>JAKFHU010001978.1:0-5000000 GCA_023783475.1 Daubentonia madagascariensis | reverse complement strand
TATAGCTACTCTTGTTCTTTTTTTATTTTCACGTGCATGGAAGATCTTTTTCCATCCCTTTATTTTCACTAGTTGTATGTCTTTACAGATGAAGTGGGTTTCTGGCAGACAACATATAGTTGGCTCTTTTTTTTTTTTTTTTTTTTTTTAATCCATGCAGCCACTCTATGTCTTTTAGAGAGTTTAGTCCATTCCCATTCACTGCTATTATTGATAGGTAAGGACTTATGACTGTCATGTTATTTGATTTCTGGTTGTTTTGTGGTCCTCTCTTTCTTTGTTCCTTCCTTCCTGTCTCCTTTTGTTAAATGTGATTTTTTTTCTGGTAGTTTGTTTTAATTTCTTGCCATTGATTTTTTGTATATCTATTGTAGTAGGTTTTTTGATCTTTGGTTACCATAAGGCTTGCAAAAAACATTTTATAACTAATTATTTTAAACATATGACAACTCTGATTAAAATCAAACAAACAAATAAGCAGAGAGAAATTTAACAGAAATTCCACTCTTTAACTCCATCCCATCCTCCACTTTTTAACTTTTTATTGTTTCCATCCATATCTTTTTATAATATTTCTCAAAAAGTTGCTATAATTATTTTTGATAGATTTGTCTTTTAGTCTTCCTACTCAAGATATAAGTGGTTTATACACCACAATTACAGCAATAGAGTTATTATGTATTTGTGTACTTACTGTTACCAGTGAGCTGTATACCTTCAGATTATTTCTTATTGTTCATTACTGTTCTATTCTTTCAGATCAAAAAACTGTTTTTAGCATTTCTTGTAGGACAAGTCTGGCATTGATGAAATCCCTCAGCTTTTTTTTTTTTTTTTTTTTTTTTTTTTTTTGTCTGTGAAAGTCTTTATTTCTCCTTCACATTTGAAGGATATTTTTGCAGGATATAAAATATTCCAGGGTCAATGCTCTTTTGCTTCAGCACTTTGAATATATCATGCCCCTCTGTCCTGGACTGTAAGGTTTCCACTGAGATGTCTGCTTCGAGACCCAGATGTATTGGAACCCCTTTGTATGTTATTATTTTCTTTTTTCTTGCTTCCCTTAGGAAATTTTCTTTATCCATGACCTTTGAGAGCTTGATTATTATATGTTTTGAGGGAGCCTTATTTTGGTTAAATCTGCTTCATGTTCTATGACCTTCTTGTACCTGAATATTGATATTTTTCCCTAGGTTTGGAAAGTTCTCTGTTATTATTTCTTTGAATAAACTTTCTACCATAATCTTTCTCTCACCTCCTCTTGAAGGTCAATAACTCTTAGATTTGCCCTTTTGAGGCTATTTTCTAGATCCTGTAGGCATGTTTCATTTTTTTTTATTCTTTTTTCTCTTCTATGTATTTTCAAATGGCCTGTCTTCACGTTAACCAATTCTTTCTTCTGCTTGGTCAATTCTGCTGTTGAGAGACTCTGTTGCATCTCTCGGTTTGTCATTTGAATTTTTCATCTCCAGAATTTCTGCTTGATTTTTTTTTATTATTTCAATATCTTTGTTAAATTTCTCTGATAGGTTTCTGCATCCCTTCTTTGTGTTGTCTTAAAGGTCATTAAGCTTCTTCAGGACACCTATTTTGAATTCTTTTATCTGATAGGTCACATATCTCCATCACTCCAGGATTGGTCACTGGTACCTTATTTAGTTGGTTTGGTGAGATCATGTTTTCCTGAATGTTCCTGATGCTTGTGGATGTTCATCAATGTTTGGGCATTGAAGAGTTAGGTGTTCATTTTACTCTTCACAGTCTGGGCTTGTTTGATCCCATCCTTCCTGAGAAAGTTTTCCAGATATTCAAAATGAATTGCGTTTTGTGATCTAAGTCTTTGGTCATTGCAACAGTATCAGAATTGGGTGTGCCCCAAGCCCATTAATGCTGTGACTCTTACAGACTCCTGGTGGTCCTGCTTTGGTGGACTTGGGCAAGATACAGGAGAATTCCCTGGATTACCAGGCAAAGTCTCTCACTCTCTGTGGTGGGCTGCTGGAATTGGGGGAAGAGTAATGTGGTCACTCCCTTATGGCCACCAGCATCAGGTCACACCTGAAGCCAGCCCAATCTAACTGAAATCCTGTGGTGACTATTGCATGGCTACCTCTAATGTTTATTCAAAGCCCAAGGGCTCTTTAGTCAGAGGTGGAGGTGGTAAATCCTGCCAGGACTGGGTTCTCCCATTCAGGGCAACATGTTTCCTTCTGGCCCAAGATGACAGAAATGCCATCCAGGAACTAAGGCCTGGACTCAGGGGCTTCAGGAGTCAGCTTGGTACTTTATTTTACTGTGGCTGAGCTGCTACCCAAATTGCAAAACAAAGTCCTCTGAACTCTTCCTTCCTTTTCTCCAAGTGAAAGAGGACTCTCCCTGAGCCTCACTTCCTGTGTTTGGGGGAGGGGCACTGGCTTGGCTCTTGCCGCTGGTGTCTCACTGAGTAACTTTCACCCCAAGTGCACTGCCTTTGTGGTCCAACTGTCTTACAAATTTAGTCCAGGACCCAGGGTGCTTTTTGTCAGATGGTGGTGAGGCTAGCCAGAACTCAGGTTTTAGGGCACAGGATTTCCTTTTGGCAGGGCTGGTGTAATGCTCCTTCCATGGGGACTGGCAGAATTCTGCCTCGTGCTGTGCTCCCCTGTGACGGGGTGCCCCAAGTTTCAATGGAAAGTCCCACAATCACTTCATTTTCCCTCCCCCAGGCACACAGTTTCTCCCTCCACGGGGCATTATGGTGTGGCACTGCCAGGGGATGGGGGCGGCATGGGCATAGGCAATGCAAGACTGTCTTTTCTGCCCTCTTCAGTGCCTCTTTCCTTGATATAATGTTAAAGCCAGGTAGTATGATCACTCACTTGATTTTTGGTTCTTCTGAAGGTGCTTGCTTCTGTGGATAGTTGTTGAGTTTTGTGTTCATGGACAGGGATGACCACTGGAGGTTTCTATTTCACTATATTGCTCCTCCCCCAGGATCTGCCAGGCAGTATTCTTGATAGTGGAATAAAACAGTAAACAAGCAGAAAGTTGCTGCTATCATGGGGCTTAAATTCCACTGGAGAAGAGAGAAAAAAGTGAGATGGCACAATAAACAAACTGCTTCAGTTAGTGTCATGCAGAAAATAAGTGGGATAAAGGGAATCTAGAGTGCTTGAAGGTCACAGGGGACATTCTAGTATGGGACTCCTCTGTAAAGAGTGAGGAAAGGGGAGTAGACCCTTCTGCTAATCCAATCACAGTGTTCTTAAGACACCCTGAACAATGTCTCCGCGAAACACAGACAAGGCCAACATTACATGCTTCTAACAGGAAACAGACAAGGCCAAACCTCAAGTGCTAGAATGAGTAGTATTCCCTTCTTCTGAGTAGTTGCTGCTTTCCTATCAGTGACAAGTCTTGCCCTGCCTCATTCTTCCCTCCTGCCTTACAAAATCATTTGGATTTCTACAGAAAAGCCAGAAGGCCTGTGCTCCTGAGTCATAAGTAAGGACAAAAAGAAGGTTAGGAGATAATATTAGAGAGGTAGTCAGATTAGGTAGGAACATAAACTGTTTAACCAGATTGAATTTTATTTGATGTGGATTGAAAGACTTTTAGAAGATTTTAAGCAGAGGAATAAAATAATCATAACTTTAAAACATTACTCTCATTACTGTTCACAAAATAGATTAATGGGATGGGGTATTGGGTGATGATGGCAATAATGGAAGCAGTAAAACCAGCTCAGAACTATTTTTAGTTGTCTAAGTAGGAGACATTGATGGTTATGACTAGTAGTAGAAGTTAAAAGGGTAAGAAATAATTGAGTTATGGATATATTTTAAAAGTGTGGCCAATAGGACTTTTTGAAGGATTTGATGTAGAGGTGAAGAAAAGTGAAAAATTAAGAAAAACTTGGATTTTGCCTTGAACAACTATGTTAAGAGGGTTGCAATTGGCAGTAATGGGAAAACATGGGACAAATCACCTTTGGGGGAAATTAAAGATTTATCTTTTGATGAGATTCAAGTGAATATGTTGAGCAGTGATGTTGAAGAGTATAAAACTGACATGTATATTGATGCCTGGAATCAGTCAGCCTAGTGGTGCAAGTGAAGTTTGCTTGTAGAATTTGCTTAAGAAATTTGTGTTCCATGTGTAAGAGGAGGAGAACAGAAGAGATACATAAAAGAATAAAATAAAAGAGAAATTAAGAGAGAAAAATAATAGAGGATAGAGAAGAAAAACAAAAAATAAGATAAGAGGAAGGAGGAGAAAATTTTACAAAGAGTTAAAAGTAGACCCATCTGGCCAGGGTGGCCACAGAAAGGGTTGCAGTTTATGTATTATTGTGAAATGGTACAAGGAGAGTAATCTGAAATTGGGAGGAACATTGTAAAACCAGATGTGGATAACAGTCATTGTCCACATGAGATGTGTACCTTTGTTCATTTTGTGTAGCCCTACACAGCCCAGTTCAACAAAGCAAAGTTTTCTGCATTAGCCTAGTGTTTTCCTTGGACGAAATTGCATACAAAAAGATGCAAAATTTACATTTAAATTATGCTCAAATTGTTTGCTAATATGTAAATTGCATTGAACAAATTTGTGTTTTCAAAATAAGCATTAACAGGAGGACTGTATTTAAAACTAAGTGGTAACAATGATAATAACAGTAATAATAATTGAAATTATTACTACAACAATTATGGATATATGGTACCTACTGTTTGCCAGACACTATACTAAATTTTATGCATATTAACATACTTAATCCTTACACAAAGGCCAGGGGAGAAAAATATATGGGGAAAAAAGAAGTGAACAAAACTGACCATTGGATTTTGTGTGATCCAGATTGTTCATAATTTTGCCAGAGGTGGTGTCAGAGAAAATTGGCTAAGATCTCTTTGGGAAAATATTTGTCTAATTCTAATTGTAATCCACCAGGTTATAGGCTCACTTTTCTATCAGTGAATGTTGTCGTATATAGAGAGTGCCTTATCTGCTGGAGTAATTTTACTACCAGGTAGAGAATAAAGTCAATGTTCTGACAATTTGAGACATATTATTGACTCAAATGATCAACTATCCCTCAGTCTTGCCTATGGCAGATATTAAAGTTTGACTTTCTTAACTCCAATTTTGGGGGCTCTAAAATAAATAGATAAATGGATAGATAGATAGATGATAGATAGATATGTGTGTATATGTGTCAGTGTGTTTCCCATATTCTCTTAAAATGTGGATTCCATATAGGATTTAATTTATGAAGTTGATGAGCTTTACGTAAGTGAAAAGTTAAAAAAATTAAAAAATTAAAAAAGAGACGTTGATACATTCACTTATAAATTACAAATTTACAAATTAGATGGAATCAATTGGACTTTCAACTTCCACTGTCTTCTGGTAATAAGCAAAGTCACTGAGGCAGTGATAGGTTGATTGCAAAATCTCCCCATTCTTTACCCTTCCCTGTAACCCTCGCAATGTGTCTATTTAATTTCCTCCCTCAAATTTGGAGTTTATTTTCCCATCCCTTGAATCTGTACTGGTCTTGTGATTTTGTTTGGCCAACTGATACTGCAGAAAGGATGAGTGCCCATTCTAAACCTAGGCTTCAAGAGGCATTACTTGCTTCTGCCCTCTCTCTTAGTCCCTTGTGATTACCACGAGAATATATCTGGGCTAATCTGCGGGAACATAAGACTGGTGGTGAGAGCTAGTCATCCCAGCAGGGGCCGCCCCAGATGAACTGCTCCCAACAGACCCAGACAGGAAAGTCCAGCCAAGACCAGTGAAGATCAGTAGGCATGCCCAGCTGACCCATAAACCCCTGAGCAATAATAAATGGTTGTTGCTTTAAGCCACTGAATTTTGGGATGGTTTGTAACATAGCATTATTGTGTAAGTAGATAATTTTAGTGCACTTTAGATTCTGTGGCAGCAGTAACAGAAGGCCTAATACTGGATCCCTAACTTTATGGGTGGTCAGAGGAAAGAAATAAGACATAGTATAGTCTTAAAGTGTCCTCTCAGAATTCATATCCACTTAAAACCTCAGAATGTGAACTTATTGGGAAACAAGGTCTTTCTTTGAAGATGTTATTAAGGATAGAGCTGAAATCATACTGGATTAGGATGAGCCCTAACTCCACTGAGAGTTTCCTTACTAAAAAAACAGAAAAGAGCATACAGAGACACAGAGAAGTAGGCCATGTAAAGAAGGAGGCAGAGATTGGAGACGCATGTCCGCAAGCCAAGGAACACCAAAGCTTGTTGGACACCACAAGAAAGTAGGAGAGAGGCATAGGATGGTTGCTCCTTTATAGCCTCCAGAACAAACCAACCCTGTTCACACTTTGATTTCAAAATTTTGGCCTATTAAATTGTGAGAGAATAAAGTTCTGTTGTTTTAAGCCACTCGGTTACCGATAATTTGTTAAGGCAGCCATAGGAAATAGTGGCTAAGAGTAGACGTGGTATTGTTCTGGAAATACTATTTGACAGACAGGCATCCTGGGTCTCAGCTTCCAGATGGTAGCAGAGGTAGCAGCATGTCTGGAAGACCAGTATGTGGTTAGGGAGACATTATTGCAACCTCAGCCCATAGCTTGCTTCAGCAGGCATTTTAATATTTTTTAAGCACTTAATTCCTCATATTAAATCCCTTTATTTTTACACTAGCCTGAATATTTTTTAAAAATTTAGTCTGCAACTGAATACTGAATAATATGCTCCCTAAACTCATGATTCCAATTATGAGAAGTAATACATTTTCTTATTGGTTAAGCCAGTTTAAAACAAATATTTTGTTCATGCAGTCAAAAACTACTTTATATTAGATATGGTATAGTATTGTAATAGGGTGAAGTTAAGACAGTAGGTTTGGTTCAGTTTGGTAGGGCGATTATAAAGTAATTATGTACTAATTTTATATATTTTCTCTTTAAAATTGGTAGAGAGTACAATAGCTGAATTTCAGAAGAGGCAAGATGTGTTTTGTAATTTGAGAAGGGGGAAATATAAGATAGTTACCATGAAGAATAATCAAAGGAATTTATTAGAAAATGTAGTGAATTGTCTGACAATGTTGAATGCTCTTTGCACATTCAAATGACGTCAAACAATTTACATAATTTGTGAGATTTTCTCTAGTAATATTCAGCAACTCGAGTGCAGGTATGCAAGAACATAATGGGATTTTTTAAGGCATGTTTTTTGCCTAGGAAGAGTAAAAGACATGGAAAGATGCAAAGAAGTTGAAGTGAATTTAAAGAAGTGATTGTAGTGATAGGCCATGGGATCCAAATTGAGTAAGTTGGAAAATAAGAAGGTAAGAGTAGTAATGGACAGCAAAAAAGTAATGGAGTCAATGGGTTGGAAGATTTGAAGGGGTTGAAGAATCATTATTGGAAGAAGTAACTTTAAAAGACAAATGGTAATGGTGAGACAATGAGAGGCTTGAAATAAACATTATCAGTAATGACAGCATACCAGTTATGAACATAGAAGTGGATGAATTGAAGAAGAGTGAGAGAAATATCAGTAAAAGTGAGGTTAAGCAACTGAGAAGTCAAGTTGCTGGATGCATTATCTATGTGTATGTCATAGACACCAAGAAGGATTACCAATACAGAGGTAACAGAGAATGAAGCAAATAAAGTCATTGACAAATTAGGGGGAGCCAAGGGTATTGAGCGACAGAATAGGATAGTCTGAAAGCTTACCCTTTGGATAAGCTGCTCATCGAAGATGGAGGTAGTCAATGAAGAATGAGAGGTACAAGATACCATATGGTAGACAAAAAAGAACCACTACTTGAGAAAAATGAAGGAAAACCCCACCCTTGGAGATCTTCCATATTTCTATAGCAACAGCAAGAAGTTGAAGAGAATTTTCAGAATAGAGGGCAATGATGTAGGCACAATAAAACCTTCTTTGGATAACTGAAGTAGGAAAGGAATTTGTATGCAGGAAATCTCACAGATATCTCACAGAGAGCATTAGGAAACAACAGAAAGGCTGAACCACTAGGCTTCGGGCTCCAGGGGGAATCAATCAAGGCCCAACCAAGATCCTGCTCAGAAACCATCTACTTAGGTCCCACACGGGGCTGTCCACACTGCATACTCTTCACCTCTCTGCTGGCCTCTTAACTCCACCGCAGCTAAGGGAAAGTCTCTGACACTGACTCTGAGGCACCCAAAGGCCCAGCTGTGAGTGTCTCAGTGGGTGCCATTCAGGTTTCTACTCTGCAGAGATTGTTAGGTGTTCAATGAGATTCTTTTTTTCTTTCTTTCTGGGCACAACATTCCAAGACTCCCTTGAAGATAGGTGTGGCAATGTCCCTTAGTTCTGGCTGATGGAACGTGAGTGTGAATAGAAGTGATTTTTACCACTTCTAGTCTTGGCTGGTGAATACCTCCCATGTGACCCTCTATTATTTTGCTTCTCCTCTCCTGTTTGTAGGGAAAAGATAGTCTCAGAAGCCACAAGTTTGGAGATGACAGAGCTTCTGTCACTGAGTGCTTTGCATAGCTTGTCATAGAATCCCAAATCAACAGGAACCCTTTTATCCACAGTCACTGGTTTTATAAGAAATTCTAGATCTCTTTCCTGGAATGAATGTGAGGAATGCCTACATGAGTTTCCAATAACTTACCCCATGGCAGGACCATTTCCTGAGGGCAAACTGTGTACCAGACTCTACATGTAGTGTTATATACCTTTTCTCTCACTTGATCTTTTTTAATGAGCTGTTTTCAGAGATCATGATAAAAATGATAATGAGAAGTAGGCAATCTTATATTTGTATTACAAGTCTATGACCTCTGATAAAGGGATCTGGTGCAGTTTGGGACTTTAAGAAATGGAATTTTGTTAGAAGATCAGGAAACTGCAAATTCATAATTTTCCTTTTTTACTGAAGTTTCCTGGAGGAAGAACAATACACAACAGAGGGCAACGAGAAACGGAAAATACAAGTACAACTTCATTGTTAACTGGACTAGTAGCACCTCTGTCTACAAGCAGGTCTCCTTGGCAAACCATTTAATAGACCCCAGGTCTCTTGCATTGTCAGCTTCATGGAAGGAGCAAGCAGAAGAATACTACTATACTGATGGCTTTGAACGTTTAATGCACTATAGCTCCACTGACTACTAAATGTGGCTAATTTACTGTCCCGAAATTCTGCAAAATAGGTCCTTCTTGGATTACAGCAAGCAAGATAGAGGGAAGAAGAAGAAAAACTTTCCCACGTCTCTAAAATATAATAAACTTTTTTAAAGAGCTCCAATTCCAATTTTCACTCTTTGAAATGAACCTCTGTCTTACAACTGCTTTCTTTTACCTTAGCTAGTCTCTCATTACAGCCGAACTTGCTCGTTATCATTGTGACCTGTAGCCCCTTAACTAACTCCTCATTCTCCTAGGCCAGTATTTCTCAATGTGGGATCAAAGCAACATTTCTCAATATGTGATTCAGAGCACCTGTATCAGAATCACCTGGGGTGCTCATTACAACACAGAAACCTGGCTGCACCTTATTCCTACTGAATCAGCATATCTGGAGTGAGGCTAGGGAAATCGTATCAAGCATCTCAAGTTAGACTCATACCTCCATGGAAATGTGAGAATCAAAACCTGTTGCCCTCTTTCAGTCCATGACCTGCATTGGGCTTCATTCTGCTCCTCAGTTATACACGTGGGAAGCCTTTTAAAGAATGCATTCACTACAGTTTAGAATCCCTCAATTCTTTGTTATTCAACAGCCCTGGAAAAAAATCCCCATTTTCTATCTTCATTACTCCCTCTCCAGCTACCTGCTGTGTCTACAGGTTTGCAGAAATTCTGCTAATTGCATTAATTGCAAATACTTGCTCTCTAACTTTGGCTATTCTCTTCACGTTGCCTTTCAATTTCTTGTGACCTGTTGCCTATAGCTCAGTTCCTTTTATTGGCTCCTTTCCCATCCTCCATGGCATGTTGAGTTTCTACATCCTAGAGGAGAATGAGGTTTTTCTGGGGGGGAGGCATTCCTTATAAATGTCTCTCCCTCAAGCTACCACACTATTTTCCTTTTATCACCAAATATTTTAATTGAATATTCTGCCCTCATGGACTCACCACTTTCTTCATTCACTTTTAAAATTTTGCAGTGTTTTTACCACACATTATTGAAGAGAAATTGCTCTCCTGAGGGAGATAATGGTCTCCTGATTGTGAAATTCAATAGCACTTCTCATTCTTCAAACTCTTTGTAGTATTTGATGCTGTTGAAACCCCTTCACTTTTTTAAACACCTTAATCTTCGATTTCATATAACTAGACACATTCCTGGTCCTTCTCTGTAGACTCCATTTGTTGTCTGCCTCTGTGGTGTTCCTCCTCCTCCCAAATGGAAATATTCCTTCCAGTTTTGTCCTCAGCTCACAGAAATTATTAGTCTGCAGTGCTTCCCATGGCAATTTAGTTTATTCCAAGGCTATCAGCTCTGTGCGTAATTAAAAAATATGTATCTGTATTATTTTCCAGTAGTACATTCCTAATTTCCTTCTTAGCCTTCACCAGCAAGGCTTTTTAACTTTCATATTTCTACCAGTAATCTATTTATGAAAGTTTAGTTATTATGAGAGATGATATAGATTTTCTCTACTGTCCATCTCACCTGTTTCTGAACCCTCACAGGCAGTCTTTAACATCCACATATCTATTTTTTTTCCTCAAAATATTAAGAGTGTATAAATGTTTTAGGTTACGTGGATCATTTTAGTAATGCTTGAGTCCTGGCTATAGGTGTGCCCATCACCCAAAATCGTGTTCATAGTACCCATTAGGTTGATTTATTCTCCTCCCCTCTTCCCCCCCCCCCCAGTTGCTCTCCACTGAGAGCACTTGGGTGCTCATCAGTTAGTTCCAATTTCATAGTCAGTACATGTGCTGTTTGTTTTTCCATTCTTGTGATACTTCATTAAGGAGAATGGTCTCCAGTTCCATCCATATTATTGCAAAAGATATTAATTCATCTTTTTTATTACTGAGAAGTACTCCATGGTGTACATATACCACATTTTATTAATCCACTCAGGAATTGATGGGCACTTGGGTTGATTCCACGTCTTTGCAATTGTGAATTGTGCTACAATAAACATTGGAGTGCAGATGTCTTTTTGATAAAATGACTTCTTTTCCTTTGGGTAAATACCCAGCAGTGGGATTGCTGGATTGAATGGTAGGTCTACTTTTAGTTCTTTGAGGAACATCCATACTGTTTTCCATAGAGATTATACTAATTTGCAGTCCCAGCAACAGTGTACAAGTGTTCCTTTCTCTCTGCATCCATGCCAGCATCTATTGTTTTTGGACTTTTTAATAAAAGCCACTCTAAATGGGGTAAGGTGGTATCTTTTTACAGTTTTAGTTTGCATTTCCTTGATGATTAGAGACATTGAACATATTTTCATATGTTTCTTGGCCATTTGTCTTTCTTCTTTTGAGAAGCATCTGTTTATGTCTTTGGGCCACTTTTTAATTGGGTTGTTTGGTTTTTTCTTACTGATTTGCTTGAGTTCTTTGTAAATTCTTGTTATTAGCCCTTTATCAGATGTGTAGCTTTTGAATATTCTCTCCTATTCTGGAGGTTGTCTATTCAAGCTGTTGGTTGTTTTCTTAGCTGTGCAGAAGCTTTGTAGTTGAATCAAACCCCATTTATTAATTTTTATTGTTTCCACAATTGCATTGGGTTTTTTTTCATAAATTCTTTGCCTAGGCTGATATCTGAAAGAGTTTTTCCCACATTTTCCTCTAGAATTCTTATGGTTTCATGCCTTAGATCTAAGTCTTTTATCCATCTTGAATTAATTTTTGTGAGTGGTGAGAGGAAGGGGTCCTGTTTCATTCTACTGCACATGGCTATCCAATTTTCCCAGCACCATTTATTGAATAGGACTTCTTTTTCTCAGTGTCTGTTGTTGGCTGCTTTGTCAAAGATAAGTTGGTTGTAGGTAGATGGTCTTATGTCTCGGTTCTCTGTTCTGATCCATTGGTCTATGTCTCTATTTTTGTGCCAATATCATGCTGTTTTGGTTACGATTGCCTTGAAGTATAGTTTGAAGGCTGGTAATGTGATTCCTCCAGTTTTGTTCTTTTTGCTTAAAATTTCTTTGGATATTCAGGCTCTTTTCTGGTTCCAAACAAAGCATAGAATTATTTTTTCTAGATATGTGAAGTATAACTTTGGTAACCTGATGGGGATTGCATTGAATTTGTAAATGACTTTGGGTAGTATGGACATTTTAACAACATTAATTCTACCTATCCATGAGCATTGTATGTTTTTCCATTTGTTTGTATCCTCTGTGATCTCTTTCCTCAGAGTGTCATAGTTCTCCCTATAGACATCTTTCACCTTCTTGGTTAAGTATATTCTTGGATAATTTATGTTCTTTGTATCTATTGTGAATGGTATTGAGTCTTTGATTTGACTCTTGGCTTGACTGTTAGTAGTATATAGAAATGCTACTGATTTATGTACATTGATTTTGTATCCTGAGACTGCTGAATTTATTTATCAATTCCAGGAGACTCTTGGTGGAATCTTTGGGTTTTTCTAGATACAAGATCATATCATCAGCGAAGAATGATAGTTAGACGTCCTCTTTCCCGATTTGGGTACCCTTAATATTCTTCTCTTGCCTGATTGCTCTGGCTAGGAATTCTAGCACTATGTTGAATAGAAGTGGTAACAGTGGTTATCCTTGTCTTGTTCCAGGTCTTAGTGCAATGTTTTCAGATTTTCCACTTTCAGTATGATGTTGGCTGTGGGTTTGCCATATGCCTTTTGTAATTCTGAGATATGTTCCTTCCATGCCCAGTTTGTTTAGAGTTTTTATCATGAAAGGGTCCTGGATTTTGTCAAATGCTTTTTCTGCATCTAGTGAGATGATCATATGGTCTTTGTATTTGCTTTTGTTTGTGTGGTGAATCACATTTGCTGATTTACATATGTTGAACCATCCTTGCATCCCTGGTATGAAGCCTACTTGGTCCTAGTGAATTATTTTTTTTGATGTGCTATTGAATTCAGTTTGCTAGTATTTTACTGAGGATTTTTGCATCTACATTTATACAAGATGTTCATCTGTACTTTTCCTTTTTTGTTGTGTCCTTTCCTGGCTTTGGTGTCAAGGTGATACTGGCTTCATAGAATGAGTTCCCTCCTTCTTGATATTATGTAACAATTCTGTATTGTGGGTACCAGGCCTTCTTTGTAGGTGTGATAGAATTCAGCTGTGAATCCATCCATCTGATTCAGGGCTTTTTTGTTGCTGGTGTTTTTTTTTAAATTACTGATTTGATCACACTGATCATTATTGGTCTTTTTTTCCTGGTTGAGTCTTGGCAGGTTGTAGGTTTCCAGGAACTTGTCTATTTCTTCTATGTTCTCTAGTTTACGCATGTAGAGATTTACATGGTATTCATGGATGATGTTTTGTATTTTTGTGGTATCAGTTGTAATGTCACATTCTGCACTTCTGATCGAGCTTATTTGGGTCCTTTCTCTTCTGTTCTTGTTTAATCTAGCAAGAGATCTGTTGGTTTTGCCTATCTTTTCCAAGAACTCATTTTTATTTTGTTAATTCTTTGTATTTTGTTTGTTTGTTTGTTTGTTTTCCAATTCATTTAGTTCTGCTCTGACTTTTGTTATTTCTGTTCTTCTGCTGGCTTGGTTTGTTCTTCCTTTTCTAGTTCCTTGAGGAGTGACATTAGGTTGCCAATTCGTGATCTTTCTGTCTTTTTTATGAGGGCATTTAAGGCTAAGAATTTTCCCCTGAGGAATGCTTTTGCTGTGTCCCAGTGATTTTGATAACTTATGTTCCCCTTGTCATTAAGCTCAAAGAATTTTTTTATTTCCATCTCAATTTCATTCTTGACCCAATAATTGTTCAGCAGCTGGTTATTTAATTTCCATGACTTTGTGTAGGTTTGTGTTTCTCTTGTTGCTGATTTCTGGTTTTATTCCATTGTGGTCTGAGAAGATACATGGTATGATTTCAATCTTTTTGAATTTGTTGAGACCTGTATTGTGGCCTAAGATATGAGCAATCTTGGAGAATGTCCCATGTGCTGGCAAGAATGTGTATTCTGTAGTTTTGGGGTAGAATTTTTTGTAAATGTCTGCTAGGTTCATATGATTTAGAGTTTGGTTTAAGTCTGTTATTTCTTTATTTATTTTCTGCTTAGATTATTTATCAAGCTCCAATAGTGGGGTGTTGAGGTCCCCAGCAAGTACGATGGTACTATTTATTTCTTTGCCTAGCTCTAGTAAGATATTCTTTATTTATCTGGGAGCTCCGTGTTGGGTGAATATATGTTTAGGATTGTTATGTTTTCTTGTTGGATAGCTCCCTTCACTCCTATATAATGATCCTCCTTGTCTTTCTTTACCTTTGTTGGCTTAAAGTCAATTTTATGTGATAAGAAAATGATTATACCTCCTCTTTTTGTTTTCTATTTGTGTGGAATATTTTTTTCCATTCTTTCACGATGAGTCTGTGTGTGTCCTTGTAGTTTAGATGTGTTTCCTGGAAACAGCAGATATTTGGGTTGTGTTTTTTCATCCATTCAGCCAGCCTTTGTCTTTTGAAAGGAGCATTCAGTCTGTTCACATTGATTGATAACATTCATATGTGGTATGTTGGTCTGTTTATCTTGTTGGATAGTCCCTTATTGCTTTGTTTTACCTCTTATTCTACTGTTTTATAGGAGTTGTGAGTTTTGGGGGGTTTTTAGGTGAATTTATACTGGTGGGTATCTATTGTGCTAATTTGTGTATAATGCTGTTCTAAGTATTTTGTGCAGAGTAGGTCTGGTCATGACTAATTCCCTCAGTGTTTGCTTGTCTGTAGATAACTTAATTTCTCCATCTATTGTGAAACTTACTTTTGCCGGATACAAAATTCTAAGTTGGCAATTATTCAGTTTAAGTTGATTGAAGGTGGGGCCCTAATCCCTTCTGACTTGTAAGATTTCCTCTGAGAAGTCTGCAGTTAGCCTGATGGGTTTTCCTTTTTAGGTTATATGATGTTTTCATCTTGCTGCTTGCAGAACTTTCTCCTTCATTTTGACTTTGGCCAGGTTGATTACTATGTGTCTTGGAGATGACCTATTTGCTATGAATCTTCCCAGTGTTCAATGTCCATCTTGTATCTGTATGTCTCAATTTCTGGTGATAACAGGGAAGTTTTCCTCAATAACTTCCTCAAATAGGTGTTCCATGCTTTCAGTTCTTTCTTCTTATCCATTAGGGATACCTATAATTTGAATATTAGTTCATTTGACATAGTCCCATATCTCTCTCAGTGATTGCTCAGACCTTTTTATACTCTTCTTTGCCTCTTTGAATGACTGGGTTATCTTGAGAGCCTTGTCTTCAAGCTCTGAGATTCTTTCTTCTCTTTGGTTTAGCCTATTGTTAAAGATTTCAACTGCATTTTGAAATTCCCTGAATGAATCTTTGATTTCTTTAAGTTCTATTATGTCCTTTCTTATGTTTTCTAGCTCTCTAGTCACTTTTCCTTTTTTTTTCCATGAATTTCCTGAAGTTTTTTTTTTTTCGTTTCTTTTTGTTGGTTTTCAACTTTCTCCTCAATTCCAATCATCTTATTAGCCATCCATATTCTGAATTCCATTTCTGTCATTTGAGAATTTCCTTGTGGATGGAGTCCACTACTGTAGCTCCATTGTGTTCTTTCGGGCGTGTTGAACTATTTTGTTTTTTCATGTTGCCAGGAATTCTTTGCTGTTTTCTTCTAAAATGGCTTTTCTTCTCTCAGCTCTGGGTTATAGGTATGCAGGACACCTCCTTTGCTGGGGACTCTCTTGAGCCAAGTCCAGGAGTGATGGCTACTCAAGGCTGGGACATCCTGAGTGAAGTGTTGGACCTTGAGGAGGTTCTGCCAGGCCAGGAGTAGTGGTAGGAACTCTGTTGTGTGGTCCTGGGGTCCAGGAATTACTCTGGAGTCTTAGGGGTGTAGTCACAGGCCCAGCAGGGGCCCTGGAGCTACAGGGGCTGAGATTTGGACTCACACAAGCAAGATCCTCAGAGCTTGCTCTGGGATTTCAGTGGCAGAGATGCCCATTTGGGGAACAGTTCCACCAGCATGGGGACTGCTGATGTCAAGTCATGCAGGCAGGTGTTTCTCTCACCAGCCCAGGTTCTGTGTAGGTGGGCTAGAGCTACTGGTTGACCAAGGTTCTCTCCCCATGCCTAGGATCCACTTAGGCAGTCACCTGAGGCTTCCTATTGCTGTCTATGGCATCTGAGGCTCACCTTCTGTTCTGCTTCCACACCAGGGAGGAAGCATGCTCAATCCCCAGTCACAGTGCTGAACATAGGAGAGTGTCTGTTCCCTCCCTGGCCCAGTGGGGTTGATGCTAACATTACTGCTGGATGGCTGTGTCCTTAGCAGACCTGGCTCTGTGCATCAGACTAATCAGGATGTCATCAGTGGCAGAAGCCCAATATTAGCAGGCACCAAATCTCTGCTGCACCTGCTCTCTGGTGGAATGTCTCTGCACAGACTCTGAGCAGCACCTCAATCAGCCCAGAGATATGCAGTGGAAGAGGTAGACCCCTCACAGATCAAGCTGCCCATAACTTTTGTTTCTTTCCTAATAAACCGTGTCCCCTCACGCTGCCTCTATCTTACTATCTTCACCTCTTCCCGGCAGTGTGACTTATATTGGATCCCACAGCTTAATCTCCAAGATGGTGGATGGTACTTGTGAGTAAGAATCAGCCAGGCCCTGTTTGATTGAGTTGGTAGATGCTGTGATGAACTACAAAGTTATTCTCCCTGTCAGTGGTTGAGGCTTGCATGAAAGAGCCATCGGCCAAGATGTTCTACTGTGCCCATGGTAAGCTCTAGTCCCTCAGGTGGAGCACTTGAGTGCCCTAGGCTTTGGGAGGTGCCCTGTAGCTCCCAGGGGGTTGTTTGATCTCCACCACAGCAGAAGTGGGTGGAGGAGTGAGGTGGAGTGTGGTTAGTTTGTGGGAGCCTGGAAGGCATTGCAAAGCCTCTGCAGGGCTCGGAAGTTTCTTTCTTGGCCACTAGGGGGAGCCTCTGGGAGTAGACTCAGAGTAGGCTCTCCAGACCAAGAAGGCTGTTCATAGGGGAGGGGTCTAAGTACTTGGTTGCTATGGCGCTGGCCTGGGATCTTCCTTGCTGGAGGACCTGCCCTAATCCAATAGCACAGCTTTCCTTCGGGGTGGGGTGGGCGTTATCCCAGACCACCACATCTCAGACCCCCACAGTACTCTCTGGTCAGTTCTGTCCATGTGGGCTCCCTCGCCACCCAAGTCCAGTTCTCAAACCTCCCCCTGGCCTGCATGTCTGACCCACTGGCGAGCATCTGTGCAAAATGCCAGTGGGCAGGGATCTCCCAGATTGGGAACCACAGATCCACTGCAGGTCCTCAAGGGAAGAGGTGTGGCCCACTCTCTGCAGAGACCTCGACTGGAGTATGCATCTGCTGGACAGAGGTGGCCACTTGCCAAATTCTCAGATGAAACTGCTCTCCCAGTTGCAATGGGTAGGGGAGGGGCCACAGTTCCCAGTCAGCCAGAGCACATGAGTCCACCACACTTGGTTGCTATGCCTGGCAGGGCTGGGCTCTTCCTCACTGGAGGACCCTCCCTAATCCAACAGGGCGGGTTTCCTGTGGTGGGTGGTGCTCTCCCAAATTGCTGTGTCTGGGAACCCCACAATGTTCTCCTGTCAGTTCTGTCCATGCGTGCTCCCTCCCCACCCAAGTCCAGCTCCCAGACCTCCCCACTGTGTCCCCCAGCAGTCCACTGGAGTCCAGGGGGCACAGGGTCTGGCCTGTTCGTCTGATCCTCTGGCATGTGACTCCACAGAATGCCAGCAGGCAGGGAGCTCCCAGATTGGGTACGCCAGGTCTACTGCAGGTCCCCAAGCGGAAATGCATGGATCCTACTCTCCATGGAAACCTCAGCCTGTAGCACATGCCCACTGGGGAGAGGTGGCTGCTCCCCAAATTCTTGGCTCAAACTGCTCTCCCGGTTGCAGTGGATGGGGGAGAGGTGGGGAAGGAAAAGCTTGTGAATGGAGGAAAGCCGGCTCTCCGGCCTCTCAGGTCACTCTCCCTGGAGGGGAACCTCGCACAGAATGTCCAAGCTCTGGGATCACACAAGTTCTCCCTACTATTCCGTGTTTGCCACTGTGCCATGGGGGTAGAAAACCCTCCAAGGAACTTGGTAGCCCGCTGGTCACCGAAGGCAGGTGGAAGTGAGACAGGGATCTCCCCTTACCCTTTCACTGGGCTCCGAGCTTCTCTGGGTTTGATCACTGATATCTTTTTTTCCTTTATCTTCTTCCTTCTCTGCTTCACAATTTTCCTCCATGAGATCCGTGGCAGGCTCTGGCACCTCTCTCTCTCTCTATAACTGAGTGGCATCTCCTCTCCCCTGCTCCTCATCTGAAATCCTGCCTTCCTCTGGGACAGTCCAGCAAGCAATGTCTCTAGGCAGCAATCCTGCCCCTCTCCCCACATCCACATATCTATTAACAGTCTGTTCAAGGAAATCTAGGTTTTTCTATTATGCTCCTTGATATTATTCCAGGCCCTGACTGTTGCCCAATTCCAAAGCCTTTTCTACATTTTTAGGTGTTTATTACAGCAGCACTGCACTTCCACATACCAAAATCTGTGTTTGTTTTCTATTGCTGCTGTGACAAATTACCAGAAATTTAGTAGCTTACAGCAACACAAATTTATTGTCTTATAGTTCCTTGGAGGGTAGTTTAATCACATCTGCATAGTCCCTTTTGCTATCAAGTGTAGAAACATATTCATGGGTTCAAGGACATCTTTGGGTGGCCATGATTCATTCTACCACAATATCTAAGCCTCAATCTCCAAGCTCCAGAGCACAATTCCAACAGCTTGCCATTTATTTCTTTCTAAATGCTTTCTTGGCACTTCAAAATCAACAGCTCTAAGAGCAAAGCCATGATATTTCCACCAAGACCAATTAACCCTTCTGACATCTCTTTTTGTTAATGATATAAATTGGCAAATAGTATAGATTTCACTTCCACAGTATCTGTTACAAAACTCCTTTATTTCTAATCTCATGGCCACCTGTGTAAATTAGCCCATCATTACAGTTTGCCTGGATAATTCTTATTTAAAAAGTCATGTATCTAGCTATTTGTTTACCTGTATCTTCACAGATTGTAGCTACTTTGAGGCAGAAAATATGCCTTGGTCATCTCTTTATGACCTGGAAACTTATAACAAAATTTTGTGTGTGTGTGTGTAGAAAGAAAAAATTCAATTGTCTATGATTTCACTTAGATTATTTTTGCACAATGATTTCCAAATATCCTAGATCTACATGTGGTAAAAATCACATGCAAACAAAGATGTTTCCAACCCAAATAACATTTTTACACAACGAGATTCTATTTAACACGTCCTATATTCGCTTAGGTCATACCAGAAATTGTGCTATATGTTAGAAATATAACAATGAACAAGACAAATCCATTGTCAATAAGGGGAAGAAACCACTAGAAAAACAGCAATTTCTATGTTTTAGGTGCTGTGATAGGAATGAGTATAGGGTGCTGTGGGTGCTCACAGTAGGATCATGTCCCCAAGCCTTTGAAGAGTCTTTAGTTGAACCCGAGTGATGAACAGGAGTCAGTAACATCATAGCAAGGAAGGCCCTCTAGCCTAGGGAACAGGAATGAAAGTTCCACATCAGAAGATCATATCTATGCCTTTAAAAAAATTTACGTGGTACAAAAATACACACTTAATATTTTATCTTTGGTAAATTTTGAGTCTTTTAAAAGTCCTCAAATGCACTTTCTTGAGTCTTTTGGAAATATGAACTTCTGTTGAAAAAAGAAGAGAAAGGAAAAGAAGGACAAGGAAGAGGAGGAGGAAAACCTACAAAACTAACTCTGAATTCTCGCTCTAAAAAGCCTATGGAAGTGGTTTGTGGCAAGTCAAAAGTTCCTTCAAATGTTTTCCCTACTTTTTATATGAGATAAAATCTCAGAAAAGAGTATTTTTTCTCTTGTTTTGTTAAATAGAAGATATATTAAGAGGTTTTGATTCTATATCTCAAAGTAGACCAATTTTTTCCCCCTCATGGCATGAGAGCTTCTGAAAAATAAATTTCCAACCACTTTCTCAGAGGTATTATTGGGTAGGTGTTTATTTGCTATTAAAATGACAAGCAGCAAGTTCCCTAATTCCCTTATTCTTTTTTTATCTAGAGTAAAATAAATGGAAAACATCAACATGGATGAAAAAATGTCTTGGCAGACTCTTCCTTATTGTCTGTCCGTCAGTGTTTTGACATCATTCAGACTGAGTTCAAGAGGGTCACTTTTTAATAAATGTAGGAGCATGTAAAGGCTTTTATAACTAAAACTAAGCCATCCTGCCTTTTGTCAGTTTGCTTATGTTGTACAGAGCGTTCTTTTCCTTTGCTGTACTGATTACATTATTTCCTTTTATTTTTCTAGGCCCCAACTGCACAACATACTAATGGATCAAGGCTATTTCACACCATGTAATACCTTGCATTATATAAGTGTTTGTTTACAAAGGCATTGCCTTAAAATAGAGCAGTGGGAAAAGACAGTGCAAAAGACCAATTCTATTACCTAATATCATTAGTGGAAAAATTTATTGTCACTGGAAGTAGTGTATTTCTGACAACAGGTCTGGCAAAGCCACATCTGTTTAGCCTAATGCTTAAGGAGCAGGATATGTGACAGGGAATGAGAATATGCCATTTGATTTGCAGCTATCACCTGACTTCGGAGACAATAGGTGGGTGCATAAATAAAGGCAAACCATTATTACAGTGCAGCAACTGGACTTCATCTCAAAAAGCTGACACCCAGATTTAAGCAGATGGGAGGATTGTGCACCATGGTGAACACTATTTTAATACATTCTCTTAATGTCAGGCTTTCTCATTGCTTAAAAAAATTGCTTAAAAGTAAAATTGCTTAAAAAAACCTTTTAGAGATGGCTTTTAAATGGCATTTTAAATATGAATTTTCATTTATTATTTTATAAAAATCAAATCAGATAATGTCTCCCTTCTCAAGCAACTTTTCTTTCTAGATCATTTATTGGTATGTGACACAACAGTATATTTAGAAATCACTCTATTTTGACAAACAATATGATTTTTTTCCAGATATGGAAGGTTTCTCAATGCTGATTAAATTAAGAGTCCCTTTGAGGTTTAAGTTTGGTTTTAAAGGAATATTTGATGATTTCAAGAAAAAATATAGAGTCTTAGAAAAATTATAATGTTATAAGTACAACACAGGTTGGGAGATGAGTTCTAATTCTAAGAACCAACGTTTGCCAAAGCTAGCACTTGTCATTCTCAATTAATTCCACACCGGAATTAGCTAGGATATATAAGTATGTCTAAATGGTAGAGTGCTACAGAAATAATACAGATAGTAAATTTATAAAATAATTCCTTTCAATTACTCAGTTTATACACATGCAATCATTTGCATTCCTGAGAATAACTGTTACACATTTTTTAAATGGAAATAATCATAACAGTAGTAACTCATGGCATTTTAGTTAAACAATAAAATTAAACTATAACAAAAACAGATCTATGTATGACATTATCCCCATTAGTCTATACCCACAATGGCAGTGGACAAACCAGATTTACACACAAAGTTGTCACTCATTAAATAGTTGTCATGAGCCAGGCACTGTGTTAGATGATATGTGGGATACATAGAATAATAAGACATAGCAACTCAACAAAGATTATTTATCAAATACGAAAAACAAAAATATAAAAAAGGTACCTTAAACAAAGCTAATGTGTGCTCTGATTGAGCAAAAATTCTTGGAAGCAGAACAGAGAACATTCAATTCTGCCCAGAAAGGTTAGAAGAATTCCAGGACTTAGAGGATGAGTAATCTGTAAATCATTGACGAGATTAGAGAGAATTCAAAACAGAGATAATATCCATAATGAAGGTAGAGGCATGATATTGCATGGCATATTCTGGAAAATATGAGTCACCATTATTAGGAGTGGTTATGGTGTCTGGCAGGTGGGCACGGGGATGATTGTAAAAGAATCTGGATATGTCAAGGTACTCTCACCTTAAACTATTAATCTGTGTTTTGAGGCATCTGAGTTAGATAGCAAGGTAGTTTGAAAAAATGTACACATGTACTTCACATTATCTATTGCTGATCAGAATGAGGCATTTAAATATAATGAAACCAATGCAAATTTAGCATCTATTTCCTACCACATGCTAAACACTAATGTGCTCATCACTCATTGTCTGTTTTGGTCCTCTCCATAACCTCAAAGAGTTTTATTTCTCCTGTTTCACAGATGAGGAAACTGAGTCTTAAGGAGGTAGAATTACAGTACAGGACTGTCAGAGTCTGCTAATAGACTGACAGCAAAGGCAGAGTAGACTAGTGATTAAGAGTACAAACTTTAGAGCCAGACTGCTTAGGGCCAAAACCCTAACCACCCTAAGCACTCACACATATAAGGTTTGTGACATTGGGCAATGACTTAACATCTCTGTGATTCAGTTTCCTCTTCTATTAGTGGAAATAATAATAGAACCTATTTCCTAGGGTTGTATGAGGTACTGTATGCAGAACACCTAGAATAATGCCTGGCACTTAGTGAGAACTATATAAAGCCTTGTTGCCATATTGTTCTTGTCCCCATTAAGATGAAGGAAAGAGCACAGCTGGGATCCAGAAGATTACAAATTACCTCTTTAGAGGAAAAGAACATTTGAAGGTGAATATATCCTCCCAATTGAAAAGACAACTTCTGAAAACGACATGAAACCTATTTTAGTTTATATATTTATGTGAGATATATATCATCCTCATAAACGTCAAAATTCTGCATCAGTATATCTCCATTTTGCAGAGAAATTTGAAAGTAGCTTGCTCAAGTTGCAACAGTTATTAATATAAGAGTAACAAAATTGGAAGTCAAATAGCAGGCTGCCTCTTTTTAATATCTGTGAAGTTTTTGCTAACATTCTACCAGCTTGTATCTGTTTGAGAGAGTCCTGTGGCTGCAGGGGCCAGGGGCAGAAGGCAGAGAAGCCTTCACAGAGTTGCCAGTAAATTAAGTTTTAAAGGGTGAATAAGAACTGGAAAATCTATCCAAAGGCAGGGAGAGTTTGCCAGGGAGAGAAGATACCACGGGCAAAGAAATCCAAAAGAAAAAGTACATTCAGGGAACAGAAAGTCCTGTTTTGTTGCTGATCTCATGATGCTTATGAGGAAGTGAAGGGAGAAAAAGTAGAGGAAATATGGAAATGCCAAACCTTATGTGTCATTCTATGGTTTTGATTTTATTTTTCCCCTCAGAGACAGGGGGAGGCACTAAAGCTTTTTGAGCTGGAGAATGGCATAATCAGATTTGAATTTGTAAGAGCTCACTCTGGCAGTGGTGTAGAAAGGGTTAGACCACAGACAGGGAGACTGGTTAGAATTCAATTTAATGAATGAAAGCACTGGCAAAAAAAATAAATAAAATAAAATTGAAGGGAAGAGTGAGGTTGCAGAAATATTTAGGTCTATTTGTTTATTTTTTATTTTTATGGATACATAACAGTTATACAAATAAAAACATAAAAAGTAAATAAATTTCTATAGCAAAAAAGAATAAGAGAAATATTTAGGTCGAAAAATTCTTTAATTTTCCCAAAGGGCAGTGACTTCTCCAGGTCCTTTGTGGTATCTGTCTACCTCGCGGTACAATGTAGGCCATTGCGTCCTAGCTAGGCCTGTCTTTTTGAGAAAAAGATAATTTATATCATTTTCCAAACAGTTTCCTTAATTAGCTCAAGTTGCTTGTGTTACTCTTCACGATTTAATAGAATACTACTTTCAGTTTTGTTTTTTGTTTTTACATGTTTGCACCGTAACAGAGACATTTTGAGAACTATGCCTCGATCGGAAGAGTTTCTTCCTAAAGTTAGCAGTAAAAGCATCAAATTATGTCAGGGAAGGAACAGCCATACAAAGGAGAAGGATGTCTCACATTCTTGAAATATTTCACACTTGAACTTGGACGTTTTTCGTCAAAAATGTTCCACAGACACAGAGATACACTGTCAAGATTTTAAGAGAAGATACCCATCAAACAACTTTAAACTCATGTTGTGTTTCCATAACAGATCATAGTGTCTATAGTTGAGCAAAGGATCTTACAAATTCTCTATTTATCATGTCAATTGCATCATTTAATAAAATGAATATTTCATTTTAAATTTAATGTTAAGTACTCATGTATTCAATGTAAACATTTCAATAAACTAAGATATTATGACTTTGTTACACATTTGTTTATTTATTTGTATTATCCCAGCAAAAACAAAATACAGATGTATCCCAGGCCTCCTGCAAAGTCTGAGAGGACTTGCCTACACATTCATTCAGCATCCAGGCATTAAATACCAGATAGTGTTTTTAAGTGCTAAAGATACAGTTATTCATTTATTCATCACATTTAGTATGTGCCAGACATTGTTTAGTTATTGAGGATAGATAAACATGGCCCCTGCCTTCATGTGGCTCAAAATCTAGTGCCCTGTTTTCCAAACTGTTGGTCATGAGCCATCCCTGGGCCATGAAATTAATCAAGTGGATCATATGAACAATAAATTTTAAAAATCAAAATAGAGTAAAGTAAAGTAGAAAATATCAGAGTGCCTCACACAAAGTAAGGATGGTATTATTTCTTGATAATATTGTTTTAGTTATGTGGAGGGAGGTATGCATTGAGTTGAACAGTAAAATACTGTATCTTTTCTTGAGTGTCATAATCTTAAAATGTTTGTAAAGCACTTATGTAAATTAATAAAATCATTGATAAAAATATGTAATTTTATCTTCAAAAGAGCTCAAGGCTAGTAGAAAAAAAGACACGTAAATAGATAAATTACAATATAGAATGAAGCAGTGAAGCAGCTACTAAGCGTGGAGGAGGCATAGACATTGGCTCAGTATCTTCGAGCAAAAAAGGATCTGACCCTTTTTTGTGTTTTTTTTCCCTTTACTTTTTCTTATCTTAAAACAAAGCCACAGGACTTTTAAAAATTAATACTCTTAATCTTGTGACTCTGAATGTATATTATTCCTTAAACTTTGGAAGAAGAAACTACATCCATTTTTTCTGTGGGGTTGTTCTCACACATTTCAGCCTGTATTCCACCGAGGAAAATATTTGGATAGCGTTGCCTTGGCCAGCCACGTAAGCAGACAGATGAAGTTTCAGAAGGCAGGTACCCTGTACGTACCCTGAGAGTCTTCCTTCTCCAAGCTGAGAAAGGTTCCTGGTCAAACAACTTTGGCGCTAACACATCTAGAGACCACACTGCTCCCTCTGTTTTGTCAATTGCCAGGAATTTCAGGGTTTCAAGTTGTTTCTAAATGATCACTTAAATAATTTAAGTGTGGTTCAATTAATACTTGATTAATGCAAGCACAGACTCCTTTTTCTGTATTAGGCACTAAGTGAAAAACTAAATAGCAAAATAGGGTTCTTGTTCTGAAAAAGTTTACACCCCTAGTAGCTAATATGTACATTAAGCACATAATTTGCATAAATATATAATTATATGCTTTGAAATGAAGCATACAAGGGTAAGAAAGAATAGGCCAAATTTAAATTTGAGGTGGAATTCACAGAAGATCTCACTGAAGCTATCATCTTTGGCTGAAACTGAAAGATGCACACGAGCAAACGAGGGGGTGGGGCAAGGAGAAGTGCAAAATGGAAAGGCCGCACTGGGAGAGAAAGGAGTATCTGTGAAATACATGCAAAGGCCCTGAGGTAGAAACTGGTGCATTGGAGGAGCTGAAAAACTGGCCATGATGGGAACACTGAAAAGATTGAGGAGAATAACAACAGAGGATGCACCTGTAGGAGACAGGGTCTAGGATGTTCAGAGCCTTTTGCACATGCTCAAAATTTGGGATTTTTATTCTAAGAGCAATGTGAAGCCACTGAAAGGCTTTAAGCACACAAATTTGTGGAAATAGTTACAAAATATGGATGCACCTAATATCTTTTCTTTACAGTAACTCATTGTACAGATATTGGCTTATGGTAACTATCCTCGGTCATATATCTGCATGTTCTCGTAGTTAAAAATGCACGAGACTTTACGCATGCATAAAATATATGAAGATATCATTTAAAGAGATTATTTTACATCTCCCATGAATAGTAATAACACAATTTATAGTTAAGTAAACGGTGTTCAATGGAGAATACTGTATTTGTTTCGTTTCTTTGCACTCACTGGCTCACTGATTACTATCGCTAGATGATATATTGAAGGTGTCTTCCTTATCGTTTTCCTGTTGTTCTTTCCTACTCAAGGTGATTTCTAAATACCAAAGAGCACAACCAGAGAAAACAACTTCTGTTCATTGCCAATGCACATGTGCTTTTTTCTGGTTTTCTTAAAAGTGATTTCCCCAAAAATTCTCCACAAAATAAGTTTGAATTTTTTCAACCCTCATGTAATTTCTTCACAACTCATCTGAACAAACACGAGTTTTATCAAAATGAATGGGAAATGGAAAACTCACCGAAATCAGAATAGTCTAAAAGTAAACTCAAAGCCTACCGAGTATGCTTACCTTTACAAGGTGGTTTGAGAAAAAAAGGCAGGCAAAGGGGAACAACTGGAAGGTTGAATGATGTCCAAACTCTGGATAAATAAATGTTTTGTGAAATAATGTTTCAACAACTCGTAATCATAGAAGTAAAGACATTAAAGTACATGGTTAATAGCTTAACCTCTTAATTTGCTTCAACAGATTGGTGTAATATCTTTCAGAGACTATGGTTTTAGGATTAGAGTAAAAAGAACATCTTGTGGATATATAGTAATGATTCTGCTTGAGGAAACATTTTATTACCTTATTTTTTATTTTGAGACACTTATACAAATTTTAAAAGATAAAACACTGCCTTTGATTTCAATTTCTCATATATAAGAGAAATAAATCCAAATCCTTTCACTAAGTCACCAGCTCTTTGTTTTACTTATAGCTGTGTCAAAAAGGAATGGGAACTGAAAACATGTTTCTAAAAGGCTAAGTTTAGATTGCCCTTTGTGGATCTAAATTTCAGATATGTGGGAGCTGCATTCGTGAGCAGCAGTGACAGCTGTAGCATTATGATGTCTAGAGAAAAGAAACTGGGCTCCTCCAGGGCTCCTCCATGATGGCAGCTCTAAACCAAAATTGACATTTAACAGAGATCACTGAGAGGCTGGAAAAGACCATACTCTGAAATTGTCCTCATAAATAAAGGTTAAGTGTGTAAATATTTTGATGCTGAAATCCATATTAAACTCTGTTACAGAAAGCTGAGCTGATCATGAAATTTATCAGATTAAAAATGAGTTCCACAGCTAATAAAAAGCGTCTTAGGCACAGCAACACTTACCTTCTCTTTCTCTGTCACTTTCTTTCAACACACTCTAAAAAGCCATGCTTCCTCATGGCTGTGACCTGCAGGGAGGAATCTTTTCTTCCTCTCATAAAGTGGCCCGAAGGTAGAGAAACTTTTTTGTTTCTTAGAAGAAAATATATATATATATACATACACAAAATATATAAAAGATGTGTGTGTATTTTTTGGACTCATATTTGCTTTTTATTTGTTTATATCGAAAAACTTGATAGAGATACTCAAAATATTTTAGGAAAAATGCTGTACTGAGAGCCTGGAGATGGGTTTTGAAGCCTAGCTGTATCACAAGCTAATTCTGTGGCTCTGACTTGACCAAGTCATTTCATTAAAAATGCAACCAGGTGGTATTTGTACTGAGTCGGGTTACATTTCCCTGAAATTGACTATTGAGCTCCACAGTTAAAAATAAAAGATATTTAGTACCCCACATACCAACTGTAAACAGAACAGTTATTATTGGAATTTATACATTCCCTAAAACTATGTCACCTCTGTTGATGTAATTAAGAGGAGTCCCTGGAGACATAAGCTCATATTTTATGGAAGAGCAGACTAATTTTGTACAGACAGGGCATTCTCTTCCCTTACTTCCCCATACAGAAGATGAGGTTCTTTCTCTCTAGAAAGTCAAGGATCAAGGACTCAAGAAAATAATAAAGCTTGCAGGATTGGCTGCACATTTCCCCTCTGTCAATGGGGAGGACATGATCTTATCTCATCTGATATTGATGATCAGTGGAGGAAAACATCCTGGAAAGTATGTTAGGGACAGAGAGAGTGGAATAGAACCACAGCACTCCACTATAAATCACTTAGCAGTTCCTAAGTGATTTAGCAGTTGAATCCTGCACAACTGCCACAGGTCTGGTGATTGACATTGGAGAATGACAGGATTGGAGGCTACAGCCTTGTCTTGGATGGACAGAATAGGGGAACAATATAATGGTGAGCCAGAGGAATGTGGCGTGATGCCACTAGCCAGGGCAAAAATAATGAACTTTTAAAACCCTAACATTTATTGATGTTTTATTATATGCTAGATTCTGCAATTAGCTGATTTATTTATTCTTCACCCCTTCTGCCCAAAAAACCATCGAAACAAGGAGAATCATCACAAATCTTTTATAGGTAAAAATAACTGAGGCACAGAGAAGTGACATAATTTGTCGATGGTCACACTGCTAATAAATGGCAGAGGTGAAGTCTACCCCAGGCAGTCTCTCCCTGAAATATGGTCAAATCATGCCAGATGAAGCCAATGACCCTCTCCATTTAAAACCAGCCACACAACTGGATGGCAGTGGAGGAAACATAGCAGAAACATTTTGAGTTAAGAATGAATTATTGAAATGAATAGAATAAATGCTTAAAAACAAAAAGTATCTGTTTTAATAATTGTCAATATTTGAAAAGACATAGGATTGGGATGGGAATTGTTATGGCTTTCTATTACCTTGTGGGAAAATGAAGATTCAGCAGATAATTGTGAATATTGGTTTTCACTGGAAAAAATGAAGCCATTTCATGTTTATACTCTCCTAAGTTGGTCCTCCTCAATAAACTGGTTCCAAATAATTGTCTCACTTTTCAAATGGGGCAGTTTAAGACACAGACTCTGGAGTCAGCAAACTGGGTGTGAAATCCAGTTAGGCATTTCTACTTTCTTGCACTTTTGCCTTGGAAAATTCAGATTCCTCGTTGGTAAAATGAGGATAATCTATTTCTCAATATTGTCATGAGAACTAAATGAGATGGGTATTTATATTAGTTAGGAGAGCCCGTGCTGCTTAAACAATAAGACCCACATTTCAGTGGCTTAACAGACTAGAAGGTTATATTCTATTCATGTAAAATTTTATATACTATTCATATAAAATTCTTGGATGGAAATTCAGGTCAGGTGAGTGGCTCTTCATCGTGTGGTCATCTGGGAGCTAGGCTGAGCACAGCTGAGACAGTTAAAAGAGAGAGAGCAAGGGCGGGGGGAGAGAGAGAGAGAGAGAGAGAGGAGAGAGAGAGAAATGAGAAGTAAGTACACCTGGCAGGATTTGCTAGGTAGGGCTCCTACTTTGGGGAATCACTTCTACTTACATTTCTGTAAAGAGACCCCAGTCACATGACTCTACCCACCTGTAGGAAATTCTGGGAAATATAATCTGTGTGTCCAAAGAGTGGAAAAAGGATGCTGGTGCATAGCTGGCAGTTTTTGTTGCATGTACATAAAATGCTTCGCAGAGTGCCTGGCCCAAATTGTATTCAATTTAGCTGCTGATGCTATCTCTCGAAGCCCTAATGGGTTTAAAATTCTAAGAAGTAAAATGGAAAATTATTTTAATTAAACCATAGATAACCAAATTGCTTGTAAACAGGACACTTTGAGCATTATGATAAGTTTTACTCAAGCATAAGTACACACACACTGGAGGTAAGATGATAATTATTTCTAGAAAAATAGGAAAGTTTTAACATTATGTTATCCCTCTTTCCAAGAAATGGCAAAAACAGATATTAAAATTTGAAATCATGAAACAAACAAAAACCCACATGAGAAAGAAATTGTTAGGAAGAATATAGTATCCGCCTTCCGAAGCTCTTGTAAAGTTCTGCTTAATAAAGTACAGGTGAGAAACAGCCTCACAAAGACCTAAAATCAACATACACCTTTTCCTAAGTAATGACCTTTCCACAGTTCTATTTCTACTCTCTCAGGCTGCAGATCTCTGAGATGCTAACACTCACCTACATCCATTAGCTCTCTCGTTTTTGATCTGATATGAAAGATCTAACAGTATCCAGGTAAATATTTAAAGGAATCGAGGGACATTCATTTATAGTATTTGGTAGCTAATATAGTAGTAGGATAGACTTCATTATGTTCAGGAATAAGTCACCAGAGGGAAAAAAGAAAATAAGAAAAAAATCAATATAGAAAAAGCTCATGTAACATAAAAGAAGGGGAAAAAATAGCACTTGAGAGAGAGAAATTTTCTATAGTATGTCCTTAGAGATTCCCATGAAGTTAAACAAAACGTGCACTTTATGAAGCTGGAGATAAAAGATTGGCTGACAATATATAGACCAAAATGAAAAGTTACCTGTCAGATTTTGGGAAGAAAGTTAAGGAAACAAAGAATGCTTTAGTAAAAGTGTAAATAGTATAAGAAGTAGGATTTGGAGAAAATGCCAAAAACATAGATATAAATTCCTCTGGTTCTAGCTATGTAAGGATTTTGCCCAATTGTGGGAGAGATAAAAATAATATCATAAATATTTTTCTGTACCAAACTGGGTTTAAATTTTCTGCACCATATCCTATAGGGCAGGGGCTTTCAAACTTTCATGACCATGACCTACAAGGAAAACATCATTGTACGTCATGACCTAGTATACATACACATACACACGCACAGAGACAAAAATTCCTCTGAAATAATACTATGTGTAATGCTTTCTGGTATTTTCTCTTCTAATTCATTTAAAATAATGCTGATTGAGATACATTAATTTGATTTTCTGACCAACTAATAGTTGTAAATACAATGATAAACATGTCTATGAATTTGCACCAGAAAAGAATGAATGCTGATTCCATGCTTTAAGTGTTTTGTTTTCTTGGGTCAAGTTTCCAGGTGATCCTTCCCTGTGCACCTAATCTATTTGCTAAGAGGCTCATCCTTTTCTTTAAGCTTCAAGAGGATTCCCCTGGGCAATGCTTACTGGGAATTTACCTAGGAAATGTTATTAAGGAGGAGGGAGGCTGCACGTAAATTCCTCATCAGCTCAATCTATACCCTCTCCACGCTCCAGGGATCTCAACGAATTGAGACGACTGGACAAAGTGTTAGACCAGAATTCCTCCTGTGATTCAGCTGAAGGCCAGAGGCAGCTCCCTCTTCTCCAACTGCCCCACCAAGAGTGGACAATACCAGTTCAAGTCTCCAGGTATTTTAACAAGTGAAATTTCTTAGAGTGCTGCAGACAGTATAAGTAATCTCATTCAGTACAGTTTAAATTCCAGGATACCTCTAAATACTGGATCTTGAAGTAAATTTAGTGAGTCATGATAGCATTATAAAAAAAATTAAATAGAATAAAACAAAAATATAGGACCACTTTGCAGCTTTTAAGCATAATTCCTAATGTTTTCATTTACTTAAATGTGTAACTCTCTAAATATGTATGTCTGTGTATACTCATGTATGATATAAAATATCTTGCTTATAGTATGTCACTGAGTAAAGACATTACAAACTGCTTTAATTATTGATTTGCCATTGCATTTAAGAGGAAGTAAAAAGGCTGAGAAACTGACTGGTTTCTTAGTATAGGGGTCATAGAATTTCCATTTTATTATGGTCGAGATAAAAAAATTTCACCTTATGATTCAGAAACATCCTCTCCCAAAAAAAAGCAAACAAATTTATAATCATAATTACATTGCAAAAGAATTGAATCAGATTTATTACAAAAATACTATGTAGCACTTCCATAATATAAAACGACAACAAAGATACCATGAATTTTAAATAATCAAAGAATTAAACCTTTAGAAGACTAACGACAGATATATAATATAAAACTACAGTGGGAATTAGAATTATGCATCGCATAATGACATTTTGGTCAGCCTTGGACAGCCTACATTAGTGGTGCATTAAGATTTTAATGGAGCTGAAATGTTCCTATCACCTAGTGACTCTAAGCCATTGCAATATAACACATTACTCACGCCTTCATGGTGATGCTGGTGTAAACAAACCCTATTAGGCTGCCAGGCATATAAAAGTTTAAAATGTTAAAATAAATAAATAAATAATGTTAAAAAGATAAAATAGCTCATAGAACAAAGATATAGAGAAAATATTTTTGTACAGCTGTGCCATGTATTTGTGTTTTAAGCGAAGTGTTATTGCAAAACAGCTAAAAAGTTTTAAAAAAATTAAAAAGTTTATAAAGTAAAAAAGTTATGGTAATCTAAGGTTATTATTAAAAAGAATACTAGCATGTTTTAAAATCTAGTGTAGCAGAAGTGTACAGTGTTTATAAAATCTACAGTAATGTACAGTAATGTCCTAGGCCTTCACGTTAACTCATCGCTGTTATTCACTGACTCACCAAGAGCAACTTCTAGTCCTGCAAACTCCATTCATGGTAAGTACCCCATAGAGTTGTACCTTTTAAAAAAATCTTTTATACCATATTTTTACTGTACATTTTCTATGTTTAGATACACAAATACTTACCATTGTGTTACAGTTACCTACAGTATTCAATACAGAACATGCTGCACAGGTTTGTAGCTTAAGAGCAATAGGCTGTAGCATACAGCCTAGGTTTGTATTAGGCTATACCATCTAGGTTTATGTATATACATGCTATGATGTTTCCACAAAGATGAAATTGCCTAACAACACATTTCTCAGAATGTATACCTGTTGTTAAGTGATCCATGAGTGTATCATTGTTTCATAAGCAAGAATAAGTGGGACAGAAATAATTTAAAAATTTTTATTTTTAATAATTTAAATTTAATAATTAAATTTAATAATTTAAAAAATTTTAAAAAATCTTAAGTGAAGAAAAATGTTTACATTTACATTTATTTATCAGAAGGGTAGAATTAACTGTTTGAAGGAACTTATTACAAGCCAAAAGGAGAGCTATACTACCAACCACCTACACAGTTTCTGATGATTTAAATCCTTTAATTATTTTTTAAAATGGTGCTTAGATGGGAAGAAAAGTTGGGCCAAATGATAATTAGAGAAATGGAACTTTAGCTATGTTTCCACTAAAAATAGAATCTAAAATTTAATATATGCTTGTCAAATAATTAGGAAAAGTTGGTTATTGAAATAAAAATAATGTTCGTGTATAAAAAGAAGGAAACAATGGAAAGAGTTATGAATGCGCAATGCTGACAGAAATGAAACAAATTATTTATTACACTATGTATAAAGGAGATAATGTTTCCTACTGAAAAATTTTAATGCTATTTACAAGAGAAATTTAAAGCAAATAGCTAAAATAGTTCAAAGTAAAGAGCAAAACTAGATGGTTGTAAATAAAAACAGAAAGGAAAAGGGACAATAATTTCTCCCTGCCCTTGTGAGTTTGAGGAAACTGCATACTGTAAGTTTGACTTAGGGACTCAGGAGGACCTGATTGTTTACCTGTGACAAGGCCAGACACACACTTTCTAAATTCCCATTCTTTGACTCATAAGTGATTAACTGAACATTCAACCCACTGATGAATCTGGACAAAATACCCCCGCTAACTTGACTTACCTACCATTTTCCAGGTGTCCCCACTTCCTGCCAGCCCTGGGACCTTAAGTGTACTTTGAGCAATCATTGGAAAGCAGAACAACCCCTTCTTAATGATCTCCCCAAGAATCAGCTGACCTCATGGAAAAAACACTCCCGAACACATCTCCCCATCCCATTTTCTAGTCTTATTTAGTCCTCTCTGTACAAGATGAGCCCTTCCTGCCTAACCGTTGAGATGCCTACAGATCTCATATATGGAGAGTTCTTTTGTAATACCCATTATTACAATTGTCTTTTCAAATAAAATCTCTCCTTACAGAAGTCTAGATTTGTTTTAATTTGACAAACATGCAACCTTTTTTTCACAATACAGTTTTAAAAAAAACAGTAAAAACAAAAGAGAAATTGGTAGGAACACAATAGTAATAGACAACTGAAATGCACTTGTTTCCATACTACAAATATCAAGTAAGAGAAAAGTAAATGAGATTATAGGGGATCTGAAGGGTAATTAATAGAGCTTACTAACTAACTATATTTCAAATTAGACCCATGGAATAACAGTGAAAAATATTAGCAAAAAAGGAGCAATTCTTTCATAATTTTTATAATGATTTGTGAACATAGATAAAGGTGATATAACCATAAAGGAATTAGAATTACCAAGAGAGTTAATCAATGTTCTACTTTAATATATATTATGTATTATATATATATATGTTATATATATATATGTTATATATAATACATAATATATATTTTATATATATAATATATATTTTAATATATGTTAAATATAGTATGTATTTTTAATATATATACAACTATTAGAAAGATTCATTAAAGAGGATTTAAATAAATAGAATATAATACTCCCAGAACAGGAAAGAGTGTTTTTATTGATATTTGCATTCTCCCTGGATTATAAAATTACCTCAATATGCAGAATTACCAGAGGTCCATTGTACTAATAACCTTAACCAATGTTGTTGCAGCTTCAAATGTTGCAACTTCAAATGATCCCTAAATTTTTTCGCTTACAACAAAGATTTACTTCTCATTAACCTCATGTGTCTATTGCTAATTAGTTTTGTCACCCGCACAAGCTCTATGTGGTCATAGTGGATCCTATGACAGAGGGAGGAAAGAGATGGTGAATCACATGATCTTCTTACAGTGTTGACTCAGAAGTAGCAAATTTCACTTCCATTCATTATGTATTGGCCAAAGTATCACCACTCGAACCTGACTTCAATGAGGCAAGGGAAGTATATACCACCCCCAGGAGGACAGAGACTATTTATAATTATTAAAATAATTATTAAATAATATAATAATATTATATGTGTGGGTGTATATAGAAAGAGAGAGAGAATTAAGACTTTCATGTCCATGTGAAAAAGGATGAATTTTTGTATAACTAATTCTTTTCAAACAGCAACTACAAATAAAAAGAAAAAAAGGTATATTTTTTTAAATTTTAGTTTTACTACCTTTATAATAAGTTCAGTTTTCACTAAGAAATCATAAAGGACCTAGAAGTAAATTGCATGCATTTATTCATGGGCTGAGGAAACTTTTTCTTTGTATAATACAAAAATAGGAAACTCCAAGAAAAGACTAATAGATAGGGTACCTGAAAAAATATGTATGTGTATATTCATGCATGTATGTGTGTGAGTATAGATACACACATTCATGGATATATACACACATACATGAATATATATACACACACACTGATACATGCGTGTGCACATATAACTATGTGTGTGTGTATATAAATGAAAACAAATTGAAAGAAAAAGATCCCTGAGAATAATTTGAAACCTACGTTTTGCCAAAGTGTTGATAGTCTTAATTAGTCCTTATATGTGTAAATTGTATATGACACAATTTACTTTTACAATGCTTGTTCATTTGTATATTGTATATTTGCAAATTTGACAATTTGTTGGCAAATCATAGGCTGTGACGCATCCTGACGAAGAGGGTGCTTTTTCTAGTTCATACAATATAGGCTGTTTGGGAGAGGGTGTTGAGGGGATTATTGCTGTTTCCGCCAAAGTAAAGAAAACAGCCAATTCTTATGTACTGCACTTTTATACTTAGTTTTACGTCATTTACCAGTTCAATTTATACAAGTAATATCATGTCCTTGTGTTCAAGGGAATCTTTACACATATCAGGCTCTGCTGGTCCCTGAGTCAAGCTCCCCAGCAACAGTAAGGCCACACAGCCCAGCCTTTAAACATCTCAAAAAACCTGCTGCCATTTAACATCTTCATCCTAAATAAAAAGAAAAAAATTATTTTTTAAATTGAAATAAAAATAGCACCCTATATGAAGTGATTGAATTCAATGTTACAGTTACTAAAGTAATGCCAACAAAAATGTGAGTTGTTATTTTATTGTTATCAAAATCAAAGATTAAAGATAATGAAAATATTAGTATTTTCATAGAGTCAGGAAATTGCTGATTTCCATCATCATTAATGCTTGTGTAAGTTAAATTTTCTTCCTGAAAGAAATTTGTTAATGGTCCAAAATTTTTAAAAATATCATTTATTTCTGGGAATTCACCATAAGGAAATAATATTAAGAGATATGAATAAGGTGTTTGTACAATAATTTCATTCTACCATTATTTTTAATAGCAAAATACATAAACCTCACAATTAAAATAAAAATGTTTATTAAAGTAGAAAATATTCAATACACTCATAAGTTTAAAAGGAGGTAACTATATGAGTATGATTATATATTATATTTTACTTAATATACATAGTATATTTCTATAATAGATAAATTCTATAATCTATAACCTATTCTGTATAATCTCTTATCTATTACCCTAATATGTTATATATTATATAAGATATATTGTATATTAACTTAATATCCATATAATATAATAAATAATATGTAATATAATATATATTGTGCATAATTTATTATATTTTATTATATTATATGGCATTTACTATATTTAACTTCTGTTATGGACTGGATATTTAGTTGTCCCTCAAAATTCATATGTTGAAGCCGTAACCCCTATTGTGACTCTATTAGGAGATGATACTTTAACAGAAATAAAGTTAAATTATGTCAAAAGCTTAGGGCCCTGATCAGATAGAATTAGTGTCCTTATAAGAAGAGACATCAGAGAGCTCACTCTCTCTTTCTGAGTGTACACACCAAGGAAAGGCCATGTGAACACACAGCAGTATGGCAGCCTTCTGCAAGGTAGGAAGAGAGCCCTTGCCAGGTATCAAACAGGCCAGCACCTTGATCTTGGACTTCCCAGCCTCCGGAGCTGTGAGGAATAAATTTCTGTAGTTTAAGCCATACAGGCTGTCATAGTTTGTTATAGCAGCCTGATGTTGATGGAAAAGAAGCTGAACTCTGTAAAATAATTTTAAAGGGGTTTATTCTGAGCCAAATTTGAGGACCATGACCCAGAGCCACACCCAAGAAGCCTTGAGCAGATGGACTCACTGTGGTTGGGTTACAGTTTGGTTTTATACATTTTAGGGAGATAGGGGTTACAGGTAAAGTCATAAATCAATACATGGAAGGTATACATTGGTTTGGCCCTAAAAGGCGGGCTGTCTCGAAGTGGGGGGGGGCGGGGTTTAAAGACTCCTTGACTTGTAAGTGGTTAAAAAATGAAGCTTTGTCTAAAGGCTTGGAACGCTTTAGATAAGAGACAAGTCACTGGACGTATAGTTGTTGTGTAAATTGGGGACCTGCAGGTTTGTCTTATGTAGCCTTAGGCCTGTTGATGAGTTACAAGGGACATCTCCAAGAAGAGAGAGCGGGCATGGTGGGGCATGTCTGACCTCCTCCTCGTGGCAGACAATTTAGTTTTAGGATATCCTCTTGGCCAGGAGGGGGTCCATTCAGTCAGCCGGTGGTGGGGAAGCCTTTTATTTAATTTTAGTTCACACTGAGCAAACTAAGACAGCTTCTTCCAAATTTTCAACTTTTCTACACTTTTAATTTTTATAATGCTTTTTGGTTGTTTTAAGTAGAACTTTGCAGCATTTCTTATGCTTTGGCAGCAGTCTCAGAATACCAAATAAATGTAGTTGAACAATAAAGGCATGTGTTTCCTCAGTCAGTAAGAAGTCAGTGCTCAGTTTAGCAGAAGGTTGTTCCAATCTGCATCCAGTGACTCAGTGACATTATCAAGGACCCAGTCTCCTCCCAGCTTTCCCTGTCCGCTGTCCTAAGAAGACTCTTTAACCTTTTAACCTTATGGTTGAAAGATGGCCATTGCAGTTTCTATGATCAAGTTCTTATTAGGTATCACCCAAAACAGGAAGAATGCAGGTGGAGGGAAAAATTGTCTTTTGCAGCATTAAATTAAATAACCAAGAGGCCATTAGCCTGAGGGTGTCTTTGTACTTTGAGTTCCTGCATAACAAACCACAACCCAATTTAGTATGTAAGTAAACCTAAACCTAATTTAGGAGTATATTTTTTGTAGCAAATAGGTTTTAGCCAATCACAAATAGCAGAGTTTCAGCCAACTGATCAGACCAGGTCCAAACAAGGCAAATACCTCATCACACCATGTCCAAATAAGGCAGACACCTAACTGTACCCAACCAGACGATCTTCCTATTTTGCTTCTATATTCAGCTCATAAAAACTTGCTACTCAAGTTTTTGCTGGGTGGAGCTCTCTGAACATTTTCTGGCTCTGAGTGCAGCTCAATTCATGAATTATTCTTTTCTCAAATAAACTCAGTGGAATTTAATGTTTCTAAGGTTTTTCTTTTTACAGTGGCCATAAATTGTGTCACATCCCCACCTACAATGAGGCAATTATGGGCAACTGGGAATGGAATTACCATGATTGTTTGACTAATAGTTATTCATACCCTAGTTGTGGCCACTGCCAAAAATGATATTCTATTGATAAAGAACAAAATGGAGGATCAGCCTACATCATTATTTGAAGTGTAATATAATATCATATGGCACTGTCAAATCTCATTCACTGTCAGGATGGCTGCCAACAAAATAATGTCAGCATTTCAACAAACAGGACTTAGATTTAGATGAGGGTTAGAACCACGGGAGGGTTATCACATTCTTGCATAATCAAAGTTTGGTGAAAGTGTTCCAAACATGCTAGTTTCTGTTCCCACCAGTCCGACTAGGGGACTGACAACCTGTAGTGGCTGTGGTCCTGATCCTCCCTTTCAGGATTGAGTCATATTCCCCCTCTGCCAGGAGTATTTGTTCAAGAGTAATTATGTGGCACCATATTTTTTCTAATGATTTCTCTATAATTTCCTCATTTCCAAATTATTAAAGAAATAGGGCATGTTCTTCTTACCATGTCTGAGTAAAATATAAATATTTTCCTATTGGCATGAGGTCAGTTTTCTAAAACAAAAACATGTAATGTTGTATGTAGTTTGGTTTTATTAGTGTAATCTGTCACACCCAACATTCATAACAGTTCTTTATACCTATAAATGCCTTCTGGAAAACAGAGACAGGTGGCTGAGGTCCAGACATGGCAATGCCTAGCCCGGGAAAAAGAAAAGAGCCATGGAATATGTGGTAGGCACAATAATGGTCCTTCAAAGATGTCCACATCCTAATATCCAGAACCTGTGGATATGTTACCTTCTGAGGCAAGGAGTAAGTAAGGTAGTGGATGGAATAAAGGTTGATAAATCAGTTGACCTTAAAATGGATTATCTGGGCAGGCTCCATGTAATCACAATGATCCCTTAAAGTAGAAGAGGGAGGCTGAAAAGGACATCAAAGTGATGCAATGTGAGACGACCTCAACCCACTTTTGCTGACTTTGAAGCAGCAAAATAAGCCAGGAGTCAGGAATGTGGGCTGCCCATGGAAGCTGCAAAGTGCAAGGAAACTACCTCTCCTCTAGAGCCTCCAGGAAAGAATGTAGCCATTCTACACCTTGATTTTAGCCCTGTGAGATATTTGACCCTCAGAACCATAAAATAATAAATTTGTGTCACCTTAAGTCACTATGTTTGTGGTGAGTTATTACAGCAGCAGTAGGAAACTAATACAGAAAGCTTGATGCAGTTGGGTTTGGGATTGGTCCCGCAAGAATGCAAGGGCCTAAGTATGTACAGAAATCCAAGAAAAGTGTGGGATTTTCCAGAGAGTAGAAGTGGGGTAATTGGGCCAACATTCTATAAATCTTAAAAGATTGGTCACCCTTAACATAACCTTAACATCTAGATTTAGCTGCAAAAAAAGATTCTGTTTCTACTGCTATTGAGACTGTTACTGTTGTTCCAGTTGGTATACTGCTTGACTTTAGAAACTCATATTTGCATTTTACCCAATTGCATGTTACCCTCTGAAACCAATCTCCAAGTTGTAATTTCTCTTTGGCCATGTATTACATGAAGACCACAGCCCACTTCATCTTCTAAAGCTGTGGTCCTCAAACTGGAGTATGCTAAAAATAGATAGTGGCTATCCCAGGGATAAGCAAAGCCATATCATCTTCAAAAATAACTTCAGAAAATATCAGTTTTACGGAAAGATCTCAGGGAAAACATTTTTTTTTATTTGGTTTTTTAAAAAAATTTTTACATTACAATTGGGTGAGCAAACGGTAGAAACCTACTTTTCTGGTTTAGCTAGTCTTATCCTTTTTTTCTGACAACTATGCTGATATTTACATGTAATCAGTGACTGAATGATTGAGTACTTTTATGTTCTCCAAGAATCATATGACATCAGTGATATTAGTACTATAGTCTTGATTCAGCCAAAATGAATTATATTATTCTATTTCCCTGGTTGCCATAGTTAATTCTAGTTTCTATGCCCAACCCCAAAGAAATGATTTTAAAAACAAGAGACCAACACCACTGGATTTTTTTTAGTTTATCATTTTATGAACCAGTGTTATTATTTTCATTCATAACCACAAACCTGCATGCCCACACACATGTGCACATATTGTCCACGAATCAATTTAAAACCCTTTGACAATTGAGCTCTATCAAACTTCCTATTAACAAATAATTGAATATTCAATATTTCACATAAATATTGAAAAATATGTCTTTGTTGTATAATTTATTTTCTTTGTACTTTTAGGGTATAGTATTCTTAAAATTATATTTAAACCTGAGATCATAGGTGAAAAATTTAAAAAAGAAAGTTTAAGAAAATGGAGTGCAAAATCAATTTATTCAAATGAATGAGGGGAATTCAAAACCATTTTAAATCATTGAGGTCAGTAATAGGCATGCTGTGTCTCAAATGGAAGAAATGAACTTTACAATAAATCTCTAAGCTCTATCCCAACTATAGTTAGTAAATTTGTAGAAGCAGTAGTCAGTCTAAAGAGCATAATTTAGGTATTTATTGATCATATGTAGTTTATTATCACAGAGATGCCAATCAGTTTAAAACAACAAAGTGATAGTTCACAACTTCTGAGCCTTGTTGACAAGAAATGCTGCAGCATTTATTCTACCCCTCTTGGAAACTTGCCCTGAAATCACCATATATAGGAGCCCTAACTTGCTTAATGGAGAATAAAAAGTCACATGAAGAAGAAGCAAGCTGACCCCAGCTGGGACCCTTCAGAGCACCCACATGACAGTAAGCAGCAGCTTCAAGACACACGAGTGAGGCCATCTTAGATGACTGAGTTCCTGTAAAGTTGTCAAATCCACAGTTGCATAAATGACCCTAGGCAAAAACCAGCAAAAGCATCGCCTTGCTGAATCAAACCCAAGCTGACCCTCTGAATCCTGATCAAAAATAGTTACAGTTTTAAGTTTCTATGTTTTGGGGTTGTTTCATTACACAGCAATAGATAACTGATACAATAGTGTTCATTACTTAGTGGGCACTCAAATCCTGAAGTCTTGTGAGACATCAAAAACCTTATGAGAACACACTAAAATAAAACTACTGACATCTTTGACGTTCAGCTTGGAAATCTCTTTAGTCAGAGTCATATGTTTGTTAGAAGAATTGTCTATCTTCCAATTTACTACAGATAGTAGTTTTGCTAATTTTTTTTCACAACTACATAATATAGGTCACCAGTTTCCCAGCTTCTATTAGCATTTTTCTATCTTTCAAGTGCCCACCAACAATTAGTTTGCTGTGTCCCAGCCTTGCAATTTTTCCGGCCTATTCCCACCATTCTGTTTCAAAGCCAGTACCACTTGTTTGGAGTTTTCCTTATGGCACTACCCTATGTCTAAGTACTAATTTATGTGTCAGTTACCTATTGATGCTTAATAAACCATTCCAAACTTAGTGAATTAAAACAAGCTATTTAATTTTCTCACTATTCTGTCAGAAATTTTGGTTGGACTCAGCTGGACAGTTCTTCTGCTGGTCTTGCCTGTCTTCTTACACGACGTGTCCATCACCTGACACTTGACGGGGGCTGGATGGGCTATGATGGCTTCAGTCACATAACTGGCATTGTCAATTGGGGGACTTTGCTGGAAAAGTCAGAAGTCTTTTCATGCTCCAATAGGCTAGACTAGACTTTTTTACATAACATTCTCAGGGCTGCATTCAAGAAGGATAAAAGCAGAAGTTGCACGCAACTTGAGCCAGCTCATTCTGCCACAATCTATAAATCAAAGCTCATCATAAGACCAGTCCAGATTTAAAGGATGATATAGTGGTTTAAATAAATGCTTCTCAAAATATATTTCCATGTCCTAATACCCAGCCCCATGAATGTTACCTTATTTGGAAAAAATGTCTTTGCAGATGCAATTAAATCTTGTGGTAAGACAATCCTGGATATCTCCAGCAGACCCTAAGTCCAATGACAAGCATCCTTATACCAGACAGAAGAGGAGACTCAGAGAGGAGGAGAACCCTATTTGAAGACAGAGGAAGAAATTAGAGTCATACAGCCACAAAGAATACTGTCAGTCACCAGAAACTATAAAAGGCAAGGAAAGAGTACAGGGGGGAGTACAGCCCTGCCAATACCTTGATTTCAGACTTTTGGCCTCCATAATTGTGAAAGAATAAATTTTTTGTTGTTTTAAGTCACCAAATTTATAGTAATTTTTTACTGTGGTTATAGACTATGGTCTCCACCTCCTGATGGGAAGTATAAGTGGCAAAGTCCCTTTGCAAAGGGGTAGACGTAAGGAGTGGGAAGAATTATTGCAGACATATTTGAAAACAATTTACCCTATGTATGAAATCATTGCTCTTGCAGTAGCATTTCCAAGTCGTTTACATTAAAAATGAAAATTTGAATAATATAAGAATTCTATTCAATTAAAATGAGATGCCTTGCTTAGAATCATACATTTACAAGTTGAATTCAACATGCAAATATTTTAAATTGCTCAAATTTTCTTATTTATCAGTTTAATAATCTTCTATAAAAAGCTTAATAGAAGAAAATTTGGTTAATGTTTTTGTTTTTATAAACTAACTAGTTTTGCATGAAAAAGCAGCACAGCTCAAAAAGATGACCTTATTTTAAAAAATTTGATAATGCATTTAAATGACTTAAAAAAATATACTTGAGCTATTGATTGAAAGATAGTTCCTAAACTCATAGTTGCTATTTATATTTATATTTTTGTTTATATTTGTAATCATAGTCTCCAAAGAACAATTAATTTGCAAATTGCTCTATGGAAAAATAAAGGTTGAAGATATTTTAATTAAGGTTTGTGAATTTTTTAAGCATGCAAAACTACCTGTTAAAAAAAAGTAATAATAAATGCTGGAACCTTGCCCAGATGGAGCCAAATCTATGGGGAACCAAAGAATGTGAGTGGCATCTCAAAACAAATTCATGGTAAACCCAGATTATTACCTGCATTAATCACCAAGGAAGTCTCAAAGATATTGTTTCTTAATTATCTCAGGGTTGTCGGTGGAATGATAACACTAAACATTTTGTTCAAAGAAAAACTAGTGGTTTCAATACTCCTGTTTGAAACAAATTTATAATAAAGTAGAGTACAGGTGCCTTGTCATGCCCTTTTTGAACCAGAGCTAAATTCTTCTTACTGATTTTATTTTTTCCTTATAAAGAGAGAAAAAAATAACGAGACTGAAATGACTTTAAAGCTTGATTAATTTGCCTTAATGAGCAATGCTTTCTAAGTTGGGTAGTTTTGTGGATGTGTTTCCAGGGTTTAACACTAATAAAGCACAACTTCAAGGCAAAATAATAAATGTTTATATGACATATGACAATAAAACTACAAATCCAACAAAGTATAAGACCTGGATGAGGAGAAATGATTACAGAAATTGTAATCTGATTGTTACTTTTAAATTATTTACTTGTGGTTCAAGTTACAGCTTCAATGGGAAGGTAAACAATAGCTTCACTGAGAATTTTTTCATGTTTGTTGGCCATTATTCTATCTTCCTTTGAAAAGTTTCTATTCATGTCTTTTGACCACTTTTTAATGGGGTTGTTTAATTTTTTCTTGCTGATTTGCTTGAGTTCTTTATAGATTATAGTTATCTGTCCTTTATCGGATGTATAGCATGCAAATATTTTCCCCCATTCTGTAGATTATCTCTAATCTTCAGGGAAATGCAAATCAAACCACAATAAGATATCACTTAACTTCAGTGAGAATGGCTTTTATCAAAAAGTCCCAAAACAACAAATGTTGGCATGGATGCAGAGAGATAGGAACACTCATATACTGCTGGTGGGACTGCAAATTAGTACAACCTCTATGGTAAGTAGTATGGAGATACATCAAAGAACTAAAAGTAGAACTACCATTTGATCCAGTAATCTCACTACTGGGTATTTACCCAAAGGAACAAAAGCTATTCTATAAAAAAGACACCTGCACTCGAATGTTTATAGCAGCGCAATTCACAATTGCAAAGATATGGAAACAACCCAAGTGTCCATCAATACATGAGTGGATTAATAAAATGTGGTATATGTATCCCACGGAGTACTGCTTAGTCATAAAAAAAATGGTGGAACTACTACCTCTTGTATTAACCTGGATGGAACTGGAGACCATTCTTCTAAGTGAAGTATCACAAGAATGGAAAAACAAACACCACATGTACTCACCATTAAATTGGAACTAATTGATTAACACTTATGTGCACATATGGAAATAACATTCATTAGAAATCAAGCAGGTTGGAGGGGGGAAAAGTCAGTAGGTAAATTCACACCTAATGGGTACAATGCACACTGTCTGGGGGATGGGCACACTTATTACTTTGACTCAAATGGTACAAAAGAAATTTATTTAACCAAAACTCTTGTACCCCTGTAATATTCTGAAAAGAAAAAATAAAAAGAATTGCATCACTGATTGTTTTTCTTTAATGAAAAAACATTTTGGTGATTATTGCCTTGGGCACCCAAAAAGATTGCTCTGTGGATGAAAGACCCTCTTAGTCCACTGTATTGCAAACAATTTTGCTTTTCCTCTTTCCTCCTCCAGCCCCCCAAAATAAAATTTCCACTAATGTTTCATTGCTCCATTTTTTGGTTAGTTTCTTACACAACACCTTAGGAATTACTTGATCATATTGAATGGGGGGAAATGTTGTTACTCGTAGTTATATATTAATGTAAGGCCAAATTTTCAAAATATTATGAAAGCATAACAATGAAAAGAACTTTCTAGTATGATATCACCTATCATAGCCCATTTCTTCTCAATTGATACATTAAATATAACAGCTGATCTTCCATTTACTGTCAAGACAAGTAGGAAATATTCCACCATTATTGACAACTCAAAACATTGCACTAGATATTAAAACAACCTTCATATTTTTCATGAAACACTTCAAGCAGAACCACTCAGCTTGCACAATATGCATTCGTGTTATGTCCCCAGACTCCCAACCCAAGCCTAGAGTTCACTTACATCTAAGCTACTTAGGTTTGAGGAGTTGGTGACAAACTATTCCAAGTTGTGTTTGTCAACACAGCTTTATTGTTTTTATCAAACATTGTTTGGGGACAAACTTCTAGCTTCATCTGTTCTATGAACAACCAACAATCTACTCTGAGGTCCTTTAGGATGTTTTATTTACATAAGCCCCATAAATTGGGGGAGAAGAATATTGCCACTGAACATAATTACAGAATGAAATACATCATTTCTGAAAATAATAGATCCCTTTCTCTAACTTCTTTTTTTTTTCAAAGTTTGGCTTGATAACTCACTTAATGCAGCCCATATTTATAATATATATATTAGTAATAGGGTTAAACCCCCCCCCAGGAACACCAAAGGCTGACCATGAATAAAAAATATCTACTTCTTTTTCCTAACCCCTCCTCCCTTCCATATACTCACCTTGTGGATAGCATCTGCAGATCAAAATTAATTATCAGATAAATTTGATTTTGTCTTAGTTCATTATCTGTTGCTATAGCAGAATACCACAAACTGGAAAATTTATAAATAAAAGAGACTTATTTGGCTTATGCTTCTGGAGACTGGGGCGTCCAAGATCATAGAGCTGCAAAGAAGGCCCAACTCGCCCCTTTATCAGGATCCCACTCGCACAAGAACTAACCCACTCCTGTGATTGGCATTAATCCAGTCACCAAGGCAGAGCCTTCGTGACCTAATCACCCATTAAAGGCCTCACTAGCCAATACCATTACATCAGCGTAAATTTTAATTTGAGTTTTGGAGGGGATATTCAAATGATAACAATGATATTATAGGAAGTTCACTGATGATGCTATGAAATCCAATTTTTCTTCAGATTTTATGTGAGAAATATAATTCAACTCTTCCAATTACTGCTCAAGGCTTTCTGCTTTCTCTAAAACTCCTTGGATTTGAGGCTTAACTTTTATCAGTTAACTTAATGGCCGCATTAAACTTTCATTAACTTCCAGAAGGACACCTTCATATTCTTTATGCAGTTTATGACTTTACCTAGATTAAAGTACTGTTAGTGTGTTCACGCCTTCTAAAGCTCATAAAGGGTCATATTAAGATAAAGGCTAACTCTGTCCTTCATTTGCTATTAAATTATCCATAGGCAGATTGAAAGAATTGTATCTGCTGCATTTTGGATAAATAAAACAAACATATTCACCTTATATCAGTGTATTATTTTGCATTTTCCATTAAGTATTTCAGGAAATGTTGGAATTTGATTAATATAAAGAGACAAGACTCAGTTAGAAATGTCAAAACTATTTTTATTGAAGAGATAATCAACTCCTGGTGACATTGCTAAAAATTGCCAAACATTTGTTTATTAATTCAATGAATAATAGTTTATGATTATGTGACTTTCTAAAAAACATGTTATTCTTAAGAATGCTACCTAATCAAAGATGAGGAGATCCCAGCCACTGTCTTCTAAAAGTGTGCCAAAAAGACAGAGAAACTGGTAGTTATAGTCAAATTCCAATTTATTACAGCTGTTATCTTGTCAACATGTTACCTCTGTGGCTTACTTCACATTATTGAGATAAAGTCTCTCGCCTTATCAATTTTTCCAGTCTTTTGAAGAATCTGCAGGTCAAAGATGTAAAAATCAATGTTGTCTAATATGGTTTTGGCATTTGCATACCTGCACATCTATGGTATGCATGGCATTCAAGGTAAGTTGATAAAATAAATATTATAACATTCCTTGATTATTAGTGTTTTCCGTGGGTTCTAAATGAATTGTTCAAATAAATAGGGTTCATGTACTTTTAGATAGTTGACCTTTATACAATGCAGGATCCATTGATTCTTATATATATTTAAAGTTCCATATATTAGGTGTATTTTTTTCATGTTTAGACGTGACACAAGCACCAATCCATTTCCTTGCAATAGACATTGTTACACAATTTTCTAAAAATAAATCATATAAGTAAAACCCAAAGGAACTTTGGGGCTTTGACATAATGTATGCATTGTATAAGGTTTCAGCATGTCCTTGATAAATGTAAAGGCTTATTAAATGAGCTGTTGTAAGATAAAAGAATCACAAAATTTCATTTTGTTTATTTTTTTAAATTTAAAACTCCCTCAATTTGTAAGTTTATTCATTCATTCAACATATATTTATTGTGTGCCTAATACATGTCAAGCACTCTTCCAGTGGTAAGAGATAATGCAGTAAAACAAGCCAAAATCCCTGTTCTAATGGATTTTATACTAATAGGTGTTGGGACAGGGGAGTATTAGGTAGAAAAACTAGACATGTGAATAACTTGATATTTCAGTTGTTGATATAAAATAAAGCATGTAAAGGAGATGGAGGTACCTGGGTGAGTGTTGCTAATTGATATAGGATGTCAGGGGAAGCAGGCCTCTCTGACAAGGCGACATTTCAGTGGCGATCTGAAGGAAGTGAGACAATGAGCCCTGCAGATAATGCTGTCAAAGGGTGTTCCTGGCAGAGCTGGTACAGTAATACCAAAGGTAAGAAATAGGATCTTGCTTATCATTGTGAAGCCTACCTAGGTTTAAAAAAAAAAATTCACTAATGTTTGAATTTATTGATAATGCTTTATATTTAAGGACATTTTAAGATTTACCAAACATTTGAATATATTCTTGTGTTGATTCTCACTACATGCTTGTGATACCATTGAGAATTTTTATCTCAACATTATAAGAGAAGAAATTGAAGTCCAAAGATTTTAAAGGGCCTTGCCTCAGTTCTCATAGCTTCTCAGTAGACAAGCTAGAACTTGATCCCAAATCTCCTGATTCCTGGACCATTTTTCCCCATTATTTTATGTTTTGTATTACAGTTAGTGGAAACTGGGCATTGATCTTTCTCTGAAATACCTGTTTTTCAAAGGAAAAATTCAATCAAAGATTTGAGAATCTAGAAACAAAACCTGGAACAAAACCTGAATTTAAAGAGCATGCCAAGAAGCAACCATAGTGACCATCTGTTGAAATCTTCACGTTGTGGCAAGGAAGAAACCAAGGCCTAGAGATACATATTTACTAAAGCTTATAAGGCACTTGAACTTAAAAATTATTTTTCTTCTAAGAAATAGCATAATCATTATTCTTAGATTAAAAAATATTATCAACTGTCATTAAATAATTGATTGACGTGAGACTTTAAAATTATTTGAGTTCAAATACACAGTACATATTAAAATGTCTATTTATCATTCTCTGAACAAAGGATGTGCAATCCTCCACAAAGCCTTTATTCCTTTTATATTGTCTACCTAGAATACATTTTCATTCTCTCCACCTGTGGAAGTTTGTTGTCTGAGATATCATTCATGGTACCACTCTGCCAATCACTCCTTGACTCCTTCATATCAATCTCATATAGGTCAGAACAGCATTAAAGCTTGTGTTGGCTTCTCATTTTGCAGCTAAAATATGCTCTTTTTTATTGTCAGTTCTGTTTAAATGAATGTGTCCTAGCATCCCAAAACAAAACAAAAAAAATGATAAACTTTTATGGCTGTTTATATTTCCAACCTCTTTATTTTATATACACCCATAAACATATATACATATACATATATATGAATATGCATATATGTGGTAAATTATATGATAATTAATTATAACAATGGATGGTATTGAAGATAAAAAATATGATTTAAATCAAAATGACTGATTACATAAAACTTACGGTTTGTATGGACTGTCCAACTTCCAGAATCTTGTAATTTTATTCTAGTGTCTATTTCAAACTAAAGGCTTACTAATGTTTCTTTGGAGATATGGGAGTAGGGGGAAGAAGAAATTTAAAAGTATAGTAGCTTTTATGCAATTTTAAATATTGCACAATATTCCACAGTAGGAAATGTGCATATTTATGGTAAGCATATTTAATTATTCTACTAAAGAAAAAATTTGGGATGTTTCAAGGACCTTTATTCATAGTAAGAATCAGAATTGTGCTCTTTGAAACTCTGTGAAAAATCTCCCTTATTAGTAAGCACAGCATGAATAGATTTTTTACACCACTTGGACCCTTAGTCTCCCTAATTATGTCTCAAGGGTTTAATAATCTGGTAAACAAAGGGAAACCAGTTGGTGCTTAATCCAAAAATTCTTTAAAGCACAAAGAATTTTATATTACCTTATACATTCAAGGCACACCAACTGTTAAACCACGTTTTATCTTGGAAATTGAAAATGAGTGATAGAACATAACCCAAGGTTTTTTGTACCAAAAGATTTCTGATACCATATGCAAAAGCGAAGGTGATAATTTGAAGCACAAATAAAACTCAATGCAATGTGAAAAAAATTGGCAACCATACAGTCATGCTTTCTGAAGATCAGTGAATCACAGAGAGATATTAAGTTGCCTTTTATTGAAGAGCCTTCTCTTCACTTAAGTAACTGAGTAGATGGGAATTGACTAGAAACTCAAGTACTCAGGTAAGCAAAAAATTTTTGGTCTTAAGTATAAATGCAGAAGGCACATATCCAAGGGGAAAAACTGAGTTTAATATTGCCCAAGGTGCATCACAGGAAAGATATCAAGAAATAGCTATGAATCTGTTTTGCAGGATAATTTTTTACAACTTAGAATACTGAGTCAGAGAGAAATCTGATATCTTTGCTATCTCCTCCTGCAATCATGGTCCTGAGCCAGGGAGTACCATGCGTAAAACACTAAATAAAGAAGGAACCAATTGATAAAGCAGAGCGTCCACTAATCTTGGTATTTCCAAAGACAGGTGAAACCAGAGTGACAAAAGTTCTGTCCTAAGAAAATAGAATAGAAGCCTAAAACACTGGTGGGATTTAGGTAGGTCAAAATGTAGCAGAGTGATCTTAATCCTGAATTGCTCATTCTTAACTGAATTTATGGCTCAAGATAGTATTTTAGTAATATAGGATCCTTCAGCCAATCAAATAAAATGAAATATAAAGAATTAAAAGCAATTTAAATAGTAGTCAAAAAGTATTTTGGGGGCAAAAGCAAAACCCTAGAGAAATTATAGACCAAATAGCATAACTTTTGTTCCCAAAGTATGGTGGATAACTTAAAATTTTAGAAGACTTTGAATCACAAGGGTGTCTCAAATATGCTGCCCCCAGTGTATAAGTTGTGCTAAATGAGCAACACTATTTGATGCAGAAAAGAAATCGTTGAAAAAATGATCATTAGCTATCTCAGGCATCCCTGTGACAATGCCCCAACACACACATCTGATACAGTATAATATCATCAATATTATATTATGGCTAACACTCCCAGGTTGTGCTACTTAAAAAAAAAGGATAGCAATGGATATTGTTTGCACTCTTACTAGGCAATACACTACGCATTGTGCACAGATTTATTCTTTAATCATCACAACCACCATATGAGGAGGTTTTATTTACCCCATTTTTAGATGGAAAAATTGTAGCAAGAGGGAAAAAACAGGAGAGAAGACAAGAAAGAGAGAGAAAGCTAGAGAAGCCAGAAAAAAATGTTAAAAGATCCAAGAGAGCTGAAGTAATTTTTTTTAATGCTTCAGAGCTGATACATTACAAGAAGCTTGTCTCACTTCCAAACTGCTCATAAAATATATCTCTAAATAGAAATTGAATTAATTTAGCTCTAGAAAGACTCTCATTTGAAGGCATTTACTGAAAAGTGAGCCAAGTATTGATTTCTGGAAATAACTACTTGAAATTAAATATCTAGATCACAAAAGGAATAACCAATGACTGATATCTGTATTTTCAAAATATATTCATGAGAATTACTGTGCCTGGTCAAAATGCTATGCCATTTTTTCAAGATGAGCACTTAACTGAACTCTTCACTTACCTCTGATAATATTCAGGCTTAATTCAAAGAAACAAGGATCTAAAAGAGAGATCTAAAATTTTTTTTAGACTGTTGCATGTTGCAATTTGATATTTAGGTTAAATGTACAATTGGACTTTTCTGAAATTAAGGAAATAACATACTGTTTTATATTTAGAAGGAAAAAAGTCTACTTGCAATATTTTACAAGATTCACACCTGATAATAATTTCCTTGCCCTTCCTTTTTCTTGTATAGTTTTTGTGAATAAAGTATATTGTTTCATTTCCTTTAAAAATTTCAAATTAAGCCAGTGACATAGACTTCACCTGCATATATGTTCTTCACTCTTGTGCATAATGCAAATATAAATAAATATCATGAATTCTAAATGGATGTTTGATAATATTTTGTCATCAAATCATTTTAAAAATACTATTCATTCAGAGATACATTTCTCTGTGTCTTCCTGCAATTTAAAGAAATCTCTGCAATCACAAGACATTAAAAAACAAAACAACAATAAAAATATTGGGACTGGGAAAATGGGTACTTATGGTTGAAACATTTGGAGAATTGGTTATTTCTTTGTTATATAAAAACAACTCTCATGTTTAGAACTCGCTTTCACATAATTCTGTTCTCTTCTATTTTATCCTTTACTCTTAACTTCAATAGCTCTGTCATGTGCTTTGCTTTTATTTTTTTTTATTTTAAAACTGGCTGCTGGAGCATTCTTACTCATGAAATTGTCCAATGATCAAGGCACCTAGATTATTTTAATTTCCTGTTTACTTTTTTAATACCCAAAATAATTAGACTAAACAGAATATGGCTTATCACACTTGCTTGAATAAACATTGCCCAGTTATTTTCTACTTGCCCTGTGTAACTTTACTTGTTCTTCTTTTTTTGTCTTTTTTTCTCTGGGCTAGAAAATAAAAGGCATTTTATAAGTAAGACAGATAGAGCCAGGAGCTTTTTTCCCTCACTATGGATATCATAATAATTGAAACTGAGCCTACATTTCTTATATATTATCTATTTAGTATTCATTAATGTATGTCCCTCTTTTCTGGTTAGAGGTGACCCTTGTCATGAGATCCCCTCTAAGTATTTTTCAGTACCCTATTCCACAATGGAAAAAAATTTGGGGGCCAAGATTTTTCCCCACTCTGAGTTCACTTCTTGACTTTCATGAGCTCTATTAATAAAACAAACAAACAAACAAAAAACTCCTTTTATTAACAGTTTAAGCAACAAATCAATCTCAGAGATTGATTTCGTTTTTTCTTAGATAAAGTGTTCTGATAGGAATTAATTCTCAAATAGTCACAAAATAACAGAGAGTTTCCCTGACTCACATTCAGTCACAAGGGTGGAGTTTTCCATTTACCTACTTTGTTATGTAGTACACATATTGGGAACTCATTTTTGTTTAATGTGGTGTAAACTGGTCTCACTAGGAAGTATCTTCACTCAGACAACTCTGCAATCTTGTTTGTCTGCCTAGACAAGCTAATCTGATTGTAATAATGTTACTTATCTTTTAATTTCTTTTGAAGCTGATGAACATCAGAAGTGGCATTCAGCTGGGAATAACAGAGGTAAAATTGATTTTTATCACATTTAAATGTTTCAGGGCCTGGGCATGTGTTTTTCAGATATACATTCTTAAACCACGTTTGGGTGGGAGTCCAACAGAGAAACCACAGGCGTAAACTCAATGGTGAAATATAGCAAGACTATAATAATGCCAACACAATTATAAGTAAAGTTGTGGTGATTTGGGTCCCCATTGATTTTTTTTTAATAGTGAATTAGCCATAGGTAATCATTAACAAATGCACACATATTTTATTATAGAACTAAAGAAGCTATTGTTGTTCAAATAAGGCCTGACTGCCTTCTTCCTCTTGAATTGGATTCACCTACAGCATCAAAAACAAATATTAAGGAAAATGACAATAGTATCTTTTATTTCTAAACTGGGTTCATGAAAGATATTGCCAAGAGCAGCAATTAATAGCCAAGTGTCTTAAAATAAAGCACATCAGCTTTATGTACAAATTTTACTTAATAACCACTGGTTGAGCAGGAAAAAACTAGAAATCATAGGAAGGGATAACGATTTTATTTAACTCATGATCTTGTACACACTCCTCAATCTGAAAAAGATATGAGAAAGCTTCAGCTTGAGGACGCTGAATTAGATAATCTCCCAAAGTCTCTTCAAAAATTGAGTGCTGAGAGCATATGCCTTGGGGAGGTGGACCCAAGAGGAGGGGTCCAGGTAAAAGACAATGAGAGGATGGCCAGCCAGGCACTTAGAGAGCGGGATCCAGAACCGTGATGACGATTGTCTGATGGCAGAAATCACAGCAGATGGCTGAACATAGGGACCGTGATCAATCTTAGCATTGTTTGCAGTAACTAAAAGTTGGAAATAGGTAAATGCCCATCATTAGAGAAACAGATAACTAGAATGTGTGATATTAATGGAACAATTATCAAAAATAGTATATAGACTCAGATAGACACACACACATGTGCACACACATAGAGCTTTTAAGAACAAAATAAAAAGTGAAAAAAGCAAGTCATGTTATAATCCATATTTTAAGAATACCACTCTTCAAACTAAAGTTGTTATAAATAAACACACATGTATTTAAAAGGATTAAAAACTGACTAGAAGTATATACACTAACCTCCCGATGGTATTTGTCTCTGAAAATATAGGAAGGAATGTTTTAAAGAAAAAAAGATTATAAATATTGTCATATTGTTTTTTGTGTTTTTCTGTATTTTTACATGTATTTAGCAATGAAAAAAGAAAAGAAATGAAACACAATGAAGTAAGTAATATGAAGAGAATCATATAGTCTACATAGAGAGTTCTGGAAAGTTATGGTAGGGGCAAAACTGATGGATGTGTGTTATAGGGAAATCAATTACAAGAGGAAACATAATCAGTCCCATTCACTATAGGTAATTACGCTATTTAGGACTCTTGGTTGCAAGGAATAGAAACAAATTCATGCTAACTGAAATAAGTGGAAAGTATCTTAAACACACAAGCACATTTCACAGATAGTCTCAGGATAGTGCTGAACCATATGATGACTCAGACGTCATCAGAACGCCTTCAACTTTGCCCATCCTTTGTGTCTCCCTCATTTTTCTCTATTTCCTCATACATCAGGCTCCGTTACCTAAGTGTCAACATGGTGGGAAACATGACAAATGCCAGATCACACACTTACATGCTAGATATCTTAGTCTCAGCTCCAAGTTCCTTGTGAACAAACACACATTCAAATTGGGTATTTTATCTACCTTTGATTCAGTTAAATTCTGTTCCAAATAAGAAAGAAAGAAAAGAAAAGAAAAGAAAAAGGAGGGGTAGGAAGGTGGAGTCATTTTTTAAAGAATTTTTAAAAAAAGAAAATGTTGCTCTCTTCATAGTCGTGTGCTGAAGGACAAAGGAGCAGTTTTAGAGTAGGGGATTTTGTCTGTCTCCTAAACAGACAAATCAAAGTGACCCATTGAATGATTCAATACAGTACATACCATTCTTTCTATTTTAAATAGGCATATAGGTTCTTGAAACCTGTACATCTTCAATATCCAGTGTGTAATTCTAAAATAGAATTTATAATGCAGTTAATATCTGCCCTTAGTCAATAATTCATAAAATTATTTTATATATGTTGCTAGTCAAGAAATTTTAGTTCATTCCAAGATTCTATATCTTAACCTTATTAAAATAGACAGAACTCTATTTAGTGAGGTGAGGGCCTGATTTTGAGTATCCCATGTGATATACTCATCTTTGTTAACAATGCACATTTGGGTTAATTTAATGAGAACAAGTAACAGCAAAATGTCATTTAAGGATTTTTGTCATTCTATTTAGAAATATTCTTTTACTGGTTAGCAAAGTATTTTGTGCTTGGCTGAAAGAAGGATCATTTAAGATACATTAACTGTCCCAGATGAGCAATTAAAAATTTGTGTAATTCATATTATCTTTCATTTTGACTCATTTTGTTTAATATAAACTAAAGATTCCTCAGTAACAAACAAAAAAGGTAAGAGTTTACCAAAATAGTGTAAGCATAACGCACTACAAAGAATTTACAAATAACATTTCATACTTTACATTTTTGAACATATATTTATGCTTGGGCATATTCCCACCTAATAGTAATTTCTGTCCCCTAATCATTCTTAAGGGTGCCAGACATGAAAATAAGAAATCATCAAGATCACTGAGCAATCCTAATTAATTATTTGTTATTGTTGTTTTTGTACTTTCTTTACTTTTGTCGGGTTTATGTTTGTTACTAAAGATATGACTTACTTTATTCTCATAACTACCTGCCTTGATTTCACAAAATACTTCTAAAACCCCAAAAGACCGATATAAGTATAAATTTTCATAGCAGGAAGAAAGAAAGGATGGAAGAAAGTATGCATTACTAGATTATTGTAAACTTGGGCATATTTATAGACATGTATAGAAAGGGTGTCAAGAGTGAAATGGAGTCCCCATTAAAGTAGGCAGTGAATCTGTATAAACAGAAGAAGAAAAAAGAATAGGGTAGAGGGATTACATGAAGAGATAATGGTTAAGAATTTTCTAGCCTTAGAAATGTTTTAACCCATGCATTTTGTATCCATGATAGTCAGTGAACCCCATGTAGGATTAATACAAAGAAAACTATACCCAGGCACATCATAGTTAAACTCCTAAAAAGCAAAGATAAATAGAAAATTTGATGAGGAGGTACATGAGACAGTTTTCTCTTGTTTATAACAGAATACCTGACACTGGGTAATTTATAAAGAAAAGAAAATTGTTTCTTATAGTTATGGAGGCTTAGAAGTCCTAGGTTGAGAAGCACTCTCTGGGCACTCTCTGAAGAGTCTCGAGGTGGCACAGAGTATCACATGGTGAGGGGGCTAAGCATGCTAACTGGCTTGCTCAGGTCCCTCTTCCTCTTATAAAGCCACCAGTTCCACTCCCATGATAACCCATTAATCCATTAACCCATTAATCTATTAATCCATTAATCTATTAATCCACAGATGGATTAATCCATTCATGAGGGCAGAGTCCTCATGATACTGCCACATTGGGTTTAAGTTTCAATATGAGTTTTGGAGGAGATATTCAAACTATAGCAACAGGCATTCATTTTCAGCAAGCAAAGAAAAAAATACACATAACATAGAGGAGAAAAATAATGAAAATTAAGGCAGAATTCTCAAGAGAAACAAGGTCAGAGGGCAATGGTACAGCATTTTTAAAGTGCATGAAAAAAATGTCAAATAAGAATTCTATATCCAGTGTAAATATTCTTCAAAAATGAAAATGAAATAAAATCATTTTTAGACCCACAAAAGCTGAGAGATTATGCTTCTAGCAGACTAGCAGAACTTCACTGCAAAACGTGCTATTAGTTCATCATGCTGAAAGGAAATGGCACAAGATAGAAGTCTGGACATCAAGAAAGGAACGAAAAAGGAGGGGCAAAAACCTACCTAACAGGTACAATGAACACTATCTGGGTAACGGACGCACTTATAACCCTGACTCGAGCGTAAAAATTGATACATGTAACCAAAAACATTACTTATACCCTGATAATATTTCAAAATATCAATTCTTTTGATAAATGTGAATGGCTTGAGCTGCTCACTGAAGAGACATAGGCTGACTGAATGGATAAATATACATAAGCCAAGTATCTGCAGTCTTCAGGAAACATATCTAACCCACAAGGACTCATTCAGACTCAAGGTGAAAGGATGGAAAACAATATTCCAGGCTAATGGAAACCAAAAGACAGCTGGAGTAGCAGTTCTCATATCAGATAACTTAGTCTTCAAATTAACAAAAGTAATGAAAGACAAAGATGGTCATTACATAATGTTAAAGGGAAAAATTCCACAAGAAGACATAACAATTCTAAATATTTACACATCTAACACAGGTGCACCCAGATTCATAAAGCAACTCCTACTTGATCTAAACAAAATGATAATTAGCAGCACCATAATAGCTGGGGACTTCAATACCCCTTTCATAGAACAGGACAGATCCTCTAAACAGAAAATAAGCAAAGAAACAATGGATTTAAACAGAACTCTAGAACAAATGAGCCTAACAGACATTTACAGAACATTCTACCCAAAAAATCACCGTATATATATTCTTCTCATCAGCCCATGGGACATTCTCTAAGATTGACCACATCCTAGGCCCTAAAACATGTCTCAACAAGTTTTAAAAACTATAAATTATTCCATGCACCTTCTCAGACCACAGTGGAATAAAATGAGAAATGAACTCCAACAGAAACATTCATCTATACACAGTCATGGAAACTAAAAACAACCTACTGCTGAATGATACTCAGGTCAAGGAAGACATTAAGATAGTAATCAACAGATTCTTTAAACTTAATGATAAAAAGGACACAAGTTATCAAAATCTGTAGTACACAGCTAAAGCAGTCCTGAGAGGAAAATTTACAGCCATTAATGCCCACATCCAAAAGACGGAAAGATCACAAATCAACAACCTAATGAATAGACTCAAAGAACTGGAAAAGGAAGAGCAAACCAACCCCAAGCCCAGCAGAAGAAAAGAAATAACCAAGATTAGAGCATAACTAAATGAAATCTATAACAAAAGAACTATATGGAAGATTAATGAAACAAAAATTTAGTTGTTTGAAAAGATAAACAAAATTGACATACCTCTTGCTAGATTAACCAGAAGCAGAAAAGAAAGGACTTTAATAAGCTCAATCAGGAACGGAAAAGGAGAAATTACAACTGATACCACAGAAATACAAAATATCATCTCTGAATATTATAAAAACTCTATGCACATAAACTTGAAAACATGGAGGCAATGGGCAAATTCTTAGAAACACACTTCCCTAGCCTCAAGCAGGAAGAAATAGAATTCCTGAACAGACCAATATCAAGCCCCAAAATTGAAGCAGTAATAAAAAGCCTTCCTTAAAAAAAAGTCCCATACCAGATGGCTTTACACCTGAATTCTACCAAACCTACAAAGAACTGGTGCGTATCCTGCAGAAATTATTCCACAACGAGAAGGAAAGAATCCTCCCCAACACATTTTATGAAACCAACATCACCCTGATACCGAAGCCAGGAAAGGACTCAACAAAAAAAGAAAAGTACAGACCAATATCCCTTATGAATAAGGTGCAAAAATTCTCAATAAAATCCTAGCAAATCAAATTCAGCTGCTCATCAAAAAAATAATCCATCACGACCAAGTGGGCTTCATCCCGAAGATGCAGGGATAGTTCAACATACGCAAATCCATAAATATAATTCACCACATAAACAGAAGTAAAATCAAAGACCATATAATCCCCTCAATAGGTATAGAAAAAGCATTTGACAAAATGGGACAGGCATATGGTAACAATTCTAAACATGGATCTACATCCATGATGGCTTACTCACATGACCAGCAGGTTGTTTTGCCTATCCAATGAAGCCTTGGTTTTTCACCATGTACTTCTCTCAAAAGAGTTGCTTAACATGATAGCCGGCTTCTCCCTGTGTGAGCAATCTAAGAGAGGAAGGCAGACATCACAATTTCTTTTGTTTTGTCCACATTCTATTGGTCACACAGCCATTTGCTTTGAGGAAGAAGACTGAGAATAAGTAGGCAGAAGACTTCATGAAAAACAGAATATTATGGTACGTAAAACATTCCATTAGTATAGATCTAAACCACTAAAAATATGCCCCACATCTAGTACCTAAGACCCTGATAAAGCATCTATCAACTGTGTGTTTACAAAATTAACCTTACAAAAGTGGGCACAGCTTCTAAAGCGTCACTTCGACACATTCTTTTTAGAAAAAATGCATTGTTTGCATGGGAATTTAATCAGTACTTCAAAACTCCTCTTGGCTCTAAATTTATCATTGTGCAATTGTAATTAAAAGGAAAAGACAGAGGTCATCTAACCTCTTCTCTAAGCAGATTGTTAGGGTAGTATTCAAAACGAATGGATAATTCTTTGGATTTCTGTTTTAAATCTGGAAATATCAATGATCTGTGGTGGTACCCCCAGGCTAATGTTGTTCCTGTATTGTAACAAGGGCATTTATTTAGCTTTTTTGGAAATATTAAGTAAAAACAAGTGATGCGTGGGATTGGGGCCCAGAATATTATTGATTTAATAAAAACTCTTTTGCTTTTGCTCTGCTTCTTCTAAGGGCTTATGATCTAATCTTAGCAATTTTCCTTTTCAGAAAAAAGGTAAAAATAATAAAGGACAACTGTTGGCAACGGTCAGAAGGTACAAACCTCATAGTCCCTGGGATATTCATTCAACAAATATGTATGTAGTATTTACTTTTCCTAATGTGCTGCCACGTACTATGGAGGAAATGGAGGAAATAATATAAAGTCCTTAACCTGAAGGAAGTTACTGTGAAGGTTAGTCACCCTCTTGCTCTCTAGGTTCATGGCACATCCCAGGCAAAAAGGAATCAGAAGAGAATGAAAATATCAACTTTATTAATGGTCACCCAAATGCAGATGCCTCAGTAAAGGTGGGTTAGGGGACAGAAATTGGATGTATAACCAAAGTGGGATGGACACCATCTACCATCCTTCTAGTCTGGCCCTTTCCTCTCTCCACCCCAATAATTCAAAACTGATTTCTCTCCATTTTCCCATATTTAAGCTAAATCTGACAAAACAAATGTTTATCCAATACAACAGGAAAGACTGTTTATCCTTAGGGACTAATATGCATTTTATCTCCCTGTCTGAATGTTTCAAGATAAACCTAGTGTTACACAGCAGTTTCTCCCAACTTGACAGGTTTTGAGTCTCCCTAAATAGTCCTGGAACATATCAGCTACCTGACATCTTCAGTGTCTTTCATTAACATATGTCAGCCCTTGAGTCTTGCTGGTGGCACACATTGTGTCACTAATATTTATAGCAAAACTATTAAACAAATGACTAGGAAGATTTCAAAGAGAGCCCAACACCTCATTCAGTATAACTTCATTAATTTATACCTAGTTAGAAAAAGAAAATGAATTATAACACAAGAGCCCCACAGAAACCTTTAGAGTGTGTATTAAAAAGTTGCTTTGTAACATAGAAAACATGAAATGGGAATGAATTAAACTGATATCATTTCATTTCACTGAAGAGCAAATATTTAAACAACTTTATTTACCATCTGGATGGCTGCCAGTAGGAAAGCTCCTTAAAGAGTTGCTATCCTCTTGCATATTAAAACTGTGTTTTTTACTTATCTGTCCTCATGCAGGTTTTTGGTGAAAAATGTAAGTACATTAAAATAAGAGGGTTAGAAGTCAAGCAACCTTAAAATATTTTAGCTTTACATCATAGGCATATGAACTAATTAGATTAATGTATAATCATTGAAGTCCATGTTAATATATAGGAGGAAACTGACATAGGAAAAAGCAAGTTGAAATATACTAATAACTTAAAAAACATTATTATGAAATAACACATATTTTTGTCTTGGTAAATTGCTTGAGATAACACAGTTTATAAGAGTGCAGGGAATTAATAGACCTAGGCAATAATACCTTAATCTATAGCAAGATTCTCTTTGATTCTAATTTTACCATTGCCAACTGTTAACCAAAACAGAATTGATGGTAAATACACACATCTATACAGGCACAATACATGCACACTCACACAATAGGATTTGTTGGTTTTGGAAATCGGAAGCCTTTCATTCCATATTTTGTGATTACTGCCTATGCAAAGAATAGGTGACATGTATAGTTAACACTTCCAAAAAAATAATAAAGTATCAAAGTTTCATAAATAAGTATTAAAATGAAGTCATACTTTTGAATCCCAGTGCTTGAACCATTGTTGATCAAATATAGTAGTCACTGTAAAGAGCTGTCATATCACCACTTCCCTGTTAGCACTGGCTAAATATTATTGCTCTGCTATTTCCACAGTAAACTGCAGGCCTTTAGAGCCAGCAGGCTCTCCTCAAGGACTTGCTGATGTGTAGCAAAAATATTTTAGTGTGAAAAAACTACTCCCTAGTGCACTTGTTTGCAAACTGCTGAATTTCTAGATAACTCTAACTATATTCGAGGACTATTTTTGATAGCACAAATCTGGTGCTGAAATGCCTCTAAAGAATCAACACTTTTTCTTTTCTTTTCTTTTTTTTTTTTGTTTTTACTCACAGCATGACAAACCCAGTAAAAAGACAAAGCTGCTTGGGTAGCAATTTTTTATTTTGAGTAGTAATTTGTTGTGTTGAACCCAGACCTCTCTGTTTCATGTTTGCAAAACAGTAAAAGGCAGTCAAGTGAAATGCAAATTAATATAAAACTCAAATACTCTACTTAACAGCTTTCAACTTAGTAGACTCAATTGCCACAAGAATGTAAAGCAAAGCTTTAACACTGCTGTTAATTACGCTTTTCTTGCCAGAAACACGTTTTGCCATTACCTAGAAACTGTAAAGAATTGTTTTATTTCATCCAGAAATTTCTGTGTAATTTAATTACTGTTTATTTCTGTTTTATCCTCATCTGCTTTAGTTTGCATAAAATTCAGCAACTAAGCACATACTTTTCTTAATGGTTCTGTTGAGATGTTCACCAAAGTGAAATCCATTTAGCTTCCATAACAAAGTCTAGTTAAAGTAAGACTAAAGATTTATTTTTGAATTGTTGTAATTTATGTAGCTTAAATGGACTTTTAGTTTTGTGTTCTTTACTATTGGGAATATGCTTTTGCATATCTAATTATATCTATTTGTACTAATAAACTTCTAACACATCAGAATTTAAATATGTTTATGCAAGTGAAATTAATATTATGGACAATTGAGACTGTTATATAATTTAGTGTTTACGCTATAGCCATGCATTAGAAAAACTTTTACTATTTGTGTATGGGGTACCATATTCTGTATTACATTCTGGTATTAAAAGGATGGACAAGATATTGTGTTTTCTTTGTGGAATTCAATGTCTAGTGAGAGAATACATATTTAAACAAACAATTACAATAAAAAGTACAAAATATTATAACTGTTTTTCATAAAATTGACATATTTAGTTCTATCATCAGACACTTAAGAGCCATACGCAATGTGTTTTTTGATTCCTCTGGATAATAGGCCCATATAAGTCAGGAGTCTAGTAAATGAGCTTTTGTTACTGTATTTTTCTATCACATTAAAGAGAACATGAACTGTCCAATTCATCATTTCTACCACTACCAATTGTCACACACAGTCCAGAATACCTCTTTGATCACCAAAGTCATTTAAGTTTGAGATCCTGAAGTTGTAGTGCCTTCAGTAAATGACATAAACTCTCACGTTGACTGTCTGACCTAAACCCAATTGGATTTCTGGCCCAAATATTCAATTACAGTACAACTGGATAACTGACAAATCTGCACTTTACTTTTCAATATGAGAGCACATGCTGTCCTTAATACGCTAAAGTGACATTACTGACCTACCATCTGCCTTGAGAATTTTTCCTAGTGGTGCGAATAGATTTTCACTGATCCATATACACCTGGTCCCTTCTGTGACAAAGAGCATCCATTCTGGAGACAGCTGGCCAAAGTTATGGGCATGCTGTGTGGTTGCGGAACAGGGCACAGTTAACTGGCCCCAAATGGGGATTGAACTTTGGCCTCATTAGTAATATACTGTAACCAGTTGATCTCAATATTCACTAACAACTCTATTGAAAACCAACAATATGCTCAGCCATTCATTGTGAATATGCTCTTTCTTCAGTATTTCAGACCAAAGATTCTCAATGATAAATATTAAATTTGCTCTTTTCTTCTGTCTCATTTCTGGTGAAAGAAGGTCTTGCTGCCTACCTTTTTCTCCACTAATGTTTCTTCTTTTTCAACTTGCTTTATAATGTCCATATTTCTCTGGATCTGTTCCTATTCTGACCACCCATTTTATGTAGGTGAAGGGGTAAGTAGTGGTCATAACCTGGAGTATGCTCATGTCACACAGCTTCAAAGAATGGTACTTAGGCAATATAAAGCATTCAATGAGGGCTGAAAAGGGGGACTTTGAAGTGGAGCTTTTGCTTACCAAAAACTATTATTACAATTATCTCACTAAATTAATTTGATCCTCTAGGTAATGTGAGGATGAGTTGGTTGTGTTAAGAAAGGCCAGTGATTTTCTATAGTAGTATAACCACCTTCAGTTGTAGGCTCATAGAAATTTGGAGCAGGAAAAATCCTTACAGTATATCTAGCCCACTGAAACCCAAAGAAACTAAATAATTTTTTTCAATATCCCAAAAGCCAGGTAATGACAGAGTTCAGTTTTATATTAGTCAAGGTATAGGCTAAGCTGCTGTAACAGAGATCAAAATAGAGTGACTTAAATACATTCTCTTTCAAATCATAATACAGATGTATGGTCCAGGGTTGTCTGAGAGGTTCTTCCATCTTTAACTTGTACCATTCACTTCTGAGTTCAAAATAGACTCTTCAATTGTCACCAACTCCCAGCCAGTGGAATGGGACAATAAAGAATTGGAGAGTGTACGACAATTGTTACCTATCACTCACACATTTCATTAGTCAGTATTTAGTAACATAGAGTATATAGCTCTATGCAAGAGAGTCTGAGGAATATATTCTGTACCTGGGCACAATTTCTGCCCAGCTCACATTTGGGGGTTATGTCTCTGTTATTAGAAGGATTAAGAAAACAATAGATATCGTTGGACAAGCAGCAATCTCTACTATAGTAGAATTCTAATATCTTGATTACAAAACTAGGAGTTTTTAAAGCACAATAGCCTTACAATTTGATTAACTTATTCCTTGTTAAAAACTATTATTATATTATGAAATTTTCGTATCAGAACATCATCTTTGTGGTTGCCTTAGATGACCTTACCTCATATCTTTCATGATCTCTTCATACTACAGTTCTGTTTATGTGAGAAAAGTGAAAAATTTAATGTATACAATTCTTTAGAGCCATAGTCAATATTCAAGAGTCCAATATTTTCATCTAAGAAAATTAAATATGGGTACAGACTTATTGACATGAATCTTAAGCCTTTACTGGACCAAATTGCAGTATTATGACATTTGAACCCAAGTAAAAGAATTTCTTTATTTATTTCAAAATTAACACCTACCACAAAATGGTGTACCAAAGAACATTACATGTCTTATGACCAATATTGGAAACAATTTAATTGCTCAAATAAATTTTTGAAAACAGGGATGAATAAACAACTAAATGAATGAATGAGTGAACCAACATTTCCCTAAGAAGCACTTTATGGCGTAGCTAATCTGTACAAAATTAAATATTTAAAAACTCCTTGTTGAGTTAAATTTATAAATTCCCTGTGAGATGGTTACCAATTGCCTTTGTCTTTTAGACCATGAAAAATAATTTTGTGTCCTAACTTTGCATTAAGAGTTTGGTAATCAGAATTCATGTGAATCTACACAAGGTCCAAAGCTTGGCCTTTTCTTTTTTTGTCCAGCTATTTAAATGTTCTTAATTTTCACATCAGAACATTTGAGTGTAAGTGATATAAAGGTCCTTCTAGCACATATCAGTCAAATATCCTAAGATTTTTTTCTATTTCTGCATCCAGGAATATCACTGATACATTTGCTATATTTTTCCAAGTCTCCCAAAGCCATATCATTTCCTTTCTTTTCCTTGACTTCCTGTCCTCTGTCTCCCTAGCTTGTAAAAACATATCCCAAAGATTTCCCAGTGATATGTGGTGGAAGTTCTTTTAAGAACTTCTCATTTTCTTTCTTAGTTTTTGGGAGGGAGTTAAAAAAGGACCACTGGAGACTGTGGGATATACTATACTGTTGGCCTGACTATAAAGTCTAGTACTATATATCTTTGTTTTCAGTTCCCTTTGAAAAGCTCTGGCCTGCAGCCAGGCCTTTTACCAGCTGAGTAGCTGGCACCACACCCTTAGGAATGAGGAATTCTTCTCTTTGAAGGGTTTAGCTGTCCCTGCCCAGGCATTTCATGCAGAATGATAGCTTTCCTGCTTCCCATAAATACAATTTACTTTTAGAAGAACTGCATTGATTGTTTTAAAACTGTTGATAATCTTAAGACATTATACATAGGGATTTCAAAATACAGAAATGATTTTTGAAAACACATACCATGTAATCTAGTGGGAGAACTGAGGATACATTAAAATATATAACAGATGATTTTATTTGTAAAATTTCTAAATCTAATAATATACTTCCTGTCTTTTACAAATTCAATTTTAAGAACATTTCCAAGATCTCGTTGTAATAAAGTACTTCATTAATGTTTGTTTCTACTAGCTATAAACTGGTGACATCAGTACTTCTCTGTTTTTTGAGTTAATATTTTAAAGCAAATTTAAAACTGTAGGATTATTTTGCTTTCTATTTTGTTAATTGGCTGCAAATTTCAAGAATCTAAGTGAAGAATAAACTACAGAGTGATAACATTTCTATTGATCTGTTTTTTAACATATATTTAAAACATAGAAATGGAAATTAGTACTATTAAAAAGACATGCATAAATGCATTAGCATTTTTTCATATAAACCAATTTTTCATGGCTTTACGAAATTGTGATATAAGATTTCTCTGAAGACAAATTAGCTAAAATAGAACCAACCAAATCCTATTAATTAAATTTAATGATATAAATGTTCGCAAATTTGCAAAATTAGTGAAACTCCTTTTTCTGAAATTCAAAAAAAAAGGGAAGCAAAGAAAGAAAAGGCACAGGATACCAGTTGGGAAAAGAAAAGATGTGAGAACGTCCTTAGGATATTTGAAGAGTTCTTCTGTCCAGGCTCTTTTAGTTTTTCTTTTTTTTTTTTTTTGAAACAGTATCTTGCTCTGTTGCCTAGGATAGAGTACAGTGGCATCACCATAGCTCACTGGAACCTCAAACTCCTGGGCTCAAACGATCCTCCTGCCCCCCAAAGTGCCAGGATAACAGGCGTGAGCCAACGTGCCTGCTCAGGTCTTTTGTTTGGAAGGGCCAAAGAATAGATGTAGGATAATAGATAAAAGTCCCAGGAAAAAGATAACATTTTATTTTGAGGGCTTTCTATGAGTCATTGAGCAGGTAATCAGCTGCCTGATGAGGCCCTGAGGATCCCATTAAGGCCAGTATCCTGAGACTTACCAACAGACTTGCTATTGCATGGAGGGTTAGTTAGACTGAAGGAGGCCAACTCTATGCTAAAAAAGAATTGGCCACATAACCACATAAAAAGTTTGATTTGATGTTCACCTCAGTATTATATCTGTGCTGTTTACTATATTCTGTTTCCATTGGCCTGAAATCTTCCTCTTTATCAATCTTTAAAAAACATACTAAACTATAAGGGCATTCTTTCCCAGAAGCCTTAAAATGAATACTGTATATGTAACCTAAGTGTGCTCTTCTAGGCCTACCCCATTATCAGATTAGTATGTGCTAGATTATCAGAACACCTTGTTGACATAGATAAAGGTATTTTCATAGGGATGCTGCTGTATTCAGCCAGCACTGGGAGGAAGGAAGTAAAGTCCATGGATGAGAACACAGTCTTAGAAAGAGGTGTTCATCAATGCCCATTCATAGGGCATGTGCCATTTACATTTTGTTCCAACGCATTTGTTTTAGTTCTAGATATACTGTTAGATATATTTAATATCCAGTGCCAGAGAACTCTTACAATGGTTTCTCCAGTTCTTTCCTGGTTGACTAAAATTTATTTTTCTATTATTTTGCTGAAGTATTGCTCAAAGGATAAAATCTTCCTTGGATTCTTGCAAGGTCAAGGCCATTGTCAGTAGTCTCTGTTCTGGATAGGCAGTTTAGCTGGATATAAAGTCCTTGATTCACATTCTTTCTCCTTAACTATCATATGGATCTTGTTTCACTGTCTTATGGGTTGAATTTTGCTGTAGGGAAATAGGCTAGCTTTAACTTCTCCCCTTTAAGTTTGTCTGTCTTTAAAGTTCCTTTCTTTATGAGTGTGTGTCTTGATGTTGCCCATTCTCGGTCAATTATTCTACATGCATGGTCTGTCCTAAAAATATACTTTAAAGTTTTATTCTGTTTTTCCTGAAATACATCATTAGTTTTATCTTCACATATACTTTTGTACTTTAAACACATTCATAATTAAATAATATTTTTTCTGGTTTTCTTCTCTGAGTACCACGAGTATGCTTATGTCAAATCTCCTTTATGCATCTCCTGTCATCACAGGTTTTTTTCTCTCTCTCTTTGTTTCTGAACTTTTTACTTCAGTTCTTTTTACCTGTATTACAATTCTCCATCATGCTCCTAAATCCTTCTTCATTTTATTTTTATAATGATGTTGTTTATTTCTTATCTTTCGTTCCGATTTTACTTTTGTTTCATCTCATTCTGTTATCTAGCATCGCTTTCTTGTGGTTTTGTATCTTTGCTGCTTGGTTTTTCTTCAAAGAGGTAATTGTTTCATTCCTTTTTAAAAATTCTTAGTGAAATATTAGTTTATAATTTTCATTTGCTTTTGTAAAACAATAAATTTTGGGGTGAGATGGTTTCGTCTTTGTACAAACTCTACATCCTTTTTCTAACTTTTTATATCTTTGTAGTAATGCTGTGCTTACTACTTTTCTTAATGCTCTTCATTGAATGAGTTGTCTTTTCCTTGACTAACCCTTTTCAGAAAAATCCCATGGAACAACGGTCCCCGACCTTTTTGGCACCAGGGACTGGTTTCATGGAAGACAATTTTTCAACGGATTGGGTTGGGGGGGATGATTTTGCGATGATTCAAGCGCATTAAATTTATTGTGCAGTCAAACCTTTCTGCTAATGATCTGTATTTGCAGCCGATCCCCAGCACTAGCATCACTGGCTCAGCTCCACCTCAGATCATCAGCCATTGGATTCTCATAAGGAGCACACAATCTAGATCCCTTGTGTGTGCAGTTTACAGTAGAGTTCTCGCTCTTATGAGAATCTAATGCCACCCCTGATCTGACAAGGTTGGAGCTCAGGCGGTGATGCAAGCGACGGGGAGTGGCTGTAAATACAGATGAAGCTTTGCTCACTTACCCATGGCTGCTCACCTCCTGCTGTGCAGCCCAGTTCCTAACAGACCACAACTGGTACCGGTGTTGGTACATGGCCCGGGGGGTTGGGGACCACAGCCATGGAGTATATGAAAAATATTAAATAGAACACCAGGGTCACCTTCCAGCCTTCACAAAGCATAGCTTCTTTTGATTTGTAAAGGAAACAGCTTGCAAGTATAACTTTGTTGTTCTTTGTGTAGCTCTGCCTCCTCTTTTCCTATTATTTTGTGCCCAGGAAGTCTTTTCCTGCTAACCCTCTTCACTTCAATTTCCACCACTATTATTGTCCACAAGAGATTTAGTATTTTCACTTCATGATCATGCTCTCACCTTCGGGAAGTAGGTTTGTCACTGGTATATTCTGAGATCTGCCCCCACTGAACCTCTCTCCACTATTCATGTTTTTAATTCACTTTTACTTCCTCTTGTTCAATTTTTTGCCCTATTCAGCTGTTTTTAGTAGGCTTTACTCTTATCTTGAAGTCTGTGGATTATATCTTTCTTCTAGTTTTGCTTAAAATAATTTTTTTTCCTTTTAGTTCCTGGATGATCATGGATGCAGCTATGCTCTTTTTGGAAGTCCCTATATTGCTATTTTCATTGAAAAAAAAAAGTTTCTATTTCCAAAAAAATAGATTGTTGGGAAAGGTTGGGAGGAGTGAGAAATGGATTTTGTCTGTAGGGTCTGAATCTCTCAAAATGGTAATAAGTACTCATCCAGATATGAAACTTTACACCCTTTTCAACTTTTGTTATGATCAGGCATAGAGAGACATCGTTCTTGAAGAATTAAAAGCTTATTTGAAAGAAAGTAAATTATAAAAACTATGGTATCTTTAAACAGTATTTTTTTCCTTACCACTAAAATATACACAGAAGCTATGAAAGCCAAATTTTTAGCAAGTTTAATTGTTGACACATTTAACTTGATTGCAATGTAGTTTGAAAACTCATACAATTTGAGGTTAAATTTTCAACAAGTCTCCACCATCCCTTCCTTTTTCTGTGTTCTGATTGCACCTGCAATCAACCAATTGCTTGCTCAAGAGGTTAATTAGTTGCACCTGCATTTTTGCACCTGAAATTTTGGTGACCTTTTGAAATTAATGTGCATGCCTCTAGTCACATATCTAACTTGCTAAGCTAAACAAATAGTAGATATTATCTAAACTGTTAAAAGATGTTTTGAGTGCTTTTAAGATGAATTTGAAGGCAAACACTAGATGAGCTGACAATGATTTAATCAAAAAGTTGAGTTCCTTTTATTATAAAATAAACAAAAGATGACATTTTTCAAAAGGACCATCCTTAAAAATAAATAAAAATAAAACGTAAGAATCATTTTAAAGTGTTAGACACACTTACGTTATGAATAGGAATGCTATTTCAAAAAAGAATAGCATGGCTCCTGAATCTTATAAATGACATCCGTTTTTGTCTTTAGATGTTTCATGGAAGGTTCAGAGGTTGTATTTAAAAGATGTTCTTTATGCAGCCTGAATGATCACCTCCATAAGAAAGAAGAATAATTGGGGCTTTTGGACCCTTGAGATTTTTATCTTTTGTCAAGTGATGTCTAAGTTCACGTTCTGGTAATTTGAAATGAAGTCAAACAGACAAACCACTTAACCTGAGATGAAAATTAATGGTTGGAAATGAATTAACTCCCTAAATATTTAATTACTTATAGATATAAAAGCCAGTGGTCAGGACTGAAGATAATCTTTTGACACACCATTGCTCAGCAGGGCATTTCCTGACAAAAATCTTTGATTTTTAGGAAATATTTATGAGAAGTAAAATTTAAATATATTAATATTAAGTTAAATGAAAACCCTATTTTTTTCTGAGAATACTTGAATCTGTGGCCTCTGTTCTGTCTCAAAATTCTTTTTAAAAAGTGTTCTTTATTAGATACTGAAATCCCACCAGCATAGAACTAAGAAAATTATTAGCTTGTTGAGAACTTTAGAAGCAATAAACCAACCAAAACTGACCAAATATGTTGTCAACTAGGAGGCCAGATAGATTTGCTTGTACATTTCCTGTGTCTGTTATTCTCATTTATGAAGTTTTATTTGCAGAGAGGGGAAGATCAATTTATTACAAGTTGTTCTATTATCCTTCCTGTCTCTGAATTTGCCAGGTCTGTGGCCCCTGACCATGAATTGTGTTTGCAGATATATACTTAAGTGATATGCTATTGTCCAAATTAAAGGAATTCGTAAGAAATTACTGCTGAGAAATGGGGCAATGAATTAGCGAAACTATGATTCACTCGGTTATACCTATTCTTTGTTGTCAGCACCCTCAGGGAAAATGCTTCTTGGTTTTTCCAGAGTAGTTGTGTTTCCTGTGAGTCAGAAGTTCATTTCTGTCTTACGGATATTATGCATGTCTTGACTTGATCTATTTTCCTCTTCCTAGTGATTGCCAAGAACCTTAAAGCCAACACCATGATCATCCTTTAAAAAAAAAAGGGATTAGCATATTGACATTATGTATTTTTCATTTTATTCCCCTGTATTTATTTTCTCTTTGCTCTTCATTTTCCTTATTTATTTATGATACGTGGAAGGATATAACAATTCCCTCAAAAAATCAGATACATCTTTAAAATCGATCAACAAAGCATTAACTGTGATTTATTAGTGTTCTAACATTTTTAGAGGCAAATAAACAAATAGGAAGCCAGTATGAAGAAAGATGACTATTTCTTTGTGAGCCTCCTGCTTCCTCATGCAGAGTAAAATATATGTGCTTGTGTGTGTGTGTACGTGCATGTGTGTGTGTGTAGATCTATGTGGCAGTCACAATAGTTGCTGACACACCACTTCCCTGCTAACAGAATCTTGATTTTTTAGAGGCATGCAGCAGAAATCCTTTGATCTCACAGAAAGTGGGCCTAAAACACCTTGTGTAGGGAGTGGTCATCCATTTCTCATGAAAGATATAAAGAAGAATTCTGCTAGAGTTTTATGTGGAAAGATGATTTCACAAAGAGGAAAGCTGCACGAGAAGGAATTCTTCACTGCCATGGCTTATATCACTGCCTTAGAATGAGGTCTTCATTTCTGGAACTGCAGTAGCATTTTTGTAACCATGATACAACAAACCTAAGTCAAAAAGACCAAAATTCCAAGGATTGTAGAGTAGAAAGATGGAAAAATCCTGGGTTCTTGATAAAGAAAAAATATTTTTCTTGGTACTTTATGTTTTCTTTTAAAATGTTCCTTGCAATTGAAAGTGCTTCTAATGATATAGTCTTGGAAGACAACGGTTAGGAATGTTTGCAAGCCTAGCCAATTTTCCTTAGCTATTGGTTACAGAGGAAAGGATTAGCTCTTCTATTGTCACAATGCTGAAGTTCATTACCTTTTCCTGTATGATAACTAGTCTGACAACTTTCTTTCTTTGCCTTTATTGTTATCTGTCACAAAAGATTTATCAGGGAAATCTTCCCAACAAGTATTTTTACTTTCCTATTTTCATTTTTAATCTTCTCAATAAGATACGATTTTTATTATTTTCATCAGTTAATAATACTATGGGTATCTTTCCAAAATTGATATTTTGGATGCAGATATCCTTTGTATTTTTGAGGTAGGCTTATTCAATTTAAATTTGAAATATACAATGGTTGGCCATTTTTCATTTAACACACACTATAATTTAATACTTCAAAAGTAAAACCTGGCACTTATTGCAGTAATTTTGGACAAAAAATGGGATGATATGTAGAGAAATAAGAAAAGAAATACCTGTAGAGAATTTCAGAACCTCTCTTTAAAAATCAAAAGGAAAGTAAATTTATAAATGCTGGTAACATAACAAATAGTAAAAGCTACTTGTAAAAAGAATATATAATACAATGCAGAACTGTGAATAAGAATGTGACATTAAACAATGAAACAGAGAAAAATTCAGAGAAGTAATAGCTTATAGATAATATTTAGAAAAGATTTACCATTTGCCTAGAACTATGTCAAAAACCTTTCATATAGGGTTTTGTGTAAGTCTTCCAACCAGCCTACCAACTGGATTATATTATTATATCCATTTTACAAATGAAAAACTGAGCCCTGGAGAAATTTAGCAACTTACAGTTACACAGATAAAAGTTGAAGCCAGGATTGACTCACATCTTAGCATAATTTTAAAGCCTATACTTCTAACAACCATATTATACTGCCTTCTGGTAAATATAATTAGTCCAGCAGTGTATATTCCTATGTAGCTCACATCTGCATTTTTGTATAGCATACATTTGTATATTCATCTATGCCCAAAATTCTATTCCCCCACCAATACTTCAGAGATTTTAGAGCTAAAGTCAAATGTTATAATTTGAGTATTCATGTAATACAAAATTTTACCATTGTATGTATTAGCCAAACTGTTTTCAGCACCCATTTTCATTTCTATTCCTCAATTAATGTTAATCACAGTGATTATGCTAATCTAAGTTGTATACACTATACAAGAAATAACAAGGAGAATCATTTTAGACTGAACAGCCAAAACAAGATCCAGCATAGACACAAATACTTGAATTGTAAATCATTTGAATCAGGTCATATGCTGAATAAACAGCAAACTTATTTAAATATCCAAGAACAGGCAGAATTTTCTATTTATAATGGTACACTATAGTTTTGTTTTGTTTTGTTTTTATTTTGTTTTGTTTTGTTTTGAGACAGGGTCTCTCTCTGTTGCCCAGGCTGGAGGCAATGGCATCATCATAGCTCACCGAAGCCTCAAACACCTGAGCTCAAGAGATGCTCCTGCCTCAACCTACCGAGTAGCTGAAACTACAGGCATGCACCACCATGCCTGGATAATTGATTTATTTATATTTTTGTAGAGACAGGTCTTGCTATGTTGCCCATGCTGGTCTCGCGCTCTTGACCCAAAGTGCTGGTATTACAGGAATGAGCCACCATGCCGGGGTACACTATAGTATTTATCTCTTGATATTTATGATTTCACATTATTTCTGTCCTTTATTTACCTTTGCATTGTTCTGAAAGAATGTATTAATCTAAAAAAAATAACAGTTTTGTCTAAACAGACACTCAAATTGATTTCTACCAACAATACTGTCTAACTCTCCATTATGTGATGCAATGTGGGATAATAATGAACACCACACAGGTAAACTTTAGGGGCTAAAAAGGTGACTCTCTACCAATGTTTGGTAGCAAAAGGCAACTGAGAAAAAACTGGAGCCTGAAGAAAGCATGTTCTCCTACATGTATTTATCAAAGTATCCATCTATGTTTAGAACCAATTGGAAGAAGTTAATAAAATCTATACAATCAAAATATGTGACTATAATTAAAGCCCACATTATCCAGTCTGTTCCCACACCATTTTCTACCCTTTTAAGCCCACCCAGCAAGGACACAGCATATATGCAGCCCAGAAACTTCAGTCTTGATTGTAAAAGACTGTTTCCTCGAACAATAACACAAATTGGCAAAACAGACAACAACTTGTCTTTATTTAAAATTTTGATATTTTGTATGTCGTGGATTTTTTGCATTAATTTTGATTTGCTTAATGCATTGCTTTAAAAAATTATTAGTCTTAACTAGTGAAAGTTTTGGGCCTCTTACACTTTGCACCTGAAGTAAGTACCTTACAAATCCCAACCTAATCCTAGTCCTACTCTCTGTGAATTTATTCTAATTTTATATGCCAAGATTCATAGTACAATCCAGGAATGAACAGTGGACATTCTCTATAATAAAGGCCCTTGAGGATACATTGTGCTATGTCTTTTGGAGAGTTGAAGAAAAAAGTCATTACAATTACCTGAACTAAGGGTTTTCTTAGAAAATGGAATAGGAATCCTTTGTTGGATGTATAGTTTGCAAATATTTTCTCCCATTCTATAGGTTGTCTATCAACTCTGTTGTTTCTTTGCTGTTCGGAAGCTTGTTAATTTAATTAAGTTCCATTTATTTATTTTTATAGTTGCTGAATTTGCCTTTGGGGTCTTAGTCATAAATTATTTGCCTAGGCTCATGTCTAGAAGAGTTTTCCTACGTTTTCTGCTAGAATTTTTATGGTTTTGTGTCTTACATTTAAGTCTTTTATCCATCTTAAATTAATTTTTGTATATGGCAAGAAATAGGGGTCCTGTTTCATTCTTCTGCATGTGGCTATCCAACTTTCCAAGCACCATTTGTTGAACATGGCTTCCTTTCCCCAGTGTTTGCTGTTGTCTGCTTTGTTGAAGATCAGTTGGTAGCAGCAATATGATTTTATTTCTGGGTTCTCTATTCTTTTCCATTGGTCTATGTCTCTAGTTTTACAGTATTTTGGTTACTATAGCCTTGTAGTATAATTTGAAATCAGGAAATGCTAATATCCAAAATCTACAAAAAGTTCAAACAAATCAGCAAGAAAAAATTAGCAATCCTATCAAAAAGTGGGCAAAAGGCATGAATAGAAGATTTTGAAAGAAGATAGACAATTGGCTAACAAATGTATGAAAAAAGGCTCAACATCACTAATCATCAGGGAAATGCAAATTAAAACTACAATGAGGTACTACCTTACCCTTATCAGAATGGCCATTACTAAAAAAAACAACAATACATGCTGGCAGGGATGTAGAGAGAAAGGAACAATTATACACTATTGGTGGGACTGCAAATTAGTATAACCTCGAAGGACACAGATTCCTCAAGGAAATAAATGTAGGCCTACCATTTGATCCAGCAATCCCACTGCTAGGTAACAACCCTAAGAAAAAGAAGTCACTTTATCAAAAAGATACCTGTACTCAAATGTTTACCACAGCACAATTCACAATTGCAAAGATGTGGAATCAACCTAAGTGCCCATCAATTCATGAGTCGATAAAGAAAATATTGTATATATATACCACAGAGTACTACTCAGCCATAAAAATGAATGAATATTTTTTGCAGCACCTTGGATAGAACTAGAGACCATTATCCTAAGTGAAGTGTCTCAGAAATAGAAAAACAAACACCACATGTCCTCACTAATAAGTGGGAGCTAAATGATGGGCACACACATGTATGAGCAATGTAGAGGACATTGGAAAACCAAGAAGGGGGGAGGGTGGGTGAGGGATAAAAATTTACCTACTGGGTACAATGAACACTATTCTGGTGACAGAGACGCCAAAAGCCCTGACTTAAGCATTACAGAAGTTATCCATCCATGTAATAAAAATATTTGTACTCCCTTAATATTTTGAAATAGAAAAAAAGGAAAATGGAATAGGAGGAAGAGAGGGAGGATAATTGTCTTTCCTATTTTCATGAGCTTAGAAAAAGTATGCAGGTGATAGTGTAAGGCCATTTCACACTTCCTCTTCTGTAAGAAGCTAAGACATTTTCTAGAAGTGAAGGAGATTTGGCTACTACAAAGTAAATATTTAAGTTTTGTGTATGAACTATCACATCCAAATACCCAAATATGTGTTGTTTTCTTCCAAGTTGTCATCATATTTGTTTACTAATTCCAATGAAGTTTCCATCATTTTGGAATTCATTCCTGTGACTTGCTCTCAGAGCTAGCTTATGAACCACAGAAATGAAGGAGTCTTCTTACTTTAGAAGCACAACATATTTGATCTTAAAATACTTTTGGCAATTTAAGTGCCTAATGCTTACATGAGATGAATTGGGATTATTACTAAAAAACAAGTCTACTTGCTAAGAATGGCCATTTGCCAAGATTAATTGAATTTCAATAATTTGGGCAAGCTTCAAAGGATATTGCAAGAGAGGAAATTAGAAAAGATCTGAATATATATGACATTGGAAATAAGTGAATAGGAACCAGGTTTTCAGAAACTAGGTCACACTTGTCTACAACTGCCTTAATAAGTTTGCCAAAAACTAATTGAATTATCTTGTCTTCATACCTTGTACTAATATATTATTTGTTGCTGATGTCCTCCGATAGGCTGCAGATTGGTAATTATGCTGGTTTGCTTTAGTGAGATCATAAAATAAACAAAAAAACCCAAAACATATATATATATACACACACACATATATATATGTGTGTGTGTGTGTATTCACATATAGCCAATAATATTTCTCAAACATTTCCTCCCAGTAAGTTCAAATCAGCATATAGGTGAAGGTGTATCTTCCATCATTAGAACAGACGATGGTTTCTTTAAGTTGAGCACCAGGCAAAGTAGTTGGATAGTATCTATGGACAACAATGTCAAAAACATGTATTTTTAAATATGGTCATGCATTGCTTTATGATGAGGATACGTTCTGAGAAATGTGTCCTTAGGCAATTTTGTCATTGTGTAAACATCATGTAGTGTACTTACACAAACCTAGATGGTATAACCTACTACACACCTAGGCTATATAGTGTAGCCTATTGCTCCTAGGCTACAAACCTCTACAGTATGTGACTGTACTGAATACCGTAGGCAACTGGAAAACAATGACAGGTATTTGTGTTATCTAAACACATGTACACATAGAAAAGGTACAGTGAAAATATGACATAAGAGATTGAAAAATGGTATACTTGTATAGGCTACTTACCATGAATGGCACTTTGGGGCCTGAAATTGCTCTGGGTGAGGCAGCGAGTGAGTGGTGATTGCATGAGAAGGCCTAGAACATTGCTGTGCACTACTCTAGACTTCATAAACACTCTGCACTCAGGCTACACTATTTTTATTAAAAAATATTTTTCTTTCTTCAATAATAAATTAATCTTAGCCTACTATAACTTTTTTATATTATATTATAAACTTTTTATTTTTAACTTTCTTTTTTGTAATAATGCAGCTTAAAACACAAACACGTTGTACAGCTGTACAAAAGTATTTTCTTGCTTTATATTTGTATTCTATAACCTTTCATCTATTTTTTAAATTTTCATTTATTTTTTACTTTTTAAACTTTTTTGTAAAAAACTCAGACACAAACACACATATTAGCCTAGGCCTGCACAGAGTCAGGATCATCAATATCACTGTCTTCCACCTCTACATCTTGTCCCACTGGAAGGTCTTCAGGGGCAATAACATGCATGGAGCTGTCATCTCCTATGATAACAATGCCTTCTTCTTGAATACCTCTTGAAGGACCTGCCTGAGATTGTTTTACAGTTAACTTTTTTTTTAGTAAGCAGAAAGAGTACACTCCAAAATAACGATAAAAAGTATAGTACAAAAAATACATAAACCAGTAACATAGTTGTTTATTATTATTATCAAGTATTATGTACTGTACTTAATTGTATGTGCTATACTTTGTAAGATTGGCAACAGGGTAGGTTTGTTTGCACCAGCATCACCACAAACATGTGAGTAATGCACTAAGACCTTACAATGACTCTGCTATCACTACGCAATAGGAATTTTTCAGCTTCATTATAATCCTATGGGATCACCTTTGTATACGTGGTCTCTTGCTGATCAAAAGGTCATTATGTGATGCATGACTGTACTAGAAACCCTCTCAGTGTGGTGAGGAGCTCACATTGTGGAACATACTTGAGAACTGAAGCCAAGTAATGGAAAAGCAACTTCAAATCTTAGTTTCATGCTAATTCTGGAACATTTGTTTATTGAGTGAGATGTTGTGTAAAATAGCCTCCAGCATGTGAAAAGGTATTTTTTTGTACATACCCTGTGTGTGACTGTGTGTGTGTTGGGAGGGTTTTATTGTATAATTTTATTATTATAAGTAAAATGCAACTATGATGCAGCTTCACTATATTTAACTGAAAATTGATGCCTTCTTTGATAATTATAATAAAATTTATTCCTCTGCTGTGAAGAAAATGGTTATTTTTGTGTGTGTATGAACTGGATGTTCTATGTGTTCCTAAGAGAAGAAAAATAAGGTTAAACTAGGATTTAACATGTGTGTGTTAGGAAACCTAGATTAAAACCCTCGGTCTACTGCGTTTTACTTGAGTAACTCATTAATTATATAACTTTCTAAATTTTTGCTTACTCATAAGAAAATTAAAGCAAAACAGGGTAAGAATCAAATGAAATTATTACACACACACACACAGGGGTTGAACATCCTGGATCTGAATATCTGAAATATCTGAAATGCTCCAAAATCTGAAACTTTTTGAGCACTGACATGATGCTCAAAGAAAATGCTCATTGGAGCATTTCAGATTTCAGAGCTTTATATTTCAGATGCTCAACCTATAAATATTCCAAAATTCAGAAAAGAAATTGAAATCACAAACACTTCTAGTCCTAAACATTTCAGATAAGGGATATTGAATCTGTGCATGTATGTGTGTAGGAGTGTGTATAATAGCATTATAATAGCTATTTTTATTTAAAATAGATATAAATTCAATATACCAATTTGATTTTTATATACATATTAAACAGTGTTTGAAAGTTCTCTGTAATTCATTGTAGCATAATAAAGGCACATATATATCTAATTTTTACCTGAACAAAATCATTGGCTATATGGAATCAACCTTCATTGTAGGTAGCATATAATCCCAAGTGTACTAACATCAAATCACAAAATGAAATCAGGAAATCTAGCATGTGCTTCACCTAATTAATACCAAATTAATTTTTCCATGGTGTTTTTATTCATTTTTCTTTCCATTCTTTCTTGCCACACATTTTTTGTGTTTAATATTTTATGAAGTTAAATCTATAACTGAGGATCTATACTATCTTGTTAACCATTGGTTGTTTTAATGGTAAGCAAAAACCTGTGCTTTCCAAAAGTTCTAGATCTGACTACTTCAGCAGTTGTGGGAGCATCATTTATCAGTTGTATTTAACAATAAAGATTATCACATAATTACTCAAGGCTCAGAAACACCGTCAGCGTGTCAGTTAATCAGGCTCCGCTGTCGGAGAAGAGGAAGGTGTTGATAACAGGGTTTCTACCTTCAGTTGCTTTTAGTATACTTGTTTGGAAAGGGGCCTTTTCTGACCTTTACATCCCCTACCTTCTAATGGCTGTAAAACCCTTTACTTCCAACTCTAAATACCTAGAATGGCTTCTCTGTTCTGACCAAACTCTGACCTCCTGAATTTATCTCCAATAGTCAAATGGGTACCTGAGGCCTTGGCCTCTATGACAGGCAGATGGTTCAAGCTGAGCTATTCAGGGTTCCTTTTTTTTGGAATTTAGAATTAGAAATAAAAGATTCCAGTCTCATCTGGGTTACTTTCTCAAACTGGAGACATGTAAAAGCCCATAATATGCCCATGGCTCCATATGAACTGAAGGGCAGGAAAGCTGGTCTGCAGGGAAAAAAGGAAGCAGATGACCAGAAAGAAACACAGACAAAAGAAGGGTGGGTTGGGGCAAAACGGGGGAGGGAGAGAAGATGAGATGGAGAGAGAGAGAGATTGATTTCCAAATTCTGGAAGGCTTTCAATTTCCATGTGCAGTACCCGCCTTCCCTGAGTTCCAAAAAACACATCTATGTCCTCAGAGCAAATTCCCTTCTGTGGCTTAATCTAGCTCACATTGGTGTTTACCGTTTGCAACAAAAATGTTCTAATTTATGTATATAGCTACCTTGGAACTGACAGTTCTCATCAAGTGAGTAGATGTGTCCAAAACAGAGAAAACACTTAAGTAAATGGTTAAAAACCTGTGAGTGCTCATACGTCGGCTGTCATCCATATCCAGATGTCTGGGATTAAGAGGCACATTCCAGTCCAAAACAGCCCTAGGGAGCAAAGACCATCCTCCATTCAACCTTAGGTTACAAATATCAGGGCATAAAGTTTCTTAAGGCAGTAAATATGCTGGGTGATTTTTATAAGACTTAAGATTATAGGTCTATTTATATATATTTCCTGAACTTTTTTTGGCCCTTCAGAGAATGTCTAATATAAAAATCAAAACAATCCTTTGCTCCATAAACAGAGTTGGAAGAATGTCTTTTATTAAATTCCAATCCTGGGTGAGCTACGAAAAAACTTCAGATCAAAATTGAAAGCTGAATAGGTTTCATAAGTAGAAATACATACAATAAAAAGATTCTTAATTAGGTATCTCATCAATTAGGAAACTAAAAAAAAAATGGTACATTCCTGACATACTCCATGAACATCTGGTCTCTAATCATCAGAGACCGACAGCACTGTTATGATATTGTGAGGAATGCCTAACAAAAAAGCAAAGTTAAAATGATGTGTGAGTCCTTAACCTAAGTAGCTAAACCTAAAGGGGAAAGTAAATACCTTCTAGGAAATGCCACGTAGTTGAAAGTAGAACACTTCAAAAGTCCAGAGGAAAGCTTGGGAGTTTTTAATATAGAGGTTGATTAGAAATATAAGAACTTGTTAGGGTTTCTCAAAAGGACAAAGAGAGGGGAAATTAATAAGGAAATCCTTTCTAATCAGGTCAGGGGCCTAGTGAATTGGGTGCTGGCTCACCTGGAGACCTCCGAGATTCTAGCTGTTGATTAGAAACAAGGAATCAATTGCCATAAAAGTGTCTTCATCTCAGCAGTAGCAAAATCAAGGTGGGAAAGAACAATGTGACTTCACCCAGTAATCATGGAGGAGGTAGATTGAATTTCAAATGAGAGTATGGGAGCGAGTCAAAAGGAAGTGAGGACCAAATAAAAGAGCTACAAAGGGACAAAGCTGTAACAGTTTGAGCAACAAAATAATTAAAATAATAATGAATTACAACCCAAAGTATAAAATAAATATCCATGACTCCATACCGACATAAATAAATAATTGAATAAATATATACATAAATAAATAAATAGGAAAGGAAAGACCAATTTCCCATATAGATGAATCCCAAATAATTTATGTAGATGGTCCTTCCTGAGAATGGTTGAAGCACAACTGTCCATTCCTTAAGTGTGAACAGTGACTTGCTTCCAAAAAGTACAATATGGAAAGGAACAAAAACAGTAACTTTACAGTACAGAAAATGGACTAACACTAGATCAGCCAGGTGATTAAGGTGAACATCAAGAGTGGAGGAGCCATGCTGATGGTATGCACCCTGGTAGGATGTGATAAAAATGACATTTCACCTCTGTGATCTTCTTCCCAAACCCGTCACTCCAGTCTAATCATGAGAAAAACATCAGGCAATCCCAATTGATGGAAATTCTACAAAATGCCTGACCAGACTTCCTAAAAATTTCAAGATCATCAAAAACAAGGAATGTCTGAGTTACTCTCATTCCCATAAGGAGCCTAAGAAGACTCCTTATGGACTAAAGGAGATATGGTATCCTGGAATAAAAAAAGGACATTAGGCAAAAGTTGAGAAAATCTGAATAAAATGTGGATTTTAGTTAATAGCAATTGTGATGGTTAATTTTAGGTGTCCACTTGACTGGACTAAAGGGTACTTGGATAGCTGGTAAAGCCTTATTTCTGGGTGTGTCTGTGCGGATGTTCCAGAAGAGACTGGCATGTGAATTGGTGGGCTAAGAGGGGAAGAACTACCCTCAATGTGGATGCGCACCATCCAACTGGCTGAGGACCCAGATAGAACAAAAAGGCAGAGGAAATATGAATTCACTGTATCTCTCCTGGAAATGGAACACCCTTCTTCTCCTGCCTTTAGACATCAAATCACCAAATTCTGAATAAACAAATTTAGCAATATTTCTATGTAGAAGATTTAGCAATGTATCAATATTATTTCATTAATCATGACAAATGTATCACACTAATGTAAGATGTTAATAATGGGGGACCTGGGTATGGGATATATAAGAACTCTGTATACTATCTTCACAATTTATCTGTAAACCTAGAAATATTATAACATAAAAAGTTTATTTAAAAAAGTAACAAAGCAGTGAGATAAGTGTTGCCCCTTTATACTATAAACTTCGTGAAAGCAAGAACACTGTTATGTCTACCCTTCTATCCCTTTATAGCTACATCAAGCATAGTGTCTAGAATGTATTGGTATCTGGACAAGTTGGTTGAACCAATAAATGAATGCAGGAAAATACGTGCTAATTAACAAGGTAACACTGGATTTGAAGTGACAAATTATGCTTGGGAGTTTCAGGAATGGTTTTATAAACAAACCAGTAATTTACCACAGACTGGGTAATTTATAAAGAAAAAAATTTATTTTTCACAGTTCTGGGGGCTGGGAAATCCATTATCAAATTGCCCAAATCTGGCGAGGGCCTTTTTGCTGTGTTATCCCATGGCAGAAAGCAGAAGGACATGAGAGTGTGAGATCAAACCTGCAGCTTTAAACCCTTTTATAATTGGCATTAATCCATTTATAAGGGTGGAGCCCTTAGGGCCTAAACCCCTCCCATTAGGCCCCACCTCCCAACACTGTTGCACTGGGGATTGAATTTCCAACACATACTTTTTGGGGAACCCATTCAAACCATAGCAGTCTCCTAAACTCAGATTAACCGTCATTTACTCAAGGAACTCTTCTCCGTCTCCAGGCTAGGTATTGTTTTTGTTGTCATTGTTGTTGTTGTTGTTTTTTAACTATTTTAAAGCACCCTGCATTTTTGCCTTTCTCCCTGTATCTCTTATCACCACTGCAAGTACCCACACACATACACACTCACAAACACTCACATACGTTTAATGACTACAAACACTGTAAGAGCAGGAATTACGCCTTTGTACCCTCTGCATCTAACACGATGTCTGGGACATGGTAAGACACCATATATACTTTTTATATGAATTAATGAATGAGAATGTACACTGATTAAATAGAAATAGAAAGCTTCAAATAATTGTAGAAAATAACAGGCACATGAGTTATCCACTTTTCTATATCCCCAAAGGTGTCATTTTTCCCATCAGTGATGATTTCCTTATCTATTTCTCTAGCTATTTAACATAGCTTCAGATCTTAATTCCTATCACCCAGGTTGCTCCAAAATAATGTGCTTTGCAATTTTCTCTTAGTATTGCCTCTCTGTATATAATATGAAATCGGACCTTAAGTTGCTTAATATAAGAAAGCTATCAAAAGGCACACATGATAATTCTTTATGCAAACTGGGAATCCACATATACACAGAAAGAAATAAAAAAGTGATGTTGTCTACTGACCTTGCAGCCTACTTTAAATTTCCTTCATTTTAAAGGACTCCATAAAACAAAAAAAAAACTGTGTTTTTCAGCTCCATGTGAGCATACTGCATGCACTACATGAAATATCTGGCTTGGTTCTGTATCTGAATCCAAAAATATCTCCTTATGTTATTTGTGGCTGCTGCTATCTCTCACGAAATTAGCTGAACTGGTAGAGATAAGAAAGTTATAGTGTTTTACACGAGACATGGACATCCATATATACATATACATGGGGGAATAAAAGAAGAGGAGCAAACACAAATGATGCTTTCCTAACATGGAGCACAAAAGCAATTCTGACCAGAGATATTTGCTGTCGGTCTACAGAGTGGTGGGACCTAGTCATAGGATTTTATAGAAATTTAGCCAGAGCTTGTTGAATTGATTTACCCTTGCAAAATCTAAAAAAACTGTCACTACCAAATATCTAAGTCAAGCTAACTGTATTAACATATTTTAGCTTTTTCACCAATTAAAAATCAGACATTTCACTTTGCAGAATGTTACTAGTTCCATGAGAAAATAGGGTTTGGGGAACAACTCTTCAGAGGCAAGAAGAGAGGGCAGAGAAGATACCCTATGCAAAAGCAACACGATTTAATTCAATCTTTTCCTGATTCCATGTAGGCAAAGACCCCTCCAATTAAATCTAATTGCCTCTGTTATTTAAAAGGTCTCATTCACTCTTGGGTATAATCTCATAGAACATTAAAAAAGTCCCTAAAATCAGATATGTTTATTTTATTTACAACTCCAAGGGCTTGCTTAAAAAAATGCAGCAAACTGTGGTTTTACCTGAGCAAACAGCTCAGGCAAGTGACCAAAGGACATTTTGGGAACACTTCCCTTCTGTTATCTACAAATACCCATTCTGCAACTAAGAGAAAAATGGAAACAACTTAATTTAATTTGGGAATTTGAATTAAATACTTCTATTTACATGCATAATATATTAGACTAAGGAGCTAAAAGATTAGGGAACATGAAGATATGTTAATACAATAAGTTTACAATTTCCTTTTAGTAAAATAATTCTTAAATCCCTAATTCATGCCAATCTATGTAGTTCTTGATAAATTTCTACTTATGACAAAATTATCCACAATGGGCACTTATGAAATTGTCCTTTGAGGACAGGTTACATGTTCATTTTTAAGAGTAACAAGACATCTACCTCAATGATGGCATCAAGTCAATTAAATAAATATTCACAGAGGGTTTCTAGGCTGGGTGCCTTCCTAGAACAGGATACAAAAATACAATCTGTTACCTGTTGGGGACTAAATCTAGTAAAGCAAATACATGTATTCAAACAATCACTAAAATGCAATGTAAGTACTTAAATATATGTATGTATAAATATATATCTATATATTTAAATATAAATATTTAAATATTCATAGATATATCTCTATCTATCTATCTATCTATATATATCTCATAGACCATACTATAGGAATTTGGACAAAGGAGCAAATAATTCTGTACCATCCAGAATGGTTTCATAGAGATGTCCTTTGAACTGGACCATGAGGAGAAGAAAGATGTCTTCCAAAAATAGTGCTGTGAAATACATGATGTTTACTCCCAGAGGATGTTCAGAGAGTATTTGGCTCCTCCAAATCACATCCCTCTCCATTTCTGGTATATAGGAAAACATTAGCCAAGCAGCAAAGAGGAGATACCTCAAGAGTCTGAAATCTGTCATAATTTACTTAGGTTTCACTTGGTTTGTATGACCAGATTTGTTTTTTATCTTGAACGCACACAGTTATTTGAAAACTCACTTACTGCAAGAATGGAATTACACAAAGACATACAGTCACTCAAAGATAATGTGAAAAATGCTCTCATGAAAACACTTTTGATTTACAAGATGCATTCAACAAAATTTCCAAAAGAATGAATCAATACAGGTGATTTGATTATGTCTGAAGGGTGGCAAAATATGCATAAGGATTATTTTGCGCTAAATACACTTAAAAAAACAGCAGGTGAAAGAAAGGTACTCTGGCCCTCTCCTTTTTCATCCTGAAAGTAAGTGATAAACCCCCATATGGAAGATACCCTCCCTATACCAGAAGGAAAGTGACATTCTTATCATCAAGGACAGGAAGTTGAGACTAAAAAATTCTGTACTAACAGAGCTTGTAAAAATAATTAGTGTCTTTCTTTAGCCTCCCCATAAAGTTTAGTCACTTTTCCATAATTGCCTCTCTTTGTTCAACATAGTATAAAAGCATTTAGGTTTTGCCACTTCTTTGGTTCTTCATTTCCTTCTGAGGGTTCTCATGTCACATAACACTAATATTAAATGAACTTATATAATTTTCTTCTGTTAACCAGTTTTGCTCAATTTCAATTATAGGCAGTTGTAAACCTTAGGTACATAATTTTTTCGCCTACAAACCTTCAATACAAATTGTGGCCTAAAACGTTTGATTAACCAATTGGAAAGTTAAGTTTTAAAAAATTGGGTTTAAAAGTTATTAAAGATTGTGCGTTAACTTAATGCAATGTTAGCATCTAGATTAACGTATGAAAAATTAAGTATAAGATTAGTGACCAAGTTTCCTATTGCTACTATTGAAAAGGTAAATAAATGGCCTTGTAAACTAAGTATGAGTAAGATACAATAATCAAGACAGTCTAGGTTGGAGGCTGAGCCAACAGAAATAAGAAAAAACAGAGAGAAGACCAAGGGAAATTAATGGTTGAAGAGCAAAGATGATAAAATGATAAAACCTACTGTTTAATGAGTACTCAGTTGATAGCAAATGCCTCTGTACATTCTTTTTTTTTGTTTTGTTTTCTTTTTTTGAGACAGAGTCCCACTCTGTCACCCTGGGTAGAGTACAGTGGTGTCATCATAGTTCACTGTAACCTTCAACTCCTGGGCTCAAGGGATCCTCCTGCCTTAGCATGTGCCACCACACCCGGCTAATTTTTTCTATTTTTGGTAGAGACGGGGTCTCGCTTTTGCTCAGGCTGGTCTTGAACTCCTGACCTCAAGCCATTCTCCCACCTCAGACTCCCAGAGTGCTGGGATTATAGACATGAGCCACCTCACCCGGCCTGCCTCTGTACATTCTTAACAAGCCTCACAACACTCAAAAAAAGGAAACAATCTCCATTTCATGGATAAGAAAGTGAGTTTCCAACAGGTTAAATAAATTGTCTCTGGTCCCACAGCCAATGTATTGAAGAGCTGGGCTCCACAGCCATGTTTCTTCAGCACCCACCATTATCCCCATTTAGAAGGCAGTATGTATTATGGCCATAATTTCATTCAGGGTTTAACTTCTAGGTAAAAAAGCTACGGATTATGAAAAGTACCACGGTAAGTTTTCATCATTTGATTGTAATTAAAAATATACAGACAACCCTGTGATTTGGATATAGTGAAGACATTCTGAAAAATGCAAGGTCTACAGTGTCCAATTTGATGATTAAAGATCTTTTCTCCTACTTTTATGCTCTAATTTTATAGTTAAATTATATGTCATGACAGCAATGACAGGGTCAGATATAGTCCAATGGTATGGCAGGATGCTGTTCCTCATTTCATCTCATATAAGCACACACACACACACACTTACATTCTTTATATTGAATTCATAAAGCAAGTGAACAAAGTAGGCTCTAATTCAGAGCACCAGCATTAACCTAATAGTTCTTTTTTTTTTCAATCATGTTGAAGTACTGCGCCACACTTAACAAGTTGTGGTTTAACTTCATTACTTTCATACACTTCATTAGCTTAGAGAAATTTAAGAGGAAATAATCTGTGCATACATTATATCAAAAGATCCCAATCTCCTGATCCGAAAAACTATTCATAAGATTTTACTGCCCTTATATTTAATGAAGAAGAAATCAAATAACTTTTGTTTTCTAAGGGGAAAATTCTCAGATATATTTGGATATCTAATTAATATGCTTATGTACCTTGCCTAATTAAAAATAGACACTTATTCAAAATAACAGGACATCTAATGCATCTATTTAAAAATAACTCAGATGAAATGCCTGGAAACAAGGAGAAGCACAGTAACGGAACACTATTCATGCATTAACCTTCAAATCCCTCCAGCCACTGCATTTTCACAGGAAAACCTTGTGTAAAACAAGTTCTGTCCTGATCAGCCTTTTAAAAGATATCAAATGGTGGCATAGCACAAAGGCAAAGCAACTAAAGCTAAGAATTTGGTCGGGTTTTGTTTTGTTTTGTTTTTGCCCCGAGTGTTGTGACCACAACCCAGAATGAATTAGTCATGCTAGGATCAGAGGATGGTTTTTCTTAAAGGACATGAAGGGTCTCATGAATGCAAAATGGACCCAAAGAGCCTGCCTAGTCTCTAGTTGCTCACATGTCTTTAATCATAGAAAAGAGCTTCTATCTTAGAAGACAAAAACGATTTGTGTAAAAGCCCCAAACAAACCTTGGATTAGGATCTTGAACATGCCATAACATTTCTAAATGATTGAAAGAATGGGATAAGATTATGGAATTTTGACTGGAATATGGAAGTACTTAAATTTAGTTTAAGACTTTTAACAAGAATTTTCCTAGAGACTAGATCAAAATCCATTAAGACATAATCTGCTATATTCATTATCTTTACAAACTCTCAAATATGATTCATGTTTATCCCTTCTGTTTTTGAATATTAAGAGCTATAATTTCAGAGTCAATCAAGAAAGAGAAAAAGTGTTGTGCTTAACTGCAAAAATTTTGCCTGCCCCCGTGCGGAAATGATACACAAATATAGATGCTTGTATCAAAAGTGCTTTTATTTCTTACAAGATAATACGAAAAAGTTTAGAATGGAGAAGTAATTTGGGGCATACAACTTTTCTAAAATTTCTGAGCACATTTACAGTGAAAATTTGAAGGCCATTCATTTGGAGGAAAATTACTTTAGAGAACAGACAGTAAAGAACAACATTTCCAATAGTGTTTTCTGTAAACCAGTTAAAAATCCGTCTTCCTTCCTCCTTCTCTCCCTTCCTTCCTATGACACATATTACTGAGCATCAACTGTGTGCCATGAACAGGGTTAGTTTATGGTGATATAATGCTGAATAATGTAGACAGGCTACCTGTCCTCTTGGACCTTAGAATCTAGCTGTGGAGTCTAATTTCCTTGATTTTAAAGCACCATTGAATCCATCTTTGGGACAACAAAAACAAAAATTACACCTCCGCTCTTCAAATTAGTGAGGGTTCAGTTAGTAAGTTAAAATCACCCACGATCAACTTCAACTTCATTTATTAATCATGAAATCAGTTCTACTTCACCTCAAAGATTGGTCATCCATCAATAGTTCAGTCTCTGGTTCCCCCTCCAAGGTTTTCTTTAGGATTCAGAAAACATAAAAGTATAACAGGCTTTGAAAGCATATAACAACCATTTAATTAGAATAAACATCCTTCAGATTTGCTTATGTTTAAATGAGGTCTTTATAATTCCAAAGGTGACCATAAGAAACACATTTCTAAGACTTGAATACTCATATTGATTGACTTGGGTTTATTTTTTTGCAAACCCCATTATCTTGAATTTTGATCATTCTCAGCTTTAAAGTTTGACTATAATAATTATAAACAAACACACATAGAAGTTATAATTCACAGAAATCCAGTAGTCTTAAGTAGGCCAAAAAAATCTGCTCACAGAATCTCCAGCATTATTTAAGGCTCCTTGCAAAGATGTGGTTCCACAAAGCTGTGTACCCTATTTACTTGGGACAACCTCTAACGTCAACTTCTCCCTGGACTCTGAAGTGCCACTAGAATACGCAAGATGGTGAGATGTTTCTGATTTATAGGAAACATTTTTTGAAAGAGATATTCAGAGCTTTGGAAAGTCTATCCTTAGCTTCTGAAAAGCTGTGTACAAATAGTCAACTAGCCTTCTGCGTCTGAAGGTCTGGAGCAAATGTGACTTCACTCATAAGCGAAGCAGTAGAGTGTAGTGGTGAAGTGCACAGATTTTGGAGGTCAAAATAATGGGTTTGAATTTGTAATTTACTGTTGGGGAACTTGAGCAGCTTGCTGAACCCTTATGTGTCTTAGTTCCTCACCTGACAAGTAAGATAATGATAATTTTCTCATAGTGTTTTCTTTTGAAGGTTAAATAAGTTAATATTCATAAAGCTCTTGGAATAGTGTCAGACAAGTAGAAAGTTATATATATGTATATGTATATATATTTGTGTGTGTCTGTGTATATATATACACTAAATTAATTTATGCTAATTTGAAAACTAGCTGTCATTGAATTGAGAAGAGAGAGACCTAGGACTAATCAAACAATTATGTGTCTAAACTTCATCTTTCTCTTGTTGTAGGCATAACTGCATGCTGAATGAATTAAAACATGAAGAAAAAAGGATCCAAAGAAGAAAGTCTAGTGTTAAAATCAAATAGTCCAGAGTAACAGAGAAGCCATGTGGGAATTACAGTGGAAATATCATTTAAAACTTTCTCTTGTAGATCATTTACTGTGTTGGCAGTAGAAGACAGTACTCACTACATCTTTCCCTGAAAGAGTATCCTGATTGCTTTTGTTGCATTAGTAGAGTTCTGTTTTTTGCCAATGCAGATCAGACGCAATATTCTATCTCTTAGTTATCCTACTTAGCTCCAAATGGAGGAAGTCTTTACAGATGTGATATACTTACTGACCATTCTTTTTTTTTTTTTATTTATTTTTTTAATTTCAGAATATCATGGGGGTACAACACTTTGGCCATACACATTGCCCCTGTTCTGCCCGTGTCAGAGCCACAATCGTGGTCGTCTCCCAAACTGTGCTCCCCACATCCATTCAGTGAGAGTTTTTCCCATCCCTTCCACCCCCCTCCCGCCCGCCCACCCTCAGATGAATGTTCTTGCCCTGTGTGATGTAAGTGTTCATCAGTTAGTACCAGTTTGATGGTGAGTACCAGTGGTGCTTGTTTTTCCAATCCTGTGACACTTCGCTTCGAAGAATGGGTTCTAGCTCCGACCAGGATAATACCAGATGTGTTAATTCACTGTTGTTCCTTATTGCTGAGTAATACTCCATGGTATACATATACCACATTTTATTGATCCACTCGTGTATTGATGGGCACCTGGGTTGTTTCCACAACTTTGCAATTGTGAATTGTGCTGCTATGAACATTCGAGAGCAGATGTCTTTATTATAAAATGTCTTTTTTTCTTTTGGATAAATACCCAGTAGTGAGATTGCTGGTTCAAATGGTGATTCTACTTTTAATTCTTTGAGGTATCTCCATATTCTTTTCCATAGAGGTTGTACTAATTTGCAGTCCCACCAGCAGTGTATGAGTGTTCCTATCTGTCCACATCCCCGCCAACATTTGTTATTTGGGGATTTTTTGATATGAGCCAATCTCACTGGAGTTAAGTGATATCTCATTGTGGTTTTGATTTGCATTTCCCTGATGATTAGAGAAGTTGAGCACTTTTTTATATGTTTGCTGGCCATCATTCTGTCTTCTTTGGAAAAGTTTTTGTTCATGTCCTTTGCCCATTTTTTAATAGGGTTGTTTGATTTTTTCTTGTTGATTTTCCTAAGTTCTGTATGGATTCTGGTTATAAGCCCTTTATCAGAGGTGTAGCATGCAAATATTTTCTCCCATTCTGTAGGTTGTCTGTTCACTCTAGTGATAGTTTCCTTGGCTGTGCAGAAGCTTTTCAATTTGATCAGGTCCCATGTATTTATTTTTGTTGCTGCTGTGATTGCTTTGGGGGTCTTCTTCATAAATTCTTTGCCTAGGCCAATGTCCATTAGAGTTTTTCTAACATTTTCTTCGAGAATTCTTATGGTTTCATGTCTTAGGTTTAGATCTGTTATCCATTGTGAGTTGATTTTTGTGAGAGGTGAGAGGTGTGGGTCCACTTTCAGTCTTCTACATATGGCCATCCAATTTTCCCAGCACCATTTGTTGAATAGGGATTCTTTTCCCCAGTGTACGTTTTTCTGGAATTTGCTTACTGACCATTCTTAATACACAGAAGCAGCCAAGCAAAATCCACACAAAATTTTAAGGGGGAGCCCAACCAGTCATTTTTGTCTTCTTTGGCAGAAATATACAGAATAAAAAGCCACCTCTGCTTTCCCCCCAGATTAGAGATATAAGTGAAATTACTTCTTAACCTGAATTCACTAAAAGATGTAAGAGAAGAGCAAACTGAAAAGGGATAGAGCTATGGGGTTGCTATGGCTTGAATATGGTCTGTTCTTACCAAAACTCATGTTGATGTAAGGATATTGAGAGGTGGTAAGACCTTAAGAGGCATTTGGGTCGTGAGGGATCTGCCCTCATGAAGGGATTAATGCAGTTTTGAGCTAGTGAGATTAGCTACCTCAAGAGCAGACTGTTGTAAAGACCTTGTGTCTCCCCTCTTTTGCACGCATCAGCTAACCACTTTTGCGTTTGCTCCTGCCGTGCAAAGCCATCTGCCATGTCATGAAGCAGCATGAGGCCTTTGCCAGGTGTGGCCACCTGATCTTGAACTCCCAAGCCTCCATAACTAAGAGTGAAATAAACCTCTTTTCTTTAGATATTACCCAGTCACAGATATTCTGTTATAGCAACAAAAAACCGACTAAAACAGTAGTCTTTTTACCTGTGAGCAACATCAACTTTTTTATTCCTTGACAACTTGTGTAAGATTTCAAATTATTATCAAGAAATAATATCATATATCAAAATCTATTTATGGATTTCGTTACTTGATCATCACATCTATACTGTTTTCTTAATAAAACACTTTTTAAAAAAGTAAGTAGCTAAAAGGATCAAAAGTAAACAAAATATCCTTCCAACTTGAAATATCATGTTTATTGCCTAAATAGTTTGGGCTGCTGTCCTTTGATTTACTTGTATTTACTCCACATGGACTCCTTTTATCACTTAAAAACTCTTAGTGTCTTCATCAAATTAGAAAAGACAGTTAAATGTGAAAGCAAGCACCATTTCTTCTCATTATGACTTATCTTGGAGCTTCATTGACTCACAGGATTTGTGTATAAAAAAAAGAAAATGGCTTTTTAAACCCCTAGTAAATGGTTCTGAATGTCCTTGATTTATTGTGCTTAATAAGTCCTATTTAAATCATTGGGCCTAGCACTTTCTCTTGCATTTTATGTTGGTGCAAAAAGTAAAAATACCAGGAAATGTTATCTGCACAAAATGAAGACCAGTGTATGTAGATTATTAAATTCAAGCATCATTTGTTGCAATTGATTCATTTTACTCTCCACAGCAATATGTAACTTCCTGTTAAAATAAAATAATTCTTCAAAAGTATGTGTAAGAAAATACGACATGAACAGTTTGAAGTCTAAACTTTCATGCAAACTCAACAATCTCTCAAACATTTTGCTTTTTCTCAATTACTAAAGTGACTGGAAAATTCAAAAGACTAATGTAAAAGCAGGTACTACTAAAAAATGATTATGTTTCTTTTCGATCTTTATAACCAAAGAAAAGAGAGGAAGAAATAGAGGGAAGGAAAAAAGGGAGGGGGGGAAGGGGAGAAGAGAAGAAAGGAAGGAAGGAGGGAGGGAGAGAGAAATGGAGAAAAGGAGAAGAAAAGAAAGAAAAGAAAAAAGGATAAAAGAAGGGTATAGCAGATTCAGGAGAGGTAGTGGGGAGGCCCAGAGAACAAACAAAGAGAGAGACAGAGAGAGAGAGATTCTTTTCCAACCATTTCTTTAATGTATGTACATAAAATTGATTCTGGTTCAGAACTTAAATAACCTTCCACTTTCTTTTTGCTCTGAAATGGCAATCTGGATTAGGGGAAAAAAACTCTATATACATAAAAAGTTCTATGTTAATGCATACTGTGTAAGATGCAATGAGATATGTATTTCCCATCACTCAACACTGTGGTCTAAAATTTGACCAGATTAAAGAGCAAATAAATGTACCTCTAGAGCACTAATTTTCAACCAGGGCAATTTTTTTCTTCTTCTTCCCTCCCCAACACCCCCCATTTCCCCAACCCCTCCTCTCCAGAGACATGTGTCCGGAGATATTTTTTATTGTAATGACTGGGGAGGAGGTATTACCGGCATCTAGTGGGTAGAAGCCAGGGATGCTACTGAACACCTTACAATGCCCAGGGAAGCCCCCCACAATGTAGAATTATCTAGGCCAAAATGTTAATAGTGTCACTATTGACAAATCCTGCTCTAGAAAGAAATTCTTGTCCTGTCCTCACAGAGTGTACTAAGTCAATTAAGGAAAATGCTCTGTGCCAGGCACAATCAGTGATGCTGATTTGAAAATCTGCACTGGAAGATGATGGGGTTGGTGGTGAAGCACATAGGCGTATGGATCTTGAAGCTACTCTGGTACAGTTTGGGATGCCCAATCTTTCAGTCAGTAGCTAAGCAATTTATGTGACTTGATTAAGACTCAGTTTCTCCATCTGAAAATGGAAAAAGCAAAAGTTAATTCATACATTTGTTTAAACATAACATGAAATGGTGTTAAACTCAGAGCCATGAACATAGGTAATTGATAAATAATTAGGGCTTTTATTATTCTTGCTTTTATCATCATCATTCCAAAAGCATAAAATTAAACTTCTATTACAAGGGTGATGAATGGGTACGAAAATACAGTTAGTTAGATAGAAGGAATAAGTTCTAGTGTTTGATAGCACAGTAGGGTGACTATAGTCAATAATAATTTATTGTATATTTCAAAATAGCTAGAAGAGAAGATTTGGAATGTTCCCAATACAAAGAAATGAAAAATAATAAATTGAGGTGATGGATGTCCTAATTACCCTGATTTGATCATTATACATTGTATGCATGTATCAAAATATCACCTGTACCCCATAAATGTGTACAACTATTTTGTATCAGTTTTTTTTTTAAATTAAGAAATTTCCAGACTGTCCACCAATTTCCCTCCCATCCCCACAAGTTAACTTAAATTTACTTCACTTATATTATAGCTTATGGAAAGGAAATCTAAGTAAATTTATTTTTCATCACAACTATTGGTTCTGCCATGATCTTCCTCTTTTCTGATTCTTCACATAATTATAGACTTCTTTTTTACTATTATACCAAGACAAATTCTTCTCTATTATGTACTCCTTAGTCACGTCCCAGGTTTAGAAAAAGTATTACATCTAAGCATACAGATGGCTATTTATCTTCAGTTGAATAATTAACAATATTAATGCCATCTAATATATGTAGAAATTGAGATGCTGTATAAATACAGTAAAAAGAGCAGGCAGAGGTTATACATGTGTGTCATGTTAATTACTTATTATATATAAAACATTAAATGTATTAGTATGATCCTAAAGACGTTCAAAACATTTTGGTATATCTTGATTTATATTATCTTCAAAGCAACACTATGAAGAGGTATTATTCCTTGTATATTACAGATTCAGAAACACATACTCAAAGCTATGCTAAAGAATATCATAAATAGTGAAAATAGTCTCAAAGAATGGCATTGTGATCCACTTTTTTTGGCTGTTTGCATTACTATAAATCATAGTACCTTTCCATGAGCAGTGAATAAAAACACCTACTAATCAATAGTCACTCAACTTTAGTGCATTGGTGGATGTGGGGACTGTTGAAATATACTGAATGATTTGATTCAGCAGACAATGTGCTCCATTACTTCCAAGAATTATTCCATAACTACATGTAATGTCACTCTTGAAATCCCTTAGTACTGGAACATAGTTTTTCTTATTAACTAGAGGCCTCAAAAGCAAGCACAAGATATTATGGTAGGGATTTTATCAGTCAGAGCCTTGGGTGGCAATATTCTCTCATTAGCAATTGTGTAATAAGAGATCTAAGAAAGATGCTGAGAAACTTTTAAATTCGCTGTGTCCATCTCCACCTCCATCTTCATCCCTGTCTCTATTTATATCTGCATAGCGAGATCTACAGGATGGGATGTCAATGCAAGAAGCAAATATTTCACTAAGGAAGGTGAAAGAGAAAAATAATCCTCTGTGGTCTATGCTCTTGATTTTAAAAGCTCCAGATTTAAAAAAGAAAATGGGCTTGTGTCTTTTTCTCATCCATAAATTAAGTTATTCTTCTGCTGTGAGGAAGAGTGGAATATGAGGCAAGAGGCCAAGGATGTTTTGTAAAATTCTCCAATAGGAAATGATAAATGAAGAAGTCATATTTCTCTTCCAAGTCAGAATTTCAGGGAATAGAAAGATCTTTTTGAGCTGAAATAATTGGAGTAGGTGCTAAGGAATCTAACGTTGATCTCTAGGCCTTGTACCTTGGGCAGGGTTTAGGTAGGTTTTGGGAAAGCATACAATGGCTAATATGGCTAGTGGCTACCATATTGGACAAAGCATGTCTAAAAAGAACAACTATTGTCCACAATGGGAGTTATGGAAGCAGAGGCAAAGATGAGCCAAGTCACAGCCCTTGCTAGAAGAGATCAAGGAGCCCATGGCATAAGTGGATTGTTAAGGACTATATGTTTGCTTCCCCCAAAAACTCATATGTTAAAATCCTGATCCCCAATGTGAAGGTATTAGGGGTGGGGTCTTTGGGCTGTGATTAAGTCATGAAGGTAGAGCCCTCATGAATGAGAATAGTGCCCTTACAAAAGGGACTCCAGAGAGCTCCCTCATCCTCCTTCAGTCATGTGAGGATGCAAGGAGAAATCAGAAGTCCATAATCTGGAAGAGGGTCCTCACCAGAACCTGACCATGCTGGCACCTGGTCTTGAACTTCCAACCTCCAGATAGAGAAAATAAATTTCCATTGTTTATAAGCCACTCAGTCTGTGATACTTTGTTATGGCAGCCTGAATACATGAAGACAGGGATGAATAGAAGTGTTAAAACTGGATGTTATAATGAATAACCATTCAGTTCCCTGAGGGAAGGCTCTTTGATTGCTGAGATGAACTCTGTACTTTCTTACTTCTCACAACCACTGAGACAATCTGGGACTATCTCAGTTCCTTGAAACAGAGGACACCAAATAATACAATTCTTTAATCATAAAATATTCAGATTTTTATCAGGAAGGGGGACAGACAGCAACCTTTTCAGGATCATCTCCTTCATATCACTATCCCCATTATACTTACTCCCTACCACCTCACCCTTCACTCCCCAAGACTCCTGCATAGTCACTCCTTCTCCTTTCTCCAACTGGAACCTCTCTCAGTTCTTCAAATCTTCGTGCTCTCTCAGAACCCCTAGCCTATATACAAAGTTATTGTTGCCTGAAAACCTCTTCATCCCTCTACTTCTATCTGTCCCCTCTCATTCCTAATTTTGGATGCCTCTTTCTCTGGGTGGCTATTCCTGCTGCAAAGTTCAAGATAGATGCCCCACAAGTTAGTCCAAAGAACTTTTATTTTCTCGTTATTGAACATACCAAGTACCAAGTGCTGTGTGGTTCCTATCGGTTTCAATATTTTTTTCCTCTGGACTACCTTCCACCTTGATGAAAGTCTATAAGAGAAGGAACCAGCCATAATTTGCTTACCACTGTACCCCAGACGTGCAGCATTGTGTTTGATACAATTCATATATTTTTGTTAAGTTAATAAATTACATCCACATTTCCTGAAGGAAATGGACATAGTTAAACAGTTCAGGAGGAAAAAAGGATGTATGAGCAACTTTTCTGCAAGGATATGATATATTTTCAGAAATTGTGTTCCTAATTACATTATCCTTATGGAATTGATGAGGAGGAGAAACACCTTTGAAAGCTAGAATGACAGGGATGACAGGGACGATTTGAATATATGACTTTTCTAATTGGTTATCTCCCTGCACAACTGGAGAAGACTGAGGGGTGGTTTCACATCTGTATGAAGATGTTGCTTGTTGAAATATGCTTTCTGATTTGAATCTTAGCTTAGAAATTTTGCTGTGCCTCGCAGAATTACAAGTAAGAGTACACGTCGGTTAAAATTGAATCAAATTACAGCTAAAAAACTAAATCTGGAGTTAGTAGGAACATCTAGACATTCCTAGATAGAAGTTGACCATGGTGTGAGTGAAATAAGTGTGCTCCATTGGATTCCTCCGTGCTGGAGATTTTAAATCTAGGAAAGAATTTTAAATGTGTGTGACAGGAGTGATTCCTCCGGGAATTCTTTCCTATGGTGCTATGGGGGAACAAGCAGTGCAGAGATCAATTCCTTTTTTTTTAATGAGTCTGATGAAAACAAGCAATTCAAATGCTGTTTCCAAGTTAACTTCTGATAATTCGGCTTCAATCCACTATCCTGAATAATCAGTTTATATTCGCAACGTAGGTTGAAATTAACCCTGAATATGTTCTTTTGTTTACATTTCTTCCTGCCCTTCCTGAAGAGTTAAACTACAAATTGGTGCCTTCATCTCAATTGAAAACCAAAGCAATGTATGATTCTTTGTCAGTGATGGGCTTGATTACAATTGAGTGAAGATTATTTTCTACCTGTGACTCTGTCATTATAATCGTCTGACTTACATTTATAGTCAAGTGGGAGTGTTTCTCTGATAACTTAGAGCCTTTAAACCTGAGGATCACAAAATACTGCCTGTGAAGCACATATAAATCCTAAGCAGAGAGAAAAATCAAATCATCTGTTCCACTATTTGTTTTCATCTAATAAAAGATAGAGAAAAATAGAAAAAAATGAGTCTGGTGTATTCCAGGCAATTTAAGGAAAGAAGTCAGCAGGCAGTATACTAAACATCTCTCTATGCACCCCAGTAATTGACATAGCAGGAGCATAGTTCAACTATTACCAAAAAAAAAAAAAAAAAATGGTTCACTGGAGACTGAATTTCTTTAGATAAGAGCTAGATTGCTCATTTTATTCACCCTCTCTTTGCCAATAACACCTGTAGCCTTGAAGCAAGTTTTCCAATATGGTAGCATTTTTCAACTGCCCTTTTTTATTTCTTAACCATGTATGGACTGATGGTATCCATCCCATTTGACTGAGAATTTATCATCTCTTCAGTTACGTTAGCAGGTTATTTTAGTCGGTGAGAATGTTAATTGTTTCTTAGACTAGGCATAGATTTTTACAGTAGCTTTTTCAATAGCTTCACTTTTGCAGGTTTAAGAAAATCAACTAGACCTGACTACAACAAAGTCAAAATCTATAATAATTTCTACACTGAGGCCCGAGAGATAGTCATATCAGAGGATCCAAATGGAAATAATCCAGTTTATATGCTGAAGCACCCATCCATGTTTTATATGTTGACCAAATCCTAGATAAATAGGTTTGTTGCAGTTGTTGATTGATTTATTTATTTGTTTTGGCTTGTTTGTATGTTACTTTCTTTAAAATAAAAACTTCTCATTTAATTTACCAATTTAAAAGTGTTCACATTTAGCCTTCGTATGAAGCTTATTTCCTTTGTACTAGTTTAACAATCTCTGAAGTTATTTAGCCTATCATATTCACTTTGCTGGGATACAAAATAGCTAATGTCAAATGTCACAAGAAAGTGATAATTTAATTTTTTTTAATACAATTTTCTTTGGGAGCATTATCAGATGAAAAATATTGAGTGCTTTAAAATTTAATTGTTTCTTTGAATATTTTTAAGTTTATTCATTCAACTACCCATAATTTTAGAATATTTTCAAAATGTTCACTTTTAATACTGTTGATGAAAATATATCCATTGTGTACAATTTGGAAAACACAAAAAAGAATAAAAAATGTCACCTGGCTACAAGAATCCTGTTACATTCACCACAGTATTTCTCTTTTTTAATTTTGTGCACATAACACTCTAAATATGAAACTTTGTACTATTTTTTATGTAATACAATATAATGAATGCATACCCATGGCATTTAAATGGAAGTATATTTAAAGTTTTTGGTCCAATAGAAAATAGAAAATTTCCCACCTCTAATCCTAACCGGGCACTTCCAGAGTAAGATACTCTTTTATTTTTTGGTAAGTGGATGATGATGATTCCTGCATTAAGGTATGAGCTCTTTTCCAGCAGCCTGAGGACTTTATGCACATCGACTTGTATCTCTTACAGAGTCAATCTTTTGTAATCTAGAGATGGGATTTTTAAACAGCTAGTCAATGGGAAGCTGCTCAATGGGAAGAAATGACCTGATAACTGGGGTAATCATATAATTTAACTTGTAAGTGTGAATAATAATGAATTTGCTGGACAAAGTCATACACCAGCAATGTTCTAGGCAAACAGGGACACATTTAAGAAAGGCATAAGAGGAGGAATTTTAATGATAGATTCTGAAATTAGTATCAGTTGAAGTTGTTTTTCGTATATGTCAGGGTCAGCCAAATTAAAATCATTTGGCCAAATCCAGCCCCACAGCCTGCTTTTGTGTTTCCTCAGCTAAGAATGATATCTATACATTTAAATGATTGAAAATATCTCAATTTGTTTTCTCTCATCATAAAAATACCTACACAATATTCTTGATTTTTCTTCTTGAATTACAAACCCTAAAATATTTACAATCTGGCCCTGTACAGAAAAATTTGTTGACCTCTGTATATGCCGATATATTCTACTCAAGTCATTCACGTTGTTTAATACTTTGCTACTTATCCAACTCACAACTGAGTAAAATATGGACTATTGTAAGGAAAAAAAAATCCCTTTGGACTCCAGCAAATATAATTTGTCACACAATGGAAGGATAAACATTGACTTATAAAGTAGACTCATTATATTAAATTCAGTTTCAACTGAGAATTATCACCGAAAGTTATGCTGAAAGATTACTTTGATCATCATAATAATATCATTTAAAACTTTAAAAATTCTTTTAGAATACCCACACCCCAAAAAGTCTGCGTTCTCTCAGTGGTCCTCAAACTCCAGTTATGCTATTCTAATATATTCCAGCTGTGCTGAGAGTCTGCAAAAGCATTCAAATAATTGTTTCCCTCTTAAAGACAGGTGTTAAGACTATAAGTAAATGATCTAGTCAACTACTTACTTTATTTCCTTTTAGTATTTTTTGCCCTCACTTCCTTTACATAAATGTATTATAAAATGGTTTAACTATGTGGTTAAATTTTTATAACAATCCATAAAATTGCAATAAAAATGTATATAAAGCACACTTAAAAAAAACTGACATGATCCTTTCAAGTTACTACTAATTTTACTAAGTCTGGGATATTGTAATGCACTTTCAATTGAATTGCCAAAATAAAACATCTTGTTTTTAATCTCTTCAGTTTGCTTATTCAGGTGTTTCTTTAATGGACTGTTTTTTAAAATTAGGCATGTTAATTAGCATTTTTATTTTTCAAATCCCCTTCTAATCTCTAAGATTATATGTGGCATTACTTTGTTTATTTCATGCATCTTTCTTATGACCTTTCTGGTATTGGATCATTTGAATTATGATAACCTAATAGAAAAAATAAAACTGGACATCAAGAATAAACTATGATTTTTGTTTAGCATCATCTGATAGTTTAGGGGGCAAATTTACATCCATAAACTATTAAGCATCTTCCACACCTTCTCACTGGAAGTTCAATAAATAAACAAAATTATTTTTGTGTGGGTCATACATATTAAAGTCAACAAATGAATAAAATTTACATTTAAGAGAAACACAACAGGAAAAAATAAAGTTAGGGTTAAAAGAAAGCATAAATTTTTAGCTTTCCACATTTTACATTCATATCCTTTCCTCACTCCCTGCAGCTTAGAAAATTTATACTATCTTGGTTAATCAACTTCCTCCATGCAGTTTATAAACAAGTATTAGAGTAGAGGATAAAGATAAGAGAAAATAAACAAATGCAAGTTCAGTCCCTATTCACTCTGCTCCCTAAGAGCTCAAGTATTTGATATTGTAAATTTCCATTAAAATAAAGCTGATTGGGTTGCAAATCCTCTAGTTCTTGGCTAGCTACCTAACATCCATTCTGCCTCCCGGGAAAACCTGGTTTGCTTTTGAAAGGAGAAAAACACAGAGCAAATAACTTCTCCAACTGAGGCAAAAGGCTTTGGAATAGGGACATGAAAAGGTTAAGAGTACAAAGAGAAAAGAAACAAGACAAAAACTCAATAGACAATTTCTCTGTGAAATCAGCCTATTGAAACTAAAGTCAATTTGGGAATTCTACAATTATCTGATCAATTTTGATAGTGTTGTGGGTTGTGGTAATTCAAGTCCCCAAAGGTAGACTGACTATCCAGCCAAGGTCCACCAAAACCTCATTGCCTAATAGACTAGGCCAGGGGTATTCAGCAGGAAGAATTAGGCTACGATGTTTTCAAGATTTATAATTTGCTGTCCGAAATCCTACAAAAGTTACAATTACTGCCAGGGTATGTAGTGCAATGTCAAATGAAGATAATTACCAGCCAATCTGCGTAGTTAGTCTCCCTCTCCCCAAATTTCCACTTTACCAAATGACTATTTTATTCAGGTAAATGTAGAAAGTTGCTTTTTCTTGTCACTATGGTAAATGCTGCAAAATGTTTTGATTGGTACCTCTGCCAGTAGAAGGGAAAATGTTAATACTGGTCAAGCTTTTTGTTCAAATTTTTATTAATCTGAGAATTATTTAATAAAATAAAATAAAATCCACCTTCATGTACAGCTTATCAAACAGTTTCTACAGTTTATATTGTAGGTATTATGGCAATTTTGAGATAAATCTTGTAATAAAAACACTTCCTAAACCATAATGCATGCTGTAACTGTAAGGTACTGTTGTGAACAGGTCATCGTGCTAAGTCAAGCTTCTAAGTTATGAGATGGAATTCTTCCAGTGAATCAGGGATGGGAGAATAGTAAAACCTAAACCTTGAAAGCAATACTATGCAACTTTTGTTAGCCTGCTTCATGTCTACCATCTTTCTAAAGTGTATCACTGTATGTTTACATGTTTGAGGGTTTTTCTTGTTTTATTTTAAAATATTTTAGCTTAATAATGCAATTTCAGGGTAAAGAGAAATATGTTTCTCAAAATCTAAATCAAGAATTTGAAGGGAGAATACATAGTACTGATGTTTAGTTCTCACCATGAGAAAACCACAAAGCAAAAATGAATGAACACGTCATATCTTTACCTTATTATGACTTAAAGCAGACTTTCTCACCATACTTCCTCCTAATTCTCAGATTAATAAATATTTGAACACAAAGCTCTACCAATATTAACATTTTCTCCTCTACTGGCTGAGGTACCAATCAAAAGGAAGGCTATTAGTCAAGATCAATTTTCCAAGATATCTTTGATTCAAGAATCTACATTATCCTATAAAAATGAAATATGTTGAATTTTTGCACAAGGGAGAAAAAATGGTAGAGAAATTTCAAGGTAAGGATCTTTAGAATACCTATTTTTTCACATAGATAGGCTTTAACATTGCTGTTGTGAGATGGGACAAAAATTCCAAGCAATATGTTAGTATAGAAAAGTATTTTCTTTCTCTTTTAAGTCTCTGAGTTGGAAGGAAGGTCATGCATGATTGAGGAATTGGAGAAGAGAAGATATGCACTTGAATAGATACCAACTTAATAAACAAAGAAGATGACCATAATAATTGGGAGCACAATCTTATAACAAATAGCAAATGGAATGGTTAAAAAAATAGAAAAATAATAAGTGATTAAAAAAATATAAGAAACAGAGAAAGCTCAACTAAAGAAAAAAATGAGTTAGTCAAGGTAAAAATTCTGTCATGTGCTTGAAGTTATTTTCTCTACATCTCACATGATGTAAGTTTTTTTAAGTTTATAATTTTTTTCTACTTGTCACTAATTTACATTAAAACAAACATTTCTTATACAGAGATGCATTTTGGCTTAGAATTAATTTTATCCTAAATTTGAAATTTCTATAGATATCCCTGAAAAAAATAAATCTTCATATTAATGATGAGTTCTTCTGCTACTTTATGCTTTAAGGTTTTAAAGCTAGCTAGGGAACTGTCTCAGGAATTATTTTAATGAAACTGAAGAATCCAAATTCCATTCCATTATAAGCCAAAGTAATGTGACAGTTTTGCATGATGCCCCCCAAATCAACAATTGCTGTTTCATTATCCTCCTTGCTCTATCTTAATTTAGCAGAAATCAAACCATCTTAACTCAAGCTGGTACATGCGTCTATTCACTCCTCATCCAATCAAAAGTGAATTACCTGTCAACAGAGAAGTACACTTACAAGTGTGAAACCATTTGACCATGTTATATTTTAATTTGCAGAGACAAAAATGACAAGCAATTTATTTACATAAAACTGTACAAAAGCAAATTAAATTATGTAAAGTATCTCATAAATAGTTGGACGAGTGTTTAATACATTTCGCCATGTTAAGCATAGTTGCGTGCATAGTGACTCATAATAAACGATGATAAATTGTTCTCTGCTTCACTATCAACATCCAAGTAGCAGAACAATAGTCAATGATTAACATTACAAACAGATCGTACCACACTGAATGCAAGTGCTTTAAAATGTAGGAAAATTTGTCTGAAAGTAAACCCTAGGTAGCTGATAAAATGATGCCTTCCTTCAGATGTTATGTATGTATATATATATATACCTTTGCCTGGATCACAACTATCAAGCTTTACTGTATTCATGACCATCTTTGCTCCTGTCCTTAAGGATACATTTATTTATTTATCGCTGATGTAATATACCTACAATGATTTAGGTCTTCAGATTTCTCATGACTATTTTAGGATGGCTGTTTGATTCTTGGCAGTTTCTTCTGGACTGTGTTTTATTTCATTTTCCTATAACGCAGCTTCCTAGGGTAGTCTTTCAGTCAGACATCCTCAGTACCATCTTAGTTCCTCCTCCCATAAAAATAATGCCTCCCTTGTTTTCTGAAACTCAGGCAGCAGGCCAGTCAGAAACTATACAAAAATGATATCTGGAGATTCAGAAAGAGCAGTAGATTTTAGACCAAAGCTACAGACATTTTAATACATATAAATTTATGTAGTTACTCATTAATTTATAAATGTGTCTAATGTATAATGCATGCAAAGTTCACTTGAGATTCTTGTGTACAGAAAACAAGTGTGATTTATATAGTATATAACCAAAGCAAAATATGGTGGCTAAAAGAAAAACAACAAAAAAGAAATAAAGAATAAAAATTCTAAATCAATATTTTACCTTGCAAATGGACTGATTCCACTCCTGATAATATCTCTCTGTGTCAGTCTTACAATAAATGCTTTCACTTTCTATAAAGATTTCAGCAGCCCATATTAATGCTTTAATTTTGTTTTATGAATGAACAATATTAAGACTGGTCCATTATCTGAGTTTGTCAGAAGGCAAATTTTTAATATATTATTTATTATTTCCAGAAAATAAACACGGATAAATATATAGGATCAAAAAAGTTGGGAATAGCCCATTTCCCCTCATTGTCCAAACCCAACAACCGTTTTTTTACCATAACAACAGGTATAAAAGGCACAGTTGCTTATTTTGCATTCACTCATTTATTTATTTTTTTGTTTCTTTTTATTGTTTTTTTTCAAAAGCACTCTATATATGGAGTGGCACCAGATTTAACCTATTGAAAATAAAAGTCATACAAACACAAAATATATTTCTGTGTCATGCCAGCTCATTATATAATAAACATGTTATGGTAGCTAATTCTACTAGAATTACTGTGAATACTTACAGTACACTGAATTTTATTCTTTCACACCCATTTTAGTTCTAAAGAGAGGTTCACTAGTTAAATGATGATGGCATGGCTGTCTTGAATGTTGTGCAAACGTCATTGGGAAATGTGGATCCAATTAATCTGAAGGTCTGCTATGACCCGTATTAGCTTTATGGATAAGAGAAGGGTTTAAGATAGAGTGAAATGAGCTATCAGTGGTTTTGAATGTCTCATGAAAGAAAGAAAAAACTGCATTAAGAAAAGTTTGCTGAACATCTGTGTTATGCAATTGAATATTTCCTTTGTAACGTGCAAGAAAAAATACGTATACATTTCATAAGTATCTTTAGAAGTATTTTGTCTTAATAGGTACTTACAGATTATACAAGGCAGAACTGCTTTAATGCAGTTTCCTAACAAAGTACTAGAATTGCATCTTTCCATAGTGTAAATAATAATCAAACATAAACATGTTCAACTATTGATATTTTAGTCCAATGTTTTTGTTTCAATTACATATCTCTTTTCATCCTACCTATTATACATAAACTAACATCAAAATGAAAACTCCATTTAAGAAAGAGCATAAGGAAATGACCCCCAAAGAGTACCCCACCATAGAGAGAAGTGGTTTTCAAAGATAAGTATTTTGAGGACCTACAGTGAATTATCAACCTATATTCTAGGCTGCTTCACCTTATAGTCTAAGAAATTCTGCAAAGCATGAAACTACCCAAAGCTACATTGTTTCTACTGTTTGCTAGAGAGCCATCAAGGCTATGCCAGGTTGCAAACATTCAGTGATGAGAACGTTTGCTCTCTTTACCTGTTATTCCCTATTCTGTCCATGGATTGTCACTTTCATCTGAATGTCCCAGCTCAGTTTTCAATTGTATTAAATCATCCTCTATAGAGCAAGTGGCTCAAAATCTGCATATTTTGTTTCTTTTTATTGCACTGAAAAAATGCCATGTTTTCCAACTTTGAGATGTATATACCGTGAGAAACATCACTGCCCAGCACTCATTTCTTTCATGTTCAGTCTGGATTTGTTTAAGACATATATTAATGTTCAAATCACATTAATGACAAAGTCAATTAGGGTGTCGCCTTGTTTCAATGTTGTGAGTCCTGAAATAGTTCTATATTGCACACGATTTAAAATTAATGCACTTGCATTGTATGGAAGCTTGCACTGAACAAGTAAAATATGCAACTGTAATTTGAAATGTGAATAATAAGGCCAGCAAGCATAGCCTGCATTCTAAAGTTATAATAGTGAGGTTAACTAACAAGACTGTATGCCAATGTATGTTTCTTTCCCTACCCACTACCCATAAATAAAATTTTTAAAAGTGAAATCTTCCCTGATAAGATTACCTGAAATTAAACTTGAACCTCAACCAATTGCCTATTCATAATACCAAAAATACATTGCATTAGTTTTTCATTTTCTGAACTTTCAAATAAAATTCATTTTAAAAAGAAAGTATGTTTTCTGGGTATAGAGACAGCATAAAATAAAGTAGTATTTGATTGTTTCTGTGTATGCATGGGTTCAGTTGCTTTTGTTGTTTGATGGATTTCCACATCAAGACCAAATCAATTTCATGATTTCCCTGATCTGCCGTATGATCTTTGGCCTTATTAATGACACAATTGTTCAAGTCAGTTGAGAATAATGGTTGTGTTCTGAAAAAAATATATAACTTTTACAAGTCATAATTAGTGTAGTTGATTACTCGTAATCAAGATTGTGTGTATATGGAGAACATTCGGTGAATGAATGAAATTGAAGTTGATGCTCTTAACCTGAAAAAAACAACATATGCCAATTTGGGACTTGCAATCACCCACTGAATATTGTTTTGCTCTTAGTCTTTGTTGGAATATTAAAGCTATTATCTTCCCTAAGTGCTTTTTAATAGAATCCCCCTTCATAAAGGATATACCTTTAGAGGGACTCTATTGTTTTTAATGGATTGCCTTCGATGGTGATAAGCCATATTCTGATGGAATATCTGAAATAAATTTTCCCTGTCCTGCTTTTATTGACCAGCCGGATGACACTCGAACAAAATCAAAGTGACTAAAATCATGCTTCAGCTTAGGGATGAGAGTGTGTTGTGTTCTGCTAATCAGGTTTGTTACCACGAAAGAAACTTGCAACCATATTTCTTTTTTCTTTTTTCTTTTTTTTTTCCTTTTTTGGAGAGGGGTGGGGAAGAGGGAGTGAGTATTGGGAATCAGTGAGGGGGTTAGACATGCAAGTAACAAGGATGTTTTCTACATTGTACATTATGATCAGGCTAACAGTATCACTAAAGGCCTGATCTGGAGGCAGAAGTGGCAGGCAAAGCTTTGTCTCTTTGGTAGCCCCCCTCTTTGTGATTAAACGGTTTTGCTTTGTAAGGTTTATTTTGCCCCTTTTATTCTCCTTCTCATACGTGAAAAGAACCTTGCTGTTGCTCCTTGACAGCCTACAGGTAAACTTCTCTTCTAGTGAGAGTATTGACAGGAGATGGCTTATATTCCCCTGTTTTTGTAAGGGGAATATCCTCAGGATTGGTTTCCTCATTTTTGCTGAAACTAGCTGCACTGAAGGTCTCATAGGATGAGGTCAACTTTTTGTTGAGGAGGTTTCTGTTGCGGTCACCCATGATGGCAGCCTCGCCATTGGCCAGCTTTTCCTGACTTCCTCGTTCATCTACAGGCATGAAAGTGGAGAGTTTGGGCTGGCTCTTCTTCCTTTCCGGAGAAGTGCGGACCGGCATCCAGCAGGAGTCTGAGTGGCCGTATTCATCACACTCACGAGTGCACTTCCCTGTCAGGGCTACATCTGGAAGAGGTCTTGAATCTGAAATCCAAGGAGAAGAAGCCATTAGTGTTGGACATTTCTCCATAGGCTTTCCTGATCTATATGGAATTGGAGGGAGACATGGAAATAAACTATATATATATATATAGTTTTATATATATATACACACACACACATATCCTTTACCATCTTATTTCTCATTTCCCAACACCTTGCAGCTCATCACCCCATAGGAGAGTTTTTATTTCATATGCATCAAAGATAAGATTTTGCAAAAACATCCAATATTATAGAAGAGAGAAATGGACAAAATGATAAATTTAAGTGTGTAGAAGAGAGAGATATATATGCATTTGTTACAGGACAGGGCCATATGGATGTTCTGAAGTAGAAGTGCTAAGTATGTAGGTATGTTTGTATGGGTATAAATTTTTTCCACATCCATAAGAAAAATTATTAAATACAAATAGATAATTTTCTGGATCTATAAATTATCCCAGAAGTGATATGCTTTTGCCAATTGGATTTCTTCCTGTTTATACATTATTCATAGAATGCAAATATGCAAAACCTTATATTTAAAATATATTCTAAGACATCAGGGTGACTGAGAAGTAGAACCTAAATCGACAGCATATTATGTAGTAGAAAGTGAAAAAGCAAGGTGCAAATAGGTTATAGGTATAAGCATACTAGCAATATCTGCCCACCTGCCCACCCGAGCCCACATCTCCCTCTCTTCCCCCAACCATGTCAAATGACCTAATATGTGCTGTATGAAAACTCCCTGAGTGTTTTATTTGCCAGTGTGTTTTCTGAATGGAAATATTATCTGAAATATCTGAAATGTATTGTGTTAATATAGTCCAGTTCCTAAACTTTTGATGAAATAGCATGTAATCCTAATTAATGATGTTGGCCAAAGGAGTAGAAAATGTCTTTTATTTCTAAAAAGCTAAATCATGTCCAGAGAGGGTTCTTGGGGATCAAGAATAAAGATGGCAGTTAATAATTACCTTTATGCATAATTAAAATCATTATATGTGTCTCTCTTTGGAGAATGGTTATATATTTTCTTAATGTTAAAAATATTTTTACAGACTTTGTTTTTGCCTGAGAGAGACAGACACAGAGAGAGAAAGAGAGAGAGAGAGAGAGAGAGAGAGAGAACTGCTCTACCTTAACAGATTCTAAGGGAATAATCTGGAGGGTTTTATTTAATATATGTTATTGTTTATTTTATTGACAAACAAAAGAACATATTATAACTATTAAATACATTCCAATTTATATCATATGGTATCATTTTATTATAAGACTTGAGACTTAAAGACTGACAGATTTTGACCTCTGCAAATGTATTCACAGCCAGTGGAGTCTGTGAGATTTGCATATGCATAATGCTGGGTAGATTTGGTTTAAAATAGAAGAGGGGGTTAAATTATTCCCAATATATTTATACCCTCTGCTTTTGCCTCCACATACCATCCCCTGTAGTTTCAAATTTGTATAGGATATTGTGGAAGTTTTTCTCTGCCAAATCTCCTAAATTAAGGCTTTCCAATAACGCTTGTCATTTTTTCCTTCAATATAACTGAAATATTGACATTTATTAACCCATCAATTTTTGAACCATAGTGGCCTGTGATTTTTGTGCCCTGTGCTGAGAGTTCATAAGGAAATGCCAGTGTTCTTTACAGGAAATCTAGCATTACCTTACTCTTTCCCAAAAGTAAAATGTAAAGGTAATTATTTATTGCACCCTCACGTGCTGCTATTTGACTTCTAAGTGGGCAGATCCTCCTAATTTTATCATCAAAAGAAAAAACACGTTCCCATTTTTTATGCTAAATTCCCTCTGTGTTTCTCAAATATGTATTTTATATGCATTAAAAATCAAACTATTGACAAATTTTATGAATGATTTTTGTATCTAGTTGGTTTAAATAAACTGCAAATGCATTGAAAATATTTCCTATCTTGGAATACTTTGTTATCTTTTTGAAACTGATGTAAATACCTTGAATGGAAAAAAACACTACAAAAATGCGAAGTGTAAGTTCAGATATAATTTTTACTCAAAATATATCTTTTTTTCTTCACCGCTTCAACAAATTCAAACTCTTCCTTTTTTCTTATAATAGTGTCTATCAGAGACACATGAAAATAATCAGGAATTTAGCTTCTGAAGTGAAAAAATATCTTTATGAATATGGTTGTCATTTCCTGCAAAAATGACCCAGAATTATCTCCAATCATCTTTCCAAGTTTATTCGTGTCTCACACAATGTGTCCATTTACTTACAACACAGTGACTTACTGCGGCTGCTTTTCAGGGATTACTGTGTGTTTATAGTTTGAAATTCATTGCACTTATTTTCCTTTTGTTTGAGATGCACTTAAAAACAGTCCTTGAAGCTATATTGATACTCTAATAAATCTTCTTACCTTTCATTAAATTATGCACCTAACCTATCTATAGCTCACAAGAGGTTATATTCATTTACATTGACTCAATTTCTACTCAACCATGAGTGAGATGCTCTTCAATTCTTTCCCTTAGTCTTTACTTCATAGTCTGGAATATTTTCTGCTACAATTGATTTCCTCCTGTTGCTTTTAATGAAACATAGCTTGTCCTCTGTGCCGTCATCCACATGCAAGCTGCCACATCTTTATCCAACAAGCATGACTTTTAATAAGGATCCCTTGTCATTTCCAAAGTAAAACCCTTGATTGGGGACCACAGTGGAAGTTGACAAGCCTAATTGGCTGAGACATGTTGCAGTGTTTGTCATCAAATTTAGAAAAATAATCAAGAAAGGCTATAAAAGATTCATCACAAGCTATTAAAACTTCCAATTTGGATGACTAAAGTGAATCTTAAAAAGAAATGTCAATAATTAACAAATGCAATTTGTACTATGATGCAATTTATTAAGGGAAGGCATGAGTGGAGTAGTATTTTTCTGTTTATATATTTTCTAATTTTAATTCTGCAGGCATATATTATAAATTTTTTAAAACACAAATGTTAAACAGGGTCTTAGAGAATCATCAAATGCAATACTTCCTTCCATAAAAGATATACTTTTAAAATGTCATAACTTTTTGTGGGATTATAGAGGTAGACGTTTCACAATTAGTAACTCTTCTTAAAGTCTTTCACTGAAGGATGTTTTTGAACATTTAACAACATTATTTTATGCTTTAGTTTACTACTGTTTCTTTTATTCCTTTTGTTTTTTTTTTTTTTTTGGAGACAGAGTCTCCCTCTGTCGCCCTGGGTGGAGTGCAGTGGCGTCATCATAACTCACTGCACCCAACCTCAAATTCCTGGGCTCAAGGGATTCTCTTGGCTCAGCCTCCCCAGCATCTGGTATTACAGGCACATGCCCGACGCCCAGGTAATTTTTCTATTTTTTTAGTACAGACAGATCTCACTCTTGCTCAAGGCTGGTCTTGAACTCCTGAGCTCAAGCAATCCAGGGGCTTCACAGAGTACTAAGATTACAGGTGTGAGCCACTGCACCCGGCCTGCTATGTCTTTTAATTTTGACCTGAGTAAAGAGGAAATCATGGGTATTAAGTAAATAAATACAAAGGAAGAATGTTCTATATGAAAACATAATAGTATTCTCCATAAGCACTTTCCACAATAAAGCCAGTTCTTTATACCTTTTTTTGTTTTTGTATTTTCCCCTGACTCTATCATATCAAACCTTGAGAAGACTTAAAGTAGAAATGGGGCCAGGTGTGGTGGCTCACTCCTGTAATCTGGAGGTCAGGAGTTCAAGAGCAGCACATAGCAAGATTTCCCCCAACCCCTCCCCACCCCACCCCCCACCTGGTCTGTCTGTATAAAAAATAGAAAAATTAGCCGGGCATGATGGTGCGTGCCTGTGGTCCTAGCTACTCAGGAGGCTGAGGCAGGATGATTGCTTGAGCCCGGGAGTTTAAGGCTGCAGTGAACTATGATGATGCCACTGTATTCTAGCCCAGGCAACAATGCAAGATCCTATCTCAAAAAAAAAAAAAAAAAAAAAGGAAATGGTATTCATCGATCTTGTTCTTACTTAATATTACTTGTAGAGATCTCCATTTTTATCTAGTTATGCTATTTACTGGAATCACTGCATCATTTTGGAGAGTTAAAGTCCTTTTCTTGACAAAAAGTCAATTTCCCTATTGAAAGTACAAAGTTTTAAGCCATCATAACAGCAAACAATCTTAGCTATTCATAACAATTTATAACAAATGAAGTACTTCCCCATCCTTCATCCCTTATACTTACCACCTCAATCATATAACAAGGAGGACAAAAACATAGAGGGGGTCCAACCTATGAGGGAGCTGAGGCTCAAAGAATAAGCGTTTTGACTTTCTACTTAGTGTTTTCCCAGTACACCATATTGCTCCTTCTTATAATATAACAGCTGAGTTATTTAGAGGTCAATTACTGCTACCCATAGCCATAAGAAAAACCTAGAGTACACAAAGAAAGAGGAAAAAAACATCTGAGCAGCACAGGAAATAGATGCCACAGAGTCACAAATTTTGTTACTTAGTGAAAAGAATGGTGCAACCTCCCTAAAACTACAAATTTCCTAAAGTAGGGAAAATTATATGCTAATTTAAGATTTCAGGGTGTCTCTCTAAAAGAAAGTGTTTTTGTTACTACTGGGCAAGGTAGATGAGTGAGTGGGGGCATATGCTGCTAGATGCTGTTATAATGAACTCAACAAGAAGAGACAGACAGGTCCTATGCAGAATCATTAGAAATAACATGGAAAGCCCAGATTTATAGAGGCATTTAATGTTTCCAAAAGCTGTCCTACACAATCCAGAACCCATTAGAGGCATCGTTATTATAAGAGAGCACAATAAACTCGTTAAGACTTGAAGACAGGTCTGCACCAGAAAGGATTTTGAGTATGCTGAGTTATGCATCCTGCCAGAATCCTGGACACTCACTCTACTCCAGGTCCTATGCTTAGGACAATACATGGATCTTTCTGTTTGCTAACAGAAGGCATGAAAAGGTCACATTTAATTTAAAAATATTTCCAGTGAATTTTTCTTTTTTTTTAAAAGTCAGATACTTATAGTTGTATGTATCATTTGCTTATTTAATATATAAATTATTTAATTCACTGGCCATGTGAGATAAATGGATTGCTAGTTATTGTGTAGACTTCCCAGATGTTCATACCATTCTTCCAATTTGTTCTTTAAAATGAAACACTAGCACATTACTTGACAAAATTGTGCAAATAAAAAATTGTGGTATTTTCTTCTTCTTGAGAGGGAAAAAAGTAGGCCCTGTTTCTTTTCTTCTTTTTTTTCCTTTTTAAAGTAATTGGTTTTCTTTTTATACTTCTTAACTTTCTGATATACAAAGACTTTTTTTTCCTAGAAGCACGCTTAGATTCTAGTAGAATTTGGTGGATGATGAAAAGGTTTTATGAAAGAATGAACAAGTAAAATGAAATATAAGTGGTAGGTCTTTTCCAGCAAGTATTTTAACATTTACCTTCACTTTCATTAGTCCAAATGAAAATACCTCTTTTATTCAAATAATTAAACCAAGTGCTTTATTTGAAAATAGCTATCAGAAAATATTTCTTTTTGCCTTTTATAATAGGACTGAGAAAAAATAAACAAATGTCGGTTAGCTAAAACTTTTTATTTGGAAAACTATAACTGTAGTCAACAAAGCTTGGGGGTGAGGAGACAGGATCCAAAAGATGCACACTGAGTTGGATTTGGCTTTTTCACATAAATAACTGCAAGATTTTTGTCTTTTGCTTGTTTGGGGAATTTAGGAAGAACAGATAGTCAAACATACAACAGTTCCAGGTCGGGGTGGGAATCACTGACTTAGACAAGCGTTTTGTGACCCTCTGAATGTGTGAAGATCTTCTGGAAGAGGCGGAAATTTATAGTTATGTAAGTGTCACTCAGGCTACAAAAAGGAGGTTAAAATTCCTAGAGACTATTCTAATTTATTGCAGAATCACTTGATCCAGCCGAATTAGAAGAGGATATGAGGACAATCTAATCACTCAACCCTTTCTTCAGTATCACCTGTACCACACCTGAGCATTTCCCTCAAAGGGCGGTGAACTTTTGAAAAGAGCAGGAGGACTGGAGACCCAACTTTGCTCAGTGTGATTCTAGGCTCCACCATTTATAAGCTGTGTGATTTCTGATATTTTTCTGAGCTTCAGGTTCCTCATGTGTAAGATAATACTACCTACACCCCTGTTATGGTGGGATAAATGAGTTATTGTATATGCAGCTCATAGTATGGTCTATGATGCAGTGTAGGAGTTCAATAGATAGTAGTTCATAGCCCCTGGAAAGATTTAAGGAGGTAGAGACTTTTTTTTCTCTCTCTGCAATATTCCAGGAATGAAAAGGGTATAGTTTACGGGAATAGGTTCAGGAGCCGGGTGATCTAGATTTACATCCTAACTTTGTCACTTTGTAGTTGTGTAACTGTGAACAGGTTACTTGATTTCATTTTCCTTACCTATATAATGAACATAAGTCGTTACTAACTTCTTAGAATTACTGTGAGGATTAAATGTGTTAATATATGTAAAGTAATTATTAGTAATATATGTAATAATTCTTGACACACAGTAAGCCCTCAATAGATATTAGCTACTTTAGGTGCACAATCTCTTATCCAAATTCAGTCCTCACAAAAGCTCAAAAAACTAAAAGGTTTTTTCTTTTCCCGTAAATTTACAACAAACCTGATCTGAACTAATACAAGGTTGTTTTAATCATTTTATCTCACACAGTGTGAATATTTTATATGTTTTAGTGTAAAAATAGTGCATTAATTAAGGGCATGGTCTTAGACTCTTAAAATTTTTAAATAATATAAGATACATGCATGATATTATCTTTCTGACATATGAAGGATTCTAAATTTTGACATAAACTGGCCCCAAGAGTTTCAGATAACTTAATGTGGAATTAATACCAATTATCAATCAAAGGGTATCTATTTTGAGTTACTTTTCTAGTAGTGTTACCGGATTTTTGCTGATAGAGTCTATAATACACAGAGCTACCATCTACTTGGGAAAATACACTGGCCATCAGATCCTGTTTCTCTACAGCAGACATCCTGCTAGTACTTCTTTATTAGGAGTTTGCCAAGGATTTGTTCAGTATGTATCATGGTTGCTCAAAATTCAAGGGCAGGTGGGGTGTTATGGCTCATGTCTATAATTCCACACTTAGGGAGGCCAAGGTGGGAGGATCACTGGAGGTCAGGAGTTCGAGATGAACCTGGGCAACATAGCAAGGCCCTGTCTCTAGAAAAAAATAAGAAATAAAAAATTAGCTAGGCATGGTGGTGCACGCCTGTAGTCCCTACTACTTGGGAGCCTGAAGCAGGAGGATTGCTTGACCCCAGGAATCAATTGCTGTGATTGTGCCACTGCACTCCAGCATGCTCAACAGAGCAAGACTCTGTCTCTAAAAATGAAACAAAAAAAACTCAAGGTCAAATAATCTAATATTTGCATTTATCTTTACAACCTCAACAGATCAACTTCACAATTAATCATTTCACTTTAAACTTGCCCCTAAGATAATGGGTTACTGGTTTGTTATCTTATTTTGCCTGCATGAGCAGCACAAGGGCCCAGCCATTTTAAAGATGGGCAAAAAGTTAGCAATAAATTAGCAATAAGTTAATCTATTAGGAAGAGGTTGAAAATCAGGGCAAGACAACAAAAGCAGGGTAAATATCTAAAATGCAATGCACCATTCATACATCAAAAATGATAAAACAAAAAAGTCATTTAGCATGAGCTATGCAGACTTCATGATGTCTGTACATGATTGTTTTAAATTGCAGAATAAGACCCCTAAATCTAATCTCTCTGTACACACCCCTTTGGAATGTGACATTACTGCTTCTACCGTCAAGATGTAGATTCTATTTTGCACCTCTTAAAGCTGGGCTAGCTTCAACAACTAGAATGCGGCAGAAGTGATACTGTGGTATTTCCAGCCTAGCTATCAAGAGGCCTAGCAATTTTGCATTCACCCTTGGAACCCTGGGTTTGCCATCCTGAGAGAAACCACAATCTACCCTCTTTGAAGATGAAAGACCACTGCAGAGGCAGGTGCAGCTGTCCCAACTGTCTCAGCAAAGGCTACCCCCAGCCAGCTCTCCAAGGGCATGTAGCCTCATAAGTGAGCCAAGCAAAACTAGCAGAAGAACCATGTAGTCAATCCACAGAAATGTGAGAAGTAATAAATCTTTGTTGTTTGAAGCCACTGAGTTATGTTTGTTTGTTTTTTTTGTTTCTTTGGAGGGGAGAGTTTGCTGACTCAGCAATAGATCACGGAAATAATAATCATAGATATATTATATAATCTGCAATAAATAAAACTGCTTCAAACAATAGCTTGAGATCTGGAAAGAATACATTCTACTTCTTTTATATCTCCTTATCATGGGTACCAAACTGACCAATATTACTGTAAGCACAACCCTTCAAATGTACATTTTCAGAGATGTAGACACATTTAATTAAGAAGTTCAAGCAGAGGGCTACCATATAAAGCTTTGGAAATTCTCGTCCTTTAATTACAAGATTTCATTGCATTATACCTAGGAGTGCTCCAGTTCGAGCTGACATGCCAAGACAATATTGAAATGTTTAAACATGTTTGAAAGCATCAGCAACTTTTCTCCATACCTTAGGCTAAACTCAGTTAAACAGCAATTGAATGTATCTCAGGAAGCATTTATTGCCCTGAGGCTTAGACCACTGTCATTCTGAATGTGGCATTATCATATACAGTGGAGACTGGGCATGCCACGTCTTACGCACTCTTGCTGAATCAACTCAAACATGAATCTGCTGGTTGGCACATGAAAACTGCACTACAGCAGCAAAATGTATGGTGACTGCGTGGGAGTGCCAATCACCAATTTGAAAACTTGTTTTCTTTCCTAAAATCTATGTTCAGTATTTGCTTCAAACCAGTGTCTTGAATTGCCAGCAACTAAATCTTTGTTTAATTGCCATAAAAAGGGAAATAAATTCTTGTCATTATGGAAATTCAAACAAAAACTATAATGATCTACATGAGGTATATTTTTTAAGTTAATAAAATTTGTCATCTACTTACATTGCTTTTACTAGGAAATGTGATAGAGTAGCACTAAAAGAGTTGTAAGCAACAACGTAGAGCCACTTTCCTTCAAATCTTCAAAGTTTTCTAACATAACTTCATAATTATCATTTGATGGTATGATATTTTTATTCATTAGCTCTATAACTGGGTTATTAATCAAATGTTCATTATTGGCCATAAATTTGTAAAATATATATTCCACAATAAATGTTAATATTATCTTCAGGAATAGATGTTACTCTAAAAATAGTACTTTAAGTCTTTACTAACTGTAAGAATATTACCTTTGGGTTGTAGTCTTATTGAAAGTGGTGCTCATTTTATTTTTGTTTCTCCAATAACATACTTTTATACAAATAAAGAGATTTAAAAAAAGGAAATTAAAAAAAATTGAATAGATATTTTCTCAAACTTTCTTTCCTCCCATATAAACCATGATAAAGCATTTATTTTAAAAAGTGAGAAGTTTAAAAATAGCCTCTGTAATAAGTAGCTGTTGTTAAAGTACTTAATGAATGCAAATATGTTAAATATTGAATCAAATGAATTTAGTAGTAGGGGATGTCTTAAGGAAGAAAATTTTCACTACACCATGAATATAAGGTATTCCTATGTGTTATTTTCTTTTCATTATTTTATGTGAAAGTCTAAAATGAACTACATTAAAGCTCAAATCATATGTGCAGTAGAATTGTAATGTCATTTCTTTTTGCATGGGGCAAATCACGGCAATTTAGATTTACTGAAGTAATGATAATCTTTAAAGAATGTAACAAAAATCATAGCACCCATTTGTTTTCTCCTTCACTGTAGTGGTCCTGAGAAACTATACAATTACTCTAATGATAGGGCCTTTTTCAAAACATATTCTCAAACTCTTTGCTTGGGATTGCCTATTGAAACGTTTCAGAAGTCACTCAGAAAAGCTTCTCTGGTCGGAACTACTCCTTCAATAACAAGTTATGTTGTAATAGAATTTCATTTGCCGTTGTGATTTGGGAGGCAGACAAAGATTGCAACCTTTGAGGAAGACTTCAAGCACACATTGCGTTCTGAAGTACTATTGAGAGATGGGGCTCTGAGAGCTTTTGGTAGGAGCTGAAAATCCATTCATGGGGAGAGTTTTAAAACATTCAAAATGCTGGCTCCTTATTCTGGTCAATAAGTTGATCAGTTGAAAGTGAAATTGGCGATCACAATTAGGACCAAAAGAGTGTTGAAGAAGCTTGAGAGTGCAGAGCAGGTAAATAAAAGGTAAAAAGACGAAAATGATCTCTGGTGAGCTGCAAACAAAACTCAATGATCAGCTTAAACAGAGGGGGAAATCAATGAAGCAAATTGGATCAGTTTGCTTCATTGATTTTTGGGGCTCATTGAAATGTTTTCCTTTATTTACTTCCTATTTATTTGCAGAGTGGTAAAGTCTCACTGTTGAACTTCCTTGGAAGCCTGTGATGGATAGAGAAGCAAGCTTTGGGGATTCTCTCATGCCTGCATTCTGCCTTCCCACACTGCAAGGATTCAGAGGCAATTCCCACGTTTTCTGTCATGCTGCGGGAGCTGACCTGCACATTCGCTCTCACAACCCCTCTGTGGCAGATAGAATAATGGTCCCCTCCAAAGATGTATCCTAATCCCTGGAACCTGCAAACACGTTAGGTAACATGGTAAAGGACAATTAAGATTTCAGATGACATTAAGATTGCTCATAAACTAACCTTAAAATAGGAAGATTGTACTGGATTACTCAAGTGAGCCAATTTGTAATCATGAGCATTTTAAAAATGGAAGTGGGAGGCAGAAGAAAAGTCAATGTCAGAGCAAAGTGATGTGAAAAAGACTCAACCTGTCATTGCTAGCTTTGAAGAAGGAAGAAGGGGCTACAAACCAAAGAATGTGAGCATGTTCTAGAAATGGGAAAAGGCAAGGAAACAGATTCTCTCCTTGAGCCTCCAGAAAAGAATGCAGCCTTGCTGACACTTTAGTTTTAGCCCTGGAAGATTCATGTCAGAATTCTGGCCTACAGAATTTTTGAAAATATATTTTTATCTTAAGGCCCTAAGTTTGTAGTAATGGTTTACAGTTGCGATAGGAACCTAATACACATTCCGTCACTTCTCCGGTCATAGTTGGAACAGCATAGACTTGATGCATTTGGTCTTTTCTACCCATATTTCATCCATTAAAGGAAATGGCGTGGAAAAGCTTTGATTTTCATTTCCCATTGAGTCATGGGTACCTAACTTTTGAGTATCTACTCCAGAATTTTCATTTTGTACTTTTGAAAATTCCACTTTACCCTAGTATCTAATTGTCCGTGTTGTTTGTATATGATCAACTAACACAGTACAATTTCTCTGTGTTCAGTAAAATACAAACAACTCACTCTTCTGGAGAATAACTCCTCCATCCCTCGTGATAGCTGCCTCTGGTAATATTATCAAAGGAATGGCTTTAAGCCATTCTAAATTTGGGTAATGGGATTCCAATGGAAAAAAAAAAAGAATTTGACATACCATCTAAGAAATAGAGCCAGGTGCCAGGGCACAATCCTAATGAGTGCTGTGTAAAATTTATGGTATTCTTGTGACTTTCTGATGTTTATTACTTGTTTGTCATTTGTTTTTTCTTTAGCCTGACTGTTTCCCTCCTTGTAACTAGCAGAAAAGTGCCTCTAATAAAAGTAAATTTAAGATCATTTTAAGAACAGTAGGTAGAGTAACAAGTCTCTCCCTAGTTTAAATCTTCTTCCATAAACATCAGTATAAATTCCAAATTACTTATTTTAGCACAGAAGGCCCTTCTGGATCTGGATCAAGCTTCATTCTTACCTCTTGCCTCTTCCCATTCTCACATGTTCCCATTTGCCATTTCAACAGACCTAATACAGTTGTCCTTTTTAGAAAGCCCCATGTAGTTCCACGCCTTCATGATATTATTGTGTTTCTTCTTCCACTATTCCCAGCCTTGTATCTATCTATTTCTCATGAATCCTTCAAAATCCAGTTCCAGGGTGCTTCCTTCAAGATTTCTTCTGGCTAGCCTCTCTCATTTTGATTCCTGTTTGCCTCTCTAGTCTTCATCCTATGTCTACCTCTTTCCTAGGACTGAAATCTGCTACCTATGCATGTGACTTTTTCTATAAAATATAACTCTGTATGGGCAGGAGAGGGATAAGTTAGTTATGTGCTCTGGATCCTAGCAGCATTCCAGGCACATACTCAGAAAGGGCTTATTAAATGGGTGAAGGAAGGACACGGTAGGGAGACAGAGTGCGTGTCATCCCTGATGGTTGTGCCTACCTTCATCATGGCCACAGGTAGAATTATAATCAAGACACTTGTTAATCATAAGTGCAATCTCACTGGCCAAGCTGAGAAAATGACATGGCTTTTGCTTATTTGTTCGGTATGTGCTGATCTAAATGAACTTCTCCACCAGTCACTCTCTTCACCCCATTTCAGGACTTATCCTATAATCTCTGTGGTTGAGATTTGCTTTCTAACAACACAATGTAGTTGATTGGGACAAACAATGAATGTATTTTTATAACACCAAATGCAGTCCTCATACTCAGCCCAGGGAGTGTGGTGCTGTCAGTGGAGGTAGTAGAGGGTGCTAAGAAAAAGTCTAATAGGAAAATCCTATACATAATGGTCACAATGCTATACACATGAAGTAATTTGTTAAGCTTCTTTGCTTATGGATGGTAGCTATTTTATAGTTATTTTAGTGTTGTTGGGACCTCTGGGTTGGCAGTTGTATGTGTCTTTTAAGAAAAACTCGGAAAATAAAATTTACTGTTGACTTATACCCAGCACATTCCATAGAGAAAAATTTTCAAACCACAGAGTCATGAAGGAAAGGTAGTGTCCCTGGTAGAAAAGAGGAACAGAAGGCTCTCTTCTCCCATTCTTGTAACATAGGTGCATTGTAATAGATAATATTGAAGGCAATGTGCCAACCAAATTCAGTTTGACAAATTTATTTCCCTTGGTTGCAACCTGATGAATACATTTTAAATGAGTAAGATCATGGACAGTTTAGATCAGCTCTTTTCAACCTCAGCATCATGACCCACCAGATGGTGGTAGAATACATCTAAGGAGTTATAACCAGCTTACATGAAGTTCACATTGTTTTGTGAAGATTTTGGTTTAGTTTTTTTATATGTGTATATATTTATTTATATTTATATACTTGATGCCTATGAAAAACGAATTTCTTCTTGTGGGTCACACTAAAAAAGCTGGAAAGTCTCTATAACTTAAATCATATTACATGGAAATGTGTGTATTCTTGGCTATTTCTGAGTAAACTATGTATTATCATATGACATTTAATATAGCCTAATATAACTTTAATATGCACACAATGTCATCTGAATTTTAAATTGTACCTTTAGCTGTCATTTCAAATTCTACTTCAAGAAAGGATAAAGTTTTATCCTTATTAAAAAAATAATCAGATAACTCAAAGAATAAGAGTTTGTTACATCCACAACAACCACTTCAGAAAGTCTACTGTAAATACAGTTTCTTACCTTGAGATATTCTGAACTTACAGTTAATTCCCTAGATTTCAATTTTCTAGAATTAGGTGCAATTGTAATGAGCCTTCTCATAATTCACTTAAATCCTCTGATAGACTTTCATTTATTTCAACCAACAAAATGGTAACAGACCCTTTTAAAAAGGAGGACTTACTGTGACTTCTTGAAGACATTAAGATGTAGGACACATTTAAGCTGTCTAATTGTACTGCCGGTCTAATGCCTAAGTATTAATCTGTCACAATGTCAAATTACATACATTTAGGCTTTTTTCTTTAGTAAAATGTGTCTGTGCTTAACGAACTCATAGTGTAAAAAAATCAGAAGTGCAATTAGAATGTCATCTCTCCTGCAGATGACTTAAGAAAAGCATGAATCAGAGCTTAACAGTCAACATAATTTCACAGATAATCGTAGCAAAATTATGGTACTGCAACAATTCGAAGGGAGTACAGTGAGCCTAGCAGACAGTGACAATCAACTATTCATCTCCACCATCTGCCATACATACTCTTTATTTAAGTCTATTTTTTTTTTTTGGCCAATATTTTCCGTTTTGGCTTTGCCAGCAGCAGGCATCACATAGAAAAACAGGTTTCATGGTGTAAACAGATTTTCCCATGTGTGCAATGAATTAGATTCACTGGCTATTCTACAGCTCTTAGGCAAAGAAGACCGGCTGGAGGGAATTAATTTTAGCAAGCCTTTGTGTACTGGCTAATGTCTTATACAATTCAAATGAATCAATCCTATCAGAAACAAACAAACAAAAAAAGATAAAACTACAAGAATTGTTAACAATGGAAATCATTACAAAAGCATATGCTTTGGGAGTTTTCCTTTAAATGATGTACTTAAAATTTATGTGAACTACATTAACCATTGGATTGTACTCTGTGAGTACTTAAGTGAATCATCAGATGGAAAAAGCTGGCAAACTCTGCTTTCTAACTTGTCAGGCTTCTCTGTTCTGCAAATAAGCCAAGGACTAGTGGAATTGAGATTTGCTATGGCAGGACACAGGAACTCAGTGGGAATCCCCCATGGAGAGGAAATAAGAATAGACTTTACTGCACAAAACAGGCATGAAGGTTTCAGGTTCAGGGAAGATAGGCCTGCCTACTGTGGTATCATAACCTACAAAAGTATATTCATTCATATATTCAAGAAATATACATCGAGCACTATTCTAAGAACTTTGGATATAACTCATCTTATATCACACCTATTTTACAGATGAGGAAACTAAGGCACAAAGAAGTCATGTCAGCTACCCAAGAGCTTGCGCCTGCTGGGTGGTAGTATGAGATTACAAACCCAGGCACCCCGACTTCAGAGCTGTGCTCTTAACCGCTATACTTTACAACCTGTCAATCAACAACACAGCAATGTACAGATGTTCCTTGACTGACAATGAGGTTAAGCCCCAATAAACATTTTAAGTTGAAAATATCATAAGTCCAAAATGTATTTAATACTCCTAACCTACTGAACATCATAGCCTAGCCTAGCCTACCCTGAATGTGCTCAGAATACTTACATTAGCCTACAGCTGGAATAATCATCTGACAACAGAGTACACTGCGAATATCAGTTATCTACCCTTACGATCACATGGCCGACCAGGAGCTGTGGGTCTCTGATGCTGCCCGGCATGGCAAGAGAGTATTGTCCTGAATATTGCTAGCCTGGGAAAAGATCAAAATTAAAAATTCAAACTATGTTTTCTACTGAATGCATATCACTTTCACACCATTGTAAAGTTGCAAACCATCGTAAGCAGGGGACCATCTGTACTATATAAACTCACGTCTGAAGTTTGAAAAAATAATCATCTTTGTCTAAGCAGAATTAAAGCAAAACAGCATTCCTCTATACATAGAAGAAGAGAGCTGGAAAAAGCAGTGTCCCCAGATGTCACATACAGTGGGAACTGTAAAGGTCTTAGGCTGAAGCAAGGGGACGTTTTTCGCTTGGGCAGATAGAAAGGTGACAACTTGGGGAGTGAATGTTGGGAAGGCTCCAGAGCCAGATGACACTGGGATGTGACTGTTGGTGTCCAACCTGTTTTTCCTTGGGGTTTCTCCCGTGGCCATCCCTCAGCTGGTCCTTGAATGAGATGGAAAATTTTGTCAAAATAAAGAGACTGAATTACTGTGTTGGTAAAAAGCCTCAAACTTCTATGATTATTAAGGCCACATTCAGCTAAGAAAAAGATTCATCTCCGTTGTATAGGGCTATTTTAAATTCTACATGGCAGGAAGACCACTCAGTTATGAGGTTTTGGATCATTGTCATTCCACAAAAAGAAAAGCCATGTTTGGAAACCACAGCATACTGGGCTGAACTGAGAATGGGAGATGCTGAACCACTCCTACGTGAATTGGATGTGAGAAGTGGAAACAAATGCTTTCAAAACAGAAAAAAAGGAGTATGATTCGGACAGTTATTTCTGTCAAACAAAAGATTAAAGGTGTCATGTAGAACATATTAATCACAATTGTGTTGCTTCAATCGGAAAAGAATGACTGTACAGATTTCTTAAGAGAAAATTAACACAAAGCAGTATTTGGGCTATACTTATCCAATTTGACTGCCTATATTGATCAAATAGTTGACTAATATCCCAAGTTTTAGTTATTTGAGAATGTACAGTTGTAACCCATGAAGCTAAAATATAATCTATAAAAAAGGGGAAAAGCTATACATATTAAAAGACAATGAGGTTAAAAAGGTAGTGGTGCCTTCATATACCTAGTACTTTTCAAAATTGTATCTTGGAGTTAAGATACGACAACTAAGTGAAGGTGTAGCATGCACTGTGTACACCTTTACTTTCACTTTGTGATTATTTAAAGGAATCAATGAATCAGTGGTTAACACACTGGGATCTGAGCAAAAGAAGTCTGATTTGAGTCCTTATTCTGCCACTTAGCAGCTATGTGATCTTGAACAAATTACTTAACTCTGAGTCTGTTTCATTGGTTTGTTCTGAGGATTAAATGAGAAAATGCATTTAGAGTTTAGTAAAATAATCTACAAATAGAAGCACTTTATATAGTTTTCTGCTGTTATCACTACTATTGCTTTAACTGGTATGCTATGTTTCCTTTCCCCACAGATATTTGAATATAGAATATTGATTCTAAATTATTGAAAATTATGTATTTTTACTCAATGTCCTCTTTTCTGTCATAAATTAAAGGTACCAAACCCTTAAAATTTTAGTTGTTTACCAACAAGAAAATAATAGTTTTACCATATGAAATATTACAGATTCAGGACTTTGTGTTATAAATTTATAGCACCAAATACATTTCTTTTACATAATCCCCCAGAAAAGTAGATGAAAAAGAATACCTTTTAGTGTTGCTTATTTTAATATTATTTAAATTAATAAATATTAAAAATGCATATTACAAGACACTTAAAAAAGAATTATAAAGTAATTTAATTTCAAAGATTAGGTGTACATAAGTTGATGATTTTTCTGACAGTTGGCATTGTATTTTATAATTACTAGCTGTTCAAAGTTAACCAAAACTTAATCTTTTCTGACTTGCAGATATATAATAATAAAGGTTATAAATAATAATTAGTACTCTGTCATCTATTTAGCTAGCTATAATCTCTCATTTCCCCCAAAGAAACAATTTTTACATAATTACTATTTTGTACATTTTAAAATCACATTTTTTGCTACTTAAATCCCAATGCACTTTTTCTTTTTAATGTGAGGACATGAAAAGAAGGTAAAATTGAGAAAATTAAAGAGAATGTGTGCCTTCAACACAGTATAATCTCTACCCTCTACTTGGGAGGACTTTACAAATATATCAACATTTTTTAAAAAGTTTAATCTAAAGAATCTTTAAACAGATCAGAAAGTATAAAAGATACAGAATACCAGTAAATGTGCATCAGATTACCTCCAAAAAGAGGGGGGGAAAGTTAGGAAACAACTTCCTGCTCTGCATGTTAACTAGGCTAAATAATGCAGAGCTTAAGTGCAAAAGCAAGAGAATTTAAAAGGGAAAACAAATATCTTGAGACGACTTGTCTTTTAAAGTAACTGTCAGGGAGAATTTGCTTCCGTGAAAAAAAAAAACAATGACTTATGGAATTCATTTATCCTTTAGGCTGTATTAAGTAGTGTCATTTAACTATTAAAAATATTGTCTAGTCAAAATGAGGACTAATTATGTGTCCATAATATACCTATATGGCTTCCAAAGAGTGCATGGGAATTTGGCACAGTTAAATACATTTAGAATTGCAGTCAGGTTCAGGATTCAGAATAAGATTATCTGAGAAGTATGACTAGTTATACATTATTCATGAATTTGGGAAAACAGTAAAATATAGTGGTTATGGTGAGTCCAGATAGTTATGGCTAAATATTCCAAACAGTCAGCATCAGACGTGCTTTTGCTCCTTTGGGTTAAAAATCTTCTGGCTAAATAGTGGTTTAGGTGTAATAATGATCATATTGAATACTTAACCCCAGGGCTACCAACCAACAAGGAGAAGCACCGTGAACTTTTTCCTCCTGGGCAAGACATTATTAAATCTGCTATCTTGTAGATAACTAAAGAAATCCATATATACATTTTTTTCTTCCTACAAATGGAACTCCTTATAGATGAATCACCAAGCTACTATCATTATGCTAAATTAGATTATTTTAAACTAAGTTGGAGTAACTTAAAATAAATGAACTTTTATGAGAGACGTCTTCTCCCACCCAGTTATTTTAAGATGTTCACTGTTGTTCGTATTTGGAAGTTGGGAGTGCTTATCTATATATATGGAAAACTAACAGCAACTACAAATTCTCAACTAGTAATCATGTTTTCCTGACTATATTTGAAAAGATACAGGGACTTAAAAAGTCCACAAAGAAAATATCCTCAAATAGCCAAGAATCCACATATTATTATACTGCTGCTTGCTGCAAGCCACAGGGTATCAACCTTGGAAAGTAAATCATTCTTAAATTAATTATTCTTGAATTTTTAAGCAAGAATTTACAGATGATACCTATATAATTTGTTCTTTACAATTAAAGCGGAAAAATCATAGGCACCGATATTTTTCTTCTACCTTTCTTTCCTTCCTAATGATATTCTGTTATTAAACAAAAAAAGCAAATAGGCTGCTAATTCATACATGCTGCATTCTCTCCTCAAAATTTGTCTTAAATGAACATTGTATTCAACCTGAATTGAGTTGGGTTGATAATGTCTGTCTCCCTCTTTCAAGACCTGGACATGAAAAATGAAGACAATGTGCAAAAGACATACCAGCCCTCAAACATCTCTTTTGTCTTACTTAACAAGGGCATGTGAATAGTGACCATGTACTGATTATACTCAACACACCACCAACATTAATTAAGATAAATAGCTAAGCTGTCATTATGAATGGCATGCATTTATCCATGTAAAGTGGTAAGGATAGCTTTGGGCACACAGAAGGCTATATAAGTATAAGCTATCATCATTATCATAATCATCATCATGAGAATTGATTATTCAGTGCCTGGCACAATTTAAAGCATCTTCTTTACTGAATGAAGAAGTGAGAGAGGCAAGTGTTGTATCCATTTCCCAGAAGGTTAAAAATAAGGAACAGGTGCCAAGTGATTTCACAGTGAAAGAGGTATGGAGGATTTGGCTAAACCTGGGCCCCTGGAGTAGCCATGCCTGCTTTCTAATCCTGTCACTTACCATATGGGTTTATGGAAGTTAATTAACTTTGCTTAGCCACTGCCTCTTTACTCACTTGTGGGGACATTATGAAGAACAAACAAGATTTTATACCTCAAATTTCTATATATGTGAACATAAGTAGTTTCCAATAAATATGTGTTTAAGAAAGGGAAGAAGGAAGAAATAAAAGAAGGAAAGCTGGCTCATGATTTTGTCATCTATTCTTTCCATTATACCTGACTAATTTGCAGTGAGCATATGGGAAATGCAACATACAGGTTGAACAAAAATACAAAGAAAAAAATGGAATAAAAGAAAAGAATAAAAAGACAAAAAAACGGTAAGAAGGTTAGGGAAGAAAAGAATTGAAACAAAGAGAAGCAAGGAATTAAAAGAAGAATAAAAGAACACAAGGAAGGAAAGAGGGGGAAGAAAGAAAGAAAAGGAGGAAGGAAGGATGAAGAGAAAGGAAGGATGGAAAGAAGTATGAACTAGCGAGTAAATGAAGAAGAGAGAAATGGAAGGGAAAAAACCCAAGAAAAACAAAATAGAGAAAGACAATGAGCCTTTTAGATTGATGTGCGACTTGTAGTAGAATTTATATTTGCCATTAACTTTATACAGACCTTCAGCTCTGCTTTAAGGAGTGGTGTGTGGATTAAATATAAGCATTTACTCTCAATGATTGCTCACCCATGACCGATTAACCTGGGCTCAGGCCATTAGAAGCTGGGTTAGAACTAGGAAGCTCCTTTCTTTTTACATGTATGGGCAGGCTGTAATGTAAGGCTAACATGTGATTTAAAAAATGACTCTACAGGATATTACCACACTGGCATGAAAAATAACAGAGAATGAGTGAGTTGATCAATCATTTCCTATCAGTAAGAAAGAAAATATTAAAAAGCCTATGAAATGAATCTATGTCTGGAACATGGTAGACAAGTTCATGAAAAACTATGGGCCCAGCAAGAAAAAAAACTGCATTAAGGAAAAAAAAAATGCAGATCAATGGCACAGAAGACTTAAAGATTTTATATTATCCACCCTTAATCTCAAAAAGTTTTCAGTAGCACTTTAGTGGTTAAAAAAGAGGAGTAAGCCAACAGGAGCTGTCTGTTAAATATATATTGAGATTTACTGTTTTTCTTTTTGTTCTTTACTTTTCTTTTTTTTTTTAAATTTTGATTCTTGAGTATCCAAATCTAACCATCAAGTTTTATGGAAGTTTTAACTAGTCTTTTTACTGTGCTGAAGAACATATACTTTAAGCACTTTCTAATTTTAGTGTTTTAAGTATTTTAAATAAATGTCACTATTGTTTAGAATGTCTTCATCTGGCCCCTCTTACTTTATCTTTAGCTCTTGTTGTTCCTTTGCATCATCAGTACCCAAATTGAGGCTTTAAATTGAGGGCAGAACATCCAAAAACAGATTTTAAATTAGATACTACTCAGGTTGACATCCTGTTCTTTTTTTATCCTTTTGTTTTTAAGGGCTACTAACACTAAACGTGTTTTCAACTAAAATCTTTTTTAAACTGGAAATATGATGGATTAGCTTACCAGGAAGAAAACACTTCCAAATGACTCAGATGGGCAAAGGCATATATTTTAGAACAACATTAAAAAATGTTATTTGAGAACTGTTTAATGTTCCAAAAGAAGAACAACTAATAACTTAAAATTAGTAGAGGATTTAGAGCATTCCCAGTGGTTGATTTCAATTCCTTTTCAAAGTAAATCTGAGTGGGAAAATGACAGCAGAGCTCTTGTCATAATTTACACAAGCTTACTACATTCTTATAATTCTAGACTTAGATTTTTCTTTAAATGATAGGTTTTTGTGTCATTGAGGGAATGTCTAACTCAAATGCAGAACTTTGTACCCAGTGATATATTCAACAAGTAGTTATTGTGTATCTCCTACGCAAGGATTATGGAAGTAACATAATCAATTTAGACATGGATCCTGTCTTCAATATGGGTAGAATTTAGGAAAGGGAAAAAGTACGGAAGTAACTTTAATCCATGTTAGAAAGCACTGACTTTCATAAGAGAAGTACAATAAATTATGTGAAATGTTCAAGGAACAATAAAAAGAACAAAACTTAGCTTTTTTCATTGCAGCTATCACTAGAAATGGCAATGTTGGTCCACAACAGTTCCCACCCACATTCACAACAGAATTCATTAATAGCCCCCTATCCACCCTTTCTGCTAGAGGCTGATGTCTACTTTAAAAAATTTTTTTTATTTCAATATATTAAGGGGGTACAAATGTTTTTGATGCCTGGATTCAGTCAGGGCTGTAAATATGCCCATCACCTGAATAGTGTTCATTATACCCATTAGGTGGTTTTTGCTCCTCCCCACCTCCCCCCTGCCACTTGATTTCCTATGGCTAATGTGGCTAATGTTGGCTAATGTGCACAAATGCAAATTAGTTACTTCCAATTTATTAGAGAATACATGTGGTGTTTGTTTTTCCATTCTTGAATTACTCTGCTTAGAATAATGGTCTCCAGTTCTTCCCAAATCACGGCAAAAGGCATTAATTCATCCTTTTTTATGGCTAAGTAGTACTTCATGGTATATATATACCATATTTTGTCAATCCTCTCATGAATGGATGGGCACTTGGGTTGATTCCACATCTTTGCAATTGTGAATTGTGCTGCAATAAACCTTTGAGTGCAAGTGTCCTTTGATAAAAAACACACCTTTTCCTTTGGGTAGATACCCCGTAGTGGGATTGCTGGATTGAATGGTAGGTCTGCTTTAAGTTCTTTGAGAAATATCCATACTGTTTTCCACAGGGGTTGTATTAATTTGCATTCCCACCAGCAGTGTATAAGTGTTCTTTCTCTCTGCATATATGCCAACATCTATTGTTTTTGGATTTTTTAATAAAAGCCATTCTAATAGGAGTAAGGTGATATCTCACTGTGGTTTTAATTGGTCAGGAAATGACACAACAAATAAAGAAAACAACAGACTAATATCCCTTATGGATATAGATGCAAAAATCCCCCCAAAAATACTAGCAAACTGAATTCAACAGCACATGAAAAAAATAATCCAACAGGACCAAGTAGGCTTCATAACAGGGATGCAAGGTTGGTTCAACATACGTAAATCTATAAATGTGATTCACCACATAAACAGAAGCAAAAACAAAGACCATATGATCATCTAAATAGATGCAGAAAAAGCATTAGACAAAATCCAGTATCCGTTCATGATGAAAACTCTCAACAAACTAGGCATAGAAGGAACAAATCTCAAAATTATAAAAGCCATATATGACAAGCTCACTGCCAACATCATGCTGAATGGGGAAAAGTTGAAAGCATTCCCATTAAGAACTGGAGCAAGACAAGGGTGCCCACTCTCACCACTTCTATTCAACATAGTACTGGAAGTCCTAGCCAGGGCAATCAGGCAAGAGAAAGAAATAAAGGGTATCCAAATCGGGAAAGAGGAGGTCAAACTATTGTTTTTCACTAATAATATGATCTTATATTTAGAAAACCCCAAAGACTCCACCAAGAGATGGAAGTGATAAATACATTCAGCAAACTCTGAGGATATAAAATCTATGTACACAAATCAGTAGCATTTCTATATACCAATAACAGTCAAGCTGAGAGTCAAATCAATGACTCAATACAATTCACAATAGCTACAAAGAAAATAAAATACCTAGAAATATACTTAACCAAGAAGGTGAAAAGATCTCTACAAGGATAACTGAGAAACAATGAGGAAAGAAATTGTGGATGACACAAATAGAAATATATCCTGCTCATGGATCAGTAGAATCAACACTGTTAAAATGTCCATCTACCCAAAGTAATTTACATATTCAATGCAATCCCCACCAAAATATCAATGGCATATTTCACAGATCTAGAAAAAATAATTCTATGCTTCAGTTGGAACCAGAAAAGAGCCTGAATCACCAAAGCAATCCTAAGCAAAAAGAACAAAGCTGGTGGTATCACGTTATCAGACTTCAAACTATACTACAAGGCTACAGTAACCAAAACAGCATGGTATTGGTACAAAAATAGAGACATAGACCAATGTAACAGAACAGAGAACCCAGATATAAAACTATCTACCTACAGCCAACTGATCTTTGATAAAGCAGACAACAATGCATACTGGGGAAAAGAAGCCCCATTCAATAAATGGTGCTGGGAAAATTGGATAGCCACATGCAAAAGAATGAAAAAGTACTCATATCTCTTGCCACTCAGAAAAATTAATTCAGGATGCATAAACAAAGACTTAAATGTAAGGCATGAAGCCATATGAATCCTGTAAGAAGACGTAGGAAAAACTCTTCTAGATATAGGACTAAGGAAAGAATTTATGAAAAAGACCCCAATGGCAATTACAGCAGCAACAGAAATAAATAAATTGGAACTTGATTAAATTAAAAGCTTCTGCACAGCTAAGGAAATAATCAACAGAGCAAATAGCCAACCTACAGAATGGGAGAAAATATGTGCAATCTACACATCAGATAAAGGGTTAATTTCCAGAATCTACAAAGAACTCAAGCAAATCAGCCAGAAAAAAGGAAAAAAAAAATCCCATTCAAAAGTGGGCAAAAGACATGAACAGAAATTTTTCAAAAGAAGATAGAAAAATGGCCAAAAAACATATGAAAAAATGCTCAACATCACTAATCATCAGGGAAATGACATCTACTTTAGAGTTCTACCATACATCATTACCCAGTATTGAATGAAAGAGAAAATTATTTTTTGTACATGAATATGGTGAAAGGAGATTTTTTGTTGTAAATTTCAATCATCTCCATCATTCTATTCTATTAAGGAACAAATAGAGCCTCATGCAAACTGGAAAATTAGTGTTTTTAACAATAGCAATCTCATAATGATGCTAATATACTAGTAAAAAACATCATATTGGCAATAAATATTTTGCCTAGAAAACTGCCTGGCACATTTAAGATACATGGTGAAAAATTGTGGAACAAATGAATTAATGAATACTAAAATATTAACTATGTCTCTACATCATGATACTTATTATTATTCTATTGAATAATTATTAAATATGAAATCAATAGTGGTAACTGACTGAAATGCTTCCAATATATACAGTAGTCTTGAATGTTACTCAGTGAAAAGCTCGGTGCCTTTAATGGAACTAAAGGAAATAAACAGCTCTAATGTACAGCACCCATTATTGAACTGAGGTGAAAGCTATGGCAGCACGTGAGAGTTTAGCCCAAGTAATTAGGTTTATTCACATTTTACTCAAGACAAATTCCAAAGCATCTTTTCCATTGTTGCTTAAAATTTTAAAACATAGTCTGGCATATGTTATATAATATTCACAGATTTTCAGTCAGAATACTATATTTTTGTGTATATATATGTATAAAATATATAGAGTATATTATATATAATATATAAAACATAATATAGTGCCATATATACAGTTGCTATTGAAGGTCACACTCATGTTGGTTCATATATTTTACTATTGTATTAATGCTATCTCTTTTTTTAACCTACACAGCTTGCACTATTCAACTTGCACTGGAAACTAAATTCAGAGAAAAGTCAGAAGTAAGATTTTTCTGGGGATAACAAAGTCACTATGACCTGTATGGAGTTTCTCAAGCAAACCCATAAACTACTTGTGTGAACCATGGTGCCAGTGCCACCGAAAATGCCACCTAAGTGGTCCAGACAAACTTTGCCTACCTCAGTTTCCTTACAGCTTTAGCATTGCTAAGGCTTTTGATGTTTTGATAGGCTTTCATAGTATCATGCTACAAGTTTCTATGAAACACAATCCTCATGAAACAGCGTTTTGGTTACTGCTTATAACAACCAGAACAGTTTGTAAATGGTGTTTATTGACCTTTTTATAACCAAATCCACTTTTGATAAACCAAATATGTCTCATGCTTTTCCAGAGAACTCTCTCTCTAAGGGTGGCAGGTACAATGATGTCTGCAGGGACTCAACAAAGCTTGAGAGATGCTTCAAAACATTTTGAGCACAAGACAGATTTTCCTAGTGTTAGAGGTACTTATTTTAGAGGGCTTAGATCTCTTAGGATCATTTCTCCCTCCTCCACTGACCAGGCTGGGTCTTGCAGAAATCTCGTTAAACTTCATATATAGAAAGGGATTTTTATATATTCTATTCCTCCCAGGAATAAGAGAATGAAGAGTTGTTGCATCATTATTTTTTCCAGATTCTATGTAAATAACATTATTTTGGAGGGTGAGGAGAGAAGCTTTAAATCAAACCTAAGCTATTTGGGTACAATGGAGGTTTTTCTTATCCATTTTGCAAGAAAAACAATAAATATGAATTCAATAGTGATAACTGACTGAATTCTCTCGGCTGGCAAAATGTATATTTTAAACTGATTTTCCGTTGTGTGAGATCCAATTACTTTTGTTAAACTGCTTTAAAATTCAATATTTCTTCCTCCTATCCATGACTATTAGAAGGAAGGAAAGCATAGGATACGTATTTTCCAAGATTTCTTTTCTTAGTTATGTGAGCCATAATAAAGAATTCACTACATTATATAGATATTATTACTTATAGTAAAATTTAAGAGAAAACAAGAATCCTAGTTTTCCATCCTAGTGGATGAATACAGTTTATACAATGTACATATATGAGGAACTTTAAAAACAAATTAAATGATCATGATAGCCACAGAAAAATAAGGAATGAACTGAAAATAAAGAATTCATACTAAATATCTGCATATATTTTACAACAAAACTGTGAAATCATCTGTGAAAACATCAATCATCTAAGCAAACTACTTTTTCTTTCTCAGTTGAATATCTTAGAGGGAATAAAAATTATCCATAAAAATAATATAGTAAAAAGCCAGAGGATTGATAGTAACAGCACACTTTAAAAAAAGCATTATGTATAACAAATAAAAATATACTGTTTGTCCATAAGCTTCTTCGTGTTCTTTGTTCAATACATGCAATTCTATTAAACTCAAGCTAAACATGACAACTTAATTTGTGATGTGCTGTGTATTCTGTCCTGTATTATACTGTGTATGTTGTTTCTTCTATTTGTAGAGTTTCAGTAACGGAAAGTGGAGGAGGGAAGGAAACGGGTCAGAACTGACAGCAAAACTGAATCAGTGCATCCCATGCCAATGAAGTAATGAAAACCCGCACTGTTCTTACAGCGGCAATAATGAATATAAATAGACAAAGGACGTTGAATAGCTACTGGGAGAAAAAGCAATGAAGCATCCATTTCAAGAAAGAACCCTTTTCTGCCATCACAGATAGCTTTGTAGACTGGCTAAATCAGGATGCCATATAACAATTTCATGCTTTAAGAGAAGTCTTTGAAAGATTGTTCTCACATACTTTTATTTAAGGAGTCTGATTTAATAATAGGAATTTTGCTTGTTGTAGTTGTACATGCTCACCTCTCTCTCTCTGTTTATGTCTCTCTTTCTCTCTCTCTCTCTCTTTTGGGAATGTGTGTGTGTGTGTGTGTATGTGTGGGTGAGTGTGTGTGTGTGTGTGTGTGTTTGAGGTGAGTGATTTTGGAATGAACACTGACAAAATAAATCCACTAAACTTTATGCTTTAATGATGCAATTTTATGGAGATCTTAAAAACAAGGCCAATTTTGTACTACCAGTATTTTGATACATATTTGGGGTGATTTATAGGTCAATATCTGGATTATGATCATTTTACATAGGAAAGAGTATTTCTAACTGATAACCATATGTCGGTTTGTTTCAAGATAATATAGTAGGTTCCCACATTGTCAAAATACTTTCATTATAACGAATTCTGGATATTTTAAATAATGCCCATATACTGATTTATTGTGTACCCAAAGAAGCCACACAAATATGTAATTACTCATCAACTAAATGTCAGAAGTAGTATATTTGTAATTATTTTAGGTGATTTCTATTGACTAGAAAAGTTTTCAATTTAAAAATACAGAATAATATGAAAACCCTTTTGATAATAGGTTTAAGTACTAAAATGCTTAACTTTTACATTTCAAAAATTGTATCTAAATTAAATGATAACACTAAGAGTTATTTTGCCATTTTGCAAATTTTTTTGTAGCTCCTTGCTCAAAACTCAATAGATAAAATGGCTTGTTCTATTCTAAAAACATATTAAAGATAATTCTTGAAATTTTACAGAATAAAATAAACTTATTATTGTGTTTAAGTAAGATTTTGGATTTGCTTATGTAGTGTGATACTATAAGTGGGCAATTTACAGGATAAGCCATATAAAATGCTTAATGTTTAGCTCTTCTGTGTCACAAAAAGCAATAATAATAATATGTTTATATAGAAAAGGAGGAAATATCCAGCATGTCCTGGATGAGGACCTTTTATATCCTGGCTAATAAAACTTTTAAGATATAATATATAAGTATTACCACAATTAAAATACAATAAGATACATTTAACTGTAATAATACAATCATTCTATGGTTGTCTCTTAGTAGCAAAATCAAATGAAAGAGTCCTTCAACTTACCACCTGACTTTGCTGATGTAGATATGACTCACCCTGAAGAATTAATAAATATATATTGGTGGGTGCAAACAGTCTACACAAAAAAATGGAATTTATAGAGATTATTTATTTTATAAATATTATGGGCAACAACAGTATGCTAATGAAACATTGGACAAAATGAATTCATAACTTAGACAAAATTTTTGTCTATGACAACTCGAAAATTTTCCAATGAACCATTTCTAAATAGAGATAAAAGAAAATCAATTTTAATATTAAATAACATTTTTACTTGCAATGCTAGACCTGCTTGCTTAAAAAAAAAAAAAAAGAATAAAAAGGGAGCACAAAGAAGACCTGAAAAAATGAATCAGCTTTCATCTAAACAGGATCTGAACAATTATACTGAAATTCATGTAGTGTTCAGAATAGCAGTCATAGACAGTAAATCTGACTATTATCCCAAATAGCATAATTATCTCCTCTCTACTAAATACTCTATGCTCTTTTCAAAAGGATGGGCAGAGGGACTAATTCTCTGCAGTTATGCAAATCCCGCCTAGAAAGAACACTATCAATAATAACCACAGGTCAGTTTATTTCAAGATAATATACCAGGTGCCCACATTGTCAAAATACCTGCATTATAATTCTATTCCAGTTGCTGTTTTTAATTGTGAGGTTCTTCTCAACAGGAAGCAATCCCACAGAGAACTGAAACAATTTACTTTAAATACTGTAAACAACAGGGAGGCTCTGCTTCATGACTTTGAGATTCCTGAGAGCTCACAGCATGTTATGCCAACTGAATATACAGTATTGATAAAGATAGATTCTCATTTCAGAATGTTTTGCCTCATGAAAGACCTTAAGTAAAGATTAAAATAGCCTTTTTTAGTACTAATTGCTAAATATTATATTTTTGCTGTCCTAATAATAGCTCTTATGGAAACACAAATCATTTGTATGAATTAAATATGTCAGTCCTCCTTCCACTGAACATAAATTCCAAGGAAAACATTTAGATAAGACACAGTTCTGGACATACGCCTTCAAAATTATGAATAATTCTAATAATGAAATGTCTATAAGATTCCTGCCCCACATATTAACACCTGAGCCTTGTTTGCTCGAGAAAAGACACAGAAAGTCACCAAACCTAATCAGTTTAGTCAATGAAAGAAGGTTTTTGTTCACTGCTGGAAGGTTAGTGTATAAGAAGGCAGCCAAATGCAACTGAAAGAAATTCAAGGAAAATAAATATCTCACTTAATTAGCATCTGTCCCATACTGAACTTCTAGAATTTACAATAATTACATTTATAGAATGTTTATTATCTTATTTGCCATTCATAGTTCTAAATGCTTAATTATTAATTCATTTAACTTTTGGTTCCCATTTTAGAGATGGGTCACAAAATGGTTAAGAACTTGCTCAAATTACCTTGCTAGTAAATGCCCTAGACTAATTTGAACTCTATCTCCAGAGTCTATGACATACTAATAGAAGAGTAAAATTGATGCCAATAGTTAGAGCATAAGAGAAAGACATACCAAAACTATAATTCTTTGCAGGAATGATTTGGCATAGGAGAGATTTGGAGTTATTATTATGAAGCACATTAGGGTTGGGAAGTGCCTTTTCTTTTATTGCTCTTAGGTTGTCTATTGCTTATCATTCTTAGAACATACCCTGTTCCATGCTTCTGTACCTCTGAGTGTTGTTGTTGTTATATTTGTTTGTGTTACCATAATGCAGACTATGTCCATACAAATATCCATGTTACTTTAGGTACCAAATTACTGAAAATGTTGAACTTCTCTTTAAATCTTATTTTAAACGTTCAATTACAAAACATGCCTTAAGCCACATATAAGGTACATCAAGAATATTTGTAACTTTTAAGAATAAATAAATTTTCTAGAATAAATATGAACCACATATTTAAGACTAAAACTTTATGAAATCACAAATATACTAAAACCTAACCTCAACCACAGTATACTTCATGGAACTTCTATGATATCTGTAATTCATGTCTCTCAATATGGAATTCTGTTAAATTTAACAGTGACTTTCAACATGTCATAGCAAAATTTCCTACATTAATATAAACTTGACCTATAGATAATGTAATTAACTTTCGGTGTTCTATGTTTTAAGATCTGTCCTCTGATCTCCAAAGTCATGAACTACTTGGTCAAAATAACGAATTTCTTTCAACAAAATCTTTTGTGGTATATATGAGGTGACAAAATAGTTTTAAAGTTTTTAGATGAATCAGCAAAACTTCTCATTTTATATCTAATGTAAGTTCACGTCACTTAGTTTCTGTAATTGAACAAATAAAACCTTTGCATGTTTCTCAGGAAAAGATGACTAAGAATTTGTTGGCAAATCATGACCACCATCCAAAACTTGTAAGAAGGTATCAGATATTTGATTAGCTGTCTCTTTTCTTTCCACTAAGCAGCTGTTGTCAAATAAACACATTTTACACGCTATATTTATTGTTAAGTTTTCCAGGAATGATAAACTTCAATGGCAGTAGAGACCTCCTAATTGAACTTAATCTTTGTCACACATAAATATTTGGCTACATTTTTCTTGGCAGTGAAACAATAAACAATCAATAATAAATAATTAGCTTCATAAGTGGTTATTTGCATGGAAAGGTAGTATATTGTGGATGTTAAGAGTGGCACTTTGAAATCAAAGTATCTGTTTTTGAATTATAGATCCACCAATAAGAAATGTGGCCTTAGAGAATTTTTAATATTTTTGCCTCAGTTTCCTTAACTGCAAATTGGGCTAAAAATAGTATCTATCTACCATGGTTAGTGGGAGTATTAAATGACATAAATAATACATAGAACAAGCCTGGGTAGCAAGGCACGTTTTGAATATTCAATAAATGCTATTCTCATGGTTTTCTATGTATATTTTACATTTGTGATTAATAACAATGAGCTTTCAGATAAGCAACAAACCTTCTTTGGCACCAATCAGTTTAGTCCAAGGTAAGATTGTAATGGAATCTTCCTGGTTATAGAGAAGTGAAAAACAATTTATGAATCCATCACTTAGATTATCAGCATCAGGTGAAGTACTACACCAATGGCAACGTCTGTGGGACCTGGCAGAACACTCATACTTGGTATTTAGAAAAACATCTTTGGGAAAGCAAACCATGTCTTCCACAGTTTCACCTAGGGGACTACTGATTTGGTGAGGACTGCCAGAGATAAGCCCTTGAAACTGCTATACTTGTGAGAAGCGCAAGACAATGAGCATGCATTAGTCCTGTCCTCTGTACATTGAAAAATAAATAAATAGATTTAAACCTAGAGGCAAGTGTCCAGAACACATAGCTAAACTACTATTCATTACAATCATTTTATCCTTGAACAAATCAATTTCTATCATGTAACATTCTAACAACAAACTTGACCCAATCCTGTTACATCCTTGGTCAATTTAATCATTTCATGGTTTGATTTTTTTGCACTATTTTGTCTTATATGGGAAAAAAACTGAAGCTGAAAACCTTACATTAATAAATTTGGTTAAAGATATTTCAAAACAGGCTTATCAATTCTTCTTTTTGCATGGTCATCATGGTACATTGCTAAAATGATTATAATTCTGTATCCTTCTCTATATCAATGCGTATTTTGCAATGTGACTTTGCAGTTGCTCCCATCACATGGTGGAGTGTGTTTCCCCACATTTTCAATCAGACCTAGGTTAAGACCTCCTTTGATCAATGCAATGGGATGGAAGCAACATTGCTACACTTCCAACCTTTGCATGTTCCTACTCTTGTTTCATTTTGGCAATGCTATGAAAACAAGCCAGAGCTAGCCTGTTGGGGTAGAGTTGCCCTGTTGTCCCAGCAGAGGACAAATAAAACAGTCCAGCCAAGGGCAGCAAAGCAACCCCAGACAACCCCCAGTAGATCACAGAAGCAGAGTGCTTTCCACCAAAAACAGCTCACCATGGCTCAGAAGAGAAGAACCACACAACTGGTAATAAATGCTTATTGTCTTCAGCCACTGAGTCTTCAGGTGATTTGATTCACAGCAATGGCTTACTGACATTCTTCTCTGCATAGTTTATACATTCTCTTTTTATGACTAATGCATATAATGTTTGAAATGCAATTGTGAGAAAAATGAATCAATTAATATTTGCTAATACATTAATATCTATAATTTATTGCATGGTCACTTTGTGCCAGGCATATTTTAAACTTACCATTAATTTGCTCCCCAATCAAAATAGCAGCTGTGAGCCCTACCTTTCCAGCTGTGAGGTAGATTCCTATGGAATCACAAAAACAAGGTTTCTCTCTACTCATGAAATTATTGCTGAGGATAGTGGAAACCCATGTGGCACAAATACCAATTCATTGAATTAGCAGTTAACTTAGTTAAGAGGTTTATTCAATTACTTGGCACTCTTTTGCCCTCTCTCTCTTTCTCATATAATTAGAAAGCACTTTTTTTTTCACTGTATGCCTTATGTTACAGTCTACTGTAGTCATAGCTCTATTTTTAGTGTATGTCAGTAAATATTGGCTGAATTCTACAATTTTCTCATCAGGGACTTTTTCAGAAGTCTTTATTACCCTAAATTTTGTATTTAAAGAGAAAAAAACCTCAGTTTTTAGTAGTAAAGTGTAGTGAATATTTACTGATTTCATATCTTAAACGTGACCAGGGTCTATTTTAGCATTGGAGATTAACACAATTTTAAAATAATTGTTTCTTTTGGTTGGTATCAGTGATATACAAATTTCCTTTCAGTAGTTTCTTTGAACTACAACAAACTAAACCATGAAGCAGTACTACATTTTGCACATTAAGGCTTTACGTTAAATAATAGTTCATTTTACTAGCATAAAAATATTGATATTTTTAGCTATCCTTTAAGTAAATTTAATAATTACTAATAAAAATCTTTTGTTGGCCAGGATCTTCCTTGTGAAGGCAATTTACATGTATTTAATTATAAATATTCACAAAATTCCTATGAGAATGGTAATTTCATATCCATTTTAAGAAATATAAATTCTTCATTCACATTAATGTAGAAAAAAAAGGAAACCTCTAGTTGTACTGACTTCAAAGACTATATTTTCCCCACTAGATTATAAACTACTTTTATTTCTCCCAACTAAGATCTGTGAACTTTTTAAAGATATATATTGATATGGAATCTATTACCCCAAAGCCCAGAGTGGAACTGAAGCAAAGAAAAAGATTAGAAACTCTCATCCCAGATGCCTAGCTCATGGAACCTGACTCAGAGGAATATTATACTGACATCTCTTATCGTTTTGACTGATGTCCTGTTTCTGTCTCAGAAGAAAAGAACATTTTCCTTCCCCTGTCATCTGTGCAAGCTAAAGCAGGCAGGAGATTGCTTTTGACTCATTCTAATTATCAAAACCGCTTTTTCGCTCTCATTACATGTCTTTGGTCTCTCTGCTGAACTATGTTGCTTCAGCAATTTTGTGTGCCAGTTAATGGGCCTTTTTGCACATATATTTGTATCACCCTTCTTTGCTTTATTGTGAGAATGAAAAAAAAAATCTACATTCAAAATGCATTTCTATCACCATTTAGCCTTCAATTTACATTCTATCACCCACATATTCATGTTATTACTTGTGTACTCCAGTGCTTAGTTATAAAAAAAAATTGGCTGGGTAATTTTATCAGCTATACTCACTGCTTTGAGTGTATACAAAGATTATAGATAGGTTAAACTTTCGAACAAGAACTATGATAGAAAAATTGTTTGAAAACTAAAAAAATATAAGAAATGTGGAAAACAAGTAAATGATATTAGCTTTCTATACTATGAGTAGTTATCTAAAGCTAATAATTATTCAAAAGGAAGTAGAAGTTACAAGTGGAAGTAAGATGGAGAAGAAATTAAGTAATGGTTATAAAACCATAATGGATTACTAGGAAAGGCTGGGATGGTCATCCTTCATTAAACATCGTCATCTATAGACTAATATCAAGGATGTAATCCATGCTCTTTCATCAATTATACCACATGCTTCTTCCGAAATAAAATAGTATTCTAAATGGACCATGTTTCTGAATAAGTAGGACACGTCTGAATAAGATGCCTTTAATGAGAGTGTGGCCATTTCACTCAAAATTATTTTCTTGTTACAAATAATTTTATGACAATTGATGTGAAATAAATAGTCAAACTCTGGCCCTCTGGGGCCAGGAAGTATGGTTAAAAATGTTAAATAGGAAGTATCATGACATTTACATTTCTGCCCAAAGGCAGATCCACTTTTAACCCAGAACCCAATCAGGAAGTGGCTCCGCTGTCTAAAGAAGCAGAGTATAAAACCTCTTTTTCATCAACAGAGGACACAAGTCAATCCCAGTTCATCACATTCAGAAAGTACCACGGGCATAGCAAGGGCAGCTATATTCTACGGGTAACTGTTACCTGGTGGCCAGCATACTGCAAAGACTAAAGGAAGAAAAGCAGATCTTCCATAGCAGCACATATAAAGATTTTGTATTTTCAGGGAATTTTTGCATGATAACTAACCTAAAGTTTGACCTTTTCCACAATTAATGTTAAGGGTTCAACTCAAGCCCAGCACAGACATAAGATCAACAGGAAGGTGGGACAAGAAAGCAGAACCTCAAGAAGAAAAGGAATGAAAACTGGACTGTAACAGAGACATTGCCTTAAACATACTCTGAGTTTTTGTTAGTTTCTGTTTCAAAGAACATGAAATTGATATAATACTCTTGCTATATATAATTAGAAGTTTTAAAATATACATTCTATGTTTGTGCTTACTTCCATAGAATGAGCTCTATTCTTCTCTACCAATACTCATTTTAGCTCCACGTTTAACATACACACACACACAAGCACTATCCAAAAAATTCTGGACTAGTGTACATTACATCTTCATTGCAGTGGCATTGCTGTTCCCCAGAGTGAGCAGAGTGAGTCTCTAGTCAGCACCTCCAGAGAATACAGTCCTAACAAGGGTAATCCAGTCAGGGAGTTTCTCACTCTTCTACCCAGCTGCTCTTATAAATATTTGAGTGGTTTCTAGAAGTTCTCTTGATGTTTCCCTAACTTGTATCCAGGCAGAATTTAACAAAGACAACCTTGGTTTTGTGACTCATCCACATACATATGTTAAATCTGATACTGTTATTATCATATGAGTTAGATTTAAGATATAAACTTATTGTTGGAAAGCTCATAATGTTATTTTATATAACTGTGTTAATACCTTTACATTAGAAGTGTCCTTTACTTATACATAAAGAAGTAAATGCGTCCTTAATGAAGTACGACAATTATGCAGTGAGAGCAAATACTTCATTTCAGAGCTAGGTTTTGGATTGAATATTTTCAACAAATAACTTCATTCCCCATCCTACTTCATACATGAAGGCAGGCACCATTATTTGGGTCAAAACGAAACCCTTTTCCATTTTATTAAGTTCAAATGAAATCTTTGAAATACTACATACAAATGGTAAATGCTTCTTAAGGTACATTGGTGCCTTCATATTGAATAGCTTGTCCTACCCTTTCACCGCCTATCCCAGCCAAATTTTACCAACTCAGCTTTGCATACAAGTCTGACTTCCCTTCCTGTTGGCGTACTCCTTGTTTGAGCTGGCACTAATTGATCAATACGCTCATACTTCAGCTGTTCAAGCAGCAGCTAACCAGGCAGCCACAACAAACACAATTCTGGCAGCTCCTAATATGTGTCTCTGCCTGTAATTCAGATGCTGTTTGCAAAGAGTTTGCATGTAGACCACGTGGCTTTTAGAAAGCTCAGTGTTAGGATTTAGAACAGAAAGCTTATTAGGCACATCATCCTGCAAATTAAATCATTTTAAGTAGTTGCTCAAAATAGTTTGGGAAGACAGAGTGCATGGTAATGTATTTTTATACACAAAACGAACATTTTCTTGGACAAAAATACTGCTATAGAAAAAATGATAACATTCTGGCAAGAAGCACTAATCACTGGTTCAATTATGTACTATATCATTTACCTATAAGAATAAACTGATTTCTTCCTAATATAAATCACAGAGGTCGAGGAGAGGAAGGATGTGTATGAGACAACTAGATGTTGTTTTCTTCACTTGCTTTAAGTGTATTTGGCAGAAAATATAAGCAAGTACAATTAGAGATAAATGCACCTACTCAAAACTTCACACACAGAGCATTTCACCAAATACTCTTTGGGCAAATTCAATGTTACAGTCACCATTCTAGGTACTATAGTGGTAGAAAAATAAATAGAACTTGATGCTTGCACTGTAAGAATTCACAATGTGCTAGAATATGCAAATATTGAGAAACTATAACTGCAATACACTTTCTGTAGCATTATTCCATAGAAGCCCATGTTTGAGGGAAAAATTCTCCCTGAGGAGCTGGCATTTAATCTGGATTCTGAAATAATTGGATTTTGACCACCAAGGAATGAGGGGGTCTGGGAAGAACAATCCACTCAAGGGAAGAGCACAAGTAAATGCATGGAAACATGGAATGGTACCATGGATTTGGAGTCCTTAAACTGGTCCAGAACAGATAGTCCAAGTTATATGCGGAAAATGAGGTTAGAAAAGAGAAGAAAGTAGTTAATGGTCTTAAGTGCTATGCTTAGAAATCTCAAACCCTTGGAGTGAAATGGTAAACCATTAATGTTTCCAAATAGGTGTGTGGGCACAATGAGATCTATTTGGGGAGGAACATTTTTACTTCATAGAGGAGAATGAACTGGAATAGGTGAAAGGATACTCCAGTAATCCAGGTAAGAAAGTGTTGGCAGCTCAGCTAGAGAGAAGCAGGGAGATTGGAGAAAACTTTTTAAAAATAGAAATTGGGAACATCGAGTAAAAAATAGAATACAGAGTCAAAGAAGACTCTAAATCAAACAGTTTTTTTTAATTGAAATAGTGTTATATGTAATTGGTGTTTATTTAATACAGTCAAAAGGAATATATAAAGGTTTCCAAAAACTATACATTGCAAATAAATAAATAAATAAATAAAATATCCCTTCAACATTATGTAAACTTTCTAATTTTGGAAACATTGTAAGGAAATATAAGAAAACAGATATATAAAATTATTTTATCTCTCTCAAGCAATATAATTATGAAAATTTAAAGGACACCGGTCTGTCAATTAATCATATGTTTTGTAGGAGACCTATATTATAGCTAATGTTAAGTATTTGAACAGAAAATAGTTATTATGAATGTTTTATATATATATATATATTTTTGAGACAGAGTCTTGCTCTATCGCCCTGGGCAGAGTGCAGTGGCATCATCATCAGAGTTCACTGCAACCTCAAACTCCTGGGCTTAAGCCGCCATGACACCTGGCTAATTTTTCTATTTTTAGTAGAGACAGGGTCTTGCTCTTGCTCAGGCTGGTCTCAAACTCCTGAGCTCAAGCAATCCTCCCACCTCAGTTTCCCAGAGTGTTAGGATTACAGGCGTGAGCCACCAGGCGAGGCCGGGGATACTAATGTAAATATTAAATTAACAAAACAAAACCAAAATAAAAACTTATCTCCAAACATTATATTATATAATTATATATATATATTATCTCCAGTTATTATACATTATACAAACTAAATTACATTTTTGTTATATAGTTCCATGTCATATAGTGGACAACAGTTGTGTATTATTGAATGTGAATAATTTATATCTCATGCTTAATCTAAATTATATCTCTACAAAATAGATTGCTATTATTACTTCTAACATATAAAATCCAAATGTGGCACAGAAAATGAAAATTTCATGCTCTTTTTAGGTGTACAGATACATATACATGGATTTTTGTACATAATACTTGACTGTAATACTGATGTATCTTTCGTAAGCACTGTTCTTTTGTGTACAAATGCTTTTCCTCATTGTTTCATTTTCACAGTAAATCTACAACATTATAAACACTGGTGCTTCAATAAATGCTGCCTCTTCCTGTTAATCTCAATAGTCCCAGAGTGGCTAGGAAAATAAGGCACTTCATTTCCAAATTTTGCACTTGACTTGGCTAAGGCTGACACCAGGTGACATTACTACTTTGGGTTAGGATATTATTTGGGGTACACAGGAGTAAAAGAAAGGATAATAAATAATATCCTTTCACAAAAGTGGCTACATTTTGGGGCTACCAGACATACCAGTTTTCATTTAAAGTAACAATTCTAAGAATGATGCCCGTTGCTGGAATTCTCAATATCTTTTTCCATTTTAAATAATTCTCTGTTACTGGAGGATATGAAAACATTAATAAGGTTTGAGAAATGCTCCACATGGGTAATATTTTAGTTATTAGGGTCAGAGCTGTGTGAAGTTTTTCATGCATAAAAAGATGAGTTTGTTAAGGCAAAATATTCCTACCATGTCCTTTCATTTGTAACACAGAATTATGCTTGGTTCGTCCATATTTTACCATGAGAGTGTACAGATGCAACATGCACACATGGGGACTATCTCATATATCTTTGAATCACTCAATATGCTTTGCAGTGACTTGCATTTATAAAAAGTATGCTCACTGCATTTATGTAATATGCTCGGTTTTGAAACATTTCAGTTGAAAGGAAGATTTAAAGGTCAATGCTTACTCCGCTAAGATAAGACTTTTCATACTTAGAAATAACAGCCCAATATGCAGGAATTCAAGATGCACATATTGTTAAGAATCTAAAGTGATAACAAAGAGTAGTAGTTTTTCCAGAACACCTGAATATATAAGGTTTAAGGCATTTCCACTTAGACAGCCATGACAATTGTTAATTGCTTTTTCCCTAGTATGCTTATTGCAATGAGGAGAGAAACCTGTTTCATTGTGTCACACATACACACACACCCCTCCTCTAAATCTTCTCACTAAAATATATGACTATCTGAATTATACTTACAGGTATAATTTAAAGTGATGCCTAGAATAAGTTCACTAAAAAATAGTTTTTTAAATAAAAATACCACTTTAGATACAGCAATTCAAAACCCAGTACATAATTAAATACATATGATGGATTTTACTGAGTGCTTAATGCATGTAAAATTTCCTTTGACAATTCAAATTTAAATTAATTTTAGTTCTTATAAATCTTGCAAGAGTATAATTGACTTAACATTTTTTTCCAAAACAGCTAATACATTACTTTCATTTCTATCTGGATTTTCATACAAATGACAATAAGAGATGGCAAAAAAAAAATGCTACCTGGTAATAATCAACACAGAAGCTGCTTGGGAAAACCAAATGTATTTTTTCCTCACCTGTGCAGTCTCCTGTATAAGGTTTTGGTGATTTTGAATATGATTCATTACAACCAACACGACAAATAGGGTAAAATTAATTTTAGAGTTGCAAATATTCTGATAGGAATCAGCAGAGAGAATGCTCCAGGCAGAAATTAACAATTTTTCTCTGGAGATTATGAAACCAATTTTCCACATGCCAAAGATAAATGCATGTGCAGGATGATCTAGATAAAAGAGTGTTTTTCTATAACTCAGGTACAAACAGTTTGTATCAGGCCACAGTTCTATTTCCTTGACTCATCCTCTTATAACTTGTCCAGAAAATTAGACTTGAATGCAAAGAGAGAACCAGAAGATCTGGGATCCAGTCTTGTCACAAATCCATAAATTGGTCTTGCTTCTGTTAATTTCTCTACAAGTCAGTTTTCTCTAAAATAAGACATCTAGGTTAACCCTAAGATTTCAGGAACTCTGAAATTCTGCATCTGGCTTCCAGTGTTTACCATGTAAGACAGGATGAGTGCCTCGCCTAATAACTTCCCATATTTTATCAGGATTTCCCCCATGTTCAAAATTCAGAAACCATGTGTACTTAACCATGTACCCAAGTAATATGAATGTCTATAATTGCACACTTCTATTAGGATTGATGATCTCATCTAGGTCTTACTGAAGTTCTTTACGAATAGAAATACTTAGCCATTCATTTACATTTTTGTTTAGTGCTGACTTAAATCATCCCTCACAAGTTTTCTCCAAGCCTCTTTCAGCCACACTGATCTCCTTACTGCAGCAGCCCTGTATCTCAGCTAAAATGCTCTTCTTTAACCATCTACCTTTTGAACTCTACTTCTTTTTTAACCCTCAACTACAAATTTTTATCTTCTCTGTGGGACCTTTCCTGGGCTTAAAAAAAAAATCAGAGCTATTATTTTTATATTTTGCATGTATAAATATTTGTATGCATTTGTGTGTGGTGGTTCTGGCAGTGCTTATAGAACACCTCCATGGCAGAGTTGCAAGAGTAAGACTCATACTCAGCCAAACTGCCTCCCTCCTTCCCTCTCTTCCTTCCTTCCTTCCATCTAGCATAAACCTGGGCCTCAGCACGCTATAGGGACAGGGTTAAATGCCATTAATGTAAAGATCACATTGACTTCCTATAAGAAGGGACAGGTACTTGTAACTAAATCATCACAATATATACAACAAATGCTAATGGGACATGTATGAAGTTGTCTTTTCATATTCCAGGTTGTCAGTGGGTATGGTGAATAAAGGTGTGGTTTAAGGATGAAAGGAAACTATCCACTCCCCTCACTAGCTGTTTTGTCTTGAAGAAGTTTCTTAGCTTCTCAGGGGCTCAATTTCCCTCACATGTGAAATGGAGAAAATAGTATTCTCCTCTTCAACTTTTAGTAAGAATTAAATAGATAACGTAACACAGTGTCTGACATACTAAGCAATAAATAAATTGCTTATGACATATTTTTATAGATATCTGTAAGCACATGTATGTGTTTGTTTCTTAAGGGCAAAGCGTCTCTCATTCCTTGTCAATCACTTTCCCTATCATGTATCTTGCATGCAGTATGTATTTAATACATATTTCTAAAGTTACTACTTATGATAAATGCATGTCTAACCTTTTCTGAGTGTATGATCTGCCTATCCAGCCAGAAAAAAACACCTCTAGGCAGATCCTTCTGCAGCCACATGGTGCTTGTATAAAGGGAATCCACTTTACCCAGAGAGCAGCAGGTTGGGCCAAACTCAGACTCATAATATAGGCTAACAGTGACTTCACCTTTGCCTCCTTTCAGGCTGCATAACTAAGGCAACATATATGCTCTTTAGCTGTGTATACCAGCATATCCCAGGTTTTATGTATGGCAAATTAAATAATATCTCCTTCTATGGTATAAGCTGAATTGTGTCATCTCAAAATTCACATGTTGAAGCCTTAACCCTTAATGCGACTATATCTGGAGACAGGGCCATTAAGAAGGTAATTTAGGTGAAATGAGTTAATAAGGGCCCTAATCCAGTAGGACTGGTGTCCTTATAAGAAAAGGTAGAAACACCCAGGGTGTGTGTGCACAGAATAAAGGTCATGTGAGGACACACTGAGAAAGCGACCACCTGTAAGCCAAGGAGAAATCAAACGTGCTAAACCTTAATCTTGGACTTCCAGCCTCCAGAACTCTGAGAAAATAAATTTCAGCTTGGTAAGCTTCCCAGGCTGTGGTGTTTTGTTATGGTAGCCCTAGTAAACTATTAATAATACACTCTGTATTACAATGCTGGCAATGTACTGTATGTATCTAGTTAATCTATTCTACTTTAGAGCCAGAAGGGACTCTTGGAAACAAGGTTAACTTCCTTGATAACTATAGCAAGGAATAAAACTAACATTTATATTGTGGATTTACAATCTGCCTGTTAAATAACCTTGTAACAATTGTGAAGTTAAAGTAACCACACTTAACGTGAACTCAAGTAGTCTGGTCCCAGACCCCACACGATAATCACAACATTGTTCTCCCTACATTTCTAGCAATGATTAGCTTTTGGCTTTGCAAAAATTGGTCTGCTTCTTGGAGTTATTGCAAATCAAGCATAATTACATTTACATTGCAAGGTTGTTGGGAAAATTAGACATCATGCATATAAACTGATACACAATAGGTGCTCAATATATGATCATTTTTACTGTGTGGTGTTTTCTAAACACTGACTCAAATTATTCTAGAAATACATTTCACAGAAATAGCCTATGATTAAGCCTGACTTTTTCCAGTGGTCATTCATGAGATCTAGAAGGAAAAACACTCTCAAAGATAATACAGTTTAAAAATGGGAAGAGGAAAGCTAACTAGTGGCCCTGGCCTGCCCATGTGGGCAGTGACATCACCGAGTAGGTGAAGCAGCAGCTGCTGGAACACAAATTCAATATCCTGATTCCGTATGTCTTTTCTCTGGTTGAAGAAACAAGCAAAGGGTTTCCTAAACAGAAGTATATGAAGGACTTTTGGTTATGGTGCTACCCCAAAATATACTCCATTAGAATAATCCATTGACTGAAATATCTTTCCAAAAAAGTATTCTTTTGGATTATGAGTCAATTTATCTTGAAACATGTAAATTTCCTTAGAAAGGATAAAATAACAGTGACCTATACTTTTAGTGTGTTAGGTCCCTGTTAAGCACCTTAGTGTAAAAGAAACCACCTATTTCATAATTAAGACACGAGCAGATCCTTTTCTAGTTAACATCTGAAAAGAGAAAAATACACATATAAAAGTAAACCCAGACTAGTCTGCCTTTTAACTAGGCCAGCTCTTTTTCCATTATACTTGTTTGATTTATCATGCAGACAACCACTTGAATATAAAATCATTAAGCCTCATGAGAGAAATTACAGAAAAAAGATTGATTATATATTCTAGGATAAAAATATAGCCATATTCACACAGTAAGTGTGTATGTGTTACTTGAGAAAACAAGTTATGTATACACACATATACTTTTAAAGTTAGAAGTATATCTCTGTGTCATGGTCTACAAAATGGCAGGCAGGCATGTATTTTCTATTTGTCATTGTTTAGTGGATGCTGGGATGAGACAACTATGGGGGACTTTGCTTTATCTAAAATAAAACTACATAACACTGATATAAAAGTCTCTCTCTCTCTCTTTCTCTCTATACATACACACACACACATTGACAGACAAACTTATTGAAAGAAAAAAACCAAAGGAATTTATTAATATTCTCACAGTCATCAATTACAGACATAAGTATACAGATAGTATACTTATGTGTTTTTTTTTCCTTATTTATCTTTCCAAAGGCATCATAAAGTGAATAACAAATGTTATGATCCAACAGAAAGCAAGGATCATAGAATCTCCCTATCTGGAATGCTCTTTTTCTCACATTTACAGATGTCCAAGGTTTGAAGCAAACAATGCATCCCCAGTCATGTTGTACTTTGGGAAAATGTTGTCCATATATCATTCATGCCTGAAAGTATGAGATTCCATTACTCCTACACCATGATCTAAACTTTTGCAGCTATGAAATTATTTATTTGTTTTTAGACACTAGACCTAGATTTAACTCAACCTCCTGAGGCTGTAAAACCCACAGGTTGATTATATGCTACCAAAAGAAATTCTAAATTTGCTATCCTTCAATTTAATTGAGAGTGTCTACTTCTACTCTGTATTTTGGAACAAGGTGAAAAGGAGGTTCTTTAGATCCTTTTTATATCCCTCAATTGCTACATAATGGTTCCCCCCCCCCAGATATAGTGACCCAACTTTCTATTTTCACGTAAGCTTGATCACATCCTTTTCTATATTGGAAAGGTGACTAAAAGCTTGCAAAAAGGTAAACATAAACTAGATTTTCTTGCATATCTAAGCTAAATGCATTCTAAAGACCAGAAATAATTCCATCTAACCACCCCAAACTTCTCATGACAGGAGAACAACTCAATATAATGCAAATAACTAAGAATACTTGGGGGCCTAGAGGGCATTTTTTGCACATATGATTTGCCTGTGTTGCATGGTAGGATATATAGTGAAATTATGTTACGCAATATTTTGGCACTTTTTAAGGGCCTGAAATGTTAGGCAGATTCTTTCCTTACAGCACTTTTCTGTCTACCTAGGTCACCAGCACCAAGTTAAATGTAGCATCTGATGATGGTAAGCACCATAGCAAGACTACTCCAGGCCTATATAGGTAAGAATATACAGTATTCTGCTTAAACTTTCTGTAAGACCTTATTTGTTTAACAAACGGACAGTATATTGATAAACAGTCAAGTATGAAACAACCGTTCTGTAATAATTATCAGAGGAAACTCTAAACAGAGCAAGGCTATAAATTAACAGAGAATTTCCTAAACACCATCATTGTGTCCAGGACTTCTTAGTTTTTTGTTTTTAGAGTTTTTTTTTTTGTTTACTGTTTTAAAAGAATATTATTTCCCTTGCTGAAAATCTCAGTTGATTACTTTACTCCCAGACCTTATCCCACCAGTACTTGGCTTTCTGATGGGACCTGGCTTTTCTTTACTTTCAGAGGATTTTTAAATAAATACCTATACTAAAATTATTTTTTTAAGTCAAAATGAATGATTTCTTATAATGTTTCCTCACAAAAGGGAGGCCTAGACACAAGACCCTGAGAGAAGTTATTTTGAAAGACAGAACAAGTACAGATGTCTAATAAGAAACTAGGTTTCCTCGAAGGGCCTACAGAGAACAGTTCTGGTCAGTAAATCGGTTCGCAGTAGGAAGAAAAAAAATCTACAAAAACCCTTGCAGGTGCCCCCGTTGAGCTACTTCCATTCCTTTTGGTTCTACCCTTAATCATACTCAGATTCGACACTACAGGGTAAAAGTGAGGGTGGCAGGAAGGGACCCACTAAACCAAAGAGATATAATTTGAACTAGTTACAAAATTTACCATGGGACCAATCCCTATAACCACAATTAATAGCCTAAAATAAAAGTAAATGAAATGGCAGCAGAGATATTTAAAGCTAAGGTTTCAACCATAAAAATACTCTGTCTGGTAGATCTATAATTCAGTTCTCTGTTCTATCTTTGGCTTTCATGCAGGTCAGGGTCTTTTTGTTTCTGAAAATATAAACCCAACTACTGTATTTGATTTTTCACCCGATACCTACACCCTTACTAAAAAGATTACCAGTTTGGTCATCAATATTTAAACCCAAAGACCTTGTCTTTTCAAATAATAGAAGTATTAAATGGGAAATTGGCATTTTCTAACTCTCAAACTCTAAGTAATATATCCCTAAGGCATAATGTTTTTGGTAATATGGATCCTAAAACTTAACCTGAATGTTTTTAAGGATTTCAAAGGAAATGTGCATTGGCTGCAGGCAATGTTTTGGAGGAGCATCCTTCAGCTGAACTGTACATTTTTTTTTGTTTATGTGTCCCCCTATCAGTGGTATCTGGACAAAGGGCGGTATTTTTGCTGAAGCCCTTCCCAGTCCCATTTGCCTCTAAAAGATGCTGTGAAACTGCTCCCAGTCCCACTGCTGGATGTGCCTTGCTGATTTGCTGCTGTTTATCACAAATGCTTTCTGTTATCTCAGTATGACCTGTCTGTGATTCTGCAGTATAAACTAAAACATTTCTTACCAAGAATATACACATTTCTCTCCACAATCCATTGTGAAGATTTTTCAGTCTTTAAATACGCTTTGCTCACTCTGTATCCTTTCACTGATTCGTTTTAACACATCTTCATGCAATAGCACATGAAGTGATGGTCATACGGCTATCTGTCATTTTAACATGAAATCTAAATGGATTGGTTCAGCTCTGTACCAGGATGCTCGGAATGTTTCTGTTCTAGAGACTGCTGCAGATATTCAAATATTTGATTTTGCAGATTTAATTGATTTTGATGACTTTATTTACCGAGAGATTTTGAGAGGGTGGCGCCATCACCTTTTTTTCTCTTTAGTAAGAGTAATCTACAAATGGTTTTCACGTACATTATTTCACTCAATTCTTAGGACAGTAAAGAGGCAGGTATTATGATCACAATTTGAGGATATGAAAATTGTACAGAGGGAAGTTACGGGATGTTCACAAAGATAGTGACAAATAAAGCCTTGGATTCATGTCTTCAAACATGTCCATTGTAAGTTGAAATAGAAGAATAGAGGGGAGAAGATTACGTAAAGATTTCAGTTATCAGGTGATGATAGACTCAGATTACACAAATGAAGATTAATAAACAGCTTCTACATTATTTGTGTTATCTTGTGTTGTTTTATTTTGTTTATAATATGCTTTCCCATATATTATTTCGTTTAATCCTCACAACAAACATAGAGGAGAGAAGTGACTCTTTGGCTCATGTTGTTGCCTTTAAAAGTGTAACTTTTCCAAGATCATAGAAATATTCAATCGGTTATAGGAGGAACCAAAGATGACTTACAGTGAATGCAGTGGATGTATTTGCAATGATGCTTTAAGAAAAGCTTATGTGTGAGTTTTAAGTCAAAAGATTTCTCTTCCAACTAATATATATATAGAGAGAAATTTCACTATACCTTGCAATTTTGTTTCTACAACTTCCATATAAAGCTATAGAAGACCAATATGCCACTTGTGTTGCTCAAGAAAAATCCTAGCTCTATACAATATTCTACCTCCTCAAGAAATGGACTTAGAGATATGTGTTTTTAAGGTGCACAAAGAGGTAGAAAGAAGACTGTAAGTCATTTTCTCCCTACCAAATTTCACTGTACATCTTTTTTAATGGGAGTGATGCAAAAAATAGAATTTACTTTTTGACTATTACTCAGGGCAAGAAGGAAGCATACAGTGCTGTTATTGACATCCACTTTAATTGTATTGAAATGAACATAATGAAAATGAATGTTCCTGCTATTTTTTTAGTTATTGCAAAGATCTTATTGTAGGAAATTCAAAATAATTCCTTGTGGTTTACAACAAAGACCATCCCATCCTGCTTGAAAATCAGGCAATATTTGTGGGAAATAAGAATATAGCATCTATGTGCCTGTTTCTGGACAACAGGTTCCCTACTGCACATTATTTTTTGGAAGATAGATGCAGAAGCAAACACTTAATACAGAAGTGGGACAACCTGGTTTAAACAAAACTTTAAAATGTTCTCTCTGTCTCTCACATGCACACACACACACACACACACGAGAAAGGACAGAATACTATTTTTTTCTCCCTATGAAGACAAAATTAGGTAGTAGAACAGGAACAGTCTCTGGTAGAAAGTGGAAGTTGGTCCCACACATTTCCATCCAGTCATGGAAATAAAGAGAAAACTAAGCATAAAGTGGGGACCTTTATCAGTGCAAATGGCTGAACAACTTAGAGAGATAGGAAGAGTTCAATGGAATTAGTATTAAAGAGTCTGGTTCCTCTCTGGGCCTCTAGTTTACTCAACCTGTTTATAAAATGAACTTTGAATAATTAGAAGCTCTTAAATAGCATCTACAGGTTGCCTGGACTAACTAGAATTCCTGGAAATGTGTGCAGAATTATGTGCAAAATTGTGGTTCTGGGCAAATGCGTAATTTTGCGGTGAGAGGGTTTTTAACCCTCACCTTATTCCCAAAGCCTCTCATAACCTCAAATCAGTTAAGAACCATTGGACTAGATGATCTCTAAGGGCTCTTTCAATGGTAATATTCTATGATTTTAATATAACAAATAGTTTCAGAGAAATGTAACCAATTTTCTCTGGAGAATAGAAATGTTACCACTGTTGATATGGTTAGAACCTGATCTCACGTTTGTAGCTTTTTCTAATTCCTCATTTTGTCCTTCCCCAGTGTCTATCCCTACCAGATTCTTTAAATTTCATTTATTATTTCACCTCTACAGCTAACAAAGATAAAGATTTTGACATTTGCCTTTTATATTTACATGGAAAAAGATAATCTCATTTCTTAGAGATATAGAAATATGTACATTTTAAAGTACATGTATATAGAAAATATTTGTGGATTACTTTTCTTATTCATAGAGAAACCTTATTGCACATCAACATTGTACCAGGCACTTGCAGAACATGGAATAAGGCAGTTTCTTATAACATAAAGTATGCAGAAAATCTGAACACGTGCATGGGGAAAGAATAGTAACTCCATCAGGCAATAGATTACTGAAACGACCACCGGAATGGAAATCATAGTACTTCAGATTGAGCCTGATTATAATTTCACAATTCAACAATTATAAATACTCCTAATTTTTCATTTCCTTTAATCATGCTAGCATTTAAGCTCCACTCTTTAATTATATACATCCAGAATCTCACTCCCTGTGTTTCTAAGTTGTGGAATTCTTAAGTGGCAACTTTATTCACAAATTTGTAAGTAGAATGAGAATTATATATTATATATAATTATATATTATACTTTGGTCAAGTAAACTTTCCTCACAATAACTTGGTTATACATTTGATGTTCTCCATTGATATTCTTAATACGTGTGGATATATCAACCGGTCAGTGAAGACATTTCATTATTTCCTGTTCTGGGTTATATAACTCATCAGCAAGTTCAGAAAGTTGCCCTCAGGCTTTGGTGACAGGATAAGGGCACATCTAGAAAAGTTTTCTGGAGAAAGGAAGTCTAAAAAAAAAACTGAGCTAGAAATGAATGCTGAAAATGACTAATCTTTATCACACTCAGAATATTCATTCTGTTAAAAGATAAACTCTAATAATGTTATTTATCAAGTATATTTCATAAAGATTTTTTTAGCTACGTAAGTTTTGTCTTCTTAAAAATTTGGATACTTCCTGAGCTTTGGGGATCCATAAAAATGGATCTAAATAACACTTCATATTCTGGAAAGGAGACATGGAGTTACATTACTTAAGCATTAGTCAATGAATTTAGAACAGAAAAAAAAATAGTAAAAAAATATAAAAATAGTATGCTTCTCATCAATTTCTAAACTTTAAAGTTTAAAAAACAATCATCACGTATGAAAGTTGATGTCAAGTTCCAGAGGAAGAAAAACATTTTTGACATCCTTAGATGATATATCCATTTTGGTGAAACTGCAAATAATCTTACTGTTTGAATTACTTTTTTATAGTATTTGTTAGCATTTATATTAAAGATAACTTACAGGGTTTTGGTAGGGAAAAATACCTTTTTATTTTTGGGGTTTTGTTTCATAAAGTCTGTCAGAACAATGTACACATTTAACGCTTACATACATCAAGGATCCTCTCTCGTTAGGCCCAGTTGGCATAGGTGCAATGACCTGAATAAACTATAAACCGGCAGGTAACACCTGAAGACCAGTTCTCATAGCCTGCTGACTTGGCGTTTAGCCACTGAAATCAAAGGAGAAGGGGTGATGACTTGGAATTTGCATATGTGCATGACATCTGAGTCAGGTGTTTCTTAATCACATCTTTAGGGGTAATTATTAGGTCAAATTACATTTGACAAACAGCTCTAAAATCTTACTAAGTTATCTGGAATGTGTAAAAGAAATTTAGCTCACTTTACTCAACAGAAATGTATGAAAGCTAAAATACTGAGCTCATTTAACATAGCCGTTTTTAGGATCTTTCCTTATTGTAAGACTCTGATAGTTGATGGTTCTCTCAATATAATGTTACTTCCCCATTAGTTAAAATTACTATTCAAAGAACATCATTAAATAGAATTATAAGGAAAAATGAAAATTGTTACAGGGAGCTTTTATAAATGGCTTTATAAATTTTCAAGTAAGAAAACGTATCTAAATATGTCACTATTCTAAATTTAGCCTTAATATCTCCATACTGTGAGTTGAATAATGTAAAAACACATTTGCAATTTAAGATATTTTTGATATTTTATAGACAGAATTCAATACGACGCCTATCAGTATAGAGATTAATTTACAGTCTTACTTAACTTCACACACAAGTAATGCCAAGAAAAGTAAAAAATAAAAAATTTTCTTGGCATTTTATATTTTGTTAAAATAGCCAAAAAATCCTTAAACTGTTAAAATAGAAGGGTGGCCTTTAAAGGGCATATATGTTTTTTTCTATATTTATTACAAATTTTTTTTCTGTTCCTAAAACACATTATATTATGTTCATTATAAACCCTAACATTTTTTCAGTTTATAATACAAAATAATGTTTTGAAGATATAGTGCAATTATACCTACTGGTACAATTTTCCACCTTTTGCCAACAATACAATGTCACTGAGGTGTGGTCATTTCTGTGGGAAAGGTGATGAATGACCAGGAACCCATTTATCTAAAGTAAACAAGTGGTGCTCTTAGCTATTTTCTGACTAAGTCAGAATTGCAAGATAACATTTCTGAAATAGTTCAAAAATGTAGTGCAAACATACCATATTAGGAAGTAAAGATACAATACCTTAAGTGCAAGATATTTTTAGGTGTTACACATGATATACTGTATCATGTAACTAAAATAACCATTAGGACATAAAATCATATTTTAATATTATCATTAAAAACATTTAAAGTACTTGAAGCTTTTATTACACTCCACTATGTAGGTAAAAGAATTATGATTACTTATTTTTAAAAGATGACTCATAATAAGTTGATTACATTGAAAAGATGTCAGACATGAGTACAGAAATTCTAAAGGAGCAGATGCACTTTTTTAACATTTTAAAAAATCAAGTACACATTTTCAAAGGACTCAGCAATAATGTTTTAAGTCAAATAACAATGTTAAGTAAGATGTTCTTTTCATTGCTAATCTTGATAATTATCACTGATATCTTTGACATACTTTTTGACTAGTCATAGTCAAAATTATAAAGACCATTAAACAGTAACTCTTGCCTTCAAGAAACCTAGAAACAGAGAAAGAAAGCATATACAAATATAACACAAAGCAAAATTTATGGCATGTATGAGATACAAAGAAAGGCTCAGGGAAAAATCAAGGGAAAGTTACTAAACTTTCTTTAAGTGGTTGTTTCATAAATATAAGTTCACCCAAATAACTATGTTGCTGTTTATGTTGCTGGTAATTTGCTGAAAGAAGTATTAACAGGAACTCTTAAAGTCATATGCATCTCTCAAAATTACCAGAAGCAAATGAGCTTCTCTGTTAGATTCCTCTAAGTGAATAACAAGGCACAGTACCCATCAGATGCTCAATCTAAGCACGAGAGACATATAACCTTATTATGAAAGTCTACTATGGGCCTAAAAACATATATTAAAAGTTCTTTTAATATATCATATAGCAAGGTGGTTAGGAGCACACAATGTGGGGAAAGAAGGCTGGTTTCAAATCAATTTACTAACTGAGTGATCTTTGGCCTTTTACCTAAAATTTCTGCCTTAATTTCCTTATGAAAACAATCAGGGATCTTAATTACATCTACTCTTTAGAATTGTTATAAGAATTAAATGAGTTAATACATATTACATGTTTAAACAAGTCTTTTATTGCATGATCATCCTATTCCTTACGATAACTAATTATTGAGCACTTACTATATGTTAACATTATAATAATTGATTATGTCCTCCTATCAATATGTGATGCTCCAGGAAACCTTTTTATATAAATCTTCCCACTGAATATCATACAGCCATCCTTCTATTATCTTTATAAAACATAGTGAATGACAGGGAGCACAGTGAATTCTGAGAGTGAATGAAGGTACTGAAGCCACACTGGGTAAAAAGATTTTGATCTACCCATAGCTAATAGTTGACGTACTGGTTTAGAAATTATTCGAACAGGGTGACTACCTGCCGTACGTTTATTTACTACCACCATCATGAGCCATGCCGTGTAATTAATCACACTCTGCACTCACAGTAAGGGAGTCTGCTCCCCACAATGCAGAGATCAGTTATTTGCTTCTCTCTCACTTGGCGTTTCTGCAACCCTATTGTGATTTTGTTTCCAGAAAGGCTTCTGTCCCTGCTGTTTGGGGAAATGTATCTATAATGTCTTGATCCAAGAATTTCATATTCAACAGATGGTATTCTTGGCTATGTATTCACCGTGGTTTCTCTGAGCAGAGCTGAGTGCTTAATATTGCTTGTTCTCTGCCAATCATCTCTTAGTCTACATGTGAATTTTGATCAAGTATGTATTATTCCTTGTGCTTTCATTCTGACCCTTCTGGAATTCTGCTTTTTATCTAGCATGAGCTGTGAAGACACCAAGTATGTTACTATATGTTCCTGTCTTAAGAGACATGCCCAAGACATATATTTATATGCATAGATAAACATAAAACATATCTATACCTACAGAGATAGAAACATATACATATAAATATTCCCACAGAGATTGATTCTTTCTGAAAATGGAATTTTCTGTACACTATTTTACTGTGCATACCTTATAATACACATCTGTCCTCAAATCTTGTAAACCAAAACAAAATACTTATTATTCAAGATATCTTCTTTTTAGCCTACAAATCCCTTTATGTATAGATAATACGTCTGTATATACACAATGAGATGAGGTAATGGTGTGCATGTGTGCAGACACACACACACATACAGCATGCAAAAAGAGACTTAAAAGTACCTGTGGGAGATCATCATCTGAAAAGTCTTTTGAAATTCTATAGGTCAAGAATTAGGCTTTTTGCAACAATTTTAACTTCTTTAATTAAAGGCAACTCTCCTCTGCTTTCTTTCTATACCGTTCTGGACATCACAAAGACAAATGGAAGGAGAAAGTGGTAGGGACAGTATAGGCTTCACATAATGTAGGAACTCAAATCTTACTCATTTGCTTCCTCACTTAACATGCCTGTACAAGGCTGTAAGGAAAAGATTCTATTTTTCTAAACAAAGCAAAACCGAGAGTGAACTTGATTAACTGATTGAAAGTCTTCAGTTTCCTGATGCTTTCCTAGCTGACAAAATCTGTTATTTTTCTTTGTCAGCTTACTATGTTACTTCCTGGCATTCTTTAAAGAGTGTCTTCCTGTTAGGCAATAAATCTGTCATCAACAGATTTGACATGGTCATTTGTAGACAAAAGCCTGAGATTTCTTGGTGAAAAGGAAGAGATTAAAAAAAATTGATGTGTAGGATGTCATAAGATATTTTTGAGTTTATGATCAATTTTAGTAGCTGTTAAGTCAAGATGCTAGTTTAACACTTGTTAATCAATTGCTGAATTAGGAAACTTGTTGAAAACACCCTACACTCGTATTCAACTACAATTTTAACTTTTCTATAGCAAAGCTCAATAGTCACACTTTTAACTAGTTTCATCTCAGTCTATTAATGCAGGGAAATTAAATTCATGTCTCTATAAATGAACTTATCATATATTTTCCAACCTTTAAATATTTCCCTGCAATCTGTTCATATATTCATTATTGGCAATTAAATGCAACCTTCCTTTCCAGTTGGTATTTTATATGCCCATAATGTATTCAGATGGGCTTCTTTCTAGATATAGTCATGTCAGAAATTGTAGGGGTATTTTTTAATGATCTGCATTAAAAGTGTACATCAAATCTTTACATTTAATTCCTAGACAATATGTATTCTTTGAATATATTAAATATAATGAATAAGATAAGGGCAAGAGTATTGGCCCAGAATACATGATATTTAATAAATGATTATGGATTTTCACATTTATTATTCTTAATTTCCACTTAAAATGTTTAAAGAAAACTATTTATGATGTTAAGCATTTCCTATTTATTATTTCAGCATCACTGAATAGGCTAGGGAAGAATGTGGTACAAGCTAAAAATGCTGCAATAATTCTTTCTATATTACTTAATAAATAAATGTAGTCACACTTTGACACATCTGACTTATTTTACATCAAGGGCTTAGGGATTCTGTCCCACCCTGTTTTACCACCGAGAAATAAGCATATTAAAGACAGGCTGGAGAGTTCTTAGAGACGCTGTAGTCTCTTTCCTTAATCCTGTTGGAACATTTACAATACCTCGGATGTCTCCTTTGAATGTCAAGATTAAGAACGTAATCCTTTAAAATTTGGCTCAGACACAAACAAAAGAGAATTTAGGTTTTTCACTTTTTAAGAGTATGGCAAAAACAAAATTGCTTTATATTACCTGTAAGTCTCAAAGAAGGGATGATTTTGAAAACAAAATCATTCAGGTGGTGTGTGATACAGATAAAAAGATCATGATTAAAAAAAATCTTTGTTAAAATTGGCAATAATTAAGCTATAGTTTATATCTATACTTTGAAAAAGATATCACAAGATTAATTGCTTAATACCAATAATATATTCTTATTATAATGTTTTATTGGAAATTAAAGTAAAATCAAATTCTGATAATGTCAAGATTCATCATGACTTTCTTGCTTCTTAGAGTCTCTTTCTGATCAGTATCCCCAGCTATCCAGACACCCAAACTTCTGCCTGAACTTAACTACATTCAAAAATTAAGTAAATGTCTGAATCATATTAAGTATAGAAGGCCAAATCTCTATTCTACCATATTTCACTCTGTATAACTCAGAACAAAATCCACATTTTTCTGTTGGGGAAACATAAATATAATCTAGTCTTTTATATGCATATTCAGTGTATGGTTCTTACCTTATGTTAGTCTTAAGGTTGTTACAGCTCTATGAATTTTGACTATGTTGATTTGTTAGCACAGGAAATTTGCAGTAAGACTGGACAACGCCTAGATGTAATATGCATTCATATAGGACTTGTATCTGCAGTCCAGGACTTTCAAAGGCAGTTCAATAAATGTTACCTAATACTCTGTTTCTGTTTTCCCAGCTTCCATAAATTCATTTTCAGTTAGAAATAAGAGGAGCGCAAAATAAAAAAATCTTCTTAAACACATTTGTTTTGTATTTAAGACGTTTATTACAAGGCTATTGACTGTTCTGACTTTTTTCTTTAAAAAAAAGTAAGAAGTAGGGGGATTGGGAAAAATTAACCTTGATAACATTCTTGAGATAAGCCCACATAATCTCAGCTATCTTGGCCAAAAATCATATAAGGAAACCTAAAATAATAATGTCATAATTTTGAAAGAGACAGAAATATGATTCATTGTAGAGGTATATCATTGGGATTTTTGGCAAAGTTATAAGCAAAAGAAATTTAAGGGCCATATTAAGAAAATGTTATATAATGTTTCCAAATCTAACATTTTCACTTAAAGTGGCATATAAGAATGATGAAAATGTGTATATAATATGTGGTTATTCATAATTAATTGGGTAGAAAAACTAAGAAATATAAAATATGGTCAACTTTAGAAATAAATGCTTAATAGATTCACTGCTTTGATATATCCTTGGTTAGAGTTTATATAATCTTACTCAGAATGCTAAATGTTAGAAAGTCTGCTTATTATTTAGAAAACATTCCCAAATAAAATTTGAAAGCAGCTATTTTTTATGGAAATCTATAGCATGAATGGATATTTTAATATCAGAAATTCCTTTAGCATTTTTCTTCTCTATTTCAAAATACTGCATGTTATGCATGCATTATAGCATTCAGCTTGGTACTATTACTGAGACTTGTGGCAAGCTTGCTCTTCATTTTATAACTTTCTCTGGCTCCACCTCTACAAACAAACTTTGCTAAAGATGCCTTTTCAAGACAGGAATAAATGCAATATGAGAAGAATTTTACTTTTTTTGTTTAAAAGAATAATCTTTTTCTAGTTATCAATGGTTAATTATTTATTTACTAGTGAGTCCTAGTGGTTTCTAATAAATCAAATAATTAAATATTACAGGTTTTACTAGTACCTTGTCAACTTACTAATGGCTTTTTACATTGATTCCTTTTATTCACAGACACAAATATAATGGGAGTTGTCATTTTTTAGGTAATCAAAAATTCTGATATTTTATTATATTGATTGCACACACTATTATTTTTAAAAATCAAGTTGTTAATCAATCAACGCTGACCAAGAGATGAATATCCTAGTTAAACACTACTTTCTAAACAAGGGTAAAGAATATCTACAGATTTGTGGGGGGAAAAAAGCAAAATCAGGTGACATTTTACAACTCAAACATTTTATCAACATTTTAAAAAATAATAGAAGATTCTTTGTCTAGTTATATTTAAATCTTTTAGACAAATTTTAAGATTTAAGGAAGGCATTATGAAGAATTCAGTTGCTAAATTAAACATGTTGGAGGACCCTGCTTTTTACACTATTACAGAGAGGGCTGATGTGGCAATAGGCAGTCAGAGGGTTAATTATGTGAAGCACAAGAGAGGACGTGGCGCTTCTTCTTGAGTGTTTACTCTCAGCACTCATATTTTCGTGTACTACTTTCTTTCCCTCATTGTTTAGTATTTCTTTTAAAATTATTTCTTTTTCTTTCATTGTGTACCATACTGTCTTCTATTTCTTGATTCACTCATTCTGATTTAAGTGCATTAGAACATTACCTTGTGTGAAACCACTCAAATGTGTTGATTTAGACTTCTGGTAATGGATATGTGGGCTTTTGTAGTTACCATTTTGGGGTGTGTTTCAATGTTCTCACGTGTGAGAGCTTCTCTAATGTCTGTCTAGGGGAAGAAATTAGTGTGTTGTAGGATGGGGCTATCGTGCACTTTACCAACAGATGTCTTCTCACATCAACTGCTATTTTGACTATTTTTAAAAAATGGTTCATATATCCCAGTATTGTAAATATCTTTTCACGTTGTGACATTTTTTTTTCACCTAGTTTATGGCATCTCCTGTTGTATTCATGTTTCTAATGTTAATGATGTCAAATTTATTAAACACATTCTTTGTGGTTTGTATTTTTAGTATCTTGTTTGGAAAAAGAAAATGTCCTTACTCTTGAGGTCATAATGTTTTCTTATGTGATCTTTTAAATGTTTTACACGTTTATCCCTAAATGTTAAGTCTTTACTATGCTTGGAATTTATTTTGTGTGTTCCATGAGGTGAAGATCCACTCCCCCACCCCCAATTATCGTAGGTTCATGTATTGACTAGAGTTAATAGACCACTCTTTCACTGATTTCTAATACAGCTTTTGTACATTAATTATCCACATATATTTGGATCTATTTTGTAACTTCCTATTCTGTTCCATTTGTTCATTTTGTCTGTTATTGTGCTCCCTGTAATACCAAACTTAACTGCTCTGACATTAAAATAAGTTTTGACATCAGGTGTCCAAAGCTCCTCCCATCACTAAATCTGCTCTTAAAATTTATCTTGCCAACTTTTGGCCTTTTTAAATTCATATAAATTTTGAGATTGGTTTATTAAATCATCTGAAAAATACACCTAGGATGTTAGATTGCTTTAAATTAAAAAATAAATCAAGAATTGGCTTTATGTACGTTGGGTCTGGCAGATGTTTAAAGTTTACTCTATTGAGGAATATTTCATAAATTCCACATAAGCTTCCTTGCTGGGTCCCTACTACTACAACTACCATGACATGGGTGACACATTATTTCTTACAGTTTCTGTATCTGCCCTCAGTCCCTTAGTCCCAGGGTGGCACAGACTTTTACTATTACATCCCACTATTTGACCCTTGTAAGACAGCAGTAAAAACAGCTATTGGCCAGCACTTTTGTCTGCATGGCCCACATCAATCCTTGGGAAACATTTATGTCTCCTTTAACCTAACAAACTCTGGGATGCAAGCTGATCCTAAATCAGCCACCTCATTTTAATTCCTCCCTCAAAACAACCTGTCAGCTCTTCTCGTTTTCTAGATTTCTGTCCAGGAGTCAGTCAGTGGACCATGTGCCTTCTAAATTTCAGCGTCATATATCAAATTCTTCAAGTAGTAACACCACTGAAGGCCTTCCTTTCAGGCATCTGAGCATATAGGATGTGCTCTCCTTGTCAATTCCATTGTAGAGGGTCGGTGAGATATACATATATTATCAGCTCTCACCAAAGCAAGCTCTTAACAAGTTTCTAAAATCCACCCTTTCTCAAAACATGAAGTGGGGAGGGATACTAAGAGACAGGAGACAAATCCTTTTCAACATTTCCTTTGAAAATTTGCAACTGATTTGTCTACTCCTCTCTTTGGTATCTGATAGTATTGTCTCTGCAGCTCATTTTAAAGCAAAAGACTTGCATATTTTTCATTAGAGCTTTGTGTGTGTGTGTATACATATATATCATAGCATCAGATTTACATGTGTATGTACATATGTATATGTATATATGGTAGCATTTCCAACCATTACATTTTTTCTTTTATTTCTTTTATTTTTATTTTTTTTGCCTTTTTACACTGAAGACCTTATAGGATGCACCAAAGCAGTGATAATAAGAATTTTTGCCTAGTCTCAAATTTTAAAGAAAGTTTTCCAATGTTTTATCAGTAAATACAAGATTCATTAAGTTAAGAAAATTCTCTTTATTCTAAGTGTGCCAAGATTTTGCTTGACATGAATGAAAATTGTTTCATCATCTGTTGATATGATCATTATTTTCTCCTTATTTAATCTGTTAGTGTGGTGCATTACATTAATAGATAATTTGTGTAATAATGTTGCATGCCAGATCTCCCTGTATATATTTTAGATCTTCATAAAATAATAGCTATAATAATGCTATCTGTGTTGAAGTGCTGAAAAAGTGCAATTTGGCTGTTTCATTTGGCATATGGAGAGTTTGAGAAATAAGAATAAAATGTAGCTATCTTAAAATTGGTTTTTTGAATAAACTCTATGGAAACTTTGTAAGTATAAAGATATACACACCAATTCAGATGAGAAAACTTCCATACCAGTGATATAATTTAGATAGTACCATTATGTTGCAATATTGTCTTATTTATACTATAGGAAAGCAGAAAAAAAGAAATTTCTACCTAAGATTTTCTCTTAGAATATTTTTAAATGTGTTTCTTTTTTTATGTTAACAGGCCACAAAAAGCAATTAAATAAAGTATGAATTAAAATAATCCCTTTTGATAAAGGATGCTACCATAAATGGTTAACATGTTATATCCTGGATGTAGGATTAATTAGCACAATCTAATACATAATAAGAGAATTGGTAACATAAAACTTATTTTTTTTTTGAGACAGGATCTCTCTCTACCTCCCCAGACTAGAGTGCAGTGGTGTCGTCATACCTCACTGCAACCTCAAACTCCTGAGCTCAAGCAATCCTCCTGCCTCAGACTCCCCAGTAGCTGGGACTACAGGCGCGAGCCACCACCACCTGGCTAAATTTTCTATTTTTTGTAGAGACGGGGTCTTGCTCTTGCTCAGGCTGGTCTAGAACTCCTGACCTCAAGCAATCCTCCCACCTCAGCCTCCCAGAGTGCTAGGATTACAGGTGAGAGCCACCGCACCCAGCCATGTAACATAAACTTCTTGAAGAGTATGCCAGAGCTGGTCTGTCTGACATTACTGTGTCAGAACAGACATAATTCATTCCATTGCATTCTAAGAACTTTAAAAACAGCATGTTTTTCAAACTTCAGATTATACAGAAGTAATCAAAATAACTGTCTCACTAGAATGCAATATATATGCCAGATAATATTTGCATGTCACTTAACCTCAAAAATATCTTACAGATACAAATATTACTCTAAGGTCAAAACCCACATTAGGACAAGCAAACCTGATCTTACACCTACATGAACTCTGCCAGAGCTTGCTGGAGTATTTTACATCCCTTCTGATTTCAAGCTGTTTGAACTTTACTTCTGGGATAGATGCAGGTAAACTGAAGAAATTTTCAACAGAGAGAGTGAGACAGTGAAGTTGATTCAAAAAATAATGGAAGGAAGGAAGGAAGGAAGAAAGGAAGGAAAGAAGAACTAAGTTTCTGGATTAAAAAAGCTATTGACAAATCACATTCCCCATTTAATATAAGGTAGTTACAGGTGTCCTTCCCTATGAGATACAATAGGGCTCATCTCAGACAGTCAGACACTGACCTTTGATTGCTGTTGTGACACAGCTAACATTACCTGACGAGTGACGGAGCTGGGTGCCTTCAGCTTCCCAAGTCATAACCCAAACCCCTGCTTCTCACCCCTGGTGCATCTAAATTACCTGTGACTCTTTTAAAAAGTATACATATCTAAGACAAAGAGAATCAGATTCTTTCTGTACTTTATACACCATTTCTTTAATTTGTGAAGGAAGATAATATAGAGGTAGAAATTAAGGTTCCAGGAGACTAAGAGACAAACCCATTGCCCAAGGCCGAAGCTGACCAGGTAGCAGAACCAGCTCTGTGATCTCGGTTCTATTCTCTTTTGATTTACTCTTACTCTCTGGTTGTTTCCATCATGGCACATTGCTAATCTATACACAGCACCACATCATCCCTATAATTAGTATCTTACCATGCAAAAGGAACACTTTAGGCAAATGCAAAGGCCGTGTTCCTGATTACAGAACAGACATGAGGATATCAAAATAAAGCAACAAGGCCAAAAAAAAAAAAGAAAAGTGGGCTCTTTGAAGGTAACATTTCGTTACAAAGGGATGCAAATAACAGATAAAATCCCATCACTTTTATCCACATCTGTCTCTGTTTGTAAGAAAGGGTGAGGTCCAGACAGTCATGTAATTTCTTTTTTCAGGCTCTCTTTCAAAGTCTTTGTCAGGGGAGCCTTAATAAGTACTCTGCAGATGAGAAGGACATGGCTGATTATATGCTAGAGTAGGAGGGAAGAAGAAAGGACACTAGCATTTCCTCTCAATTCTTATTAATTTTCCTGGTTCAAATGATGAGCCATGTATCAGGGGACATAAATCTCATATGAAGGGTGGCAGGGTTAGGTCCCGGGGATAGATGCAACTTTTAAGCAAACTTATCTTTTGCATAGTGTAGAAAGGACTAAGAGTTATACATTTCTTCTTTCCAGCCACGCCCACAATATAGTTTGTATTCAAAGTCCTTAACATCATTTTTGAAAATGGAGATCTAAATATATGATAATGCTCTATCTTCACTCGTTCAACTGAATGTCTACTGTCCTAGGTCCTCAGAAAACAGTCAAGAGCGCAACAGACAAATTATTTGTTCTCATATTTTGTTCTCATATTATGGGAGACAGAAGGAGAATGAGAACAAACATGCAAAACAAGAAAACAAACGAGAAGATTTCAGATAAGAGAGGAGATATGATGGAGTGTGACTGGGGTTTTGGGGTTGGAAAGTAGAGATAATTTAGAACAGATAGTCAAGGTGGCAACATTTGGGCTAGGGGCTGAAAGGCAAAACCACCATGTGAATCTTGGGGAAGAAGAACATGAGTAGCAGGAAGAGCAAGTGCAAAGGACCTGGGGTTTGAGGAATAGGTGTTTGAGGAATAGGTAGGAAGGCAGTGTGGCTGGAAAGTAGAGAACCCAGGAGAGAATGACAGGAGATAAGGTCAGGAGTATGCAGTGTTCAGATACTTAAAATGTTTGTAAGGCTTGGCAAGGAATTTAACTTTCATTCTTGGAGAGATGGATTGGAAGATTTTAAACAAAGAATTTAATGCACATCTTAAAAGGGATTATGATTTGCACATATTTACCTAAAACAAATACTGTATTTTGTTCTATAAAATTGTATATGCCTCCATGTATATGCCTCATTTATTAGTGTTTAGTCTTGATATGAAGTGGTGTGGAGATCAAGAAATTATTATTATAGTACATATGGCACATGAGCTTCTTTTGGATTAACATATTCAGTGGCCTTATATAGAAACAGCCATAGACTTGTTCAAAAGTTTTTCACTGATATCCCATCACTTGTTCTGCTCTCCTTGAAATTAAGAGGTTTATATTAGACCGAGTAAATAATGATGAGACAATTGGGCTAATGGTATATATATATATATAGTATATATTAGGAATTCTTCAGTCCTTTTTAATGGTTGGCACTTTATAAACTCCACTTGGTCCAAGATACCAGTGTAATTTAGAAGGCATTAGTTATCAGTGGACTGACTATGCTACAACCTATTTTGTTTGTCTATGTATGCTGTAAATCAATGCCAAAGTAATGGTGATAAAGTTCAAATAAGATCTTTTCCTTCTCTACTCAGATACTTTTAAAGACTGTAGTGCTATAGAATAAAGTCTAATCTCCTAATCACAGAACTCAAGTCCTTACACCCCGACAAATCATGCCTCTCTATACCTGCTTGCGTCTACAAATATTTATTTCATTTGCTTTGACTTTTCATCTCATGCTGTCCACCTACTTTAACATTTTACAGACCCTTCAGGATTTAGGCCACATGTCAGCTTCTCTGTTAAATTTTTCCTGATTTTCCCATGTAGATTAAGTTGGGAAATTGAACTGAAGAATTTCTTACATAGTCTTCCAATTTTCTGTTTTTACTTACATACTCCATAATAAAGAATGATTTTCTCCTAGACAAGTGTTATATTTTATTCATTCTTTCTGAATTTGTTGTTAGTGTTACACTCAACCATTGTCTTAATTGAGTCCTTGCAACCCTTTGCAGGAACTAAACGCATTCAATGAAGGAGAGAGTGAATGGGTGAATGCATGTCAGCAATCCTCTCATACTCATATTTGATGCATTCCCAGAATGTGATCTGCATAATGTGATTGAGATAAAATGACACTGTGAAATAGCCTCGGATTTCTGGCCTTCAGGTCTTCACACATACTATTCCCTACCCTGACAGTTGTCCCCTTCCATCAACAACTTGACCTGTTAAATCTTTTTTTTTTTTTTTTTTTTTTGAGACAGGGTCTCACTCTGTCACCCTGGATAGAGGGCAGTGGCATCATCATAGCTCACTGCAACCTCAAACTCCTGGGCTCAAGCGATCCTCCTGACTCAGCCTCCTCAGTAGCTTGGACTATAGGTGCACACCACCACGCCCGGCTAATTTTTTTCTATTTTTTGTAGAGATGGGGTCTTGGTCTTGCTCAGGCTGGTCTGGAACTCCTGACCTCAATCGATTCTCCCGCCTTGGCCTCCTAGAGTGTTAGGATTACAGGCCTGAGCCACTGCGCCCGGCCCTACCTGTTAAACCTTACACATCTTCCAATATCTAAGATAGTCCCTCCTCCATAAAGCCTTTATTTGCTCCTAATCTAAGCGCCTCCTTCCTTCCTCTGTATTCCTTCCCACGTTGTCAATGCTGTCTTTTAAAAAATTATCTTTCTACATTGTCTGCTTATATTAAATGATAATTATTTGTGCATGAGTTTTTATGCCTCTTTGCAATTACAAGCTCTTTAAACAAGACCATACATGATTTTCTTTTTTCATTCTCCTACAGATATGTGGACAAGTGTATATCTCAGGGCAATGCAACTGCAATGTCCAATAGAATGATATAGTTATAAATCTTCTCCTGTTTACATTTTTAAAAAGTAAATTTAGTATATTATTTCTGCCAAAGATGATAAAAGTCAGCAAAGCCTTTCATTGAATTGGACATTTTTATTTGTCCAAAGGATTTCTTTAGGGTTTCATATCAGTTCTTTTTTTTTCCCTAGAGATGTGCTAACCCATGCATCTCTATGAGTGTTTTAGATTACTCCAATACTGTCTTCAAAGAAAATTAACTTCGTTACATTTCCAAACTTAGAAAAACAAAGATAGTAAAAATGAGTCACAGCTCTGACACTGGTTTAATACTAAAAGTAGTTATTTATACAAGCTAATCTAAAAGTAATAACTAAATAGTGTACTCATTCTCTTAAGAATACACAGAAAAGCAAATATCCTATTATTGGTATCCATTATTAATTACAGAATCTCCTTAGCAGTGTAGGAAAAGCTCTTTCTGAATGCTGTATTCCTGTGTCTTTTTTAAAAAAGAACAAAGGCAAAAAAACCTACGTGAAATGTGAAAGTTTTATGCCGGGGAAAATGATGGGAGCATGTTCCAACAAAATCAGAGCAACTACTCTGCAGATGAATTAAAGTGGGCGGGATAAATGCAATGAATTGAGCTCTCTCTGCAGATTTACCCCATTATTTTATCACTAATGAATTGATTTGTCAAAAATCAAAAGCAAGGAGAATGGAACTAAAATTTACCTGCATTTACTAAAACCTTCAATTCTTTTCTGTAATTTCAAAGTATCATTATGGTAGGGTAACTCTTGTCAAAGACATGTTCAACATTATTCAGTTTATAAAAGGCCACCCTCCCCCCAAAATACCACATTTTTCACCAAAAATGATATTTTTAGTGAAAAACTGATTTTCTTTCATATGGATAAAAAATAAATAAACAGATACCCATGTACACAGTAAACATGAGAGAATGACTTTAAAATATAGCTACATAGAGACGATGGGTTTTTGGCTTTTGGGAGAATAATAGCTTCACAGTGAATTAATACTATGCATTCTCTCTATATATTTTTCCTCCACCAGAGACTTTTTTAAAAAAGAATCTATTAAAGACTATTCTACCTGTGAATTAGCTTTGAATTACCTTTCCTTCTGTCAAAGCCCATTTATCAACCTGACAGCTTGAGTCTCTGAAAGCAAATAAGGGCAAGAAGGGGCCCTGCACTCTTGCCTTCGCAGAATTAAGCTTCTTTTCCACAAAGAAAAAGCATCCTAGAGACAGCTGTAGTATTTTACACAAACTCAAGTAAACACTGCATGATGTCTTTTTTTGGAGGGCTCTATATAAATTGTGTTTGATATAATTCTGGATGTTACTACTTTGCAACACTGCAAACTCATATATTTGTTTACTTTCATGAATCTAATGTACTAAGTTTTAAAATAAGGTCCAGGAGGAAAAAAAAAGTTCTATTTTCCACAAGGTAAATTCTGATTATACATTCTTTTGATATTTTTATGTATGTTCTTATATAGTCTCTTTATAGAAACCTAGAGATATAAAACAATTTGATATTTGGGGGGAAATATTTTCTATAGACTATAGTGATTTTAAAAATCTGATTAGATCTAAGCAAGTCTAAGTTTAACATGTGGTCATTTTGTTAATACAACCTATATATTTACAGAATGGTTTGCTTGAGCAAATACCTACATATAAACATTCACCATCTAGACACAAATGTCTGTGTTTTATTATCCAATGTCCTTGAGAACATATCTATGTAGCTTGAGCAACTCCCCTTTGCTAATGGAGTGGAACATTCTAGAGAGAATTCTATTAAACAAAAAGTCAGTCTTATTATTGGATCTTGCTGGATCAATGATGCTAAAAACATTACCCAGCCAGTTTGAAAAGTATTCATTGTCAGATGTCTGTCTAAATAATTATGGCCATTTTGTTTCAACGAAATAACTCAAAAATTACACTGTTGAATGAGCGTGTGTATTGGTGAATCAATAAATCCTGCTACAGGCAAAGTGAACATTTGAGAATACCCAGGGTGGAAATTTATGGTAGATAAAAAGGATTCATTCTCACATGTACATGCATATTTCACACTTTTTCTAGAATTCACTTTGCATCAATTCAGCCTTCAATGAAAAGGAAAATTCACTTTAGGCTTGAAACACCTTTACTTTTTAAAATTATGTGTGACTAGATCAGTCATTTACAGATTGAATGCAAGACCAGTTACCTTCTTAGTTAATCTAAGTATCTCAATAATGCAATCAAATTATTGGGGCTGAGAAAGATTTTTACACAATATTTCAGTTTTTAAGAGGGACAAACCTCAGAAATTCAACCTAGAGCTGATCTGTTGAGAGAACTCAAAATTAAAGTGAATTAATTAAACAGAGAAAATTTGAGATTAGTTTATATATAAGTAAATATATGTATATATGTGTATATATATATATACACACACAAAAGAAACACCCAAAAAGTAGCTAATGCTATCTCATGGAAAATTTAGCATAAGTATAACCATGACAAAATACGAGAAAAAAATTATGCCAAATGCACAGGTAGTCTAATAAGAAAACTCTCCTCATCTTTCATTCATAGAAAGGCTGTAACTTTTAAGGAAACTTTGGTATAGTTCCATCAAACTTTTATTATAATTTGCTCCATAATCCTTATGCAAAAATTAAGATTTTTGTAAAAAAATTCTAGTCCTTAAAGTATCATTTTGAAGGAAATGTATTGCAATATTATTTTTTCTTTCCTTAAACCTTTTCATGAAATGTAAGGTGATGCTCATTTCTCTTCTCTGCTAATTTCTCGGGTAACAAAAATGCCTCAAATTATCTCTGAGAAAGCCCTAAATTACCTGAAGAGGAAAGGTGTTTTCACAAAGGAACTTGAGGCATGAAGACCCATGGAGATTTGCTTATTTCAGCTCTGTAAATTAATTGAATGGGGTTTTTCAACTCAGGATTGGATAGAATAAAGCAAGTTCCTCCATGGATTAGTGTTTCTGAAAGTGGGGAGGACCTCTTCTGCAGCGGTTGGCACAAGCCTGCTTTATGCTTGCAGTAAACTCCCTTTTTTAAAACCATCGTTTATCCCTAAAAATAAAGACCCAGAGGAGGAAACAGTAGAGTGTTTTAAAAGGTATTTTTGTAGTCCATCAGTTTAGCATAGAGCTCAAACATAACAGCTATTTCAATATGTAAATACATACACACACACATATTGAGAAGTTACACGCACTTAACAAAGAGATCATCTTTTCTGTTACCCCTAACATTTCTAAGACAAAGTCCAGAAAGTATCTGGAGCCATATTTTAAAACAAAGATTATTCTCTGAATTATAGGCCTTAAGTCTGTTCTGGAAATAGTCGCATGGCCAGTATAATTATGGCTTATGTGAGTCACAGAGCCTGCTCTAGGCTCTGTTCATCCTATTTATACTCTAGCCCTGGAACAGATATTCAGAAACTAAGGAAACAATGACAAAGAACAATGTCAGGTGGAGTTCAATGGACACAACCTCCTTTCTCATAACTCAAACACCACTTAAGGATCCCAGACAAGTTAGGGAGACTTCCTGCTTACCTGAAGTCCTCAGCAGTTATGAGGGGATATGTAGGTAGCACCATGGGTTCAACTGAAGTGTGACCTTGCTGGGTTATTACAGAGAATTGGATCCTACTGAAAAATGTGGTCATAGCAACTTACTGTACAGCAGAATAATGCACTTTACAAGAGAAGTGTCAGATTATTGAATTCTTTGTGCTGAAATGTGCTTTGAACAAGGACGTATATATTGGTGCCTACAAGCCAAATACAATTCCTATACATTCTGTCTTCCTTCAGTTTACAAGTCATCTTATTGTGCAGGAATTTTTGTAGAGTAACAATGCATTAGTTGAGTATTATATAATTTTTTTCTATTTTATCTCTTTTTTTATTAAAGACTTATTTTTGAGCAGGTTTAGGTTCACTACAAAATTGAGAAGAAAGTACAGAGATTTCCCATATATTCCATGACCCCACAAAATACCTACTCCCCCATTGTCTACTTTCTCTTGATTTAATAGAATCACAGGGAAGAAAGAAGATCAAAATAATGAAAATCATTATTTCAAAAGTAGAAAAAATATTTAAAGTCCCATTTTCCTATAAAAGAAAGCTAACAATATGTTTGAAATGTCTTATGGCCATTGTCTCTCTCTATATATGTATATGTGAACTGCATTAAACTGCAAACCCATGGACAGAAGGAACTATGTATATTAAAACTGTTATGCACAACTAGGTCCTTAAGGAGTAGATAGCAAGCTCTGAAAAGTATCTTTTGGTTTGAATGAGATCATGAAGCTTAAAATACTCTTTCTTTCAGAATGGGCGGTATTGTGCTGTTCTCATTGTTTTACCATATTATTTATCTCTAACAACTTAATATCTCTTGTGGTTGACAATCTTCTATTATATCTTAGAATGAACTTATCAAGATTCCCACAGATCTTAAAAGGAAGAAGCTTGTTTGTTCTGTTGGATTTTTTTTTTTTATATAAAAAAGGGGCTACAAGCTCATAAATGAAAGAACTAAGCTGGTGATATAATGGAAGCAAAGCAACATTATTTTACTCTTTCCCCATTTCATATATTTCTATTTCTTCTTGGTCCCTTGATAATATTTCATTTTGAGATCTGGCTGCTATTTCTCTCTCTGTCCTTCTGTCCCTCCAGCTAATACTTACTAACACTATGCTAAGTACCATAATCCATGCAGCCACCCGTGGAGACACCAGTGATACTACCCTTATTTTTCACAGAAAGCAACTGAGTCTCAATAGTTTAAAGTCTTGACTTACAAGGCAGGTAAATAGCAGAGCCAAGACTAAAATACTGGTCCTTCTAACTCCAATTAGGCATATTGATCTCAGTAATGAAATTTCTCTGATTTAGTCATTGAGAGCCTTATCTGTTTTGAACTGAAATACAGATCTTAGACATACCTCGAACAGTGGTTCCCATACCTTGCAGTGGATCCAAATCACTATGGAGTTAGTGAAAAACACAGATTCTTGGGCACTGGCCCTAAATTCAGATTCCTCCAAACTGGGGTGGACCTAAGGTATACTATTTATATTTTTAACATGCTTCACAGCTGAATCTGATGTACAGAATATTTGGAGAGCATGGATTTCCTCCAAGTCTCTTATTTTATGGATGAGACAACTGAAACTTCTGGCGACCATGTTGGCGACCATGTTGGGAATGAAAGCCAGGCCTTCTTTTCCTCATATCTGTTCTTTTTCTACTCTACCATGATCAGTAATTTATGTTCTTGTGTACATTAACTATCCCTGGGGATTGCTTAATTATTATTTTACTTATCTTGTATTGCCTTTACACATTTTTCTTCAAGGAATTGTGACTAAAATTAATAGATTTTTGGGAGAGACTCACTTAAAAATGTTCATGAAACACTGTACTTTGTCTACTATTTTATTTTATTTTATTTGGTTAAAGGAAATGGAGTAATTGAACCTTTGTGAAATAATATTTAATACCATCCCTCCATATGTAAAAGCATATTTGGGTTGTTAAGTATTATGTCAACAGCCTGATCATAACATATTAAACTCCATTTAAAATCAAATTTCATGTCAAAGCACCTTGAAAGAGCAATATCATAATGAAATTCCAAAGGGGAAGTGCACAGAACAGGTTAATGGAGCCCATTAGAAGGTGTCAGAGACACTGTTACATTTTGAGAATGTGGCTTTGGTGAAGTGAGAATAGCTGATAATGACACCTGAACTAATTTCTCACTTGAATACTCATTCTGTTTATAATTCTATATTAAATAGAGAAATTTTTTTTAAAAAACTATAAATTTTCTGAAAGTTTCTGAGTGGTCAGAAAAAAAGCTGGGCTACAAGTCTTTTTTTGAAGCAAGTGGCTTATGAGTACATTTATCTTTACATAATATATCATTAATATTACGTTTAAGGTTCATCATTATTAGAAAATATTCAAGCTGGATTAGCTCTAAGCCCTTCATTTAACATGGACGAAATACAGCCTTTCCTTCTAATTATTTGCATATATTATCTCTTAAATTAGATGGTGAATCTTTAGAAAAAAATAGCCTTGTGTTACATTACATTACCAGTGCCACAGATCCTCAAGTGGAGCCTTAGTTGAACTAGATTTCCAGCGCATATTTGTTGAATGAATGATGGGCTGGTGTGGAAAAGGATGGGGTGGTCATTAGGTAAGTGTGACTTTTCTGAGTATAGAAGGAACATGCACATATGAGACTCTGGCTTTCAAAGAAACACTTAAGGAAAAATGTGGCACTACTAACTAGATCTAAGACTTAATTACCCAATATCATGTATCTCCAAGTTTCACCTCCATTATCAGTGGGACTCCATTTTTAGCAGTGGAATTGTGTTGCACAATTAAAAGTATCCTGGCATAAAGTAATTTTTTTCCTGGTTCTAACAGATTCCAAAGACATAGGAGATTTCTGTTAATATTGTAAAGAAGCTAGTGGGTAATAATCTGTCAATTCTACCTTGATAGAGCACTTTCCAATTTCTTAAGAGTTAAAAAGCTGAAAAAACAAAACCACAAAAGGTAAAGTGAATTGCTTACCGTCTCAGACCCTAAGACTCACTACTTAGTACAGGCTAATTGATTTAATAATCATTTGTTTAATATCTATTATGTGCATGATTTTCTCTCTAATGCAACTTATTTTTTTTAAAGTTCTAACCAATATACGGCATGTTACATTTCCTCTTCCACTGCTGATGTTGTAATTGGAGAAACATTAATTTTACCCTGAATGTGATCTCTTAGCAACAGGTAAGTGAGGGAAAAGAAAGTTGAAAATTGCAACCCTGACTCCAAACTACAAAGTGAAGACAATTTTCAGTAAAGTCCATTTAATTTAAAATCTCTTTTCTGCCTCTCAGACAGCCTTACCACTAAGCACTGCTATTAAAGTGCTGCTCATTCCACCTCACCGAAGAATTGTTCTCCTAGATGTTACCATGACTCAGAGCTAAGTACACTACACTGGAGCCGCCACACGGATCTTATATTTATCGCCAATATGCAGGTGAAAAGATGAGAATATGTCAAATTTCTGGTGTTTTTGCATTGCCAGGGGAAAATAATAACATACCAGATTTACACAGCATCCCTCGGAGGGGTGTCTTAGGTCTTCACAAAAGCACCATTGGGGTGATAAAATACATTACCATATTTTTGACAAGCAAAATTCTAAATTAAAAATCTATAACTGCCATATGGAAAATCAAGTACATTAACTTGAGAACCGTAGTCAAAATTAATCTTAATTAATGGCAATGTAAGTTGTTCACAATATACTAGATGAAAGAAACTATGAAAAAATATGTGAACTAAAGTTCAAATTTTGCAGAAGTATAATGTGTGCATGTGTTGTGTGTGTGTGCATGTGTTATGGATTGAATTGTGTCCCTAAAATGATATGAGGAAGTCCTAATCCCAAGTACCTCAGAATATGATGTTATTTAGAATCTGCAGGCGTAATTAGTTAAATTAACAGGGGGTCATACTGTAGGGTGAGTCCTTATAAGAAGAGGGAAAACAATGTGAAGACAGAAACACAAGGTGAACACCATGCGATGACAGAGACAGAGACTGGGGTAATGCAGCTGTGAGCCAGAGAACACAGAGGAGTGCTGCCACCCCCAGAAGCTAGGAAGAGGCTAGAAAGGATTCTACTTAGAGAATCTAGAGGGATCAGGGTCTTGCCAACGTCTTGATTTTGGACTTCTAGCCTCCAGAACAGTGAAAGAATAAATTTCTGTTGTTTTAAGCCTCCCAGTTTGTGGTACTTTATTATGAGAGCCTTAGGAAACTGATACAGTTTGTATATATACACCAGGACACCCCCCACCCACACACAGAACCTCCACCACACACACACAAATAGCACAATGACAACACATAGATATGCCACCTATGTGGCAACATATAGATGCCAACATTTTAAAAGTTACTATCTCTGGGTGATAGGACTAAAGGTGACTTTTTTTCTGCACACTGTTTCTAAATTTTTTATATTAAACATATAATTATATTGTAATATAATAACAGAAAATGGTAAATAATCGCAGAAAGGATACTTTCCAGCATGGCTGAATGGACAGAAACAAAATTTAACCAGATCGTCTTATATTTGGTAATCTAAATTTTTGTATATAACGTTCTGATTTGTTTGGCCCAAAATGTAACGTTGGGTCTTTTTAACTACTTTTTGATTTTTAATACACTGTAATGGTCATGTAAAAAATTTTTAAATCATCTTGATCTTTCAACACCTTTTTTTTTACAACTTTGTGCCAGTGCAATATTAAACTTAAAAGTATCACATACTTTTCAGGTAGAACTGGGTTGAATCTCTCCCGCCATTACTACCAGCTATTTGATTTTGGGCATGTTTCTAAGTCTCTCTCAGTCTCCGTTTCTTCATCTATAAAATGGGGAGATTTATAAAACCTACCCTCACTGAGATGTTGTAATACACAGAAGAGAACATGGAAATTGCTCAACCCAAAGTCTAACACACACCTGCTCATTCCGTATTAAAGACCATTATACTCTACAGAGTGAGGCAGACTATTTAAATAGTGAATACATTAATCTGCAAATCAGTTCCCTTATCATATAGGAGATAAGATCATTATCTAAAATCAATTATCCCTTGCTTTAAAATGTCAACATTGCCACTTAAGAAGTGCAATCTCTTTTACAAGTTACTTATCCTGGGAATCAGTTTTCTCAAATGTGAAATAAAGAAAAAATAATGCATTCCCTCTTTGAATTGTTTTGGAATAATAATAATAATGATGATAATAACTACTATTATTTATTGAGTCCTGATGATGTGTCAGGCCCTGGATTAAGCACTGCACACATGGGAGTATGTTCAATCCTTGCAAAATTTTGGGGAATTATTTGAAGGATTCAGTTTCCGAGAATTAAATGTAGGAGAACCACATAAATTTCATAGAAAAATTAGTTGGCATTAGAAACAAGATGTATTGTATACTTGCATTTGTTAAAGCTATACTATATCTGAATAAGCTTTTTGAAGGAAAGGATGTACATATATTTTCCCTGCCATTACGGCAATTCACACGGCACATAGCTTTGATAAATGCTTTGCATAAATGAATACATCAGTGAAGTGAGTTAATTAGTGATTTAATAATAATATATCTGTCTGGATGTATCTGAATTTTTTGTTATGCCTGAGAGTTGTAGGCTTAACAAGGTTTTTCTTTGTAAAACTTCATTTTAAATTTCATTCTCTCAAAATCTTCTCAAATACTCAATAACATTAATTTAGCAAATGTATCATACATATACATAACTATACACACATACATAATTCCTCTTTCTATGGATATATTATACACTGTATGTAGCCTCAAAATTTATGCTAAAACAATGACAAAACTTGATTGGCCTTTCAATATTTTCAAAAGTATGTAAATATGAAGTTTTGTATTTGGCTTAAAACCTCCAAAGTTACACTTCATACCAATCAAAAGTGCACGTGAAAAATCAGGTTTCTTGGGACATACACAAAGAAACATAAAAATTACATTTTGGATGGCCCTGTGGCATTCTGACAAAATGGCCCTGAAAAGAGTGTGAAGAGAGAGTATCAGGAGAGGATCCTGAATGCAGAAGGAAATTGTTTTTATTGATTTTCATTGGCAGTACAGTTTATAACATGATGACTAAATTTATGAAATCAGTTGTTGATTTGGTGCTGAGAGGGAGGCACCTCTAGAACTCACAAGGTTTAGCTCTCATATCCTTCTGATTATTAATTTCTGAGTTTCAGGCCTGTTTCTCATGTCCAAATGGTAAGAAGTTCAGACAAAATAAAGGAAATTAGATATTTTAAATGAACAAGAAAACTATTATATTTAGAAACATCCTGCACTACTATCTTAGAATCTATATTCGTTCTTTTATGTATTATTTGATTCCTTTTCTATGCAATGCTACCAGTTACAATAAAAATGTGACTTGGAAACACAGAGAGAGAATGCAATACCCTTAGTGCATTCAGATTTATCTGATTGCACTCCAATCTTTTTTAAAAAGTTGGAAATTATACAGTTATAATAAATGGTTATCTTACTGTCAGTGGCTTTTGGTTTTCTGATGACTTTACAGTAGCCAAATTTTAGATACCATCTTTAATATACCACATAAGTGTAACATACAAACTACATGAGAACCTGAAATGACTGTAAAAATTGTGTCTCTGGATGCTAAAAAGTTGCAGAATCCACTGTTACTCTCCCTTGTGTATGCTTCTATTTCCACTTGCTTTCTGACACATTATTAAATGCAGTCATAGAGTGTTTCCTGGAGCAGAAGAGAAGCAGAGGGAAATTATGTTACTCAGAATTTCCTAAATTCAATAAACAAAGTCTCTCTGTATATGCACAACCAATTTAACTATGTTGACTCAATTGGTCAATCAATTCTGATTCAAAGCAAAAGTTCAACTCAGTCAAATCAGCAATCAATGCAAAGAAAATCAGTAAAAAATTCACTTTCAATCTGCGTGCTTTGAATATTACGGTGATACAATTATTCCAGAAAAGAAGAAAATAAAATCTCTAATTCTGTAACATTGAGTTTAAGATTACTGAGTTTTAAGTCTGTTTTGTTAAAATATTCTTTTTACTCCTTTTTGCCTCAGGAGATATATATGTGTGTATATATATATATATATATATATATATATATATATATGTATTTTTTTTTTACCGTGAAAGACAAATTAATTTCAGTGCATGGAGAGACATATTTTTTCCCTGACAAAGTCCAGATAAATTTTATAATGATGGAAAATAAGTGTGATATTATATTTTCTGATAGTTATACTCTTATGGACAAAACAAGGTAGGATCTGTCAAGGAAAAAAAAAAGACTAACTCTGTAGAATAAAATTAAAACTGTAATCATTGTATTTGGCATCATCATATCATTATCTAAACATCATATGCATTACACGATTTAAAATATAAAACAAATAAACAAAAAAGACTTCATGGTCCATACACTGTTGAGAAACAAAATTAACACAACAATTATCACCAGATAGCTTTTGCTAAAATAGATTTAAAAATAAAATCACAAATATTCAATCCAGGGGACACCACAAATGACAGAAAACACAGACGTGTATGTACAACACTGAAACTGTAATTTAAAGCTTTTTTGTAAACTATGCATGTTATAGAATTTCATATCCCATAGAAATCTACGTGACAATAAATGAAGTCAGTAAATAGAGCACAGGCATGCTCTATCAAAGAGAAGTTTTTGTTGTGAAATGATTAAAACCTGGGCTCCGAGAGGTCTGGATAGAAACCAAAAGTTTCTTATATTATATTAATAACTGCCATAAACTTCAGCAAGTTACTTAAGCCCAAGTCTGGTTTTCTTGAGAATAATGAAAACTTTTCCAAAATTTGTAGTGAGATTTAACCACTAAAAAAATTTGCATGTTGTACGCTCACTACAGAGAATGTTGAAAAATTGGCATTCAATAAATGATAGTTATTATCATCATTGATGTATCACGTGAGTTAACTTAATCAACAATTTCATCCACATGTCCGAGGGTTCTTGAGCTTTGAAGAAAAACATAATGAAAAACCACTAATTAAAAATTATAAGCAGATTAAAAGAAGAAATTACACACTAACTTTCAAATACATTGAAATTGAATATTTTTAGACTCTGGAGATGGTAAGGAATGATTGCTCTTGGGAAGTATTTAAAACTTAAGGCATAGGGACAATATTAAAAATATACACAGAAGTAGCCTAAGTTGACAGCAAAGACTTGGTGAATTGAGCTTTGGGAAATGTCCAATAACAAATCATGAAAACTGTCCTCTCAAGGGACTTTAATTAAATATTTGGCCACTAAGGGCCATCTAAACAATATGGCAATACACAAGACAAAAGCATTTAAGAATCTAACTGGGTACTGGGAGCCCATTGGTGATGTAAGGAATAAAGGTTTCTTTGAAAATTAATGCTAGCAAAAGTATAATTATGTGACCCCATATACATTAACTGTCAGTAGGTGGTCTCTTTGTCATTTAAATGTTAAGGGAAGTAACTTATTATAATAGAAAGATATCTACTTTCATAACCAAGATTGGGAATAATGTATCCACAAAAGGTATTTTGTCAGCATATATAAGCAAAAGTAAAATGAGCTTACAACCAGACACAGCTGATTTATTCTTTATCAGATTTAGCCAAACTTGTACAAATCTGTATGTAAAGGTAAAGACTCCTCCTAAAAGAAATCAGCAAAATCTGTACATGTTTTTATTTCAAAATATTAAGGGGGTACAAATGGTTTTGTTACACGGATAGCTTTTATAATGCTTAAGTCATGGCTATTAGTATGCCCATCACAGGAATAGTGTTCATTGTACCTGTTAGGCACACTTTTACCCCTCCTCTGCTACCCCCTTTCCCTTTCTTGATTCTCAATGACCTTTACTTCTGTCTGTGTCCATGTATGCCCATCAATTAGTTCCAAGTTATTAGAAAGTACATGTGGTGTTTGTTTTTCCATTCCTGGGATACTTCACTTAGGATAATGGTCCCCAGTTCCATCCAAATTGGGGCAAAAGACATTAATTCATTCCTTATTATGCCTGGGTAGTACATTTTTTTGTTCAATATGTCTGACCAAGAACGTGCGGATAATTAACCCTCATTATGCCTCAATAATTGTTTTATTTTGTGAGTCATTTGCCTCAATATTGCTCAATCTCTCCAACCTGTAGAAGGAACCTGGAGTTAATGATCGATCACTAAGGTTACTTTCAGCCTAATATTTCACACAAGTAAGAAAATATTGTTTATATAGTAAATATACATAAAATTTTGATTATATAAATCTATGGAGATAACATAATATATAATTGATAAGAAAATATTCTCTTGATTCTAATTTCTTTGGGTTATTAGAAATATAGAATTGAATTCAGACATATTAGAATCAACTATCCTGCACTAAATAAAACTTATTGTTTACCTCAGAATATTGTACAAATGGAAATGAACATCTACCTAACTCAAGTTGAGAATTATGTTATTTTACTACATGTTCAAACTGTTTAACTAGTATTATTTTGGGGGAAAATAAAACAACATTGAAATGACATGGAACGTAATCATTAGAAGAAAATATTTACATAAATTATGAAGATTTTGGATAAATATGACTAAGTAATCTCAATTGATAAAATTATACTGTCATGTTCTCCATGAGTGTCAAATAGGCCTGAATAACTATACTCAAAATGATTTTAAAAAATAATAATTATACAATATTGCCAGAAAGGTTATTAGGAAGGGAAGAGTTTGGATTTATATTATTTTAAGAATATGTTGTTTAAGAAGTATGCAAGTCATATAGATGCTAACTGTTCTCAAGCAGTCATGGAACATTTCTTCTTAGAATAAAGATTTGCTTCAAAATGGGTTGTCATTTCAAGTTAATTCAAATATAAATAAGTATAGACTTCAAAAACCAAATGAAAGCCAGCAAATACAAAAATAATCTTAAGGAATAATGGTATGAAGTCAAGACAAATATCACAATTTTCAAAAGTAAATGCTAAGGGAGAAGGTTGAAATGTTTCCTAAGCATCAAATTTCTCTGTAAAAGGGAAAAGGCTGCTTCAATTTCTGTTCAGTCTTGTGCTAGCGCCTATGTCTTTTACCCAGTAAAAACGGAACAATAGGTTTTAGATCTGCAGTCAGTTATATGTGGCAGTGAGTGTCAGCCTGTAAATAGCTTCACAATTCTGTGTTTCACTGTCTCTGTTGATTCTTCTACTTGGCTCTACTCATTCTATTGTTCCCCTTTCAAATGACTGTGTCTAGAATCCCCTACTCAAAGACTCCAATGTTATCTGAAGCACATTTGTCTATAAGAGAGAGTATTTATTAGGTTTGCAACTAGATTGCCAACACAGTTAGAGTGAAAGGCTGCCAGGCAATTAACTTTCATTCAGTAATTTCCAAAAATATTACCTACATTGTAAGAAGGTCTTTTACCTCCTTAATTAAATCAGTGGTCAAATCATATTTGTTGTTCTTAGGAAGCTCATTAAAATAAAGTAATAAAAACTTAGAAAATCATCTTTGCAACTAAATGTCATATATATCATTTACTTCTCAGATAAATGTACTTTGCCTAACTAAATGAAAACTATTTGTCTGTTAAGTGTATCAGTTTTTGGTTAAATTTTGCTTTGGTGGACTGGCATATATAAATAAATCTTTAACAAATAAATTAGTATTGCTTACACAACCATCAACATTATTTAAGATGAATTTCACAGAGCCTCACCACTGAGAATATTAACACAATGGTTTAAAACAAAGAATACAGTAAAAACTCTTTAAGTGAAAATATGTGTAGGTATTACACAATTCCTTATCACAGATATATGTCTATCTTGGAATTAATTGGTAGAAGTTTTTAATTGGTGTTTTAGTTTTGTGGAGTTTTTATTTGTTTGTCTTTTGGATTTTATATATTTATTTTTTTGGCTGTGTCATAGCAAGCCAAATTTTCCTTTAGTGCTACTAAATAAAATTATTTCAATGCTGCAAATTCTTGTTTCATTCAGATTCTTGTTCAGAATCATACTGTTTTCAGTAGTCAAAAGTTGTTTCAACTTAATTGGATATTCAAATCCTAAGAATGTCCTGGAGCATCCACTAGAAGATTTTTCTCTTCTTCGAACTCCATGCTTTCTATGATTCTGAAGGCACTTCGAAAACTTGCATTTTTCAGGTACATATTTTGTCTTCCCTTTAAGACAGGAAGGATCTTGTAAGGATATTTAATCAGTTTAGCATTCTAATTGTGCCAAATGTATTCAGTAGGTGCTAAATAAGTCTTTCTTAAAGAAAGGGTTGGATGGAGAAAGTAACCGTTTGTTTGTAGTGATGAAGGTATATACAAATGAATTTACAAATGTGACTATTCCAGGTAAGAGTTTTTCTAAACCAAGTAAGATTTTTAAACAATGTGCGTTTTTTTCTTTATGATCACTCTTTTGTTGGCTCCTAAAGGGGTGTACCTAGACTTGATTTTCTTGCCCATTCTCCTGGACTACAAGATGCTACTTTGGTAGTTGAATTCAGTGACAGAATCAGATTCCTTTAGTGCTAACTGCAATGTGGTCTTGATCATCAGGTGTACCATCACAGCCCAGCCCACTCACTGACATATAGCAGTTTTATTCTCTTCTCTAATAGTAGTATAGAGAAGTATGTTTATTCAGGGAAACTAATGCAATTAACCCCTCAATGCTTGGGTTATTCTCTCTGCATCACTACTGTTGAGAGTGACAATGTCTATACTATTTCATAGATTGTGTTTTAGGACCAAGCCCTCATTTTTCCATTTTCCATCATGGTTTTATCTTGAAGAAAATTAGGGAAGAGATTACTATTTAAATGAAATCAGAAAAAAATGTCACTTTCTTGTGGGTATATAGAAGAACAAGGAAAGATAACACAACTAGGCTTTTCTCCTTATGAAATTAAAAATTTCTTTGAAAGTTGGCAAAAGAGAGTAAGAAAAAAGGACTCATAGGTTTATAAATATTTTAAATAAAACACATTTGTATGTGTTTTATGGATGAATAGACTCAACCAAAGGTCAAACTTATTTAATAACACCATTTTTCCTAAACACTGAAATTTTCCAAAAATGAACAAATACTTACTATGTAACATAAAGAAATTAGGATGCACATTGGCAAACACATACATATTTAAGATTTGTCCCATCTAAATATTTGTTTAATGGATTAATATTTAAGAAAATGTCTGAGAGAGACTAAAAACACCCAATGTTTATAAAGTTGAAGGTGGCATCTTGAATCTGTTTGTATAAAATATACTTATCTCCTTTACATTAAAGCTCAGCTATCCTCCAGGTGGGTAAAATGTCTTCAACTAGAGTCCTAGTGATCAATAACATTAAAAATTAGACAAAATTTAATGTTTCTTTATAAATGAGGTACAAATTAAAGCATCAGATGTTCCCTTTCTCTCAAATTCACATACCTTAAAAATATTGTGAAATTTGCAATTAGGGATTAAACACATCCTTTGACTCTCATTATTTTCTTAGCCCACTTCTAGGATGCGTTCTTGTTCTCAAAGGAAAAAACATTACTAATTACAACAGACTGAGTTCTAGAATTTGAAAATTATATTACAATGCCTTGGCAATAATCTATCTACTATTTCCTCTTTGACAAAGATGAGGAAGAGTCTTCTGTGAAAATACTGAAAAAAGATATACTGCCTTTATATTATAAAGCTAAATTCTAGGACCTAGTATGTTACCAGATGTTTGCTAAGAAGAATGAAATAGTTGCCATTTGGGGCTTTTAATATCAACTACTTCCCAAAGCCATCGTCGTCCACAATTAGATTTTTAAAAACCTATTATCACCCAAAGCTTTTGTTGACCCCAAAATATACAGCTACTACACTACTACATAAGGGCATCTTAAAAATCAGTATTTTAAATGTTTAATTTATTATGGCAGTTAAAATATACTAAATTTCTCTGAAATTCAAAATTTTCAACAAAGCAAATGCTCTCTAAACCTGAAAATATAATCTCTTAAAACAAATCTACCACGTTTTTATTGGGGGAGGGAAGTTATAAAAATACAAGATTGCACTTGAAGATGGATCACATAAGGGAAGAAATAAAAATATCATTTAAGGGGAAAAAGAGCAAAGGTATCTGGTGAAGCTAAAACTAGTGAGCTTCAATGTCAAATCCACATTTGCTACTATGGAACATAAATGCTTTGTCATACATTATTAAAACATTTAGGGACAAAACACGTAGAGGTAATGCAATTAAAAAAAGAGGAAAGAAAATCAACATAAGGCATTGACAGCAATTAGAAAACAATATGAAATAAGATAGAATAAAAATTATGGCAGGTTGACAGATTTGATAAATACTCTACATCCCATATTAAAAATGTTTTTAAATTAAAAACAGCATAGGGGGAAAACATGTAAATGAATTGAAGTTCTAAAAAGAAACCTGCAGATAAATTAGCCTAAACTGAATCAACAAAAAGGAACTAAGGACATATGAATCCAGATGCACCTGTCTGACATCTTTATACTCTGCCTTTCCCATATAATGGAACTGTGAAGAGAAGCCAGAATCTTTAGTTTCATTGACCTTATGACATTCAGCTTGCTTCCTTTAAGTCAACCAAGATGAAAGGTACTTTTTAATCTCCTTACACAGAATGGAGGTACTGAAAGAATTTTCCAATATATTAAAAGCACTGGATCTAGATGTTCATAAATCAAGATAGCTCCTTATAAAGTTGGTGTGGTTTAAACTACAGATATCGCTCACTCTATAATATTCCTGCCACTGTCAGAGGTTCATCCATATTATCTTACTTGTTGTAACTCCTGCTATAAGATTAATAATCATCAACCTTCTTTGGACATATCAACTTGGACATGTTAATAGTCTTCAACCCTTTTTATGTATGTTAAATTTGTTGGAGCTGTTTTGATATTACCTGTTACTCCCAAGAAATTCTGCTTTGATGGTTGGATCAAAAGTTGTTCCAGGGTCCAGGTGCTCTACCTGTTCCAGGTATGTATTTTATTATCATTACTGCTGAAAATAATTTCAAATAACCAGAAAATTTTAATTCAATAACCTATTATTTTTATTACATTTTGCTAAGTAGTATGGGAAAAATCAAAAGAATTATAATATAGCTACCAACTCCTGGAAAGTAAAACATAGCTGTAGGAACACAGCATAAATACATGACAGGATATAGGACAATGATAGTTGCTGACAAATAGCAAGTGAGTGTTAACATACAGAATATCACAAAGTTACAGTAAAAAAAAAAAAAAAAAAAGAGACAGTGACCTGAGAGGAGCAGAGAACACCCAGCAAAAGATAAAGAGATCAAACTGAGTTTTGATGGATGAAAAAGATCTCAATTAGAGGCCACAAGAGAAGGGTGACATATTCCAAGTTAACGAAACAGCAGGGGCAAACGCATGGAAGCAAGAAAAGCCTAAGTTATGTTTGAGGGACGGGATGTAAAGTTTGCAAAGCTAGGTTGGGACAGTCTGAATGACTAGCGGTGTGTGAAGGACTTTGGTAGGGAGTAGTGTTATGAAAACGGTGTTTTCACAGGATTAGCCTGGTGATGGGTATGCTGAAGTCAAGAAGTGAGGAGAGTTGGAGGCAGGGGGACAACAAGTGGGGACACTGAAAGAGCAACATGTGAGCACCGATGGGAGTGAAAATAAAATGGAGTACGTGGCTTCCCTTTTTGCTTTTATACATCGAATCTAATTGTCAGCCTCTACAAAGACAATCATAAACTGCCAGCAGAAAAGGTATCCTAACTGGCGCAAAGACAGGCATCTGGCACCTCATAACTACAAAAATAAATAAATAAACAAAAGTAATTCAACTCCTAAGGGTAGATAGCGGTCACAACATAGCATGTAACTACTTAAAGGAGGGTAAAGAAAAGTTGAGGAGAAGGAAGAGAAAAATCACTAAATAAAATAAATAAAAACACATTATGAAAATCTGTATTTATTCTGGAGGGACAATGTTTGATTATTTTATTTTCATTTGTTCTTCTCTTTAGAATAGTCTGAAATTCAGTCTCACACAAGTGGTTCCTGTGACAGAGAAGCCAAACAGTCAGATGCTGGCGTCAGCAGCAGCTAATGATGTTCAACACAGTTTGCAGTGTGTCAGAAACAAAGGTCCTTTCATAATTGAATAAGCAGATAGATTTTTTCAGAATCACTTGCGCTTGTTATGATTCTTTTGACTCCTGGTCACTTACTACATTTTTATTTCTTCAAGAGCTATTTTTATTTAGGACAATAGCTTCAGGGTAAAGACTAGGTAACCAGGACTCTGTGTCCTTAAAGAAAAAGAAACATTTAAAATTTTTTCTTCACAAAATGATCTCTGGATTGAATTCATTGCATTATTTTATCTACTACCTTTCAATGAAGCTTAAAAAAAATTCCCGGCTGCACTCTAAGTCAAAAGTCTATGAGTTCTTGATATTCAATAGTATGGTGATAAATTCCTTTGTGTACTCCAAAAATGTTCAGTGGTGAGGATGATATTATTACTCAAAGTTTGATGACAGTATACAGAATTCTGTATCAGTTTAACAAAGACTCAGAATATCAGCATTGGGATCATGGTATATAGAGGACACTTTTGGTTAAGCCAAAGCTGATAAGGAACGAGCGTGAGAATTCATTTCCTCCAACATTGATTCAGAACTTCTCTAATGGCTTAAACACAAAATGGGGATTTACGTTCAGTACCAAGACACAGAATACCATTAGTCTTCTCTTAGTATATAAAACTATAACCTTAACACTTAGTTTAGATACTTCAATAATTAACAATCATCTCCTTCTATGAAACCACAGAAAAACAGTTCATTAGAATGCCATGGATAAGCAAATTAATGTCATAATACTCAAGTACAAAAATAACAGAACTGGAGGACATCTATTTTCTACTGAAGCTATATTAAAGAAATGAAATGTTATGAACCACTTCCCTTACTCTCAAACACACACACGCACACACACACACACACAATGCTTAAGCATTGAGAAGATCAAGTCTGCTCCTATTTAAACAAGGTGTAATATTGTTCTTAAGAAGATTGCATACCTGATGAGGTAGCAACTCAAGGCTGCTATTTTTATGCTGTAGAGTTTTAAGTTCTGCTGCTACCCATTAAAAACATGTGATTTAGTGCTGTTTTTATTGTACTTGTTAAGAATTAAATTGAAAACAAAGGGCATTATTTAAGGGCTCTAATATCTGTTTTAAGAAATAGAATCAAGCTTTAACGTAATTCTAGAATGGAAACTTATTAAATAGGAGGAAAAAATGAAAAAAGTAACTACATATAAAATCCAGGGATTATTGTACAATGGCTGGAAATTAGATTACTTATATCTAGCTTTGATATGCTTCAGTAAAGCACTTTACCCATATAGCTTTGCTGCTTTGTTTTTGTTGTGTAATGATTCATTCATTAATTCATCAAACATTGATTGATTAACCTTCAGGTGCCAAGCTCCTGTAGTACTGGTAACTGAGGATGTACGCAGGGCATGAGATAAGGTTTCTGTCTTCAAGATACTCACAGTTTAGTTGTAGAGACAGTCATGTAAACGAATAACTATAATAGAGTGAGACTTGTGAACAGATGCTTGTACAGTGGGGCTGTGATGATAGACAAAGCATATTTGCTTGGGGATTCAAGGAAGGCCTTAAACTAAGAGTGGCATATGAGCAATATTTTGAAGAAAGAATTTGAGTAGCTAAAGCATATTCAATAAAAATCAATGAAAGAGCATAATAAATAGTTATGTGAACTAAGTGAATAAGATTCAGGTGCTATTCACACATAACACCCTGCTCAAAATATATCGGCACAGTAGAGGACAGACAATGTGAGACAGAGGACATGGCTGTAAATGTGAGGCAGTGACCCAGGGAAATCTGTTCAGCCCCATTTTCAATCTCTAAAATACAAATTAAAAATATGGAGTCACAGGATTTTTGAGGAAAGCATATGAACCCATCCTGTAAGTTCTAAAGTACACCACAAATGTTATCTACTTAATTATTCTAATTTTGTCCAATGAGTGTAGAAGTAGAGGACACTTAATTATAAAGATGTGCTTTTTAGATTTTCACTTCCTGCCCTCTCTACCTGAGGGAGTTTCATTTCCTAATTCTCTCAAAAAAAAAAAACGTGTTTTTTTAGAAACAGCATGGCCAAGAGGCAAACTTTCACATTCTTCTTTAATACAAATATTATTTCAGTAAAATATGAGGGGCACACAATAAGATCTCTTCCTATTACATTATTGCCACTAATGCCCATGGGCCTAATCAATTCTTGAACAAGAGTATCCATGATAAAGCATGGATCATATTTAGGAGACATCATTTATAACCAAAAAGCCTCTGAACAGAGTATTGTTCTTGCACCCTTACTTTGTACATATATTTTTACTTTTCCCATCTATTTTATTTTATTTCTGAGCTCACATAATTGCAAGTACAATTATTATGTCATGTGAAAATTATTTTTCATACCTACCCCCACCTGCATATTGTCAGTATAGCAAATAATATTGTAGTCTACCTAGTGGAGTGCAGTGGTAATAGAATCAATGACCAATTCCAAAATAAGGATATTTTTATAAGCTGTTTCTTGAAATTGATATGCAATGAATCTGACACAAACCCAGCGTTTGGCAAGAGCCTGCCTGAGGGTACTCTTCTCTGCCGCCTTCTTCCTGAAGCATATTCTTGAAGCCAAAGTATACACTGAACACGGAGAACATCAAAAGGAAGTGCTGAGTCCCTGCACCTCTTGTCACTGTAACTACTGATTTATTGACCAGTGAAGTAGATATTTGTTGTTTTTTGGCTGCTCAGAATCTACTCCCTCTATTTTTAGTAAGAATACATATTGTACTTGGGAAAACTACCCCTTTTCAGCCTTTAGCCTATGCTGTTTCTGTGGAGCTAGTCTCATCCCTAGTGCTGGGGTAGACACGTGATTTGGGCCTAAGCCAGTCAGAATATCACCTGCTCCAGTCCTCCTGATTGGTTCACATATGTCCGTGTGACCCCGCTGGAGACCATGAGACTGTGCTGGAATGGCTGTCAAGTGTGTATTTTAATCACAGAGGGAAATCTTTTGTCTGAGGTTGGAAAGAGACCAAAAGATGGAGTCAGACACGGCCTGATGACCATATTTACCTTGTATCCAGCCATGCCAGATCAAATTCCAAACTTTTCAGATACCTAAGCCGATGAACTTCTCTGTGCTTAAAGCTAACTCGGGTCAAGTTTTCTGTCACTTACAATGCAATTAACAGATACAATCAATATTAACAGTTTATGCCCTATCCTTGTTACTAGAAAGAAAAAAAAAAAGTGCACTTTATTTTTTGACTGTTGCTTCCCTGGCATAATTGTTCGAGTCACTCTTGCATATCCATACCTGGCTACTCCTAAGAGCCCATACCTCTTACCTCCAAACTGCTGAATCACATGCTTTCTGCAACTTTGTAAGGAATGGATTATTCTTACCCATAACTAAATGGTCTTTCATATGTCCTGACACTTGTGGTTACTCTATTCTCACATTAGCTTGCCTCCTTTGAAGCCCCTTCCAAATGGCAACATAAAAACTCAATTTTAAATTATTTTAACAGCTTGTTTTTCTATTTCTGGTTTACAGTTAAATTATACATGTCATCATAATTGTCTTTCTCTTCACTAGTACTTTTATTCTCAAAAGGTATTCTGTCCTTTTACATTGTGGAGCTCTGCTAGGACAATATTTTGATATTATATTCTTACTAGATTATTTGGAAGAAGAGCTTACACTACACTAGGTTAAGTGTATCTCCTTTGTTGAGTGGCAACAGCAACCTTACTTAAGGAATTAAGCTTTGCCTTTTTTTCTCTTTTCAACAATACCAGTGGGATGCTTTCTTCTAAAAAGCTGAGTATCTGGCATATGGCATATGGAAAAATCAACTGTTTGTAGTAAAAGCTTGAGGCTTCTGAGGACTTTTGTGGGCATCTCATATAAATTCAGTGAGTTGGAATTAACAGGTCTGTCCTTGCACGAATGAACAGAAAGCCTGCAAAGTAATTCTCTGCTAATCACCGCAAATTAGTCTTAAATTCTGACATGGAAAGATTCTAACTGGCATCAAGCCTGAGGACTACTAATAATTATATTACTATAGATTATAAAGGGTCAATATTTACATGCCTTAGTAAAATGTAATCTTTGTTGAAAACAGAATGACTAAGTTTTACCCAACATTGTGATCTTCTGATTATTGACACATTCTTGGACTTGATAAATATACACCTTCTAGTTTGGAAACTGAGTATAGCCATCATTAAGAAATCCAAAAATTTCTCCCATTAGTCTCTCAGTTTTCAAATGTCCTGGGATATTCTTACTCTTTTACCCATCATTTAATAGTGTTTAGTAATTAATAATGGATTTATTTTATATACTTATTCAAAAAGTATTTACTGCACCAACCTTTAACTAGATAGCAGGGATACAATTAAGCAAACGGGGAAGAAAAGGTTCCTGTTCTTACGGAACATATATTCTAACAAATGCTCACAAAAACTGTTGCCTAATTAAAGTTTAGAGGAGTTCAATTAGCATCCAATTATAAGATAAAATTTTTATTATTAAAAGTGTATAGCCAAGTCACAAGTTATCTATGCATGTGGACCTTTAAAAATGTTAATTTAAGAAGTCACTACACAGATTAGCCAAACAGATTGCCTATCACAGGGGAATTTACCACTTTTCAAAATCTGTGTCTCTCAGATCAGCTCTAATTGCAGAAATATATACTGGCCTCAAGGAAGAAAATTATCAAAATGAATGAAATACAGGGAAAAGCATCTGACATATTTGCCTTTAAAATTATGAGAGACATCTAATTAAATAAGACCATTCAGAACTTGACAAAGCAACATTGGTTTCAAAATGTAGAAATGATGAACTCATGAAGAAAGCTCTGAAATCAATCAGCCATCCAATCAATCAATCAATTGAGTAGTCTCCCTCTTTGCCCCCACTGTATTTCTTATTCAATACAAATGAGTACATTTTGAAAAGTAAATTTTGAGAAGGGAGAAATGACAATTGTTTGACTCCTGTGGAGTAATAGAAATCAGACAATCAGGGGAAGGCGGGGACGGTGGCTCCTATTACAGTGAGCATTTGTCCAAAAGATGCAGCTGTGCATGTCCCACTGTAGTCTCTGAATTAAAAAAAAAAAAATCATGGAGTGGTGACCAAGTTTTGACAGCATTTGTTACTACTTTCAAGCTTATAAATTGGCAATCATGCTATAGGATAGTGTATAAATGCAAGGGAAATTTGTTTTTGAATATTTGCCCTCAACAACAGCTGTGGAGAAACTTGCATGAAGTTATTCAGTAGTTTAATCCTCAAGTACATTTAAAGTCCATTTTATCTGGTTTTAAAACTGCTGTTATGTAGTATTTGTGTAACCAGAGAAAATAGAAAGTTCCAACTACTTGAAACTTAAGTCTATCTATAAAACAAAAATATTGAAAGTATTTTAGTTAACTTGAAACCATTAAAACTTAACTACCCAAATCTATCAAAATCACATATCAAAATGAGCACTATTATGTACAGAAAGTTACAGTAACAACTGTGTCCTTTCATTCTTGTTTATCTCTTTATAAGAATTATTAAATAAACAATTCCTGTTTGTGCTTACAAATTCTTATGTTGGATTTATAATATATATATATTTATAGTACAAGTAAAAATAATTAGAATTAATTGTATTTTCCCTCTTACACAGTATTTGCAAAGAAAATACTTTTATATGACCAATGTAAGTAACATGTAACCAAACATAATTTATTTCCAAATGTTTAACTTATTATTCTTTTGAATACTTAACACAAAAGATTTTGCCTCTTTGAATAATTAAATCTAAGTCACTTAGAACAGAGTTTTTATACAACTGTGCATGCAGGTGTGTGTGTATACTTTTGGAAATGTCTTCAGAAATTGTGAATTTTTAAAGTCTATGCTTAAATAATAAAAATCATATATTTTGAAAAAAGGTAAACATTTTCAATCATCAGAGATCAACTAAACTCCACAAACTATAAGCCTGATGATTGGAGTCATGGCAAGTGCCATGGGGATATTATATTAGTTATATTATATATTAATTATATTAATGAAATTGGCTTAATATTATACATATATAACTCATATAATGTTCACAACGGCCCAAGAAGGAGATGGCATTCCTCCATATTCACATGTTCTAAATGATGGATCTGCTTTTGCAACCCAAGAAGTCTGACTCCAGAGTCAAGCATGGCATGCATATATATATTGTGGAAAGTTCAATAATTTACATAAGCTGTATTTTAACGGAAAAGTGGAAAAATCAATGTTAAGTGGGGATATTATGAAAGATTTTTATTAAACAGGCTGAGACTGGACTATTTACCCTAGGTGGCTCGATCTACAAAACTTACATACTGATTTACAAGTCAATCCATGGTCTGTAACAATGAACTTGGAGGTTGCTGTAGATAGCAGGATTGTGTATGATGCAAAGAACACAAGATTGCATTTCAGATAAAAATAGATTACAATCACTCTTCAAGTATTGCAAGGGGTCTTCATAAAAGAATACAGATTATACCGTATATAAAACAGGTGACAGTGCCCTCTTGAGGATGCTATTGAAATTTGACACCAGCTACCTATTCAAAAATTCTGCAGGTAAAACTGATGTTCTTTCAGGTATCATGGAATCACTATGCTTCATTTTTACAATTTTAAGAAAAATTCAAGTGCAATAAAAGAACTATTCACATTGATTCTTCAAACTTTTCCTCGAAAGGCAACCTTTGTAAAACTTACTAGCAAATAAATGTAAGGACACAGATGCAATGGTTTTGGTTTCCATAACTATGGGAAAGCTATGCAGCAATAATTGAGCATACAAAGAGCATTATGGCTTGGTTACTGAGGATTTCAAACCAAAAATATTTTGCCAACATATATCCATACCAAACTATAACAAATCAGGAATTTCATTTGACTAAAGATTCTAAATATGCTGCCATCATTTGTATCAGCCTGCCATTGTGCTTATCATGCTATGACTTCTAACAGCAAAAGAACAGAAAGGCCAGTCTGATTGTTTTATGAAACTTTTGATTTAGTTCTTTAGTCTAGAACCGTTATGTTCACTATAAGAAATGGTGCTCTGGCTCTTCATATTGCCCCCTGGGGGGACACACACACACACACACGCACACACAGTAAAATTCCTTCCTGAAACTTGACATGATGGAAGATTTGCAATACAAATACAAATACCTATGAAACAACTTTGGAGTAATCTAAAAATAAATGTGCAAAAAGAAAAAAAAAGAGAAGACACACACAAAAAGCAGCTTAAGTTTTACCAGAAAGATTCCACTTGGAAAAAGTATCAAAAATGAAGAAAGCAAGAAAACAGACTCTAAAGCTCAAATGGATTTTCTTTCTTAAAGTCACAGCAATTTCTATGTGTCACCACTGTGCTAGAATAAATTCATTAACTGCCTTGAAATTACAAGTCATTCATTTATAGGCTGACTTACTTCCTGAAAAATCTAACTGGTTATTCATATTTCTACAAGGCTATAGAAAAGACAAATAAAATAAAAATAAAAATAAATAAAAATGAAAGTAAAATACTTAGGAGAGACTCTCCAATCCCTGATACCCAGAGATTAAACTTGCAGTCAGGGGCCAAAAGCCACTGTGTGTCCTCTGTTCATTTGTGTTTCAGCTTGGGAAAATTGACAAATATGTAAAAGTAACTAACTTCCCTGCCCTGGTCCAAAAAGGGAGGAAAGGAAGAAAGCTAAATTGAATTTTATATTTATTTTCCCAAGAAGTTACATCAAGCTTATTAAAAAGAACCAATTGACTAACTTAGAGATTCTTGTTATAATTGTTTGTTAAAACATCAAATTATGTTACTTAGAACACCCACTTTTTTGGTTTGTTTTACTATTTCGTAGTTTGGAATAACTCTGTAGTGTACAAGCATAGCAGTAATTTATTATCCACCTATATTAAATGATCATTATTTTTTATCAATACATATAAAATAAATACAATTGAGAGTCATTGGCCTCCTAGCACGAGAAAAGGTAGAATCAATCAATGAAATATAAGATCAGTGTCCTGTGAGTTTGTTTTATGCATTCATACTGCTGATGATTAAATTAAAAAAGAAAATGAAAAGGGAGAAAGGTATAATACATGATTGTCACAGAATCCCTGTGTTTACAGAAATGTGGAACGTGAAATTAACAAAATATGGGCGCAAAAAAAAACCCCACAGATACAGTGTTAAAATGTATACTCATGGATACGGGTGCACCTTTTGACTTTTCTCTGTTCAGCATTGTACAAAAATTTTGGCGTCTACTTTGTTAATTCTAAGAACACCTGGCCTTCCGCACAATCTGCTAATTTCTTGCCATCCCCCAATATGTGGCATCTGTTATATCCTGTGGACCCTCTCATCACTTGTCTCAGTGGCAGGCACCACTACTATTTACTTACTTATCTATTTATTTATTCAAATAGGCATAAGTTATCTACTAAATAGAGTGCCACTTTTAGGTGTAAGTTACATTTGAAGCTGTCACCTTCTTTCTCTTCTCTCACCATTAGACATGCTTATAGAAGTGTAAACTATATCCAACAATATCCATTTCCTCATCTGCCATTCAGTTTTAAGCTCCCCACACTTTGGGCTATGCCTTTACCATGCCAAAGTAGTTGTGTTGAAGGCTACAATCATCTACTTTGTAAATTCCGCAGCCTCCTCACCCCTCATCCTCTGTTAACCTCCTGAAAATATTGAGACAGGTGACAACTCCTCAGCTTCCTTTACATCATACTTTCTTGATTTTCCTTCTGGAATCTACCTGTTGTGTCTGACTTTATCTCTACCTTTCCCCCACTCCACACACACAGTTTAATTGTTCTCCATAACATTTCTTCTGTTCTTCTCTGTAATATTTATCTCAGCAATGCCATGGCTTCCAATGTCACCTCCATGAGGATGATTCATGTATCTATATTTCTAAACTTATTTTTGTTTTAGATTCCAATTCTTTATTCTTTCTCTGATCCTCACCCTCCTGGTCATCTATCTACTCAAAGTATTTTAAGTACTTCAAACACTGTATCTAAAGATAAATACATCACTTAGCCTCCATAAGTCATTCCTCAATTCTCTGTTATTTAAATGTTTTAAGGGACATTCAATCACCAAGTATATTTTTAGAAATGTGTCCTTAATTTGTCCTTCTCATCAAATTGACTATCACATTTTTTACATTTTATTTCTTTACTGTCTTTCACACCTGTAACTTTCTGTTACGGTCTGCTACTGCTACCTTAGTTCACACTCTTTGTGTCTTCCTTATGGAATATTCTAACATCCTCCTCAGTAGCCTTCTTGCCCCTACCTTACCTAATTCTAGTCTATTCTGTACGCTGATGTCAGGTTAGCTTTTCTAAAGCCGAAACATGTACAACAACTTGCCATTGCACATAAATTAAAGTCCAGTTGTCTTAATCTGACATTCAAGATCTTGCATAATCTGGCCCCATTTTACTTTTCCAGTATTTTATATGCCCTGTGCTCATTCATATTGTGATGAATGACACAAGTTTAGTGGTGTTTTTTTTCCCCACATTTGTTCATCTTGCCAAGATATTCTTGCCTATTGGAATGCCCTTCCTCAATGGCCATGTATCCAAATTCTATATTTTTTTCTGGAGGTAGATGCCACTTATTCTATAAAAACCTATTTAATCTCCTGGCATAGAGACAGTATGAGTAACTCACATTATTTTCAGCCAGATATTATAGTTTCAATGTTTGCCCCTTCTGAAACTCAAGTTGAAACTTAATCCTCAATGTAATATTACGAAGATGGGGAGCCTTTAAGAAGTGATTAGGTCATGAGGGCTTTGCACTTATTAATGGATTAATCCATTTATGCACTCTTGAATTAAAGGAATGATGAGTTATCAGTAGAGTGAGTTAGTTATCACAAGATTGGGTCTATTATAAAAGCCAGTTTGGCCATCACTTTTGAGATCTCACCATGTGATGCCCTGTGCTACCTTGGGATTCTGCAGAGAGTTCCCACCAGCAAGAAGACCTTCACCAGATATAGCCCTTCAACCTTGAACTTCCTAGACTCTGCAACTGTAAGAAATAAATTTCTTTCCTTTATATATTACCCGGTCTCAGGTATTCTGTTATAACAACAAAAAGACTAAGGTAACAGACATTCCACTAACTTCTTTATGCACATTATTTTACTGAATGCAATCTCTTTTTTACATTATCCATCACTGAATATTATCTGTATTTCTCTTATGATAGTTAGTACACTTTGCTACATATCACATTTATTTTTGTGTAATTTTCTTTCCCTAAAGAATAAAATTCTTGAATTTAACATCTATACATGATCTTTTCCCAGTGCTCAGCACAGTGCCCCAAAGAAACTAAGTTAGGAGTTAATTTACAAGACTTCCTTTACTTGAAATAATCTGCGTAAACTATTCGTAAATATGATGTGCACACACACATATATACGTGATGGTTTTTATGAATTATTGCAACACTTCTGATTTAAAAAGTCAAATATTCTCCATGTCAAATGTTAACAATCATTAATGCAGCATGCAAAAATCAAAGAGATTGGATACTTCTTTTGGGAAGAAAAAGATATAGTTAGTCTTTGTAACAAGAATATCTGACTCATTGCTGTTACTCAAATTTGATGATTAGCAGGAAAAGCACTATAGGCTTTGCTATTCTTCTGTCTTACTTAGAAAACAGGGAAGAGAGAAAATGACAATCAATCAAACATATGAATAAAAATTAAGCCTTGAAACACTTGCACATATTCAAATGATATGAATGACTGAGTAATCTGCATTTCTACATTACTCAGTGAGGCTGCATACTCAGCTGATGGAAACCTTAGTGCCCTAACTTGCTGAATACTCTGTCGATCAGAAACACTAGTATCTTTTTGCAGAGGGACTGCCACCTGGATTCACATGGTTACCTTTTTGATTAACTTTCCTACTCTGACTGCTACCATTTGTCCCCTGTTGCACACGACTCTCTTGAAGGAAAAGATACTCAGTTCCATAAACAAAAAACTTTTTTTTAAAATTCTGATTTGTGTTATGCCCCTTAGACAGCATTTATTTATTCCTTGGAAATATTAAAACTTGCTTTTATAAGGCAGCTTTATTTTTTAAAAACAGCCCAACTCACTCGGTGGCATTTCTGCATCTTCAATGTGAGAAAGCATATTGATTGGACTAAAAAGCTACACAAGGAGATTGGAACAGCTTGTTTGAGGAGAAATTTCCCCACCTTAATGAAAATGTGAGTAACTGGCAAAGCAATGACAACTGAAGCTATGGTCTGCTTGGGGACAGTTCCCTTCTTTGTAGAACTGCTCAATGCAAGGTTGGAGCCAACTTTAACTTGCATACTGTGCTGTGCTCCTCCAGGACTTTGCCTAGAATTGAATGACTTCCAGCACTCAGGAGTTCATGATTTACTTTTCACCTGTGAAGTTGAAAATTGCAGCCATGATAATTAGTGGTGACTGGATTTCAGCATGCTAAGCAAAGTGCATGCTCTTTAAAATACATTAAGTAGAAGAAAGCAAGGTGAAGAAAAATAAAGTACCAGCATGTAAATATTAAGCCAATGCTGCACTAACACATTTTCATCACTCGTAGAACATCCCTGAAATAATAACCAAACAAACAATTCTAACAGTAGGTAGAAAGTGCCATACACTAGGTAACTCCCTTGAGAAGAACATGCTTCAGAAGAAATTGTTTGTTGAACCTTCTTTTGGAAGGACTTGGTGGCAGAATTTCATACTAAGGGTTACATAGTACACACAAAACAAAATCACTTACAGAGTTGATATTCGAAATTTATTTAGCATTATAGAATTTTAATGATGATGATTATAATGCAGCCCTGTTAAATAGTAGTTGGTACTATCAAAAATCATTTGAACTCTTCCTTTCTTATAAAGATGGGAAAATTTTTTGAGACTCTTTCCCCAGCTGTGTATCCCCCATGTTCTTTTCTGGTCCAGGTATTTTCTCAACTCATACGTCATTTGAATGGTGACTCAGGGGAAAACACTTTTAGTTAATATACTAAGTGGCATGTAATTTAGTTTTTTCTTAATCTGACTTTTAGTTTCCAAATCAAAAACATACACCAGAAGTTATTGATCTGGGCAAATTTGTTCTTTAAGGACAATTTTTTTTTAACTCAAATGATCCAGATTGTTAGAACATTACTAAATTTTGAGGATGGTTGAGCATGCGGTGAGTAAAGACCCACCTAATGAATTCCTGAATAACTAAATTTTTGCTTCATTTTTACTTGGCCAACCTAGCCTAAACTCAAGAAACGTTTTCAGTTTCTGATTAATGGTAGATATGCTCTATGCACTCAAGTGAAATCATTTATCATTTATTTCAACTAATTCAATATATCACTTTGAACTAAGATGATTTAAATCATTTTACATGTATAAATTTTAAGTGACTATAATTTTAGAGCAAAAATCAATTAAAAAAATCCTTTCCTTTTATGAACATTATGCATATTTTGTTGAGAAAAAGGAGCCAAAGTTTATATCAGTATGTTTCCATTTATATGAAGTTCTACAACAGGCAAAACTAAAAGCAGGTAATAAAAATCAGAGCAATGATTTCTCAGTTGGGTCAGAGAGGAGTGGGGAGCCATGGAAGAGGGAATTGCAAAAAGGCATAAGGAAATTTCCCCAGGTGTTAGAAATATCCTATGTCTTGATTGGAGTGGTAGTTACGTGGACATATCTGTCAAAACACACTGAAGTGTACATTTAAAAAAACTGCATTTCATTGAATGTTAATAATGCAAATTATTTTGATAAAGTTGATTTATTAAACAAACAAACATTCACCCCTGGCCATTTGAGATGGCAGCACCATATCATCTTTGATCCCCTTTCGGAAACCCTATTTATATCTAAGTCTCGAACCTTTAAGTTGAATGCAGATTCGACATTAGGGAAGCACAACCTTAGTCTGCAATCTCTAGCAGTTTTGTCTACTGGCTTGATATTAGTGAAATTTACCTATCTTGTTTTGCGGATATAATCATCAGACTGTTGCTTATAATTTACTCTGTTTGCTTAAGAAGAAATGTGGCTGAATTTTTTTTTCACTTACAATATGTGTGCCTACACACAGATAGACACACACTCAGACACACACTCCTCCAACAAAAATATTTGGAAAAAAGTAAGCTTTTCAATTAATCTTCTAGCAAAGTTAAAGTGTGTAAAGTCAAATCATTCTTTTATATCATTCCGGAAATAAGAATAAGGGTCGATGAGCAGTGGATATTGGGAGCTGTTTGGGCACTGTACAGAAGAGGCATCAAAACTACAAGGTGCAGCCAGATGTGGTTGCAGCGTGCGCCTCTAGTGTCAGGAGGCTGAGGCAGGAGGATTGCTTGAGCCTAGGAGTTTGAGGCTGTGGTGCACTATGATTGCACTCATGAATAGCCACTGTATTCCAGCCTGGGTGGCATAGATCCCGTCTCTAAAACAAAACTAAACTAAACTAAACTAAACTAAACAACAAAAACCACAATAAACTGCACACAATAGACTATCCTACTTCAAAACCTGTTCTCTCTTCTTGAGGAGGAAGAACCTTCAATTGGCTTTCAGCCTTTAGAGGCTCTAATTTTCCCATCTGATGGTAGTGGGATTTGTGATGAACAGTCAAATATGCTCACACTTTCACATAAGTACAGTGAACTCCAAAATACTAAAGGAAAATGCCACACTGAATGTATGATTTTGGTGCTATAAAATGTAGTGAGTAGAAATGTTAGCATTTTCTGATCTTTAGGTCAATGATTCTTATGGAAACGATTTCATTGCTTTTGCATAATACTAATAATGATAGTTAATGTTTGTTTTGCACTTATGGGCAAGTGTTGTCATAACTACTTGGTATGGGCTTTCTAATTTATTCTTTGCAAATTTATGTGGTAAGGTACAATTATCATTCCTATATTACACACAAGGAGTCTTCAACTTAGAGAAATTAAGTAGCTTATCCCAGGTTTAGCAGCAGATTTGTGGTGGACTAGAATTTTTAAATACAAAGACCATAGAATACTGCAAAATAGTATACATACAAGCATTGATAGTTATAGCAAAGAATTGGAAAGAATTCTAATGTCCATCAACAGAATTGAAAAATACACTCTAATATAAGCCTTCAATAATATACTAAATAAAATTGAAAATCAGTGAGCCACATTAACCCATGTCAACATGGATTAATATCACAAGCAGAATTTCTGGTGAGTAAATCAAGTCACAGAAGGCTATATATGATATGATTACATGCATATACAATTCATAAATTAAAATGTAAAACAATCTGTTTTTTGAGGTTATATATCAATTTGTTAAAATTATAATAAAAAATAAGCTGTCAGTAAACCCCATTTCTTTTCCATAATTTCTTATTCCACTTCCAATTGTCCTCTAGCTAGTTTCATAATTTTTTTTTTTTTGCTTACATTTAAGTGTTCATTGCTAAGGAAGAAATAATATTTGTTGTTTCAATCACTTTATGATTGTGATAGTATATTTTAATGAATGTTTAGGTTTATCCTGGGTAACACAAGTAATAATTGCAATAAAATTTTAACATAAGCTATCAGAGACTAAGCATATAGAACAATGTTTTTTTTTTTTAATAAAAAAGCATGTGCCACATTCCTTTGCTACTGATAAATTTCAGTAAAACCCTGATCTAGAATGACTTACTAGACATCAAACAATTTCCTCTGAACTCTTCTCCAGAATCAAGTAGCTTGACTAAACCCTCGAGAACACCCATCTTTTCCATATTGTGTAATTTATTTTCACCAACAAGATCTCAGCTTTGGTCACAATTCTAGAATTTCAGGTCAGGACTGCTCTCAGGAGTCTTGGCCTGGGCTCTGATCATCTGCTGACAAACCTTATTGAATCCACCTACTTGCTTGCCTGAATTCTGAGTACTGCTTGTTGCCATTTTCCTCTGTCAATGAACTCTGATCATCAGCCAGGAAACACCCATCATCGACCTGTCACTTGTCATCTACTGGTCTACTTGAACTGCTGTCTCTTTCTGTCACCATACTATCATGATATTATAGTTCATCTTGGTTTTCACTATTTAAAGCAAAACTACACCACAAATGCTGGTCGCACAGCAGGGAAGTGGTGGGAGAAATTAGAGCTGCCTAAATACTCTCTAGAATGCATTCTCCAGCATTTCTTCTAGAAAAGAGGCAATAAGTAAGGAGTGATTGCATTCAGTAGGAGAAGGTAAAATATCCCCAACTAACATCAACCATATGTACACTTTCCAGAGTATTTCTTCCGTCATTTAGTTGACCAACATTTAGAGTCTGTTGAATGTTTTGATCATTGAAAATACAGACAGAAATAACACGTGGGCCATCTTTTCAAGGTGCTCACTAATTATTATGTTCACAATAACACATAACGTGGCTAGACTTGCAATTAGAAGTGTGAACACAGTGCAGTGGGACCAGGGGGACTCCTTTCTAGGAGCGTTCATGATATCTAAGCTGAATTCTGAATATCAATAATGGCAATAATAGCAAATAATTGCTGCTTAACAAGTATATGTCAACAATTGAGTGAAATGTTTCATACATTTATTTAATTTAATTCACAAATAATTATTGGGTTACATTGTTATTCCCAATATACAGATAAAGAAACTGAGTTTCAGGTAAAAGTTTTCAAGGATAGAGAACAAAGAATGGGATGGGGCAGAAATGGGGTCCAGACAATGAAGCAAATGACATGAGATAATTAAGGATTACATGACATTAATTTAAATGCAAGGGATAATGTTGGAGAGATAAGATGGTATTAATGTATGGAATTTTATAAGTTTTACCTACTTTAGAGTTGCAAGTACAGCAGTGTACTACTAGCACAGTAGAGTGCTTTGCATGTAATAGATTATGAAGAAATATTTTTAATGAAAGAATGAACATTACATAGTTACTCCCTAACTCAATTTTCTTCTTTGTAACCTAGCAAGTTAATCTCACATATATGTTAAATGTTAGCTCCAGAGTCTTTTGGAGATGGAATCTACTATTATCTTTACATTTCAAAAACTATAATTTCTTAGCTTCTATGTTCAGTGAAAAAGATCAAATAATACTTAGTGAATAAAAATTAAGCTATTATATTAATTGAAACGATAAAAACTACACATTTAATGCAAAATACATTTGTAGTACCTTAGAAAGTTTCTATCTTAGCACTTCCTGAGGTTTTTGTTTAATTTTAAGGAACAAAAAACCATGTAAATCCAGACATGTTCTCTGATAGTGAAAAATCAAAGATGAAAGTCCACTTACACTTCTTATGAACATCTAATAATGTCTGCCAAGGAAACACTTATAACTATCATAAACATATTTTTAAACCTGCCAAAAAATAATTACACATAACCATTTTGAAATGGTTTGAATGCCAAGAAAATCCTTCCACATCCTCAAGGAACTTTAAAGGAAACACACTTTAAAATAATGAACTGCCTCCTATTTTCCTCTATTAAATGATTATCTAATGTCAGATACTTGTCACTTAGTTGTAACTTAATTACATGGCAGCACCACCATTTGGGGAATTATATTCTAATGTCATGCTCACCTAAAAGTAATTTGCATGCCACCTGCTCTTTGGTTCTGAGGATGACATCAGCCATTGCAGAAGCAGAGAGCGAAAGTGTTATTAAGAAACATAGATATTCGCTGAGGTCATATCGAATTGATGCTACAGAATAAGCTAAGGACAAGTACATCTCTTACTGGAAGAGATGCCATCACCTTGTTTTCTACCATGACAGACACGGATTCCTAAAGAACCTCATCTATCATTCAATGAAAAGTGACCTGAATTCTAATTTTCTCCTCCAAAAATCTGCTTTGAAATATCAGAAAAGCTGTTGATTCTCTATTCCCAGTCTCCCTGTCTCAGGGTTGAGGATACAATCTCCCACATCACAAGGGTGTAATTAACTAAGGTGCAAGCATTTTCCAACCTGTGGGTGAAGGAAACAGGTGCAAATTACCATTTGAAAGAGTGATTCATGTCACCAAGACTAACTGCTGACTAGGGAAGCTTAAATAAACCCTATTTGAAGTTCTATTATTTTTTAAATGCTGAAAGAGAATCCATACTTATATACAGCATTGCACAGATAAGATATGCTCCCTGCCCTCTGGGTCTGCCATTTCAGTGAAACAGATGGCAAGATTACAGAATGAATGTGGAAGCAATGGGCAGAGAAATGATGATAGATTTTTACAACCCTAAAAAAGTTCTGAAATAGCATTACTAGTAATTTACTAGGTAAATCAGACATAGATAATAGCAATTTCCAAGTTCAGCTGTTTACCTGAATATTAGAAAAGGTATGGAGCAGCTAGCCTTCAGTTATCCTCATTCTAAACATGTGTTTTTAACAGAGACATAGATCTATGGATCAGAACAGAGAATACAGATATAAATCCATCCTATTATTACCATCCAATCTTCGACAAAGTAGACAAAAACATACACTGGGGTAAAGAATTCCTATTCAATAAATAGTGCTGAGAAAATTGGATAGCCACATGTAGATGGCTGAAACAGGATCCGCACCTCTCACCTCTCACAAAAATTAATTCACAACGGATAACAGACTTAAACCTAAGGCATGAAACTATAAGAATTAGAACTAGAAGAAAATGTTGGGAAAACTCTTATAGATAGCTGCCTAGGCAAAGAATTTATGAAGAAGACCCCAAAAGCAATCACAGCAAAAATAAAAATAAATAAATGTGACCTGATCAGATTAAAAAGCTTCTGCATAGCCAAAGACACAATCAATAGAGCAAACAGAAAACCTAAAGAATGGGAGAAAATATTTGCATGCTATACATCTGATAAGGTCCCAATAATCAGAATCTACAAGGAACTCAAGCAAATCAACAAGAAAATATCAAACAGTCCCATTAAAAAGTGAGCAAAGGACATGAACAGAAACTTTTCAAAAGAAGATAGACTAATGGTCAACAAACACATGAAAAAATGCTCAATGTCTCTAATCATGAAGGAAATGCAAATCAAAACCACAATGAGATATCACCTAACTCCAGTGAGAATGGCTTTTATTAAAAAGTCCCAAAACAACAGATGGTGGGGAGGATGCAGAGAGAAAGATACATTTATACACTGTTGGTAGGACTGCAAACGAGTACAACCTCTATGGAAAGTAGTGTGGAGATACCTCTAAGAACTAAAAGTATAACTACATTTTGATCCAGCAATCCCACTACTAGGTATTTACCCAAAGGAAAAAAAGACATTTTATAAAAAAGACATCTGCACTGGAGTGTTTATAGCATCACAATTCATAATTTCAAAGATGTGGAATCAACCCAAGTGCCCATCAATACCTGAGTGGATTAATAAAATGTGGTGTATGTATACCATCGAGTACAACTCAGCCATAAAAAAAAAAATGGTGATCTAGTATCTTTTGTAACAACCTGGATGGAACTGGAGACTGTCCTCCTAAATGAAGTATCTCAAGAATGGAAAAACAAACACCACATGTACTCAATACTAAATTGGAACTAATCGATCAACACTTACATGCACATATGGAAGAAAAATTCAAGGGAAATCAAGTAGGAAAGGGGAGGGGGAAGAAGGAGTTGGGTAAATTCACACCTCATGCGACAATGCACACTATCTGACTGAGGTGCACACTTATAACTTCAGCTTAAACTGTACAAAAGCAAATTATGTAACCAAAATGTATGTACCCCTGTAAAATTCTGAAATAACAACAAAAAAAGGAAAATAAAAATGTGTTTTTAAAATAATTATCATCTCCCATGTTGTATTTACAATTAAATTTGAAAATCAAACACCTGAGTTTTTTAATGCATGCTAATATTGTTTGCATCATAATTATTATTAAAATATGTTACTACTAATAAATAATCGTTTCCTTTTTCAGTTGGGTAACTTGGCTTAGATCTTGAAGTTGTGTATGAAGGAAGGTGATTTATCTGGGAAGGGAAGCATTTAATGTGCCTCTGAAGTCAAGGTCCAATTTGATGTGGAGAAGTAAAGGAAGGAATAGGAGGAGAGAGGGAAGGAGACCGAGGCAGGGGAAACTGACCAGGTGAGGACTATTGGGGCAAGATAGGACAAGTTAAGTTTTTGCCAGGTGTGATAAATTTTGATAGTTTTTAACATAAAAGAAAAAGAGCTACAGAAGAGCTAGCAGCAGCAGATGAGAGTGAATACAAAAGTGGAGGTGAGAACTTTAGGAAGCACTGGGAGCGGGACCAAAGGACTTGATGGAAAAATGGTAAAAAAAAAAAAAAAAAAGAAAGAACAAAAAAGAGTGACAGAGTGGACATTGGTTAATTCAAGTAATGATTAAGTTGACTATGCAAGTAAGGGGCCAGGTTGAATAACAAGCATGCCAGAAAGTTCATTTTAATATCTTGAATTGAGCTTTGAACTGAAGTGCTGAAGGATTTTGAAGTTCTGCTGTAGATTCCAGGTGTATACCATGACGAAATTGGACTTAGTGTGAAGAAGCAAATTCTACAGCAAAAATAGTCTTCCCTGATGTTTCTCCCCACCCCCATACTCCATTTTGCTCTATTTCTATTTTTGATGAAATGTACTGAAATATCACTTTTTGTTATCTAAGTAAATATTTCCCAATCTTAATATTTTTTTTCTCCCTGGAGCTTAAAAACACATAATATCAAACCATATTTTATAATTCTATTAGGTTGCTGCATATAGTTTGTTAGATCCGTAAGTGGTGCATGTTGCTATAAGTTATCATCCGTGAGCCCCTATATGACTAATAAAACATTTCTACGCTTTATGCATCAAGTAAAAAATACAAGAAAGACTAGTGAAACTAACATATGTTTTTTGCATTTTATCTTTCTATTTTATGCTTTGGGGAAATTGTCTTTTGAAAGTCAGATAATATTATCTTAGAATTACTCATTCTATAAACATTTTCTGAGTGCTTACCAACACACTATGCATTGAGTTAAGCATGTTTCCTATTCAAAAGTTAACTTTCTATAGAGAGGCAAGAAGAATTAGAAAGGAAAATGAAAAACACTATTATGCAAATGACTACCAAAAAAGTCAAAGTCTTGATGACAGGAAACAGTCATCACACAAAATCTATTTCTTATTTTTTATTATCCATTAGATTCTAAGATAAAACATTATTTCATGACAAAATTCTGATCTTTTGATCTCATATAAAAATGGATTGTCTCAACATTTGAATTTTGGTTTTAAAATAATTTATTTTGATGAACATTATTTGTGAAAATGGAATGCTCACAATGATATATATTATTTCTTAAATCCAGTCCTATCCATATGTTTTTTAATTGGTTGTTGAAAGAGAATATGGGCCATAGGAGGATTCTCTACATATATGATATTATTTATAATATATTCATGTCCATGTATAATTTTAGAATTAGAGGCCAAACCTTTTGAGAAGGGTGTATCATCTGATTAAAAAGTTTCTCTGTTCTTAATAAGCTGTTTATTATAGCTTGACACATACAGATAATCATAAACAAATAATTTTACTAAGGCAGATATAGTAAAGCTTTTTAAAAAGTTAATTGAAAATGAAATAAGTAACTATGCACTTTATCTTGATTATTTTGGAGGTTGAGCAACAAAACTGGTTAGTCACATACAGATATTGCACACTACTTATGTATAATTAAAATAATCATGAAAATGCTATGAAAATAATTAAATATATAATGGAGTAAAGTCATGTCAGAACCATGAAAGGCTTAAGTTAAAAGAATTCCAGCACTTATCTAAGGAAATATTATAATTCTTCATAAATAAGTTTGAAGGAAACTGACAGATAATAAGAACATTTTTCTAAGAAGTTATTTGTGTGCTTCCTATGCCCTGTCAATTTTTCACACTAAGAATGAAAGAAATTTTTGAAAATAAAGAAACCTATTGAATATTTGAAATAACATTGTTTTCCATAATGAAAGTTTTCTTTTTACATTTTATTATATCAGAAGGGAAACATTTTTATTAGGTGGTATTGGGAAAGCCAACAACTAAGAAACAAAGTTTTTAAGTCTGGCATCAAAATTTGTCCACATCTGGTCATAAACGATCTTTCCAGCCTTCACTTACCTTATGCTCTTTCACATAATCTATATCTCAGGCAAGCTAGACCACATGGGATTTCCCAAAGGACTCAAGCCTTGCTTTTGTGAATATTCCTCCTTCTCCATAGTGATTCTTTATTCCATGATTGACACTATTGCTGATTTGGGTTGCATCATTCTTTGTTGTGGGGGGCTGTGCTGTGAGTAGTAGCATCATCTTTTAGTTCTTTCCACTAACTGTCAGCTGCATTTCCCTAGTTGTGACAAATAAAAATGTCTCTAGACATTGTTAATGTTTCTTGGGAGGGGTCAAAATTTGTCCTCACTGAGAATCACTGTTTAAGCTCTTCATACATGTTTGATGGAATCTTACCCAACCTTCCTCTTCCAGACCTAGATCAAATGCAATCTTTCCGTCCTCCTCAGGCTACTAACCAGTTGAATCTCTTCTTCAAACAACCCCATTTGTCTTTATATTACATGTACTTATGTGCAAATCTTATGTATATCATTAGAAAGAAATTTGATTGAAAGCTAAGACCATGCATTTTCTTTCTGGATATCTTCAAGAAAGCTTTCTTGGGACAAGAAACCATCAAAAATCTATTCTATAATAGTCAACATTGTTATCATCACCATGTTCTTTGCCTCTACATCACCGTCTGTACTGTAGTTTTTGAAAAAGCAAAACATGATTAATGTTCATTAATCTGAAGAATGGTGCAGACAAGTTCTATTCTCTGTTTTGCTTGAAACTGGAGAGTAAGTCATTGCTGTTGAATTCAGTAATGGTCTTGTCTTTTCTCTCTGTAGATAAAGTTCATTACTAAACAAATTAGCTTTTCAATTACGGCTGCTAAGCCATAAGTTATTGAAATTCACTGAAACTTTCACAGTCTTTTTTTCTAGATGTTCTTTTCTAAGCACCAATAATTTAAAATAAGATGAAATTATGCTGCTCATAATTAAAAAAATATATAAATAAAAATGTAACTTGGCTCTCAGCCTGAAGACACACAATTTGGATAACAAACTTCAACTTCTTTTTCTCTCTTTTTTTCTCTCTCTCTGTTTTCTTTTTCTTTCTTTCTAAATCTCTGGTGCAGGCTAGCTAGTCTTTGGATAGGGTTCTCGAATGCAAAACTTGGGGTTACTATAGGCAGTTGAGCAAATTAACTACAAGTCTGACTCTGTTATTTGTGAAGAAGAATAACATCCTAGCAGCAAATTGCTGAACTAAGGGCTAAAAGGAAAGACAAACAATGTATGAAATGTTGTACCCAATAAAAAATGAATGGCCACACAAGTCTTTTAAAAAATGAAGTGGACTGGTAGAGCGATGCTTTCAGCACGTTCCTTCTACTGAAATTGACACATGGGAAGGGTGAATGCTCCTGGGTTCACTAGCTGGAGGATGAGGCCCTACAGAAGACAAAGCAATTTGAGGATACAAGAAAGAATTGCCGAGATTATGTGACAAGGCTGGATCTTTCAGGACAAAGAATACCATTTGAAATCTTGCCACTGAACACCCCCACACACATACACACACACACCCCCAAACTAGACAAAGCTTGTCCTCTTAGTCATAGTCAGAAGTACTAATGACTGCACAGCTACACGTTCACAGTTTGTAGCTCAGCATCGGGTCATCTGGGGAGCTGATTCATTCATGACTAGAAAACTGGGCTATTCTTCAAGACCTGGTAGAACCCCACCCCTAGTCTAGTGGAATTATTTTGTTTTGTTTTTTAAACTACTTCTGCATTAGTCTTTGCTTCTCTGTCTTTATTCTCAGAAACCACCTTGCTGCCAAGGTCCATTCTAAGACTGGGGCAGAGACTAACATATGACCCTTAGGGACTACATTGTTGTGCTTGAACCCCAGCCCGGAGATTGAGGTTCTGTGACTTGTTATCAGATCTTCATCATGAAGCTTATCTGTTTGCCTGGGGTTTCCAAATTTTGTCCAGATTCCTTATCCAGCATTCTACTCACTTGGAATTCTGGACAACTTCATCTAGGATGTAACATGAATTGAGAGTGGCAGGTCTCATGTGCAAACCCAAATATGTCTGACTTTAAAGTCCTCTATATATTTCCTTGCTAGGTCTATGAGCCAAGACTTGTCAGTGCTATACCATGATGCTGCTATTTACCCTGATGACGCTGGAGTCATGTCCACTCAAGGCCTTCGGCCATGCCTGCAGATATTTGGTCTTCATGCTTCACTCAGCACCCACACTAATCCAAGGATTTTGTTATAGATCCATTGACTCCCATGTGCTGAGACCTACTCTGGATACCTAGGACCATTTCTGACTGTGTTTTGATGTTTGAGACCCACAATCTTCAGAAGCAAACTACCATTTTTAGTTCATGGTTAGTTAATAGCATATTAAGTAAAATAGGCACAGCATCTCCACACCAAAAAAAAAAAAAACCAAAAAAAAAACCAAAAAAATAAAAAACCTGAACTGCATGCCTTTAATTTGGTTAAAACTGCATAAAATTCATTAATATGCTTTAGTGGTTTTTTTTTCCTGATCACAAAGACACGCAAATAATTACCGGCAAAAGGAATTAACCAGGCCTTCAAAATCAAAGATATATTTAATATTTGCTACATTTCAGATGGTAGAAGATAAAATTTTGCAACCGTCTATGAAAATTCCTGCCACCTGTGCCAAACTACATTTCTGCAGCCCTATTAGCTGTTCTGGGCACAGTCAATCATCAAAATAAATCAAAGTCATATAACCAGTTTGGGGTTGCTTCTCATCACTGGAGTAATTACTTTTTGTGACACAAGGAATTCTTTTTTCTACTTTTTTCACAGCTATTACACCTCCTAAATCTTCAAATTATGCTACAATGAGCTGTCCTAGTTTCTTTCTGTAAGATTAGCATGTTTTTCAATGCTGTTTATCTCATGTGTTATCCATCATGAAAAACTGTAGCTTCTGTAAGGCTAGATTTAAAACATGCTAGTTAAATACCCACAATATTAATCCTAAAGTTTGGATAATTTTGAAATGAAATATTTATCTTCCTCTCTTTTGTTTTAAAGAAGATTTCATATTTAAATAATCAAGTTTGAGTGTAGTGTACTACATGAACGTTGAAACAACAAAAAATAAAAAACAAATGGGTTTTTTTAATTAAAGGACATACTTAAACTCTTTTAGTCTAAGTATAGTTCTGTGTATAACACTACATATCATATCAAAATGATATATATCCTAATATTGCTAGAGCCATGTAGGTGGACATTATTTTAAGCTACTCAAGTCAGTATAATACAAAATAAATAATTTAGCTTAACTAAGAATACTTTCTAGAGTACTTCTCTTATATTTTAAAAGAAAATACTTTAAATTTAAACTAAAAGTTATAAAAGGCATAAAATGACCATTGTTATTCATAAGTCATCTAAATACTAAGAGTTGCTATACCTAAAATTCAATTGGCTAATTTAATTTCCACAGGAAATTGAAGCATTTCTACAGTTAAATTAAATCAAGTTGATAAAATACCAATAAAGGATAAGCAGTGTAGATACAAAGCAGGTTTGTTCATATTGTGAAACATTACATACAATGATTTGAACGGAGCCAGCAAACAGAAGCATACTCACTTTTAATAATACCTTTTAATGTCTTATATATAATTGTATATAGAAAAACATATATGAATATTATGCATATATAAATGAACATACAGGCACATATATAACTATAAATTTAAATGTAGGAGTTTCTCAGGATTTTTTAAAAAGAATAATGTAGAATACTATAAAGAATAGTGTAGGATACTATATTAAGCACTCAACCAACTAAGGTATTTGATCAAATGCAGAGTGAAATTTTCCTCACACAGAATTTAATGCCAGTTTGTGACAAGGTTCCAAGGAAGCTCAGCTGGCAATTTAAAGAGTCCTTGGGGGGATTAATTTAGCTACTTCATCAAGACTTAGCACAAAGGCAGTAAGAGTTGGATCTGGTAAAGATAAATTTATCTTACCAGTCAGCAGCACTGAGACTGGGTTTCCTTATGACAAATCATGAAAGTTCTGTGGGACTTGGGTAGAAGATTCTTGTGCAATAATGACATTAGATCACCTTTTCAAAACAAAGCTTAGACATAGATGTTAGCTTCTTATTCCAATTTGTATTTAAAATGCAACAATTTGAAGCCCATGTGAGAATACTACCAATTAGATTACTTTTATTAATTAACCAAATTATGGATCAACCAAAGCCAAACAGTTTTGGGACATCACTAAATGTATTTCTTTAATGTTGTGGTCATACAACATTAGGCCTTGCTCTAAGAACATAAGTCCACTCACAGTGTCTAAGTGTGCATGCTTGTTTGTGGTTTACTTTTGTTTTTCCTCCCAAAGGAATGCCAAATAATGCAATGTATTTTTATGGCAAAAATAAGAGGTGTTACAAATATCAGCAATGTGTAGAAACTTTTAATTCTGTGGGATGCCAAGGTGGCAGAATGTTGTGTCCCAAAGAAAGAAAACGAGGCAGGCAGAAAAGCACGTATGCTAATACATATTTGCTCACAGACACATACACTTGCAGCTTTAAAGGGAATACATAAAAATTACGCTGCAGACAATATCTTTATACAGATTTATCATAGCATCTGTCAGCTCCATAATATGTTCATAAAACTAGGAACACGTGTCATAGCAGTATGCTCATTTTGGTATGCCCACTGTTATTATCTCAACTTCCCTTGCTGCTAGTCTGGCTGTTGTCGATCAGATCATAGCCTCAGGAATCCTGGTTACTTCACTTCCACATCAAAATGTGAAGTTTAAATACATCAAAGGTATAACTTGTGGTACAAAATTAAAGGGAAATGATACTGTACTTAGAAAAATAATTCAAATAAAATGTCTAGGATTGGAGGGAACTCAGGGAAAATCTCATAGATGAATGGGCATGAAGAGCAAAAATATAAGAAGGTTAACGAGTTATTGATAGAAGTCCAATCATAGCAAACATCTGGTTATACCAACGTCAGTGAAACCTCAATGCTATATGGAATTTCTCAGTAATGGCAGTGTAAGACATGGCAAATCATGGCACTTTGTAAATTGCTTGACACACACTATAGGTATGAGAAATTCTAGAAACATGTACACTTCACAAGTGGTTGTCTGAAAATATTTGTATCTTATCTGCTAAGCATTATTACTTTTTGGGTCTATTTGTCCTGAAAATTTTTAGCATTTGCCACAAAGATTTTAATAGAGAAAGCATTTTTGCCACATTCATATTTTCAGTGGGTACCACGAAATCTACTCTGTAAGTTTTACCTTTATAAAAGACTGGACTTCCAAAATGCAGCCTTAATTAAAATTCATTAGGCTTGGAATCTATGAAATAATGGAGAAACTGGATCTTGATATATTTGGGAAAGAACAAGAAAGACATAAAATGCATATTTGGGGTTGTATATTATAGGATGAAGGGAGAGATTTTAGAGAAATTTCCTAATAAATAATAGGCAAATGGAAACATTTCTTCCTTCATTCATCTGTTAACTACCTATGATAATTAGGAAATAAATCATCTACTTCAAAACAATCTCATAGATCTGCTTGGTACTTAAAGAACAATACAAGACTGTGAATCCTTGTTAAGTGGGATCAAAACATTTCAGCTGAATGACAAGCAAACAAAAAATTCCTCCAAATACTTACACTCTTTGCCAGAGTTGGGATTTCTTCCAGCTCTTGGTAGAACTACATTAAGAAACAAGTCACTCTCCTAATGCTGTTTGTACACTAATAGCCATTTCATTTAGCTTCTCATGGCTGAAAATTAAGGGCAGATGCTTTGCAAGATGTTAAATTCAATGAGTCCTATATGTGAGAAAATTTCTCTGAAAATCCTGTGAAATTTATGTTAACCTTTCCTTTTCTTGGATACCTCTTGCGAGAAAATGACATAGAATTGAGCATTTCATTAAACCAGCCAAAAAAGTAACAAATATTACCAGTGTCATAAACAGTATCATCATTTCTTAGTAAGATTATGTATTATGTAACTTCTTAAGATGTAAAAAGTCACAGAAAGCCAAAGTACCTACTAGAATTTCCTCAGTAATTATCAAGTAAGTAAAGACATATGTTCTCTCTCTGAGTAATACTGCTATAGCGTATTGTTTCAAAGACTAAATGCTTTGAGAGGGTCTGGGAAGTGCAAAACAATTGTGATAATATGGCAAGAGTACATCCATCTTCAGTATTGTACACAAACAGTTTTAAATTCTGGTGCTAACTCTGACATTTATTTGTGTCATAATCCAGAATTATAAAATCTTCCTGAGCCTCAAATTCTGTGTTTCTTAAGTAGAAGAAACAAGAATAATTATAATAGCTACCCTTATTAGGGTAGCTATTATCTTATTAGGGAGAGCCTAATATGTTTTAGGCACTGTACCAGGTACATTGCATAATCACCTCTAATTTTTCAATAATCCTATTACAGGTATTATCATCCCAATTTTAAACAAATATGGAAACTGAGGCTGAGGGACAAAAGAAAACTAAAATATAAATAATATCTACCTTGAAGGTTTTTTCAAGTATTAAAGAAAGTCATGTTTCATTCAATGATTGGTAGGGTGCTCTGAAAAAAATGTATATTCTTCAAGCATTATTCTCCACAGTTCTCCACCCCATTCTACTTTTCTGGAGTATATCTTTCCTCAAAAACAGAACTCTCTCCAAACAAAAGACCACCAACCCACATCACAGAAACTAGCATTTCAAGGTTTTAATGTTCTTCTTACTGACAAGCATCAGTCCATGATTCCACCCAAGTGGACGACCAGGTGTCCAAAGCCTCTGACAGTGCTTATGTCTTTTATGCCATGCCTAACTACATTCCCTGACTTTGATTTCTATGACATGGTCCTTGCTGAGTTTAGAACTCCCTCTCCTTTACATGCCTTTGAACATATCCTCTGTATTCAACTCCTCCTAAATCCTGAATGTGATTTCTAGGAGTTTTGTTTTGGATTCAGTCTTTCTTTGCTACACTGTAATCTAGGGCAGAGAAATCCTGTAGCATCTTTTTTACACATAGTCATTCTTCTGTAATTCTAAAATAAAATTTGAAGGAAGGAAGGAAGGAAGGATAGAAAGAAGGAAGGAAAAAATTGACCCTTACATGAAAGTAGCCGATCAAGGGAATGAATAGTCATACCGAATTTCTTTTGTGCTTATATTGTTTTAGGTTCTTACCTGCACACACACATTATTTCACTTACTCCTAACAATAGTCCTGAAAACGAGGAATTCTCCTCAGTTTTATTTAAGGGTAATTTTAGGTTTAGGAAAAGAAATGTTGGAATGATACCGCTAATTAGTGATACAGCAGGAATTTGATTCTGGTCTGCCTGACTATAAAATTCTTGTTCCTCCCAGCAATTCTCTTAGAAGAGGGAGGTTTAGATGCCAGGATAAGAATAGGGATAATGGAATATATAATACATGCGGGAGCCTCAACTGAGTTCCATAGTCTATTTTTACAACCTTCAGACCACTTTAAACCATAGCCAGCTTCCATGCAAACAGCAATTCTGCCCTTGACAATAATTGAGTCTGAATGTGAGAATCAAAGACGACTATTTCCGACCACATTGACTGTGCCAATTAAATGCTCTGCTGTTAGACCTTGACCTCAGCACTCAGTCCACCATCTCCTTAAGTTCAGAAGTGCCATTTTAACATTTCCTAAGTCTTGTTTCAATGTCCATTGCAAACATTGGCCAGTTTCTCCTTCTCGTTTGCCCTACCAACTAACTCAAGCCCCTTGTTTAGACCAAAGAGTTGGCATCATTTACCTGATTATCTGACTTCCATTTCCTCTTTTTCCTTTATCTTCCGCATCTCTTTCCTTCTTCTTAACTCTTAATCTATTTTATCTTCATTTTCCTTATCATACTCATCATACTCTACCTTGAACTGCTGCTTATGGTCCTTATATATTATTTCTATTCCTATCTTCAAGCTTTTTGAAAGGCAAGGTCCAAGTTTGATTCAACTCTACTTCTCTCAAGGCCTAACATGACAGCCTACACATAATAGTTTGCAATCAATACTCATCAGAATAGTAATAAGTCAAGTATTTACATGTTCTTTTCTATGGGAAAACTGAGCCTAGGAATGGGGGACAATTTAAACATTCCACTTACCTCTCAAGATGATAAACTCATTTACATTTGAAATATCTGGATTGGAATAGCATTTAAATATCTGTGTGGTGTACCTTTGATCCAACAGTATGTTTTCATTAAATAAACATATAAGATACCTATAAAGTATTCAGTCCGGCATTATTCTTAATGTATTCTTCTGCTTTCCCACCATGTTTCAGAAAATGTTTTGCCTCATTACCTAAATAGATTTAATGATACAGTAAGCAAAATTATGTACAATAAAACTAAGCACTAGGAATTTTTGAGCTTATAGTGTGAATTTTTAAAGTCTTTACCTACTCTACTATTAGAAATAATCATCATCAACTGTGCAAAATCACAAAATCTCAACAGGGCTAAGAATACCTTTATCGGTAAACCTAGGAGTTGTTTTCCATGTGGAACACATGAGATTTGTAAAAATTGTTATTAATCTCCAAAGGGCACCCACATACAATCAGTTGCAAACAGAGTCTGTTGCTATAGAAAATCAAAAGACTCATTACTATTAACCGTTAAGGAGCCTTTACAGTTTAAACACTGACTTCCATAAAAGGTAATTGAAAGGAAGTGTTCCGTTACTTGACATATTTACATGAAAACAATTCTCCCCAGAATATCGATGAAGCAAAATAAGATGTGTAAGTTTCCTAACCCAAGGTACATTCACTTTATAATTTCCAAATAACTAAAGGTATACTTTGCAAGGATGAAAGTTGCTGTTTTGTTTTTATTTTGTATTTCTTTATTTCCAAAAGAAAAAAAAAACCTTTCTCAATAAATTTTCTTCTTCTGTGATAGCAACTGGTGAGATGCTCATACAACCATCTTCTTCCTCCTCCAGGGCTCGAGACTAGACCATATTTCCCCACTTCTGTTGAAATGAGATGTACTCATGTGACTCTGGGGCCTACAGATGTGTGCCACTTTCAGGACTGACCCATTAAAAAAGTATCAGTGCTGTGCTTCTTCCTTATATCCTTGAGGAACAGAAAGGACTCCAAGGTCTTGGGGGAGGCTAGAACTACAAGACAGAAAGAACCTGGGTTGCTGAGTCACACAGAAAACCACTCCCACCCAGAACAACCATACTGAATTATTATAGAAGCAAAAAGTCAATGTCTATTGGGTTAAATCACTAAAATCCTGGGGTTATTTATTATGAGAGTTAGCCTGTGTTGACCAAGAAAAGATCAGAAATGCTTTTTCAAAGGAATATAGTCCTTTCATTTAATTAGAGTCTCTTCCTAGCCCATTTTGATCAGAGACAATTTCCCCAAAGAATGTCTCAAAGGGGAATGGGGAAATTAAGATTTTTCTTTGTGCAGTGATGGATCTCGTTTATGTTAGTTAAGCACGCATTTCCCTAGGGGCTGTGTGAGCCCACTTGAGAAAACAATTGAAAGTGTCTTAATGAATTAGAGGTAATGGCATCTAATTCTCTGGGCCTAAAGCCATTGGAGACCCTTTACTTAATCAACAAAACTGTCAAATTTAATCAAGACTTTTTATTATTTTCCCACACATGGTTTTATCTTATAGACTGATTAAACATGTATGAAATATTTGTTGTTCCCTATGTTCCTCAGAATACTTTCCTAACATGTTATTTTTATTTTTAAATGTAAACATAAAAAATAATTTCTCTCAAAGCACGCAAATATCTTCCTTGAGTTCTACCATTCAGAAGGCAAAATAAAGGAAGGGGAGGAGAAGGAAAAAAAAACAATCAATTTGGGTAAGAATCTTTGCACACAATCAGTGGGTAGAAATCATTGTGAATCCTAATCAAACATGGATTTCACAGTGGGAATATATACAGTCCTGCATTACTCAAACAAATGGCTAGTGTTGCTGTGGAAAGTAGTAATTAGGCCTGGATTGCATTTGAATTAAAGCAGACAGAATCCTGCTGTTAATTTACTAAACCAAGATTGCTCGGATGTTATAGCTTGTGCCAAGTTATGGAAGACAAAATTTAGTTTCTGAATCCATACCTTTCTTCACACCTGTCCTGAAGTATTTCCCTGCTCTTTAATTATTTTCTTTGTTCTGGAAGCCAGCACTGGATACTGGAGAGAATTTAAGAGGACATAACAACTGCGATGACTTCCAAGTTTACTGTTCAATTGTGAAATAGAAGTTGATTTGCCTATAACATTTTAGAAGCTGCTTCAATATCCAATATCTCTAAAGTACTCATATCAGCCACACACACACACCCACACACCACACACACACGGCGTTGCAGTCGCACACCTTGACATAAAATCCAGCTGGTAGAAGGGAAAATATTTCTTATTTTTGTAGAGTTTTTAGTCACTGAATGAGACAATCCTCACTAAGAGATTCCATTCATGCTGACCTGTGTTTGGATTTTCTGAGGAATACCACTGTTTATGTTGATCCTTAGTTTTTACAATGTTAAAATGGAAATATAGATTATAAATTAGGATAGTTTATGTTTGTTTCTGTGGGGTGCACAGGATCAGTGGGACTATGGAAGTCTGTCTGTTTATTTTTTACATGGATACATTTACGTTTCTGTTTTTTAATTAACACCAGGCCATGTTTATCTCTGAGCTCAACAGCAGGTTACTTACTCCATTTTGTTTGCCAAATTGTTTTCAAGATGAAAAATTTTACTTTTGGTTATAAATATGTCCACCTTCTTTCCTTCTCTCATCAGAACAACTTCCTCTAGCTGCCCTCTCTTAATACACCAGGTACTATTCTTCCAGGCAGTTAATAGAATTACCCTCTTACATTAACTTGTGTGTGCCTGTGCGTGTGTGCCCATCTGCATGTGTGTGTTTAATGGGCGTCTCCTCTCCTCCAGTTAACTGTGAGCTCCATGAAGGCAGGGACCCTATTTCTTTGGGCTCCCCATTTTATCCCTTGGTCTGGAACATACAGCCTCATGCAAAGTAAAATTCAATCAACATTTCTGTTGAATAAATAAAATGTGATCATGCTTTTTAATTTTTGAAAACCTTTTCTTATGTCAATAAATATAATTCTAGCAAATCTTTTTTAAGATTATATATTTAATTTTATGGATCTATCATAATTTACTTAACAATGCCCACCTATAGGCATTTATCTTTTTTTTCTGTGCAATTACCTATAATTGTGTAATGAACATAGTATACATACACTTTAAGTACTTATCTACTTCTTAGGATAAATTCCTCACTCAGAAATGCTGGGTCAATAATCATATATATTTACCTGTGATATATATTTCTGAACTACCTTATTAAAGGTTGTGCAGATTTATACAATCTCACCACGTATAAATCAAAGTGCCTATTTCTCTTCAGGTTTATCAACACTGTATACTATATCTATAATTTCACCTTTGTTAGTTATATGGGGGAAATCAAGAGTAGAAATATTTTGCTGTTTCCCTGTGTCTTATGGACATTTTCTGATTTTTAAAAATATATTGAAGGATTTTATCTTCAAAAATATGTCCTGGTCTTTCCATGAAATTAATAGGAGATATAAGAAAACCACAGAAAAACAATTTGTAAAAACAAGTACATAAGCAAACAATTGCCTTAATTTGTGTCAGGTACCATAAATGAGATGCTGCAAATTATCAGTGGAGTTAAGAGTACCAGGTGGTTGCAAATTTTGGCCCAAATTTTTAATTCTACCAAAATATACCTGACTTAAAAAAACCTTTAGCTCAAATCTTATAGGAATGCAGAATACAACAGGCATGGCTTCAAGGCTTCACTTTTATTTGTGGGATTATAAATGAACAAACCAAGAACAGAGAAAACTAGGTATCATATATAGAAAGATGTTGCATAATTCCATGATATGGAGACAGGTGTATGACAGGTAAGCTGAAGGGGAAAGATCCTGGAAAAAACATTGGTATTAGAAGAGGAAAAGGTTTAAAAGAGTCGAGAATGTTGCCTTGGACAAATGTAGTTCACCTCTACTTATAATTTGGTTTAGTTCAGTGATCTTTGCTTTCTGATCAGAATCTTTTTTCCCAAATTACATTGGTGAATATTTCCTTTTATTGATTCAGCTGAACTAAAAATAAAACTGAGATAACTAGTGATATAGGAAGAAACTCAAGTCAAACTAAATATATCAGAATTTTGCAGGAGAAAATTTTCATTATCCTGTCAATCACCAAATGCTGATAATCTTCTTTTCCAGTCTTTTCAACAAGTTAATTAAGATTTCCAAATATTCATAAGATTGAAAAATGCCAAAGGTTTGAAAAATAAAGTTTCATGCTTTGATGTTACAAATCTAGAAATTATTAAAACTGTCTAATTTCTAATTAAAACAAAGCTGAAATTGGCTTTAAGTTACTCAGGTAAATGGAAAATTTTATTGCTGTAACATTATTGGGGAGACACATTATTTGTATTCACTTGTGTACGGCCATCATTATGAACTTACATATTTATCATCATTGTACCTGTATTCAAAGATAGAATCAATGTATAACTCTAAAAAGAGTTCCTTATTTCTTCCCACCTTGTGCTAAGTATTAATTTTAATTTTTTCCTCTCTATATTGTTTTCACTATAGCAACCAATTAGACCACACTACTTTTGTTATACAATCATCATTGCTGCTGTTTGGTGGTAGTGGTGGTAATGGTGTATGTGTATGTGTACATATGCATATATACATGTGTGTGTATAAAATGAATCTTTATACCATAAGCTTCAGTAAAGAAAAGATTGTTTTATGTAATTTCTTCTATCCAATATATCTTGTTTCAGTCAATACTTGATTCTGAGTGCCCATTACAGATTATGTGCTGGGAACTGTTCACATCTTCCCACGTATATGGGGCTTATGTATATATGAATGAACACAGCCAACCACATCCTTGCATTCATTGATCTTATATTACATCCCTTATCACAATGTTGTACACAGAATGCATCAAAATCATTTTTAAAAAATAAGAATGACTACAAGAATAACTATCACTTAATTCAATTGTGCATTAGTCATATAAATTACGTTTCATGTTAAATCCAATCCATAAGATAAAATTAAAAATAGAATTTTGGAAGATAGCAAGTTTCAGAACTATTCCTAGAAGGTGAAGGTGCACAATAACTGCTCCTTGGATAGCTTCTACAGTTGACCAGCTGGGCATGCTTCTCTCACACTGCACAGGCATATGGCCACCACTTTTCTTAAATGGCTTCTCACATCAACTAAGTAAACCTACCTGACACACAAAGTCTAGAAGTATTCAATGCTGTAAAGAAGAAGAATATAACACACTTTCTCTTTTTCTCTCTGACACACACATACACAAACCCAACACACACACACCTCCCCCCCAAAAAAATAACTCTTATACTCAATTATTTGCCTTGAGACACCATAGTTCATGTCAGAGCTTTTTCAACTAAATTATCCTACATAAACAGACCACAAAAAAATATTATTTCCTGGACAAATACTTCCCATCTTACTGTAACATTACTAGTGATAGCTCCCTACCTCCTACTGAAACCACTGCATTCCATGGATCCAGGGCACCATTCCCATTGAAGTCTATGTAAGTAGCAACCCCTGGAGTTCACTGCACAACCTGTGGCTGAACCATGGTTTTAGACGATGGCCCTTCCTCTTCTCCTGCCTAATGAAATCGATAGTGGTATTCCGCCAGCAAAATCTGTCTTTTCAATTACTCGCTTTGCAAGCTCCTGTAGTGAATCATGTGCTTGTGAAAATATCAGGAGTCAATTTTCATAAGAAATTATTCAAAAACACCAAAAAGAATGTTTTAAAACCTGTTTCTTACTCAAAGCACTCTATCCACAAAGTTGTTTTAAAGACCCGTATCACCTTTGTAATCTAATAATTGTAAATGTGTGGATATTGCATTACCAATTATAGATATACAAGAATATATTTTCATTGAGTCATTTGGGACTTTAAACATGTTTTGCACATTAACTTGAAACTATAAAAAAAGAACCTGAACATTGGCCATTAATAGGTGTTACTTTAACATCCTTGGACATTTGGAAACCACTTCATTACACTTTTGTAATAATTGGCTGGGTTTGCAGGTGGAATGCTAGCCTTGAATAGTTTAATTGCATAAAATAAAATGGATTATATTACACCCACCCACCATTCCAGGCCCATCTTTTCTGTCGCCAGAAGCTATGTATCTTGGTAACCACACCACAAAATTAATCTGTGAAAATTAATGAGTGCACATATGAACATAATTAATACATTTAATTCCAAAATAAATTTAAGTTAGATTTTGACATTTTATGTATTAACTAAAGTCTGTTCTTACCCATGTGATCTATAATTCAATTAAATATTTCTAAAGATTCCCCTACGGATAATGCTGCAGAGTTTGGAAAGTACAAAGAAAACAAACCTTTAAGGAATTTATGATATAGGGTGGGGGTTAGTCATATTAAAGACCCATGTACTACTAGCTTACTGTACTAGAAAAAAATGTGTTAAGTGATATAACGCAGGAATGGTTTGAAAAGGCATGTGAGGGAGTTGAGAGACAGATTCTGGGCAGTGTGAGATTTTAAAAGAATTAATGGAAGAGGTGTAATTTGTACTGGGCCTTAATGGAGGCACAAGGATTTGCCGTGTCATGCTTGCAAAATATGCTTGTGTATGCATATTGTCATGGCAATTCTTGATTGATAGGGACAAAGTGTTGTATGGTTTGTGTTATGTGTTTCCATTTGACAGACATATCTTACTTATTATGTCAATAAAACATAGAAAACACACTGGGATTCATCACCTGGGTATTCACAGTACACCTCTGTATGGATGTATTATACAATTGTCATGGACTTGGCATTTCATCATAAAGTGTGATGTGGATTGGATTTATTTGCACAATAAAGCAACTGGTACTTTTCTGAGTTTATGCATTTTGATTTTCTGACAGAAAAAGACAAGGGCATGTAGGTGGAGCTATTTCCATTATGAGGAAGAACAGGTATGAAACCTAAAAGAACTTTCTTGTTGTAAGTCTGGAGAGCCAGCCGTTGATGTATACTCAGGTTCACTTCTGGTGCCAAGGTATCACCACTGATGACATGGCAAAATGCAATTTCATTGAGAAGGAACCTGTTCAGATTAATATATATACAGCTTACATTCTAGTAATGGGACACATATAAGAAACAAACAAAAAAAACCCAAATATTTATCAGGTAATGATAAATCCTGCCCAGGAAATTAAAATCAGGCGAGAGAACAGAAAGTGAATCAGGGGCCAGAAAGGGGTCTGTAAAGGGACCTTTACCAGAAAACTAAGTGATGCTCCAATTCTAACAGATCATTTTCCTGTGATACTATTTAAGAAAAGTATGATACTACTTTTTAAGAAATCCATACACATCTCAATTTTTATAGCTTTCTTTGCATTATTGGGAAGTGACAGAAAAAATCTATACTCATTTAATATTTTAAACATAACTATCTTTGTTAAGAAAGAAATCAATGTGGAATTGCAAAATATATGTGTATTTTCCAACTAGTTCATGTGCAGTTGTTTTCCCCTCCTTTGCCTTCCCTATTTCTTTTTCCCCTCAATCCCATCCAGTCCTGCCCCCTCCTTTCCTCTCTGTTTCTCTTCTTCTGTCTGCTTGCCTATTCCTTCCTTTGTTCCCTGACTAAAATCTCAGTAGGTGTCATGCAAACTAGAGTAGCTATAGAAACAAATAATTGCAAAATACATGGGTATAAGCCTTTTTTGGTTAACGGTACAGAAGTGATTTCAGATTACTTCTCAAATCTGAAATCACTTCTGTATTTCATCATTAAATGTCTTCTTTTTTATGATTATCAAGTTAAATGTACCTATGTGTATTTTACTCTTTCATAGCATTTCAAACATTTTTATAATTATGCTATTTTCTTTGCTCTGTTTTTTTGCCCTCTGGCTAGATTTTTGCTGTGTAATTTAAATAGGCCACTTCCTTTTCTCAACAGCAGTGCACACTTCTGTGTACATCAGGATTTTAAATGAGTTTACACTATATTATGTACTTTAGCACTGAAAAAAAACTTACCATGCCCCAAATCATAATTATGAATATCTATTTTGTTCAGAAGTCTTCATAAGGTTTTCATTTTTGTATGATTCCTTTACAAATATTAGCTTAAATTCCTAAGATAATTAGCTGCAAATCATAGCCTAAACTAGAAATCTCTAGGAAAAAAAAAAATGTTCCACTTACAGGAGGTTATAAATAACACGAATACCAATGTAACAGAATGGAATTCTATGTGACAGGAACATTTTTAAAAATCTCATTTATTCTACATGTACTTCATAATATACCAGAATTATCCCATCCCTGTCTCTGGGACAGGGCCCTCCCTTGCCTTATATTCTTCACAATTGTAAAACACAAAGAAACATATGGAATGTATGTGATAAATAAGTGAAAGTAGCTCTCTATGCACATTCATTATGGTCTCCTTTCCCAGAAAAAGAACATGTCATAATATATATGTTCATTAAATACACATAAATACTTCCCTGCATGCATCCATAGCTGTTCTTTTCTTTAATATTTCCTCTTTTTTAGGTTTTAAAATTAATAAAAGGAGTTGGAAAGAAAAGCTTTTTATTGTAGTAAAATAATTTATTACTTTCAGTGTTTTAAAAAATCATTTCACTTCTTTGGGAAAATTAATGCAAGAGTTAATTTTTTCTTCTGTAGAAAGACCCTATCTGAAGTTGCATATTAAATATATTTACCAAATAAGACACAGATTTTATGCCTCATTTGTACAAAATTTGTTGAGCAGCTATGTTGTTCAAGGCCCAGTAAATAACAAGACTAAAAGCATCACATTTTAAGTTTAGACATGTATTCTGTGAGTGCGGCTGTTTCGTTTCTCTAGGAGGCAGTTTGTAATGAAAATTAAGGTATTTTGTGTATTTAGTTCCCAGAAGAAAAATCAGGCAATAATAAACCAATATGACCAAGAAATTCTAATAATAAAATGATTATTATTTACTTAGCCTTGAAAGGGGGCTTTTTGTTGTTGTTGTTTATTTGCTTATTTTGGAATACTGACTGATTTTTATCTTTTGTGTTTTCACCATGGCTAAAAGGATGAGAGATGGATGTGGCTTTTCTGTGACAACAGACTATGTTCTTTTAATCTACTTATCACAACTGTCAAAAGAAAACTTTGAGGTTTTCAAACTACAACTATTGTTTCTAATAAGATGATTTGGTGCTGAATGAAATTTTCCTAAGTGAATTGACGCCTGAATAAATTACAGAGTATGTTATTTTTAGACAATGCATATATAATTAAAATATTTAACTAAAAGGCAAGGATACTACATTAAAAATAATCATGCCTTTTTACTGATTTAAATGACACTATTATTGAAAAAGTAGACCTTCAGAAATCATTTCAGTGTAGTAACACTGTTTTCAAAAACATAGAAAATGTTACATTTTTCCATATGTAATCTGTAAATTTCCTTGAGTATAGTCCCAAACATTAATTTTAAGTAAATGAATCATGTTTACAGATTTTAACTGTAGAAACAATTTGATAGCTAATTAGTATGGAGTTGAGAGTTGACTAAAGTATACCTTATTATTTATTTATTTTTTTAAACTTCAGACTACTCATGTATGTCCCCAGTCTTTTCCATGGTTGTCATTGCATGGTTCCCACCACAGTCTGCTATAGAGTTCCTGATCTTAAATTTATGCAAATATTAACGCATGTCTTCATTGCAAGGTAGAGATAACAGAAGGAAACAAGAAAAGAAAAAAGGGAAAGAAATGGTCCTAAAGCCTAGGAATATATTAAAAGTATCAGTTATTAGCCTGTAATTCAAGATACTTCACTAGACACTTACACACCTGGAAAGGAGCCAGATCTCAGGAATAAAAGATCCATGTTGAATTTTACAAACAGGCCAAGTTCCAAGAATGGTGACCATATTTCAGTTGACATACTGAATGAGAAAGCAATTTGATGTACTTTCTTATAGCAGCACAGTCCTTTAATATCTTCTTATAAAATGGCTTAATGCATTTGTTTCTTCCTATTTGATTTCTTTTATGAATAATCTACCTATAAATTCCACAACTGCTACAAAATTGTAACCTTGTGGTTGCCCTTGTCAATGGAACCCGATGTCTGCTATTTACCTTGACTTATTTTGACCACAATGGTTAATTGAGGGATATTATATATATCATAAAAACCCACAGAAAGAAGATCGCCTTGATTTTCCGTGTAGGTCCAGGAGAGGAAAGAAGCCTGCTATTTAGATACAGAGAAAAAATTACATTTCAACAGACTTAATATGGGAAAAGAGAGAGATTGGCATTTATTTTCTATCAAGTACCTATAATACATTTGTTTCTAAAATTGCCTTTAAGGATGGAATTGTCATCCTGATCTTTTTATTATTATAAATATGGGTAAGAAAAATGAGGCTCAAAATTATAATGTTATTTTTGCCACATTTTTCCTTATGATTTCCTGTAGGTGGGGGTCTGATTAAACATGCTCCTACCTGCCTTGTTTTGAAATTATTATACCTATTTAAAGCATGTAACAAGAGTTGAAAATTAAACAACTTACTATACAAATTTTCTTCCAAAATGCTTAAGAATATTGCTTTATTATTAGGTGTAACACAAATATGTTTTTAATGTGCAAGCCTGAGCTCAGAGCTGGAGCCTTTCTAAAAATGCAATTTGACTTCTAACACATGGTGACAACACAGTAGAGAAATCAGATCAAGTTAAAGTTTATTTTTATTGATATGCCTCACATAACGTTGTCTTTTGCCATTTATTTAGACTTGTTGCAATCCTTAAATAAAATGTTGCCTTAATGTACCTATTTTATCTTTAAAAAGTAAAGGAGGAACGGCAAAGATTTAAAAAAGCACAAAACAAGCAAATGAATTAAAAACTCCATTAGGCTTACGTAAAAGAGGGTTTACATAAAATGTGTTATTTACATTTAACCCTTTGATTTCCCTTAAGTTTTTAACTCTTAATGGAATCCCATAATAGACAGGTCGGCTTGAGAAGCCAGGAAAAAATGTTCATATGGTGCTCACCCGGGCATGAATTTCAAAACCCTCCCAGGTTTATAAATGTGAATGTGGATTGCTTTTGCTCTCAATACATTTTTCTCAATACAACAAGGGGAGCAATATTCCAAGTTTGAGGTTTATACCACAAGGCATTTTTGAATTTTGCAGGCATATATGAAACTGTCGGAATCTTATGGTTCAGTAGGAAACACATTTCCTCCCTCCTCTTTTCTAGCATATAATTCAAAAGTGGAAAAGCCAGTTTTATCTAAGCTCCCCAAAATATTCACCTTTGGCCCTATGTCAATAAAAAAGTTTTACCTCCTAAGAATTGCTTTCTGAAGTTTTACTAGAAAATTCATCTTTACCTCAGCAGTCACTGAATATCAACTATTCAGCTCCACCTTTATCACCCTCAACAGTATGCTTCAGGCCAAACTAAAGGTGGAGTTTGTTTCAGTACAGAGAAAATCTTTACGGCTAGTTATTGGAAGAAGTCAGCCCAAAATAAATTTCCTGAAAATATCCTATACATATTTGCTGTATAAACCAGGAACAGTGATGATGAATATATGTAGATATAGGAAAGTACATCCTGATAACAAAATAATAATTGAAAATAAAGGACAAAATATCTAAGTGTCAAAATATATTCAAAGTAGTCATTGGAATTTTATTCAATTAAAAGTTGTCAGAACTTGCTACCACACTGTTCCGTGCTAGGACTCTTGGAATGCCTTATGCAAATTTTGTGTTTTCTTTATATTAACAAAAATATATAATGTGTTTCAGTGTGTACACACCTTCAATCTTAATATGAGTCAGTTCCTACAGTTGCTTTCAACAAAAATAAAAATATATCCCTACTGACATTTCAAACAGCTACTTCCCTATTTCCACTAATACAAGTGAGGTTTTTCAATGCCAAACAGTAGAAGCAGGTGGAACAAATGGCCTAAAAGAAATGCGGCCCTGCTAAAGTGGTATGTTTGACAATTGGCCACTTGAGTAAAGGTGATCTGCCATTTTAAATATATAATAAATTAAACATTACACAATGTTTCAGTTTTAATATTATTTTACATTTTTAATTACATAGAACCAATGTTACAGAAAATTGGATTAATTCTCAATGCTTCTCACTTATGTGTCAATAATTTTCCAAAGCTCTCTTTAGTTTGATTATTAAAGCACCCCGGCTGAATTGTTTCATAGGTGTGAAGTGATTTGGTATATTATTTGATGGGACATAAAGTTTGACAACAGTAGGTAATCACCAGGGGACTTATCTAAAATTACATAACTCTGCAAATTTGAGAATACAATGGAAAAAAGAGCTGAAGTTGAAAGTAGAAGAAATAAGAACTATATTAGCTTAAAGGAAACTTTTTCCTTTGAATTACTTTTTGAAGGGATTTCCCTTAATACAAACTTTACTGGACTGTAGAAAATAAGAAGGACAGACAAAATAGCATGCCAGGCAATCTGTGGGAAGGAGTTAGAATAATATAGCATTGTCCATTTGGTTTGAGAAAATAGGACAAAGAAGTTAAATTGGAGCTTCAAAGAATATTTTATAGCTATTATTTTTAAGAAGAAACCCTATAAATCAACAAGAGAAAGGCAGGAAGAGAAAGAAACACTAAAATTCATTTAATATTTTTGTAGTACTTTTATATTCACTATATTTCCCAGAAAATCTAACTTAACAAAGTAAGAAAACACAACCTGAGGATTAATTCATGGATTTGGAGAACAAACATTTGGACACGATCTGTGAGACTGACTTTTAAAAGTAAAGCATTCAACTTAACCAAGTTAAAACTAATCTATGCTTTATGAACCATAATATCATTCCCTAAATTAATCTCTGAGTATTATATTCTTCCTCAAAATCTAAAATCCAAATTGTTTTTTCTAAGTAATACACTGACCAAAAAAAAAAAAAAAGGTACAACTGCAGCTAATAAAAATAATAAATATATCTCAAAAAGTGAAAAAACCTAATAGCGTAAAGACACTGTTGGCACCTCTCTGGAATTTGATTTCATTTTTTTTTCATGATTCATTTGACTAATGCACCTTCTCTCCTCTCCAGCTGCTGTGCAAAGTGTCTGCCTTCTGTCTTCATATCGCATCATCTGCCATCTCCCACAGGTAATTTTCTGACTATTTCTGTTTATCGTCAACTTTTCATGACATTCCCCCCTCCCTTCCTGCAACTCCTACTCCATGTCATACTACCGTGATTAAGGAGTGTGCAATTGTAATAACAGGCAAGTTTTTCTTACAATGAGATTTCAGGGGAAAGCATATTTAGGCAGTGAAAGAAAATAAAGCTCATTCTGTAATTCACTTTTCAATGAAGCTTCAAGGGTAATCACAACGTGGCTGCCTTTGAATCCTGAGGTCATATACTAAAGTTATTACAAATGACTTAATAAATACATACTTAATTCTTGAATCATTTTCAGTGCACTATTTAATTTTCTTACCACAAATGGCACACAATTACTAGATTTACTCAGCTTTCTCTAAGTTATTTCCATTACCATATATTCCTGCTCTTTTTCTCTAGAATTTAGAAAACTAGACAATTGTCCCAAACAGCATCCAAATATTTTAAAAAGAAACAAAACACCAAACCCCATGAAACTATACCCTCTAGAAACTGCATCAAAGCATATGGATATACTGCATACCATTTTTAGAAAAATATACAAGTTAAAACTGGACTTCATAAGTCCTTATATTTTATACTAAAATCTTATAATGTATCCATTTATGCTATGATAATCTTTGCAATACAAAGAATTGACAAGACACTTTTACACCAAATTTGCAGAAAGGAAGTGGAGGAAGAAAGGAATTAGGAAAATTCTCCAATGTAACAGCCACTTCAGTGCTCTTGTCTAATATTAAATATGGCATGTATTGCATGCATATGCCCTAGGTATCAGGCAATGTACTTTAAAAGCACAAATTAATTTATTCTTCTCAACAAAGCAATGTGACTGCTTACAATTGTTATCTCTGTTTTATAAATGGGAAATTGAGGCACAGAGGGATTGAGTAATTTTCCAAGTGACTCTGCTTGTAATTTAGGAGAGAAGTTTGGTTCAAGACATCAGACTCCACTTTCAGTGCTTATAGCCACCAAATTATAACGGTGCCTCAACACTAAACTAGTTCAGCTTTCCCTAACCTAACTCTAGGTAGTTTTCCCCTAGAAGGTTAGTAGGGGCTATAGATTATATCTGTTTTTGGTAATATAAACAATAGCTATTAAAATATGTATGTGTAAAAGGGCATTTTCCACCAATTTCTATAAGGTTCTATTTCTTACGAAGAATGAGCTAAATTAACACTGTACATGAACGCAATTCTGAAACTTTTCTTACATCCATTTGGTTCTTATCTTCGTTAAAAAAATAAACTAAGATTATGCCTAAATTGATGTCTCCCTTTGGCCATGGCTACTAGGCCTCTCAGCTAAGATTTGTTATTGTGCAGTTGCAATAGCATCCTTTAACGATGTCTTCCATATGATCCAATTCTTATCATCGATTTTGATTTTATCTGCTTAAAATCAGGTTAATCATTTTCAGTTCTGTGTATTGGTGCTTTAAAAAATCTTTGATAGCTTCAAATCACTTTTGAAAATGAACAAAATATATATGAATATATGGAAGTAAAAATGTGTTACAATTAAACATTATAGAGGCTTTCTATCATATTGATCTTTATTCTAGGATGTGCAATTGATCCTTTTATAACCAATTAATGACATTTAATTTAATAGCTCTAAAAACATGACTAGTCTCTAATAATAATAACCAACATTTATTTAGCTCTCAGTTTGTACTGATCTAAGTACTTTACATATATTATCTCATTTAGTTATCATTTCTCTAAAGAAATAGGCATTTTGCAGCTGAAAAAATGAGGCTCAAGTTGAACTTGTGCAACCAGCAAATTAGATTTCAGCTTTAACTTTTAACCACAGTTCTCTACCAGGAGCATCCAAATGACCTTTCTGCAATGATAGAAGTATGCTACAAAACAGTGGCTAGTGTCACTGAGGAAGAACTGAGTTTTTAATTTAAGTTAATTTTAATTAGTTCAAATGTAAATAGCCCTACATTAAATGTGGTTACTATATTGGACTGTACAGCCATACTGCCTTGTGTTGCTATGTTTTACATATTTTATAAAAACATATAAACTTAGCCTTTTTCCACTTCTACCTGTAAAATGGTTAAAGTCCTTCCTCTGATTCTCAACAAAATCATGTTAACAAACACAATAGGAAAAATCTTATGTTTGTGAATGCACATCATGCTGATAACCTAACAGAATTGGTTACTAGAGGGAACATACTTGAAAATCATTTCTTCCCTATTTTATCTCTTTTTCACACATGAAGCCTATTTTGAGACTGGTTTCTCCCTTTCCAGTTGATCTGCTGATCTCTTTTTGAAGAAGAGGTGATGATACAGTAGTGAAGCAAGCTTCCTTACGCGTTTAAAGCAGCTATCACTGCCCTACCAAAATGGCTTTGCCTCTGGCGCCTCCATTCATGTGCATTTCCTTCCCAGTCACTTTCAGTGTTAAACCTGGTGACTGGGGAGAGGCCACAGCAAATAAATGCAAAGGCATGTCACTTCCAGCTTCCCAAACCTTCCCATTATAAATAGCTCAAGCAACACTCAGTTCCTTACAAAAACCTTCAACAACAGATAAAATAACTAACATCTGTAGAGCAGTTTGTTTTACTCAGCATTTTTACAAGATAAACCACTGAAATTCAAGAAATCCTGCAAGCTGTAGGCCAAATACCCTTAACTACGCTTTATGAAAAGGAAGTTAAACTCAGAAATTTCACCTGCCCAATTTTCACAGAAATACTATTTCATACAGTAAAGTTACTGATAAAGATTTTAGGGATTTTTGCTTTGCTTTGTCTTTTTGTGTTTGGCTTTAACCCCTACTTACAATAAATCATCCTGTGTGCTCTGAAGCCAGACTGCGTGGGTTTGATTGTTGTTTCAGCCATTTAGCTGTGTGACCTAAATTAATCGATCACTCTCTGTGCTTCTGTTTTCTCATCTTTAAAATGGGAATAATATACTCTATAAGATTGCTGAAATATTGAGATAATAGAAAATACTTCAGTGTCTGGCATATTAATAAATATTGGATATTACTACTGTTAATAATGTTATTCATATTAATCAGCCTCATTTCTTATTTTCGTATTGCCTGTACTTCATAGTTTAGTAGATAAAGCATACTCTGCCCTGCATTGTGAGTGAGTTATTACCCGTATGTGTGGCTTCATCCTGTGATTTTTTTTTTTTTTTAGGCCAGGTCTCTGCTCTTGCACTTGCTCCTGCGCTCTCTCTCTCTCCCCCTCTCTCCCCACTCTGGTCTATAAAACTTAGTAGAATGTAGCACATGGAATACAACCATCTATTGCATACAAAATGAAGTTAAATGTGTCTCTCCAATGTGCCAGTTTTTTATATATTTTCCCTAGCCACTAGATACCAAGAAATCTGGTCACAGTAGTAGTGAAGTAAATCTCTAAGGCCCCAAAAGAAGCTCTTCCCTCTGAAACTTTAGCAGGATTTGTGCATTCACTCTTCTGGGCCGCAAAAGTCCTTGAAGAGAATGGTATTATCTTCCCCACACAATCTAAAATGCTGGTGCCACATCTGTACAAAGGGAAAGAAAACCTATTTCATTCAGTGTTATTTAAAATGATGAAACTGGTGCAGGTTGAGCATCCCTAATCTGAAAATCTGAAATCAGAAATGCTCCAAAATCTGAACCTTTTTGAGTGCCTACATGATGCTCAAAGGAAATGCTTATTGGAGCATTTTAGAGTTTGGATTTTTGGATTATGGATAATGAACCAGTAAGTATAACACAAATATTCCAAAATACCAAAAGAATCCCTAATCCAAAACAATGCTTACAGTCCCAAGCATTTCAGATAGGGGATACTCAACCTATATGATATATTTTATAAGCATTGAAAAAATGAGGGTTAGAACTGGCACAGGACAGTTGCAATTGCTAAAGAAAAAAAGTTTAGTATTTTTTGTGGTGAAATGTTTACAATGTGGAAGCTTCTTTCAGATATCATTGTCTCTCTAGACAGAAAATTTCTTAGTAAGATGCTACTACTTACGATTCGCTTTGCACATATGCGTTATCAATATAAGCAAAATCTTTCTGTTGGAAAGTCTGTGAAGAAGAAAGAATCCAAAAGTAACACATTTAAGTGAAAGTATGATTCTGGTAAGGAGGCTGGGGAGGTGATCAAAAGGCTTAAAACAAATAAGCATTTGTAGGTGTTTTTAAAGAATTTTAAATAAGCACGACTTTATTTCTGCTAGACCAACTGTGCCTTTGCAAAATGCTGCACATGAATGAATAATGAGAAAATAGTTATTATTTTTACAGGGATACATTTATCCATGAAAGTGTTAAGGTTAAGATAAAGTCATTTACTCAGAGCTAAAGTTTAGACTAATTAAAATATATAATTTACTTTTCTTTTGAGCTCAAGGAGAGAGGCTCAGGCTGGTATCAGCACAAGCCGTGATCTCAGCAGGGGAATTATGATGATAAATGGAATGGAGCTTCAGATATTATAGGAATGCACATGTCAAAATATTTGGGGATATAACTATAGGCAGAATCAATATAACAGACACATGCATCATTCTCCCCCTTGATTTTTCTATTAAGTTGAGCATAGAATACGTCAAGTAATAATTATTTCATTCCAAAATTGCAGCAAAATTTGCATTAATTATGAAAGCATAGTTTTATTTAAAGAAAGAATCTACTTTAGTGAAAATTTTTATTGGCTTAAATAGTGCATTTTCCAGTTCCCTTGGATTGTACCTCTATCCTACTCAAATCATACATCAGTAACTAATTTTGTTAACATCATTCCAAAACATCTTGCCCTCATACCCCAGAGCCATCTAAGCCATCTAAGCAGAGCCTACCACTCTAGTAAGCTTATTTATGGCAATTTACTGTAAAAACCAGTCTACCTCATTTAAAATAGAATATTGGAATACTTTGAATGGTGCAGTGAAACTGCTGGGCTATCAAATGCTATTAAATTGTGCACATTGCTTCAAACAGGAACAACGTGTCTGACTTGCAACTGTGAGAACATGTACTGCTGGTGAAACCATGGTGCCTGAATGCTTACCCTTTTATCCCTCTGAGAGGATAATGTAACTTTGGAATTAAGTTTTGAATCAAATCATGCCTGTTCTTTTTGCCCATATTAGTTAAATAAAGATCATTATATTTTTTCACTTAATATTTTTCAAGTATGTGCATATATAAGCATGTTGATGATTTTCAATTAGGTGAGAAAAGATTGACAGAGGTTTTAGAGGTGGGAAGTGATTGTTTTCTATGATTATTTATAAAAGCAAAGCAGCATGCTTTACATATTAAAAGAAGCTATATTCTATCATAATGGTTCAGCATACTTGATCATTATTTTCAGGGGTTTATAATTAGTTTAAATAGTACAGTTCACATGATGCTTTTGTTGTTTCGTTGTTGTTTACAATTAGTTAATTGGACTTCAATATTTTACTTGTTAAATAATTACCATGCTGATCATAGAAGTAGGGGTAAATATTTTTTCCCAAGATCAAGTATGAACATATTATTGAATTTTCCCCTTGATTTGTGCAACTATTCTCAAAAATAAAAATAAAAATGAATGGTACTGTTCCAAACAACTACTGTATCATCAGGTTTTGGCTTACTCTTTCATGATTTAATGACTGGGTTAGTAGGTGTGCTTTCCAACTTCTTTTAAAAAAATAAATCAATGCTCATAAATGTGTGTGTCAACTGGGTTTGAATGAATACATGTTAGCGAGTCCTTATATATGTCACTGTGTGTATGCGTATAATGCTCATCAAACACATTAGCTATGTGACTGTATACAGAAGCACAAACACATAATTAACAGAATTTAAAGCCTGATTCAGTGAAAACACTCCTCATCTATATGAGTGCAATTGCATGTTGATTGTATATGTTCTTGTTAATCTTATTAATTATGGATATAAGCACATGTTTAATGTTTGATTATGAAATAATTTAACTAATATTTAAATTATTTTAAAATACATTCTGATAATTTCAGCACTCATACCCACAAAATGCACACAAATATTTGTCTTCTTATTTTATGTTTTCAGAATCAAAATATGTTAACCTGGCTCTGCCTAATTACAGTTTTTTAAATGAGGGTAAATGAGTCAAATTGTGGGACATTTCATAACCTTTTTTTTGTTTTACCTACAGGCTTTTGTTATAGATGGTTTAATATCTAGCCCACATGTCCTTACTATAATCCTTGAAAGGAAGAGCTTAAGTTGGCTTTAAATACTTATTAGACGTGCATTTTTATTATCAGTATACTTTTGCCACCACCTGAAGTCCTAGTTTCACCATTTAATTAATATATATTTAATGTTTGACCATCATTATAAGAGTATGTATATGTGTGTATACATAGACCCCCAATCCATAAAGCATTCCATCACAACGTAAAGAACAGGTAACCCCGAAGATGATAGTAGTAACAGTACTTCCGTTTTGTCACCATCTTACTAGATACAAAAAGAAACACCCTTTAGGAATACACTATTTTCTTGTTCCAAACTCTGTTTTACTAGATTTTATATAGATGGATCTTGTGCCGCTGTGTGTTCCTTCTTTTCCTTTCCTTCTCTTTTCTTTGTATCACATGTTTTGTATGAGAAGAAGGGAAAAAGGAGGCAGGGAGAATAGAAGGACAGAAGGGAAAATAAGAGGGTGGACAATAGAAGAGGGCAATGAACAGGTGTGTCCTGTCATGTAAGGGGTCTCGTACTTATTTTAGCCCTGTCCTCTTTTCTCCATAAACAACAAACGGCATAATTAAGACTTATATAGCATTAGCTAAATTTAAGCATTCAGAAAATTTTTCCAAGATAACAGATCTTTTAACTGCCTTTGTTGGTGAAATATAAGAATCTGTTCAAAACCCAACTGGTTTGTGTTTAAGATACAAAATTTTCAAAAACTTGTAAGTGAAGGCCATTACTTTCAGAAATGAGCTAGATGTTTGGTATATTTGAGGACCTTCCTACGGTGAGAGTAATGTCGTTCCAAATATTATAGAAAATCCTTTTGAATATGAAAAAGACATCCTTCTAGATTTAACACCTACTGACCTTATTTTCTAAACGTTAAAACTGACAGCAGAAACCTACTGCTGATTTCCATAGTTCTGTAAAATCTTTGTCCACTCCAGCCTTCTCAACTGCAAAGCTATTCCAGATGGGACTATGGAATTTTTGCAGCAAGTTCTACAGCTCATAATTTTGTTCAGTATAGTTATTATGCCACACACAGCTGTATACTGCCACATAAATGAGCACATGTGCAATAGAATTCTTGTATTATAAGTTTTATAAAACTAAAATTGAGATTACACAGCCACACACAATAATTTATTTGAAACATCAACATGTGCATTGCTCCAGGGTTACACAAATGGTCCTGTTCCTTTTCCAAAAGAAAATGTTTGTCATTTAATATTCAGTATTAACACAAATGTTTTCCTCAGAATTATAATCTAAATTAGGTGCTTTAAAATACATCAATATATCATTAACTTCTTACTCTAAAATATTAGATCTATAGAAGAATCAATTCTCCCTAACAATGGTGAGAGAACGTAATCACTCTCTAAATTTACTTTTAATTAGCATCATCTGCATTAATTGGCGTAGCTGATAGCAAAACATTACAGTGCATTGCTGTTTTATATTTGAAATGTAATATATCTTTTGGTCCCATATCTCTCCAAAAGAACCTTAGTCATTTTCTGTAATTCCTTAGTACCTATTTTTAGATGTATCACTCAAGAATTTTCTCCAGGAAACTATATGAGGCTATATTAAGGATTCTCTCTTCAAATAAATTTCCAGGTAACCATTTGGTCTTTATTTCCTTGGCATGTTTGGGAATATACTGAGAAATATTTTTCTCTCTCCTCTATCCTCTTCCCAAATTCACTAATTCTACACCAAATTTTTGGATAACTCAAAGGAAATGCTTGTTAATCAGCAAATAGCTAAGAAGGAAGAATCTACCATGTATGAAATGCTTCCTGTTGCCAGTCACTATGCTATGTTTTCACACACATTATTTTTGCACAATTATGAAAGATTGGTAATATTTCCATTGTCCTGATTGGGGGGTGGGAACAAAAAACAAAAAAAACCCTAGAGCTCTAAAAAGTGACATTCCAAAGGTAACACACAATTAATGCTCTTGGCCAGGTAGTGTAATAGATGTTACAGGTCATACTTCAGGTCCTTTGACCCCCAAATCCAAGGCTCTTTCTGCTACATCACATATTCTAATGGTGTGCCAGCCTGTACCCAGATACCTTCTCTGTAGAGGAAAGCTACAAACACATTAATAATAGGCTCTCCAGTGCAACAAAGACCAGTAATTGGTCTATTCAAGACCAATTTCTGACATATAAGACCAGACCTATCATTTTATTTCTAATGACAGCTTTCTTGCCAATTACATATTTTCAAAAGTATCCTTTTTGGCCTGACTGAACACTTCTTTCTCATATCTTGTCTCATTTAATGATACCACTCTCTACTTTCTATAATAGAAATTTTAGCTGTTCCTGATTACTCCATCTTCCTTTCCCCCAAATCCCATCAATTCTTCCATTTTGAGGGTTCTGTTCTAGAAACGCATCTCTAAGACAGTTGTCTTCAACTCTTAGTATGCCTCAGAGTCACATGAGGACTTGTTAAAATATGGTTGCTGGAATCCACCCTCAAAGTTTTTGATTCCATAGTTCCAGGATAGGTCCCACACAATTGGCATTTTTGGCCAGGTGATGTCAATGCTTCTGATCTGAGGAGCACATTTTGAGAAACACCATTCTAGGAGAGCCTTCCACTTTTTGCCCACAGCTATGGCATTATATCCTCATCACCAGATAGCTACAAAAAACACTAATTGGGTATTTCAATCATTACCCTTCCCACTTCCATCCCTATCCTATATAATCTTAATAAGGAAAAACACACATCTGATGAAGTTATCCAACTAACCGTCTACATTTGTATTTTCTAATATCTTTTGAATCTCTTCGATGGTACTACACTGTCCACAGATCAAGATGATTGCCCTCTCCTTGTGGTTTCCATCTACCATGCGCTTCTGCTTGTTCAGACTTTTTCCCTTGGGTAAAGTTTTACCTTAATCTCAGTCTGGCCAAGTCCTATTTAACTTTCAAAGCTTATTTCAAAAATCATATTCTTTGTAAAATATGCCCAGCCATCCTCTGGCAGGGTTTGTAATTTCCTACTTTGATTTCCCATTTTTCTTAGTAATAGCTCAATTGAATTACTCATTATATTTTATTCAATTACCACTTTTGGTCCCGTTAGGGGTTTATTTCTATTTGTCTAAGACTCCATCAAAAAAAGAAATTTTAATTATCTTTGGTTACTTTATGATTATTCTTTCTCCCATCCCCAAACAAAAATAAAAAGAAAAACATAATTTGCTTGGACTGCTGACTTTCCTTTATTAAGTGTTCTTTAAAAATGTCTTGATTACAAATATATCATTCAGCATATATTATCACCTCCAACATGCTCTGCTAATGCAGAGCTGTACTAAGAAAAGAGTTCAACATTGTCTGCATGATTTTAGGAAAAACAACTTTTTGTTTTTTTGTGTAGGCATGTGTCTCTGAGAAACAAATGCCTAAATCAATGGTCAATTATTTCAGTGCAATTTACATCATTGTGTTTAAATATATACAGATATTTTCCTTCATCAAATCCTCACCATTTGGCCTGTCCTTACCCTCAGTTTTAAGGATTTTACCTGCTGCATGAATATTTGAAATTTACTACATTCTACATTTATATTTTCTAAATAGTATAGACATAGTCTAAACTCTAAATTTATTAAAACACATTTCTAATGCCAAATGTGTTTTAAAATCTATCAGAAATGTCATTCAATCCTGGGTTGAAATTACCACAGACTAATTTTTAAAGCTTTTTCCTTTCCTGCCTTATCACCACTTATTACTGATTTTGCTTATATATTTTTTTAAATAACCTTTTATAAAATGAAAAAGAATGTTGCAAATTACAGAATTATAAATTCATTTTGCCTTCCTCAGCAACTTAAATTTTATTGTATCTCCCTTTAGCTGGTAAATTTCCCCATAAAAATCACCTACATGGAAATAATGCAAGCTTTCAAAAATAGAGTTGCTTTTAATTGCATTGGTGTAAACAGAAAAAAAAAAAAAAAAAAAGAAAGGAAAGAAAAGAAAAAAAGACCCTGGTTGTGTTTAAATCACCACGCTTAGAGTTCACTGATTTTAGTGTTATATCTCGTAGCAATTAGTATCCAATTTAGCTTTGTCCAATAGTTAAGGTAAATGAACAGTTTTCCTAAGTCTAGTTAAATCATCATCATTAATGAAACAAGAACACAATATAAACATTGCAGTTTGGCGTATAATATCTTAAAAGATGGGTTTAATTTAAAAGCATGGATTATTATCTTTGAAAAAGTCTGTGAGTCTTTTTTGCATAAAAAAATGCAATGGCCAAATTCTGACTCACAAGCACTACTCTCATCAATTGTCTTATAATTAAGTCTAGTTATCCCCCAATATTGTAAAAACAATGGTAAGAACTTTTTATAACCAAATATACTTCTAAAATAAAACTAAATTTCCCCAGTGTTTGACACGGTAAAAAGATGTTACCAAATGTCTGCCACATTTCTTTAGTTTCTGAAGGAACCCACTTTTCAACTAACAGTAGAATGTTAGTTGAAATGTCCCAGATAATTGAAAATGTCCCATAGTTGAGAATGTCCCAAGATAATCTCAAAAGGTCTGAGCAGGTGTGCTAAACTAACAAAGTCTCTTGGAGGGGCAGAAAAGTAATTTTCTTCCTTCCTTTATTTGGCTTTGTCTCAAAGCCTTTTCTTCTTCATGAAAGGACTCCTGATTCTATCCATGTTGAAAAATGTGCTTACCCACTAGAATTCACTTTCCTTTCTTTATGGTATAGCTGCTCTTTCAGTTATTAATCCACCTAAGAAACACAGTAAACAATTCCAAACTCTGAGAGATTTTGCCTTAATTAGAACCACCAAATTAAAATGGACAACTTAGTTTTGCCATATCATTATGTACTGGCTGTTGGCTATGACCACTTGGATGAAATGAAAACTGCCTGAAACTTTTAGGAAACCTAGATGAGAAGAAAAATTAGCACCAAAAGGAAAACAAAAAGTCTAAAGGAAGATATTGAAGCTTTTGTGAAAGGGAAAAGACAAGATAGAAAGATAGATGATACATGAATTTTTACATATTTATATATTGAATTAAATGTAAATATATGTGTAAACATAGTGGTAGGAGCAATAATAGCCATCTAAAGATGAACACATCCTAATCCAATGAATACATTAGGTGACATGGCAAGGGGGAGATCATGGCAAGTAACACATCATCTGACCTTGAGATGGGGAGATTACCCTGGGTTGTCCAGGTGAACTCAATGTAATCATAGCGTCCTTGTAAATGGAAGAGGGGGGCAGAAAGAGATTGAGAGAGATTGCAGTGTTTGATGTACTTGGCCCAATGTTGCTTTGAAGACAGAGGAATAGGGCCATTAGCAAAGGTATGTGGGAAGGTGGCCTCTAGAATCTGAAAAAGGCAAGAAAAGGGATTCTCCCTAGAGCCTCCAAAAAGGAATTCAGCCTTGCTGACACCTTGATTTCAGTACCGTGAGATCCACTTTGGACTTCTGAACCCCAGAAATGTAAGATAATAAAATTGTGTTGTTTTAAGCTACCAAATTGGTGGTAATTCATTATACCAGCAATAGGAAATGAACATACACCTGCCCCATTGTTCATAGTTAAATTGCAGAATTTTTCTTTTGTGTATAAAGTAAACCCTGTTAGCATCAAAGCTGACAGACAGAAACAGGATGCAAATCACACATAAGAACCATAAACATAACTTAAATTATCCTGTAGCCATGTTTAAAAAATAAAAAAACCCTGACATTAATTGCAATGTTTTATTCTACCCAGTGTACCCAAAATATTATCATATCAATATGTAATTAATATAAATTATATATCAATGTAATTACACAATTATATATCAAAATGTAAACAATATAAAATCATTAATGAGATATTTTTCATTCTTTTTATTTATACTACATCTTTCTAAATCTGGTGTGTTTGTAATACTTACAGCACTTCTCAATTTGAATTAGCCACATTTCAGTTGCTCAACTGTCACAATCACAATTGGCTACTAGCTGCTGTTTTGCACAGCAAAAGTCTATATATTGAGATATTTCAGCTTTCTGAAGCCAATTTTGGTGATAGTTTAAATATATTTACATGAATAAAAATATAATTTTAATATTGTATCTGTTTTTATAAAGGATAGTAATTTCTTTACACATTTTCAAAGTGCATGCCCTTTGACTTTCACCAAGACATTGCAGAAATAATGTAAACTTGAACCTAAAAATTTAAATGTTAATAGTATTATCTCAACATATGAATTATTTTCAAACAGCTAATTGGAAATTTATAATATTTACATATCGTTCATGCCTTTAGGTGGGCATGTTAGAAAGCTGATCTTTGAGTGTCATACAAATTTGGTTTTTAGCATCTATCTTCCCAAATTTGAATTTCTGCTTACTTACTCTATTTGGACTCTTCAAAGCTACAAATCAACTTTTTGTGGTACAACACAAATACAAATAAAAGGAATTTTTTTTCATCTACTTCTAAATGGTTGCTTATTCATATCACAGCATAGGTACCACAAAGCTGTCATGGGTCATGGTATCCTCCAGACACTGAACTGAAATAGCCAGAGTATAGCAGGTAAGAACATGGGTATTTCGGGCACCCCTTTCCATGGCTGGCTAAATTCTATAATTTTCCATTTCTTATAATTTGGCATAATTTATATAAAGGTAAAAATGCATAGTTTATTCTTGGTCGAATTTTATACAGACATTTTACTAAAAGATAATAAGTAACTGCGGATTATGAGAATTGACAATTCTTCTGAGAGTTTTTAATCCAACCTAAGCAGGTAATAGGATTTTGCCCCCATTATGCTTGTGTTTTTATATAAAACTGATACTTCTTCTAGCCTTTTAAATGATTGTACTGATATTTTAAAATATCTACTAGGCAACCCAGTCTTTTTTCACTGCCCATGTGTGTAGTCTATTCAAAGAGTTACCAATCTAGAGTTCTTTTTCCTTTTCTAGTTTCCAGACTTCCCCATTTTGGGGATGTTATAAACTGTGAATATACACCCACACAGAAGCACCCTCTTCTAAACCTTTGGTGGCATTACAGTTTTTAAAAAATTTTATCCCAATTTTCTATTTAATTTACAGTGAAAGAAATGTTCCAACCCCAAAACTTTTTTTTAAATTTTTTATTTTTTTAGGATCATCATTATCTGGCTAAAAATTTAAATGGAAGACGTTCTTCAAAATTCCTAAAATATTTTCTTTCCTATAAAAAATAATAAAAATAAAACTTCTACATATATTTTTTTTTCCTTTCCCTGGCTTTAATTGGCTTTTTCTTTTGAGGCAGTATTGAAACCTAACAAGACAGCGTATCTGATGCCCGGATATGACAATGCTGTTTTTTGACAATTACCTAATGCTTATGTTAGGAACAGGTTTTCCCTACAATTAACAAAGTATCATACTTTATGAATGCTATTAGTTATCATCATTATCAGTTTCACAGTATCTAGCCACTTTGATTGCTCCCTCTCAGTATATGTTAATTCAATCTAGGTAGGGATGCATTATACCTACAAGGCACTGTGACTCACCTTGGAAAGGCAAAACATCACGATCAGATTTGAAAGCATCTGAACACCTTATTTGTTAGATTTACTTCCAAAAAATATTGTCAAGTACAGTATCTATCCATGTACGATCTTGTACATGGGAAATACATAAACTGGCATTGGAAGACCATAGGCAGGCAAGTACCTTAGCTCTCCCAACTTTACATACAGCACATGTGAGATGAGGCAAACATCTTTGAAAGCTCTCCTTGGCAGTTTGATCTCTGGGAGTTGTTTAATGAAAAAGAATGGGGCAATTGCCCTCCTTGGGCATTGACATTAATAGTAGTAGCTGGGAACAGGGAGTGAAGAGCTTGTCACAAGTATTTTAACATTAGTCTTTTTTCCCTCATCTCAGTTGGTAATGTCAGCTCCTTCTCCTTTGGCTGACTCTTGTGATTTGTAAGATCATAGATGTAGACCTTTGAAATTACAAGGACCGTTCCCTATGTTTGACTCTAGTAGAGAAATTAGCCCCATCTGAAAGCCAACAGGTACATGGCTTAACAATTTTATATCAAAATTCAAAACTAGAAGTTCACGAGGAAGCATCATCACATTACATTTATTTCTGCTTCCTTAGGACAATTCTTCAAGCACTTGAAAATCGTATCATTTCACCCATACTGTATAAGGTTGTTGTTATACTGAGGCAGCATGTAAGATCACCCCCTATCTTTGAGTGGCCAGTGGAGGAAGAAGTGCTAAAACCCACTGGAACTATTTATATTCAGCTGCGTTGGGAATTATCCATCATGAGACACCGAAAAGAAAAAATAAAAAGTTCCTTCTGAGGACATGATGCACTCATATGACCTCTTATGCAACATTAAGACTAAGACTGGCTGACATGTTGATATTTACTTGACAAAAACTATGAGCCAAGTATAATGCTCCGTGCTTTATATTACTAGCTCATTTAATCTTCACCACAATTCTACAATATATGAAGCATTATGATCCTTATTTATTAAGGAGGAAATTGAAGCCTTGAACGGCTCAGTTATTTGCCCACGTTCGCTCAGCTAGTCACAGAACTAGGACTAATCCCATGTCTGTTTGATTCCAAAGTCATGGCACAACTGCCAAACAAGAGAAGTTTTAAGGACAGCTCCATAACTAATAATTGTGTGAAGTCTTTTTATACATATTTATTGAAATTCCAGTAATAAAGAAAAATTGTGTGTATGTATATGTGATTTATATATATAGTTTATATACTGTATTAGATATATTATATATATTTCATATATAATATATATGTATTTTATATATATAAAATATTAATTTTCCACATTTTATCCCATGAGGGAGGGGTTAAAAACGCAGGAAGCTCAGAGAAGTAATCTAGAATTACCACAAGGAACACTGAATCTCTGAAAGAATGATGACCAGTTTTATGCTTTGGTGTCTATTTCAAATGCTAGATTAAAAACATTTAACCTTTGCCTTTTAAAGTTAAATGAGAACATGAGGATCTAGATCTGCACTGTCCAATATGATAATCACTAGCCAAATGTGGATATTTAAATGTAAATTAAGATTAAATAAAATTTTAAAAAATCAGTTCCTCAGTGTGAGGAGCACTGATCTAAATGAAACTAAGGACTAAGTGCTGCTTTTCTCAGGGATATTCCACCCTAACTCTTCATCCCTTGTCTGGTCTCTGTCCTTTTTCCTCCCTCTCACAACAGTGCACTTTGGAGGAAGAGAAACTGTTTGTCCTTTTCACATTATCTTTCACAGGATCCAGTGGACAAGTTGTTGTCTATTTAAATGAAAATGATGGCTGGAAAAATAAAAGCTGCCCTTAGAACTTGGAGGTGGGGAGTGGGGTTCCTTAAAGGCATATTTCAGGAGACAGTTTAAGACACACAATTCCCATGGGGACTTGAGTGCTTTCCGATCATGTTGGAAGAGGAACAATATTAAAACAGATGACTTTTCAAAAAGCATAACATCTGGATTCAAAGAGATAATGTGTGGTGAGAAAGAGACAAAGAGATGAACAAAGCAATGATTTACATCTATAGTATCTCTTTAAGAGTGAGAAAATAGGATGCCTTCCTGCCTTACTACACCCAACTTCAATTTTCTCTCATTACATATGTAAAGTGTTACACATAATTATTTTATGCTTATTATGAAAAAAGGGGGTAGGGTTATTATTCTTAACAATTTGCATAAGAGCCTTATAAAAGAGTTTGCATTTTTACAATGGGAGGCTGAGCAAGATGGCAATTTAGATTGTGAAACCATTAAGCAGAAGTGGGCTCACATTATGCTGTGCCCATTTTTAGCCCTTGAAAATGGTTTTAATGATAAAGACAAATATCATTGGCATCATTATTTTAATAGACATAATGATTTTTCATAATCACAATAGCAATCCCCAACTCTAACAAGTCTGTTGGATTATATAAGTGGTTTACCCAAGTGTATTTAATACCTACTTAATAAAACTTTACCCAAGGAAGACTGACTTATATTCTTCTTATAACACTATACCGTGTATAGAAAAGAACACATTTGTCAGCCAAAGTGACTATTTTAAAAAAGAAAATTGGAAAAATTTTTTTTATTTTGAAGCACTGGCCAGAAAGGGTGAGAATCCTTTCTTTTTCCTTCACACATGGAATTTAAGGATATTTATGGCAAAACTACAGCATTCTGGAAGAGAATTCTGTCATTACAGTTGTTACCATGCTTAAAACATTTTTATACTGTGTGTGTTTTTTTATGCATTTTTTACTCTCTTCTAATTACAAAATTTGTGAATTTTATAAAGAAAAGAATGTAGAATAATGTGGATTGCTCGCTTTTATTTAATTGACTATATTATATTAAAACTCTGTTATAATTACAAAGAGAATCTGCTAAGTAGAATTCAATATTTAATCCTTAATGTAATTAATTTTGTTTATGATCCATCCTATTTGTCAACATTCTAACCTTGTTGACTTCTATACTACATTTCTATTTACCACATACATTATCAAGAACTCCAAGTCCAAGGCATGTAAATAAATTCTAATATATTTTTGTGGTCACATCTTGAGGAAAATCTTTTGATGATTTGATATGTATGTAAGTAATGATTGATCCATATCTCTTTATCTCTCTCCTTTCTTTTTACTTGAAATCTATACTTTTTTGGGGGGAGGGGTGTCAGATAACCAATAATATGTTGCAAATATACAACATGGCCCTGATTCAATCATTAGCTACTTCTCTGTTTTCCTTCCTTAGGTTGGCCATGAATATCTAGCTCATTGAATCTTTGATCAGTGACCTCCAAAACACTACTCAAAGGTAGGCAAGAGGAGAGGTTAGAGCTCATCTTTGTAAGTACTGCCCATTTTTTTAGTACCTGAAGTTCCTTGGAATGGTGCGGCACCTGTAAAAGGTTAATGAGCATAGAGACTTTCAGGCATAATGTAAATTATAGATAGACACTGCACAGACATTTCGTCGAGAAACAGACAAGCAACATGCACACTGCAGGCATACTACAGGTGGCAGGTATTACTGCAGCTCCACACTGGGACATCTTACAGATTATATATATATATATATATATATATATATATACACACACACAGGATATATATATATATACTTGGTAGACACTATTCTCAAGTACTATCTAAGAAGAGAGAGAAAATTGTTTTTCAACAGCTTTTAGGTGTACCTATCTTAGCTTGATTTGCAACCAGATATTTCTCCTATCTTTGCAACAGGTCATTAGAAATTTTTCCAACTTTATCAAATAAATCTAATGATTTAAAAAACAGTGTATAAAAGAAAAGCTTGATTTACTTCTATCCAAAAAGTTTTGAATTCACGATTCAGGCACCTTGTCTTCACATAAAACATTTGTTTTCCTAAAAATACATTGTGCTGAAAATCATCTGCAATAAATATTTTAAATAGATTTGAACGCTCTGATCTGTTAAAAAGTAAAGTAAGGACTTTCTGATGAACTCTCAATTAAAAAAAAGCAAGCTATCAGGTTTTCAAAAATCTTGAATTATTTGCCTTCAAAGTCACATTCATTGCTCTATGCAAATCATCAAGCATTAACATACATGCATTAATACCACCATCATCGCAGAGGGCCTGCGGAGAAAGAGTTCTTCCACTCCCAGTTTCATTTTTAAAATAATCTCTTGCTATATTTGTAGCACTCAACACTAACACAGAAGTAATCAAATTAACATTAGCAGTTCACGTTGCAAACTTCAGTTTGTATTGCTACAACATTTTAGTAAAATATCAAAGTAAAAATATTTGCACATCAAAAGTAAAAGAGGTGGGATTTAAATTAATTTAGTTTCTTAAACAAAACTAACTAGGCCTTGATGGTAACTTAAATGATAAATAGTTCACAAATATAGAAATTGAATATATTTATATTTCTTTTCAAAAAATCCCAAGGCCTGAGGACTAAATGCTAATGAATATGAATATTAGAAAAAGAATGGAATATGACAGTGCATATGGAAAATGTTAGGTTTCTCATAAACTGAGAATTCTGTTTAAATTTAGTTCAGACTATAGTGTATACAACTGTTTATAACTCAGAGTATGTAGGTGACAATTCTATCTACATATCTATCCATCTTTCTAACATATTACAGTATTCTGAGACTAATTATACTCAATAAATTCATTATGTAGGGAAATGTAGTGGAGTTGGTACACTTGTGGGCATAAACATACCAAAATAATATGATTTCCACTAAAATGCATCCCTCATTGTTTATCACATGCAGTTTCCATCTGCCTACCCCAATGTCTTATGTTTTAATAGTCTTTTCTCATGTGGTAACTCATATGGCTAAACTGAGTGAAACATACAATTTTTATGAATGGGTATTTTTATGGAACTGATGTCTGTGTGCTTTCTAGGGAATAGCATGTTTTCATAGATGCAAATCTGGCCTTTAAAATAATTTATATTCCTGTCCTAGCTCAGTTTCATTCTGACAATGACCTAATGAATGACCACCATTTGCAGTATAATGCACTCCTTAGAAATTAAATATCCCCTAATGTACGTAGGGGGTTCTTTCCTTGCTGGCACACACTCCTAAATTGCCCTAATAAGGGAATTATTTCCTAAGTCTCATTGGTATCTGATTATGCACTGGTATTTTATATTGTTGTTTCACACTCCAACTAATATTTAAAATAAAACATGTTCCTATAGTACTACCGTGCATCAAAATATTTCTATAATATATAAGAATAAATATATTCAGATTTATGTTATTTTTAACTCTATATGAGTATCTAGAAAATAAAGAAAATGTTATTTAATATTTTCTAAGCCATTCTCATGATTTAAAATTAAGTAACATAATTGGAAAATTACTCATGATGAAAATTCCCAGAGATACTATCAATAGTATTCATTACATTTTATAGCTATTAAATGAGGTTCATGGAGCTAATTTGACGTCTATACTTGGAAACTTCTGAGGCATTACTTGGGTGTCCTTATAGAAAAGACATACCAGGAATAGGTAAATAAGAAAAAAAAAGATTTTCAAGTAGAAACTTGGGACAAAATAGGTAAAGATTACTCCTTTCTTCTAACCTTCTTACTCAGGTGATCTACAAGTGAATTACATGACGTTCAGAGAAGGCGAGCAGACAAAATGATGAATACTACATTCATTTATTGATGAAAGGGTTCTTACATTTGGACTAAATGTTACTTTTGTTGTTTGTCCACTTGCTTTTCCCTCTAGGTGGGAAAAGAGAAAGATTTTGGAGTCCTGTAGAATAATAATATTGATTAGCTTTCTCCATCATAAAATCATAAAAGAATGGACTAGAAGGAGTGCCAGTTTCTTTAACTTACAACCTGAAAATTGTAATTTCCATGTAGGTGTGAAATACCAGAATATATTGTAGATAGAATATTATGTCCAAAAATAAAGATATTTTCAAGTGCATTTTGATTGTATTAGAATAATTTTAAATTTTAGATATGAAAAATTAAATTATTAAAGATCACCTTTGTCATTGTTCAACCATTTCTTCATATTGATATTATGGGGTGATTAGATTTTGGGAGGAGGCAAGTTGAAACAGATTGTCTATATATTTTTCACAGGTTTTGCTTTGCAGATCTGCTACAATATCTACAATATAACAGTGAATCATCTGATGATCTACAGTGGAATTTTTTTTTTTTTTTTTTTGCTTGTTTGAGTGCTTTAAGAAAGTCCTTACAACTACAAACCATCTTCATGGGAAATAATAATAATTCTATTTTCAGGAGAACAAAGACTAATTTTTTAAAAAGACTAAAAATGACCTCTTGGGAACACAGGACAGAGATCTGAATATTAATGTAATCAGTAGCTACCATTTAGCGGGCAAGGAGAAATCAATTGTAGGCCAAAAGGAACTGTAACTTAGATGTGTGAGACTCAATAATAAAAGGAAAATTTCAACTTTTAAAGAAGAACTTAATATGTGAGTTAATTTTCCTTGGTTTTAAAAAGAAATATAAATACCCATCTTAAGTCTCTTAACTATTCCAGGTGGAAATTATACTGCTTTTCAAGGTGATTCTAACACAAGACTAGGCTTTGATTTAAAAACGCCACAATAATTATTATATTCTTGAGTTATGACATGTTGCATCAAAATCATTGTGGTTTGTTGCAGGGTCGGAGGATGGTAGTGCATCTATTTTGTTGTTGTTATTATTGTTCTTTAAAACTAAACGTAGCAGCAGAAATAAAATTTGATAAGAGAGCAGTGGAATATTGAAGATGATAGTTCAAGCCTTTCTTTTTACAGATAACACTGGAGCTGACAAGAAAAATGGCTTCCTCAAGGTCATCCAACCTGCAGCAAAGCAAGGATTAAATAAGATTTACAAATTCTGAGAATTGGGCATTTTGTTTATTTCAAAGCGAGGATGTGTAAATAGAAGGTAAATCGACTGAGAACTGATAGACGTCGACGCTATAGCAAGTGTGTTGTGATATACGCTTCATATGATTATCTCAGTCTAACACAGTTCAGGAAGTTAGAGATTTTGCTAATTTTTCAAATGGGAATATTTAATGTCAGAAACACTGGGTAAATTTTCTAAGGTCACACAATTAGTAAGTTGATTGCATAGCCACCACTAAAACCCAAGGCACTCTTTTTCCTAAACCATGTTCTTTCCATTTTACCAGATGTTAAAATATCCGAAACTCAAGGCCTGCTCTGTAATCAATCTAGCCTGGAATAATATTTATCGATATAGTAAAAGTGATGATCTATAATGTTCCCCGAAAAGGAATTCAAATATAAATCCAATAAAAAATTAGCAGAGCCTGGGGTTCAAAACAAAGGCTAAGGAAGTTTCTAAGCAAGACAACATATAAAACAGGATGTAAATGTGCCTTCCTTTTGTTGAGTGGTGTTACTAATCTAGCCCTTTACCCAGATGACAAATGTAGTTTAAGTGTGAGGGAATTTTCTCTTTACACCTGTTTATGTTCATCTATGGCGGGCTTCCTTTCTACCTCTAAAATGAGCATTTTGTTTAATCTGCTTTTGCCTGATTCTACTTGGATTACCTTATCACCCATGGAGGTCTCTTTCCTATTTAACCTGGTAAATTCATTGTCATGGAAGTAGCAAACCGATTGTCTTTAGAGGTGATTCATAAGAACCCACAAATAAATTTTTGGAATTACATATTGGCAAGCAATTTGCTCTTGGATACAATTCTAATCATTAAGTTGTTAAGTTTTGTGCTCACTGTATTCTTCCTTTGGGGCATCAGTTATATTAATGATCACAGAATCTTGGTCTTTTAGAGCTAGTTGAAAAGAACTATAATGTCACTATAATGTCAGTGAGTCCAGCTTCCTTATGTTTATTTATGAAAAAACTGAAGACCTGAGAAGTAATATTGGCTAAAAAAAAAAAAAATTACCAAGAAATGGAAAATTCAAGACTAAATCTGGGATTCTTAATCCATTGCTCTTTCCATATGTTCTCACAATAACAGTGTTGAACACTCTGCCGACAAAGATTCACAAATATTTAGAGAGGAGAAATGAAGCCCAGGCCTTTATGCAGGAATATCATTTTGAAGCCTTTTCTGTTTCAGTATGGTCTCTAGTTAGGAAGCAAGACTTCATATGAAAGCTTACTTTTGTACATTGACATCTTACCTCAGCTCATTTCTACCTCCCCCATAGAACAGTGATGTAATTGTTACTTTTTTTGTATTTTGCATATTTATATTAATTACTACATTTGAATTTAGGGTGTGTTTTACCAATTCCCTTAATCCTCCAACTTTGTAAGCAACAAACATATTTGTTTTTTTCTCCAAATCAATCAATCTCAGTAGTGTGGATACTAGTGTCAGATCAAGAAGCATTAGTATAGGAGGTCTCAGAATTTACTACAGAGAAATGTGGAACGGTTTTTGTTAAATCCATACGAAGTCTCTTCCACTCAGTGGTGTGTGGCACTATGACAGTACCGAGTATCAACAGACAAACGGAAATATACTGTTACAATGCTATTATTAGTATTTATAACAGCTCTAGTGCTCTTGATAAATGAAGCCACATTAATTAGTTTCAGGATCTTATTCTCACTTTGGCATATCCACTAGCACTTCTGAACATGCAATTAAAATATTTCAAAATGTCACTTATGTTTCCATTCTATAAGAAATGCATACTGATTATAGCCATTTGACTTGTATTAGGCCACATACATTTTGAAGGAAAAATATGTTAACGTTTTAGGGGTTAAGAAATCTCTCAAACACTATTTACAAAGAAGTTTTATGAAAAATAAAGCTATTAATGATCATGCAAATGAATAACTACACAAATTTTCTGAGTTTGAAATATTTTCTGTTACATAGATTATTTTTTAAGGTTCAACTAGTATATGTTTATTTTCCTTTTATTTTGGAAAATGTAAGTTCAGTAGATACAGATGTGTACCTTTATGCAAATGTGTGTTTATGATAATTTGGATGATGTTCTTTTCAAATTATTTGGTCAATGTAACTCTAACATAAAGTCTTGGATAGAAGTAGTCACAGATCAAAGTTAAGCTACAAAAGGGGCCCCTGTAGCTACTCCCTTGATCCTAGCAAGAGGCAAGAGATGTCTGGATAAGAGCAGAGGCATGTTGTCAATTACTTCCCTATAAATGTTAAATTGAATTTTGCAGAAAGAATATGTCATATGTCTGTCAGATCCCAACTGCAGTTAATGTTTAATGCTTAAAACAATGAACTATTTTTTTTTTCAAATTTTTAAACCCCTTTAGAATCAATAATACAGAAAATTTCTAAATTCTTCCTCAACTCTTCAGTACTCTCTCTAGGTACTATCAGAAATAGATTCAGGCATTTCTCCTATTCTGGAGATGAGTAGAAGAGATGATAGCAAGGAAAAGAGTGGAAGGAGAAGTTACTGTTACATGTGGATGAGGTCAGTAAAGTAACTGGAAAAAACCCTGGGAATTCTGACATCCTCCATGGCATTTTATACATAATGGAGCAAGTCATATGTATTATGCAAAGCATTAGAGTTGTTTTGTTAATTACTCTGAAAAGGAAGAAATGTGAAAAAGGAATCCCAATTATGAGTCTGAAGAGAGATGATAGCTTTGTTCTGAAGATCAAGCCAAACCTTGGTGGCACCACAATTCCATGTCCCATGGGAAAGAACGTGGCGAAGGCTTTCTTGAGAAGAAAAACTAGGACACAAGTGGACTGACCAGGGAAAGTGGGATGAGGGCAGGAAGTCAGCAGAAACTGGGAGGGAAGTTGCAGGTGAGAGAGACTGCTGAAAACTCCTCAAGCAGAGAGTCACATGAAAGGGACAAAAAAACTAGAGAATGACACCTACTACATTCATATTCCCTCTTTTTTCTCTTCACACTCCCCTTTGCGCCACTGCTCCTGCAATTCTTTTCTTCTTCTTTTTTAAATTAATTATTTAATTGACAAATATTTAAATATTTTTTTCATGTACAACATATATAACATTATGTTTTGAAATATGCACACATAGTAGAATGGTTCTATAGAGCTAATTAACATATGCATTATCTTACCTATTTATCATTTTTTGTGGTGAAAACACTTAAAATCTACTGTCTCAGTGATTTGCAAGAATACAATATATTGTTATTAACTGCAGTCATATCTATTGTACAATAGAGCTCTTGAACTTATTCCTCCTGTCTACCTACCTGCAATTCTCTTCTAATAGAGTTCATTTACCAATAGAAATAGAACAGAGACTGACTCACAATGGTGAATGGTACTCTAAAGTGTAAAATATATGAATTCTGATTATCTCTATACTGAGCAAAAAAATGAATGAGGGTAACATTAAAAAAAAAGAAAATTTCAATAACATAACACAAAGCATTTTCATATCAGATCGACACTGGCATGAGAAGACTTCACATAAAAGAGCAAGGTCAAGAAGGGTGAAAATGAATCCTTTGTTATTCTTGGATGCTGTATTATAATACATAAACTGATATATTCTATTAATTTAAAAGGGGATTGTTGAAGAGCTTGTATTTTATTCAGTGATAGAATATGGGCTTTTTATTGTCTAAAATTGATTTGATTTATAATAAAATATTTGCTTCAACCTTGGACTGCAAGGCACCAGATAGTTCAATGTGAGACAGTAATATGAAAAATTGTGATTTTTTTCATGCAGCTCAAAGCTTCTTGTGTTATCCATCAAATTCATTTCCTTTGTAACTAAATCTGTCATAAATCTAGGAATCCAAATATGAAATATGTTTTCCAACCATAATCTACTATCAATAAACTTAATAAAGGCTACAAGTGATATAACACTTTCTGGTGGCTTTAAAATGCCTAACAAATAAATTATTGATCTTGGTATTTGATGATGGCATTAATAATAATCTACAAATAAAAAAAACTGACGTATGGAGGGCGGGGTTAATTTGTCCCAACCATTGGAGCTCTATTTTTCTTTTAATCTTTCATGATCAAAAATAAATAAATCAACAGAGTCATAGGTAAATTCATATTGATAGAAATTTATATTTAGTCCATATAAAATTAACCAAAATTGATTAGAGCTTCAAGAATTTAAGAATTGCTTAAAATTTTCAGACAATTTTTATAAATACAAAAATTAACTTTCAAATATAGCTATTAGAGAGTCTTAATTTTTTCTTATTGAACAATGAATGAATCATTTGTATCTGAGTGAATATGATACCCCACTTTTGTTTCTTTACAAGCCTTGTGTTTTCTTCTCTTGATAATCCATCAGAGAAAATGCAATATGAATGCTGAAGTTAGGAATAATTCTTAATGTTCATGTGTGGCTGCATTTTATGTCTGTCAGTATCCATCCCTTGGACTACATTGTGTTTATCATGGAAGGAAATCCTTTGCTTTTTTCTTATAGCTGAACATGCTCTTCAACAAAACCACTAATCTGGATTAGTTCTAACATGTTAGTTTTAATAGTGACCTCGCGATTCACAGATTGTCATGACTTTAAATTATTAGTCTGATACTTAGGAAAATGTGTTTTGTTACCAGAAAGTTGTAGTGTAAATAGTCATGTTGAACACATTTCTGACTAATTATTTTATGAGAGACTTGTAAGATGTAAAGTGAATACTGACCCTTATTATATCTTAAGACAAGAGTCATCTTCAGTTTATATATAAGGAAACAAAGAAATCAGAAGAAGCCCCATTCTCCAAAACTATTAACATTGCTGGTCTAATAGTATAACAAAGGGGAAGGAACTAGGGTACAGTTGTTGCCACTGTTAAAATTGCTGTGGCAACAATTTTCTTTTATAGCAATGTCCCAACATAGTCTTGGGGTAGGGAATGTGATGCCATATCAGTGGATATACAAATAAAGTGCATTAGGCTGAGGACAGTGAAAAAAAACTTGCTGGAAAGTAACGGATTAGGCAGTCTGTGTAGAATGGATATTTACTACTGAAAAATCTGGTCCAACAAGTATTGAAGAATATAACTCATTTTATGCATGCTTGTGGCCAGCTGGGAGAGATACAAAACAGTAATGATATAGTCTTGACTTTAAGGGTTTTTCAGTTTAATTGGAAATCAAAACACATCTAAGTAAAACAAGTGAAACTATTAGACAGGGAGAATAAAATAAAGACTGGCATTTCAGATCATATGATATTACCTGCCATATTACTCATGACAGTAGAGTGATGTTTGAGAGTGACAAAAATTCCTGGTGTGATATGGAAGAGAATACATTTTCTATTATTAGATTATATTACAAAAATCAAACCACTTTTGATGTGTGATTGAGATAGTCTATCAGTATTGAAATTTGTACTGTGGATCATCTCATTGTCTGTTCTCATCCTTAATATCTTTTATTTGGCAAAAGGATTAAACAAATGATCAAAGATTCAGCTTCAATTTCAGGTAGTATCAAAATACTTTTTAAAGGATCATTCATTCAGCTATCTCATGACTCACTAATCCTTCCTCATCCATAAAAATTGTAATTAACTTGAAGAGTCCCAAATATTGGACATGGTTTCTTTGTGGTTTTGTTTAAAAATGAAATTGTTTTTATTAATATCTAGAGATAATAATTAATTTCTCTTGCCCCATTCAAGACTGACTTTTCATTACCATCCCTTTATTTAACTTTAATGAAAACTGTGTCTTTGTTATTTACTGAAGAGGGAAAATATCTTGAATTTTTGACAGTTATTCACATGTAGTTTATTAATTAGTTGTGGATGTACTTTATTACAGACATTGCTAAAACAAAAGAAGTCTATTGTATTAGGAAAAAGAAAGAACACTTATTGAATGCCAAATATTCTAGATAATGTGATAGGTGTTTTAAGCCTCGCAACTTTGACAGTATAATTATTCCAATTGTTTTTGCAAATGATGAAATCAGCGTTCACAGAGCTCAAATAATTTGCCTGAGATCACATAGTAAGTAAAGATTTAAACATAGGTATATTTAAACCAAATCTAAACTTTCCCCCTAAATCACAGCACTTCTCAATATAAAAGTATTCTCATCAATAACATATTTACTTTCTTCTGACAGCAGGCTGTACGGGCTATTAAACAGAGTGCTAAGATTCTCCTATTTGAAGGTTGAAATAATTCTTAAAGTGGAATGCCAGTGTGGAAAAGTGTTTAGAAAATAATTAGTGACTTATATAATCATTATTTTATAGGTGATGAAATTAAGGCTCAGAAAGGGACAATCTGTTGTCTAAGGTCACACAACATTCTAGAGGCACAGCCAGGTGTGAAAACCAGTTCTCCTGGACACTAATCAGTCCTGATTAATTTATAAGACTTTTTTTATGTGATCCTAGATAAGGGAATTAAGACCCTACGAACTCAGATTTTTAATAGAATGTCCCTCTATTAATTGGGCCATACATATAATATTTAGTTCACTGCAACATTTTAATGACCTTTTGAGTGACACTCATGAAATATGGCCAAACATCAAAGAAAATTCAGAGTATGGGAGGAAAATAGTCAGCCAGAAAGTTTAACACATTAACTGCCATGTGAATTGTATCTAGCTCATGCTAGTTTTGAGCCCGGGGCCTCATGAAGCATATGTAGCTTATATGTCTCTTTACTTTGGGACCTGCATGAACTATTTTTCACGTTGCATATAACTCATGCATAGAAAACAATAAAAAAATAACAAATTTTTCATTAAATGAGAAAGGATAGTTTTGTTTTGGAAATTTTTATTCTATTTTCATAACAAAATACTGTGGCCCCATGGAAAAAAATTTTTTTTTCTAGTGTGGCAGTCAATGTGTTAAGATTCATATGAAGATAAGGCACATGTATCTCTACAACGTACATACCCGACCCTCTCCACCATGGTATTTAAGTACCAATTGATTTTCATTTTAAAATGGCTAACACGGGAAAAGATGATTGTTTAGAGTTCTTCAGACATTAAAAAGAATTAAAAAAACGAACTTGACCAAATGACCCGCCAGATATTTGGGGGGACAGGGGCGGAGTAGGAGCTGGAGATCTAGGCTGCAAGATGAAGAGCCACAAGCCTACATCAAACCTCCATGACTCTCACTATAAAAGTGAAAGGACAAAATGTGAATGTTAATCCTGAAATTCAGGTAGACAGTTTCTGAGAACAACGTAGTGCTTACAGATGTGCATTTGGTCAAATTTTTTAATGTACCATCCTATTCCAAATTTGTCTGAAATACAAGCCATATTTCCTCCTAGAGATGGGAGGCAGGGGAGGAAGGAAAAGGAGAGAAGGGAAGAAGGAAGAAGAAAAATCCTGTCTGGCATCCCGAAGAAAGTCTTCCATTGATCGGTGAGGCTGGTCTTGTCCCGATTTCAATAAACCTAAAGGTGCGCTCCACAGGCAGCAGTGAGCCAGACTATCTTGGGGAAAAGATGAGGCGAAAGAAGAAAACAGGAGGAAAGCCTTCTAAGTATGATTTTTATTAAAATGATAATTATCATGGAGTAGGAAAACTTAGAGGCGATACAAAAGTGGCCCAGAGAAAAGAACCTAGGGCTACCTACGTAGATGCCAGTTCTAACTCTTGCAAATAAGGAAATTGACCTAAATATTACTAAGATGTTTTTCATATCTGTCATAGCCAGAAGGTTTTTAAAGAAAGATATTGTAAATGCATGCTTATGTATCAATATTGTATGTTTAATATGGATTGAATGAAAATTCATCCATTTATTAAAATAACCAGATGTTTTTAATGGAAACAACTATTTACAAACACAGCACAGATTTAAATAACTTGCAATAACTTGCTATTACTTATGAAACTCAGCTTCTTAAATGTTTAATTGAATAGCTACATAGTTTCCAGATAGGCTACTGATTATTTTTAATGAAATAAAACAATTCTCATTTTATTGACCTGGAAAATCAAGTAGTATAATAGTTGAATCTTGTTTAACAATGACTTTTGTTCTAAATGCTGGCAAGAATGAGACTGAATGCAAACAATAAGACTTTGCCAGTGGCAGCCAAACACGTTTCCCATACTATTGTATTTACTGGCTTTTCTTTAGATACTTTATATTGAAAGTAGATCTAAAACCTCCTCGAGTTACTACAGATCAGCCTGTAATTTGAAAGATTCATTTTGGAGACTTCTGATATTAAAGCCCATGCATATCTGATTTGCATTTTTTAACCAGGGATATCCTAATTGTGAAGTGATGGGCATTTGTGAATAACTGTGTTATGAGGGCTGCAGATTCTTTCAAAGTAAGACAGATGCTCACCTGGGGAGGCAGGGATACACCAAGGCTGAAAGGCATTGAGGGACAAGTGGAAACACTGTAGGAAATTACGGTTAGAGACCAAAGACTGCCTGGGGAACTGTGACGCTCCTACCCAGTTTTAAACACTCCAAAGGATGTGAGAGTGGGAGGGGGCAAGCTTTAACAGTCACAGACAGTAGGCATTGATACATTTAACATAATTGCATTTTCAGGACCAAGGGCATTTTTCACTATACTCGTAACATACGAAGTGATTCAATTCGAAGCTGCTGTGGGAGTATGGAATGTAGCCAGGTACTAAAAGTGACAGAATAAATAAGTGACTAAATAAATAAATAAATAAATGTTGCTTAAGTAAAATTGGGAAAAGTAACATCACCTTGCTTTGTAACATAGAAGTACGTTAAAAACATAAGACAAATGGACACAGGTAATATTATCTCCGTGGGGCGCCTGCTGCCAATCCTTTGAACACTTAGTAGTCTTCCTAGGATCCAGAAAAACACTGAGAAAGTCAGGGTTCTTGTATGACTACAAGTAGTCTTATACAATAATGATTTTGCTGGTGTGAAGGAAGGCCCTGTGTTATATTAGGGATGAAGGACAAAAACGATTCTGATGAGTTTGGAAATACAATATTACTCATTTTTAGAACTTTCCAGAGTGGTGTGTCCTCTCTGGCAATCTTTTTCACAGCTTTTTATAAACCCACCTATGGTTGGTTTTAGACAATTAATGTTCAATGAAACTTAAAACTTTATGGGTTCCCGGTGCACATGCGTGCACGCGCGCGCGCACACACACACACACACAGAGGCAAGATGGATTTTTGAAGTACTGTTCTATCTTTCTCCTTCCCTAGGATCGTTTCTTCTCTGAAATCTGCTGGCAATCAGGCTGGCTGGCCACTCCAAAGCCAGACAGTCCCAAGCCAGAGAACTACAATGCAGTTGTCTCCCTGCTCTGATGGTTCTTTCCAGAGAGATGTAACCCTATGTGCCTAACTTATGGCATGAAGAGTGAGAAAGTCTGTAAGACAAATACAAGCCAACTATATAAATGGCCCTTTTCTTTTGTGGTTGTTATTAATTTCTCCCAGTTGGCCTTTTATTTCCCCCCTAGCTCTATATCCGTTAAAATAGCCCCCTAAAAAGTCATTAAAAGAGTGAAACTTCACCATTTTTTTAATGTTTAGTTATGTTAAATATGGCCAGACGATACAGAACACTAAGTAGGGATATCCTTTCCAAAGTAGGTTATAAAATACTACCTTACATGCTTAATTTGTCTTGGCACTCCTGGATATTTTGGTTAATTATCAGAAATTAGCTTGAGGGAAAGATTAATCTTTTTACTTAGCCAACACACAACTGGTAGTTTCTAGTTAGTCAAGTCCCATGACAGCCTCCACTATTTCTTATAATTATCAAGAAAAATGGGAGGCTTGTGTGGTGAAAGAAAGTCTCTGTTATCCAGTTTAGTTCATTAAGTATCTGGCTTTTGGTTATGAAATGAAGCCTGAATCGAAAAAGAAAAGCTTTCATGTTTAGTGGCGAAGTATTGTCTTTGTGGACAATTTCTTCTTCATTTTCTCCCCATGTCATATGAAGAATTATAACCAGTAATCAAAGAGATAAATGTATATTTTTTAAAAAGGAAAGAAAGAAAAAAAAGAAAAGAAAACTGCAACAATTAGATTTTATCTATTGACGTCTAACCTTATAATTGGAATGAGAAATAGGAAAATGTCTAGGAGTGTTTCTTTCTTCAGTGCAATTCTAGAGGAGATTTGGGCTAGGGACATGGGTAGCTGCCACACCACACGTCTACATCTCCCACACCTGCCCACATTCTTTCTTGCCACTGCTATTTCACTAGTGATTAAAGAAGATTTGCTTTTTCTAAAAGATAGACAGTAAATTCGCATAAATGCAAGAAGTGCCATCTTCCAGCAAAGTGCAAGTTGTATTTTTTTTTTTTTTAGAAAGAAAGTAACTCAACCCATTTGGGTAATTTTTTCTACTCCCAGAATATTTTGTAACTGTGATTTCTGTTTCTCTTATACACATTTAACAGAAAATTTATTAAGCGTTTAATGGGTGTCCAACATTCTATTCTTATATAGTTTACGGACTTTGTTTCTGGGTGTCTTCTTTCCTCAGTTATGTCATCTTTTGAGAGGTTAGCAAAGATATTTATCATTTCTTTACATCTCTTACTAACGTAGTATTTATTTCTCATATAGGAAGTGTTTGGAAAATATTTGTAAGAATGGAACTGTCTATAATAGAAAGAACCAAAGACAATGGTAAGAAAGGTAGTAAGGTCTATATATTTTCAAAATAGTTTATCTGAAAATGTGTGTGAGTTAAGGTTGTCAAGTAAGTCTGACACTTTGTGGGGTGGAGTGGGGTAGGGCACAGTTGGGATGGATGAGGCCGGCCTGACTATGCCTAAATAATTACAGGTCATGTTTGATGATATGAAACTTGGGGTGTGGGATGAGGTGGGTGAGGCCAGTGATTTTATGAGCAAAATAAGATGTGTGAAGTGTAACTGAGTTTTAGAGATAATTTGTTTGTGTTGTAGAGGATAATTACATTAAAATAGGCTGGGCATTATGGTAGTCTTGATTACCTCACTCTTTGTAAGAATTATTTGATGGATCTACACCAGAAACGGACACTCTGAATTTTAGAGTTGAGAGAGACTTTGCTGGGTTACATTTTTCAGCTTTTTTTTCCATGTGACAGTGGCCTCCCCATGTTCATAGAGTATAATCTCTGTCTTCACTGTAGGGCAGACTTAGAATTGGAAAAGCCTCTGAAGGAAAAATAATCCTACACACAAAAACACACAAAAAATAAAATTTTAAAATAAACGTAACAAGTCAGTGGACTAACCCATATCAAAAGAAACACTATGTTAAATTATCATAACAGCCCTCAAATTTCAGCAACTGCAAATGAAATATTGGTGTTCAGGTTAAGAAAAATTGCAACATTCATCATTTCCATGATAATCTGAAAATTAAAGACAGAATTATTTTAATTGTAAAAAGATTTTCCTTTTCATCTTGAAAAAGTTATGTGACTAACATCTAGTATCACAGAGCCTGGGGCTTCTTAGATTTTTCATAAATGTTAAGTAAATTATAAATAAAACCATCTCAATATTTTACTGTTCAGATGACCTTTGTAGTGCATCATTTTAATCATGAATGAATTTTTTTAATGACATTCATGGTTTGTGTGGCTACTACAGGATCCTTATCAAAAGGAGACAATTCACCACTTACTGTGCATTCTTATCAAAATATTCTAAAATCACTGACAAGGATGCTTGTTTAAATGGGGGGGAGATAGAGAGAGAGAGAGAGAGAGAGAGAAAGAGAGAAAAAGAGAGAGAGAGATGGAGGGATGGAGAGTAATTCTGATTCAAAAGTTTTGGAGGCCCAGGGAGCTGTAATTTTAATAGAGTGATTATGATGCAGATGGCCTGAGGACTACATTTTAAAAAACAATGATCAACTTTACAGTAGTTACCAATAAAGCCAGAATTATTGAGCCACCATTACCTAGGAAATTTTAGAAAAATAATCCTGCCTCAACTTGATTTACATAAACACACAGCAGGTGTTTGGGTTTATTTTCCTATTGTTTTGCTGCCAGAATTCACACAGTAATTGGAGCCTTGGTTTCAGTCTACATAGAGATATTGTTTTGTTTTGTTTTATTTTTTTCTCCCAGATTTAGAAACCTGAATATAACCTCTGCTAGGCCCTTCTTAAGTTTCCTCTTACTATACATGCATTTAGTTCATACAAGCAAATTAAGAAACTCAGGGTAGTAAAATTTCTTCAAGAGCTAATATAGTTCACCTTTCACCTTAACATATTTGTAACTTCTAAGTCACCTCTGGCAAGAAATTATTTTGACTATTTCTAACAATATGGATCTGATAACTTTAAGAAGTAGATAATTCTATTTTCTGATAACCTGAATCATCCTATTGAGCTGCATGTAATAGTCCTTCCTAGGACTTGCCAAACTACAGAATCATTGAGCTTAGAGCTGGAGGTGTCATTTGTGTGTGAACTCGCTCTACACTTCACACATGAAGAACGTGAAGCTTAGGCAAATGAAACAACTTTCACCACTTCACAGAGCTGTTTCCGAAAACCTGGGCTCCTAATACTTTGTACCATAATACCATTTTATATATGCTCTGTAGCTGCAGAAAATATAATAAATCCATCTTCCACCTGACAAATCTAGTTAACAGTTAGCAATATGTTCTGTGAACCAGTATTGATTGCCTGGGTTACTTAGAAGTAGTAAAAAAAACAAAAACAAAAAAACCAAAACACAATGTTTTCCTTTTGGTCTTCCAAAAAGTAATAGGGGGAAAAAATATGTCTGATATTTAAAAGGTATCCTTCAACTCATATAAAGTACCATTTGTGCCAGAAGAAAGCAAAAGTATCACTTTGTCACACTTCTGTGTTGCATAACTTATAATAAAATTCCTACAGCAAAATAAGTCTATCTCAGAATTGTTATTAATAAAGCTCCATTTATATAGCACTTAATAGGTGCCTGGCCCGGTATACAGGAAATGCGTATGAAGAGGCAGTATGCATGGCACAGGGGGTTCAGACTCTGTGGTCTGACAATCCGGGTGGCATATCAGGTGGGTGACTGGGGCAAAATGAGTAACTCTAAGCCTCAGTTTCCTCCTGTGTAATCAGATTGTTGTGGTGTTTACATTAATTAACAATAATTCAGAGAGAGCGATGTCTAGCACACAGGAAATGACTGACAAACAGTGGTTATCTTTTTAATTTAGGCAAAAACTATCTGTGGAAAGGGATGCTTGATAAGGTAATTTAGGGGTTGAAGGACATTCAGCTTCTAGATGGAGTAGATAGGATCTAAGTATGAGTTTGTTTGGCTCCAGTGTCCATAATTGTAACTACTATTGTTGTTTAAAAGCAGAAAACATGTATTTTGAATTTCGTTTCACATATTGATAAGAGATAAGATACTTTAAAATCATGTATTTCAATTGAGTTTTCAACTATGGGCGCTTGTGGTAAGGTGCATGTTCTCTCTCTCCCCTCGACCCTTCTCTCTCTATCTCCTTCTCTCTTACTCGCTCTCTTCTCCTGCCTTTCCTCCCAAGCAGTCTTAGATCTATGAGACTCAGAAGTCACACAGAATTTTTAACACTGAAGAGACTTGTTGCAAATTTCAACAACCTCGTCCATCAATCCTTGCTTCTCATTGTCCGTCATCTCTGACCGAATAGGTGTAGAAGCCAAACAAATATTCTCCTTCACTTGGGTTAGTCAATGCATTTCCTAAACTGCTTTCCCGATGTGTCCTTTAGTTCCTGAAGGATTCGCAAAACAGGAATTGACGCTCCACTGGAAAGCTTTGAGAAAAAAATGAGACAAAACCAAGCTTCTTTCTTATGTGGGAATTTGCCACATAGGCACAGCAGTACAGCTTCAAGGACAGGAACATGAACTGCACGTCTGAAAATGCCCAGGGATTCTTTAGGCGTTGTATAGGGGTGACATTCAAAATATTTAACAAATTGGTACAGCAAGAGCATGGAACATTCAAAATAGAAACTGGCCTTAAATAACCAGTAAGTCTAGGCTCTGCATTCTGGCCTAAAACAGCCCTGTCTCAAGAGCTGAAATGGCTCTTTGTTCCTGGTGCAGTGCTTTAAACAAAACAGGCTCTCAGTAAATATTCTCTGACCGAGATACATACAAAATGTTATAAAGGGAAGGAGAGATTATAATTTTATGCAGGATCCTGAGGCTGTTACATAAGTTCATGGTAAGTGATAATATTTGTGAATGTTAATGTATGAATAAGAGTTGTCCAAAAGGAGAAGAGAAAAGTTGTAACAGGGCAACAAAAACAGGAGGTGCAGGCACATGCATGCTTGAGAAACTTGGAGTTTATCCTATGCCACCATAGAGTATTACATGTCAGTTTCAGTTTTTCCCATGTTTAATGAGAATTATTTTAATCCAGGTGATGTTCTTGTTCACATAGAGACATGCAAAGTACAAATTTTTATGTGTTTATTTATTAAGGCTGGAATCCAAATAACTGGCAAGTGAACTTAATCTTTCAAAATCTGTAATTAAAAAAGTAAAATATTTTTTGTGCAAAGCAAAAAAAAGTATGCACAATAAAATAATGTGTGTAGAAGGTTAAGGGGACAGAAGCAAAAACTTTAGGGTTTATTTTAGGAGATTAAAGCAGGGGAGAAGCAAGATTCTGTTTATGTGCTCCCCCAATCAAGAAGTCTCCCCAACCTTGGTCTAAAAGCTGGGTTGTCTGGCTTTATTTTTTTTTTCCTACCATAATATCCTTTATATATATTTATAGTCATTTTTATTCTATTCTCAATTTTATTTTATTCTTCTCACTGAATCTTGAATTTGTACAGGGCAAAGAATCTATATGGTTAATTGTTTTCCTTCCTAGAAGCTAAACAACATTTGGAACACGTTGTCCATTCAACAGATATTTGCAAAATAAATAAAGTTAAGGAGGAACAGTAAAGACTACATGGGGAATAGGGTTCTGTGTTTGTTATTTGGCTTTTAGAGTTACATTTTTAATAAAATCAAGGAACTACATTTATTCCTCCAATATATATTGAGACTCTTTTAAGTACAAGAGACTGAGTTATGAGTGAAGCAGACATGGTCCCTATAATCACAGGGCTGGAAGACACATAAACCACCGTTTGTCTGAATTATAATATGGGTTCTGCTGGAAGTATGCAGAAAATACAGTTCTTCCAGTTCCCCTTACTCAATTCCAAGACAAAAGTCTACAACAGAGTGTCTTAATTGGGAGGAGTACTATATACTGGGCACCAAACGTTTGTACTCAGAGGATATAGATACCTCATTTCTTAAATTATTTGATTCTTATATGAGGTTTGGGAAATGCTACTCAAAACATTTGACTTAGAAAGCTTACGTTTATTAATGTATTTATTGTTAGTGTCATTGTAAAAATGCTCAGGTTGAATGTAACACATATATCATCAAAGAAATAGAGAAGAAAATAAGAGAACACCTCTAGGATCCTATGAGCTTCTACAGGACTCAGTGTTTTCTACAATTTAAAGTGCACTTCAGTTTATACAACTGTGTATACTTGTGGCCAGTCACGGTCTGTGTAGTTTTCATGCAAAAGCATAAACTAGAATTTTAAATGGAGAGAGCAAAGTCAAAAAGACATCACATGTAGGCTGTCCATCGAAGAAAATAATATCAACCACAAAAATTGCTTGATTATAAATGTGTAGTAAATTCTTTTTGGCCCAATTTTAGAAAATATCTATTGTTAGCTATCAGGCTTTTTTATTAGTTTTGAAAGTACTGTCTGGAATCACAATTCATACAAACTGAAAAACCAACAGGATAAAAATCAATCATGTTTATGACGTAGTTTTTTCTTTTTGCAATTTGATCATTGCTTTCTCTTCTTGAAATTCAACATTCTTCCCAGCCATAATCCTTATATGTATTTAAAACATCTTTAAAATAATAATTTTTGTGGTAAATTGTTTTCTCTTTAAATATCCACATTTTAGTATATTGGCTAATTTTAAACTATCTAGCACACAGGAAAAAAAATTTAAAGCAAGATGAAATGTTAAAAGTCTTTAGCCCAGTTACATAATTTTGCAATATAGAAATTGAGGCATAGAGAGGCTGTTACAGTGCTTAATTTATTTCCTAAAAAGGATTAAAATGGAGATTCTTAGTTTTTATTTTGATGCCCTTCTTACAAAATTTTATTTTCTCACAAGAATAATAGGATTTTGTCCTTGAAAGCAATTTTGATTACCTAGATTTTCATTACAGTTTTAACAGTAATTTGATGCGTGGTCTGGGGAGAATTTTGCTCCCTATTTGCAATAAGGACAAGTTTCAACATTAGGTGCCTCCCTTTTTGTTTCAACTACTGACAACATGGAACCCCTGGGCTAAAGTTGATGAAGAGTTTATATATGATTACCTACTTCTGGTTTCTCTTGAAAGTTGAAAGAAAAAAAAATCCCTGCTGATTCATTCCATATCCCACTCTCCTCAACAAACAAACAAAAGAAACCCCAAAATAAAGTGTGTTTTTTCTCCCTTTACTCTCATATCCAAAGGCCGCTGCCCAGTTTTCCTGTCCTTTAAGAGCTATTACTCTGCATTTTGGGACTAACACATAAAGCCACCATAAAACATTTTATGGATATTAAATCCTGTCGCAAAACGACGACAGCTATCCCTATTGCATAATTAGAGAAATCAAAAGTATTTTTGTCCTGAACACCATTATGTGTGGGGAAGAATATAACATGCTTTTAATCCAGTAGAAACATTTAAGTATGCATGACTCAAAGTTCAAATGACTGAGTTATAACTTAAATAGAAATTCTGACAGTGTAGTTCTTGCTTGCAATAATATATGCTGATTGGAGAACAGTGCTTTACAATTACTTGGAGAGTATCTTCCAAACTCTGACATCTAACCAGCAGCAGTCAGGGATCAGCAATGAAAATCTTTTGATTTAAACAGCTCTTGCTTTGGAAAGTCTGATGAGTTATAATGTTGATGGTCAGAAACAGTGTAGCATTTTTAAAAAGGCCAGGTTATTTACCTAAACCGTCTAATGTGCACTGAAAATTAATTATCCTGAAAATTCAAGAGAAAAATGAATTTTCACTCTACAAAAATATTTTTAGATGAAAATGGACATCCTGTCTAGATATTCCTTGAAGATTTTCCATAACTTGGCTGGGGTGCTTCTGAACTTAGAAAAATGTTACTTTTTTCCCCCCTTTAAAAAATTTTTCTACTGAAGTATCAAAAACATCAAATATTATTTTGTTTTTCATGGAAGGATACAGATGCGGAACACAGAAGGGAAAAATATTTAACATGACTATCTCTAGTTGTCAAGTTTTGTACTTTCTTCTCTTTAATTTCTTTAAACGCTGGTATAGAATGACAAAGAAACCAAATTTAAATTGGAAGATTCAACAGCATGCGATAACATCTCCTGTGAGGGATAAATGCGTAGAATTTTGAAGATATTTTGTTTTGCATGATTGGTGCAAGGTGATTTGATATCTTATAATGTGATCTACAGAGGGAATAGCTTTAGGAAAAGGAGAGGCTTAATAAAATACTCTAGTCAAACAAATTTAAAATAAAATTATTTGGATAACAGTGATTCATTGCACTTTGTAAAAGGCTGGAAAAATTAAATTTCATATTCTTCCCTAAAGTTATCCACTAAATTTAAAGATGTCATCCTATATAATTAGAATTATGGAAATACAGACTATTTAACCAATTCATTACATCTGCATGCTTTGGCTGATCCAAATTGCTTTATCTCCTAGTGGTAAGTCAGGATCATCAAACATAAATTTACATTGCAGAAAATATTTATCATATGAGGCTAATCTCTATAAAATTCATATATAATTAAAATAAAAATGTACCTTAAAGACCAGCTACTAAATATACCACACAAGAATTACAAATCATTAGAATATAAACCAACAGAAATTAAGAGATGTTGAGTTTAAAATAACTGAATACAAGCTAATTAACATATATTTGTCTCTTACGGATTCTAGATCATGCCTCAAGTCCTTTGTGTAAAAAAGCATGGCATAAATATGAATTAAAAAACAAGCACTCAAGCAAAACTTATAGCAATAACTTTCTGAATATCGTTTACTTTCCCTGAAAGAGAATCTTAAGCAATGGAAAGGAAAGTGCCTCTCCACTCACCAAAATCAGGAACAGCATTAAGAAAAAACAAAACAAAATACCTAAGTGGTTCATCTATAAAATGTGGAAAAGGGAAAGGACTTTCTAGTTTGCACATGAATTGCCTGAGTGCGTGGAAATGCTTGTAGAACAATTTCATTTGCATCTATTAAGTGCTGGTACTTCCAGTAGTTCCACCTGTTGTCCAAAGTTCTGAAACTGCACATCTGCTCCTGCTATTTCTGCTCACCTCAGGAAGGTAAGAAAATAGGTCCATTTGAGCTTCTCTATGCAAAGATATGAAAAATGAATCAGTAACTCCCCAAATAAATATAACTGCTACTGCTGAAGAAGCTTAATACACCCTGTCATTTCCCCTGTGGCACACTAAAGCCACGAATAAGACATTCCCCAAAGAAAATGAATTCTGAAGCACAGAGTAGACTCAGTTCTATGCCATTATTGGGATAAAATAATGTGTAGACAATTTAATGTTAATAGAAAATGGAATATTTTTAAAAAGCCAAAGTCCATGTTTTTACTGAAGACACGTCAAGGGAGAAAGATATGACATATGTTGATGTGGGAAGAGAATATGTTTGTGTTAAGTACGTTGCAGACACTGTCCTGGATGGTTCACCCATGTGAAAATACGGCCCCTCTGATACTGCCAAGATCCATAAGACTTAGAGTGTTCTTCTGAATTAAGTCTTGTCCTTAGAGTTGAGAAAGACTTTAACTCATGTCAAAATTTCTCTAGACCTGAAAAATTATTTTGGAGATGATAAAAAGGGGTAGTTCTCTTGGTTGTGCTGTTTCCTCTTTTTCTTCTTTCTGGCATTCCACTCAGATTTGGCAGGTATCATAAATTCCAAAATGCACAGCCCATACCATCTTATGATCTATTAGCTATGAAAAATGCAGGAATGTGCAGCCACTCCATTTGCATTGTAATAGGAAAAAGTGGAGACAAAAAACAATGTAAGTAGTAAATTGAATTCTATAAATTCAATCTAGCACCTAGCCCAGGACTAGGCAAAAAGGAGGTACTCTGTACTATTATTAATTGTTAGATGAAATTAATTACCACTGTTCTTGCAAAGATACTTTATATTATAATGATGCAAATAAATTATTTGGTCTTAAATAATCAAGGAAAGCTGGGAAAACTTCATAATTTAAGGATCTCCAATAATGAGAGGAAGCATCAATTAGATACACTGAGAAGATAGTATTATCCAGGAAAAGCTACTTACCAAAGGTGGAAAGGAATATAAATCCTCCAAAGCCTCAAAACATATGCTCAGTCAACATGTGGCATGATATTTTATACTTGGAAGTCTTATTTTTGATTGATTAGGTTTAAGCCAAAAGCTGGAGGAATCTGTGAGTCAGGCCTTATCATATCTTCCTGATGATAGTTACCATTAGCCAAGGTTTGAATTTCATACAATAGTTTCAATAGTGTACCAATGGCATACCTCTTCTGTGTTTTTCCCCCTGGCAGCAGTTATAAGGACCTCTACTTCCCACATCTCCGATGACTGGTAAATAACACTGATGGTAATGCAACTTGGCCCACAGACTTGTTACCTTTGTGGTGGAAGCACAGCTGAGAGGTTGCCACTTCAGCAGAAATAAAGAACATCTGGGACAATTACCATGATAAACACTAATATGAAGTCAAGACTCTTACTGCAGTCTTAAATGTATTAACACCTCACTTATATTGAGTGATTACTTTTAACAAACCATTTTTCTACTTTAGTTAGAAGCACACACACATACATAAGAGCATGCACACACACATACATGTAGTTTTTAAATAACTTGAGGATTGAAAATTTAAGAAAAGAATGACTTAGGCTGTCCAACTTGAACTAGTCTAGCTGATATACCTTGGCAAACAACTTTGGCTCTGTAATAACTCTTCGATTACAATGCCAGGAATTTCTTCATCATTTTGTCATACTTCCTGAACTTCCATCAGCCAGAGTCATCAGCTTATTAAGCATTAGTTTAACTTCAGAAGTCTCTGTTTTAGGATTTCAATGATCTTTCATAGATAAGAAAAAATTCAATTCAGTTTGTTTTCTCCAAGACTAACTAAAATCGTTCATAAATGAATGTGCATTTGTTCAACTGGATTCTGTTGTTCCCGGTATCAAGCTCAGAAGAGAGGCACTGAATAAATATGAATGTTGACTGAGGAAAGGGCAGATTACCAACACTGAAAAAAATATTACTTTGTGGGTAGGAGGTGAGTGAGGGAGATTAGTTAGGTCAAATGAAAAGCTTTAAAATTATTGAGACAAAGCTTCAAATGACACGTTAAGGGCATGTCCTGTTTGACCAAAACAGCAGCAGACAACTTCTCTGTATCTGCAACAACAGGTGAAATGACTTGGCTCTGTTTGTAGCTAAAAGATGGAAGCAAAAACAACCAGTTGGTACCAGTACAGTAGACCCATGTAAAAGTTTTATGCAAGTGAAGTCTGTATCAATTGACAATATTCATATGCAGAAAGCAATCACCATGATTACATTTTTGAACAATAAGAACAATAGGTCAGCGAAAAGAGGGCTGTGTTTTTAGTAGACTTAGATATGTTTTGATCATAATAAAACTATGATTGTTTGCCAGGGTTTTATCATATTGTATAAGCCACTTTAAATAACTTTAGTAAGATATAATATGAATGAAATCCATTAATTTAAAATAGTATTCTTAAGAATATAGTAAGTACTTTATAAACGCTCCAGTAAAAGATATAAATAAGTGACCGTATTCATTTGGCAAGAGAAGATCTGTTGAAAGAGAAAATGGTCTCTTATAGAAGATTTATAAATCTACATATTTTCATTACAAGGTCAAATAATAAGTATGCTTTCTTTCTGTCTTAATTCATATATTTTTGCCATTTAGACTCTTTAATGGAATTAATGCTAATGTTTTAAATTCTGTATTCAAAGAGAGAGCTAACAGTTTACTCATATTAAAACATTTTAATACTTAATTTTATTTCACATTTCCTTGACTCATTAGAGCTATTTTTGGTCTCATGTCTGGTCCTACCACTATTTTCTCCTTTCATATTTCATAAAATCATGTGACTGTAACTGAGGTTCACATGAGAAATGGAGGAGGCCCCTCAACACCTAAAATTGATTTGCATCTTTAATACCCAAGAAAATTCTGGGACAGAAAAGAAGTTGAAAAGAAGATTAATATTTTGATGAACCAGTATTTGATAATTAAAAGTTCTCACCTAATTTTTACTCTCATGTTTGCATTGTGATTGTTCCTCTAACATTTAGCTTGAAATGTATGCCATAATTTCTTCTCCATATCTTTTCCGTGACCATTTTGTAAGAGTTCTCTAAAAGATTATTCTGTAAAAGTGGCTATGCCAAAGGAGATCCACCCACAGTAAACAGAAGGAAGTAACGTTACAGGGCAGCATTTTGCTTATTTATAAACTACCTGGTCTACTGGTATGTCTCTTTGGTGCCCTATTATGTGACCTGGCCACAGCCAATTGTCATTTTCCAGTTTATTCCCAAAAGCATTTCTCTAAGCCCACCTGTATAAAGATTCATATTTTAACAGCAAAATATTCGATTGCATCTGTTCTCTATGCCCTCTCTACTTGGGTGTAGCATCTCTAATTTGCACAGGGGGACTGATCCTTTTATAAATCAATAGGAAATCTTTCCTCCTCCCTCCCTCTGTCTCTTTCTTCTTTCTTTTAAAACCATCTGTACAATTTCTGCATGAACTGTTGGGAGTTTAATGTAGGTTACTATGTTATCATTTCATAGGTGAGGAAATAGAACATAGAGTAGTTAGACTAGCAAAATTTAAAAGACGGCAATTCAGTGTAAGCATTTGGCTCTCCCCGTCACTTACTTATTTATTAAGTCTAGGCCCTTTTCCTTTTAGGACTTTTGCTAAATAAAATGGAAGCTCTCAATTATTTACTCAAAGTAGAAGAAACAAATAAATAGGAACCACTTACTAAAATAGATGAAGGCACAAATTTATAGTACTGCAAACTCTTTAACATAAAAGGAAACTTCCATTTGCAGTTTAAGTATCTAAGTTTCATTACCAATAAAGTAATTCCTTAGGTGTCATGGTCATAGGCACTAAAGTGACCCACAAACACTTAAAATTGATTTAATGCCATCAGGCTTCTGGAAGAAAAAGTAGTATGTACATTTTGCTTATAATATTCATGCAACTGCAGGAAACACACTTTTTCATATAAATTATAGTAGTGTCAAAGTAAACTCCATAACACTTAATATAATAATAGTTCATATTTTATTTTCCCCAAAATGCTCAGTAATGAGAAGTTAAGATTTTTAATCCTACTTCTTTCTAAAAAAGGTATAATTCATCCAATAAAACAAAATAATTTATATCTCTGACATTTAGACTTTATGAGAGCCCAGAAAATAGTTCATAACTTTAATTACTAATGGTGCTATATATATATCAACATTACCTTAGAGCAAACTGGTTTGAAATCTTGCAGATATTTATAATAAATCTTTGGCTTAAAGAAAAAGACCTTCATCTTACTAATATGCTCCTTTTAGTGCCCCTCAATTTATGAGCAGATTTTAAAAACAGTCATTCTCATTATTGAATCTCATAAATAAACTACAATTGCAGGTAAAAGCTAAATGTATATTAAAACGTCACTGCAATGCCTGAATTATAACATCTTTGGAAAATGTTAGTGATTCTTATATCAAATTGTAGATGACTAAATATTTTCTTAAACTTACAGAACCATCTAATTTTGCTATTCTAGTGCTTTGAGCGTCACACTATGAAAAACAGAAGCAGGCGTCCCACCAAAAAAATGTAAAAACTTTTAAATCTTTGCTATCTTCTTGAAGTACTATTTACTTTTGTTTATTGGTTACATTAAAATAAAATGGCCATTAAATACAGCTAAGCTTGAAAAATACATTATTACCTACTAAATAAAATGCTTTTATGGTTTATCTGTTCATGATACATTTTCTTTTCTTTTCTTAAAAATTTATTCTTAAATTTGTAATGAGAGAATTTGATTTTTGTCTTTTCTAGTCACTATTTCAATAATAGCAATGGTTTATTGTATGAAATGACTGGTTTACCTTTTTTTTTTTTTTGGTTAATTTAGATAAACATGAAAATTCTCTCTTAAAAAGAAACAAAATACTACATCTTTAAATGTGCCATGATGCCCCATAATCACATATTTCAGTTGTGAACCATTTCAATTTCCAGATTAAACTAATTTCTTGTGTTAAAATAGTATTAAAAATTTAAGGTATTTTGCCAAAAACACATAAAGATTTTTTTCTCATATCAAATTCTTCTAAAAATTAAAAGAGGCTTGTTATGAATTTTATTAGATGAAATGCATTTTATTTTCTAAAGTTATTATTTAAATCTCCAAATGTCGTGAATTATCACTTAAATATATGTAGATGTAATTCTTTTGTGCTATATATTATCCTGACAACATTATGAATGCAACCTCAGTGGCCGTAAGTAAATTCTGTTTTCTCTGATACGTGTGTGATATGATGCTATGCTTGCATTCCACTCATATTCATGACATATATTCTGGAAATATTATATCTATCCAGCTAACTATATGGGACATCCAGAGATGGACCCTTGGTTTCCTTTACCTTCAGTACACTTAGTTTCCTGTGTTTCAATTCCTCCTGGGGGATTTGTCATGCAAGAAACAGACAAACTATCTGGCTAACTAACTAAAAGTTAAGTATGTAAAAAAACTTTAACCTCCTACCTCATCTATTCTTTCTATGTACATGTAGTTTGTTCTGCCTAGTTTTACTCTAGCTCTTCCTCTCTTTCCTTCCTCATACAAATACCCTCTACCTATTCACAGCTCTACATACATTTTTAGTTTCTGAAGAATAATCACAATTTTCTTAAGTTCAAGTGTCACAAAACATAACCAAATGATTTGATTACTACCTCTTTTCTCACTTGTACTGAAGCTAAAAATATATGGATATTCTCCTCTAACCTAATATGATACAGCAAAGTTTGCAGTAAAGCAAATTAATGTGTTAGCTGAGAGTTACTTTTCCTTTGATTTCCATGATAAAATTAGAACTTCAGTACCCTGAAAGAAAATGTGTTATGGGTACATACAGAATGATCCTTACAGTACAAAACCTGTTTAATTCATATATTTAAAGAAATATGATATACAATGTATTTTTGATAATTAGTTCAAAAATAAGAAAAAAGTCATTGACAGTATGGTGCTACACCAGAAAAAAAATCTTTAAAATAAATGATCCCAAACACCATTGTAAAGTAATCACCCCTTCCAATCTCATTTTTTGCTGTCATTATAAATATAGATATCAGTAAAACTTTAGCATTTTGGCCAAGTTTTCCACTATCATTCCAAAAGGTGTCACAATATCAAAATTAGATCTACATTTGCTTGTGGCTTTAAAAATATTTTCTTGCATTTTCTTCATTACTTGAACACACTGGCTTAACTCAACTAAGACCACAAAGAATCAAAATCCTGAGCAATATGCCCTACTGGTATCTAAAGACATTTTTCCCCCATCAATTAACTAATATCCCATTACAATCAGCTAATGTGCTGATTGGTGTTAATGACTCTCTTTATAATCAGATGTTCTATTTATTTAATCAATGCCTGTTGTCTTGATTAGAATAGACAAGCAACCTTAAATAGTGATGGTTGAATCTGGTTAACATTTATGACTGGAATGCTTTGGTAACTTCTTCCACTTTGTTTGCTGTCAACTCTAGAGGTGTTGCAGTCTGTGGTATCCAGAGCCAGAAGATGGTGGTGATAAGATCATATTATGAAGCTCTGATTTTAAGATGAAATATATTTTTTACTGGCTTTAGTTCTGGCAAAAGTTGTCAGTAGATTAGAAATAATGTTGTAATGTCAAGCTTTGCAAAGGGATGCCTACCTCCATGTTGCTCCAGGAACACAGCAGGCTGTGCTAACTAGTGTTTTTCTGTTCCTTCTACACAAAATTGTTTGTTTGCTTTCCTGTTTCATCCTGCTGACTCAAGACAAGCAGTGCACCCAAGGATGCAAAAGAAAGCATTAAATCACCAAGATCTCCACTTTTAAGCAAGCTACTAAAATAAATTTGGTTAATCTGGACTGGGACTCAGGAAATCTGGATCACAACTCTCTCACTAACAAAATGACCTTGAAAAAGTTACTTTTGCCTTAACTGGATTTCATAAGGAGAAATTTTCATAATTTCTCCCAGGTAAAATGCCTTATGATTCTATGTGAATGCTTTATGTTCCACACCTTAATAAGCTGAAAACAATCAATCGTTAAATTACTTTTTCTCGTCATCTTTATTGTAACTTTTATTATAGTCAGTTAGACTGCAATAGAGAAATAACATTCCAAATGAAGATGGAGAGTGTAGTCGACAGACAAGAAAAGAAGTGGTGATTCCACAAATGAAAATCAGTGACTTTCTCTTTGGAAAAGGCAGCTTTGGAAAGGTAAATCACTTCACCAGAACACTACAGCATTGGCTGACTAACAAGGAGACAACTTTTGTTAAAAATTCTAAATCACCAATTCCAGTGAAATCTTTAATAATTATGTCACCAAATTCCAGCACAGAATTATTGATATTCTTATGGCTGATAGTTATTATGGAATCACAGACCATTAGAATTGGAAATCATTTTGTCTATCCTGCTACCTTATGAGTTCCTTCAATAATGGCCTTGAGAAATTTCATGCAATCTAAATTTTAACATCTTTAATGATACAAATTTCACAACATAGACCATTCTATGGATCAGATTTTACTGAGCATTTCTTATAGTAATAAATTTTATCCTTATAGGGAGGCCTTTTTTTTCCCCCCACAGAATCCTACTGGTTTTCATTCTGCTAGTAGGAATTGCAAAGAATGAGTCATATCCCTCATTTCACTTCTGCATTACAGTGTTCCAGATATCTCAAGTGGCTGTCCTCTCCTCAAGCTGTCTTCCTTAAAAGCACCAAACATTTTCTTGGATTCACCTATCTTTAAGCATAAGTATCTGTATATACATCAAACAAGGAAAAAGATAGCAATTTGAAATTAAAATAATCAAAACTTTTCTTTTTGAATGAGAAGCATTCTTAGAATTTATGAAACAAGTCTGTGACATAAAAGGTAATCGATCACACGATCACGGAACTCCATGGCACTGAGTCTAAACAAGTTCTCAGAATCCCTCTCAAGAGACAGCTCCAGAAAGAAAAGTAAGTCAACACATGTTATCACTAAAGATTACATTCCTGATCTAGCTCAGTCTCTCTATTTTTACAGCTGGGGAAACCATGCCCTAGGGAGGTTAAATATGGTTTATTGGCAAACCTAGAACAAAATACCAATTTCTAAAATTCCTAGTCTTCCATATTCTATAGAAAGTTGGAAGTCACTTTAAAGGTGAGCCAGTCCAAATCACTCCTTTTAGTAAAGTGAGTGAGGTCTTGAGAAGGTAAGTGATTAACCCACATCTCCTGATTTTCACTCTCCTCTTTCTGTGATATGAAAAGACAGAGTAAAAGATGTGAAATTAGACACGTTGCACACAGCATACCCCTTTAATAGCAGTGATAGACAAAGGAGATATAGGTTCCCTGTTGTTTTAAGAATATTGCCTAAGAATCTTACATATAGTTAAATACCTAAAGGGTATGGCTTTGGGAACTAAATGTCAAAAAAGCGGAGAGAGGTGCATATATTCGTACAACTCACAAAGCGACATTCAGTATTGTAAAGAATATATGTCAGCACGGGAGCTTTTCAGAATACCGTATAAAGTAAAGCACTATAATTACCATATGGAAGACCTTCATTAAGACTATATTATACAGGTTCATAATATATGAAGCACATTTGAAAATGGAAATCTTGGGTAGGGTTTGAAAAAAGGGATCTGGCATAAAAAGTGTTCTCTGCCAGAAAATTAATTAAATTTCCCAGTTCTAGAAAAGGCCATATATTCTGCATAGGCACTCACTGAAAGTCAGATGTGCAAGGCCTCAGAGAGTGTGCCGTAATCTACTCATAAATAAGACTCACCAGGGGACATTGACAACAATTTGGCATTGAGTAAGAGTTCACATAAATGAAGAATTTACTTTGCAGTAACTTCTATTAGGAAAAGTGCAGATATGACAGCCCATACTTTACACATCTTTCAACTTTTTTTTGCTCTATTTTGACCTCCATGTATAATAACATATTGTTAAATATGAGCTCATATTATTAGCCAATTAAGTCAATAATATGCATTGAAAAAATAGTTTTAGTTTTGTTTGTGTTTCACTTCCACTGATATTATTATCCAATTAAGGATATTATATTTGTTTAGTGTGAAATGTGTTAGAATGATGAGCGTGCTTCTTAAGCAAAGATTCATTCACCTTAAGCACCCAAATCAAACTAAAATAGATACTCACTTAAAAAGTAAAAGGCAGCTACTGACAATTCTTCATCAAATGCTATTATTTTTAAAATTTATTTTTATACATACTTGTATTATTTTACTTATATATTGCATACTATCCAAACCACACCTTTGCTATATACAAATTCACATCAAAGCCATATGCAGCTTTAAACAGCACCTCCTTTTTTATTTCCTGAAGGTATTCAAATGGATTTGCTAACTTCTTCAAACTAACCCAATACAAGAATATAAACTGCAGGAGTCCATCCTGAATTTCTTGTTTTATGAAAAAGCATTTTGCACTAAATGAGAAAATGAGAATAACTAGAATCCTAAAAGGACTTGTGAGCAGGTAACAGAAAAATTAGAAAGACTGAGGCTGTAAACTAGAAAAGAATATATAAAGAGACATTAGATATCTAGACATTGTGACATAGTGTCTGCCTGAATTTAGGTCTGGAAATACTTTCATTTGTAAAAGGAACAGAAATTGTTTTATGCTTTCCCAAAGGGAAAACCCAGGATAAATTGTTTCAAGTCACAGGAAGGTAAATTTTGGCTCAATATAATAAAAATCTGGAAAGTTAAAGCTTTCCCCAAACAGAATGAGCTACCTCTGTATTTTGTATCACTGGAATTATTCAAGCCTAGATGAGCAAGTCTTATAAACGCAATTGAGGGATGTGTGCACAGTCTAAGACTGGATTGGTTGACCAGCAATCTCTTTATCCACTGTTAAGATTCCATGACTAATTCAGCAAACATTTATTCTATGCTCCAGGCACTCCACATTAAAAAAATAGATACGAAATGATCCTTATATTCACAGAAATAACAGATTAATTACTTTTATGATTATCTTGATAGAGAGCATAGTAGGGAGGGATATTTTGACTTGAATCCTAATTTTCCATCAAACCTTGTCTCAACTGTATTCTCTAGACACAAACTTTTTAGTTCTAAATGCATAGCTCCAAATTAATGCTTAAGCCCTTATCTTACTCTCAAAAGGACTGTTCTTACATAAAAATTCCTAAAAAAAATACAGTGTACACAAATCAATGCATCTTAAATCGTCCATTTTCTTTCTAGCCATTTTACCTCAAAGACTTTTCTAACAATAAAGAAACACAAACTCATGAATAAAGTTATTTTCCTCTACCTGCATTGATTTTTTTCTCCTCTCAGTTTTATTTCATCTTCCTTTAAAGTCCTTTCAGTGTCTGGTTTTCAATGATATGTTTCCTTCAATTTTTTATTCCTTTCCAATTTATTCACTTTTCCAAAATCGTTTTGCTTCTTTATTCTCAAATATGTTTTTTTTCCTCCTTGGTTTGGCCTCTTTTCCTTTTCCAGCGTTTACTTCTCCACTTTTTTTTCTTTTATGATAAACTGATAGAACTGTTTTCCTATCTGGTGCACATTTCCTTTATTTTCCTCTAATATAATGTATAATTTTTCTCATTTCCTTTCCTCCAATGTTTAGAACATTTTGGTTGAATTTACTTCTTTCCATGTGAGATGTAAGTATTTCTATGCTTCCTTCCCTACCATTAGAATTAATACATTTTATAGAATTTGAATTATCAATTTCTTTTTTTATAGATGCAATGACTTTACACTTGTTTTTTTAATTATAAGTCCTAAATCAGTGGAAAATAATAAATTATTTCTTATAGAAAGTGCATTGAGTCCTATATAAACGTGAGAATGGCCAAAAGCCATAAGCTCAGGGGAATAAAAACAGAGTAGAGAAAAGGGCTTATGTTTAGATGAAAAAGACAAATGAACGTTTTGTAAACATTCATCCATTTAGTCAACACTTAGTAAGTAACAAACACTCACTGTGGACACTGAAGAGTTCATAAAGGATAAGGTAAAATTATTGTCCTCTAGGAACTCAGAGTTGAGCAGGAATGAAAGTACTGCTTTTCTTGGGAGGAATCAGGGGAAACTATGTAAGGCACATCCCACTTCACTCAATCCTGAGTCGAATAGAGGACATTCGACTTCTCCAAGACTCAGTATTCTTACCTATTAAATACAGATGACAGTAATTTCTAACACAATGTTCTTTTGTGTGGATGGATTAAGAAAGTGGAGGTTAAGCTCATTAACATCATGCAGGACACACAGTAAATTCACAGTAGGTGTTTGCTGCTATTGTTGTGGATTTTCCAGACAGGCATGGGTAAGGTACTTTCCAGCTGGAGGGACCCAACTGTGCAATGGCCTGTGGACATGAAATGTTGCACCCACTAAGCACAGTGGGCATCCAGGATTAAAGCATAAATGAAGACTAGAAAGGTAGGGAGAAGTGGGATCATGAAGGGAAACCAATGATCAGAGCTTTATCTTATAGGAAGCTATATGTTTCCAAACGGAGATTAAAGGTCAAGCCTAACATTCATTTTTATAGTTTTCCTGGTATTTCCAATGCATTTCAATACAGTGGAAGAACTGAATGTGATCTTTTAATGTTCAGTGAAAATTCATGGGAATCAAAATGGTTTGCTTTATGTACATTAACAGTTCTTTAATTATGCTATCATTTTAAGGAATACCACAAATAATGCTGCTACACACAAGCACACCTATAGACACACTATTTTTTTTTAATACAACTGCCAATAATCATCCTAGCCCAAAGGCAACATTTTAGTCATATGTCTCAAAGAACCTGAGAGAGTCACATGATATAACGTAGAGCCTGATACATCTTTAAAACAAGTCCCTGCGGGAGCTGGGAGGACCAGTTTCACTAGTGGAAAGGAAATCAAGAAAGTAGGTGTTTCCCAGTGATGACTGAGTGTTCATCTTTTATAGGTTATGACTCTGCTAGAGTTTGATCCCTGAGGGACTAGCTACTTTCAAAATATAGCACCCTGAATGGAGGATATCTTGGACCAAATAAAACAGTCCCCTCTGTCTCCCTCAAATGCCACCAGCAAAGCTGACAAAAGAAAGTTTTGTGGAAAGTAATAAGCATGCATTTAGCTCTCACTTCTGAATGGCATAGCTTTGTAGGGTACTTAGAGTAATTTGATCTGGCTTATACATAATTTTCTGTAAGCAGATGTGCAAGTATTATAATTAATGTGCATACAGTTTTGTGCAATGCCTTTGAAAATGCAAATATTATAATTGAATTTTGAAATAAAATTCACAAAATGTTCCTGTTTTACACTTTCAAAGATATTTTATACAACAATTGTTTGCCAAACATTGAAAGTGGCATGTTTATACACACAAGTTCCATTTCTTTCCTCTAGAATTGGTTGAGGAAGCTGCATGATAACTTTTTCTGAGAATTATATCATTAATTTTTCTGAACTCTTTACATTTAAAAATATCTACCAATGTGTGGGGAATCAGGAAATGCATAGCATGATGAAATATGTAAAGATAGACTTAGGTGGAACAATTCTTCCATATGGTAGGCCCTGTGTAGTGGACAAATGCATCTTCTAAATGTAAAAGAGACAGACTATTCATGGAGAACGCAGGAGAGGGCAGCTGCACTGTTTCATGAGAACCACCATACCTGTTGATTAATGGAGAGGCCTTAACAGCACTCTTCTTCCATGCGTCTTGCCATGAGGAAAGGGGAGGAAGGGAAAGGTAGTGATGGCAGCAACACCTGGGGAAGGGAGATGGGGAAATATGTAAAGGGAAAATCAGCAGCCCCTACACAATGGTGTCCATCCATAGACCTTGCCAATAAAACAATTTCCAAAAACTCTACGCTTGTTTTCTTTCCCTTTTTTTGTTTAAATCTAGATACATTTCAAAGATAATCTAAATAAATTAGGTATTTTGAAAAGTGTGACTCTGAAGACTCTTACAACTTTAATTCTCCAAGTCCGGGAACACAGTCACTGCTACACATAATGAGCTACCATCTTATTCTCACTGTTTAACGATACAGAGAATTCGTATATGGGCATAATTTTTTACAAAATGTTTAAGTAAAAATGTTCATGCTTAATGGCATTTTTATAAACATGGTAATCTGGCCTATGTGCAATTTTTTAAAAAGTAAATCTATAGATTATATAAAAATAAATTAAAATTTTAATAAAGAGTGGATAACAGTAAACTATTTGAATTTTAACAATGATTAGTTGTTTTAATAATATATGAGATAGTATTACACCTGTAGAGCGAACACTGCTACAGATTTTTCTCTTAGTATTTGCTTTTAAAGAAATCTCTTTAACTTTGTATGTTTATATTTAAATACAAACAGTATATGAGAAATGTTTCTTTTAAACTTTACTTAGAGAAGGTTTTATACATAGTGGAGATAAACTTGCAAAAATTAGATGTATATTTTATGAAGAAAATAAGTATTATATAAAATGAAAAATAGAAGAGAATTATTATTACTTTGTGAAAAAAGAAATTGACCTCTCATGGAAAAATGTTTCTTAGTGTATTAGTTACATAAGAGCTAGGACATAGTTGATTTTTTTCTCTAAGGACAGGGCTTTTTGTGAATACATGTTTGCATTCTTGTTTCGGAATGTGATTCTAACCTTTAATCCTAATGTTTAGGAAAGCAGCTATCACAAAGATCTTTGGGGTTTGGAGCATGATAATCCTTTTGGTTTTGCTTAATCCTGTTTAGACAGGATGTCACAAAATTTTCCAATTTCTCAACTCCTCTGGTCTTTGACACGCTGCTTACTATTAGCCATCATATCTGTTTAAAATAACATGACCTACCTAATGCTTAGGCAATAGTATTAGTCAGCCCTTGAGTTGAGAAATTTGGAAACTAATTGGTTATCATAAGAGGTTAGTGTCAAAGAATTCCGAAGGCATATGTAACATCTAGGCCTGTTGAATTAAAAGAAATAACTTAAAGTAGCAAACAATTTTTATCTGATCTGATTGAACATATTCTTTTTGTAGCTTTACATTGGTTCTTATACATTTTTGTTTTGTATTTAATTTTTAAATATTAATTCATGTTACAAATAATATTTTAAAGTTTGTATCCCTTCCAAAGTTAAAACCTACATATTCTAATAATATAAAATGTTTAAAATTAAACCTAATTATTTGTGCATTTAAATATTTCTGAGTGATTAGTTTCAGATAAGCATTTTGTCTTTGGAAGAATCATATGTGGACATCTAAAAGCCAAAAAAGAAAAAAAAGAAAACCAGATACTCGCATGTATCATGAAATACAGCTTTTTTATTTTTTTTTGCATATGGGTCCCTAATGTACTAAGGCTTTTATATATAGTAAAATCTTCCTTTGGCCTCAGGAAGGGTAGATTATTATGGGATAATATACTCATAAATTAGCACTTCACTGTGAGAGATTAAAAATAACCCAAGGTATACTTATGAGAAAATTTGAAAAGTAAATATATACACACAAACACAGAGGAACACTGATAGTATAATTTATCGAGATATAATAAGTAATATAAAATGATTTTATAAATAGCTGAATTTATAAATAACATAAACAACATAAAAGTGTAACCCAAAAGATTAAGCTGGAATTTTAATGAGTGAAATATGCTCAGAAGCAGAAAGTTAAATACCTCATGTTATCACTCATATGCTGAAGTTAAAAAAAGTTGGTCTCATAGAAGTAAAAAGTAGAACAGAGGATACCAGAGGCTGGGAATGGTAGACAGAAGGGGAAACGGGGAGACATTTGTTAAAGGGTACAAAATTACAGCTAGATAGGAGGAATAAATTCCAGTGTTCCATAGCACTATAGGCTGACTACAGTCAGCAATAATATATAGTTTCAAATAGGAAGAAGGAGGCTATTGAATGCTCCCAGTACAAAGAAATGATAAATGTTTGAGACGATGGATATCTTAATTACCCTGATCTGATCCCTATACATTGTATGTATTGAAACATCACTACATACCCCATAAATATGTACAATTATTATGTGACAATTTAAAAAAATAAAAATATGGTAGAGTGGAGGATAGAAATTTCTGGATGAGGGAAATAAAAATGATATATATTTGAAAGGTACAGGCCAGGATAATAAAAGATCCGCTCATCCTCACAAGGTATTTGGTAGGAATTTGTTAATGGACAATGATATGAGAAAGATTTTCACCTGGTAACAATAAAAAGGGAAAACAGGCCCTATGATACATGAAAATAAGAAGTATATGGAGAGATGGTTTGTGATTATTATTGAGTGTTATAGATAATAAAGAGTTTGTAATGAGTTTGTTTTCCCAAAAGAATAGAAAATCTTTCTCACAAAGATGAAACAATAAGAATAGCATAGAAAACACTATGCGTTGGACCATTATAAAGTATATCTCTTCTAATTTCTGTTTTTGGAAAAATATATAAGCATGGTAGAAATATTGATATTAAGACATTGACACTAATACCAATATAGTGAACTAAGCACAGAGAATGCATGTGGAACTGTAATGGCAAAGCAGAACAGTCATTGCTTCATGTCCTCAAGGAATGTATTCTTTAGCTGGCACACAAAAATAAGGGCTAGATACTGAGGTGGTTGGGAGCTAAAAGCAGAGTCATAGGGGGAGTAAACTGTTAGCATGAAAGACACTGAGCTGCTTCTTAAAGATTGCATAGAGTATGGATAAAAGGATGGAAGAAGGAAGAGTTTGCAGAAGGGGAAGTCAACACTTCCTAAGGCAGTGTGGCGTGAGGGACGTTGTTGAGTGCTGGTGAGTCAGTGAAGTTTGTCCAAGAAGAGCAGATCACATGGTGGGAGGAACAATAGAACACATCCTTGATATGTAGGACAGAGACATTAAAAATTAACACATAATATATAAACATGTTACAGGGAGGTTAATTTGGCAATCAGACCCTGGTTCTCTGCTTAATGTCCTTAAACCTTTGTCAAAGCCTTGTGTGTCTGATATAAGGATATACGAGAAAAGGCTACTACCCTGCTGCATAAACTTTCCTGATAACAGTATTGTTTTCCTTATCCTACTAGTGAGGTCTATCTCAAAAGTAAATTTTCTCTAACAATTGGAAAAACGGATATTTTAGCTCTGGGTCTGACTCTAAAACTTTTCCCAGAGTCTGTCACAATCATAGGAAGGATATTCCTGCAGGGAGGCCGTGCTTCAGGCAATGAGACATTTCATATTTTCTTTAATCTTCTTTCTTGCCAATAGTGGCTGAATAATTATTAAAAAGGTAATTTTAATAATCTTAATGTCCATAATGTTAGGGGCAGGGATGGCATGTGGAGAGGTCAGCTTGATGTTTGCAACAACTCTGGCATGATAGGATTAAGATCAACTGTGGGTGGCAGCAGACGTGGCGAAGGGGCATCTGGAAACCTTTGCAAAGGAGGAATGTTACATGTTCTTACAGGACTCAGGAAACTGCTCCTCCACAGATATGACATTGCCTGATCCTTTTTTAAAGTGAGGAACAAACAGTATTTTCAAATTACAAAATATATAATCAGGTAAACCCTGTGTGAGGTTATCAATCAGCACTTTACTGAGAACACATGGAAGAAAATAAACAAAAAATACTTGTGAAAAATCATCATTGTGTAGGCATCACCTGAAGCTTTCTTGTAATTAGTAAAAATTATAACTGAGTTAAGATGAAACAACAGTTGATTATTAATCCTATGTTCATCTCTTGTTTTGGCAAGTGTTAATGGTGTTTCTGGTATCTGCATTGTGAATTATATTTCTGAGATTTTACATTCCTAGGTTTTGTAGCTTAATGGCAATGAAAATGAGCTAAGTAAAAGTGTTTCATAATACCAACTACCAGCTTCACTAAACAATTATGCAATGAAGAAGTTAGGGAGTAGTATAAAAAATCTAGGTGTAAACATTAGCTACTATTAGTGAATTACATTATAATTGAATTTAAGATGTATGTTTATATAAATACACACACATATATATACAAAAAGTTGAAGGATGATGTATTAATACTAGTATATGTGCTTAAAATTTCTCAAATATAGAGTAAAAACAAAATATTCCTTTATTTTTTGTCTTTAACTGAAGTTGCTCATTAATTTTAATATTATATGCTTCTTTTTAAAAATTAATTTTCATGATGACAATTAGAATGTTGCAATATACAAATCTGGAGTTGTGATAAATTTTTCCTAGGTAACAATTTTATTAATATTTCAAGATTTATTTGCATTAAAATCATTGTATGGAGCTGGCAAATCTATAATATTTTCCTTAATTGATTTCAAATTTCTAATGTTTTACAAGCCTGCTCCCTAAAAATCTCACAATGTATAGCCATAATAGAATGACCCACTATGTCCTTTATAAAAATTAATAACCTACCTGAATACCTGGTTAATTGTTGATTAGTATATTGAGTAATATTTACTTACAATTTTAATTTTAATTAAACATGATTTTATTCAATTGAAATAATAAATATTCTAAATTTACTTTTTCCTAAAGAACATATTTTAATATGGGTTTTGCTCATCATTTTCTTGACTTATAATTGTTTGCTAGAGTAAATTTATAAAATAATGAAAAGCCTAAGTCCTCACTAGAACATTTATCTCTGCCAGTGGATTTATTTATCAATTTGATTATTCAGTTTTGTTCATCAAATATTTAATGAGTGCTCAATCTGTGCTAGACATTGCTTTAGCCAGTGGTTTCAGGACTCCTTTACACGCTAGAAACTATAGAGGACCCCAAAGAATTTTTGCTTATGTGGAATATGTCTACTGATTTTCACTATATTCAAAATTAAAATTAAAATATTTTAAAAACAATTAATTAGAAATATATTTGAAAATAGCCATAATAAATTCATTATATGTGACATAAAATACTTTTATAAAATATTACCATATTTTCTAAAACAAAAAAGATGTGAGAAGAGTGACATTGTTTTACACTTTTGCACATCTCTTTAACGAGTAGCTTACTAGATGATAGCTGGATTCGAGCATCTGCTTGGAACTCAGTGTGTTGCAACATCTCGGGGCATTTAGCTTCAGGAAAATTCCATTGTACATGTGTGACAGAATGAGAACTGAGAGGGTAAATACCATCCTCATGTTATCATGAAACTGATTTTAAGTCCTGCAGGTTTGAGACCTCTTGACTTTGAGAACTACCAGCATAAGGCCCTTCAATTTTGAACGAAATAAAAATAGTAATCCTGCTCTCTTAGAAGGCACATTTGAGCAAGAGGAATGACACATAAAAGTTGAAGATCTAATGTGACCTATGCTACTACAGATGTGTGATATGCAAAGCACGAAGGAAGAGACACTCAGCAAGGGCTAAACAAAAGAGGTAAGACTTATGGTAAACTTTAAAGGAAGGGGTGGCTAGCAATAAAGAGATGCAGGTGAAAGACCATCCCGGTGACAGAAAGGCATGGCAAGATACAGCATGATGTAATGGAAAGCACGTGGGTTTCTTTTCTTTGACAGATTTTGTTCAAACTCCATCTCAGCCACTCACTGGCTGTATGACTTGAAGAAAGTCACCCAAGGTCTATGAGCCTCAGTTTTCTCTCTTCCTTGTAAAATAATAAAACCTACATACTAAGAATGTAGCAAGGATTAAGTGAAATGAAATATGCAATGTATTTTCACATGCGGCAGTTAATTAGCCCAGCAGTAATATATTGGTTTTTGTTGCATATTTAAAAAGAGTGAATTGGTTACCACTCTGAGAGCTTAGAGTACAGTGAGGTGGTGGGGAGAGGATGGAAATTGTAAAGGGCAGCAATGAAGACAGAATTGATATGGAGGTTCAAGATGAATGCAAGTGATTTAAAAAACAGACATATGATAGCATGAAATAAACTACCCTGGAAGCTCAAAGAGAATCACTTCTTACGCAGACCTTAGCAAACTAATAGCAAATCTTGATTTCCACCCAGTGTCAGTCTACCTTCTCCCAGGAAAAAAAGAAAACTAAAACAAACTATAATTTTAAAAAGAATACCAGGATTTTCATAAAAATAAAATGAAATATGTAAAGAATAACAGGGATGGTAGAAAACCTACTTCAGACAGAAATTTAACCTACCTCTCCCATGGCTTATAGAGGTTTTCTTGACCTGAATCTTACAGCTGTCCTTGAAATTAGATTTCAATTACATTTTAGTAATAAGTGAATTAATGAATGGATATGTAAATGGATAAATACTTAAGCACATTATCAGTGATGTATTAAGAATTTGAATTAGCAATTGTAATGTTCTCAACCTGGAGTTACTCATAAAGTTTACTAATCAATACCAACTTATGTAGAAAATAATTTTATTAAGGGCACAGTACAAAGAGAATGTTGTGACTTTTCTCCATGCTAGGTGTGGACCTTTCAGATGCCTTCATTGACCTTTGAGGTCCCTGAGGGATAAAACGTTTCTCAAGCACAAAGTAAAGGTTTTCCATTAATACAACTTAGTTTTGTCAATTAGGACAATGAAGGGAACAATGTACTTAGTAAAGAAATATGATTTTGAAATGTAAAATACACTCTTCATCAAGGCTTTACAAAGAGTTTGGGATTAGTGTATTTATTTTTTTATACAGTATATTTTATAGTAATCAATCACTTTGATTAATTTCTCTATCACCCCAATTCAACTTAGATTGAGTTTTCAGGAGAGCAAAGAAAATAAAGCATTAAAGCAAAGGCAATAATGGAAATTATGGGTAGAACCTGGACCCAGAGAATATTCATTTATTCATTAATTTATTCAGAAATATTTATTGAGCATCTATTGTCAGGCCCTGTTCTAGTAGCTGGGTATATAATGATAAACAAGAAAACATGGTCTCCAACCTCATGTCATCATGTAGCATAAAGCCTAGCAGGTAAGACATTTAATAAATATATACAGACATCCGCCCCACCCAATGTATGTACAAATAATTCTAGATATTATTTTCAAAATAATTTTATTTTAAAATTACATATCATAAAAATTAAACAAGTTCTTCACTTCATAACCTCTAATATTCTTGTTTTGTTTTAATAAAACACCATGGCCCCAGGGAAAAATTTTTTTTTTCTGGTGTGGCCATCAATGTGTTAAATCTCTAATTTGTGTGCATGTATGTGAGGGCAGGTTGTGGAGTAATCAATTTATGGCAAAAATTACCTTCATATTTCCATTTTAAACCCTAGAATAATATAACCCTATTCAACCATCCATCTCTGGAGCACAAGTTGCTTAGAGGTTCTTCTCTTAAATTTATTGTCTTTACAAATTTTCTTTTTACCTCCCTTCTCTTAGTATCAACTACCATATTCTAACTTTGCCAAGTCAAACAACAGTTGTCAATTCTGAGTTAATTTAGCCACATAAATACAATAATCTACTTACAATTGGGAAACATTCTTTTGTCAAAAATGCTTCAGTCTTGAATAAGATTAGCAGAAGCTAGACAAAGCCATTTTGAGTTTACTCAAATGAAAATGAAAACAAAATGGATGATTTCCTTCGTAAAGTAGAAATAACTCCACTCCACACTGTTATTTATAATTTTAAACTTCAAGGAATGATTATTCATAGATATGTAGAATGGAAGGAAAGTAAAACAGTCTGTGCACCCTATCCTTCACTGAAATACTTCTCACACTGTTCCTAGTTAATGTATTTTAATTTATTTTTAAAATACAAGTTGTTCTTTGACTATAAAGCATCTCAGATGCTTACCAAAACTTTTTTTTAAATTTATTTTTGGTGCAACATATTCATGTACAACTAGAGAGATAAGCAGCATGCTATAAGTTGGAATTCACTTAATACATATGACCCCTTTTTCAATAGTCATTTAAATTATATGAATTAAAATGCTAACTTTGGGCAATACTATTTCCTCAGAGCATATATCTTATTTCATTATGTATGTATGTATTCATAGTGTTTTATTTCAAGCCTAAAAAATATAGTATACTCTTGAGAAATCTGACAGATGATAAAACTGCATGGGGGGGGTACAATGTGTGCATGTTTTCATACTTCTGCAAAGTTGCTGATTTCTTTTTATTTCAATCAGTTGTCTGAATTGGTTGGCTATAATCAAATTTAATAAACAGCATATGGGCTTGCTAATATCTATGAGGGACCTGTTCCTTCTTCCCTGTCCACCTCCCCCACATATATGCTCTTTTATATATCAGTTAAGTAATACATTTGTTGGTTGGGGGGGAAGGGAGACTTGAAAATAAGTCATATGCCACATTGATTTCTTTGTAAAAAATGATAGCTAAGTTTATCTTACGAATACTGTATAAAAATAAACGAAATCTTTGTCTTAGTTTACTCTGTTTGTACAAAATGCACAAAGTCTATTTTTGTATTTTGCTAGAATCTATTTTTTCAGTTTACAAAAACATAATTTTCTAAAATCTTATATTTTGTGCTTAAACATTTTGGGGTTTTTGAAATATCAATTAGTACATCAATTAATGAGAGTTCATTATAAGAAGACTCCTAAAATTAATATTTAACAAATTAAAATTTTACTGACCACATACACTGAATTTCTCTATAGAATTTCAATCAAAATCAGTTCAGAAAGTGTGATGATGATTTTTTTTTAAATTCAAGACACAAAAAAAGCAATCCACTCTTTAAAATGGGGACCAATACTTTTAAAAATCTAATGCCTGGGAGACAAAGAAAGAGATTAAACATATTTCAATTTGTTAAATGCATTTTCAGAGTAATGGTATAGCCCTGAGCCTCTCTTGCCTACCACACCAATGCTCCTCATTCTGGGGTAATCACTGGTCCCAGATTCTAGGCTTTTGATAATCAACCTTGACCTGTTTTTCTTCTAACATGAATCCAATTAAATTTTCTACTCTTGACGGACCCTCCCACTTCTTGCCAATAAAAGAAACAGGCAAGGAAATACATCAAAAACAGGTGTGCACATGGAATATCATCTGTGGAAGAGCAAGTGCTTCTGAAATAAATGCTTAGTGAAAATTTTCCTACATCAAATTTAGATTTGCAAAGCCAGGCCATGCATGATTAGAAATGCCAAAGGCATAATTCTAGAGTGGTTGTTGCTTTTGAGATTTCATATTACAGCAGCATCCCATTTTTACTAAGCATTACAGGAATATTCTCCAATGTGTATATTAGATTCCTTTACAGAGACAGTCATGTTCCTACAAGCTGTAAATTTGATAAATCATCAGATATATAACTTTCATTCTCACATTTACATTACCAAGTATTTTATGGAGCAATTTTCTTAGTCATGGCAGTGAGACTGTTCAATGGTATAAATAAATAAATAAATACTATTTCAATATAAAACCTTTAACTCTAAAGGAAAATAACTACACTGGAGTCTCACAAGAATACAATTCACTATTAAAGAGAATTCAGTTATCAGTAGGGTCTATCTTGGATTACTTCCATGAAGGTTTATTACCAGTAGTATCAGAAGGACTTTATTATAGCAGGCATTACAGAAGCCAAGGACAGAGATATGGCTGGGTCCCAGTGCTGAGAGAAAGCACATGAAAAGCCTAATATGCCACAATACTGAAATGGTTATTATAAATAACTGGTACATTTACATCAGGTTATTGTATGTTTTCAACAGAAACTTGAAATATTAACTGTCAGCATCAGTCTCAGGGTACAGAGTTTCTTGTTGAGACCTGTTGTGCATTAGTAGTGCCAGGTCTAAGTGCTCCTAGGGATTTTTAGGTTTGTGTCAAAAAACAAAATGCCTTTTAAGGAAAACCAGAGCTTTAGGTGTAAAGGGTATTTTGAAATGATGAAATATTTAAGCAGTCCAGTGAAATAACCATGAAGCAATATTTTAAAATACTCGAACATATTTATATATTTATAAGCCTACATCGTAAAAATGTAAGTACACATCTTATTCTTGAAGGGGAAAAAGCATGAAGATATATAAGAAAATTATAGCCTTAAGTTAATCTTACAGTTTTGTTTTTGTGTCTGTGTGTTTGTTGGTATTTTACTTAAAAGATTATATTAAATTCCAGGCTGGCAGGTTAAATTAGAGAAAATTATCCAAATTGTAAGGCACATGTGCTATAAATTTTATATTTTCAATTTAATAAAGCTTACTTTAATATAGGAAGTATTACTTAATTTTACAATATAAAAATCTCACTATAGTAGGAGCAGTTACATTTGCAATATATGAAACCATTCACTTTAATTTAACTGAACACTTCCAAAATAAAATCTTTCTGAAAGCAGAAGTTATTACTTGAATTATTTCCAAGATGTGCTCTAACATGCTTGGCCCAACCTATCAAGGCTGAAATGTGTGTGTTGCGTGTGTGTGTGTGTGTGTGTGTGTGTGTTTCCCCAGTGAGCAATGCCAAGTCTTCCTAAAGTTTGCTCATAAATTTCAGAATGAGTATACAAAATATACAGTAATTTGGAAGTCAAATTCTCACATGCTGATCCATGAGATAAAATATTTGTGCTCAAAATTATTTAAGAATGCATATCAGGTACAAGTAGATAGTTCATAAAGTCCAATCAATAAGGAACCTAGCTAATGAAGTACAAAAATATTAAAATGAATCTTTTAGCTCTTGGGAATCAATGGCAGTAACCTTCATTTAGAAAGAGTGTGTGTCTGAGCAATAACGTGTAGCAATATTTCTCAAGCCGCTAAAATGAAAAAAATCTCAGAGGCAGACATCTCTCCATGTCGCTATATTACGTTTTCTGTTCCTTTTTCCCCTACTGAGGCAAGAGAATTGCCCTAAACACTTCTGAAATGCCCGGCCTTCCTCCCAGGAAGGAAATAAAAGCCTTACCACTAATAGTAAAATATATATAATAATTACAAAGGAACAGCAGGGGCAGAAGGGAGCTGAAAGTTGCTTAATGACTAGGTCAATTATTAGCAAACTCCATATGCCAGCTTCTCAAGGAGGTATTTTTACCCAATGTATTGTAAGGAGGTATTTTTACCCAATCCTACAATGAAATATGCATCATCTTTTCTGCATGTGTGTTCCTAAATCCATGAGGTGATTCTATATGTCAAATTTAAAAAAAACAATATTCTTGTTTAGAACAAAAATTACAGTATCTTAAATGCTAGGTCCAGTTGCGTCATCAATCCACATTTGTAGAGCCTATCTTCTCCCGACTACTGAAAGATTTTTTTTTATTTCAGAGTACTACGGGGGTACAGACACTTAGGTTACATGTATGGCCTTTGCTCTGCCTGACTCAGAGCTACAAGTGTGCCCATCCCCCAGATAGTGCTCACTGCACCCCTTAGGTGTGAATTTACCCATCCCCTTCTCCCTCCTCCCACCTGCCCAACACCCAGTGAATGTTACTTCTATCTGAAAGATTTAATAAGATATAATACTTGGAAATAAAGAAACTTGGAAATTCTTTGGTGTGAATAATATATATTCCCCTCAACTTCTTCATGCTGGGGATTTCGAAATACTTTTCCATTTTGTTTTAATGTGTTATTGTAGCTAAGGAAGCTTCTTATTCTTAAGCAAGTTTGAGCAAGTTCAATAATTTAGATAGATTCGTAGGCATAATTAAAATAAATATTTCCTAAGGAGGCCATAGGCAGGGGGGACTCGTGTTGCAGGTAAAAATATCTGTGCCCATGTCTTGAAATATCTCAGATATTTTCTAATTTAATCACATATTATAAAAATAGTTTGTCTAGCAGTTTTGAAAGTGTAATGGATATGGAAGTATTTTTTTTCTGGTATTTATCCAACAGAGTAAAATTTGAAAGAAAAATCTCTGAGTTCACACATTTAGCTGAAGTTTTTTGCTTATTTGGAAATTTCCAACATTACTGAGACAATATTAAAATTATTAAATAAACTGTTTAAACATCTTTTTGTTGTTTGCTTTACTGAATGGTTTGCATAATTAAAAAGCTAATTGCTTTGTTTCCACAATCTTTGAGAGTCATGGGCCCAACTCCAAAAGCAGGCTGCTAATGCAATATATTCTTAAGCATTCTCCCACTGAGTTAAGCATCAAGCTTGTTTCCTACCTTGGTAGAGGGATCAATGAACATTGTGTGTGTGTGTGTGTGTGTGTGTGTGTGTTAGTGTGTGTCTAGAATGAACTACCAGTGAAATACAATGAAAAGAAATATAAATATCAAGTTTAATCAGTGAATAAAGAAAACACCTGCTATTGATTCTTACCCTATTTGGGGTATACTATTAATATATTTCTTTAAGAAGTTTATGATACTGAGTCTATTATTCCATTATTCTGAAACAAACAAACAAAAAGACAAATGAAAACAACTGCTCATCCTGCCCCGAGAAAAACATTTATTACCCGCTTCCTGATTTCTGGGATGTGAATATTTGACTATGTCACTTATAATCCCAAGTATCAGCATTTGTGTCATAGGCACAATTTAGACTGGTTCTTGGTGAGAAAATAAAATATTGCTTTGTGCAAATGAACAAAAATGCATTGTGTTTTATATTACACAGATAAAAAGAAGAATTACCTAAAAAGTAGTTGTGACACATAGATTACTGCCTGCCTTAAACAATGACACAAGAGGATAAGTGATTTGTTCAAAACTACACAATAAATTAGTGCTTCTGTTAAGTATAAAATAAAAAACTAATTTTTATCTTGTTAAATGAGTTTTTAAAGTAGAGTAAGTATAATGGCTGGAATAGGTTTTCATGAGCTTTGAATACAGTAATGCAAATATAGCCTTTTGTAGCTAATAGCAGCAAAACAATAGAATAAATAAAACAATTACCATGTTTTGAACACCTAGAGTTTATCAGGTATTAACCACATGTTTTACATATCTTCTTCTCAGTTTCATCATCTATAAAATGCAGATAATATTATTAATACTTTCCTCAGAGTGATTGTATAAAGCAAATGAAGATGTAAAACCCTCAGGTAAACGCTAATGTACTATAAAAATTAAGTTATTAATTTAATTTTTCCTTACCCTATTTATCTTTTTTTAAGATATTTAATAAGGATACTATTTCATCATTCTAGTAAACAATTTTCATAGATAGATAATCTAATTTATATCATTCTTTTCTGGTGTTTCTCTCTTTGTGTGTGTATGTATGAGAGGGAGTGAATACACCTATAATTCATTTGTCTTTGACATTAGAGACACTTTGTGATAACTTGGTCCCTTTACAATCACTTCAGCCCTTTGTACTGGAATTGCATTGTAATTGGGGTATTTTGTACTGTGCTCTAAAAATTATCTCAAATATCCTGTAAAAGTTGATTTTTACATTTATAAATGTATTTGGTTTAATTAACAGTTTAAATGGAGATGTGAATGAAGTGCTATGAATTGGTGCCTAATTGACAGACTCTATCCACACTCTGTGATTTATGATAATCTTTACAAAGCTTTTCTTACTGCCCTGAATATTTGAGAGTTGTCTGTAATTTCAGCCTTTCAGGAACTACTCTGCTACTGGGCATGGAATGATCTTTAATAATTATCTGATAAATATATCTGTGAGTTACTGGTTTCTGTCATTTGCTATTCCTTAACAATAAATCCAGGAAAATATATGCAGGCCTCTTCCAGACAGAAGCCATTTAACCGGCAGAAAACAAATATGTCACTATTAATATGCTTTCTTTCTCTATGGTTTTTGCAGAATTATATTTTTTATAAATATTGGGACTGACAGTAGCTACAGACCCACATCCTCTTAGTCTAGAGAACTGGAAACCAGTAGAGAGTTCAAAAGGGGCCAAGAAACAACTTACCTTTATGGCTAGATATAAGTGGAGCCAGTGAACATTTCTGCAGGTAAGAAAATAATCATGCATTTAATAAATATTATGAACATTGCAAGTCTGGTTGCACGTGGAAGAAAAAGATAACTGTAGAATCAGAAGAATTTTTAAAGTATCTATAAATAATCAAACATAGCACGATAGTAATTTGGCATAATCTTATTAATGCTAACTTCTCAAAAATATATGTTCATGTATAACTGCACATTAGCCCTTTGAGGTAGATAGGGCAGTAATTATTGCAATTATTGTGCCCATTGTATAAGTGAGGGAGATATTACATACACTGACCCAGACTCCCTTCCTGGAAATGAGATAGAGCTTGATCTAAAACCCAAGGCATCTAGCTTCAATTTTTTGCAAATGTACATAATATATTTAAGAATTACAACACAGCAGAATTGTTAAATTTAAGAAGGACTGCTTAAAACTGAAAATTTGTGGAATAGAATCTTCTAGAAGGTATCCCAAAGGAAAGGAGAAACTTAATAATTTGAAATGACTCAAATATAATGACTTTTGATAGAGAAATTGAATTATTTAATCCCCAAAAGGTCATAGATAAGGTGTTATAAAGAAGGAAATGTGCTTGGGATGGTGAGTGTAGGAGAGGCAAAGGAAAAGATTATTAGGACAGAGAAAATAAAGAAAAAATATGAAATCTGAGAGTCAATTTGTGGCACAGTCCTCTAATTCTCCTTCAGAAATGAAATGATTGTCAGAGGAACTCAGAATTTTCATTAAGGTAAAGAAGAGTAATAATGTATTTTCTCTTCTATTTCCAAAAACTTTAAAAAATACTAGAACCTAAATAATGAAGTCAGAAGTCCTGTACCTTGTGCTCCAAAATAAAATGTAGTTACTTAAGGAAAACATACATGGAGACCTCTAAACCCATGGACAAGTGATAGAACTAATTTAATAGCTACTTTATCCTAGGGACATAGATCATACTAAGCCATGGGCTGCAACAGAAAAAGCATATGGGCTTGATTTCACAAAAGAGGATAAAAACAGCCTGGGGCTGAAATAGGCAAGAATTAGATTTTAGATCGTCATTATTCTGGGAGAAAGAGATGGACCAATGTTGTCCAGGAAACTAGAAATACCTCTCAAAATTGAATTCTCAAAGAGCTAGTGAAGGCTGAATACAACTGATCACTTTGAATAAAGGGCAGAAAGATTAAGGAAAGAAAGTCTGATAAAATACAGTTCTGCGTGAACATGTTGCTTCCCGTTACCTGTTCAAAGACGATGACTGGTTAGCACTGTGAAGGAAAAGAATAAGGACTGGGCCCTAAAATTCAATTTCCTCAAGTATTCATATAATTGTAGATTGAGCTTATTGTAGGTAAGAATTACCTGAAAATTATTGTCATTTAACACATTGACTGCCAGTGAGTTGTATTTAAGGTTAGTTTTGAGCCCGGGGCCTTGTGAAGCAAAACTCTGCAGTTGGTTCATGAAAATTTACAGTACTTTCAGAAAATTTTATTAAAAAATTCCTGAAAAACAGGAGCATAAAGTGAATAGAAATTCACTGATACCAAGGGATGCAACCATGCCCCTTCCTCTGATAATGATGTCACAATGGACTTGGTGACCTGAAAAAGAAATTCTCAAATATGATGTTAAACTACATCTCCTGGTCTCCAATTTTCTGAGATGTCTCAATTCTATTAAATCTGTATCAGCAACATTAGGCTCTTATTTACCACATATAATTAAATTCAACATTTTTTTTCCTTTTGGACAACTGTGTGTAGGAACTATTCCAGAAGTATCATGCCGTGGTGAACAAAGCACAGGTCCTGTCTTTAAGCAGCCAGCTTACAGTATAGTGTGGGAGAGGGAAGGTAAAAACACTAAGTACCTCCCACCTGAGCGTCCTAGTACTCTTCATTAATCAAGATCTGCATGATCTCATGTGTCTTCTTCTTCATCTTAATTCTTGCAACACTGGATATTTGATAGCTATTATTTGTGTAATTCTAACTCCCCCCTTTAGTTTGTTACATTCTGTTTGTTTATTTGTTTCTGGTTGTGTTTTTGACATACTCCTCAGTCACATTCACTAAAACTTGCTTCTCCATTATTCTCTTACATTTCAGCACTTTTCAAGATTCTGTTTTGGATATCATCTCTTATTGGTGCAATAAACATAAATGATCATCTAATCTATTCCCAAGATTTCCTCATTACCCTTGTTCTAATGACTCCTAAAGCTATTTCTTCTACTTATCTATACTCCTAAGTTTCAGATATATATTTCCAATACCCTGTTAAATATCACTTGCATTTTTCAAAGATACCTTAAATCCAACATTTCTTAACCAGACTTACTCCCATGGAAATGTGCTGCTCTCTCCATTTTTCCCAGATTGGGAAATAGCACTGTTGTTCCCTATCCTCTCAGGTTGGTATCCTTGGCATCACTCACTGTTCTCCATAACCTTATGCATATTTCACTTTTCAATCCCTACTTACCCACCCTTCAAGGTGTGGCTATGACTCTTCATATCCCCTACTCTTATCCTCCCATGATTCTTGTAGCACTTACTTTGTCCACATGTGCCTCCATGGCTTTACTTCTAAACATCTAATCTGTCCATGTCATTCTCCATCACGATATTTAAACACTTAGAAAACAGAGAATCAGCCTCACTCACCTTTGGGCTCTGTTTGGAAATTTTCATAGAGCAAATGCTCAACAAATGGTCATTGAATATAACTCAATGGGTTCTCATAATACTCTACATTCCCTGTTGATTGTATAAAATCTCAACTATAGCTGTTATGACCTTTTGCTACAAATGCTGGCTTGATGAAATATGGCCTTACAAGGAATAGAAACAATGTGCACAATTCAGCGTGGGGCACTGTGGCTCAGAGGAATGCAGCCTCAGAGAAGCACACCACTCTCAGAACACATATGGATTCCCTAATTACCTCATCAGTGTAGATGGTGAGCATTTCAGAGCAGAAACAAGATCAAAGAAGGTATATTTTAAAACAGGAATGAATACATTAGAAGATTTTTAAATAGCTGAGCACTATTCTGTTATCTGTGTATTCCCAAAACATTTTATATTACTCACTACAGATTTCATTTAAACATACAGTATTGAAATTAGTTTCCTTTGAGATTACCATATTTTAGCAGTTGAAACTCTGTTTTAGAGGAGGCATTTAAATTTGCATGTGTTTCAAATATTTTTTCATTCTTGTAATGAACTTACAATCATATTTTCTGGACAGTAATGAGACCAAATGCCAAAAAATCTACCTGCATAAATTAAGTAAAATTTACCAAACAACGTCTAAAAACAAAGCAATCTATATTTCAGATAGAAAGGAAATGTTACACAAATACCCATAAACCTAACTTGAATCTTGAAATAACAATTATAAAAACAATTTGCAACCACAGCAAAAGAAATGAATTTTTAAAAATAAATAAACCTAATGTAATCTACTCTACTCTAATGTAATCTAATCATCTATTTGAGTAATACCACTGGTCTTCTAAAAAGAAATAGAAATAACTTCAAAAGATTATTTACAGGCTCTTATTAAGATTGAAAGGCCTTATTTCAAATACACACATTTTTAGTTGCCCATGTTTATAAGCAGAGGGAGAACAAAGACATAAAATTAATCTGCTTTATAGTTTAGTTCTGGATTTAGCTTCTGCTGCCAATTTCATCAATGCTAAATTTTAGAGTTTTTAAACTAATTGTGTTTGGCACCAAAAAAAAAAAAAAAAAGGAAGTAATAAAAGGAAAAAAATAAAAAGGAAGACTTAAAAAGAGAAACAGTAACTTGATTAGAAAAATAAAACTTAAATGATCTTAATTTAATTGGCTTAACATGAAGCCTCCAGGCCAATTTAATAATTATTTTAAACTATTCAATGATGGATAGATAGAGACAGAGGACATGAGGCAAATAACATTTCAAGGCCTTCTTCCAGTCCAAGGTTTTATTTATAAAATGTAAAACTTTCAGTAAATGCATTTATAATTGTTTCATCTGTATAATTTTCCTTTTCCTTCTCTGTACCTCATAAAACTCTGAACTTCACCAATGAGCTTCCTACTTTTCACATTATACTTAATTTACTGCAATCAAATTTGTATCTCCCCAATGTAAGAATTTCCATCTCAAAGGTACAGATCCATTCTCATTTACTTAAATTTTCTCAAAAAGCTTTAGTCACATTTTATTTCAATACACGTTTGTTGAACTAAAACAAATAATCACGGCTTTGCCAGTATCTAATTTCCCCATGAAGCAAGAGATACCTATTGTTCTGCCTTGCTTCATTTATAAAGCAAAAAATGCTTTATTTACCCAAAAAATCTGCAACAGAAGAAGTAGCAATGGAAAGGGTTTTACCCCAGAAGAAGACTATTGAGATGAAATGGTTCCTTAATAAGTGGGCTAACCCCTGAGGTTAAGGGTGCTGACTAAGCTTTAACAGCCAAGTTCCTGAGTTCCTTTATCACACAGAAGGTGCTTAAGAGGGTTGTATTTCAGTAACATAAAGTTTGTTATATATAAAAATCTCAGGAAAAAATCCCGGGAAGAATAGAAATATATACAATCTACGAGCAAAGAGAATTAAGGAAAGACTGAGATAATGCCTTAACCAAATAGGAGCAAAGTAATCGAATCCATATCAACAAGTGCTGAAATTCACACAAGCAAATGCTTGGGGGTCTGGAGGCAACATACCTACCTACTGATCTCCAAAGTCACTTTGAGATTTGATGCGGGCTCATTCCCTCCCCAAATGTCATAAGGGTTCAGCAAAATGATCTAGTTTTAAAGGATTAAATTAGAATAAAAAGGGTCATATGGCCACACATTTTATCAGTGTTAATTACTAATACTGAGATTAGAAAAGAAAGGACTGAGAGTCTGGGGAGCATACTAATCAGACATTATTTTCAGCTCATTTTCCCTGTTAACGTGAATATTTTGCAGCAATTCAAAGGGAAATATACACCTGAAGAATAATGCATTCAGTTGGAACACTGAGTATATAATGTGAAAACCCGAAAAGAGAGATAAAATAATGTAAAAAGGGAATAATGGCATATCCCTACCTTCAATGACAAGGAGCACAAAGAGCTGGGTTGAGTTGATGCCAAGAGACAGGAGACTTTCTTCCCCTCAATTTAGGTCCTTGGTGTGTTTATACATCACTAGCCCTGAGTACTACCCCATGGTACCCCACACAAAAAAAGAGAAACTCGCTGGAAAGCATTCAAGGTAAGAATATTATTTTTACTGGTTTTTAAAATGCTATCTTTGTGAGACTAAACATTTTTTGAAGCTCTCATGATTAAGCCATTGTGCTATATCAAATTTACCTAAAGTTACTAGTAATCACAATTATAATTGTTTATTAAATAATAATAGTAAACAAGTTTATTATCAGGAAATATAGTGAAATTATTAAATGTTATTATCTCACTTAGTTTCTCCCAATCCTGTGATTTATAACTGAACAAAGTGGGGCTAAGAGAGGTCAGAAAATTACACTCCTACTAGGAGGTGAAACCAGGATTCAAATTCATGTCATTAGATATCAAAGCCTGTTTTTTAAACCACTAGATTCTACCCACAACATTGCCAATTGTCCTTTGGGACAATACCTTCTTTAGATTCTTTTAGATTGTACTGTTCATTTTACTGGACAGCTGAAAAGCCACCATAGCACACATCTTGATTGGCTGAGACCCAGCTTAAAGACAGTTTCTATAATCACTCTCCCTATCTAATCACTACGAAGAGATAGAAGTGAACAGTGCCCTCCGGAAGTGGTGGCATGTGGACTTCTTGGGAATACTTGGGAGGAATAAAGCCATGTCCCAGTTGACTGGAAAAGTAAAAAATGCTGCCTCCATCAGACACTGGCAATGAGGGTGACATGGAGAAATGCACAACCATAAAAGTGAATCCTTAGCAAGGTAATGTTAGCCTCTTACTACAGAAAAGAAATATGTGGGGTATTTGTTTTTGAGGTATTACGCTTATGTCATTAACAAGTGTATGAGGATCTTTGGAGAGATGGAAGAGGCAGCCCTGCTACAGAACTCAATTCTAAATGAAAACAGCACAAGCCAACACCAACTAGACAATAATGCCTGACAGATGCCTGCTAGAAAATTGGGTAGATAGGAGAACATTAAGAGGGACGGTCCTTTATCTCACCAAAGATTTGCATTTAGTCTCCATTCTTATTACTGTTGGCCATATAAAAATGGTGGCTTATTCTCAATGATATTTCAAATACACTGTCATTTATTTCTAAAAGCAATGTGAAAAGTCCATGCTAGATACAAAGTGTGTTCGTGGTTTACTGCACCATGTTTAAACCATCAAGGACAAGGCACTCTAAACTCTACATAAAGCATGTAAAGTAAGGAGATGAAGGATAGAGAATGAATAAATAAAACAGGCGAGACTACCTTATATAAGCATGAAAAAGTAAGAAAGTTTGGAAGAGGGAAGCTCAAAAATATTAGTACATAAAAATCAAATTATTTTTTAAAGATCTCAGAAAATCAAGAGGCATAAAATTTAAAGTGGTCCTATTTCTAGCCTTATTTATCCTTTTAAAACCTGTCTTATAGGTTATCTGCTCTTTTCCTATTTTGATTTATTTCTATGGTATCTTATTTATAAAAGTTTACCTAGAGAAAAATATATACTGTTTTCTATCTTTTGTTATTTCTAATCTGACCAAAGTTTGAATTGTTAAGCAAGAAAGTAAATGTGCTTATTCTATTATGAGCTGTCTTAATCATAATTCATGTTTTTCAAGGGCATTACACCCAGCACTAGAGCAGACCTACAGATGGCTTCTGCATAGCATGATCTGAGGGAGGCTCCAGAACTGTCTCCCACATTGGTTTGCTGTGGTGCCAACCTTTCCCCCACCTACCCAGAAGTCACACCATCTGACTCAGTCTACACCTATGCCTTATGTAATAAATGCATTATCTGCTATTAGAATGCACCTGTTATGTGGGTTGAGAGGAAGGCCCTAGAATCACTACTGCCCTGCTCCCATTCCCGTGTATTGTCAAATTCAGTCACTACCTCACCAGGTGACACGAAGTTCTCTTTCTATTCTGTAGAGTAAAAGATACAAGAAAAATTGGATGTAAGGAGACAATCACAGATTATTGGATCCAGGTAAGATTTCAGAGTTAATTTACTTAATTGCCTTGGCGAAAATCAGAAGCAGACCCAGAAGGAGTAAAGGGACCTATCCAAGGCTCATGGCAAAACTGGGAGAAGAAGCCAAGTGGGTGCTTTCTATATCTGAGTATATACTCATGCTACTCATGACAGAGCTGGACGTAGCAAGGCAAACTGATTCAGAGGGGGCTTCAGAAAGAGTAAGTAGACCGTGGCACGAAAGTAGGGGCCAAGATAAACACTTAGCAACGGACCTAAAGAAGCTGTGATATACCACTTCAAGAAGAAGTCTGAAGACTACTGCATAATCAAGATAAGGGCAAGCTCTTGCATAGTCAGTGCTTGCCTTAATGTGGTGGTGCTTTTACACCTAACATTAGCTTTTTATTTGAATTATCAATTCATTGTAGTAGGTTTTAAGTATTTGAACATTTTCATCATCAAATATTTTATTACCAACTTCCCACCATGAACCCCATATTAAATATTTTATTCTGCTAAATTTGTTTTGATGAATGATAACCAATTACCTCAATCTTTGATAAGATGGATATCAAAGGATCAGCATGAAATCATCATAATGTTGATGACAATTAATTAAAGGCAAATAAATATATATTAGTGATCTTTGTCATAAATAAATATATAATTCATAAGGTTTTCTTAAAATATTTTTTAAATGGCATAATCTCTGTTATTACTTTCTAGAGACCTGAGGGGTGTAAGTTCCACATATTTAGAACTTCAAAATGGTGGATCTCTTTCTACATTATTAGATTCCAGTTGTAAGATATTCTGTTTATTCTTATGGTGTATCTTTTTTCCTTAGCTAATAAGAGAATAAAACCTAATCCTCCATTTGACAGTAATGTGAGTTAGAATATAGGGTAGAGCTTGTTAAAAAGGAAATTAACCCCCAAGCCCTTTTAATGAAATTTTGTTTATTATGCTGAAGTACAAAAAACAAAGCTTCTTATAAAACATAAGTATCTTTTAGTGCCTATTTATTTAAATTTTCCTGTTTCAGTTATTTCCTTGTCACAGCATCTATGACAACTTATTTTTGTCATTAGCCATACTAACTTATTCCTGGTTTGCATCATGACATTGAAATCTTATATTTTGTTTCACTGGAAATTATCTTCTAAAACTTCACAATGAAAGTTAATCCAAAACAATTAGTTATAACATCATTGTTTCACATAGGTTAAAAATCAAGGAAAATATTTGAGGTAATAATAATTAGGAGCTAACACAGCATCCAAAATGGTATTTTCATGGAAAATCCAAATGAAAATCCAATACAAATCCTGATTAAAACTTAACCAAGCAAAACACTGCAGATTACCTGGATTCCAATTAAATGTGACAAATGAATACTTGACAGGTTTCAATTCCAATTCTATTTATGTCAGAATGATCCATTAATACTGAAGATGAAATTACTGCAATTCAACCAATACAATTGCATTTTATGGCTAGATGAATAGTCTGAAAACTTAGACCCAACAAAACTCTTACTCAAATGTCAACTGCTACATTTAGATCACCCGAAGTGCATCACATCTCTGTCTGTCATTAGCTACAGATCAGGGCTGACATGATCACAGCTTGCAGATGACAAACTGTTATACAAACTCTGAATTTCAAGTGTCAGTCACATATAAAATCAGGTAAAATCAGTTACATTAATATGGCCCTTACTGTGACAGTACTTAAAACTTGGTTATAAAAAAGAACTAAAAACCTTCTTTTGGAAATGTTTCTAAGTAAACTTTCTATTCTACTAACAAGCTCACCTGTTAAGTTTTCCATGACATGTATATTTCCTACAAAGTAACCAATATGTATGTGTTTGTCATATATAATCATGTTTTAATTATTCATCCATCATTTCTTTCTTGTGTTAAAGGTGTGGAATCCCCATAAACTTATAAAACATAAAATGACATTAAAATGTGATTATAATGCCAGTGGTGCAAAAGTCTTTTCTGTCAATACAGGTGATGTCCAAAAAATAGAGACTTAATTATACATTACGCTGTTTACAGTAAGAAGTAGCACTTTCTAAAACACAAATAAAAGTGTATGTTATCTTCAAAAGGCAATCATAGATGTAGTAATACCCCTAAATTAAATTAATCTTGTCTACCTAGGTATATATTTATATATATATAAATATATATGTATTTCTAATTTAATTTTTATTTTTATCCAAAGAATTTTAAACATACCTGCCTTAAATATATATTTAACAGCATTGCAATTCATATCAAAATTTTATACTCATTTAAAAAGTTGCTGAAGAAAGTTAATTCTTTAAAAGCACATCAGACTCCCATCCGCATAAGCACACACCACCATACACACAGATAAGCATGCCTTTATAGCCATATGGCAAAATGCCATTTTAACTCTGGATAAAGACTCAAGAGGGACATCAGTCATCAGACTCTGAGATCATATCTTCTCACCCAATAACATGGATAAATAATTATTTAGCATGATTTAATTTATCAGTACTTTCACTGGGGGTGATTCATGATACATTACTCTCAAATGTTGGATTTTAATATTCATAGATAAACTTCCAGAAGAAAATCAGTATTTCTCCTGCATTAATATGCTCTAATTGCTTATCACTACTAAAGAAACTGGTATATAACAAAAAGTTAGAATGTCTTATTTCACTTGGGGATCGAGATGGTGAAAGACATAAATTCACTTCAAAGTTTCACTAGACATAAAATGTATGTGATTCCCCTTCCTTTTTCTCTATATAGCCATATCTCTTTTTAAACTTGAAAGAATAATGAAGTTAGGAAGATTTTTACCATTCCATTATTCGACATAAACCTCTTCCTCAGACATTTACTTATGACTTGAAATCCAGAAAATAAATCATGGAATCATCTTGGGGAACATAAACAAATACGAAAAGTTTTACATGTGCTATTTTCAATTTAAATTTGTAACTTAAAGGAAAATGTATATAAGGCCAATTGTTGTAATTGCAAGAATTGCCTCACAAGAATTACCTTCATAAGAATATGAGGTATTACGATTTGTTTTCTTTTCTTTCTCTCACGTAGAAAGGAGAAAAACCTTATATTTAAATGAGAGGGGAGTTCGAATAATATTTATTGTATACTGTAGAGAACATGATAGTACTGTTCTCTTTGACCCTAATTCAACAATCACTCAAAAGGAGACGTCTGAAAGTGCTTTTCTAAATATCCAGGAAAAGAAAAAGTGGAGCAAGGTGTGTTTATTGTCATTTTCTTTCACTAAACTGGGTAGTTGTAATTGAAGAAATAGTTGCATGACAAAAATGAATAGAAGCAAATAATCAGACAAGACCTTTCTCAGTTGCTGTTGTTTAGGAATTGTGCACTTATTTAGTTTTTTTTTTTTTTTTTATAGTGGGCCTTACTCTGATTTATTTAAGAGTGTGTTTATTTCTGACAGGCTGTGTTAAAATGATGGTGCAATTTGGGTGAATTTTCACTATATAGTTATGTCCCCTTATTTGGCATTTCTGTATTTTAGCAAATATTTCTTATTTAAGAGAAAATATTTTAGTGTCAGCTATTTTAGTTTGATTTTAGACTGACCTTCATGAGTTTACTTATTACGGCTCACTAGCGTGATTATGTGTGTGGATGTTGTGTTTGCCCCTACCATTTTCCATATGCTCTGCCTCACCAACACTGCCATCCGGCGTGGTCCTTTCATAGTTGTCCTCTGGGAGTGGAAGGGCACCCAGTCTTGGCCCTGATGAACTCTTACTGCTTGGTGTTTCTGACTCCTCCAGCCCGCTGTCATAGCAACTCTGCAGTGACCCCTGATGTGGGTCCTGAGGCTGACTCACAACAGAAAACGTCACTCTACGAAATGGCTGTAAAAGAAAAGATTCTGAATGTCACTAAGATATAAGATTGTAAAAGGTCTTATTAAAAAAATACATAAATTACATACATTAAGGTCTACTGACAATGAATTCAATACAAAATGGTTAGATATGTTGAAATCTACTTGGTTAACTCTATTATCTATGGCAATGGCTAGAGCTTAGATTTTATATGGAAAAACTGAAAACTCCCTTTCAGAAAGAGAGAAGAGAGATAAAAAATAGCAATTTCACTAAAACATACATTTAAATATGATATGTTAGTTGCACGTCGCCAACATTTTCCTATTCTGTAGTCTTCACTTCAAATACGCTTGTCACAAATAGACTCTAGAAAAACAAGGGTCAGTGATTTGTGAAGGCAATAAATATCGAACTAATCCACTATAAGAAGACTCCATTCTTAAATACTTTGCCCATATGATACAATGCTTTAAAATCAAATGTGTTGGCAGTTGACTTAAACTATTAAAAATACAGCTGACAAATAGGAATTTAGGTGCAATGCTAGGAAATTGAAATATATTATTACTTCATTCTTATAAAAATATTACCTACTGACCTTGAAATTGTAAGAGTCCTATTGAAATAACAGATAAAAGTTTCCTTAATCAATGAGTGGAAAATAAACTATAAAGTTTAATTGTATGTGCTATTACTGTTTTTAGTTTGCTCAAAAAAAGTAAAATCACAGAAAGCCTTTAATTTGTACTTTAAAAATGCTACACAACTTTGTCCACTTGAACCCCACAATTTACTATGCTACGGATAATGGATGGACTGAATATTTAGTATGGAATTTGCAAATTATCTTAATTAACCACAAAATAAAATGATAAAAAAATTAAACTCATTAAAGGAACAAACTAATGCCATATATTGATAGCACTACATACAAATAATAATTTGGAAAAACAACATAAAAGTGTTCTGTAATTTCAATCTGAGATTATTCTGGGCAATAGTTGTACCCATTAAGCTTTTATATGAATTAGAAAGTGGCACAGGTGTACATATTTTTAAACTTATAACTCAGACTGGTTCTTTCTACTACAAAGTATAAACTTAATGTTTCTAGAAAATAGTGGAATTTACACCTTTATAACTTGAATGCTCATGGTACAAATTACTAATTACAATATAGATCCAGCATAATTTTAGAAATATTAAAGATTATCTGCACATGGTAGTTTATTAATAGGAAAGCTAAGAGTGTAACAGAGGAAATGGCCTGAAAATGGGTAAAATGTATTGTATGTCTTCTCTTTAAACCACCCCCCCACACACACTTTTTGGAAATTAAAACCTGTATCCCTGCCTGATGCCAGTAATCAGAGGGCAGGACGGTGTCCTTTGTTCTTTGTACTGCAGGAGATGGCCCAACAGAACTGTCTGGGTAGAAGTCACGAGATTGTCTTCACTGGAGATGCTATAGTTAAACAGCGATAGGCCAAAGCTGAAAACTCCCTTTAAAAGCTCTGTATGTCTGCTTCTAGGATAGGACAATGTTTTTTCCTAAGACAAGAGTCTGCCATCATTCTCATTTACCGGCAAATTAATGAACTTCTCTTTTCTTCTCCTCAAACCACTTGTCCTCATTCTTCGGATGCTGCCTTGGGGACAAGTGCTGAACTTTTGGTAACAGAATTTGGCATCCCTGGGTGGGCCCGTCAGCACCCTGGAGGAAAGGCACGCCGTGAATGCTGGAAGAATGGCCCTGGGTCAAGTCGTGGATAAGAGCAACACCGTTTGGGTAAGAGAGTGAGGGACCACCCCAGAAGCTTCCAGAACCTGATTAGCTCTAGGGAACTCCCGTCTCTCTTCTCCGAATTAGACGCAGCTTTAACCAGCTTTAACTTTGTCGAGGATAAGGAAATGGATTTGGAAAATGTTGCGATGCCTTGGCCATTTGTTTGAGTAAGTTCCCCGCATGCATGCTGAGACCCTTGATTCCACCCATTTGGGGAAGGTTTTCAGACCTTTTTGCTCTGTGGTAGGGCATTTTGTTTGGATTTGTTTGAAGGTGCAATTTTGGGGTAGAAGTCATGGTTGAGTGGAACTAGGGAACCTGAGAGATTCATCCCCTTTTGGATTTGGAGCTCGTTTGTATGGTTCCCAGGGAACCTGGGGAATTAATTCCCTTGTGGTTTAGAAGATATTGGCTCTCATTTGAGAGAATTTGGTTCTCATTTGTGTGGTTCCCATTTGTTGGAAGACCTTGGCATTATTTTTTCGTTGTCCATGTTTGTTGTTTGCGAGTTTTGTTTCAACAGAGGGAGGTTCTGTTTCTATTCCATCTGAAAGCCCCATGGGCAGAATCTCAGCTGAATGGCCAACTTATAGGTATAAGTCTATATCTAAAAAAGAAGGGTGTCATTGTAATCCAATTTATGTGCTGGACTGTGAGGAGAAGTGGTCATTGAATGGAACCTTAAATTATTACACTATCTTACAAATGGAATTATTTTGTCAAAGGTCAGGTAATGGACAATCACAATGTAACATGGTTGGATCACTGTGCCCTTACCTGTCCCTGACCCATGGGTCTTTGGATCTGTTTAGTGACGTCAGATGCCCAGACTGCACCAGTTCTAAGTCAATGCGGTGACACAGGCAGGTGCTGGTTGCTGGACCAGAATGCACCCAGTGGGGGTTGGACAATGTGCCTGCAGCCAGGAATAGCAGCAGGATGGGGAAGAGACAGGACTTCGAAGCACCATGTAAATGCACATGGGTGACATGACGGGAGCGTGATGCCCGCTGGGCTCCCTGGTGGCAGCCACAACACCCGCCGCAGCTGGGGTGATCCATAGGAGGGTCCCAGCTCAGGTCCAGAGTCACCATCTTGGCACCATGAGAGGGGCTGGGGAGGGCAGGACTGGAACTAATTTTTCAGTCCCACACCCACTAAGTTATGACTTGGGAGTGGGAGTGGTCTCTCCTCCTAAGACCCAGCAGGGAGCTCAATTTGGCCAGAGGCACCCATAGTCGGTGCAGGGCACATTATCCAATTGACATGAATGGCAAACAGACAGGGGTCTTGACAGTGCAAAGAAAGCAGAAAAGTTCCTTTGACAGCAAATTGGAAAGAAAAAATCATCCAATTGGATGCAATTTTTTGATTAAGCAAAATGCAAAAGACTGCCCATTGTCAAAGAACCCAGGAGAAGCAGATGTTTTATCAAGTAGGTATCAAGCAAAGGACCAGGACGAGGGCCGCTCAGGGCCCCTCCATATTCCCACAGAGCCAAGTAAATTCGCCACGTGGCCAGGTGAATCTGCGTGGGACAACTGCAAGCGGTGAGGGACTCCAACGCGGCTGAGAGGCGACCCAGAGGAAGAGCGACCCAGAGAATCGCGCTCGGCCACCGCTTCTCAGCCCTGGAACAGCAGGGCACAGGAGTGCAGGGCCAGGATTGCTCCCGAAGGGCAATCCAACCCCCTGGATGAATAGCCGCTGTGGAATAGCCAGGAGATGACGCTGGAGAGCCATTGAGTCAGTTCACTTTGAAGTCAGGCACAGTGAGCATTGTTGAGCAAGCAAAAGAACAAAAGTAAGGCTGTGTAGGCTGACAGGACACTGGGACGTGCAAAAAGAATTTACATTCCCCATAACAATGAGTATAGATTCATGCAGGATCTATGTGCCATTAATGGTATCATACAAGTGACTATGAATGATACTCAGTCACGTTTGAATGGCAGGATCCTGAGACTAGGGTGGCCTCATGGTGCTGCTGGACTGTGTTGCCTCAGGGGTTTAAAAAAGTTTCTCCTGCCCTGCTTGGTGAGGGCTCAGCAGGGGACTTGAGGAACCCGCAATTGGACAGATTCACAAACAGCAGATTACTTATCTGGGATTACAAATTAGCAAGGGAACTTGTGACAACTGTGTGGTTTCCTAGGAAGGGCAGGGTTCTGTCATATCTGGATCCCAAAATTTGGATTAGTAACAAAGCCCTTGTATGAGGCCCTTAAGGGGACAGATGTGGAGCCCTGATCTGGACCACAGACTGTTTAAATGCCTTTGAAAAACAAAAGCAGAGCCTTATGACTGTCCCTGCTTTGGGGTTGCCCAGTTTGCAGACAGAATTTAAATTTTACATTCATGAAAAACAAGGAATGAGCCTTGGAGTCTTAGTATAGATGCTGGGAGACATCCCATGGCCACTGGCATACTTGTTAAGGCAACTGGACAATTCTGTGAGATGATGGCCTCCTTGCCTCCAGGCAGGAGCAGCTACTTGTGATTTGTTATTAAAGACTGTATCTGCTCTCAATCCTGCCACCCTGTTACCAGCTGAAGAGGATGAGCCTTTACTGCATGACTGTTTAGAGATTCTGGAAGTTGTCTATTCTGTAGGATGGGTCTGTGCATGCTCATGGTGCCATTTGGAAGGAAAGGTGGCTCCTGATGGCAGGAAATAAGGCTTTGGTTTGTTCCCTTATGAGGCGTCTACATGAATGCACACATTATGTGTGTGATGCCTTAATGGATTTCGTGGGACCTAATTTAAGAGGACCCCATTTAACAAATAACTCAGAGCTGCCCTTTATGTGCTTAAAACACCTGCTGCACAGGGAACCCAACGTGTGGGGATCCACCCTTTCAATGATTGGCAAATTGATTTCACTCAGGTGCCTAAACTTGTATTAGTAGACACCTTTTCAGGCTGGATAGAGGCTTATCCTATGCAAACAGAGTGAGCATCGGAAGTTACCAGAATCCTTCTGAAGGAACTCATTCCAAGGTATGGGCTCCCTTCCTCCGTACAAAGTGATAATGGACCCTCCTTTATATCAGGGGTAGCTCAGCAAGTAAGCAAAACTGATGAAGGAAACCCATCTAAAGTAGGATAGGGTGTTGCTGCTTGCCCTTCTCCAGATAAGGGTAGCCCCTAGAAGCAGCCTTAAGTTAAGCCCCTATGAAATAGTTTATGACAGACCCTTACTAGCACCCTGAGGTAAGTATGGTAATATAATCATGAGTAAGGAAAGCAGAATAAAGCAATATGTCAAACAAGTGGGTCAGATGCTAACCAGTGTGCATGAGTTTGCCTCTTTCAGGTCCTCACCCCAGTTGGAAGCACCCCTCCACTCCCTTAAACCAGGAGACCAGGTGTTGCTTAAAGCCTGGAAAGAATAAGAACCTGAACAACTGGCAGAGAAGTGAAAAGGACTCTATGAAGTGCTTCTAACAACTCACACCTTGTTGAAATTTTCAGGAGTAAAACCTTGGCTCCATCATACCAGAATAAAGAGGTGTCCCATGGAAGAAGAGGACCCAAGCCCCTAGTGGATGGGCCAGTCTTTAGGTGATCTAAAGTATCTGTTTAAGAAGGAAGAATGAAAATGTTGATATTTTCACTAACCTTTCTTTGGTTATTTATTTGTTCTGTCTATAGGATGGAGAAACAACTCCGTAGTAAGGATTTTCTGGGCTGTTGCCTCTTCTGCTGATCTGTCTCACTGCTGGGTTTGTCATCCTAAACCTTGTTCAGTGCAAGTATTCCCATATATGATTTCTGAATTTGCAGAAGCTGGTCTCTTGGATTGCCTACAGAGTGCAACTAATAACTCTGCACACTGAGGTCCCATGTTTCTTTCTTACCCAGCCCTGTATCACACATTGTAGGCAAAGTCATAGTAAAGCCCCACAGTCCTACTAGGGTCTTAGATACCATGTGGGGTAAAATCGCTCTTATCAGGTATCATATTCCATTTCTCCTTGTCAGTCCTCACAGTTTTAGTTTTTGCTTATGTCCTTTTTCACCTGGTAATCTGATGCATTCTTTATTTTTTTAAATCTACTGCCAAAACTTTGTAATGGCAGAAATAAGTATAAACCATCCATCTAAAACATTGCCCCAATTCAGCAGGAAGTAGTTCGTGACTATGTTGCCCCTCCTCCCATAGATACAGAAGGATAAAATTGACAGTAGGGAATATGTAACAGAGGGAATAGTCTGAAAAAGGGTAAAATGTATTACAAGTTGTCTCTTTAACCCTCACCCCACTTTTTTTGGGAATTAAAACCTGAACTCCTGCCTGATGCCAGTAATCAGAAGAGCAGGGGAGTGTCCTTTGTTCTTTGTACCACAAGAGATGGTTTAATAGAATTGTCTGGGTAGAGGTCATGAGATTGTCTTCAGCAGAGATGCTACAGTTAAACAGCAATAGCCCAAAGGTGAAAACTCCCTTTAAAAGCTCTGTATTTCTGGCTTATAGAAAGGACAATGGATTTTTTCTAAGATGAGAGTCTGCCATCATCCTAGTTTGCTGGCAAATTAATAAACTTCTGTTTCCTTCTCCTCAAACCACTTGTCCTCATTCTGATGTGGTCTCGGGGACAAGTGCCACACTTACAGTAATGAGGGGAGTTGTGACATTTCCCCTTAATTTATAAATTGACTTTGCTAAAGACAAACACATGCTTCCACAAATTTTCCCTTTATTTTGTCATAGATGGAAGACTTGCTGAAAATATTGTACAATTGTTAGTATTCCTAACCCAGTACCCCACCCTTTTGCATGTATTTGAAGTATACAGTCTTTATAATATCTTTTCCATTCTAATTTAAAATCAAACTCTTAGAGTGGCTGAATCTAAATGTAAAAGGAAAACATTTAAATCACATTCTCTTCTTTATTATGTTCCAGAGAATTAAGACTGCAGTATTTTAAAACAATTATAAATATTTCTAGAATAAGTAGCATACATGTCATGGACCAAAATTTATAACAAATTCTCTAGAAACACTATCCTTATTTCACTGTTAATTTTCATATTTCCTTACAGTATTACAATTGTGATATTTTACTCTATATTTAAATAAATATGGAAATCTATTTGTATTTACCATGTTTTACATTGTGTGTGCATATTTTCTTTTCTTTGTTTTTCCCCCCATTTATCACTCCCAGCTGACTGCAAACTATCTGTGATTGTTTGATCTCTTTGGTCTCACCTTGGAAATGAGATCACTGACAGTCTCCTAAAACCACATCATTCTGAACACAGAAGATACTCAGGAAATGGACTGAAGAATGAAATTTTAATGACAATGATGAATTTAGGCAAGAACTGCAAGGGTCATGCAGACATATTATCACTTCAAGACATAGTAATGGGTTTAAAAAAATATATATATATATATAAAGAGAAAGAAGGGTCAAGTGCTGTCCTTAATTCTATTTTAATGACTTTCAAATCATCTTTTTGAATCAGTCCTCATTAACATAAGAAGAAAGCTCAAAATGAATATAGAAATACACAAGTTACCCTACTAAATCGAGAGAAGGAAAATAAGAAATTATGAGAAATGGTGCTTCATTTTGATATAAAAGTAGAAAAATAGTGGCATTTATTTGAGCAAAGGTGGGAATCTTAGAATCTGTGCTTAAATGCTTATTCCACCAAAAGTAATAATAGAATAGCAGAGAGACAGGTGATAGGCTATATTTGTAATGAAAAATGTCAAAAATAAAATAATGATTTTTCTACAATATATTATATAATGTCTGCTATGAATCTATGCATTTTTTCCCACCCTGTTTTGACTGTGAATATTTTAATCTTCATAAATTATTTTAAAAGGAAGAATGTTGTAATTTTAAAATACTGAGATCTGTTTATATTTTAAGAAATACTTAGATTCATCAATGTTTTCCTTTTGCATAAAAGCTTTTCCATATGAAATAATATCTGAATGAATGAAAACATAATTTACAATAAAAACCAAAATAAAAAATATCACACAATGGACCGTAATATATACCATGTATCATTTTACCCACATTTTAAAACATACCATTATAACTCTATAATGCAATATGAGCTTTATATCATCATCGATTAAAATCTATTTTGATAATTTTGAATAATAAAATTCTCATGGCAAACTATCTAAGTTGACCATGAGAACCAAATTAACACAGAATCTTAAATCCTGAAGGATAATCCATTGATGTGAGGGAGCTCAGGGAATTTTGCCCCAAAATATGACTCCTTGGTATAAAGAATATTTTTAGTTACAGGCCCTTCGAGATCAAAAAGCAACTGGAGGGGGCTTTCCCTCTATCTGCATAACTGGATTGACTGATCAAAAGATCAAAGGGGCAATTGACTTCCCTTCCTCTCCCTGTTATCTCAATGTACTGCAGGAAAGAAGATTAAGGATGCAACCAGACCTGGCCCAAATCATTTAAATATAATACCTCTCAGGTTAATTTAATTTGCAAAGACTCATTTACAAGTCAATCTCTTTTGCCCATCCATTCATCCTCCCTAGCAGCCATTTATTGCCCCTAAACAGAATTACCTATACTGCTCATCTCCCCCTCTCCTTTAGAAAGCAGGTATAAGAATGTCTGGATCCCACCGGGACATTGAGTAATCACTCTGTGATATTCCCCATGTGCATGGTAAACAAACCTTTCTCTTATTAATCTGCCTTAATTGTGAGTTGATCTTTCAGTGAACTTTCAGGGGAAAGGGCAAGTTTCCTCTCACCCCTACAGATGCAAGAGTTAAGATTTAATTCCAATAGTGTATCAGACATATAGAGTTAAATGGATAAGGTGGGAGAGAGAGAGAGAGAGAGAGAGAGACAGGCAGACAATTGGGTCTATTAAGAAGATGGCTAGGTTTTATAGCAGAGTTTATGACACAGAATTCATATTATTTACATATTCCAGAAAAACTGACTAAAGCAAAAATGTAAAGCAGTGCATTGACTTTCTGACAGAGAGAATAAATTTGCATTATATGTGACTGTCACTTTGTTAATTACTGTACTCTGAAGTAGAATTGTTTAAATGATGATTCTTAAACCTAGATGGGCCTTAGTATCACTCAGAGAACTTGCAAAAAAATGAAATGCTAATACCTGGCCCCAACTTAAACCCAATGAATCAGAATTAAGAATGGAACCCAGATAAAAGTAGTTTTTAAAATTTCCCTAGGTGAGGAAGAGGCACAGAGAGGAATGACAAGCCTTACCGTTAGGAGAACATAGGTTGAGATCAAAGAAAACTGACTGCTCCTAGGAGCCAGATGGTTCCTGAAGTGTCCATAACAGTTTGCAAGGAGAGTCAGTAGACTTCTGGTTCCACCTTGAGACTTAAAAGTATGGTCATACATCACATGTACCTCATAAATATATACAACTATTATGATAATAATTAAAAATAAACAAATTTTAAAAAGCATGGTCTTAAAGACATTTAGTAAACTGAAGCATCTGAGTTTTGCATTTTTCTGTCTATGGTGACAAATGACTTTGTGTCCTGCAAATGCAAACTGCTGTATATAAAAGAAGAGAAAGGAAAAGAGCTTGAAGAACAGGGTCAGTCTTCCAGTTCTTTGAAAGCATAAAGAAATGCTAGAGACTTGAATAAGTAATGCAAGTAGGAGCTCTCAAAGAAAATTATTCCAAAAATTGTGGTGGGGGTGTGTGTGAGAAATATAAACAAGAGAGAATGGAAATCAAAGAATTTATGTAGGTGAGCAAATGATCTAATTAAAGGGGCAATGTTGAAGACCTGATCTGAAAATTCCTTACTAAAGAGGAGGAAGAAGAAATGTTGAAGGAAGAAGATTATGCCAAGAAGGGGTGAAGCATGGAGAAACATTTACCTAGTGAGAGGTAAGGGTGCCAGGAAGTGGCAGTAGTGAAAATGGACAGCAAGGCCATTATAGAGCAAGCTCGTGTTGCTGATTTGATTGAGTCATGAATTCACTATAGCTGCATTTATTTTCTACTCATCATGTTCCAGGGTTTCAAGGATTTCTAACAATGATTCTACACATTTAAGAGACTCAAAGCCTTTTAGGTATATAAAAACAGGCAAAATATAATGTGATCAAGTTTCCAGTAAACTAGAGCTATGAAAAAGACGCTGTGAAACCTACTTGGGAATTTAGGGCAGGCATTACATAGGAGGGGACTTGGGGTTGCGATCTCTAAAAGAAGCTTGATAGATAATATATATTTGAGGGCCTATTATAGCTTCCACATTTGAGGCCAGAAGCAAAGGATTAAAAAACAAGGTGGGAAGGAAAAGCAGGTCACTTCTGAAACTCAGAAGTCCAAGCAGCAGACCATTTCCAGAAACAGAGATAATCCGGTATGATCAAAAGCATCAGAAACATCAAGAAGAATGCTGAGTACCACAAGCCCCTTAGATTTATCCATTAGAAGGTCGTTGAGGGTATAAAATCTCGAAACTCAGGAGCAATTGTAGATTAGACCAAAAGAAGGAAAAATAGTTGTGTAAATATATGGAGAAATAGAGAAAGTGGGGGTGTACTACTAATTTTAAAAATATTTTTTAAAAAAGGTTAGGGTAGCAGGGAAACAAAAAAGACTTGTGGAAAGAGTTTTATTTATTTATCTATTTATTTTTTGTCTATCTTCATTGGCACTGAAGAAGGTTTGTTTTAAGGTAAATATTTGAAAAAGTAAGCAAAAAGGGGTGGTCAGCAACAAAAGGTGCAGGGGAACGAAAGAGATCAGAGAAGACAGGTAAACTCACTAGAATTAAGAAAGAAATGAAATTCAAAAAGATTACAAACGCAAAGTAAACAGTAAAAGCATGTTGAGGAATTTTATGTATGGGGGGTGTGTGTGTATGTATGTGTGTAACTGTGTTTAATGAGGGAAAAAAGAAGCATTAGAAATAACAGAAAAAGAAAAGGATTCTATTCCAAGAAACCCTATAGATTCCCTATGTGACCTCAGACAAGTTAGCTGACCTTTGGTTCTTGTGCCTTAGGTTCAGGGTCTGTAAAAATGGAGGCAATAATACTTGCCCCTTACTAACTTAAATCTTCTCAGAATTAATGAAATAGTTTATAAAAAAGAGCCTTAGGCTCCCTCAAAATCACACTATAAAAGGTAGTACACCTCAGTCCACAGCTATATACCTAGAGTTGTCTCCCATTATGTTCAGTGTTTTTTTAAAAAGAAAATATACAACTGGCCCAGTAGTTCACAAAGCTTCTAAACAGAATTTCTAAAATCCATATGAAATTTCAAACCTAATTATCCTATTAATGTACCATTTTTATTGTTCTAAATGCAAACTATTTATAAAGCAAAGATAGTACATAGTACATACAGTGACATCCAGATTTTCCAAAAGCTATCTAAATCTAATCATTCATTGAACATGAACATTTCTCTATTCCATTATTTTAGAATGGCATTTATAATCTATTTTTTGTCACCATTATTACACATTGGAGACTTTCGTTTGAGGACACACCCTACTATAGGACTACTCAGATGTCTTAGAGGTTATAAATATCTGAGTAGTCCTTATAGTAGGGTGTGTTACAAATACAGTCAAAGGTAATCTCGAGATAATATACGATTCCTGAAGCATTGGATGTATTAAATACTTTCATCCTCCCTCCAGCTGATGAAGATGCATTAGAGTTGACACTGCTTTAAACTACTATAGACCTATAACCAGCATTCTTCACTATTCACATAATTTTATTCATTTTATTTTCTGGAAATTTAGAGGTCACATGGTGAATAGGCAAGAGCATTAATGGAGAGGTCGTCTATGGGCTGTGTTGCTCTTCTGCCGTTGGGGGGCCAGGGGATGGTGGCCTCATCCTACCATCCCCTCTTCCTTGGAAATATTGGTGAGCTCAAGGGAAGGGATGCGTTATTACAGTGATCATTTCTAAACGAAGTTAATCTCAGAGATTTAATGGGACAAATACAGCAAATAAGGATTTATTAAATTGAATGCCGTGGGGTGTATAATGCAACATATTCAGTAAATGCATTTGTATTTGATAGCTTTGCTTTCTGGAAAATAGGAACAGATGCTAAAACTGGCATATTGATGAATTTGGGATCAAGAGAAAGACCACCTGCTTAGATGAGCAAAGGAGTTAGAATATATCTGGATTATAGAAGGCTTGTGTTCTAATGACATTACTGCAAAGGGTCAGACACTCACGAAGGGAAAATGAGGTGAGCATTTGATTCATTATTCCTTTTGGTAAAATTGCATCTCCATGATTAACAAGATAAAATACCTAACAGTCACCCTAAATCTTGGTAGTCTAACAGGTTTAGAGGTGAAATGAGAAGCTCTCATAAGTTCTACTTTACTTCAAAAACAAACTAGTAGCCAGATCCCATCCTGCTCTCACCCAGAGAGGTCAAGGAAAGTTAAATCCACACAGTTCAAATTCACTAGAGAACTGAAATGATTTTCTAAAAAGTACATATTTTTGAATATCTAGAAGGTCAAGTTGTACTACAAGTATAATAACTGCTTTATTTTTTATTTTATTTGTGTAGATTCATTTTAATTTTTTTAAATTTTATAGTACCGTATAGCACCCTCCCTCTTTGGAAGTACTGATGTAATAACATGTACTCTTTATAATTGGCACATTTGAAGAAATTAATTTTAAAATTAACAATATTAAAATTACTAATATTGTGTTATTAATCTATTCTGTTTCAGAATATAATCATTGCTAAATATGTATAACATTTCCAGGTGTTACCTATTTAAGAAAAATCTCTGTCAGAAAGTTCATGTATAGTTCCCAAGAAAAGTCTCAGACCAGATGAATCTTCACAAATATATGAATAATAATAAAACCTTTCTTTTTACCTGTTCTTAACTGTTAGATTGATTAAAAGGTAGTCATCACATCATAAAAACAAATATTATGTCCCATAATCAGACTACTTAAAAATATTTGCTTTCCATCTATATTAGCAAAATGTTCTAAGTTAAAACCTGCAAAATAAACATGGACTTTTTTTTGATAGGGCCATAGTCAATTTTAGAAAAGGAAAAAAAAAAGAGTTAAATTTTAGGAATACCATATTATATACAATATTTACAGTAATATTACAGAGAAAATATAGCATAGGGCTGAGTACAGATACTTTTCCCTTGGAGTCCATTTTTTATAACCTAGTGACACTACTTTATGGGGATTTTATTTCCAAGAAGATAGGACCCTAAGGATGCCATCTATTGGAAAGAAGCTCAGGTTAAATCTCTTTCCTTATTGAATACTGCTCTGTGTCTTACAGACAACTTTATTGGGAACTTTAAATCTGCACCTTCCTTTTTAGCTTCAGTAGTTTCTCCATAAATCGTCTCCTTATCTGGAACTCACATGCAGCTGTCTCAGTCACATCAATTATTTCTGAATGGGCTGAAAAGGCTTTTTTATTTTTTCCAATTCACTTAGTTATGTCCATCAAACAGCCTTCTAATGACTCTCTTTGTCAGTCATAAAGCACTGAAACAGTCATGGAGCAGAACATTGCAGCATTATAAAGAGTGCTGCATTTCATTTTTAAAGTGGAGCTATCTAAGATTGTGAGATCTTTCCTTGCAAATGAACAGGCATTGATTAATCTGCAAACATTCTCCACCAGTGTCAGTGGCTATTGAATAAACATATCTAAGATTCCATAGTGCATTAGTTGGAGTATACCTGGCAGAACCCTCAAACAAACTTTAATCAGGTCTTTAAACTTTTTAGGGGTATGTTTTATTTGCTAACATATCAAACTCTCTCCATACTTCTTTCTTTAAAGTCAATAGCAGATATTAAAACAGCTCATGTTGAGACATTTGGATTAGTTAATTAAAACTCCAATAAGAGGAAGGAGAAATTAAATAACTGTGTTTATTTCTTTTGACTTGCATGCAATTACATGTTGGATATTATTATTTATAGCCAAATTTCAGAAATTAAGAATGCAGGTGATCCTTTATAGTTCTTAGTCCACAGGATCACAAAGTATTCAATTATTGCAAAAAAAATGATGATAGTATTAAAATAATAGCTACTATGTGCCAGGAAAGTGCTATTCATTTCACTTAACGTTGTCACTCTCTTCACGCCATCCCTATGTGCATCATATTAATAGTTTGATTTTGCAAACGAGAAGAAAATAATGAATTTCAATATATGAACTACTGTAAGAACTGCTCTAGCCTAAAAAGGTAAGTTGGCCTTTTGGGATTTTTGTTTTTGTCATTTTTCCCCATAATAAAAAATGTCAAGAAACAGAATAGCCAAAGCCTAACACTTTTACTAAAGGTAGGCAGACATTTGTTTCTGAGAACTTCTAAAAAAGATATTATGTTCACAGATTGTGGGGCCTCTATATCATGAACGTAATTGTTTGATCTATTTCTTGCTCTTTTTGGCTGGCTTCTTTAAAGCCTAGTCTAGGGTTTGGCAAACTTTTTCTGTAATAGGCCAGAAAGTAAATATTTTAGGCTTTGTGGGCCATAGATCTCTGCTACAACTACTCAACTCTGCTGCTGCAGTGTGAAATAGCCATTGAACATCCGTAAATGAATGGAGATAGTCATGTTCCAGTAATACTGTATTTATGGTCCCAGAAATTTGAGTTTCAGATTATTTTCCTACTCCATGAAATGTTATTATTGGTTATTTATGTTTTTAATATTTAAAAATATAAAAAAATCAACCTTATTTGGTTAACTGTTCAAAAACAAGCAGAAGGCCAGATCTGGCCTATGGACCCTTCATTTGCCCACCCCTGCTATAGTCCAGGACCAGGTGTACACAGATTTCACAAAAAATGGCACTCAATTAATTATTCAAAGGGACATTATCCAGCTTGTTGATTATCTGGATTCTTCGTTCCAAAAACTTTTTGCTAAGCCTTGATTTGTAGAACTACAACACGCATTATTAACAACCACACAAAAATAAAAGGTATATAAAATTTAGTTAATTTTTCTCCTTGTTATTCACTGTAGAAACAAGATTGAGTTAGACTGAAACATTTTTTCGCCATTAAATGAATTGGAAGTTTCTTTGTTAGGCCATGAATAAACTATATTGTGTTCTCTCCTGACGAAAAACAAACGTGCTGTGGACACTTCATTGTCCTCTTGCCAGACCAAAGAAATGTTGATATCCCACCTCCACAGCCAGAATAAAACAGGCAATGCTCATAGATTTCAATTCTTCAGATATGACTTCCTTGAGCATAGATCTTTTCACCATTCAAGGAATTATTCGAAATAAATTTTACTTACACTAGTTCTCCACAGTGATTCAATGATGAAGTAAATTTAACATTTATATAAAAAACTTACGTTGAATGTCTGGTATATCCCAGACATACTAAAAATGGTTGAAAAGTAATTAAAATTACAAATTATTTTATATTTTACAGTTCTTCCACATACATATCAGTATATCTTTGTAACAACCTTAAACAGGTAAGGGATTGTTATGCCTTCAATTTTGTAGACAAAATGATACAGAGAGATCACATGATTTGAACGGGATGAATTCCCATAGTTACTGTCCAATGGAGCTGAACACCTACTGCTCTTTTAAACTATACTCTCTGACCTATATTGAATAGGGGAAATGTGGAACTATATATAGACATATTCTCATCAGTAAAATACAACTCAATTAATAACTACCACATTGGACTATTAGGATATTTAGTGAGATATTATTTAATATTATTTAAAAAGCACATAGCACCATGCCTTTCACATAATCAGCCTTTAATGGATGTTACTATGAATACACAATGGAAACCTTAGTATGGTAATAGGATGAGCGTGTACGCAAGTCCCTGCCTTTCAGGGCCTATTAGATTCTTGTATTGCTTAGGAAAGCAATTTAAAATTGTTAACACAGATAGCAAAATTCCACCATTGTTTCCAAGTAGTACACTTACCATATGTGTTTCTTAGCTCATAAATTGTTTTTCAAGTAACTACTGTGCATGTGAAAGACTGGTTGGGATCTGGGATCAGAAAGTACTATAATCAAATCCTAATACTATCTCTATTCATTGTATGGTTCAGGAAAAATTGCTTCATTTGTCTGAACTTCATTTCCTGTAAGTTGAAACAATATATTTGGAACAAAAATATCAAACTTAAAGAGTTCTTATAAGTATTACAAACAGTGTGTGTGTGTGTGTATATATATATATATCACCTAATATAAAGCCTGGCACAATACTATAGCATTCACTAAATATCTGCTGAATAAATAAGTATATATGGTGGTTTAAAGTAAGAAAGCCCTCTTGCCTATATTCACCATGTTTGTTTGTTTTATATAATAATAAGAAGGGCAGGAATTTGGGTCATGGGATTTACCATTATCAAGTGTTTTTATAACAATGTGGCATTTCAGCAGCCTTTTTTTTTTTTCCTTAAAAGTTAAATTTCATCTTTCGTGTGTGATATCCAGAGGGACACAGACAATACTGTAAACTCCTCATTCCCACATTTTTCCACATCATGGCTAATTACATGGCTCAAGGATCCTAGCCTAATTTCTAATCTCTGTATACTCTCTAATTAATATGTATCACACTGGCATTGGGCATTTGTACCTTCACTTTTTTCTCCATCACAGTTTTTAATCATTGCAATCCATAGGGAACCCTTTAATCAGGGAGCCTATTTATTTAACTCCTTTACTGGAGGACTTCATAAGCCCAGTATTCCTCATCTTCATGCACAGTGGCTGAGAAGTCCATAGATAGATCACAGGCTTGGATCTCTCTTTCAGAATGTATTTCTGTGCATTGTGATACCCAACAATGTGCATTACTTATTATTGCTGGGGCTGTAATCAGCTCTATTTTTTAATTCCCTGAAATGCAAAAGTCAAGATGCTACATAGCAGCACTTTTCTAATATATCAAATTATTGGAAAGTGTAGTTCTTATCACATCAAGTATATTTCGCTGTTTCAACATTTATTAATTCTTCAGTTGTATTAATATTTTTATACATGATTGTGAACTTTTCAACTAGACTGTAAAGTCCTCATAAATAGTGTTTGTCTATTATGCCTTTGTTTCAATGACAGTACCTTGAAATTGTTTTATATATCATTGCTATCATTAACATGTTTTGATATTTCTTGTTCTTTTTGGAAATAACTGAACCGGGGAATTGGGAGGCTTGGATTCAAGTAGCGGTTCTGATATTAAGTATGAAATGTGGGACAATAATCTTTCAGCTTTAATGTCATCAATTTAAAATGAAGGAGTTGTAGCAAATGATATTTAATGTCATTTCCAATTCTTTAATTCTCTTAAACCATAAGAGTATGAGACTATAAGAGTATATGGGTTGAATCAGTGGATAAATGGTTGAAAGCAATTATTTAAAAGTAGACTTCATTCACTCATTAAGAAATTCCTTAGTATACTGCATGGCTTTGAAAATAATGCATATTGGAATGAATCTTCTCACCAAAGAAATATCATAAATGAAAATAGGCACAATAATCAAACATTTTATTTAATTACCTTAATGAAAAGCTACAACAATGGCAGGGTTTCATCAAACTTAACATCTTTGTGGGAAAAAAAAAAGACATTACCAAAGATCAACTCCATGGAATATGCTTGTCTAAATCTTCCCTACCTATAGAACCCTCTCTTCTGAGAGTCCTTCTTTGATTCAGTCACGTAAAAATGTTGAGTTCCTACTGTGTGCAAGAGGCTGTAAGATCACATTCATCTCTAAAATGTATAATTCTAATAGCAGAGCTTAGCAAGGTTGGTAGAAAATAAAACGGTGAAAACATGTTGGATCACAAAATTGTATTTCACCCCCTAATTTATTGGAGACATCGTCCCTTGTATGTCTCTGTGTTTACATCCACAGAGAGACAGAAAGGCAGAAGGAGTCCTAGTTAGGAAAAAAGAATATTGACAGGCAACTAATGAGAAAAATACTATCTGCACAATGAAATTTAATCCAAAAAAGCCTTATTAAGTCCCTGCTTTGTGCCTACTACTGTGCTGAAAAATCTACATGCTGCAAATTCAGGCATTAAACTCAGTTGGGCAAAATGTAGATTAATCAATCATACAAAAGCAGTCACAGAATACAAGCAACAGTTTCTTTTATTTTTATTTTTTTTTTTCATTTTGCCATTGTGATAATCATCAAAAGCTCAGTTCACATGCCGCTCTGCTGCTTTGCATGACTACCCTACACACCCATGGAGTTCCAGATGCAGCTGAATGAAGTCGATAAACCTATGTGGTAAATTATACAGTGGGAGTTAGTCTGCAGCAGTTCACGGGAGCAAGGCTGAAGCACCAAGTGGAACTTCAGTAGGACTGGTCGGGTTTGTAACTACTAAAACATCAAAATGAACAAATAAACAGCAAGGACAAAAAACAAACTTTAAAAATCTACCTCCTAAAATACACAGAAGCACAGACAGGGGCCTGCAACACAAGCATTGGAGTCAATTCTCCCATATAGAAATGAATGAAAATGAACCATGCATTTTAGGATCCACTCAAACAGATGCTCCATTTTCTTCTTTTTACCTCACCTTTTCTATCTTAGACATTTCATATAAATTGCACCTGGTGAAATCTGTTTAGGAAACTGCATACATTTAAAATCCTCAGGTTTTCATATTCTGTGGAATAAAGGTTTTTGTCCTTAAATAGCTCTCCTTGGTCTAGGTGGATTAAAATGTCTGACAGAAATCAAGACAGACAAAGTCAGTCTCTGCAGTGTCATTTAAGCATTTAATTATTAAATTGAATTGCAACCTAACTTTGGAGCCAGAACCTTCTACTACACAAGTGAACCCATTTCCTTTGCTACCCCCATCACTCACTTGTTTTATCTTACTTATCTACATTTTGTTACAAAGAAAAGCTACCGTGGACATAAGGAAAAAATGTATTCAATGCCTGGTGTATGCTAATTTTATTCCTTAGTACAAATCAAATAACTCCAGAAAAATAGGTAAAAGTGGGTGTGCTAAGCAGAAAAATGAACCCCCAACAATGTCCTAATCCTAACGTCCAATGTCCAATCCTAATCCCTGGAAGCTGTGAATATGTTTCCCACGCAGAGAGGAATTAAGGTTGCAGATGAAATTAAGTTTGCTAATCAACTAACCTTAAAACGGGGGATTATGTTAGATTATCTAGGTGGGCTGCCTGTAATCACAAAGGTTCTTAACAGTAGAAGCAGGAGGCAGAAGAAGAGGTTATATGTTGCAATGTGAGAAGAGGGAGGGAGGGGACTCCATGCCAAGGAATGCAAGTAGCCTCTAGAAGCTGTTACCGGGAAAGGAGCACATTCTCTCCTAGAGCCTCCAGAATCCACATCACCTGGCCAATACCTTGATTTTAGCACAAAGAGACCCAGTTTGCATTTCTGACATCAAGAATTGTGAGGTGAGAAATTGGTATTGTTTCAAACCATTCTGTGCATGGGAATTTGTTACAGAGCAATAGAAAAATTATACAATGAGTCATGGAGCCTGGTTATGGTGGGGAGTAGAGGGAAGTGAAGCAGTCTGTAGGCTTCCCATTTATGAAAGAGGTTATGTTCATCACTCAAATTTAAATTGGTTTCCATTGCTGGATCCATCTGTAGGGCATTGCAAACCAGCATGTCAGTTTACTTTATGAAGCACTCAAATACATATTGTGTTGTATATTTTATGTTAAAATGTTAAGTAACTATAAAAACAGTATAATAATCTTCACAATTTTATTTTTGCATTTATTATTCTTTTAATATGGTGAAAACACCAAACACATGAAACCAAAGCAAAACAAAACCAATAAAAAAATAAATAAAGTAGACTAAGTCCCTGGAATACCCTTGTGAGGTAAAACTAATTCAAATTTATACATCATTCCTCTCTTATCAGAAAACTAATACTGTATTCAGGAAAATCCATGGACTTTCAAGTCAGAAAATCAGAATTTCTTTTCCTGACATCAACCATAAGTTGAACTACCTTGGGCCGTTCACTTACCTCTTCTGAGCCATGATTCATCTTTGAAAATATAAATGATATTCTCTCAATTTTAAGGATATAATGAAGATCCAGTGAGATCTTATAAGTTAAACAGATTTTACACTGCAGAGTGTTCTATGAACAATAATGGTGAATTGAGCCCAGAATTATTATGTCTGTTGGCCTAAGAATTTAGGGAGCTGTTACATACACATATACACACACACACACAAATCCATGAATTTAGAAGAAATGAATTTTTCTTACCACACTAGTATTTTTTTTAACCTCATAATAAATGCATTGATTTTCAGGAATGGCCTAATCTACACTGGGAAGACTTACTGAATCCTAATTGGCGCATAACTGGAGCTACCATCTTTGTACATATTGCCTCTATTCGTTTCCTTCTTTCTTGCTCTTTGTTTTATACTTGTGAGAAAAAAAAAACACTTTAGGAGGATGAATTCTTTGCATAAAAACTTGAGCTTTTCAGAAAAAAAGGAGAAAAATAAATACACTAAATAAATAATAAGTGTTGGTATTTCATGGTTCTTTGGGAAATGAGAATATTCACAACCTGACTACAACATAGAGACTCAAAAGTCATTCTCATACATTACGGCAGGTAGTCAGGTACGCTGTTGGCCATCTGGAGTTAAATTTTAAAGCATAATTTGATTATATAACATAAATTTTCTAATATTTGCCATATATTATTTCAATATTAAATGCCACAAGAGCAACTTATTTCATTTACCATCTTCTTGAGAAAAATGATTGAATTCTTGAGCTTATAGAAAAGGGACATTTTTAAGCATGAGGGAAAAACATATCCATGAGGCAATAGCAGAACAATCATATTTTATTACTACGACTATTTCGCTTTCAAAGCCTGTTTACATTTCATATTTGAAAGAGACTTGGTGAGCCATATCTAAAATAAAATGTTTTTATTCCTTCCTTTTGTTTTTTACCTCATGACTTTTTCAAGTCTCTGAATTCTTTTCCACACAAGTTTATAGACATTGCCATTTTCTGCACATTACTTCACTGATATCTTAATTTTCACTTTAGAAGCGCTAGAATGATAACATTTGCGGCACCCATAATTTGTTAAATTTATTATGGCCTATTAAAATGTTCTATCCACTGGTGCTTTTGCTCTTTGGATCTCATTATATACATTCCATGTATTAGGAAATAGCATTAGTAATAAAGCATGTAGTTAAGTTAACTCTTTTATTCTGGAGGAGCAAGGTAGTCTTGGCTTTTTAAAAAATGTTTAACTTCAGTTATTAATGACAACTGCTTATATTGGCAGATCATGAATTAACTAGGGATGACATTTATTATCGGCACTCCGTTTGACAGAGAACTCTGAAGTAAAAAAATTAAAAAAAAAACATAGAGATACACGGCTGAGCCAGAGACTTACATACTGCAACAACTGATCAATAAAAAGAGAAACCTTTCCAGGGTATAATTAGTAATTGGTAGCAGACATTTCCTGGAACATAATGAAAGAAGGCAAAACCTCTTTAATGATATAGTTGATAAACTGTTTGTACTTAAAATGCATAGTGATATTTCCTACCACTCATTGATTGCTTACTATGTGTCCATTCGAACCTTATTTTATTGTCATAATAATATTAATACTATGTGTAAATACTCCTGTTATTCTGCATTTTATACAGGAGGAAACCAGTGCCTACGGAGGGAACATGCCCACAGTCAAACAGTTGCCAAGTGATCCACAGATTGGTTCTTACCAGGCAATATCGTGGCCTTGATTGAAGTGAGCAGTTGATGAACAGGCACTGAAACTGCTGTATATGTTGCTCAGAGCACTTGTATAACTAACCCACATTCTAGCACTGGCCCACTTATTTAAAAGTAAAGGATGGTAGAATCTGTACTACACAAGAAAACTAGTCCCCAGGAGAATAAAGTCAGTTATTCTAGCCGCCTCTGATAAGAATTTTTCACAAATTCCTTGGGCTGAAAAATTAGACATCTGATCTTAACTCCACTAGACATTATCTGCAGTTTGTTGTTACATTTAGTCAACTGTAAAGAAAAAGATATATAGTTCACTTTCCATCATGTGAGCTTGCATCATTTTCTTAAAGTCCAATTAACCTTCTTGCCTCGTTTTACACAGATCAGCTGTTCTCAATTCTGGCTGCACATTTGCATTACTTGGGAAACAAAAAAATATTGCTACCTGGACTAAATCCCCAAATTATTTTGGGATAGAGCTCAGTATCTATCTCAGCAGGGTCGAAAAATCTACTTTGGTTCTCAAATAAAATGGGAAATCATCCTAATATTAATCTACCTTGGCTGCTCGGAATATCAACACTCAATCACCATATATTTATAAGCCTAAGTAGGGTACGTATATTTGCTTAGTTCTCTCTCTATGTGTTTTTCCTGTTTGATTTTTATTTTATAATTACTGTTGTAGTCACTGTAAATGTGATTTACCATAAAATATCTCAAATCCTTTTGAGTGCCACATTTTGAAAATGATTACAGAAAACTCAAATGAGTATTCTTTTTCATTTACTTTATCTACTCTGTGAAAAATGGCTAGGTGTTTTTTTTTAAAGCAATAATACATTCAAGAAAAAGTAATTTATAATTAGAATCAGCCATATTTGGGGGTTTGTTCAGAAACAGAATGAATGATATGGTTTTATTATTAACTAGTATCAGAATATCCTACATGCCATTAGAAACATAAGAAAATTCATCTTCATAAAGTTATCTAATACTTATGAGACATGCAAGACCTATTTTGCCATTCCTGGGCAGGATAGGCCATTCCTGCCTCTATTCCCATATGGTCAAATGCTAGTTCTTCCTTTAAGACTAGGAACTCCCCAGATATAACGCCATCACTAGGCAGCAATATGAAACATTTCTAAAATCATGTATTTACCAACTCCTCTTCCTTTTAGCATTTCTTATGCTACATATTTTTCTGACTTTCTCTTTGTCCCAAATATCTCATGTCATTCTACTGCCATATTACATCAAACCCATCTAGGACAAATCACCCTTCTTCTTTCCTGTGACTTCCATGCAATAATTTGTGAATACCCATGGTAATGATAACAGGAGTATTTGGTGCATTGCCTTTTAGATGAGGTGTTGCTCCCCTCAGATAACATAGTGTCTTAACCAAATTAAAATCCTTGGTGCCATAAAGAAAATCTTTCATGAGTAGTACAAATTTCAAGAATCGTTTATCTGAGGGTTGAGAGAAGTTTGGGGAAGAAGATTGAGGACGGAGATTGAACTCCTGAAATCCCAAGTCTTCACCTATTCTTCTTTCAACTGGAAATAGCACTGGACTTGGAATTGATACTTAAGCTTTATCATTCAATAGCAGTTCAAAAACATTTCTTGGTTCCCTATTTTGCTCACACTATCTGTCTTTGAATTCTGGCTTTACTACTCATTTACTCTATGTTATAAGGCAAGATAATTCCTCTAAACCTCAGTTTCCTAGCCTATAACATGGGGGAAAACTGGGAGTACTTACATCAGAGTATAGCAAACAGATTTAAGTTAGACAATTCAGCAAATCCTAATCTTTGTGTGCATGGCAATCACTTGGGAAATTGTTCAGTACTCTGAAGCCCCTTAGCCCCACAGTCAGAAAATACAGTGTTTAGGAAAACAAGCAAACAGATGATTGTGATGGACATCAAATTCTGAGACTCACTGATACAAACCATGTAAAACACAGAGAACAGTATTTGTTTTATTATTATTACTATTACCATCAACACCATTATTATGGCTAATGTTGAGATGCTGCTATAGCAGTCAATAAAGTGGGAGCCAGGTCCACCCAATACCAGGACATTTAGTTATGGTAAGACCCAACATCAAGGATTGCAGCCATTTGGTGCCCACCTTACCTCTGCTGCCACCCCCAACCAACACAAGTATGTGGTTAAGAGTTGGTGCAAGATGAGCAGGGTATTAGAGTCATAGTCAAGTGGGTCCTATTCTGGAAAGATACCAGGGAAAGTTAAGAAAGTTAAGAAGATGGATTTCAAAGGCAAACCCAAAGAAGACATCTTAGAAATTGCCAGATGATTTTGCCTAGTTCTGGCAGACATGCCACTGCTTCCCATTGGCTGAAGGGCTTAACCAAAATCAGCAGCATCATATGATATAGTATATCTCACCTGACATGGGGCAGGCTCAGATGAGATTAGTCTTACAGAAGGGAGCTACATCTAGTATATAGCTTTAAAGAGCAGAGGATAATAAACATAGGAAATTAGGCAATGGATGATTATTTAGCATAAACAATAACAACAACTTCCAGATACACAAAATATATATGTCAGGAAAGTCAAATAAGAATAATTCTCTCCTTTAATATCTATAATACAACAATACCTCAAGGGCCTCTCATTAATAAAGTGAACTTAGGTGTATATTCAATGTGGGTGGGACAGAATACTCCTAGAATTTGCATTGTTCTGGAAAATAATTCTCAAAATCTGTAGTGTAAAAGAATCCTGGGGCAATGACTTTCAACTTTTTTTTTAAATCACAAGCAACAGTAAGAAATAAATTTTGCATTCCTATTCCATAAACACACGCACAAAAGGGAAGCTTCACAAAACAATATTCTCTGTTACTTTATGCAGTGAACTGTTACATTTTTTAAAACCATATATATTCCATTCCATTCCATTCCACTTCCATTCCATTCTTGTCTTTAATTTTAAAATGCTGGTTAAGATTCCCTAAATTGATTTTATAATCCATTACTGGGTCTCAATAACAGTATGAAAAAAAAATAACACTTGTTAAAAATGGAGATCTCAGCCCATCTCCACCCCAAGATATGCATTTAGTAGTTCTGGGGTAGAAGTCAGGAATGTGCATTTTATTAGCATCCTAGGTGATTCTCATCTTTAGAAATATTGTGGGCTGTAGACTTAAAAATTGCATTCAGACAGAGCTTCCCCTGATGTCTTTCACCTTCCTGTTCCTGTGTTTTCCTCCTCTACTGTACAGCAGAACTGGAGCCAACCCTAGATGGTACTGATCTGCTGCCTGCCACCATTGTAACAGATGAATAAACTAAGGCCCTAACAGGGTAAGTACCAGACATAAATTTAAAACCACCTTCAGGTTTTTAAATTCCTTCATGTTTTATACAGATCTCAGAGATCAAGTCAACAACAACTAAAAATAAAAAATAAAAACTCCTCAAATGCAATCTACTGTTTACTTAGTTCATGCAGAGTTTTCCCCCTGAGGCTGCTTTTATGGGTAGAAAATAGGAACATGTTAAACCAATTTGACTGAACTCCACTTTTTAATGTATATTTATCTTACCACAAATTGGAAAATTTAACTTCAACTACAAATGTAACTCTGGGGGAAAAGAAAAAACATTTCCGGTGTACTCCGGAGTTACAAAGTAAGGCAGACCATTACAGGGCTGAGAGCTGATTAAACCAACCTGTAAGGATATTTTCCATTATTGCCCAAGAATCATATATATTGTACTACTTGGCTAAAATGTGAAATGGTTTCTCAAATAAAACCAGAAGCAATTTTACTACCATTCCCAGGATGTCACTACAAAAAAGTAAATACAACCCATTTTATATGTCTACAATATTGACATACATAATTTATTTCTAAGAGATGAACAGCTATGCCTGTTTTAATTAGTTCAGCTTACCTGATTATATTTACTCTCTGCCATCGAGAACAAAATTATTATTTCGCATAGCTTCTGTTAAGGAATTTAGAAATTACAGAACTCTATCACTCTTTTAAAAGTCTATAATCAATAGGAATATAGCCAAATAATACCCAAAACAAATGCCTTTGCCTAATTTTAATAAAAATTTTGATATGAATCGGTTATTTTATATTAATAATTAAAGATCATTATGTAGCTTAAGAAATATTTTATACGAGAGTTTCCTTAAGACAACCTTAAAAAACTTCCACAAACACTGTGTCATGGATAAAGAAAATATTTGAAGTTATTGATCCACTTGTTTACGATTTAGTAGACTAAAATATTTACTAAATATTGTTGAATGAGTGAAGTAACAAATGGGAGAATGATTTTTAAGTCATATCTCCAAGTTGCTTTAAACATTTGAATTATCTCTGACAAAGAAGTTTGTAAGGCAAAGGGTTGAAGGGAGCACAAGAGAAGTGGAAAGTGCTTGGCTAATATTTCAAAAGCATGCTGGTGTCCAGGTATGTGCAAAGGTATTGCAAATTGCAAATAATTCACATTTTTTATTAAAAAAAGTAATCTTTGAAGTCAGTATAATGACAATTAGTTGTTAGTAAATAAAATATAGTAAATATTTTGAAGAAATAAAACTTTAAAACTTCCTTATCAGATTTTCCGCTTCTTCATTAAAATTTTCCACATGATTAGTCTGAATTACTGTGGTTTTACTGTACCTAATTGGTTAAATTACTGTTTAAATCACTCATTATATATAAGACTGAAAAGGAAAAAAATCATTTTTTCTTCCAGTGATGAGGTTTGTACTATATATTCAAAGTACAAGATTGTTCACAGCATTTATAAAAATAGAATTCTGTTAATTTTATCATTCATAGGGTATTAGAGCCCAAGAAAAACACATTTGCAGAAACGAAACACTGAGAGCCAGTTCAGCATTGGAACAGCTACCCAATCAACAAAAGCAATTAAGCTGCATGAGAATAAATTTAAAAATTTCAACAAATAACATTTTATATTTTGCTTAGTTTCCAATTTAAAGTGAGAATTTAGTGCTAACAAAATTGTAAACTAAATAATCTCTAGACATACCAAATTTACAGTCCAAAATGCAAAAATAATTGGATTTAGCCAGAAATTGTTTATGATAAACTAAAAGGAAAATAAAAATTGCCACTAGAATATGTAGTTATGTCATGGAGTTCAGAAAGTAACAATAACCCCTGCAATACCTCATGGTTTATGTAGTGAAAGTCACTCTTGCTTATATGATTGGACGGAACCCTTTAGATACCTTTGACTTTGAACTTGAGTGCTATGTAGGGATGTAGGGTTCATTAGATGAAACGGGAAAATAATGCATCAATAGAGTTTTGAATTATTGACATGTTCATTGGACAAAGCAGATATCTTCATTTCCCACATCCCTCCATGTGCTCAGCTTCATTTTGAATGGTTTGCTGTTGTTTAGATTTTCTGGTCACATAGACTCAATCTGAGTATGGTGACATATAATGAGAGTAGGCCACAGGCACTGGGCCAGGGCAAAGCCAGTCCTTCTGGCAACCGGCTTCAGTGATCCTGCATCTTTTTCAAGGGGAATATAGGAGATTTTCCATATCCTGTGACGTTCTTCAAGGCAGTAGAAAAAAATATGATCTGTTCAAACTTTTACCACTGGTTAGCTGACAAAAAAAGTGTTGCTCTGCTTCCACTATGGGAGAAAAATAAATAGGGAGAAAATAATATTCATGATAGGAGAACAGGTTGTGGCAATTGTAAAACAGACATAATTGCAAAATCCAGCTATATTCTAACCTACATTACAAATACATTGTATGTTCCTGTAGCCAAACTGCTCAGAAGCTCTCCATTAAGCTGACTTTTTAAGTATCACTTACATTTTCTGGTTATTTTACCTGGAGATACTGAAAATATTCCTATTGCCCCTGTAGCTGAGATCATGACATGAATGCTATACATCTATGGTAGAATACTTAAACATACATCTGATTATGTGCTGCATGCCTTCCTGACTAAATTGGAAGATTCTTCAGAGTACTAGATTTTGTCCTCCTTTGCATCCTCCACTGCTATTGGCTCAAAGTTGCTACTCATTATTTCTACTGAAATTGTCATGTTCATATTGAAAATGTAACTATTTAAATAAAAAATGATATTGATTTAAAATTCTGCAAAGAAAGGATATATTTAATATATCATTCTTGGTGTAAGAAGATAAAATTTATGCATGAGATAATACTATCATAAAAATAAAATAATATACTAAAATAAGTATAATTTATTTAGCACCTAGAAATTTGCTAAATAACATGCTAGAAGTTTTACACATGTTGCTTATTTCCCACAAGAACCATATGGCATCTGAATTATTACTTCAATTCTAGAGAGAATTAATCTGAGTTTCAGAGAGGTTGACTACATTTCTAACAATCAAAGAAAAAGGGGCAGAGCCACAGTGTAAAGCCAAGTTCTGGATCTTTCTCCTCTTGGAGTTGCTTTTTCATCTCATGGTAGTCATATGGCCACATAAAGACATCTGGGTTTTCTCATCAAATATTGCTTGTGACCAATGCTTACATCTGAAAGATCATTTACCTGGATTAAGCTATGATGTTATTACCTCGAAACACAGAATCTTCTTTTTCCAAATGCAACTGGTCTCTGGGCCATGGCCTTGGCCTCATCATTACCACACTCTAATCAGTTGAGCTTCTCTGGAAAGCTCTAAGAGCAAGGAGACTGATAAATATCACTCACTAATACACCCGTTGCCACAGACAGTGAGAATATTTTCTCCTAACAACTTCCCCTGTGAAACAAGTCATTTAACAGGAAAGTATTCTTAAGAACAAGATAATTTTGCCCGGATGCTGTGGTCATGGTTCATCGAACAAAGTTGTTACTTGTGAAAGCAACTCAGTGGAGTACAGTCACTTTCTTTGAACATCTCATTCACAGGAATTTCTAACAGATTATGCGGCATGTGTATTTTCAGAATTTGTGAGTAAGATTCTTCCTTCTCCAGTGCTTTAGGTACCCTGTACCCTGCCTTCACCTAGAGAATTATGAATGGCTTGGGCTATCAGTTGCCTCCCAGTCCATATTTATTACACAAGTCCTTAGTGTGGATGACCTAAAATTTACCACTCCTTAGACACTTAATCTAGCATATTCAAGCATGGTGATACATGCAGCCATGTGAAAGCAGCAGAGTCAATTTTTCATATGGAAGTTGTTTGGTCCTTCAGTAAAAAATAATATATTAACAATTAGTGGAATAAATAGTATACTTTATTGCAAGTAAAATTCACTCCTGGTTTTATCCACAAAAGGGATTATAGTTTCTGGAAACACAGCTGCAGGTTTCTTTGCCAGGTACTAATATTCAACTAAATGAGCCACATCACTAGAGACTGAACCTTCCAGACCACACATGCAGCAATTCACATTTCTGCAGGACTATTAGCTTGAGTATCTGCAAAACTGAGTATGTGCTAAATGGCTAACTCTATATCCCAGAGTGGAAATAGCCATACATAAGTGAGTTGAGAAATAGGAAGACAGACATTACTGTCTCTACAGCAGTATACTGAGTACTGGTATTTGGTGACATTTTGAAATTTAATATAATCCTAGAGAAATTTCTTTTTCTTCTCAGGAGAGAAGAATGTCAATATTTTGGAAAATTAAAATGAATCTACTTATTAAGTTACCACAAACCCAGTAAAACAATGGCAATAGTAGCTTGGAAAATTTAAGATTACTGAAAATAGTATCTTATTTTTAATGTTTAAACAAATGTATTGTTTTCTTCTTTTATCATGGAAAACAAGCTAATTTGTTTTTGATGCTTCCAATTTTGAAATTATATAGTATGTGACACAGAACATATAGAGCATAGCAGAATTTCTTATGAAGAACATGTAAAATGTGTTCATAAAAATGATTCTTCAATACTCCTATAACATTTTAAACTATGATAATCACACTCCAATAGGTACTTAGACTTGATGCAGAGGCAGCTGCTGCATGGCTTGAAGTGATTAGTTGTGGAAAGAAATGTGGCCTGTTTAACTGTGGTAAAAGGAAGTGGCCTAGGCAAACAAGAAGTTTGAATAGATGGGAGGGGTCAGTATATAGTATTTAATTGAAAACTACTGAATGTCCTAACCCATGAAAGCATTCATCAGATTTATTTCCTCCATTTTGGGAAAGACAATACAATAGTATAGATTCTTTCTTTGTTATTTCATTTCCTATGTAAACTAAAAAAAAAAAAATCCTAAGCCCCTCATCAACTAAACGGATGCCTTTTTGTCCAAAGGGACCCCAAGAGTTTCATTTTTCCAGCATTTATGGAGCTTCTGCTTTAAGCCTATCCCTAAACTTGAGTAACTTTCTGATCTTTTTGCTTGATTATGTTTAATAACAAAAAGGCCACATAACTGGATTGCTACAATAATTAAAAAGGACACATTTACTACCTTGGTGATATTATTAGATATTTCACTTGGATATCACTAAAACATTACTGATATCATTTATTACACTAAGTAAATACAAAGTTTTAAATGTACTCTTAGAAATAATATGATTTCTTTTTGAAGGAATGCTGCTATGGAACACCTCTCCATAAATACCTTATGCATTCAGTTTTTCCAAGCAATCTTTCAGATTATTGAATCTTTTTACCTTCCAATCTTGAAAACTATGAAGATAAACTAGTGACCTGAACTCTATATATGCACATCAAAATAAATTAACTCTTTGAAAACACTCTCATACATACATAGAAACAAAGCTTAGCATTTATTTAGGTTTAAATATTCAGAACATTTTATTTTCAACAGTTGATACTGACTACACAATGATCAAGGAAAGGAACAAATGATGAAATCTAATGCAATCCCATATTTTAGAAGACACACAAAATAAAGTATTAATACATTGGAAATGATTACTAGTGTACGATATTTATATTAAGCATGTAATTAAAATGAAGTATATTAAATGTGTAGGATTTTTTTATCACTTCAACTTCAGAATCCTTCAAATTAAATGAGTATGAATGCATCAAATGAAAATCAGACATACTTGGCATACAAATTATAATTCTCTTTGACAGTGATTTTCATTTTCTATGTTTTAAAAGAGATCCCTATAAATACTGGTCAACGGCAAATTTTAATCTACAGTTTCTATTTCTGAAAGTCTGCTAATAATATCTCTTTAGTTTATAATTTTTGGGGGTTGGGGGAGGACAGGGTCTCACTCTGTTGCTCAGGACAGAGTGCAGTGCCGTCAGTGCAGTGAGGTCATCATAGCTCTTGGGCTTAAGAGATCCTCCCACCTTAGCCTTCGGAGTAGCTGGGACTACAGGCATGGGCCACCATGCCCAGCTGATTTTTTTTTTTTTTAACAGACAGGGTCTTGCTATGTTGCCTGGGCTGGTTTTGAACTCCTGGCCTCAATCAATCAAGTAATCCTCCCCTCTCAGGCTCCCAAAGTGCTAGGATTACAGGTGTGAACCACTATGCCCGGTTTTAGTTGATAATTTAAATCACCGCAAGTAATTGTTGCACATTTAAAATAGCAGAAACATCTAGCAAAGCTTTCTTTGATGTCTATCCTGACATCCAAGCTGAACTGATCATGATCCCTTTGTATTCAATACACAGCTCTATTATTGAACTTATCTTATGGTCTTGCAATTTTTTATTTACGTATTTATCTGCCTACTAAGATTTTTCATTTTGACACATTAGGACCAATTTCTGCATTCAGTGCCCAGTATGATGCTGCTATGGTCTGAAAGTGATGCCTATGTCCCTCCCAAATTTGTATGTTGAAACTCACAAATAGTGATGGTACTGGTGATGTTATTAGGCAGTAGGGCCATTGGGAGATAATTAGGTCATGAGGGTGGAGCACTCATGATGGGATTATTGCTCTTATAAAAGAGGCCCCAGAGAGTGGCCTTTGCCTCTTGCACCATGTGAGGACACAGCAAGAAGGCACCATCTATGAATAAAAGGCCCTCATGAGACATCAAATCTACTGGTGCCTTGATCTTGAACTTCCCAGCCTCCAGAACTGTGGGAAATAAATTTCTGTGTTTATAAGCCACCCCTTGTATGCTATTTTGTAACAGTATCTCAAACAGACTAAGACAGATACTGAGCAGATTTCGTATAACTTTTTTATACTATAACATTGTGAAATTTATTATAATATAGTATTATCTTCAAGTCTCATGCTATTGAACATTGCTATGAAAGTTTGCTTTGTGTTTTAGATTCTAAAAATTTTAAAATGTGGCCTAAGATTGATTTGCCATAGCTTATGATTATTATTTTTCCTTTGTGAAGAAATGAGTACTAAAATATATTGCCATTATACATCCCAAGTTATATTTAACTAATTTTTTCAAACACTCAGTTACTTTCAAACTACCCCATAAAGATTTGATCAAAATGCTTCCACTTTCTATTTTATTAATTCTGGCTAACTCAGTGGATAGTAAAGTAAATCTATAGTGTTTTCAAACCTGTTTTAGTATGGAGAACTTCAAACACACACAAAATTCAATAAAATAGTGTAAATCCCCATGCACACATTAAACACACATCCCTACAACTATCATGCCAAGAACAAGCCTGTCCCAACCACTCTCCTGTCCACTTTCTTTCCCTTCCCAGTTACTAGGAAGCAAATCTAAGTTATCACTTCATTTCATCCAAATTTTACTATGTATATGTATAAAAAATAAACTATTTTAACCAAACTACAGCACTTTTATCACTCAGATAATTAATAATAATTCCTTAATACCATCAAATATCCCATCAGTGTTCACATTTGCACACTGTTTCGCACATGTAATAATTTGTTCTGTTTTTAAACCAGATTCTAAATGAGCTCCATACATGATAAAATAATCATTGATTGCTCTCTTTTAATCTGTAAGTATTCCCACTATCTCTATTTTTGCCTTGCAGCTTATTTGTTGAGAAGGACTAAGTTGTTTTGTTTTGTTTTGTCTACTGCATTATCTCCCAGTCTGAATTTTGCTGATTACATTCTTGTGGTCAAGTTCAACATGTCCCTCTATCCTGTGGCTATTCAGGCTTATCAGATTCTGTCTGTGTGTACGTGTATATGTGTATTTGTGTTTGTTTTTGATAAGACTACTTCATAAAAAGTGCCTACAATATTGTCAGTCTTTGGATTTTAAAATTATGGTGGATACATTATATAAATCCATTTAGAAAAGAGAAGACTCATTGTTTCTTTTATTATGAAAATCAGATTAATGCTACATGAATGCAAAACTTATAAATTTTATTGAGTATAAATTAATTTGTCTACACATTCTGGCATATTACTCTTCACATGCAAGACTGGATTTGCATGCCTCTGTAGTTTGCACCATACCTAAAGTATTGACAATAAAATTAACAAAATTATCTTAGACAAAATTGTAATCACATTTGTTTAATATGTTATAGAGAAAAAAATTCTAGAAAATAGAGGGAATGTATCTTTTATGTATTTTAGAAGTACCACGTCAAAACATTATATTTTCTAGATAATAAAGGTGTGTCTGCCTTTTGCAATAGACCTAAGTTCCATTTGTCACTTGACAATGTAGTCCATCATATTAGAGACATCATAATAACTATTTATTGAGTGCCTACTATATTTGAGTGTTCTGAACTCTTAGAATATAAAGATGAACTTGAGAAGTATGCAGTATAATACAGAAGAGAGACCCATACACACAGATGATTTCTGCTTCAGTCTTATTATGGTATAAGTATCCTTATAGCAATCCCAGCTCTAAGAATTCGAGTTGAAAGAAACAATGGTTATTTCAAGAAATCTAATATCCTACCTATCAACAGGGGATTATTTTTTAGTCACAGCTACCTTAGCATACCACTCCTTTATTTGCTAAGAACAAGATTGCCCCTATTCATAACTCTTAAATCACACACGCACGCGCGCACACACACACACACACACAGATTGTACCTTAAAAAAAGATAAATGTTCTCTTGAAAGAGACTGAGGAAATTATAACTAACATTTGCATCTTGTTTATTATGTGCCATTTGCTAATATAAGTGTTTTGCACCTGTTAACTCATTTAATTCACCCAACATCCATATCATATCATAAATTACCATATCAAGAAAACAGTTTCAGTGATTTGCCTGATGTCTTACACTAAAAAGTAACAGAGCCAGGAGTCAAACTGAGGCAACATGGCAGTACAGTCTGTGTTTTGATTACTGTGGTACTTTGCCTCTTAATCTAAATGTGAGAAACAAAGGCAAAACAGCAAATTATTTAAAAAAAAAAATTGTGTGTTACCTGGACTGGAGTCGGATTGCTTTGGCTTGGATTCTGGCTCTATGACCTGGTACAAAGTACTTCATACCTTCTTCTGTTTATAAAGTAGGAATGTTAGAAGTATCTACCACACATGGATGCTGTTAGGATTCACGAAAATGGTGTGTACAATGTTTGGCAAGTAGTAAGGTGCTCAAAAATGTCAGCTATTATTTTTGTCTTTATGTGACCAAAACATAGGTCATGGTATTTAAAACTTGTTTTGAACGAAGGAAGCTACTATGTCTAAAATATAATATTAAAATAAATGGAAAATTAAGTAGTCAGAAAAAAAATATTTCTCCTCCCACCTCCCACAGGAAGTGAAAGTTACAAAAAGAGAGAGAAAGTGGTTAAAAAAAAAAAGGAAACAATTTGTCAATAAAGATTAAGGAATACTGGCTACTGTCACCGTTACCTCACTTAATATTTGCTTCAACACCACAAGAAGTATTTTCCCATATCACAGTCAAGAAAACTGAGTCATGTTGATAATTTAAAATTGCAGCCAGTAAATGGCAAAACCAAGAGGATTTGAAACTATACCTCCCTGACATAATAGCTCCTACTTCTCTACTACATGAGTGTTTTACATTTTATAAGTTACAATAATTTAGAAAGTCATGGAATCATCTTAGTGGATTATAATCAAGCTCTAAAAAAAAAGAAAAATGGATAAGAGAAGAGAAATTATCAGTGTACATCACATGAAATAAAGCAAACACTATTGGATGAAAGTGCCACAGCCTTATGTGCATGTGTATATCCACGGGTCAAGTGGCTTGCCATGGAAATTGTATTTCCATAGAAGAAGTCAAAAATGTTAGACACACACAGTACCATGTCACATTTCTCATGTTGGTGTGATAGTCATTCAAACAAATATGTATTGATGGCCCAAACCACTGGGGTCATGATCCAATAATTGCTTGAACCTACACATACTCTGAAAGTATTTCAAGGAAAACAAAAGAAAATCACACATATTGGTGAAGTAGTGTGCGGCTTTCTACTTTCTCACATTCCCGAAAAGTACTGGGAGAACTTGGCTTGATGATGGTTACACTATCACTAACAAGCTAAGTGGGTTGACACATCAATTAAATTTTATGTTCCTTGGTTTTTTCCTCTATAAAAGAGAAGATAACAATTCCTTCTCTCAAATTACCTCTGTGGGACTCTGAGCCATTTAGGCAAAAGTCAGTGTAGTGATTTAGAGGAATAGTCCAGGGAAAGGGTAAGTGTGTGTACGTGTGTGTGTCTGCATGCATGCGCACACACGGTTGACAGAAAGAATTCAATGCCAGCAAAAGCAGTGGCAGAGTGTCAGATAACAAGGCAAAATATGTATCACACTGTAAGGGAAATCACAGCTCCTTGAGACTAAGCAATATCCCTTATAACATGGCTGGGGTTGTAGACAGTAAGAGTCTCCAGTGATAAAATGGAAAATATGAACAGCTTGAGAAATGGGGTAAAGTCACCACAGATATATAAAACTATTTGGATGCTAGCTAGGAAGCAAAGCACAGCCTACTAACTTCTGGCGTGGGGTCAATCCCCAGTAAATGCAGCTATTGCTAAGGCAGTGACTTCCATAAGCAAAAGTTTTACTTTATTTTTATCTTCTTTTGGCTCTTCAAAGAGTAAGGCATGCAATGAAAGATTTATTTCCCCACACAACTAAAGCTCAGAAATGGTAGAATCACCAAGTGCATATTTTATTTATTTTACCAACTGGTAGAAAGAAAAGAGGTTTAAATCTAATACCCACTGAAGCACTAGAAAAACATTCTCAGCATTACTGGCCACAAATTGTGGCATTCAGAATAAGACTCATGTCCCCACTTGGTAGTTTTTATGGCTAACCTTGTGCTTTTTGGTCAGCTATATTACTAGTGTTAAACAAGCTTTGTATCTATTACTTTATATATAACCCACATTTATTCATAAGTTTTGTTAAAATAAATATAAATAACTAAGTGGGAAAAATACTTTAGATTTAGGAAAAGGCACAAAATGCCAATCCCATCAATTTAAGGACGATTTCTGAAGAATTTGTTTCAAACAACACTGCTAAAAAATGTGAAGGTGGAACCTCTAAGTCACATAAATGAAGATTCAATTTTGGCCACTTTTAACTTAATATGAGAGCAGCAGATGGTGTGACTTATTGAAAGCACTTTTCAATTTTCTGGGCAAAGTAATTTCTTAAATGAAAAGGCTCCTTTAGGCACACAGAAAATGCATTCCAAGGCTGTTAATAGAACTAACTGCGGTCACAAAACTAGAAATGGTGGTAGAGGACAACTAGAACTCAGCACAATGGCCTCCTGATTTGTGCTAGAGCTGACACAAATTCCTCAATGATCACTGGTTGTTGTAAATGTGCATGCTTGTTATTATGCCTTTGTCTTTAGATGTGAGTATTTGTCCTTTTCTCTTGCCCGACATGCCCCCCCTTCTTCTTGTGGTAACAGAACCTATAGTTTCTGAGTGAAATCATCCTCTTCCTATCCCTCTGGTGACATTGTGCTGAACCCACCAACAGCCCCAGGGTTGGTAACAGGACCTAGGCCTGATTAATCTCCCCCCGCCCATCCACCTTGCCAGAGTGATTGGTCAAAATTGAAAAAATGTCCTAATTGTCCATCCCTGACCCTAGTCAACAAATTTGATGCATGGAAGGTATGTATCTTGAGCTGGTTCAATAAGAACTAATCTGAAGATCTTGGAATTGAGAAGGTATAATTTTGAGTTGGTGATGACCACTGTGGAAGATGGACAGTGAGTCTAACACAGTGGAGAGCAAGGAAAGCAAAGGAAGTGACCAAGTCTTGACTCCCCAGGTCCAGCCATACCTATGACAAGACTCTTCTTCTAGGTTTTTAAGTATGCCAATCAATTCCACTTTGTACCCCCCGTGCTTGTTTTACATGAATTCACTTCTTGTTCTGATCTTTGTTACACAATATTACTATTTGTTACTCAAAGAGGAAATTATGTGCTTGCATTTTTGCCAAAAAGCAGTGTTTGGCCTTTTTGAAGTTTCATGAAACTTAAAAAAATAACTAGGATGGTAAGAAAAAAAAATGGAAATAAACTGGCAAGAAGATAGAACTTGTTTCTGTGTTTGTTTTGTTTAGTTTGCTTCAAGTTGTATGACAGAAATCAGATGATACCTCAGTGCATAAAGAACTTTATTAGAAATTCAATGCAGAGGTGTTTATATTGAGCTATGCTAATACTAATTTCACTGTTTCTCACTGAATCACAACTATGATACCTCTGTGTCCTATAAAAGTTACACATATTCAGCATACTGCTTTAAAACTGTACAATGAAGATTTGATTATTTAGACTATTTTAATTAAGCTGTTTATATGAAAAGTCCTTTGCAATATGGAATTTCTATGGAAAAACTGAGTTTATTTTTTTTTTCTTGTGTAGTTTTGTTTCTTCTGTACTGTGAATGATGACCACTTACACATTAGAGACCCTTAAAGGGAACAACACATACTGCCTTTTTCATTGAATATTTTACTACGATTAAACCTTTTGTCTTTCTTCAACTATTCTCAGGTATTGCATTTTGCCAAAAAGTTAAAATGCATCCTAAGCTGTGAAATACCTAAAGGGCATTCTATTTAATATTCTATGAGTCAATCTAGTATATTGATTAAGATGGGGATTTTCATACATTAGGTTCTGAAATGGAAACTATGAGTGGGCTTTAGGGAATCTGTTAGAAACTGAAGTATGTAAAATATTTCAGAAACATATGTCTGGGTATTTTCCCCCCAGGGAAAGGATTCTGACTTTTATCAAATTCTCAAAAAGGTCTATAATCCAAAAAAATGTTATTAGACAGTAATAAGCATAGAAATTTTGTTCTTTAATGAGAAAATCAAGGAAAAAGGGATGCTACTATGTTTTTCAGAATTTCCATTTTCAATTTATCTAATCAAAACCCGACTTCAGTATGATGTCAGCATCTGCAGGTGGCAGGGTTATGAATATGTAAAATTAACCATGACATAATCCATTCAATATTGTATATCTTCATGGCAATAAATGCTTTATTGTTCGGAGGTCAGGGTCCCTGCCAGGAAACATAATCCAAATGAAAATTAAAGGCAAGAAGCACATCTCTATGATATCACAGTTAAGCTAAGTTCAGACAGACCTGAACCTAAAAGGCCAAAATATTAACTTTCAAGTTTATTTTCATGTACATGGTAAGAACTGAGGACTTAGGAGAGAAATTTTGCACAAATACACTAATATGACTCATGTGATCATAATTCTAAAGTTTAAAATTATCTTATATAAACATTTTCCCCTTAATTCACCCTCAGTTATGTTAATCCTGGAAAATAATCACTTTTGGCGTTTTTAATGTCTAGAAATCAGAGTCAGATCAATGTTTCAAATCATTTACTGAAAGAAAAATACGGGAAAAACGAAGAAAAGAGGGAAGAAAGGAAGGAGAGAAGGAGAAAAGGAAGAGAGAGAGGGATGGAGGGAAGAAGGAAAGAAGAGAATTGGATTTTTTTATATTAACTGAATCTTTGCAGAGAAACTCCCATCTCCCTCTAAGGTCAGTGACTTTAATATTTCTCCATTTCCTAATTATCTTATTATCTTTAATATATATATTTTTACTGAATACTGTTAAAGGATATACTTTTGAAATTTTTTTCCCCTTTTCTAGCTATATTAGTTAGGGGACTGGTGGCTAGGCTGCTGCAACAAAGAGTCCAAACAACAAAAAAACAAAAAACAGTGGCTTAAAATAGCAGAAATTTTATATCAAAATCTAGAGGTGAGTGATCCAAGCTGGCAGCACAGCTCTGCTTCAGATGGTCACTTGGATGCCCAGGTTCCTCTTCTCTTGTACCACACTATCCAAAAGCTCAGTTTTGGGAAGGTGTACTGGCTGTCCTTCAATCTCCATTCTACCGTTCTCTTTCCCAACACAAATCCCCACGGAAGCTCAGAAAGACATTTCCCAACTTTCCTTCCAGGTAGGTAAAATCATTTGACTAATTTCTGGGCAACAGCATGTGCGCAGAAATGTTATGTGAAATTTGCAGCATTTTTCTAACAGTCCAGAAGTGGACTCCCTTGTCCTGTACTCTCTTTCCACTGCCTGAAATGTAGACATCACAACTCATTGAGGGTGGTGAAGCATTAAGACAGATGGAGCCCAGACCAAAAATCATAGAACCAAGCCATTGTACCAGCATGATGAGTTTTTATGAGAGAGAGAAATCACATTCCACCTTTGTTTAAGCCAGTGTTACGTCGGGTCTATGTCACACAATTGAATCTATATCCTAAATATTGTATTAATGTCGCATTTGCAGCTCTATCTCATGTTCTTTTCTTCTGATACACACACATCTATAAGCTTCTCCTACCCCAGTTTTTTTTCATACTGAGTTTTTTGCTATACGTAAAATAAAACAAGGAACCATAGCAATATAGAGTTCTCATTAAGAAAAAAACTAATAATGATCCCCAAAATTTTTACTTATGTAACCAGCCAAATGTCCTTAGCCAGACAAGAATTAGCAGTGACACCTTTCCATCTCTATGTCTTGATTGCAATGTAAATTGTCCAAGAACAGAAAATTTTGCCTGAAGCTATAGGCACAAAATTTTTCACCATATAGCAGCCAGCATAAAAATAAAAAGAACAAAATCTTAGGAAAAATAGACTATGAAAAAAATTATAGGAAAGAGTTTAAAGCCATATTCCTGAGCACGGATGTCAGAAATGTAAATCATTTGTGTGGTGACGGCATGGTGGAGAGAGAGCCAGCCCTGAAGAAGGCAGAAGGATAGCTGATCTGCCTATTTCATGGGCTGGCTGCCTAGTTTCTTTCAGTTCTAACCGTATTTTATTTTATTTTTATTACACACAAGCATTGTTGCCTTAGGCATGTCTTTCTTTGATAGCTACAACTTCCTCTTCTGACCGCCCATCTCTCACTAATCAATACACAACGAGGTGCCAGAGTAATTTCCTTTTTATAAGACTCTTACCACTTCCTGACACTTTTCACATTTCTTTCCTAATTATTTTCAGATTTTGACACCAGATAGAGAGTTCTCGTCCTTCCTGACAGGCATTCACCCTCCACACATGGGTCCAACTTTTGCTCAGCCCTGGTCTGTCAAGCTTTTGTTTCCTGTTGTTCTTGCCACCTTCCCCAATCTACAAGCCCTAGTCTAACTTGTCCTTGCATCCTAAAGAGTCTTTTTTCTTCTAATATTAACTACTATTCTCAGGACACACTTCTTAAAATTTTCATAATGCCCCTCAATCACTACTAGAAAGACATTGCCTGGAGGAAAAAAAATTGAAAAGAAGAAAGCATTAATGCCTACCAGGGTGGTGCAGGATGTATCACAAATTATGTGTTTTAGGTGACTCACATCTCCACCTTATGTGCCTAAGTAAGTACCTGTTCTCTGAGGTCTAAAGTATTTTTGAACTAAACTCTTAATAAATGTACTTTGAAATTTGTATGTGATATTATAATACAAATGTATAGTGTTATAACAATGTATCCTTCTGAATATGTTAAGTATAATGAATATATCTATACTATTATCTGCAAAATCTTTTTTGTTGTTTTTTTACTGTCAACATTAATTCATTTAAAAAGTTTTTACACAGTTTTTCCTTGAAAACATTTATGGGTCTTGAATATAAAAATGTAATATAATGAGAACATTTGTTTTAACTTCTCACATGCTATGTAAATTAAGCCCAAAATAAATATACATTTAATATATCACATATGTGGCATATGTTTACTATAACTTTGCCTATAAATAATTTCCATTCTATTGAAATTTCCTATTCACTAGATAATCAAAGATAAGAATATTAACACTATAGGTTGATGTTAATGCATATTGCAATCTGCTACTTTCTGTAACTGATAAACATATGAGTGGCCAGGGATGACATGAAGGGAAAGTGCTGATTTAGATTTCATATGACTAATTCTTCACAGATATCACAGGAACACCATCAGTACTCAGACATACTTGGTTAGAGTTAACAAACTCTCTTTGGAAACCAATACAACCTCAGAAACTACTTAAACAGCACACTACTTAAAGCCAGTGAAATTAATTTTCACCCTACTTCACATGACAGAAGAAAATGTTCCTAGGTCCTGTTGAAATTAATAGCCTAATGCCTAGCCAACATCAGAACTTCTTAATAAAATTTTGCTGGATGAATAAATGGTAACTATGTGCAGAAGATTCATAGAAAATTGGATTAATAACAGCCACTTCTTTAACTAAGAAACTTAAGCTAAGACCCAGGAAAGCATATATGGAATCCAATGACCCTAAATCACTTCCACATGAATTCAAACATAACCTGACTGAGTCAAAGGCTGAGAAGCTTTCAGTCTGTTTGTGTAGAATACACTGATGAACTAATCTAGAAAGAGAGAGGTAACAGAATACTTTGGAAAGTGTAAGAAAAATTTAGGATTCTTGTTCTGATTTTGACACAAACAGATTGTGTAAGCTTGAACTAGTCTCTTAGAGTCTCTATTTCCTCATTTCTAACATAAAAGAGGTAGATTTCGAGAGAGTCTCTGTTATGCTCTGTTGTGAATTGAGTTGTGTCTCCCCCAAATCCCTATGTTGAAGTCTTAATCCCCAGTGCCTCAGAATGTGACCTTATTTGGAGATAGGACCTTTTCCGTGGTAATCAACTTAAAGTGAGCTAGCTCATTAGGGCAGGCCCTAATCCCTATAAAAAAAGGAAATTTGGACACAGAGATATGCATACAGGGAGAACACCATGTGAACATGAAGATGATCATACAAGGCAAGGGAAGAGGCCCAGAGCAGTTCCTTCCTGAAGGAACCAACCCTGCAAACACCTTGATTTGGGACTTCTAACCTCCAGAACTGTGAAACAATAAATTTCTGTTGTTTAGGTTTGTGGTGGCTTGTTACAGCACCACTACAAACTAATAGTCTCTAAGGTTCTGCCTAACTCTAAAATACTATGATTAGGGAAAAAAGCTATTGGATAGGGACTGAAAAAAAAAAAAAAAGTGGTAAAAGTGGGAGAATTTGTATGACATACCAAGTGTGAGAGCTACCAGAAGCAATAGTGTATATTCAGGAGCCAGAGTAAAATTTAAATAAATAAATAAATAAATAATGATAAATAATAATAGTAATAAATAAAAATCTCCAACAACTGACAACTACAGCCAAAGAGCAAATGCTAAATGCTTTAATGAGGTCAAGGTAGCTAAGTAATGGTCTCTGCTATGATAGAAAAGGGGGCAAAGACAGTTACAAATTCCCAATATCGCTAAATGAAGTAAACAATAATGCTACCTTTTTTTCCAATTTCACTACTTAAATATTAACATAGCCCAACTGAAACAACTAGGAACTTTCTCAGCATTACATGGTAGAGAGCTTTCAAATATTATTAAAGTTATTCAGACTTTTAGTCTTTAAATTAAAAATAAATAAATAAAAGCCTCCAAAATATAATTAAGCAACAAACCCACAAAACTATATTTCCATGGGTTTGAATTTATCCAAACGAGTGTCAGGTAGTATTTATATTAGGAAAATGGGACTTATCACATGCCGTATTCAACGTATAAAAAATAAAAATACCCAATTTTGACCTGAATCTCATGACCCTATGAGATTCTGCAAAACTACCAATTGAACAATTAGGAATATGACCTACATTTCCTCTTAATTTAAGAAAACTGTGAAAAGATCTGGATGATCGTCATAATTGGTTCTCTGCAAGTATTTCTCATTATTTAGAAATATGTATACATTTCTAAATTGGTTTTATACTACTAACACCAAAAGTTTAGGTATTTTAATTAGTAGAGTAATTTTCCAATTGTAACTCTAATTCTAGTTCTAGATTACTACTCTAATTCTTCTGATCAATCTTCTTCCTTATTTGTTTCCAATATAACAAGGGTAGTTTCTGGCAATCATTAAGTTAATGTAACCAAGGAAAATACAGTAGCCACGTAGTTTATCTCTAACATACCCCCGTGAAAACTTCTCAATTACACATGAGCAAAATTTATTCAACTTTATGTATCTGTTTAATTGAAAAGATTTTAAAATGACATCAGAATCCCCAGACATAATAAATATTTTATACCAAAGTTTGCTCAAAAGCACAAGTTTATTCATTAAATTCCATTTTCCTTTAAATTCTTATTGTAACATGGGTGAAAGATTTTGGGTGTAGTGTGGCTGGAAGACTTAGTGGTTGCTTTAACAGTATGATGCCATTGTTCTCCCCAGTTGAGCACGACTAGTATAGAGAATAAAAGAGAAAATATTCTTTCATCTTAATCTAACTGATAAATCATAAAAAGAGACTCAGGCCTTAATAATCATCATGTATTCATTTAGTTCACTCCTTGACATAAATTCAGCAAAAATAAAATTCAATAAATCATCATTATGCTGAGTAACAGAGGAAGCCAATTATAACAATAATGGCCAATACGAGTAGGTAACATTTACTGAGTGTTTATCAAGTGCCAGCAATTAACTCACTGAATCCTCATAAGCAAGCAAAAAGGTAGGCACTATTATTACATCTATTTTAATGATGAGAAACATGAAGCACAGTGATATTAAGGAACTTGCCCATGATCAAACACCAGAAAGAGGCATTGCTCTCATCCAATTTGTTACACTTCTTCTGCAAAGGAAAAGCTATCCAAACTACATATGAATGCCTACAATAAGCTAAGCATTGACGTATGTGAATTGTCCTCACTTTATTGATGAGGAATTGGTACTTTACAGAGGTTAAGCTGTTCAAGATCGGAGCTACTCAATGATGGCCAGAATTTGAATTTATGTGTGTCTGAATCCAATCCTGAGGTTCATTTCACAACGTTCACATTCAGGTGGACCATAGTCTAGCACAGGGCTGCAAATGGTAGAGCCCACAGGCTAAATTCAATAAAATAAATGGAATTCAATACAACAAACTTTTATTGGAAGAGAGTGATGCTCATTCATTGACTGTTATCTATGGATGCTTTCATGCTCTAATGGTACAGTTGAGAAATTGTGACAGAGACTGCATGGCCCACAAAGCCAAAATTATTTATTGTCTGGACCTTTACAAAAAAAATTTGCTGATCCCTGGTCTAGGTTGTCCCTAGACAACATCTTGGCAGAAATTAAAGAAACTTCAGCCTGGCTAGCTCAGTCGATATACCATAAGACTCTTGAAGAACGTTGATATGATTACAGTCGCTATATTTTGTATTTAATCTATTAATAGGGAATAATTGCTAAAGGAATAAAAAAGAAAACAAAGGAGCCAAATATATCTGTTGTGGATTGAATTGTGTCCCTCGCAAAAGATATGTTGAAGTCTTAACCCCTGGTACCTATGAATGTGACCTTATATAAAAATAGCTTGTGCAGATGTAATCAACTTAAGATGAGATTACAGTTATAGGAAGACAAAAACACCATGTGAATACAAAGCCACAAAGAGATAATGATGCCTTATGATATGAAGGCAGAGAGTGGAGTGATGCAGCTGCAAGCCAAGAAACACCAAGAATTGACTGGCACCTCCAGAAGCAAGAAAGAGGCAAGAGAGGATTCTACTGAGTGTCTCAGAGGGATCACAGCCCTGGAGACACCTTGATTTCAGACTTAAGACTTCCAGAACTGTGAAATCATCAACTGCTGCTATTTTGTGCCACCCATTTTATGATTTTTTTAAATGGCAGCCCTAGGAAACTAATACAATGTTTTTAGGATATTTAAAGGCAAAGAATAGCACTAAGTTAATTGTTTTGCAGAGTGTAGCAAAGAATGCCAGCTGATCATCAAAACTTTATTTTCTTTTTGTTTTGGTTATCTTAGTAGACTTATAATTGGAAAGTGGCTGTCCTGCCAGAGACCATATTTCTCTCCCCTGTCTGGCTTTTGTCAGGCTCAAGTGACTAGTATTCATCAACAGAACATTAGTGGAAATAAAATGGGCAAAATGAAAGCAGTGTGTCTTCTTTAAGCTGGATGCAGAGGATCTAGAAGATGACTCAGAAGCTCTACGGAAGCTTCTATGGAAGGAGGCTGGACACTGAACAAATGTATGAAACAAAACCCTACTCTCCCTACCCCTCCTCTGCCAACTGGTCTCTATGTGAGAGAACAGGTAAACTATTTGGTTAAGCCTGGAATGTTTTTATGCAACATTAGCTACAATTACATTAACTACTAAACATAAAATCAAGTTTCTCACTGTCTGCAAAACTTGAACTCCCCACAGGTACTATATTATGATTCCTCTATAAATATTTTTGAAAACAAATGAAGAATGATGTCACAAATGTAAAGCTCACAAACACCTTTAATCAAACTCAAGCAACATTTGCCATTAGCACAACCCTCACAGAAGATCCAAATAAAATATCTGACACGAGAACATCCAAACAACTCCTAAGTAGTGAGCAAAAAATGAGTAAAGCCACAGAATTTGCGGCATAGATGTTTACAGGTGCCCTGATGTACAAAATCTAGTGATAAGACTTAGTTGTGGACATCTAAGAAAGAAAAGTAGCTTCAAGATCAATCTGATGCATGGCCAAAACTGTGCATGAAGCAAAGCCTTAGAAAAGAGGTGAAGATGAATGAGTCACCAGACAGCTCTCCCTTCTGCAAACAATGGCTTCCAAGTGATGTCAAAATGTGATTTTTCCATGCTTGCAATAGGGAAATCGATTGGTGCTATTTTTGTACTTCCTAGACGAAATAACACATCTAGAGAGCAGTCTTTGTCAAAGATAGTCTTTAAACCTGCAACTCCATAGAGGTATCTATGGTTAGGAAGAACATTTACCTGTCTTGAATAAAAGAAGATGAGGTCACAAATATAAAAATTTCCAAATGAGACATTCTATGTTTTCTCTTTCTTTTTTTTATTTTTAGAGAAAGTCAACCAGATTATTTTCTGATTTACACAGGCTAAACTACAAGTTATTAATTGATTTCTGATAATTTTCCTTGCTCTTAATTACAAACTTCTTGTTCCATGAAGTACTAATGACTGCAGATTTATCTTCCCGGAGTGGCATGCTGCTGTGAGATCAGTGGATTAGCCGCCACCCTGGAACTGGCACACTACCTTGTAATATTTCTGTGCTTATCTGACAGAAGGATTCCAAGATTATCACGTTCTCCATCACTAGCTGAAAAAAAAGGTTAGTAACATTCTTAGTTTTCTTTTGATTTCGTATATTTTTAATTTACCCTTTCTCATTTTACTAATTCTTTTACATATGGTTGAACTATTTTTGCAGATAAAACTTCAAAAAGCAAAGACAAAAATCTTTGAGTAGAAGTCACACTGTACATCAGAAAATTAGAGTTACATACAGAAACATCTGTCAACATTTGGCTATGCAGATACATCGCAACACTTTAGAATTCGACAGCTTTAAGCTGGATGTGCTCTTGAGTAAAAGAACAAATTGTTTTTGTTTTCTTGGATTCTAAAACAACAGGCCTATTCCAGGGATCAAGAATTCTTGATATTAGAACCTGGCTTCCATCAGTCACACTTACATAAACATAGATTTTTTTTCCATCAGAGAGTTTATTATTTAGTTATATTGTTTAAATGTATACAAGGCATGAAAGAAGAGAAAAAAAGTTAACCACAAAGAATCGCCTTTACACAAACAGAAGTCTTTGAATAAACATCATAAAATGGAAGGCACGGAAGATTCCTTGTCAAAGTATCTAAATCAGAAAATACACAATGCTTGCTCATAAGTGCTTGGGAAAAGGCAGAGACAACCCAGCGAGGAACTTAAGTCAACAGAACAGTGTTTAAAATTGTGGTTTTGCAATCTGACATACCACTTGAATTTCAGCTGTACAATTTTGTGTGATCCTAACATGCAAATGAACCTAAATCACCATTTCTTCATCTTTAAAATAGCACTATAATAGGGATTAAATGAGGTGATGTATGTAAAACACTTAGCACCATGCCTGGCATATAGGAATTTCGCCAAAAAGGGTAGCTTTAAAAAGTGAATATTCATAACAGTTGGTTTCATTAACTGAAGCCCCAGTTAGTAGTGCATGAATTTTTATTTCTGTCAGAATGCACTTCTGACAGGACTACTGAAAAGTAGTGAAAATGATGGATTTTACAAGACATGTAATGATGGATAATAACTATTAATAATAACGAATGTGGCTTCAAATTTGAACCTCTTTTAGGTAAAGGTTCTGTGACATCCTCTTATAGAAACACCAGCATGATTGACAGACCTAAATTTTAACATATATTAAAAATGCCACACAATTTTTAAACTGCATCCTAATCTGGAACTATATGTTAGTTTCTCAAAATGAGAATATCATCTCCGACAAAATTCAAGTAGCTTTTTTGAATAGCCCTACAATCAGACTGAAAAATGAATGCTATTTTCCCCTCAGGTGATCCATATGAGTGACGGGAACAAATAGGCATATTCCACATCACCCTGCTCAGTCTGTCTCCCCCTTTCTCACAAGGAAGTAGCAATACCAAGGAATCACCAAGTCTTCCGTGGGCTAGTGCACAAGGAATGGCACTGTGCCAGGCTGTCAGCTGGATTCAAGGACGTCTAAACCCGTGCCCTTCCTTCCCCTGAGGAGTTTATAACTTGGATGATGAGACCCATGAGAAAAACATGAAGTGTATGAATGCAAAAGTTATTATGTCATGTATCATATTCAAAGAGGCTTCCATTGCTCCTTTTTAAACAATTGTTTTATTATTAGGCGTCCTGGAGTATTTACCAAGTGTTCACAAATAATCATAAAGCACATCACAAAACTTATATACTTTCTCTCTGCTTAGAGTATATTCTTTAAAAATCCAACAATTTCCAAGAGGGGGGCCTTTGGGAAATATTAAGTTGGCCCCTCACCTCCATTCTTACCTTTTTCTACCTTAGCACATAGAGGCTAATTCTACATGGGATAACCAAATCAAATCAGTGCTAAAAGTTCAAACCAGCAATAATTCTCAATCTGGGGTTTGTGTTTCCGGAAAGCCACAGAAAGCTCTGAACCATGGACCTGTACAGACAGCCTGGGGTGACACACAAAGTTGACCTCATCACCCTGGGCAAACAATCTCCAATTCCATCTAGATAGCAGCATGCAAAGTTGTAGGAAAGAAATTTCCTGTTTCTACCCCATGATTCTTAGATTTACTTCACACTTAAGGGTAAGGTTATATTTACTTTTTGTTACCCCAACATAAGTCTAGCTCTACGTTCTGGGGAAAAAAGAAAAGAAATGAAAATAAAAACAGCAGGTTTACTGCTCTATCAAGTGAGGGCCACATGCAGAAACTTCTTTATTGGCTGTAGGAGGGCTTCATCTGTCCCTTCCAAGCCCTGCTTCTCTGTAAAAGATTGTCTTACTCCAGTTTACCATGTAAGGACTGCAGAGTAAGGAGTAAAAACACATCAAAAGGAACAATACTTTTTTGCCCAAGATACTATTTGTGGAAAGCGTTTTCCTTTTATGGCCATCACCAGAAAGCACAGGATTGCTGAGCAAAGCTGTGTAAGCAAAATATCCATTCACTTCATTTCACAGAAATGCAACCTGAAAAAATTGAACACGAAAGTTAGAAACTGGAGGAAATGTGTTCTAACGTTATACCAGTCAGCCCCCAAACGCCTCTATTAAAAATGTCTACATCAAATAAGGAAAGCAGTTGTATATAATGGAAAGAGCATGGACTTGGGGTTAAACACATCACAGTTTTTCTCTGTTTCAGTCTTAGCTACACCAACTGACTAGGCATCCATTTCCTTCAATTTACAATGTTAATAATAATACTTCTTTCTTGAGGAAGTTTAGAGAATTTAATGAAATAACGTAGATATGTTAGGGAATTAGTAAACCTGTTAGGTAATAAGTGAAAGACTTCTCCAACCTCCCCTCATTACCAACATATAAATAAATTAAGTTAAACTTCTTTATTTAACTTTAATACAGGACCAGCTTCATTAATTTTACTGAGTAAAGCAAGGAGGGCAATGGTAGGAACAGAAAAGAGAAACGTAATAATGAACACAAATAGTTCAAGATTATCAGCCAATAAGAAAGCTTTGAAAACACAAGAGTAGAGTCATATCATGTTCATTCAACATATAGGAATTCAACTACTTGGGTTCAGGCAAAAAGACAAAGGGAGACTTAGATCGTGTACATGATTTTATCCAATTTTCCACTCCATGGATATAAGCCCCCCAAATCTGCGTGAGAGGATAAGAATGGATTTGCTCTTCCCTCAGCCATCTTAGTTCCAGCCTTCCCCTCAGCACGTGAGGATTTCCATGCCAAGTATGACTCAAAGGTCAAATAACACATGGTTTTCATACAACATACTCTACAAGTATGCCAACTACTTCCACTGGTATTTAACGCAAGAGTCAATTGTTTATCTCCTGAGAAAATACTGGCTATGTTAGAAACATAGAAGGTATGTACATTTCTATCAGTTCTTTCCTATGAGGTTTTCCAAGGTAATTGTCCTAAAATATGACAGCATTATGAATCATTAAGAATATTTAGAAATTACTATTTACCTTCGATTGTCATCTCTAAATGTCAGGGATTCTTCGAGCTTTATAAAATTGCAAGGTGATATTTAATATGGTTGTGGCAACCATTGCTCAGATGCCCAAATTCCCTCCATAAGATCAATGAACACTCTGCAGATGACAGTCCAGTTTCTGTTAAGAATCGTTAAGGATGGGAACTCACTGCTTCTAATATTCTCATTTCATTTTTAGATATGCCCCATTGAAATGTTCTTTTTTTTTATTTCAATAGATTACAAGGAATTCAATAGATTCAATTCAATAGATTACAATTCAATTCAATAGATTACAAGGAATCTATTGAAATAAAATAGGGAATACAAGTGTTTTTTGTTGCATGGATGAATTATACCATGTCAGGGCTTTCAGTGTACCAGTCACCAGAATAGTGTACATTGTATCTAATAGGTGGATGTTATCCCTCACTCCTGTGTCTTATCACCTTCTAAGTTTTCAATACCCAATGCAACGTTCCAATACTGATCGAAAGCCTCCGTTCTATAACTCCCCATTACTGTCCTGAGTACTACAACCTGATTCCTCTCAAACATGACAAATGTTCACATCTTTAAATTTTTTAAATGAAGGCTTATGAACATCCTAAGTGCTATATTCTCTAAGACAAACATTGCTAAAATCTTCATGCGTCTTTATATGGCCCTTTCTCCATCCTAAATTTTCTACCTTTTAAAAATTATTCTAGTTTTTGAATGAGTTGTCTCACTTGTTATTTGAGATGCCTAAAAATAAGCACAATGCAACTAGTAAAGTATGGCCAGTGTGGGACCATCTATCAGCTCCTGTTTCCCACATGCTATCATCTTAATCAAGAATTTTAAAATCACATGAGGTCATTATGTTATAAAAGCCACACTCAGTGCTAACTTATGTTGAAGTTGTGTGAAACTCCTGAAAGTTTTCTTTCATACATTCTGCTCTTGAAGTGCATCTTCCTTATTCTTTATCTGAATATTGCCTTTTAAAAAAATATCCCCTTATCCATGTTAAACTGCACTTTGTAAAACTTCACCCCTAATCCAGCCTGTGAGAACAATTTGCACTTATTTATTTTGAGATGTTTACACATTGGACCAAGCCATAGTATCTTGGCAACCAGGAATGTGGAACAGCATCAGGGGTTTCCTCAGCAGAAGTTTGGAAATGCAAACTTTTTCATTCACAGTGTATGACGATTTTTTAAAGAGAATACAAAAGCACCTAATTTTTATGGACTGACTTTATCATGCAATAAATAGTTCTGCCATCCACTTAAATTTAGTATAGCATCTATAGCCTACAGTTTTAGGAACAAGAAAAAAAATTAAACCTCACTATTTTCATTAGTAAACTAAGCTGGCTCCCTTGGCAACAACAGAATGAGTGTGTGTGCATGTCTGTTTATGTGTTATCCACAATTTTCCTTTCTAGTATAAAAATTAAAGTATTTTCTCATAATAACTTTATTAACTTTAAGTCTATAATTCCTCTTTTTTCAAAGAAGGAACAGAATTAATATTGCACTTACATGTTTATGTACATGTCTATCTCATACTCGGAGCCTGGATGTACTGAGAGGTTAGGAGACATGTTTTATTGTTTTTTGTGTCTAGTATAATTAATATGCTCCTAGTGTAATTAACACATTCTACTGAATGAATAAATATATAAGTGAATGAAAAGGTCATACAATTGAAAATCAATACAGGAACAAAGAGATGGTCTTGGAATAATTAACCAACTTCCGCTCTAGTTGCAAAATTCCTCTGCCAGTATTTTGCACACTGTGTTGAGCCGATTACAGATTAAAGTAATTACAGTGAAGTCTTGATTACTGTCATGCAGTCTAGCTATTTTGTGGATAACCTATCACAACTAATTCCAAACTTATCTACTGCCACCCAGCATATGTCTGAGTTATAGTCAGCCTCACTGATAGCAGATGTATGCTTCAGGAAAGCACATTTATGTTGATATTTCTGTACAGAATATACGATTATGAAATTCATTCTGGTGGGGGTTGGAAAGAACCCACAAGCATTCCAAAATAAATTTCAGGGTGTTTATGTGTGTGTGATAAATTTTTTGTGTGCCAAACTTCAATACAAAAGTTTAATGATTTCCAAACCTCACCAATGAGTATATGGAGAAGTATAAGAACTTAACAATCACAGTCAGACCTACATTTGAGGGTCATTCATCATTCAATATTTATGGAACAGCTTTTATGCTGTAAGATACTTCAGGAGGCAGAAGACTAGTCCTTGCCCAACAAAAACCTTACAAGCCGGTAGAGGTGAGATGTGTGTAAAGCAATAAACATCAGAACAGGGTTTCTCAGCCTCAGCACTATTGACATTTTGAGCTTGATGATTCTTCATTGTAAGGGCCCAGCTTGTGCACTACAGAATGTTTATCAGCATCCATACCCTCCACCCTCTAGATGCCAATAGCACGACCCTCAGTGTGACAACTAAAAATGTCCCCAGACATCACCAAATGTTTCCCTGGTGGCAAAATCACCACCTGTTGAGAACCACTATATTACAGCCACATACGGTGGTTTGGCATTACAGAATAGGTAATAGCTAACTGCACAAGCAGGAAATGAGGCATAATTTTCTGGGCAGGAAACCAATACAATATCTTCTTTATTCCACAATATTTTGGAGCAAGGGGAAGTTATTCCATAACCTCAAGGCAAAAGTCCAATTTCCCTTACTGGTACTCTGATCCCAGACCACCTATGACCTTGAGTGCTTTGAAATTGCAAAAAGGACACATTTATTGGTAATGTTAAAGTTGTTAGGCCAAAACAACTCCTTTAGGAGATTTTAATAAATACAAAAGAATTTATTTCACTTTAGTATTTGTCTCTCACATATGATTAGAAAATCATTCTTTTTTGTTCCTTTAACTCACTTTTGGCAATAAATTCTCATGATCACAACTATGGCTCTTCAATCACTGACTCAGAGCTGCACTAAATCAGCCTCATGGTACTATATTAAACTTTTAATAATATAATGCTGCAGACATCAGAATGTCAGGAGAACAAAAATGTTCATTTCGAATAAGAAAGACCAAATCAAGTGATGCTCCACCTGATTTCACTTATGACCCTTTTGTTGTTGAGCTGAGAGAAGCTACTAAGAAAGCATAAAACAAGATTTTTCTGTGTATATATTTAAAACCTGCAGCAACTGAAGATTCAGCAGAGGCAGCAAATCCTAAAAGGATATTTGTAATTGACATAAGATATCTTTGTAAAAACACTGGATAAAATATATAATCAATTCTGAACTATAATTCTGTGATGTCTCATTATATATACACTTCAAAGAGTGACTATTTTAGAGACAAATTTCTACTACAATTCTACATTTCACAAGCCATTGGAAAGCAAACCTCTGCATATATGAATAGGGGTTCCCCAAGTCCTCAGCATGATTGTATACATTGTGGATATAGTTTCCTAATGGCAAGAAAGTCTTCTGTGGAGAGAATAATGTGATTCTGACAATTCTGGTTACTATAAAGGACATATGTTAGCTGCAGAAAATTTCACACTGTTGGCATCTCTATCTGAAATTCCTGGAGAGCACCAAACAATTTTTGGTTTTCATCACCACCAGGAATTTCCATTGGGCTTATACTCCAATCATCATCAACACATTATTAATTAGTTACCAGTTTAAAAAAATGTATCATGGGTAAGCCAGAAGACCAAGGACTGGAATTCAGAGGACTTGAGAAGCTAACTAGCCACACAACTTTGATTTCAACCTCAGTTTCTTCAAACATAAAGTGAAGGCTTAAAATATATTATTTCTACAGTCCCTTGTGGCTTTATTAATAGATATACGAGACTCCTTAATGTGCCCTAAATAGGACTGTATTTTTCCATGCATAGAATTTTCACATTGTTTACAATTTAAAACGAATGATGGCCAATGTGAATCAGAAATTTAACTTTGAAAAAAAGTCAAATAAAATCCTCACAAAATACTCTACTTCTAAGTAGTTTAGATGTACCTTCTGGCTGACCAAAATATGATTTTATACCACTGAAAAATGTATCAACTACAAATAATTCACTTAATCTTATTTTGACATATACATAAAATTTTCCCATAAGAACAATAACAAAAACGAAGATTCCTAGGAAAATATTAAGTATAATATGGTACTACATGAGGAATTAATGTGCAGAAATTAATCCCAATACTTTAACTACACTGAGTTTAAGAATCATACATTTTAGAATTTCAGAATAGTCAAAAATCATCTATCCTAAGACCCTCAACTCACAGGTGATGAAATAAGAGCTGCAAATCAGAAATTAGGGAATAGAATTAAGAGGTTATTTCTTTGTCACTTTGTTCCTTTTTCAACTATCTACCCCTCTCTCTCTCTCTCTCTCTCTCTCTATTATATATATATATATATATATATATATATATTTCATTATTAGAACATGTAGACCAAAAACATCCATGCATTAATTGCTCAGATCCACTGTTAAGAAAATATAACCATCACCCTAGCCAGTCATGTTATGCCTGCATGCAGTATATCACTAGGGAATCAGAACCAAGAGAGTGGGTGTGAATCAGAGAACAGTAATTACCTCTACCAGAAAAACAACTCAAAATCATGTAATGCTGATATTGAATCATTAGAGGTGTTATCCTCATGTAGAAAGAACAGTACTTTAAGTATATAAGGTGGGGCTGTCAAATAATACAACTTATTCAGTAGGCAACCCATGAACATCTCCCCCTCTACTTCTGCAGTCACCTTTTCTTAATTATCAGGTAGGTAAGATCTTCTTGCACAAACTCCAAAGGTCGATCCAAACCATTTTTAATATACTGCAAAATATGTAGGTCAAAAGAGGACTGTAAAAATGATTTTGATACAGAAAAGTGTTCTGTATAATGCTGTTCTATAAACAGCATTAAAACAATTCATTTCAAAAGCAGATGACAGTGTACTGGGTGCTAGAGATTTGATGACAACTCTAAGATGTTTTCCTTCCTCCATAAGCCTTGAACCTAATTATCAAACCTAAAATAAGCCTGAATATTCTGTGAATGAGGCACAGGTTAAATTTTGAAATATAAAAAAATAGAACCCTAGGACATTCACATTTATTTTTAAATAAATTTTTAATACAGATTTTATCACCTCAAAATTTGAACAGTATAAGAGAGCCGATGATCCTGGTTTTGGCCCTGGAACTGATTGAGCAAGAAGGTAATCTCTTGGGAAGAGACGATCGTGGGCAGATAAGCAGAACACGGGACCAGTACGTGCTTGTTCACATTGACTCACAAAATATGTAAGGAATGATGCATGAGTTAATAATTACAATGAATAGATGAGCCATATTTGGGGAATTTAACCTAAACTTTCCAACTTGAAAATATGTACTAAAAGAAACGAAAAACCACTAATCATTCATTTACACCCACCAATATCCTCTCTGCTCTACTTCCTCAGCTGCAGAGCAGTATAAAGGAGATTTTTTTTTTCTAGTTCAATAGTATCTGTTTTGACAATCAGAGAGCTCACCAAACACTTTTATCCCACTGGGGAATTTTCTAGACCCTCATTGGCGAAGGAAAGGTTGTGATTTTGAAGCCCGGGACCTGGTGCTCCATTACTTAGTAAACATATTACAAATAATTTAACTTCTTTGTACCTCAGATTTTCCCATCTGTAGAATGGGAGTAAAGAGAGCCACCTCTCAGAGCATTGAGAATCCAATGTCTTCTTGATGTCTGTTCTTGAAAAGAATCTAAGGCATGGTAGATTCTCCAACAAATTCTGGTTTTCATTTTTTACTACTTCTAGAATTTCCCCTCCAGAGATTCCCACCCTCAGTTACATTTTCACAAAAAAGTTTACTTTTTATTGGTTTTCCCTTTAAACTACTGTTCAAAGTATCCACTCATTAAGAGCCTTCTCTCTGACTTCTTAATATGCTCTAGTCAGTTGTTATACTTTCCTATATCTACTAGGAGCAAAATCCTGCTGACTTTTAATTTCCTTCCAATCACCTTTCCCAGCTGGGACAATTTTGCCCTCTAAAGAATCAGAGCTCTCTCTGCTGCACATATAGGCGAATGAAATTAATAGCTAGTGTTTTGAAAACATCATACACTGAAAGGTGGTATATAAGTATTAGGAAAGATTTATTGACTTCATCTGATGTCAGTGTGATCTGATTATATCAATAACCAAAATTAGCCAATAAAGACCTTTAAAATGCTTAATGGTTTCACACTTTGACACTTCATGTCTTTATTAGCTAGGAGGAGGCCAGAATGAAAACAACAGTTTTAGATAGGCAAATAGAGAGTCCTAAAAATGAGAATTCACTACAGTATAATAAAAACAAAACGAACAAATTCACTATAAGAGTAGCAATTGTAAAGAACAAAAAGAGAAAAGGAAAGAAAGAAAGGTTGTTTTCTGGGAAGCATCATGGCTCAATAGGATAGCTAGAGAACAGTAATGCTGTTGGCCAAACCTATCTGTGGCCACCATGCTTCAGATAATGCAGAATTCCTGCAGGCAAATGATCATTATTTCCACTATTCAACGATAAAATAGCATATGGCAAGCTGAAAGAATTCAAGACAGGAATTTAACATATTCAGCTCAGAAACCACTCTCACACAAGATACTTTTAAGCTTAAAAAAAAAGGTTCATGTGGAGTCTCAGCACAATAACAAGATGAAGAACTAAATGCTCAAGGGAAACTAACCCAATGGTAGGAAATCAGTAAACAGCTAATTAGCCAGGTTATGTATACTCAGGCTTTTGCTACTTGTGCCTAATAAGAGACCCTCTCTTTGCCATAGAGATATGTTAGCAATATTACTTACATGTGCAGAAATACATTTATAAAATGATTGTGGTATTATATCCTATTAACATGGTTATTTATAGGCCTACCTTTGAATATAATTTCTATGATAAATTTACCTAATTACTTGCATGATTCAGAATAATAAATTTATTCTCCCTAGGAAAAAAAAAAACAACTTATGCTAGCAAAACAAAACAATCAAACAAGCAAAAACAACAAAAAAAGACATAGCAAGTTGGAAAGTTTTTTTAAAAAACTGAGAAAAATATTGCAAAATATCACAGGGAATAGCCAAATAGGTAAAAAGATTTTATTAATCAGTAAAGACCAAAAGAAGGAGGAACATCATTGTGCCAATACAAAAAAGAACAAAAGACTTGAAAAGGTGAATTAAAGGCTTCTGCTAAAATAGAGATTTAAAAAAAAAAAGAAAAGGGACTTTTTTCCCATGAAGATCAGAATGGTAAAAATTAAAAAGACTGACAAAGGTCTATATTAGCCTTGTTATAAGAAATGGCAACTTCAGGAATTACTGGTGATGTGTTACTGCATGAATCAATGCAGGCAAAAGTTCACATGTAAATCAATAAATAAATCTTTGCACAGAGATAATATTGGGCATAAGTTTACCAAAATATTAACTATGGGTTTCAGTGGTTGGTATAATTTCTATTTACTTTTAGTCTTCCCTTTACTTAATTCTGTATTATTTTGATACATGCACAAAGCATGTATCATTTTTATAACAGCAATACTTTTAAAATGAACTGCATTGTTTATGTTAAGAGTTCAATTCAAATGAATCGTGGCACAAGGCAGAAGGCTGGGATGTGTGCTGTGATTCAACATAAACAAAGGAGAAATGATCCAGAACAAAAAAGGCTGATATGAATTACCTGTTTTCAGGGTCCCAAAATATAGTTCTAACAAAAAACTGGTGCAAAAAGTCAGGAGGAGTAAAGGAAAAACTCACTGAATGAAGTGTCAAGATACTCATAATGGACTTCCTTGTATAGATGTTCCTTGGCAGGGTAACCTGAGTTTCAGTTCCCTCATCTCTAGAATGAGGAGTCTGGCCTCCAACTCTCACATGCCAACAAACTAAGATCCTTAGAACACCTATTCGTAATCTAGCCAAGCTTAATTTACACAAAAAGGTCTTGTAAGATTTGCAGGAAGCACTGCAGACAGACATAAATGGAAATTATAATGGAAAACAGCTCCACATAAAAAGTTTGCTTGGTGAAACCACATCCTTTATAAAGGTTAAAGGGCTGTGGTCTTTAACAAGTAAGATGCTCTGAGTGAGGGGAGATAACTTCCCTGTGTCATCTTCAATAGTAATGTTAATGACTTGATGAAAACAGCATCCAGACAGTCTAAAATGGTTAGATTTCCACAGCATCACTGATCTGACACAGACAGCGAAATTAGATTTCTAAAATATGCCTATTAAATGAAAGGCATTCAGAAAACACACCCCAGAAGAGAAGTCACTATAAAAGGTAGCAAGGTTGCCATGAGATTCAAACAAGAGTGGAAAAGAAGTTGTGTTTTGACAGTGGGTTTGAAAAGGTTTCATTCAAACATCACCATTAACCTTGTTTTCTAATTTCAGAATGTATTTCATTACCTCTCTATTTCAACCTCCACATTGAGTCACCACCACTACCGCTGTTCCATAATAATTGAAATGCCTGACAAAGTGTAGTCATTTGAGGGAAAAAAAAAAAGTTCCAAAATTATTTGAAGAGTTAGAGGTATAATTTCACAATTAAATATTACAGGATTGGTTTTCAGAGAGTAAGTCTATTTTTCTTTTTAACAGTAAAAAGGTGAATTTTGAAAGTCAATAAACTCGTATGTTTAGTAGCCTACATATGTATAACTCTGTTTATAATCTTATGTAAATAAATTATAGTCTTGGTTTACACTGGTTTAAAATATATATATGAGTATAGTTAGTACTTGCAAAATGACTTACAATTCACTTCACTGTTATATTTCCTTCAGCATTAATGGGATACATATACATATATGTATAAAATTGTGATTTTATATTTTATAAATAGAAAAATTTGTGATCAAACTTATACTAGTATGTGACAACTGCTGAACACAATTTCCATTTTTTATATCTGACTTCAAAGCTTTTGTAACATCTTATGATCTTGAATTATTTAAAAAGGTCAAAGTTTAATCTGTATTTCTCCTCTTACCTACTAAATTCTCAGCCTAAAAGGGAAATAGAACATATTCTATTCTGAAAAATTAGTTTCAGCAATATCAAGGATTAATACAACTCTAGTACATACATGGTGGCGGAAGAACTCCCCTCTGTTCTAAAGCAAAATGCAAACACGCCAAAGGATTACTATAAAAATAGTGACTTAGCACAAGAAAGAAAAATAGAATGCTTTAAATCTTGTAAAATTACTTTTCTTTTTTGGTAATCTATTAATTCTTCGAGGCATAACCTCTCAGATGAACTAAACTTAGGTGTAAGGGTAAGAAACATTTTGTTTAAAACTGACACAGAAGTCACTGTATTTGCTAAAAATGTCCTCATTCCATCAAAAGAAAGAAAATGGGTTCAAGGAAAAAAAATCAAGAGGGTTAAGTTCTTCCTTGGTACTTCAATAAAATGACTTGTCACTGCATTCAGCTGATGATTACCCAGACAGTGCCCCTTACATTAACAATGCCGACAGATCCGACATTTTACTGATGGCAATGGCCATTCGGCAGATTAAAGTACAATGTAGATTTAATCTCCCCAATGACTTGATAGCCTCAAATGAAGGATTCTCAAATTTCATGGTTCTGACCTATTCAGGGTGAATAAGTGTATAATAAATTACCTGTCCCTTAGCTTTGTAACAAGAAAAAGACAAGTATTGGACAATTCTTGTGCTAACTCCTATATATTACTAAATTTACCAACATAATCTGCATGCTACCAACCAAAAGATCATCCTATTTAACAGATTTCAAGAAATTAACATGTACTGATGTATGACCCTGTTTGATGCCAGTACAGTAAGGTGGTAGCAGCAGGTTACAGAGAAGCCAGATTTCAAGAGAGGCTCATTTGACTGGTGATTAAGGATAACTTCCAATAAAAGTGATTTCCCATCAGGGAGGAAAGATGAGTTTGCTGCAAAGAGTAACAGCCCCCACTGGCCAGCCAGCGTTAGTCACAGTCATGCTGGATAGTCTGGCAAAAGGGGCAGTGGGCAACTGATGTCTTAGAAAGGACAAGCGTGAACAAACATAATAAAACACAACCATACATGAAGACGTAGCAGGTCTACCTGGATGTATTGTTTTGAGCATGACAAATCAAATATCTTTAGAAAGATTTAATTTATATTGTGCTTTCCCTAACCCAGGCTGATTAAATTAGAATCTACATTATCCAGTAATAATGCTGCCTACGCATAGGTGTTTCACCAACCTGCAGCTTCCTGTCCTTGTCAGCAGACTCAAATACCACAACAGCAGATTTTGTGGACATTGAAACTTAGCAATGAGCCTCCTGGCTGCAGAAGGCAAATGCTTTTTCTCCACTCCCTATGCAGAAGAAAAGAAAAGAAGCTTGAATCAAGGTAATGGCTAGATCATAATTTTAGGTGAGTCACTTACCTCAGAACCACAAAGATCCTGATTAGTAAGATACAAAAATAATACTTGTTTTACCTAAAAAGAGTTTTTTTCCAAAAAATTTATAAAGATTACATAGAAGGTAAATTTACTTCTTGAATGCTCCTAGGAAATATTGCCACCATTCCATCCCCCATAACCTTCCACCCTCCCCTTCCACTTCCCCAATTTTTTCACACTAATTTCTGTGGTAACCAAGAACAACTGCAAAAATTCAGATTCCTGGGTGACATTCATAAAGAATGTGCATGGGTCTAGTAGTTTTGCTTGCTGTGACCAATTTTACCTCATTTCTGCACAGTCTTTTCTGTTTAACCCCCAAAGAACATCCCTCAAGGACTTTCTGTTGCTGAAATATTGTTTTTCTCTTTAAAGATGTAATAGGAATATCAAACCAGATAATTTTAGGGCTGAATAAGACTACTATAAATCCTCCTATATTTAAGCTGAAATATCTTCTGGGGAAATAAGTAACCACAAAAATCACAAAGTTAGGGATTGGTAGGCCTAGTAAGTGGTAACCCAGTTCTCTTAATTATTTAACCAGTGATTAGTATCTGGAGACATTTTTGGTTGTCGTAACTGCCAACAACGGGAGAGGGTGAGTTACTACAGCATCTAATGTGTAGAGGTCAGGGATGTTGCTAAACATCCCACAATGCTCAGAACAGTCCCTAAAGAAAGAATTATACAGTCCAAAATGTCAATAGTGCCCAAGATTGAGAAACCATTATCTAGACTATGAGGTGGGGAAATTGAGATTTTTTTTTTTTAAGTAGAAGTATTTTTTAATAGAAGTTGTAATCATGTTTGAATTATATCTTGAAATGTCAAAGCCAGTGTGTTAATAATGGTTTTCCTATCAAATTTCCATTCTCTGCCCAAATATACCATGAGACAGAACGCTTCCAATTCTGCATAGAACTGATATTTACTATCATCACATTTCATTTTACCTTGAAATGTTAATTGCTGTACAGCGGGGCTGCATGGTTGATTTAAATTTACACTTGCTTTTAAATTTGATTAATCTAGTCTCTTAGGAGCTCATTCTTCCATATCTACTCAGAGGGAAAATAGGTTTTGGATTACACAATGGCTTAAAAAATCCTGGCTGATTTGGTAGTTACATTTTTACACCTAAAGTGACTTTTAGCTTTAAGCAGAAAAAATAAGGGATGCTAATAGAAGAATAAAATTATCATCATTTACACTGAATCTCTGTTCTGAATATCTTAGACCTGCCGTGTGACAGGATAATAAATATGAGAGAAAATACAGCTTCAAATTGTTCCCCATATTCCAGAAAATATGCCACCTCTTATGAATACTCTAATATATTTGATTAAAAAACAAAAATACATAAAACTTGAACACATCCTCCTAGGAGATAACAGGTTTGCCTACATAAAAGCACTCCCTCTGTCTAGCTTCTGGCTCAACTTGTATTAATAATTCTTTCTTCTGGGACTCTCCTGTTGGACATTGCTGCACATGGGCCAGAGGCCCACTGTAAGAAGATTCTTATGGCTGCATCTAGACATAGTTAATGACAAACGAAAGTGAAACAGCATTTCTTAAATACCTAACACTCACCACATACTCTCCTAGACATTTTATTCCTGTTATCCTCAAACTAGACTAGGAGACTGGTAGCATTTTTGAGAGAAGAAACTAACACTAAGTAAAGTTAGTTTTCCCCAAGGTCGCACAGTTAAGAGGGATGGGCCAGGATTCAAATTTATGTCTTTCTGACCCCAAAGGCCTAGTTTTTCCCTTTAGAAAGTCTTCCCCATTACTCACTTTCTAAGCTAGAAATGGCAAATATTGGCAAACACCCATCCTCCTCACATTCTGAGGCAGGTCTTTCTAATCAGACATGTCACTTTCCCTATAACACGGATCTACCATAAAGTCCTTCTCAAGGTAGCACTCCAGAAAGCCATTACCAATCAATCTTTATGAAACAGCAGGTAGAATGAAACCCTTTTGCCATCTCTGATAAACACTGAGATCACAGACAAGATATTCTCTGTTCAGTGAAGCTGAATCAACATTCTTGAAAAGAGCTTTCTTTTTCCCCCTTGTTCTTGATAGACCTGAGTTTGAATTCCGGTCCTTATAGTTCCACATAAATTTCTATGAATTATTTAACCTTAGCTCCCATCTCACCCCAGACCAGTGTAGCTGTAATTCTGTAAAAAAAAAGTTATTGAAATTTTGAGGGCACAATATTATTAAATAAGAGTTTCAAGAACAGTGTTTTAAAGTCCTTCCTTCTTCAGGGATTTTTCAGAAGGACCATTATGATTCAATAAAGAACTTCAAGTAGTGCTGTTTGATTTGATCACCAAGAGGTTTTCTACTCTACCGCCATTTTGGTTAACATATTAATAACTTGAGACTACTTCAAGTAGTCTCAAGAGATAGTTTAGGATTCTGGCTGATTAGATGAAGTAGTATTGCTGAAGGACACATTCTCCTCTGACATATCTGAAGCTGTTAATTGCCTGGACTACTGTGTTAGATTTAGAATAATTATTTCCCTATCCTCCAATCTGGCCCTCCAACTTTTTGTTTTCCTGACTTTGACACATTGCTAAATTCCATAGTACATGAATCTGTATATATCTACATATAAACAAAGGGCCTTCATTGAATTTGATGTGATCCTGTAACTTGGTAACTAGTTCCTTAGCATGGTATTATACATTTGGTCATAGTCTCTTAAATATAAAACATTAAAGTGGCACAAAGACACTCAACTCACTAGCTAGATATAGAAAGGCTTGCATCACAATCCTTTTTAGGTAGGAAAACACTATTTTTAGATGTTTTGTTGAAGCAAACAACATAAAATAGCACAGAGCATTAAATGGCAGCTTCCACATATTTTATCTACTGCTTTCCATCAACAAATCTCTTTTCCTAGGTTACAATGTTTTCTTTGAGGAAAAACACTGCATTTTATTACTTCTATGTAGCCACAATATGTGAGCTGACTTTTGTGTGTATATGTATGTTAGTTTTTAGGAGTAAACTACCATTTCTAAGTAAATATATCCCAATACTGATGCACATGGCATCACTGGCCATCAAGTTTACCATCTTAATAATATACTTTCAAGAAAAATTAATGATAACCATTATTACTTAAAGAAAACTACACCCCACTCAGTTTCTTACGATGAAGAGAAGGCAGAATAAGATTTCTATTAATGCTGTTTCCAAAAGGCTTCTTTCACATACATGATCTTATTTTGGCCATACAACTATCTTATCTCCATGTTACAACTGAAGCTCAGAGATATTAAATAATTTGACAAATTATTTACTCTTCAATCTTTTACCTTCATGTATGATGAAGCCCATTTGCCTTTCCTGCTTGACAATAAAACCATGAATGCTTTTTTCTTCAGTAAGTGTCTTATGTCACATTGTGTGAAAAACACAGATTTTGGAGCTTGGTAAACCTTAATTTGTATTATGACTTGGGCACTTAACATATAATTTTTCCCAAGGTCACATATTTAGTAATTGGAGGAAGTGGATATTCAAAACCAGGTGAGTCTGATTTCCAGGCCCAAAATTATCTCATTACACCACAATGTCTTCTAAAAGGAATCTCTCCAATGACATCATGTTTTTTTCATCATTTGTTTGATACTTCAACATAAACACACACACACACACACACACACATTTACTTTCTCAGCCTCATGGGGGCTGAAGGAAACTTGCAAGGTCATGAGGAACATGTCCTTCACCCTAAACAAGACTACACATTTCCAAAAGCAGCCCTATGAGAACTTTACAAAGAATTTCCAGGGAAGTTGCCCTTGGCCTCCTGTAATATCTCCAGCAGTCAGAACAAAAGATTAACAAAAAGAATGGAGACCAGACATACATAATCTCTTTCTTGGGAAGGCCATTGGAGAGGATGCAAGGAGTCAAGGAGAAGAAGCATGGTATCTAAAACACAGGCAGGTGATATTGGGAGAAAACCAAGAAGGCTTCATGGAGCCTACATAGAATTATCAAGTGGATAGTCAACCAGACAGACAAGGTCTGGGGACTAGGAATGAGCAGGCAGTGGGCATAAGGCTAGTCTGCTCTCTGGTGGTGAGCATCCAGCCATGGAGTAGGACTCTGACATAGGCTTCCAGTCCATTAGAAGCACCTAGAAAGAGAAAGGTCATACCTCAAACATGGATGGCAAAGGTAGCAACCTAGTTAAACAATTGTTTACAAAGCAAGAATGCAGAGTTAGAAAGGGTGAAGACCTAGAAATTCTAGCAACAAAACCAAACCAATAAAAAACCTGGTTTCCAGATTTGATTCTAAATGGATTCAGGGCAAGTCATTTAGGCTACCTGGATCTCAGTTTTCTCATACATAATATGTGATGAAGGTAAATTATCCCTAAAGTTAGCACAAATAATCTATGGCTTGGTCAGAGGAATGAAGAAAAGAAGAAGTTATTAAAATCAGAGGTAGAGAGAGGGGAAAAATCAATATCAAAGCAGACTCCATGCTTAGCCATCAAGTTGCAGCTTAAAAGCCCGTTCTCATTTATTTCATGAACCTAACGTAGGCATTGACATACACTAAAACCTTGCCCCCAACCACAGATAATATGTATATATGTCAAGAATGCCTCCTCAGTTGAATCCTTAGCAGAAACGGTGTGATTTAATTGTACTTGTAATAAAAATAGGATTATATGAGAAGAAATAAGTAGATGGTGTCTGTGGAGAAAGACAGTTTCGAGCTGCATGAAGACACGGGCATGAAACAGATAAAGGATCCGGAAGAGAAAGGGTTGCCAAAGGAAACAGGGCAGACTGGTTCTTTTGGAGAATAAAGGAAATTATGCTATAGGCAAAGTAATGGTATAGACAAAGATTAGGGTTCCCACAGATTTGCAGCTCTCAAGAGAAGAATTCTGACCTGAAGCTAGAAAGTATAGACCTGGGTCCCAGACTAACACCGACACATCTGCACTCACAGACGGTGGATTAACTATTCTGCCTTCAATTCCAGGAATAGAAATTAAAGAAATGCGAGGGAAGAAAAGAGACCTCAAGGGATTTGAGGAGGAAGAGGGCAACGTAGGGGCCTTGGTGGAAGAAAATGCTCAATACTTTAAATTTAGTGATTTACATCTCTCAGAACAAGCAGCAGGTTTATATTTTGCACACAAAGAAAATGAGACCCCAAAAAAGTAAAATCAGCTAACAAAATTATGTGGCTAATTAATCTTAAATAAGCAGAACTTATACATCTGTAATAACCTAATTCATAAACACAAACACATACACCCAAGCATAATATCATTCAAGTTTGTCTCTAACATTAGTACAACAGAATTCTTTAAATTGCTGAAGATCTCTCCTACCACACAGTGGGCAGAGGGTAAAGACTGAAATTAACGAGAGATGGGCAAAGGCTCTGAGGAGTCAGAGTTTGCCTGTATTGAGAATTAGGAAATCCACACTGTGATCTTACAGCTAGCGTGCCATTATCTGTGTGATCTTGGGGCGGTCACCTCAACGTTAAAATAAAGAAGTTGAGCTAACATGTTTTTTCATTATAAGAGTTGTACAATTTCCTCAAGCATTTTTGGAAGGGAGGGAGTGCCAGTCTTCTCTGATATATTAATATAAGCACATGACTACCAAAAGACCAGGTTTCAGCCAACAATATGCTCTCTTGGGTGGCAGCTTTTCGTGTGGCCATTTAAATCATAAGAAATAGGCATCTCTATGCTATTTTTCTCCATCGCCAAATTACAAATAAATGAATGCTTTTCGTTGGAATGGAAATGTTAAAGGCCGATAAGTGTTAGTGTTATTAACACAGCAAAAGAATATTTAAACATCTTCATTTTTAAATCTATAAAGAACCAAGTGTGATTTCTCGAAAGAGTTCAACCTCAGTGGTGTGCTTTTCCATATTATAATTAGTAATAAGAACAAATCTTAAGGAAAGAAAATAGTATTTCCAAAGCCCCATAGTCAGGGCCAGTTTATCACTTAGCTAGGATAGTACAATTTTCATTTCATACTTAGGTCATTGGCTGTAAGCACTGATAAGCTGTTACCACGAAACATCCTAAAATCAATAAAGAAAATGTTAGAAGGAGAGAGAAGTCGTAAATGGAAATGTTAAGAGATTCTTAACTATGCTGTTTAAATGCTACTGTTGGAATACAAACTGAACTTTAAGCATGATTTAGCAGGACTATGAAAAGAAAGGCCTCTGAACCACGGCGCTTATTTTCAATTGTATTGAAAGTTAGCAGTCTTGTGTTTATGCAGACTAACTTAGTCAACAGCGAACGTATTCATTTGGGCACACAACCCTCATTGCATCTGCCCTCATCGAGAAGAGGAAAACTAAATCAAAGAGGAGGAATGCTCTTTGCTATAGAAATCTTTAAAAATACTCAAATCACCATTTCATATGCCACAGTATGCCAGCATTTTGATAAATATATACTAAAAATATAATTAGGCAAAGAATCACCTGATGATATAGTGCCTCCACTATTTTTGTTTTCCAATTGAATCAACTAGTAGATTAAATGGAATACTTCAACTTTTGCAATGTATCTTAGGCTGCTGCCTAAGGTTAACTACATACAAAGTGCTATATTCTAGTAAAGGTTTCAGATTGCCAATGCTATACTCACTAAAACTCTTTTACAAAAAAGCTGATATAAAGGAGGTAATATGATTACACAATTGCATAAATTTGTGTTTATAGTGTATATAAATCATCCATTTTTATACAATTGATTTGATGTATATTATATGTAAGAATAGTACTGCTCATTAAAGAGGGAATAGGCATATGTCAAGGCAATTCATTAAGTATATATTAATAGTTGCAAAATAGAAACTGGTTTACACGTTTCTCTTGAAAATTGTTTTAAAGTAATAGTCTACCTTTATTGATGCCAAATCTAAATCCCAAGTTCACATTGATATATTACTAGGTTTAGAGATATAATAATATAGCAAATATGAACAAAGTATTAAGAAAGGGTAGGAGAAAGGACATAAGATAAAATTGAAGAGCTCTTGGTAAAATATGTAATGTAATTCTCTAAAATGAAATAAAAGTCATACTGTATTTTATTTATAAAACTTTGCATTATTAAAATCCACTATAAGATTAACTTAGAATTACCATTTTCAGCAAATGGCAACTAATAATTTCCATCATTCTTTAAAAAATAAGGTTCACTAAACCATCTATCTTATGTATGGAAAAATTCCAAGTTCACTTAGTTGGCTAAAGGAGTGATAATTTAACAGCATACTGTTCACATTGCATTGTGCCTTTGTCTATGTGAAGGCAAACAAACATTTTGGCAAATCATACATTAATGCATGTGGGTGTGGGCAACAGTTCCTTCACAGGACAGCTGGGTGAGTCCTATAAAGACATTTCAGCCAAATGTTTATTCTAAAGCCTTCTGGTGTGAAGCACAAGGGAAGGCCTGCAACACAACTAGTTTGAATCAGCCCTTAATGCAGAAATCTAAGACTACTTATAGTGGATTCTCACTCATACAGTCTTTGAGCATGAGGGTGCAAATCTGTGTCTGTCCATTGTCAATCCGCCACATGGAAAAGAGAGGCAAAAGCAAAAGATCTGATGGCAGCATTATAAATTATGAATAAAGTGAAAACATTTTAATTTCTGCATCCTATCTTGTAAAGGCCTGCTTTCTACACAGGTATTGGGAGTTTAAGCACATACACACACATATATATAAAAAACATATATTTTGAACAACAATAACATATAGTTGTGCATATATTATTTGTAAGAACAATAGTTCTCAACAAGGGCAATTTCCTCTCAGGTGACATTTGACAATGTCTGGAGATATTTTTGATTGTCACAACTTGGGTGGCACTATTGGGATCTAATAAATAGGTAGATACCAAGGATGTTGCTAAATATCCTATACTGCACAGGACAGCCACACACAAAGAAAGAATTGTCTTAATCCATTTTGTGTTGCTATAACAGAATACCACACACTGGATATTTTATAAAGAAAAGAAATTTAATTTTCACAGTTCTGGAGTCTGGTAAGTCCAATATCAAGATGCCAACACTGGTGAGGGCATGCTTGCTGTGTCATCCCATAGTGGAAAGTAGAAGGAAAAGTGAGCAGAAGAGAGAGGGAGCAAGGGGGCCAAACTCATCCTTTTATCAGAAACCCACTCCCACAATAACTAATCCACTCCCAACATAAAGACAAGAATCCATTCCTGAAGGCAGAGCCCTTATGACCTAATACCCTCTTAAATGTCCCATTTCTCAACACTGTTGCACCAAACTTTGGTGACGCATTTAAACCACAGCAATAATTATCTGATCCCAAATGTCAATAGTACTGAGGTTGAGAAACCCTGCTATAGATATATTCAGACCATGAAGCAATAACTATTTAAGTAAAATTTTAATGTATTAATAATAGAACATATGCTAGTTAAACTACCATTTAAATGGTAATTCCAAGATAAAAATTAATTTTAAAAGTTCAGCATTTCTTAAGCCCTACTTACATAGTGTTGAGTCAATCAATTCCAGGTTTCACAGTATTCAGATGAGAATATATGGCAAATAATCGCATTCCATAGTGACATTACACCAATATGTGTTTTTCAGTTTCAAGCACACCACAATATAAGTGGTATTATTCCATAACAAATCCACATACTATTTAGATATATCATGAGGTTGGAATGGTTTCACTAAAAGAACAGCAACTTCAACTCCACAAATTATGATATATGAACAAATACTAAGCAAAATTCCTACAAATTTTCCAAGTTACATTCTCATGTCAAAATAAACATCTCACGCTAACACTAGAAGTAAATGTGAGAGATGATATTTCTTTCTATCAAATACAGCATCTGAAAAGGTTTGACCTCCTGTTAAAAGGACCAATATGCTGTTAATGTGTTTCACCTTTAGAAACCAGTGTGTAATAAGACCCTCAAATTAAGTAGATTGCATTTTAGCTTAGATAAACTAATAGCACAATTAGAGCACTAAATACTTCACCATTACTGTTCCAAAGGAAATCATTTAAGTATTTAAGCTCTTTAGAAGAACTTCACTGATAAAGAAATGACAAAGCTCTGCTGAAGATTAGTGGTTTTGGTGCTGGTGGAAGGTTAAAGAAGGGAAATAAAAAAAAAAAGTCCTTCATTCTAAGATGCACTTTGGGTGGCCAAAATCATACACAGATTTTTAAGAACATCTGTTGTTTTTCTCACCTCCATCCCCATCTAAATGTCGAAAGAGGTGGCATGGCTAGTCCACCTAATTTTAACCATGTGGAACATAATTAGAACAACTGAACCTTAGTGATTACATGTATTAATATGCACTCTTTCCAATACCCAACCACCATCATCCCACAAGTTTGTTTATTTTATTAATATGCAAATTAAAGTATACTCAAGTTCTTTTGGAACAAAGATGGATCTATCTACAGCAATACATATACACATATGTAAATAATGTGGTTTAAGTGAATACTTGATTTGGGGAAGGAGATTTACAGCTATATGTTTCCATAACTTCTTTCTAAACACCTTAACTACACACCCCACTTAGAAATGATTATAAAAACTGTGCTCTGAAAAAGTTAGAAAAGCCTGAGTATAAAACAGAAAGTAGGCAATGAAAGTCTGTGAAAATCAATACTAACCTGGAATCCACAGATTTTATAGATGATTGATTAAAAAGCAAATACTTGAAAAGCTGATTTTTCTGATGTATACAGTATATAAGAAATAAGATTGAAAGCCAAGCATGGTGGTGTGCACCTGTAGTAACAGCTACTGGGGAGGCTTAAGCCCAGGAGTTGGAGTCCATCCTGGCCAACATAGTGAGATCCCATCTCTTAAAATAAAAAAAAAAAATACTGATCATACTTTTTGTTTATTCCCAGTGATAATTTTGCAATAATAAGCTGAGTTTTTGTGTGTTTGTTCAGTAACATTACAAAACACAGGAAAGCACTTCTCAAATTCCTAATTTTCAGATCATATTGCTCATGCTTAATTTATATGTATTTATTTAGTAAAAGATAGTAGACATACCCACATGCTACATACAAGAACTCAGTGCTTGGGAACCTTCTACAGGTAGCAATGACCTCAATATGAGCCACATATGTAAACAAACAGATGTTCTCAACTTTACCACTAAGAAAATTCCTGGACGTTGAAGACAAGATAACCATATAGTGCAAATAATTGGTAATAAAGATAGAATTTGTCAAGATCATATATTTGCTCCTGTTTGCTATTACTTCATTTACCACTGAGACTCAGGAAAATCACCACTGTTGATGTCTTCCTGAGGTTTTGAAAGAATTTTAACTGTCTAGACATAATGAAGTAGTTTCTGTCTTAAGGAGAAAGTACAATCCTTGTAAACTTATTCAAATAGATTCTTGTACTGCTAACAAGAGGCCATTCATATCTTTACTAAAAGGTAAATTGCCATCTCAGCCCAAATGTACCACAGACCTATAAAGAACAAAATCTAGGGAGTAAGAAAGCAAGTTCATTCTGTAGATGTGTTAAACTTAGCTCAGAAAGATTTGTTTCTTTGTTTGTTTATTTGCCTCCCTCCTGTCTAATAGCATACAGACTGACAAGGTGAAAACAGAAATCAGAGAACGTGACAGTCTTTGCAAATAATTGCTGCATCCTGAACAGGAAGAATTATGTCTACTTTACTTAAAGTTCCATACCCAAAAGATGAGATGTTGATTAAAGAGGTGAATGTCCAGGCAAAAGATTGGTAGAAATAAGATACAATATACAAGGCAAGTGACACTTATTAACTGCTCCCTAACTATGCTCAAACTCTAAAAAAAAAAAAAAAATCAATCATGTATTCAATAAACATTAATTGAGGCCCCACCATATGCCTATAGTTGTGATTGCTAGGGCTATAGCATCGAACAAGATAGACGCTATCTCTCCTCTCATAAAAGGATAAGCAGGGGTTGATAGAAAATAACAGAATAATCAAGCAAATATCAGGAGAGAGTAGTGAGCACTACTATGAACAAAGTAAAACAGAGTGCTATGAAAATTACCACAGGTACTCCATCCAATGTGTTCCCTGCTGCCACCCCTCTTGTGATGATTCTTCCTCCATATAACCTTCACAGCAGTCTGCTAAATCGTAAATCTTACTGTGTCACATCCCTGCTACAATTCTTTCATTGCCTCCTACAGAATATAAGCTAATACCTATGGTGTTCCAGTTCCTTCACAACCTGCCTTCCCCACCTGCTCATATTCCAACCTCATCTTCCATACTAACTGTAACCACGTTCCATTGTATATAACTTTCATTTATTTATTCATTCATCCATCCATTCAAGAAAGTATTTATTAAGATACCTTTATGTGCTGAGGATACAATGATGAATATAAATATTCATGGTCCCTTCCATTATAAGAACTTAAAATCTGGTATAGAAGACAGGTACTAATCAAATTCCACAAAGAGACTGCCAATTTCTTATGTGAAAAGTGTTTCAAAAGGGAACATGATATCAATAGAAACCATAAAAAGGAATTTGATCTCCAGAGAAAAGGACGACTGGGCATTTATTAGGATTGATCTTACTATATTCTAATTATGTGTCTCTGTGCATCCAATAAATTTGGGTGCTCCTTAAAGGTGAGTTATTTCTGGGTGTCCAACCCAATATAGACAGCACAGTAGAAAATATTACAAGTAGCAAAGAAATTATTTCCACTAAGTTTATAACTCTTCCTAACATAGATAGCTAGCTAGAACTGCTGCTAAAAGAACAAGCAAAAGACCCAGGCCCAGTTTTTACTATTGTCAATTATGTTTTCCGTGCCAAGTTCCCCTTCAGCCTCACACCCAACTCATGTGACCAATGGCCTTTGTCTTTCTCCTGACAACTTTCTATGAAACCATTTCCTCAGACTCTACATTTTTAAAAGAAACCTGCTTACTCCTCGCCTAAGGGTAAGAGTATTAAATGTACAGATAGGAAGGCTTTCTGTCTGGCAATAGACAACTCAGAAGAGTATTAAACTTTCCTCACGGTTTTTGTGGGTGGTAACATCCCCTTTGTCTATATGCTGTCTATTCCAAGAAATTAGCCAAGAGGCACTAGGAATAATAAGGACAAAAAGAGAACTCAGGATTAGAGAATCCTGACCTGGCCCAGTGTCACATTTGTTTATTTCCTTATATTCCTGGGTATATGTATCATTGCACATTTTCACATATTCAAGAAGGTAACTTCAAGCCCATATTTAGAGGTCAAACACTCAAGCTACCACCTATTTCCATCTATTTGTGCTTAACGCTTAAGGCTGAAAATGTTTCAAAGAGATCATAAAATCACATCATGTCAGAAAAACAACTTTCTTAGAATGTCTGGAGGGTAATGCTCTGGATAGATTAAACTAAAACATCATATCAAGGAAGTTGCAGGCCTGCAAAACATAATGTTCTTTTTAACTAAAAAGATAGAGCACGGAACTGCAGAACAAGAATGGCAGAGACATTTAATTTTTTAATGTCTAAACAATTTAGCTCCTTGAACTCATTATATCAAGATGAAATTTAAGAAATCATTTTCCCTCTAAAAACCTCGGGAAAAATGCATTACTAGGGAGCAAATTGTGAAGTCTTAAGGTAAAATATATGGCTTCTTTCATTGTCTTTCTTTGTGCCTGTCTTAATCTAAGATTATTATCTTGAAAAGTACCAAATTATACTCGAATACTAATGTTTCTGTCTTCAATTTAATTCTGTTTTTTTAACAGAGTACATTAAAATTATTCTAAAGTGTTCTTGGCAGGTGCAGTATTTCAATGTATATATATCAAGATCAATTGTATTTATTTAAATCCTATGCTCTTATGTTTTAAGTATATTTTTTTAGTTGTCATTTTAAATGATTTAGCAAAGGAATTTGAATTCCCCAAAACTGGGTCCTTATGCATGGCAGTGTTTCCCTGTATAGGAGAAAGCAAACTCTTGATTTTGCAAAAAATAAAAAAAGGCTGAAGAAATTATATGAGAGCAACTGTATGTCCTTTTACAGCTAGAAGTTGGCTTTACACATTCCACGACTCATAAATAAACAGAAGAGTTCTGTGAACTATATGCAGATGGCTGGGTCTACACTGGGAGGCTTTTGTGATGACTTTGGTTTGCTTCCCTGTTTTGCCATCTCTTAAAATATCTGCAAAAGATAATTTTTTTTTGCTCTGCTCCTCAGAAATAGGACAAGTAGAATCCTGTAGCTTGAGAATTTGCCCTCTGCTTGATTGGGGCTTTGTAAAGCTTGAAGAAATCCATTTTTTTCTCATTATTGTTCCTATAAAAATATCTGCCCCCACAACTGACATGAAGAGGCTTTAGTTTTTAAATATTTATCATTTTATCTTTAAAGGATAATACAATAGCGGAAGTACAATGAGAGAGATGAAGCTACGAGGTGGTAGAGGGAAGTAATAATAAGGCAAAGAGGGGAAAAATCCCGCAAACCACAAAAAGGAAGAGATGAGATCAGCCACTTAAGTAAGCGAGTTTAAGGTTACCACGCTGGCACCGAGCTAAGGTGCTCTTGCCAAGCCCAGATGAGAAAAGAAGTAGGAAAGTGGGAAGAATAAGGACATCTGACAGAGCAAGGCAGGAATACAAGGCACCAAAGTCAAGTGGAAATGCCAAGACAGCAGTTTTGTGCCTTTTTTTATTTTTCACCTGATTATGGCACAGAAATCCTAGCAAGCAGCAAGGACATTGGATATAAAATAAAATAAAATAAAATAAACTGAGATAATATGCATACCAGTATTTATTATCATTTTAATGCTGAAAATACTTTTGTTCAACTATCCCTAACTCCGGCAAACACACTTAAACACACACACACACAAACCGTCACCATTACCACTGCAGCAACGATCATGTGCTTAGCTAATCATAAAGCTTCTTGCTCAACAGCAAAAGCCTAAGGGCTTTGGCAGTGCAAAAAGTATTGGCATTTCTCTGATGTATATTCAAAAATCTATATTACAATTCTTAATTCAGCGTGCATGAGTCAGCAATAGATGTCCTGTATCTTTAAAAAGACACGAAGGTTTCCAGTCAAGCCTTTTAAAGCCTTACAAATAACATTTCAAATGGGTTGCGAATGTGGACCAAGATAGCAGATGGCTTTTAGTACAATACTGCTCCAGGATCCTTTGATTTTATTACTTTTGCTTTTGATGGTGCTCTTTTCTGGTTTGTTTTGATGACTTTGTGGCCTAATGGACTGAAGTCAGACAGCGAAGCCGAAAACCCGTAAGTCCTAATGACAAAGAGTGACTTACTGGGTGACCTTGAGCAAGTGTTACATTTCTCTGATCACAGTTTCTATGGCGAAAAATAAAAATTACACAGACCCCCCTAAAGGAAGGGCTAAAGAAACTAGTAATTGTTACTCAGCTTGCATAATATAAAATAATAACATTCGCTGCCATGTATTATTTCCATGAACCAGACACTATTCCAAATACTGAGCATATTTTGTGTCTTATACACAATAGCTGTATAAACTATAAAGTTACACAATTTTACACATGAGAAAATGAGCCCTAAGAAATTTGAGGACTGAACTTAAGTCAGCATTATGACAAGTCTCCTTCTTCTTCCTTTATGCTACATTCTCTCTGAATAATGAATAATGATAATTAAGGTCCAAAATGTTTAGTAATTATTAATTGGCTATATTATATATAGTAATTATACATATTGTTTACAATAAAATATATAACAATTATTTTACATAGTAATTATATATTATATAAATTACTATATATTTTATATATGGTATATTATATATACTGTATATTTAATCATTACTAATTTGTGACACAATATTGTAAATTCAGATGGCCTTTCATACTAGTGTTCCATTCTTATTTGGTTTTATTCAGTCTGTGTCTACTAGTGTATTACTTGAAAATAAATACCCAAAAGAAAAAGATGGAAAGAAGGAAGGGAAGAAGGGAAATTCTTTGCTTCCCAAAGTCCATAAATTACTGTCAGATTTTTAAATGTGTGGATGAATTGATTTGTAAGAAAGATTGGCTCCTGATTTGAGGGTAAAGACCTGGATGCTAGACTTTGTGTATTTAGCTGTTCTTGGTTGAATTATTTTTCCTATAAATCACGGCTCTACAACAGAAAATAAGATCCACAATTCTTTCCGGTTCCAGAAAGCATATAGAGAACAAATCTGAATCTTCACTAAAGAAAAAGAAAAGGAAAACAGAAAGAAAGAAAAAGAATTTGTGGGCTGTGTGACTGCTCTAGCAAAGCCAGGGACTGGCTTGTTAAATGAGTGCTTTTTCCCTAGGTGAGCTTTCTGATAGATCCCTTCCACATGGCTTAATGCATTTTCTGTCTTTATTTAAAACAGGAAAGAAAAAATACCTTTAAAATGTGTTTGAGAAATGGTGTTAAGTTAAAGATGAAGCAATGGGCTTGACTGGAATGATTACAGCCACTTCTGAATGCTAAGGTCTCAAAAAAATGCCTAGTTTAAGTACATCTCCCAAGAGTTAATTCCAGGAAAGGAAGAATCAAGTCCTTGAGTTTAAAAGAAAAAAAAAAAAAGTCTCTTCAAATTCCTAATTCCAGTGCCCGGGGAGAACCACATGCCTATGGTTTCTTTAAAAAAAATGTTTTTATTTTTCTTTCCATTTTGCCTGCCATTCATTCAGCAAGGGCCTCAAAGCACATTAGAACATTAATTTATCATACTTATGCATATGTAGCAGAATCCCCTAAGATTTTAAGGACTAACTTGCCAATGGAAAGTAGGCCATATGGAGCACCCAGGCATCCTGTACACAACTGAAGTCGATTATCTTTCCTATCCCCCAGCCCCAGCATGACAAAGAGGATATTTGGCTACAATATTTTGGAACCTAAGATGCTCTTGTGGATTGTTGATGTGAAATTGGAAGAGAATTGGTCTGATATAAGACAGTAATGGATTCCAACACTGTAATGTTATATATATCTCTAATCAATTATCTTTAAAGTGTGCACTTTGTTTAGTGCCTTATATTAGAGTTTCATTTATAGAGACATTAATAATGGAGTGAGAATTAATTTGTAGGAATGGGAAAAAAATAAGACTTTTAGGCTGGCAAGTACATTACCTTCAACTTGCAAAGCATTACCTTTTCAGAGAATTCATGCAATTTTGTCAGAATGTAAAGGAGAAATTGTATAAAACCTTTGAGTTTATCAATGTGAAAAGAAATGAAACTAACACTGGTAAAGTGAACCCCATCCTTCCAAGACTCACATATATTCTTGTTTTCTCTCCACTTTCCATTTTGTTTTTGATTTCCTTCCTTATGTACCACCAACCTCTTGGGTGTCACAGTTTGCCGTATTTTTTTTTAAATGATACAACACGTTCCTAGATAAAATGGTAGGCAATTATCTCTGGAATGCTGCAGAAAAGAATTCCTTAAGCCTCTGGCTAGTTGCAGAAGGGCTTACATTAATCATTCTCTCTCTGCATGCTTGTCTCCTCTTAGCAGTGTCCAATGTCAAGTCAGACAGTCCACACAGGGCCCTGGATAGAACGCTAAAAGGGCATTACCACACACTGCAGGTGGCCAGCAGGAACAAAGCCCTTGGCCCTGAGTAATTTTAATAAGTTCTTCACAGGTCTAATCCAGTGCTTTGGGGCATATGTGTTCCTGAAATATTTGTTACACTACTTACCATATAATAGTTCATTCAAAAAAAAAAAAAATTCTTACATAACAAACCACTCTAGACTTTGTGTATATGTCATTTGGTACTTTCTTTTCAAAAATATTGACAACCAAAAGCTGACTTCTGCTAACATTGTTAAATGTTTTACGTGTGTCTCAAGGAGAAGCCAGGAATGCCCTCCTGTGCTGGACAGTATGGCTTAAAGTGAATCAGTGAGAATGAACTCTAAGGCACACAGCTCAGCTATTGAAATTAAACAGTGAGTTACTTTGACATGCATTCAAGGTCACAATAATGTAAATGGGTGTATTCATCAGGGGATTTTTATCTATCATGTTTGAAATTTGTAGATACTGTAATACCATTTTGAAATGATCTGAACCAGCTAGAGGCAGACCTTTTTTTTCATTATCATAACCTCCAGGCTCCAGGTTTTTATCATAACATTATTTTACTCCTGCATCTACTGATCATGTTTTCAAAACTATTATTCTTCACAATAAAACTTTCAGGAGAGAAATTTAAATTTTCATAAACCACAGTAAATGTTGCTGTGAAAAAATTCACCAACATATACAGTCTCCTGGGCAGCATTGGTTATTCCTTTTAAAGCAATATAGGGGATTTCCATAAAATGATAATACCTTTCCCTGTACTTTCTATTTCTTGCTTGATTTTAATCTGTGTTTTTTCTTGCCAAAGATAAAATTCAGATTGTTAGTTTATATAGTTTTCCATTTCACGTGCTCACTTCCTCCTGTGAATCCTTGCAGCTATTCTCTTACAGCACTTAATACATTTGGTCTTGTATGCACACACTTTATCCCTATTATCACTAATAAATATGTGTTCTCTGTAAAGGCACAGATGACATCTTATTTATCGTATTTATCTCTGCATTACTTGCAGTACCTTATAAATAATGAATACTTAATAAAGTGATGAAATGAATCTAAAAAATTGGTACTGCTAGCATCTTCATGTTTTGGCCTCTCTAACCTGTCAACTAAATGTGGATTACATAACATAGTGAATTAAGGATTAAAATAAATTAGCACTGCTAACATCTTCAATTCTTTGTTTTGGCCCAATAACTACCTGAATCACAAGATATGGATTATATGAGGTAAGGTAGTAAAATAGAGATTAAAATAATGAAGCTGTGCTTAATGCTAAATAAGGCTTCCTTTTTCATATGTTGTGATTTTATTGCCTATGTCTTATTTGGAACTATACTTAGTGCAAGAAAAACACCTTAATTTAATACCTACCTCCTCCTCCCTTCTTAAAAAATGTTCAACATGCATTCATATTCATGGATCCATTTAGTACTTACATCATCTCGTGAAGTAGGTAGAAGAGATATTATTAGCCCCACTTTACAGATTGTGAAACAGATATAAAGAATGGCTGTGAGCTGCTCAAAGTTACACATGTTATCAATTGGTAGAATCAACATTAAAATGCCCAAGTCTTGGCCTTGAGCTCTTACTATGCCATCCCTTCCAGTCTTTGCCAGAGACTCTCTCTGATGAGACCTTGGTATGATTGGATTTCTCAGCCTACTGAGTCTGTGCTCCCTGAGGATAACTTGTCATTGTTATTACTAATGAAATTATTGCTAATTCTTTCTCAAACTGCCTAGCATGTGGCACATAGAAGACCCTGGAAAATGCATATTCAATTTATTTTAAGTGTAACAACCAATAAACTCTCTCAACTGCTTCTACCACCCTTCTGATTTATTATTATACACGGTTTCCTATTCTCACTTTATTGAATATACATGTAATTATACTTCTTATAGCAATTTTATTGATGGATATATATATATATATATATATATATATAACCAATATTTATAAACTTTAAGTTTCTTCAGAATAAATTAGGACAGTAGAGAAATAGTGCTTGGTGTAGTTTTATCAGATCTCTCAAAAAAATTTTGCTGCATAAATTTAACTAATAAATAATAAATAATATACCTTGAAGAAGGGAATATCCTGAGACATATGTCTGTGCAAAGGGGAAAAAGCTGACATTTTTCTGTTTGAAAAAATGTCTTGGAAGAGATTCAGGATTTTTTTTTTTTTTACTTTCATCTCTATTAGTTGAAAAATGAAACGAACATTTTTACCAAAGACCATCAAACATAATTCAGTTCAACAAGCACTTAACGAAAGCTAACCATGTCCAGACGGTGTGTCATAGCTGGGAAGCAGACACATTTGTGAAGACATTATCTCAAAGAAGCAGGAGAGTAGAGTGGTTCAAAGTTCCTCAGCTTCAAATCCTGGCTCTCCTATGCACCAGCAGTGTAACTTTGACAAATTAACCCTTCTGTGCCTCAGTTTCTTCTTCTACAAAATGTTGATAATAATTGTGTGTGATGCATTGTTTTGTTGTGATGAACAGGACCAACTACACAATTTATGGGGCCCAGTGCAAAATGAAAAAACATGACAATTATTCAAAAATTATTAAGAATTTCAAAATGGTGACAGCAAAGCATTAAACCAAGTGGGGGTCCTTCTCAGTGCGAGGCCCTGTGTGACTTCATAGGTCAATGCCCAAGAAGTCATCCCTAGTAATGAGCAAATGATCAATGATCAAAATAGTAAAGCAGTTAGAAGATTACCTGACATATGGTAAATGTTGCCTGTGTTAGCTTATTGTTATTAAAGAGTTTACAACTTCACTGAACACAGAAATATACAGGAAAGTGGCAATTTTTTTAAGATGCTGGATATATCTAAATTCCTAAAGAACCCTAAAGTTTGTAACAATGTCCTTCTCATCTATCCTGGATTTGGGAGCCCATCACCAAAATACACCCCTCTTATTTATTTCACAGAGACAATTCTGTCTTTCCTTCACACACAATGTGCAGAATATTCTTTCCAACCCTTTTATACAACATTTATATGATAATTTCCATTCATTTATCTGCATAATTTCTGTCTCAACATGGCACACAGTGTATGTAATGGGGTAGTTTCTTAATAAGAGATTTAAGTCTTAATCTCTCTTATGTTCAGATGAACAGTACTTTCAGTTTATTAGTTATTGTCTACATTTTCTCCCTAATATGCAATCCTTAGCTGGCAAAAATATACACCTTTGCCCAGAATAAATCTTCCTCTCCCCAAGAAGCCCAAGCCCTTATCCTTGGAACCTATGAATACGTTATGTTACTTGGTGAAGGGTGTGGGATTAAGGCTGCAGCTGGAATTAAGAATCTTAACTGGTTGATTTTAAAAAAGGAGATTATCCTGAATTATTTGAGTGGACCAATGTAATCACATGGGCTCTTAAATGTGGAAAAGGGAGGCAGAAAGTCAGTGTCAGAGTGATACAATGTGAGCACATCTTGACCAGCCACTGCTGACTTTGAAGATGGAAGAGGACTAGGAGCCAAGGAATGCAGCCAGTCTCCAGAAGCTGAAAGAGGCAAGAAAACAGATCTTCCTTTACAGCCTCCAGAAAAAAATACAACCCTGCTCACGCCTGGATTTTAGCCCACTGAGACTCATTTCCAACTTCTGACCTCCAGAATTATAAGATAATAAATTTGAGATGTTTTAAGGCACTCAATTTGTGGTAATTTGTTAGAGCAACAACAGGAAGCTAACATAACATCTCTATATTAATAAATATGTGTGTGCATACATACAGGCACACACATCCCCACACACATTCCAAATATGCTTTTCAGCATCAAACATTCCTGTCCTTAAGGCCCAATAAATGCCCTCACGAATGCAGGCTCTTCTTGCTTGAAGCCAGCAGAGTCTATGCTTTAACATTGGATGCCAAACAAGCTTCCACTTTTCTGCTACAGAAAAATTGTAGTAGAAAGTACAAATAGGCTATGTTCCTTAGCCTATACTGAGTATTCTGACCCTCCAAATCAGTTCTACTGCACTAGATCTACTACTCCATTATTGCATTAGTTAATGGTTTAATATATTTACCCATCTTACTCACTAGACAGAGATTGCCTAGAGGAGAGGAACTGTGTCCTATTCATATCTGTATATCTGGTATCTAGACAATGTATGGCACATGGCAGGCCCATCAGAGTTGCTTGTTTTAAATTAATGAATGAATGGCCAGAATGTCCTTAAGCACCTGCATATGCCTGAGCACACATGCATGCACACACATGTGGGTAAATTTATACTTTTATTTCATTTACTCCTAACAACAATATTATGAGATAGGCACTATATTAGTGATGGTGGAAATGGATCATAGGCCTGATTCAAGATCCAGGCCTGTAACCACCAATCATTAGAGCTTTCTGATCACTATTTGAACATTGACCAATGAAAAAGCAACAGGCTTCATTGCTATCAGTTAATATAATGTAACGTTAACCAAAAATCTGTCAATGCTCACAAGATACCTAATTTCAGAGTACACAGAATATATCCAATAGTGAGAAAGAAAGAAAGAAAGAAAGAAAAGAAGAAGGAAAGAAGGAAAGGAAGGGATCCAGAAAGGAGGGAGAGAGTCTTCAGGAGCCTTAAAATTAGACTCCCATTGTCTGCCAGTGTCTACCATTCCTGCTGCACGTGGATGGACAAGTGAGATAAAATTCTTCAACAGTGGAGTCACGGGATCTATTTTTGTGTTATTATAGGTTGTATCCTTTCTGGCCAAAACAGGGTTTCATTCATCCATACCAAAAAAAGCTCACAAGTCTGCCTCAACTTGTAATGCTGAGCTCACATCTAGGTGTGAAGAAATTTGTGATTTTTTTTTCCAAAAGAAATTTAACAAATACCACTTAGTCATGTGTGAGTTACTGTGCTTTTTTAAAGGACCATTTTTGGGAATCATTTAAGTACTGATTCATTTGTGGCTAGATAACAATGAAGGGTCACACATTAAAATGCAAAATTATAAAAATTATAAAACATCTGAAACAGGAGCCATCCATAGTACTTTAATTTTCAAGACAGAACTCATTATGGGAAAGAACACTTGCCCACCAGAGCATGACAAAGAAGTTTTCTTGGTGTCTGTATACTCATCAGTGATAACCCTATGAATAGGAGTTTTATGCCCATTTTACAGATGAGACTTTGTTTCTGTAGCTAGCATGAAAAATGGACCTTACATTAATATCATCTTACCATTAGCTGAATAAACTGTAGCTAAGTTTGATTCTAATGTATTTCTGCCTGGTTAGGAGTCAGCCTGAAGGGAGAAGGTATGCACAATGAGTACGGGCCCTTCTGTCTTTTTTTGTTTGTCTTTATTTTGTAGTAGTAAATCAGCTAAGATTATATGCTTAGCATGTATTCTTTCATATATATATTTCATAGCATATTTAAGTGATGGAAGAAAATATGTTTGTTAAATCTGTTGGCATACCCATATCCAAGACCCTATCTGAGAATTTGTGCCTGGGACTTCATAAATGTAATCTAATACAGTTTAAAACGTACATTACCGTATGTATAGTTGTTATACCCATTTAACGGATGAGAATTTTGTCCCATAGCTACTAAAGGCCAGGACTAAGATTTGAACCCAATTCTTTGGGTTAATCAAGTCTGCATCCCTGACCTCTTTTCTGGAGTAGATCTCAAGACGGTGGCATAAAGCAGAAATGTATTTCATCTGAATAAATTCTAGATACGACTCTCCTTATTTGTCTTTTTAATTGTCCCCGTATAAAGAGATGAAGCTTCTGAGGGACAAAATCTGTCCAGTTAGAAGGACTATGGAAACATCACAGATGACAAGATGAATGTGCTGGAGAGCAAAGAAGGGTAAAGAAAAGCTTAAGCCGTAGCGAAGACCACTTGTGGGGAATTGTTAAATAGTGGCGTGTCCGCACATACATCCTTTCAGAAAATTATTTTGGTGAAATGCTCTCACTTTACTAAATATGATGAGACCTTTACTATATCTGATAGAGAAGGGGCCACATTTAGTGAAAAGAGAGATGACAGAGTGAAGTGAGTTGAAGTAGAAGAAACCACTGGAACATTTCAGGCATTTTGAGGAAATAAGAATTGAAGAAAAAAATATTTTAGCTAAAGTGGTTAACATCATGATCCATGAAACTTTTAGAATAACGAGATCAAGCGTAATTTGAGAGATGCAAAAAATGTGTGGGGTCATGGAGAAGAGCATAAATGATTCTCATTGTGCAACAGTTAGAAGGTTAACTAAAAACAGAGAAATAACCTACATGACCTCCCAAATCCCCCCAGATCGAGGTCCAAGATTTCTCCTATTATTAGTAGCGTTAGCACTGCAGAGCAGGAAAAGGAGTAGAGATAAACGAAGAAAAACAAGTCCTATCTAAACTGGGGAGATGAGAGCCAGACACGGAAGGAAAGCAAAAGAAGCGTGAAGGATGATTAAAAAAGGAACTAAAATAACAAAACATGTTATTTTATTTTTATCCTTTTGCAGTCCAAAATAATAAAACAGAAAATGTGTAAAATGTGGTACCTACATTCATCAACAGCGGGATGTACAAAAATTATAATGGCTCTATTACATCACCATATGTAGTACTTTTGATTGCTAATTACACTATCAGATGTACAGACGTATGTGATGTGAATAATTTATTTTATGGGTTTTTTTTAAAAACTAACTTTGGCTCTTGCATACATTGACAAGATTCAAATCTTCAACATACATAATGTGGAAACATAGTTTTAAGCAATTATGATATAAGCATACACTTTTCAAAGCATTCATATTTAATTTAAATAACATGCATTTAGGTATCTTAGTTGAATTGGATTTGACATGTGGTGCATTTTAAAATGTCTCAAGCTGAGAGTCTATTTAAAAAAAAAAGATTGCTATAAAACAAAGACTGATAAAGCATAAAATGAAAAGAAGCAGAATAAACAAGTTTAAAAAATTAGTGCTCCACAAAACCAGAGCAGATTATGATTGGTTATATGTGCAACAAAGATTTACTAGCCTATTTGCTCTGCTATTCAATAAATAACATGGTGTCAATGGAGCAACTGTCATATCATAAAGAATGCAGGCCATAAAGTGGCCTACATGACAATATATCATCAACACCTTTCTATCCCCCTTCTATTTTAGAGCAAACTGTGTGCAATAAGATGATAAAGGTTTCTATATTTCAGTAGCCATATTTCTAAAAGCTGTGGACCACAGAAATTATTTAGTTTTTCTTCCCCCTAGTTTATTGAAAGCTAGGATTGGTGGCATTGTCGTAGTTTTATCTATTTAAAATAATGACATGTGGTAAGATTTAAATCTGACACCTGGTAGTAGAGGAATTGCCCTTTATTGCTATTGAGTTCTGAGCATATTTTTTAACCTTTTGCATTTGTAGAAGTACTTTATGGACATCAATTAGTTACTAATGACAGTTGCTTCATGAAATAGGGTTGTATCTGTGCACTCAGGTTATTTCTTCTAAATACTGATATATTGACACCTTATCCACCAAAACCACTTTGCTTCTGAAGAGCAAAGTCTGATTTATTAATAGAGATTTTACCTTCCAGTTTGTTTGCAATTTGGGAAATTTCTAAAACTGCCCTCAACTTCTTCTCTGCTGATCCACATCATTTGCTTTTTAAATTTATTACATAAAACCGAATTCTACTTGTTTGATAACTAGGATAATAAATGGGCAATTTTGCATATTCATATATTTATATGAATTTAATTCACATTAGGTATTTAATCAATGCTTGTGGAATGAAGTTGAATTATACATCTAGGACCATTTCATTCTTCCTGCCTATAATACGGGCCCTGGATAAAGTCTTTGCTCGTTCAGCACACACAAACCCCAATAATAGTTCCTCAAATGCCCTTCCCTTCCAAAACTAAACACAAAAGAGTGGTAGCTACAGTTCAAAAAGATGAAGTAACAAAACAAAGTGCAGATAGATGTGCATTTGCACATGCCTGTGGGTTAGATCTGGATTAAATTCAGGCATAAACCTTGCTATCTAGGCTAACTCTAAGGAAAACATGTCCTGACAACTACATTCAAAAAGAGCTCACAAAGCTTAGACACCATTAGAAGCTTTTATAAAACACTGTCAAATGACAATTACAAATGAGTAAGAAATATATTGATTAAATGTCGCTATTAATATCTATGGTTTAAAAAACTCAGGGTCAAAGTAAACGCACACTGTACACAGAACCTTGTGAATGACAAACTAGAAAATATCTTGAGCAGCCATAGTTTTACACATGCATGATAGTAAATGTGTATATTGTGGGTAAAGAAAACTGAGCAGCTCTTAAAAGAGTCACTGTAACCAGAGAATCATGGCCTTGGAACCATAGAAACCAATCTTTTTTCTTCCCCCCACCCCCACAAAAGTCAATTCATAAAATCATGCATGTTTAGAAACCACATTTTTTCATTATATTTTTTTTTCTTATCACTATAAAACTTCACAATGAACACATGCATTCTTACAAGGTAAATTGCCCACTTTCATCCTCTCAAAACCATTAATAATAGTACCAACCTAGTTCTGCATATTCAATGTCTTATTTGTAAAGTGCTTAGGACATTGAGCAGCACATACTAAATGATATGTAATTGTTTGTCAAACAATCATATGAAATAGGTTGTATTTGTTATCCTAATTTTATAGATGAGGCAACGGAAGCAGAAGTACATTAATTTCTCCACTGAGGAGAAAAATATCAATAAGATAATTGGCACTGCTTTTAAACCACTAAAATGTGAATAGCTGGGCACATCTCATATGTTGACATTGGAAATTGAGCAGCTCGTTGTGCCACATTCCAGTTGAGAATTTTTCTACATTGTTTACTAGAACCAAACTCATGATTGTGACCTCAGCAAGCATATATTATATATTGACTTTTGTTTCTATTGCTTATGCATATGACATTTCCTCTGCTTGCAATATCTTTTCTTGCTTCTTTGCTAAGGATAATTTTTTTGACCTAACATTTATTGAATACTTACTATGTGCCAGCCATTGCTTTAAGTACTTTATATACATCAACTACTTTCATCCTCTCAAAACCATTAATAATAGTACCAACCTAGTTCTGCATATTCAATGTCTTATTTGTAAAGTGCTTAGGACATTGAGCAGCACATACTAAATGATATGTAATTAGTTTGTCAAACAATCATATGAAATAGTTGTATTTGTTATCCTAATTTTATAGATGAGGCAACGGAAGCAGAAGTACATTAAGTAACTCCCCAGAGATCACAGCTAATGAAAGATGTTGTTAGACTTCTTAAATACAATGTGACTACAAAACCTACATTCTTAACCATTCTTAACAACTAGGCTCAGCCACTTCGCAAAGATATGCATTGGATTGCACCTTCAGCAATTTGATCCTAGATACATCTTCCAAGAAGTTTTCCAGAATTGATATCTATACACATACTAGATTGCAGGCTTCTTTGAGAATACAAGCCATATTCTGTCACATAGTCACCTCCTATAGTGTACTCTCTTATCTGATCTGTACACAGCAGATATGCACTGCATGTATGACTGCCTATGTAGATTGATGGCCTTGTAGGTATAATGTAAGTGATAACGTTTTAACTTCAAAAATTTAGCAGATATGCATTGAGTATTTTATGCTTAAAGACACAAATATCCATTCAGTTTAATTATCCTTTTATTTTTTATTTCTGGGTAGATGATACCCAGGTACCTGTTCAGTGTCCACTCCTTCTGTACTTACCATTCCCAAAACTATTCCCAAAAAATGCCCTGATAGTCATGTGTGTATATTTTTGTACTTTTTGAAAAATGAATACTACAGTCTTTACAGATAGAGATTTAGGTTTGTGGCCCAGCTCTGCCACTGTGAGTGGTAGTAGCTGTGAGTTCAGGAAAAAGTTACTTAACCTTTATGACCCTCAGTTGCCTTAGCTTTCAAATGGAAATGCCAGAATCTATTTAATAAATTTGTGGGGAGAATTAAATAAAAAAAAGAAAATTTGACACAAAGTTAGCACCAAATAGTAAGTCTGTAAATTGCTTTGCAGGCTTTCTACAAGGAAGTGAGGTATAAATTAAAAACCAATAAACATATAAATGAAGTTAACTATAATGTTACTCAGGTTGAATATGTGGATTTTCTTTGTACTTTTTTATTTTTCTAATACTAATGCACGAACATGTTTTCATTGTTTATATATACATTGACTGAAAAAGGCAGTAACCATAAGAAAAAACTCTAGAGTAGCACTGGGAAGTCAGGTTAAAAATTAAAAAAAAAAAAAAAAGAATTCCCTGAGAGTAATCACTAGCCAGATAACAACACCTCTAAGACTTCTCAGATGCAGCTTCTTGTAAACAGCATGGTCTGCAACATTTGTAAATCTCTAGATGTTCTTGGATGGAGCATATCCACTTCTGGATGAAGCTTCCAAAAAAAAACCTTTCTGCCTCTTATTTATGAGAGTGATGCTACAGGTCAATATTGCCTAAAGTGGAGCATGCCAGGAATAAGCTCCGGAATGGCTTCTAATATGCTAGATACGCTTGAGGCTCAGTTGGACAGAGGATGGATTATTGACACTCTGTATTAGCGTGATGCACTTTTTAAAAGCATATGTTTATTCCTATAAGGCACTGTTCCAAGTTTATCTTAATGTTCAGTGCATTTGTTTTATTTATGTATATAATCCTCGTCCTAGAGAATCCTAACCACAATATGACACAAAACACTGACTTTCTATCAGCCCTACTTCTCTTTCACAAAATTTGTAATGAATATTTATGATTCTAAACTCAATATAGGTCCTTAAAATAAATAAATGATAGTGTTGCCATGGCTTTAACGAGGTTATCAAATGGAGCAGAACTTAAGGTTTTCCATTGGGTTTTAAAGAATGGTCAGCTAAGAGTGAAGCCTTTGGGGCACGAGTGAGAAAGATGTAGCAGCAATGCTCAAAAGGACAGAGGAAAATAAGGAAGAGGGAAGGGAGAGAGAAAGAGAGGAAAGGAAAAAGGACAGAAAAGGGAAGAAAGGAATAGCTTTTCCACCCAGATACAAGCCAGAAGCCAAATTTGAAGTAAATGCTACATTTATCCAAGTTATGTTCGCTATTCTTTTAAGGTATTGGCAGCCACCCCATCTTATTAAACATTAATTTAAAAAGCCCGTCAATGCTTGGCCTGCTCTGACCTGCCATTATAGAATTTTAAAACAAGGGAAGAAAGATAGCCATACAAAAACACATTAATATCTTTTGATATGTTAGAAATGACCCAAGAACTTAAGCACTTAAACCACTATTGCCCTTTCTCAAAAGTCCCCAGTGAAGTTTCTACCCTTTCCTTGTCATTGCTGCTTGCATTCTTTGTGCTTTTATGGAAGGGCAGCTGTTTAGAGCCACCACCACGGTCAAACAGCAGTTAAGCGCCAAGCACCAATAACAGCAATACAGATTTCTGACATGTTTTCTTTTCTCTGGCTTGCTAACAATCCTCAGGAAATGAAGCATGTGGTTTTGATGAAGCAGTTCCTTAAATTTTAATGTGGCATTGATCTATCTTAGGATTCCTAAAGGTTCATGGGCAATACACTAAGGATCAGAAATAACAGCAGAAGAGGAGAAACACACTGAAAGTTTAGTTATACAAAAACATTCTGTAAAGTATAAATTAGAAATGGTACCACATTACACCAAAACATAATGCCACTGATAATCTTTTGGTTCATATCACAGATTTTCAAAGTCAACACTGAAAAGTGAATCACATAAATAATATACCCTGCCCATAAACTGAGGCATGATTCAACAGTGCTGACACAGCAGAGGGAAGAAAGAATATGACAGTGATATTACCGTGTGTCTCATGTGGTGCTCCTCAGGTCAGTTATCAGCAACACCTTCTACTCCATTGTCTGAAATAGGAACCTTAGGATAATCTCAATGGGTTTGCCCTCATGAACACAAAATATCCACATCTATTCACCAAGCCCTATCCATTCAACTTTATACATGCCCATAAATCTCTCTTTGTCTCTCCATCATCACTGCCACTTGATTTTTTAGGCTACCCGTCATCTGTCTCCTAAGCCCTCCTCCAGTCTCTTTGCCACTGAATTTTGTCTCCCCAACCCATCTGCAGATAGATTTACCTTCCTGTAACATTAATCTCAAGTAATTATTGTTTATAAACTGTTGATGACTTCCATTTCTTACAGAATAAAGCTGAAACACTTTTTCATGGTATTCAGATAACCCCAAGCTACCTGTCATCCCCAACATTCTTCCCTGTGCTTCTGCTTCCTCAGCCACAACAGCATACTCAAAACCCCAAATCACCTTTGGGTTTCTAAAACTGGGCCTGTAGTGTTTCCTCCTAGAAAAAATTATACTGTTGGTCATACTCAAATACTCTCTCCCCTCTGGCATGGACCACTACCCAAAGCCAAGGTAATATCTCACTCATTAGTCCTTTAGTAATTCTTGGGATATATCTCTATTAACTGGTTGTGACTCGTTTGGGGAGCTTTATCTTTGAAGTGCAAAGTTAAGCTATACTATCCATACATAGAAGAAGTTTAATACTTTTATTTACTCATTTTTAAAGAAAAAATTCCTTTGAGTTGCCTGCAAGATCTCTCAGTGCAATACTGCAACCACAAATCTGAAGTTTCCCAGGAGAATGAGAAATCAGATTTCAGAGGTTTTATTTAAAATTTGGGAATGGAGAGCAAACACACAGGCTATCCCTGGTGGGCAGTGACTAGAGAAAAGGTAATGTAGGCTTTGTGAAGAAGAGCCAAAAGAGAAAGACTTCTTGGAACATGGAGGAGGAAGAATGTGTATGAGTGAAGGAAAAACAAAAAAGAAACCCCGTTTTAACTATAGACTGTGAGACAGCCACCAAGAGGGACTCTGCCTTTGCTAGGCTTCATATTTCTCTAAAGTCCTTCTGCCTTACTGGCCTCTCCAGACTCTGGGTTCTTTATTCCAAATTTGCTGAAGAATAAAAGGAAACTGCTTTTGCTGAGCAAAACAAGAAGAAAAAAAAAGCACTTTTGGAGTGAAATGTAAATGATAACCCTAAAATTAGAAAAATTGGAAATTCTCGTGTTTGGTTGGGTGCTTTTTGTTCTGCAGAGGCAGCATTCTCGGACCTATACTGAGTTAGCCTGTCCTGTTCTGGGATAATTTAAGTGTGTTAGATTTTCAACTAATCTAACCCCCAAGATTCTAGCTCCTGATATTATCAATCTAATAAGAACCAGGTGTTTCCATAATAGGATTTCAAGGAGTCTTTATCATATTCTGTTCTCTGAGAGGCATTTCTTCAAATGGTTCTTGTTATCAAAGCACCCCATACAACAAGGTAGCATTATATTTAAATTTTCAGGGACTTTATTGTAATCTCAGCAGTATCTGGCTGTCAGCAAAGAGGTGGCATAATGGACTATAATCACTTTGCACAGAGTAAGGACAGGTCTAGCCGAAAATGTTTAATTCTAGGTGATGGCTCCTGCAGAGTCAGGAAAGGGCACATACTAATAAGGAACTGCAAAAAAAGTACTGGTGACGACATGCTTCCCTGAAATGCAAGCTCAGCAGATTTGTCACTGCTAATAGAACCATTACCACCGCATGTCAAGCTATGAGAAATACCAAAGGACAGGAGCATCAGAGTGAAAGGGATAAGAAGATAACCACGACAACAAAAAGAGATCAGAAGAACCAAATCATGCCTCCATATTTTTAGCAACTGAAAGTGATTAAGTCAACCATGTTATAAATTCTGTGAAATAAAATTGTGCCAAAAAGCTTGCCCAAGACAATATCCACATTTTATTTATTGTAAATATCATACACAGTAACAAAACTGTTTGCACTATGAATATCTGTCCAAAGCTCATTGCTGGTGATCCCTGCATTGTCTTCTGCTACTATATCCAGACTCTAAGGCTTTTATCTTTGTTATTTAATGTATACTTTTCTTTTTTCTTCTTATTTTACATATAAAATATAACACCCTGCAAATTAAGAGAAGGATCCTATTGCTTTTAAAAGAGAATTAATTCTACACACTATTTCTAAAGGTTTCTGTTACCATTAGTAGACTGAGAGTCAAACGGGTTCTCTAGAAAACAGTGAGGTAGTCCAAGAATAACACCTGAGTCTTCAGATCTTGTATAAATTATCCTCTGCTCATCAGCACGCCCCACAGCTGCATTCTGTAATAAAGGGCAGTCCTGCTTGTGTAATGACCACAAGAAGCACAAATGTTTAAAAGCCCAATACTTGAAATGTCTAAGTAAAAATTATAAATTTTTAATAGAAAGAGGTAGAAGCACAAAATAAGTAAACCATGACAGATTCATAAAAATGCACACAATATCTCCATAGGAATGCAAAGTAGCTATTTAATGCTTACAGTACCATTTAACAGCCAGAAAAATAATAACATAAACAAAAGATGAAAACACAACACCTGACCTTTCACACAGCCCACTGTTAGTCTGTGCCAGGATGTGGCTGTTTAATGCAAAACAACAATGAGAAAAGGTTTCTGGATGTGGCGTGTGGCATTCCAAACCAAGCGTTCACTGGCCTGCACTGTAAAACATTTATAGCATCCAGTCCTCTGTTAGGCAAGGCTTCAAATTTACTCATTATTTAGAGTGAAAATGAAATTAAATAACAGAAGATGCCTGCAAATAAATGTAAAATCAGGCACGCTTTGAAATTGAGTTTGCTTAGGGTGGGAGGGCACTCCCATGACCTCATGATCAAGGAGTTTAATTAATCATGCCTGGAAGAGAGAGGAAATGCTTGGGTTACAGGGCTGCCCTTAAAGAACTTACTCTATGTTATCACCCAATATCTGAGATACCAATCTTTTGTGATCACCAGTTACTATGCTGCTATGCTTAACTCAATTTATTTCACTCTTAATTTAACCGTTAATAAAAACTGAGCATCGAGGAACATAGCTTAGAAGGTTCTGAATAGTGCCTCTGGGATACACATTTTATCCTTCCCACTGTTTCTATTCTTGTTACATCAGTATGCAGAAGCCATTTCAACTGAATATTCCTAGACACAATAAAATCATATGCAGAAGGATGGGTTTGGGTTTAAATAAAAAGTTTCAAATTCTGGCAATTTGACTGTCATGCATACAGCACCAGTGCACAGGAAATCCTTGAGGTCCATGAACACAAGCCATTTATCACTGGAGATTATGAAGGAACTCTGTGAAGAAGAGAGGATATCTCTTTGTTTAAGCTTAGGAAGATAAGTGCACTTGCAGCAAGAAGAATGCCCTCTTATACCTATTTCATACCAGTCTGAGGGGTGGGATATCTTAAGTAGACAGGGCTACGCCCAGCATCTGAATTAGATAGACCTGGAGAAGGCCACGGTCACTCACTTTATCTCAGAAGCAGTTTAGCCCTATTTGCATTTTTCTGGACATTGTGCCAAGCTAGAGCCACAGTAAATATCATGAGTCAACTGTGGAATTGCACGTGTCCTTTTTCTTTACTACCTAAACTGTGCCGACCTCTTTCCTCTGTGTGATATTGGTTCTTCTGGAAGCTCCAAAATACAAGAAAATGGATGAAACTTACTTTGGACCAGCTCTTGGCTGATGATATGAAGAGATCACTTTTTAGGTGATGTCCCAGAATTTTCAGAAGGGATACAGACAGGGTAGTAAAGACTTGAGACAGACCTGAGTTTGAACCCAGTGCTGTCATTTCCCAGCCATAAGGACACAGAGAGTTACTTAACCTTCTCAAGCCTCAGTTCCCTCATCTGTAAAATGGGTCAAACAACAGTACCTCTCTCACAGACCCATTGTGACAATTGCTAAGTCCTTAGAGCAAGTGATTGACATATGATAAGTACTCAAGAAATGTTGTAAATTGTGATAATAATACTCCAATATCAAAATTTAAGCCATTGGTCTCATCTTTTGAAATGAGGCACAGAAAAAAAAGCCCATTTAGTTATAAGAACAGTGGTGGTGGGAACCTGTGCTTAAATTACATGGCAAAACGACCCCTCCAATTTTCTTCACTGTAATGCAATTTTCTAAATATTGCATTTTCCTCATTGTCATCTCCAGTAAATTCCTATAGTCTATTGTGTTTTTTCAAATGTGCTAAATAATGAGCAGATCATATTTAACACATTAAAATGTTAACATTCCTATGAAAATGTGTCCCCTGCCCCATTTTCTCCTAGATAAACTATTTTTTATAGTTTGATAGTCATTTTTATATAAGATGAGTCGGCTGTAACCTACATCTTCTCAAAACGTCTTTCTTCCTTAAAGAAAAAGCTAGTGTTGTTCACTTAATGTAAGTTTTCTCTTTGTCACAGTAATATGCTCAGAATAATATATTACTATTTTTAAATCCATTTAAATATGATTTATCATCTTTCACTTGTTTCACCCATGTGGGGCTTCATAGGCAAGAGCTAGGCCACGGTGGTACTTCCTATTGAATCACACACAGCGGTCAAACTTAAACAAATACAAAGAACCATTCAGATTAATGTGTCACTTTCTACATATTCCTAGAGGGTGGCAAAAAGAACCGCATTCATTTTTTTAAATGTCTGAGTCAAAAATGTGAAAAGGGCTAGGGACTTACAGCCCTTCTGGGGCTTTTTTATACATAGAGACAGTTTTTCTCTCTCTCTCTCTCTCACACACACACCAATCTGTTTCATTTCATTATTTCTTTTACAACTTGGGGCCTGTTTTAAAAGTGTTCATATTATTTTCTCTCTCTTTTTCTGCATTCTGTGCTGTTTTTTTTTCTTTAATAGCAAAAGAATTTTCCTATCACAAGCTACCTAAAACTGCAAATTGAAAAGCATCCAAGAGTATTATTTTGCATGTTAAATCTTGACCTATTAGCACTTCTGCTATTTTAATTGTTCTGGTCAATGATTTTTAAAAATTCAAGACTCTATTAACATATTTAGAGCACCCTTAAAAGAGATGGCATTATTTCCTATCTGCACTACATGCCTTCGAGCAGAATTTATTCAGAACTTGATGATAAGACTAACTTTCTTGAAAACTGAAGAGGCCCCATTACCCATATTCATCGCCATCCTCTCCCAACTGTCTTTGAAGTAATTTTCTATAGGATTCACTTTTCAAATAAGGGTGAGCTCTTTGGACAAGCCCAATTATTGGAATTTGTTTACCATACCTTGCTGGAAAAAAGTTCTACACGTTGACAATGATTTGAGCAAAATTCACTAAACAAATAATTTCATAACCAACTTTAACATAGTTATTCAAGAAACTATCATAATATAACACCTCCATCAAATTAATAGCAAGGATAGACAATCCGAAGATGAATCATTTAATTTGTCCTTAGCAAAACGGCAACGAAGTCTATTTTTACTTTATCTATTCAATTTCCCCCTAACAATGTAAAATTCTTGTACAGGCACAAAGCCATCTGCACTTAATTAATCACACAATCCACCCAAACATTATCAGATCCCAAGAGAATGAAGAAGTATATATATAGTTAGAGTCTCCATGTAATACATTTAAATCAGAGCCTATCTAAATGATCCAGAAAAAGCAGCATTGCTTTGCCCAACCCGTTAAATCTCTAATTTCAAGGCAGCAGCACAGACAGCAAGACATAGGTTCTCATCACAACTTTTTATCCTCTTGATACTGATCTTCCTCCCTAGAAGACATTGGTTACATTGAAGGTCTTCCTACATACGATGGGAAATTTCTAGAAGACCTTATCTGCCATGAGGCCTGGCTCCTGTACCCTCATAGAGAACAAGGAACACGTCACCTTAAGAAAACACTCATCAACATTGTGTGATCCGTGGGCCACAGCTCAGCCACTTCTGTCTCATCCTGTGACAATAGGAATGATGTGCTCTGAAAGGTGTCCTTCTTTTTCCAGTCAGTATATGGAAGCCCAAAATGGTTAAGAATAAGAAAAATTATAGCAAATATCAATAAGATTAAGTTTTAGAACTATAGGTGTAGAGGAAACACACCTTGAAGAGGTTGAAGATAGCTCTGTTGGGCTCTGTTGTGTCATCTTCCCTGCCAATAAGCCATTGGATTCCAGGTTTTGTCATGCTTATTTGTTGGTCATATTATCCCTTCATGGTTTCCTAGAATCATTAAGCTGCATATATTGGAAAGAACACTGCCTCAGGAAACTGCTATTCTAGATTCTGATTCAAACCCTCCTACTTTGAGTTGGTATGTCTGAAGCAGGAGTATTGACAGATGCTCACTTAAGGTTCTAACGGTAAAGAAATCCTGATTCTCCAATTTCATGGGGCAAATCTGAGGGTTACTAGGTTTATATGGTTACACGTACATATAGAGAGAATTAATTATGATAATTGGAATTGTTGGGCTCTCTTCAAAGGGAAAGGGCTGCTCTCTCTCACCAGAAAGAAATCATCTGGTGTTTGGAAATTAAAAACAGCTAGTTCCATATTATGGAGGAGAAAGGCTCATTTTGTTGACCCTAAAGCTTCTTGTTGGATTCATATGAGAAACAGTAAATAATTTCCCTATTCAACTCAACAGAAATGCCTAACCTCATAGTACTTAAATTCTAATGGGTGAGAAAGATATAAGCCAAAGAAATCGGTAAATATTACACAAACACATACATTATACACACATATCCGAAGTGCAGTTGAGGGGAAAGGAAGAAGAGTGGGGTTTGGAGTATGGGAGGAAGATGCTACTTCAAATAGGATGGTCAGAAAGAGCTCATTGCTAAGATGACCTTAAGGAGGACACAGGTGGAGCTTTGTGGAAATTGGGAAGAAACGGCTCAGAAGGCTGAACACTACTAGCACGTAGTGGACCCGGCCTTGCTGATGAGAACAAGAAGGAAGCCACTGTGGCTGAAGCTGAGTGAGAGTAATGTGGTAGGGGATGCCTTGAGAGATGGGAGCAGCCAGATCATGCAGGACCTTGAAGCTTTTGGCTTTAACTCGGATTGAGACGAAAAGTCACTGGAATTTTCTGAGTCTGAGCAAAGGAGTGATTTGAATTATGCTTTAAAGAAGTGCTCTAGCTACGGTTTTTAAAATAGACTGCTGTGGGGGCCAGAGTTGGAATCAGGGAGACCAATTAGGAGTCTTTAGACACTCTTTGCCAGACAGACGAGATCCCAGAAATGAAACAGAGCAACACAGTAGCATGCATGCCCTTATTCAGTAACACAAAACAAAAAAATCACAAAAGCTCTCTAACAAAAATCGACAACATCCTAAAAAAATGCAAATTGCTGACGGGTTAATTTTCCCAGAGTATGAATAGTCATATAAGAAGGAAGGGGATTTAAAAAATGCATGTTCTTCAACAAATTGCTTGAGTCTCTAATATCCTATCTACTTTCTCTCATTCCTATTTATATTTTTCTATGCCCTCTTATTTAGTGACATTTATAGAACAGATACATGAAGACAAAAAGAAAAATTGAAATCCAAATGTTTAATGCATCATTCAGTCTCTTTTATCTCAGGACCCGCTAATAATTAAACAAAGACCTAACAATGAAATTTAAAATAGTAAAGTAATATAACAACTCAGTATACTAGAGAAACATAGGGAAAAAATCTAAAATAGTTTAGCGCTATTAGTAAAAGCCTCAGAAACCATATTTCATTGAGCCCTCACAACATCCTACAAGATATGTGGAGAAGAAAAAAACGAAGCTACAAAATGAGATAACCTATCCAAGGTCCAATAGCAAGTAAATATCTTGCACTTATTTAGATCTGGGTGTCTAATTCCAGCTCCCATTTTCTTCTCATCTGTCACAGATGCTGTGGTCTTAGAATTTTTTTTCTTTAAATTCCTCAAAATAGAGATCGCATAGACAAATAATCAAATACCTAAGAATGGTCAGTACTGTCAGTAACTTACCTTGATATGCTCAGTCTGTACTTTATAGCTTTGCTCACTGAATTTCTGACAAATTGATGCGGGAATAGAGTGCTATGCTAACTCATCATGAGGTTCTTTCTTCTGTATTGGAATGCAACCAAAGGCTTTTAATAACAATACTGGAGAGAAACTCCAAAAATGTCCCCTCCTCCAGTTCTTTCTGATAAATGTCCCACCAATCAGATTCATATTTCCCTTCTAACTCTTTACAGTGAAATCCTGACTCAAATTCACTACAGGAAATTTATCTTGAAAGAGAGGCCTGCTTTTCTGTATCATATACAATCGCTATTTGGAGGAAAAGTGTTCTGTCTTCCACTGCCTAAGTAAAGAGATGGAAAAATGTTTCAAAAATAATTTTAAATTCTCATTGTAAACCTATTCATTTTCTACTCCCAACATCTAAGAGAAGTAAAATAAATCTCATTCCAAAATATAACCTTATTTTATAAAGAATTACAACATAGATTTAATTTAAAAGAAGCAACATAATTAAAGAGGAAAGTCCCTGCTTACATGTTTTAAAAGGTCAGTGTCAAAAGTTGACATGAGAAAATGTGTTTCAAATTGCACCTTTTAAATTTAAATGCCTTTTAAAATGTTTCCCTACAAAGTCAGTCACTGCAGGACAGAAGTACTTCAGGGATTTTTAGAAATGAAAATATTTTTTAAAGCAAAATATACCACCAGCAGCATTATATAAAAACTCAAGAGGTATAAGACATCATTTGAATTTCCTTAAATATGTATATTTTAAAATACATCTGAAGCCCATTTCACCAAATCTAACTGGATATATTATCTGAGTTTACCATAAAAAAGGCCAAAATGATATTCTCAAAGGATGAGCCACCAACAATTCATCTACAAAATAATGCAAATTAATAATCAGGAGTCTCACTGGGGGAGGGACCCTGTGTAATTTAGAGATCCATTCATTAATTTATTACATGAGTTCACTTGTATTGTTTCAAATACCTTTTCTCAAAGTTCTAGCTTTAGTGAGATATTGGATATATCATTTTTTCATTATAATTTATATGCACATGCGTGCACACACACATATATATACACATCACAAAAAAGGATGTATATATTTATAGTCTTCATTATATAACTTATAATTGAGCTTTATTCTTTTTGTTTTAATATGGTGGTAATTATTTTGTGCTTGTTAATCTGTCTCAAAGCTATACTCTCCAAGCCCATCTAGTACAAGGATAGAACTTTATAAAGTTTTTTTACATTCCCATCACGTCAAACATAATATAGGAAGGCAGATGCTCAATTCATGAGTCTTAATTAACACACTTGCTTTAATAAAAATTATGGGAAAAAACTGACTCTAATTCACTCTTATGCCTTACATTAGGAAGCTAGTAACTTTTTCCAAAATCTAAAGAACAATTTAATTAATAAGTCATAGAAATTTATACCAATATTTTAATCCTTAGACATCTTTCACAAAGGGAAAGAAATAAATAGCCTGATTTTTTTCCCATATGTCTTTGCTATTAAGCAGGAGAGCAATGAATGGTAGACAAAAGTCAACAGAGATTGCTAATGGAAAAGAGCTTCCTCATATAGAGAGAAAATTCAAGTAGGTAAAAAAAATATCTTTTTTAGACCAGGGAAAGTTAAAAAAAAATACTACCAACAATCATGCTCAGAGAAGAAGAAGTAAATAAAATAGATGCAATACTGCATACAATATGGTTTTAAAACAATTCACTGAAGAGTAAAATAAAGGAGATCACAACTAAGTGAGCCAGTAATAGAAATTCATTTGATGAATCATATTTTTACTAGGGGTCTGGTATGAAATTAAAGCTACAAAAAAAAATTCAGAGACATGATGAAAAATATTTTCAAAATGTGTTTAATGGTATTTGCTTTCTTCTTTTATATATATTCTATGTGGACATATTACCTACTTTTATACACACACACACACACCCTTATATTAGCTATATGTGAACATTGATATTTACATACATATGTAAACATTACCTATATGTAAAATAAGTAAATGTTATTTATCTATAAATATAGGTAAATGTATGTAAATATAGGTAACAAGGAATAGTGGCATTAAAGTGCATTTGTTTATCCAAATATGAAAATAATACATAGATGGAGTCAAACTTTCATGATAACTTCAGACATAGATAAAACTAGTCATATTACTTTGAATAATTAACCCAATTCTTAAAAAAAAAAAAAACTTTGTGAGCAAGGTGAAATTTACTAACTTGAGGCAACCTTCGATGGCGTCCTAAGCCTGCGTTCAGTGCCTTTCCTTTATCCTATAGGATTTAGTAGTATTAGTCACTTCGTATTGTGTTTCCATCTTCTGTTTTCTCATCAGAGTATAAACTTCTTGAGGGTAGGGATTGTGCATTATACAATCCTACAGTCATAGGTATACTTTGCCAAAGCAATGTTTTATTGCGTGAATAAATAACATTTATTTTGGGGAATCCAGAGATTGATGAAATTCTTGCAAAATCACCCAGTGAGTAACATTCCCAAAAGAACAGTTCACTTTTTACTAATGCCCTTCTCTGCCTCTGCTGTAAAAATCTGAGTTGCAAATATATATGAAACAAACAGAAAAAATGTTTTAAAATCTAGTAGATCTCTCTCCATATTTAGAAAGCATAGACTGCAATATCCAACAGTCCAACAATTTTCTCATATGAGAAGCTGGTGTCTTTTAGTTTTGAAAATTACAGTTATGATGCACTATAAAAAGGGCACACCCTTTTATTTTCAATGGCTCTCCCATAGGCTCAGTGAAATAGATTTGCAAAAGTTCTAGTTGAAATAAAGGTAGACACTATGGCATTCTGATGAAGTTATTACATCTCCCTAGATCTGTTAACCACCAGAAGCCCGATATATCTTCATAATGCTTAGAATCATGTTTCCTTCATTTTCTAATTAAAGGCCTGATTATATTTATGACAGAGAATTTAATATGTGCATGTTTACTTAGTTGAAAAATTAAATTCATCAGCTCACCTACTATTCACTATAGCTTTTATAATAACAAGAAAAATGTAAGTAGTATTAATGTTATTCTCCCAAAATAAATTAGATGAATAATGTTTTCCCTTCATTATACAAGAGGGAAAGAAAAGAAGAAAATACTGAAATCAGGGTTTAGAAAATATGAAGAGAACATACGCTTTTAGAAATTGATTAAAACTGGAATGGAATTAACACAAGAGTAGATGCTAGAACAAAATTTTGCTTTATGATCTAAAATTTTGAAAATAGTTCAACAGAATTCATCAATATGAATTGTGTTATTACTCACTGTTGAGATTGGGTTTTGAGTTTATTGGTTTATGAGTAAACATTTTCATGCAATATACTTAGGAATTCATATTTGGACTAGAGTACTCACCTAATCCTGAGTTAATTTCTGAGGGTCAAAATGGTTATGTTATTTTAAGTATAATTTTGAACTATGTTCTTGGGTATTATTTTTAAAATGTATATAGGGAATAATAAAACAAATAGTTATAAATACATAATTATTGATAACTAAAGAGTTTAGGGCTTGAAGATAGTCTCCAAATCATACTGCCTCCTATCCTACTCTCAAATACATTATACAGATCAGAAAATTGAGAGTTTTACAATGGTAAACTTATTTAAACAGTTTATTTAAACAGTCTAGTTGTAGAGTTTCAATTCTCAGAAATCTTAAGGGCTCCAGAGAGTAGGTGCCTTATTCCCCATATTTGGAACAGGCATATACCTACAATAATGTAGCTCCTTCACATAATTTGCTTCCAGCCACTGAACTAAAAAATCCTTGAATTTGGGGACCAGGTCTTATGTATCTCTGAATAATCTCACTTTACACACTTTCACAAGTCTGAGCATTGGCCTTGGCTAATCTTTCTCCCTATAAAGCCTTCCTGTCCTCTTCCTAGTGAAATGTTGCTATTAGTTCAAGGCCCAACTCAGGAGCTCTGAAACTTCTCCACTCTCTTCGGGCTTCCACCTTCTCCAATCGAGGCCACATTATGACTCTCCTGGGCCTTATGTTCTTTGGCCTTTGTAGGATACTTTCATCTTTAAAAACACTACAAATTATGTTTTACAACTATGTTGGTATAAAGATATTACATACTAAAACATTTTATTTGATCTAAAAGGTCCTTGTTTTCCTTCTGATTTTGGAAGAAATTAAAATGTCACGGGCCCCTAAAAGTATCATGTGTCCAAAGCATTGTATCTACTGTAGCCTGGAAAGACAGTCCTACCCCAGTGCCCACCTCCAATGTCAGGGTTAAATAGATTCAACAAGACTTTGTCCCCACAGCACTTTATTAGCACCAAGCACAGTGTTAAGCAAAGAGTATCCCCTAATAAATATTTGCTGTATGCCACTAATTAAAATTTTACCTTTTCTTTATAGATACTTTATTATGTTTTGCCTCCCTAAACTGATTGTGAATTCCCTCATGAAAGGGCCAAGGCCTTATTCACTATTATATACCCAGAGGCTCATAAACTAATTTACATATAAGAAATGTCTTTTGAATTAAACTGAATGAAGGCAAACTTATTTTTCCAACTTACATCAGATGCCATTGACTGCCACCCCAGGGGAAATATTCTTCCCGTATAGGGTACAGCATCCTTCTACATGAGAGCAATGTTTGAAGCTTTTGATTGTCATTCAAGATATCCAATTTTCTGAACCTCAGTTTGGACAAATAGTTAGAAATAACCTGCAATGATAATCCATTGCACAGGGTCACCATTAGATTTTATGCATTATGTCCTTATGTTGGTGAAGTGCCTTTACTGCAACTGTTGAGGTTTAGGTATAAACCTGAAGATGAAAATACTTTATATGGTACAAAAAAGAAATGAGAAAATGAGGGGTTGATTTTAAAAAGATCATAATTTACAAGAGCTTTCATCATTTAACTATATTATAATTTTGTTTATTTTGATGAATAAATTTATTTTTTATCATTTATTTCCAATGAGTATAAAAGCACAAAATAAAGTAAGAACTTACATGTAGTGTATTACATTAAATGCAGATCTAATTAGTTATTAGCTATTTCATATTGCCCCATATCTACTTACTAAACAAAAATGAACTAACCATATATGTAACCTACTTATTCACCCGTTCATTCATTCAACTAACATGTAATAAATGCTTATTACGGGTACTGTAGCAGACATAAAGAACTATATGTTACAGAAGATCTCAGTCTGGTGAGACAGATGGTCTATTTTATTACACTCAGACAATTATTACTAGAGGTGAACATACGGGAACGTATGAAAGAGGCTCCTAATCCTAATTCAGGTTTCAAATTAGACACTTCAGATTTTTGTTATCTAAAATATTCAAATGGTATTTTTAATCATAAAAGTCACGAAAGAAAACTACAAAAGTGAAATATAAAAAAGAAAATGTTAAAACCACTTGCAATCTTACCACACCAAGTTGACCTGCATGTTGAAGAACAACGAAAAAAAAAAAAAATTAAGGAGAGGAAAAAGAGAATTTCCAAGTCCAAAAGCAAATAAAAGTGATCACAAAATCAGAAAAGGTGCTCCAGCACTGGGGGCCAGGAGCACAGTATGTGCTATATATATTAATAATATACACCAGACTGACCCATTCTGCCTCCGCCAAGAGGTTCACTAGAGCATCAGAGGCAGAAAGCAAGCAGGAAAATGGGTGTGTCCCTTGCAGGTTCACACAGAACTGCCATGCAGCAGTAGATGAACCTCCAAGGGGCCAAGGTTCAGAATGAAGCAGGGCTGGGGCGAGTCTATATATTGTTTCTCTTCAGAGATAAAAAGTTTTTGTCTTCAGGTGAGCGATTAATGTTCTGTCTCAGAAGCCTGCATGATCATAGCTACCTCTGAGTTCTGAGAGGGGCTTACTTTTACAAAACATTTTCAAATTCTTCGTTTCTTTAATTCTTCTTAACAGCACTTATTATAGACTAGCAGAGATAGTTCTTGCATTTGACCACCATAGAAACTGACGCTGAGAGAGATGTAGAGTTGCTTAAGGTCAGATTTCAAAATAACAAGGTCAGGAATAATACTTCCTGTTCCTTCTTTTCAATGGAGACACCTGGTTATTCAAAGCCTATAAATTCTGCTGTGGGCAAAACAGAGATTTGGGGGAAGGGAGAGGGATTTGATAATGCTATCCAAGTGACTAATTATGAATGTTTCTTTTTTTGCCTCAATTTATTCAGATAATTGCTGTAATTTTCCATTTGTTGGGTATATGTAGCTACATAGCTACGTCATTAATCCAATTTGATTTTTTAAAAGGTCATAGGTTTAATAGAGAATGGAAAAAGGAATGAGAAACTCTATTTTGCCAGATACATTTGTAAGCTTTTCAATAGTGACACAAATATGAATATTTCATAATTGCATATTTTCTTTTTTGAGGACCAATCGCCATTTTAGTATAGAAACTGTTAATAGAATTACCAGATGGGTGCTTTATTTGCTTTTAAAGTGGGTTACAAATAGTAGCAATTAGTCACTGATGAAGACCTCTAAGTTGAGAGGTTTTTCATAATTCAGCACCATGATAATTTTTGGTATCATCTGCAAAACAATAAATACAAAAACGTTTGTGAAAGCAACATACGTCTTGATAATTTTCAAATTATCTGTGTGTAAAATACTCAATTCTTCTGCACAGATGGAACTTTTCATATGACACATTTGTGCTGTACAGCATACAAAAGATTACTAGAAATTAGTGAGCCCATATTTCTACAATTTGTTTTTATCTGATTCTACCCATTTAGAGCCTGAAGTTATATTTATTTTTCCCACAAAAAGAGGCAATTGCTTATATACAAAAAACGGGGGGGGGAGGATGGGTGTTGAACCGAAAGCTGAATTTATTCAGAAATAGCATTAAAAACTAGACTCTACACTTTGCAGTGAAAATAAGAAAGAAAGGATGCCAGATGGAAATTAGCCAAATGGTGTTCTTTTAGGAATTGTGCCTAAGTTATTCTGAAGGAAAAATAAAGCAAAATAAGAGAGAACAAGAGGAAGATTTGAGCAAGATGCCCTAAAAAAGTTTTTTTCGTTTTATTTATTAAGAAAAGGGAAAAAAATTATTATTCAAACATCTTAAATCCATGAGGAAACTACTTAATATTTTAGGCTACAAAATGTAATTTATAGGTGCTTTCCAGTGATATTTGAAATTTGTCAGTTGTGCTTTCCAAAATCAATTATCAATAGTTGTATTTAACCCATTTTTCAGTATGTTCGTTCATTTAGTCAGTACCAGCATCTCTTCTATCTATCTGACAGCCTTGGTGCATGCTTGGACCTCAGTCATCTTTTACATACCAACACAGAGATGTGCCTACATGCCCACCCCTCCTTCCTACACCAGCTAAGAAAAGAAGACACCCATGTCACTGTAGACTCTTCAGAGAGCCCATTGTGACTGCATATGCTTTTGTTCCTTCACAAAAAAAGGAACCTGAATTGAGACCTCTCTTGATTCAGAGAATCTCCATAAATTGAAGCTCAAACTAAGCATTTCTCTTTAGAATTTACAAAATATTTCAGCTCAGAAAGCCTCTCTCCTAGCTGTCTCTCCAACTGGAATTTTGAAAGTGTCCAGTATCACCAAATTTCCTTTGTTTACAAATAGATGTTGACTGTGATAATATGTGCTAGGTTAGGCCTTTGCTCTGTGATATCTTAAAAATGCAAACAGAATCCCGAAATATAATATTTGTAATTTTAGGCTACACATAGGAAGTCTAATTTTAATTAAAATTTTAAGTGATTATAAAGAGTTAGGTGGGGCTGCAAACATATCATTATATTTACATTCGATGAATAAGAATCATCTATTTCATAGTGGAAAGCTCATGATTGCAGTTCACTCATACCTCATGTCCTCATGTTCTCATATTACCACTACCTTAAAATAGTAATCCATGAACATGCCTCCATGGCCAATGTCTTGATCCTAAGTGACATTTATTACCATTAAAAATAGATTCTCAGGTAAATACATATCATTGCTTCAGAAATAATGAGAAATATGGTTTTCATTGCTTTGCTCAAAAGGAAAGTGAGTGTAAGGAAGACAATGTCTTGGTTTTGTTTGTATTGCATTGTTTACACTTTTGGAAAAACAAATTGAATCTTCTGATATATTAATTTTATTAATAAAATAATTTGTAATTTATGTGAAAAATTTCCAGGCTTAAACACAACCTTCAGGTTATTTAGCAGTTCTTTCAGTGCTCTTAAATATATCAAAAGGATAATAGTTCAATTTTCCAAAGAAAAATGTAGTAAGACAAGTACTGTTTTATCTGTGTCAATTTGTACAAATATGAAGAGGATAGCTGGAGAAGCTTACCATTTCAAAATCCCTAATGCATCAGCAGATACCAATGCAGCATCTAAAACATCAAGTATATGACCAAGTATATGCAGAAATAACATTTAAGAAATCTGATGATCAAAATGTAAATAATCAGGTAAAACAAGTGAAAGTCTACTACAGGTCCTTTTCTCGTTTCATATTTAAATGTGATCAATGTGAGCAACTAGGGTTGGGGCAGAGATTACAGGCCCTAAATAGTGCTACAGAAAATATAAAATATAGTACCTTGATGGAAAGTGGTCAGGGAAGCCTCTATGAAGACCTGGAATTTGAAATGAGACTTAAATGATGAAGAGGAGACAGACATGAAGACCTGAGGGGAGAAACTGTTCCAAGCAGAAAAATAACAAGTTCAAAGTCTTTGAAATGGAAATCTTCCAGCATGTTTGAGTGACACAAAAAGGGGTCAGAGTGGCTTTGATTTAGTGAATAGTTTTGAAAGTGAATGGAATTGCAGTGCCAGAGGCAGGCTAGTACCCATCAGGACAGGGTGGTAGACCGCTCTGGGAGACTGGATTTTATTCTCACTGTGATGGAAAGCCACTGGGGGATTTTGGCCATCCCAAATCTGAAAATCCAAAATCCAAAATGCTCTAAAATCTAAAAATATTTAAGCACCATCATGACATTCAAAGAAAATGCTCATTGAAGCATTTTGGATTTCAAATTTGGGGTGCTCAACTGGTAAGTCTAATGCAACATTCCAAAATCCAAAACACTTGTGATCACAAGCATTTAGGATAAGGGATACTCAATCTGTGTTTGCATCTACACTTTAGAGAGACCACTCCGTGGAGAATGTATTGTAGGAAGCATAGTCGAATCAGAGAGACAGCACAGGTATTGGTGACCTCCTTTAGAAGAGGAGGTGGTGAACAGTGATCAGATTTGGTGTAGAATTTTGAGGTAAAAATAACAGAAATTACTGATAGATTGGGATAGCATATAGGGGAAAAGGATAAAAGATGATCTCTGGGTTTTTACCCTGAACAAACTGGGTAGAATTCATTACTATTCACTCATATGAGAAAGGTTTCTAAAGAGAGCAAATTGGAGTATTTGAGGGGAAAATTAACGGTTTTACTCTTCCTTTATTATATTTGTAATAACATTAACAACTAGCAGTTATTGAGGACTTATTCTAAGCCAAGAATATTTTTAAACTATTTATTTATTTATTTATATTTTTTGCTCATTTAATCCTCCCCCAAACCCCATAAAGTAGTTCTTAGTATTATCCTTATTTTAGAGATGAGAAAACTAAAGCACAGAGATTATGTAACTTGCCTCAGTCAGCCAGCTAATAGGTGACAGCCAAAGAGAATCTGGCACCAGGAACTACCACATGACCCCTGTGTGATACTGCCTTTACCTTTAGAAAAGCCAAGGACTTGTGCAGAGTATGGAGCCCAGAGAAGTCTGGGATGGCAATATATAAAACCAAAATCTTGGGTTCACCACACACTTAGACATCTATTAGAACCAGTGTAGCAGACTGATAATATGTAGTTAATAGGCAATAGAGGAGGAAAACCAAGTAAATGTGGTGTTATGAAGTACTCTGGGGCAAGGGAGTGAACAACTGCTCACATGACAAGATTCAGAAGAAGAGACACAATTGACCACTGAATTCAGCAAATTGAGACCCAGTGACCTTAGTAAGAGCCATGCCAGTGGAGTGGAAAGAACAAAAACAGCCACATAGGAGTGGATTAAGGAGATCTTAAGATGTGAACAGTGGAAAATGACCATGTGGACAACACTTTGACAAGTTTTGATGAAGGAGATTAGAAACAAGGGGTTGTCACTGGAGCTGGTACCTAAGTCACAAATCTGTTTTTGTTTTTGTTAGGTATTTTATGTTTGTCTTAATTTTTCCTGCTGCCATAACAAAATACCTTAGGCTGGGTAATTTATTAATATAAATAGCAGAAATTTATTTCTCGCAGTTCTGGGGGCTGGGAAGTCCAAGAGCAAGGCACCAGCAGATTCAGCGTCTGGTGAGGGCTGTTCTCTGCTTCCAAGATGGCACCTTGTTGCCCTGTCCACCCATGGCAGAAGGTGGAAGGACAAAAGGGCAAAAGGGTCCTAGCTAGTTCTCTCAAGACCTTTTATAAGGCACTAATCCATTCATGAGGGCAGAATACTCACGGCCTAATCATCTAAAGATTTCACCTCTTAATACTGTTGCACTGGAGATTAAGTTTCCACATGAATTTTGGAGAAGACACAAACATTCAAACCATAGCACTGTTTGAAATAGGTTCTATTACCACATATTTAAATGTAAATTAGAATGACCTAGTAAAGCAGTCTCTACTTCTACCTAGCAGAGAAGAATAAAGTTATCCACTAAAACATATCTTAAGCTAAATACATATTAAGATTCCAAACACAGGGGTTGTTTTTAAAGAGCTTAAGTTTTATTCGTGTAGATTTCACTATATGCTAGACTATTGCTGAAAATAGGAATCATCATTCTATCTCAGGATAAAGAGGAGGAGGGAAATTCTTATGAACTTCTTCTTCCAACTCTGGGATGTTGTTTTACTACTTTAGTTCAATAAGTCTTATAATTATAAAGTCCAAATAGTCAACCTTTCTAGTTCTCTTCCAAATCTAATCATCCACAAATACTTCATCAATTCACTTGAATAATTTGGCAGCTGGTTTTTATTGTTGCTTGTGTTTTTGTTGTTTTCTCTCCTGTAACTTGTCACCATTCTAGATGACTTGGATGTCATATTCCTCTATTTAGTTTTGGAATTCTTTTGCCTTGTATTTTAGTGACAGTCACTTCCACTCAGCTTTGGCAGTCCACTCCCATAGATACAAAATGGGCTGTTTCTAATCAAACAGTGTTCTACTCTAATATCCAGAATTGTGAAATTATCCTCTCTCATCACTTTTCCCACTTGCTTATGCCCACAAAAATTCTTCTTAAGCTTCTCAGGCTGATGACCCCCACGGCTTCACCATTCCATGCACTGGCAGTCTCTAATCCTTCCTGCCTTGACTTCCTTCTCTTCCTAATTTTGATCCCCCTGATAACCATTTTCAACACACTTTCATGGCTGCAATTGATTCCTTCCATTCTTTGACCTTGTCTTGCAGCTGCCTTGCCAATCCCATTACCAAATCAGTCCTACCATCTGTTTGCTCTCCTCCTCCTCCTGGGCTGCCAAGAGTTCCTGAGAAAATTGAATAACCACACTGATTGACTCTGCTACAAATTTATGATTTCCAATGTCAGCTGAACCCTCAGAGCTGCTCGGCAGCCCTATTACTCATTCCTACTTGGCTGGTCTTCCCATTCCACACAGCAGCTGTTCCCACCACACCCTCCAACATCCCCACCCTCATCCTCACCCCCTCACCCTTAACACATGATTTCTCCTCCTATTGCTGAGAACATTAAGGTTATCAGGCGTGAACCCCCTCCCTTCCCTCCTCTACATCTCCAAGTTTATTTGCATATTTATGCATCTGTACCTCATTTTGCATTTCAGAAGAAGAATCCTTATTCTTTTGCCCATCTGACTTTTTCATTCCACTCCGTTCTGCCTCTGCCCAAGATCTTGTTTCATCCACATGCTTTCTCTTTCCTGTTTAACCTCTGACATTTTTCAACCCACAAACCTACCCAAATTTCTCTATTCCATAAAAAAGATCTTTCCTCATGTCTTCCACCAAGAAACTGCTGTTTCTTTTTCTTTACAGCAGAAAATCTTGGAAAAAGACCTTGCATTTTTCCAAGTGGAATTACATTCAATGGCTCTACTTACTTAAAACTGGCTCCATCAAACTCAATGTAATCTTCTTGCCTGGCCACCATGATGATGAAACTATTAGAAATGCTACATAAAGTATTCTTTTATCACTCTTCAATTATCTTGATCTGAATGCTGGGGTTTGGCTTTAATATGAATTCATTCACTTACTAACTTGCTTGAATTTGGGCAAGTTACTTAACTTCCCTAAGATTTGGCTCCCTCTCATTTAAGGTGAAGATGCATGGGTCACCTTTGTTTGCACTGTTATCCTGTATCTCACTTCTTTCGAGGAGGACACCCCAGTTTCCTCCGAACACACTACTTTTCACCCACTGAATTTAGTCTGGTAGGACTGTTACTCAAACAGTGTCATCTTTCCCTAACCAAAAGGTTGACAAGTGTCCCCAACAGGACATTTCAGCATTCCCTCTCTGCAATGTGAACAATGAGAATAATGTTTAAATAAATTAACATAATTGGATTTAAGTCATTCCAGAAGTACTGTTTGGAAGAGATAGTTTACCAGTTCCTAGTAACTTCGGAATTTATTTCTACCCTCTGGAACTGGAATAGACCTTTCTCTTTCCTGAGCATGTTCCTTCATCCTCTACTGGTACATTGTGAGTTCCACTTCACAGCTCACAATGCTTTCTTTGGTTTAAAATATTAAGTTATAAACTTGGTTTTCATTGCTTTAAAATAAAGTACGTTATTAGGATTAAATGAGAAAATTTGTGCAATATCTTTACTTCAAAGCTTAGTGCCTAGTAAGGGTTAAATTGATTTTTGCTCTTATTGTTGCTTTTCATATTGTTATTATTAGTACATTTACTCCATGCTTACTGAAACATTTTCCTTTCTATCATATGATTTCTCCTTGTTCTTTTCTTTTTTTTAAATGTACTTCTTTGCTTTTTTTTTAATGTTATCCTTCAGTGGTTCATCAAGATTAGTTTTCTGCTTTCTGTTTTTACTCTCTTTATATGTATATTTTTTCTTTTGTTCACCTGGGGATCTCATTTCCTTGCACAGAATCACCTATCACTAAGTGTGATGAATTGTTTAATTCTTTCCTGCCAATTTTATCTCCTACATTTCAAATTCCACTTTCTTATTTAAATATTCAAAACTAAAATCTGAAGCAAACGTCTTCTGTTTTCTCTTTCTTCTTTTCCCCAACATCTGATCATCTATGAAATATTTCACATCATTTTGTCCATATGCCTCTTGATCTGTCTCTGAGGACAGAGTCCAAGAGCATGGCATCAGAATTGCATGATTGGACTTCATCAGACTATTCCAGTCCCCTGAGAAGCATCCCTTTCTGCAGTGCTTTCACTATATACTGCCCTCCACTCTAGCAACACAGCCAACTTTCTAAAACATTTATCTTGTTATCCTTTGCTTGAAAACTTACAGTGAGTTCCAAACACTTTCAGGATAAACCTAAACTGCTAGACATAAAATTTAAAGCTCATCTCTGGCTGAGTTTATTTCTTCCTTCCAGTTCATATTGAGTCTCTCATCTTATGCTCCCTACACTTTAACCACACTGGATTATGTGCCTTTTACCTAATAAACTATGAACTTTGACATCTTCGTGACTTTGCTCATGATTTCTGGTCAGTTAAAATGCCTCTGTCTTCCCTCCTAGTTTGAGGAATCTTCATTTATTACAATGTTAAACTCAAAAGGTTCTTGTATCATTAAATCTTTCCCAAATGTCCTCATTATTCCTGTCTATGTCTGTCTTCCTAGAGCACTTACAGCACATCTAACTCTCATAGTAGTGACTTCCTTGAAAGCACAAATAGTATCTTTCCCATATTTATATGGCCAGCATCAAGTACAGTGCCTGGGCTAAAGCAAATACTTAATAATTATTGGTGAGTAATTATAGCCCTCTGGAGATCTTCAAAATGGAAAAATACATTTTAAATAAATAAATATATATGAAACATATCTATGGAGAAAAATCCATATTTCAAAAAATATATATAAATATATGTATTTCCATATATATGTGTATGTATGTGTTTGTATCCAAAATAATCCAACACTTTTATACTTTTATACTCCACTGGATAATGCTTCAGCTAAGTCATCTCATGACTCAACCCTGACATTAGTATCCCTAATATACTTTACTTATGATATTAATAGGTTATATTCATAATTGGCAAATCAAGCATTGAGAAAATTCTAAATTACATGCCACGGTAAAATATTCCAACAATATAATATATCACAGGTTGCATCCTTTCATAATAATGTCAGTAAGAAAATTTTGATTTCTTAGTGAATTTTGAAAAGAAAGCTTTTAACTCTTTCAATTAGAAAAATAAAATTTGAATTGTCACATCATGGATAACAGCAATGATAAAGGTGTGATGGTACTCCTGCTGAAACTTATCAAAAACAATCAAAAATTCAAATAAATATATAAACATTTATTTTAAAAGTACACTGACAAAGTACACTGAATATGATTTATATGAGATTTTGCTTAAATTTCATGATAAAGCATAAAAGAGGCATTTTGAAATTTGTATACTATGAATGTGAATATTTATCTATAGAACCATGGGTTAAATATTTTGCATAGATATGTTATGTGGAACCTCTGCATAATATGGAATATTAAGAATGGCTTCAGCAGTACAGAACAACTTTACAGGGTATCTTTCTTGGAAAATTTGACCATGTAAGTACCATACATTAATCATGACTCATAGGCCAGGGGTTCTAAATTCTTGAAACTCTAGATAGCCTCTAACATGCTGTAGGCCTTTCAGCTCTAACAGATTGAAACTAAATTTCCTTGGTTGAAAGTCAAAGATCAGACAGAAAACTTCCAGGCAGAAAGCATCTAGTCTAGTAGAATATCTTTTAATTGGAATTAAAGGTGAAAAAAGAAAAAAAACCCAGTAACTCTACAGACTGTGCCTCTGATATTGATGATCCTTAAAATTTCACTGTCACAGAACTGCCAGAACTGTCTTACTGCAAGTGAAGTCCTATGAATTGCTTTATTTTTTTCCAAAATGAAACAGCGTGTCCTATAAACTACAGAACTGTAAAATTCATATTCACACAATTTTTGGCATATATTCTTTTTTTAAAACCATGAAGCACAAAAAGCAAACAGAAATTATTGAAAAACCTTAGTAATATGCTGCAAAATAAAAAAAAAAACAAAGAAAAAAATCTAGATACAGCCGGAAATAAAAATCAGCTTACAGATTGAACAGTTAGTTTACACAAGGATAGAGGTAGAAATAGGATACAAATTTGACAAAAGATGATTCTTTAGCCTTCAACCTCAAAAGAGCCTCCTAGGCATTACTTCACTGAAATCACAGCTTAACATCAAGGAAAGTCTTTTTTAACTGCCACTATTCAAGAAAGGAATTTTTAAAATTGTATATTAAAATCATGCTTTGTATCTAGCCCAAACATCATACAGATTTGCAATATCATCACAGGTAAACAGTTTAACTTTACCTGAACTAAGTTAAAAGAATGGTTCTGTGACTATGTATTTGTGAAACCATGCATTAATATGTTTCTTTTGTCATTAATTATATTTATTCCATTATTAAAGAAGTAAGTCTCAAGTGCTAAGCATCTTACTGGTGCCTAGAAGTGATCAAACGTGGTTATCTTTACTACATCTTATCCTGCATAAAGTGTGGCCAAAAATGCCACAAGGATTCTAATTCCAACAGAAATATGTCTCAGCTAAGCACACAACACAAATATCTTTAGGGTTATTGGTTCTTCTCTCTATGGTGATTCCTCGGTGCTGCCATGAAAGTTATTCCCCTAAAAAATCAGGGCATCCAGTCCCCTCTCTTTAAAGGCCTCTGCTATCTGACCCCCATTTCTCCCAAGACCAAGTGGACTCTCCTTCAACTTGAATATAATGTCTTACACATTTTGATCTATTTTCAAGTCTCCTTTTATATCATGCTGCTTGGACACCCACTTGTCCTCCAGCAGACCCCTGACTCTTGGCACTGTGCATATCACCTCAACTGTATTACCCAGCATGTAATCGTTTCTAGGAATGCAATATACAAAATACCTAGTATATTGCAGGAGATCAATAAATATTTATTGAATGACAAATATTTATTGAGTGCCCTAAAAAACACATATATTTCTCATTTATAGCATCAAATGAATTCAACCATTGCTTAGTAAGCCTTAGGTAATCTATTATAAGCAAGGTACTCTGCTAAGAACTAGGGAAGGGGGATAGGTAGATATGAATCACACTTGGACTTTCCCAGTGAGGATATTATGGTGCGATAAAGAAATATAACATGTATACACTTATATGTGCACAGTATTTCATCATTAAAAGTGGGAAGCTCTAGGTACCATAAAATCATACAAATAAAGGGGCTTAAAATGAAGCACTAACAACTTGGTAACTAGGAAAAGCTTAATAAAAGAAGAATCATGGGAGGTAGGATTTATTCATTCAAAATTAGCAAGACAGAGGATTGTGGGAGGGGATAACAGTATGGGTTAAGATTAGAACTAGGTGGATGTACTTCTAAATTAAGAAATTTGAAATTTATTTATTAGATATAAGCTGGCACTGGATGTTTCTGTGCATAGTCTAACAAGAAGCAAGTTGTTCTGTACTTGCAAGATTTTAAGGCAGGAATGTATGGACTACTTTAGCCTTTTATGTAATATCTGAATCCACTATATATAGTTTGTCCACAAACTTTAATATCAGTTCAATTATGCTTTGCAGACCTAACCATGATCTATTTTATTTCATAGTCTTGGTCAGTTACCACATCAGTATAGAAGGAGAGAGCTCTTTCTTTTTTTAAAAAACATATATTTTCATGATATAATATTACGAGATAGCACAGTAAGTGGAATGACTGCTAATAGCAGTCATCCAGCAAATCAATTTCAAATTCAGACTAAATAATAAGTAACAGTGACTGTTAAGCAAGATTATTTGGCCTTACAACCATCATGTGAAAAGTAGGCAATGTAAAGATCCAACTGTAACATATCTCTGAGAAAGCAGTTAATATGAAAAGTTATAGTAAAATATTTGAAGGAAACTGAAATAAAACATTCCCCAAACTCACAATTAAACAAAACTGAATGGCAACAAAAGTGATGCAGCAACAGCTGAAGACAGCATGTCATTGTGTTAAATGGGTTTCTCCCAGACAAAACAGCCTGGCGTCTTTTACTAATATAATTCCAAATATTCATCAAAGTAGAGGTAAGGATATGAACTCATCTAATCACTGTGCTGAAGTCTACTAGAAAATAAATAAATAAACCTGTCACATATTTTTTCTGCATTTGTTTCAATGAATAATTTCTAAATTTAAAGGGACACTTGTGGAAACAAACCAAAGTTTGCATTGACTATTAATCATTTTTATTATGTTCTCATTTGCAAATATTAACATGTGTTTATAAGCATGTTTGTATATTCTAAACAATTCCAAAGCATACCTTTTCAAAGCCATGCTAAACAGAATGGTAGTAAAATCTATACCAACAAATAAGTCTAATACCAAGTGTAGATTCCCAAAATATTTAGGAAAATTAGGGTTTAAAGTGAGACACACCTGCAATTTGAATCCCAGCATAGCTCGTGACTAGTGTAAGATCTTTGGAAAACATTTGTTTTTAGTAGCAGATAACACTTAGAGGCACTTACTATATACCAGGCAGCATTGTGTGTTACACTCAGACCACTTCTGAAATCTTAGCTCAACTAGTGAGTAAGCAAAAATGTGACCTGTGTCACATTTCTAAGCTCTTCTTTAATAATAGCTACGATTTATAGTTTCTCACTTTATGTCAGGCAGTGAAGTGTTATATAATATGTTATATATGTTATATATAACAAATTCATTTATCCACATGTATAAATAATGCCATGAGATGTGCTATCATCTTCATTTAAAAGCACGAGAGCGCTGGGCACGGAGGTGTGCACCTGTAACCCCAGCTACTCAGGAGGCTGAGGTGTAAGGATTGCTTGAGCCTAGGAGTTTGAGACCAGCCTGAGCAACATAGTGAGATCCCATCTCTAAATAAATAAACACGTGAGAGATTAAGTTACTTGCCCAAAGTTTCAAAGACTGGCCTATATCAGTGGTCTAAATACTTCACCTTTTAATATATAAATTATATATGCCTTTAAATTATATATTTTCATAGGAACTCCAAGAGGGGACAAAATACAGTCATTCACATACTCAGTAAATGAACTGAAATTAAAAGAGCAGTCTCAGATCAAATCATCATCAGGTAACTATCAGACGAAAAATAAAACTGCAACTTTCTGATTGTCTGATGATATCATACCACTAAAATAAAAAGAAGTGTAGGTGTCACACTTCTGTGTGTTTGTCCCAGCACAAATGTTTACTGAACACTTTTTATATAACAAATTTAAATTTATCCTTATTTTAGAAAATAGAACTGTCAACTGATTATACACTGTCAATGAAAAATCCATAATTTTGCCAGGCTCAGTGGCTCATGCCAATAATCCCAGCACTCTGGGAGGCTGAGGTAGGAGAATCTCTTGAGACCAGGAGTTTAAACCAGCCTGAGCAACATAGTGATACCTAGTCTCTACAAAAAATTCAAAAATTAGTTGAGTGTGTTGGAGTGTACCTGTAGTCCTCGCTACTTGGGAGGCTGAGGCAGGAGGCTTGCTTAAACCCAGGAGTTCAAAGCTGCAGTGAGCCATAATCACACACACACAAAAAAAAAATCCATAATTTTTATATACTTTTTACGCCATTTGCCAAAATCCCTACTAAACAAAAAGGGAGCCATTTGAATTGATGTGTTAAACAAGGAAAAGAGACAAGGAAAAATAAACCCTTAAATGTCTTCCTCCTCATAAGGTTTTGCATAACAGTGAATTTAGACATCCATATATACATAGTTCTGGGTACAATGAAGTATCTGTGCATTACAAAATAATTCCAAAGTTAAATTCCATTAACTACCAAAAGAGGCTATGGGACAATTTTTTTGGGAGGAAGAAAACAGTCCTCTGTGGACCCACTGTATTATACAAACCCATAGGAAACTAATAGCCTAAACATTTAGCCGTAAAACAGGAAGCCATTAGCTTTCAGCGATTGAGTAAGCAAGCTTGAGTCAATCTCAGGATATTAGCCAGATCCTCAAAATATTTTATTTCTTTGCATGTTTTGAATCATGAGCAATGTAAAATGAAGAGTAAAACCCCTTCAGAAAGTCTGCCATGTTTTATAGCCCGATTTTCACAACTACTGTGGCCATCCTTTATGTTGTTGTGAAAAGGCAGAACCAATCTTCCGGCAGATGACTGTCTTTGGCTCAGCAGAAACTTCCATCCCATGTAATAAAGACAAACACACATAATCTGAAAGTGTTCTTACTGGGGAGGGGAGGAGGAATGAGAGAAACCTTTTATGTCCTACACATGATAAATTATTTCTAAGATGCATATTTCTTTTCCTCTGGCCTGTCCAAAAGCAGAGTTCCATTGTGACCCTCCAGAATGCTGTCCTTTGTAAGTAATTTCAATGGTCCTTAATAGAATCCTATGAATCACATTATATATTCCAAAATATGATTACCCTTATACATATCTTTTACATTTGCTCCCAAAATAGTCAGAGGTACTTCTTTTGTATCTAACTGAATCCTTTAGGCATTGATTTGTGGTCATTTGGAATTTAAAATGTAGTCCATTTAACTCTATTGCACACGTAGTTATTTAATATGCTTTGAATTCAGGAAGTATTTCATGTCATCAAAATGCCTTCTTGAAAAAATCTGTTCTGGATTCAGGAACAAAGCATATGTGCATTCTCATATTTTATAGTGAAGAATTGTATTTAATTCTGCTGGCATGTGACATAATCATCAGCAATTCTAAAGCTTTCTCTTTTTTTTATTGTCTTCATTAAATCCATTGGGAGTACAATGGCTTAGGTCACAACATGAAACATCATGCTAATGAAAAGGCTAATTAACTGGTATAAGAAATAAATTGCATGAAATAGATTGCTATATTACTTTGTTTTAACTTTTGTGTCATTTCAACTTGGTAACCACTAATTTAGAATCCTCTAATCATGCTCTTTAATCCAAATGTTAATCTCAGATGACAAGAGCACATGGCTAGAGCCCTAATTCAAGATACACATTGCATTTCTTCCTAGTATTAAAAATGGGCTATTGAAAGAGAAAAAGATCCTGTGTTTGCACACTCCTTGGTATTCATTTGAATACAACTTCCTTAGGGTAGGACTAATTGGAAGTCAGACTCATAAACATTTTCACAAACTTCTCAATCCAAATAGCAAGGCATTTATGTGACTGTTCATCAAAGGATATTTATTTAAAAGGCCCACGTGATAACTTTGATTGTTTCCTTAAAACTATCAATGTCTTTCTTAATATATAATTTTTTCAATTGCATGATTTTAACAATCAGCCTTCAATTTGGGGTTCAAAAAATGACATACATTTTTATTTCATAAATATGCAGGGTTTTTAAAAAGTTAACCAGCAGAAAGTTAGAATACACTGTACCCACTTGAAATGTATTATCAAGAGGCAGTTTCTGATCTTTCTGGAATGCACATACCAAATGTCTGCTTCTTTCATGAGCCTGACACATAGGGGAGAAAAAACCCTTGCTGACCCGCCTTTAACAGCTAGACACATAGCAAAGGAAGATTAGAGACCTGGATCTACCTCAGCTCCTACTGAGATGGAATTTTCACTGACACAATCTAGCAGTAAGTAGCAATTAGACAACAGGCTGAGCTGTACCTGATCTCAGAGCTCCAATCTCTTAAAATTGGAAATGTTAATTTTCCCCTCATATCTAAGAATATAGGCTAGGATATTCATTTTTAATCACATTAATTTTAACTCCTTATTAGAAATTCACAAAAAGCAGCATAAGATAGTTTATCATGGTGGAATTAACTTCCATAAAAATATAGAGTAGCCAGCTGTTTCATAAAAAAAGGCAAAAAATTATTGAAACTTGTGGTCTAATATAGTAAAAATCTGAAGTTGGCTTTGTTTCTTTTCAGATGCTCAGTTGCTAAACTGTACTATGAAGTTCAAGTACAATATTCTCATGGTTTCACAAGTGATGCTTGTGTGCTTCCAAGACCACAGAGACATTTCTGAGGGCTACATTTTCCAGTCACAATTATTAATCAATATAAAAAAGTAGTTCAAACTTTCAAAAAGTAGTTTCAAACAGGCAAAACTGAACATTTTCAATGGTTGTTTGTTTTATTCTCTCCAGTACTCTTAGTTAACGAATTACTACATCTCCAATAAAACCCACTGACTTTTTGGATACAAAACATTATCCAGTTCAACTCAGCAAGTATTTATTTTGTTTATATTTCATACATCCAAATCTTACCACTTAATAAATGTGGCACATTTTCTATTTAATGAAGGACATTCAAAATAAACCCTCATCATACATAATAGACACATTAAATATTTGCAAAGAATAACTACCCATGTGTGGTTTGGTTATGAGAATAAGTACTATCTTTTTATGATAATATGACAATGTATAATTCTTAGATTTCACAATTTTTAAGCTACTAATAATCAGAGGAAGTGATATACCCTTATGACTGTGAATAAAGTGATCTTCAAAAATTATTCCTTGACCTTTTGGAAACTTTCATCATTGGTTTGTGACAAAGGTTTGAGTTCAGCTTTCACAGTTTCTTTTCACTTGTCTATGTCTGAAAAAATTAGTGCTTACAGAGCTCGAAGATTTGAATTAGAGCAGACCAGAAACTGATGAATTTCCCTAGAAAAACTCTATCTGTCCAATTTTGCTAAGTTTCACACCATAGTATGTAGAGAATACAGAAAGCTTGAAAGCTTGGTGTTACCTTTTCTGTAAGTGTTTCACTTTTTCACAGTGATACTGGGTTTATTTTGGCCTGTGAACATCCAAGTCAGCAACCACTACACTCTATTCATTTGTCAATTATAAACACACCAAGAAGAAAATTAATAATTCCAGCATTTATTGAATTCTTCTTATGTCATCCACACATTGTCGGGATTCATCTCACTTAAAAGTCACAACTAATTTATGAGGTAGATACTGTTATTAACTTCATATTACACACAAAGAGATGAAGGCAGGAAGATGTAATTTGTCCAAATGTCACTCAACTTGTACATATATGAGCCACATTTCAAATCCAAGCAGTCTGAATTCCAGACACTGCACTCTTCCACTATGATATTTTGCCATTGTGCATGTGACATTGTAACAATTAGCCTGCATGGCTGTATTCCCATTAGGTCGTGAACTCCTCCTGTTGGAAAAATGCAGTTGCCATTTTCCTCAGTCCTCCTAGATTCCAGCAGCAAAACCTTCATTTTCAAAATGTTTTTGATGCAAATAGTACATATTTATAGTAACATATGTTGAGCCCGCAAAGGAAGTAAATTGGAAAAGGATTTCCCTTCTTTCCTGTCTGTAGTATTTAAAGCCGACCTTACATATCAGATTCTTTGTCCAATACTTCTGTGTACAAGAACTTCTGAATACCTTTCACATTTATGTCATGCCAGCTGAGTCTGCTTCACTCAAGCTACTAGATGTGTGATCTAAAGAACAACAAAATTCATCTCTGTACCCCCAAATAGTTTCAGAACTTAATTTGTTTCCCCATTTTTAATACTGTTGGGCCTCAAAGCTCTGCATTCCATCTGTAGAAAGTGACCTCTGGAACCAGAGTGTCAGGGCTCTACCTCCCGCTAGTTCTGTAGCTTTACAAAGTTACTGAAACTCTGTTCCTCATTTTCCTCATCTGTAAGATGGGTATCAAGACAATAATATCTGCCTCATGAAGTTGATAAGAATGTTAAAGAGAGCTATCAATACATCACCTGCACAGAGTTGATTCTAGGTGACAAGTTGAAAAAGTTATCAAAGAAATATTAAGATCAGTTCAACTAATTTACTAAAACAGGGAAGTGAATAATAGCATTCAAAAAAACAACAAGAACTAGAACCAAAAGCAAATGTTTTAATCCTTGATAATATTTTTAAAACTTTCTGTAATATTTCAGTGAAATTTTTTTATTCATGTGAATTCAATCTGATCATGGATTCTAAACCTAACTTTTCAATGGTGACCTCATTCATAGTTGCTCCATTGCTTTAGATAGCCATTTTCCTTGAGGAAAGTTTAGTCTTCCTTTTTTTGTTGTTGTTCCAAATAGAGGCAAGAAGAAAAGAGTAGAAGGTTTATTTAGAGAGAGAGTAGGACATGAGAGAGGTTTAGTAGGTAGAAGTCTGCAAGTCTTCAGTTTAAGTTTCTAATCTTGTAAATAAGGGATAAATGTAACAAAATTAAATTTTATTAACTAAATCAGTTCCATCAAAATCCATCTAAAAGAAAAACAGTTTCAACACTCTAAATAAGGATCCCTGAAGATTATCCACGCCACCTTTGTGATTCTGAAAGTGACACTATTTTGCAAGTCAGTTTGCTGCAATGAAGAAAAACAAAAAAACCCACATATACCTGCTTTCATTTTGCTTCCTACTGTTGCCCTGACCTTTCGCAGTTGGAGTAGTAGCAGGAAACTAAAACAAAAGTACTATTTTCTGTGTGAGGCACTTTGCGACTAAACATTAATCGTGAAATTATAACAGTCACAAGACTCTTCTGCCTGCTGCTTCCTCTAAGCAGAGAATTACTATTAGATAAAAGAGCCTACAGCAATAAACATCAGGGGCTACTTTTTCCTTCTCTGAACTCAATCAGGCTGATCCAAGTCCAGAAATGCTTTGAAGTCACAGACACTTTCCCTTGCTGGTCAACCCTTGAGGGGTAAAGAGCAAGAACAATTGGTTCTGACACTTTTAATATTCTGTTAGGGAATGCATTCAACTCAATGAAGAATAAAAAGATTTCCTCTCTTACAAATTGAATGATTTTGTACTTGGGTACTGCTTGCTTTAATTAACTTAAGGGGACCTATTGATCCCAGAACATGATTATTTATACCTCGGTACATATTTCCGTTAAGTTAAACTAATGATGAAGTAGCAGCAACTGTAAATTTATATTTTTCCTTCATCTTAAGGCATGTGTTGTGCTTTGGGTCAATTTAAGTGGAAAACAGCACGTGATTCTCTTAATACTGATGAGCAGTATTGAATATTAATGTGATGAGTATTAAATACCAGTTATAATATTTCTAAGTTATCAAAGCCTTTGAAGTTAAGAATTAAAATAATCTTAAATTCGATAGTGGAATCCAAAATCCATAGCAAAACCTTGAGAACTCAAAAAATGTAACCCTAGGGTCTGGCTGTTTAATGGTAGAGCAAAATTTAACATCAAAACTTCTAACTTGTTCCAAGTGTTTTACTCCACACTCTCTCACCATTATCTCTGTCAAACCTTTTCTCTTTATCCTGTGCCTAAACTCTTTACTCTCCAATTATAAAGATGTAGAGAGTGTATTCTAAAAACTAGCAATATAAACATATTTTATGTCCCATTTTATGTTTTAGGAGATTGTTAAAATAGGACATATAGGCATTTTATAAAGTAGCGTTTTTTATTATTTTGGTCACAGAAAAATATTCAATACAATAGAAGTATACAGTTTGTAGACTTATAATTTATTATAATATCATAAATAAAAACAAAAATCCCTGTAATATTATAGATAGGATACCAACTGCAGCTGATTGTCACATAGAAAGAAGAGGTGAAAATTTCAACTATAAAGTTAATCAGCAAGATAAAGAGAAATGAGTACAAATAGCAGAGAACAACAGTTTCAAAATCATTATGGCACATGGTGACTACAAAAAATATGTCCATCTGTTTTAAATATTCACTACCTTATCTATATATGATTACTTGTTATATAATTTAGGTTGAAGAAACGTGGGAAAAGCACATGCAACTTATTGGTAGGACTAAAAAGTTATAGTTAGAACATAAATATTTCTCCAGTCTCTTCTATAAGGGCATCCATGATTCACATCTTGTCACTGAGTAAAGCAGCCCAAAAGAGTATAATATGACTTTCCAACTATCTATAGACTGATTTCACATGAGCCTACTCTCATCATTTTCAGACATTGGTACCATCTTAACTTAAATCGCTCAACTGCATAAAATATTATATTTAATTGGAGAATCTTTGCAGTAGTTATTCTATTTTAGAATTGCTTTTTTGTGAATAATAATCTTTAATAACGATAACAGATGAAATAGCTTAAGACAGTTTACTCTACCTCTTTACATTCTAGGTAACAAACCAAAGTGCAAACACTAATCATTGAATTTTACTTCCTTCCACTTATACACACACACAAAAATGCATACATATACACTCACGCCCCCATACAAAAATTATTTATACAGTATTTTCAGTTGAGCAAGTAACTATAACGCAAAGAGTTACTTCCTGCATGCAATTCATCCTTAATAAAATAAAAAAGACCCTCCTCTGCATACATAAATGCATAGGACCACAAATTTTAAAAGGCCAGTTTTCCATTGATATAATGGCCATACATTCCTTGAACACTTACATGGTTAACCCGAAATTCAATCAGAAATTGCGTATAACGTCTGTGAGATATATTGTGATCTGTCTTCGACTTTTACACCATCATAAATTATGTTTCAACAAGTATAAGAATGGCATTTTATTTCCTCTATGTCCACCAGTCTCTCACTTTCCCTGATTGGCATCAATATTTCTTCTTAGCGCCTTATTAAATAGCATTGAATTGTCTAATTTTCTCACATTTCTGTCCTGAGGTATACATTTCCATTTTCTTTGTTGATCTAGCACAGGCTCAGGTGATTTCTACATAATGCATCCAATTAATTTAGGCAAGGCAAATGAAATCACATATATACTAATCTCCACATTATTAACTATAAACAGTAACAGGATCCATATCTCCACTCTTTGCTGGAGTCCATTCAAGTGTAAACCGAAGAAAAAGGATTTCCTGTTCTTCTTTTCATACTCCTGAGTATGGTGATATCTGCTTCCGTTTCTCCACAGTAATTGATAAGATTGCAAAACCTCTCTCACATCCCTCCTTTATTCCATAATGAGAGCTTGATTTTTTTTCAATTGTTTGCAAAGTACAGTTTGATTCCTTTTTGCAGAGATCTTATATTAAAGCCATTTTTGTTTCTTCAAAATCAGAGCTTCATTTTAATCTGCTAGTGATCCTGCCCTTTGGGAATCGATTTCTTTATACACAAGACAAATCCAGGTCTATTAGGATCCAACATATTGAGTTGGAACATTGCATGTATTTCACTTACGAGCACACACATTCATTTTACACGATTCCTCAATGTGGCCAGAGGGGTTCGTGGTCTGCACTGTATCCACCTATAAAAAATACAAAAATATATGTCTGCTTTACAGGGATGTGAGTAGGGTTTTGCCAGCTTAGTTCCAAAGCTTGGACTGCACATCTTGGCTGATAGTATCCTTTCCTTCTTTAAGATGTATTTGCAGTGACCATAACCTCCTTCAGAAGCCATAGAGACATAATAGTCCTCACTACAATTAACAACCCCAGGGCATCTAAGTCAATACAGCTAGCTAATCTCAAGAATACTATCTCCGAGAAGAGATGTTTGCATGGTATAAGAAACATTGAATTAATTGTGTTTCAGAGTTCAAGCTTTTCAAGGCTATGAAATGTCACAAGAAGAGGAGCTGGGGGGGTCATTGTTGGCTTTGTTTCTACTACAAATACAAATAAGTACGAAATGGTAATTCGGTAATTCTGCTGTCATTGCTTTTACAACTTGCACATCCCTAAGATCTCAGGGATGTGAGCTTCATCTGAACATTCACACCCTTCAAAATAGCTCTAGTCTCTAAATGCAATCATTAAATAGCTCACTCTCTCTTTATAGAAATCTGGGCAATTTATATGTTATCAACAAATGGCCTGCTAATCTCTGGTCAAGGATGAATTACTTTCCCCTCCAAAGTCATGACTGTAAAAAGGCAATGTTTTCCAACTTTCTATCTAGTTTTCACAAATAAAAGTGGTAATAAATATTCCCTCAAAATATTTTGGTTCTAATGTCAGTTTTAAATAGTGTTAAATATTTCTCTGAATTTGAGCCTGGCCAACAGGCTAATTTCTGCTTTCAGTGCCAGAAAGTACACAAAGCATGGTTTTCCAATTTGATGATGCAATTGATGTTAGTAAAATCTTTAGTAAGTTTGAGTATTACCAAAAAGGTTATAAATCACGTTCATAGAGTAAACATGGCACAGTTCACTACCCAAAGTACTTATCTTTAAGAATTAGGGTCAGAAAAGAGAAATATTCCAATGTTAATTTCCAATGTAACAATGCATCAGCACATGAGAGTCAAAGTTAGAAAAGAAGTAAATGCCTTCTTTCACTAAATGTTTGATCAACTTATTTTGGAAAGTAAATGGTATAATAAAAGAACTAGTGTCCAACTTCAAAATCAATTGTTTACATTCAAGAGCAGAAAATGCATAAAAATGCTCTGAGAGTGGCTTATCAATGTTAGCTGTATACATTTAAGCAGCTTTAAAATACGTCTTAATTTTTTAAATTAAATTTTATGCTTTCCTAAAAATAAAAAGAATTTTTTTTCTTTCTTTAGCAGCTCTTAAAGTTAACATAACTTGAGATGTTCTGGCCAATTACATAAACTGAACACATTTACCAATGCATCTATCATAAATGAATTTTCATGACTTGAATTGTAAGTTTAAGAGGAACTTACAAGCCATATCACTATGCATTTAATTTCAAAACTCCTTATACACAGGGGATAGCTCAATTTTTGAAAGTTTCTAATAATTGTGTTTTATTTACAAACCAACTAAAACCATGTAGCTAAAATGCATGCCAAGACTACGTTAGCTCTTCCTAGTAGGTATTCTTACTATATATGATATGTTTCCATAGCATTTATCAAATGCATAGCTATTTTTGTGAAGGTATTCATTTAATTTTCACGTCATATACAAGGCTACAATACATTTCATGAGAGCAAACATCATGTCCATCTGTTTATTGCTTCCTTCTCATTATCTGCACACAGGTCTGCAATGAAAACTGGATTAATGAATGAATGAATATTTGGGAACAGCCAATTAATGAAATCATATTACTTTCTATACCATGCTATCACTTATATCTAATTTTAATATTTTGAAAACGTGGTTGTCTTTGACTTTCTATTGTTTATCATATGACTTTAGATTATGGAATTATACCTTTTTCAAACTGCAGCAAATGCTCATTATTTTACTAGCATACTATTTGGCCCTTTTTTTTTTCCTGTTTCTTAAATACAGTATGACAATCTAAAATTTCATTAAGATTCTCTTTTTAATCCCTCTGATATAATAGTCATTCTCTTCTTTCTTCAGAGGAAAGCTATGTAAAATTTTCTACAAGGTTTTTAATAGATAAATAAAAAGTAAAACAATATTTTTTTAAAAAAATAGGAAATCAGAGGTGTCAAAATGTTTTATTTTTTATTTTCAAGACCTGACTTATACTTTCAACTTAAAAGCATCCTCAGGAATATAGTGCACTTAAATAGTACATTCACCAAACTGCCATGCAGCATAATGAAGTCCTCTTATTAAAATGTTAGGAACTGAACTAACTCTCTCATTTCCATAAGTTAACCATGTAAGAGCAGGCTTCTGTTTTTGTGGTTTATGCTGCGATACACTGCAATGCAACTGTGTACTAATATTCACCTGTCACTAAAGCCAAGAAAAATGGATTCTTTCCTCACCATTAAAGATTAATGTTTAGAAACAAAAGTGCATATCTCAAATCACTTATTGAGTTCACAGAGACCTACTTAGGAAGCACCATTCTGAAAACTGTCTTTGGTGAGTGTCAGAATAGAAATGGATGTTACCAGGATGTGTTTGTTTTGATTTGAATCAGCTAATTAAAATGGCCCTGGAAGCAATTTTCAGATCACAGCCACTGAGGAGATAGGCTCTAGTAAATCAGACCAAACCAATCTTGCAGTCAGGTCCAATTCAGCTGAAGTTGTATAGACACAGCCTTTGTCTTCGCCTTTCAACCTTTCTCCCGGATTTGTTCTATCACCCAGGCAACAAGTCACACACATGCACACATGCACACACACACACACACACACACAAAACACACAGAAGGAGATAAAGCCAAGTCATTTCTGGAGCACTTCCTGCCAGGCTATCCTTGAATATCACTCATCTTCCATTTCCCAACCCAGAGAATGAATTAAGCCGAGAATTTAACTAACAAAAATTATCAGTAAAACGTTAACTTATAAAAGCTATATTCTTCACCTTTTCTAGACCTCCTTGGCCAACAATAGGTAACAATTGCTAGGGGAAGGAAATTGAATTATGCAGAGAACAGGAACAGGACTCTCATATAGGTATAAGAATATACTCAACAGTCATACATAGGAATAGACCTGCTCTTTATCTATGATTCTGAAACACTCATAACCACAAACAAGGAAATATACATATTTTTACAAAACAGGTGTCTATTTTTCTAGCTATTTTTATTAGGTATGCTTCAATACTAAATTGTGCACTATGTAATTGGTGTAGATTAAGTACAAGTATCTGTTGAATGTGTTGGCATATAATTGGCAATATATAAAATTGATTCTATGAATATTCATTATTTTTTCCTTGACTGATGTTCAAATCTAGGAAAATATAAAAGGTAAGATATATAAAGCAGAGTATATTCCATGACATAGAAAACCAAATTGATGTTCGTTCCACAATCTATAAACAGGAAGTGATATTAATATTTTAGAGCATAAATGCATAACATAGGAGCTAAACCAGGGCAGAGGTACTTATCTATCAACATTTAAAGGTTTATCTGTTATTTTTTAAAGTATTAGAAAACCATTTGAAATGGAAAACAGGACTTATGGTAAATATGGGATTTGGGTAAATGAAAGATTATGATAATTCTGGATGGTATTTTGGTCTTTGACTTTTTCTGATTTATATAAATAATGTATTAAAAACTACAATTTATAATAATTATTAATTACTATAACATATGTATAGATATTGATGGGCTCAGGACACAAGTCCCCAAAATATGGCACCTTTGCATTGAGGAAACAGTAGAAGCAGGAAGCCCTCTCTCATCTTCCCCTTGCCCTTCTCCCCTGAAGCAGGTCCTAAGACCCTCATTTGAGAAGTTCTCTTCATATATGTAAAGCAGAGGAATATCTTAATCTCTAAAGACACAGGGACACATAGAATCCGAACGAACAGGTCTTGCTAAGTTCCCTTCAGTTTATAAATATTAATTCATATGCCCTTTGTTCAATCATACATCTCTACGACTATTCACTTCTTCATTAAACCAAAGCATAAAAACATACAAGATTACTTACCTATTTCCTTGGGTCGTCATGGCTTTATGAAGGTTCTTGTGTTATGTAAAACTTATATTAAATAAATTTATATGCTTTTATATTATTAATCCATCTTTTGTTATAGGTGCCTCAGCCACGAACCCAGCAATGGGTGAAGAAAATAAATCATTCCTCCCTTACAATATTTATTACAAAGTTACACTTAACTATCTACTTTAACTTCATAAAGTCCTTGTAAAGTAGGAATCATAATATTGATCATTTTACACATGAGGGAATTGAAGCTCAGAGAGTTTAATCTTTTTATATAAAATCATACAAATAAGCGGTAGAATCAGGGCCCCAAGACTTTTGGCTCCTAATTAATTTTTTTTTCCCTCCACACTATGTTTTGTCAAAGTTACTTTTTTTAATCTGAGTTTAAACCTTTTAAAAATAAGCAGCTAAGTTATAATTGTAAATGTCTCCCTTTTGGGCATTGTTTAAAGAAAAATAATCAAACTTATGCAAGTTTCCTAAATTATTATAAATGGATGCGTTAAGAAGCTCAGTCTAGAAGCTTATGTATTTATCATACTCTATCATGATTATTTAAATTCATGAATACATGCAGATTTTATCATAATTATTTCAATTGATGTTTACATAAGAAGCAACTTTAACATACCTGAAAGTTGTCTAAATACCCAAAAAGAAAAGGATTGAATTAAAAGATTAATTCTATCCAATCAAAAAATAGAGAAGTCTATACCCATTTACATGTGTATGAGTACACACACAAGGGCCATTATGACTGTGTGAACTATACTCTTAAAGAAAAGGAGCCTTCTAGATTGTGAGTTGACCACCAAATTAGCTATGTAAAGAAAGGAGATAGATAATATTATACCAATTCCTCATCACAGGTAGTTTGCCTTGACTTCAGAGTATGAATGATTTGGGGACTAGCAAAAGAATGCCTTGGGTTGAATAGCCAAGCAATCAATACTTATTGACTGACTGCCTATTAGGATCACAGAATCTCAGTGTTAGAAAGAATACCAAATGTTATATATGAGTCCAATCATGTAAGAGGCCTAGCAACATAAGATGCAATCCTGGTTCTGTAACTGGAAACTTTTATTTATCTTTGAAGTGATATCCAAACATATACATATAAATGGATTGTAACTTCGGAGAAAAAAAGATAAGAGCTAGTAGGTAGGAGAGATCCACAGAGTAAGCAAACACTGTGACGAGGACTGTAGGAAGAGAGTTCGTTGACTAATTAAACTTAAAGCTGGTCTTAAAAGATAAAATCCTTGAAATCTATGGAAAGGAGGGAAAATTACATTCCAGGAAGAGACAAATTTGTGAAGAAGATACAAGGTCAAGTCAGAAGATAGTGAAAGGATTTGATTTCTCTGCCTAAACCAAAGATTTCCTTAACTCCACTCAACTCTGGCATGAGCTGTTTTCCCCATTTTCTCTACTTAGCAGAAACCTACATATAATAGGAATGAGTATAGTAAGTAAAAACAGACATAACAAAACTGTCCTAAACCTCCTCAATTAGAAATACCAAAACAAATTAAGTCAATAGCTGTCCAAAGACAGAGTAAGCAACTAAAACCACTATTTGTTGAGAGAAAACTAATGGAATTAAATATTTGAAGCTGCTCTAGAACAGCCTAATCTTCAATAACAAGTCATGTATGTCTTAGTCTATAATTTTATTTTTTTTCTTTTCAATAACTTTTTTTTAAAGAAACGTCTTTTCTAAATCAGGGAAGGATGGAGATCAATCCAAATAGACCACTATGTGCTATGTAAGTAAAATATTAGAATGGATCCCAGCTTTACAGTTCCAATTACATTTGGCCAAAGTTGAGTATTAAGGCATTTCCCTTCTTAAAACTCATAATAAAAATGTAAAATGATGCAAACTTAAACTATCATCATTATCCTCTTCAGACCATAATATTGGCCACCTTTGGAAACAAAAGCAGTACTGGCTAGTATTCACGAGCCAAGCAATAAGCTGCCTAAGAGAAATAGAGACTACATGTTAATGAAAAGATGAAGTGAACAGCCAGTTTGGCTGTCCTTAAATGCTACTGAAATTTCAATCATGTGCCTGAAAAATTGAGAACTACTAGGGGAGCCTTGAACACCCACAGAGTGGAGTAGAAGGCACAAAGTGTTTCCAGGTGATGGATAAACACACTAAGAATTTGACCCACTAACAAACAAATAAAGTAAATGTCCAAGGAATTAATGGAGACTTAAAAACTTAGATGTCAGATAGGACAAAATTAGCAAATCCAAACAGATTCCTGCTTATGGAAGGTATATTAAAAATGTAAGAATTGGCAGTGATTATATGGTCCCTTTGGTTGATAATAGATGAATTTCTAAGTTGAATATAATTCCCTTTTACTATGATTTGTGGTTTACCAGCTTCCAAAATCTATGCTTTCATATCATTAGAAATTTCTAGAAATGTTTTCATAAAAACTTTCATAAACAATAAGACATTGATTTAAGAATTGATATGAACATATTTAAATATTGATTTTAGTACACAGAAAAACACTGAATTCGTAACCATTGTAAAAATATAATTTCAGAGATAAGGAAGCCATGTGGAATCATCAGCTACTGAATTATTCATTTCACCAGTGATAATACTGAGACCTGAAGAGGTGACAGGACGTGCTCAAAATAACGCTGAGACTAGGATTAAAACTTAATGTCTTCATTTCCAATTCAGTGTTTTATTTCCACTTAAATTATGAGAACTACATCTCAAAGATATTGAAGACTTGAGTATGAGATTTTTTCAATAAAGACCAAGTATCTCTAATTCCAGTACACCCCAGTTGTAAAATGCAGGGAAGGTACATAAGTTACAGAGGTATCCTTTTAATTTACAGTGGACTTTGCATTAATAATGTCAATTGGTTCATCAAAAAGAACAAATGGCAATGCAAAAAAAAAAAACAACAGCAAAATATGTTAAATACCAAAACAATATTCTTTGTAATAAAATTGTTTCTGTTCGGGATAAATTTGCAGAATCTCTTTTTATTTTTGAAGAGTTTGATAAATTATAAAAAGTTAATAAAAATTACTTCAAGCCAAGTTTTGTTATGGCTTTAGTTTAAATTTTTTGAGAGTGGTTCCAGTTAATATTACATGGAATTCTTTTTAATATGCCTACTGTATGAAAAGGACTGCAAATCTTACACTTTAAAATAGGTCACTAGTCTTAAAGTGCTTAATCACAAAGCAATATGGTGTTTCTCAACAGAAAAAAAAAGATTATTTGCCTCTCTTTTGCTCTTTTGTCTTATAAGTGCAATGTGATGTATTAGTTTAATTAAAATCTACCAAATTATTATAAGGATTTTATGTGCTGCAAATAATTGGCTTTTTGTTCTCTGCTCAATTTTTGTTAATGGAAGCAGAACATTTTTTTTTTTATAATACTTAGTATAAGATACCAGAAGATTACAGGGAAGAAAATCAAATGTGCTGTCTAATTAGGTGACCTTTGTCATCTTGGACATGAAATAAAATGAAGCCTGCACTAATGCCATGAAAATAAGTCAATGTTTCCAAAGAGTTAAAAGGATAGATAATATTATGGCTCAGAGCCAAACTATACCAAGAATCCCACCATACATAAAAATGACAATCCTATTAATATGAAAAGCTAATAGGCTCTAAAATGAAGTAAAATGTATAAATAGATCATACAAGATTGTTTTAAATGTACACCATAACAAGTCCACCTTTTTTCATGGGAAAGATTTAGGTTATAACCCAAATAGTCATACTACCAGGTACCTCTTTAATAAGAGACAAAGCGCACAAGTGAACAGAGAATTAAGAAATAAATGTAACATATTAAATGAAAGTTGTTTCAGAAAGTAAGTACTGACATGACCACTATTGCTAAAGGTGAGTGGGAACAAATTATAATTAAAATATACAGGCGTTTACATGACACTTCTATCTCTAACAGTAGCATTACAAAAACTGAGAATAACCTGTGAACCTGAAATCAGTTAACTGGTTGTTTGTAGAATTTGAAAGACAGAAATTACCAGTGATTCCCTTATAGTATAATTCCTAAAGTACCTTACAGAATATAAATATGACATAAGTGATAATCAATGAGTAATGCTTCTTTTGTTAAAAATAAAATGGTGTGATCACCACTCATTTGCTACTGTTCTGAAAGAAAGATTATATATTACAGAATTCCAGAAATTTTTGAGCTTTTAATTCATCCTCTGAATTCATTATTTTAAAAAATTCTGCTGTTATTCTTGGCCTCATAAAATGTTAAAAGAGTTTTCAATTAGTGATAATAACTAGCATTCTGTTGAGTGTTTACAAGGTCTCAGGCTAACTCACAAGGTCACTAGGAAGTAGATACTATCACGAACCACATTTAACAAAAAAGGGACTCGGGAACTGAGAAATTAACTTGCTCCAAATCACAGGTCAAAAAAAAAAAAGTCAGTATTTGAATTTTAAGCACAGAAGTCTCACTCTAGTGTGTATGCTCTTAACTAGAACACACTCCACTTTCTCTCTAATTAGTGATAAAATTGTTCTTAAAAGCAGGTTTTGTCAAATTTACTATACCTTTTCAAATATACCTCAACACATCTTTCAGGTAGAGAACATTATTCAGATTTTTAATACATCCATAAAAAATTTAGCATCTAACTAACCTTAAGTTCTTAAATTAAAAAAATCTCTCTCTCTCTCTCTCTCTCTCTCACACACACACACACACACACACACACACCACAAATCAAAGTAATAACTATATTTCTGAAGAATAACTGGTATGTGTAGATAGTAATACACTCAGATGGTGTTAAGCCTGTAGGTTTTCCTCTCTTCTTAAAGGCACCACTATGTTCTTGTGAAATCCTAGAACCTCAAAATGTGCCAAACGAAAAATTAAGCCAAGAGAATAATAGCGTTCCCAACTCATGATACATTTTTTCAACAATAATTCTCTCATTGTTGTCTCTGAAGAAACATTCCTAGGAATGAGTGCCTCCTCAGTGAGTGCATATGCATATTTTGAACAGATATACTTGATTTACTCCATTTGTTTTAAGCCAAAGAATGAAAGGAAATCTTTGACAAAACTGTCATCTTTAAAACAGAGTGATATTTCATTTTCCCCTTCTGCACTACTTAGATTGCTTGGAACTGAATGCTTCCAGCAGCTCCTGTGTCCAATTTTTCAAAGCTGTCACTTCCTAGCAAATCTGCTTAAGCAAAATACTTATGTTGTTAGAAAACAGAACAATCATACATTATAGAATACATTCTATTCTACTTTACAGGTCAGAATCTTATTCAAGAATGGGAACTTGGAAGAACATGTGGAAATAAATTAGAAGATAACTATGATGGATTGGTTTAAGTCAATGAATCTGGTGCACCTCTGATTAGTTTCCAAAGATACTCTTGGACTTAGCTCAACAGAGTTTTCTGCACAATAATCATATAATCAAAATGTTATTTTCAATGCATTCACCAAAGGTCATTAAATTTAAAAGAAAAAATCCAGAGGAAAATGGGACAATGAAAGATGACCATGGTTACTCTTCCTTAGTTCCTGTCTATAGCAGCTATTATAGTGTACTTGTCAACATTCTATGCCCCAGAGGGTGACAAAAAATCCCCAAGCATTACATTTGTAAACCTCTGGCCTTTCTGAATTGTGGGCATCATAAGTCATATCCTATAGTACCTGAATGAGAGAAAGCACAACAGAAACACAATTCAAAATAATGATTACAAGAATGAATGGTGTGATAGATAATAAAACTTGTTGTTACCAAGCAATTTCCAAATGTGAAAATAAATATGCTTTGGAAAGATTCACTCATATTGACTTGAAGTATTACTCAATATTCTTAGCATAGAGTATATATGCCATAGAGTATATATGTGTCTGGATATACACATGTGCACACATACACACTCCAAGTTGTATATATTTAGATATTCAGTGTATATACACACACACACGTATCACACACATGTAGAACTTTTCCCCTTGTATGCATGATTACACAATTCTGGCTGAAATTAATCTTTCCAAGATTATGCAGTAAAAATTACCTAAGACCTACAATTCCTTCCATTACTTTAAAAAGTTAGTCATGTCTCAGCAAAAGCCAAGACTGCTTATGGTGTACAATCTGAAACCCAATTCTCTCTCGGCACTTTAACACTAGATCTGTCACCCTTTAACAACACAAAATCAATACCCTGGAATGTCATGGTTCTCTGATGGCCCACAAAGTCAAGGCGTGATCAATTTCAACTTCCTTACTAGACAGAAATAGACTTAGACAAATAAAAGATTTCATTCAAGTTAAATTCAATAAAACAAAGGAATAAAGGTAGATGGAGTCAAAGTTGTTAGAATTCAGTCCAATAAATTTACACTTAAATCTAGATCCATTTTTAAATCCAACTAAATTGCACACCTAGTCAAAAGGTATGTATTGTAAGTTAAAACAGGTATATGAATTACTACAATTTACAGATTAAGAAATGCTATCAACCAAGTGTGTGTGTGTGTTTCCTTCATTGCATTAATTAATAAACAGTAGAAGAAGAATGGTGTCTGAGTTCTTCACTGTGTATCCCTAGAACACAGGATAATGTTTGGCTTTACTTCTGAGTGAGAGCAGGAATCATGTCTTTCTTGTCATAAACTGCGATTCAGGACGTAGAATAGTCCCTGATGCAGAGTAAACCCTTAATAAATATTTGATTACTATGTGAAAAACAAAGCAGACATTAAATATATCGGGTACATAAACTCTATGAGGGCAAAGGCTTCTTCCTTCTTGTTCACTACTGTATCCCTGGCTTCTATAGTGCCTAGAAAATAGCAGGCACTCAATAAAACATCTGCTGATTTGAGTAAACAGAGGATGTTTCCTATCATGCTAGTCAGTTTCTAGCATTCTGAGGCATTTAAATGATAGATTTCAATAAGTTTTTTTCTGTGATAGACACTTTAAATATCAGTGGTTTTATTTTGCTCTTAAATTTTGACATTTACAAACACAAAGATTTATTATTTAAGTAATACTTTGAAAATTCCAGGCCTGAGCATTAGGAGGCATGGAGTGTAGTTTCAGATCACTAACTTGCTATGTAACTTTGCCTCTCCAGGTCTATCCAGTTTCATCTATAAAATTCAAAGGAAGGATGCAGAGAGAGCAAGATGGTTCTCAGGTATCCTCTTGGGAATATGTAGGTATATACCTTCTTGGGTATGTGTAGAGACAGGGATTCAGAAGAAATCAATGAAAAGGGCTGTAGAGGTCAGAGAAAAGCTGGAGAGCGGTCCTATTAAGAGAGTTAAAAGAAACTGGAATCCACTGAGCAAAGAAAATGCTGAAAAAGCATAAGAGAAGCAAACCAGTATGGGAGGACTTAGAAGTGTGTAGTACCAGGACCTAAGTTCCTACTTCCAGTCACAGTAAGACAGAGAGTACAGGATGTCCCACTCTCTTGTCTTCCTATGTCATCAAAGCTAAAAAGAAAAATATTCACACTCCCAACTAGCTTGTTCCTAAGGGAAGCTGCGTGACATAATTCTGGCCAATAAGATACACAGAAAAATCCTTGGAAAGGGACTCTCCCCCAGAATGGAACAGAAATGGGATGAAGGAAAATTTTCCCTTTCTCTTTTGTCCCTCTTTCTTCTCTCCGCCTGAAACAGGGACATAGTGGCTGGAAAGGCAGCAACCCTCTCGGAAATACGGGAAGGAAAACCAAATATTAATATAATACTAAGGATAGTGGGGAGGAAGGGAACAGCACCAAGATTCTTCAGTGCAACTTGTTGACTTAAGACTTCTGGAATCTTGTTATAAGGGAAAAATAAAGCCCTCGTGTCACTATGGTGAATCTGTTACTTGCGGCTGAGTGCATTTCTAAGTGATACATTTGCTAAGGGAAAAAACAGAGAGGATGATTAGAAAAAAAAGAGAGAAAAAAAAACCAACTTATGATTGTGTGAGTTCCTTGATGTAACTATTAGACACTAAATACAGGGCTGTAGGTGTCACTGTTCTAATCAACTACCATGTTTCACATTTTGTATCACTGACATCCTGCAGAAAGGAGGCAGCTTCTGTGTTTGAAAAGCTCTGAACCAGGAATCAGAAGACATAGCTTTCAATTCTGGTTCTTTCACTTAATAACTTACTTAAATTTTAGTGAGAATTTCTCCAATATAAAATGAAAATAATAGCATGTATTTGATAAAAGAAGTGTTAGAGTTAACAAAATAATGAAAATAATGCATGTGAAAACACTTTGTTAAATTTACAGCACTTTCCTTATAGCTCTTTATATGGAATGACACAAGTAAAGTACTTAGCATAATGTTGGGCACACAGTTTAGTGCTTATTTGTCCTTACCATTATTGTTATACAACAGTATCTGTCCATAACTTCTTGAAAGAAAATCCCTGCCTAGCCAGACAGTCCCTCAGAAGGCATATTTCTGCCTCATGACTCTCTCCTCCCCAGCATGACTGATGGAATGAAGAATGAATTCTTAAACCAAGAAGAGCCTGGTTTTTCCCCCTGCCATTTGAAATTTCTACACAGAAAGAGCACCAGTTTTGTAGGTAAAGGGACACATAACATGCAATTCAGGAACTACAGAATGGTTTACCTCTAGAGCAGAAAAAGATAAAAAGGGATCATCTTCAGTGTAAGAAGAAAGAAGTGTATACATAGAGATGAGACATGGGGAGAAAAAGAGAACATAGGATGATAACCTTGAATTTCCAGTTCATTTCTAAGGACTGGTTTGCATGCATTCTCCACGTTAGCATATATCTTTAGCTGATTTCTCTCAATAGACACCAAAAAATACTAACTAAATACATTTATTTTGGTTTTAGCATTGAAACACCTTATCAAACTGGTTATGCAAAATCTGAATCTCTGAAAGCTTGTAAGAAAATGCCATATTGCGTTCTGTTTCTACCATTTAGGTCTACGATTAGGTCTATGTTAGGTCTATGATTTTATGATAAAATGTCATAAAGCATTTTAGGAAACAAAGGCATACATCATTAAAAACGGAAAACAGTTTCCTATTTATTTATGATTCCCAATGTCTGCAATCATTAAAGGTGAGATTAGTTAAAATCCTGAAGCTATGAAATATTTTCTAGAAATGTTTAATCCAAATGTCTTCTTGCAGAACAAAATCAACTGAAAATCACATTTATGTATACAGTTCTCCACTTTTTTCTTCTGTATGCAGCAAAGAGCTCAAGGAAGAAAATAGATTTTAGGTGCCAGAGAAATAGAACTGACCAACTTCTAAACCGTCCCTGACTGTTTAGTAAATGCTAGGAACCTTTGCAGTCATCATGGTACACAGATCCTAGAATCAAATTATGGTTTTCTGAAGGTGGGCACAGCCAAATTGCTAAATGCTTTTGGACAGAGTCCCAGAATGCAAGGATTTATGTGTATGCTCTTGTTTTGTTTTGTTGACAATGAAGAAAAACTCCTGGGTTTCTTTATAATCCCAGTTTAACGACAGTCATTCTTCAGATCTAGGACTTTTCAAATAGAGTCAGTTTTATGTATGTGGGGCAAAATTATGAATTGTTCAAAATAAGAAATATAGATTAAGTATAAGAAATATAAGGAATATTTCCATCTGTGACAATAAATAGATTAAATGACACTTATTTCCTGTTTAGAACACTTGGGTAACTTATTTTGTCAATGAAATGCTAGCTTCCAATGGAAAGAAGTTTTAGGACATAACCTTCCCAGAACCGAGAAGGCCGAATCAAGTGTTTACACTTTAAATTGTCACAGCTGAGATCTAAGCCGCCTGCTCACTTGTGGTGTTGTGCAGTGGAAAAAAATAGTTATATAAAGTAAACATATCTTGTATAGTTTAATAATGAAATCTTGTAGTGTATACTAATTGTTTTTTAAAAAGACAAATGAAGACAATCACTTTTTCTTGTATAACTTCAGCTATAACCAATGGCACCTGGTGATAACTATTTAATGGCCCTTTTGTTCAATTTTCTAATTTTTCAAAGAGGAAGTTACATTTCATTCCTGTGTACTTAGCAATTTTGACAGGCTTCCACCTCATAACCATCTGAAGCACAGATTATAACTTTGACTGTAACTTCTAAACTAGAAGAGTAGTTAGTATGATGTAGGCACTCCATTACTATTACTGGAGTGAATGCACGCATAAATGCAGAAATGTATAAGCTATCACTGAAGAGTCAATTCCCACCTGAGTTTCATATTTCTCTTTCCATTTACTTCACCCCAAACAGTTTCCATAACAAACACATTGGGTAATAGAGCCAAGACACTCATGCTATTTCTTATTGTTTAGAAACAGGAAGTCATAAACCATTTCAAACCACAATCCCATAACTAAGGAAAACTGCCAAAATACACAAAAGCAATAATGATTTATTCCTTGCAGGAACAGAAAACCTGATGGACTATTTCAGGCGAGGACAACTAGAATTTGGTGCATTAGCAGTATCTGTGGAATCTACTTTTAGAACAGATATTATTTGTTTGAAAACAGAGCATGAAATAATGATAATCTGCAAGTGGAGGAAGCTGTTCATGGCCCTCTAATTAGAGCATGGTGTACTTGAATCATCTGCCCTTTCATTTTCCAACACAGCATACCCACCAAGCCTGCTCCCGCAGCCATTATGAGTACACCACTCTTAATAAATTCAGTGGATGTTTTACAAGCACAAAGCCTGTGGGATTGGACACTTCAGGCTAAATTTTAACTGCATAATCAAGAATGTAGCTGAAAATGCCAATTAATGGTACAAAGTACAAATAATCAAGCTTTAGCTATAGAAAAATCATTAATGGACTAAAAATATCACCTATGAAATCTATGTTTGACTTTGCAGGATGGCTCACCAGAATATTAACAATAAATCTACCTAAATAAATTCCTGCTGAAAAGTAAAAGCTGACGAACAGCGACCTCTTAGCTTAACAGAATTACGTGAGATAAACATGAAGTGGAAAAAAGTCATTATATACTCAAGTAATTTTATTTCCTGTTATTTAAACTTTAAAACAAACAAAACTGACAACATGGTAGATCTTAATGGCTTAACATCCTCAAATGATGTAGATATCATATAAATGGATGCTAACATGCATTTTAAGATACAGTGTATCTTAAAACAGCAACATCTCAAAGTTAAGAATTACATAATAATAACAAGCACAATTAAAGGAAAGATACATGCATGGAGAAATTTCATTTTGAGTTGGAGACCTGGGAAGCCAAGTCTTAAAGCCAAATTGAGGCTTATCAGAGGAATAAATGCCTACCAGGGAAGCAGTGAAAAAAAGCCATGAAAGAATACCAACACAGATGGGAAGGAGATAGCTGACTTGCAGGAAACCATGCGGAGTGACAGCTCTGCAGTATCTCCACACCTGATCTGGCAGCAGGGCCTAAGGGGGCTGCGGTACAGCCAAGTCAGTAGGGGCCTGGAGGCAGATGTGGCTCTATGCTAGCTGTGTGCAGGAAGTCCTGGTGCCTACAAGCCTGCAACTCCGCAAGTGGTTTCTCAAAAAGCAGAAAAACTCACGATTCAACTCATCTATACTAAACTAGGTGCAAACTGTACTTGTATGCGGGGGAAACTTATCAGAGAGGAAATGCCCACCCATAATTGCTATGAAAACATTTATTTGGTCCTGATCCACGTTCCTCACCAGATTTAATTATTTTAAATAATGTATGGAGTTGGAAACACAGTCATTACTAATCTATATTAGATTAATTCAGCTGTAAAAATTCTACATTTTAAAAAGCCACTAGAAACGATCACCTCCTAAACTTGATTTCATCTGCGGTATTCCATTTAAGAAATTTAGTTTAAAATGACGCTTTATTTCACATTGCTTTCAGAACAAATAGCATCACCTGTTGGTCTATATCTCTTGTGTAGCTAAACAGAGGTCCCTTTAAGAGAGGTTTCTAGTTGGTTTAAAAGATATATGGGACATATCATAATAGAAATTAAAAATCAAGTCATGAGTATGAGAGAAAATGCATATATACCCACTTGTATCTGGCTAAATAAGTTCATTGGCAATGTAAACAGCAAAATAGTATTTTTAAAGAACATTTGTCTTACTTGAAAACCTCTTGCTCTGAAAGCTTCACTCAGTTACAGTATTTATTGAGCCCAATTTCCTGCTTTAGTAAGACTAAATTGCAGGAAGTTAATCTCAGATTCAGGACAACTGAGGTCTTCCTGTTCACATCTCCTTTGCAAATTGAGCTTTCTGGGGAAGCTGAAAAGGAACTAAAAGTTTCACAACTGAGACTATTCATCTGACCTTCTACTGGTGGCATAATTTTACCCACTTTTAAAAGTTCTGACATTTTCTGTAATAAGCAAATGAAAGTTGCAGATGTAAGCATATTATGGAATAGCCAATAAATTTAGTAAATGTATATTCAATTGTTCAATTAAAAAATAAATTAAGAAATCAAGTAAGATACAACTGCTAGATCTTTAAAGGCTCATTAATAGATTGATGCGTGGCATTAGATTTATTGTAATGGCAGCCACACATTTATATAGACTAAGAAGATTTTATCTAAAAACAGAGTAAAAAAGATTTTTTATTAATCTGTTTAGTTTTTTAATCTAGTTTTTCTGATTCTGAGTATCACATTATTCAGGTACAATAACCATTAAAAAGATTATTAAACAACCTTCTTCAACAAAGCAGACATGGATATCATTTCAACTAATAAAACTTTAGTAATGAAGGACAGGAGATAAGTTACACAAATTGGGATCATGCCAGCTGTTTTAACAGTTTTAGTGCAACAAGGCTTGAATTTTCCTTTCAGTTGATGTTTATTTCAGTATACGGGCAACAAAAAGATTTTGCTGAAAAGTTTAATTCTCTCAAATTTCCAGTTCAGTGTTCTAAATCCAAGGTAGACACTACATTCTGCCTTTCTAGTGAGATCTGCTTTTGCTGTTTTACTTAAATCCTAAAATGCTTTTTCACTTAGTATCTCTGGGAGACTGAGGTTTTCCTGATTGTTGGCAGAGCTACTAAAGATTCATAGCCCAGATGAAAGGAAGATTTTCATCAGGGTCCAAGTTTTTATGAACAAACCTTCACAGTTCTTGTTACCATTTCTGTACTTTCTTAAAAATGTACCTTGAACTTCTGCTAGCAAAACTCAAATTGATTGGAATATACAACAGACACTACTCTGTGCTGTTTAGTTGTCCCTTCACTAATTTCTCAGAGGCAAGTTTACCACTTGATGAATCATTAGCATCACTTCCTGTAGCACTGAAGTTTTCCCTAGGGGTTCCTACTAACTAAGGGCTAATCACCCGTGTTCTTATTTAGCTCTTGAGTTCCGATTAGATCATGGTTTCAAGTGGATGACTGCAGACTGCTAATTCTTACCTGACAACATATTGAACAAAGACTACATATTCAGGAAATAGGTTTTATCTTTCCTTTTGAGAAATCCATACCTTGCTATTGTATCATTAAATGTGCAACCATGCTGAGCTTAGCTATTCAGGGAAAAGATACTAATAAGACTTCAGTGGCCACATGTTAGTACTATGGGAATTCATAATGGCTAAGTTATTTGCAGTCCACTAATAATTTTAAAACTTGATGTGGTAATACAAAAAAAGTGTCACATGTAGGTTTATACCAATGACAACATATTGTGGGTCAAACCCACCCAACAAATATTTTAAAAATAATTTAACTGAATATTTGAGACAAGTAAACATTTTCATATGTATTTTTTTCACAACTGTAAACACATCTTTTAAAACCTTTTTGAAAGATAGCACATTTTTGCACCTGCTTGCAAATAAAAAAATGCATTGATTAATTCTAAAATATTTCAATTTGAAAACAATGTGATGAAAATTGCAATAACTATAACATAAATGAATCAGATGTAACATTTCAGAAAACCCTCTCTTGGCAATTTTCTTTCAAAACTATTTCTAAAATACAGAAGAGATTTTCTTTTTGCTTTTTTTTTCATATAAATGGGCCATTGTTTTACTGAAACACATATACACACTATAAATACATATCCCCCATGTTTGAGATTTTATATAATATAGTACTTCTACAAATAACACATTATCATATGATCTCCATAAATACACCAGTATCTCAGTTGAGTGGATTTAAAAATCTGTGTTTCTTTTCTACCCACTAATGCAGTTATCTTAAAATTAAAATTCCAGATCATGTTCATTGTCATTTAGCACATCACAAGCCTTGTTAGATCAAATCACTTTTCAAGGGAATTCTTACAGAAGAAGAAAAATGGTAACTGGGACTTGAATTTTGGTTGCCTATTTTTAAATTGTACACAAACGTTCTCTTAAATTTCTTATAGCTGTAATTTATTGTACAATATTGTAATATGTTGTAATAATATAGTTGTAATACTAGATCTCACTTATAACACAGTGACATTTTACAATTAAAGGGTGGGGGATTCACGAGAATCAGTTTCCTTTTTTTTCTACATGTAAAAGGAAAGATCCCTCTAGGACAGAGTCCCCAGTCACTTTCTTGTGACGTCTCCTCTCAGCCCACTAGTGTCTCTTAACAGGCGTCATCTGGTTCCCTTCTCTGTCTCAAGGGAATTTGGCTCCTCCTCACTCCCTCCCAATTATAAATATGCAGGTTAGATAATAGAGCCACCCCTTTGACTAACCTAATGCATTACCTAAATGGAATAGAGTTCCTTCTAGTAAACCACTAATGACAGGTGGGAGAGGAAGTACTAATTAATCAACCTGAATATCTAACGTCATTTTTGCCTCAAATCCTTTGGTACCCTTTTCAACTCTTTCAACTATTAAAACACCCTACCTCTTTACCCACCTGCACACCTCGTATTCTCATTAGAGAACACAGTAAAGGTTTAAAAATTGTATAAAATTTGTAAATTAGTGCACGGGCACACATGCATACTTAAACTTACATTTTTTCCTTGACATCCTAGATTTTACTATTAGATCCTCAAATATTAACAGTTGAAAAATCTAGAAAATCCAATTGTGAATAAACTTTTAAAAAATGTATTCCCTTGCCCCATGGAGTCTCTGTCTACTCCACGGTCTCCACTAGAAGCACAATTAGAAGTCCACAAAAGTGCAAAATCAGTAAGAGCAGAACTTTGTGCAGGAGGTTCTAAAGGTACCTAAAAGTACAAGGGCCTAAAGAAACAACCAACCAACAAAAAGCACCAAAAGATAAAAACATGTATTCCAGCATGTTAAAAATTGCTGTAAGGACAATTTATAGCCTCTGTTACAGGCCAAAAGGATATGAACATTATGCATAAAGCCATCAAATGTCATTGTTAAGAGGTCTTTTTTGCCCTTGGATTTGAGGGTTTTTTCAAGTTTGTTACCCAATATGGTGATTTTGTCTTTCTAAGTAGTTTGCAGGAACAATGCACAGGAAATGAGACACCTTAATTCATAAGTGCTACTTTCCTTTCCTTCTTACTTAGACATAGGTATCCAAATCCAAGCTAAGTGCCTAAAGTCCTACCCCCTTTCCCTTATGAGACCTCCTCTTAATTGCAAAGGACATTTCCCAAGCAGATCATATATGCGAGAATACAGATAAGACAAATGGCCAAACATTCCAATCAGACCAGTCATGTGCGTTAAGGCTTAGATCTTCATCTCATATAACAATAAAGATCTAGCGAAACCTAAGGCTGGTATTTCAAAGTTAACACATTTCATTTACACACTTCATTTCTTTTAGCATCATATAAGATTTAACAGTAACATTTACTTTTACGTCTTTGAATAATCTGCAGTCAAGAATTGACTAGGCACTGTTGCATAGATAAACATGTTAGGGTAAATGATAAACTATAAACACTTTATAATACTATAATCTTGAATCATTACTTAAAATTAGATACAGGGATGGCTCACTGATGCTCATGAAAATTAACGCTATATGGTAACATAACCATTAAGGACGCATTTAACCATTTGTGGTGGAAATTTTCTAAAATGTATTCCACCCTGATCTGAATTCTTAAACAAAGAGTACACAAAGACTCATGATCATTATAAATACTAACTATGCTGAGTCAGTGTCATCTGATGTCAATGAGTATGTACCACATGACTTTATGGACTAAGCTAAGGATTCTCTCTTAGATACATATATTTTCCTTACATTTGGTTATTGTTTACTACTGATGTCAGAATATATATGTATTGCTAATGCCTTATCTTTCTGATCCTAATTGGCTACTTTAGCCAAGTTGGAAGTGGGAAAAATAAGTACATTTGGTACAATCATAGATTAAATGAGAAGAAACAAGCTCCGAGTGACGATTCAGACATAAGTGAATTATGTGAGATTTCCTACATACATTTGGTAGCACCTCTTGTGAGTTGCTCAGTGCTCTTTTTTGCTTGCTTCTCATTTTCATTTTCATTCCAAAAAGTAAAGGTTATGCAGTGAATTAATGTTTAAAATTTGTAAATATATCAAAATGCAAGTAAGTATTTATAGTAAAGCAAGAAGAAATTTAAGTAGAGACCAAACGATTAGAATGTGAACAGTGTAATCTTCCTTTTTCTCTTTCCAAATGGCAGCTTAGGATATTGAGACCCTATTTCGTCATTAATGAAAAGGGATTTGAGAAATGCTGAGATCAAAAACAAAACTGATCCTGAAATCCCAGGCTAACAGAGCACTCTGGGATTATATTTCTTTCTCCTGACTAGACAGCTATACCCATGAGGCACCAGCTGTACCTGGTGAAACACTGAATTACTGAGTTGGTAATGAATGTACCCTCAACATTAAGAGACATTTCTAAACCTCAATGGTTATCTAATACATGGATAGGTGATTTTCTATGACCAATTTAAAATTGCCATTGATATTTTAAAAATTTACCTTGATTTGTTTAGATAGAGATCTCTGCAGTGAATCATCTAAAAAAAATTATACCTCTAGTATGACTATACTGGTATGTTTCTAAGAAATCTTATTCATTGATTAATCACCATACATTCAGGATTACAAAATAAAGATTTAAAAATAATACAGCCACTTTAGGCCAAATATAATATATTTAAATTGCTGTTTGCCATTTATCTATGCCCTTCTCATTAGCGTAAGTAATCAAGTTTGGAACATTCTGATTGTATGTTCATTCTAATGATAGATAAATATGGATCCAGTAAGTAGATTCTGTTTATAATAACTGAGGAAAATAACATGTTTGTTTGATTTTGTGTTTGTTTTAATTCCACATTTTACAACTGGCTTTAAATTTTCAAAGCATTTGCTGCCTTAATCTGAAGATCTAATGAAATCCAGTCCAGGACAGTAATAATAGAAGACTAATGCTTTACATTTAAAATAATATTTTCTTTGGTCTTTGAGAATCCTTGAGGGGTAAACTATTTTAATTTAATGGCTACAATTGATCTTCAAATATTCAGCAATATTAAAAGCACAGGGAGTCCTTTTTTTTTTTTAATCAACCAAGTTAGAACTAAAATAAATGAAGATGTTCATATCATGAGTTCAGGAAGCAAGGGAAAAGAAGAGTAAATAACTTTCAACAAATAACCTTCTTTGAACAAAAGATGATATGTTAAGAGCCCTGCCCTTGAAAAGCTTCAGCTCTCATAGTTTTATTGCACATTGGGCCAGTTTAGTTATTTATTCAATCATTCATATATCTAAGATAATGAATAATCATCAGTACATGTCCCTTTTTAAATCATTGGTTATGTTTCCTATTGCCTCAGAAGAAAAAAAAAACACTAATCTTAAGAAATACAAAATTGCTAAGAAAAAGCTACTGATGCAATGTTTCAGCATTTTAATAATACAGAGTTTTTATGGCCAGTTCTCCCAAGCACCCCATTCCAAGGGTTATTTCACTTCTGGGAGGTCAAGTAGCATAAAGGATAATATATAAATGTAATCCAGTTACCTCTGAATTCTATTTTATGTTATATTTATGTCAAACAATCCCCTGAATATGTATAAGACTTTAACATTAGAAGTAAGCATGAATTTAATTTAGTTGTGCAAGAAGTAAGCACAGGGTGAAGGGGGTACTCAAGGGTAGTTAGTAGGTGTGCTCTGAGATCATATCAAACTGGTTCTGTCTCTTACTTGTTCTGTGACTTTGGGCAAATCAACCTATAAAGGCAGAGTAGTTTTTTTCCCTACCAAATGGATAAAATAGCATATCTTAGTCATATTCCTGTTGCATAAATTTTATAATATGATGCATTTTAAGAAGTTAGCTTACTGCCAACCACACAACAGAAAATAAAGCATATTCTTATTCAGACAGTCAAGTGATTGAATTTGGTCCTTCCCACATTGCAGGTTTATTTATTAGATTTGAAAGCAATTCTCTTAAAGTGCGCTGTCCGATATGGTAGTCACTAGTCACTAGCTCCATATGGTTATTGAGTACTTTCAGTGAAGGTATTTTGAATTGAGATGACATGCTGTAAATACAAAATATACATCAGATTTTGAAGGTTAAAATTTTAAAAGGATGTGAAAATTTCATTAATAATTTTTATATTGATTAAATATTGAGTGATATTATTTTAGATATATGGGTTAAAGCAAATCAATAATTAAAATTAATTTCATCTTTTTTAAAAAATTATTAACATGGTTACTAGAAAATTTAAAATTACATGTGTGGTTTACATTATATTTATACTGGACAGTGCTGCTCTAAAGAATTTTCCTTGAGAATGACCAAGGGTGCTTTTATAAAAGTGCAGGCTCCTAGCCCATGCCTGAGATGAACAGAGCAGAACTGCACTTCCTAAAAGCTCCCCTAGCGAATCTTTTGCAGGTAAAAATTTGAAAACTCTTTCCCTAAGGGTCTATATATTAGGTATTGCCAAGAACACAGCCTCATCTGGACCTTCCATCTAAAAGTCCTGAGAGATTTGGCTAGTCCCACTTAATGTCTAATGAGAGTATATTAAATAGTATGGTCCAAGGAAGGGGTGCCCATTAAAAAGAAGTTCCTTTGGGCAAGCACCCAACCAAATGGTCAACCTCAAGGGGAATATGCAGACATCTCGTTCTTCAAGTAGAGTTGAAGCACATGTGTCTTTCTTAATGTAGGGTGCAAACAGAACTCCAAAGAAAATGATTGGGAAGAAGGCATTCTACTATGTAAGACCCCGTATGATCCACTCTTGGAGATGCCTCTGTGTAAGACACACAGCTGTGCTGTCAAAGGAGATGAGAGTCAAAACATAAGGATTTCTCACCGAGCAGAGGCTTTCAGATGTGCCTGGTTGGGAGGGCTCCTCAGTGTCATGGGCCCTTTGGGGAATATTGTGGCATTATGAAGTATTTAATTATTTAATTAAGAATAAATAATAATTTTACATATAGAAAAATTCATACATTAAACTTGTTCCATATAAAATCATACGACAAGCTTATGTTCCTACTGGGGAAAAAAAGGTTCCATTTTTCCATTAATAATATAATAAAAGTTTGCTGGGTGATTTCATTTGCGTATTTTATTCTGCCATCAGACAGAACCAGCAAAGAAGTGATAGCAGCAACAGCAGCATAAGCAAAATGCATAGAAGAAAAATCTAAAATTGATAAAAATCACATGCATTAATTACATTTCCTACAAATTGAAAAAAAGACCACTTAATAGTCCTTAGATATAGAATAACGCAGTCTAATTTCCAAATACTATCAGAATCATCAACCCTCAGCAAGACACAATCACTGATCAACAGAGAAATGAGCAGATTCTCTCTGATGCAGTCTAAAGGTGACCAACGACTTCTTAGATCCCTGGAAAGTAGACAGAAGACTTGAGACAGGAAAAAAATTCTGGGAGAAGAGTAGAGTTACAGCTCTGAGGAGGCTGTGCCAGAGGAATGACCTCGTAGAGGGCTAGGAATAGAGGGTGGGAAGCTAACCTTGATAAGGGTTTTGAGCAGTGGAAGACCCTGTTCCCTCATTTCTCTTTCCTTCTTCCTCCTTAACATCCCATCCCTTCAGCAAAAGCTGTAACACAGACGCTGTGGGAGAAATTTTGGTGGCAGAAGGTCTACAAATAAGTAAAGACACTGGAGAGTACTGACCTTGAGGAGCAGAGCAACAATGGAACACGAAGCTTTACTACCATACTTCTTGAGTTTTTAAATTTTTTTTCCTTTTCCATAACTTTCATATATATTCAGTAACTACATATTTTAGTCCTATGCCCACCTATTTCCAGTGTGGAGAAGTGATGCCAATGTTTCAAAGGGAATGGTCAATGAAACGATTGTCTTTGGTTTCATTTTGAGAGGATTGGGGAGTGGAGATCAAACCAGGAGAAATATAACCCTAAGCTTTTAAGCCACATTAGTTATAACTTAAAAGTATATATAAGATGCATCTATTCTTAGAATGAAGATTTGTGTATTACAAATAAAATGGTGATATGTTCTCAAATAACGTAGCATTTACTCACTGTTAATTCATTTAATGAAAATTTCATTTAAAATAGATCATACTAGTGGACAAAAGCCTTTGAGACCTATTGTATATGTATGTATATATACACACTATATTTTATACATTTTAATGTATTTATTTATAACATAAAATTGTAGGTAAAATAAAGAAAAATTTTTACAATTGATTTTTTTCTCTTCACATAAAGATAAGCCTCTCACATCTAACAACTTAATATTCAAGTTTCATCTTTTCGCACTTACTAGAAAATAGGATCTTTATCTTTCTCTTGAGAGCACAAATTCACATAAACTTGGCTGTTTGATTGGATTTCTTTTGTCTTTCAAAGATCCTTTACCCCAAGAATTTCCTAAAAGCTGATGCACCCAATTCTAAGAAACTCAATATCCTCTGTTTTACCAGAAAAGTGTATGGCTCAAAGCAACTATGAAATTGCAACAAGGAATTGGGATAGAGGATAAATAGAATGATTTCTATACCTAGCCACAAAGAATGCTGACATTCTTGACATGACCACTTTACAAATCTTCCCCAAAGAAATAAAAAAAGGAAATCAACACACAGACAAAAAATAGTATCTATCTGAATGTGCTGGAGCTTCTAAGAAATACATCTGTTTAATTAATTATTAATAGAATAACTACATCCATAATTCTTCATATAACATACTCTCTTCTTTTCAAATTAAACAGCATATAAAAAAGCAATGACTAATCCACAGTTGTGTAGTGATCTTGGTGCAACGCCATGTACTCTCAAGCACGTTTTTCTCCCTTCCTGTTCACTGATGCAGGCAGGGTCATTTTTCCTATCTGCTCTTTAGTGCTCCCACAACTGTCATGCTACTGCAGATGGTGATGTGGTTTTTATCTTTGTGAATACTGGCTGTCCCCAAACATAAATGTGTTGAAAAATGAACTACACCGTCAAGAACCTTTAATGCTATCTTCAAAGCCTATGTCACAAATTTACCAGCAGTAACCGCTCAGACTGGCACTGTAAGATAAACGTTTTAAATTCTATAAAGTATTCCACTTGTCGGCCAGTCTTCCAATGGCTTTCTCTGTCACTCAGGGTAAAATCCCTACACAAACTAACCTCTGGTCCTCTCTGAACTTATCTGCTTGTACTTTCCCTGTAGTACTCCTGGTACTTCCCTCCCCCACCCCACCACTCCTTCCCTCCTGCCATATTGGTCTCTAGGACTAGACCTGGAGTATCCAGGCATTTTTCTATCCTTACCCTGGCTGTTCTCTCTGCCTGGAAAGATCCCCAATATCCACATGGTTTCCTCCCTCCTACACTTCAGGTCTTTCTCAAATATCACCTTCTTATACAGGCCTTCATTGATAGCCATATTGCAGCCCTCACTATCCCCTGGTACTCCCTCTCTCTTGTCTCTGCATTTTTTCATATCATTTGCTACAATCTAAGTTTATACTTTGCTTATTAATATTTTATTAATTATGTGCATTCCTCACTAGGAATTCCTCAAGCTCCCCATGACACCAGTGATTTTTATCAAAGCTCTGCTTTGCCATATCCCAGCACCTTGAGCACTGCTTGGCACAGAGTGTGTTAATATGTATTATATATTTCTTGTTTACGTTCACTAATCTGATCACTCAGGCCATTCTGCAAGCTTTTATTGAGAGCCTACTATATATATATGACATTGGGTACTCAGTGATGTATTAGACATAGCCCCTTTTCTTGAAAAGGTCACATTGTTGAGGGAATAGGCATATGAAAATTTAATTGCAATGCAAAGTGATTAGTGTACGTCGAATGAAAACTAAAGGAAGGAGAACAACTCATTTGGTGTGGGAGGCAGGCAAAGCATTGCATAGGAAGTGACATTTGAGCTGAGTCATGAAATATGAGTGTGTTTCTGAGAAATGGAAAAGGATCAAAGGAAATTTCATACAGACAAAAAGGAATGTACCGAGGCACAGAGCTGATAAAGGGAAAGTCCTGTTGGGCAAAGAACAAACAGTTGAGAATGGCTAGGCAGAGAGTGCTTGGGAGAAAAGTCAGGCGTTATGGATGGATAATCACTTGCTAAAGGACCCTGCTCACCGGTGTTCACTTTAACCGAAGGTTTTTACACACAGGAGCGACCTGGGTGATGCAGAAAGCAATATCTATTTTTTGGAATAACTCTTAAGGCATTGTGAAAGGTAGATAGTCTGAGGATTAAGGCCAGAAAGAGGAGCACAGGGGGTGTGCAGCAATAGGGGACAGTCAGTTCAGTTTTGCATATATCTCATTGAGACTTGAGAAACTTAAAAATACAGAAACCAATTGTCATGACAATAGAAGCTCTTCTGGTAGGTGGTTACTACTGAAATAAGAAACATAATTCAGTGGAAGCTTTGAGAATATAACATTGAAGGAATGAAAAACATGGGGAAATGTTCAGAGATGTAGGGATACACCCGGGATATAGTGACAGCTGTTACTGTCAGCCTTGGGAGCAGAACTTCCTACAGTGGCCCAGCAGGGCCGAAAAGTCCAATGAGAGGTGACTTAGCAAGAACAGCTGGAGAAAGGTGGAGGCAGAAGCCAGAGGACAGTGAGTTCACAGCCAAAAGAGAAATGAAGAAAAAAAATACATAGAATTAAAGACTCCATTTTATGATGGGAGAGCTGGGGAGAAGTTGATACTTCTTAAGATGTTAGATCTGAGCACACTTATGGCAGAAGGAAAAGAACTAACGGAGAGAGAGACTGAACAGAAGACAGGCAGGCAATGATTAATGAAACAATGTTTTAGGAGAAATACAGAAGGTGGCATGACATACAGGAAAAACAAATTTAGCCCTATCACTTTTTTTTTTAATTAACACAAATTTTTGTAATGTAGCACAGAAACATAAAAGGTAAGAAGAAATTGTATTATAATATGGGGTGTCGTGTCTGCATAATGTAATGATTAAGACCAAGGTCTCTAGCATCAGCCACTACAGGTTCAAATTCCTTTACTACCACTTGCCAGCTACATGACATTGAGTAAGTTACTTAACCTCTGTGTGCCTCAGTTTCCACATCTGCTCAGCAGGGTTAAATGATTTAGATATGGTTTGACAGTGCCAAATATGATGTTGAAATTTGATCCCCAGTGTGGTGGTTTTGGAAGGTGGGGCCTAGTAGGAGGCGTTTGGTCATGGGGGCAGATCCCTCATAAATGGCTTGGTGCCATTCTCAAGGTCGTAGATAAGTTCTCACTCTCAGGAGGCTGGATTGGAACTCAGGAGAATGGATTAGTTCCCGAGAGAGGGTGTTGTTATAAAGCCAGGACGCCCCTCAAGTTTGGTCCTTCCTCGCATGCACCCACTTCCCCTTGGCCCTTCTCCGTCATGTTCACCAGAAGCCAAGCAAGATACCAGCACCATGCTTCTTGTACAGACTACAGAACCATAAGCCAAATAAATCTCTTTTTTTTAAATAAATTACCCAGCCTTAGGTATTCCTGAGCAACACAAAATGGACTAAGACAATGGGGGAAGGTAATCATTCCTTCCCCACAGATTTGCTATGAGAATTATATGTGTCAATCCCCTCCTCATAAAACTCTTAGAATACTGTCTGCCACTATTTTGTCACTATATAAATATTGTTGGAAAAATAGGAGGGCAAAGATGTTTTGAGGGTTCAGATCTAAAAGCCTCTCTTTTTTTCTGTCAGGAGTAATGAGGAAGGAGTACAAGGAGCTCACCAACTTTCAGGGCCCAACAAGAAACTGTTTATAACAGTCTTTAACCTATAAATTTTTCTAGATATAAAAAATTATAGGGAGAACCAAAAGTGTGTCATCACTTCCAGCCACTACCAACAGACGGGGATAGCAGTGGCTTATTATGAAATTTTTTTACATAAATTTTATTTTTTAAAAAAGTATATACATATATATATATAGAGAGAGAGACAGAGAGATAGACAGAGAGAGAAAGCCTTACTTATCCATAAATAGAGAAGCATCTGTAATTTTTAAACACTTGGGTTGGGCTGTTTATATTTCTAAGATAAAGAATTTGAATTTTTTTCCCTCCATTAATATTACAGAAGAGCACAAATACCATGAGATTCTAGGTGAGGCCTGTGACTAATCTAAAACAGACAGAAGCAGCTATGGAGCCACTTAGCCCTGAGTTCCAACCCAGCTCTACCTCTTAGTAACTGTATGATCTTTTACAAGTCATTAAACTCTGAACCTCCATTTCTTTATCTGAGAAAAACAGCATAAATATAATATCTATCAATGCTGTAAGAATGAAATGACATAATCAACTGACACATGCCTGGCCCAAGGTCTGGGATATAATTAAGCCTCCATCAGTGTGGATTTCCTCAAAACACACTGTAAATGAAATTGCTGAAGCCATCTGAACATTGCCAACAATTAAGTACACTCATCAGAAACCTCCACCATCCATTTGCTTGTTAAATCATGCAATTAGATAATGTCAAAAACTTACATATGGGTTTCTAAAGGGTTGACTTAAAATATTTAAATACCAAACTGAATTGAAGATAAAATGCTGAAATCTTTTAAAAAGGTGTCTGTGTGTCATATGAAAAATGATAAGTCTCTTTAAATGTCTCACATACCTCCCTGAATAGTATTATCTTGTGACCTTCGTTTTTTTACAGCAATAAAAGTTCCTTAAGCCTGACAAGATTTATTGTTCCCAACTAATATTTCCTGCAATGGGTGTGAATTTAATTCACATTAACACCTTACAATTTAGGACCTTTAATTTGTAACTTTTGCAAACATAAAACACCTTAGACCATAAACAATCTCAAATAAATCAATATATCATGTTTTCTGCAGAAGAAAGAGAAAATGATAAAGTGATATGTTTCTGCTCACATCATGAGGCTGCTTTACTATGACAGCTTCCTTGCTTTTCACTTGACAAATGACTTGGCAATGGTCTGCAGCTTTCTTGATGTGGAGCTAAACTTATTTCAGGACATGTTCTAATGAGTCATGGCAAAGGCTAACAGTAAGCTCTCTACCATTGCCTCCTCCTTCCAGGAAAAAAACATCCAGTGTTCACAGCAAATCTTGATGATTTTGAATAGATAAGAAGAGGCTACCTGCTTTGAAAAAATTTAAATTTAAGTTAACAAAGACATCCCAACCTGACTTCAATTTGACAATCTTGTGTATACAGTTTCAATGTACCTTATACAAATATATTTCAGAAGCCTGAAGAACTACTGTCTTTGGTAGTTTCTATTATCAATGACAGTTTTGGATAAAATCAAGATTTTGTAGTAAATTTCATAATGTCCAAATATAATCCAGGCTTTAATTTAAGTTACAGAGATAAAAATTTTTCTCTTCCAATACCATTCCATATTTACACGTGCAACAAAATCAGAAAGTACTGGAAACTCCTTTTTTGGGAAGGAATACTTGAAAAGGGGTCCATCATAATTTTTAAAAATTCATCACATACGTAATAAATTTTGTCTTCATTCCAAATTAGAATGTTTGCCTCCTGAGAATAGGAACAGAGCCAAAAAGAGTCTAGGTGTTTAATAAATACTTACTGAATGACAGAATTTGTCCTCTAACAGAGCCTGAGAAAGGTCTTTGCAATGCAAGCTTAGATGTAACCTCCACTGAGCCCTGTGTCAGAAATCCACAGGACAGCTGGCCTGAGAGATGCTACCTTGTATGTTGCTCTGCTCTAGTTTCTGCTCCTATTAAGTGTCTGCCTAAGAAATGTCTCAATTTTGCCTACAATGCACCTTCATGTCAACTTAGCAAAATTTGCAATTTATGTGAAAATATACTTCTTGTATGTTTCTTGCTAATTTAACCATATTACCACTCAGGGGAATATTTGCTGTTCCTGGATTACAGAAACAATGCACAAACTGAGCATTTTCATTCTACTTCTTTATCAATTAAAAAGAGAGTTGTAAAGGTCCTCTCTCTCTTTTACAGTTAGAGACACTTGAAGGGAAGTGAAACACGTACCAGAAATAAAAAGATTCTGTGTGGAGGAATTAAGAGAAATGCTCTGACCTTGTCTTTTATAGTGCCCATTATTGTGTATAATGACTTAAAGAGTTGCTCAGGCATGATGCTAACATTTATGGTATTTAATCTCCCATACTAGCCAGCCGAGAACTCTTCCACTTTCATTAATATATTTTCATCAAACATTCCTGGAATCTAAACCCTTCTTATTCTTTTCAGAACTCCCCCAAATCCATGACACCAAGTTCAAATGCTCCCATTTTGAAGGCTACTATTTTCTAATTGGGTTACAGTAATATGTTGTTTATTTACTCCTTAAAGAGTAAATTATCACTTATTTAAATATCTGCAGTATATGTGGGGACAACCTTTATTCATAAAATTTGTCCGATTTTCCAGGGTTTTGTTTTGTTTTGTTTTTCCTTTTTTTTTGCCCCGAAAGGTACGACTAAGACAAGACTGGTCGTGTGAGCATCTGGGTTAAAGTTCTGTCACCAACTTCTTCAGCCACCATTAATGGTGGAGATTCTGACCTTAGGCAATGAAAGAAAACAACAGCAGAGAGATTTGCAAAAAATGCCATTAGCAAAAGAAGAGTCTACATCTTCTAATATGTACTTGCATTGTTAACATTCCTCACATTCAGATCAAAAGATAGCTTTGAAATCTTATCATTTTGAGAAGTGGAAATATTAAGGATAAACTACTCAATTATGATGAAATCTTCCTGCAAGCATCAGGTTCAGGACTGATAAGAAAAGACACCAAGTGGTTGTTGCTACCTCCTCACTGCTGGTGTTGACTCCTTGGTTTTGAAGTATCTCAGAAAAATCATCAATGACCCTGCTCTATCATGCCAAGGAAGACAACAAGAAAGAAAAACAGTAAAGAAGGTACGTGTGGAAGAGTATAAAGTAGGTACCACCTAAACATATTCTTTCTCCTTAAAGACAATCATGCTATTTTAATTTTATCTCAAATATAAATTAGAGCACAAACATTATCCTACCCTCAAAAACCCTTATGGCAACAGGTTTACTACTTCAAAACAAGAGGAAATTACATTTTTAAAATGGTAGTGGGTGGGAAGGAAATTACATGACAAAAATATTTTCCTTAATTTTATTCTTAAAGTATTTGCTAGGGCTAATGGGAGATATATAAGTAAATATCATGTGAAAAAAAAAAAACAAACTTATAGCCCTATATAAAGATATTTACTGGACTAAGATTCCCTCAAAATCTAATTGTCTAGCCAAAGGTGAGGTCAATGATGTCAATTCAGAAGCATTTTTAAACACCTACAAATCATGGTGCCTAGCTCTGTGGGGGATACAAAGATTAATAAATTTTATAGAAACAAAGCAAAATATATATGTACTCATATTGAAACAACGTCAAATTTAGGAACACCCACATAGTATAAATTTGAGTCCCATTATCTAGCCTACAAATTTTCTTTAAATCTATTCCCCAAGTATGACTATTTCACAACTTTCTAAAAGATCATGATATAGTAAATACTTTCCAGCACGTGTGACGATTTAAGGAATGTTTATAGTTGAGAAACAGAAGGACTCTTATTCTCAAAATATTTCTGAGATCTTTGATCCTCCAGCACTCTAATCAGCTCCTCACAACATGGAATTATCCTGCACAAATGTCAATAATGGCATGGTAGGGAGACCCTGTCCTATGATGAGCAATAGCCTCTCTCTTCCACCCTAAGGCTAAGGAAACGGACTGAGACAGATATTAAGCCCAAAGAAGTAGGATCAGATCTACTCTACCTCAAGCCTGGTCTCACCCCTTCTCTGTCTGTGGTTATAGCAGGTGAGTCAGATCATTTCTAATAGCAATCACAGTATTTGTATGTAATAAGTACTTGGTAAGTTGAATAAATAAGCAGTTTGTAAAAGTTTCTCCAGTCTTGTGCTCCTATTAAAGAATGAAATCACTAAACTGGCAATGATTTTACTGCCTACATTTCAAAATATTTGACAGCTTTGTATATAAGAATAAACCTTATATCTTACAGAAAAAAAACGGATCACTTCAAATTTTTCTATTCCTAATTTTTTTTAAAACACTAATAAAGTGTTTTATTAGTAAGATATAGTAATATACAGTGATAATAAAGTTTCTATTAGGTGATAAAATAAAATGTTGAGATCGCACAGAAAAAACAAAGTCTGACTATAGACTGCCCAAATAATATTTTGTAGTTTATAACATGTGGTTATCACATTTGGGGAATGTTTGCCTATTGGACCTATAATAGGCAGAATTGGCTCCCCAAAGATGTCCATGTCCTTATCCAGGGCACTTGTGAATATGTTACCTTACATGGCAAAGAGGAATTAAAATTGCAAATGGAATTAAAGGTTCTAATCAACTAACCTTAAAATAAGAAGATTTTCCTGGATTATCCAAGTGGGCCTAATGTAATCAGTTTCCTTAAACATGTAAGAGAGAGGTGGAAAAAAGTCAGAACAATGAGATGTGGGAAAGACTCTACCAGCCACGGCTGGCTTTGAAGATCGGAAGGCGGTCAAGAGTCAGAGAATGTAGGCAGCCTCTAGAAGCTGGAAAAGAAAAAAAACACCCATTCTCCTCTTGACCTTGCAGAAAGAAACACAGCCCTGTCAACACATTGATTTTAACCCAGTGAGACCCATTTCTGACTTCAGACCATCAGACCTATTAAAAAAAAAAAAATGTTTGTTGCTTTAAGACACTATGTTGTTATAACTTGTTACAGGGGCAATAGGAAACTAATACAAGACTCAAGTAAGGCCTGGAAGACACCTGGAAAATTATGGTCAAATGTATTAGTCTACATCAATAGGACATGAATTAGGGGCTCCTGGTTATATAGCACTACAAGGCTTCCATTTTCTTAGATGCAGTTCAATGTTAACTACATAAAGCATATGAAAACATTTTAACATTACACAGATTGTTTTAGCCAATGCCTTTGAAAAATCATCATGTAAATTGCCATGACAAAGAATAATTCAAAAATGCACTGAAATACTTAAAACATTAAGACACATCATACATCTTGTTCAAATGATTCATTATACTGTCCTACACCTGATTCATTAAAGAATTCACCATTATACCAGTGGCATAAATGACCCAGTGATAAAAATAACCTACATTACTAAATCCAGTGCAGCGAACATCTATTTATGGTTTACTAGACTCTACACGATTAAAGAAGAAAGAAAAGGAGAGAAATAGAAGAAAAAGGAATGAATGAAAAGGAAAAAAAAGCTTCTTTTCCATCAGCCAAACTTAGCTGAAATAACCACTGTTAGAAGAATTTTTTTGGCATCTAGTCAATTTCAAATTCCTATAAATTGTCACTGGTAATGTTAACTTATTAAACCACTAATATTTACCAGCATAAGTATATTCTCAATTGAATATCCCAACCAGTGCATTAGCTCAAACCATTGCCCAGAGAGAATTAGAGATTCTGCAAGGCTTTGGAGAAAGCAAATGGGGCAAATTTCAGAATAGTTACTGAAAATAAAGCCTCAGGAGACTGGAAAAGTTGGCAGCATAACACACTAGGAAAATGAGATGCCAGAATATTAAGAGGATTGCAACCAAGGCGAACTGCAGTGCGATGCCCATCCCAGAACGTCTACCTCATGCTGCAGGGCCTCACAACTGACGCCAGTTCCCAGAAAATCGATCTGGTTGTTCTTTCAACAGGTAATCTCCTTTTAGGGTCTTTGTTTACTATTGTTTACCCCAAGGCTAGACAAGGACATTTTTAAAATGTGATCCTTCTGCCTGTTGCTTCTTTTTAATGCTTTTCATGAATAATGGAATTATAGTAATTATAGTTTTAAAATATTTGTGTTATCATTTAGGCTAAGGTTATCAGCCTCTGTTATTTCCTGGAAGTAAGAGGCTTCCAGACCTTGAATTACTCTAGGATTTTAGAAAGTAATATTATCTCTTTAGAAGAAAAATTATACACACATATTTGTGTGTGTATATATATACAGACACACACACAGACATGCACATCAAATAAACTGAGTAATTTGACCCTGAATGTATCAACACTCAAGAAGGAGTAACTAATTTCTACCTGGTCATAAAACTAGGGGTCTATTGTCAGTTACAGCTCTAAGTGACTGAATCAAGGGACCAGAAGAAAAGTCAACCAGTATTGTTTTGACTCCAAATGTTTTCTCCTCTGTATACTGCATGATGCCTCTTATGAGTCCCTTCATTAGAAAGCCTCATGTCAAAGCTTTTTGCTCTAGAATCTTCTGTGAATAGAAATATAACTTGGAGAGGCAAGATCTTAAAAGCTGTCATCAACCAGTCACTTCAGCAGGATTATCCGAAAGCCAGCAGATAACAAGTACCGGTGTTGATAGAACACCTGATAGGTGCGCGGGTGAAAGGGAGAACACTAGAAAAAAATGAAAAGCACCTAAAATTAATTAGAAATTGTGAAAAAAATCATTATGATTGTTCTCCAGAAATACCAGGGCTAGAACACCTTCTACAACCAGTCCATTAAAAGGTGTAAATATACAAGATTACTTGACTATTTTTAGGAAAATATGATTTACAACTCAGATGAACTGTTGTACTCTTTAAAGAAGTTGCCTTGGGAAGGTGTAAACATTCCGGTAATGTTTCCATGATTAAACGCTTCTGTATATCTCCTTATATAAACTCCTTTTCTTTGGAAATCGCTTCATAGCCTGTCTCTTTACTTTCAATCTCTTCAGTGATACCAACGGTTCCCATTTGAAGGTGATTTGACATCTAAAAATAACTAAAAGTCATTTAGAGCCAAGTGTGAAGAATTCAGAGTGAACAGTTACAGTGCATAAGTTCAGTTTTGGCCAAAATCATAGAATGACTAAAACGCAGTGAAGCTAACGGTTCTAATATTAACAATTAACTGGTTCTAATATTAACAATCAAACAAAAAATCCATTAGAAATCCATAAAATGCAAAATCTCTTGAAACGAAAAGAGGGGCGTGAGAAAAATACATTCCAACTCAGCTCCAATGAGAATAGTTGCTGCCCTCTGGCCAAGATTGCAAGATTGATGCAGGACAGATAAAGGAGAACAAAATCAAAGCCATGTTATAACTTTCTTGTGAGATAATTGTCAAGTATCAACCTTCCTAGGAATCAGTAAGTCCTTCTGCAAAGTACATATGGTTTCCATTGTAACGGTTATCATATGTTATAATTATTCCTCAATAAGTCTGTCTCCCTTACAAGACTGTCGGCTCCTGCTTTATATTCCTAGTACAATGGGACATCAACAATTGCGAGGTAAATAAATGAATGAACAACACTCTTTTGGGCATGTAAATTGTGGTAACATCATTAGAGTGTTACTTAAGATCTCCCCTTATTTAGAATCACACAGGTAGATGGGGACACAGTTTAGGCAAATTTGAGTTCTACCTCTGATTTTACTGACCTTTAGTTATGTGATCAAAGCATATCAGAAACTTAGTGATTAAAAAAAAATTCCAAATTGATTAGTTCTTTATGGTTTTCTCAATGCAGCTGGGATACTGAAGTTGAAAAAAACATTCTTATCACTTGGCTGCTTGGTACTTACTGACTTCCGACTCCCTCTGAGACAGTGAGAAAACTCAGCCTGCTTGGCGGGAAAAATGAAGACAGAGCAAGTGCAAAAGCTCAGAGGATGCCACTGGAGAAGGAAAAGAGCAAAACCTCAGACTATCGTAAACTGACTCCACTGTAGAGGATGCTAAAGAATCAAGGGAGATACAGATTGCTGACAATCCCATGTCTTTTAGGAAGATTGCCAAGTACAGAATTTCCACTTTGCTAAAGTCATTATTCTAGCAATCTTGCTATCTAGTGAGATAGTAAATAATACTTCTTCTGAAAGATTCTTTCAAAAATGCCGATATACCTCCAAAATTTCAATGATCACTAAACTGATTTATTTATTTATTTATTTTTAGTTTGGGAAAGATAAACGTATGACTGTTTTAGAACTTCAAGTAGTCGGAGCTTATACAGGTAAGCTTGTATGTGTGCGTGTATGTGTAAAAGGCGCGGGGGGAGAGAGAGAGAGGAAAGTTGGGGGTTACAGGAGCACAGAATGTTGTTTTATTCTCTAACATTTTCCTCAGGGCTTGATATTTTTTTCAGAGCTTTTCAACTGTAAGTTTAGGAGGAAATGTAGGCAATCATGAAAGTACAGAAAGATACAACTTCCTATCTATATTCCCTTAGTACCTTTATTTCTTACTCTCTTTTGCCTTTGATGGAAAAGTCCCTCCCCCACCCAATTTTTTTCAATTATTCAGTAAAAAGGCTCAGCAAGAAACCAGCTTAAGTGATAAAAGAGAAATAAGCCAAACATTTTTTGAACCCCTGAGCAAAATCCTTGGTTTTTTTTTTCCTTTTGTAAATTGAGACTTTCCTTTCTAGTTCTGAAGCATATTTTTCTCCTTTCTTCAATAAGACATTTCAGCTTTTTCTCAGAGTGATAAAATAATGTCTTCAACTCTCCTTCACAGATGAGTGCTAGGAATAAAATGTGACAACATAACTCTGCTATTTTTGGTAATAAGATATTCTTTATTACAAAGCTAATTCTTCTAGGAAAATACTTAGTTTCAGCTTTTGGCATAATTACTTTACTTTTGTTTAATTTTTCTCCACCCTCACCAAACTTAGTTTATTTACTATAATAGGTTATAGAAATTACATTAATCAATATCCAAAGTGACACTGTTTGATTTTTACAGTTTCTTACATTTCCTATAGAGTGTTAAACAAATTAGTTAGAGAAAAAAAGACAAAGAAAAGTTGATTGATTTGCTGAACATCAGAGATCAAGACCCAAATTCAATCTTGTAAAATCTGCATCTGCCTCCCAGCCAGGATTGTACCCACTAATACGAAGGCATATTATATGATAAAGTTATGCTTTTAGATGTGAGGATTTTGCTGTATCTCAATTTCTTTTGATATGAAGTAGCATACAATGAATTTTTTTTCTTTCTGATATTAAACAAAAATCAAAACAAAACTCACGGCTCAAGTGGCAATATCGTTTTAGTCCTTACCAATGCGAGAGATCAAAAAAGCATCACATCGGTCAACCCTAAACTCAAGTTTCACAAATATACATGAAACAATAATTAAGAACTAGAAATGTTTCTGGATTTCCTCTGTTTAGGCTTCACACAAATCACTCTCTTTCTCTTTGCATGGAATCTCTGTAGCCTAAAATATAGAACTGAGCATTTCTGATGTAGAATAATGCATATAGACAAATACACACGTAGATTATGAAAGTACTATACTATGTAGATCAATTTGTTTTTTTCAAGCTATGTCTATTCTTCCTTCACAATGTGCATATGCTAGCCTATTAACTGTAATGTGAAATAGTGATGACATCAGGCACTTTAAATCCCTCCAGGGTGTGTCTTCATCTAATGATTAGTAAACAATATTATAGATAATATTAGAAATCATAGTCATAAGTTCTTCATTAAATCCCTTCTCGGGCTAAACAGAACAGTTACATGCTTGTTTGCTATTAAGATTCCTTGCTTTGTGCTCTAACAACAACTGTTCTAATTTTACAAGAAAACAATCAAAAATCCAAAATTAATAGCCACGAATTTTCAAAAATCCATAACCATGCATTTTTATTACTTACTGCGTAAGGTAAGTGTTTGTACTAGTTATTACTGGGGACTGAAAACAATTGCCACTTGTCTGAATGAATACAAAAAGCCTCACACGTGTATTCCTGGTATATCTAAGAAATATCTTGCAAGAGTGATAATAATATATACAGAGTGAATCACAGATTTCACCAAGTTCTTACAATGTGATCGTGCAAAACACACTGCCTCCCCAAACTTTTCTTCTCTTTTACTCTCCCTGAAAGTGTTCTAAAATCTTCATTGGAGTTTATGGATTTATAAGTAATTGTGCGCTTTCAGACACTAAATTTAAAAAAGCCTTCCAACTCAAGCCAAATTGTTCCAGCCCCTGATTTGTTTATATTCTACTGATCTAGTTAATTGCAAAAATATATTTATGACGTCCAGAGTTAGTAAGGCAATAACAAACACTGTTGAACTTCTAAGATTATTTGCCTTTAAGTTGGTTGTTTCCAAATGGCAGTTAAACTTTTAAGAGGATAACAAGGAGGTGATCTGTTGGGCTCTGCAAGAATTCAAGTGAGGCCTGGAGGAGACTGGCTGGATTCCTTATCATTTTTTCATACTTTATTTCCATTAGTAGGAAATAGCTGCAATGGTGGCAATATTTTAACAGCTATTGTTGATGAAACAAAATTCTATAAATTCTAAAGTGCACTGAGGAAACCATAACCTCAGAAAGTCGATTCACTGGTTTTGAAGCTTAAAAATGTTAAATCATTCCAACAATACTCAGATCAATTCATATTACATGTAGACAGATAAGTTATACAACAGAACCCAGAATTGTATTACAAAGATACATATTTTGGGATATTTCAGTTGAAAAAGTATCTTACTGGGAAAAGTATCACCGACAGTATTAAGAAATACTGTCATTGCAAGGACATCATTATTTTCATAAAAAATCAACTTTAGATGGGCTTTGGTACTACTCATCTGCATCTGAGCTTATTGAAAATGTGTTTAATAAAGACATTTATATAAATTTTTAATAAAAGTAGCATGACAATATACTTTAAAAGAAAAACTGTTAAATAATATAGGTCATATTTTAAACAAATGTTTAATAATGAGCACCTAATTTAAGGAAAACCAGTATAAATTATGAAAATCTTTTATAAGTAATTCACTTTCACTTTGTTTTCTTTCAAACATTGTGAATGCTTAAAAAAACTCAAAAGAAAAACATGTATTTTCTTTTCAGTAAAAGGTAAAGAAAATGTGCTTATTAAAAAATTTTTAGGCAAAATTCTACTGTGCAAAACAGCATCTTCCTACTCTGAATTAAATAGCAATTCATAAAAATAATAACTTTTTTCCCACTTGCACTGATGACATACACAACAAACTGTATGAATAGTGAATGAAATGAAGAATATTAAAGTAAAATAACAAAAAATATATACTTTATGAAATGTTTCTGAAAAGCACACAGTGAGACTAGCCTAATATCTGCCTTCGTATCTTTTGATTTGTACTCTGATTAAGGTGTTAAGTGGTACTTAAATTAAAAAAAAAATTGTACTGAATGACCTAATTTCAAGAACCTAGTACAAGGTATTAAAATAGGAAGGTAGAAATATCACTGAAGCCTTTAAGAGAAGCAAGTGAAACCAATTTCATTCTCATAGAACTAGTTGGCTAGAAAATAGACATGGCCCCTGTACTGCACACATGCACAGTGGTCGAGAGCGTGTCCTCTCTGCTGTCAAACTATCTGTACTTGCATCTCAGCTCCACCACTGTACAAACCGTGTGACCATGAGCAAGTTACTTCTTAACTCCACTGAGCATCACTTTCCACGACTACAAAATTAAGATAATTATAGGCACTACTTCGTGGTTGTTATGCCTATTTAATGAGTTAATATATGTAAAATATGTTGACCAGTGCCTAAAATATAGTGTGCAATATAATTTTAACTATTATTATTTACATATTATCCCACTAAAACTGAAAATCCATCCATGGGGGAAGAAATTTTTGTCTGTTTCTGTTATTGCTATTTCTACAGTACCTAGAACAGTACCTTAAACATATTGGCATATATTATTAGTACTCACTCATTAAGTATTTGCTTTCTGAAACGTTACCTCTGCATTACCTCTGTGTGTATTATGTGTATGTATGTATATATGCCTATGTATATGTACACTATACGCACATACACATACACACATATTTATTATTAAAGGCAAAACATTAAAGAAAAAGACAACAAGTTTTAGTAACAAAGTAAATATTAATGTTCCTGACTTAACAGTAAATGCATTCATTGGTTTGGAAAAAAAATTAGACATTATCTTCCATTGTTCCTAATATCCTATAGAAATGCTATGTCCGTATCTAAAACTGATCCTTGTGTTCACTGAATTTAAAAATTCAGTTAAATACACTGAAAAGCAGATTTAGAGGCAATTCTTTTTTTAAAAAAAATCTTTATTTATGCTATAATTATTGCCATTTCCTTGAACAAGGAAACTGTTAAAAGTTTGCATTTTTAAAGGAAGAAGGTCAACTGTAAAGTTAGCTCTGGAAGCTTAGAAAGGTACTTTTTGGGCAAAGTCTACTCAGTTGTTGCATTCTGTTGCCTAGAAAGGCCAACCAAAGAACGAAAAGGAGACTTGGATGAGTTTATCCTGTATTAGCCTCACAAAGTCATCACTTCATATATCACATTGGACACATATAGAGTTCCAGGTTACTCATTATTTATTTTATCACATGAATGTTTAATTTTACTAGAAAAATTGAAAAGCACAATGGGGAGAAAAGCATAATCCTTTATTTGCCCATGGATTAGTCTCATGATGAATAGTTTTTGCATACATATGTAAAACAGATAGTGAAGAGTTGCTTGGAATGTGGGACCAGCCTAGGTTACATGCTTGGCAGGTTTCATATGCCATGAGAAACCAGACCCACTGGACCTCTGTCAGACCAATTATGCCACCATGTGTGAAAATCCACTGAGACTGTCCCTTCGTAAGAAAGATTATTAAGTCTACATTTCTGTTTCAACTAAACTCCCTCCCCACTTAACTCCTATCGCTGGCTTTTCATTTGGATTTTAGTGCTGAGGATGTACCAGAAATTTAAGACTAAATATTAATATTGTCATTTAAAAAAGAATTCTGTTACATTTGTGGAACAATTTTTGAGCTGTTTATGTAAGCATTTATTTTACATAATATACCTCCATGGGCTTATTGGTTAGCAAAATTAAAATAACTAAGATGTTATTTAATATCAGAAATCTCTGTAAAGGCTGAATATTGCAGAAAACGTTCAATAATGTGCATGAAAACTTAGTAAGCTAAAAAATGTATTTTAAATTTTATACACATGCATAGATATTATAAATTCATATAATTCTCACAAAACCTACAGCAATTTTACTGTTTTTTCATTAATTATAAGAAAACTGCTAGAAGATTGCTTTTTGGAGAGGGAAAGTTTCCTTTAAAATAAAAAGTGTATCTTCCCACCAATGTACAGACTGTGTATAATGAATGACAAGCTCATGAAGAAATGATGGTCCAGTCCAATGTGTTCTTGCTCAGAACAAGAACATACTTTATTATGGACTGAACGAATTGTGACACCCCCCCAACTTCATATGGTGAAGCTTTAATTCCCAATGTGATTGTATTTGGAGACAGGGCCTTTATGGAGGAAATCAAGGTTAAACGAAGTCATAAGGTTAGGGCGCTAATCTGATAGGACTGGTGTTCTTATAAGAAGAGGAAAGGACACCAGAGCTCTCTCTCCACTCACACACAGAGGAAAGGTCATGTGAGGACACAGGGAGAAGGCGGCTACCAACGAAGCCAGGAAGGGAGCCCTCAGAAGAAACCAAATTTGCCAGCACCTTGATCTGGGACTTCTAGCCTCCAAACTGAGAGAAAATTAACTTGTGTTGAGTAAGCCACCCAGTCTGTGGTATTTGTTATGGCAGCCTGAGTACAGTAATACAGATTCTCGCTACTAAACCTGCTCAGTATATATAGCAGGCATTACGAACTAGAACGAAACGCATACAAAAGCTTAAGTAGGTAAACATGTAAATTAACATCGACTATGAAAATGAAAATTCTCAGACATGGAGAGACAAGTGTTTTGGAGAGGAGTTGGCTAGCTCAGGGCCCCTTGTTGTAGAGGGGGTGAAATTTGGAGGGAGTTCTGGTTTGTTTGTCCCCAGTTCTGTGTATCATATGCAGATACTAATCGCACCTGCCTCCTAGAGTTGCTGGAGGAGTGAATGGTATAATGAAGTAGCCCCCTTGGCACACTAATTGGCACAGAATAATAGCTCCACAAATGACAGCTGTTACTGTCAGATGCTGGGCATGAGGACGGAAAGAGATTCCCGGGAAAGATTGCACATCCGGACAAAAAATGACTGCTAAAAAGTGATGGGATTTTTAAAAAGCATGTTTTAAAAACATAATTCAATATTAAACCATATAGATATATAAAATATAAAAACATGTCAAACAATTCTATGTATTGTTTCCAGATATATACATATATAGCAAAAGTGTGAAAACATTCCTACACATGATAAATACCAAATTTGGAGTTGTGGCCACCTTTGAGAAACAGGATCAGGGAAGATAGGCATGGGGCTATAAATGGATCTATAAGGTTTTGGGGTTTTTTTAATGGTATTAAAGACCTCAAATAAATAAGGCAAAAATGCTAAGATTATACTGAATCTGGTGATGGGTGTAAGAGTATTTATGATATTATTTTCTATACTGTCCTGTATCTTTGAAATTTTACACTTAAAAACCTAGCATTTGTTCACATTAAAATAGTTAATTTTACATTATGTGACTTTCACCTCAATACATTTTTAAATTAAAAGGTGATTTTTTTTCATGTTAAAAAGTGGTAACACTTTGCTATCAAACTGTTGTGTGACTTTACTAACTACTTCCTTTACTGCAACAAACTATTACCTCTCTTTCTTTACCACACAGATGTCAGAGGCACTGAAAGTCTTTCTGACAATACCCAGTGTCTACTGGCGTGTGTGGAGGGCCACATACAGTTGTTGCACCTTGATCCAGGATGAGTGGAGATTTGAAGACGATGACCAGGATGAGAGAGACTATTATAGTTTCAAACAGGTGGTTAGGACAAATTTTTTTAAATCTTTTAAATAAAATATAGTGAAAATACCCCAAAAGTGTAAATATACCTTTAAAAGGGTTGAGAGAAATTCATAGATAATTAGAAATATTATCTTCAGTTGCTATGGTGCTTCAGAAAGTCCCAAATGTTTTATGTGACTCCCGTACACCCTGTCATGTAATCAGATCAGGGGTTATTATCTCAAATGACAGAAGAGGAGTTTCCAGAGGCTTCAGGACTTGAAAGGGCTTACACAAGGTCACACTGGCCAATCAGTGACAAAGCTGGGGCTAGAAAGGCAGATTTTCAGATTGCCTCATCCAGCTCCAGTTTTCTGTATTTTCGGAGATCTTCCAGGAGTGAACCAGTAAGCAGAAATTAGGAATTTCAGGGGCTGTAACTAGAATTTTTGTAGCCTGGCCTACCATTTGCAATCAGAATTGAGAAAAGGGAAAGTGTTAAAAATTCAGGTTTCTAGGCCATAGCACAGACCTACTAGAACTGAATTTCTGATGAGGTAAGCTAATCTGCATTTAAGATGACATTTATGCACTATAAAAAATCACAAATCTATGACACTTGGTTAACACAGGCTAGCATCACATTATAAAATAACCACAATATATATATTTTTTTAGAGACAGGATCTCCTTCTGTTGCCCAGGCTGGAGTGCAGTGGCACGACCATAGCTCACTGCAACCTCAAACTCCTGAGGAGCTCAAGTGATCCTCCCGCTTCAGCCTCTGGAGTCACTGGGACTTCAGGCATGAGACACAGTGCCCGACTGACAACATTCTTTATTAAAAATAGTTTAAATTCCTTTTAATCTTTATTGTTTTACTAAACGATCACGGCTAACTACATGAAATCTATTATCTTTCAAAATCATAAAATATCTAGTCCACCTAACCAGAATGGGGTAGTGGAGCCTTTTACATTTGTTCTGACCTAAACCTTTCACAGATTTTTGACATTTGTATTTTTTGAAGTTTCTTCCAACAGTGAAAAATATGCCCCTATTATCCACTTTAAGTCTCAGCTTCCACAAGTTAAGTTAATATAAGAAACCACTACATGACAATTATGTGTCAATAAGTGGCAACTTAATTTTATTAATAATGATAATATTCTAATACTAACATTAGGGAGAAGGTGGACATCCTTTTCTGACATAATCTCACCCTGCCTTCCCAACTCCTCCCTGGAATTCCACTACTCAGTGCTTTAACAGAGTTCTCTGTCTTCTCAGCTACTGAAGCCTGCCCATCCTTTCTCCAGGCCCTAACCAAAATTCCCATTTCTTAAGGACTATTGATCTTTGTGAAGTGTCAACCTAGTTATCTACTTAAAGCAATTTACACCCTGGTGAGCTAAAGGCCGAACCAAACTCCTTCAGAAGTCATTTACAGTCATTTACATTTTAAAAGAGGAGTCCTTAGAACATTCTCCTTAGGAGTGATTTTGAGATGCAAGGCAGTTGTTTGCTCCCACCTCACTGACCACTGCTTTCAAGAAAGAGCATATTCCCTCTTCTAGACCTCTTTGCTCAGTAAACCAAGCTATGCAGGGCCTTACCTTTAAACAGGACTGCTTCCCATGGGGCTGAATAAAAATGGAAACTTTATCAGTGAGCATGGGTTGGCACAGTGAAAGAATAATATCTGCAGAAATATATAAATTGACAAATACAGAGATTTATACACATGTATCTGTTTTTCCTTCAGATAAGGATCTCCAGGAAAATACTATAAATCTATAAATTTGCATGGTTCTTCTTCATAACCCTCAAAACATCAGAAGTCTACTGTACGACCAGTGCTTCTCTTACTTGTCTTAAACATTTGCTTTAGTTTATCTCTTTTATGGGTTTGGTGTTTACACCACCAAGGAAAAGAAGGAAAAAGGGGAAATCTGAGAACTGCTTATTGGCTCCTGAAACAAGGGTCATACACCATCTGGGGAAGACAGGGACTCTAGTAGACATACCAGATCGCCTTTCATCATGGACACACTTACCCAGCAGGGAAAGAAAATAATTAGGAGGCTCTCAAAGACAGTGATCAAAATGGTCACACCATATTCCAGTGATCTAATGTGAATGGATCTACAGGTTACCTAGACCAAAGCCCAGGACCTTTGTTAATTTGTTCAACAAATATTTACAAGTGTCTCCTACATGCCAGGCACTAGGCTCTGGGAATACTGGGGCAGTCCCTCTGAGGTTCATGTATTCTTTGCCTTAGGTATATCATTTTTGCATTGTCCTATGAATGAAGGTAAGGAACTTGTTCTAGTCATTGTTTTACCTCCACCATAAAGCCTTATACTGTGTACTAAAGACAGAGCAAATCAATACATTCTCCATAAAATGAATGGATTAAAAAAATCATCCACACCAAAGAAAAGTGTTTTGCAAAGTTACAGAGAGAAAATTATTCCCAGAGAGCTATTTCAAACTGTGGAATTGCTTTCTAAGGACCTTGGTAGGTGTTTTGAAGATAACCTATAAAATAAAGTTGGAGTTAAAGTGATTTGGCTAATTCTTAAGGGTTTTGTTTTTTAATCACATATGACATTGTGGTTTATATATCAGTCAATTAATTAGATGTCCAAATTATACCTGTAAGCATTTTTTCCCTTTTTTGGTTGTAGGAAGTACAGCTTGTGACTGCAAAAAGTTTAAAAAATTGGGCCTGTTCTAAGGAATTCTTTTGGGAAAATTTTGCTCAGAGATGTCTGAAAATATACTGTATTCAAAAACATAAATTTCACAACTTCCCTCCAATGCTTCAGTACTCTTGATTCTGATTGGATATTTTGTTCAGAGACTTTATAAAGTTCTTAAGTTAATTCCATCAGAGTTGTGAAAAAACGTGTTCATTACTTCAGTATCTTGACCTCAGAAATAATAATGATATTCTTCCTCACAGTTTGTTCTGAGGAGCAGATAAGCAAATAAGCATTTGATGCTGTGAAACTGAAGAGGCACGCTGCAAATATTAACTGCCATTTTTCTGCCCCGCATGTGCCCGCACTCTCAGCTACTTGGGAGGCTGAGTCCAGGGGTTCAAGTCCAACCTGGGCAACATAGTAAAACATCATATCTTAAAAAAAACAAAATAAAGTCTCTAAATAGAATAAGCTACCATTTTTCTGCTCTGTGATCTTCTTTATAATATCTTAATTCCATGAGGGCAAAGACTCTATCTAATTATTCTTTTCATAACCAGGACCAGAACTGATACGAGATGTATTAAAGGAAAAAAACTTTATCTAAAAGATGAACCGCTCTAAATAAACAATTCTCTAGCATTCTCATATTCCTCCTTAGTTTTGTGATGGAGAATTAGTTACTGTCTTGTGCTTTAAAATAAAATATCCAAACACTAAAATATATAGGGTAATGTGTGGTTTTTTCCTGAGTCTTTTTCCATCTGTCCACAGGCACCTCCCTAAATGGTAAGTTCCATAATTACAAGAGAGAAGTGCCAAGAGACTTGAGGTTGATAACAATTGAAAGCAGGGGGGCGGAGGAGTGGAGGAGAGGGGGAAGTCTGTGCCTGGTCAGTGAATCAAGGACACGTGTTCAAAGATTTTTTTTTTTTAAATAGCAAGAATAGTAGGGGAATGACAACAGACTTCTCGAAAGCTTTTTGCTGTTGGTAAATGCTACTGTAATAAGTATGCTGTTGATCATTCTGATTCAACTTAATAGTACGCTAAATTCCTTGGGAGTGTCAGTAATTCTTTGGCTTTGATTTATTACATTTTTCTAATCATAATAGTAAATAGCCATAACTTCCGACCCCAAGCACAGGTGGGGAACGTGCGGCCCTATGGCGAAATGTGGCTTTCTAGGTCCTTAAGTGTGGCCTTTTAACTGAATCCAAATTTTGCAGAACAAATCCTTTTATTAAAAGGGGCGCAGCAGAGAAAGATGAAGCTTTTCTTGCTTCCTTTCATGCTTAGAAAAGAAGAATCTTGAAATCAGAAGGCTGCAGGTTCCCCCCCCCCATGGTTCTCAAACCTTCTTGAATGCTTTCACAATAGGACATTTTTTACATAGCAACCAAGAACAGAAACATTCACATGCGCACAAACACAACTGAAACAAAACTCGCACAAGACAGTATTTTCTCTTACTATGGGTGATGTACTCTGAATTTTTCTATTTTATTTCATACCTTTCTAATTGTGGAAGAGACCTGATAAATTGATTCATGCCCCAAGAGTGTGTTGCAACTCAAGTTCGGAAAATGCTGACTTAGAATGTTCTTCTTCATGAAGGTATTCATAAATATCACTTCTACTCGATTGCATGTTAAATTAACTTAAGATTCTGGACTTTTCTGTAATTTTTTTTTAGTTGATATGATTTGTTGCAAGATTCACATTTTAAGTATATCTAAAAAAGCTTACTACTTGGGATGAGGAAACAAACATTTCCAAGAAGCAGAAAGTGGCAAAGGTTCTTTTCACCAGCTTCTTACTCTGGCCCTTGTGCCCAAAACAAAACAAGAGGTTAAGGATAATTAAATTTTATTTAGAAATTTCACTGTCGTCTCAATGATATTTCTGAAAATTTCCCTTTTGCAAGATTAAATAAACAGCTAATAGAAAAAAATCCTCAAGGAGACATGAGGGGTTTACATGGGTTACAATACATTGCCTATCACTTCACATTTTAATCTCTATCCAGTATTTATTTTTCTTAAAGGGTTATTACACTGACAATAATTCACCAAAAATAATCTTATGAATTTGGCATTCTTAGTTTCAAAACTTGTGGAAATTTAGTAGGGCAGAGAGCATGGTAAATGCATTGTAAAATTATCAAACTTTACATATGAAACACATTTTTTGGCACATAAACACATACACCATAACAAATAGAGACACAAATATACAAATATAAAGAGGTAGAAGGGCCATCCAGAGGATTCCCTGACTTACCAATAGTATCACTTCTACAACTAAAATTTTGTCATTCACTCTCTCAACAATGTGTAACAAACTGAATTTTTAGAAGCTGCTTGGATTTATATTATCTGACATCAAATGAAATAGACTTCCAATAAATGTAGTCGACAAAAACAGGAAGCCACATATTCCTTCTGAATATGACTACAATGACTTTGGTAAATCTAACTAAACGTTCTAAATTTTCTTAAGGAATTTGACCAAAAAACTCGAAAATTCTATAGATACTTGGTCAGTATTTCAAGATTAAGGAAAAATCAATTCATTGCAGTACCTGTGGTAAATATAAAATTAATCTTTCAAATTTGTTTCACAGACAATATTTTCATAAATATTGCTTAAAGTCCTTGCATGTATATGTACGTAAACCCACACAAACACACACAATGGCATTTAGAAGTACACACACTGAATGAGCAAAGACACTATCCTTTACTGTAGCAGAACTATCTAACTGGCCTGGAAGAAGCTGCGATTACATGACACATAAAAAATATTGATCAATAGGTTTTTATTTAAAGTCAATATTTAATGTATTATAGACAAAGGTGTAATAGAATTAACTTCCCTTTGTTTACACAAAGCCAAAGTCTTAAAATTATTATTGAAATATGCTTTTGGATTTTTTGAAAAGGCTTCACTATTAAGTCTAATAGGTTCTAACCACTTTTTTGAGAACAAAACTCCTGGTGACCTAGATATCCATTAGTAGCACATTTCTATATTAATACTGTTTCTTTTATAAATTTATTTTCATACTATTTTTCCTTAAATGAGAAAGAAAAAAACTCAAAAATAAAATGCACAACAAGTGGAACAAACAGTGATTGGCTGACACCCCACGGCCAAGGGCAGGCTCCAGCAGGTTTCGGAGTAGCAAGGTCATCACAGTATGGTGTATAATGGAGCATCATATTAGAGTGGAATTCAGCCAAACACAGTAATGTATGGATGTAGACGCATCTGAAAAAAGGAAAATAAAGATTTATGCAGGTAAAAAAAAAATGCAATGAAGAAATTTTCCCCGATGTCTTATGCCCAATTGGAATGTTATAGTAGAGGTCTGGGAGCAGAAAAAATTTTATTTGCAAATTATGTATTTGTAAGTAATAAATATGCTCAGGGAAAAAGTTAACTTGTCAGAGGAATCCTACTTGGAAACTTTAATAGTTTTTTTGTTTGTACACAGCATTAGAGTTCAATACAAACATCACTGAATTCCTGAAAATAAACCTTTATCCCGCCTTTAAAACATTAATTCACCAGACGTGATAATTAAGATTAGTTTTAGTGGTTTCAGCTCAATTCTTCTTGGAATGTGATTTCTCCCACAGCACTAATGCTAAATAAAGCACTGTGTAATGTACTGCAACAGAGTCCCTGCTTTAGAAAAGATTCTAGGGGCTTTTTTAAAAAATAAGAAAGAAAAGCAAAGCTTACTCTAGATATATGTGAATAGATCTTACTATTTCTACAGAGTCATAGTAAATAAATGAATGGAAAACCTTGTCATAATCTAGAAATTGGTTACGTAGATTTTAAACATAAATATTAGGATTTTAGGTATAGTCATTAAGCTGCTGATTATAGTACAGTACATTTTATTCCAACTTTGGGTACGATTAAGTTCAGATATTTTCCACATATCAATCTATGAATATCGTGATGAAATAAAAGGCTAATGGCACCATGATTGGTATACACGAATATGTGTGCTCCTGTGTGTGTAAATAGAGAGAATTTGTGATATAAATCATGTTCAAACTTTTTCACATATGAGATGTGTAACTACTCAGAGATAGAACGATAACAAGAAAGAATGATTTTGCAATGTTCATCTCATGGCATGATTTACTTAAATTCTTTAAATTGACTTTGTGGTCTTATATCTAAGTCATCAATTGATTTAGGATAAGTTTTGGATAAGGTTCAAATAGTCATATGTGGACTTCCACATAAATTTGTAGATCAAATCAGTGCAGGACCGTTTTCTTATTTCATAGCTATCCAGCCATCCAGGTAATGTTGCTTTAGCAGATACCTCCTGACTAAAGACATGGACTAACTTCGATCAGTTATTAGTCTCTTGCCTATGATATCAGGCCAAATGTAACAGAAATCTCACCATATGTAGGTTCATTGTGCCTTGTGAAAGCATCCTTGGTTATAAAAAGGAGAACCATACTATAGAGATTATGTTTATAGAATCAGAACTTGAAGCTGTGGCTAGCTAGCATCACTATGCAGATGCATTTCTACTAAAACATATATGGTGTTTTACATATATATGTATACACACACACACTCACACACACAAATAAATTGATATTTAGTTTTCTTAGCCGTTAGAATGCTACTACACGATGAAAAGTCATCCATTTGCTTCAAAAATCGAAGTAGTTTAAAAAAAATAAGTTCTGCCATATTTTTTGACTAAGTATACAACAAATCTATTGAACATAATTTCATCAATTAAAGAGAACATTATTCAGCCTAATTCGGAAACTGTCACTGAAGTTAACATAAATTTTTTCTTGAGTATTTCAGGATCAGCTACAAATGGATTTTAAAATGAATGTTTATTCAAGCTAAGTTCCTGCCAAAAGTAAATTACCTTACTTTCCATTTACTAAATACAATAAAAATTTTACTTGCAAGTGCATTATCTAAATAACAGCATGTCGAGGACAAGCTCAACAGGACTTGAGAATAATGAGCAAAATGGTAACCATACTTTTATATTCTCTATTAATCTTTCAGGGGATTATATTATATTATTTTTTAAAGAAAATTTTAAAATACTTAGCACATAGTAAAACACCAGAGACTTAAAAAAATAAATAGAAAAATAGAATACATTTGCCCTGATGTTACAAGTCAAAAGCACAGTTGTACTAGGTCACAAAATTTTAACAACCACCAAGACTAGGTTTATAAACCAGGCAAAGGAAGAAAGAGAGAGAAAGGTGGATACTTAATCTCAATAATGCTCTCAGGGATCCACGTTCTGCTCAGCTAAACATATTATTTAGTTGAGAGCAAAGGTTTTTGTTTGTATGCAAAGGTCTAAACTATGAAAAGCTGGGCTACATCAACACTTTCTCTAAAGTAAGAATTTTAGAAATAATCCTAGCAATTCTGCAACACACATCTAGAGTCTGCCCGAGTAAGATAGAAGCTTGATTTGAATGCCTCTAAAGCCTGTGAAAAGAAACCAAAAAGAAGGGGGCAAGGGTGTGTATTATTTACAAACTTTTATTTCTACAAAGCTGTTTAACTTATCATAATGTAAACATTAACAGGAGCAACACTTTAAAGTATAAAATTCTTATGAAGATAAGAAAACTAAGAAATATCACTTCCATTTTATCACAAACAAAGAGCTATAATAACACAATTCAGGAAAACGATAAATAAAATGAAGGGTTTATGTCAAATGAAATCTCAGATTGTTAATTATTCCCTACCATAAGGAATTGAAAAAATACAGCCTTCAAGTTTTTCCTGAAATAAATTCATTTATCAAAGGACAGAAATTATAACAAAACCCTGTGTTCCTCTTTTTTTTTTAAAAAAAACATCAGGTTTAAGAAAGAAAATATATTTTGGCAGTTCTGGAAAAAATTAAAGGTAATATTTTTTAAAAATAAAAATAGAAAATTATCTACTTGTGGTACCAACAAAAATCAGAACAAAAAGGATCCTGTTTATGTCAGATGTCAAAACAGAACGTAACTTTGTAAATGGATCCCTTGTCCCCTGACAACAATATTGAGGAGATGAAGCATATCAGTTACCATTACTAATTACATTAAGGAGAATGTGTTTCATTTGCCTTTATTTCATTTTAGGTCAGCTATTTACCTGTGGTTAAAACTTTATACATCTGTTGAATACCTAATGACACACATGTCTTCTAAAGTCACTTTGGCAAACTGTGTGATTCCTTCCAATTGCTTTGAGAGTTTTTTCTTTTGGTATGTGGACTTCCTTGTTCAGTTAAGAGACTAACACCATACATTAGTTTATTTATAAGCATATCACTTTGCCTCTTAAACAGGATGCCAGCAGTCTTGATATTAGCTGTTTTAAATATTCAAGAATATAGAGCTAACCCCATCCAAAGAGCCAAATGAAGCTTAAGTGACAGCACAGAACATACGAAGTGTTTGTATGAAATATCTGTAAATCTGCCACTTGATATGTCCACTCAAAAGCATAAGATTACACAATTGAGAATGCAAATACCATTCAGCCACAGGACAAAAGTACTATTAGGATAAGAACTGAGAAGTAAATATTCTGCAGAAAGATCACACTCTTTTGCATTACATGTTACCATTTTCTAGGGAAATTTCTACAGATGTCAATTGATTTGTGGGTGTTTATAAGTAATGTTTAAAAAGTGCTATTATTTTATCTGAAATCTTCCTTATCTACAAAACTGATAAAAGTACCAAAAACAAAACAGAAATCTGCTTCTAACTCCAGGTAAAGCAATAACGCAACAGATATAAAACTCTCTGCTATGTTAAACGTTGGCTTAAAATAAATAAGGAATTCAAGCTCACACGCATCAAAAGACATTTTCAAAAGCCATTTAATGCAATAGTTTAAACCTGTGTTTTCGTGTATTACTTTTGTTATTGGATATAAAAGCATATTAAGTCTGTTCCTCCTTATCCAAATAGTAACACTAAAGTACTATATATAGAAAATATTTCTTTAGGAAACTAATTTTAATAATTATGAAAGTAATAAGGAATTAATATCTCTTTTCTGTAACATTGTTAATGACACTATAAAATAACTTTTTCCTTTACCTCAATTCTTCTAAGAGCCCATATTTCACATGCAAAGCATAATATTATTATAATAATATTATTTGACACTCACAAATGTGTTTCTTGAGATGAGTTCTGACAATAAGAAATATGTGATGTTTTATTAGCAGAGGTTGCTGCACTATTAGACACAGCCCTTTCCAAAGGTTTTATTTGCTGTGTGTCAAACTTTGGTGGGTATAAAAAATAAACTTTCTGAAGATTATATATCACACAAGCAAAACTTTCAAAAATAAATTTTGTTATTTCCAACGTTCCCCTCAGAAAAAAAAATATATATTTTACTGTTTCCACATTTCACCAAGAAACAACTACGTCAGATATTTCACATAACTTCTATATTCTCAGTATATCACAATGCATAACAAATAGTATTGCACACAGTACATCAATCATGAACATTTGTGTTGCTTGGCTTAAATAATACATGGCTCATGCAATTTATTTTTGTTTGTAAACTTTTAATACCAAATAGGAAGAATGTAAATGTTGATTGCATATCATCATAGAAGGTAATGGTTAATCTATTGTTATAAAGTATTAAAAATGTAGTTTTGCATGACATTTGCATATCAGTAAATATTTCTAAACCAGCATTTTTGTCAAAGTACTTAGTATTTCAGTATCTCAGACTTGGTTCTACATTTGCATGAATCAGCATCCACTTATCTGTAAAATCCTGCATTATATATAATATAGCTAAAACTTTAATGGTTTCTAATTTAAATAGACACCAGTAGTAACTTTAGAAATTTCCTCTCTGGATGCAATTATACACTTAGTTGCCACAAAAGAAAATAGTTTCAGGTTAAAAGTGACCATCCAAATAATAAATACATATTTATTCCAGAAACAGAAAATATAGGATGAATTAGGGCTGTCAAGTGCAAAGCAAGTGCAAAACACTGCCTACTTTGAATATTGCTTTTAGTAGCTTGGTGAACATTAGGTCTAACTTACAAAATACCTCTTGTAGATGGCCTCTGCTAAATTAAAGGTGCATGAATTAACATTAATTTCCTGCTATTAAAAATTTAAACAATAACTTTAAACAAGAGAAGACAAAACTTTACAGAAGATGATCTGTCTCAGAGTTACTAGTCTTCTCTGGGATATTTAAATATATTTGTGATACATCTTACCTGTTTGCTGTACTTGTTATTGGTTTGACAGCTGTACTCAGAGCAGTGATCTGAGCCAATTGAAATGTTGTCTCCTGCTCCCACAAATGTGTTGGCTGGTGGTAGATCTTGTACGGCCTGGTGTTTTTTTCCTGCAGTTGGTGATTGGGGATGAAGCTGGACGGTAGGCAATGGGGAACTAGATTTGTAATGCCTCGCCAGGTCAGGACTGCCCGGCCCACCATTGACTGATCGGTATCGCCCCATGCTTGGGCTGTCTGACAGCTTCTCATTGACACTATCATACCTCTGTCCATTTGGTTTAGAAGCTTCCACAGTGACAATGCTGCTGTAGAGAGGCTGCTTAGATTTTTTGTTTTTCTTGTCCTTTTTAGGCTTTTTAGATTTGTCATGCTGTTGGGGTGTAAAAAAGTCTTCGTGATCTTTTTTGCCAGCTTCATAGCCATTTTTATTTTTGGACCTGCAGTACCTTGCCATCACTACAATTAAGATGATTAGAATCACTGTCATAATGCCAGCAACTACCCCAATGACAATACTGAGTCTCTGTTTGCTAATTTCATAGCTTGGGTCACCAGCTATATCCTGGGTGAGTGGGGTGTGCAAACTTCTGGCTATCTGGGAGTCAATCACAGTTGCATTAGAAACACTTTCATTGACAAACACATGCACCAGGGTCGTGGTGGACTGGGAAGGCTGCCCACTGTCATTCACTTGCACCACCAACCTGTGCAAGCCATAATGCTTTTGGGTGAGTTTTCCCACTAAGGAAACCACACCACTGGTGGAGTCAATCTCAAACAGTCTGAAGGGATTTCCTCCCACAATGCTGTAGTTCAGGTCTGCATTGATGCCATCGTCACTGTCTGTTGCCAACACTGTAGCTACTACTGTCCTGACATTACTTGAAGGTGGCAGTAAAGTGTAGGAAATGTTTCTGGGAAGGGTAACTGTGGGAGCATTGTCGTTTTCATCCATCACAAAGAGAGAGACCGTGGCTGTGGCAGATCTGGGAGGATCTCCCCCGTCCACAGCCTTGACTCTGAAAGTGTATGTGGTCTGATGCTCCCGGTCAAAAGACATTGTGGAGTAAATGGTCCCGGTGTCATTTTCAATAGAAAAAATATTACTGTTCTCCTCTATGTACAGGCTCATCTCTGCATTCCGCCCTTTGTCAGCATCCATCACTGTGACCATCCCCACAGGGCTGTTGGGCTGTAAGTTTTCTTTCACATAAAAGGTAAAGACGTCCTGCATAAACTTAGGGTCATTGTCATTCTTATCAGCCACCTGCACAATCACTGTGGTGCTGCCCTGCAGCACAGGGATGCCTTTGTCTTTGGCGTTAACTTTAAACTCATACCTGTCTGTCTGCTCGCGGTCCAACACCGTATTGACGAGGATGTCCCCAGAATCGGGATCGATGGCAAAGACCCCCATCACAGATGAGTCCAGGGAGTAGGCGATCTCGGCGTTCTTTCCGCTGTCGGCGTCTGTCGCCAGCACAGTGGCTACTCTCTCGCCTGGGATGTTGTTCTCAGGGAAGTAAACCTCCACCACCGACTGGCCGAAGACCGGCGGATTGTCATTGGTGTCTCCCACCTTGACAACCAGGGAGTTGTTGCTGGAGAGGCTGGGACTGCCTGAGTCCACCGCCACTATGACCACGTTGAACTCCCGAGTGGTCTCATAGTCCAGAGGGGCCGAAGTGTGCAGGAAGTACTTTTTCTTGTTCTGGTCGGCCTCTGTGTCGCTGGCCGGCTTGAGCTGGAAAGGCACATCGCCCACCACCGTGCAGGTGACCACCCCGTTCTCGCCTTGGTCTCGGTCTGACACCTGCACCAGAGCGATGGGGGTGTCCACCAGAACGTCCTCGGCCACGTTGGCCACCCCGTCCTTGAGTGGGATGCGTCCGATCTTGCGGATTTCAATGGACGGCACGTTGTCGTTCTCATCCTTGATGTTGAGGACCACGGTGGCCTTGTCGGTCTTGGGGGGCTGCCCGCGATCACGGGCCATGACCGTGAAGCGCAGTTGGTTCACCTCCTCGCGGTCGATGCGGTGCAGGACACTGAGCCAGCCGGACGTCTCGTCGAGGCGCAGCAGCCGCCTCACTGACTCGGTGGCCGCCCCGAACACATACTCTATCTGCCCGTTGACCCCCACGTCCAAGTCGGTGGCGCGCAGTTGCAGGATGGGGGTCCCCGGGGCACTGTTCTCTGCCAAGTCGGCCTCGTACACGCTCTTCTCAAAACGGGGGCTGTTGTCGTTCACATCAGTGATGAGCACCCTCAGGATGGCCTGCGAGGATCGAGGCGGATCGCCACCGTCGCGCACCCGCAGAGTCAGCTCATAGGAGTCGCGCTGCTCGCGGTCCAACGCCCCCTTCACTATCAGCTGCGGTTGCTTCTCGCCGTCCGGAGTGTCTGCCACCTGCAGCTCGAACACGCTGCTACGGCCGCCGGGGTTGGTCCCGCCGCCGCCCTCTGGCGCGTCCAGCCGCCGCTTGGAGCCTCCCGAGCCGCTGCCGCTCGCGCCGTTCCCGCCGCCCCCGGGGTAGGGGGCGCTGTCTGCTGGCCCGGCGCGCCGGCCCTCGCCACCGCTGCCGCCGCCCCCGGGCTCCTGCAGCAGCTCGTAGCGCTCGATGCCGTTGCGGCCGAAGTCACGGTCGGTAGCGGTAGGCAGCAGGTAGAGCGTGCCCACCGGCCGGTTCTCCTCCACCGTGAGCGTGAGCACGGGCGACGGGAAGGTGGGCGTGTTGTCGTTGATGTCGAGCACGATGACCCGACCCTCGAACAGGTCCACCCAGCTCTGCGAGGGCCCGATCACCGACACCTCGAAGTCCAGAAAGCACTCGTTCTCGTCGAAGATCATCTGACACTGGGGCAGCTTCTCGCGGTCGATGCGCCGCTCGCTCGTGCTCAGCTCGCCCGTGAGGTTGTCGATCTTCAGGTACTCGGAGCCCGACTCAAGGCTGAAAGTCACCTCACCCGAGCCAGTCACGATGCCCAGGTCCGACGCGACGTTGCCGATGCGGACGTCGGCGGGGCCCTCCTCGGCCAGCCGGTATCGGAGGAGTTGCTTGGCGGCCGCCAGGCTGAGCGAGAGCGGCAGAAGGAGGCAGCAGCCCAAGCACCAGCCGCGCGCCCATCCCGCGGTCCGCATCCTCAGCATCTTCTCCTGCTGCTGCTGCTACTGCTCCTTCTAACCACAGCCCCCTCGGCGTCCCCTCCTCCCGGGCCAGCCGCCTGCCCTCCCCCCAGTCCTATCCCCTCTCCAGGAAAGGAAGGAGCGAGAGGGAGGGGAGGGAGGGGGCAACAGCAGCGTGTAGACTCGGCCGGAGGTGGGGGTGATGGGGGGGCAGCGATAGATGCTTCTCTTTTTCCTCCTGTTTCTTCCGAAAGTTATTGTTTCATAATTCATGCAATGGGTGCTAATCGCCCGCTAGCCGGCCGCCGTTCAGTCGCAGTACTCACAGTTCACGGGACACTGCGCGCCGCGGGCTCGGCAGCCCCCCCGCCCCCACCCAGAGTCATTCCCGCAGCGGGCGGAGGATCCCGGGATCGGGTCCCCACTCTGTCGGAAGGGGCCAGAACCGCTCTGGCAGGCGGACGGTGGGGCTGGGAAGCAGTGGGGAACGAGCCTGCAGCCTCCCCCTTCTGTCAGTCCAGCTCGTCTTGGCTGCTACTCGAGTTGAGTCCAATTCACGTTCCAGCCACTCACTCCAGACCCAGCCTCTGCTCGCGCTACCGCTGCCCAAGCAAACGTGAGTCTCTTCCTGCACGAGGCGCTGGGGCCAGCAACAAGCCAGTCTCAACTCCGACTCCCCTCAGGCAGCGGGGGAGCCAGTCAACACACCAAGAATGAAAAATCCCTGGCAGGTCGCTTCGGGCACGGTGCAGTGGAGACAACTCGCGTCACAGAGCCGTCCGCGTCCGGGTCCCCCCGGCGCGCCAAAGAACAACCCAAGCCATCTTCAGAGACGCCCAGAGTCAGTCCCTTCTCACCCCGAGAGCTCGGGTTTCTCTTTTTTTCTTAACAACTCTGCGCAAGGTCATTAGTCACGAAGCCTCCGCCTGAAACCGCAGCAGCCGTTCGCCCGCGGGGGCGAGGGCTGAGCCGTGCGCAGCGCGCGGTGCCCAAGTTTGGGTTCGCAGCCGCAGAGTCCGTGTCTTTTCTCACCTGCATTCGGCCCGCATGTCGGAGCGGTGGGATCTGCAGCGCTGTGAGCGATTCAGGGAGGAGATTGCAGCCTCTCTCTCTCCCCGCTCTCTCGATCCCTCCCCTCCCTCCCTCTCTCCTCCCTCCCCTCACTCCTCCCTCCTCTCCTTTCCCCTTTCCCCCTCTCCCACTCGCTCTCCTGCACGCTCGCTCTCCTTCCTCCCTGTCCCAATGCAGGGAACTCGAGCTGAACTTGATCCCTTTGCAGTTCAAAGGTGAGCAAACCAGGCTCGCCGCACAAGCGACGTTGGCCGGGCGAAAGCGCACGGCCGGGCTCCCCCAACAGCAATTAACAAAGATGCCCAATTTTGTCCGAATTTACGAAGAATAGCCAAAGGCTTTGGGGCTCGGGGTGGAGGGGGAGGTGGAGTCGGAGACAGCGGCCAAGTAGCTTAAAAAAAAAAAATCCAGTTTGCCAAGGGGAAAAAAGTGCCAGTCGTTGTGGCCTCGGAAGTGCCCTGGCACAGCGGGTGAATTCCGCAGTTGTCTCGTCCCCTTTCGTGTCTCGGAGACTCTGGTGCGGGTGCTCCTGCCGCCCCCTCGGGCTGCAGCGGCTCGGAAACACTGAACCGCAAGTGGGTAGCTCCCGTTAGCTATCCGCGAGCCGGAAACCCGCAAGTTGCCCAAAGTGGTGGCTGCTTCTGGGAGCTCGCTTGCTCCTGGCTCAGGCTTGTCCCTGACGCGGCGGCGGCGGCGGCGGCGGTAGCAGTCGAGCAGCCGAAACTACACACTCGTGAAGAGCGAGGGAGGAGGGCCCGGAGAAAGGTGGCGGGAGGGAGCGTCAGCCAGCCGCGGCGCTCCAGAAAGCCCAGCCTCAGCTCCGGGATCCGCTCCGAGTGTGCCCAATCCCAGCCAGTCCCCTTTAGGTCAAAATCCCCCAGCAAGTGCAGCCGCTGTCTTCTGCGAGGGGGACGGTTGCGGGGCGGCGGGGGGGGACTTGCTTTCCTTCCCTCGGGCTGGTAAATTTCCTCCTCCTCTAAATAATGCCCAGTGCCTATGTGAGAGCTCTGGAGCGGCTGTGAGGATATGTTTCTCTTTCTTGTCCCCCCTCTCACATGATGTTCTCCCCCTGAAAGTGTCTCCGGCTCGAGATTTAGCATTTTGGTTAGGGCATGGTGGTTACTGGTGGCTTGGGAAACCCGCGTGCGCCCAGGAAACCACGGTGATGTTCTGAAAAACCATGACGGGCTGCAGTAATGAAGAGAGAACATCAAACTCCAGAGAGAATGGTAGAGGGATCCTTTTTTGGGAGTGCAGACTTTGGAGGGATCGGATGGGGGGAGGGGGATGCCTGTCTTTGTTTAAATGCTTGACATTCCTGTCTTCGTGCCTGCTTGGGGGTAGACCGTGTGTGCGCGCGCAGGGGGAATAAACACATGTTGGAAACCTCGATATTATTTTCTGAACAGAAACCTACAGCCTTTAGTAACTGGCAAAGTGTAGCGTCACCTATCTGGATAAAAGGGAAATAAACTTGAATGGCAACTTTGTGTACCGAAGTGTCCCTAGCTCCTTTTGACTTTGTGCCACTTGATCTTCCCTGATACTCCCCCACGCGAGGCTTCCCCAGTTATCAGTCACGACCACAACCCACCTGAGCAGATATGAGGTCTGGTTGTGTTTTCTGAATGGTAGCCATTTACTACTCATTTATTTCAGCGGCTGTTAAACGAGGGAGCTCAGCCATGATTAAGAGGGTTGAGGCGGACAGGAGATATTTGGGAGAGACTTTATACCATCGAAAAAGAGCTGCTGCTGGAAATTGCTTGGTCCTCAGCTCTTCTGCCCAATCTATAGGCACTTAAGGGCCTCTCCTTAAAGGAGAATTTAAAGCGAAAAGAACAAGAAAGAAAAAAAGAAATTCTTCCACTGTGGGTACTCTTCTTTACCAGATCTGAGTGAGGAGGCAGAATGATACAAACAAGACAAACACCAATAAAGTCAAGCAGCAGATGTAGCGCGCGGTTGTTTGGGCGGGCGCAGCGAGCAGGAATGGGGGCGGGGGGAGGCGGCAGAGATTGCCAAGCTCTCAGTATGGGGGATCGGAGGAGCGCGGAGGATGGAAGTGTGCGTAGTGCGTGCCAGGGAGCTGGTGAGTATTTTCCAGTCTGTTAACGCAGTATCACTCCGTAGGTGGCGGCTTCTCCTCCGAGGCCAGGCCAGGGAAGCCGGCCTTCCCGCTAACCCTCCCGCGTTAGTCACCCGAGCCTCTTAGCTCTGTATCTGCAGCATCAGCGAGAAAAGCCCGGCGCGCAGGCTCAGTGCACACCGCCGCAGTCTCGAGCCGGGGGCGGGGGCGGGCGCCGCAGCGCCTTCCCGGCTGGCTAAGTGGTAGTAACGCCAAATCCCCCTTACATTTGGCAAGAAGTAGGATTTATTAGAACGCCTGCCTGCCCCTGACCCTGGTTTCCCTTTTTCCAGGGCCCGAAGCGAAGCAGGGAAGCTGTCTCCACTCCGCGCCCTGGCTCCGTGCATTCCGATGCGCGGCAATATGGTGCAGCGCACTCACTCCCCTCGCCGCTCTACTAAGATTTTGCAAACTTCAGGCAGCCGCGTGGGCAGAGACGTTGTGCACTCACTCTTCCCTCTCCAGACCGTGAACTTGAATAAGTCCCTCCGCGTCTTCAAGCATTTGCCCGCCACTCGGGCACGCACTCGCCAGGCGCGCACTTTCGGGGGGCGAAGAAGTGGGTGGCTTTTTTTCGAAGAGCTGCACGTTTCTTCCCGGATGACTGGGGGGTGCAGTGCGTCCTTCACAGTGGAGTGGTTCCCTCTTTGGGAGCGGGGGGAGGTCTCCAGCCCGCCCTCCTCAGTCTCATCCCTACCAACTCCGCCGCCGAGCCAAGCCAGCGTGGGAAATGGGTCCGACGTGTTCTGCATGGAAAACAGTGTGGCCAGACTGCGGGGGCCCTAACGCCTCCTGGCTTCGCTCCCTTCCCATCGGTCCCTGGCTCCGACCTTTCCGCCAGAGCAGCCAAGAAGTGGTGGCGGCTTTGCCCGGCGGCGCAGTTCTGGGGAAGAGAACAGAATGGGCGGGGTGGGGGCAAGTGGGAGGTGACGGGTGGCCTCGGGGTGCCCTTGTGGCGCTGGAACTCCCAATCCTCTTCCGCCCCCTGTCTAGGGGCTGACACTGTCACTCCAGCTCCCCCTCCCATCCCCCCCGCTGGCGCGGAGGATGAATGGAGGAGAGAAGCCGTTTCCCCCCACCCCCGCCCCATTTCCGCAGTCTTAGAGCCAGTGTCACAAGTGCTCAGCAATTTCATTAAATGGAACGGGGGGACTTAATCCCCCCCGGTACCAGACCTCACCAAGGGAATGTGACATCCGGCTTCGCTCCCTCCCACGAACCCCGCCCGGCTCCTCAGACCCGAGGCTGCATTTATCTTCTCAACCTGAGAGGAAAGGGTTCAGAAGGCAGTGGGAGCCAAAGTGTAACCGGCTGCAATAAATTAGAGGGCCGCCTGCTGCTGCTGCTGTTGCTGCCTCCGCTGCTGCTGCTGCTGCTTTGGCTGCCAGAACTCAAGAGAAAATGAGATCAGCGTCCTAAAGCTTGCACTGATCAGAGTGGCAGGACGTCATCGTATGTAGGAAGCAAAATGTTTGAAGGAAGGTGGAAATGTTGGGGATTTCTGTTTTTCCTTTGTTGACTTTTTAAAAAAGACAATAAAAAGAAATGTCCCTTTGAAACCGAGATATAAAATATGAAATTGAGTAAAATGCTTAAAATATAAATACCATCCTATTCTAACATACGTGTTTAATCTTTGACCAAAGATTCCTTTTCTATGCCATATAGCCTACCCTAAAGTTACACTATTCTGTATTTTCTCTTTTTTTAAATTTACGTACAAACATCGCTTGCCTAAAACTGCTTTCCAGTTAAGAAATTTCCGTGACTGAGCTGAAAAATAGCATTTAGGATCCGTGATGTAGTTTAAGCCTCAAGAAAAGACAGTAAGAGAAGGTAACCACAACAAAAGTTTATAGTTAAGAATACAAAGTAGGTGCTAGAAATATGATGGGGGGGGCTTTATTTATAATAGACGCTGTATTCACAATAATACGAGAAAAAGGTTAAATACAGTAAACATGATAGCCAGTTCTAGAAAGAAATATAAAGCAGTTTGACAGAAAGGGAGAAAGTGACTCAAGAACTCCACCAAGGGACAAACAGAGGAAATGACACTCTGACATCTCCAAATCCATTGACCTTTCATGTTTTTAAAAAGGGTCTCCTCATGTATGTGTAGACATGTTTTCTAAGCTTTCACACTCAACCATTTCCCTAACTATTTTGGCTAAATTTGATACATCAGTCTTCCTTCTCTAAATAATTATTAGCAACTGTTGTCCTTTAACCATATTATTTGAAATATTAAGTATAAATATGCATAGCTATTGCAAGTATGATTGTGATCGTTGGGACTGTGAGAAACTTTAGGCATAGTTGGCAGCCTTAAATCCATGCTTGTATTAAAATGTGTAGTAGACTGAAATGGCTAAATTATTCATTGCAATAACAGCCTTTTTGATGGGCATAAAAACGCAGCAGTTTAAATAAGGAAACCACAGATTTCCTTTTAAGCAGGTAATAACTGCTTACATCAGTGGTTATTTAATTGGTCTCTAGCCAAGAAATAGAATCAGTTGTGCTGTTTTAAATCTTGAATTCATATTATGTAAAGCTATATATTACAATATATCAATAAAAGAACACACAAACTAAGCTAAATTGATTTGTACTGCTATTGCATAACTATAAAATATTGCCACAAGGCCAGTATAAAAACCCTGTTTACAAGAAAAAGAAACTTTTGAAAATAAATTATAAGTGTGTATCTAAATATTAACTTATGGGCTGTCTGATTTTCGGATTTTAATGGAGTATTTAGGTTTTAAAATATCAGTTGATATAAGTGATTTTAACTTTAAGCTTAGCACAGATTGACAGTTGATTTTTTTCAATTTCTAAAGTTTTAAATGCTAAAACATATGCACTATAGCATAGATTTACAATTTATGGCATATATAAAAAGATCCAGTCGGTTATTATAATTGACATTGTCTTATATACAAAATAATTAGTGTGTGAACTTTTTTCAACTTTAATTTTTATACATTCTTAAAAGTCTAAACGTGGGGGAGCACAGTGTTTTGTACAATCTGGATGATTTTTGGGGATAAAGATCCTTGGTAGGTCAAAAGCAGTATATCCTATTATTTAGGACCACCTGAAGCTATTTTTTTTTCACTGTCAATGGTAAAATTGGACACACCAATACCCTTTGAAGCATGAACTTGAGACATTTGGCATATTTTTGCTATTGTGGCAGGATATGTCAAATGCTGCTGTGAATAATGACCTCTAAGCTAGATAATATGTTAAGAATTTTGGGGGGGAATCTGATTATAATGGCTTGTACAAATATAATACTGAAATAAGTGACCTTGTTTATACCAAAAATGGTTGAAAATTATGAATTAGCTTTAGTAGTTTTAGCTTCTATGTTGACCAACACTAACTACGTCACTTCTATGTTAATTACCAATACCAGTTGGTACAAAACTTTATTCAAGTAAAGTTGATCATTTGTAATTAAGAAACACATAATGTGGAATATTTCTAGAGTGAGAAATATAATAAATTTTGCTGACTACTTCAATAGCAATGAATTTTCCAATGACAGATGCTGATCTTTATGTCATTGAGACCTTTCACCAAATAATTCTGCTTTTGGTTTCTAGGTCTAAATTTGGCTTGTACTTCTTGGCCCCCTTGTGGTCAGATAAGGCCAATGACTAGTTCTGGGCAGCCCTGAGTGGAAGGGGAAAAATCACTTGCCTGAGGGAACATGGGTGGCTAATACGAAATCAGTGTTCAACTCTCTATAAGTCAAAAGTGGTTATTAATCTGACTTAGGACAAATATCTGGAGATCTCAATAAACTTCAGACTGACATTGACTTTGGAAAGTAGTAACACAATTTAAATGCCTGTTTCAGCACTTATTTAATCAATTATCCATGTAAGGCTGATTTAAAGAGCTCATCAAAGTAGACAATATGGGTTTCAACAACACATCTCTATAAATCAGCAGGTGTGCTATTCAGTCACAGATGAAAATGCAGTTCCATTAGCAAAACAAATTCTTCATAAAGCTACACACATTTGTACCTGGTAATCTTTAACATTAGCAGACATAATTTAGTCTAGTTAATTTTATTTTACTAGAAACTGGTGTAGTGTTTAAGACTTTGAAAAGAGCTTTTGATAAAGTATTGTTGACTCACAGTGGGATGGAAATATAAAAAATGATTCTTTGTATTTACTGTCGTTCTGTTTTTTGTTTTTTTTCCTTAACGTTCTTTTTATTTTCTGTTTGGCCGTGTAACTGATTCTCAACACTGTCTCCAAACAACTGGATAAAAAACCACTCTTAGAATGTAAACATAAGCTTTGAATTTGGCTAACTTATATATAAAATATTGTGTTTTGATTCATTATTCAACTAACAGCAGTGGTTAGTAACAGTATATTATCAACAGTATATACCTAAATTCAGTACTGAATTTGCTAGAGCCTTCTGTTTCTGAGTGTTTTTTTGTCTTTCTTTGCAGATGTTAGCTACAGCCTGATCATGTCTGCCTATTTTGAGGGAATAAATAATCTCTACACCTGCCTTTTCAGTGATGTCTGATATACAGCTTCCCTCTTCACCTAACCAAGAGGAAGCATTGCTCCTATCTTTCTTATAAAACCAATATATTTTAAATATAGGACAGAGCATGAGAGCAAAACGTGGTGAACTTAAAAAAGTATCATCGAACCTAAGGCAGTGCCCTTTTCTCTGTTTTATTTTCCCCCATAAAACAGTATTTTCCAAAGGTCTATAAACCAATATTACCTTCAACTACCTAAAGTTATTCTTTGTAGGCACCCTGGCCATTGTTCCGCAGTTCCTGAGTTACTCTCCAGGGCAGACTTACTGTGATGCTAATGACGCTTAAGGTTTCAGGGTCTCTCATTTGCATCAGCCTCTTCCAAGGCCTTGAGGTGGTGGTGCAAAGAGAGGCTTTGGCACAGTCATATACCTTTTGCAAGAGTAAGAATTTTAACCACAGTGGATTAAGAACACATCTTCCTTCCATTCCAATTTCTCTTTTTCACATTGCTTCTTTAAATGATTAGAGAGACCATAGGCGTTTTGAGAATCTAGCTAAGGGAAAGATGAGATGGGGATACATTTAATTTGGATGTGTTAAGATGTGTTTTTGTGGATTCACATTCCCTTTCTTTCACTGTTAAGTTATTGCTAGCCATCATCTTGTAGGATGGCTTCCAGGAATTTTCCCAACATCCACGTTGCCAGTGCAGTGGCATAAAAGTGCAGTATCAGAGGTTCGATTGTAGGAAGTTCCCAGATGTATGTGTGTGGCAGAGTAGAATAAAGGTTTAAATGTGGGGAACCAGAAACTAGTCTGTAGAAAGTTCTCTCAATGATTAGACATACATAAAATTCCAACTGAAGAATGTGCTTTCTCATTGATGTTGAAGGGGTCCAAAATATGCCACACTGGCACAAAGGACTATTTTGAGTTGAAGACATTTGAGAATAAACAGATGCAGAAAAGAGGCCTTTTCTGAACTCTCCTTATTTTCCAAAAGCAAAGTTTGCCTAAATAATTCCACTGTTATAAATTCCTTCCCAGTGAGCTTCACAACCAAGGAAGAGCAGCTCTTACCACTGAAGTCGAGAAGTCAGCACAAGGCAGCACCAGGATAAGAGAAACAGACATGGCCATAAAACTATCATATCTCCCGTTCATTCTCCTGTGTCTATTGATCTTTCCTGAAAGTGCCCTCTGCCCTCCTCCAACCCCTATTAAGATGGTATATAAGCCCCAAATTCTAAATGCCTCCTTGAGTCACATTTGTCAACTCCTGTGCACATGTACCTAATTAAATCTGTTTTTCTGTTTTGTTAATCTATCTTTTGTTAGTTTAATTTGCATGCCCCTCTCCAAATAATGTAACCTAAATGGATAGAAGAAAGGTTTTTCTCCCTGACAGTATCTAGTTGAAACAGAAATTCTCCCTTGTAAGGAATTACTCAATAAGACAGCAGATATACTTAAAAACATACTATTCTTTTGAGAGTGTGTATGTGAGTTTTAAACTCAATTGTACAAATACATAATTTGTCTGAATCCCTGTGTTTGACGGTACAAATATGTAGCAGTACTGCAAGCAGAATCTTCATGTTTGGGCATAGTTCATCAAAATGGCTGACTAGAGGCATCCAGCATGTGCCTCCTCCACAAGGAAGGCCAAAAACAGTGAGTAGATAACTACACATCAAACTAGAGTTTGTAAGGGAGAACACTGGAATTAAATAGGGAAATGACTGAGACCCTCAAAGCAAAAAAACTCAAGATGGATGCATAAAAAAGGAAGTAAAACAGCCAGCCAGGATCAGCTTGAAGCCAGGACAGACTCCTAATTTCAGAGAAAAGGTAAATGAGAGATCCACAGCAGTCCACATTCCCATTATAGATACCTGCAATCCTAGCTACAGGAGAGTGCTTTGGTCCTCACAGGCCTTCAGCCTAGCAGAGGGAGCTTCCTGGTACCCACGTGACTACATTGTCCCACAAAGGGAATTCGTGCTGGGTACTACCCACACCCTGAGACCTGAGCGGGTGCAGCATGGCACTGTTCTGAGAGTAGAGCCAACACCAGACTACATTTTGCCCCAGAGCCCAGTAATCCCTGCATTTCCACATTCCTGGTGCCCCTGTGATTTCCCTCCACATCCACTCAGAGGTTTGCAGCATCATGAAACCACCTGGACCCAGCAGTGTGGCCATGACTCCAGCACCCAAACCCATGCAGTCCCCTACACCCACATGGTCCAGTACATCAGGAAGGCTGCCCGCAGGACATAAAGAGTCAAAATCAGCACTCCTTAGAGTCTGAGAGCCACATGCTGAGGGCCACTGTCACTGACAGCAACCCCACCTATGCCACTCAGAAGCATAAAGACCAGCTTACCCAGCCCACCATCATCACTGCTGACACCTGCACATGCCATTCCAGGCCTTGAGGACTATCCTTCCCAGCACCCCAGTCCCCAGTAAAACTTCATGATGGCCTCCAAAAACAACCACAGCCTAAGCCACTGAGGAACTTGTAGATACTGCTGTTGCTTATAACCAAAGAAATCATACAAACACTATACAATGGCACCCACACAGAATCAAATCCAAAGTACCCTACCCAACTGACACTAAAGATACGTCGACAGGAAAAATTATTTCCCTATAAGAGTTACTCCATAAAATTGGGAGAAGTGACTGTTACACCAGATTTTCAGATATCAATGTAAGGACATAAGAAACACTAAAAAGCAAGGAAACATTACACCTTCAAAGGAACACAATAATTCTCCAGTAACAGACCCCCCCCCAATATCAATAAAGTGTCTTGAAAAGGAGTTCGAACTAATGATCTTAAGGAAACTCAAGATACAAGAAAACATAGACAATACAATGGAGCCAGGAAAACAATTCATGATCTGAATGAGAAATTCAACAAAAAGATAGATATTATAAAAAAGAACCAAACAGAAATCCTAGAAGTGAAGAATTCAATGAATGAAATAAAAAATACAATTGAGCGCTTTGAGAATAAACTATATCAAGCAGATGAAAGAATTTCTGAACTTGAAAACAATTCTTTTGAAATAATTCAGTCAGGCAAAAAAAAAAAAAAGAAGCAAAAAGACAAAAGAATAAAAATGAATGAAGAAAGCCTATGTGACATATGGGACACTCTCAAGTGAACAAATATTCAACTTTTGGAGCCTCAGAAAGAGAAGAGATGAGAAAAGGCATTGAAAACATATTCAATGAAATAATAGATGAAAATTCCAAAATCTTGGAAGATATATAGACAACCAGGTTCAGAAAAAATCCCACCAAATAGCAAAGATATACACTAAGAGAGGAAGAGAGGAACAAAGGATATACAAAGTAATCATGAACAAATTAACAAAATGACAGAAGTAATTTTTCATCTATCAATAACAACCTAGAATGTAAATGGCTTAAATTTCACAAGTAATAGATATAGACTGGATGAACAGAGAAAAATAAAGATCCAACTATATGCTTCCTACAAGAAACTCACTTCACCTGTATAAACACACACACACTGAAAGTGAAAAGGTGAAAAAAGAGCTATTCCACACAAACAAACAGAAACCAAAAGCATGCAATAGTAGCTACACCTATATAAAAAACACAGATTTTAAGTCAAAAACATAAAAACAGATATAGAAGGTCATGATTTAATGATAAAAGAGTCATTTCAGCAAGAGGATATAACAATTGTTAAAATATACATATCCAACACAGATATATAAAACAAATATTATTAAAAGAGATAGAACTCAATACAATATTAATAACTAGGGTCTTCAACACCCTCCTTTCAGCATTGGACAGATCACTTAGTCAAAAAGTCAGCAAAAAAATCAGACCTAAACTGCACTACAGACCAAATGGACCTAACAGATATTTACAGATCTGTTCATCCAACAGTTGCAGAATATACATCTCCTTGTCAGCCCATGGAACTTTCTCCAGTATAGATCATATGTTAGACCACAAAACAAATCTCAATGAATATAAAAAGTCAAAATCATATCAAGCATCTTCTCAGACTAACATGGAATAAAACCGAAATACAATAACAGTAGCAACTTGGGATGAGTGCAATTACATGGAAATTAAATAACATGCTTCTTAATGGTCTTTGGATCAATGAATAAATTAGGAAGGAAATAAAAAAATTTCATGGAACAAGTGAAATATAAACACAAGATACCAAAACCTATGGGGTACCAAAAAAAAAGTGGTACTAAGAGGGAAGTTTATAGCAACAAATGCTCCATCAAAAAAGTAAAACATTTTAAATAAACAACCTAACAATGCCACTCAAAGAACTAAAAAAGCAAGAACAAACTAAACCCCAAATTAGTAGAACAAAGAAATAATAAAGATCAGAGCAGAACTAAACAAAATAGAAATGAAACAAAAAGTTGAGTTTTAAAAATATAAACAAAATTTTACAAAACAGCTAGACTAACTAAGAAAAAAAGAAAGAAGACTCAAGTAAATAAAATCAGAAATGAAAAACAGGACACAGCAACTGATACCATAGAAATACAAAGGCTCATTAGAGACTACAATGAACAGTTATATGTCAACAAATTAGAAAGGCTAGAGGAAATTGATAAATTCTTGGACACACATCATCTACCAAGATTGAACTAGGAAGAAATAGAATACTTCAAGAGACCAATAACAATAATGAGATTGAATCATGTATAACGCAGTTCAGAGTATTTCCTGCAGGGCAGGTTCTGGTCTTGACAAATTCCCTCAGTGTTTGCTTGTCTGGCAAAGCCTTTATTTCTCCTTCATATATGAAACTTAGTTTTGCAGGGTACAAAATTCTAGGCTGGAAGTTGTTCTGTTTAAGAAGACTGAAGATGTGGCCCCAATCCCTTCTGGCTTGTAAGGTCTCTGTTGAGAAGTCCGCAGACAGTCTCACGGATTTTCCTTTGTAAGTTACTTGATGTTTTCACCTAATGGCTCACAGGAGTTTCTCCTTCATGTTGACTTTGGCCAGTCTAATGACTATATGTCTTTGTGATTGCCTCTTTGCCATGAATCTCCCAGGTGTTTGTTAAGCTTCTTGTACCTAGATGTCTAAATCTTTAGCAAGAACAGAAAAGTTTTCCTCAATTGTTCCCTCAAATAGGTTTTCCAGCACTTGTGCATTTTCTTCTTTACCCACATGGATGCCTATGATTCTTATACTTGGCCATTTTATATAATGCAATATTTCTCATATACTTTGTTCATTCCTCTTGGTTCTTTGTTCTTTATTTTGACTGACTGGGTTAATTTGAAAGAGTTGTCTTCAAGCTCTGAAATTCTTTTTTCTGCCTGGTCTAGTCTATTCTTAAAGCTTTCCACTGTGTTTTGTATTTCCTTAAATAAATTTTCATTTCCAGAAGTTCTATTTGTTTTTTTTTTTTAAATATGTCTATCTCTTTAGTAAATTTTTCATTCATTTCCTGAATGGTTTTCTTGATTTCTTTGAGTTGTTTTTCCATTTTCTCTTGGATTTCATTGAGATTCCTTACAATCCATATTTGGAGTTCTTCATCTGCTATTTCAATATTTTCATTTTGATGGGATCCATTGCTAAAGAGCTGGTGTGCCCCTTTGGGGGTGTCCTTTTGCTCTAATTTTTCATACTTCCAGAGTTCTTGCACTGTTTCCTTCTCATCTGGAGTAGCTGTTGGTTCATGTTTTTGGATTTTCTCTTGTTTAGATGGGGCTTTTTCCCCCCCTCAATCATAAGGGTGTGCCTGTAGAATATGTTGGGTAAGAACCTTTGGCTTTGCTTGTGGGTGCTCTAAAGGAGGTCTCGGTTCTGGGTGGATGTCTTGGTTATAGACATCCATACTATTGTGTTTTTCTCAGTTACTAGTTATCTGTAGGCTATAGTGGTGGTGTGCTATGTGTGTAGGCAGATTCCCTGTCTCTTCTTGATCAGGAAAGATGGAGGTCTTTGAAATCCTTTCTCTTTCCCCAGCCCTGTGGTCTTCTTAAGAGTGTGACTTACATTGGGATACCCAGTTTAATCTCTGAGATAGTAGATGGTGCTTGTGGGTAAGAATCAGCCATGCCCTCTATGATTGGGTCAGTAAATGTTATAAAGGGCTATACAAAATGACTTCCCTGCCAGCAGGTGGCACTTGCCAGAAAGAACCAGCTGCAGTGTTGTTTTGGAGACCTGTGACCAGCTCTAGCTCCTCAGGAAATGAATTCAACACCCCCCATCCCAGCAGTAGGCAGAGACCTGGAGCTTCCAGGGCACTCCTTATTTTCCACCACAGTAGAGTGGAGAAGTGAGGCTGGGTGGAGCTGGATCAGGTGAGCCTGCCTTCAGGCTCCACAAAAGCCAGTAGGGTAGGTAGGGTAGTTGTCTTGGCAGGGGTTGAAGGTCTGCTCCCAGGCCACTATGAAAAGCCACCAGGGAGGGGCTGAAGTGACCCCACCAAGCCAGAAAGTCTGCTCATGGGGGAGAGGCCATCTTAGATTCCCAGTTGGGCTGTCAGGAGTGGGTTTCACTATTCTCCCCCCACCCATTGCCCTATGGTCTCCTTCCAGAGTCTGCCCACAGGCAGGAGCTCAAACTAGCTGAGTTCCCCAGCAATGGTGCTGTGGGCTGGGAGTTTCCCTGTCCAGGATCCTGCCCTGGGCTGAGAGCCCAACTTTCCTGTGTGGGGATGGGTGCTCCACAAGTGTGCTCTGGCTGGGACCCATTCTGCACTCTCTTTTCAGTTCTGTCCCTGAGGGCTCCCTTGCCTCCCAAGATTAGTTCATAAATCTCCCCTCTGTGTCCCCAAACAACATGATTGAGTCCTAGTGGTACAGGATCTGGCCTCTGGGTCTGTCCTTGTGTCCCCAAAGATCAATCCCTGACTGGGTCAGGGAGAAGCATGCTGGTCCCAAGTTGCCTATGGGGTGCTCAAGCAGGTTTGATGTCCTTCTGCTTCAGGGTGTGCCCTACTCTGATGGAGCAGCCAGGCAAGCATCACTGGGGAGGGCTGGTGAGCAGAGAGCTTACAGTCTGAGAACCCCTTGGTCCACTGGTGGCCTTTAAGAGGAAAGGTTTGAGCTCCACTCTCTGTGGAAGCCTCGGTGTGGTATATTACCAACAGAGGGGAAGCAGCTGTTCCTGAGAGTCCCAGTTCAATCTTCTCTCTCAGCAGCAGTGGGTTAGGGAGGGCCAGGGAACAAAAAGAGTCTGAACGTAGAAAAGCTAGCACCTGTTCTTCTCTGTCCCTCTCTCTGGAAGGCAGCCTGCCTGGAATGTCCTAGCTCTGGGGTCATGCAGATCTTCCAAGACCCACTGGCCCCTGTGGCTCCCTCAGTCTGGGCCAGAGTTGTGAAACATTTGTGTGGGAATGAATAAGACAGAAATGCAGGGGCTGAAGCTCCCTGGGGAGGACAAAGATGCACGGTGGGTGGAGAAGCAATATGGCACCTGCCGTCTTGGCCTGAGTCTGTGGTGATCAGAAGCACCCCAAGGGGGCTGGCAGGCTGGTGCTCTGTCCTCAAAAAGCTCCCAGTTCACTGGCAGCGGCATCCTTTGGGCTCATGAGCATAGAAAGAATCTACAGCAGGTCAGGAGCCTGCTGACTGCCAGAGATGTGAGGGAGGGAGAAACAAAACCCTTCGCTACCCTTTTCACTGGGCTCCAAAGCCTCTTGGGGGTTGATCTCTGCTGATATCTTTCTCCTTCTTGTTCTGCTCTGCAACTTCTTCCCATGGAATCTCTGGTAGGTTCTGGCACTTTTCCCTTGGAATTACACCCAATCTATGCTTTTTTTTTTCTTTTATTTTTCATCTTAAACTTTTCCTTCTTTCTGAGACAGTCTGACAGCTGATGGTCAGCCATCTTCATCAGTAATAAAGTCTCCCAACAAAGAAAAACCCAGGACAGGTTGGCTTTATTGCTGAATTCTACCAAACTTTTAAAGAAGAACTAGTACCAATTCTAAAACTATTACAAATAATTGAAGGGGAGGGAATTCTTCCACATTCATTCTATGAGTCCAACATTATCCTGATATCAAAACCAGACAAGGACACAACAACTAAAGAAAACTCCAGGCCAATATCACTGATGAACATAGATGCAAAAATCTTCCACAAAATACTTGTAAACTGAATTCAACAACACATCAAAAAGATAATAAGCCATGATTTACTGGGATTTATCCCAAGAATGCAACGATTGTTATTGAACAATATGCAAATCAATAAATGTGACACATCACATCAATAGAATGAAGGACAAAAACCATATAATCATTTCAATAGATGCAGAAAAAGCATTTGATAAAATTCAACATTTTTTCATGATAAAAACTCTCAACAAATTAGGTATAGAAGAAACATATCTCAATACAATAAAGACAATACATGACAAACCAACAACTAACAGCATACTGAATGGGGAAAAGCTGAAAGCCTTTTCCGTATAAACTGGATGTCCACTTTTATCATTATTATACAACATAATACTAGAAGTTCTAGCCACAGCAATTGGATAAGAGAAAAACATAAAGAGCATCCAAACTGGAAAAGAGGAAGTAAAGTTGTCCATTTTATCAGATGACATGATCTTATACATAGAAAAAACAAAATACTCCACCTAAAAACTCTTAGAACTGACAAATTCAGTGAAGTTGCAGGATACAAAATAAACCTACAAAAATCAGTAGATTTATATACACCAATAATAAACTAGCTGAAAAAGAAATCCAGAAAGCAATTCTGTTTACAATAACTACAAAAAAACTAAGAATAAATTTAACCAATGAAGTGAAAGATCTCTATAATGAAAACTACCAAATGCTGATGAAAGAAATTGAAGAGCAGATAAAAAAATGGAAAGGCATCCCATGCTCACAAATTGAAAAAATTAATATTGTTAAAGTGACAATACTACTCAAAGCAATCTACAGATTCAATGCAAACTTTATCTAAAAACCAATAACAATTTTGACAGAAATAGAAACAATCCTAACATGTATATGGAAACAAAAAAGACCCCAAGTAGCCAAAGCAATACTGAAGGAAGAGAAAAGACATTACATTACCTGACTTCAAAATATACTGCAAAGCTATCATAAACCAAATAGCATGGTATTTGTATAAAAATAGACACATAGATCAATGGAACAGAATAGAGAATCCAGAAATAAATCCATGTATTTACAGCCAACTGATTTTTGACAAAAGTGCCAAGAATGTACATTTGGCAAAGGATACCCTCTTTAATAAATGGCACTGGCAAAACTGCAAATCCATACACAGAAAAATGAAACTGGATTCTTATCTCTTACCATATACAAAAGTAAACTCAAAATGTATTATAGACTTAAATGTAATCCCCAAAACTATAAGACTACTAGAAAAAAACATAGAAGAAACATTTCAGGACATTGGTATAGGCAAAAATATTATGGATAAGACTTCCAAAGCACAGGCAACAAAAACAGACAAATAGGACTACCTCAAACTGAAAAGCTTCTGCAAAGAAATGAAACAATCAACAGAGTGAAGGGACAACCTATGGAATTGAGAAAATATCTGTAAATTATTCATTCAGCAAAGGACTAATCCAGAATTAGGTACTAATTAGATAGATGAGATACTACCTCAATCTGGTTAGAATGGCTATTCTCAAAAAGACAAAGAATAAACCAAATGCTGGCAATGATGTGGAGAAAAGGGAACTTTTATACACTCTTGGTGGGCATATAAATTAGTACAGCCACTATGGAAAACAGTATGGAGATTTATCAAAAAGCTAAAAATAGAAGTACCATTTGATCTCAGTAATCCCACCACTGGTATTTATTCAAAGGAAATTATATCAGTATATCAAAGATATACCTGCACCCTGATGTTTTTTTGCAGCTCTATACACAATAGCCAAGATATGAAATCAATCTAGGTGTCCATCAACAGATGAATGGACAAAGAAAATGTGATACATATACACAACAGAATGCTAGTCCACCATTAATAAAAAGAATGAAATACTGTCATTTGCAGCAACACGGATGAGCCTGGAGTATATTATGTTAAATGAAATAAGTCATGTACAGAATCATAAATAATTCTACATGTTCTTCCTCATATGTGGGAGCTGAGAAAAACTAGAGCTCCTAGAAATAGTGAGTAGAATTGAGGTTATTAGAGGCTGGGAAGTGCAGGGGGAAGAGGAGGATAGGACGAGGTTGGCTAATAGGTACAAAGTTACACCTAGATGGGAGGAATAAATTCTAGTGTTCTGTAGCACTGTAGAATGAATAGGGTTTGCCATAGTGCATATTTTCAAAGAGCCAAAAGAGAGGATTTTGAATGTTCACAACACAAACAGATGATAAATGTTCAGGGTGATGGATATGCTTATTACCTCAACTTGATTATTACACATTGTACACATGCATCAAAATATCACTCTATGTTCCATAAATATGTATAATTATTACACATCAACTAAAAATAAAATAAAAAAATTTTAAAATAATTTGCATATGTATAGTTAGATGATTTTTGCATCCCTGTGAGTGGAACTTATCAAATTTGGTACAACTTTTCCTGGCAAAGTCTGGCACTTTGAGAAGAAATAACAAACCCAGTATCCTACAATACAGTAATGATAGCCCAAACAAAGAAGTGTTTTGGTGACAAAACTCTTGCAACTATTAATCAATATGGTATGTGGTATCTACACAATTATGAATCTCAATATAGTGCAATAACATTTTAAAAATCCTTTTCAGTTGCTCCTCTTTATGTCTTAAATTTCAGATTAATCCTATATATCTTTTATTCTAGAAGTGTTGGTCATACCAAAATTCAAAAAAGAAGTATTATAGAAGTGTGTCAGTTTTTAAATTAGTTAACAAATTATGGGTTTTGCAGAGATTTTGGGATACTATTTTATTTGTCAGATATTTAAAATGTGGAATTTCTTGTATGATCTTAAATTGGCATTTACTTTTTAACTATTTTTATATCATATTTTGTTATCTTTATCTTAAGGAAGGCCATCCAAATTGTATAAACTTCAGGCCTCATAAAACCTGTCTCTGTCCTTGCTTGTAATAACTAAGAGCATAGAATATAGAGAGTGGTTATAATGAGTAAAACGTGAACATCAAAGATTCCCAAAAATCACAAATTCAACTCTGAAAAACAAATAAATGTTTAGGCTTTACATACCTAATTTATAAGTAAATATTGCTTAATGATATTTTCATAATAACAATAATGGTTAGTGTCAGATGTTGCTAAAGTGGCTGTATGGTGAGAAAGATTTGGGCAAAGTATTTAGAATCGGAGAGATCGGTTTTTAGTTCTGGGACTTCCACTTTGTCCCTCTGTGATGTTGATTAATCTCCCTGAGCCTTGGTTCTTATCATTTAATTTAATTTGTCCAGCATGTATTTAAATTCTATGTTGTACAAGACCCTGTGTTAGATTTTGGGTATGAGTAAAATCAAAATCCTTGCCTTTAAAAAGCTCATATTTTAATTCTACCTGTACCATGGAAATAAGGAGGTTCCTTATTTTAAGGTTGTTGTGGGTAGTAAAGAAGATAATTTTATAAGGGCACCTAACACTGCCTTGAAACATTAAATTCTTAATAAAACTTATTTTTCCTCTACTCCTTATAATGCTCTTCTAAGGATTTGGGGTTGAATATCCTAGATTTTGCAGGATTTTCATTTCTTTTTAAATTCATTTTCAGTTTAGAATTGAAGCAATTTACACTGGTATTGCTCTTCATTTGTTCAGGGGTCAGAAAATTACAGCCTGCATACCACATCTGGCCTTTGGTTTGTTTTTTTATGGCCCCTGAGCCATGAATGTTTTTCCACACTTTTAAAGGGTTGTTAAAAACAAACAAAAAAGATTATGGACCAGAGATGACAAGTGGCCCTTAAAGCCTAAAATATTTACTATCTGGCTTCTAACAGGAAAAGTTTTCTGAAATCTTTTTAGTATATTGACTTCATGAGTATTGTGATAATACTGAAAAATACAGTATTTCAAGCTATATATGAGAAAAAAATACTGCAACATGCATGCATACAAATGGAACATGTATTGGTTAGCTCCATATGTAAATCTCCATTTTGATAAAGCTCTAACTCAAGTGAACCCCATGTCACATTACATAAACCACACACGTAGTGACACACTGCTTTCATTATAACACAAAGAACCTATAGTATGCCTGTGATTTATTAAAGATGGTCATTTCTCTCAATGAAAGGTTGATTCCCTGTCCCCTCCCCTTGAATCAGGGAAGACTCTATGATTGGTTTTACCAATAGAACACAATGGAAATAACACTGTACCATTTCCTGTCCCTTAGGGCACTCTCTCTGGAAGCCCTGAACTGCCACACAAGAAGTTCAATTACCTTGAGATTGCAATGCTGGAGAGACTTCATGTCATGCAGGCACCATGGGTGACAGTCTCAGCTGAGCCCTGCCTTGCAGTCATTCATTCCCTCCAAGGCACCAGACACAGGAGTCAAGTCATTTTGGAACTTCTAGACCAGTCCAGCTGCCAACTGAATTTCACTGAGTTTTCTCAGTTGACACCATATGGAGACAATGAATCACCCACCTGATCCCTGCCCAAATTCCTGACCCACAAAATATGGGTGATATATATGTTCATTATCATAGGCACTCTGGTTCAGAGTGGTTTGTTACTCAGCAGCAGGTAGCTGGAACATGTGTATTCTGGCTGCTAACTTAATGAATGCTAAATGTTAGTACTAGATTTAATAACAATAATTGTTACTATATTGTGGCTCATATATGTGCCAGACACTATTCTCAACACCATTCATTTAATCTTTGAAGATTATCATTTAATATAATAACCCTACAAAGTTATTAGATTATGGAGATTATTTTCTACAGATAAGGACACTGAGATTTAAGGAGGTTAAGTAGCAAAGAGGTATCACAGCTACTAAGTGACTGAGACTAGGGATCAACTCAGTTAGGGTTAGGGTTAGGGTTTAGGGATAGGGTTTCATATTTGAAAACTCTTGTTCTGATCTATTATAAGTACCACCTCACATTATAATGGGAAACTGATCTAATTGGTGTATGAAGCTTTACCCGTGGGTCAACACATCAAGCCTTTTTCTTCTTTATATTATTTTATTTAATTAATCTTGTGTGTTTTTTCCCTTGCGAAAATCTGTCTTCAGTGCAGCTCATTTTAAGTGACAGTCTATGCTTAGAGTTCTCTGGAGTAGAACATAGAGTAGGGCTGTGTTTAGATGTATCTATCTCCTTTATGTCCAATAAAAGGAAATGTGTCATTTGTTCCTAATTTTTAATGACACTAAATTTAATTCAAAATGTTTTGAAGGAAATATTCAATTCAAGGAGTTTTATTTCCAAAGGTGACACACAGTCAGTGTTTGTGGAAAAATCCCATTCATTGATATTTCATTTATGCTTCATTATGTTTTATCCTTGTGATCTATGCCATAATAATAGTGTTATAGTGCGTTATCTTGGTATTTTCAGAAAGAGGCTTTCTTTAAATGAGTTATTAATTCTAATTGTTGTCTGTAGAGCACTACTTTTAATAATGATAATAGTAATTACACATCAAATAATAATCAAATAATAATAATACTAGCAATTGCAAAAGCAAATATTTTTATTGAGCACTTATGATATACTGGGGCAATTTAAGCTCTTTACATATACTGAATTATTTAATAAATTGTCCAATGGATTAATATTCATAAGCCCTCAGATTTGTATATACCTTTGTACTTTTTGTCCTCCTTTTGATCTCACATCGTCTATTATGGCTTTAACCTTTATTAGGTGCCTGAGGAATAAACAAGTAATGTGACAAGAACCGCATTCTACTGGAAACTAGGGGTGTCTTATTCAGGAGTAGCCTGAACTTCTGTGCTAGTTATTACTAATTATTCACTAAAGTACATTCCTGACTACAGTCAAGCATAAGAAGAAATGTACTTCCATGAAATATAGATGTCAGAGTGGCCATGTGAATTATTCAGGCCAAAGACATATCAGCAGAAATGATGTGGGTCTCTTCCTGGTGGAGGTATTAAGAGCCAGTACATAATTCCCCATCTTTTCTTTCTTAACATATGTATCAGCTAGGGTTCTTCAAAGGAACTGAATCAACAAAATTTCTAGTTATTATACATAAATAAATAAATATATATATATTTGTACGTATGTATGTGTGTATATGCGAGGGCTGTCCGGAAAGTATCCAGCCATTGTTAACATAACGAGAATGGTTATGTGACTGGACACTTTCTGGACAGCCCTCATGTGTGTGTATGTTTGTGTGTGTGTGTGTGTGTGTGTGTGTATGTGTGTGTATAGAGGGAGAGAGAGAGAGAGTGAGTATAAGTAATTGGCTTACATAATTACGAAGGCTGAGAAGTCCCAAGATTTGCAGTTGTCAAGCTGAAAACTCAGGAGAACTGATGTGTCGTTTTAGTCCAAGTCTGAAGGCATTGAGAACCAGGAAAGCTGATGGTATAAATTCGGTCCAAATGCTAGCAGGCTTGAGACCCAAGAAGAGCTGATGTTTTAGTCCAAGTCTGAAAGCCAGGCAAAACCAATGTTCCAGCTCAAGCAGTTAGGCAGGACAAGTTCCCTCTTACAAAAAGTTCCCCTTTTGTTCTATTCAGGTCTTCAGTCAATTGAATGAGGGTCACCACATTAGGGAGGATAATCTGCTTTTCTCAGTTTACTAATTTAAATGTTAACCTCTTCCCCAAACACCCTCAGTCATACCCAGAATAATGTTTGACCAAATATCTGAGCATCCTGTGACCCAGTCAATTTGATGCAAAAAATTAACCATTACAACATATTTATATATAATATATGTGTTGTAAGACTGAAGCCGGCTGGAGTGTTTAGTCAAGACATAGACTACAAGGAAGTTCTCTGATAATCCTTAGTAAGATCTACTTTATGTCATGCTACAGCATTTGCATTATATGTCTTTCAGATATGTGGTAAATGTCCAATTGAATTACTGATCATGGGGGCTAAGAGTGAAAAGACTGAAAAGAAACACATATATCACGTTTTATATAGTAGTACCTAATTAGTTGGAGCCTTATTAAATTATTTAATACAAGTGCCCTTATTAATTTATTTAATATATATACCCTAAAATGTGGAATTTTAACTTGCTTTCTCTAAAGTTCCGTACAGAACTCACATTCTATGATTTTAGGTTTCCCAGTTTCAAGCAGGAAACTAAATCACATGCAAGCAAATCAACTGTACCAAGCCCATTAGATGAAATGCTGGGACTAGAATTGTAATTTTCTATCTACCTAGTAATCTGTTTCCATAGCACTGAGTTATGCTCTTCTAAACTCAGCAATTGTTCAAAAGAAACAATAAAATATGTAACTAAATTTGGGAGTGATTTTTATATTTATATCAATTTATTCTTATCGTAATATTTAGGGTGTGTCATTTGAAAATACCAGAGTAGTTCATCCATAGTCAACTTCATATATAAAATTCAGCTTAAACTCATGCTATTTACCCACTTTGAACCTAGAAATTAACAATGAACTATGGGAAATGCAGCAGTATATGATGTTATAATGTGACCTAAATAATTCAATTAATTTTATCTTAACTAGCATGGGATAGAATCACATATAAATTACACATTTAATTTTTTTTAATATGGAAGTATTCATGCCTTGTCTTCTCTTAAAGAACCACTTTTTCTAGGGTAGGGCTAATTATGGTATGAAACTATTAAAGACTTATTTCTGAAAGCTAGCAAATCAGAGTCCACCATGTCATAAGTACAACTACCTTCAAATTTGTCATCTTGTGAAGTTGTACAATTATTCTTATGGCACTGCTATTGCTCTGAGCATTTTTGGATTTCATCTTCAGAGTACTTGTGGCATTTTTGTGACAATTCCCTTCATGTCTTGAAGGTGTTATGGATTACTAGAAATGACCATTTGGCTTTCAGAGCCTCTTTATGGGAATCAAGTATGTGATAGAGCTGGACAATATTACATTTATGCAAACAATAAGTTGAAATATTTTATTTTGAGTCTTTTGTGGTTGGTAAAAGTGACTTTGAAGGCAATTATTTAAAAGGTGGCCCACAAAAATATCAAAATATATCAGAATCATTGGAATTAGCTCATTGTTCCTAAATAGACTAAAGTATATTGAGCCCAATCACCCAATGATTGATTTAATTGTATGTATGCATATGAGCATATATAGTATATATGATGTGTGCATGTATATATGAGAGAGAGAGAGAGAGAGAAAGAGAGGGAAATTTGTTGCTTTATACTTTCTGAAAAGTTATGAAAGGTGTTATTTCTGTTTTGGAAACATTTTGATCTAACTTGAGAAGCCAAGACATACATATATACAAAGCAACATATAGGGAAGCCTGAGACGCTAAACCACAGGCACTGAACCAATGCACTGTAATATGTTAAACAAAAAGGTTTCTTTCTCTGGAAATTTTAAATACAATGATAGAGGGATATTTATGGGATTTTTGACTACCATATTGCTTGGGGGTACCAAAATGGACAAGAGTAAGATGAGGTCATTTATACATCTCTAAAATTTTCTGAATGGGCAAAAATTAAAAACGTTATTATAGGCTTGCATTGGAGAACAAGTGAAGGGAAAAATAGAACTACTATCTCATCATTAGTTGTACTCCTTCCTTAAGAGTCAGTATGGTGCAGGAAGAATAGAGAAGCTACCCACTAAGAAAGTAATTGTGATGATTTAACGAGCTCATGTATATAAAGTGCCCAGCACAGAGATCAACATGTGATTTATGCTCCATAAATTTTAGTTTTTTTCCTCTGACCATTTCACTCTTCTGGTGATTATTTGCATATCTATGGATATAAGATGAAAATGAATAATTTAGCATTGATGTGCAGTACAATGAGCAAGGAAATGGAGAAGAGATATGATCTAATCAAAATGAGTTAGTCATAATCCCTTGTCTTTGAAAAATAATAATATAGTTAAGTCATATTTATATCAAGCTCTTAACTTTTCATATCTATGATTTTTCTTTTATTCCTTCAATAGCCCCAAGACTTTGGTCAGACAGGTTATTTTCATCATGTATTTAATGAGAAAATTTGTGGCTGTGACTTGTTTAAATCATAAAACTATTTTGTACCAGAGTCTAAATCAAAACAGAGGTCCCATGATTGTTAGTTAAGTTAGCCGCTGCAATGCACACCCCTCCCCACCTCCCGTGATTCTTGCCTCTTGTGTAATTTCTTCCTCTTGTGTTGGCTGGACCTAGTGACTTAATTTTAATCAACAGATCATAGTAAAAGTGATAGGTGTCACTTCCAACATTAGGTTGAAAAGAGACTGTATCTTACATCTTGGACTCTCTTGTTCTCTTCTTTTCTCTCTCTAAGGACGCCAGCTGCCACATTGTGAGTGGTCCTATGGAGAGGCCCAAATGACAAGGAACTGTTATCTCTGCCCAACATCCAGGAAGGACCTTAAACCTAACAAGAGTAACACAAATGAGCATGAATCTTCTGAGGTCTGCCAACAGCCACGCAAGGGAGCTCAGGATAAAATTTACCCCCAGCTGAACCTTTAATAGAGACCACTGACTAAGCAGACACCTTGATTGCATGGCTGTGATAGATCTTGAGCCAGAAGCACCAGTTAAGCCAATCCAACATTTCTGATTCAGAGGTAAAAAATTTTAAATATTATGCAGAAATAGATATCTAACACACATGATTTTCAACTCTGCACAGTTCCAGCATCTAGTCTATATAGTAGAACTAGTTATTAAATGATTGCTGAAGCTTTCAATTTAGAGTTTTCTGTTACTTAATAACTCTGTGACTTTGGGCAATTTGCTCAACCTCTCTGTGACTCAGATTTCTCATATATGATGTGAAAATACTAGAAATAGAAACTACCTTTGGGAAGAACAAGAAAGAAAAAAAATCTATATAAAGTGCTTAGAATTGTGCTGGCCCATAGATAGTGCTCAATACATATTATTATCTTCATTTCTTTCTCAAAGTAGGAAGGACAACTGATATTACAAATACATGGAGATAAAAACAAACAAGTATTCAAAATTGTGATTGTAAATATTAATCTACAATATTAACATTATTATACCAACAGAAGAATAAATGCACAGGGTAATGTGGCAAGTAAAAGTTTAACCACAAACTAGAAGTTATAAGGCAGGGAGGTTCTGGCATATTTCAGTGTCTGTTGATTTCTCTTTGAGAAAATAGTATTTTTCTATTTAATTGTATTATTTGCCAGCTATCATAATTTAGAAATCTCTTTGTGTGGCAGTTTACAAGCAATTTGATGTCATCAAATTATATAAATGTTAATATTTTTATAAAAACTTTTTAAAAATTTGTCATACTGATATATTAATATATAGACATACATTTATTTATGATTATACTTAAGTATAAATTGGAAAGTGCCAAAAGAAGTAAATGTCACACACTTAGAGAAAATTATGTCTAGAAGTAGCTGTGATTTATGTTTCCTAAACGAGGAATGTAGTGAAAACAGTCAATATTGCTCTTGGACATTATCTGAAAGATACCACCAAGAACAGAAATTGCCCTTAGTCATGACACCAACACAGCAAGAAGGACAAATAGGGAATGCTGGGAGTAGGAGATTGAGAGACAAGATAGGACTTAAAATACATAAAAAGGATGATTGGATTTAGACTCGAAATCACATTTTCAAAAAATTTAGTAGATTTAGACTCTAAATTACATTAAAAAAATATTTAGTGAAACACTAAATGCTACCATTGCTGTTTTTTTATTTTTCAGAGCATTTTATAAAGTAAATATAAGTAATAAAGACTTCTTTTGTGTAAATACACAAAGTAGATCTATGAAGGAATATAATACAATAAACAAATAGCACTTGCTAGAATTGTTTTTAAGCATTTTATAGTCTGCATCAGACCTGTTGATTCTAAAAAAATATGATAAACTTAAAAGATCTTGGATAAGAACAACAACATGTTATTATTATTAGACAAACTCCTAAGGACTTTGTTGAAAAAGGTAAACATAAAAATTACTTTTATCAAATTGTATTAAGTAATGTAGTATGTTAATATGTATAAAAGATGGTATTTATATTTATAGTAAAGAAAATGTGTTTTTATCTGCATATAGTATCTGCATAAAGTGATTTTTCACTTTCCAGATAAAGATTCTTTTAAACCTTAACATTTTAATGACACAGCATGGTTAATACCCCACATCTGCAAGATAATATTTTATAGTTTGTTCCTTTTACACTTTGTGTGTGTGTGTGTGTGTGTGTGTGTGTTGCTGCATCCTTTAATAAATATTAATTGGTAGTATAGGGATGCTTCATTATTATATACAAAATGAGTGCATACTAAACCTATTCCTTGTGTCTTTTGTTTACCTCCATTGTCATTTTTAAGTACAGAAGGTAGAATGAACTTTCATGATTATTAAATATCATTTAGGGATGAGCATATCTAAGGGGATTGAGGTTTATGACCATTGGGCAAATTAGCTTCCGTGATGTCCACTTGGTGGCAACCTATTGACCAGTCTTAAAACCAAATACTCATTTGTTTAATTTCTTAGAGGAAGTTAGATTAGAATTTGATGTCTCTGATACCATCAATGTCTTTCTTCAAGGGCAGTGGAAATGCCACAGAAAAAGTGAGTACTATTTGGCACAAGACCAGAACAGAAATGAAAGGTCACAGATATAGTAAGGTGTCCACAGTTGCAGAAACATTTTTCCAGAGTAGACAAACAAGACTGCTAGGTGATCCTCTTTCCTCATCTAACCATCCTAATGACTCATTAAGAATACATGATCCAGTGGATTTTTTTACTTCATTTCTGTTCTGTTTCAGAACTACCCAGTGGTATTTCTCATATGTTCTTCTATCACTGTTCTATTTGTCCTTTGTTCTTAATTTTTCTCCTTCTTTTCTTCTTTAAAAAAAGAATCAGGCTGGGTGTGGTGGCTCATGCCTGTAATCCAGCAATTTGAAAGGTCCAGGCAGGAGGATCGCTTGAAGCCAGGAGTTTCAGACCAGCCTGGGCAACATAAAAAGACTGCATCTCTACAAAACAAACAAACGAACACACAACAATAAAAAAAAAAAAATACCTAGCCAGGTATAGTGGCACGTACCTGTAGTGCCTGTGGTCCTAGCTACTCTGGAGGCTGAGGTGGGAGAATCACTTGAACTCAGGTATTTGAGGCTACAGCAAGCTATGATCATGCCACTGCACTCCAGCCTGGGCTATAAAGCAAGACCCTGTCTCTAAGGAAAAAAAAAAATCAAAATTTTAAAATGTCTGCTTCTTGTACCAAGTCAAATAATACAAAAGTATAAAGTGAAAGAGTAAATAATATCCCCATTTTCCTACACATTTTCCAGTGTCTTTTCCTGATGTAACAAATACTAACATATGGACTTACCTCATTTCCCTTGTATAAATATACAGTTTCTTTTATTTTTATTCTTTAAAAAAATTATATTATACCAAATATTTTCTTTTGTAACCTCCTTTTTCACTTACTGGTAAACTTTCTCTAGGTCAATATGAGTAGTATAACTTACCCTTTTTCATAGTTGTGTAATATTCTAGAGTCTGGATGTATTATAGTTTATGTAATCATTTCCCACATGAATGGAGTTAAATTTTTGGTAGGATTCTATTACAAACGATGCTGGTGCTTCAACTTCTATAGGATAGGTTCCAAAAGTGAGACTGCCTAAAATATATTCACAATTTAAATTTTAATAGATAAGCCCGATTAGTTTTCAAAATGATTTAAAAGATTCATACACGCTCTATTGAATTCTAAGAGTTCCCATTTCCCTACACTCTTACTAGTATTGGATATTACTGATATCTTTAATTATTTGACAGTCAAATATATGAATATTATATTTCATTTTTAAAACTAGCTTTTTTCTCTTTCATGATATTATTGAATTTCCTCTTCTATGAATTTTTTGCTTATATTCTTTCTCCAGTTTTTATTTTTAATAGTTTGTATTTTGTTATTGATTCTAAAATTTCTTTGAAAATTAGTTGTGAACTAATTTTCACAGGCTGAAGAAATGTGTTGCAAAGCATTACACTACTCATTGTCATAGATTAATATATAGCTGATCCAATCTCAAAGTATTTGTCAATAGGTTTTGAATTTTCTGTTTTGCTTATATATTTTTTCTTTTTTTAAAATTTGAAGTAAATTTAAAGACATTAGAAAGAAAATTTCAAGGATACTAATAGTTATTGAACTATGATGTGTAAGTTAATTTGATAATTTATATATCTTATACATACTATTTCATGTACTTTTTATAAGAACTTTAAAAAAGAGAATGAGGGAGCTATAGCTCAGAGAAATGAAGTGATCAGTAAGTAGAGAAACTGGAATGGGGACCCAAGCCTGTGTGATTCTAAAGCTCAGGCATTATAGCTGCACTATTTTTCCCCAAAGGCCTTAAATTATCAGATGTTTAGGTTCTCACCAAATAGCTTGAGGCAAGAGACAAAGCAGGAGATATTTAAACAATCAGCATAACAGTAAGTCCTCACTTTAAAGTCTGGTAGAGAAGGTTATCTGTTCCTTACTAGGTGCCTAACACTGGATAAGTGACTAAACCAGAATAGACCAGAATATTAAAATTAAATTCACCATAGTACCATGTGCCAAAAAGAAGTTTCAGACCATGGTGCACATTTTCAAAGGAAGGTACTCAATGAGAGACATTGTAGAGTGACAAATGGGTCAATCCACTGAGAAAATATAACACTTATAAACATATATGTACCTGACAGAGTCCCAAAATACACAAAGCAAAAATAATAGAACTAAAGAGAGAATTAGACAACTCATAATTTTGGAGACTTCACAACCTCACTTTTAATGAGGGATAGAACACCCACAGAGGTCAAGAAGCAATAGAAGACTTGAACAAGACTGTAAACTAACTGTACCTAAAAGACATCTGTAGAACACCACACCTCAAAACAGCAGAACACACTTCTCAAGTACACGTGGAACATTGTCCAGGGTAGACCCATATGTTAGACCATTAAAAAAAGCCTTAATAAATGTAAAAGGATTGAAACCATATAAAGTATGTTAGAAATGAATAGCAGAAGAAAAAGTGGGAAAATGGGAGAATCACAAGTATGTGGAAATTACATAACACAATCCTACACAACCAATGCAGCAAAGAAGACATCACTAGAGAAATCAGAAAATGCTGAGATTAATGGAAATAAAACACAATATAACAAAACATATGAGATGTAGGGGAAGCAGTGCTCAGAGAGAAATTTATAGCTGCAAATACCTATAGAATAACAAAGAAATGATGCACAAAATAATCTATGCTTCCACCATAAGACACTGGAAGAAGTACAAATAAAGCTAAAGCAAATAGAAGGAAAAAAGTAATAATAATTAGAATAAAAATTAATAAAAGAGAGAACAGAAAAACAACAGAAAAAATCAGTAAAACAAAAGTTGTTTCTTTGAAAGTATCAATAAAAGTTGACAAACCTTTAGATAGACTGACCAAGAAAAAAGAGAGAATATTCAAATTACTAACATCACAAATGAAAGAAGAAAATTACCACCAACCTGACAGAAATAAGAAAGCAATATTAGGGAATACTATAAAAAACTGTATGCCAACAAATGAGATAACTTAGATGAAGTGGACAAATTCTTATGAAGATACAAGCTACCAAAACCAATTCATGAAAAAATAGAAAATGTGATGAGACATATAACAAGTAAGGTGATTGAATTTTTAATTTCAATGAATTTTTCATAAAGAAAATTCCAGGCCCAGATGGCTTCACTCATGAATTCTACCAAATTTTTCCAGAACAATTAATATGAATCTGTCACAAACTTCCAAAAGAATAGAAGAGGAGGGAATGCTTCCACATTCCTTCTATGAGATAAGTATTATCATGATAAAAAAAAAAACTAGAAAAAGACATAACAAAAAAAGAAAACCACTGACCAATATGTTTATGAATATAATACCAAAATCCTGATCAAAATACTAGCAAACTGAATTCAGCAACATCTAAAATAAATTATATTCTATAATGAAGTGAGATTTATCCTAGGAATGCAAGGTTATTTAATATATGAAAATCAATTAATATAATACACTACATTAACAGAATAAAGGAAAAGAAACATGATCATTTCCATAGAACAGAAAAAGCATTTGACAAAATCCAACATTTTTTCATGATTAAAGTGCTCAACAAACCTGGAATAAAAGGGAACTTTCTCAATCAGTTAAAGGGCATCAATAAAAAACCCACAGCTAGCATCATACTTACTGATGAAAGTCCGTATGCTTTCTTCCTAACATCAGGAACAAGGCCAGGCTGTCTGCTCTCATCACTTCTGTTCAGCATTGTGCTAAAAGGTTTTAGCTAGGGCAATTAGGCAAATAAAAACGGCATCCAGGTAGAAAAAAAAAGAAGGAAAAACTATTTCTATTTGCCAGTGGCATGATCTTGAATATAGAAAAATCCTTAAGAATGCACAAAAAAACCTATTAGAAAGAATAAAAGAGTTCTGAAAGCTTGAAGAATGTAAGATCAATACACAAAAATCATTTGTACTTCTATATACTGGAAATGAACAACGAGAATATGAAATTAAGAAAACAATTCTCAATGCAATAACATCATCAAAAAAATTTAAAGTGCTCAGGAATAAATTTAACAAAAAAAGTGCAAAATGTGTACTCTGAAAACTTCAAACCATTGTTGAAAGAAATAAAAGAAGGACCTAAATAAATGGAAATACATTCCATGTTCCTGGATCAGAAGAATTAACATTAATAAGATGGCAAAATTCCCCAAATTGGTATACATACACATTCAATGCATCCCTATCAATATTCTAGCTTTTCTTCTTGCAGAAATGTCTAGCCATTCCTAAAATTCATGTAGAAATAAATAGCCAAAACAATCTTGTAAAAAGAAAAACAAAGTTAGAAGACTGATACTTCCTGATTTGTAAACTTACTGCAGAGTTACAGCAATCAAGACAGCATGGTGCTGGCATAAGTACAGACATATAGATGAATGGAACAGAATCAAGGGTTCAGTAACAAACTTATATTTATGATCAAATTATTTTCTATAAGGGTGCCACAACAATTCTGTATGGCAAAGAATAGTCTTTCAACAAGTGGCAGTGGAACAACTAGACAGCCACATGTAAAAGAATGAAGTTGGACTTACATCACACACAGAAGTATGGATCACAGACCTAAATGTGAACTAAAAGTATAAAACTCTTAAAAGTTTCATTCTAAGTGAACATGAGTTCTTTGTGAACTTGGGTTAGGAAAAACCATATATATGACACCAAAAGCACAAACAACAGAAGAAAAAAATAGATAAATTGGACTTTATCAAAATTAAGAACTTTAGTGCTGTAAACATTCCATCAAAAAAGTAAAAAGACAGAAGACATAATAGGATAAAATATTTACAAATTATCTATCTGATAATAGATTTGTATCCAGAATATATTAATATAAAAAGCTATACAAGTAAATTATAAGAAGATAAATAACCAAAGTTAAAATGGGCAAAGGATTTGTCTAGATATTTCTTCAAAGAAGATATACAATTGTTTGATAAATAAATGAAAGGGTGCTCAATATAATTAGCTAACAAGGAAATGCAAATCAAAACTACAATGGGATACCACTTCACACCTACTGGGCTACTATTTTATTATAGCCTTTTTAAAAAAATATTAAAGACAGAGTAACAAGTGTTAACAGGGATAGAGAGAAACTGAAACCTTCATAAATGGCTGGTTGGGAAGTAAAATGAAATAGCCTTTTCGGAAAACACTTTGGCAGTTCTTCAAAATATTAAACATAGAATTACCACATGTCCCAGCAATTCCACTTCTATGTATATTCCCAGGAGAAGTGAAACATATGTCCACACAAAAACTTATCCATGAATGTTCATAGCAGCATTATTTATTATAGACAAAAAGTAGAAACAACCCAATGTCCATTAATGGATGGATGAATGGATAAATAAATGTGGTATATCCACACAATGTAATATTATTTGGTATTGTAAAGGCATGAAGTAATGCAATCTATATATTGTAATATTATATAATGTAATATAATACTACAAAATGGATGAACCTTGAAAACATTACATGAAATGAAAGAATCCAGCTACAAAAGACTACATATTGTGCTATTACATTCACATGAAACTTTCAGAATAAGCAAATAGACAAAGGCAGGCATAGATTGGATGTTACCTAGGTCTAGGGCTGTTGGGATGAACAGGGAGAGGCTGCTAATATATCATAGGATTTCTTTTAGGGTAATGTAATACTTTAAAATTGAGTACAATGATGGTTGCACAACTCTGTATATACTAAAAACCATTGGAATATATACATAAAAAGAAAAAGAGAAATACTAAAAAACCCTCTTACATGGCAGGTAGCTGCTTATTGACATTGAGTGTATAAAGAGTTCCAGAGCTGGAGATTGGGAAAATTTTCTTTGTAGAGAATTAGACTGCAAATCTCAATATCCTCAATTATAAAACAGTAGCTTTAAAGCAACCTTTCTCAGGTCTTATTAACATTTATCTCCTGGACTTTGGGGGATGCAGTGGGCTAGTGTCTGCAACAAGTCTGGTTAATTTGAAGGATGAATGATTGCCTGGCTGTCACTCCAATGGTGGAAACAGATGAGCTTGCTGCTTTATCTAGTAATCTAAATTCCTCGAGTTTGTTCAGGGCAAAGGATATGTGAGTATTTCCATTGGATCAGAGATTAATCATGAAGATCCAATATAGAATAATCATTGACCTGTCCTAGTGAACTAGCGAGGGGGTCAAACAGACCTCAGCAGAGGAAACAGAACCCTAGTCAGATTACCAGGACTAAAAGCGAAAGTAGTCACATCCCCCCTGCACCCCCCTTGTGTCCACAGAATAGACACCAATTTGACCTTGACAAAGGGAAATGCAGGGATGTCCTCAGCAATGGGGAAATCACTGGAGAACCTACAGAAATGCCCATCAAAGTGTTATCTTAAAACCATTTGTTGTATTCAAGCAGATGGAGGATGAAAAGAAGCAAAGGCAGAGATAAAGGGAAAAAGCCAACCAAGCTTCCTTTATCACATGATAGTCTTTCTGCCAGCCACAGGCAGAACTGCAGGAGGGGAGAAGCCTCAACTTAACTTTAAATCAGCTTCAGGGCTTTAATAATTACGTGAGGCCAGAAATTTTTGTAGTTGAACTGATACTGTGTTTTGTGATTAAAGTCATTGTAGAATTTTATTAGAGTGACCAGAAAAGTCATGGACTGTCTAAGTTTTCATGTAGGAGCAAGAAAAAAACTAGCCCCATGAGTGTATTTAAAAGACAATGGGAGACATGATTTAAATTGTTTATAATAATATTCTACCAGATGTGCTTCAAATTCTAAAATGAGAATAATGACAGCATCCAATCCACAGAATTGCTGTGATAAATTTCTTCACTATTTTGCAAATAATGAACACTTTTAATTCATGTTATTTCTGTCACTTTGCTTTTTACCACTGATAAAATACCTTCTAGATCAGTGCTACTGAATGAACTTCTTCTCTAGATAGAAATATTCCCTGCACTGTTCAATATGTAGCCACTAGCCACATGAAGCTACTGAGCACTTGAAATGTGGCTAGTTCAACTGAGGTACTGAATTTTTAATTTTATTTAATTTTAATTCATTTACATGTAAACATAAATAGCTGCATGTGGCTTATGGCTACCATAATGAACTGCTCAGACCTAGACTTTTTGTATAACAAAGAAAAACAATATGGGGCAGAAAAGTTGATTGTAAATTCAAGTCCAGGTCCAGCCAACAACGAAGACCTTTCCAAACCAAATTATTGCTTCATTAATGTAAGCAGTAATGCCAGAAAAGCCTAAAAATGAATCAGAAACAAGTAGAGGTTAAGGTAGGGAAGGAAAATTATAATTTACACACAGATTTCAATGTGAATAACAACATACTCACGTTGAAATCTGCCAATACTAAAATATGTTCAAACTAACTTTTTGACATCCAGTCTGGTTCATTAGCATTGAAATTGCTCCCAGGATTTAATCTAGCCATTTCCTAATGATGCAGATTGTTAAACAAAGATAGTATCTTAATAAAAGAAGCTGTACCATTTTATTCTCCTTGAATCTTATGCAAAAAACAAAAATGTATCCATCTGCTTACAATATGTCGGTACAAACCTAGGAAAGATTCAGTGCAGTTCCACTGTAATATTGAGGGGGTTACAACATGATGAAGGAAAGGTTGTCCTGCTTCTGTTAAATCTCCTGACCTACCCTTTTCTGCAGCCAAGAAAATAGTTTACTTTAGTGGGGAGGGTTAAAAGAAAGCCCTGAGGGGTAAGAAGCTAGAGTCAGCAGGCCTCCAAATTGAAGTCTGCCTAGTGGAAGAAAAGACTAGAGCACATTTAACATAATACTCAAGCTATGTCAGGTGTCAGGAGGAAAGTCTTACCTAAAATTAGGCAATTCTAGCCTTGTACTAACGCAATATAGTGCCAAACAGCTGTGTAAAGTAATATCTACCATTGCTCTGACATTAAAGGTTTATATTTAACTGTGGCATCTTCCATACGATAGGTTTAAGAGCTTTGAATTTGTTTTTTATGAGTAATGTTTGAAATTGCTTTCGCTTTTTTTCTCCTATCTAACCCCCAACCCCATCTCTTATACAGAGCTGGCAGTGCAACCTCTGCTTAGAAAAATAGGGCAGCTGTACAGAACTTACACCATTCCAGGTATATTCTAAGATGGGGACTGCTTACCACATATAGCCTGAACTTAGCCGGATACTGTGGTGGCAGATCATAGAATCAGCAATTTTCTAAAAACAATGTGAAATTAGAACTGCTTAAGAAGATAAGTGACTGTTATAAATACTCATCTGTGCAGCATATCTAGCATTATAAAGTGCTTACTATGTATGTGGCACTTTATATGAATTGTTTCTTATAAAGATCTTTATGATATATTAATAAATGATATTTTAGCCCCAATATACAAGAAACGAAGGCTTGGAAAAGACTAAGTGATAACTTGCTCAGGGGAACATAAATCATTATTGATAGAAGTCCTGAGTCATTTGTTAAGAACAATGCAATGTGGTCCCTCTGATACAAAATAGAATTCTCCCTATCAATCAAGGTGAAAGTCAGAAGCATCATCTCCCTGGGTCTTAGTGACCTACTGATAAATGAAAACAATGTGCAGCTGTCTATAAATATAACTCTAAGCTAAATGCTTTTTTCAGCAATTGCCCCCCCCCCTTTTTTTTAACAGGGACTATAAAGGCAGCTGGAGGAGGAGAAAGGATGAACTTCCTAATGCTGCAACTTTGAGAGGCCCTAACTGGAACCTGACCAAGGGAGCAGGAATCAAAATCCATGGACATTTGAATCCATTTTCTGATTTCTGTGCCACTAGGCAGCTGGACCCCAAACTAGAACATTCCCAAGTTGAGTTGGCTGAGATGTGATTCTTATCCTGCCCTGTGTCTGGGCAAAGCAGAGAACCCGTGGGGAACAAAAAGAAAAACACACTGAACTCAAGTCAGGGGAACTGGATTTTAGTCTGTGCTCTGTATTTAATCAGTGGTATTGCCTCTGACAATCTTTTTGACCTCTTTGAGTTGTAGCAGGGTGGTTTTGTCCATAAAACAAGGGTGTAAAAACTAGGAAGACCATTTAAGTCTTTTAAAACTCTATCTTTCTATGAGTTTAAAATCTTAAGATAAAATGTGCCCTCATTATATCTCCAGAAGTAAAGTTTGCACTACACCAGCATCCTTCTTCACTATACCTGTGCTTCAAAGGCTAGTTCAGCAGCATCTCTTTTATGAGGATGTGCTTGGGTGGCAGTCAGAGTCCTTTGTTGTAAACAATAGAATCTATGCTGGCTAGATCAAGCAGACAAGAATATTAGGTTCAAGTAGACAAATATATCAGATTGTAATTTCCTGGAGGGCTAGAGCCAGACTGGGAAGTTCCTCCACCATGACTGATGCCAAACCACAGAAAGAGAGTGGCTTGGTGGAAGTGGATAGGACAGAAGAAGGGGTTGGGAGGGGGGGTTGAGGCTTTCTTTAGGCCAAAACCTCCTGCTGCTGGTGCTAGGTACTTGGAATATGAAGACAATCACCTGGGGACACTGGCACTTCCACCCTGCCACTGCTTTGGCCAGTGGGCTTATGTTGCTCACTTCCAAATCCAGGTCTCCATGAGAGCATCTCATTGACAGAAGCTAGGTCACGTGCCTGCACCCATCTGCAGAGGAGGCAGAATATGTGAGTTCTCTGAATTCTAACTTGTGAAGGCAAGGATTCTTAATGTGTGAAGAAAATGGACTAAGCATGAGCAGGAGTAAGAGATATTATTCAGTCACAGTTGAGGACTGTCCTGTACAGCAGCAGATAAAATGTTGCCCCGAGTTCATCTTCCAGACTGGAGTTTATTTTTGAAAAGTATCACTATTAAGTCAACAGTAATAAAAGTGGAGATCTTTCACAGACATGTTATATAAACCTTTGTTTTTTAAAAGAGAAGATGGATAAACAGTTTAAACTTTTTTTCATGACAAGATTTTTAACATAAATGTCAAATATAATGAACATATATGGTATAAGGAAATATATTACTCATTATCTGAATCCTTGAACTTACTAGTAATAAAAGAACTGATCACTAATAAAACTTATTTCATTTAGTGGCCCTTCTTTCATTTCTAATTATCATGGGAGTTCTGTTATATTCTGGAATCAGAATCTATCTAGGTTTAAATCCTAGCAGAGGAAGCTTGGATGATTAGATAATATATCTGATGATTATATGAGGTAATGACTGTTCACAGTGCCTGATGCATTGTAAGTACTTGTAAATACTCACTAAATGGTGCTGTTATTCCTGCTTTCTTTTCACTGACTTTTCTTGTGTTGTAAATTTGCTTAATGTTATTTTTCTCTAACTACACCTGCCTCTCCCTGGGTAAGATAGAACTTTTCCACTTTGCTGCTACTACACTGCTGTGAGATTTCTTTGTTAAGAACTTTGGGTTAATAGCGCATTAGCTGTGTGATGACTCAGTTTCAGGGCCCACATCAGTCCTGTGTGTCTCTTGCCATTAAGGAACCCCCACTACCCCTGCCCAATCAGCCCTCACTATTCTTGACTTCTTGATTTCAAACATTGAGTTTCTCATTACTTCTGTTTGGTGTTTCTGCAAAGACTATCCTGCCTTGCAGTGCTTTGGAGGAAGATTCTAATGTTTCACTAAACATCTTACTGGGCAAAGGTTGAAAAGAGAAGAGGAACAACAGAAGAAATTTTTCTCTCCTCATTAGCATGTAAGAAGGGATTTGGAGCCAGAGAAATCTTTGAGTCCTAGCCAATTCATTAATTAATCAAGTATCTTTAGGCAAGATGGTTAGCTTCTCCAAAAGATTTTTCTGATCTATGAAATGGGAGTCTATTATTTGCTGACTTGCAGGGTTGCTAGCTGGAGTAGAGATGCACTACTTTCCTAGGACAGTGTCTAGCATGTAGTAGGTGTGCCATGAATGCAGACTGTCCTGTTCATTGTAGTTGAGAGGAAGACAGTGGATAGCAGTGGACTCCTGAGAAGCAGATGCTGACTAGAGAAAGGTGAGAAAAGATGCCCCAGAGAAAGTATTGTCTACTTCTGCTCAAGGTCAGCTCTGTCAGCCTGCCAGGAGGCAGAGACCTTTAATTTTATGGTGTCATTTTTTCTTCCTAAAAGTACAGTTTGACATATATTTGCTTTTTAAATTGAAGTGAACTAAAATTAATCTCATTATGGGAGTTTGATAGTCCTTAAGGTACTTGGAGACTCCTGAGTGTCACAAAACTAGGCTCAGAAACCCTGGCAAAATGCCAGTGGGAAAAGCAAGGGCAGCTAAGTGGACACCTGCAGGGCTGGGGGTGAGGGGGCAGGGGATGCTTGTGTATAATTTGACTCCTTTTGACATTTTGTCAAAATACTGTGGCTCAAATAGACATTTGAAGCCTGATTAGTTTTTGAGAAATTAAAGACCTGCCTTGTTTCTTAGCTGACAGTTTACATTTTAAAAAGCCATTTAAATATCATTTAAATTTTATTTAAATAGTCCATAGAGGGTTGTTATAAAGAATTAATTTGAGCAACCATGGGTTTTGTAGCCATTCCTGGAGCTTGATGTGTACCTAAGCTACATTAGAGGACAAGAGATATGTATAAAGTCTAACCTGCGATTGTTATGTTCTCCAGACGGAAAAGTTCATGCTTTTCCATAAGAGCAGGAGTTGGGGAGTAGCCCTGAGAAGGGCTGATGAATCATGAACATTCTTATTTTTTCCTTTTAGTTCTTTCAGTCCTAATGTGATGGCTCCCCCGGTCTGACTCTTCACCTTCCTTCTTTGTTCCTTGATTCTCAACTGATGCTCTGTCCTCCACTCAGATATTCTGAATCTCTCTGTATCTTAACTCTGTGAGTATAGGATGTTTTCTTCCTCATATCTTGAGAGTTCTGGAGCTTCCTGGGGAAAAAGACTTTAAGATTTCCCCTTGCCACATACTTTAAAATTTATAAAACTGTTTTGCCTTTAAATCTCCATTTGTTTGCTATTTAAGCCTCTGTCTTAAATTTTGTCATTTCAATTTTCTTGATTTTGAGAGGCTTTGTACCATCTTGACCTTGTGTATAGCTCTCTTCAAAGACCTAGGTCCTTCTCTATGTTGAACCTGAACGTTCCCTGTGGGTCTTGTCTGATTTGCTCATGATATTTAGCGTTACAAGTTTTCCCCAGATGTTATTTACTCATAAGAAACAGAACAATTCACTATGTTTTCATCCCTTCTTCTTTCTGAAGGCAGAATGGCACAATCATTAAGAGCACATGGTTCCTGGGTTAAGATTGCCTAGGTTTGCTCACCTTTTATTAGTGTGTATGGTCTTTGACAAGTCACTTTGAGCTTTCATTTCCCCATCTGCAAAATTAGTATATTAACAATTCCCACCATAGAAATTGGGATTTTTAAATAAAAGTAATCCATACAAAGTACTTTCAATCAAAGGAGAACTTAATTTGGCCACAGTATTTGGAGAATGAGGTGCAAGAATCAGGAAACAATGATCTGTGGTTGTTCTTTCCTATTTGGGGATTTGTCTCCTTAACAGTGATTTCTTAGAGATTGCTCTGTCAATACCAGGGACTAGGGAGAGTGCTTTGGAGTCAAGATTGCACCCATGTCTGTCTAAAATCACAGATTCTTAACCTCTTTGCTAATTACCCATGCACCGGGTAGACGCATAGATTGAAATTTAGAAATAGATATACCAATGAATATCCACTGTACTGTTGGTTGCTCTGGCAGATTCTCTGTGCTCTGACACTGTCTCCTAGAACTCTGTAATTATAATGGTGCCAGCCAGCTCTTAGAGCACTTTTTTGGTCTGAGACTGTTCTGCTTGTCTAGGGCAAATTGGAAGTGCTGAGGAATTAATAAGCCACTAACCACCCCTGGGAGCTTCCAATCCATGGCTTGGTAGGTTGGTGTTTAAATACCCTAGCTCTCTTGCTCCTTGTGTGGAATAACTCTGAGACACATGATACTGAAAACTCTCAGAATTCCTCAGTGGGATTAAAGTGCAGTTACACATCTTGGTAACTGAATTGATAACACATACTTTCCTTCCTCTGTTCCCTTTCCTATTTCACTGACCCACCTTCCTATTGGTCATTCCTGGAAAAGTGTTCCAAATAAACTACTTGCACTCAAATCCTGTTTTGAGAGAAGCTGAACTAAGATTGATGCTATGAGAATAATATGACTTATTGTGAAAAAGCCACAGAGTGTCCAGTCCTGGCACGTGGTGTATATTTGTACATTCTTTGTTCTTCCACTCACTAATTCAATTTTTTGGAGTAAGTGGGTCAGCGTATTACTTCAGCGGTCCCCAAGGTCTCTCAAAAAACAGCCCTCCAGGTTTACTGAGAGAAGCAGAACCCTGAGAGCTCCCACTGCCTATGAGGGTAAAGCCTTCTGGTAGCCTCACTGGCTCTGCCCACCCACTGCCTAAGGTTCAGGAAATGCAAAGGTTTTTATAAAAAAGTATTTTTTATAAAGGTCTTTCTTCTCAGCATTTAGTGGTTCTTTCTCCACATCTTCATGTGAGCCACCTCATAAAGAGGTCTTAACTAGAAATGATTTCATTCCCCAGAGGACATTTTGCGATGTCTGGAGCTATTTTTGACTATTACAACAGGGAGGGGATGCTACTGGCATCTAGTGCACACAGGCCAGGGATGCTGCTGTCTTAGTCTGTTTGGCTGCTATAACAAACTATCATATGTGAGTCTTCCCAAGAAAAGACTCTAACTGCATGGAGAATAGCAAACATCATCACTACGCCAACCACCAGAAATAGGAGTCCATATACTTATGCCCACTGCATTCTGGACTAGTGTATAGGTCCACCATGCATTGGTTACCTGTTTATCTGAGTCCAGTGAGACAGAATACACTCACACAGAACAAGTTATGCGAGGCAGTTTTCTTACTTACAGATAAGCAGCAAGGGATAGAAGAAGTGTTGGATCCATTGTGAGCCTATCTCCCAAGGCTCAGGAAAGCTGCCCCAGGCATACGGAGTCTTGACTGTCCATACCCCACTTTGCACCACAGCTGAGGGAACCTGAAAGGCAGGTTTTCCTGGGTTCCTGGGTTATATACTTCAGGGACCATGTGACTCACTGGATGAAAATTTGAAAGATATTCTGCTTCTAGGGAAGAGAGGAACAAAGCCAGGTCTGTCTATGACGGTTCCTTCCTAACTCAAGATGTTATATTCCCTAAGAGGGACTGGAACAAGTCCTGGGCTGTTTCAGACAGTTCCTTCCTATCTCAGAATGTTGCATTCTAAGCACATTCTACAGTTATTCTTGAGAACTACAAGCAAGGAAAGGAGGAGGACTGAGTTGATCCAAGGTCACTTGAAGAACTGTCCTGCACCATAGATTTGGTAGCTTATATACATCAGAAATGTATTTCTCATATTTCTGGAGACTGGGAAGTCCAAGATCTAAGAGCCTGAAAATATAGAGGCTGATCAGGGCCCATTTCCTCATAGATGGCCTTCTTCTCACTGTAACTTCACTTGGAGGAAGGGTGAGGGAATCTCTCTGAGGTCTCAATTATAAAAGAACTAATCCCATTCATGAGGACTCTGCCCTTAGGACCTAATTGCCTCCCAAATGTCCCACCTCCTAATATCATCATATTGGTGGTTAAGATTTAAACATATAAATTTTGGGGGACATAAGCATTTGGTCCATTGCAATTGCCAAACATTCTCCAATGCACAAGACAGACCCTCGTAAAAAAATTATTCAGCTCCCAAATGTCAATAATGTTGATGTCAAGAAGTTCTGAACAGGGAATGAGGATATATCAATCTGAACTGTGACCTCATGAAGAAGGGTAGTAAGCTATTTATTTTTTATATAAACCTTAATGCATCACTTAAGAGAACAATAATTTCTGATAAAGAAGTTCAGTCTCTTTCAGCTATCCCGTCAAACTTTCTGCGATGACAGCAATCTTTACCTGCACTGTCCAACATGGTAGTCATTAGACCCGTGTGGCTAGTGAGCATTTAAAATATGATTAGTGAGACTGAGGAACTAAATTTTTTAACTTATTGGATTTAAACAATTTCAATTTAAACAGCTATATGTGACTAGTGACTACCATATTTGGCAGTGAAAGTCTAGCGTTTGAGATTTCAGAAGCTCGAGTCAGAGTGACCTGAGTTCAAATCCTGACACTGTCATTTACTTATTAGCTATATGACCTTGTGCATGTTTTAAAAACTCTCTAAGCTTCTGTTTATCATTCTGTAAAATGATAAAATTTGCTGTACTGTAAGGATTAAAAACAAACTACATTGTACAGCACTTGCATATATACATGTTCTATGAATTATTATTAGTAGTATGTGAACTGTTAATATTCATTTAATGATACTTCTTTCCATGCCTCAGCCAGCCTTAGCAACGGGAACTGGAAACCAGTTAAAATAGCACACTCCTTTCCCAGAGCTCTGAATTCTCAACCCTAATTATATCTTTATCTCTGGGTTTAATTCTGAATCAATCAGTCAATCTATCTATCTATCTCTCCATCCATCCATCTAATCTATTTACATTTATTTATCATCGCTTTATAATTTTTTGACTATGTACTGTCTATTCCTAACCCATCCACATACAATCTTTCTTTTCAAAATTTTGACTTTATGGTTGCATCATGCTGCCAATGTTTGCATTCCACTTGATTATGATTCTGCCCTGCTCCCCCTAACTGGCATGCATTCTGAGACCTTGGCTAGAACTCTTCCCTTTCTTCCTCCTGGCATCTGCTTTCTATGGAACAAAACCATTGTAAATTTTTTCACCCGATTGACCACAATGTTTATGGATAGGGCTCTAGAAAGGCTTTGGGGAGTTTCATGTAGACAGAGAAATTGAAATGAAACGTTGTCTAGAGTTTCTCAAAGATGCTTAATATTATGTGAGAAAAAAGTGTCACCATTACAGTTAATTTGAAATATGCCTACTTCATGTGAGTTTTATGTAGCTCATATAGTGTTCCCATTATTCAGAAAGCAAAAAGAACAAATGATCGTTCAGAAGACACCATAAAAAAGTATTTAAAAATGCATAATGGTTTAGCTTTATGTTCTTATTTATTAGCTTGTCTCTGAATGAGTATACAAGAGAGAAAAAATAAGAGATGAAGAGAAAGTCTTTTTGCCTGTTTTGTTTTGTGGAAAAGTATAAACCAATATACTGAGTACCAGTACAACTGTTGATTTAATTCAACAAACATCAGTAACACATGTCTTCTGCAGAATAAGGCATTTTGTATAAATGATGCCCTAAATATCTGGAGTTATAATACCACAACATGTCTCCGTGATACACACTCATGCACAGATGCACACAGAGATACACCAACACACACACATACACACACACGTATATTTAAATACCCAGTAAAATAGAAGAAAGAATATAGAATTGAAAAAGACACAGGCATTTTTAAAAGTCAGCACTAGACAGATTTCCACCCAATTTCCACCATTTTACAAATTGCCATTAGAGTTAATATTTTAGTTTTAGTATTTAAGATAATTTACCTATTGCTTTTTAAGGGTGAACATTTAAAAATTATGTCCTCCTTAGTAAAGACATTTCAGGGGATGCCTGGCCATGCTGGGACATTGTGGGTGTCAGCATGCTTAATATCTGCTACAGGAAAAAGAAGATGTTTAGCATGTAATGCACACAATCAAAGCTATTGAGTAAACGGCAACATTTGCTATTCTTTAGGGAAATTGGCAACATCAAAAATACTTACTGTGCATAATTAAAACCAAGGAAATATGTTATTTGTTCCATTAAATTTGTTCAAGGACCAAAGGAACAAGTATAGAATTAACTGCATTTATAAACACTTTATTTCATAATGAATACTGCAATTTAAAAAGACAGCCCTTTAGCCAATTTTTGCTTTTGAATCTTTGCCATCGTTAATCAATTACCCAAATTGTGATCAAAACAAGACAATTTTATTCTATATATATGTATATGTATATATATAAAATGATGTGTGCATACTACTGAATATATTCCTTGAGTTTGGACTTTTTTATATTTGAAATTTTTTTAATTAAAAAATTTTCATTACAGTAAAATACACATAATATAAAATTTACCATCTTAACCACTTTTAAATAGACGTTACTTTTTAGAGAACTTCTGGGTCCACAGGAAAATTGAGCAGAAAGTATAGTGATTTCCCCTAAAACCCCTACCTCATACATGCATAGACTTCCCCATTATCAACATCCCTCATCAGAGTGGTACATTTGTTACAATTGATGAATCTACATTGACACATCAATGCCATCCAAAGTCTATAGTTTCCATTAGGGTTCATTCTTGTTGTACATTCTGTGGGTTTGGAAAATTGTATAATGACATGTATCACCATTATATTAATATATATTATTATAATATATTAATATAATAGTATCATACTCTGTGCCCTGCCTATTCATCCTTTTTTCCCTTCTAATTCCTGGTGACAACTGATGTTTTCACTGTCCCCATAGTTTTGTTTTTTCCAGGATGTCATATGTTTGTAATCATTCAGTATGTAGAATTTTCAGAGTGGCTTCTTTCACTTAGTAATATACATTTGATTTTCCTCCATGTCTTTTCATGGTTTGATAGCTTATTTCTTTTAGTTTTGAATAATATTCCATTGTCTGGATGTGATGTGGTTTATCCACTCACCCACTGAAGGATATCTTCATTGCTTCCAAATTTAGCGGTTATAAATAGGGCTGCTATAAACATCTGTGTGCAGGTTTTTGTGTGGACACGAGTTCTCAACTCCTATGGGTAAATTCAGCACAATTGCTGGATTGTGTGGTTAGAGTATGCTTAGTTTTGTAGATACCACTAAATTGTCTTCCAAAATGGTTGTACTATTTTGTCATACTACCTACAATGAAGGATAGTTTCTGTTGCTCCACATCCTCACCAGTATTTGCTGTTGTCGGTATTCTGGATTTTGGCCTTCTAATAGGTGTGTAGTGATATCTTATTGTTTAAGTTTGCATTTCCCTGATGATATGGAGCATATTTTCATATGTTTATTTGCCATCTATATATCTTCTTTGATTACGTGTCTGTTAACATCTTTGGCCCATTTCTTAATTGGGTTGCTTGTTTCTTTATTGTTGTGTTTTAAGAGTTCTTTATATATTTTGAATAGAAGTCCTTTATTAGATATGACTTTTGCAAATAATTTCTCCCAGTCTGTGATTCTTCTTTTATTCTCTTGACAGTGACTTCTGCAGAGTAGAAAATTCTAATTTTAATAAAGTCTAGCTCATCAACTCTTCCTTTCATGGTTCATGCTTTAGGTGTTGTATATAGAGTTTGGATATTTTCATTTCTACTTTCCATCTTTTCTTTCCTTATAGTAATATTTAATAACAAATATTTATTGTGTGTTTATGGTCTACCAGTACTGTTCTAGGCATTTGATAGTAATGATTTGAAAAAAAATTAAAAAAAATACATATAGTATATACTAAGTGTATATAAGGTTGTATTGAATAGATTTGAGAAATATCTTTTTATTCAAACACCATACATGGTTGGATAGGACATGGTTTCTTTGGAGACCACTTTTTATGTATCATCAGCTGTGACATAAACTGTCTTTAAACAAGTATCATACGCTTCCACTTCTGCCCATAATGGTTTAACAAGGAGTAGATTAAGAACTGGAAAATAGGACGAAATACCTGAAACTACTATTTTCAGACATTGGACAAGAGACAGTGCTGGTCTGTCCTTGAGAAAAGGGAACAAATAAGGTATGTTCTATTGTAACCCTAACTTTTTGCCTTATGGAACTTTTAAAAATTTAGAATGAAGGAGAGTAATGTCAAATAAAGTTCAGTGGATTCATGAAATACAGGAGGTGGAGACCAGAGGACAGGAGGCCGAGGCTCCTCTAAGTTGCAAGGCAAAGTTTGGTAAAGCAGGGAGCTACCCAGGAAAAAGATCCAGATATATGAATATTGGCCCCTCTAGTTTTTATTAAGAACTAGGTCATGTACTCATATAAGTGAATCTCCACAAAATTGGGAAAGAAAGACCAGGGAATAGTAGGCTGAACAATTCCTATAGCTCATAAAGGACAAGGAGATATTCAAACTGTTAGGTCGGAGCCGAGAGGAAAACACACGAAGCCCAAAGATACAAAGAACTGTTTATTTGAGCATCTGGGTGCAGATGGGTGGACGCCGAGAAAGGTGCTTACCCTGAAATGGAGTGTAGTGAGTTTTTTATAGAGGGTTGGGAAGAGGGAGTGGAGTTGGGGGGGAAATTAAACAAAAATCCCAGTATTCAGCAAGTCGACGTTTGGGAGTAAGTTGTGGCGTAGCAGACGGCTGGTTCTTGAGATATCTTTGTTTTCAGTCACATCCCCCTTTTAGGTTTGCAAACTTTGTCCATTTTGCCTGCTCAGCTGCCTTTTATCTTCCTTCCTCCTTCACATCCCCTTTTCTGGTTTTGCAAACCTTCCCTCGGGGTAAAGAACACATACCTAACACAAACAAGTTAGAGTATGGAGTCTTCAGTAATCACCTTGGAATATTCACTGGAGACCCCAAATGGATTATGCCTTAATTATGGGGATCAGCTATCCTGGAAGTGAACACTACTTTACATAGTCCATAACAAATATTATAAAGAGGTCTTCAAGGTATCAAATTGATTGATAGACACTCGAATGTCTGTCAAAAAAAAAAAAAGCCAAACCAACATTTTATAAAGGAAACACCAAAATCCAGTCACTCAATGGTGTAACGTATAAAAGTCAAGAAATCAATGAAAAACTACTAGACATGCCAAAAAGCAAGAAAATTATGTCCACACCTAAACAAAAGGTCATGTAATGGATACAAATACAGATGTGACAGAGACAATGGGACTAGTACATAAAAACATTATATTAGTTATAATAACTATATTCAAGTATTTAAAAGAAAATATTAATTTAGTGATAGGGGAAATGGAATATATAAAAATGGAACTTCTAGAGATTAAAAACAATGTTGGAAATAAGAATTTTGCTAAATGAGATTAAGAGCAGCTAGTGCAGGTTTTTTGGATTAGTACCTACCCCAATCCATTTTAAATTCATTTTAACTTTATTAACTCTGTAAAGATCCCATCTCCCATTTAGGTCACATTTTGAGGTACTGGGGGTTAAGATCTCAACACATGAATTTTGGGGAAACACAATTCATCCAATAACAGTATGTAAAATAATGTCATTGGCACATAGTAATATCTTTCTTAAATTAGTGATTAAATAATGCCTGTCCTCCATGTCTCCATATAATCTTTATAATTCTTATTTTAATGAATATGTGATATACTTCTAGGCAGAGCAAAACAAAAATATTTATAATTGTTCACTGTAGCAGAAAAACCACAACACTTTCTTCTTACAGCTTGTTTTTTTACTTGACATTTTCTTAGGCTAAAATGCCTACAATGGAATAACTAGATATAAATTTATTTAAAAATTAAGATTTTAATATACATTATCAAAATCCTTTCTGAATAAAGGGGTTTGCTAATTACTAATGTCACTGGCATTGAATGACCCAGTAATTTTGGCCAAAATTTTATTGTCATCATGTTTCCATAGTTATAAAATAGTATCTCAAATTTACTTTAAAAACAATTTTACTGTGGTAGATGACATTTTCCTATGTATTTTTTTCAGTCTTCAATTAATATCTGACTCCACCATATTATGAAAGTGGGAAATTTAGACATAACCACATATAAAGAGAAGATGATGTGAAGAGACATAGGGAGAAAACAGCCATCTATAAGCCAAGGAGAGAAGCTTGGGACAGATTTTTCCTTCACAGCCCTCAGAAGGAACCAATCCCAATGACACCTTGATTTTGGATTTTTCTCTTCCACGACTGTGAAACAATAAATTTCTGTTGTTTAAGCCACCTAGTCTGTGGTACTTAGTTATAGTGGCCCCAGTAAACTAATACACATTAGTCAGTTTGAGCTGCTATAAAAAATTACCATAGACTGATGGTATATTTTTCATAGTTCTGGAGTTGGGAAGTCCAACATCATAATACCAGCAGATCCAATGTCTGATGAGGTTTCATTCCTGGTGTGCAGATGGTCACCTTCTCATCGTAGGCTCACATGGAAAAGACTTGAGCAAAGAAAGAAGAAGCAAGCTCACTCAGATGTCTTCATAAGGGCACCAATCTCATCATGAGGGCTCCACTGTCATAACCTAATTACCTTCCAAAGACCACACCTCCAAGTACCATCCCATTGGGGGTTATGGTTTCAACATACAAATTTTGAGGGGACACAAACATGCAGTCCATAAGATATTTAAAGAGACTGATTGTGGTTGTTGAGTGTCAGCACTGTTCATCAAATGTTTATAGCTCTCCCCTCTGGCACATGGTAGGTTTAGACTTTCTGTCCAGATGAGGATAGCTATGGTGTGTGCTTTCTTTGGCAATTAACTATGAGCAGATACGACACGTGTCACTTCAGGGAGATGCTGCATGAGCCATTGCATCCTTTATCATGGTTTCTCTTTCCCTATGCCATGGCAGCTGACAAAATTAGAGACAATGGCAGCTATGTCAATGAAAACAGCATGGAACAGAGTATGGAACAGAGCCTCCAGCTGCCCCATGATACACATGTAGTGTGAAGATGAAATAAATTTGTGCTATTTTAAATCACTGATCTTTGAGAGTTGTTTGTTAATTGCAGCCAAACCTAAACCATCGCAAGTAAAACAACTAGTAGGCACAGGCTTTGCTCACAAGGACTTTAAATTCACTTAGAAATAATCAGATGATTACAATTGAATATGAAAAGTTCTCTGATAAAAATGTGTGAAGAATTTTATGGATACACAGAGCAGAGGCACTTAACTCAGACTAGGAAAATTTCCTGAAGGGAAGTGACACATTAGCTTAGTCTTGAAAGGTAAATAGGAGCCAGTGAGATGAAGAAAATGAAGTCAGAGGGCAACATGTGCACAAAGATGAGAATTTCTCATTATGCTGCAATGTAATACATAATACATGAGGGTCAAATGAGTAGAAGTGATGTTTGAGGAGGATAAGTTGACAGCACACTGGTCCAGGAAGGTACTTTATACCATGCTTGGAGGATTGTATATTACTTTCTCAGGTACCTTCTATAGGCGATGGAAAGTTCATAGAAGAGTGAAATAATCAGTTATAATTTAGTTTTTAATTTGGAAAAAAGAAAGTGTTATGCACACCGGGGTTGCAGTTATGTATAACGTAAACATAGAGAATTACAAAGTCATATGTAAAAATACTTAGGTGAAGACAAAGTGAAAATAGGTGAATATTGTTGCCTATCTGAAATGTTACTATATCGTTTGTTCAATTAAAAGGAATTTTAATATAATGGTCTGACTAGCTAAGCAAAATAAACTGAAATTTTTTCCCCAAGTCTTAAAAGCCTATGGGAAATGAAAATATATTTTTACAAAATACAGTTAAAGATGTGATGGGAAAGGACTTGTTAAGGTAAGTGGCACAAATAGAGATGAAATAAGTTTTCTCTAGCTCTCTTGCTAGGAAAATTAACTTATACCAAAGGCAGAATAAATATTTTAAGAGGCTGTACATCCAGATTGAAAATACAGAATAGGAAAACAAAAAAAGTGTGAAAAAGAAAGCCTGGAAGAGGGAAGTCTAGATGGACTGCTACGTTTCCTGTTCTCTGGTTAAACATAAATCTAGGTACTGCTGTGAAGGGACTTTGCAAATGGAATTAAGAGTACTAATCAGCTCGCCTTAAAATAAGGAGATTAGTATGGAGTATCCAGGTGGATCCAGTGTCATCACCTGAGCCTTTAAAATCAGATGCAGCAGACAGGAGAGAGAGATGGAGGGGAGGAAGGAAAAAGAGAAGTGAGCCAAGGATGGGCGTCAGAGGGATCGGAAGCGTGAGAAGGGCTCGACCCTTCATTGTTGGCTTTGAAGAGCGAGGGGGCATGAACCACAGAAGCTGAAAACAACCGCTGGCCGGCAGCCTGCAAAGAAAAGGGGACCTCAGTCCTACAGTTGCATGGAACTGCAACAACCTGAAGGAGGTTGGAAGCCAGTTCATCCCTAGAGCCTCCAGATAGGACTGCAGCCTTGTCAACATCTTGATGTCAGCCTTGTAAGACCTAAAGATGACTCGGCTGAGCCCACCAGATTTCTGAGCTACACAACTCCGAGATAATACATTTGCGATGTTCCGAGCCACTAAATTTGTGACGATTTGTTACAACAGCAATACGCAAACGAACCACCTGTAAAACAAAACATGAAATAAGATAGTAAGGATATAGTGAAACACATGTTTCTGTCTTTCTTCAGTGGGTAGTAATATACTGTAGTGATCACAGCTGTGGACTCTGGAGCCACACTAGCTGGGATCAAAGGCCAGCTTTATCATTTGCCGCTTGGGTGACCTTGGGCAAGTCTCTGTCCCTCGGTATCTTTATCAGTAGAGTGGGGATGATAGTGGCTCATTACAGAACATCATAGAGTTCTTTTGATTATTAGATGAATCATTATATGTAAGGTTCTTAGAGCAGTGTCTGGCATGTAGAAACTGCTGTGTTAATCACAATTATTTAATTTGAATGAGTTAAACTGTAACCCAGGTGTCACTGAGCCATTCCCTGTTTTGAATGGGTCAAGAGCTAAGAATGGTTTTTACAAAAAAGTTTTCAGACCCATGGGTTAGGTTCATCTGATGAATGACAGACTTTCAGATTAGATAAACAAAACCAAAATTTAACTGTTTATAAAAATCACATCTAAAGCAAAATGACATAGATGTTGGAAATAAGGGATAAGAAGAGAATTACCAGACATATGTTAAAAAAAGAAAGCAAGAAAGCAACTGAAGCAATGATATTAGAACTAAAAGATTATTTAATAGTAACACTATTAAAATGGATACAGAAGGATTTAAAATAAAATATTAGGCCATACCAATTAAACTAGCAAGGTAATGATATATAAATAGGCCCTTGGATCAATGGATTTGAATAAAGTTCAGGTACAAATCTGTGGACATAATCACGATTTACATTTATTTTAAAAGCAGCATATCAAAAAGAAGCGGAAAGGAGGGATTACTCAATAGCAGGGAACATTTTGAAAAAACAAAATTAAAATGACCTTTTACAATGCACAAAAGTAAACATTGGGCCACATAAAAACCTAAACACAGAAACAACATAATAAAGGTATTACAAGATATTTAAGAAGACTATATAACTTTGGAGTAAAATTAAAACACATGTCACAAAAGAAAAGATTTTTTAAAATATTTTTAAAAATAATTTTTATTTCAAAATATTAGGGGATACAAATGTTCTAGTAATGTGGATGGATTGTATAGTGCTGAAGTCAGGGCTTTTAGTGTGTCTGTCACCAGAATAGTGCACATTGTACCCAATAGATAAGTTTTTATCCTTCACCCTACTCCACCCTCCTCCCTTCTTAGTTTCCAATGTCCTTTATACCACTTTATGACCAGTGTACCCATCATTTAGCTCCCACTCATTAGTGGGTACATGTGGTATCTGGTTTTCCATTCCCAAGATACTTCACTTAGTATAATGTTCTCCACTTCCATCCAAGTTGCTGCAAATAACATTATTTCATTCCTTATTATGGCTGAGTTGTACTCCATGGTATATATATATACACACACACACCCCTGATTTTCTTTATCCACTAATTAATTGATGGGCACTTAGGTTGATTTTACATCTTTGCAACTGTGAATTGTGCTGTGATAAACATTCGGGTACAGGTGTCTTTTTGATATAATGTCTTCTTTTCCTTTGGGTAGATACCCAGTAGTGGGATTGTGGAACAAATGGTAGGTTGACTTTTAGTTCTTTGAGGAGGTTCCATTCTGTTTTCCATGGGGGTTGTACTAATTTATAGTCCCATCAGTAGTGTATGTGTTCCCTTTTCTCTGCATCCATGCCAACATCTATTGCTTTTTGATTTTTTGATAGTGACCATTCTGATAGGGGTAAGGTGACATCTCATTGTGGTTTTAATTTGCATTTCCCTGATAATTAGTGGTGCTGAGCATTACTCATATATCTGTTGGCCATTTGTATATCTTCTTTAAAAAAAACTCTTTTCATGTCTTTTGCCCACTTTTTAATGGGTTTTTTTTGTTTTTTTCTCGCTGATTCATTTGCATTCTCTGTGGATTCTGGATGTTAGCCCCTTGTTGGAGGTATAGTTTGAGAATATATTCTCCCATTTTGTAGGTTGTCTATTTACTCTGTTGATTATTTCCTTTGCCATGCAGAAACTTTTTGATTTAATTAAGTCCTATTTATTTATTTTTGTTGTTGCTGTATTTGCCTTTGGGGTCTTAGACATAAATTCTTTGCCTAGGGTGATGTCTAGAAGGGTTTGTCGTATGGTTTCTTCCAGAACTTTTATGATTTCAGGTCTTACATTTAGGTTTTTAATCTATCTTGAGTTAATTTTTGTATATGGTGAGAGATTGGGATCCTGTTTCATTCTTCTACATGACGCTATCCAATTTTCCCAGTAACATTTATTGAACAGGGCATCCTTTCCCCAATTTTTTGTCTGCTTTGTCAAAAATCAATTGGTCATAGCTATATGGTTTTATTGCTGAGTTCTCTATTCTGTTCCATTGGCTTATGTCTCTACATTTATATCAGCACCATACTATTTTAGTTACTATAGCTTGTAGTATAATTTGAAGTAAGGTAATGTTATGCCTCAAAATATGTTCTTTTTCCTTCACGTTGCTTTGGTTATTTGGGTTCTTTTTTGTTTCCATATGAAGTTTAGGATTATTTTATGAAGATCTGTGAAAAGTGACATTGGTATTTTGATGGGAATTGTATTGAATCTGTGAATCATTTGGGGCAGTATGGACATTTTAACAATGTTGATTCTTCCACTCCATGAGCATGGAATGTTTTTCCATTTGTTTGTGTCATCTCTGATTTTTTTCATCAGTGTTTTGTAGTTCTTCTTGTAGGGATCTTTCACCTCCTTGTTTAAGTATATGTATTCCTAGGTATTTTGTTTTCTTTGTAATTATTGCACATGGTATTGAGTCCTTGATTTGACTCTCACCTTGACTGTTACTAGTATATAGAAATGCTACTGATTTGTGTACATTGACTTTGTAACCTGAGACTTTGCTAAATGTAATTATCAATTCTAGGAGGTTTTTGGTGGAGTCTTTAGGGTTTTCTAGACATAAGATCACATTGTTGGCAAATAGCGATAATTTGACCTCCTCTTTCCCTCTTGTCCTTAATTTATTTCTCTTGACTGATTGCTCTGGCTAGGACTTCCAATACTATGTTGAATAGAAATGGTGACAGAGGGCACCCTTGTCTTGTTCCATTTTTTAGGGGTAATGCTTTCAAATTTTCCCCATTCTGTATGATGTCGACTGTGGGTTTGCCATATATATAGCTTTTATTATTATGAGGTACGTTCCTTCTGTGTCTAGTTTGCTGAGAGTTTTATCATGAAGAGTGCTGGATTTTATTGAATGCTTTTTCTGCATCTATTGAGATGATCATATTGTCTTTGTTTTTTATTTCTGTTTATGTGACAAATCACATTTATTGATTTATGTGTGTTGAACCATCCTTGAATCCCTGGGACAAAACCCACTTGATCATGTGGATTATCTTTTTGATGTATTGTTGAATTTGGTTTTCTAGTATTATGTTGAGGACTTTTGCATCTATTTTCATAAAGGATATTGGTCTGTAGTTTTTCTTTTTTGTTGTGTCCTTTCTTGGCTTTGGTATCAAGGTGATACTGGCTTCACAGAATGAGTTAGGGAGGGTTCTCTCCTTCTCAATGTTAGGGAATAGTTTCAGTAGAATGGGTGCTAATTCTTCTTTGCACATCTGGTAGAATTCAGTTATGAATCTGTCTGGGCCAGAGATTTTTTTTCTTGGGAATTTTTTTATTACTGTTTCAATCTTGCTGCTTGTTATGGGTCTGCTCAGGATTTCTATTTCTTCCTGATTTACTCTTGGGAGGTTGTGTGTTTCCAAGAATTTATGCATCTCCTCTAGGTTTTCTAGTTTGTGTGCATAGAGGTTTTCGTAGTAGTAATGGATGATATCTTGTATTTCTGTGGTATCGGTTGTAATGTCTCCTTTTTCATTTCTGATTGAGTATGTGTGAGTCCTTTCTCTTCTATTTCTGGTTAGTCTAGCTAGTGGTCTATTGATTTTGTTTACCTTTTCATTTCAAAGAAGCAACTTTTTGTTTTGTTTATCCTTTGTATTGTTTTTGGTTTCCATCTCATTTATTTCAGCTCTGAGATTTGTTATTTCTTTCCTTCTGCTAGCTTTGGATTTTGTTTGTTATTCTTTTGCTAGTTACTTGAGGCATGACATTAGGTTGTTAAATTGTGATCTTTCTGTCTTTTTGATGTAAGCATTTAAGGCTATGAGCTTTCCCCTTAGCACTGCTTTCAGTGTATCCCACTGATTTTTGGAAGCTTCTGTCACCTTTGTTATTCAATTGAAAATTTTTATTTCCTTCTTGATTTTGTCAATAACCCAAGGATTGTTCAGCAGCAGGTTGTTTAATTTTCATGTATTTGTGTAGTTTTGAAAGTTCCTCTTGGAATTGATTTTTATTATAGTTTTATTCCACTGTGGTCTGAGAAGATACATGGCATGATTTTTATTTTTTTTTAATTTGCTGAGACTTGTTTTGTGGCCTAATGTATGCTGTATCTTGGAACATGTCCCATGTGCTGATGAAAAGAATATATATTCTGCAGTTTTGTGGTAGAATGTTCTGTAGTTGTCTGTTAGGTCTATTTGTTCTAGAGTCCCCTTTAGGTACAGTGTTTCTTTGTTGATCTTTTTCCTTGATGATTTGTCTAGTTCTGTCAGTGGAGTGTTGAATTCCCCAGCTATTATGATGTTGCTGTTTATTTCTTTCCTTATATCTAGTAGAATTTTCTTTATGAATCTGGGAGCTCTTATGTTAGGTGCATATATATTTAGGATTGTTATATCTTTGTGTTGTATCGATCCCTTTATCATATGTATTGACCATCTTTGCCTTTTTTACCATTGTTGATTTAAAGTCTATTTTATCTGATATGAGAATAGCTACTCCTGCTCACTTTTGGTTTCCATTTGCATAGAATATTATTTCCACTTATTTGCCTTGAGTCTATGAGAATCTTTGTGAGTTAAACAGCTTTCTTGGAGAGAGCATATGTTTAGGTTGTGCTTTTAATCCATTCAGCCAATGTACATCTTTTAAGGGGGGCATTAAGACTGCTCACAGTCAATGTTAGTATTGATAGGTGAGATACTGTTCTGGTCATCAGTTTGATTGTTACTGAATTGCTTTTTTGTCTCTCTTGTGTTACTTTTTTATAAGATCTGTGAGTTGTAAATTTTCAGTGTTTTTACACTGGTGGGTATCAATTATTTTGTTCCATGTATAGAATATGTTTAAGCATTTCTTGTATGGCAGGTCTAGTGGTGACAAATTCCCTCAGTGTTTGCTTATCTGGGAAAGACATTATTTCTCCTTCGGTTATGAAACTTAGTTTTGCAGGATACAAAATTCTTGGCTGGCAGTTATTCTGTTTAAGGAAACTAAAGACAGGACCCCATTCCTTTCTGGCTTGTAAAGTTTCTGTTGAGAAGTCTGCTGTTAGTCTGATTGATTTTCCTTGGCAAGTTACTTGATGTTTTCGTCTCATAGCTCATAAAAGTTCCTTCTTCACATTGACTTTCTCCAGTCTAATGACTACATGCCTTGGTGATTCCCTTTTTGCATTTAATCTCTCAGGTGTTCATTGAGCTTCATGTATCTATATGTCTAAATCTCTAGCAAGGCCAGGGAAGTTTCCCTCAATTATTCCCTGAAATAGGTTTCCCAGGCCTATTGCTTTTTCTGCTTCACCCTAAGGGATGCCTGTGATTCTTATATTTTTCCATTTTACATAATCCCAAATTTCTCATAGACTTTGTTCTGATTCTTTTTTCTTTATTTTTGACTGTGTTAATTTGAAGGAGTTTTCTTCAAGCTCTGAAATTCTTTCTTCTTCTTATTCTAGTCTATTCTTAAAACTTTCCACTGTGTTTTATATGTCCCTAAATAAAATTTTCACTTTCAGAAATTCAATTTGTTTTTTTAATTATAATATATCTACCTCTTTAGTAAATTTTTCATTCATTTGTTGAATTATTTTTCTGGTTTATTTGAGTTGGTTTTACATTTTCTCTTGAGTCTCATTGAGCTTCCTTACAATCATATTTGAAATTCTTTATCTGTCATTTCAGTATTTTCATTTTTGCTGGGATTCATCGCTAGACAGCTGGTGTGCTCCTTTGGGAGGTTTCATTTCACTCTGAATTGTTGTACTTCCAGAGTTCTTGTGCTGATTCTTTCTCATCTGGAGCAGGTGTCGCTTCTTGGTTTTGCATTTCTTTTGTTCAGATGGGACTTTTGATAAAGTAAGGAATGCTGGTTTGCCAACTAAGGCTATTATTTATATGTATATTTAATTTGGAATAGTTTATTTCAAATAGTTTTACTTATTGTTATAAGACCAATGCACAATTAATGAAAAAATATTAAAAAATACAAAAACGCAATAACAAAAATATAAAGATAAAGATACCACTTCCTAGAATTAACCACAGTTAAAAAAACTTATTGTACAATCTTTTTTATAATTTTTTCCTTGCCTATATACATTTAAATGAGAGACTTATCCAAGTAGATCCAAGTGTGAATAAGAAACATTAAACACAACAATAGTACTTTAATATATGAAGCATACCTCTGCAACATTTGAGTTTTCAGCCTTACTTTATTCACATTATGAATGTGTTCACTGAGGCTCAGGTATATAAAGCTGAATTACCTCAGATCACACAAATGGTAGGAATGTGAAATAGTTCTAGTTTCACTAGATATGATGGAAGTTATCAAAAGACATATCACAACATAAGGAAAAAATATTCTAATAAGAAACCCAGACCAACAATGGAATGTCCTACTTACAGGATTGTGTAACTGTAATTACAATTCTCAACTGACTTTGGTTGTTTCAGATTGAAATTTTCATTTGAGGGGAAATTTGAGTTTTGTTTAATTGTAAAGACATGCAATATTGTATGCTGAAAGGATTATTATCTTTGAAACCGTGCACTTTAGATTTAAATTCCATTTATAAAATTTGTTTATATGTCCTTGGCCAAATTACTTCAACTCTACATACCTCATTTTACCTTTCAGTTAAGTGAGCATAGTACCCTTTCCACCAATTTTGTGCTGGAGTTAAACAGGAATGTAAGCAAAAGTACCATTCACACTACAAGTCTATTACTGATTCCTTCCTGTAAGCACATTTTATTCTAGATTATTTGGGTATTAGAAAAAGCACCCCTCTTCTGTTTCAGATTATAAAATTTTAAGATCAGAACCAAAAAAGAAGACAACTCTTAGAACTGCTGTACATTCACTCAGGAAATATAAATTTTTGAGGGGATGTACTGCTAAAAATGCCTATTAATTTTGTTGACCAATAGCATGCATATATGTGCTCACTGAATATGCTAGTTTTTACTCTGAACATCCATGTCTTGCCCTACCTTTCCCAGCTTTTGCAGTCAGGGGGAGCTGTGACTATTTCTGGCCAATGGGCTATAAGAAAGGAAATTGTCACTTCTCGGCAGAAGCATTTAAAATCCTCAGCCCTATTGTTCTCTCTTCTTCTGCAAGCCCCAAGGAGGCCATTTGTCCCAGATGGTGCAAAAACACTAGTGCTTCTTTCAGCAGTGGGTCCCGAGAGACAGTGTAGACTTGCCCTTTACTTTTGCACAGGATGTTCACCCCAAGTGAGAAATAAACTTTTTGTGTAAAGGCACTGAGATTTGGAGTAAATTTGTTACTACCACACTTAGGTTATTTTAATAGTGAGAGCACAAACAAATAGTGGAAAATAAGTTTCAGGTCAATTGCCAACTCTGATTGTATGGAAACTTAGATTTCTTTTTGGGAAGGATTTTTAAACTCAGTCAAGAAAGAGTAAAATAATCTAATTCTGAGGTCTTTAATTGGCTTGTGAATAAGGAATGTTCATTCACATGTCTTGTGACATTTCCTTTATCAGGTGTAAAGCTCTACTTACATCTCTTAATAGATTTTTAAAGAAAAAAATACTTAGGATTAAAAAGGTAATATATGCTCTTTGGGACAAAAAAAAAATATAGAACAACCCAAAACAAGAAAAAGCCCCTGCAATTTCATATTACAGAGAGAATCATAGATAAATGACGTACCAATGCATACTAATGGGGTATCACCTATTAGATATATTTTCTAAAAGTTATATAGCCACACACATGAATGTACACAAACACACATATTCACTTATATAACACATATTTTACATATTATTTATCATTTTGGTCTGACAATTATCCTATATTATAGTATAACATTTTAAATTTAAAAATTTATCAGTAACATTTTCTAATGTCATTAAGTATTCTTATAAAACATGATTTCCGGTGCTTATAGAATATTCTACTTCATGGATGTGTGAAGATTTACTTAATTAATAGCCTTTTTATACATTGCATTTACTTTTAGTGTATCATTTAATTCTCCAGTAGCCATCCTTGTGTATAGACTTCATGTGTTTGTTTTATTTTATTTTATCTTGAACTATATTTTCAATTTTTGTTAGACTAAGTGAAGTAGCAGCATCTCTGGATCAAAATATAAATATCATTTTTCAAGACCTCTAATAAGTATTACAAACTCACCACTACCGGCACTGATAATATGATTAGAAACTAATAACATCACAATTGTGATTTTATTTTGTCCTCCATTTACTATTGGTAACGTTGTATATTTTCACAACTACCAATATACGTTTATATCTCTTTTTACTTATTCAGCTATTTTGTTTTAGAATATTTTCCTCTCAAGTTATTTGCTTTTTCTTATTGATTTATGACAACTCACTTTAGAGTAAGAACATCAGCTCTCTGCCCAGAAAGTTTTTTTTCGTGGATTGTGTTTTTTCATTTTAATTTTGTTTCTAGTAGTGTTTGACCTAGAATGTTTTACATTTTCCCTGTACTAAAAATCCATTCATCATTCACACTACAGCTTCTTCCTTTGCTTTTATGTTTAGGTTTGACTTCCTTTTCCTCCAAGCAAAATACAGTCTATTCTTTCAGTGATTTAGTGATTTTACTTTTTAGCGTTTCACACATTATACAAAGGGTGATACTTTTACATTTAAATAGTTGCCACAGTTATCTCAGCACCTTTTATATTTGAAAATTTATTCTATCTCTACTGATTTCAAACCTCATTCCAAACAAAATTGAATTTTGAAATATGTTCTCTAATGAAACACATACATACATATAAAATACTTAATTTTTATTTAAAGGGAAAAGGTTGAGATTTCTTAATCTCTGCAAAATATTATTCAAAGTATCTGACTTTTGAATTGAGAACAGCTTCTCCACTATTTTTTAAAAGTTGAATAGGACCTTGGATACTGAATATTTTGCAATAGGTGATAAAAATCTCACATTTTGAGTTTTATTTTATCTCCTAACTCCTATCCTTTCATAAATTTTTGTGGTCTTAAGCCAAATGTACATTCTCAGTTTCTAAATATACTTTTTTAAGGGAAAATTATATGAAGTTCATGTGCAAGGTCAAGGGAATTTTTTTTTGTTTGCTATAATAAAATCCACCATTTTTTTGTTCCCAAAAGACAAAAGTACAGTAAAGTTTCTCCCAAGTCCAAAATGTTTCTTTAACTTGTACAGCAAATGACATTTCAATTAAAATACCATGTAATAGTATGTAGCAAATATTGCAATTTGGACGACAATAGTATTTTTAGTTAAAGAAAAAATGATTCATATATCAAAATAATGTTTTATAGATTAAAATAGATATAAACTTAATATCTATTTTCCAATGAAAATAAGCTAATGTTATTCTCATAATATAACCTCATTATCCAAAGTAATATAGCTGAATTTGATATATTGATTGGTTCTTTGAAATCGAGCTCTTCAGTAGATGATGTTTAAATATCAATCACCTTATGAATATTTAAATTCAAGAAATGTCAAATTAAATGTTTGCTCATCTTATTTACTTTTAAGAGTTCTTCAGAAATATCAGATAAAATGACATCCTACGTGGCGATAGTTTAAAACTCTTAAAAGGCTGATCTTTGCATAGTAATACTCCAAAATATTCAGGAGGAAAAATATTAAAATACAATATAACCTTTGGGATTATCAAAAGAAAGCTTCTTTGATCTCAGTAAAACCTGTTATATTTAACTTCAACCACATTTTCCAATCAACTTTTGATTTAATATAGTGAACTTAATTCTAAGTTGATGCATTTGAGTGAAAAATGAATTGTATTAAGCAATTTTGTTGCATGATTAAAAGAAGTATCAATATAGTAGTTTTCTTACTTTCTGTTTTTCACTGATTACATTTAACTTTTTGAAGAATTCCAAAGAAATTTTTATTATTTTCTTTCACTTTTTTCAGGCAAATATTTACTATTTTAAGTATAATTTTGAACTATATTAAATCTGCAAACTAAATACAGGTAATACCACATATAAACAATTTAGCTATATGGATACAATTTTATAAGTATATGTTCTTCTTAAGAAAGGATTTAACAGAGTGCTTGGAAAAGCAATTTAAATGATTTAATTCACCAACATGTCAGACACATGCAGGAAGTTATTTGTTTTCAAAATTTATCCATTGACTATAAGAACATCAATATTCACTGAATAGAGTATACCAAATTTCTACTTTCTGAGCATAGATTAAGGGGGTGGATACATACAAGAGAACAAAGAACAAAGCAAGTGCCATAAAAGAGCTTATTGAAAATCCATATCTGTAACTTGTTCTTTATAAACATACTTGTTTGAAAATAGCCAGATGCAGTCTGACCAAATCCAGAGAAATATATAGGGTTATAATGCTTTCCAGAGGTGATTCTGTTTTCTTTATGAAGTAGGGGTAGAAGGTGATCTCACTCAGGGTCATGCGAGTGGTCTAGGACAGCTCATCTGTCCAATATTGGCATCTACCACCTCTTCTCTACTTGCTACTCCTTTTCCCGTCATCCACACATTCTGGAATTACCTTCAGCTTTGACTCCGTTCGTCTGTTTGACTTGCCCTTTAGTTTCTAACATTATATCTCATCTTTTTGACACCCATAGATAATTTGACTTATTTCAATTCCAGACTTCATAAAGGATATGCATGTCAGCTGTCTTGGTTGGTTTCTTTCTACCTCCTACCTTAAAAAATCATAACCCATCCCTCAACCTTCCCCAGGACTTGGATTCTTACCATATCTATAATTATCCTCTACAGATTTTTTTGACAATGAAAGAGATAGTCATAATAGATCAGTCTTTGCTGAATTAGAATATTTTACTCTCTTTACATAATTTTCTAAGATATGATAAAGTTTCTAAAGTTTGAATTTCTTGAAAATCTCTTCTAAAGGACTCATTGGTTTTGTTTTACCTCTTTTCTTTTATATAAAGTACAAAGCATGCTGTAAAACCCCTGTGTATCATTTTGCTGAAACTATCAAATGTTAGAATATTGCTAGTCTCAATTTTTTTTTAAAAGAAATAAACCATTTTATATGAAGTTGAAATCCACTATGAAACTCACCCACAGTCCATTCCATTCTCTTCTGGATATATTTTTTATACACTATGTCCCCTATTCTTGTCCTCCTGTTCTTTTTTAAAACAACTCCTGTCAGGCTTTTGCCCCCATCATGGCTTATAACTTCTTTTCAAGGTCACAATAACTTCTAAATTGCTAAAGTCAGTGGGCAAATCTTAGTCTCTTCTTAAATAATCTAGCAGCGTCATTTGATACAGTTGATCACACCTGCCTCCTTGAACACGTTAATTACTTAGCTGTCAGCGTACCATACATTATTAGTTTTTCTCTTGAAAACTGAATCTTGTTTCCTGGCTCTTTTTCTTCTTCCAGATCTCTTAAAATTGTAGTTGACCCTGTTGTCTTTTCTAATTAAACTCACCAACTTGGTGATTTCATTCAGTTTTATGGTTTTAAATAAAACTGTAGGCTCATAAACTCCTATTTTTAAATTCCCCCCTCTTTTCTCCTTCTAATCACCATCTCCGTATGTTAAAGGGAACTCCTAATCTTCTCCATAAATCTGCTGTACCTGCAGTTGTCCCCATCTCAGTAAATGGCAAATTCTTCTTTCCAGTTGAAAGTTAGAGGTTAGAACTTAGATCTAACTTTAACTCTTTTATTTCTCTCACATCCTATTTCAAAACCCATCAGAAGACTTCATGGCTTCAAAACATATCTGATCATAACACATCTGATCATATCGCAATACCTCTGTCTCTATTACCCTGGTTGAAGGCATTACTTTCTCACTTGGATAGCAATATTCTTTTAACTTGTCTCCCTACTAATGTCCTTGTCCACTTTCTATCTAGTGATAGCACCTACAGTGATTGTTTTAAAATAAAAGATTATGTCACTTCTTTGCTTAAAACTCTTCTCTCATTCTAAAAGCCACAGCCATTATAATAGTCTGCAAAGCCCTACAAAAATTTGGTTCCTTGGTTCCTTCTTCCCCCTCTGACATTTACTATTTGCCAGCTTGCACACTCTTCTGCATTCACCCTGACCTCCTTGCTATTCTTCGGACATGTCAGTAATCTTCCCACTTTTTACACTGGCAATTCATTTTACCTGAAATTCTTTTCCCCCAGGTGTCCACATTGCTCTCTCCCTGTGGCAGATTGTTAAGATGAGATCTTACTGGATTGAATCCTTAATCCAATATGATTGATGTCCTTATAAGAATATGGCTAGGTGACATAAAAAAATAAGTTCTAATGTTTGATAGCAGAGTAGGGTGACTATAGCTGACAGCAGGATAGGGTGACTATAGTTAACAATAATGTATTGTATATTTTTACATAGCTAGAAGAAAGGACTTGAACTGTTCCCAATACGTAGAAATGATAAATACCCAAGGTGATGGATACTCCAAATACCCTGACCTGATCATTATATAGTCTATACATGTGCAAATATCACACATGTAACCCATAAATAAGTACAAATATTTGCATCAATTAAACAAAACAAAAATGCTACAGTGCTATGCCATCACTTTCCAAAGAAAACGTGCTACATGGTTCTGTTCTGTCTTCCCAATTTTATGCAGTAAGACAAGATTTGCTTTCTCCTCCAACTACTTTTTTTTCTGTATTCCCCTTCCTAGAAGACAGCCTCAACTAAGACGAGAAAAGAGAGAAAAAATTTCTATTACCATAACATCAAATAAAAGTTATTGATACTTGCAAGAGAAATTTTCATTGTAGATGTTTAACTGAAAGATCTAAAGACTTATTTCCATAGGATCTTTAAGACACATAACCTCTCCTACAGCCTGCCTACCTGTATTCCTAGCTGGCTGGACAGAGTGATGATTAGAGCCCACTGACCAATAATCCACATGGAGAGAAGGAAGAGGGCTAAAGAAACTAAGATTATGTGGAAGAGGAGGAAAATTAGGGAAAACCAACATAGATGCACACTAAACATACAACCTGTATGGATTTTAAATGGAAAAAAGGAAAGAACTGTCTGTAATATCCACTAATCTCTACGTGTTTTGTATTTGTAAAGTAAGGTTTTCTTCTAGTAACAGACACACTTTCATGCTCCTCCAGACATTAAAGTCTATGTAACAATTACGGATTTGCAAAATAAACACACAATAATATGGCCGTGTGAAGACAGAGACATACATGGAGAATGCTATGTTCTAGGAAGGCAGAGATTAGAGTCAGGCAACTGCAAGCCAAAAAATACCAAAGATTTCTGACAAACTAGCAGAAGCTAGGAAGAGGTGAGGAAGGATTATCTCCTACAGGTTTCATGCCCACACTTTAATTTTGGACTTATAGTCTCTAGAACTGTGAGATAGCTGCCCTAGGAAACTAACACAGATCTATTTATTTGCAAATAGGAACACAACCCTATATTTAAATAGTGCAGATAGATTAATGTTTGGGAGCAATCATGAACAGTTTACATATTTGTAAACCTTAGTGTCTTGTGTCTTAATTGCCATTTACATATATAGCTAGTTTTTCCTTTTAAAAACCAGTCTGCCCAGAAACATATCAAATACAGAAGACAATATTACTCTGTAGTTAAGTTAATCTTGGGGATTCTATGGATTTACACTGAATGAAAGGAAATACATTTAACCTAAATGCCTGTTGTCACTTTGCTAACCTCGCTTTGTCGAGTTACTTGTCACTCAGTCGGTTCAGATTATTCTCTGTGATAATAGTCATTTTCTTTTCCTTTTCTATGGGTTTCTCTTCTCTCTTAAAATTACTTTCTCTTCTACTTTCCTATTATTACTTTTATCCTTGTTTCTCCTACTTTGTCAAAAACACAGTATTATACGTACAGATAAGAATAAGAAGACTTTTACAGAAATTAAAAAGCAGTCTCATACAAGGTATATGTTTTAATTTCAATTACCATTGAAAAGTAAGAACATTAATTTGGAATAGAAAATAAAAGATTAATAGTGTTTAGGATTTTTTTTTATTCCCACTTTCACTGCATGGTTCAAGACGGAGTCCTTAATTCTTCAAACATTCATTGTTCACGTGTATTTAGAGTACTTACCAAGTTTTGGCCCTAAGGACTGCACTGGGAACAAACAGGTGGTTGAAACACAAACTTTGCTGTAATAGAGATCAAAGTAATGGAGAATAATACAAAACCCAAGAACTATAAAATAGGGAAGTAAACAATCTAAAATTGACATACACAGAGCAGTGTTGTTTATGGGGTTCAAAATGCTGGAACATCTTTTCAGAACCTCATTTTTAGGTGTAGGGATTCAGGAGTAACATACACTGATGAATACTAATTTTAATATAAAATATAAGATCTATGTGGACTTTTATACCTTGATACATAAACATTTTTCTTTTGTGTAGGAGACCCTTTCAAATCTGATGTGAAGCCAGTGTAATAATTAACACAACTGAGGAAATGGCAGAAGGAAAACAAGAGATGGGGTAGGAAGCAGAGGGTATTTGGTAATATCACGAAGCTGAATACTAGGTCTGTCATGTAGTTTTGTCCCTCCCCTGGTCCCTCCTCCATCCACTCCACCCCCTGCCATTTATCCATGTAGCTTGTGTTTGGAAGAAAAGAACAGATTTTCTTTTTATGTCATTTGGATGACATATTTGTTTTGAAGTTTTGTTCACGTAGGGTGCTTACTCCTCCCTTGCCAAAGTCACTGAGTCTGAATACTAGAATAACATAACTTTGCAACATTGATGGTAAAGAGATAGTATAAGCTTTGAATCAGGAAGAAATTGCTGTTCAACTGTATTTCTTCAATAAGAAATGTTTATTTTATGAAAATAATTGGTATTTTAAGAAATTAAATGGCATAATGGATTCTAATTAATAAATGTTAAATACCGCCATTTCTTAAATTGAGAATAACTCATTAATCTTTAAAATTAGTTTCTGATATCCTGTGCCTACTAGTTTTTTGAACTTGGTTGAATTGCTTAAATACATAAGCCTTAGTTTTATTACCTAACCCATGAGCTAATTATATATCCCTCCAGGGATTTCATGAAGAATAATGAGCCAGTGAATGCAAAAAGTCTTGCTTAATGGTATATAGTAGGTGTTTGTCACATATTCATTGTCACCAAAATCTTCTCACTCTAACCTTAACTGTTCAGGACTGTAAGAAGGAATCTTACCTCAACACAAAGCTTCCATCATATTTCTAGACTTTTAACTTATATTTAGATGGTTCATTTTGTCTTTTAAGTCCACTACTTCATACCCCACCATATTTCCTGTGTCTGTTGTCTAGAAAGGCAGATTTCTTCACTGCTCTTTTCTCCACCTGCCCCTGGACTTTTGTCCAAGTTGTGTCTCTGGGCTGACAGAAAGGTACTCATTTCCTTTTTATTCATCTGGGTTCTATCCTTTCCTTTAGTTCAAGGTCATGGCATTCTGTATTAGGAATATCGTATCTTCAATCATATTTCTTTACTACTATTTTATTTCAAATCAGTATATTGGATTTTACTTTTTTAGTACCGAATGAATTAAAACTTTATTGTTATTACTCTTTAAGTGTTTGTGTGTTTTTATTTTTATCATTTCAACTGAACTTGCAAACTTATTGAAACACGGTCTATTCGGTTCACTTGGTACTAGCTAATAACCAGTTCTCTGACCTCACTTTGCCGTTGGACACAATGGGTTTAGTTTATAATGCTGTCACCTTAAGGAATTCTTTTTTCCAAATACCACCTTTCTATTTATATGTACACATTTTCATAGGAAAAGTAAATAGGCATCTTTAACATCTTTAACATTTTTTAACACTGAAGAGTTCATTAAGAATAATCTTAGGTATGTTTTCCTAGATAAATTAAATATTAACATATTACAATATATTATATTATATATTAAAGCATGTTAGGCTAAATACAAATACTGCTACTGCTGCTATCAAGTATTATCGCAAGTACTAATAGCTAATATTTATTGGGCATTTTTCTATGTATCTGACACTGCTAAGCACATTACATATAGTCTCACTTTTTATTATTATAACAACACTATGAGGTAGATATCATTATATTCCTCATCGTACAGATAAGAAAGATGAGACATTGAGCATTCAAATAACCAAGTTCATGCAGCTAGGGAGTGGCTGTGTTCAGATTTGAATTAATTCTGTGTGATGCCAAATATCATGATTTGTCCATGTCTTTCCTTCTGGAGATATAAAATTTCAGAATATTGTCTTGGAAACCCATTTGAGATCCAAAGTAATTACACCTATAATACTTTCCATAAGATACTGAAATAAATGCCCTTAAAAATCCAAGACAGCTTGGCCTGTAGTAGCCATTCAATTATTATTTATTAAATGAGGAAATGAATGAAAGAGGTCATAAGCCAGTTGGACTAGTTCCAGAACAGCAGAATTTAATTATTCTAAATGTCAAGTTTGATTAGAAAGCTGAACTTTAAATGTCTTAACAAATAATGTAATTCAAAGTGTTTGTTATATATGCTCTTCCAACTATTGTTGTTAGTTTATATGTTCAACTACTAAGTATTTTATATGTTTCTGAGTTTTGTTTCCAATAGCTTCCTGGAGAAAGTAGAGCTTATGTTAAAAATAAACCTTTAAAAAGAGCAACCTGGTACAGAAAAAAATATTCATTTCATAGAGAACAATCTGACAAGTTAGAGGTCTTTCTCTAGACATTGGGCTTCATTAAATCAAGGATAATAGCACAGTCTAGTGCCTGACAATTTGCATCTTTCATATTTAATTTAAATTTTTCTGCACCATCTATTCCTACTGGTGTATAGTTATCCGATTTTCTACTAAATGAAAAGTATGAGCTTTTAGTCCCAAGTTCCAAAGATCAGGCATTATGTTCTTTTCTAACACAAATCTTGAGATGTCAACATTTTTCAGGCTGATTAAACCCCTTGTCACACAACTAAGTAGTAAAACATAGCCTGGTCGTATGACATGAGTTACTGTACAGCATGTTTGCAGAGAAGTAGCTCTGAGGGAGAAAAATCGCACATTTTTACATGGTGCCACCTTAATTTGTATTCCTCCAGACTACATTTAAAGTTAAAAGTTTATAAAAATTTAAAGTTTTTACTGGCATTGCTTCCTGCAGGCTTAAAAGCCCAGCTGACATTATGAGCAAATAAATTTATCATAGAGTGAATATATTTTTTAAATACTTATGGGTATTCTCCGACTCACAACATCTGCCAAGCATGAATGACAAGAATGTTTTTAGTTTTGAAAAAAATATATAGTTTACTCTAATAAAAAAGGTGAACAAACGGGTACATAGGGATTACTTAAAAGGTTTAAATTTATTTCATCAGTAAGTGCAGCGTTAGCATAGGTACTTAATAAAACAATAGAAGCATATTGTAGTTTTCCAGGATTAAAAAAGTACTGAACTATTTAAGGAGGGTCAAAGCTATACCCTGAAAGTATTTTTCTGAATTTCATAACCTGCAGGGTAATAATTTTTATCCCAACATATCAGTAGACAACTTATTTTTTCCTGGGTTCTGTGAAGAAATGACCAACTGAGCTTCTTCACAAGGGAAATTCTAAAGCCCAAATATAAAAGACAGACAAAAAAAGATCAGTCTGTCAACAGACCCATGCCCCAAGCTTTGCCTTCTCCACTCTATTTTGTCTCTTTTTTTCCCCATTGGTCATGACTTCTAATAAATATTTATGTTGGTCATTTCTTCAAATCTATAAACTCAGAGAATCTCAGACTTGGATGGAGGTCCCCATTCTGGATCTCCCTAGAATGCTATAAATGGACATTTTACAAGCACACAGGACAGAAGGTAATAAGTTAATTTAGGAATCTGGAGTGTGAAGGGACCATGAGAGAACCATTGAAGGCATAAAGACATGAAGGCATTACATGGGACTCCAGTGGCAGAAGGAGTTAATATGTCTCACTGTGCACCACAGATTTATTACTGGGGAACAAAGAATGCAGAATGACTGAAGACTGATATTCAAGAGGAAAACACATTTATTTTTCCCTTACCTGACACATCATGTGCTTAACATGTTATGTTTCTCCAATAACAGTTGGTAGCATTTGCATACATTGTAAAGGATGCAGATGGTTTTCTGCTGAGACTGGAGCAAGCCCAGGAGGTCACTCTGGGAATAACTAAAGTCTTAAACTACACCCTCATGAATGCTATAATTTTTAAATCAAGGCCTTATCATTTAGTACCTTAACATATTTCCTGTGTTTAAAACATATGTGCTCTTGACCCACTTAGGAAAACAACAACAACAACAACTCAACACCCACCAGTAAAGCAAAGGTTACTAGCATAAATGATTGAAGTGTCTGTAAAAATGCCTTCCCTGGAGAACAGTATGCTATGGAAGTTCAAATCAGCAAATATCCTTGCCTCATTATTTTTGCATGCCTCACATACCTGCTGCTTTTCCAAATTTCCCCATGTTACTTTCTACCTTTAAAATGCTATACTCTCGTCTAGTATTTTAAGAAATGAAGGAATCCAAAAATCCTTTAAGGAATGAAGTATTTTAAAATGTATTACTGGACTAAATATTGAGCTATATTCTGGGAGACTTGCAAAAATTGGCCCTGCTCACATTCAGCTAAAATTTTCACCTTGGTTTTAGAGCAATGGTGCCAAATGATGAGAATAAATGTACTAGTTTAATGGCATTTTGGTTAAAAGTTTCTTGGTTAGATTTGAACTGGAGCCAAAGAGAATTAAAGACACTGGAAATTAGGGAAGACAATTACTTCTTTATTTATATTCATTCTATTTTTCCTGAGATAATTTATTGATATTAAGTATAGGTAAGTAATTTAAATTTGTCAGTCCAGAAAAAGAAAGTTTGTCCCAAATAAAAATAATTTTTTATTTAATGACATTTTAAAACATATGATGTGAAGAAAACCATTCTTTCATGTGTTCATTTGTTATACACAACTTTTCAATACCCACAATAGAAATGGCATTGTGAGGTCACTTTGCATGAATATTAGGATGGTTAAATGTATTCTTTTCTTGTATGTTGGCCTATTCCAGGATTGCATTAGTAGATAGAAAATACATTTCAAGTAACTATATAGTTATTTTAAGACATAAATATTAAAATTGTAAAGAAAACAATAGTACACTAACATTGATTTTAGGCAGTTAAACATTAAGCAAGTATGTTTTAATAATTTCTGGAAGTGACAAAGGGATAGACAGTGAAGGAGTAGAGAGAGGAGAAATCTGGAAGAGAAGGTGGTTGTAGATAAGTTTGTAAGGGACAATCAAACAGAGACCTGAAAAATTGGAGGAGTGAATCATAAAGATGTGGGAGAAGACGAGAAGGAAAACACAATGCCACAAAATGCAAACAATCTGAGGGAGAAACCAACTTGTTGGTGTTTGAGGATTAGGAGATGTAGGCAGGGGGAAATTCATATAAAATGGCCAAAGTCAGGGTAGAGTGTAGATTTTATTCTATGAATGATGAAAAGTCATTGAAAGGTTTCGGCATAGGTGTCAGTATAAAACTGTGAGACACGAAAGCAGGCTGCCTCAGTTCCAGTCCCAGCTTTGTTACTTATCAGCTATGATCATAAGCAAGTTACTCATTTTTATCTATGAAATGAGAAAGTGAATGTAACCCTATTATCAGGTAGTTGGGAGAATTAAAAGTAACATATGTGTAGTATTAATTATGCACATTTAACAAAGATCACTCTTGTTACTTATGGAAAATAGACCAGAGGAAGCCAGACAGGGAACAAGGAGGGATTTAGGAAGCTATGGCATATAGAAGTCTACACTAGAGACAAAAGAGCTCTCTGCCAGTGGTTAGTGTTTAAAGTAATGAGAAGGAATCAGATTTATCATGTGTCATGACAGAAAAGCTGAAGGGACTGAGATGGATTAGATGGGAATATTAAGAGAAAGGAAGCAAAGATGACAAATGGACAATTGCACATTAGTTGTAGCAATTACTGAAATAGGAAAGATTATTGGACAAGATGAGTTGGGGTGGGATGGGAAAGAATCAAGAGCCTTGTTAGGATATATCAGGGTTATGATACCTGCTAGATATTTGTGTGGATATGTTATGTAGAAAGTTAAATATACAAATTTAATGGAGCTGTTGATGACCAGAGTTATAAATTTCAGAGTCACAGCATGTAGATGGTATTAAAAGCCTTGGGAATGAACAAGTGTGTATAGGCAGAGAATTAATGCTAAGAAGTGAAGACATGGATACTACAACATTTAGGTGGAGGAATTAGAGAAGAAGGAGTTATCGGAGAATTAGAGAGAACCCTGGGGATTGTTGTATCGCGGGAGATAAGTGAAGGAAAGATTTGAAGCAGTGACATGAGGAATGACAACTGCCCAATTTGGCATGATGTAGTCCAACAGCCACTTGATAGGAGCACCAACCATGACCAGAGCATTTTGAGATGAATGAAGACGAGGGTCCTGGGATCAGTTAAGAAGAGCTGGGAGATCAAAACGTGGAAATGCATTAATGAATTAAAATGAAGTTGGTAGAGGGGCTAGAAAAAAATAAAACTGAGTATTTAATTCACCCTCTAAGGGAGTGCTCACTTGGGAAGCTCTGAAATGTTAGTAGGAATTACAATAAAAATATAGAAATATTTGGATGTATACATAATAACACATCTGTATCAAAGGATACACATAGAGGGGATAAATAAGTGTAGAGATCTAATGTACAATATGTGGACTATAGTTAATAATATTGTATTGTATTTGAGATTTTTTCTAAATAAGTAGATATGAGCTGCTCTTGCCACACAAAAAAATGGGTAACTATGTGAGATGATGGACATGTTAACTTGTTCACTATCGCAACCATTTTACTATCTATATGTATCTCATAACATGTATACCTCAAATATACACAAATTTATAAAAAATAAAAAATAAAAATTATTTAAAAATTAAACAATGATATGTATAAAAATAAAATAAATGAAAACAATGAATAAATATGATAAACAAAACATCTAAAATAGAATTATTTATAGGTATAAACATTAAGCTAAAAATATGTAAATACTAATATATAGAAAAAGATCATAGCAGAGGAAATACAGGTGGACTTAATGAGTCAATTTTTAAAAATTTAATTTAATTTTTTTATTCCAGAATATTATGGGGTACAAATGTTGAGGTTACATATATTGCCTGTGCGCTGACTGAGTCATAGTTACAAATGTGCTCATCCCCCAACAGTGCATACCACACCCATTAGGAGTGATTTACTATCCCCTCCTCCCCCCTCCCTCCTGCCCGACACCCAATGATTGCTACTTGCACGTGTGCACATAAGTGTTGGTCAATTAGTACCAATGATTGATCAATAAGTGTTGATCAATGAGTACATGTGGTGCTTGTTTTTCTATTCTTGAGATACCTCACTTAAAAGAATGGGCTCCAGCACCATCCAGGATAATACAAGAGGTGCTAGTTCACCATTGTTTTTTGTGGTTGAATAGTACTCCATGGCATACATATACCACATTTTATTAACCCAGTCATGTATTGATGGGCACTTGGGTTGTTTCCACATCTTTGCAATTGTGAATTGTGCTGCTATAAACATTGGAGTGCAGATGTCTTTATTATAGGATAACTTTTTTTGCTTCGGGTAGATACTCAGTAGTGGGATTGCTGGATCAGAAGGTAGTTGTACTTTAGTTCTTTGAAGTATCTCCATATTACTTTCCATAGAGGTTGTACTAGTTTGCAGTCCCACCAGCAGTGTATGAGTGTTCCTATTCTGCACATCCACGCCAACATTTGCTTTTTTGACACTTTTTGATAAAAGCCATTCTCACTGGAATTAAATGATATCTCATTGCAGTTTTAATTTGCATTTCCTTGATGATGAGAGATGTTGAGAATTTTTTCATATGTTTCTTGGACATTATTCTATCTTCTTTTGAAAAGTTTCTGTTCATGTCCTTTGCCCATTTTTTAATGGGTTGTTTGATTTTTTTCTAACTGATTTTCCTGAGTTCTATATAGCTTCTTGTCATCAGCTCTTTATCAGATGTATAGCTTGCAAATATTTTCTCCCATTCTGTAGATTGTCTATTCGCTCCAGCAATAGTTTCTTTGGCTGTGCAGATGCTTCGTAATTTGATCAGGTCCCATTTATTTATTTGTCTTTTGTTGCTGTGATTACTTTTGGGGTCTTCTTCATAAATTCTTTGCCTACACTGATGTCTATAAGAGTTTTTCCAACATTTTCTTCTAGAATTCTTATAGTTTCATGTCTCAGGTTTAAAGCTGTTATCCATTCTTAGTTAATTTTTGTGAGAGGTGAGAGGTGAGAGGTGAGGGTCCTGTTTCAGTCTTCTACATGTGGCTATCCAATTTTCCCAGCACCATTTATTGAACAGGGATTCTTTTCTCTATTGTATGTTTTTGTATACTTTGTCAAAAATCAGATGGTTATATGAGAATGGTTTTATGTCTATGTTCGCAGTCCTGTTCCACTGGTCTATGTCTCTGTCCTTGTGCCAGTACCATGCTGTTTTGGTTATACGGCCTTATAGTATAGCTTGAAGTCTGGTAGACTGATGCCTCCCAATTTGCTCCTTTTCCTTAAGATTGCTTTGGCTATACGGGGTCTTCTATGGTTCCATACAAAGAGTAGAATTATTTTTTCTATATCTGTGAAAAATGCTGTTGGTATTTTGATAGCGATTGCATTGAATCTGTAGATCACTTTGGATAGTATAGACATTTTAACAATGTTGATTCTGCCAATCCATGAGCATGCTATAGTTTTCCATCTGTTTGCATCCTCTGCTATTTCCTTCTTCAGTGTTTCATAGTTCTCCCCGTAGAGATCCTTCACCTCCTTTGTTAAATACATTCCTAGGTATTTTATTTTCTCTGGTGCTATTGTGAAACGTATTGAGTCTTTGATGTTGTTCTCAGTTTGACTGTTGTTGGTTTATATGAATGCTACTGATTTGTGTGCATTGATTTTGTATCCTGAGACTTTGCTGAACTATTTATCAATTCCAGTAATCTCATGGCAGAGTCTTTGGGATTTTCTAGATATAAGATCATATCATCTGCAAAGAGTGATAGCTTGACCTCTTCTGGTCCCATTTGGATGCCCTTGATTTCCTTCTCTTGTCTGATTGCTCTGGCTAGGACTTCCAGCACTATTTTTAATAGAAGCAGTGATAGAGGGCATCCTTATCTGGTGCCAGTTCTAAGCGGGAAATGCTTTCAATTTTACCTAATTCAGTATGATGTTGCCTGTGTGTTTGTCATCTATGGTTTTTATCATTTTGAGGTAAGTCCCATCTATGCCTATTATGTTAAGCATTCTTATCATAAAAGGGGGCTGGATTTTGTCAAATGCTTTTTCTGCGCCTATTGAGAGGATCATATGTTTTTTGTTTTTGCTTTTATTTATGTGATGGATTATGTTTATAGATTTGCATATGTCGAACCATACCTGTATCTCTGGGAAGAAGCCCACTTGGTTGTGATGTATTTTTTTTAGATGAGCTGCTGAATTTGATTTGCTAGCATTTTATTGAGAATTTTCATCTATATTCATAACGAATCTTGGTCTGTAGTTTTCTTTTCTTGCTGGGTCCTTACTTGGCTTTGGTATCAGGGTGATGTTGGCTTTGTAAAAGGTACTGGGGAGGATTCCTTCCTTCTCAATGTGGAATAATTTCTGCAGGATAGGCACCAGATCTTTGTAGGTCTGGCAGAATTCTGGTGTGAAACCATCTGGTCCTGGGCTTTTTTTTTGGGGGGGGAAGGTTTGGTATTACTGCTTCAATTTTGGTACTTGATATTGGTCTGTTTAGGAAATCTACATCTTGCAGATTAAGCCTAGGGAGGCTGTGTGTTTCTAAGAATTTGTCCATTTCCTCCATGTTTTCAAGTTTTTGTGCACAGAGACTTTTATAGTATTCAGAGATGATTTTTTGTATTTCTGTGATATCAGTTGTAATATCTCCTTTATCATTCCTAATTGAGCTTATTAGAATCCTTTCTCTTCTGCTTCTGGTTAATCTAGCAAGAGGAGTGTCAATTTTGTTTATGTTTTCTAAGAACCAGCTTTTTGTTTTATTAATCTTCTGTATAGATCTTTTGTTATCAATTTCATTTAGTTCTGCTCTGATCTTGGTTATTTCTTTTCTTCTCCTGGGTTTGGGATCAGTTTGGTCATTCTTTTCCAGGTCTTTGTGATGATTCATTAGATTGTTCATTTGTGATCTTTCCATCTTTTGGATGTAGGTATTTATGGCTATGAATTTACTCTCAGGACTGCTTTAGCTGTGTCCCACAGATTTTGGTAGCTTGCGTCATGATTATCATTTATTTCAAAGAATCTTTTGATTTCCATCCCAATTTCCTCCTTGACCTGAAAATCATTCAGCAGTAGGTTGTTTGGTTTCCATGACTTTGTGTAGAAATGAGTGTTTCTGTTGGAGTTGATTTCTAATTTTATTCTACTGTGGTCTGAGAAGATGCATGATGTAATTTCTATTTTTTAAAATTTGTTGAGACATGTTTTGTGCCCTAGGATGTGATCAATCTTAGAGAATGTCCCATGTGCTGATGAGAAGAAAGTATATTTGGTGGTTTTTAGGTAGAATATTCTGTAAATGTCTGTTAGGCCCATGTTAATGAGTCAATTTTAAGTTAAAACTATTAGTATCCATTTTTTAAAAAGATAACACCAAATGACAAAGAATATATTTAAAGTAGTACATTTTACATTAGTTAAATCACTGTTAACTGGAGCAAATCTTTTTAAAAATATGAAAAAAATTTATTAAGAGCCATGAAAATTTTAACTCCTTTCACCTATTAATTTTACTAAAAGATATATATTCAAAAGCAATAATTTAATAGATGAGATAATTCTATATAATGAGGGCAACAACTGTCATTGATTGAACACTTAATATGTTATATACATTATAATAGTCTTCATGCATTTGAAAAATAATTAATTCAGAATAGTACTTAGAAGAGTACTCAGTCCATAACTATAAATTCTTCTTCTTCCTATTATTTTTAATAGTTATACATATATACAAAGACTAAAAAGGAAGCTGTCAAAACTAATAATTGTGCTTGTTTTACATTTCCTTTATCTTGCTATTTGTGCTCATATGTGCATACGTGTGTTTGTCTGCATTCCGATTACAGAATTCATGATTCTGTAATTTAGAGGTGTATATTTTAATGACTACATAATCTCTCACCAAACTCTAAACTCCATGAATGCAGTCATCTGGTCTCTTTCTTCATTACTATAATATATATCTAGCATCAGGCACAAAGCATTCAATTAGATGTTGTTGAAAAGATGGGAAAGGAAGAAAGTCAAAAGAAAGAAGGAAATACAGGAAGAAAAAGAGAATGAATCACTCAATCTTATTCCTCAACTTTAGATTCATATAATACTTCTCTTCTGCATTACACATCCATTTAAATCATTGTTTTCTGTTAAAAATCTTGCTGCCCCCTGATATCCAATATCTAAATATCAAATTATGATATCCCTAGTCTTTTAGTTAAGTCTTGACCCATTGTGGTCACTTTGATTTCTTCTTCTTTAGTCTCTATTTACAATAACTTTTTTAACTCCTAGAGATTCCACATTCATTCATTAACACACATTTATTGAACATTGTTGAGAATCACTGGGGATAGAGATATTAAAAATACAAGGCTTACTGTCAGGTAGACCATGGTCTACTGAGGGAGATAGATGAATATGTAGACAATTGAAATATAGAGTGATAAGTGCTCAGATTGAGTTATACACAAGTTTTATAAACACATATACAGGGAAATTAACTAACATTGAGATCAGAAAACGTTTCTCAGAGGAAGTGATACCTGCTTAGGATGTAGTAGGAATAAGAATTTATATAGGTGATTATGAACTCACGAAGAAAACTTAATTCCAGTGTAAAGCCACAAGGCCTTTGATAATAATATAAGGTTGGTAACTGTAAGTAGTCTGGTGTAGCTAGATTTGAAAATACAAGTGCATTTGTTTCCTAGGGCTGCCATTACAAGGTACCACAAACTGGGTGGCTGAACACAGTAGAAATTTATTGCCTTACAGTTTTGGAGCCTAAAAATTTAGAATCAATATGTCAGCAGGGTTGATCCTCTTGATTGAGAATCTGTTCTATGCCTCTCTCCTAGCTTCTGGCAGCCCATACATTCCTTGGTTTGTATATATACCATTCCAATCCTCTGTCTTTATATGGCCTTCTCCCTGTGTGTCTCTGTCCAACCAGGACTGTCTGTTTACAACCACAGCAGTCACATTTGATTAAGGGCCTGCCCGACTGCATTATGACTTAATCTTAACTAATTTCATCTGCAATGACCCTATTTCCAAATAAGGTCTCATTGTGAGGTACTGGGAGTTAGAACTTCAACATATCTTTTTTTTCATGGGGCAAAATTTAATCTATAATGATGAGTTACAATAAGGCATAGAGGGACAAATCATGAAAAGTCTTGTATAGAATACTAAGTGGTTTGGGTTTTATTCTAAAAGCTATGGACAGGATGAAAGATTTTAAGTGACATGAGTTTAGTTAATATTTTTATAAAGATAACTCTGGTAGTGCTGTGGTAAATGGATTTTAGATGGGCAGAAAACTAAGATGAGTAAGAGGAAAGGAACTTGAAGATAGGGCCATAAATTAGTGAGTACTATAGTAATTCAGGAATGAACAAATGAGTATCTGAATTTTGGTAATGACAGAGTTGGGAAAAAATCCATTACCCTTTTCCACTGTCAAACCCCCATTCTTCAGTATCTCTGTCAACTTCTTAGGCTCAAAACTTTAATTCTCACTAAGATAATTAGCATCTTAACTGGTCTCCCAGCTTCATGACTTTCCTTACTTTAATTCCACCTAGGTTATTATTAAAACAGTTAAATAAAATTCTTTAATGGTTACCCTTTGGCTAGCAAACATATCACTCAACTGAGCCTAGTATTAGGTTCAGCAGTTTTGGGCTGCAAGGAACATAATACTTAAGTCAAATTGTCCTAATAAATGAGAAAATTTACTATCTTAACTTATAGGAAGTCAAAGGAGGAAAAGACAAGAGGGTCGGTTGCTTCAGTGGCACAGTGACATCATAATCCTGCTCTGCTACGCTGGGAATCCCTCTGTCCTCAGGCTGGCAAGAAAATGGCTGCAATACTCCCAGACTCATGTACAGGTAAGACAATGCATAAAGTAGGAAAATGACAGTCTCTGCCTCTGTGCTGTCTTAGTGGTAGGAAAACCTTTTCCAGAAGCATCCCTATTATCTCTGTAGATGTCCTCATGCTTATTGGCCCCAAATAGCATAGGACTGCCCATCCATGAATTGATCATTGGCAAGCACAGGGCATCAGATTACCACAACTGGTTAAGATTAATCATTTCAACTAGAATGGAGGTCGAGTAGACAAAACACTGTTCTGAGTGTTTTATATGTATTAATTAAACTAACTCTTTTATATTATTAACTCCATCAGATATGTCTAACTCTACCTTCCGTGACTTGGCACATTTGCTGCATAATTGAAGAAGCTATCTGCATTAGTTTGCTAGGGCAGCCATAACAAAATACCATAGACTAGGTAGCTTAAACAACAGAATTTTTTTTCTCACAGTTCTGAAGGCTAGAAGTTCAAGGTCAAGGTTTCAGTGAAGGTTGGTTTCTTTAGAGTGAACCCTCCTTGGCTTACACATGGCTGCCTTCTCATTGTGACTTCACACGGTATTTCCTCAGTCACACGAATCCCTAGTGTCTCTCTATATGTCTAAATTTTACTTCCTTATGAGGACACCAGTCATATTGGATTAGGGACACCCTAATGGCCTCATTTTTAGTAAATCACCTCTTTAAAGGTTCTACCTCCAAACATAGTCACATTTTGAAGTACTGGAAGTTAGGGCTTCAGCATATGAATTTAGGGGAATGGTATAATTCAGCCCATAACAGTCCCATGAACATATTCGAGGCATTTTTATCTTCATACATTGGTTCATATGTCATGAATGATACAAATGACATTCTCAGCAAATTGGAATTTCATTTGTAAGCAATAGTGAGTCACTGAGGATATTGTGTATGGGAATGACATTTTCCAAAGTACTAGTTAAAAAACAAAATAGGCTCTAAAAACATACAGTTTCATTAATAAAAATAATATGAGGCATGAAAAGGAAATTTGAAGGTGAGGAGATGATGATGAATTGGAAAATATGGAAGCATATAAAGAGAAAATGTCCAATGGCTAGTGTGAAAATAAGAAAATTAGCAAAACAAATCTCCTTGCTTTTCAGCATGAGGTAAATATATTAAAAATTAGTAGGTATTTTATTTATTTGAATATATCTACTCACATATGTTAAAACTGCACTATGGCTAAACATTTTTAATGCTCACATTTGAAATTTGTGCTTATTATGTATTTTATATCAGAGTAATGTAAGTTATTAAACTTCTCCTTTAATGTATTTTTAAAAAGCTATTTTAGTTTGCTTTGTCAGATGTTTAAAAACACACTACTGTAATGTGAACAAAAATTACATAATATGTGATAAATATATTTCTTTTCAAATATGTTCCTTCTTAGATGCCTAATTGGTACTCAATTTACAAATGTATATCAAAAATAATGCTCCAGGTAGTCTTCATTAGTAATATAAATATTAAATCAGGTTAACTAAATTTTATTGTGCTCTGTTTTCTAGCTGGTGAAATTAGGTAACAGTTACACTGAATTTTCAATTTTTAATTAAAACCTAGACTAATTCATTGCTCCAATTACTTTTCATTTGAAAGATACTATTTTTCTTTGACAAAGCATTTTTAATGAGATACTGTAAATTAGTTCACATTTACCTTTTGGCTATTTATTTTCCATTACTAATTATAATGGCAAGCAACAAACTGAAGTGCCTATTAATTTACATGACTACTTACTGGCAGTATTTTCCTTGTGTTTGTTAAACTGTCAGTATATTTAACTTAAAATGTTCTTTAAAAATAAAAGTTCACCTTTATCAAAATTATTGTTACACCTGAAGGTATATTGTTCATAAACATTAAAAATATATATTTAGCACTTACAAATATAAAAATATAAGTATATATACATATAAATACTTTTTAAGAAAGCTGTGTATATGTACACTTATGAAGTTGAGAAAGATTCCATAATTCAGATAACTTAAATTATTATAAGAAAAATTCAAAAAGAACAAAATTTTCAAAATTGGATGAGGAGACACTCTTCCGATGGTCTGGAGAAAAAAATTCAAGCTGTAGTCTTCTTGGCTTCCTACTTTTATACTGCAGGTCTTTGGTTTTCTCTGTTTTTATTTTTCTCCATGGTCTGTCTTATTATTAGTTTATTAATTTTCTTCAGCTTTCTCTCTTTCTGTAGTGAATGAGTATGACCAAAGGGATATGGTGTCTTTTCCCCAACTCTCTTTTTTTTCTAGTCCCCATTTTCTAGAGAAGTAATTTCTCCTTATTGGTTTTTTGTTTTTCGATTTTGCATGTGTTTGTTTGGACTATTTTGAATTGGGAACTATGGGGTGGGATCCCCTCTTATTCTCATTCCACTCCTGGATTTGAGAACAGATGAAAGACTAATTTGGAGCATTACTCTGAAAATTTAATCACAATACAAAGAAATGAAAAGCAGCAGAAGAAAAAAGATAAATCACCTATCCTAGACTATAAATATAGAGAATAAAGTAGTCCATCTAAGGAAGGAATATGTCAATATGAAGGCGAATGGAAATTGAACAACTATGGAATCAATAAAATACAGCCACGGGGCAAATAATGCAGTTCTCATTTGAGAATGTTGGGGATACACATATGGGCAAGATTTGATCACTGCCTTATTGTTTGGCTCATCACGACAGAAAGATAAACTAAAAACAGTAATTAAGAACTTTAATCTCATGGAAGAGGGATGCACAGGTTGCAAAAGCAACAAGGTTGATGGACATATTGGGCCAGCCTAGGGTAGGTCTAATGATGCTTAAATGAGAATGCATTCTTCATTGGAGAGGAAATGGATATTTCTGGTACAGAGGCCAGTGTGAACAAAGATATGGGAGTGAGAAACAGCATAGCGAATTCTAGGGGAAAAAAATAGTTTGGTGTGAAAGCTTAAAATTTTGAGGGTGAGTTTAAAAATGGTAGGTGTGAGTCAGCCAAAGGGGTGTTTTGTGAGCAGCGCTTGACTCCACGACACGTCCCGCACCCCTTACCCTCCTTTTTGTTCTCCATTTCACTTGTTATCTTCTAGCACATTGACTTGTTTTACTTTTTGTCTGTCTCTTCTACTAGACAGTAAGTTTCAAGAGGATAGATTTGAGGAGCTCAAGTCTAGAAACAAATCAGGAGACTCTAGCACCCTTCCAAGGAGAGACAAGAGTCCAGTGTGGGAAAGGTGATGACAGGAAAGAAGGGTGAGGGATGTGGGTGTGCAATGGGCAGGACAGACCACTCTTTTAGGCAATCAAAGCAATAGGATTTGGTGATGAGACATCAGTACAATTGAGGATCGGCACTATATGTAAATTAGCTTAGTTTAGTAGGCAGTTGGACATATGATTTTTAGACCCACAATAAATTCTGTCTGGAAGTATAGATTTAGGAATGATTAACATATGTTAGGTACTGAAAACCTTAAGGTGGGTAAGGTCTTCTAGGAAGTTCTTGTAGAGTAAGAAGAGAAGACTTCTAAGAACAGATCCCTGGAATGGATGGAGCATGAGGAGGCTGTTAGGAATGTGGGAAGAAAAGGTAAAAGATCCATCAAAGGAGTATGGGGGTAAGTTAAGAGCTAAGAAAATTTTAAGAACAATGGAATGATCACCAAACATAAAAGCAGCAGAATATCTTAATAAGGTAAGCAATAAATTGTGCTCTTTTAATTTGGTGATTCAGAGATAAGCAGTGACCATAAAAAGATAGTGGCAGGGACCAAAAGCAAATTTCAGAAGGCCAAGAAGTATTAGAATTGGAGGTGAGGAGGTTGACAATATGAGTATGAGCCGTTTGAAGGAGAAGAACTCACCCTGTTTGTGAGATCTTTTCTATTTATCAGTTTACTGGTCATTGACAAATGAATTTAACACGTCTTCTCTCTCTCTGATGTACTTTGATTTTACAAAGAGTTTCTGGAGGGGCAATACCTTAATTTGAAAGACAAGGCATCTCATAATAGGAAACTCAGGTCACCTGTAGTATAATACCTCTGTATATAAGCTCAGACATGGCTAACACATATCAACCACGGCTCCTAGTCCTTTCTGGCCCTTCTCCCTAGAAACACCCTTTCCCTTCCCCAACCTTCCCAACACACACCACACACACAGACCAGCCTAATTCACAGAAACAGCAGTGATTTAGCAGGAAGTCAACAGGTACTTAGTGAAGCTCTGCAAAGAATTTTGCTTTCTGGCTTTTAGGCCATGTCTCTATGGCATGACTAAGTTGGTCTTGGATTGTTTGGTTTATTCTTCAATTTTTTCCTCAGATGTATTAATAGAGCAATCAATGAGATCTTGGCAGGGATCAGAATTGGCCATTAAAGAAGTCCAGTACAATGAATCATGCATAGATTTGCTTTTTTATTTTTATTTTTGTAAACTGATAGACCTGAACTTGTTTGTGCAGATGTTATATATGAATGCCCTGAATGGATTTTTATTATACTTAAAATATCTACCTTTCAAAAACATTAGATGAAAATGTTTCTGCTTGATCATCCTTCTGAAAAATGATATAAAAACTTATTAAATATGCAGTATAAAATACACTTAAGCAGGTGGCTTTCTATGCCAGGTGCTTCAGACATTTATTTAGGTTGACAATTATTTAGGCAGCAGCTGGAAAAAGAGATGATCAAGAATATTAGGTTTGTTGCAATTTTGGAAGATCATGTTTGTTTTGAATATGTGTTTCTAACTTTTTAAATTAAAATTGTATTAGTTTACAATCAGAGAAGGTGATGCATGTATTAAGAAGACCAAGAAAATAGAATGGTTTGCAAGAAAAAACAGCTTTTCAAGTAGGAATTTCTTAATATTTTATTTGGGAACTTAGGAAATGAAAAGTTTTACTGATAGGTATACTGTTACCTGGAAATCTCCCAAAAGTATTGAGGTAATATAAGGCCATCCTGAAGAAAAATGAAATAGCATTTTACTTCCACAAATCCCAGTTTTCAATATGAATCACACTTTTAAGAGAGTCTGTGCATATGTTTGCATGATTAATAGACACTGGAAAATTTTGTCCAGTTTTCTGTTTGCAACCATGTGATCATTTCATACTAAGGACAAAGACATCCTTAAGGAATCAATGAATCAAGTTGATCATCCTGGCCCATTCACTCTGGAACTCCCTTGTGGTATTTGTGAAGCAGGTTCACTGTGCACTGGTGGCGTCTTCAGCCCACTACATGTTGGACTGCAATTTCTACTATTAATACTTTCATGAATTCGGTGAGGCAGAATGTTCACACAGCAAGTGAAGAGAAGAAACTTTATTACCCACACATATGCAGCAAGGAAGAGTAGAAGCCTAGGATTTGTGGTGAGCCAGTCCCCTAGGGCTCAGAGAAGCAGCCCTGGTCAGATGAAATCTCAGCTGTGTGTGTCCCACTTGCCCTGCAGCTAAGGGACCTCAGAAAACAGTCTACCTCGGGTGTTATAGTCCAGAGGGAAAATGACATCTTGGGCTAAAGCATTGTAGGAAATCGTGTTCTAGGAAGGGTAGGAACAGAGCCTGGGCTGTTCTTGCCAAGTCCTTTAGGATGTTGCATTCCTGGCATAATCTACAGTTATTCTTGAGAAGTACAGGTGAGAAGGTGGGGAGAACTGGGTCAGTGCAAGGCCATCCAGAGAACTGTCCTGTAATATTGTCTACTGGACAATGGCTTTGAAAGGCATTTCTGCGGGGATTTGTTAAGAGAGAGAAGCTCATCGAGATGATGCTAATGTACACCTAGGAATGTTCAATCATTTCATTTCTTCTTCAAAGACAAGTTTGATCATATTTAACCAGATCTTCTTAGTATAAAAAATACTGTGAGTGGGGCATGAGAGTTGCCCTAGGTGTTTTACCCTATCCCTTATACAGAATATTATTGCTTACTGGGCTTCCCAAGGACTGTAAAATAGTTAAAAAATAATGTAAACCTCTTCTGCCACCACACTGACACTCAGATCCTCTGCTCAAGGTTCTTGGATCCATCTCAGGGTTCAAGTTACCTTGATTTCTTTGGAGCTGTAATTAGATATAACTAGAAAAAAATGTGGTCTGGGAAGAAACTTAGTGAGGGGTAGGAGAAATATTATAATGAATATATTTGATTCGAAGTATTTGTAAAATGCTGGCAATGTTATTAATCACTTAAGATTGTTAGGAATTTTGTATTATATAATTGTATATAAAAGACCCAAACAAATGACTTGGAATTAAAATGTACCAATTAAAAGAAGCTTTTATGATATATTGGCATGACAAGAAAGCTTGCTACAATTTTTTGCATCATTTTACTCATACTTGTTTTCCGTTTTCCAATCCTTTTGTTTATTTCATATTTGCCAAATATTTTCTCCTTTTCACCACTTGTTTCACATGCAAATCTACTAATGAATTTCCTATTATAAATGTCAGAAAGGACTCTAGTGAGTTTAGAACTTGTGACCCCAGGGTATTAAGAGCATTAAACACTTAGAAAAGATCAACCCTAATATCAGAATGGGTAAACGGCCTGGTCTCTGGGACCTTTTTGTTTGTTTGTTTTCTCAAAACAGGTGAACTAATAATACATTCTTCAACATTACCCTGAGGTATAAAGCTTTACATATATAAGATGCCCTACAATGTTAATTAATGTTAATAATGGCCATATGGCAGAACTAATTTGTGTTTGGATTCAGCATTCCAAAGGTTCCTAATATTTATTCTTAAAGCATGGCCTCTAATATTTGATCTACTCTGGGACACATTAGCGAGCTCATAGGATGTGGGCACAGCAAGGGTGTGAAAAGGCAGTCCTGAAAAATGTCTGGATTTATCATCTGCAAGAACTTAGGTATATACTTGGTTTCTCTGTGTCATAGTTTATTTGCTTTCTTGTTTTATTTGTTTTTTATTTGTAAAACTTACCTACATTATAGGGTTGTTATGAGGATTAAATATATCCCTGAATGTAAAGCCCTTAGAACAGTGCTGGCAACATAGTAGGTGTTCATTGACTGTTAGCTGATGGCATGTAATTAAGCATTTTTGAATTCCAACTCCATTCACTGAGCACTTTATTAGTATAAGGATCTGTAGCAGTATCATAGGAATCTTTCAATTAAGAATTTCTCTTTAATACCTGAATATTGTAATCCAGATATTGTTTACAGCACATAATTGTAGCTTTGTCTTCTGGTGAAGCATTTTGTCCTCTTATGATTAAATCTAAGGTTCCAAATTTTCAGTTGCTGGGCTGGCTGATTTAATCTTAATATTTAGAGCCAATCCAATTACTCCTTTCTGCATTTATGATTAGCTGTGGTTTATATCCATTTATTTTGAAATATAATAACAATTATTTTAGAGAAAACCGTGAAACCTGCAGCAGAGGAGAAACAGAGAAAGATGAGCTTGTTTTAGCAGAGGAATAAATAAAATGACCTGTGGATATAGGATCTTCCAACATGTAAATTGATCCCAAAAATTCCAAAAATCATATGTAGGGTACACAGATCTCTACTGAATTCTAGAATTGCAGAAAGTTAGTATTGAATGGGGCCTAATGCAGCAGTTAGCTGGACTGCCCTCACTAGGAGAAGTTCCTGACTTTCCTAAAATCACACAATCCGTAGTGGATTTAAAGTCAGAAAGCAGCCTCCTGATTGTTTGGAGGACAGGATTTTCTGCCTTGAGCACTACTAATCCTCAGATCAAGACATGTAGAAGACATTTAATAAGAATTTGTGGAAGGAAGGAATGCTGACTTAAATTTGTTCTTTCTAATATTCCCCAATTATCTGTAACTTTAATCTGACCCCAGACTCTGAGACTGATGTTATATCAAGGCCTGACAAATAGAAATTACCCTTGGTTAGTGATTTCTAGAGGGGAATTGAGTAAATAATGTTCTATTTCAGTTTGGATTTTGGGTGTTATTTTCCCAGCCCCTTGGTGGTTTGGGTCCTGTTTCCTTATGCCTATGCCCCTCTGTGGGGTAACTCAGTTGATTAGCTACTGAGTCACCTCTATGTGCCCAGCTTTCCCAGTGGCTGGAATCCATCTTGTTCCCTTTGCCCTACCTGTGACTTGATATAAAATAGGGCTGATATGCTGTCTGATTTGTAAGGTTATCATGATGACTCATTGAATTAATATATGTCAAGCCCTTAGATCTAGGCCTGGCATATAATAAACCCTTAATAAATATTAATTTTTGGGACAAAATATGTAGTGTAAGTAAATTTTTTTCAATAAATATTAGTTTAAAAAGCCAGGTTTTTTCTTTACTGAATCAAGTTTAACAATCAAAATTAATAAAGAATATGCATAAAATACAACTCTTTTTTTGTACTATACCCAAGGATCTGTCCCCATTTCATAACTAGAATAAAGTAACTATGTTCCTTCCTGGTAGGTTCTGAAGAGACAGGGCCTCGTATAATATGGCTGTAGCTGTTGCAGAGTCAAATGGCAATGCTGACAGCAAAAGTCACTCCTGCTAAGGTGAATTATTCCTAGCCAGCCTTGTCGGGCACTTTGTCAAACAGCTGTTAAGAGAATGAAATTTTGGGTGAAGGGGAAAAGCTAGTGAAAGCATGAGTGGACAACTAGGAGGAAAACAAAGGCAGAAAAGGTCAGAGATTATCAAAAATTTGGCAGATGGAAGAAGAACAAACACTAACATAATTGGGGAGTCTCTAAGTCTCTATCAACAATTGGAGGAGTCAATGGAGAGTTCTTAATTCTCAGTCTGGTAAAATCCCCTGGATGTTTCTATGAGGGTTAAGTTGTCATTGCTGTCATTGATTTTGCCATTTTGGGGAGTAGGTAAGGTAGTATCTGCCAAAGACAGGTTTTCCTCCTCATGTCCTTATGGTCAGCTGAATTCTCCTTTAAGGCCATCACGTAACAGTGTGTGAGATGAACTGCAACTGCAAGGAGATTCAAAGCGTCTTTCACAGCTGTATAGGTCAGTACAGCAAAAATAGACATTTAAACATTTCAGAGAAACAATCAATAGAATATGAGATCGATTATGCTTGTGCATTAAGGAGAGGAAGAAATGCAGTTGAGAGTTATACATGAATGTTGGTGCTACTGCGGATGGTAAGTGGTAGGAAAGAATTGGATGGATTTAGAAGTCTGGACAGATGCAACCAGACTCACAGAAATAATCCTTCAGAACCGTTGCAATTTCTTTCACCACTAACAGCAATACAGGGGTGGGTAAGCCAACAAAGCCATGCAAAATTTATGAAGCATCATGTATGTGCAAAGCAGATGAAATCTAATAGAAAGCTCTCTTTCAAGTGCATTCAGTTGCAGGAATTTTACTTCATTTCAATGAATTCATTTTTCTATATTTTGTATATAGTATATAAAAGCAAATATGGGTCTTTGAAAAGGATTCTTTAAAATATTTATGTCTTTTCCCATTACAGCTTGTATTATAAGCAAATTGTCATTTAGTTGTGTGAAGCATACCTAAATATGCTGTAAATAACTTAACTTTGAGAGAGCTCAGAAAGTTTGTGAATAGTACTTGAAGCATTTTTAAAGTATTGAAGCATATTTGAATTTGAATTATGAAACAAGAACATTATCCCACATTTGCCATATGATAAGCCATAAAATAATACTTTACATTTATTTCAGTTGAACATTTTGATTAGGGATTGCTTTATAATTGCAAAAAGAAAAAAGAAAAAAAGTAAGAAAGGCAGGATTAAAATCTTTGCATGAAAAAATGGCAGTACCTATGCCAATCAATAAGAATTAATTAAGTGTCCACAATGTCCTCACCACTAGGCACTGTGGGTGGCAAAGATTGTTGTTTGCTTTATATGTACTTCTCCCTATTCTTCTTACTAACAGAACCCTGGTATTAGGTAGACTGATACTTTTAAGACAGCTGCCATTCCTCTGTCCCAAACCGTGCAATGCCTTCCATCTATTCATAGTAGAAGGTAAAGTTCTTACGCAGGCATCCCAAAAAGCCCTATGTGATCTAGACCCCTGTTACTTCTCTGACTCCACCTCCTACTCTTCTCTTCTCCCATCTGGATATACCCTGCTCTAGCCGTTGGCCCCCTTGCTTTCTCTAGTGTGCCTTGCATGATTCTAATGCAGGGCTTTTGCACTGGCTATTCCCTCTCCTTGAAGGACTCTTCTTCCAGATATTTATAAGGCTAATCCCTTACCCTTTGGAAACCCTCTACTTAAATGTTCTCTTCTCACTGAGAGCCGCCATGACCAACCACCCTATTAAAAATTATACCCAACTGAAACCTCTGCCTGTCAGACCATGCTCCTAATCCCCCTTACCTGCTTAGTTTTTCTAAACAGTTAATATTCTAATATACTATACATTTATTATGTTTATTGCTTATTATTTATCCTCAACCACTAAAATATAAGCATCACATGTGCAGGAATTTTTGCCTGCTTTATTTACTCTTGTATGTGCAAATCCCTAGAACGGTGCCTGGCCCATAGAACACGTTCAATACATATTTGCTGAATTGAATCACTGAGTGAGGCAATAGGCCTAGATAAATTTTCAGCTTCCTTTAAAGACACAGGTCTTGTCAATGAGATTTAAGCATGAGTTTTTCCACAGTGTCTTCAGGAAAGTTTCTTAAAAGGGGCACCCGTTTCCTCTGTATTCTCCATATTTTTCTGAAAAGTAGAAATGTATAATTTTTGACTTACTATGTCAATTTTGTCAAAGTAGAAGCATTCTAATCATCAACCACAGCATTATTTCCTCATTTATGTTTTGTCTTCAATGGTTCAACTAATCTACTTATTTTACTGTACTTTTAAAGTTTCTCTCACGTCTTCCCACTCTTTTAATTTCCATTGCCTCTTTCTGCATTGTCTTCACCCACTTCACTATAATGAATTATATCTACTAAAATAGAAATCTGTATTGTATCACTCCACTCTTTATATTTATTTACTCTTTGCCTATAAGGTACAAACTACTTGTCATAGAATTCAAGGTCCTTTGAAATCTATTTCTATCCTACTTTTAAAGAGTATTCTTCTTAATCAGACATACATTCTCATATACCCTAAACTCCAGTTTATCATTTGCACAGATATAATTTTTGATGCCCAAATATGCTGAGAATTTTCCTTCAATTTTACCTTTGCAAGTGCTGCCTTTTAACTAAAAATGCTTTCTCTCTTGTGACCTGTAGAACTCCTACTTATTTACCTTAATCGGATATATAATTATGTTGAAGTAGCATGCAACCCGTGATTCACAGTTTAACACACAAAAAAACAGTGGTATTCAAAGTATGGTCCATGGACACATAGGAATCCCTGAAACCCTTTCAGGGTGTTGGTGAGGGCAAACCAGTTTCAAAATAACACTAACATGGTATTTGTCTCTTGAACTTTGTTGACATTTGCACCAATGATGTAACATTGTGAGTAAAGGCCACAGTGGCATCAAACAGGGTTACTATTAGGTAATTAAGTACGAAACGTCCAATTTCCTTAAGTACCAAGTTTGACAGTTGTCTCTGACATTTCACTTTGACACTTCTTGTTTTATTTTTATAGTGACAGTACATCCTCAGTCTTTCAAATGCATGTTTTGGCTTGTGATTATCTTTCAAATTTTTTTTAGAGCAATTTTTGTGAAACCATGGATAAGTCAAAAATTCATGCTATTTTTGAATATGAGTTCTGTCATGGAACCAATGCAGCATAGACAGCTCGAAATTTCAAAGAAGTGTTTGGGAAGGATGTGGCTAATGAATGCACAGTATTTTGATGGTATGAGAAGTTCCATTCTGGTGATTTTAATCTTGAAAATGAGCCACGTGGGCGACCTGAAACCAAGGTGGATAATGATAAGCTGAAAGCTGTAGTGGAAGCGAATCCATCCCAACCTACACGTGAATTAGCAGCAAGGTTTGATGTTACTATTCCAACAATATTGGACCATTTGAAACAAATCGGCAAGGTAATGAAGCTGGATAGATGGGTTCTGCAAGAATTAAACAAGCTTCAGAAGAGAAATCATCTCAAAGCTTGCCTTTGCTGTCACGAAATAAAGGTGAACCATTTCTACACCATATTGTTACATGTGATGAAAATGGATTATTTTTGACAATTGCAAGCGTATGACATAATGGTTGGATAACGATGAAGTGCCAAAACACAGTCCAAAACCAAATATTCATGAAAAAAAGCTAATGGTGTCTGTTTGGTGGTCCAGCATTGGTATTATCCACTACAGCTTCATGAAACCTGGTCAATCAATTACAGTGGATGTCTACTGCAACCAACTGGACTAAATGATGAGACGCTTGTGATTAAGCAGTTGAGATTGGTCAATAGAGACAGGCTTCTCTATTGTCCTCTTGCAAGACAACGCTCCACTGACCACATGTCACACAAACAATGCTGCTCAAACTACCGAGGCTGGACTTGGAAACTTTCTGTCATCCACGGTATTCACCAGACCTTGCACCAACTGACTACCACTTCTTCCAGGCTTTGCAAGGAAAAATATTCAATTCACAGCAAGCTGTGGAAAACACCTTTCACAATTTCGCCACTTGCTCTCCCGGCTTCTTCGCTGCTGGCATAAACAAACTACCACTAAGATGGCAAAACTCTGTCAATAGTTTAGGCGCATATTTTGATTAACTCTACTGTTTCTTGTTTGAGATATAATCAACTACACTTTTGATTGGAAATCAGATATGTCATATTTAATGACCTAATATTAGGGATTATATTTATCACTGTGTTGTGCTGGCAAGAGAAGAAGAAAAGGCCAGTGTTTCTTAAAAAGTACTTGAAGAGGCAGTAAAATTATCAATTAAATTTTGACCCTCGAGTACATGTCTTTTTAATATTCTGTGTGATACAGTAGAAGAATGCATGAAGCACTTCCACTACATACAAAGGATGATAATTGTCCCCAGAAAAAGCACCTGTGCACTGGTTTGAGTTCCAAGTTGAATTAGCACATTTTTCATGGAACACTGCTTTCACTTGAATAATGACTGACAAACTATGTTGTTCAAAATTTGATATTTAGCAGACATTTTCTAAAAAAACCAAAAATGAGAATGAAGTGAATCCGTCACTTCATGGAAAACAACCAAGACTTTTTATGACCAATGATACATTTCAGAATTTCAAATTAAACAACCTAGGATATCATAAATCTGCCATGGAGAGTTTGATAGCTCCTTAATACCTGAAGATTTTACAGATGAGACTGCTGGTAATATTAACACATGATTTTTTGATAGTGATTTATAAACATATCAAAAGCTAAAAGATCTGAATGACTCAGTCGACCACTTTTTTTCAGATGACCAATGCCTGAGGGTAAAAAATAATGACTTAATAAAAGATCCACTCAAAGTGCAAGATAGATAATAGATATTAATGTAATAATATGAAAAGTTTGTTTCTATAGATTTAGATTCCAGATTGCAATTAACCTTTAAAAAACTATGACTCATTGAGTATTTTCATCTAATAAAAAAGAAGATATACAATTACCTGGAAAGGCTATTAAAACACTCCTCCCTTTATCAACTGCATATTTGCACAAGGCCAGATTCCTTCATATACTTCTATGAAAACAACATATCTCAGCTGATTGGATGCAGGACCAGATAAGAAAATCCAGTTTTATTTTATGAAGGCAGACATAAAGAGGTTTTGAAAATGTAAATAAATGCAACTTTATATGGTCTAAATGTTTGCGTCCCCCCCCCAGAGTTCTTGTGTTCAAACCCTAAGCCCCAAGATGATGATATTAAGAGGTAGGGCCTTTGGAAGGTGATTATGTAATGAGGGTGGAGCCCACAAGAATGGGATTAGTGTCCTTATAAAAGAAGTCTGAGGGAGCTTGTTTGCCCCTTCCACTACATGAGGATACAGCATGAAGGCACCATCTGTGAACCAGAGAGCAAGCCCTCACCAGATACTGAATCTGGTAGCACCCTGGTCTTGGATGTCCCAGACTCCAGAACTGTGAGAAATAAATTTTTATTTATAAGTTATCCAGTCTAAGATTTTATGTTATAGCAGCTCAAACTGACTAAGATGAATCTTCTCACTAATTTTTTGTTATTGGAATATATATTTATTTTACATAAAATACATTTTAACTAAAATAATATATATGAAGTTTAATAAATTTCTGTTTTAATTTGAAATACAGTAAATATTGATAGATAAAACCTACATAAGAAAAAGCTGTCTGGGATCCAAAGTAGTTTTTAAGAGAGTAAAGGAGTCCTCAGACCAATATGCTTGAGAACTGCCCAATAAAATGATCTTTCTCCTTCATGCTACATGCCTAACACAATAAAGTAGGAAACTATATTCCAAATTGCCATTCAGGGACCCAGGGTGACAGAGGTTCCACCATGTTGTATTTGGACCATTTGCATATTGTGAATCCTGTTTACAACAGCAAGGAACCAGATACAAAATACACATAGAAACATGCTAAATTTTGTACAGTAATTTAAAAATGTCTGGAGATAAGGAAAGCCAGAGAGAGAAGATGTCAACAGGGAGTTTTAAGCAGGAAGTGGTACTTGACTTAGATTTCCAATGAGTGGTAATATAGGGACAGAAGGATTGGTTGATAGAAAAGGAGTATTCATGGAGAGATACAGAACATTGAAGAAGGTCCTGCTGGATTTGTCACAATGGCCTTCATGGTCCTAAGGAATTGAGCCCAACCTTAATAGAGGGTACACATGGGCAGATAGAGGGAGAAGAGTATTTAGAAAGTAAAATGAGGTTATATTGTGATGGATTTTTAAAATGATGCCAAACAGTTTAGATTTTTTTTTTTTTTTGAGACAGAGTCTCACTCTGTTACCCAGGCTACAGTGCAGTGGCATCAACATAGGTCACATGTGGGCTCATGTGATCCTCCTTCCTCAGCCTCCTGAGTAGCTGGGACTATAGGCATGAGCTACCATGCTTGGCCTCAAACAGTTCAGATTTTCTTTATTATATACAAGGGTTTTGGTTTTGAGCAGGGCCATGAGATATGCGGCATTTGAAGAAGTTTATATTGATGTTGATAGTTAATTGAATGTGACTGAGACTGACATTGGCAAAGCCAGCTAAGGGATTTTGAAGTAATCCTAAGCATTAGCGGTATAAATCTGTAATTGGGAGGTAGAAGAGGGAGAATAGAAAAGAAGAGGAAAGAATAATATAAGAGACAGCTGGAAGGAAAAATTAATTGGTTTTGTTGACTGACTGCATATTGGGAATAAAATGTTTGAGATATTTGTGTAGTATTAAATATCCTTTCGTATATATATTTTTCTGTAGAGCTTTTCTTGACTCTTTCTGGCTCTTCCTCTACATAGAAAGCATTCTGTCTAGCGGTGTGTCCAGAGAGAGTATCACTCCTAACTTGAATCATAATTGTTTATCCTTACATGTATATTTAGATGAGTAGATTTCAATAGTCATTAGGATAAGTTCCGTGTACCCCTATAGCACAACGTGATGCTTGGCACATACTCAGTGCTTAATAAATATTTGTTGAGTACGTGATTGTATTATATAGTGAATGTTTCAATTCAGGAAGAATGATTTATTAATTCATCTAAGGTTCAGAAACACATAAATGAGTGTCATTGGATAAATAAAAAAAAAGAATATTTACCAAACTTTTCTGTTGTAATTTAAACTTTGTAAATTTTAAAGGCAGACTTGGAGAATACATAATATACCATACACAGGATAACATTCTTCTTTTTCTGTGTTGCATAGTTGTGTGGCATATGTCTTTACAAATATTGTAATATAACTCAATCTGAGAAATTCTATCAAATGAAGTGACAGTGAAAAATAACATAAAACAGTATGAATTCCTTTGTATGACTTGCAGTTATATATGTAATTTTAGTATATTAGGAAAGATAGAAGCCTACACATATACAGCAAAAGGAATTTGCCAGATATTTTTAAGTGCTTTCCACATATTAATTACTTTAATCCTCAAAATAACACTATGAGGGCGGTATTATTATTATCTCTGCTTTACACACGAAGCAACTGAAACACAGGATCATTAAGTAACTTGCTCAATGTTACATAAGAGCACCACATGTGTACGTGGCAGAGGCAGTATTTGTCTCAGGCAGCCCATGCTTCTAACTTCTGTCTTTGGAACTGAGATTTTCCTACTAGGACATTATAGACTTGCAAAAATCTTATAAAAACACTTCAACTTCTATATGATAGTATTTTACATATATAAAGGTTGATGTTCTTCACTTTAAGAAAAAGCATATTGGCTTTTGCCAAATGGAGAATACAGGAAAAATTCACAATTCCTTAGAAAATTCTATGCATTAATAGATTCAAAATAGTCAAATATTTCTTATCTTACAATGAAATCTTAAAGATAAGAAATTGAAATAAGAAAATAAGGATGCAAAGCTCTTCTGTAGAGATTTAGAGAGTGAAGTTCCTGAACACAAGTGCAGAATTAGCTGTGTAGATGATTTAAAGCCTATATGAATCTGGGGAATAGCAAAAGGCTTTTATTAAAAGAATAAGCAGCACATTATACACTAAGAATTTCTCAAAAAAATGTTCATATGAGAGCTACCAAAATCATGAACACATCATCATTATTATCATTATCATCATCATTTTCATCAGTTGCTATTTTTTAAATAGACAAGGTTCATGATATGGAATTAAATGCTGCAAACCCACAAAAATATAAAAAAAATTGCAAAGGAGCTCAAAAAATAAAAACTGCTGTGTGTTACAAAAAAATTAAAATAGTGGCTCATTTGTTGATCAAAGCTTAACACTTTCCAACAACTAAAAGTGTGACACTTAATATTTTTCAAGTAATTTACACAAGAAGGGAATTATATGTGAAAGAGTTAACATAGAGTTAAAATTATCTGCAATCAGACCCTGCTGAATGTTGGAGACTCTGACTCAATATTTGCAACCAATTAAATTTTCCTATATATAGAGTTGACATTCTTGCTTAAAAAAATCAAAGTGCCTTTTTTCTTTATTGTTTTGCTGTGGGTAGATTTATGATTTTTAGATGGAAACTATTTTTTTCCACAAGAGGATTGATATTTGGAATAAAGACTTGAAGTCAAAATGACAACCTTTATATACATAATATACAATCAAATTCAGTGACATGGTTGTTTATTTGAAAATAGAATGAAAATGAACTTTTTTAAAAGCAGAAGTATTCAGTTTGCATTTTACAAACTAAAATTAAAACTAACAAAAGAAATCAAAACACAGTTGTTCTAATCTTTAGTTTGTGTGTAGAGAAATAGGTTGGAACTAAAATAATCATTCTGAATTTTTTATCTTTAAGAGTATATAGAAAATAGTGGGTCAGCTGCCAAAATTCTTTACAAAAGTGTGATGCACAGGTATACCTTTAAAAAATACAATGAATATGCTTGAAAAGTTGGCAGAAATTTAATTAAATATTCCTGAAGTCAAATTAAGTTTCAGTTGCCTAGAGGAGGTTACGATTAAAGTGATTTTAGTCTAAACCAATGTTATTTGTATATTGAGAATAATAACTTCATATACCTGTTAAACATAGTACAGTTTTATGTGTGTCTGCATGTGTGTGTTGAGTAAAATTAGACTTGATTTTACACTGTTCATCTCGTTTTAGTATTCATTTGATTTCTCCTTTTCTTGGAGGAGCTCAAAAAGTCACATAAGTATTTGAAAAAAAATTGGACATCTAATGTGACGGTGTCGTTTTCTAAGAAATAGAGATAAAAATATATTCTTTTTAAACAAGTAAATAAACAGATGGTTTATATTTCAAAACCACCTTAGGATTCCTTAAATGATTTTCGCTGATGAATGTCAGAATCACCTGGTTCAGGTATCTGGGATTTAACCAAAATCCACAGGTGATGCTGATGTGCACAAAAATTTCATTGCTTTATTGCCTTTAAAATCATCTTGATTTACAAAACTTCCACGACATGTTTTATGTACTTTCTCATATTCCCTTGGCATTGCCTCATAAACTTTCGGACATCGGCATTACTAGGCAAGCAACTCTACTCCAGCTTGTAGGATTCTACCACCTCTGCTAGCCAGCTCCATGCTATAGTTTTTGTGTCCTTCCCCAAGACTTGAATGAAATGCCACACCTAGGGATGTGTAATCTGGCCTTCAGAGAGGCCACCTACCTGAGTCAGTGAAGCAACCAGAAATGCAGTGGAGTAAACCTACTGTCAGGAGAAATTTGACTAATGCAAATAGCCCACAGAAGAGAGCTGGGTAGACCTATCCCTCTTCTGTCCTTCCCACAGACTGCTCTAAGGGCATGGTTGCATTTTCTAGAATTTTATATAAATGGAAGCACACAAGTATGTACTCTTTTTTATCTGGCTTCTTTCACTCAGTATAATTATTGGGAGTTTCAAATTATTGTGTATTAATAAATCATTACTTTAAATCACTGAGTTTTAGCATAACTGGAGATGTACCACTTGGCTGAATGGATAGATGTCTATTGATTTACTGGCAAGGCTCATCAAGAAGCCAGTATAATTCTTCTCATTCTTTCCTGTTTCACTATTTTTTTATTCACTTATTTTATCCTGTATTTTTTAAGGAACTCAGGCTGACAGTCTATGTGTACACTTTTTAGAAGAAATATATCTATTATATTAAGTCAAATACATTTGTATTTAGATAAGTATCTTTAACTCAAGCCTACCACAATGAAATGAGTCACAAAAAACAAATGCAGTCTTATTATAAGATCTAGTAAAGCAAAAAACAAGAGTGTCATACAGAATACATATTAGCTATCTCCTGAGTAGTTTTGATCAATATTTTCTAATGTCCCAGTTTATAATCTAGTTTATGGGAATAAAAAAGATTCTTTAGCTCTTTCTCTCATCCCATTTGCCCACAAGTCCAGACCAGTCCCCCAAAGAAACCATCATTCAGGGGTAATTATTATTTTTCTTGAGGGGGTGGAGGCTGTCAAATTTGTTTACCTGCTCTTGTAAAATGCGAGAATCCATGATATGTGGGAGAAGCCATAGGAATGATGTTTTTCTTATCAATATTGATAATATTGTTATCTTCTTATTAATTTTGCCAACAGCGTGGGAGATAGAGGACAAAGATTGCCCAATGTTTAAAATTTGATTAGTATATTTCTGGCATGAGTCCCTCAAACTGCATAAACTTTCATTTTACATTTTTTGAGTAAAAATTCCACTCAAAAAATTATCCTAGAAACACAAACCATGTTTTTCATTAACTAGAGCATCTACACTGTCAGTTATATATACACCAATTCCCTGGATTATGTATATTTTACATCAGGTTTTATATTTTTATAAATCTTACACTTAACATAAACTGTTGGTGAGATTATGGAGCAGTGGGAACTCTCATACACTCATGTTTGTAATGTAAAATGGTAAAACCACTTTGGAAATAGTTTGTTAGTTTATTTAAAAATTTAAACATATACCTACCATATGAATCAGCATTTATGCACAAATGTTTTATGAGGTTTACTTGTAGAATCAGAACACTGGAAACAACCCAAGTGTCTGTCCATCAACTGTTGAATGGATAAAAAATTATGGTATATCTGTACAGTTTAATTCTACTCAACAATAAAAAGTAATGTATTAATACACACAATAATTTGAATCTCCAAATAACTATACTGAGTGAAAGAAGCTCAATAAAAAAGAATACATACCATTTATGTGATATTCTAGAAAATGCAAACTGATCTATAGTAACAAAAAGGGAATAGTGGTTGCCTGTGGACAGGCAGGGAAATGGCAGGATAGGAGGAGGGATTATAAAGTAGCCTATGACAGTTAATTTTTTGCGTCAACTTGACTGGGTTAAAGGATGTCCAGATATCTGATGAAACATTATTTCTGAGGGTGCCTATAAGGGTGTTTCTGGAAGAGATTAGCATTTTAATCAATAGAATGAGTACAAACGACCAGCAGTCACCAACATGGGCAGGCATCATCCAATCCTTTGAGGACATGAATAAAACAAAAGGCCAGTGAAGGTGAATTTGCTTTCTTCTTGCCTGGGAACATTCGAGCTCCTGGTTCCTGGGCCTTTGAACTTGGACTAGGACTTACACCATTAGCTCCCCTAGTTCTCAGCCTTCCTGCTTAGACTGGAACTGCACCACCAGCTTTCCTGGGCCACCAGCTTACAGACAGATCGTGGGACTTCTCAGCTTACATAATCATGTGAGCCAAACCCTAATAATAATTCTCTTTCTATATATCTATATATATCTTATTAATAGTGTTTCTCTGGAGAAGGCTTACAAATATAGGGCATGAGGAAATTTTTGGAGGTAACTGTCATGTTCAATTACCTTGAGTGTGGTGATGACTTTGCATGTATATACTGACAAAATCTGTCAAATTTTATACTTTCTATATGCGGCTTACTATTTCCAATTATACCTCCTCAATAAAGCTATAAGATATTACAAATAGATCAAACATTGTTATTTCTAATTATGTTCTGTTTTAGTTGTCTACTGCTGTGTAACAAATTACCAGAAACTTAATGGCTTGAAATGACAACATTTATTATCTTATAGTTGTTTGGATCATTGGAGAAGTAGTCTAGGCCAGGCTTAGCTGAGTTGTATTATTCAGAATCTCTTGCAAGCTGAAGTCAAGAGGCAGTGTCATTACAAGGCCTAACTAGGGAAAGATCCACTTCCAAGCTTATTCACACGGTGGATGGTAGGATGCAATACCTCTTGAAGTGGTGGACTGAGGGTTTCAATTCTTTGCTGGCTGTTGGTGATAGGCTGCACTTAGTTCCTTGCCACTTGGGTCTCTCCACAGGGTAGATCAAAGCATGGCAGTTTGCTTTATCAAGCAAGCAAGTTAAAAACTGAGCAAGTGAGAGAAAATGAGAGAGAGAGAGAGAGAGAGAGAGAGAGAGAGAAAACAAAACAGAGGTCACAGTCCTTCATAGTTTAATTTCAAAATTGACATACCATCTCTTTTGTCATATTCTGTTCATTAGAAGCAAGCCAAAGAGAGAGGATTACACATTAGTGCAAATATCAGGAGGCAGAGATAATTGGGAACCATTTCAGAAGCTGCCTAACATGATCTCAGAGAATTTGTTAAAGACTATAGGAACAAAATATATATTAATTTATTATATATTTAGTATCTCACAAGTCATTTACATAAATAATAATCATTGTGAAGGAGTGTCCTATGAAATTTTACTTAAATACTAATAAATACGTTGTTCTAATATCATTTTAAATCAATTTTATTTGCATATTGTCTCATAGATGCCGTTCTTGGTAACATTCATATGGGCCCAACTTCAATCTAGCTGTCAATCACCCTACTATCTCTGTTTAAAGTATGTTGTGTGCTGTGATAAAATATAAAAATTGAAAATGTGTGCTCTCTCCTCAAGGAAATAGCAACCTTTCTGAAAATGCAAACCAATAAAATGTGAACCAAGTATAAAATAAACTTTGTATATATATACTATATACATATAAGTGATAAACTGAATAATGCAGACTATAAATAATCCAGAGATTATTTGACAGAGGAAAAAAATGGTGAAGTCAAAATAGTTAGGAAAGGTTTTATTTAGGAGTTGAGGCTTGAGCTGGGCCTTGAAAAATGGTGAGTGCATTTTTCTTTCTTTTGCCTACAAATATACAACTGTTCTTAATTTGGAGGGAATTCTCAATTGTGTATTTTCTGGCAAGAAGAAATGTCTTACTTCCCAAAGCACAGATTATCAACATGCCAACTGGCAAGGAATACACTGATGAATGACTTTGTCTATCAGATGTTCCTCACCTAGAATTTTTCATATGGAGCAAATTAGACAAAGATGAATTTGTGGTGGTGTGTGTGGTGATGTGTTCTTTGCTGCTTGACCCCCCAAAATTGCTTTGATTTTTCTTGGCTTTCTAGGTCTAGTTTTCCAGTAACTCTCTTGGCTACTAGTAAATTCTGCTTATGATAGCATCTGTTTATCCTGGTTGTGTTCAACAGCTTGGTTCACACAGCCAAATGTCATCTAGGTGAATAACCATGGTAAGTTTGTCTGAGGATAGGGAGACAGTATGAACAAAGGGCTGTAGCCCTACAATATATTTCTGGTATTTTAAAACTATTTGGTATTTTTCAGCATAATTAATAACATGGACAGATGTGCATGTCTGATCTTGTAAGCATATCTGTGACAAGAACCATGAAGTAAACAGAGAATGCTAATTAGACAACACCTGTCTCTGATAAAGATGAATGTGCATATTTTCAGTCTTAAAATGTGAAAAAACTTTGTATCACTTCATGGAACTAAGGACTGGAAGAAAGTTGTATTGTCAGGGCTTGCCATGATAAAAGAAAAATTTCCACCTGTTCCGCAGTCTGTCCTCCATGAAATAACTTTTCTTCTGGAAAATGGGGCTTGTAAGAGAGAAAAGATTAGCAAGAATAATAAGTTTTCCATGATTTTGTAGTATAGGGTAAAGGAGAGAGAGCATATGGAATTGGAAATTTAATTTAAGACTCTGCCCCTTTTTCTCATAGTCCTATTTACTTTTCGTATGAGAGGAATTAGCCTGCACAATATTTGGAGATGAAGGAGAATCCTTTGACTTTCCAAAAGTTGTCCTGTGTCTAGATGGGTGCTAACACTTTGGAGACAGACTGATTTCTAAACTCTGCTCAATGCCAGATAGTTTGCTCTAGGAATATTTGTTGCTGCAATAAAGCAGCAAGAATACATATCTTAAATATAAAAACAATTTTTTTCAGTTATTAATACTGCCTTTAAAAATAATATTTTATTACTATAACCTGGAGTTAGATGGCTTTAGGAGGGACTATAAAACCAATAAACCATTCAGCATGGCATAATATGAAAGTCAAGGTAATGTTATTTTAATAAACATTTAAGTCCATCTAAAGCCATCCTGATTTTTAATTGCTTTCACCTCTTTACCAGACCTTGCTAACCTGAGACATTGCTATAGCATAACTCTTGTGTTTGTGCATATTATTGAACACTAGGCTTCTGAAATTTGTGGAATCCATTTCCAAAGTGAAAGCTGAAATTTTAACGTGACCCCCTTCGCATTCTGTTTCTGCTAGGCCCATAAGTACTAGAAGTGTAGAGTTAACAGTGCATTTCTTTCTGACTTCATCATTTACTAGTAAACCTAAATAGCATTTGGGAAGAGTATATAATAAATGCATTCAGACACTGCAGCTGTTTTTTGTCTGTTTTCCAAACACATAATGTGCTAATTTGGAAAAAAATCAACAACAGCTGCAAATACATGTCAACAGCAAGGTCTTCAAGGGAAGGCCTTAATAGGTTTTGTTAATCTGTGGTGAACCAGGTGTGAATAAATAATTAACATATTTGATAACAGAGCCTTGTTGGCACTACTGCTGTAGCTAAAGTTATGATAGCCTTTCCTTCACGTTCAATATTTACTTACAATATGTAAAAAGAGAAATACTTAATCACTACCAATTCAATAAAGCTAAAGTGGTATTTAAAAGGAAAAAGGATATTGAGTATGGATATCAGAAAAGATATCTCATATAATTGAGAATGCACTTTAATCTTATAAGTGAAAAAAGATGTCTAATAATCTATTTGATTGGCATATCATTTTTTAAAACAAAGAACTAGTGCCTGTTAGTCTAGAAAAGATTAAGCAAAATTGATCTCATATAGAACATGCCAGGATATTTATTAACATTTTGATTGTTACATTTTCCTTTCAAAGATGGAAAATGCTATAATACAAAAATACATGATCTTAACAGCAAGTGAGCATGAAATGCACACCAGAACTTGTAGTTATTACCCTTAAATCCTATACTGTATATGTCAATAAACCTATGTGTATTTTAAGCAGTTACTGAGTAAGGAAGTAGAAAAGAAATATAAGGAACATAAACTATTTTTATTGAGTATAAAATATAATTGATGAAATATTAACATTTGTGGATATTAATAAACAAACAGCAAGACAGAAGAGTCATCATTTTATAGAAGAATGTACCATGCACTAGGTTTAGAATATGTCATTGGTTCCCAAAGAGTGGTTCCAGGGCCAGCAGCATCTGCCTCCCCTGGGAACTTCTTAAAAAGGCAAATTCTCAGGCCCTACGTCAAACCTACTCTGAACTCTGAGGGTGGGACCCAGAAATCTGTGGTTTAAGAAGCCCTTCCAGGGAATTTTGATGCTTGCTAAAATTTAAGAGTTACTTGTCTATGTTAGTCACAAATTTGCATAGCACAATAGTGCTGATTGCCAAGTTCATGGTTTGATGACTAAGGCCCACATCTGGGGACAAAAGCTGTTTTGTGTCCCACACACTCTGTCAGAAAAACAACCAGCTGTTCGTGTCACTTCACTGTTAGGCTTTCTGAGAGACACCCGACAATAGAAAAGTCACTTGCCACTGATTTTTTTCTCTTGATATAAGAGTTGGACAGTGTGAGAGAAAGGTCACCTGTTGCAAAAGTGCAGTGCTCCCAAGGGGGGATTATCCCCTCCCTACTCCAACTCATGAGAGTTGAGATTAGGGGTGCTTTGCTTCCCAAATTTAAGGGTGGGAACTTCAAGTGATTGCCTAGTAAAAGTACCATTGCCAAAATGCTCACTCCTCCTCCAACAATAGAGGGATTGATGTAGACCTGTGAGCTGAAAATTGCAATCAGCAGGGAGCCTAAAGAGGTTGGCAATAGTTGCATTACCAAGCTCAGAGGCAAGGTTGGAGAAGTTTCCATAGGTGACCTGTTTTAAAGCTGTTGGCATATTAATTTACATTAGGTTGAAAAGAATCATTTTCTATATCGAAGAGTGGGGGTTGGTAGGACATGAAGACCTAGAATCTAGATAATCACTCCTTTGCCACCATTCTGTCACTGACTGTGTAAACCTCATTTGTAAAGTGAGGATAACAACAGTATATAACTCACAGGGTTGTTGTATAGATTAAGGCATATGTACGTTACTTAGGAACATGACTTATCATTTTCTCCCTTAGGAATTTTATGTTTTCCTCTGGATATAGGTGGCCTTGTATACCCAGTTATGTATAATAATTAATTGCTACTTGCTGGCAATATATAGGTATACTTTGTTTCAACATGCAGCATGTGTTCTGAAAGCTGAAAGGAATGTTTATATTAACTTTAGCCAGTCCAGAGATAATTCTCTCTCTGATTTTGTTAGTGGAGTATGAATACTTTGTTGCTCTTCCCATCAAAGTGAGGCAGATTTCAAGTTTCCATTTATTTTTAAAGGCTTGGGTATGTATTTTCTCTTCTTTTACCTACCTGTAAAAGAAGTTTTTACTAGTTTCTAGAAAAGCACACATGTGCATAATATTGAGCTAGAACCATCCATCACATAAGTGATACTTAGTAGACAAACAAAACACATTAACATTTAAACAATAATGAGTTTTTGCCCCATCATGCTACCTATTTCTGACATAAGAGAAGTGCGAAAGAGGCACTGAACAAAAATACCTATCAGGAAGCATGATTGAACCTGCAGTAAAGCTGGATTCCTGTGACGGGGAAATGTTTTATAATGAGGTGTGACTGAATTAAACACCTGGTGGTTGCAATATCAAATTAAATCACCCCCTTTGAACTCAATTTCACTTATGAAGTAACTGTAGTTGTTTTTGCTTTTTTGTTTTTTTTTTTAAATGTACTGTGAAAATAAACTCATCAACCAGAATGGTGCTAAAGTGGTGCTAAGGTAACAGGAAGCTGGTCTCAAAAGGCCATATTATCATCTCTTCCTAATTATCATAGTAAGGCCACATTTCATCTTCATATTCATCTCCATCAATATGTGATAAACTATTTCATAATGTCTGTCAACTCACATATTTCTAAGTTATGAGTTTATATCTGTTATTCCTTTTTCTATTCAGTCTCTTTTAATGGGTAGGTGATCAAAATTATACTAACAATTACAACAAAGCAATACTACTTTGAGCAATTATAATTAACATTTATTAAATGCTTTCTTTGAAGCAGATATCATCCTATGATCTTTATGTAGACTAACTCAGGTCATAAGGAAGACCCTTCATGATGGTTACCTCTCCAAGGTCAGTAAGAACCTCCACTCCCTAAGTGGACACTCAACCCGTCAGCATGATCTAAGATTACATGGCTGCTATGAATGACTCAGCATCCTCTAAGGTGAGTAGGCTCTTTCCCATCTCTGAGTCCTTGGCTTGTGGTTTGCCCTTTGTCTAGAGCTCTCTTTCTTTATCCTCCCAAGTCAATTCCAAACCTCCTTTAGGACTGGCTTTAGATATTACTCTCTTTAGGGGGATTTCACTAACTAAATTTCTGTTTTCTGTTGCTGTAACAGAATACATGAGGCTGGGTAATTTCTAAAGAAAAGAGGTTTATTTGGCTTATGATTCTGTGGCTAGAAAGTTTGAGATTGAGCAACTGCATCTGGTGAGAGCCTCCCTCATGCTGCTTCTGCTCATGGCCAAAAGCAGAAGGTGGGCTGGGCTCAGGCAAAGAGATCACATGGCAAACGAGGAAGCAAGAGAGAGAAACTGAGGAAGCCAGACTCTTTGTACCAACCCACTCTTGTGGGAAATAATCCATTCCTTCAAGAGTAAGAACTCACTAACCCCGGTGGGAAGGCACTAATCTGTTCAGAAGAGATCCACTTCCATGACCCAAATACCTCCCACTAGGCCCCATTTCCCAACACTGCCACATTGGGGATCAAATTTCAAGATGAATTTTGGTGGGGACAAACCACATCCAAACCATAACATTCATGAACATCGTGGCCATGGTGGCAGGGATGGAATTTATGCATAGGCTCAGCACATGGACTACCACTTACCAAGGTTGACCTGGCTACAGCCACTGCAGAGTGCCCAATCTGCCAGCAACAGAGACCAACACTTAGCCCCCAATATGGCACCATTCTCTGGGGTGATCAGCCAGATACGTGGTGGCAAGTTGATTACATTGGACTGCTTACATCATGGAAGGGGTAGCATTTGTCCTGACTGGAATAGATACTCTGAATATGATTTGCCTTCCCTACAGCAACACTTCTGCCAAAACTGATATCCCTGGACCTATGGAATGCCTTACCCGCCTTAATGTACTCCATGTAGCATTGTTTCTGACCAAGAAACTCCCGTCACAGCCAAAAAAAGTGAGGCAATGTGCTGATGCTCATTGGATTCACTGGTCTTACCATGTTACCCATCATAACTGAAGCAACTATCCTGGTAGAATGGTGGAATGGCCTTTTGAAGTCACAGTTACAGTGCCAGCTAGATGATAATACTTTGCAGAGCTTGGGAAAGGTTCTCTAGAATGTTGTATATGTTCTGAATCATCATCCAATATGTGATACTTTTTCTCCCATAGCCAGGATTCATGTGCCCAGGAATTAAGGAGTGGAAAAGGACATGGCACCACTCACCATTACCCCTAGTGACTCACTAACAAAATGTTTGCTTTCTGTTCTCATGAAGCTATATTCGGTTGGCCTAGAGGTCTTAGTTTCAGAAGGAGCAATGCTTCTACCAGGAGATACAACAATGATTCCATTGAACTGGAAGTTAAGACTGACCACTTTGGGATCCTCATGCCCTTGAATCAACAGGCTAAGAAGTGAGTTATAGTGGTGGCTGGGGTGATGGATCCAGACTACTATCACTAAGGAGAAATTGGACTACTATTCCACAGTGGAGATAAGGAAGAATGTGTCTAGGATACAGGAGATCCACTAGGGCATCTCTTAGTATTACTGTTCCTTATAGTTAAGGTCAATGGGAGATTATGATAACCCAATCCAATCAGGACTGCAAATGGCCCAGAGTCTTCAGAAATAAAGGGTTGGGTCACTTTACCAGGAAAAGAATCACAACAAGCTGAGGTGCCTGATAAGGCAAAGGAAGTACAGAATGTGTAGTATAAGGTAGTTATAAATACCAGCTACAATCACGTGACAGAAATAAGGACAGTAATTGTCATGAGTATTTCCTCCTTATTTTGTTAAGAATATGTTTGTGCATATATATACCTATATTAAGCAAATATTTTATTTTCTTTTTTCTCTTATTCCTTTATCATGTAACATAATATTTATTGACTTTATATTAGTATTTAAGTATTGTTTTTTATTTAATAATTTTATTTTTTTTTAATTTCAAAATATTATGGGGGTACAAATGTTATGGTTACACGTATCAATTTTGTTATGCTTGAGTCAGGGTTATAAGTGTCCCCATCACCTGGATAGTGTTCATTGTACCCATTAGGTAGGTTTTCACCCATCCTCTCCTTCCCCCACCCCCATGCTTGATTTCCACTGAGTTTTACTTCCCTCTGTGCACATGTGTGCTCATCGATTAGTTCCAATTTAATAACGGGTACATGTGGTGTTTGTTTTTCCATTCGTGAGATACTTCACTTAGAATAATGGTCTCCAGTTCCATTCAAATTGTTAAAAAAGACCTTAATTTATCCTTCTTCATGGCTGTGTAGTATTCCACAGTACACATATATTGCATTTTGTTAATCCACTCATGCATTGATGTACACATGAGTTGATTCCACATCTTTGCAACTATGAATTGTGCTGCAATAAGCATTCATGGCAGATGTCTTTTTGATAAAATGACTTCTTTTCCTTTGGGTAAATACCCAGTAGTGGGATTGCTGGATCAAATGGTAGGTCTACTTTTAGTTATTTGAGGAATCTCCATACTGTTTTCTATAGAGGTTGTACTAATTTGCAGTCCTCCCAACAGTGTATAACCATTCCTTTCTCTCTACATCCATGCCAGTATCTATTGCTTTTGGACTTTTTAATAAAAGCCATTCTAACTGGGGTTAGGTAATATCTCATTGTGGTTTTAATTTGTATTTCCCTAATAATTAGTGACACTGAGCATTTTTTCATATGCTTATTGGCCATTTGTCTATCTTTTTTTTGAAAAGCTTCTGTTCATGTCTTTTGCCCACTTTCTAATGGGGTTGTTTGTTTTTTTTCTTGCTAATTTGCTTGAGTTATTTGTAGATTCCGGTGATTAGCCCTTTATCGGGTATATAGCTTGCAAATATTTTCTCACATTCTGTAGGTAAGTGTTGTTAATTTTATATCATAGTATTGAAATTATGGGATATGAAAAGAAGAATAAACATCACTTAAGAGCATTACCTCTTCCTCTGGAGATAGGATTAGAGTGTTTTCACTTGTACTCAGGATAGTTGTATCATGTTAAGTGGAATTATGACCTTGTTGTCTTTACTTGGAGATTAAGTATGGTTTAAGGAGGTGCGTATGGGTGCCAAGTTGATAAGGGGTGGACTTGTGAGTGTAGGTGACAATTTGACTGGATTGAGGGACACCTAGATGACTGATGAACACTGTTTCTGTGTGTGTTTGTGAGGGTGTTTCCAGAGGAGATTGATATATGAACCAGTGGACTGGAGAGGAAGACCTGCCCTCAGTGCAGGTGGGCACAATCCAGTTGGCTGGGGACCTGGCTGGAATAAACAAGCAGAGGAAGGGGGATTCTCTGTCTCTGCTTCCTCATTCCCTTCCAGAACAGAACACTTTTTCTCCTCCTGCTTTTGGACACCAAGTTCCAGGTTCTTTGGCTTTTGGACACTGGGACTTGCACCAGCAGCCTCCCAAGAGGCTTCCAGGCCTGACTAGGGGCTGCACTCTCAGCTTCTTTGGTTCTGAGGCTTCAGACTTGGAATGACCCACACTACTTGCTTTGAGGCACGCTGCTGGCTTCTCTGGCACTCTAGCTTGCACTCAGCCTATTGTGGGACTTTGCTTCTGTGATGGGATGAGCCAATTCCTCCTAATAATTTCCCTTTCATATATCCTACTGGTTCTATCTTTCTGGAGCTTCCTGATTAATACACTAGGACTAGTATGGAGGTCTGCTGTTGTCTGAATGTATGTATTTCCTCGTATGTTGAAATCCTCACACCCAAGGTGATGGTGTTAGAAGATGGGGCCTTTGGGAGGTGATTAGGTCATGGAAGCAGAGCCCCCATGAATGGGACTAGTGCCCTTATCAGAGAGGCTCAAGAGAGATCCTTCACTTCTTCTACCATGTGAGAATACAGCTAGAAGGCCCCTACCATGAAGCAGAGATTGAGCCTTTACCAGACACTGAATCTGCCAGTGCCTTGATCTTGAAATTCCCAGCATCCAAACTATGAGAAAAAAAATCTATTGTTTATAAGCCACTTAGTTTATGGTATTTTGTTACAATAGCCCAAGTGAACTAAGACAGGACCCCTTCTCAGGGCCCAGAGTAGTGAATGCCTCATGCCATTGTACCCCTCACCAGGTTGGGAACTCTTGGGTATATGTTACACTCCTTGAGAATAGCGACCACATCTTTTTTATCACATGCAGCAAAGTGCCAAGGCACAGGGTGTAGCCAATGTATATTTGTTGTAACAATGAATAAATTAGGTTTTTCATATTTTTGTAATCACATTTGTATCATTTTCTAAATAATTCCTGGGTTACAAAACAACACATAAGGGAAAAAGGGTGGACCTAGCAGGGCAAGAATATTCAGACATTTACTAATAAACAAATTTGCTTTCTTTAAAAATCTTGCATAAATTGAAGAAAGGATATGGAAATAGATCCCAGAGCATTAGACAGTTAATTCTATGGATATCGACTTTAAAAAGTCCTTAGTCAGGGTTTCACTTTACCCTGTAGTCATTGAGGGATTTTCAAGTCCATTTAAAAAGCATTGCCAAAAGTGTAGTATATGAGTGATATAAAGCTAATGGTAAGGAAATTGGATGAATAAAAAGACAGAAACCGAACAATTCAAAAATAAAATAAAAATGCAAAATGATACAGATTACTGCATTTCAACAAGACATATTTATCTGTTTCTTAGGAGTGAAGTTATGTTAAAACTAACTTTAACTAAACTTTCTTGTTTTTAAGGGGTTTTTGATGATTAATGATACCTCTAGTTTGAATGCTTTGAAGACTGATACTTAAATAGGAATCAAGTAGTGATTAAATAACAAACAAATTCTGTGAATATTCAATATATGGCTTTCAGAAATCAGATACAGAAGTAAAAACCATATATATTTTTAAATAAGTATTGAAAACAAATCAAAATGATATGTGCTGTAAATGGCATGCATTATTTATAGAATCGATTACAATCAGAAGTATTACATATGCTCGTATATCAATTATGTTAAATAGGATTCAGATATTTAATGACTAAAGACTTTCATAGCAGCCTTGAAACTAATTATAAAATGAATAAGCTATTATCCGTCTTTGTAGATGTTTCTGAAATATCTTTGAATATTTAGCATTGTTTTGAGCAAGATGTTGTGTATTAGTTTTATACGTTTGACAGCAAATTAAATTTATTAATCAAATAGATTTGCATTCTTTTTTTTTTCACTAAATCATATCTAGAATTATTAAACTCCAGAATAATTATCTGAAGGAATTTTCTCAAGATGATTGAAACATTATGAGCCTCTGGTTCTGTTGAAATACTAATGCCTTGAAAATTCTAGTAGGTTTTCTTATTCTACATGTGTGTTTTGTTCGTATTTCAGATGATACAAACTTGGACTATAATAAATAATGACTAAAAGAAGGTGAGATATTTTTTCCAAGTACCAGGAAAAAAAATTCAATGTTCTTATTTTTAAATATGAAGTTGGTGCTCCTGTTTACCTTTTAAATATAAGATTGTTGCTTTTTTAAAAAAATTAGTATTGAAAAGAAAATTTTTTTATCATTTCCCCTTCTTTGTATTACAGCGATCAGTTTTAAGAGGTCATGTTATATGATGGTTAAAAATGCAGACTTTTTAAATGGTGTCTGAGGTGTTGTATGTGCTCAAGAAATATTTGTTGTTGAAGGGACTCAAATTCTCTCCCTCCCACTTACTATCTGTGTATACCTTGGCAAGTACTTAGTGTCTCTAAGCCCCAATATTTTTCTGGAGAATGGGAACAATAGTCATGATGATTAAATGATTGCTATATTATATTTGGGAAGTGCTTAGACTTTTCCTATGTGTCCCCTGTTACCAATTCCCTGTGGTCCTAGACCCTCCTCTAATCGTGTACCCTGAACACAGGGAGTTTCTGTATAGAGAAGAATCCTCTGTATCCTCTGTACTTGCGAGTGGTAAAGCATTTTGGAAGCAACTGTCTGCAAAGCATTCTCATGTGAATGTGCCTATCTTCAAAGGGTTAATTGCTCCTGGCACGCCATGAAATCAGACAGACTCTGATTGTAAACTTCCGCTCCAGAGCTTACTGTGAGCTGGTTGGTCTGTTTGAAGACAACAATTATGTGAAATTCGTGCCAAAAATGTAACAATCATATTGAAAGATATCTAGCTGCTCTGCCATGTATGTTGCCTAATCTATACAATGCTGCATTACATTTTATTGTTCACACAGAGATTTCTTCATTCAATTATTGAATATCAGATATTTTCCCTCACGGAAATCTGAGGTTGCCATGGCAAATGGTAAACTAGAGTCAGATTCAGGTAGTTTTGGTAGTTTTTTCCAGTGTCATTTATATGAAATTTGTCATGTAATTGTGAGGTACAAAATATTAAAGTAGTAAAAATATTCCAATATACAAATTTTGGTAGTTCAATTTAACAACAATGATACATTTGTCTGTTACATTTTTTTCTGGACAATGCCAATATTTAGTTGAGTTTTTTTTTTTTCTATAAAATGGATCCTTATTAATTGCTTCTAAATGGCATAGGTTCCTTCCACCTACTATACTTTATTGACTTGTTCTATCAGTAAGTTCATTTTTCCAAAGTTGCTTGACATCTATGTTCTTCACATAAATTTGCTATTTTTAAAAGAATCTTTAAAAAAATGTCAGTACAGTACCAGTCATATGACAAATGCCAAAAACATAGATGCTTTATTATATATCATTGATAAGACAACTGGACAGGGTTAAGAGTTTAACTGGATGGTGCAAACAGAATTTGTTTTCACAGGTAGTTAATTGATCAATGTGGAGATAAACACTAAAATACTTGAATGAAAAGAATCCATCAGATTCTCCTGGCCTTGCATGGATTCTGTGTGGTTTTGGAGGTCACTCCAAATTTTATGATTTAATCTTATCTTAGAAATAATGGAGAAATTCAATTCTGGTGGGTGAAAGTGGCCACACAGAATTGAAGGCCTTGTTCAGAAGTGTGGTTTTCCTTTAAAGTAAAGGTACTTCTTTCCTGCGTATAAAGATGAGCTCAGCAGTTACCAGCAGGCATAAATAACCAGCTACCACTTACTGTAGTGATAATTGTAGGTACTTGGCTTTACCTGCCTTTGTGTATGAGGATCACACATGCCTGAGGGAAGATAACTTGCCCAAAGTCACACTGATAAGAGGAGGTAGAATACAGAATTGAACTGGCATTGGTGCAGTCAAAGCCTATGTTCTTTTCCCATAGTGCTATATTACATGTCTTACTCATAAGTGTTTTCATGGTACATACTCAGATTCCCTTTTTGCTGACTCATTGCAAAACACCTCTGTTTAAAGAAATCCTCCATAGAGGTATTACAAATGATTTTTTCAATGCCAAGTAATCTTTATGTATAAAGAGCACGGAGATATTTTTCTCTCTTCTTGAAACCTCAATAGCATAGCAAAAGAGAGGGTTAAAATGTTTTGGATCAAATATTGCTTGTTTTAGCAGAAAGCTAGTATGTTGAAAAGTTAGAGAAATAATTTCCAGGAATTAATTATTAGATTTTTTTTTCTATATTTTTGCGTAAATTTTCAGACTTGCTTCATTTTGTTCTGTTTGGTTTGAATGTCCTCAAGGTCTCCTAGCATGTTGCTCTCTAGGCATAGGTCAAAGACTGGCACCAAGGACATTTTATGGGTGCATTTTAGAAATGCAGACACTCAGGTCCCGTTCAGACCTACTTAGTCAGCATTTGCCTTTTTTTAAGATCCTTAGGTGATTCATAGGCACATTAAAGTTTGAGGATCTCTATCCTAGCATGCCATCAGAATGCTTTTAAATAGCCTTGGAAACTAGAGAGTAAACCCAAGCGTTATAATCTCTCAAGGATCAACAACTCTATTTTGATATGCCCATACTTCTTAATGGGAACAGAAGCATTTCATAAATAATCAATCATCTGTCAGGCCTACCCTGATTCCCAGCCTCAGTAACTGTTATTTTGCTATAACTGAGGTCACGTGATTTCCATCCGTAGGTCTCCTTCACCTTGCCTCCAATTCCTGGGATAAACTCTTATCTAAGAAAGGAATTACTTAGCAATCCCAGCCTTGTATTCTGTGGTTCAGCCTCAAGTCATCTAGTGCTTTTCTGGTTCCTGCAGTTTATATATTTGGCTCCTCTCTTGTTTACCGCTCCTATATCTTCAGGCTAATAATGACTCAAATAATGTGTTGTTCTGTCTCAGATGGGTAGTGTCTTTTTTTCTTTCTATCCTCCTTTCTGGTGGCTGGTACCTGCTGACCTATGAACCTGCCAATAGTTTACCTCCTGGATTTTCTGATGTCATCTTTCAGCGGGATTGCTATGCTCTTGCCTGCTCAGACATTCTATTACTTGGCTTTGATATCAACATTCCAGATCTATGCTGCCTAGTTTTTCTGGTAAACTATAAGAGCGCTGATTTAGCTTTGTGCTTTGCCCCGTTCAACTCACCCTCTTTTCAAGACCTACAATGGAGGTATATTTCCTATCCCAGATGGTGGCTAAAATCCAGATTCCAGGGACTTCCTTTCTCACTCCAGGTCACTAGGAGCTCCAGAACTAGACAATATACCTAAAACAGAATAGCAAATGTAGATCTACTTGTAATAAATTTGTTATTGTGAATATCATTTAAAAATGTACAGATTAACTATGAACTTGCAAAACTTGTGTGTCTAACTTTCCTGTAACTCTATATTTTGTCGGTTTTTGATGTAGAAGAGTTTGATTTTCATGAATACTGAACTTAGAAACGTGCTAAGTTTGGGTATTTTCACATTTTATTCAGAATCCACTAAGAGCAGAAGATATTATTAATTCATCATGTGAAATGGAAGTTTTGGCAAAAAGTAAAATCTACAAAACTTTAGAAAACAAAAGATAAAGATCATTCAGAATATTATACCTGAAAAGATAAAGATTTAGCAGTAGGTCTCTTATTTGAATGTGAAAAATAAAACCAACCTTAAATCTATCCTGCTTGGTTCTTTTCCTGGCCCAGGTTCCTTACCATTTTCAGGGTATCCTATTTTTGATGTATTGTGCCTATCCAAAACTGTCTACAATGAAAACAGAGCACTAGATTTTTCTAGAAACCTACTTCTGTGTCTGACTTTTTCTTTGCTGTGTGCTTCAACACTAGCTACATGCTGCCTGAGGCCTAATATGCATTGGAACTAAATTCATTCATTTTTCTCTGTCATGTTACATTCAGTCACATCTATTGTCAGCATCCCTTGCTAGCATTTACAAAATCCTTTCTTTTTCCACCAAAAAAACTTATCTTTACTTTGATTAGCAGAAAACTATATTGCCATAATCCTGTTCTTACTGACTTTCCATTGTCCATTTTTTCTATTTCTAAATAGTTCTGTATATAGTTTTCAGATCACCTAGAATGCCTCCTGCACCTATTATGACAGTTTCCTTAGTGAATTTATCCAACTTACAAAAAAATTAGTTTAAACATCTCTACCCTATTATTTTATTTTTATTTATTTTTATTTTATTTATTTTTTTTTATTTCAGAATATTATGGGGGTACAACACTTTGGCTATATATATTGCCCATAACTGCCCGTGTCAGAGCTACAATCGTATCGTGGTCATCCCCCAAACTGTGCTCCCCGCATCCATTCAGTGAGAGTTTTTCCCATCCCCTCCACCCCCCTCCCGCCTGCCTGCCCCCTGATGAATATTATTGCCCTGTGTGATGTAAGTGTTGATCAGTTAGTACCAATTTGATGGTGAGTACCAGTGGTGCTTGTTTTTCCATTCCTGTGACACTTAGCTTTGAAGAATGGGTTCTAGCTCCAACCAGGATAATACCAGATGTGTTAATTCACTATTGTTCCTTATTGCTGAGTAATACTCCATGGTATACATATACCACATTTTATTAATCCACTCATGTATTGATGGGCACCTGGGTTGTTTCCACATCTTTGCAATTGTGAATTGTGCTGCTATAAACATTCGTGAGCAGATGTCTTTATTATAAAATGTCTTTTTTTCTTTTGGATAAATACCCAGTAGTGGGATTGCTGGGTCAAATGGTAATTCTACTTTTAATTCTTTGAGGTATCTCCATATTACTTTCCATAGAGGTTGTACTAATTTGCAGTCCCACCAGCAGTGTGTGAGTGTTCCTATCTGTCCACATCCCTGCCAACATTTGTTGTTTGGGGATTTTTTGATATGAGCCAATCTCACTGGAGTTAAGTGATATCTCATTGTGGTTTTGATTTGCATTTCCCTGATGATTAGAGAAGTTGAGTAATTTTTTATATGTTTGCTGGCCATTATTCTGTCTTCTTTGGAAAAGTTTCTGTTCATGTCCTTTGCCCATTTTTTAATAGGGTTGTTTGATTTTTTCTTGTTGATTTTCCTAAGTTCTGTATAGATTCTGGTTATCAGCCCTTTATCAGAGGTGTAGCATGCAAATATTTTCTCCCATTCTGTAGGTTGTCTATTCACTCTAGTGATAGTTTCCTTGGCTGTGCAGAAGCTTTTTAATTTGATCAGGTCCCATGTATTTGTTTTGGTTGCTGCTGTGATTGCTTTGGGGGTCTTCTTCATAAATTCTTTGCCTAGGCCAATGTCCATAAGAGTTTTTCCAACGTTTTCTTCGAGAATTCTTATGGTTTCATGTCTTAGGTTTAGATATGTTATCCATTGTGAGTTGATTTTGGTGAGAGGTGTGGGTCCAGTTTCAGTCTTCTACATATGGCCATCCAGTTTTCCCAGCACCATTTGTTCAATAGGGAATCTTTTCCCCACTGTACGTTTTTCTGGAATTTGTCAAAGATCAGGTGACTGTATGAGGTTGGTTTTATATTTGGGTTCTCAGTCCTGTTCCATTGGTCTATGTCTCTGTTCTTGTGCCAATACGAAGCAGTTTTGGTTACTATAGCCTTGTAGTATAGTTTGAAGTCTGGTAGACAGATGCCTCCCAATTTGTTCTTTTTGTTTAAGATTGCTTTGGCTAGACAGGGTCTTCTCTGGTTTCACATGAAGCATGGAATTATTTTTTCTAGATTGGCAAAAAATAATGTTGGTGTTTTGATAGGGACTGCATTGATTCTGTAAATCAATTTAGGTAGCAAAGCCATTTTTGCTATGTTGACTCTGCCTATCCAAGAGCATGGTAGGGTTTTCCATCTATTTACATCCTCTGCAATTTCTTTTCTCAGTGTTTCATAATTCTCTCTATATAGGTCTTTGACCTCCTTAGTTAGATATGTTCCTAAATATTTAATTTTCTTTGGTGCTATTGTGAAAGGTATTGCATCTTTAATTTGTTTCTTGGCTTGATTATTATTAGCATATATGAAGGCTATGGATTTGTGTGTATTAATTTTGTATCCTGAGACTTTGCTGAATTCATTTATCAATTCCAGTAATCTCTTGTTTGAATCTTTGGGGTTTTCTATGTATAATATCATATCGTCTGCAAATAGTGAAAGTTTGACCTCTTCTGCCCCCATCATGGAACTATCTACCCTATTATTTTAAAAGAGACATTTTTGGCATTGAAGATTTTATTGTCTTTGTACACACACATACACATATATCACATGATGAGTACATAAATGTTTACATAAATACATAACACATTTACAAATGTATAATATGTATATATATGTTTGTGTTCTTGTATGTATGTATCTATTTCAACACACATATATGGGACAGTACCGATAAGTATTCAGATCAATTCATTTTCATAAACCAAATACACTTGAACAACCAGTTCCCAGATTGAAGTAGAAAACATATCTGCCATTTCTTTTAACCACTTTTTACTAAGGCTAAGACTTCATTCCGAGTACCCTGGTTACCATACTTCCCACAGCCACCAGTCATGATGGACTAGGTTATACTATGGTAAGAAACACCAATCCTTAGTGCAGTAAAAGGTAAAAGGTTTTTCATTTCCAATGTTGCATGTCCATCAAGGCCATTGCAACTTTTCTACACATCAATTACCTTTATTTTCTATTTGAAATGCTTTTTTCCCCCCGTGGTAAAAGGACTGAGTTGTCGAGAATTGCACCCAGGTACTTGAAGGCTTATATTGCTCATATTCTAACTGTTTTCCTTTGTATTCTGCACAGCCCATAGGTTTCCCTAAAAAGTTGGCCCAATTTTCTAATTTACAGCTGTAGATGTAGTCACCCTCAATGCAATCAAAGCCCTATTTACCACATACCTACCATGTATTAAATACTGTGTTTAGAACAATAAGTCAAACAGTGAATTTGACTCAATGGGTGTAAAGTCACATTGGAAGATAGTGTAAAGTTATTGCTTAAGAGGCTGTTTTTCCCTACTAGTCTTAACTACACTATCAAAATTGCAGTCAAGGCTTGTACTGAGAGTTTGGGCCCACCCTTGAAATATCTTATGTTTATAGGATTACAAGATAGTTGGAAACTATTTACCTTATGTCCTCAATTTTTGTGTGTTTCATGTCTAAGAAATTTTGCCAAACCCCAGTTCATAAAGATTTTCTCTTATGTTTTCTGTAAGTTTTATGGTTTTAGATTTTTATATTTATGGCTATAATCCATTCTGGATTAATTTTTATTTGTGTTATGAGATATGAATCAAAGTTCTCTTTTTGTGTGTGTATATTTAATTGTTACAGCATCATTTGTAGAAAAAACTATCATTTCCCCACTGAATTACCTTTTGCAACTTTGTCAAAAATCAATTGTCCATATATATTTGGGTCTATTTCTGAACTCTATTCTGTTTTCTAAGGTCTATCTTTATGCCCAAATCTCAGTTTTATGGATTATAGTTTTATAACAAGTATTGAAATCAGGTAGTATTAATCCTCCAAATTCTTATTCTTTTAAAAAAGATTTTTGGCTCTTCTAGGGACTTTACATTTCTATGTGAATATTGGAATCAGCTTGTCAATTTCTGCAAAAAATCCTGCAATGATTTTGATTGCAATTACATGGGGGAAAATTGATGTCTTAATAATATTAACTCTTCTGTATTGCATTTCTTCATTTATTTAAGTGTTTGGTTTATGTCAATAATGTTTTATCACATTCAGTTTACTGGTTTTGCACATCTTTTGTCATATTTATGCCTAAGCATTTCACAATTTTTGATTCTAATGTAAATGACACTTTTAAAAATTTCAATAATTGTCTTCTTTATTGTATTATTTAAGTGAATGCTTTGGGGTTTCTAGTACATATCTTTAACTTATCACACCGTCAAGTCATATTATACTATTCCTCAAATAGTACACAAATCTTAGAGAAATATACTTCCATTTCTTTCTTTCTTTCTTTTTTTTATTTGAGAATATTACAGTGGTACAAACGTTTAGGTTACATATATTGCCTTTGCACCACCTGAGTCAGAGCTACAAGTGTGCCCCTCTCCCAGACAGTGCACACCGCACCCTTTAGGTGTGAATATACTCATCTCCTCTTCCTCCTGATCCTGCCTGACACCTGATGAATGTTACTTTTCTATGTGCCCATAAGTGTTGATCAATTAGTACCAATTTGATGGTGAATATATGTGTTGCTTGTTTTTCCATTCTTGTGATACCTCACTAAGGAGGATGGGTTCCAGCTCCTTCCAGGATAATACAAGAAGTGTTAGTTCACCATTATGTTTTGTGGCTGAGTAGTACTCCATGGTATACATATACCATATTTTATTAATCCACTTATGCATTGATGGGCACTTGGGTTGTTTCCACATCTTTGCAATTGTGAATTGTGCGGCTATAAACATTCGAGTGCAGATGTCTTTATTATAGAATATCTTTGTTTCTTTTGGGTAGATGCCCAGTAGTCAGATTGCTGGATCAAATGGTAGTTCTTTGAGGTGTCTCCATATTACTCTCCATAGAGTTTGTACTAATTTGCAGTCCCACCAGTGTATGAGTGTTCTTATCTCTCCGCATCCATGCCAACATTTGTTGTTTTGGGACTTTTTGATAAAAGCCATTCTCACTGGAGTTAAGTGATACCTCATTGTGGTTTTGATTTGCATTTCCTTGATGCTTAGAGATGTTGAGCATTTTTTCATATGTTTCTTGGCCATTATTGTGTCTTCTTTTGAAAATTTTCTGTTCATGTCCTTTGCCCAGTTTTTAATGGGGTTGTTTGATTTTTTCTTGCTGATTTTCCTGAGTTCTATGTAGATTCTAGTTATACTTCCATTTCTATCTCTTCCCACCACCTGTCTTTCCCCAAACAAAACAAAATCACGAAATCCAAACAAATGTGACCTTTCTGGTGCAGTACTTGACTATAGTCCAATGAAGGCAATTTCAACTTACCTCTAGAACTATAGAATGAATGAATTTGTTTTGTTTTAAGCTACAAAGTTTGTAGTAATATATTAAAGCAGAAATAGGTAAGCAAATACACTGCCCAAGTTTCATGGATCATTGTCTTTTGTTGGCTAATGTCTTAAAAGCCATTTTTTTAATGTATTGTGTTTGTTTGCTTTTGGCTATTCCAGGTTGGAGAATAAGTCTGACCCCTGTTACTCCATCTGGACTGAAAGTAAAAATCCAATTTTTAAAATTTTATTTTTAGAGAATTAAAAAGGAACAATTCTTCAATTTCTTAAAGATCCATGCATGGAGTTGCTTGTTTTAGGGATAAGTGTTAGTATTCTGCAGCGTATGAATTTTATGCAATTGATGACTTGGTGGTAGGGAAAGTGAATGGCATAAAGATGGTGTCTTCTTCTAATAGTAGAAACAGAAAGAGAAGAATTCATACTGGTGTTTAGTGGAAGTAGCATAGTATGTTGTAAAGAAAAAGAGCTTTGGAGCTCAGTTCATTTCCTGATTTTATGCCTTTCTACTTTGTGATTGAGGCAAAGTATTAACTACTCTGAGTCTTGATTATGTTATCTATTATACAAGACAGCAATAATGTTCTGATGATTGTTGCAAATAAATGTAAGTTTCCTAATTTATAATCTCTTTTAATGAGATAGTGAAGCATTAGACAATGGGGATTCTGGAACCTAGCTATCCTTTCTTCTTAAAAAATGGTGAGGGTCAGGGAAGAAGTGTTTAGAGGCCCTGGTTAATAGCCAGGGTATTTTGGATGAAAATATGAATGTTAAGTAAGCAATTGCGAATTTCTGTATGGTAAGTGGTATTCTTATAGTTAAAGCTGAGACTTGAACTATCTGTAAGAGTTTTTCAAATTGAGACTATCGTTTAGTCTCAGGGGTGAGCTAAAATTGAGCCAAAACTGAGAGCCAAAAATCTTTTGTTCCAAATAAAGTACTTAGAATGATTTTGTTAATTAATTTCAAAGTAAATCCCAAACCATTTGGCCTGATTCAGCCCCCTGATGGTGCGACCCCCTCCCTAGTGGCTCTGGGGCTCACATAAGAGGAAAGCAGTACTTACTGAATGTCTAGCATTCATCATTTTAGCTCTTGAACCACATGACTTCACAAACCCACAGCTTTTATCATGGGTTTCCTTCTCCCATCCTTTGACTGAGCTTTACCCACTTGACACAGCTCTACTGCTTTTAATCTTCTGTTTGTCTCTGTCCTTCCACACATGTAGGTTCTGTTGATAATGTTCTGTCTGTATCTGGTTCAGAGACTTCTCCTGTCCTTTAGAACCTTCCTGAACTCAAAGGATGAATTACAGAATGAGATAAAATTGAAATTTCATGTAATATCATTTTTCTAGGGTATAAAAATTCTTTATATTATATTTTATATTATGCTGAGTTGGAGCTAGGCTACCCACTTTGAATCCGTGCTCACCATTTCCTAGCTGTGTCACTTTGGGAAAGCTACTTAATTTTTCTTAGCCTTAGTGCTCTTATATGTAAAACAGACAATAATGGCGCCTTATTCATGAGATACCTATAAGAATTAAATGACTAATATATGTAAAAGTGCTAACAACTCTGTCTGCACATGGCAAATGCTGAATAAATGTATAATTATCAGTATTTCAGAATGTATGCAAATGTATTATGATAATAATATGACTATTTTGCTTTTATTATAGTGAAAGTTTATATTTAAAATAGTTACTTAAAATGCACAAAAACCTAAATTTTGGGTTACTTCTTTCCTTTTTAGAAAGTCTAGATGTTTTACTCATATAATACTGTCTGTTGATACACCATCAGAGGCATCAGAATGACAGACCTAGTGACTTTTATAGAACTGCTTTTGCAAACTCAATGCCCTATATTACAAACAGGTAAGGAATCAGACAACTCATAGCCTTTGAGGCATTGTTTTGTATTGTTTAATTCATTAAGACAGAAGTAAGTGGGAAAGGGGAAATGAAGAGTTGCTATTCAACACATATAAAGTTTCAGTTATGTAAGATGAGTAAATTCTAGAAATCTGCTGTACAATGTTGTGCCTATTGTTAATATCACTATATTATTGTGCACTTAAAAGTTTGTCAAGAGAGTAGATCTCATGTTAAATGTTCTTACCACAATTAACAAAAAACACAGGAGAAAGTGCACATGGGAATAAACTATGTAAAGACTGTAGATTACTTATTTGTAAGTGAATATTTCAGAGAAGATCTAGACCTTTTTGTAATTTAATATGCCTGTAAATCACTTAGGGAGCTTGTGAAAATGCAGATTCTGAATCTGAAAATCTTAAGCGGATCATGAACAATTATAGCAAGTTCCCAGGTGGTGCGTCTGTGTTCCTCGTTCTTCATTCACACAGTGAGCAGCAAGGTTGTAAGATGTAGGAGACTGCAGCAGGGATAGGCTAAAAACTGAAGTTCGTCAGCTGTTTTTGTAGTCCACTGTTGGTCCCCAAATACATCTTTTTCACAAATTTGAGATGAACTTATTCTGTGGTTTTAAGTAAATCGTATTCATAAAATATGCCTCATAAAATAACATTTACTAAGGGAAACATGGGTGATTTCATCCCATTGATCATTTAACCTATATGGTGCATTCTATACTAGAACTTTGCTACCATTGTACATACTTCCACTGGGAAGTAAGGATAAAGTTGGCATCTTCAGCTGATTTATGTGTGATCATAACATATACGTAACAAGTTGAAAATTGGATCATTTAAATAATCATTGAAATAATTGTCTATAAAACACCCAAAGTTTATGCCCTGCTTCCCACAGCTCTCCCCCAAAAAAGTTATAATCAACAGATCTATTCGCATGGATATCAGTATGTTCATATACATATTGCCCAAAACAACAAAAACAAGAACAAATATTGCCTAAGGGAATATCTTAATGTAAGACAAATCTCTGAAAACTTAAATTCAATAGCAATGATTACAGAAGAGCAAATCACTAACATTGGAACCTATGTATTATAAGGCAAAAGATTTTGGGACAGATGAATAATTTTCAATTAATTTTTTTTAATTGAAAAATATGAAAGTATCAAAATAGTCCACAGAAGAGAATAAAATAAATGTCCCTTAGCATTCTATTAACAATTCCAAGAATAATTACTTTTAAAAACTTGAATTCTCTTATCTCTTTAAAGAATAATTTATTATTTACCTCATGTGGGCAAGCATTCTACTTCTAAGGGATCTTGTTTTTATCCTGCTCACATTAGCCTAGGTATCTACTGCTTTTCAGATTCTCTATTCTGCTTGAAGGTTAAGATATTGTGTCCTAATCAAACACTGCCTAAAGTTTGCAGTGCCATGCATTAATAGAAATGTATTTTGAACAGGGGACTTGAACCAAAATGAAACAGCATTAGATAGATTTGCCTCTTCAGAAAAGCACTTTGCTTTCCCCACAATTTCCTTTAATTTCTTTGTTATTTCTAATTACTAGAGAATTTTACATTTGGGTCAAACTACCTTATCATGCTGTTATCTCTTGAAGTGTTTATGACAAGGTTGGATGTTACCATGGAAATCATTGTGCTACACATTTTCATTCTGATTTTGATTTAATATTAAGAATGATTGTGGATTATATTTGTTCAAAATTTAAAAGATTTAATAATAATAAGATGACAAGGAATAAAAGTTTAAACACTTAAAGGTTAATATTAATAGATTTATGTTACAATGTGAACATATCCAGTGTTCTTTTCTCTGTTATGAATATATTCATTAGGGGGGATAATACAGTTTAATAACCTTTAAATATATGAAGTTATCATTTTATTACCAATTAAGTAAAAAATGATTCATTCAGTGAGAGAAGATTTGTTTTATTATCATTATAAATGGAATTAATTAGGTCCAATAAGTATAAAGTCGCTTGCCATCTTATAAAATCCATATTCTTGATTTTACCAAACTAGTGACTTTCCAGATACCTCTAATTCATTTAATGTGAATTCATTTAGCTTCTAACAAGTACCTGGAGGATGCAAGTGACTACAGTGGTTTTCTCCATATTTTAATTATTTGAAGGACAGAGATCTGATTACAATGATACAGAGTGGGTGTTGACCTTTGCTCTGATTAATTTGTTTCACTAAAATGATGTATCTTGGTTTCAAACAGAAAGACACTATTAATATCAGAATAGCAAAATCCCTAGTGAGCTAGGCAAATGCCAGTTCTTGGATAGTAGATTACTTTCCTATATGTTATTTTTGGAGTAATGAGGAGATCTTTAAATAACATCTTACCAAACTATCATTTTGACTCACTTCATCATTTCATTTAGCTCTCTGCTAAAACATTACATCCTAACAGAACATCTCCCAAATGCCCTATGTAAAATAGTAGTTCCCAACCCTCAGCACTTATTCCACTTTATTTTTCCCTCCTAGCACCCATTATCACTTGAGATTGTATATTTTTTTTAAAGAAAATTAGGATATAGTTGCAATATTCTAACATACCCAATAGAATATAATTTTCGTGAAGACAGAGGGCTGATCTACTTTACTCATTGCTGATCCTAGCATCAGGAGCAATATCTGGTATAGTATGTGCTCAATAAATATGTGTCCTTGAGTGAATAAATGAATACAATACCTAGTGTGGGCATTACCACAGGGCAAAGCATGCAGATTATATATTTGACACCACCTTTACACCTATGCAGAGTAGTCAGTTGTTTATGAAAAGACCTCAAAATGGGGAAGGGGCAAGTCAACTGCGTGAAATAGTGTATAGGCTCACCTTACCTTGGGGGGGTGGTGTTCTGTCTTTATATTTTATTTCTTTATTTCTAACTTTTCCTTGATTTACATATGTTTTCTCCCACACTACTATATTCTTTGCAATTCAAAGTGGATTGATAAATATTACAATGGGTAAAACCAAAATAAATGAATCTTTATCATACAACTGTTCAGGTTTTCACAAATGGCTAAAAGCAAGAAATGAGAGAAACAGATATAAGAACTTGGGCAGGGTGGTTCTGAAAACCTTAAATTCTTATTTCTTTATATAATATATAATATGTGGGAAACATACTTAGTAGCCTCTCTTCTCTTGTTTATATTGAAATCATCATTGCCACAAGCAGATGAACTCTTCAGAGTGCTATAGTTTTTCATTAAAAATATTTAGTTTTAAAACATTATTTAATATTTCTTGAAAAAGAGTTTTTTCATACAATGTCTTTACTGTGCAAATGAAAATGCTTAACAATTCTTTTGGGACAAAGGGTAAATTCTAAAGGAAAAACAAATTTAAGTAGAGAACAATCTTCTTGGATTTGTTTGTCTTTATTTATGCTTCCATCCATACACCATGTCATTGCTCATGTGCCTCTGGGCACTGTTAGAAATGATCAAGACAATATTAACAATTGATCTTCCACATCTAGCTCAGGATAAAAGGCAAACTAAATCAATAATTTCACCATTGTACAACACCTTGCTGTAATTTACTTCTAGGGTAATTTATTGTGTATGTGCATGAATGATTGAGAATTTTATCCCCAAGAGTGTCTTCAACTCAAACTTAAGGCACTGTTGCAAAAATGTCATTTGTACTCGCTCTTATATTTTATCTGCCCTGGACGGCTATAACTTTGGATCTACTAACTGCGATTCATTTCTACACATTTCAAAGAAGGGTATGTGGTTCCACAGGTGTCATATGTATTCTTACACTAACTTGTAAACTCAGGGCTTAGTGGTAAGTTTACAGAAAACCCAGCATGAAAAAATCACTTTAAAATCAGTGGGAGATTCCCAGGGGGCAGATTATTTTCTGGGAATAAATATGTGACTGTGTGAGGGAGAGAAGATCAGGGCTGAAAATTCAGGTGTCCATTTCACTACACCTTGGCCAAATGACTAAGCAGTGTGGGGAGAATGTGGAAAGAGGGATTCCATCAAGACAGTCTCCAGGGGGTTTAGAAAAAAATCTTGTAGTTACATGATGGGCTAATCTATGCTCTGTAGTTCTGACCTGAATTGGCCATTTGAGGACAGATTTTAATTTTTTTTTAGCTGTTAAGAGTAATAGCAATGAAACTTGATCTCCACCAAGCAAAAATAAAAACACAACATTAAAACAAATAAAAATGGAAACTCCCCAAATCCTAATTTGCTATCTAAAAGTAAAGTTTTTACAGAATAAGCCCAAATTCTAAAGATGTGTGGGAAACATGAGTGTTGTTTGTGGCTGGGTCCCAAGTGGGTGGAGCAGGGGACTATTAGCCATGAATGGTCATGATTCTGCCTCAGGCTAATTAAGTGACATTAAGCAAGTCATTTGGTCTTCCAGTGTTTCCAGAATTTCCTCATGTATAAAATGGAGGTGTTTCCTATCCCAAAACATTGTTAAAGTGCTGAAGTGATAAAATGAGATTGTGGATACAAAAGGGCTTAGAAAGGCCATGCCAGTGCTTTGCAAACAAAACTATGAATAAAGATGCCTTATATATGTGTATATGTGTATACATGGATTCTACATTATTTTCCAGTTTATTAAGAAACTTGGGAGAAAATGTTAAGATTTGAATAAGTATTTGTAATAGATGGAGAATAAAAGAAGTGTAGCCAGAAAACAGGTTGATCATAAAATTATTGTTAATCAAGTCAATTTGGTCATTCACAATTATTGGATGTTTTTTGGTGAATACAGATAAATCTCCTACAATTATAGATAAGTGGAAGCTTGGGTTCTTCCCCCACAAATTTACTACTGTTAACTGAAAAAAAAAATTAATGAGGTTTATACTTCAGAAAAAGGAAAGTTTTATTTTTCATGAAGGGTAGAAACCTGTTGGGTGGCCATTCCAACAGGCTGGGAAGCAGAGCAGCCAGGCACACATGCTTCAAAGAAGAGACGGAAGGGAACAGGATATTATACTGAGTGGGGTTGTCAGATATACATATCCAATAAGCCATAGGAGTCATGAATATTTATGAAGGGAAATCATATGCATGTAATTGTGCTTTATCTCTCCCATCCCATTACGGCTGGGAACTCAGTTTTAAGGTGTTTCTGGGGTCCGTTGGTGGAGAGGGGTCCATTCAGTTAGCAGAGGGCTTAAGATTTTATTTTTAGTTCACACCACCAAGTAGTAATGAAAGCAAATCTCACATTCATTTTACCACATACAACAAATAACTACAACACACACACTTTTATGAAGCCTCGGTTTTCTAATCTTTTAGGCATTTTTGATAATATCTTTCTTTAAAGCTTCATCAAGGTACATGGAACAATATTCTAGATAAATTTCATATATGAATGAAGTCAAAAAAATCTACCTGTAGTACGTCTGGACAGAGGATCTATCAGTCTCCTAAACTTTAAATGCATACCTTCTTCATACAAGTAAGGAAGTACCTATATAATATTTCCTTACTATTTCACATGTCTTGATTCTTCTCATCCTACCAGGGAAGATAATGTCTAGTACCCAGTATGTCAATTGACAAAGGCTCTGTTGGGAGTTTGATCAGAGATAGAGGTAATTGAAGCAGTAGCCATCTCTGAATGTGAGTATAGTATTTCACATGAAACCAACCATCCCTGAAGAGCCATTCCTGACGAGATTCTTCAGATTAGTAATTACCAATAGGGTGTAGATGAAAACAAATTTACACATGCTTGTCTCTTTAGCTATGCTGATAAGAGCTCTGTGTGCAGATTTGCCAGTATATTTCTGTACTTCTCAGTCCCAATCAGAGTACGGCTCACTCAGACAATTTTGATATGGTCAGTTCTTTTATAACGCTTGTTTTGAAAGTGCAAATTTGGTCAATGTGATTCATATTTTAGGGAACATTGTAAGTGTAATATTAATTTTTCACTTATCTATAGACAATTTCACCCATGAGAAACACTAAATGCATGCCGGAAACTCTCTTCAGATGAACTGAGCCCGGGAGGATACACAAACTACACACATGCAGCACACACCTTAGTTCACAGCTTGTGTGATTAACCACAGTTAGCTAATGTAGAATCATAACTTTCTGTCTGATTTTGCATAACCCTTCTTCTACCACTTCATGATAAGCAAAATTTCTTTTCAAATAAAATGCCATATTAATTGTAGTATTTATGAATTTTTAAACTACGTAACATGTAAAATTTTGCTACTTTTTTGGGGGGTCTGTCTTTTTTTTTTAATGTGTCACTGTTGAAGTTTTTGAGTGTTGTGCCATATACAAATTTTCCATGGGTGATTTTTCATGGCTTGATTTTGTTTAGCATGGTGATTCCTAAGAACATATATGAGGTTTTATAGCAGACCTGACTGTTTTCACAATGAAACTTCGTACATGGTGTTTTCAGATGTCCGCAGTATTGCCCAAAAGCACAAACTGCACGTAGACTACCTTGAGTAGAGTCTATATAACTCTGTAACTACTCTTCCCTGATCTTTGTAAGGAGTGGTCAGTAACCTTGGTACATCTGGATAAAGCGTGTTGAAAGTACTTAAAGAGATATGAGTGTGCTTCTAGATAAGCTGTGGGGTTATCTGAAAAAAAAAAAAGCAAGATGATATTGCTTCTTAAAGTTGTACTTGGAATTTGCCTTGATTGTTGGGTTTATTTTCCCTAAGTGCTCATGTCATAGAGTCTTATATATCATAAATTCTCAATATTAATTGAATAAATATACAAACATGTGAACTGTTCAGATACCCTCAAAGGAACAACTACAAAGTATCCCAAATATACACCAGGCATAGAGCCAGTATTACCTGATGGGTAATAGTGACACCTGCCAGGCAGAACCTGATATGAACCAACCAAAGCCATGACAATCTTTGTTCAATCCATAGAGGGTTTGATCAGAGGGTTTGGCTACTCCTTTGTTGAAAACAAAACATGGTATTGGCTTTTAAGTCTCACTAAAGACTATGTGTTGACCAATAGATATAGCAACAATTTTGTCATCAGGTTATTTAAACTGAAAGAAAAATATTTTTAAATCATTTTATTTTTCTGTTTTGTATATATAGTTACAGAACAAGAAAATATAACCTGAACCAATGTAGAACAAATGTGCAGAATCTGCTGATTTGCAGCAAGTTTCAATTTACCAAATAATAGCAATATGAGTAAATTTAAATCCCAAATTCAAGAGAACATCCCACATTCACTGGTTTTTGGTACAACAGTTAGACTGAAGTGGGAAAAACATGGAACTTTAAGAATTTGTTAGTCAATCAATTGCATTGTTTCAATATTTTTTCTTTGGACTGTGTGTGGGTCATTGCTTCAAAGGCTTGTATCAATAACCATGGAGATTTTGTAATGTTCAAAATGGGGTTTACAGTGATATTCATTTCTAAGTAAAGCAGAATTCTGTTAAATAGAATCCACACAATTAGAAAGCTTTGTCAGAATTTTCCTACATGTATATATGCACCTTAATTATTTCTGTTTAAAAATGAACCCAAGGTTCTATAAAATTCTAAATTGCCTATTGAATTATCAGTATGAATTTGAAGTAATCAGTATATTCATATTCTACTGAATGCAAATAATTTGAAAATATGTGCAACATGGATTATTTACATCAATGCTGAAACAGATCATTCAGTGAAGCAGAGCTCTTTGGAACAGAAACCTTCACTGCTTTGAGTCATTCAGACCTCAGATATAATAAAATCTTGAGTTTGCCACTAGCTGTGATTTCTGTCATGTTATTTTACTGCTATAAGCTTCAGGTTATTCATATATATATAATGGTAGAATCATGTCTACTTTACATGGTGGCTATAAAAATTAAATGATACAACATTACATCAAATACTTGGCATATCCATTCTCAGTGCAAAATATTGGCTCCCAATTTCTTATTCTTCCACTTCATTCTCTGATGATTTAAGTTGTAAATGGTAATTTATGGCATATGTAATTCAATAATTGATTTCTAAAAGTATTATTTTGTCAGGCTTTTGAAAGAGTTGATGCTTTTTCCTTTTTATTTAATTTTAAGGAGCAATTATATATTAACTAGCATATGTGAAAGATATAACAGGAGCTAATTTTAGATGTTTCATTTTCCTACAATTGGACATAATGAGCCATTATAGTCTCTTTGGTCAACTACACAAATTAGGTAATTTTATCTTAAAAATGACATGAAGCCAGCTGTGGGGATCCAATGTCTTTAATCTTCAATTTGTTACCTAAAGTCTGTACACTTAAAATACTTTACCTAGAGGTATTTAAGAACCTCCAAGAATAAGAGGTAACATATTGTAGAGAATTTAGAACATTTCTTGAAAGAATCAAGGTAAATCTTCCTAAATTGTTTCAAGTTAATTTTTCAGTCCTGAGATATCCAGAAAATTTCTTTCAATTTACTTGGAAAACTCAAAGGACTGCACAGACTCAAAATTTGGATTTGAGAGATTTCCAAGAAGGGTGGCTTTGGTGAACTTCCCAGTCTTTGGATGGAGATTTTCAAAAGGCTAAAACTTTTGAAGTAAAAGTAAACTGGAAATATATGGACTCTCACAGGGATAAACCCAAGTTTGAAACAAATCTCAAATTGATTGGATTAAGGCGTTCTGGGATTGCTGGTATGCTTATCAGCTTAGTACAGTTACTTATCAGAACTAAATATAAGTCCTTTTCTAAATTTTTTTTTTGTTTATTGATTTAGCATGTAAGAGTGCAGTTTTGTTACAAGGATATATTGTATAGTGGTGAAGTCTAGACTTTTAGTGAACCCATCACTTGAATAGTTTACATTGTACCCAATAGGTAATTTTATATCCCTCACTTCCTTCCCACCCTCCTACATTTTGGAGTCTCCAATATCTATTATTCAACTCTGTATGTCCATGCATAACCATTGTTTAGATCCCACTTATAAGTGAGAACATGCAGTATTTGATTTTGCATTCCTGAATTACTTTGCTTAGAATAATGGTCTCCAGTTCCACCCAAGTTGCTGCAAAAGACATGATTTCTTCCTTTTTTGTGGCCAAGTAGTATTTCATGGCATGTGTATATCAAATATGTGTATACACACACACACCACATTTTCTTCATCCAGTCATCCTTTGATGGATACATAAGTTGATTCCATATTTTTGCTATTGTGAATAGTGCTGTGATAAATATTCGAGTGCAGGTATCTTTTTGATATAATGATTTCTTTTCCTTTGGGTAGATACTCAATGGTGGGATTTCTGGATTGAATGGTAGATCTATTTTTATTTCTTTAAGAAATCTCCATACTGTTTTCCATAGAGGTTGTACTAATTTACATTCCCACCAGCAATGTATAAGCATCATCCTTGCCAACATCTATTTTTTTTGACTTTTTAATAAGGGATATTCTGAATAGAGTAAGATCATATCTAATTATGGTTTTAATTTGCATTTCTCTAGTGATGTTAAGCATTTTTTTCATATGCTTGTTGGCTACTTGTGTATCTTCTTTTGAAAATATCTGCTCATGTCATTTGCCCAGTTTTTAATGGTGTTATTTGCTTTTTTTTATTATTGAATTGTTTGAGTTCCTTAAAGATTCAGGATACTAGCCCTCTGTTGGATGTATAGTTTGCAAATATTTTCTCCCATTCTGTAGATTGTCTGTTTGTTGATTATTTCTTTTTCTATACAGAAGCTTTTTAGTTTAATTAAGTCACATTTGTTTATTTTTGTTTTTGTTGCATTTGATTTTGGGGTCTTAGGCATAAATTCTTTGCCTAAAGAGTTTTTCCTAGGTTTTCTTCTAGAATATTTATAGTTTCTGATCTTACATTTATATCTTTCATCCATCCTGAGTTAATTTTTATATATGGTGAGAGATAGAGATCCAGTGTCACTCTTCTGCATATCACTATCCAATTTTCCCAGTACCATTTGTTGAATAGGGTGTCTTTTCCCCAGTGTGTGTTTCTGTCTGCTTTGCCAAAGATCATTTGGTTGTAGGTATATGGTTTTATTTTTGGGTTCTATGTCCTGTTCCACTAATCTATGTGTCTATTTTTATGCTAATATCATGCTATTTTGGCTATTATAACCTTGTAGTGTAATTTGAAATCAGGTAGTGTGATATCTCCAAATTTGTTCTTTTTGCTTAGGATTGCTTTGGCTATGTAGGCTCTATTTTGGTTCCATATAAATGTTTGGATTGTTTTTTCTAATTCTGTGAAAAAAGACCTTGGTATTTTGATAGGAATTACATTGAATCTATAGATTGCTTTGGGCAGTGTTGTCATTTTAATAATATTGATTCTTCCAATCCACGTGCATGGGATGTTTTCGCATTTGTTTGTGTCATCTGTGATTTCTTTCATCAGTGTTTTGCAGAAATCTTTTATCTTCTTGGTTAAATACATTCCTAGGTATTTCTTTTTTTGCAATATTGTAAATGAGATTGAGTTCTTGATTTGGTTCTTAGCTTGGTCATTATTGGTGTATAGGAGTGATACTGATTTTTGTGCATTGATTTTATAACCTGAGACCTTACTGTATTTGTTTATCTGGGAGTCTTTTGGAGGAGTCTTTAGGGTTTTTTAGGTATAAGATCATGTCATCAACAAACAGAGATAATTTGACTTATTTTTTTTCCAGTTCAGATGTCCTTTATTTCTTTCTCTCACTTGATTGCTCTAGCTAGAACTGCCAGTACTATTTTTAATAGAAGTGGTGGAAATGGGCATCCTTATCTTGTTCCAGTTCTTAGGGGGAATGTTGTCAACATTTCCCCAGTATGACATTGGTTTTGGGTTTGTCATATATGGCTTTTATTATTTGAGAGTATGTTTCCTCTATGCCTAGTTTGGTGAGGGTTTTTATCATGAAGGGAAGCTGAAGTTTATCAAATGTTTTTTCTGCATCTATTGAGGTGTTCATATGGTTTTTGTTTTCAATTGTTTATGTGGCAAATCATATTTATTGATTTGCATATGTTGAAATAAGTCCTCTTTTACAAAAGAAAACATATGTTAGTGTTTTAAATTATCCTTCTAATTTAGGTACAATATCTAATGCTCATTTAAAAATAGCAAGACATCAAGGCATTCCAGAAGGCAATGCTACATCACTGAAAAGCAAGATACACAATAGACAATGGAAAGAGACCTATAGAGCATCCAAGTTGGTGATATCCAGAAAAAATAGTAGAAATGATTACTGACATTAAGATAGAACTAGAAAATATTTTATGAAATAAATAGAAATTCTTGATGAATATAGATAAAAATACTATAACTGATTTTAATAACTCAGTCTATGTGTTTAACAATAGATTAAAGAGAAATTTGGTGAACAGGAACATAGGTCTAAAGAAGCATTAAGACTGATGTTTAAAGACCTAAAAAGATATAAAACATAAAATGTTAAAATAAACGTATGGGTAAGACGAAAATATACAGTTATATGTCACTTAATGACAGGCATATGTTCTGAGAACTGTGTCATCATGAGATTTCTTTATTGTGTGAACATCATGAAGTGTACTTACACAAAACTAGATAATATAACCTACTACACATCTAAGCTATATGGTATAGTCTATAGCTCATAGGCTATAAAGCTGTACAGAATGTTATTGTACTAAATATTATGATACTATAATATTATATAGTATTATAATTTTATGACACCAGTGTCAAATATGTGATCTGTTGTTGACCAAAATGTCATTATGTGGCATGTGACTCTAATTTATTTCTAAATTATTATTTTATTTTGAGAGTAAAACTTGGTTACCCAATCAGTCAATAGACATTAATTAATCTCCAGAGGTATAATTTAGACTGATTGGTAAATCCAAGACATATGGTCGCTCATACATAGCGTACAGTTAAAATGCCAAATATAAAGTATATTTCAAGTCATAGAAAGGGAAAATTAGGAAAATGAAGAAAATAAATGTTTTCAGAGATAACAATATTGCATTTTCCAGAATTAATGAAAGACATCAAGTCAAAATTTCAACAAGTCCTATGAAGTCCTTCAAAATCAGTCCAAACTTAATTCCATTTTTGGTGTGAAGGATTAGACATTTAACAAATAAGTCATCCAAATATGTAACTATTCACTCTAAAATACTAAAACAACTATACAAGTGAACTAAAGCAGGAAGATTTTGTTAAAAGTGGCCATCGTTGTGTGAGTTTCACATTTTTCCGTGCCTAAACTCTGAAAGAAAACCTACCATCTTTTCAATTAGAGGAATCAAAGGAGGAAGGCTCAGGCATGGAGCCACAGGGCTGGGCATAGGGAACTTTCGGAAAGGAGAGAGCCAGAGAGAACACACGACAATTTAGTGTATGATCTCTGCCATTGTATCTACCTGACTTATGAACTGCTCATATTCAGGGTAGACAAAAGGTATTTTAAACTGAGATCCTAACTGCTGCACACTTGAGACATGGCAGAATTTGCAGTTTGAGCTTCACTAAGTTAATTGCCAGCCAAAATAAAAATACCCTTTCAAGCTATATAACAGAACCCAGAACAATATGAGTACTCTGCTCAAGATCCTGAAGAGTGAGTGGCAGCTAGATGGTGATACAGCTACCCTCCCAAGACAGGCCTAGACTTCTACAATGATGCCACGACTGTGCCTGCCACCTTTACCTGTGCCTCAGGTTTCCAATGACAAAGGGGCTGGTGGTGGCATCAATGATATTCACTATGTCTATGAAAAAAATTCCAAATTGTTCAACATTAAAAGAATCATATCAAAAGATAAAAGCAAAAGAAGCTATGATCATTTCAATAGAGGCAGAAAAAGCATTTGAAAAATACTTTTATGCTTTAAAAAGTTCAACACAATTTCATGATTAATAATTCAGCAAATGAGGAAGAGTAGAATTTCATTAACATAATGAATGGCATATATAGAAAAACCTTCAGTAACATCATAAGCTAAGATTAAAAAAAAGAACTGAATGCTTTCTAAGATTGAGGAAAAGGCAAGGATGCTTTTCTCCACAATTCTTAACAAACATTGTATTGAAAGCGATAACTGTTGCAATTGCACAACTTAAATTGGTGCACTTTATTTAAATAAATTGTACCTCATTTAGGAAAATTTAAAAATCCACCTAAATTTAATAGTCACCAAAGTCTGCAAGAAATTACAGAAGAACACTAGCTCATTTATAAACCTAGGTAAATCATAGTAAATTTGCTATAAAACAAAGACAAAAAGGAAATCTGACATGCAGCCTGAAGAAAATATAAAATCAATGGTTTATGTCCTGCATTGTCCAACAGATGGTATTATTAGACTTGAATAAGTCAAGAATCTGTGTTGGAATCTTTCAAAGAATCACTATTAAGAATACTGCAAGATTGTATAGGAAAAAGTTAATTGAGGCAAAAATATGGGATGAAAAGAGTAATCAGTTCAAAGATGTCAAGTGATAAAAAACAGGGGCATAGATTAAGTGAGCCAAATTAAATGCTAATAGTAAAATGGCACCTTAAACTCCAATGTATTAGCTATTACACTGAATACCATAATTAAATAGAAAAGACCATGACACTAGATTAAAAACAACTATATGCTGCTTAAAAGAGATACACTTAAAAAAATAAAAATTAGAATAATGGAAAAATATATGCTATGCAAATGCAAAATAAAAGAAAGTTAATAAAAATATTTAAATATCAGATGAGGTAAAACATTTTGCTAGCTAAATAGTGACATTTTAAAATAATAAAAATTTTGGTATACCAGGAATTAAAGCAATTCTAAATTGTAAGGGCCCATTAAAATAACTTTAAATATATATAACAAAATTGAAAAGAGCAACAAAGATAAATAGATAAATTCACAATCATGTTGGGCTTTTTCAAATAATTCTTTCAGTAGTACAACAAGTAGACTGAAAATTAGGAATATATAGAAGAGTTTAACAAAAATTAAGTCAAAAAACATGATCTAATTATCATATAAACAACATTGCACTCACCGAATGTAGAATAAAGATCTCTTTAAATTACTCAAAGATAATTTACTGAAATTGAACATATGCTGATGCATAAAGCAGGTATCAACAATTTCAAATGGATGAAATCATAGAGAATATGTTTCAGACCTAGTGGAATTAAGATGGAAATCAGTAACAAAAGAAAAGGTAGAAATCTCACAAATAATTTGACTTTATAAGACACATATTTTATAACTTTTAGATTTAAAGCAATCATCAAAATGGATATTAATAAATACAATACATCAAAAGTTGAGGGATGTAGCTGTATCTCACTAAAAGGAAATGCAGTGCCATAAATGCATACATTAAAAAGAAGAAAGACTGAACATCAATGATCCAAGACTATGCTAAAGGACGTTAGAAAAATAACAGCAAATTATACCCAAAGATAGCAAAAGGTGTAAAGCAATATGGAAACAAATAGAGAGTTGAAATAGAAAATAAGGCCAGAAGTAGAAGTGATCAACTAATTCAGAGGTTAGTTCTTTGCAAAGATCAATACAATTAACAAATGCCTGAAACATCTAGCAAGACTAATAAGTAATCAACGTCATAAGTGGGAAAATATATTACTAAAGATATATCTAATTTTAGAGAAATAAAAAAAATCATAGGGGTTATTTTGAAAATTAAATTAATTGTACAAGGTCTAGAAAATTAAACTTAATTAAACTCATACAAGAAAGAATAAAGCACTAGAATTTTTTGTTATATATTTAACACTAACCATCTTTTATAACTCTAGTATCACATTGCTTCACTGATTAATTCTGCCACATATTTATGGATTAAATTACATCTCTCTTATATAAACTACAACAGTAAATAAGAAGAGAGGAAATATTTCTCAACTCTTTTTATGAAATCAGAATCACCTTGATACTGAAAATTGTCAAAGTTATGATGATAAAAGGAAAGTACAAGTCAATATCATTCCTGAATTCAGAAGCAAAAATCCTAAACAATTATAAACCAACAAAATGCAGTAATATAAAGAGACTAGTATGCCAAGAGCCAAGAAGGCCATCAGGAATTTCAGAATGGCCTGCTATTTGAAAATCTATCTATGTAGTTCAGTGTGTTAACAGAATAATAATAATAAAAAATAATAAAATCATATGATTATCTCAAAATATTCAGGAAAAATAATTTGATTTAGTTTGATACCCATTAATAAGAAATTTTTGGAAACTAGGAGAGAACAGTAATTTAGTATTAAGATCATAAAGATAATTACAGAAAAGAGACTTCACAATATATCACACCTTTCCATGAATTTAAAAAAAACTCCACTTTATTCTACATCTCCTGAAGAAGTTTTAAATTCCTTTAGATTGGGAACCACATAATGCAATCAGTTTTGTATTTTTGTTTACCACTGTACTGGGAAAATAATATACACTGAGCTAATTACAAACTCAGGGATTTTATATGCAATTTTATCTCTGCTTGGAATTCTGTTGATCCATATCTTCATATGACTATCTCGTTCTCATCATGCTTATCAACTCAAAGATTACCTTTTCAGATGTAGCTTTGCCAACCATTCTAGCCAAAATGATCTCCTTAGGTGTCTCTGAACCTGTATTCAGGTATGTTACCAGGAATAAAAGCTGTCAGCTGATGGCATTATGCATTCATGTATGCATGCCACAATATTTTTAGTGCCTTCTAAATGCCAAGAGTTCTTCCACATAGCAGGGATAGAATAGTGATGAAAATGCAATCCCTGATCTGGTTCATTGTGAGAGGAGAAAGACAGTAAAAGTAGCAAGTATTACAATTTCAGAAAATGGTAAATACTTATGATAATAAATCATAGTAGCAGATATAAAATAAATTGTTGTAGCATTTTCCATTCTTAGGTTCCTCCTGTCATTGGTAACAGCTAAGATTGATAATATATGTTCATAATTTAACAAAAATATATTGCAATTGTCACTTTTTACTTAACAGTATGTGCTTCAAAAAAGTGGTAAAAGGAGATTATTTTTATGATCTTTACAGTAAGATTAACAACAAAATCTATGTATTTTGATAAACACTTAGAAACAATGTATTTAGTACCACATATTGGGGACTTCGAAGAATATTTTTAAAAACGATTTTGGTGGATTATTCAGTAGGAGTTATGCATTAATAATGTGACTTTCCCTTTCCTGTAAACTCCAGAATTTATCCTCCAACTTGTGGAGCATATACTTCTTTTTAATAAAGCTCTTGTCATTCTGTAGTGGTGCATTACTAATTAGACAATTATTTCCACACTGGTAAAACATCACTTGAAGTATTTATTATAGCTCTTGGACTGTTAAAAAGAGTCACCCAGTTATAAATTGCTTACATTACATCCGGTATCATTAGCGACACAGTTCAAAATTGCTTGTCCTTTCTCAAAGCAAGTGTTGCATAATTGCTGTAAGTAACTGCAATTACGAACCCGTAACTTTCAAGAATGACATTTATTGACTTAATTAAGTAAATTAGGAATGAAACTTACCTACAAACACAAAATTAATAAATATTGCCCTTTATAGAAGACCTTAATTACATAAATTTTATAATCTATACATAGTTTATTCATTTATATTATTCTTCCATTCAACAAATATTTTTAGAATACCTTGTATATAAAAAGAAATATGCACATGAATATCAATGGAATCAGCAATATAATGTAATGTGTGTTAATGAATTCATGCTAAATTCATGGTCAATGTGAGCTGCCTAGGAGATTTGACTGCTTAATCAGAAATTACTATAGGCATGATGACTAAACTGAGAGAGGCATTTTCCATGATAATCCATGTTGATCAGATAACATATGGGATTATGCTTCATTTCAATATCACGTTTTAGAAGGACATTGCCAAATAAGACTATGCATAGAAGAAAATATTCAGGAAATGGGATTGGAAACCTTAATATACGGAAAAGTTGAAGGAATTGGGGCTAACTAGCACTAGCTAAACACACACACACACACACACAAACACACACACACAAGAAGAAGATGGAGGGGCAATAAAGAAAGTAATTTCTGCACAAATTCCTCAAGGGGGGAGTACAACATAAGGCTCTAACTTTGATGATAATCATTTATCATATAATGTTGCATCAATAATTAATAAAAAACTTTTTAAGGAGAGACAGAATCATAAGAGTTAAGGAGACGAGAACAACTATAGAAGACATAGGTAACATAATTAATGAATAAATCCAATAGACATATATTAAATTCACATCCTGAAATAAAGAGTACATTTTTTTATATGGGTGAATGGAACTTTTAAAAACTTTAATAGAATAGAAACTTCAGTAACTGAAATTAAAAATTACTACAAATATGGAAAACAAGAACCTCAGAAATCTGAACATTAAAAAACAAACTGCCCCTAGTGATTCTTTTGTGTCAATGAATATAATCAGTTATAAATTGCCGTATACTTTATAAATAATAATGATTAAACACTTCACAGCTAAACTTTTTAAAGTTAGCTAAAACAGCACTCAGAGGGATATTTATAGCTTAAATATTTATATTACTGAACAGGAAATAATTCAGTTAATTGAATTATCTACTCATCTGAAAGAGCTAAAAAAATGATCAACCAAATAAACCAAAAGAAATCTGAAGAAAGGGTATAGTGAAGATAAAAACACATTGTAATGAACTGAAAAACAACAAACTCATTTAAAAAATTATTGGTGCTTTGGAAATAAAAAACGGTAAGCCTATCAAGACAAAATAAGGGGTAAGTGACATCAAATTATATATGTAAAAGGTAATAAGGTAATATATTACTAAACTTTGTAAAAAAACAAAGTAAATGAAATGTTCTATACAAAATATAAATTGCCTAAATGGACTCCAAAAATTCTGGAAAACTAATGACCAAATATCCTGAAAGAAAATTAGAACACTAACTGCACCCAGCTCTGTGCTTCCATGTCAATTCTTTCAAATCTTCCAGAAATACAAAACCCCATCGCTGCTTAAACTGTTTTAGAGTTAAGAAGGGGGGGAAATTACAAAGTATTTTTACAAAGTATAATATTGTATGAAATTCCACAACAATATGCAAATGAAAAATGCCATACACCCACCTCACTTTTGAAACTTAATGCAAAAATGCTTTCAAATATTAGCAAATAGAACAACACATCGAAAGAAAAAACTGTCATGCGAGATAGTTTACAGTAATAAAATATAGAACTCATTATTAGAAATCTACTATTTTAATTTATTGACAAAATTGATCAAATGTGACATAGCATTTAAAAATCTCTATAGTTGCTAAAAGGCAGTTGATCAAATTAATATTCATTTCTGATACAAACTTTTTGAAATACATATGAAAACATATGCACAACCAAAGCCACAATTACGCTTAAATGTGAAATATGAGGTCATTACCATTGAAATCAACAATGTCCAATATTGCCACTATTTTTAAGCACTTTCTGGGAGTACTTGACAATGCAATTATGTAAGAGAAAGACATAAGGAAAGGAGAAGGAAAGAATCTAACTTATTATTATATGCTGATGATATAGTATTATACCTGGAAAACATGAGAAAGTCGTTGGAAAAACTCTTGGACACAACAGAATAATTCAACAAAAGAGCTGCACTTCACAAGATTAAATTTTTTTTTGAATTTTTAGAAAGATTTATTTTTTTATTTGTGTATTTTTTATTTCGTCATATTATGGGGGTACAACACTTTGGTTATATATATTGCCTATGCACTGCCCAAGTCAGAAAAGTGACTTTCTAACATACACATTATAAACATTGAGAAGACACTGGTGAAATCTCTGCAATTGGAAGTGTTCAAGCAGAGATGAGGCAACCATTTGTCAGTGATATTGTGGAAGGACTCTCTGGATGGGAAGGCAATTATTCTGGATGAATTCTAAACTCCTGTCCACGCTATCATTTTAAAATTTGTGGAATCTGAGTCAATGGAAAAGTTATTTTGGTACTAATGGCATAATTCTTCTGATCCAGTTGGCTTCAAGTCCTGTACCTATTCTGATAATTCTGATATGTGCAAAAACCTTTTCTAAGTTCCATCATTCTGTACTCTGGTCCTGGGGCCTGAGTATCTTCTTGGTCATTAGACCTTGGCCATTGCTCTCACCTGCTGTATGTACATACACTATTTTAGTTTCTGTCTCTCCCTTGTTATCAATTTGAACTTGCCTTGTTCCTTCAAAATAGACCATACTAAACTGTGAGTTTTTTGATAGCATGGATTATTGTCTTCCTATTAGATTTTCAGCATGTACACAAAAAGTCTGGTACATAATGGGCATTAAATAAATACTTATAAAATGGTCCTGAATGAAAATAGATTTTCTTCATGACTCGGATTAGGGAAATCAGTGTGAGCTCCAGCCAGTGCTTGACCCACAAGTCCTTACAACACAGTAACTGCTTATTTTGAACAAGTTAATTGTATTCTAATCTCTAAGGATTACATAATTCCTGGTAAAACATATCATTAGATTATGTAGTGACATATTACATAGAAAAACACAAAGTTAATTTTTGGTAGTTTGGATACCCCGATTTCCAACTTCTAGAAAAAAATGCAATTAATCAAGAGAGAATTGTTTTTTAACATACTTTTAGGAAAGGGGTAAAAAAAATGAGCTTTACTGTATATTATATCAGAGTGGCATTTGTCCTGTAAATGTTTATAAATTAATTATGTTAAAAATATTTATACCCATTTGTGTTAGCTCAAAACTTTTAAAGTCCAATTTAATTTTCAAAAATTTTGCTTAGATCCTATCTTACTTTTTAAACTAATTCAATTAAATAATCATTTATGAGTCTCTGGGATATTACAGTAATCTGTGATGGGATGAAATACAGCTGTATAGAATTTAGTTTTGTTCCATGTCAAAGAGACCATCATCTCATTGATGAATACAAAAAACCATACTCCTGTACATCTCTTCCCTTCCCATTCCCCAAATATTCTCTTCACTCTATTCCCTTCCACCCTTTGTTTTGATTCTTCTTCATGTGCTCTGTCATACCCCAACTTTTTACTCTCATGCAATTCATCTCATACTCCACCAACATTTAAAGTGTTTCTCATTAAAAATAAGAAATTTTGGTAGCCATTGAGGAAGTTTATATCTGGACAGAGTAATAAACAATGATATGAAATGATTATTTAAATTGCTAGATGTAGTAATGCTATTGTGGTTACATAAGAAAATATTTTTACTCTTACAGAGATAATCAGGAGTACTATAAAGGAAAAGCCACAATTTGTAATTGACCTTAAGCACTGCAGAAGAAAAAATAAAGAACTCATATTATTGTAAATAATTTATATTATTGTTAAGTCTATATTATTAAGTCTAGATGATGGTTGCATGTATTTTCTCTATAATTCTGTATATTTGAAATTTTTCATAATAAAAATTTAAGAAGTATGCTCATGGAAAGGTACAGAAGTATCTATTACCCTTTGTGTCTCAGTTAAAAAGAATTCTTATATTGAGTGTGCCTGTATTTGACCCATCATCCATGCATTCTATTCTCCTCCCATATTGCCTATAATTTAATTTCTAAGTTGCTTTAGGACAGGGTGCTCTATTTTCTAAACTTTAGGAATGAGCTTTGCCTTCAGTATACTTAAATTCATCTTTTAAAAAATATTTGTATCAAATATGAATTGTTAAATGATACACTGGTAATAATAGTGTTTAAACAATGTACCATTATCTTCCCAGTCATCATTCTGGGGTGACTTCATCTTTAACTTTGCCTTATAGACCCAAATGACTGATGAGGTCCCCAGCTGATGGGGAATAGGAGTGAGACAAAAGATCAGAAAAGCCAATATCATGTGTTTTTATCTTAAAAAGGCAAATAAGTTTTGGTTCTACCCAAAAACTTCCCTGTAAATCTCCTTGGCCATGCCCAGAGAAGAGAAGTTGGGAATTCAGTCTTTTAGCTGGGCAAGTTGCTACCTTAAATAAATTTTATTTTTTTACTGTTCCTAAGAAAGCAGAGGAGAATGGGGTAGTGAACTTATATTTTCCGTACAACTGTGGTTGATGATATATTACAAGTTTTTACAGGAGTTAAATTTGAGAATTTGAGTAGGAGTAGTAATATTGACCTTTGTATAAATGGTGTAAACGCAAATTTCCATGCAAAGATAGTAATGCTGAAATGTACCCATATTTTAAGAAAGTTAAATAATCTTGGTTTATGGAGAAAACTGATATTGATAAAAAAAGATAATCATCATCTTCTTTCTTCTTAATTAGCTTTATAGCATGGTATTACGGATATACCATTTCCCCTCTGTTCAGTTATTGTTATTGGACCATAGAACCCATGCTCTGATGTAATAATGTAGGAAGAAATCATGGAAAAGAAAAACTAACTTTTATAATATATCATGCATTAACTTTTCTAATGATTACCAAGCATCCATAAAAGTTATTTTATCTTTGCTTGTATTGCTACTATGGAATCTGAAATGATTTCTTAACTGGATGATTTTTATTCTATTAATTAAAGAATCTTCACTGACAAAAGAAGGAAGACTGACAAAGTTTTACATTGTTCTTATATAATTTCAACTGTGTTAACAAAGCTAATTGTTTCTCCCTTCTCTTTGTCACTCTCTCCCTCTCTTCCTCCCACTTTTCTCTGTGTCTGTCTTTCTGTCTTTCTCATCATCGTTGAAAGGATTGCCTTTTTCTTGTGATCTGTCTGTGACCAAAGACCTTGGAACCTGAATTTTACGTATTGAACAAGACAGGAAAAAAAGTGAAATAAGGAGAAGGGAGAACTTCACCGTTATTAGAGGAGTAAGGTTGATGCTGTAGGTGCTCAATCTATCTATGACAAGTTAATGAATAAATGAAAAGCTAAATTTAAGGCAGAAGGGCACAGAGGCTTGCCCTACTGAAACAGAAAATTAGGTCTTCAGCCATGCATGCTTTTTGTAAAGCATCCTTTGCACTATCCTCCAGGCAAGTGGTTCTCAAACTGGCTACACAGTGGAATTATCTGGGGGAGCTTGGAAAAAAATTTTTTAAATTCTGATACCTGAGCCCTACATCTCTGGAAGTCCTGATTTAACTGGTGTGATGTGGAGTCCTGGTCCCCTAGGTGAAAACATTTCTAGATTGTTGATTTAATTGAATCCAGATTAATAAACTTTGATGTTTAACTATTGTTATCTAATTTAATCTTCTTCTCTGAGCTACACATCTATTATACTGGTCGTTATCTCAGCTGCTCTTGGAAGAATCTTAATTCCATAAAGAACGAGCATGACTGCATCATATATGAGAATTCTAGCTTTGATTGTTTACGGCAGAGTAATTTATGAGGGTTAGAATTAGAAACATGGTGCCAATCTTTGAAACTGGTCCTTGATATCCTAGATCAAAAAAATTTCCTATAAGCTTTACATCCTGACATTTTATTTTTCCAGAACTTATTTATGTCCTTGTTTACCTCCTTAACATTAATTTTAACAAATAGTAGATTTTAAATAAGAAATTGTGAGTTTGGAGTATTTTCAAAAATTCTAAAATGAACCATTCACCAATATTCCAGATTAGTCTTTCAGGAATGAGGTCTATAAATATGGTTTCTTCATTTTGGGTTGTGTTGGCAGGGGGACTAGGGTTGGGATAGAAATTTTACAATGTAGAAAATAATCCAGGCCTAGGGTACTAAATTTATAGAATTATGAAATAAATTTATTTGTATCTGTAAGTATACAATGTATTGTAAGTATATCAATGAGGAAGATAAAGCAGAAAAGAAAGAAGGAATGGAAACTCAGCCTTATTATTTATTTATTTTTACTCACATTGAGAGTGTAAATTGTCCTGAAATCACTGGGTAATTAGGCAACCTTCTGCATGGCCCTGAAGCAGCAGTCTTGCTACTACATAATTAATAATGTTCTCTTCAAAATGTGAGCGATAATCCCTTGATTGAATGCTCCAGTTTCATTACATTACTAAATAAAATGAAACAATAATTAGAACAACGTGCAAGGTAAGGGAGGTCCATACCATTATGTGTTTGTATGTAGGGAAGCAGAAGAATTAATCAAATGAAATGTAAAATTATTATGGATAATTGCAGGCATATGGAGATGATCAGCTTGCTTGCAATCAGAATTTTGTAAAGGGACAATACACGTGTTTATCTTTCCTTGATGAAGGCATGTAAAATTTGGCTTGTAACTGAGCTCTAACATCTAGAATTATAGCAAAGTCTTTATTCTTTTTTAGAGGTCTTTGCAGGTGCCTATTAAAAAATTGAACATTTCCTTTTAGTTAAACTCTATTCTCAATTCCCCTTGTGAAAATTAATTTTCCTTTCTCTGCACTCTCATAATACCTTCTTTATATCATTCCAGAACACTATCTTAATATAACCTTCTTTCATCCTTATTCCATATCCTTCTATTCCCAGTAATACCTTGTAACTGCCTTTATGTCTTACTTTCTGAGGTCTCCCCGACACCTAGTAATATATGTGCCTGTACTGGGTCTTCAACAAGAGCTTGATGAATGTATTAATTGAATAAAACAAAAGATACAAAAAATGTTTAAAAATAACAAAAATAAAACTACGGGTCCCGGGTCCTAAGGTTAATAATTCAAAATGAAGCAAATACCTTGCATAACATAAAAATTAAAAATTACTTCTATTAACCCATTTATAAGTAATCATGGATTATGTGAAGGGCACTGTCAGAAAATTCAATAAACACAAGATGAGACTTGTGACTTCAGACTAGAAAGTCTTATTACCAATCACCTATCAAAGCTGCAGTTCCAAATTCTAAATTGCTGGGGTATCTCAGTAAGTTAGGGGAAAAATGTTTATTTTTTAAACTTACTGTTTGTGTGGAACTATGCTGTATGTTATAGGAATTCAAAGGATAAGAGGGTCTCCAGAAAGGACCGTATAAATTGTGCATTGCCTAACTGTCAGAAGAAAAACAGGGATTTATTTATGTACAGAATGATGGGAATAACATTCCATGGAGAGTACATCAGATTACACACACATATGAGCATTTCCACTTTTCTGTCATTATGTGTATCAACATACCAAAGGGACATTTCTTGGTGTCTAGGAAATTCAGCAGAGGCTCCAAAATTGAGAAAACTAAGAGAGAAATATATTTTAAAAAGAGCTGGTAGACATAGGTTTTGGCATGATTTAATAAAAATAGGCCAAACCAGGGCTGGGGAACATTTTCCTTTTGGAAGCCTGCATTAATTTAGCTATAATCAAATAAGGCTGCATTCGAGAAACTTCAATTACATATACTTAACAATGTATACATTATTTTGTAAAAATCTAACTACTATGTACTTAATAATTTCAAAAAATGAAAAGTATTTGTTGATTTTAAAGTTAACCTTTTAATGACTTTGTTTTGTCTGCTTTTTGTTGGAAAGCATTTGAATATTTGGTTGCAATATGGAGGTCTGCATTTTCAGTTGATCTTTTAGTTGGGTATCAGTCATTTGTGACCTTAAGGGCATCTTGATTTTGATTAGATGGGAGAATGTAGATTCACAGCAATAAGTGGTCGAAAAGCAAGAAAGCATTTTTTGGGCATGTTGGCAAAGATGGGGGTACTCTACTGCATTTTTACATATTTTAATTGGATCTTTCTTAGCATAAAACAATGACTTTAAAATGTCATCTACTGAGAGCTCAATCAATTCCATCTGTAGTTCTTTAGGTGCCTTGGTGATATCAACTAGGTGAGACTGAAGTGCTAATTTGAGTGTGATGTCATGATTCTCAAAGTCAGTGAAACTTTCATTGTATTCTCCAATAATTCATAGGTCTATAACAGCTGTATATCCTTCAAATGATTTACATATATCATCCTGCTCATCAGTGACCTGTGCTAACTGGGGAAAATGTTCATCTGAAATTTCCTTCTGAAGAAGTGTTTTGAAAGAAGATAGCTTTTTTTGAAGTGCTTGGATTTTTTGCCACATATCATATATAAACTTAATTTTACCTTGCAAAGAAATATTTTGATTTGACATGATATCACACAGAAATGCAGCATTCCTATAGAAATCTTTCAATAATTCACACTGCTGATTCTGTTCTTCTTAAAATTTAACTATCTGTTCTTGCTGAGATAAAATTTTGGCTAACACCTGTCCCTGTGATAGCAAATGCACTTTAGAATGATATGGCAAAACCACACTGAATACCTCATCATTGAAATTTAGCATGTTGCAAAACTGACGAAGCCATGTTGCATTTGCATGAATATAGTTAACAATATGTATAACTTGTTGCAAAGTGTTCCATAAAATAGTAGCTTTAGCACACAGATTTTGCTGATGCAAGACACAAGGACAAGAAATGAGAACATCTGGATCCATTAATACTTCTTTTATCTGTGCAATAAACCCTTCATGTTTTCCTGTCTTGGAAGGTGCATCATCTGTACATACATTCTCTAAATTTACCAAATTCAGTCCAACTTCACGACATTTATCTTGAAAGTTGTTGAAGATATCTATTCCCTGTGTTCTGTTCACAAGAGTACCCAAAGCGAGTAACTCTTTGTAGCAAAGAAAGTCTTCTGTCATGATCCAAATGAAGTTTAAAACCTGCACCGAATCAGTAGTATCAGTTGATTCATCCAAAGAGATTGAGTAATATGTACTTTCCTTTTGAAGTATTGCATGAAGTTGTTCTGTTAAGTTGAAGGCTAATTCATGCTGCCAATCACTTATGGTTCTCCTTGAAAGAGGCAGTTGTTTGCACTTTGAAATGTTATCAGGGTCTAAGCATCCTACAACTTCAACAATGCATTCTTTCCTAATTTCTACATCACTGAATGGCTTCCCTTTCCCCCTCTCCCCGAGTTTATAAGCTACTTTATAAGTTGCTTCGGTGGCATTATTTCCAGGTCTTATTGCTGCTTGAAAAAATTGTCTTTGCTTTTGCTTTTCATCTTTTCATTTCTGCAATACAACTTTTCACACCTCTCCCTCTAATTTAAAATATTTGGGGTCCTTGTGAGTGTTATAATGCTGAAGAGCATTGAATTCCTTTAATGTTGATATTGCAGTATCACAATGCAAGCACATCACTTTATCTTTACCAGAAACAAGATAATATTGCAATTCGTAATCTTCATTAAAAAATCTGTTTTCTTCCCTCAGCATTCTCTTGGTCTTCTTTGACATGATGGGTGGCTGCTAAGCAGACAGAATTAAAAAATACTGTCGAGCTGTGCAAGTATTCACAAATTCCACTTCAAACAGAAACACAGTGCACTGTTGTCAAAAGCTGACAACAGATTGGTGTACTCAACCCCCATAAACTCTCGCCAACCAGCCTTGTTCAGTAGTGGTGCCAGTCAGGTGGGGGAAGTTAGAACTAAATCATGAGTGTAGCAGCCGTCAATTTAGCCTTTATGGCTTACTAATGTTCTAATTGTGCTGGTCAGTCTGGGAGGATTATTTCATTGAAACTTATTTTATCCTTTGTTATTTTAAATATGTTCATTTTAAAAATAAAACAAAAATATAAAAGACAAAAATATATTAATAAAAATTAAAAGGATTTGTTCTATAAAATTTGGATGCAGTCAAAAGGCTGCATTTAAGGACCTAGAAGGCCACATGTGGCCTTAAGGCCTCAGGTTCCCCACCCCTGGGCCAAACCAAGCCCACTATCTCCACTCTCCCAATCCCCCATCCCTACTACACACAGCCTTTATAAGCAGATGTCTAGGGTTTGGTGGGAGAGAAATGTCAGCCTCATGGTAAGCATTGTGACATTTTTCTCATCTTACTACTAAGTGAGAGGGAACTCAAGGACACTACTTGGAGAGATTTAGTGGTGCCTGCCAAAAATGAGAATACTATGTTCTCCCCAATGAGATGTTTGCTGAACTGAAGATACTCTTAGACCTACCCTGGTATACCATAATGATACTTGCTTAAAGAGCTTTCTGGAGTTTGGGTGGCTCCACAAGTGAAAGAATTTTAAATTTGGGAATTTCTTATAGCAAGACAAGATGAAAGAGCAAAGTCGAATGTGATGGACTCTCAAATTAGTGAAGCAAGGCTGTAGAAATGTCTAGGTGGCCAAGTAAATGCTGTAAAATATAACAGGCTTAAGCAATCGTGATATTCACCAAAGGGGAATACCTTCTAGGGAGAGAGAGCTAGGCAATAAGAAGGGCCTATGGGATAAGCTACTGTGTGATAGAAACAGGGGAAGGGGCATGTGGAAAGAGGTCCTAGAGAAAGTGGACTACCCATTTAAGAAAACTATGCTAGATGGAAGTCCATATAGGGTTCCTCTGTAGAACGCATGTGTATTAGTTTCCCAGGGCTGCTGTAATGAATTCCCACAAACTTGTGGCTTGAAACAGTAGAAATATGTTCTTTCACAGTTCTGGAGGCCAGAAGTTCAAAATCAAGGTGTGGGCAGGGTAGTGCTCCCTTCAGAGACTCTAGGAAAGATTCCGTTCCTTGCCTTTTCTAGTTTCTGGTGGCTGTCAGCATTCCCAGGCTCATAGCAGCAGCATCACTCCCATCTCTGCCTCCGTGTTTCAAAATGCTGCCTCTTTTGTCTGTCAAATCTCCCCAAATAAGAGAACGGAGAGACTATAGTCAGGATATTCACAGTTCTGCTATAGTAACAAACAATCTTAAAATATAAGTAGATCAAAACTACTTTGGTTTATTTCTTGCTCACACAGCATGTCCATTTAAGGTAAGCAAGGGGTTCTACTTCATATCATACTTGTTATAGAGACACAAATTGTTTTTGGAGCTTTCAGTCTATGGCAGAATGAAGGACTATAGGGCATTGCATACTGTCTCTTAAACTATTCCACCCTGCAGTGCCACACATTTTATTGGGCAAAGCAAATTAGATGGCCACAACCAACTTCAGGGAGAAGTGAAAGTGTAAACCAATTATATGCCAACTATATAACTTAAAGGAGTAAAGTATTAATAGTAGTACTGGTGAATAGCACCAATAAATGCAATACCATGGTAGATTTGAAGATCATGGAAGATTTCACATAGTATTTGAATATTTAAAGGGTAGCTAGAATTTGGGCAAGAGTATAGACATAAGGATGCTAGAAAGAAATATGGAGAGCCAAGTACAATATGGGCCTAAATAAGTTCAAATTAGCTGTACAAATTTATGTCCTACCAAACTATAGATGCCTGTATTGTTATCTTCTCCTGGTTTTGACCCAAGATTCCTAGGTTTGAAAACTTGGAGTTATTTGTGAAGCACTGCTGATAAAAGCCTTCATTTACACTGTATTTATTGCTTTTTTTGTGTTGCTTTGATGGCTTCTTAAGTGGTCTCCTTGTATCTAATATTACTCTTTTCCAATACATTCACAAATAATTTTGTTTTTCTAAAACTGTTTTTGGTTACTTTCATGCTTAAGAATAATAATTCTTGGCTGTCTTTTGGGTCAATTGATTAGTATATGTCCAAGAGACTCAGTATATTGATTATTTAAACTATCTAAACTTATTTATGCTCCATGATTTTTACACCCGTAGGAATTGGTTTCCTTATTTTAACAACAAAAATAAAGCACAACATATTCATATTCTTTAACAGCACTTTTATAATGGTCTCTACTTGGAGTACCCATTTTTCTTCTTCACTAGTCCATGGAGTGATCCCATCCACACCCCACTTTACCAATGAACTAATTTCCATAAATAATTTCCACACAAATATAAAAAATTATATTTTCATTTGATAAAGGAGGAAACTAAATCTTAGAATCTGAGCAAATACCCCAAAATTATAGAGGTCATATGGCATATAGCTAGGATTTAATTCCAGACCTTTGTAGTGCCCCAAATTGTTTAAACATTATAATGTCTCCTAAATTCTTTTAAAATGTATAGTATATCATTTTACCCAAAGGTGAATTCTTATTTTCTTCTAAATAATTTCTATATGCGTGTCATCTCTTCCAGCAGATGATAAGAATTTCAAAGCTAGGGACATATCTTCATTTTGTTGTGGTGTGTCCCCACATCTGAGTGCTGTGGAAATAAATGAAGGACAACCAAATGAGAAAAGCAAATGTTATTTTTCTATAATACTATAGCAAGGGAGTTTAGCCACTATCATTTGCATTTTGGACACTTAGGTTGCTTTCATATCTTAGCTGTTGTGAATAATGCTGAAATAAACATGGGAGTGCAGATATCTCTTCCACATATTGATTTCAATTCCTTTGCATATATACCCAGAAGTGGGATTGCTGGATCATACATTAATTCTATTTTTAATTTTTTGGGAAACTTCCATACTGTTTTTCAAAATGGTTATACTAATTTACAGTTCTACCAACAGTGTACCAGGGTGCTCTTTTCTTCACATCCTTGCCAACATTTGTTATCTTTCATCTTTTTTATAATAGTGATTCTAACAGATATGAATTGATACCCCACTTTGGCTTTAATTTGCAGTTCCCTGATGATTAGTGATTTTGAGCATTTTTCATATATCTGCTGGTCATTTGTATGTTTTCTTTTGCGAAAAGTCTGTTCAGATTATTTACCCATTTTTTATTCAGGTTATTTGTTTTCTTGCTATTGAATTGTTTGAGTTCCTTATAATTTTTGGATATTATCAGATGTATGGGTTGCAATTATTTTCTCCCAACTCATGGGTTGTCTCTTCATTCTGTTAATTGTTTCCTTTTCTGTTTACACACATGTTTAGAGTCCCTACAATGCATTTCATGGCTGGTAGAGATTAAAATATATCTCACATATAAAATAATTAGCAATAAACAGCTCTTAATATTATGATAATGACTAATTTTATTATTTTGTGAGGTTTTATGTAAATTTATAGTGACAAACAATGAATACATTTCCAAATGTGGTGAGAAAAAATATACCCATTGTGTTTAAATGGAGTGCTATCTTCTAAAGTTTTTCAGAAAAACTTATGTTAACAGATAAAGTTATTGTTAAAATTGTAAAAGTGGTGGAAAAATCACTGTTTTAAAAGCAAAAGACCTTTTAGAGGCAGCAAAGAACTCGTGACATTCTTAAAGGTCAAGTCTGTCTTGAATTTCACTTTTAAAAATGCAAATTTATTTTTTTTCTTTTAGCTTGAAGACCTGAACATCTTAGTAAAATAAGGAAGGGTTATTTAGTAAATGTACAATAATAAGGCATAACAATGATGTACAAAGTGACTAAAATGCACATTACTCTGCATAAGAAGGAATTAACTGCAGGACAAATGGGAAAGTTATAATTTTAGAACGACCAAATGCATGTACCTTTAAAGTAATTTATTTTAAGAGGAAATTTATTTTGCTATAATATTTTCTCAAAAATAGGTTTTAATTCAAATTTTTAAGACAAATGTGTGGTGCATTTTCTTTTTGTGCTTTCCTCTTTATTTTCATCAAAGCCTTTTTGATTTAACTGTCCTATTTAAATTAACATTTTCTCTTTATTTTGATGTTATATATTTTGGTTAATTTTTATACTAATTCTTTCACTCAATCATTCATCTATTTGTGGATAAATAATATTGACCACCTATTACAAGCTAGTGACTGGGCTAAGCACTTGGTATACAATGTTAAATATGATTGTCATGGTCTCTTTCCTTCAGGATAATAGTTTAAACAGGAAATTAGAACGTGAGCGGGACTGTGATAGAAGAAATCCCATGTGCTGTAACACCACATGAGAGAGGATTCTTGCATATATGTGTGTGGATATTAGGAGCAAGAAAAAGGGACGAGGTGAAATGCTTCCTGGAGTTATGTCTTAAGTGAGCTCTAAAAAATGAGAATGTCTGATCTCTGGAGGAATAACGTTTCAGAGTCAAGGAGAAACAAAAAAGCCTAGAGGCGAGTGGGGGCAAAGAGGTAAATGGTTAAGAAGAGTGAAATTTAGAGGTTTATTAAGAATCAATTTACACAGGGCTCTGTAGGACAGTAGATGGGCTTTGGCCTTTGTTCTGAGGTCAAGAGGCAGCTTTTAAGATATTTTCACTAAAATCGTTCAATTAAATGTTAAATTGATTTTTAAAAATTTTATATACTTATAAATCATTTTAAGTTTTTCAAGGTAGTTATGGAGATCAGGTTTTTTTTGTTTGGTTTGGTTTTTTAGCTATTTAAAATATTATTTAAAAATTCATGGCTTGTAAATGGCTTATAAAATATTGAGTGAAGTTCAGATCAAACAATTTTGGAAAGATTTGGTTTCATTTTCTTGTTTTGAAGCCTTCCTAAGTTTAGGTCTTTGGGGATTGAACAGAGCAAATTTTCAAAAAATTTTTTATATTTAATTATTATGGTTCCTAACACAAAGAGTAAATTTGTTGTAAATGTTAAAAATTACTGGGATATTTGAGGTCAAATTACAGATACATACTTTAGAATACTAGGTGCTGGATATTGATACAAATTCTGCTGGCATAATTCCAAGAGTAACAGGTGAACTTAGCTCAATATTTCATATTGTCTATTTCACCCCTCATCACTATAGAAGATAAGTCTAGCCTTAGAGGGGGACAGAATAGTCTATTACTTATCCAGTTTGATTTGGGGGCTGCAGAACTTAACATATGAGATCAGGCACCTTCAGGGTGGTATGGCTGTAGGTAGAGAACTTACAAGCTTTAAAATATCATTTATTGGATTACTGCAGAACGTCAAATACCTGCTGTTGGTGTCCATCTTTTGAAGGTTACATGTAAGTATCTTGCCTGTGTGGAAAAATCTATTTATTACACTAGGTGTGCTGTTGCGATAGGACACCTCTACTTACAACATGTAACGGGAAGCATCAATAGAAAGCATAACATCAGAAGTAACAAGGAAATCTTTAAACTCCACAATGGCATTGTGAGGTCACATTTAGAATGTAATATACCATAATTGTATTTGAATCCAATTCTCAAAGATATTTATAAGTTATATATATTTTCAGAGTAAAAATCTATTTATTTATTTTTAAATGATACATTATAATTGTCCATGTTTTTGGGGTACAATTGGATGTTTTGATACATATATATGTTGTATAATGATCAAATAAGGGTAGTTAGCGGCTCCATCACCTCGTGCATTTATCACTTCTTTGTGGTGAAGCCACAAAAGTCTCTCTTCTAGCCATTTTGTAATGTTCAATACCTTATTGTCAACCATAGTCACCCTACTGTGCAATAGAACACATGAACTTTTTCCTGCTACCTAATTGTAACTTTGTACCTGTTGACCAACCTCTCCCACTCCCTGCTCCTCACTTCTGTCCCTAGTCTCTGTTCTACTCTTTGCTTCCAGGATATCAACATTTTTGTTTGTTTGTTTTTTAGATTCTACATGTGAGTGACACCATGTCTCACTTGTCTTTCTCTGTCTGGCTTATTTGACTTAACATGATGTCCTCTGGGTTCAACCATGTTGTTGCAAATGACAGAATTGCATTATTTTTTATAACTGAATAGGATTCCATTGTGTATATATACACCACATTTTCTTGATACATTCATCCATTTTTGGACACTTAGATTGATTTCATATCTTGGCTATTGTAAATTGTGCCGCAATAAACATAGGAGTGCAGATATCTCTTTGACATACTGATTGAATTTCCTTCGAATATACATGCAGTCGTGTGATTGCTGGACCATATGGTATTTCTATTTTTAATTATTTGAGGAACCTCCACACTGTTTTCTATAATGGCTTTACCATGCCATCAACTGTATGTAAATGTTTTTTTTTTTCTCCACATTCTTGCCAACACTTATTTTCTTTTATCTTTTTCTTTTAACTTTTAGATAATAGCCGTTCTAACTGGATTGAGGTGTATCTTATTGTGGTTTTGATTTGCATTTCCCTGATGATTAGCAATGTTGACCATTTTTCATATATCTGTTGGCCATTTGTGTGTCTTCTTTTGTTAATGTCTGGTAAGGCTTTTTTTGCCAATTTTTAAATTGGATTATTTAGTTTTTTGCTGTTGACTTAGGTTGCATATATATCTGGATATTGACCACTTTTCAAATATGATGAGAGGTAGGCATCTAGTCTCATTCTTTGCATGTGGATATACAACTTTTCCAATACCATTTATTGAAGAGACTCTCTCCACTTTGTCTGTGTTCTTGGCACCTTTGTCAAAAAGCAGTTGGCTATAGGTGGATAAATTTCTTTCTCTGTTCTGTTCTATAGGTTTATGTGTCTGTTTTTTTAATGCCACTACGATGCTGTTTTGGTTAATAGCTTTTGAGTATATTTTGAAGTCAGGTGGTGTGATGCCTCCAGCTTTGTTCTTTTTGCTCAATATTGCTTTGGCTATTCAGGATCTCTTGTGGTTTCATATGAATTTTAGGGTTTTTTTTTTCTATTTTTGTGAAGAATGCCTTGGTATTTTGATAGGGATTGCATTAACCCTGTAGATCACTTTTGGTAGTATGGTCATTTTGACAATATTAATTTGTTCAATCCATGAACGTGGGCTTTCATCCCATTTATTTGTGTCCTGTTAAATTTCTTTCATCAATGTTTTGTAGTTTTCCTTGTAGAGGTCTTTCACTTCCTTGGTTAAGTTTATTCCTAGGTTTTTTTTGTTTTTTGTTTTGGGTTTTTTTTTTGTTGTTGTTGTTATTTTGAATGGAATTTTTTTTAAATTTCTTTTTTGGATAGTTCACTATTAATGTATAGAAATGCTACTAATTTTTGCATATTGATTTTGTATCCTGCAACTTTACTTAGTTAGTTTTTTAGTTCTAACAGCTTTTTGGTGAGTCTTTAGGGTTTCCTGTATATAAGATCATGTCATCTACAAAGAGGAATAATTTGACTTCCTCTTTTCCAGTTTGGATGCCTTTTATTTCTTTCTCTTGCCTAATTGTTCTGGCTAGGAATTTCAGTGCTATGTTGAATAGAAGTGGTGAAAGTGGGCATCCTTGACTTGTTCCTGATCTTAGAGGAAAAGCTTTTAGCTTCTCCCCATTCAGTATGATGTCAGCTGTGGGTTTGTCATATATGGGTTTTATTGTGTTGAGGTACATACCTTCTCTTATACCTAATTTGTTAAGAGTTTTTCATCATGAAGGAATGTTGAATTTTTTCAAATGCTTTTTCTGCATCTATTGAGATAATCATATGCTCTTTGTCTTTCTTTCTGTTAATGTGGTTATATCATACTTCTTGATTTGCTGATGTTGAACCATCCTTGCATCCTTGGGATGAATCCCACTTGATTGTAGTGAATGATCTCTTTAATGTGCTGTTGGATTCAGTTTACTTGTGTCTTATTGAGAATTTTTGCATCTATGAACATCATGGATACTGGCCTGTAGTTTTCTTATTTTGGTTCTGTCCTTGTCTGGTTTTGGAATCAGGGTAATTTTGAACTTGCAAAATGAGTTTGGAGGTATTCTCTTCTCTTCATTTTTCTCTAATATTTTGAGAAAAATTGGTATTAGTTCTTCTTTAATTGTTTGGTAGAATTCAGCAATGAAGCCATCATGTTCTGTCCTTTTCTAAAAATCAATTTTAAATACTATTATGTAATTATGTTAAAAATCTGTGTAAGATAATTCAACAAGAAAAATGCAAGTAAGTAAAGAATCCAGGGTACATTCAATGTGAAAAGACTAGATTTTGAGTTATATTTCAGGAATAGCTCTTCATAATGTTATTTTGAAAGTCAAAAGTTTTGGAAAACCCCCATAAATCAGTAATATTGCAGAGTATTTAGGAGGAAAGAATAACATTATCCCTACACATTTTTATATCTTTTGATAAAAAGAAAAGATTCAAGGGGGGAGAAAGAGAGAGAGAGATTGATTTTGCCTCAACCCATCTTCCCTTTTTCTAAAAGCTCTAAATCAAAGCATAAAATCAAATGGAATTACCAGAATATTTATCAGTGAATGTGAATATTCTGCATATATGTTCCACAGTTATTTAGCAAGTTTTGTTTCAGATTAAGCCTATTATCATCAATGAGTTTATAAAATTTTCAGTTTTTTAATTTTTTTGAAGAAAATATATTTGTATCTCAATCTTTACAGCCATACCAGCAGTTGCCTGGATTACAAATATTAACACAATAATAACGTAGTTTTTAAAAACCTAATTGACACTCCTCTTCAACCTTGTTTTGAACCCTGAAACACTGTGGTAAAATCAAATTATAAAGAACTTGCTTATAATTAGAATTTAAGAAATAAGAATGCCTATTTCTGCTTCTCACTACTTGAACAACACAGTGAATTTCCACGCCACTAATGGTGGGGGAAATTGAAACTGTCTACAAATGCCTTATTAAATGCCTACTAAATACATGTGCAGCCTGAAGGGGTTTGGGATAGCTCCAATACACTACCCTTGAGACTAGTTCATCTGAGTAGCTAGACCATTAAGTCAAGAATGAGGGGCAGATTCTCTTAGATTGGTGAGAGAGGGACAAAAATAGTATTTGATTTGTAGGTACAGTTTAGAGAGTAAACCTCAAAACAGAACTATGACAATTAGAGACACTTATTAGTGGAAACATTACTGATGGAGGAGGCTGAAAACAGGGGAATGACACATAAGGCACACTTCACCTACAGAGGGTAACAGCCTGCTATAAGTTTTCTCTGTTCCATGGAAGTATTTATTTACTCATGAATAACAGTCTAATATTTCTCTTTAGGTAAATCTGGATTAAGACCATGAGTCTTCCCCAACTTGCTTTCCGTTACATGCTTGTATTCTTTTGCATTCTTCCACATGTTCATTCATTTCATCATTTTTCAATTAGTAAACATCGATGGAGGACCTGTTGCAGAAGTAATGCACACATAAATGGCAATCGGTTTTTCCTAAGACAAATCTTAACTCCACAGTGTTGCCAAGTAATCCCCCCCCCCCCCCCCCCCCCCCCTTTTTTTTTTTTTTTTTTTTTTTTTTTTTTTTTTTTTTTTTGAATTTTAATTAAGAGAAAATTTCCAGCAGTATAAAAATGCCTTTTTAAATTTGTCCACAAGGTTTCTGGGTTCATAGCCAATGTACAAAGTTCATGTAAATGATCTTAATTGATTATGATAATAAAAGATTAATTGATCAATGAAGTCATGTTTGTTAGTACTTACTAATAATACTACTTGTAAGCTTATATCCTTAATTAAAACACTTTAATTAAAATTAAAATTGAATTCTAATTTTAATTAAAGAGATTCAATCACCTTTTAGACCAGTTATATACAATCAACAATGCAGACTCTCTTTGTGGCTAAATTAAGGTAATTTTCAGTCTTGATCTACTATAATCCTCTGCTTCATTTGAAACTGATGACCCCTTCCTACATGGGCACTTCTTTCCATTGGCTCCCATAGAACAGCAACAGTTTTTGGTCTACTCCTTCTACACTCCTTTCATGGTCTCCTTTTTTACATCTGTGCCATAGAATTCAGAGATTCTTCAAGGTTCTGTTCTAAGCCATATTCTAATACACTTTTATGCATTCTCTTTATGGAGCTAACCTACTCCAGCTGCTTTTCTTCAGATGACATGTATGTGCAGATGATGACTCATGTATTTTCATGCTGAATCTAGTTCCTGAATGTGTATATACAGTTTATTATTAATAGTAAACATCTCCACTAAAAGTATCTTATAATCACCTCAAAACCAACTTTTTCAAAAACCAAACCCATCTTCTCCCTGTCTTTCATCCTGTCTTTCTCCATTATTCTCTATCTCTATGTCATCACTGTCCTCCCAAATCCTGAGAGTCTTTTTTTATTTCTTAATTTTCCACTTCCACTTGCAGTGAATCACATTTATTTATTAACAGTTCTCAAATTTGTCCTCTTCTTTCCCTCTTTGCCTATTCAAAATCATGGTTTGGGCCACTATTCCTTCCTGGATTTTTATATTCATTTCTTCAGTGGGTTGTAGTTTTGTCCTTCCAATTTATCTTTCCCAATACATATTAATCTTTCTAAAATTTAATTTTACTATTTTCCTTGCTTTAAACATGTCATAAGCTCTTTATTTTTTATGTCTAACAGGGCATGAAGAGGTTTCAGGATTTGGCCCCTGCTTATAACAACTTCATCTCTGGCCCCTCCCTTTCCCTTTCTGAGGTCTACCTAAACTGGAAACTTTGCAGTCTCATGCACAAGCATGCCCTTTATGGCTTCCTGGATGTTGCATATAATTTTTGCTCTTGTTGAAACTTCCACTATTCCATTCCACATGGTGAATCTTGCTCAATCTTGAGCTCTTGGTTTAAAGAGTAATCTTTTAGGAACCTAGATTACCTCTCTTGGTGCCTCCTAAGAGCTCTGGAAAGTGTCCCAGAACCTTGTTCTTATTTCTGTATTAGCAATTATTATAATATCTGGAAATTGCTTCTTAATTCCTTGTTTCCACTGTTAACTGTTGGAGGATAAGCACTCTGTCTTCTTCATGGTGGTAATCTCAGCTCCAAAATATGCTCTAACATACTATAGGTATAATAAATATTTGTTAGATAAATGTAGGCATTATGATCCATTATGACAAAACTAAACCCAGCAATTCCTGCTAACACAGATGAAACTTATGTGAACATGAGGAAAAAGACATGCTTTCCTCTGGGCCTAGGTAACACTGCACCAGGGAGTATAGAATGTTGAGCAAAATATGCAATCAATTTGAATTCCTATTCCCTACCTCTCCCATGTGGTCAGGGAACAATTGCTACAACCAACCACACATTTCAGCCCAGTTAGTTTTGTCTAGAACTAGTTAGAGTCATGGGGATATCAGTGCACAGCTGGCACAAAATACACATCTAATGGGATGACAGAGCAATTAAGATAGTTGAAGGATCAGTCTAAGTTTGAAACTGACATTGAGCAGGTTCATTATTCATTTTTCTTTAGTGATCTGAGTTACTTTCATTATCACTTCAGGTTACTTTTGGTGTTTCTTCTATCAGATCCTACTAATAAAAATAATTCGAGATTCAACTCTACTAAGACCAGTTACATGACCAATAATCTCAAATTTATTTTAAGATTCTACTTCTCCATCAATACTTTTGTTGATGGAATGTATCTAGAATTATTCAGTGTTAGAAATCCTATAAATGAGAAGGTATTGAAACAACAACAAAACAATCTTTACGACATTTTGGAACAATGCTATTGTATTAGTTTCCTAGGCATGCTTTAACAATGTACCACAAACTGGGTGGTTTAAACAACAGACATTCATTTTCTCATAGTTTGGAGACAAGAAGTACAAAATCAAGTGTCAGTAGGCCATGTTTTCTCTTGAGGAGGGGCATTCCTTACTTCTTCCAGCTTCTGGTGGTTGTTGGAAATTCTTGGTTTACAGGCTGCACATTACTTCTTTCCTTTGTCTGAGCCTGTGTCTTCACATGGTCTTTTCATAAGGCACTAGTCACTGGATTTAGAGCCCTCCCTAATCCAATATGACTTCATCTTAACTTGATTACTTCTGCAAAGACTCTATTTCCAAATAAGTTCACATTCATAGATATGAGGTGAGGTTTAGGACTCGAACATTGGAGAACACAATTCAACCCACAACAACCACATATCCTGTAGCCTACTCTATCAATCCATGAGACTCACTCTGAAATCATATTCCTCCTTCTCTAAATGAAATATTTATCTTGGAGGACAATGAGTCTAGAACAATATGATTCTTCTACTCCACAGTGTTTTTTGCTTTATTTCTCAGCTAACTTCCCCTTTATGATATTTCTTATCTGTAAAAAAGAATCTCTTTTCTCTTCCCCGAGTAATCTCTCCTCACTCCTCTTTCCAGCTGTCCACCACAGATGTTCATGCTTTCATAATTTCCAGTTTCCTTTCTTGCTAGAACTTGAAATACTAAATTTGCAGTTGTTTATACTCAATGTTCTTATTTTCTCTTAAACCAGCTTTCATCGGAGTTTTGCCCCCTGCAACTCTAATGGATGATCTTGCCTCAAGGTCACTGATGAACTGCATCTTGTTATTTCCAGTGGTCAATTCTCTTAGGGGAATTGTCTATTATCCTTTGTCTATTATCTCCTAGGAGTATTTGTCATAATTAATCACACTCTCTTGTTTTACCTCCTACCTCAATAATCACTCTTTAAAATCTCCTTTTCTGTCTTCTCTCCTGCCTCTTAAAGTCAAAGGGCTTAGACTTTGGCCTTTATTTCCTCTATATCTAACTCACTCACATGGTGATTTTTTTCCAGACTCATGGCTTTTAATACCAGTTATATGCTGATGACTGTCAAATGTGTATAACCAATTCAGATGTCTCTCCTGAACCTCAGACTTGTTTATTCATCTGTCTACTTGATATTTTCACATGGACAAGTGTTAAATATCTCAAACACAATATTTCTGAACTCTCAGATTGGCCCCTTTCCTCTCCCTCACTATCCACCTTCCACCCACTTCCCCAAAAAAGAATCAACAAATCATCTTGCTCTCATTTAATTCATCCTAGGTCTGGGTATGGCAACTCCTTACAACTGCTCAGGTCAAATAAACTGGCGTCAGCAGAGATGCTTCTATTTCTCTCACAACCTACTTACTATCTGATAGGAAACCCTGTTGAATTTACATTCAAACCATATCTCAAATCTGACCCTGTCTCTCCCTTCCTTGCTATCACCCTGGTTGGGCCATCATGTCTCTCTCCTAGAGTATTTCAATAGCCTTCTAACTGTCTTCTCTACCCTCTTACCTCTTAGTTTGCTCGCAACACAGCATCTAGAATGATCACTTTATAATCACGTTACTCCTCTACTCAAAACCCTGAAATTGTTCTCCATTTTACTTAGAGTAAAATCCAAAGGCTTTACAATGATAAACAAGGTGATAGCTTATCTTGGGCCCCTCACCTTCCTGTTCTCCTGTTCTCATCTCATACTTTTCTCTGTTTTGTTAGTTCAACTCTAGCTATACTTGCCTTTTTGATGCTTTAGGGTCTTTGCCAGCTATTCCTCATATGTGTTGCTCAGGCTCACACCTCCTTCAAGTCTTTGCTCAAAATTCACCTTCTTGAAGAAATCTACACATTATTTAAAATAGGCACCATTCCTTATTCACAGTCCCCTTCATCCTGATCTTTTTCTGTTTTTCATATCATTTCTCTCCTTCTAATATGCTATATTATTTATTTATTTATGGAATTTATTTAATATTTTTTGGTGGAATATTAGCTCTATGAGAAAGAAATCTATGTCTGCTTTATTTACTTGTGTACGCCATTATATAAATTAATGTCTAGCAGATAATAGGTGCTCAAGTTCCTTTTTTTGGTGAATAAATACAGTTTAGTAGTGGTTTCACAGTGGATGTCTGGAATAATGATATTTGTTCATTTTACTGGTGAATAAGATTACAGAGAACAAATGTCATCACAATAATCAGCATCACCATTGTTGATAGAGTTTTTCTATGTGCCTAGGATACTTTTACATAATTCAATCTGATACTCTTCTATGTCAAAGGTGTCTATAAATAAGACAACTAAGATTTTGCTAGCTTAAGTAGCTCAATCAGACCTAAACAGCTTGTAGAGAGTGGTACAGCCCAGCGTCAACAACAGGTCTGTGTAGACTGAAATTCCACTTTAACTCTTTTGTGATATTTGCACTTTTATAGACACTCAAGGATCAGGAAAGAAGTTTCTTTCATTCATCAAACACATATGTAGCTGAGTGGCATTTATATGTGCAGAGGCAGCTGCTGCTCATCCAGCCTCCTGAATTTGTTAGTGTGGATTTGTTAAAACTACCATTGATATTGTTATACTTTTTTTTTTCTATTGTCATCATCTTCTTTTTTTTAAAGCAATCTGTGACACACTGAAAGATGCTTCTAGGATATAGCTTTGAAACTTGAGAGTGACACTTCCGAACTAAGTAATTTAATAGTTCACAGAATGTACTGAATGCATCAATTTTCTCAGGGCTTTGGTTGGACTTACAGAAATGATAATGTGCTACTCTATAAAAGGTCTTAAGCTTTCTTCACAATAAGTTTTTTATATAACTGGCCCAGAAATCATTGTGACATTCATCTTAAAGAGGATTCACTGTGTCTTATTTATTTGTTGATTTTTTTTAAAAAAATTACTTGTGCTGCTGCTACTTGAAGCTGGCTTTCTGATATAAACAAATAATTTTCTTTTCCATATAATGGTATGGTATTACTTTCTGAAATAAATAATTTCCTTTTCCATAACTGGTTATAGTCACACTACTTATGAATTTGGACTCCATTTCACTTCCATAAACATTTTTAGATGTGTCTGCATGACTTAAAATTCACGAATTATAAAGAATTCATGAATTATAAAGATTAGCATTAATCTGATACAATGCCATATATCTAAACATAAGAAAAAATATGTGAAAAATCCCTGCAGTGACTCCAGAAGTAATAGGAAAGATTGAGGAACTGATAATGTCACCATGATTTAATTGCAAATGTTTACATTCTAAAGTCCTCAGATTTAAAAAAAAAATCACTATTACAAGATGACGTATGTTAATTATAGCCTTCAAAACTATAAAGGAAATGGTAGCTCAGGTAGACCACTGACCTCTGCTTAAAGAAAGCAGATTGAATAAATACACAATACTTTTCATAATGGAACTACTTACCAATGGTCCATTATGACACTGTAATTGAGAAATCCTTACATCAAATTTAATTATTCAAATCCAAATCTAAATTTATATGCCAGGGTGGAATGAAAGGTGAGAGCTGAGGTTGAAGACTTAGATAACTGGCATTTTTTTCTCAAGAGAACCAAAAGTTCAGGATAGTTGTTAAAATATTTTGATTAACTGAAGGCTCATGTATCAAGAGCTGTGACTTTTTATGAATAAAATATTATTACTTTTTAAAATTTATGGTGAAAGTTTGCCCACTGCCCAGGAAACTTGAGTCTATTTCTGTTATACATACAATATGTGGGCTGTGAAATCTGGGGACACTGGAGATAAAGTTAATTTATCCATATAGATAAATTAATTCTTTAATTAAGGATTCTGTTAAGTTGTGCAGTTAATGAATACCTCTATCTGTCTACTGACCCACACACTACTCACAACAAAATAAGAAACCAAACACTAAAATTATGCATATTTCTAAAACAATTACAGAATTGCAGATCCCTACATGCTGTTACTTTCCTCACCCAGAAAAATTTTCCCACATAAATAAGCAGCCTTCAGTGAATCTAAATATTTTATTATCTAGGATTTTCCAATTATGTATCATAGCAATAAACATAAATATTACTGAATTTGGAAACATTTAATTGTTCTGTCTAACATATACACACCTTTATTCCTGGAAGTCAGCAAATGAATTAGTTTTACTGCTGTCTTCTAGTTACTCTGTAGTAAAAAATGGTTAAGGGAACCTTTCTGGAAGGTTTAAACCTAAAGCTCAATGTGAACACTTATGATGATTTGTGATAGGAATTTTGTTTAGGTATAAACAAAGTTATTAACTGGGTGAAAAGTAGTTTAAAAAGTTGAGTTGTGATCACTTTTAAAGAAAGAAAGAAAGAAAGTAGGTAAGTTGGTATAATCTTTTTGTAAACATCTTGATAAGTGAACCTCATAGTAATAGACAAATGAGGCTATCTAGGATAGTACTTATCTTTGGAATACTTTTATCAGGATGTTCCTAGCTTGTTTATGGTAAACAAACTTGTAAGAATTGATAAGACATGACTTCCTAGAAAACATCATATAAAACAAACAACTATCTGGGCATATAAAATGGAAGTGTTTCATAAACTAAACTCTTTCCATTGTTTCAGGTGTTCTGTAAACCTTATAGGAAACCTCTTATATTACTCTGGACCAGAAAGGACATGCTGATGTTGACAAAAAAGACATGGAAAGCCATATAAAATGCCCCCACTCTCTCCCCAATTTACCTGGGGTCCTTGATTGTTTATATCTTTGAAATTACTAGTAACAATTGCTACTAAGAACTCAGATTTGTGTGAGTCTGAATTTAACACTGTAATGGTTAACATTAGCTAATTAATCCTCAGCATCCATTTCTTCATTGAGTACTACTAATTCACATCTTCTGTAGCAGATATATGGTATTTTTAAATACAATGTTAAACTTATAATGAATCCAATAAAGAATCATCTAATACAAGTTTTCAATAGACCTAATGTACTTTGTTCTTACTATATATTGAGGGAGCCAATGCACCATAATTAATACAAAATTTTCTTGGGTAGAAATTAGATACTTTAAAAAGGGTGTTAGGTCCCACACAAAATCAGGTTATCATTTTGTTGATCATTTAACATTTAATAATATTATAGTCATTTGAATAAGCTAAAGGTCCAAGAAACTCATTTCTTTTAATAAAAATAGCTTATTCTTGATATATTTTAATTTTATTTTTACCTGCATAATCTCATCTCTTCAAAGCATCTAAAAAGGATTGAAACCCCAAAAATTCAATTTCTAACTCATTAAACATTTTGGTGCATTCTCTGCTAGTTTGTTTGTTAGGGACTAGGCTAACCAGAAGGATACAAAGTATTTACATGACAGATAGAAAGAGACAATATTTCAATTATTTTTCAAAATTTCAGGGAAGTCAACAACCCAAAGAACAGGCAGAAAGACCCAAGAAATGATTTCAATTCCCACCAAAAGAGGAAACATTTAACTAAAGGCTGCATATAGCAATCATGAAATTACTGTGAAAAAATTTTGATGTAGTATGGATAGTGAGAAATAGAAGTTGTGGAGAGGCATTAAAGAAGACTATTCTTATAGCTCAGATTCTAATGAGTCTGGTCCCTGTAATCCATAATTTACCTTACTGAACTCTGTTGATTAGAATACAAGTCTAATGAAGCCAAGGTCTAGGGTCTGAGAATTTGGGCCCATAACCATAATCTAATTCCCTTCACATTGGTAAGACGTTCTTTACAACTGCTAGAAAACTCATCTGGCAGTAATTAATATAACCACTATGATAATTACACACACTAGTTTATTGTTGTTATGCTAATAAGCACTGTTATAAGATGCAGACCAGCTCCTAGTTGAGATGAAAAAAAATGTTAATTAGATATACAATTTATTTTACCAAACTGACCTTATTTTGCATTACAATTGGTAGAGGGATTTCTAGAGAAAATACCTTATATGAGAATTTTAAAACTGAATGGAACCTTAGCCTTGTGTTTTATAAAGGTGGGAAGAGGATATGAAATTTGGAAGAAACAAGTGTAAATTAACTTTATCTAAGAAACCTGGGAGAATAAATAGAAATATTTTATGTGCTATAAAATATCAACATGATGACCAGTGCTATGGTTTGAATGCTTGTGTCCCCATGTTAAATTCACACTGAAACTTAATCCCCAATGCAACAGTATTAAGAGGTGGAACCTTTAGGAGGTGATTAAGAGGTAGAGTCCTCATGGAAGGGATTAGCAACCTTATAAAAAGTCTAGAGGGAACCAGCTAGGTCTTTTTGCCCTTCCATGTCCTTCTCCCTTTGATTTCTTCTGCCATGTGAGGACACAGCATTTGTCCCCTTCAGAGAACACAATATTCAAGGCACCATCTTGAAAGCAGAGAATAGCCCCTCACAGACACCAAACCTACTAGCACCTTGATCTTGGACTTCTCAGCCTCCATAACTTTGAGCAATAAATTTATGCTGCTTATAAATTACCCAGTCTCAGGTATTTTGTTATAGCAGCATGAATGGACTAAGACAATGAGATACTAAAGAAATCTAGACAAATGTTCATAAATGTACTAAATAACAGCATCAACAGTTATAGATTATAAAAGTGAAAATCCAATTACTAAAAAATAAAAAAATTCTATGCCACAAAAATAAAAAAATTCCATGCAAGGAGTTTAACAATAATAAATATTCTGGGCTCTCTCTATAAGGAGAAAACAACATTTTATCTGAAGTGTAAATGAACATTTGTTAGAGAAATACAAGCTCCTGGGTGGAAATTTTGAATATTATAAAGATTACAAATCTTCTTGAATTAATTCATAAATTTAATAAATTTCTAACCACAAGTCCCATGAAATTTTGTGGTCACTTGATAAACTCATACTAAAGTTACTCTGGAAGTATAAATATATTAGATATATTGAGGGGCATTTATGCTACTAAAGATCAAAATACACATATGAAGTTACAATAACTTAAAGAATATAATGAAGACTAAGAATTGACCAAAAATATCAATAGAATGAAATAAAAATCAATGTCTCAGACACACACATATCCACACATATATTTTCATTGAGTATGTGATAAAAGTGTCCATTAAATAACTGGGGAAAGAGGAATTAGTTGGTAATTGACACTTGGGTTTATGATAAATATTTTAAAAAATCGTATTAGATACACATCTCACTCCATAGTAAATATAACTGCAGAGGCACTGACATTTAAATATAAAATTTGGGACGTGGACATTCTAATCTAAAAAGTTAATGACTCTTTCATCATCTTGGAACATGAGAGGAGTTTCCAAACATAAAGCAGTGAAATAATGCTCCAAGAACAACAGGCAATCACAACAAAATAAGTAGGTCTAACCTAAAATTAAAATTAATTTCATCAATATACATAATAAAAAAATAGAAGGTCAAACATAAAAATCAAGGAAAATATCTCCCCAAATAAATCAAACCAAAGGTTAAAATTCTTCATAAATAAAATATGATTATATTTCAGTAAGAAAAGCATCACAATCCCTGTAAAAAATGATGAAAATATACACAATATTCATAGAAAGAGAAATGCTAACTTCTGTTTATGAAAAAAAAATGGCAAATATGTACAAACTGTAAAGGATAAACTTTTTGTTTTACTTAAATTTCTATAATGAGAAAGAATCAAATTATTAGTTTAAAGAGTATGAATTATGAAATGAAACATAAAATTAATGTTAATTTTGAATTATTCCAATTTGACTCAGTAAAATATATTGTTTCTTACCGCTATATAAGATATTCATATTATTTTCTATTTGAAGCTATAAAACCAATAAAATACAATTGGCATGCTTTTTCCAACCAGAGTATGTTTCACTTTAGAAAACAAACATATTCTTTGTAGCTGTAATAAACTTTAAAAATTTGCAAAATGGCACTTGTAAGACATTTGACAGAAATTTTTATCTCAATCAGCACAAGCTTGCTTCATCTTTAATTGACTTGACTAAAGCAGTATATCTAAGTCAGGTTTGCATATTTATTTATTATGCCTTAATACTTCAAATGTATGTAAAATTTATATAATGCTAATTAGTTATAACCACTTGTCACAGAGGCAGGTATTCATCTACAGTCTGGCTTCTTTTTAGGACACCACATTAATATTCTCTTTTCTTCTTTAACTTGGGGTAGAAAAAAGTTTCTCTTTTTTCATTTCAATTGATTTAAGGAGTAAAAGTTTTTTGTTACATGGATGAATTGCATCATGCTGAAGTCGGGGCTTTTAGTGTGTAACTGTCACCAGGATAGTGTACATTGTACCCAATAGGTAATTTTTATCCCACACCCCCTTCTGCCTTCCCACCTTCTTAGTTTCCAATGTCCATTACACAACTTTATGACTATATATACCTATCACTTAACTTCCACTTCTAAGTGAGAACATGCATTTGTTTTTCCATTCCTAAGGTACTTCACCTAGAATAATGGCCTCCAGTTCCATGTTCCATACGAGTTGCTGCAAAAGACTTTACTTCATTTCCTTTCACGGCTGAGTACTACACCATGGTACATATGCGAGGGCTGTCTGGAAAGTATCCAGCCATTGTTAATACAACGAGAATGGTTTGCAAGACATCAATGCAACCTGGCAGCCAAGGAGAGTGGACTGTAACGCACATGAGTGAACAACGATGACTTCACTGTACTAGTCAGTGTAGTGCTAGGTGCCCTTGAGTGAGCCTGTGTACCGTGTGGCCACCTCATTCAAAATGAATGAGCAAGTAGAACAACGAATCTGCATGACATTTTGCATTAAGCTTGAACATTCCTCTGTGGAAACGATTTGGATGATTCATTCAGAAAGCTTTCAGGGATGATGCAATGAGTGCAGTGCAAATAAAAATGTGGCAGAAACGCCTCAAAGATGGTCTAGAATCTGTTGAAAATGATCCACGTTCTGGAAGGCCTGCAACAGGCAGAACACCTGAGAATGTTGAACGTGTATGGGTTAGGTTAAGAGATACTGGGAGAACTGTGTGAGATCCCAGGGTGCCTACTTTGAAGGGGACTGAGGCATCCTTGTCCTATGTACAATGTTTCTTGTATCTTGTATCTTCTTCAACAAATGTCTCTATTTTTCATATTACATGGCTGGATACTTTCTGGAGAGACCCTTGTATACCACCACATTTCTCTGCCCATTCATCAGTTGATGAGCGCTTAGGTTTATCCCATATCTTTGCAATTGTGAATTGTGCCACAGTAAACATTTGAGTGCAGGTGTCTTTTTGATAAAACTATTTCTTTTCCTTTGGGTAGATACCCAGTAGTGGGAATTCTGGATCAAATGGTAGGTCTATTTTTTGTTCTTTGTGGAATCTCCATACTGTTTTCCACAGAGGTTGTACTAATTTATATTCCCACCAAAAGTGTATAAGTATTCTCTTTTTACCACATCTATGCCAATATCTATTATTTTTTGACTTATTGATAATGACCATTCTGACAGGGGTAAGGTAGTATCTCATTGTGGTTTTAATGTGCATTTCCTTTATGATTAGTGATGTTGAGCATTTTTTCATGTTTTTAGGCCATTTGTGTGTCTTCTTTTGAAAAAAATACGTTCATGTCTTTTGTCCACTTTTTGATGTGGTTATTTTTTTTTCTTGCTGATTTGTTTGAGTTCCTTGTAGATTCTGGATATTAGTCCTTTATAGGATGTATAGTTTACAAATATTTTCACTTATACTGTAGGTTGTCTATTTACTCTTAATTATTTCCTTTTCTGTGTGGAAATTTTTACTTTAATTAAGTGTCATTTATTTATTTTTTTACTCCTGTATTTACTTAGTCATAAATTCTAACTCAAGATGGATTAATATTGTTAACTATTTTGTAGGTGAGAACAACTGTATGTGTTTGGTGTTTGAGTCTGTCTGAGTCCATTCAGGCTCTGTTAACAAAATACCCTAAACTGCGTGGCTTATAAACAAAAGAATTTATTTCTCACTCTTCTGGAAGCTGAGAAGTCCAAGATCAAGGCACTGGCATATTTGGCATCTGCTAGGGGCCTATTTCCTGAAAGATGATGCCTTCTAGCTGTCTCTTCACTTAATGGAAGGAGCAAGGAGTCTCTCTGGGGCCTTTTTTATAAGGGCACTAATCCCATTTATGAGGGCTCCACCCCCATGCACTGATCACCACCCAAAGGCCCCACCTCCTAATACCATCAGGGGTAAGGACTTCAGCATATGAATTTTGGGGAAACAAAAAAATTCAAACCATAGCAGAGTCTTTAGCCAATTTTAAATAAAAGTCTTTGGTTAATAATCTTGTCACTCAATGCCAGCTTTGATAGCAAGAAACTTAGCAAGACCGAATATTATTGAACTGCAAATTGGTCCAATTTTTCCCATTTTTTGTGAGTTAACATACTAATAAACAACATTGTCATCAAGGTTCTTTTGGGGACACACAAAAGTCTTTCTATAGATATTTATTTATCTGTGAGATAAAGTATTTCTTACATAATTTGTACCTTTAAGGAACTTTTGTTGCATACCTACTATTAGGCTGGCACATTTTAGGCACAGAAGATAGTGATAAATTATTCTCTATAGTCATAGATGTTAAATATTGTCACTCAACTCAGGCTTTAAACAAAGTGTAACATACAGAATATTAATGATAATTATTGCAAGTGGTATGGAGGAGAAATAAAAGATGTTATGAGAACATGTAATGAAGGGACTAGGTTAATTTTATGTTAAAACCTGAAGGTTGATTGGATATAAGCTAGAAAAATGGGGTTTAAGGCTGGGGGATGGTGGATGAGAGAAGGAAAGAATATTCTAGCCTGAGGAAGCATAAATGACGCCCCTAAGGTAAGATGGGAAGCAGTGATTTCAGAAAGCTGAGAGGTCAGTGTGGTTTGGAGTAATGAACAAAGGGAAATTTATGACAAAATAATGCAAGACTTGTAGTCAAGGGCAATGCCATTTCACTAATTATACCCTTGAACATGGGCAGAAAAAAGGTTTTGAATAAAATTCAACTACTTGCTCAATGTGAGGGTTAGACTGAATTATTCCACGACCTGGCAGGGCACAAAGTTGACAGTTACCACAAAAGTATTCTAAATGCATACGAAGTTTTCTTCAGGGGACATCTAGTTCTAAGTCAGACAGGATACATAGGAAACAAGGTCTCTGCAACAGTCAACAAGTAAGTGAATACACTAGATGTCTCACTCTTGCTCCGTTGCAAATGACCTTGAACTTTGGCAGTGGTCCAAGACATTGGATATTCCTACAGATCAGTATCAATCTTAAATTACCAGGAGGTTGTAAAAAAATCTATATTTGCTTTATGTGCCTGGTATGTATTTCAAATATTAGCTCATCCTTCCAACTCTCTTGCTGGACACCCTGGCTATTACCTCACTTGTTAGGTTATGAATTCCTTTCCCTCCCATCCTAACTTAATATTGAAAAGAAAAGCTGGAATCTCATAGTGGTGGTGAATTTGAAGGATTCCGTTCAACACCCTAAATTACTCGTGGTACATTGGCCGTGCACCAGAATTTCACCCTGTCATTTGGATGTTTTCTCTTGGACATCTAACTCCCCAGATACTCATCATGGATCACAAAGGTGAAACATGTATTATTAGAAAGAAGAATGACAGTGAGAAGCATTTGTCAGCTTTTTAAAGCTGTGAGAAATAGCGGTTGCTATTTGCCCCACTTGACTCTTTGTGTCACATGGGGAGGGTGAGGTGACAAACCTTAAAGAGATGTTATCTTGTAGCTTCTGTCTTCACTTCATTCCTCAGCTCCCTTGGGTCTTCCTCTTGTAACACACAAAACCAATAGTTTCCAAGTCATTTAATATTTTAAAGGAAATTAATATTTTAGTTAGTGATGGATCAAACTACTAAATTGAATCTTGGCTTGTAGACTGATGGATTGATTTCAGTTCAGATGAACAGTAACCAGAGTTATTGCTCTCATGAAAGACACACACACACACACATATGCAGCCAAAAGCTGCTGTGTAAATGGAGTCCCTAGTTATGATCTCAGTAAAGAGTGTAGTTAGCATTTCACTCTTTCTATGATTAGTTTTTTTGGGCTAATCAGGGACATGTGTGAGATGGTGTTAACTCTGTATTCAAGACCAGTGCTATTTATAGACACACTTTTTTTTTTAACACATCTTATATCTTAATTACTACTTTTCTTCTCCCAACTTCAGGCTATAAGAGCATCCGTAAAGCTAGAGTTGACAATAACAACAGCAACAACATCAATAATAATAACTAGTGTTTTTCAGAAAATTGAATAAACTTCCTTAGCAGGTTCTCATATATTTCTCCAATAACCAAAATGAAATTGTTTTCAAAAAAGAGTGGGTTCCAATGGCTTCATTTGATCAATAATTTGTCCATTTATGGTTGTATTTTACTGTGTTTACATCTAGCCCTTTTATGACATTTTCTCCTCCCTTTATTCTACAACCTTGCTTATGTTGTTTCCATTGATCACTAGTTTTAGCCTGTTTAGTTAATGGTGATTTAAAAAAAAAAATTTAAAGCTACTCCTAATATTTAATTACCGTGATTATAACAGTGACTCTGGAAAATTTGTCTCAATTTGATCATTCTTCTATGATCCACTTTATCTCCAAGTACTGTCTGTATAGGGTGATCATGTGTGTCTACTTGCCTAGAATAAGTCTTGATTATGCCTATGTCACTCCAGAGCATCCTAGTTTGGAGAAGTAGGAAGCTCAGCAAAAATCCAGAGGGTCTAGGCTTTCAAACTTGGCTGTGAGGTTTACAGCTTATATTACCAACCAAGACAATGTAGCAAAGACCCCACTGCCGCCACAACTGGGTAAATCTACTGCTCCGAACTTGCTGAAGCTGGGAATCAGATGCTCTTGCTAGAACCTCTCCCGCTGTAGCCACTAAACGCTGGGCGTACTGCTAAGCACCCTTTCCAGGATGGCTTCTCTGCCACACCTGTTTCATCATGCTTCCAATCCAAGTGTCACATGATTGCTTCTGATTAACAGAGACAAGAGATGAAGAAGGCTGGGCAAGTGAGTTTTAACTTATTCTTGGAAAATTCACAAAGATATAATAAAGATATTTCACAAACATGTGAAAGGTGTTTAGATCTGGGGGTTCAACAGTCACGAAAGTTTCTCATTAAAATTACTCCAAATTCATTTTTGTCTTTGTGTGTGGGAAAGAAGCCAAAAACTGGAGAAGGGTACAATGAATGCTTCAAATGATGTTACAGATAATCTGTAAAGAAATGTCTGAAAACAACAGAAATAAACAAAGAAAAATGATGAAAAACTCAGTAAATAAATAAAATGAACAAAACAGTGAATTTGATTACCCATAAATTCCCGCTTCTTAACAAAGAATCCAGATTTAGTTTAAAGATGTAGATTTGAATTTTACAGTACAAGGACTTGTTCTATTTTTATAAAAATTCAGAGAAAACCACAAGGTATTTAACAGAGTTTCTTCAAGTAATTGATTATGTCATGTACATGAAGATTTGGGTCCATGGAATGAAAGTTCCCCTTGGGAATAACATGCTGAAGAATTTAAAACAGACTCTCCCCTTCATTCTTGTTGATAAGTTTCATTGGATTTTCCAAACATTTCTTCAAGTTGGATGGCCAGTGACATTTTTTTCTTCTGGAACTTTTGCTGTGAAACATGAAGATAATAAATCAAATATTAATCATATTAGATAATGGTCATTAAGGCTGACACTGCTAGATGCCTGCCCAATATCTATTTGATCTTCTTTTCATTAACAGAAACTAGTTATTGTTTGGGACTGCTATGTACACAGCTTGGAAAAAATCCATTTCCCTATCTCCCTTTCAATTAAACTGGTCATGTGACACAGTCTTGAATTATGGGAATTAAGTGGAAGAGGGCTTTTATCCTTTAGGTCTTCCGGGTAGCAAAGCAGAGAAGCTTTGCCTTCTTGTTTCAAGGTTAAATAATTTCCCCACTACAAGATTTGGAAATTAGAGAGAAGCTGATGAGTAAGTGAAGAAGCAAATATACAGACATAAACTCTATAGAGTCAAGTAGAATACTATACCATCCATATAGAAGGAACTAATGTTAAATGAGCAACATTTAGGAATTATAAGTGTTTGTCTAGGCTATTTTTGATTAATTAAATCTTATTTAAAGAATGAAAAATTACCTACCAGGTACAATGTACACTATTTGGGTCATGGGTACACTAAAAGGCCTGACTTCACCACTTTACCATTCATCCATGTAACAAAAAATCATTTGTCCCCCCTAAATCTATTGAAATACATTTTTTAAAAAAGCTCCAGCTACAAGCTAATATACTTTTCTCAGTTAAGCATATGAATCTCACATTTCAAACATTTGTTCAAAGAACAGATACCGAGAAATGAAGCTAACACTGCACTATGTGTTTTTGCATCTTCTTTACAACAAATATTGGCAACAACCATTCAAGATCTGCAAACAGTAATGGCTTGGGGAATTTGCCAGCAGTTCTCAATATCAATTGTAGCTTTAATCTGGCTTAAATCATGAATTATTTTTCAGGTTTCAGCAACCTCTAAATTATTGCTCCATTAAGGTTGTAAAGTTAATCTCATAGTCATACGTCTACAACCAATAAATATGCTGTCCTGTGCATCATTTAGGACATTACCAGAAGCATTTTCTATTGATAAAGTAGCAGAGAAAATATTTCATCAATATAAGGCAACATCTCCCTAACATCTTTGGAAAATGTTTAAAAACAAAGGGAACATATTGTCTATTGCTGGAATGCACTACCTCATAGTGCTGTATAAATTGTTTCTCTCCAAACACAGTCAATATTACTACAGAATAAAAATTGTTCTTTTCTTAGCTAAATTGGTATAACTCTAGTGCCATGGCATATACTTTGCTTCTGTCTTATTTTTACATGATGCTGTTGAGTTGCATTAGGGTTTTATTTGCTTTTATAAAAAATATATTTTGGTGGTAATAACTTCATCAAAATCTAGATGAACTATGAAATTTTAATGTCTGAATACTCTTTCTCTATATTAATGTTCCATTTATGCTTATAAATATGCTGTTAAATTTACATACAGTTCTTAGCAGTGGTTTTTTTATTGCTTCTTAAGAATTAAGAAACATAAAATAGTGACTGCTGATAACTTGCACATTATGGCTAACGTACAACAGAACTATATTTCATTATATATTCATCTGAATATAGTAGCAAGGCTTTGAAGAATATGTAAAAGCATGATGAAACTCATTTTCTATTATTATATTTTTGGAAACAAATTCTCTACACACTTATTAGGTTAAGCTTGTTAACTTAGTCATTCAATTTTTTCCTGCTTTGTTTGTTTGTTTAATTGATGTATAAATGTCTGAGGGAGATGTGCCAAAAATCTACTGTGAAGACAACTGTGTCAATTTCTCCTTGTAGTTTTGTTAGTATTTGTTTTATACATTTTGCTGTTTTATTATTAGGTTCATGTAATTTTAAAATTGTTACATTTTCCAAATGAATTGAACTTCTTTATCTGTATTAATATATTCTTCTTTAATTATAACTTACTGGTAGTTTTGCCAGCTTGTTTATAGTCTTTTGCCTGAAGTACTGTTTTAAATTATATTATTTAAATATTTCTGTGAGTATACTTTTTCTGTTTTTTTTTGTTAGTGACATCTAGTTTTATTAAAGCTTATTTAAGAAGAAATACAAAATCTGAATATATCAAATATCTATTAATATATCTAAAGCCACATATATTAACAATGGATGGATGCTTTCTGGAAAGCCCTCATATATTTGAAATTGCTAACAGAATTTTCTTACAAAGAAAACTCCAGGCCATGATGGTTATACACGCAGATTCTAACAAAAGTTTCAGGGACAAATAATACCAATTTTACAAAAAATCTTTCAGAAAGTTTAGGAGAAAAGAACTTTTTCCAATTTATCTTATAAGGCCCACATAATGATACCAAAACCTGATGACATTACAAACTAGTATTCCTCAACAACGTAGATGCAAAAATGCTCAATAAAATGTACAAGAATAAATATGTCATAAGCAAGCGAGATTTTATCTCAGAAATGCAAAGTTCATTCAATATTTGTAAATCAAATAATGTAATTTACCATCTGAATATAATTTCATCTCAATAGATGCAGACAAATTATTTCACAAAATTCAAAACCTTTTCAAGATAAAATATCTCAGCTAAATAAAATTGATGGGATCTTTCTGAATGTATTAAAGGGCATCTGTTATGGACTGAGTTGTATCTCACCCAAATTCATGTGTTGCAACCCTAACCCCCAATGTGACTGTATTTTGGAGACAGAGATTTTAAAGAGATAATAAAGTTAAACTAGATTGTAAGTGTTGGACTCTAATCCAACAGGATAGGTGTCCTTCTAAGATGAGCAGACACCAGAGATCTCTCTTTGCCCACACACAGGGGAAAGGTCATGTGAGGATACAGAAAGAAAGTGGCCATCCACAAGCCAGCAAGAGAGACCTCACCAGAAACCCATTCTGATGGCACCTTGATCTTGGGCTTCAAAACTACAGAACTGTAAGAAAATAAATGCCTGTTGTTTAAGCCTCTCAGTCAGTGTTATTTTGTTAAGGCAGCCCAAGTCGACTAATATAACATCTATGAAAGTCTACAGATAAACTTAAACTAAATGGTGGCAGTTTGGATATATTCCCTCTAAAATCAGAAAAAGAGGCAAAATATTCATTCTTACCACTTTGGTTTAACATAAGATTGGAGGATACAGTCAGTACAATAAAAAAAGAAAGGAAAAAGTATTAAAGGGTGTCTTCATTTGAAGTCAATTTGAGAGTTTGCATAGAAAATTCTAAGTAATCCACTGTAATACTAGAACTAAATTACCAGAACTAATAAGTGAATTTAGCAAGACTGCAAGATGCAAAGTCAATATACAAAATTCAGTTGTATTTTTATGATGGCAACAAACAATTGGAAAAATAAATTTAAATAAACAGTACAATTTGCAATAGTGTCAAAAACTTCCACACCACAAAAACATAAGCTATTGCCAAAATTAAAGAAGGCTTATATCAGTGGACAGATAACACTACATGGAATAGAAGGCACAATATTGTCAAGATATCAATTTTCCTCACCTTGATCTATAGATTTAAAAAATCCAATCAAAATCCCTGAAACTTATTTTTGTAAAAATTAACAAATTCATTCTAAAATATATGTGGAAATGCAAAGACTTGCAATAGCCTAAACATTTCTAATATAAGGAATAAACTTCGAGGGTTTATACTACTTGATTTTAAGACTTATAATAAAGGTACATTAATCAAGATGATGTGGTATTTGTGCTAAAGATAGACAAACAGTTCGTTAGATCTGAATAGAGAGTCCAGAAACAGACTCACATATATACAACTCAGTTGATTTTTGAGAAAGTCACTGAGGTTAAAGATGAAAGAATACTCTTTTCAACAAACTGTGCTTGATAAATTGCAGAAATACATGAAATAAGATTAATTTCAAGCTATAGTTCACACCAAACATAATAGTTAATATCTACAGGATCATAGACTTACATATACAAGCTAAACCTATAAAATTTATTGATTAAACATAAGAGAAAATCTTTGCAATCTTGGGATAAACTAAGATTTCTTAGTATAAAAAAATAAAATAAAAGCACTAACTTAGTCATAACAAAAATGTATAGATGGATTTCCTGTTTGTAGAAGCCTGATTCCTGCCAGCTGGTTTCCTGCATTGCACATGGCTGAAATATTTACCTTTTATGGGGAAACTTTGCCCAATTCTGGACCTAGTTCCAGTAATCCAGCACCTTCATTCCCAGCTTATTCCTCTGTGTTTCTGTTCTTCTCCAGAGCCATGGAGATACTATCTCGTTTTTGAGCAGTGCTAATTATTTTTGTTTTTGTTTTCAGATATCTTAGTGTTTGAAGTAGAGGAGGAATAATAAAGTAGGAGATCAGAAAACCGTCTTGACTGGAAGTCTCAGCAGTATTTTTAGACAAATTACATCACAAAATCCTAAATGAAACAGAAAGAAGGCACATTGTTTTCTCTGGATAAAAGCACAAAAGTTATTTGTGGCACAATGGTGTGGGTATTGGGGGAGCCACAGAAGCAGGGATGTGAGGGTTGTAGTCCCTGGGCTGCTTGGAAATTGCTAGATGGAGGAACAAAAGGAGGAGCAAAATAAATTTGTCAACTTCATAACTTGCTCCAGGGTAGTCTTTGGCCTTTTGGTCACTGAAGTCACTTTGCATGTCTCAGCAGGTTGGTTCACATCCCCATCACCTGTCACAACTTTTAATACAGAATGACAACACAAATTTTAAATAAAAACAAGCAATAACAACTTACCCGAACTACTTAATTCTTAAGCAGCACTTTGTACAAAACCTTTTAAGTCACTCAAAAATTAATCTTAATTTTAAAATGTTTGACTTTGACCTGAAGGTAGAATTTATTTTCTGCCATTGAAATGCAATCAGTTGAATGATTTAAAATATATATATATGTATTTAAAAAAATACACTGTCTCCCACTTCAACAAGTCAGCATGCTGTTTCTGCACTCTGTCAGCCCAAAACCAGTGGAAAGAAAAAAATATCTCTAAGTTTTCCATGATCATAAGTTTTGCAGAAGAATGCTTCTAAACAACCACATTTTTGAAGTAGGCTAAAAATATTTCTACTTACTTACAATGAAATTTACATATCTTGGTGGAGAAAAATGTTACCAAATCACAAACTCATGCCTTTGTGTTTTTAAAAAAGCAGGTAATGAACCACATTTATACTTGACAGGACTGGGAATAAATCACACTTATTTGCTCCTCATCATTTTTATTCAAGCTAAAAATAATGATTAAAATGAGTGACTAAAGCAAACTTGAAGGGGAAAGATTAGAAGGGAATAGTATTGCTGATGTTTTTAGTGGTATTCTAGAGTGTTGCTGTATATGTTCCAGTAGTGAAATTTCTGTTGTTTTTGGGGTGCTTCAATACCATTTCCAGAATACCTTTGTATAAATCTGGGTATGAGTATTGGAAGCCCTGAAGATAAGAGGCTTAAAATTTTGGATTTAAACCTCAAAGAAAACTTGATTTTAATTTTCTTGTCTGTGTGTGTTTTTCTATGAATCACGTTATAGTACTAACTATCCTCTTACTTTGTTTTAACTTTTATATGGCAGGGTGTATTAGCTCCCTACTACTGTGGTAACAAATTAGCACCCATTTAATAGCTTAAAAAATATGAATTTATTATGTTACATTTCTGGAAGTCAGAAGTCTAGAATGAGTCAGGAGGGCTACATTCCTTCTGGGAGCTCTAGGAGAAAATCAGTTTCTTTGCCTTTTCCAGCTTCTAGGAACTACCCACATTCCTTGGCTCATGGCCCCACATCACTTCACCCTCTGCTTTTGTTATCACATCTCCTTCTTTGATTCTGACCCTCAAACCTCCCTCTTATAGGGAATCTTGTGATTATATTGAACCCACCCAGATAATCTCCCAGTTTCAAAATTTTTGACTTAATCACATCTGCAATGCCCCTTTTGCCATGTAATGTAATATCTTCACAGTTCCAGGCATTAGACCATGGATATCTTTGGGGGAGTCATTATTATATCTGACACACAGAGGATTCAATATTAGAATATTTGTGACTTCATTTTTTAAAAAATAGGAACATTTTTATTTTATATTTTAAGGAAACCAATGAAGTATAGATATATGTCAATAAAAATGAAGGAAATTCCAAAATATCCTCTATTTCTACCACCTAGAAATAATCACCATTAAGGTATTTTTGGGTAGATACATATCCACAATTAACTAACTTACAAAAATTGAAAGAAGCATTACATACTTTATTGTAACTGCCTTTTGGACTTAATATTAGGAATATCTATCTCTTATCTTAATAAGTATTTGCCTCTAGGATTATTTTTACCAACCGAACAATATTGTTTTGTATGTCTCTATACTTATTAACCTAGTGGCTTAATGCTAAACTTTTGAATTTGGCACACACTTTTATCACTGTCTTAGGCTAAATATCTACACATAGAATTACTGGGACAAAGATACGACATTTTATTAAACAGTTTATCTTTAGATATGCATAGCCAAATAATTATCCACTAAGAGTATTTAAATAATATATTTTCCCAAACCTTCCTGCATATGGGTAACATACCTCACTGTGATTTTAACCTGGTCGAAACATGACAACAGTTCTGTTTTTGTTTTTGTTTTTGTGATGCTGCCCTGCTGTGTCACCCAGGCTGGAGTGCAATGGCACAATTACATCTCACCGCAACCTTGAACTCCTGGGCTCAAGTGGTCCTCCCATCTCAGCCTCCCAAGTAGCTGGGACTAGAGGCATGAGCCATTGTGCCCAGCTGACACCAACAAGTCAAAATTATCAGAAAGCCTGTAACAGTGACTTGGATATAAGTTTTCTAATTCCCTATAATAGAAGAGAGAATATGAAAAAATTCCATCTGTTCATTCTTTCTTCATTTCTGTCTTCATTCATTCTTTTTTTTTTAGTCATTACAAATCCCACAGTACTGTTATGAGGCAGGGGGTATGGCAATGAGCAAGACTGTGAAGGTCACTATTCTCATGCTTGTAGTTTTTTATTTGTGTGTGTGTTTGTGTGAAGGAAGGTCATAGACAATAAACAAGTAAATATCTGAATGAATGAGAAAACTTCATAGAGTGAAATGTGCTATGAAGGTGATAGAGCAGCATGGTGTGGAGCACACTCTATTTGAAACGGGAATAGATTGAATATGAAGGAGCCAGGTATGTGGTGACCAGGAGCCCAAACTTGGGGCAGGAGGATCACACTGAGTTAGGAACGAGGGAACCAAAATGAGGTCAGTGTGCTGGAGTATGTTGCCTTGAGCAGGTTAACACTGAAGGTCAGCATGGCTTGATGTGGAATCTTGCAGACTGTTGTTTATAAAAATGGATTTTTTCTAACTGCAATGAGAAGCCACTGTGGGATTTTGAGTAGGAAAGTACATGATCAGATTATGGTTAAAAGAGCTTACTTGGGTTGATATGTAGAAAATGATGCATTTGTTTCAAGAGAGGAAACAGGAAGACCAGTTATGAGGCTGTTTCAAAGGGCTACTGGATTGGTTTATGGTGGCAGCAACAGAGATGGAAAAAATTAATGGTTTCCATATATTTTGGATATACAAATTAATGTATTGGCACACCTTTCCAGACCATGGGTCCTATATTGAGCAACAGAAATAAGATTCTGTTGTTTCTTCTATACCCTCCGTATTCTCATCCCCAAGCTGAACCTGATCTTCAGTCCTCATCTAACACTCACTTTAATGATATGGAAACAGCTATTCCCTGATTCAGTGACAGTCAGTGAAGGCTGATAAAATGAGTTAGGACCAAATAATTAAAAGGAAAGAGTAAAGGCAACTCCATCCTATAAAATATTTATAAGAAAACACTTGTCTTTGTCCATTTTGTGCTGCTATAACAGAATACCTGAGAGTGGGTAATTAATAAAAACAGAGACTCATTTCTTATAGTCATGAACGCAGAGAAGTTTAAGATCAAAGGGCTGGCATCGGACCAGGGTCTTCTTGCTGGGAAATCCTACGGTGGAAGAAGAGGGTGGGAGTGGTAGAGAACGAGAGAGAGAGAGAGAGAGAGCACGTGGGAGTGCAAGAGATCAAAATCGCAGCCTCAACCCCTTTTATTACTTGCACTAATCCATTTATGAAGGGGGAGCCATCATGACCCAAACACCTTCCATTAGGCCCCCACCTAGTAACACTGTTGCATTGGGGATTAAGTTTCCAACCCATGCTTTTTTGGGAGGACACATTGAAATCATAGCAACACACTTCATGAATAGTTTTTTCTATTTTGGTTATGGGTACCTCAAATAACCACCAGTCTCTTTCATATTGAGGCTTTGTCTCCAGGACGCCACTGTAGAAACAAAACCAACTTATCTGGCAGTAATAACCCATCAGCAGTCTTTAATAATTTAGCACAAATTAGATTATAAGGACGATTGAATTTAAAACTGGAAGGGCCCTTGAAAGATCTTCCAATATTGATGGTTTAGGCTGAGTTTTTCAAAGCAGATCTAAGATAAAAATTTATGTAAAAGTGGTTTTTTAGGAAGTTTTCCCAGGAAAAAGCTGGTAGGGTATTGGGGGAGTGAATGGCAGAAGGGAAGAAAACCACGCAAGGATGCAGTATCAAACCAAGTCGTACAGAGACAACAGTGCAGAAAAGTTCACAGCTGTAGTTGTTCCATGCAGGGGCAAAAAGCTGTAGTATTTATATGCCTTTCCTTCAAAGCTGTCAATTACTGGTTAAGGAGTGAAATAGGAAGACATAACTCCGTGTGTCTGCAGCTAGAGTGAGCTATCTATATTGACCTAAAGGGAGTCCACTGATGAAGATTCACAGATACAGGTTGTTGGGGAAGAAAGCACACCAGAAACTGTGTGCCCTAAAATGCCCAAAGGATGTTGAGCATTGACAACATCTAGGTAGGGAACCAGGAAATATTTTAACTGCCTGAGGGCCACAGAGGTGACTGACTGTGGCAGACATATTCCCAATTACCCCAAATGAGTCATGCTCTATATGATCCTTCCTCTTGAATGTGGGCAGGACCTGTATATACGATGGATTAGGTTATGTATAGAAGCAAGGTTGGGGATTTTGCAGATGCCATCAAAGTCCCCAATCAATTGACTTTAATTTAATAAAAAAAGGAGGTAACCCTAGGTGGGCCTGACCAAATCAGACAAGCCCCTGATGTCACAGCAGAAGCTATCCTGTGGGCTTGAAGAAGAAAATTGCCATATTGTGGAGAGTGCCAAAGAACAGAGAACTGTGTCACTAGTAGCTGAGGACATCACTCCTACAACTGAAAAGACCTGAATTCTACCAACAATCAGTGAGCTTGAAAAAAGACCCAGGGCCTTAAATGAGATTACAGTCGTCTCCAACAGCGTTATGAGACCCTGTGTCCAGGGCCCTGTTGTGCTGTATCCAGACTCCTGGTCCAAGGAAACTGTGAGACAATAAATGTATGACGTATTAAGCTGCTAAATTTGTAGTAACTTATTAAACAGCATGAAAATCTAATACATAAAACAACAGATAATTCAATTAAAAATGGATAAAGATCTGAGCAGACACCACACCAAAGATGATATACAGATGGCAAATAAGCATTTGAGAAGATGCTTGTATCATATGTCACCAGGGAAATGCAAATTAAAACAACAATGAGATACCACTACAAACCAATTAGAATGACTAAAATCCAAAGCATTGACAACACCAAATACTGGTAAGGATGTAGAGCAACCCAAACTCTCATTCATTTCTGGTGGTAATGCAAAATGGTACAGCTACTTTGGAAGAGAGTTTGGTAGTTTATTACAAAACTAAACATATTCTTACTATGTGATTCAGCAATCGTACTTCTTGGTATTTACCTAAATAAGCTGAAAATTTTTGTCCACACAAAAGTATGCACACTGATGTTTATAGCTGCCTTATTCATAACTGCCAAAACTTGAAAGCAACTAATACATCTATCAATAGGTGACTGGGTGCACAAACCATGGTACGTTCATATAATGCAATATTATTCAGTAATAAAAGAAATGAGCTATTAAACCATGAAAAGACACGGAGAAAATTTAAATGTGTATTTCTAAGTAAAAGATGACAATCTGAAAAGGCTATATACTGTATGATTCCAACTATATGGTTTTCTTGAAAATGCAAAACAATAGAGACAGTAAAAAGATTGTCAGTTACCAGGGCTCAGAATGGGGGTGTGAGGGAGCAAGGGATGAACAGGCGGAGTACAGGGGATTTTTACAGCAGTGAAACTATTCTTTATGATACTGTAATAGTGGACACAAGTCATTATACATTTGTCAAAACCCACAGAAAGTCATTATACATATGTCAAAACCCACAGAATGTACAAAACAAAGAGCTAACTCTAAACTTCAGACTTTAGTTAACAAGAATGTATCAATATTGGCTCATAAATTATAACAAATGTACCACACTAATGTAAAATGTTAATTAATAGGTGCAACTAACTGGGTGAAGGGGAGATGAAGCGTATATGGGAACTCTGCGCTTTCCACTCAATTTTTATGTACACCTGAGACTGCTGGAAAAAAACTATTCTATTAATTACAAGAGAAAAAAAACCAAAGAAAGAAAAAACAGAGTTAGGATTAGTACCTAGGTCATCCTATTCCTTTACCAAATTTTGTTGAGATCCAATTTGTCTCTATAGCCTAACATATGAGTTCATTTTAAAGAAGATCTATTATCATATTCTTTCTTTGCATACACACAAACACACACACACATATAAAATATGTATTCTCAATCTTATTAGTTATATAATTCAGATCCTTTCTACTATCTATTATGTTTGGCCATTTTCCCCCCTTGGATTGAGTGAAATGAGGCAAAATTTGCAATTTTGTTACCTTAGATTCTGCTCCTATTTCTTAAAGTTTTGGCTTGAATATTTTGATGCTATATGACTTGTATACATAATATAAAATTATTATATGATTATATTTGAACTTGAAAGACGGCTAACTTCACTGGCTTGAAAAGCTTGCTGCCTTTCCCTTGCACCCCTTTTTGTCACCTTCCCCCATTTTTGTAGCTTAGCAAGAGTTGTTACGAGTTAGCTTAATGTAGGTACACTCTGACAGCAGCTGCTGTGTTCCAGAAGCTCCTTGTTTTTAACAAAGCCGTTTCCTGGACCAGGAATCTCCCATCATTACGTAGTTCCCTACAGATGTGCAGTGTCTTAGAGTGAGAAACCTGTCCTGGCGCCTTAGAGATTACATATAATTTATGTTTTCTACCCGAAGTGTGAGTCCCATTTCTTTCTCATTTAGTATCATTATAGATATATTTTCATTGTGTTATTTTATTATATGTGAATTATATGTATATCCACATATATAATATATGTATGCCTATATTTTATGTATGTGCTACATATTTATATGTTATTTTAATATGTTTATACCTATGCTACATGTATGTGTGCATGGGGGAGACGGATATATATATATTTATATATGTTTAATAGATATATAAAATCTCTTCTGACAATCTGTAAGTTTTAAAACCTTGTTTTGATTGGGATAATTATATATTTTTATAACACTAAACTGTATCATTAATCCATTTCTCAAGTTATTAACTTCAATATCCAAACAGTATGCTGTGAAAATGGTCTCCAATTTGAGTGCTTTTCACTTCTGTGCGTTTTGCTATCCACTTTTGATTCTCATATATAAAAGCATAGGGCGAACCAGGCCATTTTTAGTTCCTTCCTCTTTCCTCTCTCCATTCTATTCTGCCAGCATATCTAGGCACTGTTTAAATCATTGCTTTGGTGTTTAGGCTGGGAGGCTGCACGCTTCTCATTTATGAGCCTTCAGTTAATCCTGTGTTTCAGCGGAACCAGAAGAGTAAATCAGACTGCAGTTCACCTACAGTCTGTTGAATCACACTGTTTTCCCAAAGACAGAGGAGGTTAAAGGTGGTCTATGAATGTATATGCCTTCCCTCACTTTAAGTTGAGTATATCACCCAGCAGGAATCTGGGTCACTGTGAAGATTCTTGGATCAAAGGGCTCTTTTTTTGATGGATCATCCTTTATTTTTTCTCTCTTGTATTTGGTCAGCTGCTTTATGTGAAGTTCTCAGAGTAATGATTCCTGCCTCTGATCTGACTTTATTTTCCCCCCACAGTTAAGAAGTAGTTGAGAAATAAAATTCACATATTTTTACCCCATCTGTTAATGTCATAGAAACAGTCCCCAAGTTGTGTGCTTTTCACGTCTCCTATGTCTTTTTTCCCCCCCTTTTTTTGTTCCCCTTTTTTGCTCGTCTGTTTTTTGCTCCTCTCCCTTCCCCCTCTAAGTGAAGAGTTGTTGATGTGGCCTTCAGAAGGATTCTCTTTTCCAAAGTGTACTCTTCTCCTCATAGGGGAGAAGTGTATGGGACCATGAAGTACCTCTTGGTTGAGTTCTAAAATTCACTCTTTCTGCCACTTGTATTTTATTAATTCGCTCTTTTAAAAACATAGTATATGTTTACTTCTTAATTTGGGATTCTTTTTGTTTATTTTTGTTAGTCTGATATAAGGGAGAAGGATAAATGTCCATTCATCATCCAGCTTCAGTGGGTCTCTCATTCAGAAGATGCCATGGAAGGCTCTGGGCAACGGAAGTTAGTATGATGGCAACAGCAACCCTGGAAAGCAGAAGTGGGGAAGGATTAGAAATTACTCGATTATATACGGGGACTCGGATCCAAAGATGCATTTCACCACACCATTTTTATTCCTTTTTCTGTGGACAAATGGCAAAAGTTTGTAATATCTTCTGAATCCTCCCCCATCCTGTCCAAAAAAGAGACAGAGAAAAGTTGGATCTCTTTAGATGCTCTTGGACTTGTACTAAGGGAGCTGAAATTGTTTGAATACATGCTTTTCATTGTCCACTGTGCTAGGTATTTTTCTTATGTAATGGGGATTTTAGCATCAAATAATCTTTTTTGTTAAACATGATTATCTTGGTATGTATTACATGAGTGATAACATAACATGGTGCAAAATGACCTAATTTGAGTGCTAGGGAAGATGAGTTCTAGTTTTGGATCTGGAATAATAAATTGTAATGCAAAGCATGTTAGAGGTGATATGATTTTTAAGGAGCAGAAAATCACTAGATCCACATTCTCTGACTGATAAGTAATGGCCCATTGTTAAAAGGCATAGAATTATTATGATGGGCCTGACAATTTGTATGTTTATTCTTATTAATCTGTTTATTGTTTCACCTCCTGACCCAATAGAATGCAAGCTTAGTGATGATATATAGTGCATGGTACCTAGGATTATACTTAAAACGAACTAACATATGATTGTTGTATAATTAAAAAAATGATCTTGTACCAAGATATCTGCAGATGAAACAGAAAATTTCTCCCTACATATAAATATTATATAAATATAATTTTATTGATATATAATAATTGTACATATTGTGGGGATACATATGATATTTTTATACATGTATACAATGTGTAATGATCAAATCAGGGTAATTGGGACATCCATCAAGATGTAGATTTTTATTGCACTTTTAAGGTGTGACAGGCATTACAGAAAATATAGGGGGTTCAAAAATGAGCAAAAATTATCATTTAAACTAATAAATTTAAATAAACATAGAAACAAATTTGAAACTAAAACTGTGAGAAGTGTTAAGAAGGGATCCTTGTCTACTTCTGAAAATTTTCTGAATAATACATACATGTTTATTTGTTTATCATCTATTCCCTATTGCCTCCCTCAACCATGTATAAAGAAGTTTGTTCTATTTTGTTTACTGCTAGACATATTCCAACACATAGAACAAGTTCTGGCACATGGTAGGTTTCAATAATATTTGTTCAATGAATAAGTGAGAGTCAATTTGAGGTATTCAAGGCTAATTGCCTGGAAGCAAAGGTGACCCTGGGACAGCCAAGCTATACTGAGTGCTGAAGAATGAGTCAGCATTATTTAGATGCAAAGGTAATGAAAGAGTGTGTCAGAGAAAGGGAAATGCTATGCAAAAGTCTACAGTAGGAGTAAATGTAGTGAATGGAAAGGATTGAAGAAGGCCAGTACAGGCAAGAAGGGGGAAGGACAGTGAGCAAGCTACTGGGGAGAAAGGTGAGAATAGATCTTCTTCAAGCCCTTTGCAGACAATGCTAATCAACTTTTTCTTCCTTCTTGGAGCATTGAAAATCGCTGAATAAATGTAAGCAGTGGGGTGAGATAGTCAGATCTGTGCTTTAAAAAGATCTTTCTGTTAGTAATTATTCATAACTAAAGTGGCAGGAACACTCATAGAAAAACTATAGTTAAAAAAGAGAAAACCTTGGATAAAGCTTAATTTTATCATTTGTGCTTGTTAAAGGAACATGAGATATTAAAAAAGTCAGAAAGAGCAACCAGTGAGATAGGGGAAAAACAATAGTACGGTAGTATAATGGAAAACAGGCAAAGAAAATATTTTAAGCAGGGGAGAGCCCACAGTATTCAATGCTGCTGAAAGGTAAGTTGAATTGTAGAAGAATTAATCAAATATGGACTGTATATAAAGACAGAGAGTTTATTTTTGATTTTAGTAAGAGGAGGTTAAATGACTATGTATTACACACACACACACACACACACAAATCCCATGTAATTGGATAAGAAAAACAAGCCTTCTTTCAAAAATAAAAGTCCAGAGGAAAGTAAGACTACTGACAGCAGCCAACCTTAAGAGAGACCTGAAAACTTTAAAACCTAAATGGTCAACATGACCGAATGATGGCAGTGCTGTGAGGGAATTCTTTCATGAATTTAAAGCTTTGGGTTTTAGCAGCTCTGCTGGCTCCAGGAGACAAAGCTTTGGGTGTATGCAAAATGGTAAGTTGGAACTGAGGTCCTTCTATAAAAGCTAAGCCATGCCCACTGAGAAAGAATAAACAAAAACAAACAAACTAACAATAACTCCTACTCCGCAGAAAAGACAGACAACAAGGTGTATTGCTCTGTTCTTGCTGGGAAAATAAACTCTACACCCAGAAACCAGAGTTCTGCTAAGAAGTTTGAATATTTGCCCCCTTTGGGAGCCTAGAAAAACCCCTCCATGAAGTTCTATTTAATGTGATTACAACCACTGTGGGACAATAGACAGCACCAATGCAAATCCCTTTTGGGGAAAAACACACTCAAAGTTTTCAGAATTCTTACAAATTTTGTTCATTAAATATGAGCACTATGTAAAATTATATCACATATGAGGAAACAAGCCACCATGAAAAAGAGCAGAACAGCAAATAGCAGTATTAAACCCTCAAGGGCAAAAGATTTTGGAATGGTTAGATAGAGACTATAAAATAATTATGTTAAATGTTTAATGAACTCAAAGTGGGAGGTAAAAACATAAGAAAGCAACAATAGACCAGCAAAATTGAATAGGTAACTGTGGAAAAGTTCTAGAAATGCAAAATGGAATTATTGTAATTAAAAAGTCAATGAATATGTTACACAGTATAGCTCAAGAGAAATGGTCTAAAATATATTATTTTTATATAATATATATAAATTTATGAAAACATGAAAGAGAAATAATGATAGATATGGAAGTAAAACAAGAAAGTGTAAGATATATTTAAGGAATTCCAGGGAAAGAAATCCAAAGGGTTTTGGAGAAGCAATATTTAAAGTAGTAATTTATCAGAATTTTCCAGAAGAGAGAAAAGACGTAAGTCCTCAGATTGAGGAAGCACAGTAAAACACAAACATGATAAACAAATATAAATCCACATTTAAGCAAAGTTTAGTAAACTTTTAAATTTTTGAAAAGCAAGAAAAGATCTTAAAAAGCATCCAAAGTGAAACAAAAAATTACCTATAAGGAAAAAGCAATGATACCAAGGACAGACTTCTCTTGAGAACCAATGGAATTTAAAAAATTGTGAAAAAGTAATAAAAAAGATAATTAAAATAATTGCCAATGTATATTTTTTATATAGTTAAGCCATCATTCAAGAAAAATGGCAAAATAAAGTTATTTTTAGACAAATTTTAGAAAGTTTATCAGCAATGTACACTTATTAGCAGAACTTCTAAAGGGTGTATTTTAGAAACAAATAAAGTGAATACAGAAAAAAGACTTCAAACTAGAAATGAATGCTAAAATAAAATGATAAACATATGCAGAAACAAAACAGAACAAAAATGTTAAAATATAAAACAATGATAACGCCATATGATTCTTTTGAAGATTAAAAAGATAATGGTTTTAAAGAATTTAAAATTGTGATTTGTACATGGTAAGCATTTTATAATTGGTTGTTAAATTTAAAAAAGGAGGAATTAAAACCATAACATAGAACTGATAATATTAATATTTAGCATTGTTGGGTTCTTCATGATCATAGTTAAAATACCCTACAGTTCTGTATCGTTTGGGAGGGTGTATAGATTTTGCCTTACTTTAGCATTTAAAAAATATATTTAAATATAAATATAACTATTAAAAAGTATGAATGAATAATTTGATATCAAAAAGCACATGAGGTAAATGGGAAAATATCAATTAATTTAAAATGTGGCATATTTTGTACATGGGGAAAACAAAAATAAAAATATCAGTAGTAATAGAAAGCAGAGAATGAGTTGAAATAAACACCTGTAGGGATCATCAGATTCATTTTTTAAAAAAATCCATCTACAGGTAATTCACAAGAGACTCATATAAAACTTTACCACCCAGGGAAGTTGAAAGAAAAAGCACAGACTCACCAACCAAGACAAAGCCAAAGTTATTTTAACATGAGACAAAATAGAATTTAAGGCTAAAACCATTATTTGAGATATAAGCTTTCAATTCATATGAGGAATATAAAGCAAGTCTACATTTTTTGCACCTACTAACATATTCAAAGATGTATAAAGAAAACAATCAACAGAAAGTAGGCAGAACTTAATAAATTCACCACTATACAGGGAGATCTCATTCTCATTATTAAGAGATCCAAAACCAAACTTAGTAAAGATATGGAACATTTGAAAAATGCAGTTAATAAATTTGCCCACATGAACATCTATTGAACCCTGGATCCTACAATTAAAGAGCATGTCATTTTTTTCCAAGCATACATAGGATATCTTCAAATAATTGGTAACATAGCAAATTATATAAATTACTACAATGTTATTGAATTAGAAATAAAATGTGATAAAAAGATAATTTTTAAATACCATGTATATTCAGAAATTAAATAATAGACTTCCAAATATACTAATGGGTCAAAAAAAGGTAACAAAATTTTGGGAATGAACCAAAAAATAATGAAAGTACTCTATCAAGACTGAACTAAATTCTTATATATGAAAAAAGGAAAAGCTAAAAAGCAATGAGGTAAGAATTCATCATAAAAAGTTAGAAAAAATAGTAAAGTGAACCAAAAGAGAGCAAGAGGAAGGGAAAATAAAGATAAGATTAATAAGCAATAATCAAACATGAAATAAGAGGATCAACAAAGAAGATGGTAAAAAGAATAGTAAAAAGAATAGTAAAGTAAACAAACCTCCTACAAGATTCCTTAAGACAGAAGAAAAGGCACTCAAATGTAAATACGAAAAGATAAAAATGTCGTCATAATAGAATAGGAATTTAAAAATTATATCGAATGATTCTAGTCACAATTTGACATCAGAAAACTTATGAAATTACTTGCAAAAAGTATAGCCTACCAAAACTCATTCAAGAAGGCATAGGAAAAATTGATAGTCCAATAAACCATTAAAAATTTTGAGTCTGCTCAGTAAATAACACCAAATATGACTGGTTTTAGGAGAAAATTATTTGAAATATATAAAGCATAGATAATTGCAATTCTGTACAAAATGTTTAATAAAAATATAGAAAAAAATTTAGCAGGAATGTATTTTAAATAATGGGCTAGAAGTCATATTAAAACGGCTTGAAGAATAAACGGGGAATGTGGAAATGGAGAGAATCAATACTAACAAAACTTTGCAAAACTTTATGTGGGAGGAGGAAGGGAGAAATGGTGGTAGCTTGAGGTAGTTTGAAAGAAATTTTCTCTTATAGTAGAAGAGATTTGAATATATTGAAAAGACATAGGGAAAACCCAGTTAAGAGGGACCTTTCTTATACAAGAAAAGAAAGAAAAATTCTCATTTCTGTTGCCAGATATTATAAAATTAGAGAACAGAGAATAGAATGGTGTCTAAAACACAGTTGAAGAAATTATCCTCAAAATGAATAAGTACATGGCTGTTTTAACTATTTTGATGAAAGATAGAACAGATGTAGATCTAGGAAGGTTTATATTTTTTCATTTTAGTAAAATGAGGTACTTACTATTCGAATGGTTTCTGTTTTCTCCAAAAACTAGAATTTGAGATGATATTTTAGAGTGAGTGGAAGGAGGGTTGCAAGTTTGCAGATGAAGAGTTTAAATGCTTGTGAGACGGGTGGCAAAACGATAGCTTCTCAGATTTGTAATCGGAATCCTGAGAAGGGCTCAGTTCACGTTTGAAGCAGGTGATGCAATCAACACTGAATCAGCTCTCCTTGTTTTGTGACTTTCTGGCTGGACATCACTTGACATCTTGGTTACAAATGGGGAGAAAATTAAGCTTTGGGCTCATGATTGTAATTAATAAAATAAAAATTCTTTAAAAACCTTACAAAGTAGCATGTTATTATTAGGCATTTTTTTTAGGCAATCAATTCTGAGACGATAAAGATTATCTTGTGAAGTTCTAAGAACATTTTTATTTTAATAAAAGGGTCCTCATGCTCCTATTGTAAACTATGACTTTATAGTCTTCCATGTGTTCTCAAATTATAGCCTTCGTTCATTTTTCTAAGGCAATGAAAATCTGATGAAAAGACCCTTCAAATTGAAAGTAGAACCAAGACAAAACTGCAAATGTCTGGCTACTTGTGAGTTACCAGCCTTTTTATTTAATATCTACTGGAGTTGAGTTATTGTGTGCATTTGAAACAGAAACTCTATTCTAGGATAGATCCTTTAGTTAAATAAGTATTAGATAGATTCTAAACCATTATTTTTGAGGATTTGTCCCAGGGTGAATATCTGAACTTCAGATGAGGATGTTGAATACACTATTTATTTTTAATAATTGTCATGATATTTTAATATCTATTGAGCATTATTTTCTAGGCATAATTAACAAACACTTATGACTTAATTCTCATAGCCACCCTATGAGAAAGGCACTATTATTAACCCCATTTTACTGATAAATCTGAGGCACAGAAAGTTTAAATAACTTTCCAAATGTCACCCAGCTGGTAAATATAAGAGGTAAAATGGAAACCTACAAAGTCTGGCTTCAGCACCTGCACTGTTCACCCTTACACTATTGTGAAAAAGATTCACTCTATTGTCTGAAGGGAGTGATTATATACTAATTTTAACTCTTGCTAGCTGGACATAAAGACAAATAGGATTGGAGCAGTGATGTAAGAGAAAGAAGAGTAAAGTTGATTTATTCTGGAAAGATGATGCATTTTTGTTTATTTTTGTTGTTGCTGTGCTTGTTTTGGGGGTCTTCTTCATGAATTCTTTGCCTAGGCTGATGTCTGTAAGAGTTTTTCCAATATTTTCTTCTAGAATTCTTGTGGTTTCATGCCTTAGGTTTAAGTCTATTATCCATCATGAGTTGATTTTTGTGAGAGGTGAGAGGTGTGGATCCTGTTTCAGTCTTCTACATGTGGCTATCCAATTTTCCCAGCACCAATTATTGACTATGGATTCTTTTCCCCAGTGTATGTTTTTGTGTACTTCACAAAAAAATCAAATGGCTATATGAGGGTGGTTTTATGTCTGGGTTCTCAGTCCTGTTCCATTGGTCTATGTCTCTGTTCTTGTGCCAGTACCATGCTGTTTTTATTACTATAGCATTGTAGTATAGCTTGAAGTCTGGTAGATTGATGCCTCCCAATTTGTTCTTTTTGCTTAAGGTTGCTTTGGCTATATGCAGTCTTCTCTGGTTCCACACAAAACATAGAATTATTTTTTCTAGATTTGTGAAAATGCTGTTTATATTTTGATAGGGATTGCATTGAATCTGTAGATCACTTTAGGTAGTATAGATATTTTAACAATGTTGATTCTGCCAATCCATGAGCATGGCATAGTTTTCCACCTGTTTGCATCCTCTACTGTTTCCTTCTTCAGTGTTTCACAGTTCTCGCTGTAGAGATCTTTCACCTCCGTAGATAAATATATCCCTAGGTATTTTATTTTCTTTGGTGCTATTGTGAAAGGTATTGAGTCTTTGATTTGGTTCTCAGTCTGACTGTTGTTGGTTTATATGAATGCTACAGAATTGTGTACGTTGACTTTATATCCTGAGAATTTGCTGAACTTATTTATCAATTCCAGTAATCTCATGGCACAGTCTTTGAGGTTTTCTAGATATAAGATCATATCATCTGCAGAGAGTGATAGTTTGACCTCTTATAGTCCCATTTGGATGCCCTTGATTTCTTTCTCTTGTCTGATTGCTCTGGCTAGGACTTCCAGCACTATGTTGAATAGAAGCAGTGATAGGGGGCATCCTTGTCTGGTGCCAGTTCTAAGCAGGAATGCTTTCAGTTTTTCCCCATTCAGTATGATGTTGGCCGTGGGTTTGTCATCTATGGTTTTGATCATTTTGAGGTAAGTCCCATCTATGCCTATTTTGTTAAGTGTTCTTATTATAAAAGGGTGCTGAATTTTGTCAAATGTTTTTTCTGCACCTATTGAGAGGATCGTATGGTTTTTCTTCTTGCTTTTGTTTATGTGCTGGATTACTTTTATAGATTTGCATATGATGAACCATCCCTGCATCTCTGGGATGAAGCCCACTTGGTCATTAGGTTGTTCATTTGTAATCTTTCCATCTTTTGGATGTAGGTATTTATGGCTATGAATTTTCCTCTCAGGACTGCTTTAGCTGTGTCCACAGATTTTGGTAGCTTTTGTCCCAATTATCATTTATTTCAAAGAATCTTTTGATTTCCATCCCAATTTCCTCCTTGACCTGAAAATCATTCAGAAGTAGGTTGTTTAGTTTCCATGACTTTTGGTAGAGATGAGTGTTTCTGTTAGAGTTGATTTCTAATTTTATTCCATTGTGGTCTGAGAAGATGCATGCTATAATTTCTATTTTTTAAAATTTATTGAGACATGTTTTGTGCCCTAGGTGTGATCAGCCTTAGAGACTGTCCCATGCACTGATGAGAAGAAAGTATGTTTTGTGATTTTTCGGTAGAATGTTCTTTAAATGTCTGTTAGGCCCATGTGTTCTAGATTTCTATTTAAGTCCCTTGTTTCTTTTTTCATTTTTTGTTTGGAGGACCTGTCCAGTTCTGTCAGAGTGGTGTTGAAGTCCCTGGCTATTACAGTGCTGCTGTCTATTGTTTTGTTTAGATCAAGTAGGATTTTCCTTATGAATCTGGGTGCTCCTGTGTTAGGTGCGTAAATATTTAAGATTTTTATGTCTTCTTTTTGAATTTTTGCCTTTACCATTATATAGTGACCATCTTTGTCTTTCATTACTTTTGTTAATTTGAAGAATAAGTTTTCTGCTATGAGAACTGCTACTTCTGCTTTCTTTTGTTTTCCATTAGCATGGAAAATCTTTTTCCATCCCTTTACCTTGAGTCTTTATGCATCCTTGTGGGTTAGATGTGTTTCCTGAAGACAGCAGATACTTGACTTGTATATATTTATCCATTCAGCCTGTCTGTGTCTCTTCAGTGGGCAGTTCAAGCCATTCAAATTTGTTGAGAGAATTGATAAGTGGGGTGAAGTTTTGTTCATCCTGTTAAGTTGAACTTTGTTGCTTTGTTATATCTCTTGAGCCATTGTGGTATCTGGACTTCAATCTTTGGCTTTTGTGTAATTTTTCATTGGTAAGTGTTTCTTGTGAATTTCTGTGAATAACGCAGTTCTGAGAACTTCCTGCAGGGCAGGTCTTGTCTTAACAAATTCTCTCAGTGCTTGCTTGTCTGGGAAAGACTTAATTTCCCTTTCATATATGAAATTTAGTTTTGCTGGGTACAAAATTCTAGGCTGGGCATTATTCTGTTTGAGAAGACTGGTAATGGAGCCCCAATTCCATCGGGCTTGGAGCATCTCAGTTGAGAAGTCTGCTATTAGTCTGATGGGTTTTCCTTTGTAAGTTACCTGTTGCTTTCACCTCATGGCTTGTAAGGGTGCCTCTTTCATATTTACTTTGGCTAGTCTGATGACTGTGTATCGTGGTGTATTCCTCTTTGTGTTGAGTCTTCCAGGAGTCCTATGAGCTTCTTTTACCTGGATATCTAAATTTCTAGCAAGGCCAGGGAAATTTTCCTCAATTATTCCCTCAAATAGATTATCCAACACTTGTGTATTTTTGTCTTCACCCTCAGGGATGCCCACGATTCTTTGTTAGGCCTTTTTACATAATCCGACATTTCTTGTAGGCTTTCTCATGCCTCTTGCTTCTCTGCTCTATCTCTGTGACTGACTTTTTTAATTGGAGGGTATTCTTCAAGCTCTGAGATTCTTTCTTCTGCCTGATCTAACCTGTTCTTGAGGTTTTCCACTGTGTTTTGTGATTCCTTGAAAGAATTTTTCATTTCCAGAAGTTCTGTTTGATTTTTCTTTAATACTTCAATTTCTTTAGTGAATTTTTAATTCATTTCCAGTATTGTTTTTGTGGTTTGTTTGTGTTGGTTTTCTACTTTCTCATGTATTTCATTAAGTTTCCTTAAAATCCACACTCAAAATTCTTCATCTGTCATTTCTATATTCTGCTTGTGGTTAGCATCCATTTCTAGGGAGCTGGTTTTCCCTTTTGGGGGTGACCTTTTGCTCTTCATATTTCCAGAGTTATTTCACTGGTTCCTTCTCATCTGGAACAGGTGTTTCTTCTTACTATTTGATTTTCTTTTATTTAGATAATGACATGCCCTGTTTAAACTCTTAGCCAATAGGTAGTGCTTGTGGGTGAGAACTGACCACACCCTCTATGATGAGTCAGTAGATGCAGTAAAAGGGCATGTAATTTGACCTCCTTGTCAGTAGGTGGCACTCTCCAGAAGGAACAAGCTACAATGTTTTTGGGTCCTGTGATCAGCTGTAGTTCCTCAGGAGGGAGGACTCTGATACCCCTGGTGGTGGGTGGGTCCCTGGGACTTCCAGGTGAGTCCTTTATTCAGCACCGCAGCAGAGAGGGGTGGGGGAATGAGGCTGGGTGGGGTTAGATTGGCTGAGCCTGCCCTCAGTCTCTTCATATGTTGTTAAGGGATATACCAGGTTTAAGGTCAGTTCTCTGTCTCTGGGTTTAGTATCCTGGGAGGGGTTGATGTGGCCCCACTCAACCAGAGAGTCTGCTCTCTATCCCCAGAAAACTGTGCTGGGGACTCTACCCCCAGGGGCTATTGGCTACTCAAGTAGCTCTTGGATCAAGCTAACTTTCCTTTTAAAGTGAGTGGTGGTGGGGGCAGCTGCTGTGATTCAGCCTGTGGCACCAGAGGCATTTGGTTGCTATGGGAACCAGTACTTATGCAAATTGAGTCTCCTAAGTTCATCAAACTTCAATCTTGTGTTTCTCTGAGGTAAGGACTGATCCATCAAACTTCAATAGGAGGGTTCTTGGGGGAGGGGCTAGTTCAGAAAACTCTGGTATGGTGGTTCTCCAAGGGCGGGGGGGTGCACTTACAGATCCCTACTTAACTCTGCACCTCCGCACCGTCCCAACAGAGTCTCATTCACCAACCCGATCCTGAATCTGTAACCTCTCCTCCATGTCTCCAGGCCCCGCTGTTTACACCTTCCACAGGTGGACTCACCAAGTGCTGTTCTGCCAGCTCAGGGCAGAAAAGCACCCCTTGCACTGAACGGGGGCCACTCAGCACAGAGATCTCCAGCAGCTGCTATGATGGTGGGGGAGGGTGTCACAGTCTTTCTGCACTGCTCTTGGGCTGGGGGGTAAAAATCTGTCTGCCCTCATCCTGCAGCCACCCCATTAGAGGCAGGCTTGCCAGGTGTGCACTCCCCACCACCAGAAATGGGCCCAGACCCTCAGCATGGGCTTGGTCGGGAGTGTACTTTCTGTAGCCCATGTGGCCCAGTCACTCAGCGTGGGATCGGTGGGAGGGCACTTCCCCCACACGGAACAGCTGTCTCTCAGTTGTTCAGTTCCTGCTGGTGGTATCCTGGACTCCGCTTGTGTCAGACCCGGTGGTCCACTCCCTATCAGCAATCCTCCTCCACGCCTCTCAGTCTGACCCTCAACTCCTCCACCAGGAAGCCCTGACTCTAGTTGATCATCTTCCATAATCTGCAACCCAACTTTGAATTCTTCACTTCTTAATGCCAAATGCCCTTGTTCTCACCTGTTTCATTAGTAATGTCTTCAAGTCTGTTTGTATATTTATTTATTTGTTTCTTTAGTTTTGCAATATTTTTTTTTTCTGGTACACGTATATATTGTATAGTGGCAAAGTCAGGGCCATCACATGAATTGTTTATGTGGTAACTCAGATGCAATTTTTCATTCCCCACCCTCACTCACACTCCCCATTTTTGAGTCTCCAATGTCCATTGTACCACTCTGTTGGCCCTTGCATAGCCATAGTTTAGCTCCCATTAATAAGCAAGAATATGCAGCATTTATTTTTCTGTTCCTATGTTACTTCTTTTAGGATAATGGCCTCCAGTTTCATCTAAGTTGCTGCAAAAGACATTATTTCATTTGTCCTTGTGGCTGAGAAGTACTCCATACACACACACACACACACACACACACACATTTTCTTTATCCACTCATGGGTTGATGAGCACACTCAGGTTGATTGCATATCTTTGCAATTGTGAATTGAGACACAATAAACATATTAATGCAGGTATATTTTTAATATAATGACTTCTTTTCCTTTGGGTAGATACCCAGTAGTGGGATTGCAGGATCAAATGGTAGATTTACTTTTTGTTCTTTGAGAAATCTCCATACTGATCTCCACAGACGTTGTACTAATTTACATTCCCATCAACAGTTTATAAGTGTTCCTTTTTCACCACATCCTTACCAACATGTATTGTTTTTTGACTCTTTTGTCATGGCCATGCTTACTGGAATAAGATAATATCTCATTGTGGTTTTAATTTGCATCTGTCTGATGATCAGTGATGTTGAGCATTTTTTCATGTTTTTTTGACATTAGTATATCTTCTTTTGAAAAATACCTGTTCATGTCACTTGACCACTTTATGATGGAGTTGTTTATTTTTTTCTTGCTGAGTTGTTTGAGTTTCTTGTAGATGTTGTAATTAGTCCTTTGTCAGATACAAAATTTGAAAATATTTGTTCCTATTCTGTATAGGTTGTCTATTTACTCTTTTGATTATTTCTTTTGTTGTACAGAAGCTTTTTAGTTTAATTAAGTCCCATTTGTCTATTTTTGTTTTTGTTGCACATGCTTTTGGGGTCTTAGTGATAAATTCTTTGCCTAGGCCAATGTCCACAAGAGTTTTTCCTAGGTTATCTTCTAGGATTTCTATGGTTTTAGGTCTTACATTTAAGTCTTTAACTCACTTTGAATCAACTTTTGTGTATGGTGAGAGACAGGGATCCAATTTTATTCTTCTGCATATGGCTATCCAATTTTCCCAGCACCATTTATTGAATAGGCTGTCCTTTCCCTAGTGTAAGTTTTTGTCTGTTTTGTTGAAAATGAGTTGCTTGTAGCTATGTGATTTTATTACTGAGTTCTCTATTCTGTTCCATTTATCTATGTGTCTACTTTTATGACTGTACCATGCAGTTTTGGTTACTATAGGCTTGTAGTATAATTTGAAGTCAGGTAATGTGATGCTTCTAGTTTTGTTCATTTTGTTCAGGATTACTTTGGCTATTCAGACTCTTTTTTGGCTCCACATAAATTTTAGAATTGTTTTTTATAATTCTTTGAAAAATGGCATTGGTATTTTGATAGCAATTGCATTGAATCTGTAGATTTCTTTGGGCAGTATGGACATTTTAACAATATTGATTCTTCTGATTTATTAGAAGTCTATTTAGTGGTAGAAACATGATCTGATCTTCTCTCTAGGGCCTGCGGAATGTATGTGTTATTTTCTGCTTCAAACTATCTATCCTCTTCAAATTATCTATCCTTCAAGGACTGCTTTAAATCCCATGTAGTCTATGCAATATTCCATGTTTACTTTTATCTGTGATCAATTTTTTTCTCAGAACTCCCTTAGCTCACTTAAACTGTCACTTTAAAAAATTTATTATACATACCTTATATCATCAGATGATTTTCACATGTAAAGGAGTCCTATCTTCCCCAAATTACTAGAATTTGCTTTAGGGTACAATAGTTAGCATAATGTCTTGAATAAACTACTTAGTTTTGCTTAGCAGAATTCAGTAGCTGTTGAAGATGTATCAATTCTTTCATTAAAAATATTAACAATAAGATCATATAAAAACATGCTAATCAGATATAAAATTAAACAGATAATCTCTCTTCTATATATAGTCATTCACTGCACTTTCAAAGTTTGCAATTTTATTTAGACTGTTTACTTCCTAAGGAAACACACAACCATTTTGTGTCTAGTCAGTCACTTACAAAAAAGATTGTGGAAGATTTTAATGATGACAATGCAATTGTGATGAAATAATAAACATGTATATTTAGCTCCCTGAATGATAGTATCGATTAAACAGTAAGTGGACTTCCCATATTGTGTTTCAGATATGGACTTCTTATTATATATTATAAGCCCAAATGTGTGTGGAGAGGATGTTCTGCATTGGAAGAATGGGCAATGAGCCAACTAACCCCAGACTTACCAAACTGTCATAGGGAAAGTACGTCTCTCTGCCTGAGGAAAAAGAGAGAATTCTCAGCTATAATGTTCCTTCTTTAGTGTGAAATGTGCACTAATAGGTTGCATTGAGCTACTGACAGTTTCAGTGTAGAGTTTGTATTCTTTCAAATGCAAATATTTCAGAATCAGTCAGGTTCCCACCACATGGATTTTAAAACCAAGTCATTCTTCACTGTAGGCTAACATAATTGCACACTTGGGACATTATATATTTATACAGATAATGGGTATAATTCAAGCATCTGCCTACTGAAGTTAATGGAAGGTCTATTTTTTGAGAAGGGAATGTGAATATATATATGGATGTATGTGTGCATATATATGTATATATGGATATATACGATTTTTCTTCCTTTTTTTCAACTCAATCTCTCACTGGCCTTATTCTATAATGCTTTTGAATTCATTGAGTTTAACTTCACACTATCACTTTTTTGATTTACATATATTTTTAAAAATTGTTCTTTTTTGGGAGCAGAGGGAATTTGAAAATTATACATATGTATCTAAAACTTTAAATCTTATCTCTCCAACTAGGGTGAAAATTTTGCACGGTTGTAAGAGTTGTGTATATATCATTAATAAAAAACAGATTTGGAATCAAACACCTTATGTTTTAATCCTGACTCCATCAACTACTAGATAAGTGTCTTTAAGTTCCTTTACTAAGGACTCATAGATAAGACTCAGTTTCCTCATCTATGAAATGAGATTTTTCTTGCTAAGGACTTTTTGCAATTTAGGTACTCAAAAAGTTAGTTTGATTCCTTTACTTTTGCTTTTTCATGGTATGTTATCTAAGAGTATTAAAAATGCAATGCCTGATAAATAATGCATAATGAATTTTTCTATAGGTTCAATATAGTGTTATCCACAGAGTATCATATGCCCTTTGTAAGTTCACAGTCAAAGACATGTTCACCCTTTGCTATAGAAGCAGCTCTGAGTGTATGGTGTCTCTTAAATGCAGCCCATCAAGTTTAAATAGATTTAGTTAGGACAATTGAATTTTTTTTTCCTTTAATCTTTTCTTTTGATAAGGCTGGTACCAAAGGACAATAGAATCTTTAAGCCAATTGGAAATTCTTTTGGCCTCCTTTTGAGATGTTAGGCTCCAGAGGGGACCTCTTATAAGTACTATATCTCTTCCCCACCAAGGATCTGAACAATTTCAAAACCAAAACAAAAGAGTTATAAGGAGTCCTAAACATCACCTTTACCACTGATAAAGCTAGGTAAGGGGAAATAACTTAGTATAAGAGACAGATGGGCCTACTCTATGAGTTCCAGATCTAGGGAGATTTGCTCACTCAATTCTAGGCAATGCTGAGCTAGGACAGACTCTTGCTGAGTCATCGGGTAGTGGTGGTGAAAGAAAATGTGTTCCATATAGGCAACCAGAGAAGAAAGGTAGAGGTATTAAGTGGGTTTTGAAAGGCCTAGGAAAAATCCCTCATTATGGAATCAGGAATGGAGTAAAAGGCCCTGCTTTCTAACTGTAAGATGATTATATTTTCACCCAGCCCAAAGTTCTGATTCATACTTGGGGAGTTCAGGTTGTCTAACAGTGTGAAAAAGGCAGACAATACAAATAATTTAATTTTTCTTTAACAAGCTGTAGATTCTGCACTACAGTGTATGTTGTCAAATAAATTTCAAGAACCCAGTTCAGAGTGAATTCCTCCAGGGCGTATTCCCATGATTTAAGAAGGGTTACACGCAAAGAGAAATCATCAAAGGGTGTTTGAATATCATTATTTCATTACCATTATTGAATCCTGTTTTTCAGACACTGTGTTAGATTCTAGTGTTATTTCAATCTTTAGAACAACCCTCCAGGCTAAGTAATATAAATTCAGTTTTACAATTGAGAAGAATAAGGCACAAGGGGTAAAGTAATCTGGTACCATTTGCAGGTAAGAAATAGCACAAACAAGACATCAGTCTGGCTAACTTCAAATCTTGATGTTGTTTCACTATACTCTGATATATCACTAATATTATATCATTTAGAAATCCTGATAGCAAGCAACAGAAACTGACTATTGTTATCTTAAATAGGATAACATGGAAGAAAAGAAGTGACTTACAAATAAATAGCTACCTAGAGAATTAGACTTGGAAATCTTGAAGCTCTACAAGGCCAAGAGCAGGAAGTACAATGAGCATTTTCTAGCAAAAGGGTAGACCAGATAGACTGAGTCACTGTTGCTGGACATCACCAACAATGTGTGCCACTGCAGTCATCACCAGTTGTCCCTATTTCCCCTAGACAACACTCTACATAAACTTGCACAACTAAGAGGAGATACATTCTAGGAAAAATCAAATATGTGCTCTGATTTGATTTTAAAATGCTTCTTACCAGGCATCTAGTTAACTATATTTTGTTTCCCCAAACTTCATGCTCCTTATGTTGCAATCTCAGAATGCGTGTTATAAACCTGTGAATTCTGAATGCCAAATTCAGTGCCAGTCATACAATAGACACTATGCTACTTGGAAAATGACTTTCTTAAATGTATTTGATGTGTTAGAACAGGGATTTTCTCACATAGTTATAATTGGAGAATTGAACTTATTCCTTAAAATTCAAGTGGTTTATTAACTATGAATTAGCACTTTTTAAATGGAACACACCATAATTCCAAAGCCAGTTCCTTTCAGAAGGATAGCTGTAGATTAGATTGACAAAGCATAGAAAACATTGGGAAGTTTAAAAGAAAGGCATGTTACAGATTCCTAATACAACTCAGGTCAGTCCCAAGTAGAAATTCTGAAAACTGAAGAAACTTTTCCTTAAAAACATATGTGTTTATAATTGTGGGACCAAGATTGATATTTTAAGTAAAAAATAGCTTTACCAATTAATATCTTCAAGTCTATTAGCTTTAATTGAATCTAAACAAAATAAAAAAGTAGAAAATTATGCATTTTTCTTTCCTGAAGGAGAATTATTTCCCAATAAACTGGTCATTCATACTTTCTAATATTTATTATATATATTTTATCATGTTCCTTTGATTCACATTCTAATTTTTCCATCCTCTTTAAGTTGAAAATAATAACTGGATTCTCACATATTCTGAAAGACTTCAAGAAAAAAAAAACTTTCTGGGATAATACTGTTCAAAGAGCAGAAATAGGTAGTAAATATAAGCCTGATATTTTCTAGATATCACCTGACAACCAAAAATTGTACTTCAAGAGACTTATCAATAGCATATGAAATATAAGTATAATAAACAAGAGTTTAAGTATAAACTGTTATATATCCAATATGTCACATAGAACCGCTAAATATTTGATATGTAATATGTAATATGTGAATAACAATATCTAACATTTATTGAGGTCATATTATAAACCTCGCACTAAATTATTTACATATTAATATATAATTTATTAAGCAAATTTGTGGGGCAATTCTTCATTTTAAAGCAATGGAAACAGACATAGAATGTTTAACCAACTTCCGTAAGGAAATATTACTAATAATATTTGGATGTAAGCAGTCTGTTCTAGAGCCCATGCTTTTAACATCACACTGAGTTTGTGCTCAGATGTGGAGAAGACACAATACTGACATTTTCATGAATGAATAAAAAATGAATTGGCAATAGGCAATAAACAAACTCACTGAGGCTTAATATTTAGTGATATTTTAAGAACTTTGTAATCATCATCATATTTGCATGTACATTATCTTATTGGACGAAGCAAACTTATGGGATAGATTGGCAATATTATGGCCACAAAAAAGAAACGAAGGAAAGAAAATGTCTATCACCTGCTCCAGTTCAATAAATTAATAATAAAGTGGGAACTGTAATAAAAGTCACATGATCTGAGTGTGATGCTCTCCTCCAGTGTTCCTAGCTGCTGCAGAAAGCCACTGCCTACTGCTATGTAGATGCACAGGACATATTTCATGTGACTGAAATATATTTTCAACCTCTGTTGGCTTAGCTAAAAATACACGAAAACATAAGAAGGGTTTTGGTAAGTTGAAAGATGATAGAGTATTTAAAAAAATCCTGGGTGTACATCTCTAACCACTTGAGTTCAATATCAAGGAGGAAACTGCTATTGTCTCCCCAAATATTTGCTGGTGTCACAGTCAAAAACAGATATCTTGTTAAAATGTGTATAGGAGGTCTCCAAATAATGTTTGCCTTCACTTTGAGCAATTTCTGTCTATCTTGCAATTTCAGCATTTTATGTTTGTTTTGGTTCTCATAATTTTATCTGGATGCAGTCTTTCTCTATGTGATATAGTTTATCATCTCCCTTAAACTGTCCTGGTTTGGAGGGAAGGAAAAAAAAAAAGTAAAGGCTTTATTGAGGATGATTGCTATCATTCTAACCTCCTCTTTTCTCCTTAAGAAACAGCAGGGAGTGGGAGAGCTCTGGCTCATAGATTGTTAACAGAGAGAGGAGGCCCAGATGGAACATAAGAGAAGAGCCATGGGCTTCAAAAGACATGGATAAAGCCACTGGCTGCTAATTGTTTTCCTTTTCAAAGTCATGGGCTGCCTTTGTGGGCGTTCTTCCATTACCAGGGCCAGTGTAAACGGAAGGTTCAGAAGGAATGATAAAAGGTTGCTGTACTTAAGGCACAAAACTCAATATCGGGGTACCTCTTGGATCCATTCATGTTTGATTGTTTCTACTTTTATATTCAGTCACTCGTTCATTCATTCACTCATTCATTCATTTATTTAACACATAGCTAAGTAAATAGAGTGATCTTTTCCTAAGTTCCAAGTAGGGCTTGGTAAAAAGAGGTTGACACAATTTATTCTTTTACTGAAGCATGAGTGGAATTATAGTAAATATCAAATATATTCAGCACTTACTATATATCAGGCACTATTTACACTATTTACAATAGTTTAAATGTATTCCTCAGAGTTCTGCAAAGAAGTAGTTAGAAACTTAGGAGATCTTTGTTATGATTTCAGATACAATATACACATCTAATTTATTTGTTCTAAAACTTCACTAACACTAAATTTAAAAAAAATTTTTAAAGAAATACAACATTCAAGGATGGAGAATGTTAGGAGACAAAACCAATACAACTTTTCAATCTTGAAGCACATGAATGAGTACCACTGACTTCGCAGATCAAAGGAAGCCTCATTCACATCCTACAATGGCAGTCCCAAGGATTTCAACAAGTGGGCATTAGGCCAGGATGGGGAGTTCGGGAAGCAAAATAACACAGAATGGAAAAGCAAGATCTCTGGGTACCCTCTCTTCTCCACGCATCTGGATGCTGCTTCTCACTTTCTAGAGCAGAAGTCTGAAGGTTTATTTTTGGAAAGAGTATTCATTCTGAACTCATAGGTTTAAATTAATTTATACACACTTATGCTAAATGACATACCATGTTCTCTCTTCTCATATTTTTTCCAAATTTGACATTTTGACCCCTCCCCTCCAGACAAGAAACCAGAATATTTCTTTTATCAGAAACCTGACCAGATCAAGGAAAAATACTAAAGATTTTCTATCTGGTGTGCTCCAATAACTTACCTTCCTGAATCACGCTATGTGAAAGCTCAAATTTGACAACTTCCACTCACTCAAAACTTCAAAATTATAGTCATTCCACAATCTGAATCAACAGCAACAAGTATGAATTACGAGACAAGGAATACAAATATAATATGGAAGTTTGAGTATACAAGAAGTCATTAGGAAAAAACAACTTAGAGGAAAAAAGAAAGGGAGAGGAAAATCAAAGAAAAAAATGTGATTATTAATATTGTCAGACAGAAAGGAAAGGTGCAGGATGTACCTCCATAACCCAGAATGGGCAGCATTTGAATAAGACCCCTAGAAAAAAAGACATGGAAAAGAGGAATTCAAGAAAATTTCCCAGTTTGCTATTTAAAAGGTACCATTAAATGCCCTATCTGTGAGAAGAAAATCATCCCATTAAATTTTGGAACATCAAGTATAAAGAAAATACCCTAAAATCTTTCAAGGTGGGAGAAAAGAAAAGAAAAACAAACAAGACACAGATTATATGCACAGATTACGTTGGAACAGGTGCAGAGGACTTCATATTTATTAACATCAATTCTGGATACTAAAAGACAATGTAGTCACATCTTCAAAATTCTGACAAAAACTATTTCCCTCTTAAAATTTTATACCAAGTCACAGTATCATTCAAATTGGAAGATAGAAAAAATCCATACTTCTTAGACATGCAAAATCTCAAAAAAGTTACCTCCCACCCAATCTTTTTCAGAAAGATGTGGAAGGGCACAAAAGACAATGAAAGAATTTAGATTGTTACACTTACAAAAATATTGGGGCTGACAACAAAACAGGGTACTATATACAGAATCATTCATTACCTTCTGCATCGAGCTGGTAGAGGGAGAGGAGGAGGTGCAGAAAGAATTCCTACTTCTTAAAAGTACTGCCCTGGATGAGACATACTCTCACATTATATTGGTGAGAACTAAGCACATGCTCACCAGATTCAAGAGGGTCTTGGACATACAGTCTTGGGTGGAAAATTTACCTACCTCCAAGTAATAAATCAATATTATGGATGGAAAAAACATCTATCTGGATAGGCACACAGCTCTCTGCCACATATCAAACCTTGAAAACTATCTACATGTTTATCTATAGGTAATCACGTAAATAAACTATTTAGGTACATATGATAAAATACTATGCAGCCATTAAAAAGAGAAGCATATTATAAACTGATATGATCTGATTACTAAGCTAAATTCATTGAAAACATGCAAAGTGTAACAAAGCCGGCATAATGCAACCATTCGTGTAAAAAGAAGAGAATATATATACTTTTTTATATACATAAAATATTTCTGAGAACACAAAGATAAGACTCTACTCCACATGTATATTTAAATTAATCTAGGTGCTAATGTTCATTACTGTTATTGTTAAGTTTCTGATTACTTTTTAAGTTTTCTTTTTCCATTCAAATGTAATTGGGAGCCTGACTGTCCCATCATTTGTTCTCTGCTTGAAAAGTAGTAGCATCTGATAAAATAAAGAGAAAAACGTGTGTGTGTGTGTGCGTGTGTGCGTGCGTGTGCGCATCTGTGAAAGCAATTCCATTTTTTTGGACTCCAGCAAATTATTCAAACAGAGTAGTGGCGGTTAAAGAGGATACTATATACTTAACGGATCATGATGCACATTAAAAAATGTATCTTACCACTTTTAATATGTTCCCCAGGGATGGCAGTTGTGTCCCAAAATGTCTTCCTCATTCTTTATTTTCCACCCAAAAGATCTATTTCTTGCAGCCCACATATGGCCACTTTTTTTCTCCTCTGTTTCATATATGTCAGTATTCTCTAAAGAGACAGCATATGTGTATGTACACACACACACACACACACACCCCATAAGGTATTGGTTCACGTGATTAATCTGAGGCTAAGAAGTCCTACCATGTGACGTTTGCCAGCTGGAGACCCAAGAAGGCCAGTGGTATAGTTCTAATGTCGAAGAGACAGACGGTTGATAGTGTAGATTCCAGTCCTAGTCTAAGGATTTGAGAACCAGGATTGCCAAGGGCAGATCAATATTCTAGCTCAAGCAGTTAGGCTGAAGCACGACGAATCCAAACTTCTTCCATCTTTTTGTTCTATTCAAGCCCTCAAACAAATTGGATGACACCCACCCACATTGGGTGGTCCATCTGCTTTACTCAACTCACTCCACACTCATTATACAAATGCTAATCTCTTCTGGAAACACTCTCAAGACACACCAAGAAATAATATTTAATGAGATATCTAGGCACATTGTGGCCTAGTCAAGTTGAAACATCAAATTAAATATCCCAAGTTCACTCCTTGTCAACTTGACACTCATACATATCTCCTTAAACCATACTTAATCTCCAAATAATGACAATAACAAGGTCATAATTCCACCTAACATGATAAGACAATCCTGAATACAACCAAAAATTCACTAATTTTTTTCCCAGACGATGAGGTAAAGTCTTTGAGTGATGTTTATTCTTCTCCTTAATACCCTGTAACTTACTGTTACATTGTAATCCTGTTAATTTTATTATGATGTAAAATTAACAATACTAAAAAATACTACAATATAAAGTTAATACATTTTACGTTACATGATAAGAGATAAGAGAGGGAAGACAACAAAGATATTTCATACACACACATACACACACACATGCAAAGGTATTCATTACAAACTAAGGGAGACATGCTCATGACAATCATAGTCCGTGTTTTTTTAACTGGTCATGTGGTCATGACCAAAATTTATAACTATCTTATCCCATTACTCATTCTGTATTCTGTTTGTCTTCAAAGAGCACCTCAGCCAGTTTTGATTCATTACCTTTTGGCATGACCCAAACCTTCATTCTTGGAGGTCTGGGTCCTTAGTAGTCCTACCTGTATTGGTACTTGTGATTTCCTTTTGTCCTTAATCACAGGGCATGATATCTCTAAGAGATGCTCTAATTGATCTCCTGTATTCCAAAGATACTATTTCTTACTTCCATTGTGGAGTAGCAGTCCAATATCCCTCTGGCAGTCAGAATCAATCACCCTAGCCAGCGTAGTAACTCCCTTGTTTGACTGCTGATTCAGAGGCATAAGGAATCCAAAGTGGCCTGGCTGCAGTCATAACTTCTACTTAAATGAAATCATTGTTGTGTCTCCTGGTGGAAATATTCCTCTCTTTGGAACTAAAACCTCTAGTCTAGCAGAAAATAAAGTTGTGGGAACAGGAAGCCAAAATTTTGCTAGTGAGTCACTAGGGAAAGAAATGAGTGGTAACACATCCATTACTACTCTTGGATTCCTGGACCTATGAATCCTGGCTATGGGAGAAACAGCACCATGTATTGGATGCTGATTCAGAGAACACATAGCCTTGTGGAGAATTTAACCCCAACCCTGTAAGGTATTGTCACCTAGCTAGAATCATAAATGAGCTTCAAAAGGCCATTGTGCATTTTATCAAGCCAGCTGCTTCATGATGGTGGGGAACATGGTAAGACCAATGAATTCCATGAGCCTGAGTCCATTGCTGCACTTCTTTTGCACTGATGTGAGTTCCTTGATCAGAAGCAATTGTGCATGGAATACTGAGATAGTGGATTAGGCATTCTGTAAGTCCGTACTGGTACTTTTGGTAGAAGCACTGCATGCTGTGGTGGAAGTGATCCAATGTAATCAACCTGCCACCAGGTAACTAGCTGATTACCCCAGGGAATGGTGCCGTATTGGGGGGGCTAAGTGTTGGTCTCTGCTCCTGGAATATTGAGCACTCAGCAACAGCCTTAGCCAAATAGGCCTTGGTGAGTAGAAGGCCATGTTGCTGAGCCCATGTTTAGTCTCCATCCCTGCCACCATGTCCTCTTTGTTCATTAGCCCGTTGGTCAATGACAAAGGTAGTTGGGGAAAGAGTCTTACTGGTATTCACAGAATTGGTCATCCTATCCACTTGATTATTAAAATGATCCTCTGCTGAGGTCACCCTTTGGTGAATGTTCATCCACATAGGACATACTTTTTTTTAACTCATTCAGAGAGGTATGTCCATATACCTCTTCCTCAAATTTCTCCATCATCTATTTTTCAATAATATTTCTTCCAAATCCCTGACCATTAGGCCAAATCTTTGGCTACAGCCCATAAATCAGTATATAATCACATGTCTGGTCATTTCTTCCTCCAAGGAAAGTGAACAGCTAGGTGAACTACTCAAAATTCTGCTCACTAGGAGAATCTTCTTTCACAAGTGTCCTTCAGGGATGTCCCAGAGAGGGGCTATAGTGTGGGAGCAGTCCACTTTAAGGTGGTACCTGCATATTATGCAGGGCCATCTGTAAATCAGGCTCACGTCTTCTCTTCTTCTGTCAGCTGATCATAGAAAACTCCCTATGAGGCTGTGGCTACAGACTGAGAGAGAGAAGGCAGTGTGGCAAGAGTGAGGACCATGACTTTTGGGCCCTTCTTGTAACTTGCCTGTGTCTTAAGGGCCTGCTTGGGTCCCTATAAACAGTTCATTCCATGAACTATCAATGTTCTCTTACTACTAAAAATAGAGTCATTACTGTCTTTAAATCTAATCAGATTAGAAAGCCAATTCCAGAAGCCTCAGAACCAGTTCAGAAAACTTATCCTTAAAATTTTTTTCCTTTAGAGCCACTCTTGCTACCAAAATCTGTATTAGTTAGAGTTCTCCAGAGAAACAGAAACAATAGATAGTAGCCTCAATATATATGAGAAAATGCCTCATGGATTAGGCTGAGAAGTTCAACATCTGCAGTCTCCAAGCTGTTAGAGACTCAGGAAAGCCAATGTTGTAATCCAACCCTGAGAGCTAGGGGGAACCAAGGATGTCAATCCCAGTCTGAGGGCAGAAGATAAGATGACTTGTCCCAGCTCATGCAGTGGAGAAGGAAAAGAAGGGGCAGACTCCTCCTTCTTCTGCTTTTTGTTCTATTCAGGCCTTCAACAGATTGGATGATGCCCAACCACACTGGGAAGGACCATCTACTTTGCTGAGTTCGTTGATTGATGCTAATCTCATCTGGAAACACCATCACAGATATACCCAGAAACAATGTTTAATCTAGACACTCTGTGGCACACTCAAAGTGGCACATAAAATTAACAATCATACTCAGCAAACAAAGGTGGCACAGACAGAGTATTTATTGAAGGTCAAGAAGAGAAAAAGGAACTTAGTAGACAGAAACAGAAATCAAACAAAAAATATAGTAGGAGTGTGAGGAAGGCAGACTGAGACAACTAACCTTTTGCCTTAGTATCTTTTGTTCATGTTTTTGCTTAGCATATTGCATTAATATCAGCTAGGCACAGCCCATGTTCCAACCCTTTGTATATTGACTGTTCTGGAAAAATTTGATGGGAGCTGTTTTGAGTAAACTTTTATGTCTTACAAACTGTTGAATATTTGGAGATACTTAGTAGAAAAAAAACCCTAGATTTTGTCAAGTAGCCATGGGTCATAGCATTAACTAGAATTTTATTAGCCATATGTGCTTGGAAAATTAGTGTAATGAGGAAATATTAATATCTCTTTTAAGAAATTGTAAAAATGTGATATCATGTAAGTAAATCACCTAACACATAATAGGTGTTCAATAAATGAAAATGATTATTTAGTAGACACTGTGCTCCACTTCTCGTCCCTCCTCAATGACTGAAGAATTTTTTCCACTGCCTTGATGTACTGCCAAATGACGAGTCTGTGTTGTCAACCATCTCCAGAAACTGCTCCTGGCTGGAGAATCACCACATCTAAAGTCATACTCTTTCCCAGAGGCATACTACATTGAATTCCCCAGCCATGCAAGGGTATAGAAGCCCAGTCCTGTCACCCCAACTTGTGGCAATTCTACAGGACCATTCCAGCTTCTCCTGCAGAGACTGCAGAGGTCTTGCTGTGACTACACTGCAACCTGGCCATTCCATCTGCCCAATCCTGTTTCTTGTACTCTCTACCCCAAATATTATTCCTGGGAACATCCTACATACAATTTCTGTCTCAGAATCTGCTTCCCAGACAACCTGAAATACAACACTATACAACTCATGTGCTTCAATAAATGTAGAGATATTCCAACCTGTATTTGTTATTTTCAAAATTAAAGTTTTCCCCCTCCATTTTTAGAATTGACTCTGTGGTAGATATTTTGCTAGGTAATGAAATTTAGAAAGCTGTGATCTCAACTCTTAAAATAATTGGTTACTCTAAAATGCCATTTGTTAGCCTAAGAATAAAGACATGATTCAGTCTCCTTAGTACCCTTGTGTGCTTCTCATTGGCCACCAAGGCACATGTGCAGCATTGTCCCTTCTCAGTGATGGATTTGGGCACCTTTCCCACCTGTATGATTTTTCTGGTTCCCTGATTTCACAATTACCAGTCTTATTTCATATTTATTGCTAAGGCCACATTGATGGTTTTTTAATTTATTTTAATTTTTAAATTTTTGGTTTGTTCTTATTCTCTGGTTATGAAGAGGCACAGACATTAGTAGTGAAGTAAAAGACAGACTTAAATCTGGAAGTCAGAAATTATGGAATGGAATTCTTCACTTACTAGTTATATGGCTTTGGAAAAATCACTTTACTGAAGGCTGTTAATATATGAAATAATAATTATGTGAAACACATGGCTGTGGGAAATTTGATGTGAAATCTTTTTGTTAAATAGGCATGCACCAAGTAGAAATCATGGTGGGAAGGAGGATGGTGAGTATATTAGTCTCGGAATTCCTAGGGTATAAGGCATTGCCGTGTGGACTCCTGAGGATTCTGTTTGTAACAGGTTCTGTTGAGCAACAGCATAGGACAGTAGTGACAACATCTGAGAAGAGAGCTTGGATCGATTCAACCTCAACCACTCGTATAGCCAAGAAGCCTAGTGCCAAGAGGAACAGCAGCCAATGCAATGAGGAGGGGAATACATTGTCAGCCAAGTTGTAGCTGGAACATTTGCACTGTTGCCACGACAGGCAGAGGAGTCACCCGAGGGACTCCAGTACGTCGGGGCTTTGTTACGGATATCCATACCCAAGTCTGCCATGGAAACTTAGGTGACAAAATTTTATAAATTTATTAATTATTCAACAAATATTTATTGAGACCCTACAGTGTGCAGGCACTGAGTTAGGTGGAGGTTATACAGTGATGACAAAAACAAACATGAACTTGTTTTCTAATTTTCATGGAAAAATTGTACTTATTTTTCCCAAGGGGGGAAATTCTACTTATTTTTCTGTTCTTTACCTTCCTTGTATTGGATAGGAATATTTATCCTAAAGGTGGTAATGGGGAATCTCTCCTCAGAGAGCTGGTGACGTTCTGGCTGCCTTGAAAGAAAAGCAGGTTTTTATGCTATAATTTTTTCCTTTTCCCATTTTTAAAATGTTCCTGTTTCTCCAGATCTAGCAGGATTAATGGAAAATAGGCCACATTTAGTATGCAAAAGCAGCAACACTCGTTCAAACTATCCTCATCTTGGCTGAGATTCCAACTTTTACTACCTTTTCTTTCACATTTTGCTAAGGGTTAGTTGAATTTATATAGAATATCAATTCATGCACATTTTAATCAAATTTATTTAGGAAATAATTAATATGGCAGGAAATAATTAATATGGCATTCACCATATTTTTATGACTCTGGAATCGATTCCCCTTCTTCACATGACTATAATGTGTGGGTTGAATCTTTTTGAAAAGAGAGATGAGAATCTTTTCATCTCATTCTGCCTGAAACTGTCACTTCTCTTTGCAAATGTTTTGTTACTTTCTCTCTAATTATTTGAACTTTCATTCTCTTTACTTTCTGCCTTCTAGAAATTGGTGAGATTTTCTGTCTGTGCAATTGCCTATCTAGCCTACTCTTGATTCAAGAATAATTTCCCCTAAAATTTCTTCAGTAGCAGTTTAGGAAAGAGACAATTATTGTTTTGATAATAGCCATAGCAACACTATTTCCCTCTCGTTCCCTCTCCATTATCTTATCTTGCCAGAAAAACAAAACAAAACAAAACAAAAACAAAAAAACAACAAAAACCCCTACTGCCCACTGGATATTCTAGGAACTTTTAGAATAGAGGATTTCCTTCTGTATTACATCATTCTATGACAGGATTAATATTTATGCTGAGATCACAGTTGTTGTAAACAGCTCCAGAGAAAAGTTACTTAAAAGTGCTTATAAAAGTGCTTGTAAGTAGTATTACTCACCGTTGAGTTAGTTGGAAGGTATAGTCCTACATATGTGAATGCCTAACTATATTATAGACAAAAAGGTTGTTTTAACTGCAATTATACATATATATGTACACGCACACACACACACACACACACACAGAGAATATTTGTGTTTCCTCAAAATTCAGATGTTGAAGCCCTAACCCCCAGTATGGCTGTATTTAGAGATGGGGTCTTTAATTAAGATTAAATGAGGTCATAAGGGTGGGGTCCTGATCTAATAGGATTAGTGTCCTTATAAGACAAGGTAACAAAGGGTCTTCCTCCTAACCCCCATGTGCACAAAGAAGCAGTCATGTGAGCACACAGGGAGATTGGCAGCCATCTAGAAGGCAAAAAAGAGGCATCTGAATAAAACCAACCTTGCCAAAACATTGATCTTCGATTTCCCTACCTACAGAATTATAAGAAATAAATTTTGTGTTTAAGCCACCCAAGCAGTGGTATTTTGTTATAGTAGCCTTCTATGAAATGAATGTTCATATCTATTCAAAATTCATATGTTGAAGCCTAAATCCCCAATGTGATATTTGCAGGTGGGGGCTGCTTTGGGAGGTAATTAATTCATGAGGGTGGAACCCCCATGAATGGGATTAGTGCCCTTAGAAGAGACATGGGAGAGATATCCTCTCTCTGCTCTTCCCATATGAGGATACGATGAGAAGACAATCACCTGCAAACCAGGAAGTCAGCCCTCGCCAGACAACAGATTTGTTGGCACCTGGTCTTGGACTTCTCAGTGTCCAGAACTCTGAGAAATGAACATTTGCTATTTAAGCCATTCAGTGTATGGCATATTTGCTATAGCAGCTCAAACTGACTAATACACAGCCCAAATGGACTAATAGGGTATATATACATACATCTATATATGCACACACATATACATATACATACACACAAACATATACAGATACATACACATATATATCCAGAATTTTTTAAATGCTCGAAATGCTATATTTCAAAGTATAACAACAAAAAGTAAATCCCCCTCCCCCACATTCCTCCACCCTGTTTCTTTATCCAGAGACAATGACCAGTCTCATAAGTCTTTTGCATATCCTTTTAGCTATTTCTGATGTATACTTTTGCTTTTTTTATTGTTTACACTATAAAATTAAGTGATATTAATCGGTATTTTCAGAGCAATACCAAATTCCAAGGAAGAGATTCAATAGGAAGTTCCTTAGAGTAAATAGATGAAAGTGACAAATTCATTTGCACAATAAAATAAAGGTTACAAAAGTCAGTGTGTTATATGCACAGAGGAATTGCAAACCTATTATTTAATTAAGTTCATTGTCATATATATTTTGAATCAGGTTGAGAGAAATTCCAATGAAGTTAATAAGTGTCAAAATTAATTTGGAGTGAATATCCTGAATACCTTTTCTCAAGTCCAAAGGTAGGAACAGTCAACACTTGGTTATCCTTAGAAGATATGTGGAATGTATATTATGTAGTAAAAGGACAGTAAAATCGTCTATGTTTGGTTTTAGAATGTAATCAGAGACCAACCAAGAATGTTCAAGTTTTTACACACAAAAGTATTCCACTGTGCTTTGGTCCAGAAATCTATTCTTCTCAGGAAGCACCTGGCAAGATTAACACAATCACTTGACAAACAGCCTTATGTTTCTCAGAGTAAATCCCCAATAATATAGTTTATACTATTCCCTCCCCACATTAACAAATCCTCTAAAACAAAATGTAAGAGGTTAAAGAAAGGTAAAATAGAAGCAACATGGGAACAGAAAGTGATGTTAAGGAAATTCTGGTCATCTTCAGCTAATAAACTTCAGTTTATTTAATGTCAAGTAGTACTGTGTCAGTTGCTGGACAAAGAAGATTCAGTTCTTGTCAGTCCATTTAGCAGAAGGGGCATTTATTAAACAAATTACAATTTATAAATTATAATTATGATAAATCGATGTGAAGAAGGAAGCAGAACAGGGGATAGTGGTACATTTTGACCATAAGACAAGGGTTCTAGGCCAGGATTAGGAAAATGCTCCTCTCCTGTTACTGAAATGCTCTCTCTATTTACCTCAAAGTTGGTGGGAGGCTGGAACTTGGACACAGCCACTCTGGGCCTGGCTGTATGACCAGAGCAATGGTATGGGGAGTCACTTATAAAGAAGAAAAGCACTCTCCCTATTTATATTTAAATACATAAATGGATCTGGGAGTCCAGTAGTCATTTTCCTGTGAATACAGAAATGAATATAGTAGAGATCTTGATTTTATAGACACTTGACTTAATGATTTAATTGAAATCCTACATGAGTGTGCCAAATTGTTTATAGCACCCTACTAACAAAAAATTTAAAATACGCATATAATGTAACTAAATAAAAGGCAGGTCAAACAAATGAACAAACCCCAGCATAAGATCTTATTCACACTGGGTTTCAGTCATGGCTGCGCTAACTTGAACAGCTGTGGGTCCTTGAACAAGTTCCTTAATCCTTCTGCGTCTGAATCCCTCCATCTGTGAGAACGGCATGCTCACACCTGTCCATGTCTAATTTGGTAATCTTAAGTGGCTCCTACAGTCTGATGGAGTCAATTTCCTCACCCTGGGATGTGGTGCATGAAGTTGTTTGATTTGGTATTTTAAGGTTTAACAGTTTGAATATTTTAGCACTTTAATTTTACGAGTTTAAAAATATATTCCACTTGTTCTCACTTTACTAAAAATGAGTACTAAAAATTTAGTTAATCACTAAATTTATCAATTTGGGACTACCCCCTCTTCATTGTACTCAACCTCTCACCTTTCAGGACAGAATCTATATATTCATTATAGATTTTTACAGGTCAGTTGGACACTTCAATTCAAGAAGCAAAACCATTCAATAAAATAGATAATTATCTTTGCATAGCATTAAAAATCAATTAAGTTAACGAATATCTATGTATATACCTTATTTTTGATGAATTATGTACATATATGTACAAATTTGCATATGTTTATATAGGAACATATATTAACATTGAAGAATACTCACACATGTGTATATGTACATGTATAATTACATTTAAATTAATATTTAATTAAATTAATATTTAATTACACAATTTTTTATACATGAAGAACAAATACCTATAGATTAATTTAAAATACATCTGAATTATCATAATATTTGATTATGCTGATTGCTCAAAACAAAAACAAAAATAAAAAATTCCTACCTTATCCCAGTCATCCTAGTCTAAGAATTGACCTGTCACACTTAAGTAATAAATAGCTGTGTGGTGATTGCTGCCTAGGAAAATATAAGAATGATACTTGTGTAACAGAAGTTACAAAATCAGTTATCCTGAACATAATTAAATTAAAATGCAACATTTATGGAACTCTGTATTTTTCAAGAGGAACTGACAAAGGCCCTGAAATGAAAAGGAGGTGTATTTTTTTTTTCTTTTGGTCAAAACTAGGACAGAACAATGAATTAAGTCAGTATGGGTCATAGTTTGCTTTGATTTTCATGCTTTATTGGTGGAAAATCTTCTTGGAATTTAGGAAATCATTATTAGGTTTGAAGTTTTAGACTTTAAGATGCCCTGCACTTAGGAAAGCTTTGCTTTAGAAGAAAGAAAAAAATATATATACATATAACATATCTCAGTAATTCTTACATATTTATCAGTAGCAAATTTAAAATTGCAGACTGAGGTTTTCTTTAACCTAACATCTGCATATCACATAAAAATCCTTTGGAAAAGCATGCAAATTATGATTTGTCCTAAGAAAAGCATATTTCAGAATGTAAATATTCATAGAAGAGATAGAGTCATTTATCTTTATTACTCTCCAAAAAAATAGTAGAGTAGAAGATATTCAAATGTTATACTATGTACTCTCGTCAATGGTCTTAAACATAGAAAACATATGGAAAATAAGAATAAAATCAGTATTTTTGTTTCTTTAGTGATGGTAAGAAAACATTGCTTTAAACAAAAATTTTCAAGATTTTTGTATACATATATTTTTTTCTTGTAATGAAATTTTGTTAAACATTAGAATTAAATACCAAGGGAAATTTCAAATACATTCTTCAAAGACTTTCATTTATTCAACATGTACACTAGGACGTGAGGATAATATATTGACCAAAAAATACCAAGTATCTATTTTACCCTAGAATTTTAGCGTTTTCTGCCTAATAAGATATAAAAACCAACTGGTGAAGACAAAAAGATCATATGGACACACCTGTTAGAATGGCTAAAGTTCAAAACATTGACAACACCAAATACTGGAGAGAATATGGGACAACACAAACTCTCATTTATTGCTGGTGAAAATGCAAAATGGTACGGCTAGTTTGAAATACAATGTGATGGTTTCTTAAAACTTAAACACACACTTACCACAAGACCCACCAATTACTCTCTCTGGTGTTTTACCCAAGTAAGTGAAAACTCACGTCTACACAAAAATTTGTACGTGGATGTTTATAACAGTTTTATTCATAATTCCCAATGTTGGAAGCAACCAAGATGGCATCACTGAGTGACTGGATAAACAATCTGGGGTATATCCATATATTGGAATATTATTCAGCCATAAAAATGAGTTTTCAAGCCAGAAAAAAACATGGAAGTACCATAAATACATATTGCTGGGTGAAATAAGCCAGTTTGAAAAGGCTACAGACTAGACTGTATGATTCCAACTATATTACATTCTAGAAAAGGCAAAACTCCAAAGACAGTAAAAATATGAGCAGGTACCAGAGTTCCAGGGAGAAGGAGAGAAATGACTAAGTGAGGCATAGGTGATTTTTAAGGCAGAGAAACTATCCAGTATGGTATTGTAATAATGGATGTCATTATACATTTGTCAAAATCCGTAGAATGTACAACACAAAAAGTAAACCCTTGTATAAATTATGGACTTTAGCTAATAATAATGTATCAGTATTGGCTTATCAATTGTAACAAATGTTCCACACTAATGCAAGATGTTATTGATAGTAGAAACTTCTGGAGAAGCCTGATATGGGAACCTTCTTTCTGCTTAATTTTTCCATAAACTTAACACTGCTCAAAAAATAGTCTATTAATTGAGAAGTACAATAAATCTTATTTTATTATCTCTACTTGCATGTATGGTTGAACATTTCCACTATAAAATGTTTTAAACATATAACGAAATAGACCAAAACAAATAATACTGCTGCATGACCTGAGATTGGTTTTTCTCCTCTCACCGGCTTGTGACACACACCAAAATATTACTGCTGTTGTCCCTGAAGGAGTGAGGACTTACTCTAAGGTCTTACTTTTCTTGTTGGCTTTGAAGAAGCGAGTCAACCCGACAGCCACAAGAAAACGAATTTTGCCAACACCCTGAGTGAACTTAGAAGGGACCCTTTCTCCATTTGAGACTCCAAAAGTAAATGGAGTCCTGGCCGACACTTCACTGAAGCAAGCTGTGCAAGGACTCCTGACACATGGAAACTGTAAGATAATAAATGTGTGCTGTTTTAAGCTGCTTAAAAAAAAAAAAGATGATATGGAAGAAGAGCGGATCAAAAATCAAGGGTCTCATTGGTGGAGTTCATTCATCCTGTGAAATTGACACAATTTGCAAAGGCCAGGAGTGTTATTCTTAGCTATTCATATGTGGGTCTTTTCTAGTCATCTTAATTAAAAAGGCTTCATTTTATTTTGTTGTAGCTACAGAGCAGCCTGTCTATCAGTTTACCAACTTACTTTCACTCTCACAGCTCTGAGAAGGAACCAACCCTGTGGACACCTTGATCTTAGACTTCTAACTTCCAGACTGTAACACAGTCAATTTAGATCATTTAAGCCACCCAGTTTTCAGGTTTTTTTTGTTACATCAGCCCTAGGAAACTAAAATACTTAGTTGTTTGACAATTTTATCCAACAATAATAGCAATGGACATGCATCAAATGCTTGAAACACTCCAGATTCTGTGTGAGTGGGCAGTGGGGGAATTATCTCATTAAATCCCTCCTATCACAAAAAGAGGTAATTTTTTCTCCTCACTTTAGAGTTTGAGGACCCTGAGCAACTCAGGAGTTGCTTGCTCAGGGCCTCACAGCTAGTATGTGTTCTCCAGGATCCCAGAGTCTATACTATTTTTTTAACAGCTTTATTGAGATATAACTCATATACATTCACTTAAAATGGACATTTTAAAATTTTTAATGTATTCATAGAGTTGGGCAACCATCTAACAATAAAATTTTAGAATTTTTTATTTCCACAAAAAAACCCCTACCCATTGAAAGTCACTTCTCATTTTATTTTGTTGTAGCTACAGAGCAGCCTGTCTATCAGTTTACCAACTTTCTTACCATACTGTCAACCCTTTCCGGGCAGCCACTTATGTACTTTCTTATATATTATGTACTTTCGCTATATATTTGACTATCTGAACATTTCAGATAGTGGGATCTTATAATATGGGAACATGTGGCCTTTTGTGTTTGGCTTTACTCATTTAACATAATTGTTTCATGATACATCCATGTTGTAGCCTGTATCAGTGCTTTATCCTTTTTCACTGCTGAACAATGTTCCACGGTACAGATATATATGATTTTACTTAACTATTCATCAGGTTGATAAATGTTTGTTTTTTTCTACTTTTTGTTATTAAGAATAATTTATATATATTTGTATACAAGTTTGTGCGTGAACGTATTTCTTCATTAATGTAGGTATATACTGGGGGTAGAATTGCTAAGTAATAGGGAATGTTTGTTTAAATTTTTGAGAAACTGTCAAACTGTTTTCCCACCAGCAATGTACGAAGGTTCCAACTTCTCTACATACTTTCCAAAACTTGTCATTGTCTCTTTAAAAAATAAATTAACTATCCGCTTGGGTGTAAAGTAGTATCTCATTATGGCTTTGATTTACATTTCTCTAGTGATAATAATGTTGAGAATCTTTTCATGTGCTTACTGGCCATTGTATATCTTCTCTGAATAAATCTATTCAGACCCTTTGCCCATTTTAAAAAATTTAGTTATTTTCATTTTATTATTGGATTGAAAAAGTCTTCTATATATCCTTTTCAGATATGTGATTTTCAAATGTTTTCCCTCATTCTGTGTGTTGTCTTTTTCCTTCCATGATTGTATCATTGGCAGTAAAAAAATTTTTTTTAATTGTGATGGACTCTAATATATGTATTTCTCTCTTTTGTTGCTTGTGTTTTTGATGTCGTAACTGAGAAGACTTTCCTTAATCCAAGACATGAAGATTTACTCCTATATTTTCTTCTAAGATTTTTATAGATTTAGCTCTTAGTTTTAGGTCTGTCATTAATTTTTAGTTAATTTTTGTGTATGGTAAAAGGAAGGGATCCAACTTCTTTTTTTTGTGTGTGTATATGTCCAGTTATAGAAAAGACTATTTTTCCCCTATGAATTTGTCTTAGCATTTTGGTTGAAAATCATCTCACCATAAATGTAAATGTTTATTCCTAGACTCTCAATTTTATTCCATTGATCTATATGTCTGTCTATAATAGATGTCTAGAAATGTCTTGATTACTTTATCTTTGTGATAAGGATTGAGTCCTCCAATTTTTTTCTTCTTCTTTTTTTTTTTTACAAGATTGTTTTTAGCTATTCTGGGTCTCTTGTCTTCCATATAAATTTTAGGATCATATTCTCAATTTACATGAAAGTGGAAGTGGGCTATTGAAAGGGATTACATTGAATCTGTAGGACACTATGGGTGATATTGCCATCTTAACAATATTAAGTCTTCTGATCCGTCAACATAAAGATGCCTTTTATCTATTTAGGGTGTTATTTTTTTTCAACATTGTTTTTGGAGTACAGATACATACTTCTTTTGTTAACATTATTCTTAAATATCTTATTTATTTTTATGTTATTATAAATGGAATGGATTTCTTAATTTTATTTTTAGATTGTTCTTATTGGGTTATTGAAAAAGTTAAATTTTGTACATGATCTTTTACCCTGGAATAATAATGAATTTATTTATTAGTTCTAATAGGTTTTTGGTGAATTCCTTAGAATAGTCTCCATTCTATATGCAAGCAGAGATAATTTGACTTCTGTTTAAATGTGAATTGCTCTTTTTTTTGCTTATTCTTGTTTATACTTTCTATAAAATATTAAATGGAAGTGGGAATACCAGGCACCCTTGTTTTGTTCCTTATATTAAGGAGAATACATTTAGCCTTTCACCATTAAGTATCTCAGTTGTGGGTTTTTCATGGAATGTCCTTTATCAGGTTGATGAAATTACATTCTATTCCTACTTAATTGAGTGTTTTTATCATGAAAGGGTGTTGGATTTTGTAAAATGTCTTTTCTGTGCCTGTAAAGATGATCATGTGATTTTCTTTTACCTTTTTGCTATTAATATAATATGTTAACATTAATTGATACTCAGATGTTAAACCAAACTTGCATTCCTGGGATTAATTCCACTAGGCTATTATATATAATTCTTTGTATATGATGCTGGATTCAGTGCAGCAGTATATTATTCAGGATTTTTGAATCCATAGTCATAAGGGATATTGGTCTTAAATTTTCTTTTATTGTAATATCTTTGGTTTTGCTTTCAGCATAAAACCTAATTCAGAATTAGATGCACTGTCTTCCTTCCTCTTTTATAATTTGTAAGAGTTGAAGAAGGATTGGTATTAATTATTTCATGAATGTTTGGCAGAATTCATCAATGAAGCCATCTGTCTGGGTTTTTTATTTTATCTTTTGTAGGAAGGTTTTTTTTTTTTTCTTTTTGTATTACTAATTCAATCACTTTACTTTTGTTACAGATTTATTAAGCCAACCTTGGGGAAAATAGGGGAGATAGTTTCAAGAAGAGGGAAATCACTTGGGTAGAAAAAAAAATGTATGTGTTCAAAAAAGTAAAAAGGCCAGGGTGGTGGGAACATTGTAGGGTAAGCAGGAGAAGAGTGGTAAACATAGTCACAGAAAGTTACATGAACCACATATGCAACAGTTGAAAAGCCAAGGTAAAAAGTCACAATTTGATTCTAAATGCAATATGAAGACATGCATGGTTTTAAACAAGAGAATTATATATTGTATTTAAAATGATTGCTCTGGCTATCAGAGGATAATAGACTATTGGGGAATAAAAATTTTAAGAGATGAGATCTCAGGAAACTCTTGAAGTTATCCAGGTATAGATTATAGTGCCCTAAACAAGGGAGAGAATAATGAGATGGAAAAATCGTAGACAAATTCAGGATAAGTTTTCAGGTAGCTTCCACAGGACTCCTTGATAAATTAGAAGCAATGACCAAAAAAAGAGAAAAAGCCAGAGCATTTTCTAACAATTAATTATTGCAAGATAATTTGCAGGAATTATTGTGTGGGACGTTGTCTTTGCCTTTGATGACCTAAAAATCTAAATAAAACTGAAGATGGAAAGAAATATTTATGCTGTATACAGAAATGCTTAAAGGTTGATTTACAAACTATCTATCCTCCTAAAAACTGTTAGCAGTGGCATATTAACAAAACATATTCTGCTTATTTTAATACTTGAAAAATTCCTCATCAAAAAAGAGAAAATTAAGGAAAAAAATTGCTACAATGAGAAAAAAAAAAGTTTGGAAATTTGTGGTGTTTATTTCCAAAATTTGTTCCTATGACTTCATCAGCGAAAGCCAAATGAGAAATCTAATGTATTAACAAATTGTTAGTTTTCTGGTAGCAGGATGCATGTGAGAACATCAGTACAGACCACACACTTTTTCCAGCTTTGAGTTGAGAGAAATTGTGATGTGATAATTTAATTTAATTTTCTGTCACTTTTTGTTTTTCTTTTAATAGGCATTGAATGGTATAAGGTTATCTTGTGGAAAGAATCTTGAAATACCGAATGGATTGTGGTTTGAAAGCAAAAGTGAAGCATTTCCACAGGTGATAGAATTTATTCATAACAATGCCTGTTCAGTTTGTTAAAAATACCCAAATTTGTGCACAGAAGTTAGAGAAAAGTGTTTAAAACAGTATTAGAAGTTACAGTCCACATTATCAAGTTTGTGCACTGAAATTATTATTTTTAATTACCTCATTTTGTATAAACATGAGATCATGATCCTCACTGAAACATTTACTGATTCTTCTCACCCACTCTATGGATAAGACATATTTACATTAGGAAAATATCTTAAGTTTAAGAAAGTTTATACCAGTAAAAAAAAAAGTGAAGAGAATACTGCAAGTCATAGTGCTTTTGAGAAATGTGTTTTCAGAAAAACTAAAAGAGTGGAGTTGGAATGTTCCTAACGCAAAGAAGTGATAAATGCCTGAGGTGATGGATACCCCAATTACCCTGATTTGATTAATTCACATTACATAACTGTATCAAAACATCACATGTACCCTACAAATTTATACAACTATTATGTACCCATAATAATTAAAAATTAAAAACCAAAAAAATTTAAAGTAAGGCACTTGTAGATGTTTTCTCACTTATGAAAGGCTGCTTATGGTGGAATGTTTCAGAAATGTGTTGTGTTCACTAATGATTCCAGTTTAGTATTAAAATATTACTTAAATTCAAATTTTTCTAGCATCAGCAATGAATGATCTTTGTTCTAAATAACTTGATTAGGATGTTTCAATAGGAATGGATGTTTTATGATTTTTTTTATGTTTACATCTTAAGTGGGACTTCTTGCTGTTCCAAGTGGTATAGTGGCATTTAGCTTAAATAAAACTGTTTCACTGGCTTCATCACATATATTTACAATTTGCAGCATCAGATAATCTAAAATATCCCAAGTGCTGAGATGTGAAGTACTTCTAAATTACTGGACACTCTTTCTTAGAAGTGTCACATGAGGTTTTTTTTTCCTTTATTTACCTTAAATAACAGTAAGATTCAGCACTGTCATATATGCAAGTGTAGGTTTCTAATCTACAAGTGATAGTCTTTTGCCACAGGATCCTACAACTGTTGTGAGTAGGTCCCGTAAATGAACAATTTTATATGTCAAGGCTGTTGAATTTACAGAGCTCACTTCCCGGCCTCTCACTGTTGATGGGCACATGCTCACATGTGCCCTTTTAGTGTGTGTGTGTCTTCTTATCCAAGTCAATGTCAGCGAAGTGCTACTCATTTAAATGAGGAATGAACACATTAACCTAACATCTGTGTTTTGAAACATGACACTAATTTCAGGCACAAATAGCAAATTTAATCCATAATTAGCAATTGATTTCAGTTGAAGTATAGCATATTTGGGAGGTGAAGGCTACAGATCTGTATGAAAACCACTTTAAACCACGTGCATCAAGAATACCCTCAGGACAAGCTCTGTTCTGGGGCATATGACACATATGTAGGCACAACTGTTTATTGTTTCTTTCGTATCTTTTGAAACTTTCCCTCATCTTGAGGTTAGAAAACACTGAGGTTTGATGAACGTAGACATGAAACGGAACTCTTCAGAATACTTATTTACCAAAATCAGAGAGGGAAGGATACAGGAGAAATAAATATGTGGGCTTTTGAGTCAGTTGGCTTGGATTTGAACCCTGGCTTCCTTACGTTCTAGCTTTGTGACCTTAGGTAAGTTATGTACGTGCTCCCCATCCCTGTTTCTCCATCTCACAAATAGGTGTAAAATAGCTGTAACTTAAAGAGTTGTCGTGAGTATAGATCAACATCTCTAGAATTCAAAAAGCTTTCAAAATTAAAATATATACATATATTTTTAACTTGTATGGTGACAAAAACTGAATTTATTTATTTAAAGTAGTGTGACTATTAATATGTTTCGTTATAGAAATATCAATATATTTGATTACTAGCTGCTACCCCCTTCCCTTACCTTAAGCTGAGCATTATGGTTCACACAAACACACACTATTCTTTTTAAAATCTAAAATTTCTAAAACCCAAAGCCCTCTAAAGTTTGGAGTAAATATGTATAGCCCATAGGAGTTTGAAATAAGTCATTGTGGATTTACAATAATCAAATTAATGATCCTAATTTAATTGGACAGAAAAATCTGAAAGATACGATTTTAACTAACGTTTGCCAAGCACTTACTCTAAGTCAGGCTCCTCCCGCAGCAATCCAGCCCATGAGATCCCAGTTACCATACACAATCTGAATTAGATGTGAAAGGGAAGACTGGAAAAATGCCACTTTAGATAATAAAGGGAGAGAGGAATCCAACATTACTTTATTTATAACTAAATTCTAAAGCTCTTTAAGCCAGATATGGTAAAGGGAACACTGATTCTTAAATTTTGGGAATCAAAATGTGTAAAGTTTTGTACTGGTGAAATGGAAAGGCTCAGGTTAGTGGGGTGTATTTTGTTTTATTTTTTACTTAATGATGCATGCATATTGATTTACCTGATTCCCCACCTCTCCCACAATATATGATTTTCTTGGCTCAGTTACAGATGTGGAACTTGTATAGAGAATCTCTTCCCATCAAAACAATTTTATTATAGTGAGACTCTTGTAATGTTAGAAAGGGAGTGCATTAGAATTTTGGGGATATTTATTAACTTTTTAAGCAAGTTAAAGTATATCACTGTTTCCATTAGCTTCATTTGATTGAAGCTATAAATATTCATTTTTGTAACTTCTTGCTACAGTTTGCAGACTCACAACAATCACCTCAGTAATTTCGTTATTACTTAAACCATAATTGCCTTTAGTACACTTATGATTTCACATTATATTTTAGGACTACATTTTGATAAAATTCAAACTATTTATTTAGTAAAGAGTAGGCAAAGTACATTTTCTTACTTAGGATCAAACTTGGAGTAATATAGAAGAAAAAAATATTCATAACCAAGATATGGTATTTGTTAAATATTTCAAACTGCCAGATGTGTTAGTTGTAGCTAATAGCATATACCTCTCATGTAGCAATGCTCTATTTTGCAAAAGAAGTCACCTTTCTGTGATGTGGTGAAAGATTGTTTGTTATATCTAATTGAAGGACACAGATTTCAAGCTGTGTGTAGGTGATACATGAATTTTTCAACTCCTGCTGACAAGCACATTGACTACTGTGTAATTCTTTAAATTGATTCAATCAAACCCATGCTGTTTATGCTTTTAATTGATTGAATTAAAACAGCATTTTTAAACTTTTAATCATTCCATTAGACAGGCGTCCCCTTGCTTGTTCATGTACAAGCCAACCCAGATGAGCTGTGGCTTTTTTTAACTTGTGAAGTCCCACCAAAGCTCTAGGTAACACTTCAAATTATGTGGCAGCAAGGATAGGCTGTGCCATCATCACAAATCAGAAGGACACTTCTATTTTGGGGTGTATAGTGCCACTGTCATGATGGAGATGAATGGAGGTATTCACTTTCCCTGCATCTTTCCAAATGTACAGATCATCTGATGTCACAATCCCCTGAAGCAGGAAGATTCCTACAGGAGTCACAGATAGAAATGATTGCTGATCAAAAACTTCCACAATAGACATACAATTCAACTTAGAGACAATACAAACATAAACATGATGCTTTGGCTTGGAACCAGAGCCTTAGATAGTGATCTCAAACACTGCTGTGCAAAAGGCATGGCAGGGTATGGATCTCAAGGACTGGCAACATGTAGGTGCATTGTCTGTAGAGAATTCCCAAACTACAATGAAACTTTCTGAAAATTGTCCTGCTTTTTATCATCTCCATTCACCAGTAATTCTAAATAATATCAGTGATAATTTTTCTTCTAAAAATATTTTCATGGTCTGAGAGCTAAACAATTGCTGTTGTTATTGTGGATGTTAATAAAAATGTAAAGATCAAATTAGCCTATGTTTTATTACTTGCTCTTCAATCAGCATTGCATAATCCACGGAAGTTAATTCAGGGAAACTCCATTTATAGAGTTAGCTCCTGATACACTTGGACCCAGATGCACACATTTATTTAAAAGCTAAGTTAAATTTGGAATGGTTCATGCTTGCTTTAGGTACAGTTCTTGTCTTTAGTCCTTGTGCTACTCCACAGACCTGTGATTAAACAGAAGCTTCAAAATAAATAGTGATATCACAGTGAATGTAATGACAAAGAAACAAGATCACTTACTTCAAATCTGTTATTCTATGTGACCACTTGGAGTTTTTATTTGTGTTTAACTGAGAGAAACAGTACAAAAAGTAAGGTATAGAATTTTTGTTTGATAAGTCAAAATTAGTTCATGCATAAAATATTTTATAAAATTTGAATAGTATCTTTAAAATTGGGATATATTTTTTAAAATTGTTAATTGTTTAAACTAAAGAATGATTTAAAAAATAATTATTGATCTTGATTAGTATATTGATTAGTGGAAGTAATTTTATCATATGAAAGAAAGGGATTTTACAAGACGATCTTCTCTGTGTTTCAAATATACTATGTACACTATACTGTCCCAAGGCTGTAAATAGATTGAAAGTCGTGCTAAGAAAAATACCACTTTATAATATAATCTCAGTGTCAAGTAAATGCAAAAATATTACAATGCATTTTTAATCACTACATAATATCTCACAGAAAGGTAGGACTAAGAATGAATTAAACACAAAATTGTAAAGTATAAAATGCACAGTTAATAAAAGAAAGGTTTCAGAATATCTTTGTGACCTAGGGATGGAAATATTTTAAAATTTCACCAACAGAAACCATAAAGCAAAAAAAGTTAAATTCTATTCATATTATTAAGTATTTTTGCTAAATAAAGGACACAGTAGACAGAGGTAACAGGTAGATACAGAATGAGAAAAGATATTTGCAATATTTCAAGCCAAGAAAGGATTAATATCTAGAATCTATAGTTTATTCCTTCAAATAAAAGGTAAAAATACATCAGTCTCAATGGACAAACATAAAAGGTTATGAATAGTCAATTTGCAAAAGAAGAAATATAAAAAGCCTACAAGTATGTTAAGAATGGTCCAAATCATTTGTAATCATAGAAATAAAAATTTAAGAAAACAGTATTACTTAATTCCTATTATATTAGCAAAATTAGAAAGGTTCATAGTGTCAAATATTCATGAGGATGAAGGGCTATAGCAACTCTCTTCATATGGGAAAGCAATTTGGCATTTCTTAAAATATGATATTATGTATATATAGACACATATATAATATATGTACACATATCCATTTTAAAACAATGCATACAAATGAAGGATACACACTAAACACAGCAGAATCATTGCTTATGAGGGTGAAGAACGAGAATGGAATATTTTGTATAAGTTATTCAATTTGTGCTTATTATGTGTGAACTAATAGATTTTGGGTTAGTTTATCAAGGCAGAGAAGTTAAACTCATATATCTGTTTATATAATTTTAACTTTTTCAGATTATATAACAATTAAAATTACTCATTGTTGCAATTTTATCACTATATAATATGTAATTTTTTTCCTACATAAGCATTAGCAGTGGGGTATGTAGAGTGATTAAAAGAGAGCAGGGATTTCACATCTCTGTAACCTTGACCAGGAGATCTTGAATGCAAGTTACTGAGGACATGCATAGGGAAATGATCTGGAAACTGTCCTTTGTTTATTAGTGTATAGCAATATGTTTCAAAGTGACAACTGTTATGTGATCTCTAACATCTAAAGTTTTTTCAACCTAAGCAGGAAGTAACTGGTGGTTAGGGTAGATGCATGAAACCTGAACAATAAAGTTCTCTGGAAAAATACATTTGAGAAATTCTATGAATTAAATATTTAATATAAAAAGAGACTTACATTGTACGTAAGTGTATTAAAATCTTAATTGTCCTTAGGTATTGGAACCTGTAAAGGCTTGTTTAACATTGCATTTCTCAAATGTTCATTTATAGAACAACATTCTCCTTTCTTATTTTATTTTATTTTATTTTACTTGAAAATAGCATCAATATCCTGAGAAACAAGGGTTTAAGTAAACACTCCTCTAGGTTTTTGACCTTAGTGGTTTCCTATATCAGTGAATTGAGCTAGACTAATTCAGCTGCAAGGATTCCATTTACCTTTCTAAACAAACACTTCTTGACTCTGTCACCTTGGCAACAATTTACAGATAATATTTTAAATTATTATGTTTATTCCTTTTCCTATTTCTCTGTCAGTGACCATTCCCCCAGTCAGATGGAGGCATCTGTGTTACTTCTTGAAGAATGAGGGTACTTCCACAATAGGTTCTTGAATTCCTCTAGAGACACAGAAATCTTGAAAGCCAAATAATTGCTTTGTAGCATTTAGACATGGTGTTTTTAAAAAAAAGCCTCAAAAAGTACAAAGGCAAAGCTCCAAACGAAGTAGAGAATAGTGGTCATGCTGCAACAAACTACTGAATTCGCGTAGAGAAAGATCCAGACTATCACAACCCCAGGGAAGACTAGAGAGAGTGACTTTGCCTGGGGAAATAAAGAAAAAGAGTTTAATAGAGAGTAGTTGTCAGAGCCCAAAATGAGTTCTGCAAGTCACATTAAGGGGACGGGAGACAGCACTGCAGTGTGGACTGTGCCTGTCGCCATTTATTTCACTGCCAGGAAACACTCAGGAAAGGGATAGAGCCCATGCCCCAGATCCTCTGTAAGCATCTCAGTGAGCACTGCAAATCACATGTCTGCTTTTGACATTGTCATTCAGTGATTTCTAGCAAAAATGATGCCTAATCCATGCCCTGAATCTTTGCTGAGCCCCAATAAAACGTCTAGATGTCCGCTTCTCTTTACGATACTTAAATTGCATCTCCCCGCAAAAACTAGGGAGCTATGGAAGAAAGCGAATCTGCATCTGTGTGAAATGCACCCCTTTTATCTCCCTGTTACACTTACAAAGTATGTAGAGAGACGAATCTTGGGAGAGCACATGATGGGAAAAGTCCTTCTTTCTAAAGCCTAGAAGATTTACACTGATTTATCTACTTTACACCTTTTTTCTCCTAGAACTTACCTTACCTTGTTCCTAATGGTCTTATCAGGGATGAGGGAAACTCAAGACTAAGAGGTATAGTGTTTCAGGAGATAATACCAGTGAAATGCTATCTAAAGAAGATACCAAAAGTCCAGAGAGGAAAAAATCAAAAAATGTATTTTAACTTTGTTTTAACCTCGCCCATGAAAATTTTCACTCTAGAGCAGTGGTCCCCAACCTTTTTGGCACCAAGGACTGGCTTCATGGAAGACAATTTTTCCACTGACTGGGGGGCGAGGATGGTTTCAGGATGATTTAAGTGCATTACATTTATTCTGCAGTCAAACCTCTCTGTTAATGAGAATCTGTATTTGCAGCCACTCCCCAGCACTAGCATCAGTGCCTCAGCTCCACCTCAGATCATCAGGCATTAGATTCTCATAAGGTGAGCACAACCTAGATCCCTCCCATACTCAGTTTACAGTAGGGTTTGTGCTCCTATGAGAATCTAATGCCCCCACTGATCTGACAGGAGGCGGAGCTTATGCAGTGATGCCAGCAACAGGGAGTGACTGTAAATACAGATGAAGCTTTGCTTGCTTGTCTGCTGCTCACCTCCTGCTGTGCGGCCTGGTCCTAACAGGCCACGGACTGGTACCAGTCCATAGTCCAGGGGTTGGGGACTGCAGCTTTAGAGCACTGAGTTATACCTTCAGTTTTGGACTTCATCTATCAAAGTGGTGTGATGAGTCAGGGGTATTGGGTGGGACTAAGATTTCCTTAGAGAGAATATAGTGTGCAACTAACAGACAGGTATTATTTCAGGATTACGAATAAAACATTCAAAAAAGACCTAAAATATTTTACTACAGACAAAACAGGAAAATATTAAAAGAGGAATATAAAGAGGAGAAAAAAAAATTTCAGAAAAGCAAATAATCAAACTGTTATTACTAGAATGTGGCTGTAAAAAACCCCAGAATCTAACTATTTAACATCTTTAGCTGCTCAAAGATATTTTACTATTTCTATTGTTGTTGCCTGTGTTTCCAAAGCAGCTTTTCAGGTTCAGATTGAAATTAAACATAGTGGTTGCAAAATCTGTGAGGAAATAATACAATCAACACTATCCTCATGTTTGCTGAGACCTATCTACTGCCAGAAAAAACTCCTGGAGACAGATTTGCACATCTGAAATTTTTATTTTTATGATAAATAAAATACATAGAAAGAGGGCAACAATATTTTACAAATCTTAAGTCAGAAGAAAGAAAGGAAATATTGGGCACCAATACTTGGTTTTAAAATAGTAGTTACTATGACTACTTAAATCATCTCTTGAGGTGATATACTTTTCTTTTATGAATTTTTTAGAAGTTTAGTTGCCCTAACAACAGTACTTACACTGAGGTAGTGAGTTTAATGAATTTGTTTTTGTTTACAAGAACCTTCTCTCTCTTACCTTCTACATGTTCTTGCAGCCATGAATAAAATGTTATGAAATATATTGGTTAAAAAGGATTTGAAATACTGTCTCATTAAATAATGTGCTAGAAGATTTTATAACTCATATATAAACACTGTCGTATAAATAGTCACTGAATACATATGTGTGTGTGTATCTATGTCTATCTATGGTTCTATCTAGGTATCTATCCCTATACACTTAATCAGTAACACACAAGATCAAGAACCTGCAGCTGGAACTATAAATTGGTATAACTGTCTAAGAGAACAATTTAGCAATATGCATAACAATGATTTCAAAAGCAATTCTATGATTAGGACTTGCTCCCAGGAAAGTATTTACCACAATTATTGAAGCATGGGAAACCTCTGAAAATAAATAATTGGCTATCAATTGAAGATTGGTTAAATAAATTACATATATCTATATAATGGAATATTATATAACAAAACTTTATTGTTTATTATTGATATTTCGTTATTAATGAAAATATATCAAAGAAAGTTAATAAAAAAGTGTTCAGAGTATGTTCACATTTATATTTAAAAAGGGAGTGTGTAGGTATATTTATGGACATTTTGTGAATTAAAAATGTAAATAGGCCAATAATTTAGTTTTATATAGTGGGGTTATGGATTTAAATTTATATTATGTTTAAGTTTCCGTATTATTTTTACTGAGAAAATTTTATCTTATAGCCAGAATAAAAGTAAAATTATTTGTTTTTAAAAACATACCCAGATATTTTAATCACTAAAACTTTGGCAAACTTATATAAATCACAATTTTTTTCACCATGTTCATAATTCAAAAAGAAAATAATAAAGAAAAACAATAATTATAATTTTTGTATATTATGAGATTACCAAAGTTTATGTAATGAACCTATTTATGATAAATACTAGGACAAATAATAGAAATGAATATTTTGTTTGGTTAGAAGGATTTATTAAAGGGGTAAGTTGTTTTAAATAGCCATAAATCCAATCTAATAGGAGAACAAATTTGCTATCAACAGAATACTAATATTACTACAAACTACTCTGTAAAGAGAGTCAGAAAGCACTTTTACAGATTCAATCTGAACTTTTTTGAAAGTATTGTTTCGTTTTGTTCGTGTTGGTGTTTGTTTATGCCCCACTTTCTTTTGCATTGAGCATTTGCAATTAGAAAACAAATGTTAACTCCCTTGGGGATTAGAGATGGGGAACATGTAGGCTAATATGTCATTAAACAAAACAGTTTTTTACCCATTTTCCCTTCTAGTGAATTCTAAGTCTCTCAATGTCAAGAACCACTTCAGTTACTTCTTTGTGACCCCGGATGTAAGATAGTGCTAGATGCACAAAAAGTATTTTCTATCTGCTCCAAGTTATGTGTAAGTGAATAAATACATACACGAATAAAGATTCTTTGAATATCAAAACTGTGGAGCTGGAAACACTGTGGCAGAGATGACAGATAGAGATGAAGATATTTGTAGTTTAGAGACGCTTTTATCTTTTAATAATTAAATCAAATTTGCTTCTTGAAATCATCCCTTGATTCTCTGCATCAAGGGCATTCTTTTTCATTGTTCAGCATCCAGTCTGGGACACAACCAATAATGATAACTGGAAAGGACTTGGAAAGGAATCAAAGGAATGGCATGAAATTAATTAAATGCACTTATATAATAGGAATTGGAGAAAGGAGAGAAATAAGAGGAATCATAGACTTTGAAAGAGAGAAGGCTGTAGGGTAGTTAATTAATGGTTTTTATGGGTTCAAACACCAGAATTAGGAAAATAGTTCTTTGTGTTGAGTAGAAAATAGCGTTAGTAATGTTAATTAAAATGACATTTTGAAAGGTATGAAAATGTTAGCGTTCTATAAATAAAAGATGGTGGTGAAATGGAGGATTTATAAAACAATGATATTCAAGGACATTTATTAATATCTACTTTGTTTTTACCCCCTTCCACCTTGTGTTCCACAGTTTTCACAAATACCTGCCAAGTCTTGGTTTCTGTATTGGGGAATAAAAAAATTTAGTCCTGATTCAGCATCTCTGTATACCCAAGATTATGTTATCTGACAAAAGAATCAAAAATGGATTTTTAATATTATAATTCTGTAATTCATAAGACATTAGTTTAGTGTAACAAAGCAAATTATAACAGCTACTGATCATTGAGAGCTTTTAAAAATATTTATTTGACAAATAAATATTATATATACTCAAGATGTACAATGTGATGATTTGATATACATATAAATTGTGCAACGGTTATCACAATCAAATTAACACATCCATCACCACCTATGCTGTATGTTAAAATCCCCAGAACTTACTTATCTTATAACTGAAAGTCTGTACCCTCTGATCAACACGTCCCTACCTTCCCCACCCTCTAGCCCCTGGCAATCACCCTTCTATAATACTTTCTGTATGAGTTCAACTATTTTAGGATGTATACCCACAAGTGGGATTGCTGGATTGTATGGTAGTTCTATTTTAAACCTTTTGAGGAACCTCCGTATGCTTTTCCATAATGGCTAATACCAATTTACATTCCCAAAAACAGTGTACAAGAATTCCTTTTTCTCCACATGCTCATCGATACTTGTTATATTTCATCTTTTTGGTAATAGCCATCTTAACAGGTGTGGGGTGATATCTTATTGTGGTTTTCTTTTGCATTTTCCTGATGATTAATGATGTTGAGCACCTTTTCATATACCTATTGGTCATTTGTGTGTTTTATTTTGAGAAATATCTATTCAGGTCCTTTGCCCATTTTTTGTCTTTTTCTTTTTAATATTGAGTCATGAGTTCCTTGTATATTTTTGATATTAACCTCTTATCAAATATGTGGTTTGCAAATATTTTCTCCCATTCTGTAGGTTGCCTTTTCATATTGCTGATCATTTTCTTTGCTTATCACTGAGTTCTTAAGAAGAGAGACAACTTCCTTGGCTCTATAAGTCAGAACCTGTTCTTCTATTTCTTAATTGTGTAACCTTGGCCAAATTGTTTAACTTCTCTGTGCCTCAGTTTCCTCATCTATAGAATGAGAATCACGATTATACCCATTCCTGTGGCAACATATGCAAAGTCCTTAGAACATTGCCTGACACAAGTCAGCAGTCTATGCTACTTATTAGTTATTTTATTACTGTGTTTCAGGCTTCACCCTAAGTACAGTACATATTTAATCTCATGTACTTTATCTTCTTATTTTACAGATGGGGAAATCAAAGCTGAAGCTGGTTAAGTGATTTAAGCAAAGTCACATAACCATTTGGATACTGGTAGGATCTGAATTAAAATATTAGGCTGCCTGATTTCATATGTAGGCATTTTATATTTTGTGAATACATTTTTCTTTTTATCATAAACCTTCATTCTTTTCTTTTAAATTCAGCAGTTTTCCTATCAATAGAATAAAAGATTTTTTTTTTTTTTTTTTACTATATATTAAGACGAAATAAGGTCTTGACAATTAGACAATGCTCTGAATTGCTCAAGGAGAAGCATGGAATTATTTCTGGGGTGGGACACCCCAGCAAATACCAAATTTCTTCACATGATATCTACAACTTAAGGCTTTACTTGATAAGCATTAATTTGTTTTAGAGGTTCTAGAAAAGTAGATTTTAAAGAGAATGCTACTTTCTGAAATGGGCCCATCGAGCTTTCTCTGAAACACACTAACTCACCCCCACATATATCCTATTGATTTGAAAATCAACTTGCCACTTGATCATAATAACCTCGATATCTAATTTCTCAAATTGACCAAGTTAAACCTTTGATATGCCTGTGATTGCTTCCTTAACAAAGAAGTGTAGCAGATAGTTATATCACCAAACATGGCATATTAATTAAATTTCACTAAGCAGTTTTAGCTTTGCCAAGAAAAAAATACTTTCTTATCTGCTAGTGTTTTAAAGAGGAACAAAGATAAAGAACAGCTGTTTGAGTAGGCCTTTCCATTTAACTTCTTTTGCTACTGCAAAGTATATGTCATTTGGGTTCAATTTGAAAAAAATCTTTAAACCAAAATTTCTCTGAGATTAGCTAAATGTGACTTTATCAAAGACATATTCTGGTCAGGTCGGGCTGGTGGTTCAAGCCTGTAATCCTAGCACCCTGGGAGGCCGAGGTGGGAGGATCACTTGAACTCAGGATTTCAAGACCAACCTGAGCAAGAGTAAGACCCGTCTCTACTAAAAATAGAAAAATTAGCCGGACACAGTGGCTCACACCTGTAGTCCCAGCTACTTGGGAGGCTGAGGCAGGAGGATGGCTTGAGCCCAGGAGTTTGAGGTTGCAGTGTGCTATAATGCAGCCACTGCACTCTAGTGGGGGCGACAGAGTAAGACTCTGTCTCAAAAAAAAAAAAATTGTCTAAAATGATCCCGGAATTATTTCTAGAATCAATTATTGAAGACTCCAATCCATGTGATTGGAGAGAAGTTTAACTTTTTATTCTTTGTCACGAGCCACCTTCTTTGTCATCCATGTCAATTTAAGTTAGGCACATAGCTTTTTAGTAAATAGGGTCAGTCAATGTGGTTGAATTACGTATACATTCAGGTCCTCTGGACCATTTCAGTCATGTGATTTATGTAAACAATACAATCATGTTTGAAGTAAAATTTGTTCACAGGATTAGATTGGGAAAATATTGTTGTGTATTTGGGTTTTTCTGTTGTTTTGGTTTTTAGTCTAAATTGTTTCCTGATAACAATGTATGTATTTTAAACAGTAGAGCCAGACTTCAGAAAATAGTGTTTATTGAGGGACTGACAGAATGATTTCTCCTTTACTTTGCCCACCATATTTAACACGTTTGCCCACATACAAATGTGATTATACTGTATACATTTTATTTGTATCTTGATTTTTTCCCTAATTAATGGTCTATCATAGGAACTATTCCATACCAACATATAGAGATCTACCTAATCATTTTTAAATTCAAACAGTTTCCCCCTAATTTGGATATAATGTTTTTTATTCATTCAAGTAGTCCTTTGTTAATGAATACTACAGTATTGTGTGTGTGTGTGTGTGTGTCATTGCAAATAATGTGGCAACAAAATCCTGGTACATATTAATATGTCATCATAAAAGAATATAAGCACGTTTGCTCAGATCCATTTTGTCAATTTTTGACCAGAATTTTAATCCTATAGCATGTTTGCAATCCAAAGGGATTGGTTTGGGTTTATTTCGCTTCTCTTCACTACAGAGTCTATGAAGGAAGACTCTAAACCAAGAACACAGTCAGGAAAAACAGAGTATAAAAACATAATTTAACAAATGTTGTATGTTGCTGAAGGGTTATTGCAAAGGAAGAAGACCACTTTATTATTTTACTTAGCTTTTCTTAATGTTAATACATTGTCTGTGATACAAAGCAAAATAAGATGTACATAGAAATGCTCAAATTGTATTTTTTTTAAAGAATAAAGACCATAGAATACATAAACGCCTCAACTACATGAGCTGTAGAAATCCCATTAATACCCTGAGGAACACTTGGTGCCCTCAAATGGCTCCAGTGTGGCATGATAAATGTGTATTTTGAATCAAAATTTTAATGTCTCTGGGTTTCTATTTTCTTATGAAAATAAAATGAAGTAATAATGCTAGGGCCATTCATTTGCTTCCTTATGCAACTTGGATTTTGTGGTTCATTATTTTTATTCATTCCTTTTCTAACACTATCCCCTCACTAACCCCTTTCTTCCTGTGTCATCCACACTTGGCAAAACTCAAATTTCATTTAAACTAACCATCTGCTTCTCCATTCCTGAGGGGAAGCATCAGAAAAGTGATGCAACAAATCAAACAATTGAGGCTGGCTGACTGTACTGAAAATTGGTGACATCAACTGCAAATGGAATCTTACTCTGCTTAGAAAATATACTATTTCCTGTCTACAAACTTTCCTACTCACCTCAGTCTTAAATCTGCCCTCTCTGCTTTCTCTTCTCACAAGTAGTTTTGCAACACATACATTGATATATTAGGTGACAAATTCCACAATTGAAAATTCTCCATCTTCCCATCACCAAATCCTTGGTCCAGATTTCATCTGTACCCATGTTTTTCCTCTTCCTTCATCTCACAATTTCCCTGTTTTTGTGAGAGATCAATGCCTTTATTTGAGCTTCAAAGTCTTGCTGGTACTCAAAGTGTGGTCCAAGAACCAGCAGCAATGATATCACCACAGTGATAATTCTATCTGGAAAACTGGTTCATAGCAGTCTTACATCAACATAATTGGTATACTTTGAGCTGCTATGGACTGCTGTGGGGATTTTGCAGAATTAAGATACAAGGCCACAGCCCTTGAAATTGCCAGATTTTCAGAATAATATCAATGAAAACAGATTGAGTAGGAAAAAACACTCAATTAGTGGTTTGTGGCCTGGTTTCTTTATATTTCAAATTAAATGATTGTATTAGATAATTTCTAATATCATGGCCTTTAGGTGTTCCTGATCTGAAGCCCTAGCACCACCTAGAATAATGCCTTGTGCATAATGAGCATTATGCAGTTTCAAATGAAACTCTGTAAGAGAAAGATTCAATGAAAAACAATCTTCGAGTTGTACTAATATTTTTAGATGTAGAGAAAACAGTGCTATTGGGTTGAACCATTCACTTTCTCCACTGATGTCTCTTATTTAATGAAGAAAGAACAAAAATTTTTCCAATATTTTGACCCAGTTATATTTTCCCAGGACACAAAGGGAAAAGTAATGATTTTTTTTCCTAATTGTTTGAAAACTGACATATTCTTGGCTGTCTTTCTATACTCAGATTTATAAGGGAAAGGTCAATATTCATTCATTGACAACATGAATGACTTTAGCTCTCTACTGCTATATCTCTGTTTTCAACTGGACCTGCCTGAGCCCAGGCACTGTGAATGCTTGCAATTGCTGTTTTCCTGTGAAAAGCACACAAGGCAGGAATTATCTCAGCAGGAGGAACTTTTTTGCTTTACCTGGGTGAGTAAAATGAAATTGACTCTTGGATTCCTGGTTGTATTCAGCATAAGGTGAGAGATAGGAGGCTACTTAGTGTTCTCCCATTCAGAGGTTTTCAAGGAATTCAGCATATTGGCTCTTAACCTGATGCTAATAATTCAACTAATATCTTGATTTATGCAGCTCTGTATTGGAATTTTCCAATTGTTAGATCCTGGAAGAGAGGACACCCAAAAATTCCAACTGGTTTTATTTTGTCTGAGGCTTCATTTTGAAACCATAGCCATGAGACTTATTCTCTATATTTCTACAGACAGGGTTATAGGGAGAAGTCAAGTTGCTATAGCGAATTCTCTTTCTACCTTAAAAATGTAGAGATTTCTTCTCTTTTGATTAAAAAAGAGGACTATTTGAAGGGCACTGCTTTATAGAATATTTTTCACTCACATTTTTCTATTGTATTGCCTCTTTTCTGAAGACATGTGGCAAGAAATGCTTTATGATCATTTATGGCATCAGCATGGAAAGATAACATTATGCAACCAGTATCTATTGTTAAGCTACATCTCTGTACTCTGATTTCATTGGCTTCACTAATAGGTTTTAACATTAGGTAGACTTCTAAAATAGAGAACAAAGAAATTAAATGCCAGGAATAAAAATGTATGAAACAAACAAAGATAAAATCCTAGACTAGGGTCATTTTATTCTACAACATGAGATCCAATGACCTGGAAATAATATTATAAAGGAAATGTCGATAGGCAGATGTGTATTGTACAGGTTCAAATGGGATTATTGAAGAGACATCATCCCCCTTATGTTACTATTACAACAAAGAAATTCCTCTTTAATGACAGAAGAATCACCAGGATCCTTTGTAATGGGTATAATATGAAAAACAAATATCATTAAGTATGCATGTAATTTTAAAGTGACAGAGTTGTAGAAACTTAGCCAAGTTCAAATGACAGCAAGCATCCCAGTATTTCCACATACAATTATGCCATCAAGCAAGGCTGACTTATTCGCCATAATCTCCTGCAGCAGAAAAAATAAGCACCCATGAGAAAGTGAAGGTCAATGATGTAAATCAAAATAATGTTTTCTTAATATCAGCAGTATTTTAAGGACAATCCCAGAAACTTACATTTAAAAATATGGACACATAAAGAGCTCCAACAGAATAAATAATGCAAATAGCCAGAAACAGTTTCAATGATTAGCAATGATCCACTGCCTTTAATAAACAAACCATCTAATTTTAAGTTTGTGACAATTGGTGTAGGTCTTGTAGTCCAACAAGCATTTGAGCTGTGCGGGATGACAGGATTTAAAATAAGCAAGGGAATTTTTATAATAAAGCCTCATCATCTGGTGTATAGTAGAAGTAAACATGAAGAAACTTCGTTAGAAATTCTGTACTCCCAATCTGTGCACAGCAGAGAGCAAAAGCCCGATCTAGGAATAGACAACTTGTTCGTACTGTGGATCCAAACAGGAAACCTAAACAATCAATAATGACAACATTAATAATGAAAACATTAACAATGGCAATGGCAGGAAAAATAATATGAGGAGTTGCCAAAAAATACACATGGGAAAAAAAACCCACACATGTTGCACGTGTTTAGTAAGTTAACAGTAGAAGAGAAAGTTATGTGAATGTCAGCAAAATCATAGGGATTGTATGAGGTTGCATATAATGTTACAAATAAAAATACATCCCATACCGTTATTCCATCTTGTACCTATATCTGTGATCATTTTCATGAAGATCCTAATGACTTTGGGATATTGAAAAGTGTGACAAAAAACATAGGCTGAAGCAAATAGGAACTGAAATTTGTAAGGAGGGATCACCAAGAAAAAAAGACTAAAGCTGACAGACACTAGAACAATCACCCACAAATTTGTGCTACCAGCTTGCAGACATTATTTCTTGGCTTGCTGTGCGGCATGACAGTAGAGACAAGCTTTGTCACATTGGACAGTCTGGATGTTATGCTCTAGGTTTTCTCAGTGATAGTAGTAATAAGCATGGGCTTCGAGTTTTTGAAAGGGTAGCTGCTACTAAGTGAGGAAAATGAAGTTTCCGGAAGAAGTAAATTAGTTCACCAAGGTATTACTTAGCTGAAGAAGCTCATTCTCACTGTCCAAGTGGAGCATGCATGAGTTACTTTGTGCACAGCATTCATTCTTACGTCTCCCCCTCCCCTTTTTTTTTTCTTTTTTTTTAATACCTTCGTTACAATTCTCAACTTTTTGGGAGAAGTTACTTTTTTGCCAATGTATGTGATGTTGGTCAGGCTGTGAATCAGATACCTATTATGCACCCCTAATCAAAGTATGGAAACCTGCTGTAATCTTGGATGCAGAATCTTAGTCTCTATCGTAGCACTCCTGAATTAAACCTACAATTTTTTAACAAGATCCCTAGCTGATTCATAGGCACATTAGCAAAGAGAGGCACTGGTTTAGAGTAGCCTAGTATATCGTATTTCCTAAATTCTATAACAAACGCTGTAAAGTTCAGACTGAGATGTCCTTATAATTTTTAAAGGGGCATGGGTTTTCTTCAACTTTAGCCTGTCTGTCATCAGTCTATCTATCTGCCTTCCTGTCTGTATATCTGATGTGACCATCCTTCAAAAGCAGGATGGACCCTAATCAAAATTTGGCTCAGATTTTGAGACTGATGATGACACACGCACATACCAAGAGGATATGAAAATATTTATTTGTCACAAAATGAAACCTCCTAGGTAGAGTAGGGCAGCTCCAAAGCAGGATTGAAAATAGCTGGAGAGAGCAGGGAAAGGATATTGGCTTGGGTGTTTATTAATATTTTGGTCAGGGGTTGGGGCTGGGCTGAGAGATCCCATGCAAGGGAAGAAAAGAGGCTTGTGTGGTTTGAACCTCACAGTGGGGCCAAAGGAGGGAGCATCAGGGCTTCCTTGTCAGCTTTCCCAGATGTGGTGCAGAAGGGAAGGAGAGAAGGGTGAAACTTAACAACCATCAATAAACAAATGTCACAAAATAGAGTCCTTCTTTATTACAATTCACTTCTGATGTTTGATGACCTAAATTTGCCATTTTTCATTTAACTGAATTTAAAGTTGTTTAAGTAAGCTATTATGGTGCTTTGTAAGGGCAGCAACCTAAGACTTGTAAGACAGGTGAAAATTCTGTGGAATACTTTGAGCAAAGGGCCCGGTATTGTGTATTCTGAGAAGTGAAATGGTTGCCTTGGTTACTATCAATAATATCTAGGACTCAGAATTAAATAAGGAATGTCTTGATGAGGCCTTAGTAGGAATAGAGACATGTGTGACCCTGATTTATATTTTTAGTACCTGTGAGGTCAGAGATTCCCAGAGTACTTTTTTTCTTTTTAAGACATGGGCTCTTGCTCTGTTGCTCAGTTTGGAGTACAGTGGTGTGATCATAGCTCACTGTAACCTCAAACTCCTGGGCTCAAGTGATCCTCCTGCCTCGGCCTCCCAAAATGCTAGGATCATAGACATGAGCCACCATGCCAAGCACTCCAGAGTTCTTATCACAGAGACAGCCTTGGATAAATCATTGCTGCTGTCATTGGTTGAATCTGATGGCCAGACCACTCAGATGGCCCAAGAGTCTGTGAAAATGTGCAGATAGGGAAGATTGTTGGCCAGGGAACAAGTGTAAGATGGCTGCCTGAAGTTCAGTTAATCATGTTGACCCTTGAGGGTACCCTGGGTAAAGGATGAAAAGTAAGCAACCTTCTACTAACTCCAACACATGTGATGAGAACAATTATGTAAAATGTATGGACTCTCATTATTGTTCACTATGATGATTCTATGAGACTTTCCAGAAACCAAGGGGGCAAGAGTTGGTTGATTCCTCCAGTAGTGTGACATCTGGCAAGGGACAGAGGCAACCCTGTCATTCAGGTGGGATATACCAGAGAGCCCAGGTTTGGCTCTATCCTCTAGCAAAGAGGCCTGAGTAGCTGTTGACCTTACAAGAGGCTGCTTCCCCCCATGATCCAAGGCATGATGGATGTGGAGGGTTGCAACCCCAGGGCCTGAGAGCCTCTGTTCTCAGGAGAGCAAGTATTACACAAGCAACTTTTGCTCTAATGGCGTATAACATGGGGCTGAGAAGAGCAGTTTCATGCATCGGAATCCTAAGAACAATGTGTGGTCATCATGGATGTTCTGGAAACTCCGGGAGGCATGAAAGGAGCTTGTTATAGCCTCTACAAGGAAGAATTCTCTTGGAGGCAGTAAAGGGAGTGCTTGTAGTATTGCAATTTGACCAGATTCTAGAACCTTTTGAATGTGAAAGGGCCCCATTCAATATGAGTTAATTTGCAGGTAACATAATAAATGGGCTTAAGTAAAATTTGTCAATTAGGAATATAGTGCTTCCGGAAACCAAAGGGCCTAAAAGAAGTTGTGGATAGGGCTTTAACGTATGAATTTTGGTGGAACATGATTTAGTCCATAGCACACCATCTCTAAGATTATATTTCTTCTTCCATTCCTATCTTCCCTTTCCCTATCCTATCTTTCCTTCCCTCCTTCCCTCCCCTCCCCTCCCCTCTCCTTTCTTCTTTCCCTCCTTCCTTCCTTCCATGATTACTGGAAATACTTTGGAGTGTTGCTCTCCACATTGCTCACATTTATAAATTTCTTCTTCAAGAAAGCCTCAAATCAGTAACATCAGGGTTAAGAGCTTCTCCCACGGCAATGGTTGAATCAACCCCTTGGCTAAGGCACAAGGGTGCTATAGTGTTTTTCCCTATAACTCTGAGGATCAGGATCTTTTTTGAGGACAGAGGCATAGGCAGTAGTGGCAGCAACAGTGGTATTTTGTAGGTTCTTAATTAGCTAACTGTCATAGTCCACAATGACAGCTTTTTTCTCTCTCTTATAACTGCTTATTCACTCCTTTATGACTAATCACCCAACGGGCCCATATCTTGCACAGAGTTTAAGTCTTTCACCTGCCTGCTCTCTGAAGCAGTTGCCAATGCCTGTTTGAGACACACAACCAAGAAGTCACAGAATAAGAATCATTCTTCCAAGCTAGTATCCATTAGCTTATTCTGGAATAAAGAAAACATTCATCCTAAACACACACGGACAGGTTCAGGCCAAGACACATGACCCAAGATCACTTTAAGGAGAATATCAATCTCCCACCCTTGTCCCTAAATGCCAATTATTAAAACTCCCAACTTAGGTCACATCTAAGTTTGGTTACATCTAAAATTGTGGCTTGGTGAAACTCAGCAAATACAGCTCGAAGCCACACAGTTCAAAGCACAAGTTAACACACACGGCAGAGTCAGCAAGCAAAAGCAAGAGAAGACCAAGCCCTTCTGGTGGTGGCTATTCTCTAGAGATTCTGCTCATGGTACTGATTCTTGGGATAACTCTTGAGAGCAGGATGGATCCCTACCTCAAATTTAACTTGGAGGTCAAGACTGATGATGACACACACAGACACCAATAGGGTATGAAAAGATTTATTATTCACACAATGATACTTTCTGGGGACAACAAGGAAGCTACTCAGTAGGCCTGAGAAATGGCATGACAGAGCAAAAAAGGAGACTTTCCTTGCATTATTGGGGTTAAGGGGTGGGGCAAGAATGAAAGTTCTCGCATATGGGAAGGGACTTGTGTGATTTGAACCTAGCAAAGGAGCCAGCACCTGGGCTTTCTTATCAGTTTGCCCTAATGTGGGACAGAAGGGGAAAAAGAGGGTGAGAATTAAAACTTTTCAGCAATAAAACATCAACAAAATGGAGCCATACTCTACTCTTTATGACTCTATCTACCTATCATCGAATTTATTTATTTTACAAGTTCAGTTTCCATTTTAAAATTGCCTAGGTGGAAGCTGTAATAAATAATCTTGAAAGATATATTTGTTCTTAGAAGAATCACTTGATTGAATCCTTCTGGTCATGTATTAAATATTTATAAATAGTCAACCATTTTCTTGAAAGAATAACAGATTTATAGTCGGTGTCCTAGTGAAGAATTCCATTTCTAATAAGACTTGAAATATGAGCTTGCCTTCAGCAGAAGGTGTGGGACATCGGGAACCAAGAAGTTTCCTGGGAGCAAATTCAATTTGAATTGGATGGCCCATTTCTCTTTGAGCTTCCGTGTGATCAGAACCATCCTGACAGATTGAAATAGTTCCAAATAAGGGCTGCTGGCATAAAAGAATGCATGCTTCTCGATAATTTCTAAACATATAAGTGTAAGCTAAAGAGCACATGGGAAATTCCATTGACTGAAGGCATGAGATAATTCTCACAAATAGTAATAATAGGAGATTATACTATCACCAGTGATTAAATAGTTGTAATTGATGGAACTCTTGAAGGTGACAACAACTGAGAATAATAGTGGGATCTTTGCCTCTCTTCACTATACTCAAAGAATATATTGTAATTCCATTAGTAGGCTCATCATTCCAAGAAATGGGAATTATCTGCCTGCAACTTGAAAACCATGTGAGAGTGGCAGAAAAAAATGAAGTAGAATGTAAGCCACCTAGTGAAGTGAGCAGATCCCTCATGTTTCTTTCTGAGAGGACTTGAAAGCAAGAATGACCATCTTAGATTGAGTAATCCTTGGATTTTTTTTGGATAATTTATTTGGGGAAGGAGGGAAAATGAGTAGGAGACTGAGAAAGAGATATATTGTACTTCTGCTACTGTGGACATGTAAGAACGTGTATGTACAACATGTAACTGTGTATCCATATTCCAAATGTGAGGTGCAGGTGATAAAGTATATAAGTGTGTGCCTTATCCTTCCTTCTAGAGGGTAATTGCTACAAAGAAGACCAGAATCTTACCAAAGTCCCATATTTGACATTTAAAAACACTTGTCAAAAAATGTGACATTATAAATGCTAAATGAAAATGCTTTAGGAAGTGAGTTCCAAGTTCACTTTTTGTCATTATCATTTGGATCTTGCAAATCTTATATTCCTATACTTAGGAAATAAAAGATATCTATAATCTAAAATATAGTAAATAACGAAAATACTATGCCATTTTTCCTGCTCTCTATGTAGATTTATAAAATTTTTCATAAGCCCCATCCTCATGATGGTGGAGAAGAATCACTCAGGAATTCTTTTGCTCACATGCAAACTTTGCTCCCTCTTTTGTATGTTGTCTTCTGTTCTTTATCTTTACTATATAAGTTAGAATTATTGTGGTTGTATCTCTTTTAGAGAGCCTAGCAAGAAAGTAAGAAACACTTTGTAAACAGGTTCTCTGCTGAATAGAAGTCTGTTTTGGCTAAGAAGTTTTATGCTGTATGTATTGTTACCTTCTCATTTTAGCTGTGAGGTGAAATATAAACTATTATAGTTTATAAAATATAAGCTATTATAGTTCATACGATATAAACTATTGTAGTTTAATTTATAAAATGTAAACTTTTATAGTTTATAAAAGATAAACTATTTCAGGTAAAATATTCACCTATAGTATATATTTAGATTAACCTAGACTGCAGAAGACATTTTAAATATACTATATTTACCCTGGTATCTTTGCCCTGACTTTTAGCTTCCCTGAGAAAGTCTTGGTTCACAGGTATAATATACTTCATCTTCGAGTTGATCCTTATCTATACCAATATTGATTTTATTTGTCCCATTGTCAAAAGAGAGAAAAACGGCATTGCCTTTTTCAAGGATAATGACCTCACCTGTACACAGGCCTTACTTTCTGTAGTCTTCTTAGCAACAATGCTCCAACATTGTTTGTAAATATGCACTCTTTTAGGTAGATCTCCTTGGCAAATAAACATATTCAATTACTTTTGCCTTACAAATGAAAGTAAAAGTGATACTTTAATAATGCTAATCTCTCCAGATAGTGGCTATATAGCCAATAGGGCAGTTCACCAATATTAAGATTCTTCTCATTCCAGGCATGCAGTAGGATTGCCAATGAAGTATGATATATCTTTTTTGATATTGCACTATGATTATATAAGATGTTACCATTAGAAGAAGCTGAGTAAGGGAAGTATATAGAAACTCTCTGTACTATTTTTGTACTATTGTTTTGTAAATCTAAAATTAATTCAAAATAAAAAGAAAATTTTAAAAAGAAAATAAAGAAATATTATATATCTAACATTTGTGCAGAAGCCTGTTTGAGCTATCACAGATTCTTCAATTTTTGAGACCCTTACCATGCAACAGGTAGTCCAGAAGATAGACATTTGCAGCCTGGGTCCCGTAATGATGATGATGTTGAATAGACACCCCTGCTGACTTGAGATTAAAATAGTGTGATGTGAGTAGGAAATAAATCTTTATTTTTAAGCTCTGAAATTTTGGGATTGCTTTTTACCAAAGCATAACCTCTTTCATCCTGCTTAATATAAAAATAAATTTTTAGAATTTGGGTGCTAACATAATAAAACCCTAATATACAATATACTATCTCATTATCCATAAGATTAGCAAAGAGAAAGCTGTTATTTAAAGCTGAAAAGATAGTGATCCACATTGCATAGTGGCAAAACTTTTTGTAAAATATAGTTAGTTGTTGTAATTTGGAAGGCAGACCATGCATCTAATAGATGTGTAGTGGCACAAGAAAAGGTTGAAAACAGAAAAAAATAGAATGTATTGGTTACTCTTCACTACATTTATCAAGGTATTGCAAGAAAAATAAGATCTCAAAATAAATTGGCCAGTTTTCAAGAACAGATAAAAGGGAATAAACCATTTCCAGAAATCTGGAGCTTTGTAACGTTAAAAAGACAACTGTTTTTAGACCCTAAAAAGTAAGGAAAATATTGAGGAAATTTTAGAGGAACAAATAAAGTATAGATTAAAATTGAGTCTTGCAGGTTAAAAAATATGAACTACTTTCAAATAATTTAATTGCCTCAGGACAAAACCAATTAATAAACTGTTCATGACAGTCATACTTTAAACTTTGGACTGGACAAGGTACATCAGGAAAAAAAGCCTGATTATGATTATGACATCCAGTAAACATTTTCAAATGGGAAAAATGCCTTGAGGAACAGAGACCAAGGTGTGCACCTACTAAGCCTGGTAAGCTCAAGGTATTTGTGACTGTTGAAACATGAAAATGAAGCTGTCGAGAATCAAACTGATAAGAATCCAACTAAGGTTTTAAGGGGAATGTACCATTAAAAGAACTATCACCTTCGGTCACAAAAGACTGTTGCTGTTTGAGACTCAAAATGACTCTTGGCCTCAACTGTCTATGGATAGAGAGTAATCTGAGAACAATTTGCAGCATCCAAAGAGAATATATTCTCTGACGTTCATTTAAATGGTGGCCATGGAAGACAGTGGCAAAGAAGAATTGATTCCTGCTGCACATTACATTCTTCCATTTTCTAAATGGGTTTATGGTTTATTGTTTGTTTTGGTTATCCAGGCCCTGTTGCTCCAATGTTTATTGGGGTATGTTTTTTGGGGGTAGATAACATGTCTTTCTAAATTCATAAATCTCCAAAGCAAGAATAGCCACAGTCATGGTTGATCTAAATACTCTCATTTATCATTTTAAGAGAAATATCTTTTCACTAGGAAACTGGTACTTGGTTTGATGCCATGATTCATTGTGACTTATGACTGAGGGAAGTCAGTGCCATGTTCAGGAAAGAGAGTGAATAAACTATTTGGTGACCTGAATAAACCATAGTGGTTTTTATAGTTTTCATAAATATACCAGTTTTTAATTTAATTCTTGGAAGAGTATAAATTGCACTTCCACCCCCTTGAATGCAATCCTGAAAATATAACTTGCTATGGCCATGATGCATGAGCAGAAGTGTTGCCTCTGGGCAGGAGCCCTGAATACCTAGAACACAATTTTTAATATGTTTATTTTTCCCTTCCTGCCATAATAATTCCAAATTTTCAAGGTTCTGTTAGCTTGGATCCTGAGTGAGGACAACATGGATCAGAATCCTCTGCGGACCTGAGATGGACATGTAGCCTAAGCAAGGAATAAACTTTTGGTGTTTTAAGCAGTGTGATATAAAGGTTGTTTGCTATTGCAGCGTAACTCAGTGCATTTTGACTGCTACACTATCCTTTGTCTTTCTTTCCTTGCCACATTTTTAAAAATGTAATTTATGTGTCTCAAAACTTTCACTAATTTTTTTTGTCCCACTGCAATCTGGCTTCTATTACTTCCATAGCAGTAAAATTGGTTCACTAACTTTACCAAAAACTGATTGTGGTTAAATTCAATGGAGGCATTTTAGTCCATATATTACTGATAGAAATGCAGTATGATTTTATTGATTTTTTTTTTTACTTAAACTCTTTCCTTCCCTGAATTCTGTGACACCATGTGTTTTCATCCCTTACTTTCCCTTAGATCCTCTATAAATTTTTCTCTTCCATTTTATATTCCCTAAATTATAATGTTCACCATAGTTCTAAAGCTCTTTCATTTCTACCTGTGTCCTCTGAGAAAAGCACTTAACTTCTACTATGTCAATAATTAGCAATGCATGGGGGATTCCTAAATTATTCTCTCTAGCCCATATCATTTTGTTAAGTTCTAGAAACTCTGGCCTCTGTTTCCTGATACCACTTGTATCTCATCCTCAGCATGTCCAAAGTAAACTTACATTTTCCTTCCAGTATGTTCCTTGTTGTGATTTCCTTTCTTGGTGAGTGAACATTAGCACCGCACCTCCAGCTGGTTGTCAATCCTGTTGACTTGGGAATGTCTATAGCTTTTGTCTCTCTCATACCACATCCACCCAAATGATTACTAACTCCTGCTTATTCTAACTCTTTAATGTGAGCAATCGTCACAGTTCTCTTTATTCCCATTACTTTAGTCCAGGCTTTTGTTATTTCTCACTTGATTTCTGAACAGCTGCTTTACCACTCTGTTCCTATTGTCATCCAGTTCATGTTCTGCTTTGTGGCCCAAGCGATCTTACTAATGTAAAAGTTGGCACAGACCACTCTTCTCGAATTTCTTCAAAGGCTCTCCCTTTTGCAAAGAGGATTAAATCCATGCTCCTTACTATACTTATAAAGATCTTTCATATCCTCTTTAATTCTTCTCAAAATTCATCTCTTTTTATTTTCCCGGTGTAACACATGCCTAATCCACACTCACATGTGTCTAATTCCTTAAAACTATGCTTTCTCATCTTGCTACTCTTGCATGCATGTTTTCCTCTACTTGGCATTATTTTTTTTCACTTGAAAAAGAATCTCTTTATTATTCAATTAACAAAATAATTTTTCTTCCCTGCTATTCTCCGTTATACTCTTTGCATCCTTATCTCCCTTCTCCTTCTGTGCCGTCATTAGTAATTTTTTGCCTCTTTCTCCCAATATACCCTAAGGTCTTCGACTACAGAGATCATTGTTTATATTTCTTTGTATCCCTGTTGTCTAGGATACCAAATGAATAATAGTGAGTATTCAACATTTATTTGTTAATAAATAAATAGAATAGAATTATTTGATGAGAATACTTGCACTGTGTTCAAACCTACTCAGATCTAAAACTATATATTCTTTGAATTAGCTAATGAAAACATAGTTATTCATCTATTGGTGAATTTCTTTGACCACAAAGATATAAAATTTCGGTTTTGAAATGATTTGAATTCCAGGAGACTGTTAAAGAATTAAAATATTTCTGTATACATTATTCCTTTCTAGTTTTATTCCCTTAATGGATGTGCCATAGAAATTAGCCTCCCATATATATCCTCTGGCAAGTCATTTCTTCTCAGCTTTTTCCAGCATGATCCCAAATGCGAGGTGTTTCATTATTCTCTGCAATCCTATTCTATCTTATTAGAATTATCTCTGTTCAGTCAAAAGACATGACACTCTAGACCCATAAATTTGATGAAACATCTTTATATAACAGGCCAGAAAAAGGTTCTTAATAATTTTCTCTTCACTTTTTTGAGGATATTTTTGAGGAAGAATAATGTTGATCTTACTTAATTCTGCCTTCCTTCTTACCTACCTCTCAGAAAGCAAAGTATGGCTTACATGATAATATTTAAGACCATGAATAAATTTTATTCAGTACATTTGATAGGTGGGTTATTGATAGCTGTAAATAATTTAAGTAAGATTTAAGTTATTACTATATTTAAGTTATTTACTATATTGTAACTATATTAAATATAATTCTTGGTAAACAGAAATAGCCATTGGGATTTGAAATACTTCTAATTGTTTAGCTGTTTATAGAAAACGCTTATAGAGTTTATGCTGTGGTGGATTAATTAACTAAACTGAAGTATAATGTTTATACTATCTATGCAGTGCAATGAAATGGAAGTAATTCATTCATAAGACTTTATAATATAAACAATCTCTATTTATAAAATACAACCCTCAAATCACATAATTAAACACATAATTAAAATAGAATGATTTCAAAATGAACTCTGAAAGAGATAATTATTTCTTGAGAATATTTTAAAATTAAAAAAAATTTAAAAACACATATGTGTTCACAGGTCCTTACAAAATGCCAGAGTGAACATTAAAAAATAATAAAATGAAATTTTTAAGTAAAGATTTAATGTTATTCATTCAGTTTGTAAGAAGTTATTGAGTTACTATTTGTCTCCTATTAAACACTATTGCTTCAATGTGGTTTAAAATACAGATTATACTCCCATAGTGTGTCCAACCTATTAGGAGCTTTAAACACACACAGATACATAAGTATGCATTTAATGAGTAGAATAAAACTATGTAGTTTTGATTAGAGTTTATTCAAGGGGGAAAATAGTTTTTATTGGGAAAAATACTTTGATAAATGCTTGGAAGTCATTCTGGCTTTTCAAGAAGCTCTTGGTACAGCAGGTTTCAAGGATTTTCTTGAGAGGACATGTCAAAGTGTATGATAGTGAGACAATTCTTTTAAAAATGGAGCTTCTGGTGGTAATGGAAAAAGAAATGGGATGGAAACGGAAGAGAAAGCCAACAAAGATATTTGGAAGGCAATAAACTGTCTTATGTGAAACCAGGATTCTCTAAAACCAGTGAAATTTATTAAACATTTCGATACATTATTTTTATTTCTGGGAAAAAAGGAGCTGAGTTTCATGTGATTTTTGACAGAAATAGCATGGGAAGATGTCGGTACCTAAGAGGGAAATAGTATCAGAAAACCTTAAGTCTCTTCATATTGAGCAAAATCAATTAGGAGACTTTAGGACTTTCTTAGAGTATGGATATTTGCTCTAGAGCTTAAGAGGTCAAGGAGGTCCCCAGTATTTTAACACCAAATAATATTGGTAAATTGGAAATGGAAATAGTATTTGTCAAAGTGTTGGCCTTGGTACTAGGCACAAAGGCTCTACCACTTGATATGAGTCCCTAGAATTTAAAATTCATGAGGGCAGCCTTTGTATTATAGCCCCTATAACGATGCTTGGCACATACTTGTAACTTGCACAAGAACAAATAAATGACCCTGGAAGGATGGAAAGTGATGATGTCAATATTTAAATACAATTTCATAGATATCATTAAGGAATGATGGGTGGTGCTCCAGCAGAAATATGCCAGTGGAAGGACATACCTCATTCAAAATAAACAGATCTAATAGTTAGGAGAAATTATGTTGAGAGAGTAATACCCTTTATGGAAATCACCATAATGTCCCAGATATATAGTCTTAAATTAACAAGAGAAGAAATAATACAGCTCTGTATGAATGAGTGTATTTATTTTTAAAACATTTCATGCAATTGAAGGAATGATGATGGTGCTGAATGGTGATAGGGGTGGAACAGGTTTTGAAAGAGATTATTTGAAAGATTATAGTCTTTCAGCTATATGAAATGTCAGTGGGTTCCAAAAAGGTATCTTCGTTGTCCCTTCTTCAAAAACATAATTTTAAGTTCACTTGCTTATATACCGCCAGGTCGTGATAAGACAATTTTAAGCATTGTGATTACAGCTATAAGCAGGCAGTGCAAAGAACTCTAGACTGAATGGAGAAAATAGAGATCTTTTATTCACTTTAGAGAATGACATTTTAAAAAAGTATCTCCTTTGATAACCTAGAGTAACTTCTACAAAATGTGTGTGTGTATGTGTGTGTGTGTGTATATATACATATATATATATAGAGAGAGAGAGAGAGTTAGTCATTGGTATTCATGGGATTTGCATCTGGATTCAACCAATGAGAGAGAGAGAAAGAATGGACGAGAGAGAGACAAATTTTAATGAATTGGCTCACGTGGTTATGGAGGCTGGCAAGTCCCAGATTTGCAGCATTGGCCAGCAGGCTCAAGATGCAGGAGAGCCAATGGTGCAGATGAAATCTGAAGGCAGTCTGCTGGAGAATTTCCTCTTGCTCTGGGAAGCTTGTTTTTTGTTTTATTTAGGCCTCCAACTGATTGGATGAAATCCACCCCATTATGGAGGATAATCAGCTTACTCAGAGTTCACCAACTTAAATATTAATCTTATCCAAAAAACCCTCTAGGTTGACATAAAAATTATTACAATGAACAAGATGATGAAAGGTATGAAAAACATGTTTTCAGAGAAAAAATCTAAAAATTTAAAATTTGGAATTAAATACACATAAGCACTAAAGGAGTCATGAAAGTTGTCTTTGAATACTTGTAGGTATGTTATATTAAAGATAGATTCATTCATTCACAAATATTTATTTGATACCTACTATATGCCAAAGACTGTTCTAGGTATTTAGAGTATATTGTGAACAACAAAAAAATCTTGTAATTTGGAACTTATTTTTAAGCACTGTAAAGGCAGAAATTTGGGGCTTAATGTAAGAAAGAAATTTCTAGCTAGGCGCAGTGGGGCATGCCTATAGTCCCAATTACATGGGAAGCTGAGGTGGGAGGATCCCTTGAGCCCAGGAGTTCAAGTCCAGCATGGGAACATAGCAAGACCTTGTCTCTTAAAAAAAAAATTCTAGCAACTTATTTCACTGAAGGATTAGCATTATTGCTAAAATAGTGAAAATTCTTTTTAGTAGGAATGTTTAAAGCAGATGACTGACTATTTAATATTATAGATCATAGAAGAGAATAGACTAAATGATCATGTTTGTATCTATATATTTTATTCTAAGATGTTTTAAAATGTTTTCCTTTGCTACAGATTTCTTTGAGAAATATGTACAGAAATGGGTTTAATCATCCATCGATCCATACATCCATCTAAGAATACATGGAAGACTCAAGAGTACACATTTTTCTGGGAAAAACCTCAGAAGCTTTATAAATCCTAAAAAAAAAATGTATAGGTAATTCCGAATAAACCAATATCCAATTTCTAAAGTCCAGTTGTCATCATTAACAAAAGTGAACTATGAACAAAGAAGGCTAATGCTTTCCTCTTTCTCTCTGTTTTTGGCATAAACTGGAAAAAATAATTAGAACAGATTATTTCAAGTACAAGCATTGATATAATAGAACTTGTATAGTACATGGAAGAAGTTCTTTCAGAAGTATGTTTTATTATTTTTTCTTAAGCCACAGATGTTAGCTGTTTTCACGTCAAAATAATGATGTTAGTCATGAGTTTCTTGGAAAAGCATTTTTAGAAAGCTTTTGCACAGATGAGATAGGAGATGTGTTCTTCAGAGCAAATGAAAAGAGTCATGTTTTCAGGAGAATATCATGAGCATAAATTCTTTGGCAGCAGCCATTGAACAGATATTTAAGTGCCTGCTGACAAGTTGGCAGAGAAAGACTCAAAACTATAAATGAATCTATGAGAAGTAGGGTTTTGAAAGGCCAAAAAAGAACCTGGAAATGACAAATTTTTTAGGAAGCAAGAATACAGAGGAGAAAATTCAAGAGAATAACATGCACTTGGATTCTCATTTTTATACTTTTCTGTTAAAATGTATCCCACACATTTTAAAAATCTGTGTATAATATAAAGTGTAAAGGTCTGGAAGTCCACCAGATGTGAACATAACTGGGCAATCACCACTCATGTCAAAAATTAAACATTAGTTTGACACACTTAGAATCCTCCCTAATATTTCTCCTCAAAGGTAATTGTGATCCTGAATCTTGATTAGGAATTGTCCATGTTTTAGAATTTACAAACAAACAAACAAAAACAAACTGGGAGGATATTATTTGCATTTTTTGTGTGTCTGTCTTCTTTCTCTCAATATTATGTCTGTGATTCAAACATGCTATTGCAGTGGCAATAGAGTAATCTTTCTTGCACAGAATTCGTTTTTATGAATATATTAAAATCAATCCATTATGCTGTTGCTGGGCATTTTGGATGCCTTCAGGTTTCAGCTAATGGGAATAATACTACTATAAACACTATTGTATGCATCTCATGAAAATATGAGAATATCTCATTCACAGGAAATGCTTATATTCCATTTTAGTAGAGGGTGCCAAACATTTTTTTCAAAATGGTTAAACCCAACTGATACTCCCACAAAAGTGTATGGGAATCTAGTTGCTTATATTCTCACCATTTCTAGGTGATGCCAGACTTTTTGTTGGCCATTTTGCTGAGTGTGTGTTTGTATCACATTGGTTTTGATTTTCATTTCCCTTCTCACTGATGTACACCATTTCACATTAGTGTTGACTATTTGCATATCCTCTTTTACCCATTGAAGACATTTCTCTGCTTTTTTACTGATTGTCTTTTTCTATAGACATTTATATAGATTTGTGGAATTTTCTATAGATATCTATAGATATATGGAATTCTTTTTATGTTCTAGCTATGGGTTTGTCATTGATAATTGGTATTACAAATGTATTACATTAACCTACGGACTCCCTTTTCACTCTCTTAGTGATATCTTTTAACATACAGAAGTCTTTTTTAAGAAATCTAATTATGTCAAAATTGGGGAGATGTTCTCCTGTTTCATTGTTTTATCATATATATTTTATATATATATGTAAGGGTGGGGAACCCATGAGGAGTTCACGGTGTGGGTTGAGAAAGATTTCTCACACAAAGATTAGGATATACAGAAGTAAAAAGTTCATTTACTTTCCCAAGAAGGAGAGAGAGAGAGAGAGAGAGAGAAAAGAGGGGATATGGCACTGCACTGAGGAGAAAGTCGGGGGTAGTGCTGGCAGCAGAGGAAAAACAGCTAGGTGCTTTTAAAGGGTAAAAATGTTTTTTCCCCCCTCTGTTTCAGACTGATAACAGGAGCGGCTGAAGCAACTGTGTCTGGTTTATCTTCTTTTTTTTTCTTCTTGTGCAGCCGGCTTAGGCTTATGAGAGTCCTTGGAATCTGGTTCCGGCAAGAAATGGGAGGGAGAGGTGAGAGGTGTGGGTCCACTTTCAGTCTTCTACATATGGCCATCCAATTTTCCCAGCACCATTTGTTGAATAGGGAATCTTTTCCCCAGTGTACGTTTTTCTGGAATTTGTCAAAGATCAGGTGACTGTATGAGGTTGGTTTTATATTTGGGTTCTCGGTCCTGTTCCATTGGTCTACGTGTCTGTTCTTGTGCCAATACCATGCAGTTTTGGTTACTATAGCCTTGTAGTATAGTTTGAAGTCTGGTAGACAGATGCCTCCCAATTTGTTCTTTTTGCTTAAGATTGCTTTGGCTAGACGGGGTCTTCTCTGGATAACAGATCTAAACCTAAGACATGAAACCATAAGAATTCTCAAAGAAAACGTTGGAAAAACTCTTATGGACATTGGCCTAGGCAAAGAATTTATGAAGAAGACCCCCAAAGCAATCACAGCAGGAACAAAAATAAATACATGGGACCTGATCAAATTGAAAAGCTTCTGCACAGCCAAGGAAACTATCACTAGAGTGAATAGACAACCTACAGAATGGGAGAAAATATTTGCATGCTACACCTCTGATAAAGGGCTGATAACCAGAATCTATACAGAACTTAGGAAAATCAACAAGAAAAAATCAAACAACCCTATTAAAAAATGGGCAAAGGACATGAACAAAAACTTTTCCAAAGAAGACAGAATGATGGCCAGCAAACAATATAAAAAAGTGCTCAACTTCTCTAATCATCAGGGAAATGCAAATCAAAACCACAATGAGATATCACTTAACGCAGTGAGATTGGCTCATATCAAAAAATCCCCAAATAACAAATGTTGGCGGGATGTGGACAGATAGGAACACTCATACACTGCTGGTGGGACTGCAAATTAGTACAACCTCTATGGAAAAGAATATGGAGATACCTCAAAGAATTAAAAGTAGAATTACCATTTGACCCAGCAATCCCACTACTGGGTATTTATCCAAAGGAAAAAAAGACATTTTATAATAAAGACATCTGCTCTCGAATGTTCATAGCAGCACAATTCACAATTGCAAAGTTGTGGAAACAACCCAGGTGCCCATCAATACACGAGTGGATCAATAAAATGTGGTATATGTATACCATGGAGTATTACTCAGCAATAAGGAACAATAGTGAGTTAACACATCTGGTATTATCCTGGTTGGAGCTAGAACCCATTCTTCGAAGCGAAGTGTCACAGGATTGGAAAAACAAGCACCACTGGTACTCACCATCAAACTGGTACTAATTGATGAACACTTACATCACACAGGGCAATAACATTCATCTGAGGGCGGGCGGGAGGGGGGTGGAAGGGATGGGAAAAACTCTCACTGAATGGATGTGGGGGGCACAGTTTGGGGGATGACCACGATTGTGGCTCTGACACAGGCAGAACAGGGGCAATGTGTATGGCCAAAGTGTTGTACCCCCATGATATTCTGAAATTAAAAAAATAAATTAAAAAAAAAAAAAAAAAGAAATGGGAGGGAGCGTGCACCCCTGCTGTCCACTTGGGAACTCTTCAAGGCTCCTGAAACAAACTCTTAGAGAAAGTTAGGCTTAAAGACAAGGAGTTCAGCCCCCGGTGTTTAATCAAACAAAACAAAGGGCAGTTCTGCTGTGAGTTGTTTCTTCAAAGGGGCAATTTGTGAGTTTATTTCTCTTACTTTCTGTTTGATAGTTTATTTTCCTCTGTTAGATAGGTTATTAGGAATGCCGTCTTTTATATATGTGTGTACATATCTCCCTAATTTTTTTCTTATATTTTTTATTGTGAAATTTTGTTATTAAATTTATGCCTGCCTCATAAGATGAGTTGTGGATTTTTTCCGTTTGTTCTAATAACTAGAAATATTTAAGATTGCTGAAAATTTTTCTGCTATGTTTGAAGTGATTCTCAGGGGATGTTATCTGGGCCAACACTTTTCTTTCTAGCTAGATTTTTAGTTACAGATTTAATTTCCATTGTATAATAGATACAGGAGAATTTAGATTAGGCAGAGAACAAACTGAATAATTTTAGTCATTTGACATTTATTTGGACTTTCTTTGCAAATCAATAAATGTTTAATTTGGAAAATGATCCATGTGCACTTATAAAGAATGTGGGTAAAGTATGTATTTTATAAATCTTAATTCAACCAAGTTTGTTAATCATACTGTTCAAAGTTTCCAGTTCTTTACTCATGGTTTTGTCTGTTTGCTCCATGATTTGCTGAGGAAATTTGGCTAAAATTTCCATTTGGACTATAGTTTTGTCTGCTTACTCTTTCTGATATGCCAGTGTTTAAATGTTTTAAAACTTCTTGCATGTGGTGGCTCATGCCTGTACTCCCAGCAACTTGGGAGGCCAAGGCAGGAGGATCGGGAATTTGAGACCAGCCTAGGCAACAAAGCAAGACTTTGTCTCTACAAAAACAATAAAAAATTAGCTGGGTGTGGTGGAGCACACCTGTAGTACCAGCTCCTTTGGAGACTGAGGAGGGAGGATCACTTGAGCCTGGGAGTTTGAAGCGGCAGTGATCTATGATTGTGTCACTGTACTCCAGCCTGGGCAACAGAGCAAGATCCTGTCTCAAAATAAATAAATACATAAATGTTTTGAAACTATGCTTTCATGTGTATACAAATTTAGGATAAATAATACTCCTATTGAATGAACCTTTGTATCATTATAAAATGTTCATCTACATTGATAGTAATAAATCTTTCCTTTAATTGTGGTTTTCTGATATAAATATAACTATGTTAGCTTTCTTTTGATTATACTTTGCATGCTATATACTTTTGCATATCATTACTTTCAAATTTTATATATCCTCATATTTAAGGTCTGTCTATTGAAAGGGCCATGTACTTGACTTCTGCTTTTTTATACGGTCTGACAATTTTGCTTTTTACATGAACTATTCAGTTCACTTAAATTTAATGCTTAATTTATGCTCCAGTTGATTATAAATCTTTCATCTAATTGCTTTCTACCTATTTTTCTGTTTTGTTATTTATTAATATTTTTTTCTTTTTACATCTCTATTAGCTTTCTTATTGCACATGCTGTCATTTTTTCTTTTAGTAATTGCTGTGGATATTACAAAATACTTTCTTAAATAATTCTTTTTAAATAATTCTTTCCTGAAACAATCTATAGGATATTAATAACCTCATTTATTACTCTTTCACTGTTTATATTAATATTGCAGTGTATTTTAATTTTAAATATTTTTCAAATCACACAAAACATTGTTATTATAAATTTAAACAGTCAATATTAATTTACATAAACCCAAATAATTATTTCATTACACTTCTTTGCTTAGTGCATTATCTTGTATCCTTCTGGGATTATATTCTTTCTACCTAAAGAACACCTCCCATTACTACTCCCTACTCCCAGTATTTTTTTTGGTGATAGATACTGTATTCGTTTTTGCTTGTTTGCAAATTTATTCATTTAACCTTATTTTGAAGAATATTTTTGTTGGGTATAGAATTCTAATTACCAGCCATTTTCTTTATCACTTAAAAATGTCACCCCAATGTCATCCGGCTTCCATGATGTTTGCTGAGAAATCACTTGCCAGTCTTCTTATTTATATTTGAAGGCAATGTGTTTAATAAAATTAATTTTTGTTCATGGTTTTTAGTAACTTTGCTGTGATTTGCCCAGTTGTGGTTTCCTTTGTAGTTAGTAAGTGGGAAGAAATTCTTGAAGGTATAAAGAATACTGTCCACCCACTTGTGTATGCTGCTCCTCCCCAATTCATAATTATGGTGAATAATGACAAAATCCATACCGTGTGCCAAGTTTTGGGTTTAGCACATTACTTCAGTTTTCTCATATAATACTCAAGACGACCATAAGAACTTGCTACTATTAATAATCCCATTTCATAGAAAAGGGAAATGAAAGCTTAAGTAATTAGGCCAAGATCAAATATCTAGTTTATAGACCAAGGAGTCAAATCAGTTTGTCTTATAGAAAGCCCATGTGCATTAAGTAAGAATATGCAAAACATATTTGAAAGACTTAATAATGTGGTAATTTTAAATCAGTAAAATGCCATTAGCTACAGATAGTTGAAATATATTGGAAAAAGCTTTGTATTACAATAAATGTGTTTTCTAATATTGGCTCTGACATTAACAGGCTCTACTCCAGGGATGTGTTTAGGATGACAATTTGGGCCTGAAGTCTCATTTTTAAATGAGGGTGTTGGGTAAGGTGACAATTATTGAGTCTTTCTGGTTAGAAAATTCTATGAAAATAATCTTATTTTAAGCAAACTTCCTTTTTTAAATAAAAAAAAATCAAAAGTCTGTATGCTTATACAGAATCCATGATGTGTACACATCTAATCATGTTCTGGAGATGTGAGAAAAATACTGCTGCAAACATTATCTTATTAAAAATACCCTCTCCAGATCTATGAACATTATTGTTGGTCTTCTCAGAAATATGTCTGGCTTTTTATATTGTGTTAGAAATGAGGTGTCTAAAATTGAATGCAATTTTTTGCAGTGCGATACAACTAAATTGGATGCAAGGGTCTATTATCTTGCAGTTTTATGATACAATGCCTCTGGATATATAATCCAAAATCACAAGTCTTTCATAGTGCCTTAGAAATTTTGTAAATAATTTTATGCACTTTGATATTAAACATTCTTTAGATTTCTTTTTACACAAAATATTTTTTCTATCTAATTATCATCCAATGAACAATTTAGCATGTATTTAAATACATTTTTGGTTTTGGTGGTGTCTATCTTGCCATTCAAGCTTCTTATGAAAATATTTGCATTAATTTTTTCTCCATTTTCAACAGCAATTATATGAGTATTATTTAGGTTTTTATAACTTTGTGTTTTTACTTTTTAAAATAAATAAATCAAGTTGTCTTGACATGCTGCTAAGCAATTCTTATTTCAGCTGAATGTTGCCTTTAGGCTAGGAGTACAGTATTATTGTTTATATACTAAAAAGCAACAGTAGTAAAAATCAACTTAGCATAGCAGTATTGTCCTAAGAGCAAATGGATGGTTGTGCTGACATGCTGCTCAGAGCTCAGCAATGTCTTTAATTTTCTTGTCCAGAGTGCTAAATAAAAACAATAAGCAGATTGATATTATGTACGCATGATTGTAAGTGAAAAAAAAATAATTCATTTTTTACAGAGAAAAAAGTTCAGAAACAGTGTGTTTTGATTTTATATTGTAGTTGATGACATTTAAAGCTCAAAGACAGCTTTGATTAATCTCCAGCTTTCTCTGACAAACTTCCATATTTTTGAAATGAATATATTAAAGTTGGACTTGGAATGTATACCATTAAAATTTCCTTGGATATCTTAGTTTATTTCATGATGAATAATTTAAATAATTAATATTTTAATACATAGGACTTTAAAAACATTGTTTCAAGGAGTATTTTAAATGAGATAACTAATTGATAATTAATTCCTCATTTTATTTTTTCCAATGGGAATAATAAAGAAGTTATATATCTACTATTAAATGTTAGATACATAGAAAAGTATTATTTGGCAATATTAAACATGTTCTTCAATTTGATAAAGCAATAAGTTAAGTTTCCAAGGGAATATAACCACAAGGCTTTTGTGAGCCCAGTTTATTGCTAAAGCAAATTGGCATCTATCCTATTATTATTATTCTACAAACAATATGTGTCATTTGGAGTCTCATTTGGCCATAAGCCTTAAGCATTATGCATCTCAAAGCCTACCTTCATAATCACAGAGCATGGGAATCTAACCATTAAATTCCAAAGCTAGGGATAATGGTAAGAATAGCTTTAAAAAATGGTGGCAAGTTGGGCTCTGGAATGTTACAGTTCCTAAATTAGGATCCTGAGGGAAAGAATCTTTTTCTCAAAAAAGTTAATTAAAGAATAGTTTGTAAAATTAACACTAAAATGATGGAGTTGTGATTTTACTAGTTTAATTACTCAGCAGTGTTTTTTCTTCTAATAGATTTACAGTGACAGTAAATTTTAGCTGTAATCAGCTAGAAATCCTAGTTTGAGTATTCTGTCAGCCAATTAGATTTTGACTTTTGAGGAAATAATCCTGAGTAAAGTTTCATGGCTTGACAACACTGACCATGAATATAACCTGCATTCTCTAAGTAAAACTTTTGTATGATACCTGAAAATAATTTTAGAAAAAGAAGCAACAGTTTTTTTAAATGTTTAGTTAAAATATTATGATGAGTAATATAAAGTTTATGATATTAATACCATTTTTGTACAAGTCTAAGATTAATATAATAATAACAAATTTGATGATAAAATGTATTTCATGATTTTTTTCATATTCTCTTCATTTTATCTTCTCAATGCTGGTGTGGGGTAGCTATTATCCAGATTTGAGAGAGAAAAATATTTTGTTGGTAGGACATGTTTGGAAAAATTCCTCATCTTTTTAATTTTGAGATAATTCTGACCAATATGGAAAATGACACTAATTAAAATACATGCATAAAATACGAAAAATTAATTTTCTCCTGCCTTGTTTTTAACATAAGCACACAGAGTGAAAAGTTGTTTTAACTTCAAGACATTAACAACCCTTTGCTTAAGCAGTTAAGCATGGGAGAATGACATCAGCAAGATGGCAGAATAAGAACTTTCTACCATCATCCCCCTGTACAAGAATTGATTTTGACAACTACCCATGGATAACAGTACCTTTACGGAAGTCCAGGAGTCCAGTGGGAAAGTTCCAGCTCAACATTGGAGCAAAAATCTGAGAACAGATGCATTTAAGACGGTAAGGATATAGGTTTACTTTACTTGCATCACCCCTCCCCCCCACTATGCAGGATGTCCACTTGTTTTTTGAAACTCCCCCCCTCCCCCCAGAACACTGAGATGATCACCATGGCTGAGTGCTTGAAAGAGGCTTGGAGCAGAGAAAAGAGGTCACAGACCATACTAATTACTCTTCAGACTCCATCAGGAAGACCCCCATGAGCTGCAGAGGATGTCTTGCCTTTGGACTCCCCCAACAGGCCTAAGGGCACTTCTAATGCTCTACATGCCTCACCCCTCCCTCCCCATGCTAGCTCGCTAAGTGTACCCCTGTGTCTCATGCAGATAGGCAGCCTGAATCTGCAGAATTGGGAGAAGGCACACAAACTTGAGCATTTCAGAGCACCACCTGAGGGAAAACAAATAGGAGGCTCCCAGTTTCCAGCCTGGCTTTGTGGGATAAAGAGAAGAAGTTGACTTGAAAGACGTCCAACCATTTTGGGCTCCTTATGCCTCCACGCCACAATAAACATGGAGGTTCCTCTACTGGCTGAGGACTGGGTTGCTGTTGCATAATGAAGTAGGGATGACTATGTCTAGAATACAGGAGACTCTGTGAAGTGCTACTTCATCCTTCCTGTCCAACAGTCAAAGTAAATATAAAACTCTGGAACTGAAAATTGCAAGGCCATTGAAGATTTGAACCCTTTAAAAATGAAGGTTTTCATTTTGAAGTTAACAATGTAAGACTTCATGGAACACACACAAAAAAAAATCAAGGAAGCATGACACCACAAAAAGAACATAAAGAAATGGAGATCTACAAATTTCCAGATGAAAGCATTCAAAATATACTTTTTAAGGGGCTCAATGAACTACAAGAGAACACTGACAACTCAATGTTATCAGAAAAACAATATGTAAACACAACAAGAATTTCAGTAAAGAGACAGAAATTATATAAAAGACTCAAGTAGAAATTCTGGACCTGAGGAATACAATGAATGAAATGAAAACTGCAATAAATAGTGTCAGGAACAGACTTGACCAAGCAGAAAAAAGAATGTGTGAACTTGAAGACAGGTCATTTGAAAATATGCAGTAAGAGAAGAGAAAAAAGGAAAACGGAATGCAAAAGAATGAAGAAAGCCTATGATATTTATGGGACATCAAGAGAGCTAAAATTCACATTATGGGAGTCTAAGAAGGGGAAGAGAGATAATAGGGCAGAAAGATTATATTAAAAAAATGGCTGAAAATTTCCCAAATCTTGGGAGAGATATGGTCTTTCAGGTACATGAAGCTAAAAGTTTTCAATTAGGTTCAACCCAAAAAATATTTTGTCATGACATATTATAATCAAACTTTCAAAAATCAGTGACAAAGACAGAATATTTAAACTAGCAAGAGAAAAGGGTATCATCACACACAAGATAACCTTCATAAGGCTATCAGTGCATTTATCAGCACAGATCTTACAAGCTAGGAGAGAGTAAGATGACATAGTAAAACTGGTGAATGAAAGAAAAAAAACCTACCAATTAAGAATACTTTGCCTGGCAAAGCTATCCTTCACAAGTGAAAGACAAACAAAAGCTAGGGGAATTCATTATCACCAGACTGCCTTCTAAGAAATACTAAAGGGAGCTTTTCAAGCTGAAATGAAAGGATACTAGTTAGTAACATGAAAACATATGAAAGTATAAAATTCACTGACAAAGGTAATTATAGTTAAATTAAGAGCTCTAATTCTGTAATGATGATATGTAAATCACTTATAACTCTAATATAAAGGTTAAAAGACAAAAATATTAAAAATAACTACAGCCATGAGAACTTGTTAAAAGATACACAGTATAACAATTTGTAAATTATGATATCAAAAACATAAAGTGTTTGTGGGGGGGAAAGTAAAAGTATAGAGTTTTTGTATGCAATCAAAGTTACTACCAACTTAAAATAGCCTCTTATAACTCTAAAATGCTTATGTAAGCCTCAAGGTAATGACAAAGCAAAAATCTATAGTATACACAATATATAATGTGTAAGGAATCAAAGCCCACTACTAGAGAAAATCATCTAACCACAAAGGAAGGCAGCATGAGATGAAGAAAGGAAAAAAGAAGGAGAGGATCTACAAAATAGTCAGAAAACAATGGACAAAATGGCAATAGTAAGTTCTTATTTATAAATAATTATTTAAATGTAAGTGAATTATTAATTAATTCTCCACTCAAAAGACAGAGTGTCTGAAGAGATTAAAACAAAAAGGAAAGCCAACTATATGTTGCCTACAAAAGACTTACTTCAGCTTTAAAGACACACATAAACTGAAAGTGATGAATAAAGAAATTCCATGCAAATTGTGGGAGTGGTCAAGGATGACTCCTAAGTTTTATTAACTGAATTTCATTTCGAAAACAAAGTTCTTGAGTACAATTTGCGCAGGCTTAGACTCATTTAAAAGTTGTTAAAAGTGGAAACATGGTCTGAACTAGATATATAGAGCTGAAGATTGATAATATTTAAATTTAGAACACAGAAATTAGATTTAAATGAAAGAAATTATTTAGGAAATAAATACAGAGTATTAGGAAAAATGGTCTAGAACAGAGCCCTGATGAAGATATAATGTTTAAAATTTGAAGAAAATCCTTAAAAAGAAACAAAGGAGAAAACAAAAAGATCATGGCCTCTTAGAGACTGAAGAAGGCAAAATATCAAAAACAGAATGATAAAACAATGGAGAATGCTGCTTACATATCAACTAAAAAGTCAAATCAAAAGTAGCCATTGTATTTGTGGACGTAAAGTGGACCTACCATTCGATCCAGCAATCCCACTACTGGGTATCTACCCAAAGGAAAAGAAGCATTTTATCAAAAAGACACTTGCACCCAAATGTTTATAGCAGCACAATTCACAATTGCAAAGATGTGGAATCAACCCAAGTGCCCATCAATTAATAAGTGCATTAACAAAATGTGTCATATGTATACCATGGAGTACCACTCAACCATAAAAAAGGATGAATTAATGCCTTTTGCAACAATTTGGATGGAACTGGAGACCATTGCCCTAAGTGAATTATCTAAAGAATGGAAAAACAAACACCATATGTACTCACTTTTAAATTGAAACTAACCAATGAGCACACATATGCACAGAGGGAAGTAAAACTCAGTGGAAATCAGCAGGGGGGAGGGGGGGGAAAGGATGGGTGAAAACCTACCTAACAAGTACAATGAACACTATTTGGGTGATAGGCACACCTCTAGCTGTGACTCAAGCATTACAAAAGCAATCCATGTAACCAAAAACTTTTGTACCCCCTAAATATTTTGAAATAAAAAAATAAAAAAAGAAGAAAAAAATATTGATAGTCTTACCAAACCAGCAGAAATATGGAGAAACAAAAATGAACAACCAATAAAGTAAAAATAATAAAAGTGGGAGAAGTAAGAAATATAATTGTCTGTCTATCACAACACTGCATGTGACTAAAATTCTTCCATTTTAAAAAAGTAGGTGTTTAGGTGGGTCAAAAAATACTACTGAGTTATATGCTCTTAACAACAGCAGGAAAAAAAATAATATGTAAAGATAAAAGTATATTGGAATTAAATAAAATGAACAAGGGGATATCAGCCAAATGCCCATAGCAGCAATGAGCAGAAAACATATTAGACATGCTAGAAATTAAGACCAAAGTGTTAAAGAGAACAGACAGGATTATTTTTTTCATGATTGAAAACTATATAAATGATAAAATAGTTAAAAACCTTTATAAAGCAAATAACAGCTAAATAAAACAGAAGGTTGGAAATTCAAGGCAAACTCAAAAAATACATTTAGAATTATAGGTTTCTGTAATCTCTTCAAAGTTTGGGTAATGCAAAAAATAGTACCAACACAGAACAAAATACAATTGATAAAATCAATTTAATGAGAACACATAGAATCATGGCTATCTCATAAAGAATGCATATACTTTTTTATGTCTGTGGAAAATTTACAAAATAGCTCATGGAGTGGAAATCATAAATAAATTCATAAAATACATCTTTACGAATTCCATCAAGTTGAACATTTTTAGCCCCAAATTTTAGTCATCATTCAAAAAAAATCAATAAATAATCTGATGACTGAATAATCCTACCTACTTTTTAATTCAGAAGCATAGTTCTAGAATACCATAGGAAATACAAGAAAATCCAAATGGAAATTAAAAACTAACAGAAAACAATAAATATGAGAATGTTTCATATCAACACCTATGGGATAAAGCTTGTATACTAAAAGATAATTTATAGGTTTAGATACCATCATTATGTTTTAAAAAATGAATAACCAATTTAAGCAATTATAAAATGAATGCCACAAGTGAACAATATAAACCAAAAAGAAATAGAAAGATGAACTTAATAAAAATAGAATGGAAGTTAATACAAAGAAAAAAATAGTAGGCAGTACACATAAATTCAGAAGCTCATATTTTTAAAAGTTTAATAAAATTCACTGAAAAAGGAGAAAGTAAACTTATACATCAATAGGAGTAAGAAAGGAGGAATAACAAAATATATAGGTGAAATCAAAAGTGTTAAACACTTATCCCACATTAAACTTTTATAAAACACATTTGCAAAACCTCAAGGATTAGATGATTTCTAACAAATGCAAATTACTAAAATTGATCCAAGAAGTAGACAACTTGAAAAGATCAATTACAATAGAAGGAACAGAATGTGTGTTTAAAGTCTACACTATGGAAAAAAAAGACCTGGACTAAGTAAGTTTTAGCTAACCATTAGATAAATTGATTTCAATTTTATATAAATATTTCAAGGTATTAAAAAAGATAGAGAATTATCCAGTTTATTTTATACAGCCAGGTTGATTTAAGTTTCCACTCCGCCAAAGGAAATAATATAGAGAGAGAGACAGAATCAGAGAGACAGAGACAGAGAGAAAAAGAGAGTCATAGAGAGAAATAGAGATACAGAGACAGAGAGATTCACAGAAAGAGACAAAGAGAGGTAGAGAGAGAGAACCCTAACCCTAACTCCAACCCTAACCCTAACCCTAACCGTAACTGTCTAATTGTTTCTTATCCCAATAACTTTACAAATATTAAGAGAGAGAGAGACAGAAAGATCAGGGACAGAGGAATGGAGTAAAGAGAAAAATTATTAATGAATAAAAACCTAAATATCCTAAATAAAGTGTTAATAAATGGAAGCAAGCAATGCATGAAAATGTATAATTACTAAGCAGGGTTTATTCCATTAATCAACGTGTGATTTAGTATCAGAAATTTTATTGAAAAATTTTTTTAACCTTTACACATTTGAAGAGGAAATAAAGTGAAAAATTCTTTTGGTAGATTCTAATAAAGCATTTGGCAATATCAAAATTCATTCCCAGTGAAAACTATGGGTATGATAGGAATATAAGAAAAATAAATAAATTACCAAAGTCGTGAACAAACATTATCCTACAGGACAAAATTATAAAACCATTTAAAATAAGGAAGGCAATGGGAGCCCAACTCTCACCATATTACATACATTTTCTTGAGCATTTAGATATATAGAAACACAAGAAATGAATAAACAATATAAATATTGGAAAAAGAGAGAAAATTATTTTTCTTGTGGATGGTATGATTTATATCTACAACTCCCATTTTTCCCTCCAAATTACTGAAATAAATAACTTGATAAAGTGACTTGACATAAAAATTATGATTAAAAAAATCAGTAGATTGTCTTGAATTTAGCAATAAACACCTAGAAAAAGAAATGAGAAAATTAACCTATTTAAAATAACAAAAAAACTCAACAAAACAAATTCAAGTAATACCATATTAATAAATATTAATAACTTATTTATAAATGTAACAAGGAAAGGAATGTACATGAAGAAATTGAGAGCACATTATTGAAAGAAAAATCAAGATCTGCACAAAAGTCATCCCTTATTCTTGAATGTGAAGAAATAATGCCATGAAATATAAATTATCTCCAAATCAATATATACACTTAGTGTAATTAATCTAATCCAAATAACTTGCTTTTTGGCCCCCCAAATATATAGGAACTAAAGATATATAGGAATTAAGGGTAAAGAATGCATAAGATATAGAGGAATTCATAAAAATTTTACAATAAAAGAATTAAGTTATCCACAGTGCAATGATGTTTGTAAAGGTCAAAGGAAATTATTATGTATTTATATATGTATGTGTACCTTGCTGAACTATCAAGTAATTATAAGGATAAAGTCAATAAATAATCATGAATGGATTCAGAAAGGCTATAACCAGAAGGTCTTTCTTTTATTTAAAAATTTACTAAAGGATGTGCTGATGAAAATCTAAAACTCTATCTGCACCCTCCCATAATCCATATTTTTTTTGTCATGGCTTTTATTTTTGCATATGTTTTAAAACCCACAAGATATTATTTTCACTATTTTTAACAATCTGTGTTCTTTTACATTTACCCATGTATTTATTCTTTTTAGAGTTCTTTATTTCTGCCTATTCACATTTTCCTATATCTTCAAATAGCTTATATATTTTTAAATTGTATTCAGGTTAGTATGCATAAAACAACTGTATATATCCTGATAATGGTTTATTTCACCAGAAAGAGCTCCCCCTTTACTATGTTAGCCAGATTGTAACTAAGTGTTAATATCATCAATCAACAGTTAAGCTACGTTAGGCTGGAATACAGTTTAAAGCTGAACTACCTCTGGTTCCTCAGTGCGCCAGGTGTGTGGCCTTCCCATGGCTTTAACTGAAAATTTGGTGACCTCTACCATCTTAGTCCCCAAAGCCGTGAGAAGTTCAATTTTCACCTTGCAATGTTTTGATCTTAGCTCTTTATCTTTCCTACGTCCCACACGTCCGATATTCAACAAACGTTTTGAGGGGAAACTGGCCATGTTTTTGAGATGGGCTTCTGCACTCCATCAGGACTTTTTTCCACAAAAATCATGAGAGATTTTTATTTTAATTCACAGTTTAGAACTGTGTATCTTTAATCCCCAGCTCCATTGCAGTTCCAGAACCCAACAACTGTTCCATGAATAAAAAGCTCTTTGTTTGAGGCTTCTGTGATTTTCAACCCTTCATTCAAGAATTCACCTCCATTCAACTAATAATCTTCTGCTGGTTTCTACTTCTCCCTTGGAGTCTTCTAGGTCAGGCCTGATACCTAGCTTCCCTACAAAATCAGTAACTGAATCCAAGAAGAAAATGACTAGCCATCTTTACTCATGAGGGTTTTCTCCTCTTTGGAATTTTAGTTTACTCTATTCCTGTGTCTTTCATAGCTATTCCATGCTTTTAAAAATATTTTCTAGATGTTGCAGAGGGAGTACTGGTCTGCTGTGATCTATTGCATCTTATCCAGAAGCAGAAGTCCTCTTTTCAGTATGTGTTAATAAAAATGTTGAAAGTCCAATTTATTGTAATGAAAAATATTTTTATTTTCACCCCTGAGCTTTATTTTATAATTCTGTCTTGTCCTTTTGTGTTGTTATGATGAAAATAGTTACTCCATAAATGAGGCAATGATGCTTTATTGTTTCACCATAATGGGTAAAATTTATTTCCTGTATTGAACACAGTTTACTCCTTTAAGTGAACACAGACCATTTCATTCAAAAACTCTTAAATCCAAATACATTTATTCTCAAGGTTTAAAGTCAATTGTAACAGTTATAACAATTCTTTCAAAATTATAGAAAACCTTTTTTGTCCTTTGTATAACTAAATATAAATGCAAACCCAATTCTGTGATACTTTGATACAGAAGATACATAAAATTAACTGAAGTCCAACAACTCCTAGAATGTAAAGATTTGTTGAACTTTATGTGTCTAATGACATATGACTCGTTGCCTTTTTGTTAAACTGTGTCAATGAGTTCTCATTCTTTCAAGATTCCTTATTAAATTGCTGACTGAGACATTTTGTAATTCTAACTAATTCACAACTAAGACTACACAACTAAGACTAACTAAGACATACATTTTATGTTTCCCACAATTGCAACAGGTGACCAAATGTCCTAATTTGCTCAGGACTGAGAGCTTCCAGGAACATGGATATTTGGTTTTAAAAGCAGGAAAGTCCTGTGCAAACCAGAACAAGTTGGTTACTATACTAAGAACTGAGCAATTTTGACCTCCAATAATGAGTGATCCATAGAAAATAAATTATATGTTCATAATGCTTAGGGTTTATGTAACATTTAAAAATAATTAAAACTCAATAACACTCATTGAGTTATAATTGTTTATTATTAATAAACATTGGAACACAAAACACCCAGGAGAGGAAAATTTGCAATGAAATTAAAATATTCATAAGAATAGTCAGAATTATATAATAAACTAAACATTGAATTTGGAATCAAATGATCTGCCTTTAATTTCCAATTTACCACTCAGTAACTGTGTGGCCTTTGGCACATCCATAATCTTCCTGAACCACACACATTCCTAATCTGTAAAAGAAGTATAATGATGTTTATCATATCTACATTAATTGATTGTTTTGAAGATCAAGTAAGGTAGTGCAGAAAAGCAAACTGGAAACTCTAAAGTGTTAAACTAATGTTACTTATAAAGTGCTATGTTCAAAATCATAGGAAATTGTACAACATAACTTGGTAACTAATTCATGTCATAATTGACAATGTGTGACAACATCTAAAAGATATTCAAATTTCCCCTATTACCTCTTCTATGATGACTGAAGAGTAAATAATTTAGTCAAGTAAAAGATTTTCTTTTCATTAAGATTAAACCTCCAGCACCAAATTGTACATCCTTATGTATTTATATTTTGGGGTCACGTATTACTTAAACATTTGAAAACAAGTTTTGCCAATCCTTTCCTGTGTTCACAAATTGAATATATTCTAAATTCCCAGATATATTAATCACTCGCTCATAATAATGTAAGTATATATGAATGTTCACAGTTTAATGTGACACAGAGGAATGGAATTTTTATTGAGCATTTAAGAGACAGAATATGAGAATTCTTGAAAGAAGAGAAGATGCTTGAAATGGAGAAGCATTGTACCCGTTGGGTATGATTTCACCCATCCCCCCCTCATCCCCCCACCTGTTTAATTTCCATTGAGTTTTACTTCCTTTTCTGCACATGAGTGCTGTTCAGTTAGTTCCAATTTAATAGTGAGTACGTGTGGTGTTTGTTTTTTCATTCGTGCTATACTTCACTTAGGAGAATGGTCTCCAGTTCCATCCAGATTGTTACAAAAGGTATTAATTCATTTTTTATGGCTGAGTAATAATCCATGGTATACATATACTACATTTTATTAATCCACTCATGAATTGACGGGCACTTGGGTTGATTCCACATCTTTGCAATTGTGAATTGTGTTGCAATAAACATTCTAGTGCAAGTGTCTTTTTGATAAAATGACTTCTTTTCCTTTGGTAAATACCCAGTAGTTGGATTGCTGGATCAAATGGTAGGTCTACTTTTAGTTCTTTGTGGAATCTCCATACTATTTTCCATAGAGGTTTTACTAGTTTGCAGTCCCACTAACAGTTTATAAGTGTTCCTTTCTCTCCGCATCCATGCCAGCATCTATTGTTTTGGGACTTTTTGATAAAAGTCATTCTCACAGGGGGTAGGTGATATCTCATATGTGGTTTTGATTTGCATTTCCCAGATGATTAGTGACATTGAGTCTTAAGCAAAAAGAACAAATCTGGAGGCATCACTTTATCAGACTTTAAGCTATACTATAAGGCTATAGTAACCAAAACATCATAGACTGGCACAAAAATATAGATACAGATCTATGGATCAGAACAGAGAACACAGATATGAATCCATCCTCATATTGCCATCTGATTTTTGACAAAGCAGACAACAATATACATGGGTGAAAAAAAGCTCTATTCAATAAATGGTGCTGGGAAAATTGGATAGCCACTTGTAGAAGATTGAAACAGGATCCATATCTCTCACTAATCACCAAAATTATTAGTAATACAAGATCAATAACAGACTTAAACCTAAGACATGAAACCATAAGAATTCTAGAAGAAGATGTTGGAAAAACTCTTCTAGATGTCAGCCTAGGCAAAGAATTTATGAAGAAGTCCCCAGTGGCAATCACAGCAACAACAAAAATAAATAAATGGGGCTTAATTAAATTATAAAGCTTCTGCACAGCCAACGAAACAAACAACAGAATAAATAGACAACTTACAGAATGGGAGAAAATATTCACATACTGTACATCCAATAAAGGGCTAATAACCAGAATCTATAAAGAACTCAAGCAAATCAGCAAGAAAAAATCAAACAACCCTATTAAAAAGTGGGCAAAAGACATGAACAGAAGCTTTTCAGAAGATAGACAATAGTCAATAAGCATATGAAATAATCTTGATTCTTCAATATATTCTGCTACATTGTTTACCTAATATAGGCACAGTTTTTTCCTCACTTTCCTTTTTTTTCTTTTGACTATTGCAAAGGCATGAGCCTGGAGAAATATTGTTGTCTTGTGACCATGAGGGTGATAAGTGTGGGGACAGAGGACTGCACACTGTGAAAAACAGAGTTGAAAGATGAAAAGCACCTAGAATTGTGTCTCATGGTGTCATTGAACCATTACACCAGCCTCTCAAGTGTCATTCTGTACTTACTATGTAAAATTAATAAATATTTGCTCCTTAAGTCACCACAACTGAAGCAGTAGGTATCAAAAACTATTTGTTCACTAATCCAAGGGATGCGTTTTCAATGCTAAAAGTCTTGAATTGTATTTTACAACCAATAGGAAGTCATCAAAGTATTTTAAGCTGAGGATTAATATAATCACATTTATGTTTTAGAAAGGTCATTCCTGCTGCACCAGAAATAGCCCATAGTACCTGTTTATACTGTAGAAATTACACAAATCCTATATCATTGTATGTTTAAGAAAACACACAATTTTCAAAATAAATGGAAGCAAGAGTGGAACATTGCCAGATATCCTAGCTATGGACCAAATACTAAGAATTTCAACAGAAATTCAGGCTCCAGTAAAAATGTGTTTAAGATTTATGTTACTCCTGAGTAGGTTGACTGGAATAATTCTATCTGCCGTTCCAGACCTATATTCCCATCTGTACTCATAAGTGAGGGTGAGGAGAATGGATTAAACATCGATATGGATATTATGAAATATCTTTTGATTGGTATCATCCTGAAAGACTAAAATAAAATGATAAGGAATCTTTGCAAATGTCATCTCATTGAGGTAACTGAAAAAAATACTTTAAAACATGAGTCCTTTCTTGCTAGAGGTGCAAAAAAGGAGTAACAGTGCAGAGAAATAAACAATCACAGACAACAGTAACAAAAATCACCAAAAAAGCTATCAAAAGAATCCTGGATTTCAGCATCACTTATTATTGTATGGTCACTAAAAGTATGGACTCTGGACACAGAGAACCCTATATATGAATACTAAATGTATTACCTAGGAATAATATATCTGAATGTTCCTAAGAATATTCTCTCATCTTAATTGGGGATTATAATACACACATATAGAGAACTAAGAGATAATATTTGTAAAATGGGTTACTCAGAACCTGGCACATAGTAATCATTCAATTCAATGGTAATTGCCATTAATAGGTAATTGCCATTAATAGTATAATTATTACCACTAACATTACTGTCTTCATCATTATTTCCTTCCATTAGGAGAGAAAATAACTAATTCAAATGGAAATGGTTTCTTATATAGATTTTCTTTACTGTGTGCTTTACATCTTGTCCATTCTTAATTATCCATGAGAGAATTTGGCTGCAATGATCTATTTTAGCCTGTTTTAATTCTGGGATAGCTTCTTCCATAAATTTCTGGACCTTCTGTCTGCCTGCAATACTTAATGTATATTTAACAAATGCAAAATTGATTTTAATAGTAAATTCAGGTAAATAAAAGTATAGTGGTAACTACAGTGCAAAAGCTTACCTGATGCATTTTAAAGCCATCATCACAGGTTTTGAGTGACTTACATTTTTAAAAACATTTTAGTAAGTATAATAAAAATTATGCCACATTGATAGGTGTATATATTTTGCAGGATCATTTGAACACTAATAAATTAGACATGACTTGAAGTTTACTATAGAGCCATTTAATTGACCAAAAACACTGCTTCCTAGAGTGTGGTTCTGACATCAATTTTTAGGCAATACCAAAAATGACAAATAAGCATTGGTATCTATGGGTATCTCTAGAATGTATATTTAGATTATGTTATGTAACATAAAAACAATTTTGAGAATACAGTCTATCAAAAATACAAAGTATACCTGCTAATTTCTTTAAATCTTTGTTAAAAATTCTTGTAATATTTTACTCAAGATGTTGTTTTTGCAAAATATTCTCATGTAGGTATTTACTTGAAACTGGAAACTCTGTAATAAAATCTATGTTTATACAAGTGAGAGAAGGAAGATGTAGGTTTGTATAAATGAGAGCTTTCTGTGCAGGAAAAACCACATGCTAACCATCTTCATGAAATGGCTTATTATATATATATTTAGGGCACTATGAAACTAAACCTTGGCAACTAATGTTTTTGTTGTTGCTTTGTATTGTTTTGATAAAGATGTTTATTTTTATTTTAAGTGAGAGTGAGAAATTTCTCCCTTAGAATATTACAATATAGTTAGGTGTTTTATACTTTTATAGAATAAGGTTGTTCTTTCCTCTCTAGTTGTCTCAAAAGGGACATTAACCATGAGCAGGAAATCTTTTTTCTTTTTTTTTTTTCTTTTTTAATTTCAAGGTATTACAGGGATACAAATCTTTTTGGTTACATGGATCGCTTTTATAATGCTTGAGTCATGGTTATAAGTGTGCCCATCACCCAGATAGTGTTCATTGTACCTGTTAGGTAGGTTTTCACCCATCCCATCCTCCCCCTTCACCCCTGTTTGATTTCTGCTGAGTTTTTCTTCCCTCTATGCACATGTGTGCTCATCAATTAGTTCCAATTTAATAGCGAGTACATGTGGTGTTTGTTTTTCCATTCTTTAGATACTTCACTTAGGATAAGTGCAGTTCCTTCCAGATCATTGCAAAAGGCTGAGCTAGTACTGTAGTGATGAGGAGAAAGAGAAGAAATTAAGATCTTCCTGATGATTAGGCTAAGGCAGCCAAAGAAAGAATTTCTGGAGAGAAAATAATTATGCAGACATTTGAGATAATTACTTTTGAGGCACTGCCTTTGGAACAGCATATACTTTCCTTTTGTCTGCCAACTCATATCAACAGAGGGCTTCATGGGGAAAGATAGAAAAGTACAGTCAGACTTCACAAGAAAGGGTACCACAATCACTTGGAAATGGGAATAATGACTTCATGTAGTTACCAAATTGATCACCTGTCTTGGAGTCATATTTGCCCTAGAAGAGTTAAAGTGTTAAATTCATTTATATGAGTGAGTTACAGAGTCAAATCAATATTTGTAAAAATGGTGATGATGGCCATATATGAACAATAACTATTAATTGTGCCCAAATTTTAATATTAAATTAGTTCTATAAAACAAATATATGTCCATGGAAAGTTGGAACATTTTGACATGCCCACCCACAGTAGGATTATTTGTGCTATCATCAATTAACCTGAACTGAAAAGCAAATTATTCACTGAATATGTGTATCACTCTTCCCTGGTAGTTTACAGAGAAAATATTCATAATTTTGATACTCCAATTATTCTATTAATCCTTGGCCTATGTGCTTCACATGCTTAAAACTCTACAATGAGAAAATATTGAGCCTAAGAAATTTTAGGTTTCTGTTCCATTTTAAATAAATAGTAAAAATAAATAAATAAATAAATAAATAAATTCACTTCACTGAATCAAAGAAACAAAGTAAATAAAAATCAAAACAGAAAACAAACAAACTACTACAAAGACATCTTTAGTTAGTATCCACATTACTGGGTAAAGAGAGCCTCCATAATTTGAAAAGAACAGTATTTGTCATCACTTTGTTAATCATACCTTTACTATCCCTGGAATGTTTTAGCTTTGAACCATTTTTATGACAACTTCAGTACAATAATGGCAAAGTGATCAAAGCATGCAATAATGATCTCTTTTTAAAGAAGAGAGTAGATTACTACTTTCTTTGGTTACATTTCTCCAAAACAGCACCAAATTTATATACAGTGGTCATCTTCTTGAATCCATGATTTTTTGAAATATGTAATGCATGTTTCCTTCCTTTTGATTTTTCTTGAAATATAAACATAATTGGTCTTATATTATTCTTTTCATTTTATACAGCACTGTAAAAGATGAGTTAACAGATGGAACTTTACTTTTCAATTCATTTGTTTTAAAAGCTTTGTATAGAAGGAAATTTTGTGGCATAAAGTCAAAATTTTTGGTGTATTTTGCTTTCTCAAAACTAAAATGGTCAAAGTGCCTTCATCTTTTTTTTGAGGAACTACTTTTTTATTCCTCTAAAGCACCTTTAACTCAGGCTGTTATTTAGAAATGTAGATTTAAAGGCCTATTTAACTTAAACAGCTACTCTTGCACAAATGACTCAATTTACCATGCCAGGGATGAATTTTAGGCATAAAGGTCAATTATCATGGCTTGAGAGTGTTTTATAATCAAAATAAAAGAGAACAGTATTCAAATTTCTATGATTTTCTTAAGTGATTTTTCTAAACATTTGTGTGTATGTATGTACACAACTGCAATTAAATTAGAAACAACAATAAAAATGAAAAATAATAAATACAGATAGAGACATTTGAGAAAATCTGTATATAATTCCATGTGACTTAGCAATGTATAGAATGAATGAAAATAATTACCCCAATATTATGCATATAATTTTTCTTTCTAATAAGTCAATTATGTAGATTTAAGCCACATAAAAATAATCCTTGGAAAACATAGAATTCTTAAAATAAATAATATTTACTTAACATTTAGTATTGTCTACATTATTAAAAATGCATCTGATGAGTTTTTCTAAGTATTATGGTATTGTCACTGTACTATCCATGTAATCAAACACTTCAAAAATTTCTAGAAAACTTGATTTTTCCTGGAGAAACAGAAGTAATTGGTTTTAATTTAGATGTTTAAAAGAATGGCTAAATTATAGAAGTTTTGCAAATCATAACCTTCTTTTTCTGTAGAAAAGCTTTAATAAGATCCCCATATTGTGAAGCTAAAATCCATGTGAAACATGTTCACATTCCCTAACTCATAAATGGCACACAGGACTGTTAGTTACTCAGACCATAAAACAAGTGTCATCCTTGACTTGTCTCTTTTCCTCTTTCCCCATATTCAATACGTCAGGAAGCCCCCAACCTCCAAAACATTTTTGGAATCCTATTGTCTCCATCCCCACTGCTAACACTATAGATTCAAATCTTTGCTCTTGACCTAACTTACCCAATATTTTTCCATTTCTCCATTGTTGGTGCCCTACCATCCATTTTATACATTGCAGAAAGGGGTATATTGAATCAAATCAAGTAAAATAAATCATGAAAGAGCAGTGAGAACAATTTTCAACAGATTATATTGGGTCAATGGTGGGCTAATTGGATGCACCAATGAGGGAGGAGTGAATTTGACTCTTACATCACAGCATACACAAAAAGCAACTGCAGGCGGATTGATTTTCTAAATATAAAATGATGAAACTTCTAAAAAATTTGTAATTACCTAAAATGCTAATATCAAGAGTGTATAAAATGAACTCGCTCAAATTAACAAGAGAAAAACATTCAATCCCCCTTCTCTACTGCAAATATGGGCAAGATAACTTTTTTTTTTAATATGGAACACTTCATGAATTTGAGTTTCATCCTTGCACAGGGGCCATTCTAATCTTCTCTGTATCATTCCAATTTTAGTGCATGTGCTGCTGAAGCAAGCACAAGGCAAGAGGACTTGAACAGGCATTTTGCTAAAGAGAATAGCCGGAATGACCAGTACATTTTTTAAGGCAATGTAAACAAAACCACTCTGTGATACCGACACACATCCCGCATGGTTAAATTTTAAAAGATTGAAAATATTTAGTGTTAGCATGATGTGGAGAATGAAAACTCTCATATGCTACTTTTGGGTAAATAAAGTGATACAACTATTTTGGATAGCTATTTTTCCATATCTTCTCTGCTGAATATATGCATTCCCTGTAACCCAGCGCTTTCACTCCAAGCTATATACCAAACATAAATCTGTACGTAAAAAGACTAACATGTACACAAGTGATCCTGGTAGCATTATTAGTAACAGTCAAAAACTTAAGACAATGCAAATGTCCTTCAACATTAGAAAGCATAGACATTTTGTGATATATTCATTCAATGATATATTATACAGATGCTCCTTAACCTATGATGGGACTCTATTCCAATAAACCCTGGTAAGTTGAAAATATTGTTAAGTCAAAAATAAATTTAATATACCTAACCTACCAAACATCATAGCTTGGCCTGGCCTACCTTAAACATGCTCAGAACACTTACATTAGCCTATAGTTTGGCAAAATAATATCCAAAAATATTGGCAATATAGTACACTGTAGAGTATTGGTTGTTCATCCTAGTGATCATGCACTTGACTGGGAGCTTCAGCTGGCTGCCACCACCCAGCATCACGAAAGCATATCTTACTGCATATCGCTAGCCCAGGGAAAGATCAAAATTCAAAGTTCAACACAGGGTTTCTACTGAATGCGTGTAACTTTTGCACCATGATAAAGTCAAAAAATCATAAGTTGAACCAGCATCATAAGTTGAGGACTGTCTATACAGCAATGAAAATGAATGATGGTACTATAATCATAAAATGGGTGATCTTCACAAAATAATGAATAAAAAGAAACCAGAAATATTGGAAAAAAGCGAGATATGAAATAACATATACCATGAGATCACACTTCTATTATGTTTAAAATATGAAAAAAAAATCCTATGATATTAGAAATAAGAATAGTGTTTACCTCTGGAGGGAAGGAGATACTGGGGTGGGACATGTGCAGACTTCTGGAAGATTGTCACTGTTAATTTCTTTTTTTTTGTTTTTGAATGTGTGTGGTAGTTCCATATGTGTTCCTTTTATGATAATTCATTAAGTTTTCACACATGATCTGCATACTTTTCTGTCTGTGTGCTACACTTCAATTAACAATTTATAATAAAAGCTAATTACCATGTTGAGGACCTGCCAATGATTTTGCCTCCTGTGTTTATTCCTTTTATGTGATCCCTATTCCTTTTGATCCCAAAGAAGTCCAGGCCATATAGATTTTTGTGTGTGTGTGTGTGTGTGTGACCCTCAACAGGCGCAGATTGTTTCTAAGTCAGGATATTTTCCTGGAATTTTCTTTCCCATGTCTTTATGAGTGTGCAACCTCATCGTTCTGGCCTTGAGTCAAATTTTACTATCTTGTATTAGCCATCCCTGAAATTCTAAAGGTTTTGTATGACTTCTTGAAAACAACCATCCAAACAAACAAACATGCAAACAGACCCTGTTTATTTTCTTGTGACCCCAAAGTTCTATGTAATATGTCTCTCCTTACTTCATTTACCTTAGTTTAAGCACATTCTGCTTACACTCCATAACTCTGCTGACTGAATGGCCTGCTTGCTAGGGATTTAATGTGCTAAGCTTGTTCTAGCCTGAAGTCCTTTGTGTTAAGAGTTCTTTCCGCCTGGAATATTCTTGACCGTTTTTTTTTTTTTCCACATCCCAGGGGTAGCTACTTTTGTCCAAGTATTCTTCCCTGACCGTTTGTTTTCTTCGTATCAATTATCATTATAGGGATAGACAGATAGATAGATAGATACATATATGTGTATATAAATATAACACAAGTATATATATATATAAAGGTTCTTCTGATCTCTCTTCTATACCTAAAATGTAAGCTCCATGATGGTTGAGGTTTTCACTTGTTTTTTTACATCTAAATAAACATGCACTTGGACAATGCCTGGCACAGGATGAACATTGAATAAATATTTCTGGAAAGGAAGAATAGATGTATTAATTGTTAGGTAGTTCCATGGACATGATCTGAACTCAGAGCAGTGTCTTGACCCAAGAAACATTACCCACAAGCAAATTTAAAGATACTCCAAGGTTATTATGTGCATTTCTCAAACACTGTGAAGTGTACACATTGACTGAAGCAATAACTTTAAACACTTTTTTTCCTTCCGTTTTCCTTTGACTCACCTGTTTTCGAATTCTTCCTGTTCAACTCCCAGCCCTTCTCATTTCTTCCTCTCCTCATTCTTGTTTTGTCCAAGTTTTAAATACCACAAAGCAAAAACAAAACAACAAAAGCAAGCAAACAAAGGAAGGAAACAATGACACCAACAAAACTCAAAAATAATTAGTCTGGAAGGCAGTATTTTTTTTCAGAAATTACGGAATGGGAAGAAACTGAACAGGACAAAATAGTCTTCTCTTTCATGAGTAGAGAGAAACAAAAGCCTGGGATTATTCATATATCAACAGTGGTAAGTCACTTATGATATGGCCTGGAGCAGAAATTCAGCACTGATGTCAAAGAAACACCCACCTGAATTTCAACACTTTGGGATTATGTCAGGGGAGTCAGAAATGATTTGACAAGCCATGCATTAAGAGTGATTTCTAGTTATGTCTTAGTTTTAAGGTAAATAAAATTATGTGCCTCTTTTGCTATTATATACAATACGAATATGTTAATGTTTTGAAATAAAATGCAAATTTTAATCTCCTAAGGTCAGGAGCCACACGTTATACATCTTTGTGTAACCCACTGTAATGAATATAATATCCCTTGCTCATTGCTGAGATTATGAATGATAGTGCACTATAAGAGTGTGGGGTTATTTATCAAGTAGAAAAGACCATATGTGGAGGGAAGATGGTCAGTGATACTACCTTTTTTTTCTTTTGAGACAGGGACTTGCTTTGTCGTTCAGGCTGGAGTGCAGTGGCAAGATCACAGCTCACCGCAGCCTGGAACTCCTAGGCTCAAGCGATCCTCTCACCTCAGCCTCCCAAGTAGCTGGGAATATAGGCATACACCACCTTGCATGGCTAATTTTTAAAACTTTTTTGTAGAGACAAAAAATGCTATGTTGTCCAGGCTGGTCTTGAACTCCTGGTCTCAAGGGATCTTCTCACCTCTGCCCTTCAAGGTCCTAGGATTATAGGCATGAGCCACTGCACCCAGCCTACCTCTTTTTAGATGTTGACTTGTTTAGAGCTGTGGGTAATTAAGCGGTAGCTATTCCCCAATCATTGTTGATTAATCATATTCAATTGCTAGACACATGGGGCTTTCCCAAAAATGAGATCTAGTGTGAATGATGCCAGGCACAATACACTGGGGTTAGTATCACATGATGAAGATACAAGGATAAGGAAATTGTATAGAAAATAACTATAAAAACATTTCCTACTTGAAACTTTAGGATATATTACTATTTATTTCTCTGGGACTCTTTCAAACCAGGAAATCTGAATGTCCATGAATTAAAGAAAAGATAGCTTATTTTTTTTTTAATGTCAAAGTATTATGGGGGTACAATTAATTTTGGTTACATGAATCACTTTTGTAATGCCTGAGTCAGGGTTAAAAGTGTGCTTGTCACCCAGATAGTGAGCATTGTACCTGTTAGTTAGATTTTCGCCCATCCCCTCCTCCCCCCTCCCTCCTGCTTGAATTCCTTTGAGATTTACTTCCCTCTACGCACATGTGTGCTGATCAGTTAGTTCAAATTTTAATAGTGAGTACATGTGGTGTTTGATTTTCCATTCTTTAGATACTTCACTTAGGATAATGGTCTCCAGTTCCATCCAAATTGTTGCAAAAGGCATTAAGTTGTCCTTCCTCATGGCTGCATAGTGTTCCATGATATACATATACCACATTTTGTTAATCCACTTACGAATTGATGGGCATTTGAGTTGATTCCACATCTTTGCAATTGTGAATTGTGCTGCAATAAACATTCAAGTGCAGGTGTCTTTTTGATAAAATGACTTCTTTTCCTATGGAGAAATACCCAGTAGTGGTATTGCTGAATCAAATGGTAGGTATACCTTTAGTTCTTTGAGAAATCTCCATACTGTTTTCCATAGAGGTTGTACTAATTTGCAGTCCCACCAACAGTGTATAAGGATTCCTTTTTTAAAAATTTCAGAATATTATAGGGGTACAAATGTTTTGGTTAGATAAATTGCTTTTGTACCATTTGAGTCAAAGTTTTAAGTGTGCCCATCCCCCAGATAGTGTGCATTATATCTGTCAGGTGTTAATTTACCCATCCCTTCCTCCCCTCACACCTGCTTTATTTCCGATGAATGTTATTTCCATATGTGCACAGAAGTGTTGATTGATTAGTTCTAATTTAATGGTGAGTACATGTGGTGTTTATTTTTCCATTCTTGTAATACTTCACTCAGAAAAATGGTCTCCAGTTCCATCCAGGTTAATACAAGAGGTATTAGTTCACCATTTTTTTTTCTGTCTGAGTAGTACTCCATGGTATACATATCTGCATCCACACTAGAATCTATTATTTTTGGACTTTTTAATAAAAGCCAGTCTGACTGGAGTAAGGTGGTATCTCATTGTGGTTTTGATTTGAATTTCCCTGATGATTAATGACATTGAGCATTTTTTCATATGTTTATTGGTCACTTGTCTAGCTTCCTTTGAGAAGCTTCTGTTCATGTCTTTTCCCACTTTTTAATGGGGCTGTTTGATTTTTCTTGCTGATTTGCTTGAGTTATTTATAAATTTTGGTTGTTAGTCCTTTATTGAACATATATCTTGTGAATATTTTCTCAAATTCTATAAATTGTCTATTTGCTCTGATGATTATTTCTTTGGCTGTGCAGAAGCTTTTCTAATTTAATCAAGTCCCATTTATTTATTTTTGTTGTTGATGTGATTGCCATTGGGGTCCTCTTCATAAATTCTTTGCCTAGACTGATATCTAGAAGAGTTTTTCCAACATTTTCTTATAGAATTCTTATGGTTTCATGTCTTAGGTTTAAGTCAGTTATCCATCTTGAATTAATTTTTGTGAGCAGTGAGAGATACGAATCCTATTTCATTCTTCTGCATGTGGCTATCCAATTCTCCCAGCACCATTTATTCAACAGGGATTCTTTTCCCCAATGTATATTGCTGTCTGCTTTGTCAAAGATCAGTTGGCTGCTTGTAGGTGGTTTTACATCTGGATTTTCTGTTCTGTTCCATTGGTCTAGTCTCTATTTTTGTGCCAATATCATGCTTTTTTGGTTACTATAGCCTTGTAGTATAGCTTGATGTCTGGTAATGTGATACCTCCCAATTTGTTCCTTTTGCTTAAGATCACTTTGGCTATTCAGGCTCTTTTCTGGTTCCAGATGAAGCATATAATTATTTTTTCTAGATCTGTGAAATATGATGTTGGTATTTTTATGGGGATTGCACTGAATCTATAAATCACTTTGGGCAGTATGGGCATTTTAACAATGTTGATTCTACCAATCTTTGGGCATGGTATGCTTTTCCACTTGTTTGTGTCATCTGTGGCTTCTTTCCTCAGTGTTTCATAGTTCTATTTGTAGAAATCTTTCACCTCCATAGTTAAGTATACTCCTAGGTATTTTATTTTATTTTCTTTATAGCAATTGTGAATGGTATTGAGTCTTTGATTTGACTCTCAGCTTGACTGTTACTGACGTATAAGAATGCTACTGATTTGTGTACATTGATTTTGTAACCTGAGAATTTACTGAATTTATTTATCAATTCCAGGTGTCTCTTGGTGGAATCTTTAGGGTTTTCTAGATATAAGATAAGGTTCCTTATTTTCACCTGAATTTAAAAGCAAAAAGAGTCTTTAATGGCTGACTGAGGAGACACAGACTTGGAAATTGGGGTTGTACACAGAAGAAAGAATTTATTCCAAGATATCCAATTCATAATTTATCAATTAATTCCTCCATTCAGGAATATTGAGTAACTTCTTATTGATCATCTGTTGTAGTAGTTGGAATTTGAGTAGAAGACAAGGAAAGCCTCTTTCACCATAAACCTTAGGTTATAGTAAAGAAGATAGCAATTAATCCAACAAATTAATAAAATATGTAATGTCAAAGAGAAAGGATCACTAATAAGAAAAATAAGGCAGAATAGGGAAAAAACAGTGCAAGAGACGTATGAATTTTAGTTACCAGGAATCAAGGAACATCTTTCTTAGGATGTAATACTTGGCTATGTGTGCTCTCTCACAATTATATCTCAAAATAATTATCTTGAAATCCCCTTTACCCATGAAAGAGAAGTGTTTTAGAATTTGGACCTAAAGAAAAATGTTGCCACAAGAAGCAAAATATTACGATTTCATACACATTCAGTTCTACCAGGTCATCTAAACTAACATCACAGATAAGGACTTCTGATGAAATAAAATGTATCTAAAGATACTCCAAATATGAGTTCTGGGCACGGGGAGTCAAGAGGTGGCACACTGAAGAGCAGTGGTAAGAAGGGCTTCTGCTATCATTTCCTCCTAGTCTTCACAATGGAGGCCCCTGTGGCTCTTTGATTAGCAGAGTTCTGCTGACTCAGGAGCCCTGGAAGGATCACATCTGAAGGAGCAAGGTGGTGGAGGGAGAGCTGGGAGAGACTATTCTACTCACAGCTAACAAGGGGTGTAGATACAAGGAAAATGGAGCTGATTCTGTTTCTATACAAGGGCTGCCTGGAGAGTATCAAGCCGTGTAATATGTTCTCATTGTATTAATGATGGCTTGATACTTTCTAGACAGCCCTTGTATGTTTCTAACAGTTTCTCTTATACCTTCTTTGAATCTGCATCTAGCCACAAGATTTTTCTTTCATTAAATAATCACAGCAGTGTAAGCCATATTCAAAGCATAGGCAAGATGATGCTTAGCAGGTTTCTCCCTGACCAATCTTGGAAGACACCCAATAGCACTTAAAAAAATGTTGTATTGAATCAATGACTGTATTAGCGATGGTTTTCCAGAGAAACAGAAACAACAGAATATTCTATTTATGTATATATATAACATATATATACTTTTTAAATTGAAAAGCTTTTCTAAATAACTACTCAGCAAAATATTTGAAAATTATGTAAATTCAAGATTGAGACATTCAGCATCTTTAACAGTTTTTATACAAAGAAATAATTCTTCATAGAAAAGAATTAATTTCTTCATAACCTTACTTTAAAGTATTTCCAAAAGAGTTTTTTTCCTTTTTTTCAATATCTCACAGGTTTTATGACTGACCATGTTGAAATTACTATTAGGAGAAGCTATTCATCAAAACACAGACACATAAATGAAGAACATTTTGAGATTTTTTCTTTGCTAATTTATTCACAGATAATATGGAGTAAGGATTTGATTTTCCCAAAAATAGACATACCAATTTGTTTCAGCTATGAGAAATAAGTCATGTTTATCCACAAAATATCAGTCTCTTGTATAAAAGTCTCTAATCATCTCTTAAAAGTATTAATTTTGGATAAATGTTAAAACATACAAGGCATACAATTTGGTAATATAAATATTTGACATTTTAAAATGTATAGGAATTTTGATGTAATACATTTGATCATACACACACACACATGCACACCTTGCATTGTGGAAGTTGAAGTTGTAGCATCCAGTATAGCACAAAAGGGAGAAAATTTAGATCAGAACCTCAAGAAAACTGAATTGGTGGTGCTCATGAAAGCTTACAAAGGACCTAAGGAAAGTGGCTGTTCATGAAGAAAAAAAAATGCAGTGTATGCTATAAATCTATAAATTTGGAATGATAGGTTTCTGAGGAACGTAACAGATGCTGTTTCTTTCAAATTATTTTAAAATGGGATACACATTTTTTAAAAGAAAAAAGTGTGTTAAAAATTGTAGCACTACTAAAACAAAGAATATAATAAATTTCAAAGGTCTGGCACTGCTGTCATTCTATTACTCAAAGGCACAGAACCATTTCTTTCCATTTTTCTTACAATATTTTCTCATGATTTGACCAGTCAATTGTTAAGATTCCCAGAAAAGGATATTCCAATACTTCATATGAGAAATTGATAGCTCTTGCTGTCAAGTGTCTACAAGAACTGAGGAAAATAGTGGCTCCTCTATCATCCCTTCTCAGTGAGATCAAAGTCCATTAAAGACATCACAAGATATGTTCACGGGAGAGGAAGCCAAGGGCAGTGTATGCTAGCAGCAAAACCAGGAATATAATCTTACCTATTTCCACAGCCAGGGCTGAATTCTAACCACAAGCGTACACTGCCCTCATATTCCAAATTGAAGTTAACACTTCATGTTCTTACCTCCTTCCCTCTCTTCCTCTCTTTCTCTATGCTGCCTTCCTTCATCTTTCCGGCTCCCTCTGCCTCCTCTCCTCTCTATTATTTCCCTCTCTCTCTCCCTCCCCATCTGTCTCTCTCTGTCTCTGTTTCTCTGTCTCTTTTTCTCTCTGTCTGTTTCTCTTTCTGTCTCTCTCTCTTTGTTCAGTCTCAAATTTTAGCTCTTTGTCAAAATTCACAATCAAAACTATCTTCCCACCATTATCATGTTAATTAAAAAATCCTTTAAATTTGATTTCTTTTTAAGCATTATATTCTTTATTAATTAATAATAACTTCACAATACATAGTTTGATATATAGTGTGTACAAATAAGTTCATGATTCACATTATAAATACCATAGTACAATAAGGAAACATCTTAAATTATTATATAATACAGTTTCTGTTATGTATATTATAATAAGAATGCCTCCTGGTAGATAACCCGATCTCTCTCTGTAGTTAACTGTAATGGACTTAGATGTCACATTCAGTCAACTTGTCACGTCCCACACTTTTCCTGTACTCCTTTCATAATCTGAAAGTATGTTAGAATGACTTTAATAATGACAGTAATAGTTTTAAATATTTTATTTTTTGCCATTGCAATGTGATAAATACTTTGCATATTCTGTTTCCCTTTTCACTTTATCTTCACAAATAAAGTAGATTGAGTTCTATATATGGCCCTACTTTATACAAGAAAACTATTGAGGTTTATTTATTACATATCTACCTACTTTGTCATTTTATTGATTAAATATGCTGAGAAGCATGAAGTGCTTAGAATGATACTTCAAATACAGAAAGCTTTCAATACTAGTTATTCTTAACTTTTTTAGTGAAAGCTCTATATTTGGAGACATGCACAGTCATAAAAACTGTACAAGTGTTTAATACCTGAAAAGGTACAAATAGGTTTTTAATACCTGAATCCAATTTTTAGACACTTAAACATCACCTGGTGAGAGCAATTTTGGCCAGGCAACCATCCTACATTGTGATGGTGATGTATATCTATATACAATTCTATCTACCCACCCATCTACCTATCATCCTACAAACCAATTAAAGAATTAAGGTAAAAGATCAGATATCTATATCTGTCTATACACACGATTGACACATATTACAGTATAAGTGTATGTACCATTAATATACATTATAATATATATAATAATATAATGTATATTATAATATATGTATATATTAGTATATAGCATTTCATATAATTTATAATAGTATTTATAATATTATACATTATGTAATATTACTAATATGTTCTAAATAGTAATGATGTAATATAGATAAAATAATTATATATTTATATTTACACACATATAGATGCTTGCATATAGATGGATAAATTGATACGTAGATAGATCTTCATCCAACATGAAAATTCTTTATGGTGTTTAAAGAAATTTCACATATTCAGATTTAAGATTCTTTTCTAGTAAAATAGTATTTACACTGGAGAAATAATATGAGTTGATAGAGAAATAAGATTGGAATTAGCCAGTTTATTATTCAAATATTTTTAAAAGTCTCCAAGTGAGGTATCTTGTAAGTACAGGTAAGTGAAAGTCAAGGCAGAAAATTGGGGGCAAGAACTTTGGATACAAGTCTCAGTCCTGCCCCTAATAAGATCACATTGGACAAATAACTTTAAAAAGTAGGTTAGATAAGCCTTAAATTCACTCTTCTTGCCAAACATTTTCCAAAATATTTTATGTCCCAACAAGTTATTATTTCAAGAAATTACAATTTACTGGATAAAATTTATCCTTTTGCTGGAGCATATTTTTAAATAATTGTAAAAGTTGAACCCAGGTTCATGTAGTCCCAATTACTCAGGAGCTGAATAGCTGAGGCAGGAGGATCACTTGAGCCCAGGAGTTCAAGGCTGCTCTATGCCATGATTGTGCCTGTGAATACTTACTGCACTCCAGCCCAAGCAACACAGCAAGACAAAAAAAAATGACAAATAAAACTTCTATAGGGTTTGCATATTCAGTTTTTCAATACAGAGTATTCTTTCATAAAATGGTACTTTTGAAACTAATTACTAGAAAAAACTGCAATAGCACTTACCGACATCTAAGTTCTAGTGGGTTTTACTAAATTATGATGAGAAAAGGTATAACATGTTATTTTGAAGTAGATAACATCAATATCAATTTTTCTCATTACATACTTTACCTTCTTACATTATTTTTTCATATACCATTTGAAATCAGTTTTAAACATCAAATGAATTTAGTGGACTGCTCGCCTTCTTACATGCCAACTCAATAAAACTTAAAATCTTTTGTAAAATTTTTTGAATATGCAAAGGTAGAAATAATTTACTTAATTCTATTTCTATTTGAAAATAAATGTACAGAATTATAATTTTGAATGTATTTATAAACTGATTAAAAGTAAGATAGGAATTTTAGGAAGCTAGCATATAAACAATCTCTACTAAATATTATTCAATGACCAATTTGATTTTTATTGCATTTGGTGTCTCAGGCATATAATTACTGCTATGTATAGAATTAATAAAGAAAATAACATTCAGAATTCATCAATCTATTTTGGTATAATGGGTTCTAAACTCAGTGGAGATTATACTAATAAATACTGTCTATCATGTGATTTTTAAATTTTTAAAATTGAGGTCAAATTCATATATTTTCTAATGAGTCATTTTAAAATTATAACTCAGAAGTGTTCAGTGTACAATTCAGTATTTACAATGTTTTGCAAACACCACCTCTCTCTGGTTTTAAAATTTTTTCATCATCCCATAAAGACAACCCATACCCATTAAGTGTTTATTCCCTGTCTCCCACTCCCTTCACCCCTAGTAATCTCTAGTCTACTTTCTGTCTCTATGGATTTGTGTTATCATAGAGAAGAAATCATACAAATATTTGACCCTTTATAAGGGCTTTTTGTCTTAACATAATGTTTTTAAGGTTTATCCAAGTTGTAGCATGTGTCAGTACTTTGTTCCTTTTTACTGACTCAATAGTATTCAGTTGTCTGTGTAGACGATACTTTACTCATTTATCCATTGAAAGACATTCAAGTTATTTTCAACTTTTGGCTACTATGAATAATGCTGCTATATACATTAGTAAACAAGTTTCTGTGTGGATATATGTTTTTATTTCTCTTAGGTATGTACCTACGAGTATAATTCCTAAGTATTCTATGTTTAACATTTTACAGGACCATCAAACTGTTTTCCACAGTAGCTGCACAATTTTACATTCCCATCAGAATATAGAAGAGTTCCTATTTCTCCATTGTCAATAATACATGTTTTTTTCTGCATTCTTGATTAAAGCCGTACTAGTCATGTGAAGTGGTATCTCATTGTGGTTTTGATATGTATTTCCTTAATGATCAATGATTGCTGTTTTCATGTGCTATATCTCTGGAGAAATGCCTATACAATTTCTCTGCCCATTTTTAAATTGGGTTGTTTGTCTTTTTCATGTTGAAAAGTAAGAATTCTTTCCATATTCTGGATATTAAACCTTTCTCAGATTATGATTTGCAAACATTTTCTCCATTTCTATAGATTTTATTTTCACGTTCTTGATAATGTCCTTTGATGAAAATGTCCTTTATGAAAATTTTAGGTTTTTGAAATAAAATTTATGTGTTTTTTACTTTTTTGCTTGTGCTTTTGGTATTAATTTTAAGAATCTACTGCCAAATCCAAGGTCATGAAGACTTACCCCTATGTTTTCTTCTAATAGCTTTATATTTTTAGCTTTTATATCTAAGTATTAATAATTGGTCAGTTTTTTAGTAACTTTTATATATTGAGTGCTATGGTCTGAATGTTTATGTCCCCCCAAAATTCATATGCTGAAATACTCACCCCTAAAGTTATGATATTAAGAGGTGGAGGCTTTGGGAGATTAATAGGTCAAGGGGTCAGAGTGCTCATGAATGGGATTAGTGCCCTTTTAATAGAAGCCTGTGAGAGACTCCTCACCACTTCGGCCATGTCAGATTAGAGTAAGAAGACAGCTGTCTGTGAGGAATCAGGCCCTCACCAGATGCCAGATCTACTGGTGTCTTGATCTTAGACTCCTCAGTCTCCAGAACTGTGAGAAATAAATTTTTGTTATTTATAAGCTGTGCAGTCTATGATATTTTATTATAGCAGCCCAAACAGACTAAGATATCAAGTTTGGGGGGATCCAAATCAACTGTTTTGCATGTGGAAATTCAGTTGTATCAGCACCATTTATTGAAGAAACTATTCTTTCTTCATGCATGGCCTTGGTACCCTTGTCGAAAATCAATTAGTTAAGAATGTTTGGATTGATTTCTGGACTCTCAACCTTATTCTATCAGTCTATATTTGAGTCCTTAAGCCATTACCACACTTTTTTTGAATACGGTAGCTTTGTAACAAATATTGAGATAAGGAAATGTGGGTCCTCCTAATTTCTTCTTTGTTTTCAAGAGTGTTTTAGCTATTTGGGGCCCCTTGCATTTCCATATGAATTTGAAGATCTGCTTTTCCAATTCTTTATAAAAGGGCATCAGAAATTTTATAAGCATTGCATTGAAGTTATAAATTGCTTTGGGGTGTATTGGCATCTGTATGAATTAGAGTTCTCCAGAGAAACAGAACGATCTGCAAGCTGGAGACCCAGCAAAGGCAGTGGTGTAATTTAATCCGGGTCTGAGGACCTGAGAACCAGAGAAGCCAATTTAACTCCCAGCCCAGGCTGAGGGCTAGAGAATGGGAGTGGAGGGTGCTGGTGTAAGTTGCTGAGTCCAAAGGCCTGAGGACCATTAGCTCTGATGTCCCAAGGCAGGCGAAGATGGATGTCCCAGTTAAAGGAAGAGAGAAAGAATACACCCTTCCTCCACTTTTTTGTTCTATCTGAACCGATTGAATGAGGGCCCCCACATTGATGAGGGTAGAACCTCAAATGCATATATTTTTACAGACATACCCTCAGAGACACACCAGAAATAATGTTTTAACATCTCTTAACCCAGTCATAGAGACAGATAAAATTAACCACCCCAATGTTTTGATAATATCATGTCTTCCGAACCATGAACATAAAATATCTTTCAGTGTATTTAGGACTCCTTTAATTTTTTTCAGCAATGTTTGTAGTTTTTGGTATATACATCTTTACTTCCTTGGTTAAATTCAATAGTAAATATTCTATTCTTTTGTATGTTATTATAAATGGAATTGCTTTCCTAATTTCCCTTTTAGGTTGTTTATTGTTGTTGTATAGAAGCATGGCTGATTTTTGTTAGTTGATCTTTAACCCTGCAAATTTGCTGAATTTATCTATTAGATCAAGTAGGTTTTGGGGTATTTTATGAGTTATGTCTTCTACAATTAGAGATAGTTGTTTCTTTTTGTTTCCAATCTGGCTGACTTTCATTTATTTTTCTTGTGTAATTGCTCTTCTAGTACTTCCATTACAATGTTAAACAGCAGTGAGTAAAGTGGGTATACTTGTCTTGTTCCTAATTTTAAGGGAAAAGTTCCAGATTTTCATGGTTGACTGTAATGTTAACAGTGAATTTTTTCATAAATGCGCTTTATTCCTTTATTATGAAGTTCCCATTTTTCCTAGTTTCCTGACTGTTTTATTTATTAAATGGAATTGAATATTGTCAAGTGCTGTTTCTGCATCAATAGGAATAATCACATCTTTTATTTTTCTTCATTCTATTAGTATATAGGATTTCATTAATTAATTTTCTATTTTGAAAAATCATTTCATTTTGTGGATAAATCTCCCTTGATCATGGTGTATAACCCATTTAATGCTTTCTTTGATTCAGTTTGCTTATATATTGAGGATTTGTGTGTCTGTATTCACAAGGAAGATTGATCTGTTACTTTCTTATGATGTTTTTTTATCTGGCTCTGGCATCAGGATAATTCTGGCCTCAGAGAATGCACAGGACATGCTCCTTCCTCTTCAACTTTTTGGAAAAGTTTGAGTGTGACTGTTGATGATACATTTTTAAATATTTTGAAGAACCCACCAGTGGAGACATTTGGTCCTAGATTTTTCTTTTTGGGAGGTTTTTATTACTGATTCAATATCTTTACAGACTGGTTTAGTTTACACTTGGTCTTATTGGTTTATAGGATGAAGTCCTTTATTTCCTTATTGATCTTTTGTTCAGAGATTCTATCAATTATTGAAAGTGGGGTATTGAAGGTTCTAAATATTATTGGACAGTCTTCTGTTTCTCTCTTCAATTCTGTCTGAATATTTATGGGACTCTCATTCTGAATGTTTACCTCATATTTTTTGGTGTTTTTTTGTTTGGTATGAAGATTTCTATAATTGTTATATCTTATTGATGAATTGAACCTTTTATAAATGAAAATGTCCCTTTTCATTTACAACTGTTATAATTTTTAAGTATTTTTTTTTTTGTATTTGCATAGCTACCCTAACTTTCTTTTAGTTACCATGCATGGATATATTTTTACATCCATTCACATTCAATCTATTTGTGTCTATGGGTCTAAAGCAAGTCTCTTGTAAGCTATATATAGGTGAATCATATTTTTTTATTCTTTTGCTAATCTTTCTCTTTTAATTGGTGAGTTTAATGCATTTATATTTAAATTTTTATTGATAATGAAGAACTTGATTCTGCAATTTAGATATTTGTCTTTTTATAATTCTCATATTTTCTGTTCCTCATTTCCTTCAATATCATATTTTTTTATTTGACAGATATTTTCTAGTGTACCATTTTGATTCCTTCTTTATTTCCTTTCTGTATATTTTTAATTATTTTCTTAGTGATTACCACCGGGATTTCAGATAATGTCCTAAATTTATAATAATCTAGTTTGAATTATACTAACGTAACTTTAATAGCACACATTAACTCTGCTTCTTTCCAATTCCATCCCTTCTTTTGTTGCTGTTATTGTTATAAGTTACATCTTTATACATTGCATGCCCGTTAACATAGATTGGTCTTTATCATTGTACATGTCTTTTAAAGCATATAGGAAACAAAAAGAGGAGTTACATACCAAAAATATAATAATACTATTTTTTATATTTACTTATGCAGTTACCTATACCAGTGATCTTTATTTCTTCATATTCCTTTGAGTTACTTCATTTTAGCCTGAAGCATATCTCGTAGGACATTAGGACATTTCTACTAGTGGTAAACCCCTTTATGTTTTACCTTGGAATATTTTAACTCTCCATTTCTGAAGGACCACTTTTTACCAAATATAGAATTCTTGCTTAACAGTATTTTTTCTTTTAGCGCTTTAAATCTATCACCCCATTGCCTTCTGTCCTCCATAGTTTCTGATGAGAAATCAGCTGTTAATCTAATTGAGGAATGCTTGTACTTGAAGAGCTGCTCCTGTTTTGTTGTTTTCAAAATTCTTTCCTTGTATTTAACTTTTGACAGCTTGATTTTGATGTGCCTTGTGGATCTCCTTGAGTTTATCATAGAAAATTGTTGAGCTTCTTGGATGTGCAGATTCACATCCATCATCCAATTTATGAAGTTCTTATCCATTATTTCTCTAAATATTCTTCCTGACCCTTTCTCTAATCTCATTCTGAAACTCCCATAATTCATATATTGGTACACTTGACAGTGTACCATATGTTCTTCAGGCTCTGCTTATTTTTCTTCATTCTTTTTTATTTCTTTGTTCCAGACTGGTCATTCATCCTGCCTTTCAGTTCTCTGCTTCTGTATTCTGCCTGCTAAAATCTGTTTTTGAACCCTTCTCAGTGAAATTTTCATCTAATTGTTGTATTTTTCAGCTCCACAATTTCTACTTGGATTCCTTTTTATAATATCTATCTGTTAAAATTCCCTAGCTGTCTATTCATTGCTCTCTTAATTTCTTTAGCTTCTTTGTCCATGGTTTCCTTCAGAACTTCAAGCATATTTAGGACAGTTAATTTAAAGTCTTTGCCTAGTAAATTCAATTCTTGACTTCTTCAGGATGGTTTCTTTTGATTTGTTTTTTATCCTAGAGTGGGCCATACTTTCATTTTTTTGGATGCCTTATAATTTTTTGTTGAGAACAAATCATTTTGAAAATTGTGATGTGGTAACTCTAGACATCAGATTTCTCCCCTCTCCCCTAGGATTGCTGGTATTACTTGATGAATGCTCTAATTGCCACTTTTTTAGTGATTTTTTGAATCCATTGGAAAGGTTATATTCTTTGTTGTGTGTGGTCACTGAAGTTTCTGTTCTCTATCTCCTTGGTCAGTCTGTAACCTGATAAAGATTTCTCTAAATGCCTGTATATTAGGAAAAGAAAAATTTTAAAAAGAATGTCTGTCTCTTTAAATGCTCTCCCAAAAATGACCCCTTTAGCCCACATGGTAAATTAATTGTCTACCTCTGTGCCAGCTCCTCAGCAATCAATAGCACCATTCAAAATGAAAAACTTGAATTTTTGGAGAAGAAAATCCCTATTGCTCACTCTGGCACCAGCAAGTCACACTCCACTGTGGTCTGACATCCCCACAGGGCTGGCAGATGAGGAATGGTAGCCACAGTGGGAAACTCATAATTCACTGAAATTTCTGAGAGTTCATTCATCAAGCACTCCTCTGGATGCTTCAGGTATTCAACTTGACTAGAGTTTCAAAATGGTTGCTTCAGGTAGTTCTTACCGGCTCAATAGCTGTCTCAGTGGAGAGATCAATTCCTCAAGCTTCCAAATCTGCCATTTCATTTCCTGTAATGTTAAGGTGTCACTTGATGTTGATATTGAACTACTCCCTTTTGGAGATAATTTAGGAATTAGGAAATACTTTTTAGAATCATCAGTTTGGTTTTCTTTTATGTTTAAACTGAACTTAGAGGTCTTAAATGTTGGAATGGAAACTCTCAGAGGAAATGCTGTCTCAGTTGCATAAAACTGGATTGACAATAGGACCAGAAGAAAATGTTTTTTTTCTCCTTTAGATATATTGAGGCAACCAATTAAAATCAAATGTGATTTTATTTAAGACAAGAATGTTGGATCATAAAAAGGGAACCTGAGACAGCATGAAGCAAAATGGATCAGTATCAACTTCTTAATTTACTGTACTAGAGAAAGATATTAATCATAAGACACTTGAGATTTCAAAATATCTGGGTGGTATTTAAAGTAAGATTTAGCAATCTGGGCAGCCAGGGATTTGTATTCTTTTTACCATTAATAATGTAAAACTCAAAAAGAAAATCCCTGCCTGATAGGATAAGAGAATTGGCTAATGCAGACCCTTGTTACATCATTGTTAGACATGCATTCATCTCTCCTGGCAAGAAATCTATAATTAATGTCTTCACTTCTATAATAGAATTCTCATACGTTTCTGTCAAAAAAGTTACAAAATCCCCATAAATTTTCTTTTATAATTTTTGTTTGATTTGGAATACTGTGACTTTGCTATTTGTTGTTGTGGGAAAAATTGTATTCTGATATAGTCTCTAAGAGTAAATAGATTATTAGGAGACAAACTGTTTATGTTGGCTTATGTTGATATTATTCCTCTTTAGTCTTAAATACACACACACACATATATACACACTCTGTATTATTTTTATGACTGTCAATATTTACTATATCAAGTGCAGATAAAACAGAGGCTCTGAGAAAAGTCTGTGCCAAAGTGAGACGAGGGAGGTAAGAAGTTTACCTCAGAGGCAAAAATCTTAGGGGGTAACCCCAAAACTCAGTATTCAAAATAAATTATACTTAATGCCATATTTTAACAACAAAAATTAATGCAAAAGAAATCACGCTGAACAAAATATCAAAATTTTAGATCCAGACTGGATCAACAACAGCAACTTGATGAACCATATTAGAACCTGAGGCAAACAGAGTATTCAGTGCTATTACATTACAATATGAATTACCTCAATTACTGGGTATCTTTATGTCTTCTTTAAACCTCATGCCTGAGGCAAGTGCCTAACCCTCATCACGTTATTCTTGCTGTATCTGAATTCCTACTCTCCTGACAAACTAGATGTGTAGGCCATGAAGTGGCAAACTTAATCTATTGTTTGCTCAGCAAGCATTTTAAACTCAAAACTTTGTATTTCTTAGCAACTGAAGTTATTGAATGTTGCCATTTAGTTTCAGGAGAAATGTATTTTATTAATGTCAGTAGAAACTTTAATATAGAGAACTGGGCCAGAAACCTAGCAATAATCACTCTCTCAGAGCTTGACTCTATGCAAGAAGACAAATTATTTGATACACTATGTGAGACACACTTTAAATGCTCTCAAGAATCAGTCAGTAAAGAAGGAAAGAATGGGGGCACTTGGACAGAGGCTACAATAAATGAGAAAAACACTAGAATCTGAAGTACTTCTTTTCCTGCCATCTTTTGCATTTTCTCTGGCCTCTATCTCTCAGAAACACACACACACACACACAATACTGATAGGTCACCTGTCCAATGATGCTTAAAGAATGTGACAAAATATCTGTTAATCACCAAAATAGATATATGATTTGAGAGATCTGACAGAGAAACTTTGTTTTTTAATTTATATTCTTTAATCCATCCATCCATCCATCCATCCATCTACTCTCTAAACATAAATTGACCACACTCTGTAGATATGAAAAATCAAGCAACATGTAAGAGAAAACTAAAACTAAAATGTAACATATGAAACCACCTGGACTACACATGAATAATATAATCATAATGAAAGATGTGGGGAAGTATAGATCTAACCTAATTTACTTTGAGAAATAGTATTTTCACTGGATGCTATAAGACTTGGGACAAAAATAACTGTATGCAGATATTTACTATAGTTACTAAATTTCTTTCTCACAGGGTTATGAGTCATCAATTCTGAAACTGTTTTATGTGTATGCTAGAGTTGTACAAATTGGTAAATGCATGGTATATATTAAGGACCAAGTTTTTCAATCCCTTAGAATGAAAACAGTGGTGTTTGACTGGAATTCAGCACATCACATAAAGTCATTGTATGTAGAAATACAGATGTAAATTTGTATCTCTCTCTCTATCTATCTAACCTATCTCTTTCCTATTTATCTATCCATCTAGATAAAGAAATAAATACATATATTTTCCAAGCTCTAGCCATTCTGAAGGCCTTAAAGCAAGGACCTCTTGGTAGTACTGGTTCTAAATAGCAGGTCTTGGTTTATAAATACCATTCTACAATAAAAGCAACAAGGTCTTATTGAAAAAAAAACGGTAGATTATGGGGCTGGGGCATCGAATATACAGTATGATCCTGGAGCATTGTGTGGTGCTAGAAAGTAAGAAAGTCTCAAAAAAGGATGGGGGGATGCTATGGTTTGAATGTGCCTCCCAGAAAGCATGAGTTGGAAACTTAATCCCCAATACAACAGTGTTGGGAGGTGGGGCCTAATGGGAGGTGTTTAGGTCATCAGGGTGCCACCCCCATGAATAGATTAATGCCAATTATGAAAGGACTAGAGGCTGAAAGTTAGCTGTCTTGCTCTCTCTCTCATCCTCTCTTTGCCCTTCTGCCGTGGGATGATGCAGCAAGAAGGCCTTAGCCAGACGCCGGCCCCTCAATCTTGGATTTCCCAGACTCCACGACTGTGGACCAATAGATTTTCAGTTCATTATAAATTACTCAGGTCCGTGGTTTTCTGTATTAGCAGTACAAAACAGAATAAAACGGGGACATGTCAAAGATTATAGTAGCCATTCTGAAGCAGCTCCTAATGGCCAGAGCTAGAACACTTTGAATAATGCAATAAATAGTGATAGTGTGGAATGAAAAATTATAGATTAAAGTAAATCCATTTAATACATAAAGCAAATCCATTGCTTCATTTGGACCTAATGATATAAACTAATTGTTGAACAAATAAATAAATGAGGGAGACGGGATAGTTCTTTTTTAGGACAATAATTATAATTCATAAATATAGAATGGATAGAGATAAATGGAAAAATCACCATTAGAGCACGACAGGAAAAATTGTTGTGGACAGGATCCACCAATGGACACTAAAATTGGTGTACCAACATGTGAGGAATGGGATGTTTGCATAGTGTCAAAGGAATTCCTCCTAAAATATTTAATAATTAAGAGAAAAAAGAATGACTGTGCAATGTAGAAACCCAGTAAAACACCACCTTAACGAAATGATTGAGGTTAACATTACTAGTAATAACACATTGACATCATGTATCCCCTACTATGATATACTGAGGAGGATTCAACATCACTTCTGCAGTATTCATGCCACAAAATGTACAATCTCAGCCTAATGATGAGAAAATGTTAGACATTCTAAAGTGTTGAGACATTCTATAATACAAAAAAAATGACCAATACTTTTAAAAAACATGAAGATCATGAAAGACAAGGAGAGACTGAGTCATTCGCACGTGGGGGAAACTAAAGGATGTGGCATCTTAAATGCAATGTGGGGTCCTGGATTGGAAACTGGAACAGAAAAAGGGCCTTAGTGGAAAGTCTGGTGAAATTTGAAGAAAGTCTGCACTTAAGTTAATTATAGTATTGTACCAAAGTTAAATTCCTAGTTTTGATAAATATGATACAGTTATGCAAGATGTTAATATTAACAGAAGCTGGGTGAAAGGTATTCATGACCTCTATGCTATTTCTGTAACTTTTTGTATATTTAAAATTATTTCCAAATAAAAAAATTAAATAAACTAGGCAATTTATTGTTGGCCTCCTCTCATGTCCAGCTGTTGAATCTCTCTAGCTCACCACAGTACTCTGTGTATCCCTTCTTCTTTCAAATATAAACATTTTAAATATACACATCTGGAGTCATAGCCTTAATTCAGTGGTGAAGTGGGAATGAGCTAGGAGGCTATTGATTTTGTCCCACCATAGAATTCTGAAAGTTCTGTTCACAATGAGACAGCTCTTGTCCGTACTCTGCTGCTTTGTACGGTTAAGCGGTGGACACTCAAGCTTCTGATTCACTTGAGTCAATATTAACACTTGTTGTTACGTCTTTCGCTGAGACAGTATTTGCTACTGTTGTTGCTTTTGGCCTGCATCCCAGTTTGTCCTGATCCATTGGTGGAAACATCCTGCTACTATATCTTTGTCCACTAGTGTCAACCACTCGTTGATTGGCAATTGCAGAATATTCTCTTACCAGTAATATCAAATCTTCTTAATGAGTGGGAGATATATGTCTCTTCAATTCAAGTGGTGACTTTTGAATCAAGTAGTCATTTTCCTATGGATCCTCATGTTTTATTTGTACTTTTAAAATTTGGAGTCATTCCTGGTCAGCAAAATATACCATATATATTTCCCATTTGGGAAATTGTTTAGAACAAAGAAGAAGCAAGTAAGATCTTCTTGAGACCAAAGTTGAACTTTTATATTTTATTCACTCTTGACTACAGATTTCTAAGTTAGAATAAATATTAAGAATTATTTTTTTCTAGTAAAGTTATTGTTTTCATTTTTTTATTTCAAAATCTTAAGAAGGTGCAAATGTTTTTTGTTAGATGGATACACTGTATAATGCTGAAGTTAGGGCTTTCATTGTGCCTGCCACCAGGACAGTGTTCATTGGATTTGATAGGTAAATTTTTATCCCTTACCCCTCTCCCAAACCCAACCCTTTCTTAGTTGCCAATGTCCTTTACATCTCTTTGTGCCCATGTGTGCCCATTATTTAGCTCCCACGTATTAGTGAGAACATGTGGTGTTTGTTTTCCCATTCCTGAGATATTTCACTCGGGATAATGGTCCCCAGTTCCATCCAAGTGTTACAAAATACATTATTTAATTCTTTTTATGTGGTTGAGTAGTACTCCTAGTATATATATACAACACATTTTCTTTATCTACTCATGAAGTGATGGGCACTTATGTTGATTCCATACCTTTGCAATTGGGAATTATGCTGTGATTAACATTTGAGTGCAGGTATACTTTTGATAAAATGACTTCTTTTCCTTTGGGTAGATACTCAGTAGTGGGATTGTTGAATAGAATGTTAGGTCTACTTTTATTTCTTTGAAGAATCTCCATACTGTTTTCCACAGAGGTTGCACTAATTTGCACTCTCACCAACAGCGTATAAGCGTTCCTTTTTGACTGCATCCACATCAGTATCTGTTGTTTCTTGACCTTTTAGTAATGGCCATTCTGACAGGGGTATGATGGTATCCCATTGTCGTTTTAATTTGCATTTTCCTTATGATTAATGATGTCAAACACTTTTTCATATGTTTGTTGGCCATTTGTCTATCATCTCTAGAAAATTTTCTGTTCGTGTCTTTTGCCTACTTTTTGATGGGTTTTTTTTTTCTTGCTGATTTGTGTGAGTTATTTGTAGATTCTGGATGTCAGTCCTTTGTTGGCTATACAGTTTGCGAATATTTTCTCCTATTCTGTAGGTTGGCTATTTACTCTGCTGATTATTTCCTTTGCTGCGCAGAAGCATTTAAATTTAAGTCCCATTTACTTATTTTTGTTGCTGCTGTATTTTCTTTGGGGTCTTTGTCATAAATTCTTTGCCTAGGCTGATGTCTAGAAGAGTTTTTCCTACTTTTGTAATAGAATTTAATGGTTTCATGCCTTATATTTACATCTTTAATCCATCTTGAGTTAATTATTGTATATGATGAGAGATAGAGGTACTGTTTCATTCTTCTTCATGTGGTTATCCAATTTTCCCAGCATCATTTATTGAATAGGGCATCCTTTTAGACAATATTTCTCAGCCTGCTTGTCTTCTGTCAATCCATCAAGGGTAATAAATTCAACAAACTATGATTAACTGCTACCTTGATGAACTATGTAGGCTATTAGAAATGGCTAATAAACTTGAAAACAAGTTTAAATTTGTGTGACTGATTCTTAATGAACTAACTAGTGGCTCACTTAGTATGGTAAAATCCCTTGTTTGTACCAAAACATTTAATACAGGATGTAATGAATTTTATAACTATAAAAATATTACCTCTGTGAAATATTGAGTGGATACTTAAATCATCAGTTATGTATCTGAAAATATTATAAAAACAATATCTCTGGAAGGCCAAATAGATTTTTTAATGATTAGTGCCTATTAAAAATTTTTAATTTATTGAGTGCTTACTTTGTGTCAGCATCTAGGTCAACCACTTGATTTACATTATCTTTAATCTTTACAATAAAAAATAGGATATCTATGATTTCCATTTAGTTTCCAAAAATAGGAGAGATTATGCAGGTTACACTAAATCATATGATGAGTAAGCAACAGAATCCAATTTGGTCTATAGTATCTCTGACCCCAAAACCTATGATTGTAGAATTTATTTTAAAGTGTTGAAATAATGGGGGGAAACACTATATTTATGTGAAAATTAAATGTTTTTCTATCAATTACTTTAATAATTTGTAGTACTGAAGTATATTAGTATATTTTCTTTTTCTGTTTTATTATTTAAGAATTAATAGAACATCTACTATAAGCAGAATATTGTGCTAAGCCCTAGAGATAGAGGAGTAAAATTACAGTTGACCCTTGAACAATGAGGCATTTAGGGGCACTGGACTCCATGCAGTCAAAAATCTGTGTTCAACTTTTGACTTGTTCCGAACACAATTACTAACAGCCCACTGTTGACTACAAGCCTTATCAATAACATAAACAGTCCATTTACACATATTTTGTATGTTATATGTGTTAATATACTGTATACTTGCAATAAAGCAAGCTAGAGAAAAGAAAATGTTATTATGAACATCATAATATATTTATTATTATTCATGAAATGGCAGTGGATCATCATAATGATCATCATCCTCATTGTCTTCATGTTGAGAAGGCTGTGGAGGAGGAAGAGGAAGGGTTGGTTTTGCCATCTCATTGGTGGCAGAAGCAGAAGAAGTGGAGGAGGTGAAAGGAAGGCGGGAGAGGAAGGCATACTTGGTGTAATGTTACAGAAAGACATTATAGTTTGTCTGACTTTTTGCTTTTTCCTTTTTTAAAAATGTTTCCATATGGTGCCAATACATCTTCCACTGTTTGCTTCAGTTTCAATGCCTGTATCATAGAATGGTCCATGTTGTAAAAAAAATCATAAGCAGTCTTGAATAATTGAAAACTTTCTGCCAGATTGTCTAATGCCAATTTGTTTTCTGGAACTGCTTCTCCTATGTCTTCTTCTTCCTTGTTTGACACTGGTTTGGAAGCCCTCATCTCCATCAAGTTGTCTTCTGTTAATTCCTCTGGTGTGGTGTCTGTTAACTCTTGAATTTCTCCAAGATCTATATCTTAAAACCCTTCATGCCCCCATCTTTTAAATTTATTTTTGCCATACCCACAATCTCTTTTATGATTTCCTTGATTAGCTCTGTTGTAAATCCTGTGAATTCTATACAACATCTTGACACAGTTTTCTTCAGCAGGAATTTTTTGTTTTGGGCTTAATCACCTTCCTGACTTTTGTAAATAGTTTTTCTAGAATTTCATGATGTTCTCTTCATTGGGGTTCTCTTCCATAGTGTTGACTATCCTTCCCATATAGTACCATGTGTAATGAGCCTTAAAGGTCCTTATGACTCCCTGATCTAAAGGCTGAATTAGAGACATTGTGTTTAGGGGCAAGTAGACCACTTTGATGCCTTTGATGTTGAATTCAGGGGTTCTGGGTTCCCAGTGGTATTGTCCAATATCAAAGGAATTTTAAAAGGCAGTCCCTTACTGGAAAGATACATTCTGCCTTCAGGAACTAAGTATCGATAGAACCAATCCAGAAAAAGTGTCCTCATTGTCCAGGCCTACTTGTTGTACAGCCAAAACACTTACAGCTGGTGTTTAGTTTCTCCCTCCAAGGCTCAGGGGTTAGCAGCTTTATGTGTAAGGACAGTCCTGATCTTAGAAGCTACTGCATTTGCACAGAACAGTAGAGTTAGCCTATACCTTCCTGCCTTTAATCCTGGTGCTCATTTCTCCTCCTTACTAATATATGTCCTATGTGGCATTTTTCCCCAGAATAGGGCACTTCTGTCTGTATGAAAAACCTGTCAGGCAGATGTCCTTTCTCCTCAGTGATTTATGTAATGGCATCTGGGAACTTGTAAGCTGCCTCTTTGTCAGCAGAAGCTGTTTCTCCTGTTATCTTGGTATTTTTTTAAGCCAAACCTATTTATAAAATTGTTAAACCATCCTTTGCTGGCATACATTTTCCAGCTTTAGATCTTTCACCTTCCTGTTTACGTTAGGTTGTCACATAATGTGTTGGCTTTTTCTCAAATCATATTAGAGTATATAGGTATGGCTTACTTATAGCAATCCTGTACCCACATAAAAGTTGCATTTTCAATATGAGACAAAAAGGTATTTTGCAAAAAATGCAAGGTTTTCATGCCACTGATGTAGCTACAATGACAGCTTCAAAATTTCCTTTGCTTTTTTTACAATGGTCTTTATGCTGAATTCATTTATCTTGAAATGGCAGGCAACCACAGCTGCAGACAGCAATTTATGGTACATATCAATCAATTCAACTTTTTCTTGTAGTGTCATGACTTTTCTCTGCTTCTTGGGAGCACTTCCAGCATCACTAATGGCACATTGTATGGGTGCCATGGTGTCATTCAAGGTTTATAGTATTGCACTTAAACATGATGAAAAATACACATGAACCACAAGAGATCACTTTTTATTGCAATTTGCAATTTACTGACGAGATGAACAGCTCATGTGCAGATGATTAGCATTACAAGGCTTTATAAAGTGAATACTCACAACACTTGACCTCACTGCAATAGCAACAGGAGATGGTTACAAAATTATTACAGTAGTACAGTGTGCACTACAGTTAATTTTATGCAGCTGTAATCAGCCTTGCAAAGTAACCCCCTTCCTACTTTTTGTTCTCTCAGACTTGTTAGTCAAGCCTAACAACCAGACTTAACTATCCTCTCCACAGGACTCATCATCCATCACTAACAGCTGATTCTTGAATCAGAACACCTGAAGACCCTGTGACTTCAAACCCCACGCAGCCTGAACTGCATTCCACTACCCACTATAAAAGCCCTCGCCCTTAGTTAGTCAGTGAGATGGGTTTGAGACTGTTTCTGCCATTCACTACACAGATATCTTTTACATTAAAATTCCTTTCTTTCTTGGCAACCCTCATTGTCTTAATAATTGGTTCTTTGTGCAGTGAGTGATAGAACCCAGGCTGGACCCCATTTTGGGTTCTGTAACACAGTTATGATATAATACTGCATCTTTGCATTTGTTTACATTTCTCTCACTGTGAGTGGTGCCATGTAGGTAAGTGTGTGAGTTTTAATAACTTTTAATGTTTCATAATAGATTTGGGTATATTTTATGGTAGAAAATGATAAAACAGACTAGCTATTTTATGGCTTCATGACATACTTATCTTTTACAAAAAAAATTTCCTGTATGTCTAGGCTATGAGGTTCATCTGTGAGTGTTTTTCAAATTGTCACAAAGTTCCAAAAATTTTTCCAATATATTTATTGAAAAAAATGTCCCTGTATAAGTGGAACCTGTGTTGTTCAGTTGTCAATTGTATATTAACTTTATAGGAACATAAATTGAGGTTTAGGGAGGTTAGGAATTAACTTAAGATCTTACAGCTAGTAAGTACTGGAGGTATGACTCAGTCATGTCTGTACTTCAAATTATGAAGGCAGTGGGTGGAGATGGTCAATGTATTTCTCCTCTATCTATGTGAGCAGTTCACTTGAAGAGCTACTGAAAACTCCTTCCTTAGGGAAGAAATCTATTGATTGAAATGGACAGAGGAGGGATTAATGGCAACAGTACACACAATCCTTCCTATCCAGCCCTCCTTACCAATTTCCCCCCCACACCCTGGGCCTCAGGCAGGACTTCAAAGATGTCAGGACTTTCTCCTTAAAATAAATGAGTTGTGCAGTTTTTTAGTAACTTAGCTTAGTAGTTTCTTGTGGAGTAATGACTGGGCCCTTGACTTATTTTATTTCTATCTTTCTATCTACCCATCTATCTTAATTCAGAGAAACTAAGAATCAACTTTCCTCTGAAAGCATGTTCTTTTGAACAAAATTGTGAGTAGATATCATCTTGTAATTTTTTCTTGTTCTTTCATCAGACATGAATCTTGCTTTACACTAGTCTATTATTCTCAAAATGTACCATTAGAAGTGAATAAGCTACTCCCATATTGGTGCAGCAAAAGTACAGTAAAACTAGAAACTAAGATGTTTGTTCTAGTTAGTAGTTGTTGCCTGGAATTAGGGTGCTTTTGCTTATGGTATATGAAGTTTGGTTTTTTTTTTTGAGACAGAGTCTCACTCTGTCATCCCAGGTAGAGGGCAGTAGCATCATCATAGCTCACTGTAGCCTCTAATTCCTGGTTTCAAGTGATCCTCCTGCCTCAGCCTCCTGAGTAGCTGGGACTACAGGCGCTTGCCACAATGCCCAGCTAATTTTTCTATTTTTAGTAGAGATGGGGTCTTGCTCTTGCTCAGGCTGGTCTCAAACTCCTGAGCTCAAGGGATCCTCCTGCCTCGGCCTCCCAGAGTGTTAGGATTTACAGGTGTGAGCCTGTAATTTCCCAGCTGGAAATTTTTAAACCTTGACCTCTTTCCTTATTTTCAAAGGCCACATAAAGCTGAATGTTCTGCCAACAAAAATCCATTTTTAAATTCATCCAGGGAAAAAAATCCTGTCACCCAAATATTATTGTTGAATGAATGTGAATTTTACTATGTGGATGATTATGGGTTTTATCTTTTCAAACCCAAGATGTATGGCAGTTTGATATACATAGTTCCTAACCCACACTGCAGTGTCCAGTAAGTTTACCTTTCTTCTTAGCCAGAGCTCCTCTAAAAACCTAAATAGGTGGACTATTTGAACAGGGCAATTTCCCAATATGCACTTCTGTCTGTGTTCTCTGTACCTCAACCAAATGTGCTTTAGTTGTAGTGGTCACATTTAGGATACTGCATACAACCCATGATACGTCTTATTCAGTACTTTTCTAGGAGGGTAGACACAAAATAACTGAGAAAAAAGTACATGGTAGAGCTTAAAATGTGTGAGAGAAAATTGTTGGTGAATTCCAAAACTTTTGGCTATGCACATAACTTGCTCCAAACTAAAGAACTCAGAGATTTTAGCATAAGCAAAAAGCCATAGAATGTAATTTTGGCAAGGTAGGAGAAAGGGATTCAGGGTCGTGATTTAGGAGCAGTTTGCCATCTTACAGAAGAAAAGAAAAATACATAAATACATATTCCTTGGTTGGAGGAAGTGTTTTAAAAACAGAAGTAAAAAGTAGAAATGGGTTTATATGCAGGAGCAGAATTTATGGGAAAAGATAGTTATTGAAGGAAAGCTTTTTAAAACATATTTCAAAAAATTTAGGGGGTACAAGTGTTTTCTGTTGTGTGGATAAATTGTATCATGCTGAAGTTAGGGCTTTCAGTGTACCTGTCACCAGAGTAGTGTGTATTGTACTCTATAAGTAGATTTTTATTGCCCACTTCCCTCCCAACCTGCCCCCTTCTTAGTTTCCAATGTCCATTACTGCTTTTTATGACCATTTATACCTTTTGTTTAGCTCCCACTTACAAGTGAGAACATTTAGTATCTGTACGTTCCTGAAATACTTCATTTAGGATAATGGCCTCCAGTTCCATCCAAGTTGCTGCAAAAGACGATATTTCATTCTTTTTTATGGCTAAGTAGTACTCCATGGTGTATTTCCTTTATCCACTCATCAGTTGATGGGCACTTATGTTGATTCCATATCTTTGCTATTGTGAATTGTGCTGCAATAATCATTCGGGTATAGGTGTCTTTTCTATAAAATTATTCCTTTTTCTTTGGATAGATACCCAGTAGAAGGATTGCTGGATCAAATGTAGGTCTACTTTTAGTTCTTTGATGAATCTCTATACTGTTTTCAGTAGCATTTGTACAAGTTGACATTCCCACCAACAGTGTATAAGCATTCCCTTTTCACCACAACCTCACCAACATGTATTTTTTGACTTTTTAATAATGGTGGTTCAGAAAGGGGTATGGTGGTATCTCATTGTGGTTTTAATTTGTTTTCCCCTGATAATTAGTGACATTGAGCATTTTTTCATATGATTGTCGGCTATTTGTCTATCTTCTTTTGAGAAGAGTCTGTTCATGTCATTTACACACTTTTTGATGGGGTTATTTGTTTTTTTCTTGCCAATTTGTTTGAGTTCTTTCTTAATTTTGCATAGTAGCCCTTTGTCAGATGTATAATTTGTGAATATTTTCTCCCAGTCTGTAGGTTGTCCATTTACTCTGTTGATTATTTCCTTTGCTCTGCAGAAACTTCTCAGTTTAATTAAGTTCCATTTATTTATTTTTGTTATTGCTGTATTTGCTTTTGGGGTCTTACTCATAAATTCTTTGCTTAGGCTAATGTCTAGAAGAGTTTTTCTTACATTTTCTTTTAGAATTTTTATGGTTTCAGGTCTTACATTTAAACTACATCTTTAATCTACCTTGAGTTAATTTTTATATGGTGAGAAATAGGGATCCCATTTCATTCTTCTGCATGTGGCTCTCCAATTTTCCCAGCACCATTTATTGAATAAGATGTCCTCCCCCCCACATGCGTTTTTATTTGTTTTGTCAAATATTAGTCAGTCATAGTTATATGATTTTATTTCTGTGTTTTCTATTCTGTTGCATTGGTCTGTGTGTCGAACTTTATACCAATAACATGCTGTTTTGGTTTCTATAGCCTTGTAGTATAATTTGAAGTCAGGTAATGTGATGCCTCTAGATTTGTTATTTTTGATTAACATTGCTCTGGCTCATTGGAGTCTTTTCCAGTTCCATATGAGTTTAGGATTATTTTTTTCTAGATCCATGAGAAATGATGTTGGAATTTTGATGGGAATTGCATTGAGTCTGTAAATCACTTTGGGCAGTATGGACATTTTAATGATGTTGATTCTTCGAATCCATGAGCATGGGATGTTTTTCCATTTTTTTGTGTCATCTCTGATTTCTTTCATCAGTGTTTTGTAATCCTCATTGTGGAGATCTTTTACGTCCTTGGTTAAGTATATTATTAGATGTTTTATTTTCTTTGTAGCTACTGTAAGGTATTGCACTCTTGATTTGACTCTCAGCTTGATTGTTATTAGTTTATAGAAATGCTATTGATTTGTGTACATTAATTTTGTAACCTGAAACTTTACTGAAGGTTATTGATGAATTATAGGAGTTGTTAGGCAGAGTTTTTAGAGTTTTCTAGGTATAAGATCATATCTTTGGCAAACAGGTATAGTTTGACCTCCTCTTTCCCAATTTGGATGCTCTTTCTTTCTGTTGCCTGATTGCTCTGGCTAGGACATCCAGTATTATGTTGAATAGAAGTGGTGACAGTGGGAATCCTTGTCTTTTTCTTGTTCTTAAGGGGAATGATTTCAGTTTTCCCCCATTCAGTATGATGTTGGCCATGGGTTTGTCATATTTGTCTTTTATTATTTTCAGGTATGTTCCTTCTATGCTTAGTATGTTGAGGGTTTTTATCATGAAGAGGTCCTGGATTTTATTGACTGCTTTTTCTGCATCTATTGAGATGATCATATGGTCTTTATTTTTTATTCTGTTTATGTGGTGAATCATATTTATTGATTTACATATATTGAACCATCCTTGCATCCTTGGGATGACTTCTATTTGATCATGGTGGATTATTATTTTTTTGATGTGTTGTTGAATTTGGTTTGCTAGTATTTTGTTGAGGATTTTTGCATCTATGTTCCTGAGAGATATTGGTCTGCAGTTTTCTTTTTTTGTTGTGTCCTTTCCTGGCTTTGGTATCAGGGTGATACTGGCTTTGTAGAATGAGTTAGGGAGGATTCCTTCCTTCTCGTTGTTATGAAATAGTTTCTGTAGAATGGGTGCCAGTTCTTCTTTTTTGTTCTGGTAGAATTCAGCTGTGAATCTATCTGATCTGGGGCTTTTTATTTTCTTTGAGAGTTTTTATTACTGTTTCAGTCTTCTTACTTATCATTGGTCTATTCAGAATTTCTATTTCTTCTTGATTTAAGCTTGAGAGGTCATGTGTTTCCAAAAATTTACCCATTTCCTCTAGATTTTCTAGTTTCTGTGTGTAGAGATTGGCAAAGTAGTAACAGACTATACATCGTGATGATGTCCTATTTGCTATGAATCTTCCAGGTGTTCAATGACCATCATGTATCTGGATATGTAAACGTCTAGTCGTACCAGGGTAGTTTTCCTCATTCTCTCAAACAGGTTTTCTACGCTCATTGCTTTTTCTTCTTCTCCCTCAGGGATACCAATATTTCTTATATTTCTTTGTTTTGAATAATCCCATATTCCTCCCAGTGATTGTTTATTCTTCTTTGTTCTTTTTCCTACATTTTTTTACTTACTGGGTAACTTTGAAGTCCTTGTCTTTCAAGCTCTGAATTTCTTTCTTCTGTTTGATCCAACCTGTTAAAACTTTCTGCTATAGTTTGAAATTCCCTAATTGACTCTTTCATTTCTTTAAGTTCTGTTATGTCTTTTCTAATGTTATCTAATCCTTTCGTGAATTTTTCATTCATGACTTGACATTTTTTTTGGTTTCTTTGTGATGGTTTTCTACCATCTCCTCAATTCCATCCATCTTACTTGCCATTCATAGTCTGAATTCCCCTGTCATTTCAACAATTTCCTTTTGGTTGAGGCTCATTGCTGGAGACCTGTTGTGATCCTTTATGGGTGTTGAGACAGCTTGTTTTTTCTTTCATGTTGCCATAGTTTTTATATTGGTTCCTTCTCATTTGGAGCCTTTTCTCACAGCTCCAAAACAGATAGCAGGTACAGTATACCAGTTCTCCTCTGCTGGGACCTCTGTTGCTTGATGAAGATAATTATGGGTCCCTATACGATGTGTGCTTGGTTCTTACTCCAGAAGCTTGACCAGGCAGGAGAGTGGCAGGTGCACTACAAGCCTTTAATGCTGCTGATATGCTGTGTCTTCCCTGTGCCCCAGAGCCCCTGTGGTTGTTACTGGGCTGCTGTGGCAGGGTCAGCTCCTGGTACCAGGTGCTCAGGAGAAGTGGGGCTGGCTAGCAGAATGGGACATGTGCACTGGGTTGCTGTGGGGCAGGGTACACGGGCAGGGCAGGATGTGGTACCTAGGCATCTATGCAAGAGGGTGCACATCTTTGGTGTGCCATTTGCCCAGATCCAAAGGCCATGGCTACACTGTATTTCATCCCACTCAGGGCCTTTCAGGCAGTGCTGGTGACAGCAGTCCAGCTGCCCAGCATTGGGTAGTGGGTGCCGAGGGCTACTGGTGCATGCTCTGCCTGGGTACCACAGGAAAGGCAGTTGAGCAGGATTGCCCAGGCCAGAGCAGTAGGTACCAGGCCTGTGATCTCCTGCTGTGCCCAAGGCCTGCAGTGTCAGTGGTGGCAGGAGTGTCTATTTCCTGTCCATGTGGTACATGAGATAACCAGGATTCCCCACTCCTTCCCCACTTGGAAGGAAGAAGGAGGAGACAGCAGTCACAGATCTAACCCCTGAGCAAAAGTAGCATTCTGGGGTTGGTATGTTACAATGGTGCCAGTCAGAGCACCCAGGGCTCACAAGCCAATAGTCCCTTCTTTCTGGAGCAATGCAGCTGCATAGCCTCCAGTCAGGTCTCTGTATCAGTCCAGGGGCTTGCTGTGGTGGAGGGGCCCTCCCAACACTGTGGTTGTAGTATCCTCAGGAAAAGTATGGAGCTCAGGATTTCCTCCTCTGTTCCTTTCCCTCATGTGGCTGCCTTCCCTAATTACCAACAGTCCTGCTGAATAGCTCATCCCATTTCTATTTGCTTCACTTCACTCCTGCCTGGGCTCCATGGATTCCCAGTGTTCTTGCTCAGATGAATGATCCAGAGATGTATATCTATTGGCCACATTCAGTCCTTTCCAGACAGCGGTGTTGTTCAGGCTGCTTCTAGTCTGCCATCTTGCTAGATAAGACATCTGCTTTAAATATAAACAAATTGGACCTCTAAATATTACTTACAGCTGCTGTGGGACTGGTGGGGGTTGGGTAGGATAATGTTAAAGAAAAAAAATTATTCTGGAACTTCTTAAAAAGGTAAGGAAGTCTTTATTCAAGGCTATCACAATAGGAGTCAACACTATTGCAATAGAGGGAAGAGAGCAGGCTCAAGTCTGAATACAGCAATGACAAATGAGGATATACAGCCAAGAAGCAAGGTTGGAAGGTGGGGGAGGGGATTAGTGGATGGAAAATTACTGAGAGAACATATCAAAAGTAAAGGGATTTTTGCTAAACTGTCCTGATAAGATTCTTGCTAAAGCCAGGCTAAGGACTTGGATATCAACAGTAGGGGATGAAGAACTTGATCAGATATCAAGTGTGAGTGGGAGGAATGACTATTCAGGATTCATTGCTAAGACAGGGCTGGGTAGGCCAAAGATAAGATGGGGGCCAAGGTTAAAGGCTAGAGGGAAAGAGGGCTCAGAGAAGACTGACCAAAGTTTGATCAAGGACAGAGTCTTTGTCAATGGTTAGATTTATTAGTCAGGCTGAGAATAGTCCTATTAGTGAGTAGCTACTCTAGGTGTAGCTCAGGATAATGCAGTTTGAATACCAAAGCCCCATACTCAACCTGTGAAAAGTGTGTAGGTGGATGGGTGTCAGGCAAAGCACAGAGTCTCACAGACCCCTGTGTGGCAGAAAAGAGTATATGAAAAGTTCCTGTGAGCTGGTAGACCTAAAAGTCATCATTTGAGACAAGAACAACTCAAAGTGTGTGGCTGACTTTGCGGCTGATGGCCACTGGTGGATCCACAGACACAAGCCACAGTTGTCACAGTGCCTAATGAATAAGACCACATAAAATAAAAATGCACCATGGCAGAGGTCAGTGGGTGAGACTTAGTCTAGGTATAACTCTTCAATGCCAGGATGATATATACGTACCACCCCTGGCTGCAGATTTAAAAAACCCAAAGGATGCCAGGAGAAATTGAAAATGAATAAATTTGAGTGGAATTAATTTGATATTTGAATTGACCGCACTTAAAATTAGAATAGCTTGCATGACCTTGAATTGGCAAGATGAAGTTTTGAATAATTTTCTCTATAAAAAGAAACGAAAGTTCATATGCTCATTTGAGTTAAGTTCTAGAAAAAGAGTTTTATTTACAACACCTGAGTATTGTGTTGTGATTATAAAATTTGTGTATGATAAACATATTTGTCAATGAGAGAAAAAATGTTGTTGGAAATAAGAATTCAAGATTTTATTTCAGTAATGTTAAAGCCAAACGTTTGAAAATCTGCAATGTAAAATGTGGCAAGTTTTACCCAGATTTGTCCTTAGGGAAACACAAACTTGTCCATGACTAAAAAATGCTCTAATTAATATTTAGGGCTCAAATTTGTTTATATTTAACGTGAATGTGTTTCAATAACTGTCTTTTTCCCACAGCATTTAGTACAATATGTGAAACAATTCTCTGTCTAGTTTTTAAAATTACTGGCAGATTTTATCAGTATAAGTAAACTAATCTGTAATAAGACTCCATTATTTACTATTATCAATTTTTTTAGTGTTTATCAAAGATCATTATGTCAGTGGCACTTCATGAAATCATAAAATTTATGGCTAAAGAAAGGATTATTTTCTTTTAGAATGTATTATTTCCTCTGGCAATATCGCCACTCACTTCCTAAACAGGGAGGAATCTGGACTAATCCAAGGACTGTGTAAATGCTATTATGAAATTAATAATGTCTGAGAATCTGTTTTTGTTAAGGGTTTTTCTGCAAATATGCATGTTGCTAGGACTTAACCTTGGTTACTAAGGAAAACTTTGAAATCCTGAGTACTGTAGTTAACAGCTAGATTTCTCCTGGGAGTAGGAAAGAGCCTGTGTCCTTTGGGAGTAGAAAATGTCTCCTTTATGCTTGAAAACTTAATTTATTCAAGCTGTTTCTTTGGGGGCACTACACAATTATAATCTTAACCATCCGTCTACCTTGGAAGAATAAGCCAGTAAAACTAGAAGCAGCTTTGATGGATGGTTGCTTAAGAATGAAATGTTATGTCTTTCCTACTTATCCGTCTTAGATGCCTCTCTTTCAAGTAAGAAAGGAAAACACTGAGAAAACGATTACAGTTTCTATGTAGAAGGAAGATGGAAATATCACTTTTGAACTTAAAAAAAGCAAGAAAAACTAGCAAACTATATAAGAAATTACTATATCTCAATCCAGTTATGTCTTAATAGCTTACAATTTGAAAGATAAGAGTCAATGTTTTTGGGGATTTACAAGAGCCTAATGAATAGTGAATTTCTTTGTTCTAGCTCTTAAGAAGACAGAGAGAAAGAAGACAGAACTGCAAATATCACCTTTCTTCTGATGACTTTACTAGTAGTGTGAAACCGCAAATGGAACTCTGCTATTAGTCTGAATCTGAGAATCTGAGTTCAGGGGATCATGCTATACCTGACGCTCCTTCTAACCAGAAAAGCATTTCCCTATCTATGACACTTACACCATGATACTTTGGCTATTTTTTTTTTTTTTTTTACTATTTCCAGACTAGTTTCTAACGTTGTTACCTCTTCCCAAGTCTGCCACTGTCCAGACTGAATTCCTTTCAGATCAATAAATCAGCATGGGTTGGTTACAGTGCTCCAGTTGAAGGTGTGATTGGAACTAGTTAGCAACTGTTCTCTTTAGATGTCAGATGTATATGTCAGGGTCCTTTTATTCCCAGTTTTTCTTCTATTAAACTTCCAGTCTCTGATGCACTAGTATGCCATGCTATGTTCATGCAAGTTCTTACAATCATTCTTTATTGAGCAACATGATATAATCAACAAACATTTTAGGTTTGTGTTTGGACAGAATCACAGAAATCTTACGAGATTTTCATGAGACCACTAGTGAAATTGTCTTTGGCAAGGAGATTAAATGTGACTCAGGTCTGAAAAACAAAAGTAACTTGGAGTCCTGGGAGCATTGATGAGTCTGCAGATTGACCTATGGTTTGAGTCAGGAATCAGAGACAAAGACAGAGGAGGAAGAGAAGAAAGAGGAAAAGCAGAAGGAGGGCAGCTTGCGGTCACAAGCCTGAAAAGAATAGGATGTTGACTTGAAATTGTCATCATTGTTGGCAGGTAGGGAGAACTTGTCAGAAGTAATAAAGAATGAAGCCAACATATGGAGAGAAGCAGAGCAAGAGAGAAAGGAGGAAGAGGAGGTAAACATGTATGATGAGAGAGGGAGAGAGAGAGAGATTGTATAACCAAGTTGCTAGTTTGAATTGCTGCATCCAGCAATGCCAGAAGTCACCTCTACCTCTGGATTTTCTGATTGTGTAAAACCAATGAATCTCCCACTTACCTACATTTTGGGCATGGGGCTTATTTTTGAATCGATACTTTGATCCATTTTCAAATGAAATATGTAAGATTTAATTTTATTTAATGGAAGGAAAGAGCAATATAGGGCATCCCAAACATCTCCATACAAAGGAAATTGTGAAATTTTGTAATGAATATTTTGTAAATAAAGGTACATTTAACTACAATTTCTCATTTTCCCTATGTATGGCAACTTTTGGGATACCCTGTAGATTAAAAGTGAAAACATCTGGGTACTAGTCATGACTCTGATATTTATGTGATCATTAGTAAGTCATTTATTCATTCTAAACATGAGTTTCTTTATCTCATGTGAGAAAGACACTTTAATTTTATAACTCACGACATTTGTTGTAGATCCTAAGGAAATAAAATTCGTTGAAATGTGATGATTGCCTCTGTCGGACTCGAAGCCACTCTTTCCACTTTGCTGCAGAGTGTATGTTAGAACTTATCTGTGTACAAGACTAGTATTAATGAGGCTATCCAGTGTTTTATATATCCTTTTTTATAAAAACCTTGGCTTGGAAACTATCTTACTGTCCTCCAATATTCAAAAGAACCATTTTGTATCAATAATCTTTGCCCAAAGAAAATCATTAGCCCTGAATCATTAGCTCATAAGCTGTTTTCCTGCTTCCTTGGGAGTTACCCAAATTTCAGTGGAGGAAGTTATAAGAAAACCTTGATTCATCCGTTCTAATTCTCTGTAGGTATTTGTTTGCATTGACAATGCATTTATATATTTAAGCCTTCCATGATCATGATGCCTCTGGCCTGTTTAGTTGTTGAATGTGCTATCTCTCAGACCAGAGAAGGTCAGAGAGCTCCCAGGGCATAAACAAAATAATAGAACTAATGAATTACATGGCAGATAGACTGCACATATTTCACACTAAATGGATTGCTTAATTTGGTTAGTTCAGTCACACAGCTGGTCAATTCATTGCCTTAATCAGTTATATTTAATGCTCAAATTGACTAGTATGCTTAGGCAAATGGCCAAACTGATTGTCCAGTGTAAACAATGTTTAAGTAACTATTTTTCTCAAATTCTAGACATTCACAAATATGTCTGAAATTATAAGATTTTTCTGTTCATTGATGAATTTGTGTATAACCTATCCCATGGAAAATGCTGTCCATAACCCATTGGTAATGCACTTTACCATGCATTGTACCATGAACTTCAGAGAACCAATTTACAATGGTGGATAAATTTTGGTAATTCAACTAATTTGTAAATTGTATAATGGTGTCTGAACTCTAAAGCTTTTCTTAGAGACCTTTTTTTGTCTTTTTCATGTAGGCAATAAACTCAAAGAAAGCACTGTCATTTTACCTAGAATCACAATAAATTCCAAAATGTTGTTGCCACTGTTATCTCTTCCTAATACCTAAGGAAACTTAGCCCTAAAGATATTAAGAAAGTGAAGCCAGAGGTCTTAATAAAAGTAAATATCCTGGGGGTAAATTGTTATCACATCATATCTTTTGAACAGCCAAAATTTCCTCACCATTGTGCTTCTCTAAAAATCCCCTTGAACATTATGATTTTCAGATATATTCATTTCTTGCTTTTAAGACTGAAAAACAACAAACACACACAACTTTTCAGATAAGTATATTTTTAAGATTTAAGAAGATACATGCCAGTATTTCTTTAGAGGATTCTAGAAAGACATGTGCAAGTTTAGGTAGCACACTGGTGAGAGAAGCCTCTTTCATAATATTTATTGATAATTTGAGACATTATATTAATTAAAAATCTGTGTTAAATTATAGATTATCCTTTGGGAAATACCTTATTTCTTCCTTTTATTTCTGTGCATTTTTAATTAACAAATTCTAATTTAGCATTTTCCTTCCATAAGATAATAGACCATTTCAAATACTCTCTTTAAATATTTCTTCCTGGTACAGTGTAGCCAGATACAAGCCTGATATCTTAGACCTAGAGGGAATTGTAGAGATCATTTGAGTCACCTCTGATTTTTAATTGTAGTGGAACCTAAGTCCCAGCGGGATTTAATGACGTGCCCTTTGCTAGTTAATGTCTGCAAAGACATAGGAACTCAAGCTTTTACCCCTTCCTGTCAAGTATCCTTTCCATTAAAATTATTTAAAGAAATGCTGTATAAAAGCTTTCTTCAGGTATAATTCAGCTAAATATCCCCAGGGCAATGGAAAGACAGGTTTGTGCCTCAATACAGTTTTATTTCTGAGCTAGAAGAGGAAATCATTGAATTGAATAAAAGACTGAAAGAACATAATTTCTTTTTTTTTTTCTTTTATAAACTCTTCCTGCTGTCACTAGGCCTGAGAAGATGAGGTTTAATACCCTTCGTGCCTGTGAGTGGATATGTTGTGACTCAACTTCGTGGCCAACTGATAAAGTAAGGCTAACCCTTTGTTGACAAAACAGTTTTTCTACTTAACTATTAATCACAATCATCAATTAAGTTAATGTATATTCTGTAGGGGCTGGGTGGGAAGGGGTAGAGTAAGAAAGTATCTGTGAGTTAAAAAAAACTCCAAGTGTGAAATTGGAGTCATTTTCATGTTTGGGGGTAAGTCATATTTATCTACTCATATATATATTTGGAGATATCTTGGGTTATAATAGTATACTTTTTCTATTAAATCAAATTCAGAATATGGATAACAGGTGCTTTTCCACAAACCAGTAGAATTAATTTCATAGAGAAAATGGAAAATTACTTCTTGGTTTTTCTAAGAGTCAGAAATTACACTAGATATTATGAGCAGAAAAGTTAATCCAGAGCATTATTGAAAAATAGGCTCTGAGCTATACTTCAGAATGTCACATATTGACTTGACCAGCCAAGGGACATACAACCTCTGACACAGTCAGGGAAGTGGAAAATCATCAGAAGGCTACCACTGGATCACTGAGTTTGGCAGGCTGTTCCTAATGAATCAGGAGGTGACTGACATCCCAGGACTATACTTCCCCTTCAAAACTGCCATATGAATGTATCTAATTGATAGAACCTTATTTGCATCTAATATTTGTGAAGGAATCTGTGAAATGAAATCTTTAGCTTTCTGTCCTTACAGTACAGAAAAGCACCCTGTAAGGTGGTAGGAGTGGATTATATCAAGGGACCAGACCATATCCAGCACAGCTTTCTTGCAAGGTACTCCAGTGCACCTGTAGCTTTAAAATCCTATTCTGATTTATCTAAACGACCCATATCCTGCTTAGCTGCTTACATTTTTTCAAAGACTAGATCTACTCTTTATATACAACCAGCCACTGTTCAAATAGGAGTGGACATATATCAAAGTACACATGATTTTGTTTCCTTGCGTTCTGCTTTCAAACCCCAATAGCATATAGAAGTCTTACCCAAGATTTCCCACCCCTCAGCCTGCTGCATTTTAAACAATAAACTAAAACATCTGGCTCTCTATTCTCAAGCAGTCATTTTTTTGGAATTAAAACTTAATAACTTTTTGGTTTCAGGTTTATATCTATTTTGAATTTTAGAGCAATAGTAGCAAACTATAGGTTTCTATATTTGACATTTTTCTTGTCCTAAAATTTATTTAGGAAAACTATCAAGTTGGTCTTAGAATTTTGTATTAGCTTTCTAGGGCTGCCATAACAAAATATGTCAGACTAAGTGGCTTAAATAACAGAAGTCTATTTTCTCACAGTTCTGGAGAATAGAAATTAAAGATGAAAGTTTTGGCAGATTTGGTTTATCGTGGGGCCTCTCTCCTTGGCTTGCACACAGCTGCCTTCTCCCTGTGTCCTTCCATGGCCTGTCCTCTTTGTGTGCCCTTCCCTGGTTTCTTCCTCTTCTTATAAGGACACCAATCATATTGAACTAGGGCCCAACCCTTCTGACCTCACTTAACCTGTTTAAAGGCACAAGTACAGTCACATTGGCGGTTAGGGCATAAACATATGAATTTTGCGGGGACACTGTTCAGTCCATAAAAAATTTATGTAGTATATTTGTGAAAAAAGTAAAAGTACAAATAATTATGGATACTGCATTTTAAGTTAAAAATTTAATTAATAACATACATAAAGTGCATGATTTACTATGAAACAAGATTGCACTGAATAGATGTGGCAATATGAACTACAATTATATTATTTAAACTTCTACAGATGTTTCTGATTATTTTTACTATTGTAATCTTTCAAATTAAGTATTCAACCCAATTGGCAAATTTTGTTTTAAATTTAAGTAATAAGACATTTTTAACAACTCAGATAAAATAAGTGGAAAGTTCATATTTCAATTTTTATCATTACATCTAGTCCAATCACGATCTAATTGAAAATGATTTCTACTTTGTTTACATTTCTGGTATGTTTAGAGGAATCTCAGATGAAATCTACATTTTCTAACTGTTGATCTAAGGCAAATATTTCTTATTGAATTACTAAATAAATATAATTTCAAATCAAATGTTTATTTGGATCCTTTTACATAAAACTAAATTTTTATTATTTTCTTCAGATTTTTTTCCTTCTTTCATCTGTAGAATAGCAATAACATTTTTGTGAACCAAGGATTAAGATTTTATCATATCAAAACTACATATTTCTTTGTTCTCACTTTTCCTAGATAAATATAAGTGGTAGAAATACTAGAGAAAGTATTAATAGTGTTTAAAATGAAGCATTCCTCTGATATTGTGCTCTCTAGCTAACAGTTCTGCTTACAATTAAGCATTCCAGTTAGAAGTAAGTTGTACATGGCTTTACCTCATCACAGCCTTTGCTGAGTCATAGGAAATAGCAAGTTATCTACAGTGTGGTAATTTAAGCAAGTAAAGTAATGTAAGAAAATTATTCAAGTTATCTCCTCTCATCCCTAGTAGTAAAAATATGTCAAGTTTCCACAAGACAATTGGGACAAGTTAATTGTTCCTTGGGACTGAATCCATCTGACTTTTCATCTTCTATTCGCTTCATCATGTCCACAATACTTCCTTTTAACATTCTCACTTACCAAAATTTTTAGTGACGTTTTATAAACATAAAAACTTCATTTTCAGTTCCTCTATTTCAGGGTACTCCTCAAAGAACTGTGCTCCTATGCATTTATGTTTGGTAAACCAGACACTTGATATACGACATTCCAAGATCACAATTCCATGACAAAATATTTTTAAAAATTTAGCATTACCATTTGTCAAACAGAAACACATTTTCAGATAATTTACATGTGCAATGACGAGACCATATTATGAGAAAGAAAACAATAACTCCTAGAACTCTTGATTCCAGAAAATTAGCTAAATGAGTTCACTAGTGAATTACTTCTTCCTGGATACTTTTCTTGCAATTATATATTCCATATATTTCAAAAAATAAAATGATAAAAAACAATTAGGGTAAGTCAGACACTTTCAGCTTTTGTCATAAATAATTGGAAACCACAATTGAACATATATAAGACAAGGCAAGGGAAAAGTAATTTTGTTAGATTTATTTGGGGAATTTAATTATTATAAAAAAGGTCTATGTTTAAATATTTTTACAAGATTCTGTGGCCAGGGGATTGGTTAAAAAACTAAATAATGTTTTTCCCATAATAATTGATATTTGTGTATAATCTTATCAAATTATGTTGTATGGCTTGTCATCCCAGGATGTATGATAGTGTGGCTACATAATCTAGCCTAACATGGCCTGCATTCCATTTTGGAAAATGATTAGTAGAAGTGAAAGCAGGCATTTCAATTGACGACTTCTTTTACATGATTTTAAATCACTGTTTCAAGAAAAATAAGTTATGGGTGATGGGAATGTGCAACTATAAGAAAAAGACAATAAGAACTTGCTGGCAGAAAATTTCACCGAAAAGCTTTATCCAGTGAAGGGGTGTTTTCAGATACATTTGCTAATTAATGACTGATTCTGAGAGTTAAAAGTCAGCTTTCCAAGCTTTGGTTCCTGATCCTCTTTGTAGCCTTGAATCTTATTCCTTGCCACTTGACAGCACTGCTGCATGAACCATTTTCTTGAAAAGTTGTCACAGAAAAGTTAGAAGGAAAGACAGTTAGCTTCCCACTATGAGCAATATTCTAACAGAGACAGAACTAGTGGAGAGTTTTGACTAAGAGGCCATGGAGACATCTAATCTGGAGATTCTTTTTCTTCTATTTCTGATGGAACTTATTAATTCTGCCATTTACTTTTACACATGACATTAGTTTTTCTTTGATAAGCTGTGCATATAATTTTAAGCCCACCGACCATAATTTTATGCTTAATTGTACCCATTTCATATTATGACATATTGGTAAATTAAATTTTTTTTCAAATTCCAATGTTATCAGTATTAATATCTCAAAGAGTATCAATGGCTCTGAAATTCAAACTGAAATAGGAGTTCAAACGTATTGAACTTTCACTTAATGAAAAAACTCTTTATACACTTACAAAGTAACAGGAACAAAACTACAAAATTGTATGGAAAAACCTTAAACTCATTTTTGTACCTTTTTATATTGTTTCCCTAAAAACTCACCACTTTTAATAAAATATTCATACCCATTAAAATATCTGAAGATTCAGGACAAATGGAGTGAAGTAACAGGCAACATAAATGATTAAAAATAAAAATGATAACTTAATAAGGGGAAACTAAAATTAAATGCATGTATAAAAAGTGATGAAAAATAAGGTGGAAATCAGAGAAACTTCTGTGAATTTGAACAATGTACATAATAAAAATATAATATATCATTGTAAATATATTGTAAAATTAATAAAATGAACCAAGGAGTAGTATTTGTCTTGAATATCACTCCTCAAACATCATCCTACTTAACTCTCTGTTTATATAAGAAAAAGGATGAACACTTTAATTCATAATGATATAAAACAAGAATCAAAATTTGTAAACAACATTGTATAGAATAGCATGTACTAGCTTTCCCAAGCATAAATAAGATGCTGAAATATATCTCCTTCTAAGTTGTAATGTACTTCGGTATTTGTTTTATTAAATTTAAATGTCCAGAAATGAGACTTGTGAGATTGAAATTCATGCAATACTTCACTTTCCTGTTAATCAATAAGATATATGATAGCTGATAAGGGAAATAAATATTAAAACCCAATTTAAAAGCCTAACCTTGTCCCAAAACAATGAATACACAAAGTCCAGAGAGAAAAAAAGTAAATATGTAAAATGAACATCTAGAGAGAATATAGTATATATAAAAATTAAGCATAGTAAATACCAGGTACAAATATTTGTCATCATTGGAGAAGTAAAGAAAAAAGTAATGGAAGAAAATACATCTTTACAAATACAACTCAATAAAACTTTTAAGAAATAAAAGATGGTTGGAAGTTATCTTTTGAAGGGCACTACAGTATGCTTGTGAAACTGTCCTTGAATGGTCAACACACACTTCTAATCTAGGAAAATTTTGGGGTGTGTTGCTCATACATTTTGTAGTTCAACTTTCTCTTCCATGTGGGAGCATAGTCAGGTTGTGTTTATGTACCTAAAGATTGTTTTAATTGGCTGATTGAGAGTTTACACAAGAATGGTGTAGTAGTTGGAACTTATTTACTCTAGAGGATGACTGCCAGAATTCAAATGCTGACTTCACCAACTGTCACCTACCTTGTGTAAATATTAACCTTTCATGCCTCAATTTCCTCATCTTGAAAATGTGGAAAACAGTATCTATCTCATCCATTGGCACATATACTATGTGTTTATTGAATAAATAAAAATAAAATAAAATATGTGCTTGTCCATATTAAAAATGAGATAATAGATTAGAACAGCTTGGAATATTAAGCTAGACAAAGTTAAACTGGAAATACTCTTCCTATTCTAAATAATAAATAAAACTGGTAGAAAAAAGGATCCCATATACATTAGCTAAGTACTTTTATGGAAATAAATGGAGGAGAGAATACCAGCTTAGTTTTATAACGTCTACACTCTTCACTTATTACTAGCAGGATCTTAAGTAAACAGCTTAGATGTTCTGAGTCTGCATTCTTATCTATAAAAAGTCAAAACTAAAAATTAAATTACATTCTTGCCTTTAGCATATATCTTAAGAATGGCAAACACTTCTCACCTAATTTTAGCACAGTAAATAGAATTTTAAATTTTGAATTGATCTGAAAGTGCTCTAATCACAATCACAGAAATCTTTCAGTAAGCTAAACATCACTTAAAATTATGCAGAAATAAATATATAAATATTAATATATTTATTTAAGGCTAATATAAGTGCATTAAATATATTATGGCTAATTCCTATTTTGTTTTCTAAGTTAAGTTGAGTTAAGTTAGAGGTTATTGTTTTGAACCTGTGCACAAAGAAAGTTATTGATTAATCCATTATCATCTGAAGGGATCATGAAGTAGAAAACCACCATAAACATTTTGGAAAGTTTTGAATAGATAATTCAGCTAATTTCCACTGGAACTTACTTTCCTCTGAACCTTGCCTATCACAAACTGACCTATAAACCTTATACTGAACTGCTCACTTAAGGTGGAAGTACTACCATAATAATGAGACTTGAGTAAGGGGATATTTCCATGTCTCATTATTATAGCAATTCTTCTACCTTATGAAGTTGCCTTCTATATATGCTGCAATTGAAATAGATATTCAAAGTGATTTTCCAAATAATTGCATTATTTTATCTTTTTGATGACATTGGTCCTATTGATGACAATATTATTCTTTGTTGTTTTTGCTCTTGTTTTTAGTAGAATTAAGATGTCCCTTTGTCTACCAATTTCTTTACCATTTTTATAAACATAGCTATCTCTTTCATCCCTTGATGCCACTGTATTATCTGGCTTGCATGTCTACATTTGAAAGGCTTAGTTATATTAACATCTTTTATACTAACAACTTACTAATAACATGCTATATAAAGGGCTCATATTATCAATCTCACCAAAATAATAACAAGATTTTCCTTTTAAATTGTCCAACCAATGTAGTTATATAAAGCTTTATATTTGTACAAAGCATTTAATTTGCTCTTCCTCATAAAATCTAGATTTCCGCTTCCAGCCATGACTAAATAACTGCTATCATATAGTCCTTCCATTGTAAACAACTAGCACACTGAAAACAATAAAATAAAATAAAACAACTGTTTTCAGAATTTGGACAATTGGCTGCAAATATTTGATTCTTGAAAGAGAGGAAACAAATGAGGTGAGCCTTCACAATTGTCCAGCTTTTTATCTGGAGGAATTTACCAGATTCCAGCATTAGGAAGGGAATTAAAACATAATGTAACCTCCCTGAACTAAACAAATCTAAGATTGAGAGGTTCAAGTAGCCAGAAATTGTGGAGTAGAGCTCTAGAGAGAAGAGATCTATTAAGAAAATGGAAAAGAAAAGAAAAAACTTCAGAAATGTGTTCAAGTATTCCTTTTGTGTCCTTGTCTAAATATCAAGATGTGCATGTTTTGGGTGAGATTCCACAAGACTCATCAAAAGACAACAATCAGGGAAATAACAACTCCTGGAGAGCTGGTACAAGATTAAGAGATACTTCATTTCTGACTGACAAGGATGGGCAGTCTTTAGGAACCACCGAATGCATTCAGTAGATATACCAGTAAAGGCACACCTTTAGGAGATTTATCCAGCCTGAACATGTGGACTAAAAGCTATTTTAGACCCACAAAAACAATATCAACCTGATCTGTCAGAAAATTAACTGCTTGGTTTAAAAAAATAACACCACTCTTTAAACAAAAATCTAAATATTCAAAACAAAATTTATAATGTCTAGCATCCAATAAAATATTACTACATGTAAGAAATAAGCAGAGTTTAAAAATTAATTTAAATGATATCTAACTAGAAAAGTGGCAAATTACATTGTGAATTTTAATATTAATGTGTAGGAGTAAAATGGCTGGCATTAACAATAAATGATTGGGTACAAAAGCATGCTGTTGTGAGGTTCTCATATTATATATGAAATGGTATAACATCAAAGAATTATTTCAAGCATTTTGAATTACCCTTGAAAATGATAAAATTAATCATTCGTTACATGTTCCCTGCATTTCTGGCTCTTATCCTTGGAAGATCTTCCCACCTGAGATTCTTTTCACCTGAATTCTGTGCTTTCAAAATTCCCTTCACACAATTCTGAGGTTTATGAGGAGAAAATAAAGGATTTTTGATTTGGATGAGGGTCATATTTTAATAGCTATGCTTTGTAAAGATTTATTTGATTGTAATGCTTACAATAAGCTTGAACATTGATTACCTTTAATTTTCATGTCCTCCCCATACTCACAAAACAAATAGACCAAAAATGAAAACAAAAAGGCTACTTCTTTGATCAACCAGATGCCATGATGATCTTATGTTCTACCTGCCTTAATTGTAGATATGTGTATCTTTTCATATCATCATTCAACAATCTTTAATGTATTGGGCATTAGACATTCAATTGGGAGGAATCCTTGCAAAAATAGGTCTAAATAGGCTTAAGAAATAGTCATGGGTCTCATTTTTGCTTCTCTTTACAATATGTAGAAAGGAAGAAAAGATACTTCCATTCTTATTAAAACAGCCTTGGTATACCAAATAAACAAAATAGCATTTGAGCAGGAAAAGCATTTAGATTTGAATTACCTTAATTGGACAGTTATATTGATCAAGTTGAATGTCTAATAGCTGTGTTTTATAGATTGATAGAATAAATTTAATGACTTAATCCCAAGAGAGAATTTTGCTTAATACAATTAACAAGAAAGAGAACCACATTCATTTTATTAAAAAGAACTTTCATCACTCAATTTAATCTACTTAATGATATTCAAGCATAGTTTGGTAAGTTGATATCTTTAGTATATTCACGATACAAATGTATATGAACACAGATTTATGAAGGGAGAAAAAGAAAGGAAAAATCTGCAAGTAGTCAGGTGTCTAAAAATCTGTCTAATATCTGCAATAAGCAAACATAATTTGTATACTCATGATGTAAGAGTTTTTCCTCCCTCTGGTAGTAAAAATTTTCAAATACTTATTCTGTTTTAATGCTGTTTTACATTTATGCATTTCCATGCTTCGTATTATCAAAAACATTTACTGGACCCTTTATATATGCAAGAAATCTATTCTATTTATTGCATTTCTTTCTCCAAGTGAATTTGTTGACCAAGCCACAGTCCTTCCTTGAAATACAAGATCTGTGAAATTGAAGCAGAGACACATTAAAAAAATTATGAAAATTATTGTAATAGATACAGTAAACAAAGCTTGTTTTAAAAACCGTTTTGCATCAAGTATTAACTATATTCAGTCATTAATTCATTATATTTACTCTTATTCCCACCTTTAAATCCTGTATGCTTTATATGAGTTATTTTTTGATCTTTCAGTGGTCATATGCTCCTGTGAAGCCTCCTTATAACTATACAGTGTTTTCATAACAATATGTTCAGACATTTATTACAGAAATTGTTACATTATATTATATTTTATAGTGCAAAAGTGGGCTTATTTTTAATTATCACTTTTATTTATTCTTCCATTCTATATGCATTTATTGCATGAACTATATGTTAGGTAGCATGCTGGAAATTCTTTAGGTAATAAAATTATATGTATTTGTCTCCCTAATAAAAAGTTGTAACATTTTTAAATGTATGGCTAGAGAACGGGATGAATGAATCAATAAATTTCCAGTAGCTAATATCTTTCTGCATCAATAAGGAGTTTTATAGTCACTAACAAGAGAAAAATAATTTCCTTTCCTTTAACAAAACATATGTGTCCAAAGTTATAAGGGGGTAATGATAGCTAAGTTCAAAATTAAAACATGAAACAATTAGCTCGTAACTAATTCGGTAGTCTCTACAAAATTTAGTGTCAGGCATCTTTGGAATCTTCTTGGAGTCAGGGAAATATTCATGATTTTATTATTTGAGCTATAGTAATTGCCATAAACTAGTAGCTTTATCATCATGTATTTTTCCAATTTCTATGCATTTTACAGACAATTTATTTCAGTGAGGATGAAATTATCCAACTGCATCCTGACTTTATTGCATTTTGCAACTGAAAGATAAAAACAGAATGCCGAAATAAAAAGCCAGTAAAATATTAATTACAGTAAAAATATTACTTACATTAAGAAATGTGGTAAAATTGTTGACATGTACAAAATAACAGAAACAGAAAATATAAAGGTGGTCACCAAAAGTTGAGGGGAGTAGGAGTGGGAATTATCGTGGAATGCATATGGACTTTCAATGTTGCAAGTTGAAAAATTTTAAGAGATCTGTTGCACAACAACGTTAATATAATTAACACTACTGAACTGTACACTTAGAAATAGTTAAGAATGTAATTTTAATGTTATGTGTTTTTACCATAATAAAAATAATAAAAGTTGTTGATATGTAAATTTCTTTCAAAAACATTTCTGGCAATCATTAAAGAAAACATTTATCAAAATATCAGTTAAGTACACTTGCTAAGAAGCGAGTGAAACAAAAAAGACTAAAACACAGTTAAAAATACCAAAATAGTTTCTATGTGAGCTACTTCTGACTTAAAAAAAGTATACATAGTCTGGAAAGTCTTTATTAACTGTTCTCATGCCTTCATGTTGGTGTTAGTTGGGCCTTTACTTCAGTATCTCTAGAATAACAACTTATTTTGCCCAGTTGCTTCAAATATTATATATTTTTATAAATGACTTCCAAATATTTCCTTTTCTCAGACATCTCTGCAGGGCCATATGCCAATCAATATTCTAACTGCCTACATCCAATAGGTCTTCACATATTCCATTATCTTCTAAAATTTATCCTTCCTATGGTATTTTCTATCTTGACAAATAGCATCTTTCCCAATACAAATACTCAAACCAGAAAACTGTGATCTGCTAAATCCCCTTTCTTCAAAACCATAATTAATACATGAGGAAACTGAGGCCAAAAGAGATATACAATGCTATCGCAGACAGGACTTAGAAAGAGTCAGAAACAATATCCATTACTTCTACGTCCCGCCCAGTTCTCTTTCCACTAAGCAATTATGCAGATATAAATCACATTTCTCCCCTTCTAGCTCTCAAGTTTTTTGATAAAAAGTTTGGAAACATGAAAGTGGCACATACTATGTGGTGCTTAGAAACACAATATATTAGATTACTTCTAAACGCTCTCAGCTTCTTCCTTGGCAGAGAATCTGACTTGCATTTGGGTACCACATAGTCCTGTGCTTTAGAGGAATCTGTGCCCTTCCTTCATCCCATGTGGTGAATCAAGCTAATTAAAGATGGCGAGATGATTCCACTCTCAATCTCAGTGTTGAAAAGAGAATATAATGCAATTTTGCCCGTCTTTGAGTTCTGAAAGAAAATTTGGGGAAAGCAATTCTTGCACTTCAAAAGGGTCACAAAGAAATAATATTCTGGCTTGTGACTTCTAACATTATTGGGTTCAACTGTATGAGGCTTGGAGCTAGTGATAAATCTTATAGTCGTGAGAGGGAAGCCTGATGACCAATGCCAAATTGTCATGAGTCAGCTCTGCAATATGGAAATATTTTTAATTTGTGATCATTTCAAGTTGCTGAGTGAATAGCCTTAAACTCACATACTTACAGATTTTGGGAAGGACTATGAAGTTATAAATCCATTTACTGTTTAAGTCATTTTGAGCTACATTTTCTAATGTTTTCAGATAGGCAACCAAAGCGTGACATAGTATGGTGCAATATGGGAGGAGGAGGAAAATATCCCTTTTGTTGATTCTGGTGTGTCTCATTGCTTTGGTTTAATGTTTAAATCCAACACTTATGCCCGACACAAATTGTTTTTTGTTTTTCCAGTAATTTGTGTGGTGTCCAACCACATTTCATCAAAGCAGAAACAAAGTAAGTTTATAAAGGGGCAGTAATTAATAGGGAAGCAGCAAAGTAAAGCTAAATATGGTCTCTTTGACAGTAACAGAAACAAGTGCCTTTCCCAGGTATCTGTGAACATCTCCCAGACAGAACCTAAACTCAGTGCCAGTCACTCATTAATCCTCAATGTCATTTTAAAATTTCTGTGCACCAGAATTTGGTAGGCTGACAGAATAAAAGGCAGAAAATGCAACCCATTAGGAGATAAAGCCCTGACTACTGTCTCACAACTAGAAAAGAAAATAAATGGTTCTTATTTTTTGATGCTAAGCATTCTGCCAATAGCACAAAACAGTTAATTTTCAATTGTTATCCTTTCTTACAATCCACAATTATTATCCACTGTATGTCCAATGTTGGACTATGAATTATTAAAGGTACAAAGTAAAACCACATTCTGTCCTTAATGAATCACATAATAAATTTTAAAAAAAATTATTGGATTTTTTAGAACTGATAATAGTTGCCATTGAAATTTAAACGAGGAAGAGAAGAATGATCTAAATAAATGTAGAAGACTAAGGAAAAAACAAGAATTATGCTTGACTTTGTGTTTAACAAAAGGGTTTAATTAGGGAAATGGAGGAAAGACTTCTGGAACATATGGAGAAGGAGCTTGTGTAGTGCGTTAATCTACTTAGAACAAAGGACACAAAGATAGAATAGTGGGGAAGAAGGGAAACTGGAATATTAGATAGAAGAATATAAGAAAATAATAAACTTGATGAATCCAGTCTAGATATTTAAAAGTATCAACTTCAAAAATGTTTATAGAAAGAAGGAAAGACAGCAATATCCTGGTACTATCTCTGTCTTTTCAAATGGATGGCAATGAGACCTAGTGTTTTAAGTGATGCTAACAAGGTCATAAAAATAATGATAGAAATGAAACGTGGAACCAAATATCCATACAACCACGCCATTGTTCTTTCCATGTAGCAAAGAGCACACTGAATAGGATGAGAGATAAAGGAAAGAAAGTAAATTGGGCAGGGCTATCAGCAAGCCGTTAGATATGTTTTAGTGCCATATAATTCAGGGCCTTGATTACAATGGTGGAAGACTGGATAGAATGCAAAGGGTGAATTTTCAAGACATGCTAATGATGAAAAGGTAATAATTGTTAAGAAAATGAATACATGGTTTAATTGGAAGAGTTCAACATGAGAAAAGAAGGCAATATTGCCAAGAAAAATGGCTTGAGGGCAGAAATGATGGTACCAAATTCAGTTTTATAAAATAATTTTAATACCTTTTGTCATGAATGTAATAGACATTTGTAAAAAATACAGATGTGTATAAATGTGAAATTTTTTGGGAAAAAAATCTCCATGTTAGTCCCACTTACCCACTCACAATCAGGATTCTCTTTGACCAAACTCTACTCCGGCTCCCTTGAAATCTTTCTTAACTAGGTCCTGAGTTTGAGACATCTATGTTCATTTCTGCATTGTTCAATTTTAGCAAGAATTGCGCCAAGTCAGTGTAGCCATCGTATTACACTTGAAATCTGATCAGGTTCCTCAAACTCCACCATCCCCCTAGGAGATACCTGATCACCCTGACCTGCCTTCACCAAGAATCCTGTTAGGTTGGTTTGATCAGAATTCCCCCATACCCCTAAAGTTTGTTCTTAATGGCTTTCCATCCATTGACCATCACCCTATCCCTTGGCTATAAATTTCCACTTTTTCTTGATGTATTTAAAGTTGAACCCAATTTCTCTCTCTCACTGCAAGACACCAGGGCAGTGGCACCTATACCTGTTGCAATAGCTCCCCCCACCCAGAATAAAGTCTTCTGTATCTTCTGCAACAAGTGGCATAAATGAGTAATTTTTTTTTTTAGCAGTGGCATAACAAGGATTTAAGATTTTTGCACTCTGAGGGGACATTTTATTAGTAAATATGATCTATGACAGTGAAACAAGGATGATGGAAGAATGAGTAGTAATTTTCTAGGGTCTTATGTATTTTGTATATGAAGAATTGTACATATGGACAGTTTACATATGTGGGCAGCTTATCACACATTTCTAAATCCCTTTGTAAACATAATTTGGTTATTACAAAACAATGTGTAGTTTTAAATATAATCAAATTCATAGTAAAACGTTAATGGACAATTTCAGTCCCTTAGTTAGTTTTGGATTACCTCTCTGATTAACTGTTAACAGAAAAATCCTAAACACTGTAAAATAATTTAAAGAGATTTATTCTGAGCTGAATATGAGTGACACAGTCCAGAGAACATATCTCAAGAGGTCCTAAGAAAATGTGCCCAAGGCAGCTGGGTTACAGTTTGGTTTTATACATTTTAGGGAGGAAGGGATAGCAGGTAAAATTATAAATCAATCCATGGAAGGTGTACATCCTGAAAAGTTGGGACATCTCGAAGTAGGGGCTTATATGTTATAGGTGGATTTAGAGATTCTTTGATTTGTATTTGGTTAAAGATATAAAGCTTTGTCTAAAGGCTTGGAATCAATGGAAATGAATGTTTTAAGATAAAGAAGTCTCTTAATGACAGAGCAAGCCACAAGATACCGACTCAAAGTGATCTGTAAGGCAAATTGATATGTGACTTACCCTTTGCCTTGAATGGCCTTAGGTCTTGTTTGTAATTAGTCTAAACTCCAAAAGTGAGGTAGTATAATGAGGTGTGTCTGACTTCCCTTCCCTTCACGGCCATGAACTCAGTTTTAAGGTTTTTTTGGGGTCCCTTGGCCAAGAGGGGGTCCCTTCAGTCAGCAGGGGGCTTAGAATTTTATTTTTAGTTTACAACTGTTAATTTAATTTTCATACGGGGTGTCTTGAACTTTTACTTTGGAATCTGAGAGTGAAAATGTGAAAGGTGAAAGGCTAGTGAGAAAAACAGTTGGGGCTGTCTGTTCTCTTAAAAACAGTTCCCGGTGACCTTGCATCGTGGGAATTTGGCTGTCTGTACCCTGCTGAGGTGCTCGGACCCTGCCGGTTGCTCTCCTCAGGCGCTTCATTTCAGAAAGTGTTCTCAGAAATCACTTTCATTTGAGCTCAAACTAAAGTAAGTTCAGAAAATGTGAAGAGAAATTTATCGGAGGAAGAATGCAAACGCTCTCAACTACGATGCAATGAGACTTTAATTTCAGCATTTCTTAAAGCTCTTTACAAACATTAGCTTCTATAATTAAGCCTCCCGATTTCCCCATAAGTCATATTTCATTATCCTTGATTTACAAGCATAAAACTAAAACACCAAGGAAAAGCATAGTCTGTATTGTTGGACAAATCTTTTCTAAACACTACTTTTATCATGTTATTCTCCTCCCTGGAGCTTTCATGTTTTCTCTCACATTACTTTTAAATCCTTCTACTCCTGCCTCCATAATCTAGCCTCTAACTACTTAATCGATAGCTCCTAATATTATCCTTAATACAGCTTTTACTCTAAGCCAAGTCTCTTGATTTCTCCCTGGACATAATAGCAATATCCTACCTTTTATAACTGTTTTTATTATAAATGTCATCTCTATCTACATTCGTATTCTGATATCACCTCCTCTAGTCCATCTTCTATGCCATTGTACAGTGAATGGCCTGCATAAGAAAATCTGATGATTTTGATGATAACATTTCCCTCTTGATAGCTTTTATTTATTGGTTAAGTAGGACACCAGTCATATTGGATTAGGGCCCACCCTAATGACAATATATTAACTTAATTTCCTCTTTAAAAACTCTACCTTCAAATGCAGCAATATTCTAAGATACTGGAGGTTAGGACTTCAATATTAATTTGGGGGGGTAGGGACACAATTCAGCCCATAACAGCAGACAATTTAATAGTTAAATATATTATAGTTATTCTTCTAGGAATAATTTATATACTGAGAGAAGTTGGTTAAACATTCTCTCTGAACAAGTTTCTAATGTAATAATTCTATGCAACGGAAATATGCCAGAGAAGATAAAATTCAGAGAGAAAATCGACATAGGAAGAGTGAAATTTGTGCCAGGAATTTTTTCAGTTTTCTGCAGAAATATAGTCCCATTTGGCAGAAGACCAAGTAAGAAGAAAAATGAGAAAAGTTAGGATGTTTATTTTGCTTTTGTTCATTTATCCATCTGCCTATCTGAACCTTGTGACATTGTTTTCCAAATGGAGGCCTACTAATGCCAGGAACATGGTATTTGGATTGAAGTTATCAATGCTTAGCCGGTTTCACTGTAAGAGAATATAATAGTCCCGGCAAAATCCATTCCTTAAATACGGTAAAACTTGTCAAAAATTAAAAATTTCAATAACATCACTCAGTATATTCTTTTCAGCCTTTGAGTCTATAGTCTATTTTGCTTTATTCATATAAGGACTGATATTCTATTTCCTTTGGTTCATTCATATATGCTCAGTATCACTGAAGCTATTACATGGCAAAGTGAAATATTAGTTTTCACAATAGTTTATGAGAGGAAAAAAATTTAAAGATTTCTTAGGGATGTTTTACTTTTTCTTCTGTATTTTAAATGCTTTCATTAAAAAGGAAGGAATGAATATACCCTGTTTAACAAAAATTAATTATTTTTTAAATTTAATTTTTATTTTTAAATTTATTCTGGCTTTATTGCAGTATAGTTAACAATTAAAATTGTTTACAGTTAAGGTGTACAATGTTATGTTTTGTTATACATATACATTGTGACATGATTACCACAATCAAGCTAATTAACATGTTTATCTCCTCACATAGTTACTATTTGTGTGTGTGTGTGTATGTGTAGAGAATATTTCAGATCTACTGTCATAGCAAATTTCAAGTATAAAATGAAGTATTAATAACTATAGTCATCATGCTGTACATTAGAACTTCAGAACTTTTTCATCCTGCATAACTAGAACTTTGTACACTTTGACTAATATCTTTCCATTTTCCCCCAGTCCTCAGCTACTGACAACTACCAGTCTACTCTCTGCTTCTATGAGTTTTACTTGTTTAGATTCCACATATAAGTGAGATCATGCAATATTTGTTTTTCTCTGTCTGACTGATTTCACTTACCATAATGTCTTCCAGGTTCATCCATGACAGAATTTTCTTCTCTTTTAATGCTGAATAATGTTTCATTGTACATTTGTGTATGTGTGTGTGTACATACAGTTTCTGTGAGATAGATATATATATATCTATCTCACAGTTTATCCGTTCCTCCACTGATGGACACTTCACATATCTTGTCTATTGTGAATAATGCTGCAATGAACATGGGGATGCAGATATCTCTTTGAGATACTGATTTCATTTCCTTTGGATATACACCTAGCAATAGGATTACTAGATCATATGGTAGTTCTATTTTTAATTTTTTGAGCAACGTTTGTACTGTTTTCCATAATGACTGTGCTAAGTTACATTCCTGTCAACAGTGTACAAAGTTTCCCTTTTTTTACATTATTGCCAATAATTGTTATCTTTTTCCTCTAGAATAATACTGGACTCATAAAAGGAGTTTGGAAGTGTTTCCTGCTTTTCAATTTTTTGGAAATTTTGAGAAGGATTGACACTAATTCTTTAAATATTTCATAGAATTCACCAATGAAGCCATCTGTTCCTGGAATTTTCTTTGTTGGGAGATTTTTGATTACTGATTCAATATCCTTTCTTGTTATTGGTCTGTTCCAATTTTCTATTTCTTCTTAATTCAGTCTTGGTAGGTGCTATGTTTCTAGGAATTTATCCATTTCTTCTAGATTATCCAACTTGTTTGTATATAATTGTTCACAGTGATCTCTTATAATCCTTTCTATTTCTGTGGTATTAGTTATTAATATAACGTCTCCTTGTCAGTTTTGTTCATCTTTTCAAAAAGCAGGCCCATATTTTCATTGACCTTTTCTATTGTTTTTCTTATCTCTTGTTCATTTATTTCTGTTCTGATCTTTATTATTTCCTTCCTTTTGCTAATTTTGGGCTTGGTTTATTCCTCTTTTTCTAGTTTCTTGAGGTGTAAAGTTAGGTTGTTTAGTGAAAATATTTCTTTATTCTTGATATAGGCATTATCCCTATAAAATTACCTCCTAGTACTGCTTTTGCTATCCCATGCCATTGAAAGACATAGACTATCTGAATGGATCTTACAAAACAAGATCCAACTGTATGCTACCTACAAGACATTCACATTAGATTTAAGAACACATATTGGCTGAAAGTGAAGGGATGGAAAAAGACATTCCATGTAAATGGTAACCAAAAGAGAATGGAGATGACTATACCTATAACAGACAAAATAGACAAGGTCAGAAACTATAAGTCAAAAACTGTCACAAGAGACAAAGAAAGTCATTATATAATGATGAAGTGTCAATTCATCAAGTGAATGTAACAATTGTAAATATGTATGCACCCAATATTGGAACACCTAAGTATAAAGGAAATATTATCAGAACTGAAATAGAAAGCAATACAATAATAGTAGGGGATTTTAATACACCACTTTCAACAATGGATAGATTATCCAGACAGATAAGGAAACAGGAAATTTCAATAAAAAATAGATCAAATAGACCTAACAGACATAGATAGAATATTCCATCTAACAACAACAGAATACACATTCTTCTGAAGCACACATGGAACATTCTCCAGGATAAATCACATATGTTAGGCCAAGAAACAACTCGACAAATTTAAGAAGATTAAAATGATATCAAGTATCTTTTCCAATGGAATGAAACTAGAAATCAATAACAGGAGGAAAATTAGGAAGTTAACAAATATGTGGAAATTAAACAACATCTTCTGAGCAACCAATAGGTCAAAGAAGAAATCAAAAGGAAAATCAAAGCATATCTTGAGGCAAATGAAAATGGAAACACAAAAACCAAGCATTTTGAATGACTTTTTTGATTTATATATCACTTTGTAATGTCAGACCCATTATATTTACTACTGTATTATTGTATGGAAAAAATGATATTTTTAATTTATTCTCTTTGTAGCTTTTCAACTGTTAATACGTATTGTTTACTGGTAATATGGTTACACTACTTGTCCAAGCAACAATGCCTGCTGATAAATTATTATATCTATCTATCATGTGTCTGTGCACACATACATTTTTTCCTAAAAGAAATGTATATTATGTATTTCTAATTATTTTTATTTTTTAATTATGAAAGGGAAATATATACATATATAATAGTATTCATATATGTCATAGTATTTCATGTATATGTAATATACAAATATATAATATATTGTGAAATATCGAAATAGTCTTATTTACCTTCCTAATCTAGGGTTTTGAAAAAAATCTTCACTATTTAACAATTGTGTGAAATACTGATTAGCATATTACCCAGGAAGTAGAAAAAGTTTTGTGTGTTAGTTATTTATATCCATATGCATATAGTTGTATATAGTTGGGATCATTCTGAATGTATCCTTTTTTTCTGAATTAATAATTGTTCTCACGTCCCAATAAACTGTTGGATTGATGCCTACTATAATATGACCAGAATCTAACAGTGCATCATTTTCCTCCCTTCCTTCTTCATTATTTATAACCTGATTAAAGCCCCAAAACTCTCTAAAACCATAATAGCACTTAGATAATAGTTCATACCTTCCTGAAAAGTTGACAATTCAATATATGTTTGAAGTGAAAGATAATTTATTTGCTTCTGTTTAAGTACATTACAAATACTCCATGATTTATCCCATTGATATTGATATTAGAATATATTTCCTTACTATCACATTGGGGATTAAGTGAAAAAAAAAAAAGAATGTATTTCCTGCTCCAGAGATGAGCTTTCTGATCTATAACCTTCTATCAATATATTTCTTTATGTATTATGGCTAATTTTTAACAAGATCCTAGTTTTTGACCTCTAAATGATTACTAAGTGTTGGGAAAGGTAGTGGGGAGGGGAGATAAAGTGGGGATGGTTTATGGGTGCAAAAATATAGTTAGATAGAATGAATAATACTTGAAAGCATAATAAAGTGACTATAAAATTTATTTTTATTTATAATTCTGGATGAAAATGTCATTTCATTGTTTTCAGTTAGGAAACCAATTTTTCCAACATTGCTAATTGATTTCCTTATTAATCTAAAATGTCATTTTATTTATTGTTTACTAATTTCTTAGTTACAGACATAATAGCCTGCCACTTCTGTTCAATTAATTCCCTTATTTTTTTGCTGTAATATTTTGGTAATAACAGGATGTGCTGTTTTAATAAGTTGTGATATACTTTTTTTTTTTGTCTGAGACAGAATCTCTGTTGCCCCAGCTAGAGTACAGTGGCCTCATCGCAGCTCACTGCAACTTCAAACTCCTGGGCTCAAGCAATCCTCTTGACTCAGCCTCCTGAGTAGCTTGGACTACCGGTGCCCGCCAACACGACTGGCTAATTTTTGCTATTTTTAGTAGAGACAGGGGTCTCACTCTTACTCAGGCTGGTCTCGAACTCCTGAGCTCAAGCATTCCTCCCACCTCAGCCTCTTAAGGTGCTAGGATTACAGGTTTCAGCCACCGTGCCCAGCCAAGTTGTGATATACTTCTTATAATGACTATTATGATCCTTTTTGTAATCTGAAGTTAATTTTTTGTTTACTTTTTTCATCTAGATAACTTTAGAATCAATTAAAAAATTTAACAAATATTTGGATATTTTGATTGGGGTAATATTGAAAGCATGCACTACTCTTGGAAGTAATGACTTCTTTGTAACAGATTTTTCATATAAAAACACCAAAACCATTATATATTGCTCCATTTTATTTAATTTATTTTAATCCTAAAATTGAGCTTATAGTTTTCAGATGCCTGTAATTCAAATTCTTATCAATATTACTTCAGTGAAATGTTTTTTCTTGCTGTTTCCCTAAGTGTTTTTTAAATTATGTTTTCTAATGAATTATTTGGGATATACAATTAAACTACTGATATTTAGGTATTCTTGTTTCATTGTGCCCTTTTATTACACATTTGCATTGGACCTTTTTAGTCTCTTACTAAACAATCCCCCCCTTTTTTTTTTTTTTTTTTTTTTTTGCTTACCAAAAACCCTGAAGTTTTATTTCACATATTGATATCTATCCACTGGATGGCACACTCACATAATCCATGTTTTTCTTGAACATGAAGCCATCTACGCTCTGGATGAAGCTGATATGGAAGATAAAGTCTAGCACTGGATCTGTAATAATGTTGTCATGTCTTTGGATTAAAATCAACTTTTGAGCATACTTTTCCCTAGACTTTCTGATGGTACTGTTTTAGAGTTTGAGTAGAATTTTTGTTACTTGAAAACTAAAGATTTCTCATGAAAACAAAAAATCTCAAGTCTGAGCATGTTTTTTTTTTAATTTGCTTTCTTGAGTTGTCTAGGTTTTATATATGTAGTTGGCCCTCCGTATCCGCAGGTTTCACATCCACAGATTCAACCAACTGCGGACTGAAAATATTAAAAATAAATAAATAAATAAAATACAAGTAAAAATACAGTATAATAACTATTTACATGGGATTTACATTGTCTTAGGTATTACAAATAATATAGAGATAATTTAAGTATATGGGAGGATGTACCTAAGTTATATGCAAATGCTACATCATTTAATATAAGGGACTAAAGCATCCGTGGATTTTGGTATCCATGACAGTCCTGGAACTAATCCCCTGTGATACTGAAGGACAAGAGTACATATACAAACATGTGTATGTATATTTGGCATACATATATTTATATACTAATAATGTTGTTTTCTCTCATTTCAAAAAGTTGTCTAAAATATTTTGAATAAATAATTATTTCATAAAATGGTAATAGTAGAGACTAGTTACTCTTGTTATCTTTCCTAATATTTAGGACACATCTTTTGAGATTTATTATTAAATTTGGTGATGGTTATTAGTCTATAAAGTAAGTGTCCTTCATGATAGGAAATCTTCATGATAGGAAAAGTACCTTGCACTAGCAGTTTTTTAAGGTTATGTTATGTATTTTTTACAAGTAAATAAGTGATTTGTTGAATTCATTTGGGCAGCAGTTGAAGCAATAGATAGACAGAGATATATCTGAGTAATTAATGTCTGTGCAACATAAATAGGTTTTAAGACGCTCATCTATCCTCATAGTAATAGAATAAAAATGAAAACAAATATGATTAAGGTGAAGAACTTTCTTAAACTTGCTGCTATTGTATTTAGGCATTTTGAATTTATATTATTATATATCTTGCCATTAATGTAATTTTAGGTTTGTTATTTTATTTGTTTTAAAAATGAATTTATTTTGTAATATATTACACAAACCAAAGAATGTATGTAATATATAGATACGTTATGAATGTAGTAGAATAACAAATACAGATAAAATCACAATCTACTTAAAAATGGAAAATTACTAATAATGGTGAATCTTAACATGTGTAAATCTCTTGAAATATCATACTGTCTACCTCAGCTTGGAGAGAAAATGATTACTCTGAATATTGTGTTGACCATTCTTTTTAAATTTTTATCTTATTTATTTCTCTAAAAGATAGACAATATCACTTTCTAGATATTATTTAGTTTTACTTGGGACAGAACTTTACAAAAGAGATGTTGCATAGCATGGAACCTCCTTCAGCCCAATTTTTTCACTGGAAAAATATATTTCTGAGCTTTATATCACTGCATATAGTAGTAGTTCATTGACTTTCATCATATAGTCCTAAAAGTGTTATGTTTTCTCTTTTATATTTAAATCATTAACCTATATAGAATTGATAATCACGCATGGTATTTGGTAGAAAGGATTCAATTTCTTTCGGTTGTTGTTTCATATGAATAATCAATTTTTCCAGCATCATTTATTGAATAATATCTTCTTTTCCCAGTTATTTACAATGCAGCTCCATCATATATGGAGTTTTCGTTACTCTTTTGTTCCCTATTACACATATGCCTGTTTCTAGTCTCCATATTCTATTTCATTGGTCAAATTGTCTATCTTTGTGCTAACTTTTTAATGGTTTAATGATGATTGCTTTATAACAAGTTTTCATATATGTCATTAATTATACTTGGGACTTCAATTTTCCATATAAATTTCAGAATCATTCATAAAGTTCCCCGAAAAACCCTAAGAGTTGGAGATATGAAATGATGAGTAACTAAGCTATTGATGGGAATGGTTGAGAACATCCTGGAGTAGAGTGAAGAGAGAGAAAACAAGGGCTGAGGAAAGAGCTCTTGGATTGTTTAAGATCTGATGATGGATGAGAAGCCAGCAAAGGTGAATGAAAGGAAATAATTAATGAATTAAAGTTAAAATTCACCTGAGTGCGACGTTACAAAAGCACAGATAATAGATAAGAGAAGGTTTTGAGAACGATATAATTATCAAATTCTCCTGTTGACATGGACAATTGACCTTGGGAGTTGCCCCTTGACAATCCTAAACCTGAGATAAGGAGATTGTGAGTCTGTCAGACTGCAACACTGTGGATCTGTTAGACTTAGATTTTGATATTTCAAAATTATGAGACTATGAGATTGTAAGAGCTCTTTCTCCCATCCTGCCCTGCCCTGCTTATTTTAAAGTAGTCTACAAAAAGAAGTACCATATCATCTGGAACTCTTCCTGCTTCAAATATGAAAATGTAGTCCAAAATTTTGTCAAAAGTGTGTCTAGTTTCTGCTTATGGGGCAAATACAACCCTTTTCTTTCCATCTCTTGTGTACATCATCCCCACCCAAACCTCAGCACCTGGCAAGAGAGTGCTCGCTGCCCCTCACTCACCACTGCAGTTTCATCTTCTAGATTTCTTTGTTTCTATCACTGTTTTATGGCTTTGAAAAAAGTATTTTTGTATGTATTGTGATTTCTTGTTATTTTAGTGAAGCTTATATTTTCTCATATTATTCTGCGTCTTATCTGGAAACAAACCTCTTCCACATAAACTTTTAATATTATTTTATAAATTGTGTTAAATTAAGTTCGCTAGAAAAAAATTGATTGTAAAAATTCATTAGATCAGCAGATGGTGGACCAGAGACACCACCAGCCAGATCATCTCAGTAAGAAGTTTTAGATGAAAGAGAAAAAACAGTCAGACAAACATAGATTGGGTGAGAGTCTGAAGGAAGAGTGCCAGAACCTACAGGAGACTCCATGAGAAGAGGTTGTGGAGAAGAACTGGAAGGAGGAAGGTATTGGTGAAAATTAACCCCCAGGAGGCTTGGGAGACCAGCAAGAAAGGTAGGTGGAGTGGTTAGTTCCTCCCTCCCTCACATCTTGGATAGTCAGTGGGCTCCCGAGCTGCTGGAGAGACCTTCTGCCCACACGAGCCCAGATACTGCTGCTGCCAGTGAGCTTGGAGCTTCTGGTAGACAGGACACAAGGCTCACATGCCCCCCGGGACACCTCCCATACCACAGACCCGAGCTGGGCGGCAGGCGTCATATTGCTTCTCTACCCACCATGTGCCTTTGTCCTCCCCAGGGGGCTTAAGTTCCTCAGGTTCTGTTTTGCTCATCCCCACACAGTCATTTCCAAACTCCAGCCCAGACTGCAGGAGCCACAGGGGTCCACTGGATCCAGCTGATCTACATGACTCCAGAGCCCAGTCATTCTGGGTGGACTGCCTCCCAGAGAGAGGGTAGGAGACAGCCAGAGTGTGGACTTTCCTCCACCCAGACTCATTTTCTCCCCTTCCCCTCCCCTACCCGTGGTGCTGAGAGAGACAATTGAGCTGCCACACAGAGGTTTCCACAGGGAGTGGGGCTAAGACCTTTCCTTTTGGGATCCTGCAGCAGACTGAAGGGTTCTTGGACTGTTCTTGGACTGCTGGTCTTTCCTGGTGCTGCTTGCCTGGTGGCCCCAGGGGCAAACCCCAAGGTGGAGGGCACCCCACGGGTGACTTGGACCAGCATGTTTCTCCCTGGAATGGTCAGGATTGTTCTCCAGGGCCCGGAGAAGGGCCCAAAGGCCGGATCCCATACCTGAAGGACTCGATCATGTTGTCCAGGGGCACAGAGGGAATATTTGTGAATTAGTATCAGGAGGTGTGGGTGCCTGCATGGGCAGATCAGGGGGGAGAGTGCAGTGTGGGTCCTAACTGCAGTGTGCTCATGGGGCATCCCTCCTCCCACAGGAAGGCCATGCTCCCAGCTCAGGCTGGGATCCTGAGCTGGGAATCTTGAGACCTGCATCACAGTTGTAGGGGAGCTCAGCTGGCTTGAGGTCCTGCCTGCCAGCAGAGGTCCAGAGGAGACTACAGAATAGCAAAGAGTGGAAAGGAGTGAAGTCTGCTCCAGGCTGACAGATTGTGTGTCTCAGATAGCCCCGCCTCCACATGCAGACTTACCTGTTGAGTGGGGCCACTTCAGCCTCTCCCTGGCAGCCTTGCCCAGAGACAGGGAATAGACCTTTGACCCCTGATGAAGCAGATCACTTGCCACCATTTGTGGAGCTTGAGGACAGGATCACCCAATCCAGCCCCACCCAGCCTCACTCCCCCAACTGCCTCTGCTGTGGTGGAGAATAAGGACGCACATGGAAGTTCCAGGGCCCCACCCACCACCTAGGGCATTTGTCTGCTTCTCCTGAGGAACTAGAGCTGGTCACAGGACCAAAAAACAACATTGCAGCTTGTTCCTTCTGGCAAGTGGCACATACTGACAGGGAGGTCAATTTGTGTGCACTTACAGCATTTACTGACTCAGTTATACAGGGTGTGGTATATTCTAACCCATAGACACCACCTACTGGCTCCGAGATTAAACTGGGTGTGTCATTAGCTAAACAAAAGAAAATCCAAAAGTAAGAAGCACTAGCTTCTCCCGATAAGAAGGAAGGAGTGAAAGAATTCTGGAAGTATGAAGAATCAGAGCAAAAGGACACCCCCAAAAGAGAAAACCAGCCCTCTAGCAATGGATAACAACTAAAATCAGAATATTGAAATGACAGATGGAGAATTTCAAACATAGATTTTAAGGAAGCTCAATGAAATACAAGATAAAATAGAAACCCAACACAAAGAAACCACAAATACAATGCAGGAAATAAATGAAAAAATCACTGAAGAAATTAAATTATTAAAGAAAAACCAAACAGAACATCGGAAATGAAAAATTCATTCAAGGAATTACAAAACACAATACAAAGCCTTAATAATAGGTTAGATCAGGAAGAAGAAAGAATCTCAGAGCTTGAAGACAACCCCTCTGAATTAAACAAGTCAGTCACAGAGACAGAGCAGAGAAATAAGAGGAATGAACAAAGCCTACAAGAAATAAGGGATCAGGTAAACAGGCCTAACATAAGAATCATAGACATCCAGGAGGGGTAAGAAGAAAATACACAAGGGTTGGAAAACCCATTTGAGGGAATAATTGAGAAAAATTCCCCTGGCCTTGCTAGATATTTAGATATCCAGGTAGAAGAAGCTCAAAGGACTCCTGGGAGATTCATCGTAAAGAGGCAAACACCATGACACACGGTCATCAGATTGGCCAAAATAAAAATGACGTAGGCTCTCCTACAAGCTGTAAGGCGAAGCACCAGGTAACTTGCAAAGGAAAACCCATCAGACTAACTACAGACATCACAACTGACACCTTACAAGCCAGAAGGGATTGGGATGCATTGTCAGTCTTCTCAAACAGAATAATGGCCAGCCTAGAATTTTGTATCTTGCAAAACTAAGTTTCACATATGAGGGGGAAATAAAGACTTTCTAAGACAAGCAAACACTGAGGGAATTTGTCAAGACAAGACCTACCCTGCAGGAAGGACACAGAAATGCATTATACACAGTTCAGCATAATAGACACCCACCTGTGTAAAGTCACCCAAAAGCTGAGGGACAAAGGCCAGATACCACCTTGGCTCAAGAGATAAAACAAAGCAACAAAGTTCTCCTCAACAGCATGTACAGAAGTCTACCCCACTTATCAAGTTTTCAATAAATGTGAATGGCTTGAACTCCCCACTGAAGAGACATGACTGGCTGAATGTATAAAAAAATACAAGCTACATATCTGCTGTCTCCAGGAAACATGTCTAACCCACAAGGACTTATGGTAAAGGGATGGAAAACAATATTCCATGCAATGGAAACCAAAAGAAAGATAGTGTAGCCATTCTCATATCAGATAACACAGTCTTCAAATCAAAAAAAGTAATGAAAGACAAACATGGTCATTACATAGCAGTAAAAGGAACAACTCAACAAGAAGACACAACAATTCTACATATTTACACATCTAACACATGTGTAAAGCAAATTATAATTTATCTAAACAAAATGATAAACAGTAACACCATAATAGACAGGGACTTCAACACCCCTCTGACAGAACAGGACAGATCTTCCAAACAGAAAATAAACAAGAAATACAGACTTAAACAGAACTCTAGGACAAATAGACCTCAGAGACATTTACAGAATATTGTACCCAAAATTCACTGAATATATGTTCTTCTCATCAGCTCATGGAACATTCTCTATGATTGATCACATCCTAGGCCACAAAACATGTCTCAAAACATTTTAAAAAACTAGAAATTATACATGCATCTTCTCAGACCACAGTGGAATAAAATTAGAAATCAACTCCAACAGAAACTCTCATCTCTACACAAAGTCATTGAAACTAAACAACCTACTGATGAATGATAGTCAGGTCAAGGAAGAAATTATGATGGAAATCAAAAGATTCTTTGAACTAAATGATAAAGGGGACACAAGTTATCAAAATCTGTGGGATACAGCTTAACACAGTTCTGAGAAGAAAATTCATAGCAATAAATGCCTACATCCAAAAAACAGAAAGCTCACTAATCAACAATCTAATGAATCATCTCAAGAACTGGAAAAGGATGAGCAAACCAATCCCAAACCCAGAAGACAACAAATAACCAAGATCAGAGCAGAACTAAATGAAATCAATAACAAAAGAACTATACAGAATATTAATGAAAAAAAAAATATTCTTTGGAAAGATAAAGAAAATTGACAGGCCTTTTGCTGGATTAACCAGAAGCAGAAAAGAAAGGACTCTAATAAGCTCCATAAGGAATGAAAAAGGAGAAATTAAAACTAATACTACAGAAATACCAAATATCAACTCTGAATACTATAAAAATCTCTATGCATATAAACTTGAAAATGTAGAGAAAATGGACAAATTCTTAGGGACACACAGCCTCCCTAGTCTCAATCAGGAAGAAACAGAATTCTTGAACAGACCAATATCAAGTACCAAAATGAATCAGCAATAAAATATCTTCCAACAAAAAAATTCCCAGACCAGATGTTTTCAAACCCAAATTTTACCAGACCTACAAAGAAGATCCAGTATGTATTCTGCAGAAATTATTCCATAACATCAAGAAGGAAGGAATTCTCCCCAACATGTTTTATGAAGCCAACATCACCTTGATACCAAAGCCAGGAAAGGACTCAACAGACCAGATCCCTTATAAATATAGATGCAAAAATTCTCAGTAAAATCTTAGGAAACCAAATTCAGCTGCTCATCAAACAAATTATCCATCATGACCAAGTGGCCTTCATCCAAGAGGTGCAGGGATGATTCAACATGCACAAATCTATAAATGTTATTCACCACATCAATAGAAGCAAAAACAAAGACCATATGATCCTCTCAATAGACACAGAAAAAGCATTTGACAAAATTCAGCACCCTTTTATGATAAGAAGACTTAACAAAATTGGCCTATACAAGCCATACCTTAAAATTACAAAAGCCATATATGACAAATCACTAGCCAACATCATACTGAATGGGGAAAAATTGAAAGCATTCCTGCTTAGAACTGGAACCAGACAATGTTGCCCTCTATCACCACTCCTATTCAACATAGTACTGGAATTCCTAGCCAGAGTAATCAGACAAGAGAAGGAAATCAAGGGTATCCAAACAGGGGCAGAAGAGGTCAAGCTATCACTCTTTGCTGACCATATGATCTTATATCTAGAAAACCACAAAGATTCTGCCAAGAGACTGCTGGAATTGATAAATAAGTTCAGCAAAGGCTCAGGTTACAAAGTCAATGTACATAAATCTGTTGCATTCGTAAATGCCAACAACAGTCAAGCTCAGAACCAAATCAAAGACTCAATGCCTTTCACAATAGCAACAAAGAAATAAAATAACTAGGAATATATTTAACTAAGGAGGTGAAAGACCTCTACAGGGACAACTACAAAACACTGAGGAAGGAAATAGCAGAGGATGCAAACAGATGGAAAAATATACCATGCTCATGGATTGGCAGAATCAACATTGTTAAAATGTCTATACTTCCCAAAGTGATCTACAGATTCAATGCAATCCCTATGAAAATACCAATGTCATTTTCTGAAGATCTAGAAAAAATAATTCCACGCTTTGTATGGAACTAGAGAAGACCCTGTATAGCCAAGGCAACCTTAAGCAAAGAGAATAAATTGGGAGGCATCAATTTACCAGACTTCAAGCTATACTACAAGGCTATAGTAATCAAAGCAGCATGGCACTGGCACAAGATCAGAGACATAGACTAAGGGAACAGAACAGAGAAACCAGATATAAACCATCCTCATATTGCCATCTTATTCTTGACAAAGTAGATGAAAACCTACACTGGGGAAAAGAATCCCTCTTTAATAAATGGTGCTGGGAAAATTGCATAGCCACATGTAGAAGACTGAAATAGGATCTACACCTCTCACTTTTCACAAAAATCAACTCTTGATGGATAACACACTTAATTTAAACCTAAGGCATGGAACCATAAGAATTCTAGAAGGAAATGTTGGAAAAACTCTTACAGACATTGGCCTAGGCAAAAAATGTATGAAGAAGACCCCAAAAGCAATCACAGCAACAACAGAAATAAATAAATGGGACCTTATTAAATTAAAAAGCTTCTGCCAGCCAAGGAAACAATCATCAGAGTGAATAGACAACCTACAGAATGGGAGAAAATATTTGCATGCTATGAATCTGATAAAAAATTGATAACTGGAATTTATAAAAACTCAGGCAAATCAGCAAGAAAAAATCAAATGACCCCTTTAAAAAGTGAGCAAAGGACGTGAACAGAAACTTTTCAAAAGAAGATAGACTAATGACCAACAAACATATGAAAAAATGCTCAACATCTCTAATCACTGGGGGAATGCAAATCAAAACCACAATGAGATATCACTTAACACCAGTGAGAATGGTTTTTATCAAAATGTCCTGAGACAACAAATGTTAGCATGGATGCAGAGAGATAGGAACATTCATACAGGGCTGGTGGGACTGCAAACTAGTACAACTTCTATGAAAAGTAGTATGGAAATACCTCAAAGAACTAAAAGTAGACCTACCATTTTATCCAGCAGTCTGGTATCTGGGTATTTACCCAAAGGAAAAAAAGACTTTCTATAAAAAAGACATCTGCACTAGAATGTTTATAGCAGCACAATTGACAACTGCAAAGTTGTGGAAACAACTCAAGTGCCCATCAATACATGAGTGGATTAATAAAATGTGGTATATGTATACCATGGAGCAGTACTCAGCCATAAAAAAAAATGGTGAACTGATACCTTTTGTAACAACCTGGATGGAAACTGGAGAACATTCCTCTTAGTGAAGTATCACAAGAATGGAAAAACAAAACCATGTGTACTCACCATTAAATTTGTACTAATCGATCAACACTTATGTGTACATGTGGAAGTAACATTCATTGGGGATTGGGCAGGCAGGGGGGAGGGGGAAGGAGAGGATGAGTAAATTCACTCTTAATGGGTGTGCTGCACGCTGTCTGGGGAATGGGCATGCTTGTCGCTCTGTCTTGGGTGGTGCAAAGGCAATTTATGTGACCAAAGCATTTGTACCCCTGTAATATTCTGGAAAAAAAATAAATAAGAATTCATTGAAATTTTCATTGTAGACTAGTATACATAACTTATTTTTTAATTACTTCAAGGTTTGTGGAACATCAAATTAAATACTTAATTCAATAAGTTTGAATATATCTAAGTAATTTTTTATTGCTTTATCTAGTCTTTATAATGGATTTGTCATAGACTGATAGTGGTATATGAAAATCCTCCTAAAAATTCTTTGTTTTGTCCGATAATTCTTGTATTGGAAGCTTTTTTTTTTTTTAATTTTGTTTGGTGGTGATATGTGCTTTGATGCAGCAATCCAAATCTGTACCACATATTATACTTTAATGCAAATAAAACACCTGGATACTTTTTTTGCTTTCTAGATTAATTTGTCTGATAATAACAGATCCATAATAGCTTCTCTCTCTTTTTTTTTTTTTGGTAGGAGCAATTGCCTTTTCCTCTTCTTTAAGTTTAAAAATTCTCTTTTTCAATTTGCTAGAATTATCATGTGTCACAAGAATATATTTGGATTTTTTCCTACTCAATATTGTGACATTTTCCATTTAATAGGATTATGTCTAAAATGTTAATATATATTTTCATTACTAATAAATTTGTGATTCATCTTATGTACTTCTTTATGCCTGTTTGTATTTTGGTATAGTTGTTCTTAAGACTATGTTTAATTGTTGCTTTTACAACTGATTTTATCAGGCATGTAACAGGCCATTTTTACTTGAAGATAGATACTTTTCAGATGAACAAAGTTTATTCTACTTTATCTTGATTATCCCTTTGACTTGGACTTTGTATGTTATAATATTTTGCATTCAATTTATTAAGTTAAAGATGAGTTTGGTACATTTTTATTTTCCTTGGTTTTTGTTGCCAACTTCACAATTTAGCTTTTCATACCACGTATTCTATTTTCTCTTGTGTCCATTTTGTTCTTTAATTCCTCTATGTCAATGGTTTCCAGGCAGAGGCAATTTTGCCCCCTCAAAGGGTATATGGTGGACATCATTATCTGGAGACACCTTTATTTTTCACAGTCGAGGAGTACCTATTGTGTGTAGAAGAATGTTGCAAAATCATACTACATTCTACTCACAACCCCCACAGACCATTATCAATAGTGATAAAGTTATAAATTCCTGTTCTAATCGAATGTTGAGTTATATTGAATTAATTATTTGTTCATTTTAGCCAATTTTCTTTTAATCTTAGCCTTCATTTCAGCCTATTCTGATTCAGAGAAGACATGTTTTTCATCTTGAAAATACAAAGATCCTTTATCATTTTTTTTCTGTTACTATAAGTAAAATATCTTCCCTTTAAAAAAAACTTTATGTCACCCTTGCTAGTTTAACTTCATTTATTCATCCTTGAATGAAGACATATTTTTAAAAAAATGTAAGGAATGGAAAACAGACTCAATGAATTTGAGGGAGAAACCACTAGTCTCATTGCTTATGAAAGAAATTTCCATGATTTATTTGGTTTATTGGATTTTAGAGGAAGTACTATCCCTGATCATCATCCCAAAGATAAAATGAAAAGTAATCATGTGTCAAAACCTTTCTCTTAGCTAAAGTACTATTTAAGTAAATTATTAATATATAGAATACTATTAGTGTATGTTTTTGTTTTTCTGCCAAAATAATCTACAAAAGTTAAAGAATGTATTATGTTCTTCACTGCCATCTCAAATTTTGCTATTTTTATTTATCTTCTGTTGAATTAGTGAGAGAGACTGGGGCACGTCACATCATCCTTTCTTAGATGTTTTCATGTTAATTTTACACATCTGTATTAAGGGAAAATAATAATGTGTCTATTTTTTAAGAAGTACTATTAAATGCCAAATTTTTGATGGGAACTGTACATACGTGATTTCTAGATGGTTTTCATCAATTCTTCAGAATGGATTTGAGTATCCTCACTACAAATTTGACTCATCTCTTAATTAACTTCCCCTAAATCACACAGATAGTATGAGGCTTAGCTAAAATTAGAATCATGTCTAATTGACTCCAGAACATGGGCTATGTCACAATATCAAATAACTTTAGCACTTACACAGAAGACCTTCTGACAGTAAGTATGAAACTCTCAGAAGTGGATGGAAACTGTATGCCTGCCTTCCCACAACCCCTTTGCATACTGAATCTCCTTTCTTATCCAAATATGATATTTGTAAAATATGTCCATGAGAATATGATGTTACCATACAAAAACAGATTCAGCTCTTTAAAATGGTAGATACATATTAATGTATTTTCTATTGGTGTGTCTATTTCATATTTTAATATAGCTATAATATAAAATGGCAAGCTGAGTTTATGGTTTGAGTCGATATTTTTGTCTTTTTTTTTCTTTTTAGGTAAAAATATAAAACAAGACAAACTTAATTCATGTTCTTTCTATTCCAGGCTAAAAGTCATGCTTGTTTCAGGGCACAAAAACTGAAATGTTTTCTAGGGAGGAATAATAGCTATTTCCTTGGGAGGAAAAGTTTCTGGATAGTTCTTGTTGAAGATAATAAAATGGAATTTTCCCGTTAGGAAAATATTTCAGAGACGGTGCTGCTAGGTTAGCACCTATAAGGTGGGCCTCTTAGGCTTATTACAATTTTTTTTGTCAGCAAGTTTCATTGCTGGCTTGCATTTTCCTTTGAGGATAACGTAATAAAGATTTGCTTGTTGAATTTATTTTTATTTTATTACAATTACCATATTTCTAAAAGAGTAAATGAAGAATATATGGATCTACATTTCTAACAGATTGAAAACTTGTCATCAATCATATCAGAGAAGGCAATGGAAACGAGTCAATGGAACAACTCTCCTGCCAAAGCCTTACCACTACTGTGCTTAGTCTAGGAGCCATTTCATAAGGTCTATAAATAATAACTAGTCCCTGATATCCTCAGGATTTATATTTGTAACATTTATTTTTTGATATTTACCTAGTAAATGTGCAAAAACCTAAAACCAAATCTTGAAGGTAAATAATTTTATTTGGTTAACATTATGTCCTAAGATATTTTTCCATCAGTTGCTCACAAATTCATTGATCCATTTTTTGTTTTCCACTTGCTTGCTAATGAGAGAAAAGAGATGAAGGAATAACTTTAGTTGGTGTCTGTGTTGACATCATGTTGACAGTTCCAGTGTGTTGCCAATTATCCGGAAAGAGTTGTGTTAAAACTTTTAAGTCAATTTAAAAATATATTCAAGATATTGAGCATATTATCAAGGAATTTATCTCATTCAAACTATTTTATCTATTAAGGTAAGTTAGGACAATAACTTTTATTATAAGGAAAAATAGCAAGGAAAATTTAGTTAAAAGATTAAAATAAAGAGATGAGGTTCGAGATGGTTAACTTAGAAACACTGGACACTCATCCTCTCTAGAAGAAGAGTCAAAATTATGAGTAGAAAATCATACCTCAAATAAAATATCAAGAAGCAACCACTGCAGTCCTAGAGAGAGCTGACAGGAAACACCTGGAGCACAGAAGGAGTAGGAAGCGAGAGGCTAATTCAGTGGAGGCCCGAAGGAGCCCAGAGGGACTTTGTATCGCGGGGAAAGGGTGAGTGAGAGAGTTTCAATGGTCCACAACCCTGCTGCAGACAGATGCAATACCAATCACAGGAGAGCTCCTCTACCCACACAAACCCTGTGACTGACATGGGCAGTAATTTAAACACCCCCAGAGGGCACTGTAACAGGGTGGGAACTTATGCTGTGTCACCCACCTCCCACCCCACAGCTGGGTGGCTGTGGCAATGCCATAGTGAGAACACACTATGTCAGGACTGCATCCTCTCCCAGGAACCATAGCCCCCATGTCTCCAAATCCTGGGTGTTTTCGCTGACATACCCACCCATGTATCCAGCCAGAGGGCTGCAGCGGCCCAGCACTGGCTAGATCCAGGGGTGCTTCAGGGTCCCCAGTGCTCTAGCCAACAGGGAGTGCTATCCCCCAGGGAAAGGATAGTGCAGTGTACCAAAAATGTGGCCCTGGAGAGAAACCAAAGTGCCCCCTCTGCAGAGTCCGAGATCTCTCTGCCTGAGGCTGTGAAAGGTGACTCCATCCCCAGCAGACCACACTCTGTTCTCTGCCTCACAAGCAAAGAGTGAATCCCCTCCCACTGGCGGAGAAGGCTCTGCGCTCCAGATCACAGGTAGAGAACAGGACCCATTCTCTACTTCCACATACCACTGCAGGCCCAGCTGCTGTTGCTGCTTCCAGGGGAGGCCAGAGAGGGTGAGCCAGAAGGCTGCATGACTGGAGCTGTGAGTGGTGATGGTGACCCCACTGGTGCTGTGGCCCCTGTACCGGCAGCTCATGAGAGAAGAGCAGGAACCCCCCACCCCACTCCCTGCTTTAAGCAGGGCTGCGATACTGCTGCCGTTGAGAGCAGGAGAGTCTGAGAGCTGTGCGTTTCGGGCTGTAGGTGGCATCCCTGCACTGCCAACACTGCCAACACCTGCCAGCACTGTGTGGCACCCACAGGGTCATCCTGCCACTGCTACTGGAACATGCTCACCTGCCTGGTCCACCACTGCCACTACCTGCATCCAAAGAAAAACTACTGCCTCTGCTGAGGGAAGGCAGGGCTAGTGGTGCTTTCCCTGAGCTGCCTGTACTTTCTGTAAGAAGCCTACCTTCCCTGGAGGCAAGGCCCTGGGACAATTACACCTCCCCTGTCACAGCATTTCAACCACAGCCCATAGCCAGTCTTGTAGCCCGCACATAGTGGGTTGAGCTGCTCCACCACCTCTGCTGCAGTTGGCCCAGGGTGAAATCTGGGAATATAGAAATTTTGAGCCCCCAAACAGCAGAGACCACTGTCATTGCTGAGAGAGGGAGGTGCAAGCAATTTGTATGTCCTACAGCTGCCTGCCTCTGATAACTTCCTCAAACTTCCTCCCTGAGTGCCTAAACTCAGGGAGGCTTGAAGGCAAGTTTGCCAGCCCTGTCTTGGTCTGGTCCCCCCACGACACAAGCATGCCATCCAGGGATCTAGGGGCTGGGGATTACCTGAACTAGTCCACTACTGCTGGCACCTGAACCCTCTCCCAGGGATTTGAAGGCCAACCAACCCAAATTGCCAGCAATACCACAATGGGTCTCTACATGTAAGAGCCAAAAGGCAGTGTACCTCTCCCTCATTACACTGAGCAACAGAGTTCCCAGCAGAGGAGAACAGGTGAACCACAAGATATTTGTTTTTGGAAGAGGGAAGAGGGCCCAGATAAGAAGCAACCAGCACAAGAACTCTGACAATATGAAAAACAGGTTGTTTTGACATCCCCAAAGGATCACACTAGCTCTCCAACAATGGACTCCAACCAAAAGGAAATTTTTGAAAAGTCAGATATGGAATTCAAAATATGAATCACGAGTAAGTTCAATGGGATCTGTGAGAAATATGAAAGCCAACACAAAGAAACCTAAAAAATAATTCAGGATATGGATGTAAAACTCACTAAAGAGATAGATATTAAAACAAACAACAAAAAACCCCCACGTAACAGAACTTCTGGAAATGAAAGAGTCATTTAAGGAATTTTAAAATAAAGTGGAAAGTTTTAACAACTGACTAGACCAAGCAAAAGAAAGAATTTCAAAGCCTTAAGAGTGTTTTTTTAACTAAACCAGTCAAAAATAAAGAAAAATAATAAGAATCAAGAAGAATTAACAAAGTCTTTGAGAATTATTAGACTATGTAAGACGACTGAATATGAGAATAGTAGGTATTCCTGAGGGAGAAGAAGAAAAGGCTAAAAGCATGGAAAACATATTCAAGGGAATAATGGAGGAAAACTACCCAGTCTTGCCAGAGATGTAGACGTCCAGATTCAACACAGTCATCAAACTCCTGGAAGACTCATTCCAAATAGAACATCACAAAGACATAGTCCTCAGACTGGTCAAAGTCAAAATGAAGGAAAAAATCCTACAAGGTATGAGACAAAAATATCGAGTAACTTTCAAAGAAAAACCAATCAGACTAACAGCTAACTTCTCAGCAAAACCTCACAAGCCAGACGTTTTCTTAATAGAAAAATATGTGAGGTAAGAATAGCTAAGTATTAATTAATGAGTAAACAAAATAATTATTTAAAATAAGTCCCAATAAATCTTTTAAATCCAGTTTTATTAAACTACACAATACTGAAAATTTTATAAATTGTATCAGGTGTGCCTTAAAGTAATAATACAATTTAACTTACGTGAATGGGTAAAACATGTCAATGTCATTTTGAGTTTACAATAAGGGAAGAAGTTATTAGCATTAATATGATACATATAATAGCCACTAACTATATCTACAAATTGGAGAATTATCTTAGATTGTGCCTATAATATTAGCAATTATTAAATAATTTTTAAATTATTTATTAATAATCTTAACACATCCACTACTTCAGAGTAAGAAGTCTTATATTATGACTTCAGAATAGAATTATAAAACTGTAGAGAATTTTCCAAATGCATTTGAACAATCCTGGCATTCTTTGAAATGACATTCAAAACTGCATATTAAGTTTTGAGATTGCAAAATAACATGTTATTTCACACAAATTGATATAAGTGTACTAAGGTGCTAGAGGAGAAAATCTCAAATCTAAACAAAAAGCCATTATGTCAGAGATGTTATTGTCTATCCTTTAAAAAAATTTTAAATGTCATTTTAATATCCTTGGTTGAAGGGTGAGTGGTATAGGAACTGGAAAGCTTAGAACTTTTATTGTAAGTATTAATAAAATTCATAAACATCCTAACTAGAGAAAACAAAGTGTACATGTACTATTTTCTTGTCCTTTGTTCTTTCTCTTGTGCCATCACATTCTTTAAGCTCATATCAGATTTCAACATTTATCAGAAAAATAATATTTAATGAATTTAAAATGTCACCCATTCAGATCCTACACATGTCTTACTTTTGGACTGGGTAATTTAAAATTTCCAGGTGGCCTCTGATGAAATATTTTTCATTTCCTTTCCTGGGGAGAAAGGAAACAATCTTTTATCTTTTGAAAACCTGACAAAATATTTCATCTGAAGTTAGTTCTTAGTGTTGAATTGGTAGTTTTTAAAGATGATAGTATTGACATATTCTGCAACAGAGGCTGGTGTTAAGCAAGGTGCTGTAGCAAAAAGATATTTGAAAATGCAATGTAAAAAAGAAAAAAAACAAAAAACACGTTCTGATTGAAGCTGTGTTCTTTGCCGTGAAAGATTAAACATATAAATGAAGGATTAGTTAAGATGGGCTCTTCTAATTCCATTATATAATATCTTCTTTTTTCATTTTGATACAGATGGAAAAAAATCAAAACACTAAAAATTTAGAACTTTATTTTTTAAAAAGTTTGAAATGGGGTATCAATAATCATTTGAGTTTTGTTGTTCTGTGGCAATAGATACCTTTCAATAATATTGCTTTCTAAAATTTAAAGACTATTTATTGAAGTCAATCTTTACAACAATTTAACTTCTCATGTTGGGTATAAAAATGATTATAAAGATGAGATTCTGTGCTTGTACATTTCATTGAGTCTTCCTGGAAGTAGGAAAAAAAAATCAACAATATTTCCAGTCCCAAAAGAATTCACTTAGTAGAAAATTGATTAATTTAAATAGAGTATGCAAGATAAAATTTCAGATTATTAAAAATTCTAGTTAAATATGATATTTCCAAGTTGAAACTAGGCCATAAAAACAAAGATTCATAGCCATTTGCTATGAATCCACAAAACATCACTTGCAAGAATGGCATTTGGTAATTTAGGAGAACTTTTGTATATACCTTTATTATGCAGGTGTCTGACTCAGTATAGTTGACAAGCTTGTATAGATTGGATATTTGACCCCTCCAAACCTCATATAGAAATTTGACCCCCAATGTTGGAGGTGAGGTCTAATAGGGAGTGTTTAGGTTATGGGGGACAGATCCCTCACTAATGGCTTGGTGCCATTCTCCTGGTAATGAGTTCTTGCTGTTTTAGCTCCCATGAGAGATGATTGTTAGAAAGAGTCTGGCACCTCCCCTCTGTCTTTCTTGCTTCCTCCCTCGCCAAGTGATCTCTGTACATGCTGGCTCCCATTCACCTTCCACCATGAGTAGAAGCAACCTAAGGACCTCACCAGAAGCCGAGCAGATGCCAGCACCATGTTTCTTGTATAGTCTGCAGAACCTCAAGTCAAACAAACTAATAAACCTTTTTGAATAAATTGCCCAGCCTCAGGTATTCCTTTAGAGCAATAGAAACAGACTAAGAATCATTATGGAGGAAATGAGTTTTTAAAAAATGACAAACATTTTAACATCTTCTTTTCCAGAGGTTAGGAGGGCTTTATTTCTGAATAGAAGATGCCATCATTTAAAATTTAAACTATGGGGCTGGATGCAGTAGCACATGCCAATAATTCCAGCTACTAGGGAGGCTGAAATGGGAGGATTACTTGAGCCCAGGAGTTCAAGATCATCCTGGGCAAGATAGTGAAACCCTGTTTCAATTAAAAAAATTCAAACTATAAGACAGGAATTCTGGCTCTACAACTTACTAGCTACGTGACCTTAGGCAAGTCAGTTAACTATCATGGCTCCTTCATGTTCAAAATTTGTTAATAATATCACATATCCAACAGTCATGTTTACAGAATTCTTTGAGATAATACATGTAAATGCCTGGAACAAATAAGAACTCAGTGGCATTTTAGTTATTATTATTATTATTATTTGTAGTAATCATATTGTTAGGTACAGAGCAAAATCTTAATTTTATTGAATATATTGCATTACAGCATTTGTGCCTCTAGGAATTTTTTTTCCCACTTAGCTACATGATTATGGGTAGGAGAACACTTAATCAGCACTTTATTATACTTTGCTAAAAATGAGAAATAATCATGATAAAATGAGAAATAATTATGATGATAGCAGGGAGGAGTCTTTGTTAATGTGTTGAAGTGTTGCCAAGCTCAAGTATTCTCAAGTTATTCTAATAGCTTCATTTATATTAAATCTACCTAAGATGATATTAATACTTCTGTTCACATCAGTGGACCTCTTAAAAAAATAAATCATCTATTTCCTCTAAGTTTCTACATCCATACTGTGGAATTGGAAGGCAGGAATTAAAAATACAGGTTTATTTCTTCAGAAAAAATAAATTTGAAACCGCCAAATAAAATGTGGTACAACTGAGGATAAGTGGTATTTCCAATATATCATACTGATAAACTATTTCTCTTAATTGTGTATGCTCAGTAAGTTTAAAAAGTAGTTTGAGTAATAATATGTTACTTCTCTGGAAGGCTGTTTAATTGATGGTTTCAAGATTACAGCAGCCAGTTGTCCATTCCAAAATTGAGTTATAAAGGTGGATGTGTGGGAAAAGGGTGGTATTTAGAAAAACTATTACACTTATCCTCATATCTCTTTTTCACTCTTTTCCTGTATTTTTGGTAATTGAATTACAACTGTACATTTTTCCAACTTTGGAAATGTCAATGGAAATGTTGACATACATCTCAGCTATCTTGAAAGTTGTCCGTTCCTAATGTTAGTATCTCTCTGGTGCAGTTTTTCAAGAAACAGAAGTTACGTGTATGGTCAAAGACCATCCTTGAAGACATGAACTCCTACCTGGAAAAATCAGAATAGCCTCTTTAACACCTCTGGAGGTCTCAATATTTTTTACATGTTGCCTCTACTTTTTTAACTGTGGATGCTTATTTTATTAATAAAACTATTTTGACATGTATTTTCAACTTATTCAAAATAAATAGATGATATATTTGGGTTTTTTTTTACATTCTAAAAGAATCACACTGATGACATCACTCTAGAAGTCATGATTCTATATATTTTCTGTCAAAATATTACTCTCTGTTTTGTACTTTTCTATACCTACATAGAATAAGGAAGGGATCCAAAAGGAATCCTTAAACTGAATATATGTAGGTCATATCATTTGTTTTTTGGGTGCACCTTTCTACCAGTTATTGTGTTGCCAGTAAAAAGGAAAGGAATCTAATAGAAACAAACAAACAAAAATGAACATTGTCTTCCTTTATTTTTAATTCTTTTCTCTAGGAGACATTAGGTTATTCTTTCCTAATAGTTTAAATCAGCAAATCTAGGTTTTAGCAAGGGACTCATCATATACTTCACCTTGAGATCAACTTCTCTGAAAGTTTGTTCTTATTTGTAAAATGTTGATGGGGACAATCATTGCTTCCTTCATAGGAGTGTTTTGAAAAGCAAATAAAATAAAATATAGAGTCATTTTGAAATTAATCAATTTCTTCATTTATTTAATATTTATTATTATTATTAATTAAAAAGAGATATGGGCTTAAGATAATTTTTTATCACTTCCCAGGAGGTAGGAAGAATTGGCTATGATTTAATTAATGAAAACATTAAAATATGTTACAGATAAACAAATATTGTGCATTCAATAACTTTTAGAAAATATTTTGGACATTAATAACTGCCAACTAGGGTTAATACATCTAGTAAATTACACTAATAGTCTTGATGTTGTTTCCTATACCAATAATAGCTCTTCTTTTCTCTTTCTGGAAATTTATTTTTTAATATTAAATATCAAACTCATGAATATCCTCCTCTGCAGAGATGTACCTAACTCTCTCCAGGAGACTTAGTGACTCCTCCATGGTATTTATGCAATGGTAGAACCTAACATTATATAGTCTGTCATTACTTATGAGTATGAATTTGTATGATATGGTGAATTCTCTAGATGACAGACATTAATGGGAGACATTACTTATGAACAGATTGTAATCTCTAAGGCCTCAGAAATTTTTCTATAATGTACCTGATATTACTTGTATGTTTTGAAATGAGATGGTCCTAGAAGATCCCCAGTTATACAATAAACCTGGATTGTTCTACTGAGCCCAGGCCACAGGAGTTTGCAATGTTCTCTCCTTTAGTGAAGCACATGATAGAAGTGTAGAAACAGGTGACAAATTCTTTCACCATGTTGTAGAAACAGATACTAAAAAAAATTACTCCCACGAAAAAATTGTAAATAATACTGAGAGCTGCAAGACTCTTTGAAAGTAGGTCATTCTGGATGACAAGTTTCCTAGATTTTTCGTGTGTGTTTTTCCTTTTAAAGTGAATTTCGAGCAACTGCTTTTTAAACACTTCTGAAGAAAATTCAGCTTAGACATCATTTTTATGTAATGCCTTTGAATTCTGAACAAAAAACATACTTTGCATTGGGGCTTAGCAGTTCTATTACTAGTGTGCTTCATTTCACCAGCATCTGGACTAATCAGTTATCAACTAGGTTGACTTCATTTACATGTAAAACCGTGTAGAGTTCTTTTTATTTTCTTCTTTGTGTATATTGCACCTAAAATTTTAAAAGGCATAAAAGCGATGCTCAAGTGATTTCAGATTAAAACAAAGTAGTTTGGGCACTCAAGCTTTAATCAAAGGTTTAGTTTCCACATATTTATGTGCGCAATCCGAAAGTATTATTTACCATATAAAGAAATATTAAAGTTGACATCTTTACTAACAGCTATATAACCTCCACTTTTGTATATTATGTAGTATTTAATTCTTTTTGAGCTGAGAACTTTATTCCAAACAAAATCTATTTCTATAAACACAGCCTTCCCAAAAGACTCCAAAAGCACTGGTCTACTCAACATGTATATACATGAAGGTATTGAAGTCTCACCACAGAGAAAAGGGTAATGGATAGAATATGTGGGCATACAAGAAAAAAATGGTCATGGTCCTTACCCTCAAGAAAATTAAAAGCTGGTTAATTGGGATTCAGTGCTTGTTACCAATAGGATAACTAAGGTTGTGGAAATATGCAGTAGATAGTGAGCAATAATTTCCATCAGTATGTAAATAGAAATTAGGACATTTTCTAATGGAAATGGAAAATGTAAATTTTGTACTAAGTGATTTGCCCCGATTTCTTACAACTGAGATTAAAAGTAATAAAGAGAGATATTTCAGGCAGAAAGCAGAAAGCTTGATGTGGAAAGCTTTCAGTGCACAATCATCAACTTTATCTCAGGTGTGTCTCAGTGCTGGGCAGTAGGGATTGTGTCAGCCAAGTGACATGAGTAAAAACTTGAAGAGAGTGACTGTATGGGGTGGTGTATTCCAAGCAAAGGGAAAGGCAAGTTTGAAGAGTTTAAGGTCCAACATGCCTAGCATGTTCCAGGAACAAGAAGGTGCCAGCATGAGGAGAGCAGAGAGGGGGAGCAGAGCAGTGGGAGATAAGGTCAGAGAGAAGGTGGAGAAGGAAAGGAATTCTTCAGGGCCTGGTAAGCTATTTAAGACTTTAAGTGAGCTGAGAAGCATAGGAGGGGCGTAAGCAAGAGGTGTCACTTGATATCCTTGCCCTGTTATCACTTCCATTCATGAAGTCAAACATTTAACACACTCAATGAAATGGTCTCCGATGCCTTGGATGTAAGTGTAGAACTTTAAAACTTACTTAAGAACAGATTGTTATTGTATTTTTAAATCTGGCATGTCTTTATACTGAGCTTTGTAGGTTTCTCTAGAAACTATAAGAAAAGCCTTGTCCACTTCCACTAAGTGACTTTAATGGCACTAGTTATTTTTCAAAATTTCATATAAGGAGTAAAAACTGACATAAAATAAGGCATATTATCTTCTCAGAAAAATAATATCTTTGTTGCTTTTCCCCAAGCATTGATTTAAAATTAGTAAATTGCACATAACACTGGATTTATTGCTTCTCTTGAAAAAAAACAATCCTCTGAGGAAAGAAATATTGAAGGAGACCCTGGACTTCTGGAAGTTATGTAACATTAGGCTTATAAGAGAACTCTGTCAAATGAGGGCAATAATAAAGTTATCTCATGAGGTTTTTGTGGTAAATGAAAGAAATAGTACATATAAAGCGTTTGGCATGTGGTAAATGTGCTATTATCAATTATTATTAATTCAAAGATTATTATATGTATAATTTAAATATAAATATTTAAATTTATTTTGTAATAATATTTAAATTTATTTTTTAAGTATTTATAATGATCATTATTATTATTAAACTTTCCACAGTTTTCTTTCTCCTAATATAGTTACTTATATATAACACATTTTGGTTAAATTAATATTTGTTTGTTATTTGCATTACTATATCAATTTTCACTGCTGTCCAAGTTGTAAAATATATTTGCATTACATTTCTTGTGATTTAAAAAAAAATCATTTCTATTGGAATTAATACATGATTAGTCTATAATTTTGACACATCTTCTTTTCTTCCTGAAAATTCTTATCAAACACCTTCCTAATGCTACTTATCCCCATATAGTCAAATGTATAAGACATCTATCATTTTCCTCCAAAAAATATTTCACTCATGGAGGAACTGCTTATTTTTCTTGTTTCTTTTAAAAATTGAATTGTAGCATATACCTTGAAAATTACACTTATCGTAGATGCATGACAAGGTGAATATCACTAAGCAATCAAACCCATGTAACTACCATCCAGATCAACAAATAGAAAACTATCAGCAACCTAGAAACTCCTAACCTGTCTCTTTCCCCTAAAATAGCTGTTCTTCTGATTTCTATCACCATATGATGAGTTTTGCCTTTTTTGAACTACATAAAAACATAATTAGACATAAGTAGTCCTCTTGATTGTGGCTTCTTTTACTCAATTACCTATTTTTAGATTCATTCTCGTTATTTGTAGCAATACTTCATTAATTTCTGGTTCTCTATAGCTATAACATCCAATAGAATAGCAATTAGCAACGTTTGGCTACTGAGCAATGTACTGCAGGTAGTCCCAATCCAGTCTAGCCCAACTCATGAGTAAGCTTGGCTCTAGTCTTTCACCTCATTTGGAGTATTTTGTAAGAATTGAATTCTGGTAGGTCTGGTAGGTCATGTCCCAGAACTAGAGAGTACACTGTTTAATTGCATGATGAGTACACTTCATTTATTTTCCGATACATGTAAATCTGTTTCTTGGGTTTTTTTTTTGTTTGTTTCTTTGTTTTTTAGTTTCTCCTGGACTTTTTAATTCTTCCTTTTTACATTTATTATTGAAACATGACCAAAGAATAAACTTATATCTTATTTACTGGAAGTCTCACCATACCGTCTATGAGACATAAAATGAATGTAAAAACCACAAATCCAGGGAGGACATTTATCAATATGACTTCATGTTCCCCACAACTCTTTATAAAATGTAAACATCTCTATAATTCTATTTTTTTCTGAAGGAGATCTAAATTTCTTAAGATCATAAAATTACCAAATTCTACAGTCAAGAAACAACTTAGAGAATAATAATGTAGGCCAAATGAAGTGTTGATAATATGGAAAATATTAGAAAATTAAGCATTTGTCATTTTCTTTGAGATGTGCAAGGTGCCTCATATACACATAAAAATTTTTGATGCCCAAAGTATTATAGCTATCCTGTAAAAATGAGCTAGTCTCATTTTTCCCCTCAGAAGAATCACAGAAGAGTTTTCTGTAGAAAATCTTAGATTTAGCTAAGACAAATTTTTCAACCATTCATGTTGATGGGGGTGGCTTACTATTCTTACCACTTACCTACCTGGCTTGATGTTATTGGGGTTCTTTTCCTCTTCAGGAAAGATAGAGTTTTAAAATGGAGTATTTCAGGAGACATGATAATTCCAGCAAACATAACACTTGAGAATTAAAGGTGAACTTGGGGAATACAATCAGTTTCTCCTACCCACCACAAGATATTTAAGTTTGCTGTATAATAAATTCAAATAATAAATATTTTATTCCATCAAAATATTATGAATTACTGAAATTGTGGACTATATATAGTGTATATGTATGTATATATACATCATACTCACATGTGTATATATATTTATATATTTTTTCCTTATGTACAAATATCTAGTGTGTGTATATATTAAAATATATATATACCCACACACATATACACTAGGTTGTGAAGCCTAGTTCCTAATGATTTGATCATTTTTTGATGCATAACATATTTTGAATATACTAAATATAAAAATTAAGTGAAGTTTGTCTTAAAATTATCACTCCTCAGATGGGTTAAACTTAGCTTATCAATGAGATAAATTTTTATTTCATTTTCTTTTTTTTCTTTTTTTTTAATTCCAGAATATTATGGGGGTACAACAATTTGGCTAAATATATTGTCCATGCACTGCCCGTGTCAGAGCTACAATCCTGAACATCCCCCAAACCGTGCTCCCCGCATCCATTCAGTGAGAGTTTTCCCATCCCCTCCATGCCCCTCCTGCCTGCCCGCCCCCTGATGAATATTATTGCCATGTGTGATGTAAGTGTTTATCAGTTAGTACAAATATGATGGTGAGTACCAGTGGTGCTCCATTCTTGTGGCACTTTGCTTCAAAGAATGGGCTGCAGCTCCAACCACGATAATACCAGATGTGTTAATTCACCATTGTTTCTTATTGCTGAGTAATACTCCATGGTATACATATACCACATTTCATTAATCCACTCATGTATTGATGGGCACCTGGGTTGTTTCCACATCTTCGCAATTATGAATTGTGCTGCTATAAACATTCACGTGCAGATGTCTTTATTATAGAATGTCTTTTTTTCCTTTGGGTAAATACCCAGTAGTGGGATGGCTGGATCAAATGGCAGTTCTACATTTAATTCCTTGAGGTTTCTCCATATTACTTTCCATAGAGGTTGTACTAATTTGCAGTCCCACCAGCAGTGTATGAGTGTTCCTATCTGTCCACATCCCCGCCAACATTTGTTGTTTGGGGATTTTTTGATATGAGCCAATCTCACTGGCGTTAAGTGACATCTCATTGGGGTTTTGATTTGCATTTCCCTGATGATTAGAGAAGTTGAGCAATTTCTTATATGTTTGCTGGCCATTCTTCTGTCTTATTTTGAAAAGTTTCTGTTCATGTCCTTAGCCCATTTTAAATAGGGTTGTTTGATTTTTTCTTGTTGATTTTCCTAAGTTCTGTATAGATTCTAGTTATCAGCCCTTTATCAGATGTGTAGCATGCAAATATTTTCTCCCATTCCGTAGGTTGTCTGTTCACTCTAGTGATAGTTTCCTTGGCTGTGCAAAAGCTTTTTAATTTGATCAGGTCCCATGTATTTATTTTTGTTGCTGCTGTGATTGCTTTGGGGGTCTTCTCCATAAATTCTTTGCTTAGGCCAACATCCATAAGAGTTTTTCCAATGTTTTCTTCAAGGATTATTATGGTTCCATGTCTTAGGTTTAAATCTGTTATCCATCATGAGTTGATTTTTGTGACAGGTGAGAGGTGTGGGTCCAGTTTCAGTCTTCTACATGTGGCCATCCAGTTTTCCCAGCACCATTTATTGCACAGGGAATCTTTTCCCCAGTGTATGTTTTTGTGGAATTTGTCAAAGATCAGGTGACCGTATGAGGCTGGTTTTATGTTTGGGTTCTCAGTCCTGTTCCATTGGTCTATGTCTCTGTTCTTGTGCCAGTACCATGCTGTTTTGGTTACTACAGCCTTATAGTATAGTTTAAAGTCTGGTACATAGATGCCTCCCAATTTGTTCTTTTTGCTTAGGATTGCTTTGGCTAGACGGGGTCTTCTCTGGTTCCACACAAAGTGTAGAATTATTTTTTTCTAGATCAGCAAAAAATGATGTTGGTATTTTGATAGGGACTGCATTGATTCTGTAAATCACTTTAGGTAGCAAAGCCATTTTTACAATGTTGATTCTGCCTATCCAAGAGCATGGTAGGGTTTTCCATCTGTTTACATCCTCTGAAATTTCTTTTCTCAGTGTTTCATAATTCTGTCTATATAGGTCTTTGACCTCCTTAGTTAGATATATTCCTAAATATTTAATTTTCTTTGGTGCTATGGCGAAAGGTATTGCATCTTTAATTTGTTTCTCAGCTTGATTGTTATTAGCATAAATGAAGGCTATGGATTTTTGTGCATTGATTTTGTATCCTGAGACTTTGCTGAATTCATTTATCAATTCCAGTAATCTCTTGGTTGAACCTTTGGGGTTTTCTATGTATAATATCATGTCATCTGCGAATAGGGGAAGTTTGACCTCTTCTGCCCCCATGTCAATGCGCCTGATTCCTCTGTCTTGTCTGATTGCTCTGGTCAGGATTTCCAGCACTATGTTGAATAGAAGTGGAGATAGTGGGCAACCTTGTCTGGTTCCAGTTTTAAGGGGGACTGCTTTCAATTTTTCCCCATTCAGTATGATGTTGGCTGTGGGTTTATCATATATGGCTTTAATAGTTTTGAGGTATGAGCCATCTATGCGTATATTGTTAAGAGTTCTTATCATAAAAGGATGCTGGATTTTGTCAAAAGCCTTTTCTGCATCTATTGAAAGGATCATATAATCTTTGTTCTTGCTTTTATTTGTGTGGTGAATTACATTTATAGATTTGAGTATGTTGAACCATCCATGTATCTGGGGAATAAAGCCCACCTGATTGTGATGAATTATTTTTTTGATGTACATTTGAATTCGGTTTGCAAGGATTTTATTGAGAATTTTTGCATCTATATTCATAAGGGATATTGGTCTGTAGTTTTCTTGTTGTGTCCTTTCCTGGCTTTGGTATCAAGATGATATTGGCTTCGTAGAATGAGTTTGGGAAGATTCCATCCTTCTGGATATTTTCAAATAATTTCTGCAGTATAGGCACCAGTTCTTCTTTGTAGGCTTGGTAGAACTCAGGTGTGAACCCATCTGGTCCAGGACTTTTTTTTGTTGGAAGATTTTTTATTACTGCTTCAATTTCGGTGCTTGATATTGGTCTGTTTAGAAATTCTGTTTCTTCCTGGTTGAGCCTAGGGAGGTAGTATGTTTCTAAGAATTTTTCCATTTCCTCCACATTTTCATGTTTTTGGGCATAGAGATTTTCGTAGTATTAGAAGGTGATGTTTTGTATTTGCATAATATCAGTTGTGACCTCTCCTTTTTCATTTCTAATTGAGCTTATTAGAGTCCTTTCCTTTCTGCTTCTGGTCAACCTGGCAAGTGGCCTGTCTATTTTTTTTTATCTTTTCAAAAAACCAACTTTTCATTTTATTAATCTTCTGTATTGTTCTTTGTTCTCAATTTCATTTAATTCTGCTCTGATCTTGGTTATTTCTTTTCTTCTGCTGGCTTTAGGATTGCTTTGCTCTTTCTTTTCCATTTCCTTAAGATGATTCGTTAGTTTACTGATTTGTGAACTATCTGTCTTTTGGATGTGGGCATTTAAGGTGATAAGTTTTCCTCTCAGGACTGCTTTTGCTGTATCCCACAGATTTTGATATTGTGTCCCCATTATTGTTTAGTTCGAAAAATCTTTTGATTTCCATTTGAATCTGCTCCTTGACCCAATAGTCCTGCAGCAACAGATTGTTTAGTTTCCAAGTTTTTGGATGAAGATGTGAGTTTCTGTTGGAATTGATTTCTAATTTTGTTCCGCTGTGGTCTGAAAAGATACATGGTATGATTTCTATTTTTTTGAATTTGTTTAGATCTGTTTTGTGGCCTAGGATGTAGTCAATTTTAGAGAAAGTCCCATGAGCTGATGAGAAGAATGTATATTCAGTGTTATTTGGGTGGAGTGTTCTGTAGATACCTGTTAGACCCAAATGTTCTAGAGTCCTGTTTAGGTCTTTTATTTCTCTACTTATTTTTTGTTTGGAGGATCTGTCCAGTTCCGTCAGTGGGGTGTTGAAGTCCCCTGCTATTATGGCATTGCTGTTTATTATGTTGGCTAGATCTAGCAGTATTTGCTTTATGTACCTGGGCACTCCTGTGTTGGGTGCATAAATGTTTAGGATTGTTAAATCCTCTTGTAAGATTTTTCCCTTCACCACTATATAGTGTCCATTTTTGTCCTTCTTTACTTTTGTTGCTTTAAAGTTTATGTCATCTGAAATAAGGATGGTTACTCCAGATTTCTTTTGGTTTCCATTAGCCTGGAAAATTGTATTCCATCCTCTCACCTTGAGTCTGAATGTGTCTTTGTGTGTAAGGTGTGTTTCCTGGAGACAACATATACTTGGCTTGTATTTTTTAATCCATTCAGCCAGCCTATGTCTCTTCAATGGGCAATTCAAGCCATTCATATTTATTGAGAGAACTGATATTTGGGGTAAATTTCTGATTATTGTATTGGGTAGTGTCTTTTGTTTTACCTCTTGCATCATTGTGGAATCTGGGTTCTGGAGTTTTAGCTTTTGCATAGTTTTACTTTGGTGGGTGTCTGTTGTGCTGGTTAGTATACAATGCAGGTCTAAGCTCTTTTTGCAAGGCCGGTTTGGACTTTGCAAATTCTATCAGTGATTTCTTATCTGGAAAAGTCTTTATTTCTCCCTCATATAAGAAGCTTAGTTTGGCAGGATACAGAATTCTGGGTTGGCCTTTGTTTTGTTTTAGGAGACTGATGATGGCTCCCCATTCCCTTATGGCTTGTAAGGTTTCAGCCCAGAAATCTGCAGTTAATCTGATCGGTTTCCCATTGTAGGTTACCTGCTCTTTTCATCTTACAGCTCTGAGGAGTGCCTCTTTTGTGTTTACTTTGGTCAGTCTAATAATTATGTGGCGTGGTGAATGCCTTTTCACGTTGATTCTCCCAGGAGTCCTGTGTGCTTCTTGTACTTGGATATTGAGATTTCTGGCTAAGCCATGGAAATTTTCCTCTATTATTCCTTCAAATAGATTTTCCAGCCCATGCAAATTTTCTTCCTCTCCCTCAGGGATGCCTATGATCCTTATGTTTGGCCTCTTTACATAATCCCACATTTCTTGTATGCTTTGTTCATGCCTCTTGTTTTTGTGTTCTTTCTCTTTGACTGATTTATTTAGCACATAGGAGTTGTCTTCTAGCTCTGAAATTCTTTCCTCTGCATGGTCCAGCCTATTCTTAAGGATTTCCACTGTGTTTTGTAAATCCTTGAATGCTTCTTTCATTTCTAGAATTTCTATTTGATTTTTCTGTAATACTTCTATTTCTTTGGAGAATTTTTCATTCATTTCTTGCATTTTTCTTGTGGTTTCTTTGTGCTGGGATTCAATTTTCTCTTGAATTTCACTGAGCCTTGTTATAATCCATAAATGAAATTCCTTTTCTGTCATTCTACCCATTTCATTTGAGTTGGTATCCATTGCTGAGGAACTGATTATTTCTTTTTGGGGTGACTTTTCACTCTGGTTTTTCATGTTTCCTGAGTTCTTTCCCTGGTTTTTTCTCGTCTGGCTTCTTGGTCGAGAGCTGGGGGTGGTCGGGCTAGTTTATGGCCCTGTCTCCGAGTCCTTGAGGTTTGTTCCTTCACAGAGCCAGGGAGAGGAATAGTGGCCTGTATTGCCTTAGGTGTATTTTAGCAAGTTTGGTGGATCTTGGGTTATCTTTGACCTGTTGTCTTCAACTCTTCCCGGTGGAGTGTAGTGAGATTGTCCTCCCAGCTTGAGCTCTAAGCTGGTGGATTGTACTTGAGGATATGAGTCCACAGCTCCCTATTAGCTAGGTATTCTGTTATGTCCGTGGCAGACTCTGATCCCCCAGTTGGGGTATGCGAAAGCCCCATGCTTTGGGAGGGGCCTTGTAGCTCCTAGGGGTTATCTTCACCCTGCTTCTCCTGAGGTGTGGGTAGAAACACAATTTCTCTTGGCTGCAGAGTGAGAGCTGGATCGGAAAATTTCTATACAGCTCAGAGGTTGCTTATATAGCCGCGTGTGTCTGTCCTTCTTTCTGATGTGCATCTCCGCGTGATACCGTCTGATAGAAGGATCTCCAATTGTGCACCCCTTTTCCACCACTAGACCCCAAGGCGAGGCAGCTGGGCATCTCTATCCCCAGCAGTCTCCGCCAGGGGGATATTCCCATGAGGGGGGGAATAGTGGCCACTGGAAGCAGTCTTAGATGGCGCGAAATTCCCTAATGAAGTGGGCAGGGTTAGGGGGAACTGCTCTGGTTCAGCCTGTGGCTCTTGAGGTATTCAGTTGTCATGAGAACCAGCAGTTATACAAAATGAGTCATTATAACTAGCAACCTTCATAATGACCGCTCTCTGGGGTACGGAGGGCTGGGACCTGAGGGGTGGGCACTAGGACCAGCACATAGCGGATTTGTCGGAGGCTAGAACCAGGGTAGCAGTCCCAGATGGATGAGCTGCAAACTGTTTCCAATACACAAAGGTCTTGCCACTACAGTTCCAGGCTCTCGTCCCACCTGGAACCCATGGATGCAGCTGTCCCTCGCCACCAAGGGCAAAGCCTGTCTCGCGCCAGTGGAAGAGCCCCGGGCCAGGGCAGGGTGGAGCTAGAGACTCGGCTCACAGCTCCGGGCGGGCAGCTTTAAAGATGGCTGCCGCCGCCAGCCTGGTGCACAGCAGGGCTCAGATGGCGCCCGGGAATGCAGCTTTTCTCAACCGGTCTGTGGCCTGCGGAGGCAGTTGCCAACAGTCCCTAAGGGCGTGTCCCGCTCTCCGTTAAACTCCTGGGCCCGGTCCCGCTGACTTCTCGTGGCACAGTGCCAGCCTGCGGGTTCCTGCGCACTGTCCCGGGAGGTTGTATCTCCACCCGGTCCCTACCCAGCCCTGAGCGGTCTCTGTATATTGCAGCTGAGAGTTCTGTTTGGCTCTCGCAATTGCTTCCTCTCCACAGAGCCTGCTGTCTCCAGCAACAGCTTTTCCCCAACTCCGGGCTTGTCCCTGACTGAGTGGATGGGGAGGTGCGTAACCACTTGGGGGTCAGGTCACCGCTGCGCCGACCTGGTGAGCGCGTCCTTCCCGCACTCTGGGCTCTATTGCACTCCCTGCGCTCTCCGATATTTGTGAACCTTTTGTACCTGTTTTCTTGGGCTGGGCGTCCCATGTTGTTTCTCTGTAATTCACAATGCTGTTTTCAGAGTGAGCGGTCAGTGAGCTTGCAGGCAGCCCATGGCATTTTTCACCTTCTTCCCTGGGAGTGGTGCAGCGGGAGGACTCTACAGACCGCCATTTTCCTCCCACCCTCAATGAGATAAATTTTTAACTACTGTTGAATACCTTAGAAGGGATTCTAGAGAAGGTAACTGATTAAGCTAGTGTGTCTAGGGGGGCGGGCAGGGTTGTCAGAAAGACATATCCCTAAAAGAAGATTAAAAAAAAGATATATGTTGCTTTGGTGACAAAAAAAAAAAAAGGAAATGGATATAACTAGTTGAAGTAGGGGGAAACCATCAAAATCCAACATTGCTTGCTGACAATTTTTTTTGTCAGAATTAATACTTTCATTTATCTATAGATATTTCCACAAAGTCTTTACTAAAAAAATTATCTCACCAGCTATATTTGGTAAGCTTGCCATATGCTACTAACTGATGATCTAGACTCTGGGAAAATTTTTGTGTATATGACTATTTTCAATGTTGAAAATGCTTTTCCACACATTTACCATGAAGTGAGATTCATAATGTTCCAAATACCTTCTAGGCAATAAGTCTGCATCTGTTAACATGTCCCAGTATTTCCTTTACTTATCAAAACTCTGTTAACCTTCTTAACAGGATGATTTGAAAATGAAAACTGTTATCTTGTAAACATGCTTTGGCTTATATACTATAAACTGTATGATTTAAATTAAGTTGATTTATATTAAATTGCTATTTGATTATATAAAAGTAGCAATTTTTTGCCTGGTGCATTCTACTTAACCAATCAAAAGTAGATATCATTATTAGTAACATTAAAACAACCAATATAAGTATTCCAAATTACATGACAAATTGACAAAAGCAATTGATCAATCTAAGCTTCTTAACACAAGGTTTAAACAATGTAAGGAATAAGTACTATACTTTGAATTCAGCTTCATGGTTTATTTTTTTCATTTATATTTTTTCAATCAACAGATATTTATTAATTGCTTACTACATATCTGGTAGTGTACAAAGCATTGTATAAGTAAAAACTAAAGTAAGACACATGAAGCTTACTGATGGTGAGTTTAGAGTCTTAAAATTGGATATGAGATATGTCCCTAAGAAGCTATAGAAGGTGGCATATGGATTATCTACACTGCCTCATATTCGACCGTTGTTTTATTTACTCATTGATCTATAATCCATCCAATATTTCTTGGTAATAAAGAGGCCAATTAAATTATTTTTTATTCCAATAATCAAACTGTTGGTTTCTTCTGTAATTCTGAATTTATTTTGAGGACAGCCATAAGTTGACTATTAACCATATCAAACCTTATTTTTTGACCCTGTGGATAGTAATTTGTCTAACATTGTAAAATGCTTGGTCCTAATGCACTATCTATTTCTATAATATTTATGAATTTTGTGCATCAAAATGGGTACCAGGTTTTTGGTACCTCAATGTTTTTGCATTATTTTTATAAGATGTTTCTTTCCTAATATGAAATAATTAAATGCACATTATTTGGCCACAGTAACAAGTTTCGAGCAATGTTTTTGTTCTAGATTGACTTTCTGTACATTGCCATAAATTACATTTTCTTATGAAAAGGGATAGCTTTTATGTAATTTTGATTATTAGATAAATGTTTGTTACATTTTACTTTGACTTTCTTAAATAAAAAACTAAATGTTATATTAAATTGAGTGTAGTTTTGAAGACTAAAAGTGCCAGATATTATGGCATTGTCCCAAATAAAAAAGATCCTTTAAAGTTTCAATTATTCATGTAGGTATATATTACATGATTCTTAATAGATTTAATTTACTAAAATATAAATTAACTAAATCTTGTTATGTGAACCCCAATTATTCTAGCTTTTAAAAAATGGAAGGTGAAATATAAATTAAAGAATTAGAAAATGTGTTATGCTATATTTCAATGAATGTGGTATACCACAGCATCCTTTTGTGAGCTTTCAGAGCTGTAGGTTTGTAATGGTTCATGGCACTGCCAATAATGAGTCTGCAGGAAGCTTTGCTATAAATGTCCCAATTCTTTCATTTGCTCTATTCCCAGTGCATGCTGGGATGCCTAACTGTGTGAAATGAAGCCATGGATTATCCATTTACTGTCACTTTATCCCAAGGGAAATTAACTTGAAAACAAATAGGCCATGCTCTTGTAATAAATTCAGAGCAAAATGTGTTTGTATTTTAGCGAAAAAATGACAAGCCAAATTTATTTTGAACTTGAAAACTTCACTTTTTACTAAAGCATGGTAACTATTTATTGGCTGGAGTTGTGCAATATATACTATGTATTTATATATATAATATGTATTTTTTACTGCAGTGAGTTTTATAATAGAGAATTTGTATTTACTGTATTTATTTATTAGAATTATTATTTATTTGTATTATTAGTGTATGCTCATCTCTATTTATAAATAAGAAAGGATCAATCTTCTGGGAAATCTTTATTTTAAATAGCTGTTCTTGATATACAGTGAGTTGATGTAATTATAAGAAAGCCTAACTCCATATGAGTTTATCACCATAGGAAATATTGGGAAATCTGCTCCTTAGCAATTCCATAATCCAACTAAATTGCCAGTGCTTTGGGAGTTTAATGAGATGTTTGTTTTCTTATGGTGAATATAGTTACTATAGTTTATATATGATTGGAGCAGACCATATCAATATGCAATTTTTAATGGCATTAGTAAAATAGAGTAATGTTCAGAAAATACTAGTCAATTTAAATAACATAGTGTATTAAGATATTATGCCTGCTATATTTTTTTTCTAGTTTAGCAGTATAGAGGTTAGTAGACTACCTTTGTCCAGAGAGAACAAACTGAAAAAGAACAGTTTCAAGAGATCTTGTTTAAAAATAACTTATAACTGATGCTAAATTTAATATTTTTCATCTAAGAAGTGACCACATCATTCAATGTCATGAACTTAAGTAACAGTGAATCTCTCAGCTCTCCAAATAAAGTCCTCTACAAATGTGATTTGACTTATTCAACAGCTAAATTTAAAGAAACTTTCCATGTCAGTTTCTTAGGAAAATATATCTTAAAACTCTAGAACACAAATTAAATTTTTCTTTGACAGGAAGCACAGTGTTTGGATTGCAGAGTAAACTGAGCTGCAAAAGTTCTTTGTCAATTCTTTAAAAAACCTCATAGTTCCTGGGAAACTGTAAAAACATATCTTGTCACAAAATCTTCAATTATTAAAAAAAAATACTATGAGGTCTACCTCCTATTGAAAAAAACTGTAGGAATGAGTGAGGAAATAAGTACCTACTCTTTAAGTTTTAGAAATTTGATTGAAATTTAATACATTAACCCTTTCTAATTTTCTCTGAATTTGAAATAGTAATTCACTGTGAGATGATAGTGTGCATTTGTTTTATGTCAGGTAAATTATCAGTTATCAATATTTTTCATGCAGGGGAAAGTGGCAGGTGTTGCCTTATTATTGAGACTAATGCTCCAAAGCTGAAAAAAACATAAGTTATTGTTACCTAGTAGTTCCTGAAAGGAATTGCAGTACGCCTTAGAAAGGGAGGGCTGGGCAGGTCCACATTAGCATCTCTCCCTTACTCCACTCTCACTTCTGCCTTTCTGTTTAAGCAGAGTAGAGAAATTCAAGGAGAAATGCCATCATATAGAGTCTTCAGACTGAAGAAGGGATGCAATGGCTTTTTAATCCTCCCTCTCCATGCTGCTGGATTGCTTACAAAAGTCACTTGCACAAAGTGAGCAATGCCTGTAAGAATAGGAAGCAGTGTCATGAGACCTAATAGGACATTTGCTTAGGCAGAACACTTGTTGATCTGCCTTTGAATTTTATTGAAAGAGAACTTGAATAAGTTGACAGCCTGTAAAGCGGGTGAAGAGAAGACCAGCCTTCCAATCACCAACAGAATTTTATTTCATATAGTCTAATTTTTAAACAATTCAACTCACAATAAATACCCTAATGTTTTATTACCTTAACCACCATCTTGACACCTTTACAAACCTCAATGATTTTCTCCCCGTACTCTTCTGAGCAATTACTTTCTTGTTCAAAAACACATTTTTAGGTATTTTTAATTTATTTACCTTTTGATTTTTTTTTACTTGAAAATACAAAGTCCTCTCTGTTATATGGGTACGAAAGTAATTGTTTTTAAAAAATAAATGAAGTTAGATGTGGAGTGGGGTGGGTGTTTAAAAGTGAGTCTGGAAAATCAATGTGTGAAAAACTTAGCTGTGATGGAATCTGGCTTCTGGTTAGTGGTCAGTTTCCTCACTTCTTGCTGCATGAAGATCTTTAATAAAAGAATATGGCTTTTTTGGTAAATGTTCAAACCGTGTCAACACGTAGAGCTAAATGTTAGATGTCAGTACTGCAAATGTGCAGTTTGATTTCAAGACTAGCTTTACAGACAACTGAATTTTGTACCCAAAAAGCCAAGTCATTCTATAGACTTCAAATTGAACTGATTTCAAAAATAATGGAATCCAGTAATACTTCACAAGCTCTGTATATTTAATAACTGATCACTAACTCAGGAATTTCACTCAGATAAAATTTAAAATAATAATATTAATGAAGACTTTTACATGTAATCTTTCTCAAATAAAATTAAAAATAATATTACCAATGAATACTCATATATGAATACTAGTAAACTAAGTCTCACATTTTTATATGATGTATACAAGTATAAATATGTAAAAAATAGTTAACTCAAAAGCAATACTCAATATTTTGTTTCCTGTTACTAGTGATTATTAGTCTAACCTAATGGTCTAATACTAATGGTGCATTGAAAACAGAATAATTTTTAGGCACTTTTCTGTTTTGAGGTTTGAGGACGGATATTATGCTAAGTATTTTTTTTTTAGGAGACTGGTTTTACTTAGAGTGTAAATATTATGCCAGGGACAAAGTCAACACAAAGAAACAAACAACAAAAAATAGCAAGACAGATATCAGTAAGTGCAGCTGGGATGAGTCCCGGCAGCTTTTTCCTGTCACAGGCTCGTCCCTGGATTCTCACAGTCACATGAAGCTGCAGCATCACTTCTCTGTCCTACGCACTGAAATGGAGGTGGATTAAATTCATCAGGCAACTGTCATAAAGTAGCTCCATCTGAACTTTAATAAGAGAGACAAAAGTAAATCATTCCGTAGGCTGAAAACAAACAACAAAAACACAAAACTATGCTGTTTCTTTTCCCCAATGAAATCCACATGAAAAGTTCTGTGTGATTCCAAAATTTCCAGAGCAGAAATGGAGTGACGTGAAATGTCAAAGACCCTATAATTTTGTAATGAAAGTACAACTCAAAATATTCTAATTCCACATGAGAACAACAAAATACTGTCTGGTCTCCCAGTGCCAGCTGGTAGGTCCTGGGCGGGTGGAGGTCCCGCCTGGCCTCTGGAGGAGGCCCAGTCCCAGGAGGTTCGCTGGCACCAGGCGCTGATAGTGTCGCACCATCCTCACACGGAGATGCCTGGTCGTCTGGAAGGACTGTTTTTTTTTTTTTACTTGTAGTTAAAAGTTGCACCCAAAGGCGGCAGCACGGCGAGTGGTAGGCAGTGGAGACACCGTCTCCAGAATCAGTTTTTGCTGTATGTCGTTTTTGTTCAAGTGTGACTTCTGTCTTTAAATTAAGGAGTTTTAAGGCCACCTGGGTTTTACATTTTCAGTGCTGAGAGGTGAGTATTTATCTATTACTATCAGCTCTACTAGTTCTTTAAGTCTGGCAACATTTGAGGCAATATTCTATATTTTCATAACATTGCGCATTTCATTCCCAAATATAAACTAAATATCTTATTTCATATTTGTCTGTGGTAATCCAAGAAAAAAAAAGTTTACAAAAAAGAAATTACAACACGAATTTTTCTAGAAACTTTTTTTTCAATGAACTCCTCCTAATTTGCTCAGATATTAAATTTGAATATTCCACAAAAAGAATCAGAAATAAAACACACTGATAAGGTCATCTGAAAAAAATTTCATTTTTATGAAAAAGTTTTCCAAGGTGTGCTTTACAGCTGCAGTCCCCAACCCCTGGGCCACTGACCAGTACAGGTGAGTGGCCTGTTAGGAACTGGGCTGCATAGCAGGAGGTGAGCAACTGGCAACCCAGCAAAGCTTCATCTGTATTTACAGCTGCTCCCCATAATTGAAATCACTGCCTGAGCTCTGCCTTCTGTCAGATCAGCAGCAGCATTAGATTCTACGTTATGGTGAGGTGTATAATTATTTCATTATGTATTACAATGCAATAATAATAGAAATAAAGTGCACAATAAATGTAATGCACTTGAATCATCTCAAAACCATTCCCCCTGCCCCACCCAGTCTGTGGAAAAATTGTCTTCCGTGAAACCAGTCCCTGTTGCCAAAAAGACTGGGGACTGCTGCTTTACAGTATACTAAGTGTCAGAGAAGACACACACACTCTTGCTTTTGTGGATAAATAAATTAGTGAAAAGGCAAATATAGTACCCCTTTCTTAAAGCTTTACAACCAACTTTATTATACTGAATCTAAGAAATTCTTCACTAAAGAAATCAGTACCATGCTGTGTTGGTTGCTATAGTTTTGCAGTATAATTTGAAGTTTGGTGATGTGATGTCTCCAAATTTCTTCTTTTTGCTTAAGATTTCTTTGGCTGTTTGGGCTCTTTTTTGGTTCAAAATTAAGCATAGAGTTATTTTTTTCTAGATCTGTGAAATATGACATTGGTATTTTGATGGGGACTGTGTTGAATGTGGAACCATAAAAATTATACAAGAAAATGTAGGGAAAACTCTTTTAGACATTGGCTTAGGCAAAGAATTTATGATTAAGACCACAAAGGCAAATATAAGCAACAACAAAAATAAACAAATGGGACATGATTGATTAAACTAAAAAGCTTCTGCATAGCAAAGGAAATAATCAACAGAATAAACAGACAACCTACAGGATGGGAGAAAATATTCACAAACTATATATCCAATAATGGACTGATAGCCAGAATCTACAAAGAACTCAAAATAATCAGCAAGAAAAAACAAATAACCCTGTTAAAAAGTGGGCAAAAGACATGAGCAGAGGTTTTTCAAAAGAAGATAGACAAATGGCCAAAAACATATTAAAAAATGCTCAACATAACTAATTATCAGGGAAAAGCAAATTAAAACTACAATGAGATATCACCTTACTCCTGTTAGAATGACGATTGTCAAAAAACAATGGATGCTTGTGTGGATGCAGAGAAGGAAGAATACTTGTACACTGATGGTAGGACTGCAAATTAGTACAATGTCTATGGAAAACAATATGGAGATTCCTCAAAGAAATAGATGTAGACTTACCATTCGACCCAGCAATCCCACAACTGGGTATTTACCCAAAGGAAAGTAAGTCATTTTATGAAAAGACACCTGCACTCAAATGTTTATTGCAGCACAATTCACAATTGCAAAGATGTGGAATCAGCCTAAGTGCCCATTAATTCATGAGTGGATTAAGAAAATGTGGTGTATGTTAACACATACCATGGAGTACTACTCAGCCATAAAAAGGAACAAACTAATGTCTTTGCAGCAACTTGGATGGAATTGGAGATCATTATCCTAAGTGAAATATCTTAGGAATGAAAAAACAAACACCACATGTACTCTCTAATAATTTGGAATTAATTAATGTGTACACTTTGGCACAAAAAATGTGAAGGTCATAAGTCAAGAAGGGGGGAAGGGGGAGGAGGAGAGGAGTAAAAACCTGCCTATCAGGTACAATGAACACCATTTGGGTGATGGGAACACCAAAATCCCTGACTTAAGCATTATAAAAGGTATCCATGCAACAAAAATATTTGTACCTCCTTAATATTTTGAAATAAAAAAAGTCAAAAAATTAAAAATTAAAAAAAGAAATCAGTTTAATTTGATTAACCTGAAATTAAAGAAAATATTTGGTAAACTTTTACTTTTACATTGGACGTATTAAGAGGAGTAGACCTGTGAAGCATACTTGGTTTTCAGATTTTGGGTATCATCACATGATCTATGATAACAGATTTGTTTGTAGGTCTTCCTTTTGTAAATATTTATTCTTGTAAGGCTTGGTGAGAGGGATAAAATTCTGTTGTATGTATTTTACTCATATTACTTGAACATATTATTTTGAATATGGTTTCTGCTGAAATTTTTTCTACTAGCAATAACATACATTTGTAACTTAGCTTAATAATACCTTCTAAAGTCACTGCTGTGGTATGACATCACCTTGCTTCACTTATAAAATGTGTCATATTTCAGGATTTATAACTTTTGTATAGGTTTCAAACTCAATAGTAAAAATTTCACAATGGCAACATCTTGACTTACAATGTCCCACCCTGAAGGCAAATCATTTTTATGCATTTTTGTGTAAAAGAACTATATACTTTGAAGTTTAAAAAGGAGTCACCATTTTAAATCAATATAGGTTATTCTTTTCCCTATTCATCTGTACAAGATTTCATGCAAGAAATAGAATACAAAGAAATATGTTGAAGTACATATTAAACAAGAGTTAGAGTAGAAAAATGCATTATATTCCCTAAAATTATACTTAACTTAATTTTCTGTTTGCTCATTAATGTTTTTGGTTTAGATTTTGTGCTTTCTCAGAAATTATTGTAAATTAATCAGGATTTTTCATATAAATGAGCATTAAATACCTCTAAAAATAGTGTAAGTATTTTTTCACTTATTTTAAAACATTTAGTTGAACTCAAAGAACTAATTTTGAAAATGTAAATTGGTAAAAACTGTAGTTAGATGGAAACCATTTAGCTGTTTTCAAATGTGTAATTATGCAATGCACATTTATTTTGTTTTCTGAATGCAACATAGCATGGTGATATGAGCTATGAAAAAAAGTACAATATTCATGTTCTGAAAGATTTTAAACTATCAACATAAAGGAAAAAAAACTGATGCAATATTAATATAAATAGAGAGTTTATTTGGGCCAAGTTTGAGGAGGGCAACCTGGGAGCATAGATTCAAGTTGCCCTGAACATATTCTCCCATTAGCAGAAATTACAAGTGGGTTCTCAAGGGAGAAAAGAAGAGGCAGTTCCTAAGCTGTTTCCCAACAATTTATCTTAAAATAACATAAGCTACTGATTGGCTGTGTATTGTTCTTTGTATCAGAAATTCCAGGAATTTGACCAAAATGCCTTTAAACAATTGCTCCCAACATGGCTGTATAGGCAAGACTGAGGTGCCATTCTCTAGTATCTCTGGGCCTGATAAATTTTGTATACCTCCCATAGACTGCTCTTAGCTCTTTTTCTTTTCTTATTTTTCCCTTTTTATCAAAATATTTCTCTTCTTTTCAGAATCATTCATGATCAACATTTTAGATGTAAATTTGTTCCACATCACTGGGAAGTCTTATTCCCAGATAATCTGTACCATCACTTAAGAATTTAGTGAGATCTCAAGGTCGAATTGATTGGCAGCACAAAGAAACAAAACAAGGGTATCTCAGTCAGGTCATATGCTTACAAAGGAGACATAGCATGTATGTTGGATCATTTTTAAACATCTAGCTATCATGGTTAGTATCCTTGCTGTTTACTTTAGTCATCTAGATATACAAAGCATAATTATAGAATCAAAAATACGATGCAAATAACAATTATTAACAAACAGTTTGAAATTAAGATCTGAAAAGTGTTCTTATTCCTAAAGGTAACCAAATAAATATTTTATTTACTTCTTGTCTTGATCAAAAGAACAAGATGTTGAAGGTCTCTAGTGATGAAGATGTCCACTGAGGCAGGGCTCACTAATATGGTCCTTCCAATACAGTTGGAAGGAATCTTTTATTTCATGTTGTTTTCCAATAAACAAAATCACCAGGTTAGAGACCATGATCTTTGATGTCTTCATTCCTGGGGAGTTGTGTTTAAAAAAATCCTTAATTAATATGGAATTTTATGGCCTTGAAAATAATGAAGAAAATCACCTTTAAGGAGAACTATTTGGTAGGCTGCTTAATCCAGGTACTTAAGCCTTCCTGTTATTATTTCAAAGAAAAAATGCTGGTGTTTTCCAAATGGGGTAGAAGGTAAGTTAAGCAAATGGAAGAACCTGTGGCCAGGGAAGGTTAACAGTTTCTGTAAGCTTGGCCAATTGATTTTTTATTATCCCATTTGTGTATTCCACCAGTCCAGAACACTGAGGGTGGTATGCACAATAGAAATGCTGATCCATCCAATCTCAATCAGCTTTGACCACCCAAGATAAGATTTCAATAAACCTTTTGTAACCTCTTGCAATTATCCCTTTCTCTTTCTTTACCCAACTTTCTATATTCATACGGTTTTATCTATCATTCCTTTTTTATCCCTTCAACTTAAAACAACCTTTAAAAACCTCTAGACAAAATTACTTTTCTTTTAACAAAAACCATATTCTCTTGACTTCTTTGTAATTATCTTTACCAAGAATACATCCTATTTTTCTTATACAAACCGTATACAGATTCTCTTATACATGAGTTTTAATTACATACACTAACTATAATTTTAACTCTTAGTAACCTTAATTTCTAGTGAAAAACCTAAAAAGTAATTTTAATGGTTTTATATCAGAATTTGTAGATGAAAATCATTTCATAATTTTTAAGACAGATATTCTCTCAATTTTTTATTAACAGATATTTAGCTTTTCCATACCATATAAAAATAAGATGCCTGAGTATATAAACAAGCACATTTAATGGTCAATGTTTCAGTATGTTAACATTCTTAGAAAGGACTCTGGCATTATATGATTAGGCACTACTTAATTTAATATAACATGACTTTAAGACACACAGGTACCCTCTGTAAAGTGTTCCCCAGTTCTCTGGGTCCCAAGTACCCATGTGGCACCCAGGATGGCTATGAAGGCTGAGGCCATCCGTATCCTGAATTTACATACCAAGTGTACAGCTCAGGACAAAGGAAAGGGCTGTGAAGGCAATGTATGGAAGATCTAACCCTTCCCAGCATGGTCAAAAGGCACAGCTAATCCAGGGAGGACTTACTGCATGTGGCCCTGCCCTTCAGCTGGTGACCTGGGCACTGTGTTCATACATATGTATTCAGGCCTCTCCATGGAATCCTGTCTGGACCCAAGAATCTAAAGGCTCAAAACAAAAGATGTAAACTTACAGCAAGATGTGTGCAAGGCTTTGGGGAAGCCCAGCAGCTGACCCTCATAGCTTCAGCCCAGAGACAAATCAAACAAGTATCAATAATATCACAGAAGCAACAGTTTTATGATCTTAAAACATCTGTCAGAGACAGTATAGACTTAGGCAAAAATGTCTGAATTATATTTAATACTGACAATTCTGAAGACATTCTAATTTTATATTAACAAAAATTTTAAAACTAGTTTTACTTGCCAAAGATTACTAAATCACATGAACTTGAAAAACATAAGGGCTTATTTACTTAATTTATTAGCACTCATTTATGTATGTCAGTTTGGTACCATGTAGACAATATACAAACACAGACATATATGCATGTACACAGAAAATACAGACAGACACAAATAAAGATTTTATAGCTTTGATTTTAAAATTTTAGCCATGAGCCGAGTAAACCTCACTAGTTTGGAGCTCTGTATACGGAGCAAGTTAAAGTTTATCCAAACTCTTACCAAGTTTTAGAGAAAATAGCATAGCAAATTTGTGTCACAGCACGGAAAGAAAATTTAAGCATTTTTAAGATGGAGTTTGGGCATGTTAGAGGAATGTTAAAAATGGATGCCAAATCAACACAAAATAATAGGAATTCACCACAGGATTTTATAAAGAGATTAACTTCATTTAAATAGGTAGCTTCTAATTTACTCTTCATTTTCCAACTGGACCACCTAGCTTAGGGTGAAGATTACCATAGGGCCAATAAATCATTTGCAGTTTTCAGGGCCTAATATTAAAATGTGTGAAAATGAGAAACAGTTGGAAGGCAGAGCATGTAGATCTTTAAAAATCAAGAATCCCACTTTTACATTGAATACCAGGTCCCCCAAAAGAGGGAAATGCCATGGGACTGGCTTGTGCTGATTTTCACAGTGCTTCTCACTACAAAGACATTCCACTGAGGCTGGTGGGCAACCTCAAGCCAATCAGCCCACTCTGTGACCAGCCCATTCTCCACAGGAGTTTTATCCCTTGTTGGTGAATATTTCCATAGGTTCCAAGTGTTCAAATTTTGTCTCTCTTATCTAAAGGCACAAGAAACAAATATCCCCCTGGAGTAATAACCATCCACTGCAACTGATGTCAACCACCTCCAAAACTGTATCTTTCATTAGTGACTTGCCAGCCATCACATACACAAAGGTCAAGTTCTCTCTCAGAGTATAGAGTAATCACTGGTGCCCCAAAAGCCAAAGAGATCAGGAAACTCAATACAAAACAGAGCAGAGCTTACACATGAGAGAAGTGTCCCCATCACACTTGAGACTACACAAGGGAGATAAAAGCCCCCCAAAAGTGTGTGTGTGTGTGTGTGGTGCCTTGTCTCAGGGATGCTAAAAGTCTCTATATTTCTTCGTGGTAGAGAAAATAGAAAAAGGAAGGAGGAGTAAAAGTGGAAGAAAACAGAAGAACAAGTCTTAGAGGATCCAATTGAGGGTTATTTTAAGCTTTCTAAAAGGCCAATGAAGTTTTACATTTTTCTCAGCAAAAATCATGCTAACAAGATATGAAACATAGGGATCACATATTTTTAAAAAAAGAGTTTCAGAGAATAACAGAAGGAGGCAAGCAAGATGGCTGAATAGGACCCTCCAATGATCATCCTCCTGCAGGCACATTAAATTGAACAACTACTCACACAGGAAAGCACCATCATAAGAACTAAAAATCAGGTGAGAAATCACAGTACCTGGTTTTAACATTATATCAAAAAAAGAGGCACGAAGAGGGCAGGAAAGACAGTCTCGTATTGCAAATGCCACCCTTCCTACAACACCCAGCAGCACTGCACCAGCATAGGACAAAGAGATAATCTGTGTGCTTAAGAAAGGGAGAATGAAGTGATTGTGAAAATTTGCACTGAACTCAGGGCCACCCTGCCACAGGGGAACACAACACAGGGCAGAATTCTGATGGTGCCCAAGGAGAGAGCATTTATACCAGCCCCAGACAGAGGGAAATCCTGTGCCTCAGAAGTGGAAACTTGAGTTCCAGCTAATTTCACCACCAGCTGAGGAAAGTGGCCTAGGATCAGGCACAAATTCATAAGATAGTCAGACCACAAAGACTGCATGACTGGGGCAATTCCTGTGGCTGTGTTGGGCTCAGGGTCAGTGGACTTGGGGTGAACTTGACCCAGTAAGACACCAGTATTACTTGCCAAGTGAGTCCTTATGTCAAACGTCCCTCAACTCTAGGCAGTGCAGCTCTGGAAGAGTCTTCTTCCACTTAGGAAAGGAAAGGTAAGAGTCCAGAGGACTTCATCTTGCAACTTGAGTACCAGCTCAGCTACAGTAAAATAAAGTACCAAGCAGATTCCTGAAGCCCCTGATTCCAGGTCTTAGCTCTGGTTGGCATTTCTAGACCCACCTGGGGCCCAAAAGGGAAACTGCTTCCCCGAAGGGAAGGACCCAGTCCTGGTAGAATTCACCACCTCTACCTGCTGACTAAAGAGCCCCTGGGTCTTTAAGAAACATCAGAAGTAGCCAGGCAACAGTTGCCACAGGTTTTGGGAGAGAATAAGTGAGCTACAGGTGTGACCCAGTGCACATGAAGCTGTGGGCCATAAGGGGGTCCTCAAATCACTCTTCCCTCATCTCTAGGCAGCCCAGCACAGAGAGAGAGACTCATTCTGTTTGGGTAAAAGTGAAGGAAGACAATGAGAGACTTTGCTTGGTAATCTGGGGAATTCTCTTGTATCTTACCCAACCCCACCAAGGCAGTATGAGTAGGAGTCCTGTAAGAGTCATAGCACTACTGGGCTTGGGGCACCCCCAGTGCTGATATGGCTGCAATGACCAAAGAATTAGATCAGAACACTCAATTCCCACTGAATATCTGGAAAGACTTCTCCAGAAGGATGGGTTCAAACAAGCCCAAACTGTGAAGATTAGAATAAATACCTAACACTTCAATGCTCAGATATCAAGGAAAATCTACAAGCATCAACATCCAGGAAAATATAACCTCACCAAGTCAAGTAAATAAGGCCCCAGTGACCAATCCTGGAGGGATGGAGACACGTGAACATTCAGACAAAGAATTCAAAACGTCTTTTCCAAAAAAGCTCAAGGAACTTCAAGATAACACAGAGAAGGGATTGAGAAAATATCAGAGAAATTTAACAAAGAGATTGAATTTTTTAAAAAAAAAAAAAAGCAGAAATTTTGGAGCTGAAAAATTCAATTGACAAACTGAAAAATATACCAGATTCTCTCAATGGCAGAATTAATCAAGCAGAAGAAAGAATTAGTGAGCTTGAAGACAGACTATATGAAAATATACAGAGTATAAAAAAGAAAAAAGAATAAAAGAGAACAAAGCATGCCTAAAAGATCTAGAAAATAGCCTCCAAAGGACAAATCTAAGAGGTATTAGCCTTAGATAGGAGGTTGAGAGACAGAGTAGGGTAGAAAGTTTTTTCAAAAAATAATAAGAGAGAACTTTCCAAACCTAGAGAAAGACATCAATATTTGGGTACAAAAAGGTCATAGAAATCCAAGCAGACTAAACTAGAACAAGGTGACCTAAAGATATTTAAAAATCAAGCTTTCAAAAGTGATGGATAAAAAAAGAGACTTAAAGGAAGCAAAAAAGAAAATAACACATAAAGAAGCTCCAAAACATCTGGCAGCAGACTTCTCAGTAGAAACATTGCAGGTGAAGAGAAAGTGTCATGATATATTCAAAGTGCTGAAGAAAAATATCTTTATCCTAGAATATTAAATGTTTTAAAAAAATCCTTCAAGCATGAAGGAAAAATATGTTCCCAGATAAACAAAAGCTGAGGGATTTCATCAACATTAAACCTATTCTAGAAGAAATGCTAAAGGGAGTTCTTCAATGTGAACAAAAAGGGCATTAATGAACAATAAAAAATCATCTGACAGTATTAAACTCGCTGGTAACACTAAGTGCACAAATAAAAAATACTTTATTGCTGTAATTGTGTTGTATAAACCACTTATATCTTGAGTAGGAAGACTGAAAGACAAACTTATCAAAAATAATAACTACAACAAATTTTTAAAAGATAGAAACCATAAAAAGATATAAAAAGAAACAACAAAAAATAAAAAATAATTGGGAGAATGGAGTTAAAGTGTAGATTCTTTTAGGTTTCTCTTTGCTTGTTTGATTTTTGGAAGCAGAGTTAAGTTGTCATATGTTTAACATAATTGGTTGTAACATGTTTTTTGCATGCCTCATGGTAATCAAGTAAAAAAAAAACCTACAACAAATACGCAAAAATAAAAAGCAAGAAATTAAAACACACTACCAGAGAAAATCACTTTTATAAAAGGAAAGCAGGCAGGAAGGAAGAAAAATAGAAACAAGCACAAAACAACCAGAAATCAAATAGCAGCATGGCAGTAGTATGTCCTTACCTATCAATAATATCATTAAATATAAATGGACCAAACTCTCCAATCAAATAACATAGAATGACTGAATAGATAAAAACCCAAGACCCATGTATATGTTTTCTACAAGAACCCCATTTTACCTATAAAGATGAACAGATTGAAAATAAAGGGATTGAAAAAGATATTTCATGCAAATGGAAACCAAAAAAGAACAGGAGTAAATATACTTCTATCAGATAAAATAGATATCAGGACAAAAAGTGTAAAAAGAGATAAAGAAGGTCATTATATAATGATAAAGGTGTCACTTCAACAAGAGGATATAACAATTGGTAAATATTTATGCAATGAACACTGGAGCATCCAGATATATAAAGCAGATATTATAAGAGATAAAGAGAGAAATAGGCCCCAATCCAATAATAATTGGAGACCTCAACATCTCACATTCAGCATTGGACAGATCAACCAGACAGAAAATCAACAAAGAAACATCTGACTTAATCTGTACTATAAACCTAATAGACCTAATAGATATTCATAGAACATTTCATCCAACAGCTGCAGAATATACATTCTTTTCCTTAGCACATAGATCACTCTCAAGGATAAATGTTAGACCATAAAACAAGTCTTAAAAAACTCAACAAAATTGAAATCATCATCAAGTATTTTCTCTGACCATAATGGAATAAAACTAGAAATCAATAACAGGAGGAACTTTGGAAACTATATAAACACATAGAAATAAACCAATATGCTCCTGTATGGCCAGTAGGCTAATGAAGAGATTAAGGAGGAAATGAAAAGAATTTATTGAAACAAATGAAAATTAAAACACACATACCAAAACCTAAGGGATAAAGAAAAGCAGTACTAAGAGGAAATTTTATAGCAATAAGTACCTACATCAATAAAGTAGAAGAATGTCAAATAAACAACTTAATGATATATGTTAAAGAACTGGAAAAACAAGAGAAAACCAAAACACAAATTAGTAGAAAAAAATAAATAATAAAGATTGGAGCAGACGTAAATAAAATTGAAAAATAAATACTAATATCAATGAAACAAAAAGTTGATATTTTCAAAAAGATAAACAAAATTCAAAAACCTTTAGCAAGACTAAGAAAAAACAAGACCTAAATAAATAAAATCAGAGATTAAAAAGGAAATATACAACTGATACTGCAAAAATTGAATGGATAAGTAGAGGCTACCACAAGCAACTATATGCCAATAAATTGGAAAACCTAGAAGAAATGGATAAATACCTATACTTATCAAGACTGAGTCAGGAAGAAATCCAAAACCTGAATAGACTAATAACAAGTAATGAGATAGAATTAGTAATAAAAAGAAAAGCCCAGGACACAATGGCTTCACTGCTGAATTTTACCAAACATTTAAATCCAACTCAAACTATTCCAAGAAATTGAGGAGGAGCCAATATTCTTAAGCTTATTCAATGAGGCCAGTGTCACCATGATACCAAAACCAGACAAAGACATAACATTAAAAGCAAACTAGAGGCCTATATTTCTGATGAACATAGATGCAAAAATCCTGAACAAAATTCTGTCAAATTGAATTCAACAATACATTAAAAAGATTATTCAGCACATTCAGCATGATCAAGTGGAATTCATCCCAGGGATGCAAGGATGATTCAACATATGCAAATCAATCAATATGATACATCATATCAACCAAACAAAAGACAAAAACCATATGATCATGTCAATTGATGCTGAAAAAGCATTAGATAAAATTCAACTCTTTTCATGATAAAAACTCTCAAAGATTCCTGTGTTTAGAAGAACTTGGTGCAACATAATAAAAGATATGTATGACAGACCCACAGCTAATCTCATACTGAATGGGGAAAATTAAGCCTTTCCTGTAAGATATGGAAAAAGACAAGAATGCCTACTTTCACCACTGTTATTCGACATAGGACTGGAAGTTCTAGGTGGATCAATCAGACAAGACAGAGAAAGAAAAACATCCAAATTGGAAAGGAAGAAGTCAAATATTCCTTGTTCGCAGACAATATGATCTTATATTTAGAGAAACGTAAAGACTCCTTCAAAAAACTACTAGAACAAATAAACAAATTCAGTAAAGTTGCAGGATACAAAATCAACATACAAAAATCAGTAGCATATCTATATGCCAACAGTGAACAATCTGAAAAAGAAACTAAGAAAGTAATCTCATTTACAATAGCTACAAATAAAATAAAATACCTAGGAATAAACTTAACCAAAAGTGAAAGATCTGTACAATGAAAACTATAAAACACCGATGAAAGAATATGAAAAGGACACAAAAAAATGGAAAGGTAGCCTAAGCTCATAGATTGGAAGAATCAGTATTGTTAAAATGTCTGTACTACTCAAAGCAAGCTACAGATACAATGCTATCCCAATCAAAATACCAATGACATTCTTCACAGAAATAGAAAAAGTAATCCTAAAATTTATAGAGAACTACAAAAGACTCAGAATATCCAAAGTCATACTGAGCAAATATTAACAAAACTAGATAAATCACATTACTTGTCTTCGAATTATAATACACAGCTGCAGTAATCAAAATAGCATGGTACTGGTGTTGGGTTTGGAGTCTTTTCTTGGTTCTTGGTATGCTCTTGGCCTAATGACCAGACCAACCAAAAGCAAGGCAGACATGAAACAAAGTTTATTGAGGAAGAGCAGGATAGGTTTATAGAGCAAGAACAAGATACATTTGCCACAGATGATGAATGGACCCTCTGTTGTAACAGAGGGTTATGATCTGGGGTCCTGTTTTATACTGCCTGGATTGGGCCCTCCTCATGGTTCAAACGTCACCACTGAACCATCTTTAAGGACAGTTAATGACATGATAATTAGCCTTAGGTTACTCTAGGTCACTTTTCAGATCCTATTGTGCCTGGGCTGCCTGGACCTTGGGCTGGGGAATTCCCTGAATTCTTCAGCAGATTAGCAGGACATCTCTCCTTCCACCAGGTATGGCAATTGTTTGGAGTGGCATCAAGGTGGGGCAGCACCAAGGCAGAGCACCCGCCATGGTCCTTCTTCGCCAAGTATGGCAATTGCTCAAGGCAGCACCAAGGTGGGGCTCCTACCTTTGTCCCTAGGAGAGCCAGAGTTCCTCACTATCAACCTAACACTGGTATAATGGTAGATACATAGACTAGTGGAACAGAATAGAGAATCCAGAAATAAATCTACTACATATATATAGTGAACACATTTTTGACAAAGGTGCCAAGCACATACAGTGGGGAAAGGACAGTCTCTTCAATAAACGGTGCTAGGAAAACTGGACATCCATATACAGAAGAATGAAACTAGACCCTTATCTCTCACCAGATACAAAAAATCAAATTGAAATGGATTGAAAACTAAAATCTAAGACCTGAAACTATAAAACAAAACTACTAAAAGAAAAATTGGAGAAATGCTCCATGACATGGGTCTGGGCAATGATTGCTTGAATAATACCTGAAAAGCACAATCAACAAAGCAAAAGTGGACAAATGGGATCATATCAAGCTATAATGCTTCTTCAAAGCAAAGGAAACAATCAAAAAGTGAAGAGACAACCTACAGAACAGGAGAAAATATTTGCAAACTACCCATCTGACAAGGGATTAATAACTACAATATATAAGGAGCTCAAACAACTCAATAGGAAAAATTATCAAATAATCTGATTAAAATATGGGCAAAATATTTGAATAGACATTTCTCAGAAGAAGACATACAAATGACCAATAATTACATGAAAAAATGCTCCACATTATTTGTCATTAGACAAATGCAAATCAAAACTACAATGAGATATAGTCTCACCCCAGTTAAAATGGCCTTCATCAAAAAGACACCAATAGTGAATGTTGGTGAGGGTGTGGAGAAAGGGGAACCCTTGTACACTGTTGATGGGAATGTAAATTAGCGCAAGCACTATGGAGAACAGTATGGAAGTTTCTCAAAAAAACAAAAATAGAACTACCGTATGACCCAGCATTCCCACTATTAGGCATATATCCTCAGGAAAAGAAATCAGTATATTGAAAAAGATATCTGCACTCCCTGTTTATTGCAGCACTATTCACAATAGCCAAGATTTGGAATTACCATACATGTCTATCAAAGGATGAATGAATAAAGAAATTTTGGTATATATGCACAATGAAATATTATTCAGCCATAAAAAGTAATTAAACTCTGTCATTTGCAATATGGATGGAACTGGAGAATATCATGTTAAGTTAAATAAGCCAAGCACAGAAAGAAAAATTTTGCATGTTCTCACTCATTTGTAGGAGCTAAACTTTAAAACAATTGATCTCATGGAGACAGACAGTAGAATGATGGTTTCCAGAGGTTGGGAAGGGTAGCAGAGAGGGAGGCATAAAGTTAGGACGGTTAATGTGTGCAAAACTATAGTTAGTTAGAATGAACAATATTTGATAGCACAACAAAGTGACCATATTCAACAATAAGTTATGGTATACTTTAAAATAACTAAAAGCGTGGAATTGGAATGTTCCTAACACAAAGAAATGATAAATGCTTGAGATGATGGATACCGCAATTACTCTGATTTGATTTTACACTTTGTATGCCTGTATCAAAACATCTCATGTACTGTATAAATATATACAACTATTTTGTACCCATAATAAAGAACAATTTTTTTTAAAAAAAGAGGGTTTCAGTAAACTGAAAATAAGTTCCCAGAAACAGTATTCAAAAAAGAAAAAAGGAAAAAATACTTTTTCTTTAAAAAAATATATTATAGCCTGAATATCAGGTTTTGATTACGATGACTTCTGACCATAGAACTCTTTCAATAAAAATATTTTCAAATTTCTATTATCATATTTCAGCCAGGACAAACAGAAAGTAGGTCTCCCATTGAATTTGTACGGTTTTAAAACCAGCTTTTTCCAATTGTGCACACAAATGGATTATTTTAGTCATTTCAAAATCCCTATTTTGACCATCACTGCTTCTTACCATCCCAGGTTATGTGGGTACACTTTTCTAGAAATTTATAAGAGGACACCCTATAGGTGTTATACATAAAACCAGCTGGTGTTTCTAAAGGAGATTGTCCCTTAAAAGAGCACTCATATTTTGAAGCTTGATTTCCCACAATTTAGGAACTTTTCAGACGTGCCTAAGGCTGGAAATGTGTTTTCAGCCCAAGAGTGCCACTTATGACCATCATTCCTCAAGGTGTTACCCAAGAGTCCTGAATTACTCTCTTACTTATCTCAGAATCTCTAATCACCTTGCAGCTAGAGTGCTCGGGGTGCTGAGTGACTAACCCTTATTTCACCTTCCAGCTGGGCTGAAAGTCAATGTAGATGTTATTTTTGCAAACAGGCCCTATAAGACCATTATACACCACAGACAAATGTTCATACAGCTCTGCAAAGTCTCTAGTTGCCTAGAGCACCCAAATGGTTCAGAGGTAGCAATTGTCTCTTCTCTTTGGGGTGAGAGAACTTATCTTCATGCATTTTTCAGGAATTGGTAAGAAGTGAAAAGAAAAGTCCCAATTACAATCAGTATCAAGCAGCTGCAATTTTAAGAGCATGCTATGTAATTTTAAGCCAACAGAAATGAAACCAACGTGCTAAACTGAAATGAGGCAGTGATGGAGAAGGCAGAAGTCCTCTGCGGAACTTCTTGCTCAGTCGCGACCTCAATCTCTTGCCCACAGGCAGAGCTAAAGAAAGCAGTTCTCTGCAGACCTCTTTACCTGAATCTCCCATCCAGAGACAAAGAATGAAACCCTCACTCTTAAAGGAAAAAGAGGGCTTGAAAAATAGCAAAAATAAAATATAGACCTCAACTGAAAAGAAAAGGGAGGTCTAGATTCAGCAGGACTCACCTTTTTGCATGCAGTAAAACCTCTGCAGTCTGAGAAACACAATGGGTTTGTGATGTTCTGAGTTCCAAGTCTGAGAGGGAATGATGGGAGGTGGTGGGTCACTCTGCATCCTGCTGACTTATACCAGATGTGTAGACCTAAAGGAAAAAACAGGCAAAATTAATATATATTTTTTTTCAACCAAGTTTGAGGACTGTAACCTGGTAGCATAGATTCAAGTTGCTCTGAACATATGCTCTGATTAGCAGCAATTACAAGTGAGTTCTTAAGGGAAAAAAGAAGAAGCAGTTCTAAGTTGTTTTCCAAGAATTTACATTAAAATAACATAAGCTACTGATTGGCTGTACATTGTTCTTTGTGTCACAAATTCCAGAAACATGAAGATAATTGGTGAGGCAGCTAGTCAGGAAACTACAGGGAAAAAAAGAAAAACAAAATACCTTTAAATATTGCCCCTGGGCATGAATGCAGTGGTGGGAGTGAAGTCCCATAATCATGTCTCTCTAGGCCTGAAAAAGTTTGTATACTTCACATAACTCAGACTGCTCTGAGCTATTTTTCCTTTCTCAATATTTTTACCCAAACCAGTTAATTTCAAGAAATGGTTTATTATTTTTTAGTGTACATTCCTTTATATCCCTTTTGATATTATGAAATATATATGTGGTCTTCTTTCTTATTTTCTAACATATAGTTCCTAAAATTCTTGAAATCTCTTGAGTGATAAATGTGCCTTTTGTATGCTAATGGGATAACTAGTGGTTGGGGCTCCTAGAGAGCCTGAGGAGGGGGGCTGGGCCATAGTCAGAGCAATCAACCACACAATTAGAGGGTTGGAACTTTCGGTTGACCTTCCACCTCCTGGGAGGGGAGAGGGGCTGAAGTTTGTCTGAATAAACCAATGGCCAATGATTTAATCAGTCACACCTAGGAAATGAAACTTCCATAAGAACCCAAAAGGACTGAATTCTGAGGGCTTCTAAATAGCTGAACACATGGAGGTTCCTGGAGGTTGGCATGCCCAGAGAAAGCATGGAAGATCCAGGCCTCTTTTCATTCACTCTGTGCATCTCTTTCCTCTGGCTGTTCATCTGTATCCTTTGTAATATCCTTATAATAAACTAGTAAACATGTTTCCCTGAGTTCTGTGAGCCATCCTAGTGTTAGGTGGATAGCGTGGGATTACAGGTCTCCTAGGGACAAAAGTGGGTGCTGTTGTGGCTCACCTCCCAAATGGCCTTTCAGACAGGTTCATGGGAGATCCGCATGCACAGTAAGACTCAGGTCACATAACTCCCAACTGTCCAATCAAAGTGGTTCCATGGTGACATCCGAGCCATGAGGGAGGTCCCAATATGGACACTCTAAAATAAGACAGAGACCGTAACCAAGACCTTTTTTTTTTTGCTCTCTGTCTGCTATTACAAGGGGTCTGGTCTTCATCTGTGGCATATGTGTCTTGCTCTGTAAACCTATATCTTGCTCTTGCTCTATTAGCCTATCTTGCTCCCCCTCAATAAATTTCACCTCATGCTTGCCTTACATTGGCTTGTCTGGTCATTCTTCGGCCATGAGCACACCAAAAACCAAGAACACAGAACAAGATTGCTAAATCCGACACCAGCAAATTAATTGAACCCAAGCAGGGGGAAGTGGGAACCCCAATTTATAACAGATGAGTCAGAACTATAGGTGTGTCTGATATTATCTCCAGGTAGATAGTATCATAATTTAATGGAATTAAAGGACATCCATCTGGTTTTCATTGCAGAACTGATTGACTGCTTGGTGTATGGGGAAATACCATCACACATCTGGGGCCATAGACGTGTTCTGTGTTGTGAGAGTATAGTAGAAGAAAAAAGTTGTTTTTCATTCATCCTTACTATTAGTTTTATGTTTATTCATTTTTTGTCATTTTTATGCCGTATTTCTCTTTCAATTTTTTAAGTGAGTTGTGAAATAATCTATTAAGTTAGATAAATCTTCTCATCTACCAACTATGAATACCATTGTAGATAAAGACATTTTGCAAAGTATATTTTCTTTAAATTGAAAGATATACAGATAGCATTTCTTAAAATGAAATTTACTTTTACAAGTCCTATTTCATGAACACTGAATAAACTTTATTTGATCTATAGCTGGCACTTTTCTATTACATGATTTCTGATTCTCTTATATTTGATTATTGATTATATAGAGGAGTGTTAGCAAAGAAACTGTAAAGAAACCAGAATTCTCTTTCCATAAGAAAGAGCTGAACCTCATGTTATATACAGTGGATTCCATTTTTTTTAGTAGTTACTTTTTATAAAGTTGCTGTGGATGCTAAATTAGCAAACATTGAGCCAGTGCTTCTATGGAAAACATAGGGTTAGTTTCTGTGGGCCTCTCATCACAACATTTTCATCAACGAATCAAACATAACCTTGTTTTAAATGTGCTTCTGTTAAATACACCTCATTTACAGTGTGTGTGTGTGTGTGTGTGTGTATATTTACAAATAATTCACTATATGCAGTATTTATAAGGAAACACTAGCCAAACAGTGTTTCATATTTTCCTAACCCTGGGTAATGTGACATATTGTTTGGCTTTTGGCCTCACAACAGTGCTGTCCACTATGATGATGTTATCAGCCATTATCTCATGAATCCATAAATTTTGCTGCTTTTCCATCTTTATCATAGCTTTATCATGCACTATAGATGTTATTTTAGCAATTTTTTAGTATTCTCAGGCAAAGATCAGTGAATTTCCTCTCCCTTTCTCTGGATGTAAAATATTGTTGATTCATTAACATTGAACTCATGACAACAGCACTTTAACCCATGTCTGAACAAAGTCTATCTAATACACACATTTTCCTCATAAGGCACATCACAGTCATCTTGCACTTAGGAATACTAGACAGCACTTCAACACTACTCTTGGGGGGCATTGCAAACAGCAAATTCACTGACAAAAAGCACAAAAATCTGAAAAATGTATCACTGAATAGATAGCAAATGACAATCATCTACAGTATGAAAGCTGAAACAAAAAGGCAGAGCATTGCCTTGTTTCACCTCATCGATGAACATACATGGCAGGTGACTCTAAATTGTTCCCTCCCTACACATGCCTTGAAAAGCCCAGGAGTACTGATTTTGGGGTTACAAATACATTTTAGTGAGTAGGTAAATCTGCAAATATGGATTCTGTGAATAAGGAGGATCAACTATATTTTAAGATTTTTTAATACTGCCTCTCAGAAGGGGACACAGGTTTCTAGCTCTGAAGCTGCCTATATTAAAGTAATGTTGGGCCATAAAGCAAGAACTGTGGTAAAAGTCTGATTTCTACAGAAGTATTGGCATAGCTAAAAGTTAATCAGCCATTGTTTCAGAGCTTGCCATCCTATAATTGCTTACTACTTAGCAGTCATGTATCCCTGGGTGTCATAAGATTTGTTACTTTTCTAATTGCTTCTATAGATAACATCACTATTGTGAAACCTAAGACTAGTCCTTGAGATATTTTCCAGACTCTTCACTTGGGTGGACTAACTGACACAAACCAGATCAGTGACCCTCTACTCAGGAACTGTCTCAGTGCAAGAAGACAACTCTGCTTCCCAACCCTATGAGTTCATCCCCAGCCAATAAGCAATATTGATTACCTAGCCCCATGATAGTCAAACCATCCTTAAAAACCATAGTGTCCAAATACTTGGGGAGATGTACTTGAGGAATTCCTCCCATATGCTCACTTGGTGCCCTGTGATATTAAACTTTTTCTCCACTGCAACTCCTGCTCTCTTAGTGTATTGGCTTCCTTCTGTGCAATGGGCAGTAGAACCCAGTTGGGCAGTAATACCTCCTGTGACTCAAACTTCCTTAGAATGACCTAGAGTTCTGCTTACATTGTAGAGGAAAGAAATATGGCCAAGAGCAGAAATACACAAAGATCACATTAGATATCACTTATTTCTAGCTTATGTAAAGAAAGACAGTAGGAAACCTAGGCACATAGAAAAAAGAGAGCAAGACGGCTGCATGTTTAAGTCAGGATGTCTTTAACAGAAATGAACATGTATAGAAATTATAACAAAAGATGGTTTTAACTCACATATTAAATAGTAAAGAGGATTATGTGGTTAGGGACTTATTGTCCATTATGGGTATCACTGGCTATGATTCTTATTATGTGCCCACCTAACTCGAAAGCCTTCATATTTTAACAACAAGGTTGTTAACAGCTGCGATTTAAGCTTGCAGGATAAACATCAAAGTCCAAATTCTGATGAGCCTATTGTTTGTAATGTAAGTTTAAAAGGAGCATATTCCAGTACTTAAATAAAATTTAAATAAATTGAGTAATTGTCACAATGTGGCTTAAGTATCTATAAAACTATAAAGGCATTGCTTGTTAATAGCTATTTTTTTAAAGTTCTAATTCCTGTTTTGTTGTTTGTTATAATATAAACAGAAGAAAACTGGTCTCCTTATATACAGTGATTTAAAAATTATAATGAAGAGAATTTTTAAGGATGAAACTTACAGACAATTTTAAAAGCCAAGAAAAGAGAGGTATCATAAAAGCAATCCAATTTACAAGGAATGAATATACTCCACATTTTTTTCATGAAGGTAAGGTAATTTAATAACAAAAACTATTATAATTTTTATTGCACATACATATGATGAGGAAATGATTTCTGGAAATACTGGGGAAGAATCCCTTAGTGTACCCATGAAAGGGTCTAAATATGAAACCCATACTCTGATCATTTCTGGCCACCTCTGCCATTGTCTCTGTTGTGTTACTCTTACTCTTCAGGTGGCTAAATCTTCCTGTGCATTCATGTGTGAATTTTTTTAGAGATAACATCCCTGGAATTTTAATCTAAAACAAAAAGAAAAACAAAAACTTGTGTTACCATCTATATTTTTCATATAAAATAATCAGATGTTTTCCTGGTTACTAACCTGTAAGAGTTTACATGCTGTTGATTCTACCTCTATCTTCCCATGAACCACTGAACACATTCCATTTATTTAAATTCCCATTTTACTTTCACTGTGGAGCCTTAGCTCACATTCATACTCACCTCTATTTGACCTCTATGTGTCCATGCCAGATTTGACCTTTTTATTCTAGAATTTGCCATTGTGTTTGTTTGATTATATGTTTTCCTCCCTTTCTATAACATGCATTGTGGAGCATGAATTATGTCTCGTTCCTTTTTTCTATTTAAAATGTCTACAGTGACACTGAATACATAGTATTAAATTATGAAGACAAGTGATCCATAAAAATTAAAAACTTTTTTCTGATTGTTAATAAAGGCCAAATTTAATAAAGTCTAGAGGAAGATAAGATGGTTTTTAAAGAGTATTTTATTCTATTTCAGATTTTTCCCTACATTTTTATGGTAACAATGTTTGTTTTGTCCATTGCTTCCCAGGCACCTCTACCCCTAACTACAGGCCATAATGCAAATAGCTAGGTTGATCTTCCTGATTGTTCAATGACTATAAGGATTCAATCAAGTGGAGGGTAAGATAATTATGCAATCAGCCTGGCTAGGAAAATAGAGAGCAACCACACAATGGCTCGCTCTTTAAGTCATGCAAAATAGCTTTAAAATAAATCTGGAATTTGCTAATTGTGGTTAACCTTGTTCTTAATATAAGTTGTATGACTTAGCAGCCAGAGTTCATTTTTCAACCCAAAAGATAAAAAAAAATTCTCATTGTTATACATTTGAAAGGAAACTTTCCAGGCTTAAAGTTAAAATCATGATTGATGTAGTGCTGGCAAGATTATACTTCTAATTCTTCCAAGACTTAACTCCATTATAATAATTCTAATTAGAATAGTTATGAAAACTGAAATATGTTCTCTGTAGTTCACAAGGTGGTGTGTTTGCAATCTCTGTCAAAATATTATTTTTAAATATTGTTGTGAATATTTAATTTAACTTTAACAAGTAATGTTCATGAAATAAGTATTTATAAATAGAAGACCTGTTTCTATTACTTCCAACACAGTAATTCATAATGTAATAAAGTGAAGCTAAAATGGTGATACTTAATCTCATTTTTTCCCCAGAGTCCCCAAACCCTTTATCTATTCAGTTCTACTCAGAACATGAAATAAAATAGGAAGAAAAGTTTCTTCTCGCCATTAACTAGAAAAACTGATGGAAGAAGAGAATAAGCAATTTGAAAGAGTTATGTTTAGAAAACTCAGAGTGTTTACAGAATGAGGGGAATTTCAGTATAGTAGATTTTTAAATCCTTATCCATTCTCCATAGCAACTCAATGTAATTTGTGTCTCTATTCAATTTCTTGAATAGACTTCTTATTTGTGATTGACATGCATGTTTCTAGAACCCAATGTCCCCACCCAAATCTGTGTAAGTGATGAACTCTGCTTGTTTCCAGGGCTTGCCTATTGAACTAGATTGAACTTGTTCTTCAAAGTGCTGATAGCTTATCTGAGAACTCACAAATAAATAGATTATTAATTTAAAAAATTAAGTAGCAATATCAAAAATAAGTACAAAAGAATTGTGGAGAGACATATTACACCTGGCTATCTAAGGAAAAGAGTTATTCAAGAGGAGACACTTGAAGAATCAATATGAATTTGACAAAGAATGAAGGTAGAAAGATTATCACCACTTTTGAGAGAAAGAAATAAAAGGTACTTACACTATAGAGAGAATATGGGACCACTAATTCGTTTTGGGCTTGAACATTTAAAATGCATTTGACTGACATCAAAAAAAGAATAAGGATAGTCCTCACACTCTGTGCTATAAAGACTGGGTCAGAATAGATACCTTTGTATTTAATATACATTGACATAATAAGCTACCATAAGACCTATTTAAACAAATATATTGTACAATAAAGAAAAAAAGCAAAGCAATTCTAAACAACAAAAGAAGTCTAAAAAAAGAAAATTATTTAGAAAAATATATACTGCTTGGTGCCTTAAATAAGTTGTCAGGTGTCTGTAAAGGAGGAGAAGGTCATTAAAGAAGAGCTTAATAAAAGGAGAAAAATTAGAAAAAAAATCAAGAAGGTAAGATTAAAATGGATTAGGTTGAAATAAGCACAGATTTTAAAATCACTACATGGAAGCAGAAACAACCCTGCAAAATGTAGAATCGGTGACATGGAATATAAACATGAAAATATCACACAGCATTAAGAGAAAAAGGGCAAACGAAGAAGCACGTTAGATTAATCATGAAGAAGAATGACAATGAAATAATTAATCATGCAAAATGCATAATTAACTAATTTTAAAATAAAAATTACAAACAATAACAATAACAGAAATATTAACCTATGAGATATTAAAAAAGTAATGTTGAAAATAAAACTTTTGTTACATACTAATTGTTTAAAAGTTAAAATAAGCAAACTTCAGGAAAATATTATTACTAAAATAAGTAAATAAATAAATAAAATAGGAAAGAACTGAGCCCAAATTAAATCAATAAAAATTATATATTAAAGAGAGAATACAATAATAAATTTTATAACAAACAATTTTAAAACCTTGATTTTTTTTTCTGAGAGATTATAAATGATTGAATAAAACTAAATAATAACAATATAAATAAATGAAAATTTATCATAGCTTTCTCCACAAAAATCCTTAGGGTTAGATAATTTTAATAATTATTTTGGTCCTGGCTTCAGGGAAATAGGAATTTCCTATAACATAAACTGTTCCAGATTACCAACTAAAGAGGTAATACTATAGGATTTATTTTATGAATCAAGTTAAACATGATACCAAGATATAATGCATATAGAAAAATCTTTCTATGAATAATCTTATTAAAGATACATAATGTCTAAATCAGATAAAATTAAAAATAATATATTTGAATCAAAAATTATTTTCTCTTCTTTAAATGTAAAGACATAAAGAAAGTATTAATATTAGGAAAGTGTAAAAGTAAGACTAACAAGAATTGTTTCTGTTAATGCCAAAATAAATTTAAATTAATAAAAAATTCCATTTTTATTTTTAAAATTAATAGCAGAGAATTAGCAATTTAGACATTATTTTCTTATTCTTAAAAATATTATACCAAGTAATTAAATATATTATATTAATGGTCAAATACTAGTTCAATTCCCACAAAATATTAATGAAAAGTCCAAGGATGCTCACTTATTATCATATAATAAAAGTCTGACCAGTGTAGTAATATATGATAAAATGAAGAACTCAAGCCTATGCCAACAAGAAAATATGCACATAGATGATTATATTGTCATATGTGGAGTAAACCTTAGAGAAATTAGTAAGGTCCTTTTACTGTTTAGTAAAGTGACTGGACAGAAGATAATTCTATATACTTTATATAGTACAGTATATACTTTACTGTATATAGTATATACTGTATATACTTTATTGTATATATACTGTATATATATTTACTATATACTTTATTGTATATAGTCCTGTATACTGTTTATCAACAGCCATTTATAAAATATAAAATATAGCAACAGAAACCTTTAAAATAATATAAAATACATGGAAATAAGCTTTATATAGTATGGGCTTTAAAAGAAAAACTAATATTTCATTATATATGCACATTCATAAAAATAATCCTGACATTAAAAAAATTAATGTTATCAAGATGCAATTTACTTCCAAATTAAAAATCTCAAATTTTCTGTTTGTTTTCATGATTTGGATATTTGAATAGTTTTTTTTCCTCTTCCTTGGCCCCTCCTTCTTCTCCCTTTTAGCTTGACAAAATTATTTTAAAGTCTGACTACAGGATTGGTAATTAGAATCCTAAAAAAATGTAAAAAAAATTAAACATATACAAAATAATAGAAGTGATGCTTATGCAGCTTGCCCTCCTAGATTAAAAAATATATATATCATAAAGCTATCACTACTGTAAGTAAGATATACCATATCAAAGGGAAACCCAGAAAGAGACATATAAATGTTTAAAAATTCAATACTTGATTTGAAGATGACATCTTGAAAGTATAAAACTTAGAAGTGACCCTTGCTATTTCTCATATTTCCAATGCTTATATATTCTTGACTTCTTTTTCCTTACATTGAATGAGTTATTTGGATCTGAATTTCTGTTTCACTACTATTAACCATGTAACTCTGAGCCACAATATCCTCATCTACAAAAAATGTAATTGTACTTACTTGCAAGTTAAGTGTCTGGTGCTTAGGAAGCACTCAATGAACTGTATTAGCAGGAGTAATATTAGTGGTAATAGTTGTTTATTCATACACATAGTAGTAACAGAAGTAGTAGTAATTTTAAAAGTGGAAGAATAATCACATTAGTTTTTATTTCTATTACCTTTGCTTATTATTATTCACAGATATTTGGCCGTGCCCTCCCTATCTTCCATATTATAACCAAGGCAATGTTTACAGTGTTTGAAGAATAATGTTCAGGTTCCAAGGCTGGGTACTTTTTGTTTGTTTGTTTGTTTGTTTGTTTTTTCACCAACCAACACATAGAAATGAAGAGATTCAAACTAGATGATGCCATAAAAACACATTATACATTATAGAAAATGTTAAAAAAAAGAGTAATATTATTTCATATTGATGAGATCAAGTAAGCTCTATTAACATATTTTGATTTGATGAAAGTGTTTGGAAATTTCTCTTCAGCATTTTTTAATAATAATTAAGTGGGGTGAATTCCTAAATGATTGGATAATACACTTAATGTTTTATTTATTAGTAGATTATTGTCAATTGTGAATGAATTTCTATTGCTTCTTATAAATTATTGAAGAAATTGAATGTGGTGGTGAAAAACATGAGATATGTGAATTTACACAAGTTAAGAAACTCATTATTGTTATCAGTAAAATGGAGGTAAAAGTAGCACTTACTTCATACAATTGTGGGGATTAATACGATAGCAAGATGACTATAGGAAGAATCTCATAAATAATCTTTATTTTTTTGCTATGGTCAGTGTGGCTGTTTGTTAAATGCCATTGTCAATGACAATTTTAACATGTTTATCAATTAACTAGAATATAGTCATGCATTTAAATGCTTAATTGATTTTTAACAAAGGACCTAAAGCAATCCAGAGGGGAAAGGAATATCTCTTCAACAAATGTTGCTGGAAAAACTGGATATTCATTTGGAAAGGTAATGAACCTCAATTCATATTGTACATTAGACACAAAAGTTAATTTGCGATAGATCATAGACCTAAGCATAAAAGCTAAAGTCAAAAATATTTTTTGAAGAGAGAGCAAAAGAGACTATCTTTGTCTCTTGAAGATAGGCAAAGGTGTTTTTACTCAGCACACAAGAATTAATAAGTGTAAAAGAAAAAATTATACTACATCAAAATTAAAACTTCTGCTCAAAGGCACTCTAAATAAAATGAATAGGTAAGTGATATATTGGTATAAAATATTTTTAAAACATATATTTCATAAGGACTGGTATCCAGAATGCTCCTACAACTCAAGTACAAAAAACAATAACAACATAAAACCCAATTTTTAAAAATGAGTAATATATTCAATCAGATAACTCACAAAAGACATATAAATGGCCAATGTGCACATAAACAATTCTCAACATCATTAGTCATCAGGGAAATAAACATTAAATCTATAACGTGGTATTTCGGCACCCTCACCAGCAAGACTAAAACAAAGCAGACTAACATCAAATGTTAGTAAGGATGTGGACAACTGAAACACTTATATACTGTTTTTGAGAAAGTAAAATGTTAAAACCACTTTAGAATAAGTTCTCTCAGTTTCTATATATTAAAAACCACCTTCCTTGGACTTAAGAATTTCACGTCTAGATATATACTCAAGAGAGATGAAAACATGCTCATGAAGAAGCTAGTATATGCAAAATTATAGTAGCTTTATTCAAAATAGCCCAAACTGGAAGTGCTCAGGTTTCCATCAGCAGAAAAATAGCTGAACCAATCTATGGTTTATTTGTATAATTGAATCTTAGTCATAAACATGAAAAAAACAATGACAAATACAACAATATAGATGAATCTTGAAATGAATGAAATAAAATTGCAAAAATCCATTTACAAGATAGTTACATAACTTTAAGATTCCATTTATGTGAATTTTTAGAATGAGAAAAACTAATTGATGCAGAAAAAAAAAACCATAAAAGGCTGCTTTGCTAAACTTCAGAAGGGGTTTGATTGGAAAAAGGCATGAGAAAACTTTCTGGACAATATCAGTGTTGGTTATTTTGACAAGGGTTAGATTACATAGGTAGATGAGCGTGTCAAAACACAGCAATGTACAAATTTTATTGTATGTAAATTTAATTTCAAAATAAAACCTGTAAATAAAGACAACCCTAGCTAGTGATATATGTGCTGAAGTATTGAGATATAACTGTACTTATGTCTGCAATTTACTTTGCAATTTATAAAAATCTGAAATGGATTGATGCATGCATTTTTAAAAAACTATATGGATAGATATGTGATAAAACAAATATAGTCAAATATTTATGGTAGAATCTATGTGATGGGTAGCGGTGCTTCAAAGTTCTTTCAAATTTGCTGTATGTCTGAACATTTTCATAGTAACACATTGGAAATATGAAACATACTGCCAAAGTTATTCTATTCCTAGTTATTTACTTAAGAGAAATGAAAACATTTGTTCACAGAGCAAGAATATTTATAGCAGCCGATAACTGGAAAAAGCCCAGGTACCCATCAGCAGGTGAATAGATAAATAAATTGTGTTATATTTACACAACTAAATAACACTGAGCAATAGAAATGAACAAACTACTTATTACGCAACATTGGATGAATCTTAAAAACATATATTGGGTGAAAGAATATAACACAAACAAGTATACACTTTATGATTTCATTTATATGAAGTTTTAGAACAGTCAAAATTAACTTCCAGTGCTACAAATCAGTGGAGTGGTTGTCTGAGGGATTGTGTATCTTTGCCTGGTATTGGGAACATTCTATATCTTGGATGGCAGCTTGGATTGCACTTGTGTATAGATTTATCAAAACTGATTTTACTGTACACTTAAGATCATCCACTTAAGCATATGTAAATTAAACCTAAATTTAAAAAAATAACAAAAGAGAATATGAGAGTATGTCTATAACTGGAACTTCAAAGGTTCAGAAGACTCTGATATACATATTAAGACCATGTTCCCAACTTAAGACCACATTTCTCAAACTATAATACACTTATGAATAACCTGGGGATCTTGCTATGCAGACTCTAATTCATATTTCTAGTGTGGGGTCTTTTTGCATTTTTATTTTTATAAAAAGTTATATTTTTATAAATAAATTTTATATTTTTATTTTATGATTAAATTTTATTTATTCCGGGTCCTGCTAATAATACTGCTGACCCACAGATTACACTTTGAATATAGCAAGGGTTGGCGATGGGGATGTTAAACCCAAAGAAAAGATATAATAGGGAAACATTGCTGTTTGCAAATATTTAAAGCTCTATCACATGAAAAAGGGTTCTAGTTCAAGTTTTCTTTTACTTCAATATATAGAATAGAATCAGTTATAAACTATTTATCAGGTGGAAAATATTTGATCAACGTAAATATTTACCTTCAAACAATTAGATATTCTTAACAATGCAATTTATTGTCTAATAGTATTCATGACTAGAATTGGTCAAGCAGGGACTTACCAACTCTTAAGAATATAGCAGAAGCCAAACACAGTGGTGCGTGTCTGTAGTGTAAGCTATGTGGGAAGCTGAAGGCAGGAGGCTTGTTTAAGCCCAGAAATCCAAGACCAGTCTGGGCAACATAGTGAAACCCCACCTCTTAAAATAATAAATAAATAAATTAATTAATTAAAAATAATGTAGTAGAAATGTGTATGCATGTATGTGTGTGTGCATGTGTGTGTGTTTAAATTTGGAGCGAGAGTCTATTAAATGGCCTGTAAATCCCTATTATATCTATGATTCTGTAATTGTGGTGAGGAAGATACAGCTATTACAAAATAAATGTTATATCAAATCAATAAGTTGCATATATTTTGAATCTAAGAATATGAAAATGATGCAGTCTCTATTAGTCAAGTAGGCAGACCCTTTAGAAAGTTCCATGTTATATTTATTTGTAATTTAACCAAAAATATATACTTAGCTAAAATCATAAACTTTCCTGGCTTCATTTAAATATTTTGATATCACACCTCAGTAAAATTATCTTTAATAAAAAACAAAATTTTTCATTAGGATTTTGACTCTACTTGGTCATTATTTCTACTGTTTGAATTTATACAGAATGTTAAATTTTATTAATATAATGAGACATTCACATACTATGCTCATGATGCTATCAGGAGATACTTACTCTTCCCTTTTCTGGCAAAAGACAAATTGTGCTACAACCAAAATAGCCTAATTTATTTTCCCTTGTCGTACTGGAAATAGGAAGTTGTCGTTCAAGAGAGTTAAGTATTCAGAAGATGTGCAAAATCTCAAAATTGGAACATTTAGATACATCATTAAACCAAGGTTGGTTTTATTCACAGACTTCCAAATTTTAACTTTATGTAAGTGCCCACATTACCCACTCATTTCTAAATCTTACCAAGCACAAGTAGAAGCTATATTGTATTTTTCAGAGAGTACTTTTTAAATTTTCAAATATATGATCATAAAACAGTTTCAAGTATATAAACTTAAGCTTCATGAGTTGGGGAATAGAGACATCCATAATATCTATTTAACACATTTAACTTAAATATATGACTTTGTAAAGTAAGTGTGATAGAACATTAGATTACATAGGAACTAAAGGATGTTCTAATTTAAAACTAAATTTAAATAGTGACTAATTCCTTTTATTTTAATTAATTAATTTTGACAAACACTATAATAATTAGTGTTGATCAGATTTCCATTGAAAGAGTATAGGATACTCTGTTTATAAAATCCTTAAGGTTTTTCTTTGTTATAATAATATTCTGTCATCATTTATCTATCATTTTTATATCTTACACTTTTTATCGATATGCTTGCTTTCCTGAGGACATTCAAAAATGTCCTATTCAAGATCACAAGAAATACAAGTCACTAGGTTTAGATACTTGCAGCAAAAAAAAGGAGCTAGACTTTTAGTACTATACTATGTGATATTTTTGATTGAATCTGATTTTAATCCTCTTTGTGTCTTGACAAAAAAGTTTACATTTCAATGTCGGTTTATAAAAATACAAACAAAATCATTGCAAGCAATAGACAATAGACAGCAAGCAACACAAATTTTATACCTTAACAAATTAAAAAAAAAAATCATGATTCCTTGGGATTTCTTCCACTGTCAAAATATGAAAAGTTATATTCAAAATTGTTAAATATCTTGTCATGCTTCCTTCTATTTTAATTATAAAAATCAAACTAAACAAAGAAAATAATACCACAAAATCCTTAGTCATTGTGGTCTGTATTTGATGTCATACTTCCGAAAGATATTATTGGAGAAAATTAGACTAACATGTATCGATATTTTCTTATGCTAAAGAAAATGTTCAAAGGCTGCTAAACTCAGTTATGTTCATAGAAGGGACATTTTGGAATCACTGGGTTATTGATGTGAAATATATTGCTGGATAAAAAGAAAGATGCAATAAAATTTATCCATTATATAAAATAGGATTTCAAATATATGGATTGACATGCTATAACATCTTGAGAAAACAAAAGGAAAAAGAAAAAGAATTCTCTTAATTTGGTGATTAATTTAGATATTTAATAATGCTAATTATGTTGAAAATATTTCTATTTAAGAAGAAAGTGAGTATAGCCGAAAATTATTTGGTGTGACTTTTCAGGTCTAGGGTTTTATTAATGGATTAAGAGTGAACTAAAATATATTTTAAATTTCCTAGAAGAAAACCACTTTAGTTAGGACAGTATTACAAATATTTCTTTATTAAAAATTATGTATAACCTCAAATCACATTTCTCAATGTGTCAAAACACCTCTCCTTGACAGTAGCTTTTAACTTACTGTGGTATTTGTGCACCAATAATTTTCAAGTGACTTTTTTTAAATGGCATTTAAAGAATGTGCAATCATCTATAAAAACACCATTTATTAAGAAAAGAAGAGTTTAAAAGTGAAGAAAACTGCTGATTATTTGTCATGTAATATATATTCTTATTTAGACATCATCATTACCAGGCAAATTTGCCAAAACTGACAAAAATTTAACTTATACTAGTTAAATAAATATTAAAAAAAATCAATTGTAATGATGCTGGGACAATTCAAAGAACAGAAGAGCAAACCAAATAATTACATTGGTAAAAGTCTGAAACCAGGACAGTCTTTGGGATTTAAGAGAATAGAGCTGAATAGTTATCCATGGTTACCTTCTCTTTCTACTTGTTATGACTTCTCCTTTATCAGAACTTTTGAATTCCCCCAAATGCATTTCTCCATAACACTAAAATCATGGCTAGAGTTTATGCATTAGCAAATCCAGTTCAAAAATATTAGATGAGGTCTCTGCTTGGCATGGATTGAGCTACATGCTAAAAACTGTATCTGTTGATAAAGCAAGATAAAAGATTGGGTCAGATGTCCACTTTTTATTACATTCTTATTCTCAGAGAAGAGGAACTTGCAAGAAAAGTATGGTTTCCATTCAGAGCACACATGGTGTCTGGTTATAGCAAAGCATGGAAAGAGATAATAAGAAATAGAGATGGTATTCTCAGGAAACAAGAAGGGATTTTAGAAGTCAAAGTTGTAATTTCATCAACAAATATTGAGTAAAATAAAGCAAGTTCTAAACCCTATTTCTACACTCAAGAAGAAAACTTTAAATATGGTTGAGGACATTGATAGAAAATAGCAAAAGAAAAGAAAATAAGACGCTCTAGACAAGTGGAACATTTTAATAGAGATTATAACTACCACAGGAATTTAAAGAAGTAGAAAACAAGTTTGTCCACAGATAAAGAGGGTGGTGTTTGAAATTAATCTTAAAAATGGATGGCAAATGTTTATGGTAAGACGGCAACCTCTGGTGAAATGGAACTCATAACAAGCCTGCATCTTGAGCATAATATTTATTTATTGGGCTATTTAATTCTAATATACATACTCCACTATCTCCTCCTTCACCAACATTGGGAAGCTATGCAACATCAGCTTTATTTTTTTTTTTAATTAAGGGATTTGTGCTTGTATATGTAAGACCTAAGTGATAAGAGGTAAAAATATTTGCACACAAATGGAAAAGAGTACAACAATATGGTGAGTTCTAACAACCACAAAAAACTCAAACATCATGTATAAATAAATTAAAACAGGTATGATATATGCTTTGATTCAGTCTTAATTGATGCTGGTCATATCCTTTTATAATATTTTAAACTTTTTCACCTTTTAACAAGATTTTAAGAAAAAGGTTTTATGCACATAGTAAAATATTAATAATACAAGGAGAAAGTTTCCAGTAACAACACTTAATTTTGAGATTCTATGGAGTTCTATGACATTTGGATTAAAAACTAGGAGAGAAAGACATAAAGTTTATGAATTTTAAAAAATCATATTTTTAAAGTTCCTGATATCAGCTTTTACTTCCAATGTTTGATGATGTTCTTTAATACCTGGGTTTAGCTGACATTAAAGTCCATATTTCTAAATATGAATAAATGCTTATCTCTGAGTTGGGTAAACAATGTGTGAAGCATCAATCTACTATTCATGCCACATGTTATTCAATCCGGTTAAATTTTTAAAACTTTAAGTTGGAAAACTCTGACTTATAGTTTTAGTATAACACTAGCACAGTTCCCTCAGAGAGTAGGAAATCGTTTGCATAGGAATTACATCATAAGTAATATTAAAACATTTATAAATATTGTGGTTATTTGGACAGACATTCTTCATAACTATAGTCCCAATATCAATTTCCTTAAAAAATACAACTCAGAAAAGGACTTTTGAAACATCTGTGCAAAAGACACAGTGGAAAACCTTTATCCCAGTAGAAATAAAGGCATAGATTTTATATTAATGTAATAATATATTAATGTAACCATAATCATTGAAGTTTTACTTAACTTACTTGACCCTAAGATTCACATTAGGAATACGATTTTTTGCTTATGTTGCTTTTCTTCTTTTCAACTGAATCAATCGTAAATATATAAAATATATTCTAAAGCTGTGTTTAGATTTTAAAAATCCTACTCTATAAACCTTTATTGGTATGTTTATAGCCAGTGGTACAGTACATTTTTGGTAGGTGGTCTCTTTGTCACTTTTTTTTTCTTTTTTGCTATTTCCACAGTTGTTTTACTGAAACAATACAATGTGCGTTTTCTCAATTTTAAAATGTCTTTTCAGGAAATGACAACGTGAGATGGGCAATTCTGACCTTAACAGTATCAAAGAAAAATGAGCATAAGGTAACGTTTTCAGAAAGTTTAAAATGTCTGATATACTATTCAAATAAGTAAGCTTGATTGTGTCAACATCATTAACTAATCTGTCATTAGATTTTTAGCTTTTGGGTGGATTAACAGCTGTGCATCTTTGTAATTAAATTCACTAAAGTTATAAATATTATTTAATTTTAGTACCTGAAACCATGTTGAAACTATATTAAACCATAAGTTTAAGTTGGGCTGTCATGAGATACTGGTCAGCAGCACGCAGATAATCAAACTGAACTATTATGCTGTTATTCACATTTATTCCCATATTTACTTCATTAGTAGTTGTTTTTGTGTGTGTGAATGTGTGTGTATGGTATACATATTCCAAGGCAATTATCACAAGTAGCTGAAAATATCAAAAACTTAGAGCCACTTACTATTATTCACAACATTTTATGGAGCATCTACTACATACAAATGACTACAATAAGAGTGGTGAAAAATATTAAGGAAAGTTATGGGATGGGCCCTCGCTGAGCTTAAAATTTACTGTGAGAAATAGAAATTAAATATTCAAACTAAAATACAATGTGATGAGAGCTCAAAGAGAAGAAAATGCAGGATACTATCAGAATATTTAAGAAAAATACCTAAATTTACATAGCTTGGTAAGGCTTTCTGAAGAAAAAATTATAGTACCAAAAGATAGTTAATGTCCAGCAGCACACAACACACTCTCTGTACTAACAGCCAAATTTTAATAGAAACAACTCTTTTTTTATTTTTAATTTATTTTTTTAATTTCAAAATATCATGGGGGTACAATACTTTGGCCATACACATTGCCCCAGTTCTGCCCGTGTCAGAGCCACAATCATGGTCGTCTCCCAAACTGTGCTCCCCACATCCATTCAGTGAGAGTTTTTCCCATCCCTTCCACCCCCCGCCCGCCCGCCCACCCTCAGATGAATGTTATTGCCCTGTGTGATGTAAGTGTTCATCAGTTAGTACCAGTTTGATGGTGAGTACCAGTGGTGCTTGTTTTTCCAATCCTGTGACACTTCGCTTCGAAGAATGGGTTCTAGCTACAACCAGGATAATACCAGATGTGTTAATTCACTGTTGTTCCTTATTGCTGAGTAATACTCCATGGTATACATATACCACATTTTATTGATCCACTCGTGTATTGATGGGCACCTGGGTTGTTTCCACATCTTTGCTATTGTGAAATGTGCTGCTATGAACATTCGTGAGCAGATGTCTTTATTATAAAATGTCTTTTTTTCCTTTGGATAAATACCCAGTAGTGGGATTGCTGGGTCAAATGATAATTCAACTTTTAATTCTTTGAGGTATCTCCATATTCTTTTCCATAGAGGTTGTACTAATTTGCAGTCCCACCAGCAGTGTGTGAGTGTTCCTATCTGTCCACATCCCCACCAACATTTGTTATTTGGTGATTTTTTGATATGAGCCAATCTCACTGGAGTTAAGTGATATCTCATTGTGGTTTTGATTTGCATTTCCCTGATGATTAGAGAAGTTGAGCACTTTTTTATATGTTTGCTGGCCATCATTCTGTCTTCTTTGGAAAAGTTTCTGTTCACGTCCTTTGCCCATTTTTTAATGGGGTTGTTTGATTTTTTCTTGTTGATTTTCCTAAGTTCTGTATAGATTCTGGTTATCAGCCCTTTATCAGAGGTGTAGCATGCAAATATTTTCTCCCATTCTGTAGGTTGTCTTTTCACTCTAGTGATAGTTTCCCTGGCTGTGCAGAAGCTTTTCAATTTGATCAGGTCCCATATATTTATTTTTGTTGCTGCTGTGATTGCTTTGGGGGTCTTTTTCATAAATTCTTTGCCTAGGCCAATGTCCATAAGAGTTTTTCCAATGTTTTCTTCGAGAATTCTTATGGTTTCATGTCTTAGGTTTAGATCTGTTATCCATTGTGAATTGATTTTTGTGAGAGGTGAGAGGTGTGGGTCCAGTTTCAGTCTTCTACATATGGCCATCCAGTTTTCCCCGCACCATTTGTTGAATAGGGAATCTTTTCCCAAGTGTACGTTTTTATGGAATTTGTCAAATATCAGGTGACTGTATGAGGTTGGTTTTATATTTGGGTTCTCAGTCCTGTTCCATTGGTCTACATGTCTGTTCTTGTGCCAATACCATGCAGTTTTGGTTACTATAGCCTTGTAGTATAGTTTGAAGTCTGGTAAATAGATGCCTCCCAATTTGTTCTTTTTGCTTAAGATTGCTTTCGCTAGACGGGGTCTTCTCTGGTTCCACACAAAGCGTAGAATTATTTTTTCTAGATCGACAAAAAATGATGTTGGTATTTTGATAGGGATTACATTGATTCTGTAAATCAATTTAGGTAGCAAAGCCATTTTTACTATGTTGACTCTGCCTATCCAAGAGCATGGTAGGGCTTTCCATCTATTTACATCCTCTGCAATTTCTTTTCTCAGTGTTTCATAATTCTCTCTATATAGGTCTTTGACCTCCTTAGTTAGATATGTTCCTAAGTATTTAATTTTCTTTGTTGTAATTGCGAAAGATATTGCATCTTTAATTTGTTTCTCGGCTTGATTGTTATTAGCATATATGAAGGCTATGGATTTGTGTATATTAATTTTGTATCCTGAGACTTTGCTGAATTCATTTATCAATTCCAGTAATGTCTTGGTTGAATCTTTGGGGTTTTCTATGTATAATATCATATCATCTGCGAATAGTGAAAGTTTGACCTCTTCTGCCCCCATCTGGACGCCCTAATTCCTCTGTCTTGTCTAATTGCTGTGGCCAGGACTTCCAGCACTATGTTGAAAAGAAGTGGAGATAGTGGGCACCCTTGTCTGGTTCCAGTTTTAAGGGGTAATGCCTTCAATTTTTCCCCATTCAGTATGATATTGGCTGTGGGTTTATCATATATGGCTTTAATAGTTTCTAGGAATGAGCCATCTATGCCTATATTGTTAAGAGTTCTTATCATAAAAGGATGCTGGATTTTGTCAAAAGCCTTTTCTGCATCTATTGAAAGGATCATATAATCTTTATTCTTGCTTTTATTTATATGGTGAATTACATTTATAGATTTGCATATGTTGAACCATCCCTGCATCTCAGGAATGAAGCCCACCTGATCATGATGAATTATTTTTTTGATGTACATTTGAATTCGGTTTGCAAAGATTTTGTTGAGAATTTTTGCATCTGTATTCATAAGAATATTGGTCTGTAATTTTCTTTTTTTGTTGTGTCTTTTCCTGGCTTTGGTATCAAGGTGATATTGGCTTCATAGAATGAGTTTGGGAGGATTCCATCCTTCTGGATATTTTCAAATAATTTCTGCCGTATAGGCACCAGTTCTTCTTTGTAGGCTTGGTAGAATTCAGGTGTGAACCCATCTGGTCCAGGACTTTTTTTTGTGGGAAGATTTTTTATTACTGCTTCAATTTCGGTGCTTGATATTGGTCTGTTTAGAAATTCTGTTTCTTCCTGGTTGAGCCTAGGGAGGTAGTGTGTTTCTAAGAATTTTTCCATTTCTTCCACGTTTTCGTGTATGTGGGCATAGAGATTTTTGTAGTATTCGAAGATGATGTTTTGTATTTCCATGGTATCAGTTGTGACTTCTCCTTTTTCATTTCTAATTGAGCTTATTAGAGTCCTTTCCTTTCTGCTTCTGGTCAACGTGGCAAGTGGCCTGTCTATTTTGTTTATCTTTTCAAAGAACCAACTTTTCATTTCATTGATCTTCTGTATTGTTCTTTTGTTCTAGATTTCATTTAATTCTGCTCTGATTTTGGTTATTTCTTTTCTTCTGCTGGCTTTAGGATTGCTTTGCTCTTCCTTTTCCATTTCCTTAAGATGATTCGTTAGTTTACTGATTTGTGACTTTTCTGTCTTTTGGATGTGGGAATATAGGGCGATAAGTTTTCCTCTCAGGACTGCTTTTGCTGTATCCCACAGATTTTGATAACTTGTGTCCCCATTATCGTTTAGTTCGAAGAATCTTTTGATTTCAATTTGAATCTCCTCCTTGACCCAATAGTCTTTCAGCAATAGATTGTTTAGTTTCCAAGTTTTTGGAGGAAGATGTGAGTTTATGTTGGAATTGATTTCTAATTTTATTCCGCTGTGGTCTGAAAAGATACACAGTATGATTTCTATTTTTTTGAATTTGTTTAGATCTGTTTTGTGGCACAGGATGTGGTCAATTTTAGAGAATGTTCCATGAGCTGATGAGAAGAATGTATGTATATTCAGTGTTATTTGGGTGGAGTGTTCTGTAGATATCTGTTAGGCCCAAATGTTCTATAGTCCTGTTTAGGTCTTTTATTTCTCTATTTGTTTTTTGTTTGGAGGATCTATCCAGTTCCGTCAGTGGGGTGTTGAAGTCCCCTGCTATTATGGCATTGCTGCTTATTATGTTGTCTAGACCTAGCAGTATTTGCTTTATGTACCTGGGTGCTCCTGTGTTGGGTGCATAAATGTTTAGGATTGTTAAATCCTCTTGTAAGATTTTTCACTTCACCCCTATATAGTGTCCATTTTTGTCCTTCTTTACTTTTGTTGCTTTAAAGTTTATGTCATCTGAAATGAGGGTCGCTACTCCGGATTTCTTTTGGTTTCCATTAGCCTGGAAAATTGTATTCCATCCTTTCACCTTGAGTCTGAATGTGTCTTTGTAAGGTGTGTTTCCTGAAGACAACAGATACTTGGCTTGTATTTTTTAATCCATTCAGCCAGCCTATGTCTCTTCAATGGGCAGTTCAAGCCATTTACATTTATTGAGAGAATTGATATTTGGGGTAAATTTCTGATTATTCTATTCGGTGGTGTCTTTTGTTTTACCTCTTGCATCATTGTGGAATCTGGTTTCTGGGGTTTTAGCTTTTGCATAGTTTTACATAGATGGGTGTCTGTTGCTCTGTTTAGTGTACAATGTAGGTCTAAGTACTTCTTGCAAGGCTGGTCTGCATTTCGCAAATTCTATCAGTGATTGCTTATCTGGAAACGTCTTTATTTCTCCCTCATATAAGAAGCTTAGTTTGGCAGGATACAGAATTCTGGGTTGACCTTTGTTTTGTTTTAGAAGATTGATGATGTCTCCCCATTCCCTTCTGGCTTGTAAGGTTTCAGCTGAGAAATCTGCAGTTAATCTGATTGGTTTCCCTTTGTAGGTTATTTGCTCTTTTCATCGTGCAGCTCTGAGGAGTGCCTCTTTTTTGTTTACTTTGGTCAGTCTAATAATTATGTGGCGTGGTGAATGCCTTTTCACGTTGATTCTCCCAGGAGTCCTGTGTGCTTCTTGTACTTGGATATGGAGATTTCTGGCTAAGCCATGGAAATTTTCCTCTATTATTCCTTCAAATAAATTTTCGAGCCCATGCAAATTTTGTTCCTCTCCCTCAGGGATACCTATGATCCTTATGTTTGGCCTCTTTACATAATCCCACATTTCTTGTATGCTTTTTTCATGCCTCTTGTTTTTGTGTTCTTTCTCTTCAGCTGATTTATTTAGCACATAGGAGTTATCTTCTAGCTCTGAAATTCTTTCCTCTGCATGGTCCAGCCTATTCTTAAGGCTTTCCACTGTGTTTTGTAGATCCTTGAATGCTTCTTTCATTTCTAGGATTTCTATTTGATTTTTCCGTAATATTTCTATTTCTTTGGAGAATTTTTCATTCATTTCTTGCATTTTTCTTGTGGTTTCTTTGTGCTGGGATTCAATTTTCTCTTGAATTTCTTTGAGCTTTCTTATAATCCATAAATGAAATTCTTCTTCTGTCATTCTACCCATTTCATTTGGGTTGGTATCCATTGCTGAGGAACTGATAATTTCTTTTGGGGGTGACTTTTCACTCTGATTTTTCATGTTCCCTGAGTTCTTTCGCTGGTTTTTTCTCATCTGGCCTCTTGGTCGAGAGCTGGGGGTGTTAGAGCTAGTTTATGACCCTGTCACCAGGCCCACAATTATTGTTCCTTGGCAAAGCCAGGGAGAGAAGTAGTGGCCTGTATTGCCTTAGGTGTATTTTAGCAAGTTTGGTGGATCTTGAGTTAACTCTGACCTGTGTTCTTCTCCTCTTCCCAGTGGAGTGTGGTGAGAATGACCTCCCAGCTTGGGCTCTAAGCTAATGAATTGTACTTGAGGATATGAGTCCACCACTCCCTATTAGCTAGGTATTCTGTTATGTCTGTGGAGACTCTGATCCCCCAGTTGGGGTATGTGAAAGCCCCGTGCTTTGGGAGGGGCCTTGTAGCTCCTAGGGGTTACTTTGACCCTGCTCCTCCTCAGGTGCAGGTAGAAACACAATTTCTTTTGGCTGCAGTGTGAGAGCTGAGTTGGGAAAATTCTACAAACCTCAGAGGTTGCTCATCTAGGCACGTGTGTCTGCCCTTCTGATGTGTGTCTCCACGTGATACTGGTTGATAGGGGGATCTCCAATTGTGCCCCCCTTTTCCACCACTAGACCCTAAGGCGAGGCAGATGGCCGTCTCTATCCCCAGCAGTCTCCACTGGGGGGATGTTGTCATGGGGGGGTACTGGCCGCTGGAAGCGGTCTTGGATGGCGTGTAATTCCCTATTGAAGTGGGCAGGATTATGGGGAGCTGCTCTGGTTCAGCCTGTGGCTCTTGAGGTATTTGGTTGTCATGAGAACCAGCAGTTATACCAAATGAGTCACTATAGCCAGCAACCTTCAAAATGACCGATCTCTGGGATACAGGAGGGCCGGGACCTAAAGGGCGGGCTCTAGGACCAGCACGGAGCGGACTTGTCGGAGGCCAAAGCCGGGATAGCAGGACCAGATGGACGAGTTGCAAGCTGTTTTCAATACACAAAGGTCCTGCCCCTACAGTTCAGGGATCTCGTCCAACCTGGAACCCACGGATACAGCTGACCCTGGCCACCAAAGGCAAAGCCTGTCTCGCCCCAGAGGAAGAGCCCTGGGTGGGGGCGGGGGGAGCTAGAGACGCGGCTCACAGCTCCACGCGGGAAGCTGTAAAGATGGCGGCCACCACCAGCCTGGCACATAGCCGGCTCCGATCGCACCAGGAGCGCAGCTTTTCTCCGCTGGCCACGGCGGCGGCAGCTGCTAGCAACCTCTAAGGGCGTGTCCCACTCTCCGTTAACTCTTGGGCCCAATCCCGCTGACTTCTAGTGGCGCAGTGCCGGCCTGCGGGTTCCCACGCACTTTCCCGGGAAGCTGAATCTCCGCCAAGCGTGATCCCCAGCCCTGCGCGGTCTCTGTATACTGCAGCTGAGGGTTGTGTTTGGCTTTCATGATTACAACAACTCCACAGCGTCTGTTATCTTGTGCAACCGCCCTGCCCCAACACTGGGCTTGTCCCTGCCTGAGTGGATGGGGAGGCGCGTAACCACTTGGGGGGCAGGTCGCGCTGGGCGGACCTGGTGAGCGTGTCCTTCCCGCGCTCTGGGCTCTATTGTGCTCCGTGCGCCCTCCGATCTTTGTGAAAATTTTGTACCTGTTTTCTTGGGTTGGGCGTTCCGTGTTGTTTCTCTGTAATTCGCAATGCTGTTTTCAGAGCGAGTGGTCCGTGCTCACATGTACCTGCTGGCATTTTTCACCGCCTTCCCTGGGAGCGGTGCAGTGGGAGGACTCTATCACCCCGCCATTTCTTCCTAGAAACAACTCTTGTATGTTTAATATATTGTATTGTGTTTTACAAATCTAGCTCCAAACTCTCATGCCTACACCAAATTATAATGTTGACCTCAAGACCTTTCTATACAGACATTCTGGAGCTTGGCAATCCTGCTATTTAATCTCAGAATTCAGGGATGAGCAGGATTGCTTCAGGAAAAGTCCGGGGACATATATCAAGGGAAAGGGGTTAAATATGGCGTGGGGTAATGAATCATATGAGAACCTAACACCTTCAAAAAACTAAAATAATTGAAAAAAAAAAAGACAGAAAGTAGAGAGGCGTCTATATAAGAATCAAGATGGGAACAGACCATTTTTTACAAAGAAAAAAATGATGTTATCTGTATAACAGCTAATGGGGAATAAGGCATAACATTAGGGATGTCTATATATGACTTGGTGAAAAAAGTGTACAATTATATTTAATTAATAACTTAGTAAAGAAAAAATAAAAAACACATATCAGAAGATTCTCATGCTTCATCTCTCTCTAGTATTATTACCTCTGGGGAAAGCAAGCTGACATATTGTGAGTAACCTTATGAAGAGACTCTTGTGGTAAGGAACTGGAGTCTAGCCAGTAGGTGACAAGGCAATGAGGCCTGCCAAAAACCATGTGAGTGAGCTTGAATGTGGACCCTTCAGATGACTGAAGCCCTGGCTGACACCTTGATGGCAAGTTCATGAGGGATCCAGAGCCACAATGACTCAGCTAAACAACCCCCCTATTCCTGGCCTACAGCAACTGTGAGATAATAAATGTTGTTTTAAGCTGCTATATTTTGGGGTAATATGTTGCACAACAATTCATAACTGATACACAACTCAAATTTCCACTCGTGGAAGAATGGATATATGAGGTCTATAAATTTCAATATGATAAAATATTACCCAGAAATAATAGAAGAATGAAGTACTGCTTTACAAAACAATATGGGTGCATCTCACAGATCTAGAGATGAACAAAAGGATCCAAGCCAAAAAGAGCACATATTGTAGGATTTTTTTTATATCACATTTAAAACTACTGAGCAAAACTAGTTTATGTGGACAGAAGTCAAAATACTGGTTACTTTGTGGAGTACTGACTGGGAAGGGGCAGGAAGCGTCCTTTGAAGAGGCTGGAAACGTGTTATATGTTAATCCTTGAGGTGTTTACATCAGGTACATATTAAGTAAAAATTAAACAAGCTTTATACATAAGATTTGTATACCCATTGCATTTATGTTTTATTTCAATACAGATTTTTTAAAAGAACATAGGAGGAAAAGTGTTTTTAAAAATATTATATAATAACAAAAAAGATAAGAATATTATATAATAAATATATATTGTATTACATTTGATTGCTCATGCAGAACATATGGAGTGATTATGAAACAGAGCACAGATCACAGAACCCCAAAGAAAACCAATGTAAAGGTGCCAGGAAAGGAAAAACAAATTTCAATGGAGGCCAGATATGTCAAAGGAGAATCAAGGAGGTACCATTTTGTAGAAACTAAGGTTTCTGGGTTTGTTTCAATTAGAAGGAAGAGGTCAACTGCATCACATACTGTAGGATGGTCAGTAAGTAAGGATTGAGTACCATTCATTTAGGTCATTGACAAAGAGATCATTTCTGACCTTGAAGAAAGTAGTTTCCTGAAGAAAGTAGTTTCCTGAAGAAAAGGTAAACTACAGTCATCTCTATAATGATTTTGTGTAGAAGTGATTTTCAATTCATCATATAAAATAGAAACAAATTTAAGTAAGTTTCTGGTTGCCATAAAATCTTTCCTCTAATTATATATCACAGGCCATCTGAACACACAAAGACCTGTCATACTTAGATTAGTAAAATAAAGTTGAATTCGGGCAAACAACCTGTTATTGTCAAAATGATGCCAAATATCTCCATAGATTGAATGTAATACTTTTTCACTAGTTATATGGTTGTCATATGGCTATAGTTAAAAAGTTTCTATCTCAGGAGATTAGGGGCTTTACAAATTTTAAATAATCCTACAGATATATATTGTCAACCCCTCCTCACCTGATGAGAACTAATTGTCTATGTTTCCAAATGGAGTATGAGAAATCCAGTTAAATTGTTGTTGTTATTACTCACGAATTTCCTGTCTCTATTAAAGAGTGATAAGCTGTTTTCATTGGACAAAAAAAAAAGGGAGAAACTATTTTGGGAAAACATTCCTTATGTCATCATTTTAGAATATTGTTTCTATAGGTATGAAGTTAAGTTTATATTTTGTCAAGAAATTTTGATCATTTTACAGATTCAAATAACTCAGTAATCTATTTCCACCCCAATTACTAGATCAGACTATTTCACCCAACATACAACAAACAGGAGGCATATAATGGCATGACCTTGGGATGCTAGGCAGAGGACATATACTGTTATGGGTCACAGCCAGGTGGAGGAGGATCTCTAAGTCAAAGTCTTTCACATAAGAAAATCTCTAACCTACAATCCAACAAGACTATATGTTATGGGTTTGAGAGTAACTGTCCATAAGTTAACTTGTAATTAGCTTTGAAAAACTAGCTAATGCCCTAGATCTCCTTCAGGTACAATTCACAATTAAATTTAAGGGGAAAATGATTATTGGATTATTAAAATCTAATAAGGAAACCAGTTGAATCTGGCTACAGTGTCAAATAGACTATACCCTCCCCACACACAAAATAATTAACTTACTCATATCACTGATGCTTGCATATATTTAGTTAAATTTCTCATATCCTGTATCTATACAGTTTAGCTGTTGTGTTTATTTATAATTTTCCATCATTTACAAAAGAAAACATCCAAAATAATGAAAATTTGTAAAGTTTTGAAGTTTTTATAATATGGATTATGGGTAGATTATTATGCTTCTCAGTCATGTTTTTAATGCTTTTGTTGACATATAATATTTCAGTGATTTTTAATATTGAAATTTATAACTATCTTTGATAGTTTAGGAATATGTTTAGGATCATAAACCTAAGCAGCTTGTTATGGCTTGAAAATAAATGTTAGGTACATGAGGAAAATACTGGCAGCTTATCTGAGAATATATTTTTATTATGGTGGGAGAGAGAGACATTAATCAGCTAATGCTTGAAACCAGTCTAAAATTATATATGTAAGAAATATTTTGAAGATTCACTAAAGAATTTTCATTCAGTTTGGGATATCAGGGAAGGCTTCCATGAAAAAATCATGTTTGTAGTAAGGTATGACAAATTAAATGGCATTATATAGGTGAAAATGAGAGGAACGTGGATAATTTCTAAGGATATCCATGTGATAAATTGCATAAAGTTGAGTGATGAATGGATGAGTGAATGTGACAGAGTGATGGACCTGGATGACCTGGGTTTTATTGCTTATGTTCTTGGAAGGATGGTAACGCCATTTGTTGTTACATGTTATCCTAGGAAAAGTAATGTATTGGTGTTGGAAAGTTCAAAGCCCGTGAATTTGGTAATGATTTATTGCCTTTCAAGTGTGTTTCAGCATCAATGAGATACCAAGGAGTAGTTGGATACACAAACCTACAGTTCAGAGGAGATGCCTGAGCTGGATATTTAACTTGAAAATCATCTGCATATAAGGGAAATTGGAGGCTTGTTGTAGGTGGGGTCAACTTATGCAAGGAATACAGAGTGTAAATTGAGATATTTAATAGCTGAGTAGAAGAGGATGAGCATGCATATGGAGTAGCCAGGGAGGAAGGTGGTCATTCAGAAAAGGGTGGTAGCAGTGAAGTCAAGGAAAATGGGTGCTTCAAAGAATTAACTGACAGGAGTAGTGTCCAAAGCTTGATGCATGGCTGAATGCTAAATAACCATTGGATATAGGTAGATGGAAGTTATAGGTAACCCTGCCCAAAAGTTTCCTTTGTGGAATGTTTGGGCCAGATTGACGCTAGATTAGTGTGATGGCCATGAAAATGCACTGCACAGATCTGCTGCTATGGGAGCATAATTGCGTGTTGACACTAGGTGCAGCACCTCTGGATCAACCAACGGGTGTATATCTAGGCAGTGCTTACTGTGGGGTGCTCCCAGAAAATAACTGATAATAGGATAATAAATGCAGGGCAATAAGGAAAGCCCATTTAGGTGACATATGGGCTTCCTCCAACAGGCAACTTTTGTTCAAGAACTGCCTACTGGCCTGGTCTCACCTCTATTGGAACTATGCTGCTGTCTATGACCTTTCTTATCTGATCCTCCTTCCTTACCTCTCTCCTTCCACAGGTGAGAGACCTGCTTCACAGTCTGAAGGCTAATGCAGTTGGCTTTGGGAATGGTCTAAGGAAACAGATGGTACAATGGCATTAGCTAACTCACCTCCAGCAGCTGAACTGGGCTAATCCTGAGTGGTAGGTGGGGCAAGATAGAACCTGCCACAAGGTGGTGCCTGTTGGCAAAGATTTAATGGTAGTGATACAGGAAAACATCCCTGTGGAAGGAAAGGCCCTTGTTGGTTGGTGATTCAAACTTTGAAATATAGGTGGGGAATAATGCCTACAAAAACAGCAGAGTTGACTAGCTACTGCTAATTTGTATTCACTGCCTGCCAGTCTCAAGGAAAGACAATGGTGCTATTTATGTTGGCATGTTTGTGTGTGGAGGGAATTAATTATGATCAAAATGCCCTTTGAGAGGCTGAGATGGTATCAGAACAACTGGAATATGGGGTTTACTAACTCCTTCTTTTTATTCTTTTCTGTACTATTGAAAATGTATAAGTTATATTTCTAGAGAGACAAATTTGTCTTTAAAAGAAAATAGGAACCAAGAACATGGTTAAGAGCCACTACTTGACTCTAAAACAAATTATCAATTTAATTTTAGAGTATTGAATTTTTTCAAAAATGTCCTTTACTAATTCATATATTTAGGGCTAATTATAGGGGGGTTTTGTTTGAGATCTCTCATGTGAGGAAGACTGTATGAGGTGACTAAGGATAGTGTTTTGTGCCTATACAGCTTAAAATTAAAAATAAGTCACAAGCATCTTTAGTCAATGTGGTACTACTTTATCTAAGGAAACAGAAATGAATGAAACCATCACTGTTCCCAAGGCAGAAGAAACAGATCTGGGATAAATATTATCTAGAAGATGCAATTTCATTTTAAAATAGGAATTCTGAATTAGGATGGAATCATATGAGTTTAGCCTTTACAAAAACAAAATTGAATCAAGAGGAACAGAACATTAAGAGAACTAAGGAGCATTTGTATGGTTTGAGAGAACTAGAATTAGCAAAATATTTTTTAGAAAAGCTGATGGTACAGATAAATGTAGGATGTTTCCAAATTTCGAATGTATTTATATTTATATGAAAATATAAACTTTGCTTATGTTATTTTTGGATACACAAACATGCATTGACAATTTTTAACCGTTATGCATTCTTCACTTTTGATACTCTATGAAGTGGTCACTACTATACAATTGCAAATTATAGAGATATATTAATATTACTTTAATGAGGATAGTTCAAGAACTGAAATAAAAATGAACAAATCTGAATATCAGGCGAAAAATAAATCATGAGAAAAAATTCAATTATGACAATGCTGACTAAAACTTATATTGTGTATATTAAATCTTATTTCAATGAGATTTCCCTGCAAATCCTAGTCACTTGTGGAGTGCTAATTCTCACTTCATTAGGGAGCATGTCCCTACTGATAAACTGTCAATTGGTAAGCATGCTACTAATGAGTTGGGACAAAGAAAGAAACTACATGTTACAAAATAATGATGGAATAAACTCATGAGAAAAATAGCAGACCATATTTTTTATATATTTCAATAACAAAATAGGAGTTCCCTGCAAATCAGAATTTAGCAGTGGTTTCCTGGCAAGGTACCCTAAAAAGATAGCAAAAGAGGTGCCACACACAGGGGAAGGAAATGGGCTCTGAAAAAGATTCAGTAAAATGTGAGGACAAAGGAAAAATCTTTTGCCTACAAAAAATCCTGAAAGTGTTATATAAGGATATAGGGATTAATGGGATGACAAATGTGACAACCTCTGTGGTAAGTAACAAGATATATTACATTAAAATATCCAAATTATGTAAATTGCTTTGACTTTAAATCTTTCAGAAATCATAGATCAAAGCTTAATTGAATATAAATGAAAAACATTAAGTGATGTCATATTGCTAAAGTATTATTTTCCAAAATATAAGACTGTAACAATTGCTTTTGTTTTTTAATTTCAGATAATTCAAAAAACAGTCAAGGTAATCTATGTGCTTCATTCAATCCAAATAAGAATTCTTCAAGCCTGTATGATAAATGTGTTGCTCTACATAAAAGCATTATGATAAAAATAAATTAAGCCATTGTACATAAGAATTCCAGGTGATTTTTAAAAATTGCTATGCAACATCAATTATATCTGGGACCACAGAAGACCTTTAACCTAATTCTCAAATTTCTCCATGGCCTATATATATATAGGCCAATTTCTCCATGGCCAATATATATATATGTGTGTGTGTGTGTGTGTGTGTGTGTACGTGTGTGTGTATATATATTATCTGGACTCTAAGAAAATAAAATTAGAAAAAAAAAATTTAAATAAGTGAAATTTCCCCCCTGAATTTTCACTTGTGGTAGAGTAAAAGTGACTTTACATAATATACAATTAAACTAAAAACGTTTTTTAAAAAATTTTCTTTCATTAAGATTCAAAGTGAAATCACATTTATTAAATTAAATTATTTATCTGTTTGTTTCAAAAATACCTTTGACTTTCTAATTTAATAATTTTCAACAAAATTCTTGTTTTCTAATAGGTGTATAATTATTTTTAAATATAAACAGAAAAATATCCATATTACTTACCTCATTATTGGTACCTGAATTCAATAACCATTTTTTTCCCTGCTATGATCCATGAACTATGTTGATCCTTGTATTTAGTGGCTATCTGCTATATGAAGATCATTTCACTGCCTGTTTTAAAGAAAGGCAAGCAAATATAAGATACAGTTCCACCACAAAATTCTGATGCTTTGTAAACTGCCTAATTGCTAAACTGAACAAGACTTATCATATCCATAAAAAATAACTCAAATATCAGTCAATTTGGTGATTTCAAGTCCTTGGTATTCCAAATCACTCTGTCCTCCAGTATTTAAATATTAAACATCAAATCCCATGTTACATATGGTGGGAAACACAGTATCACCCAATATCTCCATAGATGGCCAAAATGCTTAAATTCCTCTTTATTTCCAATGTCTTGATTTCATTGAATCTTTACATTTCTGCATAAGAAGTATACTGAATATGTCACTGTCCCCTTCACTCTCCAAAAATAAGACAATTTACTGAAGCTTTGAGTTGATAAGAGTGGTGTTCTCATAGCACACAGTTCATCATGGGAATCACTGAAGTCAGACTGTATGGAATTTTGTCTCTGCTAGACCCATCTTCATGTCTCCGCTAGACCTCATGGATCATGAGGATTCCATGAGTTAATATTTGCAAGTTTCCTCATTGGATTATTTTCTGATCTATTTGCTGGCACATTGTTCCAGCCTCCCACAACTGCTGTTTTGAGGGTGTCTCAGAATCTTGAATATTTCTGCCATTTTATCAATTAGAGAGAATTTTTCTTTTTGGTTTTTCTCCATAAGCCATTTGGCCATGACTTTAGAGTTGTTTTTACAATAGAAAGGTTATCAAGAAGTTGCACTAAACCAGGAGTCAGCAAACTTTCAGTAAAGGGCCAGATAATATTTTAAGGTCTCTACTGGAACTATTCAATTCTGTTGTTGTAGCACAAAATTGGCCATGGAAAATGCATAAAGACATAGGCAGGCTGTGTTCCAGTACAACTTTACGGAAACAGGAAGCAGGTGGATTTGGCTGTTGGGTCATAGTTTGACTATCCCTACACTAAATGAAACATGAGCATGTTTAGTGGTGCAGATACTCATGAGCTATAGTTTGCTGATCCCACAACTGAACAGAGTTTCTGTTAAAATAATTTTATTGTAAAATATCTCATAATATAATTTTATATGTTAAATAAATATTATATGCTGTATATAATAAAATGATGATAAAAGTGAGCAACTGAGGATTTAATATCTGAATTATCCAACAAAGTATTACCAGTAAAGTTAAAATTCCCTCTTTGCCACTTTCCAATTGCATGATTGTCCTTTCCCAGCCCCCTCTACCACGGCCCCTCACTCCTCCTGGAAAGAATTATTATTCATATTCATATCATGATTCAAAAATTAGACATTGCTTCTATTTTTTTTTAACAGAATACATTTGTTTAAATTTAAGTACCTGTTTAAGTTTATATTGGCCTACCAAGTTTTTCTTGCTTCTTAGTTTTAGACATGCTTTACTTTTTTGAAATTCACCATGTATGGGTATGTATATATATGTATGTGTACACATACATACACACACACACATATATATATATATATAGAGAGAGATATTCTTTTTAGGGAGGGTTTATTGATGGTAAATTTTGTCAGTCTTGTTTCTCTTGCCCTGTTCTTAAAAATTAGTTTGCTAGGTTCAAAACAACAGGTTGAACATGATAACTATTACATATAAAATTTTTATTACTCTATTAAAAAATTTATAAATTTTAAAAACAGGAAAAAAATGAATGATATGATTTAAAAAAAAATATTTAGCTAGGTACACAATTTAAGTTTGACAGTTCATTTCTCCTAACAGTTTGCACATATTCTTCCACTGATTTTTGACTCTTATTGCTGTTGTTGCAAAGTTTGTTATAAGTATAATTATAAGTTTTTTGTTTTGTTTTATAGATGATTTTTAATTTTTTTTTTACTTGCTGTGTAGGTATGTACTTCTTTTTATTAATCCTGTTTGGAATATATTGTTTCTTGAGTTTTGGGGTTTATGTCTTTCATCATGTCTGAAAATTTCTTAACTATATTTTATTCAAATATTTCCTCCCCATCATTTTGACCTTTAGCTTTTTCCCAGACTGTGATGAGAATATTAGTCTTCATTATGTTCTTCATATACTTTAAACTGTTTTCTGCAATTTTCAGATCTAATTTCTAGTTCACTAATTCTCTTCAGTTTTGTCTAATCTCCCCATTAACTCATGTAACAAATTTAAATTTCATGAACATATGTAAAATAAATATATATGTATATACATATATGTATGCAGGTATATATACATATTTAAATGGAACTTTAATTTCTTAGTCATTTTTAACAACCTCTTGTTTCTTGCTTATTGATGCTCTGAACTTTTATTTATGTACATATTATAGACATAGCTATTTTATATTCTAATGTTGACATTTGAATATCTTAAGTCTTATACTTTAAACATGTTGACTGAATCTTTTTTCTTCTGATTCTTTCCTGGAATAGAGGACCAGGACTATGATTAGGTGAATTAGGCACTTGCTCTGGGTCAAAATGTAAGGGGCCATATATCTCTGTCATCAATATAAATAACAGTTTAATGTAATGTTTTTAAAAAATCAAAATTAATGCAAAATTATATGATAAAAATTACCCAAAATTTGAATAAAGGCAGAATATGATTCTGAAGTTGCACAAGTCACCTCACTTGCTTTACTCTAATCCATCTGTGCACATCCTCACTTTAACTAAAATTTTGATATTTTATCATGGAATTTTCCATTAATTTTAATTTTTAAAAAATGATCACATTAAACTATCATTTATTTTGATGATAGAGTATTTTGGCCCCTTATATTTTGCATCTGAGGTGAGGGCCTCACTTACATTACCCTAGACTCCTCAGCCCTGCTATGATAATTTATTTCTTTGTGTTTTTGATAATTTTTTAGTGACTTACATTTAATTGAGCTCAATCTGTAGAAAACTTGGGAGGTCTGAGTATAGGGTATATGCATGCAGGGAGGATATGAATTTGCATCTGATCTTCCTGATCATACAGTTACCATAAATCCAAATTCCAGGCCCAAGTGAGAGAAGATTTAAGTTATAAATTACAGGAGAAATAAGTTTTTATCTTTCTTTTCTACCAATTTAAAGGATATCTTGACAGATTTCTTCATTGTCTTCCCATATCTCTGATAATGGATTTTGTTTTTTAATCCATCCCTTCACTGAGGGTTTGTGATTCCTCTCAGCTTTAAAGTTTTGTGATGGGTTTTGGTTTCAGTCTTGTCCACCCATCCTTACCCCTGGCATCAGCCTGAGACCTATATCTTTAAGTTTCTTTTTATTCAAATCTCCTCGTCCCTAAAATAAACATTTCCCTTCAGCTTCCACTTTCCACTATGGTTTAAGTTGTGTATATGCCTTTAGAAAGTTACCTAACTTCTCATGAGCTGGGCACTGTACTTTTATGGCAATGTCTTACTCCACTGGGTGGCTTATAAGCAACAGAAATTTGTTTCTTATAGTTCTTGGAGTGAAGTCCAAGATCAAAGCACTGACTGATTCAATGTCTGGTGAGGACCTATTTCCTGATTCATAGGTGGCGTGGATGGCACCTTGTCTTTGTGTCCACACATGGGGAAAGGCAAAGCAGCTCTCTGGAGTCCTTTTTATATTAAGGCACCAATCCCATTCAAGAGGGCTCTGCCCTCACGATCTAATTATCTCCCAAGGGCCCCATTTCCCAATACTATCACATTGGTGATTGGGTTTCAACATAGGAACTTTGGTGGGATAAAAATATTCAGGTTATATTAGGTAACGTATTCACATTAAGATATTTAGAAGTACGAAGGCAGTTTCAAAATGTTTATTTACCATATTGCTGGAAAAAAATTCTTGATCTTTTATTTCAAAACAGTTTTTTGTTTTCCTGCCTTATTCAGCTACAATACACCAGAGCCAAGGCCTAGGCAACTTGAGGGAAAACTTTATGTTTAAGCTGTGTTCCAGTTTGGCCTCTAGTACTTGACTTTATTCTGTAGACATCTCGCGTTAATAATAAATTAAAATCTTATGTTTTAGAAGCTCTTGACTATTTGCATAAGGGTAGGTGAGCACTATTGAATAGAGGAAAAGGTGGTTGTGCTAAAATAGCTTATGCTTTTATGCATACATTTGATCCTTATTCAATTCTTATCCATATTCCTTTCCCTTTCACATTTTGAAATTTTAAGAAAACTTGATTGTCCCTACATCCCTTACATTTTGCCTATTATAAATTTTCTTCAAAATCTCTTTCTTCTGTGGACCTTTGGTTTGATTTCATGTTCTTAAAATATAAGGGAGTTACAAATAATCTTTTTTCTCTTGGAACTCTTTACCCTCCATTGTGTAACCTTTGCTTATTTGAAATGTTTTCCTGCCTAATTTCTGCTAAATTATCAGTCTTAGCTCTCTTATTAATTAACTGCATATAGTTGGGCAAGTTAATAAATACTTCAATTTTCTACCTATAAAATAAGAATAATAACATAACTGATTTCATAAGGATGTTTTGGAGTTAGATTAATTTTGTAGGGTAGACTCAGGCACACAGTGGTGCTACAATAAGTATTAGCTTAATCAGGTAACAAATATTTTTTGGCCACATGTTATGCTCTAGGTATTATTCTAGATATATGGGGATATATGATTGAAAAAACACATATTATTAATGCAGCACAAATTGTGGTAGAGTGAGAAAAACAGTAACCAATAAATATAATATATTAATAAAGTATTAAATATGTTGGGTTTTAAGTGTTTGCAAAAAAGTATAAAAGATCAAGGGGGCTCAGGAGTGACTGGAGGGATGATTTTGTATTGCAACATAAAATAATCTGGTCAGGATATACCTTACTGAGAAGGAGGTCTTTGATCAGAAAATTGAAGGATATGACTGAGTAGCTATGAAGACATGAAGGAGAATGTTCTAAGCAAAAGAAACAATGGGTTCAAAGCCTTTGAGACCTGCAGTGTTTCAAAATAGCAAGAAACTCAGCTTGTCTAGAGCAAGAGAAGAGGGATGAAAATAGCACAGATAAGGTCAGTGAAGGAGAATCAGAATATAGGTCCTTGAAGGTAGTTGTGAAGGCTTTGGCTTTCCCTCTGAATGAAATCAGGGCTCTGTATTAGTCAAGGTTCTCCAGAGAAACAGAACCAATGGTATCCACAAACACACACGCACACACATTAAAGAAGCAATTGGCTTACACAATTATAGAATGTGACATGTCCCAATATCTGCAATTGGCATGCTGGAGTCCCAGGAGAGCTGATAGTATAAGTTGCAGTCCAAAAGCTGTCAGGCTTGAGTCCCAAGTAGGGTTTGTGTTTCAGTTCTAGTCCAAAGGCAGGAACAGACCCAAATTCCAGCTCAAACAGTCAGGCAGGAAGAGCTACTCCTTAGTCAGCCCATTTGTTCTATTCAGGTCTTCAATTCACTGGATGAGACCCACCCACATCAGGGAAGGTAGTCAGCTTTACTTAATCTATGGATTCAAATATTAATCTCATGCAGAAACACATTCACAGACACACCCAGAATCGTGTTTGACCAAATGTCTGGGCCCTTTATGGCCCATGAATTTAAAACATAAATTTTACCATCACAGATTTTTTGGGATTTGAACCAAAATGTGGCATGATTTGTCTTTGTTTTAAAAAAAATTGCTCTAGTGATTTGTTATAAATCAACTGAAAAAGAGCAAGAGTAGAAACAGAGAGGCCTAATGGGAGGGCATCAGTAAAAAAAAATATCATGGAACATTACAGGGGTAGCACTGTGGAAGAGGTGAGAAGTAGCAAGAATCTTAATAGATTTTGAAGTCAGAGCCAACAGAATTTGGATACAGATTGCCAAAGCACTACAAGAGTCAAGGACAATGTCAAGATTTTTATTTAGAAAATGGAAGGATGGAGTTGACAAGTTGACATGATCTGGCTTGCTGTAGTAAGCAGGTAAGCAGATTTGGGTGGGAAGAGAACAAGATTCGTATTTGACACCTTAACGTGAGATGTCTCTTAGACATTTAAGCTATTATTCATTTATCGAGACATTGGTTAATAATGAATTAAATTTTGACATGTCCAAGAAGTTTATCAATATTCATAGACACTCAAAAAATGCAAAAGTAAAAAAAAAGCTTAACTATTATATAGTGGAAATGTAATGATATGTTTTCGGAAAGGGGCTCTATCTGAGCACTTGCAAATCATGTCAAATATTTGGCAACCCAGTTTGACTTTGTATAGCCTGGACTTACAGCCAGTTTTCCTGAGCACACAGCTGTATACCGGGAAGCAGGAAGATAAGAACACAGAACAGATACATTTCAGTGGCAGATGAATTTCTCTGACTTTGCCCCCAAACTGCCTTTCCAGTCTCATTAATCATTTCCCTCCAGCAATTTTCTCCAACATTTCAGTTACTTCTTCTTGCCTTTTTCTATCCATGTCTCTGCCCAGGCTTATCTTTCAGTCTGGGAAGAGCTGGTCTCCCAATCTTCAACTCTCAAAATCGTTCATTTGAAAGACTTAAAACAATTACCCTTCCCTCCATAAAGATTTTCTGATGTCAAAATAAATGGATTCTTCCACTATGCCTTCATCACAAGTTTTTGGAAGCAGTGAATATTTTAAAAATTCTGCCATGTATTGTGGTTTGCTATTATCTGCCTGTTTTTTTTTTCATAAAACTGTAATGTTACTGTGAATATATGAACAATAAACAATGTTACTGTGGACTTTTAAAAAAAATTTCCCAACATCTTGTACATAAAAGGTGCTTAGTGTTATATGATTATTTTCATTCTATTGAACAAGTAGGGTATTTCAACAGCAATGAATGAAGCAATAAACACTGCAGCCTTTTTACAATTAGTCTGTTATTTTGGACTACTCTAGCATACTTTAAGAGTCATCCTAACTTGTCCCCTCTCAATGCTTGGTGCCATGCAAGAAATGGGGAAATTCGGATTAAATGTCAGTAACCATCCTCAAGCTCATGTCAATATTATGTGTTTGTTTTTATTTCTTTGTATTAGAGATTGACACATCATAATTATGTAGTAAAACAAATCCCAGATATAATACTCATCAAACACTTAGGAAGTACAGTAATTAAATTATGCATTTATTGGTGGGTATAGACATTATTTAAAACCAATAAAGAAGTGCACATTATGAAGCAGGAGCATGCAATTTGTATGATTAGGCTGTGAGGGGACAGCAAATTTGTTTTTAACAATTTCTAATTACCTCCATCTTTCCCATGTAAACGATTAACACCATATTTAAAATTGCTTGGAGCTTCCACAAACTTATAGTCTGACCAATAAAGAGAATAAATGAATACTTACCTTAGTCTTTCCATTTGCATTGTTGCTATTTATGCAACTACAGGCCATCACCATTAAGGACTAAATGAATTATTCATAGAACCATTATAATTAAATGTGTTTAAACAGGAAGAAAATATTTAATAATTGAATTATTTTCAAAATATTGAAACAGCATCACTTTTATGATTCCTTAGAGACCATAAAGAAAATGCAATATTTTATCACAAACTGAGATCATTAATTTGACAACCTAAACTATGGAGTCTTTATCCAAGTATAAATAAGAAAGGTGAAAAGACATGGTGTCCTCCCAGACAAAATTAATGTCATAAAGTCTATGCAGTAAAGCTGATACCCTTTTTTTCTTCAAGAATTTCTCAGTCCGTGGGTAGAACCAATCTACTTTTACTTAGTTGTTTTTCTGGCTTTGTTATTTCCTGTTCCACTATAGAATTGGAAGAATAAGTTGAAAGTAAAGAGGCTGTAGAAGAAAAAAGTATGACAGTCACAAGAAGAGTGTCAAAACCATAACACAAAACCAGGAGACGTCTAAAACATTTTCTATATCTGGATCTCGTAGATGTACTATTATCATCCAGAATATTTTAAAAGACATGAATCTCTATTGAGCACCTAGATATGGTGTCATATTTAATCTTGATAATAATTATAAGTGAGAAAACTGAGGCTTACAAAGGTTAAAATAATTTTCTATATTGGTTTGGATTATTTATTTGTGAGACCAAGCTGGGATAAGTATATTCTCTGAAAAGCATTATGCTGTCACCTGGAAAACCTGCAGTCAATTTGAGATCCAAAAATGTTGGGATGGATTCCTGAGGACTTCGATCTGTTCAACCATACTTCCAGATAAAGCAAAGAATCTGAAACAGGATTCTTAACTTCTTTCTAAGAAAAGATTACTATAGTGCCTGGTTTGTGATAATCCAGATTTTCAAAGCTGTGGAAAAACACTATATTCATCAAGAAAAATGGGATTGGCTTTCTATTGAGTAAGCTGAGAAAATAAGGCTATGTTCCTCTGCAGGTGAACAAAGACTAAACATTATTCATTGAAATGGACAAACACAGATTACAAATTGAATCTTTAAGTAATAATGAGTTCAAAGACCTGTTGATGATATTACTGTTTGTTTTTAAAGAAACCATATTTTGTGGAAATTAAGACATTACAAAACATAAAAGTATAGCTATAATTCTTAAGTCATCCCTAAGGGAGAGAAAAAAAACTTGGTGGTGTTATGTCACTTAATAGTCTTTATTATAAAATTTTCAGACAAAAATGATAACACACACAAATATCATGAAATGAACAGGTATTTTAAAATCAACATAATAGCTAAGGTCTCTAAATCTGAATCAAAGAAAATAAACCCCTCCTTGAAACTTACATTCTTGTTATCACCCAAAATAGATTTTTCTGGTTTGTTCTTTCTCTCTCTCTCTCCCCCCCATCTATCCATCCATCCAAGCTTCCATCTGAGTTTTCCAAATAATATAATTTAATTGCTATTTTTCATCGCTGCACATAACGACCTATCTTTCTACATTTTCTGTGTTTTTCGAGCACTTGTTTGCTCTTGGATCCTTATGTCTACCTTGGCTACTTTTCATCATTTTGCTTTATATTATGGGGTGACTGGGGCTGCATTTCCTAAGGACTCTAGTGAGTTGACTTCCTGCTAGGTATAGACTATGGATGGTATCGTTGAGGTTATCAGTTGGGGTTACAGAAGGAATAAACAAATTTATCCACTTTTTCTCTATTCTGTATTACATGGGGGTGGTCCTGTCTCTTCTGTGGATATGAATTATCTCAGATAAACCCACTGTGTATTCTACCTCCTCTCATCTATCCTGGGTCCTGAGTCCTGGTAAAAGTACCTCTTTCCCTTATGCCTCCAGCCTAAGGGTCACAGTGGCTCCTCGTATTGTTAAGCTCTGGGCTATTCTGTGATCCTAAATTTGGATTCTCAGGTTTCTTTCACTTGAATAACAAATTATTTACATTACTCTGTTTAAGCATTCAAGTGGTTTCTGTTATCTGGTTACAGCCTGATTAACACAGCAACCTAAACATTTTACCTCTTCACTCTAAAATGTTGATTCAGATGCAGTATGGATAAAATGAGTAATATTTGAGTCTGTTTTCCATTCCCTAATTTGTATAAAGAGGCTCTGGCTCTGTCAGTTGGGTTTCTTCCACCCTCCTTCCTCTAGGGGATTTGTTTATTGCCAGACAAATTTTTATCATGATAAAAATAGGACTAGAGCTATTCAACTAGATGGGGAAGGATGGTGTGAGATCATTTTAGAGGAATGAAGTGTGTGTGTAGCTGTTGCATATGCAGGAAATAGATGATACAGAAAAAAGATACATTTTAAGAAATGTTAGTGTGTATTACATTTATGGTGTTCAACAATGCAAAATAAGCAAAGAAAGATCATTTTAAAATTAATGTTTGTAGTACTATGTGTCTTTGAACATATGTATCACATGGGCTATTCAAGAGAAACAAGAGCTGTTGCTCCTAATGGAAGTAGTGATGGTTTATTGGAAAAATCTTTTCTCATTCTCTTCCATGTGTTTTGTCTTTCTTCTCTTGGTCTCCTATGTACTCTTTCTCTCAAAAATGTTTTTTCTTAGTTTAAAAACTCTGAAACTGATATGCTTGATTCTGGAAACTTATTTAACAATAACATTAACAGGTATCATTTATTTTACACTGATTATATGACAGATGCCAGTATACCTGTCTCATAAATATTACCTCATTGAGTCCTTGCAAGCATCCTGTGAGTTCACCAACATTATTTATCCTTATTCCATAGCAGAAGAACAAGTTCAGAGGCCAATTGACACTCTGCACTCTGATTTCAGACCCTAAGCTTTTAACTATTATACTATACAGAAAATACAGTATTTATTGACTCTTATGAAAATGTACATGAAAGTAAACTTGTTAATTACCAAATTTCAGATAACAATAGTGCAATTTTGGAGTTGATGACTTTACAAGTTCATTGCTAATAGCAAATGGAAGCAAATAGCTCCTTAGCACCCATGTTTACTAGTAGGAGCAAATTTCATAGGTGAAATATATTTAGAGTTCTTCAGAGGCAAACATTTAAAGAAAGAAATAGAAAAACACAGATTTCACAAAAGTAGAATGAACTGAATGATTATAATTGATTATTTTATGAGAGGTTTCTCTACAGAGAAAAAATATGCTTGTTTGGCTTGTTTAAGTAGAATAAGATCAAAAAATAAATTTATTATTTATCACTTCCTTTGTATTCTAAACACGATTCAAGGTTTACACATAAAAATCTTAAATAGTCACTTTTTTTTCTTTTTCCGAATTTGTTTACTCCTGTGATTTTTTTCACATGCCATTTATTTATAAAAATAAAAATCATTAGAAAATTATTATTGACTCCAAGAAGATGACAAATGTACATAAATCCTTGACATTTTTCTGGGATTATGCTTCATGCTGAGTTAATGGCCTAATAATTCAGGGTGATATTTTCATAACCATGTAGTTAAAATACCTGATTATCTGAGATGCAGTTTATGGTCTGTGAGAAATCCATGCATTCATTGTTGAAGTTAAAAAATAGGGTTTGATTCAGAGTTTTTTTTTTAAGGCTCCCTTTTCATGTCTGTCCTTGTCCTGTCTTTCTGCTTAGTGTTTATTTTTTGCCTAAGATACATAGTCCGTTCCTCTCACTAATCTGCGTCCATCCTTCTTTTTTGCCTAAATACAACCAGCTGAAAGTCCTTAGGGAAAATATGAGGCTCTCTTTTACAGCTGAGTTTTATGAGTATTCATTCTTCTCTCTGTCGTAGTAAAATACGTGTCATTTCCACTTACTGAGAGATTATTTAACCAACAATCAAAAATTGGGCAGCACCAAAAATGAAATTAAAAACTGACCTTCCAAAGTTTTCATTTGCACATCTACATTATTAGAAATCTAGGAGCCCAGAGAAATACCGTGGTATCCAAACACCATCCAAAGCGTTTATTTTGGAATTCTCCTTCCAAAATCCTTGCTTGAGTATTGGCCATTTTTATTCTAATTCACCTTAAAGATATTTCTTCTCAGTTTTTCTTCAAACTTGCCCATGAACATTGTTATGGGTTGACTTGTGACCCTTAAAAAAAACTGTTCAAGTTATATTAGCTTTTTGCAGGTGTAATCAAGTTCGGATGAGGTCATTAGGGTGGGTCCTAATCCAATATGGCGGTGTCCTTAAAACAATATGCAAATTTGGGCACAAATATACATGGAAAAGAGAATGTCATGTGAAGACACAGAAGACAACCGCATGAGGACAGAGGCAAAGATTGTAGTTACACTGTCAAAAAACAAGGGACATCCACAGCTACCAGAAATTGAAGGAGGCAAAAGAGTATTTTATACTACAGGTTTCTGAGGAAACATAACTCAGCTGACACCTTGATTTTAAACTTCTAGATTCCAGAGTTGTAAGACAGCAAATTTCTGTTGTTTTAAGTCATCTGCTTTGTGATCCTTTGTTACAACAGCACTAAGAAACTAAATAACCCTTGACTTTGATAATGCAACATAAACAATTTGATTAATATACCCTCTGTCCTGAGCCTGACAACCCTTTAGCTTTTTTCAATGGGGTTGTCTCTGCCATTATAGGTGCACTAATAACAGTGTACACAGCTCCAAAAATTGGCATAGTCTTATGTCATGAATATGGATATAAAAAGTTCATTCCCTGAAGCTCATGAATTTCATTCTTAGATTGACCTTCATGTCCTGATTATTGCTCTACTCTATTTTCATATCCAACTATAAGAAAATTAGTTCTTCTGATTTTCCTGTTCCGGAGGTGATTAGAAGCAGCAAATTGAGTGGGAAGGAAAGAATTCAAGAAATACGGTCAGAATAGGAATTGTTAACAGAGCCACAAAGTGAGACGTTTAAAACCTGACTTAGAATGTAAATTCTATTACTAAAAACCTTCTGAAAATTGAGAATTAGACTTAATTTCTCAAGACTCACTTTCCTCATTTGCTAAATGAAAAAGCATAAAATGATTGTTACTACACTTAATGATGTAACATTTGACAAGTACCCAGCTCAGCGAGGCATGTAGTAGAAACTTACTGTCAATTCAGTTATTCCTCCTTTTATTTCACAGAGTATACTGGTCTAGCATCACCAGATATAAAGACAAAGCCAATTCTTACATTTTTAGTTATTGCTATAATTGCTAAGTATGGATTTTACCTTAAATTTTCAATAAATAATTAAATTATGATCAATAATTAGTAGGAATTTATACAACTCATTTTGGAACTTGATATCCATTTATATTCATGGGAGTACATTGGAGCCTAATACCTAATATTCCTGTTAATGAAGTCCTCTTAAACATTATACTAATGAAGTAAATGTTAATTGCCTCAATTATTTAGAATATTTTCTCGTTGGGGTATCCATTCTCTGTAATGTTTTCCAGAGTTGTTAAATTTATTTACTTATTTATTTTCCTTGTTATATTAATTCTAAATCCTATACCCTAAATAGAAATGTGTGTAATATATTATTACAAATGTCAAAGCCTCAGATGCAAAGTCAAAATAAGAAATAAAAACAAAGTTTCCTGGATCAACATATTTAAAAAATTTTTTTCCATGCCTAATTTTAAAAATGGGAACAGCCTTGTTTATTCTCCTACATCCTCAGTGTTCTAAATAGGTTTACTGAAAAGTAAATCCACTAAGGATTTACACAATGCCTTTGACTTGTGTGTATTTGAACTGCAAGTGCTTTACAAACAGAAACAGGAGCACCAGTATCTAGATATTACTCAGTGTCATTTTTTGAATCAAAGAATTAATGAACGTTAAAACTTAAACATAAAAAAAACAAGTTCTAGATTTATTAGATTATTTTAACATAGTCACAATACTAACCAAACTAATTTTAATTCCTCTTTGGACTTACTAACAAACTTAGGGGAAGAAATCTTACACTGAAGCTGACCTGAAGCCAAATGTAAGTACGACTTCATTTATTCAACAAATATTTATTTGGTGCCAGACATTGTACTAATTACTACAAGTAGAGTGGTGAATAAAAAAGATCTTCCCTTGCCCTTCAGAGTTTACAATCGACCCAGGAAAAATTTGTCATCGGCATGTGTTTCCATAATCAACTTTGATCTCCGTAAGAGACAATAATTTGCCTAATTTGAAAGTTGACTCCAGTTTTTTACTATTAAATTTACTCTTGGCATCATTTCAATGTAATATAAAAATCTAGAAAATTAAATAAACTTCAAAAGCTTAATGAAGGATTAAAAAATTTATATTTTCCAGCAAGATGGGAGATAGTTGGGGTAAAAAGGCCTGTAATTAAGTATATTCAAAAAGGGTCATTCTAAGTATATTTGATGCTAATTAAATTTAGAAATTGATAATGTGATTATTAAATTATGCAATACATTTACTATTATAAAATAAAGATTATGAGTAAAGAAAATAAGCCTCTGATATTTATCCTAATTTCAATTGTTTGAATTTTTGTGGGTTCTCTTCTAGAGACGAAGTTTCCTTGAAGTGAAGGAAAAGAAGATAATATACTGTCAGTGCTGCCTTCACCAAATGGGAAGAACTCCCCCACCATCACCACCACTGCCAACAAAGGAATAACTCTTAATAGCTCATTCTGTAAAAGTAAAAAGTTAAGAGTCAAATATTTTATTTCTACGGACAGCTGATCCCCACTGACTCATTTTGTGAATTACAAAACAAATCACTCACTAATAATTTCTATTTACATGCTGCCTTTCTTCTGAGAAGCTAAAAAGATTTAATTTCTTTCTACTTCAGTTTTTCTAAAGGTTAAAAAAATGTATAATGCCAGCCATCGCCCCATGATGTTATAAATGAAAGCCTTTAAACTACTTCAATCACTTCTGATAAATAATGCTATGTATAAAATACTATTATTAACTACACATTGATCACAAGATGCCCATCATTAAAGAATAACTTTAAAACCTAGAAATCTTCACTGCTGTATTGAACAGAAACAGTATTTGATTAGAAAGAAGGCATGCATTTCAAAACTTCAAAACTGAAATGTCAGATAGTTACAGTGTATTTATTTGGGACATAAATGCAAGAAAGAAAAATGTGCATTTCACTTACCACTACTGAATACTTCCTTCTCACTGCCTATTCTATTTTTTTAATGCATTAAATTATTCTTTGGGTAAAGTGTCCATTTAAATGATTGCTATGTTTTAAACAATTTTGAAAATGTGATGAGATGGCCATTTCTCATGCTGTCTAGGTGCTCCAGGCTGATTCTGATGGCTTAAGTGAACTCGGCGGCAGGGAGAGACACTGTAGGGAGTAACACTAATCATAGGAGACCACAAAGCCTAAAGTCACTGCTTTTTCCCGCCCTTTTCTTCAATTAAATACATTTTTGGTATATTCAGTGTTCCCAAGGATGGAGGGCTTTCTTTCATTCAACAAAGATTTATTGAAATAACCCATGAAACTTTCCTTTTTGGTCTACCTACAAATCGTCAATTGATATGGTACCTCTTAAAACACAACATGGCTCATTGAAGAACATTTGTTTGCATTTGCTTTTCTCCTTTGATTTTTTTGAATTTGTTAAATCATCTGAGGCATAACAACAGTGAAATAATTGTTTTTATTCATCAAAATTAAAATGTCTACTCTTTTTTAAGGGGATCATTTAGGCCAGGCCCTTAACCAATGTTTCAAATTTTAAAATTTCTTTCATGTTGGAATAAAAAAAACAGAAAATATCTGCAAAAGATGTAAATAGCTATTTTATTGCTGAGAGAGATGGTATTTAAAAAATAACTAAATTTCATTGTAGCTATAATGTTGATCCATCTCAACTCATTTATAAATATCAAGAGGGTCTATTTATTCCAATAGTTATCATTACAACTCTCTTGGGTAAAATAATATTTGGTGGCTCTTTAATGACATCTGAATTAAATTCATAGCTTTTGCGTCACACATATCTAATTATGATAATTAAGATACACTCCTTTTTTATTTTGTTTCGTTGTTACTTTAATCTTAACTTGTATTTAAAGCTTGATTTTCTTCTCTTCCTAATTACAGATTAAAGTGGAAGTCTTGGCCTCTTGGAATAGAGGAAAGGAGAGATCCTTGGGCTATGAAACAAACTCTACTTCTTATAATCACAAGCTCCTCCATTTGTTGTGACAGGGAAAAGGGGGTGGAAAGGCACATGTTTTGTTATGAAGCAAGGTCAGGTGCAGCCCTCTCTCCTGGTTGATCATGCTGTGTCTCTGCCTAACACTGCCTAACACTCAGTGTCCTTTCTGGGGTAAGCGTCCAAATGCCAGCTGTCTTTTGTGGTGCTTGTGTGGGTATTTCAGAGAAGTATAACAGGTACCTTCCTACTTCACATTTCCCTGATTTTTGTCATCCAATCCTGCTAAACTTATTTCCTACATGCGTCCACACTTTCCCAGCCAGTGGTGGTGGCCAGTCATTTTCCCCATGTTCTTTTTACGTTGAGTCTCCTTTCCTGATTTCTTTATGTGAGGAATGGACTAAATGGCTCAAGCTCAGAAAACCACTTCAGAGTCAATCACTCACAAAGTCAAATCATGCCAAATAATAGGTATGCAGGCAGCTCCACTCCATTAGTCCCAGAATGGCTCGCCATGTACCTCAGGGTCTTTCAGATAGTATAGAGACAGATGAGCAAGTCTGTCGACTAAACAGACAGACAACCTCAGAGGCAGATATCAGTCTTTAGTTCCTAGTGGCCGGACTAATCTTTACAAGTGATTCTCTTAAAGCAGCCCCAGATTCTCTCTTTCTCTCCAGGAATACTGTACTCCCTAAATGGCTATTATATTACTCTTCCCACTATCTTTGTGAATAAAAGGAGGCCGAGGTGATTAACTGTGTTGATTCTACTGAATAGTTTTTATGATCATGATCTACTGGGATAGTGGGCCCCAAGAACACATTATTCTTAGAACTCAAAATTGATTTTTCAAATATTTATGGAGCACTAATTATGCAGAAGGAACTACTAGAGGTGCTAGTAAAATAGCATAACCATTTTCCTTTCATGGAGTAGAAAGTCCTATGGGAAAAACTAAAGTGGGTAAGGATAAGGGTTTTGGAAATGGTGTGTTGAAGAGGATTTGGTGGTGGTGGTGGTGTTGTTTAAACTGGGAAAGTTGGTGAAAGTCTTGTTGGGAACAGATTATTTGAGCAGAGATGAGAAGAAGGTAAAGGATTAATCTATAGGGATATTGGAGTGGGGTAGAGGAAAAGGTTCCAGACAGACAGAAAAACAAGTGCAAAGGCTCTGAGACAGAAACATGCTGACTTATTCAAGAAGATTAATACAATGTGGAAGCATTTCCTATTTGTTTTTAACTGTTTGCCCCCATTCAAATGTAGGTGTTTAAAAATTAGCATCACCCTGTTCCACAATATTAAGGCCATATCAGTCTTAAACTGTTGTGGAATGTCTTAGCTCAGGCTAAGACAAAATATCAAAGACGAAACTATCATAGACTAAGTGTTCTATGATATTAACATAGTGGTCTATTATCAAAAAAAAAATTGTTTTTCACAATTCTGGAGGCTGGAAAGTCTCCACATCAAGGTGCCAGCAGATTCAGCATCTGGTGAAGTCCTGCTTCCTGGCAGGTAGACAGATGCCTTCTCTCTGGATCCTAACATAGCTGAGAGAGACAGTGTCTCTCCCATATATCTACTTACAAGGGCACTAATCCCATTCATGAAGGCTCCACTCTCATGTCCTAATTACCTCCCAAAGATCTCACCTTCAAATATCATTACATTGGGGATTAGGATTTCAATATATGAATTTTGGGGGAACACAAACATTCAGTCCATAGCAGGACATGACGAAACTACTTGAGCAGGATTCTGCAGTCATTAATGTTAATACCAAACCACATTCTCTAATACACTGTGACTTCCTGTTATATAGGAACTTCTTATAATATTTTAAAAATATCTCTACTGTTTAGTATGCAATAGATGTCAATGTTGCCTATTAAATGAACAAATCAAAATCATTTATTAGAACTAGAGGATTTGTTTCATGAAGATGAGTAATTTGACCATTTCTTTCATCAAGTATTCACAACTGAATTTACTTTGAATTTCCTGGTCATTACCATATACCCAGTAATCTTCTCCTGTAAGTACTTGACAATATCTACCTTTTGTAGAGAGCTTACTAATTTTCAGGCAGTATGAAAAGCACCGTACATATCATTTTCATATTAATGTTAGTTTGGTTTTAACCTCTTCTAAAGAGAGGAAAATGAGGTTTTGAGAAATGGCTTTCTTGCTGAAGGTCATAATGGTTAGTATTGGGAAGAATTATAGTGTTTAAGAAGAGTCTTGGATGACATTGTATACAAACTGAGCACTTGCTCAAAGAATTGAAAAAGACAGTAAAGGGAAATAATTTGATGTTCAAAAAATTAATTAAAGTAATCATTTTGGATCATACAGGGTTAGAGAGCTTGCATCATATTATTTTCAGTGCTTTTTTCTTTCAATTGTTTTGATCTGTCTTTGGTTAAGTCTTGGAATGGGGAAGGTAACAGAGCTTGGCTCTAACTTGGCTTTGGCATTAATAAGTTTTGCAACTTCAGGCAACCTCACCGAGGCTCACTCAGATTCACAATCTGTAAAACAGCAATAATTACACCTATATTGTAGGTGATTAAGGGGTAAATGAGAAAATGCAAAGACCTTAGCAAGAACACATTAAGAATTCAGCAAAAGAGTAGATAATACTTTTCTTAGCAGAAACAAATCCAGAATTCCAAATCAGATCTGCCTGTCTAAAACTTACGTATGAGCCACTGCACACAATGACACCTACATTATTTTCCAGGCAGTTCACAGTGATTTCCTGGTGTCATGCACAGATGTCTATATTTTTGTACTGCTTCCCCTCTTTATTTTTCTGTGTCTTTTACAGAAAAGCAAGGGATAGCAGCTGCAAATAGGTGTTCTATTAAGAGACCAAGACTGTTTACTGTAGTGTCTTGAAAGAACTCTCTCTTTTTGTTTTTAATGCCTTGTGAAAAAAAAAAAACATTCAATAATCTACTCCCTCAGGAAGTTTCAATTTATCCAAATTTCTGGGGGCATTTTAAGGTGAAAACTTCAATACTATGTGTTTTCCTTGAAAGAAAGTGGTGAGTAGTAAGGAGTAGATTTTACCATTCGTACTTGCTAAGACACCTGTGGAGAAATAATTCTCACCACCCTTGGATATAGCCTATAGTTTGCACAGATATAACATCTGACAATGATTTATTTTGGCCTCTATTCACAATTGGGAGTTAAATTCTTAGGACACAGTAAGTATTTAGAGGTTGTGGCAGTGAAGGGTGGAAATGGGGAATAGGACAGCCGAAGTCAGTTACCAGTCTTGTAAGGATCAGTCGTATCCAAGGACTTACTGCCCAGGCTAAAATAAAAATGAAATATTTGTATTTCATACCGTGCTTTTTAACAACAACAAATTGGGGAAAATGACTTGACAATTATTTTAATAGGAGAATTATATAAAACTATGTTCATAGCAAGTTTTTCCTTCCTTCAAATATCTTTCACAGATTACAAACTTCTGGCATAGAAACAATAGAAATTTAGAATTATTGCAGTCTAAACATGTTGATTTCAAAAATTTTTCACAGTGCGACTATTTTTCACATTAAGCTTAAGTAGTCCTCTAATATAAAATATAGATTAAGTGGATGTTTTATTAAAATAAATTAATTTTATAAGTTCGAGTTTAAACTATTTATACATTTAAAGTCAATCCGGTAACACTGTGCCTATTTTGTTAAATACACAAGTTAGTATCAGTTGTTATGGGTGACAATTACAGTTATATGTTTCTGGATCCAATTTATTTCTTCTTTTTCTCATTTACATAATATTGAAAAATAGGAATCCATACAGAGAACTCAAAACAAATGGGAATAGTTTGCAATAGGACTTTTGGAAACCTCAACACTCTGTTGATTTAAACAAATGAAAAAATTTGAAATCCAAGGAGATTTTTGTATTAAATTTCAAGATCTACTTTTCTCTTTCTTGGTCAATAACATAACAAAACATCCAAAAACTGATAAATAAGCACAAAAATCATATTCCAATCTTATCAATAAAGAGTGAAGAAAATGCTTGTTATTTTCAACAAATAATTGGGTAGTTTATTCTCACTTACCCTTGAGAACTAACCAGTATACCGTTAAGCACGCACTCACGTGCATCCTAGTGAGTTCCTTAGGTCAAACTTAGAAGATTGGACACGAACACACCTGTGTTTAAAAAATCAAATACAGGATATCAGTCATTCTTAATTACATTATTTATAATAAATTATATTATATGCACAGAGATAACTGGAAAGGAATGCTAGTTTCTGAAGTCACCACAAAAATAGTGGCATAAATTAATGTTTACAACATATTAGTATTTCATATTGAGTAGAGGCTTTTCTAAACTTTTCACTTTTACACTTTTAATATTCCTTAAAACATATTAAAAATAAAGGTCTAATCAGGTTTATGGGAACTCTGAATACCTGAAAAACACAGTTTGAAATCTTTGCTCTTGTTCGGTGTTATTGACCTCTGAGAGAGAGAGGGAGACAAAAAGACAGAGACAGAGGCAAAGAAAGCAACAGAGACAGAGACAGAGATATGTATTCAAATATACTTATCAGAAACTGCATAAGAATTGAGATTCTCTTACATTTATTTCAGCTTTAAAAAATTTTTTATCTCACTTTGCCTTAGTTCAGTGGTTCTCAACCAGTATGATTTTGACCGCCATGGGATATTTGGCAGTGTCTGGAGACATATCTCATCATCAAAACTGTAAGGGTATGGTGCTACAGGTGTCTTTGTATACTACTGAACATCCTACAATACACAGGACAGCCACAACTAAGAATTCTCCAGCCAAAATGTTAATGATCCCAAGGTTGAGAAACCCTGCACTAGACCACTAACATTAAGTTGAAAACTTATATATCATTGTTATTCTCTGCTGGGAACCATATAGAAAAATCTTATTTTAATACATTCTTGAATTATGTAAATAGGAGCTCAAAATAATACTAATAACTACATAATATTTGAGACCTAAATGTCTTAAAATGACAGAAATCACATATACCATAGATATTTCAAAGTTTTTAAGAATGCTTGGAATAATTTCCATATAACCATGGTTTCTAATGATAATGCTGTGGTTTGAGAGACATAACTTAACACATAATCATCCTGTCCTTCCATAATATTTGCCATTTTGCATGACAACTGATCATGATTTAGAGTTTCCAAGAGCTCTACCCTAAAGCAAGGTCGTGAACCTCCATACACTCTAGTATTTTGTATTTACAGTGGTTATGACTTGAATGTATTGTATCAGTAACATAATTTACTCTGATTGTTCTCAACTTCAAAAATTATCTAGATTATCTGAAAATGGCCTTTTGTGACATAGGATTCTGTAGGTCGTTTCTTCAAGGATGCATTCTTGTCGAAAATTATATCTCTCAAAATAACATTTTATAATTAGCAGGACCTTTGATTTTTTTTTTTAAGGAAGAACACCACCACAAACACTCCATAAGTGTAGTTTTGTATGACGAGGGCTGTAGTATGCATAATTACAAAGCTTCATAAATATATATGCCATGTTACCCTTAATAGTAATTCATAAGAGAGGGTTTTCAGCCATCATTGAGCTATGGAACACTGAAGTCGAAATTCTCACGTTAATGGCTTGCCCTTTTCTGACAGCACACCAGATTTTCACACTATAACTAACACTTTGCCTCATTCAACAACTGAACTGTTGACAAGGGCACTTAAGCTAGTCAGAGTAGCAAAAAATATCAAGTACATAAAAAGCTAGTGAATAAGAAAGGAAAGTAATAAAACTAAAGAAAACAGTGAAGAACTCTCAACTTTTCATATTGCTAGAAGCAAATATCCCAGTTGAGTTTTTCTGTATCAGTTATGCTATATATTAAATACAATGTAATTTTTTCTCCTAAAGTATATATTTTAAGCTAGTTAGGTGGAAAAGTTGATTTTTCACACCAGATATTATTTTAAAGGAAGAAAAGCTATGAAGTCTTATACTCATTATTTTAATATTTCAATGTCTTTACATTTATTGTTTGACTCAAAAATATTTTCTATGAAGGTATTGATTTTTATGGCAACAGCAATGAAATTTTTTTCATAAACATTAAAGACATGACCAGCAAATTGTCCAGAGCCATTCTCTGGAAAATGGGACAGCATTCTAGGTAGATTTGTGCGCATTAGTTAGTAAGTTCTAATTTAAAATCACACAGTTATTTTACTCACCTCAATTCAGAATCTGTGTTCCAAGCCAAAGTCCATTTGCAGTCCTGAGTCACTTGCTTTCAACCTGCCTAGCACATTAAAAAATAAATTCATTTTGCATTGATATATCTTCAGCTTTTGAATTTTGGTCTCCTACTGAACTACCTATGCCTACCTCAACAAAGTTGTCATTGGTAAGTACCTTGGAGATAGATGGAGACTTGAAAGGTTGACCCTATCCGCACAATCAAATGGAATATTTTAACATAGTAGGTGTTACTAACATATTTTATTCAAGAAGAATATCTAAAATATCTTTGAAAGTCATTATATGAAAAATGTAAGGAATGTCTATATATGGTCATATTTTAAGTAAGAATTAATATATTCAGCTCTTTCTTTGTAAATCATTCTGTAAAAAAAAAAGTACCTTGGAAAATATAAACCACATACATGGCTTGGAATCCTTCAAGGCCTAAAATATAAAGTGAATTATGCTTTATTTTCAATTACAGAAATGCATATTTAAGATCACCACAAAGTTGACAATATGCAGGGAATGGAAAGATTTTGTAAGAATGAGTTCCTTTCAATGAATATTTAGAGCATCTATGTGGCTGGGGCCGCCTTATTCTATCTCTAAGACTCTAATTTTTTTTGTCCAGAGCACATGTTCTGTATTCTTCAGAAATGACTGCATTTGTAAGGGCATTTTATTCTACAAAATTAACATTATTTCATTACTCTTTCCTTTAATTTTGAGGCAAGATAGTTCAATGATTAAAACAATGAATATACATGCATCTTAGTCTTGTTTCCACTGTAACATTGGGCCAGGAGTTTCTTTATCTGTAACATAACACTAGTAATAGTATTTGGAAAATAGATTTGTTGACAAATTAAATGAGATAATGCTGTAAAGAAGTTAACAGCAAATAAAAGGGTCAACAAATCACAGTTATTCTTGTATTGTTTTGAAATTATCAGTAAATTTAGAGTTTAATGGTATTAAACAAGAGTTATCATGATTATAGAAAAACGGTAAACCCATTCCTTTGTGGGACTCCCAGTAAGAAAATAAGAGCCTCCCCCAAAACAAACCAACAATAAAAACCCTAAAAAAAGACAGTAATATCACCAAAAACAACATAAAAACTTTTAGAGCATTCAAAGAAGGAAATTAATTTTCCTCTGAAAAAATACGAATAAAGTCTACTCTACTTAGAAAGAAATGAAGTATTACACAGACATTACAAGTACTCAATGGGAAGTTAAAGAATTATCTATAATTGGTAATGAGTATTACAAATTCAGAAGAAATTATTTCCTACCATTCTAATCTGTGTGGCACAAAGGAAAATAGAAATATTGGAAAGAAATCTGGAACCAATAATTATAGCAATCAGCTCTAAACTATATTTACCATTCCTTTAATAAGCAGGGACAAAAGATTGATACTAGATAGTATTATAGTATAGTCTTTCATTTTCATCATACAAAATGTAAATCTTAAAATGTACAATAATCTACATATTTTGAGCATAGTTCATCTTAAAGATTCTTTCAGTTATCTTCAATCCAATACATAATTATTGAGGTTTTACTCTGTGCCATCCACTATGCTAAGAGGCATTGAGAACATATTGGTAAACAAGGTAGACTAGTCTCTGACCTTGTAGGCACTGTAATATAAAAGATAAGATAGATATTGAACTAGTGATTATTAGTTTGTTCAGTATTAAGAAAGAACCAAAACATCTATACTCCCGTAATATTATGAAATAAAAAAAGAAAAAAATTTAAATAAAGTTTAAAAGATGACAGAAACAAGGAGACTTAAGAGTATGCAATTTGGAAGGAATTAGAGACCATTATCCTAAGTGAAGTATCTCTAGAGTAGAAAAACAAACACTACATGTACTCTCTAATAAATTGGAACTTATCAGTGAGCAGACGAGTGCACAGAGGGAAGTAAAAGTCATTGGAAATAAAGCAGAGGAGAGGGGGGAGAAGGGAAGGGGCAAAAACCTACCTAATGGGTACAATGAACACTATTTGAGTGATAGGCACATTTATAGCCCTGACTCAAGCCATGTAACAAAAACATTTGTACCCTCTTAATATTTTGAAGTTTAAAAAAAAGAGTATACTAGATACAAAAATAGCATGTAGGAAAGTCTAAAGTCAAGAGTGAATGTGGCCGCTTTAAAGAACTGAAAAAATTGTAGTGTACCTGGAGGTAGATACGCAGTGAAGTTGTAGAGGAGTAGGCAGGTACCAGACCAAGAAAACAGGTTAATTGCAAACCAAAAACCACAATAAAGATTTTAAATTTTATTTCTTTCAGTCAGAGTACAAGTTGGACTATGGGAAACCAGCCTACCTGTAGCTATTTACTCATTCAATGAATATTTATTGAGCACTTAATGTTTCCCATGTACTGAGATATGCTGTCAGTACAAAAGTTTAGCAAGAGATATAGACTAACCATAGGCCTAAGTACCTGACCTAATAGAACTTACCATCTAGTGGTAAGAAAAACAATGAAACTAATAATGGCAATAAAATGTAATATATATGTGGCAACACGTCTATGAAGTATCATAGTCTTCTAGGAGGATGTGAGATTTAACTTGAGACATGAAAGGTGTATAAAAACCCAAGGGCAGAAGAAAGAGTAGGTGGTATGTAAGAGTCTGAAGAATACATATTGCAAATTATGTTGTTAGAAGTTAAAAGTAAAGGCAATGAGAAGACAGTGAAGGGTTTTCAGAAGATTGGTAGTACTCGAAAATCAAATTTAAGAAAGGATTTCCTAACTGCTGTGTGGAGAATGTAGTGTAGGGGAGGAAGATCTGAGGCAACAGGCCTGGAAAAATTTTCAGCAGTAATACAGCCCAGTAATGCGGCTGGTCTGATGCATGGTGATGGCTGTGCAGAAAAGTGGCAAAGTGAGAGGATAATTAAGATTTTTAATTAGTGAATGATACAAGATAGTTTGTGCAGAAGGGGAAGGAACCAAAATTCTAATGCCCAGAGCTTGCAAAATAATTCAGGCATGTCTACTTCCTGGTTTCTTTCTAAATAAAACATTAATATCTAGGTACTGCATGTTAAAGTACATTCAACAATTTATGCCTGTGTTTGATGTTCTAGGGACAGAAAACCTATGTACATACAAAATGCAAAACATCATGTGTTACAATATACTTGCAATGTGACATTCTTAAGACTATCCACATAAAAAAGAGAAAATAAACTAAAGAAAAATAGTCCTTACTAAGGTGGAAATACACTAGGTATGAGATAGTTACAGACTAGTAGGTTGCTAAAGGGTCAAAATTGCTAAAGGGTCAGGTTATAATGGAAGGTTTTATTGCAATTAATGCTATGATGTGAATTTAGCATTTGAAATTACAGGATCTCATATGCAATTTTCAAAATCAAGTCACATTTGTTTATTTTTTGTTATAGTATAAATATAACTTAATATTTGCCATTTTAACCAATTTTAAGTGTACAAGTCAGTGGCATTAATAGCATTCACAATGTTGAGCACTATCTATTTCCAAAATTTTTCATATCTCCAAACAGAAACTCTGTACTCATTAAGCAATATGTACCTGGGAGCCTCTCTTCCCTGCCCCTGGAAACCTCTAACCTACTTTCTGTCTCTCTAAGAATTTACCTGTTGTAGATATTTCATGTAAGTTGAATGGTACAACATTAGCATTTTGTGCCTTACTTATTTCTCTAGACACATTGTTTTCAAAGCACATCCATGTTTCAGAATGTACCAGAATTTAATTCCTTTTTATTGATGGATAATATTTCACTGTATGTGTATACCACCAAATTTTGTTTATCTAGTGATTTGTCAATGGCCACTTGGACTATTTCTACTTTTGAATATTGTGAATAATGGTGCAATGAACATCGGCATACAAGTATTTGTTTGAGTCTGTTTTCTATTCTTTTGGGTATACACCTAAAATTGGAATTGCTAGGTCATATAGTAATGCAATTGTTAACATTTTGAGGGCCTGCCAAACACAAGCACACTATCATTTAACATTATTACCAGCAATATATGAGGGTTCCAATTTTTCCACATCCTTGCCAACACTTGTTATTTCCCATTTTTAAAATTATAGCCTTCCTAGTAGGTGTAAAGTGGTATATTATTGTGGTATTGATTTGCATTTACCTAATGACTAATGATGTTAAGCATCTTTTCATGTGCTTATTGGTGATTAATACATCTCCTTTAAAGAAAAACTGTTCAAGTCCTGTGTTCATTTAAAATTTTCTTTTTGTTGCTGAGTTATAGGAGTTCTCTATATATTCTATATATTAAACACTTATAAGATACATTATTTAAAAACATTTCTCATTTTTTGTAGGTTGTCTTTCCACTTTCTTGACAATATCCTTTGATGCATAATAGCCTTTGATTTTGATGAAGTCCAATTTATCTATCAGAAAAATTGGAGTAATAATATGACTGTCCTCAAATGTTTGTTGTTGAAATAGAGGAGAACACATATTCCTGGGATACAGTAACTAATAAATAATTGGATTTTATTAAATATCATACATTTAAAAATTACATCATTTGTTGGTTCTAGATAATTAGGCTAGGCTTATTTGATTGATACTATTTTTTAAACAAGAAGTTTAAACATTCCAGTACAGTGCAAACTTTGAGATGGTGTCAAAAGTCATTTTACTGCCTGTTTTTGTTTCTAATTTAAAACATCCAGGTGCTACACTATTCAAATGGTGCCATAAAAATTTCAGTCCTTTAATTGCAGGATTTTTCCATTTTTACAAAAGACCTAGCAAATCTGAATAACCCCATGCCTCATTGAAAGATATAAATAAAGGTTTAATCTGCATTTAATCAAAGGATACTTCAAGTGGAAAGTAGTTTCTTCCCTTGTACAGTCCCTCCTGAGGTAGAGCAGATCTTCCTTTTTTGATTTGAGATGGGTTCAGGGGGCAAATTGGCTCTGTTCCTTGCAGTAATATTAAACAGCAAAGCCTTTTGGACAAATATTTCTTGCATGAACTTTAGAAATATAATTCTTTTTCCTTATAAGAGTTTGAAATTTATTTATCTGAGAAATTATTACTCAGTGACTTTGAGGTGTACTCAGAACTGATATGCAATATTTAATAGTCACAATTAACTTTCCTATATTTGTCCCAAGAAAGTTTTTTAAATAATTAAATTTCCGAAGCAAATATTTATAAGCAAAATTTAAATATTTGTTTATTGTTGAAGTCTGAAAAATAGATTTAAGAAAAACTAGCCTTCTAACTATGTAGTTTCTTATTAAACCTTACTTAGATATACTGGTATATTAATTGTCTTTTTGTTTAACATAGAGAAGGAGCTTTTATAATTTATATTAATGTACTTACTTTTCAACACTGAGAAAAAGTAAAATTAAGTTCTATCTTCTTAAAAAAATAACTTGTAATAAAATTTTGTTGAATTTCTTATATTCATTATTTTTTTTGCTCCTTTTGTATTTCTAAACCTAGTAAATTTTTCATCTAAGTAAATTGAATGATAAATGTAATCAAGACACAGATACAAAACCAATGTGAATAGTGTGGAGTATAAAAAAAAAAATCAATGATTGCTAATGTTTTTTTTTCTATTCTGACTATTTCATATTTGCTTCCCATCTAGCAGGTTGATTTTTTTAAAATTATAGACATGTTTGAAATGAAAGCATCTGCTTGATTTGGCATGAACTAATAATGAATCAATATGCTTTCTTTACATTTATTAAGTTATAATCTAATGATAAAATTGTACAACACCATTTCTTATATGTCAAAAATAGAAAAAAAAACCTCTTGTTAATACAGGGTTTGTCCGCCTATCGCGACATTCAAAGAAGACTCAGGCACATGTAGTAGTTTAGCTAAAGGATTTAGGATTTATCCTGGCTATGGCAAAATGCTTTGTAATCATTTATAGTGAAAAACATAAGTGTTTCACATAGTTTCTCTGTCTCCTTTATACACACACACACACTCACCAGCTAGCAGATCTAGATATATATTTATGTATAAAATACTTAATATAACTTTTGTTCACTCATGGATGAATCCTTTTGTGAAGTTTATGATTAAGTAGTCCTCTTCATATGAACTTTCACTATACCAATTCTGGAGTATAAAAATGACCTATACATACAAATATCTGAAAATGGAACAAATTACAGTGTAGCATAGCAGTCAGCACATACACAGGAGACAGACAACTTGGGTTCAAATCCCAGTTGAACCACTTTACTATTTGTGTAACTATCATAATCAATTTTATGTGTCAACTTGACTGGGAACAGGGTACCCAGATATTTGGTCAAAAAGTACTTTGGGTGTTTCTGTGAGGGTGTTTTTAGATGGGATTAACAGTTCAAAAGGGTGGATTGGACCTGATCAAATTAAAAAGCTTCTGCAAAGCCAAGGAAACTATCACTAGAGTGCACAGACAACCTACAGAATTGGAGAAAATATTTGCGTGCTACACCTCTGATAAAGGGCTGATAACCAGAATCTATACAGAACTTAGGAAAATCAACAAGAAAAAGTCAAACAACCCCGTTAAAAAATGGGCAAAGGAAATGAACAGAAACTTTTCCAAAGAAGACAGAATAATGGCCAGCAAACATATAAAAAAGTGCTCAACTTCTCGGATTATCAGGGAAATGCAAATCAAAACCACAATGAGATATCACTTAACTCCAGTGAGATTGGCTTTTATCAAAAAGTCCCAAAACAACAAATGTTGGTGGTGATGCATACAGGTAGTAACACTCCTACACTGCTGGTGGGACTGCAAATTAGTACAACCTCTATGGAAAGTAATATGGAGATACCTCGAAGAACTAAAAGTAGAATGACCATTTGATCCAGCAATCCCACTACTGGGTATTTACCCAAAGGAAAAAAAAGACATTCTATAATAAAGACATCTGCACTCATATGTTTATAGCAGCACAATTCACAATTGCAAAGATGTGGCAACAACCCAGGTGCCCATCAATACACTAGTGGATTAATAAAATGTGGTATATGTATACCATGGAGTATTACTCAGAAATAAAAAACAATGGTGAATTAACACATCTGGTATTATCCTGGATAGACCTAGAGCCCATTCTTCGAAGTGAAGTGTCACAAGAATGGAAAAACAAGCACCACTGGTACTCACCATCAAATTGGTACTAACTGCTCAATATTTATGTCACACATGAAAATAATATTCATCAGGGGTCGGGCAGTGCAGGGGATGGGAAAACTCTTACCGAATGGGTGTGGGGTGCACAGTTTGGGGGATGTCTACTGTTATAGCTCTGACTTGGGCAGTGCATAGGCAATATATATAACCAAAGTTTTGTACCCCCATAATATTCTGAAATAAAAGGAAAAAAAAAGAAGCTAATGTCATGTAGATTCAAGCACAGAACAATAACAATTTAATATGTTGAAAAAGAATAAAATATTCTGTTCATAATGTTAAAAAAAAAAGGGTGGACTGAGTAAACCCGAGTGCTCTCCTTAACACAGGTAGGCCACATTAAATCAGTTGAATGTCTGAATAGAACAAAAAGGCAGATCAACCCTCTCCCTCCCAGGAAGAGAGAATTTTTCCTGCCTAATTGCCTTAGAACTGAGACTTCATCTTTTTTGCTGCCTTTGGACTTGATCTGAAACATTGGCTCTGTTGGTCTCCAGCTTACACACTCACCCTGCAGATCTTGGGAATTGCCAGTCTCCATAATAATATAAGCCAATTCTTTATAATAAATCTTTACAAATATATAAATAGAAAAAAATGTGTGTGTGAGTGTATATATACATATCCCGTTCATTCTCTTTATCTGATGATCGCTGAGTAATACAATAAACTTCAGCAAATTACTTAATTTCTCTATGCCTTGATTTCTTCATGTGTAAAATGGTAAAAACCTTAGTATCTACCTATCATAGTGGCTGTGAGGATTTGAATAATTATCTAGACTTTTAACAATGTTTCTCTTATCACTCAACCAATGTTAGCTACTATTAATATTGTGTTCAAGAGCCTATTAATAAAATCAAAAGAAATGGAGGCAAGCATTTAAATTCCCACTTTTTAAAAATAAAAATTGACAACAATATGACCTTAAATTTTTGCTAATATAAAAGTAATTAACTGTAACCTGTTTCATTTTGTATTTTTAATGATGAAATCACTATTACTAAAATATATACCTCTGCATATTATTTGTTTTGCCTTTAGAAAGAAAAGAATCCATGGGCTCCTTCATCAAAGGGAGTGTAAACCACAAATTAGTGTCCCAAACCTAAAATGGTTTATGGTCACTCAGTTTAAGGAGTTTTGGTCTAAGTGCAGTACAAGGTGGAGAGAACGGAAGATTTAAGTGGTGAGTGACTAAATCTTTCATATTCTTTCAAATTAACTTTATTCCTTAGCTTGTATTGCTAAGAAACAGATTTCTCAAATTTCATTGATTAAAATAATCTCAAAGATTAAATGGAAATGATTTTCTGATTATTGCTGAAAAATGGTCCTTAAATAGATGTATCACATTATAACTCCTGTAATCTGTGATTATTACCTTATATGGCAAAAGAGTGAATTTCATATTATATAGCAAAGTATGTGATTAAGTTAAGAATTTTGAGAGGAGCCATTTATCCTGGATAATCTAGGTGGGATTTAAATACAATCACACACATCTTTATAAGAAAGAGGCTGAGGGAGCTTCGGAAAGAGAGGAGGAGGTCAACGTGAAGGTGAAGTCAGAGATTGGAGTGATGTGGCCATGAGGCAAGAAACAACCACAGTGCCAGAAGCTGGAAGTTAAAGGATTCCTTATAAGTATCTCTGGAGGGAGCTGGCCCTGCTGATAAACCTTGATTCCAGACTTCTGGCCTTCAGAACTGTGAAAAAATAAATTTCTGACATTTTAAGGCACCCAGTTTTTGGTAATTTCTTTTTTTTTAAATTTTTACTTTTAGATACCTGTACCTGAAATGTAGAGTGGTAAATTTTCACAGCAGCCCCAGAAACTAGTATACTGCCCTTCATTGGTAGTGATTCCTGATAACTCTTTAGATGTTAAATTAGTGATACCAGATGAAATCAAACTTTATATTACGCAGATTTTTCCTTTGGTAGAAAATGTACATACAAACATCACCACACTTTTATTTATAGGTAAAATTTACATTTGCAATAAAATATCACATTCTAAACTGATAACATTTAATAATACACTTGCCATGCCTTCCATTTTTCTGTTGGGCACTTTTTTCATATAAATCATTATTTAATTTTTAAAATTTTTATTATTTTTCTTTCTTTATTTTTATTTGTATAAATTTATGGGGTACAAGTATAATTTTGTTAAATTGATACATTGCATTGTGGTGAAGTCAGGGCTTTTAGCATATCCATCACTGAAATAATGTGCACTGTTGGGATGTTCTGATTACAAGAAATACACTATGAAAATTATTAAAATTAACAGGCAATTATTGGAAAAATATACATGGATATAATAAAAATGGAATATCTGATATGAGGACAGACATCGAAAAGTTCATAACCAGACACTTGCGGAGGTTACAACCCTGAGTTCCAGGGTTGCAACTGGCAGAGTGTTCATGAGCAAAGCCAGTAATAGTGACCTACTTTAGTTCTAAGTCATTGATTTGGATTGGCTTCTCTTGTCTCTTCTGAGTTTCTTTCTGTCTGAAATTCCATTACCTCATACTTGAACTCAAATTCTCTTAAAAGTATAATTGTATAATATAGTCAAACTTTGCTTTATAGCTACATAATAACCTTTCCCCATATATAAACATCCTGAATTGACTGGCTATTACAAATTGTGATTGGTAGTCAATTATTCAGAGAAAAATTAATGACCCTTGTATAGAATTATTTTTAAAGTTTTATCATCTAACTAATATATTGCTAAATTGTTGAGACTAACTTTATCATTATAGTTTTTACAACATAATATTTTTGAAATCTATGGGTAGAAAAGATGACAATACAATTCTAAGCATCTCCACAACAAAATTTGTTGGCAAATCAAAAACAATATATAGTTCATTACTTTTTAAAATCTGATATAATAGTTTGTGTAAAAAGTAAAAAAAAAATTAAAAGATGGAAAATGGAAGATATTTTGTAGTAACAGTATGTTTTTTGAAAAATTCAAATTCCTATGAGTTAACATAGTGCCCAGCTATTTCCAGACTGTTGGACTCTTTTTGTTGTATGGCTGAGCTAAGAGATAAAAGCTGAAAATGCACATGATCAAAGTATATGAAGTGAAAAATGGTAAGAGTATTTGTACATATGTTTTTTATAAAGGACCCTAAATTGAAACTAGAGAACGGAAAATTTAAGAAAAAAGGGAATGTTAATTTATATAAAAGTTAGCAACACAATAAAACTTATTATCCATAAAATTTCTTCAGTAATAAAGTAGCACACTTTTTATCTGAGTTGACATCAAGGAAAGAATGATTATTTAACCGCCTGTTCTACGGTTGCCAAATCAGATAAAAGTCAGTCTAGCCCAAACCCTGTGCCTGACCCAGCATGACGAAGCCTAAATGAACATGAGCAAGTACATCCATTTGTTTATTCAAGTGCAGTTTACTCATAGAGCACCCTAAGTAGCAAGTGTGATGCTACTAACTGCTCCATGAACTTATAGTCCAGTAAGAGTGATTTAAAAAGAAAAAGAAAAAAGATCAAAGATCAAAAGTAAAAAAAGAAAAAAGAAATAAAGAATTAACTATAAATCAACGTGGGAAGATATAAAGGCCAGAAAACCTCTAAATCAGCCTAGAGGACAATGGATCACGAACATTGTTCTCTATTCATAATGTACTAAGGTTATCAATTTGTGTTGTTCAAGCTGAGTCTGGAGGAAATACAGTGTACAGTGTAGAACATGGGCCTTGGCATCTTATCTCTAGTTTTGAATCCTACCTCCACTAGCTATATGAATTGTCTTAGGACAAGCTGTTTAAACAATAAGTACACAGCTATTTTTACGTTTAACAGGTAAACAGTCCTTCATTAAACAGTTGGAATTGTTTTACCTGTAAAGTGAAAATAATAATAATACCTCTTATCTCACAGAGTTATTTAGAAAATTGAATGATATAATGGATATTAAAAATAACACTGTACCTGGCACATGATAAGTCCTTGTTGCAAGTTGGGCTTATGGGAAATCAGCTGTGAGACAGAAATTAATATGTAGGAAGTGCTTTTAGGATACATTTATGGGGGACGTGAAAGAAGGGTAGTAGTCAGAAAAGGGCTTCTACCTGCTCCACTAGTAGGAGTTGGTATTTTGCACCCTAACATCAGTTGATAGTCTCCAGTCACCAACAATTCCCAGAATGGTTGATAGCTGAGAGACGATACAGGCGACATTCCCAGTAGATGGAAGAATAAGTCCTGAAGTCCTAGAAGCAGGATCTTGAAAATTCTATACTCAACCCACTACAGAATTCAATAAATGTTAATTATTTAGTATTAGGTATTACTATTTTATTGTCAGATTAAGTGGATTTCGATTAGGTAAGAAGGAGTTAAAATGCTGATAGAAATGCAGGAGTGATCAAGCTTTAGCAACACTACTTGCAACTAGAGATGTTAAAAAGAAGACCTGAGAAAATTGATCCACTCTGACTCAACAAGTACACATATAAGAATGTATTCTAAGGAAATAATAGTGATGTATAAAAATCTTTAACTTTGAGATTGCTTATTAAAGCATTATAATAGAAACAAAAAATTGAAACAAGTTATTATAAATATCCAGCAGTAGTGAATGAATAAATAGTACATTCTTTATTGAATATGTTATGATAAAGTCATAGAGTAGAACGTGCTTCAATCATTGAGATAATACTGGTAACAAATGTTTATTGACATAAGAACAGGTTCACGACATACAAAGCAGGAAAATAAAAGCAGGTTAGTCTATATACTGCAAATATGCATATGTACTGCATAATATTTTTTGATACACACAAAAAAATTTATTCCAAATTCTCAATGATGGCTATCTCGGAAAGCTGGGGTAATAGGAAATTACATTTTTTTGTTTTACTTATTTGTATTTTATAGTTTTCTTTCCTTCCTTAGTAAACACAGTATTCATATGAAAGAATATTTATTGTGTGTGTGTGTGTGTGTATATACATGTGTTTACAGAACAATGATAAAAGGAAAACACATGTACTCCAAAACAACAAAATAAAAATAATGTAATATCATATATACCACATCCAATACCATATTAGCATAATAATGATCATAATAGAAAATAACCTAACCGTCTCATCAAAATAAGAAACATAAATGTAATAGAATACAAACAGAAATTTTAGGGAAAGCTTCTAAATCAGTCCAGAGGTGATTTTGTCAAGGTTACATTGAGGTAACTTTACAGATTTGGCTTGTTCAAACTGAGAGGCAGGGTGGTCTGGTAAAGAGTGTAAGCTCTGGACTAATTCCTCTAGTTTCAGATATGATATCTAGCAAACAGAATAGTGTTTTATTTTATGTTTTGCCATTCAGTTATCTTATTTTTGCAATTTAGTTTTTCAGTCTAACTAAGTATTAGACTTTGCATTCATATTTATTATCATTTTACTAGTTTCAGCAGCTAGCTCTTAATAGATTTTTGTAATATTATCTAGTATGTTAGCTAATTCTCTGAACTTTTTATTTTCTTAATTTTTTAGAAATGAGGTAAAGGAAAAAAGGCAAGGACAGAGCCTTGGAGGCTGTGGAGCGATTGTCTCCCATGTCTTCCTTTCAAGACTTAGTCATCAACCCCCATCCTCTAAGATTCTAGGAGTTTCAGCTGAAGACACAGCCTACTTCTTTCAGGTATTTACTCAAGGGGCTCATTCCTAGGGAAATTTTTCTAGCCTTGCAACTTAAAATTCAAGTCTTCTCTCCTTGACATTTCCTTTCTCTGCTTTATTTTTCTCCCTAGATATATTATCACCATTTTTTTTTGTCTGTATCCTAGCAATGGATTGTAAACTCTATGAGGCTGAGGATATTTGTTAATTTATCTAAGTGTTGTATCTCCAGGAGCTAAAAAAAAGGGCATTACATGAAGTAACTGCTCAATAAATGCTCAATAAAAGTGCTTAAAAATAGGAAATTCTCACCTAGTGGGTGTGGGGCACACAGTTTGGGGGATGTCCGTGATTGTAACTCTGACTTGGGCAGTGCATAGGCAATATTATATAACCAAAGTGTTGTACCCCCATAATATTCTGAAAAAAATTTTTTTTTAAAAATGCATGAATGAAAAGGAAAAAAAATAACTGGTCAAAAACGGTTTAGTGACAGGACCACTTTTAAAAGGAGATGTATTCAGTGGTACTAATCAGTTATACATATGAATACATCTTTATTGAGAAAGAGTCACTCAACTAATATTTACTGGACATATTGTACTTCAGGTAGCATTTTAGATATTAAGGATGCAACAAAGAACAAATAGGTCAAGTCTGTTTTCACATAGTGATAACATTTTAGATTACTTTTCAACACTATGATTATAGCATTGTGCTATCTAAATAGATGTTGGGGATGGGAATGAAGTATATATTATACCGATGTCATTACAAAAGAAATTCTGTCTTGCAGCTTATTTTTCTTTTAAAATATTTCTTCTTGGAAATAGGTTTGGTCCAGGGAACCCATGCTATCAGTTATTTATAGGACTTAAATCATAATATTTACTGACAATCCAAACTGCATGAATACAAAAGAAAACAATTATATTGTGGTTACTTTATAGCTATTTGAAATTGGCTCCAAATCTGAGAAACTTTTCCTTTTGTCTCATATGCTAAAGTATAACATTAAATTAATTATTTACTATGTATACATCACTACATTATCTCAAAATAACAGTATTAACTACAGGATTTTTAGAGGAATATGCATGCTAATGAAATGAACATTTCAAAGGCAACATTTTAAAAATTATTATTTTAGCTAGCAATATTCATATTTGCATAAACTCAGCATAATAGCTAAATTTAAAAATGTCTTGCATTTTTCACCCCATTTAACAATTTCTCTTATTTTTAAAGGGTAGTGTGGTGAATTAATGTGGGAATATTTGCATTATCTTATAAATAACATATGCATTGTTAAACAGAGGAAGGAGCCAGATTCTTTAAGAATTTTGCACACATCTATTAATCATTACATTATGTGTCTTTTCATGAACTTGCTGCAGTGCTTTTTAATAAAAGGACTACTTACAAGATACATAGTGAATTCTTGCCAAAAATAAAATAGGTGAATTTCCTTAACATAAGATGTTTTTATTAGTGTATTTTAATAACACTGCCAAAAGACTCAAAAAAACTATGTATTCTTAAGAATGCATTCTAATTTAATTTTAATATATTTAATAAAATATATGCATAACCTTATATATGGATATATTTTTATGTACACATAGACTTTAGAGTCACTGAGTTGAAAACTGGTATAAAAAACATGTACTAGACATGAAATCTAAAGAATCATAGTAGACATAATAATGAATATTAGAGAATTTGGTATTGAAAGGGACACATATGAGAGGTTTAGATGCAATTTTTCAGTAATATGCACAGAATGAAATTATTATGAACAATATCATAGAAAATAATTCTACCTCTACATTACTAAAGTTGTTGTATAATACCAATAATATAGATAAAATTATCACTGCCCAAAGGAAGCTTGCAATTTAAGTAGACAAGGCTAAGACTGATGAAATAATTCCAGAAAATGAGAATACAGAACAAGGCATCGATGGATCAATACATCATATGCACAGCCACTGAAAGCTATAGGAATTCACAAAACTGATGGTTATTTCTTATGATTCCAGTGAATAACTGAAGCTGATATACCAAAAGCAGTGCACACTGTGCTGTGATAAAATATTGACACATAGTTGACAAACGGTATATGTTTAAACTTTGAATGTGAGCCTTAACTTTGAACAAGGCAGCTAAAATTTGCAAACTTTGAGAAACAATAATAGTAATAATATAAATGTTACAGGTGTTCTGTGATATTAAGTGAAATAATGCATATGAATATACTAGTATAGAGCCTACAAAGGTTAAATACTTAGTAAAGTTATTACTATCATTGCTACTATTACTACCCATTGGATGGATAAATATCCCATTTTTTGCTTCTAATGTGGGAAAAGACAGAGCCATATGTTCTAACTGATTCCCAAAGTCCCTCACTTGGATTAATATACTCCAGTTGCACACAATAGTAACTTGCGTGGTAATGTCCCCGTTATTGACTGCCTTCCATTTTCTGCCTCACCTCTTATTCCCTACTGTTGTTTCATCGATCACTTCCCAAATATTGCACTCGAGTCTTTGCTTCAAGGTCTTCTGTGTATAACAACCAAGACAGGTTAGAAATATAGCTTTAATCAATGTCATACATCATAAAAAGTTGAACTCTATTCAATGTGGAAGTAGAATTTTTGAAAACAGGGTGATGTGATATGAGTGTCTTTGGGAAAAGGTCAATCTAGAGGTTGACTGCTGGATGGAGTGAAGATATGAAATACTAGAGAAAGAAAGAACAATTAGAAACTTATTGCAATTGGGTAAATGTATGGTGATAAGGATACAACCAGAGTTAAAGCAGCAAACTAATAGGAAATAATCAACAAGATAGCGGTAGGTTAATGAGATGAAGGGTTTGGCAACAGTAGCCATTTATATACTGAATAAATTGATTATTAATATGTTTTTTAAAACTACATGAAAGAGCAAAGAATCATCTCTTGTGGTGACTTAAAAGAGATGTGATTTTTATTTATTTTTAAGGAAACAGTGAAAAAATTTTCTACTGAGATAGAAAATGGAAGTAAGAGAGAAAAAAACATGTAATTTTTCAAAATTACATAAAAGATCAGGAAATTAATGGGTATAGAACTTGTCAGTCACATGTAGTCACAGAAATCATTTTAACTTTATTCTGAGAAATCATTTGAGTTTGTGAAGTCTTCCTTTACTCTCAATAACTACTTGTCTGCTCTTTTGAGCAAACATTTTCTTGTTACTTTGTTTCTAAGTTGGTATGCCCTGGTACTAAGTGCACTAAAAGGCTCAATAAGTTGGTAACTATAATTGCACCAAAACCAGAAATAAAGAGAAAACAAATGCTGTTAGGTGAAGACTGGCCCACATTTCTGATTTGGGCAGAATCAATACTCATCTTTAGGAAATAAAACAAATGGAAGAGTTACAGAAAATGCTACATTTTTACCTGTCTTGATTGGCAGACATAGAGGAAAGTGAATTGCTTGGAGTTCATTTGAACATGGCATGCAACTCAAAAGTGTTTCATCTGATATTCTACAAGCTAGAAATCTTATCACTAGAAACCTTTAGTAAATTGGTATACTATCACTTCATATAGTGCACTTATTTAGTATGTTTTTGGGTGAAAAAATAATTCTTAAAATAAAGGTAATCATTGTCTGAGAAGAGAATTTTTAAATGTTCAAAAGTAAGTTTAGCAAAAAGCATTAATTGATTGGTGGTATATTAGGGAGGTCCATATCCTTCTCTTGGCTTTACTATTCTTTTCCTCTTCATCAATGTCTCTTCCTATTCTTTTTTCTTTCCCTGAGTGAATGCCTATCTGTTCATCAAGGTCCATTTCAAATGTCAGCATCTTGGGAGTCCTCCCTTACTTTCAATTCTACCTTACCTTGACCCTCTTCTTTTCCTGCCATCCCAAATCCTTCACATTTACTCTTAGTTCTTAGCAAGAAATGTGTTTTAGAAAGATCAGTCTTGTAAAAGTGTGGCGTGTTCATTGGATTAGAGTGGTGAGCTGAGGAGTCAGGAACACCAGTTAAGAATCTAATTGCATATTCCAAGTGAGAAATTATGAATTCCTGATATAAAGTAATATGGTGGAGACAAACAGGGAGAACAATATGACAGATATTTAGAAACCATAAAATTGAACAAGTAAAACAAACAGACTAAAAAAGAAAAAAAAAAAAAGAAAGAAAACAAAGCCAGACCAAATAAACTAACAAAAAGACGTCGTACTTCATCAGACTTAAAAAAAAAAAAAAAAGTGGAATAATTTGGGTCACTATGTAATTTATCATCCAATTCGGGAACCTTTTTAAAGTGAGAGGGGACACTACTGATAATTAAATTACAGCAAGAAGCTGCTAAACAGGGCAGACTCAAACCAGCGCATCTGGTCTCCCCAAGTATAGAGGAATGAGTGCTAAATTATGAGTTGAAATGTATAAACCCTAATGTAAACATATCACTCCTTACCTGGGAGACTTTTGGAAATTTAACTAAATGTTTTGGGGCTTAGTATCATCTTGTAAATATTTGTCTGGATATATTGATGGATGGGGTGAGAACTTAAAAATCCAAACATCTAGCTACTTTTCTAAGATTGTATGAATACAAAGAAGATAAAAGCTCTGATTCTTCTCACCCCTACAAATTAAATAAGGAAAACAAACTGCATCTAAGGAAACTCAGTGTTCTCTAGCACCAGACTACCAGCCCACAGGAAGATGATGCTCCTTGCTAACCAAACTCACTCTCTAACTGACTGATTCAGCCCCAAAGCTTCAACACCACACTTTTACTGATGCCTTCCAAATTTGTCTTTAATCTCAACCTCCCCCATGAACTCAATACTTAATTTTTTGTGTCATCTACTCAGTATCACTTTTGTACTCAACATTAACTCTCAGTTATCTATAAAACACTGTCCCATAGAAATATAACACAAGCCATTTATGTAATTTAAAAATGTTTAGTAACCACATTAAAATATTAAAAATAAATGGGTGAGTATTATTTTATTTCATATTATTTTTTCCAGCTTTATTAGGTTATGACTGACAAATAAAAATTTTATATATCTAAGGCATACAACATAATGTTTTGATATATATATACACTGTGAAATGATTACCACAATCGAGCTAACTAATATATCCATCACCAAGTGAGCTTAATTTTAATAATATATTTTATTTCAACCAGTACATCTGAAACTATCATTTCAATTTGTAATAATATAAAAATTATTAATGAGATATTTTGCACTCTTTTTCATACTAAATCTTGGAAATTCATTGTGTATTTTACACTTAAAACACATCTCAATTTGGATGCTAAATTTTCATAAAATTACTTGATTAGTATTTGGATTTCATAAAATTTACAGTTGAAAAAGTAGATTCACAAACCAAGTTGATCCAAATATACCTAAAAGTTTTCAATAACTGAATTGAGTAGGAGTTTTTAAATTTAAATTTAAAAGGCAATTAAATAAAATGCAAAAATTTGTTTCTACTGGCTATATTTCAAGTGCTAGAGGCTACCACATTGATAATTCAGGAATGAAAAATATCTCAAGGTTATAAAGTCCCAAACTCAATGTTTGCTTTACCCCTAATGTGCTCCTCCCCTAAGCTTCCCCATTACACTATCTAGCACTGCCACTTCCCTATGTGCGAGGGTCAAACGATTTAAAGTCAGCCTTGATTCTACTTTCTGTACACCCACATGCAGTGACCAGAAAATCTTAATATACATTAAAAAATCCAACCATCTCTCACCACTTATGCTGTTGAAACCCTAGGCATCCTCTCCCAAATCATAACTGACTCTTCTTATTCCAACTTTTAGTGCCCTTACGGTATTTTCCAGAATAATCCAACTAAGGCTTTTAATTTGAAGATATCACTTCCTTGCTCAAAGTTCCTCAAAAATTTTTCATCACATATAGAAAATTATGTTGAGATCCAAAGGCTGACATAATCTGGTCCCTGCCCACCTCTGCTAACTCATGCACCATTTCGCTCTCACTGTGAGTAAGCCGTATTGCTCTCTTTGTTTTCTTTGTTCCCGGAATGCAGGAAGCACATCCTAATGCCCGGCTTTGCCTTTGCAGTCTCCTCAAAGTTCTTCCTCACCTGTTTGTATGGCTATCCTCCTTGCCTTCTCATTGAGGTTCTCCATGACTCCATTAACTAAAATGCCCTTCTCCACTATCACAAACTCATGTCTGTTTTCTCCTAACAAGTACTACTTTCATTTTTTTCAGAACTCTTATCACACTAAAAGCTACCATAGCCTCGTGGTTGAGAGCTCAGATTTTCTGCCGAATTGCCTGGGTTTTGCTATTTATTAATACTGCAGGTGTGACCTTGAACAATTTTACTTTGTCATTCTATGCCTTAGTTTCCTCAACCATAAGAATGAGGATAAGAATAGCATCCTCTTGATAGGCTTGGTGTGAGGATTAAATGATGTCGTTCTCTCTAAAATGCTTAAAACAATACCTGGCACATAGGGAATGCCTAACGTTAAGTTATACATTTATTCGTTACCATTTAATATTATTTTCCTCACATCAGTGAAAGATACCTGAGAAGGAATAATTTGTCAGTTTTATTTACTGCTGCTTCCTTAGAATCTAGAATGATATATGGCCAATACAGTTGCTGAATTCATATATGAATGGAGAGAATGAGATTTTAAAGAACATGCATACAGACACAAGAAGACATAAACAAATTATTAGAATTAGATAAAACTGAAAGGAAATACAAAAGTAGGAGAACTGCGAGGGGAGTAGTTTAAAAGAGGAAAACAACATCTGTGTTGTTTTAGATTAAGTCAAATTGGTCTTCTAGTGTCACTGTTTTTGTACCATATTGATGCCTCCATGTCTTTGTTTAATATTTTACTTGGTTAAGGCTAATTTGCCTTGGCTTATCAAGGCGGTAAAACGAATGACAGCCAAGATGTTCTGTTTAAAAGCATGCCATATAATGCAATCTAGAGAAGACCACATTAGCTAATTAGAAACCTCCCTTCATAGCTTGATTCTGCTACTCAGGTGCTGATGAACGTCACTTTACCTCTCTCATCTTCAGTTTCCTTGAGAATAGAATAAAGGAGTTGGATTGGGTAGTTCCTATTAACCCTTCCAGCTTTGTAAATTGTTGCATTTTCATTATATACTCTGGCTTTCCTCTGAATGTTTTCTATCTACCTCTGTCTTCTCAACCAATGTCCTCAATTGGCATAGGGAGAAGGAATCTAAGTAGTGTTAATATTATGGTAAATACAGCATCATTGCAAAGATAAATATAATAAACAAAATTGTGTGCTATACCTATATATTCGATGACAGTTAAATTTTCTGCTATTTGTATTAACATTGGTAAGAATTTCTTGTACAGCCAAAAATGATGATATAAATTGCTGGTAATTGATAAGATGAATATGAAAATAAAGCAGCACAAGAAAATCAAGTGAAAAAAAAGGGTATCAGATAAAATTAAAAATAGGCAAAACAAGGAAAAGCAGACTCTAGAGCCATCACTGATATTTTTCCTAAGATTTCAAACTCTTTCTGATTTTACAAACTAACAAAAACTACTTCCTGGCAGAATGAAGAAAAGGAGGGAAGCAACAAACATTTCTAATCCTGAATCTGATTGCTGAAGTGGGCATCTTACTCAGTTAGGATGCATTGCCTTCAGGTTACAGAATAGCTGAGTAATTTCAGCCTAAATTGTAGGCACATGTATGTTTTCCTTTCACAGGAATTGTAGATGTACAGGCTATCACAAAGGGTGCTTCAGTGATATAATGTGGCCTTTTCCATCATTCTGCTTAGGATGTAGGCTATTCTCTGTGTTCATTAGACGGCATCAGAGTTTCAAACATCATGTCCTCAGCCAACAATGTTCAGAAGCAGCAAGAAAGGAATGTGTGGGAGAAATCTCTTTTCTTACTACTCTATTTCACCATGAAGGAATATTGTTCTCAGAATTCTCCAGTGTTTTCTCCTTATGGTGTCTTCTAAACCAATCACTTTGAATATGGCTCATTCCTTGTTTTTAGTGTGTCACCAACCCTAAGCATATTGATACCCTTTATCAGAACTTATTTGGGGTTCTCTTAGTAAAGAAGTAGGAATGAAGGACAGGGCAGGGTGTTGGGAGACAATCAAAAGATTTTTTGTTTATTTTTATTTTCCACACATACTTTCAGGAATAGTTCTAAACAAGGCCTGTATTACTTGCACCTGATACATAATGACGTGCTCTGTTTTAAATCATCTTTACCTCTCATTTTAATACTATGTTCCCCCGTCCCACAAAGATTGGAGTTGGGAAGATGGAGGTCATTTTTTAAAATGGTTTTTGCTGCCGGTTTTTGCATGAGTAAATCTGACAACTACATATGAAATCTCATTTTGAGACCTACTATCTGGTGGTGCACTTAGGGTTTTTTATAAATTATTATAATTACCATACCTGGTGAATTTAGTTGGTCTGAACAAAGTGAAGAAATAGGAACAAGTGTGTAAATGCTTTGAAAGTATTTTAGGAAAAAAACTCCTGCTCTTTTGCCATTTTCCTTTCCAGAGTGTTCTGGGCAAACAAGTGTACTAATAAAGCAAAGGTCCCTACTGGGAGCCTTACAACCACTAAAACCACAAAACAAGTGTTGCTTTTGTAGTAAATAGTGGTTAAGGCTTTGGAGTCAAACTGGTTTAGCATTTAATCTCCTCTGTATCATACTAGCTGGGTGACCTTGGCATAACTCACCCAAACATTTTGTGATTTAATTTTCTTATTTGTACTATGACAATACTTGCATCTCCCCCCAAGGAATATCACCAACACTTAATAAGATGATGAATTTAAAGCAACAAATATAAGTCTACAGTGAGTCCTACAATACTCTATATGTTATATTTATTGTGAAGATTATTTATCAATGTAAGCTCAAATTTTTCACATTTTAACATCTCTACAATTGGGATGCTTCTTTTACGTGATGATCTCTTACAATACTGCTTACTAATTAGCAGCTGGTGACATCATTGTCATCTGTGCATAGGTAAACCGAATTGTTATGTCTAGTGTTAAGACTGGAGGTCTACAACTGCTTGAAGGCTCAGGCAACAAACTAAAGACCATTTCAGAAAGGAATATGGGTCCTTGTTATTATTTGAAAAGCTTCTACATTGATGCTTCCCAGCAAAATACAGAAAATTTCAGCATCAAGACTTGCAGACTAAATGTCAGCAGAGTGCAGGGAAATGTGGAGACAATGACCATATTCTGTGAATGAAAGTGTGGACATCAACCATTCTGAATTAAAAAAAAAAAAGAAGATTTAGAATAGTTGAACTCTGAATGTAGAGAAGATCTAAGAATACCTTAACCAATAGCTTTTTCTTCTCTTTTCTTTTGTGACTTCATCTGAATAAAATATAACATCACTAAATGCACTTAAAGAGCTCTTTCAATAAATATACAATTTTCTGCAATGGAATTTCTAAATTAAATTTTTTAAAGGAGTCATTCACTAGAACAATATATAGAAAATAACTGCTGAATTTTTGAATACCAAGAATGGTTATAATCCCTGGAGACACCATAGAGAACAAGACCAAGAGTAGAATATGTATGCCCTCATAGAACTTACATAATAATAGAGAATACAGACAACAAAAATATGTAATAAACTTATTACAAGTTATAACTCCAATGGAGAAAAATAAAGCAGGTTATGTGAATAGAGATTGATGAAAATAGATTTTCAAAAAGGTGATCTGGGAAGGCCTCTCTGAGGAGGTGACATTTATACTAAGAACTTGAAGATGCATACTGAGATGAATGTTAAAGATCAGATATATGAGACTTCTTAAGGCCAAGAATCCCTTTTCAATTATTTCTTAGTTATTTAGAGCATGAATTTAATCTCATTCATACTATATTTAAAAAAATGAACTCATCTTTTATAATTTTTGATTTCTGGACTAAAAAATTATAAAAATCCTTCTGAAGTTTTCCCTTCTACTAATACCAAAGTTTTGAAAGACTAAGACAGTTGAAATTTAAAGTAACACCATTTTTAATTTGGTGAAAATGCTGGTATACTTCTCTAATATATTTTGCATTAATTGAGGATTGGGCTAAAATCAACTGTAATATAGTATATGAATAATAGTATATTTCTAGATACATTACCTTTTTAAGAAGGAGAACCTAATGGTGCCAAGTATCTGTGTTTGTTTCTTTGTTAGTGTATGAGTATGTGTGTTTATATGTACTAAGTTATTAAATATCAGAAGGTATGGTCAACTATTAGAATATTTGTCTTATTAGGAATAACAAAGTATGCTATAAGGGTTAAATAGTTGTCACAAAGTTTTTATTTTTGTTCTTAATTATAGCATTCTGATAATTTATTATAACATTTATTTTAAGGTGCTCAAAAGCTTTATTGATCAAAATGCAGTAAAATTATCATTGAATATATTTAAAAAGCTAAAATACACATAAAAATGTTTAAATACTAGGTAGTATACAAATTGCATGCTGTCATGGTAACCCACAGTGTCAGACATATTGGAGTATTTGAAAAAATAGCAGACACAGCTTTAGTACATAAGTTTCAGGATTTTTGCTTCATGTATTGATATTTTATGTGTTCAAATAAAACCTCATTCATGTCTTATTATCTAATAGGTAATATAGGTGATTGATAATGAACTAAATGTCATTATAGAAAATATAATTTTAAGATATGTGAAATCAAAGTGAATATTATATGAGGACCATGAATGCAGACTTCCTTGTCATCATAGATTAAATAAGCATTCTAAAAATGCTATCAGTGTAACGATTTTAAAACACAGCAACTTATGTTCAGCTGTTCCAATCATCTTTAGATGGGAATGCTATGTTATTGTGCAATTTCCAGTTAAGTGGCCATTTCTTCCTTCCCTTGTAGGTGTCAATCAGGAATATATTTGAAATGTATAGCCTAAACCATGTATTGCAAGAGTTCTTCAAAGGAACAGCCAATTTGAACTAAAACAAACAAGCAAAAAAAAAAAAATCATCAACTCTGTGTTAAAAGGATATCAATGCAAAACATATGGAGTTATTTAATTTAAAAAATATATTTAAATATTTTTGATCTTCAAAAGTTAGATAATGGTACAGTTTAAAATTGCATGTTTGTCCTTGGTTAAGGTATTTAATCTGTGTCCATGTTAATTAAAATGATAGTTATAATGGATATTAAACATTTCTCTCATAATCATGAGTTTGTGCTTCCACTGTTTAAAAAGCAGTATTTTGTTAGTATTTTCTAATAAAATAAAATCAATGCCAATTAAATGCAAAATATTCTTTTTATTACTATTTTTTCTGTCTTATAAGGACTGTGTTTCTTCTGATAGCTAGGTTCTTTTTGAAACTGCTACATAATGCTAGTATTATTGAAAATACCACAATTGATTCTAGATGCATGCAATTTTAAATCAATTTATCTGATACATGTCTTTGGGGGCAGAAAAATAGGCATATCTCTCCTTCAAGGTCTTGAGGGCTATTGTAATTGTCCAGATAACAAAAGGCAGAACTCATTATCCGAGATGAACACATCAGTGATTTGCTATGTGATAATCTGTTTTGAACTACTCAATTGGAATATTGTGACTGAATGTGTTGCATCTCTACATGAATTGAATTTTGTTAACTCTTATCTCCCATCCCCCACATTTATAATCAAATGACTGAGGAAATATTGAATCAGTGGTTATGGATGTAGCTCATAATATATCATTGTTGAATTTCACAAAAACACATGATTCTTATACTCATTGCAACTAACTCTCAATAAATGCTCTATCTTTGGCCATATTCTAGGGGGAAAAATACCAAATTATTGTGACAGAAGTCAATGGTGTTTACTAAAACTAGCTTTGCAATTTGGAGCCTACACAGCAATGTTTGTATTATATTTTGATGCAGTTTACTAGCTGTAAGTTCTTAGGTATGTCCCAGAACTTAGATTTCCTAATGTCCAAAATAGCTCACTTTTTTGGCTTCAACCATAAATATGTGGGGATGGATTGCTCGTTTTTATCTCCAGATTAGATAAAGATTCATTTTTGTTTCAGCTGAGTTAACTCCCATCTGGAGTACGTGTTGTTGTTAACTCTTTAAACTAATAGCAAAATTTTAATATTTATGCTTGAGAGCCTGAACAGAACACAGCCACAAGAAACTAAAAAATGATGTAATAATAAAATTTATATAGAGAGAAATAAAGAAAATGATCATTTATAAGTCCTAATTTTGATAATGATTTTGATGACAATAATATACAAATATAATATAAACTGCTAGAGGCTATTCTTACAATTTTATGCATTTTAGCTCATTAAGCCTTCCTAATAATCCTATGAGATAAGTACTATTTTACACCCAATTTTATATTCAAGGAAACAGGCACTGAGTATTTAAGTTACCTGCTCAAAGTCATGCTGCTTATAAATGACAAACAGTATTAGAACCAAGAGCCCTGGATTTTTACACTATGTTGATACTTCTTTCTTGTGGATCTCAGTCTTTTCTTGGTCTCCAAACACCAAAACTCTCTACTGTTCCCTCTTAGTCTACATTGTACCTTGCTTTTGTCCTCCCACCTTTTAAATAACCATGAACCACAGTGTTCAGTTCTAAGATCTTATTATAGTCTCATCTTGTACCTAGTCTACTTGTTAAATCTTAGATATAGTAGTGTTCTTCAAAGGAGACCAGATTTTTGTAGATTAAGATATTCCTACTACATATTATTCTATGGCTGCCACAGAAGCCTTCTTGCCCAAGAGGGTACATCTTAAATGAGATTGAGTCCTGCAGTTACCATATAAGGTAACATCTGAGTGGAGTCAAAATAAACCTTATAGTATTTTATATCACCTGTAAATTACAGTGTATGCTTTTTTATGTATCCAATTCTACACCACAATATATATATACAGATATAATATGTACATAAATGCAAAGTATATAATGATAAGTGCATACATAAAATTTAACTTTCTTCTATGAAACTGTTGTGTTAGAGAAAGAGAGAAAAAAAGACAACACAGGAGGGCTGTGAACAGTTGAATTTGAATAGGCCAAAAAGATGTGAGGTCTCTGTCCCCTGCTGGCTTTGCCAATGGCTACCTGAAATCCCCACATCAGTTGTTCTTGTTTACTTAAGGCATTGAAAACTCTTGATGAAACATTTTTCTTTAGCCTTTAACTGTTTCATCATTCCACAGAGGGTATAACAATTGGTGAACAGGTGTTGAAAGGCAGAAAATGAAGGGTGAAGTTTGATACAGAAAGTGAAGAGTAGTCAAAGCAAGCTCAGTAAGGGAGTCTCCCAGGCAATTAGATAGCTGTAATTGGACAATGAATTCCTAAGATATGAAAAATGGAAACACCACAGCATAAGGGGACTAGAGAATAATGCCATTGCAGGCAGAGACTTTGCCTAAGTTTTCATGTTGTTGGGCCCAAGCTTGTTTGGGACCATGTAATAGCTCTGCCCTGTTTGCTGTGGAGTATAATCCAATATAAATCAAACTCTCCTCAAGCTTCATCCAAGACGATTTACAAAGGCCTGATATATGAAATTCTTCTCTTTAGTGTAGCATGCTTGTACATATCCTGGGAATATGCCTGATGGAAAGCTGATTTCCAAGGCACAACAAACTTCTTTCGTGAGGAATACTTATTTTCCAGAAAGCATAAAACAATTTTGAAATGTCACATTTTATCAACTTTAACAAATAGAACTGTAGAGGCCTAAGGAGCTCTTTTTATGGGCTTTCCTTTGGTGAACAGGGTTAAATTGTGATATCACATCTCTATCTAGGAACAAAAGGGATAAGAAATTCAATATTTTGTTTTACCAACACCTGCTATCCACCTCTCCCCAGTACTCACTCTACTTCCTCTGTCACAGGACAGTTGGAAAAAATGATCTGTATCTAGAGATAATAGATCATGGAGTAATAGTCATATCTCAAAGAAACATCAATAATCCCTTAGGCTCCTAAATAAGGGTATATGAATGCAGTCTTTCTCAGATGCATAATGGTTTTTAAAAATAGGATAACTACTAGCGTAGTTTCCATATGATAAAGGGAAGTTTTACACATAAGTTTATAGATGTATGTATCATGGATTTTTGGTGTTTTTATGTGGTTTTCTGTAGGTGTGTGGATGTGAAAATAAATAAATATATTTATGTACACATACACACACACACACACATGCATATATATACTTAGTGATGTTCCTAAAGGTAGACTACTATATACATTTTTGAGACATATTGGAGTTTCAAGAGACACTGATAAACATTTTTCAAGGACATTAATCCAAGCATATTGCTCCCAAATATAAAAAAAAAAAAGCTTAAGCTTAAGCTTAATTACTTGCTTACCTTTACTTTTTATGTTATAGAGGGCTATGACATGGTGGTAGATATACATTCAGTATGGTCCACTGTGAAGGACCATAGATACATGGAGTTATTTTCATTAGTAAATATTCACAGCACACTGGTCAAATCTTCAGATAATTGTGTTGTCTTCATAATGGTCATCCACTAGAAAATATTTAGAATTTATTTACTCATTGTACATTGCTAATTGAACAATTAACTGAAGGGTTTTGTGATTTAATTAAATGAAGTCTGTGATCTCTGTGGTTTCATATACTTTGTACACAAGCACACACCAGCCATATTAAATATAGATAGGCAATGCTAAGTGAAAACAAATGTATTTGGATTAATACGAGGACAGAGTACAACAGATATCCACGTAGCTTTTTATATTGGGGCACTTCAGAGAAGAATTCAGAAGAGACCTGACAGATTTGGGAAAGTTAGTAAAGTGAGGTGGGAATCAGAGAGATAATTTCAAAGGGAGGAGAATGATTGATTTCAAAATAGGTCAGGTATCTACTTTCATTATGTGATTTAAAAGATTTTTCAGCATTGGATTTTCCATGGTTTGATGAAAATTACGAAACAACAACCACCTCAGTAATCAGCTCTTCCTGTTAATTCACTGAAGAATTTCATGATAATTCAAATATTAGTTTGTATAAGATGAGTTTTAAATTAGTTTTTAATTGTTACCAGTTAGTACCTAGCAACTTAGCCAATCACCCACAATAATTATGGTGGATTATGTATTGATCTGGTAAATGTGGAACATAGGAAATCACACACAAAAAATTGAAATGTGAGGTTCTAGTCAGGAGGATGGTCACAACAGGAGGGATGAAGAATACTCCATGGAAGAGAAATCTCGAAGAATAGGACATGGAAGGGAAAAAGGAAGCATAAATGCTCCCTATGTCAAATATTTACTGTAAACTAATTATGCAAAGATGCTTAGTGTAAGCATGTTGTGTTAAGATAAAGTAAACAGGTTAATGATTTGGTTGAATAATTGAACCAGGAAACCCTGACCAGGCCTTAATGTGGATGTAGCAATCAGGAAGGAACTAGAACAGAGACTATCCCGTGTACCTCATTCACTTCTTTAATTTCTTTCAGATTATTATTAAGTGCACATTATATGCTATCAAATTGTTATTAAGTGTATGTCCCAGTATGGTACAACATGCAAATAAAAAAATAGTAACGAAAGTACCGGTACCCAAGGAAGTCATAATGCTGAGAAACATCAATCGTTATTCATAAAATATCACAAAAATCCAAGAAGGATAAGAGACTCTTTGGTGTAGTTGTAGAGAGGCGTGAAAAGGAGTTAGCATTTATAACTGAGACTGGAAAGAGATCTAGTAGTTAAGTAGGTAGAAATAATGGAAAAAGACTGATAAAGATTTTGAAAGAGAAAAAGGAAAGAATGACATACTTTATTCATTCACTCAACAAATATTTATTGAAGATCTAATGTTTGTCAATGTGTTGAAGAAGGATGAGAGACAGTACAAAAATATGGAACAGGTTGTGTCTTAGTGTGGATTTCTCCAGAAGTCCACTCTAAGGTGAGACTCGAGGGCAAAATCTTGATTTGAGAGAAACACCAGAAGTGGTAGGGAAGTAATATTGGGAAGAAGAGGGCCAATGAAGCTTCTTTACAGAGTCACAGTGATTTAAACCTGAGAAATTATGTAAAACACATTCCAAAATTTTCCTCCATGAGGGACAGGGGAGGTAGAGTATTCCATATGCTTGGGATTTACGTCTCAGGCGCGCAGATGCACATTCTGGCAATTAGAAGTTGGCGAGAGCAGACTGAGAATTCTGTAAGCTCTGACTGTGTTACTGACAGCATCTGCCACAAATCATAAAATGGTAAGTATAGGCCAGGCGGTGTGGCTCAAGCCTGTAATTCCAGCACTCTGAAAGGTTGAGGCTGGAGGATCCCTTTAGCTCAGGAGTTCAAGACTATCCTTAGCAAGAGCAAGACCCCATCTCTACTAAAAATAGAAAAAATTAGCCGGGCGGGGTGGCACACAGCTACTAGGTGGGCTGAGCCAGTAGGATAGTTTGAGCCCAGGAGTTTGAGGTTGCAGTGAGCTACAATGATGCCACCGCATGCTAGCCCAGGCAACAGAGCGACATTCTGTCCCAAACAAACAAAAAAAAACGGTAAGTATACAAAGTATAAAATTAAGAATGATATTTAATTATCATAATTAAAACTGAAATAAATTTTTGAGAATACGAAAAATTTTTTTTGAGTGATGATTTGTCAGTGAAGACTTTCTGTTCCCCTTTTGGAATTTCACTTGTGTTAGTGTGATGTTTATATAACGAACATGTTTGTCAAGAGGACAAACCTGGTTCTCATCAAATGAGTAGAGTTTCTAATTAGCCTCTGGTACCTTACTTCATTATTCAGCAAACAAAGATTTATTGATCTCACATATACCAGGTATTTTTAGGGACATTGAGATGACATTCCACCCTCAACATGACAGGAAAAACAAAAATATTATTACTGACAAGAGCTATGAAGAAACTAAATGGGAAGATGTGATGTAGAGTGACAATGAGTAATTAGAAAAGGCCTTTTGGAAGAGTAAGCATTACCAACGTGATTTGGATTCCAGGAAGGGGCAAAACAAGCAAAGGCTTGGTATAATCTGATCCCAGGCAGAGAAGTTGCATTAGCAATTTTTACAGCAGGGTTCTACAAACAACGCCAGTGTGCCATACGTGGTGCTGGCCAAAAATGTGAAGATTTCTAGCCACCACTGCAGAGCTACTGAATCAAAATAGCTGGACATGAAGCCAAAATATCTGCATTTTTTGAGAAGTTTTCAATGTAATTTTCACCTACGCTAAAATTGTAAAACCACCAGGTTGGTTCTTTCAGAAATTGTTTCCTATAAATTTTTGTGTTCCATACAATAGAATATAACTAAAACATTTTGAAAATAAGTGATACACAAGGAAAATGAACAATATATTAATGAATTGACTATAAGTTAATACCATGGTTTCATGAAAGGCATTAGATTATCTGTATAAGAGGATTTTGTTGAAACGGTCAACATTTGATACTACTTCTGGTTCACATATTATCACAAATACAAATTTTATTTTGACCAATGTAATTGATTGGGTCATTTTTATTTTCTGGGTCTCGAGATATACATCTTTACAAAGAAAAAATTGGACCAATATTTAATGTACCTACCGCATTTTTATAATTTGAATAAGATAGTACAAAAGCAATCAAACCTAAGAACCCAAATTTCGAACCATTGTTATGAATAGATTTTATCTGCTAATGCATGAATCACATTTAATATTTAGTATAAATAATGAAGAGCAACAGAAGCAACGACCATTTTGTTTTGGCTACAAAAAGAGTTGATAAACTTACTTTTGTAGAGAGTTTAAAAAATTATGAGATGAGCTTTACAAGTGACTCTATGTTTTCCCCTGTTGCCTCCTGAATATAACTATCTCTTTTTCTCTCAAGCCATATAAGCATAACATACAGATATTAACAATCCCATATGTAAGACTTAGGGAATAAAACATAAAATAAAAGAACATATATATTCAATGTTTGAGATGAAACTCCTGGGAAACATACATAAGAGGGAGTCCTCCCTGATGAAATATTCTAGGTGTTGCCACCTGTACACTCTGTTGTTGGCCATGCAGACACCGTGATTCCCCTCTGTCTTCAGCCAGGCAATTAGCTTGGAACCGAAAGCCCTACCTTCCTTGTTCCTTGTTCTTAGTGTCTGGCTGAGTTTATTTCCCCCTCACTTTCAAAATACTCCTTCACTAGTTCCTTAATGTGGACAGGAGCTTGGGCATAATTCAAGGAGATTATAACAATCTTAATTTAGAGTTTGGTCGCATGAACGTGTTAAAATAAGTTTTGGGGAAGTGAATCTTAGTTTGGTATTTCTATGAGTCTTCATTCGTTTTATTTCATGTTTTCCTCATGAAGAGACATGAATTGCTACTTGCTCTTGTTTATCTCTGCCCTCTCAGGCATTTCAAACTTAAGGATAGTGAATTCTCTTATTGGTATCTGGAGATCAGGACCTGGACTTGCATAGCTTAACCATTTCCTTCCTTTCTCTGATTGTGGCTGCCTGTAGGGAGCACACAGTTCTTGGCCATGGAGTAAGTAAAGGAATAATTGTCCATGGTTACCTGTGACCGGGCACATATGGTCTCATTGCTGTGCCATGAAACCCCTTCATGCCACCTATTTACAAAACAACATTTGATCCTATGTTTTCCCATAATAAGACTGCCATTTGCATTTAATTTCCTGTGAATCCTGAATGTATCTCAATTGGCTTTAAATTTTGTGGGGGATAGGGTGACATGAATTGGACTGTCTCAAATCGCAACTATAGATGATATCAAAAAACACTTTCAGACTTCAACTTGGACCTAAAAGAATCTTAGCTGACCTGGCTCTGAACTGGGAGTGTGCTTTAATTGCTAGTTTGGTTGGACTTGTATTAGGGAAAGAGGGGGAAGAAGTCTAAGACTTGAAGGTACCCTTGTTTGAGTCGGCTCAGGTCAATTGGATTAAGGTGTGAATATATGAGTAAAACAGATTAACTGCATAGTACCTCTAGCACTACCAGCAATCTCTTGTTTTAACCCATGACATGAGCTATGACAACACCATTAATTGGTTTCTCTGACTTGTGCAGAAATCTTGATTTTTCTGATTTAACATATAGTGTCTAAGGAACTTTCTATCCCACTCATTTAGGGGACTTATTCCCCTGGTAAAGGATTCAGGACAAATCGTTTAAGATGAGATTTTGAACAGGTAGGAATATAGTAAATCATTCCCATCTTGACAACTTCGGGTACTGTGTTGGTGGCATACCACAACAAAACTGCTCTGCTTACCTTTTCATTTGTCCTATTCTTAGCCCTGTTTGTGCTTCTTTTATGGACAGCCCACATAGGGATTGGTATGGCTAATCAGCCACATCTAAAAAATAGATTTACAACTATTTAGATGTTCACAACACACAAATATTTTTTAATCTTACATTTAAACCTCAATACCATAATTTCAGGAGGACGTGATTTATTTTTCCAATTTTGAAATGAGAAAAGTGAGCCTGGCATGTTGAATTAGAAATATTTGGTTTTAAATTCTGGCTTCATAACTCACTAGCAATGTGAACTTGGATGAGTTACTCAGTATCCTTAGTTGAAAAATGATTTGAATGATTAAATTGAATATGGGAGTGAAAGCTGTTAGTGCAGAGTCTACTAATTAATAATTACTTAAGAAATGGTAGTTATTTTATTTTAAATTTCAATTCTACATGTCCTTACTATATCAAGTTGAACACTAAATCTCAAACATTCAAAAAGTTTGGAATTTCTGTATATTGGACATAAATATTCATGTAATTTACTTTTTAAACCCTAAGCCTTACATTCTGGCACAGCCTCTATTCCCTATGTAATGACAAAGATATGTTGGCCTCATTTATCAAATGTAGCTAGGAAAGGCAAAAAGAGGAAATGGCAGTGGTAAATAATTCCATGTAATTTCTGTGAACCACAGACACTTAAGTTGAGCTGTATTAATAATTTCATAATTCATAATAGATTAATTTAATACAGGTTACCACCTCCAGCTGTTTTGTAAATCAAAGTGTTAAGATTGTATTTAATAAATAGTTTTCATTCCCTGAGAATGTGTAAACAAATTTAACTGTCATATCAACCTATATTGCAGGTACACAAAGGAAGTTTTTATGAAATCTAGCTACCTCCTTAGACTAGGGAATTTTATATATTGAAAAACAGCTTTTCAAAACATTTGTATAGTGCTATAAGATAATATGTTTAAAACGAATTTCATCTTTTTCATTTTATCAATCAGATCACGTTTGTACAGATATTGGCCAAAAGAAGAAACTGAGACCATAATCTTATTGTAAATAAGCACGTGCTAAGTTTTTCTTTATTTTCTGCAGAGAGTTCTGTTGGAGGTGCGTATTTCTTTTCAACAATCTTTTTTCTTCTTTCTGTTTATTCTTCTGTCTTACATTTTATATAAATGATTTTCTTTTTATCTTTCCAAAAAAGATCATGGGCAGATTATTCAAAATGAATTGGTAATCAAGTTAATTATTCATATTTGATCCTGACTCAAAGCAAATCTAAAAACTAGAAATGTTAAGAAAGAGTTGATTCCGTGTTCTTTTTTAAGTGACTTGTTCAAATTGTGATTGATAATTTTTTGAAAGTTTTAATTTGATATCCTTTTAGATGATATGGAGTTAATTCAGTAATTTCTTGTCCCTCCCTCATAGATTTTTTAAATGTTGTCAAAAATCTGTATCTTAGTAATCAACAACAAAGCTCTTTCTGAATGCTGAACAGAACAATACTGGTGATACTGTTCTTATCTAATATTTGGTAACAGAATGAAGGTAAAAATAGAAAATTAAGATTTATTTGGATATTTTAATATAGGAATTATAAAACAGCAAATTCTGGAGGAAATTAATGAGTTAATATTATCATGTAGAAAATTTAAAACTTTGTACTTTTATTTACAGAGTTTTGAAATTCGCATTTCAAAAGGAATGTTTTCAAATATAAGGAAAGCAAAATCACCATTATATTCAAGATTATTATGCTTAAATTATTGTTCAGGATATTTTTATCTGTTATATATTTTAAAATCGCTTAAAACTATTTTCTAAGCATATAGTTTATATTTTTCTTCTTAGTTAATTATAATATATATTATATATGTTATATCAAGCAAGCGAGCAAGAGAGAGAGAGAAGAAGTTCCCTCTCTCTGGATTACTCATCTCTTCCCTCTCCCCTCCTCTGTGTAAATTCCAGCTTTCCCATAGCCCCTTTTTGACCTATCCACCCTCACCAGCACTGCCTTAGTAGATTAGGTACTATAGTATATAATCTAATTTTATATATTCTCATATTTTACACTAGTTTGGATTTCTGTTGCCCCCTACTGGATTAGGAGCTTCTCGAATTTAAGAGACTGTTCCTACCAATTCAGCACCCTTTAAGCCTATCACAGTGACTGTGGAACGGTAGAATACAAAAAATAATTGTTAAAGTACATTTTTAAAGACAGATCATGGTGCATGGAAGACTAGCTATCATAAATATGTCAAATAATTTTATATGTTTCATTTAATTTGAATCAAAAGTCCAAAGTGCTTTTATGTGATAAAATCATATGTTCTTCCCCTCTTTAAAGAAGTAAAATATCCATCAATGAAGGTGTTAAATATATAATGATATATCAACTCAAAAGACATTTAAGCAGTCTTTAAAAATAATGATTATGAATTCTATGTAACATTGTAGAAAAATTATAAAACGTACACTGAAAAAAGCAGAACATGGATTTCCTCATGTACTATGATAATAAATGTTTACTGCTTAAAACATAGGAGAATAGAGAATAACAGTTATAGCGTGGTGTCAATATGGGTATTTTCTCCATTCTTCAAATATCCTGTAAGGGATTTGTTATTTTTATAATTAAAAAATATTTTAAAAAATTAAATTTAGTTGAAAACACAAGAAAGCAAATGAATAGCATAAACATAGTATTGGAAGAGTCCAGGATGAAAGTATAAAATGGTATGGCAGCCAAACATGTGGGCACAGACAAATTAGCCAATTTACAAACATAAATCTCATTTTTAACACTTACTAGCTTGGAACAGTGATCTATATTCTCTGAGACTTAGTTTTCTTGTCTTTAAAATGGGAAATGATATTAATAATACTGTCCATCTCACAGGTAAAGCACTAAAAAGAATGCCTGTGATATAATGAGCACTCTTAAAAGCTTGCTAATGATTTCTAGTAAAAAATAAGTGCTGCAAGGCTGGGGACTTAAGTCATCACTGTAGGTGTGTACCTGGTATTTAGTGGTTTCAAAATAAACACACATTAGAGAAGGAATGCATGAAAGGAAGAATATAATAAAGCAGATAGAAAATAATTCACAAAAAGCCTAGGGAGTTTGAAGAAAGTAAGTACAGGGCAACATATAATGAATGGTTTTTTTTAAATAAATTTCATTATTTGGAAAATGTCTGAGAAGGTAACTAAAATAACTTTATATTTCCTGAAGAAAATTAACCAATTCTCCTATTGTATAAATTGTTCCCTAATAAAATTAGGTACCTTTTTCAGAAACTATTTTGACATGTACCTTGCAGTAATTTACTGTGTTTTTGTTCAAAATCATTCCCTTGTAGTGGGTTAGCTCAGGCCCTAGGAGAATCAACCATAGTAAATAAGTAAAATAAAATTACTGTAAAAATAGTGAATAACACTTGATAAGATCCTTTAATACCTTTGGAAGAGAAAAGACAGAAACTACCTAAAGCTTAGGATGCTTCTACTGAAAAAGCTACATTTCCAGCCTTCAAAATTCATCTCGCTACCTTTGTTCAGTGATGTCATTGAAATACACTGACACCCCCTCCCCCATGCACATACACACCCACACATACACTTTACTTTTTCCAACTTCAGGTCATATCACATTTGTAGTTTGCTGTCTTACAAACATACCTGGAATACTTCCCAGTGTATTGATTATCTCTCAGTTTAGAATGAAAAATATAATTGACTTGGAAGGCAATAAACCAAGTGGTGGGCAGTTTTCTGTTTTGCTTTTTCTATGAGTAGCACAGCAGCGATCTAAACATGTTCAGGATAAAAGGAGATTTGAGCAATCACTTTAACACCATGATCAGTGATAATAAACTTTCTTCTAACACACATAAGGAATGTAACACTGACTTGGAGGTATTCGAGGAGATAAACCACCCGTTCTTTGATTAAGAAGTAACCATGAATGAAGGGAGTCATAGAATCCCCCAATGCCATGCCAGTTTTCCAGCATGTACATATTTGTCTATTGATTCAAAGGTTAGTCATTCAAAACACACACACACACACACACACACACACACACATTCATTAAGCATTTACGTCATACCATATAAATAAGAAACCTACTTCCTAAAAACTTACATTCCAATTGGTAGAAAAAGACACTAAGTAAAAGAAAATAAGTAATGTCATTTTAGAACATAAAATATCATTAGTAGAGAGGAAAAATGAGGCAGTAGGAGCGTGACTTGAGAAAGTTTTGAATACTTTAGAATAAGTGCTCTGAATGATTTCTTTTAGTATGTCACCTTTTAAGTTGAGAGGTGAAAAATGAACAATCAGATATGAAAATATAAGAGCATGTCAGGCTTAGAGGAAATATTTTACACATCTCCAAAGAGGGTATAGTAGCTTGAGGTTTTCGAACAATTTTAAAAAATTACAAAAGAAAGGGAAAAAAAATAAAAATATTGGGACTGAAGACAATGATAAATGCCTTTAAAGGGAGGCAGGGAAAAATAATATGGGCTCAAGTTGAAAAGTGATTTGGATTTCTTTCTAATTATGATTGGTGGCTGTTATATCATTTTTATTAAGGCAGTGATAATACATAATAGATAATTTAAAACAATTTTTGCACACACAGACATACATACAGACACACAAACATTTGTACTGCATAGGTAAATTTTTCACTGCACAAAGATCTCTCCCATGTCTCTTGTGTAATGACATTGTGATAGTCGAGCACAGTGACACACACAAGCACATTCTACTCCAATATCCTACATCTCGTGGAAAAGGTTAACCTGGTAGCTGGCACAGAGATTGGGAACCAGGTCTTCAATGGGGTGAGAAAAGATGTCCAAAGGAATCAATGCAAGAATTGAATTTTGAAAGCTTTAGTGTGATAAAGGAAAGGAGATAATTTTGGTCCAAACAAGCAAGAGAAAAAAAAGACACTAAAGTATGGGATTCTTGTCTCAGAGACACTGATATTAATGATTTGTAATCATCTGACACTTATTTGATTCTAATATTAGGGTAGGTACTTCCTGAAGTCAGTGACTAATTCTTTTATCTCTTTATCACGATGCCTGGCCTACCTTAACCATCATCTCAATAATTAAGAGAGTACAGAGCTACATTTATTTACTTTCTATAAGTATATAACATATTTGACAAAACAGACTACACCCTAAGCTGAAAAATTAATGTGATTAGTTGATTCTTAAAACATGATATTAAAATGTATCAAATTGAAGCTATAATTTAATGTTCTCAGTTCACATGCTATCATATTAAAATTAGAGATCTATGTCAACACATATAAAGTATTCTTAATATTTCTATATGTTGTAACTCTTGGATTCACTTCCTTCACCATATTATAAAAGGAGTTACTAAATAATTACTATGTGATTCACAAAAATATACTTTTTCTTACAGTCAATACTACTGATTAGCCTTTTAATAATTTGTCTTTAATTTAATCTTCACATATAAATTTTTAATTTCTTGATTTTGTCAAAAATACACTAATATAAGAAAGATGCAATTGAAATTCACTGGTATCCCGAAGATTTTAAAAAATGCAGCCATATTTGCTCAAATAAAATACTTGATAAGATGAATTTTCAAGTACTTAATGTACATATATTTTATTTCCAACAAATATAAAAAACTTTTGTGTGTACTAGACACAGAATAGAGGCTGGTCTTCTTAGTCACAGAAAGATTTTAGTGTATATTAATAAAGCACCTACAACTTTTTGGAAATTGTACTCAGTACATATTTTAATTTTTCAAGAAAATAAAATTTTACATTGACACCGATAGGCAGCTATTACCATGTTCAATTTGCTGTTGAAGAAATTGTGTATTGGTGAGGCTTACTCAACTCATCTCAGTTTGTAAAAGTGGGAGAGGGCTGGATCTGAACTCACATCAGTCAACTTATGCAGCTCATTTCAACTCAAACCATGGGTACTTTCAAAGCACGCTTGAAGATTCAGGAATACAACATGGGTTTGTTTTTATTGTACAGCTTATTCTGGAAAGGGTAAAAGCAAGGAAAACTGTGAAAGAATAGGAAAGGAAATTCATACATAACTTCTTTTTTCTTTTCTACATCATTCCCTTCCTCCTCACCTTCTTTTCTTCTGTCTTAATATGACTCCTATGTCTATAATCCTCTATAAATGTTTTGGTCATGTTTAAGCTTATAAAAAAAATCTTTGTGTGAATGGTATATTTGCAAGTATACAAATACCACACATAAAATAACACAATTCAGATATTTTTTCATACAAGATATGGAAATAAGCCAGAAGCAAAATACCTATTATTGTGGACACTGCAGAGAGAAAGTTACACGGTTTTCATTGCTTCAGAGAATCTGTTATCTGAATATGAACCAAAAACATTTTTTAAAAGATGGGCATGTTTATTAAATCATGATTCCCTCCAAAAGGAAATGAACCTATAGACAACTATTTCAAAAAACTGTGTAAGAGTAGGTAGTAAAATATTTATTTGATTTCAAAAAACAAAAAATATGGTTTCTGCTCTGCAATCAGAAGACGTTCAAGTACCAAGTGTTTAGGTGAAAGAAATAAGGGGAAAAATAATTAGAGAAAAGACTTGGTAGTCAATTTTCCAAGAAACAGTGGCCTTTTCCAAGGTCTACCTATATGCAAAATATAATCCTCTGTGCCTAGTTTTCAAAGAGAATAATTTATAAACATTGCACAATCCTATATCTTAAATTGCATAGCTCAAGTGTTCTAAGGCCGGTTGAAATTTAGGATGTTTTCCTCTCTGAAAAACACCTATTCTAATTATTTTTAATTACAATATAAATAAAATTTAGAACACCTGTAATAAATTACAAACATGACTAAAATACTTTACATCACCTTCCATCAAGTAGTAGAATATATTCCTCAATCCTTTGATTCTGGGCTTATCTTGTGACTTGCCACTTGACCAAGAGAATCTGATAGAAGTAATAATGAGTGGATCCAGGCTCCAGCCCACCTACCTGCTGATCCAGGCACCAAGCCATCACATCTAAGGACTGAGCAAGCCCACAAGTGAAACATGCCTGATGGCCTGCCCAGAATCTCTGTATGGGTTTATTAATAAAGGGCTTGCCCAGACAACTGAAGTCTGCAAAGACTGGAATAAGTCCCTATATCTTCAAATGCACAGACTCCAACACGTGGTCTCAAGGAGCAAGAACAACCAGGGAAACATGGCACCACAAAAGCAACTAATAAAGCACCAGTAAAAGACCCTAAGGAAATGGAGATTTATGAACTTATTGATGAAGAATTTAAAGTAATTTTTGTGAAGCTTACAAAATTTCAAGATAATACAGAGAAATAATTAAGTGAAATTGTAAAAATAATAAATAAGCAAAATTAGAAATTTAACAGAAAGATTGAAATTATGAAAAAAAAAACCCAGAAAAAACCCTGGAGCTGAAAAATACAATGAAGGAAATGCAAAATCCAATAAAGAATGTCAATGACAGAATTGATCAGTCAGAAGAAAAATATCTGTACATTCAATAACAGTCTATTTGAAAATATACAGTCAGAGAAGAAAAAAGAAAAATGAGGAATGAAGAGTGTTTATGGGCACAGGAAGATCAAAGATAATCCAAACAAGACTATAATACCAAGGCATATTATAAGCAAAATTACTTAATGAGTACAATGTATTTCATTTGGGTGATGGAAAGACTAAAATCACTGACTTCAATGCTACACAACATATCCATGTAGCAAAATTGCACTTGTATCCTATAAATACAAATAAAAAAATTAAAAGCAAGGAGAGGATCCTGAAGACAATAAGAGAAGAAAGGCATAACACATATAAGGGTTTCAATAAGTCCAAAAGCAGACTTTTCAGCAGTAACCTTACAGGCCAGGAGAGAGTGGGTTGATATACACTAGTCTCCCCCTTATCTGTGAGGGATGTGTTCCAAGACTTCCAGTGGCAGCCTGAAATCAAGAGTAGTACCAAATCCTATATATACTATATTTTTCCTGTAGAATATAAGCATGGCTACAAAGGACAAAGGGATGATTCAGATCCTGGGCGGGATGCAATAGGATGATGAAAGATTTCATCACACTAATCAGAACAGCACATGATCTCAAATTTATAAATTGTTTATTTCTACAATTTTTCAATTAATTATTTTGGACTGTAGTTAACCATGGACAACTGAAAACATGGAAAGCAAAACTATGCATAAGGGAGGACTACTGTACTCAAATTTGCTAAAAATAAAACTGCCAAACAAAAATAATTTACCCAGCAAAGATTTCCTTCAAAAATGAAATTTAGATAGAATTTTTAGACAAAAGCTGAAAGAGTGCATCACCAAAAGACCCTTCTTCAGGAAATGCAAAAGAGAGCTCTTCAAACTGAAGGAAAAAGATGTTACTTAGTAATATGAAATTATATGAAAGTGTAAAACTCACTGATAAAAGTAAGTGCATAGTCAAATTCAGAATACTCTAATACTATAATGGTGGTGTGTAAATCACTTATATCTTTAGTATAAAGGTTAAAAGACAAAACTATTAAACATAATCATAGCTACAATAATTTGTTAAGGGATACACAACATAAAAAGATGTAAATTGTGACATCAGAAATTCAAAATGCAGACGGGGATGGAGTGAAAGTGTGGGCTTTTTATGTAATCAAAGTTAAGTTATTATCAGCTTAAATTAGCTTGTTATAATTATAAGATATTTTTGTAAGCCTAACTGTAACCACAAAGCAAAAAGCCACAGTGGAACACAAACGATAACAAGTTAGGAATCAAAGGATACCCCCAGAGAAAATCACCTAATCTTAAAGTAAGACAGCTAGATGAAGAAAGGAAAGAATGATCTACAAAACAAAAAGAAAACAATAAAAAAAATTCAGTACTAAGCCCTTGAATCAATAATTACCTATTAATAATTATCTTGAATGTTGATGGATTAAATTATCTAATCAAAAGACATAGGGTGGCTAAATGGATTAAAATAAACAAAACAAAACAAAACAACAACAAAAGACCAACTACATGCTGCCTACAAGAGATTCACTTTAGCTTTAAGGACACACATAGATGGGAAATGAAAGGATGAAAAAAGATTTTCCATGTAAATATAAACTGAAAGAGAGCATAAGTAACTATAATTATATCAGATAAAATAGAATTTCATTTATGTTAAACACTGTAAAGAGAGACAAAGAAAGTCACTATATAATGAAAAAGAGGTCAGTTCATCAAGAGGATACAACAGTTATGAATATATACACACACACAAACACACAAACACACACAACCACATAGGGCAACAAATTATAAAAGCAAATATTAATAGATTGGAAGGGACAGATAGGCTATAACACAATAATAGAACAGGACTTGGATACCCCACTTTCAGCAATGGGAAGGAAGGTCACCAAGAAAAAAAATCAACAAGCAGACATCGGGATTGAACTAAACTTTTGACCAAATGAACCTAACAAAGATATATAGAACATTTCATCTAATAGCAGCAAAATACACATTCTTTTCAAGTGCACATGGAACACTCTCCACGATAGATCATATATTAGATCATAAAACAAGTCTTAACAAATTTAAGAACATTGAAATTATATCAAGTGTCTTTTCTGAACATGATGATATGAAAGCAGAAATCAGTAACAGGAGGAATTTCAGAAAACACACATATATGTAGAAATTGAACAAAATGCTCCCAAAAAATCAATGAGACAAAGAAGAAATTAAAAGGGAAATTAAAATATTTTAAGACCAACAAAAATGGATACGAAACATATCAAACCTATGAAACGCAGCAAAAGCAGTTCTAAGAGAAAAGCTTATAGCAATAAACTACATCATAAAGAAGAAAAATCTCAAAAACAATCTAGCCTTACACATCAAGGAAATAGAAAGAGAAGAACAAACCAAGTCAACATTTCATAGAAGGAAGAAAATAATGAAGATCAGAGCAGAAGTAAACGAGATATAAACTGCAAAGAACAGGATCAATGACACTGAGAGTTAGTTTTTTGAAAAGAAAAACAAAGTCCATAAACTTTTAGCTATATTAATAAAGAGAAAAAGACTGAAGACACACATAAATAAAATTTTAAATGAAAGAGGAGACATTTAAACTGATACCAAGGAAATACAAAGAATTATAACAGACTGCGATGAACAACCAATTAAATAACTTAGAAGAAATGGATAAATTCCTATACACATATAACCTACCAAGACTGAATCGTGAGAAATAGAAAATCTGAACAGATCAATAACAAGTAAGGAGATTGAATCAGTAAAAATAAATCTCCCATCAAAGAGAAGCCCAGGACTTGATGGCTTCATTGGTGTTTCAACCAAACTTTTAAATAAGAAGCAATATTAATTCTTCTCAAATTCTTCTAAAAAACTGAAGAGGAGGGAATGTTTCCAAACTCCTTTTATGAGGCCAGCATTACTTTGAGTATAAAGCCAAACAAGAACACTACAAGAAAAGAAATCTACAGGCCAATATTGCACATGAACATAGATACAAAAGTCCTCACAGAAATACTAGTAAACTAAATTTAATATTACATTAAAAGGATCATTAACCATAATCAAGTAGGGGTTAGCCCTGGAATATAAGGATGTTTCAACATATGCAAATCTATAAATGTGATACACAACCATAAGAGAGTGAAGAACAAAAACTACATGATCATCTCAATTAGCTGCAGAAAAAAAAAATTGGCAATGTTTAATATCCTTTCATGATAGAAACTCTCAACAAATTAGGTATAGAAGAATGTACCTCAACACAATAAAGACCATCTATGACAAACCCATAGCTAGCATCATATTCAATGGTGAAAAGTTGAAAGCTTTTCCTCTAAGATCAGGAACAGGACAAGGATGCCCACTCTTGCCACTTCTAGTCACCAAAGTACTGGAAGTCTTAGCCAGAGTAATTAGACAAGAGAAAGAAATAAAAGCATGCAAATTAAAAAAAGTAGAAATTAAGTTGTCCCTATTTGCAGATGACCTATTCTTATATATCTAAAATTCTAAAATCTCCAGCAAAAACTGTTAGAATTAATAAATTAATTTGGTAAAGTTGCGGGATACAAAATCAACATGTAAAAATCAGTCATGTTTCTGTACACTAACGATGAACTATTTTAAAAACAATTCAAGAAAACAATCCCATGTACAATAACTACAAAAAATACTTTGGTATAAATTTAACCAATGAGGTGAAAGACTTGTACAATAAAAACTATAAAACATTGATGAAAGAAATTGATGAAGGCATAAATAAATGAAAAGATATCTAGTATTCATGGATTGGAAGAACTAATATTATTAAAACGTTTATATTACCCAAAGCTAGTTACAGATTTAATTCAATCTCTACCAAAATTCCCATTACATTTTTCACAGAAATAGAAAAAAAAATACTAAAATTTGTATACAACCACAAAAGATCCCAAATAGCCAAATAAATTCTGAGGAGTGGAAAACAAAACAAAACAAAAAACCCCAAAGCCAGAGGCCCTTATAGTACCTGACTTCAAATGGCCTTCAAAGTCATAGTAATCAGAACAGCATGGTACTGGCCTATAAATAGACACATAGACAATGGAACAGGATAGAGTGCCCAGAGAGAAATCTATTCATTTACAGTCAATTGATTTTTGATAAAGGTGCCAAAAACACATGACGGGGAAAAGACAGTCTCTAGTAAAGCATGTTGTGGAAACTGGGTAACCACATTCAGAAGGATAAAATTGTACCTTACCTTGCACCATACTCAAAAATCAACTCAAAATAGATTAAAAACCTAAATGGAAAACCTGCAATTGTAAAACTACTGGAAGAAAATATAGGGGAAAATCTCTATGAAATTGGTTTAGGCAATGATTTTTTTGGCTACGACCCCAAAATCACAGACAACAAAAGTGAAAACAGGTAAATGGGATTACATGAAATGAAAAAGCTTTTGCACAGCAAAGGAAACAATTAACAGAGTGAAGAGACAACCTAAAGAAAGGGAGAAAATATTTGTAAACCATACCTCTGATAAGGGGTTAATATCCAAATTATATAATAAACTCAAACAACTTAGCAAGAAAATGAATACCCCAATTAAAAAATAGACAAAGGACCTGAATAGACATTTCTCAAAAAAAGACCATACGAATAACCAATAGGTATATAAAAAATGCTTAGCATCACTAATCGTCAGGGAAATGAAAATTTCCCACAATGAAATATCACCTCATACCTATTTGGATGGCTATTATCAAAAAGATGAAAGACAAATGTTGGCAAGGATGTAGAGAAAAGGAACCCTTGCATATTGTTGGTGGGAATGTAAACTACTACATATAACCATTATGGAAAACCGCATGGAAGTTCCTCAAAAAATTAAAACTAGAACAACCATATTATCCAGCAATCTGCTATTGGAAGTATATCCAAAGGAGATGAAATCAACGTGTTGAGGAGATATACGCACTTCCATGTTTATTGTAGCATTATTCACATTACCTTAGATGCAGAACTAACATAAGTGTCCTGTCCATCAATGGATAAATGAATAAAGAAAATGTGGTATATATACACAGGTACATATACACACTGGAATACTATTCAGTCTTACAAAAGAGGAAATTCTGTCATTTTCAGCAGCATGGATGAACCTGGAGGACATTATGCTAAGTGAAATAGGCCAGGCAACGTCTGATCTCACTTACATGTGAAATCTAAAAATGTTGATCCTATGGAAATAGAAAGTCGAATGATGGTTACCAGTGGCTTGTGGCATGCAGAGGAGTTGGGGAGATATTTGTCCAAAGATATAAAATTTCAGTTAAGATGAATAAATTCAAGGTATCTATTGTACAACATGATGACTATAGTTAATAACAACATGTTATATTTTTGAAAATTGTTGAGAGTAGATTTTAAGTGTTCTCAACAAAAAAATTATAAGTATGTGATGTAATGCATATGTTAATTAGTACAACTTGGCTATTCTGTAATATATACATATTTGAAAACAACATACTGTATATGATAAATATATACATATTTTTATTTGTCAGATAAAAAATAAATTTAACAAGAAAAATCAATGATGGCCTGAAAATTGAAACACAACTGTTGTGTTTAAATTTAAACTACTTCATTGTAACAAAATGCTAATCTATTAAAAATTTACAAACTACAATTTTCAAATGATTTAGGCAATAATTTGGTATTCAAAGGGAAATAATAAGCCCAGGTCCTCAAAGCAGGATTCCATGAAACACTTTACTGTTTAGTAAATTTAGTAATAAATTTACTAATTACCTTAATAAGCCCTTCCTTATCATATGATTTTAGCTTTACAAAGAAATGTTGTGCACCTTGTTAACAATAGCCAAAAATCACTGCTAAGAATCCCATCTGTTGCTCAAGTTAAAAATGAATCGTATCATGATGTTGTCAGGGGTCTTGAGGCCTATAAAAAGAATTTTTTTAAGTGTTTCCCATAATATCCCATGAAACAAATATCACTAAACATGAAAAGTGACATAATACCCTCCCTTTTTGGGAAGATTTGAGAAGATTTGCTTTCCTTTTTGAATTCGTCACTGAATATGGTACTAAGATATGCATAGCTTAATCAGGATTAAACTTGATCTGCTATTTTTAAATGTTGTAACTTAAATCATGATTATATATTTATATTTTTCAAAGGTGATTTATATTACATTTATTAAACTTACAGAATTGGAGGGACATTTAACTATATAAAATTTATTTCTCTCATTGTTTCTCAAATAGACTGAGAGTTCCTTGTCATTTGAAAGTTAAACCCAAACTAAAGATTATTATTTTCCTTCTTATGATATTCACCTTCTTGTTTTCTCCATTGTGAATTCTCTGAAACTCAGAGGTTATCTTAGAAGTCTTTTCTATCATCACATGGAGAGAGTGGAAAGACACATAAGTAGGGTTGGAAAAGCTAGCCTAAAGCATCAACTTTGAGAAGAAATAAATGCCAAAACTGTTTTTATGTTTGAAACGCTATTGTATGAAATGACAGAAAACCAATATTTATAGAAGCTTTATATCACCAAATGTATACTGTAGATTTTTTGAAATTTTTGCTTTTTCTTTTTGTTACTTACAGATCGAAGTCTAAAATGTGTTTTTTTTCCCTCCTCTGTGAAAGTCACTCTGATGGTTAGTAAATTTATTACTGCGCTCTTGATTTTTAGGTTATTTCAGTCTTCTTCATTACCTTGATTACATTATCTTATACAGTGACCCAAAAAACCTGTTTTTACCCCTTTTATTCTTTGACTTATAAGACAGTGAATATATTTAGCAGAATTTTTACAGAAAATAAAGTGTCTATATTCATAAGGTATATGGAAAAGAAAGGGTTTAATTTTTATTTTGTTTGGAAGAAGATCTCAATGTTTATTCTGTCATTCAAAATTACTTTAACCATTGCCTTTTAAATTCTTCCATTTACTGAAAAAATATTTATTAAACACATACAACATTCCAAACTGCCTTAAGACAAAGGAACATTGTGATTAAAACCAAAAATTACTTGATTTCTTAAAGCTTGTATTATAGCATGTTTATTCTAGTTTATTTTACCCATCTTCTTTTGCTTATGGTATTTCCTCTGATTATTTTTAAAAGTATACATTCACCTTTTTAACAAATATTTCTGGGACTCCTATTGCTCAGCTTTGTTCTAGGTGTTTGGTAAATATTCATGAGATGAATACACCTTCATGGCTCTTAAATTATAATAGAGAAATATATATTAAATAATTAAGGCAAAAATAAGTATAAAATAATGAGATTTTAAGTGTTAAGAAGCAGACAAAGTGCTATGTAAGAAAGAAGCTGGGTGAGAGAAGATGCCAGGATAAATTGGGTGGCTCAGTGTTGTCCTCAGGGAAGCAAAATTAAGCTGAGAGATGAATGAAGAATAGGAACTAGCCATGCCCAAAAATTCATATTTGAGTTCTTCTGAAAGAACAGCATTTTGCATAAGTACTGAGGTGGGCAAGAGTCACAGTGTTGAATCTATGAAAGAAGCCAGTGCAACAGAAGTCCAGTGATTGCAAAGAAAGAAAGGTACTAGAGGATGGTAGGTGATGGCAATGATGATGAGGATCAAGAAGATAGATTTGGGAAGTATAATTATACAGACCTGATGATACATTTTATGTGCAGAATAAGAAAGAGAAGAATCAAAGATGTTTTTAGTATCCCAGCTTAACCAGCAAGATAGATAGGGAATACGGTAAATGGGAAAAATGAACAGAGTTTACAAAATGTGGAGATAGAGGCACCTGTACAGCACTCAAGTAGAGATGTCATGTAGATAGTGGACTGTAAGTCAAAGCTCAGAGAAGACACTCAAATTGGAGTCACAGATATAACTGGAGGAGTCTTGGGCTACAATTTAAAATCATAGAATCAAAGTAGCTTCCCCAAAGAGAAGGTGTGGATAAGATAATTGTTGTTCAGATACATTAGGGTTTGGTTAGAGGAGTGAAATTTGGGAGCATGCACTAGGTAATGGGGATCAAGAACAAATGTAGCAAAGCTTTGCCTTCTAGGGACTCATGGTCAAGTTGGAGAAATAAACATCATCTAAATACTTATATGATAAAAGGAAGTACTAGGTGCTAGTGCAACACAATATAGGAAACATTTAATTCTACATGTGGATAATTCAGAGGAGATTTAAAGAAAGATGACATTGAGCTATTCTGAAATCCTTTAAAAGACTTTAAATAACAGGCTAGTAGTACACAAAGGTCACGCTGGGCAAAAGATGTGAGATTAGAAAGAAGCACTTGAGCAACTGTAAGTAGTTCAGCATAATTATGTGGTCATAGCCTGTTTCACAATTCAAAATTTAAGTTAACCCTCACTGATGTACTTTTTCACTTTTGTTTTACATTCTTGTAGTAATTCACAAATCATATTGCCTTCGTCCTTTAATTGTCTGCATTTATATTGTCTCTCCCGACTTGCCTGTAACCTACCCAAGGAAGAACAGAGAGTCATTCGTTTTTTATCAACCTAGACATCACACAGTTCTGTAAGCAGAGCAGGAGGTCAACAAATGTATCGTTTCCTGAAAGACTGAGCTCCTGTCCCTCTGTCCTTGGTGAACATGGAGGAAACCTTTTAACTAGTGTGAAAACCAAAGTAATCATACCCTAAACATTACAACATATCATCATTCCATCCTGTCTATGATGCCCTGATGTAAGTAAAATGATTTAGTGACCTGAAATTAGCCTCTGATTAAAGCTTCGAGTATCATTCTGTACAATTTAGTTTTCATTAAATTCAAACAGATTCAAAATTGAATCACTTTATTAAACCTACTTATGTCAGCATCCCCAACAGCCACAATAATGCCAACATGTAACAATTTCAGACACATAAACAGTTTCACTATTCTACTTACTGAAGTGACTACTACTTCCCAGCTAGAATAAGATATACTCTAAATGTAAATCAAAAGCAAAACAAGACGCTCCAAGTCTGAGAATGGTTAGGTTGGCTTGAAATATTGTTATTGTTATCTATGCAAAAGTATAGGAACATACACTTGTAAAATAAAAATATAGAATTCAATCTAACCAATCTATCTGTCCTGACCCTTTCTCCATTCAGTATAAATTAAAAATGAATAAAGCATTTTGATTAGGAATTCAGCAGTAAAATCTTATGTCTCAAGTAAAAACAACAAAAACGTCTTGTTAGCAATAAAGCTTGTGTGTTTCAGTAAGAGAAAATCTCCTGAAAGTGATGTTCCCTCCTCTCCAACTTTGTGTAATAGATTCTGTCACCTAGAGTTGGAGCAACTTTCTTAGAATCATGAATTGTGAAAATGGATTATGCCTAGAGGTGCCAACATCCAAGAGCCTTGAGTTTTCCAAATAATAATTTCAAGACGACATTTAACGAAATGTAGCCATTAGGTAAGTAGAAGGTGGTTGTCAATACAGACATTTCAGTAGAGGATAAACGGCATTGTTGGATTTCCTGCATTCAATCATCCATTCTCTGTTATGTAATAACACTGATAATCTATCAAATATTTGTTAATATCAACAATTAAATAACAGTTTGTTAGATTTTCTGGTAAAACCACAACCATAAACAGAGACTTAATGTGTTCTTAGAAGGATCAAGCAACCAATGAAATTTAATCCGCAATATATCAGAAGCTCCATTTTCAAAGGGCTACAGAGTTGACATGAAAGAAATACCTATCTTGAGTACACTAAATGACAAGAATCATACAAAATTTATAGTTATAAATGTCTTCAAAACTATTGCAATTCATCATTAAATTTAATATCCAATTGAAAACATCCCACTGGGAACATATTTCACTTAAATATTATAAAGAATACTTAATGACATCTATGAAATGATGGGTTGCCTTAATTAAATGGTCAAATAACTTAAAATCAAATCTATAATCAGTTACTTATTTTATAAAAAATAACCTGCTAAATTTGTGCTCACCATATTACTGTAATATATTATAGAATGATATGGACAAAACTGTGAGTGTGTAGGGCCTTATGGGATGATAAAATGGTCTTGCTAGCTAGCAAATTAGATCTCTAAAATCAGGAAAAGATAGGAAGGAAGGAAGGAAACCAGGGAGGAAGGAAAGTAGGAAGGGAGGTAAGGATGGACGGAGGTGAGTCCAAGGAGGATAGGAAAGGGAAGTAGGGAGGAAGGGAAGGAGGAGGAAGCATTTACTGAAAAAGTGTTATGGCAGGCACTACAGTAAATTCTTTCTTTTTTTTTTTTCCTTAATTTTCTAACACTGGTTCTTATATCACCAGAATTTAGGATTTACTTTTTCTAGGTGAGGATATCAAGGTTCCAAAAAGATTAAATTTTTCATGAACACATACATAATAAAGGGTAGAACCAGGATTTTAAGCCATTGACTTTTTTAATTTTTTATTTTTTATTATTATGGGTACATGACAGTTGTACATCTTTATAGGGTACATGTGATATTTTGATACAGGCATACAATGTGAATTAATCAAATCAGGGTAATTGGGGTATCCATCACCCGAGGCATTTAACAGTTCTTCATGTTAGGAACATTCCAATTCTACTCTTTTAGTTATTTTAAAGTATATTCTAACTTATTGTTGATTATAGTCACTTTGTTGTTAGGCCATTGACTTTTGATTACCCCTGGATCTACTTAAATGTAGACTGACTGAACAAATATTTACCTCCACTTATTCAGATCATTTACCTACTTTCCTGACAAATATTATGATAACCAGCAAAGATTCTAGATAAAATGTTTCTTTGTTCCTCCTTTGTAATAGGAGAAATAGAAAGAAACAAACAGATTTATAAAAATATTCTATTTTATGATATTTTCTATCAAGCATTCTGAATAAAAGTTTGAGGAATCGTAGCTAAAATTAATACAAAAGAAATTGAATGGGACCAAAGGGGCTAATTGTTCCTTAAAATGTTCATTTCACAGCCTGTTCTGTAGGTCATTTTTTTTTCATCATTTCTTGCTGGAATGTATCTTAATAATAAAAGTTACTTTCTTTGATTTCTTTTTGAAAGGTTGTGATAATACAATGTAAATGGGATTATACTGTTTCACTAAATTGCTTACATGCAAATTCAAATTCTGTAACACAAATATGAGGTCAGCTTTGTTTCTCAATACAAAATTGAACTATACTAAATTATACTGTACTAAAGGGAAGTGCTTGGCTAAGAAGGTTTGGCCACCTCAATAAATGACTATCATTTATGCAGTTTGCTCATTTCCCTGCAATGCTTTTCCATGTTCAATAAAAATTGATATGAGTGAAGGGATATGAAATCCTTATCAATAAAATAGAAAGAAGAAATAGCAGTCATTTAAAATATACTTCAGCTATCTGCCATGAGCAAATTAAAAAAGTCTTTAGTGGAAAGAAGTGCAGCACTTGGCAACAATATTACTTGTTTCTATAGATGATTCAGCTTATTTAAATCTTAATACAACTCACATATATTCATATCTGAATGCAATGTGTTTTTTCTGTGCAATAAGCTGAGTTGTTTCAGTTTAATAAGTCTAGAGTAAAAGGGTAAATTGCTCCCATATAGATTTTATCTTTCAGTATTTAAAATACCACTTTTTGCCACAGCCTGACCTCATATCTTGTTTTCGTTTATTTTGTTTTCATCTTAGCCATCCTTTGCAAATTTTTCTGAGTAATTAAAGTGGATTAAATACAGTCATTGTACTTGACATCTTTTGGGCTAAAACTGGGAGAAAAAAATTTTTTTCTACCAGAGATTGTTCTGCACAGCTGACTGCAGGAGACTTTCAATTGCTTACCCATGCAAGATTATATCATTAAACTGACAACTTCAACCTCTCCTGTATTTACAGGTTCCTGTTGTTAAACATCATTAAACTCATTGATTGAATCCATGCAATTTTAAAGACTGCCATGAAGGCAAGGTCCTAAGTACAACAGCAGGGAGTGTCTTTGAGAAATTGAGATTAAAGCCTGAAAACTTGCACTTTTAAAGGGTAGATTCATTTACATCCTTCATGTTTCTTTAGGCAGGCACAGCAGTTGGCAGTCACATAACTGCTATGTCCTTACAGTTAGTATTGTTTGCGAAAAAGAGTATAACCAATGAGAGGCTCGCAAAAATAATAAAAAAGATAAAAAATTGGGTTGGATTGTTCTGAAGCACCCTCTGTCTCAGCAGTCCCCAACCTTTTTGGCACCAGGGACCAGTTTCATTGAAGACAATTTTTCCATGGGAGGGTGAGTGGAGCTCAGGGGGTGATGTGAGCTATGGGGAGCGGAGTGGCTGTAAATACAGGTGACGCTTCGCTTGCGTGCTGGCCACTTACCTCCTGCTCTGCAGTCCCCCGCTTCGTAAGTTTCATGGAAGACAATTTTTCCACGAATGGCCAGGGTGGGGATGGAAGGCCAGGGAAGAGGAGCTCAGGTGGTGACACAGGGCCTGGTTCCTAACAGGCCACAGACCCGTACAAGGCTGCAGGCTGGGGCTTGGGGACCACAGCTGTACCTCACTTTTATTCATTCAATCCTCTGTTCATCCATATATCGGTAGACTATGAGAATATTTTATGTGTCCATTATGGACATAGAATAAGTCCATAGAATAAGACATAGAAAAAGGACATAGAATAAGAGAACAACTAATAAGTCAAAAAATAAATATTTGCCCATTTTTTATTGAGATATAATTCACATACTATAAAATTTGCCCTCTTAAAATGTACAATTCAGTGGGCTTTAGTACATTTACAATGTTATGCAGCTATTTAATTCCACTACCACTATCTAATTCCAGAACATATTTATCACCCAAAAAGAAGCCATGTACCATTTGTAATCACTCACCATACTTCCTTCTTCCTAGACACTGGCAACCACTGATTTACTTTCTGTCTCTATTGACCTGCCTATTCTGTACAGTTTATATAAGTGTAATAATATGCCATGTGGTTATTTGTGTAAGGCTGCTTTCATTTAGCATAATGCTCTTAAGGTTTATCTATGTTGTGGCATGAATCAGTACTTTATTCCCTTTTATGGCTAAATAATATTTCCTTGTATGAGTATACCACATTTTCTTTATATATTAATTAGACTATGGCTAATTCGCTTTCTTTATATATTAATTAGACTATGGCTTGTTTTCGCTTTGGGGCTATTACAAATAATGTTGCTATGAACATTTCTGTACAAGTTTCTGGACATTTAAAATTTTTTTTCAAGGGCAAGATGGCTGACTAGAGGATGCTGGTGCATGCCTCTTCTCCAGAAAACAACCAGGATATACAGCAAAAATCCATATTTTGAATAGATCATTTTTGGGAGAAAGAGTGAAGACAACAGAGAGGCAATGGAAGACACTGAGGGTAAAGCTAAAGGATGGACTGCCTGCATGAGATTTCTGGGTGCTTTTAGTGGAACCCAGACCAGGACACAGGGAAGGGATAAGCAGGAGACCTTTGTGGTTTCATGCTCCAGCCTGGAACCTTTGCGGTTTTGACTAAATATGAGCTCTTTGAGAGCCTCCTGGTGCCCAGAGCACTGTGCAAAGCACAAGTGGAGTTTTTTACAGTCTTCAAAACCCCAGACACTGGTGCCCAGAACTAATTAGGAGCCCTTCCCACAATCCTCTCAGCCCTGCCCTGAAGCTGCTACTGCCTGGCTGCCAGCCCAGGGAGGGAGACAGGAACCAGGACAAATTCCTGTGACCCAGGGTCAAGTTTTCCTGCTGTATCTGTGGACCAGGGAAGAATCAAGGGGCTTTCAGAATAGGAGCTCCACACCTACCAGCCTTTTCCCAGAGCTGCCCATCTGGTTGTTTCCACAGAGTGTATGTCTTTTCCCCCTACCTCTCCCGCAAACTGTAGTGAAACTCCAAGCATCTGGTCTGAGTTTCTCCCAGGCAGCCAAGGATCAGACTGCTTCTTCTAGTCAAGATGGTGCTTAGACTCAGTGCTTAGACCTGTTCCCATATTCCCAGGACTCAGTTGCATCATTTGGAGCTGTGGAGGGGAGATTTGTGAACTGATCTTGAATGGGGAGGGAGCCCACATGGACAGAACTGAGAGGAGAGTGTATAGTGTAGTGTGGAGTGTGTTTGTACTATGGTACACATATGGGAGAACCCTTCCCCCTTGAAAATGGAAGCTGCCTTTTCTTTCCTGGCAGTGGAGGCTTGTAGTCTGGTCCCACTGTGCTGCCTGAATGCTATTGCCCTCTGACTAGCCTTGCAGATTTGGCCAGAATCTAGGGAGGAAGAGCAACCTAAACCCTACTTCTGTCTACTACATGGTGGATTCTGTACTGCCCTGTCTCCATGAGCAGGTTCTTTGGCATGGTTGGGGAATCTCTGTGCCCCCCAGGAATCCCCCAGAAGCCTGGGAAATGATCTAAGACACCTGTTGGGACCACACTTGCACCAGCCTCTGGGGAGCCTGGATACAGACTTGCCCTACCCAGACCCACCTGCCTCTGATCCCCACATCAGCCTTGGTGGTGGCTAATTACAAGGAGCCCACTGGTAGTTTCAAGTCCCTGCCCAGTACCTGGGATGTCTGAGTGATTCCTCTGATAAAATAGGGCCAGGCATAGCTCCCATAAACAACACCACATCTAGCTCTCTCCTGTCAGCACCACTTACTGGCAGGGAGGTCAATATGTACAGCCCATTTCATCTGGACACTGATACAGATTTCATCATTTGCTCATTCAAATAACTCTTAAACACAAGCATAACCTACTGATCTGGAAACAAAACAGGATGTCTCAACAAAATTCTAGCTCTTAGAAGTGCACAGGACAAAAGAGACAAGATTCCAGAGACCCCCCATCTCTCTTTCTCAGCAGAAGGCAGGTAACCTGATCACATGTAAAGTACCTCATCATTACAGCCTGCAAATAATTAGCATTTGAGAAAACCACATTAAGCTATTTATTACTAAGGAAGTTATTCAGAGCCTTGGTCATTTCAAAGTTCCCACAAGAAAAGCCAATGGTCCTTACATAATATATGCTACAGTCAAACCCTTAAGAGGAAAAAAAGTCCCATCTAAATAAAAGTAAAGTCAAAAACAAGAAGTGATAGCTTCTCCAGATGAGAAGGAATCAATGCAAGAATTCTGGCAGTATGAAAAAACAGAGTTTAACAACACCCCCAAAGAGTCATGCTGGCTGTCCAGCAAAAGTCCCCAAACAAAGGGAAATTTTTGAAATGTCAGATGTGGAATTCAAAATATGGATCACCAGTAAGTTCAATGGAATTAATGAGAAAGTTTAAAACCAACACAAAGAAACCAGAAAAATAATTCAGGACATGAATGAAAACTCACTAAAGAGACAGATATTTAAAACAATAACAGAACTCTGGAAATGAAAAGGTGATTTAGGGATTTAAAAATAGAGTGGAAAGTTTTAACAACAGACCAGCCCACGCATAAGAAAGAATTTCAGAGCTTGAGGATAAGGCTTTTCAATTAACCTAGTCAGTCAAAAGAAAAGAAAAAAGAATCAAGAAGAATAAACATCATCTTTGAGAATTATCAGAATTATAAGATGACCAAACATAAGAATCATGGGATTCCTGAGGGAGAAGAAGAAAAAACAAAAAGCCTGGAAAATCTACTTGAGGGAATAATGGAGGAAATCTTCCTTGGTCTTACCAGAAATTTTGACATGCAGATGCAAAACGGTCATTGAACTCCTGGAAAATTCATTCCAAATGAAGGCACGTAGTCATCAGACTGGCCAAAGTCAAGTGCAGGATAAAATTCTACAAGCTGCCAGATGAAAGCATTAAGTAACATACAATGGAAAATCCATCAAACTAACAGCAGACTTCTCAGCAAAAACCTTACAAACCAGAAGGGATTGGAATCTTATCTTTAATCATCTTAAACAGAATAATTTCCAACCATGAATTTTATATCCTGCAAAACTAAGTTTCATAAATGAAGGAGAAATAAAATCTTTCCCAGACAAGTATACAGTAAAGGAATTTGTCACCACTAGACCTGCCTTGCAAAAAATGCTCAAAAGTGCTCTAAACACCAAAAAGAGTGGTCAATCAATACTCACAAATGTGAAAACACTTGAAAGAGAAAACTCACAGCTCTTATAAAACAGTAACACTAGGGAGAATACAAAGCAACTGGCAATAACCAACATGTTGACTGGAACACTATCTCATTTATCAATATTAACATTGAGTGTAGTCTAAATGCACTACTTGAGAAATATAGATTGGTAGAATGGATTAAAAACATAACCCAATTATCTGCTGTCTTCAAGAAACTTATTTTACTCATAAACAGTCTCATAAAGTCAAGGTAAAGGAATGAAAAAAAAAAAGTTCCACACAAATGGAAACCAAAAGCATGCAGGGGTAGCTATTCTTATATCAGATTAAACAGATTTTAAACCAAAAACCACATAAAAAGACAAAAATGGTCATTATATAATGATAAAGGGATCAATTCAGCAAAACTCCATTGACAGAACTGGATAGATCATCAAGTCAGAAAATCAACAGAGAAATACTGGACATAAATAAGACAATAGAATAAATGGACCTCACAGACATTTACAGAACATTCTACAGCAAAACTGCAGAATATACATTCTTCTCATTAGCACATGAAAATTTTCCCATATAGATCATATGTTAGGCCACAAAACACATCTCAACAATTTTTAAAAAATAGAAATCATGACATGTATCTTCTCAGACCATGGTGGAATAAAACTAGAAATCAGTTCAAAGAGGAATTCTCAAAATTACACAAATGTTGATATATTGAAATTAAACAACCTGCTGCAGAATTATTTTGGGTCAATGATGACAACAAGATGGAAATCAAAAAATTTTCAACTTGAATGGCAATTGGAACACTAGCTACCAAAATCTTGGGACAAAGTAAAAACGGTGCCAAGAGGGAAGTTCATAGCACCAAATACCTGCATCAAGAAGTCAGAAAGATCACAAATTGACCTAATGTCATACCTCAAAGAACTAGAAAAAGTTGAAATAACCAAACTGAAAGCTAGCAGAAGAAAAGAAATAACAAAGATCAGAAAAAAACTAAATGAAATTGAAACCCAAAAAACAACATAAAGGATCATGAAGCCAAAAGCTGGTTCTTTGAAAAGGCAAAAAAAGAGAAAAATGATAGACCACTCACTAGGTTAACCAAGAATAAAAGAGAAAGAATTAAAATTAGCTCAATCAAAAATGAAAAAGGAGACAGTACAACTGATACCACAGAAATACAATATATCATCTGAGATTAATATGAAAATATCTATGTGCACAAAGTAGAAAATCTAGAGGAAATGGATAAAATTTTGGAAACACAACACCTCCCATGCTTGAATCAGGAAAAAATACAAATCATTCAGAATCAATCAATAATAAGTAGCAAGTTTGAAAGAGTAATAAAAACATCTTCCAACAAAAATAAAACCCAGGACCAGATGGATTCACAGCCAAATTCTACCAGACCTACAAAGAAGAACTGGCACCTATTCTACTGAAACTGTTCCATAACATTGAGAAGAAGGGAATCCTCCCTTACTCATCTGAAGCCAGTATCATCCTTTTACCAAAGCTAGGAAAGGAAACAACTAAAAAAGGAAACTACAGACCCATATCCTTCAGGAACATAGATGCAAAAATCCTCAGGAAAGTACTATCAAATTGAATCCAACAGCACATCAAAAAGATAATTCACCATGATCAAGTGTGTTTCATCGCAGGGATGCAAGGATGGCTCAACATATGCAAATCAATAAATGTGATTTACCACATAAACAGAATTAAACACAAAAGCTATATGGTCACCTCAATAGATGCAAAAAAAGCATTCTATAAAATCCGGCACCCCTTCATGATAAAAACTCTCAATAAATTAGGCGTAGAAACAACATACCCCAAAATAGTAAAAGCCGTATATGACAAACACAGAGCTAACATCAAACTGAATGGAAAAAGTTGAAAGCATTCCCTATAAGAATTGAAACAAGACAAGGAAGCCTACTTTAACCACTTCTATTCAACATAGTACTGGAAGTCCTAGACACAGCAATCGGGCACAAGAAAGAAATAAAGGGTATCTAAATTGGGAGAAAAGAAGTCAAACTGTCCCTGATTGCCAAGGATATGATCTTATATCTAGAAAACTCTCAAGATTCCTCCAAAAGACTCCTAGAATTGATAAATTCAGGAAAGCCTCAGGTTACAAAATCTGCGTACACAAATCAGTAGCATTTCTATACACTAGCCAAGCTGAGAGTCAAATAAAGAACTCAATACCATTTGTAATAGCTGCAAAGAAAATAAAATACCTACGAATATACTTACAAAAGGAGATGAAAGATCTCTATAAGGAGAACTATATAACACTGATGAAAGAAATCATAGATCACTCAAACAAATGGAAAAACATCCCATGTTAATGGATTGGAAAAATCAATATTATTAAAATATCCATATTGCTCAAAGTGATTTACAGATTCAATGCAATTGCCATCAAAATACCAACAACCTTTTTTAAAGAATTAGAATAAACAATCCTAAATTTCATATGGAATCAAAAAAGAGCCTGAATAGGCAAAGCAATCCTAAGCAAAAAGAACAAATGTGGAGGCATCACATTACTTGACTTCAAATTATAGCACAAGGCTGTCTTAACCCAAACAGCATGGTATTGCTATAAAAGTAAACACATAGATCAATGAAACAGAATAGAGAACCCAGAAATAAAACTATATAAATATAACCAACTGATCTTTGACAAAGCAGACAAAAAAATATACACAGGGGAAACAATGCCCTATTCAATAATGGTGCTGTGAAAGGTAGATATTCATATGCAGAAGAACGAAACTGGATCTTGATCTCTCACCTTAGAAAAAAATTAACTCAGGATGGATTAGTGACTTATATGTAAGGCCTGAAACCATAAAAATTCTAGAAGAAAACAGGAAAAATTCTTCTGAACATTGGTCTCGGCAAGATGTTTTTGACTAAGACTTCAAAAGTAAATATAGCAACAATAAAAACAAATAAATGAGAATGAATTAAACTAAAAAGTTTCTTTACAGCAAACATACAAAAACTGCTCAGTCACAAATCATCAGGGAAATGCAAATAAAACCACAATAAGATACCACCTTACCCCTCTCAGAATGGCCAATATTAAAAAGTCAAAAAACAATAGATACTGGCAAGAATGCCGAGAACAGGGAAGGCTTACACACTGTTGGTGAGAATGTAAATTAGTATAAGCTCTAGGGAAAACAGTATGTCAATTCCTCAAAGAACTAAAAGTAGACTTACCATTCGATCCAGCAATCCCACTATTGGGTATTTACCCAAAGGAAAAGAAGTAATTATATCAAAAAGACAACTGCACTCATATGTTTATTACAGCACAAATCACGACTGCAGAAATATGGAATCAATTTAAGTGCCCATCACCTGATGAGTGGATAAAGAAAATGTATTTTGTACACCACACATACACACACACACACACACCATGCAGTACTACTCAGCCATACAAAGGAATGAAATAATGTCTTTTGCAGCAACGTGGGTCAAAATGGAAACCATCATCCTAAGTGAAGTATCTCAGGAACAGAAAAACAAATACTTCATGTTCGTTCTTATAAGTAGGAGTGAAAGGATGGATATATATGGTCATACAATGTGGTATAATAGACTTTGGAAACTAAGCAGGGGGGAGTTTGGGAGGGGAGATGTGGGGTAAAAAATTACCTATTAGGTATAACGTACACTTTTCAGGTGACAGGTACACTAAAAGCCCTGACCACTATGAAATTCAGCCGTATAACAAAAATCACTTGTGCCCCTAAATCTGTAGAAATAAATTTAACTTTTTTTCTTGGGCATTTACCTAAGAGTAGAATTAATGGGTTGTATGGGTTGTATGGCTCTATATTTAACTTTTTGAGGAACTGTTTAACTGTTTTACAAAGTGGCTGTGGCATTTTGTATTGTCCTTGGTAATGTATGAGGGTGCCAATTTCTCTACCTTCTTGCCGATAGTTTTTACTTGTCTTTTTGATTACAGTCGTCATAGTATATATGAGGTGTAACCTCAATGTGCATTTTTTTAGCATTTGAAAACTGGTAATATATGGGTAGATATGAAAATAGATGCATAGAGATAGAGCTACATAAGAGATAGAAAGAAATTAGGCATATATAAAAATTTCTGAACAAATTTTGCAAACAAAATGCTGCATTTTTTCCTGAGAAATAGCATATTCACAAGGTAAGATACTCTTTTAAAGGGGAAGGAGTGACTCATTGACAGGCTTTTGAAGGACGAACACTATTGACACAAGTGAGATGGGAGAAAACATTTCAAACAGAATATTTAATGTAAAATTTATGGAAGTTGAATTGCACAAGGTATCATTGTGAAGCATTGAGTTGATCAATTTTGCTTAAGTAGGCGATTTTAAAAAAAGAGAAGATTGAGAAAGTATATAACCGTTGCCTCTGAAACAGAGAGACATAGAAATAACTGGAGTGATTATATACACTCAATATTTTGAAACAATGCAAGATGATAATAGGCTTAAACATCATAATGAGTGGTTCATAATAATAAATGTGACTATGTCTTAAAACTTTCATTAAAAATTTCAGGAAGAGATGGTATTTGGGTGGACAAGGACACTTATGTCATGTTGGTCAAATATTAGAAGAAATTATTTAGACAAGAGTTGGGAAAACCTCTACCCCTTATTTGGCTCCTACCACAGGCCTTACACTGCACTGTGGCACCTCATTGGATCCTGGCTTTCTGAGTACCCCAGGGCTGTGATTGTTTCTGTGCTCTTTGTTATTCTAATTTTTTAATCTAGCTGTGCTACCAGCTACATTATGTTTATAAAAAATATTTCACATAAAGGTATTAATTAGTTATGTCATAATCAACAGCAAATATTACTCATTGACTGAAAGTGAAGAATTAGGGAGTGATTACACTGAATTCCCAAGCTCCTTAACATGACAATTGATCTTCCTGTAGGAACTCAGTTCCCATCCATGCCTTTTGGAACAGACAAGTGATCTGTTGGTATTGACATTTCAAGAAATTTCATCCGGAAAAGATAATGTTCTATGTATGCAGGAGACAAAAGTGGAAATGAATGGTTAGGATGTTAAAAAAAATAGCAAACACCAGGTAAAGTGATGAGAAAGGCATGAACGTAAGTTCAGAGCAGAATATGTGAAATGAAAGAGACAGAGTTTGTGCCTGTTCACCTGGAATGGTAAACCAATGTTAGAATACAAAAGCCAGAAGGTAAATATTTTGTTTTCAACAGCAGGGGATCACAAAAGGGGAACTCAGAAATCAGGCTTGCAATGTGTCATCTTCCTAAGCAGTCTTAAGTGGAGTGATATGTTTAGTTCCCTAGTGAGTGGGGGTGGGGGTAATCGAGGTTGTAATGGCAGCTCCATGGTGAACAATGTCAGGAATCAAGACTTTTATCTACTCTACTGTTGGGGTGATGGGGAGAGATACCATTATCAACATCTCCCAATATATTTGTTATTCAAGACATTGTATATGAGTCCTTGGTGTATTAGTCAGGATTCTTCAGAGAAAAAGAACCAACAAGGTATGTATATATGTGTGTGTGTATATATATAGAGAGAGAGAGAGAGAAAGAGAGAGAGAAGACAAGAGAAGAGAAGAAGAGAAGAGAAAATTTATTATGGGAATTGGCTCACACAATTATAGTGGCCACGTAGTCCGATAATATACTGTCTGCAAGCTGGAGAACCAGGAAAGCCAGTGGTGTAATTCACTCTGAGTGTAAAAGCCTGAGAACAACGGGAGCCAATTATTTAACTCCCTGTCTGAGGCCAATGGCCTGAGAACCCAGGGGTATTTCTGGTGTAAGTAATGGAATCTGAAAGCCCAAGAACTAGCAGCCCTGACATTTGAGGGCTGGAAAAGAAGGATGTCTCAGCTCAAGAAGAGGGAGAGAGAATTTGCTCTTCCTTTGCCCTTTTGTTCTATCTGGGCCTTCAGTGGATTAGGTGGTGCCTACCCGCAATGGTGAGGGTAGATATACTTTCCTTAGTCTACCTATTCAAATGCCAATCTCTTCCAGAAACGCTCTCACAGATAGACCCAGCAATAGCGTTTCACCAGCTTCTGGCACTGCTTACTCAGTCAAGTTGACCCATAAAATTAACTATCACACTTGGCAACAGAAAAAAGTAAGAGGGAAGAAGAAAAGCACCACCACCACTTAAAATTTTTCTGAAAGAACAAGATAGCACTTATTTTATATTTTATTGACTAAAATTTGGTCATCAAGCCTAGCTGCAAACATGCTGGAAAACCTTCCTGGATAAATATAAGTAGTATTTATACTGAGAATGAAGACAATAAAAATAGGTGATAGGTAACTGATAATATTAATATTTCTACATCCCCTTTGATAAACAATCAATGTAAATCCCCTTATAAACTTGTAGCTTTATGAATCTCGACTCTTGTCTCACAGAGAAGAAAAATGAGTTTCAGAACAGGAGTAGCAGTGTTGCCCCTGCCTACCCTGCACCGCATCTTTTGCTGTCAATAAGTAAGCTGCTTATGCCAAAATATTCCCCAGATGCCTAAAACAAGGTTGATTTATTATAAAATAGCTGAGATATATTCTATGGAAACTGCCAGCTCAGTCCTAAATATTGAAGGCCCTCAGAATATTCTGTGGTCATCATGAATATTTCTGGTACATTTGGAATACCAGGCTCAGAGTGTGGGGTGTGTAGCTATATTTTAATTTTAAATACATTTGGCTGATACTATTATTGATTGAATAAATATTTGTTGAACTTAATGCATTCCAAGAATTATTAGGTATAATAATTCTTTTAAAAGAGAAAATGTATATATATATAGGTAAAACTACAATAAGTTTTAGACCTTCCAGTTACCCATAGTCTACTGAATGGGTGATTAGTTGATAAAGAACACCCAATATTTCATGGTGAAAGTTTTACAACATATATATACACACACTATATATATATAATATGATATTATAATGCAATATGTGTGATGTATGATATATATATACATATATGATATAGATAATGTTGTTTGAGTAGAAATGAGAGAATAATAAATTCTTTCCATTTTCCAGGAGATAACTACTTAGCGTATTTGAAGAGAACAGAGGAAGAACTACCTCCACCTGTTTGGGGAAAGAGAAGAGATGTAAATACATTCAGTCCATAAAATAAAGGTGTTGAGGGTTATTTTCTGTTTTGCAATTCCTCAGTGGTACTTTTGCAGAAGTACGCCTGACCATTTTCATGATTCAAATGAAATCATTTTATTGTATTTTGATTTCATTACATATAAGGATAACATTGGCTGGAGGTGTTTTTCAGTGAAAACACCATAGCATACTCAATGAATTCTGCCATTGGGTAGAATGTTAAGTTTAAGTAAATGCTTAACCATAAGCATTAACAATATTCAGTTTTCCTTTTTGTATTTGAAAAGCTGAAGTGGTGCATGTTATGTGCAGCATGGTTGACAAGGAACGCCAGGCAGTATGCTGATACCACTAGTGAACTACTGAAGGTGAAGTTGGACACAGAATCTCTTGGAATATGACATGATAGGTTATTTATTTTGCTTTTTCTTACTCTCTCTCTCTCTATATATATATGTATATGTATAAAATTATAACATAAGCTACTTATTGTGCAACAAAATATATTTAGTTTAATTAAATAAAATCCTTGGATAAATTATGCAGTGTTATAGTCTGTCAGACAGCCAAGGCTTGTAGGTGAGCAGAATATAAATTTGACACATCTAAATGTACAGCATTGGGACACAGGCATTTTAGGAGGAAAAATTTAAAAAATTTAAAAATGTGACATTAAATTATAAATAGAGTATCTTCTTTCAGGTTTGGGAACTAAATACCAAAGACTTTTGTGATTGAAACACAATTGTAGTTTGTCCTTTATTTTATTTCATCACGTTCGTTTATCCCACATATCTAATTTAATTCATCATTCTTATTGGAGTTTTCTGACTCAGAAAAAAAGGTAAATTATATTTTATTGAATTATGAATATAAATATGAGCATAATAGCTATTAATATTTCCTGGTATCTATAAACTAGAATGAGATTATACATTTTTATTAAATTCAAAAATGTTTCTGTTTTTGCTACCATCTTTGGCACAATCTGTGTCATCAGTGTTGCTCATAAAGGTTTCTTGAGATTTGTTGCTATCGTTGCTAGTGCAAAACACATTTTTTACAGCACTATACTCTTTTAATATTTTAAGATGAAAAGATGTAACATTTCAGATAGATAATTATGTTTCTAAGAATCCTTACTATACTCTAGCAATCAGAAGAAATCCAATTTTGCACTTTTTAAATGTCTGTAAATACTTTATAACAACCACAAATAATTCTGATATAGAAGGAACATAAGATTTTGAATACAATGTAGGTGGCAATACAAGAAAATGTATCATACAATATTTTTTGAAAGAGCATCCTTTGCAAACATAATCATGTTTAATTTTCATAACATTCTGGTGCAGTGATATTATAATCTACATTTTAAAGATAAGGGAAACGAGTGCCAGAGAGGTCAACAAACCTGGATCTTACAAGAGATCTTGTGACTCTAAATCTATTGCTCATTCTACTATACCACACTGTATTCACAAATAGAATTCTTCTGGGCAGGCAGGTATACCTCTTTCTCAAATAAAACTTCATGGTAGTTGAAATTAAACCCAAAACCAAAATATGTTGTCTTAGACCAGTTGGGCTGATAAAACAAACTACTATGAACTAGGTAGCTTACAAACAACAGAAATTTATTGCTAACAATTCTGGAAGCTGAGAAGCCCAAGACTAAGGCTTTGGAACTTCTGTGCCTTCATTGAAGGCTGCCTTCTCTTTAACATCACATGGCAAAAGGTGCAAGGGATCTCTCTGGCCTCTTTCATAAGGGCACAAATCCTATTCATAAGGGCTCTGTCCCCATGACATAATCATCCCCAATGGCTCCACCTGCTAATACCATCACCTTGATGGTAAGGATTTGAACTTATGAATTTTGAGGTGACATAAACATTCAGATCATAACACACCTGTCATTTTACTCTGTTTACTTATAGACCAAACACTCCCTTCTAAGTGCTGATTTATATTTGTCCTTTACTTCAAATCTAAGTGCCTTTAAAAAAAAAGAGTTTAAATTCATTTTTTCTACTTTATCATTTTTCACTCAATCTTAAACCCATTTCAGGCTTCTGCCTCTACCACCAACTATAACTGGTGAGTAAAAATGAGTTTCCAGTGGACATATTTAACAGACTTTTTCAATCTGTACTCTACTTTAGATTCATGAAGTAGTTTTTACTTGACAGGTGCCTTTTCCAAAACCCTCTGTTATGAATTGAATTGTGTCCCCTTGAAATACATATGTTGAAGTTCTAACCCCATGTAACCTCTGAACATGAACTTATTTGGAAATAGAGTTGTTGCATGTTGAATAGTTAAGATGAGTTCATACTGGAATAATGTGGGACCCTAATCTAATATGACTGGCATCCTTATTAAAAAAAAAAAAAAACAGGAAATTTGGGCACAGAAACATCTGTATACAGGAAGAATGCTATGTGCATATGAAGGCAGAACTTTGGGTGATGGTTCTACACATCAAAAAATGCCAACTACTGCCAGAAAACCACTGGAAGCTAGGGCAAAGACATAGAATAGTCTTCCTCACAGCCCCCAGAAGGAGCCAGTCCTGCTGACAAGTTGATGGCAGACTTCTAGCTTCCAGAACTGTGAAACAATATATTTCTGTTGTTTAAAATACTCTGTTTGTGGTACTTTGCTACAGCAAGCCTAACAAATGAATACACCCCCTTTATTTTCTTCTAATAAATTCACTGTTCTTTCTAGGTACTTCTTTTTTTATGATTGCTTAGAAGTCCTTAATAATTTGGGTTGCTGTCCTCTGTCAATATGGTAGATGCTGATCCTCCACCATTGTATATTCTTGAGTATCACGTATATTTGTTAAATAATATCAAAATCTTGTGTTGCCAACTACTTATATTTACAAACCAGGCATATCTCAAAAAATCCAGGCAGAAATTACCCAACACATCTGAAGCTTAATTTATTACATTTTCCTATCTTCTTACCTGTCCTCTCTTTCCTCTTTTGCTGTAAGTCACTCCTTTGACACAGTTACTCAAACAAGAAATCTGAGGGTCAATTTAAATTCTTCACTTAACTTTATGACCTACATTTAAACAGTAAATAAGTATAGTCAACTCTACTTCTGTCATATTTCTTGGACAAATCCATCTTTTTCAACCATTCAAATCCTCTCCTGGTCAACTTCAATAGTTTCATAACTTCCTGCCTTCTGCCTTGTACTACTCCAATTCATGGATCGAAGACTGATAAATCCAAGATACAAATTAAATGTTGCCTAAGTGCTCAGTCCATAACTCTGTTATTCTGGAAACAGTTGTTTCTGAAATGGAAGTACTTCCCCCACCCCAACTATTTTGTTCTGTGAGATATCATATCATGCATTGTATCTCTTAAAACACACTAATGAAGATAACAGTTTTTAAATCCAGTTTCTTTATGCAACACATCTTTATAATTTTTTAGGATCTAAATAATAGTCTCTTTAACCTTAATAAGAAATAATGTGTCTCAATTTCTGTTCTTGTGTGATAATGAAATGTCACAGATTTAAATTAATTTGCATAAGCATTTTCATCATCTTCATAGGCTTAAAACAACCAGTACAAAGACCTTTTGTCTTCTGTATACTTTACTTTCTTACCTCCTGTCCCTCCTAAAATACATACATACACACACACACAGGCACATGTATGTACACACTCCCCTCTCTCTCTCTCTCTTTCAATAGTTTCAACAACATGCCATGGAGAGAGCAAATATATTTTTTGAAGTATCTTTTGTGAAAGTCTGGATGAGACATGATCAACATTTTCTTATTTATTTATACGTAATTCACTAAAAGGAAAAATTTCAATTTTGTAGTAAAGGTGTTAGAATACTTTCAAAAGTCTTTTTTATAGCATTTCTGAATTTAAAGTGGAATTTTACATTTTGGCATTTAGCTTTTTATGTCATCCGTTTGTTAAGCAAGTTAACTTGCTTTGGTTGCTTGACCTTTTGTATCCCATTCATTTATGTCCAGATGGTACAAATTTCTTCCACAAAGAAATTTTATGATCGTGGGAACATTAGTTATATTCTTGGTTTTGTATTCTGTCACACCCATAATTCTAATAGAGTCTGTCTTTTTTTTTTTTCTTTTTACTGTTTTTTGGGAAGGTGTGAAAAAATTCGCTATATCATTACAAGTCGGATACTACCTTCCTTTTAATGATTTATTGAATATTGTAAATAAACTATCTATTAACACTTTCACTATTTTATTTTTTCTAATTAATTTTCCACTATTAAGCCCCCCGATTTTTTACACAATAAGCAAGATTTCCATCACCAATTGATTTTTAGAAACTGAGAAATACATTTTCTCACGCTGCCAGGGCTCTAATTTATCAACAGATTTCTGCCATGCTTACATAGTCATTAAGACTGATACCTCTTTGGAAGATTTTATGCAATTACAAAATGTCAATCAATGAATAGCTTAAAATGAAAGGAGGCAACATGGAACAGGTTCAGCTGTATAGAAAGGGTATTTGGGTAGTTGACTTTCATTCTTTAGCCCATGCTTGATAGAAAGCTGCAGTTTTTCTAACTGAGAGGAAAGGATACTGGACTTGATGTCTGGTGCAAAATCAGCCTCTAAAGATATTTAAGCTTGGGTAAGTCACTTAATCCTAGGAGGTATCCATTTTCTTATAAATGAAAGTGTAAGCCTGGATTAGATAATATCCAAAGTCCATTCCAGCTGTAATATTCTATGTTCCTATGCTTATTAGTAAACACTGACAAAATCTATCAGCTTGCTGGTACATGGTATATATATTAATAATATATATAGAAAGATATTGAAGATGATGATGATGTTAAAAACTAATACTATTGAGTATCTTATGCTTGTGGTAATTACCTCATTTGATTCCCTAATTGTTCTACTAATTGAACATTATTGCCTTCCATTTTACAAATGAGAAATGAGGCTCAGATAATTTAACTAATGTGCCCGGTAGCATAAAGCCTAATGCCAAAGACAATTATTTCAAACACTAGGCTATATAAAAAGAGTATAACCAGTGCTCACCAGTATCTCATTTTCTTCTCTTCAGGTCACAAATAAAGCTGCATTTTTCAGCAGCCTGAAGTTCATTAGGGCCATATGACTAGTTCTGGCCAATGGCCATGTGCGGAATTTATGTGTGTGATTTTTGTCCCAAAGCATAGAGAAATCAGCAGTGACCTGACAGGTGCCTCTTTCTTTGAGGTGCCCACCGGGGGGACAGAATATTTCAGATGGTGTTTCTCCAAGAAGGCTGTGCGTCCCCCGTTCTCAATCACTGAGTTGCTACTCATGGGAAAGTTATTCTTGCATGTCATCTGGATACAGACTTTGTTTGAATAAATTATAAATATATGTTTTTAATACACTGAAAATTTTGTATTTTATAATATGTTACCAAAAAATAACCTACATACCCTATTTTGACATAATTAAGATGTTTCCCTCTTTAATACATGCTAGGGGCACAAAGCATTGTGTGTTTTCCATATTATTGGTTATATCAGTATTTTCTGACATAAACAGCCTCTGGGATACAGCATTGGCCATCATGGAAACACTCTTAACCATGAATCATTCTCTCCTGCTAGATTTTCTCCCTTTTTCTCTCTTCCATCTCTCTTGAAACTTTTTATTTCCTCCATACAACATATCTTTAGTAAATACATGCCCAAGACCTCCTTTATAAATCTTACCTTTTTTTTTGATGTTGATTAATATTCAGAAATATATGTGATTTCTGATACTGACATTTAATAGCTTTGTGACCTCATCAAAATCATGTCTCAGTTCAATTCAGTCAGAGAACTAGAAAAAGTATGAGTATTATGAAATTAGGGGCATATCTGGGGAGTAACACTTTCCAAAATTGTGTATATTGCTGGGGACATGAAGTTCTAAAAGAGAGATTTGGAGGACCTGAGAAAAGTCAGTAAACAGACCTTTTGAAACCAGGCAGTCCCAGCTGCTCAAATAGTTCTACAAAGAACACCTAGTAAAGAAGACCATTGAATGCTGTTACTTCTGCATCTGTGATGGGCCTTGAGTTTTTCTTGGTTAGCAAAGTTTGTATTCAGGAAGAAGATATGAACAAGGAGCCAAAAAGAGCAAGAACAAGCTGTAATCTACCAATACCTCTTTCTTTGTTTCTCATGGCCTCTAATACAAACATTCAGAGAATAAAGACTTCTGTTTCATTTGCACCTTCCAAAACTCATAAAAATTTTTCTTTTGAGCCAATTAAAAAAGCATCCTATAGGGTAGGTCATTCCAGGTAACAGTTCTCATTTAGCCAAATTGACAATGTAGAAAAGTACTACAAGTCAATTATTTTTCCTGTACTTTAATTTTCTCATTTATAAAAATGTTTGATTTTCCTCTAGCAACTTTATATTATAGTTTTGGGAATAATATGTGAATGTATACTGAAAACCATAATATGATAAAAGCTACTATTTCCAAAATACTTGTGACAATATATTTTTAAATAATTGCTCTAAACAAATCAATCTGTGTAAATAAATATTTCACACTATTTAAAAATGGAAGCTTTTATCTTGTCATTTTCTGTGTCTCCTTGTTCCATAGTCTGCAATTGTATATTTTAAGCTTATGCAGTGTAGCACACACATTTGAAATGAAAAAAAAAAAAAAAACACTTACTAGTCGTCTGATAACTAACTCTTTATTGGTGACTTCTAAGATAATATATGCCATTTATTTTACATTAGTAATATATACACACCAAGATGGATAGCTTACAACTTCTATTATATGGAAAAACAAAAGTGTATGGGCTACTAAGAAAACTGTAAGTGTGGCTTTGAATCTTATATAGCTGCTTTGCTGATAAAATTAGTTGGAGGAAAATTCAGTGCTTTTTGTTTTATTAAAAAATCATATTTTTTAATATTTACTTCAAGTTTAGCTAGTGAACACTGAATACTAACATATGTTTAAACCAACAATTTCCGCTTCTTCTCCAAACACATAGAAAGTAACCATAAGAAATGCAACTATTATTCTGCATAGATTTTTAAGGCTGTGCTATGTCTCTTGGAAATGGAAAGAACTTTTGACGTTATCTTTTCTAATCTCATTATTTAACGAAAAAGGAAGTTACCCAGATAAAATAAGGTAAATTATAAAGATCATAAATAAAGCATCAGGAAAACTTACTGAATTTGTCATGTGCCTGTTTTACTTGTTATTATTAATTTTGTAGCACAGCTGAATACTTATCCCAAAACATTGCAGTATATATTTTACCGATTGTGCTAATTTCTATGATTTAAAATTATGCAAATGTTGACTATAGCGTGTTCAAAATCCATTTGGGAAAATGTTTACAAAACATAATCATAACCAAAGCAAATTGAGACTCTGGAAATCCATTTAGAACAAAAATCAAAGGAGATTTTAGAAAAGACTATTCCAATTAAATCTGTGGCTCTATTTCAGAATACAAGTATTGAAGATATCTGAGCTAAGCCTTGTGATGGACATTGCAGATAGAACTAAAACTCAAATCATAGTCCCCAACTTGAGTACATGTTCTTCTTGAGATAGTGAAAGACACATAATCAATAATTATAGTGCAATGTAAGTATTTGATGATGACTGTTCCAAAAGCAAGGCAGTGAAGAAAGCATTTCTATGGTTTTATTACAGACATGGAGATCAGAGCAATTGCTTCAGTCCTAAACTTAAGAGATTTTATGAAGCTACAATAAATAGTGGTAAACAGGGATGTGTGGACGCAGTGTGTGTGTGTGTGTGTGTGTGCATGAACATGCATGCTGACAGGTGCGTGTGTGCTATGGTAAAAGATATGTTTATCAGGAGGGTTAGTTCATTTAGTTGATACTCAAAAAAATGGTACATATATACCAAGTCACTCTGAGTATTTTACTAATAATAATTATGGAGGAAAATACTGAGAAAACAGTAAAAATTACCGAAATTTTCAAAGTTTTAAAATTCAGAGTCCTTATTTATTTTTCAGACCCTTTTCCTTTTCATTCTTGATGAAGGTAAATAATAGAGTCTGCCTTTTGCTACAATGAAGAAATAAAGGGGATTGCTGATGTGAACTTTGATTAAAATATGAAGTTTGCTATCCTAAAGTCCTCAAAAATGAGTTAGCGTGCCCTGATCAAAAATGGTCTTTTGGGCATGGATTCATATGGGTTAATTTATTATGCTACACATTCTGTAATTTAGACATCTAGTCTTCTAATGATACCAGGTTCATCAAAAACAATGAAACTCAATGCTCAAATCTCCATCCTCTGACATGATTATTCTTACCTCTCAGTTGAATAGTGATCCTAAAATGACAACACAAATCAAAGTGAATTTTCATGTTATTTTTATAGCATTAATGAAAATCTGATTAAATATCTAATAGTTAACGTAACTCCTTCCAGGAGAGTTACTACATCGGAGAAAGTCCGCGGAAGATGAGTCAGCGGTAATCTTCTTTTGTTTCTGTTTTTCAGTGAGTCTAAATTTATTTACATTTCCTTTTGAACTCTGTATAAAAAAAAGATGTCTTGGAACAGAATATAACTGTTTCTTTTGGTTGGTTATTACTATATTGATGACATCTATATCTTGTCTTACATCATGTCACCCAGCCAGCCAGCTGGTAAACAATTACAGAATGCCTAATATGTGGCAAGCACTGTGCTAAAAGTCAGTGATATAGAGAGCAGTAATACACAGACCCTTGAGTCAAAAAGATGATTTTTTAAAATTACTGACCATTATAGTTGACTTCAGCCTCTAATTTTTAGTGGAATTCAGAGAAGTTGGTTATTTTGTGTTATGGGTATATTATAGACAATAACTGACAGACACACAAAAAAATTGTGCCTTGTAATGATTCTAATGCCAGATCTGGTGTTGCAGGTCTTGTATTTTAAAATATTTATTCATGACATTGCAAATATTTGTGTTTTCTGTTTTAAGGAAATGCATAAAGAATAGTAATGCTGTGGGTTTTATTGTGGTTTAGCTTTCATGTTAGAACCAGGTGACAAAGGCAGAAACCTGTGAAGAAATAATGAGATAAATACTTTTATTCATCAAAATATATCTGCAATAATTTCTTGAGTGATCATCAATGGGACAGACAAATTATTCTCCTCAAAAAATCTGTAAACTCTCCTGTGTGGTTGGCCAGGTTATAGAAACATGGAAGACAGCGATAGAGTGGTTTCTTGATTTAAAAAAAAGTATCTGTATGTACACATATATAATTAGCATTGTATTTGTTTTTCATGTTGACTTGGTTACAAAAATAAAAGGCAATGTTCATCTAGAGATTCAAAGCCCCAAGAGTGAGGAACTTACTGTAGAGTTAAAATTAACAAGCAATAGTTAACTGCTTAAAATAAGGAATATCTATTCGTTTTATATGCCTTTAATACTTAGAGTAATGCTTATATAATGTTGTTATACCATGCATGTGAAATAAATAGGGTTATGTGATTAAAACAATGATGGCATTTATATTAATAAATGTATTGTTAATGAAACAAGTGTTTAGGAGCCTCCTTATCTACTTTGAAGGCCAGTGATAGTACTAATAGCTAATGCGTTAAACTTGGCCAAATCAATGATTTCCTCTATGATATATGTGTTGTTAATTTCTACCTGTTGATGTCATGGACCCAATTTCAAAGTTAAGATGATCTGGATAGGCATTCAGACAGCAAGTCAGTCTGAGTAAAGGGAAATAGCTTGATTATATCTCAATGAATGCACAAAAGATAATTGAGAGCTAATGTTGTGTTAGGTATTGTAAAATGTTACAAGAGACTATCATTTATCTCTTTATCCAAGTTAAAGGGTATATCATGGAAATAGGATTGTGTGCTAAAAATTGAATTCTACAGTAGAAAACTAGAAGTGGTGGAGATGTTTATGGATGAGAATATCACTTTGTGATATTTCTTACTCCCGAGTATTAACCAAGAGTCAGGGCAAAATTTTCCAGAAACCATGTTCCTACAGGAAATGCAGTACCTCAGTTCTGTTAGACTTCCTTTTTATTACCCGTACAAAGCTGACTGAAATTTTGTTTTATTCTAGAAAAAAATGTAATATATAGATTGATGCCTAGTTATTTTTATGTCCCAATTTTTACCCCCTGAATTGAAAGCCAGATGGCTTTGTATTAAGTTTACTTAGTGAAACCATAGCAAAGAACAATTCTATTAATATCTTGACTGTGGTAAAAGAGCCATAAATAATTCACAAACTTTTATAGATTTCACAATATTCACACTAACCAGAAAGCCCATAAAATTAATTGGTGTATAATGTAGTTAAGCCAGAATTTGCATCTGCATGAGTATCCGTGATTTCCTAAAAGGGGGTTGAACTGGCAGAAAAATTTCCTCAACATTCAGCATCTCTCCCCTAGAGCCCTGGTCAGCAGGGACAATATGAAGAGGAATCAAGAGAAAGGTGATGGAGCGTGATGTACACATTTCTCTGGGTAGAGGTTCTGGGTGACCCCTCTTGTGTAACGTGATGCTGAGCTGCTGAGTTTCTTATACAGTGTATTCATATCTCTGTTCCTATTGAGGGCAAGGGGACAAACCAAACAGAAAAATTGCCAAATGCATTCATCTACCACACCACTGCAATTTTATGCCATTTTATCTGTGAATTTACCTGAATCCTCATCTATTCTTTCTTTCTTTTTTTTGATTTCAATCAAAGAAATATCCCTTTTTCTGACCAAGGCTCTGTATCTAGTTTTCCTGGGTCTCATTTCTTTAATTCCTTCATTCACATTTCATAAAACATATACCTTTTGCTTCCCATATTATCAGCTTCTTCTTTACTACATCATTTTTATCAATATTTATTCAAGCACATATCTCTTTCCTTGAAATAAAAGAGATAAAGATAGAAATAGGCAGACAGAGAAATGAGAGAGAGAGAGAGAGAGAGAGAGAGAGAATATGAGAATGTTTGGGGCTGACATTAAAGACTGAAGTCTTAAAGAAGAAAGTAATAAAGGAATATTCAAAAACAAACTACTATGTAATTAGTGGTTGAAGTTAAAAAATAACTTTATCATTCTGGAAAGCATGTCCCTTTGCTCACATAAAGCTACTTCTTATATTATTAATTTCAGTTTTTACAGTAACTGGGATACTTACTGGGACCAACCCAAATGATAGAAATGGGAAAAATGACACAAAAATCTCCTAAGGGATTTTGGGGTAAAATTTATGGAATACATTAAAGGTCTTCCAAGAAATAGAATAATTACCCATGATATACCTGCTATAAAATGGAAAAATATATATGGGCCCTATACAAAAGGGAGAAAAAAGGGATCAGTACAAATATGCATGTTAAAGTAAATGGTAGGTTAAAATTCAATAATCATGAAATTGAAGAACTGGGACAGACCATTTGTTCCTACACTCAAAGACTTTCATTTTATCATATTATTAATTTATTAAGTCACTTAACATACACTTACTGAAGTTCCTGTATGAAAAATGCAATGCCATGTGTTGAATGCAGATATGAATAAAACTCGGCCCTTAACTTATATAACTTACATGATGTGTTCACCTTTGAAGATCAGATAATGCAACTCCACGTAGTTAACTTACTGTTTAGTTATTTGTCCTTAGTTATTAATCCTACTCACATCCTGGGTACATGCAAGTCTGAACTTTCTTCTTTGGCCCCTCTTGTGATTGGGAGGGTCCATGTGACTATTTGTATTCAGTGTCCACAGAGGAGACTCATATTTCTTTCTGGTTTGATTATTCAATACCAGTCCAAGACTTTCCATAATTTTTTTCTTCTCTCATATCAGTGAGTAGTGCTAAGAGTAGCTGCTCTGTCACTGAGTTCTGGAGTTGAAATAACAAAAGGAGAGGCTCCAGCTGGCCCTCAGGGAGCATGAGAGCTCCCATAGTTTCTCGTGAGTGACATTTTAAATGTTTTGTTACCATAATATAATGTAACCTAACGTGACTATTTATTTGACTGTAAGTCTCCCAGGTAATCTCAGACTTTCTAAAATAGATTATAATTATTTATGTATTTTTTAGGTTTTTATTTTTTTTTTAGAGAAAGGGTCTTCCTTTTTGGCCCAGGCTGGAGTGCAATGGTGGGATCATGGTTCACTGTAGCCTAGACGTCCTGGGCTCAAGTGATCCCCCTGCCTCAGCCTCCCAAGTAGCTAGGACTATAAGCATGCACTACCACGCCTGGATAATTTTTTAAAATTTTTGTAGAGACAGAGTCTCACTATGTTGTCCAGGCTGGTCTGGAGCTCCTGGCCTCAAGCAATCCTTCTGCCTCAGCCTCCCGAGTGACTACAGATGTGAGCCACTGTGCCCAGCTTATATGTATTTACGTTTTCTCTTGCCACATTGGAAAAGTTTACTGATAGGATTTGCATTTAAGAATACTTTACACAGAGTAGGCACTTAAAAGATATCTTTTTTCTTACCAATGACAACAAAAATAAATAAATGAATTATTATACAACCATATGACTGTTCTCTTTTATCTGTATTTTCAGTCTAGAATTACATTTTTTAATGTACACTCTGCATTGAATAATCCTACATGCTCTCACTGAGACAGGTACATTTTGCTTCCTAAGAGATTCTTTGTACTGTAAAGGGCATGGGCAAATCATTATTGATATACCCATAAGTTTTTTGTACAACATTTCCGAGATGTGTTGGCTGGTACAGGATTGGCCTTGATTATACTTGGAATGAAAGCACCAATACAGATTTAGAAAGTGCTGACACAGTATCACTGACTTATATATCTATAACCAGTCTGTTTCCAATTTTACAAGAAGGTCTAGCTGGCAGTGTTAGCATTTTTCAAAAGTTGAAAGCAACAGGAAATAACCTTATGTTTAATAGCCTTGTTTTGCTAAGAATGAGATTTTTTCCTATGAAATTTATTGATTCATTTCAACATTCCACCATAGATAGCATTGTCAAAATTGTTTACTATTTGAAAATAGAATCAATGCTTAATAACTAACATTAAAGTAGGGGAGTATTGCCATAGGTAATTTAAATACAACAGATCAACTTCTCCTATTTGTGATACATATACACATATTTACATATGTACATACATATGTATACGCATATGTATTTACATACTTTTTTCTTTTAAATAAATCGGTTTTCAATATGATATGATTACTATAAGAAGAACTGACTCAAGATAAAAGATACCACTTTTTTTTCACTGTAGTTTTAGAAGCTCTTGGTTGCTAGACATAGAAGTTCATTTCAGTAAACGCACATAAGTTGCGGTTTGTTGGAGGTCTTCAAGGGACAGAATGGTAACAGAACATAGCTAGTCTCCATGGAAAGAAGAGTTTGATCCTAGAAAATAAGCAAATGTTTTCTAGCTTTCTCTTTGGCATCAAATGTACTTCTGTCTTTCATTGTGGTTCTTTGTGGCTGATCCTTTCTTCTGCTCTCTCAGAAAATGACTTAATCTCCATTGTTGAAAATAACCTGTGCAAGCCTTGTCAATGCAGCCTTTAATTAATACAGTCACAACTTCTTGTCTACCTTTCTTTTTTTTTCATCTGTTACTTCTTCCTCCCAACTTGTTTTGAAATGGTCATCATAGTTCATGGATGTCCATTCAAGAACCAAAAAAAATCTAACTAGAGAATAGGCATATGGGAGAATAGTACAACAAACTCATTTTTTCAGGTGCAATTGGTGATGTAGATTGAACTATTAAAGAATATTGACTAGAACAATTTCACTTGTGTGTGTGAAAGAATATGTGTGTGTGTTTTGATTTGACTGATAGCTACATAGTAGAAGGATTCACGGTTGATTTTAAAAGAAGAAAACATTTCCTACAAGATAGCTGTTTAAGGTTAAAAATAAGAGTTAACTAAAATGCTAAGAATACCATCCAAGAAAAAGACTATGAAATGAGAAGCCAATTTAGTATGAGTAAGGTGCCATACAAATTATTCTATTTATGTCTTTATAAACAAAATCTGAAAGATAATAACAAATGAATTTACTTTATCAATGGATGATACTAATATTTGAGACCATCATAATGGTTTTAGAACATTCCTGAAAAATGTGGCTTTTGCATTTTTGTTTTTATACATTTCACTCATGTATACTATAACAATCTTATTTTGGGTCCAAATAAATAAGCATTAGTGGTCTTTCTCAAAAAGAATCAGTTAAAAATCTTTATACAGCACCCCCAGGAAAGTTTTGTAGAATCTAAATATGCTAAAATTGGAATTAATTCCATTGATAAATTAGGAGCTCATTTTATTTATAAATACACTTTTTCTCTAAGGAGAATTTTCATTTTTCCAATGTATGAAGCATTGTAACATGAGTAAATTATCAATGCATACATAGAATACAATGGAAATTAACGATCCACAAACGTTTCCTTAGAAATAGATCAGTCTCATATGTAACCTAAATATTAGGATACAAATACTCATTAGGTATCATTCATGAGTAATAATTCTGGATGCTCCAAATTTCTGAAAAACTAACACAAGAAGCATGGTAATAACAATATTGCCTCTAATGTCACAAAAGGCATGAAAAAGCATCTAAGTGATTTATCATGTTTAACCAGAGCCAAAGTTAGCAGCTCTTTGATACAAGCACAGAAGGTCTGAAACAAAGCAACTATTTTTGAGACTTCAAAGAAAGAAACTTTACACTATGCAAAGTAGCTCAAGGTGATGTCCTGAACTGTATAATTAGTCAATGAATGTTTATTTTGATAGAATAATGACTGTATCAATTTGCTAGAAAACTTGAAAGCAGTGCTCAGTAAGAAAGCTGTTGAATTCTATTGCAACATGTACTCTATTCTCCTTGATAATGATATCCGAATTAAAACCTCATGAGAAAGTCAGTAATTTTTTTTCAAGTCTAAGCTTCCCCTGAATTGCAAATTATTACTTTTCTCAACATAACTATGATGGTCGCTTTCAATTTCTGTTGTGAAACAGCAATTTTCAATGCCAAATTGACATTTAAGAGCATTGTGGGAACCTACCACAGGTCTTGCAGAAAATAGTATAGATTTGTTTGTTAGGGATTTATAGTGGAATTACAAAGATCCCCTTAGAACATTCAAAATTCCTGGCAAATCTCGCTGGTATTGATGAGTATTGACCCATTACTCTCTTGAATGGCAGAAATGCTGTTCCAGTCATCTTTTTAAATTTTCTTTCTATTTTGTAAACTGGATGCTTATAAGCATATTCACAAAACTTGAAATAACTTTTCCTTCCTTTTAAAAAGTGCCTACGCAGCCACCATAGCTATCTAATGCTATCATTAAATGCAATATTGCTATGAATACAATTCTACTCAAGCAATTTTAATTATTTTAACAATTTCAGTATGCAGAGATTTTGCCCCTGGCATCTTATTTGGCTATTTTCTATAGCACAGTTCACTTAAAATCAGATATTTTAATGTATTAAACAAAGAAAATCATGCGTGCAAAATGTCCCCCTACGTTTTCCAATGGAATGACTTATGTTCTTGAACCAGAGCCAGGTAATATAAGATACGTAATATACCGCCCCAATCCTTGGTGACTTAAGATAACTAACATTCTAGGGGTTGGCAATTTGGTCGTGGAGAAGGGTACCAGGCAGTTAGACGTATCTTGTATCTTTATTGGGCTGGATGGGCTGGGTGCTGGCTGATCTAGCTTGGCCTATGCTGGGATGGCTCATTTCTGCTTCAAGGGGGCTCTCACCCTTCCACGTGTTTGTTCAAGTTTGTTCTCCCAGCAGATTCTCAGAGTTTCAAGATACTGAGCTGGGTTCCAAGACACTGAGCAGAAGCATGTATGTCCTTTTGAGTTGTATGAAACAGCATGACATTACTTCCTCCAAATTCTGTTGACCAAAGCAGGTCACAAGGTCAGCCCAGGTTCAAATACAGGAGAAACAGAATCTGCCTTCTAATGAGAGGAGTTTTAAAGTCACATTCCAAAGGGTACAGATACAGGGAAAAATAAAGAATTTTGGCCATTTTTGTAGTTTACCACAAGTCTCATATCTCCAAAAGGTCCTTTCAATATGGAAAGTAGCAAAGCACTTTAAAAAAAGGATTCCTAGGAAGTGGGCTTAGAATATACCTGGAAGCCCACTTGAAATTATTGAAAATGGGGAGTTGAGCCAGCTTCACAATCTCCCTAAGATTTTGTTTTCTTCTTAAATAAATAGAAAATTGGTATTTCGTCCGATCTGGTTCAGAGTAATTTCTATGCATGAGAGAATGAGCACATCAATAATATCTATCATAAAAATTAGGAGTTAATGACAAAGATACTTTTAGTTTACATGACAAAATGCAGAAAGATAAATCTAGAAAATAAGTTGTTGATGATAAACAATTCCTGCTATCGAAATGTCCAGCAAATGCAGCTACCAATATGGTGTTGAAGGCTGCTTTTTAAAGCAGGGACCAGGTTCAGGGACTTCCTGTTGAGTCAGCTATGCCATGTCACAGTGCCAGTTGTCTAGGTAGTGACTGAAAGTCCACAAATTCCCAAGTTACTACCAGGAATAATTGTGACAACGTAAAATATTTGGTTAGAGATTTAACATCCAGCCCATGGAAAATATTATACTGCAAAAGTATACTGTAAAACTCATGTTTGGTTTTTGTAGGAGAGAAATTTTTACCAATCATGATATTTTTCTGAAAAAAACAAAATTTTTTTAAATGGTGCATACCATAGACAAAAATTTATAAGTTCTGAAAATAGCAGGATTACTCTAGTATGACATATATTTTTGAAATTTAAGTTATTCCTATAATCAAACAGGAAGAATTGAAGAATATTTAGATGTTTATAAACAAACATTTCTTTTAATAAGGAAATAAAGATTCAGAAATGTAGCCAACTTAGTCAAATACGCATAGCTAGCCTATTGATGAAGCTGAGACAAGAACTTAGGTTTTTTGATCTCCAAAACAGGGGTTTTCTGCTATTCCATTCCACAGGATATTGTTTAATACATGTGAAAAAGTGTGACTTTACCCCACTTTCTTGTATGTGCTGCCTGTGAGTGCCTGTCTGTGTGTATCTGTGTGTTTTTGTGCTGTCTGTTAAAGGAATAGAATTTTTTTTTTCTTTTTTTTAGTGTTTGATTAAACACTGCTCCAACATTCTAAGTTTCCCATTTAAGGAAACAAGATGCTAAGAAGGTAAGAAACTTTGGGAACATAAATGCTACCAATTGGGTAAAAAAAAGCAATGAAGAAGTAAATTTATAACATAATTTGAACAGCATTTAGGACTGCAGAGTGTATCAAAATGTTTGTATTGTACAGCGCAGAATAAAACCAAGACAGGTCTTTGTGTACTTTAAATTCTTACTACTTCAAGGCAACTGGAAGATGTGAATTTTGGATAATCTTTATGCTTGACTCATGTCCAGTGCATAAACATCATTTCTATGACAAAAATATCATAATGATGGCATCTTCCATGTGATTTTCCTTTTTTTTACACAGATTAATATTTCACATGTTACAAAATTCACTAGCTATATATATTTCCCATTATTTTATAATACACTGACAAAAATAAATATCCTGTGCTTCCAGCATCAGTGCTTTTTTACCAAACAAGAATTTCCACTGAGAAAAGTTATGGTTATTACCTTAAACGAGATGTGTTATTTTATTTTTCCAACAACGGAAGGCCTCTACAAGTCCAAAGTCAGAAGCAATTATATACTACAGAGCAGAATAATAGAACACTGTACTGGGATAAATTTTGTGCCCACTTAATTGAAATACTTGCCAAGGAGCTGGGTGAGAGCAATGAATTTCAATCATTTTAAACAATGGATAAATGAGACACATTCCTTCTAAATGACACATTTTAGCTGTCTGGAAGCCTATTCACAGTTGTGCGTGGTAGTGTAAGTTTGCCACTCTGTTCCTTACAATTGGTCTATTTCAAGCTGTGCTTTGAAGCTTTTTATTCTAAAGAGCTTTCTTAATATTAAGGAAAAAGAAAATGTTTTTAGATGTAGCATACACACTAATATTTTTCAACTTTCCCTAGAATATATACATATGTATATTTGTATTTCTGTCTCTATCTTTCTCACTATATACATATAAAATATGAATACATTTTATTAACTTTTTACATCAAATCAAGTTGACCTACGTTAGATATTTTTATATTTTAATCCTTAGCTTTGTATATATTTGTTCCTTTTTTTTTTTAAACCAGAATGTAATGATTGAACAATACCAGTAACTCAAAGAGCAAAGAAAATAAATTCGCTTCAACATCAATATTCTTAAATAAGTATCTCTTTATATTTCTGAAAAACTATAACCTGACAAAAGAGAAATAAAGAAAAGATAATTCTGTCCTGAAGAAAGCCAAATAAAAATAACAGAAAATAGAAGCAGGGAACACTTGGGTTAATGAGTTATAAGCAGAGTGGCTATATCACTTATTATCCAAATAATGCCATTTTTGAGAGTGAAAGAGGGTATTATTAATAACTAAACCAGACCACAGACATAAACAGGAATTCTCCCAGGCAAACCAGTCCATGTGGTTTCTCTGTTCACTCTATTTGTAGGTTTTTAAATCTTAGATACATTTTTAAAAAATGATATGGTATTATTTTTAGTGTGCATATTAAAATGATTAGTATATTTTATATTTTTATTTATAGTTCCAAAATTGTTTAAAAGCAAAGGATTAAGATAGAGAAATGATATAAAATAGGCAAAATTTACCTATAAGGCAATACAAAATGTATTTTCTCTTTGCCTTGCAAGTTGAAAACTCCTCAGGAAGCTCTGAATCTTAAAATGTCCTACAGATTAACGTGGACTAAGTTAAATCTCTAATTTTTTTTATAGCATCACCCCTGAAAAAATTGCTATTCCACAGTAATTAGCAATGTCTCTTGGGTATTTTTAAAGTTTTTCCTTGGCTTTTGGTTAATAAACAAAGACTACCTTCTTTGTAAATTTGATGCAGTGCAAACGAAGAGCTCCACTTGATGCCTTCTGGCTTTAATTCTAAAACTGCTCTTGCCCAGTGAGCTGGAGAAGGATCCTCTTTAGTAATTTTACTCACCTTATAAGAGCACATCATGAATTTTTGTTTGTTTGTTTATTTGTATATTTTTAGAAATCACAAAATTTACTTGGGAAATTTTATTACCCTTTTTGAAATTAATGCCTATAATAATCATACCTAATTGTTGCTGTGCTTTTCTGAGATGTTTCTAGACATATCTACAGAGAGGGAGCAGTGGAGGGCTGAGTATAGGGTAAGAACACCCAAATATAAAGAAATGAAGAAATTAAATGGCAACATGTTGCTAGAATGCCACTGCTATCTCTGAATGCCCCTCAAAATTTATCCTCATTGAAACTTTATCCTCATTGTGGTGATATTAAGAGGAGGGGTCTTTGGGGAAGTGATTAAGTCATGAGGGCTCCATTCTCTTGAATAGATTAGTGCCTTATAAAAGTGCTATAGGGAACTAACTTAGTCTCCTTTTGCTTTTCTGCTCTTCTGCCATGTAAGGACACAGCATTCTTCCACCATTTTTGCCCTTCTGCCTTCTGCCATGTGATGATATTTAGGCAGTGTCATCTAAGAGGAATGGGCCATCACCAGACACTGAACCTACCGTTCCCTTGATCTTGGACTTCTCAGCCTCCAGAACTGTGAGGAATAAATTTCTACTACTTATAAACTACATAGCCTAAAGTTTTTGTTATAGAAGCACAAACAGACTGAGAGAGCCCTTTAATTGCATGCACATATATTTAACATGAGCATTGTCCATCTATTGTTTTTCAAAAACACTAGTGTTCTCAACAATTAGTTTTAAAACGTGCCCTTCCCAAGAAGTGATTTACTTCTTTCTTTTTTAATTTTAAAATTTGGAGAATAGATTTTTTTCTGAAATTAACATCTTCCCCAAGCAGCTTCCCTTATCTAATCTGACTTCTCAGCAATACTTCATCTTAGAGTTGGCTATTTTAAAAATTGTAAATATTACGAGATTGTTTTCACTCCATCAGGCTTGCACAATGCTTGTTTCCAAACACACACACACTCAAACAATGGTGTACACACACACAATCACACAGATGTGCATACACGAAGAATTTGACTGCAGAGGGAAGTGGAGTAGGGGGATTGAAATGAGAGAGGGAGAGAGAGAGAGTGAAGCAATATCTCACACGAGAGAGACATGATGAATTATAAAAGGTATTGTTATATACTCTTTCTACATAAACTATGAGAAAATTGTAGTAATCCAGAACTATGTATCTGTATCAGTTAAAAATGGATATTGAAGAAAATACATACAGACCATAATTTTTGAATAACTTAATATTATAAAGTGGTAATTGAGTACTGTAAAAGGAAAGCAGTATTAATAAGTTTGCTATTATACAAAAAGATACAGACCACCCATATCACTTCATCGGAATATCCAAGTAAAAACTGGGGGAAATGCACAAGTTGTGAGCTCAAATAACTTGATTAGCTCAGTCTAGCAGGAATATCCATATAAATTAATATCTGTAAATTTCACTTGTTTGTATAAAATTGGCTAATTTGGTGGATTAAAATAACATATGCAAGGTAATATCACCATATTCAAAACATCTAGATAATCAAATAATATTGATTATCACATTTTCTAATTCAGTTTGACAGATTTTCCAAATGCACCTTTTCTGTATTATATTATCTTTCTTTCTCTCTGTTTACTAATAGTCTACAAATTTATGAAGTTAGTTTTTGAACAAGATTACTTTTTGAATAAATAAATTTTATAAACTCATGAGAAATTTTAAGAGCAGAAAGTGCATCACTTTTTAAATAAAAACATTAGTTTTGAGATTTACAGTTTGCAAATCAATGACACACATGAGACTTAACTTGCATCTCATGACCAAAAAATGTAAGTGTTTTATTATCATTTTTTAAGTGATGAAATGGGATAACAGCTTAAAGGGATTTTCAGTCAGTACTAGAAGAAAAGGTCAAACAGTAAGTAAATGACAGAGCTTTGATCCAAAATTGAGTTATCTGAACCCAAATACTATGACACCTATTTCTAAATTTCTTTTCCTCATTAAAGTTTGCATTTAATATTAAGACATATTTTATAATCATATATGTAGTCTTACTGGAATAAGATAGTGATAGCAATTAAAACTACACAGGCCTTGGGTATTTTTCATGAAAAGTTTATTTCATGTGTTATGTTTGGAGAAATTAGTGGCATAAACAAAAACAAAATTTTTTCTTCATGTCTTTCATACTCTTCTTAAAGTTAAATAAGCTATTCATTCGATGTAATTTGTAAGTGAACAGAGTGAGTTATCCATCTTTTTTTTTGACTTCTCTTTGACTCAAAATAAGTTACTTATCTATTATTTTAGCTACATTTATTTATAATATCCATATTTTCCATGTTGAATGAGAAATATAAATTGTAATTCCAGGAGATATGGACTTGAATTTATTGACTCAAAAACTGAGCTCTCTTCTGGGCAGTAGAGGCACAACAGAAATAAAAATACTATATGTGCCCTCATGGAGCTCATAGTTTAGAGGGGAGAGACAGATGAAAATGTTTATATGTTGGGGGATAAACATGCTATGGAGAAAAGACAAAGCTAGTTCAGGAAAACAAGGGAAATGGGGGAGATGTTTTTATACTCTGTTATTTACTACAGGAAGTCTCTGATAATGCAACATTGTAGAAGAGATCAAAGTAAAATGAATGAGTGAGTGCAGTGGTTTTTTAGGGGAGAGCATTCAGGTCAGTGAAGTAATAGATGCAAAGACTCTGAGGTTGCTGTGCAATGAAAACAGCATGGAGGCCAATGCATCCAGAGTACTGTGATAGAATTGTGGAGTGGTAGGTGATTAGATCAGTGAAATTGTTGGAGGCCAGAGCATATCAGGACTTTTAAAGTATATTTTCTTTAATATTTGAGTGAGATGGTGTGATACGTTGAATTAGTTACTCCAAAGATATCAAGATTCTAATACCTGTGATCTAAAAATGTTACCTGCAAAAGGGACTTTGTAGATACAGTTAAATTAAAGATCATGAGATGAAGATCTTATCCTGAATTATCCAGATAGGCATTAAATGTAATCACAGGGACCCTTAGAATAGGAAAGCAAAGGGACTTTTGATACAGAAGAAGAAAACAATGTGACAATGTTACTGAACCAAATTGGGGTCTGCTCCTCCGGCACAGCAAAGCCAGACATTGATACTGAGAGTTGCAGTAGGAGATAAAGATATTTTATTGCATGGTGCCCTGAAAGAAGAATGGGCAACTAATGCCTAAAACCCAAACTCCCTAATAGCTTACAAGTGAGGGTTTTTTAAGGCAGGGGTACATGTTAGGAAAGCAGAAATTGCAGGCAAAATCATAAGTCAATACATGGAGGTGATACATTGGTTTGGCCCAAAAAGGCGGGATATCTTGAAGAGCGGGCTTATGGGTCATAGCTGGATTCAGAGATTCTTTGATTGGTGGAAAGGTGTGTTAATGTGGGTATAACTCTTTCCAGGACCTTCAGAGAGAAATTTAGAACAAAAACCTGCTGTCAGAGTTCAGGTCTCAGTTCCCGCTTATCTGCATTTTCCATCTGTTGGGGGTTTCTGAAAAACAACTCAAGAATATATGTTAGGATGTTATCTTTTACTTTCCATAGGAAACCAAAACAGCATGACTCTGGCTTGCTTGAAGGAATATTTTTATTACTATCTTCTTGCCTGTCAGCTTGTTGGGTTTTTTTTTGGTTTTTTTTTTTTACTTTCCAAGGTTGGTTAGGTACCTAGAATTTCCTTTAAAGGGACTCAAGATTTTTCCTTTATTTCCATGATTAGAGGGACTCAGCAGGTCCCTAAGAGGGGTCCCTGCTCCTTCTCAACAATAGAAATATGATGCTATGGTTTCTGACTTTATTGAGGAAGAAAGGGCCATAGGCCAAGGAGTTCAAGGAATGCAGCTCTAGAAACTGAAAAAGGCAAGGAAAGGGATATACTAGAGCTTCCAGAGGGAGCCCAGCCCTGCTAACACATTGATTTCAGCCCAGTGAACTGATTTCAGATTTCTGACTTGCAAATCCAAGAGAATAATTGTGTGTTTTTTGGAACCACCAAGTTTGTGGTAATGTGTTACAGCAGTCATAGGAAACTAATATGAATGGGACCTGCTACAGCATTTGAGCAGAGTAGTGGCATAAATAGAAGGGAGAACAATCAGCATCTGTGTGATAATAGTAGGCAAATCATTCATAGAAATGGGAAGAAGATCATGATGTGGATGAGAAAGGAGAAATGCCTGTAGAGAAGTTCTCTTCAGACACACGGGACGTGATCCTGGGTACACACAGAAGAATTCGCCCTAGGAAGAAACAATGGCAGCTCACAAACTTTCACTGGAGAGAAAGAAGGATATTTGAATACATATGCAGAAGTTTCCAAAAATGAAAACCAAAAAAGGTCACTGTGTATGCTCGGAACAAATTTTCTATCTTTTTAACAGAAATCAGTTGGGTGACAGTTCTTAGTTATGAAAATGTAAGTCTACTAAACACCTACTTTATAGCATCACCTTTTTTGTTTTGAGAAAGGCTGATCCTCTTGGAAAATCTATATTTGCAGAAGACAGAAAAGGAGATTTATATAATGTTCTTAGATTTAAAAGGTCAGTATTCAACAGTGAACATCTAGCAGTGAAAAAAGTGATAGCACTAATGGAATCCTCAGCCTCTTTTCTTTGCTACCTTTGGTTAGGAAGATCCTGTGAACTCTGCTTCCTGAACTTTGAACTGATATATCAAACTGCCTACGGGATGTTTAAGAAGCAGCTCACTCATACCCCAAACTGAATTCCTGATCTTCTTTCCATGTGTTTTACTCACTGCTTTCCCTACCTCAGTTGTTCCTGATTTTATTGTTTTTAGCGGCTTAGGTTTTGCTTAGGTCAAATTCCTGGAGCTCAATTTTTACTTTTTTTCAAAGCCCAACATCTACTGTATCAGGAAATCTTACTGGCTGTCCATAAAATATATTTAGTATCAGGACATTTGTAACCACCTCACTGTTCCTACTCTGGTCCAAAGCACTGAAATCTCTAGCCTGGGTTATCTCTACTATGGTCTAAATTCAAAGAACAGCACCTAATTATTCAAAATTTAAGTTAGATTAAATGATAAATCTGCTTATAACTTTTCAGTGGCTCCCTATTTAAGAAAGAGTAACATCCAAAGTTCTTTCAAGACATATGCGTCTTTCCCTGTTTTGACCCCCTACCTTACCTCTCTGGCCTCAGTACTCAACACTCTCGCTCATTATGCTCAGAGACACTGGCATCCTTTGTATTCTTTCCAAAGATCAGGTACGCTTCTGTCTCAGAGCATTTGTTCAAGCTCCTTCCATTCCGTGGGCCTGTCTACACCAGATATTTTCTTGCTAGTTAGTTGTATCACATTCCTCAAATTTGGGAAGAGATGCCATCATCTCCTCAAGATCTACGTCGATCACCCTATTTAATAGTACAGGTTGCTGCTTTTTCCACATGCACACATTTCCAATTCCCTTTACTCCTCTGTATTTTTTTTTAATTTTTTTTACATATCACGTATTACCTTCTCATATACTATATATTTTACCTCTTAATTATGTCAATTCTTTAGTGTCTACCTCCTCTTAAATAAAAATTTGAGATCCATAGGGCAGGGAGGTTTGAATACTTTATTCAGTAATGTATCCCAAATGTCCTGACCATGCCTAGCATATAGTTGGTACTTGACAAATATTTGCTGAATACATGAATGAATTACCAAGCTGCTGAGAATCTCAGACAATTTGGAAGAAAATATTAAAAGAGATGTAACAGATTTCCCAACAATAAGGCATGGGAATATTACATTTAAAGAACTGAATTAAAAAGAAGTGGCTACAATTATACCTTAAATTAGCAAAGAGGACCATTTATATACTTACACTCAAATTACAGCAATTATGCTGAATGTGAACATTTGTAGCTAACAGATTAACAGTCCCTTTTACATTGTGCATTTTGATTAATCTGAACATGTAGCCCTACTGTGGCTTTCCCGTAACTTATCCTTCATTCCAATTCTAAATTTTGTGTTACGTCCACAGAATCCAAGCAACCAAAATGCACCTTCAAAGGAATTGTTAATTCATCAATAGCCTGTAGATAGATATATACCATTGCTTCCAAAAGAGTAATGAAGTATATCATAAATATTACAAACCAATGAGTATTATGTTTTTCCTTGGAGTTTTTCTTTGGCGTTTCTTGGGAATATGAACAGAAAATATATAAACATTTAACGTTAATACTGTAACTATGTATCTCTCTATCTATCTATCTTTTGTCATTTACAAGTGCAATGCATGTTAATTAATTCTACAAATAATTAGTGAACATTGACTATATGGACAACATTGCTGTATGTTGGTTCCCAAACAGGAAAAACATCATGAATCTTTTCCTCAAGGAATTTACCGTCTAATGTAGAAGACATATGCATAATAAGATAATTGTATTATAATATTATAATATTATAGGTGCAATTATAACAGTATATGTGGTTTATTGTATATTTATGTAAGCATAGAGGAAAATACCTTTGATAAGGAAAGCATGCTACATGACTAAAATATCACCTTCGAGTTCTTGATGATGAGGTGATGTTAGATAAGATGGGGTAGGTCTAGGTAAAAATGATGGAGGGGAGTGAGTTTCATTCCATAAGGAAAAAGCTTATCAAGAATGTGATGACAAGGAAAAGCATGAAATTGAGTGAGAAAATCAAGTTCTGTGAAAATAAGGATAGAAAATACTTAAGTCAGAGAATTGTAGGAAAATCTGGTGGCGATTTTGGGATTAAACAGTTAATTTGAGATCTTTAGATAGTTTAAGCAGTGAAAACTTTGTGATCCATCTTCATATGTAACTAAAATGTTAAAAAATTTTAAACTATAAAGTAGATATAAAAAGCCCAGTAAATAATAGATTCTTCTTGAAATAGTGCATTTGAAGACTTTTTTTTGAAATATGAAACTTCTTATTCTTCAAAATAATTTTTTTTTAATTCTTGCATTCTGGTGTCTTTAACACAACCTGGTGTAATTCAAAACTGAACCTAGAGTAGCAAGGAAATTGTATGCCCTGTCGAGAGTTTGACATAGCCCTGTGATTGATGAAAAATCGTTGGTAGGTTTTAAAACATTGTATAAAATAATCACACTTTTACTTCGGAAAGATGACTCTGATATCTGCGCAGAAGATTGAGATCTGGAAACAGACAGGCGGGTTAATTTTCTGTTGTGTTTGCCAGAGTAAAAAGAGGTGACTCCTGAAAAAGAGTTTGTTAGTTAATAGATCTGGGACATAGCGATTAATTGGATTTTAAAGTGAAGAAGAGGAAGGAATCTATTAAGAGTCCCAATTTACTAGCTTGATGGCTTAATGATTCTTGGGGTTACTAACTAATATTGTGTTGGAATGAGAGCGGGGAAGAGGGTAACTTTCATATCACAAATGTAGTAATTTAAGTGCTTGTAGGTATATGCTGTTGCTATTAATTTGGGAGTTATAAGCATATAAATTACTGTGGAAAACTGTCAGTAAATGAAAACACCTAGAGACTAGAAACACTGAAGAGCAACAAGAGCCGTGGAAAATAAAGAAGCTTTTGTAATAACGACACTTGGTAGGCGGGTTGATGAGCTCATGATGCTTTGAAAAGCCACCTCTATTTATTAATAATATTCTGAACAGTAATGTGACTTATATAAACACATTATTATTATTTAGAAACCTAATAAAATTACTTCTTAAAAGCAAAAGATAGCTCTGACATTATAGATGTCTAGGTCTTACGTCTAGTCGATTTTTTAAAAAGTGGTATCTACAGCCTCATGGAACTTATAAAAAGCAATGTCCAGCAATCCCAACTTTCTTTTGTGTGTCTAACCAACTTCTTTTTATTTAGTGTTATAATGGTATATTAAAAGAATATTATCTACATATAATTTTGTTTTCAATGATATATTTGAAAAATATATTAAATTAAGTACTTCTAAGAATCTACAGAAATATGGACTGAATAATAATACAGTGAGATGGATTCATGAATAGATAAAGTAAGATCAAGAGTGTCCATTCAGGTTTGCACAGAGAAATGGAAGCTTAGGTGACGGTATGAGGCATCACGGCCAAACTGCGAACTGGGGAGATGGCCGAGACTGACCCCAAGACAATGCAGGATCTCACCTTGGTGGTGAAGACACTCCTTCAGCAGATGCAAGATAAATTTCATACCATGTCTGGCCAGATCATTGGAAGAATTGATGATATGAGTAGTCACATTGATAGATCTGGAGAATAACATTGCAGAACTCATGACACAGGCTGGAGTGCAAGAAATGGAAGAAAACAAGATACCTGCCACACAAAAGAGTTGAAGGTTGCTAATAATTTCCACTCAAATCTGGAATACCATTTTTCCAAGCCAAGAGAAAACTGAATTGCTTTTTGAGACTAACTACTATGTGTAGACAGGTTTTATAATGTAAGATGTGCATTCTTATCACATACTATATAGTTAGTTTATAGAGTGATTTATCCCCCAGTTTCTTGAACACGGTATCTTCACATCTTAGACCTTGGTCAGTTGTGCTATTGATTATTAAACACTAAAACTTTGGTGGTTCCTGAATAAAAATTGTCCAATATTTTAGTGCATTTTTGTGAAGTCATTTTTTTTCCTACTGTTCCTTTAGTAGTAGTTGCTATTTGATAAAAGTTGCTATGCAATTTTTTATTAAATGGTAAATCCTTCAATTATAGTTAGACCTGGTGAAGTAAGACATTTGTAGAGTTTAGGGTTCTTTGATTCTCAGCACAAAGTGACTGTTTAGGTAATACCAGATAGTGTGTTGGCAATACTTTTCAAATGGCTCAAAACATTTAAGAAATGCTTATTCAGAAATATCTGTCACAGCTCTGTTACCAAAACTCAGAATTGAACTTTGACTTACGTATAAGTTCCTGAGATCAGATGCTAAAGTCAATGAAAAGTAACCACTGCCACTTTCCTGTTTTAGAACTTATTTAAAATACAGAAAATAACAGAATAGACTGATGAAATGAGACGTTCATTAGTTACGGTTTTGCATGAGATTTTAATACTTCAGTAGAATCCTGCATTATTCATCCACAGTGGTTAGCATAAAAATCTGGCAGGATTTTAAAACTGTTACCCCATCTTTTCTTGGAATGAGAGAGAGAACATGAAAAGAGACCACTTTAAGTCCATGCCAGTTGCTTGGCTAGAAAATGATAAATGACATATATAGTAGGCTCAAGTTTTTAAGATGTACTATTTTACTTTAACTATTTCTTACCTAAATTCTTGCAGAGTAACAATTTTATTATTGATTATAGAAGGCAGGGATAATAACTCTTCCCACTCAAAAATGTAGTGTGCGGTATGCCAAGCCTTAGAGGCCAATGTTGATGATCTGGAAGGCAATCCACGTGATTGTCACCACAAAGTGATTTTATACAATGAAAACTTGAAAATTTATGAAAGTTGAGGAATGGTATAGTCTTTCATAAAGGGAAACTCTTAATGAAAACAGTATGATTTTGTTTTAATTTCCCATATCACCAGTCTTGATTGTTCGTATTGCAAATATATAATATTAAATAATTTGTCCTACTTATAAATTATATGAGGAACACAAATGAGTAAAGTTCTTCTGTAATAAAATGAATTCACCACTATTATTAGCCAGCTACAGAACCTCCTTTGATTGGTCCAGTTGGTTGTACCAACACAGACCAATGGAACAGGACTGAGATCCCAGATATAAAACCATCCTCATATAGCCATCTGATCTTTTACAAGGCAGACAAAAACATACACTGGGGAAAAGAATCCCTATTCAATAAATGGTGCTGGGAAAATTGGATAGCCACATGTAGAAGACTGAAACAGGATCCACACCTCTCACTTCTCACACAAATCAACTCACGATGGATAAACCTAAAGCATGAAACCATAAGAATTCTAGAAGAAAATGTTGTAAAAACTGTTATAGACATCAGCCTAGGCAAATAATTTATGAAGAAGTCCCCAAAAACAATCACAGCAACAACAAAAATAAATAAATGGGACCTGATCAAATTAAAAAGTTTCTGCACAGCCAAGGATACTATCATTAGAGTGAATAGACAACCTACAGAATAGGAGAAAATATTTTCATGCTATACATCCAATAAAGGGCTGATCACTAGAATCTATGTAGAACTCAGGAAAATCAGCAAGAAAAAACCAAACAACCCCATTAAAAAGTGGGCAAAGGACATGAATAGAAACTTTTCAAAAGAAGATAGACTAATGGCCAAGAAACAGATTAAAAAATGCTCAACATCTCTAAGCATCAGGGAAATGCAAATTAAAACCACAATGACAGATCACTTAACTCTAGTGAGAATGGTTTTTATTAAAAAGTCCCAAAACAATAAATGTTGGTGTGGATGTGGAGAGATAAGAACACTCATACACACTGCTGGTGGGAATGCAAATTAGTACAACCTCTATGGAAAGTAGTATGGAGATACCTCAAAGAACTAAAAGTAGAATGACCATATGATCCAGAAATCCCATTGCTGGGCATCTACCCAAAGGAAAAAAAGACATTCTATAAAAAAACACATCTGCACTTGAATGTTTATAGCAGCACAATTCACAATTGCAAAGATGTGGAAACAACCCAGGTGCTCATCAATACATGAGTGGATTAATAAAATATGGTATATGTATACCATGGAGTACTACTCAGCCATTAAAAAAGTGGTGAAATACCTATTATATTATCCTGGATGGAGCTGGAGCCCATTCTTCTAAGTGAAGTATCACAAGAATGGAAAAACAAACACCACATGTACTCAACATTAAATTGGTACTAATCAATCAACACTAAATGCACATATTCATAAGGTGTCGCAAGTGGGAGGGGGGAGGAGTAGATGCGTAAATCCACACTTAGGGAATGTGGTGCATGCCTCTGGGGGATGGGCATGCCTGTAGCTCTGACTTGGGCGGTGCAAAGGCAGACTATGTAACCAAAACGTTTGTACCCCTGTAATACTCTGAAATAAAAATTTTTAAAAAATGAAAAAGGAAAGAGCAGTAACCATCTGTAAGTTCAGAAATTATAGACACCTAATTTCAACACTTTCCACCCAAAAACTACTTTTTCTTTTTATTGTTATTAGAGAATAATTTTCCAAATAAATAACAGTAATATCGTGATTCTCATAACAGGTAGAAAATAAACACATGCCAAAGATTTTTAAAAAAAAGGGTTCATTCAACTCTAAGGACATGACTATAACATTCTGTACTAGTCCACAGGACTATCAAATTTGTAAATGAAAACAAATCACTCTTATCAAAATTTCAGCACATAAAGCTGAAAATGATAGGAAGTAATTTATATTTCATAATCAGGATTTTATATAATTATATTAACATGTTGAAATTTTAGGCCAAATTGAGTAAGAATAAAACATAAATGAAAACTTCTGAATTCAGATAAAAGAAACCATTTATAAAATTATTAACAGGCAAATTGTGTATTAAAAACAATTAGTTTCGTAAGACCAGGTGGTTTTAAAACATCTCTAAGGACAAAGAATATTATAATATACCCCTCTTTTCCATTCACCCCACAAATTTGTACTGCACTGATGATCTAACAATGTTTAGAAACAATATCATGTACCTGTTAGGGGACTGAGCTTGGAATCAGATAAATAGTTTGTATTTTGGCTTCACAACTTTTTTGCTATTTGACAATTGTTTACCCATTCTTTGTCTCAGTTTCCTCACAAGAAAAGTTCTATAACAATCAACTCATAAAATGAAAGGAAGTAACGTGATTTGCATAGTGCATTTCATATGGTAAAAGCTAAATAAATGTCATGAGTTGTTAAATACTATATTCACACTCAGTGTTGCATTTTAAGATGTGTACTGAAAAAAATTTTAGTCCAGAGGAGACTCATAAGGGTAATGAATGGTTTGAAAATCATATAATAGTAGGTTACATTTATATGACAATTATATTAAAAAAGAATATTTATATGATACTTGGCAACTCAGTTTAAATACTGGAAAAGTTTTCATGTGCAAAATAGAGTAACATTATTTTGGATAACTTCTAAGAAGAAGTTAGAGCAACAAAATTACAGGAAGGTTCATGATGGATTTCATCAAAGGAAAAATCTGTATTTATATCTGTATAAGTAGCAATCAGATCTGTTCAAAAATAAACTAAGATATCTTAGTGATAGTGAAGTCTCTGCTCCCTGTGGATTTAGAAGCAAGGCTCAAAATATGAAATATCAAGAGTCTTATAAAATTAATTTTTTAGTTAATTGGAGTCAATTCCCTATTTAATCAGTGGTTTCCATAATTCACAAGATAAAGACCGATTTCTATGACTAGATGTATCAGTTTGCTAGGACTGCCATAACAAAATACCACAGACTGGGTGGCTTAAACGTCAAAAATTTATTTTCTCATGGTTCTGGAGATTGGAACTCCAAGATTAAGGTGTCAGTAGGTTTAGTTTCTTCTGGGACCTATTTCTTTGGCTTGCAAATGATTGACTTCTCGCTGTGTCCACACATGGTTTTTCCTCTGTCTGGCTCATTTATGTCCTAATTTCTTTTGCTTATAAGAATAGCACACATATTGGATTAGAGTAAATCCATATGACCTCATTTTACCTTAATTACCTCTCTAGAAGCCCTGTGTCTAAATACAGTCACATTCTGAGGTACTGAGGGTTAGAACGTCAACATTATAAATTTGGGGGGGGCAAAATTCAGCCCATAACATTCAAGTACCATTATCTTATAACCTTGTTTCGGCTCACAGTTCAACCTTATGCTTTAACATTTTGTTTCACATTCCACGTATCAACCATGGGGGAGGAGCTCTCTTCCCACCTATTCCTACTGCTGGGTTGAGCTGTCCTCTCCTGTTTCTCAATCTGGTTCCATTTGGGCTTGTACTGAAAGAATCCCTAAGCTTAGGTGTGTGAGATATTGCCTTGAAAATAAAACATAGAAACCCTGAAGTTAATCTAAAAACCCCCTTATAGGCATAATACCTTTTCTTCTCCTATTAAAAACTATATTCTCTGTTATTATGACATTGTGTGAAATGGAGGGTATTATGGAGTCAATGTTTCCCTTAATCCTCATCAGAATTCACTTTGTAAGGATAGTTATGAGGTAGATCAATTTCTCTAGAGCTCTCCTAAAGTTTGTATTGTGCCACAATTATTAGTATAATTCTATCAAAACTCCATCTAAAAAATTAACATCCCCAAATTTTCATAAATAAGTATTTTGTTTAAACTATGAAATATTGATTCACTGTTTTCCCTCCCTTTTCTTAAATTTCCAAATATTCTAAAATACAGTTTGCTTACTTTTCTTTCTTGTATATTGACTACCAGGAACTTCAGCAAGAGGCAATTAAGATTGAAAGTCATTCACATTACCTAATACGTTTACATAAAATTGAATTTTATGTTACCTTTTACTTAATATTCTCGTCAATTATATTGAGATTGTAGTTCCTCTAAATGATACTTAGTTAATATAAACATGTTACAAATAAGACTTTAAAAAAGACAATATCAAATATTACACATTTTAAGGCAGATTTTATACTCTAAATTGCTTTCATTTATTTCCTTTGCAACTCTGTCAAAAGAGTTAAGTTGCTATGATAATTTTTTTAAATCCATGCTTAGTCTTTCCACCTTTGTTATATTCCCGCAATTTAAAAATTTTATCCATCACAAGAAATCTTAGACTTTATAAACCGAGGAATTTGAATTTTCTATTAATCAGCAATTAACATAATTTCCACAGATTTTAGATGACTTGAATTGTTAGCATTGTTGTAGAAATCTGCATGCCAAATTTCTTGATTTGAGTAGAAATCCAGCTCTTTGGGTTTCTCTGTTTTCTTTTTTTAATAGGTTATTTTAAAAGGCAATAAAAAATTACTCAAGCAAAAAAATTAAGTATAGGATTAATATGTGCATTTCCATTTGTGCTGAATTATATATGGTGGGTATAGATTGAAGAGGTGTAGTTGTACTTCTTTTACCTCAAAAATAAGGGGCAATCAATAACTGCTTGCTGAATAGATTAGAAAAATATCAAAATAGTTCATTCACCGTGCTGTCACTGTGTTTTATTGTTCTTCTAAGTAGGAATATTTCTCTTTTAGTAAATTTATTTATTAAAGAAAAAATAGTCAAAGAAACACCTGGAAATTTTAGTTATAATGTATTTTACAGAATTGAGAGAACACAAAGTTGTAAACATTAAAATGGGGCAAAGAAGAAAACCCAGCCTTAAATGTTCTTATTTGGTAGCTAAAATCACATTACAACCAAGAAAATAATATTCATAACCATAGAATAAAAATTCTGAAGAATTTAAAATAAAATAAAATTTAAAATAAAATCTTAAGTAATAGGAATAAAAGAAAAGTGCTTTAATCTGATAATGAATATCTATCCAAAACACAGAGTCAACATTATTCCTACTGGTGATCATTAAACATTGTCTTTATGAAAAGGAATATGACAAGAAACCCACAATAGTCTATTCTAGTCACCATTTTAATGGATGCCCCAATCAGTGCAATAATACACACAAAAAGGCATGAATATGAGAAGAAAAGATGTACTAAAATTATCATTATTTAGAGAAGCTGTAGCTTCTAGAAAGAAAACTGCAAAACATTATTTATTGTTAGCATTAATAAAAGTTTTTGCATTTCTGTACTCCAGAAGCAAAGCAAAATATATTTTAAAAGGTGATAATTTACAAACACAAAAAATAAATTTTAGGTAACTAGAAATAAATATAGTAAAAGATGTATAAGACATTTACAGAGAAAATTTCAAAACATTATTGAAAGCTACTATAAAAATCATAATCATAAAGTCATTATTTCTCCAGTAATTGATTTGTAGATTTACTAGAATTTGGAATCAAAATCCCAGGAAGATTTTTGAGAAAATTGACAATATAATTTTAAATTTCATATATACGTAAAGGGACTAAGAATGGCAAAGTCACCCCTAACAAAAGGAATTTCCCCCCAGTTATTAAGACATTTATGAAATTATAGTAATTAAGTCCATGTGGCATTAATCCACAGATAAAATATATTTACCAAAGGGACAGAAAGATAGTTTAGAAAAAGGCAAAATATGGAAATTTGATATATGGCCAAAGTAGCATTACATTGGACTGGGGAAGAAGTGGTCTATACAATAAATGGTGTAAGATAACTTCCCATCTGGAAAGTCAATTTGAAATTGCATCTTCACCATACTCAACATACAAAATATTAATTCCAGATATGTTAAAGATTTAAATGCAAAAGTAAATTTGAAGGCAATATAGAATGCTTTTGTTCTCTTAGAAGAAACAAAATATACTATCCAAAAAAAGACTGATTGAATAAACTAAAATTCAAAAATCTGTTTATTGAAATAAGTTGTAAAAAAATGAGAAGACAAGTCACCAACTGGAACAAGAGATATGAAAGAGGAATTATTTTTAAGAATATACTCACATGACCCAGTAGGAAATATACAAAAACCTGGTAAAAACCTGGACAAAGACACCTGTAGGTATTTTAAAGAAACAAAACATGCATGCCTCTACATAAATGAAATAAATTTATAAATTACAACCTAAACATTCTTGTTAACATAGTGGAAATGCATATTTGCACCACAATATGATACAATTTTTTATTCACTAGATAGGCAAAAATTAAGATACCCAACTATATTAAATTGTAGCAAAGATATGGATATACAGGGACTCATATACTGTAGTGAGATGGGAAATTGCTAAAAATCATTCTGTAAAATAATATGGCCTTATCTTTTAAAATGTCCATACTAAAACTTTGGAATTTCACTTCCAAGCATACATATGCATGCCAGAAAATTTATGCTTAAATGTTCATAGCAAGAATCATTCATAATAGTAAAAACTAGACACAACAAAAGGTTCTATAGATAGGAGGACAGACGACTAAATTTGGCTATATACATGTCATTCAGGGATTGGCAAACCATGGCCCATGAACCAAAGTTGGCCAGCCTCATGTTTTAGTAAATAAAGTTTTATTAGAGCACAGCCATATCCTTTGTTTTATGTATCATGTATGGCTGATTCTTCTGTTTGATAGCAGAGTTGAATAGTTGTGACAGACTATATGTACCACAAAGCCAAACATACTTACTATCTGTCTATTAACAGAATTTGCTGATCCTGGCCAAATGGAATATGACATAGAAGCAAAAATAAAATAACCATGAAACAGCATGAGTGGATCTAATAAACATAATCATAACCAGGGAATGATATTGCATTTAATAAAGCTCTAATATATTGGGTAGGAAAACTAGGCAATATATTTTTAGGAATACCTAAATATGTCATAAATTTATTTTAAAACACAAAAAAAACAAATGAGTGATGAACAAAAGTTCTGGTAATTGGTTACTTTTATTATGGTAGGAGATAGAAGAGCAGACTGGAGAACTTTCAATATTATAATTTCTGAAATTCCAATATTATAATTTATTTTGGATGGCAAGCTCAAAACTGTTTTTTTAAGATTTCTATCTTATGTATTCTTATGTTGAGTGTTTTGTGTATCTCAGTTACCATATTATTTCATTACTAGTATAAAAATGGTCCTTGGTAGGAACGGGAGGGGTAGGTGCATGTCTTGGTGTCTATGAAAAAATCAAGTGGGAACAGAAAGTGGAAAATGCCCGAGAAAAGAAAAAAGAAAGATGTATTTGAAAAAGGGTAAGCTATGTGTGTATGTGTTCACATGTATTATTATTATTGTCATCATTATTAATAATAAAAGTGTTATATTTTAATAGCAATATGTAGTAGTGGTTTAACAGAGGTTCTGGAATTAGTATATATGGATTGGAATTATAGACCACATCTTCCTAGCTCTTTAATCTTGGACAATGTGGTTTATCTATAAAATTAAGCTAATAAAGTATCTACTTCATAGATTTATTGTGAAAATAAATAGAGATAAGGCTTTCTAAAAGCATGTAACAGCATTTAGAAGAGCTTAACATGCTATCTATATTTTATTATTTCATTTTTAATATATATCTGGAAACACTGTGTTTCCATTTAAAAAAAACCTGAAATGATTATAACTTAGAGAAATATTTAGCAAATTGGAAGGCACTTTCTAGAGTGCAAACACTCTCAAGTGACCTACTGGCTTAAACATTTTTGGGAAAAAGTTGAAAGTGAAAAAATGGGCTTGGCCATATGTGTGTCTCTTGTTTTTGGACTTTTCTTTCATTTTTTAATTTTAATTTTAATTTTTTATTTTTTATTTCAGAGTATTACGGGGGTACAAATGCTTTGGTTACATAAATTTCCTTTGCACTGCCGAGCAAGAATGCCCATCCCCCCAGACAGCACACACTGCATCCATAAGGCAAGGATTTACCCATCCCCTCCTCTCTCCCCACCTGCTTGGCACCCTATTATAAATGTTACTTTCCATATGTGCACATTAGTGTTGATCAACTAGTACCAATTTAATGGTGAGTACATGTGGTGTTTGTTTTTCCATTCTTGTGGTACTTCACTTAGAAGAATGGGCTCCAGCTCCGTCTGGGATAATACAATAGGTAGTTCATCATTTTTTTAATGGCTGAGTAGTACTCCATGGTATACATACACCGCATTTTATTAATCCACTCATGTATTGATGGGCACTTGGGTTGTTTCCACATCTTTGCAATTGTGAATTGTGCTGCTGTAAACATTCAAGTGCAGATGTGTTTTTTATAGAATGTCTTTTTTTCCTTTGTATAGATACCCAGTAGTGGGATTGCTGGATCAAATGGTAGTTCTACTTTTAGTTGTTTGAGGTATCTCCATACTACTTTCCATAGAGGTTGTACTAATTTGCAGTCCCACCAGCAGTGTATGAGTGTTTCTATCTCTCTGCATCCTTGCTAACATTTGTTGTTTTGGGACTTTTGGATAAAAGCCATTGTCTTTGGAGTTAAGTGATATCTCATTGTGGTTTTGATGTGCATTTCCCTGATGATTAGAGATGTTGAGCATTTTTTAATCTGTTTCTTGGCCATTAGTCTATCTTCTTTGGAAAAGTTTCTGTTCATGTCCTTTGCCCACTTTTTAATGGGGTTGTTTGGTTTTTTCTTGCTGATTTTCCTGAATTCTATGCATGACTAAGAAAAATCCAATCTAAGGAAAATGCTGGATTTTTCTTAGTGTCATGCATAAATTTATTTTTGTCAATACAACATTTTGAAATTAGGAAGAATGTGATAATATTCTGAATTAATTTTTACTTCAGTTATTACAAAATAATTTATACACTGCCATGAGAGGGGTCTTGCTAATTTCCAAATCTGAATTGTTCTTTTCATGTTTAATACTTCTAGCTTCTCACAATGCTATTTCAACATATCCATTCAATTTGGTTCTGTTTGGTCATACATATCTCAGTCAAAGTTTACAAAGTCAAAGAGATATAGGTCAGACTACTCAATGTAAATTATTGGTAAGAGACATATTGCATAAATGAGGAAAGAAACTAAGTTTCTGTACTGATTATAGTACTGGGTGATTGCTTAAAAATATACATATATACACTAATATATATAATATATAAAAAATTATAAATGTTATTAGGTTAATGTTTTTCCTATAATGATATTTTTTACCATGAGTTACTACTGAAATTGTTTAACTGAATATAATCTTTTATTTCACTAATTTTAATTTCATAAGCTTCTAAACTGAGATGATAAAATTTCCGACAAAAGAAAACTTATTTTACATATAGTTAAGCTCATTGTAATATTTTAAGAAACTTTTAGGTCCTAAGGGTCTTGCTTGGAAAACTTAACCCCAGTAAACACTTTTCATTTTATAGATGTATAATTGAGTCCTAGGAAAGTTAAGCAATTCGTCTACAAAGACACAGCAGAATTGGAAAAGATATGCATCTGGGTTACTACATTTGATGCGTGATGTGGATGTGACCATAATTGTTTTACCCTCATTTTATGCTTTATTCATTTCAAAATGAGACTTCTAGCAATTAACTAACGTGTCAAGGAGTTTGAATTGAGACATAGCTGAAACCCATATTTCTACAATGGTGCTTTGATGATGTTTCCACTTTTTGTACCACAGAACAGCCAGATTAATGGAGAGAGGTATTCTCTCTTATTCCAATGTGTAATACTAGGTATGTGACACTTGCCACTTTTTTCTAATCAAGTGTCTAAAAAGAATAGAACACCTGTAAGCATCATTTCTTTGAATTGACTACCACCTTTGCAGTGTGTGATATGAGATCCCTTTGCCCTGGAGGGAAATGTCAAGAATTCATAGCCATTTTCAGGTTCCTGTCACCTCTGTTATCCAGCAACTGAAGCATTGTCATCTCATCAGCAATGTCGATCTCTCTTTTTCTAACAACATTGCAATTGTCACTTTCCTGACAGACATCTTAGAAAATTCACATACTTGCCAAATTTTAGACAAAGCAACTTTAAAACCTGAGTGTTGGGGAGAAGACCCATTCTAAAATAGAGTGGACAAAATGTCCTTTGTATACTTTATATACTTTGATCAGAGTAGTTGTGTGTCTTGATAAAACTGTGGAGCCTGGCACAAATAGGAACCAAAAATGCTGAAAGCAGACCTGCTCATTTGGATCAGGAAGGCTCTGCTGATAATGCTTCAACATAACAACCAGGCAGGCATTTTAAAATCCAGGTTCTGAGACATATGACCTAGATTACTTCAACTCTTATTTATTTGGCATCTAATACGTCTTACTCACTTTCATACACAGAACAATAAATCCACACAACTACCATATATTGCTATAATTTTATTTATTCTCCATATAAGTTTGGGTCCAGCAGATAACCTCATGCTCCAAGGAGAAAATTGATACTTGTTTAATAAAGTAATCAATTGCATAGGTAGGGCTAGATCTAAGAAAACCCACAAGAGATAGTGATGGAATTCAAGTCATTGTCACCACTAGGCCTGAACTTCATAACACCTAGCAAGACCTAGACCTGTGGGAGGGAGAATACTGAGGAAAAGTCAGCATTAGCAGTCTTCAGCCTGCCACAGAAAGAACCAAAGAAATAAACATCAACCTTCTATTTGTTATCCTCCTGCTGGTGCCTCCTATTCATTGAACTCAACTGAAAATCAGAAGGCCACGTTTATTGATTGGTTCATTCCATAAATATCAATGTCCAGAGGCACAGAGCAGGGTAGAGAGGGTTGGAGAGTGTACTGAACATGCAAATGGAGAACACCCAACACATCCCCATCTCACAAAGGAGGTGAATGAATTCATCAAGTTTAAATAACTTGCCCAGGGTGAAAAGACATGTAGTCGCTGAACTGGGATTTAATCCATGATCTCCCAATACCAAGCTCTGTGTTCTTGCTCCTGTGTCACCATTATGCCTCTTCTTGTTAAAAAGAAATTTATTCAGTCCACTTTTCCTTTTCTGCAACACAGAATTTTATCTTAGCTGTCAAAGGAGTACAAAAACACACCTCAGAGTGAAAAATGCTTATTTTAGCAACACAACATAAAGGTGCTTTCTGTCTCCTTCACCCAATCAATTCATTTTCAGAGAACCTCAAATACACCCATTCATACAGTAATACTGAGAGTACTTATATAAATATGTGTATCATAATGAATCCCTAATGCATTCTTTAAATACATAAACTATATCAAAAATTAAGTAGAATAAGTTTTACAATAAAGTAATCAACTACATGGGAAGAATGTGTAAAAATAGCCTTATCAAGTATTTTACAATAAATATTCTCCCAAAGGGCTGTTATAAATTGCATAAGGTAGCATTCAATCATTCACTTTCTATTTGCAAGAAATAATTATATAAAATTATTCATTAGTCATGCTATTTAATACCGTGAAGCAAAAATTTAAGACATTTTTCTTATGGGAGATTAGATCTTGATGTTTGATATAGTTCTAGGTAGTTAATTTTACCTTACATTTTATAGGATAATTTTGTATTGATATATTTGACGAAAAGAGCCAATAATAATTTTCCAAAAAGGCAAATACTTTTTATACATGCATAGCCCTCCCAAAATCAGAATATAAAAGTGCTGCCTTGCAAAGTACCCTGTCTTTTGCCTGCCCAACAAGACTCTAAAGATAAGTGGGTGCCTGAACTTGATGCTGGCTTTTTAGGCAGATCCTAAAGATGAGAGAGAAATACAAAGCAGCTGCCTCCTGGCATGTAGGTTGCCAAGAGTTCAGTAGCCTTTGACACTGAAGTAAAAATGAGGTTAATAGTCACTGGCAAATGAACCCCTAGCACTAGGGAATCTGTTAGGGTAAACTTTTATTGTTTCAGATTGGACCTAAGTTGTCAAATTGGATATATAAGTACTATCCAAACTGTGCTAACATGGCACTGTTATTCTACTGACTTCTGCTTTTAGGGGCACCTGAATACTTTGATTCATGGCAAGTGAAATGTCACAATGACAATAAACTTTGAGCATAATCATTGAGGATCTACTCAATAAATTCATTTCGAAATTATTGACTATCTTTGATGTTTCTGACTCAACATAGTCTTCCAAAGACATCCCCTGTCTCTGAGAAACCCATAGACAAGTTAAATATGTACCATAAATTCCATATGTGGTATTTACATGTCTCAAATACAAAGCACAAGACAAAGAGTGTCCCTTGCACACTGAAATTGCTTGGTTCTCTGGCTCCCTTGTATCCAAACATGATCATGAGAAGGGAGCAGAGGTGGGTAATCTAAAGTTGTTTAACTTACAAATTGATTTCATTGATATTAATCAGGAGTTCTTGGAATTAGAGCTTCTTATTGTTGCTCAGGTTCATAGTGAAGCTCATGGAAGAGTTTCCATTCTAAAGAAGCAAACAAACATTAGGTAGATGAGAATCAGCTTCTTTGTTTTAAAGAATAAATATGAATGAATAATATTGCATGACTGGGGAGCAGGAGACCTTCAGTCTTAGGTGGCAGATGCTTCTTCCCACAGTATGAACAGAGGAAACACCTATGTCTCGTTACCCTCACTCTACTTACCTAATTATACCACCTGTGGGAATTCTCAGGCATTTGGAGGAATAAAAAATGTTTCATTATTTGAAGGAAATAGTTTGGACATTAAAATGCAAAAAGTTGCAAGCCCTTACAAATATTTGTCCACGTAGTGCCTGGTTATGAGTCTAAATTATCCCCTAGTACTAAGTTTGGCCCATCAACACATTAAGAACACTCTAGCAGTATTATACGCACTTACAACACTAGGTTTCTGAATGAAAGAGTTAATAGCTGTACACTCAGGATATTCACAAGAAACCTGTTGAGAAAAGGTAATGATCACAGGAACTATTTTGCCTGGAACAATTCCAGTTTAAACCTCATCTCCCAGGGTAATGATTAATAATGCCTCCTTTCACTCTTAAAAGTTGCTGTTTGGATGATAAATTACAAGACCACCCTAATTATAAGATGACTTAGACCGAGCACCTTTATTTTTTCTTATATTTTACAGAAGGAACTGAACTTCAGAATGTTGGATTTGTTGCAGCGGTGGGTTTCATTATGTGAAATCGTATTCCATATATATGCCCCTTATATGTACATACTATGCATAACTTTAAAAAATTTGTATGAGAATATTAGGTGTGTTCTCACTATTTATATAATATGATACATTTGATATTTGATAAACTTTTTAAAAATAAATAATAGCCAGCATGAAAACAATGGTAATAAAATGAAAAAATGAAAAAATCATGATAAGATATTGAAAAGCACTGAGCTATTTGCATTTTTCCCACTATTTAGAGGATGCATATTTTTGATGTTGGCATACTTTTAAAATATAATCTTTGAGCCAACAACATAAGCTAGTTTCTCAAATAATATATCTCATTTTTTTACATTAATTTTAAAATTACCAACCTGCTCTTTCATGGTACTAAAAATCTAATTGCCTAGAAGGATTTAATTTCAAACATGGTCTAGTTTTTTTTCCCTCTAATACTTTTATGTAAACACATTTTTTAGTCCTCCAGAGATAACAAATACAGATATAAAACATGACATATAAGAAGTGACTTATGATTATTGTAAATGCCAAAAAATAAATTTCCAAATACAGTAATTTTATCATAAATGCTAGTTGAATCTTCTTTTATTGGATTTAGAGCAGCCTTTTTAATAAACACAGCTTTTCTTTAATTCAAATAATGGAAGCAGGATATTTATGAATGCTGTTTTTAAAACTGAATTTATTTTGTTCGAAAATTATTTCAAAGAATTTGAACTTTTCATTTTTATAATGACCTAAAAACTATTTTTTCAGCCAGCCCAAAGTGACTTTGGAATGTTACTTTTCCAGAATAAAATAAGTTGATGAGATCAAAGAACAAGAAGGAATTAATAAGTTGCCAATTGGAGATTATTTTAGAAGTACAAGAGGAAAATATATATTGAGCATATGAAGTAAAATCAGAACTGGAGAGTTTGAAAAAGCAATTAGCAAGCCTAGATTATTCGTAACTTAATGTGAACAGAACATATTTAAATACAAGTGTTCCCTGCTGCAGAGCCTTGGTAAAATTATGTAGAAGAAAAATATATGGCATTTTCTACATCTTATTTATTTAATTGATAGAGATTATACAGAGAAATGCACACACACATTAGCATGAATAAGTACACACACACATATATATATAAACACTTTCCCTATTATAACAGAATTTTACATAGAAAGACTGAAGAAAATTAAAATTCACAGCAAATAAAATTAATTCTGTATTATTTCAAGTAAATAATATTTGTATTATATACTTGTTGAAAACTAAAATGGGTTTGCCTAATTTATTAACTCTAGGAAATCAATATAGTTCTGTGGATTCACCTTTGCTATTCGGATCTTTAACTTGGAAGAGACTATACTCAGCATTATGTCATGTTAATTCTTGCACTCCAGTGTACTCCTCATGCTGACTCAGATCTTACCAGAAATATATTGAATACACTTGCAGTTCATCAGTTACAGTGCACTTTGGCTCATTGGTCAAATGGAGTATTTGGCAAAACATAAGAAAACCAAAGGAATGCATGTAATTTGTAGTGCGTGATAAGCATAAAAATCATTGCCTAATGTATAAGATAAAATAAGTTAGCTTTCATGCCAAGTCAGATCAACATTGATAGAGACTGGTGACACTTGGATGATATAACAAAATAATATCCTAACCAATTTTGATGTTTGATTATTTGAAAAATGGAGAAAATATAAATCTAGAACAGACGATAGCAGAAACATTCATGGGCAATTGAATTTACCATCAACAAGAATATAGTAAGTATGTTATTATGATGCATCTGCATCATTTTTCTGAGCCCCTAAATCACATAGGGATGGCTTTGTGAATTATTTTCAAGGAGACTTGATGAAGAGTCCACATAAATAGGACAATTACTGGATATTGGATGATGCTAAGAAAACTTTGCACACTTTTCAAATTTAATAATTAAAATTATAATTATATTTAAGAAAGAGTCATATTTAAAGATAAATACTTAAATAATTATGAGTAAAACAAAAAATTTATTGGCTCTTAGCTCTGTTTCAAGCTAATCCAGGAGGAGTGGGAAGTAGCAGAGGCGGGTGCAGGTAAAACAAGACTGGCCCCGAGTTAAACTGGTTAAAGTCGTGTTATGGATTTTTAAGTTTTATTGTACAATCCTCTCTACTTCTATATGTTTTTAAATTTTTCCATAATAAATATGTTTCCACAATAAAGATAAATATCACCTCATACATAAAATCAAATCAAAGTCAGACGGGAAAGGTTATGCAATAAACACACACGACACTTTGTTTTCTGCTTTACTGCATATAATACACTCTTTCAATGTAGAATAAATGCATGAGAAATAGTCAGGATGTTGCCACCAACAGTCTTCAGTAACCTTCAGAGTATGCTCCATGTGTCTTTTAAACCTTCAACTTTCTTCTTACGCTGTCTCTTACATTTGCATCCAGTGTCTTCATAAAGGCTTTTTACTGCCATAACTAACTAATACACATAACTCCCCTTGCCATACATGTCTTCTAATTTCTTCCTCAATTCCTCCTTCCATTTCCTCAATACAAACCTTTTTTTTTTTCCTTATAAACTAGAATCTGTTAAAGTGCAAGTAAATATATTTAGTTTATCCCAGGTGGTAGAAGTTTAATATATAAATACAAAGAAAAAAGAAAACCCAAAAAAACCTTAGCATTTCCCTAATCAAGTATAATGAAAAAATAAAATTTCATTTATTGCTGTTCAGAATGCAAAAGTGGCTTCATTTGGTAGCTTTATTTGGTTTATTTACATTAATTCCCCCAATTTAGGTGAAAACACCATCAGGCAGCAAGCCAGGAAAGGTAGCAAAAGACTTATGTTAACATATATTTCTTTAAAAGTGCATGAAACTTGAAAATTATATGTCATAATAGACACAAGAAATATTCAAATACTTTCAAAAAGAAAGAAAACACACAAACATGTCCCATTGCTTCATACATTTTAAACACATCCCTTCATTCTTGTATTGAACAGCAAAGCTCAGGAAATACAGGCAAATGTTCAGACATTCCTGTGTCAGAGGAAAATTGGTAAGGCAACTTCTCAAACAACTGTTTTTTGAAGACATTTTCCACAACCTATGAATACCTACTAAAGAAACAACAACAGGTTGGACTTCTGGAAATGGAAGGATGAGTAAGTAAAGCAATTCCCCTCTGAATAAAACAATTATAAAACTGCATGAAATCACTAAAAACCAACCATTTCAGTGAAGTTGAATTGAGGAATTGATCTAAGTCAGGTAAATTGAGAGGCATTTATTGTTGAAAAATTGCAACAACATTGGGTAAAAATATGAGAGATTGCCTCAGTCTCATGCATTCCCTCGCATCGGTCAGCCAAAAACAAAGCTGTACTAGATTGGGGCCAGTGGAAAGGGGTGGGGATGGGAGCATGTCCTACTAAAAGTGGTGATTTTGATTCACAACGAACAGAGAAAATCAAAAGTCTTGTTAGCCCAAGTTTGTAGCCCAGTTCATGCAGGGCAACAGACCAATCAAAAATGTAACAGGTAGATTGCAAATTTAGAAAGCCATAAAAAGTCTGAAATACTCTCCTTATACACTTAGATGACTATTAAAATATGCATGCATGAAAAAAATATGAGAATGCACTGTGAAATGTAAAAACCAGGAAAAAATAAATACTGGCTGCAATTATAACTCTGTACATCAATGGGCCCAAAACTTCATCAACAATGGTTGGAAACCTTATGGGTTTGAAGTGTCTGTGCACAACCACTGTCAAAATCATTGGCCAATTATAGGTTATGCCAACACGGGGTAAGCCCCTTGTGATCCAGGTTAAAAAATTAAAGTAGGGAAAAAAATAGAGAAATCAGTGTCTACAATCCTTGGGGAAGAGATATTTTGTAGTTTAAATCCAGGCAAGCTATTAAAATAATCATAAAAATCAAACAAAAAATTTCACAAATATATCAGAATTCAAAGTTGCTACAATGTATTTTCTAAAATGTCCAATTAAAAAAAAAAACTCTGACAATATATAAAAATAACAGGGCGGTATGATACATATAAAAGAAAATATAAACATAGAACAGAAATTGACTTGGAGTAGACATTTATGTTAGATATTCTGGACAACTATGTAGGTGAGTTATTATAAATATACTTAAAGAATTAAAATGTATGTTCAAATAATTAAAGGACAGTATGTTATTATATGTTATTATAAGTCAAAAAAGAAATTAAAGGAGAAATTAGAAAATATCTTGAGACAAACAAAAATGAAACCACAACATACCAAAACTTACAAGACTCAGCAAAACCAGTTCTTAAGAGAAAAATTTATAGCCATAAATGCCTAAATTAAAACAAAGAAGAAATGTCACAAATAAATTACTAACATTACACCTCAGGCAACTACAAAAAGAAGAACAAACTAAGGTCAAAGATAGTAGAAGCTAGAAAATAGTAAAGAATATAATAGAGTAAATGAAATAGAAAATAGAAAAATATTAGAAAAATTTGACGAAAATAAGAGTTGGTTTTTGAAAAGTTAAATCAATGAGTTCTTAGCTAGACTAACTAATAAAAAATAGAGAAGACTCAAATAAATAGAATCAGAAATGGAAGAGGAAACATTTCAATTGGTGCCAGAGAAATATAAAAGACCATAAGGAACTATTATTAATAATTATAGGCCAACAAATTGGACAACCTAGAAGAAACGGATAAATTTCTAGAATGGAAAATTTTCTAGAATTAACATATAAGGTACCAGGACTGCATCAAAAAGAAATAGGTAGTCTGTACAGACCAATAACAAGGAGATTGAATGAGTCATCAGAAACATGCCAACAAAGATAAGCTCAGAACCAGATGGCTTCACAGGTGAATTCTACCAATCATTTAAAATGTAATTAATACCAATCCTTCTTAACAACTTCCAAAAAAGACTTAAAGAAGGAATTTTCCAAACTCTTTTTATGAGGCCAGATTCATTCTGATATCAAAGCCAGGCAAAATAACTACAAGAAAATAAAACTACAGGCCAATATCCCTGATGAACATGGATGCAAAATTCCTCAACAAATATTAGCAAACTGAATTCAGTGACACATTAAAAAGATCATACACTATGACCACGTGGGATTTATCCCTGGAATGCAAGGGTGTTTCAAAATATGCAAATAAGTCAGTGGGATACACATCAACAGAATGAAAAATAAAAATCACACAATCATCTCAATAGATGCAATAAAGCATTTGACAAAATCTAACGCCCTTTCATAATAAAAACGATTAAATTAGGTATGGCAGGGACATACCTAAACACAATAAAGGCTATTTATGACAAACCCACAACTGACACCATACTGACAAGCCCACAGTTAACATCATACTGAACAAGGAACAGTTAAAAGCTTTTCCTCTAAGTTCTGAAACAAGACAAGAATACCCACTTTCTTCACTTCTATTTAACATACTATTGGAAGTCTTAGCCAAAGCAATTAGGCAAGTTAAATAAGAAACATTTCCAAAATGGAAAGGAACAAGTAAAATTATCTCTGTAGATGATATGCTTTTATATTTAGTAAATCCTACATCTACAAAAACTAATAGAAATAATAAAGCAATTAAGCTAATGTGCAGGATACAAAATCAAAACATAAAAATCAATAGCATTTCTTTACTAACTATAAGTTAAGATGAACTCCAAATAGGATATTAAGAAAACAATCCCATTTAAAAGAGCACCAAAAATAATAAAGTACTAAGAAATAAATTTAACCAAAGGTGAAAGACTTGTACACTGAAAACTATAAAACATTGATGAAAACAATTATAGCAGACACAAATAAATGGGGAAATATCCTGTTAGCAAATTGAAAGGATTAATATTCTTTCAAAATGTCCATATTATGCAATATGATCTATAGATTCAGTGGAATCCATATCAAAATCTCATTGGTGTTTTTTACAGAAATTGGAAAAAATATATTAAAATTCTCTCAATTAGCCAAAGCAATTTTGACCACCAAAAGCAAAGCTGAAGGCATCACACTTCCTGATATTAAAATATTAATATATCACAAAGCTACAGTAGTTAAAGCAGTATGGTCCTAGCATAAAAACAGACATACAGACCAATGGAACAGAATAGACAGCCCAGAAGTAAACCACACAGGTATTATCCATTGATCTTTGACAAGGGTGCCAATAATAAATAATTGGGGGAGTATAGTCTCAACAAATTCAATAAACAGTGTTGGAAAAACTGGATATTTACATTCATAAGGATGAAATTAGACCCTTATCTTATACCATATTTAAAAATCAACTCAAAGTGGGTTGAAGACTTAAATATAAGATAAATACCATTCTCTTAAAAAAAATCACATATAATCCAAAGTGGAAAAATAAGAATATCTTTTTTCAGAGATGAAAAAATAAAGTTAATTCTGAATGATAAAAAAAATCTGAAGCCATAAACTTCCTAGAAGAAAACATAGGGGAAAATCTTATTGATGTTGGCCTTCACAATTATTTCTTAAAAAAGACACAAAAAGCACAGGCAAAAAAAGCAAAAATAGGTAAGTGGGATTGTATCAGACTAAAAAGTCTACACAGCAAAGAAAATAATCAACAAAATTAAAAGGCAACCTACAGAATGAGAAAAAATATTTGCAAACTATGTATATGATAAGTAGATAAGGGTTTAACTTCCCAAACATATGAGGAACTTCTACAACTCATTAGAAAACAAAACAAACAAAAAACTTGATTTTAAAAATGGGCAAAAGATCTAAATAGACATTTCTCAAAAGAAGTTGTACAAATGGTCAACAGGTATATGAGAAAGTACTCGACTAATGATCAGAGAAATGCAACTCAAAATTACAATGAGATATCACCTCACATCTGTTAGGATGGCTACTATTAAAATAAAGGTAACAAATATTGACAAGGATGTAAAGAAAAGGAAACCCTTGCGTACTGTTGGTGGGAATGTAAAGTGGTGCAGCCACTATGAAAAACAGTATGGAGTTTTCTCAAAAATATAATCCAGTAATTGCACTTCTGAACATACATTCAGGAGTATTGAAATCAGGATCTTGAAGGTAAATCTGTACTCCAATGTTTATTGCAGCATTATTCACAATAGTCAAGATATGGAAGCAACCTAAATGTCCTGTGAAAAATGGGATGTATACATACAATGGGATATTTTTCAGCCTGAAAAAGAAAGGAAATTCTGCCATTTGTGACAACATGGATGAATCAGGAGAACGTTATATTAAGTGAAATAAATCAGACACAGAAGGACAAATATTACATGATACTGCTTATATGAAGTATCTAAAATAGTCAAACTCATGGAAGTTGAGACTAGAACAGTGATTGTCATGCTCTTGGGCAGGCGGAAACAGAAAGATATTAATCAAAGGGTATAAAATTTTAATTATACAAAATGAATAAATCCTAGAGGTATTTAAAGCATAGTTCCCATAGTAAACAATACTATATAGTATACTTAAACATTTTTGAGTGTACCTCTTCTGTTAAATGTTTTCATCACAAAAGAAAACAGTTATAATAATAAGTAAAGAGTGTGGGAGAAAATGTTTGCTGTGATAGATATATTTATGGCATAACATTTTGGTCATGGTTCCACAGATGTATACTTCATTTTTGTTATGTCATTCATAGTTAAATAAAGTTCTTCTTTTTCAGTGAAAATACCAAGGTCTGGGCTAGGGAGAAATGTGGAGTAATTACTGAATGACGGTGCAGAGTTTGGGATGATAAAAAGTTGAATGGTGGTGATGGGTGCACAGCAATGTGAATGTGCTTAATGAACTTAACTGTATACCTCCAAAATGGTTTAAATGGCAAATGTTATAGTATTAGTATTTATATTTTAACAGAATTTTAAAAAATGTAGTGTAATGCAATAAAAAAGTACATGCAATGTTCTTAAAAATAGGGTATTTCACAGAGAAATCAATTGAAATTAGTGGAAAGATATAATAAGTGAATTAAAAAATTCATAGAATAATTTCATGAATAGAATTCATAGAAACATTTCTATGAATAGATACGAATTCATGGAAAGATATGATTTTTAATATATTCTATTCATAGGAAGATATGAATTTTTAAATTCAGTTATATCTTTCAACTAATTTCAATTGATTTCTCTTTGAAATGCCCTATTTTTAAGAACATTACATGAGTGGATTAATAAAATGTGGTATATGTATATCCTGGAGTACTGCTCAGCCATAAAAAAATTGGTGAACTAATACTTCTTGTATTATTCTAGATGGAGCTGGAGCCCATTCTTCTAAGTTAAGTATCACAAGAATGGAAAAACAAACACCACACGTACTCGTCATTAAATTGGTACTAATCAATCAACACTTATGTGCACATATGGAAGTAACATTCATTGGGGATTGGGCAAGTGGGTGGGGGGGGAGAAGGGGATAGGTAAATTCACATGAAACAGGTGCAGTGCGTGCTATCTGGGGTGTGGGCACGCTTGTAGCTTTGATTTGGACAGTGCAAAGGCAATTTATATGGCCAAAGCGTTTGTACCCCATCATATTCTGAAATAAAAAAAAAAAATTTAAAAAGCACATCAACTAAAAAAATTAAATAAATTCATTGGGTTCACTCAATAACAAATTTGAGATGGCAGAAAGAATAAAATTTATCTTGAAAATAGATTAACAAAAAATATTTAACTTAAAAAATAGAGAAGTAAATATTAAAGAAATAAAAACAGCCTCATAGATCTCTGGAACAATGTCATGCATTCCAACAAACATGCAGTAGGAATTCCAATAAGAAAAGGATGAGTGTACTGGCTGAAAAAATTATGAAGAAATAATGATCAAAACTTTCCAAGTTGATGAAAAACATTAATTTTATATCCAAGAGGCTTAATTAACTCCATGTAAGATAAACACAAAAAGTACAACACCTGCACGCATTATAATGATCCTTCTGAAAGTCAAAAGGAAAATTTTGAATCCAACAAGATAAAAATGGCTCGTCACATACAAAATCAATCATGTAATCAATAACTCACATCTACTAGAAACAGTGGAGCCCATAAGGCAGTAAATGACATATAAAAGGTGTTGAAAGAAAAATAAAATCTCAACAAAAATTCTAAATCCAGCAAAATTGTTCCTCATAAATAAACATGAAATAATATTTCTAAATTTAAAAAAAAGGTAATTTGTTGCTAGCACCCTTGCACTACAAAAAATACTAATGGAAGTTCTCAGAATAAAAGACGACAACACCAGGACTTTTATTTCTGAGAAGATGGAGTGGATATATTTTACTGTGTTCATCTCACTAAATATAATTAAAAACTGTGAATACTATATATAAATAAGCAAAAAGGACTCTAAAAGATGTAGAGAACAAGGAAGACTGGTTGAGGATATCACATTAATGATAAATGATCTAAATTCACCAGTTAAAAGACAGAAATTCGCAGAGTGAATTAGAAAGCAGAACCAGCTATATGCTGTCTGTAAGAAACTCACTTCAAATATAATAGCATAGGTGGGTGGAAAGCAAAACGATGGGAAATGATATCTTGTGCAAATGTTAGTCAAAGCAAACCAGAATTGGCTATATTGATATCAAATATATTGGACTTCAGAACAAAGATTACTAGAGACAGACATAGATATTATATATTGCTAAAGGTGTCAAACAACATAGAACACATAGAAATACTAAATGTTCACATACCACACAAAATTTGTAAAGACAAACTAATAGAACATGAAGGAGACATAGATAAATCTACAATTACAGCTGGAGACTCAGTATCACACTCTCAATAACTGATATAGCAACTAGACAAAAAATCAGCAAAAGTGCACAAAACTCAACACCACCACCATCCAATAAGATCTAATCAACAGTTACAGAACACTTTACCCAACAACAGCACAATATACATTATTTTTAAGTGACATGGAAAATATAAGAATATAGAACATAGCCTAGATTATTAAGCTATCTCAATAATTTTGAGAACTGAAATAATGCAGAGGGTGTTCACTGACCACAATGGAATCACACTAGAAACCAATATCAGAAAGATAACAGGAAAATCTTTGAACACTGGAAACTAAACAACACACTTCTGAATAATTCATGGGTCATAGAGGAAATCTTAAGAGAAATAAAAACATACATTGAATTGAATGAAAATTAAAAATCAAAATATCAAAATATGAATGACATAGATAACTCAGTGCCAACAGAGAAATTTATAACACTAAATGCATACATTAACAAAGAGAAAAATTATGAAATTAATGATATAAGCTTTTTCATGAGGAACCTAGAAAAGGAAGTGAAAAATAAATACAGAGCAAACAGAAGTAAGGGAATAATAAAGATAAGAGTAGAAATCAATAAATAGAAAAGAGAAAAAGCAGATAAAATCAATGAAGCAAACAATGTAATCCACCATATGTATAAGCTAAATAAGAAACATCACGCAGTTGTAAAGATTGATGCATAAATGGCATTTGGCAAAATTCAATGTCCATTATGATAAAAACTCACTAAAAATAGGAATAGAGGGGAACTTCCTCAAATTGATGAAGAGTATGTACAAAATACCTACAGCTAACATTATACTTAGAAGTAGAAGGATGTCCATTCTCACCACTCTTATTCAAAATACTATCAGAACTTCTAGCCAGTGCAATAAGGCAAGAAAAGGGAAGAAAAATTATACAGATCAGCAAATAAGGAATGAAACTTTCCCTATTTGTAAACAATATATTTGTCTAAGTAGAAAATTGTAAGAAAACCTCCTAGAAATAATATATGAGTTCAGCAATATTGCAGTATGTGAGATGAAGATACAAAAACAATTATATTTTTATATACCAATAATGTACATGTGGAAACCAAAATTACAAATTCAATACTATTAATAATCCCTCAAAAAAAAAAAAAACAGAAAAACAAGCAAACAACTACTTGGGAGTAAATCTAATAAACACAACAAGACTTGCATCCAGCAACATATATAATATTGATAAAAATATCAAAGAAGAACTAAATAAATGGAGAGACATATCATGTTCATGGACTGGAAGACTCACCATAGTAAACATGATAAATCTCCCCAAATTGATATATAGGTTTAACATAATTCCTGTCAAAATTCTCATGAGAGTTTTTGAAGATATAGACAAGATTATTCTGAAATTTATGTAAAATGACAAATAACTACAATAGCTAAACTAATTTTTAAAAAGAAGAATAATTTCAAAGGATTCATTCTTTCTAATTTCAATAATAATTTTATAACTATGGTAATAAATAATATGTGGTATTGGAGGAAGTGTGGAAATACAGGTCACAGGAACAGAATAATGTACCCAGAAATAGACCTACACAAATATGCTCAAGTGATTGTTTACAAAGCTGAAAAAATAATTAAGTGGAGGAAAGATAGCCTTTCCAATAAACGGTAATGAAATGATTGGACATCTATAGACCAACAAAAATAAAAATAGAAAAGAAAGGAACTCAACCTAAGCCTCACTCCTTATATAAAAACTAACTCAAAAATTGATCATAATAGATTGTAGGATTGAATATAAAAATGTAAAACTATCAAACTTGTAGAGAATTATTAGATAACAACAAAAGCATGATTTACAAGAAGAAAAATTTACAAATGGGCTTTATCAAAATTTAAAATGTTTGCTGAGTGAAAGACCCCCATTAAGACAAAAAGTCAAGCTACAGAGTGGGAGAACAGATTTGGAGAACATATATTTAACAAAGTACTAGCATATAAAATATATAAAGAACCCTCAAAAACTAAACTTTAAAAAATCCAATTAAAATATGAGCAAAAGACATGAGAAATATTACACCAAAGTGAATACACAGATGCCAAATAAGCATATGAAAATATGTTCAATATCATGAGAAATTAGAGAAATAAAAATTAAAAGCACTATGAACTATCACTAAACACCTATCACAATGGCTAAAATAAAAAAATAGTGAAATCACCAAATGCTGGCAAGGATGCAGAGAAACTAGATTACTCATATGTGCTGGAAAGAATGTACAATGGCACAGCTACTCTAGAAAATCAATTTTATATCACACAAAAAATGAATTATCTGAAAATAAAACAAAAGAAATTCAATTCAAAATCACATTTCAAATAGCAAATGATTTGGCAGAAATTAGACTAAAGAAGTTCAATGAGTACACAGAAAAATAATGCTAAGTGAAAAATTTAAGATTACCTAAATAATGGAGGGATATACAGTTTTCATCAATTGGAATATTCATTATTATTAAGATGTCAATTCTCCCTTAATTCATCTATATATTCAGTAAAATCCTTTCAAAATCCCAATAGCTTTTTTTTTTGTAGAAATTGACAAGCTGATTTTTAACTTTCATGTGGAAATGCAAAGACCTTAAATAGCAAAAGCAAAATTAGAACAACAGCACAAAATTGGAATATATCTCCTACCTGATTTCAAAATTCACTTTACAAATAAAATAATTAACAGTGGTAGTATTTTATAATAATAAACATAAAGATAAATGGGAAAGCATATAAATACTAAAAATTGATCTTTCCGTATATGTCAATTAATTTCCATTAAAAGTGTCAAGACAATTAAAAGAAATAGGATAGTGTTTTCAACAAATGGCTTTTTTCTAATTGCATAGCAATATTTTTTTAAATTCTCAATCTTTCCTCATACTGTATAAAAAATTAATTCAAATGAATTGTAGACTTAATTTTAAGTCATAATTATAAAACTTATGAATAAGTTATAGGAGTCTTTTTTTCCCTCTGTGCCTTTAGGCATAGATTTTTTTTAAATATGGCACAGAAAACACAAAGAAGAAAAATGTCTAAATTGAACTTCATCAAAATTAAATTTTCCTTCAAAAAGCAATAGTAAGAAAAAGGAAATATAGGTCATATACTGGGAGAAATGTTTGGAAATCAAATGTCTAATAAAGGAATTTTATATATATCCACAACTTATTAAGAACACAACATTGAAGAAACAACCCAATTAAAAATATTGGCTAATGATTTGAATGGGCACTTTAATAAACAAAGTATGAAAAGGTAAATAAGAACATGAAATTATTTTAACAGCATTTGTCATCACAGAAATACAAACTTAAAAACCCAATGAACTATTACTACTGCCACTACCACTATTACTACAGCTCTTACTACGTACCCCTTAGAAGGGCTAAAATCTAAAAGACTGCAATACCAAATATTGGCCAAGTTGTAACGAAATTGAAATCTTTGTAAATGCATAAATTTAAGTACATTGAAAGATAAAATGGTACCACTAATTTCTAAAGCAGGTGATAGTTTTTAAAATATTAAACATAAATATTAACAATACAAGGTATCTGCCCCAAATAAATGAAAATATATATCTCCACAAAGACTTGTATATAAATACTCATAGCAGCATTATTTATAATCACCAGAAACTAGGAATAATTCAAATGCCCCTGAACTGATGAAAGGATAAACAAAATGTGCTATGTCATACAATGAAATACTACTCAGTAAAAAAGAGAAACAAATTTCTGATATGCAAAACAACATAGGCATATCTCAAAAAAAAATCATGCCAAGTGAGCGAAACCAGAAACAAAAGACTGTATTTTGTATGATTCCATTTATATGAAATTTATAGAAAATGAAAAGCTACAGAAACAAGATTAGTTCTTTCCAGGGGCCGAGGTTGGAAAGGGGATTAATAGCAAAGGGGCACAAGAATAATTTCTGGAATGATGGTGGTATTATAATACAGGATGATCATGGTCAAACCAATTGTAAAATGTGTAAGAGTTATCAGACTGCAAACACCTAAAGTGTATGAATATGGTGGTATGTATCATATATCTTAATACAACTATTTGTTTTTTAAAAGAACAAAAAGAAACAGCCAAAAATACAGAGGTCTTTCTAAACTGTACAGTTTATATATGGTAATTACTAATATAGAAGTCACAAACTAGCAATAAAAATGTGGTAAACCATAATATTTTTGATATTTCATGTTCAGGTACACAGATCAGCCAATGTATTAAGCATTTTACATGTAGTATTTAATCCATTATAAAGCCATCACTATTGTTTTCTTCATTGTTATTGATGAAGAGCTAAGGCTGAGAGATTAAGTGACCTCTTCTAGGTTAACCAACTGGTATATGGACAAAATGGGATTCATACCCAGATCCATCCAGCTCCAGATCCCTTACCATTGACCATTATACCATGGTGCCTTTTGAAACTTTGACAGTTTAGAGGCTTAACAAAAATGATATACCTAATCCATAGATGTTCAAGGGTTATATCTGGACATATCTCCAAAGGAACTTATGATGTAGTTAGAAAAAAAGAACATGTGTTTTCAACTCAACTGCTAATAAACTTTGAACAGAATGACATTTCTTTCTGTCCCTAGAAGACTACTATTATACTTACCTCAGGATTTCGCTTTTCTTAAGCGAGGGAACCCCAGATTCTCAGATAACATAACACATTTACTTCCAGGATGTTCACTCTATCTATAAGTAGGGATGTGGTAACAATGCAAGTACAGACTTAGTTTAAAACTAGTTATAAGCTTAAGGTTAATACTCCTCCCAGTTGTCTCTACCATTTTTTTTAATGCCAAATCCTTTTCTGAGCGGGCTACAAATCTTTGATATAATATTTGACATAATAGGGCATAGTCCAAAATAGTAACCTATGATGAGACTTTCTGCTTTCAGAGGTATGGAGAGGAAGGTTATGGGAAGTTTCTAAACTAATCTGCCAAGTTTCCAGTTAGGTCAAGATCTTCTTGCCAGTTCCACAAACTCAGGTTGGGTAGAATGGCTTGAGAAGAGAATGGTAGTACAGAAATTTCAGGAGTTTTTTGGTTTTATTTTTAGGCACAGAACATACCTAAAGGAAACTCACAGATTTAGTTATTGGTTTTAGTTATTGGTTTATTTATTTGATTGAAGAAAGAGCAATATCAACAAGCTTGCCACTCCCTCCTGGGTATTTCCTGGTATGTTGTATCTAAAATACATTTTGTTTTAAGATAATGTGCTAGATATTTTTCTTTTTCCCCTTAGATCCACTCTTTTTTCCATTTTGCTTTAATACCAGGAGACTGTCTACTATGCACTGTGTCAATGGGCTCCATTTAGCTTCTTCTGGGCTCAGCAAATAGGAGCCACATGCAGGAGAGTGGAGGACAGTGTTAGGTTGCTAAGAGTTGACATGGCTCTTGGAGGCCATAGCTTATTCCTCACATAACTGCCTTATTCAGGTTCTACTCTGCTCTGTCCCTTCACACCTAGACATGGTAATCAGTACCTGCACTGACTGGCTGCTAGGGGCAGCACTGTTACTTACTGGTTTCTTTAGATCATATCCAAACATTTGTACATAGTCTCCTTATTGCTTTTCTCAAATTGGGTTAAATATGCTGTATATTTGCTGCAGAAGTCATGAATAATATTGATAGTTACAGTAAGTCTAAATAGCTACCATGACTTCCTGCGTAGTGCCCCTACTACTAATCTTTCACCTCTCCCAATAATGGTATATATTGTTTCCAGACCAATGATTGTGCTACTTTCCTATCATTTTTGTTTGTTTTCTAGTTTGTTTTTAGACTTCTGTATTCCAACTTTTAAAATATTTAGTGAGTCTTACTGCTTTCCAATTCCCCTTTCCATTCTTATCCAGTATCAGTCTGTGAGTCTAGCCATACTGGTTTAGTAACTGTCCCCAAATATTTTCAATTCAATTCAATTTGATTTAACTCAGTTTATCTTAAGTCATCCCACATTTCTTGAGCAGTACTAATTTCTAAGAGTAATATACCTCTTGTTATCTGGAGAAAAAGGGGGATAGATAGAGTTTGAAGAGGTTAGAACAGATACAATATTATATAAAACCAAGTTCTTCAAAAGGTACCACGGGCCATTCTAAAAACCTCTATAAAATATATGGATACATTAAAAAAAGTGGTGGACTTTATTTGATGAACTGAACCCTGGGGCAAGGGGAATAAATTGTGAAATGCTTCTTAGGGAACCTAAAACAAAACATGAAAAAATGTATGGTATAAATGTATTTTGTATCTTTGTATTGGCTTTTTGCCCTCTTTCAGTATGTAAAAACCAAAAATAAGTTTGGATAAACCTAAGTCAGGAACCCTTAGTCTTATGTCTATAAGCTGCTACTCCCGTTACCGCCACCAAGACTCTCTAAACTTAGGCTGCATGGGGGGTGTTTATACACTCTAACAATGTCTCAATTCAAACCTGAATACAAGGAACAAAAATTAGTATAAATATATTCTAGGTTGTCTGGCTTACTACTATATTAATAAGCAATTGGTATGTAACAGGCAATAATGCCATAAAAACTAAGTGGCATTCGAAACTAAGCATGTATGTCTTACATGTCTGTGGGTTAGTTAGGGCACCTCTGTTCCACCTGGGTTAATTCTGAGTCCCAAGGTGAAGGGGCAGCTTCTGATCAATGCAATGCAGAAGCATAAGAGAAAAAATACAATCTTAGCATCTTTTACAACTCTGCTTTTGTCATCTCTGCTAACATCCCTTTGTCCAAAGCTAGTTATATGGTCAAGTTCAAAATCAAGGGTCCTGGATGTGTCCTCAACCTCTATGGGAGTGACTGAAGATTTACAAAGCGTAGAACATAGTGGGAGAATAATTATTACTGCCAATTAGTCAATCTATGACAGCACAATGATGGCGATGCAAACAGTTGAATTTGTTTTGGTGCATGAATGTGTTCCAGCAATTTGACAATCAAATGATAACAAGGTTGCAGTTTGAAAGGTTTTGCAGATTGAATAAATAAGAGTGGTATGACTCATGCATCATAATATGAGACACTTTACTTAAGATTGTTAGACACAAAATGATCTGTTCCAAAGAGGTGAGCTCAATATTATCAGTCTAAAATGATCCCATCTCTGTAATTACATACTCAACAATCAATACTGCACAGTTGTCCAATAATAAATGTGTAATGAAAAAAATTAGTTCTTTTGCGGAATCCAACAATAATTACAATGGGTAGCCATTTAACACATATATGAATAACACTAAAATAGTAAATTGTCATCAAATAAAACATGACAGCATTATAGAGTTATCCAGTGAAACCACATTAAAATTGCCATTTAAGCATTCTACATAGGCATTTACTAAAGATTGGGGTCTGATTATTCTACCAAATTATTAAAATTTTCAAGGTATTTTGTACATATTTATTTAAACTATTGTTCTTTGCATTACTGTCATTGGAATAAAAATGCATAAACAGATAAATATGGAGCCAGACCTAAGTCTAGATCTTTCTTTTCAACTTAATGTTAGTGATTTAGCTTCAGTGTCACATCATCACAAGTTATATTCGTTAGGTAAACTTTATAGCTTACGAGTTATTGCCAGCAAAAATCACAAATTGTTTCACCGATCCATAACATACTTCCCCAGTTTGCCAGCCTCCTCAATTTCTTTATCATTTTGTCATCCTCTGCTCACTTGCTGTCCTGAAGCCACATATTTTAGGTTTTATTATATGGCAGCACTCCAAGTCTAGGCATCAATTTCTGTATTAGGTATACATTGTCCTGATAATTCTATGAAATTAACCACCCCAAAATAAGATGGCATAAAATAATACACATTTATTTAGCTCATGATTCTACGGGTGTGTATGTTAGCTGAGAGGAATTTCAGATATGGTTAGGCTTACTTTCATATGGGAGTTGGCTCCCAGCTGCTAGGAAATCAAACATTTGCAGATCAACTTTATTTTGGCTGAGACAATTTGATTCAGCTCCGTGTTTCTCTATATCCACCCAGAAGGTTAAAACAGGTATGGTCTTTTCAAAGGGCAACAGTATAATAGCAGCTAAGTGGAAACACAGTGATCTTGAGGCCTGCATTCAGAACTGTCACACTGTCACTTTTGCCATATTCTACTGCCAGAAAAAGTCACAGGGCCAGATTTCTTTTCATTGAGAGGAGTACAAAAGTCACATGGCAAAGAGTGTGGATGGGGGTGGCATTCAATACTCAAAATAATTAATGTAATCAGGCTTTTTCAGTTTGTATTTAATCAGTTTTGTTTTTAAAGTTCTTATGTTCTGTAAGCAAAAGAAATTGTAACTTGTGTTTTTTAAATTATTACATAATTTTGAAATAATCAATACAAATTATTCAACTAAATAGTTGTTGATATTGGGAGATTTCTTTGTCATTTTATTTATTTTTAACCTGAAATGGAGTTCATGTATTCATGTTTGAGAATTTATGTCTTTTGGTTGGAGGTTGTTTTTAACACACATAGGGATGTAAGAGGCAAATGTAGGCTCTAGCTATTTGGTTTAGAACACTAATAAGAATACCTCAATAGACTAATAGATTAACAGCAAATCTAATTAAAAGGGAGGAAAACAGAATGAATGAATGAAAGCATGGCTGCCAGATTTCCTCAGACTGACTCACAGTCTCCCAACTCTGTGACCTTGAGCGAGATATTAATCTTCAGTTTCTTCATCAGTAGAATGGATAGTGATAAAAACAGCACTTACCTATATGGTTGTTATAAAAATTCAGTGAACACACTCACATACATCACCATCCCCAATACACAGCTTTGAGGAATGTCTAGCACATACTAGGCACTATATAAATGTAAGTTATACCATTTTTAATCTACTCTTATGATGATTTAGTTTTTGTTTGCTGCTTCTCCATTCCTTTCTTTTCCCTTCCCTTCCCTTCCCTTGACGATGAGTAGCACATCTCTCCAGCCATCTTACTTTCTAAACCCATGTGAAAGAATATGATATAATTTAGGTGTGTCAAGGTAATTGCAAGCTTATCTAAGTACACTGACTATCCCAAGCAGAAGACCTGGAAATAATTAGTTGTGAGAACAGAGAAACATGTTACAATACAAAGCATGGAGATATGTGTAATATTCTTAGGTCTGTTTATTTCAGAGCAATTATTCGTCTTTTAGTTGACATTGTTTTTGGTTTCCTAATTGTTACTATTATTAATAAAGATAGATGTGGGCAATGAGTATACACATTTTTTTCATATGTATATGTGCATTTTTCTGGCCTAAATGAAAGTAGAATTGATTTGGGTTAATAGGTTCTCTGCATATATATGTACCTTTTTTTAATTAAAATTATCCAGCAAGAAACAATAAGTAAGTAAATAAATAAATGTTACTGATCTAATGGACAAAAAGTAACACATTAATATTCCCGGATACTATGAAGATTCATCTAATAAGATATTTATTGCATATTTATATTTTCCCTTTTTTATATTTCACAACAAAAGTCTTTGCCATTTTTCTATTCGTTGTCATCTTTCTCTCTTTTTCTCTCTCTCTCTCTAAGTGGGGTGTGGTCAGTTGCTAAACCACATTTTCAGAAGGAGAAAACTTGCTTATTGTAGAAGGTTTCTTAATTTCTCTTTATCTTGAGATCTCCAAAGCCTATAACAGTAAAATAAGATAAGCAAGAATACATGTTGTACAAGTTACAACTACAGCATTTAGTATTATGCCAGTATGCATAATGTTTTAATAAGGTTTTGCTCTAGTCACTTATGCATAACAGCATCTTAATTTCAATGTACATGATTAAAGCAGTATCCTAAAGGCTCTTTAGTGTATTACAAAACTTTGGTGATGCTGTTGTGAGCTCTTTTATAAACTTTATTACTTCAGTATTTTTTTTAGGTTATTACTCATCATTTTTTTCTTTTATGTTTTCTTTCTTTATAATGTTCATGTTGGGGAGGGGCCAAGATGCAGACTAGAAGCAGCCCACACTTGTCACTCTGACAGAGAGGATCAAAAGTTGGGAAAAGATTTACCTTTGTATGGATCATCTAAGAGCGAGCATTGTGAATCAACAGAGAGGCGTCAAAAGGCACTCAAAGTGAAGGAGAAGGAAGTGGGGAGACCTGCTCAGCAGGATCAGAGGTACCTAGGAAAGGCACCTGCATGTGAGGAAGGAACAGAGGAGAGAATACTGGGCTCCACACTTCCCCTGTGGACATTAAAATCCAAGCTGCTGGAGGGCTTCTCCACTGCTGCAGGCCTCTGGACTGATATAGGGAGCTGCATGGAGACTGTAGTGGCATTGGCACAGCAGGGTCTCGTTGGCTTCCAAACCCTGGCTGCATTAGCTGGTGCCATTGTGAGGTCCCAGATGCAGAGCATTGTGTCTACCCTGGGATCAGCTCCATTGCTGCTGCCTCCCCATCTTCTCTGCTGAGCCTAGGAGGGAGTCAGGGGGCCAGGTGCTCTCACATGTTCTGTGAGCTAGTGCCAGGTGCCCCTGCTGCCACTGGGGCACCTGGACAGAGCAAGCGCCCACAGCCCCTGCACCCACTGCCACCACTTAGGTAGCCCTGCCCAGCTGGCACTGCCATGGGACCTGGGCAGAGCATGAACCCATGGCCCTCAGCACCTGCCACTACCACACGGGTAGTGCAGGCACCACTGCCACCACCTTGTAGTGCCACCACCAATTGACCTGGGCAGGGCACATGCCTAGACCGCTGCAGCCACTGCCACCACTGCCACCACTGCCACTGTTGCCGCTGAACCTGGATGGAGCAAATGCCTGCATTGTCACATGCTGCCTGCCACTGTGTGCCACTGGCCACTGTGTGCTGACATGCATGCACAGCTGCCAAGCCAGCCCTGGGTGGAGTGAATGCCCACAGCCCTGGCACCCACTGCCACTGACTAGGTAGCCCTGCTCAGCTACCACAGCCACCACGATCAGGGGATCTGGGTGGAGCAAACCCCCACAGCCACCTACCTTCACGGAGAGGAACAAGCCCTGCCCCGACCTGAGCTTCTATAAGCAGCCTGAAGAGCAGCCCACCCTTCCACACAAATATACTTTCAGCATTTGCTTGGACTATGACAACCACAAGGGAATGGGGAGACACAAGAGACCAGCAGTGTTACAGGCTCACAGTGCATCTGCCCCTCTCCTGTCTAGTTAATCATCTACAGCAGGACTCAAGCACACCATTCAGGGCCCTCTCCCCCTCTTCCCTGAGCAACAGAGTTCCCAGAAGAGGAGGATGGGAGTACCACAAAGCTATCTGTGTTTCACTGAGGGAAGGGATTCCAGATGCAAGGAACCAGCATAAGAACTCTGGCAACATGAAAAACAGGCTGTTTTGAACCTGCAAAGGATCAGACTAGGTCTCCAGCAATGGAACCCAACCAAAAGGAAATTTTTGAGATGTCAGATATGGAATTCAAAATAGAGACCACAAGTAAGATCAATAAGATTGGTGAGAAGGTGGAAAACCAAAACAAAGGAGCCAAAAAAAAAAATCAGGAAATGATCAAAAAATTCACTAAAAGGATAGATATTTTAAGAAAAAACATAACAGAACTTCTGGAAAAGAGTCATGTGGGGAATTTCAAAATATAGTAGAAAGTTTTAACAACAGACTAGACCAAGCAGAAAAAGGAATTTTAGAGCTTGAAGATCAGGCTTTAGAATTAACCCAGTTAGTCCAAAATGTAGAAAAAAGAATTAAGAAGAATTAAGGATTAAGAAGAATTAAGTCTTGAGAATTATGGGACTATGTAAGGTGAGTAAACATAAGAATATAAGGATGCCTGACAGAGAAGAGGAAAAAACAAAAAGCACAGAAAACCTACCAGAGGGAATAATGGAGGAAAATTTTCCCAGTATTGCTAGAGATTTAGACACTCAGATACATGAAGGGAATTGATGCCTGGAAGATTCACTGTGAACGGGTCATCTCCAAGGCACATGGTCATCGGACTTGCCAAGGTGAAAGTGAAGGAGAAAATCCTACAAGCTGTGAAATGAGAGTATCAAGTAATTTACAAAGGAAAACCCATCAAACAGCAGACTTCTCAGAGGAATCCTTACAAGCCAGAACAGAATGGGGTCCTGTATTTGGTCTTTTTTTTTTTTTTTTTTTTTTAAATTTCAGAATATCATGGGGGTACAACACTTTGGCCATACACATTGCCCCTGTTCTGCCTGTGTCAGAGCCACAATCGTGATCATCCCCCAAACTGTGCTCCCCGCATCCATTCAGTGAGAGTTTTTCCCATCCTTTCCACCCCCCTCCCGCCCGCCCGCCCTCAGATGAATGTTATTGCCCTGTGTGATGTAAGTGTTCATCAGTTAGTGCCAGTTTGATGGTGAGTACCAGTGGTGCTTGTTTTTCCAATCCTGTGACACTTCGCTTTGAAGAATGGGTTCTAGCTCCAACCAGGATAATACCAGATGTGTTAATTCACTGTTGTTCCTTATTGCTGAGTAATACTCCATGGTATACATATACCACATTTTATTGATCCACTCGTGTATTGATGGGCACCTGGGCACCACATCTTTGCAATTGTGAATTGTGCTGCTATGAACATTCGTGAGCAGATGTCTTTATTATAAAATGTCTTTTTTTTCCTTTGGATAAATACCCAGTAGTGGGATTGCTGGGTCAAATGATAATTCTACTTTTAATTCTTTGATGTATCTCCATATTACTTTCCATAGAGGTTGTACTAATTTGCAGTCCCACCAGCAGTATATGAGTGTTCCTATCTGTCCACATCCCCGCCAACATTTGTTGTTTGGGGGTTTTTTGATATGAGCCAATCTCACTGGAGTTAAGTGATATCTCATTGTGGTTTTGATTTGCATTTCTCTGATGATTGCAGAAGTTGAGCAATTTTTTATATGTTTGCTGGCCATTATTCTGTCTTCTTTTGAAAAGTCTCTGTTCATGTCCTTTGCCCATGTTTTAGTAGGGTTGTTTGATTTTTTCTGGTTGATTTTCCTAAGTTCTGTATAGATTCTGGTTATCAGCCCTTTATCAGAGGTGTAGCATGCAAATATTTTCTCCCATTCTGTAGGTTGTCTGTTCACTCTAGTGATAGTTTCCTTGGCTGTGCAGAAGCTTTTCAATTTGATCAGGTCCCATGTATTTATTTTTGTTGCTGCTGTGATGGCTTTGGGTGTCTTCTTCATAAATTCTTTGCCTAGGCCAATGTCCATAAGAGTTTTTAGATTATATGATCCTTTCAAAAGATGAAGAAAAGGCTTTTGACAAAATCCAGCATCCTTTTATGATAAGAACTCTTAACAATATAGGCATAGATGGCTCATTCCTAGAAACTATTAAAGCTATATACAGTAAACCCACAGCCAATATCATACTGAATGGGGAAAAATTGAAGGCATTCCCCCTTAAAACTGGCACCAGACAAGGGTGCCCACTATCTCCACTTCTTTTCAACATAGTGCTGGAAGTCCTGGCCACAGCAATTAGACAAGACAGAGGAATCAGGGGCATCCAGATAGGGGCAGAAGAGGTCAAACTTTCACTATTCACAGACGATATGATATTATACATAGAAAACCCCAAAGATTCAACCAAGAGATTACTGGAATTGATAAATGAATTCAGCAAAGTTTCAGGATACAAAATTAATACACACAAATCCATAGCCTTCATATATGCTAATAACAATCAAGCCGAGAAACAAATTAAAGATGCAATACCTTTCACAATAGCAACAAAGAAAATTAAATATTTAGGAACATATCTAACCAGGGAGGTCAAAGACCTATATAGAGAGAATTATGAAACACTGAGAAAAGAAATTGCAGAGGATGTAAATAGATGAAAAGCCCTACCATGCTCTTGGATAGGCAGAGTCAACATAGTAAAAATGGCTTTGCTACCTAATTAATTTACCAAATCAATGCAATCCCTATCAAAATACCAACATCATTTTTTGCCGAGCTAGAAAAAATAATTCTACGCTTCGTGTGGAACCAGAGAAGACCCCATCTAGCCAAAGCAATCTTAAGCAAAAAGAACAAATTGGGAGGCATCTATCTACCAGACTTCAAACTATACTACAAGGCTATAGTAACCAAAACTGCATGGTATTGGCACAAGAACAGAGACATAGGCCAATGGAACAGGACTGAGAACCCAAATATAAAACCAACCTCATACAGTCACCTGATCTTTGACAAATTCCAGAAAAACGTACACTGGGGAAAAGATTCCCTATTCAACAAATGGTGCTGGGAAAACTGGATGGCCATATGTAGAAGACTGAAACTGGACCCACACCTCTCACCTCTCACAAAAATCAACTCACAATGGATAACAGATCTAAACCTAAGACATGAAACCATAAGAATTCTCAAAGAAATGTATTTGGTCTTCTTAAATGGAATAATTGTCAACGAAGAATTTTTGTCCTTCCCAACTAAGATTCATAAATGATGGAGAAATAAAGTCTTTTCCAGACAAGCAAATACTAAATGAATTTGTCACCACTAGACTTGCCTTACAAGAATTCCTTAAAAGTGCTCTATGCATTGAACAGAACAATTGATACAAATGAGCATAAAAACAACCAACAACAACAAAGGGTCTTCATCAAAAAGTAAGAAAAAGACATAAACAGATTTTTATACACACACATACACCTCTCCCCCATGGAATGCTACTGAGCCTTAAAAAGGAATGAAATAATCTCTTTTGCAGTAACTTGGGTAGAACTGAAGACCTTTATCCCATGTAAAGCATCTCGGGAACATGAATACAAATACCATGTGTTCTCACTTATAAGTGGGAGCTAAATGAGGGGTATAAATTGTCATAAAAGTGGTGTAATGGACATTGAAAACTAAGGAAAGGGGAGGATGGGAGTAGCGTGAGGGCTAAAAATTTACTTTTCGGGTGCACTAGTCTGGTGACAAGTACACTTAACAGGCCTGACTTCAGCATTATACAATTCATCCATTTAACAAGAAACGCTTATACCCCCTAATTCTATTGAAGTAAAAAGATGTTTATATGAACTGAGATTTTGGCATTTCCCATCATGTTCACTATACTATGATCTTAAAATGAGAAGAAAAAGTATGTGGATTATTTTGTGGCATAGAGAGATTGTTTTCCAATTTATAAATATCGACCAAGTCATTGATACGTGCCTTCCATTACCTATATAATCCACATTCTTACTGAAAAGACAAATTATGACCACAATAACAGATAAGTATATATCTGTCAGAATGGCTAAAATTAAAAGGACTGCCAATACCAAGTGTTGACAAATGTGAAAAAAAATCTCTTATTTATTGCTTATGGGATTTTTAATTGATACAACTAATTCAGAAAAATCTTTGGCCATAACTATTAAGGGTAAGTATTGTCATTCCCTGTGACTGGAAATCCTATTTCCAAAGTATTTACACAACAACAATGGCTGCATGTTTCCACTAGAAAGCATGAACATGAATGTTTATTACAGCTTTATTTTCAAAAGCACCAAACTTGAAATAAGCTGTATTTGTTCTGTATTGTGGTGTAAAAAATTACCACAGATTTAGCAGTTTAAAACAACAAATGTGTATGTTTCACAATTTCTATAGGTCACAAGAGGAAAACAATTTAACTTGCACCCTCTGCTTACATTATGGAAAAGTTACAATTAGGGTACTGGACAGACTAAGTTTGCTTCTAAGACTCAGGGTCCTCTTCAACACTCACTTGGTTGTTGATTACATTCAGTTCCTTCTAACTTTTGAAGTGAGAGCTTTAGTTTATTTTTGCTCAGCTCATGTGGTCACCCAAAGTTCCAAGAGGTTGCCTGCAGTTCTTTCCATGTGGTCTTCCCAATATGGTGGTGCCATGGACTAAATGTCCGCTTTCCCCTATAATTCATATGTTAAAACTATAATCACCAATGTGATGATTTTTGGAGATGGTACCATTGGGAGTTAATTAGGTCATGAGGTTGGAGCCCTTATGATGAGGTTAGTCTCAAGAAGAGAGAGGTGGGAGCTTGTTCCTCTCTATTCTCCTCTATGTGAGGATACAATGAAAAGAGAGCCATCTGCAAACCAAGAAGAGAGCCCTTATCAGACATTGGATCTGCTGGTGACTCGATCTTGGATTTGGATATTCCAGCCTCCAGAACACTGAGAAATAAATGTTTATTGTTTAAGCCATCCAGTTTGTGGTAATTTCGTACAGCAGCCTGAACTGGCTAATATGACTGGCTTATTTCATCAAATAAACAGTGAGAATCTGCTAGCAAGATGGGAGAATACAATATGCTGTAATCACAGGAGTGACATCCAATCATCTTTGCTATATTCTGTTGGTTAAAAGTAAATAAGGGAGAATTGACACTTTTATCATTATGTAAGTCTCCTGGTAATTTATTTCTGGTAATTTTCATTTCTCTGAAGTTTGCTTTGTCTAAAACTGACATAGCAACTCCAGCTTTCTTTTGATTAGTGTTAGCATGGTACATCTTTTCCTACTCTTTCACTTTTGATCCATCTGTTTCTTTACCTTTAAAGTGGAGTTCTTGCAGACAAATATAGTTGTATCTTGTTTTTCTTATCTACTTTGACAGTTTCTGTATCTTAATTTGTATATGTAGACCATTCATATTTAATGTAATTATTGATATAGTTGGATTAATATCTACCTTATATGTAACTATTTTCTCTTTTTGTTCTTTGTTACTTTTTCTGTCTTTGCTATTTTTGTCTTTCTGTGGCTTTAACTGAGCATTTTAAAAGATACCATTTTCTCTCCTTTCTTAATATACCAGTTATATTTCTTTTATTATTTTTTAGTGCTTGCCATAGAGTTTGTAATATACATTTAGAGACTATTCAAAGTCTACTTTCAAATAACACTATAATACTTCACAGGTAAGATAAGTATGATGAATTCTATCCCCAACGTAATTATTTTCTCTATGTAGATCCAAGTTTCTGACCTATATCATTTTCATTGTCCCTGAAGCACTTACTTTAATATTTCTTATAAGGCAGGTCTACTTCAATTTTTGTTGTTGTTGTTGTTTAGGCAATTCTTTATTTCTCTTTTGCTTTTGAAGGATAATTTCACTGGATACAGAATTATCAGTTGGTAGGTTTTTCACTTTTAACACTTTAAATATTTCATACCACTCTGTTCTTGCTTGCATGATTTCTGAAGAGAAGTCTAATTAAATTCTTATTCTTGTACCACTGTAGGTACAAGTGTTATGTAGATTTGGATGTACCTAACAACAGAGCTTCAAAATATGTGGGGCAAAACTGATAGAACTTAAGGAGAAATAGATGAATTCATTTATATTTGGAGATCTCAACATCCCTCTATAAGTAATTGAAAGATCCAGCAGGGAGAAAATCAGTAAGGACATAGCAGAATTGAACAGCACCATCAATCAACTGTATCTAGTTGATATTTATAGAATACATTATCAAACAACAGCAGAATGCACATTCTTCTCAAGCTCACATGAAACTTTCACCAAGATAGACCACATTCCAGTCCATAAAAGACACCTTAACAAAGTTCAGAGAATATGTATCATACAAACTATGCTCTTAGAACATAATGAAATTGTATTAGAAATTAATAACGAAAAGATAGATGGAAAATGACTCAAAGTATTGGGATATTAAACAATAAACTTCTAGGTAACACATGGGTCAAAAAGTCTAAAGAGAAATTAAAAATATTTGAAATGAATAAAAATGAAAATGAAACCTATGAACATTTGTGAGATGAACTGAAAGTAGTGATTACTGGCAAATTTATATTATTTGCATATGTTAATAAAGAGGAAATATTCAAAATAAATAATTAACATTCCATCCTATGGAACTGTAAAAAGTAGAAAAAATAATTTCAAAGAATGCAGAAGAAGAGAAATAAAAAATTTAAAGTGGAAATCAATGAAATTAAAAATAAGAAATTTCTCAAACTGAAATTTGAGAAAATCAACAAAATCAAAAAAAACTTTTTGAAAAAAATAAAATTATTAAAACTCTACTCAAGCTGCCAAAGAAAAATAAGGATCATCACTAGTGATCCCAGGGACATTAAAAGAACAATAAAAGAAAATTATGAGCAATTCTTTTCCCATAAATTTGATAACTTAGATAAAATGGGCTAATACCTTGAAGGACACAGTCTATCAAAATTCACACAGGGAGAAATGGATAATCTTAATAGGTCTGTATCTATTAAAGAAATGAAACAATACTTTATATCCTTCCAAAACAGAAATCAGCAGGCCCAGATGGGTTCACTGGTGAATTCTACCAAGCATTTAAGGAGAAATTATACCAATTATCTACCATCTGTTCCAGCAGTATAGGCAAAGTGAACACTTCCTAACTCATTCCATGAAGTCAGCAGTACCCTAACATCAAAACCATGTTCATGAGTTGGAAGACCTAGTATTTTTAAGATGTCAGTTCTTCCTAACTTGATATATGGATTAAATATAATCCTAATAAAAATTCTAGCAAGTTACTTTGTTCATATTAACAAACTGATACTAAAGTTAATATGGAAAGGCAAAATACTCCCCCAAATCAACACAATATTAATGAAGAGGAACAAAGATAAAAAACAAACACTACCCTACTTCAACTCTTAGTCTAAACTTACAGTAATCAAGGCAAGGTTGATGAAGAAAAGGACAAATAAATTAGGAACAAAAGAGCCAAAAATATACCCACTTTCCAGACTATTTCTCACTGATTAATCATCAATTTCAGGCAATACAAATGAAGCTTTTTCCATAGAACAACACATTCAAATTGATGATGTTAAAATAAATTTTATTAGTTTTTAAATAATTTATAATAATAATTAAAATAATCATTGTTATTATTAATAAATAATTCCATTTATTGAATGTCTACCATATACAAATCCGTATTCTACATATGTTAGATTATGGGGTAGGAAGAACATTTTGGAAAAGAATTTCATTATGACAAATAGTGGCTTTTCTTTATCTGCATTATCTGTCTGGTAAAACCCTCAGTAGCATTTTAATAATCATAAAATTTACTGACAACTGAACTGATTACAATGATTCAATACATTGATTTTTTTACCATGGGAAGTGGCCAAAATAAATAATAGAATCTTCTAGATGAAAAGAACAAGGATTTGAAGTTTACCATTGTCCACTTAATCACCTATCTCTCACATCAGATCCCTGCTGAACATTCATGCTATAACCTCACTGTTACTGTCTCTTTCAGACTTTTGAATGACCTTAACTTATTTCCGTATGCAATTTCCTGTTATCAACTGCAATATTTATTGGAACATTATTAAGACAAATCTTAGAGAATCTAAAATGAAGAGTTAAGCTATATAGGGTTTATCCAATATTTGGAAGGACTGATGACTTTAAAAACTGATGCTCCTTAAACAGCAAGAATGTCTGATTCAAACATATTTCCTAAACACCAAAGAAACAAGCATATATACATATGTATTAAACACTTACACAGTTTTATTTAGGTTATTATACATGTAGCAAAAATAATTATATTCCCAATCTTAATTAATATCTCTTTCAAACATGTTTCTTAATATTTTCCCTCGTGCAAATTAAATTTTTATTTTTTGAATAATGATTCAAGATACAGTATACCAAGCACCCAAAGAGAAATATCAGCTTAACTCAGTTTTACCCAATGGGAGAGTTCATGCACACCAGTGGATACCTTTCCCTATATTTAAGCCTCATTGAGAATATTAATATATTATATTCAGTATTTTTAAAGTCAAAGTCATCCTAGTTATTCTAATTCTCCAGAGATAAACCTAAACTAAGTAGTAAGAGGTAACAAAAATTTCTACAGTATTTGTAATATATTATCAGAAAACAACTTCTGCTCAGCAATTTCAAGTTGCCATGTTGCTTAACTTGTTCACATTCATTCAAATCCATTTATTTTTCCAAATGTCAGCAGTAATCTAAACTGTTCTACATCACAGGCTGCTGACAGTTGGTATGTAAGATAATAAACAGAATTGCATTCACTTGGGGCAGTGAAATTCAGAGAATTTCCTTTCTATGGGCCCAGTTAACACATAATTTAGATATTAGTTTGTCACAGTGGTTTTCAATTCATAGAGTTAATGTAACTCAACTGATGCACCAGCTCGTAGGTGTTAAGAGAAATGTTAACTGTCTATATAAAAACTGATATGTAGGCCAGTGCATTTGCCTATTTCAGTACAGAATATATGGAGTAATAATGTATATATGTGTTAAAGGAATCTTTCAGATACCATTTTTCCATGATTTGATTTTTTAAATAGATGATCAAGAGAGTAAAATTTTCTTTTCCAAGGGAATTTTGGAATCCTGAGACCTAAGCTCTCAAACTCTTGCAATTCATATGTATGGCTTTATGAATTCATGCACTATCAAAAAAGAAGAAAATCTAAAATATTTTACCATCATTTGCAGAAACCATTGGCATGCAAATAAAGAAGGAAGAAGCACAAAAGTAAAGACTTAATTAGTCACTGATTTGAATCATATCCTGTAGTCATTTTTTCAGAAAACACATAATAGAAATGTGTAATTTTTCCACTTTCCCCAAAAATCTCCCCTATGTATCTTTCCTCTCTCCGTTAATATCATGATGGGGTCTTTTGCTTTCATAGAATTTCAGTGAGATAAACTAAATCATGCTACGGTGTTCTTAACTTCCTGAATCTCCTTCAGTAAAAAATTTTACATATTCTGAAGAACTCCAGGGTGAGAGTATGAAAAACCTAAAGTCATATATCTTAATTTTACTCTTTGCTTTTCTTCTTCTTATCCGTTCTTCAATGTTTAGCTTAGCTATTAACTCATCCTTTAGCAAAGTCTTTGCTATTTTCCTCATCTCAACAATACAAATCTTGTCCTTTCCTGAGACACTGCTTGCACCACTTTCGTAATCCCATTACTGTACTTATCACTTCATGTTATATTTCTTTCAGGAATCTTCTCAGAAGCTAAACTTTTTTGACCTCAGCTTCAATTCCTTGGAAAAAGATAATTGAGCAGAATTAAACTCTTTCCTGTGAATGTTCTTATGTTTTGTTACCTGTTTTTCTGAGTTGATAACTTTCTTAGTTTTTAACCCAGAATTTTAAGGGCATAAACCCCATTCCATTTATAATTCATGCCTTATAATTTAACTCTATAATTTTTGCTTAATGTAGCATGTGAGAGGTCGAAGTGTTCTTTTTTATCTGTGCCTGACTTTCTATATGACAAAACAAAGCCACTCAAAAATTAAGTATCTACACTGACTCCCAGTTTCCTCATCTGCAAAAATGAGGCTAATCCTTCTAGGAATATCTGTATGCTTGGCACAGCACATAGTATGCAGTAAATAAGTGAAGAATAGATGCTTGGATTAATTTTGTGAAACTTTGTTAATAGCTTCAGAAAATCTCAAGTTTACTGCTTCTTTATTGAATAAATTAATTATATTTCCCAAACTAATAAAATCTTGCTTTTCCTATTGCCATTTATATTTATCTCTCAATTCGGTAATATCATATTAACCTATTTTTATGGAAATGAACCTCCCCAGCTGCAGATCCTGCTATGTTCAGCAGAACCCTCCTGGAGAATCCTGCCACTTCCCTATCCATCTTGCCTCCAGGGCAATGGCTATGCAATCTCACATCTGAACCATTGGAAATCTCATGAGTAGAATGGTAAAATTCATATAGTAACTTAGATATATAGGATACCTTTCATATCTTGTTTTTATATTGTCATTTTCTTAAAGTCTCTTCCTACAAGCTTTTCATGTGTTGTCAACTGAATTGTCTTTATTTTAAAATAGCGATGAGACCTGATAACACATACTAATGGTTAGATTGCCTGGCGTATATTTTGATTTTACAGTTTTATTATATTTTGTACAACTAAAATGAAATAAATATTTATATAACTATTTTCTGCAAACTTATCTCTTCTATTAGATTGTAATTTGTGGGAAGGCATGTACTGGAAATATTAAGTTTATAATTATATCTCTCACCCATTGCCTGGGCCTGGGCCTAGAAAACACACAACTATTTGGTGAATGATTTCTTTTCCCCCACATCATTTGCACCCCTTACATTAGCCTGCCATATGTAAATTGTTAATGAAATCATGAGTGTTTCTTTTATTTGAAACCAGTCAATTGCTTTATTCAGATTACTAAAGCAAAATAAGCAGGCGGCCATTAGCTTAAGGTTATTTCTGTACCTGGAATCAAACCCTTATGCAAGGAAATTGAAACTTAAAAGCATTCCTTGTAACTGATTAACTTGGAATCAAGCTTCAGTCAGTCACAGCCCATCACCACCTTGGTTATATTACTAGGGACCTCCCATTAGACCATAGTGAAGTAAGGCCAACCACTAGGTGTAGCAAATCGAGTAATTTATTTATTTTACTTTCTCATTCAGCTCACTTCCCAGGCTGCTGGAGTAGAGCTCTCTGAACAGCTTTCAATTTTGTGTGCTGCCTGATTCATGAATCATTCTTTGTTCAAATAAATTCTGTTAATTATTTTGTCAAAAATTTTCCTTTTAACCACTCATTAATATTTATCTTTCTGTCAGCCTTTATTTACCCATTGTTCTCATTAACTATTTTACATCATGTTGGATTTCAAATATGTATGAAAATAGTATCTGCATGCAACTTAACCACAACTTTGTAATTTGCACAATTAAGAATGTTCATATTGGTTCTTTCTGTCAAGGTTAGAGAAAGTTTTAAAGCATATTTATATTAATACCTATTTACGTATACATAGATAAACATAATTGCTACCTTTTAAGCAGCTCTCTATTCAGTGCACAACAGCATTTATAATTTATAATGCTGTAGTCTCTGAAATATTCATCTAAATATACACCTGCATGGCTGACAAACTAGTCATGTCTACATTTTCCCATGATCAGAGAACTAACATGCATCCTTAGCCAATGAGAGGCAGCCAACATTTTCAAAGGGACATATCTGAACAATGAGTGTGAATGCATTATATTATGAATTCTTTCTTTTAATGAGTGGTGCTTTTTTTTCTTTTAAAACCAGTGTTGCTTTTCTTTGGTGGGTTCACTTTCTTCTGACCTGGGAAGAGTTTTGCCTGATACTGGGAGACAAAAGGAGCAAGTGGTGGTACTAGGCCTGCACCAAAGCAACAGTGCGTGATTGTCAAGTTCAATGTCAAAGTACAAAATTCAGAGTGCTTTAGTTTCATTGGAAAAATATTTGTAAATCAGTAAAGATGAGCAATCTGGCATTGAAGCCTTCATAAATGTTAGTGTAGCCCTGGGAGACCAGTAATTACACGAAGGATTTATGAAATTATTGCTAAACTAAAGCATATCATAACTCACAGGAATTTGGGGATGCAAAAGAATGGGTTACAAGCAGATCTGTAATCCACTGTCTCCTTTTTATGCCCAAGAAAGAAAAAAAATGGCTCATTCAAATCCCCTTGTATATGTTTTAACAAGTCTTCGTAGCAAACATATTAATTTTATTTACTGGCAAAAGGAGTTATTATCTATGGAATTTCTTTAATGATATATACTTGGCTTGACTACATGGCTTATTGAAAATAAATCTTCAATGTGTGGATTTATGTGGGCATTTCTAGTTGTAGAATATCATAGTAGCTGTGGAACTAATGAAGTATAACATGAAGACATTTTATAAAGAGAATGGTTACCTTTCAGCTAGAAATGTTAAAAGTAAACAAGAATGTAATCCAATGCTGGAATAAAGTACCTGCAGAACTGCATTGACAATCTCAAATTTCTCTGCTTTCCATGTTTTGATATTTCCCCTATCTTTTGAATTATCAGTAATATCGGAGAAACTATGACTCCTGTAAATGTAATTTAACAATTCCACTCCTTGTGCTAACGTAAGACACCTGGAAGGCATCTCCATAGGGCTTGTGCTACCAGAAACAAGATTGAATTGGCTATGGGTTGAATTGAGTCCCCTTCCCCAAATTCTTATTTGAAGTCCCAACTCTACACCTTAGAATATAACTGTATTTGGAGATATGGTCTTTAGAGAGGCAATTAAATTAAACTGAGGTCCTTAGTCTGGGCCCCTAACCCAATATGGTTGGCAGCCTCGTAAGAAGAAGCTGAGACAGCAGCAGTGGGTGCACACAGAGAAAAGGCCATTTGAGATGTTACAAAAAATCCCACTAGGGAGGCCATTAGGCCTCTTCTAATAGGGAGACAGCCCCAATGTTTTCAGTTCCTATATAAGAAGAATGGAGCCCAATGTAAATAGTAAAATGAAACTAGATAGTAGATATCTATCAATAGATGGTAGATATTCTACCAATGAAAAAACGCCGACTGACCTCTAGCTAGGGTCTTTCCACTCTAAAACAATCAAATACATTTACTTTGTCTTACTTTCATGTAAAAGCTCACTGCCCATGCTGCTGTAGCAGAGCACTCTGAAACTCTTCTGATTCTGGGTGATACTAGATTCATAAATCCTTCTTTGCTCAAATAAATTCTATTAAATTTATTTTGTCTAATTTTTTTTTTAATTTTAACAGAGGACATAGCAAGAATGAGGCAATCTTCAAACTAAGGAGAGAGGCCTCAGGAGAAACCAAACCTGCTAACACCTTGATATTAGACTTTTAGCATCAAGAACTGTAAGGAAATATATTTTGTTTTTTTGTCTAAGCCACCCATTCCATGTTATTTTGTCATAGCAACCCTAATAGACTAACACAAACTGGTATAGTTTGTTCTGCCATTCCCAAGAACACATATTTTTGCTTAGAGGCATATGCATTTAATTTGGTATGTCATCATCAATGATTTAAGTTAAAGCTAAAACTTCATGGAAACTTGGAACTTTAGAGATGGTCCACCATTTTACAGATGAGAAAGAGACGCCACAAAATCAAGATGATACTCTATGAACTATGTGCTTCTAAATACTGGAGGATTTAAAAGGGCCAATAATTAACACATTTCTTTCTAACCCACATTCTAAACATTGAAGAAATAAGGAGAAAAAAGTATGGCAAATGAAGCCCAAAATACCATCTCTATTACTAACCATTAAAAGCTAACTAGAGAACGTAGCTTAGTGAAAGAAAATGGGCTAGCTAAATGTATCCCAGAATTCATCATGAAAACCTACCCTCTCAGGATGGTGTTGGCACAGGGAAGATACCACTGAACACTCCATTTAACAGAGTCAGACTTTCCTCTTGAAGGAGAACAGAATACTTGCATCTTGTATGCAAATATTAATAGTGTTGAAGAGATGGAGAAGAATATGTGGAGTTGAGCTGCATTGACTATGTACTGCAGTGTAATAAATTACATAGTGGCCTAAAACAACACTTGTTTATTTGCTCAGGAATCTTCTATTGGGATGGATCTCATTGGAGAAAAATTGTCTGCAATACAAGTGGCATCAGCTAGAACTAAGACATCCAAGATGGTTTCTTTCCTAGCATGTGAAGCCTAGCAGAGATGGTGGCTGGACAGGCATTTGGCTCTACCTACACAGCCTCTCTGTGTATCTGGCTTTAGTTTCTTCCCAGTTTGGAAGTCTCAGTTTGGCCAGATATCTTGGCTGGCAGTTTTCTTCCTCTAGAACACAAAAGTAGAAGTTGCAAGGCTTGCTTAATATCTGAACTATGAAGTTTCAGAATGGTGTTTCTATTGTATTTTTAAAAAATTAAAATAGTTATAGAGCCATACCAGATGCAATGGGAAGGAAAATAGGCCTTGCCTATTGATAGGGATGTGTTAAGTACAAATTGCACACTAGTTTTGTGGTAGGAGAGATATGATTGTGTAAGTTTGTGTAAGTTTTTAGAAGTGTGAACTACCAAGTGATCCCAACATACTAAGTTTATTCTTAACTAAGTCTCACCATCTTGCCTGATATGGAATTAATAGTGTCAAATAAAACCACGTATGTTAAAATAATTGGGCTTAAACTAATAATGACCATAACCTTAACATAAAGAAAAATGCAGCAGTGGGAAAGAAGAATTTTACCCTAACAATATTTAATCATAAAATTTTTATTTAAAAAATTTTTAATTGTTAATTTCTAATTAACATTAAAGGAAATAAAATATTTTTATTTAAACCACTGTTTGCATGGGCCTCTGTCATATTTGTTGAATGTTTCTTAAATGTTACACTTTGTCCTGTCCTCTGGTGATACAGTATATGAACTCCATGATATCATAGAGCATACAATTTAGTGTGTGTGTGAGGGGAAGGGGTACTCATGAGAAACAAGTGAATGTATGATATATAATGAAGAAATGTAATGTGAAGAAATATAAAGTTGGTGAGAGGAAGATAACATTCCTGTCCCCATACTTTTGTGTATTCCTCTGTCATGGCACAATCGTTATAATGACCAAGTGATCTGTTGCCCCTTAATTTTTCCCACAGGTCAAAACAATCTTAAGAAAAGGGATTGTATTTTATATCCTGAATTTAATTTAGCATAGAGCCTGGATTTATTAGTGACTCAATCAATGTCTGTTGAACTTCAAAATTCATCAATCTGCCTTCTCTTCCACATTTTCCCGTAGGAAGGAGTATTTTTATATATGTATATATTTTTATTTATATATATATATTTATATTTTATATTTATTCCCATAGCAGCACTGAGCCCTAATATGCACAACTTATCTATTTAAACTCTGATTTAAATGTTATTTTCTAAAACTAGAACACTAAATTTCTATTTATAATAGCAGACATATGTTTGACAAACATAAAAATTGTATGCTGCTCACCAGGAGATACCAACGTGCTCCTCTAGAAGGTGAGTTCACTTATGTAGGGTACCACCTCTCTGGTCATATTGACTTATCAATTAAAACCTGTTGTTGTTGACTGCAGTTCCCAACAGGCCACCTTTAATTATGTTCATTATTTCCCTTCTTTCCATTTTTTATGTCATTCTAGCTTGTGATTATTTGTGTCCAGTGTATAATATCCAGCAGGTCTTAATAGCTACTATTTTTAGCATGCTTGGTATATGCCAAATGCTGCCTGATATGCTCTGACTCTGTTAAAATTTTTATTTCGTTTAACACTGACAAAAGTCTCTGAAAAGCTGATGATGAAATTGAGACTAAGTTAAGGGGTATGGCCATGGAGACAGCCTCTATTTATATGTAAAGATTTGGCTCATATGAGCCAAGATTTAAAACCAGTCCTGACCATCCCACACTTTTGCATAATTAATCAATGTGCTTTAATACTTAATAATCTTCTCTAAATTGGATAGTTGATATCTTTTTAAAAGTCCAGAGTAGTTGATTTCCACTACAAAATTTCCCTTGCTCAAGTTTCATTACAAAAGTTCATTGAAGCATTTTCCTTACAAAAGTATTGCTAGAGATCCTTCACCCCCCCACCTTGGCAAAAATAAAATAAAACAAATATAGAGAAATGATATTATCCTTTGGCGTTTGGATATGTATTAATATGTAAGGCACTTTTAAATCTTTGTTGAGTCACAAACCCTGTAGAGCATATGAAAAAACAAACAAAACTATAAACAACCTTGACATTGTATTCAACTTCAGAAGAGTTAGATATTCTGAAGCCTGTTTATACTATCCTCTAAGTAATATTTTCTAAAGTGTTATTGTGCAATCCATAATTAAATAGTGTCAACTGATGTACTAGTATCTAAGAATATTTAATATTTTGTATCCATCACTCTGATTACATAAAAGGAAAGCCAGTTTGGTGTTACTGTCTTTATCATCTTAAAAATTGAGTCTTAACTAAGTAAGACTAGATCTCAGGCTCAAAGCACTTAGCAGGAAATATTATCTATCTATAATTTAATAAAATTTCCAGTCTCTATAATATTATTTTTGCTCATTTTATTGGTTTATTAAACACCAGAAGGTTTTTAAGCACAGTCTTAAGTTTTATTTATATTACTTCACCTACCATCATACCAAGTTTTCTTTCAAATATTTAAATGTAAAAAGTTAATTAATTTTAAAAAGTTGACATAAATGTGTGTTAAAAGATTATTAATGTATTATATGGATTACTGAAACTTGGAAATATTTTCTTAATAAAATATTAGATTTAAAATATTAAAACATATGACCACACCTTGGATAATTTATTTTTTTATTATAATATTTGATTTTTTCACCCTGGGAACATTATGTCTCTGAGTGATAGAAGATGATCACTAGCTTCGTATGCCTCTATTTTTGCTATTAAAGAGGAATTATATTTTGAAGAAAGCATTGCACCTTGTTACGACTGTAGATCATGTCAGTGATTGTTCAACCCCTCTTATGACATTCACTTTGTCTTCATGACAGAAATTTGGGGCAGAAGTAAGTTGGACTGGAAGTGATGATATTGGCACATTGGTGACCAACCCTCAGATAGAGACTGAGGGAAAAGAAATTATATTTCACCTTAAAGTTCTTGACATACATGCCACTGTTTACTGAATCTTAGTCATTTTCATTTTTATTTTCTTGACTGTGTTATATATAGAAAGCTATTTAGATAGAAATATAAAAATCACTGGTTGTCAATAGATTCTCATGAATATAAAATAAAGTCAATTTCTTATGAGGAATATTTTTTCCTGAAGTAGTTCAATTCATATAAATACGTGGCTACCGAAGCTATCCTCGTAATACAACGTCCGGGATAAATATCAGGAATGATATTTTAATGATATAAAACAGGAAATGTTATTATTTTCTTTGGGAAAAAATGTAGCATAAGACCAAAAAAAATTCCAGAAAAAATATATTCTAGAGAAAAAGGAGAATATAAAAAAAATAATGTGTGGATAATGATGACTTGATATGTGACAATCATGGCAAGTTATAGTCGTCCTTCAAGTCCATCAGCTGTAATAGAGGGATATATTAGGAGCAAATCCATTAAAATATCTTCTCAATCATAAATTTAATGATGTTTGTAAATGTTCTCTTTCCTTCTTTGCTTTTCTCCTTCCTCCTCTCAGCTCTCTGGGATGTGCCTCTCCCCTCCTTTCGTTCTTCCTTCCTTCCTTCCTTCATTCACTCCATCCTCTCTTCCTTTCCTCCTTGCTTTTTTCTTTCACTTCCTCTCCTCAATGTTGTTTCTCTTTCATTTCTTTCCTCTTCACACAGTGGGCATCATACTGTTGACACGCCCACTGGGTGCCTCTCCCCTGCCGGGGCAGTCACAGCCCCTCACTATCCCTGCCGCTGGATCCCACATGAACATTTCCCAGCACCTGCTTGGACTGTGAAAACCACAATGGAACAGGGAGACACAGGAGAGCAGCAGTATTCCCAGAGTTCTGACCCGTAGGGCAGGCTGCCCCAAGGCGTCTGGGAAATGCCCTAAACACTTTTTTGGACAAAAGAAAGTGGAATGCACACTCTGAACATGAGAACCCCTGGCTTGTGATCCAAAGTTGTCTGCACCTCTCCCAGTGGAGATGTTGGTGCAGAGTGGAGTCCGTAGGGTAGGAGAGTGTCCTCACCCCAGAGCAGAAGCACACTGGAGTCTCGGAAGAGACATGGAGATGGGGGCTTCCCCTCTTCCAGCCACCCAGAGCTGCAGACATAGCCACGTCTGCTCCCAAGCATGAGCTTTTGGCGCAGGTGAATTTTCATTCATATTGATGCATGGTGTGAGACAAAAAGTGTAATCTGCTTATCATTTTTACTCAGAGTCCTAGGGTGACAGACTTGTACTTCTTATCTCACTGCCATATAACTCAAGAGTATTCGAGTTCTTTCTGTCAGTGGAAGAGTACATAACAAATCAAGTGTTAGTTCTTTATGCTTTTGCCTACGAATGACACGTGATCATATTGCATTGGTCAAAATATGTCATATTATTGCTATCTTCAAGTGGGTATGTGTCTGGAAAGAGAAAAAATGTAAATCTTGGGCAGCTATACTACCATCTATTGTAGAAGGTTAGATATTTCTAATGAGAATTTGTTCTTATGATATACATTTTCAATATTTTTGATATAGAAACTTCAATGAATGCCATACTGACATTTTTATCTCTTCTCTAGGCAAAAATCTCCCCTCCCAACCCCAGAAGAAGGGCACCCAGTTGAGGGGAGAGAGGTCTCAAGAAAAAGATACAACAGATACAATGAAGGTATCACTCCTACAAAGTGTGTATTAATTGAAGCTGCAGACCACTCAAAATGAATCCCCTATACGCCCCCATTTTTTCCTCTGTATATTCTTCATGCACAAGTAACTGATGCAGATAAATCTCCTCTCAAGATAAGTAATAACCTTAAATCACTGTATATAGAACCTAAACACATATACTCTTAAAAAAAGGAGAAAAGACACATAGCATACATTTGACCGCTAAAAATAAACAAAAGACACTGCAAAAAATAATTCCGGGATACATAATAAAATTGCATCAATTCATTTCTTCTGTCCACAAATATTGAAGACGATATTTGTTCTGAATAATTAAAAATACAGCTCAAACATTATTATACAAACTAATGTGAGAGAACAGGACATAAATTTTTGATATAGTCAAGGTTAGGGTAGGGAATAAAGAGAGAAAATATGCTTGAGACCAGGAGTTCAAGACCAGCCTGAGCAACATAGTACTCTACAAAAAAACCCAGACTCTACAAAAAAAAAATATATTAAATTAGCCGGGCATGGTGGCACACATATGTAGTCCCAACTACTCGGGAGGCTGACATGGCAGGATAGCTTGAGCTCAGGATCAGGAGTTCCAGGTTACAGCAGGGATGATTTGGCCACTGCACTCCTTCTTGGGTGACAGAGTGAGACCGCGTCTTTAAAGAAAAAAAAAAAAAAGAAAGAAAGAAAGAAAGAAAATTTAAAAAAAAAAAGCATGCAAAGATAAAAGTCCATTAGACTGAAAAAGAAATAAGCGAGATAGTGCTGAAAACACTCAATGATGTGGAAATATAAGGTAGAAAAATTATAACAAGTAGAATGGAAAAGGACAGAAATAAAAGGGATAGAAGAGAAGAGGCAAAGTATAGAGGTCAAAGGTGCTCTAATAGGTGCACAGTTGGCTTTCGTAAGAAGGGAAGAATAACATGAAACAAACAATAAATAAAGGAAAAAGTAAGGAGTTTCACTTTTTTCAAAGAGAACACCACCCAGTGAGAAAGTAAACCATTTACCTTTAAAATTAAAGTTAAACAACTGTGAAAATTTAATTCATATAAGAGGAATAAAATTTCACTTTCTTCATAATGTAAAAACAATAAAAATACCTCATTTTATTGTGTTTTCCTTTTTCACACTTCACAGATATTTTGTTTTTTTACAAATTGAAGGTTTGTGGTAACCCTGCATCGAGCAAGTCTATTGGCATTATTTTCCAACAATATGCGCTCGCTTTGTGTCTCCTTGTCATCGTTGGAAATTCTTACAATATTTCAAAGTTTCATTATTATTATATCTGTTATGGCTTATCTGTGATCAGTGATCATTGATGAAACTATTGTAATTGTCATAGGTGCCACAAACCATGCCCACATAAGACAGCAAACTTAATATAATAAATATTGTGTGTGCTCTGATTGCTCCACTGTACAGCTGTTACCCATCTCTCTCTCTCCCCTCAAGGCCCTCTATTCCCTGAGATACAAAAATATTGAAATTAGTAACCCTACAATGCCCTCTAAGTGTTTAAGTGAAAGGAAGAATCACACTTCTTTCTCATTAAATCAAAAGGTGGAAATGATTGAGCTTAGTGAGGAAGCATGGCAAAAGCTGAGATAGGCTGAAAGCTAGGCCTCTTGTGCCAGTTAGCCAAGTAGTGAATATGAAGTAAAGATTATTGAAGGAAATTAAAAGTGCTACCCCAATGAACATATGAATAATAAGAAAGTGAAACAGTCTCCTTGCTGATATGGAGAAAGTTTCAGTGGTCCTGGATAGATCAAATCAGCTACATCATTCCCTTAAGACAAAGTCTAATCCATACAAAGACCCTAACTCTCTTCAATTCTACAAAGGCTGAGAGAGTTGAGGAAGCTGCAGAAGAAAAGTTAGAAGCTAGCAGAAGTTGGTTCATGAGGTTTAAGGAAAGAAGCCATCTCCATAACATAAAAGTGCAAGGCGAAGCAGCAAGTGCTGATGTAGAAGCTGCAGGAAGTTATCCAGAAGACCTAAATAAAATCATTGATGAAGGTGGTTACACTAAACAACAGATTTTCAATGTAGATGAAACAGTCTTCTATTGGAATAAGATGGCACCTAGGAATTTCATAGCTGGAAAGCAAAAGTCAATGCCTGGCTTCAAAGATTCAAAGGACAGGATGACTTTCTTGTCAGGCTCTAATGCAGCTGGTGGCTATGAAGCGAAGCCACTGCTCATTTTCTATTCTAAAAATCCTAGGGCACATAAGTATTGTGCTAGATATGCTCTGTGATCTATAAATAGAAACACAAACCCTGTGATTAGGTCAGCACGTCTGTTTGCAGCATGGTTTACTGAATATTTTGAGCCCACTATTGAGACCTAATACTCAGAAAAAAGAGATTCCTTTCAAAATATTACTGCTCATTGACAATGCACTTGCTTGCCCAAGAACTCTGATGGAGATGTACAAGGAGATTAACATTTTCATGCCTGCTAACCCAACATCCATTTGGAAGCCCATGTATCAAGGAGTAATTTTGACTTTCAAGTGTTATTATCCTTAAAAAATACATTTTTGTGAGGCTATAGCTGCCATAGATAGTGATTCCTCTGATGGTTGGGGGCAAAGTAAATTGAAAACCTTCTGGAAAAGATTAACCATTTTAGATGTCATTGAGAATGTACATGATTCATACAATGAGATCAAACAAAATATCAACATTAACAAAAGTTTGGAAGAAGGTGATTCCAATGGACATGGATGATTTTACAGGACTCAAGATTTCAGTAGAGGGAGTAACTCCAGATGTGGTAGAAATAGCAAGAGAACTAGAATTAGAAGTGAAGCCTGAAGTTGTGACTGAATTGCTGCACCCTCATCCCCAAACTTGACAGGATCAGGGCTTCTTATGGATGAGCAAAGAAAGTGATTTCTTGAGAAAGAATCTCCTCCTGGTGAAGATTCTGTGAACATTGTTGAAATGACAACAAAAGATTTAGAATATTGCATAAATATAGTTGATAAAGCAGCCACAGGTTTTGAGAGGATTGACTCTAGTTTTAAAAGAAGTTCTACTGTGAGTAAAAAGCTATCAAACAGCATCACATGCTACAGAGAAATCTTTCATGAAAGGCAAAGTCAATGGATGAGGCAAACTGCATTGTTTTCTTATTGTAAGAAACTGCAACAGCCACCCAACTTTCAGCAACCACCACACTGATCTGTCAGCCATCAACATCCAGGTAAGACCCTCCACCAACAAAAAGATTATGACTTGCTGAAGGCTCAAATGATCATGATAGTTAGCATGTTTTAACAATAAAATATTTTTAAATTAATGCATGTGCATTGATTTTTACACATAATGCTCTTGCACACTTAATAGACTACAATATAGTGTAAACATAACTTTTACATGCACTAGGAAATCAAAAAATTTGTGTGATTTGCTTTATTGTGATATTGACATTATTGCAGAGGTCTGGAAATGAATCTGCAATATGGACAAAGTATGCTTGTAATTAAGTTGACTTTTTTCTGGCTAACAAGTAAAATATATTCATCAAAATAATATGGAGAGGTACTAATGTGGAATTTATAAATTCAGGACTACAGATTGGTAACCTTGCATTATATTTTGCTGTGGTTATATATAATAGGAATGGTATTTGCTACATGTGGTGTTTTAAAGATTGCTTTATCATTTAATCTTATATGATAAATACTGTATTAAGTTTCTCCAGAGAAACAGAACCAGTAAGATAGAGAAAGAGAGAGATTTATTATGAAGAATTGACTCACACTGCTATGGAAGCTGAAAAGTCCCATGATCTGCCATCTACAAGCTGCCAGAGAAGCCTGCGGGGGTAATTCAGTCAGAGTCTGAAGACCTAAGTAGCAGGGGAGCCCATGGTGTCAGTCCCAGTTACAGGGCCAGAGAAGATGAAATAAGCTTAATCTAGTGGGCAAGAAGCAAAAGCGGCAGATTCCTCCTTCCTGGGCATTTTGTTCTATTCAAGCTCTCAAGGGACAGGATGATGCCCAGCCACATAGAGTAGGGCCATCTGCTTTACTGAGTCCACTGATTCAAATGCTAATGTCATCCAAAAACACCCTCAAAGACACACTGAGAGATAATGTTTAATCTGGTCACCCCATGGACACTCAAATTGACTTAAAATGAACCATCACAAATATTTTACTGCATATTATTTGACAACCTAATTTTTAATGACTTATAATCACAACTTGAATATGATTTTATAATATAAATGTGAATGTATACACACACATATATTATATAACTGATTTATTTAATCCTACATTCTTGGATATTTAGACTATTTTTATTATTTACTAAATCTGCTTTTTTTCTTACAAATATTTCCAATCTTTTGATTTTATTCTGTTTGCAGGTCGTTGTTTATTTTTATAACTCAGTCCCAGCATTTGTTTTCCTAAACTCTCTGTATCAAAGGTCTCACGTGTTTTCTTTGGAAATTATTTCCTCCCCACTTTCTTTTTTTTTGGTTTTTGGTCTAACAATCTCCATCTTGTCTCATTGTCCTTTGTTTCTGGCTCATGTAAAATGATGTAGTGCTCAAAGTGTTTAATCATGTCTTTTCTACTCATTCTAATTTTATATCACCCTTGTAGAAACATTTTATCATTAGCTGGGAAATCTCTGGATCATACCTGTGGCCAAAATTACATACCCATGTCTTCAATATCCTACTGACTATATGGGTCTGGATTTACCGCAGGCACTTCACTCTGACCAAATTCCAGACCATGCTTGTTTTCTTACCCGAGAACTTCTCCGATTCCAGTCTTTTCTACTTGATAACTGGTAAGCCAATTGGTGACACAACCTAGAAATGTGTTACATTTCCTTGATTTCTCATTCTTACATATTCATAATCCCCACACATAATCAATTATTCAGTAAACTTTGTTAATTGAAAATATATATGCTTTCTCTGCATTTTCTTGTCAGTGACCTGTTATGAACTAACTCGTCACCACTTAAGTAAAAACTGAAATGGTCTCCCTCCAGATTGCATTACTTTTTGTTTTACCTTCCTGCAATTAGCCAATTAAGTGCCTCCGAAAATGAACCTTCTAATTTGGAAGTCCGATAAGAATATGTTCCTGAGAGGTCTCTAACTTTGTATGCAAAAGAAACACTTGGGAAGCTTATTAAAATTATAGATGCTAGACATCATTTTCAAAGACTCTGATTAAATCTCTTGTTATTAAATATTGTACTCAAATACAAATGATGACCATAATGTTAAAATGATAAATATAATAAGCACTTTGAATATGTTATGTATTATTCTAAATATGTATGTATAAATTAATGTTTATTATATATGTTGTATACATCATATATGTTATAACTATACATAAATAGTTATAGTAACTATCTATAGTACAGTTATAGAAACTGTACATAAATAGCCTTTTTATAAAATACTATTATATAACTAATATTAATAAACATTTTAATATTTTAGGAACTCTTTAGTCTTATAGGAGAGAGAAACTTCTTGTTCCTTACCAGTTATATCCATCTCCCTTTCTTCAATCTTTAATATATTTTGTAAGTTAGACTTATATTCTGTCTTCTCTGACTTGCTTTTTCAATGAAATACATTTTTAGTATTCAATCACATTGATATATGTAGCTATAGCTATTCATTTTCCTATAACTTGACACTTTTTGTACAACTATACAACTTTTTTGCCTCTGCTGTTTATGAAGAACTGCGTTGCTTCCACTTATTTGTTATTTCAAAATTCCTATTTTGAAATAAATACCTATTTTCAATTTTTTTCTCATGTCCATATAAAAAAGTATAGCTAAAGGTAACCTACAGGTGGAATTAATGTGTTTTAAGGTGTACTGTGTTCAGCTTTACAACAACATGTCAGAATGTTTTTCTAAGCAGTTGTAATAGAAGCATTGGGTTAACCTGCAACCCATGTTATTGGTTTAGTTTCCTTCCTATCCCACTCCTGAAAAGTAGCATACTCCTCTAACATACATACTTGAAGAATAATTAAGAGAAATTTCAACTACATCTGAGATATTTGAGGTATAAAATTAGTTTGCATTTTTACAGATTTCTTGTTTCTTATACTATCTCAATTCTACAAATACTGGTTTTCAATTATTTCCACAAGTCATTTCCAGAATAATATATGAACAAATAATTATTAATAATATTATTATCACCAACAAAAATATTATATTAGCTTTTGTCACAATATGATGGGTACTTTACAAACAATTTAGATGAATATGAAATCCCAGCCTACTGGGAAATGTTGATCTAAAACAGATGAAATTACTATATATAAATGTGTTGTAAAAACATAAAAAACATGAGAGAAGAATTCAGTGCACCAGAAATAAATAATTTAATTGCATAAATACAAAGACTTTTAGAGTTAAATGGATCACTGAACGTGAACTTCCACTTAAGTGTAAAATCTCTTCTTCAAAATATGTAAATTTGATCATTCATTGCTCTGCCTAAGGAGTTTTAATTAGACATCCATTATTTCAGTTTCTCCCTCAACAGAACATAAACTCCACGTGGTAAGTCATTTTTATTTGATTGGTTGGTTGGTTGGTTTGTTTGCTACTTTTATGTTTTCCATATCTTTAGTACCCAGATCAGCATTTGGCATATAGCAGCTGCTCAGTAAATATTTAGTGAATAAATGAATCATGGAGTAATCATCTCTTTCTTTTTGATTTTATCCTTGGCCTTAGTTCTGCTCTTTAAAGCAACACAGAACAGATTTCTGACTTGCCTTTTACTTCAGTTTTTATATAGTTGAAATTGGTCAAAATGTGGTCCTCTGAGTCTTGTGCTTTTTTTTAAACTCTAGTGCAAATAAAAATATTCCAAACTTCTTCCCAGGTTTCTTAAATGGCATGCATTTAAGATCTCTCACCTCACTGGGGGTCTTTTATATACTGTATGGTTTGCCAATGTTTTTTAATGTATGAAGAGCATAATTGTCTAACACATACCAAGTATAGCAAAAAAGCTTCCCCTGATTTCCACTCATGTCCATAGATGCACTCTATGACAGTTTTAGCTATTTAGTATTTGTAGTCACTTGGCACACTTTGATGTTGATATTAATGAAAACTGCTAATTTCATTCATGTGGATGAACTGCTACATATATAGTAAAGCATTTAGATCATAAATATGCAAAGATTTAATTGAGATGGAAAAGCTGGAGAATAATTATGGCATTCCCTTATGTGCTAAGGGCATAGGGAGGCATTGAATAGTTTTAGATCAAGAATTATTTTGTTAAAGACATGGAAATTTAAGTTTTCTCAATTATGTATAAACAAACAGTAAAACATAGAGGTGGTCTACCTTGCATTTCTTCCCATTTTGTTATTTTTTGCAAAGATTTATTTTAAGCCCTTTAAAGCAGAAAATTCTTAATTTCATGCCTGCTACAAAGTGCATTTTTTCCTAACCTGTATGTACAAGATATTGTTTCACCTTTCCCTGTCCCTCAGTTTTCTCCATTTTTAAATTGACTTTCACCTTCCTTTATTATTATATAATTGCTTCTCTTGGATGTACCTTCACCCTTACTTCTCTCTCAATTTTTTACACTTCTTTGTAAAATAAAATAAAATAAATTAAAAAACATAATATTCATTAAAAAATTTGTGTAATCCAATCCTCTTCCAATTCCCCTTTTCCACTAGCCTAGCAGATGAAGGTGGCTGGTGAAAGGCGAATACGCCACTTGAACTCACCCTAAACACAAAACCACTAACCGCAAGTAGACTCCTACTCCTGCTGACCATTACGAGATTTTGTTCCTCCTTTTTCCTCATGCCTGCAAGATCTCTTCCCCTAAACTCAAGATCATTAGACAGTCTTTCATACAGAAAATAGAAGAAATCCCAAGTGAACTCCCACCGCATTTACAAACCTACATGCATTGATTTCCATACCTTCTACATTGTTTCTGGTATGTGTGAACTGTCTGCCTGTTTCCCCTAGATCCCTTCCCCCCACCACATGCTCTAGAACATTGATTCATACATTTTCTCTTTTCTCTTGCATCATCATTTTCCTTTCATCAATGTCTTTTTTTCTATTAGATCACTCCCATCATAAATTAACTCTGTAATTTCATGCATACATACATATAGTCTATTATATACATATATATGTATATAAAATCTAAATATAATCAGCCCATATTCACCTCCATCTACCACTTATCTGCTTCTCCTTTTTGCAAGGTTTCTAGAGTGTTTTCTCTGCTCACTCACTCCAGTTCTATTCCTAATCTCTTTAGAATCCCATTCACCCAGGTCGTTATCGAAACCACTTTACTAAAACCTCTTTCCTCAAGGGCACAAATGACTTCTCTGTTCCTAAGTTAGACAATAAATCTCCTTTCTCTCACTATTTTGCCTACCAGCAGCTTTGAGCAAGTTGACTATTCCTTCCTTCTTCGTTTGGCTTCAGAACAACTTCCTCCACTGGCTTTCCTTCTACCTTATTGAATACTCCTCAGTCTTTTTTGCTATTTCCTCTTCAATATCATTTCACTTCCTTTACTCTCACAATTAATATACTCAGAATATTCTTCTCTCAGATATACACATGGTTCATTTACCCACTTCCTTTCTGTCTTTACTCAAATGTCACTTTTTAAATGAGAATCTATGACTACCTTATTGAAATTTGTTATATCCTTGTGAGGTACTGTCTTGTCTGGCCTTTTTTTTCCCCCTAAAGCACTATCTAAAACATTATACATTGTACTCATTTATTTACTTATTGACTACCTCCACCACACTAGAATTTGAATCTCATAAAAGCCATCATTTTATCTGTTTTGTGAATTGCTGTCATATGTAGTGTCTATACAAGATTCAGGTAAAATGTAAGAGCTTAATAAATATTTGGAAGATAAATGAATAATACATTTTAAGGAGGGATAGCTTCAATGAAAAGGTAAGATTATATACAGCAGAACAGAGCACTATTGTTTGAAAGTGAGCTATTTTTGAGATGCAACAATTATATGATCACTAGGGAAATTTGACAATGTGGCATGAAGATGGAAGGAGTATATTTTGCTTAGGAAAAAAATGGCAACTATGCTCATATTTTGTGGTTAAACAAGTATTTTTAAAATATTCTATTTATATGTCTGTAGGATTTTGCCATATCCCACAATCAAATATAAATTCATTTCACTATTTTAGATTTTGAACAAGCATATTTAAAATAACTTTTGACATCCTTGAAAAGGTATAAAGGTCTCTTTCCCCCTTGCATGGTACAGTTTAAACTCACCCAAACCCACTTCTTAGAATACATAAAGTTCTCAGCATGTTCTATAATGACTACCCTTTATCAATTTGGCATCTGATGGTAATAATAGACTTTAATGAGGTGATATGAGCACAACTTAAAATTCTTTCCAAAGAGTGGCCATTTTACACTTTTAATTTTTCATTGTTCCCAGAACTGTGCATGCATTTTTACTTATATATTTTTATTACTATAATATCTCAAAACTCTCCTTTTATATGTTTGTCCTATATGTCATTAGAGTCTTATGATTTCTTCCTCAATGAACTATCTTTTAGATTATAAAATTAAATTCATTTTTATAGTTTTATTAACATATATGTTTGTGGCAGTAATGTACCACTTAGGTTTATCACTCAGATCCCATATCATGGGAGAACCTGCTGTAAAGAGTGTAGTTATCTAAGAGTCTCCAGCTCCATGACTTTGGGTCTGCTAGAGAGTTCACACTAAGGCTAGGCTCTCCTTGGGTCCCTTCCAGGCAAAGATTGAACAGAGCAAAGATAGTAAGGACACACTATATCCTACCAGATATAGGATTGCCCTAATGGGCAGTCTTTGCTATCAAACTCCAGAGACCATGGCCATGACTTTGTCATGGTTGCTATGCAGACTGCAGTTCTTCATATTCAATTCTCCTTCCTTCCCCTTCACTTTCCCCAGCTATCAAATCTGCATTTGGGGCTGAATATTTTTTTCTGATTATTCCTGCTGTCTTCCACTTTTATCTTTCACAAGTATTTGTTTCCTCTAATAAATCTCTTGCATTTCTAATTTTGTGTGGGCATCTGTTTCTTGGAGAACCCAATCAATACTTTTTTTAAGTGCTAAAGTATTGTATGTGAAAAGAGACATTTAGATAACTCTGTAAAGTTTAGATCTCTCGTTTCATTATTAACTAAGTAAGCATAAAATTATCTTTCTAATTACTTACATATGCCAACCATTTTCTGTGCAAATTGCAATTTGTATTACCTGGGCTTGCTCCAATACCAAACTGAAACTAGTTGAAGGAAATTGAGGAGTTTATTAGAAGAATGCTATGAAATCTCATGAAATGCCCAAATAATTGAATAAGTTCATCTTTGGGATGAAGAAAATGAAGATAGAATTTAATGCCAAATGTAACCAGGAACCAAAGCACCAGGTTTGTCTCTATATGTCATGAGTTAATTCATAACTTTTTCATTCTTTTTTTTTCATTTAAGTATGTGTTCCTATTTGGGAAAAGAAAGAAAAAAAAGAAAAGAAAGAATTTTGTGAAGAGACAATCTCGGTGATCAAGCCCATGTTCAAATTATAGGGAAGGGACTCATTGCCTAATTTTGTTACTTTGGCCAATCAATTATAGCCAGATGTTGGGGTCACTTGGAACAAATAGATGCTTCTTTACTAATGGTATAGACAGAGGACATACCTAAATGAAAAGAGGAAAAAAGCAAGAAATAAATGTGAAAACATTAAAAAACAAGGTACCAATATACCCAGTAGATCTGTGGGCAGGATACAATATTATATCAATATATTGTCTTTAATTTAATCCAATTATATTATATAAACATCATTTTTTAAAAAGCACTCACCATTATTTATACCTTTATCTGAAACATAGTAAAACACTATTCTCAAACGAGCTTACTGTATTTACAATATCGTATTTACAATACTCACTGGCTACTGGAACCAGAACTTTCTACTTTCTTATTCAATAATTTTGATGTACATACTTTGACTACCATATGTTTTACCAATTTTTTAATCACCCTGATGATTTTACATTTATATTTACTTGTAGTGTGACATGTTGCAAAAATTTTAGAACATATTAAAAATGTAAATATATATAATACAATCATTTGACACAAATGTTAAATTAAGGCAAAGTAAATTAAATCCACAGGGAAACATGGTAGAGAGAACTATGAGCCATGATTTCTCACACTATTACAAAAGTTAAGCAGCAAATTGAGATCTAAGCTTTTCTGCTAACTTAATAAAAAGAGAAACGTGATCAATGACCAATTACAAGATACATATTTATATACATATAGTATATATTACTTATATATATTACATATATATACACACACACACATATATTTTTTTCTCCTATAACACAAAAGCAAACTTTTCCTGGTACTGAGGTACAAATGACATTTCTTCCATGGGTCTTTATAAAGAGCAAATAGTCTGATGAACTTAACAATGTTCTCAATGACATTCTGACAATAAAGACACTAGGAATTTTCATATAAGTCTTGCTAAATGTAAGCCAAAGATATAACATCAAAAAATAATTAAATATAGATTAAATTCATGAGATATAAGACAACATAGTTCAAAAGCACAGTATTCAATTCTCTGATGGCGAGAGAGAGATATATATATATATTTTTTTCAGTATATTGGATTACTGCTTATTACTTCTTTAAAATTCATTTGTACAAATTATGTGAAATATTTATTTAAAAATTCAGTTTATCCATATAAAAATATATAGATATAAATAAATAGCTATTGGAAAAATTTTAAAAATATTATTGAAATATACATGCAACCTGGACATTTATATTTTATTTATTTCATGCCTATTTTGCACAAGTACTGATGGACACTGAGGATACAGTGTTAAATGAGAATGATACGGTTGCTACTCTCTTGGAATTTACATTGCAGGAATCTAAGGAGACAATAAACTGATAAACAAGTAAACTAAACAAGACTTTGATAAGTGGTAAAAAGGAAATTAATAGGGGTCTCAGATAAGGAATGTTTTGTAGTCTTTACTTGAAATAGATTAGTCAGGATATAGTTCTTTGAAGATGAGATATGAAAGATGTAAAGCAGATAGTCATGCTAAAGATCAGGCAAAGAGTGTTTATAAAGTAGCCTTTCTAAATTGATAGGCCCTGTAATGGAAAAGGGCTTGGCCCATTTGCCAAACAAGAAGGATTACATGGGAGGAATGCAGGGAAAGCAAGAGAACTGTAATAAAATAAAGTTGGAGAGACTGGCAGAAGTACAATAATTCAAAGAATTATAGGCCACTATAAGGAGTTTAGATTTACTAAAATCCAGGTACAATGATTAGTATTTTAAACAAGGGTGGGAAATAATCTGAACTACAAGTTATAGATGACCCCTGTGGCTGACATATGTGAATTGTTTCAGAGGAGAGTGAGAGTAGGAGAGGGGACCAATTTGGAAGCTACTGCACTGGTCCCAGCAAATACCTGCTAGGTGCTTCGGCTTGGATGGCAGCAACAGAGATTCAGTCAAGATATATTTTAGGGAAAGGACTTGCTGAAAGTTTAGATGACATGTGGTGAATGAAGAAAAGGAAAAATTCAGGCATGACTCCCAGGACTCTGGGGTAACAGGGTGTATGATATTTAAATTTCAATTGCACAGAGTGAAAAGGAACAGTTTTGGTGAAGAAGGATATTGTAGAAGCAAGAGTACCATTTTGAACGTACTGAATTTGAGATGCCCAAATTTGTTTCTGAAAGAAGACTTTACATAGGCATTAGGCATCTGGATGTATTGGATTCAAGTCATCCTTACATAAAGATGGGATTTAAATCTATAAACCTAGATGAGATATTCTAAAGACACAGTATATAGAATACAAACTTCCTTCAAAATCTCAAATATATAGAGTTTGGTTACATGAGAAGACAGAGTTTGAAATGAAAAGACTGATGACCAGTGAAATGGGAAGAAGACTGAGAAAATATGATTTTGCTGAAACCAAGATATAAAAGTGGTTAAAGACAGTATTATATGGCTTCTATACATTATGCTGAACATAAAAATAATATGTATATCATAATATAATTTCATTCAAAAACAAAAAGAACAAAAATTAATTTTCTCAAAAGGTTGACATGAATGGTGGTTACCTGGGTATATATATATATACACACAAAAAAATTCTTTAAGCTGTACATGTAAGATTTGTGAGCTTTGAGTCCTATATTTTATAGCTCAATTAGGAAAAAAATCACCATTTGTATATACAGTTATAACTTGATTTGTTTTTATAATAGGAAACATTAAGCTTTCTACAGAACTTTTTTTTTTTACCAATATAGTATATTTTTGACCCTGAGTTATGGCAACCATTAAACTAAACCTTCATTGAGCAGATAAAAAATTAATTCATGTTGCTATAGATATTAATGGCACATTGTGTCTATCCAGTTAGTCCTCAATATTGGAATGGTATGGGATTGAGCAATAGATTGGATTATAAAATACCATGAATGGATTTTCAGTTTGAAGTCATTGTAAGGAGTTTAGAACTTTATATCAGAGTAGTCTATAAATCATCTTGGAAATCTTTCATCTCGACAGGTTGCAGACATCCTTAGATGTATTCAAGACAGTAATCTATTACAATTTCTGTCTCCTTCTAGACCATCCTTTTAACTACATAAGAGTTCACATTAAAAAAAAAGTTAAAAATTGTTGCAACATCAGCTCATTGCTAAAGCCCATGATAACTATGAAGCATATATAGGTTCTACAAGATGACTGTATACAAATTTCAGATAACTTGGTATTTCGAGCATTTTCTCTCTCCTCACTGCCTCTCCCCCACCTTCCAAAAAAACTCTATCAGAATTTGGCAAGATTTACCAGTGAAACTTAACTGAAAACAGAAAATTCTGACAGACTACATGTGTGTGTGTGTGTGTGTGTGTGTGTGTGTGGAGTGTGGTCTAATTAAAGCTACTGCTTTCACATAAGACTTACTGAACTAATTTTGGTTTGATTCAGTGAAATAATCAGTTCATTTTGGTATCATTAAGATATAATCTATGATTTATTATCTCCCTTTCTTTACACACAGGTTGAAGACTATGTAATGGTTTCTTCATACTTTTCTCCGTATTCCCAAGAAACATATAAGTGTTTAAAGTAATTCTGGATTTTTCTGGCAGCAGAGTTGCTCCCACCACCTGCAATGGATGCTGCTTGATTTTATGTCATTCCCTGTGTTCACAAGCCTTAAGATAAATGTTCAGATATGTTCCACTTCACCATGATGGATGATATCAATAGAAAGAACATGAACTCTACCACAAAGTCAGATTTCTTTTCTTTCTGATCACAGTCTAAGCTTACACTTAAAAATCAAATGAACAGAAGGACAAATAAACTTCTTAAGAGACAAAAGCATATGCTCTGAAGCAAAGGTGCGGGAGAGCATACAATTAATGTTGAGAGAGTCTATGAACAAACCGAGTGGAACGGCTTCATATTGAACCTGATAAAGACAGTGAGCATGACCCAATGTACCTACCACAAGCTATGTGTAAAGCAGCAGAGGTCCTCAGATGCTCTCATTACTGTCATTGGATGAGGCTCTGCAGCTAAAATTTTGGACTCAAGTTCCCTGTATTTAAAGATAACCAGTTAATAGGTGAAAAGGCAGTATTTGAAAAATAAAATAAAATAAAAAGGAATAGTCCTTCTCAGCAAACATAGATGAGGCAGCAAAAGTACCTGTGACACTTCCTTCTCAGATAGGAAACCTAAAATATTTGCATTCTTCCACTTTCAGATATGCGATAAACCCCTAAATAAGTATCTTCTCCCTCTTCTCTGAACTCTGGTTTACATTTTAAAATCCGAGTCCCTCATCACTTTCTAGTAGAATTTTGCTGAATCCTTGCAATTCTTTATTTGACTCTAGTTCCATTAGCATTATTTTTTGATAATTCTTGTGCTTTCTTTTTTTTTTTAACATATCTTCTCTTTCATTAATCTAGACCATTAGAAGAGACATATTGAATAAAAATTATGAAGTAAAATTGAAAGTATACTTAAGTTAAAGTTATAAGACAGCAGATGGAGGGATAAAACCTGCTTTAGTGGTAATACTTTTTAAGATAGAAATAATTTTATTGTAAACTCAAAAAGTTTTAAAACTTTATATACCTGTACTTCATACATCATAACTTCTGAGTATCATAACTGTTCAATTAGTATTTGGAAAAAGTTGATATTGGATTGACATTGTCTCCATAACAAATTTAGCAGGAGATTACATTTAGGCCAGAGCAGCCTTAAAAGAAAGCTATTCTATTCCTTTAACATCTGGCCCTTCCTTTTCTCTCCTACTAAATAAATACAACCTTGCTTTGTCTCTTCATGCTATAGTACTGTCTTTATCTTAACTGAGTTTTTGTGGTTTCACTAAGATTTTTTATTGAATATCAATTATAAAAAAAGATTTATGGTGGGATTTTACCATAGAATAAAGAAATTGCTTTTCTACTGCAAGTTTTTTCCTTTCCCTTCTATTTATGCCACGATCTCTTGTTTTAGGGATGCCATCTGCATTGGGGTGATACATCCAGGGACCTTGACCTTGAGTTCTTTCCAATAAATTACTCTGGAATCTTAAAAATCTCCAAAAAAAATTAAAATTTAAGGGTAAAATATTTTTTGTTAGGGAGTGTGACAAACTCAAAATATTTTTAACTAAACATTGGCTGAATGATTTAAACCTAAATTCCTCATAAAAACATTATAAATATGACAGAAATAAAAAATATGTAATAATAATGTAATGATAAATACTTGTCTTCAGGAGATTAGAAGGCATCTCTTAACTGAATTCTATGGTTTTATATAATAGGTTTATGCATTTTTTCTCTGCCTGGCTTTGGTCACGTTAAGATAGGATTTGGGCTTCTGCCACCAGAGTAAAGATTATGGTACATGTGGTAGAGAAAAATGATCCCATACAGGCTGAAGACTATGGTAATATCCATGTCTTTTTCTAACTTTGTGTCTTAGTTTTTGGAATAATTGAAAATATGAGTTTTGGGGGATATAAGACATTTTGCCATGTGTGATGAAGAAATAATAGTTTTTAGGCCATGGTAGCTAACTGGACAGTTTTATTTAGAGAAGTATGCTCCTGGGTTGCTTATAAGCCATGGAAACATTTAATTAGGACTGTACTTGCTTAACTCGTTTCTTAATTAAGAAAACGGACTTAAATCTATTCCCTTCTCTCTCTCTCTTTCTCCCCCCCCTTCCTTCTCAAGTGATTTTATTTTATTTTATTTTATTCTTACCCGTACCAGCTCCTTTTTACTGCATTCCCTTTTGGATGGAGGAAGGTAGCAATTATAATTCTCTGCCTGGACAACAGATATGAACCCTGGATGGAAACAGGTCACAACAAAGCTTCTACATTGCAGTCTTTTCAAAACCCATGTTTTGCTCTTCCCAAGTGTTTGGGAAGCCAATTAAGTTGAATACTGATTATGTATACAACCTAAAATGTGTTTGGTGAGCCAGATGATTTCAGGGGTATGTTTCAGGTCTGAAAATGCCTATAAATTGCTGTTTCTGATATTTGAATACAGACTTTGGAACACAACACGTGAATGCAATGTCATAATTTGAATATTCTCACATCATTAGAATAAATGAAAATTAACCTCAGTGTGGTACTGAAAAATGACAGGTTAGAAAAAATAGAAAAAAAATCCTAGGATATTTTGTTATGCTATGAATATTTGTGTCCCCCCACTACCAAATTCATATGTTGAAATCCTAAGCCACAAGGTGATAATAGTAGGAGGTGGGGTCTTTGGGAGGTGATTACATGGTGAATAAGTTTACTGCCTTCATAAAAGAGACCCCAGAGAGAGCCTTCCCTTTTTTACCATGTGAGGACATAGCAAGAAGATGCTGTTTATGAGCCAGAAAACAGGTGCTCACCAAACACCATTCTGCTTTGGTTGTGGACTTCGCATATCCTAAAACTGTGAGAAATAAATTTCTGTTGTTTATAAGCCACCTAGTCTAGAAAGTGTTTTTGTTGTTGTAAGAAAACTACATATCTAATAATTCTATTCTTGGCCTGTTGCTAACTGAGGAGCAGTAAGCCATCTTAGATACAGTGATTCTGCTTTGATAATTTTTAAAAAACAAAACAGGTAAGAAAAATTAAACATATTCTCTTCCATTGAAACATTGAGTGATCATATGCTTAAACTGCATAAGTGCATGAACCATATTTTTAGTTTTTTGTGGTTGTTGATTGTGGTAATATTTTCTATCCAACCTACTTACACTGCCACTGAAAACTGAACTTTACAGAACATACTTTCTGATGTCAACTCTGCACTCAAAACCTATAGCTCCACTGTGAACGAAAGACAACATTATTTTGGTCTTGTACTAAAAGTCCATCAAAACCTGTACTTCTTCTTCTTTAAATATGTAAATCCTACTCAATCTTTATACCCATAGCCTCAATTCTAACTGATCTATTTGATAATTATCAAGCAAAATCTGTGTTTTCCAAACCCATGTCTTTACCTCTGTTTGTTTTTCTTTCTACTGGAAATGTCCTTCATTCTCCAGTCCATATAGAGTCAATTTTTACCATTCTTTCAAATTTCATTGCATGACACACTTCCCTGAATTTCTAATATAAAAAAAATAATGATCTGCCTTTTGCCTTCTGAGAAATGCAAGAGTTTTTTCTTCCTTTATTTGGTTTGTTTTGTTTTTTACCTCTTCTATGGTGCAGTCATGATACTATTTATAATCTGTCATGGTCCCATAGATTATAATACTGCATTTTTACTGTATATTTTCTATGTTTAGACATGTTTAGATACACAAATATTTACCATCATGTTACAATTGCCTACAGTATTCAGTACAGTAACATGCTGTATAGGTTTGAAGCCTAGGAGTGAAAGGCTATACCACATAGACTAGGTGTATAGTAGGCTGTACCATCTAGGTTTGTGTAAGTGCACTCTATAATGTTTGTGTGATGACAAAATCACCTAAAAACAGGTTTCTCAGAATGTATTGTTTATTCTCAGTAGGTATACTCTCACTGAGGGACACATGTCTTTACTCCAGAATCTAGAGTTCATAATTCACATTGAGAAGCTATTGCATTTTCCTAGTCACTAAAGAATAAAGGGACTATGTAAGGAGGAAGGAAATAAAAGGTAAAATATGAGAGGTATTGAAAAGAAAATATTGATATTAAGTTAATATATTATTTATAAGAGAATTTTTGAATGTGTTATGTAATTCTTTCACTGTTCACTGAATGGCCACACTATGTGGCCAAAGTTAAAAAGCAGGTATGTGCCATCCAGGGAAGAGACCAGTGTCTGATTTGAGGTCTCTGAGGATGGACAACATGCAACACCCAGCTCAAGTAGTAGAGCATTAACTTCCAGCAAGAGGGGAAAGAAAAATACACAAGATCCAGTCCCCGAAAATGTGAGGGTCCCCCATGGCTGGCATGGATCCACTGTGCTGCCCTGTGGCTGCACACACTCCACTTCATGCTGCAGTGGAATAACCCCTCCCCGCTCCTCTTAGGGTCTGAAATACAGAAAGCTGGAGGTGTGCCTGAGGGCCACTGATGCAGGTACCTAAGCATAATAAAGGCGTCACATCAGATCCAGACCAGGAAAAGATATTCCCTCATTAGGCCATAAGTCTAGCTTCCGCTGTGAAGGTTCTTTATCTGCAGAGAGTGTGGAGGATGGGCTGCTCTTGACTGCCTTTCCCAACAATAGTCATTGATGGTGATGAGGGGAAAAAAAAGGGAGAACTAATCAGGAGAAACTAAGTGGAGAACTTACTTTCACATCTTCAGAATATGCTAAGTTCCTATTTTGATCTTAATATTTCCTGAAGTTAGAGGTTATTCCCATCTCTAAAATTAGTCTAATTTTAATTCTGTTAAGATAAAAAATGTGGTAGAAATTCCACCACTCTCAGAGATTATGTTGCTTCTCCTACATTCATGTTGTTGTTGTTTTCATATGTGTGAGTAATTCTGGACCTGACAAATATTTCCAGAATGGATATAGATGTTTTTGTCTGTAAACATGGATATTCATCAAAGAGAGAATTCCAGAATCTTTACACACTCTCCTGATACGAACCTAATTGCTGTGAGAACATTAAATCATAACTCTATGGCCTCATTCAAGGAAGTCATTAGTAGAACTTCCCTGTTCTTTAGCAGCAACAAGCAACATTAACACACATTTTGATATATTGAAGCTACATTCCTTTTTTTTTTTTTTTTTTTTTTGAGACAGTGTCTCATTTGGTTGCCCAGACTGGAGTGCAGTAGCATCATCATGGCTCACTGAAACCTCAGCTTCCTGGGCTCAAGTGATCCTCCTGCCTCAACCTCCCAAGTAGCTGATACTATGGGCATGTGCCACCATGCCTGGGTAATTTTTAAATTTTTTTTTTTTTTTTGTAGAGACAAGCATCTTGCTATGTTGCTCAGGCTGTTCTCACATTCCTGAGTTTAAAGTGATCTTCTCCCCTCAGCCTCCCAAAGTGTGGGGATTACAGGTGTGATCCACTGCACCTAAGCTACATTTCTTATTGGAAAATCTTCCTCAAAAAGCATCGTATATTCTATCTGTTCCAATAATGTGAATTCATATTTCAGAAAAAGATACATCCAGTTCTTCAAGGATATTATATAGGAACAACAAGTAATCTGTGTAATTTATATGCATTTTCCCCTAGAGAGAAAAAAATGAAAAGTATTAAAGAAATCTTTAGGTCCATAAAGAGGAAACTGGTCAAAGGTCCCCCAGAATTTACATCCACATATAATGTCTGGATGTAGATTTAAAATATGGAAGTAGCTCATGAAGAGGTCAAGACAGGGGATGTATGAGTTGGAGATGATATATATTGAAAAGAGAGTTCAAGTTACAGTAATTAATTAGAACAGAAAGGACATACAGTGAGAAGAGAAGAGAAATAATGTCAAATCATAGTAAAACCCAGTACAGGTAACGAAGAGTGGAAAGATCAGACATCAAGTCATTATGCTGGAATAACAGTGAACCAAAAAAAGATATCTTTGCATTTTTGATCAAGGCTATTATATGAAACATTTAAACTCAAGAAAGAAAACATTTTTAAAAGAGGTATTAGAGTTGGTTAATTCATATATTTTGAGAACCCAATAGCAAACAAACAAAGGAAGTGGCTAACACTCACGTTATTAAGTCTTGGTAATAAATTGAACCTCATCCTATTAGAAAAGTATGGTAGAACAAAATACTATGTTAAATAAAAACAGTATTATTTATTTCCATTATATTTCAAAAGATCCAAAGGAATCTATTTTTTCCCCCAAGCCCAACAGTAGCAGCAATATCTTTGCACACTCCCTGACTAGGTATTTGTGTCTAGGAGTATTCTCTTCTGAAAAAAAATAGATTTTAAGAAGAGAAGTTTTTCAATATCTTAGAACAAGAAAAATATCAGCATGGTATTATTGCCAATCAAACAAGAGCACTTTAAGAATGTTAGGGGTAGTTCTTAAAGAAAGCACTACTTTAATCATACTAAGATCTTATGATGTAAACTTTAAGGCAAGAAATAGTCATGGAGGAAGAAGTATATTCTAAAATGATAAAATGTTCAAGCCACCTGGATGATGATATATCAACTATAAATTTGTGTGTACCAAATAACTTAGACACAAAATATGGAAAGCAAATAGTGTAGACACTAAAATGGAGTAATTGAAAATCTACTATCATAATAAGAGACATTACCATATATTTTTCAGTACCTTAAAAAAATAAGGTATATAAGATTTTAATTAACACAATTAACAAAATTAACCTAATAGACACATAGAGAAAAACTTCACCAAAACTGACAGAATATGAAATATTTACCAAAATTGCCAATATAAAGGACTATAAATTCTCAATATATTTTAAAGTATTAAAAATAAAGTATGTTCTTTGATCACAGTGGAGTTTAGCCAAGCCAAACATTTTTAATGAAAAAAAAAATTTAAAAATGTTTGTGAATGAAGCATTATAGTTCTAAATAGGCCATAGACTAAAGAAGAAATCAAAATAATGTTACATTAATAAATTTTAATGTAAATATGACATATTAACAGATAATTAGCCACAAATGCACATGTTAAAAGAGAAAAATAGCTGAAATCAGATACTTAAATATCCATTCAAAAAGAATAGAAAATTTAAACCAAAAAAAATTAGAGGAAAATCATAAGAAAATAAATATAGCCATCAACACTATACTATAGACAAAATAAAAAAGCAATTTTGTTAAGTCTATGGAAAGACTAATGAAACTGATAAACACCTAGAAAGTTTAAAGACAAAAGATGATAAAGCACAAGTTAACAATATCAAGAATAAAATGGACATCACTAGAGATCTCACATATATCAAAAAACACAGTAAAATTTTTGTGATTATATTGGATAATTTTGATTAAATGGACAAATTTCTATAAAACATAATTTACTAAAATTTGAGACAAGTAGAATGAAAATATCTTAATGGCAATATATCTGTTAAACTTTTAATCCATAATTTACATTTTTTTTCTACAAAGAAAATTCCAGAACTAGATGGCACGATGAATGACTCCATTTACAAGTTTTGAAGAACACACATAATACACGAATTCTTACAGGGCACAAAATATAGAACAGTTCCATATTTGTTTTATTAGAGCAATATATCCCTGGTAACAACACTAACTGGGAACAACATTGCAGGTTATTTTTATTCCTGAACACTGATACAAAATAATAAACAAAATAACAGCAGATCAAATCCAGCAATATATAAAAAGGGTAAAAATAATAGATTAAAAACATGCAAAGTTGGTTTAACCTATGAAAATCAAACAATGTGATTCATCATATTAATAAAATGAAGAAAGATCATCTGTGATCACTTCAATAGATGCAGTAAAAGCACTTGATAAAATTCAAAAGCTATTTTTGATAAAAATGTTTAGTAAAATAGGTAGGGAGTTACCTTAATTTGATAAATCTATTTAAAAAAACCCCAACAGCATGTGTCACATTTAATGGTGAAGTATTGAATACTTTTCCACTGAGATCAGGCTATAGACAAGAATGCCTGTATCACTACTTTATATAATGCTCTCCTATAAGTCATAGACAAGATAAGTAAGGAGAGACAAATACATTTTAAAAGGAAGGATTGGAAAAATAAATCATTAACACTATTATTGTGGGCAAAATCTAGCAACTTTCAACATAACATACCTAGTACTTTCAAAGGAATCTAAGTAATATTAGATTCAATAAATACTATCAATAAACAAAAATACAAAATTTATATACAAGCAGGACGTCATTAGGAAATTAAATTTAATATATTACTGCAGTGAAAACATCAAATATTCATGAGTAAATCCAATGTAAATGTAAAATCTTGACATAGAAATTTATAAACCATTATGGAGAAAAATGAAAGGATATACTATTTTTGTTAACTCTGAGACTCAATATTGCCAAAAACTTTTTCCCAAATTGATCCACAGAGTCGTTATAGTTCCAATAAAAATTCCAGAAGATTTCTGTGGTTATTACTAAACTAACTCTACTATTTGTATGAACATGTGATGCTGGTGCAAAATTTAATCCCATGAAACAGAATAGGATGAAGGAGGAGGGGAAGGAGGGTGGGGGGAGGGTCGGGTAAGAGCTAACACCATGTTCTGATTTTACCCTCTGAGACCTACTTGTTCAACATGATATTTAAAGGTGTATTAGTCTATGTATTGCTTAAACTATTCAAAAGAATCCATCATTTTACATTTGTAATTGCCATTTATATGGTTTAAGAAAAGTTAATTTAATTGAGTATAATCAAAGTCTAAGTGATAGAAATATATTTATTAGATATATAAGTATATAATATTTAATAATATATTCTAATATGTTATATCTGTGTATATATAAACATATATACATACATATACCTTTTTTTAAAAATAGAGCATTAAGTAAATTACAAAGAGTTAGAGTTCCTTTCCTTAGCCAAAATACCTGGGAATATTAATATATCAGTGTCAGTTAGGAAGTACAGGAAGTATGGAATAGGTTATAGGAGCATGATATGTAACCTCAAATAAAACAGAATTCCACTATTAGCCCTGCTATTTTCACTATGAGTTTTTGACAAATTACTTAGACTCATTGATTTTCAGTCTGCTTCTCTTTAAAATGAGAAAAATAATGGCATGGATATACAGAGCTCTTCAGAACATAAATTGGTGCCACCATAGTGGAAAACATTATGGAAGTTCCTCAAAAAATGAAAAATAGAACTACTATAAGAGCCAGAAATCCCTCTTCTGGGTATGTACTCAAAGGAAATGAAATCAGCACCTAGTAGAGATATCTGCACTCTCATATTCATTGAAGAATCATTCACAATAGCCAAGCAGCCTAAGTATCCTTTAACAGATGAATCGATAAAGATATTATGTATGTATACATACACAAAAGGGGATATTAATCAGCTTTAAAAAAGAAGGAAATCTTGACTTTTGTAGTAACATCAATAGACCTGGAGGACAGTATACTAAGTGAAATAAACCAGGCACTGAAAGGTAAATACTGCATGATCTCACTTAAATGTGGAAACTAAAAGAACGTTGGATACATAGAAACAGAGTAGAATGGTGATCACCATGGGAAAGACTGGGGCAATGAGAGATGTAGGTCAAAAGAGTACAAAGTTGTAGTTTTGTGGGGTGTGTCTGAAGATCGAATGTACAGTGTAAGCACTATAGTTAATAATATTGTATGTACACTAGAAATTTGCTAACAGTACATTTTAGGTGCTCTTACCACACACAAAAAAGGTAACTATGTAAAATGATGTATATACTAATTTGATTGATTGTTGTAGCCATTTTACTATATACATACTTATATCAAAACATCATGTTGCACACCTTAAATATATACATTAAAAAAGATAGAAGAGAAAGAGTAAATAAAAACACAATCCAAATACAGAAAGTAATACAGTTCCTCCTCACATACAGTCAGCAACTAATTGCTGTTCGATATTATTGTAATTACTCTTAATCAAATATTATAGTAAAAGGGTGATGGAGCAGTAAGTTTATGGAAAGTCGTTCATTTAAAAATTACTATATAGGAGAACCAAGCCAGCTAGTGAGTAGAGCAGAAGAACCAAAGAGATGGCTGATGCCAAAAAATGAAGGAGCTATCAATATAACAAATTATTCAAAGAGCTTACGGAAAAAGGCAAACTGCATGTATAAGGTAGGTAAGGAGGAAGAATATCTCCTAATACTGATAAAAGGAAGGTGATAATTAGTGATAAAACAAAAAATAAGTGTAACAAAAAGAAGTATTATGATATTCAGAGATGCAGATAGTTCAGGAGTCTAAAACTGAGGACTCGGATAACAATTAATTAGGAAGCAAAGGATCTGTTGTGAGTGAAGGAGGTGGACTTGTGATTTTGATCTTGGGAAGTGAAATGGAGTAAAGACAGCCAGAAGTTGTCACTCTCACTTGGAGAAAGAGAGTTCCTTTTCTATCCCCTTGAATTTGGGCTGGTCTTGTGACTGTTTAACCAATAGAATACATCAGAAATGACATTATTTCAGTTCTATACCTAGCCTGTAAAAAGTCAGGTAAGTCAGCTTTCTGCTTCTTGGAATGCTCACTCTCAGATTTTCCATTGGAACCAGCTGCCACATTGTGAGGAAGTCCAAGCAACCATGTGGAGAAATCTACATGAAGAAGAATCCATCCCCCAATCAAGAGCTTTCAGCTTAGCATCCACCTGATAGCCAGTACCAAACTGTTAGACATGTGTGTGAGACATTTTGGAAATGAAAGCCATAGTTCCACTTGAATTGAACTGCCCCAGCTGATCACATATAGAGCAAAAGCAGGTTGTTCTCACTAACACCTGCTCCAACTGCAAAACTATAAGGATACAAATGATTTTCTTCCTATTTTCTCTTTTTTGTTTCACTCAACAAAGTTTTGGAGTGGTTTTTAGTGCAACAATAGACATCTGAAACAAGTAGCAAGAAAACATTCCAAACAGCCCCATGGTGAATTTTATATATATATATATATATATATATATATAAAAAACAAAAAACAAAAACAAAAAAGATAGAAGGTAGGAGAAGTGGAGGCAGGGATACGTCACTTAGATACCATTATCAGTGTGGTTACTCTATCTGGATGGGGAAAAAAAGAATTCAAGATTAAAGAAGAGATCAATAAAGGATAAATAAGAAGATTCTGAGGAGATTAGAAATTGGAAGAAAAATAGCTACCTTCCACAAATTGTTTTGTTTACCTACACCTTCTGTTCACACATAAGGAGCACAAATTATGATTTATGAGAGACAGAAGGTTGCTTTACATATCTACAAAGGCTTTCCTGGAATCTATCTGTCCTTATGGTAAAATGATGTGGCAAATGCCCTGAAACATTATCACATAAGTTTGGGACAGACCCCTCTCATAACATTAGTTACAGTCCTCCTATTAATAAACAAATGTAATGCTAGGAGAGAATGTCTTTCTTTATTCACCAATACACATAGAAAATTAAGGTGATAGGTTTACATTGTCCTTTTTATGAAAGTTTCTCTAAGTGAAAGCCAAATTTATTAAGAATGCACATCAAAATGCTCCCTTATTTGGAATGATTCCTCTAAACATATTCAAAGTAACTCATTTTAAATTTTAATTTTCAAGCCCTTTAATTTAATATTACATTAAATATGTGTATTATACACATATACATCCAGTTAAAATTCATCTGACTTATTAAATAACTAATTCTTTGAGCAATATAATCCAATAATATAAGAAATAACAAATGCTACATGACTTTTTCAAATCAATAAACTTACATAAATATTTGTGTTAATTAGATCCTTGAAATTTTTTAAAGTATCACATTTAGGAAGTTCAAAGAATGTTTACATTAATTCTTATCAAAAAGCAGATTTTAATATTCCCAAATATATGTTTAAAAATAAGATGGATGCTGTTTTTAAGTATAGATAAAAGATGTGTAGAGTAGGTAAAAAATTTCTTGCAAGTTTTTGCAAGTAAATATTTACGTACACCTTACCTGTACCTCTTCTCTACTGCTGCTATTCTCTCTTGGAATCTTAAGCTACATAAGGAGAGTGGGTTGAACATGCAGAGAAAAGAATGTGCAAATCCTGAAGTTGGGTGTCTAGATATGTGTCTGAATGTTTTGATAAACTTATTCTACTTTTGAAAGCTCCATGTATTTGACTATTTCAAAATCATTCACTGTCTCTTCCCTAACATATTTACATGTCATATAATGAGCTACTCTCCAAACTCTTCATTGCCACCATCTAGGATTTTTAATAAGTTAGTTTGTAAAGCAAACAGGTGTTTGGTTTATGAATGAAAAAAGGCTGATTTCTTTAAGGTATATCCCTTTCCAACTTCCTATTTTCCTCTTTGGAAGATGAATGATTTGATTCAATCCTGTTAGTCATTTCAAGCTAAGAAAATGGGCACATTTTTCATCTAATAATGTTACAAACCACCGTATTTATACAGGCTTAAAAATTCTTTATTCATGAATATGCTGAGTATTTAATATATACCATTTACCGAACAGATACTGGAAGTTAAAAAAAGAGAAAGACATGTTTTTAACTTGAAGGAATTTACACCCTGGTGTTACCGAAGTAGAATGTGGACTTTAGATGCTACCTTATGTCTACAAATAGCACACTGAAGGCACAATGGAAACAGAGATAGATTGACTTTGAGGTTAGGAAAGATGTCACCAAGGAAGTGGTTTAAATAGGGTTGTAGGGGCACTAATTTCACTCATGAGGGCACTACCCTCCCACCTTATTACCTCCCAAAGACCCCAGTTTCTAATGCCGTCATATTGGAGGTTAAAATTTCAGCATATGAATATGGGGGCAGGGAGAGGCACAAGCACTTAATCCACAGCAGTATATGAAGCATATAAATTGTCTGGTTCAGACTTCAAGCACTAGTGAAATAAACAAGAGCAGGAGGTATCAAGATTTTCATACAAATAAATTTAATTTATATTTTATAAACAAAGTTATCTAACTATTGAAATATAAAGCCATCAATGTCTGCTGGAAACTGCCAACACAGTTCATTAATGTACGATCTATCATAAAGCAGACAGAAATATTAGAATATGTGATATCTATGTATTTTTCTATCATCTATCTATCTCCCTATTGATCTCTCTATCCATACATTTATCTATCCATTTGTCTCTCTGTCTAGTTTAATGACCATATATAGCATTTGCTGCAACAACAAAAGACAAAAGAAAAATAACTGAGCTTAATAAAAGCCTTTTCCTCTGCACTGTCCTTCTCTGTATCTCTGTCTTTTGCTATATTGGACATACAGCAAAAAGGGATGTCAGTGATGCTGCTTTTCATATTTTCCTTCTGTCTGCTATTTGTCTTGCAGAATCTAGGGTTAGAGCTGTATATTTTGCCCCTTGACTTACCACTTTTTTGTGTGTGCCTATTTTATTCTTGTATCTGTTTAATAAGAGTTGTTTTCTGCCCTTCATTGGTGACCTTGATTCTTTTTCATTCCTAAATTTTAACTACTTTTAAATCTTTCTCACACACATTCTCTGTCTTTCTCTCCCCCTCTATCTCTCATCATTAGCCATTTTGAGTTATCTTATGACATCTGGTATCGTGTAATATACATGTTTGTTTGCACCTCACACTCATAACATTTTATAGGATTGCAGGCATTTAAGTTGTTTTATATTTGCATTATCATATTTGTTTCCTTTTTTCCTTTTTTATTTCAAAGTATTATGGGGGTACAAATCTTTTGGTTACATGGATTACTTTTATAATGCTTGAGTCATTGCTATAAGTGTACCCGTCACCCAGATAGTGTTCATTGTACCCGTTAGGCAGGTTTTCACCCATCCCGTCTTCTCCTCTCCAAGCTGCTTGCTTTCTGTTGAGTTTTACTTCCCTCTATGCACATGTGTGCTCATCAATTAGTTAAAATTTAAAAGAAAAAAATCAAACAACCCCATTAAAAAGTGGACAAGAGATATGAAGAAAAGTTTCTCAAAATTCAAAGAAAGATAGACAAATGGGCAACAAACATATGAAAAAATGCTCAATGTCACTAAGCATCAGGGAAATGCCAATCAAAACCACAATGAGATATCACCTTACCCCAGTTAGAATGGCTTTTATTAAAAAGTCCAAAAACAATAGATACTGGTGTAGATGCAGAGAGAAAGGAACACTTATGCACTGTTGGTGGGACTACAAACTATTTATTTCCTTTATACCAATTAATACTCAAATAAATTTGTAACAAAACTCCTAAAATTTCTTAGAGAATAAAGTTTATCCCGTGCCCTTTTTATTCTTTTCTACTTTTCTAAGATTGCTGAAAAAGTTGTTTGGTATTTTTATGTTTCTATTAACACAGTCTTATCCTGGAATAAAATGTTAATTAAAGCCTTTTCTTTCTGCTTCTTTGGTTATTATTAGCACTGTGCTTTCTTTTTATATATTTATTTACAATTAGGTCTTTCTTGGATGATCTATATATTGTAAATTTTTTATGGGCAACCTGGAGTATTTGCCTAAATGAAAACTTAGATTCTTAATGGTCTCATAATTCATATTTGAGCCTATTTTCTTACTGTTTCCTTCAAAATTTGTTCAAGGCCTAAGACTATATTATGAAAACAAAGAATCTGTAGGGTGACACTGCTTGACACTTTATTTTGTTAATATGTGGTATTAACATATTATGTGGTATACAGGCAAACATATATGTGGTATACAGGCAAACATAATAATTATCATACATATTCATATATATTCAGAACCTGGTGTAAAAATCCATCAAAACTTACATTATCTGCATCCTTTAGTAGAAGTCCACATTATCCCTACTGGGCCATATTTCTTTTGCTATTCTCGTCTTATAGTTCAGTTTGATTTGTCCCACTTATGTAGCTACCACCTGACATGTAAAGGATCTAGTTTATTTCATGGGCATATCCTATTCTTGGTTCAACCCTCATCTAGGAATCTGAGAGGACATTTTTTCTCTGACAACATATTTGAGTTTATAGAAAAGTGAGATATGAGTAGGTTCTTAAAGAAAAATGGAAAGAAGAAGAAGAAGAGGAGGAGAGAAAAAAAGGAAAAATGTCATTTTCAGTAGAAGAAAGTAATGGTAAAGCAGTGATATAGCGATGGTCATGCCCACTAATTTGAAGGAAGGTGAGGGCTAAGCAGGCGAGTGGATGGATATAAAGCTGCTCAGTGTGATTGTGCCCCTGCACTCAGTCTGGAAGACAAAACGAGATGCTGTCTCCAAAACAAGAAAAAGAAAAAAAGAAAAGAAAGAAAAAGCTGCTCAGCTATGTTGAGAGCTAAAAGAGCTGAAACTTTATGCTGTGGGACACCCTCCTGAATAAACATTACCAAGAAAGGGCACTGGATTTTGTTTTTTTAAGTACATTATGTTCTTCTCTTTTCCAGAGATCTCCATTCTCTTAGCCCCAAGGGGAAGGTCTGTACTGTTTCTGTTCCTCTGGAAAGTCTTGCCAAATAGTTGCTTTATGTTCTGGACTCTTCAATTCTATGGATTTTCACTCCATTCCCTTTTTCATTTTCTGACCTGCTAGAATCTTTTTCTCTCTTGACCCTCGTTCCTAATCAACCCTTAAATATTCTATTCTAACCTTTACTTTTGTCTTGCCTTAAGTTCATGTTTGAGATATTGGTTAGGGGACAATCACAACGACCAACACTGGACATTGCATCAGAAAAAACTAAAATATCTTTTTTCTCCAAGGTACCTACCCAGGAGGAAATAGACAATAGAATGATTACAATCCATAATATTTTATTAAATATTGCAGTTGACAGTGTTTAAAGAACTCAGTTGCTAGAGGCAAGAGAGAAGTTGCTGACCCTAGTACTAACACTCCAATCCAAATATCTAGCAATGTTACTGCTACTCCTGCCAATTCAGAAAAAAAAAATCATTACAAAACACTGATAAACTACGAAACCTGATAAACCGCTGCTCTCTACAAAATTTGGGACTCATTGCTCATGAAGGTTCCTGAGCTAGATGTACTCTTTTGGTCACATGGTGACACTGTGCACACTGGGAAGAAGGTAAGGAATGATTATGCTGGCTTTTTTATTTCCTAAAGCGAGCAAGTTTCGTAGCCCTATTTTTGGGATTGTTGCTAAGGCAGGTTTCTTCTGTTGACAGAGTTGATGGACTGATCTGCCTCTACCTGCCTCCCCCTTGTCCAAAAGGATTGCTTTGTGTCCCAGTCTTTCTAGATACTCTAAACTCATAATCCAGGACTTAATGTTACAAAATGGCTGTGAACTTTTTTGGCCACCTCACCCCTCTCTTTTATGGGTTTAGTGAGAAAGAAAATCAAACATCCAGCAGCTAACACTTGCTCTTCCTTGCTATCTGCCAGGCTTGTATCAGAAAGCCATCTAAACTGCATATTACAGTGATTAATTAATCTTTGTATAGCACATAAAAATCATCTGTAGCACAGATAATGGTAGTAGATTTGTTGGTGCTCAATTTTCGCACAAAATTAAGAGCAATGCTTCCCTCTACCTATATGGGCCATGATAGAGTTAGGAAGACTACACCATAATGGGAGAAACTCTGGTCCAGGGGCTATATTTATATACACAGTCTAAGGCTGATTCTATCATTACTGTTAATAACAATTATTATTGTTATATGTTTTTGTATTTTCCAAAACACCAAACCTCTCCTATGGTGTAGTAAAATTTTCAAAGGTCATCCTGATTGGGAGTGGGGCATTTTTCTAGAGAGTCATGTGTCATTAACCTGCCCAGGAGACAACATTAAGGCTGATTCAATCTTTCAGTAAATGTCAACATTCTATTGGTCCTTACAACAAAATTATATAAAATCCTCATTGCCTAAATGGTCATACATACATCACCTTAAATATCTGAAACATATATTGACTCTATACCAAGCAGATGTCTACTTTATCTGTTAACTCACACAGTGATGCTTTGCTATTCATGTTTTTATTTGTTTGCTTTTAACAGTTGCTATTATTTTGTTTTAGATAAGAAATGAGTTCATATTTTGAACATTAATGTCTTATTGACTAGGACCCAAGTTCTTGCTTTGCTGACATTCTTCAGCCTAAGTATGAAACCAAAACCTTCATAATTACATGCTATTGATTTGTAAATTGTGGAAATAAGGCCCTTTACCTCCTCAGCAGTGCCTGGACTTTAGAATAAGAACCTAGAGTTTCAAGTCTGTCAAAAATTATTGTGTTAGTAAAATCAGACTCAGAAATTGTTAAGTACTGATGAGTAATCTCTTTAGCCAACTTTTTGGAGTCTGTATCTTTACAAAGATGTGTCTTTAGAATGGATACATGCTCATTTTATTATAAAGTTGGAGGTAATGAACCATGACTTTTTCCATTCAAGTATACCGTATTATCAGTTGATTTTCCTACATGACTTCTCAGATAGTGTTTTTTTTTTGTTGTTGTTGTTGTTTTGGGTTTCTTTGATAAGAAAATTTACTTGAAATCTCATGGTAGCTATGGATATTATCCTTAAAAATATACTCACATACACAGAAAATTTTGCTAAATATTTCATAGGTTCACAGGTTTCCTATTACCCATCTGTGTCCTTTCTAGGGATCTATCGTCACAGATTCAAAAAAAAAATCTGAGGTAAGATATCTAAACCTATTCCCAATGTGATCTCACTTGCTCCCTTAGGTAAACTATAAGAAACGTGTTTGATAGAGTGCATACTAATTATAATATAAATGAATATATAAAGTATTTTTACATATAATTATAGAAAAGTGTCCTTTGTGGCTACAATATTTTAGCTATTTCTGTATCCTGAACTAAATCACCTTGAGGTTATATGTGTGTGGTATCTCCCCATTAAACATTGTAAAAAAACTGACATTCAGCCAATTTTGCAGGATAGTCAAAAATTTAATTTCTCAATATTGAGATAATAATGCATAGATATTAATCAGATAATAATGTATATATATTAATATTAGCCCAATTTTTAGTTATCTAATTGTGGTTATAAATAAAAGCTAGGAGGACAAGGTTGGATTGAATGAAGGGCAAAGTAAATTTATAATTTTTAGAAAGGATACGTTTTTCTAATTTTTTAAACCATAGTTATCCAAGTACGTTTTTCTAATTTCTTAGTTTTATAGTGAGACATTGGAGTCCAAAGACGATAAGTAAACCATCCAAGGCAAGCAGTCAATTATTGCTAAATAGAATAGAGAGCAATTTTTTCCAAATCTAGTGCTCATTTGGGTACGTTAAATTATTTTTCTAAGGGTAGAGAAAGCATTGATACTGGACTAAAAGTAACAACAATAATTCTTTGGTTCTACTGATTTTTAAAGATCCATTCTATGACTACATTAAACTTTCATTTTTAGTAGCCCAAAGTTGGCATATGATTTTACTTTTATGAAAATGGATTTAAGATAATTTTTCAAAAGATATAGAAGAAACTGCATTGGGTGCTATAGATTTCAAAGTACACAGAGTGAGAGAGCAAGTTGACTATCATTTTCACATCTTGTATGAAGAAAAATAGCAGCAGTACATAAGAACAAATAGTTAGATAATTTTACATTCATTCAGAATTTTGATGGAGTTCAAGAAAAAAAAATATTCAGGCTTAACATGCCCTTTATTTAAATCTTTTGCCATTATTTTGTGTTTTTTTTTTCATTATACTTATCTATAGTTTAGGTTTTAGAATGAATTTATGGTATAGATTTGCATGATGAATTAACTACCATGGTGACATTATATTTGTGGAGTAATATCTCCCAGTGGGAATGTACATTGTTACAAATCTGTGGTCAGAGATATCAGTGGATATCACCACAGTGAGCTGATTGTATTTTCCTCTTTGCTTTGACTACCTTGGAGCCTATGGCAAAATATACCTTACAACAAACATTTTCATATGTATTTTAGCCACCAATATTTCATCGTTTTTTCCCATTGTTATTTAAATTTTCTCTTGATTCCCTTTCTTTCAAGGTTTTATCTTTTTGTCCATTATGTAGCTTTGGCATTGAGTCAAATTAATTTATGTTGAAGCAAAATATTCTTACAAATACAATACTTATTTCTCAGAGCTGGATTATTCATTTCTTACAAGGCACTATACATTCAGAGTCAAGGTCACAAGACATTTCACCATGCCATCACCAGCACAGAGCAGATTGTTTCACTAATTGGATAATTTTTTGTTTTAAGATAAACATTTCTTTTTTTAAATAAGATTATCATCAAAAATTACTCTTCTGCCAATTAGTACAATCCTTATGGAAAGTAATATGGAGATATCTCAAAGAGCTAAAAGTAGACCTACCATTTGATCCAGCAATCCCACTACTGGGTATTTATCCAAAGGAAAAAAAGACATTTTATAAAAAAGACACTTGCACTCAAATGTTTATAGCAGCGCCATTCCGAATTGCAAAAATGTGGAAACAACCCAAATGCCCATCAATGCATGAGTGGATTAATAAAATGTAGTATATGGGTACTATGGAGTACTACTCAGCCATAAAAAAAAATGTTGAACCCTTTGTAACAACCTGGATGGAACTGGAGACCATTCCTCTAAGCAAAGTATAGCAAGAATGGAAAACAAACACCATGTGCAGTCACTATTAAATTGGAACTAATCAATCAACACTCATGTGCACATATGGTAGTAAAACTCAGTGGAAACCAAGCAGGTGCAGGGGGGAGGAGGGGACAGGTAAATTTATGCCTAATGGGTACAGTGCATGCTATCTCGGTGATGGACACACTTATAACTTTGATTCAAATAGCACAAAAGCAATTCATGTAACCAAAATGTTTGGACTCCCGTAATACTCTGAAATTAAAAAAAAATTCCTCCACTTAAAATGTACAATATAGGGCTCCAGTTCCTTTAACTAGACATAGCTTACATTTTTACCACATACAATTAATTCAATGAGCCAGAATATGGGAGGAGTAATTGATTTAACTGAATTACTGAAAAGGCTAATGAGGAGGATAGAGGATACATTTGAAATTAATAAATAGGAGCTACCAAAATTCAAATTAATAAGAAACTGGCTTATGTTTGATAGATCTTAATAAGGAATAATTTTAAACAATAATTTCTCACTATTTTATCTCTACCTGATTCACTCATTGAACGATGAGGCTTTTCGTAACAATATTCTGGGATGAATTAAATATCATGGTGTGGGAAGCAGAGAGTTTGGTTTCATTTTTAACTTTATCAAAAAATGGTAGAAGAATAAATCTCTTCCAAGTAATAGTATTGTCATGAATAAGAATAATAACATCTAAAAGTCACCACGTCTGAGATACTATTGAAGCACTTTGACTGTATTAAATTACTTAATGCTTATAGCAACCCAATGAGATAGCTATTACTACTCTTATCCCTAAATGAAAAGGAAGCCTATGGATCACACAAAAATTAACACTTCGTCAAGTTACACATTGTTGAGTGACAGAATTTGAATATGTATTTGCAGAAGTGCTAGTCTATCACTAGAACCTCTGCTCTTAATATTTTTACTACCTCTGAGAAGAAAATAAATAACAAAAAATCTAGGATTACTAATTAGAAGTACAATTTAAAAAGCATACAAGAATTGGTACAGAAATGTAAATACCTTGCTGATTGTTGAAAATAGTTTATATGCAACTTAAATATCTTTAATTGGATCTCATTTCACCTTATAAATATTGAGCAATTCACCACAATATTTCTTTCATCTTTTGTGAACTACATTAAACCTAATTTTTTAAAGCTACTAACAAACGCTTGCTTCAACTTTTCAAATTAACTTTTCTCTCTTCATACCCCCACTTATTGACAATAGCCATAGAAGCATTTAATCTGCAGTTTCTACCCAGGCACAAAAGCTCTGCCTGTGGGTGTGCACATGGACATTCAGAGAGAGGGGAAATGGCCCTTTCTGCTTTGGGAAAGGGGCTCATCCTTCTACAACGCCTCACCCAATGAGGAATTCACCAAAATAGTAAAGGTTTTGAGATGCTAGATTATGTTAACAACAAGAACAACATACAAAATAATGGCTTTTTTAGTCTCGTAAATTTGCTCCTGCTTTTTCATTTGCTTGTTTGTTTTTTTGTTTGTTTGTAGGTAATGGTAACTTTATTTTTTTTCTTATACAAATAACTTTATTTATTTTTAATTTCAGAATATTACAGGGGTACACCCCTTTTGGTTACATAATCTGCTTTTGTACAGTTTGAGTCAAAGTTATAAGTGTGCCCTCCACCCAGATAGTGTGCATTGTACCTGTTAGGTGTGAATTTACCCATCCCCTCCTCCCGCCCCCCACCTGCTTGATTTCCATTGAGTTTTACTTCCATATGTGCACATAAGTGTTGATCGATTAGTTCCAGTTTAGTATTGAGGACATATGGTGTTTGTTTTTCCATTCTTGCGATTCTTGTAGACAAAAGCACACACTGGGGTAAAGAACCCCTATTCAATAAATGGTGCTGGGGAAATTGTATAGCCACATGTAGAAGACTGAAACAGGATCTGCACCTTTCATCACTCACAAAAATTAATTCATGATGGATAACAGACTTAAACTTAAGGCATGAAACTATAAGAATTCTAGAAGAAAATGTTGGAAAAACTCTTACAGATTTTGGCCTAGGCAAAGAATTTATGAAGAAGACCCAAAAAGCAATCACAGCAACAACAAACATAAATAAATGGGACCTGATCTTACCTATAAGCATTAAGTAAATTAAAAAACTTCTGCACAGCCAAAGACACAATCAATAAAGCAAAGAGACAACCTACAGAAGGGGAGAAAATATTTGCGTGCTATACATCCGATAAAGGGCTGATAACCAGAAGCTTGTCATGTTCTTCCTCTGAGAAGATAAGATCTAAAAAGTCACTTCTTTAATGTTATAATTCAGTCTTTATAATTCATGTATGACTCTCATAATTTATTGGGAGAGGAGGAGAAACAAAGTATGTAATACCTTATTCTTGGCTATCAGTTCTTCAACAATGTTTTTTATTTCTTTTTCTTTTTCCTTTTTACTAAAGTAATGTTTTTATAGCATTTAATGCAACATTTGGTATATACAAAAGGGTGTATGCATTTATATGCAAATTTAAAACCTCTGTATGTTCCTTTCCTCTCCAGTCTCCTGGCAAGAATTTTTCTCAGTGGGTTCTTCAAGATGTTTTAATTATCTCAGCTTCTTGTAGTATATATTAAGGTATCTAATTCATAGTGGACCCATGGTAAGTATATTCAAAAGAATGAAATATGTTTCTTATAACCTGACTTAGGTAGTTAAGTAATCAAATATTCTTTTATACATTAAGGATAAGAGTCAAACCTCTCTTTGATTTTGTATCCCTGAGACTAATCAGTAAACCCATAAGTACTTACTGAGCATTGAGTACTACATATTAAAGTGATTTAAATGGAAAATGGGACCTATAAATCATACCGTCTGCCCAATGAATCATATGACCAGTTTACTTGGCAGTGAAAACAATAAGGACAGTATAAAGCAATATATAATCAAATGCTAATTTTTGTTGTTGTTGAGGCAGTGAATACTATAAGACTTCAGGAAATTGGTGAGGGAAGGAATAGCTTTCTTTCTTAGACAGATTATTCCTGTAATATAACTAAGTCATGTCATATGAGCATTTGCTCATAAGCATTTGCAAATTTAAATACACATTAGTGCTCAAATTTATACAATTAAAATTATAGTTTTATTTAGAATACTATGTATATTACATATTGCAAATTGGATTCTAAGATGATTTATGAAAAGACCCCTTTTAAATCCCTGTTTTGGATTTCTATCTTCATATAAGAAATACTTCTTCTCTATTCACTAGTTAATTGGCTAAATGCTATATCTCTTGGTAAACAAGGGCTGCTGAAATAGCTAATATCATGAACAATCATGAGCTAAGTAAATCTCTGTATGTATACTATTAATGAAGAAACTCATTAAGTAATGTGGAGTACAACACTTTAGTCTAAGTACAATAATGAAAAATGGTCATAGAGTCAGATTACCTCATATTTTTTCCTGATTCTACAAATAATGGCTTATGTGCCATGAATAAAATTACTAACTTTTAAGATAATTTTTCTTAACTTTGAAAGGAGGGGATAGGGATAAACAACATCTAAAGTTCAAATGTTTTAATAATATAGAGACTTAAGTACAGTATTTTGTAGATGTCCAAATTTTAAACAGATAAAAGCTGAAATATTTTGACTGAAGCATCTTTTTTGTTGCAGGTGACAGCAACTCTCCTTGTTAATGTCAGCAGGAAAAAATTTATTTAAAGTATATCATATAGCCAGTAGAACATATAGGGAGAACCTGGCTTGAGAAAAGGCAGGATCTGAGACATGCTAGACAGATGCAATACAATCAAGATCCAAAGCTAAGGAAAAATTTCATTAAAATGCTGCCACTAGCACCACAGTTTTGCTTTATCAGATGAATATTCATGCTTCCAAATCTGTGAGTACTTTCTCAATTCTGCCTATTTCTTTGACTCACTTCTATAAGCTTCAAAGACCTTGGATATAAGCACACAAGGCAGAGCCTATCTACACATGAAATCACTGCCTATTGGGTTCTTGGGGGGCATATATACAAAAGCAGATTTGGCCTTTTTTTGCCTAGTAAGATGTGGATCTGCCCCTTCCTCCAATAAGTCCCATCCAGTGATGCACTTACCAAAAGTGGAATGGTGCTAAGATATCGTGTACCAGATAAAACAAACATTCCCCACTCCACACTTAGGGATTTCAAACTTTCACAGATTTATACTTCCCCTTTTTCTAATATTCTCCAGTTCATTTATAAAATATTTGGTGCTACTTGGTCAGATGATTTTACAACCAACCTATGTACCACAACCTAGATTATGGAAAACTATTTTCTACAATATACTCTTCATTCTGAGAAAATAAAGCTTAATATTAATTATTAATTTGTTTTCTTAAATGTGATTTTTAGAAGGTAATAAATATATCTTAAGTAAAGGTTACAAATGAGCCTTTCATATTTCTATATACACATTTCTCAAAATTTGAGGAAAAATGGAAGAGAATTACAAACTGGTTATTTATAGGAAAACATAGCATTTTTTTCATTAAAAAAACCTCTTTTGTAACCTGAATAATAATCAGCATAATCTCACCTATTACCTGTTTTGTAAGCTCTAATTTTTCTAAGGTAAGACATCTATGGTTTTCCCATTATATTAAGATAATGTAAGATGCTGACTAGTTTAAATAATCACAATTATAGTAGTAATACATTTATCAAGTGATATCTCAGCATGTAAAGCATAATATGCTTTATATAAAATGGGTAATGTCTACTATAAAAGAAATTATCATCAAAGGTAGAAATGCTAGGTAAGATAACAGCTGAGAAGTAATTTAAGAAATATATAAATTAATGAAAATTATTATTAATAGTATGTAGTATAAGATACACTATATTTCATGTTGTTTAATATAAGATTTTGTGGTTTAGATCAAGCAGATTCCATTTGTATTCATAATTTTTATTCCAAAAAATTGGAGTTAAAGAGAACATTTTGTGTGAGATTTTAATCATGGTAAATTTTATGTTTTTGGAATTATGGCCAAGACCCTTGACTATCCTATAAGATGCAGGGTGAAGAATTAAAAGGATAAATTGAGGCTTTGAATTTGATCAACAGTAAGACATAACTAAATAAGCTTGGAAGTTGGCTGTGGTATAAGAACTGAGTTAACCAAGGTACATGAATGAAACTCTTTGTTGCACAGACTAAGAATGCTAGAACACTTTTTAACGGAACAGGAAAATACCGATACTTCCATAGGTAAAGGATGTAATGATCAAAGTGGTATAGGGAAATTGAAATAACAATCATGTGACAATATAGGAAGATATATTGGTAATAAGAGTGGGAATTCTTTGGTAAGGGGTTACAGTAGTGCAAATTAGAGTTAAAACTATTTCTTTGAGAAAGAAGAAGTAAATCTTGAAAATTGTATGTAAATAATTACTCAACTTGATTTTACTTTGAGTTAATATAATTGTTATAGGGTAAGTTGCCTTCAGTAAGGGCTAGACAGAAAAACAGACAATTCATAAATAAATAAATAAATAAATAAATAAATAAAAACAGGTTGAAGAGACTTGGAAAATGATGCTAAAATACAATGTTATGGTATTGTGTCCTGGGCTCAACTGGCTACTTTTTTGTTTTGCTCTTATATTTTTCCCCGTTAGAAGTCCTCACAGAAGGTAGTGTTTTCTAATTGGGAGGTTAGGCAAACCTTTCTGAGGAAGCTGAAGGAAAGAATGACTAAAGATCTCTGGGGAGAAGGAATTGGTGGACATGGTTAAATCGGAGACAACTCAAGTCAGAAATCATTTCTGCAGATTTAAGAGATTGGACAGCACGGAAGAGAAACAGGCAATGTGCCAGGGACAATAACATTCAGAGGTAAGAATGGTGTATAGTCAGAAAGAAGAAACAAGCTTTGGACGAACATGAAGGAAAAGCAGAGGATAAGGCAAATGACCTTTATTGATTCATTCAATTCATAAATATTTATTGAGTGTCCACTATGTTCTAAGAATAGTGTAGGGGCTGGAAATACATCAGTAAATAGTGACTAACATCTATCAACATGAAGCACTCATTAGACGGGTGAGTGCACAATGAATAGCATGAATAAGAAAATTCTATAAAAAGCGATGACAACTATGGGAAAAGATAATCAGAGTGTAGGAAATGAAGGTCCAAGGGGTAAGGAAGGGTGTTGTCTGCATAAACCTTAGTGAGATCACGAGTTCCAGGTGCTGAGAAGCGTGAACCATGAAGATATCTTGGGAAAGAGTACTTCTGTTTGCATGGTGTATTTTAGGAACATCAAAGAGTACATCTTTCTTCAAATGGAGTGAACAAACAGGGAGATTTCTGAAAATGAGGTCAGAGGCATAAAGGGTGTGTGTACAGTAGGGAATACCATGTAAGATCTGGTGAGTCCTTATTAGGATACACACTTCCTCTGAGATCTGAGAAGAGAGGTCATTGGAGGGCTTTGTGTTTTATAGGATCACTCTGGCTGCTTTGTTAACAACAGACTGTCAGTTGGCAGAGTGAGAAGCAGAGAGATATTGTAATATTCTAGGCAAGTGGTTGTGGTGACTTGGACCAGGGAAATAGCAGTTACATGTATCATGCAAAACAGCATACTAGGATTACTCACAGAAGCTGTTCTCTTTAATTGCTAATATAAAACCAACAGGTAAGTGTTATTTTCCTTCTGTAGATGAGGAAAATTAAACAGGGAAAGGTTATAAAGCTATTTAAAGACATTGAGTTAGTACATGGAAAACCTGAGTATAAATGTAGGTATGTTGGACTAGATAACTCATGTTCAATCATGAGAGAATTAAAGGTTGGCTTACCAGTAGGAAAGCCCATAATTTTTCTTCAAAATCTGTGGTTGTGGCCAAATGGAAGATCTCATGTTAACCTTGTTCCTGTATATATATATATATGTTTATATATCTTAAGAGATGAAAGGGCTTGGTTATATTTATAACTAGGATTCTGATATTTGTTTTGCTTTTTCTAATTCAGAAATATACTCGTGGTTCCAAAATCATAAAAAAAAAAACAACTAAGGTGGTAGCAGTATCACTATGGTAAAACATCATTCAGGCACAGACACATCTTTTTTATCTTTGATTTGCAGTGTTTGAACATATCATGTTATAGGTAAAATTGTATGACACTATCACATTTTGTATATAAATATGTCCCTTTGATTTCAGTTAAAGAATGATGATAGAATGTTTGAATATGTAGATCATTCCCAATTTATGGAGTCTTCTGGAATTCTCACTCAACTACCAACAACATTAATTGAGTGGCTCCAATGTACAGGCACTGGAGTCATAAAACATAGATAAATGCACATGGGTTTTAGTAGAGAAGGATATTTATTTCTCATGATGCTCTATGAAGGCTTAGTGTTCAACTAAAGAAGAGAAGAAGTACTATGAAAAAAATAAGTTTTTTTTTTTTTTTGTATTTCCATGCTATAAGTATTTAATAGTTGCTGCACTTGGAGTCCCTGCTGATATGGCTGTATGAGTCAATCACCTCCATATGGATTTAAGAGAACAATTTGTATAATTTGATAGTGTGATGCTTTTTCAATATGGAAAATCTGGACAGAATAACAACAAAGCATCACTCTAAGTGAAATATGCTAATTCATTACATATCTATTTATGTAAGACTATCTGAAAAGTAAAAAGCTACACTTACACGTTTCATATTTATACTTGTTCTTTCATGCTGAGTACTTCTGATATGAACAAATGTTATGTCTAACACTTATTGTTTTCTACGTAAATAAAACTATAGGCCAGGCTGGTGGCTCATGCCTGTAATCCTAGCATTTTGGGAGCCTGAAGGGGAAGAGTTGCTTCAGGCCAGGAGTTATAGACTAGACAGAACAAGAGCGAGACCCATCTCTACCAAAAAAAAAAGAAAGAAAAAGAAAAATTAGTCAGGCATGGTGGTACGTGCCTATAATCCCAGCTATTCAGGAGGCTGAGGCAGGAGGATCACTTGATCTCAGGATTTTGAGGTTGCAGTGAGCAATAATGATGCCATTGCACTCTAGCCTCAGTGACAGAGCAAGACCCTGTCTCAAACAAAACAAAACAAAAAAACTATGTTTTTTACCTTATCATTGGATACATAATGCTACGGCAAGCCAAAATGATAAAATGAGCTGAACTTTAAAAAGTTGTGATTATGGGATGAATTTGAATTTAACATATTATACTAAAGCTATTTATGTGCATTAACTATTTTGTTAAATAAAAGTTCTATAAGTTAAGGTATAAAACAACCGCCAAAAGGCTATACAGACAAAGATCTAGATAGGCATGTCATATTACTTGGAAAATATTCCTGAGTCTTTGGATAACTTTGTTTAATTCATAGTCATAATCAATACCATTTATGGGATGGTCATGGTTCCTTGCAGTCTGGTAAATATTTCACATGGGGGGATATTATGTTTTAGTAATAGGTTGCCATATAAATGTTTACAAGAAGAAGTCAGAAAATTTGAGGAGATGAGAGGTAATATACAATCATGATTAAGAGAGTAGAGTCGGGAGGTTTATACTTGAGCAGAATTCCAGGTGAATGATTCTCAGCCATTTGCATAACCTCTGCACCTTGTACCCGTTTTCTCATCTGTGAAATGGGGCCAACAATAGTTACTGTGTCATGGACTTTTTGAATATGAAATGCATTATATCTCCTAGAATAGTGCTTGGCACATAGTCATACATAAATGTTTGCTTTATTATTATATATAAATATATGTTACACAAAGATCAAAAACCATAAAATGAATGCAGAAATAGATTCCAACAAGAAACATCTCAGCCAAGAGCAATGTGGAAGATTCATGCCAGTAGGGGGATTTTGAGCCATCTTGGGGACTAGAAACAAGTTTGTGAAAGGAGAAAATAAAATAAGATTTATTGAAAAACTACCATATACTAGGTATTTTGCATGCATAATTTCATGTTATTCTCCCTACAGTACAGTAAGTTTGAGGTAATTGTCACTATTTCATAAAGAATAATACCAAAGAAACATTAAATAAGTCACCAACATTTTCTTTGCCCGTAAAGTCAACCCAGGATATAAGCTAATATGAACACGGCTCTAAATTATGTATTGCTATTATGTGTTTTCATATAATGATGTAATTGGTGTCTTTTATAGAAACCCATCTTATCCAAACCCTATACTATTAAAGCTTTCAATATCCCCCATAGATTTTGCCTGTTTGTGGAAAGAGACTGTCATCTTTATAAAGCAACTAATGCTGATCTGGCTTATAGGAGGTAAGTATTATTTTATCCACCAATGCACGGATTAATTTAGAGGTAAAAAATGAGTGGCTCCATGCAAAAGAAACTGAGTTTCTTCCTTTGCCTCACCTTCCCTATCATCCCAAACCCACTTTAAGTACAAGACTGTAAAGTTGTTTAGGTGTAAGCAACAGATACAGAGTCATTAAATGAGTATCACACTTAGATAAGGATGTGCCAATAATGAAGCAAAAAAAGAAAAACTGATTCACAATCATGAGATGATATAGTAAGAAAACTTAAACACAGGAAGCCATTTCTCAGACAAATCACATGAGTGATCTCTGGGCATGATTTCCTCCTTTTCCTCAAGGAATCATGAATGGCTGGAAAAGATGACCAGACACCAAAAAATAAAGATTTGTTTGCATTTTAATATCCAGATATAACCTGATGATTTCTAGTAGTTCATGTTAAATTAATTATTGAACATGTTTTGTGCTCTTCAGGATATCATACTTTTATGACCACACTCAATGAACGGCTTTGCTATTCTTGGTGTAATAGCACAGAACAGTTTTGCAATGCAGTTTCAAAGCTTTGTGCCAGAGCTTTGTTGAGAGAGAAAAAAATTGATTCAGGTTTATACTAAATATTTCAGTGAGTTCTATTTTCATGTGGATTAAACTAAGGAATAAAAAGTGTTTCCAACCTCTTTTACTATTTTTCCCTTTCTTAACGAGAGTGAGCTTCATTCCCAGCATCCGCGAGTATCCAGAGCCTCATCCTGTTTCAGCATGACAAAGACACCAGTTCTGCTTGTCTAAAGTGGATGCCACAATACTGTCTCCACTTGTGCCCTAATTTTCTAGTAGCCTGGTCTTCATCTAGCTTTGATTTTGGAACAACTCTGATGATAAACTCAACAAGAATTGTTATTTGCTTAATGTATGAACTTCCAAAGTTCCTGCATGTTGACAGAAGATAAAATCTTCATCCAATGCAAAAAGAAAACTTGTAATATGCTAATGTTAGAGAAGGGCAAATATTTTGGATAGCTTGCTTTTTATTGACTTTCCAGGCTTTTTCTCAGGTAGCTGTCTCTGTTCTTCCAAGCAAGTCCAAGCCTTTCTGTTAGTCCAGGACAGCCTGGTCTTTATTATATTATATCATCTTGTTGAAAGTTTTGTTATCTCTTCACTGGAATGAAGTATAAATATAACTACAGTGGTTTGCCTTTACTTCTTGCCTAGTGCTACAATAGCTAATCATGTTATGCAGGGAGATTTGTTTATTTTATGAGCATGCAAGAAATGAACAAGTCCTTGTTCTAATGCTTTCTACAACAACAAAAAAAGCAAATGAACTGGAAATACAAAGTTTACTTAAATAAAAATATAATCAGAAAGCCAAGAGTTTTAATGGAACATTCACCCTGCCCTGATAAACAAATGTTGTCAAATAAAACGTGTAATTTAGTAGAAATACGATATCAAATACTAACTGCCAAATGATTCTTAAGGAAAAATTCCTTAACATTTAGGAAAATGCAGCTTTTGGAAATCACTTGTCAAGTAGTCACATATCCATTTTTAAGATAATCACTAGTAAATTACAGTGACCATGCACCCCAGATACTGTTTGTTCTTTTCTATAATTTATCCCTGCTTTTCTTGTATATGGGGAACAGGATTCTTTAGTACACAGTTCCTGAATGTATAACTCCAGAAAGGAATAATCAAGGGACAGATGTGGCTTCCAATATAAACATCTTTAAATTATTTATTTATTGCAAACTTACCACGTAAGTGCCAAAAGCATAAGGAAATAATACATTTTCCGCAAGTTAGGTATAATAGCTGTGGCTCTTTGATTGTTTGTCAATAAGAGACATGATTGTTAAATCAGAAAGCACATATCCAAACACATTTGGAATCTAAGGTAGACAATCTTTTGAAAACTAACTGCAAATATAATACTTAAAGCATGAATATCATGTATATATTTAAGATACACAAAATAAGCCTGCAGCTGAAAAGTTTTTGAAGGACTTCAAGTTGATGATAACTAATGGGAGTTTTATAAATCTTAAATTAATATTGATAGATAGCATAAGATAATACTTCGATGTAACCTCGTATATATTATATATTAACCTAAGCTACTGAAGCTGAATTCAGTATATTGTTTTTTAAAATTTATACCCGACCTTATCCAACCTTTTTTTTTTCCCTACTTGAGGACAGCCAGCACAAATTCCTACCAAAACTAAAGGTAAATCAGAAGTTTATTGTTCAGAGACATACAGTCCTTGCTTTCTCTGCTGACACTACAAATATGAATAATGACAAGACCAGTGATGAGGGTGTTTTTGTGATGCAAATTTCTCCATGGGGAAAGAACTGTAGTCATCATGATTTTATTGAACAATTCAGCTTCTTTCTGTAGCAAGGCACTATAATGAGATCAACTGTGCACTTTCTCTAGTCTGGGAAGTGAAATTCCAGTGGATCACAGCAGGATTGATTTGGGTCCTTCAGCCACCTTGGTAGTCATTGCCTAACAATACCTGATCTATGCAGAGATTTGCATCTCTTATTATGATGGTCAAAATGAGCAGGATGACTCCATTGTAGTTTAGTTCATTTTTTAGAACATAGAACATCTGCCAGTTTGTGTTTGCTAAAGAAAATATAGGTCACATTTCCATATCAACTATATCTAGTTTATAATAATCAGTCTTTCACACTAACACAGTTATTTCACATTTTAAGTGAATTATCCCGTAGAGCCCTGCCATTGATTCCTACTCATTCCTTCTTTAATCTTCCTATTAGAGCTAACTTCTATCACATTATATCATATTTTTTTTTGAGTCAGGGTCTCGCTTTGTTGCTCAGGCATGAAGGCAGAGGCATGATTATAGTTCACTGCAACCTCAAACTCATGGGCTCCAGCGATCCTCCTGCCTTAGTTTCCTCAACTAGCCATTGATTTCTTTGGGGCCTGGGGCATAAAAGAATTTCACGACTGGCAAGAGCTAGAAAACTTGGAAAGACTTTGGGATGTAACATATGTTCAATAAATTTAATCCCCACAAAAAGCAATAAAGTATCAAATGTATCACAATTTTTACATAAAATTTATGGGAGGCCATTGTTTTGGACTGAGATCCTGCACTATGCCTCAACAGACCAAACAAGAAGGTAGTCACTTGTGCGAGGTGCTACATAGACGAACTGAACTTAAAAGGTGGCCAATTTTCCCCAAAACAGGAGATTTACAGCAATTAATCAAAAGGGGTCAAGTCAATGTGTGCTAACATAATGAAGTCCCCTTCACTTGAACTCATAAATGAAAAGTCACCTGAAGTAATCTGATGTTAGCCAATCCTCTTTTTACATTATGCCATTTCTTTGTTCCTACTGGCATGGTCATATTATGAAAGCTGATTATTCTGCCACACCTGGTAACGGAATCCTTCTATTTTGTATGTGGGATGCTGCCCAAATCATGGATTGCTAATAGAAGCCAATTAGATCTTTAAAATTCAATTTGTTGAAATATTGTTCTTTGATATCATGCACTTCTTAAAAATAGCTTTTCCTGTTATTGCCTGTTATTTTATTTTTTATGTTGTATATTATTTTCTGTGACTAATAAATATCAGAAGAATTAAATCTTGTAATCTTTGCCAATGCCTTTACAGATCATATGATAATGAAACTTAAAGCAAATAACTAGACAGTTAATTTTCAAGTACAATTAATCACAGAACATTTTTTTGTGAAGCCCTCATAGGACAAGAATTCTACAGCACATACTTCAAGAAATGCTCTTCTGAACACTTAGTAATGTTCCTTTGGATCATATTACACATATAATGAATCACGTGATCAAATATTCTTTTAAGAATGTCAGGTAACTATGGAAATATATTCTTAGATTTTCTCTATGCGTTACACACGCACACATACGCACATCCACGCACAGACACATCCGCACAGAAAGATGGAAATAAGATGATTACGGCTTGACTGGTAACATGAGGTATGATTTACAGAGGGAAACTTTGTATGAAATTTTGGAAATTGATTACAGTGATCATTGTTTTGAGAACTATAATATTTGATTGTAAGGTACACTATACAATTTATTTCAGGTCCCAAATTTATCTATTGGCTATACCCCATATTGTTTTGCTTTCTTTTCTCCTATATTTTCTATTTCTATTCCACATTAAAAAACAGAAGAGAAAGGCTATTAGCAAATGTTCACTTCCTTTTCTCTCGATTAAAGGATATTTTGTTCTATTTGAAGATTTTCTTTGCATATCTACTCTCTCATTCTCTCTCACGTCTTTTTTATTTACTGGGTTCTGCAATAATAAGTGTCCAGTAAACACTCTATTTTCAGAAACGAGACTACATCATCAGAGTCACTAGTAACAAACAGAAAACAAATGAACACCAACAAGCTTAAGCTGGATTAGATCCACAAGGAAAAATCCATGACACGAGAAGAACGAAGTTACAGAGGAATGAGCTTGTATCCTCCAATATACAAAGGAGAATAAAAAGAAACAAACCTCTGAATTACAAGGCCAAGCTGATGTCAACACATGAAAATTAAAGTGCAAAATGAAGGCAGTTAACTAGACAATTAGAGAAAAACTCAACAATTTTGCCTCAATTGAATGGTTACTTCAATTGAAAGTAATTTTGGACTTGAAGTATCCTGAATAGTCTGATAAAATCATTCATTAATCTGTTGTGGGGGTGGAAGAGGTTCCTTTATTGTTTCTAAAGACTTCCCTTGGAAATGAAAGAACAGATTTTTTCAAATATGGAAAGTCGCCAGTGGTGAATCTTATCTATTAATGACCATATGGTTGTTTGCTTTGTTGCTTTATCTTTGGCCTGGCTGTTTCTCACATCTCTGTCAATGTGCATCCTACTCCTAACTGTCCTCTCGCACTCCTATATCAACCAGCTGGGCAATGTGGAGGCCTGGGTATTCTCAACAGAGGTCTACAGAATTTAGTTCATGGTTTATTGCTATTTCTCTTCTTGTTGTTCAACAAATCTGGAAATAAATAATAATGAGGAACAACATTATTGATTTCCTGCTCTGGACTAGATGCAATGAGCATAGATCCAATCCATACTGAAACAATCAAGATGATAATTATTATTCTAATTTTGCAGACAAAGAAATGGAGACTCTAATAATTCAAATAATTTACCCAAGGTCACAGACCTCAACACAGACCTTAGGCAGATACCTAGTTGAAATTAATTTCTAGGTTGGACTGACACTAAAGCTTATGGTATTTCTATTAAACAATATTATTTCCTATATTAATTTTATAACATCATTAAAAAATCTTAGCTTTTTCTGTTGCTCTTAAGAGCAGGTATAGAAAGTTGAAACATTTATTTTTGGCATCAATGGCTTTCAAACAATTTTTAAGGTATTTTCATTTAAAAAGAAAAAAGGAGCCCATCCTCTAATACATTTTTATTTTTCCCAGGCAGGAGTCAGAGAAATCATTTAAAAGGCTAACTGGATTGTGTCATTACCTCACCTGCTCAAAAGCCTTCAATGACCTACTGCACTTGACTTACATCCAAATTCCTGGCCATGCCAGAGAAATTCTTCATGATCTGACTTTTCTCTTTCCTATTTCCCCCACCTCCTTCACTTCCCCCACCCACCCCTTGTATGTCTTGGTATTTTTCTTTTTCTCACATATGCCATGACTTTTTATGTCATAGGGCCTGTTTTCATGGGTTACCCCTTTACTTCCTTCTGGTCTCTGTTCAGATATTACATTTGGTCCATCCTAAATAAGATAGCATTATCTCAATATGCCTACATCATGATTTTGATTATTTTATAAACCATCAACATAAAGCAGCTCGATTATATGGTGGAACTTGCCAGTATTTTTCACCACTGGCTCTCCAGAACCTATATTGTGCCTGGCCTATCTAATTGCTCACTGGATATTTTTTATAAGGGTAAATATAACACTCTCCTTCCTTATATTAATCATTAATATATAAATGTTTATTTGTCATATTTTTAGATAAAATAATATAATAGAAATTCTAATATTATTTTTATACTTCCACATTGGATTATCTTGCACTTCCAAGGAAAAGGAACATTTTATTTTAGAGAATTTTTAGTTAAATTATTAAATATTGTAAGGTGGTAATTATATATGACCTCTCTATAATCCTCTTCCTCATTTAAGCAAGAAACAATCATGCTCTGATGATAGTTTACTTGAGTCATCAGATGAAAATTCAATGATCAAGTTTTGCCCCTAACACAGCTATACAATATGAAAATATTTTGGATTAAATATATAATCCAAAAATTACATTACCTTACAAGTAAAAAGATCAAAACTTTTACTTAAATTATAGCTTAAAAGATTAAAAATCCTCCTAATAGTGTAAATTCCATTGTGGCAGAAGAAAATACAGACAAGCCTGACTTGAGTATAGCAGAATATGACCTGCTAAGACTACATCATGGAAATAGACAGACTTATCCAGTCAGTCACAGGCTGAGCTGGACCACAGCAGCTACTCTATCAGGTGATATGAATAAAACTTAGAGCAGCAGGAGGTCAGAAGAGTAGATGCTGACACGGGCAGTGCATGGGCAATATATATAGCCAAAGTGTTGTACCCCCATAATATTCTGAAATAATAAAAAAAAAAGTTCAGTGGAAACTGAGAAAGTGGGTAAGTAGTTTGAGAAAATTGTTGATTTAATCTTCTTCAGAATGTCATGTCTAGATGAAGAAAACATCTCCAGTTTCCAATCTGTGAACTCAAACACAATTAGGAGAAATTTACCCAAAAAGGTTAAAATTACCCAACATTTTACTCTGTAGTGGCTGAGTGGGCAGAGAGGAAGGAACCTGTGCCATTCATCACTCTACACTTTGTGTCTCCTATAATATGGAATTTGATCTAAAGGCTTTATGAGATTCAGGCAAAAAGACATGTGGCAAAAATACTGCTAAGGTGATGCTGTGTACTTTTTGTTGAAACACATTAAGAGGTACATGTCAGCTTTTTCGTTGGTAAGACTAGGCTTGATCATTTAGTTCTAGTGATGATGCCTGTTATCTGCTTTTAATAATGAGTTTTCCTTTATAATTGGGAATCAAATATTGGCCCCACCATCATAGCCTGTTCTTCCCCCCAAATCTTATATTTTTTAAGGATTCACCACTCTTAATTATAGTCCTTGACATTTCTTATTTTGTGTATTTTTGCTTTATTTTCACCCTTTTTTCTTAATTTGATTAGCTAAATAGTGTATTAGTTATATATTTCATTTTAACATAGGACAAAACTTGGTGGCTTAAAACAACAAACATTTATTATTTCATATTTTTTCCATGTGTGATCAGGAATCGCTCAAGTATGGGTGCTTCTGACAAAAGGTTTCTCATAAGGTTGCAGTGAGGATGCTGCCAGGGCTTGGGTCTCATCTAAAGGCTTAATGCACTTACAAGCTCATCATATGGTTGATGGCACAATTCAGTTCCACCCTGGGGGTTGGCTGGATATTTCCCTCTGTTTATTATCATGGGGGCTTCTCCATAGGACAGCTCACAAGGTGGCAGCTCGCTTCCCTTGGTGCAAGTGATCCAAGAGAGCATGAGAGAGTATTCCCAAACCTCAAGCCACAGTAGCGTTCAAATCTAACTTCCAAAGTGACAACTTGTCACCTCTGCTACATTCATTATAAGTGAGTCACTAGATCGAGCCCACACTCAAGAGAAGGGAATTTATACAAGGATATGAAGACCAGGAGGTAGGGAGTCCTCAGGGGCCATTTTAGAGACTTCTCACTGAAAGTGGTTTGCCAATTATTTTTCTTAAAATATTACTTATTTATCAGTTCTTACATGATTCTGTTTTGTAATTCATAAATTTATTCTATCTTTATTGTTGATTGTCTTTTCTTTTGTATTTTCTTGCTTTATTTCTCTAACATTTCAGTTGGATGTTTAATTTACTTCCTTCATATTTTATTTTGATGGATATGATTATTTATCTAAGGATAGAAATTTTCCTCTGCTTGCTACTTTACTTAATCCCACATATACTATCTTCTATATTTTTATTTGTAGTATTATCATCATTTTATGAAAAAAATCTACCACCAATAAAACTGTCTTCTACACAATCCCCACATATCTGTGCTGCATTGTAGACTCAAAAAGAGTCTTTCTGGTATGTACAGCATATTTTTTCCTTTATGTACATGTAAGGTGAAAATTGTAGAATTCTCTGTTTTCTGTATAAGTTGTACTTGTGAATATGGGTAGAATGACCATATTTCTCATTTTGTCCTAGACAATATGGGTTCATGACTGCCGTCCCAGTGTCATTATTAATAACATTTCCCTGACTCAGATTATTTGCTTCATATTCTAAAGCATACAATCACACCAAAAATGGATAGTATTTGGTTCCTTGTGGTGTTTGTGTGTGTGTTTGTGTGCTTGAATGTGTGTGTAGAGATTCCAACTTACCCAAGTACCATTTTGTTATAGAAATATGGAGCTCAAAAATGGAATGATTCAAAATGAGAAAACTTTCAAGAAATCAATTTCTAGGTAACATCTAATACATTTTTAATGATACTAACTAAAATTAATTTAGACTCTATTCTGATTAAATGCTCTTTATCACTAATGAGTTTTGAGTGACTTTGTCACTAATGAGTCATGAGTAACTCAGTAGTACAGAGTTGATTATGGTCATCAGCTGAGAAACAGACCCTTCGATTTGAGAACTGATTCTGCCATTATCTCTGTGCCTTTGACAAGTTATTTCAACTCTCTGAGGTTTAGTTTCCTATAGCATAAAAGGATATTAATTTCATAGGATTGCAGTGAGAGTTAAGTGTCTGATAAATAATAGATGACTAGTAATTTGTAATCATTGGTTTTAACTACTAATATTGAATTCAAACCCTTTTTTGGGACTCCCTCTGATTTGGAGATTTTGAAATTTGATAGAAAGTAAACCATTATAAATTGATTTTCTTCTGTGTTAATGATTATCAAGAAAGTATTTCCTCTATCTGTTGTCAAGCAATCAGAAACAGGTCCTTAGTTATTTTCTGATATCTCCTTGTTTCCTGCAATGCCTTATAAGAGAGAAGTAAACAAGAAATAGTTGTCAAATATATTTCTGAAACATTAAATAGTACAATTTTTGAAATATGCATGCATTTTTGCAACCAAAATAAAATTTTCATTTGTATCCTTGCTTCATATCTATATGAAAGTTTACTGCAGGCAAACTGAAGCTCTCACTAACAATGTCTCAGGCACACTGTATGTTCCCCTGGCCACAGCAAGTGTTATTCTCACAGCCAAGCTCTAAAAGGAATAATTTAATGCCACTTAATAAAGAAATAAGAAAACATAAAAGCTGCTGAATAGTACTAATTTAACTCACTATAACAACAGCAACATGAACATCTGTTTGCAAAAATAATGTTTCATAGAAAAATCACTAAAGAGTAGGAATTATTCAACAAAATTTATAGTAAAATTGGTAAAATGGTTGAGGAAAAATAAAGCAAAAACTTTTTTTTTGATGATATGACAAATATGATTTTGATGAAGTTGAATGTGTAATCTAAAGAAAATGTAATAAGATATAAACCAATACTTATCTGAATGCTTTCTAAGAATAACACTGGTAGAACAATTTTTAAAGAAAGAGAGATAGAAAAAAATCTACTACCACATGAAAAATGTAAATGTTTATGCATAAACATGTACAATAAAATTCAGATTGCTAGGTGGACACGGCGACGTGTGCCTGTAATTTCAGCTTACTTGGTAGGCTGAGGAGGAAGGATCACTTGAGCCCAGGAGTTTGAGTCCAGCCTATACAACAGAGTAAGAATCTGTCTCTAAAAAAATAATAATAATAGTTCAGACTTCTGAAAAAGAAAGCAATAGTGTGTGTATATATATATATATATATGAATGACAATTAGTTAATATATTAATATAGTAAAATCTAAACATTTAATTAAATGAGTAGGGTCAATAGTGAAAAAACTGGGAAGTTTTTTGGTCACAAAACTAAAACACAAGCAGGAAAAGTATTGTATCAAATAAAAATAAATATATACAAACATTTAAATCTTCATAATGAAGAACTGTAAATAGAAAGAAACTACTATTTTGAAACTGATACTTCTAGGATTTAGAGCTAAATAACAATATTAATAGTATTTATTGTTTTTAGGATACAGAGAAAATGAATTTATTTATCATATAAGGGAGGGGTAAAAATAGCTACAACTGGTGTGAGAACTAGAAATCTGTCAAAATCTTAAATTTTTACTAATCTTGACTTCATAATTTTATTCTGGGATTTTAACATAGAATTAATTATAACCAGAAATTCTGGCTAAGATATGTGTGTAAACACAAATGTTTATGACAAAGTCATTTAATAATGAAATATTGAGACCCCAAATCACCAAAACCAAGAAAATTGTGTAGTACTATTTTAGGAGAGGAATGAAATAGAATATAATTGTGCAATCATTAAAAATTTACTATTGTGGTAAATAAAAGAGTTCATAATATAATTGTGAATGAAATAGCATTATGTACCACTGTATATATTGTGTACTGAATTTTTAGCAAAGTATATGCCAAAATTCACATGCATTTATATCTATACCCAAATAATAGTGATAATAATAATAATAAAGACTGCAGGAAATGTAGTAGAATGGTAATAATTGTTATTCTCTTTCAGATTTCTGAGAGTGATTTTTCCTTCCTGCTGTTCTATATTTCCTATTTTTGTAAATAAGCTCATGTTACTTTCATAAGTAGCAAAAATTCACATTTAAATATATGATGATGTAAAAAAAGAAACTATTCTATATGGTATTATTCTTTTAAATTATGCATTTGAGTCATTTTGATTTATAACAATAGGTTAACAGTGAGAATATGACTCTCTGATCGTGTGTTTTCACAATTCCTTTCAAAATAGCAGTTAACAGTTTTAGACAAAGACCTAATTCCAAATTAGTGCCCCATGTGAATTTCTATTGCCCTTTTCATTTTGTCCTTCTCAGTTGAGCTTCTTCAAGAATGGCTCCAGTTTACCATACATTTCTATTTAATTCACATGCACTCCCTAATCCTAATTTTAGGTACTGATGTGGTGTTGATGGCCTATTAACCCTGCCCCCTAATCCTCTAATTGGACCTGGAAACATTCAATGATGATGGCCGCATCTCTATATCCAAAGCACAGTTTGATCTTTTTCTCTGTTGCATTTGGTTCATTCTCTTTTTAAAACTCTCTCACCTTTTTCTTCCATGATACTACTCTGCTATTTCTCCCCAAGTGATTCCTTTAGCTGCGCCTTGTGGATGCCTTCCCCTTCTCCTCTTTTTTAGGCCCCCTTTTACTTATCGGTGTGAGCTGCTTATTGGCAGCACATCCCAGGAAAACATATTTATGCTGTAAGATGCTAAAATGGCTTGCAACCAAAGCTCATCCTTGAAAGCTTTCAGCAGGTTGTTTATTCAGTCCCAGTTTTTAGGTCTTCTTCCATGGAACAATGGAATTGGGAGAAGTAGGTGAGGAAATTCAGAGTTATGAATATTTACTTTCTTAACTCTGACTGTGAACATGTCAGAGGTAATATAATGAATCAGTAGAACCTGAGGATTCTGAAGCTTGCAGGTTCTTTGCATTACCACCTAAGTCCAAATCCTCATGATCTCATTTAATGATTACGGCAGACTGAACACCAGATGATTCCATAAGGAGCTGCTTTCCCAGGAATTAATGTTTTATTCATTTGCATGTAGCATGTTCTCATTACAACATCTACAAAGTAAGGAGGGGATCTCCCAAATGAGGCAACTGGGAGTTTTGGCTGCCAGTTCACTCTAATTCTAGAAAAATTATATTATTGATTTACCTCATTCTTGTTATCAAACAAATATAAAAACTCTGCAAACTCTTCCTCATACTACTTTCATTCCTCTCCTGAATTAACTGTCTTAATATATTCAATTAATTGTAGCACAAAATAGAGAATGTTTCAATACTTATATAACTTTTGCTTCTTTAAAACACTGATTTCGTTTCTGATCTAAATAACCCCAACCCTTCTCCAGCTTCTCATTTGTGTCTTTCTAATTACTTTTTAAATATTCTGCCATGAAAATGCTACCTCTGTTTTTCATCAGATTTCTTGCCTGACCATTAGTTTCTATTAATCACTTAAATATGGGGTTCTCCCATATATTACTTCTGAGCTTAAGTTTCTTGTCTTTGCATAACCTATTTTAGGTAATATTGCATACTCAACATTTTAAATAATACCAGCATACTAATGGCTCCAATGCTGACCTAATATTTATATATTCTTCTGTCTTGTGTAGATAGCTAACTGAACATGTTACAATGTTTGGTGTGAATCAATCATGTATTCATTCTGTGGGATGATCTGATAATACAGTTCCTAATTTTAGGAATTAAAATAATTGGATGAAGTAATTGGCAGGATAATGTTCAAGGGTTACACTTGACCTCCACATTGATCTTTATTCTAAATTAAGCTAGAAGGTATCTTTACTATGGGAACTTCATATTCACTGGGTTCAACTACATGTCAGATCTAACTTCTATGTGCTCTTCTGCCACTTGCTAAGTATTATGGGTTCTCTTCTGCCACTCTGCCCTTTGTTATGTATATACAAATTTCATGTCATATTAGATACATCGTTTAAAACTCACTAAATTAGAAATCATAAATTTCCCCATTATTTTTAAATGTAATATCTATGCCATGTTTAGGAGGAACAAAATGTAGTGAAAGTCAACTATCCTGGGGAAGGAAAACCAGCTGGCTCCAGTTCTAAACACAGCTTCTCCACTGATTGTCTACATGTGTTTAACCACTTTGGCTACAATTTCTTCATTAATATTGAATGATCCCTGTAATGGGTAATTTTACATGTTAATGTGGTTGGACCTTGATGCCCAGATATTTTGTCCAACATTATTATGGTTAATTCTGTAAAGGTGTTTTGTGGATGAGGTTAATATTTAAATTGGTGGACTTTGAGTAAAGCAGATTAGCCTCTATAATGTGGGTGAGCCTTATCCAATCCATTGAAGTTGTTAATAGTACAAACACTAGCCACCCCTGAGCAAGATGGAATTCTGCCAGCAGACTTCTTTTGGACACAAACTGCAACTATTCCCTGGGTCTCCAGCTTGCCTTCCTACTCTACAGATTTTGGACTTACCAAGCCTCCACAATCAAGTGGGGATTTCCTAAAAATCTCTCCCTCTCTTTCTCTCTCTCTCTCTTTCTCTGTTGCCCCTCACTCCCCACATCGACTCTGACTCATACAGGTTTTGGTACTAATAGTGGACTTCCCACCTATTTCACTTTTAGGAAAACCAAGATCAATCCCCAAAACTAAATGTGTGCTAAATTCCTGTAGAAGATTGGTAATCAATTACCTATTGTTTAGACTTTCTTTTTTTAAAAAAAATGTTTAATTACAAGAAGATATAAATGATTATAAACTAAAGGCATGGTAAAATGAAGAATATTGCCTGAATATTTACATTAAGCACTTTTGGAACAGGGATCGGGATATAAACGTATAATAGAATGTCTTCCAAACAAATGTGGTTTTAAAATAAATTAGCTAATACCTATATATCTTTGTGCCATTTAATCATTCTGTAACATAATCATGATGTTCTCAATTTTCCTGAGAAATAAGTTTTATTCAAATTTGCCCTATGTTTTCTGAATGAAAATGCCATGAATGGTTTTAATTTTTTTATGTATTGTTGATAGATTTTAAAATTTTAACATTATTAAACAAAATTTTACCATTATTTAAGTTCCTTATGTCACTTTGTTAAAATTAAAGGACACACACATAATTAGTTCCATTTTATAAATGCAAAATAGTTAATATGATTATGAAAGTGGAGAAATCAATGAAAAACTAAATTTTTTTATCTTTTTCAAACTAATTAGAAAAGCTATTTATGATGATAACCATTATATTTTGTTAAATAGTCTTATTCTTCTCACCTTATCAATAGTCTAAAACTCTTTTATGATTGCTAAAAAAGGCATACATTTTTCTGTTTTTTAAAAATTGGTTTGGGTACTGTAAGAAACTCAACAGTGCTCTTTGAAAAATTTAGCACAATCTTCAACCATGTCAAGAAAAAAAAAGCATTGCGTTTTAATTCTACTGCATGGCATCATAAAACAACGACAAATTATGTTTATTATACATTATTATATACCAGAAACTTTTCTTTGTTTGAGGTATATAGCAATTAAACAAGCAGGCCAATTTCTCTCAATAATGGGGTAGGAAATAAATGTATATAAAATAAATTATATAGCACATAATTTTACATAAATGTAACATGTAAAATTTTATAACACAGTGTATATTTTTAAAAGTAAGAGATACAGAATGGAGTTCATGATGCTGTTAATATTAGAAGATTAAGAAGACTATTTCTGAGAAGGTAAAATGTGATCAGATACCAGAATTAAGTGAGGGAGTAAACCATGTGGATGGTTTGGGACAGAGCTTTCTAGGTAAAGGAAAGAGCAAGTGCAAAGATTATATCAGAAAAAAATAAAAGGAAGATAATAAAATCATCAACATCCAGCTTCTGACACTTAAGCTAAGATTGGACACTGAGATGATAGGTTTGAAAGCCAGTTATTATTAAGAGAGAAAAAATACTTCCTAAATTCTTTTAATGTTCATTTAAACATATTAAAGATCAATCTGGTTGACTATTTGGATAGGTATGATTCTGTAATAACCCTCAATGACCATTGAGTCTTGAGTGTGGTTATAAACTATGTATATGATGGTATAATCAGCCCTTGATTAGGTTATGTAAATGCAGTTGACTTATAAAAGGGAGATTATCTTGGGTGGAACTGACCAAATCAGGTGTCTCTTTGAAAGGAACTGAGCTCTTCCTAGCAAAGAGATTTGAAGCATGAGAGAGGGTAAACATGAAAGAGATTCTTCTATGCTGGTTCTGAAGATAAAATCATAGAATTTTCTCCATAGTGTAGAATATGACTTTTGTTGCTTTATGCTATAATGTGTTATAGGAAAAGTTTAAAATATTAAAAATAGGGAGGTATTATAAAAGATAAAAGGAGATTAGAAGTGACTATATAGACAGAAGTACAGGAAATCAGACACTTAAAGCTCATCAAGATTTGAGGGTGAAAGGAATTTAAAATATCTTATAATTGAGCAGTCTTAAGTGACATTTGTATTACTAAAAATTTGGAGCTGTGGAATGTGCTATAATTGGAATTAATGTTTCTCTGCATGAAGTCATTCCAAGTAAGTTGGACAGTTCAGCACAATCACTGAGAGATTTAGTTTTCCTGAGCTACCTTTTACACCAGTATGAATCACCACCAGGTATAAAAGAGTCCCTGAAGCCAACTACCTTGTAAATGGTGGGTGAGTGAATGAGAAACAATGGGCTCCGATCAACCAGAACAAGACATGTGATCAGATCACTTGCTAAGTAAATCACCAAATGCCAGAATAGTATATAGTGATCAAGTGAATAAGGAGTGTTACCTTAGATATCAGCGGATCAAGAAAATGCCACAGGGGATGTAAGTACTTCTTTTCCCAAAGACCACAAAATTACAGCCCTAGTCAAACACTGTATGCAAAGAAACCATCTTGGAGAGTAGTAGCACATGAGGAGAAGTAAAAAAGACCAAGTATTTTTTATGAAGAAAGACTGAACTTTAATTAAAGTGACTATTTATAATATTATGCCAGCCCAATGTTAATTGATGGAATTATGACATTGTTCTTTCTACATATAGAAGGTTGGGAACCTATAGTAGTTATAGACAAAATAAAGAAGCTGCAATGTTGCTAGGTATCTGAGTCATACTGTGAATAAATGTGTAATATCAATATACACACATACATGTATGCACACATACACATATAGAGACATATACTTTTACCTCAAAATCAATAATTCTTGTATTAGTCATTTTGAGCTACTATAACAAAAATGCTACATACTGTGTGACTTAAACAACAAACATTTATTTCTCACAGCTCTGGAGGCTGGGAAGTCCAAGATCAATATGCTGGCAGATTCAGTGTTTAGTTAGGGCTCTCTTCTTGGTTTGCAGAGGCTGTCCTCTCATTATACTCTGACAGGGTGGACAGCAGAAAGCAGAAGCAAGTGTTTTCATATTTTTTCTTATAAGGGCTCTAATCCCATCATAAGGGCTCTACCTTTATAACCTAATTACCTCCCAAAGGCCCCACATTCTAATAGCATCCCATTGGGAGTTAGGATTTCAATATATGAATTTTGGAAGGACACATACATGCAATACATAACAATTCCCTATATTCATATTTAAGTAATCCATATTCAATTTATATTCTTATATAAAATAGCATAGTAGAAGATCAGTGTGCTAGTTCTTTAAGTTCTGATAATGTAGTTTAAGTTGGATAACTTTCATATTTCACTTACTCTGATAATTTACATGGCATTAAAAGTGTAAACAAAAAAAAACTAAATAATATAATCCATTTAGAAAATCCTAACCTGAGCAAGTACCTAGCTCAAAATTATTATTACATTACCTAAATATGGGTAATTGATATATTGTCTATTTATTTTAGAGAAGGTTGAAACGTCAAGCATATTTAGTTGTAGTCATTCCTCAGCATATTTTTTTTCTAAACAGAAGTAAGAGATACCTAGTTTCAAATTCTGGTAGCATCTGGAGTCAGCATGGAGTTCCGCAGCTCATTAAAATGCTATACTAGTATGAGACAATTTTTTTCCTTGTGTCTTGTTTCTAAGTTCACGTGTTCTTATTTCCTACCTTGTCAGTATAAGGCATAAAAGGTGCTCCCAAATTTGGGGTTCTGAAAGGCAATCAAGGTGGCCTTTGATTTCATTAGCAATAGAATGCTTCACAAATTATCACTGAATAAGTGATAATCTCATCTATCTTGTTAACCTGAAACAAAAACTAAACATTTTTTTGGTGTATAAATGTGAATGTAGAGGATTTCAAGGGAATTTGGAGGCAGAACTCATATTTTCTACCATAACTAATCATTCTTTTTGAAAATAAGATTTAAATTTGAATATAGGGTAGAACATAAAGTCAGGCACTAGTTTCCTAAGGTAAATTTAACTTGAAAACAAGTAACTTTTGTGGCAAATAAATGCGTTGATTCATATTTGCCATTGTATTTTTAAATCTTAGTCCCACGTGGGCTTTATTTCATCCCTGGAGAATAGAATTTGATAAAGTGTTATTTCACTTATATTCTAAGATTTTATTCACTGATTGAATCAAAATCTTCATAGGAGATATATGTCTTAAAAATCTATTTATTGAAAATTATATTCCATCTATGTTTTTCTATAGATGTTTCTTTTGTACCCGTATAGTCGTGTCCCAAAATGCAATGATTTGAATAGATAGAAGGTATCTTTTAAATTATAACTTATATTGGTAGAACAAGATAAGCCTCTTCTTACTTCAGTATCAGCTGGTTTCATCATTTAATATCAAATAACAGTTTCATACCTGAATCAACAAGTGGTTATTTTGTATACTCAGAATTCACTTCAACAATATAAATCCATTCTCTAACCTATATATTAAAAATGATAGGGAACAGCAAGAGATTTTCCTTCCACATAAAATGTCCTAGTTCATTAATGTAGTCAATACACTAAGTAGATATTCTTTCCTATTATAAGAAATAGAATAATCTATGACACTAATATATTAAAATGTTTTTAGAAGGTTGATTAGATGTGACTGTGGTCTAGCTATGGGAATTGGAGGGCAGATTTACATGCGTACCTCTTTCCTTTGTCCTTTTTTATTTTTACCTTTCAATCTTTCCATCCTCCTAGTTTTTATGTCTCTCTTGTAATAGTATATATCCGAAATTTGTTTATTCATTGACTGTGACAATCTTATTTTTGACCTTTTATATTTAGGTAAATTATCTTTTAATTTAATTAGTGATAAATAATTTTGAACAAATAATTTTTGTACTAAGTGGTTTTATGATTATTTTCTTTTACATTATTAAGGGTTTTTTTTAGTGTTTTCCCCTATACTTTAGTGTCCTCTTTTAGGTTGTTTGGCTTCTTCTTTGATAACCATGTCTTATAAATCATCTTAGTGGTCAACTATGTATTTTCATATGCATATGTAAGTTAAACCAGTTAAACCAATCCAAAATTAGCTATGTACAACATTTGTTAGGTAGAGAATTAAAAAAAAAATTATCTCAAGAAGGACTGAATATAATGAGCAAATAACATAAAAATAAAAATAACAATGCCTGGCAGTAAAAAGCTGCTGTGAGCTTTATAATTGTAATGCAATTACAATAGAGTCAGGGTTAGTTAAAGAAAAATTTGGGAGAATAATAAAATTTTTTTAAAATAAGAACTTGCTATGAGTTCTTGAATGCTATATAGATATTTAACTGATGTGGATGGGTAGGGGAAGTAATGTAAAATAAAAGACCTGTGAAAAAACTGCAGGGAACCTTTAGTAAAGTGTTTTGGCTGAAGTGTGTGTGTAGGTTTGCAGTAGTAGTAATTATAGTAGTAATAGTAGGAATAGCATTAGGTAATAGTTCTATTACTAGTAGATTTTAAAGTTGATAGGAAAAAGAGTATATATATTGGCATATTGAGAAATACTTTTATATTTAATGGGTAACCAATAAAATATTTGAACAGGGAAATGATGCATTCAAGAATTTATTGGGTAGGAAAAACAGGAAAAGCTAAAACTAACTGGCAGAAAAATGATTTGAAAGATTTTTGAGACAGTCTGGAACAGAAAGAGGAGTGAGTTCTCAGCGAGGAAAATAGATATTGGGACTTGAAAACTGGGAAAGGAAATTTTCAAGAGATGATGAAGGTAAAATCTATAGAAATTGGCAAGTGTTTAGATGCTGGAAGAGAAGTAGTTTGTCTTGAGAATGGAAGAAATTAATACAGAGATTAGTGAAAGATACGGAACTGTGTGATATGTCAAATACATCACCAACTTATTCAGACCCACACAGAGAGGCACATACTCACACAGGCTCTATGTTTTTTCTAACGCAGATTTTCTTATTAAAATATTATCAATTTTCAAACTTCTTTAGATTTTTAAAATCGATTTCGGTTTAAAATTTAGTATAAACTTTAGTCATTTTTCTGCTTAGATTAGATTTTTATTTGCATAGGCTGTTTTGCTCATGAATTCTGTTATTTAGCCCTCTTGGATAGTCTTTAATTTAATTCTACGGTACAGAAACAATTTTTATTTATAATTGGTATGTGCATTTTCTATTTTTAGACACATTGGGAAGTTCTCACAATTTATACATGTTCTTGACAGGTTCATATAAGTTCTGACACAAGTTGCCTAAAAAGATTGAAGCTTGAGGATGATTGAACATATCCATTGTATCTCAGCAAACAGAAATGCATTAATTATTTCATTGTCTCCTTAAATTAAATTGTATGAAGCAAAGAATTCTCTTTTGAGATTCAGGCTGCACAAACGATCTAATTTCTCTAATTAGTTGCCTTGTTCCTGCTTCTGCTTCCATGGCATCCATCCACAAGCAACCACCGCAGTCCAAAAATGAGTTTCTTTTTGAATGACAGGCATATTGGCCAAGACATCTCACTAAGAGTACAGAAGGAATATTGAAAAGAATAGAGCAAATTCAGTAAAATTTCTGTAAAGAAAAAAGAATCTTGTATAAATTTATTATCTCAGGCGACTTACTGCTCTCAAATCTCTTCTAAGGCATTTTCAGGTAACCTCAAGGGTTGATATTTAAATTAAGAAAGTGTCTATGTATCAAAAAGAGAGAGAGAATATCCGCCCCATTTTAAATTTTGGAATCACTGTATTTATTCTCTTCATTGCTTTTATCTACCTATATCTGCATACCTATATCTATCTTTATCATGTCTATACAATTTCTATCTATTTACTTCTATATCTAGATATAGTTTTGTTGTGGAAAACATTCAAAAATTGTCATGAATTTTAATTATTTTAAGATATTAATTTGTATGTTGCAGTCAGTTGAAACTCTTGTCTGTTGTAATAGTCACTATATATTTTCCTACAATATTTTCTTCCTTAATAATATAATCACTGGTGTTTAGCTAAGCACTTTACTAACAGAAATTAAGAGAGATTCCCTAGCCTTTGGGCCAGGTATGTCAAGAAATACGAAGCTTGAAAATAAGGTAGGGGCAGACTTCATGCCACTTATACTGAAAGATAAATGGTAGAAAACTTTAAAAAATGTGTGTGTTCTTCTTCCTTCTTATGACTCTCATCAAGTTCTATAGAAAGATATTCTGTCTTGAGATAGCCCATCTGTAAACAAATGTGGAAGAGTATAGAGTTTGGTTAAGTCAGAAGCTCTCAGCCCATGGCCTACAATTAGAGTTAACAGTGTATTATCATATGAAGCACTTTAATTTATAAACTAATTTTGTAGCCCAAACTGAAGCAATTAAAAGTACTGTTGTGAATTTGCAGATTTAGCAGGATGCTATTAGTGCTCCACTGAATAAAGGCTGTGAGCCTACTCTTCAAAATGGGATTAAGGACATTGCTGTCTCAGGTAAACTCTTTGAGATGGTCCCAAGGTAGGTAATATTAAATTACGATGAACTGTTGAGGGCCAGGAAGGGAACAGGGCCAATAACTTCAATTAAGTGAATAAATAGAAATAAAAAAATGGACAGACTTAAAAACAGTATTTAGGCAGGCATTTTATTTGTGATAACACACATGTGTGATATCACATCTTTGTTGCCTAAAGTGATTAAGCTTGGAGTAATTTGTTATGCTTCAATAGATAACTAATGTACCATGTGAGTTTAATAATATACAACATTAGAATTGGTACTATGATTTAAATCCAGAAGAAAAATGTAATGCAATATTCTTTTATATACATATTTGCAAGGAAAGAAGAGAAGAATCTTTATGTCTCATAATGTGGCCAGTTTAAATTACAGGCTACACAATGAGAGAGAGAGAAAGAGAGAGCATGTGCATGCAAAGCTCTGCTACTCATGAGCTAGTTTATTTCTGTAATGCTGTTTATAAATCTCTCACTTTTTTAATCCAAAGAAACTATTGAAGCAATTTTATTACCATCTGTTTTCCTTTGCTTATAGGTTTGTTTTTGTACATGAAGCTTTTGTACATTGAGAGTTTATCATTAAAGGAATTTCTCTATTAATTTTGTAATGCAGTGATGATAAAGTACATATCTTTGATTCTAAATATTCTCCAAATTTTAAAAATCCTATGGATCATATAATTAATGTGGATGTCAAATGTAACAATATTTTTGGAAAGATAGTATTGAGAAAAAGGAATAAATAATTTATTTCAATCTAGAAATATATAAATTATTACTCTACCTTATGTGAAAATTCAGTCATGAAAAAAGGAAGAGTTTATTGTGAAGCTGAAATTGCAAAAAGATGTTCATAAGAAGCATACATAAAATAAACCACAAAGCAAAAAATATTTGCTTTGCACATGCAAGTAAAAAGTATATTTTTATTAATTTTAATAATGATGGTTAGCTGTAATGACCAAGTCAGCATATCAAGTTGAATATGTAGAAAATATAAAATTAACAGTGAAATAATATCAAAAATTAAGGATTAATTAAATTATAGAAGTATTTTATATATGAAAACAATTAAACAGATTAACATTGTAAGCAAATAAATGTAAACTGCTTGACTAAGAAAGATGAAGCACAGAAGTTGGGCTATTAATCAGCTGTGACCAAGGACACATAATGTCTTTCCTTCTCTGATTTTCTTATATAAAGTCATAGTATTGGTCTCTTGATTTTTTTTAAATTTATTTTTTTAAATTTCAGAATATTACAGGGATACAAACACTTTGGTTACATATAGTGCCTTTGCACCGCCTGAGTCAGAGCTACAAGTGTGCCCATCCCCCAGACAGTGTGCAGTGTACCCATTAGGTATGAATTTACCCCTCCTCCCCCCTCCCACCTGCCCAACACCTGATGAATGTTACTTCCATATGTGCACATAAGTGTTGATCAATTAGTACCAATTTAATGGTGAGTACATGTGGTGCTTGTTTTTCCATTCTTGTGGTACTTCACTTTGAAGAATGTGCTCCAGCTCCATTCAGAATAATACCAGAGGTATTAGTTCACCATTGTTTTTTATGGCTAACTAGTACTCCGTGGTATATATATACCACATTTCATTAATCCACTCATGTATGAATGGACACTTGGGTTGTTTCCAAATTTTTGCAATTGTGAATTGTGCTGCTATAAACATTTGAGTACATATGTCTTTATTATAGAATGTCTTTTTTTCCTTTGGGTAAATACCCAGTAGTGGGATTGCTGGATCAAATGGTAGTTCTACTTTTAGTTCTTTGAGTTACCTTCATATTACTCTCCACAGAGGTTGCACTAATTTGCAGTCCCACCAGCAGTGTATGAGTGCTCCTATCTCTCTGCATCCATGCCAAAATTTGTTGTTTTGGGACTTTTTGATAAAAGCCAATCTCACTGGAGTTAAGTGGTATCTCATTGTGGTTTTGATTTGCATTTCCCTGATGATTACAGAAGTTGAGCGATTTTTCATACGTTAGTGGGCCATTATTCTGTCTTCTTTTGAAAAGTTTCTGTTCATGTCCTTAATCAACTCATGATGGATAACAGACTTAAACCTAAGGCACGAAACCATAAGAATTCTAGAAGAAAATGTTGGAAAAAGTCCTATAGACATTGACCTAGGCAAAGAATTTATGAAGGAGACCCCAAAAGCAATCACAACAACAACAAAAACAAATAAACGGGACTTTGTCAAATTAAAAAGCTTCTGCACAGCCAAAGAAACTATCATTAAAGCAAACAGACAACCTACAGAATGGGAGAAAATATTTGCATGCTACACATCCCATAAAGGGCTGATAACTAGAATCTGTATAAAACTCAGGAAAATCAACAAGAAAAAATCAAACAACCCCATTAAAAAGTGGTCTCTTGAATTTAAATGTGAATGAAAGGTAGGAGATTAAGGTTCTCTACAAGTATTTGTGACTAAAGTATCAGTATCTTGAGACTGAATGAAAAATGGAACACATTGTTCACAGACCGTAGATGAATCTTACACTAAATTTATAAATCAAAATAAGATTACAAAATAAACAAAGACATAAGATACACATCAACTAATTCTGTTAAAGTTTATTTTGTTAGGTTCTGTGTGTTAGATACCTAGAATAAAAACCTGATTATGTTCTCAAGAGTTTATATTCTAGTGGGAGATATAGATATTAAATAAGCATTTACAAAAGTGTGATGATAAATACCAGCTATCTCCTAAGTCTTCTTAGCAGAAGAGTTGAGGCTTGAAAATTGAGCAGGAACTATACTTGGGAAGAGTAGGAAGTGGGATTGGACATAGGAAGTTTGGGAAACTGGAGTTGTTCAAGGAAAGGATGAACTGGAAAAAGGTATTATAGATAAAGAACAAAAACCAAAATTTGAAGATAATGGAGAAATAGTGCTCTGCCAGAAAGCCCAGTGATGCAGCAGGGTGGAACTGGTGACACATGAGGCAGGAGAGGAAGGCAGGGACAGATAATAAACAATCATTATAGTACTTAGAACAAATTTTAAAAACATAAGTGAATAACAAAACTTAAATTCAGCTCCAAAGACAAAGTATAGAGGAAGCATTCTAGAGTAGAATATACACACGGAATGAAGTTATTATGGATAATAAAAATCAAGATATTAGCTTTGTGTTAAATTTTATAGATCTTCCTTTAAAAAAAACTCATTAATTCAAATGTCTTAGTTGGGTAATGTTTAACTTCAAGAGACAAAAACCCACTCAAGATATTTAGGTTTATAGAATCTATAATTATGTCTTAAATTTAGTTCAAGAAAACCAAGCAAGCAAGTGTTGCTGGACTTCACAAAAGACTGAAGACTAGAATGCTATCTGAAATCTGAAGAGACAGATTTTCTTTTGCTTTGTCTACCTCTCTCTCTCTCTCTCTCTCACCAGCCCCTACGCAAGACCCCAACACACATACACAGACACAGACACAGAAACAGTTTCTATTCCGGTTTGCTGTGGATATTTACTCCCTTCTATTACAACTCTCCATAAATTGACTTGCAAAACACATAGACCAAATCAGCAAGTTTATTTAGCCCTAGAGTCAGAATTTCATTATTGGAAAGTCAGAGTTGTTCTGATAAGAATGGGAGCCTTGCTATTGAGTCTGCATAACATTTTATGTTAAGATTGAGAAAATGTGCATGTTGAGAGGCTGATGACTAGCACTTTTGTAGTAGATTGTTAACCACCTCCTCTCAACCAGTTAATCACATCATTGTAAATCCATATCCACGTATAGTCTCCTCTCTCACTAAATCTGGCAGAACTTATAGCTTGTTCAAATGGATAGAATGTAGTAAAAGTGATATTCTGCACATTCCATGCTTAGGGCTTAATGGGCTTTGCATTTTCTTCTTTTGCTCTCTTGGGACCCTGTCACCATGTAAAGAAATCCTGACTCTCCTGCTACAGTAGATGGATGGATACAAAGGCTCTGGAGATGTAAAAACCACAAGAGCCAAAAGTTCCTGGAGAATGAAAGACCATGAAAAGAAAGGACCCAATTTCCAAGCCATTACGACTAGGAAGAGTGGGAATATATATGGGTGACACCATCTTGGATTTTCAAATTAAATCTTTGCATGAGTCCATATCAAATGGATCAGAAATATGCCAATCCAGATGAGCCCTGCTCAGCCAAGTCACAGAACTGCTAGCAAATAGAATGGTAGTTTTTGTAATCCAATACATTTTGGAGTGGTTTATTATGTGGCAGAATATTTTATATAGCATTCTATGGCCAACCTCAAATAGATACCTAACTCTCTGTATCCCAATTTCAAATTCCCAGGAGGTATCTTAGTTAGCTCTGCTTGCAATGGACCCATAGTCCAAAGAGCTGTGACCACAAAGTTGGCTAACTACTCAATAGATATTGATGAAAGCACCAGTGGTGGGACAATGTATCTTAAATATTTTATAATTAATAAATTAAATTTATATATGCAATCTAAGAGTAATGTCTTTGGAGACGGGACTGGGAAAATAAGTGCAGTTTGATTCCTGTTCTACAGGAGCTCACAGTAGTCAGGAGAAGTGAGATAAATGTAAAGAACCAATAAATGAGTATTACTATGAAAATTCATGGTTTGCAAATATGGGCAGTGTGATATGAACACACATATTACACTATTGTGCATATTACTATATATTCAAAGGCTGTTGGAATTGATTGTAGTGATAAAAGTTAAAAAAAGGAAGTAATATGGATCTATGTAAAGAAAATAAAAGATGACTGTGAGCCACATCCCCACCCCTTGCTTATGAAACTGGTTATTGGTTTACACATGGTTAAAGGTGTACAATGAAAATTACAACAAAAAGCAGGTGACTGTCAGCAATTATCTTGTTATCCCAAGGAACCCAAATTAAAAAATAAAATTAAAGCACCCAACTGATCTTTATAAGATTGGAATAAAGAACATGAAGAAGATCTGTACCATTGAGGAAATCTCTATGTGAAGTCCCTTTGTACCCAACTCCATATTTTCTGACATTACAAACCAATAAATGACAATCAGAAGATCAGAAATTGGTTTTATAGGAGGGACCATTTCCAGGTTCAGATGTCAACCAGCTAAACAAATTAGAAATATATTGCAGCATGGTAATTAATTCAACAATAATATAAATCTGTGGCCCTAACATTAGCTTAATATATTATATTTTCAATATTTCCAAGTAAATTTGATGGATAGCATGAACATATTTTACAAAATATCTAAGATACATAAAATTAATAATGATGATTTTATTAATAGCTAAAGTTGATTGAAGAATTATGCTAGGCACTATAGTAAGGATTTTCTCATTATAGTCTCACAAGAATCTTGTGAAATATTTACATTCCCTTCCTTCTATACATGAGAAAATTAAAATTAAAACAGTTTTTTTTTAATTGTCAAAGTAACTCACCTGCTAGATGACAAAGCTAGAATTGCACCCTTGGTCTGTTTTATTCCAGAGCACATATTCTTAAACACTATGAAATACTACATCTTTATTTAAGTGTATAATGACATGGGCATTGTAATGTTATTTTAATATGGCATGAAAGCATTATAATAGCTTCATGGATAAAGTCCTAAGAAAGAATATGGAACAATGAGAACTTTGGGAAGGTGGCTCAAGAAAACTTCAAAGAGGAATTTTTAAAGTTGGGACTGGTGAAAGATAGTCTAATAACAAAGGAGGAGAAGATTTAGAATTAAAATTCAGTGTAAGTTCACTTTGGCTGGAGTGCTACATTTGTAAGAGTAATAAAAGGACAGGTGGCTAGATCCAGGTTGACAAAGACTCCTGAGTTTCATTGTTTATTACTGCTGTTCATTTCTAACTTCTCAGCTTTTCTCACCCAAACATCCTACCCACTCAACAAAAGTAATGGGTTTTTCTGATTACTGATACTAGCTTCAAGTGTCCCACAGTTAAACATACTTTCTCCTCTAGCCCAAACCAGTTATCTATACAAATCAAAGCCTTAGAATGAATATTACATCAAGTTTATTCAGAAAAATATCCATAAAAAATCGTATCCATTCTTGAGCATGTACAACAAGGCAATTGATTCTTTCCAATATCATCTCACAGAATGAGATTAGTTGGATAACAAGTTTTATTTAGAGATAGTAAGATATTGTATAAAACTTGAATATATTTAAAAACACATGGCATGTTCATAAGAATTGCCTGTTCATAACAATTAGCAAATATCTAGATCCCAGTTATGCATTTAAGCAGGGTATGCCACATTTTTCAAGGAATTTGAATTTCTTCTAATGTATGATCAGAGAAACTCAAACTGTCAGTAAGGTATTATGAATTAAATGCTGGGATACAAGGAGGACTTAGCTATGATAGTGAACACCTGAAACAAATTAGAGCCAGTTTGTTCAGATGTAGCAAAATAAAAAGATTTGCTAATGACAGTTGACTAGAGACTGGGATTGATATTATGTTATAAAGGCATTCATTCCCTCAAGGAGCAGGACATCAAAGAGGACTGCTTTAATAAGAATCAACATAGTGTATCCAGCATACTTGTTAGCAACTGTGATGACTCTGTAATGTGTCAACTTCACTATGATAAACTGCTTTTCCAGAATTTCCTTGTTAGGGTGGGGTACAACAGAAATTTTTTCATGTGATTTGTGAAGCAGTAGCATTGTTGTTTTTTATGATCTAAAAGTTGGGGCAAGGTCACCAGAAGATTAGCAGGTCCCACATGTTATTTTTCTGCTGACTCACCTTTTTTCTATGGGGCGAACACTGAATCCACAACTTTACCATCTTCCCTTGGAACCTCCTGTAGTCTTTTTCAACTAATGGGCCAAACGTGGGATTAGCTCCCTGAAAAGGAGCTCCAAGAAAGACACTACATCAACAAGGCTGGAGGCATGTTGTTGGGAGTAGAATAATGGCTTCCCCAAAGATGTCAACATCCTAATTCCAAAAACTGTGCATGTGTTACTTTAAATATAAAAGAACCTTTGCAGAAATGATTAAGTTACAAAACTTGAAATGGAAAAATTTTCCTGGATTATCAAGATGGGCTCAATGTAATCACATGAGAACTTAGAAGACAGAGACAGGAGGGTCCGACTCAGACAAAGTGAGTAAAAGCAAGTATCATAATCAGAGAGAGAGGTCTGAAGAAACTATGCTGCTGGCTTTGAAGATGGAGGACAGAACAATGAGCCAAAGAATGCAGGCAGCCTCTAGAAACTGGAAAAGGAAAGGAAACAGAATCTCCTCTACAGTGTCCAGAAGGAACAAATCCCTATGGATGACTTGACATTATCCCATCAAGACCTAGTTCAGCCTTCTGACTGCATAACTGAATGACAATAAATTTGTGTTTGTTAAGCCAATCAATTGGAGGTAATTTGTTAAAGCAGTCATTGAAGATTAATATTCATTGCTTACAGTCCATTCTTGTGTGTATCAGCCCATGATTATGAATGAGTTCTACCTTGTTCTTGATCTCTCCCACTTTACGGGCATCTTCCCGTCCCAAATGTGTACCTTGAGGACTTCAAGCTACAGCAACAGACATGAAGAAAACTGCCTTATGGACACTTTTTAACTAGCTCCCACAATTACAAAAGTTAGAATCCCTGTAACAAATTGTATATAGCATGTCTAGTGGTTCTGCATCTCTGAATCCCTAATGCAGCCAAAAGTTCTGCCCTTACCTGGACATTGTTCTCCAAAGTGCATAGAACTTTGTGGTTCAAGCACAACATCTTAAAATAATTTTCCCCATTTTTGTCATGATAACTTCTTGTTTACACATGTGTCAGCCAACATTAAAAATAGACTTGGGGTCACCAAAACACTCTTCTACTGACATTTCCATGGAGTTAGCTTGCCACAGAGAACTTCAACTAAACAATACAAAAATTATTTAGGGATGAAATAAAATATTAGCAACATATGCATATATTGAATTTCAACCATTCCAGAGATGGCACTTTGTACACATTTTGCATTGGAATTGTGTGTGAGATTTTGACATTTTATGTATATAGCATTCAGGGAATGATTGATATTTTTCCTGATATTCCAGATAAGCATGAGGTTTGAAATGCTATTTTTTAAATTGGAAATCCTTAGGAAAATCTCTATATGGGGCTTTGCAAATTTCCATTTAAGCTTTTTTTTTTCCTTTTCATAGGGTTTTCAAACTGTACTATTTTGTATTTGTTTTAATCATGTCAATCCAAGGTGTATGAATTTCCTATAAGAAAATAATTTGTCTATTTATAATGAAGAAGGAGACATATAACACTTTCAAATAACTATAAGGAATCCATCCCTGTTTAAAAGTAGTATTTCTTTGCTTCTTAGTTTATAAAGAAAAATTTGACTATTAGGTTCCAAAGTAAGGTAAAATGGAATTGTGCTTGGATGTCTCCCTTTCCTTAATTACCTCCTAGTGTGACAACATAAATGATACAGTAGCATTTTACCTCCTGGAGGCAGTGAGTCTTTTTTCTTGAAACAATTTGGAATAGGCTCTGACAAATCCTCTCTGCTGCCTTAACCCAAGACAAAGGAAATTCATACTAACTGGCCCTGGGAACTTGAGAATGTTCAGGAAGCTGGTAAATATCATCTCATCTATGTATTTCTCTCACATCAATAAATAGAATTCTCACAAAGTGACTGAAACAGGTATGGAAAACTCCAAACGTATTGGAGCTATAAATATCAATTTAAATATATCTTATTTTATAGATAGTACTTGAAAACGTGAAGGTGAATGTGGTATCATAAGGAAGCTCCCTTCTTCTCATGAAGAAAAAAGAAAATCAAGAATAAAATCTAACATTTGAACGGTGGACATGAAAGAACTGAAAATATATATATATAAAATAAAGAAATGATCAAAATGGAAAGATGAAAAGTAGAAATCAGCAGAAAATGGTGTCCTTTAGGCCAATGAAAAAGAAAAACCTAGTGTATGAATCCAGTAGTTTTGGAGATTTTATTTACCATTCTATAATAGTCAAGCTCAAATTATCAGGCTACTTTTCTCTCAACTTCTTATTTTTTTTTACTTACATAAATAATATATTCTGCTTCTAAAGACAAATAGAGATAATCATCATTTTTATTTATTGGAAGTATGATTATGTTATTCATAGACACACACAGATACACACATGCACACACATCTTTGTATATCTATCTATCATATATTCATCCATCTATCTACTTACCTACGTATCTACCTCTGTGTCTACAATTTTTGTTTTACATCAAAGCATTCCATTGTACTATAGAGGTATGACACGATTTAGCTACTTCTCTTTTAATATAATACATTTGTAGTTTTTTCCCCCAATTCCTCTCTATTCTCCCAAGTCTCACATTGATGTAATTTAGAAAGTTAACATGAGATATTTTAAATTAATATTTATTTTAAACTTAATATATAGGAAAGTCTATGCAATTCAGACAGGGAGAAGAAAACTTAAAGTACTAAGGAGAAAGAGTTAAAATATTTTTGAAATTTAAAGCATTTATAATTTGGATGACAACAAAATAAATATTAGCATATGGGTGAAAGACTGGGAGAAATATTTGGAAAAACTATAAGAATAGATTAAGAGGCAGAATACATTAGTACTAATATGAATCAAGAATAAAAATGCAATCATGTAGGATAATAGCCAAAAGCATATACTTGATAATTCAAGGCAGAGAACTATAGATGGCTATTAAATGCAAACATTATTGGTCTATGAGAGACAGTTAAATCATACCATGAATTGAAGTATCTACACAGACACCCTCTGGCCCAACATCCTTCTACTCTTCCTAAGTTCCTACAGCCACCTGAGTTATTAACAGATTCCATAATCCTAGAGACCTAGACACCCTCTCGAATGACAGTTCTATTGATGTCACTTGTCCCAAGAGTCATGGGCAGAGGCACAGGGATTGACCTGACTGGTTGCTGTAGCTGATGTTTCACCAAGTAAACATCTTTTTGTTTGATCCTGAACCTACTTATGCCTTTATTATCCACCTACTGTGGGTGTGGGTTCCCACATTGATCAAGTTTGCAGCATATTTTAGACTAAAGTTTAATTATGTTTGATTGTTTAGACTCAAGAGATTAGACCCACCTTCTACTCCATTAAGAATTCTTGTAAAGTTTGGGTCAGTGACACATTTTACCTCATATCTTTTCTATAATTTCCATGATTGAATAAGGCAGGAGGTGTCAGTGCATGTACCCAGGGTTTCATCTTGAATTGAAAGTTCTTCAACATTTATCAAATATTCACCCTCAGTAAGTCCTTTTAAGCTACTATCATGCCAGAATACAGTATCCAGTTTTACTCTGCTATGGGATATCCTTCCCATTTTCCTGTCCCTGAGATTTTCTCCCACCTATTCACCTCAATTCACCCCCTGCCTTAAATTGTCCTCATTTCTCTATAACCCTCCCCACAGAACACTAAACAGCTTGTCAGTTGACTTACGTTTTCCTGAATTTGGAGGAGAGCTGGTGACTTTGCCTTCTTCCATTTTCCTTTCTGCATCAATCTCTGAAATTAAAGGGCTGGGCTTCATTGTAGTTATGAAGGAAAGGAAAAGTTTTTGGAAATTATTATGAATATATATTCCTGTTAAAACACATGAGAAATTAAACTGATAGACATAATGGGAAAAGGGAAAACAAGATAATATTTAAAGACTTTTACTGATCACTTAATTTTTAGACATCTAGAGAAATTTTAATTTTATTTATAGATAGAAAAATCCAAGTAGGTAAAGGTGATATGTAGGATTTGAGACTCATTTATTATATTTTTATATAAGTAAACAAATTATTTCCAAATGATAATTGAGTCTAGCTAATGATGTTTAATTCATAAGTAATAAAATAATTAGATTGAGGTTATCTGAAGATAATCACATAGTTGTTGTCAAATCAAAAGATGAAGTAAAATTTGTAGCACATCATTTAAACATAATTGTAAAGAATTATAAAGTAAGAATTTCTCAAGAAATTTCCGTAGGCGTTAAACAAAGAGAAACAATACAAAATTTGATGAAATTATGATTGAAGGAAATACAGAGACAAACAATTTAGGATGCATAATTCTTTAATAACAAAGATGATAGTTACCTTAATAAAATTTTTAATGCAATAAAAATTATACTAAAAGGAATTTCAATAAACAAATGACTACCCTCAAAAAGCTAAGATTGGGTCACTTTAGGTCCGAAGAATCAGTGCCCAATTTCTAAATCCTTCCTTGTGTAGCTGGCTTGTTGGAAGCGCTAGGAAATTCTCCTTATAAATTGTGAGTATTAATTCTTTGGTGTGTCATTTTCATCCTATGTTTTGCAATAAACATCTAATGCCTACTTATACCCACTGGAGAGATGCCCCAGAGCTCTTAGTATAATCTGCCGTTAGCTCTCACCTACACCTCAGAAGGGGCTTCTTTTTCTCTGGGCTTTATCAGGACTATACAATATGGAGGTATGATTCTGATGTCCATGTTTTAATAAAGAATAAATAAAGCAACATCCTACTGCCAAATGGAAGCTGTCTCTTGCCGATCTGAAGGGGTCATATTTTGACCAAGGTGGTTATGTTTAAATGAAAGCATCAGTTAAACAACTCAACACTTAAAACAGTGCAACTCTTTTTATCTCCTACCTCTCAATCCTAAAGACATAGGTTATCCTGGAGAAAATAATTTACTAGCTTACAAGAATTTTGATTCAAATATAAGGTCTTGTAGAATAGAGATCCTAGCTTCCATGTTGCTGTTCTACTGTCGTATTCCTTTGTTCAGGATAGAAGATAAAGTGCAAAGTCAAATCAAAGCAGAAACCCTTGAGGCAAGATCAGAGAATATTGAACTCAAGGGTTCTGTGGACTCTGCTACAGATATGTTCTTTATATATTTGAGCTTAATAAGTCTGCTTCTCTTTCTCCTCCTCCACCTTCTTTGACTATTTGTTTGTTCCCATAGTTTATTTTTGTATGTACCCATACAATTTTACTATTATTATGTTCAAATTATTATTACTGTTATGTAGGATATGCACAATTATATTTTTGAAAGTTCAAACAAAGCCACATATTTGATGTTTATTATTAAAGTTTTAACTCCTTTCTAAAGTCTTCTTATTTTTCCAGTAATCCCACGTTGACAGTGGTTTTGTTTTGTAATTGTCTGTTTTAGAAGGGTCAAATCGGTCGTGACAATTTCTAGAATTATTGCAGGCAGGATAAATTATTGTTCTAGTCTAAGACATGCTGAGAATAGGCCTTTGTTATTTGATGAATTAAGGTCCAGTGAGGTTTTGGGCAGAATTCTTTCTAGGAAAATGTAATTATGCATACATTCTTTCACATGTCTGTGTTACTTGACTGTTCCAGCTAAAAAAAATACCAATAACATCAAGTACTTTGGGACAAAATAACAAGAGATACTAAAATGATAAATGGAAAAAGTAATACATGTGTAGTACATGCTTTAAGAAAATTTTCTAAAGCTAAGATGGTCCCTTCACAGTAGGAAGCTAAATCCTTTTTGTCTGCTTCACCTCTCAAGAATTGATTTACCCTCCTGTATTTCACTACAAATGTCTACTACCTCCTTTCTATTTGGTTTAAAGGCTTTATAAATAATTAAAATCATGCCAACAAAAAGGCAACACATATGTGGAATACAAAGATAATTTTGAAATATCTTTTAAAGTTCTTGCTTAGTTACTGGTTCAATTGTTGAACAAAATGTTCACCATCTTATATAAATAAAATTCCCAGACAATGCTGATCACTATTACATGCAATATATGGAATTAATCATGATAGTATATTTTACGAAGGTATTTGTTTTGGTATCTTTGAGAAGAGTTTCATCTGATATCTAAGTTTCTTTAAAAATCTATTCATTTCCTCACTGGTCATATTCAGTAAATATATATATATATATATATATGGATTTATTATAATATTATATATTTAGTAGTTAATTTAAGTTTTAAAATGTTAGTTTTAAATCATCAGAGAAATACAAATTAAAACAAAAAGATGTCATCTTATCCCAGTCAGAATGGTTATTATTAATACAAGATAAAAAAAAAGATGTTGGCAAGAATGCAGAGAAAAAGGAATGCTTATATACTGTTGGTGGGAATGTAAATTAGTACAACATCTATAAAAAGCAGTATGGCAATTTCTCAAGGAACTAAAAATAGAACTACCATTTTATCCAGCAATCCCCCTACTGAGTATCTACTCATAGGAAAAGAAATCCAGATACTGAAAAGCCTGTACTTGTATGTTTATGACAGCACTATTCACAACAGAAGAGATATGGAATCAACCTAACTGTCCATTAACAGATGATTGGATGAAAAAATTGTGGTATATATACACAATGGAATACTCTTCACCAAAAAGAATGAACTCATGTCCTTCCCAGCAACATAGATGGAACTGGAGGTCATTATCTTAAGTGAAATAAGTGAGACACAAAAAGTCAAATATTGCATGTTCTCACTCACAAATGGGTGCTAAAAAGGTGTACACATGGGCAGAGAGAGTGGAAGGATAGACAATGGAGACTTGGAAAGGTAGAGGAGTGGAAGGGCAGTGGATAATGAGAAATTACTTAATGGGTACAGTGTACATTATTCAGGTGATGAATATCCTAAAAGCCCTGACTTGACCACTAAGCATGTACCAAAATTTCACTTGTACCTCATAAATTTATAAAAATAAAAATAAATTTTTAGCTTTAAAAGATTAATTTTAATATTTAAATGTCAGCAGCTCTAACTGCTTTAAAAGAAATCTTTACTTGAGATACAGCTTAGGATTAATAAATTCTCAAAATTATTTACAATTATTATGTTGGCACACTCTGGAATTTTTTTTACTAAAATGTATATGAAGAAATTATGGAGAAATATTTTTAAATGTTACTTGGCATTCTGGTACATTATTAAATTAAAGAAATACACACACACATACACACACACAGGAGAACATTCAAGCAATGATGTGAAGAAGCCTCTAATACATTTAGAGACCAAAATAAAAAATATTGAGGAATTCTGTCTATTGTTACCTTACGAGAGCCAATCACTGCCTAGTTCACTGCATAATTTGTAAGTGGAAATGGAGATTTCTCCATTTTCCATATTTTTCTTGAAAGAAGAGTATATTAGTCAGGGTTTGCCAGAGAAACAGAACCAATAGGATATATGCATATGCACATACACATACGCTTATATGTGTGTATATATATAGATAGATAGGTAGATAGATAGAGAGATTATAATGCTATAAGGTATTGGCTTACATGATTATGGAGGATGACAAGATCATATCTGCCATCTCTGAGCTGGAGACCCAGGAAAGTTGGTGGTGTGGTTTGAAGAGCTGAAAACCAGAGAGCTAGTGGTGTAGATTCCAGTCTGAGTCTGAAGTCCTGAGAACCAAGAGTGCCTAGAGCAGAAGATTGAATTTCCAGTTCATGCAGTCAGGAAGGAGTGAATTCAACCTTCCTCTGTACTTTTGTTCTATTTAAGCCCTCAACGGTTTGGATGATTCCATTGGTGAGTGCAGACCTTCTCTATTCTGTCAACCAACTCAGTTGTCAATCTCTTCCAAAATTTCCCCCACAGATCCATCCAGAAATCATGTTTACAAGCTATTTGGGCATCCCGTGGTCCAGTCAAGTTGACAGGTAAAGTTAGCCATCCCATGAAGTCACCTGGGTATTCTGGGAAGACAAAGATTTTCCTACTATGCTGAAAATTTAACATTGTTGTGCACTAAAGTATTTTTCAGGCCCTCAGGGTCAATTATAGAATATGTTTCTAAAATCTGGTTCTTTGTGGTGTCTTTTCCAAGTCGCGTATACCTGACGACAGTAGTACTGAATCTGAACGCTGTGTTACGAAGCTTATGGAAACACAGCAGTCATTTGCTGTAGTGATGACAACACCCACATTCTAACTTCTTTCAATACTGTATACCATAAAAAATATCTACTTGGTGGCCTCTAAAGATGGGACAAGTAGTGTGTATGAACTATTAATGTAAGACAATAGTAAATTCTGCTTAATTTCATTAAGTGAAACCTGCAGTAACAGTATGCCATTCCTTTTATTCTCTACTCTCACCTTGGATTGTCACCTTTAGTTTGGTGAAAATGTGGCTTAATTGGGCTAGTGCTATCTGTACATAAATGACCACATGGAGTCACCTGTTCCCTTGTTCTGTGTTTCAGGTCACCCACAAGAAAGATGAATATAACAAGATAAAATTCACATTTGTCACACCCATCAAATTGTCAAGTTGTTGGAATGGGGTGAGATTACATTCACAGAAAGTCCCTCTACACTAAGTTCACTCTCTAAGAATTTTAATGGTTCTATGATTTTTCCCTAGACATTTTTTTCTGTCAAAGGAAGCAAATGTTTGCTCCTTTTCATCTTGTAGAGACATTTGTCTTCTATCATTCATCTTTAAAAAATTGACATATGCTTCTGTAAGCCATGTTCTTAAAAACAAAATACAATCACAAAGTGGTCAGTAAATGTATACAATATAGCCATGAGGGAATTTGATATTTTGGGGGCAGGAATGCTTCAGAGGTTAAAAATAATGCTGGAAAAATCCAGTAAGCAAATATATAAAACTTTTAAATGTGATTTACAAAATTTCTCAAAGTTTAATTTGGGGACGGCAAAAGCTAGACAAATTCAGTCAGAGTGGAATACATGTGGAAAAAGAGGAGCAGAACTGTGTCACTGAAAAATCAGTGCTCAACCTAATTCTCTCATTTTATGTAACTTGCATTCAGTGCAATGTTAACATCAGGGAAAAAGCAGATGATACTGATGAGGACATTGGACAAGTACAAAGACTTTTTGTCTAGCACATTTTGACATTAGTCAGTCAGAGACTGGAGTCCTCACTTTTCAAATTGAAGGATCTGTGTTAGATCCTCCTTTACAAATTAAAGGATCTATGTTAGATCATCTCTAAGGTCCTAAAATTCAATTATTTTTGATGGCAAATAATACGAAATATGGATTGTTTACTTGACAGATTTGAATTAAATAAATACATGTAATTATACCTGTAGTTAGACTTTTAATATAAATATATATATATTTTCATATATATATATATATATAGAATGAGAGAGAGAGAGACAGAGGGATGGAGGAGGGAAGAAAGTTAGGTCTAAGGCCTGTGAATATAAGATTTTTACTATTAAGACATATTACTTAAATATCAGCAAATCTGGATCGTCTTTAAAATTAGTTTTTTCATACCAATGTGAAATAAGACCATATTGAGAAACTGGCAGAATGATCCAGACTCCACTTAAAATAAACCAATATTAAATAAAGCTTTCCTGTATAAGTAAGCTTTCTGCTGTCAATATTATTTCAAAAGAGGAAAAAAAACAAAGGTAATGAATAAATAAAAGTATTTAGAAAAAAAGAGTTTCTTAAATGATTTTTTTCCATTTACAGTAAACCCACTTTAAACATTAATGAAGCCAACAAATGTGATATTGTAAACAACAAACACATTTGCTTGAGGGCACCACAGACTAACAGTTCATCATTTGTAGCACTGAAAGTTTTTACATCTCAAATCTACCTTCTTCCCATTTTCCTGCTCTGGTATTTATTGTCTTGAATTTCCTTATAGCCACCTACTTCCTATCCCTTAACATTTCTTTTTTGAATTTCTTTCACATAGTTCTGCAAAAAAAAAAGTGTAATATCCCCCAGACTTTATTGCCCAGTATTTTTCATTTATCTACAATGTTTTTTGTATTGATAATTGTAAACTAAGTGGACTAAGAGTGACTTAATGTGAAATAACATCTTAAAGAAGGTTTCTACAAATAACGCTGGGCACTGCTCTTTTGAAAAGTGCTTTTTTTAAGAATCAGCTTTACTTAGAACTGTCTGATGATTCTTTGACTTGCTTTGTCAGGATTTTAGCTGCTGCATCACTTAGCTCTGGGTATAGTTGGAAGCGGGTCAACCTGTGACTTACGCCTTAATAAAATGTTCTTGTTATTAGCTTACCTTGGCCCTGTTTGTTCGCTGCTGACTCAATGGGACTTCTAATTAGAATTCTTAATTCCTGGCTATTTCAGTACCTGAATATTGTACTGCAGGTGCTGTTCTTACTGAACTAATCAATAATAAACAAATTATAAAGAATTAGTTCACTTATTGTCATGTTTATATTCTGCAGGGTTTGCAAGGTTTTTTTCCTTCTTTATCTGGCCACCAAATTTTGTTAGGTTGTCATGTTCCCTAAGATAACAAATACTGAAAATAGCTCTGAAAGCATGGCTCTATATTATTTCTAAGTGAGAACATCTTCTTCTCATGGTGTAATAGGCAATTCAGACATCCCTGGGCTTTCTAAGTGAGATATAAGACAGGTCACCCTCTGAGTTTGAAGGAGATGAATGTGGTAAAACACCATCCCGATGATGCTTTAGTCCACTGACCTTGGTGTGGGACTGAAAAGTGATTTTAAATTCAAAGCAAAGTTAGTAGAGCTTCACAGCAACTTATTAAGCTGATATCCTAGGCTTGCATTTTTTCCACTTTTTGTGCCTGACCCCATCAGCCTCCGGAATTCATCACCACAGTCTAAATGCTCTTTTCCTTTGTCAGTATCTAAATACTTCCCCAAGCTTTTAGCAAGCTAACACAGTGGACTCTTAAACAGCCTGTAAAATTAGTCTACTTCTTCTTGGAATATCTGGTGCATATCTACTCTTGTTTTAGGAATAGAGTATGCTTCTTTTTTCTGAAGCATTTTCTGAAAGTTTTAGGTACTTCCCCAGCACTTCTGAAGTGCTTCTGATACATAATGTTGCCCTACTGAAATTTGTATTTTCGGATCTGGTGTGTTGCCTCACACGTACTAGGTCTTCAATAAATGTTTGTAGAATGAATGAATGAATACTCTATGCCATCAACTAGATTATGTCACAGCATGGTGGCCAGCTGCAACAACTGGTACCCAGTAAAAACTAAGCTTGTGTCTTGGCTCTCCCTCCAACTAGCTCTGCATGTTTGTTCAAATCGCTTCTTATTCTTAGTGTGGATATTTGTGAAGTGTGGTGACAACAGACCAAACCCCATAAGCTTATTGTAAGGAGTGATGAGTACAAAGTTTGTCACAGTGCCTGACCTAATAACTGAACAATTATGTGTCTGTGTATCTGTGTTTGCACACATTTCTATGTAACATATTTTAAATTATTCATAAATACTGAATGATATACAGTGGTCCCCAAACTTTTTGGCACCAAGGACCGTTTTCATGGAAGACAATTTTTCCATGGAGCAGGGAGGAGGGGTGTGGTTTCAGGATCATTTAAGCACATTACATTTATTGTGCACTTCATTTCTGTTATTATTACATTGTAATATGTAACGAAATAATTATACAACTCACTATAGGTCGGGGACCCCTGAATAAGGAATGCTATCTAAATTGGTTCTATATAACATAATAAATCAAAACACATGCACACATTCATAAATATCATTAGTGTTGGAGAATTTGGCAGTAATTTCCCCTTTGCTCAAAAGTAGGTTTTTATTTTTGTCCTTGTTTTGTTTTGTTTTGTTTTCTTCTCCCTCAGAAATATAGTAACAAATGAGCTCCTCTGGTATCTTCTCTCTATGTGAAAAAGCAAAGGTTTTATATTCTCTACTTTAACCTAATCTGTAGTGCAGTACACTACAAATGTAATCAAGAATGAAGGTTTGGCCCTGCTCTCAATAACTAACGAACGTACTGATATTTGTTTGTTTGCTTGGTTTCCTATTCCTAAAAAACCCGATCCTCTCCTATTCATTATGATCCCTCTCAGTGTACCGCCAGGCCTTCTCGATCTGATACAACCTTCAAAATACCTTTTCCCCTGACTTTTGTTTCACTAAAACCTCCTGGTCTATCATTTCCATGCTGGTGTCTCTTTTTCAGTATACTTTTCCCTCTCTACACCCACTTACTCTATTTTATTTGTTCTTCTTAACACTCAACCATCGCCTTTGAAATAGATGTAACATATGCAATTTTTAGGATGTGCTGTGCTGGAGCTGGCTTGTCCTACCTTTTAATAGGGTTGCAAGTTCATTGTACTCCACTCTTCCCAATTCCATCCTTAGTGGCTCAATGTTAGAATCTTGAAATTAATTTTGGTGGAAGGTGGTACACCAGAAAAATCTAAAAATATTACAAATCAGGATATTTTTTAAAAATTCTCCAACATACCACTTTCCAATTAGACCAAGATGGCAGTTTTGTTTAGTGCTCTAAGTAAAATGGACAGAGAAATACCAGGCACACATTAGGCAATCACGAATAATATTGAATAATTGTTTATAAAATACATAAATATACTGCAACTTGGTATTAATAGTTCTCTAAGCAACCATTTTAAAAACATTGCAGAGTGTTACAACTTGGAAAGAATTAAACACACATTTTCTTAGAAATATAGTAGGTGAGGTGAGTGAATAAAATTCATGCATTTACTGAAGAAGGTTTGCATAAAATTATTTCTATAATTATGCCAAATTATCCATTAAGGGAAAAAATACTGAAAACACCCCTTGGGGAGCTTAGTCCAAATTCTGCCAGACACTTATATTTCTTAGAATATAACGAAGTAATGCTTTTATCTGCTGGGAAAGCACTGCAAAGCAAACATTGTACAAAAGTGAGTAGAAAGTGAAAGTAGAGTCAACTTTTGCTCACTTGTAAAATTAAATTATATGTAATTTAAATTTTAGCCATCACTCCATTTTTTTTCTATGAAGTTTCTCTTCTTTCCAAAAAAAACACATGCTGATATGTCCCCAATAGAAGATGAAATATTACTTTTAAATTCCACTTTAGTTCATTTCTAAATCAGTCATTGAAACACATTGAACCATATGTAATTTAGTAAAGAGCAACACTGCAACATTTAAACTTGTATTTTCCCACCTTTTTTTGCAAGCCTTAAGTTGGAATATTGGGCAGGGCAGAATAATGGTTAAAAAGTACCAACTCTAGACTCTATAAGTCAGATTGCTTTCATTTCTATACAGCTTTTAATATTTAATAGTTATCTGATTTGAATAAAATAATTAGCCTCTCTGTACTTGCTTTCCTTATCAGCAAAAATGATTATAAAAATAATATTACTTTTACCCAAAGTGTCATTGTAAAAAACAAATATGTTAAATCCTATACAACACTTAGACAATGCCTGGAATACTAAGTCACAACAAAAACCACATTTGCTCTGATTGTTTATGGCCAATGTTTTTTTTCTATATGCAAATCCATGGTATTTATTTTCAGTTTAGAAAGTTAATTTATTTGAAACAAACAATTTTGTTGTGTGTTATGAGTCTTAGAAGACCACAGAATACATTCATTCAGAAATTCAGCATTTACTGAGAACACACAATGTTCTAGTACTATGGCAGTGAACAAAATAGGTAAAAATAACCCTTTCTTCTGTGGAGCTTAGACTCCATTGTTTCTACCCTTTGGAATGTTATGGTCTGATAAGTAAAAGGTATATCTAAAGCAAATATTATCATAAAAACTATAATAAAGCCAGTAATCACTGGATAGTAAATAATTCCCAACTGGAAGAATCTTGGTAAAAACCATTGAGCTGCAACTTGAAAAAGGAATGACATTGTACCCAAAAGAAAAAAAACAAAAAACAACAACAACAACAAAAATAAGCCAGAGAGTAAGGCTTTTTCCAATTTGGAAAAGAATATAATCTAAGGAGAAAAAATTTTAGTGGAGTGTTGTCCAGTGTAGCTTGAGAATCATATATAGGTAAATTTTGATGAGTTATAATGCTGAGAATTTATATGTTGGAAATAAATCTTTGAGGGCCTTTCATACCATATTAGGGAGAGTTTAGTTTCCTCAAATACTAAGTGGAGAGGCATTGGAGGTTTTAGCCTGTGTGTGTAAGTTCTTGCATATTCCTGCCATAAGGCTTAACATCAACCATTCTTTTCCCTTGTGTGGCGTCAGTACAACAACTATTCACAAAGTGATTTAATATCTTAATTTCTGGATTCTAGAGAAATAATTCATATTTAATATGTTTTACTCATGATATGTTCTGGTGTAAACTTATAATTGAGTGGATATTTTTACACCAGAAAGGGAGAAAGAAGACCAACTCTTTGCCTGACTGGTTGGTATCCACCAAGGGTTTTTCTTTGTTTATTTTCCCATATTTTATGGGCTGAACTTGTGTAATGCTGACATTCAAATGTTTTATATTAATCTAAGAGTATAGTAGCTTTGGCTGCCTAAAAGCACTCCAAACTAAATTTCAGCTCCAAATTGAAAAAAATTTTTGCCTACAATTTTAATTTGTTTCATAATTTATATTTTTAATTTTTTTTCTTACAATATACTTGTCCACGTTTACCCAACAACAACAGATGTAACTTCACGAATCAGCATTAAGGCTTATAATGTAATCCAGTAGTCCTTGTTGCCAGTCCTTCAATTTAAGCACTTCCAAATATTTTTTAAAATACATATATATTTTTCATTATTTATTCATTATATTCATTTTTTTTTTTTTACTTTTCATGAGGGAAAATGTGTTCTTTAACTTCTTTCTTTCTTTATACTTTCATTTTATTTAGGCATATCCAATAACATCTTTGTGTGGTAGGTAGAATCCTAAAATGGTCCCAGGATTCTCATTTCCCAGTGTACATATCCTATGTAATCCCCTCTCATTGACTGTGAGTAGGCCTTGTCTATGTGATTGGATATCCAGACCATTGTCAGGTGATATTATATGGCAGAGGGTGACAGAGTTATGCAGATGTAATTAAGGCTATAAATCAGTTGATTTTGAGTTAATCACAAGGGAGATCATCACAGTAGGCCTGACCTAGTGAGGTGAGCTCCTTAAAAAGAGAGCTTAGAGGTCAGAGAGAGAGATTTTCTTGCTAGCTTTAAAGAAGTAAGTTTCCATGCTGTGAGAAGGTCTATAAGAAGGGTGTATGGCAAGGAACTACAGGGGCTACAAGGAGATAAAAGCAGACCAGGGTTGGTGACCATCAAGAAAATGGAACATTTAATCATACAGCAGCAAGAATATTAATTCTACCAACAACCTGAATAAGCTTAGAAGAGCAGATTCTTCCCCATAGTCTCCAGATGAGAACTTTGTTCTAATCAGAGGACCATACCTGGACTTGGAACTTACAGAAACCATGAGCTAATAAATGGGTATTGTTTAAGCTGCTGAATTTATGGTAATTTGTTATGCAGTAATACAAAATTAATAAAGGGTGAATAAGAGTTAAGTGTTTGAGACCTTGGATTAAGACCTGAAAATATCTAACTCTCAATTATTTGAAAATATAGCTAGGTACAGTATTCTAGGTTGAAAATAAAATCCTTCACAGTTGACATAGCATTGTTTCAATGTCTCCTGGATTTGAATGCTACTCTTGAGGAGTCAGTGCCATTTAGATTTCTGGTCTATGTATTTGGCCTGACTCTATTATTTTATGGTTACTATATGGTTTAAAATATAAATCCTATTTTATCTAAATCTCAATTTAAAGGTATTAATAATTATAACATATCACACATAGTGTATTTTACTTCTATATTCTTCCTTTTCTCCTTTTCCACACATTGTGCTATTGCTGTCATACACTCTATATCTAGATATATTATAAAGCCCACAATATACTATTACTGTTTTTGCTTTGTATAGTAAATAATATTTTAAAGATTTCAAATTTCAAATTGCTTTTACCATTGTAAAATCATATTTTACATATGGACATATTTACCATTTTCAGGGCTTTCAATTCCTTTATGCAGATCCAAATTTCTGTATGGTGTTATTCTCTTCTGCCTAAAGAATTTTGTTTAAAATTTATTGTGCTACAGGTGTGTTAGCAATGAATTCCCTCAAATTTTGTTTGTATGGAAAATACTTTATTTTACTTTTCTTTCTGAAATGTATTAGCCAAGGTAAAAAATTTGGGCTTAACAGTCTTCCTTCAATATCTTAAAAATGCCATTCCATTATGCTTAGGTTTCATTGCTTCCGGCAAAAAGTCAGCTGTCATCCTTTACATTGTTTCTTCCTGTATACTGTGCCCTTTTTTTCCTTTCCATTCTTTTTAGAATATTTTAATGAAATTTATCTATATAGTATGTTTTAAAATATTAATAAATATATCCTTTGTGCTGACTTTGTTTCTCAATTTATTCTGCTGTGGATTTATTGATCTTGTAACTGTGGGTTTTGAGTTTTCATCAAATTTGGATACATCTTAGCAATCTTTCTTCCAATATTTTTTTCCATTTTCTACTGTGTTTTCTAACCATTTGAAAGTACAATGACGCATATGTCACTCTGCTAAATTATAACAAATGATCAACTGCTACTATTTATTTTCTTTCAGTCTATTATTTTTGTGTGTCATGTTTTGCTATTTTTCTTTTGCTTTGTCTTTAATGTCATTGTGATTTTATTCTGCACTGTCTGATTAGTTGCTAATCCCATTCAGTGTATTTTATTTAAAATATTGTGTTTTTCTAGAAATTTCATATCATAATTTTTTTCTCTTTCCAGTACTATCCACATTATTTCCTCTACATTCACTAACATATGTAGAACATTTATGATAGCTATTTTAACATGCTTGTCTGCTGGTTTCTTTACTCCTGTTATTTCTGATCTGTTTCTATTAACTGATTTTTTTTCCTAGTTATGAGTTATATTTCCCTTTGCATGCTTGGTAATTTTTGACTAAGTGTCTAGTATTATCAATTAGACACTGCTTGATAGATTTTATAGTGTTCCTTTATGCAGTAATGGATTTTACTCTACCATGAATTTAAGTGAATGGAACTAGTTGCACCATTTCATGGTTTAATTTTAGGTTTGATATAGGGTAGGTACAGGGCAGCCTTTATTAATGGGGTTATTTATTGCCATATACCCATCTGTTTCATATATTACAAAGACCATTTAACCTGCCTGATGAAAATAAAAATTATTCCAGTCTGTGTGAACTTTGCTAATTGTCCTGCCTACTGGTTACAGTTGATTTTTCCCTTCTCCTCATATAGTTTTCATTCACACATGGGCATCTCAGTCCTCAGCTAATGACTTAAGATGAACATTCTTCTAATCACTGAAGCTGTCTTCCAGTACATCTCCCCCTCTCTTCACAAATTCTAGCCATGTTGGCTTCCCCAAACTCAATCTCTTCAACTTAGCAAGATTGTTAGACTTTATATTTGTTCTTCTACTTGTGCTGTGGCTGGGAATCTGCCTCCATGCAGTTGATTGATGCAATTGTAGAGTTCACCTTGTTTGTTTTTCTTCTTTCAAGGACAACAATTATTCACTTCCTGCTGTCCAATGAATTTAAGTCATTGCTGTTATTGTTTTCTGGTTTTCTAAGTTATTTAAGAAAGAACATTGAATCTTATCCATATTATTCCATCTTTATCAGTATTGAGACTCCTTTAAATTAAAAGTCATATAAAACAGTGTAGCTGAGAGAATAAATTTCACTACCATGAAGAATAAGTTGTGGAGGGGAAGTGGAATCTCATGTAGATAAGGGACCTATTTTAAAAATTTTAGCTAAAATTCATTTCAGTCTTCAATACGTGCCCATTAATTAATTAACTACATTTAAAAACATTTATAACAATGTCAATAGGAAACATTTCTTCTAAATAATTATAATAAGCCACTTTGCACCATATTAATTTTTTCTCTTTTTCTGTATAGAAAAAATGAATTACATATATTTTGAGCCAAATAATATTTTCATTTCTAGATATCTGGAAGAATAGTCAAATTGTATTTTGTTTCTCAGAACTTTTTCATATTTTATAAGATTCACTTTAATTCTTCCAGATATGAGTCTAAATTTCCATACACTCACTTTTTCTTAATTTCTAGTTATTCTTCCATCATTCATTTAGAGGCTTTTTTTCACATGTTATATTTCAGTCATATTACATTAAGGCTTCTTGCGCTTGATTTAAAATAAACTTGTCTGTGAAGTGACAGTAAAAATTGGCAAAATAAAATGTCATTGCAAACTGCCTTATGTTTTTGTGACCAAAGATGATAAAAATCAACTATGCTATCTTTCACGATCAGGTTGACAGATCATTGGCCAAATTTCTGAAAATCCCCAGCTTAAAATTACTGAAGCAATACACACAGATAATGAAAAACAGATTACATGCACCAATAAATTAAATTCAGTTAGGTGTTTAAATGTGGCAAAACATATTTAAAAAAAAAGAAACGTAAAACAATTATTAAATAAATGAATATACTGGGCCTTGGGTAAGCAAAAACAGAAACTCTTAAGCTAACTCAAAATTATTCTATGAGAGGCTTAAACTTTATTACTCTTCAATCTAGTGCCCATTTTCATGTGTTCCAGTTATATTAGGAAAGACAAATAGAATAAATATAGTGTTAGATACAAAGCAAGTGCTTAATAAATAAATGTTAAATTGAGTATAAAATTCGTTATTCCAAAATCTCTTGATGACAGAGCACGATCCACAGTATATTAGATAAGAAGCACCCACCAAAATAAAAGACATGATGACAGCTTAATAAAGATTTCTATAGTGGCATAGGTGTTTTCAGCAAGAACACAGTCACAGTTAAATGCTGAAGTAGCATGGTATTCAAAAAAAGGCAGTGCACTGTTTATTTCTTTTAGTATGAACATTGCTTGTGTTGAAAATTAAACCTGTTTGGCTTTGTTTATAAATGCAGAGAGGTTTACAGGATCAGCGTTAAAGAATAAATGTATCATACAGTTTTAGAATGACTTCCATAAAACAACATATAAAAATCCCTTAGTCAGTAATTGTCATTTGAAAGATGAACTGGTTAATGCTGCAAATTGCTTCTTCCTATTTTGAAAATTTATGTTCTGTTTCAGTCAGAGCAACCAGTGTTCTCCAAAAATTATCAAATTAACATACCTTTTCTTTGTCCTAACTTTCTTACATTTCACACCACAAGCAAATATTAGAGTTTTCTCAGATAGCTAGATGTGGTGCTGAAAGAGTGAATCAGATTGCCTTTGGAGTGTGTGGTAGACAAAATAATATTCCCCACCCTCATCTCAAAGATATCCAAGTTCTAAGCCGTGGAACCTGTGAATACATTACCTTATCTAGTTAAATGGACTTTGCAAATGTGATTAAGTTAAGCATGTTGAAATAGGGAGATAATCCTGGATTATCCAGACAGGCCTGATGTAACCACAAGGGTTTTTGCAAGAGGGAAGCAGATGGGTCAAAATAAAGAAAATGCTATATGAGGATGAAAACTGATTGGAATGATCAGCCAGGAGTTACAAAATGCCAGTATCTTTCTTGAAGCTGGAAGAGACAAAGAACAAATACTCCCCCAAACCTTCTAGAAAGAACCAGCTTTGTAGGTATTCTGATTTTAGCCTAATAAGACTTATTTAGGACTTCTGATCCTTAGAACTGGAAGAAAACAAATTTGTGTTGCTTACACCACTAAATTCAAGGTAATTTGTACAGTAGTGATAGGAATCTAATACAGAGTAAGAGATGGCATTTAAAAAATTGTCATTTTCCTTTATTGCCTATATGTTGTCATTTTCCTCTTACTCTAATTTATAAAATGTCATTATTTGAGTTTAATTTACATATTTCCTTATTTATTTTTATATCTTATTTCACTAGCAGTAGAATATAATGGACACAAGAACCTGGATTTTGTTTTGTTCTCTGCTATATGATTACAACCAGGGCTGGCATATGATGGGCAGTCAGTAAATTTCTATTAAACAAGGAGTGAAAACATGAATGAATATAATTACTGTATTAGGGTTTAGGACTCTGTTATGGGAATAATGATTACTTAGCATGGAGAAAAAAAGTTCTTCAGAAAAGTAATGACAATTTTTATTTTATAATCATAAAAATTACATTTGAATGTTGTTTTATTATTGACATATATTATCATGTATGTCTTTGAATTTTAATTTAAAATTTCTGAAACCAAAGGCCATTTTTATCATAATAGTTACAATATCTAACTCAGTTTCTCCATAAACAAATAAAATCAGCTATCTATTACAGACTTACAATTGGTCATGTACACTGCTAACAATTTCATGTATAATTCTCATTAATCAAATATAAAAAAGATTGAGAGTCTCTGTTGTTTATCTAATATTTCAAAGCTAGTAAGTAGCAATAATGTGATTTAGAACCATTTGTTGGGACACTATAACCCAGGATCCCAATACGATAGGTCAAGAAGCCAAGTTACAGGGTACTAAAAAGGCTGGATTTTAGCAAAATTTAAGTCTTTGTGATTGTTTGTATTGTGATTTTTTGTAAAAAGGCTAGAGATATAAGTAAAGATGAATTCAAATGCATCCATAAGAAAAGTAATATTCATTGAACATTAACTGTAGGCAAAGTCTCCTTTCTTAAGATCATAATTAACTATTTCAGTAGGCAGCCATTAAAAAAATACAATGAATTTTTCCTCCTACCTCTCTCCCATAGACTGTCATATTCCTCTAAATTAATCTTTATGCACAAGGTAGAGTGTTATTTTCAAAATATACCCACTTGCTGAAAACATTCTGTAAGCCTTTCTGTCACTTTAGAATAAAAACATAAAAGTTATTCTGTAGCAATATTAATGTCTTAATCATTGCTTGCATCTCAATCCTCATTCCATGACCATTTCCTTTGAACCTCACTTTCTCCCTACCTTGAAATATGTTTGTCTTCTTGATCCCATAAGACTAACTACTTCACTACACCATAATTCTTTCTAGAATGCTTTACACAAATAACATGAACCTTACCACTTGTCAAATATTACTTTCTTATTAAAACTTCTCTTAGGCCAGGAGCGGTGGCTCAAGCCTGTAATCCCAGCTCTCTGAGAGACCAAGGCGGGAGGATCGCTTGAGGTCAGGAGTTCAAGACCAGTCTGAGCAAGAGTGAGACCCCCATCTCTACTAAAAATAGAAAAATCTAGCCAGGTGTGGTAGTTCATGCCTGTAGTCCCAGATACTCAGGAGGCTGAGGCAGGAGGATCGCTTGAGCCCAGGAGTTTGAGGCTGCTATTGCTAGGCTGACACTATGGCACTCTAGCCTGAGTGACAGAGTGAGACTCTGTCTCAAAAAAAAACAAACAAACTTTCCTTAACATCTTACATAGTCACCTTTTCACAGCCCTCCTCTCATATCTATGTGCATTAATAGCTGATGAGATAAACTCTCATCAGAAAAATATTGTCATGGAACAAATACAAGTTATAACTGAAATTTTTACTATAATTAAAAGAATTGATAACAAATTATTTTACTCTGTCAAGAAAGGCCACAAAGTAGAAATGGAGTGGCTCAAAGTAAAATAGGAATAAACAGATGAAATAAACCTATTGACAAGGAAATCTCAGGAAATAAGTAGAAGAAAAAATCATGCAAATGAAGACAAAAATAAGAAAGAGAATAAGCAAGAATAGATACAGTAGAACCTAAGAAGAAAATAATGGTAATTGGCAAATGAAAAGAATGGAAATTTAAAAATTTTATGAAAGATTAGAAAAACTTTGTTCAATTTATTTATCAATTCTAGGAGTCTTTTGGTGGAGTCTTCAGGGTTTTCTAGATACAAGATCATATCATCAGCAAACAGGGATAGTTTGACCTCCTCTTTCCTGATTTCAATGCCCTTTATTACTTTTACTTGCCTGATTGCTTTTACTAGGACTTCTAGTACTATGTTGAATAGAAGTCATGACAGTGGACTTTTTTTCCAGTTCTTAAGGGGAATGCTTTAGACTTTTCTCCATTCAGTATGATGTTGGCTGTGGGTATGTCATATAAGGCTTTTATAATTTTTAGAGACATTTCTTCTATGCCTAGTTTGAGGGATTTTTATCATGAAATCCTACTGGATTTTATTGAATGCTTTTTCTGCATCTATTGAGGTGATCATATGATCATTGTTTTTGCTTCTGTTTATATGGTGAATCATGTTTATTGATTTGCATATGTTGAACTGTCCTTGCATCCCTGGGATGAAACACATTTGATCATGGTAAATTATGTTTTTGATGTCTATTGAATTCAGTTTGCTAGTATTTTGCTGAGGATTTTTACATCTATGATTATCAAGTATATTGGTCTGTAGTTTTCTTTTTTTGTTGTGTCCTTTCTCAGTTTTGGTATCAAAGTGATACTGGTTTCATAGGATGAGTTAGGGAGGATTCCCTCCTTCTCAATGTTATGGAATAATTTCTGTAGGATAGGTACCAATTCCTCTTTGTAGGTCTGATAGAAGTCAGCTGTGAATCCATGTGGTCTGGGGATTTTTTTGTTGGGAGATTTTGTATTACTATTTCAATCTCCCCACTCATTATTGGTCTGTTCAGAATTTCTATTTCTTCCTGACTCAGGCTTGGGAAGTTGTGTGTTTCACAAATAAGTAGCATTTCTATATACTAATAACAGTCAAGCTGAGAGTCAAATAAAAAGCTCAATATATTTTACAATAGCTGCAAAGAAAATAAAATACCTAGGAATATACCTAACCAAGGAGGTGAAATATATCTACAAGATATATAAAATACTGGTGAAAGAAATTGCAGATGACAAAAATAAATGGAAAAACATCCCTTGCTTTTGGATAGTCAGAATTGACATTGTTAACATGTCCATACTGCCCAAAGTGATTTACAAATTTAATGCAATTCCTATCAAAATACCAGCATCTTACCTCACAGACCTATAAAAAATAATCTTAAGCTTCATTTGGAGCCAAAAAAGACCCTGAATAGCCAAAGCAATCCTAAGCCAAAAGAACAAATTTGGAAGCATCACATTACCTGACTTCAAATTATGCTACAGGGCTATAGTAACCAAAACAGCATGGTACTGGTATAAAAGTACAGATGCACACCAATGGAACAGAATAGAGAACTCAAAAATAAAACCATATAGCTATGACCAACCAATCTTCAACAAAGCAGAGAAAAACATACACTGAGGAAAGGATACCCTATTCAATAAATGGTGTTGGGAAAATTGGATAGCAACAGGCAGAAGAACGAAACAGGGCCCCTATATACAAAAATTAATTCAAGGTGGATTAAAGACTTAAATTTAAGAGATAACACCATAAAATTTCCAGAGGAAAATGTAGGAAAAAATTTTCTAACATCAGCCTAGGCAAAGAATTTATGATTAAGACCCCAAAGGCAAATACAGCAGCAACAAAAATAAATAAATGGGACTTAATTAAATTGAAAAGCTTATGAAGAAAAAAGTAAATATCAACAGAGCAAATAGGCAACCTGCAGAATGGGAGCGAATATTTGCAAACAATACATCTGAAAAAGGACTAACACCCAGAATCTACAAAGAACTCAAACAAATCAGCAAGAAGAAAACAAAAAAAACTCATCAAAAAGTGGGCAAAAAATGTGAAAAGAATTTTTTCAAAAGAAGATAGACAAATGGCCAACAAACATATTAAAAGATGTTCAACATCTTTAATCGTCAGGGAAATACCAATTAAAAGCACAATGAGACACCACCTTAGCCCTGTCAGAATGACTATTATTAAAAACTAAAAAAAAAAAAAAAATAGACACTGTTATGGATGCAGAGAAAAGGGTAAGCTTATACACTGTTGGTAAGACTGAAAATTGGTACAACCTCTATGGAAAACAGTATGGAGGTTTCTCCAAGAAATAAAAGTAGACCTACCATTCTATCCAGCAATTCCACTATTGGGTATCTACCTAGGAAAATAAGTCATTTTATCAAAAAGACACCCACACTTGAATGTTTATCACAGCACAATTCACAATAGCAAAGATATGGAATTAAATCAAGCACTCATCAATTCATAAGTTGATAAAGAAAATGTGGTATATATATACCATGGAGTACTACTCAGCCATATAAAAGAATAAAATAATGTCATTTGCGGCAACTTTGATGGACCTAGAGACCATTGTCCTAAGTGAAGTATCTCAGGAATGGAAAAACAAACACCGATGTTCTCACTAATAAGTGGAAGCTAAATGATGGGTACACACAGGCACAAAGAGATGTAAAGAACATTGGAAACCAAGAAGGGGGGAGGTTGGGAGAAGGGTGAGGGATAAAAAGTTACCTATTGGGTAAAATGAACACTATTCTAGTGATGGGCGCACTAAAAGCTCTTACTTCAGTATTAGGCAATACACCCATGTAACAAAAACATTTGTACTTCCTCAATATTTTAAAATAAAATAATTCGGAAAACAATAGCAGATGTAGAGAATAGACAAAGAAGACCAATGTAAGTCCATCTCCTATCCCCAAATAAAAAACAAATTATAGAAGAGAATGCTATTTAAAGATTCAATTGAGAATATTTTTCTAAATAATAGAAAAATTATATCTATAAAACAATGCAGTGATTAAAAGCACATGGGTTTATGCAGTGCTTTCTATGTCCAAATAATGGATTCAATGATTGTTTGCTTGTGCAACCTCTCTTTGTCCCACTTTAGTTTTATGAAATAGTGGTGATATTTATTCTTACTTCATAGAGTGAGAGGTTAAGTGAATTAAATTATTTAATCTACGTGAAGTGTTTAAACAATACCTGCACAAAGTAAATGCTCAGTTTATGTTAATCTTCAAGTTAAATACATTAAGGAGTCAGTAGGTTCAGGGGAAATTGACCCATTATGGTAAGTTATCCAAAATATTTTAGTGAATGAATGTCATAGAAATAAAGAATTAATTGGCCAATTATAAAAACGTACCATGTCACATATAAAGAACAGAAAAGACTTTAATAGGACTCAGATTTTTCCATAACACTGAATTCTAAATAGAACAATATCTAAAAGACCTTGCAAATATATTGTAACCTAAATTTTACATCCGTCCAAGTTATACCATTCACATAAAGACTACAGAAAAACAATTTTAAAAATCAACATTTTCAGAAATGTTTTTCACATGAATTTTATGAAAAAATGAATACTTCCTTTATGGCTCTCATATCAGCACCATGGCTGTTGGCAAGAACAAGCTCTACCAAAGGCAGCAAAAAGGGAGCCACAAGTAAAGTGGTTGATCCATTTTCTAAGACCGATTGGTATGATATGAAAGCACCAGCCATCTTCAATATCAGAAATACAGGAATAACACTAGTCACAAGGACTCTGGGAAACAGAATTGTATCTGATAGCATCAAGAGATCTGTTTTTGAAGTAAGCCTCGCAGAATGATGAAATTGCATTTAGAATTTCAAGTTAATTACTGAGGAAGTTCAGGGCAAGAACTTTCTGATAAGTTTCATGGCATGGATGTTACCCTTGACAAAATGTGGTCCACGTTAAAAAAATATCAGTACATAATTGCAGTTCATGTTGATGTTAAGACTACTGAAAGATGGTTCATGTGTTCTGTTAATTTTACTAAAAAATGAAACAGTCACATTCAGAAGATCTTTGACGCTCAGCACAAACAGGTCCATCAAATCCAGAAGAAAATTTTGGAAATCATGACCTGAGAGGCGGGGATGTGGACAGATAGGAACACTCATACACTGCTGGTGGGACTGCAAATTAGTACAACCTCTATGGAAAAGAATATGGAGATACCTCAAAGAATTAAAAGTAGAATTACCATTTGACCCAGCAATCCCACTACTGGGTATTTATCCAAAAGAAGAAAAGACATTTTATAATAAAGACATATACTCTCGAATGTTCATAGCAGCACAATTTACAATTGCAAAGTTGTGGAAACAACCCAGGTGCCCATCAATACACGAGTGGATCAATAAAATGTGGTATATGTATACCATGGAGTATTACTCAGCAATAAGGAACAACAGTGAATTAACACATCTGGTATTATCCTGGTTGGAGCTAGAACCCATTCTTCGAAGCGAAGTGTCACAGGATTGGAAAAACAAGCACCACTGGTACTCACCATCAAACTGGTATTAACTGATGAACACTTACATCACACAGGGCAATAACATTCATCAGAGGGCGGGCGGGCGGGAGGGGGATGGAAGGGATGGGAAAAACTCTCACTGAATGGATGCAGAGAGCACAGTTTGGGGGATGACCACGATTGTGGCTCTGACACGGGCAGAACAGGGGCAATGTGTATGGCCAAAGTGTTGTACCCCCATGATATTCTGAAATTAAAAGAATAAATTAAAAAAAAAAAAAACTTTATGAAGCTCATGTTTGAATTGGGAAAACTAATTAAACTTCGTGATGAAGATAGCAGTTCTATAAAAGCTGGTGGGGATGTTACAGGTGCTAAAATTGAATGAGCTGATAAATATGATCCACCAGTCCAAGGATATGTTTAAAATTCTTAATTTTTATGGTGACAATAGAAAGTTTTATTAAAAAAGTAAATACTTGAAAATCAATGTTAGATGAACAAGAAATAAATAAATTAGAACTCATGATGAGAATTGAATGCAGTTAACTATAAAGCTAAAATTAAAAACAAATGGGTGAAAATATGCACAATTATGATATATCAATGAAAAACAAAGAGTGAATTATAGAAACAAAACACAGGGAAATATTGTTTTCTCTAAAAATATATGAATGATAAAACTAAAAAATAAAAAAGGGGAAATAAATGAAGAAGTAAAATAAATTTGCCAGCTGTTTTATCCAAGGACCATAGAATATCATGTGATGATAACTAGATATGTGATATAAATATATTTAACAAAAAGTGGATTCCTTTACTTTTTGCACCATAAATGTTGGTACTATGCTATTTGGTGTATAAATATATATAACTACTATCTTCAACATGAGGAGTGCTTCTTTGTCTTCTGTCATGCTTTTCTGTTTGAATACCAATTTAACTGGTCATCGAAATGTAACTTGATAGTTACTCTTACCAAGGGAGTTAGGTTTATTTCACTACTCTTTGTATCTAGGCTGGTATTGTGACTTACTTTTGCAATAAAATATGTCAGAAGTGACAGTGTGCCAGTTCTAAGCCTAAGCCTCAAGAAACCTCGTGTACTTCAGCCCCTTGCCTTGGACAACAGTCTCAGCTATGAGATAAAGCCTGGGAAAATAGACTAAAGTATGATAAAACAGGGAGAATAGAGCTGAGCCAGCCCAGTTGTCCCTGCAAAAAAGACAACCACCAGATCAGTGAGACAGCCTAGTCCACTTAGCAAAGCTGCTGAGCTGACCAACAACTAATTGAAAATACATGAATTAGCTAAACTGAGCCAAGTCAGACTGGCAGAATTTCACAGCCAACAAATACACACATGAGGAATAATAAGTGTTTATTTCTGCATGCCACTGTGGCATTATCGTAAAAGTCTAACTGATAAAGAACCCATAAGAAATTCCTTTTATTTTATGAAGTCCAATATCATTTACAGATATGGCATATATTTTGGGGTTTAGTTTAAGCATTTCATTTTATATTACATTTCTGAGATTTATGGTTTTTTATGTCTTTTATTATGTTATCTTGATGATTTCACAGCAGAATTATAACATTCTCTTAAGGATAAAATTATCTTAATTCAATTTAATGTATATGAAAGAAAATATATCAATCATTAATAAATGTATACAAAAACTTGAAAGGTTGAAAATAAACAGAAAGTTATTGAGAGATGTTTATTAATATCAATGTAAACATTTTAGATAAAATATTAGCAAACAGAAACAAATATAAATCAAAAAACACATAGTAATTAAGGAAAGCTTAATTACTATTATAGGAATGCATTGGTATTTTAATATTAGAAAATCTATTGTTATAATTTATCATGTTATTAGATATAAATGGTAAAAATAGGATTATTACCATAGTTGCTGAAAATTCCACTTACTAAGGAAAATAAAATAAAATTTTCAGCATGAAGACAGCATTATGTTTAATGGAAAAACACTAAAGGATTATCCACTAAAGTTAGAGGGGGAAACACCACGAATGTCCTCTGTAATTTCTATTATTTACATTTTACTAGGCATCCTAATTAATGCAATTGAAAAAGAGAAGTTAATTAGGAGTACAAAAATTGGAAAGGTTGTGGTAAAATTATTGATTGCTATTTACAAATGCTATGATTTTATACCTGGATAACCTGATTGAATAAGTTGAAAATTCATTACAAATAATAACAAATTACAGCTATATAGTAAAAAATGTAGAATTAATATAGAAAACCCCATAATTTTGTGTGCAAAAACAAAACAAAACAAAAACAACCAGTTAGAAGAGATAATGGGATACCTTATTTATAGGAACAACCAAAAAAGATAAACTACTTTAGAATAAATTTAACTGAAATACATGGCATCCATACACAAAAGACACAGGCTCTGGAAAAGGTAAGGAAACATTTGAACACAATGCAACAAACATCATATCCCCGTATAGTACCATTTAACATCATAAAAATGTCAATACTCCTTAATCTGCATATCTATCTCATTAATTTTAAAATATTGATTAATTAATTTTAAATATTAGTATTTTTACTGAACAAGTAATAATGTATCTTTGCTATGGATTAATTGATAATGATAGAAGCTATTATTTATTTGAGTGCTATCTTCCAGATATTATTTGAATCCCCTAAATGTGCACATAACAATTATTTGAGGTAGGTAATATTATCCATTTATCCAAAGATAAAACTGATTTAGAAACATGCCCAAGATCTCACAGCTATAGGAACTGGACTTTGAATTCATACGATGTAGTTACAGAGTCAGCATCTTACCAAATGTACTGCAAAAACAGCCAGGAAACCAAACAAGAATGGTGAATGGTGACTTGCTTTGCTGGATGCAAAATATATTTTTAAGCTTTAATAAATAAAATAATGAAATATGCCAGAAGAATGCACAATTAATATTGTACATTTGAAACAAACATAAACAAATATTAAGCAATGCATATGCTAAAATGGCGTCTTAATTCAGTTAGAAAAGATGACTATTTAATATTTGGGTTATTTAATACTTTAACCTTCTGAAAATGAAACTTAATTGGACTAATAATTCAGACATCTCATTTATATAAATTTAGAATGATACAAATATGAAACTCTAAAACAATAAAAACAAAAGCACTAAAATAATATGAATTATTATTATTTTACAATTTCAGAATGTTGAAGGTCTTTCTAAACTTGATTCAGAATTCCTAAAATGCAATATGAAGATTGATTTGTTCAACTACTTAAATTTAAGAGAAATGGGTATGGTATAAAAAATCATAAGCAAAATCTAATGGTGACAAACTGAGAAACATTTCACAATTCATATCATAGACAATGGCTAACCCCTGAAATATATAAATAGCTCCTACATATTAAACTCAATAGGAAAATTGTCAAAAGATATGAAAGTTCATAGAAACTCTCAAATACATGAAAAATTCTCACCATCTTTTGTTTAAAAAAAAGGAAATCAAAATGGTAATATTTTTAACCCACCATATGGGCAAACAGATAAACAGTTGATTAAACTCTGACTTAACAATTCTATTCATCCAATTGATAAAACCTATTTTGAGGATAATTTGCCCATATCGTTAAATTCTGAGCATTTCATAACATATAGAGTTAAATATATTTAAAATAATGCATATGCAGTTTTTTAAATGCATCACTATCTGTAATTATTGAAAACAATTGGAAGCAACAAAAATATCCATCAATAGAAAACTGAATAAATAAATTATGGTTCGTCCATACAATGACATACCATTAAGACGAAAAAACAAGCAGAAGCTTTTATAATCCAAAAAGGAAAGTGTGGGAATATGGGTTGCTAAATGCAAAAATCAAGGTTTAAAATATCTTTTGTAGAATCATTAAAATTTAATAAAATTTAGATATAATTATAAAAATATGTTTATTCTTCTTTCCTGGAAAGCAAGGGGGGAACTGGGTAAATGGGATCAGCTATGGGAGACAGATAATTTTTTCAAATAAATTTAGTATATAGGATGGATGAAAATGTTGTATTTTTATACCAGTTTATCTTACTGAAAGTAAATGTGGGTAAAATCATGATCCTTAACACTTGGAAAAGGATAACACAATGTCTGTTGAAAAATATAATTATAAGTTATTGTACAGAAGAGCCAAACATTCTTTTTTTGGGACTGCTTGGCTGAACAACATCTTGAAAATATTATCTATGATAAATAAAGCATCAATTAATTCCTTTTGACTAGCTTTCATCAGCGTATATTTTCCCCTTATTGTTAAAAAGCAATGATATTTTATCATGGTATATTTACCTTGTCAATTGGTGCTTTTTTAAGGATAAATTTTTTATTGTATAGCTCAGGAAAATAGAAGGGGGAGTAGAAAAGGAGCCAAGTTATATGTCATATCAAATAAGATGGGAAAAAAGCAAAAGGAGAAGGTTGACTTTAAAAATCACAATAGATGTAGATTTCCCTTTCCTTTTCATCTGTCAAGAAGACCAAAATGGATAATAAAATAAAGAAGAACATTGGAAACTGTATACTAAGAACTCTTGGACTAATTAAATTAGTCACAGTGAAATTCAGATGACTTCTCTTTTCTGAAACGTAAAATAATGAGGTAGTTAAATAAGTACCAAGATTTGTCAACTCTTCAAGAACTTATTTAGTTTTCTGCTTTCAAGTGACAGTGTATGTCAAAATAAGAGGCATAAAAAGCTTGTACATTAAAGGTTTTGAAAAAGAGTATGTTTATTTACAAGCGTTACACATTATATTACAAGTTGTGGAGACTAAGTAGGCAAATGTTTCCAAGTGGTTTATGTGGCAAATTTCCAATCTATACTCTCATTGCAGTCCTGATTTTAAATATTCTGTTCCAGTGTCCCTGTAAATCATCAAATGTTTCAGAAATAATGCCTTTTAAGATTTTTTTCTTTGTCGGAATAAATGTCTCAAATTTTATTAGGTTTTGGAATTAAATCCATCATACTTCTGTATGTGTGTGCATGTTATCTTCAACTGAAGAATAAAGTGGTTTCAATTATTTTATTCATGCTTTATAAATGCAGAATTGTCAATTAATGGTGTTACTTTAAAGGGCATTTTGTAAAAGAAGTTATCAACTGAGATAAGAGGTTTGAGGTGCAAATAATGATGATTTTTCTTCCTCTCACTCGAAGGACAAAGGATCTTAGCAAAGGTCAACTGTTTCCCATGATTAGGCATCAAGAGAGGCTGGAGAGCCATGTCAGGAACTAGGAATCAGCGGTAAGAGTATTACATTCAGGACTGTGATCCAAGTGGTTTTGAAGATGATTTTATTCTTACGACAGTATCACAAGAGACACCATGCTTACATTAGAATGAATCTTCAATGAAGAGGCCCTTATGCAAGGCAGATATATGAATTGATTATTTGGTAACAAAGTACATAAAGAAATATGTGATTATAATTTCTTATATATAAATTTTAAATATATATAAATAATTATATATTTATATATAATTTTATAATTATAAATATATTTTATAATTAGAATTGAATACTTGTACTTTAAATAGTGAAATTTTAAAAATGCATGTTAAATAAGAGTATTCTCAATCAGCATTGGTATAAGAACTGGCCTGACAAGATCAGACATGGAATCAGGGCAAAAGGAGATTAGGTTGCATGTCAGATTCAAAAAAGAACAACTATCCCAAACTGTCTTATCTGAAGGCTTCAGCCAAACATTTCTAGGAGAAAGTTGGTCAGTTTTACCTGTATGAATTTATTTTCTAATGCAAGCATACCTTATTTTATTGTGCTTTGCTTTACTGCGTTTCACAAATACTGCATTTTTTTTTTTTACAAATTGAAGGTTTGTGGCAATCCTGCATCCTGCAAGTCTGTCAATGCCAGTTTTTTAACATGTGCTCACTTCCCATCTCTGTGTTAGCATTTTTTTCAATAAAGTATTTTAAATTAAAGAATGTACATTGTTTTTAAGATATGCTATTGCACACTTTAAAGTAGACTATAGTGTAAACAACTTTTATATACACTTGGAAATAAAAAAGTTAGTCTGACTCACTTTACCATGATATTCACTTTATTGTAGTGGTGTGGAATTGAATCTTCAATATCCCCAAAGTATGCCAGTACCCCAAATATTAGGTTTAATTAAAGCAATTGTTAGTAAAGTAAGTATGGTTCATTTTTAGAAAAGCTATTCTTAATTTTCAATTATTAGGTTTATTCATTAATTCATTATATATCTTTTGAGATACTAATAAGTTACAATCACAGTGTTAGCATTAGAAAATGAAAGAATGAATAAGAAATCGTGCTTGCTTTTAAAGTAGCTCACCCACAATTTTTTTAATGAGCTCTAGAAATTAAACAACTTTCCCAGGTATTGTTAGGTTGTGATATTTGAACTAATTTTTGATTTGGTACACCAGGTAAAATTCTATTGTATTACCTGAATTCTATTCTACAGCATTTTAAGATAAAGTAGGAGTGAATCTTGAAAAAATCTTCACTGAATACACAATTCAAATGTACATTGCTGCATATGTTCCTCTAATACTTTTAGTAGAGCAGGACATTTAAACTCTCATATAACGGCTCTAGCATAATGCCTTGTATAAATAAGCCACAATAAATGGAACAAATAAATATTTATTTTGACTAATTGCATTCTCTTTAAGATTACCATAGTATTAATATTTACTACATGTTATAACTAATAAAAATCAATGTAATACCTACTATATGCAATATGTTTTTCTGATACTATACAGAGATTTTTTAAAAAGTGAAATATAGGTAGTGACTTTAGGAACTTGCATAATATTAGATAAGATGAAACGGAATTGTCCTGACAGTGCTGAGTATGAGTTCTCAGAGTCCCTTAGCTGGAGATGAGTAGTACCTGTTTTCTTTTGATATCTTTCTCGTTTGACACTGTGACTTTCCCTACTCGAATCTAGCTTTATTTTTTTAATGTCACTTTCTTATCCCCTGTGAACATCAAGATTGCAATCCCTGAAATAAAATATGTCGGAAACCATTGCTAATTCAAGGAAGAATGATGTGCACTAAGAGAAGCCTATGCAAAAGATGTTAAGAGTTTACAGGAAGGAGATCACTTTGGGTTGAAATATCAAGACAGTTTTCATTGAGAATGTGGTACATGTGCAGAGTGAATTGCCTAGCAATTGCATTAAAAATAAAACCTTCACATCTTCACACTTTCTGCAATACACAACCTGAATTATCAATTGAGTATTGCTCAATTTTTAATTCTGCCAGTCACTGATAACTCAGAAATAAGACCATTTTCCTGCCCTCATGGTGCTTACAAGTTTCTCTCAGAAGTTGCGTGTTAAATGAGTAATTTAACATGGAGGGAAATACAGAGTGCTGTGATATTGCCATGCTCCCTTTAAATGACCTTTCATCAGGGCTTTCATTTACATTTTATAGTAACTGGAAATAAAGAATTCACAAATACACTCTAAAGAGTTGAAAATATTATCTCAAATGCATCTTTGCACAGTAGAATAAGCATCTTAACATTCTGAATCATGTTCACATACTGATAGTTTGATGAGGTAATCATCAAATTACCATGAGGTAATTGAGCATGTATATCATAACATGATATTACCTAGATGTTTTCTCTTACAGTGAGGAATTTCAAAGTAATTATTTCTATGTTCCTTTTTGGTTACAGTGCTTATTTCTCTAGGATCTCTTACTTCTGTTACTGTTTAACTTTTTTCTTCTAAGCAGGTAATCCAAAAGTTAGCTAAAATGTTGTTACTCTTCCAACACTGTGTCCCTCTTGCAGCAATCTTTGGAGACTTAAAATTTCTAGCAACAAAGTCTCAGTAGCTGCTAATGTCTTCACAAGCTGATGTATGAGCTCCTGTAAAACAGTTGAAAATATCACGATTGCACTGATGTGGAGTAACCATGAAGAGAAATATAGTTTACTATATCACAGTTCTGAAAATAACAAATTCTTTGTCCCTAGTATTTTATCAATGCTAGATTTTATAAACTTTCTTTTATCATCTTTTTAGACTAAGGCTAACATAGGAAGGTTGGGATAATTTTGTTTAATGCTAGGTAAGCTGTGCAAATAATTATAAATTAAATAAGTATTAATAGCAATCATGATTTCTTGTCAACATACTTGTGTCTCAAAAATATATCTCTGCTTCTAGAGAATGTGTGACCCACGAGGCACAATTCTGTACTTTCCAAAGCTCATAAGTATTACATAGTTCTTTCATGGCTTCAAGTACATCGGCACAGCAATTACATATTATATAAAGGGTTTCTCTCTCTTCGCACACACACATACACATGCACATGAAAACACACATGTACTTGTACCCATTGCATTAACTATCACAAGAGTATATTAATGCACATACTGTTCAAACATCCATCTAAAAACTCTATGCATTTTCAAAATGTCAAATAAGAGGTGCATTCAGCATATAGTTGGAGGATACTGCCTGGTAACATTCAATGACCACCCAGACACATTTTCTCACATCTGGTTTTCTTATATCTGGTCCTGATGGACCAACCTTCAAATCAGGTATTACCATTTTTCAGGGCCTCAGATTTAACAACATTCAGGTAAACAAGTTTTCTCTTATAAAGCACTTAAAAGGCAAATCAGTCAAGCCATCATTGAAATCCATTCAATATGAGAAACACCATTACCATTTAATGAACCAGATACTATAGCTACCACTGTTATCCATAGACAAATTACCTGGGAATAAAAGTTACCTGGGAATAAAAGTTACCTAAAGTTTCTTTGTGAATAAGACTTAAACTAATAATTTTTGTGTAATTGGAATGCTTAAAGATATCAGGCTCTGATAATCTGATATGTTTATATATACAGGAATAATTTCTTACAGGCTGATCATATAGCTTTCTCCTGAAGTGATGAACCCTTCACTATATGGTGTTTAGACAGATATTACTATTATTAGCATCTGTGATTCTTTGCTTTCTATTTATTCCACTTGCACCCCAAGCCATTTCTTCTGACCTAGTCTTTCTTTAGCATTTTCATTACTTATAATAGGGTTACAAACAATTATGGGTCTTGGTAACCAGTCTTGTTGAGGTGATTTTGCACATTCAGCCTCACATTCATGATTGGCTATTTCATAAAACCATTATAGGGCAATCTTACTTCCCTCTTTTATAAATCTACATAAGGGTCTGATTTTGCCCTTTTGAATGACCTAAAGTCATTATATTGTTTGATGTTGAATCTTTTTTTCATTCAATAATGATCACCTGCTCTTATGCTGTAGCATACATTAGTATGAAGTGCATTTACAGCATAGTTGCCATCTACATGTATTGAAAGAAAACCTCCACAAGAATTAACAAAAACTGATCAATAACCTTTAGAATGGTACTATCTAGTAGAGTATAATGTGGACCACATGTGCAATCTAAAATTTTCTGGTAGCCACATTAATAAAAATAAAACAAAGTAGGATTAAATTAATTTGAAAATACATTTTATTTAACCAATATTTCCAAATTAATGTTATTTCAGCATGTAATCAATATAACACCTTTAATGATATATTTTAACTTTTTTGTACATGTCTTGAAAATCCATAGTATCTTTTATACTTAAAACACGTATCAGTTTAAACTAGCCACTAAGTGTTCGGTATTGCCTATTGGCTACCACACAAGTCAGGATAGATGCATAAAAAGGACCTCAATTAATAAACTTGAAAATGTTTATGAATGATAACCTTTGTTCTTTTGTAATGGTTTGCACAATCATTTTTATATTTCAAGATTAAATTAACTTTGAGTTAAGATATTTGATTATTTGAAAGCTTCACCATAGAATATCATCTTCAAATACATGACAAATTATTTAGTACTATTTATCACTATTTTCACTCTTATTAAAATATTTTGTATTTTAAATTATAATAGTCAATATAATTGCTAAAATAAAACAGTAAGCACTCTAAAAGAATATATATGTATTTGATTAATGCATGTAGGCAATGCCTATTATTCATACCTTAATTTAATATTTAAATATGTATTTAATATAATTAAATGGTCCAATTTTTTAACTGTACATTTTAAAGTATTTCAAAAATACCTCAAATATTGATTTTTAACTGTTCATTTAGGTATATAACCTTTTTAAATTAAATCATGTGTGAAGAGAAGACTTTCTTTCTGTCACAAAGTCATAGCTTAACATCAATTTTGAAACAAGAAATTTAGGAAAAATGTATCACAAATTTATATTCAAGACACTCTGTACAATTTTCTTGAAGACCTTTAAGCTGTCCCCAGATAATAGGAACAGTTATTTTTAAAAATGACTTTCTTTTACTTCAGGCAATAATCAACATTATGAAATTCTGTAAGACTGGTATGTGACATGTAGGAAAAGCTTTCTGATTCAGATACCTTGTGAGTTTTGGTGAAGTCACACTTAATTGGAACAGTAGATTGTTGAAAGATATTCAATATCTAGTGTCAGTTTGAAGATAAGGCTTATTCACCATGAACAATTTCTAAAGATAATAAAAAGCACTTTTGCTCTACCTTGATGTGATTATATTTGTTTGATATTTTATCATGACTACCATTCTTTTAGCATCCTCAATTTAAGGACCCATGATTTATGTATCTTTAAATAACTTGGCTAAGAAAATACTTTCATATTCCCACACAAAGTCACATGCTAAAATGACATAATATGTCATGTTATACAATGACATATTAAGACACTAGTATTTTAATGACTTCCTATTATGTGCTGTGACTCTGTTGCACTTAAAGGGATATTTGGTCAACATGGAGTTTCCAGATTCACCATTTTTTCACAATGAAAATTGGCTTCCATTTGACTGATAATTGTAAGTAATTTATAGATCAGAAAATACATTTTTCTTCACATACACTTTCATATGAAAAAAAAGAAGATCCAAAGCAATATCTTTAGCAGTTATACTATCTGTATCTGTAGGGTTATATATATATATATATATATATATATATATATATATATAATACACACACACACACACACAAACACACACACAATAATTTAACACTTTTGAATAAGTGGACATCAATAAGACCAAAGTTCTCCTTTTAAAAAAAATAATATATCTATATTTAAATTGAATTTCCAAATTTCTAGCAGTTTCTTTTCCTTTTTTAAATTCACCTTCAATTTTTACAAGTTTAAGTCAAAAGTGATGTACATCCTCTCAGTTGTATCTACTTAAAATTTCAAGAAAATTGCAAGTTATTAAGATATTATCATATGATACTATTATTCTTTAGTTTGTGTAAAGAATGAAGACATTTATTTAGTCACTTAAAGAAAGTTCAAATTCCAGAAAATAAATTTTAACATTTTTAAACATTAAGCACAATTAATATTTTTTATTTCACATGTGCCAAGGGGAATTGGCTATATTAACAATTTTATTGATTAAATGTATTCAAATAACTATAATATTTAATTATTATTACATTGATTATTTAAAAAAATATTGAGAACATAAGGAGAAATAAGTTGGGGATAATATATTTAAAGCAAAAGACAAAAGACAGATTAAAATCTGCTTGTATAGATAAAATCATAAAGATTTACTAAAAGGTCAGCTTCTTTCAAAATTATTTTACTTCAGTTTTTAAATTCTGTACATGTTAATGTCATGTCACTGCAATGCAGGTGAAAAAAGAAAAAACCCATAATATTCTGAAATAAAAGGAAAAAAAAAATTTATCATTCACAGCATGACATTCCTTAAGGATTAAATAGCTTTTATTTTACCCCCGGCTTGTTTTCTGAAATTAGGTCTTTGTATATTGTCATGTGTGTGTGTTTGAAAATTATGCTTAATTACTTATGACTATTTGGCAACTGATATTCCAGGGCCTCAGTTTATACTTATAAAATTTAAAACTATTTTATATCATAACTTCTAAATATTTTAAACCTTACAGAAAATTACTCCAAGGTTTACTCAGTCAAAAAAAAAAAAAGAAAAGTAATACATAAAAGCTTAAATCATGTTATTATTCTAATAAAATTTTTTATTAATAGAATAGTTAAAACTGATATTTTCAAATTTTCTAGGACAAATCACCTTTGTTGATACATGATATATAGCCATTAGGTATTGCTGACTGACAAACCAACTTCAATCCCAGTAACATAAAGGAACAATAATTTATTACAACATCTCTGGAATCATGAGGCTGTGGGTTTGTAGATTTCACCAGGAATCACTGACTTTTCCATGGGTCATGTAGCTCAAGCATCTGGAGATAGACTGAAGGCTTCACTCAAGCCAGGCTTGACTGAATAAGCTTAGTTGGGGCAACTCTGTTCCGCATAGCTTTTATCTTCATTTTTCTGACCGGCAGACCATCCTGGGCCTCTTCCTAATGAAATGGTACGGGCATATAAAGGCAAGCAAAATACACGGGGCCTCCTGAGATTTAGACACAGAACCGGCGTCATTACTACTTTTGTCAATGAATTAGCCAACTTAATATCTAACTCAACTGGTGAGAATTGTTTTCCACCCATAATGGAAGGACACTGCAAAAGACATAGAGTAAGAGAGACTATTTATGCAAAGTTACTACAGAATAGTCAATTTGTAATAAATTTAATGTGCATGACAAAAGTATTCCTGCAGAGAAGAGCAAATTAAAATAACAAGACACCATTTTTCAGTCAAATTGCAAGAAAAGATAGGAATCTTAACCTCATGGAGGCATGCCCTATATAGAAGTAACGTACATAAATAGAGTCAGTTTGGAAAAATAGTCAATATTTACTAATACTGAAAACATTGAGAAGCTATATCTGAGCAATTATTTAGCTTCTAGATACCTAAACATTTTGGATCCACACATTTCTGAGAACTTGGGGAAGCATATGCACCCATTTCTCAGGGAAGTTCACATGAAGTATACACAAGAACACTTACGTATTTTCAAGTGTTTCATTTGCAGTTTACATTCTATACAAGTATTTTGTAAGGGTCTATCAACCTCATTCACAGGTACATACAAGTTATGAATAAAGACGTTCGCTGAAGCACTGTCTGGAATAGCAAAAGTTGGAATCATCTCAAATACCTAAACATGAAGGCCTGAAGAGTAAAAATGAGGTGCTTGTAAGAAGCATATCATAAAGCCATCCAAATAAATGTCAAATAATGGGTCTTAATAGCATGACAATGACTACAAAATTAAAATTCAGAAAAAGACCTTGAATTCTGTAAATTTGTCAGTTAAGCTCCAAAAACGTCAGAATATTATTATGGAAGCATATGTATTTGAATTGGAGAACTCACATTAAATATCTAAGCAACTGTGACTATGGTAGTAGAGTTCAGATTTTAATTAAAATAAAGGATAGAAGGGGAAAGGAAGATCTATGCCTCAATAGATGATTATAATGCACCTCTAACTTATGTACCTCTAAATAGTTGTACTAAAGAGTATAATTGATTGAATAGGTCCAAATTTGTGCACCTGAGGTCATATATAAATTTTATTTCATTTTTTAAAAAGAAAGCCAGTAACTATAACTATGTGTGTGTGTATGTAATTAAACAATTTATTAATACTTCATCTTTCTAAGCCTTAGATATCTTACACAGTAAGGGAATGATACCAGTCACCACTAGATAAATTTCTAGTGAAGACTAATTCAGATGATGCATGCAAAGTAATAATAAGTGATTGCATGTTGAAGAATTGTTTACTGAACATTTTTTTTTTTGAATACTGTGATGGTTAATTTTACGTTTTAACTTGTCTGGGCCATGGGTTCTTCTGATATTTTGTCAAACATTATTCTGAGTATTTCTGTGAGGGTGTATTATGATAAGATTTGATATTTAAATTGGTGAACTGGGTAAAGCAGATTGCCCTCCCTAATATGGATGGGCTTCATTCAATCATTTAAAGGCCTGAATAAAACAAAAAGCTTGACCCTTCTCCAAGTAAGAGAGAATTCTTCCTGCTTGGATACCTTTGAATTAGGATATCAGCTTTTTCCTGCTTCCAGACTCAAATTGGAGCCCAGACTCTTCCTAGTTTTGGAGCCTGATGGCCCTTGGACTAAAACTATACCATGTGCTCCTGGTTCTGAGGCCTTCAGACTAGAATGGGACCGTACCTCTGGTTCTCCTGGGTCTCCAGCTTGCTGATTCACTCTGCAGATCTTGCTTGGGACTTGCTATAACCATGATTCAGTTCCTTATTTTTTTTATATATATATATATATTTTTTTTCATTCTGTTTTTGTGGAGAATCCAGACTAATACACTAGGCATCAATACAGGCCCAAGTAATAACAACAGTGAACAAACAACTGAGGTTTCTTCTTTTGTGGAGCTTGAATTCTAGGTGAGTGTTGATCATAACTGAAATGAATGAATTGATGAAAGAACGTATATAGATGGATGATCAATGTATGAATCGATGGATTGATGGATACACAAAGAGAAATATCAAAGAGTGATAACTGAAATATGAGGTCTAATATTTAGTGGTGACAGCATAAAGCGTGTTTGAGTGGCCAATTTTAGATCTGATGATCAAGGAGATTTTTTTAGAAGGCTACATTTAAATTATGGTATAAATGACAAGAAAAAGCCAACCTTGGGGAAAATAGGGGAGATAATTTGAAGAAGAGGGAAATCACTTGGGTAGAAAAAAAATGTATGTGTTCAAGGAAGTAAAAAGGCCAGGGTGGTGGGAACATTGTAGGGTAAGCAGGAGAAGAGTGGTAAACCTAGTCAGAAAATTACATGAACCACATATGCAATGTTTGAAAACCACAGTAAAAAGTCATAATTTGATTCTAAATGCAATTTGAATGCATGGTTTTAAACAAGAGAATTATATATTGTATTTAAAATGATTGTTCTGGCCATCATGAGGGTAATAGCCTATTAAGGAATAAAATTTAAGAGAAGAGATCTTAGGAAACTCTTGAAGTAATCCAGGTATAGATTATAGTGCCTTAAACAAGGGAGAGAATAATGAGGTAGAAAAATCATAGACAAATTCAGGATAAGTTTTTCAGGTAGCTTCCACAGGACTCCTTGACAAATTAGAGGCAATGACTGAAAAAAGAGAAAAAGCCAGAGAATTTTCTAACAATTAATTATTCCAAGGTAATTTGTAGGGATTATTGTGTGGGACATTGTCTTTGCCTTCGATGACCTAAAAAATCTAAATAAAACTGAAGATGGAAAGAAATATTTACACTGTATACAGAAATGCTTGTAGGTTTATTTACAAAATATCTATCCTCCTAAAAACTGTTAGCAGTGGCATATTATGAAAACACATTCTGCTTATTTTAATACTTGAAAAATTCCTCATCAAAAAAGAGAAAATTCAGGAAAAAAAATTGCTACAATGAGAAAAAAAAAACCTTTAGAAATTTGTGCTGTTTATTTCCAAAATTTATTTCTAAGATTCCATCAGCCAAAGCCAAATGAGAAATCTAATGGATTAACAAATTGTTAGTCTTCTGGCAGCATGCTGCATGTGAGAACCATCCGTATAAACCACACACTTTTTCCAGCTTTGAATTGAGAGAAATTGTGATATGATAATTTAAACAATAGAGACAACAGCGTATCTCTTGATTTCTCATATTTTTGGCTTAATCTTGGTAAAAGAATAACTTAAGCTCATTTGACAGATGTCACTGTTCCTTCATTCCTTTAGCCATGCCTTACACTCCAAGGAATTCAACCAACTCTCTTTTATTACTAACATCATATTTCAAGGGAAAATTTACCTCTCATAAATAGAAATATTCTTATGTTCAATCCTTCTGGAGTCCAAGCAGTCAAATCCCCTCCCCTCAGCCCAAAGACAGTGAGAGGGGGAAAAACACCTTTTACTTTGCTTTTCTATCCCATAACCTCCCAGAACACTTCCTTGGGACTCCCTCCCTCCCTAAAAGATGATATTTTACATTATCATGCAGAGCAGTTGAGCTCTTTACTTCAGAATAATATTTGAGCTTTACATTTGCATAGGCAAGTGGCCTATTGAAGCAGAGCCAAATTCAATCTCTTTGCTGCACAGAAAGAAAATGTTGGCAGCATTAAAAGAGCAATTTGTCCCTACTGAATTGACAATATCATTTATGGAATAGCCTCAAGTTCCTTAAGAGCCCAGCATGCAATTAATTACTTTATTCATTTATTTTAAAAATATTTGCTATTTACTATTTGTGTTGGTATAAATTTGCTACAACAATTCTGTGTAAGTAATAACTGAAAATAATATTAATAAAGATCAAGCAGTTTCTTTGTACTTCATAGAAAATACACACATGAGCAGCAAAAATAAAACACAAAAGTAGTAAGTGATAACTGAACTAAACCATTTGTGGATAAAGTTCTGGGACAGGGATATACATGAGAGAAATTTATTTGTTGATGTGTTTGCTTTCCTAAGAGGAACACCTACCTGGAAAGACATTAGAAATGAAGTTATTTTGAATCAGAATTTCAGGAACAGAGCATTTTTGGACATAGGAAAAGGGGGGAAAGGATATCACTGGGAAAGAGAAAAGAAAAAACAAGCGAACATATAGTAAAAGGAAAGGTTATAAAGAGAAAAAGAAAAGAGTAGTTGACTTTGTCTTGAGGGTTTGTGTTTTAAAGATGATTGCCGGACATAACTTTAAAAGGTAGATTAAAAATGAAGCCTGTAGGAGATTTGTACTTTCCTCCAGAGGAAATGGAAATTTACTCATCATAAAAATACATAAAAATGGTTCTTAGGAAAATTAATGTGGTAGCAATGAGGAGAAAAAAGATGAAGTCTCTATGGAGCTAATCTGGCACCTTGCACTAAACATCTGATACCCACACTTAAAACAATTTCCCTGCTTTAATCCAATGCACACTTAAAAATGTTCAGCTAAGTAATAACAAACAGTAAAGCCAATAAACAGAAATCGCTAGTATTTCAAAGGCCCTCCTGTTAGTGAAAGAAAGGGATGGATAGCTAGGCTTTTAACTTTAACTCACGACAGATGGACAGTTAGAGAAGAACATTTTAGAGGCAGGAAATGGGTTTGCCTCTCCATGCTACAAAGGAAAGCGTCCATTGGTCACAATCCTCTGTATATATTCATGCTTTTATGGAATAAGAACTAATGCTACATCACTTTCCATGAAAAATTCCATTGAAAAATAGAAAACAAAGTAAAATTAGTAATAAAAACTACATCACCAGTATTTAATAAACACAGCAATCAGCAGGAAATTTATAGGAAATGTTTCATCTTGAGTTTTGTTTTAGATCAGTTTATAAAAAATAATAAAATATAACAGAATAAACATAATAAAATATATAAGAATACACAAAGTAGGCTGTTATAGTTTATATATTTTTATAACATATGCTTTGCATTTATAAGTTTCCATACATAAATATATATTTTCATTTTCAACTTAATCATTTTGCTTTGCAAAATTTTGTCTCAACTTTTTTGTGGGCAAAATATTTGTTTCATTTTTAGATTTTAATATTTACGTATACTAATTCATTATTTTTGCTGTAATATTCATATATCTCTTATTTCCTTGCATATATTCCGTGATTCTTCTAACTCTTAATGTCAATGATTATTTCACTAATTTTTATTCTATTTTTGACTTATGACAAATCATTTTAAGAAATGTTTACTCCGAATACAGTTTTGTCTCCTCACTAAAGGTAGGTAAATAAATCTTTTGTTTTCTTATTTACTAAATATCATTTAGTTATAAATTTATATTAGATTGTCAAAATATAAAAATTATATACAAAATTTTATTAGTATTTGCTACTATTCTTGAATTATGATGAAGAACTTTAGGTATTTTATTCAATTTTAATATTGGTGTTGTACCTAATATAAGCTAAATTTTGTGAATATTATCAGGGCTTTGGAAAAGTTTTACTCTCCATCTTTGGTACTAATTTAACATATTCCACTTATGGTAGACATGTTAATTAAACAATTATTATCCTCTATGCCATTTGTTTTTTTTAACTAATATTGTATTTTTTCTTTCTAAAACTTGAGATATTTGTGCTAATATCAAACATCATTAAACAGACATTATTTTGTTGCTATTTCTCCCTTGTAACTAACCCTTCACTGAGATCAAATATATTCAAATAAAATAACATGGTTTGATTGACCTTAAACTTGCATCTTGTTGTCCTACGTAACTATCAAATTCTCTTCCTATGGGAGAATATATCAATAGTCCCTCGGAAGATGAATTCACACTTATTTTTTTCTCTACTTGCACAGTTTGGTACTCTCTCTCCAACATCCTGTCATGCGAATACAGCTCTCACATCTCTAATCTTCCTGGAATTGCTTTAAGGATGTGATAAGAAGAGGTTAGATTAAAGAATAAACTAATATTCTGTTCCTTAAAAATATCACTTAGATAGAGGAGTATATTTTAGATTAATATAGACTTTGGATGCCTTAAACAAGAACAGATAAGGTAGCTTTTAAAATGTTCATCTTTCTCTCTATTTCAGTCTATAAAACAGTATGTAATGAGACAAATCTGAGATAAGTTTTCCTCATTTTCACTCCTGCCTTGAGGTTAGGGGGGTTCCTTCCAGATTTCAGCCTTAGGTTGCAAGTGATGCTGCAAAGTTTTATGTCTTCACATGTGGCCTTCTGAAAAGTTGGTGATGCTGCATTGTAGTCAATCAGATAGCACATTCAAGGAAAAGTTAAGTAGCTCTCATATTTAACAAAGAAAAACCAGCTGGCTATTTCCCTAATCCCTAATCCCTCTCCTCCCAGAGCTGGAGATCTTCTATTTGTACTTCCAGTTCCCCTTTTGCCTTTATCCACCCCACTCTGTGCCATGATATGGCTTCATCAGCAGGTGTTCTCACCCTCTGGCGTGTGGTTGGGTTACAGGATAAAAAGCAGGACAGGTGACTGAAAGAGGGAGGAAAACGAGAATGGGTAGTTTACTGCCCTGCTTGTGTACTCCAGGTATGTTCCTCGTTGCTTGGCTATGTCATAGCTATGGCCAGCAGGCCTTTCCCCTCAATACCCTCTATCTTCAGCTTCTAGTAACAGATCTTTTTCCTAATCCTTTCAGGCTTAGGAGTAATACCAAAGTTCCCTTAACTATGGCCGCAGTTTTGTAAATCTCTTCGTTATTAAAATAGCCTCATATTATCCAACAGTGTGCCATCTCTTTCCTCCTTGGGTACTGACTGATTCACCATCATTAATTAAATTATGCCCTTTGCTACATTCAATAACTTGCATGTACTCCCCCCAAGCCCATCTTTCTAATTCCCAATATTGACAATATTGACAATTCCTGATCTATGGGAAACTTTAAGCCTATAACTGCTACATTAAAGAAGCATGATCCATGGGATGCAGTCATAGAGCAATTTTATTGTATCTACCACTGATTGCTTTATGTGTGATCTTCTATTGCTACAAGATAAAATTTAGGAAAATTCTCATAAAATTAGTTATGACTTTGACACACACACACACACACACACAAAATCACACCTATTGCATTTAAATAATTACTGTGCCAGGATTATATAATAGTTGAGATTTTTATCTTTATTTGGGATGAAGCCTGTTCTCCAGCATTGTCCCTAGAGGGAGCCATTCAATTGTGATCACTTCACGACAGTGGAAAAGCTTTGCCCATCTGAATATACATTACTTTCATTTTGCCATTCTCCAGCACTGCATAATTCACATTTTCTCTATCTCTTTTGGGTAATGCAGTGACATTTGAGAAACTTAAATACAAGCAATGATAACTGACGATGTTGAACTTTACCAGAGCCCTGCACTCCTAGAAAACAGAAAACAATTGAGAATACCCCTCATCCTTTTGTGTCTGGAAAACAGCTTATTGCAAAGAGCCACCCTTCCCCATATGACTTAGATAAGATGATGATCCCCTTGTTTACCTATGACAGGGACAGACACAACCCCTACACCTGTAAATTCCCATTATTTATATCATAAGTGATTATCTGAACTGTTTGTCCCTACTGAGCAATCTGAACAAAATACTGTCTTGTCTTGACCAAAATTTAGTCAGATGTCTCCTTTCCCCACAGGCCCCTAACCTTGACCCACCTTTGAGCAAGCACTGGAATGTGGAATAATCTCTCCTTAATGGCCCCTCCTGAGAATCTTCTGAGCTCAGGGAAAAACATTCTCTCAACTGTCTGATCATGCCATCTGTTCATCTCGCAGCCCCACACCTGGTTCTATCTAGCCTTGTTTATTCCTCCCTATAAAAGAAAAGCCCTTTTTGCTTACTTGGAGATGCTTGCAGATCTTCTGGTCAGATTTTATCCTTATTGAAACACTTGTTCTTTCCTTACTATACTAGTATTTTTACATAAAGTTTTTCCTTACTTAAGTCTAGATTTGTTGTCTACTTGATATAACTATACATTCAGTTCTAGGGTAAAGTAGAGATTGGTCATTATTGACCAGTAACATTGTTTTTCAAATTTAAATTACTTATTAATTACTTATTAAATCATAGTTCTTCAAGTTATATCCAATTGTCCCGAATTTCTAACCTGCCCTATTCTCTTTGTACTCTCAGCAGATAATCTCTTCTCATTGGAAATGATACCTGCATACAAAATTTTATGTATCTTCATTAAACCTACTTTCTTTTCCTTTTTTGCTAAAAATAACCCATAACCCTTCACATGTGCTCTATATCCTTAGTTTTCCCAAACACTAGAGACCTTGTTAAATCAATTATTACTTTACACATTCATCTTTTATCTCTCTCCCTCTCCATCTATATTAGTAATTTCTATAGGCTAAGAATAGGTACTGATATATCGTGTGGTCTTTAAAACAACAACCACACACACACAGTGTTTCCTACACCTTACCCACTTGTTACAATCTTTCCTTTATTCCATTTTTTCCAAAATGTCCCAAAATAGTAATTTTTGTGTCCTCTCCCTCACCATGCTCTCATTACTTGGCCACCTTTATGTTCTTTCCACGTGTTCTTTCTGAGTGAAACTGCTCGTCAAAACTAAATCCATCAGCACTTTTTAACGCTACCCTATCTTTACAATATATTATTAAAACTACTGAGAACCTCCGTCCAACTTAAAAACTTTCTTGGAACTCCTTATGTCTTTGACTTCTGCCATACTAAGTGGTCTAGCTGCTGTTACTCTGTGGAACTGATTATTTTTGTCTTTAAGACTTATTCCTATTTCTTCTACTGTGACTCAGTTAAAGTGTTAATTGTTGCTCAAAGTTATGTTCTGCTTTGGGACACCTTTCTTGTTTCTATCTATTTTTTTTACACCTGTACAAATTCATGCTGTCATGATTTCAAGTGTCATTTCAAAAGTGATGATGATCAATTTCATATATTCAGTTCTAATATCTTACCCATGTTGTGTGTTTCCTTGAAGCACCATAAACCCTATATATCTCAAATCAATAATATTTTTTCCCTCGTTAAATAGTTTTTCTTTCTAATTTATATAATTATTTTCTGTGATTTTCTCAGTTACTTGGTTTGTGGTTTTGTTTCCGTCATTTCCTTTCTCTCTATCATACTCTTTTTCATTCAATAAATCCCCAAATTCTTACAAATATCCATGTGCCATGTAAATATATATTCATATACATATACACACACAGATATTTATACACACACAAAAGCTTCAGAGAGCTTTTATTTTTCCATATGAATTCTTACTATTGTAATTTTGAAGAGGAATTTAATAAAAAAGTATGTAAAACATAAACCTGGAATTGTATTCAAGAACCCCAGGAGGTGAATGATAGAGTAGTTGAGTTCTCCTAGTTGAAAAGTAGAGAACAGCCAGGAAGTCGCTTGATTTGTCTTTATCTTACCTTTCTCAGTAGATGCTAGAACAACCTCATGGACATAGCTCAGACTTGCTATTAAAAATTATTTTTCCAAAATCCCTTAAATCTATATCTTCCCTTCTATTCCCACCAAAACTGATTTGTTTCTTTTTTGATTATGTTTTACTTTTGTAGATATTTTGAGAAATGATCTCCCTTACATTAATCTATGACCATTTCTACCCTTCTTACATCCTGGTGCCCAATTATCTCTATATGTAATGTGGTAATAAGAGAACTCCTCTTCCCTGTGCCTCTAATGACTCCCTACAGCCTTACAAATACATTTTGTTTCATTTCTGTGAGACATGTGGGTATTCTATAATTTAGAGTCAACTTACACTTCTAACCTTACCTTTCATAAGTTCCATAAACTTACGTCAGGTAAAAATCAAATTCTGTATTTTCTGTACTTGTCTCTGAGTCTCCTGTCCATGCATGTTAGCTCGTGTTACTATTTCAGATCAGACTATTCTCCTCAATTTATGCCTAAAGAAAACTTGTAAACATCTGCAAATCCTTGCTCAATTTATACCATCCTTTTGCAGATTTTCCTAAAAAAAAAATCATCTGGCATAAACTCTTTTACCTCAGAACTAATATACCCTGTGTGAAAATCTTACGTCACTTATCACCTGGTCGGATGGATGGTACTCAGTGGGATAGCTGTGCCAATCCATATAATTTGGAGTATATATGTTGGCAAATTGGAACTACCTGGGCCTCCTGAGGTTCCCCTGTCCAGCTACTCTCCTCTAGTGTGTAAGGGGTTGAGATTGGAGGTACCAACATGATGCCCCACACTTAACACATGGCAGCTGGCCTGAGGAGGTACGCAAATGCAGGTACCTCCTTAGGGTAGGCCTAGACACTTTTGGTGTGGTGCTATGTCTGGCATTAATGCGAGCACTCAAGAGGGCAAATGGTTCAGTGCCCATCTGAACCCAAAGAGACTATGAGCATCACCTTCTGGCCTGTATCAATTAGAGAGTTACCTACTTGCCCATAGAAAGTGCAGATTCTTCCATTAACCATGGAGATTATTAAATATTTTGAATATCACCACAAACTATAACATTCTCTTCCATAATTATTTGAGTTATTTCATATAAAACACTTAGAACATTGACTGCTGCATGTTAATTTCTATATAAGTGGGAGCTCTACTATTGTCATCATTGCTATTGCTATTAATCTAGGTCCCTTTCAGTTGCAGATTTGCTTACTTAAACTGGCATATCCTAGAGAACCTAGCCTACCATCTTGTGTACTATCTGTTTAATAATTATGTTTATTAAAAATTAAATGGAAAGAAGAATGTAAAATATTTCCTGAATTTATTGTAAAGGATTTATGTAATGACTTCTGTGTAGGACTGTAAAAGACACAAAATATCATCTAAAAACTATCAAAGTATTTCTAATTTCCATGAATTTATGGCTTACAAACCAAATGCTGTAGTTGAATTACAGTAAAGTCACATTGTAATAAACTTTAAATAGATTTCTAGTTTCTATTCTTTTGTAATGCCAGACTTTCTAGAGTGGGTGTGCTATGGAATAAACAGATGAAAAAATAAAACTAATTTGGTTAATGAAATGAAAGTAAGGGAAGATTTGACAAGTGATACATGGAAGTGTTGTTGCAGTATAGAGATTTTTCACCTCTTTGATTAAATTCATTTCTAAGTATTTTATTTTTTTGTAGCTATTGCAGATGGGATTGTTTTTTGATTTCTTTTTCAGAGAGTTTGCTATTAGTGCATAGAAATGCTACTGATCTTTGCATGTTGATTTTGTATCTTACAACTTTACTGAATTTGTTTATAAGATCTAACAGGTTTTTTTTTTTTATGGAGTCTTCAGGGTTTTGTATATACAAGATCATGTTGTCTGCAAACAGGTACAATTTAACTTATTTTATTCCAATTTTAATGTCTTTTACTTCCTTCTCTTTCCTAATTGCTCTGGCTAGGAATCCAGTACTATGTTCAATAGAAGTGCTGCACCCTTGCCCTAATCCAGATCTTAGAGGAAAAGCTTTCAAGTTTTCCCCATTCAGTATGATGTTAGCTATCGGTTCATTTACACATGGCCTTTATTGGGTCATGGTACATTCCTTCTATACCTAATTTGTTTAGAGTTTTTAATCATGAAGGGATGTTGAATTTTTTTCGAATGCTTTTTCTGCATGTATAGTGTTGTTGCTTAGGATGAGTCACATATGATTTCATCAGAGATTGGCTCCTGGCAGTCAGTTTGCTAAAACAAACAAGTGGAAAAAGAATAATAATAATAAAAAACCCCAGATGTCTAGAACTTGTTCATTTTGCATAACTGAAGCATAACAATTCAATATTGTACAGTTACAAATTTATTAAAAGAGTAGCTTTCATGTTAAATATTCTTACCACAAAAACAAAAAACAAATCAAATAAGCAAAAAAAGGGAGAGTGGCAGGAGGACAACATTTGGAGGTGATAGATATATTTACTGCCTCGATTGTAGTGATAGAGTCACAGGTATATGTCTATCTCCAAACTTCCCAAATTGCACACATTAAATATGTCCAGGGTTTTTTTTCTTTTGTTTTTAGTGTATCAATTATACCACAATGAAGCTATTTTTTAAAAAGTTACCTATACTGCCAAAATAGTGCTTTTAATTACAACTTTACTCCTTTGGTATTTTTAAAATTACTTTGCAATTTTAGGGGTGCTTATAGTTGTATAATCACCTAAAAAGTTTATAATTATTCTATAGTTGGAAAGAAATACAAATAATTTGTCATCATTAGTGGGGTTGCAAAATTATGTTAATTTGAAATGAAATATGTGTTATTCAAATGTGTGGAAAACCTTTAATGGAAAAATCATTGTTATAAATACAAAAAAAGTAGGAAAAAAATAGGTATAGTATTAACAAAAAGGTATCTTCCAATTATCTGAACTTTGAACATAAGGCAAAGTCAATCCACGTAGATTGGAAGGATCCAGGCATAGCTCATCCTATCATTTAGATCATCCAATAAACACTGGATTTAGAAAGACTGAAAATATCGATTATGTAAATGACAAACTATTGATAAGGCACAGCACAGCCCTGTTGGAATGTAAGTATGGTTTAAAGTTTACATATGAGCCATTCAAAATACAGTGTTGTAGCATAACCAGACAGGCTTTTTGTTCACTACTTGTACCACAGACACAATATTTATTAGTCTGAGAATCTTATGATATTTCTCCCATTAGAAAATTTCTTTAAATCTTACGTTGAGGACTTTACATGTCAGCAGAGGAAGATCACGAGCTTTTAACCCACCATTCTTTTTTTTTTCCTTTTATTTCAGAATATCATGGGGGTACAACACTTTGGTTACATATATTGCCTATGCACTGCCCAAGTCAGTGCTACAATCATGGACATCCCCCAAACTGTGTGCCCCGCACCCATTCGGTGAGAGTTTTCCCATCCCCTCCACCCCCCTCCCACCTGCCTGCCCCCTGATGAATATTATTGCCATGTGTGACATAAGTATTGATCAGTTAGTACCAATTTGATGGTGAGTACCAGTGGTGCTTGTTTTTCCACTCTTGTGATATTTTGCTTCGAAGAATGGGCTCTAGCTCCATAGAGAATAATACCAGATGTGTTAATTCACTGCTGTTTTTTATTGCTGAGTAATACCCATGGTATACATATACTACATTTTATTAATCCACTCGTGTATTGATGGGCACCTGGGTTTTTCCCACATCGTTGCAATTGTGAATTGTGCTGCTATAAACATTTGAGTGCATATGTCTAACCCGCCATTCTTTATGAAGTTTTCATTTTGGTGATATTAAGGATTGACATAGCCTCATTTTGAGATGCTCTGAAAAGCATTTTTAATTTTTTTAAATAACAGAATTATTCCAATAACTATCATTTAGTACATTTTTACAACAAACCACTTTGAAATAGTACAAGATAGCCTCAAATTTCCTGTTTTATGAACATGATATGAAATTGAAATAAAAATATGTGTCTTTAAGACAATTGCAATTATTTTTTCTGCTTATTTTTTCAGTAATTGATCAATGATGTCTCTGTACTATGTCACTTAGTAATTGCATCCTGTGATATATGGCTCACTGAGGTTTCAAATGTGATTTTTTTTAATTCTCTCCAAAGAGCTTAATGTTTTTCTCAAAAACAATCATAATGTATAATAAATCCCTGGACATACTGTAAGTATTCACTAAAGAATTGGTTTACTGACAGTTTTCTGAAGAAATTTTTATTTGCTTAAAAGATCTAAGACAAGTAGTCTGAAAATTTAATTTGCATAATACTTCTATTTTATTACTTTCTAATTTTGAAAGTAGTGTAAAACTTTTGTCATATGATTGATAAGTAAAAATACAAAAGGATAAGAAGAATTAAAATTTAATAAAATTACTAATTAAGTCATAAACATTGCTCAAATCTCAAAGAAAAACAATATATAGTACCACTTAAAAGTTGGTAGTCTTACAATATAATTTCTTGATTATTTCAATATCTAAGAGATATTTGCTGAGTATCTACCCTCTGCAGCCACTGTAGTAGGTGCTATGGGAAATCAAAAGATGAATGAGATAAAATACCACAAATCCAGTGTTTAGAATAAATTAGGATAAATAAGCCATCTGCAGGGAACATATTCTAATTATAATATAAGGCCTAAAAGCATTTTTAAACTTTGTGTTTTTATAATGGTAGGCAAAAAAAAAATTAAAGAAATATGGAAAATCATGACTTAATATTTAAACAAAAATGATTCTTTATATATGTAAAATAAGTGATTATGTTATACAAGTATAGTAAATAACTACATATATCCCTGAAGTAGTATACCATGGTGCTTTCAAAAATCATGATGCTGGACTGTACTTAATGAATATGGGAAGCATTGATGAAACCCTGATAAATAAAGAACTAGATTAGAAAAGTGTAGAGGAAAACTCCAGTCTATCTGCCAATATATAGAATTTGTGTGTGTGTTTATGTTGTGTGTGTGTGTGTTTGTCTGAGTGTGTATGTTGGAAGCTTCTCAGATGTTCCTCAGAAAGACTAGCTTTCGAGGGTCATGATGGCCTTTAAGATTTATTTAAAATAGATTTTAACTTCTCTTCTTCTCATGTGTTTTAATAAGATATAAGCATTCTTTCTAACATGTCTGAAGAAATGGGAAGGTGCTTGCATCTCACCTGATCTCTGCTGCTCTTGCTAACTTCTCTGTTTCCCTCCATTTCTATCTCCGCGTGTATAGCCAGCTCTTGAACCAGGTCCTTTTCCTTCATTACCTCAGAGAACCAACTAAGTAAGTTTGTGTGAGCTATATGCTACGAAAAATCTGACACAATGGGGAGATGCTACTCCTCCACAGAGCACAACATGCAGCTTAAGACTGAATATCATTCTTCCCCATTTTTCAAAGGCACTTGGACACCAAATCCTGACACTGATATATCTCCCTAACAGTCACCCATTTGAAGTACTGGCTTTTGTCATTTGGGGGGGCTACCCCCCCTTCTCTTTGACTGACTATCTATAAAACAAAAAATCAGTCAGTCTTTTATGCAGAAAAAAATCAGCTTTCTCAAGTCCTCCACCATAAACCAGAGGACTTTTCTTTCTAAATCCCAGAGTGCATTAATGCTTCTCACATTCTCCAAGATTTAGCAGCTCAAAGAAACATTGACATTCCATTTGTGTCTATCTTGGGCAACTCAAATTTCGAAGCAGAATTTTTTCAGCTTAAAGGAAATAAGACATATTTCTTGAAGCATTGTTAAAAAAGAAGCAGCAATTACAATGAGAGAGAGAGAGAGAAAGAGATGGGGGAAATCATTTAGCTAGCATTTATTTTACTTCCTACTATAGACAATATGTATAAAAATAAAATATTTGGAAATGCACAAAAAAGTCAGCCATAATTGTATGATTAAGGGTAATTTTGCCTGATTGAATTTTTTCTTACTTTTCTAAAATATATATGGTAATTGTTGTAACCTAAAATTTATAATAAGAAAAAAGGATAAGGGTGAGGCTAGGGACATAAAAACAGCAAACCCTTCACATAATTTTTAAAAACTAGCTTTTATAGCTTTTTCTTCAACAAATTAAGATTAGAGTTTAACTTTTTATTACTCACAGAAAATCTGGTTTTCACTGCCAGGCATTATCATGATCTTCTTTACCTCCCAAGCTAGTTTTCTGGCTATTAAGACAACCATAACACTATGCATTCTAGGAAACATAATACATTGTGAAATACAAAATAAATAACCAATATCATGTATTTAAAATATAGAAGTGGAAAGAAATGCCCAGAGAATATCTCTTACTTTACCGGGTATCACTGATGATGATCTATTAGAAACATAGTTAGGCTTTGAAACCAAAATTATTATTAATATTAATATTTTTGAAATGAGTAAAACTTTCAATTCTTTTAAAATATGGAATACTTCTTAAAAAGAATTCTTGACTTTTTCTTAACTTAGAAATAAGCTCAAACTTCCTCTGAACTCAAGGTAATAGTTTCTTCTTTTTTTCTTTGATCCATTAAGTTAGTTTTCACAGTTTTTCAGCTTGTTTTCTTACTATTTCAGTCTGTCTACTGGATAGTTTGTTACTTGAGGGCAAGAGCAATAGCTAAGCAACTTTTGTGTTTCTCATGTCTACCACATTGTCTGAACCAGGATAAATGCTGTATATGGCCTTTTTGAATAGAAACTTTAGTAGAAGATGCCAAACATTCTCTATTACAGAAAATGCCTTATTTTACTTAATGTTGATTGGTAATGGTCATACACTTGTAGAATTTCCTCAAACTGTTTTAATATTTTTCAAGTTCCTGATGTTCTGCTGTGAGAAATAAATATTTCAGTGATTACTTTTTAAATTTGATGAATGTTAGCAAAAATCTTGATTATTCAAAGCAAAAAATAAAATGTATGCCAGATTTTTCCTGAATTATTATATCAATTCTTGCTTAACTTTGTAAATATTCATTAACCTTAGAGAAAAAATATCAAATTTCGATATGTCAGTTCAGTTGGTTTTTGAATAATAACTGCAGCTTACAAATATCTTCCTGAAGATGACTTTTATAGGAACTAAATATAACTGAGTGAAAAATAAACCATGGTTTATAATCTCAGTTGTGAGTTAGCTACCATTGTGATGAAACTCAAATTCAAATACTTTCAAATTTGAAGTATCCTTTTCACTATGAAATACACAGGTGCAACTACATTAAATAAAGGTTAACGAAATGGATCAAATGTTTTAATTAATGTTAGATGGCATTAATTACTGAGTGTTTCCCAAAATTGCTAGTAATCACAAGATGAAATCATGTCCTAAATGAGGTCAAAAGCACAATCCTTGAAAAACTTTACCTGTTCAGAGGTCTCATAATGCAGCACAAAATTCAGTCAGCACTAAAACACACAATCGTTGACTCCGTCAAGCACTATGAGAGAAAATGGCTTTGAATCAATTATCAGTCCAAGAACAGTAATTGCATACAGTTTGCTTTATTGATGATGTGCCTATCATACCATTTCCATAAATGAATGATAGCATTTTATTTAAAAATTTTCCAGAATAAACATTTCTTGCACTCTCCTCTAGAAAGGAAAATCATTGTGTAATTTTTACCTTGTAACTTACAAATGAATCTTCCAGGAATAGACAGATATATGTTGTACATATTACTTAATATGATCATTATAACTCATTATCAAATTACATTTCTAAATAATTATACATTTATTTACATTTATTTATTGTTTTCTGTGTGGATGACATAGGCCTGAACATTTATTTTTAATATGTAGTAACACATTAGAAAATATGAGTCTGTATAATATTTAATTTATAGAGTTCTGTATTAGGGTTCTCCAGAGAAACAGATCCAGTAGGATATAGATACAGATACAGATATCAAGAGATTTATTATAAGCCATTAGCTTATGCAGTCATGGAACTTGAGAAGTCCCACAATTTGCTGTCTGCAAGTCAGAGACCCAGGAAAGCAGGTGGTATACTTTGAAGGTGGGAGAACCAGAGAGCTGATGGTATATATTCCAGTTCAATTCTGAAGGCCTAAGAACCAGGGGATCACAGGGCAGAAGACTGATGTTTTAACTCAAGCAGTCAGCCCAAAAGAAGGTGAATCCAAACTTCTCCCACAGTTTTGTTCTATGCAGGCCCTCAATGGATGGGATGAGGCCCCCTGACATTGAAAAGGACCATCTGCTTTACTCAGTCTACCTATTCAAATGCTAATCTATTCCAGGAACACCTTTGAAGAAATACCAGGAAATGTTTCTGGTGTTTAATGAGATATTTAGGTATCTCATGGCCCAATCAAGTTGACATATAAAATTAACCATCACAAAGTCTTTATATCTTTCAAGAAAAAAATGACCATTATTCAAGATCTTATTACATAAATACTATTATCATCATTTCCCAAAATAGGAAGGTCAAGATGAAGAGATTCAACAAAATTAATTTCAGATTACCTTGATAGTATTAGAAAGGGATCAGCATTATAACCAGTTCTTCTGCTTTTAAACCAAGTCAAAATGTGTGTGGGGGTGTGTGTGTGTGTATGTGTGTTTAACTGATGCATTTATTAGACCAAATACATACACCAAACTAACTGTAAAGCCCTCTCTTAGAGGCTTAAAGATAATTCTTTATTTTAGTTAATCTCACTTTCTATCTCATATTTTACTAGTAAGCCCATAAGTTTCACCCCGTGACCCATGCTAAGACAGATTTGTTTGTGTGCACATTAAAAGCTTGACTATGTTTTGTTGTTGGTTCATTTTTTGTGAGACCACATACTAACTTCTGAATAGTGCTTACGTTCAGAGAATTGAATTAAGAATTAAGATAAAAGAAAATAGGCAGAGAAAGCTTTTTCCTTAAAAAAATTGTATATGCTTTTATGATATATAAACTCATGTATTTATTACAGAAACATTATTTTTAAAAATGTAAAATGATATAGGGGAAATCATACTTGAATTATTAAGTAAAAAAATTAGTGGTGCTTGGAGAAGTAAAGAAGGGTGTCATCAATAATGGGTAGAATTTTAAAATATGGCCTGGGAACTGGAATGATAAATGTGGGGAATGCATTCTAAGTCTACTGAACAACATTCACAAGATGAGAACACCTTCAGGACACATGCTAGGACTTACTAATTTTGTTTTACCAGCATTATGAATATTGGTGAATATATGATATATGAATATATGATATAATATGAGTTTAGTAAATTTTATACAAATAAAAGAATGTTTTATTCAATTATCATTTGTTGGTTTTGATAAGAATATATACAATTGTTTCCCAATTTAAAACTAGAAATAAGCAACAGAGAATAATAAGTTGTTTTATTTGGCACTGAGCTATAATAACAGACACACACTAATCTGAGGCCTTATCAGTTAACAAGAAAGCAGAGTTTATGAATGAGTCACAGAGATTCAAGGCATGCCTAGTTTACAGAGCACCTTTGAGTGTGATGGAAAGTTCATAGACCACAAAGCCACGACGTTGTATGGGAATCTCAGTTCTTCCGTAGTTAGCTAGGTAAGTGTGGGCAATTTATCCTCTGTGCCTCAACATTCTCATCAGCAAATTTGAGTTATTAAAAATAGCAGTAATTCATAGAGTTCTTGTGAGGATTAAGTGTTAATGCACATAAAACAGTAACAACTGTATCTGGTGTACACTAAGCCCCACAGAAATGTTAGCTATTACTGTTCCCAATAAGTTTATTATTATTCTTGATGGAACTAAATTCAGAAACTCAACCATGTCATTTCAACTCTAGTTTAATACATATTATTTGTATATATACATTTTAACACATGCATGCAATTATCCCGTTGTTCACCCTTACAAAATAAATCAGATGCCTCTAATACACAGCCATTTGGGCTGGAAAAGATACTTTGTTTCCATTAATAAATATATCCAAAGTTAAATTTAAATTAAGTTTGATTGGTGTTATCACCTTATTTAAAAGAGTATAAAGATATATAAAATTGTAGGACCATTATTCATGCTTAAGGGGAATTCTATTCTGCTTTTGGAAAAACAAACAAAATTTACTATTGTAGTTATTATTTCTAGTGCTTCTTTTCAGACATATTTTTTCCTTAAGATTTATTAAATTAATGACTTGTTTTTGTCATGTCTTCCCTTAAATTGCTTCAAATACTCTAATATATTTTTCTGATATCTTTCAAAATACTCAGAACATGTTTTTTCCTGTGAGCATGTAACATATGAGTGAAAATAACCTATTTTATGACAGGGAAATTTTGTTCTCTTATGGAATAGCCACTTGGTAGGAATATGGTGGACACTATGTTGTCATGTGCTGTGTTATAATGGTGTTGATAGTGTTTATGTTACTTCACATATAATTTTACTTATAACTAAGTTGAAAAATATGTAAATCCTTAAATATTCTAAATATGCCTTTTATATGCACAATTTTTATTAAATTTTAATATTTATGAGAGAATACTAAACAGTGCAATGTTCAAATTAGTGTTCATTATTTGCGTGTTCTATATGATAACTTGAATTGCACTTAGCTTCTTGTATTAAGTTACATTTTTTACCTAAATATTTTATTTGTTTGGTTCCTGCTGCATTACACAGAAAAAATAATAGATAACTCCAGGAATTATGGACTGTACTATTTTTACAGTTACATTGCAGAATAATTATGGCCACTTTCCTTCCTTCAGTTTTAAAATAAAGAAAAGAAGACCTACTTTAAAATAATTACCTACAATTTTGACTTGACAAATATGTCAAAGCGTATTTCTTTCCTTACAGCTTTTCTTGTGGTGTTCTGGCTGAAAAGTAAAATGTTTTGATGTGATATCTACTGTCACTGCATTTCATGTCTAGAATGATATAATTACGAAAAATAAAGCTTAACATACAGAAGCAAAAAAAAATAATAAAATACCTGAATTAGTTTAAGATTCCCTTTTTTAAGAGAAAATTAGGAAAAGATAACCATGTCTTTTTCTTTCCATTTCTGAAAATAAGCCAATCTTTTCTAATGGACATTTCTCAGTCAGGTTCCACAGAGTTACCACACACTTTTCAGTGTAATTATCAACATTACTCAAACTGCTACTTTGATATGGCATATCCTATGACAAATAATCTGATGTAATTTTTTTCTTAATATATAAATATCTTGCTTAATATTTGCAAGTATGGCATAACAAGAAAATTTACTCGTGGATCCTTGATAAACGTAGCTGGCAAAAATCAACATCTAGCCATTTGGGCCAATATGTGGTCAATATCATACATCTTTGAAATTATCAAAATGAAATATCTAGAATAATTTTCTGGAAATTTCACAGATCCTGATGTTCTAGAATACATACTTCAAGTAACTTAAATTTTTATATTTCTGTATCAGTTAAACTGAGTTTAAACTAGGTTAACCAGAAAAATGTCAGGTGCTGTATCCATGATGGAATATTTAATGGTAAAACATAGAAAGAATATAGATGCATGAAAGAATAACAGGTTACATTTTGTTACTTCTAAATATAAGACTTTAGGCATGTGTATCCTCATCAGTAAGATGGCTACAGTAACTATTAGTCACAATTGTTTTGAGGATTAAATTAGAATTGTGTGTAAAGTATCAGCACAATGAATGGTTAACTAGCACTAGACAGCCGTTCCCAACCTTTATGACACCAGGTACCGGTTTCGTGGAAGACAGTTTTTTCACGGACAGGGTGGGGGCGGGGTGTGCAGGGGTGCTCACCGCCTCAGCTCTATCTCAGATCATCAGGTTTGGGAGCGTGCAACCTGGATCCCTCACATGTGCGGTTTGCAGTGGGGTTTTCCTCGTATGTGTGTCTGATGATGCTGTTGATCTGACGGGGGTGGGGGTAGGGAGGACAGAAGTGGTGATGCGAGGGATGGGGAGCAGCTGTGGGTGCAGGTGGGGTTTTCTTTCGCTTACTCACCTGCTGCGCCTCCTGCTGTGCAGCCCGGTTCCTGCTGGGCTCCGGACCGGTGCCAGTCTGCGGCCTAGGGGTTGAGGACCGCAGCACTAGGAAATAATAAAAACTAAACACAGGCTGTTATTTTGGTATCTATATTATCTACTGATCTCCTGCATTTGTTTAAGATGAATTTCTTATTCCTCATCAGATTTCAACTGAGATTAAAAAAGGAACTGAATATTCAATATAATTGAAAGTGTAGATACAATTTGAAAATTTGGTATTATTTTGAATAGCTACAGCTAAATTAGGATGCAAATTTATTATATTATAAGCCACATTCCTTTCTGATTACTATTATTCATAATAACTCTTACATTTCCCTAGTATTCGTTTGTAGAAAATATTAATAGTAAAATTTTCACTAAATATCACTGCCACTTGCCCTATGCAGCATAAGTATTCATTATATAATAATATTGCACTGAAGTTCTTCTCTGTCAGAGACTGTGATGATTGACTAGGGACTGAATATAATTAGGACACAATCCATCACTTCAAGGTGCTTACATAGTACCCAGAGACCTTCACATGCATTGTCTCTAGTATATTATAAGGGTTGCCATAAATGTAAAGTGTAGTGATGATATAAGAAAAAGCTGATCTCTGAGTATGGGTAGATAAATAAAAACATACAATCAAAAATAAAGATACTATATTTCATTTTCTGTAATTAGATGGAATTTAAATATGGAAACAGGAAAGAGGTTTTGGTGTCCAAAGAAATAAAAGAAAGAAACAGATAGAAAAATACAAAAACCTGTACAGATTCTGGTTATCAGCCCTTTATCAGATGTGTAGCATGCAAATATTTTTTTGTCTGTTCACTCTCAGGATAGTTTCCTCAGCTGTGCATAAGCTTTTAATTTTATCAGGTCCCATTTATTTATTTTTGTTGCTACTGTGATTGCTTTGGGGGTCTTCTTCATAAATTCTTTGCCTAGGCTGATGTCAATTAGGGTTTTTCCAACATTTTCTTCTAGAATTCTTATGGCTTCACGTCTAAGGTTTAAGTCTATAATCCATCCTGAGTTGATTTTTGTGAGAGGTGAGAGGTGTGGATCTTGTTTCAGTCTTCTGCATGTGGCTATCCAATTTTCCCAGTACCATTTATTGAATTTGAACTTAGGAAAATCAGCAAGAAAAAATCAAGCAACACCATTAAAAAGTAGGCAAAGGACATGAACAGAAACTTTTCAAAAGAAGACAGAATAATGGCCAGCAAACATATAAAAAAACTCTCAACTTCTCTAATCATCAGGGAAATGCAAATCAAAACCACAATGAGATATCATTTAACTCCAGTGAGATTGGCTTTTATTAAAAAGTCCCAAAACAACAAATGTTGGCATGGGTGTGCAGAGACAGAAACACTCATACACTGCTGCTGGGACTGCAAATTAGTACAACCTCTATGGAAAGTAATCTGGAGACACCTCAAAGAACTAAAAGTAGAACTACCATTTGATCCAGCAATCCCACAACTGGGTATTTGCCCAAAGGAAAAAAAGACATTCTGTAATAAAGACATCTGCATGTGAATGTTTATAGCAGCACAATTCACAATTGCAAAGATATGGATACAACCCAAGTGCCCATCAATACATGAGTGGATTAATAAAATGTGGTATATGTCTACCATGGATTACTACACAGCCATAAAAAAGAATGGTGAATTAATGCTTCTGATATTATCCTGGTTGGAGCTGGAGCCCATTCTTTTAAGTGAAGTATCATAAGAATAGAAAAACAAGCACCACTTTTACTCACCATCAAATTGGTACTAACTGATCAATACTTATGTGCACACATGGAAATAATATTCATCGGATATTGGGCTCATGGGAAGGAGATGGAGAGGATAGGTAAATTCACACTTAATGGGTGTGGGGTGCACTGTCTGGGGGATGTTCATGATTGTAGCTCTGACTTGGGCAGTGCATAGGCAATATATATAACCAAAGCGTTTGTACCCCCATAATATTCTGAAATTTAAAAAAAGTAAAGATACAAAAACCTTCTTCTAAGGTATCTCACAATTTTAAAAATAAGAATTAAAAATGTGCCACCCATGAGTATAAGATCTCTAAGGGTCAAAGTTGGTAAACTTTTGCTGACCATAAGCAAAATATTTTATCAGTACTGATTCAATTCACTCACTACTGATTTAATCATTACTGATTCAATATTATTTTGCTTCTTTCACTGGTCCATTTATCTGCTGGTTGTATATATCTTTTTTTCCTGAAATTTTGCTTGTTTTATCCGATTCTTCTCTTTGTATAGCTTTTGTTTTATTATGTTCATTTTCAATAGAATGTGTAGTTTCCTTCACTGTTGTGGAACAACCTGGCAGATGATTTAACTTTCCTTTGTATCAGATGGCACATTTAGAATTTGGATTGTTAAAAAAAACAAGAGTTCTGGAGAAAATCCAATGGACATAATTGCATTTTTTTTTCAGATAGAGTCCTTTGAACAATCAATTGAATGGAATATTTACACTCATTCTTTTACCATTTCTATAAATTCTGTTTTTTAATCTTAAAATGATTACTTTCATACCTGTGGATTCTTTATCTTTCCAATTGGAATATGGTATAATATATTTATAATTTTTTTAAATGTGATCTCCTAATGCATGATATAAAACTGTTTTTTTCTAAGTAAATTTTTACCTAATGTGAGTCAAATATAACAATGTTATAAACACTTTTTAAACAATTTTTTCTGCACAGGTAGATCACAAGATACACTTTAACAATTTGACAAGATTATGAAAAATGTGGTTCTGTCACTTTACCATTAGAGTTGAAAATCATTATAATTTTCTATGAATTCAATAAAAATAGAAAAAATGTAAATCCAATCTTTCTTTTCTTCCTTCTATTTTTGTTACTACTAATTTTTTACTAGACAGAATAATAACCCCCTAAAATGTTTACATTATAATTTCCAGAAGCTATGAACATATTCCATCTATGCCAAAAGAAGCTTTGCTGATGTGATTAAGTTAAGGATGTTGAAATGGGAAGAACATCCTGGGTTATCCAGGTGGAACTAGTCACAAGGGTCTTTATAAAAGGAGGCAAGAAGAGTTACAGTCTGTCCTTCCTGGTAGACTACATTGTGGATTTTGAACTTGTCTAGCCAGGCTCCACTATTTTGTGAGTCAATTGTTTACTATTCAACTCTAAATATATATCACGTAGGAATTTTGTTTCTCTGGTTAAATCTGACCACCACAGTTACAAATGTGATTACGTGATTACTGTGGAATTGTTTGCTAATGGCAAAATCATTGAGGAGATCATCATGTTCCAGAAATTGAGCACTTTGATTCAAATAAATAAACTGGCCAAACTGGAGTAAATGCATAATCCACAAATTCTAGGAGTAAGTGCACAATCCTTTAATTGACCTTAAGGGGGAGGTAAATTTGTTTTCCAATTTTAAAGTAACCATAAAGCTTTTTAAAATATATGTTTCCAAATGCATTCTATTTTTCCTTTACCAAAGGATCAAAGGCTTTTTTTTAGGTTTATTTCATATATCCCATTTAGTTGTAATTTAACTTAAATGATAAAATGTATTTACTTTGTAAATATAAAATGTTTTATTACATTCATTAAAATATTCTACATTTTAACAAATGTTGAACTGGTTTCTGGTGAATTTTGGTCTGGCCATCCAAATGATTATATTATACCAGTAAATTAATCTGCCTGCTTTTCTTTTCTCTGCCCCATACAAGGTGAGTTTAAAATATACAAGGTGAGTTTTAAATTCCATCTTCACATGGTAGCTCGTGTGGGATCCAAGATCTCCCCTAATGACAGCAAAATAGCTATAGCAGGTTTTGATTTTGAAAGCTTTCATTGTGTAATCCACAGATTTCCACTGACCTCTCTTTCCCACTGGCTGAAATTGGGTCAAATGCCCATCCATGGATCAATCACTTTTGCCGAGAGAACGGGATATTCTTTTTGTCTTTAGCAATTCAGGGCGGGCTCATCCCTGTCGCGATGAAGTGGATTTGATTTCATCCAAATTACATGCACAATTTATTTTAATATATTAATTCCCTAAGGGAAGGGAATAGATATGAAACAGGTAACCAAAAACTCCAGTTTGGGAAATTGTTTTATTGAAATATCCCTGATGGTAGTGTTTTCATTTTATAAAGTTACATAACATATATAGATGAAACAACCTATAATATATAACTAATACTTATTGAACCCTAAGGAAGTAATGTGTTTTAAATGCTTCATATATATCCACTTATTTAGGCTTCACAAATGCTGTAACAGGGAAGTAATAATATTGTTCCTCTTTTATTGATGAGGAAACTGAGGAATTGGAAGAGTATTTTGACCCTTTCTATATTCATTTAGCTAGGAAATAAATACAGAGAATATGACTCCAGAGCCCCAAATCTTAAAAATATAAATCATGGTTTTCAGGAGAGATTAAAGAGTTTTTATCTAAGATTTACAGCAACTAGGTGTTCAACTGTGATCTGAACCTAGGCTTCTTATAAATTTTTCCATGTTACGTTTTAAGTTTTCTTTCTGAAGTAAATTATATGTACTAATGGCTCAAGGATTAACATACAGTAATTGATTTATTTATCATATTTACATTATTACAGTCATTTGCTCAGTTTATATTAAATGAAACATCCGCCATGAAAAGTGATTAGCTGAAACCTGACAGAACATACTTTGTAACTATTTGGTTAATGGAAAGACAATCAATAAACTAATGTTTTTAAAATCATAATACCTTTCCTTACTTTGGTTTTATTATTTAGTATTTATTTATGTTACAATATTTAATATCACTGATGATGCCTTTAAGTCAATATTTAAAATATAATATTTATAATAGCTAATAAATTATTAGAGCATTATTAAAATATACTTATCCAGATATTCAGGAAATATATTATTTTCCCAAATACAATGTTAAATAAATTTCATGATTACCAAACACTAAACTATTGACCTAAAAGAAAATTGCCTTTGTTTTCATGTGTCTTTGAGGCAAGAAATCCAGAAAAAATTATTTCAGAGAGTGACTATGAATCTCTCAGTTAAGTAAGTTAAATAAAATAATTAAAATGGTCCTAAAGTTATGATCCCATATTCCTATGAAAATATAAGCCATAGAGTGAGTATAGTGTGCTTTATGCAGGTATGAATGTCAAGGAGATTTTAGTTTTATTTTTTCACACACTTTAACTAACATCCTTAACCAAAGAATGCTACTTTTGTGCCATTAAAAGCAAACCAAATGCCAGAATACATTCTTATCCATTTTTAAACAAATCAAAATTATTCAAGTAAAATCTCAGCTGTTTGGTTGTTTGCATGTGTGTATGTTGTCAGGGACGTGTCTAAACCCTTAGTAATTTCATATTACACATACTTAAGCATAAAAGATTGGCATTTGCCTTTATTAAACCTTAGAATGGCTTAAACAAATGCTCTTTTCCCTTTTTTTAATAACCATATAAATTGCTCCAGTTCTCTCCAAAGTTATATTCAGGTATGGTTTCATCAAAAGCTAAAGAAGAGGTTTTTTTTTTTTTTTTCTCCTTTCCCTTTGGTTTTGATAATTTTGTTTTGTCTCCTATTCCTGTTTATGATTGCAATCAAGAGTACATTAGTAGTAACCAACCCCAGACTTTCCTGATGATTGATATTAAGCCAACAATCTGTTTATAATTTTATCATATATTTGTACTAAGCAGTGAATATGTGCTCTGGTATTTTAAATTTTGGTCCTTTAATTCTGCAATTACTGTAAAGCTGTAGAAAAAAGAAAGGTTTGGTTTGGTCAGAGGACTACAAAGCCATAGGCCAATCTACAATCAGGGCACAAGCCTCCATGTTGATGTTGGCACGCTACCCAGATTCCTTTCTGTGGATGTGTCCATCATTCTCTATATACCTTGAATGTAGGGTGCTCACGTTCATAGCTACAACTTTCTGAGAATCACTCTCCACAGACCAGAGACATTTAGCCTGTTACAGGGAGCTTGGATGTTGACTTTTCAGGTGTGAGCCTCTCATCCAACCAGGTACGTATTCATAGGTATAGAATCACCCTTGAGGTTGTCTGTCTTCTCTGAGATGGAGTTGTGGGCCTAAGGAAAGAGGAGAAAGTTGCCTGGTTCAAATTCCCCTCCCCTTAGCAGCTTAATTCCATTTGGTATAAAGAAGAAAAAAAATTCCCCTTCCTTGATCAAACTATGGTACACTGGTTTGGTCAGTGGTGGGAGAGGGGTCCTAGAAGCTGGTAGATACCACACATATGCCAAGTTGCAGGCCAGAGCCACCAAGTACCTGTGATAGTATGCATTCACCCAGCACCCAAAGAAAAGCCATCTTTGTTCAAGAGAGCATGGCATTAAATAAGAATCAAATAAAAAACACCATGACATTGCGATGCCATGGAACGATAGTAAAACACTTCATAGTTTAGAAATTTTCCCACTACTTTTGAACAAGGATCCCCCTTGTTAAAAGTGTACAGCTCCTTCTGTGTTTCTTTTCCATATCTTGATGCAAAATATGAGTATTATCAAATAATTGTTCTGTGGATGACTTTTTTCTCCTTCCTTTCAATTATGTTATCTTTCTTCTTCTTAACTTTGCTTCCTTGTGGTTTAATATATCACCTCTGTGTGAATGACTACTGTGTTAATTCTCTATGACTGCTGTAAAAAATTACCACAAACCCGGTTCCCTAAAACAATGCAAATTAATTATTTCAGGGTCCTGTAACTCAGAAATTTGAAATGAGACTGACTGAACTAAAATCAAGGTGCCAGCAGTGCTGTATTCCTTTCTATAGGTTCTAGCAGAAAATATGGTCATTGCCCTTTACAGCTTCTAGAGGTTGCCTGCATTTCTTTGCCTGTGGCCCCCTCTGCCATCCTCAAAGCTGTAAAACAAAAGCCAGATCCAGTCAGTCCTTCACTGTATCACTCAGATAGATGGGGTGAGGGGAATAGAAGGCTTATATATATTTTGGTACATTGCCCAGGAAATTTCACATCCCTTCTTTTTATATCCATGTGTTACATAGTCATGCCTAGATCCAAGGGGGCTAGAGATACATGCCTTGGCCTTACAGTTATTTTCTAGGGAAAGAAAATCAAACACTACAGTAAATCTTGGCTGAAGTCTGAATATAAGGCCACAAAATGTTTCTACATGCGCTTCTTCCCATGCACATGAGAGCCCCTATCTGAAGGAGATGTCACTTCATCAGACATAAACATATACATATATGTGTATGTGTGTCTCTCTCTCTTTCTCTCTCTCTCTATATATATTCCTTTTTATATCTGATATGGATAACATGTCTTAAAAACTTGTGAACTAAAAATAATTTAGCTTTAACATTCAATATACAAAAGTGAGTACCTGCGGCAAAAGCTCCTCTTTGGAAGAGAAAATAATGGGAGACATATAGGTCATGGATTCACAATAATGATTAAGTCATACCAGCAGAGAATTATGAGATCCTCTGCCAAGAATTGTGAAGTATTTGAGATATCATCTTACTTACAAACTAACAGTTTAGCTTGGCTAGTTTTGTTGATGCTGGTAGAATATTTAAGATTTCTGGATCACAGATGAAAGAAAGTTTAATATTCACAGTAATAGCAATAGCCAGAGTATCAGCATTTGTTTGTCCTTGTTCTCTGGATCCCAGTTTATTTTTTGTTCAAATTATTCTATCATGGGCGATTGCAGTTTCTTTAGTTGGCTTCTGTGTTTCTTGACTTATTCAAGGAACTTATTCACTCTGTGTGTGGGCGAGAGTGACAGTGCTGAGTACTTCCTTTACTTTCTGACACTATGAGATGCTCCAGACTCATCTTGGATATATTCTGCCCCAGGCCTAGAGTTAGCATTTTTCTAAGAAGCCCTGATTCCTTTCATTGGATGACAGAAAGGAGTGCTTCCTGCCTACTGCTTGAACACTAAAATAATGAATCTTATTTAGGGTGTTGATGTGCTATCAACTCCAATAGATAGGGTAAAGGTGGTTGTAAAAACCCCAACCTTAGACAGAGACCTAATAACCTAAAAATTCACTCCTTTTGCAGGGTTTCATGAGTTACTTTTCAGTGTGGTAATTTAGGACACAGGGCTCATTCCATCTTATCCTTACTACTACTAGGAAAATGATTACTGTAATTATGCTTCTAGCTTGATAGAAAATTTGAAGTTAATTTTACTCTACTTCACCACTTAGCTACTATCAAGGCTAAAATGTATGTCTGCTGCTGCTTGCTATCAACCATTTAGCTAATATCAGGGGTAAAAAATGAAGTGTCTTCCTCTGCTGCTTCTTATTCAACACTTTAGCTATTGAAAGGAAACATATGTTTCTCTGTGGAAAAGATCCATTCATTATAACACCATTTTAGTTTAATCTTTAGTTTTCTCTCCTCCAAGCATCCTTAGATACCCCATCCTCTCAAAATCATCTCTTATTACAACCTTTTTTAACTCTTTCTAATTACTTCTAGTAAATTTGTCCTCCAGTTCCTTCTATACATAGATGTCTAGATTAATAATCCTACATCAAAGAAATTTTCATCACATTCCCTACTGAATATCTTACACTACTATTATGGCTAAAATGTCTTAAAATTTATCTTTATTCAAATTCCTCAGCTTTTCTCTTCTCACACTTTTTATATGTTAAATGATGCAGCCAATCTGACTTGCTCATCATTCCTTGAACACACCATGTGGTTTTCTTCCTCCCTGTTTTAATACTCTCTCAGCCCTTGTCATTGTGCTGAATTTTTACTTACTTTTAAAGCCTGACTTAAATGCCACCTTCTTCAGAGATGATGAAAGTGAATTTTCTTTCTCTGAATTTTGATAGAATCTTGTAGCTTTGGGAGCCACTTTCCAGTATTTTTATTTGTGTTATCTGGTTATTGTGATGACTACGTTGCATTTTGTCTGTGTAGACAAAATGCTCTTTCTTGATAAATTAAAACCAGTTAAAGAGTTTAATTTAAACATTTGAAATGTAACCATTAATATTTTCTCTGATATAATTTTTAAATTTTTTATATCATTATAATACAAATTAGTAGAAAAATTGAATGAGCAGACAGTTAAATATTTAAATCAGTAATTATAATAAATATAGATGAATAGTTTAGAAATTTAAATATGTATTATTTTCTCACATTGTATAAATATCTAAAAATATGAATACAAAAATGCATTCAGAAGTATTCATGTGTTCAAGAACCATAAATTTGGAAAACATTTTAATATATATTTTTACCATGTTAATTGAAATACATTTAAACATATATTTTTACTATCCTTTTAATATCCTTTTAAACAAAGACTCCACTTTTATTGCTATTTTATCAAATGTCCTGGGAAGAAAAGATAGTTAAATAATATTTATTTCTACAACCTGAGATATGAAAATTTAAGTTAGTACTTTCTAATCTGATTATGATTCAGAAAAAAGGAGGTATTTGAAAGGTCAATAATTAAATATCTAATCAGTTAAGTGTCTGTAAATCACAAAGTATTTATGAAATGTATTCATTAATAATAAAATTGGAAAGCTAAAATGGAATAGAGAGCTAAAGTTAGTCTTCTTAAGAAACTAGATGATGCTATCTTCTTCAGGGGTGAAGTAATTGAAATAAATTTCAAAGCAGTTCATTCATTTAGCAGACCCCATACCAAACATTTAAACATGAATTCCAAATTATTTTAATGTTCATATTATAATCACTCCATCTATATTAAAACCAATACAGTCAATAATATTAAAATAGAAAGTACTGATTTTACATATGTGTTCTCAACAAGTGTCTGATAAATAGGAAAGCTTTTTTAGTGGTTTTTATTTATTCAATTAAACCATGTCCATATAACCGATTTTACTGCTCAGCATTTGAAGTGTTAACAGTTGATTCTATGGCCTTTCCTCTAGCTCTGGGGGGTTTGAACATTTTTCTTGGTCAATTCTCCTTGCAACTTATAATTGCAGACATTCTTAGTTGCTTATCTAACAACCTGAAAATCTGGCTGAGGCCAGATGTACCAGACCAAGCACCAGGATTTCATGCTTGGAAGAGTTTATTGAGTAAACAGCAATAAGTTGATGGGTTTCAGGTAAACCCAGAAGAATGGATGTTGGTCAGGCATTTCTGAAGGGCCAAGATATAACATGTGATGACTTTTCTGAATTGAGGTTTTCCTCAAACATTCACTCTAGTCCTTTGTGTCTATGCAAATGCACAATGTAGAATTACTCACACATACTACCTCTAGGATGCGTATATTGTATGGTTTCTTGTTCTGTATTTTTTGCTTTCTTTCAAAGCTAAGTGGCCCTTATTGCTTATAGACTGAGGAAGCCTATTGTATGTGTTGAGTCTGGTTGTCATTCTGAAGCCAAGATGCTAGTTAGAACTATTCAGGTATTGTAGCGCTATGTCAATCCTCCATCATTCTGCAATCATCATATATATGGGAAAGAAAAAGATTTTCCTCACATGTAGCTTTAGTTTTTATATCATTAATCTATTTCAGGCTATGGTATTTCCAAAAATATTATTGATAAATATCAATAAATTATATTGCATCAGATCTTGGTCAAAGTTGATTGCCTTTCACTGTATGTTTTAACTCTCAGCATTCAAAGTAGAGTAATGGAAGTTAAACTATATAAATATAGAGGTTTATTTATACATTTTAAATCTGTTAATGCACTAAAAAAATTGATTCACTGACTCATATAGTCAACCTAGCTTGGTGATAATATCAACAGGTATTCTAAAATTTTTAATAATTGGTATATTGGAATTTGTGATGTAGCAAATTGTCAAGCTGAGAAGAAATATGTTTCATGGGTTAAAGTCTATATGAGGTTATTAATTCTCTTTTATTTAACTCCTATAATTTTATTATCAAGATACCTGGGCTTTTTAGAATATCTCTAATAGCTTTGAAATAATAAAGGGAAAGTGGATCACAGTCAAATACTGCGGTTATCAAATCTACCCAACAGCTCAATGGAGGTGGCAGAACATTGGAATGCTTGCCTTTACCATGAAATTTCATAAGTAGCCACTTGATGATAGAGTAATAAGCTTGTGTAGAGTAATTTCCTTCCATAAAGTTGTGTTTACTAAATGAATAACATATTTATAAATTTTGGACAAAAGTCTACAAGTCAATTCATGTCAATTAAAATATGATTCACAATCATAACCTTCTAAAATTTTCAGTTGAAACATCTAAATTTGTTACTACTAAAAATTACTTTTATATCTTCTACATTTTCCTTTTGGGGAAACATTTCATAATCAAGACTAAAGGCATCTGAAATCAAATGTATTTTCTAATAGTCACTTTTTGACAATCATATCAATGCTCAAATTTGCAACTATTTCATGTAGCAAATAAATCCAAAATTAATTAGTTTTGTATTATGTGGCAGACATTCTTCTTTGATGTGATTTTTAGCATGGCTGGGGCATTCATAGATTCCTATAACATCTCCAGCACAGACCTGTGTCCTATTTCTATGCAGTGCCTACCTGGGCCCCACATAATGCACCTATGTATAATAAAATAACTTCTATTGATCAAAACACTGCTGAAATGAAATGTCTCCTGTAATATTTACTCTGAGTGTTGCTTATTTTTAAATAAAATATTTTAGCTGAATAATTACTATAATATAAAAATAAAAACATGTTGCATTTATTTTAATGTAGGAGTAACGTATCTTAACAGAAATTACTGCCATACTTGGTGGCTTAATTTAATACAATATTTTAAAACAACTTTATGTCAGACACTGTGGTAGGATTTGAAGATATACAGATAATACCACACAGAGGAAATCACAGAATGGATACCATATAAACTATTGGATGCTTAACCCTACACTGACAATCTTTGTTAGATATGTTCTAACAACTCATTTGTTTCAACAAATATATTCTTCTGTGCAGTGTCAGATTGTGGATTTTGAAGGTAACTGCTAATAACAATAGTATTTTTAGGTTTTGCTTGTGTTTTTCTCTATAAATTGCAACAAGAAAAATTGTCTTCAAAAACTGAAAGCACATATTAATTATTGTTAAGTGTTTAAAACCATTTTTCAAGCATATGTATTTTTAGCAGGGTAAGATATAAATTTTTGTTGGTCTGACTGGATTATCTGTAGTTTGTGTGGTAAAAGCACTAAAATACGATAGCAACATTTCTTCTGAAATATAGATATATAACAAAGTCATGGAAAAATATATTGCAGGGATTTATTCTTGAATCAATGTACAGTGAAATAAGGCACATAAATCCCCAGATAACAATGGGAAAATAGATGCAATATTATCTGAAAGATACAGCTGAGGAAAAGGAGTTTACACAGGTGGAGTGCTGTTTCCTTAATATTTATGTAGCACTTTGTAATGGTAGTGTATATTGTGTAAGACAGGAGAAACAAAACGCATATTGGTCTAAAAATTGGACTTGAAAGCTCAAAAAGACACATGTCTCTCTATCCACATTAGTGCTCCCAGAATTGGAAGTTTTAGAGCATTTGGAGGTTCTTTTGGATAAGAAAGAGAAACATACTGAAGGATGCATGACCTGGTTGATAGTGCAATCTTTTTAGGAATATATTTATATAATTTCTCATGAAAATTTCCTGTGAGAAGCTTCAGTTTTTTCATGTGAAATTGCTATTGATTGAAAGAAATACCTACTGTAAATTCCTATGCTACTTTGACCTAATTATACTTAAATAGACTTTAAATTGTGTATCCCATAGGAATTCTGCCTTCTTCCTTAATTTTTACATATGTAAAAAGAAGAAAGGGAAATAGTGTAACAGAAAGAAAAGTAAATCTGAAATGGTGTTAAGAAAAGGCACAACAGTTATCCAATGTGAGTAATTAATTTTAAAATACTTTAGTTAACCAGGGACCATCTTAAACAAAATAGTTTGCTATCCTATGTTGAAAGTCTCAAAAAAATGGCCTACCAAAAAGTCATGGGATGTTGGTGCAAGATAACTTAACTTTAAATGTTAGTTGACTGATCTGATTTTAGTTTTGCATTGTTGATAAATAGTAATTATATTTATTTATATATTCTCATGGTAAGAATGCCTTCCTCTGTGCCTTATGTTCCCAGAAATATCAAGATAGGCACAATAGACCAGCATAAACCATATTTCATAACGCATATATCAATTTGAGCATATGTATAAATTTGCTTTGAAGTATTAGCTTTCTATCAGGGTAAAAATATAATCCAGCCTCTTCAAGTTACATAAAACCATGCCAGGCATTATAAAGGTTCATCTTATTTCCAAAGGGATTGAGGTGGTTATTTAACAGGGTAAGAAATACACACACTCTAGACTTTCATTGAAGACATAACTTTGAATTGTTAACTGAATCTCATAAGAACTCTCAACTAAGAGAATGATTACTTATGGAAAACTGTGTAAGTGCATAGTATCCTCTCACTTCCCTAAGTAATGTAGGTACCACCACTGGATCAAATCAGACAAGTATTACTCTTAAAAAATTTGACCTAACAGAAGATGCTCTAAAAATTATATTATAGGGTATTGTATTGTACAGACCGCTTCAGGTTTGACTTAAGTCAGGCAGATTCTATCTGTTATAATGAACACAATGGTTCATTGTGGCAAGACAAAGACTAGACATGTTTGCCCTGAAATCCAGAATTTGGGAATAAAAATCATTGTTTAATTGCAAGCAAGAACGTGAATGAGAGTCGAATCTCCCATAAGAGAGATGATTAAACTCCAAATTGAAGGATGGGATGAATTAGGAAAGAGTGAAAGTCCCAAGTGGCGTGTCTTATGTTATCATTTATATTTTCTTGTAGACTAACTCAGAGAGAGCCCATTTCTCTGTGTGAAGGCTAACGTAGTTTGAAATAACAGATTGTATTAAGAAATTGCAACACTAGGCATATTATAAACAATGAATAACCTTAATGAAGTTACAGTTCATACAAAAACCAATTCCCACACAAGTGGAATAACATACTTTGTCCACTACAGAAAGAGATTTTTTAATGGAATAAAGATATTAAGATCATATCAACATCTCAGGCTTTGTGCTGATGCCACAAGAAGGTATGTCTAAAAGTCATAGTGCCAGAGAAATAAGAATAGAGTCCAAATGGTTATTTGTGCAGTGAGCATAAGAGGCACGCTAATGAACACCCCTTCACTAAACACTGATTATGAGATAAATAATATTCCCATATTAACCCCAAATATTAAGATATGCTTATATAAATGTTATCTTTGTTACTCATTTAAGTCTCTTTAGATATAGAAATACTTACTTGACAAAGAGGTCAAGTAAGTTCTGTTTCATATAAGTATGTACATGCAATCATATATAAAGATTGTCTTTAAATCAAAGCTTTATGAAAATTAGAAAAAGATGGCAACACAAGCTGTGATATTAGGAACATATATCTCATGCTATGTATAAATTAAGCCTGATTATTAAAAAGCAGCTATAAATATTGTTTGGAGAATTTCATCCATATTTATTCATTTATACCTTATCTTGTTTGAGGTTTTTAGGCCATTTTAAGGATGCACAAAATGCCAGAAATAATAGGGCAGGAGTAGATGAGAAAAAAGTAGCTTTACATTATTTGATTAAGTCAGAAAGAATACAAATAAATGAACTAAGCATTCAACAGAGGTGCTCAAATGAAACATACCTAAGCACAGTTATAGGAGATACTCGAGGAAAAAAGTGAATAAATTAAATTTGATCACAGAAAACATATATTACATGTAAATAGGTTTTTACAAACACTATACAAATGTAGTCCTCTATTATGTCTGATCAAGTGGGAGAGAAAAAGGGAAAGAGAGAGAGAAAGCAAATATATAAAAAATGATAAAGTGCATCCTACCACCACAGAGGAAGAAAATAATTTTAAAGAATATATTAGTATATCAGCACAAGAACATACTAAGACATAGACATTTTAGATGAAACATTAAACAAATTGCCATGTTTTATTTCAAGAGATTAGAAAATCTCACTGAACACTGAAAACATAGAAAGAGGAATACTTTCCCTAAAACCTTGTTAGGACTTTTTTTCCTGGCATTTAAAGGCTTTGAGGTGGGATTCTAGATGCACACATCTGATCAGTTCACTTTCTTGATTCAAATCCCATCATATTTGAGTCGAGTCTGGAGGTTACTTTTAAATTTCTATTAAATATATTTGAACATTTTTTCTGGAAGTATCCATAATTATTCAAAAACTTTATCATTTCAACTCTTTTATCAAAGCAAATATTTACCTAATTTAAATGTATCTTTCCTGTATTCATTTATTGTTAAAAACATATACAATATTTGTTCCATGTTGTTATTATTATAGATAGTTCATAGCATCCCTTTTTTCAATAAATTTTTTAATTACCCAAAATTTCCCAAATTTCCTAACTACAAATTAAGAAATATTTAAATTATAAAAATATTTAAATATTACTGATGGTTTTTTCTTACAATTTTTTTTGCATTCTAGAATTTAATTTTATCTTGCTGTTGTGTATTGCTGAGTAATTCTTTAAGAAAAGGTTTAAAGGTAGTAAATTCACTTAGAAATTTTATTTTTGTTATTTTAGTTTTTTTCTTCTTTTTATTTTCTTTGGACTAATCAGGACTTCCAATAACAGATGTTGAAATATCCAAGTATGTCTTAGAAAATTATAATTTCTTTTTAAATATACATTTCTAGGTTGTTTTGCACTATATTTTGAGATCTCTGTAGCTTAATTATCAGTGTTTATTAATTTGAATTTATTTTTGCATTATATTTTATTTTAAAACAGCTTTTTAATTACATTTTTAAAATGGAGTGATACCTCTTAAAATTTTTTCTTGCCATATTAAGGTTATTTATAAAGGCATAACTCATTTTATTGTACTTTTGTTTATTGCACTTTGCCCATATAGCATGTTTTTACAAATTGAAGGTTCTTGGCAACTCTGCATCAAGCTAGTCTATTGGTACCATTTTTCCAACAAATATGCTCACTTCATGTCTCTGAGTCACATTTTGGTAATTCATGCTATATTTCAAACCTTTACATTATTATTATATCTGTTATGGTGATCTGTGATCAGTGATCTTTGGTGTTGCTATTGTAATTTGGAAGTGGGCACCAAAACCATGCCCAAATAAGATGACAAATTTTATCTTTAAATGTGAGTTTTCTGAGTGCTCTGCCACCCAGCTGCTCCACACCCCCAGCCCCACCTCCTCTCCATGCCTCTTCTCGTGCCTCCCTATTTCCTGAAAAACAACAATATTAAAAGTAGGCCAGTTAATAACCCTGCAATTGCCTCTAATTATTCAAGTGAAAGGAAGTGTTGCATGTCTCTGACTTTAAATCAAAAGCTAGAAATAATTAAACTTAGTGAGGAAGGCATCATGAAAACTGAGTTAGGCCAAAAGCTTGGCCTTTTTTTTATTTTTATTTTTTATTTTATTTTATTTTTTTATTTCAAAATATTATGGGGGTACAAACGTTGAGGTTACATATATTGCCTGTGCACCGACTGAGTCATAGGTAAAGTTAGGCCTCTTGTGTGAAACAGTTAGCCAAGCTAACTAATGCAAAAGAAAATTCTTGAAGAAAATTAAAAGCACACTCCAGTGAACACATAAGTGATAAAAAAAGCAAAACAGTCTAATAGCATATATGGAGAAAGTTTTAGTTGTCTATATACAAGATCAAACCAGTCACAACATTCCCTCAAGCCAAAGCCTAATATAGAGCAAGGCCCTAACTTTCTTCAATTCTACAGAGACTGAGAAAAGGTACAAAAGAAAAATTGGAAGCTAGAAGACGTTGGTTCATGAGGTTAAGGAAAGAAGCCATCTCCATAATGTAAAAACGCAAGATGATGCAGCAAGTGCTAATGTCCAATCTACAGCAAATTATCCAGAAGATCTAGCTAAGATCATTGATGAAGGTGGCTACACTAAACAACAACAACAAAAATAAATAAATAAGGAAATAAATAAATATCGATGGAAACAGCCTATTATTGGAAGAAGATACAATCTAGAAATTTCATAGCTAGAGAGTAGAAGTCAATGTCTGGTTTCAAAACTCCAAAAGACAGGCTGACTTTCTGTTAGAGGCTAATGCGGCCAGTGACTTTAAGTTGAAGTCAATGTTCATTTCGCTTTCCCCATGCTAGGGCACTTAAGAATGAAGCTAAACATACTCCGCCTGTGTTCTACGAATGAAACAACAAAGCCTAGATGATAGCACAGTTATACCACAGTTTACTGAATGTTTTAGCCCACTGTTCAGACCTATTTCTCAGGAAAAAAAAAAAGATTTTTTCACAATATTACTACTTATTGACAATGCACCTGCTCACCCAAGAACTCTTATGGAGATGTGCAAGAAAATCAATGTCATTTTCATGCCTGTTAACACACCATCCATTCAGCAGCACTTGGATCAACCAGTAATTTTGACTTTCAAGTATTTTAAGAAAATCATTTTGTAAGTCTGTAGCTGCCATAGATAGTGAGTCCTCTGATGGATCTCAGTGAAGTAAACTGAAAACCTTCTGGAAAGAATTCATCATATTACATGCCATTAAGAACATCCATGATTCATGGGACGAGGTCAAACAAACTATTAACAGTAACAGAAGTTTGAAAGAAGTTGATTCCAACCCTTATGGATGACATTGAGGAATTGAAGACTTCAGTGGAGGAAGTAACTTCAGATATGGTGGAAACATCAAGAGAACTAGAATTAGAAATGGAGCCTGAAGATGTGACTGAATTACTATAATTCGTGTTTAAACTTGAACAGATGAGGAGTCGTGTCTTATGGATGATGAAAGAAAGTGATTTATTGAGATTAAATTTACTTCTGGTGAAGATGGTATGAACATTACTGAAATGACAACAAAGGATTTAAAATATTACAAAAACTTAGCTGATAAAGCAGTGGCAGGTTTTGAGAGAATCGACTCCAATTTTGAAAGTTCTGTGGGTAAAATGCTATCAAACAGAATAACATGCTACAGAGAAATCTTTCATGAAAGAAAAAGTCAATTGTTGCGACAAGCTTAATTTTTGCCTTTTTCAAAGAAATTGCCATAGCCATCCCAGCCTTCAGCAATACCTTTGTCAGTCAGCAGCCATCAATATTGAGGCAAGATCCTCCAACATCAAAAATATTACAATTTGCCAAAGGCTCAGAAGACTGTTAGCATTTTTTAGAAATAAGGTATTTTAAATTAAGGTATGTGCATTGTTTTTTAGATATAATGCTATTGCACACTTGATAGACTACAGTATACTCTAAACATAATTTTTATATGCAGGGGAAACAAAAAACACTTGTAAAACTTTATTGTGAAATTTGCCTTATTGTGCTGGTCTGTAAACTAAACCCCTCCATATCTCTGAGGTATGCCTGTATTGCACTTCGCTGTAGTTTTAATTTCCCCTCAGGTTTAAGTATTTTTATTGTATTGATTTGTTTTCCAAGTTGTGTGTCCTGTTTCATGATACTGGTATCCATTCCACAGAATGTTTGATCATTCTGTGTTCCTAAATACTTTAGCCAGATGTGGTAGTGAGAAGTTTGTCTTCCAGAAGCCTCTGGCCAAAATTCTCTGGGGATCGATCTTTTAAGTCCCCTTGCAGATATTTTAGCACACTTTTGCTGCAGAAATTTTTTTGCACTGGCATTCAATTTAAAGGGAGACACCAGAATCCTTTGCTCCTAGAGTTGGTGTTTCTGACGAGCATTGGTACCCATGAATGATGAGTGTTCATGTCCAGCTGGGTCCTAGCTAGAGATTCTACAGGAAAATATCAGTTGTTTTAGTTGTTGTATGTCTTGCCTATATAAGTTTGAGTTTTTTCAAGTCTTTTAGGTTTTCTGGAAAATTATTCTATTTGCCTTTATATTTTCTAGAAATATTAATAATTCTTGCCTGATTCTAAAATACCTATTAGTTTTAGAATATTGTATTTTTGTCCTTAAGTTTATTTGTCTTAAAACTGTTTTCCTTTTCATTCCAACAGCATTTAATAGAAACAGAATGTAATCAATTTTTCCAGTCATAAAAGATATTTTGTCTTACTGTTTATATGGGTCAATTTCTGGTATTCTTCTAACTACAATGTATTAATTCTTTATGTTGGGTATGATCCTTAGAGTTTCATTTACAAACATTATTTCATTTAATTCTCAGTGCAATTAAGGCATACATTATTATTATAATTGTTTTAAAGACAGAGAAAAGGAAATGGAGAGAAATTAAAACATTTGTTCACTGTTACACAATTATTAAGAGGAGGATTCAGAGGTCTTTCTGGCAGAATTTGACTTTAAGACCCAAACTCTCTATAACTTTACCTCTCTCTAAACAAAACTGGGTCAAGAATATTTGTGAGAGTAGTAATTTCTTTATGTTCTGTGTCTTTTTTACTCCTTCCACTTTTGTATTTAAAACTAAAGAGGCTTTTACAAATATTCTCTTCCCCATCTCTAAGCCTACCACATCTTGGCTTCAAATTTCTTGTAAGTCAACCGCATTAAAAAGGAGACAATTCTTAGGGGAAATGCTTCCAAATTTTCCCCATTCAGTAAGATACTGGTTGAGAGTTTTTCATGTATGGCTTTTAAAATGTTGAGATGTGTTTCTTTTATGCTTAGTTTATTGAGGGTTTTTATCATAAAAGGGTGCTGGATTTTTTCAAATGCTTTTTCTACATCTATTGAAATGATAATACGATCTTTGTTTTTGCTTCTGTTTGTGGTGAATCACATTTATTGATTTACATATGTTGAAACATCCTTGCATCCGTGGGATGAAGCCCACTTGATCATGGTGAATTTTCTTTTAACATGCTATTGAATTCAGTTTGCTAGTATTTTGTTGAGAATTTTTGTATCTATATCCATAATGAATATTGGTCTTTAGTTTTCTTTTTTGTGGTGTCTTTTCCTGGCTTTGGTATCAAGGTGATACTGGCTTTATAGAATGAGTTAGGGAGGATTCTTTCCTTCTTGATATTAGGGAATAATTTCTGTAGGATGGGTACCAGTTCTTCTTTGTAGGTAGAATTCACCTGTGAACCCATCTGGTCTGGGATTTTTTTGTTGTTGGTTTTGGAAGATTTTTTATTGCTGCTTCAATCTCACGGTTTGTTATTGGTCTATTCAGGATTTCCATTTTTTCCTGATTGAGTCTTGGGTGGTTGTATATTTCCAGGAATTTGTCCATTTCCTCTACATTTTCTAGTTCATGTGCATTGAGATTTTCATAGTATTCACAAACGACATTTTATATTTCTGTGGTATCAGTCATAATATCTCCTTTTTCATTTCTGATTGAGCTTCTCTGGGTTCTTTCTCTTCTATTTCTAGTAAATCTAGCAAGGGGTCTGTAGATTTGCTTTATATTTTCAAATTACCAATATTTGTTGTGTGGATCTTTTGTGGGTTTTTTTTTTTTTTTTGGTTTCTAATATGTTTAGTTCTGCACTGAGCTCTGTTAATTTCTTTTCTTCTGCTGGCTTTGGGTTTGGATTGCTTTTCTTTTTCTAGTTCCTTGAGATGTGACATTAGATTGCAGAAAACAGTCTGGAGATTCCTCAAAGAAACAAATATAGAATTACCATCTGACCCTGAAATCCCACTACTGGGTATCACCCAAAGGAATAGAAGTCATTTTATCAAGGAGACACCTGCACTCTAATGTTTATAGCAGCACAATTCACTGTCACAGAGATGTGGAATCAAAGTAACTGCCAGTTAATTCATGAGTGGATTAACAAAATTTGGTATATATATTTTATATATACACATATATACATATATATATACACACACACATATATGTGTATATATATATACACACACACCATGTAGTACTACTCACCATAAAAAAAGAATGAAATAATGTCTTCTGCAGAAATTTGGATGGAACTGGAAACCATTATCCTAAATGAAGTATCTCATAAATGGAAAAACACACAGCACATGTCCTAATATTTGGATAACAATCAATGGGCACACATGGACACAGTGTGATGTAAAGGTCATTAGAAATCAAGAAGGGGAGGGAAGGGGTAAAAACATACTTATCAGGAACAATGAACACTATTCAGGTGATAGGCACGCTAAGCATTATAAAAGCTACTCATATAACAAATGCATTTGTACCCCCTTAATATTTTGAAATAAAAAATAGAACTCTAGCAAAAAAAAAAAAAGGAAAGGAAAAAAAACAAGAAAATAAGTGCATCTCCCAAGGGTAAGCATTAATATGCACTTAAAAAGATTTGTTGCTTAGGGTGCATAATCTGCAGAAATGCAATTCTGCTCTCTACAGACACATCTATTTAAGATATTGGTTGAGATTTAACTATTTGTATATATGATGTTATAAAAAGTATTCTAGAATATGTTCTTTGATTTTTTTTAATTAATAGAATGAACGTATAATGATTTTCCTAAACAAAAAAATGTTTTTAACCAAAGATAAAAAACTCTCTCAACATATTACAGAGATTTGCACCAAAAGGACTTTTAATAATAAAAAATGAGTTGACTGACATTTTCTACGCATTTACTTGGTGCATTTTTATTACATAATTTTTTGTTTTGTATTTGTCATTTGTTATTATACTTTTATATAATATAAGGAGAGTTCTTGTAAGCTCCAAGGAAAAAAGAACCTATTGTGTTTTTTAACTCTATAATCCCAGTCAGTCCCTGGCAGAGATACTAGTAGGTACTGACTGACCTAATATCTTTTAACCATGGGACTTAAACACAACTATCATTGTCTTTCCCATGATCAAAATTTTTAAATATTCATTTCCTAATAACTATTGTATTCTAATTTAATTCCCTAATTATTAACTGAGAATTTATTTTGTGTCAAATAACTTTAGGTTTTTGAGGACTCAAAAATGAAGATATTGATCCTATCTTTGAAGAGCTTCTATTTTGGTGGGGAGGCTGAGCGCAATCATTCATAATACACTTTGCTGGGTTCTATAAGATTATACCAATGCTGCAAGACTATGTTAGATGCATTTCCTAATTTTTCTTGAAAAAACGAGAGAAACATTCACAGAGAGAGTGACATTTTATATAGTTATTAATGGATATGCAGTTATTTTGCTTCAATAACTAGGATAAGTGTTCTTGTCAAAAGTGGTCTTGTCATCCATTGTATGGATGTGTTAGTTTACTTTCACTACTGTGATAAATAACAGCAAAATTTTGAATTAAATAATTTTAAAAATTATCATACAGGACTGTGGGCCAGAATTCCTACACTGATTTCACTAGGCTACAATCCAACGGTTGTGAGTATGTTCCTATCTAAAGGCTCTAAAGGAGAATCTACTGCCATGCCTCTTCCAGCTTATAGAGATCACCTACTTTCCTTGGCTAGTGGCGCCTTTCTTAACCAGCAGCATTCATCTCTGTGTATCTTTCTTCCATAGCCACATTTTCTTTTGTTTCTTCTCAGTGGCCACCCTCTTCCACTTTATAGAACCCTTGGGATTACATTCAGCCCACACAGATAATCCAAGGTGATTATCTTACTTGAAGGTCAACTGATTAACAACATTAAGTCCATCTACAACCTTAATTCCTCATTGTCATATAACCTAATATATTCATAGGTTGCTTGCCACAATGGTGTATTAAGGAACCAGCAATTGATAGGTTTAGAAAGTAAGTGAAGTATCAGAAAAATGGAAAAACAAACACAACATGTACTCAGCATTAAATTGGTACTAATTGACCAAAACTTGTGTGCACATATGGAAGTAATATTCATTGGTGTCAGGCAGGTGGGAGGGGGGAGGAGGGGATTGATAAACTCACACCTAACAGGTGTGGTGCATGCTGTCTGGGAGATGAGCATGCTTGTAGCTCTGACTTAGGTGGTGCAAAGGCAATTTATGTAACCAAAGTGTTTGTATCCCAGTAATATTCTGAAATAAAAAATAAATAAATAAATAGAATTCTGGTACATAAAAATTGGTACAAATAAAAGAAGATATATCATTTTTTTTTAAAGTAGGGTACAGGGAATTTTAAGAGGGAGCACTAGAAAAGTGGCACATTATTTAGGACTGTATGTATAATTTTCTAAGGACTTTCACTGAATCTTAAAAATACACTCTTCCTCCTGTTATCTAAATCATCCTATACTGCATAGAACAGATACAATAATATTTATTGATTCCCCATCTCATCTATGACCCTTAATGACTTACTCTGTCACAAGATACCAATTAAAAATATATAATTAACCAGATATGTTTATATATAACTGCAATTATTTTATGACTAGCTGGCAGCAACTAGACTAATGCCTGCATGCTTATAAATATTTTAAACTACTTAAAATATCAAACACATTTTTAATGAAATTATCCTTGTATTGCCTAATACAGAGTATTGGTTAAGTAATGAATAATGTATAAAGCACACATAATATAAATTATGTTAAAATGAAGGCTACCTAGTTCTGCATTTATTTTAAGTTATAGCATGGAGTCTAATAGGTCAATATTGTCAAATCCCAATCTTAGGAAAGGGCTGGTCTGGCTAGGTAAAAATCACATGCAAGCTTGTCAAACATTTAGATTCAAAGGATACATTCAGACTTCTTAAGTCACAAAAGAAGCTGATAAACATGTAATGTAATTTTAAAGTAGGAAGCCAATATTCTAGGCCACCCATTGTTCTTTTGTTTGTTTTTAACTGTCAATCATATATCTGTATGTACCCTGAAGATCTTTTAACCTGATCTTTCTTTAAGAAGCAACAACTACAGAGCATAATATCCTTGGCCTTTAAGAAGTAGTCAATGTATCAAGGAGTAATCACTAAAACTAGTAAAATTATTGCAGTAGAATTAGTAGCAGTCTGGAAATAATATTAGATTTCTTTCAAACACATAGTTCCAACCAGTATATTGTTTACTTTACATTGCACTTATGAACGATTTTTTTAACTTTTTAAATTTCAAAATATTACAGGGGGTAAAAATGTTTTTGGTTACATGGATCACATTTGTACTGCTTCAATCAAGGTTATAAATCAACCCATCACCCAGATGGTGTTCACTGTACCCATTAGGGAAGTTTCTGCCCATCCCCTACCCCCCCACTGCTTGATTTTCACTGACTTTTACTTCCCCCTGTGCACATGTATGTTCATCAGTTATTTCCAATTTAATACTGAACACATGTGGTGTTTGTTTCTCCATTCTTGAGATCCTTCACTTACGATAATGGTTTCCAGTTCCATCCAAATTGTTTCAAAAGGCACTAATTCATCCTTCCTCATGGCTGGGTAGTATTCCATGGTATACATACAGCAATTGTGAATTGTGCTGCAATAAACATTGAAGTGCAGGTGTCTTTTTGATAAAATGACTTATTTTCCTTTGGGTAAATACCCCAACTGGGATTGTTGAATCAAATGGTAGGTCGACTTTTAGTTCTTTGAGGAATCTCCATATTATTTTCCACAGATGTTGTACAATTTGCAGTACCCCAAAAGTGTATAAGTAATCCTTTCTCTCTGCATCCACACCAGCATCTGTTGTTTTTGGACTTTTTATTAAAAGCCAATCAAACTGGGGTAAAGTAATATCTCATTGAGGTTTCAATTTCCATTTCCCTCATGATTAGTGATGTTGAGCATTTTTTCATATGTTTGTTGGCCATTTGTCTATCTTCTTTGGAAAAGCTTCTGTTCATGTCTTTTGCCCACTGTTTAATGGGGTGGTTTGTTTTTTTCTTGCTGATTTGCTTGAGTATTTTGTAGATTCTGGTTGTCAGAACTTTGGTAGATGTATAGGTTGCAAATATTTACTCCCATTCTGTAGGTTGTCTATTTTCTCTGTTTTTTAACTTAGCTGTGCATCAGCTTTTTAATTTAATCAAGCCCTATGTATTTATTTTTCTTGCTGCTGTGATTACAACTGGGGGCTTCTTCATAAATTCTGTACCCAGGCAGACATCTATAAGAGTTTTTCCAAAATTTATTTCTAGAATTCTTATGGTTTCATGACTTACATTTAAGTCTTTTATCCATCTTGAATTAATTTTTGTGTGTGGTGAGAGAGATGGATCCTGTTCCATTCCTCTGCATGTGTCTATTCAATTCTCCCAGCACCATTTATTGGATAGAGCTCCTTTTCTCCACTGTATATTGTTGTCTGCTTTGTCAAAGATCAATTGGCTGTATGTGAATAATTTTATATCTGGCTTCTCTGTTCTGTTCCATTGTTCTATGTTTCTATTTTTGTGTCAATACCATACTGTTTTGGTTACTACAGGCTTGTAGTAAAGTTTGAAGTCTGGTAATGTGATACCTTCAGATTTGTTATTTTTTCTTAAGAGTGCTTTGGCTATTTGGGCTCTTTTATGGTTTGAAACAAAGCCTAGAGTTATTTTTTCTAGATCTGTGAAATATGATGTTGGTATTTTGAAGGGGATTGCACTAAAACTGTAAGTCAGTTTGGGTAACATGGACATTTTAACAATGTTGATTCTATTGATCCATGACCATAATATATTTTTCCATTTGTTTGTGTCATCTACAATTTTGTTCCTCAGTGTTTCATAGCTCTCTTTATAGAGATCTTTCACCTCCTTGGTTAAGTATATTTCTAGGTATTTTATTTTCTTTGGAGCTACTGGGAATGGTATTGAGTCTTTGATTTAACTGTCAGCTTGACTGTTGGTGTATAAGAATGCTACTGATCTGTGTACATTGATTTTGTAACCTGAGACTTTGCTGAATTTATTTATCAACTCCAGAAATCTCTTGGTGGATTCTTTGGGGTTTTCTAGATATATATTCATATCACCAACAAAAAGTGATAGTTTGGCCTCCTCTTTACCAACTTGGATAAAAGTTATTTCTCTCTTTTACCTAATTGATCTGGCTAGGACTTCTGGCACTAATTTTAATAGAAGTGGTGAGACTGGGCACCTTTGTCTTGTTCCAGTTCTTGGTGGGGATGCTTTCAACTTTTTCCCATTCTGTATGATGTTGGCTATGGGTTTGTCATATATGGCTTTTATTAAATTGAGATATGTTCCTTCTATGCCTAATTTGTTGAGGGTTTTTATCATGAAAGGGTGCTGAATTTTGTTGAATGCTTTTTTTCTGCATCTATTGAGGTGATCATATGGTATTTGTTTTCACTTCTGTTTATGTGGTGAATCACATGTATTGATTTAAGTATGTTGAACCATCTTGGCATCCCTGGGATGAAGCCCACTTGATCCTGGTGGGTTATTTTTTCATGTGTTCTTGAATTCAGTTTTCTAGCATTCTATTTAGGATTTTTGCATCTATATTCATAAGGGATATTGATCTATAGTTTTCTTTTTTTGTTGTTCTTTCATGGCTTTGGTATCAAGCTGATACTGGCTTTGTAAAATGAGTTGGGAATGATTCCCACCTTCTTGATGTTATGGAATAATTTCTGCAGTATGGGTACCAGCTCTTCTTTGTAGGTCTGGAAAAAATTGGCTGTGAATCCATCTGGTCTGGGGCTTTTGTTAATTGGAAACTTTTTTATTACTGCATCAATCTCAGTGCTTGTTATTGGTTTATTCAAGAGTTCTGTTTCTAACTGATTGAGTCTTGTGAGGTTGTGTGTTTCCAGGAATTTGTCCATTTTCTCACATATTCTGCTAATGAGTGTACAGATTTTCATAGTATTCACATATGATATTTTGTATTTCTGTGGTATCAGTTGTAATACCTACTTTTTCATTTCTTATTGAGCTTATGTGAGTTCTTTCTCTTCTATTCCTGGTTAATCCAGCAAAAGGTGTATCAATTTTGTTATCTTTTCAAAGAATCAAGTTTTTGTTTCATTGATCAGTTGTATTTGTTTTGTTTTCCATTTCATTTAGTTCTGCTCTGACCTTAGTTATTTCTTTTCTTCTGCTAGCTTTGAGTTTGGTTTGCTCTTCCTTTTGTAGTTCCTTGAAACTTGTCATTAGATTGTTAATTTATGATCTTTCTGTTTTTTGATGTAGGCATTTAAGGCTATGAATTTTCCCCTTAGGAATGCTTTTGCTGTATCCCATAGATTTTGGTAGCTTGTGTGCCATTTTTTGTTCAGTTTGAGGAATCTATTGACTTCCACCTTAATTTCCATATTGACCCAATAATTGTTCAGAAGCAGCGTTATTAAATTTCCATGACTTTGTGTAGAATTGAGTGTTTCTCTTGGAGTTGATTTCTAGTTTTTTTCCACTGTTGTCTAAGAAGATAAATAGTATGACTTTTATTTTTTTGAATTTGTTTAGCAATATTTTGTGGCCTAAGATGTGAATAATCTTGGAGAATATTCCTTGTGCTAATGAGAAGAACATGTATCCAGTAGTTTTTGGGTAAAATGTTCTGTAAATGTTGTTAGGCCCATTTGTTCTACAGTTCCATTAAATCCAGTGTTTCTTTATTTATTTTCTGCTTGGATGATCTGTCTGTTCTGTCAGTGGGTTGTTGACATTCTTGCAATTACAATGCAATTGCTGCTGCTTGTCTCTTTGCTTAGATTTAGTAGGATTTGCTTTATGAATCTGGACACTCCTGTGTTAGGTGCATAAATATTTTGGATTGTTATGTCTTCTTGTAGAATTGTTCCTTTTACCATCATATAATGACAATCTTTATCTTTCTTTACTATTGTTGATTTAAAGTCAATTTTATTTGATATGAGAATGGCTACACCTGCTTTCTTTTGGTTTCCATATTTATGCAATATATTTTTCCATCTCTTCCACTTGAATCTGTATGAGTCCTTGTGGGTTAGATGTGTTTCCTGGAGACAGCAGATATTTGGGTTGTATTTTTTCATCCATTCAGCCAGCCTAAGTCTCTTGAGTGGGTCATGCAGACTGTTCACATTCGTTGATAGAATTGACATGCGGGATGCTGTTCTGTTCATCCTGTTTGGTATACATCATTGCTTTTTTTTTTACCTCTTGTGCTATTGTTTTATATAATCTCTGAGCTTTAGCTTTTGGATGGTTTTACAACGGTGGGTTTCTATTGTGCTGATACATGTATAATGCAGTTCTGAGTATTTCCTGCAGGGCAGATCTGGTCTTGATGAATTCCCTCAGGGTTTGCTTGTTTGGAAAAGTCTTCATTTCTCTTTCATATATGAAACTTAATTTTTCAGGATGCAAAATTCTAGGCTGGCAGTTGTTCTGTTTAAGAAGACTGAAGATAGGGCCCCAATCCCTTCTGGCTTTAAAGTCTTAGTTGAGAAATCTGCAGTTAGCCTGATGGGTTTTCCTCTGCAAGTTACTTGACGTTTTTGCCCCATGACTCACAGAATTTCCTCCTTTGTGTTGACTTTGGCCATTCTGATGGCTATGTATCTTGGTGATTGCCTCTTGCAATGAATCTCCCAGGTATTCATTGAGATTCTTATACCTGGATGTCTACATCTCTAGCAAGGCCAAAGAAGTTTTCCTCACTTATTCCCTCAAATAGGTTTTCCAGCCCTTGCGCATTTTTTTCTTCACCCTCATGGATGCCCATGATTTTTGTATTTGGCCATTTTACATAATTCCATATTTTTTTGCTGACTTTGTTCATTCCTCTTAATTCCTTATTCTTTATTTTTGACTGACTGAGTTACTTCCAAAGAATTGTCTTCAAGCTATGAGTTTCTTTCTTCTGCCTGGTCTAGTATTTTCTTAAAACCTTCTACTGAGTTTTGTATTTCCTTAAATGAATTTTTCATTTTTAGAAGTTCTATTTGATTTTTTTTTTTGTTATTGAATCTTTTTTTTATTGCAGAATATTATGGGGGTACAAACACTTTGGTTACATATATTGCCTATGTACTACCCAAGTCAGAGCTTCAATCATTAACATCCCCCAGACAGTGCACCCCACATCCTGAATCTTCATCTACAGAACGATATTTTTTAAGTACCCTCATCTTTATCCTACAGATCAAGAATCAAGGCCCAAAATGGGGAAGTGACTTGCACGAGGTCATATGGTGGCAGGGCTGGGGTACAAACTCTTTTTGGTTTTTGTTTTGTTTTATTTGTTTGTTTTCAGCTCTGTTTAGGTATAATTGACAAAATTATATATATTTAAAGTATACAATGTGATAATTTGATATATGTATAATTGTGAAATGATTACCATAATCAAGTTAATTAACATGTCTATCTCTTTAGTGAATATTTTATTCATTTCCTAAATTGTTTTCCTGGTTTCTTTTAGTTGGTTTTCTATTTTCTTTTGGATTTCATTGATGTTCCTTACAATCCATATTTAGAATTCTTTATCTGTCATTGAAATATTTTTATGTTCATTGGTATCCATTGCTAAAGAGCTGGTGTTTCCTTTTGTTCTGATTTTTCATATTTCTGGAGTTCTTTCCCTGATTCCTTGTCATCTGGAGCAGCTGTTGCTTCTTTTTTTTGGATTTTCTTTTCTTTAGATGGGGCTTCCCCCACCCCCCCCCTTTGAAGGGCATGTCTGCAGCATATGTTGGGTGAGAACCTTTTGCTTTTTGAGGTTGTGCTTTGATGGCAATCTAAGTTCTGGATGGATGCCTTGGTTGTAGACATCCTTAGTGTCGTGGTTTTCTGAGCTGCTAATTGTTTTTAGGCTGTAGCAGTGGTGAGCTATATGTGTGGGCAGATTCCCTCTCTCTCTTTGATGAGAAGGGATGGAATTCTTTGAAATCCTTTCTCTTTCCCTAGCCCTGTGGTCTTCTTAAAGTGTGAGTTGCATTGGCATGCCCAGTTTAATCTTTGAAACAGTAGGTGGTGCTTGTGGGTAAGAATCAACCACACCCTATATGATTGAGTCATTAAATATTGTAAAGGGCTATGCAAATTGACCTCCCTGTCAGAAGGTGGCACTTGCTGGAAGGAACATGCTGCAGTGTTGTTTTGGGGACTTGTGACTGGTTCTAGCTTCATTCGAGCACTTGAATGCCCCAGGTGGTGGGAGGGGCCCTAGGACTTCCAGGTGAGTCCTTATTCTCCACCACAGCACAGGTGGATCAAAGAGTGAGGCTGTGCTGGGCTGGGTGGGGTGATCCTGCCTTCAGGATCCACAAAATCTTGTCAGGTAGCTGTCTAGGCAGGCATTGAAGGTCCCTCCCAGACTGCTGGGGATAGTCACTATGGAGGGGCTAAAATGGCGCCACCCACCCAGAAAGTCTGCTTGTGTGGGCGGGGCCATCTCAGATTCACAATTTGGCTATCAGGATGGGTTTCTCTCTTCTCCCCCCCCCTACTTTGTGGTCTCCCTCCATCATCTGCCAGCAGTCAGGAGCTCAATCTAGCTGAGCTCCCCAACAGTGGTGCTGTGGGCTGGGAGCTTCCCTGTCCAGGATCCTGCCCTGGGCTGAGAGAGCTGTCTTCTTTTGTGGGGAGGGGTGCTCCACAAATGTGCTGCTGCTGTGACCCATATTGTGCTCTCTTTTCAGTTCTGTCCACATGGGCTCCCTCGCCTCCCAAGATTAGTTCACAAATCTCCCCTCCGTGCCCCTGATCAACACAATCAAGTCTGGAGCGTACAAGATCTGGTCTGTGGGCCTGCTCCTGGATCCCGAAAAATCGGTCCCTGACTGTGCCAGGGAGAAGCGTGCTGATCCCTAGTTGCCTATGGGGTGTTCAAGCAGGTTTGTTGTCCCTCTGCTTTGGATTGTGCCCTGCTCTGATGGAGCAGCCAGGCAAGCAGCACCAGGGAGGGGTGGTGAGCAGGGAGCTCACAGTCTGAGAACCCCTTAGTCTGCTGCAGGTCTTTAAGAGGAATTGATTTGAGCCCTACTCTCTGTGAAAACCCTGATGTGGTGGATGCACCAATGGAAGGGAAGCAGCAGCTCCTGAGAATCCCAGCTCAATTATCTCTTTCAGCAGAAAGGGAGCAACACAGAAGCCAGAGACGCGAGTTTGGAACGGCCCTAATAGAACTACATGGGAAAATAGCTTATTATAACAGCATATAGAAAGAGTCCTTTGTAACCAAAAAGTGTAAATGCTTGACATATGAGTACGTCCAATTACAATCAAACAAAATATCATGATGAACAAAAATATACACATTCTGGGTTTGATTCCATAGCATATATTCATAATAAACACAGTGATCATAATCACATAAAAATCTGTAAGAATTTTACATAAAGATGTTCTGAGCTTTAAAAACAAACAAGTGCAAATATTATATCATACAATGTGTAAAAATGGCTTACATGTTGAGTTGCTAAATGCTAGACCATAACTTATACTGCCTCATTGATTGAATTTTTTTAAAATTTGAAATGTTTCTGTCAGATTAATAAATTAGAGTAATAAAATCATATTGAAAATACCTGCCTGTAGAAAGGAGGCTATACAAAATCAATGGGGAGGAAAATATGTAGGTGACAAACTGTAAATTTTCTGAATGAAAATTAGTTTGTCTGATATAAGCAGTGCTAGATTATTAACATTCTTCCATTACAAAATATTTTGATGCAATCTTGCTTACCTATGCAACATGCTGTTGCTAAGAGTATGCTTTCACAGAGAGAAAAATCTGCCCGTTATAATTTTACCAGTTCTTATAATAACAAAAAATGATACATTTTAGCTTAAGCATACTCCAAATTGAGATAATGTAAGATTCAGTGTCTGGTATCATGGACCCAGCAGAGGCTCAACAATGGACAAAAATAAAATTGATTCCCTTTTCTACTAATTTCAAATATCAATAGGATTTTGAACTATGTAAAATGATCAAATATTTTCACATTCCTAGCTAGACAGCTGACATATAAAATTGATTGATCTATTAAAATTTATAATGAAACGAAATAGAATTAGATTTCAAAATCACAAAAGGTAGAGAGCATCTCAGTGATTTTTATTAAACTTACAGTTAAACAGAGTTTAACAGAACTTTGCCGGATCATCAACTAACTTAATAGAACCTTATTACTTTTATAGTAATAAATATAAATTATTTCATGTTGAAATTATAAACATTACTAAATACTTTGAGAAGCAGAAAGATAGAGACAGAGAAATTCTAAAGACTGAGCTTTGGATCTCTTTGTATACATTTGTAGAAATAAGAAATTTATTATTTTTAAGCTTCTAATCTTGCGAAATGAATCCCTATTAAACAATAGTCTTCACTCATCACATAATAGCATTGAACTAATATTGGTAACAATCCTGTGGATGGGTTTCTTAGATTTTATTAGGCTTCTTTTGTTTCTTGTTTGCTTTATGTCACCTTTATTCCTCTGTTTCTACTCCTTTCTTTGGTGACTTAATGGAGAAAAAAAATGTTTACTATGAAGTTGAATTGTAGAATCAAATACCCTAATTTACTTTGTATGATCATTGCCCTATTTCTCATATGTTGCAAAATATATGCTTCTATTTTTGTTGTTGCTGTCATAATTGTTGATGTTTAACCAACCTTTATAAATATATAATCACAAAAATTCTGATCTTACTGTTTTCAAGATGTACGATAGGACATCTATGCTAATGCATCTAATTGTGCCAAATTTAATACAGTATTGAGTAGGTCTTTAGGGAAAAGATTTCAGCCTATGTCATTGATCTGCGCTAAGAACAAAAAATTTCTGTGAGATATCTTCCGGAATAGAAATTGAGAAATCATAAAGAGACATGCGCTAAAACTCATGACGCACATTGACAAAGTCTAAATATGAAAAAAACCCAAATATTTCTACCTAGTTCATAACTTAAAGAGCGAAAAAACAAATAGTCACTTAAAAGATTCCCACAATGTGTTAAGAACAATGCTACAAACTAAGGTAGAGCTTAAGAAGCATGACCTATTACCTAAGAACCAAGTTATTTCCACCTGATCTTGTAATTTTTGTTAATATTAATAGATCAGATTTGTCTAAGTGTCAGGAACAAGGTTGTAATGAAATGAACAGCTTCTGGAATCTGATTGGTAGGATTCAAGTTCTGGCTCCATCATTAACTTAGTTAAAATGATATGTAACTATTATCAATCTGAGTTCCTTTATCTGTTAAGTAGGCATTAAGAATAACCCCTATTGTATAACACATTGTAAAAGTTAAATAGAGAGATGAAATTAAAATTCATGGCACAGAGTTCATACAGTCTATGTTAGTACTTAGTTTTTAGAAATGCCTTCAAATGTACTACTTTACTCAGATAGAGACTTCTGTAAGTCCTAACTATCTAGGAATTTTGTCTAACTGAAGTTGAAAAAATAACTGACTTTTGGCATAGTATACTGGACATAGTAATAGTGTTAGCAGTAGTTGCAGCAGCAGCAGTAGTATATAAGCAATACCTATAGTGATTTAGGACCATAATTCTAAACATCAATGACCATGGTAAAAAACTATATATAGGAGCTATATATAGGAGATAAAATAATTGAGAAAATTAAAAATTAAGAACTTTTTAAGTGCTTAATGATAAATTTATCAAGAAAACTTTGATTAAATAAGACAATTTAAGACTTTTATTGTTAAAAACTACACAAACATTTGACAAAAGGACCAAAATTGAAATCTTGATGACATTGAGATGTTCTACAATAAGAACATTAACTGTTGTTAAGGATTTGATGTTTTACACATTAATTTTTATATATGATCTACTGAAAAAGTGATTCTAAAATATATTTGAAGTATAAATAGGCAAATGTACCTCACAAGTATGTTGAAAAAGTAAGCTAGCATGCAACTTATTTTTTTCTATTAGCTATTATAATGATTGAAATGATGTTATTTGGACAAGAAATCACAGTATTCATGTATCAATTGCTTACTCCAAATTACATATTTGGAATATTATAAACAAATCTCAAAATATCAGTTAAAAAAGAGGTAACTCAATAAATCACATTAAGAAAATTGATCATTTGTTAAAGGATGAATTTACATATATACTTATTATGATACAATAAAGGAAATTTCATATACACAAAATTGTTAAATTTGAAAGAAACTAAAAACAATTTGGAAAAAATTATTTAGAAAGTCTTTCTAAGGATAGAATGGAGAATGCTACAAAGGGAAATTTGATCATAAAAATATACACTTTTGAGTCTCATACATCATTATAAACAGGATTAAAATTCAGACAAACAAATAATAAATAAATACCAGTAAAGTGATTTGTTGAAATATGATGGATAAGAAGTTGATATTTCCCAAGTAGTATTTGATTTCTGAATAAGAAACAATTAGTCTTCCCCAAGTTAAAATGTACAAAGGAAAGCATAAAGAATGAGTCATAAAATATTACAAAAACAAATATTCTACCTTAGTACTATGAAAACAGTATGCATCAAAAAAATAAGGCAAACACCACCTCATAGTTTTGGTGAGAATGCAACACCGTATAACTTCCATATGTTCACATAGTATTGCTCAGAATTTCACTTTAAAACATTTTTTCTGAGGAAATAATCACACAAATATGCATGGAAGACACACAAATTCCAAACAGCAGTATTGTAAATGAGCTTTTTACATTTATTTTTTAATTTTTAAGGATATGTAATAGTTGTACTGATATATGAGGTGCATGTGATATTTTCATACAAGCATATAAGGTGTAATGATTAAATCAGAGTAAACTTTCAAATTATGTTTTAATAGAATATTTAATTCAAGGAGGAATTATGCTTATAATATTATAGTAAATGATAATGTGGAAAAAAGCAAATTTTGTATATATGTATAAGTATATGCGTATTTATTTATTAATTAATTTATTTATTAAGGTGTTTATCTTTTCATCATGGGTAGTAAATATGTGGGCAACTGTGAAAATGTCTAGTTTTCTAATTACATACTATATTTGTTTATATTATACAATGAATAGATACAGATAGAGAATAGATTTGAAAGACACAGACGCATTTGCAAATTTCCAATATAAGGTGGCCATGCACCTAAAAGTCCAGGACAGCAAATGTGTAATTAGCTAGCTGAGTTACAAGCAATTAAAATTCCTTACTATTCCCTGATGTTGACTCATTGAACTCTGTGAGGCAGTGTGTTGGGACATCATAGACATGCAAGGCCTTCCCTTTCGTAGAAGAGACAAATTTAACAAAGATAAAACAAAATGATAGTATAAAGCTGGGATGGTTAATTTGAAGCATCAACTTGATTGGGCTAAGGGATACCAAGATATCCGATGAAATATTATTTCTGGGTGTGTCTGTGAGGATGTTTCTAAAGAAATTAGCAGTGTGAATTGGTATGAGTAAAAAAGCTCTACCTTATCAATGTGGGCAGGCATCATCCAATCTGTTGAGGGCCTGAATAGAACAATAAAATAAAGGAAGGGTGAATTTGCTCCCTGATTGAGCTGGGGCATTCATCTTCTCCTGCCCTCCCACATCAGTGCTCCCGGTTCTTAGTCCTTTGAGCTTCGACTGGTACTTACATCCTTGGCTCTCAGGGTTCTCAGGCCTTTGTATTCAGAGTGAATTACACCACCAACTTTCCAGCTTGCATAGAGCCAACAATGGACCTTCATGGACTCCATAATTCCATAAGCCAATTCATATAATAAATCTCTTCATGTATATACATACATGAGGAGGTTTATTATACAGGTTGAGGTTCCAAAATTTGAAAATCTGACATTGTAAATGCTTCAAAATCCAAAATTTTTTGAGCACCAACATGACCCAAAGGAAATGCTCTCTGGAGCATTTTGAATTTCGGATTTTCAGATTTGGGCTGCTCAACAGGTATGATACAAATATTCCAAAATCCAAAAAAATCCACATTCTAGAATACTTCTTGTTCTATGCATTTAAAATAAAAGATACTCAACAAATATATATGTATGAATGTGTGTGTATGTATATATGTACTTGCATGTGTATGGCCATGTATGTGAATATATGTAATAACTTTCAAATTGGTTCTGTGTCTCTGGAGAACCCTAACTAAGAGCAAGAACTGAAAAATGTATAGAAATCATGTAAGAGATCTGAAAATGAAAAATTAAAGAATACTAGATCAGTGTTAGGGAAGGTCTAATGAAGGACTCTTGGAATGCCTAAAAGACAAAGAATGACAAGCTCATGCTAAGTGAAGAATATTAGCATAAGAAAAAAAAATGCACATATTTTTTCTGAAAATTGCATTTTTTGCTTAAAAACCTTTCTTTTTATGATGTGTTTATTTTATTAAGAAGTTAAAGGTAACAAAAATAATGATTCTAATGAGTGGTAGACACTGTGCCGGGCAGTAAAATGAATAAGGTATAAATCCTCTCTTCAAGTAAGTTGTACATGAGCGTGACTTATGTTTTCAGTTGTGAATGGTCAACAGGTGAAGGGGAGAGCACCCAGACCAACCACCAGCCACCAGCCTTTGTGGAGAGAAAGGTTTTTCCCTGCAGAAAATATAAGAGAGAATTAGACACAAAGTTTGATCAGACCATGTTAGAGAGGAAAGAGCAAGAGTTAGAGACACCTATTCGGGGCTTAAATGAGCTATGCAGGCATTAAAACTTTTGGAAATTAATTTTACTATCAGCCATGGCTATGAAGAATCAGAATCATTAAGAACTACCCATTAATTAAATGTATGGACTAAAATAAATGCAAGGGCCAGAGACCACAGTTTTTAAGTTTTAGAAAATGTGTTGCTCTGCAAATATATAGGATAATGGCAAAGTAATAAAACTTCCTGAGGTAAGTTTTATCATAATGAGCATAAAATATTGCAGAACTACCAAGTAGGATGGACTTGTGTACCTTGTTCTCAGAACGAGCTTAATAAAAGGATACAAAAACCTTGACAGTATATTATTTTTCCCCTGCTGCTTCTGACCAATCAGGAGTGACTTCTGGAAACAACTATTCTGTGGAGTAGAACAAGCTCTTGGCTCATTATTGAGCCAAGGAAGAAGTGTCATGTAGGTCTCAGTGAAAAAAAATCCATTAGGAACCAGTCAGAAGACAGTTGCACATAGTCATGCTGTGTAGTTGGGCCCTATTGTTAAAAACATTCCAAAAATAACTGCATCTTAAAAGTCACCAAGGAATAAATAAAGTTGAATGTTTTTCATGTTTAAAACTAATTCTTTGTACTCTCTAATAATGTTTATTGCTGACATCTATGAAGATTTACAAAAAATAAAATGCTTAATGTCTACTTGTCAAGTGTAATATTTTCTCTGTCCTTTAATAGTTTTCTGAGAACATGCTTGCTTTCATTTATTCTTTGAAATGATTACTTTTCTGTGGCAGTTATTCTAAACACACGAAAAAAAGCCAACACAAATCATGGATCGTTTTGAAGTGTTCCCTGGCCCACTGGATAAAGAAAAAAAATCCAAGTAATATTTTCAGAGCCAGATTCTGTTAAAATATAATTAACTAGCAGTGTTTGAAGATCTCTCCATGGACACTGAACAGCTAAGGGAAGACATGACCCTGGCTGAGGTGCAGTGTCCTGCAGGCCTTGACAGGTGTGAGGCTGCCTTTTATTTATTCATAGTTAAACTTTTTAATTTTGCAGTACGTTCAGATTTATAGGAAAGTTGCAAATGTACAGAGAGTTTCTGTAAAACTTCTACCAAGTTTCCTCCATTGTTAGCGTCTTGCATTACGTTGGTACATTTGTCAACACTAAGAGACTGACAATGGTACATTACCATCAACTAAACTCCAGACATTATTTGTATTTCACCAACTTTTTTTCATCAATGGTATTTAAAATATGCTGTTATGTAATCCAGGGCATCATATTTCATTAGTAATTATGTGTCCCCAGATGCCTTTGGTTTTTGACCATTTCTGTCTTTCCTTGTTTTTTATGCCCTTGATGGTCTTGAGGAGCACTTGATAATCTTTAAAAGTATCCTATAGAATAACCCCAGCACTGTGGTTCTCTATTTTTTGTTGTTCCCAAAATTAGACTGGAATTATGAAATTTAAAAAGAAACAAAGTTAATGTGTCTTATTGTCACATCATATAGGGAGATACATGATATATATCCACATAACATTGCTAACGATGTTCACCGTTGTCAGTTGTTTAGGATGTATGTGGCAGGTTTCTCCACAGTAAGGTTACTACTTTTGCCTTTTCCTATTCTGTACTTTGAAGCTAGGCATTAAGTCTAGTACACCTTCAGGGGGACAGGGGTGACAGTGGACAGATAAAATCCACTTCTCGGAGGGATTATCTGCACATATATGTATATATATAAAAAATAATTCTGTAAGAAAATTGATCTCCATTTATTTATTTAAGCATTTATTTTTATCATTATGGATTCATGTAATATTATTTTTACATGGGTTATAATCCCATACTAGTTTTATTTTGCTACTCAAATTTTTAAAATTTTGGTTATTGAGAGCTCTTTCAATTTGGTTTTTATGTACCTTTGGAATGCTTTTTTTGTGTTAAGAACTCCTTTTTTTTACTATTTATTATTGTGGTGAAAAGAAAAAACATAAAACTTGTTATCTTACCATTTTAAATGTACAATTTAGTAGTATTATTTATATTCATAATGGTGTGTAACTATCACTACTAGCCATTTTCAAAACTTTTCATCATCCTAAATATCATTGCTTTTTTAAAATTTTCAAGTATACAATATCTTGTTATCAATTATAGTCACCACGATGTACAATAGATATCTTGAACTTATTCCCCCTGTCTAATTGAAATATTATATCCTTTGGGCCACATCTCCCTAATACCCCTATCCTGCAACCTCTGTTAACCATCATTCTACTCTCTGCTTCTATTGAGTTCGACTTCCTTGGATACACATAATAAGTGTGATGAGGCATTATTGGTCTTTCTGTGGTGGCTTATTGCACTTAACATGTTGTTTTCCAAGCACATTCATATTGTTGCAAATGACAAGATTTCCTTGTTTTTTAAGGCTGTATAGTATTCCATCACATATACATACCACATTTTCTTTATGCATTCATCCATTGGTAGACAATTACGTTGATTCCACATCTTGGCTACTCTGTTGAATGCTATAATAAACATGGGAGTGCATATATTTCTTTGACATACTGATTTCATATCCTTTGGATATACAGCAAGTAGAAGGATTGCTGGATGATATGGTAGTTATATTTTTATTTATTTATTTATTTATTTTGAGGAACCTACATAGTGTTTTCCATAGTGGAGGCATCAATTTACTAAAAATGTTAGAAGGGTTCCTTTTTCTTCACATCCCTGCCAACATTTATTGTCTTTCATCTTTTTGCTAATATCCATTCTAATAGTAGTGAGATGTTATTTCATCGTGATTTTAATTTGCATTTCTCTGATGATTAGTGATGTTGAACATTTTTTCACATACCTGCTGGCCATTTGTACATCTTCTTTTGAAACATGATCTTCACCCCTTTTTAAATCAGATTATTTGTTTTGGTACTATTGAGTTATTTGATTTCCTTATATATTTTGGATATTAACTCCTTACCAGATGCATGGTTTGCAAGTATGTGCTCCTATTCTTAGGTTGTCTCTTTATTCTGTTGAGTGTTTCTTTGGCGGAGTGGAAGCTCTTTAGTTTAACACTTGCTTTTGTTGCTTGTGCTTTGGGGTCATATCCAAAAAATAATCCCCATATCAACGTCATAGAGCTTTTCCTCTATGTACAAGGTTGGTGGGAAGGTAGATTAGCACAGCATGCAACTCTGTTTACTCAAAATTCTCTCAATGCTTTGGCTTTGTGTTTTCTTCAAGAAAAGTCTGACTTCCTTACCATAGCTTGGAAAAGGACCCTGGCCAATCTAAATTTGTCAATCTCTGCTGCTTCATTTGCAATTTTTTCTCTTATTTTATTTCTTAACTCAAGCCATACTTGTCTTTTAAAGCTCCTTGAATACATTATGTTATTTCCTGTCTTGAAACTTTTCACCTGGTGTAACTCTTTCCCAGTGTGTGACAGCAGGCATGCTTTTCTCTCTTTTTTTTTTTTTGTCTACTGTTGTATTCACATTGCCTAGAAAAGTGTCTGACACACAACATAAGAGAAATAAATATGTTAAATTTATGAATAAATGAATGCTTTTTTTTTCTGTACCTGACATTCTCTCTACCTTCTCCTTCCTACTGCCATTTTACCTAGCTAAATCCTACTCATCACACAATTCTATGCTTAAACTTCACTTCTTCAGAAAATCATTCCCAAACCAGCCCTGAACATACTAGATTAGCTGTCCTTATTACATGCTCTTTTGAATCCCAGCCTATGTTTTCCTTCAGATCACTCAGTGTGATTACAATGCTAAATGTCTTTTGTCTTTCTTTTCTGATTAGATGGACATGTAGCTTTGGGACTGTGTTTTCCTTTTTCTTGTTTTGGTCCTCAGTGCCTGATATACAGTTTGTCCACACTAGGATCCCAGAAGTTATTTGCTGAATGAATGAAAGAATGAACCGAAGAGAGAAAAGATTAGAAATGGAATATGTGTAGGCAACGGAGCCGTTACTGAGATTAAGGAAAAATTTCTCAGTGGACTCTTTATCTGGTACCTTCAGCCATAGGCAAAGGCACACTGGGGTACTTCAAGGAACAAGGTGTAAATTGTCTGTGAAAATGTCATTAACTCTTTGAGGCAGGGAAAATGCTATTGAAGAAGTAATCTTGACGTTCCAGAGCACAGATTTTCAAACAATTCAGTAGAAGAACAGAACAGACCTTGGAAAACTTTTGATAAGATAGATATGAGCTGATTTAGTGGAGGAAAATAAAAACTCTTACACGTTTTAAGTTTGCAAGAGTATGTGAATTCTGATTTTAGCATTTTCATTCTTATCTCTCCCGTATGTTAATCTTTTGAAAATTAAACCATCTAACTCTGCAGAGCATAATGTCTTCATTAATGTGATTTTACTATTCTACTCTCTTCATCATCATGACTTGATTACTTTTATGGACTGTTGCCCAGGTAAATAAAAATGGCAAACAACTTTATTATTTATTTTAGGAATTATGTGAAAGGCCTATCAACTCTTCAATAGAAAGTATCAAAGGACAGTTTACACCTCAAAAGTCTGAACCCCTTGCCTCAAATTCCTCACCTTATCGTATCCACCTATCCTAAACTATTATATCATAATACCTGGGGAAGCCTACATTTGAAACTTCTCACTTTGACATATTTACTTCCAATTTTTATTAACCAACACATTTAAAAGTACATCATTACATTTTGTTTTTGTGGGCCATAAATAATAAAGATTATTTTTACTACCTTTCAGCTAATAATTTGACAGTTATGAAGTCATTTACTTTTTGAAATATTTTTGAGAAAAACACAACTTAATAGTAAATATCAAATCACATTAACCAGAATGGCATAGCCATTTGCCCTGAATAGTTGAAAAATGCTTTTTCATTTGATTATGGTGCCAAAGAATGTTTTAAATGTCAACATATTACTATTAAAAAGCTTTTGAAAATATTGTCTTTTGGTATTTTTTAAAAGAGAATATTTTAAATCACATTCAAGTGGACTAACAGAAGTGCATTTCACGGTTTTGGCTCTGTTGGCCATTTAGAATGGTGATCACTGAAACTTACAATTTTCACTAAACTTTGCAGGCCATTCTAGTAATGATTCAACATACGAATTAAAATTTTATTTCACAAAATAAAACCAAATGACTAACAGTCAATAAATTTCAACTGTGAAAGAACTGAATGGGACAGCCAACCACGTACCAATTGCCTAATGTACTTGCAACAACAAAATAAACGCCATTGTCCCTGCCTCTGAAGAACATGTGGTATAAATCATACATCCTGACGTCCCTGTCAAGCCCAGAATCACTCTCATGCCTTATACTGAGAAAAATATAAACCAGGGATCTAAAACCTTGGATTTTATTCTTGTTCTATCTTTAATTTCCTCTGCAACTTTGATGAAGGGAATTCACTTTCAGCCTCCTTGTGTGAAATAAGAGGGTTGGATTAGATCATTGGTTTTCCAATTGTTTTCCACAGAGACACTTCAAGGACACCCTCTTAAGGGGAGGAATGGGTCCAGCAAGAGGAACATTTTACCCTCCAATGCTTCAAATATAGCGGATCTGCTTTTTCCTGTTTTTTGTATTGTATTTCTAAACTAGTTTTTATTTTAAGAAAAGATCAGTACATTAAAGAAAAACAAAACAAAACAAAAAAATGTTACATCCCATTTTTCTCAAATATGTCGTTTGGGATGTGAAAAGATAATACACTTACTTCAACCTTTGTAATTAAAATATTTCTCAATAATAATATAATAATAATGACTATAATTTGTTCAGTTCTTACAGTATGCCAGGCAAATAAATGTATAAACTGATTTCATTTTGGCAAGAACCCTAAAAGGCAGGTAGTATGACCATGTTTTTTAAAAGAAGGAAATCTAATATTAGAGACATTGATTTCCAATTACCCAGTTCCCTGACATTTTTTGAGAGCTTGCTTGTGCCAGGTGCTCTGTTAGGTGTATTTAGGTGCCATGCTCACAATACCCTATTTAGCTATGTACATAAACAAAGCCACAGATCTAGAGTACAGAGCGGCTAATGGCAAAGCCAATGTTCACCAATAAGAATCATGATAATAAAACTGCTGTCATAAGAATAATGAGATAGCTGAACTTGGCTTGGATGGACACTCTTTTGGAACACTGCAAACGCCCAGTTTTATAAGTTTCACAATGCTATAAGGTAGACTCTTCAATTATCCCCATTTTAAAAATGGGGAAACAGAAGTTTAAACTGGTTAAGTGGTTTGCCTTAAAGTATGCAAAAAAAAATAAGGGAGGAAATGTTAGACATAGGGCATGCCCTCCAAAGAGAAGGTCACCTTTTTATAGCTGTAATGTTGTACCTCTGGGCCTGTTTGTGTCTTACTCAAAGGAGCAGGAAGTCCCTGCCAGGCCTTCATTGCAGTCCCCAGCAAGGGCTTATAAAAAGGCAGAGTTTGAACAACTTGTGACCTGGAATCAATAGTCATAAACTCATTGCACACAACCATTCCATAGCACCAAGCTTGAAAACACTGCCCATTGTGCAATATCAGAATTTTCATTTCTACTGATCTTCTTGACAAATTGCATTTACAATGATCTTTACCCTGATAACTATTAATGAGACTTAAAAAATATATTACTGTAGCCTCACAAACTATGACTATAGCCCAAAATAATACTGTTTCCATAACATCTATAGTAGGAAGGCATCTGTTCCCATATCAAGTATTTGCCTATATTGGCTACATTGTTTTCTGGAATGTGAATTTTCTGGCTCCCCTGGGTAAAATACTTTAATCTTTTACTCTTTCTAATCATGTCTATTGTTTAACTCATTTACTTTTTATATATAGTATGGGTTTTTGTTGTCTACACTACAGTTTTTACTTAGGAAAGTGTGTGTCATAAGATACACAGTAATGAGTTTGGAGACTCAAAACAACTAGAATAATAGATGAATAGCTGAATGAGAAGCATTAAATACCCAAAGTGCATTCTATACAAAAAAATATGTTTTGTTCCTCGTTACTTTTCTACATTTAACCAACCACATTTGCTTAGAAATCTATTCATAAAACCATGGTACATCTTGTTTTTATTCTCTGAAATTGGGAGCCAAAACTGAAACTTGTAAAAAAGTATAAAAAATGAATTGTTGAAAAAAATTCAAGTTAGCAAATCTCTACATTACAATAAATACATGCATTTTTTTCTCTTTGAGTAACACATGGTTTAGACAGGTGTTAGTATTAATAACGGCAAGAGATTTGCATATTTTATAAACAAGTTTGCATATGTACCACAATACCTAACACTCCACACATAAATTTCCACAGATGCATCATTCTTGTCTAAAATATGTATAAAATTTTGTAGCATGTACCAAAAACATTCCAGCAAGAATGCTTACTGTAGCAAAACCTGAGGATATATTCACAAGACCTAAAATACATAATTTATGCAATCAATTAAATTTGTTGCAGGTTGAACTTCACCTCAGGATCTAAAAGGTAAAACTTAAAAATATTCTCTGGAAATAAGAATTAAAAAAAAATCTTAAAAGATAATATAGTGAAAACAAAATTGGCATGTTTTTACTAAAAAAAAACTGCAGTGATTAAAAGTCTTTTTTCTATCAGTTGTTGTGTTGGGGAGACATGGATTCGTTGACTCCCTATGCTTCCCTTTGTTTATTTTTGGCCAGTAGCCAGTTAAGGCTGTAACTGTAGCCTGTGGAAATTGGTTGAGTAAATGGAAACAATGAACCAGGTGCAGTGGATAAAGATTAGGGAGGCTGAAATTACAGAGTTCGTGAGGTGTGATTCTATTGTTTAAACAGGAACATCAACTCCTACTGCAGAGAGGTGGGATGTGAAAAGAAACACCACATCAATCAAAATACTTTTCCCATATATAAGTGTGTAGATTTTTATATCTAATACCCATATATATTAAGCATGCCTATATGAACTATTTAAAGATTTTGTTTTTAAATCACAGTTGTTCATATTTGTCTTTCTTTTTCTCTCTTACTACTTCTCTTTACCCGCTGATGGATAGATTTGAGAAAATATATTGGAGGCTTTTACAATAAAAATAAATCAGAAAAACGTGCATAAATTTAAACTCTGGGTCACTTAAAGTTCTAACAGTGGAATCTCACACATTTACTACATCATTAGCTACTCTCCTTCTGCATAATTTTAAAATCATTCTAGATGATTTGATTGATTGAGGATGACATGTAGTTTGTCCTCTAAAATTATAACATGCTTCAAAAATTGTAGATTATATGACCCTTACAAGCAAAACACTGGCATTAACATGGTCTCAATGCTCTACAGAAACAGAGGCTGTTATTTTTGGTTTATGATCTCCTTTTATCCATATCTCTGATTATGTATAAAATTTCTGTCACAAAGTACATATTTTCCTGACAAATAGAAATAGCGTGACCCAGTGTTCCTCCTTCCAAATGCATGACACTAAGGAATACCTTTACATAGTTTATGAGAAAAACTCACTCATTTCTATAAGAAAAGCTCCAAGGACAAGTGACCTAGAAATTCTTAATAAATTCAAGAATAATTGCAATGCATGCAGATATTGAAGTAATTAAACACATTGCTAAAGACCTAGATATTATCAAACCTGACACATTCTATGACACCATCCATTTTGAAAGGTTCCTCAATCAATAAGAGCTTTGCCAGTGATGTCTCTTATCACCAATCCCATACTGCCAGTCTCATCACAGTGGACAAGGAATGTCCTCCTACTTCCTGTTTTTAAATTATTGTTTTCGATGTGTGGTTCCACTTGGCATAGACTAAGTGGTTTGACTATATTTCAAATGCAAGAGCTGCCAGGAAATTGAGATTTGGTTAGGCTCAGGGTGGCCACAAACTTGTCAAATGCCTAATGCATATATTAAACTTTCCTAAAATACTACCAACTTCCTTTTTCAATTTGACATTTCAAGGAATCCTTTTGTAAATTGAGAGATTGGGGGTTTTAGTATTGTAACTAAAAACATGCACCTGCAATGGACTGTAAGTATGTGACCATGCACGTCATATACTTAAATTTTAAAATTTAATAAAAATAAAGGAGAAAGGAAAAAAGAAATAATGAAAGCATTCTACAATGCTAAATGTGGTAAACAGAAACTCATCTGTATTCCTGAAAGCCACAGTGATTGTTATACTCTTCAGGCCCACAATATCTATATAGTAGCCCCTCAGAGTTATGTAAAGTCCAAGAAGATGCTACATAAAAATATAACAATCTATCTCCATAGTTTCTTTTCCCTCTCAGCTATTTCCTTTTCTCACTACTGGAGTCTTCAATTCTTAGCACCGGCTTCCTGTTCTCCACCTCTAGATCAAATTAAATTCTTCCCTTTTCCCTATTCCAACTTCATGATAAGAGTCCTGGGTAAGAATTATCTCTCAAGGTCAGCCCCTGAAAAGAAATACATTGTTAACTCGCTTTGGAGAAGGGCACTCTGAACTCCAAAGTGTAGAGTAAAGATGAAGAGGACATGAAAATTAATTTCTCATTCTTTTAAGCCTCCTGTCTTGGAAAGCCTGTAAAGAAATTACAGTCTCAAAAGAGTACCCTGTCAAAAGCATATGGCCCATCCCTATCTAGAAGTATCATTTGTATTTATTTTTCAAGAAAAAATTATGTGTCGGCACTACTCTATTCCTGCCGTATTTATTTAGGAAACTGAAATTATGACAGAATACACTGATTTTTGTGGCTGTCCTTCAAATACTTCTTAATTGTTTTTCTCCCAAAATCAAAGGATAATGTCTTCCAACACAAGCTTAGACTTTATTCAGACTATCAATATAGTCACAATATTTAGAGATTAGAAGAAATATCTATAATCATATGTTTTCTCAGAGTGCAACTTATCACCATGGAAGGCAGGAGTAACCTGTTTGAATTTTTTTTAATTGAAATTTATAGTAGGGCTGAAAATACTTCCCATCTCTCCACTGTTTAGAGGATAACAAAATATATTCTAAAACTCTATCAAATGATCTAGTATTATAATAGCACTTAATAATATTGGATTGGAACTCAATAGCTACTAAAATATAAGATGATTTTCCTCAAATTCTTACCTAGTGTATGATAGGACATCTCCAGTGGCATGGTGTCACTTATACCACAAGCAACATGACATTATAAATAATTAAAATATATTCTTCAAGTAACTTTTACTATCATGCAACTTCATTTTTTAAAAAATCCAATAAAGGTAGAAACAATGTATTTAGAAAATTAAAAATATATTAAAAATATATTAACAGTGTTTTATATTTGTCATATTAGTGATTGAAACTAGTAGAAGCAACCCACTATCTGAAAACAATCATGATTCACATGATACATATAGTTTTTCCCTTTCTCTCTCTCTCTCTCCCTTTCTCTATCTCTCCCTGTATATATATACACACACAGAGATATGTGTGCATATATAGTATAAAACATTGACTAACAGCCTGTAAAATACCATTTTTAATTCCATACTGTGTGATTAAGAATCAACAGAATCAACAGAGATTTAGAAGAAAACGACTGGCTACTTCCCCAGGAAACTGTGCACACACATACACATAGGCACAACAACAAAAACAGTAACATTAAATACTTCAGGATTAAGGGACAATGATGAAAATCTATGCCAATGTTTAAGCATAATTAAAAATTTATCTTAGCACAACAATTGTGTTCAACAGAATAATGTCCAACAGAAATATAAATACATGTGGCTTTATAAAAAGTGAACAATTTTACCAAAAGGCACATTTCAACTTGATAGTATCTTTATAGTTAATAGCATCATTTGGAATATCCAGGATCTATCACATTTTTAATTTTTTCACATTGTTTAAGTCCATTTTATTTATTTATTTATTTATTTTTTATTTATTTTTTAAATTTCAGAATATCATGGGGGTACAACAGTTTGGCCATACACATTGCCCCTGTTCTGCCAGTGTCAGAGCCACAATCGTGGTCATCCCCCAAACTGTGCTCCCTGCATCCATTCAGTGAGAGTTTTTCCCATCCCTTCCACCCCCCTCCTGCCCGCCCGCCCTCAGATGAATGTTATTGCCCTGTGTGATGTAAGTGTTCATCAGTTAGTACCAGTTTGATGGTGAGTACCAGTGGTGCTTGTTTTTCCAATCCTGTGACACTTCGCTTTGAAAAATGGGTTCTAGCTCCAACCAGGATAACACCAGATGTGTTAATTCACTGTTGTTCCTTATTGCTGAGTAATACTCCATGGTATACATATACCACATTTTATTGATCCACTCGTGTATTGATGGGCACCTGGGTTGTTTCCACATCTTTGCAATTGTGAATTGTGCTGCTATGAACATTCGAGATCAGATGTCTTTATTATAGAATGTCTTTTTTTCCTTTGGAAAAAACCCAGCAGTGGGAATGCTGGGTCAAATGGTGATTCTACTTTTAATTCTTTGAGGTATCTCCATATTCTTTTCCATAGAGGTTGTACTAATTTGCAGTCCCACCAGCAGTGTATGAGTGTTCCTATCTGTCCACATCCCCGCCAACATTTGTTATTTGGGGATTTTTTGATATGAGCCAATCTCACTGGAGTTAAGTGATATCTCATTGTGGTTTTGATTTGCATTTCCCTGATGATTAGAGAAGTTGAGCACTTTTTTATATGTTTGCTGGCCATTATTCTGTCTTCTTTGGAAAAGTTTCTGTTCATGTCCTTTGCCCATTTTTTAATAGGGTTGTTTGATTTTTTCTTGTTGATTTTCCTAAGTTCTGTATAGATTCTGGTTATCAGCCCTTTATCAGAGGTGTAGCATGCAAATATTTTCTCCCATTCTGTAGGTTGTCTGTTTAGTGATAGTTTCCTTGGCTGTGCAGAAGCTTTTCAATTTGATCAGGTCCCATGTATTTATTTTTGTTGCTGCTGTGATTGCTTTGGGGGTCTTCTTCATAAACTCTTTGCCTAAGCCAATGTCCATAAGAGTTTTTCCAATGTTTTCTTCGAGAATTCTTATGGTTTCATGTCTTAGATTTAAATCTGTTATCCATTGTGAGTTGATTTTGGTGAGAGGTGAGAGGTGTGGGTCCAGTTTCAGTCTTCTACATATGGCCATCCAGTTTTCCCCGCACCATTTGTTGAATAGGGAATCTTTTCCCCAGTGTATGTTTTTCTGGAATTTGTCAAAGATCAGGTGACTGTATGAGGTTGGTTTTATATTGGGTTCTCAGTCCTGTTCCATTGGTCTATGTGTCTGTTCTTGTGCCAATACCATGCAGTTTTGGTTACTATAGTCTTGTAGTATAGTTTGAAGTCTGGTAGATAGATGCCTCCCAATTTTTTCTTTTTGCTTAAGATTGCTTTGGCTAGACGGGGTCTTCTCTGGTTCCACACGAAGCATAGAATTATTTTTTCTAGATCGGCAAAAAATGATGTTGGTATTTTGATAGGGATTGCATTGATTCTGTAAATTAATTTAGGTAGCAAAGCCATTTTTACTATGCTGACTCTGCCTATCCAAGAGCATGGTAGGACTTTCCATCTATTTACATCCTCTGCAATTTCTTTTCTCAGTGTTTCATAATTCTCTCTATATAGGTCTTTGAACTCCTTAGTTAGATATGTTCCTAAATATTTAATTTTCTTTGTTGCTATTGTGAAAGGTATTGCATCCTTAATTTGTTTCTCGGCTTGATTGTTATTAGCATATATGAAGGCTATGGATTTGTGTGTATTAATTTTGTATCCTGAGACTTTGCTGAATTCATTTATCAATTCCAGTAATCTCTTGGTTGAATCTTTGGGGTTTTCTATGTATAATATCATATCGTCTGTGTTTAAGTCCATTTTAAAGCCTTAAATCCTAGAGAGACCTAAAATTCACAGGTATGAGAAACTCCTGTTAAGCATAGACATAAAGAAGAACTTCAATAATAATAGCTGACCTATGAAAAGCTTACTGTTCCACATTCTTAATGGAACTGCCAAATTTTTAGCATATCCTTTGGCCTCTTTTTCGTAGAGATCTGTTATGACATGATACCATTTTCATCAACTTGGGTGAGTTGGAAAACAAATAAAATAAGACAGAACTTTGTTTTTCTTTTTTAAGAAAAAGATGAACCATTTTATTTTCACAAAACTCACTTTATTTAAAGTGCTATGGTTATAATTCCATGGTAATATGTTAAAATCTGGCTAGATTCAATTTAGCAATGTGAGAATGGTTGTTTTTGAAACTTTAATGAGACATCTATGATGTTGCATACACAGAGACCGGTCTCAATGTCATAAAGTCTTCCAATTTGACCATGATAGTAGGCAGATTTTAGGTGCATTCTTGGGCATCAAGTCCTGTATTGGCCAGGATAGACTGAGAAATACAAAGCAGCCATTGTTATATAAATTTTTTAAAAAACCCTGGAAATAATAAAGGTATTTTATTCTCTGCATGAACTAAAAATTGGGCTTGTGTGAGAGCTCTGATGGATAGCAAACCAAGATAAGACACACTGTTTTAATCCTACAAATACTATAATAAAAATTAAGAACAACAAAGAAAGAAAATTCCAAAAGTTTACAGAGAGAAACACAAAAACAAAAACACATTTCCTAAATGAGAATGATGTTGACATCAGATTCCCATTATCAGGATGGCATGCAAGAAGACAATGAATTAAAATCTTCAAATGTTGAAGAAAAAATTTTAAAGGTAGACTTTTTTATTCAATTTAGCTAAAGTGAGCAGCAAATAAAGCTCTTTTTAAATATGAATAATTAGGACTTTTCATATCTATACATTCTACCTAAAAGAAATGTTTAGGCTGGATTTTAGCATGAAAGAATTTGTGAAATGTGGGAGGCAAGAGAGAGTACTGAATGTAGGAAAATAAATTACAAAAATGTCCCAAAGAAAAAAGTGCAAATTTTACATATACTCAAAATTGATTTATAAAAATGAAAGAGAAATTTAAAAACACTCCCTGAAAAAGTACCAAGCCCATTCAGTTTTACTGATGAATTTTATCAACTTTTTATGTGCCAGATAATCAGAATTATATATGCATTTGCAGATCATAAGAAAAAAGAAAGCCATATAACTTGTATTGCAAGGCATGCATTGTTTTATTATATACTCTAGATAAGCAAAATAAAATTACTGGTGAATTTCTCTTGTAATCACTGATTAAAAAGCTCAAAAATGATTAATGAATTATTCAATGATTATCAACATCAGAAATATCAATATAATTCCATATTAACTGGCTAAAGAAAAATGCATTATTTTAATTTATAGTGAAGACACATTTAATCATGGTTAAATTCTATTTATAATGAGCCCTCCTCAAAAACTAATTTAAAAAGGAAAATTTCATAAATGCATAAGGTCAATCACAAAACCAAGAGAAACAACATAGGGAACTTTTAGATTTCTATTTTAGTTTTTAAAAAAACCCAAAATGCCTTTGAAATGTTTCAACATTCAACATAATATTGGAGGCCAAGTGTGGTGGCTAACACCTGTAAGCCCACCATTTTGGGAGGCCAAGGTGGGAGGATTGCTTGAAGCCAAAAGTTCAAGGCCAGGCTGGGCAACATAGTGAGACACCGTATCTACAAAAAAAAATTTTTTTTAATTACTTGCATATGGTGGTGTGTGCCTATGATCCTACCTAGTCAGGAGGTTGAGGTGGGAGGATCCCTTGAGCCCAGGATTTTGAGATTACAGTGAGCTATGATCATGCCAATGTACTGCAGCCTGGGACAGAGTGGGAACTCATCTCTAAACATAAGTTGGTGTCAACATAATCAAATAAGATTAAAAAAAAAGATTTTCAAATATTGTGAAGGAAGGGGTAAAATTATTATCATTTACTCATGATACATGTATTTACAAAAAAAAAAGTAATGACCTAACAAATTTAGCAAAATTGACGTGAAAATACTAGTTTTCCCAAAACAAAGCACCATTGATCTTATTTGGTAAGGAGAATGACCACTGATCATTCATTTTCTTTTCTCTCTGATCACTGAACTGGATTAGATTTCCCAGCTTTCCTTGTAGTTTGGCAACTCCATGTAACTGATTCCAAACCAATGGGACATGGAAAGAAAGGAATCAAATACTTTCAGACCCAGAGGTGTGCATGCACGTGCTCACTCTCTCTCTCTCTATATATATATACATATACATACACACACACATGCACGTGCTTGTGCATGTGTGTGTGTATGTATATATATCTCCAATGGACTCTTTCTCTTTGTTCTTTTTCCTTTTCTGGCTAATATGAATGAAGATGATTCTTTATGCCAACCTGGAGAGATTGGCATAAAGAGATCATTGAAGATGATCTCTAAATGCAAGATCTCAAAGTGGAAGGCATCTGCTCCTGAATCAATGCTTGGAGAAGAGTCTCCCAGAAGAGCTACCAGGCCAGAAACATCCATGTTAGATTCTTCCATGTGTAAGAAATAAATTTATTGCTTTGAGTTACTGAAGTTTTGAGATTTACCTACACATCTGATAAAGTGCTGATAACCAGAATCTATACAGAACTTAGGAAAATCAACAAGAAAAAAATCAAACAACCCCTTTAAAAAGTGGGCAAAGGACATGAACAGAAACTTTTCAAAAGAAGACAGAATAATGGCCAGCAAACATATAAAAAACTGCTCAACTTCTCTAATCTTCAGGGATATGCAAATCAAAACCACAATGAGATATCACTTAACTCCAGTGAGATTGGCTCATATCAAAAAGTCCTAAAACAACAAAGGTTGGCGGGGATGCGGGCAGATAGGAACACTCATACACTACTAGTGGCACTGCAAATCAGTACAACCTCTATGGAAAGTAACATGGAGATACCTCAAAGAACTAAAAGTAGAACTACCATTTGATCCAGCAATCCCACTACTTGATATTTACCCAAAGGAGAAAAAGACGTTCTATAATAAAGGCATATGTACTCGAATGTGTATAGCAGCACAATTCATAATTACAAAGATGTGGAAACAACCCAGGTGCCCGTCAATATACGAGTGGATTAATAAAATGTGGTATATGTATACCACGGAGTATTACTCAGCAATAAAAATCAATGGTGAATTAACACATCTGGTATTATCCTGGGTGGAGCTAGAGCCCATTCTTTGAAGCGAAGTATCACAAGAATGGAAAAACAAGCACCACTGGTACTCACCATCAAATTGGTACTAACTGATCAATACCTAGGTCACACATGGAAATAATATTCATCAGGGGTCAGGCAGGTGGGAGGGGTGTGGAGGGGATGGGAAAACTCTCACCTAATGGGTGTAGGGCACACAGTTTGGGGAATGTCCATGATTGTAGCTCTGACTTGGGCAGTGCATAGGCAATATATGACCAAAGTGTTATACCCCTATAATATTCTGAAATAAAAAAATAAAATAAAGTAAAAAAATTTTAAAAAAGAAAAAAGAAAATAGCCAATGTCCATTATGATATTGTAATATTTATTTATTACCATTACATTATATTGAAGTGGTATCATGTTATGGAAGTTACTGCCTTCTAGTTACAGAAATGAAGATTACTGTAATAGCCTTTGAACAAAAAAAGTTTGGAAAATGAAAGACTTATGAACAACAATAAAAATTGTGTGTAGATTCAAAAAAAAAGAAAGAAAGAAACAGATATTTTCATAGAAGAAACTAAAAAATAAAAATAAAAACAGAATACCATTAACATTAGCACCATCAAAATAAAATATTTAGGTATAAATCTAATAAAGTATGCACAAGATCTATATAAGAAAAACTACACAACTCTAATAAACAAAAATAAAGAACAATTTAATAATTTGAGAGAAATTCCATATTCATAGATAAGTAGACTAGTTATTTTCAAGATGTCAGTTCCTCCCAATTTGATCTATAGATGGAAAGCAATCCCAGTAAAAATTCCAGCAAGTTATTTGGTAGATATCAACCAACTGATTCTAAACTTTATATGGTGAGGCAAGACCCAAAAGAGCCAACACAATATTGAAGGAGAACAAAAGTTGGAGGACTGAAGCTCCCAAACTTCATGACTTATTATAAAATTACATTAATCAAGACAGTATCGTATTGGTGAAAGACTAGATGGAGCAGAATAGACAGCCCAGAAATAGACCCACATAAATATAGTCAATTGATCTTTGACAAAGGAGCAAAGATGATACAATGGAGCAAAGATAGCAATTTCAACATATGGTGCTGGAATAACTTGATATCCACCTGCAAAAAGAAAAAAAAAGAATCTAGACACAAACTTTATACTATTCACAAAAATTAACTCAAAATGGATCACAGACTTCAATCTAATACACAAAACTATAAATCTCTGAGAAGATAACATAGGAGAGACTCTAGATGACCTTGTGGTTGGGCAACGACTTTTTAGATATCAGACAAAATTCATAATCCATGCAAGAAAGAACTGATAAACTGGACTTCATTAAAATTAAAGACTTCTGCTCTGTGAAAGACACTATCCAAATGACAAGACATAGACTGGGAGAAAATATCTGCAAAAGACATACCTGAGAAGGATTCCGTGGTATACTAACACCTCTCGCATTATCTTGGATGGAGCTGGAGCCCATCCTCCTAAGGGAAGTATCACAAGAATGGAAAAACAAGCACCACATATACTCACCACCAAATTGGTACTAATTGATCAACACTTATGTGCACATAGGGAAATAATATTCATCGGGTGTCAGGGAGGTTGGGGGGAAGGAGGGGATGGATATATTCACACCTAATGGGTGCAGTGCACACTGGGGGAGGGGCAAACTTGTAACTCTGACTCAGGTGGTGCAAAGGCAATATATGTAACCTAAACGTTTGTACCCCCATAATATTCTGAAATTAAAAAAATACATATCTGATAAGGGACTGTTATCCAAAATATACAAGGAACCTTTAAAGCTCAACAATAAGAAAACAAACAGGGGTTCATGACAGGGCAGGGATGAATAGGTGGAGCACAAAGCATTTTTAGGGCAGTGAATCTACTCTGTATGATACTGCAATGATCAATACATGTCATTATGCCTTTGTCCAAAACCGTAGAATATACAACACAAAGAATTTACCCTACTATCACCTATGAACTCTGCTTGATAATGGTATGTCAATGTAGGTTCATTAATTATAAGAAATGTACCACTCTGGAGGGGGATGTTGATAATAGGGGGGTATGTGTGGGGACAGGAGATATATGGGAAATCTCTGTACCTTCTACTCAAGTTTGCTGTGAATCTAAAACTGCTCTAAAAAGAAACTCTATTAAAAAAAGTGGTACTAACATAGGACTTAGTATATAATATAACATAATAAGGCAGAAATAGGATTATGCAATCAATATAAGAGACTTATTAAAATAGGCAGTATAGTGTAATGATAAAAAACATAGAGTCTAGAGTCTGCATGCCTGAGATTAATTCCTCTTTTATTTTTACTAGTAATCTTTGATGAATTACTTAATGTCTCTGTTCCTCATTTTCCTCACCTTCCTCATCTGGACAACAGGGGACAAGTTTAACAGTATACTTTCCCCATAGGTTTATAGCTATGCTAATACGTATAAAGCACTTAGTCAACGGCCTGGCACAAGTGCCTGTTCTCTATGTATGAGTTACTATTGCCCAGTTCCTTGCCTAGCAGAGAGTAGGCCTCAATACACATACACTGAATGAATTCATGAAGGCGTATCATGCAGGATGCTAGAAGGTGTAATAGATTCTAAATCTTGAAGTGAAGCTAAATTTGTAATATATTTAACCCAAGGAAATACACTCTGTAAACTTCATAGATTAATATTTTTCTATCATTGAAGATTGTTTCAATAAATTTGAAAGGGGCAAGAAAAGGGTAAAGTATATTCTCTGCATTATCACGATCAACCATTTGGGATGGCTCATATCCTCAGTAACTCGTGTTGTGTTGTGGAATAAGCAACGTGAGGGTAACTATATTTTGAAGCAGGAAGATCTTTGTGAAGTTATTGTTCCACTTCTTGACATTAACACTAATTAAAAACTGACCTCAGATAGCTACAGCCACACTTTATAGTAGGTCATCCTTTAATTTGATCTTGGTGTGATATTAAATAAATGATCACATTAAGCAAATGAATGAATGAATAAGTAAATAAATGAACAATAACCAATAGATTATCATGGCTTAGAGCCATAAAGCAGTGACCAACTATTTAAACATGATATGGCATTAGTGTGAAGGTAAACGACTTTCAAATCAAGTGAAGCTCTTTAATGATAATTTGCATTGTTTCTGTTTTTAAAGCATGTTACTTAAAAACTCAAAAAGAAAATACCCACAAACATTCTTCCATCTTAATTAGATATTTATATATATATATGTGTGTGTGTGTGTTTGTGTGTATATATATGCGTGTGTGTGTATATATTCAACTAATTTATAAAACAAAAAGTGGGTAGAATTAAACCTTGTTGTTTTATCTACGTATTATTTTATCAACTGTGTTGAATGGCACAAAAGTTTTGACCTATTCGCCAGAGTACAATTACCTGGGAAATATCCCCAGATCCCCAGTGAAAGAATTTAGATCATTGTATGACATATACTTATGGTGTTATTGCAAGTTCTTCTTCAGTGAAATCCACCTGGTCCCTTCCTGCCTCCTTCCTTCTATCAAGCTTTTTAATCTATGAACTGACTTAGAACTGGAACTAGTTAAAGGATTGTCTTTTTCCACTGCAGAGGCTAACATCAGCATTCTGTTGGCCAGATATCAATGTTTTTGAAAAATTATTTGATTAATACCATTTTTGATCAATATTGAACCAATGGATCTATACTGTATTTGGCTCTCTGTCTTGCTTAAAGGACACCAAAACTTATTAACCATTACCACACATCCCTGTGGGCCAAGGCACCATAGTCTTCATTCAGGCCTTATCTCAAATTTATGAGTGACGTTATTGGGCCTGTGCAATTCCAAAGCCCAGGGTGTCGCGTTTCGTGCCCTTATCTTCTATCATAAATTTTAGTCTATATGGTGCATTAGTCAACTAGAGCTGCCGTAACAACATATCACAGACTGGGTAGCATAAACAACAGAAATATATTTTCTTACCATCTGGAGACTAGAAGTTCTAGATCATGTTTGGTTTCTAGTAAGGCCTGTCTTTCTAGTTAGTAGACAGGTGCCTTCTCACTGTGTCCTCACATGGCTTTTCTCTGTCTGTGCCTGTCTGTGCCTGTGCTGAAAGAGAGGAAGAGAGAAAGAGAGGGAGGGAGAGAGAGGGAGAGATGGAGGGGAAGAGGGGGAGAGAGAGATATATCTGGTGTCTCGTCCTCTTCTTATAAGGACATTAGTGCTATTGGATTAGTGTCCCACCCTTACAGTATCATTTAACCTTAATTATAGCCTTAAAAATCTTCTCTCTTAATACAGTCACATTACAATCACTCATCATCACTATATTTCTTTTTGCCACAGCAAAGATGGTACCCTCTAGGCTTTCTGGAAAGAGGTACATTAAAGGAAGTAAATTCACGTAGTAGGTTTTTGGAAGACACAACACAATCCTATTCTAAAGTCCTCACATACTCAAACCTTATAGATCCCACCTGAATTCCATTCCAAGGAAGTTCTGGTATCTCTACTTCATTTACTATAATTGATCTTTACATCAAACTTCAAGAAACCATTCCAGAAAAATATTAACACTATCTAGTTGTCACTGTAAAACTATATAGCTGGAAATATCTGGAATGCCCTCATGTCAGTAAATGTTTCTCTAAACGCCATTATATCTTCTCTACTTTCTCCATGATCCAGTAATGTTGCTACCACTCCACACACATGCTCCTCCCTAATAGGTAAGTAGTAGGTCTTGCTAATTAACCTACTTTAATATGTAGGTCTTAATTTGTAAACAAACTACTTTGTCTATGCCATTCTTTCAGAGCATATATCATTTCTTCACATAGCAGGGACTGTACTTTATAAATTATGCTAAGATCTGGCCTGATTTTTAACACAGGGAAGGGAAGACTTCAGATGAATATCTTAAAATGAGCAAGAAACATCCTCAACAGAACTACCCTGCATGAGTTATTTTCACAATCTATAGGAAAATAATTGATGCTTCTTCAGGAAAGCATGAGACAACTATTTTCCCCAATCTTGAGGATTCAGGAGAATCTGAGAGTTCAAAATCCTCAGGATCTTTATACAGATGCTCCCATCCTAGGTCATGGCCCCCAGTCTTTTCCCACCCTTTGATGTAGGAAATCTATCAATGTTGGATATAGAGTGTACTTAGAAGCATTGATATGATTGCTCCAGGTCTTAAGCTTGATTTACAGCACCTGTAGGAGATGTGAGTCTCCTTAGGAGTTGCCATAGAGGTCCTCTGCTTTCATAGCTTGCTCTAAGTTAGCAGTTATATTCTCTGGGACTATTTTCTTTTTGTTACAAAACTTCAAATGGAGTTATAAAAAATCCAGAGCACTCCACAATTATTGTATTTGCTGTTCAAGCAGCAAAATTAAGCATATCCCAGGACTTTATGATACACTCTATTTCATCCAAGTTAATCACAGGTCAGAACCTTAGCATTTATGATATCGTGTGTGCAGGAGTAATATAAACCCTAATTACCAACAGTAATTTGGTCCTTATAGTCATTAGACTGAGGATTAATCCAGGTCCAAAAATCCATCCTCAATATCTCTTCATGAACCCTCCTGATACCAGCTGTCATACTCCACTCTGGTCTATCAGAAAACAGAGTGTAGGGAAGAATCTGTGGAATGCAATCCCAAAGATCAGTAGTGAAATGCAAGAGCAGGAACTGGCAAGAACCGAAATAAAGATCTATTAGCAAGATGACCACCACTAGTGAGACTGATGGCTTGGTATATTTGGGCTGTCCACAAAGAAGCTATAAAAATTGTCTCAAACTGACCCATGGAAGTGTTTATTCACTTTACTCTATATCACTGGTTTGGAAAGTGCTAACATCTGGTAGCTGGATTCCACCAAAGAAATCATGATGTTTCCTTGTTAAAGATAATATTTTTACATAATATCAACAACAGACAAAGATTCTCCTTTACTGAAATGAACAAGAAAAAAAATAATGACTACTCCAAAATAATGTTATCAAAAAGTCAAAAGATGAAAAATGGTCAGGATATACAGAAAAGGGAACCCTTGTACACTGTTAGTGGGAATGTATTAATAGATTGCTGCAGCCCTTATGGAAAATTTTATGGAGGTTTCTAAATAAACTGAAAATAGGACTAACATATGACTCAGCAGTCCCTCTCTGGGCCTATAGACAAAGGAAATAAAATCACTACCTCCTTAGGAGGTACACACTCATGTTCATTGCAGCATTATTCACAATAGCCAAGAAATGGAAACAGCCTAAGTGTCCATCAATGAAGGAAAGAAACTGTAGTACATGTGCGTGTGTGAGAGTCTGTGCGTGTGTGTGAGTGTGAGTATGTGTGTGTGTGTATGTATGTATACATACACCATGGAGTATTATTCATCCTTACAAAAGGAGATCCTAGCCTGAACAAGAGCAAGACCTTGTCTCTATAAAAAATGGAAATATTAGCCAGGTGTAGTGGTGTGTGCCTGTAGTCCCAGCTACTCGGGAGGCTGAGGCAGGATGATTGCTTGAGTACAGGAGTTTGAGGTTGCAATGAGCTATGATGACGCCACTGCACTCTTGCCCAGGTGACACAGTGAGACCCTGTCTCAAAAAAAAAAAAAAAAAGAAAAGAAAAGAATGGAAAAGAAAAGAAAAGAATGGAAAAGAAAAGAAAAACATGGAGAGATCCTGACTTTTGACACAATGTGGATGAACTTGGAGGACACTATGATAAGTGAAATAAGCCAGACACAGAAAGAAAACTATTACATGATCTCACTTATATGTGGAATCTAAAAAAAATGTCAAATATACAGAGAGAACAAAATAGTGGTTTCCGGGGCAGAGGTAGGAGTGAGGAAATGGGGAGCTATAGGTCAGAGGATGCAATGTAGCAGATGGGTAGGATGAACATGTCTAGAGACCTAACGTACAACATGAGGATTATAGGTAGTAAATTTGTACTGTATTTGGGATTCCTGCTAAATGAGTAGATTTTAGCTGCCCTTTCAATAAAAGCGAAAAGAAAATGAGTAACTATTGAAGATGATGAATATGTTAATTTGCTTCACTATAGTAACCACTTTACTATCTATATGTAACTGATAACATCATGTTGTATGCTTTAAATATACACAATAACATCAAAAAACAAAATAATGCCTAAATAGTGATAAAAGAAAATACGTTTTTCAAGCACAAGAATAAGACAAACATGGTCTTCTCATAGCTTCTTTTCCAGTGATAACCCTAGCCATGCTCTGTTTCTCCTGCGTGCAACATAAAAAATGTCAAATTTCTAAATTGCCCCTGACTTTTTAGAGTACTCAATCTAGAACAGCACATGCTTCAGTGAACTTCCTCCCAAATCTCCTAACATATGCCTCAAATTCTATAAGTTCTCTTAACATCTCTTATTGGTAAGGTACCACATTTTCCATTGTTTTCTCTTTCCTTTGCTACCACAAGATTAATAAGTCTAACTTTGGGTACAGGTATGTTCCATATGGTCTTTGCCTGGTGGGCACTTACAGGAGAATGGTTTACATTTCTGCACTGCATATCTTAGGCACCCGGTGGGTCCTTGGGAAGATTCAACAATAAAGTGCCAGGGCAGAAAGCAAGAGCACAGTATCAAGGACTTGAGGTAAGGTGCTCTCTGGTGTGCCTGGATGAATTTTTCCAGAGCCCGTAAAAGGCATGCTACTGTGGTATTGGAAATGTGCTAGAGATGGGGAGGGAGTAACAATTGGACTTAAAGTGAGGTATATGATGTATTATTTGATACAATAAGTATCCAAACAAAGCAGTCCAAAACTAAATTTGTAGTACAACTTAAAATGTGCTCTTTTAATAGCTATGGAATTGTACATTTCTAAAACATATTTAAGAAAACTTTCCTCATTAGCATAGTGGTGAAAAAAAGAGAAAACTTTATCAAGATGATGAGCAATAAAATTATTGCTCAGTGAACGTTTCAAAATTATCAGTATTTTATCTTAAACAGCTTGTGAAGAGGTTAAAGACACATGTAAAAATACCATTTATGTACCTATGTTTTAATTAGAAATTTTCTTAGAAGTTTGGGCAAATATATATCTAGTTCTGACTGGTTTCATCTCTGAAATTATGTCTTCATACTGAAAAAAATTGTTTGATCTGTAAATAAATGGTCTCTGATTCACTGTAATAGCCGGGATGGTGCTCAGGAGAAGAGGTGAGCATTGAGGTAACTATTTAGGGTCTCATAAGTGATAGTAAATAACAGAAATTGCTCTCCAATGAGACTGGCTGCTAAAATAAACTGTTAAGATTTGTGTAGTGCTGTTGTTCTGTGAGCTCCTGATATTTCACATTTTCCTCCTGTATGTTTCCCTTGAGACATGCTATGATGTTTAAACAAAATGGCTGTCCAGGGATATTGTTTTTCCTTAGAAAAACAAAATAAAATCCTTTTATAGAGGATCCTTATGCCTAGGTGGCCATTTAAAAATTTTATCCCCCTGTGTCACCATGAGCAGAATTGTTTCCTCTTACTATATCAATAAAGAGAACATTTTCCTCTTTAATTTTAATTTTTATCTGCTATAAAATGTTACAAAACAAAGCATAACAATTTTAAATCTGCATTGTTTTTTATTGCTATAGTATGTATTTTATTAATTTCAGGAGACAAATTTTCATCAGGTTATGACATATAATTGAAGTAAATAGTATATTTAATAATTTCAGAGTTAAGTAAGATATTTTACTGTCTTCATTCATTCATGTTTTTCTTTACTCACTCAGCAAATATTTATTAAATGTTTCTGTGCCAGGCACCATGCCAGGTACTTAAAAATTGTCATAAATATGATACAGTCAACCCCTGTTCTTGTGAGGTTTATAATTTAATACCATTATGCTTAAGAATCTCATGGTAAATAAGAAAAAGGCTTTTACTATTGGGGTGGACCTCTAGAAGAAACTGAAAAGCAATTTCAATATTGTTTGCAAGTGCTTAGGCATTTTTTTATGCAGATTTGCAGAGGTAGGCTTCCACATTAGGCAAATCAGGTATTCTCCTTAGATGAAAACAGTCATTTTGTAATAGATATTCCAAAACTATGTTTCCCTACCATTGGCACTTTCGATTTTCACTTGGCAAACACTAAAAAAAAAAAAAAAAATGAGTATGCACAGTTGGAGTGCAAGTATGAAAATAACATGGTCATTTCTAATTACCTCAACTCTCATTCACTTAACAGTTCATCATTCCTGAATATTTTTATTTAAGCACCAGCATCACTGTCTGTTGTGAGGATACTCCAAGACTGGGTTTGATGGAAACTGAGAAATCAGCTCATAAATAAAACCCTCAATACGTTGAGTACAAAGGTCTTCAAATAAGAGGCTACTTTTGCCTTTCTTACATTTGCACAAATCCTGATATTGTTAATAAGTACAAACAATAATGTTAGGGTCATTTTCTCATTGATAATTATTTTGAAGCAAAATTTTCCAATTGATTAGTATAGTGGTTCTGAAAATAAAGATAAATACAAGAGGGAAAAATACACAAAATGTGAAAGTTTATTCAACAGGGAAATTATTAGATAATTTATAGAAGAAGAGGTAGGTAATAGATATCTTAAATCTATTAATAAACAAAATCCCCAATTTGCATGGTTTTAATATACGACTATGAAAGACAAATAAAATGTTTTAATAATTACTATGTTATGATACCAAGTTTGAGTTGTATTTAACGTTTTGGGAAAGTTTATTTCCTGTTGTTTGTTATGACAAAGATTCCCTCCTTAACCATACCATACTCAGCTTCTGTTGAGCTCCTTTCCAATTAGGCCTGACCTTTGAATTTCTGTATTTGTCTCCACATTATCCAATTTTAACAAGAATCCTGCTAAGTCAGTTTAGCAACCTTTGATATCTGATCACTCTCAATGTCTGATAGGATTCCTCATCCTCTACCATTCCCCAGGTGATGTTTGATCACTCTGGCCGGCCTCTAGAATCTTATTAGGTCGGTTTAGCAAGAAACCTTACCCTGATATTTCCTCTTAGTAATTTCCATCCACTAACCCCCATCCTGCTCCTTGACTATAAATTCCCACATGCCTATATTGAGCCCAATCTTTCTTCCCTGCTGCAAGAACCCTTTGCAGTGGTCCCTATACCTATTGAGATGGTCCTCCTTGAATAAAATCTTTCTTACCATTGTTAACAAGCATCATAAGTATTTTTTTTCTTTAGAGTTGTCATTATAGTTCTAAACAAAAATGAAGAAACGAACCTAAAAGCTTTTTTGACTATATTTCCCAGAAAACTGATGCTTTAGAGAGACAGAAATACTCTCTAATGTAGTCACCTTTTAAAAAGTTATTATTCATATAGATATATTTCTGGATATATACAAGCCTCATTAAACACATTTTACAATAACAATTTTATTTCAAATGTGAAAATTATGTGTGTAGAAACCTGAAAACATTTAAGATCCCAAATTTCTTACAATATTTTGTTTACAAATTTTTTTCTCTACAGTTTAATAGTTGCTAAAATGTTATGTTTTCTTTTGAAAAGCAATACAGAACACTATCAAATGCATATATAGAATAATATTAGTACATATAATATCATATCTTTAGTAGAAATCAGAGCAGTGATTTCCAAGGGTTAGAAATGACAGGAAGTTTTAACTACTAAGGGGTGGCATGAGAGAATTTTTGTGGTTGAAGTGACTGTTTTTGATTAGGGTGATATTAAATATAGAGAGAAATTTGCAAAAAAACCCTGCCATCTTAACAATATTGAGTCTTCAAATGCATGAAGTGAGTACACCTCTCCATTAATCTGTGTCATCTTTAATTTCTCTAACTATATGTTCTCCTTTCACTGTAAAGTCACTGCATATTTTTCTTAGATTTTGTTTAGTTATTCATTGTTTTGGATACTGTTATAAGTGGCACTTACAAATTCACTTTCTAATTTTTGCTTATGGCAAGTATTTACAGGTTAAATTAATACTTATATATTGACATTTTATCAAGTGACTTTGCTAAATATACTTCTTAATTGTAATAGTATGTGTGCAGAATTTATTGAATTTTCTATATAAACAATTATGCAATCTGTGAGTATACTTTTATCTCTTTGATTGAATAGTTTTATTTGAAGTGGGGGATGGGGTGTGAAATTTATCTTATTGTATTGTCTTAGACTATTAGTACAATATTGACTACCAGTGGTGAAAATGAACATCCTTCTCTTGCTTCCAAATTTAGTTGAAATAACTAAAATAGTAAACTATAGATTATAATAAGTTGTTAATTTTTTGTAGATACCCTTTATGTGATTAAGGAGGTACCATTTTATATATAGTTTGCTAAGAGATTTTTCCAAGAGGATATAAAATTTTATCAAAAGAATTTTCTTGTCTATTAAGATGAACATTTGTGTTTCTCCATTATTCTGTTAATATAGTGAATTACAATGATTTATTTACTAATGTTAATCTAATCTTACATTACTGTAATAAAGTTACATGGTCATGATATACAGATATTTTTATTATGTTGCTATTTCCCCCCTAATATCTTGCTTAGTCTTTGTGTATCTAAGTTTATGAGAATGACCTATAATATATAGGTACTTAAATTACAGCTTTTCTTAAAACTTTCAAAGGTATGCGATAAAGCACCCATCAAAGTATATCTTTTTTTTTTCTTACCTTATTGCTTTGTCTAGGACTTGGACAAAACACAAATGAAGTGATGAGGGTAATTAATCACCAACTTAAGGTGATATGTGAAAGTAATTAGACCTCTTTTGCAGCATGTGAGGAGACTCTCATCCTGAAATCAGTGAGCAGAAAAATGTAACACTTAGTCATTAGGGTGTCCTAGCTCTAAAAATGTTTACATTCAAAACCCAAGCAAGCCTGATGTGCCTAGGTTGGAGCCCTTTTCAGGAAGAGACACTGAGACTGGGAATTGGGGCATCTGGATAGATGTACGTGAATACTTCAGAATTCCAGATTCCCTTGAACTCTGTGGCTTCACTTTTCCCTCTCAAGGGATAGCCTTCTTGCCTTCTCTGAGGATGATGGTGAGGTTTCTGACTTGAATAACATGCCTACACTGGAAACTATCTTCATTTATCCTCCTGGAAACCAAACCAAGACCAGGGTCAAGTCACAAATCACTTCAGCTATTGCAATGCTGGTCTATGTCTGAAAAAAACTGACCTAGCAAATACATGCAGTGAGGAGCTGGAAGAATATACATGTTTCTGAGTGTGCTGAATCAAGAGTGGACTGTGTAACACAAAATTAGATAAAAAAGGGTTAGCAGTATGGGAACACTATCCCTTCTCTAGGATTTAACAGATTAGCAAGACTCTGGGAGTTCTTGTTAAAATGTTGCTAAGATGTTCTTGGATTTTTGGAAAAGGCAATGAACATGTAAGTGAAATAAAAATACAAGAACTGCCATCACAGGATATGAAAGGGAATAAAAGCTTCAGAAAACTGGCTATATACTTACTATAAAAGGCAGTAATACCCTTCAGCTGTGTGTGTTCCCTGGAAGGGACCAGATAAAAGAAAAATGAAATGCACTGCTTGAGAGAAATATCAGCATTAATGAGACAGTGGTGGCTATTTCTCGTTGGCCAGCACTGACAGTAGGGAACACCATTACAAAATCAAGCTCCTAATAGCAATGAAGATAATAGGATCCCCAACCAATAAAGTCCATGTGGTGGCAATTAACCACAGTTACACATCTTTTGTAATAAATGGAAAGATTGGATTTGCAGCCCAGGAGTCCTCGCCTTCAGAGAGATGTGGAGATGGTCAATAGAATGTGAGGTACCTAGATGCAAGATGAGTTGGCAGCCCACAGAGGCTGATTCTATAGAATCAGAATATATCAAGGATGAATTATAAGGATGTTGAGAAAAGCTGTCCTAATACAAGTTATAATCTCTTGTCCAGTTCCCAGAATTGATCTAGTTATCAGACTCAGAGTCCAACGACTGCAGAAGAAACCAAGTCTCCAAGAGGATTAATCATGAATTACTGAAGAATATAGATAGCTGAATGACTTCCCCAGTCTGCTAAAGAAACCTATAACTATTTAATAAGGTAACGAAACACAGGGAAAAGAGCAATGCCTAGATATTTTGAGGACATAGAGTAGAGTCTGAATTAGTGATATCAGGGCACTTGAAATGCCATCATGACTCCCATGTGAGACTGGGGAGGAGTGTGCCGTGCGTATTGGCAGAAGAGGATGTGCAGGTAAGATAACAAATGGAGTGTTGGCCAAAATCTGGCTCATAGTGAATCCCCTGGTCAATGGCCAATACAGCAATAATTTTCTTCATTCTTGAATATATATTTGAATGGCTATATCTGGTTGTTGGCAGAAACGAAACTATTGCATTAGTTTCTTGGCCTATGATATAAAATGTTTTGTGGTGACACAGACTCTAGAATTGTCCTCTCCCATCCCAATCACTATAGCAAATAAAAATTGACTTGTGATTGTTCCTTATAAAGATTGGACTATAGTCCATGCTCTGGTGAGATGTTCAAATCTGTCCATCACCCTCATTCTCCCAGATGCCAGAAGAGTTTGTCTTCCAAAAGATGGCTGACAGCTAACCTTTCTTTAGAATTGTCCTTAGCCAAAGGGATTTTCCTTCGTCAAGGAAAACTTTCCGTGTGCCATTCTTCATCTCAGATTCCTTTCCTTATCTTCTATGACTCCATTTTCAGATATGCTGGACAACATGACATTGTTCCACACATCTCTTATTCTTCTCTTTTCTGTTATTTCATTATGTTCCTCTGTACGTTTCTGATTGGGCATTTTCAATTTACCTGAATTTGAGTTTATAGTTCTGTACTCTACTATGTCTGATCTGTTATTACACCTACTAAAGGAATTCTTAATTTTAAAAATTGTAGTTTTTTTCTCTTCTTCAATGTCAATTTTATTATTTTATGTTAACAAATTATAATCACTATTGAATTTATATTTCTACCACTTACTTCATTATTATCTCTACATTTTCTTTATTATTCTTGTGGTTATCTTGAAGTCCTTTTCTGGTAACTCCAACGTCTGGATTATCAGTACACTGCTTCAATTTTTTTAAGTCTTCACTTGATTATCATTTATCTTGTAATATCTGCTTTTGTTCCTTACAATATATGATTATATGCCATATATTGTTGCCATAGCTACCTCCTAGAAGAACTTTATTTCTAAGCATTGGAGGAAAGAGATTTCATGCCTTTCAGATGCTACCTTTCCTAGGGTTTGGTTTGTTCAGGCTTTTGATTGAGATCCTGACAGATATCCTCCTCCTGTACCCTGAAAGATATGATTTTTCAGAGATTTTTAACTTAGCTCTTCAGTGTCTAACATCAGATAAGTTCAAAATCTGACAAATGTCCTCTGGGAAAGACCTCTTCCTAGCGTTACTTGTTTCCCAAGCACCACAGATACTAAAAAAATTTATTTGCCTTTGCATCTCGGTCCCATAGCCTCCTGTGTTATCCAAGTAGCCAGCAAATATTCAAAAGAGTCAAATTGGCAGAAAATAGAAAATATTTTAGAAGTCATTTTGCTGTGCCAGCTCACACAGTCATCAAATTTATGCTGACTCTTCTTTTTCCTAGTAGAGTCATCCCGCTTATAACAAAACTAATTTTTTTTTTTGGCCCAGGACAGACTTGGCAAATAGCCATAAAATAAACAAATTTCAACTCAAGCTAGTTCAGGTTCTTCCTTCTCTAGCATTTTAATCTATTCTCCTGGCTTCTCCAGATTTCCAGTGATTTTACATATTGGATTTTTTAATGTATTTCTTTATTTTTAATTATGGTAGCTGAATGTTTTTTATTTTATTTACTTATTTTAGTTGTTGTTGTAGCAGAATTGATGGTGTTCTGCTACCTACCATACTCTACTGGTAAAGGAATTCTACCGGTAAAGGAATTCTACCAATTGCACTATGTACTATTTTTATGCTTGATTTTAACTTTTGGTACTTGTGCATAGGTTTTTATAATCTTGGTACAAATGAATTGCTCCACATTAGGGTGAATTTGTCAGAAGTCAAAAGGTTGTACATTTCTATAGAAATACAGCCATATGAAGTATGTTCAACATAACTGAAAGTCTTAATAAAGATGAAAGCTATTATAAAGGCAGGCAAGATTCAAGATCCAATGGAGCCTCATTAATCTTACATAGTCTAGAGGTAGCTTGACATTGAAATAGGCAATCATATTTATCTAACAGGACATAGTTGATACAATGATTTATTTTTATAGTTGACATATACTTTATGTAAAATAAAACTCACACGTTTTAATTATAAATTTACTTAAGTTTTGACAGTATGGGCACCCCTGTTACATATACGCAGTAAAGAACTAGAACATGCCTATCAATCTAGAAACTTTCCTTCTGTCCTTTCTAATGAAATTCCCATACATACAGTGGCAAACAGTGTTTTGATTTTACCCACAAAGAGACAGCCCAGTAAGGATAAATTTTTTTAAAGGAAATAAACCAAGTTTTTCTTCCAGTAATGACTGAGTAAGCTTCTAGCAAATTGACCTCCCAAAAATAACAGCTACAAATCTGGGAAAGAAAAAATTAGGAAAATTAATAGATGATTCAGGCAGATTCAGATGTGGGGAAAACACTCTGCAAAAGGAAATGGCATTGGGTGATTACTGTTTTACGTGGCTTCTAGCTTAAAGACAAGACTCAGTTTGTACCAAAAAGGTCAACTTGCTGTGTTCTTGGCCTGAAATACCAGAGAATAGAGTTTGGGGTGAGCTGAGCAACTAATAACGAAGAAAGAATCCTAGAAAAGAGACAGCCAAAACTAAGAAGTTTGAAATTCTATGTATTAAAGTCCACCTCTATTGCTGGTCTATTGCTGAATCTCACATGCTTGGGGCCAACGCATTGCTTAGACAACCAAGTTAAGGCTAAAAGGACTGAACTGAGAGGTCAGCTGCTGCCCAAGGGAAAGCACTTGCAGTTTGAGTCAAATCAAGTTAATTGCCAGCTATTACAATAACAATTAAAAACACTTCAGAAGAATATAACAAAATCCAGAATATACACAAGATAATTTTCAAAATGACTAGGATATATTCCAAAATATCTTGACATAAAAAAAATTAAGAACATATAATCCATTCTCAAGAGAAGGAACAATGGTCATCCTAAAGTGACTCAATTTTCAGGGTCAGCAAAAAAGAATTTAGTGCATATATTATAGCTATGCTCAAAGAAATAAAAATAATATAATTATAACCAATGAAAAGAAAGAAAATTTCAGCAGTGTAATAAAAATGCTAAAACGTCTTTTCTTGTCTTGTTCCAGAATTTAGAGAAAAGCTTTCAACTTTTCCACCATTGATTATGATTTTAACTGTGGATTTGTCACATATGATCTTTATTGTGTTGTGCGTTCCTCCTCAGTCTAATTTGTTGAAAATTTTTATAATGACAGGATGTTAAATTTTGTCAGATTGGTTTTTTCTGTATCTATTGAAATGATCATATAGTTTTGTCTTTCACTCTGTTAATGTGGTATATTACATTTATAGATTTGTATATGTTGAGCCCTCCATGCATTCTAAATAAATTCCACTTGATCATGGTAAATGATACTTTTAATGTGCTGTTGAATTAGGTTTGGTAGTATTGTGTGTCAATGTTCATCAGGGATATTGGCCTATAATATTCCTTTTTTGTATTGTTCTTCTCTTGTTTTGATAACAGTGTAATACTGGCCTTGTAAAATGAGTTTGGAAGTATTCCCTCTTCTTCAGTATTTTGGAATTTTTTGAGAAGGAATGCTATTAGTCCTTCTACAAATGTTCAACAAAATTCAGCAGTGAAGACATCAGGTATTGAATTTTTCTTTGATGACATACTTTTCATTATTGATTCAAGTTTTTTACTCTGTATTGGTTTGTTCAGATTTCCTATTTCTTTGTGATTCAGTCTTGCTACGGTTTTGACAAAGGTGCCAAGAACACATAATGAGGAAAGGGCTATCTCTTCAATAAATTGTGTTGGGACAACTGAATATCCACATAAAGAAAATTGAAATTAGCTGCTTAGCTCACACTTTACAAAAGTTAACTCCAGATAAATTAAAAACTTAAACTTAAGACCTCAAACTGTGGAACTACTGGAAGAAAATATGGGTGAAAATCTTTGTTGGGAAAACTCCCTGCTGGACCTGAGAAACACCCACCATAAGCAGAGGACGTGCTTTGACTAAATTAAGAGTTAGACCACTCCAGGTTAATAGGTAGTCAAAAATTTATTCAGGGATATCTTGGGCAACATCAAGAAGATGTAGATGTCAACTTTTGCAATGGATGCCTGTCTAGTCTTTTTACCATGAGAGAAAAAAAGGAAAGGGAAAAAAGTCACTGATGGCATATTAAGCCACCTGGCTGCTTAGTACTCTATTTACTCTCTGATTAAAAGGATAGTTTGGGTTCCGTACATTCCAGTCAACATCCCTAAAGAGAGGGAAGATGATCCAGGCAGCAGCAGTTATCTTAGCACCAGAATGCTCTTTCCTTTCTCTGAGTCCCATGACTCACTTCGTGGTCAGGTACCCAGAACACATTTTCACAAACTCCTCCATGTCATTTGTCTGGATAATGATTTTTTGGATATGACCCCACAAACACAAGAAACAAAAGCAATAGTATAAAAATAGGAATACATTAAATTTAAAAGCTTCTACACAGCCAAGAAAACAATCAACAGAGTGAAGAGGCAGCATAAGAAACAAGAGAACATATTAATATTTGCAAACCATACATCTGATAAGGGGTTAACATTCAAAATATGTAAGGAACTCAATAAGCTCAATAATAAAAAGTAACAAATAATGTGGTTAAAAAATAGAGTATTTAAATAGACTTGTTTCAAAAAAAGACATACAAATTGCCAATAAGTATATATAAAATCACTCAACGTTGCTAATGATCAGGGAAATGCATATTAAAACCACAATGCTATATTACCTCACATCAGTTGGAATGGCTATGATTAAAAAGACAAAAAGTAAAAAGTGTTGGAGAGGTTACGGAGTAAAGGGAAACCTTGCACAATATTGGTGAGGATGTAAATTGGTGTAGCTATTATGATAAACAGTGTGGAGGTTCCTGAAAAAACTACAAATAGAACTACTGTATGATCCAGCAATCCCACTGCTGGGTATAGATCCAAAGGAAATAAAATCAGTATATCCATGAGGTCTCTGCACTCCCATGGTCATTGCAGTACCTTTCACAATAGCCAAAAAACGGAATAAATCGAAGTGTCTATCAACAGATGAATGGATAAAACAAATGTGGTATATATAAATAATGAAGTATTATTGAGCCTTATAAAAGAAGGAAATCCTGTCTTTTATGACAACATGGACAACATGGATGAACCTGAAGGACATTATGTTAAGTGAAATAAACCAGGTACAAAAAGACATATACCACATTACATTCCAAATATATTCCTTTATATTTGGCATATAATAAAGTTAAACTCATAGAAGTAGAGAGTAACAGAATGGTTCCAAAAAAAACTTTTAATGATTTTCCTATTATAGCTAATGGAAATAACTTGCTGAAATACTGCAAATGTATTTTAATACTGATTTATAGTTCCTTGACAAATCTTAAAAATCTTTTTATAAACTCTATTATATAAGAAAAACCTTTTATTCAAACTAACTTTATCCCAGTAGAAAAATAAACAGAATTATATAGAAAATCATCAAATATGATTGAACTAATAGCATCACCAAAAAAGCTAATGATGAATTTCCCTCTCTTTGAAAGTTTCTGGGACCACCTTATTTTTGTAAGTACATACATTAACAAAATTAATATAATAATTTTGGATAAATAGGAGAATAGCATCTTAGTAGTTATTATCTAAATGAAGAAGATGAAGGTAGAAAAGACTTGTTTTAAAAGAGAATATTTTGGACAACCATTTTTAAATTATTCTGTATCTCTCAAGATAGCCACATCTAAGGTTTCCACATGGAGATATTTTTCTTCAAACACTTTTGACTTCTTAAATTACCTCATACTTTTCCCCACAGAGGTGGATTACCTTATTGATAAGCCAATAATCATGGTTTGCTTATCAAATATCATGAGTGTAAGTAAGATATTACATATTTTCCCCTCTTCTCTGAGGCCATATCATTATGAGGTAGCCATCTGGGTAAGTCAATATCAGTACCCTAATGTTTGTTTAAATGATCAATTCTCCAGTCTAGACAAGATGGATAGGGAGTCAACATGAGTATTTTGGCTCTCATATTAAGTCATGTCATCTATTCTTTTACCTGTGAAGAAATTAAATTTTTGATTTTTCATCTGTTGGCTGACTCTTTTACCTTATTTTTCAATGTGTTTATAACACATATGTAAAAAGAATGCTATTTATTGTGCCTTCTCAAAATTTTAATGATGTACATCCTGTTTTTTATAATGAATTCAGAAAGAAAAATTAACTTATAATTTATTGTAACAATATTGTTATAAATGCTGCCCAGTATAATATAGAATATCTAGTTAAATTTGAATTTCAGATAAATAAGCCTTTTTAGTATAATTTTGTGCCATATAATAAGTAGGACATCTATTTCAAAAAACCTAAAAAAAAGTGTTTTTAACAGAAATTTGAATATAATTATATGCTACTTAGAATCATTAAGTTTCCTCCAGCTGATAGGTGATTTAAAAAAATATTAAGTTCAGTGTATAAAAATAGAGAAAGTTACATGTTGGCACATTTGGTCTTATACTTGTATATACAATTTACAAAATGAGAAAGAAATAAATTAACACATATTACCTCACATGACTTATTTTCTAATTGGCATACCTTTTTTTTTCCCCACAAGGTCTTATAATGTCTGCAATATGACACTTATTTATACATTCACGTTAAATGCTTGCTCAAAAATTCATTTTTATTTAGAAAAAAATCTCATCACAACTTGTACTAAGAATTGTATACATTTATCAAAAATTTCCTAAGCTATAAATATGGCATAGCTATTTTCACAGATAATGTCCATTATCATGTGTTAGAAAACAATGCTATGGGAACAATATTCTTTTAAATTTGTAGACTGGTGTTTTGATGACAAAGGATATATTCACTGAGTATGTATAGAGCTAGATTTTCAGTTTTTAAAATGTTGGGAATGTATACATACACATACACACACACACACACATATATCTTTTTTCCTTAACTGAGCTATACGAGATAGTGATATGTATTCAGAGGCACATGTTTATGTATGTAGAAGGAAGACTCTATCTACTGTTGAATTCACTATTAGTTTTCCTTTGATGTTAAAATAACAGGACATGTGTTGAATGTTACAAAGCATGTAGTTGCATCACTCAGTGAGGTAGCTAGTACTCTCTTTTCAAACTCCATCCTCCAGAACTATAAGGTATGTGGAGATTAGTAAAATGTGTTGACTTCCCACTATGTTCCAGAAACTAATGCTGCTTACAAGTTTGTGAGAACTTCTTCCATAGAAACTTAGTGTGATATTTGGGTAGTTAGATATGATTTAAAAAATATGTACCTATTGATGAAGTCTTTATTGCTTTTACTTGCATCAAATATATTTCTATTTCCTTTATTTATTATAAACTTTATATATTTTCACTGGCTAGACAGTAAAGAAAATTGCATACCAATGGAGAGAGTTGCTTTGAATATGTTGATTAACGTCTTTGCAGAGATAGGCTAAAATAGGATCAATAGAAAGCATTAAATATGTGTATATATATCTCAAAATATAATCATCTATATGTGTGTGTGTGTATATACATGTCTTCCAAGACAACTCTCACTGTATTGCTTTAGAGTAAATGATGGCAATACTTCAGAGGAGAATTACAACAGTTTCATACTCAATAAAGGGGAAAAATTGCCTCTGGCTACTTGGCACTCCCCAACTCTGACAACCAGTTCAATTTCCTGATGAGAAAACAGAGATAGTAAAGAAGAATGCCCCACAGTTTCAAATTTTGGAAGATAGAAATGACAATTAGTAAGGAAAAAATTATTGTGAAGGGTTTGACATGAATGGTAATTTTAAGAAGTAGAAATTGTCCTGTATCCCTTGGCTTTTTAATGATGGACCCAAACGCTCTATCTCTGCACTGTCTCATCTGACAGCTAGCTTCTGCACTTATAAACATTATCCTAAAACTTTCTAAAGGACCTAGACCTGACCTAGTCCTCACCATCTGAATAGTAAAACATGCCAAATTTGTGTCCCCTTGTTTCAGATCAGGCAATGTAATTAAAAATGAGTCACACTTTGGGAAACACAGAAAGACACCTTTTCTTGAAATTTAGGTACAGTGCTATTTTGGGTAGATTCCAGTGGTCAAATTTATTCAAATATCCAACAATAACCCAGCAGGGACAGTGCCTGGGGTCTTATCATGAAGTTTCTGTCTCTCAAACCACCTTCTTGAAATAAAAAAGTTATGGAAAACTTTTCCTGTGGCCTTCTTAGTCCTTCAATACAACTGAAAAAAAAATTAGTTTCTTTCAGCAGTCTTAGTATGGCACCGTTGCTCATCTACCCATTATAACTATCCTACCTCCTTGTCTAGAATGAGACTATGCTCAAGACAGACAGAAAAGGCAGTATAAGAAAGCCAAAGAGTGTTAAAATCAAAACTGTAGAAAATGAACACTCTAAACTCTTTCACAATGGAATGTATAAGCATGTTTCTGTGCTATTTGTTCATATATAACTATAAAATTGCATAACCTATATCTATATATAATATGTAAAATAAGTACTACATATATAATTACAATCCCTAAAGGCATATATTATATTTTATCCATTGCAAACGTATCTCCCAAAATGTCAACTACTGATTCTTATTTGAAGGGACTCAACAAATAATAATACTAATGGGCACTCCTTAAAATATAACATGGCTGGCAAAGCATAACCCCAAAATAAAAAGATCCTCAAGAACACAAAGAAAGAAAATATATTGATGCCTGCATTCAATTACTGTACCATAAAGCCTTCATTTCTTTGGAAGAACCTATTATTTTTCAAAATAATGCAAAGTCTCAGCAGGTGCCATCGTAGTGGGCTGTGCATACTGTATCTCTGCCAAACTCCAGTGATTATTTAGACCAGTCAGACTCTCTGTGTACTCTACACAAAGTCACCATTCATTACATCATTTCAGATTGTTTGTTGGATCTTATTGTTAGGATCATGACATTCATTACTAGGGACTAAACCCTTCATTACACAGTTTGTCAAAGTCCTCAAGCAGTATGGTGTTTGAAAAAGAACAAGGGGAATTAGTTGCCTATTGGGATCTCCAAGGAGAAAACAAAGGAAGAAAGAAAAGGAAAGAATAAAATTAAAAGATTTCCAAAATACATGTTACTTTGTCACCAAATAGTGACAGCTCTTCTTTCACCCAAATGTCAGTCAGATTAGCAAAAGTACACAATATTTAAGAATACTCAGTCAACTCATTTTTAACAGTAGTATAGCTTTGGAAGTTCACTTTTTCAAAATACTATCTTTCCTACAATCAAATAATGTCTATTACATGCAGTGGGATTTTGTTCATTTGTAACAGATAAGTGATTTGAGGAAATAAGTAATGATATTGGAATGAGACAATATATTAAATTATATAATGAGATAATAATTACCATATAAGGCTCTATAATAGCTGTTTTATTTCAGTATGTCTTTTGGTAAATGTATATTTTTCATAACCCTATTGAAGTTATGAGAGTGTAAAAAAATTCAGTATAAACATTAGATAAACTATTGACTATTGGGACTTTCCTATTCCCAAGGGGAATCTCAGAGATTACTTCTAATTTCTTGGTCGTGCACACTATGCCTTTTAACTTAAAACTTGCATAGCAAACTCTATGGGACTCTGTTCATGTTTTTTTTTTTTTGGTAATAAATTTAAGATTTTCTTCAATGGAGTATAAATCCACAGAAATTTGGCAGTCTCTGAGAAAGGGAGTATTCAATGCATACCGAATGTGTTCACAGGTAAGAAAAACCAACTTACATGACAAAGAATGGTTTAAAACTTCAGATGTCCATTTACTTTATAAATTATCCAGGCCTATCAAAAGGCCCTGCAGAATGACCACTTAGCTTGAACACCCTCTTTTTCTCTCTGAATGGATTTGTTGATTTTTGTTTCTTTTCCTTTAATTAACGTATTCGTCACTTCATGTAGTAAGCTGGACCCAGTGAAGCTAAGTGCCTTATTCAGCTCTGCATTTTTTGGTATCATTTTCCAGGTGCTGTTTCTTCTTTTTATGGATAGTCTTTATAACCCACCTTCATTTGTGACTGTTCTTCCTTGCGTGATTATTCTGCAGAAGGTTATTTTTCTTAAAATTCAACTTCTAGAGTTACCTTGGCTCTTTCCATCTATTTTCTCAGAATTTTTATGAAATAATGTATTTATAAATTATATATCATTAGTTATTCTCAGAAGGAAAAGGGAGAACATTAAAATCAAATAACCTATAAAAGATAACAAATCTGAGACCAGACTGTAATTTGAATCTATAAGTTCACCTTGGTGTGATGTGGCGTGTGTGTGTGTGTGAGAGAGAGAGCAATTGCTTTATAGAGGCCAATAACATCTTCCTTTTCTTCTTCTCTCTCTTTTTTCTGTTTTCCTAGTAATTTAAGTACTTGGCTTTGTCTATAATAGATATATTTCTTCCTAGCCCACTGTTACTGATTCCTGAGATTTCATTTCAAACACTATAAAGAGGACCATCCTTGTTTGGGACTTGACTTTCACAATTCAGCCATTTCTACTTCACAGGTATGCAGGTTTAACAAATTATCTTGGCCCCCCGCAGTTCTCAATTATTACTATTTACATGATTTAAATTAAACTGTGGGCTTCAGCCTGCTCTGTGGTGGGAGTCAGCATAGGATTCCTTGTTTGACATTCTGAGACCACAGAAGAATGGGTCCCAAGCCTAATGCAGCTTCAGAGAGAAAACAAATCATCATAACTGAAGAAAGTTACTTCAGCCCCAGGAGGAAAAAAAAAAAAAACCTTGTAATAGAGCCAGCATTCCAATAGTAAGAATAAGTATGAGGAAGAATGACTCTGTCTTATATCCTGAGTTGACTATGGACTAAGGTGTCAGCAGTCATGATACAAGGCAAGTCTCAGGGCAAAAAAAGAAAAACTGTTGAACAGAAGACACTCTGAAGTTGCCTGGCATTGAGTTTCTATCTTTTATAATAAGACACAAATATGTCTGAATGTTTCCATATGATATTTCCTATTAAAATGCATTCATCAGATAATTTAACACCACTCTATGATTTCGTTTTTGATAGTCTGATAGCAAAAAGCAAACTGTCCCTCCTGCCCACTAATGGACAAATTAAAAGTTTGTTCCTCAAATTTGGAGTGATATTAAAGATCACATACTTTAACACTCTCTTTTTCTGCCCCTGTGATAATGCTTGGAGCCTGTTAACAACAATCCCAACATTCAACTCTCTGGCTAGAACATGAACACTTCCAGTGATGCACATTGTCTTTTACCCAGTGACATATAGTAACAACAAGTGGCCTGTTATTTCAAGAGAAGTGTAAAGTGAAGAAGGTGTGCTTGGGAAACAATACTCTATTCATGACTCAAATGAGTTGTCTTATTATTAAAACATAAATGCATAATGATCACGATGACTATGGACAATAGGCTTTTTCAACATAAAAATGTGCTCAATTCCGATTCAGTCAATAGTTGGAATTCTTCTAATTATCCTCCCACCATTGCTCCCTCTTCCTGATCTTTCTCACTCCAAGACATTTACTGTCTATATTGTTTTTTCTCTGAGTTCCTATATTTTCCTCCATGAAATAATTTACAGTGAAGTTAGTGCAGAGCTGTATTTTACAGCAATAAAATTATTTCCTTTTCTCATTCAATTTAGCATCTCTGATGTTCCCATGTTATGCCAACTATGTTTTCTTTTAAAGTAACCCCTTTATGGATAAATATGTGGAAATATCTTCACTGTGGTTTTCATGAATTATCAGGTACACAATTAGAAAGAGAAGAAAGTTCCTACTTATGGTATAATATAGATGTTCCACACTTTTATTGAAAACCAACATGACCGATCTGATATTGTCCAAGAGAAGTGACTCAGTGAGTGAAAAAGAAAACATCTCCTTTCATGTGTGACATTATCCTCAGGAATATGGGAATAGAGCAAGGGGATTAAAGGATGATGTTGACACTAATAGGTGCCACATTAGGCAGATATCATAAACTTTAAACCAACAAGAGTAAACAAAGACAAAGGTGGTCACTATATAGTGGTGAAGGGAAAAATCCAGCAAGAAGACTTAACAATCCTAAATATTTATGCACCCAAAACAGGAGTGTCCAGCTACATAAAGCAAATACTGCTAGATCTAGACAACATAATAAATAGCAATACCATAATAGCCCAGGACTTCAACTCGCCACTAACAGAACTGCAAAATCCCCCAAGCAGAAAACAAGCAAAGAAACAATGGACCTAAACAGGACTCTAGAACTTTTGGGCCTAACAGATATCTACAGAACACTCCACCCAAGTAACACTGAATATATGTTCTTCTCATCAGCTCATGGTACGTTCTCTAAAATTGACCACATCCTAGGCCACAAAACAGATCTCAAAAAATTTTAAAAAATAGAAATTATACTATGTATCTTCTCAGACCACAGTGGAATAAAATCAGAAATTAATTCCAACAGTAACAATCATCTCTGTACAAAAACATGGAAATTAAACAATCTATTGCTGAATGACTATTGGGTCAAGGAGGAAATTCAGATGGAAATCAAAAGATTCTTTGAACTAAATGATAATGGGGACACAAGTTATCAAAATCTGTGGGATACATAAAAAGCAGTACTGAGGGGAAAACTTATCACCTTAAATGCCCATATCCAAAAGACAGAAGGATTGCAAATCAGCAAACTGATGAATTGTCTCAAGGAACTGGAAAAGGAAGAGCAAACCAACCCTAATCCCAGCAGAAGAAAATAAATAAACAAGATCAGAACAGAACTAAATGAAATCAAGAACAAAGGAACTATACAGAAGATTAATAAATCAAACAGTTGGTTCTTTCAAAAGTTAAACAAAATAGACAGGCCTCTTGCTAGATTGACCAGAACCAGAAAGGAAAGGACTCTAATAAGCTCAATAAGAAATGAAAAAAGAGAGGTCACAACTGATATCATGGAAATACAAAACATGATTTTTGAATATTATAAAAATCTCTATGCCAAAAAGTGTGAAAACATGGAGGAAATGGACAAATTCTTAGAAACACACAACCTCCCTAGGCTCAATCAGGAAGAAATAGAATTCCTGAACAGACCAGTATCAAGCACTGAAATTGAAGCAGCAATAAAAAATCTTCCAAAAAAAAAGTCCCAGACCAGACGGGTTCACGCTTATATACTATCAAACCTACAAAGAAGAACTGGTACCTATACAGCAGAAATTATTCCATAACATCGAGAAGGATGGAATCCTCCCAAACTCACTCTATGAAACCAATATCACCTTGATACCAAAGCCAGGAAAGAACACAACAAAAAATGAAAACTACAGACCAATATCCCTTAGGAATATAGATGCAAAAATTCTCAATAAAATCCTAAGAAACCAAATTCAAATACACATCAAAAAAATAATCCATCATGATCAGGTGGGCTTAATCCCCAAGATGCAAGGATAGTTCAACATAAGCAAATCTATAAATGTAATCCACCAGATAAATAAATGCAGGAACAAAGACTATATGATCCTCTCAAAAGATGCAGAAAAGGCTTTTGACAAAATTCAACACCCTTTTATGATAAGAACTCTCAACAATATAACCATAGATGGCTCATACCTCAAATTTATTTTAGCCATATATGATAAACCTACATCCAATATCATACAGAATGGGGAAAAATTGAAAGAATTCCCCCTTAGAACTGGAACCAGACAAGGTTGCCCACTATCTCCACTTCTATTCAACATAGTGGCTGGAAGTCCTGGCCAGAGCAAACAGGCAAGAGAGAGGAATCAGGTGTATCCCAATGGGGGCAAAAGAGATTAAACTTTCACTGTTTGCCAACGATATGATATTATAACAAGAAAACACCAGAGATTAAACCAAGAGATTCCTGGAATTGATAAATGAATTCAGCAAAGTCTCAGGATACAAAATCAGTGCACACAAATCAGTAGCCTTCATATACGCCAATAACAGTCAAGCCGAGAAACAAATCAAAGATGCAATAACTTTCACAATATCATGAAAGAAAATTAAATATTTAGGAATATACTTAACTAAGGAAATGAGAGACCTACATAGGGAAAACTATGAAACACCGAGAAAAGAAACTGCAGAGCATGTAAACAGATGGAAAACACTACCATGCTCTTGGATAGGTAAATTCAATATTGTTAAAATATCTATATTACCTAAAGTGATTTACAGAATCAATGTAGTCCCTATCAAAATAGCAACATCATTTTTTGCAGATCTAGAAAAAATAATTCTGTGCTTTGTGTGGAACCAGAGAAGTCCCCACCTAGCTGAAGCAATCTTAAGCAAAAAGAACAAATTGTGAGGCATCAATCTACTGGATTTCAAACTATACTACAAGGCTATGGTAACCAAAACAGCATGGCACTGGCACAAGAACAGAGACATAAACCAATGGAACAGCACTGAAAACCCAGATATAAAACCATCCTCATACTGTCATTTGATCTTTGACAAATTCCAAAAAAACATACACTGGGGAAAAGAATCCCTATTCAAGAAATGGTTCTGGGAAAATTTGATAGCCACACAGAGAAGACTGAAACTAGATCCACATCTCGCACCTCTCACAAAAATCAACTCATGATGGATATCAGACTTAAACCTAAGACATGAAACCATAAGAATTCTAGAAGAAAATGTTGGAAAAACTCTCACAGATATTGGCCTAGGCAAGAACTTATGAAGAAGATCCCCAAAGCAATCACAGCAGCAACAAAAATAAATAAATGGGACCTGATCAAATTAAAAAGCTTCTGCACAGCCAAGGGAACTATCATTAGAGTGAACAGACAACCTACGGAATGGGAGAAAATATTTGCATGCTACTCATGTAATAAAGGGCTGATGACCAGAATCTATACAGAACTTAGGAAAATCAACAAGAAAAAATCAAAGAACCCCATTAAAAAGTGGGCAAAGGACATGAACAGAAACTTTCAAAAGAAGACAGAATAATGGCCAGCAAACATATAAAAAATTGCACAACTTCTCTAATCATCAGGGACATGTAAATCAAAACCACAATGAGATATAACTTAACTCCAGTGAGATTGGCTTCTATCAAAAAATCCCCAAACAACAAATGTTGGTGGGAATGCAGACAGATAGGAACACTCATACACTGCTGGTGGGACTGCAAATTAGTACAACCTCTGTGGAAAGTAATATGGAGATACCTCAAAGAACTAAAAGTAGAACTACCATTTGACCCAGCAATACCACTACTGGGTATTTACCCAAAGGAAAAAAAGACATTTTATAATAAAGACATCTGCACTCAAATGTTTATAGCACACAATTCACAACTGCAAATGTGTGGAAACAATCCAGGTGCCCATCAATACATGAGTGGATTAATAAAATGTAGTCTATGTATATGATGGACTACTACTCAGCCATAAAAAAACAGTGGTGTATTAATTCTGCTTGAATATCCTGGATGGAGCGAGAGCCTATTCTTTAAAAAGAAGTGTCACAAGAATGGAAAAGCATGCACCATTGGTACTCACCATCGAATTGGTACTAACTGATCAATACTTATTTGCACACATGGAAATAATATGCATCAGGGTCACGCAGGTGGTAGGGGTGCGGTGGGGATGGGAAAACTCACACCTAATGGGTGTAGCGTGCACTGTCTGGGGGATGGGCACGATTGTAGCTCTGACTTGGGCAGTGCATAGGCAATATATATAACCAAAGGGTTTGTACCCCCATAATATTCTAAAATTTAAAAAAAAGAAAAAAAGAAATGGGGCTGACGTTTTAAATGGTTCCACGAAGATACTAATTAGAAAATATTTTACTAGACAATAAAATTAACTGTAAACATAAAAAAATACCCAAAATTCTGATAGAAGTCTTTCCAGCTTGAGAAACTAGAGGCTGGACAAGAAAAGATGTCATGTGTAAGGGAAAATTCTGAAAAGAATACAGCCAAAGTCCAGGAACCTAAAAATCTGTAAATAAATCCTGTCCAAATATCTGGCTGACTCTCAAATATGGTAAGCACCAAGGAAGACTACATGTATCCTGTTTAAGAATAAAATAACAGAACCGAGATTTGAGATGCCACCTGATAGTGAGTCTGACCAAGTTAATTACCTGCTAAAACCAATGAACAAACAAATAAAAAGTAACTCTCTTTGGAAGCATAGAATATAGAGTCTCCACAAATAGTAATCAAAATGTCTAGTAAATGATACAAACAAATAGTGAGCATAAAAATATTATACTTTGCAACAGAAAACATAAGAAGATAAACTTTGGAATAAACCAGATTTAAAATTTATCGGATAAAGATTTTAGCTTAGCTATTATAACCATGCTCAGTGACATAAAAGGGAATATGCATATAGTGAATGAAAAGTATATCTGAGCTATTCAGCTGAGAATAAGAACCAAGGAAACAATTTCAAACAGATTGTCAAAGTAAGGAGAATGTGAAATCAATATGGGGACTTGAAGGATTGGATAATCGGGAAAGATTAAAAAACATATATATGGATGTATATGTATATGTATATATGCACATCTATATATGTGCATATGTATATATGCATATGTATATTTGTATCTGTATGTACATATATACACACACATATTCTGATTGTATGAATTTGAAGTATGACTTGAATAGGGAAAATGGAATAAGCTTTTGAGAAAAGAGAATCTATATTTCCTGGAGAAACAACTTAAAATTATACTGTAAAACAACAAGTTAATATCCTAATGTTTTATATGCACATGCAAAAAAGGAAACCATAGCCAAGTGCTAGGAAAATGTATGTTTCAGGGTGAAGTAAACTAAAAGAAAGATTTGGTACATTTATATTATTTCTCTAAGCTTTTGTATCTTGGGCCTAACTGATGAGATGTGGGCTTGGGACTCTTATTATTAGTTGGGTAACTAATGTAAAATATCGTTAAAATAGGATAGTTATCTTAAGTACCACTTTTAAATGCCTTGTTATGCTGTGGTATTTCTTATGTTGAGAGAATAGCTCTTGCTGGAGTTGTTCCCTACATCAAGAAGACAGGAAAGACAGGCATCATGATTGGCTCTATAGAAACCCATTATGACAATCACAGTAAATGCATAAATAATCCTTAGATACTGTGTAAGTGTTGACTTGCAAAGCAAAACCACAAAAAAAGGTATCACTCTGTTTTTTTTAGCATACAGATAAATAGATTGTCTTAGCCTATGTTCCACCTAAAGCAAAGCCTGATACAAAAACTATGGTCATGACTTTATTAGAGATGCAATTCCAGAAACAGGCGTAAGGCCAAAGTTTGCTGTGGTAGGAATGACAGCAAGCAAATGCAAATGTATGTTATTGAGCAAACCACCCCAAATAGAAATTAACTGCTCAATCTTGCAGTTCTATCTTTTAAATGAACTTCACCAACATTTCTGTAAATAGGGCATGCATATTGCAACTTTAAAGTATCTGGGTATATCTGTTTCCCTAGAGAATGTCCACAGATCCTTAGGGAAGGAGGGGTAATAATTATAATAGGCAGGTAGTGGTGTCCTTTCCCCAGATGAACAAGCCTATTCTTGAAATAATTATTAATAGCTCCATGTCTATAAACTGTCTTAAAACTAGAGACAATAGTTTTCTATTGTGAAATTTCTTTTTATTTTAATTATTTAAGTTGAGCTACATCCTAACATGTTTTCTGTCTACCTCACTCTTAGTAATACTATGATTTATTAGACACAGTTTCCTGCAGATCAGTGTACTTTGATTGCATTTCCAGTTTGTATTTTTCCTCTGAGGGTTAAGTTTTGCAATCTGGTCTCTTCCATTCTGGATCTCCTCAGTCCCCAGTGATGTCCACGAGACCACTGGACAATCACCCAGGATATCACCCCCAAACAACCCACCCAAGACAAAGACCACCAAGCTTCTCACAGCTCCCAGTGCAATCGCCACAGCACTGTTTATTGCTTTAGTGAAGTGATGGTCTTTGGATCTTCCAAGGGGAATTTGTCAAGTGCTGAGCTCTCATATCTTACATAATAAAATCTTGTGCTGTTTGACCACTTTCTCAAAACTGTGCCCATAAAGCTCTGGCATCTCAAAGGCATTTACTTTTACTCTAGGATACTCCAAGTCTACGTTTCAAGGAAGCATTCCACAAGTATTAGAAGCCCCTTGCCCTCCTCTCTGCCTTCATGAGTTCATTCTGAAAGCATGCCTAAGGCAAAAGCTTAGATTATGTTCTCTGGGAAGGAATCCTACTGTAGCAGTGAAGGGAGGAGGACTGAGATAAGGAAGAAGTGATAAAAAGTACAAGGGAACATTTTAGAGCTGGCCACCACTTGGTGCCCTGCACAGATAATCACTCAGTCTTTTGAGCTTCTCTTCCAAAAGGCTGTATAATATATCATGTCCTGGGAAATTCATTGGGAGGAAGAAGGAAGAATTTGTTCCTATTTCCCATTAACTACCAGCTAAAATTCTCATTGAGAAATTCCCCCATTTCCTGGTGGCCCATGTATTGTTCTTAAGCAGGTCCTACGGCAAATCATGGCTTAGCAGCAACAGGGGTGCCCCAACATCGTGGTGAAATAATACAAGAGCCTGCAGAGAGCTGGTCATCAAAGTACTGGAGGGGTGGAATAAGAGGTCAAGGGCCCTAAAGTGAGGTGCAGGCTGTTGCATCAGAAATGTCTTGACTGACTGTACCCAAGTGGGCATCAAAATGTACGTGAAAACTTAAAAAAAGGTGCAACAGTTCTACAGCACTGGGAATGTTCGATTGTTAACCTCCAAGTGAGGTGAGATATCTAAATCAACAAACATCCTGATAAGTAATCCTAAATTCTAAGATCCTCGTGAGAAATACATGCATTCCTGTGAGAGAATTACTTTCTTATTGAGCAACCCCTGCTCCCATTAGTGGTATGAAACTCATACTAGTAAAACTCAACCTGAATAAAGGGAAAAAAGGAAAAAAAATAGAATATCATCAAAACAAGAGTCAAAGATATACATTTTATCAAGCTAAATTTCAAAATTGAAAAAGCTCTTTTAAGTTGTAAACTAGGTGGATAAGAATATTGATATTTGAGTTTGTATTTTAAAAGTTAAGCTAATTTTAAATATTATGTAATCATTTAGATCCATAGGAACAACAATTTTATCCAGAAATAAACTAGAGTGTTTGCCTGGATCTCTTAAACAGTTTATCCAGGAGACAATAGATTAAGCAATACAGAAATGGGAGCATGCAGGCAAGAATTTCTGTCACATTTGGCCAATGGTGTGTGCCAAGTGATTATAGCAATGATTGATGCATATAAAGATGCACAGTAAATACTTTTTCAAAGAACAAATGAATTTATGTTGAAGGAGAAAACAAGTGATATAAAATTACTGACTAAATATATGAATATGACTAAATATATGGTAGTTTTAAAATCAGATCTGGATATATATTTTGAAACAAATGTGTTGATTTTACTTTAAAATGTCAATATATATAATATAACAAGTTATATCCTATAAAATTATTTAAACTTATGACAAATATTACACATACTAGTAAAATAACTTGTAATATTACATATTTTGGGAATTAAATAGTATGTGATCAAAAATGCTTAAAGACTGATAGCTTAGAAAGTATTAATCTTCAAAAATTCAGCTCAGTGGAATCCATGAAATTATTATTCATATAATCTTTTGTTCATTCACACTGAACTTCTCTTTTGTAGAAGGAAAGGTGATAGGCATTAGTTTTGTGGTGAAGAGCCAGTTAGACTTGGCCTCTTTCTAACAGAGCTTCTGGTTTAGTAATAGACTGTTAATGATCCTAAGGTAACAGGCACAAGTGTGAGATACTAAAAGTTACTATATGAAAATATTTTGTTAACCTCAAATGAATATTTATTTAATCAAATGGAAAAATATATAAATTTTATGGATCCTTATGTAGCACTCCCAATTTTTATTTATTTATTTATGTTTGGTAAAACACATGTCTGGAAATCTCTTGATTCAGTTTATAAAAATCTCAATAAAATCGACCTAGGCACTATCATATACAATATCACTGGGTGTGATAAAGCAAATAGAAGACCTTTATTCAAAATGTAAAATACAGTTAAAACAAGTATCAAAGAAAATTTTTGTATATTGTATCAAGCTTCCATCAAAACTTACTACTTTTTCAATTAATTGCAATAAATGAGATCTATCATAAAACAAATATATTAAGGTGGATATTTTGTAGTCAAAATGAACTATTTTTTTTCATATTTCTCTGTCATTTCTAGCTGTGTTCGAGATATTTGGAACACCTACATTTTATGTTTATTGAAAAATAGCCCTTCATTTAATAACATGCTTAAAGGCCAACAACCCCATTAAGTTTTTTCTACCTACAAGTAGAAAAGAACCTGTGTTTCTTTGTAATTCTAAAGAATTTAGTGTGCTTATTTTACAAGATATCATCATCATCACTATGAACATTACTGTCATTTTCATCTTCCATAATTTTATATTATATTGCAGTTAATTGTAGGTTTCTCACTTTCATTATCATTTATAAAGTAATTTATTAGACACATATCTAGTGGTTTATGTCACTAAACTTTAAGCTTTGTGATCAAAATATAACTGATATAATTAAAATTCAAATACATATAGGTTTTCATATAATATTGTCAAATATAATATTGTCAAATTTCATTTGAACCATATTAATGTAGTCATAGTTTGTAGACTCTATCTCCATTATCACTGTCATGTTTGCTTGTTTTTGTTCTGAAAGCTAAAAAAATCAAATAAGCTTTATATGGCATATTTTTTAAAGGAATTTTTCTCTATTTAGAATAGAATCACAACCATTATGAAAAGTGGAGTACTAGAAAGAGATGACACTCTCCCTGTTAAAAATAATTTATATTATTTAATAAAATAAATATGGTATTTGAACTCAAATATAAATAATACATCTTGAATTTTTTAAGATATAATGTGAGGGAAATATCTAGGAACAAAGAACAAATCCACATGCTAATTCTAACCACAAAATATTAATATACTTTAAATGTATTATTGATTTACATTGTATCATAATAAAACTATTGTTTGTTTTTGAGATTTCTGGATTTCTGGATTTTGCTTCTGGGCTCTTTTATAATTGTTATTTAATATTTATTAAAAGCCCATAGCATTCTTGGATAGATAATTCAATAATAGACAACTGTTGTATCTAAAGTGCTTAGAAAATAAGGAGAAAAATGCCACAGAGAATAGACATGGAGCAACACTAGGCATGTGTAGTTAGATATTTTCCTCCACAGAGATTCTTAAACCTCATATTCAATAGCAAGTAATGAATTCTGTTGATTTCGTACGTTGTAGATTTATAGTTGTGCTGATGCTGGCTGAAGGATAACCTATTACCCAATAACGTTGTTTTCTCCAGGGGGAATAAAAACCATTACACAAGAATCCCCTCCTGTTTCATATACAAACAAGAGGTTAACTTCAGAGACTGTAATTCTATTTTGTGTGTGTGTGTGTGCGTTTTAGAACATTTTTTGTGACCCAGCAATTGCATTTCACCTGCTCTCAAACACTCTGTATTTTACATTACATCATGTATTGATGCATGAAGCAGGAGACATTATAGTCCTATATTCTAAAATGTCTCAGTAGGAGGAATAAAAGAGGTAAAAAAAGCTTGCTTTTTATGAGATTTCAGTGTTTCCATGTATTATGTTTTTCGTTCTCAAAATGTAATTTAGTTCCATGAGGGATTTGGCACATTTTCCGATTGCAATAAAAATCATTAATGAGCTAGACTATTCAGTAATGGTATGTATTGAAAAACCTGTTTCCTGTCAAGCTGCTCAAGTGCAAAAACCCTTATTTGGAAGATGTGTCTGCCATGCGGTACTTCCGTAAACAAAGGAACTTGTCTTACTTCAGATTTGAAATTATACAGAGGAATACAATAGTGAACACTTAAAGCATGCAAAGTGGAACAAATGAGTTCAAATTGTTTTTAATGAGTATTAATACTTCACATATTGTCAACTTATAATAGTTACCATATTTGGAGGTTATCTTATATGAACTGCTGCAATTAAATCAATCACTTGTGAGCCTCACATTTATTGGCCAACTAAAATAATCTGGTTCTCATCTTTTCCAAACACAATTCTGAGAAGTGACAGTCATAAGACACTGAATATAAAGTTGTAATATTCAGTTATGTAGAATCTTTCAGTGAGTTGCCATCTAATTTGCTACTCTTTCAGAAAGATAGAATCTTGGTAGTTTGGAAGCTCACTTTATACTTTTGTTGAAATCTTGCCTGAACCATTTATTTTGTCTTTCTCTTAGGAAACTGATAAGTTGAACAGACAGAAAAAATAAGGAAACATGGGGTCAACAATATTGCAAGTATTTGATTTTGATGTTGTAGAGCAATATTTTATTGCTGGTTTTCAGGCAAAACTGTGCTTCTTTGTTAGGCAGTTTCAACTCTGTACCTCTTTCTTCCCTTTGGGTCGGCTGCCCGCTTCTGGTCATAATGTCTCTGGAGGTTTTCACTTGAATCTAGGAAAGTTCTATTACAAGGCAGATGGCTCTACCTTTATTACTCTGCTGTGTTCATAGTGGTATAGCTGTGCCCCTGTGTGCTGTAATAGACAAGAAAAAGGAAGATGGAAGGGAGAAGGGAAGAAAGGGAGGGTGGAAAAGAAGGAAGAAAAGGGAAGAGTAGGCTATACTCTGGGATCCTTCTCAGTATTGTGCCTTTGTGCCTTTATAGATGGCTATTCCTGAACAAAGAAACACATTGACAAGCAATACAACATTTCTGTGTTGGATGGAGAAATCACCGTCTAGCTACTGGCTACATTAAAACAAATCTTGCTGCCTCAACTGAAAGCAGGAGGTGTTAGTCTTGCCATATGTTTAGAAAAGTAGGTCAATTTCAGAGTTATTACAGAGATGATAGTAGTTTATATAGGAAAATATTGAAAGCCATGTATTAGTTCAGCAAGTAGAAATGTAGTTAAATCCCATGACAATAATACTATAAGGTTTATAACATCACCCCATTCACTCTTTAGTTGTACACATTGTATACACTTGCATTCTTAGAAAATAAAACAGATCTTTCTTTGGGCCTTTTTATAGTCACTGCACCAGAATGTATAATATTAGCAATGGAATTAACCCAAGTATCTTGTTAATAGTTGCACACTGTTATCAATACTTAACACTGGGGAAATATTTTAATCTTTTCCCACCTATTTCTTTATTCATTTTCTTCTCTCTTTGTTTTCTCTCTGCTTAACTCCAAATGCACTTATTTACCTGTAAAAACCTTCTGTGCATTGATAGACCTACACTTATCCTTTCATATCCGTCCACTGGTTTTGTTTAAGCTGCAATAAAAGAATTCCTTCACTTTTACCTGAGAAGTGAAACTATTTTGAGGGCAATTAACATATATATCAGAATATAGTTCATCTTATTAAGCCCTGGCTCCCTGAATCCATGCTTGGACCTAATCACAACACATCCTTTCCCCAGTTTGAGAAAGCATGGTTAGAAGTCCAATGACTAACATCATTGCTGATCATATCAATTATTTTAAGACCGTAGATACCAGCATCTCTCCCTGCATAAGTGAAAATGAAACTTAAATTAATGCTTCAAATGGTTGAACTGAGAAATCCCACTATGTTTCTATTCTGTGTGCACCTTTCCTCCTTACCACCTAAAATGCAAGAAGCTCTATTACCTAATTTCTCTCTTATTCATGTATTTTTGCTTTCTCTTTAAAGTATCATATCCATCTTTTTTTTTTCCACTGTGCTGCCAGGACCTACAATTCCACTGTAAATATAATACCTTCTCCAACTTTTCACTGAACTCACTGTACTTTTCAGACTTAAATGATAGTGAGCACTTTCCTTGTCAAATAAATATTTAAGGTTAGGGTTAGGGTTAGGGTTAGAGTTAGGGGTAGTAAAGCTAAAGGTAATCTTTTGCTATCACAAAGAGAGGTCAACATTCAGTGGCTTAAATGGGATGCAGTGCATTTCTCTGAGAAGAAACAGCCTAGAACTAATTGGACCAGAGGTAGTAGGGGGAAGGGTGGCAAGACACTTTAGCAGAGGGTTTACATTTCTATGTCCAAAGCAGTTGCTACAAATTTCACCATATCCCTGCTATCAGAAAGGACGAAATTTGAAGTAAAGGGCAATCTGCAAATTGCATGTTTCATTTCTATTCATATTGCTTAAGTCAAAATATGGCTATACCAGGTTGCAAAAGAATATGGGATATGTTTTTGCAGCTGAGCATCCATATGGCCAAATAAATCTCAGGGGGATCTATAACTAAATGAAAGAAGGGGGTATTGGATATTTGTGTACAATGTATTTCCTGCCATACATTATGTTTCCCCTGAAAACCTCATTTTCTGCTCACTGCAATTCATTGAATGGGTTTCCTGTTTCTAAACCGGTACTTTTGGTTAAAGTATCAAAGCATTTTTGTCAGGTCTCACAATTTTCTACATAAGACATATGGAACATGTTGTCAAAGGTGATAGTCATTTTCATGTCTTCTTCTTCTTAAATATTTGACACTGAATTACACAGTTTTACTTCTTAAATCACTGCTTTTTTTACTGAATTCATATGATAATTTCCTGTCCATGGATGCCCCTAATAAACTAGTCTGTCTTTGTCAATCTTCTCCACAAACAACTTTTGATAAATAATAACATTAACTGGGATATGGCCTAAGTATAAGCAACTTTGAATAGGTAACTAGTGAGCATTGAATAACCGTGTATCCATTGTAGACTTCTTTATTTAAAAGCAGGCAATCCTGAAAACAGTTATGGCAGCTGATTGATTATTCACATGCCTAACTCAAGGGCAGCTTGGATGTGTAAATTCTGATTATAAGAACTCAAGTGTGGCTCATCCTGTAATCCTAGCACTCTGGGAGGCCTAGGCGGGAGGATTGCTCAAGCTTGGGAGATCGAGACCACCCTGAGCAAGAGGGAGACCCTGTCTCTACAAGAAAATAGAAAAAATAGCTGGGTGTCTTGGCACGCTCCTGTAGTCTCAGCTACTTGGGATGCTGAGACAAAAGGATCCCTTGAGCCAGGGAGTTTGAGGTTGCAGTGAGCTAAGATGACGCCACTGCACTCTACCCAGGGTGACAGAGTGAGACTCTGTCTCAAAAAACAAACAAAAAGCAAAACAAAACAAAAATACTCAAGTGGAGTGAAGCACATCTCATATGTAGTAGGAATCTTTTGAACTGGCTCCAGAGCTAACAATGACCTTTCTTTTTATAACTTCCCCCCACTGCCCCACCCCCATCCATAGTAATAGCCTCCCCACAGCCTTTCTGAACAATGTAATTCTGCTCACTTCCTCCTTCACAACTGACTGGGCTAGGAAGAGTGACCTAATCTAAGTTGCAACAATCAGCGCCAGGGATATCCAGGTCTTTCAAATGGAAAGTGGTAGAGGAAAGAGTCAAAGAGAAACAGGGAAGATAGACAGCTAGAGAGCCCGAAGAGCCAGTTCCACTGAGCAACAACGCAGAGCAGAGAAAGACAATTTTCAGGAGAAAATGATAAAGATAGGACAAAGGAAGCAAAGATAAAGAGGGAAAGTACCACTTCCTGGTTCCCTGTCAGCCTTCTAGTTCCCTGTTCCAGTCTTATTTTAGCCTTAATCCTGGCTGAACCTTGAGAACTCTGTGAAAGGCTCCTGCTTTCTCTTAGCAAACTACCACCTTTATTTATTCTGGTCAAATTAATTTCTGAAACCTTCAATTAGAGATACATATAAGCCATCAAAATTTCTGTGTTTAAATTTGTAGCTATACATCTCTACCAAAGATCTAGACACAGAATAGATGCTTAAATGGAAATTTGTATGTGTTATTTTGGGTTGGTTTCAGTACAAAAGATGAAGAAACTTTTCAAACTTTTATAAGTGATTAAAACTTATGAAAAATAAGAGCTAATTTACAGCAACTAAGTGCGTTAGCAACAAAGAAAATTTAATGAGCTTTTCAGAGTGAATAGTTTGATGATGTAATTGGAGATTAGCTATATATTAGAATGATTATAAAGAGTTGAGAACTGCATTTCACAACATATTACATAGATGTCTTCAATGCTGATGAAGAAGGAATACATTAACAAGCAATTTTCTTTTTCCTTTTTTTGGCCACCTGTTTGGGGAACATAAAACAAGGATCCTGCCTTTCTACTTTCACACTGGCTGAAACTTGCTTCATTCTATTGATGACCTCAGCTTTCACCATCCATTGTCACAATTATGGCCACACGAAATCAGGTCTACCTATAATCACATAAGGCACTTTTTGTATCAAAGCCATTAGAGGAAATCATATCATGGTGGAATAACAAATATATTTTGTTTTTTTTTCTATTACTTTTCAACAATAGACTTTTGTAATGTCAAATAAATGATAAAGTATGCAAAATAAAATCAAATGACAAAGAAGAGTTGGTGGTAGTAAACTCTGTGTGTGTGTGTGTCAGAGACAGAGAGAAAGATATACCAATTAGAATTAAGAAAAGTTGACAACAGAGAGGAAACATACAACTGTAGTGGCATATTGGAGAGTATCAACATTCTGTGACCCCATGTATAAAGATTACAAAGACAGGCAACTGGCCTTGAATGACAGAGTATTCAAATAAATCTATGCCACTGAGAACATAAATGCCCTAAACACAAATTTAAGATAAAGAAAGTTAGTTAATTTTAACCAGAACATATAGTTGAATTATTATAGTTTCAAATGATTAAAGAAATCATTTGTTTAAAATTGGTGACAAAGATTAAACGTAAAAATGGACGTATATATTGCTCAAAGGCTTTGTTGGGCTATGGATGCTTTGAAATAAAAAAAAAATCATCATTTTCTCCCTATTTATTATGCTAAATAAATGTAAATCATAATTCTTCTTTGTAATTTTATAGGCTATAGAAACTCTGTCATTCCAATTTTATCTTTTTCTGCTGATATTGTGTAGTTATAACTTTATCCTGGTGCAACCCTTGATCTATGACACTGATGTAAAAACTGAGTAATATAAACAATAAGTACCCATTATAACTTTGTAGTGATGCAATGCTAATGGGAAAAATGTAGTGATGCAATGCTAATGGGCAAAATATTGTTTTAAAATAATAAGTCTAGAAAAAGTATCTAGATTAAATCAACATTTAGTTGAAAGTTCATAATGTTCAAATGTACAGAATCCAAGACTTAAATATAACATTGTCTGTCAAGCAAAGGCACATTACCTAAGAATATCAAATTATATGATATAAATTACTTTGTTCTGCCTAGCATGTTAAGCAAATGGCACAATGCCAACTGCCTAACCTCTGACATAGTAGAATATGGTATGCCTTCCTTTGAGTGTGCTGATTGCACTTGCCAGAAAATTTAAAGGCACTCTGGAGCCCATATTCCCACAAATTACCCCCTTGAGGACAGTGTGGTACAGTAAAAGCATGGAAAATGAGAATCTTCTCTCCTTCTTAGATAAAAATGATGAATCTAGTGGGGAAAAGTAGTGAAGTTAAAAAGATGTGGGAAGTGATCTCACACCCATAAAGCTCTTTACTGTTTCTACAAAGAGCTCTGGGGAATATATTGGAGGAAGATCCAAATATCATCACTTTCCTATTGTAAATCTATGGGGAAATGCCAGACAGTTCTGAGGACTGCAAACCAAAACCAAAACCAAAACCAAACCAAGCCAAACAAAAACCCTTTTCTCTCTTTGTCACATTTAAGAAAAAGTTTAGAATCTCATTTTCTATCTTTGGAAACAGACAATTGCTGTGGTTGCTACCTGAGGCTTCAGGAACATGATGGTTTAATAAGAGTGAGAATCTGTCAACAGTACCTAAGACAGGTCGGCAATAAAGAGGATCTATTAGAAGAGAGAAATTGGAACATGTTCAAAGAAGAAAATATATAAACTTAATCTTTAGAAAACCAGTTGCTGAAAAAAATGTAGAACAAATAAATCAAGATATCACCTAGATAATTAGAAAATAAATATAGGAAGGAAAAGAGGAGGAAAACTTTTTAAATGGTAGTAATGCAGCCTAATAATTTTCTTCCTAAAATATCTTCAAAAAAGTATATATTGCCTATTGAATGTTTTTGATTTATAACCTGCCAGATTTCATGGATACATTAATTTTCATTTTAAGAAATAGATTGAAAAAAGTCAGTATGCAAGAATATTTGCTGGTATTCAATAATAAGCTTAGATCAAAAAGCAAAAAAAAAAAAAATAGAATTAGAAATATCTCAGAATGGAAAGCGGGAAAATTAAGAAGCTGGTTCATGGGCTTCCAGAAAAGTTATAACACAGTCAAACACTCAAGTTCATGGCCAATAGACACACTGATACATAATCTAGAGGGGAAAAATTGTAATTAATGTCAATAATTACCCATTAGTTTGTAACCCAAATTTTCTTCCACCTATTTGAATTTCAAGTTTAAACTCTTAGAAAGTGGAAGAGTTAGCATTAAATTGTGGAATATCTATAGTTTTATTTCTACCTATGCCTTAATTCATTTATTCAATTTATATCATTGACAACCTACTATGTACTAGGCACTCTAGTAAATACAAGAGATCAGGGTAAACAGAATATGTAGAATTCCTACATATATGGAGTTTACATTCCAATAGGCAAGGCAGAGATACTTTACTACTAAATATAAATGTAATAATTGCTTAAAATAATTGCTTACATTTTAATGTAAGTATTATGGTTCTATTTTTCAGTTTTAAAATACATCTTTACTTGCTTATAATTGATCAATTATCCAACATTTTTAGCAAATCTTCCTTTCTATCATATTACAACACCTTTTTAATCAGTTAAGTTGATCCTACAATTTCCAGTTTCCATTTTGGGACAAGTCAACGAAGCCCATGGAGCAAAAGTGGCCCATCTCAAACAACATAACATAGCAGGGAGCCAGCAAATTACAGTCTGTGGGTTAAATCAAGGTTGCCTTTGTACAGCCCCAAATCTATGCATGGTTTTTGCATTTCTAAGTGGTGGAAATATACCAATAGAAGAATATTTTGTGACACATAAGTTATATGAAATTCAAATTTGTTTTCATAAACAAAGGTTTATTGTAAAACAGCTATCCTTTGTTGACGTATTTTCTGTCTCCTTTCATGCTGCAGCGGCAGATTTGAATAGTTGGGGCTCAAATCATAAGGCCTGTAAGGACTAAAACATTGTTATTTTGGCCTTCTCAGAAAAAATTTGCCATTCCTGAAAATAAAAGAAATGATCTTTGAAATTTTCATAATATCTAATTTTTGTTGAGTGTTTGTTGATGTGTGAGCCACCATCACTTTCTCTTTGTATGTACTAAATAAAGCAGTGAGACACATTCATGATGAAGGGATTTTCTCTATTTTATAAATATGAAAATGAAAATGAGGTGTTTTCTTAAGGTCAGACACAGACTAAGTTTGAGCAGGGATTTTAACATTGGCAGTTTGTCTCCAAAGCTAAACTCTTTTTCTCTACTCTATACTTACACTAGGAGTAGGCTAGGCCCTATAATTTTCAAGATCTCTTCAAACTGTAAATTGTTATAATTCTATATGCTGAACCCTAAGCAATTTTGAATAAATGAGTCACATATTTCTAATACCTGTCTGTTTGGTGTTTTAGATGCTAATGGGGAACTACACCAGTTGTGATGCTGCTCTATTGTTTGAAAAATTAATGCAGTATCATGAATTTGTTTTTTGATTTATTTTAGTATCATGTCAACTGCCTCCAATGGTGAAGGCCACTCATTCTTCACTGGCTACGGAAGTGATTGAATTAAAGGATTAAGGATTACAATAAATTCTTCATTTCTAATAAGGCCAGAAGTCTTGCATATCTTTTTTTTTTTTTTCACTTTTGGCAATCTATGAGAGAGTTTGGACCAAAGTAGTAACTTAGTGCACATCTGTGTTGTGACCTTGGAGGCATTATTCAAGAAGTTAGTCCTTCAGTTCAAGATTTACACACAAATAAAAGGTAAATGACTGGACACTACTATTATGCTTCACAATATGTATTATAATATGTATTATGCCTCACAATATGTATTCTCTGTCAAAACCAGTGGTAGGATAATGAACATCAAGTAATCTTACTGGTTTTTACCCTGAATGCATTTAAGAGAGGAGAGCAAGACAGAGCATTCAGGTATCTTATTTTCAAGTTTCATTAAAAACTGCAAACAGCTGCTCAATCCTGCCCTCTGCTAGCTTACAATAAAATGGAGCAAAACTGATATTCATAAAAGAACATTTCATCTAATCCTCACACAAACTAATATAGATACCTCAGAATGTTGAATCTGGTGCCCAATTATAAGGGACACTAAACCAACAAAGCTCATGAACTCTCTTTTGAAAATATGCTGTATGTTACTTTTCTAAGTGTTTCTCTTTGTATGAATAGAACCCTAAAGTAAACATAAAGTCTCCAATTGAGAACAGTATTGAGATTCACTTCTTCAAGAAGCCACCTCCCTAGACTAATTCCTCATTAGTAACAGTGTCTTTTGTTATTTTAAAAAATTATTACTATATAGTTGTTTTTAAATCTAGTATTATTTATGTATATGAGTTTTATTTATAAAATCCATTAATCACTAAATTATCCCTTGTTTAAAGATGAATCTAATATTTCTGTTGTAGCCTTCTGACACATATTTTAGTACTATAGGTTCTGTAATTTAATTTTTTTAATTTTTTAATTGACAAATAATAATTGTACATATTCATGGGGTACACAGTGATGTTTCTATACATATAATATACGGAGATCAGATCAGGGTAATTAGTTTACCAATTATATCAAACATTTGTTGTGCCTGGGAACATTCAATATCCTCCTTTTAGTTATTTTAAACTATATAATATATTACTGTTAACTATAGTCATCCTATAGTGGTATAGAACACTAGCTTTTATTCCTCCCATCTAGCTGTAAGTTTGTATCCTTTAACAAATCTCTCCCTATTCTCTCCTTTCCCTTATCCTTCCCAGCCTCTAGTGTCCTCTGTTATACTTTTTACTTCTATGAGAACCACATTTTTTTAGCTTCCACATATGAGTGAGAATATCTGCTGTTTAGCTTTATGTTTCTGGCTTATTTCATTTAACTTAATGTCCTCCAGTTCCAACCATGTTGCCACAAACGACAGGATTTCATTCTCTTTTTGGGCTGAATAGTATTCCTTTGTGTATATGTGCCACATTTTCAATATCCATTCATCTGTTGTTGGGCACCTAGATTAATTACATATCTTAGCTATTGTGAATAGTGCCGAAATAAATGTGGGAGAGCAGATGTCTCTCTAATATGATGATTTCCTTTCCTTTGGATAAATTCCCAGTAGTGGAAATGCTGGATCATATAGTTTTATTTTTAGTTTTTTGAGGGACTTTACTTAACTGTTCTCCATGGTGGCTGTACTAGTTTGCATTTCCACCAACAGTATATAAGACTTCTTTTTTCTCTGTATCCTCATTAGCATTTGTTATTTTTGTCTTTTTGGTAATAGTCATCTTAACTGGGGTGAGATAATACCTCATTGTGGTTTTGATTTGTATTTCCCTTATGGTTAGTGATATTGAGTATTTTTTGATGTATTTTTTGGCCATTTGTATGTCTTCTTTTGAGGAATGTCTGTTCAGATCATTTACCCATTTTTTTAAATTGGATTATGTGTTTTTGTGCTGTTGAGATGTTTGAGTTCCTTGTATATTCTGGATATTAATCCCTTGCCATATGAGTAATTTGCAAATATTTTCTCTCATTCTGTATGTTGTCTTTTCACTCTGTTGATTGTTCCCTTGGCTGTGCAGAAACTTTATGTTTGATATAATCTCATTTGTTTATTTTTGCTTTTGTTTCCTGTGTGTTTGAGCTCATTTTCATAAAGTCTTTCCACAGACCAATATCCTGAAGCATTTTCCCTATGTTTTCTTCTAGGAGTTTTATAGTTTCAGGTAATATATTTAGGCCTTTAATCTATTTTGGGTTGATTTTTGTATATAGAGTGAAAAGAGGGGGTCCAGTTTTATTCTTCTACTGATGGATATCCAGTTTTCCCAGCACAACTTTTTGAAGCACTTTCCTTTCCCCATTGAGCGCTCTTGGCCCCTTTGTCAAAAATCAATTGGCTGTAAATACATGGATTACTTTCTGAGTCCTCTATTCGGTCCCATTGATCTATTTTTCTGTTTTTATGCCAGTACTATGGTGTTTTTGTTATTACAGCTTTGTAGTATATTTTGAGTCCTGGTAGTGTGATATTTCCAGCTTTGTTCTTTTTTCCTCAGGATTGCTTTGGTTATTTCATGTCTTTTGTGGTTCCACACAAATTGTAGGATTTTTTTTTTCTATTTCTGTGAAGAATGTCATTGGTAGTTTGATAGGGATTGCATTGAATCTGTAGATTACTTGGGGTAGTATGAACATTTTAACAATATTAATTTTCCCTATCCATGAACATGACCTTTCCCTTTATTTGTATCCTCTTCAATTTCTTTCATCAGTGTCTTCTAGTTTTCCCTGTAGATATCTTTCACCTCTTTGGTTAAATCTTTTCCTAAGCATTTTTTTGGTAGCTATTGCACATGGTATTGCCTTCTTCGTGTTTTTTTTAATCCAGTTTGTTGTTTGTGTATAGAAATGCTTATTTTTGTATACTAACTATGTATCCTGCAAGTTTGTTGAATTAGTTTATCAGTTGTATAATTTTTTGGTAGAATTTTTAGGTTTTCTATATATAAGATTATCTTATCTACAAACATGGAAAATTTGACTTCTTCCTTTCCAATTTGGATGTTCTTTATTTCTTTCTTTTGGCTCATTTCTCTGGCTAGGACTTCCAGTACTATGTTGAGTAAGAATAGTGAAAGTGGGCACCCTAAAATTTGTAAATAAAAGCTTTGAAATAATGAAGTAATAAAATAAACGCAATTATTTTTAAATTTGATTTTCTCTTGAAATTTTAATAAATATCATACTGATTGAGAGATTTATGATCATCATAGAGATATTCAATATAAACATCAAATTGCTATCAATCGTAACTATAAACTATGTGCATAATTATTATATAATACTTATACTAGAAGGAGGTGCTAAATATGCATGATTTTATATATTTATCTGAGCATCTTGATGAGGTAGATACATGTTTTAAGGTAAACTGGAGCTTTCAAAAAGTCAGAGGTAGGAAACTAGAATTAAATTAAGATATGCCTGAATCAAGAGACCAAGTTTTCTACCTGAGGGCTGTAAACAAATATATACACATATAAGCACATAAACACACACGTGTGCGCACACACACACACACACAGAGATTTGACACTAAAAGTAGTATAGGATATTAAAATTAAAATGATAAAAGCAGGTAATGAAGATATGCATTACTCATCTTTTTTTTAAAATTTTCTTAGTCTAAAGCTGGGAGAATAAGAAAGAGTAGAAGCTTTTCTTGAAATGTAACTACAAATTGATATGAGAATAAAGGAGAAATGGGAGTTAGCAAATGTATATAAGAAAGAGCAGAGATTTCAGGCAATTATTTGTCCAATTTAAGTTTCTGTGTCTACCAACAGCTTTAATGTTCCACCAAAATTTGGAGATATGTTGTAGTAACAAATAAGTTATCTATCAGATTGTGATGGAGCCTAATAAATTGGGTAGCCCTATTCTACAGCTATTTTGCTTGCTCAAGTGGTTATTTCCACAGTCCATGATAGCAGTAATACCCAGGAGAGGAAACATATTCAAAAGAAGGTACTAAAACACACAGGAATTGGGAATTGACTCATCTCTCTCCTTTTGTTGACTTCTGGTGCTAACCCTCTCCTTAATTATGGTTGCAAAATGTAAGTACTTCTTACAATCATTTTATTAAAGTGTTAGTGATAACTTGAAAGTGATGTGCATTAAAAGAGAGCACTATAACAAATTATAAATAAATAGGTAGTAAGATTTAAGTGCCAAATGCTTTTTAGCTGCTGGCTCTAACAGTGATATTTAGTTCTATTGAATGACATTTAACATACATAATACATACTTCAGCAAAAGAGGGAACACTGGCATGAGTATACTTGAATTGATTTTCTATTTTTAAACATTTCCATGCAAAGCAAAACAATTTTTAAATGAGGCAGAGCAGATTAAGCTCTGTTACAGCGACGGTAACCAAAATAGGAATTCATGGAAGGTTGTAAAATGAGAATCTTCAAACTTTGGGCCTAGAGGCAAGTGTGATTCTAGTGAAAACTGGGATTGTAAGTATGAGGTGAGCTCCTCAGAACTCTAATTAGCCCATCAGAATGTTCAGTTGTTACCTCCTAATATATTTTTCAGCAATAAGACACAATAGGAGATGCATACCAAGAAAATTATAGTATGACTCTGGTGAAGTTGCAAGTCACAAGTCAAAAGAAAAGGTGACTATTTCTTACAAGAATTGCAATAATGACTCCAGAATTCACTGTCTAGAGTGCCTTCTTGCTACCATTATACAAATGACAAAAATAAATTGATGGACTCACTTGGAGTTGTAGTGTAATGCCTGACAAGACTGACAACCAATTATAAAGTTTGAATTGTTGATTGTGAGTTTTAATCTCAGTTCTTATTTAATAAAATTTCTTCCCAGATCTACTATGGTTAAAAAATATGTGCTAAAATTTTTCTCACAGTGCAAGTTTTGTTATTTCCTTCATTATCACAATACTTTTTCTTTCTCCCTTTGCTCACTTTTTAGTGTGTAATACCTGAGGCTATGAGAAAAAGAAAATGCAGAATACTATTACTGAATAAAACTCCCATTTGACCTGATAAATCCCTGGCTACACAGAAGGAAACCAAGATGAACTAAAGGTTAACAGAGTGTTCTTACGTTTGAGAGGCAGATGAATAGAAAACAGAAAAAAAAAATAGGACAAGAAGATGAAGTATAATACCATTCAAATAAAATTACTATAGGGACATGAGGAGAAAGAATATAATTATCTAATCTGGATTGTATCCAGGAAACTGGGTTCAATTTCACCAATCCCAATACAAATTGTCACTATATTTTCAAAATCATGCAACTTGCCTCTGGTGATGGACAGATATCAACATTAGCACATTTCCTTTATGGCCTTCAGAGTGCATTTAATCTGCCTTCCTGACTTTATTTAATGGTTCTGAATAACTTCATTGCAGTTAAGAAAATGCAAAGTAAAGTGATTCTTTCTTCTATAATAAAGTAATTCTTTGTTTTAGAACATAGAGAGTTTTTGGAATGTTTTTACAAATTCTACTGTGAAGAGAAAAACTGACTTTAACTAATAGCATCATCATAAAGATTTTTTAGCTTTCTTTCTAAGTTGAAATACTGCAAGTAAAAACACTTCATAATATACATGTTATTGTTCATAATAGCAATTAATTATAATGGTAAATATCTATTAATCACTCATACTGTACTAGATGCATTGAAAAGCATTACATGTCATTTCACTCAATATAGCAGTTCTATCAGCTTGAGAGGGTCTGTTATCAGCCAATTTTACAGATAATGAAATTTACTTTTATTTACAATTACTTATACTTCTTCTAATATTAAGCAGAAGCTATTCTAATGTAGGGATTTTCAACAGTGGCATTATTATACACTGTGTGTCACCTCTATAGTGTTGTAATTAATTTGTTACTACTAATAATAAAATTTCCAAATATCTCCAGTGATTTACTGTTAACAATATAAATTAGATCTGAAATAGCATTATTCCTATAATAACCTCAAACTTTTTAATTTGCATTCTGACATGCTTTCTTGAATGGAAGAAAAATAATGGAGTAACAACTAGAATGCTGGGAAATGGCATATATTAATATATCACATCAGATGAATTATTCTGCCAAATGTGTACTGATGGATAAAAATGAAAAAGTATAAAAATATAATGATACCCGCTATCCCCTTCTTTTAGAAACTAATTCTCACAGAGAGCGTGGCATTTTGGCTTCAGCATTGCTTCTCTTGTATTTATGTGCCTATCATCTTTCTGGTACTTTCATCACCTCTTAAGCTTGAATACGTACAGTAAGAATAAATGTCAGACAGCTTAGAGTCAAACAAGTAATATCATAGTAGCCAAAAGACCTAGTATAGCCTAATTTGATTTTATTTAAACAATTATAATTCATTTTTAAACAATATTTTTATGGGCTAAATTTTTTAAAAATAAGCCATGACAAGTTTTTAAAGAACGTACTAACATTTTTACATTCCGATTGGTAACATCGATTATACAAGTATGTCTAATATTGACAAAAGAGGGAAGTCCATATACAGAGTTATCCCTTCAAAGAGAATGGTTAACTCAATTTGGAGATATCATGACACGCTTCCCTGAGGTAGTAATAATAAATAGTAATTTCCCATATAGATAAAACTACATCAGTAATAACAAATATATTTTATGGTATGTTATATTTTGGAATGAAAGTAATATTACACAATGTTTTTCACTAACTTTCCTTTGGGCCACAAAATCTGTGGATAATGTTATAAAAGCAAAAACTCTTTTCCACAAAAAATTGCACATGCATACATGAACTCAAAATTGTGCACTTACATTTAAGGGGTTTATGGACAGCCTGATAAACACCCAGGACTCCCTTCCCAGCTCCAAAGTCCTTGGAATTTAAAAAGGAGTCATGAAAGGACAGTAAATACGACAGAAAATAATAACATTTTTAAGATTTCATACATCTCGATATCTTTTTCTTTCTAAAGAAACAAATAAAATCCAATTTTAAAAAATCTCAAACTCAGATTATTCTTTCCACAACTTCCTCCAAAGTTTATTCAAAAACATGAAATCATTGATGAATTTCCATACTGTTTACCATAGAGGTTATACTAATTTGATGTACCATAAACAGTATATAAACATTCCTTTCTTTCTGCATTCAGGCCAGCATCTATTGTTTTTTGACTCCTTTTTTATTACAAAGTTTTATTTTAACCTCTTTTTTCCAAACACAGTAACACATTAGCTTTAATATTAGTTCTCCCTCTGTGCTTTCTTTGAAAGTTGGAAAATATTCTGATTTTAATTTTTTTTATTTCAGAATATTATGGGGGAATAAATGTTTTGGTTACATGGATTGCTTTTGTACTGCTTGAGTCCAAGTTTTAAGTGTGCCCATCACCCAGATAGTGTACATTGTCCCCATTAGGTATGATTTCATCCACCCCCTCCCCCTCCCACCTGCTTGATTTTGGCTGAGTTTTACTTCCATCCGTGCACATGAGTGCTCATCGGTCTGTTCCAATTTAATAGAGAGTATATGTAGTGTTTGTTTTTCATTCTTGCGATACTTCACTTAGGAGAATGGTCTTCAGTTCCATCCAGATTACTGCAAAAGGTATTAATTTCACTGTGGTTTTGATTTGCATTTCTCTGATGATTAGTGATATTGAGAAATTTTTCATATGTTTATTGGTCATTAGTCTATCTTCTTTTGAAAAGTTTCTGTTCATGTCTTTTGCCTGCTTTTTAATCAGGTTGTTTGATTTTTTTCTTGCTGATGTGCTCGAGTCCTTTGTAGATTCTGGTTATTAGTCCTTTATCAGATGTATAGCATGCAAATATTTTCTCCTATTCTGTTGGTTGTCTGTTCACTCTGTTAATTGTTTCCTTGGTTTTACAGAAGCTTTTTACTTAATCAAGTCCAATTTATTAATTTTTGTTGTTTCTGTGATTGTCTTTGGGGTCTTCTTCATAAATTCTTTGCCTAGGCCAATATCTAGAAGAGTTTTTCCAACATTTTCTTCTAGAATTCTGTGGTTTCATGTTTTAGGTTTCAGTGTATTATCCATCTTGAATTAATTTTTGTGAGTGATGAGAGATTTGTATCCTGTTTCACTTTTCTACATGTGGCTATCCAATTTTCCCAACACCATTTATTGAATAGGGATTCTTTTCCCCAGTGTATATTGTTGTCTACTTTGTCAAAGATCAGATGGCAATATGTGGATGGTTTTATATCTGGGTTCTCTGTTCTGTTCCATTGGTCTATGTCTCTATTTTTGTGCTGTTTTGGTTAATATAGCCTTGTAGTATAGCTTAATGTCTGGTAAAGTGATGTCTCCAAATTTATTACTTTTGCTTAAAGTTGCTTTGGCTATTCAGGCTCTTTTCTGATTCCAAATGAAGCATAGAATTATTTTTTCTAGATCTGTGAAAAGTGACATTGGTATTTTGATGGGGATTGCATTGAATCTGTAAATCACTTTGGGTAGTATGGACATTTTAACAATGTTGATTCTGCCAATCCATGAGCATGATATATTTTTCCATTTGTTTACATCATTTTCAATTTCCTTCCTCAGTGATTTATAGTTCTCCCTGTAGAGATCTTTCACCTCGTTGGTTAAATATATTCCTGGGTATTTTATTTTCTTTGTAGCTATTCTGAAATGTACTGTCTTTGATTTGATTCTCACCTTTACTGTTGTTGGTGTATAGGAATGCTACTGATTTGTGCACATTGATTTTGTAACCTGAGACTTTGCTGACTTTTTAATAATAGTCAAGGGTAAGGTGATAGCTCATTGTGGTTTTAATTTGCATTTGCCTGATCATTAGTGATGTTGAGCATTTTTTCATAAGTTTGTTGGCCATTTGTCCATCTTCTTTTGAAAAACTTCTGTTCATGTCCTTTGCCCACTTTTTAATGGGGTTGTTTGTTTTTTTGGTTCTGATTTGTTTGCATTTTTTGTAGATTCTGGATATTAGCCCTTTATCGGATGTTAAGCTTGTGAATATTTCCTCCCATTCTGTACATTATCTATTTTCTCTGTTGATTATTTCCTTTGCTGTGCAGAAGCGTTTAATTTTAATCAAGTCCCATTTATTTATTTTTATTGTTGCTGTAACTGCCTTTGGGGTCTTAGTCATAAATTCTTTCCCTAGGCTGAAATCTAGAAGAGTTTTTCACATATTTTCTTCTAGAAGATTTATGGTTTCATGCCTTACATTTAAGTCTTTTGTCCATCTTGAATTAATCTTTGTAAGTGATAACAGATAGGGATCCTGTTTCATTCTTGTGCATGTGGTATCCAATTTTCCTAGCACCATTTATTAAATAGGGCTTGTTTTCCCCAGTGTATGTTGTTGTCTTCTTTGTGGAAGATCAGTTGCTTTTAGGTAGATGGTTTTGTATCTGGACTAACAGTAGATCTACCATTTGATCCAGCAATATCACTACCGGGTATCTAGACAAAGGAAAAAAGTCATTTTATCAAAAAGACACGTGCACTCAAATATTTATTTCAGCACAATTCACAATTGCAAAAATGTGGAATCAACCCAAGTGCCCATTAATTCATGAGTAGATTAACAAAATGTGTTATATATATACCTTGGAGTATTACTAAGCAATAAAAACAAATGAAATAATGTCTTTTGTTGCATCTTGGGTGGAACTAGAGACCATTATCCTAAGTGAAGTATCTCAAGAATGGAAAAACAAACACCACATGTATTCTCTAACAAAGTGGAACTAACTGATGGGCATACATGGGCACAGAGGGAAGTAAAAGTCATCAGAAATCAAGAAGGGGGAGGGGGCAGAAGGGGAGGGGCAAAAATCTACCTAATGGGTACAGTGAACACTATTTGGGTTGGGTGATACACACACTTATAGTTCTGACTCAAGAATTACAAAAGCTATCCATGTAACACAAACCTTTGTACCTCCATCCCTTAATTTTTAGAAATAAAAAATAAAATTGTATGTTGCAAATTTGTTAAAAGAGTAGATTTTAGGTGCTCTTACCACAAAAAAAAGAGAGAGAACTTTGGAAGGTACTGGATTTGTTAGTTAGTTTACCTGTGCTAATCATTTCACTAGGTATATGAATATCAAAATATCATGGTATACAACTTAAACATATACAATAACAAATAAATCATGGCACTAATTAAAAGAAAAAAACTCAGTTCAAGTTGCTCCTCTGCATAAAGACCTCAACCAGCTCCATAATGTCCTTAGATTTAAGTCTAAATTTATGGAACTATTATAACCTGATTCTCAACATCATTTTCTGCTCTTCCCACTTACTTTGTGCTATAGTCACGTTAAACTTTAAATTCCTCCCTGCATATGCCATATCTTTTCTTAACTCCATGCCTTTTTGCATACATGCTGATTACTTCACCTGGAATGCTCTACTTTTTGCCTGATAAGTTTACTACTGTTTTAAGGACAAAAAGTTATTTGTTATAACTTTTCATATTGTCCCACAATTCTTGCATGTTCTGTTCTGTGTGGTTTTTAAATTTCATTTATATATTTATTTTTAATTTCCTTTCTGAAAAATCCTACTGCTCTATCTTGAGGTCATCTGATTCTTTCCTTGGTCTTGTCACATCTGCAGTGGAGCCCATCAAAGACATTGGTCATTCCTATTACTGTGGTTTTGATTTCTAACACTTACTTTTGATTCTTTTTTAGAATTTCCATCTCTCAGCTTACATTACCCATCTACTTTGCACATTATCAACGTTTTTCATTAGAGAAGTTATACTCGTTTTAAGTTCTCTGTCCAACAATTCCAACATCTGTGTTGTATCTGAGTCTGATTTTAATGATTGCTTTGTCTCTTCTGACTGTATTTGGTTTGCCTTTTGTTGTACTTCTTAAGTTTTTGTGGAATACTGGCTATGTTGTATCAGGTAACAGGTACCGAAATAGGTAAGACGGTAATGTGGGAATTTATGTTAATCTGACTAGGTACTGATCTGTGTTTAATATTTGTTATAACTATATAAAGCAGAGGCTTCAAATTCCTCTAGTGTCCCACATTTTGCCTGCCCTCTTGGGTTTGGGACTTCCCTAGGTACTGCCATCCAGAGAAATCTATGTCTTGCATCTATTTTTTTTTTCTGTTATCTACTGTTATACTACTGTTGTGGTAAAATGTGGAGGAAAGTATGAGGTGGAGGAGGTTTATATAATATATAATATAATATTATATAGTATTCTGATTTTCAGTTTTTAGTGAGTCTTTATCTTGATGCTATAGCCTTCACAAGTGTTTCTGGCCCTCCTCTTTTTGCCCCCTGCCCCTACTCCATTTCCTGGATGCAAGAGTCCTATTTTCTAGAAGCCCTGTTCTTGGTCAAGTATGTTTTTTTTTTTCTCTTAAGTAAAAAGGGGAGGCTAGATGGGACCGAGTGAGGACAAATGCCCCCTTCATAAGCTGTAGCTAAGGTTCTCTCACAGTTTTGTGTTTTGACAATGCCCTGTCCCCTTGAAAGTAAGTATTTGTCATGAAGATGACTCTGGGCATGTTTTACAATGGTTACTCTTCCTCTCCCCTTCCCAGAATTATGAGTAGATCTTCCTCAAATTCCAACCTTGAGAACCTGGTGGAACTCTAAAACTATGTGTCCCTATGTGTTTCTATCTTTCAGGTTAGTCCACAAACAGCTTACAGCAATTTTTCAAAATTACCATTCAAGTGTTTCTCCCACCAATAGAATCCAGGGGCTTCTGCCAAGCTAACAAATCTTGGATGGTGTATGTTTTCAGATACAACAGTCTCTCCAAATTTGGGGGCTGTGGTTTTTCCTGCAACATCAGTTCTCTGATGGATCCAAGGAAAGTCATTCATTTTCACCTTGTCCAGTTTTTTTTTTCCTTGTTGTGACGGTAAGAGTGATAATGTCTAAGCTCTTTCTATGTTGGAGTTGAAATTGAAGTCCAAGGTTGCCTTTTAGCCTTCTTTAGTTCCCTAATAAAAGTCAATATCCACTATGGTCTTGCAAACAATTCATACCAAAAAATTACCCCTTAAAAGAATTTATTACACTTCTCAGTTCTTGATATAAGATGGGCTTAAGTAATGTGAAAATTATCAAATATCACTCAAATGAGAACCAGCAGAGGCTGTCTACTCGGAGGTTGCAAACGAGTCAGCTCCCCTCACCTGCATTTGGTGCAGACCCAAACGCAGACAGGGGAGTGTGAAAACTTTATGGTGGAAAAAAAAGGAAAGCTTCAGATGAGCTCTGATTGTAGGCGGTTAGCATGAAGATAAGCTTCCAAAAATCTAAGCGTCCTCTGTGGTTGATCTGGGGAGCATATCTGGCTTACTCTGGCTGGTCCTGGCTTGGAACTAGAGGTAGGAATTAGGGAAGCTGGCCGTCAATGACCTATTCCTGACCATTTGGGGCCAATTGCTGCAGAGGTTGTGGTTGGGTTTCCCAGACAGGTTCCTGAGGAGGTTGTGGGTCAAAGACGCATGTTTATGCTTGTTCTGGTCATTGTCCATCTTTATATTTAGTATCTCAGTAAACACCACCTCTCTCTTTTAGAACAGAATGTTATTATCTTCTGAGTGACTAGTCTATAGCTAGAACAAAGTACATATATGCCCAACACAAATTTGTTGAGGCATGAATTAAATCATAAATTAATACTTTATTTTATTTTCACAATAACTTTACAAATAAAGTTATTGTAAAAACTTTTTTAAAAGTTATTTTTTTAAAAATTATAAAAAATTAATAATATTAATATTACTAATTACTAATATGAATTAATAATATTAACATTAATGTGACAATTTTTTCTAGATTAAGCAACTGGGATCCATAAATGTTAAAACAGAACCACAATCAGTTTCTTTTTCTGGTCCATATTAAGCATGTTTTCATATGTTACCTTTACTTATTATCCTGGATACATTCATATTATAATTATTGCATAGTTAATTATGTGCCAGTCCCAAAACTGCAAAGATTTACTTTCTTTATTTAACTTTCTTTCATAAAATCTCAGTTATTAGTACATTTAAATATTATTTATTTATACATCAAATAACCTTTTAATTTTACCAGATGTTATGCCCATTTTTAATTACAAAAGTTTTGATTTTTCACATTAAATATTTTTAGGCATTAATATAAAGCAGATTTATATATTATTGTTGACTTAAACTTTATTCAGTCAAATTTAAGTTTGGACTTTTATTATGGGAAACACTGTACATTATATAGTAAATTTCCATAAAGTCACGTATTCCTTATATGAAGAATATCTTTCCCTTTTTATTATATATTATGCCCTTTCCTCCTCCATTTTCCCTCCTGTCCTTCTCTACTTCCTCCTCTAAATATAATAAATCCTCCAAGTTTCTTCCATCAATGCAAACATGTCAGATTGAGAAAATCTTTTTACCATGATAAGCTTAAAAACAATAGTAATAACAATCACAAAAGCAACATGCTAGTTAAAATTATGTGGGCTTTAATAGTAGAGCTTTAGTCTCCAAACACCGTTCATTCCATGCTTTATTAAAATAAGACTGATATAAGGTAGTTGAGTATATTTATCTGTAGCATAACCATAATTTAAAACATTGTAAGGGTTGCTTTTATTAACTGAGTTTGTAGAAGTTGTCCCAGGAGAGAAGAGATTGTAAAACTAATAGCAAATATAGACCAAAACATTTTCATATCAATTGATTTTTTTCTGTTAAAAAATCATACATTCGGCGGAGCCCCTGTGGCAAACAAGTGATATAAAAATGCAAACATTTTGAGCCAAAACAAATAAAAGCTAGCCTTGCAGCTCTATTTCATTGAAAAAGCTTCCCTATAAATTAAAGCAGTCTGGTTTCAAGGAAAACTTGTGCCCCACTCCCAGAGGTTAAATGACATTAAATTTTAACAAATAGAAGAAACTATAAGGCCTGAGGACTATCCTTGATCAAATATCCAATATCCATTCCATTTATTGTAAACAGGTAAATTCTGGTTAATCCTAGATGGATTGAAAGTAGCAGGAAACTTGAATATGCAATTCATGCTGAAAAGACTGTTCCTGCAGGCATGCTCACAAAAACAAAGTATTTATTCGCAGCAGGCTCAGTATTGATTACAGAGAAGCAGACGGAGACGTATACATGTGGATGAACCACAGATAGAATATCTCAAAATGTGTGCTTTCTTTTCAAAAAGGTTGGAATTTTAAGGGCAACATTTTGAAAAATGTAGAAAATGTCTTCCTAGACAGTTCCTAGAGTGATTGAGTCTAGGATCCTTGACAGAAGAATCTAATTGCCTTTTCCCTGACTGTTCTTTATTCAGATTGAGCCATGGGGAAGGTGGGACACTAGCAGTATTGAGGTAAACCTAGTGGGCTGTGAAAAAGAGTTTTAGTTCATGACGTCAAGGGAGAGGAATCAAAGGTATGTGGGGGAATTCAAAATCAAATAAAAAGATTAAAACTCTGTATCATAACAATAATAATGTAAACTATTTTAAAAGTATTAGTAGGTGCCAAGTATTACACTCTACACTATAGCTTGGTGTTTTACTCTCCTCTTTTTATATTTGAAGGAGTGGAGGTACAAATTGCTGAAAATCATACATGTAGTATGTAAAGATTAGAGAGACCAAGCATGAACCATATTAAAGAGACAAACAAGGTTCTGAAACTAGAAAAGTATATAATAAAGGACAGAAGAAAATGTGTTGAACCTGCAACAATCCTTGAAATTGAATATAAAATCTTAGAAGGCTACTAGCAACTAGACAAACAGAAAAAGGTAGTAAAAAAAAAAAGATGATCAGTTACATAGTTTTTTTCACTAATATAATTTTGTATACATCACCATTTATACATACACACATAAAAACACACACACACACACACACACACACACACAGAGCCATCCCTCAGTATCCCTGGAGGATTGGTTCCAGAACCCCTTGTAGATATCAAAATCTAAGAATGCTCAAGTCACTTATATAAAGTGGTATAGTATTTGCGCATGATCTAGACACTCATCTGGTATACTTTAAATCATCTCTAGATTACTTAATACAATGTAAATGCTATGTTAATAGTCGTTATACTGCATTGTTTAGAGAACAATGACAAAAAATGTCTGTACATTTTCAGTACAAATGTAGCCATCCATTTTTTTCCAAATATTTTTGATCCACAGTTGGTTTAATCTACAGATATGGAGAACTGACTATATATATTATATGTGTTAATATTGATAAAAAATGAATCAGAGCCATTCCATTTATATGAGTTTCTTGATTGTATAAAAATAGTTGCTCTGGCATATGGGAATCAGCCCACCTGCCCTACTAGGTTCATGTGCAACAACAAAAATAATTTTGGCTAATTTATTCTAGTAGTAAGTTAGAATGCTCCCAATGTCTGTAGTTGTTCTAAACTTCTTTGTAGACAGTGTGAAATGATTTCATGTGCTTGTTATGTAGTTTAATGATACTTGAATCCATAAACACCAGAAAAAATGTGAATTTCCAAATAAACATTTCTAAATAAAATTTGAAAACGTAGTGTTTTAAGATTTCTGTTTCAGATCCAGTTTAGATATTTATAGCTATTTGAATTTGAACAAGATTTGTGATCTATTGGAGGTTCATTTTCTTCATTAATGTATGTGAGATGAGGATGCTTTCTAGTTATGGGCATGCTATTAAAATTAAGTGATATGAAGCAAGTCAAAGACCCTTGTACATTTTAAAGACTAGACATACAGTAGTTATTCTTATATTGAAAATCTTCATTGATTTTATTAACCAAAAAAGCTGCCATTTTAAGAAAGAAAGTTAAATGGAAAAAGAATACATGTAAGAGAAAAGCATGTTGAATACTATAATACAGCCAAAGATTCTATACATAAAATATCTCAGTCATCTGCTTTATTTGAACTGAGATTCAGTTAACCACATGTAGATTTTAGAGATCTTACAGTTATGAAGTCCTCTTGAAGTTGTGCCCACCACAACTGAAAAAATCCTTTTGAAGAACAAAACTTGAGTAAATAGAGAAAATGATAAATTACAAAGAGAAGAGAATGAAGTAAGAAATGGGTAAACAGTAAAGTAAATATTGATTCAATGTTTATAAAGAAGAGAAAAGAGAGAGATGTAGGATGTCCATCCAAAATTTCCTTGTGACTGATTATTGCTTTGATATGAAAGACATTTTATTAAAGTCTATAACTAGACTAAATTTGAAATACTACACAGGCAGCTGATTATTGGAAGTTAAAGCTGGAATTCTGCTCAAGGTCCAGCCCTCTATTCAGTCACTGGTAAATGGTGGAGTAGAATTTTTTCTTTCAGTTACAAATAAGCAAGAATCCTTACCAACCTCATAGTTGTTTTAAGCTATGTTTTTTGGTCAATGATTATTTATGCTTAGGAGATTAGTTAGTTGCAAGTTAAAAAAAAACTTACTTTTTTTTCTCTGGCAAATGTAATTATCCAGGAAAAAAATAAAATATTCACTTAGAGATAAAGTCCATGTTGTTATTAAATTAGTGCTTTCAAATTGAGAGAAAAATTTTTGGCTAAAACTTGAGCAGTGAAATTGTGTTGACCTTCATTGAGAAGAAATATTGAGTCCCCACTCCCTAAATGTTAACTTTTTGAACCAAATTAGTGTTTAGAATGATTATAATAATTTGATGTTTCTGCTAATAGTTTTTGTATAACAGCAGCATATTTGACCTTTTTAAAATGTCAGAAATAATATTTAATATTAATATGCTCCTCAGCCACTTTAAACACTCAGGTAATATTTAATATTAAAAATAATAATCTTGATATTTGTACTCAAAATGTCATCATATATTGCTTGAAGGATGATTCAATGTCTCTCTAAAATTGATGAATTCAAATATTTCTTCCACAATGTAGTTTAGGAGTTGGAATGGATAAAATAATTTATTTTGTAAAAATCAAGTAAGCTGTACGCGACATAAAGAGAAGTGTAGTGAAACCCAGTTACATCAAGGCCATTTTTATTGTGGGACTAACAGTAGTTTAGAAAAATGAATGGTTGGAAAAAAAAATCTAGATCTTAGTGTTGACATCAGCACCTCTAAGTAAAAATTTCAGAGGAACATTATAACGATGAGCCTTAAGATAATATTAGTTGTCTTAATTTGTTTTCTGTGGCCTGAACTGAATATAACAAACTGGGTAATTTATAAACAATAGACGTTCATTTTAGCTCATGGTTCTAGAGGTGGGGAGGGTGAAGACTGGGAGGAACAACTGGTAGGCTTCTGGTGAGGACCTTGTGCTTCCTCACAGCAGGGCTGAGAAGCAGAAAGGGAAGCCTGCATGCAAGAGGGGCAAACATGAAGGGAGGGGCCGACACACTTTGTGACAATCTGCTCTCATGGTAGCTACTCCAGACCCTGGAGAGCAAGAACTCACTCACTCTAATTAAGAAGTTAATTCCAGCAGAATTAATTCAGTCCATTTTAAGGACCTAATCACCTCTTAAAGGCTCCACTTTCCACTTTCTCCACACTCAGCACCAAATTTCCAACACATGAATTCTGAGGCACATATTCAAACCATAGCACTAGTTGAGTTGAAATTTTGATTAATTTTTATCTTTATTTAAACAATATATTGTATTTTTCTTTCACTAATTATTACCACAAACTGGAGTCTGTATCTAGATCTGGAATAGATTGGAATATTTCTGACAATATAGATTATTTGAACATCCAGCCTTATCTATTTTAATACTGCTTTGAATGGCAAGCACTTTACATGAACAGATCCATAGTATTTTTATGTAGTTCATGCAAGGTAATTAGAAATGTCCTGTCATATACTTGACATAAAAAATATATTTTTTTAAGAAAACAGATATGTACTATTCTGTCTCCTACTGTAACTGTTATATCAGGAGACATCTATCTTGTGTTGTATCTCTCTTTTGAGTTCTCATAGAGTAGGAATATTAGCCACTCTCAGACTATTTCTGAAGATTAAATGAGGACCTTTATGGTTCACGGTCAGCACTTAGCATAGGGCTTGCTTCATAACAGATGTTCTATAAGGAGGAAGCAAAGATTTTGAGAGGCAATGCTGACTACTTGAAAGAGTTTAAGCATGAAATGACACACAAGCTGGTGTTTGCACCCTATCTTTACAAATTAGTGATTATATGGTTTAAGTAATATAGTAAGATTGTATTTTAGAGAAAAGATTGTTTTCAGTTACAGTGTGGAGAACTTTAATGAAGTGGGTTTTGTGATCATGAGTCTCATTCACTACTATTTTGGGTTCTTCTTCTTCTGTGTATACCACAGGGCTGCACTTTCCTTCCCACGAAATATGTATGACTGGAGTGCTGACAGCCACTTCTGGAGAAAGCCTTTAAGAGCCAAGACTCAAGTGACCACTTTCTCTTCCCTTGTTATTGGTTGCAATGCTCCTGAATGTTTGGAGATTCTGTGAGTGTGAATTTCTGAGGAAAGAATATGTGGTGCAGAAGTTAATTTCTATAAATGTGCTGGTGCAAAAATTTGTGATATTGTCTTAGTGCCTCAGTGGTAGGCTGCAAGAAAACTGATGTTGAAGATAAAAAAAATGACAAGCCTTGCTCTTAGTAGAAACCATTCTTTGACTTACCTGCAGAAACTTGTGGTTGTGATGATTATCCTGAAGAACCAATTTGAAGATATCTAAGATGAATTCAGAAACCAAAATTTAAAAGAGTGGGGGGCTTTTGTTAGCTGCAGTTGGCAAGTAATTCAAGTAAAAGGTAGGTGCAAGAAATAATTTGCTAATTAGCAAATAGTAACGAAAAGGAATAGAAAGATTCCATATATTCAGGGACTTTTAGAGTCTAAAAGATAACTGATTCTTAACTCTAAAAGTAAAAAGTAAAATAATTAAAATTTTAGAGTTGGATAGAATAACTTAAATTTAGCCTCTAGGGAAGGGTTAAATTAAAGGTACTAGATAAGGAAGTTACCTTTAGGGAGCAGAATCAGGGTCAAATAAAAAATTATCACCACCCAATCAGGATTTCAGAATTTCTGTACTCCTCTGCCTGTTATGAACCTCTCCCTCTGGTTAAGGGATTAATTATTTTATATTCTGTTCCCCTCTTGTAATTTGTATAAAGGAAGAGGCATGTGAGCATGCAAACAGCCTGACTTTTTAGTTTATAGGTTTCTTATGTCTCCTAGAAATAAACTTTAAACTTGATCCTATGACCGAGTGTGGATTTGGGTCATTGCCCCTCTGTTTGGTGAGATCTCATTTTGTTGCATATAGAAGTGAGACCTAAATAATTGTTGAAAAATAAGGTGTACACTAGAGGATTGCACTTTTCCACTCAGAAGTTACTTATGGCTAAGTGAGTTACCTGGGCCAAAGAAGTATGAGAAGAAGTGGTATATATTTCTGCCACACAGAAGCTGTCAGAGTCAGTGCATGACTTTCTATGTTCCCTCCTTCCTTCTACAGAGTGGTGGTGTTCCAGTGTTGAAGCTTTAGTCCTCCGGTTTTCTGAAGTGAGGATTACAGACATAAGGGTGAACCATATATAAAAGATAAACAGAAAACATGCATGAGAAATGAACAGTTACTGATTTATATTAGTGAAGTATCAATGTTGCATGTTAAAAAGACATAATCTGTCTTGTCCTGACTCAAAGTGGGGGTAAGAAAGGAGAGAAAAGAAAAAAAAACAAAACAAATTTAGAAGGAGGTTACAACAAACAGGCAAGAGACAGAGTGGCCAACTAGAATAATGGCTACAAGGAAAGCAGCAGAGTTACCTAAGATGTAAAACTCAATAAAATCCCCCCACTGGTAGATGTGGGAGAAAAGAGGATGGAGCCAAATACAATATCTAAATTTATCGCTGAGTACAGTTGAACATTGAAACTGTCCATAGGAAAAAGAAATACAGGAGATATTTGCAGTGTGGAGGGTAAGTAGGTGGAGATTTATATATTTGTAATTTTAGTCATTCAAGTAGAAATATTCAGTATATAATTGGATATAAAAGTCAAAATTTCAAGAGTGATAACAGGGTTAGAATTACATATCTGAGAGTCATTAGTTTGATGTTGGTAATTAAGATGTAATAGTTGTTGAGTTTGCCAAGGGAATTGTGTAAGAGTAGATAAGAAGCCAATGACAAACCATGCAGAACACCTATAGTTACTAGATTTCCAGGGAAAAAGGAGCACTTACAAGGAGGCTGAAGAGCAGGCCTTGTAAAATAAAAAGCATAAGATTCTGGGCCACAGAACTAAAGGATGAGAAGTATTTCAGGAAAGCAGGGTAGGTCAACAGAGTCAGATTCTCCTCAGATTAAACACTGTAAGATTAAACAAACTTTGTATTTAGCCACATGGAGATTATAAATGTCCTTAATGAGAGCTCTGTTAATAAAGTGATGTTGACAGAAGCCATGTTGCATGTGTCTGAAGAATGAGAGGGAAGACAAGACACTGAAATCCATAAGTGGCGGGCAACCCTCTCAAGCAGTTCGGCTATTAAAACAGGCCAGGGATAGAGGATTAGGTGGAACGAGTTACAGGTCAGGACTAAGATCTTATTTGAATTTATTTTTATCTTGTATAAGAAGAGAAGCATAAACATGATTAAATGATGAGATAAAGGGACAACTAGTGAGGGGCTGAAGGCAAAGCAAATGGGTACAAAGAGTTTCCAGAAGGAGAGGATCCAGAGCCCTGGTGAAATGATTTATTGCAGATACTACTAAGATTGTATCTGTCCTCCAAATACATAGAGAAGAGAAAAGATGAGTGAATATTTTTATGTTTCTCAACAGGGTGAAAAGAAATTGAAAGATTATTTTCAGATAGTTTCTACTTTCTCTTTGAAGTAAAAGGCAAGGTAATTGGTTCAGAATGACTGTGTAATGGTCAAGTCACATGTTTTGATAGAAGTGTAGTTGGTTTAAAACACTGAGTAGGAAATCTAGAATAATATCCAGGACTCAGTTAAGGTGGAGATAATTTGAGATTTTTTTTCTGGTGGTTCTCTGACTCCTGAGTATTATGCAAAGAATGCAGAAACAGTCCACTTTTGAAAGGGTTGTGGCTATACTAGACTGATAGGACATGAGGCCACCAGGAGAAGGGATTGAACTGTGTTGGACATTGAGCTTGAGTAGTGATGAATCAAGGGGACTAAACATGTTATAAAAGAAAGGAGAGAGTAATAGGAAGTACAAAAGTGAAGAGAGAGAGGAACTTAAATCTAGATATAGTCTAATTACAGCTATAACCAGATGTATTGAGGGAGATTTTTTAAAATATAGGAGGTAGTGGTAGAGTAGGTCAATTTTGTTTGAGACTTTTGAGATATATATCAGTACTGTTAAAAGTTCTGTATAGATTCAGAATGTTTAATTTAGAATTTTATCTGAAATACAATCAAAGAGGATGAGAAGATTAGACATAAAAATTCAGATAATTTGCAGAAGATATTTTTTAATTGCCAATAAAGAAACTGGATTTGGAGTTGAGACCATTTGGTTTTAAACCAGTATCTGTGACCTTCTACCTGTAAGTTTACGGGTGGTAGAACTGTCACTAAAAAGATATTTATGAAAATCTGGCAAGGTATTCAGAAACAGAAACAAGTGAAGTTTACAAAATAAAGAAGCATAGGAAATAAACTAGACATTTGAAAGATGATTCTATAGTTATAAAGAAGACAATGGTAACATAGTATTTATTTTGGGAATTGTAGACAATTAAAGTAGTATAAGAAGCTATCTTCGAGGGTACTTTAATTTCCATATTTTTGTTTAATGTTTCCATAGTTTTCCCCGAATTTTCTTTGCTTTGTCAAACTTTTTTCCCCTTAAACTATATAATAGATAATATTCCTCTTTGTTCTTTGGGGAAATACAGGAATTGATATAGAGATAGAATTAAAAGATCAGCATTTTATTTCTCACAGTAAATTTGAGCTTTGGTAAATTGTGAAAATTATTCAAAATATTGCCTAATTTTGAGAAGCACGTGTAAGAATAGCAATCACTTTTTCCAGAAAATTTAAATGATATACTTTATGCAAAATAAAATGTTACCGTTTAAAATGAAGGAGAGTTCAAACCTAAAGTATTTTGCAACAGCATTGTCCTATCAATATTAGACTAAAAAGGGTCTATTATTTAATGGCCATTCCAGTATAGAAATGTTTCAGTTTTAAAGAAACAAAGCCTTTTTAAAAATGTTTTTACTTACAGAAAGCACATTTTTATTTACTCAAAAATATATAAAATTAAAACTTTTTCCACTATATTTTGCATTTGCTTGATGGTTATAAATAATGTTAAAAGTTTTTATTTGAGATTAATAGTGAAATGAGAAATATACATAATCTTTCTAAAATACATAGTATTAATATTATATGCATCACTAATTTGGTATAGATAGGCCATCATGCATTGCATTCTAGGTATTATTTTGAAAATCATTAAAAATACCTTTATATTGTATTGAATACTTTTGGAATATGTTAGCATAGCTGTGGGATATGTTTAAACTTCATAAATCCAAGGTGATTATCAATGATATGCAAACACAATCTCCATACATTCTAGACAATAATTCATGCTAATTCTTATTATATAAATACATAAGAATCATAAGTTTTCACTTACAATTATTGCTAATGAAAAGGGATTTGTTCTCTTGTCACACATTTAGAGATTTTATTCAATTTGTTTTCATCAAAAAGATTAAAAAAGACAGATGACAGTGAACATTAGGGGGCAAATTACATAAAATTATTAATTTGGAAAAAGAAAAGTGCAAATAGGGAGAGACCTGTGTTTTTAGCCTAGCAAGCCTGGGGCAATAAGACTCACGTCCAAACATGAAAAGGCAAACTGGGAAGATAACAGTTACAATCAAATTTACTGACAGTAAAGGTTATACATAAACTTTACAGCACAAACAACTTTCAAAGAGGTGGAATTCATTAAATAGTTTGATATTTGGAAACCTAAAACCCAAATCATGGCCAAATAAAAACTTATTTTGTTCAATCATTAAACATATGGTTATTAATATATTATAGAATATGTTTATTTTTCATGTTTACTATATATTGTTAGACCTGGAGACTATAAGCTTCATGTGAGTAGGAATGTTTCTTTCTCTCTGGCATCACTTCATATCCTGTTTGTCTCCAAGTTTCTGATTACTTGATTCAGAGTCAGCTTCCACCTATTTTGTGTGGTCACTAACCAGTTTCACACTCATGCTATGGTCCTCTCATGTACTGCCCTGAAGCTTCTCTATTGATATATGTTTCTATGAATGTTTTCCCAGAACTGTGGGATGACATGGGGTGTGATGAGTAAGTAGAGTGGTGAAGTGGGAAAGTGGAATCTGGTATCAGGGGCAGATGGGATCCTGTGGATAAATTCCTCTCCCTTTTTAACCTAAACTTTACACTAAGAAGCAATTGTTTGTATAGTTTCTGAAATAGGTCATACAAACTGGGAGTCATCCTTACATGGGCTTGCAATTCTATTCTCTTCTTGCCTCTGTTCTCTGAAATTTGGTTCTTTAAAACACTTTTAGCCTTTACTTTAGGTTCTGCCCCCTAGGAAGCTAATCCAAAATGTTTGATGATCTATAAAGCCTAGAAAAGTAGAGGGTATGTACGAGGTACTCAGTGAATATTTTTTGAGAGACAGAATATCATTAGCAATGATACTAGAGGGGACTTTGCAACTATTGCTTACTCAGCATCCATTCCAATATCTTCTGGTAAATACAGTTAAGAGCTTCCAAGCAAAGGCATCCTTTCCAATTTTTCTGGGAGGGAACTTTGAGTGAGGCTGTCCTCATATAGTTAGTGAAGAATAAATGACTTAGCCATACCAATCAATGAATTATGCCTCTTGACAGAGAGCAACAACATATTTTCTCTTAATACTTATAACTCCATTACATAATGTGTAAATATTTTCTATCAATCTATGTGTCTATCTCATATTACCCCCAATAGAACATACATGCATTAAGCCCAGAATATTTCATGTGTTCTTCACTGTTATATCCCTAATACCTAGAATATATCCCAGAATGCATAATAAATGTATTTACTCATTGAGCAGATACTATGTGCCAGATACACTTCTAGGTTTGGGGAAACAATCTGTAAATAAATAAAATAAACAAAATATACTTTTCTCATGGAGCTCATATTCTGCTTGTGTGAAATGTACAACAAACAAATAAATGTGTGTATATATATTTGTATGCTTATATACATATATGTGTATTATGTATATATTCACATGGGTATATGTAAATATATGCTTATATATGTATATATTTACATATGCATATATAAATATATATTTACATGTGTATATATAAATTAACATATATAAAATTCACTAATATATAAAAATCATACTTTTGATGGTGAGAAGTACTATGAAGGAAAAATAAAGCAGGGAAGGGTATAAGGAGTATCTGATAAGGAAGGAATAGATTTGAATAAATGACTTTGAATAAGTAGATGAGTAAATAAATTATTGGCTCAGGGATGTGCAAGGGAAGGAGAGTACCCCACTGATCTGGGTAATCTCTTTCCATTGGTCTTGAACTTGAGTAGATAAGATGTAATTATGGAACTGCTGGCAACCAAACTGATTCTTCAGAGGGGAATCCACCTAAGGGTCCAGCCGACAGAGAGGGAAATGAAGAAGGGCATAGTAAGCACAAATTCTGATGACATAATGTGGATCACTGGATCTTGGACCAGTATTATTTCAATAGTACTATTTGATTATGTGAACCAATAAATATCCATTTATTCTTAAAGAAGCTAGAGTTGAATTTTCTAGCATTTATAACTAAAAGAGTTCAACTATGACAGACAAATAGGAAAAATGTTCTAAATTCAAAAATTTCAGTGCACACTTTGTGAACAGCCAGACACACCTAAAATGGTATTGCAGCTACAAAATATGATTAAAAAATAAACAGTGAAGTTTAAAAAAATTAAATCTTACTATGACTTTGCATCACTTAAGTTCCATTTTTTTTAATTTTTGAAAACCTTCACTCCCTATTTCGTAGTGTTTCTTTTTAATATTTCAATTGTTAGTTTTCTATATCTATCCATCTAGCTATTTATCTGCCTAATTAATCATACATGTATTATGTTTCTTTAAAAGCAGAATACATAAACTCTTTTTATTATATTGCAAATTTTTTACCAAACAGAAAAACATTGAAAAATAACAGTCTATTTAATATAGAAATATAAAGGCTAATATATTATTTAAATATATTAAATAGCAAATATAAATCAGGTGCAAATAAATATAATATGTGGAAACTTTTATTTAAAATGTCTTTAAGTAAAAAGTAGTTCAGAAAACAGAATTTTTGGAGAACAAAGTCAGACAGATGGTAAAATAGGAAGGTCCAGCCCTTGTTCCTCCACAGAAATGCCAATCTGATAATGATATGTGGACCAAAATATCTTTATGAGAAGTCCAGAATCTAGTTAAGAACTGGTAGAACCCCATCTGGGCACAAATCTGAGAATAGCAGCATTGAAACAGGTAATAACAGCAATAACAGCAATTTTACTTTACCTGCATCAATCCCTCCAGCAAACTGGCACAGATCAATGCTGATTGCTTCAGCTTGTGACTTCTTCCACTGGAGGAAAGAGAGACTGAAGCATATGTTCACCTTCACAGCCTTTCAAAGCACTCCCCAAAGGATGAGTTTCTGTCTCACCTCACACTGAACACTGAAGGAGACTGCACAGTCTACCACTGGGGCAGTTAAGAACAAAGGAAAAGAGGCAGGTGGCTTCCTGCAACCATCATGGATCTGCAAGATTTGGAAAAAGCCCATATTGGTGATTCTCCCTCAGGAGGGAAGAAGAGGAATGTCATATGCCTCTGATGTTTCTGGCTTTTCAGTGTACTCCATAAAGGGCTGGTTTCTGTCTCATGTCTCTCCAAGCACTGACAGCACTGGCACATTCAGAAACTAGAGGAAATAAGAAATTGCAAGCTTCTGAAAAGATATTGGGTGGAGGGGAAAGAGAGAGGGAGGGAGAGGGAGAGAGAGACTGGATGCATGGAACAGCTAGGAACAATGGCTCAGAATCTCTAGCCTGTGTGATTGGTGAAGGGCTTTCCCATCAATGCCAGTCTGTAAAAACTCGGAAAAGTGGCTGTTTCTTCAGATGTGCAGATTCCAACACAGATCTACATAGAAAATAAAGAATTATAAAAAACATTATAAAAGCAAAGGAGCAAGATGAATCTTCAATAATTGGGCCTAAAGAAATGGAGATCTATGAACTACCTGAAAAATAATTCAAACTCCAGTGAGCTACAAGATAGACAGACAACCAAATAAAATCATAAAAATGATACATGAACAAATTAAGAATATCAACAAAGAAATAGACATGATTTAAAAAAAATAGAAATTCTGGAGCTGAACAACCTAACTGAACTGAAAAATTCACTAGAAAGTTTCAACAGTAGACTTAATCAAGCACGAAAAAAAAAATCTGCTCCCTTGTTTGAAAATATCCAAAGAAACAAAAAGAAAAGAATAATAAGAAAAAAAAAAAGAAAGCCTCATGACTTGTGGATCTTTATCAGGTGAACCAACATATACATTATGGGACTCATGGAAGGATAAGAGCAAGTAAAAGGGGAAAAAAGCTTATTTAAAGAAATAGTGTCTGAAAACCACCCAAATCTGGGAAGGGAAATGGACATCTAGTATTATGAATTCAGAAAGACTCAAGGAGAAAATACAAAGAAATATGTACTGAGACACTTTATAATCAAATTATCAAAATCAAAGGAAAGAAAGTTTTTTTGAAAGCAGGAAGAGAAAAATGACTTGTCCATTTAAGGAGCAGATTTCTCAGAAGAAACTTTCCAGGACAGGGGAGAGTAAGATGATATATTAAAAGTGTTAAAACAAAAATTAAAAACTACCAAACTATACCCAGCAAACATGTTCCTGAAACAGAAGAGTGATAAAGAATTTTTCAGACAAACAAAAACTGATGGAGTTTATTATCATTAGACGTAAGTACAAGAAATGGAAATGGAGTCTATAAAATTGAAATGAAAGTATACTACACACCAATATGAAAGTACATAAAAGGATAAAACATACTGGTAAAAGTAAATATATATAGAAATACAGAATACTACAGGACTGTAATGGTGATATGAAAATCACTTTTAACTTTAGCATAAAAGTTAAATTACAAAAGTATTAAGAATAACTGCAACTAAAAAATTGCTTATGTACTCTCGATATAAAACATGTAAATTTTAGCACCAATAACTTAAAGTGTCAAAGGGAAGAGAAGTAAAAGTGCAGAGTTTTTGTATGTGATAGAAGTTAAGTTGTTATCAGCTGAAAATAGACTGTTGTAACTATAAGATGTTTTACATAGCCTCATGGTAAGCAAGAAGAAAATATCTATAGTAGGCATACAGAAGAAAAATATAACAGAATTAAAACATCACTACAAAAAATCATCAAAAAGGAAGGCAGAAAGAAAGAAAGGGATAAATGAACTGCAGAAAAGACCGAAAACAATTAACAAAATGGCAATAGTAAGTTCTTCCCTATCATGAATTAATTTAAATGTGAATGGATTAAACTCCCCAATCAGAGGACATTGAGTGGTGAATGAATGAAAACATAAAATCCAAGTATATGGTGTACGCAAGAAACTCACTTTAGATATAAGAACACACACAGGCTGAAACTGAAGGGATGGAAAAATATATTCCGTGGAAATGGCAATCAAAAGTGAGCAGTGGTGACTAGATAAAACAGACCTTTAGTCAAAAACTGTAACAAAAGGCAGAGAAAGTCATTATATAATGGTGAGGGTCACTTTATTAAGAAGAGAAAACAATTTTATAAATCTGATCTAACATCAGAGCATCTAAATATATAAAGGAAACATTGACAAATATGAAAGGAGAAAGAAAAGGCAACACAATTATAGTAGGAGACTTCAATACCCCACATTCAATAATGGATAGAATATGCAGATGTAAAATTAATAAGGAAAGTGTACTTGGCCAATACGATAAAGCAAAGAGACCTATCAGGTATGTACAGGATATTCAACTTAACAACAGAAGATAACAAACACATTCTTCTCAAGTGCACACACAACTTTCCCCAGATAGATCACATGTTAAGTCATCAAACAAGTCTTAACAATTTTAAGAATATTGCAATGATGTCAAATATCTGTTCTGACCACAGTGAAATTAAATTAGAAATCAGTAATGGAAGGAAAACTGGGAAAAAAAACCCCACAGATATGTGGAATTTAAACAACACACTATTTAACAACACTTGGGTCAAAAAAGAAATCAAAAGGTAAACTCAAAAATAGCTTAAGATAAAATCAAAAGTAAAATATACCGAAACCTATGGGATTCAGTAAAAGTGGGACTAAGTGGGAAGTATAGCAATAAACACCTACATTTAAAGAGATTTGAAATAACCTAAGTATACCTCAAGAAACTAAAAAAAGAAGAAGAAACTAAGCCCAAAGTTAGTAAATGGAAGGAAATAAATATTATAGCAGAAATAAATCTAATATGATATTAATATCACTCTTATACTTCAATAGAAAAAACACAAATAACCCAACTACCTATGGGAAAAGGAATTCAATAGACATTTCTCCAAAGAAAACATACAAATGGCCAAACGGTATGTGAAAAGATGCTTAACATCACTAATTATTGGGGGAATGCAAATCAAAACTACAATGAGATATCACCTCACACCTGTTAGGGTTGCTATCATGAAAAGAAAAAAGTAATTGTTGTCAAGTATGGGAAAAATTTAAATCCTTGTACACTGCTGGTGGAAATGTAAGTTCCTGCAGCCACCATAGAAAACAGTATGGACGTTTCTTAAAAAAACTAAAAATATAAATACAATATGATCCAGTAATCTTACTTCTGGGTATGCCCAAAATATTTGAGATGAGAATCTCATAGAGATATCTGCACTCCCATTTCATTGCAGCATTACTCACAATAAACAAGACATAGAAATAATCCATAAATCTATCCATTGATGAATGGATAAAGATATATATGATATATACATACAAAGGCATATTATTCTGCCTTAAAAAAGAACAAAACCTACCATACGTGACAACATGGAAGAACATGGAGGACTTTATGCTAAGTGAGAGATAAGATAGTCACAGAAGAACAAATATTGCATAAATCCATTTACATGAGGAATTTAAAATAGTCAAATTCATAGAAATAGAGAGGAGAATGTTTGTTGCCAGGGCCTGGTGGTACAGGAAAACGGATGTCTGGTGTTTCAATGAGTATAAGGTTTCAGATTTGTAAGACGAGTAAGTTCTGGAGATCTGCTGTACAATATTGTGCCTATACTCATCAGTACTGTATTAATGACTTAAATTTTTGTTAAGAGGGTATATCTAAAATTAATTCTTGTCACCACAAGTAAAAAAGAAAGGAAAAAGACAAAAGAAAAGATTTGTGAAGCATATTTAAATAAATTGTAATTTAATATAAATAATTAAACATGAGCATTGGAATCAGACAAAAGGGCTTGAATTCTTTGCGACTTTGTAGCTCTGCGTAGAGTCAGGTTACACCCACCTCACAGGGCAGTTTGAGAGTTAATAAGTCCATGAATGTAAAGTAATACCTTATTAACCCGTTTTTGTTTTTTAGCCTTTAAAACTATGGTTATATGATTGAAATTACACTTTGGTGCTGTTTCTTTACTGTTAAACATTTTCTCCATGTTTCATCACTTTCCTGTTTCATTATTTTCCTTAATTTTCTTATAGGCACCTATTAAAATTCTGTCCATTCTAGAAATCAGTCTAGAATTTTGGGAGTACTCTCTCTTTCTTTTCAAAACTATATAATGACTTAGGGATATCGCTCATGTTACAATGAATGAAGCTGATGGCATTGGTAATATTATAAAAACATGAAAAACTTACTTGATAACTAGCTTTATCATGTTGTTTGTTTGTTCAGTGGCCTAGGGAGGCACTGACAATGCCTCTATGATATAAACTGTGCTATGAGTTACCAACAAGATATTTCTTTCCACTTTATTTTACCTCTTTTGTCTCTGGGCAAGTTGGTATGTAGTCTTGTACTACATTTACTGTAAAGGTTGAATAAAAGTCCTAATTTTCCATGTTCTAGGCATTAAATTTAGGAATATTATTTACACAGTATTTTAACTGCAAGTAATTTCTTTTTAGTTCCTAGATAATGGCCCCATGAGCAAGCAGTCTTCACCCAAGAGAACTTTTGGGGGAAGTTTTGGGTGAACAATGGAAGCACAAATTGGAGACACCAATGAAATGGCATTACTTAAAAGAAAAAAAGAAAAAGCCTAGGGGCCTGGCAAGAAATTAGGAAGCAAACATCCCAAATTAAAGGCTGAATATCAGAAGCTATTTTATATCAATCTAGTAAAATAATACAGTCATGGATTTAAAATAAATAATCTAAGCAGAATTTACAGTAGAAGGGTACGATTTATTCATTTTCTTTAAAGATACAAATGCATTTTTAAGGAAACTATTCTCATCGCAAGCTAAGAAGACAAATTCTCAATTAAATATCAGAGACTATTATTATATTTAAATGACTGCTTTCTCTCACAAATTCATTTTTAAGGTGGAAAGTCACTTAACAGAACACAGTGTAGATCATTACGGGGAAATGCTATTTAATAACAGTGATTCAGTGTCTATAAAAAAGATTTCTCTTCGAGAAAAGAATGTATAATGAGTATGGGAATAATCACTTTGGTTCTATCAGGATGAGAATTTCCAATGATCCACAGGACTAATAAAACTTCGAACAAATTGAATTATTTGGTAACGATGAATACACTTGTCTATTTTCTGTACTGCCAAAGCATTTTTAGTAACTCTGCTATTACACATCACACATTACCTTGTCATCGTTCTATACATAGCCCTATCTCCTATTGGGCTATATACTCCTCAAAGGGAGGGACAATATCATTTTGACCTATACGAATTTCACAACAAATAGGATTCCAAATCATTTGTACGTATAGCTCTTTGCAGAAGCCCCTGTCTAGTAAAAGCCAAACCTGCCAGCTTTTTCTCTACTGGTCAATTGAAGTTTGAAATTCTTTCCTTTGTCAGCTAAGATCTGCTGAGTCTGGCAGTGAACAAGACCATGAGTTTCACATGAGTTATAACCTGTCTCTGCCTTCTTTCTGCTCAAGTTCCTTATTCAAATTAGTCTGTAATAATCTCCCAGTTACCTTTTGGCCTTTTACTCCCTACGAGATAAATCCCGCTTCTAGAATCTTTGCCTTGATACTGGTGATCTTTTCTGACTTATAACACTGTCCCCCTCAAAAACTCAACTAGGAAAGACTTATATTCTTATATTCAAAGCTATATTCTTTGAATGTAACGTGTTAGTCTGTCAGCCTCTCCTTCTGGTGAGGGGTAGTCAGTTATTCTCTGACCATCTCTCCAAAATGTTCCTGATGTAGTCACTTTACTTCCCTGGAGATCTTGGCATGCTGAGTGAGTAATACCAGTCTTTGTAAATTAATGAGCAAAACCAGAAAATGCATGGATCGTCTTTACTAATAAGTTTCAAAGATTTACAGCTTATATTTACTCTTGAGTTCCAAAAAAAGGTTTTTCCTAAGAAATAATATATATCCTAAGTTCCTCCAGGTGTTTCAGGAAGGTGAATGTCTTCTGGTCTAGATACACAGAATACAGTAAAAGTTTCTGATGGATGTGCCTGTCCACTGAGCTTTCCTTAATTCTCCTCAATACCTACCATTGCACCTGCATAGGTCTCTCTAGAATGATTGCTTCTCTAGGAGTCTGATAAACTTTTGAAGGGATTTCAGATTTGAGTGACAAAGATCACTGTGGAAGTGATGTGCTTTGGTAGTGGGTAAAAACAGAAGTAGGAGTATTTATTCAATAAGTATTATAATGGTCTAGGTAATAGACATTGAAGGCCACACTGTAGCAGTAGATATAGAGACAAGATGAGAAATAGTAAAAGCCACAATTGATATGATGTAGTGACAAACTGAATATGGTGTAGGGAATGAAAAAGAAATAATATGGACTGTCTCCTAGGTTTCTAAATTGGCCAACTTGATGGCTGTAACATTATTTATGGTAGGCTTGTTACTGACCATTTATTTACACTAGCACAATCTCAATGCTCTACTTAATTTTCTGAAGGAGAAATTTGTAGGTTAGTATGATGGTGGATTATTGAGTGAATGGGCTCACATGTTTATGTTAACTGCAAAATTTATCCTCTTATTTAGACCAACTGATTGTCTTATTTAAAACAAACTTTACCCTTCCTGCTGTAGAAAACGAGCACCATTTGTACTGTTGGCTTGATTATTCTTTCCTATTGGAAAAATTGCTTCTTAAAGCATTTGAATCTACTGATACATTATTGTTTAAGAAGATTATATTTTTCTTAATTATATCAAAATAAAAAGTTTTGATGCCTATAGAAAAAAGTGCTGTATCTACTGCCACATTTCCATATGTCTTAAAATGTTAATACCTTTCTGTACGTACAGAATATATCTGAAATTTGACTTTCACCTAATTGGTATCCAATTTCACAAATGTAGAGACTGAATTCATTCAGACATTCAATTATTCAAAAAACCAAAAATCTATTGAATTATTCCATGTGCCTGAAAATACACGTGCTATATTCTTGGGTTGCAAATGTGACCTGAGGTGGTCCTTGTTTTGAGAAACTTACAACATACATAGCTAATTGTAATGGAGTGTGATATGTTGATCATATGTTGAAAATGACCTGCAAAAGGAATTCTGTAAAAACATTAATAAACGTTAATAAAGAATAAATGGCATTTCCCTCCAAGATAGAAAGGGAGAAGAGGGGGGAAGAGAAAAAAGCCGAGGGAGGAGAGAGAGAGAGAGAGAAAGAGAGAGAAATCAGAAGCTTCAGACAGCCAGCAATAGTCGAGTTGTATTTGAAGAAATGAGAGGGAATTGACAAATGTTGACTGTAGGGAGAGCATTACAGACAGAGGGAATAGCATGCGCAAAGAGTTTGAGGTGTTCCAAACATGATACTATTTGGAGAGTGGTATGGGAGTGGTACAGAACATACAGAGGAAACAGCAGGATGAGACTCCTAAAATAGGTCAAAACCTAATCTGAATTAAAACTTTCTATGTGGTCATAGAAAGATAAGTAAGTTATTAAAAGAAAGAAGGTGACATGCTTGACTTTGAGCTTTAGAATAGCATTGGTGATAAAATGTGTTTTGTTCTCAAGTGTGGGCAAAATTTTAGCAAGGAAGAACGATGATGAAGGATGTTTGTAGCCTAAGGAAAAAAATGGGGGATGTAGGTGGAAGAGTGGTTAAAGAAATGCAGAAAAGGTTGACAAGTTTGAGATCTATTTAGAAGGTAGAATGGAGACACCTTGATGACTGAAATAGAGATGTACAATTGCAGAGTTGCCAACAGGAAAACTCTGTGAATGCTGATGACAATGAATTAAAATAAAGGGACAGTTCAAGATTGAAGACATTGTTTAAGAACTCATCAGTGGAAAGTAGAATTAAACACCGTCTAAGTGGATGAGGTTAATCAAAAAGAACATACAGAATGGGAAAAAAGGGGTCCGTGTACATAACCCTGCATTTATATAACCCTGGATGAAAATGAGAAGGAATGAATGCAAAATGAGGAGAGAGTAACGCTACAGAAATCTCTCAGACTGAGAACTTCAAGAACGATGAACAATGAGTTAATAATACCAACTGTACATGGAGAGGCATGTAAGATAAAACAAATTTGAAAAGTATCTCTTTTTTTTTTTAAATTAGATAGTGGTTGTTAACTAGGTAAAAGACTTTTTTAGGTGTTTTTTTTTTCCCAGTGTATTTGTGGAAATATGGCTTCAAAAAGTTGAGTAGTTTAAACAGTATTTATAAATGGAAAGCATAACCCATGACCGTAGGCTTTGAAGAGGAAGAAATGAAGGAGTGGTATAGAGAATATTGGATCAGGCGATTTTACCAATTTAATGCAAATGAGCATTTGTTTACATGATAGGCAAGAAACTGAAAAAAGGTGTTATTTTGGCCACTGTAAAGGTAATTCATGGGAAAAGAAATGATACATACACAGGTAAAATAATTACTTTTTAGAAAGGAGATAAACTTTAGAAATAAAGAAAAGGTTTAAAAAAAAACCTTCCTGTATATAAATAATTGGAATCACAAATGCACAATTTTATTAAGACTAATTCAGTATTAAATGATACATGAGTAGAAATCTTTATAATTGGGTAGATCTTCTAAATTTTATAAGAAAAAAGCTATGGCCAAATGATCAGCAGACAGATCTCTTGGGATGTGCAAGCTGCTCTTCAAAGTAACACCCACATTCTCCAGACAAAATATGAGTGACAGAGTTCAGCAAATTTCATACTTTATACTTTGGTGCTCTAAAATAGTAATGCAGATAATCAAAGGAACGAGATGCTTGATTCCCCATGTCCCAATCAATCTCACATTTGGCACGCTTTGAACATAAGTAAAATCAAGCCAATATAACTTTTAAATTAGAAACTAGTTCTTACCAGTTCTGCCAGAAATATTACCTGATAATATGGGTTTTTTTTTTCCCCCTTGACATAGGAGAAAAAGTCTGGTGTAAAGAATATGGCAGGAACTGAGATGATGAACTTGATAAAATTAGTCATTTTGTGCTGTAAAACAGCGAAAGAAGAGAGTAGAAGTCTGTTAGGGTGAAGGAATGAATAAGGTGGTATAGGTAAAAAGACTTGCAACTAGGAGAAATGATGGAAAAAAACTTGATATTTATTAGGATGGAGAAGAAAAACTTCAATGAGGGCAGAGAACTTCACCCATTTTAAGAGTAGTTACAGATAAAGGAGATGAAGTTAGTCTGCATGGTGTTATGCTATATCTCTGTGACCAATTGACAGAAATCACAGATTAGAGGTTTTAGCTCATTGAAAAGAAGTACTGTATATATAACACTAGGATATGTGCAAACATAAAAGAACTAACTCACAAAGGAGTGATATTCTCAGCAGTAGAGATATTTAAACATAGATCAGAAGAGTATTTGGCAAGGAACCTGCAGCCCAAGTCTATGATTAACAGCTCTGCTAAAATGATCTTTAAGTGATATCCAAATAATTTAATTCTAGGAGTTCTTAATATATTATTTTATCAAAATTTTATTAAAAACAAAGCTTCAAATTATTCAGCCCATAGTAAATGCATGTGGTGTTTGATTACAACATTTCATAATCATTCTTTCTCTCTGTCTTTCTCTCTCCCTCTCTTTCACATGTACCTACCTTTATGTATAAAATGTCTAAAGTAAAAGAAAAAGGAAGATGATAACTTGAATCAAATCTATAATCTATATATCACATTTTTTTCTGAAATGAAAAGTGGTTGTCTTTTTTCTTGAGAACTTTTTTTGAGAACGGGGCTTCTGTTTATATTAGTACAAGTAGTATATACTTTTTATGTATTTTATGTATAAGTAACATGCAATAAAATTCACCTAAAGTGTAAAAATTATTAATTTTATCATATGTGTTTACTCGAGAAATCTCTTGCCCTTTTGTAATTGCTCCCTCTGTCTCCCAAACACACCTCCTCCATCACCAATAAAACTACTATCTACTTTTGTAATAATAATGTTTATTTTCTAGAATTTTGCATAAATTTAATCATGTATGTACTTTATCTTGTCTGGCTTCTTTCACTCAGCATGATTATTTTGAAGTTCATCTTTGCTATAGTGTGTATAATTTTTTATTCTTTTCATTGTTGTGTCATTCCATTTATGGATACGCTGCAACTTGTTTATTTATGCACCTGTTAATGGCCATTTAATTTGTTTCTGGTATTTTTCTATTGCAAATGAACCTGTTATAAGTATTCATATATAAGTATTTATTTGAATATGTGGTTTCATTTCTCTTGGTTAAATAGGTGTGGAATGATTGGATCATATGGTAGGTATACATTTAACTTTTTAAAGAAATTGTCAAAACCGCTTACCAAAGTGATTGTAACATTTTACATCCCAACAAGAATTCTATTTAGGTCACTAAATATTAAATATCCAATTTCGAATCAAAACTTTATTATATCTCAAACAAGAAGCAGTACAATTAATCAACGTATGTGCCTAAACTATCAATACAGTTTTGCCATCTTAACAGTAGCTTGCTTATGCCAGCAGTGAAGAAATCTGGAGAGTGAGTGGCATTTAAATCGTTAAAGGCATTTTCCACAGCTTGTTGAGAATGGGATATTTTCCTTGCAAGAAGTGATCCAAGGCGTGGAAGAAGTGGTAGTCAGTTGGCGCAGGTCTGGTGAATACGGTGGATGAGAGAGAGTTTCCAAGTCCAGCTTCTAGAGTTTGAGCAGCATTGTTTTTTGTGATATGTGGTCTTGCAAGAGGATTGGACTATCTCTATTGACCAATCTTGGCTGCTAAATTGGAAGTATCCTCATCAGTTCATCCAGTTGGTTGTAGTAGACATCTGCTGTAATCGATTGACCAGGTTTCATGAAGCTGTAGTGGATAATACCAGCACTGAACCACCCAGACATCATTAGCTTTTTTTTTTAATGAATATTCGCTGTTGGACTGTGTTTCGGCACTTCATCTTTATCCAATCATAGTGCCAGATTCTTGCTATTGCCAAAAAGAATTCATTTTTCATCACACATAACGATATGGTGCAGAAATGGTTTGCCTTTATATTGTGACAGCAAAGAAAGGCAAGATTCAAGAAGATTTCTCTTCTGTTGCTCATTTAATTCATGTGGAACCCATCTATCCAGCTTCTTTACCTTGCCCATTTGTTTCAAATGGTCCAATATTGTTGGAATAGTAATGTCAAGCCTTGCTGCTAATTCACATGTAGGCTGAGATGGATTTGCTTCCACTACAGCATTCAGCTCATCATTATCTACCTTGGTCTCAGGTCATCCACATGGCTTATCTTCAAGATTAAAATCAACAAAATGGAACATCTCAAACCAACGACATACTGTGCGTTCATTAGCCACATCCTTCCCAAACACTAAGTTGATATTTTGAGCTGTCCGTGCTGCATTGGTTCCATTATGGAACTCATATTCAAAAATAATAAAAATTTTTGACTTATCTATGGTTTCACAAAAATTGGTCTAGAAAAACTTCGAAAGATAATCACAGACCAAAATGTGCATTTGAAAGAATGAGGATGCACCTTCACAATAAAACAAAAGAAGTGTCAAAGTAAAATGTCAGAGATATCAACTGTCAAACTTAGTACTTAAGGGAATTAGACATTCCATACTTAATAACCTAATAATTCCTTCAGATCTTCCCAACACCTGGTTAGAATGTAAATTAGTACGGCGACTATGGAAAATATTATGGAGGTTCCTCAAAAATTAAAAGTAGAACTATCATATGATCCAGTAATCCCACTGCTGTGTACATATCCAAAAGAAAGGAAATCAGTGTATTGAAGAGATGTGTGCGCTTCCATGTTTATTGCAGCTCTATACACAATAGCCAAGACATGAAATCAAACTAAGTGTTCATCCATGGATGAACAGATAAAGAAAATGTGCTTTATATACACAATGAAATATTATTCATCCATTAAAAAGATTGAAATGCTGCCAATGGAGGCAACATGGATGGAACTAGAGTACATTATGTTAAGTAAAACAAGCCAGGCACAGAAAGACAGATATTCCATATTTTACTTATATGTGGGAGCTAAAAAAAATTAATCTGGTGGATGTAGAGAGTAGAATCGTGGTTAGCAGAGATTGGGAAATGTAGTGGAGGGATAAAGAAGGATTAGTTAATGGGTACAAAAATACAGGTTTATAGAAGGAATAAGATCTAGTAGTGTTTGACAGCACAATGGGAGACTATAGTAAACAATAATTCATTTTATATTTCAAAATAACTAGAGTAGATTTGGAATGTCCCAAAACAAAGAAATGATAAAATGTTTGAGGTGATGGATATTCCAATTACCCAGTTTGACCATTACACATTATATGCTTGTATCAAATATCACACGTACCCCATAAATATGTACAATTGTTATTTATACATAAAAATTAAAAAGAAAAAAGAAATGCAGGAAAAGAAAAAAAAAACATATAGTATGGCTTGATATCTGGCAAAGTGATGCCTCCCAATTTGTTCTTTTTACTTAAGATTGCTGTGGCTATTCCAGGTCTTCTCTGGTTCCATAAGAAGTGTAGAATTATTTTTTCTATATCTTCAAAAAATGAGGGTGGTATTTTAATGGGGATTGCATTGGATCTGTAAATCATCTTGGGTAATATAGAGATTTTAACAATGTTGATTTTGCCAATCCATGAGCATGATATGTTTTTCAATTTGTTTACATCCTCTGTGATTTCCTTCCTCGGTGTTTCATAGTTCTGCCTGTAGAGGTCTTTCCCCTCCTTAGTTAAATATATTTGTAGGTATTTTATTTTCTTTGTTGCTGTTTTGAAAGGTATTGAGTCTTTGATTTGATTCTCAGCTTGACTGCTGTTGGTGTATAGGAATGCTACTGATTTGTGTGCATTGATTTTGTAACCTGAGACTTTGCTAAATTTATTTATCAATTTCAGGAGTCTCTTGGCAGAATATTTGGGGTTGTCTAGATGTAAGATCACATCATCAGCAAAAAAGCAGACAAAAACATACAATGCGGAAAAGCATCCCTATTCAATAAATGGTGCTGGGAAATTGGATACCACATGCAGAAGACTGAAAAAGAATCTTTACCTCTCACCACTCACAAAAATTAATTCACATGGAAAAAAGACTTAAACCTAGGGCATGAAACTATAAGAATTCTAGAAGAGGTTGGAAAAACTTTTGTAGATTTCACCCTATGCAAAGAATTTGTGAAGAAGACCACAAAGACAATCACAGAATCAACAAAAATAAATAAATGGGATCTGATTAAATTAAAAAGCTCTGCACAGTAAGGAAACAAGCAATAAAGCAAATAGACCACCTACAGAATGGGAGAAAATATTTGCCTGCTACACATTCAATAAAGGGCTAATAAACACATTCTACAAAGAACTCAAGCAAATCAGAAAGAAAACATCAAACAACCCCATTGAAAAGTGGGCAAAAGACATGAACAGAAGCTTCTCAAAAGAAGATAGACTAATGGCCAATAAACATATGAAAAAATGCTCAACAGCTTTAATCATCAGAGACATGCAAATCAAAACTACAATGAGATATCACCTAACTCCAGTGAGAAAGGCTTTCACCAAAAAGTCCCCAAAAAACAGATGCTGGTGTGGATGCACAGAGAAAGGAGCACTTATACACTGCTGGTGTTACTGCAAATTAGTTCAATCTGTATGGAAAGTGGTATGGAGATTCCTCAAAGAACTAAAAGTAGAGCTACCATTTGATACAGCAATAACACTACTGGGTATTTACCCAAAGGAAAAAAAGACATTTTATAAAAAAGACACTTGCACTCAAATGTTTATAGCAGCACAACTCACAATCGCAAAGATATGGAAACAACCCAAGTGCCCATCAATACATGAGTGGATTAATAAAATGTGGTATATGTATACTATGGAGTATTACTCAGTCATAAAAATAAATGATGAACTAATACCATGTGTAACAATCTGGATAAAACTGGAGACCATCCTCTTAAGCGAAGTATTGCAAGAATGGAAAAACAAACACAACATATAATTGCTATTAAATTGGAACTAAATGATCAGCATTCATATGTACATATGGCAGTAAAATTCAACAGAATCAAGCAGGTGGGGGAGGGAGGAGGGGATGGGAAATACACACCTAACGGTACAATGCACACTATCTGGATAATGGACACACTTATAACTTTGACTCAAACTGTACAAAAGTAATTCATGTAACCAAAACTTTTGTACCCCTGTAATATTCTGAAATTTAAAAAAAACAAACAGACATGGTGAGTCTTTTAATTTGGACTTTCTAATAGGCCTTCACTGGTTGCTCATAAGTTTAATTAGCAGGTGTCTGATAATTAAAGATGAGAATTTTTTTCATATACAAATTTTTCATTCTTCAGTGAAATATCTGCTTAAATATTTTATCTTTTATTAAAGTGAGTTGCTTGTTTTTTGTTATTGGGCTTCATAAGATCTTCATGTATTCTGATTAAAGTCATTTATCAGAAGATTGATTCGTAAATATTTTCTCCAAATGTGTGGCCTGTTTTTTCATTAACTTAACGGTATTTTTTTCAAAATCAGACCATTTTAATGAAGAAGAATTTCAATTTAAATGAAGAATAATTTATTAATTTATTATTTTATGGATTGCAGCTTTGGTATTGCTGAACTCAAAATCACAAAGAAATTTTATAATAAACAAAGATAGTTATTCCTAGATTTTTATGGATTTAGATTTTATGCTTAGAATTATGATCCATTATTTTAATCTAAGTTTTATATGTTTTGTGATATGTCAATAAGTGAAACAATTTCATTTTTATTTTAATGCATACCTAATTTTTTTGCACCATTAGGTTAAAAATGCTACCATTTTGTTTTCTGTAAAATGTCTTTACACCTCTGTTGAAAATCACCTATTTATAGCTGTGGTTCTATTTCTGGACTCTCCGTTCTGTTTCATTGACCTATTTGCCACTCTTGCAGCCAATACCACATTGTTTTGATTATTGTTGTTTTATAATGTCTTGAAATCAGTCAGTATTAGTCCTGAAATTTTGTACTCTTTCTCAAAGTTGTTTTTGCTATTATAGGTCATTTGCATTTCCATATGAAATATATAATTACTTCATAAATTTCTACAAAAAGTCTGCTGGCACTTTGATTAGTTTGTTGGATATATAGATCAATATGGAGAGAAATGACACCTTAACAATATTTAGTCTTCTGACCCATGAACAAAATACATCTCTCCATTTATTTAGGTCTTTAAACACTGTCAGTAATGGATGGTAGATTCTAGTATATAAATTTTTTACATCTTTTTAAAAAAATATTCCACATATTTTTGAGGTTATTGTAATAGTATGATATTTTAAGTTTTAATGGGCATTTTATTTTAGAATAATTTTAGATTTTCAGACTAATTGTGAAGATAATACAGAGTTACCCTACGCTCTGTTAACAAGTTTATCCTATTACCCACATCTTGCATAAGCATATTCCATTTGGCAAAATGGATGAGCCAATATCGATACATGATTATTAACTAAAGTTCATACTTTGTACTATATTCTTCAGTTTTTACCAGATGCATTTCTGTTCTTTGGTCCCATCCAAGATATTGTATTATATGTAGTCATCTTGTGTATGTAGTCTACTCTTACTCTTGGCTGAAACAATTTCTCAGACTTTGCTTGTTTTTGATTAACTTGACAGTTTTGAGGACTACTGGTCAGGTGTTTTTGTGGAATAATCCCTCAATTAGGGCTTGTCTTAAGGTTTTCTTGTGATTAATCTGGAGTTATAGGTTTTTGAGAGGAAGATCACAGAGGTAAAGTGCCATTCGTATTATTTATCACGGGTATATACTATTATATAGTATATAGTTTTCTCTGTCGATGTTGATTTTGACCACCTGGCTGAATTAGTGTTTGTCAGATTTATTCACCATGAAGAAATAAGGTGTGAGGAGTTATGACCCACCTCCTTAATTTCAGAGAATCCACATACATTATCTGGAGTTCTTCTGCATGAGGGATTTGTCTATTTATGTATTTATACTTTTATTTTTATTATTTACTTATATCACTATGGATTCATAGACATTTATTTATATTTTAGGTTATAATGCAATATCATTTTATTTATTTTGTTGTCCTAATTATTCCTACTTTGGCCACTGGGTATTCTTCCAGTTGGCTGACATGTCCCTTTGGCATATAATATACACATTATTTTTCTTTGCACTTTCTTACTATCTGGCTATAAGATGTTGCAGGCTCATCTTGTCTTTTCCCTGCCTTCACCTTAGAATCAGTCATTTCTCTAAAGATTCCCAATTCCTTTTATTGGTGATGCTATTAGAAACCAAAATCTGGGTGCTAGGAAAGCTCATTGCTACTGAACTGTCATTACTCACTCAGCTCACAGAGAAAGGAAATATATGTAGGTATATTGACCTGTTTATATACACATCCGTAAATATTTCTTTACATTCATCTGTATCTATATTAACCTAAACATGAGCTCATACTGATGTCTTCAAATCTAATCTGAGACTACATGGTTCACTGTAGCCTTTTCCCTTGCTTACTTGTAACTTCCCACTTTAACACAAGAAGCCTGGCTACTATTTGCCTACCATTTACTTAACTCTTCAATGATATGGTTTCAAAACTCTTGACCCATATGCACATGGGAAGCAACGTTATAAGTAATTACAGTGCTTATGCACAATTCTTTAATTCCTTCTGCCTTTGGTTTTGAAGAACCCACTACTTCCCAAATTTATTTAGGTAAACATTTTTTCCTTCACTCCTTTTAGTGATTTTTTTTCATACATTTGTAATGCAGTTAGATTTTTTTTTAATAGGCTGCATTCCATCCTGGGATCTCCCAAACTCTTATGTGATTTTAAAAACGTTGCATATATTATTTCATTCTTTATAAAGTCTAAAGATTTTGACAAAATCATGGTGTTATTTACCCACCATTGTAATATCACACAGAATAGTTTCACTAACTTAAAATGTCCCCTGTTATTCAAACCTCCCTCCCCTAGATCCCTACAAACTGCTGCTGGTTTACTATTTCTATAGTTTTTCTCTGACAGAATATCATATAAATGCAATTATACATTTTCTGGCAGTTCAGCTGAGTTATTATCAACAGACAGTGAAAATCACTTTCACTTATTGAGCAGTGGAATAGAATATTTACTAAATTGACTACTTTTTGATACCACATATTTTTTAAAAGTATATTTGTTAAGTTTATTTCTTGGAAGCAAGCATGGAGTGCTTTCATTCTTACTTTAATCCAACATACTAACAGGCCTGGAAAAGAATTATAAAATATTGCTAGTTGATTATGAGGCTTAAAACTTTTTCCTGATAACATCACTCACTGACAATATTTTATCTAATACTGAGAGATATATTTACTTGTGGAATTTTTGAAAGTATTCTTATTTCCATCAAAGAACTAGCACCATTTTTTAATTTTTTTTTTTTAAGTTTCATAACTGGAATAATTTTCTTGGTGAGAGCAAGAAGGTTTATACCATAAAGCTGCTTTTTCTGTCCTGGATCCTGAGTAGTAGTTGGAATTGTCCCATTGACTGTGACAGTTACTTATCATTGATTTTCTAAGGCAATCTGAGAGTTATTCACACTAACTGTTATAGTGGATTCTAATTTGGGGTTAAGAATCTTTCAAGGTTCGAACGAACAGATTGATAATCCAAGTTAGGTGAATTTCCAATAGGTATCATGGCTCCTGTTGCCTGACTGTAGTTTAGCTGTGACACCTAAATATCTGGGAGGATGACTGGGTTAAATTAGGCAAGTCTTAAGGTGCAGAAAATATTTGTTTTAATGCAAAGTTCCTAGACTAGGTTTTATCCACCAAAAACGAACAAACAAAAGTGAGAGAAGATGTGTTTTCCTAATTTAGCAATATAATTCATACATTTTAGCAGCAATAATAACTTGACATCAAGTCATAGACCATTGGAATAAGTGTTTTATTGGCCTAAGACCAAAGGTGGAACTTGATGAAACATGGATGGAGAACTGGGGAGGACAGCCTTTGGCAGGCATGAAGCAGAAAGGAAATGAAGTAAGAAAAATCTCAAAATTTCCTAAATTTTAACATTGAATGTGCCACTTTTGGGAATTTTCCATGTTTTATTATAATATTATCTTGTGGCACAACCTCCAGATGGCATCATTTTAGCAAAGCACATATTACAGTTGTAAGGGTTCAGTTCAAGTAGAGGCCCTTCAATGTGACATCATCTACCTTTCACCAGAAAAGTAAAAGATATGTTTCTGATGGTAAAGCTGTTCATACTGTGTTGGCAGAGAGGTTTTATCAATGGGGTCAGCAGAACAGAGAAAACAGCAGCTAAAGTTTGCAGCAGAGTTTTTCATTCATAGAACTTCTGCTGCTGGCATGAAGTGTAGACCAGTGCTCTGATTACAGAGACGTGAGGGGCATTTCCTTCAAAGGGAAGTGTGGCCTTCAGAGAACACACTCTTCAAAATAAATACTTCAATGTGTATCACAGAATGCTCTTAACAGTTTATATCATAGGATTTGAGATTATGAAGATTAAGAAAATCCCAGTGAAGTTAAACTTCAGTATTCAGACGTTGGGAGCAAGATATGCCAGAGGGAGTCTTTGAATGTGCAACAGATCCTGTCCAGCTCAGTAATCCTAAAATGAAATTCAAATCTGATTACAGCAAATCAACACTGTTACAAAAAGTCTTCATTCAACCTTGTTCCATTATGATGGCGATTTGTAGAGCCTGGGCACTCCTATGTCTTTCCCAAGCTACTGAGGCTTTTCCTAACTGCTTGCCTGTTTTATTCTAGAACCTTGACAGTTCATTTTCCACAAAGTACCCAGAGTGACTATTAAAAAAAGAATATTAGGCTTTGTAACTCTATGGTGAGAAACATTTTAGTGCTTCCCACTGCTTGAGAAACAAATGCTTTCTTTTTACAATGGCCAAGGTAGCAGGAGACTACCCCTTGATTGGAGGGAGGGCATGGTCCCCACACCAGCCACAGGGGTGAATTCATGATAAATCTTTACTAGTCATGCTAATCTCTTTTCCTTAGGCATGCGACCAAATTATGACAAGTGCAATGTACAGGAAGGTGTCCTGGGCAGTATTTAGAAACATACATAAAACACACTATTACTTCAAAAAAAGCCTTTCACTTTTCTGTTCTTTATAACTGACCCAAGTGCAGCAGCCATCTTGCAACCATGAGAAGAAAGGCCGGCTTGCCAAGATTGGTAGAATACAAAGCTGGAACGTGGATTAAATGACCCTACTGAGCTGCTGGGCCAATACTAGAAATATTTTCTTTGGATGCATGTGGGAAAAAAAAATTCCTCTGGCAATAGTACTCTGAATTGTATTTTCTGTAACTCTTATGTTCACTCATTCCAAACTGACACTTATCTTCTGGAGTTACTGCGAAGACAAAGGAAGCTATTCCTTCACTCACTGCTTTCCCTGTGGCAGGAAAATCAGCCACATATTCTACATAAAAATTTGTGGAATACATGTAAATGATGAATACAGATTTACAGACTTAATTACAGACAGCATGCTACTTTACAGTTTTATATAATACATATCAGTTATCACTTCTCGTGAATTATAAAATCATTCCAGTTTTCCAGAAGTTATTCTAGAAAGAATAGCAATAATTTCAGGTGTTCTTGGGGTCTCTTCCTTTCTGTACCTGAAGAAGATTATTGGTTCTTTTCTGCAATATTATTTACTGATAAAAGGGCTATTGTGAAGGAAGTTGGCCAGCAGGGTGACAAATTAATATATCAATTAGTTATTAACTTTAGTATGTATGCTAATACATAACAACGGGCATCAACCCTTTCCCCCCCCAGCTGATGATTAAATGCACTGTGTCACCTCCATTTTGAGAAACATTGGGGCAAATGGCCCTGAGACTTTAATTAAGGAATATTGGAGAATGCTGTAATTCAGTGAACATAATTTTAAACAAATTAGTAATGATACCCTTATTATCAATGGAGTTCTTTCACAACTACCTCTGGAGTCATGCTCTCATGCTTTCAAAACCTGCCTGTTGCTTCGTAAGTCACTGCATTCTCATCTATAAGCTTGGAAAGCAATCTAGGGGCTTATTCCTTAAGCTGCCTGTTATTGTAATTTCCCGATTTTGTTTTGTCATTTCCATCAATGGATATTAAGTTACGACATGTGCATTTTCTCTCCTTCACATACCTTTATTAAGAAAACGTGCATTGCAGAAGAACCTATTACACATGTGAACATTTTTACAAATGGATTGTAAAAGAGGATGATGCAATATTCATGGGAATTGTTAGTACCTCTCTAAATCTATTCGACCCATTTTTCTTTATTTCTTTTTTATGCTATTCACACTTTGTGCATCCTCTATGAAGGAGAATATTTTGTGATGGCAAGAACAAAGTAAAATGATGGACAGATGATAAGGTGAGTTAGCTCTGCATACAGAAATGAATCTAAATGTCATCTGAAATAACTTTTTTCACCAAGTGAACTAACCTAATCTAGTTCTTTAGGAAAGACATATTAAAGAAAGCTAATTATTTAACACTGAGCTGGTTAGGAAAAAAATCCCAGGTTTTTCTTTCATAGTGGATAGAAAATTTTCTTCAATGTACCACTGTTGAGTTAGAATTCACATCAGGCTGCTTCAGTCTATGGCTGCAATTTGATGTAGTTCTATGGCACCGTTATTGATTTATCTTGCTTGAAGCTATTAAAAACTATAGGCTTCCAAATGTTTTGGGAGGAATCAAATTGGAAAGGTGGAGTCTTACTTAGTTCAATGGTTAAAAAGCAGTTTTGACTAGTAATTTTTATTATCTTTTCTTTGCTCAAAGCAAACATTGTAAAATCTGCTAATAGATGTTATTTATTGATGGAACTGATAAAAGAAGTGGTAGTTTTTTGGTTGTTTTTGTAGTTTTTGGTAATAACTTCAATTTTCATCAGCTTCCTTTCAAAATATCAGCTATTGGGGGTGATGTTTCCTGCTCAATTCTTTCTAACTGGAAGCAAAACAGATTAGTTCCAACCATGATTAGGCTTATTTCTAACAGGAAAAAAAATATTGGCTAAGATACTTTCTCAGATGCAAGTATAATTTTGTTAACATATATGCTTTTGTATATCTTATTTTATAGCTTTAGTGTTATTATTTTTGCTTTTTTTATCCCTTGGGGTTGTGTGAATTTTCCTGTAATGAGAAAACAACACGCTCTTTTTTTCACAACGAATATGTAAAATTTTTTAGATAAAGTACATAGCAGCCATAATCTGTGTTATATTACAATATATGTTACTACAATTTCACATAAGTAATTGTAATTTCTTTATTGCACATTTTCTATGTCAATACTACCATGGTAGATAGACTGCCTATATTCATTCTCACCATAATTCTATGGCTCCATTTTCTTTTTCACTTCTATCTGACTACTAAGGCCGTGCAATATTAATAACCACCACAGGATTCTGATCTAGTAAATAAAATTCATTTCTACAGTTAGTTTTGGTTTTAAGAGGGCATATTTATTCTACCTGCCACTAAAGAATCTTAAAGTAGTTTTTGCTTTGTTTTCAGTTTTGTGTTTGTAATGTGACTCCTCCTTTATCTGTAAACAGTGGTAGGATAAATGGACAGATTGATATGAACTGAAGTTTCTTAGTATCATTTCATACCCAACAAAAAATGTGTTTAATAAAGGAAACCCCAAATTGAAATAAGAAAACTCAGTACTGTAATTCTTCCAATTAATTGAATAATTAAACATGATTTTTATATCACCAGGTGTTTTTTTGGTTTTGGTTTTGGTTTTGTTTTTGTTATTTTGAGACAGGGTCCTGTTCTCTTGCCTGGTCTGGAATGCAGTAGTGTGATCATAGTTCACTACAGCCTCAAACTCCTGGGCTCAAGCAATCCTCCTGTTTTAGCCTCTAGAGTAGCTGAGACTAGAGATTTGTGCCACCATACCCAGATGATTTTTTATTTTTTGTAGAGACAAGGTCTTGCTGTGTTACTCAGGCTGGTCACAAACTCCTGGCCTCAAGAGATTCTCCCATCTGCCATCAGGTATTTTAAACTGTCTATTTTGTGAGGGATGCTGTAATGGTTAAATCTTAAGTAAAAAGATAATTTAACAATTCCAAACAGACACCAAGTAAAAATATTCAGATTTTTTAAATCTTTCAATTTCTCCTGCATCTTTGACCCTCATCAAATTGTAAAATATTCCATGTATACAGAGTTAGTAACTAAATTATGCACTATTCAAAAATGTAGAGTGAAGAGCAAATGGGTCCTTAAGAAAATGTACTAAATATAAAAGTTTTTAACATTTTATAGTTTACTCTTCTCCTCTTCTATAATGGAAAGAGTAGTCAAAGTTCATAAAAGTCTACTTTGCTCCTCATAAAATGTGATGTATGGATGCATTTATCACTAATGTTTCAAAATTGGGTGAGATAGTATCTTGCTCAATAGTTTAGTGACTGAAGAAATGTCAACATAGCTACAGTGCTGTGAGACAGATTTGCTATTAATTCTGATGTTTTATATTGTAGGGATGTGGGGATGTATTGAGGGGTAAGTCAGACGAGCTAATTAAAACTTTATTCTGTGTAAAAGTAAAGGAATAAAAATATAAACACTCTTCAGTCTTTTGTGTTATTTTCTGACAGTGTGAAGATAACCTCAGACACTAGCTTAAATGCCAAAATAATTATACGTATACACACACAAACACACACACAATGCAACTTGCAATGTAGGAGAAAGATAAAATTTGCTTTCAATAGACATTTATATGCTGCCCTTTGATTTAGATATGCAGAGGTAGCAAGACATGTTAGCTTAAAGTAGCAATCCAGCATATTTCTAAACATGATGTCCCATTTATGTTCAAAATGATGTGGATGGAATCAATTAGGAGAAACAAGTGAGTTCTAAGACACACATTTAAAAAGCTACAGAGTTGCTTAGTAACATGATGTTATACTTCCTTTCCCAACAGAGCTGTAAAGATGTCAGAGTTGGTAATGGAGCACTCCAGAAATGAATCAAGTCTCGTGTGCTCTGTCAAGAACATACTCATATTAAATATGCTAGCCCCCACTATCAGAAGTTGTACATATGTGCTTAGTAATACATGAAGTAGGAGAGTAATTGGGGAATATGGCTTCAAGTTGTGCTTTGACATAAAAATCTTGTTTACTTTCTTTATGTACATTGTGTTGCCACATATCAGTATGAAGCGCATCTACCATTACTCTAGGGAAACCGTTCATTCAAGTGTTTCATTCTGCACTATCACTTGCCTGCCATTCACTTGGCTCCTCTCTGGCAGAACTTGCTGTAGTCTACACTTCAAATGCTTTCCATCCTAGGATTTCACACATGAAGTCATAAGCAGTGTTAATTTTCCTTGACACTGTGCAAGAAGCCATCCATCCACTCATACAGATAGTATTCTTAAATAGAAACTATATTTATTGGCACTTCAACTACTTTTAATGTCTCCTATGCAGACAAAACCAGGGCCCATTCACATAAACTAAATTATAAATATAATATAACTAAAAAAAAATTACTTATGCTAATGAATCATTTTGACCTATAAGAGCCTGTACATTTTTGTTTTAACTTTTTGAACTATTAATTTCTTGTTTTAATTTGTCATAGTACAGAAAAAATTTATTGAGAAAATGCTGGGACATCTTTTCTAAATTGCAATAATTAGCATTTGAGAGTACATAAGCTATTGAAGAAAAGAAAGTAGAGATGCATTAGCTGATTACCTTAATCGAGTAACAATTCAAATGACAATTCTTGATTTTTAAGTTAAAGATCTATAAAGAAGAAAATTCTCTATTATCTCCTACTCAGTTGTTTGACACATAACCATTAAATTATTAATTCTTATATCATCTTTGTGAGATGTATTGGGAACAATCATTATTCTCATTTTTTGTAGTTAGAATATTTTATAAGTTTCTATAAGTATAGTTTAATAGGCTAACATGTGGCTAGATCTCAGGAAATCATAAAGAATTATATGTAACAATTTATTGGAATATTTTATTGATAGATACTATAATTATATGATTAATAAGCATGCAGATATTTATTTAAAAATAAAATAAAAACTTTATTTTGTTTATGTTCAACATCTCTGACTGTGTTTGGGCCCATTTCCAACAGGTTATCATCATAAATTATAAAACCAGAAACGTAACAGTAATATACCTTTCACCAAAGCACATGGGATGAGCATACAGAATAATAATTTTAAATAATTCTTTAAAAAAGAGAGATAGCAAAAGGGAGAGATCACAAGAAAATCGCAAATCACCAGTCTTCTCTAAGATTATTGCCATATAATGTTTAACACTATGATCACCCATGAAAACAAATAAAAAACCCTCAAAAGTCAAGAGATATAAAATAACACAATACTGACTTTATTTTTATCATTTTTTGAACATCAATACGTGAAAAGAAGGCTATTGAAGTATTAATTACACACCAAAAGGACCAAGGTCATAGTGGTCCAATAGGCTAGAAATTATTGATTATGATGTCATTATTGTCTCACTAGAAATGTGATTTAAAAGCATGTTGTAGTATTATACAGGCTATCAATAAACTCTGCAACTAGTTAAAAATTTATGTATAATGACTATTTCAAGTATTCAGTTTGACCCACTCTGGCCTCAGAGAGTGTATTCATGCAATCTGCAAGACCAGAATGAGGAGAAATCTCCTACAGAGAAACACAAAAAAAGAAAACACTTGTCTTACCATGTTTGTGTTGCTATAAAAAAAAATCCCTGAGACTGGGTAATTTATAAAGAACAGAAATTTATTTCCTCACACTTCTGGAGGTTGGGAAGTTCAAGATCAAGGCACTGACAGGCTAAGCTGTCTCATGAGGGCTGCTCTCTGTTTTCAAGATGGTGCCTCATCATGGCACCTTCCACAGGGGAAGGACGCTATATGTCTTCACATGGAGAATGCAGAAGGGTAAGAAAGCCCAATGCTGCATAAAACCTCTTATAAGGTCCTTGATTCCATTTCCAAGGGAGGGGCCCTCATGGGCTAATCACCTCTCAAAGGCCTGCCTCTTAATACTATCACATTGGCAACACTTAAATTTTGGAGGCGAAACGTGCAGAACATAGCACAGCCCGTGCCCATCTCTAAATACATAATCAGTTCCCTGTCATGAAATGTGTACACATGATTTTCTGAATCACAAGTTAGAGAATTGAAAGTAGAACTATATACTTTATTATAGTTAGGCTTAAAAAAATAAGTACCACAGTTTTTAGAATTTGAAAGTAGAACTATATACTTTATTATAGTTAGGCTTAAAAAAATAAGTACCACAGTTTTTAGAATTAATTGTTAAGTTTGAAGAACTGGTCAGTTATTAGTCAACTGCTGAAGGAAAACAAACTTATATCTGCTGTCCTCTCTGTTTACAGGTTGACTTTGTCTCAGCCCAGTCAAACAAGAGGTAGATGCAGACACTTTAATACTTATTTCCTTAAGAAATCCAATCACACTAGCCTCTTGTGATATTTTTTCTGCTAGAGATTAGAGTTTTTAATCCCACATTCCATAGGGCATAAATTTGCATATCTCTGGCAGATAAATCCTTTTCTTCAAATTTCTTCTCTGGGAATGTTCTCTCACTTTCCTTCTCCAGTTCTTATACCATCAGCTGAAACATGTGTAAGGGAGTCCAGTAGAGTTAAGAATGTACCATTTAGCATGTGGACATCATGAAGCATTTTCATAAAAGTGTTGTCTGTTACATTTACAGTGCACCTTATACAGCCTCATATAAAATATACTAATTTGGCATTTTTAAAATCCCATTTTACAAAGGCATGGACTGTAGCTCAACAAGTTTAACATGTCTAAGCCTCAGATCTAGTAATTGTGGAGGCAGAATTGTTACCCTTATCTATCCATCTTAAGTGTCCATGTTATTTTACATTGGATATTTCTGTATGGGCCCCAACACTGCTATCTAAATGATATGAACTTAGTTTTAGCAAGCCACGATTTCCTTATCTTTAGATGACAACAGTTTCTAAATCATAGATCTGCAGTGAGAATGTGAAGAACAATGTATATAAATAGTGAGCACAGTGCCTGGCTAAAAGGAAATTCTCAAATTATTTTAACTATAAACATGGTGATGTTTAAATTCAGAGTCAGCCACAACTAATGTTTTATAAAGCTCAGGGTGGGTGGAGGTGACAAGAGCCTGGTCTGCTTCCAAAAGTTACCTCTCTTTCGTCCCAGTTATGTTTTATTTCTGCCAGAATAGTCTAAGAAGAAATTAGAAATGTGAGGAGGTTAAGTGACCTCTGTAAAGACATATAAGTAGAGAGGAAAAGACTTTCCTAAACCCTGCTCTATTCTTTCACATGTCAGATCACACAGAAACACTTTACAAGCCTTGCATTCACTAATTATCCTAAATGATGTCTTATGAGTTAAGGAAAGTCTTGAAAAGATTCACTGAATAAACAAAAAGGTTACTGATCAGCTTGGAATGTTTGATATATACTTATTTTTTGAGAATTGTAATAGAAAGAAGAAAAGAGACATAAAAAAAGAACCACAGCTTTATGTGTCTTTTCTTAAATCTTTTTCTTTATAAAGAGGTAATGTAAAAGCTTATGAAAAAGTGCAATAGATAAGGTAAGAATCAAAGAATTTATGTATTCTATAGATGTCAAATATTTTTTAGTGTGTAAGTTTATAAAATATAGATATGTTTATTCAATAAAGCAAAAGAGACAAATATAGCTTCAATAACTGAGCATAACTTTGTCATATTTGGGCATATAAAGAAATAATGTACCTAGAAAATTATATGAACATATATTAGAAAAACATAGCTGCTCAACTAATAAAAAATCAATTTAATTATTAATATGAGAACAGACTTTAGAAGGTGATGTGAAGAAAAAAATAGCAATTCTACACACCTCCGTATTTTGATAAATAATGCTTTATAGACACATTACCTTAATATTATTTTGAGTTTGGGGTTGTTTAGAGGAAGTCATAGGAAAACTGATTTCAGTTAGCTGAACTAATTTTAGTTCAGCATTGTGATGTATTTTGTTCAATACCATTTATACATATAAAAAGCAAAACACAATAGGCATTTTTCTGTTAAAGTTAATTTTTATTATGAGATCTTTAATGTACTAAGCAAATGAGAGTCTCACTTTAAATAATTAGCAATGATTTTGTGCCTAATATGAAGTTTCCATGGGGTCATGCATAACAAAAGTCATCAAGATGGGTATTACATATTAAAATGCAGATTCTGTTAAATCTGACCTTAATTGGGCTAGTTATATAATTCATGCACATTAAATTTGATTTTAATAAAAGCATATGTATTTATATTTATTTGTAATATTTACAATATTCATTAGTGCTAAAGTGAGACTATCTCTACAGGCTATAAACTTGTCTGAACACATACATATATATTTACTTGCATCCTTTTATATGCAAAATCTTATAAATACAAAGCTGTTTCCTGTTTTGATATTCTAGGGAAAAAATTCCATTTTTTTATTTATCCCCCAAATTCTCATATTAAGAATCTTGAGAGTGTTAATTCTGATAAATGTACTGTTCCCTAGTGTGTGTGCATGTGTGTGTGTGTATGTGTGTGTGAGAGAGAGAGAGAGAGAGAGAGAGAGAGAGAGAGAGAGAGACAATGTTGGGTCTGCTCCAAGTAAGTTTTCTCTTCTCTCTCTCCCTCCCCTTCTCTTTCCCCCATATTTACTTGTATTTATGTGTAAGGACCCCATATGTCTTCTTATTTTAAAATATGATTTTAATAATTTTTAAAATTGATAATCTGTTCCTTATTTATTAGAGATAATTATAATATAGATACAAATGAATAATACAAATAACTATAAATTGTACTATACAAAGCACCCAACACAACTGGAAAACTTGTAGATGCTGCCATTAAGATACTTAGAGTTTTATTGACTTTGAAGGTATCAATTAGGAAGGAAAAAAATATGTTAAGGTCAGAGGTACAGAGAATCACCAAGCAGATCTCAGCCTATATACAATATTATTTAACTTAGTCACATATCTATGCTTTTCAAATACAGTAGTGCGTATTTATGATTTCTGCAATGCAAAAAGCCATGACATTATCGGTTTTGCCCATTTTAATCACTGGTTCTTGATATGACAAACAGATTGTAAACAAAACCTGAAGTTTAAGTTCATTTATTGATAATATCGTCATGTCTCTATAATGTTAATGAACTATGGGTAATAAAATATCCACTTATTCTACTAGTGAAATAATCTACACTGTGCTAGTAAAGTAGGTTAAATTTATAATTTTTTACAACAGTGAATTTTCTAGATGATTTTACTTTATCTTTTAGACCTTTTGGTATTTCTATAGTAATTTAGCTTATTGGAATATTTTTAAAGAAAATTGTCTAAGTTGTAAAATATTTATTATTTCTTCTTATATTAGTTAAAGATATATAGCTTAACATATGTATATATACACATTTGTATGATTGTAAATGTTCCTTTGTTTGTTTTTTATATTAATATTAGGAACCTATTCCCTAATGTTTGCTATTATACAGCTAATAAAATCAAAGGAAGAATATACATACACTCAGGACTTCTGACATTAATTTCTAGCTGTTCTTTGGGTACTACTATAGTCTATTTGTTGTAGCTAACTCATATATGTTTCTATATTTGGTCCTGTTTTTAGTTTATATAGGCTACATAACTCAAAATGCTTTTAGAACAAGGTATCCATGAAGTATTTCCCACTTTAAGGTTGCTTCTTGTTCTTTTCTATGCTATGTAGTATGTGTGTGAGTAAAACGTAGAGAATACATGTGTTTCTAATATGGATTTTTCAAAAACTGGTATATTAATGAATTTTGGTCCAAATCTTTTGGAGGAGTTTCCTAGTAGCAAATCAGATAGATCGTGAATTCAATCAACAACTTCTTAGTGGTCAGAGAACTAAACCTCATTACATTCACAGGTGTAAGGAAACCAGAAAAGGATAATTTAATATTAGATCACATTGATAAAGCTCATTTCTGAAATTAGCGTTGACTTCTAACAATTAAAATACAATCTGAAGATAATTGTCATGCAATGTTGAAAATGGAAAGGACTCAGCCTCTATAGCCAAGAATGGAAGGTAGATTTTCTTCCTCATCACCCTTTATTTCTGTCACAGCACTTCTCCTAATCTGTAATAATCTCTATCTCCCTCTCTCTCTCTCTCCCCTCACCATGTTTTCTTTTGTGTGTATGTCTGTGTGCGTATCTAAGGATGATGTATGTTTTATTCCTCATACTAACTAACTATATTAACTAGGAAGTAAATATTTGCTGAACAAATAAACACAGACTGTGTGATTGTTGTGAAATATTTTGCCAACAGAGATATTAATATATGGCAGATGTTGTTACTGGCAGATGTTCCAGAATTGGTAGACCTGAATAAATTATTTACTCCTAGAGTTATGTTGCCACAAAAACTATCATCAGATCATCTCTAGTGGTCCTAAGTAGATGCATTAACGTATGACATAAATGACCATTAAGAAGAAATCTCAATATAAATCCTTATAACTATCTAATAAAACAGAAATCTAATAAATAAAATTACAAAAATTTGCTAATTTTCCCATTAAAGCCAACAGAATTGAAAGAAAAAAGTTTGTAATTACAGTCTAAAATTTTAAAATTTCCAACAAATATGAGATGAGAATAATTTTAAGAACAATATTTATACCCCATTATTCTTTTAATAATCATATAATTTTATTTGATATTTCAGGTTGACTATTGCCTTGGAGTTTTCTACTTTGCAGAAATGTTGATAACAAATTTATACCTAAACAGCCAGAAAAAGTGGCACTTGAAAAATCAACCAATAGATCGTGCTAACCATGGAATCTGCTAAAACATTGCCAAGTCTGTTAAAAGCTTGAGCTTTGTTGAAATGGATTTAGTCAGCTTTTAGTGAGTGTCATAATAACCTCAGTGTAATGCATATCTTAAATGAGCAGTCGTAGAATGTGTTCTAAAACCCATCAAGTTTTATTGGGAACCTGATAGGTTTTATTTCCGGCTGTACAGGTATAGTGAATCATGGAGTGCAGGAAAAAAGTTCAATGAGGATTCAACCTTGAATCTTTCTGCTCATTGGAAATCCCAATTAGGAATAAGACATATATATAAGATTTATATAGTGTCTTTTTCCCATAAGATCTAAGGTGACATATGCAGTGCCTCTTAAAATAAGCAACATCCTTTGAAAGGTGGACCATATCTCTGGACATAAGGTAAGAATCAAGAAACTAGCTTGCTCAAATTAGTGCAATGGAAAATGGAATTCTTATTAAAAAGTTAAATGATTTTGCCCCAAATATTACTTTTTTTATTATATGAGAACACATACCATGAAAGTTGTGGCACCAATTCTCGAGACCATTGGCTTAATTTTGAATAATGGAATTGACTCAATTTAGAATAAATTAGATTAAATCATTTAAAGTGAGATTTTACAATTTAAATATCTTACATACCTTTCTTTATATTCATATATCATTATTCCAGAGCATATCTAGATATTTATGATATAGTAGAAAACACACATGCATACATTTCATGTACATACATTAGCTTTCCTATCAGTCCAGAAATCTTAAGGCAAAGAGACAAATTATGAAAAACTAATCCTTACATTTTTTTTTCCTTTTAACATAGCAGCCATATTAGTATTCTAGATTTCACTGATTTCTCTTTGATTTTTAAAGGGACTTTTACATAGAAAGTTAGTATTTCTTCCCTTTAAAGTGTAAGTGTTGTGCAATTTTGACTTAATGGGAAGATATACCAAGTTTTAGGGTAGCCACAGCTTTCTTAGTTCTGATGGTGATACCCAGCTGTAAATGTAGAAATTAGTGGTAGAGGAGAGAGGACATGAACAGGACTAATCTTCCTTCCATCTGTTCAAACTGGTGAAACATGGCAGCCATTCCTGTAGTTTATCCTTTATCTGACCTATTAAGAACAAACCGTTTGTTCTTCTTGATGCAGTTCCCTGGAAATATGTAAGTTTGGAAAGTATCAGGGCAGAGAAACTGAAAAGAAGAGTTATATCCTATGTTTTAAGAGCATGTTCTTACCTAACGGGTACAATGAACACTATCTGGGTGACAAGCACACTTTTAACCCTGACTCAAGCATTGCAAAAGTGATCCATGTAAACAAAAACAGTTGTACCCCATACTTTGAAATTAAAAAAAAAAAAGTATGTTCTCTGCAGCTACATTACCTGTGGCACAAATCCCGCTTCCTCCAGAGATGCCCATGGCAAATTGCCTAGCTTCCCCATGCTTTAGATTTATGTATCATTAAATGGAAATAATAATAATGCCCACTTTTTAGGGTTGTTGTAAAAATTAAATGAGTTATTACATATATAGGTCTTAGGATGATATTAGATATATAATAATCTGTAACCATAGAGCCCTGCTAATTACTAATAATTCTTGTTTCTTTTCTATCAAAATCTTTAATGAACAGGAAGTTAACATGATTTTGTATACGGGGGAAACCTGGAATGGTACTATTTTTCTATGCAATGATGTAAATAACACGGTTTCTAACACCTTCTTAAAGCTTGCAAAGTGTAGAACTGATATTATTCTCTGAGTCTAGGGTATATTTCATTTAGATGTGCTGAAACTATTTTTTTTTTGTATTTAGTTATTGTAAACATCAACCAACAATTTTCTACATGTTAATTCACAGGTAATGTGGCCAATATGAGCTTGATTAGCTAGACCAATTTCATTCACATCCCTCCCATTTGGATGGGCAGAAATGGCTTGGCATGAAAATACTCACCCATTTGAGTTGAATACATTCAGCTTGACTACCAGGTGCCACAGGGTAGATTATTCCTTTTATATCTCTAATTGGTACTTGGATTAACTAATTACCCTACTTGGCTAAATGTTTTGCAAAGAGAGTTGCTCTAACTCACCCAGGTTCTCCCAAGGTTTCATTATAATTGCACTATTACTTTAACATACTATTCCATTATTGTCATGAGACAAATCCTGTAAACAAAACACTACCAAACTTCACTCATTGATCAACTTATTTAATTCCCAGATGAGGTCTGTACTGGTTCTTAAACTGTATAATAATGAAATTTGTCTCTTTTTAAAGCCATCTAGCACCTTATCAGGGGATTAAAGGGAAAAAAATAAGGCAGACAGAGGCAGACTGGAGAATGCCACACTTCTGTCACTGATCAGTTAAATTATCAAAAATTGTAGGGGAAATAATATTGGTCTATTATGAGTTAGTAAACTATTATATTTGTACAATAAGGTACTAAATGATAATGACAGCATTATAAGATACTAAAATGCATGTGCATAATTAAGGGTTGTAGAAGATGCACTGAAAGATATGTATTGGCATTTTATTTACTCTCTGGTTTCAGGAAAAAAATCAATAGTTTTTGTTAGAAAAGTATATACTGCCTGGATCAATGTGCACAACAAAGGGTTAAAAGCAAAATCACAGAGACAGCAGCACTTAAGGCAGACCACTTTATTGGGGTCAAAGGATGCTCTGATGAGATAGAAGAGTAAGCACTATGGAGAAAATGTTGTTTTGTTTTCCTGGGTTAAGGGCTAGGATCATTGCCCTAAAGTATGAACTTTGCTACCCTGAAATAAGTGTTTCATATGGCGTTCAAAAATTAAATAAATAAATGAATAAAGAAGATTCTTTCACTAAGCAGGAGAAAGGAACAAAAGTGTGAGAGAACTCTTTTTATAATAAAGATCAACCATATTGCATCCTGAGGATAGTAAGGCATTAATAAGTTGAGGAAGCAGCTTATATCACTTCAGGTAAAGATAATCACAAAGTAATGTAAAATAGCAGGGCATATTTGGGAGATGGCAGTCTTATGTAGTTGGAGTTGTACCCAAATCATACTCTTTTGTCTAAATTTAAGAAGCTCAACTAAATGGATAGGGTTTGTAATCATAGGAACAGTATCCTAGTGGAACACAGAGTCCATGGTTATGCAATAGGATCAGTTTCTTCATCATTTGATTTAACCACATGCCCACTTAAAGTAGAAGAAGAAGTAGGTAGCAATGTATTATAGAATTGTTATCCAGTCAGGATGATTACTTACATATTCAATGTAAATTTTCTACTTGATTTAAAAGATATTTTATGATTTGGGATAAACACAGTTTTGGCATGATGATTGAATCAAAACTGAAATGAAAAGATGTATGTGAGAAAATACTCGGTTGGAGCTAATTGTCTATTGTTTTCTTAAAAAACTAATTTTACATTAAGTAGAAGGAACAGAAGAAAAAACAGTGATAGTGTGAAATTATCTATAGTGATTTATATAAAAAAGAAAATAAATAGTGGTGATATGGAAACAAAGATATCTATGGACCTAAGGAGTCAGGCGTCTGGTTCACAAACAAGAAAATGTTATTTAGTTTTTTAAAGTACAGACTAATAGATCTGAAGAAAAAAAGATCTAAGCCTATCAACTGAAAATATAACCTGCAAAACAGTAATGTCAAATGAATGCCGTAGTGCTTCACCATAAATGCACCCCCTGGCAGGTGTCTGCAGGTATTTCCTTTTTAAAATTTGCCTACAGATAGGTTATTAAAGTAATTGCAAATCAGAACATGTCTCTCCCACAGCACAGATTAAACTACACAGGAGCAGAGGCAAAAGAAAAAACAAGAACACTTAGAGGGCAGAGAGAGAACTGTCATGTTAACACTGAGGTATGGTTCCAAATAGTTACATTTGATTTGAAATAAAATTTGATTTATAAAAGAAAGCTTTAATGACTTACCTCTAAATAATTACGGCTGTGAGGTAAGTTGGATATGCAAAAACTGAATGATTTTGTTGATTGTATTAGTGCTATCAGTAGCTTGGAGAACTTGCTCATAATTTATGTAGGGTGATTATTCATTTCAGGTGCCCAGGGCCAGTCTGAGTTTATGCCTGATATTCTGATTTAGTCATTAATAGCCTCCTCTTTCATTCTCTAAAATTCCAGTTTTATAGTTTAATGTAAGCTTATGTGAATTCATTCGTGCGTGTGCCAGCGTACGTGTAGAGGTGTGTGTATATTTGTACCTGTGTGCGTGTGTGTATGTATATGTTTAATCCTCATTCATTCCATCATCATCTCTACCTTGATGACAGCAATAGTATTCTGGTTCCCTTGCTCTTTTGTCTTTTCTCTCTAACCTTTTGGGTTTTTTTTCTTTTTTGAGAAAGAGTCTAGCTCTGTTGCCCTAGCTAGAGTGCAGTGGCGCAATCTAGCAAACTGCAACCTCCAACTCCTGGGCTCAAGAAATCCTCTTGCCTCAGCCTCTGGAGTAGCTGGAACTACAGGCACGCACCACCCTGCCCAGCTAATGTTTCTATTTTTTGTAAAGACAAGGTCTCGTTCTTGCTCGGGGGGTCTCAAACTCTTGACCTCAAGCGTTCCTCTGCTCTCTCTAACTCTTTTAAAGAGTAGTTTTCCATCTTAGGAAGAGGGGTTGAAAGTAAGGAAAGAGTAACAAAGTGATAATGCCCTCTCGGCCTCTCTAACCATTTGTATTCCTTTAGTTTCTATATTACTATAGTTTGCTTGAAAATCTATTCAATAATCTACATTCTGCCTAATTTTCAACAGCATATGGGTAGCAAATACTACATAAAAGGTTCTTTCTTGACTACAAACCATAATTCTCCATTTAGCTCTTGTTCTCTTACCTTCTCCTGTTCTTCAATATTCTATAAATTTTGATCAGTGACTCACAGATCCTTGACAGCTTGTAAATTGCTTGAAAATACCCAGTGCTATATATGAACACCAAATATGAATACTAAGCAATGCTGTTTCCAGAGTTCTTTTGAAAGTCTAATAGTCAGTATCCAGATGTGTTAATAATCATGTAAGGTACTTACTGATTTATAGAAACTTAAATAAATATGGAGCACTATCTGAATTATAAAAAAAGGGTCTCTGGGAACACTTCACTTTCCCATGTGGTATTTAAAAATGGTTGAAGAGGTAAGCTGAATAATACGTTGTCTTGAGTTCTTAGGCAGACTTATGAAAATATGCCTAGCATACTGAAAGAAATCATGTTGTAAGATATTATTATACAAACTTACAATCCATATTCTATATTCACCTACATTTTAACATAATTCTAGATGGTTTACTGGTCTCAACAAACACAAATTCCGTAACAGGAAATGTTCCAGGTCACCACATTTTCAATGAAAGTTAGACACATAGCTTAGTTACAACATTAATAAAGAGACAAACTCTACCGTTTCTTTTTATGTGGGGTAATGGACATATTTTTCAAGAGGAAAGAAATGGTTTGGGTAATTTCATGTGGTGAAGACATTACCTCTATGCAAAAGATCCCAAGATGAAAAGGTCAAAAGGATAATGTTCTAGCTTTTGAAAAACTTCAACATCCACCCAGATATATTATCTAGGTTTAGTTGTAGATTTCAAAAATCAGAAATGTGGAAAATACCTATAATATCCAATTAGGCACTATTCATGCAGCACCCTGCAGTGGTGTTCACCTGGCTCTGCCTTTGTCTCCCCTTTGAGCTTAGCCCTTAGCATACTGCCTCTAGATGTGACCCAGAGCACAGCAGTAAAGCAAAACTAGCAATAGGACGAAGGATGTCTGTGCAGGTAATGACGTACAGGGTAAAGTTGATTCTTATTTTTGAAAAAGAGAAAAAATGCATGAGTCTCTTTTGTGAGGCCTTAAAACAATTTGAAATGGCATTAAAGACTGATTATTTTTGGATTATTTATTATATAGCTTCAGTTTATGGTTAGTTCATACTCTGTAGGGAGGAAATGAGAAGCCTAACATTGATTAGAAAACTTGATCATTTATTTAATCTTTTCACCTATAATTTAATGAATACTCACTTCATGTAAAAGAAAACTACATGATTAGCCTGTAATGTAAGCTCCAGCCCTGTCCTAAACTAATAGTATTGTCCAAACCTATCTTTATGTTTTCAAAGTCACAACCTATATACCAACTACATTTTTTGTGTACTGAACATGTTAACCCCAAATATGTCCAGAAAATTTCTTGTGAATGTATTAAACCTTGGAAATACAGATTTTTTTTCACTTTTATGACACTCAATCACATATGATAATATACTAAGAAAGTCTCTTTGCCTCGTTGGGAGCTACATTAATGGTCTCATAATGTATATTATGTAAGATTAACAATTTAATAATTTTCATCTATGTGGATCCTGTTCAGGCAGTCTTAGTCTTTTTGTGTGTGTGTAATTGTGCATTTCTAAAAAAATTATTTCGTTGTGATAAGAACACAACATGTCTGGGAGTTTTAAGAGGAAAGATCATACATAACAAGAACAAAAACAGCAATATTAACAATGATATATTTGTTAAGCAATTTCTCTGTTTTAGATACTAAACTAAGTAATTTATATACTTTGCTTCATTTAAACATTAGATAAGCCTGTGATATAACTATTATTATAATCTTCATAATACAGATGAAAATAATAAAGCTAAAGAAAGGTTACACAATTAGGCCAATATTATAAGGTATAAAATGGCAGAATCATGTTTTCTGACTGACTCAGTGCCCATGTTCTACATGTGAGGGCAACAAACTTTTTAGGTAAATGGCTAGGTAACAAATATGTTAGGCTTTGTGTATTATATGCTGTCTGTCACAACTACTCAATTCTGCTCTTGTAGAATAAAAGCAGATATGGACAATATGTAAATTAATGGGCATGTTGTGTTCTGATAAAGCTTTATTTATTAAAAAAATAGCCAGTTTGCCCTGAGGGCCACAGTTTGCTGACTCTACTTCTAAATCTTAACTATACATATGGATCCCATTCTAACTATACTAAATACATTTTTAAAATTTATTTTTAAATTTCAGAATATTACGGGGGTACAAACACTTTGGTTACATATATTGCCTTTACACCACCTGAGTCAGAGATACAAGTGTGCCCATCCCCCAGACAGTGTGCACTGCACTCATTAGGTGTGAATTTACCCATCGCTTCCACCCCCCTCCCACCTGCCTGACACCCGATGAACGTTACTTCCATATGTGCACATAAGTGTTGATCAATTAGTACCAACTTAATGGTGAGTACATGTGGTGCTTGTTTTTCAATTCTTGTGATACTCCACTTTGAAGAATGGGCTCCAGCTCCATCCAGGATAATACCAGATGTGTTAATTCACCATGTTTTTTTATGGCTGAGTAGTATTCTATGGTATACATATACTACATTTTATTAATCCACTCAAGGATTGATGGGCACTTGGGTTGTTTCCACATCTTTGCAATTGTGAATTGTGCTACTATAAACATTCGAGTGCAGATGTCTTTATTATAGAATGTTTTTTTTCCTTTGGGTAAATACCCAGTAGTGGGATTGCTGGATCAAATGGTAGTTCTACTTTTAGTTCTTTGAGGTATCTCCATACTACTTTCCATAGAGGTTGTACTAGTTTGCAGTCCTACCAACAGTGTATGAGTGTTCTTATCTCTCCACATCTGCACCAACATTAAAGCGAGCAGACAACCTACAGAATGGGAGAAAATATTTACATGCTACACATCCGATAAAGGGCTGATAACAAGAATCTATATAGAACTTAGGAAAATCAACAAGAAAAAATAAAACAACCCCATTAAAAAGTGGGCAAAGGACATTAAGAGAAACCTTTCAAAAGAAGATAGACTAATAGACAACAAACATATGAAAATTGCTCAAAATCTCTAATCATAAGGGAAATGCAAATCAAAACCACAATGAGATATCACTTAACTCCAGCGAGACTGGCTTTTATCAAAAAGTCCTAATTACATTTTTTAAACTAGGTCATTCAGGGACTTCACATTCTTGAACATACTAGTAGTTAATTTACTTACAAACATAACACAGATATTTTAAATGTAATTTCAGTAAAAAACCTTTATATGATGATGCATTCCCAAATACTAGAAGAGTAGGATTAATGAGATTTTTAAACTTACCACAAGTCCTAAACTGTAATACTATATAAGTTAACAACAGATTACGTGTATAATACAAATCTGTGAAATTTTTATTACAACTAGTTTAATACTTAATTAAAATTCTTTTAGAATCAAACACATCAGGAATAATAAAACCTACTTTTATTTCTTTATCTTTTTGTAAAGAGAATTCAAGATTACTCATTAAGGATTTGTGAGTATAAAATCAAAACCTTATTGCATTGTGGGTAGCACAACATCAAAAATCAAGAGCATATGTAATTAATTTGTATTGTTGCTGTTATAATTATCTACATTATGTCTGACAAGATCAAACTGAGCTACGAAGAAATAAGTGAGCTACTAAAAACAATTGCATATTTAAACACATTTTTTGTCATAACAAATCCTAGTTGCACACAGTATTTTAGAAATTGCAAATCAGGCCAAGAATTAAATAGAATTTGAAAGTAATAAACAAATCAAATTATGTATCAGAAGGAAGAAAAAAAATGTAGTCAGGATGTTTGGCTCCAGAGCATCTTATAAGGTGGTTTCCAAGTCAAAAAATGTCAAGGTTATGTGCCTTAAAATGTTTCTACTTATCACAGCACATTTAGAGAAGGCAACCAAGTATTGTCTTGTAAAACTACAAAAGGGATAGAATCACATCTAATTTCAGTTACATTAGTGTTTGAAAAGGTAGCAATGTGGTTTATTAGGGTAGTTATCTTTTTACAGATTTTCTTAGTATCTGAAACAAGGACCATAAGCATGGTGACCTGGCAGACCAAAGTGGGCATGACTGATTGTCAGCCAGCTTTTAACTATTAAGGGTCTTGTGTTTCCCCATATTCATTGGTCAGATCAATTTGCAGGATTACACCTAATTTCATAGGATTTGTTTGCAATCTTTCCATATGCCTCAAAAGTGAGGGTCGGAACCCTTTGGTAAACATTGCTGATTACTAACACCACACAGCCTGTCTTCACTGCCTTGTGTACTGTGTGCAAAGTAAAGTATTCAGAGCTATATATTTTTTTAAAGCAGCTAATGTAGCAAAAGATCTTCCAGTAAAAAAAAAAAAATTTTTTTTTGAGAAGTGTAAGGGATGCCAGAAGTGCATAAAGTCAAGATGGGAGCTAAGATGTGATAACATAGCAGCGTATTTTAAAAACTTTGGGTGACGTAAGCAAGATGGCTGACTAGAGGTGCCTAGCGTCTCCCACCCCCACAAAAAAAAAAACAAAAAACAAGACCAAAATAAGGAATAAACAACTATATTCCTGATAGTGTGAGTGTAGAAGTACACTAGAGTACAAAAAGGGAGCAGCAAAATCTCTGTGGAGGATGGAAACCCAGGATGGAATCATAGAGAGTTATAACTAGAAAAAAGAATAAGTTCTGGCATTCTATTGCACAGTAGGTTGACTATAATCAACAAAAAGGTACTATATACATCAACATAGCTAGAAGAGAAGATTTTGAATGCTCCCACCACAAAGAAATCATCAATGTTTGAGGTGACGTATATGCCAGTTACCCTGATTCGATCATTACACAATGTATGCATGTATTGAAACGTCACATTGTACTCCATAAATATGTACAATTATTATGTGTCAATCAAAAAAAAAGTTGTTTGCACTTGGGTGTGTGTTAGGCACCCCAAGATGTCAAGTAAAACTTTATGACAGTTTTGTCCTATGAGATAATTTGAAAATTATATGTAGAAATTCAACACGTAATATTTGAAAGGGAAGCGATCTCTTCAAAATCATGGCCTGAAACCAGAAGATAGTAAACAGTTGATCATGGCTGGAAGATGTGGTGAAGGGGATAGTGGACATAAGGCTTTGGCCAAACACTACAAATAAATGACAATAAAAAGTCATTTTATATGCATATATATCTGTCATGTATCATCATGCATGTCATCTTAAATCATAAAGTCATTCAGAAAAATGAAGTTATTTTTTGAAAGCAACAGCTTCCAGGTCATTTAGAGTCCAATATTCATAGATGGATGACATTTGGCTAGTTATATAACTGCTCTAAGCTTTATTTTTCTCAATTGAATGCTAGGAATATTAAAATACCTTGCACATGGAGGTTTGAAGAAGATTGTGGGAAAATATAAAATGTTTTCTACTGTGCCTGCATGAAATAAGCATTCCATAAATGGTAGCTGTAATCACTAATGCAAGGATAAACACATATTTTGATACCATTTACAGTACTGTGCATTTTTTAATTCAAATTCTACCTAAATGACTAAATTTTCCATGATCCCATATATAAAGTTAGTCTTATACTGAAGCTTTACATAACTGTTTAAAAGCATTTTTCTCTCATTATCCCCTTCTTTGTCTCATTCTCTTTATTTGAGTAAATGGGCAAAGATTTATACTTAACAGTTTTACGATGGTAAGTTAAAATATCAGATTTTCACTGCACTAATTCAATTTCATTTTATTTTGAAATTAAAATCAGCCAGTGAAGCATAATAACTAATATCTATACATACACACACAAAGGTAATTTTAAGGGTGAATATTCTTTCCTCTCACATTGCATTTTAGTGGGTTGTAGTGAAGGACTTACATTCCCAAATAGAAATTATTGCAGGAAAACATCAGGTCGTGGTGCCTGCTTATTTTTACTTCTAAAAAATGCAGAGAGCTCCAGACTTTGCATGGTACTCTGAATAGCTGGATTTACTGGAGGCTAATTTGAGGTTCAGAAACCAAAAAGAAATTGGAGAGTAAGGTAAGCCGGCATTTACCACTTCTATTCAATGCGCCTCCTGCTTGAATTGTACTGAAAAAAAAAAAAAAAGCCAGAAAAGCATTATTAGTCCTAATGTATATAATCTGTGGGTCCTAAGCATGGAGTAACTTTCCCAATTTCATACATTAACCAGAAAAATAAAACTCGGTTTCCAGGGTTCATCCTCTTTTACTCTAGCAAACCTCCCTGTTTTCCTGCCTCCAAATTATTTTTCCCTCAAATTCTTTTCTAAAGACAATATTACCTGATTGAAATATTTTTTATTATTAATAAAATAGAGAGTAAGAGACCAGAAAGATCATAAGACAGTAGGCAGTTTTTGTTCTTTCCAGAATAAGTATGAAAGAGTAATTCAGATTTACTTTCTCATGTGCTGGGGAACAAAAAAGTGTCACTCCTGGTAGGAGAGCTTTGTGTGCATCTTAGGTGGAAAGAGAAAAGAAATATTAGCTGTTAATTATGAAAGATATACTTTAAGGATTCTCTTCAAGGAGTTGTACTTTTGACTTTGATAACACTGAATGTCTATGACCTTGTGCTTATTTGATCCTATCCACTTGGGCACCATCCATTTGCTGGTCCGTAGACATGAACCTGAGAAAGTGAAATAGTGTCTTAAACTGTCTTAAACTATTGACTCCAGCTGTGACTCCTTGTTTCATTCCACTGTTTACCTACATTTTGACTCCTTTACCTTGAGCTAGACCTGAGAATAGATGTCTGGTTCCCTTGTTTTAATTCTTAATAAATGTAATCACCCTCTACATTTTTCCAGCTTCTGGTCATTTCTGGTTGTTGTCCTGCTCCCATTCTTGGTCCCCTAAGTTGACAAATTACACTGAAGAAAAAAAGGAGACAATGATCCTGCTCATGATTATACAATGCTTCCACACATTGAAATTTCTACCAGTATGTAAGTGATACCGAGACACATAAAATAAATAATCTCAGGGAGGCTTTCCCTTTCTATCCTCTCTAGATGGCATGCTGCTTTTTTCTTTAAAAAAATCAGATGAAAATCAAGTGTAATATGTTTAGAAAATAGCACTCAGATTGTCAGTTAAAGATATCACAGAACTGTGAAAATTAGACATATGATGAATACATAAATATCTCATTGACTAATTTCTGATTTACCCTGAAGCCCGACTCTTTCCTATTTGGTATCTAGTGATGGTTGTATATCACCTACTCGTGTATTTATTTTTAAAGAATAAAGGAAAGCTTTATAAAATACTTTGATATAATATTCATGAAAAAATGTTTTATTTGTAGGGTACATGATTCCAACACAATGGCTATCAGAATGCTAACTCCAAATCATTGACTTAGACATAATGCAATAGTTTCACTCTTCTCTGATCCAAACGTAGACATTTTAAAAAGTGGCTTCAAAGCCTCTTTTTCTCCCCTTTTTCCCTCTTCACTGCCTCTACTGTCATATGTGTATGTGTATAGATAGTATGTGTGTATACATATGTGTATATATGCATATTTTTTCACACAGCAAAGAATAAATCTGAGGAAAAAAACATTGATTGAACTTGACTTCCTTTTTTAAACTGTAGAAAAAGTTGGAAAGAGATAAACCTTAACACCTATTATAAATATCATTTTTAATTGTTTTCCAGTGTTACCTGAAACCCTTATTCAGCTAAACATATGAATATGGTGGTCAATGTCCACGGTATTTAAAGCACTAAATGTGAATCTACTTTAAATTCCAAAAGCATATTCTGATTTCAATTTCAATCTTCAGGGTACTGCCATTGTAAATTTTCTATTGAAGAAAGTTTGCACACTAAGACGTCTATTAAAATAGTGAGGCAAATTTTAAAATAACTTAGAGTTTTCCAAATGAAATATCTTATTAGTATTCTTCCGAGCAGATGTTACAACAGAACACACTGTTCAATATATAAAGAATAACAATCTATAACGTTATGCAATTATTTTTTGATGGCAGATGCCACCAAGATAAATTAAATGATTGCATTATGGAAGACCTCCTGGTGGGTGCTTTGGTAGACAGAAAGATGTGTTATATCAAAATACCTTATAAAGTTTCAGTGTATTATATTGAAAATAGCTTGGGATACTAGACTTAGAAGATCTAGATTCAAGGTCTCAATGTGCAACTCACTATATTTGAAGTCTTGTGAAAATCTTTTAACCTTTTTGATTCTTGGTATTCTCACTGGAAAATGTTGTGGGGGGAATTGCCTTCTGGTCATGACTTTTTCTTTCTCTGGCGTCTCTTCATCGATATACACAATCATTTCTTGAGGAAGAGAAATTAGAAATTCAGCATGAGAGACCCATTCTCAATTTTTGTCGTTTCTCTAAGGAGCTACATTGAAAGCAGAGAAAATATGCTTTGTTCTGCTTTCTGTCTTGCAGGAAAGTGTTAGCACTTGCCATAAGTAAGTCTGACTAATTCTGGGGTTCAGTTTTATAAAATCAAACTGTGAACATTTATGAACTACACCCTTCAATATCAAATTTCCCAGTATTACAGCTGCTGTTTTTTAGTCTTCATCTGCTGACCCTCCATGTCACTCAATCACTATAGAACTTGGAAAGGCAAAGGGTGCTATTAAACAGAATGTCTTAAATGCCCCAAAGTGGTGATCCCTGTAGTAGTAGCAGTTTTCAAGATTATGAATATAATTTTAAGTATTGACTGAGATAATGAACGAATGTATATTGAAAACAATGTGTGTAATATAAAACACTAAATATTACCAAAAAGTTTCCAGAATTATAATAAATGTTCACTTTTGTAGTATAGAATAGCTTCCTGTGTGGAATTAGACATGGCCCCAAATAATCTATTCTTCCACTAAGAAGTGAGGTATGTTTCCGTCCTCCTTGAATTTAGGCTGACCTGGAAAGGCTTCAATCAACAGAGGATAATGGAGGTAGTGTTATGGCAATTCTAGGTCAGATTTTAAGAGGACTGCTTCCAACTCAGTGTCAAGGATCCCTAAGCCAGCATGTAAGAAATATGAATATCCTAAGACATGATGTGGAGAGACCATGAGACTGCATGAGGAGTGAAGACAGCCGGGACCAGGCTTCCACCCATCTCCAACATAGTGCCAGCCATACATCGGAGCAAGCTGCCTCAGACCCTCTAGCTCAGCTCAGCGGCCAACTGCAGTCCATCAGCTGACTCTAGCTGACAACCAGAATTACGCAGTGAAATACCACCTGGACTCTGGATCCACAAAATTATGTAATGTAATTATTTTTAAGCCAGTGTTTAGAGGTAGTATTTGGGGCCATCGGGAATGATCAGAACATCTCTACAACAAATAGACAAAATTAAAGAACATATGGGTAATCAATAAGTGGCTGAAACAGACAACAAAAAACGTTAACAATTCAAAGGAATGTCACATCTCCAGAAAGTAAGATGATCTGGTAAGACTTCCAGAATAAATTAGTATAATATGATCATGTACTTTTTAATATTTTTTAAAAATTTGTAAAATTAGACAACTAGGGAACAATAAAGAAGTAAAACTAGCATAATCTAGTCAAATAGAGAAAACATTTTATTATTTATCCTTTCAGCTTTTTTTTTCTGTGTTGGCAATTCTCAAAACTGGGGTTTTCATCACATTCTGTTTGGCACACTTTTTATTTTATGTTGTATTTTATAATATAAATAAATATTTTATAAACACTAAAGTTGTTTTTAAAAAGACAGTGTATGTATTTAAATTTTGTGTGCTTTCTAATGGCTTTTTAGTTTTCCACTATGTGGATATATGATAAAGTTATATTTTAGTGATAAAATGCTAATCTAAGTAAGCAATGACAGTGCCATCATTGATTCTTTCTTAAGCTTTGTCTTGGGGTTGTATTAATGGAAATGATATTGCATAGCATTTATAAGTTGCATACCACTGCTATGAGTAATTTAAATCCACTATTTCATTTAATCCTCACAATAAAAAAATGAAGTGTATAATAGCATTTCACTATTTTATAGGAAAATGAGGACAAGAGAGATTATTCACAGAGCAGAGATTTTCCTTAGATGGAAGCAGAATTGTATTTAATCTAACGCTAGGGAAGATTAAAAAACACTGGAAAGATAACAAGAGAAGAACTTTGAATAGATTATAGAAGTTCATGAAAGTTGGAAATGAGGTTAAAACATGAGATTTCAGCCTAACTTTTAAGTCCTTTAAATGTCAGTTTAGGTGAACAACATCACAACATTTGATATTGAAACTTTCTTCTCAAAGATCAAATATTGATACTCCTGTGGAAGGACAATGTCCTAGGGTTTAAATGGGAGAAATGATGGTGTCCTTCTCAGAATAGTAGGCGAGGGAAACATGGCTGGTCGTTCCTTTTGTGTACTCTTAGTTGTCTGAGTACACAACTTGCATTAGGGTGATTTATAGGACAGAAATCACCACCACCTAGTGATGAGTAATTTCCACAGCTGGTGAGATCATTTGCTGACATCCAGTTCATTAAGCCTATGATTATGGCCCAATATTGTGTGTGCCTTGACATTTGGGGAAAGCCAGGAGGGGCTGGAATAAATAGCGTGATCACAAGTCCTGCCTCCCAGCAGGACTCCCACGGAGGAGGTTCTGTAGCAAAACTATCCTCCTTCTCATGGGACCAGGCATAGCTCATTCTAATCTCTGAGAAGAGCACTTTAGGCCCCTGCTGGACTGTGGAATTATTCAAACAAGTTAATCACAGCCTCCCTTGGGAACCAGGTGTTTCTCACCCTCTTGATACAAAAAAAGCCCGACTTCCAAGGGCATTGATTTTTCACTCTGTTCCTGAGTACAACTGCATGGCCCTTTGTGCTTTGTGGCATGCAGTTCCTTCATCCCCTGGGCTGTGAGTACACGTGACTAATAAACTGATGTCATCTCAGCTGTCTATTGTCAAGTTTCCCCCGTGTTCCTCCTAACCTAGGGCATGAATCCTTCCCTCATGTATAGGGTGAATAGGAGGAGATGAATACATCCAAAGGCACTTGGCAACAACAGGAGTCATCTGTGAGTATCTGAAAGGTAACAGTCATCTTCTGCCTACTTCTACATACACAGAAAAATAAAACATATTCTTTGGTTTCAAGGAGTTTGCAGTTTATTTAGGGAGATGTCAGATGTAATTAGATGACTCCATAAGCCAACAAATTATCACTGTCTATTTCCAAATAGGTGGCCATATATTGTAGCATCTGCAGCAATTACAAAACTAGAGTTCAATTATTTTACAAAAATAGTTATATAAAATTATAGAAATCTTTCCGATTATTGAAGCCTGCTTTTTAGATACCAATTCTTTCCTGAAATTAAGGTTGAATTAAAGAGATAGCTTAAAAAGCTCAGTATAAAAAGACTGCATTAAAAAGTATCTGTATTAGCAAGAAAAGCAGAAAGTACCAATAAGGATCAATTGACCACCTATTATATGTCATTATTGGCTCCAGAGTATGCCTTATATAAGGAAATAAAATATTTATGAGAAAATATACCTGCATTAAATCACAATTTTTAAAAAAATTTTGAGCAGTTAATTAAATGAATACAAACATCATCATAATCATAAAAGAAACCTTAGCCAATGAGCAAATAGAAGCTTTGGTATCAAGAACCACCTACTTTCAGCTTAAACATGTCTCCATGATTTCTATGGAGTAAATGAAGAAGTAAAGCCTTCGTAGAGCAGTTTAGAATGCAGTTCTGCTTTTGACTGATATAAAATATTATTTATTTTAGTTTACACTAGTTGTTTTGTTGTCTTCTACCCACCTGCAGACTCTAAGATTTCTTTGAATGGGCCTTGCTTTAAAAGTCCATGCCATTTGATCAACTGTGGAGAAAACTAAAGACACCTAGTGAGTTTATAGGTTTTTGTAGCTAGCCAAACTCTCCACATAAATGTTAAGACTCTTAAAATAATATGGTTATATAGATACTGTTTTGGATATATCAAGAAATATTTCATTTTATTTAAAAATATGTATATATTTTCAATAATTGCAGGGTTTTTAAATTATAAGCAAGTGTGAGATTTTCAGAATAAACTTATTTAATGGAATGACTCATGACAATTAATCAATTACTCCCATTCTCCTTTAGAAAAATAAAGATTACTGTCTTAGGTATCCTTCTCTAGTCTAAATGTAAAATATTGCATTTCTGTCCTAGGGTAGGCATAATATGAATCCCAATTCCTGGGATTAAGTATTTTAAATGTTGCTAAAAGAAATAATTTAAAATTTTATTGTTGGCACCCAGTTAATGTGGGGTATTTTTATATAAAACATTTTGTATGTTAAGAAAAAAATGGAATTAATAATTCTGAATCATTACTCTTAAATATAGTATAAAAATATCACAGATATTTTTGAAATTGGCATGGTACATTGATAAACAGTCAGAAAACCTCAACGGTTTTCTCTTGTAAACTGAATCCTTCTTAGTTTTGTATCAGTGATCCCTAAAATGTAAACCCACTCAGGACCCCAATGACAATTATAAATAATCTTTAAAAACATACTGTTTTCTTTCATATATTTCCTCTGCTTTGGACACTGTCCATATCAATTGTGGTTCTCAGTATCCTATCAATTTTTTTTTTATTAGAAGCATCTTTACTCAAACAACCTTTCCTAATTGTACTAACCAAATATAGTTAGTAACTTCTCTCAAATCTTATGGTCTTCACTGTCTTCTGTACCATCATGGAACTTGCAGTTCACATCTTATTTTTCTTACATTTATTTGAGTGTATAGTGTCAATATATGTTTTATAACATATATTTCCACCATTGTTAATATAACAGCCATTGTTAATATAATTAACATTGTTAATTCCAGCCATTGTTAATATAACTAGAACATATTACATGGCTGAATACTTTCTGGACAGCCCTTGTACAGTGGTGAACAATGAAGACATGGTCCAAGAGTGAAGAATGGAGTACTCTTTCTATCAAGGATCACAGATATAAAATAAATTAGCACACAGATATGTATTTAATTACAATGGTGGTAACTGCTAGAAAGATTCTCTCTCTATATATATATCTATTTGAATGAATAAACAGAATAATGCATGAAAGATGCATAAATTAAAAAATGAAAAGCATAATGACAGATGAAATGTGTTTCATAGAATTCCAAAGTAATTATTTGAGTTTTCTATTGTTCCCATAACAAATTACCATAAACTTAAAACAACAAAAAATTATTCTTATATCTCACAATTCTGTATATCAGCAGTTGAGTGGGCTCTGCTGGGTTATCTACTGTGGGTATTCCAAGGCCAACCTCAATATATTTTTTCTGGAGTGTCTAGGAGAAAATCTGTTTCCTTGCTCATCCAGGTTGTTGGCAGAATTCAGTTTCATATAGTTGTTGTTGGACTGACCTTACAGTTTTCTTCTTGGCGATTGGTTGGTAGTTATTCTCAGCTTCAAGGGGCCTGCTTCATTCCTTGACTTGTTGCTCATTTCTTTCACCTTCAAAGCCACGATCAAGTCCTTCTCATGCTTTGAATCTCTTTGACCTCCTTTTTTGGCCCTTTCTTGCTGCTGCCCTGTTCCACCACGTGTCTCATACTCACTTTTTTGCTTTCCTCTTCCACTTTTAGTGGCTCATTGATTGCGTTGAGCTGACCTGGATGATTCAGGATGTTACCCCTGTTTTAAGCTCAGCTATTTAGCAATCTTGATTACATTTGTAAATCTCTTTGCAGGCCTACCTATACCAATGTTTTATTGAATAACCTGGGGAAGGAAACATCTTTGCAATTCTGTTGAACACATTAGGCTTTTTTATTTTTTATCAAAACCTGTGATTAATGAGTGCAGTTGAATAGAATACTATATTACATATCCAAATCATAAATTCAAAAAGATAAAATAAGCAACTGAATTTCTTTATGAAATTCACATTTCATCTGCACATTTTTATATTTCCTAAATGATTATATTTTGAGATAATGCAAAAACAGTGTGAACTCTTGATTACAGCTTGCTGAAGACTAAGACCTCTGTTGGTGCTGGGATATTTTAATCATCATAACAATTATATTATTACTCTTCTGATATAGGAACTGGATCAGATATTGCAGATGCCATCAGCTCTCCTTCAATTCTATCTATCATATTATAATATATTAATTAGCTCAAAGTTTCAGAATGAAAAAATAGAAATTATAAATGAACACATGTATATTTCTGCTTTCTTTCATTCCTAACCCCGACATTTTCAGTAATCTTCTGTCATACACGTGAATTTCTCTTTCATGGTTTCCGTGACACGTGTTCAGACTCGGCAATGCGGTTCATTCCAAGACTGTAGCTTCCAAGGTAACCAGATGGCAAACAAAACCAAAAGTCTTCCCCGACATCAACATGCTGAATTTCTCTAGGAAGTGAATATCTTAGTTTTGTAATTTTGGCAAGAGTTTTTAAGGAAAAGGCAGAGATTAAGATAGAACCTCTACCAATATAAAGTTTAAATTTTTTAAAAGATAAATACCTAATTTGACAGTTAACTGTTTAACTTATCCAAATCTCCATAAAAGCTAATGAAATAAAACTATTTATGTGAATTATGTTAATCTTTACTCTCTATTTTTATTTGACATAAAGAAATTTTAAAGGCCATGAAGGAAAAATAATATATTTTCAGGATTACATTCATAAAGTAGGAATAAAAATACAGTAAATAATTATAATTTAATGATTACATTTTATATATAATTTAAATATATTTGATATAAATACTTTGAAATGTATAAAATATATTTTCTGTGTAACAGGTACAATTATAAAATCAGCTACTCATATGGACTGGTTACTAGATCTCTAATGTTTTCTAAAAAGTTAAAAGCCTCTACTTTATCTAAAGAATGGAAAAACAAACACCACACATACTCACTATTAAATTGGAACTAACTGATGAGCACACATGTGCATGTGTGCTCACGAGGGAAGTAAAACTCAATGGAAATCAAGCAGAGGGGGAAGGGGAAGGAAGGGATGGGCGAAAACCTACCTAACAGGTACAGTGAACACTATCTGGGTGATGGGCACACTTAACCCTGACTCAAGCACTATAAAAGCGATCCATGTAACCAAAAACATTTGTACCCCCGTAACACTTTGAAATACAGGGTGTCCCAAAAGTCCATACATAGGGAAAATGGGAAATTGTAGCTAAATGTACCTTTATTTACAAAATATTCATTAGAAAATTCTTCCTTTGTATGGAGACTTTTGGGACACCCTGTAGTGAAAAAAACCCCACTAGTGCATTATGCAACTACCATCATATTAGTATTAATATATTTTAAATTTCACAAATAATCTATGTTTATACCACAAGGCTAGAAGTGTGATGCTTATAGTCTTAATTTATATCAACTCTGTAAATCATAGAAAATCATTATTTTTAATATCTTAAAATGATGATTCCTTTAAGAAAATAAGATTTTTGAGGAACATTTTTTTCAATAATAAATAATTATTGCATGTAGTATATTTGTAAAAAAATTATTTCCCTCCTTTATCCATACCCTTTCAATGTGACTTTTTTGAGCCCCTTATGAAAAAATAGAGTATATTTCTCCACTGAATATGGATTGGTCATGTGATATCCTTTGGCCAGTGATACATTAACAAATCTGACAAAAGTAGAGGCATGAAACATCTTTTTCACTAGGATGTGCCATCTTTTGCTAAACTTCTATCCCTCAGACCACGTATACAAGTCTCAGCTAACCTGCTGGAGAATGGATTGGCCATGTGGAAGAGAATACAAGCATCCTGCCGACTGACAGTCCCAATATTCCCAGAAGGTGACCACAAATGCATGAGTGAGCTTCAGTCCAGTTCAGCTAAGCTTTTTTGAGACCAGACAGACCTCTCAGTTAGAACCAACTCAAATTTCTGACCCACAGAACCGTGTAAATAGTTGCTGTTTTAAACTAGTAAGGTCTGTGGTGTTTTGTTACACTGCAATAGCTTGTCAAAGCATTACATTTTTCCTATATTTCAAAATATAAATTATGCCAAAGATCTAATATAATATTGTGTGTACTTTAAAAAGAACATCTGTGTCATTTAGTAGTTTGGGAAGGAAAAGATGTATTTGTTCTGAATTTAGGAAATAATATAAAAAGATTTTCAAGGTAATAGCACATTTTAAAAAATCATAGTTTCAAATTCTAATTTGAAAAAAATAAATTGTTTTGGGTCATTTTGACTTATGAACTTATCAGCTACTTATAAGTTTCATGTTGCGAACTTGATGCTGTTATAGGAATTATTAGAAATTGATAAATATAGTATTTCACCCAATAAAATAAATTTTGATTTTATAGTTTCACTATAACTCATGTGGCATTACAACCCTTCTATGAGGCTACATTTTGTGTGGGGATAAAAATTGTAATTTTAACAATAATATGTATTAATATTTTTCATTAGACAAGCTTTTAATTCTATGAGTTAATCTCATTTACTAATTCTAATAAAAGATACTATTTAATGTTCCATAGTATCCATTTATCAAGTCTAATAGGAGAGATGCCTCACAGAGTCAAAAGGACATCAATATTTTAAGTAAGTTTATATGATCATTCATTTTACAGTGACCATGTACCAGTATTCCCAAATGGTATTGCACATTAATTGTATTACTGTGTAATAATGGCATATATATATATATATAAAATTTAACTATGCTCTTTGTGGTAAAGAAAAATTATTCAATGATACTGGTTAAGCCCTGGTAAGGAAGACTTTATTCAGGACCATCATGGTAGGAGGCCAAACTTCAGTCAGGATTCTGAACCTTCTGTTAGGCTCATCCATGCACTTCCTTGTAAAATTAACTTAAGTCAGTTTAGCAGAACCCCTCATCCCTGATATCTGCTCATCCTCCATATCAGATCACGTTTTCTCATCCTCCACCATCCCCTCTGTGATGTCTGCTTACTCTGGCCTGTGTTCAGCAAGACTCTTATTAGGTCAGTTTAGCCAGAATCCCATAAGGGTACCTGATGTTTCGTCTTAGTAATTCTCCATCCACTGACGTCTACTCTGCTTGTTGGCTACAAATTCCCTCTTGCCTATGCTGTACAATCTCCCCTACTGCAAAACCCCATTGCAGTGGTCCTAACACCCATCTTAATGATCTTGAATAAAATATTCCTAACCACACTTTAACAAGTGGCATTGAATAATTTCTCTTTTATATTTGGTACTCCCCATAATTTTTCTCTTCCCAACTGCCAGTGTTTAACAACCTATAGTATGTTTATTACCAATCAGAGATCTCTATGCAATATCCACATCTAATTCATCAAAGGTATCTACCAGTTGTGTCTTCAAGCTCTACATTTTATAGAATCACTTTTTGTCAATTTCTTGAGTTTTGGCAGCACAGTATATAAAGCCAGAAACATGATAAATGAACAAAGAAAGCAAGTCAATAGAGTATGCAAACAGAAATCAGAGGGAAAGAATATAAAATAATCTTCATACGTAAAAGACATGAAAACATTTGAAAAAAGATAACATTTTAAATCATTAACTTGTATTTAACTGTCATTCAATGTATAAATCATTATCTAGGATAACCAATAAAAGAATATAGAAGTAATGCATCAATAGAAGATAAAATGTGAAAATCAAAGAATTATTATCCCAAAAGAATAAGAAAAAAAAGAAAGATGAAGGGACAAAGAAGAGGTGAGTCAAATTGAAAATATAAAAGAAGAAAATGTTTAAAGGAGAGAGTTGAAAAATCAATAATCTCTACGGTGGTATTTGGAGGTTATTAAGAAAAAAGAAAATCAATGGTCTGAAATGGCTACTTGAAGAAACTAGAAAAAGAAGAGAAAAACAAACGAAATAAAAAGAGGGAAATTAGAAAAGTAAGTTTAATGAATAGAAATCATGTTATGAGAGTAGCATAAACTTAATTCAAAATTTCATGAGAATTATAAGAAAATTACTTGCTCTATCAGTACTTGGGGAAAGAAGGGAAGAAGATAATTTTCATTTTTCTTGTTATCCTACTAAACAAGATGTTCTACTGTTAATTTGTTACAAATGGAAGGAATGGAAAGGGAGACAATTGAGGAAAGAGAGGAATGAATATAGTGGGAAGAAAGCCTCAGAAAATATGTTACAATGTCTAGACCCTGGGAAAAGCCTATATAAAATTGAATAGCATGAATGTGTCTTAATTGTGTGAATTTCTTTAGCAATTCTCACATGCATGAACAGATTTGGAGAAGGCCAGTCTTCCAGATTGAGATTTTTTTCCAGATAGAATGGAGGGTTTCAGGGCTTTAGCAAGGAGCTGCTTATAATGGAAAGATCTCAAACTGGGAAAATAGGAAAGTGTATTCAAGAATAGTCTGATAAAGGGTAGAGGAGTCATAGGTTTAGTATGCCCTAAGAGGTCTAGTAGCTACATCTCTGCTGATCCCAAGAGTATGAGATTTCTTGATGTTGAAGATTTTGCTCAAAGAAATAAAGATTTTGAAACAAAGGGAACATCAGAACACTAATATCAATTTTTAGTATTGAGGTTCATTGTTCATGAGAGAAAGTTCAGTCTTGACCTGAAATCTGATGCCAAAACAGGGAACATCAAAGTTTAAGTTAAGATGAAGTAAAAATAATATTCAGAGAAAAAAATGATACAGAGGAATTTGCTACCAATATTTAGAATATCACAGAGGGCTCAGTGCAAAACCTATGGAGGGTTGTAGAAATGAGGGGCTAATCAATAGAAGTGTAGAGATGAGAAGAATAATTTATGATCAGATAAATTATTTATGATCAGAGAAACCTCCATTTAGGGAAATAATGTATAATTACATCATAGGACATTGAGTGCTCTGATAGAAGAATAGATATGATGCTCTAAGGGGCACAGATGCCTCCTAGGGGGCCTTGTATCTAAGGCCAATTTAAATGTGACTTGTGCCATGAGGCAATCTCTCTGCCTGTCATTTTAAATGAACTTCTCATGGTCCTATCAGTCAGACACATATAAAATTGACACATTTTATCTTTAAGCTCCATAGAAATATGCCTGGTTTCTCTTTTCTTTGCTACTTCACTCCCAGCATCTAGCACAGATATTGGCACAAAACAAAATATTAACAAATATTTATTATTGAATGACTACATCCACTAAACTCTGTGGAAAGCACAATAAAGATTAATCTTTAATCATATATTGTACCTAGCCTAGTAATCAGTAAATTAATTAGATAACACATATTTGCTAAGCAAATAAATTAATAGAATAATAGACTCAGACCATTCATCTCTATGTAGGAAATGAGTCATGTCTCCAAAGAGCTTTTTTATTAAATAAAACTCTGAGAAGGACAAAGAATGCGATTTTTAAATATTAAATATTTAAATATTAAAAAAAGATAAATTCTAGTTTTTTGAGGTATTACATGATTCATTTGAAGACTTCATATAAGCATGCATTGTGTATCCATCCTAGTTTGGATGTTGAGCCCTGTGGACTTAACAGGTATGTAATTTTATGGGACTTTACAGGTATGTAATTTTATGGGATTGCTGATATTTTAGAACTGCAAAATCAATTACTTAATAGATAGTGAATACCAACTGTTCAGTTTTTCAAAATTACAAGCAATATATTATATATTCATATATAATATATAATATATATAATATATTCCTATATTTATAATTATAAATTATATATAATTTTTGACATTTTCTTCAAAAATATTCTGAATACATATCTCAACCTTGAAAAATGGAGGTGTGAATGATGAAGGGTATCTTATTTATTCTTTAAATTTCCCTTATAAGGTAAGAAAATGTGTATGCCTTTATAATTGTTTTTCATACTATATGGTTGTCATCAAGTATTGATATATATTCATTATAGATATGGAGAAGAAAAGAACTAAATCCACCCATATTTTTAGCAAGGAGAAAAACAAAAACCTGGATATAAGATTTAGTTGTACATTATTCCATTCATTTTATGCATACACATGCTTATATTTTTTCCACAGAGAAAAATATGGTAAGAACATTGCTTTCTTGATTTACCAATATTTGATTAGCATTTCCCATTGTTTTAGATATTCTACAAGAACATAGTTTGCTATGGCAATGGCTTTTTCTCATTAAAAATGATGGCTGTGGTCGTCTTTGCAATTCTATATTTGTGCACCTCTGTAGTCATTTTATTCATATTAATTCATGAAAGTGGAATTACAGTATTGGAATTGGAATAAATAGTTTGATATATTTCCTATGTACAATAAGACATTTATGCAAATTGTTCTGTTAATAGTCATATGGGTTTAACACTTAATGATAAAGGAAATTAATAATATATTGAACCTGTGTTTGTCTGCATTTTGTTGGCTATAAATATTCATGATTTTTGCATATTATTTCACCTATTTAACCATCCAGAAGGAACTGATAGTCTTCTGAAGATATTATAGAAAGGAGCTTATGTTAGTTTGATGCCTCTGAGAAGTAATTTATAAGAGAAGATTAGGTGCATTAGAGATTTAATGGGAAAATATCAGTGAGGGAAAAAATGGGAAAGCCAGAGGAGTTAGGAAGATCTGCTGGGCAGAGACGCAGGGCTGGCTCCTGGGTAAGAGCGAGAGAGACGTAATGTGGAGGAATCTGGCCTTTAGTGCTTCTCCTCGTGCTTGGGTATAGTTGAATGAAATGAATTGTGCTGAATTTGGATTTACGTCTGGAGAATTGAGTTCTCATTCTGATTTGTTTACTATATTTTTGATCTGGATAAAGTTATTCTATTTATATGAGATCCATGTTGCAATTTTCCAGTAGTACTCATTTCATAGGAAAGTGTATACTAATAAATGCGGACACGTTTAACAAATGATGTAGGGTACCTCTGTAAATGCAAAATTTTATTATCATGGTCTTTTTATGTAGCAACCCCTTGAAGACTACCCTTGACTATAAGAATGGCTAATTCCTGTTAGCTAAGCTTTCCAAATTCCCTTAGGTTATAAGAATATTGCACATTAAGGAAACTGAAGTCAGAGATTTTCTTATCTAATGAAACATTCAGGAAGGGAAGAGAAGAAACAGAAGGTAAAGAGTTATGATGGGTTTAATCATGGAGAAAGAGAAAGAAAAACTGGTGCTATCCTATGTGTCTGATCCTCTTTTGGTTTTAAAATTTTACTTCCAAGACTGACTACAAAACTTAGAAATGTAGAATAAAGAAAGTACATAATCACTGTAGTCAAAGATCTGTATTAACATCTTGCCACAGGTGAATGAAACTGAAATTCTGGGAACTATATTTTACAAAGATAGCTTCAGTATTTGTTTTCCAAAATATAGGATTATCTATTTCTCTGAGGAGAAAAAGAAAATTACGCCAAAGTTATGCTGTAAGATCTTCCAAATCTATTTAAACATAGTCACATTAATGGTAAGGGGATGGGGGAAGAGAGAGAGACAGAGAGAGAGAAGGGGGAGGGTCGCGAGGTAGAGACGGAAGGGTGTGTGGGCTAGTGGTATTGATTATTCATAGATTCATAAACTTAGCATTTGGAATCATCTAGGTCGACATTTTGCAGTAAAATTGTTCCAATAATTGTTTTCTGAATTATAAATCAAGCTCATATTGCTCTTAAGTGCAGGTGGTTGTTTAATGTGATTTATAGGGTGTTAGTGAAGATGGCATTTAGCAGCATAAAAGATCACTTTTTACACTCTTAAAAAAGCCATTTATTGGCTATTCCAAATGGAGAAAGTCATTTGCTTTTGCATTTGTGGGGATCCACTTAAGTTTTTACTTTGGAAGCATATTTAATTCATAGTTTTTTAATGAATCTTGAATGAATAGTTATGATTGAAGAAAATATCTGGGTATTTCACATTTAACCATTTTTTACCTTTACAGCATAATTTTCTGCATTGTGAATGAATAGCCCAATAGAAACAAACTTATATTTGTTCTTCATTATGTATAACCTCATGCTGTCTTTTTACTTGGTTCTTTCACACCTGAAAAACTGAAGTAAGACATAAATAAGTATAATATAATGCTTGCATTGTGAAACTGGATAATTACTTACGCTAGCTTTGTGATACTCTAAAAAAATAATCTATGTCCTTTTAAATTTGTGTGAGAAGCAAGATAATAAGAATTAAGAATAAATAAAGGAGATATTCTGAGTCTTATTTTGATTTTGTTTCTGGTGGTCTGAAGCCAAGGTGGCATCTAATGAACAGCCATACTTAGAAACTATATTTCAAACTGTTAGCAGAGTTAAAAATCCATCTATTGAGACAGGTATTTTCATCGTCTCAAAAATTTAATGACATAGCAATCTTTCAGAAAATATTCATGATTTATGTATATATTTCCAAGCTCTTTCCATTAGAAGTAAAACTTTAGTTTAATTATTAAAGAGGGCTCTATTGGCTTATATTAACCACAGTAAGGTCAATGATCTCTCTTTATATCAGGATCTTTTATTAGGTTCTTTATAACTTTACATTTGGTTTAACTTTTTAGTGATGGCTACACATATGCCACTAAAGATGGTTGGCACCTGTTTTAGGCTTGTTTCTTAACAGTTCCATGACCAAAAATTAAAAGCAGCTTCTCTTCTCATTTATGGGTCAGGCTTTGCCAAGAAAGATCCTCTTTGCCTAACACCGGGCACGTGTTTATCCATATCATATGACTAAGGGGCTGAGATACTCTAATTCATGATGCTTAGGATGGATATAACATGACCAATCCATTGACCAACAAGGAAAAAGTGTCTTTTATCATAATAACATGTAGAGGAAGACCATAGTCATGCTGACGAAAAATGGCGTATCCAGTAAGCAACCCCAAATCATGTATACTGAAATCTCTCACCAAATAACTTCCTTATATTTCCTACTCTGTTGATTAAAACAGATTTTTATAAAATTATCTTTTAAAAAGTAGGTAAATTCAGCAACTTTAATTGAAAAAGTACTCTATGCACACACTAAACTTTCAAACAACATAAGGAGATTATTTAAAGAAAGTATGGATATCTGCTGACACCAAACTTCCAGTTTTCCCCCAATGAATTTTTAGACTTTCTTTGTAATTTCACAGAAATAATTCATTAAAAAACATACCATGGTGTAATTTACAATTAGCCCAAACACACCAACAGTATTATTATGCTCATAATCATTATTATTATTATTGACTACTATTATTATTATTTATTCCATGGTATTTAAGTGCCAGTATTTCTTTAATTATTTCCTTATTAATAGTTGTGGTAAGCAGAATAATTGCCACACAAAGATGTCCGAGTCCCAATTACTAGACTCTGTGAATATATTATGATATGGTATATTATGGTTCAAATTATAGTTGTAGGTAGAATTATGACTGCTAATCAGCTAATCTTACAATAAGAAAAGTATTTTGGATTATCTGGGTGAATGAAACGTGATAAAATGACTCTTTACATTGGGAAGAGGGCGGTACAAAAGTCAACACCAGAGAGATGGCATCATGCATAAGAGTTGACCAGCTGTTTCTGGCTGTGAAGTTGGGTGAAGGAAGCCTTGGGACAAGATATGCAGGCAGCTTCCAGATGCTGGAAAAGGCAGCAAAACAGATTCTCACCTAGTGTCTCTAGAAACCTTGCTGACACCTTGGTTTTGGCTCAGTGAGACCCACTTTGGATATTTTGACATCCAGAAAAGTAAGATATCATTTTGTGTTATAAGTAACTAAGTTTGTGGTAACTGTTACAGCAGCAATAAGAATCCAAACGATAGACTTTTGTGGAGGTCCTTGTTTTTTTGGTTTTGTTTAGTTTTTCAGCGTTTTTTGAGATCTATTGTTCTATTATTCAAATCTCAGTATTACCATTGCTTTACTAGAACTTTTTATGCATACCTAAAATGTAATATTCATATTTTCATTATGGGATATAAAGTCTTTATTTTTTAAATAGACTGGTCCCAGTCTATTTTCCAGCCTTATCTTCCAATACTCTGTCCTTCCTTTCCTAATTCATTTTTCTACTCACATTTGTCAAACACATCATATTGCTTTCACCTTTACATATTTGCTCTTTCTGCCTGGAATGTCTTTTTACCTATTATGAACTCGATGCACTCTTTCCACATGATCCAGCTCAAACAACACAGTCTCAGAGAAGTAACTTTAAATACATATTATTATGTATATACTTCTTTATAATACACATGTGTGTATATATCTGATAATTTTACATTTGACTATATCACATTATGTTTACAATGTTCTTGCTATTTCTGAAAATGTCAAGCTGATTTTCACCTCCAATGCTTTGCACTTTCTATTGCCTATATTGAAGATTTTCTTCTCCTGAATGCTTATTAGCCTCTTAATATGTTACATGTTGGACAGTGTATGATGACACACAGTACATTTTTATATTATTGCTGTATAGCCCATAAGAAAATTGCACGTTCTTTCTTAATCCTAGATAAATGCCTGGGAAGATAACATAGCCTTATATTTTTCATTTGTTCTACTAGTGTATGAACTCTTACTCAATCCAAAGCTTGGAGGTACCTTTTGACTCAGAGCCCTCCAATGACAAATGTGGAGGGGATGTGTGATGATTTATTTGCTGTTTTAAATTTCAATTCATCCTTCCCTCTGTAGTTGCTCTTTTCACTTTTTCTAAGGGTGAACTGAGGGACAGGGACAAGTGTGAGAAAGAACAAATTATTTTTGTTGTTGTTGCTGTAATCTGTCATTGATGCCTTATGGGAGTAGCAGATAGCAAGATGTGACATCTTCTGTCATGAGACATTTTTGTTAATTCTTCAGTGATCCTCCATCTCTGGGGATCTCTCAGCATTGAACACAAGTACCTGCCAAGAGGAGAGGAGATTCAAAGCCAACCTGTGCTTTGGATGCCAAGCCATTCACCCTGTGATTTGATTTGATTTTTTCCAAAAAGACCATGTGCTGTTCAATCTTTGCCCGTATGTGACTGCATTCAATTAGAGAGCATGCAATTTTCTAATTTAAGAAAAAATTTACTAAAAATCTAAAGGGTCTCACTAGCTAGAAACCGCCCAGGATCTCCCATCTACAGTTTCTTTGATATTGACAATGTGTCTTCTAACTTACCTCTGAAGATTGCCAAATCAAATCTACTTTATTCTAGAGATCTAACCCTCTGTTGAAATCATTTCAGCTTCTAGGTGGATGTTTAAATTATAGGAACCATCACCCAAGTCCCATATCATTTTTGGGGACACACATCTAGATTATAGGAAACACATCAAGGATTCCTGTCTTTCCAGTGCAGCCCTATATCTTTGCTATGACATCTGCAATGCCAATCCAGCCTGTATTGTATTTCACAGAATCTAAGATGCCATCAGGTATACACTATAGCATTATTTTATGTGCTACTAAAAAAGTAGTGTCAGTCAAGTTATGACATCATCAATTGGAAGATGCATCTCTATTAGAAAGTAAAAATTTAAAAAGTGTGTCTTGGAATTGATGAAATGGGGTAGTATAATGAACAGTAATTTCCCCTGAAATAACAATTCTGGCTCTATAGTAATCCTAGTAATAGTCAAAGAATATTTTTAATATTTCAAAGTCCAACATTCTTGGTATTAGAAATATTTTTAAAAATTTTGTCCCTGTCTGGTTTTAATATCAAGACAATATTGTCATCATAGACTAAGTTTCTCCAATTATTATATCCTCTAAAAAAAAGTTCACTTAAAGTCAAAACAATCTGTTCCTTCTATGCTTGGTGGACATCCTCTGTAAATCCACTGAGATGAGTATGTGTGTGTGTGTATGTGTGTGGGTTCAAGTCTGTGAGATTTGAATTATTATTTTAATTATTGTCAGTGTTGAAAGACCTCAGTAGATTTTGATTATATATGATATATATTAATATATATAAGCCTGACTTATATATGTATAAAATTTGATATTTACACATTAGTGTGATCTTGCTTTATATGGATTTTCAAAAATTTGAACTGAGTTAGTAATAACACTGAAACACTAATAATTATAACTGTCATCATTGAATATCTTCTACATACCAGGTGATATTAGGTACTTGGCAAATATTATATCTTCTCAGCCTCACAAAAGTCCCAGAGGATATGTATTATTGTCATTGTGGCACCAGTATGGAAATGGAGTTTCAGATTAATTGAATAACATGTCAATTTATATATAACTCTGAAGTTACTATAACCCAAATGCAAGTATGGCTAATTCTAAAGGCCATGGTCTTAGACACTCTTACATTGCCTTGGAAACAAATTTTTTCAGATTGTTTATTTTTCTATTCCATAAAATTTTGTTATCTAATCTCTGTTTTAACTGCAAAGCAGAGTTTTATTACTTTTCTTCTGTTTTCAAATTGTACAAATGCTTTACATCATCCATGAATTTTAATAAGCCCTCTACTGTAGTATAAGCATCATAGTAAAGCAATTAAAAGAAAAAGCAACAATAAAATTTAATGCTAAACTATAGTGACATTAAATATAAGTGTATATGTAATTTTTGCTTATAGGTGATAATTTATATAGATCATCTGTGGGTAAAAATTTGGCAATAATATTCAGATGCATATTCAAATAAAATATTGATCTATAATTTCTCACTCTCTCCTTGACTGGTTTTAATATCAAGGCAATATTGTCATCATAGACTAAGGTTTTCCAATTATTATATCCTCTAGAAAAGTTTTCATAAAATTGAAATAATCTGTTCCATGTTTGGTGGTAATCATCTGTAAAACCATCTGACATGAGTATATTAGTGTGTTTATGTGTGTGTGAGTGTGTGAAATTCTTAATTGTAATGCTATTTTAATAATGTTAGTATTGAAAGGCCTTAATAGATTTTGAAAATACATATATAATTTGAATTTATTTGCATAACTATTTTAGATTATTCTCTTATTTTTATGCCTTCCTTTGGTATGAATATGTCTTATATATAACTTCTTTTGTTATTTTCTATTTTTAAAATACCTTGCCAATATTGTTCTAATTTGTTGTTTAATCAAAGTAAATATATCTGCTTTTTGCATCTTCTCTCATGATTTTGTTATTTATTTTATTGATTTTAATCTTCATTTTTATTTTCTTCTTTCTAAATTATTTGGGCTTACTCTTTTTTTTAAACTGCTTAAATTTCATACTTAGGTCATTAATTTTTCCATTTAAACATAATGATTTAAACCTATTGGTCCATCCCTCAAGTTTTGATATTTATTGTTTTATTATCATTCAGCCCAAATTATTTTCTTCCTTGAAATGTAAATTATTTAGAAGTAGTGATTTCTATATGCTTTGATTTGTTATTAATGTTTAAATTAATAGTGTTTTAGTCAGATAACTTCATCTGTAGAATACTTCCTTGAAATTTGCTGAGATAATCTTTATATTCTAATAAATTTTCATTTTTTTAAATACTTTCTGTGTGCTTGGGAAAAGAAGAAATATTTAAAGAAATTATTGTGATAAATTTTCCAAAATTAAAAAAAAGTTGAGTGATCTCATCGTGAAAGTCTTTTAATTGTCAAAAGTGGGACATAAGCAGAAACCCACAACAGGGTATTTAATGGTGAAATATTGGTAATCTGTGGAAAAAGGAAGTTCTAAAAACTAACAGAGAAAAAGAACTGTACAGTTAAAAAGAAACAATAACCAAATTGACTTCAAGATTCTCAACAGAATACCAGGTGCAAGAACGTAGAGTAATATTTTTAAAGTATGAAAAAAGATAACTTTAAACTTAGAATTGTATGTCAAATCAAATTTAGATTCCTAAATACTTTGTTGTTCCTTGTAATTAAATATATCTTTAACATTATTAGTATAATTTGATACTGGGAAAGACCTCAGATTCTTACAAGCCTAATTTCACAATACAAATTTTTGTGTTAGGTGAGGAGTGAAGATCATCTATCCAATTTTGTATGTAATTTGATTTGGTCACATGCAGTAATACATAGAACAGAGAACATATATAGTAATACATAGGACATATATATATATAATTTTTAACATTTTAAATTTAAAACATTCAGTTTAGCATTTTTAATGACCCAGGTTAGTCCATCTAATTTTTTTCTCTCATTGTTTTGAATGTAGGGTAATAACATCAGTCAATTACCAGATACAAAACATTATCTTTCTTATAACAAAAAGAAATAAAAACTTTATGTTACATTAATTTTTGACCTCTATAAATTCAAATTACTTTTATGGGATTACCATCAGAATTCTATCATGAGAATTTTAGAGATATGCAATTCTCTATCATTCTTAACTCAGTAAATAAATTAATAATATTTATAATTTAGTTTAGAATGAAAGAAAATAACTTGCATAGATGGTCTCAAATAATTTACTATATTATATTAAGGATGCATGTTTTAAACTAACTATGGTTATTCCTTGCTTTGGTAGCAAAATATATTAAAAATACCTTCATTAAAATATGAATTTCGGGAAGTATTGACTACGAAGGTTGAGTTATTTCAAATATCCTAAGTACCTGTGTATGGAGTTGTTTTTCCTATAACTTAGTTTCATGTCTTGGAGAAATTTTGAAAATACACAAAATCAATTTAATTTCAATTCTTTACACATTTTATGAGCTCTTTCTTTATATCAGATCCTGACCTCTTTTTTGGGAACGCACAATACAAGGTTTCCCTAATCTAAGAATAGTTAAGTTTAAAATCCTTTCACTGTCTATTGGCAAAAAGGTAACACTTTATAATTAGATGGAATTTAACCATTTAATTAGGTGTTAATTCACATTCCATGCTAACTCTAGATAACTGTGTTCTTTTCAGGTTTAATGCCAGTATCAAGTCTTCTGTATATTTAGTCCCATAATCTCTATTCAATTACTTTACTTATCTCCTTTTCTTTACAGAGTCTGTTTCTTTACATTTTGCTATAAAGAAAAGATCTTTGCAGTTTATTGAATGGTTTTGGGATCACTATATAATCATTTTCATATAATACAAACACACATTTCTGTCCTGAGATTGAGTTTCTTCTGATAGGGCCAGCTTGAGAGTGGAGAAGGGCCCTGGGAAACGGTGGGGTCCCTAACCGACTCTCAGTGCCATGAGATGTAGGAAGGTCTTGTGTAGTAGAAAGTATTTCCCAGCTGAATCCTCCCATTACACACATACCTACTACATAATTAAATCCTCCAGAACTATTTTCCCTCAATTAAGATTGAAGCAGAAAATACATCCATGTTAAATGATCTAGTTATAACAATTTAATGATTAAGATGAATGCACCCATGCAAACTATGTGTTTGCTCTCTTATTCTGGTTCATTATAGACTGGTTCATTATAAGTTGATGATTGTAATGGAATGAAAATAGGCCCATTAAGGCAATAACCACAAGTGTGTAAAGTAGGGCACAGTTCATTTGCTCATACTGAATTGAGACTTAGTACAAAAAGTCAGGGCCTTCTAAAATGGAAACCTTGGCGTATTAAGAGATATAATTATTTTCTCGCTCCTTAAAAACATGAGAAAAAAACAGAGAAGTTGTCAAAATGGACGCAAGCAGAAGGAAACATTTAAGGTACGAGATTTGGGTTTTTCTTCCTCTTTTTGTTTTTTTTTTTGATATGTGAATTCCCCACATTACTTCATGTCAATACTTAACTATAACTTAAAGGGTCTTTTATAACAATTGATAATATTTGTAATATCATGTTTTATTTGGAAAATAATATTAAATTCATTTTCTTAGTTATATCTTATAATGGCACATTGACGTACATAATATAAACAATAGTATCACTCACATTTAACAGATAAGAAAACTCAGATTGAGAGAAAGTTATTAATTTGCCTAAATTAAGAGAGATATTAGGGGAAGAATTGAAGTTCAAAATCAAGAAAGACCTGGAAAATCCAATAAGTTTCTGTCCTATGGCATTCTGCCATGTACAACTAGGATAGATGGTAATAGAAGTACTTATAATAAAAAGTATATAACTTAAAATATGATGTTCTTTCTTCTATTTTTACCCCCTAGAATATGTTATCCAGGATTTCTTTTAACTACAGACATAACTTGAAAGTATTGCAGGTCTGGTTCCAGACTACAATAAAGGCAAATATTGCAATAAGGCAAGTCAAACAATTTTTCTTATTTCCAAGTTCATGTAAAAGTTATGTTTACACTATACTGTAGCCCATTAAGTGTCCAATATCATTATGTTTAAAATTGTATGTACCTTAATTAAGGAATACTTCATTGCTAAAAAGTGCTAACAATTCTTTGAGCCTTCAGCCAGTCATAATCTTTGTTGGCAGAGGGTCTTGATGTAGATGGCTCCATTTCTAATTCTAATTTTCTTGCAATTTCTACCATATCTCAGTTCTTTCCTCCACTGAAGTCTTGAACTTCTCAAAGTCATAAACGAAGGTTGGAATCAACACCTTTTAAATCATTAATGTTGACATTTTGACCTCCCTCCATGAATTCAAAATGTTCTTGATGAGATCTAGAATAGTGAATCTTTTCCAGAAGGTGTTCAATTTGCATAGCTCAGATACATCAGAGGAATCACTATCTATGGCAGCAGTAGCCTTATGAAATATATTCCTTTATAAATAAGACTTAAAATTTGAAATGACTCCTTGATCCACACGGGCTGCAGAATGGATGTTGTTAGCAGGCATTAAAGAACATTAATTTCCTTGTGCATCTCCATCAGGCTCTGGGTGACAGGGTTCTTTGTAAATGAGTAATAATTTTTTGAAAGTACTCTTTTTTTTCTGAGCAGTAGATCTTAACAATTGGCTTCAAATATTTAGTAAACCACTCTATAAATAGTTATACTGTCACCCAGGCTTTGTTGTTCCACTTATAAAGCACAGGCAGAGTAGATTTAGCAGAATACTTAAGGGTCCTAGGAATTTCAAAATGATAAATGAGCACTAGCTTCAAGTTAAAGTCACCAGCTATATTAGCTTCTAATGAGAGAGTGAGCCTGTCCTTTGAAACTTTGAAGCCAAGCGTTAATTTGTCCTCTCTAGCTATGAAAGTTGTAGATAATTTCTTCTTCCAATATTAGGCTGTTTTGTCTACATTGAAAGTCTGTTGTTTAGTGTAGCCACGTTTATCAATTTTCTTAGATAGATCTTCTGGATAACTGTTGCAGGTTCTACAGTAGCATTTGTTCATTTACCTTGCACTTTTATGTTCTGGAGATGGCTTCTTTCCTTAACCATCATGAACCAACCTCTACTACCTTTCCATTTTTTCTTCTTCAGCTTTTTTACCTCTCTCAGTCTTCATAGAATTGAAAAGAATTAGGTCCTTGCTCTAGATTAGCCTCTGATGTAAGGGAATGTTCTGGTTTGTTTGATCTTCTAGCCAGACCAATAAAACTTTCTCCATATTGTCAATAAGGCTGTTTTCTTTCTTATCATTCATGTATTCACTTGAACAGCACTTTTAATTTCCCTGAAGTATTTTTTCTTTGCACTCACAATTTGGCTAACTGTTTGGTACAAGAGGTCTAGCTCCTGGCTTATATTGGCTTTTGACACACCTTCCTCACTAAGCTTAATCACTTCTAGCTTTTGACTTAAAGTGAGAGATGTGCAACTCTTTCTTTCACTTGAAAACTTAGAAACCATTTTAGGGTTGTTAATTGGCCTGATTTCAATATTGTTGCATCTTAGGGAAAAGGGAAGCCTAGGGAGAGGGAAAGAGATGGGGGACGACTGGTTGGTGGAGCAGTCAGAACACGCATTTAGCGATTAAGTTTGCCATATCGTATGGTCGCAGCTCCTGGTGTTCCCAATGTCAACAGCAACATCAAAGATCACTGATCACAGATCACCATAACTGATATACTATTAATAACAATAATGATGTTTGAAATATTGCAAGGATTACTAAAATGTGACACAGAGACACGAAGTGAGCACATGCTGAAACATGGCGGTGCTAGACTTGATTGATGCAGTTGCCACAAAACTTAAATTTGTAAAAAGTGGCATATCTGTGAAGCTCAATGAAGTGAAGTGCTATAAAATGAGCTGTGCCTGTATACACATACAAACAGATATGTGTGTTTATATATTCTTACTATGCTCTAATTTACCCATTTTATTTCCACTGCTAAATCCTGGCTCTTGCTCTTGATCAGTTCAAACACAACCAATTTGAAGTGTTCTATATCTAAACCCCTTTCAATGCTGGCAGCTTTAACCAGGCATTTCCTCACTCAGGCTTTTAGTGCTTTCCCAATGGCCCCAGGATCAAATACTAGCATCTAACTATGGTCTTCAAAGCTGTTCACCTTCTGGCTCCATTCTTTGTGTAGCCTTTCCGCCCTCACTCACACACAGCCTATGTCTTCATGCTTGCCTTTTGGTGTTCTAAACCCTTTTGTTTAGTCTAAATCTTTCCCCTTCATGTCTGAGTTTTTTCTTAACTCTTCATGTTGATGAAACAACTTTGCTACTCAATATCAAATTAGATACTTTCTTTTCCCTACATCACATGTTGAATAACAGTTGTTCCAAGAATATTTCACACAGTATTTCCAGGTATTGTAAATTTAATACTAAACCTTTTTCTGTACTTTTATACACTCTTGTATTGTTTGTTATTTGTGAATGTCTATTACATGACATTCCTCCTTTTTTGCCACTCTTATTTTAAGCTTCCTAACAGTAGATATTTTAATACCTGCTATCAAAAAATATACTGCACATATTAAAGAATATTTGCCACCAGTGCACGGTCACAGACATCAAAAACATGATATTTATAAAAAATAAGAATTAAAGAATAGAGGTGTCACTGTTTTATATTGTATTTTGTGATCTGATAGAGAAATTTTAAATATATAGGGGGTCAGAAAATAAGGGAAAAATATTTTAACATTTTTAAGTATATGTGAATTATCTTTTGAATGACTGTTTAAGAACATGCTGAGCATTGTTATTACTATCAAAATCATTTGGACATTTATGTAATGGCAATTTATTATGCTGTATGCATTGGAACTCAAAATATAGAAACACTGTTTAGTATTCTATTTAATAGAGAGAAAGTACTTTGTTTTCCAGGTATATGTTACTTAGCTAAATGCTTGGTTTAAAACTAAATTCAAATATTTGCTGAAAAATTGGCAACATAGAGAATGGAAATAAAGAGAAAATTTTCAGGGATTTGTTTACATATGTGCCTAAGAACTAAAAGTGGCATCCTAGCATTTAGACACAGTTTTCTCTCAAAGACTTTCAAATTTCTTTTAACTCTAACCATATGTGAAGTACATGAGAAAAACATTCTAGTTATGGCATAGTTCTGGCACAAACAGGGGTTTTAAAGACAGAATTAGTATGAAAACAGAGAAGTCACTTTGAAGAGAAGATTTAAGAAAATATTAATATGACAAATATTAAGAACTGCTTTTATCAATTAAATATTTATTTCTGGGGTTACTAAATGCCTATATTACTTGCCACACATTATATCTTCATGTGGTACCTTTCTAATACGAAATATAGACTTAAAATGAAACTCTGTGTTACTCTAGAATAAATCACACTCACTTTAGTTAGAGGAGGACTTCAGGAAGGCAAATTTTGTTCATTTAAGTTTCTCACTGGGTGTAGGGGGGAGAATGAAAATTGTAAGATGAAAATTAAATACAGAAGTAAAATTATTTTTGTTCACTTAATGAGAAGTAAGAATATAGAAATGAAATGTTTACAGAATATATCTGCCTAAATGGAGAAATGATATTAGCTTCCCCCTCCATATTCCAAATCGTGGATGAAAAAGTAAGACAGTAAAAACTAAATTTATTAATATAGGATATAGCTAGTTTCTGATCCTTTTTATGAGGATATAATTTGGGGAAGTAACTATGCAAATACAGTTTAAAAATTCCTCTTCTGGAATTATCAATAAAGTCAAATGCAAACAAAGTTAATACTAATCCCTATTAGTATATATGGAAATAGCTTTAATGGACTATTAAATTGCTTCTACTTGTTATAGGTGTTTTGCTTTGTTTTAAATTATTTGGGCATTTTAGATTTGTATAGCTTCCTGTTAAACTGGCTGTTGATGTTTTTGTTTTGAGTTGATTTTAAAAAGGTAGCATATGCAAATGACTAATTAGAGACGATACCTTTCATATCATCAAATTTTATATCCATTTCCCCATCTCTTCCTTCATCAATCTGTTGTATGTGGTTGGAGATTAGAAACGTGGGAATATGTTGGTCAAAGAAGTAGACTTTTTGTGAAATCTTAGAGTTCAATAATAACCATATGTTTTTTGGCTCAAAAATGTATTTAAAATCTTGTAAGGCTATATCCTTTGATATGTAGATATGCAGAATGAATAATCTTTCTTCTCTGTGTATGTGTGTATGTGTTAAATGTTAGATTTTAACTTACAAAAGGAAACAGAGCAGAAATAATTGAAATTTCTGGAAAAAACCTGTCTTTTGCTTTAAATATACAAAAAAAACAAGCCTGAACTAATCATGAGTGGTTACATCAGCCACTGCCATTATCATGATTAACTATCATTAAAGCCATCACTGAAATGAATGAGCTCCTTGTTAAAAGGGGCACTATTTTCTTTCTGTTAAATGACAAGAAAAGAAATCAATTTGAAATGATATGTTTTCCTAATTCTAAGTGCAAACTAGCACATTTACAAAATATTTTATTGCTAAGCTAATTGTTCCTACACTAAACAATGGTTCAGGACATAATGTTTTCATTATTCCCCGCAATTCTCATTTCCTTCTCTATCTTTCTCTTCTCAAGCTTCATTTTTTTGCTACTTTGAATCTTCATTGTACATCATTTATAAATATATCCACCCCATTGATTTCCAAATGCCTCTCTATTTTTTCCATTGGTTTTTCTATTAGAATTTATAATGAAAACATATCTTTTATATAAGACAAACACTTCTGGTGTTTCTTTTGAAATCTTTACTCAATCTTCATCTTATCAAAGAGACCATATACCCAAACAGTGAATTTTCATTTAAATTTTATTTGCTTCAATAATTTAGGGATGCATTGATGTTACTATTATGCCAAGTATTTATATCTTTTATATGTAAATTTGCTCTGTTAGGTTTGCTTTTTCTGACTTTGCTTTTTAAAAACCTTTTCAATAGTGAATGATTATTATGCTAACAGATTTACTATAATAAATATTGAAGAAAGAAAAGCACCTAATGGTAAACTATGTATCGCCTTTTTTTCTTATTAAGGCACCACTGCACCCTTCCCTGACCTACATTCCAGGTCAACACAAGCTAACTATTCAATGTATTTCGGGACAGTGACAGTGCTGGTTTGTATTTCTAATTTTTTAATTTTTATGTCCTTTTTAAAATTAGAGTTCAGATTAGTGATTTTTCCTGCTTATATAAGGAAATTCTTTATTTATTTCATTCTGTTTTTGCTTAAACTACTTTTCTATATTTTATGGAAGTATTCTGTGATTTGACTTTTTGCTGTATCATTTTATATTTATATTCAAATCTCATCAAATTATTTTAGTATCTTAACTTTGAGAGCACTCAAATAATTCCCTGGTTTTGAGTTTATTGGCTACCCTTCTTAGGGTTATTTTCTTCATTTGTTTTGTAGTATCTCTCTCTTTCTCTCTCTCCCCCCTTTCCCTTTGTTTCTCATTTATTATTTCTGGGATCTCACACTTTCCAATAGGTTGCCAGTTGCCTTTTTTCTGGCATCTTTGGGCTCTGACTAGTTTTACTGGGTCTTATAATGGCATCTCAGAATATTTGCTCAATGATTACCTTAGGGAAATCAGAGACAGAATAATCAAATATTGGTTGAAATCTTGACCCCTGGTTTGTAAGTGTAAAAAAAGCAACTTTTTTTGTTAATTTACTTTTAAAAGGAGAAAGGATCTCAAATCAAAACCCTAATAAGTAAAGGACATCTTTTATTCTATTACCCTTATGAACCAAACTCTCAGTTTCCTTAGCTGCTTCTGGAACCAGAATCAATAAGCCATATTTCTTCAGCCCTGAGCACCACTTTGTGTTTTGTTCTTTTTTTTTTTCTTCTTTTGTTCTTATTCAAGAATAAGGCTATTGCTTTTGATTATTTTTTATTATAATGGTATCTCTCATTGTTTTATTTTCTCTCTCGTTGCTGTGTTCAGAGACAAGGGGAAGCTTCAAAGCATGAACTTTAACACCATCTTGACTGAAATAATATTAACTATATTTGTAACCCATGATATTTCTGAGATGTGAAGTTGCGAGTAAAGTGTTTAAAATAATAGTAACATTACATTGGGGAGAAGAGGGAGGTGGCATTTGTTCTGTTACATTTTGGGCCCCAAAATATAGTTTAGTTTCAAAATTAATCTTATAAATTTAGCCTGGAGGAAAATAAAGAGAAGAACAGAATACGTAATATTTCTCTAACTATCTCCTTTTTTATTCTATCCAATAGGTCACCCTCCTTTTCTATTTTAATCCTTGCCAACTTTTTAGAGCAAGGTAACGAGTTTGCCAATTTCTATTGTACATGTGAAGAAATGATTTCAAAGACCCAAGACACATTCCTTTTTCTTTGTTTCATAAATCATATTGAACATCCATCAAACCAAGCACTTTTGGCCTGTACTAAAATCTGCTGGATTTGAACTGGCCACTAGAAAAGGCTTTGGTTCTAATTATCAAAGAACTTTGCCATCCTGTTCCTCAGAGACTTAATTTTCTTACTTTATCTTTACTCCTGTCATTTTCTAATCACTGTTCTGACATTGAACTGCATTAAAAAAAAAAAAAACTTTAACTCTTCAAAAAGTCAGGAATTCAAGCAAAATGTGAGTTCAGCTTTTATTCTCTTACTTGATCTCCACTCTCTTACAAATTCCTTAATTCTTACGAAGAACACATTTGCGATCTAATTAAAATGTCTATCTAATTTTCTGTGTCATCTATCTATCTATCTATCCCATTTATACTTTGGCTTTGTCATTAGGCAAAGGGAATATAGTATGTTGCAATATAGTTCAAACTGGCACAAACTTATCAGGATAACTGGCACAAAATATTAGTTAAACAGCAGGACATTTATACTGTGGCTAAATGTAAATCATACTACAGTGGATGAAAGTAAGCCCCAAATCTTAATGTAGTCCATTTTGATCTAGGCTAAACACAAAACAAATTTTTCTCATGGTCTAAAAGTGTTTAATATTTAGAAGCAAAACAAGATAAAATTTTTAATTTTTTTGTTGTTTGCATTAAATAAACATAGGACTCTTGGCTCTCACTGCTCTTTAGTAACAATGCCAACCTGTAACAATCCAAGCTGTGACAGAGAATAAGCTTTTGCCACATTTCTGTAAACAGAGCCATCTCAGGCTATCAGCAGCCTTTTCAGTGGAGAAGAGAGGTGAAGATGATGGATAATAGTGCTCTTCCAGGAAGAATGCATTTGAACCAGCCACCTAATAGAAAATAGTCAAAGAAATGAAAGTGAAAAAGAATGAAAGAAAGAGAGTTGGACCTTCTTGGGAGAAGCCCAGCATCACTTTGCGCTTTGAATCTACTAGAATGCAAAGAAAGATCATTCTGTTGTATAATAAATTGAAATCTCCACCCCGAGGATTAACGCTCAGTACAACCCAATTCAATGTCTATCTTTCACTCCACAAGGCAAATTCTGGAAAAGAAAAATTCATCCATATTTCTGTAATCTCTAATTAAATCTTTAATTTAATTCATTAATCTGATAAATCCCATACCATGCCTTGCTCATAGGAGGTAATAAATAAATGCTAGTTAAATGCTTGGATGAATCACTAGAATATCAAGTTATTTTAATAACTTTTTTATTACTTCAGAATTATTCAGGGTTCTCTAGAGAGACAGAACCAATAGAATACATAGATAAATAAACAGACAGACAAGAGAGGATTTATTAGGGGAATTGGAGCACACAGTTGCAGAAGCTGAGAAGTCCTACAACAAGCTGTCTGCAAGCTGGAACCCCTGGGATGCTCGTAGCAAGCATGGCTCATTCCATGTCTGAATGCCTCAGAACAAGGGAAGCCAATGGTGTAACTCTCAGTCTAAGGCTGAAAGCCTGAGAACCTGGAGGCTTGCTGGTGTAAGTCCTGGAGTCCAAAGGCTGGAAAGGCTGGAGTTCTGATGTCCAAGGCAGGAGACAAAGAGTGTATCCCAGCTCCCTGAAAGAGAAATCAATTTGCCTTTTCTTTGTTTTTGTTCTATTAGAGATGCAAGCTGATTGGGTGGTGCACCCCGCCCCAACATTGAGGATAGATCTTTACTACTGATTCCACTCAGACTCACATGCTAATTTCTTTTGGAAACATCTTCACTGTAGTTATTTCATAATCCAGTCAAGCTGACACCTAAAATTAACCATGACAACTTCTTACCCTCCTAACTCACTGTTGTGCATCTCTGCTTTGGTAAAATATGGCAATATAAATCCAAATAAGATACTGTTTTATCATCATATGATTACTTTCAGCAATACAGTATAAATTGTTATGAAGTTGCTTTAAAAATATGATATGAGCAGATGTTTTCTTGAGTTTTCAATACTCTCCTTAAAGTCAAAACTGTTCCTCTCTCCATTTAGTGTACAGTGCCTGATAGGTTCTCAGTACATTTGATTTGTAAGAATTAATTAATGCAGGATATGTACAATCAAGAAAGTCTCAAAAATATTTTTTAATAGTATTTGTTTTATTTACTTTTATTTCATCTTATGTAGAGCACTTCAATTATTTTCCTTAGTTGTTAAAAGCAGGTAGTTTATCCTTTTCAAACATATGCATCCTAACACTATACTTACTTCATTGAACTTAGTTACTGCTAAGGAAATACATAAAAATATAGAAAAAGAATGTCTAGTTTGATATCTTTCTATATCAGAATATCTGATTGACTCTATAGCTTTATCAACATCATGCTGGTATATATTAATAGTTTATGAAATAATTATGATTATGTTTGCTTGATTCATGGAAATTTACACAGAAAAATGTCAAATCAGCTAAAACTTTCTTGTAAAGATATTTTTAATGAGTCTCAGGCCATTCATAGAATTCCACAAGATATTTGAAATTCTGAAGTGACAAAAACTATATTATTGTCAGTTAATTGCTGAATATTTATAATAGCTAGTATATCAGATTCTTGTCAAACTCATGAAAACATACAATTATATTCATATGCTATTATTATACTTTATAGGCCATTGTATTGTTTTAGAAAATCATCCTGCGTAGTGCATTTGTGTTACATTTTTAAGATATTGAGTTTATTTTATTACTTTACAAAATTTTATATGTTTATATCCATTTTGTTTTAACACTTTTTTGTTATGTTCAAACATTCTATAGAACATTATAGAAATTCACCTATACAGAAATCCTCAAAACAGAGTATTCAAATATTTGTGGAAAGCAATTAGGCATGTGTTAATGGACAGACACAATAGAAGGAATAATAGTGTGGGTACATACTGCACATAACTCAAAATGAATGTCTCTTTGAAGAGGGCTGTGTTGGGCTTACCCCGCACACCATTCAACAAGAGAAGGCAGAGATCACTAATAACAGACACAGAGAAATAAATATTTGAGTGAGCAATTTCAGCTAGCCCATTTTATTAAATTCATGTGACAAATAAAAGGAACCATCAAAGTGGGCTTCTGATACTCAGATGGGAAAGGAGCAAGGTTATCTGGGAAAATTATTAAATCGATTACTGAAGTGATGGTAACTATTTATTGATTGTTTGGTCTATTATTAGGTGAGTCCATTTACCTGGATAAATAGATTATTATTTAAATTGAGAGGCTCAGGTAATATACTCCAAGACATTTTACCTTTTTGAGACTTTTCAACACTTGTATATGTTCTGTTGAGAAACATTGGTACCATTTTTGGTTTATAGAAACATTTAAAACAAAAATATACAAATGAGAACTCATCTGGCATTAACTCTAAATGGAAAGCCTTATTTTAGTCATCTTTTATGGCAATGTTAATTTGAGATAATACATGCTTAGGTTACAATGTTTAAATGATGCTCAAATATGTCACATTTGTATATGGAAACACTAATGATTTTTAATATTTTATAGTAGTAATTCATAATTCCTCAGGTTCTTATTATAATATTAGTGATCTTTAAATTTAGATTACATGACTAATATTTATTTTTGCAAGCAAATTAGCATGACACCTGGCCAGACTGATATCTAGCCAGGATACTAAATTCTGTGGGGCTGTGACAGTTTATTATGGCTGGTATCCATTTTGATTAGTTGGTAGCCTGGCTGCTATTGTTCAATATTTGAGGTCACTTCTTCACCAGACAATATTAGGGACAGGTAAAATGTTCATATGTGCTCAGTAAGAAGGTTAATACAAAAGTCAATGAAAGTTTGGAAAACTGTATGCATGTCAAAACCCAAGGTAAGTCTGTGTACGTTTGGTTTGTGGAAGCATGTTATATCCACAGGCTGCATTTTGATTTTGGTATTTACTCCAGTCCTTCTCACTTAAAATAAAATATAAATTGACAGGTCAGTCTAAGTAAATTGATTCTCTCAGGTATCCTTTCTTTCAATCATTTATCTTGTCTCCTGTTATCTACTGTAAAAATGCAATGGCTACTATTGGATATTGTATTTCATTAATAAACAAATATGCATTTCACAGATTATACTATAAAGAATGTATTTTAATCACAGAGTCCTCATTTACTAAATTAGCAATAAAGTTTGCTTTTCACAGTAGTTTATATAGGAAATAGTATTTTGTTTCATTTTTTAAAATATTTCTATTGAAATATAACATAGAAAAATAGGAAAATTTTAAGTGTACAGCTCAATTGATTTATGCATAGTAACATGCCTATAAAACAACCGTTCATATTGAGATGTAAAATATTAACAACACTCTAGAAGCCCCCATGTGTCTCATCACAGTTATTATGCACATTGCAAAGGTATAAAATATGCTGATTTCCATCACCATTTTTTCATTTTTGCCTGTTTGTGAACATTCTGTAAAGAGTGCATTCCACATTATCCAATTATGTCTGGCATTATTAACTCAACAATCCAATAATGATATTTATCATTATTGCTCAAATAGTTTGTTCTATTTCCTTTTTGTGTAATATTCTACTATATAAATACACAGTATTTATTATTCATTCTATTGATAATTGATATTTGGGTTCATTTTTTTTTTACCTTAACAATGCTTTTTAGGTTGTTTTTATGGCTGCTTAGCAGCTACTTGCTTTTTCTTTTATTTCTTTCCTTCCTTCCTTCCCTCTCTCCCTCTTTCCCTCTTTCTTTTCCTTCCTTCTTTCTTTCTTTCTTTCCTTCTTTTTCTTTTCTTAGCAACTTCTTAGCCTGTACATGCACAAATTAGAAAAAGCAAATTACTCAAGAGGAAATTAGGTGCAGAATATTGTCCAAGCTTTTCTGAAAATTAATTTTCATCAACTGTTCTCTTCGAAAGTCCTGTCTTCTAGGTTTGGCACATAATACCAAAAGACGTGATCTTGAATGCCATCAGCTCAAATACTGAAATCCTGAAAGACCAAAATCCCTAAAGCCTAAATACCTAACATTTAAATGGACCCCAAAACCATAATGACAGATTTGGAATTGGGTGAAATCAAGTCCTCTAAATGAATAAAGTTTGTTTTTTTTTCATTTAGCCAAATGAACTTGGTGCAAAATTAACCTGAGTGGATTGGCTGTGAGATATGGCAACCACAAAAATTTCACTTTAAAATTTTATCATTGTCTGCATTGGCATCACTTCCAGCCAGGAGCTTTTAATGAATTAAAGCCACTTTTGCCTATAGAAGTCAGAGAAGTTACTGAATGATTCAAAAATAATTATGTGCACGGTAGGATAAAAATACACTTACTGGTATAAAAGTAGAGATATAGACCAATGAAACACGATAAAGAACGCAGAAATAAAACTATCTACCTACAACCAACTGATCTTTGACAAAGCAGATAACATACACTGGTGAAAGGAAGCCTTATTCAGTAAGTGGTGGGAAAATTGGATAGCCACATGCAGAAGAATGAAACAGGATCCCTGTCCCTGGCCATATACAAAAATTGAAAGACTTAAATGTAAGGAATGAAACCATAAAAATTCTAGAAGAAAACATAGGAAAAAACACTCTAGACATCAGCTTAGGCAAAGTATGTATGATTAAGACCCCAAAAGCAAATATAGCAACAACAAAAATAAATAAATGGGACTTAATTAAATTAAAAACCTTCTTCACAGCAAAGGAAATAGAATAAGTAGACAACCTACTGAATGGGAGAAAATTTCACAAACTATACATCCAATAAAGGGCTGATATCCAGAATCTACAAAGTACTCAAACATATCAGTAAGAAAAAACAACCCCATTAAAAAGTGGCCATGAACAGAAGTTTTTCAAAAGAAGATAGACAAATGGCCAGAAAACATGAAAAAAAAATGCTCAATATCACTAATCACCAGGGAAATGCAAGTTAAAACCACAAAGAGATAATAACTTACCCTGTCAGAATGGCCATTATTAAAATGTCAAAAAAAATAGATGCAGGCAAGGATGCAAAGAGAAAGGATTGCTTATACACTTTTGGTGGGACTGCAAATTTGTACAACCTCTATAGAAAACAATATGGAGATTCTTCAAATAAATAAATTTAGGCATACCATTCAACCCAACAATCCCACTACTGGGTATCTACCCAAAGGAAAAGAAGTCATTTCACCAAAAAGACACTTGCACTCAAATGTTTATCATAGCACAATTCACAATTGCAAGGATGTGGAATCAACCTAAATGCTGATCAATTCATGACTGGATTAAGAAAATGCATTGTGTATATATATATATACACCGTGGGGCACTACTCAACCATAAAAAGCAGTGAAATAATGTCTTTTGCAGCAACTTGGGTGGAACTGGTGGAACTGGAAACCATTATCTTAAGCAAAATGTCTCAGGAATGGAAAAACAAACACCACATGTACTCCGTAATAATTGGGGATTAAACAATGGGCACACACGAGCACAAAAAGTTGTAAAGTTCATTGAAAATCAAGAAGGGGTCTATTAAAAGGGATGAGGGGTAAAAAACTAACCTACAGGGTATAACGAACACTGTTCTGGTGATGGGCACACTAAAAGCCCTGACTTAAGCATTATACAAGTCATCCACATAATAAAAAATATGTGTACCCCTTAATATTTTGAAATTTAAAAAAATTTAAAAATGGAAAAAGACTCTATGCAATAGTGTTATATTCAATCACCAGCATTGTTTCCCCAAATTGTGTGGTCTGTATATGAGTGCATGTGGAATGGATATCTGCTTACCCCAAACAACACAGAAACATAGCACAGAAGATGGGAAAATTTAATAATGAATGCTCAGGTCAGTATATATCAAATCAAGGAAGAATTGCAGAAAGTGCAGTACCACGTCTGTAGAAAAGGAGTCTGAACATATTCTTTGAGAAAAGCCATGCTATTAAAAAAAGAAAGAAAAAAGCAGCTCTTCATAGCAATGCAAGATTTCAAAACATGGTTAATGATAATAAAAGTGGGCCAGCTCCTATCAACTGCCACTGTGCAGTTGCCCATAATCTGTCCCTATAATATACTTTTTCATATGTTGAAACTTTTTAGTTTTTTGTTTGTTTTTTCTTTGTTTAGTTTTTTTCCACTATTTTAAATTGTCAGCATGTATTTTTTTAAAATTCTCTATGCTATGTATTCCATCTTCACTTCATTTATCATTTCTAATACTGGAACTAAAAATTGTGTAAAGACTTTTAGAGGGTTCTAATTTGTTTTATTAATTTTTGGCAAATTTGACTCCAGAAAAATGTGTTATGAAAATGTTGACTTTGTATATAAACATTGTGTGTGTACATAAAAACATTGAAACATCTTCAATAAATAAAGGGATGTATTTTCAGTCTATCTGCATTTGTGAGAGATAAAATATCTCAAGATCTTGGCTCTTTGGGTGACTGCATATGCTATGGTGGTGGTGACCCAACTCATTCTTTGATCCATCTTGTCAAAGGGCTTAGATTGTCCATTACAGTATTTCAGATGACTGCACTTATAAAGCTAGGTGCGCACAATTACCAACCATGGTGATATGCACTTAAACTTTTCCTCTTTTGACTTATTTCTTTATGAACATGGTTCATCTGCTCATAACTGTTATACCTATGCAACTGTCATTAATATACCTAAATGTTTGTGCTTACAAAAACACATGTTATTATTATTTCCTATTTTAGTGTGTAAAGTGGTCTATGAAGTGTTCTATTGTGTTTTTATATGTTTCTCAAATAAACCCCTTTTAAAAATATAAGTAAATATCTTTCAAATAATTTTAAAATATTTTTCCAGAATGACATTTTAGGGATTTTGATCTTTCAAAATTTCATTCAAAATTATAGTTTTGGGATTGTGTCTTTCGGCATTATGATTGACTCCCCTGTCTTCTTTGGTAACCCTGAACATAATTTTGGTCTGTAATGCTATTTTATATATATGAAACCTACATATATATATGTGTGTGTATACACACACACACACACACACACACACGGGAAAGTGTCCAGCCATTGTCAATAAAATGAGAACATAGTCCATGGCCGGATACTTTCTAGACAGCCTGTTTACGCACACACACGTGCGTGTGCATGCACACACACAGACATATATGTTTTAAACCACAGTTCCTAGCTCATAACTCCCATAGCTGTTATTATTTCCTAAGTGACTAAAACAATAAGCATATCTTTTGCTAAAATATTTGGCCTTTGTCCTTGGGTCCTGAAGCAGCTTTGGAATAGCTTCAAAAAAAAATAAAAGTAATAAAAGTGAAAGTCTTTTATTATAATGATGGGACACATTAGGCTTCAGAGGAAGGCCTCAGAAAACAGAAAACAGAATAGCTCTCTCTCTCTTTGATCTTCTCTTGGTCTTCTTTCACCTATACCTTTTTCTCTCCAAGGCAGGACTCTAATCTTCCCCCACCTTTCTCTCTTGAAGATTTCTATAAAGAAATTCTCTTACTTACCATGTCTGATTGTGGGTATAAGTCCCCATAAGGCCCCATTCAGAAGAGGTTTTGCCCCATACCTCATGGAATGCTGCACAGAGAAGCCAAGAAGAATCTGAGCACATAGGCCTTGCTGGGGTTCCCTACTCAGTCTATTAGTATTAGATCACACCCTTTTTGTCCAACTACATTTCCACGTGTTTATCCATGGTTCGTTCATGTTTTTCTAATGCAGTCTCCATAAAAGGCCCAAGAAAATGGGGTATGGAGAGCTTCTGGATAGCTGAACTCTTGGAGGCTTGCAGAAAGGTGAACAAGAATTTATCCATGTGCCAAGAGGGTGGTGCGTGTCAACTCAACAGAAATGGAAGCTCCTGCACTGGTACCCTTCCAGATTTTATCCTATGTGCCTCTTCATCCAACTGTTCATATTGTTTAAAATATCCTTTGTAATAACACAGCAAACATGTTTCCTAGTTCTGTGAACAACACTAGCAAATTAACTGAGCACAAAGAGGAGTTGACAGGAACCCCAACTTGAAGTCAATTGGTCAGAATTTCAGAGACCCAGATGTGACTGGTGTTTGATGTGGGGGTAGTCTGGTGAGACTGAGCCCTCAACCTGTGGGATCTGACTCCCTCTCCATAATTTAATTGGATTAGAAGACATCCAGCTGGTGTCCGCTGCAAAAGTAATCGCTTGCTTATTAGTGGAGAGAAATCCCCACACATTTGGTCACAAAAGTCTTCTGCGTTGATTGTTGTGGTGCGGGAGCCGAGGTAAAAGAGTTTTGTTTTGTTTTTTTCTGCACACAATTCAAATTAGATGAAAGTCTAGAATGTTTCATGAAGTCTTTTCGCATTTTCCATTCTATACCTTTCACGGAGAAGAAACAAATGTCCAGTGGCAAAAAAAAAAGTCCTGGGAGTAGCTCATGTCTTCATATCTCTAGTTTCAAATTGCACTTCAAGTTGACTGCTAAATTCTGATCAAAGGGTTTACATAACGTTCCCTTTTTATAAGAAAAGTTAATTAAGTTAGGTTGTTGCCACAGTTTTCAACCATCATGGATGTCATGAAATTTCAATTTTAAAATAGCACTTTTGTTATTTCGATGTTTCACTTAGTCACTCCATACCCCCGAAAGGTAAGCTAGTCTAATAAGGAATATGACATCAGCAAGATATATACCATAATATTTTAATCAACATTTCAAATAGATTTTGAAAATCTCTATTAAAAGGAATATCTGATCTTAAATATTTTATTTAAAAATAATTTCAGATTTTCAGAAAAATTTCAAACACAATACAGAGATCCCCTATATATCTTTCACACAGATTCCTCTATGCTAACATTTTACTGTTTACTTTATAATTTCTTGTGGATATTATTATTTTAACTATTTGAGCATAAGTTGCATATATGATACTAATTTACATGTAAATACTTTAATATGTATTCTGTGAAGACAAGGTATTCACTTACATAGCCACAATTTCAATTATAAAAATTAGGAAATTATTAAAAAATTAGTATTATTTTCTAATCTATTGGTCTTACTGACATTTTTTCAATTGTCCCAATCATCTCTGTCTTTTCGAGGATTTTTTTTGTTCTGATTTAACATCCAATCCAAGATCACATGTTGCATTTAGTTGTCACATTGTTTTAATCACCTGTAATTTGTAATATTTCCTCAGTCTGTCTTTGTTTTCTATTACCTTGATGTATTTGAAGTGCACAGGCCATTTATTTTTAGGAATGTCCTTCAATTGGAAAAGTCTAATGATTGCTTCTCATGAGATATATACTACACAATTTTGGCAGCAATAGTAGAAGTTATGCTAATTTTTTCAGTGTGTCATAGCAGAAGTAATACGCTATCCTTTATTCCCTTTCCAGACAATATTAACTTATATTATTTGGTTAAGATTTTATCTACCAAGTGATTTCAGTCTAAAGTTACTATTTTATATTTTGTAATTAATAAGCATCTTACAGGCAGACATTTTGGTACTATGTAAATATCATCACATTACTCTTCAAAGTTTTACTCAATAGTTTTAGTGTTTATTGATGAATCTTGCCTGAATTAACAATTATCATTGTGATGGTTATCAAATGGTGATTTTTCTCACTCTATCATTTATTGTACATTTCACAGCATTTTATAAGGATGATTGATTCCTTGATTTATAAAGTTATTTATTTATTTATGTCAATATGGAATTGTGGATTATTATCACATTTTATGCTTTATAATCTATTGCTATATTCATTTTCATACTCTTTTCCATGTTAGTTTATCTTGGCATTGTTGGATTTGGTTGACTAAATTTATTTAGTCTTTTTACCTTCAATTGAGAAGTGATATCATGTGTAATTTACCTCTTTTTTTACTATTTTTATCAAGTTTAAATTACAAGACTATACTTACTTCATGAAAAAATTTTTGAAGCTTTTCCCTCAAATTTCTATCTTCTTGTATTTGTCAGGGTTTTCTAGAGAAACAAAACCAATAGGGTGTGTGAGTGTGTGTAGAAATTTATTACAAGAAATTGGTTCACACAATAATTATGGAGGCTGAAAAGTCCCCAGGCCTGCAGGGTGATTTGGCAAGCTAGAGACTCAGGACGGCCAATGGTGTAGATACAGTCCAAAGGACACCAGGCTCAAGACTCAAAAAGACCCAGATATTTCAGCAGGAAAGAAAAATGTTAACATCCTAGTTTGAAGGCAGTCAGGCAGGAAGAATTCTCTTATTTCAGGGAGGGTCAGTCTTTTTGTTCTGCTCAGACCTCAACTGATTGCATAAGGCCCACCATATTATGGAGCAAAATCTGCTTTACTTGGTCTACTGATTTAAATGTCAATTTCATCCAAAAACATTCTCACAGAAACACTCAGAATAATATCTGACTAACTATATGGACACCTCATGGCCTGGTCAAGTTGACCCATAAAGTTAACCATCACTGTTTTGGAAAAATGTAAAGATTCTTTGACTCCCATTCTAAAATCATCTGTTCTTGGGGTTTTTTGGTGAGCTAGTTTCTTAAAAACATTCTCCATCTCCACTACAGATATCGGTCTATTTGAACATTTTATTTCTAATAAGGTAAACTCAATATGCCTAGCATATTATTTTTATTTACATTTTCTGATATCTGAGCATTTTTATGTTATTTAAAAAATCTTATTTCAATAGTTATTTCCTCTTCTTAGATTTTATTTTGTTACCTGTACTTTTCCATTCTTCATCTTCATTAGCAAGGTGCATATGTATTTTATTTAATCTCTTTTTAAAAAATGCACAACTTCAGTCCATTAATTAGGTCTTATGATGTTTCTCTTTTGTACATCATTGAATTCTATCTTATCTTTATATTTTCCCTTTTCCTGCTTTCTTGATTTGTTATTGTTTTTTTCTCAGTTTATTGAGCTGAAAATTTACTACAAATATTTTTACTCTTTCATTTTCATAAAAAGTATTTATAAATGAATTGATGTATGATCACTGTTCTAAATAATTCAATTGAATTGTGTGCGGAAATAATTGGTTTTACTTGTTATTTTAGAAAGCTGGTAATTTCAGTTGTCTTTCCCCCTTTATACAAGCGTTTTTAGCATTTAAAAAAATGTATTCTCTTCTCATTTTTAATCTTTTGGTTGTTTCTCTGCATTCCTACAATATTCCTTGTGGAATTTCTATTTTAATTAATTCTTCCTTGGGAACCTTGTACCCAAGTCTTTATTTTTGATACAATCTTCTCTTTGTCTTCTATTTCTTTCATAAATCAATTAATTCTGGTTTTACTTCTACCTATCTTTTGGTCAATTTATGTTGCTAGGTTTTTTTTTAATGTCTTAATTTTCAATGTCCTATCATATCTACAAAGTCACTTGGAAGTGGAACACACTTTTCTGTCAGTTTAGCAGATTGGGTTTCTTTACTAGCACTTCCTGGGGAAAAGGGAAGGAGAGGTATTGAATATCTTTTCTTTTTTATGTGTTTTTCTTTTCCCCAGGATCCTTAATTCCCCCTCTCTATCACTGTCTCTCCACAGCATAATTGTTATGTTTTTGTCATTGTCTTCCAGTTATACTAAAGATATGTCTTTAGTTTTATATGCTTTTCATTTTTAACTTTTATAAAAGATGATTTGGGAAATTTTGCTTTAAACAGCCACCATTATTCTCAGGCATCTCTGAAAACTCCCTGTATACGTTTGTTTTGTTTTCTTTCGTCTTCCTAAAATTATCATCTCATAACAAAAACCCTACTCTTGTGAAAAAATGTGCTTGTACCTCTGTTATACCAGTATGCTCTTTGCCATATTATATCTTTACTGGAAGACACTAGACATCAATGAATATGTTGAGAAAGAAATTAAGAAAGATAATAAAGGAATAAATAGCATATTTGTAGGAGGTCAAAACAGGCTTTATATTAAGAAGTACAGAAATCATGGACATTGCCATGTATCCAGATATAATTTTTAAATGCTTCCACAGGACATATTAATACAACCAATGTTAGATTTAAATTTTTGAATTTTTAAAATATTTTTGAAATATATATTCATTTTTACATAAGCATATGCATTTCTACCTAAAACAAGGAGGCATTTTGAAGAGTTCCTAGAGAAAACTCTAAGAAATTCAGATTTTTTACAGGCATAAAAAAATTATGAAAGAGTGAACTTATTGTCAAAAGTAAGTATAAAAGTTTAAAAGAAACCTATACCCCCAAAAAGTGAAAATGGTCCATAAAAATCTAGGACTTATGAAATGACCATTTGACCCATTTTTAAAGTGAAGAAAAGAAAAAGACACGGTAAATTGACATTGTAGAGAAGATAGAAGGATATCATGAATAGGCACATCCATTTAATTTTTTCATATTTTTATTTCATATATTTTGTTTTGAGCTTTATATTAGGCACTTGGACTGTAGTTTTTATTCTCACATTTTAAGATCCTCATGAAGTCTAGCAAAATTTATCATATATTGTGGACATTTGTTAAGCTAATTTGAATGCACTGATGAATGGGTTAGATATGAATACAGACTGTAATGCCCTATTTTTTAATTCCCTGGGGAGAAATGTGGTTACTGCTATTACATATATTTTCACTGGTTAGTTGCCTGCTCTTGGCATTTTATTTTATGGAAGTGTTTTTTGTTTTGTTGTGTTCTGTTTTTTCCTATATAGAAAGAGTATTTAAAAAAGAGTAAAATAGCATTTTCGTAATTGATTTTCTTTTATTTAATTCCTCTGATATGCATAAAGAAACTTCCTCATAAATATTTATACATGACTCTATTTGGGGCACTAGGTCTATAAATAATAAAATTATATTACAATAATTAATAAAATGTAAAATAATAATGTATAATTATGTTTACCATGCCTAATTTTAATAGAAAAAGACAAAATATGTAACCTCTGTCAATTTACCACAGAAATAACACAATTTTATAAAACCTCATGATTTGTATTTGTATGGGCAATCTGAAACTTTTAATGGAGTTTTTCAAGTTAAGTAATTATTTTTCATATTTTATTATGAAAATATCAGTAAATATCCACTGAAGTTTTAATTTCTGAATACCGTTGTGATTGAAAGTCACTTTGGCTTTGTCAGTAGGTTTTCTATTCCTTTCTTTTTTATGTGTACAGCTGAAGACTGCAAAAAGTATTGCTTATCAGATTAACAAAGGAGTTCAGCATTCAAGGGAGGAATTTGCATTTTTTTAAGATTCACTTCTTGATATACCCTCTGCTGTCTTACAAGAGTGAAATACCTGTGGGGAATTAAATATTCATGGATTATAATTTGCCACATACTAGTTACCTACTTTTGCAGAAGGATAGTAAAACTAATTTTCCCCCTCTTTAATAATTATGGTCTCTTGCTATTCATTTTAACAGGATTTCCTGATACAAATGTATAATCAGCTACCATACATTTTCTTACTCAAATATCTTTTTTTTCTTAACATCATGAGAAAATTATATTAGGATATTAACTTTTTTGATATCTTTCTATACAGACTATTTGGAGATATTTTTAAAAGAGAAAATAATCTTTCTGATTGTAATACAGCTCTAATGAAGGCAGAGCATGGAAGAAATAGTCTGTTGGCATTTCTTTGACCTCTATGATCAGAAGAGCTCCCTAAAAGGTGCTTTTTTTGTAATGCATTTTTATAATTGTGTATGACTTTGATACAAAGTATAACTATGCTCAAAGGCCATACTTCATTTGAGGAAAATTATAGACTTATGCTCCTGAATACATAGAGACTGAGTTCTTAAATGCACTTCAGCAAATTCTTTTTAAGTGGGGCATTTTTATATGGCCCCAAAGGGTATTGGAATCATCTAAAAGGTAAAAATGTATGTCAAGAGGCTCTGAAATAAGCCTACTCTTGCAGTTGTTAAAATTTGAATGAGAGTTGAAATGAGGTGAACATAGTAATAGAGAAATAGAAAAGTTGGAAAAGAACTAGCTTCCCTGGAGATTCCATATTGACTTTCCATATGACTTAAAAATCTTATGGGTCTGCAATTATAAGGGTCCTTAGGTCAAAACTTCCTTGTCTTAGCAGGGTTTGTGTTTTGATGGATTTAACTGGGACAACTTCTATATACTGCGTGAAACTAGGTTGAAACTAATGGATATTAGCCATACCTATTTTAGTTCTAATACCCTTTTGTGTTTTTGGGAGGGTGGGAGGAAGCAGGGCTTGTCGAAACACTTCATAGCAATCTTAGACTATTACTTATATCACAGATTTATAGTATAATCAGTTGCATTTCTGAATTTTCTCATTATTTCATGATGTCAAGAAAATCAATAATGAAGAAGTAAAAGCAAAGTTAAGCAAATATCTGTAGATTTGATATCAAGCATTTCAAAAATGTCTTTGCTTTTATTAGAGGAATTTATGTAGCTCATTTAATTCAAAGCGGAAATACAATAAAAATAGAACTCTTCACTGAAATCATATGTCAAAATTAAAGAGCATCTTTAAATAATAAAATCAAAATTATGGATAACATGAAAGTGAAGTCCATTTATTGGAAGGTAAGTAATTTAAGGCAACATCAACTTGCTTACACTTTGTTACATGCTATACTTGTATATAATTATATATAGAATATACAATTTATTGATTCATTCCACTGTTGTCATTTTAGCTCATGGATATTTTGGTCAAGAATTTTGTCTGCACTGTGGATAGCACAGGACAGATAGATATAAATATATATTTTTATATATGTATATAGATATATATATTTATAGATTTATAGATATAAATATAGATGCATATATGTATAGACATGTACACACACACATACACACACATATCTCATTTTTGTCCTGGAAAGCATTATTTATTTGCAACTGGTTTTTCATATGTCATATGTTCTTCATAATTGTGATATTTTTATAGATTCACAGCTCATTTCCATTTTCATTATTCATCTTTGAAAGAGGAGTTTCTCACAGGTGGAATTGTGTGTAAGTTAAATTAGATGTCACTTTTCTCCATCTAGAAGCAGTATTCAACTGGAGAGTTTTCTACACTTTGGCGTGACTGACACAAAGTCAGGAATCTTCCTAAAATTATGGCTTGCCTTTATAAACTTTTATTTCGATCTGCCTCCTTGGTGCTCAAAAACAAGGAGATGAAGGTACTTCCATGGTTAATTCATATTCCAATCCTTATTGCTCCAAATAAAGCAACTTAGGTTTTGTAGCTTAGGCTGATAGTACTCCTGACTATCAAGAATTTTGTTCCTGGATATCTCTAAGGACAAGCCTCTGTCATCTTCTAGGCTTTGTCTCACATACGGTTCTCTTAGATTTCCCCTCTTTTTTTGTATTAATTTTTATTTATTTCCCCTTAAATATGATATTTGGAATTTTAAATCACTTCCAATTTCATCAAAATAAGGGTTTATTTTCTCCTATTTTGTTATTGTGTAATTTTCAGGTAAAATGTGAAATTAATCCATTAATCCTCAAATGGCAAAGGCTAATTTATGTATAGTAAAGGGTAGATTTGAATTAAATTAATTATTTTTTAGAAAAAAATCTGTATTTATTTGATACTAGGTAAATAATTCGTGGAAAAGATACACACATATATAAAATAAATTAATGGAAAATGTGTGAGGTATAGAAGAGAGCTACAATGAAATGTTTTGGAAATGGAAAAGAATAAACTGTTTTGAGTTAAGAAAATAGAATTTGTATCCACCAAATTTTGCCATTTGAACTAGTTTAGAATGGTGAATTGGATTTCCTCTGTTTAGACAGTATTTGAGAGAATAAAACATGAAATTTTGCTTGATTTCTCTTGTAAAAAAATATGCCATTTGAAAAGTAAGACAGAATTTCTAATCTCTATATAAATTTTTGAAGTTATATTACTATGGTTTTAAAATGTCTGCCTAAGTTTCTAGTGAACCCATATAAGCTGTGTTTGTGGCCTGTGCATGCCATCTATGGATATTTGGAGTCCTTTTAGGTAACTCAGGTAGGACCCGTCTTCTTCATTATGTCTTTCTTTCTTATTTCATAATTGCTTTAGTTATCTATTGCTTCCATAACATATAACCACATATTTTGTGGATGAAAACAATACAGATTTATTATTTCACAGTTTTGCAGGTCAGAAGTCCAGATATAGCATGGCTCAGCTTGCTCTCTATACAGAGTTTTACAAGGCAGAGATCCAGGTGTTTGCAGGCTGTCTTTCTTTCCAGAGACTCCAGGGATGAGTTTGCTTCCAAACTCATTTTGGTTTTTGGTTGAGTTCAGTTTCTTGCTGGCTGTCAGCAATAATTGGACAGTTACTGTCCAATTAAATAAGCATGAAATAAAATAAATTATATAATGGCTTATTCAAAAGCATTGTATAGACAGTCTAAGATACATCCAGATCAAAATTTTGAACTAAATGCATTTTCTTATTTCTTTTTCTCTGCCTCAAATTCCTTCAGTTCCCGATGCCTCCTACACACACGCGCACACACACACACTCACTGGGTTTTCTGTCAAGTGCTTATATCCTTAAAGAAGCATTTCCTCAAGGCTACATGTCAACACTGAACATGTCTTTCCCAACACTCAATGTTAAAATGTTGAATTAACTGATAGGCTACTTGGCTGCTTGCCTAAAATTTTCCCTACTCAATTTAATGGCTAGATTTACTTAATCTTATGAAATGTGTCTAAGGTCATTAATCCATATAATTTATATAAGTAATTATTTCTAAATATTTTATGAAAAAAATAGCCCTTCCAACAGCCTGGTTCAATAAGTTTTCTGCCTCCATTTCCAGTGTTCTTACTCTGTCAAAGATACTGTGGCACAAAATAACTAGCTACTCACCAGGCCCACTTTCACTTATTTTGGAGCATTTATCTATACTAAATTGCCCTCTTTCTCTTGCAGGTAACTTCAGCCATTTGTATCTGAATACTAAGAAAATGATGTATGCCTGCATTCAAAACTTGATGTTCTGCTCTTCTCCTTTCTGGATATTGATGCAAATCAGCTCGATGAACATGGAAGCTTTATGATGAAGATGGAGGAACCACCAAATACAAGTTGCCTGCTGCTTTTACTCACTACTAGCAGGAGAGTCACCAACTCAAATCAGGCCCACCTGTTTATACCTTACGTGAGCAAAAGGTATTGTATTAAGCCAATGAGAGTTTGTGGCTTATCTGTTTTAGCAGATATCATTGCAATAACTAGTACAGCTAATGTGATGAAGGAAGCTCAGTCTTGCCCAATTAATGAACCATTATGCCTGAACAGCTGCCTATATGTTAAAATTTAGAGTCTATGATCTATGAGACTACATTAGATCTGGTGCCTATTGTGTTTAGCTTGAACCAAATCACCTGTATGTAAGCAGCAGCTTCTCCTTATAGGGTTTTCTCAGCATGAGCAGACTCCTCCCTTCATGAAATGGCAGGTTTAGCATTTCCAAATGAGAATCACAACCAAGTGCTTCATTTTATTCCATTTTATTGAAGTCCTGAAGTTCTTCTCCTTCTCTTGAGATGTCTCTTGGGGAAATAGATACACCCTCTAATAATTCAAAGAACTGACTGAGATTCTGGAAGAATTGGATGAAGCTAATATGCTATAAACCATTCTATTTCAATTCCTATCTATTCCATGAAAGGATTCAAGTCAGGAAAAAATAAAATAAAATCTGAGCACAACACACTGATTGTCACTCATATGGAAATGCAATTTTGTAATTAACACATTATTTTAAAAAATGGATAATAAAAATATTAATGCTTCATGATGCAAAATTTTAAAACAAGGAAAAACAAAAGGACTTACAAATAATTTAAATGTTATATTACAAATAGTTCAGGGGAAGATGTATAATGTAATTTAAAACAGTGAAGAAGAGGGTAATTGTAGACAAATTGGCACAAGTGAGAGAGAAGATATGATGCAAGAAAAAGCGGATTAAACGGTGTAGTATGAGATGCAACCTTGATGAAGAAAAAAGAAAAGAATAAACAAAGAGTAAAAGCAAAGCACGGACAATGAAAGTGTAGAATTAATATCTGAGTTAGGAACTCATCAGCAGAATAGAGCCTAAGCTCATTAGACTTGAGTATGAAATCTCCTTAAGTCAAATGCTGCTTGTCACAGCTGACATTCATTGGTATTGCAAGCTTCAGAGTAATTTATCTCAGATTGTTATTGACTTGTGAAGAACCAAGATCAGACTAAGTCTTATCCAGAAGTCTTCAACTATTTTTTTTTCATTAAAAAAAAATCTACAAAATTTCCAGACTGAGCAGGGCAGACTAAGCTAACTACCCATTGGGGTAGAAATTGTTTTAGATATTTTGCTCATGATCAGAGACATATTTATTTAGCCATGGAATCATTAAGCTTGTTTTACAATTATTGCTTAGTTTAAAATCAGTCAGATATTGCATGACCTGGAGGTATGAGAGGACACTGGAAAATCCCTCTTACATATTTCCCTTAAAACAACCAGGAAAATAGAGACCTGTATTTTATGAAATTATATTACAATTTAATGTGATTTTTATAATGCTGTATATAATGTTATTAAATAGTAATTCCCATCATCTGCTTCAGAGGGAAGGGTTTTTTAATGACATTCTAGAATGTATTGGAATATCCCCATGTATGTACATTTGCTAATTTTGTTTTTTGAAGAGATTTTAAGCAGAAAGTGACTTAGAAAATCTTTAAAATATCACACATTTTACCACATTTCAAAACCAAGTTTCAAAGACAACACAGCACAAAGACTAGAGCCTTGTAGACAGGACCAAAGAATTGAAGCCAGGCTCACTCTCCATAGTTTCTGCGAGATGATAACAGAAGGAAGAGAAGCACTGCATATAAATCAACTAATAAAAGCTCCATTCTTAGGATTCTAATTTGAGATAATAATAAACAAAGACTAAAATTTAATAATTGCCCTGAAATACGTGAAAATAGCATTGTACAGGTGCAGGACAAAAATAATGCTGTCAACAGTATATCTACAGCTAATAAAAATCCTTTCCTTAGCTGTTCCTCAGTATTATTCAATTAAATAAATTGAAAATTGATATCACAATCCATTATGCAAAATTCACTATTTAAAAAGTGTATCATTTATACAACTGTGTAGAGTAAATTGTATATGGTCTAACAAGATGTGAGTTTTGGTGTTTATATTAAACTATTTTGAAATCTTTAACAATGTGTGTGCATGTGTGTGTGCAACTGATATTTCATTACAACTACACAATTTTCTATTAAGTAATTACAGTTCAGCCTTGAACAATGTTGCAGTTAAGGGCACCAAACTTCTGCACGGTTGAAAGTCTGTGTATAACTTTTGACCTTTCAAAAACTTAACTAATAATAGCCTACTGTTGACTGGAAGCCTTACCAATAACATAAAGAACTGATTAACATGCATTATGCACATTATATGTATTAATATCATATACTGTATTCTTACAATAAAGCAAGTGAGAGAAAAAATGTTATTAAGAAAATCATAAGGAAGAGAAAATGTATTTACTATTCATTAAGTAGAAGCAGATTGTAAATGTCTTCATCTTTGTCTTCATCTTCACGTTGAGTAGGCTGAGGAGGAGGAGGAAGAGGAGGGGTTAATCTTGCTGTCTCAGAGGTGGCAGAAGCAGAAAAAAATCTTTGCATATGTGGACTCATATTGTTCAAACCCATGTTTTTCAAGTGTCAACAGTACTGTTATCTGTATATTTATTTATTCCTTTGTCTATAATACACAAAATCTTAGTCAATGTTACAAAACCTCCTCCTTCACTCTCACATTTCACACATGAAAAATTAATACCCATTTTTCCAGCTTACTCAATAATCTAATCATCCAAGTATTTTTTGTTGTATTTAGAATTTAATGCTCAACATTGGTTGTTGTTCTGATATTATCTATGTTATTTTTGCTGAAAGGCAGGCAGTATTAATTCAAATGCAGAGACTAAGGGCAAAACATGAATATCTAATTATATGCAAACATCCATTCTGATGTAGCCCAAATTTGCCTTGACATGAATACAAACAACTTGCAAGATTCCATCTCTTACCCCAATTAAAAGTCTAAATCAATATTTCTTAAAAACGTGTATGTCAAGTCATAAATAATTTACTATTAAGTTTAGTATTACTTCAAAATGATAATTTTCTATGATCAAGTTAGTGAATGTCTAAATACAAATTCATGCAATAATATAATATCTGGTATCTGTAAGCAAGTTGTTTTATTTTGTATTAGTATTTATAAAGAGGTTGAATAATTCTTAAAATCTTAGCTGGCATTATGTCCTCCCCTGAGAATTGCCTATTTGTATACTTTAACTATAGATCTACTAAATTTCCTAGGTGATTTAATTGAATTGAAAGTGAATTTTGTGTATTGTAGATATAGAACTTGTGTGCAGGTTTAGATATTGAAAATATAGTTTGACTCCCATCTTTTAAGATTATTTCTATTGTGTAAACTAAAGTAAAAATATAATACCTATCCCCCTTATAATTTTGGTTTTTTTTTTTTTTTTGGTTTGGAAATTTTGTTTTAAAAAAAAAATATATATATATATACACACTCCTCTTAAGATACTGTGTTTGGTTTTCTTCTATTGGCTGATTTATCCTTAATATATATTTTTAAAATTTTTGGGAGTTTATATTGTTATCTTTTAAAGTGGGAGAACACATTTTTTTTTCATGAAGCAAGCCAATATTCCCAGGACCTGAAAAAAAGGTCAGCAATTTTATCAAATCTTTCTGTCTCCTCCAGGCCTTCTCATAACTTTTTATGTTAGGCTTTGTGATATGTCAGGTTTTCTTTGGCTTGTGAGGCAGCTCCAGGATGTTGAGGGGTTGAGAGACAGCAAGCTATGCTCATTCTTTCTGTTGTCCAAAGAGATCTCCTTGCCTTAGTATTAAGATAAAATAAAATAACAATAGTTCTGTTTTGTGACATTTTACTTTATTGTCATACTATGTTTCTTCTTATAATGGATTATTTATTAATAGATATTTAGTATATACTTTAATGAGAAATGTTTGTAAATTGGTACATTTTTTTCCTGCTTTGATGTTTAGTAAATATTTTCTGGCCACAAATATAAATTTGATCCCTGGCTGGTTCAAAAATTTCAGAAAACATTAAAAGTTTCAATGCCCTAAAAATAGTTTATTCTTTGAATTTATCCTTTACAATTTTAGTTCTAATTTAATGGAACTTAGAAAATGACACCAGCAACATATAACATATTCTAAGGTTTTAGTAATAAACTTTTATTCCCTGGAAATCTATTCTCTGGTGGAAAAAAAATCATCAGTGCATCAATTTTATATATTTTCATAAATTTTATGTGTGTGTATATATATGTATATATACACATCTCTTCTCACTCTCAAAGTTTAGCTTGCCCTTTTCTAACTGTTTAGTAGTTCAGCCTGTCTTTGAGTAAATGATTCTTTGGAATTCAACATCTGTTCTCCATAAACTAGACAGATTACAAAGTCAAATGTCTACTTTTGGGGAAGATTTTAATCATTTAAAAAATCAGCAAATATTTATTATGGTCTATGAACTAAAATGTACTTGGAAAGTACTGGAAAAGAAAACATTAAGCTTATTTAAAATATCTAAAATATTTTATTAAGGATAAAAATAAGCAAGAAAAAAACAGGTCAATGAAAAAAATTAAATCATTTACTTTCCTTGAGTGCACAGCAGTGTATTAGATACTGGATATTGGTATGCATGCAATTAAGAAGAATTTATTAATAATAGAATATATGTGAACACTAATACAGCTTCCACACTCTTGCTGAAGCCAACTTCATCAACCTAGATAAATACTGTCCTCTTATAATTGAAGATTTTTAGTGCTTTTCCACAGATTTCTGGCTAAAATGCAAGACCATAATATATTACATAAATCCTCATCATCTGGACTCTCACTACATTTTATCCAGGGCTTATTTATTGTCTTTTTTTCTTGAAAAGCTTAGGGTTTCTCTAAAAGAAAGGACATGCTTTTGCATAAGCACACTTTTTTTTTTAATATCTCCATGTCTTTGTCAGTAGTTTGAGTCATAAAAACAAAGTATTCAACATACTTTAGGAAAGTATTTAATACCGGAAATTAGAGGTATATAAACTAATGAACGTTTAGGGATAGCACTAATCTAAGTGATTCCTATGAGGATGCGTGGAGGTCCCTGCAAAATTTCACTTCTGCCTCTTGCCAAAGCCTGAATGTCTTTATTGTTAAGAAGCAATAATTCTAGTCAAACCAGTTAAATTTTTCTGAGTGTTTCCTATTGAAGTTACCAAAATGAATTCTTCTTGCCGTGGAGTCTGGGAAATGTATCGTCCATGCTTTTAGCCCTTGAAGACAGGAAAGACTATAGATGAATTAAAAATGGAGTTAAGATACGTAAACAGACAATGTTTTTGTACATTTATTTCCTAAGTGTAAATATCTCAAACTCTGATCTTCACAATTTGCAATGTAACTTTATAAAAAGCTCTTCTACCCATTTAAACAGTTAATTCATTTTTCATATCTTTTATGTGGACACTGTTAATAAGCAACTTCTGACTTCATACCTGCAAGTCAGCTATTCCTTCCTCTGTGCCACACACAGTACTGTAGGTAACTTTATTATTGCAGTAGCCTTTATATGTATATATACCTGGTCCTAGACTGTATTTGTGTGGAGCTGAATTCACTTTTGTGTCAAGAAATGTGTCTACTCAATTGTCCAGAGTAGTCTTCCCATCTATATTTGGAGAATAAACTTGAATATAATTTAAAATTAATAATAAACAAACTTGAATACAATTTAAAACCAAGTATTTAATACAATATATAATAGAGAGGAAGAAATGATGATGCTAAAGAACATTAATGAAAATATTACAAAGGAAAAAGATTTTCAGCCAAACATTGAAGAATTTATGTGTTTCTAGCAAGTAAATTTGGGAGAGACTGGGCTTCCCGGCAACAGTATCTGAGGCATTGCCAGGTGTGAAAACAAAGCAATAAATTGAGATTAGGGTGAAGACTCCATTGTATTTCATAATCTTGGAAGAACTGGGATTTAAACTGAGTTGGAAATTTGGGTATATAGACACTTTGCCAAAGACAACCTTGTGTCTCAGAGGAGTTATTGAGTAAAAAAGCATCCTCTTTAGGCCTTCAGCATATGCTCTGTATCTGAAGCACTACTTATTATAATTAGTATTTTGAGTTGATTGGTTTATTCATTACTTTTTATTTATACCATACTTTATTCTAAAAAGAATTTTGGTGGTGTTCCTGTTTTCCTGAATGTCATTTTTATGTCATTACACAAAATTGTCTTCATTGCATTTAGTTGTCTTCGTATTTGAAATGAATTCCATATTACTGTAGACCTATTGAACTTTTTTAGAGAGATAAAATGTATTCCCCCATGTAGGCCATTTTCTATAAAGATTACATTTTTATAAAAATGAATAAAATGCAAGCATTTAATTTACATTTCAACTTTCCGTGATACTTATTTTTGAGAACTCTAGTTATTAAGGATATTTAAGAATTTAATAATCATACTTCTTCATGGTTTTCTGTGTCATATTGACATTTGATAGTTTTATTTTTATTTTTTAAGGTAAATTTCAGCAGGAGTCACTTTTAAGGTCTTCTAGCTCATGAAGAAGCAGAGTGAAATTATGCTTAAGAAATGTTAAAGCAAAGAAAGAGTTCATGGGTTTCTTCCTATTAAATTAGTCATCGATGAATGAATTTCTGATAGTTAAAAGAGGTCAAGAGAATCTGAGAGAAATTTAAAAATATTCAAACCTGAAATAAAAGATGTTGATTTCTTCCCCTTGAAAAAATTACAGTTACATTTTTGTCACAATTTTATATTACTAAATATTTTTAAGAGCAGAAATTAGCAACATTAGCATTACTTGAATAATATACCATAAATCTGACATAGATAGGAATTTTTTTTTTAAGAAATGAGTAGAATAAAAGTTTTCAATTGGGTATCATTTTTTTCTTTCTTTCTTTTTGGGCCTTTAACCTTCCTTTCCTCAGTTGAATTCACTATATTGAATAAAGTTGTGAAGTATGTAAATATTTCCATGGGAACAGAGTTCCTTCAGGTAAACCTGTTCTCTAAAGTATATTATTGACCTCCCTGGAAATACAGCATAGTTTCTACTAAGCATTAAAGTTGTTCAGGACTTTTACTTTGCTACTTCTCTTCTCAGGCTACGTTTTCTCCCTAGGAAATCTCATCTTCCTCCCAGGGCTTCTGTCAGTTTCTGTATATTGCTGTCTCTTAAATGTATATCTTGGCCATAGACCTTTCTACCAAAATCCAACACTATATCCAACTATTAACAAGACATATTCATTTCAACGTCTCATAGAAACTTCAAACATAACATCCAGATATTTAAATAATTACCTTTGTCTTCTCATCAACAAATCTTCCTCGACTATTTTTCCCTATTTCAATGTTGCATTATTAGTTAAACACTGCTGTATAACAAACCATTTTAAAGTTAGTGTCCCTATTTCCTCACCTCCCAAATCCAAATTTGCAATAATTGCTCGGCATTCAATTTAACTCTCCACCCACATTTTTCCTCACCATTGACCAAATGGGCATTATTTTTCAAATGGATCAAAGCAATTAACCTCAACATAATCTCCAGGGTCCATTGTTTGCCCATCCAATTATTCTTTACTGCCAGAAATAACTTTAAAATGGTAATACTATTTATGTCACTACCCTACTAAAAATCTTTATAGTCAATCTGATCCTTTTAGGATGAATTTTAAAATGCTTAAATATTGACAATCTTGATTATTCAACATGATCAGGGATATTTCTTGCTACTCTCATATTTCCACTCTTGATTCCAGTTACTCTAGATTAACGTGCTCTGCTTTCTCACAGTGGTGCCTTATACTCCTTCCACTCCGTCTTTATCATCCACCTTTATACAATCAAGTAATTTTTGGAGTTTCACCTTAAACATAATTTTCTCAGGATAGACTTCTTTTTCGCCATTATTTGCACATACTCATACCAGCCATAGACCAATTAAATCCTCCTGAGGCTATTTCTGTACTCCCCAAATGCCCTATAGTTCTATTTTATTGTACTCTTTATAGCTGTAACTTGAATTTCTTGGCTATATTGTCTTCCACTCCACTAATGACCAATAAAATGTTATGCAATGATGGAAATATTCTATAATCTGAGTTGTCCAATATAACAGTCATTAGCCATATGCAACTGTTGAATTTTTGATGTAGTCACATGGTGACTTATTTTATTCTAATTAATTTAATTTTAAATAGTTACTTGAGCTAGTGGCTAAGGTACAGCACAGCTGTAGACTCCAATATTTTCAGGACAGAATTCAAATTAATTTTTAATAGCTGTATTTCCTCACTGTCTATCAGAGAACCTTTTTAATTCTTATTGAATGCACATATGTGTGGCCCTTCTTTACGTTCTCACAAAATCTGAAAGGATATGCATGTCAGTCCATCATCAGAAAGAATGCAGTCTTCCCTGCAGCTTAATAGGAATACATTTAGAATTCCTTCAAATAGCCTTTCTTATTGTGTAAAATTGATATCATTTGGACTGTCAAATCTCTCTACTCCCCTCTACTCTTTGGTTTATTTTACATACCCCATCCCCCCAACCTTGAATCCTTGATCTGTACTTTTCATAACTGAGATCAAGGGTGGTAAGATCTTTTCATTGCCTCCATCTTGGAGGGTCGTTTTCTGTCTTCACAAATAATAGCTCTTTGTATACCCTGTAGGAGTGTCAGCTTAGGTTTTTCTCTAAGAAAAGAAAAGCATAACATTGGCTCTATCATTAGAGTTTGTAGCATCCTTTTGAAGTATTTTTTTGCTAAAAACAAGCCCTTTCACAAGTTAAGGGTATATAGCAATTGTTATATGAAAAACAAAGGCAAAAGATAGATGTTCATCTTGAACTTTTCACGGTGTATGTCATAGCATAATAGAACATTAGAACTCAATGTGGTACGTAGGTCGATGTTTTATTATTAGCATTAAAATATTTTTTTCAAATTAAATGTATATGTAGTCCTTAAATATATAATAGTCATAAGCAAAACTATTCTGACAAGTGTTGGGGGGTCTCCAGTTACCTAAGTACTCCCACTACCACTCAAATAAAACATGTGACTTCAAATCCCAGGGATTTGTGAAGCACAATTTGAAAACACTAACCTAGACAACCTCCCACATTTGAAAATTTAAGAAATAAAGGCAAGAGATCAAGTTATTTCCAAATCAGCATATTAGTGCCAGATCTAAGACTAGCTGGCATCCAATTTTTCTGACCCGTAATGTATTCTCTTTTGTTCAACTTGATTTATTTTCTTTCATGTTTTGTAATTTTCATGTTAAAAATAGCTTGCCTATTCCCATTCTTTATACAAAATATGCAGAAAAATAAAGTGAATAAATATATAATTTAGTGGTACCATATTTGAAAGGTTAAACTAAAAAGTAAACCTCTTTCATTTTTGTAAGTTGGAAGCAGTATTCAGTAACTCCCTTTGCAGATTATTCTTTGACTATTCTTTTTGAACATTTCATTTATTATATTTTTTGGCAACTTTTTTTATATCTCTTTTCCCTAACACCAAATGTATATTTCATGAAAGTAAGCCCACTTTCTCTTGATACCTGTGGATTCCTACCATCTAAAAGAGTATCAGGTATTGATCAATGAATAAAGGTTAAGAGAGATTGAATTGAAAAATTTTCTCAGAAGTGAGGACACAGGAAGGTAAAAGTGAAGACTTGCTTTATAAATGAAAAGAGGGAAAGAGAGTGGTTGAAATAACCTACAATTTGCAAAACAAAGGAGTGGTAGACATCCCATTTTCATAAATATCTGAAAATTGTCAAGAAAGGTAGATTTCTATTTTTTCAAAAATAATTGACAAATTAGGAGGGCTGAAGGGATAGTTATCCTTTTTTTTTTTGATGGAGTATCTCCTGTAAGAGCATTCTGAGCAATGAAGAGTAGAAAAATACATTATTCACTAATATAGAGAGAGAAAGGCAAATAGAGACCTTCTATTGCATAGAAATGGAGAGAAATTTTACACTGTAGGTCATATACTAAATACTATTTAGTAGACAAATTTTTCTTGTTCTATATCTCTTGAGGCCTCAGGTGTGGTGGTGAAGTACAGAATGATACGAAACATCAGGATTCCAACTGTTATTTGAATGAACTGGATGCAAAGCATAGAGAACGAAGTGCATTGTTCATATAGTAATTACAGAATATGTATGCTATTTATAAAAAAATGATATGATCAAATAATCATAGTATAATAGTACCCCTAGTATAACTAGAAGAGAATGCCTTATTTTCATTCTTTGTCTAATAATAATGTGGCTTCATGGATTCCTTTCTACTACACACACAAAAAAAATAACCTTACTTTGTACTAGCTGAAGGTTTGTGAAAGACACTACAAAATCTGTTAATGGTTTTCTTCCTCTCTTATATTAATTTAAAATTCCTAATCTTATTTCAGAACCCAAATGTATCAGATGGAATCTTTCAATTATTTTGAGCAAATCATTCTCCCTGAAACATGAAAAGGTAAATATGGATCAACATTTGCAATGCTTAATGGCCACAGTTAGTACACTTGAGAAGGCTAATGTACATTCTAGGAAATATGGAACTTCTGGGAAGCATATATGAATTGAAAGGAATAAAATTTCCATCTATGGATAGATGATTTAGTGACATCATAGGGATAAGCTTTCACCCACTTTCTCATCAATCTTATTTATTCAAGGAATTACATATATTTATTGGTTTTTCTCCAAGATTAGTTTGAATTTTAGATGTTCAGTATTTACAATCAATAGATGAGTAATTGATTACTCTGAACTAGACAATATTCTAATTTTCAAATCTGTTATTGTGAGCATTTATGGCTCACAAGCCTTAGTAACATCATAATTATCAAATTTATCAAAAAATTTAAAGGATGTAATGCTCTTAATATTTTAGCAATATTTTCTGATGACCCAATCTTAGTTTGGATATGAAGTCAGGTAAAGAATGTGAATATATTAAAAAGCTCATATTCTCACTATTATATCTTATTACAAAATTTTACAAACTTTTTTTTTCTGACAGGAGGGAATTGCTCAACATAGTTAACACTGTAAAGCACACCCTGGCACACATTTTACCATTCACCAAATGCTTCAGTGGAAGATAAAGAAATTATAAATAACACTTCTGTGCTGAAAATATGACAGCTAGAACTGTTTAATTCTTTTTGCTTTAGTCCTTTCTAATATCTGCAATACTCACAGCTATGATTCTGCTTTCTTTCTGCTTTTCTTGTGCCTTGTTTAATGGCCAGATCTGAAAACTACAAATGGGCCCTGGAAGCATGTATGTGCAATAGAGTATGACCAGATCAAACTAATCAAACTTCTTTTAGAGTAAGCATGAAGAGAAGTTTATCTGTTAGAATGCAGTATTGATAAGCAAGATCATTAGCCACAGACAGTAGTAAATAATACCAGAAATGTTGAGAAGGCATCAAGACACAACTTAGTCTTGTGACAAAGGAGAGAGATGGGAATACAAAATGTCTTCTAGGAGAAGATGTCATATGTTTACCTAGGAAGACTCCACTGGTCGTCAGGAACATCTATCATAAGTTACCATAAGACTCACTCACAATTTAGTTCATGAGACTGCAATTGGAGAAAGTGATAAAAACACCAATATTAAGAGGACTAGATACCTGAGATAACCATCTAAACAGAGAATCAGGTTCCATTTTCTTAAAATGTGTACAATTTGTGAGTGACCTTATCCCACAAAAGTAACACCTTATTGGTCAAGACAGTCACAGAGACTTATACCCCTTGTTAATAAATAATTTAATCACCCCTGGTTCCCAATTACAGTAAAACCATCTATGTTCTCATTTTTGGGCTTGGAACCATTCCTGAATGTGGTTCAGCAATTATAACAGTCTAGGTGCTTTCCACTCATGCATATTTCCAGTACCAGTGGTGTTTAAAAATCTCCCTCCAGTAGGGGTAATTCTTCTGAAGTCAACATCCCCTGAAAATCCAAGGTTATCAAAGCATGTGTTTAATTTACTCATTCATTGTCAAAAATATAGTCATCATGCCACATATATATATATGTCCCCAAAATTGTTGGCCACATATACAAACTCCTGATATCAACTTTTATAGAAAGATGGAATCAAGTTTATATATATATACACACAATACATACATACATACAAACACAGCCACACATACCTAAACATTAAACATTTGTGCTACTGTGATCTACTCATTAACACTTAAAATGTTTATTGAGCAAATCAATTGTAAACCATTGCTTTCCATTAAAGAATAGTCTCACAACTTGTTTTTCATGGATTATTAAAAAAACGCAATAAAAATTGATTGCAGAAATTATCTATTTTCGTTGGAAGTAGACCTAATTTTATACATTCCCCACACTGTAAGAGATGACTCTTCTAGTAACCAAAGAAAAATGAGAACAGTAATTTTCTGCTTTCTTCAGAGTGTGTTTAGATTAAGAGGAAACAAGAATGAGAGTATGAATATATGTACGCTTGTGGGTGATGACCAAGTATTTGCTTATTAAGTAAACCAACAATGCATGACACAAAACTCTTGAAGATTAGAAATGCTTTTGAGAAATCTTTGCTATGCTCAGGAGTCTTTTTATGATATTTTATTCTCTTTATCTCATTTGTAGAATGAGGAAACACTTTAAGTCAGACACTCTTCAGTAGTTAATACACAGGATATTCATTGCACTGGGGTGGATAATAATTATCATTAGTCCTTCATAACTAAAGTAAAATATAGTATCTTCCTTTGTAAAGGGAAAAAAAGGTAAGGTACTTTGTTGTTGTAACAAAAGTGTCAGTTTTCAAAATTTGATACATCTTCAGAGACATTTCCTGGTCTTTATGTCTTCTGAGACTATTTCCTCTAGTACGAAAATTTGATCTTCAAAACAAGTTAGTAAAGAAGGGGACATTAATAAATTAGAATGAAAAAGACAAATTTCCAATAAAATTATTTGTTACTGTAACATTTGTACAGCATCATAAAAAATTGTCTCTGGAATTTATGGAATGTAAATCAGCGGGATGAATAATGAACTATATTAATAAGGATATGGACTTTCTAATTTTATCTGTAAATACCATATTCATAAAGTAGATAATTTACTTCAATAAAATAATTAAAATATCTTCATTCTGAGATGTAGCTTGGGGAGGCTGGTAAAAATTTTAAAAATAAATAAATAAAATAAAATATCTGCATTCAAACTAAAAGAAACTTGTTCCTAAGTGCAAAAAATTAATGTTATGGGAACTGTCCTTTAAAAATCAACTGAACTTGAATTTGTCTAACAATGCCATATTTTAAGTTTATAAAATTGTCCATGAAAATGTGCATGTCTTTGATACCTAAAATTTTACTTTGCTTAGTATATATGAGGTAACAACCTTAAAGTTATTTAATCATTAGGGATAATTTATTAAGCTTTAAAGATTCCTGGCCATCAGACCATCAGGATGGAAGCTGATCATATAAAACTAAGTACAGTTCATCCTTGAACAACATGGATTTGAACTGTAGGAGTACACTTATGTGCACATTTCTTCTTCTTTTGCCACCCTGGGGCAGCAAGACCAACCCCTCCTTTTCTTCCTCCTCCTCAGCCTATGTAACATGAAGATGACAAGGGTGAAGACCTTTATGATGATCCACTTTCACTTATTGAATAGTAAATATATTTTCTCTTCCATATGATTTTCTTCATAACATTTTCTTTTCTCTAGCTTACTGTATTGTAAGAATCAGTTTATAATACATATAGCATACAAAATATGTGTTAATTGACTGTTTGTTATCAGTAAGGCATCTGGTCAACAGTAAGCTATTAGTTGTTAAGCCTTTGAGGAGTCAAAAGTTGTGTCCAGATTTTTGACTGCGTGGAAGTCAACACCCCAATCTCCATACAGTTCAAGGGTTAACTGTATATATATAAAGAAAATTACATATCAAGTGATACATGCCATAACTTTTGACTATTAATAAGTTTTTAAAAGTTCTATTTTGACCATTTGTAAATAACAGCAACTTTATTTTACAAAGTTATTGCATGCTGATAGATTCAACTCATGTAGGAAGAAGATAAATAGTGCCTATGTAATTAATTTTTAGATTCTAATTATTTTTATGTTGTTAAAATAGCAATTTTATTTATAACAGTATTTTTAAATGAGGAAACATGATTTTTACACAATACATTTCAACTCATAGTATGAGGCATAGTGGCACTGCTACTAAGATGACTACTACTACTACTAATTGACATTTATTTAAATATAACCATATGCCAGATACCTTTCTTAGTGCTAAAATTGGTTAACTGGTTCCTCACAACAATCTTGAATGTACTATGGTTATATCCATTTTTAAAATGAGATTAAGCAGGCAGAGCTAGAGAGTGGCTGACATAAGTTGTACCCAGGTGATCCAGTTCTAGAATCCACATTTATGGATGATATCAAACTATCACAAATGATATCAAGGAGCTTAAGCCAGTGGAACATATTTCTCAACAATTAATTTTTAAAACTAATGCTATATATGTTAATCAAATATACTGTATGTTTCATTGTTTTATGGCTAGTGTTTCTCCCTATAACATAGAAAGGCACATATTAAAATATCTGCACACTATTGTTTTTATGACTTTCATATAGATTGACTTCAATGCCTTTCTTAATATATTTTCATACCATCTCAAATTATATACTCTTGCTTATTTACATAATTTTGTTATAGGCAACACATAGGCTGTCAAAAGTGTGTGTATAGATTATTTTCCTAACTATATATATAAATTCCTCATTGGATTTTCAATCTAGTAATTTATTTTGTATGATTTTTTAAAGAACCTTATCACATAAGAAATGCTAATATAACATATTTATATACCCAATTTTGATTTCAATTTTCTCTTGAACCTGTTTTACTCACAATTTCTGTTAACTCAGAAACTATGTAAACAACTAAGAACCCTATAAAAACTCTCGAGGCACAACAAAGGTGTATTAAAGGATATTTGAGTAAATCTCAAATATGAAGATGTGATTCTCAGTTAAGAAATGATAAAATTTACTGTTTTTCAGTAGTATGAAATTGCCAAGTAGGAAAATCAGTCAAATAATAATAAGGGTTTGAAAATAATAAGGTTTTAACATTATTTCAATCTGCAAGCATTCATAGTCCACCTACTTAAAGCCAGACAAATACACTCTTACAAATCATGTAGTATTACATACAATTAATTTACTAATTTTGCCTGAGCGAAGGTACATTAAGAGAAGATAAGTTAATTGTTTTATGGCTAATATTAGGCTAGATTGTGCCATTCTAAGCCATGTTCACCTAACGTTTGTTGACTTAGTAACTAGATTTTTGCTTTTAGCCTCCTAAATATTTTGGGTTTAGTTTATGAAATATGGATATAGTTTACAAAAAAGGCAAAGCATGAATAGCCATGTTAACTATACTGACCTCACATCTCTCGGGATTGAAACATCAGATCAGTCTTTATTTGAAAATGTTAATTTGTGGCCATATGTAGCTATTAGGTGGTGAGCTAAAAGGAATTTCTGAGAGCAAAATATATAAAAGGACATCCACTTGGCAAAGCTTTCATCAGCCTAGTATGCTCTTCAGTATGCACAGAGTCACCTATTTAGGTAGCAATGATAGAGCCCACTTGTTACTGAGGTGAAATATGCCTGTGAATCTGCATTCATGGTATACTGAAAAATCCTCATAGAGGAACTTACCCTGGTTTTGAAACCCGTGGTTGTCAGAGTAATTGGTGATATTCCCATTAGAGACGAAAATAGCAACTTCTGACAGAAAGAAAACAGGGCATCTATCATCTTAGTTTTCAAGTACATTTATAATTATTAGTTGTAATTACTAAAAAATAATAAAGGTAATATTTCAAAAAACTCAATGACTGTTTCTCCTTTCAAAGTTAAAATCTAGTAAATATTATATTTTATTCACATTATTATTATAAACAGATAAGAACTGTTGTTACTACAAGCTTTTGTGTATATCAGTGTTTGACTCTATGGTCTGTAAGACCTAAACAAATTTATATATCCACATTTTCATTTGCCTATTTTTGGAAGCACAGGTTAAAGCAGGAACTTACAAGTTTAACAATAGTCAGGACTGGAAGAAAAACATTTGTGCATATGCTACATATGCCTCAATTTCTTGCCATTATATTTTAGCGTACTAAGGGAAAAAAGTCATCGATATAAAAAAACTCTTTCTATTATAATGCATGGATGATAATATCAGATTTATGATGTTTCAAATTATCTTTGGAAAAGTCATTACCTTCTATTCATCTGGTACCTTAAAACTAAATATTTTTATTAGGCTTTGAAATAATATATAAACTTCTCCCTAAATAAAATCTCAATGATTTTAAAACAATTTATTATAATAGCTAGAGACTAAGGATTGCTTTTATAATATATGCTGAAGGAAAAATGAACTTTTTGAACAGAGAACAATAAAAAACAAATTTTCAAGGATGAATGTACACTGAGGGAGTTTCCTTGGTTGTCTAAAACTCCCATGTTTTTGCTCCATGGTTCTGGCCAGAATATAGGAAGTATGATCTGAGATAGACAAATGGCATCAACATATCAGAAGACTGTGCAGCATTGGAGCCAACATTTTAATGGCAAAGTCAACACCAACAATGATATTAGCAGACTAGAATTTTAATGCAAATCTTGAATGATGATTTTGATAACAGATAATAGAGAGTATAAGCATGCATTTCAAAATATAAATGGGGGCAATAATTTAACAAGAAAAAATACTACATCACAAAATAATCATAATCAGTAATATTTACTGATTGTTCCAATGCTGTCAATTGCTGTGCTTAAAAAATGTACGAGGAATATCCCATTTTAATCTCATGAAGGAGGAACCAATAAAGCAGGTGATACTATTATACAAATGGTCTCCAATTTATGATGGTTTGATTTACAATTTTTCAAGTTCACAATAATGTGAAAGCAACAGGCATTCAGTAGAAAGCAGTATGATACTCTCTGGAGATGCTCGCCAGTGGCAGACAGCCCCAGCTCCTAGTCAGCGATGCAACCCCAAGGGTAGGCAAGTGATCTTCTACAGTGTATTGTGTTGCCAGATATTTGACAAACTATAGGCTAAGTGTTCTGAGCATGTTTAAAGTAGGCTGGTCTAAGCTATGATGTTTGGTAGGTTAGATGTATTAAACGCATTGTCTACTTAATATTTTCAACTTGGCAGTGTGTTTACTTGAAGATAACCCCATTGCAAATCATGGAGAATCTATATCATTATATGTACTTTTACATGTACATAAAAAGTTATATTTTCTTATTAAATTACTGTATAATGAGTAAATTATAACTACACTTTTGAAGGAAATAGGAATTCGTGAAAAGCGGTAAATAAAAATATCTATTCACACAACTGATTTACTTTTTGGTTTAATTTTTTGTCCAGATTTTTGATGTCTAATTGAAACATACATATTACTTTCTTTGTTGCTGTTGTGGTTACATGGATGGATACTGTTTCCTTTTATCTTTCATCAGAGGACATGATTATCAAGTGGCAGCAATAAAATTAGACATAAAACAATTGTTGAAAAGAATAGGGCCAGCTCCAAGTGATATTACTAAGGTGAAGGAAATTGTTTCTAATATGTTCTGCTTTCTTTTAAGTGTTCCCCTTCCTTTATGTTTCTCATAATGTTATTCAGATTCATAGCATCTCAGAACGTCTGCTTCTTCACTCTTTTTGAACCACCCCTTTTGAATTGCTCTTATCTGTGTGTATTAGGCTTCTGTTGTTCAGTAAAATGTTAACGTAAATGCAGCATCTTGAAATACCACACATGTATGACCTTGCAGTTCCTATGTGTCAGGAGTTTGGGTACAGATTGACTGGATCCTCTGCTTAGAGTTTCATAGGCTGAAATCACAGTGTCTGTGGCCTACATTCTCATCTAGAGCTTGGCGTTCTCTCTCAAACTCATCACATTCTCAGCAGAATTCATTTCCTGGGGTTGTTGGACTGAAGTCCCTGACTGCTTGCTGGCTGCTAGTTGGAGGTCTTTCTTGGATACTAACAGCTCCCTTTAGGTTCTAGCTACATGAACCTTACAACATGGCAGCTTACTCAGTCAAAGGCAGCAGGAGAATCTTTCTTCAATCAGGTAAAACTGAGTCCTATATATAACACAATGTTAACATGGGCATGACTATCCAATCACCTTTTTCATATATCATAACCTAATCTAGGGAATAATTTTCCCATCATATTCACAGGTCCCATTCAATGGGATAGGGTTACATGGGTCATGTATACCATTAGGCAAAAATCTTGGGACCATCAAATAATTCTGTGTACTACACTCTGCTGTACTAAACAATTAGCATTGCATTGCTATGTCACCTATTCTTAGAATCCTTATTGCCAAGAAAATTATTAACTCATCTTAAAAGATGAGCATTACAAAAGTAACAAAAAACATTTGTACCCCCATAATACTTTGAAATAAAAAATTCAAACGGACCATTTCACAGAAGAGTGAGTTAGAGTAAGGCATTTGACAAAGCCTTTAAATTAACAAAGTGACTTGGAAAATAAAACCCAAAAAGTTAGATCTTTATAACAACCTAAGAGACTTTGATCTTGGAGAGTAGAGTTTAAAAAATTATGATTTTCTGCAATCAGAACAATAATAAATTGCTGTTACTATTTTAGGATATATAGATTTCAGGTAGATAGATAGATAATATGTTGGGAGGAAAAGAACAAACTCAAGTTCCATAGAAACAGCTATTATGATGAAGAAAAAAAAAAAAAAAAGACAAAATTACCAAAACACAAAACCATTTAATGTTTAAGGTGAAGAATATGAAAGAAAAATTTTAAATTTTATATTAGGTTGTATCAGATGGCCCACTTTTTTAATAAACACAATGCTGTCAAGCTTATATTCTGGTTTTTGAAGCCATACTAGTCATCGAAAAAAGAGGTGAAACTCTTTTTGAATTACTGGGGCTATGGTTCACAGACTTAATCACTACCCAGTTTCATGGCCTTGAGGCAGTTTCTGGCCAAACACTTCAAAGCATAAATCTAACCTTATTCAATCCAGAGAAGATGTCTTTCAATAAAAGAAAAAATAAGACATGTTTCAAACCAATATATATATTCAAAACTCAAAAATGAGAAAAATATCAGTGGAGAATACCACTCTGGCTAAAGTAAACACTGATCATCATAATCAGATATAAAGCTTTGCAGCCATGCTTGCAATTATCAGATATTTGAAAGAAGTGTATTTTTCCTAGATAAATAGCATACCTCCACAGTAAAAAAAATTGTTGGCTGTGCTCTGTAATCAATCCATAGAGTCTTCCTACTTCAAAAAAAAAAAAAAAAAAAAAAGAGTCTAACATGTTTCCCAGGATCTACTGCATTTCCAAAAATTCTCAAAACACTGTAGCTCTATCCTTTCTCCATTCTTTGAATAATCATCTAATGTTTAATTACTATTTACAAAGAAATAGTTAAAAGAAAAAATGCCCTTATCCATAATATATATTAATATAATAGGAATTTTAGGAAATTTTGAAATTATCAATTTATAGATTACTCTTAGAAAGTTTTCATAGTATAAAATCTCAAAATTTATATTACAGGGTCAAATAATATTATTAGTCTCATGCCCAATGTAGCATTTTACTTTTAATATATGTCTCCCAAATTTTTATTAATGCTACAAATATGTGAAAGTGCTAGCATTGGAATAATACCGACATTGGATATTTTTAAAAGTCTCTAGTTTGTTTTTTATTGTTATAGAAATCAAAGATGTAAAAAATAATACTAAAGTATATGACATTTTAATACCAAGGAATGCCCAATACAAAGTGGGAGGAGCAAGTATGGCACTAGTATGTGTGTATATATATTCTTTTGATTTTAAGCACAATAATTCATGACAGTTAAGAGAAGAAATGCGTAAATTCTTTAAAAGAACTGTAGAATGAATTATTATACTTTGTGCTACTCTGCACTTGTTGGACTATACCTAGTATACTGTGTTTAGTTCAGGCATGACACTGTATCATGACCTTTATTCTTCAGAGTGTTCGCAGTAGAAAACAGAGAAGAAGCTGAGGAGACTCACATTGTGGCATTAAGGAAAATTTTATAGAACTGGGAATATATAACTTAAACGGTGGAACTCAGAGGACATGAGAATTGACTGTCAGTATTTGAAGAGCTGACATGTGGAAGACAGAGGGGACTTGCTCTGTATTACCCCAGAGGGCAGAAGTAAACACTAGGAGGAAACTATAGGCAGACAGATGTGAGATAAGAACAAGGAATGACTTTCTATTGATTAGAGATAGCCACCAGCAAACAATATGCTGTCCTGGAAAAGGGTGTTTTCTTTGCCCTTGAAAACTCTCAAGCATTTCTTTAATTTTTCATCCAGTAAACAACTGTATCAGATGTCCATTCTGTAAGAATATTAGCAAATCAGATGGTTCACTAGGCAGAATGATTTAAAATATCTATAAGCTCCACATTTTGTAATGTTATAGATATCTTCAAATATGTGAAGACTCTGTTAGAAAACGTAAATTAGAATATATGGCCCAGGACTACAAGATAAAACAAAGGATTACAAGTTAGTGTTTGTTTCTGCTTAACAATAAAAAGGCCTTTCTTAGATTTTGACTACTACCAAATGAAACTGATACTTTTAAAAACATAGGTAAACCGCCTTAAAATATTCACAATGTATTGAGTTCCCCATCATTAGAAATGTTTAGCATGTGGATGGCCACTCATCAGATATATAGTAAAAATGCTTGTGCATCAGATAATGGCCAGAATAAATGATCTCTGTATTACTGTATTGTAAATGATCCTCAAAAATCAGACTGTATGACCCACTGGAATATAAGTTCTACATGAGCAGAGACTTTTTGTTCATTGTAATAATACCAGAACTTGAAACAGTGCCTTGTACAGAGAAGGAAGATCCCATTTGCCCTTCATTAGATGTGTTCAGCCATGGTTTTTTTTTTTTTTTTCTGCTTGATATTACTGATAACCTTCCATGGGTATCTCTTATTAGCAAGTACAATCTTAGAGACCACATAGAAAAGTTTCAATCTTTGTTGGAGGGTGTCTCCTTGAAGTTCATCAACTCATCTGTGATGGGTCCATATCGAATTGATGTTCCTATTGCTAGGTCTGGTTGTACTACCATGGAGGTGTTGCTATGTGGCAGTGCCAGACAATGCCTTATCTTGTTACTCAGGACTTTTCCTCTGCTATGCAAGAGTTGGAAAGATCTCCCTCAATGCATATAACGTGCATATATGTGACCCATAATAAACTGGAGACCATTATCCTACATGAAGTATATCAGGAATGGAAATACAAATACCTCATGTTCTCACTTATAAGTAGGAGTTAAATGATGGGTAGTGAGTGACAAAAAATTACCTGCCGGATACAATGTACACTATTCTGGTGATGGGTGCACTGAAAGCCAAGACTATGGCATTATACAATTCATCCATGTAAAAAAAAACACCTGTACCCCCTAAATCTATTAAAATAAAAATAAATACATACATACATACATACATTTTGTGGCAAAGATTGCTGGTTGCTGCCAGTGTCCATTCTCTTTTTCTAGAAAAAAAATGTATTTAGCTAAAATGTATAAAAATGTATTTTAGAATAAAATATTAGAATAAAAATATACTTTAGCTAAAAAAAAGTACTTAGCTATATTTAGCTAAGGAAATGGTGATCTGCAATGAAGACTACATTTTAAGCCCCCCTGTGGGTGACTTTGGCTTTTTAATTCTGGCCAAATATATGTAGGTAGAAATGGTGTGTGCATATTTCTGGACCCTCTCTGAAGGTGAAGGATGTGCTTCAACTTCTCCTTCTTGAACCTCAAAGCCATTTGCGGTAACCACAAAGTGGAAGACAAGGGTTGAAGGTGGTGGATTAAATGATAAAAGGATTTTGAGTTCCTGCAAAGAATAGGATAATCACAATAGGCTTGGATTCTCTGTGTTTACATAGAAGGAAATAAATGTTTGCCTTAATTAAGCTACTTTTACATTTGCATTTCTTTAACTCACAGCCAAACCTAATATTAACTAACACATATGTAATAATTTAAAAAGAGTGTTTCAAAGATCTGTCATGAGCACCTCAAAATAAGTCTACAAGTTAGTCAAATTTTCTGATAAATTCAGTGACACTATCTTCTGGATTCAAAGTTTTTCATTTCTTTTTTTCTTTTTTTTTCTTTTTAATAAAGAACACGTAATAATGGCCTAGGATGCAGATCTCCTGCATCCCTCTACTGCAGAGCTTCATAATTTTTTTTTGAAATACACTGCTTTCTCCCCAGTATTGTTATCTTGGCAATTCAGAGGTCGCCAATATGCACCCATACTAATTGGAAAAGCTTCAGTTGGTTTAGGGGTGCACTTTCAAAAGGAGATATATGTGCTATTTACAATTCTATTTCTTTAACTCACCATTATTAACACCCTTGCTTAAAAGCATGCCTTATTTGATTGACTGCTTTCCTCAGGGATGATGGGTTTGCTGACATAATTTGCATAAGGCCAAATAAATTAAAAAATGTTGAGAAAAGTCTGATAGGGTTCTAGTGGCTATGTGAGATAGGAATGGATACTTTTAGAATTGATGCTTTAGGCATGTCAGAAAAGATTGCAATCCAGTCATGTCCTGGGTCAGGCTACCTGCTGATTGCAGGTGGAAAATATACAGGTGTGCTATCCACTCAACTATTCTGGTTTCAATTTACATAAGTCTGAGAAATACTATATCTTGTCTGTCTGCATTTCTTTTTTAATTAGGAATGCCAGATATAGTCTCAATGATGCCAATTCCTTCCGGTTTCTTTCTCAGATGATATTACTATTTGCTGTAATACTTAAATATTCCTTAAATAAGTCTAACTGCAGTACCACCATATGTTTACCACTGAGGGTACAATCCCAATAGTATCATATTAATTCCAAAGCCAACAACGAATTCAGAATTTTACCAAAGTACATTTCACTAACCATACTGTTTTTTAAGACTGACTGAAATAAGCCAATTATTTTATATGGCTTCTAATGTTTAGTTTGTTTTGGAAAATTTTTGCTTTCAATCCTGCGTTGACCTCAATACTATCCAATCAATGATGAAAACCAGTGCTGTTTTCATTACTCCATTGATTGCTATCATTATTTTTCCCAAGAAAGGATGGAATGGCTCTGATATTCCCTTTCTATGAATGTTAGACTGACTTATGTGCTATTGCCTCCTAAATATTTAATATAACATTCTGCTCTGGGTCTGCAGTGTTTACAAGGATTTACCACGTCACCTCATATCATATGGCCAAGTACTTACAATAAAAAAAATCATGTTTAATTAAAATTTATCAAGTTCTTTTCAATCCAAAGGTTTTAAAAACCTTCACTCTATTTCTAGTCTATGAGTTGTCTTCTTTAAAATGTTACCACATTATATTTGAATCTATATTTTATTATTTATATGCAAATCTAAACAGTAGTTGTGTATCTCCCTACATACATGTAGATTCTGGTATTGATATTGATATTTTGAATCTTTAAAATCAAGGAAAGATGTTTTTCAGGACTCATATAGCATTTACATTAGTGATCATAGACTATAAGAAAAATGTAAATAATTTGCAGAAATTAGAAATTATTTTGGATATTTTCTGAGAACACAAAGAAATAAAAATAGAAAATGACAATAAAAAGTTACTTGATAATTTTAGCACCAAGAAATTAAAATTTAGTGACTAAATAAACAATATTTCAAAGAAGAAATCAAAACTGAAGTTACAGTGCTTTATAGAAATGTAGATCCAGGTAAACACTGTATAAACACCTCATGTTATATGGCCAAAAAGTCCTAAGGGAAAAATTGATAGCTTTTATGTTCACAATAGGAAAAAATAGAAGCTAAAATTATGTACTAGAAAAAAGAAATAATAGATGTATAAATCCATATTTATGTTTTATATAAATATATACATGTTTTTATGCAAACTTTATGCCAATTCATTTGAAAATCTAAATGAATGAATTTCTAACTTCCTGAGAAACTCAAGAAATAATTATTAGAAATGATAAACAATTTTGAAGATTTCTACAAAATATTGAGAAACAACAGAAACTAGAAAAGAAATATAAACCATCTATGTAGATGATATAAACATTTATTTCATATATGTATATATGAAATTAGATAAAACATATTTTATATATAGGTATATCTAACAAAATAAATATGCAAGATTATTTATATACTATTTATTATTTATATTAGTAGTCCTTTATATTTTAACATCCATAAATATCATTATTTTATATAGAATATGTAGAATACAGAATTATATGAATAATTTTTTAATATATTAAAAAATGTACCATGAAAAGTTAATGTATAAGTTCTATCATATCTAATAGTAAGACATAATTCCCATATTATTTAAACTCTGCCAAAGTCACAAAGCACATATTAAAATATTATCAATTTATTTTATTTGATACAATTTTTATTATAAATTTTCAAAAACACAATAGCATCCTTTGGATCAATCTCAAATATGATTAAGATGCATGAAGTCTAATTAAAACTACTTTTACTCAGTTCTGGATTTATTTCCTATTTGGGATAAAAAAAAACTTTGAGTTGAGAACATCATATAACATAAGCCTGCCAACCATTCTCATTATCACCTGTACAGTAACTTTTCTGTAGCTTTTACTCCATGCCAAGCGTTGTTCTATGGCTTTATGTGCATTAATTTGCTTAATCCTTACAAGAATTCTATGAGATAAGTAATTCCCATTTCTAAATTAGGTAGTGGGGCCTAATGAGATTCCATAACTCTTCCAAGGTCACATAACTTTTAGAGGCCAAACCAGGTTGGAAAGTCTGTTAATAACTATGAATGGAACTTTAAATCCACTATGCTTGGTTAAAGCAAAACAAAAAAACAAAAAACAGCAACAACAAAATAAAACTCAATTTCTCTGATAGGAATAACTCAAAATTCTCTTCATATGATGAATATTTTTCAGAAATAGTCACAAAGCTCATATATAGTAAAATATAAAAGGCACTAATGGCATCAGTAAGATAAGCATCTTTTCCACATACATGTTGATTTGTCTAATGCTATTTTCTGGAAGCTCTACCTAATGCTATAAAAAAGGAATAAAAAAGAAGAGAGGTATATATTTTGTTAAGAAACAGGATAGCTCTCTATTATTTTCAAATTACATATTTATTACCATAAACACTCCAATTCAATGATAACAAAATCAACGACAAAATTGCTATATCATTTAAATAATATGTTTTCAACATTTGGCCAGATAATAATGGTTAACAGGTAATAATGGTGAATATTCATGGAGGTAATATCGTATTTTAGGCACTATTCTAATAACTTTGCCTGCATTAACTCATTTAAATTTCACAAACACATTCTATACAAGGTCAACAATTATGAATTGTACTTGCTGCTAGTAAGTGAATAAAAATTTTTCAGAGAAGATATTGTTTAATGTTATGCATATAAAATATTCCAGGCTAAAGGCACCTCAAGGTTTGTCTGGAGGGTCTATGAAGTTATGGATGGACTGAGCTTTTTCTAATTTTTTTTTCCATCCTTAACATGAGTCTTCCATTACTAGCATTGGTTCAGGAGTCCAGTCATCACTTCCACATCTCTGGTGGGAAGTTGAGGAAAAGTGCAAAGATGCTTCTGCCGGCAGAACAGGACCCCTTTAAAAAGTTTTTTCCAAAAAGTATTGCTCAAAGGATTTGACACATAACTCTTTTGGTAAACTAATCAGGAATGAGGCTTAAAAATGTAGAATTTATTTGCACACTTTGTTACACACCAAAAATTGAGTGTCATACCAAGAAACAAGGGAAGTAACTTGTCTAACTGTGCCTAAACAGAAAGAAGAAAAGATGGGTTTTAAATTTAGAATGTCTGGTAAAAGAATAAGTTCTCTTGGCCACGATGCTATGCTATCAGAAACAAAACTATATCCATAAATCAAGGATTTTGCTTTAAACAAGTAAATTTAAAAATATATTTAAATATATTTTGTCTTTACTATAATGACAAAAATATGAATTAATGAATAATTGTTAAAAATAGGTATAAGACCAAATATTATAGGTACAAGACCAAGTTATATAATTTTACTAAATTATTTGAGTCTTGAATAAATCAAAGGAGCTATCATGTTCCTTAATAAAAAAAATGTTGTAAACAGGTCAGTTTTTGTCAGATTAATATATAAATTCTAATTAGAAAAATAAAACTTGGGGGAGATCTACCCTAACTAGAATGCACAAGAATAGCCAAGAAAAAAAGAACAGAAACATGTTGGTGGCCCTTCTATCACACAGTATGTTCTTTTTTGTGTTTGGCTTTTTTCCTCAATATAGTATTTTTTTAAATTGAAGTTTTAAGGATATGGTACGATATGATAGGCAAATCAATAGAACAGATTAAACATTTCAGATAGATATCACAGCATATTGGGAAATTTAGTATATATTAAAGCTATCATTTAATATCATTAATTTTTAAGTACAATGTTGCAAACTAGAAGAAAGATAATTTACCCATAGTAAGAATTCATCAAGAAAGGTAATGTGTCATTATAAATATTATGTGTTATGTTTAATTTCGGATTAATGTGATTTATTTAACCCTAGATTAGTACCTTTCCTCATTCATTCATGGATTCAACAAACATTTATTAAGCACCTAACATGTTTGCTCTGCTAGGAGCAGGTGATGCAGACCTCTCTCAAAGACTTTGTACTTGAACAAAGGAAAGTTGGGTTTCCTACTACATAGCCACATAGCACAGAATGAGTAAAAAGTTTGTTTGAAGTTAATACTGAAATTTACTTTTTCTTCTATGACTGGAATGCATAGTCCCCATGATAACATTATCTTCTTTTTCAACTTTATCTGGTAGCACAGCAATATTACTAGGGGATATCCAAGATTTAGCTTTCCTTTCACACATGTCAGATTAAGGAACCGGAAAGGGATTTTACCCAAAAGTAAATGGACAAGATTCTCTTTTGATACAACAGTTTAAAAAAAGGAATAAGAATTTCAAACAATCAGAATTTTCCCTTATAATAAAGAAATTGATTTTTATGGAAATTTTTGTGAAAAAAACAAATTGCTTTAGCCAAATATTTCAGTCTAATGTAAACACACACTATAATTACTTAGAGAGAGAGCAAGTGATGGCAAGATGTAACTTTTATTTCTTTAGTGCGCTGTTCATTGGTCAGATCTTGTGATATTTACATGAGTTTTTTTTTAAATTATTTTTTAGGATGAACCTAATATAATCCACCCTCTGAGGATATAAGAGCCTCATATCCCGACACACATATATATTCAACCATGATTTTTTATTTCTTTGCTAGTGATTATTCTGGTATTGACGATAAAATTTTTGCAATGAGGATGTCACTGTACTAATAGACCAGAAGTTTTGTATAGTATGCCAAATGCCAATACTCAGCTGTCTTACATTTCACTATGGCCTTTTCTACTTTGCTATTTTTTGGGTAAGAGAAAGCGATTTTTAATTTAATAAATGCAAATCTAGCTCTCAATTTATTTCATTATGAGGTGATAGTATGTAACAACGACATTTAAGTTAAATACCCATATTGGCTCTTATCTAAGCACTGTGTTTTACACGAATTTTTTAATACTCAGAACAGTCTTGTTAATATTTTTGTTATGCAGCTAGAGAAAATATCAGGAACTAAGTCCAAAAATGGATGTTGCTTTTGTGATTTATTTCTAAATCATTGGATATTATATAGTTTTTCTCTTTATTCTGCTCATTATAATAGTATTCATGATTGATTATTTTAATTGAGGTATTATTTACATATAATAAGATTTGCACAAAAGTTACATACTATTAAATGCACTGATTTTAATTGTGAGTTTAATGAGTTTTAACAAATATATACACCCAGATGACCATTACTCCAATCAAAATGCAGACTATTTTTATCACTTCAGAAAGTTCCACCATGCTCCTGTCTAAACTCTTTCCCCCATGCAAACATTTTATCAAATTTCTATCCCTATAATTTAGTCTTACCTATTTAGATAGATAGAAATAAAATCACATAGTATGTTCTCTTTTGCGTTTGGCTTTTTTCCTCAATATAATATTTTTGGTACTCATCTATGTTGTTGCAGATATTATTAGTGCATTCTTTTTTATTTATTTTTTTTTTTTTTGCTGACCAATGTTCTATTTTTGAATATAGCAAAATGTGTTTACTTACTCTTTTATAGATGGACATTTGAATTGTTTTCAGTTTGGGGCTACTATGAATAAAGCTGCTATAAATATTTGCACAAAGGTCTTTGTGTATACATATGTTTTAATTTCTCTTGGATAAATACCTAGAAGTAGAATTACTAGATAATAATGCTTAATTTCATAAGGAATGTCATAACCTCTTCTAATGTTATCATATAATATAACATTTCACTAGAAATACTTCATTTCAATTGTCCAACATCCTCACTAACATTTGGAATATTCACTGTTTCTCATTTTAGCCACCTTAGTTTGCTTAAGAGGTGACACACTGTGGTTTTAACATGCATTTTTAAATGATTAATAAGGACGTTCATCTTTTAATGTAATTATTGGCTTCTTTATACCTTCTACTTTGAACATCATTTTAAGGGCTTTCCCTCTTTTCTTTTTTTTTTTTAAGGCTGGGTTGTTTGTCTTTTTATTATTGATTTATAAGAGTTCTTTACATACTCTGGGAATAAGCTGTTTGTCAGTTAAATGTATTGTGAGTATTTTCTTCAAGTCTGTGATTTAGATTGTCATTTTTTTAATGATTATCTTTGAAGATAAAAGTTTCTGATGTTCATGAAGTTTGAATTTATCATTTTCTAAAGTTAGCATTTTATTCAGTCTGGGACATCTTTGACTAATTTAAAGTCATGAAAATTTACTTCTATTTTTTTCCATAGAAATATTATAGTTTTAGCCCTAACAGGTCCTTGATCTATCTTCCATTAACTTTTGTGTATGTTGTGAGGTAGTGGTGAAAGTTTGTCTTGTGTTTTTGTTCCATATGTATTCAATTGTTCCAATATCAATTATTTTAAAAATTTTCCTTTCCCCATTAAATTTTCTCAGTTCTTTGATCAAAAAGCAATTGACTAAAAACAAAAAAAGAACAAAAGAAAGAATCAATTGTGTCATATTTATCTTATACTATAATATTTAAATAAATAAATAAATAAATAAATAGCAAAATAATTAGATGAGAGACCTTGTTAAATTGTGTTTAAGTATTTTAAGTACCTGCACTATGACCTTATAACCTGCAAACATAAGACACTACTTAGTCCTGAAGTTAATTTATTGTTAGAAGTAGTAGTGTTATTTCATGATATATGCCTGTTATACTTTATCTTGATTATAAATAGCACAATGGTCTTCTTTTGAATTTTCAAACCTCTAATGATTGCCCCTTGATTTTATATATTACCAAGAGAACAAAATGGATAATATAGTTCTTACATGTATACAGGTAGATTATAATTAAGAAATAAGGCACATATTGAGATCCAAGTTGAAAATACTTTTAGAAAAGTACAGATAATTAAAGGTATAATAATATGAAGTATAAACGAAAAATAATAAACAGATAATAATAACAATAATAAAGAACTACATGTTAAAAATATATAACATAAACTATATATTAAAAATATAAAACTATAAAAAATATAACTATAAAAAACTATAAAAAATATAAACTATATATTAAAAATATAAAACATAAACTATATGTTAAAAATAATAACAAATAATAAAGAACTATATTTTTTTCTGATTTGGCTGAAAAGTTCAGTTTCTGTTTTGCTTTTCTCTTTTTTTGTAATAAACCCCAAATTCCATGCATATGGTTTGTACCACCTTCAGAACTGTGTAACATTTGGGAAATTTTATTCATACTTAAGAATAACCAGTCAAAAGTTTTGCATGTAGGATTTGGCCTAGTGCCATTTTAAAAAAGCTTGAAACTCTTTTAACTGCTGCATTCAAATTTTGGATGCTACATTAGTGTCAATGTAATGGGAGGTAGGGCTGATGATCTTCTTAACCAAACAAAGGCATAAAATTCATCCAGGGGATGTGACAGATGAGTGGTTAGCAAATATTTCACCAGCCAGGATGTTTTAGCACATGACACTGTATTGTCTGACTAATTATGGGATAGCTCAAAGTAGAGGTTTGTGCAGATAATCAGGAACCAGAGTCAGTGGAAAGCTAATTGTAGGGTCAGAATTGAACATTTGGAAGTGGTAGCTATGTCCTGATTTATTAACTCAGACAAGACCACAGTAAGAAAGGATCAATCATGCTATTGAGCAGATAAATTACATCCTTGATTTTGAAAAAGGAGGAAAGAACACAGTCTCTGTGTCTGTTATAAATGGAAAAACTTCTCATTTATTCTGTTGAATCACGAACAAAATAGTTACTTCAATTTTGTATTTTAAAGAAACAGAGGACATGATACAGAAAGAACTATTCTCTTTTCAAAAAATGCATGTATTATATGATTTAAATCCTAAATAAAAAGTGAATTTTGATTAAAGTGTAAGGAAGAACTTGCCAATTTTATTACCATAAATGAAAACTAGATTAGTTCTATGTTGTGATGCTTGGTTCATAGATGGGAAAGACACCTTCTTGTAATCATGTGTAAGGAATATATAAGCATCCCATAAGTTTTTGACTGATATTATATACAGTATTAACCAAATGTTTACACAGTCCAGAGAAAGTTTACCAATTGTGATTATAATGCAGAGGTTGAGATCTTTAATGAAATAGGTGAAGGGACAGAGAAGGCAACATCAGAATGACTACATTTACAGCCTTTATTGTGAAACTGAGAGAACTAAAAATATTTTCAAGGAAAAGGTAGACAGGGGAAAAAGGGTTTCTAAAAAATAAGAATGGTATTTTCAACTATTTTAAAAAATATCATTGAGCATCATCATTAGATTAATTATATAGCTGTCCTAGAAAAAATTACATGGATACAGTTTGGGACTCTCTATCTGGCATTTTCTAACCAGTGGAATCATAAAATAAAAGACTATCCTTCTGTGGATGGTAATGTGCACTCTCACTGAAAATATTCAAGTATATTTTATGTAAATGCAACTTAGGCATATTGAGATTGGAATCAGATACTTATGTGGTATTCATTAAGCCCAGTAGTTTTTACCTATGGCTGACACAGGCAGTGAAGTAGGAGGGAAGCTGGCTAGCAGGGCTCTGCATCCTCCTGCCCATTCAAACTTCATATCTGTCCTCTCCAAACAGTGTTTTACCAATTTGTTTCCATTTTTATATATTAGATTACACATTTTTATTTTAGTTGTAATATATATCTATACTTAAAAATTGTATTTAAAAACTAGAGAACAGATCAATTTCTGCAACATCATCAGACACTGAAACTCTACCATGGTATTATTGCAACCAAGGTTGGAAAGGTGTGGGCACAACCAACAGGAGTAGATAAAGCCCATGCATGTTGGCTCACAGAATGCTGTTATGTAGCTAGAAAATGAATCCTGAGACATAAAAGCATCTGGGGACTGGGCTTGCTCTGGTAAATCTTTTACATCCTAAACACACTGACTCCTGATTATCTAGCCTTTCTACTTTCACACACTTTCTCCAGGTGTATTACAACACAAAACCAGACTGACTTGGGTAATTTGATTTCCAAGTCTACGAGTTACAGGTAGAAATTTCAGTTGGCAAACAGGTGAGTAATTAGTTCTGTATTGACATATGAAATTCAAATTATTTAGCTTCATGTTCGTCCTCCTTCTTCTATAGAATCCTGTATGAAGCTTTTATTAATATTCAAGCATTTTTGTACACAAACTTGGAAGCTTCATGAAATGTGTAGGAAATGTCTACTTACCAAAGATGCTTAGAAAATTACCTGGGAATCTGAAACTCTATTATCATATTCAATGGATCCATTAATGAGTTAGCAAAATATTATTATCAGGAAAGTTCTTCAAAATATTCTTTACTCCACACATGTTGACAGTGTCATACTCTACTGTTAAGGACTACATTATATCCCCTCCAAATTTATATGCTGAAGCCCTAACTCCCAGTGTGACTGTATTTGGGGATAGGGCCTTTATTTTATTTTTTATTTCAAAATATTATGAGGGTACAAATGTTTTTGCTACATGAGTATACCGTAAAATGCTGAAGTCAGGGCTTTCACAGTGCTCATCACCAGGACAGTGTTCGTTGTACACGAGAGGTAAGTTTTCACCCTTCACCCTCCCCATTCTCCCTCTTCTTAGTTTCCAAAGTAATTTATGTCTCTTTGTGCCCGTGTATACCCATATTTAGCTCCCACTTATTAGTGAGAACATGTGGTGTTTGTTTTTCCATTCCTGAGATACTTCACTTAAGATAATTGTGTCCAGTTCCACCCAATTTGCTGCAATATTTCATATACATGAAATATGTTGAAATAGTATATATTCATATAATATTTAAGGTACATTTATATATTAAAAATTAACTTTATCCTGTAGTCATCACCAAAAATATTGCCCAAATAGGGTATAAAATCCAGTGTCTACTTAAACTCTCTAAAAATTGTTCAATAATGCTATATCTAAGTAAAAAAAAAATAAGATTATTAGTCAGGTTAGTAATATTTTTGTTCCTTTATCATTTGCTGTATTGATTGCTCTTGGAATATGCTTAAGCCTTGTTAAAATATATTTTAATATGTGTGTTTATAAATATATATGCAATATACATTCTATATATGCCCATGTGAATGTAAAAGCATTGGTTGGTCATAAACCAATGCCAAATAAAGAATGAGGATGTATCATTTGTAATCTGCTGAGTGTCTCATCACCAAAAATTTATTCCATAAAACACATTCCAAATAATATTTCTAGTTGTTAATAATGAAAGAGTGCATAATAAAACCTTGATATTGTCCAAAATACCACATAATATCACAGTAAAGAAGTTGTTTCTGTAGTAATGGAAGGATATTACCAGTGTGAGAGTATACACTATCCTTCCCTCATCCTACTTTTCTCAGCATCCTGGTCTCTCATAGATATGCCCAGGCATAGAGAGAGCATTCTAAGTTACAGGTAGAAAACTATCAAGATCCGTAGGTATCCAATTACCACTAGCAGGTCTCTAGGCATCTACACATCCCTAGAGCAATGACAACCCAAGTATTCTGTCTGGCTAGGGATTTAGTCTGATGAGCATCTGACTCCAACCAGATGGCAAGATGCATTGTAGGTATTTTGCCAATTATATTTCCAGCCAGTGGCACCCTAGGGTCTCTCTGGAATCTGTAAGAGAGATAAAACTTCCCTATATTACCTAAAAAACATTTTGATGAAAGAATGAAGCTATAGGGCATATGAGTTGTCCTGATCGTGTATTTTATTCCAAATGAAACTTCTGGTTATATATTTCTGGGGAACTTCAGAAGCCCTCGACACCTAAAAGTTCTTGGAGAGTCTCTTACTGAATCATGCTTTTATAGCCAGATGAAACAAAACACTAAATTCCTCTATGAAACTCACTGCACTATAACTCCCATCTGAATTTTGTATTTTATGTAGTGCCTGAATTAGTTCTTTCCTATATAAACACTGCATTGACTCTTCCAAAAATCTCACCCCTAACCTACAATTAAAGACTTTTATTGAGATCCTACTCTTACCTGAAAAAAAAAATGAAGTAATCCAAAATATAAAGAAAATGTAAGCCTCCCTTTGCTCAGAATTCACCACTTAAATTGTACTCTGCAACAATTCAGAGTGCAGTAACTTTGGAAATGCAAATCAGTGCAAATATCTTAATCATTACACAAGTTTAGTCCTAGTTTTCTTAATATTACCTGCTAGGCTATATTTTCAGACATTTTCTTACCCCTTGGAATGTCTTGTTATTAAAATGAAGAGCTATTTTATCTTAAAAATATGAGTTTATTGAATAGTATACACGATTAAAATTATAATAGAAAATTTAAAAAAAGGGAGAAAAAACAGGCAAACTTTAACAGACTAAGGAAGACTACAGTCAAATTGATGGTAAAGGAAAGGAGGGTAGATTCCTAAAATCAAAAAAAAAGAAAACATTAAATATGTTAAAAAACATATTTTTAAAAATATTTTACCACTGAGGTCCCCAACCCCCGGGTGGCAGAGCTCCGCCGAGCTCCCCGCCCCCATCCATGGAAAAATTGTCTTCCATGAAACTTAGGAACTGGGCAGGACGTGGGAACGGCGGTGGTGGTGGTGAGGGGGTGTGCATAGCAGGAGAGCAGCGGGGAGCAAGGGAAGCTTCATCTATATTTATAGCAGCTTCCCATCGCTGGCATCACCGCCTGAGCTTGCCTCCCCTCTCTCGTCTTCCATGAAACTGGTCCCTGGTGCCAAAAAACGTTGGGGACTGCTGTTTTACAATATAGCAACATCTATGTGCATACCACTCAGTCACAAACCCCAATGCACTACTAAACGTTATGTGATACCTATGCCATAAATTAATGTCAACTGTATTGAGAGGAAACCAGAAGACATCTATACTTTCTAAATAAAAATTGATATCAACTTTACAAAATGTTTTGATATCTTCTTTACTACTCAAATGATTACATTGAAAATATAAGCTCTCACATAGGTACAAAATTGTCCTACATGTATCCTAAAAAGGAATTTGGTGTCACACAGCAAAGGTGAATTACAACAGAAATATATTTAAAATGACAAAGAAGGGTTGGTTGCGCTAGTGAATATGGTTAGCCCTGGAGCTGCCTTTCTATGAACCCCACACCATGAAGAGAAGAGAACGCCACGTGAAGATGGAGTCAAATTATGGAGTGATGTGTCTACCAGCTAAGTAACACAAAGATTGCTGACAACCACCAGAAGTGAGGAGAGAAACGTGGGACAAATTCTTCCTCAGAGTCTCCAGAAGGAACCAACACTTCTGACACTTTGATTTCAGGCTTCCATCATCCAGAACTATAAGAGAAAAAGTTTCTGTTTTAAACTACTCATTTTGTGGTGTTTTGTTATGTCAGCCCTAGGTACCTAATATATGTCTAGACCCAGATGTTTTTATTTAAAATCTAGCAGACTGAGGTGAGGAATGGTATTGTCTGACAAAATACAATTTTGTGTAACATTACATTTTATATGAAGCTGAGAGTCTAGATGGTAATCACATTTTTTAAATATTCTACCTTGCTCCCATTCAGATTAAAAAATTTCATTGAATAAGATCATACAATTAGAATGTCTTTTCTATAATAAACACATCTGCACTAGAATGTTTACAGCAGCACAATTCACAATTGCAAAGATGTGGAAAAAACCCAGGTGCCCATCAATACGCGAGTGGATTAATAAAATGTGGTATATGTATGCAATGGAGTATTACTCAGCAATAAAAAACAATGATGAATTAACACATCTGGTATTATCCTGGATGGAACTAGAGCCCATTCATCGAAGCAAAGTATCACAAGAATGGAAACACAAGCACCACTGGTACTCACCATCAAATTGGTACTAACTGATCAATACTTATGTCACACATGGAAATAATATTCATCAGGGGCTGGGCAGATGGGAGGCGACGGGAAAACTCTCACCTAATGGGTGCGGGGTGCACAGTTTGGGGGATGTCCACGATTGTAGCTCTGACTTGGGCAGTGCATAGGCAATTTATGCAACCAAACTGTTGTACCCCCATAATATTCTGAAATTTAAAAAAATCATACAATTAGTATTAAAGCTTTCTAGATTTATTCAGAGGAATCCATCACCCATTATTAAACATGAACAGGACTTATGTTTATATCAATGTGGAATTGTACATCTCATGCTGATTCCTAGTTTCTACTTTATACCACTAAATGGGCCTCACTTGACAATCTAAGTGCCATTGATACATTTAAGGAGGATGAAGTCTTATAATGATAGGCGTTGGGAAGAGGGCATAGAAAAAGAAAAAAAATGTTAAAAGCATGGCTCTCGAGTATGGCTGGGCAAGACAGGTCCTCTGGAATCTTCTTAGACTCTTCAGTATAGAAAGACTTGGTCCCAAGGAAAAGGCTTTTATTTCTACCTTTCTACTTTACTAATGAATTTCAATGTCATTAGGGGTTTTACATGTTTAATATCAATAGACGTTACCTGAATAAAAAATGAAATTAGGGACCATTTTTGATACTTCCACATTTGTTATATTAAACCAAATAATGAGTTGATTTTTTGAAAGAAATGAATACGGAGAATAAACCAACCACGGAAAGAGGAAGAGAAACATTGCTTTTGGTTCATTCCCATTCACTGCCCATCTCCTATGGTATTCATAAATGAGGGAGTGTCCGCCTAGTGTTCACTGCTCTTTTAGATAGAAAAGGAAAGAACAGCTAAGCTTCAGTACAAAGGAATGCTTAGCAGTAAGATTCGAGTAGGCCGGGGCAGAGGTCCTAAACATAGCTGTGCATCTGACTAGTAATATTATTATTGCCATTGTAAATAAGAATTTCTGGGGTTAGCATATGAGTCTGTACTCATAGACCCTTATCCTATAATTGGGATTATCGCCTGCTTAGCTAACCACTGTTTCAGGGCTCTCCAGTATTTCCTGTCCTCATGTTACATTCTAATGAAGCCCTACTCAAGCAAATTTGTAATCATATGGTTGTATGTCAAATAAATGAATAAAAGAAAAAATAATAAGTGATACATTAATAATTGTTAGATTAATTATAAAATTAATGGATGGACACACCCTTTAATTTGCGTAATGGTTTCACTTATTAAAACTTAACATAGTCTCTGGTACATGTGCCACACACTGTTAGGTGCTTTGTACATATTAACCTATTTAATATTCAGAACAATCTTATGATAAAACTATTACTATTAGTTTTATTTTGCATGACACTACAGAGCTTAAAATGGAAGAACCAGAGTTTGGCCCCAAACTCAGTATTTTCTCTACTTTGCTATAATTATTCTATTAAGAGTCATACAATTAATGATCAGCAAAACTGAAATTAGAGGTCAATTTTTTTTTCCACTTAAAATTAAGTGTCCCAATACATTTATCTCCACATTGACCACTTTAGCAGTACAATACATTGATAGCAAAAAGACTGTCTAATAGAAAATAAAAATGGATATCAGCTCTGAACAAAACAGACTATCTCATTTGCGTAGATACTTACATAATAATGACATAACTTCTGTCCCCTAACTTGTTTCGTTAATGATATGGTGTGTCAATATGAGTTATTTTTAAAACCCACAGTTACTTATAGCTAGTTTAATGACAGACATCAGTCCGGAACCTCATGGGAGCTGTAATTGTACACTAAACTTCTGCTTTTATAACTGAAATAAGTGTTGTACTTATTTCCAAAAAAATACATCCAAATTGCTATAGGGCCACTACTGTCCTTCACAAAGGACTTATAATCTAGGAATTATTCTGACCTCACTATAAAATGTAAAAAATTAAATCTTTAATAAATACGCATTTATGGATATAAACCAAATTTCTGTAAATGTTTTTGCATAGCATTGTTTAATTACCCCATTATGCATTCAGTGTTATAAGAGGAAACCAAATGATAAGTAAATAAGTTTACGTTAGAGAATTAAAGAAAAGAAGTACTAGCAAGACATTTTCTGGTGCAAGTACCCTAACCAAGACCAATTTGGTACACTTTCAAATGTCTAGATTCTTGTCCAATGTTAAATCTCAGAATAATAGTTTTGAAGCACTCCAAGCCCTCCAATTTATTTTGACTTTCAAACATTGTTAATATATGAATAATCTATAAATATATTTTCTGATATGGATTTGAAGTATTTATAACCTTTTTATTGTAAATTTTGTAAATGCAGTATTAATTATCAATATATTAATTACTAATTCAGATTATTTAGGCAGTTACACATCTACTTTCCCAAACTAGATCAATAAATAGAAATTTATTGTTTAAAATGTATATCCCATGAAAATTAAATGAAGAAATTTTTTTCAAGGAGAAAAGCTTCACAAACCAGAATACTTGACTGCAAAAATTAATTTGAAGAGAAGCATTAATAGTGCAAAACTAACCGTGTCACCTGAAATCTAGCTACCACATGTGTGCTTCTACAATACTAGCTTTATATTTGCTTCTATAACTTTGACCTTGGAATGCAATTATGCCACTATTTCTGCAACCTAAGGTTTTCTCAAGGGTGGAGCAAATAGAGAGATCAAAAATTGTGAATGGAAGAAAGAGGAAAACAGCAGTAAAAATACTCAAAGACTACATAAAAAGAGGCAAATAAAAATATCTGTTCAACGTAATAATAAAAATGAAATTGCACTAGGGCAGCAGTCACTTTGTTTCTATCTTTTTTGCTCCAATAGTGACAGGTGTCTTTATTCCTAAGAGAGTTTATAACCTTCATAATATAATGATTTCTGTTATTAAAAAATCCGTGCCTCATTACTTTCAATCCCATGTGCTGTTCCATGTTACACATTTAAGAAAATGAAAACACATTAAAATGCTCACATACCAACATCGCCAGTTAGGGAATTTCTAGCTGGATTATGCCTAAGGTAGTTCAATTTATTAAATCAGTAGGGAAAAGGAAATTTCTTTTGTAAATGCCATGAAAAAAATTTAGCATATTTCCTGCATTTATTTCTTATGTTACTCTATAACACATACAGATGCTTCTTGGAATTATTTTTACCAAACCATATAAATCATTTGAAGGAACAGAAAGAAGTATATTATTAACAAAACTATCTATTTGGTAAACACAACATTTCAAACAATTATACTGTTTTGTAATGTTTGAAGCTACCAGAACACCAAATTTGCTTTGTAAATTAATAATGTTGGTCTTTTTTCTTACCTACATGTTTGAATTACATCAGGCATTATATTTAGATAATAGATTTTAGGGTTTAAAGAAGTTAATAAGTAATTTGCTTGTCTTTACCCAAACTCAAAACTATTTACAATATATAATTGATGAATTAGTCAGGTGGCTAATAAATATCAGCTTAAGTACGTAGAAGGTTAATTTGGAGATTTGGCTTGATCTTTGCCTTCCCGAGAAATCCCTCCTGATTTGAACTTCCTACCACAAAACTAGATACTACCCTTTTCAGGGATACAAACTGTTCCTATAAGCATTCTCTGTAAAGAGATTGGTTCAAAAGAAAAGCCAGAGGAATACAGCAACAAGTGCTTAGTTCATCACTGAAAGAAGCAGCCACTGAGAAGTAAAACCATCTGACATTAAACACTCCTGCTTTTCACTATCATAAATTTTAAGCTTAACAAATTAACTTTTGATCAAAAAGATGTGGCTGACCTTAGGGTAAGAGATCTGAAGTTTATCAGAATTGTCAGGATTGATGGATTGACCTACCAATGGCAAACACCAATGTGATCTACTTCACGCATCCTACTAAGAACATTGTCCAGTCTCCAATCGCCTCTAACGAATTGGCTGAAGAGGAATAAAGGGTAGTTTTCTTTGTTACTTTGCTTTGGCTTAGACTCTGACCTTTGTCTAAGCCAGGAGTTATTATTCCAGGGACTGAAAGAGAACTTGAAATGTGCCTTTCTTGGATAAAATTTTGAGACACCACAATGTAAGCAAGACCAACATGAGGACCATATAATGCAGGCAGAGAGGGATGATTTCTCCATTTGTGGACATAATACAATATAGATTAGTACACAGAGGATTCTTAGAACACCGCCACATTGACACTTTGAGGACTCCAGCCATATGAGCACAATGTAATCATGATATATTACTCCCAACCAGAGCATTGATGCTGTCTATGTGGGCTCTAGCCACAGCAGAAGTGTGGCGACAGACAGAAAGCAGCAATCAGGATAAGGATGTCAATACAAGGGGCTTCAAGGAAACATTAAATGGAAATCTGGGGGCTTACTTTATACACTGCAGGATGCATTACCTTTCTGATATGGAAATGAGGCTGCAGTGGTAGATGATAATAATATGGAAACAAGTGATGTGTGTCTACACCAGAGCAGAGGTCAGCAAACTGCGGCCCAGGACCAAGTGTGGTCTTTTACCTGTTTTTGTTAAAAAAGGTTCACTGGGAGCAATCATACCCATTTTGTTTATGTGAAGTGTTTTCTGCAGATGCTTTCATGCTACAACAACAGAGGTGTGTAGCTGTGGTAAAGATTTTATGGCGAGTAAAGAACAAAATATTCACAATGTGGAATTTTATAGAAAACATTTGATGATCCCTGGCATAGATTAAAAAGCTGTAAAAAGTGGGATGAAAATATGTATGGACTTAACTATGAGTGTACTATAGTTTTATACAAGACAAGCATGAGAAAAAGTTTTATTTTCAACAAGTTTATAAGCATGTTTGAAGAGTGGAAAATTACAGAGGAATATAGCAGAATGATGGGTACATCTAACAATTACTTTGGTTCAAAAACCTCTCCAGAATAAAGCCAGTCGGCAGATACGTATTAAGTACCTCCTCAACTCCATGCCCTGTCCTAGTTACAAGTGTTATGGTATTGAACAAGTCAAGTACTATCTCTGTTTCAATGCAGCTTTTATCCAGGGGAAAGCAGAGGAAAATAAACACATAAATAACTTACAGTCACATAGAGGTAGGTGTATAGTTAGGAAATATAGCAGGAAATGTAATAACCTGAGGAGCAGAAATACACTGGGTACATCAGACCCAAGCCAAAACCTAGAACCATGCTCACTGAGCCCAACTTAACACTTGCCAGCCCTCAGATATAGAAGTGAAATGAACAGGCTAACTTTTATATGCCCCTGTGTTTTGTAGTGGTTTGTTACTCACAATTATTGTGACAGTACACCACCAATACACATCACATTTAGGTCAAAATATAAAATCCTTCCATGTCTTAAAAGGCTTATGTCATCTCTTCTTGGTTATCTTTCCATCATGAAACACTAGTCCACATTTTGTTCACTGTGCTCTGGCTACACTGGTAGGCTCCCTACCCCTAGGACACACCAAGCATTTTTTTCTGACCTAAAGTCCTAATTAACTTTGTGTGGGATCTTTTCTTTCCATGTATATTTCTGCTTCTTCTACACTTCATTCATTCATATAGAGAATGCATGTCACTGCATTAGAGAGAAGTTCCCCAACCACACCATCTAAAATGGGATGCTATTTAACATATAACCCTTCAGTATATTAATTTTTCTTCTTAGTTCTTTTAATACCTGATATTATGTTATACATTTTATTTATTATTTATTCATTATCTCCTCACCTTGAATCTTAATATAATGATGGTAAGGGCTTTATTTCTTTTATTTTCTGCTCTATCTCTAGGCCACAGTATGATACCTGGAAATATTGTGGTTGTTTTAATAACATTTATTGAATGAATAAATAAATAATTTAAATTCAGTAGGATCACTGGTGGACATTAGAGTTTGTTACTGCTGCCATCCTGTTTTAAGAAAAAAATATATATACAATTTTTATTCATTTTTCTTCAAAACTTAGTAAAGTTCAATGAATAGTGAGATTGTTTTAACTATCTTAGATTTAAAGGGAATACTTTAAAGCATAGTTTAGGTCTATGCTTTAGGTTGAAGACAAGTGTAAAAACATATCCATATAAATTATATTTAAAAATGCCTGGGGAGAACCTAGAATATCTTCAATCAAGCAGGATAAGAATTTATTTGGTGTTAAAGAGTTACTCTGAAACACTAGTAAGCATAATCATATATGCACTTACAAAAATTGACTGATATTCAAAATGCAAAAGAATTAGGTAACAATAGTATATGATCTGAAAGAAAATTCCTTTAATCTTCTTTCTAATATTCCATAAAGATGTAACACATTTGTCAGCCTAATGGGTGTTTTAAGAAAAGAGGTACAGTTGAACCCCAAAAAAAAAAAAAAACAGTGGGCAAAAAAATAGTATTAAAAGAGATATAGAGATTTTTGAAAAGCCTGAAAAAATGAGTAGAAATTATAGAATTAAATAATTCTAAGTGCTGCACAATAAGATTTGTTTCAGTAAACAGAAGGAAACTAAGACTATGATTTTTACAGATCTCTAAGCATGATTTGTTTAGAGATGGAGGCAATCACAGCACTTACAAGCATTTCAAGGGACTATAATTAAATGTGTCATCTTTTCCAATATTGGACTTGCCTTTTATTTTTACATGGTATAGAGTTGTTATCATTGATCATTTAGATTTTAAGATATATTATGTTTCGAGATAAATATTTACAAGTTTTTTTGGAAAAGTCACTGAAAGTCGAAAGTAATTGTTAATAAACAGTTTATAATGATAAAAATAAAGGCTCTTTCAGGATCTACTAAATTCTATAATCTCAAAATGGGACAACATTATGACTTAATTACTGGAGAAGTTTGTGATTGGCTATCTTGATGACTGATCCACAGGGCCTCAGTTTTGAATGCTACAGGGATTCTGAATAGATGAAACTGACCGGGTTAGTGAAACTTGTTGACCCTACTCCCATTTCTTCATCAATCTACATAAAGCATAGAAACATAGTTCAGGCCCGTATGACCCAAACATTGGATTGTAGTAAGATCAATTCACTGTTTTCACCCATTGCAATGACTGATTTGGATTGTGACTACGTCAATCTGATTAATAGTATGTATGTTGGCCAACAAAAGTGAAAATTGCTTTTCTATAGCTGCTTTTGTGATGAATTACAAATACAGATGATTTATATCTCTCCAGAACAGCATTTTAAAGGGGTCTCGAAAATCACCGTGTTCGTTGTACCAATGCAGATGTAACAACTAGAAAATTTTCCTTGCTCCACTACCAGCAACTGTTCTCTGAGTCCACGACCTGGCACTGCCATGATTTAGGGCACTGAATGCTTGCAGCTGTTATGAGTCCTCTTACATTTGAATCATGTCCAGAATTCATTCAACTAACCATTTGCTCCAAGAAAGTTTATGTGGGCCTTTGTTACCTTTTGGCTGCCTACTCTTCATGTCCCCACACTATGGTATTATGTTTGCAGACCAACACGAATTCGATAGTTTGTTATTATTGATTATTCATTCTTTCCACTAATCACAGCCTTCAAATTCTAGCTCAGGGTTCAAGAATATTCACATTAAACAAACAAAAACACCTCTTAAATTATATGAGAGATATTAACATCTAACACCACCATGGACAGTGACCAATATTGATTTAGAAAACAACTGTAATGAACATACTTTGAAATTTTAAGATATAATTATTATAGTTTATATAGAGACAGGTCATTATTGTTGGAAATTTATAGATCTAAATCATATAGCCTAAAAATTGCATTTTCATCAGACTTGCTAGCTCCTTTTCAGTAAAAATGTGAAGCAGAACAAAACAGTTTTAATACACAAAGAAAATATTATATACTTTTGTTCTTATAATGTAGCCTCAAGAAATTTTCACCACTTTAATAAGGCAAATATGAATATGAAAATAAGGGTTTTGGAAGTAGTCTAGACACTATTTTTTTAAATTCCCTGAAAGACTAAAAAATATTAGTATTTTTTTTCTAATAGTTAATAAAAAGTATCTTGAGAATTTGTTTAAACTATTCCTCAAAGAGGTAAAATGCACACTTTCTTAATATTGAAGGAAAAGTAGCAAGTCTTATTCCAGTGGAGATTTAAAGCACCTACTTATGTTAATATATTATTTAAATAAACTGCAGAAATATAATTACTACTTTAAAGTGCTAAATATATTAATTTTTTGCAGCAAAATTGTGTCTTGTTGAATTTATTGTCAGGACATTTACATTTACTATTCCTTTGAGAAGCAAAGTTATAGTTTGCTTCTTTGAGGGAAAAGATTAGTAATTAACATGATGAATTCTTAATAAAGTTATAGACACACATATAAACAATTGGCTAATTTTATAATTTTATACTTTTTGTATGTGTTTTTAAAATGGAAATTACGAGGACTTTTTTCATTCCAACACAGTATAGAAGCACTTGAACTATAAAAGAAGAACAGCCACAGCACTAACTTCAAAATAACAACCTTATTGTGTCTAAATCTTCTAATTTTACTTTTCTAAAATTAATGTATTTAATTTCTAATTAATAGGAACTCTGTGCTCCAAGTTAATTGATACAAAATTAAAATAGGTAGTTTTCATTGCATGTTTGAATCTGGACTTGGGAATCACTAGTGTTTGGCTGCTTTTGAATCCTTGGATATGGATAGACCACATGGCTGAAGACCGTAGAATAAAAAGCAAAGATTGAAGAAAAGTCTTCAGGAAGAATCACAAATACAAAATTAAAAGATGAATAAAGAAAGAAAAGCCTAATTCAAGAAGTAACATAGTAAGTAGGAAAAAAAATGATTCAAACGCAGTGGTCCTACTGCTAAATAAAAAAGAGGGTCGAATGAAAAATAAAAATTTAAGTAAGTAAACAGGTCTCAGAGCAGTTCATTGATGTCAAGTGGAAGTCGCTTGATAGCAAGTTGAGAAGATAACTTGAGCTAAGGAAGTTGGAAATGTGCGTAAAAAAATTTGAAGCTTGGCTGCAAATTCAAGGGCAAAGAATAAAGGAAGGGAGACATTTTGTGGATAGAGATGCTATTGTTTATTTGTTCATTTGTTTGTTTATGTTTTAAGTTTTAAATAAAAAAGAAAGATATTTGAATGCTGATGCAAGATGCTTGTGGAACCAGAAGTGGGAAATATCACTGAGAATGGAAATAATAGAGGAGACTCTGGAAGAAGCTGTAGGTTCTGTCACAACCCAAAACACTTGTTGAAAAGTAGCTCAAAGCAGAAGAAATGGCACATTTTCTATTATGGTCAGATGGTGCTTCAAAATACAAATGATAGAGTTTTCACCCAGTGGTATGTATGAAATATCTGTGATTAAGAAATTCAGTCTTTTCAATATATTTACGAACATCCTAAGCTATTGTGCCTTTGGCTAAGCTCATCGGTTTCCTTGAATTTTATTTCTAGTGTTAGGATGAAAAAGAAAAAGCATTTACCTATTAAAAAAATGTACCAATTATTATCCAATATCGGATAGAAGAATGAACATAGCAATAGTCCATCACAGCTCTTAGTATTGATTAAGTCTACATCTAGAAATATTGCTAAGCTGTTTATTTGTCTCACACGTGTGCCCCAAGTTAAAATCTAATGATTAAGATGCTTAATTCCATAATTAAGTGGGAATAAAATATATTGGGAGCTCTTGTTTGATTAGTTAGTTATTTGTGATTGTTCAATTTCTGTTAAATTTCTGGACCATAATTTAATATAAATAAATATTTGCAAGGGTAAAAATATGATAGTTTGTCCCTGGACTATCCTGTCACATGTATAATCTCAGCTGTGTGGGTTTCTAGTAAAGAAAATTGAGGTTAGAACATCATTATGTTCTCTATACTGTTTTCATTATTTCAGACTTGGCAAAATTATTCTCTGCAATTTCACTTTTTTTTTGTTAAAACACTAGCAATGTTTGACTTTGTTACTGTGTATTTGCAATACATCAGAGATACTAGTAGTGAAAATAGAATTTTCAGTCATTGTATATAGTACTGAAAGGATTCTACATTTCTCAGATTCTTCATGTTCATAGATGTCTGGTTTGACTTCTAACAGTCAGAGTTCTGTAATAACATTCCTGTGGTTACTCTGAAAAAAACTAGATGATGCTGTGATAGTAGTGTAATGTCAGGAGTTAACTGAAAATGTAAATGTTACCTGTAAATAAAACTTTGACAATCACTTAAAAGGTACTTCATTAATATCTATTTTAAGGAGTCACTCTGCAAAAGGACTAAAAGTCAAGTAAAATAAAATTAAAATCTTTAAGCTATGGCTGTTTACCTGGTATATTGAGCTAAAAGAAGAAAAAATGGTTTGGTTTCTACCATTAAGTATTAAGAACACATTTTAGGTAATGATGGCTTTCATCCGTTAACTCTTGATGTACAATAGCTACTGAAAAGAAGATTGTTACCTAGTGAAAGGTATGGAGAGTTGGAAGGAGACAGAAGGCTATCTATTGACTACATCATTTATTTGGTCCTGAATATATGCTTTAACATTTAGTTTCTCATGTCTAAAATTTGCCTCCACAATATCGTAAACCTTTGAGACCAATTAGCTATATCTTTATATTCTTTAGCCTACTTAATACCTTTAATATGGTATCATCAACACAAGTATTTGTTTATAGATAGTTAAATATTGAGAGGATATATTTCAAAATGTATCTATTTTCTTATAGACAAACTTTATTTTCTTTTTCTTTTATTGTGAGAATAGCTACTGTTTTGTTTTCCTCATTTTTATAGACCTAGATCCATTAATGTCTTTTGAGGCAATAAAATTTGTTCTTAACAAAATGAACAGTGGCAATCATAGTAATGCTCACCTAGTAAGGACCCAATGGTCTTCACTCTTAAAATTACTACTTAAACAAGTGTTTAAAAATAGGCTATACTCTCACATATTTGACTCCATGTTTGAATTGGGGTTGTGGACTAAAATATAATATCTTAAATTTGTAGAGAATATTTCTTTCAAACAAATTAAGTGAGGAAACTTATGTATATATGCAAGGTAAATACATGCCAAAATAAATATCAAATTATAGCTAAGACATATAGAAATAAAATACAATTGATTTTTTTTCAAAATGTAAGCAAATAAAAGCGAATATAGTTATTAACATAGGACACAGGAGAATTTTGATCTAATTCTCTTTCCTAAAACCCCTGAAATATTAGTCATGTATTTAGTGATTTTTCCCACCTACTCAAATAGTTAAAGAAAAGATCAAAATAATAAATTTGGTTTAACCATTCTTATCAACATGACAAGATAAAAGTGGATGTACACCTTATTTTCTGAATAATAGAGTTAAAGTAAATGAAAATTTATCTCCATGCAATGTCTGTTCAAAACGTTTCCAGTGTGCTATTTATTGCTACTTAACTACATAAGAAGAAAGAGGGAATAAATACACATGTGTAGAAATGGAGTAGGTAATTGGACACCACCTACTCAAAAGAACTAAAACATCAGAACCACTTCAAACTCCCTTTAAACAGATTCAGAGTTATGGGTAAATGGATATGTACTGTCATTTCCAAAAGCAGAGTACCCAGAAATGCTCAGACATGAGAGGGAAAAAGAGCTCTCAAACCAACATGGTGATAACTGAATACTGAATAAAAGACTTGAAGAAAACCTTTATCGAATGATCTCTAAGTTTCTGGTCTGCCAAATCCTGTCATACTCATTACTTTAAACAGACCAAAATTAAACCTAGCCCAACTTGATTCTGTCAAGTGGCTAAAATGCATTTTATACAATCAGCATTGCATATACACATAGATTATTCCATGCTGTAAAACAGATTTTCAATAAACCAGCGAGATATTGAAAAATGTATGGCAGAATGGTTACGTGGATTTCCAGAAAAAATGAACAAGCAAAAAAGTACTAACCATGCAATTAAAAGAGTAGAATATACAGATGCTTATGTGCACCTCAAACAGATAAAACACATTCTTTAAGAGAGACAAGAAGACTGTAATAACAGTTTTGAAACAGTAACCCCTTCCTCACATCTAACTTGCTATTTTAATATTAAGGTAGGAGTAGTTAATATTCGTTGAGTTTGTATTTTCACTATATCAGGAAATGTTCTAGGTGTTTACATGAATTAATTTATTTAAACCACATGGCAAATGTATTGACTATGACATACTATTATTACTATACTTTAAGATGAAGAAACTGAAGACAAAAGTTTGAATAATTTGTTCAAAGTTGTCTAGTTTGTAAGTCTCACTTACTGTAAAGAAAACTCCATTAAGGTGATTAAAAAAAAAAAAAACCTAAAATATAAACAATTCCGGCTTACTGAGTAGTTTTTGACAAGGGGAAAGAGAGGAAAATTTTAATTGACACCTTTAGCAGTAATGTGAAAGTCTCTGAAATCAGTAGTTTGTCCCCTCTTTTTAAAAAGCCACTCCCCCTTATCTCCAATGTTCTTAGCCACTCTACTGCAATTGGCTTTGAGTACAATAGGACTGTTTTCATTGCACTGGTTGACTTTTGTTTATGTCAGGCAGAGTGAGAAGCCCCAATCTCTCAGGTCAACCATAATCCTTTGTACTATAATCACCTTAAACTCAGTACATCCCATCTTTGTCCTACACAGCTGAGGAATGTCTACTACCTCTATCCTATATAGTAGATGTTCTATTATTATTTAATGAATAAAATTGAATAAATAATGAAATAAATGAATGAGAAGATGCATGATATAACTGAAACTTACAAATAGATTTAGGAATTTTTAAAGCATGAAACTACAAAACATTTATTTGATCCACATTCATATTAAAATTAAGGAAGTCAGAATGTGAGTAAATAAAATATCAATAATCAAAATAACAACAATTATGGAATGTCAATTCCATGGTATAGATACTAAGATGGAGAAAAAAGAAAGTGATAAAGACAGGACCAAAGACCTAAGAAAGTACACTGAGACAAAGATAGCCTGAAGCAAGCTTTCAAGAGAAAGTGTTTGAAAATAATATATTAATTAATTAAATAATCTATTTATTCAGATAAAATTAGTACAAATTAGTTATTTATTATCATTACTATTATTATTAATCATGTGCAGCATTATGACAGTTTCTTTAGATAACGTAGGAATAATTAGCCAAGATGAAATTCATATTATAACCCTTCTTTAATCACATCTCATATCCATATTTTTTATGAGAAACTGGGATCCATAGTAGAGTAAAAATCTACTATCAAACAAATGAAACAGGTTACAACCCCTGGCAGTACAAAAAGCTTGAATCAGTTTGGCTCTATTTTATAGAGTAACAGAAGCATACATTTCAGAGTCATGTTCTCTGATTTCAAATTCCAGTTTTTGTATCAGAAAATTACAGGTACTTGATGATTGTTTGTAACATTACATTGGATGATACATATTAGAATTTGCCAGATAATGGATACTCTTTTAATATCTCATTATCTTCACTCCAGAAAAAAAATTCTTCAATTTCAGATAACCTTGTTTTCTTCTTTCTATCATGAAATGAAAATGGAAAATTTCCATCGCCGGACAAAAGTGGTGATGATGGAAACCTGTGATTTGATCCTTCTAGCCATCATGACAAATATTAGTAATAAAGTTTGTTCTATAAACAATAGATTTTATCCTTCTGAGATTTTAAGTAGCCATTCTATTTTTCAAGTGGATAGTAATGGAAAACAAAATAAAGCCTTCATACACATAATTATCTTAGAAAATAATAGAAAAAATGCTAAAATTAGTAAAGGCATTGTGGTATGTTAATACTTTTGTATTCTGCACAAAAAGTACTGCATTAACTTGTACTTAACTATTATTCAATGAGCCTTTTTACATGTAATTACATATTAAAATTAATTTGCATTATTTACACTCTATTATACAATTGTGGCTTATGACCAAAATAAAGCTTTGAAGTATCTTGTTATACAAAGAAAACCATACTATTGTACTACTTTACAATGCTACTTTATTACACTAAAAACTGGATTTTTTTTCCTGAAAGATACGTTAACCTTGCAAGCAATAACTTAAGTTGGAAAGTAAAAGGGAAGAGACTGCTGATAGAGATAATCTTAAAGAAGGGGAAATTACATTCATTACATTTCTATATTTGGATCAGTGATTTTATTTTGATGTAACATTATCCTATTCAGTCCTTTATTCCTTAAAGGAAGCTGCGGATAATTTTAGCTTTACTGGTAGTTTGTCTATTTCTTTTATAGCTATGACTTGTTAAATTATACATTTCTAATAGGTAGGTGGGGAAAGGAGTTTCCAATCTAACCAAGAATTACATTTGCAGATTTGATACACACTTCTCTAAAAATAGCTAATTGTATATGGACTTGCTTAGGTTTTCTAATAAAAGAAAAATTTAATGCATTACTAAAAATTGCAAAATGATATATTGACACACAATTCAGGAGGCTGAGGAGGATATCCAGGAAAGCCAAAGGTCATTAAAGTTCTTAGGGCAAGATGGAGTAGTAATGGTGTTGTTTTAGTCTGTTTTGTGCTGCTATACCAGAATCATAAACTGGATAATTTATAAGTGGTTGAAATTTATTTGGTTCAGTTCTGGAGGTAGGAAGTTCAAGACACAGGACCTACATCTGATGAGGGCCTTCTTGCTGTGCCATAACAAGTTGGAAGAAGACACAGGACCTACATCTGACGAGGGCCTTCTTGCTGTGCCATAACAAGTTGGAAGGCATCATATGGTGAGAGAAAGCAAACAGAAGGGGGCCAAACTCCTCCTTTTATCAGAAATCCACTACTGAGAAAGCTATCTCAGTCTCATGATAAGGGCATTAATCCATTCATGAGGACAGAACTGTCATGACCTAATCACCTCGTAAAGGTCCTGCATCTCAACACTGCTGCATTGGGGATGAAGTTTCCAACATATGAACTCTGGAACACAATCAAACCACATCAAGTGCAAACCAGATCTGCTGCACATAGTGAATGTTTAGAGGAGAGCTTGTAAGTGTATGAATGTGAAGAAAATACTTGGGGAAAGAAAACCAACATTCAAATGGCTATTGCCACCATCCAAAATAGAAAGCATCATGGTCCCTAGGGCCATAGGTAAAGTACTCATGATGGTGTTGCCTAAATGCTGAGTATTAATTAGCCCCAGACTGAGTGTTATTTATGCCCTAAATAAAAAATAGTAAAATCAAGATAAAAAAGGATCAAATTCTTTCCCAGTAACTTTATTTCATCCCTGAGAAAAGTTCAAGAATTTTTACAGGAATACAAAAGTATCTAATACTAAGCAAATCAAAATCTATAATGTCTGACATTAAATAAAAATTAACAGGCATGCAAAGAAGCAGGGAAATAAAACTCAACGTGAGAATGTAAGTAAATCAATCAAGGCAACTTGAAAATTACTTCCAATGTTAGAATTGGCAGATACATACATCAAAACAACTATTATAACCAAATGTCATGTGTTTCAAAAGTTAAATATATAGATGAAATTATAAAAAAATGAAATCCATGTGTATAGATGAAAACTAAAATGTTTAAGATAAAGAATAAACAAGAACAGATTCACAACAGATTAGACATTGAAGGAAAAAAGATAAGTGAAACTGAAGACATAGCAATAAAAACTATAAAAAATAAGAAAGAGAGAAAACAGTAAAGAAAAGTGAAGAAAACTTCATTAAAATATGAAACAATATTAGACTTTCTAATAAACATTTAACTGGAGTCCTCCAAAAAAAAGAATTTTGGAAGTAAAAATTTTTGTGAACAGTGTTTGAAAATTTTTCAAATTTAATAACATCTATGTACTTTTGGATCCAATAAGCTCAAGAAAATCTAACCACATGAAACATGAAAAAAATTACACCTAATCACATCATAATCCATTTTCTCAAAACCAGTGATAAAGATAATACCTGAAAAACAGCCGGAGGGAAAAAGACACATTATGAACCTGGAAACAAATATAAGAATGACAGCAGATTTACATTGAATTCAATAAATTCAAGAAGACAGTGGAATAACATCTTTAAGCTATTAAGAGTAAAAGAGAATTTTTTAGAAAAAAACTGTCATCTAGAAATCTACACCCAGCCAAAATATCTGTCAAAATTTAAAAATGAGCAAAGAGTTTTTAGACATATAAAATCTGAAAGAGTTTATCACCAGCATAAATAGTCTGGATGAAATTTATCAAAATCACGAACTAGACTGGGCAGAGAGAGTGGAAAGAATGGCCTGGATCCTGGATGGGAAGACGCACTAGGACTCACAAAACAATCTGCATTTTATCATCTCTACCAAGGAGAAAGATTTTCAAACTAAAAAGGATAGAAATAAAAGAGAATCAAGTTGCAAAAAGTTCAAATTGAGTATCTGCTTTGTAAAAGTAAGTCTCTAGGTTCAAACAAGTACAACCCAGCATAATCAAATACTTAGCTATTATGATTATGAATCAGGTGATAGGATTTCTTTTAAAATGAAAGTAAAGTTTTCTAGATATAATAGTAATATATGCTCAATATGGGAAATAAAAAATAAAGAAAAAAATCAGTAAGCTTATCCCTATATCCTTCCTTAACATTTTGGTTTTTTTTCAAACTTTTCTACATATAACTTTGTTTCCATGTTAATGAATAGTTAAGATGGATTCTCATCCTACATATAGAATATATCATTTTCATCTTGTTCAAATAATTAACATTTTAATAAAACATTTCCTATTCCATTACAGATTTATTTGTGTACATAACTCTTAATAATTGCATAATATTCAGTAATGTGAGTATATGTACAAAAGGTTTTTAACCATTCCTCTATAGTTGGATGTTTAAGCACATTCTAAATTTTCTTTTTACCCAAGTGTAATATCTATTTGCTTAAAGCCTATTTTCTGTATTACAGATTACCCCTTTCTCTTCATGTGCGTCCTTGCTATTACCACTGCTGCATACTCTTTCAGCACCAGACTGGTCATTTTTATCATAATCAGCATTATTGCTTGTCGCTATTAAGCCTAACCACTACTTTCATATCACCTATAACACTGCAGTTTAGAAGTATTTGGAGGATCTAAAGTCATGCCAAACACCGTATACATGAAAGAAGGTAAGAAACTTTGAAATTGCCTTCCAATTCCTGCCATCTACTGATTCCACACTCAAATCAGGAATCTGTTTCAATTGCATCTGAACTTCAATAATCTTTTTTCTTCCAAGCGAAATGCAATTTTTCAGTCTTGTGGTCCTCAGCATAGTGTACATTAGAAAATACGGCAATTTCTTTCTCTTAAAGGAAGACTTTAAAAGCAAACAAACAAAAAAACCTCATAGTATAAGTGGTGTCTAAATACAATACAAGTGGTGTCTCTATTGTGAGCATTTCCTCAAAATGAATTTAGCTCAGGGCTATTTTATGTATTAGGGAAATGCCATATTCTTGCAACTGCAACCGAGGGGCAAAATAAGAGAATAATGCTTAATATTGTTATTCTGAACTCCCATCGCAATATTGGCATCATTAAAATAAACAGTACACCTGGCCTGCTTGATTCTCACACGAATGATAAATCGCTAAGCTTCTGCCAAAGTCCTTCGATATAGATTTTCTACAAACTGTGCCTTTGGCTAAAGAGAAATAATAGCTAAGCAAATCCAGTTGGCAGTGGCAGTCAAGTAGTGTACTATGTGAAGACGGCTCTAAGCAGTAGCTGTACCTGTACTGGCATAGTAAGTTTCTGGAAGATCCTTGTGAATCGTTCTTTTCCTTTCAAGTGTTAATAAACAAGAACATTCAAATGTATTTTTATAAATAATGATAGGCTTCGAAAATCTCTGCAGTAAGCCATTAGAACGGAAATGGGGTTTTTAGTTACATATACAGGAGTAAAACATATGCATTTGTTGATTAAATCCAACCATATTTTTCCCCCTTAAATGTGACTAAAAGCATTGCCAATTTGATTGATGAATACTTTCCCATAAATCTAAGCACAGGATTAGAAACAGCACTAAAGAACAAAATGCAAATTGACTGGTGCTTGGATACCAAGATGTAGAAGGCAAATAATCACAGGATACGTATGTTAGTCCATTTCAAAATTTCAAGTAGAACATTTCAATAATGGGCCACATTAGTTTTGACACAAACAGAAAATGACCATGTGTTTGTAATTGGGGCAGCCAATCTATATTGATGACAAAAGTGTTGCTTACATTTTCTTGTTATGTAAGGATAAAATAGCAGTGTTCTGATTCAACAAATTTATATTTCTGAGGACAGTAGCGATGATGACACAGAAAGACATTATCCCATCACCATCTATAGCATATAAGACTTGTGTTCTAGCTGAGATCATTCCTATGGGGACGTACCAAACACCACTTTTTGTTTAATTTGTCAATATATTTAGGTAATTTGGATAAACTAAATAATTTTAGATAAGCTACAGTATACTGGCTGCTTTGGCTTATAATTGTGATTTATGAATTTATAAAAGGTTAAGGAAAATAAATTTTACAATTTTACTAAAAAATTTGCTGTTTGTATCATATTTTAATGACCTAACAGTGATAAAAGAGATGTTTTCCTCCAAATCAATCAATACTTTTTACATTTATTACATAACAATAATAATCAAAAGTATCATTACTTAATTAATATTATAATTTATATTAACATCATATCTACACTGAGTTCTAATGATTAATAACAAACATAAATTATAAATATATTTTCTTTTCAATTTTCTCATATATTTAGTGTATGTAAGATAAATACTAAGCATTGAATGTTGAAATGCTTATTTAACTTTGTTCATGCAGGTGCCTCTGATATATTGTTTTTGACTGGGATCCAATTTGAAGTTATCTGTGTGATAAAAAGAAAAAAGCACAAGATTAATATACAAATAATTTAGATTAAAATTTGATCTGCTAGCACTTTCCACTTAAATAATAACTATATCCATTTTGTGGAAAGTATAAACTGTATTAATGACAGTTGTCAGGAATTAGTTACTACTTTTAGGAATATCTTAAATATGTTTGAAGGGAAATCCTAATGACTTCTAAAACCGTGCCTGTTAAATTCTTAGAAGAGGCATTTCTACCAAGTCCTGTAGTTTTATTTTGTGAATGAACACCTATTGATTTCAACTTAATAATATATTAATATAATTATTATTAAAATATACTGATGGTATTTTTCCATTATAAAGATAAATTAATTTTATCAGTGCACAGCATGTATCTCGGAGAATTGGGTTATAAAGTTAAAACCTAATAGCTCTGCTTATTTAACTATTATAATTAATAATTATATTAATTCATCATTTACATTGTCTAGACAGAATGAAACCTAATTATTATTGAACATTCCAAGAGTTTTTGGCTGTGAACTTTACCCACTAAATAAATGTTATTCTATAAATATATTTAGAATTTTAAAGATTATACTTTTTAGAAAAAAATATAATCTGCATTAGTGTTTTGATGTAGCTTCTTTACATTTTCCCTGTCGGAAACCTGAACTTACTGTAAAACTTGTATTTCAATAATAATGTTTTAGGAAGAATATAGATACAAAACTACAGAAAATCAGTCCTCTTAGAAGAAAATTAACCATTATATTACAAACAGAAGAGATATATTCATATATATTTAAAATTTTTTTCTATGATATTATCACTTGAACTTATATTCTGAATTTCATCATAATTTATTTTCCATCTTGCATCATTTACCTCTCTTTCTTGTCCTGTTGCCTACACATGCAAACAAACAAGCAAACAGATAATTTCTTTAGTTATAGAGTGTATCTTTTTTAATCTATTCTTCTTCCTCTTTAATTCACTTTTTGTTCTATCGGGCACCAGTTATCAAATTATTGCCTCTCAGCTCCAAATTTACCCTTCATTGTCTGCTCCCAGAAAATGAAGCTTGACTCTATAAATATTTGTCCTTTGATAGCTGACATGATGTTCATCTTTTTCAGTAGAAAACACTGGAGAGACATTGCAAAGGGCAAGCGTTTCTCTTCTTTGATTTGATGTGCTCTGCTTTTCTGGTTCCTGAAGTGCACACGGCTTCTCTAATACGAGGCTCCTACAATGTGGGCCGCTTTTCTGGGGCTAGGTTTCTGAAACCTGCTTGAAATGATATTTAGTTCATTTACTTATTCACTTAATATTTAGTGTTTATTCAATGTCTACAATGCAGCAGATACGATGCTGATGGATTTATATACCAATTATACTTAACACAACATCACAAAGTTCAGGAATGTATCAGAGAATTTAAGAACACAATTTATTTCAGAATACACCTAACAGAAAATGTTTTAGTGCATTTTTACTGTTTAATATTTTGCCTAATGAAAACTTTTTCAGAAGGACACATGTGTATGGGTAGGAGGAAACTGCGTTGCCCATGGAATTAAAGAAAAAAGTAAAATAAAAACCTTTGTTATCTATCAAATTGCCATCACTTCATACTCCAGACTCCCATATTTCCCATAGAGAACAAATTGTGCCTCATCATAAAATAGAATAAAGCCATACTTTATCACCAAAGATAGGTGTTGAAGTTTAAATACAAATATTTACACTAGAAGTTAGAGTACTACATATTGCTTCCAGAAATTAAACAAACATCACAAAAGATAATTCATGTGATCACTTGGTTACTAAAACATATTCTACATGTAGTAATTTTGCTTCATTTTAATTTATATAGTCAATATTTTAGTTAAACCCTACATTCTCTAAAACTTAGCAAAGAGCACCTCTAGAGGAAGAAATTAAAAGGTGCTTTCCTGTCTTCCTACCTCCAAGTGGGAGGTATAGATAGATATAGATATACACACACTATATATTTTATGTAAATACATAAAATAAAGAACTGAGATACATTGAAAAAAATCATTGAGCCCTTCTCAACTATACTTATGATAGGAGACTTTCATATCTTACTGCACTTCCTTGACTTCTGGACTTATGGTTTTTTTAATAGAAGGATTCCCTCCCCTCCTAATTGGTTCAGCCAATAAATATTTGTTAAATGCTTATTATGTATCTGGTAAAGTATCATATTCTGGATGGTCAAAGGTGGATAAAATGAATTCTTCTATACATTCTTTTATCTTAAGGAATTCATAGACTAATAAAATACTCTTACGGAATTAAGGCAACATTTCATAAAGAAATCTCCCAAATTAAAAAGGGAGATAAAATGTGCTTCAGATCGAGCACACAGAGGAAATTGTGTGAAAACACTTGAGGTTACAGAGAAGGCAAACAAAAATAGTATTGTGTTGTATAGAAAGAATGAGTAGCTTGTGATCCTCATGAGATGAGGGAGGAACTATAGAAAAATTTTTGGAAAAGTTATCATGGGTATATTTTGAAGGGGTTTATGTCATGTCTAAGTAAAAAGTTAGAACATAATCCTGTGACTATAAACTCTAATTTTTATAATTATGCTGACTTGTGGGGTATCGCTATGATGTAGCAATCCATTAAAAGTTAATATTGAAATTAACAGAAAAAAGAATAATTTTATAATGTTTAAATCTTTTTGTAAGTATATCAGCAGTCTTTAAGTATAATGCAAACTGATGATTACTTATTTGTTTAATTTGTGGTGAAATCTCATTGGTCTTAGCCAAACAGCCTACATGTAGTAAAAACTCAAAGAAAAGAAAAAGCTACAAAATAGACAGGTAAACTACTTCCTGCTAAAAATAGCTTTATAAAATAGGATAAAGGGATAAAACAGCTGTTGTGTTACCCTGAAGATTATCAAGTAGTTCTTGCACACCTCTTAATCCTCTCTTAATCAGTGCCTTGAATTTAGGAGAACAATTTGAGAAAGTTTATGCTGGGACTTAACCCACATCTAATCATCAGTTCACCTTATCAAATGCCTTATAAATTACTTCAGTGCATATTTAAGACTCTAAATCTCAGGGCAGAATTGTCAAATGCTAATTATTATTTTGTACTTATCACACAGAGACAACTATTCTTCAAGGGAGAAAACTTTCAGGAAGGTAGATATGATCCTTTTCTAAAATAGCTGAGAAAAGCTAATGCAGCTATTTTCTTTTTTGTTGTTTTTGTTTTGATAGTGTGCACGATAAAATTTTGTGAGGTTCAAATAATGAAAATGAAATATAGACTATTTTATCATAAAAACCATACTATTTTCTCAATATCATCAAACAAAATGATATTGAGCATTAACGTTATGAAAATAACTATATTCAGCAGTAGAAAATAGACAAATAGATGAATAGAAGAAGTGTCTGCCTTCAAAGGACTTATTGTTAGTAAGAGACGTTTCAAGGGTTGATTGCAATGTAGGAGAATGGCACAATGTTTATAAATTTCGTACAGGCCTCTGTGGAAGAGTTGACCTGTGAAGCATGTCTTGAAGTATAGAAAAATGATGAGAACTGTGTGAACCAGGTCATGGATGTGGAAAATAAAACTTTTAAAAGAGATAGTTCATCTTGAATGAAATGCTGAACTGTATAAAAGACTGGGATTTAGGGATTATTATAACCTTGCAAACTAACAGTATAGTTTTACTTTGCTCATACAATAAAAATTAAAAAGAGCCACCAAAGGCTACTGGGAAGAAAGTTGTAATGATACCAACAATGCCTTATGTAGATTGACATTAAGCAGGTTGAAGATATATGTGAATAGAAATCCTGATGGGAGGTAGACCTACATCAGTAACATGGATCTAGGTAAAGTTTTATGAATGACTTAAGATAGCCCCAAAGACTGTGGCCATGAGAAGTGAAAACGTGAGCAACATGAACAATATGACAAACATTTTAAGAAAAAATCTTGAAAACTTAATGACTGCCTATTTTCAGAGAAGAAAATTTCAATAAAACTGACACTTTTTAGGCTGAGTATGAAGAGAGTTAACAAACTGAATATGGAGAAATATGGAATGGTCTCATTTCAAATAATTTTTGAAAGCACAACCAGAGGATTAAATTACAAATTAAGAATAGTTTTCACCAGGAAAATGAAATGTTACCAAAGCCCAAGAAAAGAGTATTTTTACCAAAGTCAAAAGTGACCATTTTGGAATGAATAGTTTCTCCTATATATTATAAAGAAAAATATATATTCTTTATATTTTACACTTTAAATAGTTTATGTGACTTGGAATTAACATTTTTCTGTACATTAATGGCCTAATAGTCTGAACTTTGCATGTAATTTTTATGTGATATAGTTTTTATCCCAGATTCTCCAATTATAATCTTTAATATTAAAGCAGAATAAAATACTTTCAGAGCCACTGAAAAGCTGACTCAAACATGGAATAGTAGAAGCATCTCTTCAGTGCAACACTTCTTAAATGAAGCCCAGTTTCAACAGAGGAGCTAAAATCAATTTGGTTGAGTTTTTATTTACTTGACATCAGAAGTGAGGAATATGTATATACAATGACATGTGCAACTAAAATTAAGGAAGTTATAGAAACAAGTCATTAAAGTTAATATTACTGTTAATTAAAATAAAATGCGAAACCAACATAATAATGTATAAATTAGGATAGGCTAAGTTATATGCTGTAAGAAAATACCCTCAGATTTTAGTGGCTTAATACAACAAAGGTTTATTTTGCACTCATGCAGAGACTAGTATGCTCTGGGTACTCTTGTGGTAACTCAGCAATACAGGAAACTCTGTTTTTATAGCTCCACAATCTCATCTACAGTCTGTCTCCAGCAATAGCAAGTCATAGCATCATAGTAGTGGATCTCATACCAGCAATTAAATGCTTCTGCCAGGAAGTGACTTATTTCCATTCACAGCCCATTGGCCGGACTTGTTGGATAGCCCTTCCCTATAACAAAGCATTAGGAAAAGACTGTCATCCTTGTCACTGAATGGGGAAGAGGACCACGTTGTACCAATTATAATTAATATTTGCAAAAAAAATCATATTGAAAAGTACCAAAGACTCATCCCACTATTCATACTATTAGCACTTAGTTCATTTATTTTTTTCATGAGTACTATTTATGTAAAATTTATTTTTCCCCAAAGGTAATCTGGGATTTTGTTTTCAGAGTTTCTGATCACCATAAACTTCATATAATGATAATTTCTGTGACAGAAAAGAAATATAGTATGTAGAGAGTCCTCAACATATTATCCAGTACTTTGTAAATATTCATAGCCTACAAGCCTCTATTACCGTATTTTACAACTCTTAGAGTGCTCTACTATTAATTGGGAGCGTGTTATCTCCATGTTTGAGAAGTCAGCATTATTTGTATGTGTGTGTGTTATCCTGTCACATTCTTCCTTAAGTTACTTTAATATCTTCCTAGTGCTCTTAAAGTTTATAAAATTTAAACATTCCTTTGATATCTACCATAGTCTGGTCCCAACCTATTGTTTGTTCTTAGTTAATTCTCCCCCTCTCTCACTGTACTCTGATCACATCAGCCCTGTCTTACTTTGAACATGCCAAGTACCTTCCATCTCAAGGCCCTCATGATATTACTTTCCCCTCTCGGCAACTCCTTCCCCCTCAAATTTGCTTCATCAACTTCTGTTGAATCTTCAGCTCTCAAATGAAATCATTCAATATTAATTCATTCAGAAGTTTTTTTTTTTAATCCTAAATCTGTCTTGCTTCAAAATAGCTTGGTTTGCCCATATGTTGTTATAACAACTGAGATTTTTCCATTATATCATAGTTAATGTTTACCTGTTTCTTACCTGCCTTTCCCCTATACTAAAACTCTATGAAAGTAGGGATGTGTTTCTTGCCATATCCCTAGTATTTATCACAGCAGGCATTCCATAACTATGTGTTGATTTTATAAAAGAATAAACAAAATTTTTTAAGTTGTGAATTAGTTTCTCTAATATATCCCATGGGCTTGGGATCACTATAACATACTCTCTTTTTGCTCCTCATTTAGAAGATGACTATAATCTCCTCTCACTGATGTATTTAGAAAAGTAAAAAACAATTTTGAATTATGGACATGTAAAACAATCCCAATTGCATTTATGTTTGGGTATATCTGTGAACCTGCACAATCAATAATCTGGAGAAGAAAGACGAAGAACAGGAGGAAGAGGAGAAGAAGGAAGAAGGAGAGGAAGAGGAGGAGCAGAAAGAGAAGCAGCAGCAATGGCAGCAGCAAGAAACATTCAGGAGATAAAAATGAAGACAAAGAAAAACAGTAGCAGCATCAGTCATAGCCAGTTGATCAGCATGTCTATGTTCAAAGAAAAAGACATTCCAATAAAAATGGACTCCATTTCCTCAATATTCAGGGCAGGAAGTGAGCTTACAATAGAATGTGCCCACTTGCAATATGTGAGTATTCTGCTATTTCCTTTGACTGTGGCCATAGTCCAGACTCCTTTTGGATATCTAGTGCTGGCTAGACTCCCAGGATTGGATCCCAGCCCAGGTCTATCTTGTTGGTCTTTGGAATACTCCTTTGAGAGATTTTTATCTGGAAGAGGGAACACTTCAGTGAGTATCATAGCACTTAGATTTACAAGTATGATCAGCAGAGTGTGCAGTTACAAAACTGCACTTCCCCAAATCTTTCCTACAGTGAGAAGGTGACTGCCAGAAATTTAAGTGTCTGGGATTTTCAATTGGAGTTGAAATGTGAAATACACCTGGGCATACTAGCAACCAGAGCAAAAAGAACCATACAAAACAGCAATATATAATAAGCCATTATTAAGTAACAGACCAGAACCATATTGAGTCAGTGTCATGTTAGAGTAGTTTGTTGAGTTGGGTGTCTTAGTTTTCCATTGCTGCCATAAAAATCGTAACTAATTTAAGGTATTAACAGAAATGTGTTATTTTACAATTCTGTAGATTAAAAATCTAGTAGAATCTGTTGGATTCTCTGTTTAGACATTGGTAAGACCAGAATCAAGGTGTCAGCAGATCTGGGCCCTTGTCTAGAGGTTCTTGAGGATAATCCACTTTAGACTTATTCAGATTGTCAGTTGACTCCAGATCCATGCAGTTATAGACCCTGCTTACTTGCTAGTTCTAGGCCTGAGGGTCATTCTAAGTTTCTAGAGGCTGGCTACATTCTCTAGCTTGTGGGGCCCCTTCATCTTCAAAGCCAGCAATGACAGATGACAGATGACAGATGAAGTCTCTTTCACACTTCAAATCACTCTTGCTAGTTTTTCCTTTCCAATTTTGAGGTCTTCTCTCTCTCTCTCTCTCTCTCTCTCTCTCTCTCTCTCTCCCTTTTCTTTTTTTTTTTCTTTTCTTTTTTTTTTTTTTTTTTGTCTTATTGCTCTGGCTTGGGCTTCCATTACTATACTGAACAGAAATGGTGACAGTGGGCATTTTGTCTTTATGGGATCTTAGAAGGAAAGCTGTCATTTTTTTTCCCTATTGATTACCATGCTTGATGTGGGATTTTCATATATGACCTTTATTGTGTTGAGGTAAGTTATTTCTAAACCTATTTTGTTGAGAGTTTTAGTCATGAATGGATGTTGAACTTTGCCAAATGCTTTTGCTGCATTTACCGAGATGATTGTGTAGTATTTTTCTTTCATTTTGTTAATATTTTGCATCACATTGATTGCTTTGTGTATGTTAAACCATCATTGCATCTCAGCAATAAGTCCTACTTGATTATGGTGTGTGATTCTCTTAATGTACTGTTGAACTCAGTTTGCTGGTGTTTTATCGAAAAATTTTACATCTCTTTTTATCAAGGATGCTGGATTGTAGTTTTGTTTTCTTATAGTGTCTCTGTCTAGTTTTGGTATCAGCAAGATATTGCCCTCATAGAATGAGTTTGAAATGTTCCTTCTTTTATTATTGAAAGAGTTTAATAAGGATTTTTATTAATTCTTTGAACATTTGGTAGAATTCACTTGTGAAACCATTGGTTCTGGGCTTTTCTTTGCTGGGAGATTTTTGAATACTGATTCGATCTCCTTATTTTTTATTGGTCTGTTAAGACTTTCTAATTTTGGTGAGTCAGTTTTGGTAGATTATATGTTTCTAGTTATTTATCCATTTCTTCTAGGTTATTCAGTTTATTGGTATGTAATTCTTCTTAATAACCCTATGTTATCCTTTTTATTGTTAAGGCATTAGTTATATCTCCTCTTTCATTTCTGATTTTATTTCTTTGAGTCTTCTCTCTTCTTTATTTTTTCCTAAGTCTAGCCAAGGGTTTGCCAATTTTGTTTATATTTTCAAAAGAAATGTTTTTACCTTTAAAGGCTCATGTAATTACTTTAGGCACAGTCTGGTTTATCTAACATGATTTTCCCATCTCAAAGTTCATAACTAATCACATTTTTAAAGCTCCTTTTGCCATGTAACCTAAAATATTCACAGGTCCCAGGGAGAAGGATGTGGATATCTTTGAGGGACCATTATTCAACCATTATTAGCTTACATCAGGTTAAAAGAACTGAGCAACCATACATTCAAGCTTTGCAAATCAAGAATGAAAAATACATCCAGAATCCAGTCAAAATGACGTACAATAGGGTTGTGTCAAAACTGAAAGAATCTTCCTATTATTAACACAACTGGAACTGATATTAGATGCCTACATCTTAGTTAAAAGCTGTGATGTTTTGAAGATATTGTTGGGAAATGTCTAAAAGATGTTTATGAGAGACAAATAAATTACCAGGACCAAATTTTATTCTCCCTACATTTATTGGTTGAAAATATTGTATGTGGTATCATATGGTCTAAAGCTGGCCCTCACTTAAGTTATGCAAAAGGTGTGTTCTGGAAAAACTTCCTCAATAATGTTAAGGTTTACTAAGAGCTAAACTAGAATAAATTTGTGCTGCCTATTTAGAGTTGCACTGGAGAATCTAGTTACACTGGATTCTTTTTTACTTTTTTCCTCTAATTTTGCTTTTATCTCAGCAAAAATGGAAATGATGACATCTTTACTTAATATATTTAATGACCTGAGAATCTCATGCTGATTTCTCTCCAAGCTTCAGCTCAAAAGACATCACGGATTTTTCTAAGGAAAACACTGACCTAATGGATTTCTCCTTAATGACAGGCAATATGATAAAGTAATTCATTTTTGCAAATGCAAGCTTTGTCTCCACTTGGCTTTTTGAGGTACATCTGGTGTTCCTCATTATGAAAGGAGTTAGTAAATGAAGACTCTTTGGGCAGTGTGTACAATGCCCAACTACCTGTAAATCAGTTTTGGCACACTAAGATACTGCTCTATTCTCCACTTGTCTATTTTAGGGAATTCATAAACACAGCTCGGCTTGTTTATTACAGTTCAAAAACCTGGCAAAGTACATCACTACAGCTCTTTTTCATCTGCTCTCTTGACACAAAGATCAATGACCCTTTTTGAATGATCGAGATTTTGACAGTTTAATTTCTGTGTCATGAGTTGCTAAGGTAACACTATTTTGTGAATTCTATAGTTAATAAATCTTTAAGAAATGTCTTCCATTTTTAGTATTGAAAGTAATTTAATGTTAAAGTTAAAAATATTTATTTCATGTTTCACTTTCCATTCACTGAAGAAACTCACTGTACCTGTTGGCTATTGTCTTCTTTCTTGGAATAATTGACTCAATCTGGACAAAAAAATTACTTAAAACACAATGCCTTATAACTGAAAAGGAAATGAATGTCTAAAAGAAGAAAATAAAGCAACACCTTTTTGATAGCTAGATTATGTTTTAGAGGTGAATAGACAAAAGTACAGCTTTCAAGGCAACCTTTAGATGTGACCATTTTCTGTTTAATTTTCAAAGTCTGGTATAAAAATCAATTAATAATGGCATATACATATGTATACATATATATAGCATTTTCAGAAATAAGTAGGATAGACTTTTTCTAGTACTGTGTAACAAATTACCACAAACGTAGTTAAAACAACACCATTTATTACCCTACAATTCATATAGGTTAGAAGTCCAGGCATGGTTCAGTTGAGTTTTTCACTTAGAGTCTCACAACGCTAAAATCAAGGTGTCAGCTTGGCTTCATTCCTTTCTGGAGCTGAGTTTTCTCTTTCAAACTCATGTGGCTTTTGGAAGAACTAAATTTCTTATGATTGTTTAGACTCAGGCCTTTATTCTCCTTCTGGCTGTTGGACAGGGACCACTTTCACCACTTAGAGGTTGCCCACAGTTCCTAGCCATGTGGTCCTCTGCACAGGCCCTCTCAACTTTCAATGTCTCTGACTTCAGAAAGGCATCAGTCTTTTTAAGGACTCACTTGATAATATCAAGCCCACTTGGATAATCTCCCTCTTAATTAAATCAAAGTGAAGGTGTTAGTGGCAAGATCACAGGAATGATATCCCATCACATTCACAGGTTCTTCCTGATCTCAAGAGAAGGGGAATTATACAAGATCTATATAGTAAGGGCCAGAGACCATGAGAGACATCTTAAAATTCTGCCAATCACAAGTAGGTTATGTGTACTCAAATGCAAAGCATTGCTATTCGTAAAATAAAAAATTCTAAGGACATGTTGATGATTGATTGATGTTATTTTAAAGGATCACTTCTTAGCATTTTTGCATTTTTAAATTCTCTATTGCAATACCAGTGTCATTATAAAATAGAGAAAAACATTCTGGCATGTCTGCCTGCCCATTGGCTCATATATAGATAGATGATTGAATGGTTAGATTTGCATATCAACATCTAAAAACAGTAATAATGACATTTTTAACTGTAAGGTATAAATATAAAATCATATGGCTATATTTATAAGAATCATACAATTCTGGGCTTTAAAATTATGACAATACTTACGAAAAATTTCAATTCCAATTCCCAAGAAAATATTTTAGTTCCTAGGAAGTATATATCATGTAATATATAAAGAAAAAAACAAATATGCAGCGTCAGAAACATATTCTAGGGACAGGTCATTTCAAGAATTTTATAAAAATCAGATACCCTGATGAAGAATAATAGTCATTGATTACACATGTAAATCCAGAAAGATTTATGTTGTGGCAGTAAACATGAGAAATTAATCACCTGTTAGAGGCAGTAACAGTATAATGCTGAGAATTCAGAATGGAGTCATATGGATGGATATCAAATCTAGAAATCAGTTATCCATCATACACAAAGTATCCAAATGGATTATGAACCTAGTCATAAGAAATATTAAAGGAAACACATATTCAAAAAAACCCCTCTATATATCTCTTCTGTAAAGAAAAATAAAAGAAATATTCTTTTGTTAAAATATCATGGAAACTATAATATCACATAAATAAAACTATTCTGTAAATAATTTATATAAAACATGTAAATACATGTTTCTTAAAGCTATGAATATGAATAGGTAGTGATGAGTCCATAGAGGAATTAAATTAATATGTAGTTTAATATATTTTAAAAATCCAACACCTATATATTGACAACTGGATTTCTTTTCTGCCATTACAAATATTTTTTCTCTTCCTATGTTCTAACGTTTTCAAGTGACATCATCACCATCTATTTAGTCACAGTCAACACAGCATTATACCTCAGTCATCAGAACAAATCATCAAATATTTTGATTCCAGCTCAAAAAGGTATCTTGAATTTTTCTATTTTCTATGTTTATTGCAATTTTCAATTGCTTTTTCTTTTTACTTTGGGAAATTTTAATGTACAGAAAATTTTAATGTATACATGATCAATTCTCTTTCCCTAAATTTCTGATTCCAAAAGCCCAGTTTGCAGCCCAAGCATCTATCTTCTCTAAAAGTGGCATACGTTATTTTAATGAGGACTTTGGTGACAACTATTATGGATCTTCTGGCTTTCACTCTTGATATATAAGCCAAAGTGGCATTCTTTTTAATAATTGATTTCTTTATTACTATTAATATATATCATGCACAAAGTTCTCAGATTACACAAGCTTAAAAATGATCATTATGTTACTTATCCATTTACAAATTTCTATATTACCCCATCCTTAAGTGATAAAGTTAGAATTCCTAAGCATGATACCCAAAATTCATCAAAATGTATTCTTGCTTTTCTTGCACTAGTTACAGCCTTTCTTCCAACAATATTGAACTTTCACTATTTACTAGCATAGAATACATTTTCATATTGCTGTGACATTTTTTATACTCCTGTCCAAGATATTTCTCATTCCCACAATATTATCTGCCACTTTTTTAATGAAAGTTTCTATTCATCCTTTAAGATGTGGCTTAAGGGTTATCTCTTCAATATCATCTTGCCTTACTTAACCAAGGGAAGTTAGTTGATCACTCTTTTGTGGTCCCACAAAAAATTTCTTCATATATTTTTACAAATCTGTCTTCTACACTAAACTTTACTTTTGCAAAAATATAAGCTGTATCTCATTCAATAACCTTCATCTATATCATTTTATACAGACGAAGGCTCACAGACTTTCCCCAACACATATTTGTTTAATTAATAATGAATGAAAAAAAATGAATGAATACATGTGTGCATCAGAAGGAGGAGTCAATTTCTTTCCAGCATACTTCCCCAGGACTATCTGAATTGATGATGGTAAAAGTGAGCTAATTTGATTAAGTATAGAAAATAATATTTGTTTCCAAAATAGTTGTGGAAGTATATTTGTGGACCTTGATCAATTTGTCTTAAGGAGAAATATCCTATTAAAAGCCTCAATGTACACTAAGAGAGTGACCTGGCCGTGTGATTTGACTTAAAGCTATCAGATTTATTCATCACTACATTTTGTCAGGAGCTGGGAAAGAGAACTGAGCTGCCAGGTGTCAGAGTCGCCAATTAAAGCAATATGCCAAAAAGGAAAGAGGTAATCCTTTAATCACGTCCTGCAATAGTATAAGCAAGAGGTTAAAATCAGAGAAAGAGCCAATTCCCTCTGTTCCATTTGCTCGCATTGAAGAGAAAGCACAGCAGTGGAGGGTCTGGGGCATCGGCACAGACATGGGGGTTGTCTCACTGTTGAGGGAGCGCTGAAATGAAAGGCTGTGGCAATTTTATGAATTGGGATTTAAAGGAGGGCAAGAGGTGAGGGCTAAGAATGGAAAAGTATTAGGTACTGAGTCAGAGTGGGGAAAGTGTCCTCAAAGTCTACTCATCCTCTCTCCAATAAAGAAGGCTCAGCTGCAGCAGGTAAAGAAGACCTCTACCCAAAGCCTCAGATAAAGGGACCTAGGAATGAAGGTGCTGGGCCTGGAGACACTGGCTGGGGGTCTTGAATTGTTAACTGCAACTCCCTTCAGAAACTACAATACATTGGCTGTACACCAAGTCTGATGTGGAGAGGGCAGCTTTCTCTCGTGAGGCCTCCCGTGTAAAGCCTTTGTAATTGCCTATGTTCTGGACTGAAAAATCACATAGGATTTTGTCCTGGAGCCAGACTACCCACATTTGGCAGGAAATCAAGCAACAAATACATGTATTTGGTATAAAAGGGAAAGTAGCAAAAAGTATATAGCAACAAATTAATATTTTATCTAATACATGTAATCTTCTGTTAATTTTTAAATTATGTCCATTTGCATCATAACTTAGATAAATCTACAGCTGGTAGAAATCTAGAGGTGATTGTTGCATCAGGAAAACTATTTCCAGCAGGAGTCTTGACTAAAGACTGATCAGCACAGTGACCAGATAAAAACTTCACTGGACTGTCTTGTTTACAATGCATCGTATTCATTTGTACCATCATTTAACAAATATTAAAAGGAGATTTAACATATATCAAAGACATCATCTCTGATTTTACAAAGACTGTAGATGAAATTCTGTGAGGATAAAAAATTCTTTAGTTGTGGAGGATGGCAATACTTAGATGAGTTACTGGAGAAAAAACTTCTGTACTGAGGACAGAAAAGTACAAATCTGAGATCCAGGCATATTGAATATTTGAAACTTGGGTTTTTTAAAAAATTATGTTTAGATAAGCTTAGTTTAAAAAGGAGATAAATAAGATAATCAATTCTATCAGATTGGCTTCTAAAATTTTGATTCAAATATGCAAACAAGTGCTACAATCTGGATGCTGACTTGCAGAGAGTTTTGTGACACTAGACGGGATTTTAGAAATTCTTTTCTGCCAAATATTCTTCACACTAACTCAAAATATACTATTTGTGATGGTTAATTTTGTGTGTCAATTTGGCTAGGCCATAGTACCCAGATATTTTGTCAAACAACTGTCTAGATGTCCCTATAAAGATATTATTTAGATGTTATTAACTTATAATCAGTAGACTTTGAGAAAAGTGGATTACCTTCCATAATGTGGATGAGTCTCATTCAATCAGTTTAACTGAGGACCCCCTAGGAAGAAGGAATTCTTCTTCCACACTGCATTCAGACTGGAGTTACAACATAAACTCATCCTTGCACCTCCAGCCTGCCTGTCTGCCCTGCAAATTTCAGACTTACTGGCCCTCCCAACTCTTTAAAATCTCTTTGTCTGACTTTCTCTGTCTTTCTCTTTCTTTCTTTCTCATACATACACATACACATATGTGTGTATATGTATATGTGTGTATATGCACATGCACACACATCCCGTCGTTTCTGTTTCTCTGGAGAACTCAGACTAATACATCATCTAATCTTTAAAGTTATCTCCTAAAAATAATTTGTCAACTGATGTATTCAATCAGATTATTTACTCTACTCATGACATTTAAGCATAGTTGCATTGGAGTTTTCTTGGACTATTATTTAAATGGGTTTTAACTTTCTAATCTTCTTCTAAGTTATTTTGATTTGGTAATTTCTCAAAAAGATAAATGTTCCTTCAAAGGAGATATTATATCTCACAATGTTCCCTACAATGCCTAACAAATAGTTTTATGTGTATAAAACAGTCAATAAGTGGATTATAATTCAATTTGATAGCAGTCTAGGGGTTAGTTTGCCTCAACTTTTCTTGATCAACTTTGCTATTCCATTTAGCTGCCACATACAGTTGTGTAGGATCTAATGTATAGTCTAATGTGGTTTAAAGAAATGGAAATAATACTTTAAAAAACAGAGTATGAATGGACTCTTGATCCAGTCATCTTGACAAAAAAATAAACAAAGTGCACCCAGTTCATAAATAAGAGAATATCTTCAAGAATAATTCTAGACTTAGCATGAAACACTTGCTTTATAAAAAGAACAGATTACTATAATTTCCTGTTTTGGATTACAATTGCCCAGATTAGTGGGGGAAAAAAAAAACACACACTGTGGGTTTAACAACATTTTTTTCCATATATTTACAGGAAGCCTTTTCATGACATATTTTCCATAGACGTACAATCATTTAATGAGACCACTGATTCATTATGAGTTATATACTTCAATCATAATAACTTCAAATTCGATACTTGTTTATTTAAATATTAGTTATTCCTGAACCATATCTTTACAAAAGTTTCTAAGATCCTTGAACATTTTTAACTTATTCAATATGATAAATAAAATAATGACCTCCATACTTTTTTTTTTTCTTTTAGACAGAGTCTCAAAAAAAGTGACATCATCATAGGTCACTGCAATCTCAAACTCCTGACCTCTAGCAATCCTCCCACTTCAGCCTCCTAGAGTATTGGGATTACAGGCATGAGCCACTGCTCCCGGCCTCTCCCTATTTTCTTTTAAAACTTTAAAAATGATTCTTATTAGATTTTCCTTCCTTCATAGTGTTACAATATTTCCTAGGCCATTACACTTCCAAGTACTTGTTGAACACGATAAAATCCCAGTTAAAAAAAAACCAAAAATACACTGATATTGTATTTAAATTGTTTTAAATTTAACTCACTTTTAAAGAATAATATATACTTATATTTATTCAGTTCATGTTAAAATGTAATTCCAAGCCCAATTTATCTCTTGTTGTACTATATGTGAATATATTTTTCAAGATATTTTCTTGATTTACTCTCAAATGCTTTAGCTTCCAGGAGGCACTTATTGAATTAAACAGAATTTATACACTCATATGACTTACCACAGCTTGAAAAAAATTAATTGTTCTTACACTAAATAAACAATATTGACTTATATCATAATGGAATTACTGCACTGTAAGTGTTCGTACATATTTATCTTTTGACAAGAGAAATAATCATCTTGTGGGATTAGGTAGATTCCATTTCCCTTTGGGCTCCAACTATAGCCAAAAGCGGGCTATGTGTATTTAATGAGAGAAAACCATAGAGTTTGCACATGCAGTAGTAAAAAATATGTATTTAAGAAAGATAGTTTTGAACATAAAATGTGTAACTTGACAACATATGCATAATTTGTTATCGAGCATCTTTATCTTATTTACACCAATTCTACTTTCTTGGACTCACATATGCTTTTCTCTAAGATGAATCCCAAATACTTGTATACTTGAAATAGTTTTTATTTACATCGATTTATTTTCTTGTATAGATTGTCAGCAAGTGGGAGAAATAAGCTTTCCAAAGAATTAAGTTGATATAATTATTGAAGACAGAATCATATTCGAACATAGGTCTGCTGAATCCAAGTTTACCTTTCTCTTTTCTCCTGATGCTGTGATTTGAAAAGCACTCAAAGAAGCTTCTGTTAACTGACAACTGCCAGGATCATGTGTAACTAGACTGAATGAGACCTTACAGATCAATGATCATAAGTCTGGCTGGCAGACTTGCATTTCATGGAATCATAAGAGAATATTGAAGTAGCTTCAAACTTTTGTAAATGGAAACTGCCTACAGCACATTCTTAGCTATGGCAAATGTTTCTAAAACCTCTTCTCTAACAAAAAGAGAAAAGCACATATTGAAGAGTAGAAAAGGATATTTTATAACAGTCAGAAAATTTCAAAAGAGCTGAGGAAGAAAAAGAGAGAGAAGTACCAGGTAAGATTTCATAAAAATCAATCACACACAATAAGTGGAAAAATTTTTTAATTTGGCATATCTTTATTTCCTTTGATATTTCTCTCTTCTCATCATAGCCTCTCTGCCATAACAAAATCTTGTTGAATGTTTTTGAAACTATTAGCCTAGATTTTCTAATTCTATAGAGAGCCCCTAACAAAAATACCTTTTTACATCACATAGTAGAGTACAATCAACTAGATCCATATTTAGATTCCTTAGCACACATAATTAATGGAGCATTTATTTTTTTTTATTTTGTTAATTGTTATTATTATCCCATATTTACTGTTAACATATGTTTAATTGTTTATATGTCTACCTTTGCATATTTTACCATATGTTGCTCAAAAGAAAGAACGACGTCTTAATCATGGTATTTATATCTCTGGTGTAGAGCAGTATTACTGGTATTTAATAACTTACCAATATATTTTTATTGATTGAATGTTTCTCTGGTAAAATCCAAGATATTACCAAGGGGGATACTCTGTTTTATTTGTTTCACATTACTTTCGTCTAAGTAGACATGAAGGAGTCATTTAAACTGTTTAGAAATTCCATCTCCCAAGCAAATAGCTGTTCTTTTTTTTGTTTCTGTTTACCTATGTATTTAGATATAGTGTGAAAAACATAGAGAAAATAAACAGAAGTAAAACAAAACACAAAATTTGTATAACATGGGGATGGAAGTGTTTTATATATAAAAGTTATTGAAAAGTGAGAAGAAATTTATTCTCTTTTTCCTATCATGTAAATTGACCACAGTGGGTCAAGTAAAGATAATTTCAAAATTAGTGTCTCTGTAGAGGTACTCGCAGTTCACATTCATGCAAATGAAAATGATGCAAGGGCATACTTTACTGAAGTGATTAGTCAGAATATATTTACTCACGAAATATTTTTAAAAATTAACACATGAATTACATTTTTAAAAATGAAATAGGTGTCTCAATAAGAAGAACTAGAGGCACACTTTTTTATAAATAGTATATAGAATAGTTTATCTTACACAAATATTTAGACAATATAGAAATTATTTATTTTACTCAAGTAATTTATATTATTCATACAAATTGGATATCGAACAAAAGTGATATACAATCAAAACAATTAATAGATGATTCAGATATACTTATGGGTCCAATAATTTCAAATAATTGCAAACATGATACAGCAGTTCCCTTAATGAACAAAATTAAGTAACATAAATTTCATTTATATCAAAACATTTAGGAGGATATTCCACTTGACACTAAACATTCAAATGAAAACAATGCTTTTCCTAGCCACAGAAAAAATGTTAAAACCATTAACAAAAATTCATAAAGGGAAGAACATCTAAATATAATTGTTCCTCTAGAGAACTTTTATATAATCAAATGATCAAAAATAATTCTATTATAAATATTATACTTGATAGAGCAACATTAGACACATATTTGAATGTCAGAAATTATAGTCATTCACTTGTTATCATTCCTTGTATTTAAAAGTGTACTCAGTCCATGGCTCAGTCAATACAATAACAAGAAAAAATAATAATAAAGGGAACACATGGGGAAGAAATAAATAAAAGTGTCATTATTTGTGGATCCTATTATAATCTACAGAGAACACATTCAGGAGAATCAGTAGCACCAATGCCCAGTTAGAATATAAGGTAAATGTAAAAAAAATATACCATTTATAATAGCAACAGGTACTGTATGGTTAGCAGAAATAAATACATCAATGTATGTATAAATTTATTATGAAAAATATTACAAAATAGTAATTGGAATTCATAAAATACTTGAAAATGGATCAGTAGATGTAGGAATCCTAGGAAACCTAAATATTGAACATTACTTAAAGATTTTTTCAATCAAAATACTTAAATAAGCAAAATACTTGAACAGTCAAGACAGTTATGAAAAACAGCAATAAAATGGGTACATTTTTTAAAATGTAACTCCTATTACTAGTTTTCAATTCTTACATTTCTGTTTAGCAAATACATTTTGCACTTATTTACCTCCAGTCCCTGTTCTGCAAAAATCAGCTCATTTAATCCTCATTACAGACCACTGAGGCACGCTGTGTTTGGTTTTATAGATCCCCTTGTATGACACTAAGGCACACAAGGTTCTATAACTTGTCAAGGGTCATACAGCAGTTAGTAGTGAAGTTGCTATGTTAATTCAGAAATCTATATTGGGAATCTGGGCTCTTATATTAATTAAATATTATTGAATTGGCATATGTATATAGAAATGAAAAAGAATATAGAGCATCCAGAAACATATCCAAGCACTTATAAAAAATTGGCATAAAATTGGCAAAGCCATTGGTGAAATGCAGACTGGTTAGTAAGTAGTTTGGGAAAAACTGTCTTGATATGCAGATAAAGAAAATGAAATTCTTACCTCACACCAGATACAAATATAAACTTCAGAATCATTACAGTGCTAAATAGAAGGGAGAACATATAGGACAATGAATACTTTTATTCCCTTTGGACATGCAAAGACATTTCCTAGTCCAGACCCTAGTATTTACAACTCATAAAAAAAAATACATTTGATAACATCAAATTGAACAACTTCTTTATAACAAAAGACACTATAAAGTGAAAATAAAAACAAAAGACAAGAAAAAATATTGGCTAGGCATATAATACAAGATTAATGTCTAGAATTGATAAATATTTCTTCTTATATGACAATGGAAAATAATCTAATTTCTAAAAATTGGAAAATGTGGGTTACAGGAAAATCGCAGAAAAAACCTCACTGGCTACAAAACACATGGAAAAATAGACTCAACTTTACTAACAATTTGTGTTAGTTATTAGTAATTAATGAAATTCAAATTGAATATTGAAATGCCATTTTATAAAATTAAATCTTTCCTGAATCAGTAAGTTTAACAATGACTAAGATTGATAAGAATGTTGTGAGATAAGTATAATTGTAAAGTGATGTACTTATTTCAATTAGAGTTTTGTAATAACAAACAAGATTTTAAAATGTGCATGTCATGTCACTGAAGATTTCCACTAGTCAGTGGAATCAAAACATAGACTGTAAAATTGTATGTCTGGATAGATTGCATATACTACTAATAGGAAAAATGTGTTACATTTGTATAGAAAAAATCATGGTGATGGTAGTTTTTGGGATACATATCAGATGATTTAGTTTGGGAATGGAAACCAAGGTGACTCGTTTATCTGTAATCTCTTATACTACTTATAAATCAATAAATTTAAAATAAATACATATTTATTAAACAGTGACAAAATGTTAAAATGTGTTAATTATGTTTAGTGGCTCTCATAGTGTTTCTTATATGATATAATGTAGTTTTATGTATTTGTAGTATTTTTATATAACTGAATTAATTAGATTTCTATTCGTACAACTGACCTCAGTACATTTTAAGTAATTGGAATGTTAAATTTCTTAAAAAAACTATTAATCAGGATTAATTTTAAACTTAAAAAAGTGAAAAAAATAAAAATAGAAAAATTAAAATTTGAGTAATATAAAAACTAAAATTTAATTATCAAAAGTCAAACAAAATCGGCTGGGTGTAGTGGCTCACGCCTACGTTCCTAGCACTTTGGTAGGCTGAGGCGGAAAGATTGTTTGAGGCCAGGAGTTTGAGACCAGCCTGAGCAACATAGAGAGACTCTATCTCTACAAAAAATTAGAAAAATTAGCCAGGTGTGGTGGCGTGTGCCTGTAGTCCCCAGATACTTAGGAAGCTGAGGCAGGAGCATCACCTGAGCCCAGGAATTTGAGGTTGCAGTGAGATATGGTGATGCCAGTGCACTCTATCCTGGGCAACAGAGCTAGACCCTGCCCCCCTGCCAAAAAAATGTCAACATGTAGCAAATGCAAAAAAAAAAGAAAGAAAAATCTTATCAAAAGTAATATAAGCATATTCGTATTATCCCATTAAGAGCCCAAATTTGATATATAATATCTCCCCAAAATATATACAAAAAGATATATTGTAAACTGCTTTGTATATCAAATACATATAAATTACAGTCCTCCCTTGATATTCATGAGTTTTGGTTCCAGGAACCTCCTGTGGATACCAAAATCTATGGTTGTTTGAGTTTCTTATACAAAATGGGATAGTATTTGCACATAACCTATGCACATACTCCTGTACACTTTAAATCATCTCTAGATTATTTATGCTATGTAAATGATAGTTGGCTATTTTTATTTGTATTTTTGTTGTATTGTTATTTTTTATTGTTTTGTTTTTCAAATATTTTCGGTTTGTGGTTGGCTGAATTTGTGGACGTGGAACCCGCAAAAATAGTGCGACAACTATATATTTAAAAGTCATGCTATCAACTCTTTATCCCGTTAGTAATTTTTTGCTTAATAGTCTTCATTTTTAGAGCAGTTTTAGGTTTACAGAAAAAAATGAACAGAAAGTACAGGGTTCCCACATACTCATACCCATCCCCAAATAGTTTCTTCTATTATTAACATCTTGAGTTAGCGTAGTACTTTTGTTACAATTGATCAACCAATAATGATACACTATTATTAATGATACATTATTATTAACTAAAGCCCATAGTTTTCATTAGGGCTCACACTTCCTGTTAAATAGCATTATGGGTTTCGATAAATGTATATCATGTATTCACCATTGCAGTGTTATACAGAAATGATTTCAGGGCCAAAAATCCCCTATTCATCCTGTCTTCTCTCTTCCAACCACTGGCAACCACTGATTTTTTACTGTCTCCATAATTTATCCTTATCCAGAATGTCATATAATTGGAATCATACAGTACATAGCCTCTTCAAACTGCCTTCTTTTCCTTAGAAATATGCATTTAAGGTTTATGCATGTCTTTTTGTGACCTGATAGCTCAATAGTATTTATTGAAAAATAATATTCCACTGTTTAGATGTACTACGATTTGTTATCCATTTACCTAACCTTGGTTGCTTCCAGTTTGGGGCAATTATGAATAAAGCTGCTATAAACATCCATATACAGGGTCCTTAGTGTATATATGTTTTCATTTCCTTTGGGTAAATACCAAGGAGTGTGATTGGTGGATCGTACAGTAAAAGCATGTTTAGATTTATAAGAAGTCATCAAACGGTCTACCAAAGTGGCTGTACCATTTGGCAAATCCACCAGCAGTAAGTGAGAGTTTAGTCATTTCATACCCTCACCTGCATTTGGTGGTGTCAGTGTTCTGGCTTTTGGCCATTTTGATAGGTGTGTAATGGTATCTCATTGTTGTTTTAATTTTCATTTCCCTGATGGCAAATGATGTGGAGTATCTTTTCATATATTTATATGGTATCTGTATGTCTTCTTTAATATTAATGTCTTTGGCTGATTTTTTAATCAGGTTGTTTGTTTTCTTATTGTTGAGTTTAAAGAATTCTTTGCGTATTTTGGATAAAAGTCCCATATCACACGTATGTTTTAGAAATATTTTCTCCAAATATGTGGCATGTCTTTTCATTTTTTTTTTAATTTAATTTTAATTTTTTTCTAAGTTCACATCGGACAAGTAATGTGCCAACATTGTAACAAGGTTTGGGGGAGGTACATCTCACACATGTGCATGAAAACCCAATCATCACGCTTGTGAACTACAAAAAGATCATGTCTTTTCATTTTTTAAGAGTAGTTTTCTCCAATCAGTTGGTTCCAGTTTTAATGCAGTCTTAATTCATCTGTCTGTCCTGTGTTCAGGGTGATAGTTTGCCAGGTAACATCAGTTCTGTGAAGGAATCTAAGAGAGATGTTGATTTTATGTTTGTTCAGGTTTTTGTTCTTATTGTTAGGACAGGAATGATGATTTCCAGCCTCTTTACATGTTGTATTGGAAACTTGAAACCTAGCATTTTTCTTGTGGTAATAACAAATATGGCATTATGGTGTGATGGACAGAACAGTAAGAGAGTAAATGTATAGAAACTCTGTGGAAAACAATTGGAAATCGTACATAACTATCAGTGTTTATAAAAGCCCCCATCCAGTAGTCACTATGAAACCTCCATGAGCACAGTAAAACTTTTTTATTATTTCCCAATTCCTAGGTCAATGATGGCAGAGAATAGTAAGTAAATAAAAATACACTAAATTAATTATTAATTAACATCTTAGAATATATCCTAAATAAATGATCAAAATGGAAAACAATTTTATATTTGTATACTCAGCAAGAAAATATTAAAACACCTACATTCCCCAATAGTGAGATGTTAAATTAACAGGTGTATATTCACAGGAAGAGAGATTATACAGCATTTAAAAATAACTTGATAAAATGACCATCTTATGCTGATAAATAAAAAAGAAACAGATGTATTATGGTAGTTAATAGTTACGTGCTCATTTAAAAATGTATGTTAAATAATAATCTACCATTTTTCTGTGAATAGGGATTTCCTATGGATTTGTTCCTTAATTGTTATGTAAATCATCCACAACCTCATAAATATTACTGTTATAAAAGATAACAATCACTTAAACAAATAAATGTATATCTTCTCCACCATGACATAAATATAATTGTGTAAAATAGAAAAGGAATATTAAGCTAATTTTAATACAAAGTAGTACTGATAATATAAGTATGGCTTTCCGTTTAGAGAAGGTATGAGCATAAAAATATTTTTGATGAAAAATATTTCTTCTCCATCAAAATATTTTGATTATACAGAAATAGTGGCTAAAATATTGTTATATGTGTGTACACTTTAGCACTCTTCCACTTCTATTATTGTGAAAATATGATTATTTTTGTTTTCATATTTTTATTAATTTAAATAATGAAATAATGGTAGACATTAAATACAAAATTTTTTAAACACTTGCTTAATTTACTGTTTTTAAGTAAATTTTCTTTTCTTTCATCTAAATCCTCTTAATAATTTTATTTTACTGTTTGGTATCTTTTCTCCACATTACTTTCAAATTGTATCCTCATATCAGAATCATAGAGTTTGTTTCTTTACTCTCAGAGTTTTGCACCTCCACTCCTTAAACAGATTGAGGATTTTGTCTTGATTTTTTTTTGTTTTATTATTTTTTCTATTTGACCACAGTGTTAACTTTATTATGTTTAAGCTCTGCCAATTAGATTCAGCTAGCTGATTGAGTTTCATTTTTCATATCTTGTTTTTAAATACTTAAATGAAGACATTGAGCAGAAAATAATCAGATCTTATGTCTTTATTTAAAAATGACACAAGTAATATGATTAATTTCCAAAAGTAAGAACAAACATTTAATGTACATTTCACATCTATAAATACTGATTTTGAAGATCTTAGAATATAAAATCTGTGTTTTAATATAATTTTTACATTGGATATTTCTTAACTGATATTTCAATAATAGAAATATAAGATTTACATTAGAGTCATCAAACTACTACTATAACTATTCACCAGCCTGTTAAAAATTTGAAAATAGATTTTAGTTGTATTAATATTTTTCTAATTAAATATTGTTTGTGACTAAGACATTCAATTTACATGCTCAGAAACTATAACAATTTTTCACTATTTTACATGATGTAAAATGAATATTTTAAGGTAAAGGCACTTTTAGTAACCAAAATATTATGTTATAACATCTAACTCTTAATCAAACAAAGAGCATATTAAGAATACTTTGAAGATCTTCAAGCAATAGTACTGTTTCTATTCTCTCTTGCAATTTTTTTCACTTATAAGAGACATCTAATTTCTGTTTATTACTGAGTATAAATTTACACAAATAACACATTAACCTGCTCTCAACTAATTGAGTTATAAAGGACTATGGTATACCAATCCTTATATTAAAAACCTATATAGATGGGGCCCATGGACTATTTGAGACAGCGTTTCCATATCTATGTCCTTTGTTGGATCATACAAATTATGGTACTGAATGTCCTGCACAATGAGGCAAGCCAAAGTTATCAGTAAACAAACTACTGTGTTATAGTGAACTGTGGTGAACAGAAATACAGTTGACCTTTGAACAACACAGGTTCGAACCGCGTGGGCCAGTTACATGTGGATTTTCTTTCACTTCTGCCACCCCTGAGATAGCAAAACCAACCCCTTCTCTTCTTCCTCCTCCTCAGCCTACTCAGCGTAAAGACAATGAGAATGAAAACCATTGTGATGATCCACTTCTATTTAATTGATAAAGAATATATTTACTCTTCCTTATTATTTTCTTAATAAACTTACTTTCTGTAATTTACTTTGTTTTAAGAATGCAGTATATTAATATAATGCATGGAACATACAAAATACGCCTTGACTGTTTATGTAATCACTAAGGCTTCTGATCAACAGTAGGCTATTAGTACTTAAGTTCTAAGGGAGTCAAAAGTTACATGCACATTGTTGGCAGTGTGGGGGGTCAGTGCCCCTGACCCCCATGTTGTTCAAGGATCAACTATAGTTACAAAATAAAAGTAATAAAACACTTGACATGCACAGCTTGGGTAGTGAAAAGAAATAATAAATTCTTGACACAATTTCATTATTTTTACAAAAATCTAAGATGTTAATATTAAAATGTAAATGTGATTTTATAACTAGACAGCCTGAAAGTGATGGAAAGAGAAAATAATGTTTATTGAAATAATTATTTGTAGCATGCATTCGACATTAATTCCATCAGGCCTTCAGTAGCCTAAGGCATACTCTTACATAATGTGTGGCAGACAAATGAGTACTTTCAAAGAATGAAAACATCACAATTTAACAAAACTATGCTAAGTTCAGTTATTTGTAGGGATAAGAGGAGTACATAGTCAAAGTTATACAATGGTGGCAACTTAAAAATAAAAGAGTCCTTCACAAACTTGTTCTTATGCAAAGTATCTTTTATTGAAGACATTGTAAGATGCATAATGCCACCCAACATAGAACTGCTGGTATTACATTGTGAAAAGTGTCCTCTTTAATATTTGGCAATCTTCTGAAAGAATGAATCCTAAATTAGAAATGTTATGTGGCACATTTTGGAAACCCAAAGAAAGGAGAAATATTGTAAAGACAGTTTTTCTCATACAGGAGAAAAAAAAATAGAAGAACTTCAGGACAATGTAAATTATCACCTTTATACTACAAGCTCAAAGGCAGATGCTATTTCTATACAGATGAATACTAGCCTGATTTTCTTACTCTCCTCTTGTCCTTTGGGTAGCTATTCTATAATATCAATGGGATTAGGAAATCTGGCAGCTTTACTTAATCTTCAGCATTTCTAAATTTGCAATGACTTGATGAGTCTAATTCTTCTTTGTGCTCTTGGCCAGGACTACAAAGTTTCTGTTGGAAGTAAGGAGTTAATAAATATTTGCTGAGTGGAATATTAATATCCAACTAGATGTGTTTAATAAGGAGTATTCTTTGTGTTGGTTGTGTATGTCCTTGATTCTCTTTAATTATCTCTTTTTCATTACATTTTCATTTACAAAATTTTATATTATCATGTTATATTATCATTTGGGGGGCACTTCTAAAGTGCTCAAATAACTTTTACCTTTTTTCCTACTTTGTGTTGCTTTCTCTTTCCATATATATACATATAACACAGATATATGTGCAAATTGTATATGTGTGGGTATCTATCCAGCATGTGTCTGTTGAATACTTATTACATATTGTTATTTGTTCAAGATGCTGGGCAGTGGATTAAATGGTAATACTGAATAATAACTAACAGTTAATAGCACCTTATAGCTCAACTGAAAGTCTTTTGCATGTACTATGTTATTTGCTCGTATATACACATAAACATCAGGTCACTTTCTTACTGAAAGATACTGCGACTTGTGTGAATTTCTGTTTCTTACAAAAATATCTTTAAGGAAATGGAACACATCATGAAAAATAAAGATTCAAAAGTTGTGGGTTTGATAGTAAAATTAATGCAATCGAAAGTTTATACACACCAAAAATGACAACACCACAAAATCAAGGGAAAATTTCCATAGTTCAAGTCAATTATTTGCAGTTTTTCATGAAATATATCTTTAAGAAACTTATATAATATTTTTACTATTGGTAATTGTGTTAGTCAGTATTCTTGGGAGAAACAGAACCAATAGGATGTGTGTGTGTGTGTGTTGCGTACAGAGAGAGAAAGGAAGAGAGAGAGATGTATTATAAGAAATTGGCTCAATTATGAAGGCTGACAAGTCCCAAGATGTGCAGAGTAAATTAGCAAGCTGGAGTCCCAGGAGAACCAATGGTGAAGATCCCGTCTAAAGGCCAGCAGGCTTGATACCCAGGTAGAGCTGATATTTCAGTTTGAGTTCAAAGGCAGGAAAAAGCCCATTACATCCCCATTCCAAGGTAGTCAGATAGAGGAATTCTCTTACTCCAAGGAGGGTTCAGATTTTTTGTTCTATTGAGGTCTTCAATTGATTGGATGGGAACCACCCACTTTAGGGAGGGCAGTCTGTTTTACTTAGCCTACCAATTTAAATGTTAATCTCCTCCAAAACACCCAGAGTGATGTTTGACCAAATATCTGGGCACCTGCGGCCTAGTCTACTCAACACATAAAATTAACTATCAGAGTAATTAATGATTATTTTATCTACTGTGTCCACAAAAACCATAAGCTAGCAATGGAACTCATAAAAAAGCAGCTCAAAATGGTCTGACTGCCTACCCTTGATGATATTAAAGTTTTGAATAATTGACATGTTTGATAACAGAGCAAGTTTTCTTTCTTTTTTTTAATTTGGTAAAGTCCAGTTGGAACATCCTCATGTAATTTTTAAATTGTGTTGTAATAGTTGTGAAAAATTGTCTATTTGCCCAACCAGCTTTATATGGCTTTATATGTAGAATAAATTACAATATGTATTAATATCTTAGGTAGTACTTGCTAAATAAATATTACTTAAAAGAAACAGTTTTACATTTTATTAGAAAAAGATATACACATCCAGGACACATCCTGATTGCCTTGATATGAGTTCATCTCTGAAATGTCCCCAAAGCCCCCCCATTTAAATAAAATAAATAAGTTTTTAAAATCATGCTAACACACACAAACACACACAATGATCGTGGATAAAAGACATCATCAAACCAAGAAATGTCATACAAATTTCAAAGATGTATAGAGGAACAGAATCTGACTCAACCTAAAGAGAGACTTGAATGTAATTGCCCACAGCCCACAGAGATGAAAAGTAGAGGAAAACACATGGATTTTTACCAAAGTATTAAGGAAAGACTGATAAGTTGTAGGTGACTATCTCTGAAGCTTGATGAGGACTGTGATTAAAAATATAATAATTTGTTGAAATTTCATAGTAATAGCAGTTAGTGTCCACATCTTCTCTCTCCAAACCTTAGTCAGCAACCACTCCCAGATGACAAGTGATTTAAGCTTTGGAAAAATTGAACCAGAGAAGTGGAAATAAAGACCAAAAGCACAGTAAGTACTGGATAAGAAATGAAAATAGGGTAAGTTACCATTGTGAACAGTGAAGAATTTAGAGCCCTTACACAAAATGGTTCTGAGGTCAGTGGTGGCCAGAGTAAGCCTCCTAAATAGGTGTTTGAAAAGTTCTTTCTAAAGAAAGTGATTGACTACTTTATATTTATTTATTTATTTATTTATTTATTTATTTATTTTTGAACAAACAGGGCATCACAATGTTGCCCAAGCTAGCCTTGAACTCTGAATTCCTGGGCTTAAGCAACTCTCTTGCCTCTGACTACTTTCAAAATTATAGAATCTGACAGTGTACAGCATCTAAATGAAAAGGCAAGTTCTAATCCAATAACTATAAGCTCCATATGTGCACAAGATTCCATTGATCTCTTTAATTATTCCATTTCTAAATATTAAAGGTGAATGAACCATAAAGATGAACCAAGTATTAGAAGAAAGCCTTTAAAAATAAGTAGAAAAAAAATAAAAGAAAAGATAGAAAAAATTGAATAGGAGCAGAAAATGGAGGAAAATAAATACATTCATGCATTTTTATAGATATAAATTTAATTAAAATTCAAGATAAATTAATATACTGTATCCATCATGAGAAAACAGAAATTATAAAAAAGAAATATTTAGATAAGAAAAAAGAGGTCCTTGAATATATATATTTTTATATATGTATATTATAGATATGCATATACACACATACACAAGGAAAGGGAAAAAAGAGAACGGAAAGGTAAGAAATTATGGTACTCTGTGGGTGGGGGGGTGGGAAGACATCAGGAAGCAAAATAGTCTGGGGTATCTCACAACAACAGTGGAGGCTGGAAGACAATAGTCCAGGGAGGACTTAAATTCAGAGTTATTCATTTTCAACAGAGGATTTATAAAGGATTTTTATTTTCTCCTAATTAACACTTTTGTTAGAGAGTAAAATAAACATATGGTAAGACACACAGAGCCTCAGATACTCACTTGCCATTTTTTTATTCTATGGATGCTACTGAAGAATTTGATCCCCCAAGAGAATATTAAACAAAGGGGTAGAGTATGCATGTGTAATATACAAAATGAAGGAGTCAGTACAGGAATGTGTTATATATATATGTATATAAAATGTGTATTTTTTCTACTTTCTACAGTAAATTATAGCTTCATGACTAAAATCAAAACTAATAATAGTGACCTAGTTAGCAATTACAGGATAAAATTATCTATTATGTAATGATTTAGAGATATATTTATCACTATATAGTATAATTTTTAAAAGTAATTAAAGAATAATCATATAATAACCTTTAAAGCTTCCACACTTTCACCATGATGAAGCTATACAAAAATGGGGAAACATGTTTCATAAATCATTCATACTAAATCCATGCATGCTATCAAATTAAAGAAAGCACTGGACTCTGAAACTTTAATACATTAAATATGCTACTTTAAAATAACATTAGAATATTAGGAATTTATTTAAATAAAATAAATAATATCTATATGATTATAGATGAATAAATTGTAAAGTATGTATTTAAATTATATATATATATTCAAAATTGGTTTTGTTCTTGTCAAAAACATTTGTGTACAAATTTATAAATCAAGCAGAAATACAAAGATGTGTCAATATCCATAGACTGCCCTCCCATCTCTTACCATTCTATCCCTATTGCCATGCGCCAGTAGCTGTCTTTTTCAACAATTTTTTTATTTCCTCATGGTATTAAAATGTGCGTTCCTAAATGTCATTTATCTACTATTTTGTTTCTGTTAATTCTAGATATTATCAATTGTTTTCTATTATAGCAAATGAGGTTTTCAGTTCTTTTTCACAACTAATGCTCTCACTGTTTATCTCCATATCTCCCCAAAACTCATTACTTTTTATTCAAATCAGCACACAATGTTTATATGATTCTGAATGTGAAAGTATTCTTATTTGTTGAACTAGGAGATATATTGTATTTCCTGTTACATACAGCTTTTATTTTCTTTCTAGAGTTAATTATTCATTTATCATCTTCCTATCTAATGTCTCTGTACCTAATAGATCCTTCAAATGCCTAGCAATCTGTTTTTTATTAATATTGTCTTTAATTGACAAATCATAATTGTACATTTGTGAGGTACAACGTATTCTGATATATATACACACACAATGTGGAATGATTAAATTAGGCTAATTAACATATCCATCACGTAGCTTACTTATTTTTTGTGGTGAGACATTTGACGTTTACTCATTTTTATTTTGAAATATATGATATATTATTATCTACTATAGTCACTCTGTTGTACAATAGATGTAAAAATTCTTATTGCTCTTGTCTGTCTGAAACTTTGTACATTTTGACCACTAACTCCCCATTCCCTCCTTCCTAGATCCCCCACCCAGCATTTGGTAATCATCATTCTATTCTACTTCTAGGAGTTCAACCATTTTAGATTCCACATATAAGTGAGATCATGCGGTAAACGTCTTTCTGTGTCTAGCTTATTTCAATACGTTTTAAGAAGTCCTGCAGGTAATTCTGATAAAAGTTGGAGATTCAGTGTTATTAGGTAAACAACCCGTGACCTTTTTTCTTTTTTCTTTTCCATTGGGACTATCCTAGTTAGTTATTTGTGGTAGCATTTTTCACTTTGACGTCACATCAAGAGTCTCTGAGTGAGTCATGATGTGCTCCTGGAAAATGGCATTTTCCAAGGAAGTGCAAGAAGAGAACTGATTATCTCCAAATTCAGCATGCAAACTTCTACTTAATATACTGTTTCCAGCTCTGTGCCTGTTTTGCCTAGTTTTCTTGCCTCTATAACCTCTTGAATGCCATTTCTCCAGTAAATAAGGTTTCTCTTTACCATTGAAAATATTCAGGGAAGAGGCAGTGGCCTCCCGCTGCAGGTTGACTGAGCAGCGTTGGGGACAAGTGATCTGTGAACACACTTGCACATTTCATCCCTGCGCTTGACCTCTTGTTTTCTCAAATACCTAGTGCTAGAAAAGTGCATTATGAAATTTACACCAGATAATTTCTCTGTATTACTTTTGCTTTCTCTTGAACAATAAACTAAATAACACAATAATTGATTTTTTTGTCTTGATTGGGGGTTTATGTTGATAGAAGGTTGAAAATTATCTCTTAAAGAAGTTATTTTTAGTTGTCTGGTTGTTCCTTTGCTAAAATAATTGACTCTATTCATCAGTCGTATAATTTACCTTATGGCAAAATTATTTCTTTTGAGACACTTAGGTTTTGGAATTTAAGATTCAACAGTTCTTACCCAATAATTATTATCTACTGTGTTCCAGATATTGAGCTAGACGCAGAATTACTTTTTGTTGTCATCTCCCTTAGGGGAATTACAGTACATTATATATAAAACTACAGATACCCATGAAAAATAAAATAATAATGCAATTTGCTACAAATGTATATTATTTTGGAATAGGAAGGGGCCAGTGGGAATGGGAATTACTAAAATGACTTTATTCAAGTGCAGTGCGGATTTGGGTGGAAAGAAAGAAGGAAAAGCCCATTCCAGGTGGTTTAAATAATTATCAGATGAGATAAATAAATTTAAAAATTCATGATAAATATCTTTTTTCTGCTTTCCTTCTACTGTCCCAAATAATATTTTTCTAATATATTCACTATTATATCTATGTCTTGTATATTTCTATACGATGTTTCCATTGCATATATTTCTAACAAAATTTCTGTATTGTGTATTTTCTAAAATATATATGTATTTATATAAATAATGCTTTTTAATAAACATATTCTAATATGATTTATAGATATGAAATAGATACACCCATATGCACATGTGTGTGCCTGTTTGGGTATGTATCTATGTACACAGAGCACTGCACTAAGCCCTAAAATCTTTTCTCATTTAATTATCAACGCAATCCTAGCACCAAAGTAACTATCATCATTCTCATTTTTCAGATCCAGAAACTTTGACTTGTCCCAGGTTATACAGTTAATTAGTTAATGGAAGAAGAAGGATTCACACCCAGAAGGCTCAGTATGATCCAGATAACAAACTACTGTGCTAACCACAATTGCCTCTAATTCAAATGAACCACATTAAATAAAAAAACAATGTGAGCACTTCCCCCCCTTAAAAAAATCCGCATGATTTGTGTTTTGGGGTACTAGGAACCTTGAATTTTCTATCAAGCTGAAGTTAGATGAGGAAGTCAATCATAATTTTTTGAGAGCTGTTGAGTAGGTTGAGAAGGTGTGTGCTCCAAAAGGCAATTACTTGGGGAGCAGCCAAATTAAAAAGGATAAACCTGAATGAGTCATAAATTGAAAGTGGTAGGCAAAAAGGGAGATTTTGGGTTAAAGCCAAAGCACCAGAAAATAGTAGATAATAGAAAATGCCAGTGTTGTTAGGCAAAGGCAGGAATGGACTAATTCCCTAAGGGTTTTGGGCTCAGAAAAAGCATCTGGGGATTATCTGGAAATTATTCCTTTTGAATAATGGGATTGGGAATTCCTATAGTTTTTATTACTCTGGTTTTATTTGTAATTTCAAATAGTTATCACTTGATTATAAAATAAATCAATGTCATTAATTTTAATCAGAAAAAAATTTGAAATCTGAGATATTGAATGCCTGTTAATGATTTATATCAGGACTATTAACTCCTTTTGTACATTATCCCTCAAATACTAATTAAAATAATGAAATATGGCAGAACTTTCATTTCAACAACACACTGAATATTCTGAAACCTCCAAACCTCCCTGCAGCATACAACAATGTACTGAATATTTTTTCAAAAATCTTTAATCACATAGCTTTAGGAAGTTAAAAAGCATAAAAATAAATTAAAATTTTAAAAATCCAGACGAAAGCACAAATTTAAAGAGGAAGCTCACAAAGAAACTACAGTTGCCCTGAGGAATTATACAAAATCTGGAAGGTTTTAGTCTTATGGTTTTAGTACAAGAACAATAAAAAATATCCACAGGCTGATAATGAAAAAAGTCAGACCAAGAACCCCCAAATAAAGCCATGACTGCAAAACACAAGCAATCAAAATATGCAACGGGGAGATAAATAGCAACCCCCCCCAATATAAGGCAATAATAATCAAACTAAACAGATGAGAGAGTGAAGTACTGAGAGCTTTCCTTAACAATTCATAATTTCCAATCTGACCTAAAGCAGGTTTGAGACCAGAAAAGACATTACCTATAGAACCAAAAATCCCTAAAGCACAGATTTTGTGTAGAATATCTGGGTATTTTCAATACTCTCCACATTTTGCAGTAGTAAACATAGCCTTCCTTATAGCAACAGATGTTATCACAGCCTTTCAAATTTTCTGAATAATAGAGTGCCGTAGTCAAGAACAAAATATAAGAAAATAAAATTACTAAAGAAACAGGCCACTGTGAGCAAGAGTTAACAAAATATAAACAAAAGAATCAGAATCATAACGAGATTATGATGCAGAGTATTAAAAAGCATATATAATGTGTTTAAATAATAATAGGGTGTGTTCAAGTACGTGAAAGATAGAAGGCTATCAAATTGCTGATTTGGTTGGACAACAACAAAGTAAAAATTCTAGAAATGGAATAAGAGCTCCTCAGATAAGATATATAGAAGGATAGGCACAAATGAGGATAGCATGAGTGAACCGGAATATAAATTCAGTACAGAGAAACAGAGAAGCAGAGATTGAAAACCAAAAAAAGATATTGAGACTTGAGGGTAAAATGAGTGATTTTGGAGTAATTCTACTCAGAGAACCAGAAGAAGCTGGTGAAAAAGCTAGACAAAATAAACTAGCATGGGGTTGTATCAAAACTGATTTAAGACAAAACTGCTAATATTCTGTATCTTCATGAGTCTTAGGTAGGATACATGAATATAATTCCACACCTTGAATCGTCATTATGTAATTACAGAACATCAAAGACAAGACCTTAAATAGATCAGAAAAAAATACATATGATCTTTAATGTAACAAACTTTGGATTGAGCACTTCCACCAACACTATTAGTTGAACATCAGTGTAAAAATATCTTTAAACAGTACCTTGCAAAATAACTTTAAACTTGCATAAAAATCAAACATGGTCAAGATCATAAGTAAAATAAGAGAACTGAAGAAAAAGTTGAAAAGTTTATTGCCAACACACTTACAATTATAAGAATGAGCAAAGCCACCTTATGAGAAAATGGGCCAAAAATATGAAAAGGTAAACACCAGTGGCCAAAAGTAAAGGAAGACATGGAAGGAGAGGAAAATGGTGAGTGACTGGTTAATACATATGGGATTTCCTTCTGGGGTGATGAAAATATTCTCAAAGTAGATAATGGTTATGGTAACACAGCACTGTGAATGTACTAAATTCCAGTCAAGTGTACACTTTAACATTGAGCAAATGGTAAATTTTATGTTATGAGTATTTTACCACAATCAAAATGATATTTACAAAGATATATTTTCAAAACAGTGGTAGTATAAAACTTCTTGAAGTTTACCTTGTAAACTATAATATATCAAGAGTTTCTGAACTCAAATCCTAGATCTGTATATATTTGTGTCTAATTCCATTAAGGCTACTATAACAAAACACTATTAACTGGGTAGCTTATAAACAGCAGAAATGTATTTCTCTCATTTCTGAAGGCCGGGAAGTCCAAGATCAAGGTAGATCTGGTGTCTGGTGAAGGCCCACTTTTTGGTTCAAAAAGGACACCTTCCCCTTGTGCCCTTACATGGTGAAAGGGGTGAGAGGTCTATTTGGGCTTCTTTTACAAGAACACTAATCCTATTCATGAAGGCTCTACCCCAATAACCCAATGACGTCTCAAAGGCCCCACCTCCTAATACCATCACCTAGGTGGTTAGAGCTTCAACATATGGATTGAGGGGGACACAAGCACTTATGCCATTGTAACCTGTGCAATTCCTGAGCCCTCCTTTTGCCTCTGTCTTCTTTCACGGGACAATGAATTTATGAAAGGGCAAGTCTTTAAGATGCAATGTGAAACTTCAGAAGCTGTGACTGACGTTATACTGTACTAATTACCAGACAGGGCTTTTCTTCCCCCTGGAAAATAAAATTTCTCAAATGACCAAAAAAAAAAACCCAAGAAAATTAGATGATTAAAACACATATGTTTTTTGTGGAGGGCTTCTCTGTCTAACCATATGCTTATCTAATACTTAAAACAAAACTCAAGCAACTGGAATGGTTAAAATAAAAGGCAGTATGGTAACAGTGAACCTGAACATTCCATAATAGCGGTTTGGCACAAAAGACCACAGAAGTGGTAAGTTGTATCAACGTTCCATTAATCTATTAGGAAAGAAATTCTGAGAAAAGAAAGCACAAGAAGTCGTCATCCAGACCCTTGTTCAATTCTGAGGAAGAACATGCACGTATATTAGCAATTGCTTTTTATTGAGATACGCAAAATTATGATGACATGTAATACTATGTCTAACTGATTTCATTTTGATTTCTATTTTTATTAGTGCTTGACAATTTCCATGAATAATAACTAAATTATTGTCAACACATTTTAATAATTATATACATGAAAAGCAGTCATTTCATGCAGCTTTGGGGGTAAAGACACATTAATTAGTTATCTTGGCTTGATTTTATTTAAACAAATGATTTTCCATTTTGAGACCCATATAAAACAGAATTTGTACTCCTTTTTGTGCATTTGCTTTTAAGAGCTCCTAAATTATTATGCCCTAGCAATATATAATAAAATCAAAACAATAAAGGGCATTGTGATAAAGGGGATCCCACAAGTTCTTTCAAAACCGACGTTCATTTGTCAAAATCTCCATCAAGCTAGTCTAAAAGGAAAACAACATTTTGACTGATTTACCCCCGAAGCGCCTGAAAATTTTATGACACAACAGAGAAAAAAGTTTTATTTTGCAAACCTAATTAAAGCTTTACAATCTGGGAACATTTGCATTTTTGGAGTGGCTTACATATCTACCAAGATATTAGATAGATTAGGAAATATTTTCATCATCCCTAGAGCCTCCAGACAAGAACTCAGCCTCCCCTAAATCTTGATTTGGCATCACAAGATCTTGAACCCAGTTAAGCCCTCCTAGACTTCTGATCTACCAAACTGTGGCGTAATGAATGTATGTTCTTTTAAATTCCAAAATTTGTGCTAATTTGCCATGCCACAGTACAGAACTAATACAAACCAGATAAAGATAGTTGAAAATGTAAAAATAAGGTTTAATATCACTTATAAATCTACATGCAAAAATCCTAAGTAACAAACTTAATCAAGTAACTAAAAAGGATTTACGACCCAGTGATTTATCACATTAAAAATTAAAATCACCTCTGGAAATATTCATGTTTGTAGGAAAACAAAACTCAAGGGAAGCAAGGGAATCATGTGTCATTTTGGGTATTGCCATGTATATTCAGTATTTTGTGTGTTAAAGGGCTGTACAAATTGACCTCCCTGCCAGTAGGTGGTGCTTGCTGGAAAGAACAAGCTGCAGTGTTGTTTTTGGGACCTGTGAGCAGCTCTAACCTCTCGGGAGAAGCACTGGACTGTCCCAGGCAGTGGACAAGGCCCTGGAACTTCCAGGTGAGTCCTTGTTCTCCACCACAGCAGAGGCAGGTGGGGGAACGGGGCTGTGTGGGGCTGGGTTGAGTGAGCCTGCCCTCAGGTTCTACAAAAGCTGATAAGGTAGCTGTCTTGGCAGAGGTCAAAGGTCTGCTCCCAAGCCCCCAGGGAGGGGCTGAAGTGGCCCCACGCAGCCAGAAAGTCTGCTGGTGGGACAGGGCCATCCGAGATTCAGGATCTGGCTGTCAGGAGCAGATTTCACTCTTCTCCCCTCTCCCCTGCTCCATGGTCTCCCTCAGGCATCTGCCAGCAGGCAGGAGCTCAAACTAGCTGAGTTTCCCCGTGATGGCCCTGCAGGCTGGGAGCGTCCCTGTCCAGGATCCCGCCCTGGGCTGAGAGTCCGGCCTCCCTGTGGGGGAGGGGTGCTCCACAGTGCGCTGTGTCTGGGACCCACCCTGCCTTCTCCTCCCACTGCTGCCCACGTGGGCTCCCTCGCCTCCCAAGGGTAGTTCACAAATCTCCCCTCTGTGCCCCCGAGCAACACCATCAAGTCCTCTGGGTACAAGATCTGCCTTGTGGGCCTGTCCCAGGTCCCCAAAAAACAATCCCTGACTGTGCCAGTTAGAAGCATGCTGGTCCTGAGTTGCCTGTGGAGTGCTCAAGCAGGTTTGATGTCCCTCTGCTTCAGGGTGTACCCTGTTCTGATGGAGCAGCCAAGTAAGCAGGACCGGGGAGGGCCGGTGAGCAGGGAGCTCACAGTCCGAGCACCCCTTACTCCAAGCACCCCTTACTCTGCTGCAGGTTGTTAACACGTTAACTGCCATGTGAGTTGTATTTAACTTACACTAGTTTTGAGTCTGGGACCTTGTGAAGCATATGTAACTGATGTTTCTTTACCTTGGGAGCCACGTGAACTATTTTTCAAGTTGCATATAACTCATGCACAGACAACAATAAAAAATAACAAATTTTTCATTAAATTAGAAAGGATTGTTTTGTTTACAAAGTTTTTATTCTATTTTCGGCCTCAAGGAAAAAATTTTTTTTTCTAGTGTTGCAGTCAATGTGTTAAGAGGAAAGGTTTGAGCCCACTCTCTGTGGAAGCCCTGGTGTGGTGTATGCACCAACAGCGGGGAAACAGCAGCTCCTAAGAATCCTGGCTAAATCGTTTCTCTTGGCAGCCACAGATAGTGGAGGGGAAGGGGAGGCAAAGAGTCTGGTTGGAGGAAAGCTAGCACTCTGGTCATCTCTGTCCCTCTCTCTGGAAGGTAGCCCACGTGGAATGTCCAGGCTCTGGGGTCACACAGATACCCCAGGACCCACCGGCCCCTGTGGCTCCTGCAGTCTGGGCAGAAGTTGGGAAATGTTTGTGTGGGAACAAGCAAGATAAAAACTGAGGGGCTGAAGCCCCCTGGGAAGGACAAAGACACGTAGTGGGTGGAGAAGCAATATGACACCTGTCATCTGGGCTCAGGTCTGCAGTGACAGGAAGTGACCCTGAGGTTGCTGGCAGACTGGTGCTTTGTCCTCAAGAAGCTTTCAGTTTACTGGCGGCAGCCACTTTGGGGCTTGTGAGGGTAAAAAGGCTCTCCAGCAGCTCGGGAGCCTACTGACTGCCAGAGATGTGAGGGCGGGATAAACAAAACCCCCCAACTACACTTTTCGCTGGACTCCAAGCCTCTCGGGGGTTGACCTCTGCCGATATCTTGGTCCTTCTTGTTCAGCTCCGCAACTTCTTCCTGTGGAATCTCTTGTAGGTTCTGGCACTTTACCCTTGGAATTACACCCAGTCTATGTTTTTTTGTTTATTTTTTCTTTTTCATCTAAAACTTTTCCTTCTTTCTGAGACCATCTGGCAGCTGGTGTCTCTGGGCCACCATTTTCTCCTCTCTCATTAATTACATTTTTTTGTGTTTTGATCTGATGTTGAAAAAGGGTTTCTCATAGCAATAGTTTTTATTTTGTAGCATATATTATTTTTACTCATCTTATATAAAGACTGTAATTTGCAATCTGCATCAGTTTAATGCTACTTATATAGACATGATTAATATCAGCACTGCAATATATACATTTTTCATTCAATTTCTTCCTCTTGGTAACAACAATATCAGAATTAAGGTATTTTTCCACATAATAGTGCTTCAAAAATTTGTTGATAGTAATTTTGCCTAATTATTGAGTTCTAATTGTCTCTGCCAATGAATAATTGGCCCACTCAGAATAAATGGCCAATTTCTCTCTCTCTCTCCCCTTCCATCTTCCCCTCTCTCAGTGAATGACATTTACCCGATAAGTCTTCATGTAAGAATTGTTTATCATAAGGGCATTGAATGAACCGCTTTGATTTTTTTCTCCCTTTCTTTTTTCATTATGTAGAAATACAGCGGTCCTCCCCTTATCCAAAGGGGATGGGTTTCAAGATACCCAGTGGATGCCCTGAAACCACAAATAGTACCTATGATAAAGTTTAATATATAAACTAGACAGAGTAAGAGATTAATGATAGCAATAATAAAATAGGACAATTATAACACTATGCCAGCATCACTACTCTTGCACTTTGGGGTCCTATTAAGTAAAATAAGGGTTAATTGAAGACAATCACTGCAATACCATGACAGTCAATCTGATAGCTGAGGTAGCTACTAAGTGACTCACAGGCAGGGAGCATCTATAGTTTGGATACTCTGGACAAAACAAGGATCGTGTCCTGGGCAGGAAGGAGCAGAATGGCCTGAGGTTTTATTACGCTACTCAGAGCCTCATGGAAGTTAAAACTTGAGTTATTTATTTCTGAAATTTTTCACTTAATATTTTCAGACCACAGTTGACTGCATTTAACTGAAACCATGGAAAGTGAAATGGAAATAAGGGGGAACTAGTATATGTTGGAAATATCACATTGTTACTATGAGAACAATTTTCTTTCAGTATGAGTCAACCACTTGTTTTAGAAAGTGGGGATGCTGTGACATCTGTTGAATAAAGCAAATAATTCCACTGCCAATGCTGATGAGACATTCCGTAAGTCATAGCCAATCTAGCTATTTTTGTTCCAATCGATTGTATTGTTTTTTAACATAGCTGCCCATAGTTATACAATTAAATGATTGCTACACGATTGGTTCAAAGTTATATAATAAGATACCTCAACAAATAAATTATACAGAGCATTTAGAACGATATTTTTTTCATTCTTTGTATTCAATCAAAAATGACTGGATGGATACATTGTGCCAGTTATTGTTTGCTATTCAGGATTCACTTAAAAGACAGCATTCTTCCATTTTCTCTGGCTACTACAGAGTCCCCCCACCCCAAAGAATAAAAAATGTGAAATGAAGAAATTTTACAAATATTGTGTATCACGTATGTATCTTGTTAAAATGAAAAGTAATCTTCACGTTATATATGGTTATAAAAGAAATTAAAACACTGCAACCTATTTTATGACTTCAAATGGATTTGTGTTTCAAGAAGACATTTATGTGTTTTTAAGTGATCATGGATGCAAATAGTCTACACAAGAAAACACATTTTCTTTTCTATTCCTGGAAAAAATAAATTGAATGTAAATATTTTGTTTAGTTAGAAAGATTTACATCAGAATGAAAACGTTAACTAAAATGAAAATGCGATATTCTTGTGACCCAAATATTTCAGAAGTACTGAATAAGATTTTTCTTTTTAAATTGGGAGCATGGACTTGAGAGATTCAGGGAAAGAAACAAATTAGAGAAGTCAATTTTGTTGGAAGAAGTGCCTTTGACAGATTCATGACAAGATGAAAGAATAATTTTTGTTTTGAACTGTAGGTTGAAAGATTAATGATAAGAAATAGAAAAATAATTTTTATTGGGAGATGTAGGGCTAAGAGATTTGTGGTTTAAGAATCTTTTTTTTTCCTTTATTTTGGAAACTGAGGGTCTGAGAGGTTTTTTTTTGTTCTTGTTTTTTAAGATCCCTTTACTTGTCCATAGTTTTTCCTAGAAACCTCAGGGAATGATTTTGTAAGAGCTAAAGTCAAGTTTGCTGATAGTTTTCCCTTGCATGGTTAATTTAAACAAATCATAAGAAAGTTAGCTTACAAATACATCTTTAGTTCTGTATTTTCATCTGTTTGTGTCAAAGTAAAACATGCAAAGATTGTGGGAGACTTAAATCATTAAAAATTCACCATTTGTATAAGTCTTATCAAATTCTATATTTTTCCATATTCTGGTGCCTCATATGAGGAAAAAATCCTCAATGTCACAAGATTTTTACAATCTTTTTTGTTTTTCTAGCTGCCATCTTTGCCAAATTTGCTTGTGTGGAACAATATACTGGAAATGAAGTTTATTTTACTTTTAAATACATAATATATAACTATAATTAATAAAATAGTTATAAATCATTTGTATCTGACATTTATTTATTGCACATTCTATCTGCCTGTTTGAGCTTATATTTTTGAATCTATAAAAATATTACTCATTATGAATGGCAAAGTTTATTGAATTCTTACTATGTGCCAAATATTATTCTATGGGATTTATTTTTGTGTTGTCAAATCATTTTAACAATGATATGAATTAGATAAGCAATGATCCTTATGTTAGTTTGCTAGGGCTGGCATAACAAAGGATCACAGACTGAGTGGCTTAAACAACAGAAATTAATTTTACTCACTTTTAGCAGATGAGACAAACAAAGGACAGAGAAAATTTGCCAGAAGTTACATGACTAGCTATTGATATACTTGGGATTTTAACTCAGGTAATATGACAACAGACACCAAACTTACAGTGATCATTATACCAAATTTACCAGAAATAAATCAGAAAATAAATTAAAAATATTTCCTTTTCCATCTAGCTGCCCAAGTGTCTAGCCTTTTGATATATTATGTTGAAAGGTAGAGGAGGTGACCTAAAATATCAGAGAATGTAAACCAGAAAAAAAAAGATTGGATCACCAAAACATGTATGGAAATTGTTATTTCTATAAAGAAGTTTCTTAAATAGTGTCAATTAATCGTATGGATGCAGTGTGTGCAAATATGTGTGATAAAGATTTATCCCTCATATATAGAAATAGATCATAGAAACAAATAATACTAAGCAATTAATAGATTAATGAGAAAATTATATACATAAGTAGATCATTTAGACATATAGTCCACTTAGACCTAATGAACATTGGTTAATGCTTCATCTCAAGAGTAAAAAATGATAATAATAATAATAATGAGGTACAAGGCCTCTATTAAATTAACAAACATTCATTTAAGGAAACAATTAAGTGTTGGTTGTCAGACAAACAAAGGGATACTCCATTAATATATGAAGAAAGTGTAAAGCACACAGGAAATAAAACTGGCAATGCATAACAAAATCTTTCATATGGTCTTATCTTTTGAACTCATAGTCTTCTGGGAGTGTATCATAATGAAATAGTGTTAAATAATTTATCAAAAATCGTACAACCATGTTTATTTTAACCTTAGTTAAAAATAATGGAAACAATCTCAATGACAGGAAAGGAAATAATTTAGTAAATTTTTCACATCCACATGATGTGAAATATTATGTTATTTAAGAAAAGTTTGTTAAGAAAAGGGTAATATGAATTTGTAATGTAAAAGTTGAAAAATAAAGCAATGAAAAGGCTAGCAAAGAAAGGGAGGGAAAAGAAAGACTCAAAATGTAAATAGTTACTTCTTTTTCTGTGGAAAAATGTGAATGACTTTTACATTTATTTTTAAAAAAGTTAGTAATTTTGATAATATAGTTATTTGATGATTTTTAACAAAACATACAAACAATTAAAATAAATTTAAAGCTATTGAAATAAAACCTTGGGTTAAGTTTTCCCAAACATATTTTAAGAGTGCAGTATATAATTTTCTTTAACCCCAAATTGTGTTATTAGTAAAAATTAGCATATATTTTGTGATAAAATGAAATGGAAGAAGAAAAATTTTAAGTTTACATGAGAAATGTATTGGAATTACTGTGTAGGATCAGATAAGTACGTGGAAATGAACCAACCATTATCTAAAACAGAGTACTTCAAGACATTTTTGTTTATTCAAAAATATTATGAAGGCCTACTATGTAATAGGCACTTTTGTAGGCACTGGCGATACATTAGCAAAGAAGACAGGGAAGAATCACTACCCACTTGAAGCTAATTCTTCAGCAGAGAGAGAGAGACAAAAAAAGTAATAAGTATTTATTTATTTAATTAATATGTAATGAGAATTCTAGTAAAATGTAGTAGGGAAAATGGGGTAGAAGATGCTGGATGAGGGTAGGATTTTAGATTTAATTTTAAATAAAGTATGCAAAGAAGGCCTCCATGAAAAGACATTTGGGTCAGGAGTGGAAAGTGATGAGAAGCGAGTCTCGGATATCTGGGGAAGAGGTATTTGAGAAAGAACGGTTAGTTGCAAAGGCCTTGAGAAGGGAATTGTCTGACTTGCTGAAAAAATACGGGTAATATCGCTGAAACTTGGTGAGCAAATAAGAGATTTGAGGAGGAAGAGCCCAGGTCCACTCAGAGATCTTAATAAATATTAACTAGTTCACCTGGCTAAAAATTCTTCTTAGCCAACTGATACTATATATGCCAGCTCCATAACAACAGCTTATAAAGAAAGTCTTAAAGGGTAATATTTATCATTTGTTTTGCATTAAACCCACCTGTTCCTTTTATGTAAAACCTTTATGTTGAAACGCATGTCCTGCAGATGCATCCTGAGTTTTTCTCCAATTTAAAACTATGAATGTTAATAATTCAAACAAATATACATACAACTTTTTAAAAGATAATTTTTTATTGAACATCCCCTCATATTTTAATTGTTTATATCATTCACGTATCTTGGATTTGAGAAAGAGGAGATCACATTACATTCCTGTATGTCTTATTTCATTGATTTCTTCAACTAACATGTTGCTTAAATCCCACTTCATAACAACATTGTGTTTTTTAAATGTATGAGTATATATGTATGTGTGTATATAGAGGTCAAATGGATATATTTTATTATACACATATATACTGATACTCGTAGATATTGTGTGTATGTGTGTGTGTGTGTGTAAGTGGTAGGTAAGGTAAAATATTAATATATCCATTTGGCCTCCATGTGAATGATGTGAAGATGAATACATGTAAATAAAACTCTAGCATAAATTGTAAATATTGAGTCAAATTTTAACTTGCAAATTTAATCCATATATAAAATATTTTATGAATTTGAAAAGTTTGTTTTTCTATTTTTACATTAGTAATTATTTGTTTTAAAACTAAGTAACTACTCAAGAGAAAGATGACTGTTAACGATTAATGCATAATTAACACTAAAAATAACTTTGTTGTGTAAAGGAAGTGGGTTTTGAAAAGTGGTTTGTTTTAGATATCTAAAACATTGATTCCCTTATTAGTAAAATAATGTTAATAAGAATTATTCTGCTTTATTCACAAGTTGCTGTGTGGGTCAATTCAGATATGACATGTAAGAGTAGTTTGGACACTGTGTATTACAATACAAACATATATGATTATTATCAGATATACAAACCCACCAAACTCTGATATAAGCCAGGAATCTTATACAGTGAAACATGTGATGGAGGGGGAAGAAGGAGGCTTGAAAATATTCCAAGGCCCAATGGCTAATTATTGAATTTATAGAAACAAATACAATAACTGAACTCTAGTTTCAAAGAAAGTGCTCATTTTACATTATTTCATTTAAGTAAAGACTCAGCTAAGGTATATGTAAAACTGATAAGTGTGGCAACAAATTGAGGCTGAAAGTTTTTGTGGAAACAATTAAATTTTCAAAGAAAGGAAAATAACCTACTTGATTCGTGCAAGAAATATATAGAGTAATGAAAAGAATAGTCTTATTAATAAGACTGTTTATTAGATAAGTACTTGAAGAATAAAAAAATAAATTGAATTTATTGGTATGTTAAAAATAATTTTAAAAAAGATCCAGTAACTTAAATGTAGACTTATATATAAACAAAAGCACAGACCACAAAAAGAGAAAGAACTATAATTACCAATTGGCTAAATAACTCCAAAAGACACCTATATAACAAAGATAAACCAGAAAAGTTTGCCACTGCCTACAAAGTAAAGTATTAAGTATTTCATTATTCTTGCTGTGTATTTTGACATCAATTGATTCATCTTTATTTGTATCTCTCTCCTAAATAAAATTTCTGAGGTCAAACTGTTAATTCTACTAATTTCACATTTTATAATTATTTGTGTCATTGAAGAAGTTTTGTTGTTACTATTAATATTCCTGTGGAGCTTTTGTTCTTCTCTTCACTCTTCTAAATAATGTTATTTATCTTGGGAGGTTTCCATTAAATTTTAACTTTTCCATTCATCTTGCATTGAACCCTCCACCTCATATCATTATGCACACTCCTCTGAAGTTTTGTAACTCTTACTGTCCATTCAATCATTTGGCATGTCACCTATCTCCTACCTTAAATAACAAGTGTTTGATAAATTTTTATTTATAAAAGCTTCTCTTCAAACTAGATTTGGGGCTGGGCACAGTGGCTCATGCCTGTAATCCTAACACTCTGGGTGGCTGAGGCAGGAGGATCCCTTGAGGTCAGGAGTTCAAGATCAGCCTGAGCAAGAGCGATACCCCGTTTCTGAGAAAAATAGAAAAAATTAGCTGGGTGTGGTGGCGGGTGCCTGTAGTCCCAGCTACTTGGAAGGCTGGGGCATGAGGATCCCTTGAGCCTAGGAGTTTGAGGTTGCAGTGAGCTATGATGAGGCTACTGCACTCTACCCGGTCGACCCAAGGAGACATGGTGAGACTCTGCCTCAAAAACAAAACAAAACAAAACAAAACAAAAAAACTAGATTTGAAAATTTTTTTAAGGATTTAAATCCTAATCTGAATTAAGTTAACCTGGACCTTAGCTGAATTAGGCTGATTTTTAATTTAGAGTAGTGAGTTCATAGATCAAGTTAGATAACTTATTGATTTACACTCTTGTTAGAGAATATTCAGTCATGGATTCATTAATTTATTTTAATAATGAAAAGTTAGACATTTCAGATATTGTTTAGAGTTTTGGAGATACAACAAAAAACAGGCCTGAAAAACTATGTGCTCTCATGAGGGCTTTATTTTAGTGAGAAGAAAGACAGTATGTCTGTGATAAATATATAAATTTAAAGATTGTGTATGGTGATTTATGTGATAAAGAAAAATTTTTTTTAAATATCTGTCAACAGATAGGAAAGATCTTTTTGTTTGGGTAGAGTTGTTAAGGTAAAGACAGGGACTACTTACCCCCAGAAGCCAAATAAGGAGGGACTTCCTAAGGTCATCACTCTCGAAATCAAGGTTGCCTGTAAGGTGAGACCAGCATCTCACTCTTGAGGATTTTATAAGCTTGAACCTTCAGGTCCACCTTTGGCATCACCATCAAATCATGGGGAAAAGTTAGCGAAACAACTTGACCTGAGTTCCTTGGAATTTGTTGCTATATGAGAAAATAGAAACTAATAATTGTTTCTTTCCTATTCTCTTCTGATGTTAGGAGTTTGAAGAGGCATCCTGTGCCACCAGGGTGAATCACAACTGTGGTGATGGGAGTCTGGAAAGAAACGGAGGGGAGTAGTTGCTTACATCCCTCAGTGGTTCAGTGAGTGATGTACGCAACTACCCTGACCTCAGTGGTTCCTGCGATTCATATGAAGGAACATTAAAAATACAGAAGAAAGAAACACCTTAGGACTGCTCAGGTGTCCACTCGGCTAAGTAATGGATTGCCCTACCTGAAAAAGATATTTGAGTGCTTGAATATTTTGGGAAGTTGAAGGAAAACAGGGCTAAATACTCTAGGGATTAATCAGTGAAAAAGGGACTTGAAGTTAGACCGTGTACTACTACAGCCCCCCAAAAAACTGCATACCCCATCAACACATTATCTTTGAACAAACGTATCAATGGAAATGAGCAGAAGAAATGAAAACAGGATGATCCAGAGATTGACAAAAGGGTACTTGAAAACACTGACAGATAACACATTTGGCTTCTTAAGACAGGAGCACTATGCAGTAAGATACTCAGGTGTTTGGGGTTTTTTAAGAATGACTGCCTACAGTCAAATCCATTGACAGGACAGAATTCACAGTGGGTTTAGAGGCACATCAGACCACGTTGAACTTTAATCCATTCCCCAAAGTATTAACACTTCTGATGCTGTATACATGTCTCCTCCAAAAGCATTCACTGAAGAAAATCTGAAGTCTGAAAGAGCATCAGTGGATTAGTGTAACTCATTACAGTTATTAGAAAAAACAACCCACACGTTTGAAAGTGGCTCAAAACCCAATTAAAATAATTCCTAGAGAAGCATACATGGCTTAATTAAATTAAGTATTCTCTAAACAAATAATCTCTAAGATTACTTGTTTTAATTTTTAATTCAATTTGGATTTTGAATTCAGCTTCATATGGTCCAACTGTCTTTCACATTAATGAAAACTATTTTCAGTATCAGATGTACAAAGAGAAAAAATTCACTTTTTATTATTTTTTCTAGTTTTTTCATCCACATTTCAGTTATAAAAAAATGTTCTACTAACTTCTGTGTTCAGCATCTTATACTTAAGGAGAACTGCTGGGGTATAAAATTATCATTGATGTTTAAGATATAATAGCAGAGTCCCTTCTGCTTTTCAAACAAGTTTACTCTATTCTAAAAGTAAAATATCTGAATTTCTTTATTGAAAAAAGAACAGTGATCTTGGTAAAATTCTTAGTTTACAGTGATTAGAAAGTTACACATTGTTAAAGAAAAAAACTTGAGACAAGTTAAGTTTAACAGAATTAAATCGAGTAGAAAAATGATTCATGAACCGGGTTACACTCAGGACCGAAAGTGGTTAAGAGAGCTCCATCCCCCAATATGTGCAGGCAAAAATTATAGCCAGAGAAATGGAAATGACATACGTAAATAGCCTGACTGGCTGCAGTTCTGGGGTTTGCCTTATTTGGATATGTTTTGATGGGTTTCAGCCTATGATTGGCTACAGGTTGAGCTACTGTGATTGAATGAGACTGAGCTACAAGTCCACACTTCACATCTTTAATAGGTTCTCAGAAACTTCAGCTTTAAGTGAAAGGACATACAGTAGATCCTCAAATAAGGTAATTCCATTGAACATCATTTTGTTATAACCTTGATGGGAAAAAAAATATGGTTTCATTAAATGTTTTGCATAAAGTTGCAGTGTCTGAGAACTTACCAAAGCCTTTAAGGGAGAACCTACTATACTCACTGCAAGAGTATACTCTCATACTCAGGTTAGGTTGCAGTTTGTTTACACTTTAAATTATGTTACAGATCGCTGTGTATGGAGGCGGCTGTGGGCCAAACTTCATTCAATTGAACAACATGTATGGATAAATTTACAACTATAATGTTTATACACCTTGATAAGCTATACAATAATTATTAGATTACATTATACATGTATGATAATTAAATATGATAAGCTGCATGTCCAAACCGGGGCTCTTGTCAAGGCAGGAGAATCATTTCTTAAAAATAAGAACATAGTAATATCCTTTTACCTGCCACCATTTCTTGTTTAGTTTGTAACAAATCAGTGATTTTTACATTGCTGCACAGCACTTCATGACTAAAAGATTCATTATTTTGTAATTGTCTAATGTGATGCTTCCACTTCAGTGGGAGAACTAAGCAGTAATAATGAGCAATTAGAAGGTTCATATTGGTATTGCATCAACCTAAAACATTTTACAGGGAATTTAATGATTTAATTTAAGCTCCAGAGAATAGACAGTTAGAATCTGCCAGACTTAGGTAGGTTTATCTTTCTATGTCTAAATTATTACCATGTGCTCTTTCCTGAATGTGGTAATTTTAGGTCTCTAACATATGTGCTATAAAGAAAAAAATTAAGCTTGTACTATTTGAAGAGGAAGTTGGTATTCTAAAGTAAAACCAACAATTTCTTCCATAAGAAAACAGTTCTAACAGAGATGCTGAAGTGTAGGAAGGGAAGGAACAAATTTTTTTTTTCCTTTAATAAATTTAAGTGTATCTGTAAGGAAACTGGATTAGCAAACATATTCTTGGAATTCTAACTGGTGTGCCTTTTCTCTCAGGCTGTTTCTCCCAGGATATCACCACTTATCAAATAGAAGCAATGACCAAGGAGATCTCAGAGAGATGTTGTATGTGCTCATAAATAAAAAGTAGAATCACCCCAAATGTGACAAGACAAAATAAATAAGTTTGAAGTAATCTCAGAGTAATAAAATGAGTACAGACGCTACTTGACTTATGATGAGGTTACATCCAATAAACCCATCATAAGTTGAAAATACTGTAAGTCGAAAGTGCATTCACTATACCTAACCTACAGAACATCATAGCTGCCTAAAACATACTCAAAACACTTACATTAGCTTACATTTGGGCACAATCACTTAAGACAAAACCTATTTTATAATAAAGTGTTGAATATCTTATGTATTTTATTGAATGCTGAGCTGAAAGTGAGAAACAGAATGGTTATATTGGTACTTAAAGTACAATTTCTATTGGATGTGTATCACTTTCACACCATCATAGAGGGAAAAAAATGTAAGTTGAACCATCATAATCAAGGACCATCTGTATTCAAGAGTGAGCAGCTAAGTGAGTTGTCTCAAAAAACAAAAGTAAAAATTGTGAGGAGACTATGAAGTGTAATAGATAAATCAAATGAGTTTAGAATGACATTTTCCAATTCTTAAATTGAAACATACACTATAACTAAAAAACCAGTAGGAGGATAGGTCTGATCCATTGCATACAATGATGCAGAAAGAAGAATTTTGAATAAAGTTTCTGCCTCAACTGTACCCTCAAAAAATTTGAGATATGTTGAAGTATACTGTAATTATATCAGCCACGTTATAAATGCTGATAGAGGATATCTATCCATTTAGTTTATTTCCAAGTAATTCAGTCCACATTTCCTAGATAATTCAAAGTGAGCACTCTGATAAGCAATAGAGTTGCAAAGACAGAGTAATGTATTTCCTCATTCCAAAAAAAGATTAAAATATATTGAAGATATGGAAAGGTTAATCAAACATTTCAGCCTAGCTTGCAAAGCGCCATAGTTGAAGTACGCATGGAAGCAATACAAAGATATCAGAGAACATCTAAGTAAGACTTTCAGGTGGTATAAAATAAGAGTACTTGGAAGAGGTGACACTTGCATTGAATTATAAGCAAAAATGGGTGTGAGCAAGATAAATAGATTGTAAGATAAAGAGAGAGAGATACAGAGAGAAGGAGAAAGATTAGGATGAACTGCATTCATGACAAAAGGTGTAATAGTTCTAAAGTAACTTGGACTAAAGTGGGACCACACATTTAGAAACTCCTCATTGATTTGGGAAAGTAAATGAGCCAGAAAGGAGAGGCAGAGACCTAATCATAAACATCAGTGGTTTGCAAATTTATCAGATCCATCATTCCATTTACAGTGTAAAAATTGCAGCTCCTTTTCACTCTCTTCAAATAAATTTCATATAAAATGAAATGTGGACATATAATTTTTAAAACTTCAATATAAGATCTATCTTTAATATAAAGAAGAAATACAAATATAGCAATGTCTACTAAGATTGTGTATATCTTAAAATGTATATCTTAAAATTCATGACCCTTATTACATAAGAAGACATATGAGGTTATATGCTTGCCTCTACTTATAATGATTACGTTTTACTCAAGAAATAAAAGGATTGGAATGTATTTTGAAAATTAGTATGAGAATATAAAAGAGCAGAAGTATGAGTGTTAAGCAGAATAGTATCAGTACAATTGGCTTGTTCCAATTGGTTGGAAAGTACTCATTTTTTGTGTGTAGCATTAGTATTATTTCTTCATTAATAATTTGATAGAATTGACTAGTGAGGTTATTTGGACATAAGTTTTTATGTAGGAAGATTTTTTACTGAGAACTCAATTTCTTTAATACATATAGAACTATTCATATTATGTATTTCTTCATGAATCAGTTTTGGTCATTTGTCTTTCAAAGATTTTGTACATTTCATCAATTTTGCTGTTGCATAAACTCATAATATTCTTTATTGTCATTTTAATTTCTATAGGCTCTGTAGTAAAGTGCCTTTATCACTCCTAATATTGATACTACGTCTTTGTCTTTATAGCTTTATCAGTTTAGCAAAAATTATTAATTTTATCTCTTTAAGAACTCCTAAAACCATTGGTTGTATTTTTTAAATTAAATTAAATTAAATTTTAAATTTTTAAGTGCTTTATTGGTTTTTTTGGTTACATTAACTTCCAATTTTATCTTTATATTTGATTTGTTACACACACTTTGGCTTTAAGTTGTTCTTTTCATTGTTTCTTAAGATGGAAAATTAGACCATTGATTTAGACCTTCTTTGCTAGTTAGAAATATAAGTTTACATTCAGATACCACATAAGCTTAATCCCCAAATTTTGCTATATTGTGTATTTATTTATATTTTTATTTTCATTCAGTTAAAATGATTTTCTATTTTCAATTGTGAAATCTTCCTTTACCTGAGAACTAGTCAGAATTGTGTATATTTTCCATATGTTTGGTCATTTACTAAATTTCTTAGTGTTAATAATTTCTGATAAGGCTATTGTGGTCATAGAACACACTCTGTATTATTCAGTCCTTTGAACTTATAGATATGTGTTTTAATGCCAAAAATATGATTAATCTTGGTGAAAGTATTGCATGTTCACTTGGAAAAATAGTATAGTGCTGTTGGAGTTTCTTTAAAGATCAATGATATTAAGTTGGTTGATGCAACCAAATCTGTTCAAATCTTCTATAGCCTATTGGATTTCTGTAATTTTTCCATCAATTACTTATTCTGGTTTTTACAGTTTAAGAGAGGAAATCTCATTATATTTTATCCTTTGTTATTCGTTGCATAATGTATCATTGTTGTCTAACTTTTTATACTATTTTCTATTTCAACTGTTTTTAGCAGTTTAATTATGATCTTGCTTTTGCAGATTTCTTTATTTTTCTCCAGTTGGGAATTCTTTGAAACTCTTGGACTTTGAATTTATAATTTTTATAAAATTGTAAATTTTTGGCCATTTTGTTTTCAAGTATGTTTTTAGTACCTCGGCCCCCTCTGAGAGTCTAATTACATGTAAATAAAACCTTCTTATGATTTTTGGCTCACTGAAGCTCTTTTCTTTTTTGCTGGCATTTTTTCTGTGATTTGATTTAGATAGTTTCTGTTTCTGATCTGAAATTGAATGTTTTTTTTTCTTTCTACAGTATATAAACTTCTGTGATCTTACCTAGTGAATTTTATACTTCAGATAATGTATTTTACATCTCAAGATGTTGTTGTATTTGTTTCTTGTGTATATCCTTCATTTCACTGCTAATTATGCTCATGTTTGTAAATATTTGAGCATAATTATAAAAGTTATTTTAATACTCTTGTTTGCCAATTTTGTCATCTCTGTCATTCTGGGTCTTTCAACAATTTTTTCTAGTTATGCATCTCATTTTTCTGTTTATTGACATGTCTATTGATTTTTATTAAATAATGGATATTTTGCTTTGTTTTGGTTTTTATGCTGATGTGTGCATGTTGTATGTTTTTGCCATTTTAAAAAGTGTTGAACTTTGTTCTTACAAGCAATTTTTCTTGGGATCACCTGGAACCATTTTAAAAAAGTGTTTAAGCTTTGTTAGAACGGGTTTATAGTATCCTTTAATCTAGGGCTAGTTTATTCCTACCACTAAGGCATAACCTTCTTCAATTTATTTTGAATCTCCTGGTTATTCATTAAGAACACTCCAGTATGGCTGGTTGGAATTTGAATATATCAAAGTCCTTTGTAAGTTTTGGGAATTGTTCAGTGAATAGCTTCTGAGTCATTCTCTGCCTGGACTCACAGACTTGCATGCTACTCATGCGTATCCCACCACCCAGGAACAGAGTAATGAGAAACTCAGTGCAGTTTTCTGTCATTCTTTCTTTCTTGAGCTCCCTCCAAAAATAAATTCTGCTTCACGAATTCCGAATATCTGTGCATTCTCAAACTCCAGTCTCTGCCTCCCTAACTAGGCAAGACCTCTCTGCTCTGTGTGGGTTTCTCATATCTCATCAGGGTCTAAAAAGAATCTCCAGGTAGAAAGTCAGGTAAGCACAGGGCTCACATCATCTGTTTTTCCTCTTTTAGGGTTCATTTTTCTGTACTCCCTGTTGTCCAATGTCTGGAATCGTTTATTTCACATAGTTGTTTGATTTTCAAGTTGTTTACAGCAGAAGAAAAGGGTAGCTTTGGTGTTAATTAAATTACTCCATTAAGTATGAAAAGTAAAAATCCTTTTATTAAAAAAACTGTTTAATCAATAATGTAATTTTGTTTCAACATAGAGATATATGCTGTTTTTGGAAAGGATTTAGTTTTTAATGCAACTACTTTATAATTTCCTCAAGAGCAATCAATAAACATTAATAATCTTAATATTTCAAAAATGTAAAATACTAATTGTTATAATACTTCATTTTACTATCAAGGCTGTCCCTATTTAAATGATTTATTATATGGTTATCCTATTTATAAGTCCATCAAAAGTAGTTCCAAATCTCTACTGTTGCATATTTGCACATGACAGCTACAAATGTAGATTGTGTATGTTAAACTTACAAGTCATATACCACAAAAGGCACTGTCGTATGTGCTCTATGGTTTGCTTAAATGGTGAATTATAACTTTAGGTAATGTTCACCACTACTTCTTTTGATTAAATTATGTGGTAATAGGAAAATTAAGAGTATATAAAAACTTTAAAATACCTGGTCATATGTTAAAAGCGTTTAGATTCTAGGCTCAGATAATTAGGAATGATTCTGATTTTTGTTTGTTTATTTGTTTTTATTTGTTTTATTTTGTTTTACTTACCCAATTATATGAATGGAAATTCAAAGATTGTGAGACACAGGACAATTTTTACTTTGTGGTATTCTTCTATGGAAAAGGGAATTCTTACAGCTTGGGTTCCACCTACAGAGTGCAATAGAATATCCCAGTTATTTTTTTAAAAAACCATAAAACACCTTTTGAAAGGAGTACTGTGACTTTTTTTTCTTTTTTCTTTTATACCTTATTTTTACTGTAAACACTGTCCTTTTTGAAAACCACCCATAACGTTCCGTGGGTTTTGTGTTACCCTCGATAAGGTGAAGACTCGTTAAGGGATCATAAGGCACGGGAATGGAGATGTGGTAGGATGTGATGTAGACAAGATCGCGGTTCAGTGGCTCTGTGCTGGATTAGAAATGAAGGCTTGGCAGGATGATGACAACAGGAAGAGACAGCAGATCAATTAGGGTGTTTTTTTTTCAGAAATTTAAGTAAAAAGTTATGAATATACATGTAACATGTTTAAATATATTAGCATGGAGCAGAAGAAAAAAAACAGAGAAATAAAAGATGTTTTCTAGGGTAAGATTTAGAACTGCACAGGGAGCAAAGTGATGGTAATAGAAGAAGAAATTGGAAAAGGAAGAAGAGAGGGGCAAGAAGGATAAACATGTTGATTTTTAACTTAGATATCAGAGGGAATCTAACTATATTCACTTAAAAAGTAGGAAGATAAATATCATCTTTTTAAAAATAGAAACGAATCTTCAGAAAATGTAGTACATTCTAAGAGAGAAATCCTGTAGAAGGATTTAGATAAATGTAGAAAAGTCATTTGTAAATTAAAATGGAGGCAGCACTTGGATGGGTTTAAAAAGGACCATTGATGTTTTCATGATTCCTAGTAACTGATGTGCTTTCTACTTTCTTGTCAATGATACTAAGAGAACTAGATGGAATAATTCAAAATTAATTAACAGACTTTTCAGTTCCAAGCCAAATGTTCGTGTTTTTAGACATAGAGATATTGTAAAAACCTTGGGCTTCATGTCAAACATTATTATGCAATATATATTGAATCACACACAATTTGAGAAGAACTTAACACATTTCTTAACTCCTTGTATATTTCTAGTAGCTGGGGGCACTAGCTCAGTGCCCCAGTTCAGTAATGGTCTGCTGAGATTCAGAAATTCTGTGGGATGAGGAAGTGTTGGCAACAGAAGATGAAGACATGAACCACTATCTATTAAAGATAAATTATTTTGGAGGATATTGCTGGATAAGTATGGGTGCCAGATTTCAAATCTTTATTGATCAAGTTATCATTTACTGATACGAATCTAAAGTTCTAGAAGAAGAGGAGAAGAAAGAAAGAGAGTAAAGTCTAGGAGGAGGAGGATGAGAAATTAAAGAACAGCAAGAAAGGTTCAGGTCCTAAAATAAATAATAACATGTTGGACAAAGAAGCTGGAGCTACTGAAACTTGATCTGTTAGAATGTCATATCAACATAATTCTAGCAGTGCATCTCTCAAATAAATTCACAGGCACATCTGAAAAAATATATTAATTAAAATAATAGTACCAACACGATAAAAAGAAAAGAATGAACTAACATTCATATAGCATTTACCATGTTTTCTTCTAGTTTACAACATGTGTACCAAACTGTTTATATTTCATGCTTTTCCATAGCTGGGGCTAGCTTATCCTTCTGCCACCTCAAATCCTTTGCATGTGCTCCTCGCTCAACTGCTGTGGCCTTTGCCATGCTATATCATCATAGCAAACATACCTACCCTGCAAGACCCAAAGTGATTGCTGCAACTCTAAAATCCTTCTTAAATCCTGAAGCCAAGATCATCTTTCCCTTCTATGTGTTCCCACATAATATTGGTACTTATTTCTATGCAATAACTGCTCCTTTATATGCCTCTTTCTTACATCCTTGAGAACAGGCCCAAGCTCTACTAATCACATATCCTCATGATGTGGAACTGTGCCTGGTATAAAGCAGGCTTTTAAAAATGTTATGTTGAAAAAATGAATAATAAATGAGTAGCCATAGTGCTTCAGAATGACTAATGACTTGTCTAGAAGTAACAAGTGAAATAAAATAACTATCTTTAATTTTTCAATTTTTGTATGTCCCACAATATAGACACCCCTTTTGCAACAAAACACTGATAGAATTGGAGGCAGATTGCTTAATGAAGATTAAAATCAAAACAAAAAAGTAGCAAGACAGATAGGGTACATATATTATAGAAGAATTGGATGTATGAACAAAAATTATGCAAGTACTCAACTTCTCCTTAAGAAAGAGACTCTAGTACATTTACTCAAGATGGAAAGATATGGAAAAATTAACAGGAATTTAAAATCTGATAAATATCAATATATTCATCATTGAAATAAATCTATCTTTAAACCGTGTGAAACCTTTATGTGACTAGATATTTAAAGTAGCAAATGTTAAACTCTTCATCTTATATGATAATGAAAGCAAAATTAATACCTCCAAATGCTATGAAAGTACTTTGGGTACAACAAACATATGAGTATATGATTGGGATTATGTATTAAAATTTTCAGTTTGTGCAACAGGGAATATGTTTAGATGGAACATGTGTATGTTGATATAATTGATAAAATTATATTTATAAATTACAATTATAAAATTGATATAGAAATTGTAGAAATTATAATAAAGAAAGTTTAAAGTATATAATTAGCCTCAATTTGGAGGAAAGTAAATTAAATAATTTATTTGTAGAAACCATACTATATTTTAACTTACTTTTTAAAAATTTATATATAAAAAATCTTATTCTCTTTGATGAACAGTCTCATGAGTTTAGACTCTTGAATGGAATCATGTAAACACCATCATAATCAATGTAAAGAACAGTTCCATCAACCCCCAAATTCTCTAGTGATGTCCCTTTGTAGTCAACACCCCACTCACACCAACCACTGGAAATCACAGATATGCTTGTTTTTGTTTTGTTCTGCTTAAATTATGAAACACTTCATAAATTGGCATACTGTCCTTAAGCAGCAGCCATGCTGATCTCTGTAGCATTCCAATTTCAGTATATGTCCTATCAAAGTGAGCACTGATTTGGTTTTTGTACCTGTATTGTTTCCTTTTCCAAAATATTGTATAAGTGGAGTTATAAAATATGTAGCCTTTGGGATTGCCATCCTTCACTTGGCAGGAGACATTTGAGATTACATCCATGTTTTTGCATCCATTAATAGTTCTGTCCCCTTTAGTGCTGAGCAGTATTCCATTACAGGTGTGTACCACAGTTTGTCTATCCATTCCCCAAGAACCACTTTATTTTAATGAATTGGTTAAATCCTACCACCACAAATCATGTTGTGATTTTAAAAAATCATACCAAAATGATTTCCAGGTATTTCATTTCAGCTCCTAAAATCAAATTATTTCTGTCTATTAAATCATAAGTTTTCTAATCACAACTCTGTTGTATGTTTTCTCTTTTTATAATATATATCATCCAGTTTTGTTAAAGGCAAAAGACATAATTATTGAAGATTTATTAGTGTTATCCCTGTAGTATTATAATACTTTAATCCACATTATTAAGCTAGCCAGAAGACTTAAGTGTATTCAATTTAATGCACACTAGGTTAACAGAATTGGGAGCAAATTGGGGAACATTTAAAAATGGCAGGTAGCCAGTATTATACTCAATGAAGTTGTTTCTTACATTAGTCCATCCATCTCTCATGATAGATTAGACAAGTTATACAAGCAGACAGCACTGCTGCCTTCCTGGAAATTGAATTTCTTTAGAGAAATGCATATGAATGGAAATTTAGACATCTTAAGCCCTGTTTGCCAAATTATTTTATCCTCAATAGGTAATTTATACAGATGTTTCTTTGTTAAATTCATACTTTAATTTCTATTTCTATTATAAATAAAAAAGCATTAATAAATCATACAATCTATTTCACTTGTAATACCTCAAATAAAGTAAAACAAAATCAGTTAAACATCTTGTGAGATTAACTTTTTTAAAGAGTCAACATCTGCAAAATAAGTGTGACATATATAATCATGTATAGTATAATCATATTAAAAAGTAAACATGTCAAGTCTCATTGGAATTAAATACTGGATCATTACAGATTCTTCCTAAGATTAATAATAGAACATAAGAGAAAAGAAAACCAAGTAATACTACACATTGATATTAACAAAGAACAATTTTAGCAACTGCTAAAAGAAAATGGGAGCAAATTTATGTAATAAACTTCTTCTGACTACATTACTCCAAATTTAATTTTACTCCAAAAAAAGACACTGGAATTCGAAAGTGGCCATGAAAATATTACCAGGTACAATAACTCATAAAATAAGAGCAGTTTTGAAATTCATAGCAAAAAAATGTTCACCCAAAATTTTAGGTGAACACAAAATTAAGAACATATATATTTTTATTTCATTCCTTTCACATATGTGCCAGGCTCTGTATTAGAAAATTAATCTCATCGAGGGAAAAGGCACATTACCAAAATATGAAGAGACTCTAATAAAGAAGTTTTGATGTGAGTATAATGGATAATAGATGCTTGGGAGTTAGGAGAGTACAACAAAACAGCAAAAACCATTCTGGAATCAGGGAAGGAAGGTAGAAAATATTCCCAAGAAACAGTAGATATACAGAGCGATAAACAAAACTTAGCCAACAGGGAAGGAGGAAGAACGTCATTTTAGAGAAAGGAAAACATGAATGTTATGGAGATGTAAGAAATGCAGAGTTTAGGAATTTCAACTAATTCAATGTGGTTGAAGGTAAATGTGTTTAAGAAGGACTCATGGGAAGGAAATGAGAAAAATAGACAAAGTCTGGATCACATAAGAGTTTGGATTTTATCATAAAAGCAATAAAGAACCATTTGAGTGATTTAAATTCATGAAGTAAATAATCAGGTTTACAAATTAGACTAAAAACTTGTTAGAAAGTTTTTGAAGAAGCCAATCTGAAGACAGAGCAAATCTGAGACTATTGCAATAAATTCTGGTATTCAGAGTTTCACGATGTGATCTGAGCAGAATAATTTACCCATGAGATCCTGAGCAAGAAAGAGATTCTGTTAAATACTACATATTTTATAGGACACTTGGCAATTCACAAAGTATTCTGAAAGTATCCTGCAACTAAAAAATATATGTTTGTTTAATGTACTTTCCAATCTTTAGTTTCTTTTTTCTCTTTTCTTTTTTTTAAAACAAGAAATCATTTTTCCATATAACATGTTATTAAGAATCAAATAATTAGTGATCTATAATACAAACTATTGGAACTTCTACCCTGAACAAATGTATGCCAGGGTGAAGGAAGAGAAACACAAAGGATATGAGAATTAATTTCCAAGGAAGAATACAACAAAAGTGGGTATGGATTAAATGTAAGACTTAAGAAAGAAGGAGAAGATCTGGAAGAACCCCGAGTTTTTGGCTTAAAAATTTGAAGGTTTGTTGTTTATATATTTTATGTTGGTAAATAAAATATAATCTTGGGAATGAGCAAAGGAAAAAGTGATATGAAGAAAATTGATGAATACCGTTTATGTCTTGGTGGGAACCATCTAAAAGGTAATGTCCTGGAACAAAGGGAAGAGATAACATATAGGACTCATTTGTAAAATGGCCAGTGTTATCGAGAACCCAAATATAAAGAAGTTTGAAATGAGGTCTGGAGTGAGAGCTAGAATATGGAGCCATTAACAGTAGTTGAGAAGTTGTAGCAGCTGCAGTTTCATAACCTGCTTGAGGAAGTTTAAAAAATGAAGAGGAAGTCTGAAGGGTATAAGAGAAAAAGAAGCAGTAAAAAACCAAACAAACAAAAAAACCCACTTGATTTAATCATGACACAATGTAAACATATAACAAAATATCATTCATAGCCCATAAATATATACCATTATTATTTGTCCATTAAAAATAAAGTTAAACTGTGGGTGAGAAGAAATAAAGAGGACTTAGACGACAGCAGGAGAATCACTGGGAAAACATATAAACATCCTTTCTGACCCCTGCACGGCCACTACATCCTTTGCATTGCATCCAATGCATCCTGTAAGCATTGACATTTCCTTGGATCTTCTCCATTCTCCTCTGTTACTCTGTCTTTAAACACCTGCATTTTGTGTTCTCATCCACTCATTTGCCTTCAACAACTTTCTATATATTAGATCTTTTCCATCCCTGATTTGACCCTGATTCCTCCCTGGGCTACAGATTATATCTCTAAACGTCTGCTGTTCATATCCCCTTTGATGCTTCTCATGCACCATACGCCAAAAGTTTGCAAATTGAAACCATTTTTCAGAATGCGAGTCAGATCATCTCACTCCAATGTTCAAAACCATCTAATGGCTTCTCATGTCTCTCATCTAGAAGCCAAAGACCTTAGTCAGTGGACAAGGGCCACGTGATCTCAAAAGCTAATATCTTTTTGTCCTCAACTTCCTCTATACTACATTACCTCACTTCAACCACACTGTCCTCCTACTCCGCCATGACCAGGAGCTCTGTTGGTCTTCCTCTCTGCAATGTCTTGTGCGCTTTTATCACTGCATGGCTCACTACATTATATCGTTAGGTTTTTGCTCATATGCCATTTTATCAAGTAGATTCTCCTTAGCCATCCCATCTTAAAGTGGCATTCCTCCCCTTGTGCCCAGGAATTCTCTACCCATCTTTATTATTTCTCTACCCCTCTTTATTATTTCTCTTAATAACCATTAGACACACAATATATTTTACTTTTTAAAATCAACTCCATGTATTGTGTAAGTTACAGCCTTAGCACCTACATCTATGTCTGACTTATAGACAGTACCGAAAAATAGTAGTTGAGTCAATTAATAGTTAAATATAATTTACAAATTAGGAAAATGTAAATATTTTAGTGTAAAAATTTGTGATAGTTTAATTATTTAAAATGTTTACTGCAAAGAAAAAAATTCTAAAGGGTGCATTTTATCAAAAAAGAAATCAAACTTGGAATAAAGAAGTATGATGCAAGAATTGTTGGTGAGTAAGAAAATCAGCAAACCTATTGTTGAATCTAAATAATAATTCACCTTAAAAAATAAAAGTTAGAGGCTCATTATGATTGTTGTCAAAAACAAGGTCAAATTAAAGTACTGAAGTTATGAGAGGAGTGTGGTTCAAGTTCCTTTGTTATTTGATAAAATAATAAACACATTTATTAATTTCATGTTGGTTAATTTATACATGCATATTAAAAATTAAGGATCTAAAAATATAAATGAAATATCCAACTTCCAGCTGGGAGAAAATAAAATAAAATTTTAAAAATTTAATTAATTTGGCTGAATTAAGCCAAAATAAAAATTGCACAAATAAAAAAAGAAGAGTTAAAAAATAACTTGAGTTTGAAAAAAGCAGTCCAAATATATCAGCAATCATAACTGATTTAATCCACAATATTACCCTGAATATCCCAGCCAGTAGAGTAAGAAAATAAGAAATGAGAAAAGTATCAGAAGGAATAGAAATAAAGGGATAAAATAATTATTATTTGTAGAAAATTAATTGAGTATATAGAAAATACAAAGAAATCTGTCAGCAACCATTTAAAAACATACTGAGTTCCACAAGGCTGATTGTATGAAAAGAGTCAATAAAAAGAAAAGCAATAGCATTTCCAAATATCAGTTAAAACAGTATATATAAGGTAAAAGATATGATTACAATTACAACAAAATATTACTTAAATATTAATCTAACAATATCATTGCTAAATGATATTGGAGGAAATGTAAAAGGTCATGGATAAATGAGTATATTTAGGGATGAGAAGACACAATACTTAAATCAGTTCTGTGACAAATTCAGTATCATTCGAATGTTTATAGCAGCACAATTCACAATTGCAAAAATGTGGAAACAACCCAAGTGCCCATCAATACATGAGTGGATTAAGAAAATGTGATATATGTATACCATGGAGTACTACTACTCAACCACAAAAAACAATGGTGAACTAACACCTCTTATATTATCCTGGATGGAACTGGAGCCCATTCTTCTAAGCGAAGTATCTCAAGAATGGAAAAACAAGCACCATTTGTACTCACCATCAAATTGTTACTAATTGATCGACTTTTATGTGCACATAAAAAAGTAACATACTAATTGATCAACTTTTATGCACACATATGGAAGTAACATTCATCGGGTGTCAGGCAGGTGGGAAGGGGGAGGAAGGGATGGGTAAATTCACACCCAAGGGGTGCAGAGCACACTCTCTGGGTGATGGGCATGCTTGTAGTCTGACTCGGGCAGAGTAAAGGCAATACATGTAACCTAAACGTCTGTACCCCCGTAACACTCTGAAATAGAAATAAATAAATACATTAATTAATTAATTAATTAATTAATTAATTCAATGTCATTCCAATTAGGATTCTAAAGAATTTTCTTTTCTTTTTTTGTAGAACTAGACATACTAGAAATAAAAAAGTCTATAAATTTGTAAAATAGGAAAACAATAATGGAAGGTTGACATACAATATATCAGAAATAATTATAAAGAAATATTGAATTAGACAGTGGAACATAAAATCTCTCTCCCCTCTTTATCTTTCTCTTCTTTCTCTCTCTCTCTCACACATACACACACTACATATGTGCAGATTAATCTAAATTGCTATTATGATACTGCATAGGAGAATACTTTTTTGAATTGTAGGGTTGAAATAATTCCATATATATGACAAAATAATAACATTTACATCAAAACGTTTGATACATTTATTTACTTCAAAATTTAAGTTAAATATCACTATTGAGAGTTATGCATTAATATAAAATTTAAAATAAAAAAATAAAAAAGCTTTGAGGTTACCTAGTATTGCCTTTGGGAATGTCCAGAGTCAAGAATGCTCTTATACTGCTGATTAGAGTGAAAATGTGTACAACTTTTGAAACCAATTTGCTGGAAGCTACTGAAGATAAAAAATGACTATAATTTTTGAATCAGCAATTAGGCATCAAGATATATACCCCAGAGAAACATTTGCATAATGAGCACCCAAGAAGCAGAGAAAAGAAGACCTTGCCCTATTATTTCTAAATTAAAAAACTGTATATATCCTCAATGACCACAAGGAAAAAATTATGTGAATATATGTTATCTATTTATGCTATTGAACACTAGGTAGCAAGTAAAATTTTAGGAACTAGATCTGTTAATTGCAATATTAATGATCTTAAACTTAATATTTTGAGAGTAAAATTATTACAAAGTTATAATAACTTTTTTATAAAAATAAGACGTGTCCAATTAACAATATATATGGCTTATACATATATAATAGTACTTAGTAATAGTACCAAAATTTGGAATTTCAGGCTTTATATTAGTCGCCTCTGTACGATATGAGGGAAGGGAAGGGGGACATCAAAGTTATATATAATATCCTGTTTCTTTCATTTAAAAAAATTTGGAAGATGGATACACAAGCATTTTTTAATATTTCCTATATTTTTATGTTTTTAATATTTCCCAATAAAAAGCAAAAGAAAATGAATCAATAAATAGAAATTCAAAATATAAAATAAAACATTTAAGCAACTAAAGAACTCCATGATTTGTCCTAGACCTGTTTTGTCAATTTTATTTTTATCATCATGTAATGTTGCTTCCTCTGTTCAGAGACATCAACAATGCTTTGTTCAATTTGTATTGTTCAACTATTTACCATTTCTCTCCAACATTCCATACTATTCAAATTTCCTGGAAATCTGATATATACGTGTTTATGTATGTATGTATATAAATATATGTAATGATTTTTAAAAATTAATAAATATGATTATCATACAAATATAAAAGATTATGTTTAATTAATTTAAAAATATATAGTTACCACTTCAAAGAGTACTTGGAAATATATCAAGGAAATCATTCAAAGATATGTTAGAGTGAGTTTGCTAAGTTAGGTACAAAACTGGCTATTTTTTTAGAGTAATAATCGTTTGGGGTTATCAGTTGCACAATTATCTTCATGTCTAATGTACAGAAATTTACAACTTAGCATGTAACTTCACTCAGTCTGGAATATTTAATCAATAGTAAACAGTAAATTGATCTAAATATATTCTCCTGGATAATCACTAGGTGGCCTTTACCCCCATAAAATTGGCAGGAAATTATGCAGACCTTTTTGTTTTATTTTCATTATATGTCAGGATTCTGACAATATATCCATTAATTTGAATATACAAATACACATTTTTCTACTCATTCAACACTGCATTTTGTGCTGCAGCTTCCTTCTTCACAAAGCAGAGATCATGGCTTGAACATATTAACCCTCAAATTATTATAACTTCTTTGTTCATATTTACAATATTTTTCTTGCATTTACTTATTTACTTTTTATTTTTTTCTCTCTTGCTCTCTAATATAAGTTTCTTGAAGGAAATGACAGAGACAAAATTATATTATCTCCTCATTTGTCCAGGTATTATACAGCATACATATTTTATATTCAGGGGATGAAATTACTTTTCTATCATTTTAAAAATATTTTCATAGGAATTAAACATGATGTAATTTTTAATCATCTGTTAAGGATATTGAAAAACTTTATATCAATACAGCTTTACATTTTCAAAAGAAATTGTGAAAAGTAACTATTCCTATCAAATTTAATTTGTTTCAATGTTTTTTAATGTACATATCATACTATTTTGTTTTTTACTTTTTATTCATCAGAAAACTTGGGATTTAAAATGGAGTCTTAATATCTTCCTTAAATCAAATGCTGAAAAAAAGTAAATATTTTAAAATTTTGTAATATGGCCATATTCTTTGGGACTGAAAAACAACAGAAATTCCACATAGAACTATTGGGTACCCGTCTAAATGAGCAGCCTTATAAACCACTTACCAATAGCATATTGCCTATACTTAAAGAAACGATCTTTTTGCCAGCTGTCTCAAAATACCTTTCTAAATTGCTTAGGGGAGAGCTTTTTTTGCTATATGGTAGAAAGGTAACTCTGATTGCAAACTGGAATTCTATCAGAAGTCTAGACTTTATTGACACTCCTGCAAAATGGAAGAATTGTTCAGACAATGAAATTCGGTATCCTAAGAAAATAAAGTATTCAATTTAAAAATGTATAAAAAACTGTTTGGAAGAAAATAAAACAATTGACTACAAATACTTCAGCATGAAACTGCAACAGAATAATAGTATAACTTTTAGGCATTAAAAATAAATAAATAAACTCTCTAATACATATATATAAATATATATAGTTAATATGTCTACATAGTGTTAAGAGATCTATAATAGAGTAGCAATCAAGACAGTGATTAATTAATTTCAAATTTGAGAAAGGGAATCTATCAGATTATTAATATTTAATCCAGGCAACAACATTAAGATATTATGAAAGTGGGATTTTATTTTAGAAAATTCTACATGAAAAAAACATTTTTCCACTCTCTTCCTTAAACATTAACTGAGCACAAAACAAACCTAGAAATCTATTGCTTTGACATCAGCACTGGCAGAGAATTAGTTCTTAACATTAGGTTTTTTTTTTTTTTCATAAATCTCCCAGAAATGCTCATAAAAACTATTGACCTTTGGTGCTGTGAAATTCCCAGGCATACATTTTTTAATAGGTTTCAGGATGTTCAGTTCTGCCAAATAAGCAGGCTGATTCAAACTCCTTTTTTATGGTAATTTAGTACGTCTATTAGATAACAGGTAAGTAAATATAGCCAAATTTCAATAGTGATTATATGATTCTGTTGAATTCAGTCATCACTCTTCTTTTTCCCTGCTTTTCTATATTTTCTGCTTTCTCTATCATGACTGTGATCATTATAATAGTATTGCTTTATTTATTTCTTATGCAATAAAAATATTCAATTAAAGCAAATTAGATAATCTTACATGGTTACATAGAGGACAATTTTTAGGAGCTTTTATTTTACTCTTTTCCAATTTTTTTAAATTTAATAGTATCCATAAAACAAGGCAGATAATGGACTCTACTAACAATGTTATAAGTACAACTTTGCACAACTATATATTTTAAAATCACACACTCACTACTCTCTGAGATAAAGCTACATTGACAGCTTCCCCAAGTAAGTAAAAACCTTTCTTTTATTTATTACACTTGGAAGCAAACGCACCTTTTGTAATTCTTACCCAGAAAGTTTTTTCATATTCCATGACACTTTATAATATACATATAAAACTGCCTCACCATTGGCAGAATTCAATTATCCCATAAATATTTATCTAATTTCTACTGTGCCAGGCCTCAAGATGTACACAAAGATAAGCAAGACAGACACTGGCCACTGCTCTCACAGAGGTAAAAGATTAGTAAGAAAGACACAGATGTAAGAAGTAATTACCTGCCCCTTACCCTCTATGTCACCTTGGACGACTTACTACAATCAGAGTCTAATACTTAGTTTGAAAATGAAGATAATAATATGGTGGTATCTACTTTATCTGGTTGTTGTAATGACTAAAGAGTTAATGAGTGCCTAACAGAGCTCCATAAATATTAGTTGCCAAGTTCTCATCCCTTTATTCCCTACTCCTTTGGAGGCTTTAGGATTGGAAAACAAATGCAATTTAACCTAGATTAAGGGAGAGTTTTATGAAGAAATGACTCTAAAGTTGAGACTTAGTGGTAGAATAAAATTAGACAGTCATTTAGAATATCCCAGGCTGAGGGAGCTGTACACGTGAAAGTCCTTGGGCATAAGAGAACATGGCAAATACCAGAAAGGAAATTTAAAAATCCAATAAAAATTTGGTTAAGGGGTACAAAAATATAGTTAGCTGAAGGAACAAGCTGTAGTATTCTCTAGTACAGTAGAGAAATTACAATTAACAATAATTTATTGTATACTTCAAAATAGAGAAGAAGATTTGTAATGTTCCCAACCCAAAGAAAATGTAAATATTTGAAGTGATGGATATCCCAATGACCCCGATTTGATCATTATACACTGTATACAGGTATCAAAGTATCACATGTACCCCCAAAATATGTACAGCTATAATAAATAAAGATTTTTAAAGTCCAATAAAGAGGAAGGATAGTGAAATTTGAGACTGTAATGTTGTACAGGAGCATCCCATTCAAGGCCTTGACTTCTTGAATGCTAAGTAAAGCCTTTCTATTTTATACAAGAGATAGTAAGATTCTGGGACAAGACTTTTTAAGGGAAGTGACATGATTACATCTTTATTTTTAAAAACTGTCCTCCAGTTGCTTCCGTGACTTCCAAACACAGTCTACTTCAAGTCTAATATACTTTCGGCAGTGGTTTGCTAGTTGGAGCCCAGGAAGGAGTATGGGCCACTGATCCTTTAGCCTCTTTTCTGAAGAACATTAAAATTAAAATTACATTACTCTAAAGAGTCTGTAGGAATGTTTTGAATCTGGCCTTATTTCAAGTTCAGTTTTCTTTGGCAGACGCTTATATTGGGTAAGAGGCCTAGGCAAGCACCTCACCTCATTTTGGCAATGACCTTAGTTCCTGGTATCGTCTTTAACTGTGTCTATCATCTGATCAAGAAAGATTGATGTGATCTGAAGCCCCTTTCTTAGTGGAGGGAAAAAATGCTAAAAAAAAAAAAGTTTAACATTATGAATAATTAAATATGATATATAATTAAATATCATAAATAATTATTTTCTCATGTTCAAGATGAAATAATTTCTAAAAATAAACTACATGGAAAAATTCTAAGCAAATTTAATAATTAATATTATCACTCATTTCCATAAATATTTTCCCTCTTGCCTGATCACATTTCCTTTATGTTCTCAATTTACCTTTATGAGAAGGAAGAAAGTATAGAAAGGAGTTTTGTCATTTCATAAAAAAATATGGGGAGGTGTAAGGTTCTATAAAAATATCCCACTGCCAGATTTAAAGATTCTCCTAACATCATTTAGAAATTAAATAAATAAAAGTTTTCAACAAGTTTTCTAGAAATGCTATTGTCACATACTAATGTATTTTTTGTGCTTTGTCAGACCTTCATATGCCAGCTATTATGAACACAGGACTTTGCCCTTTCCTGATGCCTCTATAATGGTTGCAACAATTAGTGTTCTTTGATTTTGACATGTGTATCTTCCAAAGGAACTATGTATAATTATATGCCTCATTCACTGTTTTAGCTTAACATTTTCCACTATAAAGTTAGGTTTTAAAGTATTTTCATTCAAGTTCCCCAAATAATTTTATTTTAATGCAATATAATATATGACTGGAGGACTGTCTTGGGGCCATAAGTATCTTTGTATAAAATATAATCTTACAAAAGCAATTTTTATTAGTTTTTAATTGAACAATACAACATAAATAACTTACAGATTTGATACACAATTATTTTTTTTAAATGTCAAATTTTGTTGGAAATGATTCTCTTAATGAGGTAGAAAAAAGTTTCTTGTCCAATTAGTATTTCTTGTATCTATAGATGAATATTATTTACTTGGTAGAATAAGGCTGAATTTACCATCTGTTTTACTCCTATTTTCCCATTCTAAGATGTAAATGCCAATCTATTTAATAAGAATGGACATTTGTTATTGTGTATGCTGACAAGTTCATAAAATCTTTGATTTACATGCAAATACGAAAAATTAATTATCAAAAATTATCACTATGTTTCAGCTAAGATAAATGCCTAACCTATTAATTAAGAAAAATATTTTGGATACCATTTGATAACAAAACTTATTTCTACCAACTCATACAAATTAATTTCAAAATTTTTTAACCACTAGACATTTATTAGGCCAAATTTCAGAGTAAATATTAGAATTTAGCCTTTGTTTAAAGTTTGTGTTAGTTGCAAAGTGCAAGACACACTGTAGAATAGAGAAGGTGGTGAAGAAAGCTTAGGTTAACTATAAGCAATGGACATGTTTGGTTGATTTTTGAATTGCATACAGGAATTGAGATGGAAATGAGGTTCTGAAAGCAAGTTGGACCTGATCCTTAGAAAGCTATGTGGCATTTAAAAGCATACATGACTTTTGAAGATGGACATTGATTCTTAAAATATGTAAAGGATTCCTTAGATATGTTGCCCATAAGATACCCCTTTAATCCCTTTTCTCATCAATGATAAGTAAGTCCATACTATCTAAAAGTCAAAACCTATTCCTCCTACTTTCGAATAATGGAAACATACCTTATACTACAAAACCAATCCAGTTATTTGATCAGCCATTTAGATCTATGTTTCCACCTTACGTTGTAATTTGTGAGGTATAGAGCAAATGATATGTTATGGCTAGTTGGGGGCAAGGAAGCTCTCAATGGCAGTTCGGGACTAAGTACCTTCACATATCTTTCAGTAGTTAAGAATCTCCATTTGCATGTTACCATCGTGGTTCGTTTACGATTGTTTTAAAATGTTAGACAACGTTATTAATTTTCATAATTAGCTCAAAAATTTTTGGTACAAATAGAAAGGAATGGCATGTCAAGGAGCTTAAGATAGAAATGAGTCTTTCTAAGGAGCACTTGGTTAAAGGATCCGTGTTTGCTGTTTCAATTGTTCCTACGTTCATTAACAAGCATCAATTATTTTTGTTCATCCTCCATTTTCCACCTGTAACTTCCTATCAATGTCTTTCAAAACAAACAAAAAGCAAAATCAGAAACAGAATGCTGGCAAAGTTTGTGTGCCCACTTTATCACTATTCCACTGTCAGCTCCTGGGATTGAATTCAAGTAGGAGAGGACAGAAAAGAAAATAGAAGCATAGTGCTCCTCCTGTGCTCTTGAATGGAGTACAGTTGACAAAGGAATATTATTTAGTATATATATTTATACACACACAACACACACATACACTTATATGTGTATCCTACACAGGAATTCTGAATTCTGACTGAGGCTCTGGACCATCTGCTTACTACAGAGTCATCTTTCTCTTTTGTGTGTGTTTCTGTGTGTGTGTTTTCCTCACATTCTAAACCTAATTTGTTTCAAGTAGCTGCATTTCAGGGAGGGTGTAATGCAGCCTGAGCTTCAGGACCCCTCACTCGTTGGGCCCATTTGGAGCCCTTAGGAATAGCATCAGCAACTTTTATATTTAAAATATTGTATTTTTTTAATGAGACTTCCCAGATTGTATAAATTTTGGACCTCACAAAACCTGAATCTGTTTCTCTTTGTGCTTGGCCTGTCCATGTAACAACATTCTCATCACTATCCCTTATCTAAGTTCTGAATAGATTTTGTTATGTAATGTATTTTTTCCCGACATGATTTGCTAATCTTAACCACGGCTTCTTGATGAAAGATGATTCCACAAAGTTATGGAAGAAGTTGGGAAATGAAGTGAAGAATTGGACACCACAGCCAAGAACTACCAAGATCCTACCTTAACATTCTCCTGAAATGGTTTATACTCAATTAGGCAGCAAGGGCTTTCTTCTTGTATAAGAAGAAAACAACAAAAAGAAAAGATGAGTTACTTCTGTCTCAAACAAGTCCTTGATAAAGAAAATCACTAAGGTCCTTTTGTGACATGTTTTGTCCCAGCAATTTCAACAATAGAAAATAATGGTCCCTCCCACAACAAATTGCACTCGGTAAAGTTAAAGAAACAGAAAAACTTTAATTCCAAGGCTATTGCAATAGGGGAAAGAGATCAAACTCAATTCAGTTGAAACAAAAGACACGAGAGTTTTTAAGCACTGGGGGTAACCTAGTGCAAAAGTACTAAGGACATTAAGGGAGGGGGTGACCAATGTGATTAGGCCAGCTATGTTTGCTCATTGGCACTTATCCAAGTTAGGCTCCTACCCTCCTACAGAGACTGGGAGATAGGGGTGCTATCTTTCTTGATGATTACTTTTCAAAGGGATAGCTTCCAGGTTCTTGAGAAAGACATTCTTGAGTTGTAAAGCTGGCAAGAGGATGGGAGAAGACTTACATGTCAAGGGAGTGAAGAAAGAATTTTGAATTGTAAATTTAATTAAGTAAATATTCTAGGAAGTGGAAATCGGGGGCCTATACTCAGGAAGAAACTTGTCTAAAGTCCAGATAAGCTGAGAAGAATGTTAAGGCTGTCTTGGTCACTAACAGCTTGGAAAATAAATACAATATCTGGAGTTTGACCTTCCGTACTAAATAACATAATCATAAGTATTGGCAAACTTTCTTCTAAGAGGCAGAAATAGAGATTAGGTAATAAAATTGGATATAGTTTTCTAGTATTAAAATCATTTATGATTTATATTACTAAAAATGTTAAAATAAAACACTAAAGTGGATTATTGTGGTATTTTGATTACAGGAGTGACCAAGAGGTAAGGAAGGTGATAAAGATTGTTACAGAAAATTAGCTTTTAATATAACAGGCAGTGAGAAAAATCAAAAATTTCAGTGAATTATTCTACACATACAAACTCAGTGGACTTTTATTAATACCTTTAAACATGAAAATCTCTTTCATTACATTGATGGCATATTACTTATAAATACTTGTATACTGCCTTTGTTCAAGTTACAGCCAAAACTCTTGAGCTAATGGACTGTTTTAATATTCAGCCTCACTTTGGCACATACAAAAGCATAGATTTGGCTTCAATTTATTTGAAATGAAATCAAGATCATTGTATTAATAGAGAGGCACCTTTATAGGTCTTCAAAGATGTCTTCAGTGAGATTCATATGCAACTAATCAAATAAAGCCAAGAGAAGTGCCGGATAAGAGTGTTTAAAATATCCACTCAGAATACACACCATTTGAAATTATTATGAGGTCTTATTTTCTTATATTCTTTTTTTAAAGATAAATCTATTATTATTTAGAGCCCCAAAGTAAAATATTTATTGAAGAGTTGTTAAAATTGAATATTGTTTTACTCTTAAAATATAAAAAAAATTACACCCAGTAGATTTTGACTAAATGAAAATAAATATTAAGGATTATAGTAAATGAATAGTTGATGAAGCACTGCCATCTTTTGGTTGTATAAATTAAGTATATACAAAATATAGAGAAGTTAAATATCCAAGAAAGTAATATACACAGCTTAAAAGTTCAGAAATTAAAATTTTTATAAATGACAAAAAATAGATCATAAATATTAGTTTTGGAAGAGACAGGCAACAGAATTCTTACCAACAGGATTCTCAAAGGAAAATTGTCAGACTATCAGCTTGAAGCCCTTTGGCATGGATAGTAAATAAGATATAGCTAATATTTGTAACTCTCATTACTTGATTCATGTGTTCCATACAAAGGGTAAATTAGTGATGACTGAAAAATAGTCAAGTTTTTTTGATGACATATTCATTAATATTAATGATTTGTCAGTAGATATATAATATAATGTTTATTGTGGAATAACTGGTAATTACCAAGTTTTTCATCCAGGAAGTCAAATGAATAGTATTAAATTTAACCAATAATATTTCTAAAGACATTATTAGGTTCAGAGTTTTGTTTTCTATACATGTTGTAAATCTAATAAAAACCCTGGAATTTCATATTTTTCTTTTTCCCCAATTGATGATGTAGAATAATTAAGCATTCTGACAGTTACTCCAGAATTTCCTGTTTTTTTCTCATTATTTTAATTAAGCTCTTATAAGAGAAAAATAGCTGGGAAGCTTAGGGCCTTGATAAGTCATTACAGTAAGGTGTAATAACATCACACCTATATTGAAGAAATCAAGATGTCTGTCTACTAGAACTTGTATTTAAAAGAAAGTTAATCTAAGCAGTTACCTAATTCTATTTTAAGTGAGACTTACCTATACAAATTATTTAGCTTTAAAAAGATTTAACAATCAAATCTTTTATAATATGCAGTTAATTTTTTATTAAAAATAAATTATATGAAGTCAGGGCTCGCTGAAAAATAATCTAGAACATATAGTTATTGTTGTATATAGTAGTTGTACTTCTATAACATTTTATATTTTGTGATTTCAATAATTTTAAGGATAATAAAACTAAAATTTCTACAATATACATCTCTTTTTAAATTAGAATGAAATCTAAATAATTATTTCTTAATGAAATTAGTAAGATGGTGAATTAGTTATCTGGCTCCACTTTTCCCACACAGAAATCCAATTAGCAATTATCCACCAGCAATAATACCTTCACAAATATTCCAGAACTTGGGAGTGAAGCTCAAGCTTCAAAAACACACCTACATCCGAATGTTTATCACAGCACAGTTCACAATTGCAAAGATGTGGAACCAACCTAAGTGCCCATCAATTCAGGAGTGGATAAAGAAAATGTGGTATATATATATACCATGGAGCACTACTTAGTCATAAAAAGGAATGAAATAATGTCATTTGCAGCAACTTGGATGGAACTGGAGACCATTATCCTAAGAGAACTATCTCAGGAACACAAAACCAAACACCATATGTTTTCACTAGTAAGTGGGAGTTAAACAATGGGTACACATGTGCACAAAGAGATATACAGGACATTGGAAACCAAGAAGGGGGGAGGTTGGGAAGGGAGATGTTAGATAAAAATTTACCTATTGGGTACAATGAACATTATTCTGGTGACAGACACACCAAAAGCCCTGACATAAGTATTATGCAAGGTATCTATGTAACAAAAATATTTGTACCCCCTTAATATTCTGAAATTTTAAAAAATTATGTTGAAGCAAGGAGCTGAAACAGAAAATAATGGTAGGGATATTTTTTAAATTAATATGGCTTTGAAATACCTCTCTGAGTGGATAATATTTAAGTTGAGCCCTAAAGGATAGAAAAGAGCTAGTATGTAGAAAGTGGGGAGAAGTGGGCTCCTGGCAGTGGGAAAAGGTGTAAGAAGAGGCCAGGATAGGAAAGAGCTTGACATGTTAGAAAAGAAGTTAGAATAAAAGAGCAGGAAGCTGAAATGTAGAAAGCAGGAGTGGAGTGACCCAAAGTAGAGGAGAGAGAAACAGAAAAAAAAAAAAGGTCCAGATCATGGGGCACCTTAGAGTGCAAAGCTTGGGGTTATTCTGAAATGGTTTGGACTGGAGTGTCATAATTGGAGGTGGGCAAGGGGAGAAGTCAGAAGCTCCACCACTTGGGAATCCATTGCCAAATCCAGAGATGATGGTTGCCTAGACTCGAATGGTGACAGGAGGTGGAAAAAAAGGATGGATTAAAGGCAAATATTTGCAGAATTAACTGGAGTTGCTGATGCATGGGAGGTAGCAGGGTGAGGGAAAGAGAGAATCAAGGTTGATACCTAAATTTCTCTCAGGAAAGACATTAGTCAGAATCATGAGGCTGGTGCATAAAATCAGAGTGTCAATATATAACTTCGACAATGCTATGGTATGAATGTGTCCCCCAACAGTTTATGTGTTGGAAACTTAATCACCAAAGCAGCAGTGTTGGGAAGTGGGGCCTAATAAAAGGTGATTAGGTCATGAAGGTAGAGCCCTCACAAATGGATTAATGTCATTATTGTGGGAGTGGGTTAGCAAGTGGGTTGTTATAAAGCAAGTCCAGCTCCTGGTGCCTCTCTCTGTTTTGCACACTTGCTCGCCTTTCCACCATGTTATGATGCAGCACGAAGGCCCTCCCCAGATCCCAGAGCCATGCTCTTGCACTTCCCAGCCTTCAGGACGGTGAGACGTAAATTTCTTTTTTAATAAATTTTTTTAAAAAGTGATAAAGCTATTTCAGTCTGACGCCAAAGCTTAGTTTTATGATATCTTAATATTACTATCAGTAGCTTGAAAAAGTTTGTTTGCTTTCTAATTTTCACAGTTACTAATTTGCTTTTCTTCTCAAAAATCCATTCATCTTGGGATTATAGTCAAAACTCCACCATATTTGTTCTACTACTCATGCAACTATCTTGTATTCCAAAAACAAAAGATGCAGGCAGAATATTGTTAAAATATTCTTCATCTATTTACTTTAAATCTGAAATTGCCTGTTTGCATTTTGTCATATGTCCATTTTGCTATTTGCATAAAAGTTCTGGACCACTCCACATTGGAGTTATTGTTGAACATTTTTTAGGAACTGTAATAATTTCATTATTTTGATACCTTGAGTGTAAATCGGTTGTCTTTCTTTAAAAAAAAATCAGTCTGTCTCTCCTTATGTTTGCTCTCTCTCTTAAATTACTTCAATTTTTAATTTAAAAAATTTCACATAAATCTTTCATTGAAGTGTAATATATTCAGTTTTTAATAGTTAAATTTTTTAAACTTCTTAAGCATGAATTTGTGCTAAATGTGATTTGTGTATTTGCTTTCTTCATAAGTCTGTAAAAGTAGTTGAAATTCCCCTGAATAAAAGTATGTATGTATGTATGTACAGAAGTAAATAATAACCGGCTATTTTATCCAATCTAAGCAATGTTAACACTTAACAATACTTGCCTCCTTCCTTCCGGTATATTTAATTATTCTTAAATATATTTGATCATTTACATTGGGTGCATGGGTTCAAGGAATTCTAGTTCAGAATTCCTGAAGAGAAAGCATAAAGCCAATTTTTCTCTATGACATTCTCTGACTTTAAATGGATGTGGCTTTTACATAATAACAGGTAGTACTATATTAAGCCCTACTTTTAGTATCTGTTCTTCTCTATTGTTCTAAATCTATCACAGCCAGTGTTGGATTTGTTTGGGCCTGTGACTCAATTGAATTACATAAGACAAAGGGGGAAATATGCTATGGGTTTTCTAAGAAAAGATTATTTATTTATTTATTCATTTTTAAATAACAGCACACAAGGAAGATGTAAATATCTCTCTGCTCCTAGATTTGGTTTGTTAGGTTTTATTGCTGGGTGCTGTGCCATTCTGTTTCTCTTGTGATTGTGAACGTGAGCATGACTGGTGGTATTTTCCAAGAATGTCAGGGAAGAAAGATCTCTCTCTCTCTCTCTGCACCCCCCTACACACACACACACACCCTTTCCCTGCTTTACTACTTTGCTTTCCTAGCATTTTTATAAAGCTTGTCTGTTTTCTGAGTCCCCACCAGAAATGTAAGTGCCAAGGGAGTAGGGATTTTCATCTGTCGTTCATTGCGTGCTATGTGGTTATGGCACCATGCCACACTACCCCAAAACTTAGTAAGTGAAATGATATTTTATTATTACCTCTGATAGTTTTATGGGATGTCTTGCTCTAAATGGTTGGTTGTCAATAGGGGTCTCTTAAATGGATGCAGTCAAATGACAGGAGGGATTGCAGTCAATTGAAAACTCAAGTTGCTGGAAGTTCTCTGCCAGCTCAGCATGGACTATTAACTGTAACGCCTCCATGTAGCTTCTCCACGTGGCTTGGGCTCAAGAATTCCAGGTAGAAACTGCAAGGATTCTTAAAACATTTTCTTGGCAGTTACAAAACATCACTTCTGCTATGTCCTTATGGCAGAGCAAGTTGGTAAGTCCAGCCAAGATTTAAGTTTAGGGGAATTAGAGTCTGCTTTACTTTGTGAGGAATGCCAGAGTATTTGCTGTCATTTCTAATGTAGCACACTACAAAATTCAGTGCCTAGGTTAGGTCCTGAGATATATTAAGTATTCAATAAACATTTTTTGAATTAATGAATAGGTAAGGAACTCAGGCCCATAAGGTCACCCTTCCTCCTGTCTTCCTGGTGTGAACTATAATAAATTCCTGTCTTTATAAGGTGGTGGAAATTGATTTTTTCTTAATTATAGGTAAAAAGCAACCTAATTTATAGATGGATTGTCAAAACCCTGTGAATCAAAGGGAAACAAAGAAATGTGTTGAACCTGTTGCGTATATGCCTTCAACTTGCCAAAACCCCTCAGCTTAAATCCTGATAGCATCTGACTAGTGTACCAAGTTTGTCATAAAATTGCTTCTTTTACCAGTATCATAGAACCCACAAATAATCATCAGAATGTTATTTGTATATTTGTCCATTTCTTTTATTTTAATTGTAGTAAAATTTAAGAGTATGGGGTGGAGCCAAGGGGCAGGGGTTATATGTTGTAGGGTAAATTTATACTCATGATTAAAATTAGTCTTCGTGTCTAATCTCTTTGAATTATTATCTTGTTCTTGACAGTTCTATAACAGCCACTGATTCTTCATTGTCTTATTCTATTTCTTACGTATCACCATTAGTTGAACTTGTCATTTCTTTAAAACAGAGGTTCTTATATCATTTGCAGGAAATTCTGTCTCTGCTTTATGTATCAACAATTTCTATAGCTCTACCTAATCTCATCCTATTTCATAGAATAAAATGAGGACCATTTTCCTCCATTATATACCATGTAAAATACCTTCTTCAGGTACCTGATGTTTGTGACAGACTTCTCTATGCTGTGCAGAAAAGGGTGTTACATGGACTTCCATAATAAATCTTAGTAAGAGGAACGTTTCCAAATTAAATGGTACCATAATAAATAAACTAAAGCCTTTAATCCTGATATTTTCTATGACACTTTCAAATATCTCCTGGGCTGAAGTCCCTTGAGAACTTGTAATTTTAATTTAAAAGTCCATATTGTGGGATGTATAATTATTCAAAAAAGTATTTACCAATCTTTTTTAAAGTTTGTTTTCAGATCACCCAGGGCATTCTCTGCAATATGCTCAAGCATGCTAATTTCTGGGATACATTTGTTTTTGGGAAGTGACCAAAAGTTAATTTGAGCAAAGTCTATTGATTTTTTAATCTGTGTTTAAAAAGAATAAACAAGGAAACTTTATACAAATAGATCATTACTACCATTTTCAAGTAATAACTATGAACTCTTTCAACTGAGTATCTTTACTGTGACTGGATAAATCAACTCAGGCAAACTACTTGGCTGGAAAAGTTGCTAGTCTTCACTGCTTTTGCCCATCACCAAATAAATGACTGAGTCCTTGCAAACATAAGGAAAAAGATAAAAGTCATATACATTGGATTCTAAATGTAGAGAATGAAATCAACGACAGCGGGAGAATAAAGAGCTCTGGTTGATCCTGTCTCTGTTTTCAGTAAACTTAGTGATGGACTGATGGACAAATATACCTTAAGACAACATAAAAAAAGTAGATAATTATGATCTGTAAATCCATAGTAGTAACAGATTGTTTGTAGTACCTTTTATTAATGAAAAATGTGAAAATGGTAGAAATAGGAAAATAAATTATACTGAAAGTAGGAAAAATCTAAGAAAATTATGCTGCAGTTAAAGGTGTACTATGAGTAAAAGGAAGGAGAGATATTATATTCAAGGATTTAAAAATAATACTTTCAACTACTAACTAAAATATTTTAAAGTGAAAGTTTTTAACAGTACACCTTGGAAAGAAGGGCTTATTATTATCTACCTTATTTTCTCTGAAATTCAAATTTTATCAATTTGCCTCATCTATTTTTAATTCAATGCTTAAAATATTTTTAAAGTCTCTAGACTTGATATTATTAATAAAAATCTTTAATTTCTCTAGGGTTTGTAAATCTCATCATAAACTAAATGTTTCACTGAAAGGTAATTTCAAATGGTCCAAGAATCTTTAAGAAATGCTTTTAAAGTTAAATGGACTAAGGTCAATTCTAGATGTGCATAAATGATGCAATTTAAGGGCTGAAAGTGTGGTCTATGGTCTGATTTTCAATACAATTGCTGTTTCAGAGCATGGTTCCTCAGGGGCCTAAGACATTTTTAAAATATTATGTTAACTATCCTTCAGAATCATCATGGGGGAGGCTGAACCTATTATATCCAATTTGCAGGTGATAAAATTAAGTCAATGAGAGGTTAAGTACCTTGATCAAGGTCACCAAGCAAGTTGTAGTGGAGCTAAAAATGTAAGTCCCATCTCACTCGCTCAAAATGATGTCATCTGACCAGTGGGCCTTATTCAGAGGTTGTGCTAAACAGAAGGCATGGTGAAAGCATTGACCTCATTGAAGATAGAACCTAAAAAGATTTTTTAAAAGAAGCTGTTATGTTTCTCATGCTGAACATTTTAATTTCCCACATTGCTGTTTCAAATTCCTAATTCCAAAAGCACCTTGTTTTCAAGAAAAAATCAAATTAAGGTAGAATCAAATGACAATGAAGTTGATGTTACCACATGGCAATGCAAGCTTGCAGACATCTGGAAAATTTGGGGCTATGATTACTTGTTCTATAAATGTATTGTTAAGACACCAGTAGTTGTCCAATCTATGTAGCAAAATTATTAGTCTTTGTGAAATTAAAGCATGATTATTTGAATCAGGCCCAGAAAAAGAGATTGCACTGCTATGCTGTCATAGGAAAACGAGAATCACTAAAAGACATTCCAGCTGTTCAAGTAGCAACTAGACAGACAAACAAATGAAAGTGCCTTGTGGTTTCTCATGCCAATGTCTAAAATGGCCAGTTATTGACAGTTTGCAAAGCACAAAGGCCATTGCAAAGCAGCTAATCCGTTTTCTGTGCCTCCCTTATACAGCCAAATAAATTATTTCCCACTGAAATCATATTGATCATCTAGGAAAAACAAAAGAATAGCACACCAACTAGTTCAGTAATTGGTTGCTTTTTAGTAGGTAGTGTTTATTTTCTTATTTTTCTTCCATAAAAATACATATGTCTCTCCCAAGAATTGAACTGCACTGAATAACTAAACATGTAAAATATGTTTAATGTTATAATAGAGCTGTAAGGGGGATATTTTAACACATAAGCAAAAACAAATGAGGAATTTAATGAGGAGAAATTAAATTTGGTAACACCTGCACACCTTGGGTGCTTTCATAGGCTAAGTGATTTACTCCTCCAAAACACAGTCAAATTGTAAAACTGCACATTTATTTACAGCAAAAGATATCCGTAAGAGTTTTTGTCACTTTTTGGCTATCATGACAGCTTTCACGGAATCTTTTTGGGTTACAAACACCCCCATAGAGCTAATAAATTTTCTATCTTTCATGAGTATCTGAATTGGTAATGAAACTCATTTCATGTTAAACACCCTGGGGGGGTAGCAGAGCTGAGATTTTATCCGGCTCTGGACAAGATTCAATTTCACAATAAAACAGGTTCTCTTGTGACTGCTGTGCCCAGTTGGCATCTATATTTGCCACATGACTGGATGTGATATATTTGTGCCCCTTGACAAGGTAAGATGCCATGAAGGAATGTAATTTCTCCTCCTCTTCTAATACATGAAATATCTCTTTTTCTTATTTGATAATATATAGAATCATTGTATGGCAATGGAAAACAAAGAGTTTTTCCACTCTGGTTATATATTTTCTAATGGTTTGAACTATAGTCAGCATGCTTTACCAGTCATTCATAACATATTTTATTTTCAAAGAATAACCTGTTTGCCATATTGCCAATTTTTCTCTGATTCTAAAGAGCAGTGCCAGGGGCTTTGTACTCCAGAGATATAAAACTTCTAATTTGGAACTGGTTGCCTTTCTCTCAAACTACTCTTTTCAGAATTATCTGTGAATCAGCCAGTAAATAAATATTCCAACAACGATGAAAGCCAGAGTTAGAGATGTATATTTTCCTGCCCCAGTGCTGCAGGAATGTACAGGAAAGTACTTCTAACATAAGCTGGTGGACAAAGTCATTCAGAGGAGTACCAGAAAGATTCTTTAATAGTATTTCATTGCTTAAAAAGTTAAAATAAGACCTCCTTAAACTGATATTCAGTGATTTCTATAGGCTGTGATATACTTCCTTGGATTTACCTTACATAATTCTTATTTTTGAGCCCCTTGCCTGAAAAAATGAGGTTATTTTTAAAAACTCCAAAAAACCATGTTTTTATGCACTTTTGTTTATGCCCTTCCTTTTCCTTCCCACCCCCACTGATCTAATCCTGAATAAAGCCATTCTGAAAGCCTCTAGCATCTAGTTATTATTATGTGTCTTTCCTTTTTTATTTTCTTTTCCTTACTCGAAGAAATAGGAATAACAGAATACCCTAGAGCGTTTTTCAGGGTAAAATAAGATAATATATTTAAATAACAGCATACCACCTAGATAATATGACCTTAGATTTTTCTTCATACATTAAATTATACACTCTGGACTTCAGCCATGGTAGAAAAGCAAGCAAGATGAGCTTTATGATCAACCTGGCCTTCTGTCTGGAAGAATTTTCAAGATAGCACTGTCAAAAAGAAGCTAAGTGGATCCTGAAGCCTTTTTTAGGTGAGGAGAAGAGATCGTAGTTCAGAAAGGGTTTGGTGAGGTAGCTGGAATTTGCAGGGCATCATGATGGAAAGAGCTTTATATAAAGTTCCAGAGAAAGAGCTCCAGAAAAAATGCATAAGCATCCCTTTTAATCCTTGGCTGAAATAAAGCCAGACATGCATAGGGTGAGAATCCAATAAGCTGACAAGAGAACAATAACATGAGTAATACTGAGAAGCTGTAAGCCAAAGATCTATCAGAATTCACACATGACTGAGAAATATACAGGTTCTGATGACACAAGGTAGAAAGACTTTCTTGAATATTTAACACATTCAACAAAAACACCAGATAGGTCAATTCTTAGTAATAGAGCTACAAAAGCCCTAGAGTAAAATGTCTACTCTAGTCCTAAACTAAGACTGTTTAAGATGAAGATGATTCACAAGAAAACTGTCTGAGAGAATAAAGCTCATCACTTTTAAAACAAGACAAGGAAACCTATGTGCTCAAAAACATAGTGTACACAATATCCATTGCCCATTTAAAAATTATTAGATGTACCAAGAAGTAAGAATAAATCTATAATGAGAAAAAACTGAGTTGATAAAAGATAGAATCTAAAGTGGCAAAGATGGTCAAAGTATCATACAAGCACTGTGAAATAGTTGCTATGAATATTTGAACATATTCACAAAAATATAAATCCTAAAAAATAGAATCATAGGAATATAAAATCGTAGGTATAATATGAACATAATAAAGAAATAAATAGAAATTAAAGAAAGAAAACAACTGGATTTTTAAAATTGAAAACTAAGTGTCTGAAATGAAAATACACTGTGTTTAACAGACGGTTAGACACTACAAAACTAAAGATAGCTTAAGTTGAAGATAATGTAAAAGAAAACATATAAAATGGAAGAAATAATAGCTAAAATTAGTGCAATTTTAATAAAAAATATAAACTAAAAGATTCAAGAAGCTCAAAAACTTCATATATAATAAATGTAAAGAAAACCACATCAAGGCTCTAGTTATTGAAAACCAGTGATAATGAAAAGAAACTTAAAATTAAGCATACACAACAACAAAAAGACAAATTGCATTAAAAGGAAGAAACAATGTCAACCAGAAAATAATGGAATGAATTTTTAAAATGTTGAAAGAAAGAAATATGAATGTGACATTCTATATTCAGTGAACATATACTTAAAAAAAAAATAAATAAAAACATGAATGCAAAGATCAAACAATTTGTGGCCAATAGATTGGAAGGCTGAGGCGGGAAGATTCCTTGAGGTCAGGAAATCAAAACCATCCTGGGAAGCATAGCTAGACCCCTCATCTATAGAAAATTAAAAAAAAATTGTCCAGGTATAATGTTCAGCGCCTGTAGTCCTAGCCACTCAGGAGGCTGAGGCAGAAGGATTACGGGAGCCCAGGTGTTTGATGCTGCAGTGAGCTTTGATTGTACCACTGCACTCTAGCCTGGGAGACAGAGTGAGACCCTATCTAAACAAAACAAAAAAAAAACAAAACAAACAACAAATAAACAAACAAAAAGCAACAATTACAGTAGGAAAAAAGGAATAAATTTGATGCAAACAGTATTAAAATCTTTATAAATGACACTATTAAGAAAAAGAAAACAAGTTACAGAGTGGAGAGATACACTTCCCTCATCTATGTCTGAGTAAAACACTTGTATTAAGGCTTTATAAAATACACTCAATGCTCAATAATAAGACTAATAAAGAATTTAAAAAGGACTAAAAGTTAAATAGGCATTTTATAGAAGAGGATAAAAACATCTTCTTAGCACTGAGAAAGTTTCTCAAATCATTAATCATAGGGAACAGCAAATTAATACAATTGAATACCACCATACACCCATTAATATGACTAATATTAAAGTTTAAAAGGATACAAAGCTACTAGAACTCTTACTCATTGCTTGCAGAATGTGAAATACCGCAGTCAGTTTGGAAAACAATTTGACAGTTTCTTATCAAGTTAAACATATACTTACTATAGACCTAATAATTCCACTGTTATGTAGAATTACACCTAATTCTCCTAAAAAGAAATGGAATAACATGCCCATGTAAAGACATATACACAAATGTTCATAGCAGCTTTATTCTTTGGTCAAAAACTGGAAATAACCGAAATTTATGTCAATAGGAGTATGGGTATACAAATTGTGATATATTCATACAATAAGCTGATATTCATAATAAAATTGAAGATATTATTGGTACACACAGAAACATGAATGTATCTCAATAGTATGCTGAGTAAAAAAAGCTAGACAGGAAAGATCATATATTGCATGGTTCCATTAAATTAAATGATTCTAAATGTTAATATACTTATCCAGCCCACTTAACTAAAATCACTATTTCCCTTACAAACAAATAGACTAGGAGTTCAATTCCAGCATGAACTTATAAAACATCTGCTTTTAAATGGTGATAAACCTTCTTACAAACATAAATATATATATAATATATGTTTATATAAATATGTGTATACATTTAGTGAAAAATGAGGTATAGTATGATAAAGTATTGAAAAGAAACCGTTAAGGGAAAAAGTAGAAATCAGCAGAATGGAGTAACTGTCTTTTTATTTGCAGACTAAAATGAGTTGTTCCTGGGATGTGTATTTACTGATTTGGCAATATTAGTAGGTAGAAAGTTTAGGGTATGGTTCCTCAACCTTGGCGCTATTATCATTAATAACACTTTGTTATGGGGTACTGTCCTATACATTATGGAATGTTTAATTGCCTCCCTGATCTCTACTCAATAGATTCCAGTAGCATCCCCACCCCTAGTTATGGCAACCAAAAATTTCTTCAGGCATTACCAAATGTCCAATGAGAGGAATCATTGCGCCTGCTGGAGACCAGTTTTTTCTTTTTTTATTTCAGAATATTATGGGGGTACAAATGTTTTGGTTAGATAAATTGCTTTTGTACTGCTTGAGTCAAAGTTATAAGTGTGCTCATCACCCAGATAATCTACATTGTAACCGTTAGGTATGATTTCACCTATCTCCCCTCCCCCTCCCACCTGCATGATTTCCATTGAGTTTTACTTCCATCTGTGCACATAAGTGCTGATCAGTTAGTTCCAATTTAATAGCGAGTAAAGGTGGTGTTTGTTTTTCCATTCTTGCAATACTTCACTTAGGAGAATGGTCTCCATTTCCATCCAGATTGTTGCAAAAGGTATTAATTCATTTTTTACAGCTGAGTAGATGTACTCCATGGTATACACATACCGCATTTTATTAATCCACTAGTGAATTGATCAGCAGTTGGGTTGATTCCACATCTTTGCAATTGTGAATTGTGCTGTAATAAACATTCTAGTGCAAGTGTCTCTTTGATAAAATACCTTTTTTGTCCTTTGAGTATATACCCAGTAGTGGGAATGCTGGATCAAATTGTAGGTCTGTTTTTAGTTCTTTGAGGAAACTCCATACTATTTTCCATAGAGGTTGTACAAGTTTGCAGTCCCACCAATAGTGTATAAGTATTCTTATCTTCCCACATCCATGCCAGCATCTATTGTTTTGGGATTTTTTGATAAAAGCCATTTGCACTGGGGTTAGGTGATACCTCATTATGGTTTTGATTTGCATTTCTCTGATGATTAGTGACATTATTGAGTGTTTTTTCATATGTTCATTGGCCATTTGTCTATCTTCTTTTGAAAAATCTAATTCATGTCTTTTGCCAACATTTTAATGAGGTTGTTTAATTTTTTTCTTGATGAATTGCTTGAGTTCTTTGTAGATTCTGGTTATTAGCCCTTTATCAGAAGTATAGCATGCAAATATTTTCTCCCATTCTGTAGGTTGTCTATTTGCTCTGTTGATTGTTTCCTTGGCTGTGCAGAAGCTTTTTAATTTAATCAAGTCCCATTTATTTATTTTTGTTGGTGGTGTGATTGCCCTTAGGGTGTTCTTCATATTCTTTGCCTAGGCCTATAAGAGTTTTTCCAACATTTTCTTCTAGAATTTTTGTGGTTTCCCATCTTACATTTAAGTCTGTTATCCATCTGGAATTAATTTTTGCGAGTGGTGAGACATATGGATCCTGTTTCAATCTTCTCTATGTGGCTATCCAATTTTCCCAACACCTTTTATTGAATAAGGATTCTTTACCACAGTGTATATTGCTGTCTACTTTATCAAAGATCAGATGGTAATATGTGGATGGTTTTATATCTGGGTTCTCTTTTCTGTTCCATTGGCTTAACTCTCTATTTTTGTGCAAGTACCATGCTGTTTTGGTTACAATAGCCTTGCAGTATAATTTAAAGTCTGCTAAAGTGATTCCTCCAGATTTGGTTTTGTTTTTTATATTTTGGGGCTTTTTTGGTTGTTGTTTTTTTTGCTGAAGGTTGCTTTGGCTATTTGGGCATTTTTCTGGTTCCACACAAAGCATAGAATTATTTTTTCTAGATTTTTAAAAAGTAACACTGGTGTTTTGATGGGTATCACATTGAATCTGTAAATCACTTTGGATAGTATTGATATTTTAACAATGTTGATTCTTCTGATGCATAAGCATAATGTGTTTTTTCCATTTGTCTACATCATCTGCAATTTCCTTCCTGAGTGATTTTTAGTTCTTTTTGTAGAGATTTTTTACCTCCTTGGTTAAATATATTTCTAGGTATTTTATTGTCTTTGTAGCTATTTTGAAAAGTATTTTGTCTTTGATTTGGTTCTCAGCTTGGCTGGCATTGGTGTTGGTGTATAGGAATGCTACTGATTTGTGTACATTGATTTTGTAACCTGTGACTTTGCTGAATCTATTTATCAATTCCAGGAGTCTCTTGGCAGAATCTTTGGGGTTTTCTAAATATAAGATTGGATCATCAGAAAGAGCAATAGTTTAACCTCCTCTTTCCCCATTTGGACACCTTTAATTTCCTTCTCTTGCCTGATTGCTCTAGCTAGGACTATGTTGAATAGAAGTGGTGACAGTAGGCATCCTTGTCTTGTTCCAGTTCTGAGTGGGAATGCTTTCAACTTTTCCCCATTCAGTATGATGTCGGCTGTGGGTTTGTCGTATATGGCTTTGATAATTTTTAGGTATGTGCCATCTATGCCAGTTTTGTTAAGATGATTATTATATTTGGGTTACAGGAATTGAAATGGATCTGGAAATATATAGTGTATGTAGGCAAGAACAGGGTGATGAAATCCATAAACTTTTATTCCCAATTCCACTCTTGGTTTAATTTAAGGGAGATTGTATATTTCCAGATCCATTTCAATTCCTATAACCCAAATATAATAACTATGCAATGCTTCCACCTTTAATTCATGTTGTCCAATATTTGTCTAAGTGTTTAAATCCTGGTAATTGGTTTTTTTCCTCATGAAATTATGCCTTTCCCTTTCAGATGCTCACAAATTGGTGTCTGGTTTTATTCTTACTGGAGAACTTTAAGGCTGTCATGCTTTTTCTCAAGGTAGTAGGAATGATTCACCTTTGTTTATAAGTTTCAGCAAGTGAGTAGTAATGATGTTTTCTCGAGTGTTTATGAAAATAAATACTATATGCTTTCATAGCAAGAGGGCTACATTTTTAGTACCACAAGGGTATACTAAAAAAAATTCTCCATCTTTAAAATTATTTTTGTAGGTAAATCTATACTGAATAAAAAAAACTAGTTAGTCCTTTAGTCATATTTCTTAAAAATCACACTACCAAAATTCCATAAAAAGAGTAAATTAGTACCACAAAGTCAACACTGTATAATATTATGACCCATGGGGAATTAAAACTTAAATCATACAATCCAAAGGAGAGAAATTTTCACAATGATGACCAACATACTTTATAACAGAGATTCTAAACTGGAGAAAGTAGACATGTGAAAATCATGTAAAGACACATTTCCAATTTAGATGGTTCTTCTACACCACATATTTGATAAACAATAGTGTCTATATCCTTAATGTTAAATGTTGTTTAATTTTAAAAATTGTTTAATTTAATGAACTATTACACTGTTTTGTTATACCAAGTCAGAAGCATTAATTTAAATATTTATTTAAATCAGAGTTTATGGATTAGGTTAGAAAAAGCATGGACTGAGGAAGAGAATAACTTTTATTTCTATTAGTATAACTAGCTGGATAGAAGTTGAAAGAATGGAAAAAATTCTAGGATTTGTGAATCTAGAATAAGGGAACTATTGTATTTTGGACAGGTTTTTATTTTTATAGATCACGAATGGAAAATAATAATGGAGATAATGATAGGAATAACACATTTACTGGAAAAATCATTTTATTTAGCAGGTACACATATTACAAAGCAGTAATTCCCAAACATCCATGATAGAGCAATGTTGACAATACTGACCCATAACAAAGATCAAGGGCTCAGAAAAAAATGTGAAAAACTGAGTTGGTTAACTGTTTAAAAACTGAGTAGGAAACTTTTTCACATTGTGATTATTTTCTCTCATATGGCAGTGTTAAAATATTCCTTGTTTTGTGAATTTTAATATTAATATATTTGTTGTCTTTATTGCCTGTGCATTAGACAGCTTATCTGATATGTATGATCTTTCTTAGCAAAAATATTTAATATAATATGTTTGTACCTATAAATTCTTTTTGAAAGTTTAGTCTTTTATAAAATCCAAAAGTCTGAGAACTGTTCATTTAAAACATTCAACTGAAAATAAATACCATTTTCACTTGGAAATCACCTTCTGTTCATTTCAAGAAACTCAATTTAAAAAAGGATGCTTTTGGAAGAAATTTGTGTTTCAGTCAGTTTTACTGAGATTCATCTATAACTTAAGGTGAAAGATAATGACGCTTAAGAGTATTCCAAGACTAAAAAGATTCAAGAATGTTAATAAAAGAGAAGAAAGCTAAGATATTATAAATTGCCGTAAGGATGATCACCTTTCTGGATGTCACTCTTGGCAGGCTTCAAGAGTCATTAATATTTCTTTTGAAAATGTTAAAAAATGTGAATTAGGATAATAGTCCTTAATTAGACCATAAAATGATAAGTATAGGCTAGATAAAGCTCAATATGTATCATAACTTTAATGGTCTCAAATAATTGTTTCAGATACATTCAATGACATATCACCATGTTTCTATGTTAATTTGCACAATCTTATTGAGACAAAAAAAGATTAACAATATGGTTAGTTTTTAGAGTAATTTAATTTAGGTATTTAGTAGGTATTAGGTATTTATTTGGTGTACTGAATAATAGAATGGAGGCAATATGACCAAGATTTGGCTCAAATTTGCAAATTGCAACTGGAAAAAGTAAAATTTGTATACTTCTTTCCATTTAATTTTATTATTTTTATATATGCTATTTTTCTATCATAGAAGTAGTAAATCACAATGTTGAATCGTGCTATTGGGTCACACTCTCTTAATTTGAACTCTACCCCAAAATTTTACAGCTGAGTGAACTTATGCAAACTTTTTTCCTTTGGATCTTTATTTTTTATCTCTAAAATGGAGATCACAGTAATTACTTCACAGAAATGTTGTGATGGTAATCAATGTAAAGTACTAAGCATATTTCCTGGCTTATATTAAGTGTTCAATACATGTAAATAATCTTATTGTTTATAATCATTATATGTTAAAGATATTTGGTATTATTTAAGGAAATTACACATCATAGAATTTACTTATAGAAAAATTATTAATACTTTCCGAAAATAGCTTGGCAATCGTCTAATCTGGTCATTTAAATGTTGAGAGAGTTAAGGTTTACACAGGTTGCATAGTATATTTGGAGTCATGTAAAGGCAGAAAGAGGGTCATGATTTGCTTTATCAGGATTTAGGTCTGTTATTAACACTAGAAAGGAAGCACCTGAGTTTTCTGTGCTTGTGAGAAGGATACTTACCACCCACGTCCCCATGATTCACAGGCTCACTACCCCTATTGCCTTGAGGCAACTAGGGCTGATAATGGCATACCCTTTATCCCTACATAGAACACTCACCAAAAGGAACAGGAATGTACGCAGATCTTTACATACCCTTTTTGGTCATCATATCTCATCTGACACCCAATCACTGAAATTCTTCCATGTATTGTCTGGAATTTATGATACATCATCAGAATCATTCTTTATGTACTCAAACACTGAACATTCTCATCCTTTCTTGCTCAGAAACTCTTCTCTCTCCTAAGAATAAGGTTTTCTCTATAGCTCCCTCAAATAATATTTTTTTCTTAAACTGCTTGAGTCACAAGGTCTGGAAGTGACTTCCCCACGGATTGATGCTTCACCACTCACCATTTTTCTTTACTTCACCATCTAGAATCTCAATAAATCATGTTTACTACTCCTCATTACAGTATTATATTTCCAAAATCATAATTTTTCCTGGTCATTCCACAAGGTGTTTTATCTTAAGTTTCCTATTCTTCCCTTTCATATAATCTTGACTACAGACAAAGTAAACTACTTGTATGTCCATTTTCAACCTCTAACTTTTTGAAGATACTTTTGTAGAACCAAAAATTCAGTGGGGTCCTCATTCAATTACTCATTTCATAAATCTTATGTACCTGCTGTCATAGAGAGAGAGAGAGCACAGATTACAGCATGGTCAACTCTGATTAGATCAGGGTCATGGTGGGTAGGAATGGGGGTGCACAACACAAGAGAAAGCTTCCTAAAGTCTTCACCAGAGTCTGCAAATAGGTTTATGTGGTTAAAAAAAAGTAGACATTTCTTCTAGACAATCTAAGCATTTGAGTATATCAAAGTGTATTGTACCTTCAAGAAACCATCATGAATAAAGATCAGAATGGTGCAAACTGATAAAATTGAAGAAAGAATGTAAGGATATATCTAGAGAAACAGGGCATGGTTAACCTATAAACAACCTTATAAAACATGCTAATTAGCTTAGTTTTTTATTATTATATGTATTAAGCATTATAAAAACTTGATTCAGTATTATTTGAATCTTAGCAACTCACTGTGACAGCGATGGGTAAGATAAATAGAATAAGGCTAATAAGATGTGAAATTATTCAAAAGGAATTTCAGTAATCCAGGTGAGAAAGCATAGAGTCATAAAATGTATAATCTGGAAAGGAGAGGTTACATATAGAAAATGAAAAGGAGGTAGGTCAACCTAGATGTGCGATGACTTGCAGTGAGGGTCATGAAGGAAAGGATAATCTGGGGAGCTTGTGTGGTGCCATCCACTATTATGACAAAGGAGGAGGGAAGTGTTTTGATTAGAGAAGATAGTGAGATTATTGAGTGGAAGTGAATGGGAAAAGAGCGGAGAAAGTCAGCAAAAACAGACTATTCTTTGAGGAAGCTTGACTTTGAAGAAAGAATCACTAACACACATTCAGCAAATATATTTTCAGTGCCAGTTACTATTCTAGATTCTGAGGATACTGTGATTAAAAAAAAAAGACAGGGAGATTTTGGGCAACAGCTGGAAAGGCACACTTGCTTCAGAACGTGGATCCTTTCTTTTTCTTCCCTTAAGTTAGAGGAAAGGTCACGTAAAGTTAAGCTTCAAGAAACCATCATGAATAAAGATCAGGATGGTGCAAACTGATAAAATTGAAGAAAGAATGTAAGGATATATCTAGAGAAACAGGGCATGGTTAACCTATAAACAACCTTATAAAACATGCTAATTAGCTTAGTTTTTTATTATTAAATGTTTTAAGCGAATTGGGCGGTTCTAAAAAATGGCGGTGTGATAGGGTCCGCCCACCGTACCGCTCCCAGGAAAGGAGGTGAAGAACGCCAGCAGCTGCCTGCGAGCACGGACCGCTCACTCCGAAAACAGCATTGCGAATTATAGAGAAACAACGCCGAACGCCGAAAACAGGTACAAAATTTTCACAAAGATCGGAGGGCGCACGGAGCACAATAGAGCCCAGAGCGCGGGAAGGACGCGCTCGCCAGGTCGGCGCAGCGCGACCAGCCCCCCAAGCGGTTACGCGCCTCCCCATACACGCAGTCAGGGACAAGCCCAGAGTTGGGACAGAGCGGTTGCTCAGGCCGGCAAGCCCTGTGGAGAGGAGGAGGAAGTAGCCAGAGCCAAACACAACTCGCAGCTATAATATACAGAGACTGCCAAGGGCTGGGGAGAAACTGGGCGGGGACCGAGATTCAACTTCCCGGGACAGTGCGCGGGAACCCGCAGGCCGGCACTGCGCCACTAGAAGTCAGCGGGACTGGGCCCAGGAGTTTATCGGAGAGCGGGACGCGCCCTTAGAGGTTGCTAACAACTACCGGCGGAGAAAAACTGCGCTCCCGGCGCGATCGGACCCCGGCTGTGCGCCAGGCTGGCGGCGGCCGCCATCTTTACAGCCGCCCGCGCGGAGCCGTGAGCCGCGTCTCTAGCTCCGCCCCGCCCCGGCCCGGGGCTCTTATGCTGGGGCGAGACAGGCTTTGCCTGTGGTGGCCAGGGACAGCTGCATCCGTGGGTTCCAGGTGGGTCGAGATCCCGGAACTGTAGCAGTGGGACCTTTGAGTATTGGAAACAGTTTGCAGCTCGTCCATCTGGTTCTGCTACCCCGGCTCTGGCCTCCGACAACTCCGCTCCATGCCGGTCCTAGGGCCCGCCCTTCAGGTCCCAGCCCTCCTGTACCCCAGAGATCGCTCATTTTGAAGGTTGCTGGCCATAGTGACTCATTTGGTATAACTGCTGGTTCCCATGACAACCAAATACCTCAAGAGCCACAGGCTGAACCAGAGCAGCTCCCCATAATCCTGCCCACTTCAATAGGGAATTTCGCACCATCCAAGAGCGCTTCCAGCGGCCACTACTCCCCCCTCCCCGTGGGAACATCCCCCCGGTGGAGACTGCTGGGGATAGAGACGGCCACCTGCCTCGCCTTGAGGTCTAGTGGTGGAAAAGGGGTGCACAATTGGAGATCCCCCTATCAACCAGTATCACACGGAGACACACATCAGAAGGGCAGCCACACGTGGCTAGATGAGCAACCTCTGAGCTGTGTAGAATTTTCCCAACTCAGCTCTCACACTGCAGCCAAAGGAAATTGTGTTTCTACCAGAACCTCAGGAAGAGCAGAGTCAAAGTAACCCCTAGGAGCTACAAGACCCCTCCCAAAGCACGGGGCTTTCGCATACCCCAACTGGGGAATCAGAGTCTGCCACGGACATAACAGAATACCTAGCTAATAGGGAGCGGAGGACTCATATTCTCAAGTACAATCCATTAGCTCAGAGCCCAAGCTGGGAGGTCATTCTCACCACACTCCACTGGGAAGAGGAGAAGACCACAGGTCAGAGTTAACTCAAGATCCAACAAACTTGATAAAATACACCTAAGGCAATACAGGCCACTACTTCTCTCCCTGGCTTTGCCAAGGAAAAATAATTGTGGGCCTGGTGACAAGACCATAAACTAGCTCTAACACCCCCAGCTCTCGAACAAGAGGCCAGATGAGAAAAAACCAGCGAAAGAACTCAGGGAACATGAAAAATCAGAGTGAAAAGTCACCCCCAAAAGAAATTATCACTTTCTCAGCAATGGATACCAACCCAAATGAAATGGGTAGAATGACAGAAGAGGAATTTCGTTTATGGATTATAAGAAAGCTCAATGAAATTCAAGAGAAAATTGAATCCCAGCACAAAGAAACCACAAGAAAAATGCAAGAAATGAATGAAAAATTCTCCAAAGAAATAGAAATATTACGGAAAAATCAAATAGAAATCCTAGAAATGAAAAGCATTCAAGGATCTACAAAACACAGTGGAAAGCCTTAAGAATAGGCTGGACCATGCAGAGGAAAGAATTTCAGAGCTAGAAGACAGCTCCTATGCACTAAATAAATCAGCTGAAGAGAAAGAACACAAAAACAAGAGGCAGGAAAAAAGCATACAAGAAATGTGGGATTATGTAAAGAGGCCAAACATAAGGATCATAGGTATCCCTGAGGGAGAGGAAGAAAATTTGCATGGGCTGGAAAATTTATTTGAAGGAATAATAGAGGAAAATTTCCATGGCTTAGCCAGAAATCTCGATATCCAAGTACAAGAAGCACACAGGACTCCTGGGAGAGTCAACGTGAAAAGGCATTCACCACGCCACATAATTATTAGACTGACCAAAGTAAACACAAAAGAGGCACTCCTCAGAGCTGTAAGACAAAAAAAGAGGTAACCTACAAAGGGAAACCCATCAGATTAACTGCAGATTTCTAAACTGAAACCTTACAAGCCAGAAGGGAATGGGGAGACATCATCAATCTCCTAAAACAAAACAAAGGTCAACCCAGAATTCTGTATCCTGCCAAACTAAGCTTCTTATATGAGGGAGAAATAAAGACCTTTCCAGATAAGCAATCACTGATAGAATTTGCGAAATCCAGACCGGCCTTGCAAGAAATGCTTAGACCTGCATTATACACTAAACAGAGCAACAGACACCCACCTATGTAAAACTATGCAAAGGCTAAAACCCCAGAAACCAGATTCCACAATGACGCAAGAGGTAAAACAAAAGATACCACCCAACAGAATAATCAGAAATTTACCCCAAATATCAATTCTCTCAATAAATGTAAATGGCTTGAACTGCCCACTGAAGAGACATAGGCTGGCTGAATGGATTAAAAAATACAAACCAAGTATCTGTTGTCTTCAGGAAACACACCTTACACACAAAGACGCATTCAGACTCAAGGTGAAAGGATGGAATACAATTTTTCAGGCTAATGGAAACCAAAAGAAATCTGGAGTAGCCATCCTCATTTCAGATGACATCAACTTTAAAGCAATAAAAGTAAAGAAGGACAAAAATGGACACTACATAGTGGTGAAGGGAAAAATTTCACAAGAGGATTTAACAATCCTAAACATTTATGCACCCAACACAGGAGCACCCAGGTACATAAAGCAAATGCTGCTAGATCTAGACAACATAATAAGCAGGAATGCCATAATTGCAGGAGCCTTCAACACCCCACTGACGGAACTGGACAGATCCTCCAAACAAAAATTAAATAGAGAAATAAAAGACCTAAACAGGACTCTAGAACATTTGGGCCTAACAGATATCTACAGAACACTCCACCCAAATAACACTGAATATACATTCTTCTCATCAGCTCATGGAACTTTCTCTAAAATTGACCACATCCTAGGCCACAAAACAGATCTAAACAAATTCAAAAAACTTTCTCTAAAATTGACCTTTTCAGACCACAGCGGAATAAAATTAGATATCAATTCCAACAGAAACTCACATCTTCCTCCAAAAACTTGGAAACTAAACAATCTATTGATGAATGATTATTGGGTCAAAGAGGAGATTCAAAATGAAATCAAAAGATTCTTCGAACTAAACGATAATGGGGACACAAGTTATCAAAATCTGTGGGATACAGCAAAAGCAGTCCTGAGAGGAAAACTTATAGCCCTAAATTCCCACATCCAAAAGACAGAAAAGTCACAAATCAGTAAACTAATGAATCATCTTAAGGAAATGGAAAAGGAAGAGCAAAGCAATCCTAAAACCAGCAGAAGAAAAGAAATAACCAAAATTAGAGCAGAATTAAATGAAATCGAGAACAAAAGAACAATACAGAAGATCAATGAAACGAAAAGCTGGTTCTTTGAAAAGATAAACAAAATAGACAGGCCACTTGCCACATTGACCAGAAGCAGAAAGGAAAGGACTCTAATAAGCTCAATTAGAAATGAGAGAGGAGAAGTCACAACTGATACCATGGAAATACAAAACATCATCTTTGAATACTACAAAAATCTCTATGCCCACAAACACGAAAACGTGGAGGAAATGGACAAATTCTTAGAAACACACTACCTCCCTAGGCTCAACCAGGAAGAAACTGAATTTCTAAACAGACCAATATCAAGCACCGAAATTGAAGCAGTAATTAAAAATCTACCCACAAAAAAAAGTCCCGGACCAGATGGGTTCACACCTGAATTCTACCAAGCCTACAAAGAAGAACTGGTGCCTATACTGCAGAAATTATTTGAAAATATCCAGAAGGATGGAATCCTCCCAAACTCATTCTACGAAGCCAATATCACCTTGATACCAAAGCCAGGAAAGGACACAACAAAAAAAGAAAACTACAGACCAATATCCCTTATGAATATAGATGCAAAAATTCTCAATAAAATCCTTGCAAACCGAATTCAAATGTACATAAAAAAAATAATCCATCATGATCAGGTGGGCTTCATTCCCGAGATGCAGGGATGGTTCAACATACGCATATCTATAAATGTAATTCACCATATAAATAAAAGCAAGAACAAAGATTATATGATCCTTTCAATAGATGCAGAAAAGGCTTTTGACAAAATCCAACACCCTTTTATGATAAGAACTCTTAACAATATGAGGCATAGATGGCTCATTCCTAGAAACTGTTAAAGCCATATACGATAAACCCACAGCCAATATCATACTGAATGGGGAAAAATTGAAGGCATTCCCCCTTAAAACTGGCACCAGACAAGGGTGTCCACTATCTCCACTTCTTTTCAACATAGTGCTGGAAGTCCTGGCCACAGCAATTAGTCAAGACAGAGGAATCAGGGGCGTCCAGATAGGGGCAGAAGAGGTCAAACTTTCACTATTCGCAGATGATATGATATTATACATAGAAAACCCCAAAGATTCAACCAAGAGATTACTGGAATTGATAAATGAATTCAGCAAAGTCTCAGGATACAAAATTAATACACACAAATCCATAGCCTTCATATATGCTAATAACAATCAAGCTGAGAAACAAATTAAAGATGCTATACCTTTTGCAATAGCAACAAAGAAAATTAAATATTTAGGAATATATCTAACTAAGGAGGTCAAAGACCTATATAGAGAGAATTATGAAACACTGAGAAAGGAAATTGCAGAGGATGTAAATAGATGGAAAGCCTTACCATGCTCTGGATAGGCAGAGTCAACATAGTAAAAATGGCTTTGCTACCTAAATTAATTTACAGAATCAATGCAATCCCTATCAAAATACCAACATCATTTTTTGCCGATCTAGAAAAAATAATTCTACGCTTCGTGTGGAACCAGAGAAGACCCCGTCTAGCCAAAGCAATCTTAAGCAAAAAGAACAAATTGGGAGGCATCTGTCTACCAGACTTCAAACTATACTACAAGGCTATAGTAACCAAAACGGCATGGTATTGGCACAAGAACAGACACGTAGACCAATGGAACAGGACCGAGAACCCAAATATAAAACCAACCTCATACAGTCACCTGATCTTTGACAAATTCCAGAAAAACGTACACTGGGGAAAAGATTCCCTATTCAACAAATGGTGCTGGGAAAATTGGATGGCCATATGTAGAAGACTGAAAGTGGACCCACACCTCTCACCTCTCACAAAAATCAATTCACAATGGATAACATATCTAAACCTAAGACATGAAACCATAAGAATTCTCGAAGAAAACGTTGGAAAAACTCTTATGGACATTGGCATAGGCAAAGAATTTATGAAGAAGACCCCCAAAGCAATCACAGCAGCAACAAAAATAAATACATGGGACCTGATCAAATTGAAAAGCTTCTGCACAGCCAAGGAAACTATCACTAGAGTGAACAGACAACCTACAGAATGGGAGAAAATATTTGCATGCTACACCTCTGATAAAGGGCTTATAACCAGAATCTATACAGAACTTAGGAAAATCAACAAGAAAAAATCAAACAACCCTATTAAAAAATGGGCAAAGGACATGAACAAAACTTTTCCAAAGAAGACAGAATGATGGCCAGCAAACATATAAAAAAGTGCTCAACTTCTCTAATCATCAGGGAAATGCAAATCAAAACCACAATGAGATATCACTTAACTCCAGTGAGATTGGCTCATATCATAAAATCCCCAAATAACAAATGTTGGCGGGGATGTGGACAGGTAGGAACACTCATACACTGCTGGTGGGACTGCAAATTAGTACAACCTCTATGGAAAAGAATATGGAGATACCTCAAAGAATTAAAAGTAGAATTACCATTTGACCCAGCAATCCCACTACTGGGTATTTATCCAAAAGAAAAAAAGACATTTTATAATAAAGACATCTGCTCTCGAATGTTCATAGCAGCACAATTCACAATTGCAAAGTTGTGGAAACAACCCAGGTGCCCATCAATACACGAGTGGATCAATAAAATGTGGTATATGTATACCATGGAGTATTACTCAGCAATAAGGAACAACAGTGAATTAACACATCTGGTATTATCCTGGTTGGAGCTAGAACCCATTCTTCGAAGCGAAGTGTCACAGGATTGGAAAAACAAGCATCACTGGTACTCACCATCAAACTGGTACTAACTGATGAACACTTACATCACACAGGGCAATAACATTCATCAGAGGGCGGGCGGGTGGGAGGGGGGTGGAAGGGGTGGGAAAAACTCTCACTGAATGGATGTGGGGAGCACAGTTTGGGAGACGACCACGATTGTGGCTCTGACACGGGCAGAACAGGGGCAATGTGTATGGCCAAAGTGTTGTACCCCCATGATATTCTGAAATTAAAAAAATAAATTAAAAAAAAAAAAAAAAAGCCAATTGGACATGGGATCCCAGTGCAAATAAATGTTTTATGGAATTGGAAAAAATAAAATAAAATAAATGTGTTAAGCATTATAAAAACTTGATTCAGTATTCAGAGAGAGAGAGGGAGAAGCTGAAAGTATGGGAGGAATCAGAAATAATGAAGAAGTAAGTCCCTTATTCTGGAGGTCAAGTATGGGGGAGGGGATCATAAACACAGCAGGATGCATTGTCTTTGAAAAACAGGAAGGATAGATGCCAGTTATATTATACTGCATTTCATTTTTATATGTATTAGGATAAGATGACCATGTGGCATATTAATAGAAAGCCTCATTTTTTCCTCATTAAAATAAAACGGTCCAAGTGCTAAGAGAGATGAGGGGTGAGCTTTGGTAGAAGTCAGTTTTAACCGTAATAGTTCTAAACTGCAATATGGGCTCTTAGCATCCTAGTATCTGTGTTTTGTTACTAGGCAGGGAGTTATGGATGTGATTCACAAAGAGGGAGGAGCATGATTAATGGGGGATGAAGAAGTATAAGTATTTTTAATGTCAGTGACCTATATTTTGTCAAGATTAAGTGTTATTAAGCTGATGGAATAAGTTTTTAAAAATTGGCGCATTGGCATGAATGGATAAGTACATTTGAAGTAGGAACTAGAATTTGGTGTTGAACCCAAGACACAATATGGGAAGTCAGACAAATGACGCCACCTTTGTATGACTGGAATTTAAAGAACACGTCACGTACTAAAAGGGAACATAACTAATAACAGTCTTCAGTCAGGCTGTGAAGTGCCTTTGCTGAAGCCTTCTCCTGGAAGTATTCCCTTCCCTGAATTCCTATAGCATTTCAGATATTTCTTCTGTGACCCTTGACACTTTCTACTATATATTTCAATTATTTGTGTTCACTTCTGAAGCACAGGTGTGCACTAATCAAAGAACTGATCTTACAATAGATTCACAGCTCTTTTTAAGAATTGTACAACAAATAATTTACTTTTATTTCACAGTGTATATTTCAAGGTAATTTATAAATTGGACTTTATGTTAAGAAGTGAAGGTTAATATAGCCAAATCAATTTTCAGTTTTGCAGCAAAAATGTGACATACTCAAAGAAAGAATTTATAATATCTAATTAATGTTCAATATATTTTCTGTATTTTGTCCTTTTTTGTGGGTAGTACTTAAAATATCCACTAGCAAAGGTTTTATCAAAATAATATATCCTCTTCTTACCATGATTACCTCTTTTAATCCAGCAATCTCAGGAAACATCTGAAGAAATACTATAATTTTTGGTAGTATTTAATGCATTGACATAATTTATTATAATTTCTTCTCTTTTTTTCCCCTATATTGTTGCATCAGTTTCTCTGGCTTTCTTTTCTGAAATTATTTATTATGATATTCATACAAAAGTTTTTGGAATGTATATGTAAATTTTCAAGACTACAATGTTATGCCCATTTATGTTGACATTTTAATTATTTTCAATAAATATTTATTATTTTTTCCATAAAACAATTACACATATTCAATTACATATGTTCTTGGTACTTTGTGGGTTTTTTGCTAGTAAAAATGTAATTTAAGGCATTCATTTCCTAACTGGTTTTTGCTAGTACATAACAATAAACAGATATTTATATACTTATCTTTCCTTTTAGAAATATCATTAAATTTTCATAGCAATTAATCTAAGTTTCCACTTTCTATACACTCTATTAAATTATCTAGAATTAATGAAACTTTTCTGTCTTTCCTTCTGTCCTATACTTTTTATTTCTTTTCTTGAGTTACTACAATACATGGTGAGTTCTTTAAAAGTAGAGGTGGTGAACATCCTTGTTTGGCTCTTCATTTAAAAAGTATGTTTCCAACATTTATTTTATTAAAATTTCCTCATCATGATTAAGAAAGTAGCTATTTTTGTCTGGAATTATAAGCATTTCTTACATGTTTTGTCTTATTTTGTTTTTTAATCATGAATATGTTTTTATTATAATTTTTAATCAAAATTTTTGAGGTGGCATCTATTAAGATGATCATATTATTTTTATCTTTCAGTAAATTAACTCACTGGATTGCAATTATCTATTTTCTAATGTAAAACCAATGTTTTATTCCTTGCATAAACACCAGTTCAGCATCTTTCAAACTTTGTTTTTTTCTTTTCTTGGAAATTTCTAATCATATCATGGTTTTCTTTTTTTATCTATTTTTATCTTGTTTTAAATTATTTGCATTGCAGTCAGAAATATGGTTAGTTTGAGCACAGTCTTTTAAAATTTGTTGAAGTTAGCTTTTGCTCGTAAATACTCAATTTTCATACATATTTCCAATTATTGGGTGCAGTGTTCTATACGTGTTCATTTGTTCAAGTCTATTATTTGTGCTGCCCAACTCATGTGTATTCTTATTGATTTTGATCTGCTAGTTCAATTAATTATCTAGAGAAATGTACTATAATCTCCCATTATCATGGGGCTTTGTCAGTTTCTCTTTGGAGTTCTATTTTTACTTCATATATTTTGAGGCTTTGGTAAATGCACACAAGTGTAGATTTTTATAGTCCCTAGTGAATTAAACCTGTACTGATAGTATGGAGTAAATCTGGTTATTTCTAGAAATGCTTTTGACTACAAGCATTTTGTCTATTTTGTCTGATTAATATAAATATATGTTCTCACTTTGGGTATTTTTCTGTTATATCTTTTTTCATTCATTGTTTTCCCAGCTTTCCATTTCTTTCATTTTAGAGCATGTCTCCTGGATAAAAAATAAAAGTGGAAGGTCTTGAAAAATCGAGACAGGACTTTTGTTGGTTGCATGACACACGCAGGGGCTCTGGGGCAGCGGCTGGGAGGCATGGGAGCAAGTGCTGGCCAGGTGCAGTGCAGAGCCCCAGGTGGGAGAAACGTGCTGATTTCAAAGAGGTGAAGAATATAGTTTCTAATTTTTGCATTTTTGAGCTTCACGTATGATTAGGATTTGCTGGATGCGGTAAAAGTGGGCAGTTGCTGGACCAACAGATGAGGACGCTACACTTATTAGACAGCGGTGCTTCAGATTAAAATGCAAGAATTGAATAGACACAGGGACCCACAAACTTTTGAAGAAATTTCTGATTTATCCACAATAAAAGCACAGGTTTCAGTGTGGACGCCTGTCAATCCTGGCTAGTTGGAGATGACGTCCTTCAGTCTCACCTTACTTCGTCGGTAGTTGGTTCTGTGTCACTTCAAAATACAAAGCCCAAGTTTGCCCATGCTGCACCCACTCTCCCCAGCTCCTCCTGTCTAACTTGATGTGAGGTTGAAAAGCCTCTGCTTTCATGACATCATTCCTGTTCTCATTAAGCCCTTGAGCTTACTTCAGAGCAGTATTCAACTCTTTCAATAGAAGTGTTTTGTTTATAAGTGTTTCTTTCATTTTATTTTATTTCTCACTCCTCAAGCAGTTAAAGAGATATTTATATCTAGAGAGAGATCACAGAGTCCAAGTTCACTGATACTGCCTAGCAGATACAAGCTGCCCTCAAGAAGATAATTACCCCAACAATTGTGTACACAAGTAAAACAGAAGTTGTTTCTTTTGCCTGGTTATGCAACACCATCTAATGCTTTGAACAGAAGGACTCTGATGTCCTTGACTAGTACATGATTAGTTAGGTTATCTTCAGTTCTTTTAAAGCAGATGCTTATTTCCTGGACAACAGAAATTGGAAGGACGTGCTCCATGTCTTTAAATCTTATACACAGCTTATGTCAGCTCTTTGTCATAGAGATTAAAAATGAAAAGTTGTAACAAACTGTTATTGACTGAATTGTGTTCCCCCAAAATTCATAGATTGAAACTCTGACTCTCAATATGACTATATTTGGAAATAGGTCCTTGCAAAGAGGTAATTAAGGTTAAATTAGGTCCTTAGGATGAGACTTTAATTCATTATGCCTGGCATCCTTGAAAGAAGAAGGAGAACAAAGGTCAGGTGAACCGGCCATCTACAAGTCAAGGAGAGACACCACAGAAGAAACCAAACTTGGACACCTTGATCTTGAACTTGTAGCCTCCAGAACTGTGTGAAAATAAGCCACCCAATATGTGGTAATTTGTTATGGCAGTCTTAGCCAACTGACATAGAAACCTAATATTTTCAGAGCACTAATTAAAAAGAAATGTACTGCTATTATATAGTCTTTGGCTATCCTTGATGTGCCTTTTAGGAAAAATAAGACTGACGGTCCTATACCATGCTATCGCCTGCACATATGCATTTTTTTGATACTACTGTTCATTTACAAATAAATCAGAAGCCGACCTGAAATTGTACAACTTTGTCTTTCATTCTCGATTGGATTTTTGTAGAGATCCCCCATTAGTTTTCTGATATTGATGAGATTAAATTCCAAGAAGATGGTTCTGTTTATGTCCAATGAGACTAAAGACCAAAGCTATAAATGTAGCTAGTAAGCAGTGCATAAATATTGAAAATCCAAGTCTGTTCAGTCAACCTTGTTCAGTGGTCAATGGGGCAAAGAAGAAGAAATTAGATGTTACTGGACTAACATTAGAACACTCTTCTGATTGAGACAGAAAGACTCTCCTGACTGGAAAAAAAAAATGCATCTTTATGTAGGAATCACAAAGCAGTACAACCAAAAGGGGTGCTTTTGTACCTACCACCTTCTTTAAAAATGTCCATTATGGCTTCAGTTTACCTTGCTGCTATTACAGAATTAATGAAGGACTACTTGGCACCGTTTCATTATGCTCCAATATCAGTCATTTCCTTAGATTTGTCAGCTTTGGGTTTTTCTTTCCTTTACTTTCCTTAATGCCCACCAATATTGTCCCATAGTTTTGGAAATCTCACCTTGCCCTAAAGAGTATCCAGTATGTCTGACACAACTAAAATTTCCCAAGTAAGCATCTTACATGTTAGTTCAGTCAACAGAGAGGGAAGCCAGGGGCATAACTGACAGAAGAAGTGACATCTTGACATTGTCTCATTGCGCTCAAAAAGGATTCACTGGACTTTAGATATTAGCCAAAGTTGCTTTTTGTTGGACTTCTGATCCATATAACCTATTTTATTGGTAGTTAATTGACATTTATTGAAACATCAAACACATTTTTGCTTTCAATTCTTATTCGCACTGTATTTGATATGAAATACATTGAGCCATATCTGCATCTTCTGAAGAAGTGGATTTCAGTTGTATGTGTTACTTGATGCATTCCACAAATTTGTTTTGATATTTTGTTGTAATATGCAGGAATAAAATTATTTAAGTATTCAAGCAATATTTTCCAACAAGATGTAATTAACTATTCTAGAAAAATAAGTAAATTTGACTTTCATAATAATTAATATAACAGCTATTTTTCCCCTTCAGATCTACTCTCCACCCTTTTTCTCCACTCTCCATCTTGGGGGGATGATCTTTGTGGAGTCTATCAATAGGATCCTTTGATCACTAGTTGCTAGTTGGATTAGTCAACAGAGATCCCCAGCAAATCCTAGGAGGAGAATGAGAGCAAGATATTTATTCCTTTGGCTTCCTCTTCCAAATATCTCCTTAAACTGCACCTAAGGAGACCTCCTCAATAAAACTCTTACCTTACACTAATTTTCCCCATCTCTGTACCTTTGGACCTACAGGGAATAGTGGTTCCAATGATGCAAACCCCAAGTAATTGAATTATCCCTTGTGCTTCTCCTATACTGATAAAATTTTGTAAATGATCCATTTATAAATAAACCCTCCTGAAATTTGCGTAAGTTGAGATACCATCTTTTTCCTACTTGAAACTTGACTGATAGATTGGAAAGGTAATTCCTATATGATTTCTGACATATTTTATTTCTAGCGATATGTTATGTGATTTTCATTGACCAATTTTTATTTTTTCTTCTTTCATATCTTTTTCTTTTACAGATGGAGCACTCACCCTTTTTCCCATTCCATTTATCCCTTGTAATTATTTTGAAAGTTAAATAGTCTTAACTCAATCTTCTCATGATAACCCTAGCTATTGTAACATGAAGACTTAAATTTAAAAAATATATTATCAACATTTTCACTTTTCTTCTTGATAGTACAAGTAACTTAGAATAATTAAAACTTTTATTCCATCAGTGTTTAGTATTTTGTTCTATATTCCCCTCCCCATGGAAAATGTGGTATTATTATCACGGTTTTATATTGTCCTTCCTTGGGTAGTTCTACCAATATATTTGCTGTTATTGTTTGGTTCACGGTTTCTGCCTGAATATAACAGCACCCATGTAGAATCATTTTCACATGCCCAAAGCATACACTTTTAGATTTTCCTTTAGCAGCATAAACTCTGTTTATGTTTGTGATTATAAATAATTATTTTTGCCTTCATCCATAAAACATAGTTTAGCTACTTATGGAATTTTAGGTTGACAATTTCTTTTCCTTAAGTCTGAGGAAAATATTATTTTTCTGCCTTCATTATTTCAGTTAAGAAATTATCCATCAGACTATTTGTGACTCATTTGTGAATAATTTGCCTTTTCTTTACAGCAACTTTTAAAAATATTCCTTTTTTGTCCAGTCTTTTGTAGTTCCTCTAAGAAATGTAGAGCTTTGTTTATTGGTTAGTTGGTTTGTTGGTTTTACTCTCCTGCTTTATATTTGTTGAATTTACAGGAACTGGTGATTGTTTGCTTCAATAATTCTGGGAGTTTCTCAGTTCTTATTACTTGAATTAATAATTTTTTGGCAGTCTTTATGTAATCTCATTTTGCAACATCAATTAGATGCACATTAGACCTTCTCTCTCTGTTCTCCATGTCTAATAAGCTCTCTTCCATAGTTTAATTTTTTTCTCTCTCTTCTGGTTTCTAGACATATACTTGGATATAACTTTCAGATTTCTAATTTTGTCTAGATGCATCTGCTAATTAAGCTATCCTCTGAAATTTGTATAATTATTTTAAACACTATACATTTAATTTCAAGAGTTCGTGTTGGTAATTTTTAAAAGAGCTCAATTATTTTGTGTCTTTTATACCTTATAAATGTATGCAAGCTACTGTTTTATCCCTTCAAACATGTTAGACATCTGATCTTGAATATCCCATAAGCAGAAAAAATTCATTTATGTATCCAATTTTTTTCTTTTTGTCATGCTTTTACCGAACATATTGGCTGCCTAACAATAAACCTTTCTCACTGCAAAACCCAGTACTTCAGTGTTTGGCGTTCTGCTGTGTGTGGGCAAACAAACCCAGTTTGGTTCAGTTACATAAAGTCTTATCTGTGGACACCAGCTTGAACCACTTGTGTATGGTATAGAACTGGAAATTGTGTCAAGGGTGACCAAGCCCTGCTTCTGGTATGAGAAAGTTAAACTTGTTTTCAAAATTAATGCTAAGGAAACATTAAACTGTATGAATTCACTACAGTGCCTCTTTAGAATTTTTTAATTTTTTTTCACTGCCTGCCTAGCCTTTACTTTTAATAGGTGTGGTATGCCAAGAAGATGGTTAACTGGATAGTTGCACTTTTAGTTGGGGAAATATGTGGTTTACAACATTAAGTTTAAGGACATGAAATGTGAAATTACACCATAGATAATTTTCTAAAATATGTCCTAATTTGTCTCTCATCAAACTGACCATCCTGCCACTTTTAGTGTTCTTGAGTTCAGAAAAAATATAACTTTTAGTAATGTAGATTGAAAAGAAGTGAGTTTCTATCTGTAAAAGCTGTAGGTAATTTTGCATCTTCTCTCTTGTAAACATAAAATTAAAATCCTATAGAAGGAATTCTGTTAAAGATGGTATCCTAAAACTAGTTATAATAACCAAAGGAGTAAAAATATAAAATATTTTAAAATTACATCTATACTGGAATCCAGAGCATTACATCCTCCAAATCTTACAGACATTGAGAAACATCTGTTATATATAATATAGAAAGAAATAGTCTTACCTATAAACCAGAATTACATTTTTAAAATAGAGATGTGTAGAAATAGATAAAATAGCAATGAACCTGAATCAACAAACTACCATCCTGTTAATTTCGACGGCAACAATTAGGAGCAATTGTAAACCATAGGAAAGATAGACCACCTCATTTTAAACATCACTTACCAATGTAAATCAAGGAAATGTGTTCTATAGAGATCTATCAATTTATTTGCTCATTTATCTATTTTGCTCCCAGGGCCAAACTTGCCCACATTTAATATAAATATTATAAAAAGTACTGCTTCTGTTTGACAGGAAGGCTTACTATGGATTGATTAGGAATTTGAAACAAGAAAAAAAATCAAACATATCCACCATTTTTAAATTTTAACATATGAAAACTATTTTGAAGACTAGACATTGGAAGTTGGTCATTAGTGCAATGAGATTAAAAATATTCAGAAAAACTCAAACACATGTTCCCAGATTGTGACTACCAATATATCCATCATTTTATCCTAGGGTTCTTATTAAGTGCCTTTACTTAAAACATCCTTCCAACATAAGAATATAGTAGTTAATAAGGAGGTAACCCAAGAAAAATCCCCTTTTAAAGCTGAGTATAAAAAGAAAACAATAAATCAAAAATATGAATTCTGTGAAAATGCTCTGATAAGATGAGTGTATACTCACTATAATAAGAATAGACCTAACAAAACAACTTTTGGTACATGAATCATAAATTAAAGTCACAAATCATCATTTTAAAAGTCTGCATTGTCTTTTAACAAAATTAATGAAAAGATAATGACAGAAAATAAAAAAAACCTGAACAAATAAATACAAAACTAGTCTGAGTTTTGAATGGAGCTAAAAAAAAGAGAAGACTATTTTAATAATTGCCAAAAATATTTTACCACATCATTAGAAACCATAAAATTAGATATAATCTTCAAGATATTTGAATAACTGATATAAATGCTATAAATACAGAATGCATTTCAGAAAGCAATTTTTTAAAAAAAAACTACAGATATTATAAATAAAAAGAATCAGACTATAACTTATAATGAATGAAAATCCAACATGTAGTTAATTAAGATTTCTCCCATGAGAAAAAGGAAATAAATTCCCATAAGTGTTCAAAAACATATTACACTGCATTAATTCCTCATGTGAGGTTACATTTTATAGTTGGTATGTGTATTAGTAAGTTTTTGCTGCATAACAAAAAAAAAAAAAACATCACTCAACTCAATGGCCTAAAAGCAATGACTATTTTTTTAGCTCCTGATTCTGTGGGTCTTCTGTGTTGTTCTGCTCTCTAGGTAAGCTTAGCTGGTCTCTAATTAGCTTTTTTTGTGTATCTGTGATCTGCTGGCAGGTCAGTTGGCGGCAGAATATCTGGGATGGCCTCACACACATGTCTGACAATCGTCAGACGCTAAAGGAATGTTTGGATGACTGTTGACTTGAGCACTTTAGTTCTCCTCCAGCAGAGAAGTTAAGGCTTACCCAAAGTGGTCTCAGGAGTAAAAGTGCAGAAAGTGCACAAACTCTAATATGCAAACACCATTTAAATCTCTGTTTCCATCACATTTGCTAGTGTTCCCTTAGCCAAAGCAAGTCATATAACTAAAACAAGATGGGAGAATCTGCAATATCACATTGCACATGTGCGGATGCAGGGGCAGTATTTTTACTTATTATATGATATCCTACTACTTGTAAGACAAAGAATCATGCATGGCCTTAGTACTAGAATATAGCCCTTGAAATACAAAATGTATGGTTGAATTAGTGCATCATGTTGCAGAAATATATAACACATTCAGCAAGGCCAAAACAGTTTTGCCTCCAAGAATGGTAGAAATCACTGTTATTTTGAGTGTTTGTTGTTCCTAGCAGATAAAAGAGCAGACTTGAATTGGGGTGGCCTTAATTAAAACAAAATAATAATAATAATATGAGTCTTAAGAATACAAACTCATGCTCAACAGTGTCAGGCGTGCACACTATCAGAGGCATATGAAAATTGATACCAAAAAATTAGATTTATGCCATTCCTCTCTTTCTTACTCAGTGGCAAGACAGTGAGTACAAGGCTGGATATCCTCTCTAGTCCCTTTCTCTTCCTTTCCTTTTTCTTCATCACTATCTCAATATCATCCTCTCTCTCTCTCTCTCTCTCTGTGTCTTTCTAGTTGCATTATTTTTCTGGGTGTCAATAACCAACTTGAAATACTTAACTAAAGTAGAAAACTTTCTTATGCTTATAATAATAGGCAGATCAGATCAGAAGATCAAATACGAGTAAAAAGACCAATGTCTAGAAATAGCCTAAAAATATTAAAATAGTTTTCAGACGATATAAAGACATGTTTAGGAGAGAAAAGATATATTTAGAGAAAAAGACAGATAGCCTCCTTTTTTTTGAAATATTAAGAAAACAGAGTGATATCTAGAAAAATTCAAGAGGCAAATCTAAAATGCATTTATTATTTATAACTTTGTATATACTCTATATAATACATGTATTAATATAAGAAGACTTACATATGAAAATATGGAAAATGTGACATCCAGGCAAGCTTTATGGGAAAAAAGAGAAATTTCAAAAATTTGAAATTTTTTTTTTAAAAACATGTAAGGATGATTCTTGAAATTATTTAATTGAAAGAATACCTAGAGAACTCCTTTAAAAATCCATGTCTTTCTCATCTTGGATTTCCAAGCACTGAAAATAAAAAAATCATGTTTTTAAAAGCAAATAAACGACAGAAAGATAAAGCATGTCTTAAGGATTTTAAATAAAATTTCTAAAATTATAAAAAGTTGCAACCAGATCATCAAACACAAATCAAAAAAGTAATTGTGGAAAAGAGGAATTCTAATATCTTCATGATAAATTGGAGGAGATTTTCCAAGTTTAGTTTTGAAATTACTACTGACAGAAAATATTTTAACAAAATGGCAGAATGCACAGATTATTTAACTTCAAAAATATTGAAGAAATATGAACTAATAAAATCAGTTTAATACCAAAATGTAGAATGAAAACAAAAAAATAAAGCATACTAAATTAGCAGCAAAAAAATATTTTCAATTTTTAAATGTTCTATATAGTACATGTAATATGTACATATTACATTTATGTAATATATACTCTCTTTTTCCTGATAATGCAGAACCTTAATTTAATCATGAGAAAATGTCAAATAAACCCAAATTGAGAAACATTCTACAAAATAACTTGCCAGTACTCTTCAAAACCGTCAAGGTCATATAAGGCAGGGAAAGACATTAAAATCTGAGGAACTGCCACATATGGGGGATATTAAGAAGACATGACAACTAAATATAATGTGGGATCCTAGATTAGATCCTGGACCAGTGAAAGGACACTAGAGGAGAAACTGGTAAAATTTGAATAAATTGTATGCTTTTAAAAATAATATTGCTTCAAAATCAATTTATTAGTTTGGTAAATGTTCCATTCTGTATAAGATGTTAACTTAAGGGGAAGCTGGGTGAAGTGTATGACTATGTTATGTTTGCAACTCTTCTGTAAAACCAAAATTAACCCAAAATTAAGTTAAAAATATCCTCTCAGAATTGTCAAAATATAATATCTAACAATGATATATTCTATCTATAATAGAAACACAGTTTTGCCAAATAGTTAATGATGAAGAAATTGCCATTAATATATGATATGAATGCAAATAAATAAATCAGAAATTGCAATATCAGAATCATATATATTTGATTTAAGAACAAAATAAATAAATGGAAAAAAGTGTGATTGTAATCATTTAATCATGTAATTTAAAAGAAAAATAGCATATATGAGCATAATATGCAAAATGAAATGCTGTCTTTTTTTTTTAATTATACAAATTGATAGAAGGAGTTAACAGAATCTACACAATGGTAGATGGGTGGAAAACAGCAATTTTTCTCAGTTCTGATATGTAAAAAAGATAATATTTTAATACAGAAATAGAAAAATCTAAAAATATTTTCTTGATAATATTGAATATCTACGTCTATTTGTATTTCAGTTATGGTTTAATAAACAAAAGATAAAAACACTTTAACTATTTCCAACAGAAGGAATTCAACAGAGGAAATTGGTTACATAGGTGGTAAATGAATTTATTAATAAAAGCCAAATAGTAGTTATAAAGCAACTTGTATAGAAACAAGAAGCTACTACCACATCAGGGGGTGAATGGTTACAGGTAGAGGTGGAATTGCCAGAAGCCACATCGGTGGGGTCTGGAGCCACAGACAGAAAGACTGTTTTGTTGGATGCTGGAGCCCAGAAGATGATTCTATCTCCTGAAAGCTCCACTTGATACAGACTGAGAGAGAGAGAAATAGACCTCAATCTTCCATTTGCTCTTTTTCTTCTAGTCTCTCACTAGCGGTTTTAGCTGCCCCATTCTTGTCACAAGCCAGTTGACGAAATAGTATAGTAAAGGAATTTTTCAATTAAAATTGAGAACTGGATTTGAAAGCAAACCTACAATAACCTCCATGTTATGTCCACATATATTTGTGTACTCAATAAATTCTATAGATCATAAATAGTATCATTTATGTTTTAAACCAAAATATAAGAAAACATGAATGTAATAGAATTTCAGCTCATATATATTGAGAGAGAGACAGAGGGAGATGTTTTCCATTTACAAGTGCAAAAGAAGAAAGCATAAAATAAAAATTTACATTTTTGGTTTTCTAAACATGACTAATAGCTGTAGATTGAACAGTACAGAATTAAAAGTCAAAAGTTTTATCTTTTCAAGGAATTTTATATAATTCTTTAGTCGGAACTAGCTAATTTATAAGTGGACACTGTGGTGTTCTTTCTGATCACAAGGGTCATTTTTAATATTACTATTTCCCCCCTCTTAATTTCTGAAAGTTTCTCCTCAAAAGCCCATACTTTCAAGTCTACTTGGAGAACTGCCCTAGCACTCTGAGATGTGCTTATGAGATATGTCTAGGAGTTTACATCCCCTTCTCACTGCAAAGGCTTTTAGCTCATGATTAATACTTTGAAGCATCAGAACCCAGTAGTCTTGCCCCAGGTTGCAGCGAATCTGAGGCATAATTTACTCCTGAGAATCCCCCTGGAACATCTTGGCAAAGCTTTCCTTCATGGGACTTTGTGTGACTTTGCACTCTTGGTTGGCTTCTTCCCCTTCCATATTTTATTTTCTCCACCTTTTACTGGTAAAGTACTCCCATAGTAAGTCACTTGCACATGAAACCTCATGAATTCTTATTTCAGACTTTGCAGATGGAGAATGGAATCCTACAGAAGTATGTGTGGCTGGTTTGAAGTTAGGATTGGTGAAGGAGTGAGTGGTCAGACAGAGCCTGTTTAATAATAGGTAGTTCTTGATGACTGTTTCTCCCCAAAAGTTTAAAAGGTAAAGTAAACTGGGAAGTTCACTAGTTTGGGCATTATCCTGAAGATGGTGAAAAGTTATTGAAGAAACGTAGCAGAATGGCTTATGGGTAACAGTTTAGATTTTTTTTTCCTTTTTTTTTTTCTTATCAGAAAAGATAGTCTAGTTATAATTTAGTGAATGATGAGTGAATGGGAAAGGAGAAGACTGATTTCAGGGATACCATGTAAGAGGTTTCTGCTGATATTCGAATGAGACATGATAGCAAGCCAAAGTGGCTTTGTTGATGTAGAGAAGTGAATTCAAAAGGTACAAAGGAAGCTGATTTCACAGAAATGGATCATTGATCATAGAGTAGAGTGGAGAAGTTTAAATGAGGGCTGCCTTGCCATTTTCAAACTGTGAGATTTTTAGCAAGTAATTTGATTCCTTGAAATCTTACTTTCATTGTGGGTAACATAATAATAAGAATTTACCTCATCATTTTTTTGAAGATAAAGTGAAATAAAGCATTTTTCAGGCATTTAGCACAGTGAGTAGTGCATACTGGATGTTTATTAAATTTTGAATAAGATTAGATATCTATATGGAATATGTAAGAAGGGGAAGTAAAGAAATCATCCCGAAGATTCTAGTTTAGCCGCATGCACCAATAATTAAATACATAGAGAGAGCTAGAGATAGACTCCTTCAGCAGTTTAATCACAGTATTTTCATAATTTCTGCCTCACCCTTTTCTTTGGCCTCTACTCCCCACATCTGGTGATCTTTTTATAAAACCTATCAGTCTACAATTTACAGATAATCCCAAAACAAATTTATCTGGTTATCTGGGAAAAGGGAGATTTGTGAGTTAGAAAATTCTCCTTGATGCAAGAACTGCTGCAATAATTGTCATCTTTCAAAATGTATAATAATATCGATATTCAAGAAAACATTTTTATGGAAGGAAACAAATATGCTGTTGACATTTTTGAAGAATGTATATTAGTGTATACCTGTGGATCATGATATGCATATTAATATAATTTAACAATCTGACTTACATTTTACTGTTGATAGTAAAGACTAAATGCTTTGAAATTTAATCATAAAATCAAGTCTAACAGGGAAATGTCATTCAATCTAGAGTAGCCTCCCTGACAAGTAATTGCTTTGGGTTGACCAAACAACGTTTTTCTAACAGTGTTCTTGCTGTAGTGTCTGTCAAAAACCCATCATAATTCTCTATAATAAACTCTATTTCCTAGAAGCCTATGCATTGGTCAGACAAATAAACAGTGGCATGACATTTTTCTTGCAGAATGTGGTCTTGTTCTGAAAGCAATTTTCCTTGTATAATTTCTATTTGAAAATCCATTCATTTGTGACAGCAGTGTAAAGAGAACATTAATTTTAGTACTTAGGGGATTGTTTTCTTTAGTGGCCAATGCAACACTGCTGATGACAGTGGGGAAATTGTGAAATTTACAGCCTACTGGCAGTCTCTCAGGAACAGGGCTATCAGACAGACTGAAAAATGGGTTTCATGCAAATTTGATGTGCCTAGTTTGGGGTGCCATGTATCAAAAACTAAATGTGTTTTAGAAGGAGTACTCCCCTCCAGTAGTAGGAATAGCCACCTTCATAAAGTGCCTTCTCTGTGTAGTGAGTCAGTTTTTTTAATTTAAAGTGGTTTTCAGTTGGAATTTGGAAATTTATAAAGATTGAAAATGGCAAAAAGTAAAAAAAGAAAATAGCAGATATTCGTGGAAATTACAGATGTCCTAATTCTACAAACACTTCCCTTCTAAATGTAGTTACATGTGATGTATATCTGCAGAATTGCACTTTCTAGGAATCAAGAACACTATATTGCATAAGAAAGGTATCTCAGGCTGCCTGTGAGTAATACTTATCAAAGCTGATTTTAAAGTACAGATTCCTAGGCCCTAACCTTAGGTCTCTCTCTCTAAAGGATGCAGCCTATTTTTAAATGGAATTTCTATGTTACTTATAATAAGATGATTTGGGAGAAATACCACTATAGTGTTTGAAATATGGATTTTGATAGAAACAAGATTCATTTATAGCAATGAATGCCATTCCTGCAACTTACTACTCACTGATATGAGGAAAGTAATTAATCTTTCTTGATCTTAGTTTCTTCTGTAAAAAGAAAATATACAGTATATTTTCTATTACACTATAGTTTCAAGGATGATGATTTTGATACAAGTTCCCAAAATACTTTATCCTCAAAACTGCAGGATCAAAAAGATCCTTAATTGCTTGAAAACCTAGACATTCTATAAAATACACTTGAGAAGTCTCCTTGGTATTTCAAATGAAGGCATTATGAAGAGAAAACTTAGGTCTCAAATCTAATTTAAATAAGCAGGTTTAAATTACCTCATTATACTTACAGCAAGTAAGTCTTTATGTTTTTTCTATAACATATTATGTCTGGATTAAAGCCACAAACATCATAGTTTCCATTGATTTTCTTCTTTTTAAAGGTATTGTCCTCCTTCCTTGATCTTTATCTAAACCCAGGGATTTAGTGATCCAAGAAAATGGGAAGCTCCCTGATACACAATCCTTGATATAAAGAGTTAATTCTGTTGTAGCGTGTTCTCCAACCCCACCTGCCCATTGTAGTAGACAGAATAATGTCTCTGCCCCAAGATATCTGTGTTCTACTCCATAGGACCTGTACATACGTTCTGTTACATGCCAGTGGAGAATTAAGATTGCTAATCAACTGATCTTCAAATAGTTGACTATGGATTTTCCAGGTGAGTCCAATGAAAAAATAAGACCTATTTAAATTTGGAATAGGGAGGCAGAGAAGTCAGTGTCAGAATCAGAAATAGAGAGAGACTATAAGATGCTATACTGCTGTCTTTAAAGATTAAGGAAGGAGCTATTGCCTGAGTAATGAAGGCAAACTCTAGAAGCTGGGCAATGCAAGGGAACAGGTTCTCTGCTGGAATCGCCAGAAGAAACACAGACCTGCAGACACCTAAATTTGAGCCCAATGAGACCAATTTCATACTTCTGATCTCCAGAACTGTAAGATAATTAATTTGTGTTGTTTTAAGCCATGAAATTTTTGCTAATTTTTTACAACAGCAATAGAAAATTACCAATGAGTAATTTAGATGGATCTTTTAACCCATCTAAAAATGAGCCAACCTCATTGGTAATTTTGTTCCCTCCATGACTTTTGCTTATGTTTCCAAATCTCTGGCATTTAGTTATCAAGTGTCAATACACACTTGCTAAAATAGAAAACAGACTGTTTATGGCAATAAAAAAGCAAATTATACACAAGACCTAAGGCCATGCCAGGCAAAGGTTAAGTCAGCAGTCCCCAAACATTTTTGGCACAAGGGACTGGTTTCATGGAAGACAATTTTTCCACGGACCTGGCTTAATTGTCACTTGCCACTCACTGGTAGGGTTTTTATATGAGTCTGCAAGCAATTGATTTATTATGATCTCTGTACAAACTTCTCTGCTAATGATAATCTGTATTTGCAGCCACTCCCCAGCGCTAGCATCACCACCTCAGCTCCACCTCAGATTATCAGGCATTAGATTCTCAAAAGGAGTGTGCAACCTAGATCCCTGGCATGTGCAGTTTACAGTAGGGTTCGTGCTTCTGTGAGAATCTACTGCTGCAGTTGATCTGACAAGAGGCGGAGCTCAGGCGGTGATGCGAGTGTTAGGTAGGGACCAGGAAGAAGGGGAAACAGGTGCGGAAGCGAGGCAAGGGAGATTCACATTCAGTAGAGATACTGTTGCCGGCCAATTAGAGGAGGGTAAAAAAACTACAAACTGAACAGACTGCTCAGCGGCAGAAACAAACACTTGGGGCATGTGCACAGCGAAGCTGGCAGCGACCTTAGATGAACTATCCTCATTAACATAGTAAAAATTACACAGGGGAGATAGACCCGTTCCCATTCTGGAAGGTACTGTGCTTTAATAAATCTTGCTGTTTGGCTTGCTTATTCCTGTTTGGCTTGCTCATTCATTCTGTAGAATCTGGACCAGTAACCATTCTTCAGTACTGGGAACCAAGAACCAGGGAACATGATAGGAACTCGAACCTGACGGGAGTCATGGGGAGTGGCTGTAAACACAGATGAAGCTTCTCTGGCTAGCCTGCTCTCACCTCCTCCTGTGCCGCCCAGTCCCTAGCAGGGTCTGCGACCAGAGGTTTGGTGGGTGGGTAAGTTAAGCACCCCTACACTTAAGGAATAAACTATGTTCTAATTGCCACTGTCTTTTTTTTTTTTTTATCAGCTGAACTAGCACTAGACCAGAGATAAACAATATTGAAACAATTGCAGCTCTCCTACCACCACACACTTACTGACACCTCGCTCCCATCCGCAAGCTACAGCTACGGCTTTGATTGGACAAGAGACTGATTTCAGTAACTTTTTCCTTGTAAAACACCACAGACTCAAAGACCAGTTTTGGCCAGCCCCCAGTGTCTGTGCACTGACTTTGCTTATGTCCTGTGAAAGACCTCCTGATGTAAAGAGCTGAATTCCACCTCACTTTACTGTTAAAACTCCACCTCAAAATGAACATGGGATATGTGCTCCATATATATTTGCTCCCTGTGCACACGATTGCTCACCCTCATAAATATTCATAAGATTCCCCACCCCTTGCTGAATATGTATGTTAAGTAAATCCTGGAAAGCATAAATGGCAGCTTCTCCCTGCTTTCCCTGAGCATGTACTAACAATGTCCCCAAAGTCATGCTTCCCCATCCGCAGATTGCCTTTTGCTGGAGAATAAAGTTTCTCTTTGCCTCTTCTGTAGATCTCATGATCTTTTAAATAACAAACTCAATCTATGTCCTCACTCCTTCCAGTTTGTGGAAATCCTTTTCCTTCTTTCTTCCTTTCAAATTACCAGGCTTCGCTTAATGCCTTGCTAGAAAACCAGCTTCATTACTTAACAGGCCTCCAACTTTGAAGGCTAGAAGTCTCAAAGTATTGTCTCGGACAATGCATCCACCAAATTGTAAAATGAGTTGTTGGAAAAGAAACCATTTCTCTCTCTTAGAATGGCTGCAGGTCCCCCAGTGTTTAGAAATAATGTTTTTATCTTTCCTTTCTGAAAGGGCATGAAGAGGAAAAGGAAGAGAGATGATAAATACATAACAGTGGTAGAAGAAAAGACCATAATATTTTTTATATTACTCACCATTGCATTGTTAAAAGGCTTTTGTTAAATTAGATGTATATTTGCTATATAATCTCCACCTGAGTCAGACAGTTCTATTTTGTTGGGAACCAAAGCAAATAAATGTTCATCTAAGGATTATATTAGACCTTGGGAACATTTGTTTAGCAATATCGCTGTGTTTTCCATGATATTACTTTAATTTTGTGTTATGATTAAAATATTTTAAAGTACATTTCATGAGTCTGTATTGCAATTTAAGCCTAAATACAATAGATCAGCAAGCTAATGCTTGTTTAAGAGGTGATGTGTTCCTGTCACTAAGTGCTTCATGTTGCGTTGTCTTATCTATCTTCACAACCACCAGATAAGGTAGGCTATATTTTTATTACCAAATTAGGAAACTGAGGTCCACAGAAATTAAATTCATTGCCCTAGATCACACAATTTCTCGATACAAAACTTTGTATAATGGTCAGCAGCCCACTCAAATTCTGATAGACTTAGACTCCCAAACCAATCTGTAAGATAGGACTAAGGAATATTCCCCTCTGTAATCTTGGTGTCTACACTGTAAAATGGTCCAGTCACTGACCTCATAGAATTTCTGTAAGTATTAAAAAAGGAAAGAGATAAATTAAAACTGTCTAGAATATACATTTACTACTGCTACTTAAAGATGATACTATTTCTTTCTCTTACCCCATTTGAGCATTAAAAACCTGAGCCTGACAGATGAAAAGACCCAAGGTTACAAGTGCTTAGTAAAAATAGAAAGTGGTTTCTAAAAATACTCAAGAAACATAATGTTTATGTGCATGTAAAACACACACAATTGAATTTAATTGAGATAGAAAGTGTTGATACCGTATATGGCCTATACGGCCCTGAAAATCAAGAGAAAGAAGTATGCCATGTTATAAATGTATGTCTGATTTTACAGTTTGTGTTTCTGTAGAGCAAATTAGCTCATACCAAATTGTTATATCAAGAACTGCTGACATTATAATTTTGAACATATTCTTGGATAATATTTCCCAGCTAGATAAAGTTTTATACAGTTAAGTAACAACAGATTAACACAAAGTACACAGCTGAACACAGAAACCTTGGAGAATTATGAATACTATATATGGATATATAGTATTAATATTATATATATAAAATATGTGCAGTAGTATATGTATACATTGTACACACACATATATGTGTTAGGGTTGGAACTCATAGCACAGGCTGAGAAAGAATTCTTGACAAAAAGATTAGGATAGAAAGAAGGAAAAAGTTTGTTTTACTTTGAGAGAGAGAGAGAGAGTAAATGGTAAAAGGGTTTGGAGTTTTTACTGAGGGTAAAGGGGAAAAAAAGTTATTTCTGCAAGCTTATAGCAGAAGACAGCTGTGAATTGGCTGGGTCTGTTGTTTCTTTGTTTGCTTGTTTGTTTGTTTTCTCTTCTCTGTAAGGCTTGCTTTATCAGGGTCCTTGAAAAGTGGTCTGAGGAGTGCTGGAGTTGGGGGAGGGTCCTTTTATCTGGTCAGTTCTTTTCAAGTGCTGTGAAAACAAACTTTCAAAACAATTTAAAGCACATGTGGTTAATCTTAAAGAGTTGGACCCCAGGTGGTTAATCACACAAGGGGCTGTGATCTTTTTTTTTTCTTTCTATTAGATAGTTTATTTTTCTCCATTAGGTAGTTTATTAGCAATGCTGTCTTTTCAATATGCTTTTTTTTTCACAAAACTGTTATAAAGGACTCTTTCTTCTTATCTAAGTGTGGTTCTGTGGTATGTGTTAGAAATGTTTATGCTAAATTACAAATGATACCACAGAAATACAAAATATCATCTCTGAATACTATAAAAATCTCTATGCACACAAATTTGAAAATGTGGAGGAAATGGACAAATTCTTGCCTCCCTAGGCTCAATCCAGAAGACGTGGATTTCGTGAACAGACCAATATCAAGTACCGAACTTGAAGCAGTAATAAAAAACCTTCCTAAAAAGAAAAGCCCCAGACCAGACGGCTTCACATCAGAATTCTACCAGACCTACAAAGAAGATCTGGTCCTATCCTGCAGAAATTGTTCCACAACATCGAGAAGGATGGAATCCTCTCTGATACCTTTTACAAAGCCAACATCACCCTGATACCAAAGCCAGATAAGGAATCAACAAGAAAAGAAAACTACAGTCCAATATCCCTTATGAATATAGATGCAAAAATTCTCAATAAAATACTAACAAATTGAATTCAGCAGCTGATCAAAAAAATAATCCATCACAACTGAGTGGGCTTCATCCCAGAGATGGAGGGATGGTTTAACATATACAAACCTATAAACATAATCCATCACATAAATAAAAGTAAAAACAAAAACCATATGATCCTCTCAATAGATGCAGAAAAAGCATTTGACAAAATTCACACCTTTTATGATAAGAATGCTTAACAAAATGGGCATAGATGGGACTTACCTCAAAATGATAAAAGCCATATACTACAAACCCACAGCCAACATTATACTGAATGGGGAAAAATTGAAAGCATTCCCACTTGGAACTGGCACCAGATAAGGATGCCCTCCATCTCCATTTCTATTCAACTTAGTGCTGGAAGCCCTAGCTAGAGCAGTCAGACAAGAGAAGGAAATCAAGGTCATACAAATGGGACCAGAAGAGGTCAAAATATCACTCTTTGCAGATGATATGATCTTATATCTAGAAAACCCCAAAGACTCTACCATGAGATTACTGGAATTGATAAATAAGGTCAGCAAAGTCTCGGGATACAAAATCAATGCACACAAATCAGTAGCAGTCATATACACCACAAACAGTCAAACTGAGAACAAAATCAAAGACTCAATAGCAACAAAGAAAATAAAATACCTAGGAATATAGTTAACTAAGGAGGTGAAGAATCACTACAGGGAGAACTATGAAACACTAAAGAAAGAAATAGCAGAGGATGCAAACAGATGGAAAACCATACCATGCTCATGGATTGACAGAATCAACATTGTTAAAATGTCTATACTATCCAAAGTGATCCACAGATTCAATGCAATCCCTATCAAAATACCAACAGCATTTTTCACAGATGTAGAAAAAAATAATTCTACACTTTGTATGGAACCAGAGAAGATCCTGTATAGCCAAAGCAACCTTGAACCAAAAGAACAAATTGGGAGGCATCAATCTACCAGACTTTGAGCTATACTACAAGGCTATAGTAACCAAAACAGCATGGTACTGACACAAGAGCAGAGACAAGACCAATGGAACAGGAGTGAGAACCCAGACATAAAACCATCCTCATATAACCATCTGATTTTTGACAAGGTAGACAAAAACATACACTGGGGAAAAGAATCCCTATTCAGTAAATGGTGCTGGGAAAATTGGACAGCCACATGTAGAAGACTGAAACAGGATCCGCACTTCCCACATCTCACAAAAATCAACTCACAATGGATAAGAGGCTTAAACTTAAGACAGGAAACCTTAAGAATTCTAGAAGAAAATGTTGGAAAAACTCTTATAGATGTCAGCCTAGGCAAAGAATTTATAAAGAAGACCCCAAAAGCAATCACAGCAACAACAAAAATAAACAAATGGGACTTGTCAAATTAAGAAGTTTCTGCACAGCCAAAGAAACTATTGCTAGAGTGAATAGACAACCTACAGAATGGGAGAAAATATTTGCAAGCTATACATCTGATAAAGGCCTGATAACTAGAATCTATATAGAACTCCGGAAAATCAGTAAGAAAAAATCAAACAACTCCATTAAAAAATGGGCAAAGGAAATGAAGAGAAACTTTTCAAAAGAAGATAGAATAATGGCCAAGAAACACATGAAAAATACTCAACATCTCTAATCATCAGGGAAATGCAAATTAAAACCACAATGAGATATCATTTAACTCCAGTGAGAATGTTTTTTCAAACAGTCCCAAAACAACAAATGCTGCCATTGATGTGGAGAGATAGGAACACTCATGCACTGCTAGTGTGACTGCAAACTAGTACAACCTGTATGGAAAGTAATATGGAAATATCTCAAAGAACTAAAAATAGAACTGCTTTTTGATCCAGCAGCCCCATTGCTGGGTATCTACCCAAAAGAAAAAGAGTCATCCTATAATAAAGACATCTGCTCTCAAATGTTTATTGCAGCACAATTCACAATTGCAAAGATGTGGAAACAACCCAAGTGCCCATTTTATTAAGTGGATTAATAAAATGTGGTATATGTACACCATGGAGTACTACTCAACCACAAAAAACAATGGTGAACTAATACTTCTTGTATTATCCTGGATGGTGCTGGAGCCCATTCTTTTAAGTGAATTATCTCAAGAATGGAAAAACAAGCATCACATGTACTCATTGATCAATCATTAGTACTGATTGACCAACACTTCTGTGCATATATGCAAGTAACAGTCATTGGGTGTCGGGCAGGAGGCGGGGAAGGAAGAAAAGGTAAATTCACACCTAATGGGTGTGGTACACACTGGTGGGGGATGGGTACATTTGTAGCTATGACTCAGTCAGCACACAGGCAATGTATGTAACCTCAACGTTTTTACCCTATAATATTCTGGAATAAAAAAAATTTTTTAAATTTTAAAAGAAATGTTTATGTTATATCTCTGTTTTTGTGATTAAGACAAACACAAAGCCATGTGTAGCCTCATTCACACATTCCATTTCTCACTTCTTATACTTTGTAAAAAGCCTTCAATTGCTTCTCCACCTGCAGCTTCTGTGGATGATGTCCCTCCAACTTTTTTTCTATAACCAAGTGGCTTCAACTTTTTCTTCGTGTACTTTTCCTCACACCTCCTCTGCTCAAACTACCCTCACAATTTTGGCAAGACATATTTATTGCCCTATTTATTTATGCATTTGTGTTGATCATGTATTTTAGGGTATATTTTTGTGTGGGTGCATTCATTTTTCACCCAGAAATACTGTTAAAATTACTAATTCTAGTTCTGGTAGCACAAAATGAATAATAATATTGCAAAGATATTTATTGTGATTATAAAGTTATTGCCTGATGCATCAGCCAGTTACATTAGATCTGCTGGAATGTTATTTCATCCATTTTCAATTGAATAAGGCTGCACTGAATTATAGGCACACTCTTACATTATGAAGAGCCTTAGCTCAAGTGTTTGAAAATGCGATCTCCAGTAAACACTTCATGTGAAAGGCTGTGATTAAAATTATTATACATTTCTGTAAATTGTATATAGACTTTTCTTTGCCTTAGCTATAAAGGCAGATATGCAAAAGAAATACTTTATTTGTCTACATTAAAGTTAAGACCATCTTTGATCTTGCATAAAGACATGCTCTTGTTTTATTCTTTACATTTCTACATTTCTGCCAGGAATGTTGTTCCAAAAGACGAAGTTGCTGCCTACAGAACTACCTTACTCAGAATCACTTTAAAGCCTCCATATACTAAAGCTGTCATTCTCAAACACCTCCTGTGCAGCCTCATGTGTTGCAGTGAAGTGCCTCACAGGACATGATATGCAGAAATGAGGGGATACAAATAGACTCAGACTTCTGCCTCAACCAGTACATCTATTTTTACCTACATTTTTGAGACATCTCCTATATTAATTTTAATTGTAAATGAGGAAAAGAATAAAGCAACTGACATGTATTTTAGTTTAAATTGGCCTTATGCAAAATTACTCTGAAATTGGCCTACGATTTATATTTCAGGTCTTAATTTACTTGAAATCTTTATGTACTCTAAGTTCAGACCCCCCCCCCAATTTTTTATTTTCTTTTATCAATGTTTTCATATATTGTTTTTCTACTTAGAATTTTGTTCAAATTTCTTCTTTCTAACCCAACTATCAAAAGGAAAATTTACAACGCAAATACACTGCTTCTTTATTTTTCCAGATTTATTGAGGTATTGTTGACAAATAAAAATTATATACAGTATATTTAAAGGGTAAAACATGATATTCTCATTTGTGTATAAATTGTGAAACAAATACCACAAACAAGCTAATTAACATATTCATCACCTCACATAGTTTCAATCTAGTATGTGTGGTGAGACTCTTAAGCTCAACTCTGTTAGCAAATTTCAAGTATAAAATACAATATTCTGTAATATACTCAGTATGCTGTGTATTAGATCTCCAGAAATTATTCATCTCATATAACTGAAACTTTGTACCCTTTGACCAACATCTCTCTATTTCCCCCCACCCCTAGCTCCTGGTAATCACCATTCTACTCTTTGCTTTTATAATTTTGACTTTTTTAGATTTTACATTTAAGTAAAGTCATGCAGTATTTGTATTTCTGTGTTTGGCTTATTTCCCTTAGCATAATTCCTGCCAGTTTCATCCATGTTGTCCCAAATGGTTGGATTTTCTTCTTTTAAAGGGCTGAACTTTATATACAGACACACACACACACACGTATGATATATATTACATTTATATATAATATTCATATACAAGGGCTCTCTGGAGTGTGTCCAGCCATATAATATGAAAAATAGCATTAAAAATGGCTGGATACTTTCCAACAGCCCTCGTATATGTATATTCATACATGTATCACAATTTTACATTTTCTTTATACACTCGTCCACTGATGAACACTTAGGTTGTTTCTATACCTTGGGCTATAGTAAACAATGCTGCAATGAACATGAGAGTGCAGATATCTCTTTGACATACTGATTTCATTTCTTTGGCTATATATGCAGAAGTGGGATTCCTGGATCATAAAGTAGTTCCATTTTTAATTTTTTTCAGGAATCTCTATACAGTTTTCCATAATATCTGTACCAATTCACATTTCCACTAACATTATACATGGGTTTCCTTTCCTGGACATCCTCACCAATACTTACTATCTTTTGGTTTTTGGTAATAACCATTCTAATAGGTGTGAGGTGACATCTCACTGTGGTTGTAATTTGCATTTCTTTTTTTTTTTTTTTTTTTTTTAGAGACAGGGTCTCACTCTTGCTCAGGCTGGTCTCAAACTCCTAAGCTCAAGTGATACTCCTGCCTCGGCCTCCCAGAGTGCTAGGATTACAGGCGTGAGCCACCTCGCCTGCCATGTAATTTGCATTTCTATGATGATTAGTGAAGTTGAATACCTTTTTGTGTCTGTTGGCCATTTGCATGTCTTCCTTGGAGAAATGTCTATTGAGTTTCTTTTCATTTTTTAATCAAGTTATTTGTGGGTATTTTTAATTTTATTTTTTTTTGTTATTGAGTTGACTGACTTCCTCACATATTTTGGATAGTAACCCCTTATCAGATATATGGTTTGCAAATATTTTCTTTACTGCATAGGTTGCCTTTTCACTCTGTTGATAACTTCTTTTGTCGTGCAAAATCATTTTAGTCTGATATAATCCCATTTGTCTAGTTTTGCTTTTGTTGCCTGTGCTCTTGGTATCATATCCAAATAATCATTGCCTAGACCAAAGTCAAAAAGCTTTTCCCCCTATGTTTTCTTTTAGTAGTTTTATGGTTTCAGATCATACTTTTTTCAGTCTTCAATGTAATTTTGGTTTATTATTGTATATTGCATGAGATAAGCTTCCAATTTCATTCTTCTGCATGTGTATATCTTCTATAACCCACTCTTTAAAATCGATAGATCAGTCGGACAGAAAATCAACAGGAAACAGCAGAACTGAACAATACTATAGACCAAATGGACTTAAGAGACATATATAGAACTTTTCACTCAACAGCAGAAGAATACACATTCTTCTCAAGGGCACATAGAATATTTTCTAGGATAGATCACATGTTAGGTCACGAAACAAGTTTTAAAAAATTCAAGATGGTGCTGCCTATTTTGAACCATCTAGGAGCCAAATAGTTTGGCATCATCTTGTTTTCCTGTTTCCTTCTAACATTTATCATAATGTTTTTGGAGCTTCTACTAAATTCTGTTATATATTGTATAATTATATATCTATTAATTATCTCTTTCGATTTACTGCAAAATCTTTACAAAAAGAGAACTTTGGATACTTGTCATAGATTAAGATCCACTTTGCATTGGTTCATTGACTCCAGCACAATGGGACCTGAGGAGAATGCTAATCACACAATCGGGTACTGGGGCAGGTGTCTTAGAGATAAATTATTTCTAGCTGCAGAGAAACATTTCTAACTAACTGCAATCTCAACACATATATTGAAGACAAAAAACATATCTGGAGTGGACTTCAGTGCTTGAAAAGAGATTGACATAATTAAGAAAGGGTTTCAGTTCTGGAACCAACCATGCAGTTTTAGCGATTATCTGAATTGGTATACACTCCAGGTACCCAGGCAAAAGACTAGCTAGAAGAACAAGTCAGCCGCAAATAGTCCAGGAATAAGCTAGTAGTCCATTTATCGGAACTAAAAAAACAATCTGAATTATATTAGTAGCTAGGGTAACTTGATACTGATTATGGAGCTCTATATTATTCCCCCCTTCATTCTGAAAAGCGGGAAAAGGCCAGATTCTGCAAATGGATTTCCAATGTGAGAACTGAAAGGTGGTGTGGCCATGACAGCATTCCCCTATGTCTGGCTCCTTGGCAACTAGGAACATGCTTCTACCAAAGTAATAATTAGTAAACTTAAAATATGAATGGTCCTATCATTAGGACCGGCATTAGAGAAAAACAGTGTGCAGCTAAAGAAGCCAGTGAAAGGACGCAGCTGAGAATGACATACATTTTGGTCACTTTGGATGTGCTCTCTTGTATAGGAGATGCTTTCTTCTTTCATTCCTTCCTCCCAGTCACTTAACCATCCAAAACTTATATACTAATTGCTGACTGCAAAGTACATATAATCAATAGCTCAAAATTTGAAATACAACAATGGTGAGAGCATGCTAAGGTTAAAAAATAATTGAGATCCATTGCACACCTTTCAAACACATTACAGATATCTGAGTGGATATTTGTAGGAATTTAAACATTTTTACTTCTTTCAGTGGGTCATGAAAAATGAAAAAACAAACTTTTCACCAATGAGGCCATTCACATTGCAGATACGATTTTTTAAAAAAAGGAAAACTCAATTTTGCTTAAGTGGACAATGTGTGAGAATGGCAGAAGAAAACTAAAGAGGTAGTTAGCTGATGATGAGCTGTAGAGGGGTACTCGAAATTGCTGTAGACAAGCGACACTCAGGGAGCATATAGAATCCCCACTTCAAACAAAGTATCAACTTTCTGAAAGCACCGCAGCGGACGTGCCATCCCAATATAAAGCCTTCAGAAATGAGGAAACTGTTTATCAACAATGTCATGTTGCAGCCCACGAGGTGAAGAAGTGAGGAATTGGAGCTGCCAACAGTGAAAAGAGATAACATATCTAACTTTTAATCTCAGTTCTATACATGGGTAGTTGCACTGTCAATAAAGTGATTTTCTCAGAGTCTTTCCCAGAAAGTTGAGATTTTTATTTACCACTTCATGGAGCCACTTTCAATTGAAATAAGTTAATGTTTTAGGATTAATCATTATTATCACCTGCCTTGGCCATTAGATTACAATATTGAGGGCGTCAAGAATACCTGAAGCACCTGAAGTTAACACAATCAAGAAAATGTTTTATGTTATGACTATAATATAGAATCGTAAGACCAATAATTCAACTCCATTAGTGGACAATTTATAACCAACATGAGATTTAAGAATATTGGAAACTAGCTTTTTTAAAGCCACTGACAATAATATCCTTAATTTAGCTGTTAACTAGATTTCCTCCTCAGAAAGAAGAATCTTGTATAATCTTTCTTACCTACCACTTGAGAGTTTTTCTTGGATTTAGAGAAGAATAATAATAGCTAACATCTTTTAATATTTTACATGTATTAACTATATGTATTAACTCATGTGTTAACTGGATGTATAAACTCAGTATTCATAAAAACCAAAACAGGTAGGTACGGTTACTTCTCCCCTTCACTTTCAAGTATAGAGAGAAATTAACTAACATTCTAAGGTGACGTGTGAGTGATAAATGGCAGAAACTCCCTATAAACTCAAAAAGTCTGATTTAAGTATTGGCAATTTAACCAATGTATTACCCTAAATATATTCTATCTTGTACCAGATGCAAGACTGCTTCGAAGACAAAAATAACTGATAAACACAATGCTTTATCTTTTAAGATACTTCTTTTCCACAATTAATGAGCATTTAGTAACAGGTGAGTCAGATGCACCCTATTGTATAATGCTTTATTCAACGTAACAAAAATGACTTAAAATTGAAAAAATAAAATTTTAAGGTAGATTCTAGTAATTATTACAATAATTTAGGAATATCTCATTTTAACCACAGGAAAGGAGGAATTCAGGCAATTTCCAGAGAACAGAAAGAGAATATTAAAAGCTATCAGAAACTCACTTACTTCTCTATGGTTATCCAGTTCATCCTTCTCTCTTCAAACATGAATTCCTGGCTTCTGAGACCACACAGTGTGCAGAAAATGACTCATCTGGGGCCCAAAATTTACATTAATCTGGCACAGTCATTCCTTAAACTAGAGTATCCCATATACACTTCTCAGTCCTGAGAGCAGAGATGCTGCTCTTCCCCACTGCATCTGCTCCTGTCCAACCAACAGTTGTAGAAGAATGGAGCCACACAAGACATAAAACATTGCAGGTTGATTTCCTGAAAGCAGAAAACAATTCATTTGATACTTATACCAAGATCAAAATATTCCTAAACTAATGGTGGGCATAAAGGAGCATTTGCAGTAGGAGAGTGAAAAGCATTATTGGACTCACATTTCCAGATGTTGGCACATTCCCATCTTAAATAGATATGTTCTTATAGAATCAAGTTTTATTCATTGGTTATAATCTCAGAGCAGCCCCAAAAATCTCAACACATACAGAAACGATGTACTGAAAAAAAAGAAGATTGATGTTGATGTGGCGCTCTAGATTGATATTGCCAATAATTTTGTATCTTATTTTCCTTCCGTGATATTCCTACCATTTAATCTGGTAACTCTGTTTCTTGTCCGATACTAATAGTATATGACCTTGGTTTGGGCATAGTGGTGTTAATCCTTCTTTAGGAAGGTGAAAACAGTTTTTACTCATTTATGAAGAGCCGTAGATGGCACAAACTGCCTGTGTCATTAGACAATGGATACTGGGGAGAAAATAGGTTTAAAGGAAGGAGGCAATGCACAGTGCTGCTGCAGTATTAATCTGACTCATTCTGTCCATTTGAATTTCCCCTATTTTCTTTTTCTTGCACCTACCCCTCATTTCTGTGCTTTTGGAGTTCACATAAAATTTGAGGCATTTTGGTCTCAATCTGCTTTTCAGTCTAAAAATGTTTTTCAGATACACTAACTGAACGCTGGACATTCCAGTGTGGAAAATAGAAGCCTCTCTGGAGTGACATGGATGGACTTCTTGAGGGGAAGCACATAGATTTAGAAGGACGTTGATACTAATCTTTCTCCTTCTAAAGTCACAGGCTCATTCCCAACGTCTTTATTCTTCCTGTTTCCACCCAACTTAGTGCAAAAACAATCTGTATATCAAAGAGTGGGGTGCTTTGGAGAACGGAGCACACTGAGAATGAGGAAAAGTATTAATTTGGCTGTCAATGTGAGTAAGACGGTGGGTTTGAGGGGAAAATGGGTTCCCTTGGGAATGACAAATGAACTGTAGTATTAATCCACTTAAAGATTCTATTGTGAAGAAATACAGAATTGCAAGTTCTTCATACTCTCTGGATATACGTGAGGTCAAGCCCTGCTTGAGCAAGTTTAGATTCCATTAGGTACTTGCGTGTCAGAATGAACCAAGCTTAATGATAGGTGGCTATCTGTGAAATAAAATGAAGACAGAACTGTAGATGTAAAGTGATGCTCATTTAATACTCTAATAGTCACTTAAATCAGAGACAAAGATAATTCCCTAAGGAGAGAAATATATCATGACTTATTTAATATAATCCTAAAAGAAGCAATATGTACTTTACTGCAAAGGGCTCCTGTAATCTTGAGAGACTAGCTGGTTGCATGAATTTTCATCTTCTATCCTTCACTTCAGAAATTTAATTGAATCTACCCAGAGATAAAAATCAGTTAGTAAAGAAAAACTGAATGGCAAAGAAATTATGAAAATTAAGTCACACATATGCAAGATACAAAGTTGAAGATATTGAAGAATTATAGTCATAAATAGACATAATTTCACATGGTAAGAAAATATATTAATTAAATATGTTGTGGCAGAAAGCTAGAAGCTAATTGTTTTTTCAGTAGAAAAGTATGTATACACATATGTGCACATGCACATACATGTATAAAAATGTATATTTTTCAATTCAGTAGGAATATAGTGATAAAATTAATACAATTTTGATGATAACTTTTTATCCAAATCATTATTACTAAAGTTTCTCCAACATCTTGACTTAGTTGTTTGGGTCAGCTATCATTCATTGACTCCCTCTGGTGATAATGACACCAATTAGTAAATGTCTGGATCCAATGACATAGGTGATACAGTAAAAAACTCATTATAATCTCTAGTCTCTAAGAGTTTAAAAGTCACTGTGCATAGACCTGGTGGTGTTAGAGAGATGAGATATAGAGAAAAGGAAGTATTAAGGTTAACATGTAAATAGCTAAAATAGAAGGTAGGATAAAAAAATCCAAATAAAATCATGAATTAAATAGAATTTTAGATTGGGAGTGCAAGTAGGATAACTTTTGATCCCACCTTCACCACTTTAGTTCACTTTCTTCACCTTGTTTTATTATATGCACGCAATTATCAATATAATGAATTTCAGCTTTTAAATCTCTGAATGTGAAATGCATTAGAAAGTCAAAGGAAGAAAGAGTTTCCTTGTAGTAGGAAACTTAGTAAAGATCTCATAAAAGAAGTAATATTAAAAAAATGACGATAAAGTAAGGTTATTTCAGGCCGGGCATGGTGGCTTGCACCTGTAATCCTACCACTTTAGGAGGCCAAGGTGGGAGGATCACTTCAGGCCAGGAGTTGGAGACTAGCCTGGGCAATAGTGAGACCCCGTCTCTAACATCTCTAGAAAAAAAAATTATAAAAATTAGCCTCGCGTGATGGTATGTGCCTGTAGTTCCAGCTACTCTGGAGGCTGAGGCAGGAGGATCACTTAAGCCCAGTTGTTGAAGGTTGCAGTGAGATATGGTGACGCCACAGCACTCTAGCCCAGGCAACAGAGTGAGATCTTGTCTCAAAAACATAAATAAATAAATAATAAATAAAGTAAGGTTATTTCAGACATATTTTTAAAATATCTTGAAAACAAACTTTGAAATGATCAAATTAATTTGCAAGTAACTTGAATGCTAGAAACATAATATAACCACTTTTTAAAATACAAAAATTTTAACATTCTGTAATGTAAAATTGACAATGAAGAATATAAAAATGTGATCCATAAGAAGTAAAAATATGAGACAAAAGAAAAACCCCATGAATGACAGTGATGATGGGATTAGCAGACAAAGCTATTGAAACAGCTAATATAAACATACGTCATAGGTTCCAGGAAGAATGTGAAGGATAATTATAACGTGGTGAGGGAAGAAATGAGAGTTAAAAAAATATGCATACAGTACTTCTAGAGATAAAAAGTATAATAGTTGAAATGAAAAATGCAACATTTGAAATTAATAGATTATATGCTCCAGAAGAAATTATCACAGAACTTTAAGATCCAGCATTAAAACATATGGAAAATGAACTGTATTTAATAGAAAAGAAAGAATTGAAGAAAAAAATAAGAGTATCAATGGTTGTTAAAAAATATCAAATGTCATTAGAACCCAAAATAAGAGTGAGGGTAAGGGGAGACAAATATAACAATTTGAGGAAATGTTAGTCAAAAGCATTCCAAATTAAATATACATATATATATATACACACACACACACACACATACTCACACACATACACATTCATATTTATATGTAAATTAACAAGTCAAAGAAGCTCTATGAGCACAAAGCAAAATGAAGAAGAGAGAAAAGGAGGAGAGTAGGGAGAAGACATGACTACACACGGCTTATCAAAGAAAAATGGCAGAAAATGTATTATAAAGAGAAAAAACTCTTTCAAGCACCCAGAGTTAAAAAGACATATTACATAAAGAAAGGCAGACAGAAGATTAACAGGAGTTTTTTCATTTTAAACTATATAAGTCAGAAGGCAATGGATTAAAGTCTTTGCAGTACCAATGATAAAGGCTATCAACCAAGAATTTTTATGCTCAAATGAAAGTGTCTTTCAAAAATAAAGCCAGAATAATGTCTTTTTCAGGCAATAAAAAGCTAAGAAAATTTATGACCATAAGACCTGTACTACCAAAAAACATACATAAAGGAATTTCTTCAGGTACAAGGAAAGTGACACTGTATGAATATATTTACCAACAGAAAAAATATGTAGCATGACAAAGAAATTTAATATGTAGATAATTATAAAAGATAATTTTTTATTGTAAATTAACTAAACAGTTAATCAATTGTTGTATTAGTCAGAATTTTCCAGAGGAACAGAACCAACAGAATGTATAAATATATGAGTATGATATATATATTTTATATATATATAAATTTTTTTATTTTTAGGAAATATCTAATGTGATTTTGCATGCTGGCAAGTCCAGAGTATGGATGGTACACAGGCAGGCTGGAGACCAGGAAGAGTTGGTGTTGCAGTTTTAATATGAAGGCAATCTGGAGGCAGAATTTCCCTCCTCCTCCATGTAACTTAGTCTTTTTCCTCTTTCGACTGATTGGATGAGGTCTACCCACATTAAGGAGTATAATTTGCTTTACTCAAAATCAACTGATTTCAATGCTAATCTCATCTAGAAAACACCTTCATAGAAACATTCAGACTGGTATTTGAACACATATCTGGGTATTGCTGACTCAAGTTAACACGTAAAATAACCACCATGACTCAGCAAAAATAAATAATAATACACTGTGATATTTCTAACAAGTACTCTAGGAAAGTATGAGAACTATAGCAAAAAAGGCATAAGTTGGGAAATAGAAGTAGAATATTGTAAGGTACTCAAAATATACATGAAGTGGTGTGCTATGTTTAGAACACAGACTGTGATGATTTAATGAAGTTTATTGCAAAACTGAAAGCAACCACCAATGTATGAAAATATAGAGGTTTATCTAAACACCCAAACGGTAGAAAAAACAAATCATAAAAAAGAAGGCAAGAAAAGATGAAATAAAGGAACAGAGGACATATGGAAATAGTAAAAAATGAATAGCAATATAGTATATTTTAAATCTAACTGTATTGCTAATTATATTAAATATAAATTTAAAAATCTAATTAAAAATTAAATATTTATAAAATTGTACTGAAATAAATACTGTAATATACACTGTCTGCAATAACACATTTTAATTATAAAAATGGTCAAAGGCTAAAAGTTAAAGGATATAAAAGATAAGCTGTGAAAACAATGATCAAAAATGGGCTCAAGTGGTTATGTTAATATCAAGTAGACCTCAAAACATGGAATATGACAACAAATAATAGGGGCATTTTCTAATGACAAAGGGGTCAGTTCTTCAAGAACATATAAGAAACCTAAATAAAATATAATATATAAAAGCTTTTTGTTGAGAATTTTTATCATGAAAGGGTGCTGAATATGGTTCAGTGCTTTTTCTGCATCTACTGAAATGATCATATGATCTTTGTTGTTGCTTCTGTTTATGTGGTGAATCACATTTATGGATTTATGTATGTTGAAACATCCTTGCATCCCTGGGATGAAGCCCACTTAGTCATAGTGGATTATTGTTTTGATAATCTGTTGAATTCAGTTTGCTAGTATTTTATTGAGGAATTTTGCATCTATATTCATAAGGGATATTGGTCTGTAGTTTTCTTTTTTTGTTGTGTCCTTTCCTGGTTTTGGTATCAAGGTGACACTGGCTTTGTCGATTGTGTTGGAGAGAATTCCTTCTTTCTCTGTGTTATGAAATAATTTCTGAAGAATAGGTACCAACTCTTCTTTGTGTAGGTCCAGTAAAATTCAGCTGTGAATCCATCTGGTCCAGGGCTTTTCTTTGTTGGAAGGTTTATTATTGCTACTTCAATCTCACTGCTTGTTATTGGTCTGCTCAGGAGTTCTATTTCTACCTGATTGAGTCTTGGGCATCCATTTTCTCTATGTTTTTGAGTTTATGTGCATGGAGATTTTCATAGTATTCACAGATGATATTTTGTATTTCTGTGGTATCAGTTGTAATATATCCTTTTCATTTCTAATTGAGGTTATATGAGTCCTTTATCTTGTATTTCCACTTAATCTAGGAAGAGGTCTATCAATTTTGTTTATCTTTTCAAAGAACCAACTTTCTGTTTCATTGATCTTCTGTATAATTTTCTTGTTTTTGATTTCATTTAGTTCTTTTCTGACCTTAGTTATTTCTTTTATCTGGTGGTGTTGGGCCTGTACTGCTCTTCCTTTTCTAGTTCCTTGAGACATGTCTTTAGATTATTAATTTATAATCTTTCTTCCTTTTAGTTGTAGGCATTTAAGGATATGAATTTACCCTTGGGACTGCTTTTGCTGTATCCCATAGATTTTCATAGCTGTGTCCTCTTTGTCATTCAGATCAAGGAATCTTTTAAATTCCATTTTAATGTCATCTTTGATCCAATAATCATTCAGAAGCATGCTGTTTAATTTCCATGACTTTGTGTAGAATTGGGTCTTTCTCTCGGAGTTGATTTCTAGTTTCATTCCACTGCAGTCTAAGAAGATACATGGTATGATTTCAATTTTTTTGAATTTGTTGAGCCGTGTTTTGTGGCCTAAAATATGATCAGTCTTGGAGAATGTTCTATGTGCTGATGAGTAGAATGCATATTCAATAGTTTTTGGATAAAATGATCTGTAAATGTCTGTTAGGCACAATTGTTCTATAGTCCCATTAAATTCCAGTGTTTCTTTATTTATTTTCTGCTTGGATGATTTGTCCAGTTCTGTTAGTGGGGTGTTGAAATCCCTGGCAATTACAATGTTGTTATTTATCTCTCTACTTAGGTCTAGCAGGTTTTGCTTTATGAATCTGAGCACTCCTGTATTAGGTACATAAATATTTAAGATAGTTATGTCTTCTTGGTGAATTTCTCCCTTTACCATTATATAATGACCATCTTTGTCTTTCTTTACTATTGTTAATTTAAAGCCAATTTCATCTTTTATGAGAATTCGTTCACCTGCTTTTATTTGGTTTCCATTTGCATGGAATATTTTTTTCTATCCCTTGACCTTAAGTCTGTAAGAGTCCTTGAGGTTAAAATATGTTTCTTTGAGACAGCAGATAGTTGGGTTGTATTTTTACATCCATTCAGCCAGCCTATGTCCCTTGAGTGGAGAGTTCAAACCATTTATGTTGATTGATAGAAGTGATATGTGTGAGGCAGTTCTGTTCATCCTGTTGGTTAGTACCTTATTGCTTTGTTTAAACCTCTTATATTATTGCTTTATTTGAGCTCTGAGCTATAGATTTTGCGTGGTTTTACAGTGGAGGATGAAAATTGTGTTACTCAACATATCTCAAAATTATAAAAGCCATTTATGACAAACCCACAGCCAGCATCATACTGAATGGGGAAAAGTTGAAAGCATTCCCACTAAGAATGAGAACAAGACAAAGATGTCCATTGTCACCACTTCTATTCATCATTGTGCTGGAAGTCCTACCTAGAGATATCAGGCAAGAGAAGGAAATTAATGGTATCCAAAATGGGGAAGAGGATGCCAAAATATCACTTTTTGCAGACAATAAGATCTTATACCTAGAAAACCCCAAAGATTCCACTAAGAGACTCCCGTAATTGATAAATAAATTCAGCAAAGTCTCAGATTACAAGATCAATGTACATAAATCATTAGCATTTCTATACACCAATCATAGTCAAGCTGAGAGTCAAATCAGAGACTCAATACCATTCACAATTGCTACAAAGAAAATAAAATACTTAGGAATATATTTAACCAAGGAGGTGAAAGATCTCTACAAAAAAAACTACAAAACAGTGAGGAAAGTAATCACAGATGATACAAAAAAGTGGAAAAACATATTATGCTCATGGATCAGTAGTGTCAATATTGTTAAAATACCCATACTTCACAAAGTGACATAAAGATTCAATGCAATTCCCATCAAAATACCAACATCGTATTTCACAGATCTAGAAAAAATAATTCTATGTTTACTCTGGAACCAGAAAAGAGCCCAAATAGCCAAAGCAATCTGAAGCAAAAAGAACAAATTAGGAGGCATCACATTTCCAGACTTCAAACTACAAGGCTATAGTAACTACACCAGCATGGTATTGGCAGAAAAATAGAGATATATACCAATGAAACAAGACAGAAAACCCAGATATAAAAACCATCCACATACAGCCAACTGATCTTTGACAAAGCAGACAACTGTAAACACAGGGGAAAAAATCCCTATTCAATAAATGGTGCTGGGAAAACTGGATAGCCACATGCAGAAGAATGAAACAGGATTCATATCTCTCACCACTTACAAAAATTAATTCAAGATGGAAAAAGGTCTTAAATGCAAGGCATGAAACCATAAGAATTCTAGAAGAAAATGTCAGAAAAACTCTTCTAGATATCAGCCTATGCAAATAATTTATCAAGAAGTCTCCAACGTCAATCACAGCAACAATAAAAATAAATAAATGACACTTGATTAAATTACAAAGCTTCTGCACAGCTAAGGAAATAATTACCAGAGCAAATAGACAACCTACAGAATGGGCAAAAATATCCACAAGCTATATATCTGATTAAGGATTAATAACCTGAATCTATAAAGAACTCAAAGAAATCCTCAAGAACAAATCAAACAACCCCATTAAAATATGCATAAAATACATGAACAGAAGGTTTTCAAAAGATGATAGACAAATGGCCAATAAACATATGAAAAAATGCTCAATGCCACTAATCATCAGGGAAATGCAAATTAATACCACAATGAGATATCACTTTACCCCAGTCAGAATGGCCTTTATTAAATACTCCAAAACAAATAGATGCTGGCATGGATACAGAGAGAAAGGAATGCTTATACACTGTTGGTAGTACTGCAAATTAGTATACCTTCTATGGAAAATAGTACAGAGATTCCTCAAAGAACTAAAAGTAGACCTACAATTTGATCCAGCAATCCCACTACTGGGTATTTACCTACAGGAAAAAGGTCATTTTATCAAAAAGATACCTGCATGTGAATGTTTATTGCAGTACAATTCACAATTGCAAAGATGTGTAATCAACCTAAATGTCCATCAATTCATGAGTGGATCAACAAAATGTGGTATGTGTACACCATGGAATACTACTCATCCATAAAAAAGGATGACTTAATGCCTTTGTGGCAATTTGGTTGGAACTGGAGACTATTATCCTAAGTGAAGTATCTAAAGAATGGAAAAACAAACACCACATGTACTCACTACTAAATTGGAACTAACTGATGAGCACACATGTACATATAGGTAAGTAAAACTCAATGGAAATCAACCAGGGGAAATGGGGGAGAAAGGGATGGGCTAAAACCTACCCAGTGGGTACAATGAACAATATCTGGGTGATAGGCACTTTTATAACCATGACTCAAGCATTATAGAAGTGATTCATGTAACCAAAATTATTTGTACACCATAGTACTTCAAAATTTAAAAAAAAAAGACAAAAAATAACAACTGTTGGCAAGGATTCAGAGAAAAGGGAACTCTTATACACAGTTGGTATTCATATATATTAGTATAACTTCTATGAAAAACAGTATGGAGATTTCTCAAAGAACTAAATATAAAAGTACAATATGAGTCAGCAATCTCCCTTCTGGCTATCTACCAAAAGGAAAATAAATCAATATATAAAAAAGATACCTTCATTTATATGTTTATCACAGCACTATTCACATAGCAAAGATATGGAATCAACCTAAGTGTCCATCAATGGATAATTAGATAAAGAAAATACATTTACACAATGGAATACTATTCAGCTGTAAAAACAAATAAAATCATGTCTTTTGCAGCAACATGGATGGAACTGGAGGCCATTGTCTTAAGTAAGTCAACTCAGACACAGGAAGACAAATATTTCATGTTCTCACTTATAAGTGGGAGCTAAAAAATGTTGACACATGGAAGCAAAGTATGGAATGATGGACAATGCAGACTCAGGGGGTAGGGGATTGGGATGGGGGTGGATGATGGGATGTTGCTTGGTGGGTGCAATGGGCATTGCTTAGTGATGGATGCACTGAAGGCCCTGACTTCACAATACAATATATTAATGTAACAAAATTGCACTTGTATCCCATGAATATATACAAATAATAAATAAATGGAAAAAATGTACATAACAGCTTTTGAAAAAGATAAATAAAATACTGATATAATTAAAAGAAAAATATAAAAATCCATAATTGTTACTATTGATTTTAACACTCTTCCCTCAATATTTGATGGAATCAGTAGTCAGTAAAAATATAGAAGGGTTGAATAACACCATTAACCAACAAAATCTAACTTAAATTTATAGTAGAGTTGACTACATATTTAAAATAAACACATGGAAAATACATAAAAATAATAAAATATGGGCCAGAAACTAAGCCTCATATTTTATAATATTGAAATTATTCAAAGTGTGTTTTTTAACTGCTGTGGAATTAAATAAGATTTCAATAATGGAAAAATAGACATAAGGTCCAAATATTTAGAAATTAACATTTTTAAAATAAATTATAGAGCAAAAAATAAATCACAAGGAAAATCAGAAATTCTTTTCAACAAAATGAAAATGAAAAACCAACATATCAAATTTTGTGGGGTGCAGCTAAAGTGCTTAAAAACTTACATGTAATCTGAGAATTACCTACTGCCTAATTGGAAGAAAAATAAATAGGCATACCACAAATCACTAAGGTGCTGAGATATCAAAGGAAACTAGATTGGATATTTGCACACTAACCTGTGTCTTGGACTTCTTAAACCTATTCCCATTTTCTACTCCTCCCCACATTCTCTTATGCCACACCATCCTCATCGGTAGTCATCTGGAAACTTCTGATGCCAAATGCCATTGAATTTTGTGTTGCTGGAGCCCCTTGAGATTTACTTTATAAGTATCCCCAGGTTCAAGGAAATTTCAGCTAAGAAAAGTTCATAATTCTTAAGAACAGCAATCTATTTGATAAAGATGATATTTACTAAATAATGTGTGGAGATTTTCCTAACAGTAAATAGGAGGAATTATTCTTTCACAGAGAAACAGACTTAGGGGTGGTGAGGAAAGCAGCATGATTAGAGGTAACAGTCACCAATCTTGTGCCCAGTGCTGGATTAGGGATTTCTAAACTTATATCTCTTTTAATCCTCACATCAGGCATATGAAGTAGATGGTATTCATGAAGAGATCACAGGAATTATTCATTTTGAGGGGACTCTCTAGCAGTTTAGGTAATAATCAGCAAACTACAAATGGTTGTCCATGACACTATAGCATACTAGGTGCTATAGCATAGTAAGGTGAAAAAGGATCTGAATAGGCACAAGAAAGCCATCATCCTTTCCCAACGAATCTCAGAAAATGTACTCTTAGCCACAAACTCAGCATTTGTTCTGGGTAGTTACTTGAATGCCATCTGACTATTTCTTTATTGCTAGGCATACCCAGATCTTTTGCTTAGTTCACTCTTTTCCAGGGGAAGAACACAGGTAGGGTGATGGCTTTTTTAGTATTCTAACACAAATTCTTTTTTTTAAGCCTCTTGCTATACAGAAACAGAAGGGAAGTAAACAAAATATCAGGCTCATGTTTCAGGGCTGGTTCTAGCAAAAAACTATAATATCACACAGATGATTTCACCTTTCCCACATTGTCTTTGAAAAATTTTACTAAAGAATGCTTTTATAGGGGTTCTTTCCCTTAGCTATCTTATTTAAAGTATTTTTTTTCAAAGTACTTCTTACAGTAAAGTACTTGCATTAATAATTCACATTGAGTTTATATATTTAACCCAGCCCCATCCAGCCTCACTCCCCCATTTGCCTCTGCTGTGGTGGAGAATAAGGACTCACCAGCAAGTTCCAGCACCCCACCCATAACCTGGGGCATTCCAGTGTTTCTCCTGTGGGGCTACAGTCAATCACAGACCCCAAAAACATCACTGCAGCTTGTTCCTTCTGGCAAGTGCCACCTACTGACAGGGAAGTCAATTCACATAGCCCTTTACAGCATTTACTGACTCAATCATACATAGTGTGTTTGAATCTTACCCACAAACACCACTCACCTGCTATCTCAGAGATTAAACTGGGTGTGCCGATACAATTCACACTGTTACAAAGACCACAGGGCTGGCAAAAGAGAAAGGATTTCAAAGACCTCCATCCTCCTTCATTAAAGAGAGACAGAGAATCTGCCCACAGACATGGCTCACCACTGCTCCAGCCTACAAACAACTAGCAACTGAGAAAACCAACACACTAATGATATCTATAACCAAGGCATCCATCCAGAACCTAGATTGCCATCAAAGCATCCATAAGCAAAGCCAAATGTTCTTACCCAACATATGTTACGGATACTCCTTTACAAATGAGAGGGAGAAAAAGCCCCATCTAAACAAAAGAAAATCCAAAAATAAGAAGTGATGGCAGCTGCCCCAGATGAGAAGGAATCAGTGAAAGAACTCTGGAAGTATGAAAAATCAGAGTGAAAGGACACCCCCAAAAGGGAAGACCAGCTCTCCAGCAATGGCTAACAAGCAAAATGAAAATATTGAAATGACAGATAAAGATTCCAAAATAAGGATTGTAAGGAAGCTCAATGAAATCCAAGGGTAAATGGAAAACCAACTTAAAGAAACCACAAAAGCAATTCAGGAAATGAGTGAAAAATTCACTAAAAAGATCAACATATTAAAAGAAAAAAAACCAAACAGAACTTCTGGAAATGACAAATTCATTCAAGGAAATACAAAACTCAGTCTAAAGTTTTAAGAACAGACTACACCAGGCAGAAGAAAGAATCTCAGAGCTTGAAGACAACTCTTTTGAATTAACTCTGTCAGTCAAAAACAAAGAACAGAGAATTAAGTGGAATTAAAAAAGCCTACAAGAAATATGAGATTATGTAAAACAGCCAAATATAAGAATCATAGGCATCCCTGATGCTGAAGAAGAAAACGTGCAAGGGCTGGAAAACCTAGTTGAGGGAATAAGTGAGGAAAACTTTCCTGGTCTTGCTAGAAATTTAGACATCCAGGTACAAGAAGCTCAAGGAACACCTGGGAGATTCATTGCAAAGAGGCAATCAGTAAGACACATATTCATCAGACTGGCCCAAGTCAACACAAAGGAGGAACTCCTGTGAGCCATGAGATGAAAACATCAAGTACCTTATAAAGGAAAAACCATCAGACTAACTGCAGACTTCTCAACTTAGACCTTACAAGCCAGAGGGGATTGCGGCCCCATCTTCTGTCTTCTTAAACAGAACAACTGCTAGCCTAAATTTTGTATCCTGCAAAACTAAGTTTCATATATGAAGGAGAAATAAAGACTTTTCCAGACAAGCAAACACTGAGGAAATTTGTCAAGGCCAGACCTGCCCCATAAGAAATACTCAGAACTGCATTATACATGGATCAGCACAATAGACACCCGCCAGTGTAAAACCACCCAAAAGCTAAATCTCAGCGCTCACATGAAACAATAGCACAAGAGGTAAAACAAAGCAATAAGGTATACCCAACAGTATGAACAGAACAGCATCCCTCATATCGACTCTACCAATCAACATGAACGGTTTGAACTCCCCACTCAAGAGATATAGGCTGGCTGAATGGATGAAAACATACTAGCCAAGCATCTGATGTCCCCCGGAAACATATCCAACCCACAAGGACTCATACAGACTCAACCTGAAGGGATGGAAAACAATACTCCATTCAAATGGAAACCAAAAGAAAGCAGGTATAGCCATTCTCATATCGGATGAAATTGACTTTAAATCAACAATAGAAAGGAAAGACAAAGATGGTCATTATGTAATGGTAAAAGGAGGAATTCAACTATGAAGATATTTTATTTCTTGATGTAAGATTTATATTAAGTTGAGAAATGAAAGACTTTGCCTCCAGTTAAAGAAATATAAAATTTCAGCGAACAAGTGTGTGATATTTGTTCATGATGACCCTGAAATCTCTACTTTTTGGTGTCAATGTTGCCACTTCTGTGATGTCTAGTCATAAGTCATATAGTTTGAGTTTCAATTCTCTACTTAACCCAATGTTGTGCATCACCCTTGAAATTCTTTTAAAGATTGAAAACTTAAGGTGTTAAATGCAGCAATATTTTTATTTATTTATTTATTTATCCCCCTCTGATTGAATAAGTTATTTAACTTAGAGAATTAAAATTAAATGAATTTTGGCTTGGCCCTAAAATAATAAAAATATAGTCATATTTTTGCTTTTTCTCTTGCTCACTTTAGACTCAATAATTAAGGAAAATCAAATAGGGCAACTCAGTTTAAAATAGCAAACCAAGTATAATGTTTAATATCTATCACTTCATCTATTGTCACTCTCTCTAATAGCATATGCAGGTGTGAAGGCCAATAGTTTTCACACAAACAAAACAGCTTCTTAGTCCACCAAAAAAACAGTTGAGCTACTTATTTGTAACCTGGCCATTGGCTTTAAAGGGTTTCTCAGAGCTTGTTTTGAGAACAGCTAAGTTTTACCAAGAAAGGACAAAAAATATCTGAACTTGGGAAATTTTCTACTACATATGTTTGCTAAGGAACATTGTAAAATCTGAGGAAATTTTTTGACTCCTTGCTTTATGTCATAAGTGGGAGAATTTTATAGTCTAATATGATTTCTAAAACCTCATCACTCCAGCCATGTCAAGAAAATTTCCAAGGTACATTTAAATTCAGGCTCTAGCAAAATGTGGATGGACCTTAAATAAAATGGGAGGCAGTTCAAGTAAAACTTTGATCCTCTTTTATTTTTATTTCAAAGTATTTTTGTTACATGGCTTGAGTCAGGGCTATAAATGTGCCCATCACCCGAGTAGTGCTCATTGTACATTTGGTGGGTTTTTGCCCTCCCCTTCTACCCCTCTCCCCTGCTTGATTTCCAGTAACTTTTACTTCCCTTTTTGCACTTGTGTGCCTATCAGTACACATCTGATAAAGGGCTAATATCCAAAATATACAAAGAACTCAAGCAAATCAGCAAGAAAAATAAAACCAAACAACCCCATTAAAAGGTGGGCAAAAGACATGAACAGAAGTTTTTCAGGAGAAGATAGACAAATAGCCAACAAACATATGAAAAAGTGATCTGCTTTTTTAAGTATCTCTTCTCACCATTATATCTTTTGGCCATCAGTCTTACATGATTTCATAGTTGCTGAAAGCAGAGTACGTGTGTGTGAGGACCAAGAAGGGGAATTGAAGCAAACTTCTGAGAGCCATTTGGCAAAATTGTGGATGGAGAGTAAATGCTTCCCCACCTGTGCCATGTTGTTACTACTACTTACTGCTTTAGTTTGTAAAACAATTAAGTTTAGATAATTTCCAAGAATATTTAACTAAGGATAGAGCAATAAATTCTTCATTATTATTTTAAATTTGAAATGTTTTTATACAATTAATGATGATTTCTATTCAACATTTCATGTTTTACTTTTAAACTATTATTTACAATTAAAATATCCTGCCATGAACTTACAAAAATTACATGACTTTAAAAATGACACATTGGCAACTTATCTTAACTAATGAGAGTGCAGTAACCAAGTATGTACAATTTTGTGTGAAGTAAAAAGTAAAGGGGTACTCTATTCAGGGAAGAAGAGTCATGATCAGACAGACCAGAGAAATAAATCTGCTAATTTCGGCTAAATGGGAGTTAAGCTAATGACCTTGACAGAAGAAAATTATGTTATAGTTATTATAGTACCTATGGACCTAAAGTCTAATATATGGCTAAAAAGATAACAGACAGTCAACTAGAGCAATTCCATTTAAACCAGAGCAATCATTGTGTGATTAGGGACATGGCAGGGACATGTTGTAAAATACTGGTTTGGCATATAAGCCACTTAAAAGCATAATTAACCTTCATGGAGCAGAGCACAGTGTTTCAGAATCAATGATGTTATTTGAAAGAAAAGTTTGAGGAAATTGGCCTTATTCATTTTAATAATGGAGCATTAACCATTTTTGACCTTATTGAAGTTACAGAATTCTGAAAGCAATAGATAAAATTGATTCTAATAAATTCTTCTGTCCACTCTAAAAGTCAATAAGAGGAGAAAATAATCTCAAAATTAGGAAACTTGGGGTTAGAAGTGAAATTCAGGTGTAGGCATTTTATTCATGAGATGGGACAAATTGTGACTGTGGCTACAGGAACAGTGAAGCCATGTGTGTGTGCATGTGTGTGTGTGTGTCTGTGTGTGTTTGTCTCTGTTCATATGTTAGTGTGTGAAATGCAGAAGAATAAAAGGGCAACAGAATTTGGAAGAATAGAATGCAATAATGCATAATGGACTGAGCTCACCTAAAACCTCACCAGTCAGGAGATACCATTTCAAATATATATATTAAAGACAGAATTTGATCATGTTAATAAAGCAAAGGACTTCCATTTTTATAGTAACCTTCTGGGCTTTCCCCAGAGCAAGGCTTTATTCCGGCTGTTCTGTGCATACTGATGCTAGATTTACCTTTAAAACAACACTTTCATCACCTTCCTCCCTTTAAGTGACACCTTTTGCTTAGCAAACTTTTTATCTTATCGTTTAAACATTCTAGAATTTGATCTCAAAATACCATTCCAGAATCACCTCTTTAGCTTCCCCATTGCACTGTGCAGCAAAGCTTGTTTTCGGAAACACTAGTCACCAGAGAGAATCAAGGAAAAAAGTATGAAAAATATGTTTGGAAATTGCTGCAAAGTAAATCATCAAGATAAAAGTACTATGGATAGTGCTCCAAATTTATTTGACAAAAGCCTTTTTTTTTTTTTTAAGGAGGGGGCCTGAATATCCACAGACTAATATTCCATAGAATATATTTTGGTAAATGATAACTTTGGACACAAGCCAAATCAATGCTATGTTAATAACATATTTGAGTGGCACAGAGCCAAAAGTAAATTGCAGGAAAGAAAGCTCTAGACCTTTCTCCACTCCCTCAAATGCACTTCCTTTTTCCACAGATCACAGGGAAATTCCCAGACCTTCTAACAACCATCAGTTTTAAAAGTCTTGTTTTCTTGCATTTTGAGCCCTTATCAATAGAAAACATATATTATTGAATATGTTCTAATATTAATAGTTAATTATGATTTAAAACTAAATGTAAACTTTAAGCGAATTTAATGTAAAAAAAGGTCATTACATTTAAGTTTTTTCAGAATGAGCACTGGATAGTTCTATTATTGATAAGAATTTAAACAGTTCATGAAATCAATGTTAAGCAGATTTTATATTATAATAAAAAAATAAAATTCTACTTCCAAATACTTTGGTAACTTTACTCAAAGATTGCCAGAATATTTTGTTTGGAAGATTTCTTATACAATGTGAATGACTATTGTAGAATGTGTATTCTATCCATATGTTCGCCAGTCTTCAAGTGAGTATGTCTTAATTGTACTATTTACTGATTTAATAAGTATGTAAATATGTGGTTTCTCTAGAATCATGTTTCCTTCAACAAAATAAATGTTGATTTTGAAAGCCAGAAGCCATTAACCATATTTTGAGAAAGAAGGATTTGACAACCTGAGCTTTTATTGACTTAGAGAGCATTTTTTTGGAATCTATTTTCCTGATAGTTTTTAGATATTGTTATTGCTCCAGAAATAATCAATATTAGTAAGTCGGTTTGCTAAATCTGTTTATGAATTTCTTCAATATTTCACTAACAGTAGATAAAAATCAAATTTATACTTAGGTCTTCAAAAGTCTTCAGTGCAATAAAAATATGGTATTTGCCAATATAACTGAAAAATATCTTGGGATAGCTAACATATTTTGTAATTTTTTCTATCTTTGTTCACTTCTATATAAGACAGAGCAAGTACTTTTCATAGTTTATAGGTTCCTCCCATAGTTTATAGAATGTTTTAAGGCTTATGAATATTGTACAAAGTAAAAATAACATGCAAATGAAGACACATATATACCTAGTGTACATTTCTACCAATATGATGTATATGGTAATATAATAGATTATGTGTTCATATTTACACACAAATATATATACAGACAAAAATCTACATTAGTATTAATATTACATACACATATAAAAATATTTGTGTATATATACAGTATATAAAATTAGAGAATTTTTTCTGAAGTTCTATGATGATGAAACTGAATTTTAAAAAATCATAAATCACAATATTATCCTCCACTTCCTGACCTAAAAGAACACTACAAATCTGTTCCCCATGGATCCCTACAATCTGCATAGATAACCTCTTATTCAGTGACTAAAAAGTGGCATGTATCTTAATTAAGTTTATATAGGACAGTTTAGAGGATCTCTACAAATTAGGTTTTCTTTTGCCTCTGTAAGCCAGTATCATCTGCAAATCCAAAAGCAGCAAATCTTTCCTTGAATTGGGCACTTAATTTCACAACAGCCCCATCTCTGCTCTGGGTTGTTAAAGTTTTGATAGGGAGAGAAGGCCTCCTATTGGGCTATTGTAATAGGGCATGATCGGGGCACAGACCAAGCAGAACATACTTTAAAAATGACTCAAGCAAATCAGCAAGAAAAAATCAAACAACCCCTTTAAAAAGTGGGCAAAAGACATGAACAGAAGCTTTTCAAAAAAAGATAGACTAATGGCCAATAAACATATGAAAAAATGCTCAACGTCTCTAATAATCAGGGAAATGCAAATCAAAACCATAATGAGATATCACCTAACTCCAGTGAGAATGGCTTTTATCAAAAAGTCCCAAAACAACAGATGCTGGTGTGGATGCAGAAAGAAAGGAACACTTACTCGCTGTTGGTGGGACTGCAAACTAGTGCAACCTCTATGGAAAGTAGTATGGAGATACCTCAATGAACTAAAAGTAGACCTAACATTTGATCCAGCAATCCCACTACTTGGTATTTACCTAAAGGTAAAAAAAAAAAAAAAAGTCATTTTATCAAAAAACACTTGCACTAGAATGTTTATAGCATTACAATTCACAATTGCAAAGATGTGGAAACAACCCAAATGCCCACCAATACACGAGTGGATTAATAAAATGTGGTATATATATACCATGGAGTATTTATTACTCAGCCATAAAAAATGATGAACTAATACCTTTTGTAACAACCTGGATGGAACTGGAGACCATCCTCCTAAATGAAGTATCACAAGAATGGAAAAACAAACACCACATGCACTCACTATTAAATTGTAACTAAATGATCAACAGTCATGTGTACATGTGGTAGTAAAATTCAACGGAAATCAAGCAGGTGGGGGAGGGAGAAGGGGATGGGTAAATTTGTACCTAACTGGTACAATGCACACTATCTGGGTGATGGACACACTTATAACTTTGACTCAAACTGTACAAAAGTAATTAATGTAACCAAAACGCTGGTACCCCCACAATATTCTGAAATTTTAAAAAATGACTAGAAGTGATCGGGGCAGGCAACTGGATTAAGGGACAGTTGAATATGGCAAGTACTAACATGACATTCATTGGCATAAACATAGGTCAAAGTCTAGCGTCAGCAGGCATAAGCTGTATGCATTGCAGGCCACTGTCATGTAAAGCAATCTTTTTGAAATGATTCCTTAATTAGGCCAAGAAATAAATCTATCCCCAAAATGATTTTTGTTCTCTATACACTATGGGAAGGGACCCTTCTTGAGTAGGATTTGGGCAAGATTTCACTATGCCATTCATCTTCTACACTCCTCTTTCTATAGTTAGGAGAGCCTGTTTCCATTATCTCTGAAATTATATCTGCTCCTGGACTCATCTCTTGATCAATTCAAGCTTCACTGATTTTGCTTTGTCTTTTTAATAAAACAGAAACTTATTAAATATTTCATATTCAAATACCACATTTTATTATTTAAATTTATCTGCAGAAAATGGTTGATGAGTGTGGTAAACAATGTGTTATGAGAGTGCAGAAACATCACTTTTATTATCATAGCTCTTTTCAATAACTTTATTATTAATTAATTAATATTTTGATCTGTTTAGCCAATGAAACTATAAGCTTCATGATAGTAGAATTCCTACTTGTTTTGGTTTTGTTTTGTTTTGCTACATGATGAATCCCTATCACTAGATGAGTGCTTGGTACAAGTAACTATGAATATTAAGTAAATGAATAGTTTTTGGGAACTGCTTTGCATAACCCATCTGGGAATATGGAAAGTGTTTCATATATATCAAGAAATGAAAAAATATTAATGGAACTTTCAGATGTAATCACATTTTAAGGTCCACTTTGTAGATAACTTTATATATATAACTTCATTTTTATCTTTACAATTTGAATGATATATAAAATAAGGCCATTGTCACAGATAAGAAAACCAAGGCTTTAATTCTTCACAGTTTTAAAGTAGAATAAAGATTAAAACATGTTTTCCAGTTCTTATATGTTTTCCACTTCATTGTAGTGATATACTGTACATCCAGGAATAAAATTAAAAATATTGAACAACTTCTAATATAAATGGGCATCCACCAATCAGAATGGACAATGGCCTTGGTAGTGGAGTTAAGGATCTCTGTTGGGTAAGGCATTAATTCCTCAATTGGTAAGTTATGGAAAGCTCTAGAGAAGGACCAGAGCTGTGGCAGAGGGGCATTGTGAGGCTCAGAATAGTAGCTATTTATAAATCTGCATGGGAGTATTCTAATATTTTACGAACTGGCATGTGATCCTAGTATACAATGGATGCATATCACTCCTGTGTAAATGACTATGTAAATGTCATAAATCACTCTGGTTATTTCTATTAATCATTTATTTTGAAAAAGATTGCAAAACCTTGAGAAAATGGACTATACTTATGTGATTTTTTATTTTATTTAAATAATAACATTTCAAAAGTGTTTTATATGCATTGTGTAATATCATGGTAACATCTTATTTTGAACATTTTCTACAAGTTTATTTTATAGTATATCTATCAAAAAATTCTGAAAATAGTATATCTAAGCTCATCATAATTTGTCTAATTCCAGGATGTGGAACTGAAATATTACTATTCAAGTTTTTATCAGATGGTTTGCATGAAAAACCTTTTCAAATCAACAAAATAATCTCTGGTATTTAAGGAAATAATGATACCATTTCACAAGGAAAATCTTTATATCACTGAAATGATGTAAATGTCTCTGCATTTGCTTATATTTGAGTAGAGAAAGAATAAGTCAAGTGATATCTTTATCATTGCTGTATCAGTTAAGCATCTTCAGTAGTTAAAATTTTAAAAATGCTTTCAAATCAGATTGGCATTCTGGGAAATTGGAAACATGAGAAGAAAATATCAACTTTATCTACTTTTATGGCAAAATTGATTTAGTTCCCAAATTGTTTCTAATATCTAAGCTAAAATGTTGAGAATCACCTGTTTGTTTTTCTACACTAAATGTCCCTACACCTAAAAAGTAGCTTTAATGTGCAAAGTTTGGGTTTAAAACTTTGCTGATTGAATACACTTAAAATATCCATGATAATTTTTATTTTTTGAACAGCATATAAATTAGTGCTTTCTGTATTGTTTTCATGTAATGTAAATTCATGATCTATAGTAATATGTCAGTTTTAACTTAGAAACACCAACTAGAAAATAATTCTTCATTTTTCCAACCCTTTTATAATTAGAAAATACATTAATTTTTAAATGGCATTAATTCAGTTGAAAAAATATAGAAATCAAATTTAATATGTCCAACTGCCTCTTTATTTGGGGCATTATGCATTTGTTTTTCTTATAAATTTTTGTAGAATGTTATTTTCTTGCATGGATATCTTCTTGAACTATCAATACCTTACTGAACGAAGGGACTGAGATTTATTTACATTACGTTCCCAGTAGTAAACATAACGGTACAGGCATAATAAACACTAAAGTATTTTTTGAACTGAATCATTTTAATTAAGTTTATAAAGTAAAGCTATTATCTATAGACAATTCATCAGGGAAATAATTTAATTACCCCCTCAACCCTAAAATGACATGGAGCTTTAACTCAGATAATTAATCCCATGGGTATTTTTTTAAATAATTTGGCACTATTTTACATTTACATTTAGTTATGAAATTATTAAATTAGTTATGAAATTATTAAATTAGTTTGACATTATGGCATATTTATCTACAATTAGTTATGGAATGATGCTGACCTTAAAATTGTGAAGTAATAAAGTAGTAAAAAGAATACCCTAATGTGAACAACGTCTGCATAAAAATGTGTTCTATTTATTATTCATTTCAATACAGAGAAATTTGAGAAATTTTATAGAGAAAGAAAAATCATTTTAGAGTGAGTATTGATAAGTACTGGATGCATCCATCAAATATCTTGCCAGTCATCATGCAGCAGGAATAGTTTGCCCTCTAGTTCAAATCAATATGTTTTTGTTCTAAGGTACAACACAAAGTAGTTAAGTGTTGCTTTCAAAACTCTAGAAACATATTAGTTTACAATAATACATCTAGGTCTTCAATACAAGAACAGGCATTATTCCCTAGGAATAACATGTATCTACTAGACAGGAACTTGAACACAAAAAAATTATGGAGGAAATATTGTGGGATTACTTAATAGGAACTTAAGACTTTGATTTGTTATACGTATATAGAAAGTACATTCAAGTAATGTCTGAAATATTAGGAGAAACCACTTGTGGAACATTAGTAATTATCAATAAGCTGTTGAAAGCTCGAAGTTTAATGTCAAACAATTTTATATAGCTCAGTTCTTTTGTTTTTAACAAAAGAAGGTCTTAGTAGCATGATTTGGGGTAAGGAGGGGAGGTTATAATATTTGGCATCCCTTTGGACAGGTTTCAATTGGCCTGCACACACCCAATTTTGATACTGACAGTGCTTGTTATTGGTAAATGATATGTGATCAATTCATTTTTCTAAATGAATGCAAGATTAGTTTCTATCTGACTTGAATTGTATATTTCCTTTTTAATATGTGGGATGGGGGAGAAGAGGTTACTTTAAATTTTGTGACTGAGTGATCCTTTTATTTGTACATTGCTATGAAGGAATATTTCATTAATTTTATTGTAGACCAGAGTTCATTATTTCAAGGAATAGACGAAAGAATACAAATATTTGAGGAATTTTTATTTTTTCTTTAATCAAGCCTCTCTTCCAAAAGTCTTTAATATCCATAATTTTAAGCATGACAAGAATATGTGTGTTAAAATAGTTATGCTGTTGCAGTAAGTATAACATATCTACTTAATATAATTCTTTCAGTTTTGAAACATTTATTAACTCTTTCTACCTCTATCGACTTCATTGTGAAGAAAAGAGGACTGAAGCACAGTTAATAGTTCTAGCACTAACAGGTGTCATATGACTGTTCTAAGGCAAGATGAAATGTGAGAGCATCGTGTTTCAATGATTAAAGGACATACAATTTTTATAAATTACAAAATTGTATTGAGTAAATAATTGTCATTTGATAAAATATAGCCAAGCAAACAAACAAAAATAACTAACTCTACCATGTAAAGAAAATAATTGCTAATATTTGATATTCTGCATTTATTTTTATTTTTTGGATTTTCTAATGTATTTTTTTTTATTTCAATAGATATAGGGGATGAAACTGTTTTTTGTGACATGAATGCATTGTATAATGCTGAAGTCAGGGTTTTATTTTTATTTTTTTATTATTTTATTTTATTTTATTTTTTTAGAAAGCCAAAGAAGATGTGATGAAGTCAGGGTTATAGAGTACCCATCACCAGAATATTAATAGTGTACATTATATCCTATAGGTAGATTTTTATCCCCCACTCCCTTACCACCCTCCCCTATTCTTAGTTTTCAATGTCCATTACATCACTTTATGACCATATGCATCGCTCATTTAGCTCCCACTTATAAGTGAGAACAAGTGGTGTTTGTTTTCCCATTCTCGAGATACTTCATTTAGGATAATGGCCTCCAGTTCCATCCAAGTTGCTTCAAAAGACATTATTTCATTCCTTTTCATGGCTGAGTAGTACCCCATGGTATATATATTTGAAATTTTCTTTATTCATTCACCAGTTGATGGGCACTTGGTTGGTTCCATATCTTTGCAATTGTGAATTGTGCTGTGATAAACATACAGGTGCAGGTGTCTTTTCATAAATTGACTTTTTTCCTTGGGTTAGATATCCAGTAATGAGAAAGGTGGATTGAATGGTAGGTCTACTTTTAGTTCTCCATACTGTTTTCCATAGAGGTTACAGTAGTTTACATTTCCACTGACAGTGTATAAGCATTCCTTTTCTTCTGCATTCATGTCAGCATCTGTTGTTTTTTGACTTTTTAATGGCCATTCTGACAGGGGTAAGGTGGTATCTCATTGTGGTTTTAATGTGCATTTCCCTGATGATTAGTGATGTTGAGCATATTTTTACATGTTTGTTGGCCATTTGTATATCTCCTTTTGAAGAAAATCTGTTCATGTCTTTTACCCGCTTTTTGATGGGTTTTTTGTTTTTTCTTGCTGATTTGATTAAGTTTTTTGTACGTTCTGGGTATTAGTCCCTTGTTAGATATATATTTTGTGAATATTTTCTCCCATTCTATAGGTTGTCTATTTACTGTGTTGATTATTTGCTTTGCTGTATAGAAACTTTTTAGTTTAATTAAGTCCCATTTATTTTATTTTGTTGTTGCTGTATTTGCTTTTGGAGTCTTAGTCATAAATTCTTTGCTTAGGCCAATGTGCTAAAGAGTTTTTCCTAGATATTCTTCCAGAATTTTCATGGTTTCAGGTACTGCATTTAAGTCTTTAATTTATCTTGAATTAATTTTTGTTTATGGTGAGAGACAGGGATCCAGTTTTATTCTTCAATATGGGGCTCTCCACTTTTCCCAGTGTTGCTTATTGAGCAGGGCATCATTTCCCCAGTGTATGTTTTTGTATGCTTTGCCAAAAATCGGTTGTGGCTGTACGGCTTTATTTCTGCATTCTCTATTCTGTTCCACTGGTCTATGTGTCTATATTTGTATCAGTACCATGCTGTTTTTGGTTATTATAGCCTTGTAGTACAATTTGAAGTCAAGTTATGTGATTACTCCAGATTTGTTCTTTTTGTTTAAGGTTGCTTTGGCTATTCCAGCTCTTTTCTGGTTCCATATGAAGTTTAGGATAGTTTATTCTAGATTTGTGAAAAATGACCCAGATATTTGATGGGAATTGTATTGAATAAGTAAATCACTTTGCACAATATGGACATTTTAACAATGCTGACTCTTCCAATCAATGAGCCTGGGATGTTTTTGAACTTGTTTGTGTCATCTATGATTTCTTTCATTGGTGTTTTGTAGTTCTCCTTGTAGAGACCTTTCACCACCTTGGTTAAGTATATTCCTGAGTGTTTTATTTTCTTTGCAGCTATCATAAATGTTATTGAGTTCTTGATTTGACTCTCACCTTGAATGTTATTAGTGTACAGAAAAGCTGCTGATTTGTGTACATTAATTTTGTAACCTGAGACTTTATTGAATTTATTTATCAATTCTAGGAGTCTTTTGGTAGAGTCTTTAGGGTTTTCTAGGTATAAGATCATATCCTCAGCAAACAGGAATAGTTTGACCTCCTCTTTCTCAATTTGGATCCTCTTTATTTCATTCCCTTGCCTGATTGCTCTGGCTAGGATGTCCAATAGTATGTTGAATAGAAGTGGTGACACAGGGCACCCTTGCTTTGTCCCAGTTCTTAGGGGAAATACATTAAACTTTTCCCCATTCAGTATGATGTTGGCTGTGGGTTTGTCATATAATGGTTTTATTAATTTGAGGTATGTTCCTTCTATGCCTACTTTGTTAAGGATTTTTATCATAAAGTGGTGCTTGATTTTACCAAATGCTTTTTCTGGGTCCATTGAGATGATTATATGGATCTATTTTTAATTCTGTTTATATGGTGAATCACATTCGTTGATTTGCATATATCGAACCATCCTTGTATTTCTGGGATGAAACCCATTTGGTCATGCTGAATTATCTTTTTGATGTGCTGTTAATTTCATTTTGCCAGTATCTTGTTGAGGATTTTTTCATCTATGTTCATGAAGGATATTGCTCTATAGTTTTCATTTTTTGTTGTGTACTTTCCTGGCTTTGTTATCAGGATGATACTATTTTCATATAATGACATAAGGAGTTAAGTAGGATTTCCTCCTACTCAGTGTTATAAAGCATTTTCAGTAGGATAGGTGCCAGTTTTTCTTTGTAGGTCTAGTAGAATTTGGCTGTAAATCTGTCTGATTCTGGACTTTTATTTCTTGGGAGATTTATTATTACTGTTTCAATCTCTCTACTAATTGTTGGTCTGTTTCTACTTCTTCCTGATTCAAGTTGGGAGGGTCTATGTTTCCAAAAATTTATCCATTTCCTCTAGATTTTCTAGTTTGTGTGTCTAAAGGTTTTCCTAGTAGTCACAGATAATATTTTGTATTTCTGTGGTATCAGTTTTAATATCTCCTTTTTCATTTCTGATTAACCATATTTGAATCTTTTCTAATTCCAGTTAAGCTAGCTAGTGATCTATTGATTTTATTTATCTCTTCAAAAAACCAACTTTGTGTTTTGTTGATCTTTTGTATTATTTTGGTTTCCATTTCACTTAGGTTCTGCTCTGATCTTTGTTATTTCCTGTCTTATGCTGGCATTGGGTATGATTTGTTCTTCTTTTTATAGTTCCCTGAGGAATAACAATAGGACAATTTGTGATCTTTCTGTCTTTTTGATGTAGGCATTTAAGGCAATGAAATTCCCTCATAGCACTACTTTTACTGTGTCCCAGTAATTTAGGAAGTTTGTGTTTTCATTTGTGGGAAATGATTTTTTCCACCCCTTTACTTTGAGTCTGTGAGAATCTCAGTGAGTTAAATGGGTTTCTTAGAGACAACATGCGTTCAGGTTGTGTATTTTTATCCACTTAGCCAATCTGTATCTTGTAAGTGGGGCATTAAGACTACTTATATTCAATGATACTATTGATATTAACATACTGTTCTAGTTGTCTTGTGGATTGTTACCTAGTTGCTTTGTTTTCTCCCTTGTGTCATTGTTTTATAAGAGCTGTAAGTTTTAACTTTTGGGTGTTTTTACATTGGTGTGTATTGATTGTCATGTTCCATGTATAGAGAACTTTTGTGCATTTTTTGTAGGGCAAGTCTAGTGGTGACAAATTCCCTTATGTGTTTGCTTGTCTGGGAATGACTTTATTTCTCTGTAATCTATGACACTTAGTTTTACAGGCTATGACATTCTTGGCTGGCAGTTATTCTGTTTCATAAGACTAAAATGGGACCCCAATTCCTTCAGGTTTGTAAGGTTTCTGCTGAGAAGTCTGCCATTAGTCTGTTGGATTTTCCTTTGTAAGTTGCTAGATGATCTCATTTCACAGCTTATAGGATTTTTCTCCTTCATTTTGACTTTGGCCAGACTGATGACTATGTACCTTGATGAGGTTCTATTTGTCATGAATTTTCCAGGTGTTTGATGATCTTCTTGTATCTAGATGTCTAAACCTCTAATGATACAAAAGAAGTTTTCCTCAATTTTTCCCTCACATAGGTTTTCCATGATCTTTGCTTTATCTTCTTCCCCTTAGGGATAATTATGATTCTTATATTCATTTTCTTTACATAGTCCCATAGTTCTCAGAGAGATTGTTCATTTTTCTTTATATTTTTCTTCATTTTTTACTGACTGGGTTAATTTAAAAACCTTTTCTTCATGCTCTGAAACTCTTTTTTCTGCTTGGTCTAGTCTTTTGGTAACACTTTCTACTGTATTTTGAAATTCCCTAAATGACTCTTTCATTTCTAGAAGTTTTGTTTTGTTTTTTCTTATATTATCTATCTTTTAGTGAATTATTCTTTCATGTCCTTAATTTTATTTTTATTGTTTGGGTTTCTTTGTGCTTGTTTTCAACTTTCTTATCAATTTCCTTGATTTTACTTGCCATCCATATTCTGAATTCCTTATCTGACATTTCAACAACTTCCTTTTGGTAGGAGTCCATTCCTGGAGAACTACTGTGACCCTTTGGGGTGTCAAAACAGCCTGTTTCTTCATGTTGCCAGAGTTCTTATTCTAGTTCCTTCAAATCTGGAACCTTTCTCTCAGCTCAAGACAGATAGCTTTGTGATAAACCTACTCTCCTCTGCTGAGAGCTCTGTTGCTCAGTGAATAGAAGTGTTCTGGATTGTGTGCTTGTCTACTACTCTGGAAGATTCACCAGGCAGTAGGGGGCAGATACACTGTGAGCCTTTGACACTGCTGATCTCATGCATCTCCCTATTCCCTTGTGATTGTCATGGGCATCAGCACACACAGTGGGCATGAGGCTGGTGGTCAGTGTGCAGGGTGTGAGCATTCGCTCCACCCAGATCCATAGATGGCAGCAGGCAGTAGACACACAGTGGCATGAGTGTTTTTCCTCTCCAGATTTGGTGGCGGTGCTGTGTGATCAGTGTATGGTGTCCTGAACATTCACCCTGCCAGGACCTGGGAATGGTGGAGGTGAGAAGTTGGTGTGTGGAAACAGGAGCCTCGGCCCTACTTGGGATCATTGGTGGTGGTGTTATGGGAGGAGGTGGTAGAGGTGGCTGCACTACTCAGATCACAACGGTGGGTGCCTTGGGCCATGAGCACATTCTCTGCCTATGTTCTGTGGCAGCTATGGCTGAATGGCACCACCCAGGTGGCAGCAGCTGGCACTGAGTTCCTGGGTGCCTGCTCTGCCTGGGTCCCCTGGTGGCACTGGGGGCATGCAGCACCTACCCATGGGGCACGTGAGACCATCTGGTCTCCACTATCCCTGCCTGTCCCAGCAGGGGCAATGGAGAGACAGCAGCAATGGATCTGACCCCTGTATAGACATAACGCTCTAGAGCTAGAGCCTCAAAATGGCTCCAGCTGAAGTGTGCAGGATTCAGAGGCCAGTGGGACCCCACTGTGCCTTCTCTCTGGATCAATGCCAAAGCACTGTCTCCAGTCACCTCCCTGTGTCAGTCTGGAGGCCTGCTGTAGTGGAGGGACCCTTGCAATTTCCAAGGGGAAAGTGTGGAGCCCTGGATTCTCTTCTCTGTCCCTATAGCATGTGTTGGTGCCTTCCCCCAGGTACCTCCAATCTAGCTAAGTATGTCACCCTGCTTCCCTCTCCTTCAGTTTTTGTGCCCCTCATCAGTTCTCTGTTGATTCCCAATACTCTCTCCTAGATGATCGATCTGAAGTTGAATATCTACTCGCCCCTTTTGATCTTCTCAGTGAGAGTGGTGTTTGCAGGCTGCTCCTAGTCCGTGACCTTGGCCCCTCCCTCAGCTTTTACTTTTACAAGTAAATAAAGTATACAAATATATAGTATTCATTTCATAATTTTCTACTTAATGCTTAATATTGTTAAATATTTAAAGGTTCTTAAGATTAAATCACCAAGATTATAAATGTATCAATGGAAAAGTAAATTTAACTTCAAAAACCAGTAATTGAGGATGATATTCAAAATATTTAAAATTCAGGTGAGCATGGTGCTACATACCTAGAGTTCAAGCTACTTGGGAGGCTGAGGCAAAAAGATCACTTGAACCCAGGAGTTCAAGGCCAGAAGCCAGCCTGGGTGACATAGCAAGACCCCATTTCTACAAAGTGAATAAATGTGTGTGTGTATATATGTATTATGTATATTTTATATACATATATATTTAAAATCAGCCAAGAAGTTGTCCACTTGGAATGGGCAACTGACAAATGAGAACAGATCTAGGCTAAGAAACTAGAGAAGAATAAGAAATACTAATTTAGTATTCTTATAGTATCCTTTAGTACTAATTTAGTTTCTTATAGTTAGGAAACTGTATTACTCATATGATCCATAAGTGGAATTTGAAGCATAACGTCCTGAATTAGCATGTTTGTAGCAAAACTGATAGTTTCATGCATCCCTATTGTGAATGTAAATATATTCAGTTTGGGATGGAAATAGGTCTACACCTATGAAAATATTTTTAAAAGCCTTCCACCAAGCATTCTACTCTCAATAATTTATTCTAAGGAAAAAATCATTATTGTAGTTATAGTTTATTTCTTTAGTTAAGTATTGTTTAAAAATTTAGAAAACCACCTAAATGTGCAATGATAGGGATTATGAAACACATTATTGTGCAACTATACCATAGTATGTAGCTAGCTTAAATGTGACTAGCTAACATGACAAGTTGAAATATCAATTTTCATGATAAAAATTTTTTAAATGACCCACTATTATAACTTTTCTGGTTAAATTATTTTCTACATAAAATATCTAAAAAATTTACAGAAAAAGATTTAGAATATGTGGAATATATGAGGTTGTTCAGTAATTTTTTTAGATTCAAGATGAAATGACAAAACTCATATATATAAAAAGATTTATAAAGTTATATAAGTTTTTTGGGGAATTTAAAAAATATTATTAAAAGATTAAAAATAAATAAAGATCTATATTAAGTTCATAAATAGATTCACTTTGTTAAAGATGTCAATTTTTTTCTTAATTAACTTAAAAAGTGGGGAACCTGATGCTATAATTTATATTGAAGAGTGCAATATGAGGAATAGCCAAAATAAGATGGGCAGATGGAAATGAATTTGACAATGCAGGCTAGATTTTATTATTTAAGAAATAAAAATAGTAAGGAAGGAGAGAAGAAAAGAAGGAAGAGATGGAGGTAGAGAGAGAGGAAAGGAGAGAGGAAGCAAGAAATGAGGATAGAAAAGGAAAGAAAAATATGTAAATTTGGGGGTTTTGGTATTCCGTAGATATAATTCAGTGCTACATAATTCCTTGCTAGTCTCTTTTTGTTATGCAATTTCCATGTGTTTTTCCATATTTTATATGCAATACTATGAAACTTCTAAAATTTTTATGGCAGAATATTTAATAGTGTCATATTTAGAAAAATCTTGAAGATACATTAGATACATATTTAGAAAAATCTTGACGTTTTGGTGAGATTCAGCTTCCAGAAGTTTGGTGGTGGTTCATGGTATTTTAAGGAGTTTCCTTACCATAAAAATTATTTAAATTACCTGATATTTAGGGGTCTTTTAATTTTTAAAATCTACCTTCTTATCTCAAGTTTTCTGTGAATAGTAAATGATTTTTTCCAAACGTCTTTGTAAGTAAGTAACAATAAATAACATGTATTATTTTTCTTGTCATTTTTATGTCTACATGCCATAAAGGAAAGAGAAAAAAACTGTATATGTTTTTGTTTGCTATACAAAAAAAAAGAGAGATGAATATGCAATGATATCAAGAAATATATTTTTTAGCTTTATTAGAGTAAATTGTCTGAATGTAGAGTAAAATTCACATATTTAAAATGTTCAATTGGGTGAGTTTTGACATATGTATACACATATATACTCATCCCCACAGTCAACTTTCTCACTTAGGCAAGTTATAATCATTATAATTTATTATGTTTTATATGTGAAAAATTATGTGCACATAAACACACTCAAACACCCTGAAAAATAGGTATTAGTTTCACCATTTTATGCAATAAGGAATCCTGGCTGAAAAAATTAGATGGCTTACTCCTGGTTCAAAAAAAAAGGTGGGGGGGGGGAAGAAATAGAAAAGAAAAAGCAAAAGGAAAGCTTTTGGTGTTGGAGCTGTTTTTCCTACCCAGATCTGTTTTACCCTAAATCCCTTGCTCTCTCAATTATATCAAAATTCTCGACCAAGTAACAGTCAAAATTAATATTCAGTTTATCCAGATATACAAATCATGCTGGCAAACTTATTATTTTAAAAAATTAGTTGGCTCATTTCCCTTACTTGTTTTAAGCTAAATTAAGCAAAGAGACATTTTAATTTGATATTATGTAGTTTCTATTTTCTGCTTCTGACCACTTAATGTGTGGTAGTACCACTGTTGATGAAGTAGTACTGGGTGACTATTAAGCATCATGTACATTTTATAATACTGTTGATAGAAATTAAGTCCAAACCACAATTAAGTTCTTTTCTTTTCATAAAAAGACAAATTCTCTTAAAAATTGGTAAAAATCAGTCACTATTTCTGTATGGTGCTGGTGGATTTTTATCTTCATTATATTGTGCCTTTCTGTAGACTTGTCCTCATAAAAGTTGTCAGACACAAAGGTTTAAACTGAAATATAATTTTAAGGGTGTGATTATTGACGTGTCCCAGTTTTATATAATAATAAATGGCATAATGGAATGATTAGTCAATATTAAGTGTCTATGAACTTTGGTGTAGCTTTTTATCTTGCTGGGATTCTGAGGACGTGCTATGACTTCGGTTAACGCTGAAAAAAAAGCAGTCTGCTTCTCTCGCTCCACTCCTAAGTTCTGCTTTTCTCTACCAGTATTTTGACCTTTGAGTGGAGTGCTCTCAGGTAACAAGATAATGAAACTACAAGGCCAAGTAGCCTTCTTGACTTTTTGTTAGTATTCTGCCTTTGGTACATCATTATGTCTGCCAAAAGAGCTGAGTGTTTTATAACATTTTAAATACAACACTCTATTGCTGACTCATAGGCAATTCATTGCTCACCGTGAGAAGCACATAACAGATAAGTGAATCACAGCAGAGAGCTCTAAAGAGCTATGCTGGGAAAACAGCCTGCCAAAGCAATAGCATGCAGAATGTATATTCCTCTAAGAAGAATATAACTCTTGGCTAATAGCATATATACCGTTAATTTCGTTTTTAATAGTTCTCCCAACATTCAGGACTTGTGTACGTCCACCTGTCTGCTCAAGATTGGCAAGTAGATTAAGTCATAACTGTCTAGCTGGAGAGAGGAAAGAGACAGAGGGGATTTCATAGGAACAAACCAAATTACAAGTTGCCAGGGAATCTCTTAATTTAGGCTTACTACTCAACTGAGTTTCTTATTGTGCTAATATTGTACCACATATTTTTTTAACTGAATTAGGGTATGTAAGATATTTTATGCAATTATATTTTATATCTCAAACAAAATTAATAGAAATGTGAAATGATAATAACAGATAATGTTTTATTTTGATTACTATAAGGGCAATATTAGAAGTACTCTATTATATTAAATATATTTCTTAAATTTCTTATGATGTAATGTGGAACACTTATGTGATTAAATTTTATTATTTTCATAATTTTAATATTCAGTCATTAAAAATTTAATAATATTTACCACTAACTATAGCAGATATTTTATCCTCAAAATTGTATAAAATTGGTACAATTATTAGTATTTTATAAGTGAAAATTACATGTTCAACAGGTGAAGTAACTTTTTTTAGTCAGAATTGAAGTGCAAGTCTTCCTGCTAATAAAGACTATCTTATTTCTACTAAACTACCACATTTTTCAAATACAATAATATTCAGTTTATTATTTTTTATTTCTCTTCCTCTTCTTTATTTGCTTTTTATTGATATGTTTAACAAAATAATACAGTATACTAAGAAGATAATTGCATGTTTCACTCATAATAAAAACTGTATTGTATTTCTACTCTGTATTTTATTTTCAAGGTGATACCATATTTGATGTAGTCATCACATCTCAGTTCAACCAGTTTTGACTTTCCTAATCAATTTTGGTTTTGAAGAATTGCATATTGAACTGTGTACACCTGACAATAATAGTGTATTTAAAATACCCTAGATCCTTCCTTGGAGTTGTATATGATATTTATTGGCACAGCTACATCTGTCAATATGTCATTATTAATCACAACATTAGCTAGATTCAATGGATATTTTGTGACTTATTTATCAATTATTTAATAAATTGATAATTCTCCTGGTACTTAATCAATATCTCTGAGCTTCAATATTGAGAAACATCCATTAATAGTCTCACTCACCATATTTGTAAATATTTCAGTTAGGCTATTGTTATGCCTGCAAGGTACCCATTTTAATCCACTTTAACTAAGAAAGAAACTATTTTAGAAATACAGCAAACATCAGAAATTACACATATATCAAGAAGATGAGAAAACATATGTGATAAGCAAAAAAATACAGTAAAAATATATTTTATTCAAAACCTTATAAGTTTGTATTTAGTCATATATAAGAGAGTTCCAAACAAATATTATATCCAAGTAAGTAGCCATTTCTGGGTCCTTAGCAAATATTGCATTTAGAATGTAAAAAGTATACTCAGAGAGATGGATTCTCTAGCACATCATATTAAATCTGGCACAGAGTTGAAATGCAGTTGTTACCTTCATGGTCATCAGGGAGATCCCAGATATCCATCCATAATCAAAACTACTTAAAAACACAATTTGTTAATAGACCATGATAGATGAACATTTTTTCAGGCTGCTGTAACAAAAATACCTTAGACTGAGTAATTTATAAACAACAGAAGCTTATTGCTCACATGTCTGGAGGCTGGGAAGTCCAAAACCAAGGACCCAGCAGATCTGGTGTCTGGGAGGGCTCCTTCTCTGCCTCCTAGGTGGTGCCTTGCTGCTGCATCCTCACATGATGGGAGGGCAAAGGGGCTAAGAAGTTCCTTCAGACCTATTTTATAAGGGTACTAATCCCATGAGGGCAGACCCCTCATAACCTAATCATCTTCCAAAGAATTAGGCTGATGAGGTGACCCTACTTCTTAATATCATCACTTTGAGGTTCGGTTTCAACATATGAATTTTTGGGGGACATATGCATTCAGACCATAGCAATATGTAAGCATAAAGGACAACCCCATGAAAAAGTTAAAAAAAAAATCTAGGAGGCTTTTCTAGGGGTTAATGAGTGTATAGTTCAGACTGAAAAACAAGAACAGGCAAAGACTTGTCAATAACAGACAGAGGGAATAGTTCAGAAATAATTTTGAAAGTGTGCATCAGTATTGAAAGAAAGATCAATTAAACTGTAGAATTTCAGAAATTGAAGAAAGTAGGAAAAGAATAGCTTATTTAGGTAACAATCCAAAAGATTAATTACTGTACTGAATGGAGTTACCATCTTATCAAGAGATATTTGAAATCAACCACTTAAAAGAGGATTATACTCACTATTCTACAATGAATGAAACTTTAGTTCTACATCCAAGAACGGGGGCTTTTATGGGGGAAATAACCCCATGTTTTTCAATAAATGGGGTACTGTAAGTGGTGAAAACATAACGTTACGTTTACCTTGCAGTGGAATTGGAGGGAAACAAAATGAAACAAAACAAAAGGACAGGTAGTTTATAAGAGATTTAAGAACTATAGACCACAGATCCCTATTATTAAAGGATCCTGAAACTTTGGTTACTTCTTCTGTTTGTTATTATTATTGTCTGTTTGTACAGGTAAACAAAATCATACTTAAAATGGAAAAACCTATATAACCCAAAAGTTGTATGTATTTGTTTCCAATACTGTTTAAATAGCAAGACTTGAGAGAATTGTATACCACTTGCTTCCAGTCTTGGGTGGCTTAAGAGAAGAAATTCACAGAATGCTATAGATAAGGTGAGTGGTATCAGCAACTCAGAGGGAAGGCAATTAAAAACTTGCTTCAGCAAGCAAGACCAAGAAAATGGAGGGATATAGGATAAGTGTGATGTATAGGTGTGGCATCATAGAGGTGCACCATTGGAATCTCTGTACAAAAAAGAACTTTTCAACCAACTACAAAGAGTGCATTTAGCTGACAGACCTCAGTTACAGAACCTTTGGAATCCACTGCAGTGTTGTAACTGAGGTCATGCTCTTCCCAAGCAGCCACAAGGCAATGACTGCCTAAGGTGACAGTGCTGGAGTCCAGGCATTTATCCCAAGTGTGGGCCACCTCTGTGGCAATTGTTGCCTCAGGGCTTCCTGGTAGACTAGACAAAGCTCCCCCAGAGCTGCACTGCTATCTGAAATTCAATCATCCTTTATTCCATTCTCTTTTCACAAATGTCAGACCTACATTATTGTCTGAAGACTTTTCCTATCTACCCTTTCCCGCCTTCCTTTTATGTTTTATGAATATTATTAAAAAAATTTTCTTGCACTCCGTTATACAAGGGTCTAAATATAATTTCCTGATACTTTAAAGAGTAAATTTTAATATACTTCACGTACATTAGACCCAGTGAAGTAATCCAGGAGACTGCCTATAGGCAATAGAAGTTACCCTGAACATAAAAATAGCAAGGTGAGAGGAGATCCCACAAGAGGTAAACCAGATGTCACTGGAGCATCTCTTCTTTCTCTCTCACTATGACATCTGCTTCCAAAGGTGTTTCTCCAGGACCTAATCACTATCAGAACTACTGGAACTTTTATGGAAACCACAAGTGGTTTTCAACCTAGGTCCAGTTGCTCACGGCACAGAATAACTAATTGCTGAGACAATTAGGGTTGCCAAGGAAGAAAGGAAATTTTAATATGAAAAATATCTTGTCAGAGAACGGGAGAAGCAGCCTCAAATCCATCTCTCCAACTAAGGGAGAAGAGGGGCTTTTTAAAGAGATGAAGTTAAGAAGGGGTCATGTGTACAGGGCAGGTCATAGTGAAATTAACAAAGAGGAATTAACAAAGGTTTACATGGAGGGGGCAGATTTCTGATGGAAGGGGAGTCTTGGCATCAGGAAGTCTGCCTAGTGGTCTTCAGAATCTCAATTCCTTCATCTTACAGAAATTCTGCCATTTCTGGGAAATAACTCAAAAAGGTCAAGTAGTTAGTTAAGTTACAGGGTTCTAGTCATCAAGCCCTACTTGCCTGAGAATCTAAAACATGAGAGGGCAAGGCTTATAAAAAACATATAAGGGTCATTGAAACATCGAAATTTGTTTATAGAGTAGATTACAGAACTATTGTCACAAAAATCAAAATCAATTTCAAAGATGTTTCATATCCATTCTTAGGAGAAATGAGGGTGTTTTGGGGGGAGGTTTTTTATCTTTTTATTATTATTATTTGATATTATCATGCCTACTAGGAGGTAAGTTCCACAGGGCAATAATTTCTGTTTATTTTGTTCATTCATGTATTATATGTGCCTACAATAGTACTAGTATGTTGTAAGTACTCAAACACTATTAACAGAATGAATAAATAGTTTTTTGTATGTGATGTTATACAGTGTGGGAAAGTGCAATTGAATTTGAATCCTTAATACTCTACACGAAGTACATTTTAAGTCATAACCCACACAGTTTTGTCCAGGAGATGTGAGGGAATATGCACAGTAGAATATGCAATGGTTGACAAAGCGAAGAAAGCTGGATCAGGCAAGGCTGGGATTAAGTTTTTCTCTTGAGTATAACACCATTAATGTAAGACAGCCAGAAATCCACATCAGACTGTATTTAATACATGAGAACAAAACACATTTGTTTTAAATTTAAGCTGGGAGCCACTCCTAAGGAATTCCTTATACAAAATACTTTGAAAGCTTTTTATCATGAAAAGATACTCAAGGATCTGGTCCCTATCTTTCTATGCAGTCACATCTCCAACACTCTGCTTCAAACTTTACATTTTAATAATACCAACTATACTTACTTTTCCACCACTAACCCATTTCTGTCTATAGTTCTTTTAATCATGCTTTTTGCTATAAAGGCATTGGCAAATATTATGTCAGTCTAGTAAACATTTTTAATGAAATAAATCCAATTAAATACATACATAGAGGTATACATATTCCAATAACTGGTTTTTTGGCATCAATTTTTCTGGAAATTTTGATACATATTTTCTTATAGAAACTGTGCTATTCATTTATATGGCACAAATAGCTATTTATTTATTCAAAGGTATCAGTCCTCACATTCTCCAGCTTTGTTCCATGTCAAGTACACTCAGTCCCTTCCAGTCCCTGTATCTATTTTATTAAAATGTGGTTGTGTACATGCAATCCTAAGTCACCAGTGTGGGATAAGAGATATGTGTGTCAGAAGGCAGTGGGGAGAATGGAAATTTAGTCCATGTATTATGGGGCAATAGAAGTGGAAGGTGATTGGGGTAAGCTTCTAGGCACTCTTGGAATTACTGAACACTTCTCCCAAGTCTTGCCTTATTTTTCAGACTGTAAAACCAGAGGTCTAAAACCATTTTACATTTAAACTTTCAAATCACTTTTTTAGATATTCTTTTTCCCTGCATAATTATTGCCAGTCTTCTTCAGCTGTGGTCTTGATATTGCCTTTGTCTCTTTAGTCACATTTTAGTAATGCATCAAAGTATATCTATCACCCTGAAGATAAAATACACACATTGGGATCTTCACAGGAGACACCAGATTCTATGTCATACCACTTCATTCATAGGAAATCGAGGCCCTACTATGCAACAGTACTGTTTATAATAATGGGTTATAAGATTCAATAAAGCTTACACTCTGCTCTTAAAAATCTTATAGAATAATTGGCATGGAAATAGATAGATAGATTTGATCCTAATTATTCACCAGTTTCATATCATATTTCAAACTTGTCTACTTGTAAAGATTTATTTGCAATCCCCAAATCAATACTAGAGGTGCTTTCATGGTCATTTGTGGACAAGCACAGAGTTGAGGTTGAACAAGCCTCTCATACTGTAAACAACCCATACTGTAAACAACGGCTATCATACTGAGACAGGGAACTGGCAGGTATTGCTTTAGGTACTGCCTTGGGCATTGCTGCAGCATTGCCTGAGTCAGGAAGTCTCAAAACAAAAGTTCAAATTACCCTGATCAAAATAGGATGGAGACAGGGCAAATTCCAACTGGTTAGAAGCAAGATGGCAGAGAAATAGAGGGTGTCACCCTGATTCCAGGAAAACACTGCCCCCCTCATGAATACTCCTCTCCTTGCTTAGCCTATGATTAAGCCTTTGCTTAAATAGAGGGGCAACAGGAACCAGGGGACTGGTTCTTTTCTGCAGGGAGTGCTGGCCTCTGCTCTGTTTGTGTAGCAGACTTTCTATAGTTTCTGAATAAATCTCACCTTCACTCTATATTGTGGGCTAACTCCAGAATTCTTTCTTGGGCAAAGCCAAGGACCCACTTGGACTTCAAGTGGTTCTCAGAATTGGGAGTCACTTTCCTGTGTCAATACTGTAAACAACAGCTATCATACTGTAAACACAACTGCACTTTTTGCAGTCTATTTGGTGCCACATTTGTTGCATTTTTGTGCTGTTTTTGGTGATTTTACTATTTAAAATAGCCCCCAAGAATAGTGCTGAAGTCTCATCTAGTACTCTTAAGCACAAGAAAGCTGTGATGTACCTTTCAGGGAAAATACATGTATTACATATTTTTTTTTCAGGCATGAGTTTAATGAATCAATAATACCATACATACAGAAAAAGGAAGAGAACATTGGTCAATCTGTACATGACGCTGCTCCGAAAAGTATGAAAATAACATCTGTAGTGCATGATAAATCTATGGAAAAGATGGAAAAGTGGAAAACTTTGTGGATTCATGAGATGAAAACTGACTTAAAAAAACAAAAAAAGAACAGTGGAGAACATTGTTGTGAGACTGAAAATCAAAGGAATTTATGGTTAGGTTACCCAGAGTCAAGAAAATGTTAAACCTTTCTCGGTTTGTGTTGGCTGGCTCACAAGTCTCAAAAGGAAATGCAGTGTGAAAAATGTTAAGCTGGCAGGCCGGGCAAGTTCCTCAGATCAGGAGGCTATGGAAGAATATTTAAAATACCTGCTAAGTGTTATGTAGGAAATAGATCAGGTAGAAGAACCAGGTTTTCAACATTGATGAGACTGGCTTGTTTGATAATGGTATTGGCAGAAGAATCTGTATAACACAAATGGCTATTTGGTTGACCAAAATGTATGACCACAGCCTTGCAAGAACCTATCCTTGTACTTCCCCTTGGAGCAGTGTTTCAGTATTTGCTAATTCAGTGTTCATGGCTATTTTATAAAACATAGCTAAGTGCAAATAACATGAGTTGACTGCATACACTACATATATACACGTGTGTGTGCATATATATATATACATGCACACATATATATATATAGTAAGTAGATAATGTAGGAGTGTGCTAAGTGGAAAAACGTAGGGAGGCATACACATTATTTGTAGCAAATGAAAGAAATACTTAGCTTCTTTTATTAATTCCTTTTACACAATTTTGCTATTACTTGGTATGAGCCACATACTCTTCAAGAAATATAGAAATGATCCAAAGAGAAAAGCTTTCTAGCCCCATGCAATTTTCCTTTTAAAGCAGGAAAAAAAGCAACCATCTAATAACCAAGTAGAAAACAAGGTGGTAACCAATAGCCATATTCTTCAATGAATGAACTAAAACAGTATAATAATGACTAGAGGGTACGTTATATAGATAATCACCAAAGAACACTTGAAGGAGGTCATATTCCAACAAAGATATAAAAGATTAGAAGTCAGCCATGTGAAAAACTTATCATAAAAATATTTTTCCTTATATGATATTTGCACTTAATTTTGTGTAAAAGCATATTGCCAATTCAGAAATGAATATTTGAAGATAAAGCAACACATATTGAAATAAGAACTGGTTTCTAAATATTTCAGCAAATGAGAATATTAAAAAAATTATCATAGTAATTAAATTTTGTCAATAAGAATAATGAAACAATCACATGATACACTGGAAAACTGTAGTCAATTTTGCATAGTGATTTGTACATTCTAGATTTGTAGTTGGGTACAATCATTGTAGAAAGCTTATCTAACACTGCTAGCAGTTCTGCTTCTAATCCAAACCAGAAACAGGAAATAAAAAGACATACAAAGAGGAAAAGTAATGAATAAAGTTAACCAAAACTTCTAGGCTTTCACATTTGATTTAGGTCAACTATGAATTTTAGATGAATACTTGAATCACAATTCATCTAAATTAGGTCATCCATCCCTGGTGACATATGTATTTCAGAAATTAGCATTGACTTTCAAGTCATTGAAAATATTTCTATTAAACTTTGGAAGAGTTTCAAATAATTAAATATCTAACTTCTATTTTAGATAAGAATTATAAGACTGTATTTCAGAATTGTTTAAAAAAATTAAGATATCTGAATATATTCCAAAGTGTAATGTTTTCATTGGATCACATAGACTAGTATTCTAGCTTAAACTGTATTATGTATACTAATTCATATTATAGTTATTAGAATTTTATTTTAGGGCAGGCTAAGCTATAAAGTAAACCAACTTCTTCTTTGTCCATTATTTAAATATGGCCAAACTCTGTGCTGATAATACATTGTGAGGACACTAAACAAGTATACTCATATATCCATGCAGGAGGGCCCCTCCTGGCTTTTCTCCCATCTTCACTAACTTTGACCCAGGAGAGGAAAAATAACTTATCCAGGTGGTGAATTTAGGAGACAAAACTGAGGGTAGCACCCCTTTCTTACCTCACTAGTGAGGTCAATCTGCCTGCATAGCAGGCAGCTTATTCAGCTCTACACTGTGGGACAGGCTTAAGGGTGAGGCACTCTTGTGAAGAAGTCTGTTGCTGGCCAGTTCTGTCTCCGACTGGGTGTGAGAGCTTCTCTACTTCAGAAATGAAGTTCTAAGAAGCCTAGTTTACTTTATAAACACAACCGTATCTTCCAGAGCTGATATCTTGATCTTCATTTTTCTACTTCTTATGCCTTATTTCTCAAATGGTTCTGAAATCAAGATGGAAAGAACAGATACTATTTAGTGAAATTTAAAATCCTCAGGGTTACAGAATATTTTGGAAAGGAAGAAAATGTGATAGGGAGCCACAGGCATAGTATTTGGAGTCAGAGAGGCTTGAACTCAAATCTCAGCTCTGTTTCCTCTTAGGTAATGCAGGGAACTTACTTATATTTTCAAAATCTAAGTTTAAGTAAAAAATGGAAATACTTCTGGTTAACTTGCAAGACTTTCATGACGATTGAAGATACTGGAGATAAATATACAAGATAAAGAAGGTTCTAAATAAAAGTTCATTATTAATATTAATATTATCTTAATTTTATATTGAAACTGTAAAATTCAAACTGAATTCAAAGTTAGTATGTAGTTAAAGATTTTTTTAAGTCCAGGTGATTGTAATTGGTTTTCTTCACTGTCACAATCATCACTAATTAATTCTTATTAATGTCTTCATAAAATCCATTACTATTACTTTAAGAAACATATAAATTAATAAATTCCATTTCAGTTTATGGAATCATTATAAAATCCAATTTATTTTAAGTTGATTAAAATATTAGGCACTCAACTCAATCATCAAAGAATAAATAGACTATCTCTTAAACTTTCTTGACACGTTTTGACATCAAAATTTGCTTACGTCTCCATCCTTTCTCTTACTCCCTATTCTTCCACCAGAATGACCAAATCATTAATACACACAATTATTTCCCACAATACTATTGGCTCTGTTTCCAACAAAGCAGAAATTATAGGAGAGAAAATTTTAGTTTTCCTCACTATAAATAAAACCTTTTACTTCTGATTCTTAAAGAAGAGATATGGAAATTAGGGTGAATGGACAGAGTGTATTACTTTGCTCTAGATCATATGACATAGTGGCGAGAGTAATGGCTTGTTAGAAGCTCTGCCTGGTGGGGAACCTGTGGACTTGGGGTCACATGTGCCCTTCTGGATCCTTGACTGTGGCCTTTTGACTGAATCCAAATTTTACAGAACAAATCCTGTTATTAAAAGGGGTGCAGCAGAGAAAGATGAAGCTTTTCTCGTCTCCTTTGGTGCTTAAAAAAGAACACCTTGAAATCAGAAGGCCGCAGGTTCCCCACCCCTGCATGCCAGTAGCCTCCTGGGGACTCATTTTCTTTATCTATAAAATAAGACATTGAATCAAATGATGGACTTATACAATCCTGGTTTTTGATTCAACACTAAGCTGATGTAGTCTATCTGTCATATGAATGGCAAGTTAAGGGGCAAGTTTTGAAGGATTCTCTGGGCATTGTGCCTCTTTTATCTGATTGAACATATCAGAACGGTTTCAATGTTTTGACAAGGTACGAAGAAATTTGTAAATCTTTGGACACATCTATATTAAATTGTAAGCCAAGAAGGTGGCCTCAAATATGTTATATTTTTTGATGTGTGGAACTATTTCCTTCAGCACACCAGTGCAAAAACAGTTTTCCATAACAAATGTCATTACCAAACTATCTTAAATCCATCATTTCTGCTAATTAACTACTGGATAAAGACAAACACTTTGGTCTTGGCATTTAAGATGCTATTTATTCTAGAACATATATATATGCATTTCCACTCTTTCCTGAATGAACTATGTACTCCAGAAATATGATTTTCAAATAATCATGATCGAATAAATGAAAATGTAAAAATGAAGCTCTGCTTTCTCATATTTAAAATGAAAAAAATGTACTTTGCAGTCATGAGGAGAGAAGTAAAACATTAAAATATTCTGAAATGTGTTATATATTGTGTTATACATTACTTATACAATTAAAGAATTAAATTAAAGCTGTGATAATAAGAAGTACTAATTTCAATGATGTTTCTTGCAAGAGGCAAAATGCTCAGTCTACTATTTAGAAAGGTAAACTCTAGATTATTAATCCTGTCCGTATTTCTCCTTGAAGTGTATAGATTGTTTTAAAATATAAATTTATATTCTACTAAAGTCTATCCAATACCAAGAGAAAAAACGGAAAGACAAGAGGCAATTTCATTTTCCTACATGTAAATGAAATTCACAACTGCTGTTTGAAACTTTAGGCAGCCAGTCTGCTGGCTGCATGTTGCGTTTTACTGGTAGCTTGAACATATATTTACTTGTATTCTATTATCTTTTACCATTTGATTAGTATAAGACAAACCGAGCATAGGTCTTGCAGAAAAAAGCACATGTAAGAAGGTGTAAAATACCTTCTCAAGTAAATTCACGATTTAAGAAATTTTTCCCAATCATTTTCTACCTTGCTACATAATTGTAATAATAATTTTACTACTCAGGAAGCAGTAAATTATATGAACAAAGGGGGATTTTTTTTTCTTTTCTAGGATGGCAAATGAAAGCATTTGAGATAAGTAGACTTAGGTGTTTATGCACACACAAAAGGGTTTAATAAATTTTAAAAAAATTCAAAATTCACTGCTGTAATCTAAAACCATACCAGTTAAATGGTGGCTTAGTAATGAAGTTTATGGTATACTTGTTTGCGAACATCATAAAATCCTGTGTTAGATTTATGTTTCAAAAGTGCTTTTCAAATATTTTAACACTTTTTGGTATTGTAAATTTTATTCAAAATGGTGCTCATTCTCCTACTGGTCTTTATCCTCTTCTGACATTTCCCCAAATGTGCTGTCACCACTAGGTGCGATTGATTAATTCTAACTAGTAAACGCCTTTTAAAAAATTTAAACTTCTCCAGCTGTTTTTAGAAGTTCCTCATTATTTCCCAAAGGAGATCTCACAGGTTAAGGGGTCAGTCCCTCAAGACAGCCCCCACTGTAGAGGCGAGCTGAAAATGGAGTATTAGGCTACCGACACTTCTGACTTGCTAACTCACGAAACTCAGAAAAATGTTCTACTTCCTCTTTCAGTTTATTACAAAGCATACAACTGAGGAACAGTCAAATAGAAGAGATGCATATGGCAAGGTATGGGAGGTGGGACAGAGCAGAGCTTCTGTGCTCTCTGCAGATGCACTACCCTCCCAGCACCTTGATGTGTTTGTCGATCTGGAAGCCTTCCAAACCCTGTCTTTTATGGTTTTATATGCGATCTCATTACATAGGCATGATTGATTCAATCACTGGACATTGGTGATTGGAGTCAATCTCCAGGCTCTTTCATCGCCCAGAAATCAAGGAGTGGGCCTAAAAGTTTCAACCCTCTAATCACATGTTTTGTTCCTTGGCAACCAGGCCCCATCCCAAAGCTATCTAGTCACTTTATTAGCATAAACTCAAGGTATGGTTGAAATCAGCCCTATTATTAATAATAAATGATGCTCCTACTCAGTCATATCAATCAGGAAATTCCAAAGGTTTTAGGAGCTTTGTGCCAGGAGCTAAATTGGGGAAAAGGACCAAATATATATTTTTTTATTATACCACAATTATAAAGGCTAATATTTATGCATCTTTTCCTTTCCAAGTTCTCCTTCCTTAACTATTGGAGAGAACAGTTCTAGCAGACTCTCAAATATTGAAGACTGATTAGATAACTGAAGAATTATTTAGTTCCCCATTATCTTCCTCTTCTTTTTAACTTGTGGTAATGATAGTTTGGCATCTCTCCCAGATATTGAGGAAGAATAATATTTTAAATCTGTGGACTTTGCTGTTTTCTTAGTAGCAGTCTATGAAAGGTCAATAAACAATTGTAATTACAGTCAGTCCTCCATGACTGTGTGAGTTCCGCATCTGTAGATTCAAACAACCAGTGATTGAAAATACTCAGGTGAAAAAATATGTCTGTACTGAACAAGTACAGACTTTTTTCTTGTCATTGTTCCCTAAACAGTACAAAAAATTACATAGTATTAGGTAGTATAAGTAATGTAGAGATGATTTTAAGTATATGAGAGGATGTACATAAGTTATATGCAAATACTGCACCATTTTATATCAGGGACTTGAGCATCCATGGATTTTGGTACAGGGGATTCCTGGAACCAATCCCCCATGGATACTGAGGGATGACTGCAATAGGAAAAATAAGGCTTAGGACTTGTCTGTATATTACCAGTGTATTCAGCTTGATAAACCATATTAGATTCTTTTACTACTTTTGTTTTCTGCATATGTCTTTTTTTTGTATCCAATCTCAAAGACCTTTTAGGAAAAAGTTGTTTTATATATTTGTTATATTCCCCAAAGCACTAAATATACTTTAATATAGTAAATATTTCTTAAAATTTATATTCTGTGCATTTATTAACATCTATCTGCATGTGGCATTTTATATAATTCAGAAGTGAGTTTTTTGTGAATTTATACTCGAGTAATGAATTAAGGAATGAAAATAATTGAGAAAGGAAACAAAAGAAGAGCATGTGAAAAAAATAGGCAATTTTTAATGGTTATTTTAAAAATAGATAATCTTAATAAATATGTTGGTTTTTCTTTGCAGAAAAAAGTGCAATAAGGAGGAGGTTAAGAGCCACAATTCAGAAAATCCTGGTTCTATTCCCAGCTTCACTAATACCTAGCTCTAAAACATCTGTCAAGATGCATTCTGAGTTTCCTGCCACTAAGAAACATGTGTGATAAAAGTCTAGACTTTTAGTGCAAATAAGGAACCTTCACATAGATTTGCTATATGTTATTAACCCTTCTCGCTAAGAGGCAAACAAACAAATGAACAAACAAACAATAAAAAAGAATATATAATACCACTGCAGGTAAGTTTGTAGGACTATGATTATACAGTGATCAAAATAAATTACATAAACGTTAAGATTTTGTCATGTGTCTATACTAACTGTTGTGATTTTAATGAAGCAAGTATTTATTGATTGCCTTTTTTATTGAAGCAAGTACACTATGATAAATACATTGAGTAATATGATGAGGAAAAGATACTTGATTCTTTTCTTCATACAACTTATATTCCACTGTAGTTATCTATTGAACAAACAACTACATAAATAAATATATAATTCCATAGGGATAAAGAGCTGTACTAGAAACAATCGAATCAGGGGATTGTTTCCTGAGGATATTAACTGAGAGTTAAATAAACAAATAAGTAAGGGAGATAGGTGGTTATTATAGTGTTTTTAGGACTGGAACAACAGGTAACCAGATAAAATTCAAGTTAAAATGTTAGAGACTTAATTGGTTTTGGATTGCTTAATGTTTGAAAGGTGTTAAATAATACCATAAATAATAAATAAACTGACTAAATTAAATATAATAAAATATTTTCTTATAAACAATAAAGCAGAATGATGTTAGACAATGCATATAAAGTTTTTTTTTCATTTGGAAAAAAGTCACCTAAATATTATTAACATAACTATTAAAAAATTATAAAGTAGTATAATATGGTTAAAATTATATATTTTAGAGTTCCTAGTTGGAAGCAAAAGAACTCACTTTAGTTTGTTTAAACAGAAGAAGAATTTTTAAGGGATATTAGGTAGATCAAATAATCTTTAGGAAGGGCAGAGTTACCAGGCCAAGAAGAACGTAACCAGAAAAAGTATCCAAATCACTCCAGTAGAGAGCTAACTCATAAATTCATGCCACCTCCCTCATCTGGGCACAGGCACCAAAGCTCATGCCATAGAATCCTGAGGGTTAGATGTCAGTGGAAAAACATTTTCCACTGATGCCTCTGGGAGCTTGAAAACCTTCAACCAAACTTCATCTCAATTACCAGGAACAGACTCCAAAAAGTAACTACCTCACAATAATTCTCTCTTCCTAATTCAAGTCTCATAAAAGTGTTATCTAATTGTCAAAGCATAGGTCACATGTTTTTATCTTAGGTGCAAAGGTAGGTAAAAAGTTGAATTTAACTCCCACTTTGAGAATGTGGGCTCCATACTATGGGAATTACTTCATTAAAAGCACAGAATGTAAAAGATGCCGACACATAGCAAATACTGCCCACTACAAATGATTTACAGGCAGAATACAGATTTTCATGAAGAAGAAAATACTTAAATCAGTTTTTGAAAAATGGATAGCATTGAGACATACAGATACCAAAAGACAAATAACCCTGGGTAGATACTGATTTCACCACACATTATAGATGAATTCAACTTTATTTTCATTTGTCCTTTTATTCATTTTGCAAATATGTATTGATTCCCTATAATACTCCAGACACAGTTATAGCTAAAAGGAATAAAGCAGTGCCATAAGGAAGCTTATATTCGAGAGGAGGAGTTAGAAAAAGAACAAATATTCAACAACAAATATGTAATAAAAACATAAGATACGTTCTATAAAGAAAAATTAAGCTTTAAATAAGGAGGTAAGTGGGGATGTCCACTTTGTCATTAATGGTAGACAAAGCTTTTGGAAAAACTCTCCTTTTGCAGAACAAGTAGATTCTGGGGAGTATTCACAATCTGAGATGCTAGTCTCACAAGATATAAGGAAAGTCTAAAAAGAATCTCACACAATGAAAAAAAGATCTATGTGATATGGTTGGAACAGTGGGTCTCCTGAATCCTAGGAAATGAACATCTGGAATGGGGTTGCCCATAGAGCAGTTGCCAGTAAATCTAATTTATGGATTACTATACAGATACTGAAACTTGGGCTGGTGGTGTATGATGTGCTCACTAAACCTGAGCTTCTCAGGTGAGCCAGGATCCTCAATAAGGACTAATGTGATTTCCCTGTCAGTGGAGCCCTTAATCAGATAGATAGAAGTAGAAACAAATTCTTTATGGAGGAAAGCTTTTCCAATTTGGGTCTATGGATCTCCCACAGAGGAGGATAAAGTGATCATTCCACATTCAAAGTATATTCAAAGTTCTTTTATATTCAAAGTACACTTAAATCACGTGATAAAACAAACCAGTATTAGTGTCAATCAGCAAGAAAATACACCAAGAAGTTAAAACCTGAACATAGTGGAATGATTAGATACAGAATATCAAACAAGTGTAAATGAAATATATGAACAAATTTAGGAAAAATGAAGGAATACACAAGCCTCAAAAGACGATGATGAATGCATAGGTAAATTAAAAATAAAACAAAACTAAACTAACAAAAATTTAAAAAGCCTCCTAGAAATGAAAACTACAATCATTAAAAATTTTGAACATTAATCAATAGACTATATAGCATATTAGATATAGCCAGAGAATTAATTAACTGAAAGTTAACACCAAAGAATTAATCTATAATGAGGCACAGAAAAATAAAACAAAGATGACAATATAAAAATGCTATTAAAATCTATTGAGGATAGATTGAGGTTATCCAATTGCAGTTTCAGAAGAAGAAATGATATTTAAAGAATTAACAGTTACAGATTTGGTGGAAGGTATGACAAACATGAATCTATAAAGTCAAGAAGCAAAATGCATCAAAACAGATACAAATAAATAAATATATGTCAAGATAATTTATAGTAAAACTGTAGAATACTAAAGACAAAGATAAGAGCTTAAAAGAAGCTAAAAACTAAAAAAGAACAAGTTACAAAGAAATGGCTTTTAACTTGACAGCAGACTCCTTGGCAATAACATTGGAAGCCACATACAGTGGAATAAAATCTTCAGAGGTCAAGAGAAAGTAACTGACAACCCAGAACTGTATATACAACAAATCACAAAAGAAGATAAAGTAAATTTGAAATGTTGATTAAAAAAGTAATATAGTTTACCGCCAAGACACCTGGACTAAAGAAACTCATAAAATGTGGACTTAGGAAGAAGGACATTGAATATAAATGAATAGTATAAAGTGCAAACAGAATGGTAAACAAATAAAATGAGAAATATTAATTAAATGCAAATGACCATTGTCAATAATAATAATAATCTAATTTATGGATTTAAAAAGAAAGAACTAAAAGTATTGGAAAAATAATATGTATGTTGGGAAGAGGGAATCATAATCTAAGTATTTTAGCAAGTCTTATACTGTTCATAAGAATGTTTAAAATATTATTTGAATTGTTAATGTAAATATACATGGGAGATTTTAAAAGTAACTTCCTGTAGAACAAGGATTAGCAAAGATTTCTATAAATATTTTAGGCTTTGGTGTTCAGGAATTCTCAGCCTCAACTACTCAACTATGCCATTGTTGCTTGAAAGCAGACAGAGACAATACATAAGCAAACAAACATGGTTATGCTTCAGTGAAGCTTCATTTATAAAAACAGAAATTAAGCCAGATTTGTCCCCCCGGGACATAAATTAAAGATCCCTGTTCTAGAATATAAAATATCCAAACCAGTAGGGAAAGACAAAGAGAGAGAGAGAAAAAGAAGAATGTAATAAGAAAATTTTTTAAATGATGCAAAAAAATGATTTCAAAAGGAAGGATGAGAATTATAAAACACAAGCATAGAAATGTAGGACTCATAGCCACTATAAAGTACAATGGCAAAAGAAAGCCAATGTATGAATAAATCAAATTAAAACTTACTAGTTAAAAGGCATGTAAGAACAAATAGGATGAAGAAAAAACAACTATTACCAGGAGGTATTTTTAAAGGAAAATACTAGTAAATGTTTAAATGGGAGATTATGGTGTGTGCTTTCAGAGGTGGGGGTGATGTACACAGTGTTTGCTACTTTACATAAGGTATTCCAGGGGGCGTTCAATGCTCAGTCAATATTTGAGCAAAGTCTTAAGTGAGGAAGCTCTAGGATAGAGCTTCACAGACAAGCAAAAACCTCGAATGAATGTGAACTTGGTGTTTTGGGGCCAATGAGACTGGAACCAAGAGCAATGGAGGGAGAGGGGAGAAGTGAGGAGAGGGGAGGGATGGGGACACAGCAGGGTACAGGTAGTAGGGGGAAATTTGTTTTTCTTTTGGAAAACAGCTTTTATGTAGATTGAGCCATCCACCAATTCTTTTAAATGATTTATGGAAATTAAAAAGTATCTATTATCTATAAAACATCCTCCTCCATTTTATACTATATATGTATTAACTTAATTTTTTCCAGGGAAAATACTCATACTCAAGGTGATACACTAAGCCCTAACTATTGATACCATTAAGTGTCTTTTTCACCTCCAATGCTGGGGCTTTATTTTTTCCATAAAGATAGCAAAAGACAGCTGGGGTACCGAATGCCTGGTGGTGGGAAGCAGACATGAGAAAAGGAAAGGGATTTTGGTGATATCAGAAATCTTCTTCCTTGACCATTTTACTTTATTGGTCCTAATAATCAAATTATATAATGATCTTTATAGGAAAAGAGATAACTTTTTTGAGCTGGGTATATTCACTTGGGTTGTTATCCACATTTCCTTTTAAGTAGTTGTCCAGTAGAAAATAAGCCTTATCATAGTATGAGGATAAAACTACCTAACTAGTTATATTTAGATGTGTGTGTGTGTGTCTGTGTGTGTGTCTGTGTTTCTGTCTGTCTGCGTGAGAGAGAATCAAATAAACAATGAGTAAGAAGCACTTTGAAAGTTAAAAACACTCTGCATATTTGAAATATTACATGAGCATTCAAAGATGTCAATAAGCAGCCCCAATTTTATAGAGGACAACTGAATTATTAAGACGTTAAACTGATCTTAATAATCAAAGCTGACTAGTATACTGTTAAGTTTTTAAATATGTACCTTTATTAATATTATCTTGAATGCACACATGAAGTTTCTGGAGCACAATATATTAATTTTTACTTCATAGCAAATAACAACCAGTATCTTCCCCAATCCTTACCCTTGGGTTGACAGCCAAATATCATCCTTATTGTAGGTGAGGAACACTGAAAAAAATGAACCTAGCTGTTAAAATGCATGTTGTCCCACACTCCTCCTGAAAAAAAAAGATGAAAAGCTTTCACTCTTTTTTTGTGCCCTACAAGGCCAAGATGATGTGGTCAGTGTAGCAATCGGGTCAGGATAGCAAATGACAACCTGCTCAGCTGAGAGCATACACTTGTGCATCTCAAGGTCTACCAGGGATTCTGCACAGTCTAGTCCAAGGTCAGTCATGTGCTTTTCACCAGGGAAGCCTAAGCAGCAAGCAGGGCACATCAAGTCCATGGGCTCCTTCTTGAGGGCCTGTATGATCAGTGTTTGCCTGAAGTTGGGAAGGTAGATGCCACATAAAGCTTATGCCACAGAGGTAGCACCAGGCAGACTGCACTTTCAACACCTAGCAGAGGTCTTTGCATTCTACCAGAGAAGGTTTAGGTCTCAAAGGAGATAACACAGGCCTTGTGGAGTTCATTGGCAATGAGGCTTTGGTGCACATAGTCATAAGAGGTAAGATTGTGCTAGCAAATAAACTCTGCCTTCTCAATCATCTTAATTGTGATGATGATAATGTACCCTTTGTTCACCTGACAGACATGTAAATCCTTCATCAGCCCTGCCCTTTGCTCCTCCAGGATCAGATTCTAATGCAACACCTTGTACAGGGGAATGATGGTATTGTTATGGCCAGGGGTGTAAATCTGTATATCATCAAACATCTTCCACATCTTCTCAATATAAACCTGGGTTCTCTCCAGCATCTCAGATTTCTCTGCTGCTTTTTGCTACAGAATATAGAGGCTGTCTCAGCATCTTCCTGAAAAAGTTCAGGAGCTGTACATTGGACAGGTTCTTTCTAGATCCTGTACATTCAGGTTGAAGAAGGCTCTGGTGGTGTTGGACTAGTCCTGAAAGATCTGGCTTGTCTCCTCATGGAGGGAGCCACACTGATAGGCCACTTCCATGCCTATGTGGTGGCTGTGAATGGAGCCAATGATGTGACATTTAACCTCCAGCCAGCAATGTCATCTTCCCTGAAGGTCAGGCCTTTCTTCATGTCCTAAAAGGAGGACATGATATTGGTCAAGTAGGGGTTCTTATAGACATTGTTGGCTTTCTAAGAAGACAGTAGCCTCTCATGCAGATCTGGCCCCACAAAGCCAGCCTGACTTCATGTTCTGATTGATGTGTATGCCCTGGTTCCATAAGAGTCCTCCAGCATGCCAGAGGCTGCCTGGGCCTTGAGAAAGAGAGTGACATTACTGGGCCCTGTTTCATAGACCTATATCTGGTCATCTTCTCTTTGGAATCTGTCAGGAAGGTGCCAGCAGCACAGCCCCTGCCTATGAGGAATATCTTAGTGGTGCCAATTTCCAAGATGTTTTTCATTAACATCCTGCCATCACTGAGCTGCTTAAACTATGTTCTGTTGAGTTCCTTGGTGTCAAGAAGTTGATGCCTGGCATCAGGGTCCAGAGGCCATTGAAAGAGAGTGTCTCCTGCCATTTGGTCAACACCTCCTTGGTAATGGTGAGGATAAGGATCTTGATGATCTTCTCCATGGTGATGTTGTTCATCTGGTCCTGCCAGGACAGCTCCCAATTCTACTCCTCAATGAAGTACACAGTGTTAATATGCTCCAACACTGTCACACTTCTATCATTGAAGCTGCCAATGGGTACCTTAAGTGAGGTCTTCTTGAAAGACTCACATAATTAGGTGTTGGTGTAGAGCTCTGACTTTGGGATCCAGATGGTCTCCTCTGTGAGTAGCAGCAGAATCAACCCATTCATCTTATCAGCTTATCATGACAACACCACTGCTGAAGCTAGTTTTGCATTACCTACTCAGGCATGTAGGTGTCATAATACACATTGGTATTGTCCTTGGCACTGATAGAATACTTCTTGTGTCTTATCCAGGTAGCCCCTGGCACAAGTAGTTTTTAGGAGCAGGAGATAGCACTTTCCTGGGATCTGTTCTGCCACTTGTGGATAGCTGTGTATCCAGTGATTTTAGGCAGTGGTCTCTGGAGTTGAGACCCTTTTTCAGAGCCTGGAATGGGAAGACTTTCTGCCAAGAGTAGAATACTCTGTAATCCATCACAGACTCCTCTGCTGAGAGCAGCTTCTCATGTATCTCAATTTCCACCAATCTGTCATTCACTATCTCAACTGTGGTCAGTCCAGCACTCATGGTAAAGTTGTCTATATACCTGCTGCTCACCTGCATCTCCAGTGAATCCCTGGACACCTCCAGTAGGTCTTTCTTCAAGGCGTCATAGATGCTCAGCTATTGCCTCGTTTCCTTCAGTCACACATCCTTGATCACAGCTTGCTGCACATCCACTTTTGCCACCACTCACATAGAGAGCTAGCCCCACTATGCTGCAATAAAGGTCATAATCAATGACCCTGCTTTCAAACAGTCAGTCCCCGGTACCAGGGCATGCAGTCTCTCAAAGCAAAACTGGCCATTATGTTAATGTTGCTAGGCCATAGTGATGACATACACAATAACTTTAAAACCAAAGGCCTATTTAACATCATTTTACCATAGTGGCTGGCAATTTAGTAGCTACAAACAGGAAGAAGCAAAATAAATGACAAAATACAACAACAAAAAAATATATTATTTTCCTTTTATAGAAAGAGGCAGATACATATGTTTTTCTTTTCCTTAGAAAGAGGCTGTCATGGTTAATTCTTATGTGTCAACTTGACTGAGCTAAGGGATTCCCAGGTAGCTGGTAAAACATTATTTATGGATGTGTCTGTGAGGGTATCTCCAGAAGAGGCTAGAATTTACATCAGTACACTGTGTAAAGAACATCATCCTCAACAATATGGGTGGGCATCATCCAACCAATTGAGGGGCAAAATAGTACAAAAAGGCACAGTAAGAGTGAATTAGGTCTTTCTGCTTGAGCAGAGCAGTCCATATTCTTCTGCCTTGGACATTATGGCTTCTGGTTTTGGGGCCTTCAAACTTGAACTGGGAAATATGCCATTGGTTCCCCTGGTTCTCAGGCATTTGGGTTTGGACTACAGTTACAATACCAGTTTTCCTGGGCCTCCAGCTTACAGACTGCAGATCGTGGGACTTCTCAATCTACATAATCTACATAATCACATAAGCCAATCCTTCACAGAAAATCTCTCTCTCTCTCTTTGTGTCTATATATATATATATATATATATATATATATAAAATATATATATAAAATATATATATAAAATACATGATATACCATATATATAAAATATATAATATATCACATATTATTGGAGAGGCATTTAAATCAGACAAGGTATTAAAACAAAATAAAGCAACAGAAAAATACTCTTCTTAGAATTGAAAATGCATTCTATTATTTTTTCATAATATTGAGTTTTTTTAAGCATGGGACCAAACATATTTTGTATTTGAATGTCTGTATGAAAAGACCTGAGAAAAAAAGAGGTCAGTTACAATAACCACAAGAAATATTGCTTTTAATGATAGAACATTTTTTAAATTAAAATTTTACCAAAGTAATGAATTTTCCACAATCTCAAAGATGCTGAAAGCTTAGTTTCACTTTCTTTTAACTGGATTTTCTCCACAATGAAAGTATTTATAATTTACATCACTGATTTAATTTTGAAAATGGAAACTGATTTATATGGAGTTTTATGCAGGAAACAAAGGTGGATTTAAAACCGAATAATACATAATACAAACATAAGAAAAAAAAAGTATTCTACACTTTTAAAGTTGTACAGAAAAGCAGAATCAAGTGTATACCTTTCCAATCTAAGCAAAATGTATTGTTGTGGAATCCCCAAAAATAGTCTCCACAATGCTACAATGAAGTAGAGCAGCTATCACATCATTACACAAATGGGAAAGTTTAGGATGATAAAGGACACATGAGTTGGGTTCGTAAAAGCTGGGGCTAATAACAAGTTCTTAGAGGAGTTCATGGTTTAGTCATCTGAGTAACACTCTATATGAACCAGAATATTTCATTTTCAAGAGACAGAATTCTTCTTCATACCCATACAATCAAATAAAAAATAAAAAAAACCCTTTTCATTTATGTTAGTGAAACCTCTAGGAATAGATTTCATATCTTGCTGCTGGATCTGGTTGCTTAAACCATTTCATCAGGACTAAGTCTTTGTCTCTGTCTCTCTCTGTCTATCTCTGTCCACCTCTATTTCTGTCTCCCACACACACACTTCTGGTTTCTTTAAACTGAATTGATTCTCAAGCATTCTTTCATGATTTTGTGCCACAATGGTTGGCAGTGGCTTGGAATCACCTCCAATTAGCTTACCAAATCTAGAATTCAAAGAGTTCTAGTGTATGTCCTGGGTTGTCTCTTTGGGTCAACCAGGATCATTTGTCCATCCTTGCAGTAACTGGATAGGACTATGGAACATAGATTGTGCCGGCCTGGGTCTTGGGTCATCCCTTAGAACCACAAGTGTGGGGTCAGTCCGTCCTAAAACACATAGATCTAGAATTAAGGAAGGTTGTTGCCCAAACAAAAAATATAGACAAAACAAAAACAAAAACTGTTACTAACTGTACTTTCACTGTCCCTAGGGTAAATTGACTATGTATTGGGAAATGTTTCTTAATTTGTACACAAGTGTACTGATTGTAAACTAGTATTTCTTTAGCTGTGTGTGTGTGTGTCATAATAGATCTTTCTAAAGATGTTTGGTTAATTTAAAAATGTTACTAAAACGATAGGACTTTCAGGGTTAATAAATTTGTCCACAGGAGAAAATAAGTGGGAATAAAAAAATCCTGTATCGATCCATCCCCACCTGGGCCCACTCCTGTCTGAAACATTGTCATGCTCACTCCACCGCCTTCAGAGTTCTAAGTAGCCTGCCCAGGTCAGTATCCTAGCAAAACACTTTGTAAGGAAAATTGAAAAATAAAAGTTTTAAAAACAGAGTAAAGTAATATAAAGGAATCTGAAAACAACTTTTTAACAAATAATATATGGTAATTTTTCCATGCTAATTTCATTTTGATAGTTCCTTTGAAAATTATCTTTTGCAAAATATTTCCTTTCAAAAAAATGCCCTCATAGTACTTCAACCACTCACATTCAAATGTTTTTTCATTTGCCTGCTTTCCTTAAGAGAACTAGTAAATGTGTGGATAATGCTGCAAATAGAGAACAGCCACAGGAAACAGTAAAGACATTTTTTTTAATCTGCCAAAAAAAATTTAACTTCTTAGCATCCTCTGTTTTTCTATCCAAAATTAATCTCCCTTTCACACCTCAAAATGTCAGCACTGTCTGTTTTAAGAGCTGATGCCACACTTTTAAAATATTTATTTTATTGTTCTTCAGCTCTTCCAGGGACTGTACAAAAGAGTATGTATTTAGGCCTTTCAAACAAAAACTGATTTTCTTGATGTATACTTCCTGTCTCTATATTTCTGGCATTTGCTACGTAATTTAAAATAAAAATTGGTTAAATTGGAATTTATTCTTATGATTAATATCCCTGCCATATTTTTTTCATTTTTTTTCTTTTTGCACAGAATACAACTTTTTTACTCAGATCTACTGCACTCCCAAAATAGGATGAGATAATGGGGGAAATGTAGCTATATCAACAATGTAAACTAAAGACTAGCTAAAGTGAGGCTGACAAATGAAATATTCAGCAAAGTATAACACTATGTTCTATGTCCATCTGCTTAGAAGATATCCTTTCAAACTGTTAAGATAAAAGTCTGCAGAAGAAAATTTATTGCACAAAACTATTGTTAAAAAAACTTTAGACAAATTAAATGTGACAGAGTTTAATTAAGCAAAGAAGGATTCATAAATTGAGCAGCCCCCCAATCTAGAATACATTCAGAGTGATTCAGAGGCTGCCACATGGTTGGATCATATTTATGAACAGAGATAAGGAAGTGACATACAAAAAACGGGAGTGAGGTACAGAAACAGCTGGATTTGTTAAAACTTGGCATTTGCCTTATTTGAACACAGTTTGAGCAGCAGGCCTCTTGTGATTGACCAAAACTCTGTGAATTGTACAAGAGTAGTTTACAATCTGTTCACACAACCAGTTAGGTTACAGTTCACTCTGTACAGAAAAAGCTTTAGGCCTAACTTAAGATATGTAAAGAGGCAGCTTTAGGCTAAACTTAATATAACATTTCCCCCCCTTTCGCTCAACTTCTCAATTTGGACATTACTCTGCCACCATTATAAATAGACTTATTTGGTCTCAAATTCCACTGGGAAATAGAACAGTGGTTTTTATAAGGTGGGAACAAAGAAAGAGAACAATAGGGAAAAAAAACTGGTTATTTCAGGTTACTTTTATATAAGGGTTGGAACAGGGGATAGTTCCTTATTGTGCTGAATTATCCTGCTTTTAGGAGAAAAAATAGCTTGTCTGTTTTATGGTATATCTGCTTCTTTAAAATTCATGGTCTTAGATCATGAAGGGTTTGATTGTCCTCAGTTGATGGACCATGAAAAGCTTTTTTTACCTGGCTAGATTTTTCTGTGTTTAGCCATTAAGCAATCTAGAGTAATTCTAATATCTATGATGACTTTAGCAAAATAATTTAAATGAGTCTGTTGTGCAACCATAGCCTTTGCAGTGGAATCGCCTACAGAGCCTATAATGAGAGATACATTTCTAATTTTTGCCTAATTTACTCCAAACCATGGGAAAAGGAGTTTAATAAATTATGCCCATCCAGAAGGATAAAAGCCTCCTGGCAATGTTCTCTATAATGTGGTTAAAGCGGAGTGGACAAATGTTCTGTTTTTGACTAATTATGGAGCAGCAAAGGTACTATTGACATTTCTTGTCCTCATTGGCCCTTCATCTTCCATCCGTCAAGGCGTAAGTTTGCCTATGTGTAAGATTGGCTGTAAAATCCTCCACAAATAAAAGTATACCTTATCGGTACCAAAAGGCCTTGTTTTCCAGTTCTATTGCCAATAGAGGCAGAAACAAGGGAAATATGAAGATAGATAAGAGTCTCATAATGGCAGAGAAGTCCTGATCTTTGATCTTGGGGAAGCTGTCCACATCTAGGATGTCATCTGCTTCTGGAGAGACATTTCCCTCATTAGCTTTACTGTAAGTTCTCCAATGGGTGTACCGTTCCAAGAATCTGGAGGGCCCCTTCTGAGTTGTGAGATTATGGACCTAAGGTTTGAGGTCCTAAACTTTTGCTGCAATATGGGCAGCAAGGTCAGTCTTTCTCTGATGTCATTTCCAGGTGACCAAATCTCTGGGTCCTAGATCATGAAGTGTTTGATTGTCCTCAGTTGGTGGAGCATGAAAAGCTTTTATTTTTACCTGGTGAAAACACACTTTGGCATAATGCATTAAAGCCTTGAAACATGTAGTAATATCAGAGTTTAGAAGCAGAAGATACATGAGGTTCTATTATTAGTGGTACAGGCCTTCCAGTGACTCTTTCGTAGGAAGTCAATTTATGTTTTCCATTGGAAGTGGATCTGATTGTCATCAATTTCAGTACCTTTGACCAAGGCAATCCAGTTGATCCAGTTTGCTTTGCCTAATACTGTTGTATCTGTAATACCTTATTTAACTGTTTTACAACTTGTCCAGTGAAAGAAGTGCCTCTGTTGCTGGAGATTTCTCCAGGAATGCCCCAAAAGGGAAATACAATTCCTAATAACATTTTAGCTGCTATCATAGCATTAACCTTCTTGCATGGGAAAGCTTCTATACAACTAGAAAACATGCATTTAAAATAGCAATTGAATGAAATCCCTTTATTAATGTTCAAATGGCCAATTGGGTAGTAGAAATATACCTGAAGTTTTGATTGTCTTCATGGGATTATGGGTTTGACAAATCAAACATTGGTCATAAACTCTTTTAGTAATTTTGAACAGTCAGCACACCAATATATATGTTAGGAACATTTTATTTCTTCTATGATAAGTCGTGGAATGCAGAGCTTTTACTAATACAAGCTTCAAGGACTCAGGAAGGACTAGACGGCTGTCTGGCTCTCTGTGAATCCACACTACATTGAATTTATATCCTCTTGTACCAATTTTGTTTCTCCAATATAGGAACATAGTACTGTTTATTAAATGGTTTATCATAGGTAATTTGACTTGGACTATAAAATTAATTCAAAGTGTGTATCTTTACCATTTCAGTTGTGGCTAAATTAGCATGAAACTCTGGTGAAGTATATTCTTGGTATTCAATTAATTCTTATGCTACTTGGATTAACAGTTTTATAAACCAGTCAGTCTATTTGTTAAAGTTCTTGGAATTCTTACCCAGTCCAAAAGATATAACCCTAAAATTATCATACACTTGTATTCAAGAGTGCTTGTTAGGGTCTTTTTCAACTTGCCATGAATCTCCTTGAAGGTACACCACCTTTGGATTTTACTGGCTTGTAAAGAGCTTTCAGAAAATGCATCAAAATTAAACAATTAACTGTGGATAAGACTTAAAATGGTCATGGTTATAGATGTAATTGACAAGGAAATTTGGCTATTTATGTGGCCTACAATAATTTAATATAATAACCATAATTATGAATGATAACATATACCCAGACATGTCAAAATTTTAGAAATCTCATATAATTTTGGAACACATATTAACATATCCATAAAATTATAATTCAAAGGTTAAACATCATTACTTATTTGACAATATTTCCCATATAATTTAACATATCAAATAAGCCTGTTTATTATTTCTTTTTTGGATGGTTCAGGTGTAACATCTCAAAGTTAGTTTGTGGTCAAAAAGATTTAACTGTGAATTTGAAATTTGATTTTGGAAAGCCTGTCAAATAAATCAATGGTTTAAAACAATTACTCACAATAGGGTCACAGGTCACTATAAAATAATAGTCATTTATTTAACCAAAGCGATAATTAAAAACTTTTACTCTTTGATAGAAAGGAGACTCAGTTTTGCAAACAATCAGAAGACCTGAAAAAGACAGCATGAGACAGATTTTGTCTCTCCTCTTCTCTTTTTCTCTCTTTTTTTGCAGTTTACTCAAAAAGTGAAAAAAAAATCTTTTACTATCTCTTATCACTACTACATAAAAATCTGTTTAAAAGAGAAAACCAAATTTTGTTTTTGTATTAGTGTATTATTAATACTAACACTGAGTTTTATAAAATCTATAAACAAATCCATTCTATCTCAGTCTGCTTTCAAACACACAAGATAAGATTTCCATAAACATTTTATAACATCTTATTTTTTTCTTTTTTTCCAGCATTTTATTTTAATTTAGTTTTATCTATATCTTTTAATTTTATTTCTATTTGAATAATCCTTTAAATAACCTCTAAACTGGACAAAATTACTTTTCTTTTAGCAAAACCACATCCTTATGTCTTTTTTATAGTCTTCTTCACCAAAAACACATTTTGCTTTCTTTATGCACTCTGTATATGAAATTATTTCTCTTATATCTAGTATTTTTAAATACATATATTTATTACAAATTTAACTTTTAGTAACCCAAATTTTTACCTAGGAAGTAAGTAATTTTGAATTTCTTGAAAGTAAGTGAATGAAGGGGTGAATGAGGAAGTATACAGAGAGACGAGACAAGCATTAGTCCCTGGACATGTCTTCATTTAAAGTTTAGAAGAGAAGGAAGAGCCAAAAAAAAATAAGTTTTGTAAAATGGATACAATTTCAAAAGGAATATTGAGAAATGTAGGTTTGAAAAAATAAGATCACAAAAGAGAAAATAATAATGACAATGACAATGTTTTTCAGTCACTGAGGCCTCACAGTCATGCATCCGGCAGGCACTATGTTGAGTACTAAAGGTTGGCCACATTTTTTTTTAACTATGTCTGTGGAAAATGAAAAAAGAATAACATGCTTTTTCTCCCCTCCAGAGATGATAAAGTATCTGAGAGATAAACCTAACATTTCTGAAACTAATACAGAAATACTTATAAAATGTAAATCATTCATTGCTGCATTTCATGGAGGCAGATTTCAATGTCTATAGGGTATTGGGGAATGAAGTATCCAGCCATGAATCAAGAGAAATGAGACAAAATATCTTGAAAAGTTAGTATGATTTAATACGGTTAATTGTAGAAGGAATTCTAGACAAATGTAAAACTTGAGCATAAAAACAAAAGCTGGAATGATCAGCACCTACCATCTCTGAGTTGAGTGTCATAGTTCCTAGAGCGGAAGGATCTGATTAAAGAGTGACAAGATATAAATATAAGAATAGTTAGGGTGTGGCCACATTGGACATAGAAATGCACACAACCGTTGCTTTTTATTGAGGTCAGATAACAGTTAAGACTTGTGAACTTGTGTTTAGACACATTAGATCTAACTTATCTCAACTAGAAATGGTGCCAAAATATGAGTCATAGATTTTCAATAAAATATGATTAGGAAATAGCAAATGGAAAGAATTCAGAGCACAATTTTCTTAATTTATCACAAGAAAAAAGAACATTGGAAAGTTTTTTTATTTAAGAAATCAGAGTTTGATGCCTTTATTACTTACCAGATGAGCACACTACATTTTTCATAAAATATAACTTCATTATAAATGATTTGAAGTTTTAGTACAGAATAGTAACTGCATACACCAATACAGAATTGAATTATGTGTTATATAAAAAAGTATGAAGTCTCTGATATTCCCAACTCATATAAAATTAAAAAAAACTAGCAACAAATTTGTTTTGAACTTCTTTAGTTATATTTAACTATACTTATTAAAGGAACATAAAAGAAAATTATTGAACTATGATCAATGAATTTTACAAGTGAAAAGAATTAATTATAAAGAACCAAACATAAAGCAAGGTACCTAGAAAATTCAATATTTAAAATATACTTAAATTTAAATTACATTTAACATTTTTCAAATAATTTAAAATTATTTCTGTATACTAACCAACTTAACAAAAATTGGGTATGTATACTTGGAAAAAATTAAGGTTATTTTGTCAACACAACTTCACTGCTTTTGACTAAACTAATTGTGAAGCTGACAAATGATGTCAATTCTTGTACACCCCCCTGTATATTTTTTATAAATTAAATATGTTTTATGTTTAAGAGAAAACACTCTTTATCTCTTTGCCTGGTGGTGGGGAGGAGGTATGGAATAGGGATTCAGACAAGACTATTATATGTAAACCTTAAGTACTATTTTTGGGTGATAGACTTACAGGATCAGTAATAATATATTGAATATTATCACATGAAGCAAGTTACAGAGAAGTTTTTTAAATTGACCAATATGATAAGTCCAGTAGGTGTAAGGACTGTGTGATACTCTAATCTCTATGCTACACAGCCTCTTTAACATAATATTTAAAAAACTGCCATATTAACAAATTGCACATCAGAGATTATGTAAAACAAAAGTAAAGAGTTCATAGTATTTCAGATAGACCATTTCCATATGCTTTAATGCATATGGGTTAGAGCCACAAATCTAGGCTCTAAAAATCATACTGAATTATGTCAGATACTTCGAGCTGAGTCATTACAATTATTTTTCTATTTTTCATCAATAAAGATAAATACCCTGTATTTCAAAATTTCCTTTTTTTAACCTGGTGTTTTATATTTCCTAGCAGGAATCCCCTTCAAACACCCACCCCACATTCCCTGGATTTATTTATGTTTATTTACATTAATTCTTTGTCAATCAGCATAAGGAACTTCACTGAAATCCTACTACAGACATTCAAAATCTGTTACCTTCAAAATTTTTCTCATCTTCAGGTAAAATGCTGATTGTATTTCTTATTTATAAGAAAGGAGAAAGAGTTGAGGGAGTTAAAGGCTTCAGCTTAAGCCAAAGGATTTTGTGGGTGGATCCATTTGGAAGTCTGGATAATTAGAAATTGGGAATAAAGATTTTTCTCTAGAAGTTCATGACAGACAAAAACCTGAAATGGCAGTAGTTATTTATCATTGACTGAGTACACAGGAGAATTTGCACAATGTCTGCAGATATTGTCCATAGAAAACTTTTCTTTTAACTTCTTAGAGCTTAATCTTTACATTTTATAAATAAAAAGAAGAGGCTTATTTTCAATATGATTTCTCCACTCAGCATTTTTTTACATAAAAACATTCAATCTGACATATGTCAGAGGGCAATTAGCAGTCTCTGCTAACAGAATACCTGCCCTACTTAGCAGGCATTTCTTGTTCCTCATTAACCAAATTATGTCCAGGTCATATATTATATCTCTGACAATAATGCCACTTTCATGCTTAATTGGTTAAATAAATGTGTAATTATGGAACTATGCTAAGATACAACTGTACATTCTTGTAACCACAGCATTTGCCTGGTATAGATTGGGATATTATTTGATCTACTATAAGATATTAAAAAACTCTAAAACTTAATGTAGCATTTTTCAATATCAATGAAGATCCCTCCAAATGTTAATAACATTTTAGATAAAATGTCAGAAAACTCAGCCAACTTTATTATGAATATACTTTTAAATGAAGGCATAGTATTTTTGTAACAAATGTCTGCAGCATGAAGCACAGAAAATTAAACAAGTATCTTGTTGCTAAGCGTGGAGATTGAAAATTAGACATATGACAATTAGTAGAATTTAATCTTGCTGTGGGATATTCACAGTAATGACTATATTCTCAGAATACTTTTGGATCACAGCAAATATTGGCTCATTGAAAATCAAGAAAATCATCTTAGAGGGAGAAGAAGGATATTAATCATTGTCTTAAAATTCTCTCTCTAATTTTTCCCCCTTCTAATTGGCACTTTTCTAATGAGTGCTAACAAAATAAGACTGACATAAATTTCCAGAAAAGTTCTTAAAACCTTTCTAAGAGTGAAATAAATGACATATGGGGAAATGTCAACATGGTAAACATTTAAATGTATTAATTTTTTAATATAAAGAAGACTTGACTCTATAGAGCCAAATACATATATACACACACATACATATGTAAAATTTACAGTGGCTTAAACAAAGTGTTTCTGTGTCACTTGAAAAAGCCTAGAGATAAGTAATCCAGAGCTGGTATAAAAGTTCCACAGTTACCAGGGACATAGACATTTTCTTTTCTTTTCCATCATCCTAGATCAATCAGGGTATGAAAGCTGAAGGAACCAGACAGGAAATATTTTAATGTTTCCAGGCCATACAGTCTCTGTTATAACTGCTCAACTCTGCTTCTGAGACAAAAAGTCAATTCTCCTTTGTAGTGCAAAAGTAGCCCTGGACAGCAGGGACGTAAATAGTTATGACTGCATACCAGTAAAACTCTATGTACAGAAGCAGGTTGTGGACTGGATTTAGCTCCTGGGCTGTAGTTTACCGAGCCCGTCCTAGAGTGTGACTTTCATCCTCAAAGTCAACTCGTGATCAAAGATGGCTGTTACAGCTCTTGACATAATATTCATGGTGGAAGCCAGAAGAAGCACAAAAAGTAGAATAGCAAATGGGTTTCCTTCTCAGTAAAATCAGCTTCTTTAAAGTTGACTTCCAAGGGGACTTGCATATCATTTTAAATTATATCTTTGTATAAGAAACAACTTGGCTCATCTTTATCATGGTCCCTGAAAAGTAACCATTAAACTTTTGAAATAAAGAATTTGACTGCCCTTTGTCCCTAGTTTCTGAGAAATAACTTCTAAATCTTGGAATTTCCTGAGTAATAAGTGTCTTTCTTATTCATTGTGAGCCCCTGGGACCAAACCTGAGAGTTTATGTTAACAAAATGACTAGTGGTGGGCCCCTAGATTGTTTATGCTAATAAGATGGCTCAGGATGGGGGCTGTCTATGACAAAAAGGCCAACTATGTGATTAGAGAGTTGGGGGTTTGATTCACATGACATCAGCCCAAACTCCAGGGAAGGAAGAAGACTGGAGATTAAGTTCAGACACATGGACAATGATTCAATCAATAATACCTATATAATGAGATCCAGATAAAAACTCTGGACACTGATGTTTGGGTGAGCTTCCTTGGTTCGAAATATTCTGCATATTATCACTCATTGATATGTTAGCAGGCTAATGCATCTTGAGGACTAGGAAGCTGCACATTTGGGACCCTCCTAGACCATGCACTGTGCATCTCTCTCTTTGGATGGTTCTGATTTGTATCCTTTGTAATAAAATTGTAACCATAAGTGCAGTGCTCTCCTGAGTTTTCTGAGCAATTCTAACAGTTTTCTGAACCTGAGTGGGTAGTGAAAACCCCCAAATTTGTTGCCAGCTTGGACCCCTCAGTTTGTATCAAGCATCTTAAGTAAAGTGAAGGTAATCTTGTGGAGGACTATGCCCTTAACCTATGAAGTTTGGTCTAACTCTGGGGAGTTTGTGTCAGAAGTAATGGCAATCTAACTTACCAGAATTTAGTCACTGAGCCACATCTAGATTCAAATAAGAGTATTAAATGCAGCTCCACCACACCATCCTTTGGTAAAGAAAAATGTTGCCCAAATATCAATAACATTGAGCTGAATATTCTGTAGCTTGCATTTCTTGGCCATCTTCTTTCAAAAGACTAACAAAACCAATCCCATTATGGTTCACTTTTTGGTTTGCTTCAGTTACCACACTACATGGTCATTTAACAACTCCTGAATAGCTTCTTTTCATAAGTCTGATGAAAAAATAAGAAATCACTCATATTCCTACAACCATGTTGAAAAGCCTACTTCTGTCAATGTTCCTTGCTATTATAAAAGAAACATGAGAAGTCTCTGCTCTATCAAAATAAAAAATCCTCTTCTTAGTTTCTGGATCACATCCTTTGTAACTTGTCATGGATTTTGCTTTGCAACTAATGCATGTATTCTCTTTATCACAGTAATATTCTTCTCACATGCAAACATCCTCTCTTATCTCCCACTGAAAAACATAAAACTAAATGGAACCCTGAACTTCAAGCCTACATCTCACTTCAAGTACTGTGCCATTCCCCTGGTCCCATTCTTAGTAAATATCTCTTCATATTTTTCCTGGGATTTCTGCTCATGTTTCTGTCTTCTCACTTAATTATGACCCCCGTTGCTATCAATCTGTTCTTGTAATACACTAATGTGATCTTATGCCAAAAGCATACATACCATACGTGTCTTCCTTTCCTCTAACTTCACTGATATTTCTTCTTGTTTCCATTGCTACTGTCTCTTTCTTATGTATTTATTCTGTGAATGCAAAAGAAACCACAATGATTGGTTCTTAACCTTTTCTATTATCTGGGTGCACATATTTTTACTAGGGAATTTCACCCAGGTCTCTGGCTTTGAATTTAATCCCAGTACAGATGATCAACAAATTTCAGCTGCAGCTCTGACTTCTCTCATGAACATTCACCTCATTTTAAGCTTCCTATATGCCTTCTTCTTATATATCTAATAAATACCTTAATACATTTTTGCATGTGCAAAAACAGAGTTCTTAGTAACCCTACAACCAAACCTTTCCTATTCCTTTGTTCCTCTTGGGAATATCCGAGTCCTCCTGTCAGCTGGCTAACACCTAAAATCTAGAGTCATGCTTGAGTCATCTCTTTCCTCCACTTCTCACATCCAATCCACTGCCAAGTCCTGTTGAAATGATGTGCAAAATGTTGAATATTTCCAGTTCTTCTCATCTCTACTGCCACTACTTTAGTTTAAGCTACTTTGCCTGTGTAATGAAATTAACTCCTTTTTTTCCTATTTGTCCTCTCCTAGGATCTATTTTCCACAATTTATCCTTTTAAAAATTAAATCATATCATGATACTTGTTTGATTAAAATCCACTAATAGTTCTCCCAATTTCAGCTATAATGAAATTCAGTATAAATGAATGTTCCTTTTTCATGTCAGAGACAGGCCTCCATGTCAGGTTCAAGCTTACCTTTTCTAAACTTTTAATTTTCTTTATACTCACCATGTTCAAGTCACAGCAGCTTTTCCTATTCTTTGAACAGGTCAAACTGTTCCTGTCTGAGAGCCTTTTACAGTTGACAGACCTTCTGTCAGAAATATTCTCAAGGCTATATCCTTATCACCATCCAAGTTTCAGGTCAAATGTTAGACTTTCTCAGTGGCCTATGCTGGCAAACTCACTTCAAGTAGCCGAACTGTACTCCAATCACTTTGTAATACATGCCTCACTAGCAGTTATCACTAATTTTATTTTTTACTTCATTTTCTCTCTTCCTCTGATAGAAGAAAATAATATTAACTAAGAATCAGTAAAAGTCTTTTTAAAATGTAGATTCTGATTCAGGAGGTCTAAGGTTGGGTTGGAAATTCCATATTTCTAACAAGCTCCCAGGTAGAATATATTTGTCTTGGGATTTCATGTCTCCCTTTTATTTTTTGTATATTTTATTTTAGAAGGTTATTACAGGTTATCAGTCATGGTTTAGTTGCTGAATATAACCAGGTTAGGCAGTGGGTTAAAACTGCTTTGGAGATTAATTTAGCCTAATCACACAAACCCTATATATGGTTCCCAGAAATGACTTCTAGAAACTTACCTCACAAGTACACTCCAAGGAAGCATCCTGTACCGGTAAGATCATTGTGTTACACGTGGAAAGTGGAAGTCACCACTGTAGTGGCTGACCCCAGAGTCATACATTTTTGGTGTGATCTCCAAAATGGGGAACTTTCTGGTAACAGCTCAACACCTGGTAATGGGTGGTCCATGCCCTGCTTCTCTACTCATTGACTTCATTTCTAAATCAGGACCTACACAGTTATATTAAAGTCATGTTCAGAATCCTAGTTGCAAGGGAGTCATAAAATTTAATTTTTGGTTTTATAAGTTATGAGTAACAAAAAGGCATAGTATGAAAAGGTCAAAATCAGCAAAAGAGTTAATCCAATTTATTTGCCCCAAATATCCCCAGTGCAGTGCTATTTGTTCTTTAGGATCCTAGTAAACTTTTCACTGAAACAATTCTTACAATTTGTTATTTTTTTTTTGAGACAGAGTCTGGCTCTATTGCCCAGGCCAGAGTGCGGTGGCATCATTGTAGCTCACTGAAACCTCAAACTCCCAGGCTCAGGTGATCCTCCTGCCCCAGCTTCCCAAATAGTTGGGACTGCAGGCTCACACCACCATGCCTGGCTAGTTGTTTTATTTTTGTAGAGCTGGGGTCCTGCTTTGTTGCTCAGGCTGGTCTCAAACTACTTCTACCTTGTCCTCCCAAAGTGCTAGGATTATAGGAGTGAGTCACTGTGCCTGACCTTCTTACAATTTTTATTTACAATGCTTTCATTTTTCTCCCATGAGTTTTCCTATGATTCAAATAAGAATCTGAGGTGGATTTAAGGAGGAAAAAATAATTTAATATAAAACAGGATGCTCTACTCTGAGTACACCCCTTCTCACCAACAATCTAAAGGTTTTGTGTTTTAAGCTTAGAGTGAATTGCAGTATTATAGGAATATTCTTCATTCTCTATCCAAATGTCAGCTAGAGCTGCCCAAATCCACAAGTTTATCGACACAAATTTAAATGGCACTGTAATGAATTAGGCACATTCTAGAGTCTGTAGGAGCAGTCCCCACAAGACTGCTGTCATGATAGATACCATCTGCAAGTTTGGGGTTTCCCCAAGGCCACCCTACTTCATATCAGCTGAATAAAAATTCAGGGATTGTTTTCGTAGCTACCTCAAGTTCAATAATTCACTAGAGCAACTCCAAAAGCTCTATACTTACAATAGTAGCCTTACTATAGCAAAAGGATACAAATTCAGACCAGCCAAAGGAAGAGATACATAGAATGAAGTCTGGAAGGTAAAATATATTAGCTTCCACATCCTAAGGGCACATTACCCTCCTGCCATCTGTGTGCGACGATGTGCATGGAGTATTACCAACCCAGGAGACTCACTTGAACTTTGGTCTCCTTGGTTTTCAGACGTGGTTCACCAAAGTCCCAACCCTCTAATCACATGGTTGGTCTTTGTGGCACAGCCAGCCCCATTATGAGTCGACACATTAGCATAAACTATCAGGTGTGACAAATCTTCAGTTATAAGGTAAGCTCTGAATACCTAATGTATAACGTGATGACTACAGTAAATACTGTGTTGTATATTGAAATTTGCTAAGAGAGTAGTTCTCAATTGTTCTTACCAAAGGAAAAAAGGTAACTGTGAGGTGACAGTTACCTCATGTTAATTAGCATTATTGTAGTAACCATTTCACAATGTATATGTATATCAAAACTTCACTTTGTACACCTTAAATATGTACAACTTTTATTTCTCAAGCATATTTCAAAAAATATGAAAAACAACCTATCAGGTGTAGTTGACAAAGATTCTTTGGTAAAAGTTTAGTCAGCCTTCTGAAACTTCTTCTAGGTACATCTGTATACTTCCTTGTAAAATCCAGTTTTAGCAAAGAATCTTGCTAAGTCAGTTTAGCAAAAACCTCCCACGCTTGGTATTTGATCACTCTCCATATCTGATTGGGTTCCACATTCTCCACTATCCCCCAGGTGATGTCTGCCCACCCTGGCCTGTCTTCAGAAAAAAATCCTATTAGGTAGATGTGTTAGTCTGTTTTTTGCTGCTACAAAGGAATACCTGAGGCTGGGTAATTTATAAAGAAAAGAGGTTCACTTGGCTCATGGTTCTGCAGACTGCACAGGAGTATGGCCCCAGTTTCTGCTTCTGGTGAGGGCTTCAGGGAGCTTCCATAAAGGCAGAAGGTGAAGGAGGAGGAGGCATATCACATGGTGAGAGAAGGAGGGAGGGAGAGAGGGGTGGTGCCCAAACTTTCTTAAACAAGCAGCAATCATGTGAACTGACACAGGAGAGCTCACTTATTACCACAGGGAGGGAACCAAGCCATTCATGAGGGATCTGTCCTCATGACCTGAACACCTCCCACTTGGCCCCACCTCCAACATAGGAGATACAATTTCAACATGAGATTTGGAGGAGACAAGTATCCAAATCATATCAGAGGGTTTAGCCAGAATCCCTTTTACTTCTGATATTTCCTCTTATTAATTTTCCATTCACCATTCCCCAGGCTGCTCCTTGGCTATAAATTCCCACTTGCCTATGATGTATTTGGAATTGAGTCCAATCTCTCTCCCCCACTGCAAAATCCCATTGTCATGGTCCCTATGCTTATCCAGATGGTCCTTAATAAAGTCATCCTTAGCATGCTTTGACAAGTATCCTTGAATAATTTTTTTTTCTTTAACGTGATCTGGGAATCCACCATGAGTGACGAAGACACCTTTATATTAATAAATTGGGAAATTCCAAAGGTTTAGAGGATATCTTCCAGGAACAAGGACAAAGGACAGACCTCTCTTTGGGTAAAGTTAATTCTTTACTACACATCTACCTTTGCTGTGAAGCCCTTCCTGACTTTCTTTTTTAAACCTGAGGGGAGAATTTATCATACCCTTCTCTGTACTACTAAAGCATAGTATATTATCTTATTGTAGGCAAACTTATACAGAATTAACAGTTTAAGAGCTTCTAGCTCATGTCTCTTTCTCCCTGTCCAGATGATGGGCTCCTAACAAACGAGAACCAGTTCATCTTGGTATTCTCAGAACCTAAAATGGTAATTGGGACATAACGGAATCTTAATATGTCTGTCTGTCTGTCTCTCTCCCTCACCCCAGTGTGAGCGTGCACACACACACATACAGAAATATATATGAAAAGAAGAATGTAGGTTGATCCAAGTAATTTTATCACTTCTACATACATAAATAAAATCCTGAAGAGTAAGCCTTGTTAACAGTCAATTATAAATTGTATCTTTATATATAAAAAGACAATATTTTCTTTGGCTGCTAACCAGACCCCAAAAAATCCATTTATTTTGGGCTTTTAAATGAATATTTTTCATTTTACAAAATATTTTGAAGATATGTGGTTCAGGTATGAAAACAGAAGAGAAAGTACATGCCTCTGCTGGCCCAGTGATGCCTAGAATACATAACCAGTTCATACTGTGAGGGAGGCCCTGAAGCTTCTGAAATTGATGTAAAGTTTCTTCCTGATCCACCTAAACACAGTGCCTTCCTTTCAAAGCACAACTTGACCAGGATAAGTGACTTACTGGCAATGAATATTGATCTAAAAATTAAGGGAACCCTTCCATAACTGTATTTAATATAGTTATAAAAAATAAAGGTAAAAGCTTTCTTTCAAGAAGACTTGCAAAAGTACTAATGCAGTAAATAGCACTATTTGATGCTTCTATTAAAGGTTTTTGCCTAAATGGAAAGTGACAATATAACCATGTTTTCACAGTCTGGGCTTTTTAACATTGAGTAGTAACATGGATAATAAGATTCTGCATATTGAGGTTTTATGGAAATAGAGTACTTTCAGTTTAAACACTAGACTTTCTATAAGTGGGAATTTAATTACAATAAGATTATGCCAACAACTTTTGTAGTTTTGTGACTATAACAAAAACAGTCTCTACCTAATGTTACAAGAAAATTCAAATCTAAGTACAGATATCCACAGGCAAGCTAAGATAGTCTGATGCTTTAATGTTTATAGAAAGATTAAGACTTACTGTATGATTTACAATTAGAATTCATTCATTATGATACATTTTTAATTTTGTTTCACATTTTTTTCTGCTTTCAGTCTTAAATATGAATAATTTTAAGTGACATGGGTAAGAGTCAGTCAAAGGACTGAATTGTGTCCTCCAAAATCCATATGTTGAAGCCGTAACTCGCAATATGACTATATCTTAAAGATACAGCTTTTAGGAGGCAATTAGTTTTAGATGCAGTCACAAGGGTGGGGTACTAAGCCTATAGGATTGGAGGCCTTATAAGAAGAGGAAGAGATCTCTCTTTAACTCTCTCTTTCTCTATCTCTGTGTACATATACCAAGAAAAGGTCATGTGAAGACATAGCATGAACGCAGCCAGCCACAAGCTCCAAAGAGGACCCTCGCCAGGAACTGAATTCTTGGGCACCCCAGGACTTCCAAGGCTCTGGACCTGTGAGAAATGTTACTGTTGTTTAAGCTACCCAGTCTGTGGTATTTTGTTATGGCAGCACAAGCTGACTAAGAGAGTCCGTCATAAATATTTGTAAATGTATATAACACAGACTATTATTCACATTTAACACAAAATGCTAACTACTTAGCTTCTCATTTAAAAGGGAAAATAAGTATATTTAAATATACATGTTATAACATTAAACATACAATGTTTATTTTTCGATCATCCATTAATTTATTCTCATTTAGAGTTTAGTTCTCACTCAGACGTGTGAGGGTTAAGCAAAGACAAATGCATATGCTATTGAGCTCTGGCTTGCAATATCAGGGAATTCTTTCAGAAAAATGTAACATGACTGATAATTGGAATGAGCCCTTTCGTTGCCAAGCAGGCATGTTTTAGGAAGAAGAAAGAAAATAGGTGGGGAAGTTTTAGGGGACAATGCATTATCTCATTTAATTCTTATAAACAGCCTTATAAAGGAGGGATGGGCTAGTCCATTGCAGGGTTGGGACTGCTTCTATGTATCAAATGTGACCTGGGGTGAGTTACCCAAACTCCATTTACCTCAAGTTTCTCATCTGTTAAGGCAATGATAAGGTTAACCTGCTTTCTATATATCCCTGTTTTAAAGAAATTAAAAGACACTCAGAGTGCCAGCCAGCTACTTTGTGGCAGAGCACAGATTCAGTATCAAACCCTTTTGAATCTAAGCCTCTGAATTTCCACTAAAAGAATTCCTAGACCTTATAGTGAGGTCATTTTCTTTTCTATGTAAAGCCCTAACTTTAAAAAATCAGACATACACCATTACCATTTATATGCATTTGATCAGGCTAATCTGAAAGTTTCATTCTCGAAATCTTGGCAAGCAGAAAATATCACTTGTGTTCATTTTGAGCAATGAGGAATAACATCTAGAATGTGTATAAATCCAACACAGAGGATGATCTACAGGACAGACTGAAGAAAGGGGAGAAGAAGAGGAAACATTCAAATCTCTGCTGCTTAAACTTGTGCTTAAAATTTAATGAGTTGGTACAGGTAAATTGTTTTAGAAACATGCATGACACATATTAATGGTACTATAAATGTTAATTTGAAAAATAAATGTTTGGAAATTGAGGTCAAATTAGTTTTTACTATTGTTGTGGGAAAAGTGTTTATTTTATTAAAAGAGAATGGCTTGAATTGTATCCCCCAAAAAGATATGGTAAATTACAAGCCTCAGTGACTGTGAATGTGACTTTATCTGGAAGTATAATCTTTGTAAATTTAATTGAGTTAAAATTAAGTCATTAGGGTGGGCTGTAATCCAGTACGACTGGTGTCCTTATAGCAAAGGGTAAATTTGGACACAAAGATACATGGGAGAGCAACACATGAAGACAGAGGCAGAGACTGGAGTGATACATCCACAAGCCAAGGAGCACCAGGGATTGTTGCTGCCACCAGAAGGTAGGGCAGAGGAATGAATGGATTCTCCCTCAGAGCCTTCAGAAAAAAACAACATTAAATTTTCCATGATTCTGGACTCCAGAACCATGGAAGAATAACATCTGTTGTTTTAAGCCACCCAGTCTGGGATACTTTGTTATGGCAGACCTAGGAAACTAATACAAAGAACTAACAATAATCACCGAGTTCTGAGATGACTAATATTTCTTAATCTAAAAGAACCATTTATATGACTAATGCATCTTATAAATTTAAAAATATTTGCAAGTTCTGGATAAAGATATATTAGTTGCAAAAGGCAAAAAAGAGAACTATACTAAGTGGGAAATTTTACTTTTGTTGTCAATGAGATAGTCCACAAAAATTTTACTTTTTTTGGTCAATGAAGAATAGTTCATTTAATGTATTTGGTTATTGTATATGGACTGCTCCAAAATGAATGTATTTCTCTTTTGAATGAGAGAAAAGATTTTGAATTGTCTCATTCTTATACTAGAAATGTAAGGTATTGCTAAGCATAATGAATATTGTCAATGTTGCCTTAAACACAGAGACACCTGGTATATATTTGAGAAGCGTATACACATACATGTGTATGTAATAGAGGGCTTCTTAAAAGTAGAGAATACGGGAAGGTATTTGATCTGGGTACTTTTATGACCTTAAAGAAATTAACCTTCTTGTTCTTCAGTTTTCTTTTCTTTTAAAAATGTTGGTAAAAAGAGAACCTACTTCATGTGATTGCTGTAAGGATATAAAGTGATTAAAACACATCTTGCACATATTAGCCATCATTATCATTGTCATCATCACCTAATTGATTATATGATGTAAAGACCTTCCCATCCTGTGATGGAAATTCCCTGATATTTGCCTATTCCTGGCTGGTGGATTACAAGGAAATCAGTATTCCTTTTCAATCTCTGGACAAGTAAAGTATAGCTCTTTGAGGAAAAAGAAGTTTGGCTCTATCATTAATAAGCAGGAAGCTCTGTGTTGATGGCTCATTCATGAATTCATTTATCTCAAAAATATTTCATAAGCATCTAGCTACATGTTAGATATATTCTAGACCGGAAATAAATCTGTGATTGCCATGTAAATACTCTTACTGTCTTAAGGATTATATTTATTCACCCACTCTAAGTATTGTGCCAGTGATGTTGGTTTCCTTGTGATTAAAAATCTATGTGGGGCAAATGAGACAAGCAAAATAAATGGTTCCTCACAACCTGTAAATAGATGCAAAAACTTCAGTAGCATGATATCCTCTCATAAAAAGTATATCAAAGTCATAAAAGTTCATGTCAATAAATTGAAAATCATCTAGTTCAATTCCCTAATTTTACATGCCGGAAACTGAAGCCCAGAAAAATATTGCAAAGTGGTCTAGTCTCTAACCTAGACAATGTCAAAACTGGGACTAGCACCAGTTTTCACTAATGTCCAATGAGATTTTGGCCCCTAATACAGGCAATACCTTCATCACTCTTACTGACGGCAAAAAATTATGTGTGTGTAAAATTAAATGGTGTACAGACTATGTCATGTTATATTGTATCAACTCATTTCTATGCAAATAAAAGTAGTTTGAGTACATGTGTATTAACAGAAAGTCCTTGTGTATGTAGTCATTTTTTAAGTAGATCCATTTTTTTCTCATACATAGGATTAGAATGTGGTATTCTGGGATATTTTTAAAAATGATTATAAATAAAATAAGAGCCTTCTACCAAAAGATTCATACCACTGGCATGTCGCCTCAAGAAAGTTTTCCTGAGAAGCACCCAAACATTTTTTGGTTATATTGTTTGGAAATACTACCATAATTAATATCAGGAACACAGTGACTTCTGTTAAACAAAAAAAAGTTTTGCACATAAAGCAAAATTGGCAAGTATGAACGATTTTGCTGGTGTTGCAAAAAGTTGTAATAAATCATTTTACACTGGTATAGTATGCTCATTTTCACCATAAGTAACAGTCTCCACCTGCAAAACTTCTTCCAATGAATTACACCTGAGTGCTCATTAGTGCAGTAAGGTTCCCAAAGGAAAATCAGACAAGCTGACTTTCAGCTCTGTGAATCAGAGTACCTGAGGGGAGTAAGATGAACGAGGTGCCTTCACTTTTAGTCTTATTAAACAATAGACTTAGAACCAAGTTAGAAAGAAGAACACATAAACTTTTCTCCCCACGGGATAAGGAGTAAAATGGATAATGATTATAGTACTTGAAAAAAACAAAAACTAAAACAATAAAAAACAAAAACACAATAATGAAGCTCATTGGTTAGAAGTACTTTCCAAAAAAGTGGGTAGGAATTTGAAAGTTGCAGATTTAATAAATGGCTTAAGGAATTTTTGTGCTGATTGCAGATCTTATTTTCTGAATATGTTGACCTCACAGTGTTTCTTTTTAGGTTTCCATTTGATCTTAGGAACTTATGCATCTTGATCATATTATAGAGAAATGCATTGCCTTGATTTACTCAAATATATCAAAATCATCTAGAATCAAATATATACCCTGTTATGACTGCAGAACATGGTGTTATTCTGTTTAATAATCTTATATCAGGTTATCTAAAGAACAAAAATTACTACTTAGCAAATTTTATACACATTGGAGAAATGATAGATAATTAAAAGCAGAAGGGATCATGATCACATTTACTCTCACTCAAACATGATTAGTACACAAATGAAACTATACATGTACACCAAGTGAATGTATTATGAGATCCTATTTTCATGCAATTATGTGCTTTCAAAAATATATCTATATCTATAGTATAAACATACACATATATAACAGAGAGTGGAAGGTGTAGAAGTTAAAAAAAATCAGGATTATTTATTAGAAAACAGTTTCCATTCACAATGAGTAAAAATTATGTAAACTTTCTAATTATATTTTAGATTTCAAATGCAAACTCTAATGTCCATTTTAACATTTCACACATAGTCTTGAATGTGATTATTTTCCTTTATATTTGAACACAGAGTTGATAGACTAAGCTCAGTTAAAGTTTTAATTTTAGGGTTTAAATTTTCACAAGGTTTATCATGCCTAGTAATTTCCAACTTTAAATTATAATAAATGTATAGATATCATTTTTACAAGCAAGAGAAACAATGATAGAAAGAGGTATGAATAATTAGGAAAAAATTTTATCTACTTATATAAGAAACTTAAAGACAGACCACATTCAAGACTTTTTTTATTCACAGCTCAGCAAAGTTATGGCTCCCTATGGGCCCCTGTGTGATCTTCTTGACACCTCCCTGAGTCACAAGATGGAGGCAGTAGTTCCAATCAATACATCGTTTTAGAAAAAAATAAAATACCAAGTCCAAATTTAGAAAAAATGCCTATACTTCATGTTCATTTTCAAGAATGTAAACTTTCTTTCCCATAAGTCCTTCAGAAGATTTCTCATCACATTTCATAGATTATCTGGGTCACATGACCATGATAAAACTACTCTTTGTCATAGGGAATTAGGACACCATAACTAGCTTTTGTCAAACAAGATTCACACTTGGCTAGTTGCCCTGGTTCACCTGGAAGACATGGCTTTGCCTTCTGAGAAGAGTGAGCCTATAATATTTAGATCTATGATTGCTGGCATTAAGTTCATTTTTCAATGCAATTTTTATGAGGAAACAAAGGCCAAACACACTAAAAATTCAAGAAATTGCATAAACAAACACGAACCAACAAGGTAACCAAATTGAAATGTTGATGAGCAGATAGTATCCCCTAATTTTAGTTTGAAATTTTGTAGTGCTGATACATACAAGTTTGAATTTAATTTATAGCAGTGAGTAGAGGGCAAAGTTTAAAAGTGTATATTGCAAAAATTTCAATTTGAAAAAAATCAAGCATACTATTAGCCATTTTGTGCTAAAGTTTTCTGTTATATTATTAAAACATACTTTAAAATAAAAATAGTGTTGAAGTCAGACATTCAACCCATAGTGTTTTTATTATCTGAAGCAAATTTCTATGAGTAAATATAATATTAATGTTCTGGGCAGTATATATATGCTGCATCTATTCCTGTAGCCTTTTGGTTTGTTCTTTACTCATAGCCTTTTATTTGCTCTTTACTCATAGCCAAGCAAATATATATTAATGGATTACTATGGGTGAGGCACATAATGGGGCTACAGATGTGGCCCTGCCCTTACAGTGCTTAGAGTCTATCAGGACAGACAGACAAGTATATGATCTGCATGGAATAAACCATGGTGAGTGTTGCAATTGGGAATGTAGAGTGTATCATGGGAACAATGGTGGGAAGCTGCTCATCTGGTCAGTGGCGTGTCAAGGGAGGGTTCACAGAGGTAACATAATTAATATTAATATTAATATTAAGACTGAGTTGCTGCTGGGTTAATGGGGGAACATGAAGAACATTCCAACAGACAGACTAGCACAAGCGATGTTCTGGAAGCATAAAAGAACATTGCTGCTTCTAATGAAATTTAATATGACCAGAGAGTAAGGTTTGGAAGTAAAGATGAGAAAATATGTCTCAAGATATAATCTGCTCTCAGATACCCAAGGGACTTGTAGAGCTCCTTAAAAAATTTGTACTTCATGCTAAGGACAATGGGATACCATCTAATGGTTTTAATGGCATTAAAAATTTGTATTATACAAATAGTCCTCTGTCTTTTCAGGGGCAGGGTTGGGGTGTGCAATACTGGAGGCAAAGTTGGGAGGCTGTTTTAACAGCCCAGGTGAGACATAATAGTCGTCTGAATAATGCTCTTGGTAGGGGATTTCGGAAGTGAATATATTGAAGAAAATTTTAGGTACTAGCATCCAAAGATTTATAGGCTATATGCACAAAGGTGATGGGGGAAAATGAAGAGTTAAATCTGACTCTGAGTTCCCTGGTTTTGGTTACTGGTTGGAAACTGGTGTTAATTACTATGATATGGAATTCAGGAGAAGAAAAAGTTTGAGCATAACACGCTTTCATTTTAGCATGTTGAGTTTGTGGTACTTTGATAATTTCGAAATGTAGATTTCCTTAACTTAGATGTAAGGAACCAGAGCCCAGGAGAGAGTTTGGAACGGAAGACTCATTTGTGAGTCATCTGGTGTGAATATAATTTGAAATTAAAGGATTAGATGATGTTTTCTTGGGAAATGTGTGGTGTAAGAAAGAAGAGGAGAGAAGAGAACAGGGCAGAAAATAGAACTCTAAGGAACACCAAACATCCACCTACTGAAACAAAAAAAGAGCTTTGCCTATTATACTAGTTTCCTATTGCTGCTATTAAAAAAAAAAAGAAAGAAAAGATCACAAATCTAGTGGCATAAAACAGAAATGTATTCTCTTACAGTTCTGAAGGCCAAAAGTCTGAAATTAAGTGTTGCTGTACCAAAGTATATATTTTGGAAGTGTTGAGCTCCCTCTGGAGGCTCTGGGGGAGATTCCACTCTGTTTCTCTTCTGGCTTCTGGTAGCCAGCATTCCTTTCCATGTGGCTGCATCATTCCAATCTCTGCCTCCCTGGTCACAGGGCCTTTTTCTCTTCTGTATCGTTAAATCTCCCTCTTATTAAAGTTACATGTGATTGCATTAAGTGCCCACCCAGAAAACCTAGGATAATATCTCTGTCTTAAGATCCTTAACTTAATCACATCTGCAGTCTTTGTTGTTATATAAATTGACATTCATATGACCAGGATTTAGGATGTGCATTAATTTGGCGGGCCATTATTCAGCCTACCACACCTATTAAAAAGAAAATGACACTTTCTCTGCCCACATGGAACTCGTAAGGTGTATTAAGATAAGAATAAAATTAATTCATGACAGATAGTGTCAAAAGTTATGCAAAATAAGTTCTATAGAAATTCAAAGACGTAAGAACGATATTTGATCTGAGATTTCTGGAAATACCCATCTATTAAAAAAGCAAAACAAGAAAATATTATCTTATAAGAAATTATATTATACAAAATAATTGGAGTTACTGTTTTTAAGGTAATATTTGTAGCACCAATTAAGAATTTCACCTTACAGCATAAAAAATTATTTCAACTGCATATGTCCCATGTCCTTGAAAACAGATTTTTCCTCTCAGATTATCTTTGTCCACATTTCCAAGATATGAAATAAACAGAAAATTGTTAGCTTACAGAAAGCACAAAAAATAACATTCTGCGAATCTCTCCCTATTTTTACAGAGGTGGGCACTTTCTAAAAAAAGACTAGAAGGCAAAATAGTAGTATGATATGTTTTGATACAATGGCTATCAATATCTACTTATTACAGGTACCACCAAAAATATATTGATTATTTACAGAGATTGGGAATTGTTTTAAGCAGCTCTATTTGGGCTTCATCCAACCAACATATATTTATTGAGCACCTATATTATTCAAAGATTGAGTTTTCACACTAGAACTCATTCCAGATACTTTGGTCCCTGTTCTCACAGAGCCTATAATATTTTTTAAAACAAGTCACACCTAACCTACACACTTAACATGTTGTGCAGTAATACATTTTTCCTCATTCAAATCTCAGTATACCTCAGAAATGGAAGAATTTTTCAATTCATTTTAGAGATGGAAAATCATAGCTTCGGAAATTTTAAATGGAGGAGAAGAAATTTAAACCCATGTACCATGATTTCTCTTCTGGGACTTGCTACAACACAGTATGCAATAAGCAATATAACAATAAAGAGCAAGAGGCAATTACTAGAGTGGGCCTTGATATTCACGAAAAGCTTCCTGGAAGAAGTGGGAATCCTAAACCAGGCAGCAGGAAAACAAGTATCAATTACATAGGACAAGAAAAAAAAAGAATGGAGAAGAAGGAAAGATTTTTAGATCGGAGAACTTGGGTGAAAAGGACCTTAAAGTAGCAACATGCAACCTACAGAAAACATATAAACAAAAAGAATTGATAACCACTGTAAGTACAGAATGCACAGTGTGGTATTAAATTCTCCGGGGAAAATAAGTTTAGTATGGTTGCTAAAATGAAAGATACTCTTTTTCTACTTTTTACGTTTCTACTGAGTGATAATCAATTAGTATTCCCAAAGCATAGTATATAATCACAATGGTATATGATTAAAGTAATTTAGGATTGAGGTTAAAGAAAAAAAATAGAAATGTCAGATCAAGAGTAGTCTTATTATTCTTTGAAATAAAATGTCCTCAATTTGTGAAAAATCTAGCAGTAGTAGCAGAAAAACTTTTATTGTTACCTGGACTTTCATTGGATTCTAGCAAGATGAGCTCTGACTTGTAAGATCCTCTGAGCTTATGGTTCTCGAATAGTATCTCTGCCATAGCTTGTTTTATTTCTCTTTTTGGTTCCACTGGAACATGTAAAGACAAAGACATTATTGGGATCTCATCAAAATGATATGCCTTCCCTGCCAAAATTTTATCTCAGCTGACCCTGTGTTTTATAGTGCTTTTTTAAATTCTTTGCCTGTTGCTCTATATTTTGTAATGAGCACTCAATAAAGTATCAAAGAATTGAATGGTGATTGCCAAATACATGATATCAAAATGTGTTTTTAAGATGTTGGACAATTATGATTTTAATTTACTTTTGAAAACTCTTATAAATGTAATGATCTCTCAAAGAATGTGTTTTGAATCCATGAAAAAAAAGATAAAGAATTAATCTAAGATAGACATGCTTAGATGAAGGGAAGGCAGCAAGTAGCTGTCTGTTATTCTTGGTACCCTGAGTACTGAGAGCGTAAGAATTCAGGGAAATAGGAACAAGATTAGGAAAGAAAAAAAGAAAAGGGAGGGGGGAGACTGAGTATGTGAGAATGTATAAAGAATGAATTTTCCCTGGAAGCCAAACTCATATTGCTGTTTTATCTCTCTCGCTTACTAAATTTAGGGCCCTTTTTCTGGAGCCTCCTGGGCTTTCCCTACCTTCACTGATGTTTTCCCCATTAAAATTCTCAATCTGTTCAACCTGTGGGGTGAAGGAGAGAGTGTGATTAGTCTACTGCTTAAAGGGAAATTAAATCTGCAGTGGCTTTAAGAAAAATAAAAAAAAAGAATCAAACCAAAGCCTCTTCTATCACAAGTGAGAATAATACAAGTAACATAAGTCAGTGTTAGATTGCTCTGAGCACAAACATCATTCCACTAAAAGCTTCTTTTAAAAACAACCATAAAAGAGCTTTCACTAGTCAATGTTACATTCTTTGGGAGTTAGGAATTGAAAGAATATGTACTACTTATTATAACCAAAGAATCTAAGAGTAAAACGAGTTCTAAATAGTCACATAGTTTAATCCCTTTTTTTTTTTACAGATAATGGCAATTCATCCTAGGAAGATTAAGAATAAGAACTCTGAACTCCCAGTTGGCAGTCCTTGTATTCTTTACTACACCAGAAATCATAATTTTTCAATATTTTATTTATATTATGTCTTAGTTTGGGCTGCAATAAAACAGTACCATTGATCGGATGGCTTACAAACAACAGAAATATATTTCTCACAGTTCTGGAGCCTGAAAGTCTGAGATCAAGTTGCCAGCATTATTAGGTTCTGGTAAGAGCCATCTTCTGTGTTTCAGACGGCTGACTTGTCCCTGTATACTCACAAGATGGAACAAGGGCTAGGGAGCTCTCTGGGGTCTCTTTTATGAGGCCACTAATCCTATTCACAAGGGCTCCACCCTCATGACCTAATTGCCTCCCAAAGGTCCCACCTCCTAATGCCATCACATTGGGTATTAGGATTTTAATATATGAATTTTGGGGAAACACATTCACACCATAACAGACTATGTCTCTGTCTAGATATTAATAATTTCATAGCTGCCTCAAAATTCTAGAGGTATTTTCAATCTTTTGCCATATGCTTGTTAAATATTTTACTCCTATTGGTAATATACTAATTGTATTTATCCTAATATAGAATCATTTATTGAGATATTAACTTCTGTTTTGTTGTCCTGATACTTTTTCTCTTTCTATTTCCAAGGAGGTGAACAGAACTTTGCATCCATTTGCCTCATGAGTATTTTTGTTTCAAGGGCAAAAGCAGAATTTTAGAGGAAAACTAGGTCTAAGAATTACTGCCTATAGTTGTGCTAGTTGTCCAGCACACAAATCTGGGCAATGCCATCCACCTAATGACTTATGTAAATTACATCATCTAGGGTTGTTTGACGCCCAATCTGCACAACTCTCATAGTTGCCCTGCTATCTCTTGTTTTGTTTTTTTTCCCAATAATTTATTTTGCAAATTCAAAGGTATATAACAATGACACAGAAACTGTAAAGGGAAACAAACTGACTATAAGATATACAATCATTGTGCGAAGGGAATGCTCATAGTCCACATAAAAGTGGCAACATTACTTATCTCCAGTAGATTTTTAGTAGTCTGTGTTGTCAGATCTACAAAATTTTCAAGTAATAACAGAAATCCATAATTTTAAAACCTATTCCAAATAATAAAACATTGTGTTGGTGAAAATAAAATCTTTAGAAGAAATTTAAAACTTACATTTTGAATTTGCAACCTCTGACTTAATTACTTTCTTAGTGCTGTTCTAGGTGACATGATTTGACAGGGAGAGACTGTGAATGACTCTGAGGGAGCAAAGCAGAAGAGGTGAAATTTCAGAAGAAAAGGGTTAGAGTCCCATGATACACACACACAAACACACACATACACACACACACACATACACTACAGAGAGAGAGAGCGAGAAGGATTCTGATGGTCTCAGGAGGGAAACCCTAACCCACTATTTCAGAGTCTCTGGAATGGAGCAGGATGTCTGAGATGGATGCCTGTATGATGAATTTAGGAAGCTCAAACCATAAGTTTTAGGGATACCTTGTCAAAAATCCATGAATAAGAACTACAGCCACAGAACAGCATGTTTTCAAGGGAGGATGCAGACTTGACAAATACAAATACAGAGAATTGATGATTGTTGACAAAAGTCAAAAGGGTCCTCTATAAATTTTCTAGTTCCCAAGTTACTTATGGTTCCCTGAACAGAATGGAGGAAGCTACCAAACATGACTGAGAAAGATCTGTCACAATCATGAATGCGATATTTCATTTGTAAATAAATATAAACTGATGTCTAATGACCCACATTGTATTAGTTTGTCAAGACTGCCATAACAAAATATCAAAGACTGAAGTGTCTTAAACAATGAAAATATATTTTCTCATAGTTCTATAGTCTGGGAGTCCAGGATTATGGCGCAAACAGGGTTGGTTTTTGGAAAGGCCTCTCTCTTTGCCTTGCAGATGGCTACCTTCTCACTGTGTCCTCACGTGACCTCTTATCTGTGTGCATACACTCCTGGTATCTCTTTGTCTTCTTATAAGGTCACCAGTTCTACTAGATTAGAGTTTACCCCTATGAACTCATTTAACTTTAATTGCCTCCTTAAAGGCCATATCTCCAAATACAGTCACATTGGTATTAAGGCTTCAACCCTGTGAATTTGGGGGGGATGAAAATTAGTTTCTAACATCCATTACAGTTTGAATAAAAGTGTTTATCTTATCTATATCCAAAACACTTTAGAAATAATAGTAATACAATAACAAGAAAAGGTATAAATTTTGAAAAGAAGAATACTATGGAGGTGACATTGGACAAGAAATTTCAACAAAATTGTAAAAATTATAAAATAGGCAAATGTGTGGTAATAGACTTAGAAGAGCATAAATAGATCAAGTCCAATTGTTTGTAAGTCAGGAGGCAACAAGAAGCAAGAAAACTTGCTATGGAAGCATCAGAAGGTTCTGGAATAGGAGGCACCAGTAGCTCTAAAGGCGGAAGTGAATAGAGGAAAAGAGGCTGAACAGAGCAAGATTGATTGAAAGTGTATCATTTAATTTACACTTTCAAAATATGTTCCTAACCTCATGATGTCAAGGTACCTACCTCTCTTCTGACAAAATGGGGGACAATTTACTCTCTGGTTAATTTAAACTAGAGACATTTCAGACTTGGGGACACCTGACATCACCAAGAGTGACATTCATGCATGCGACTGAAAACATGAAGATTGTTCTCTGAATAATGGGATCCCCCATTCCATTTCCCTTTCTTATACCCCAGACACGCAGAATTATATCCAAGATAGGGAATTAGAGGAATGCATGCTGGAGAAATTGATTGACCCAAGAAAAATGTCTAAAATATAAAGTAATTTGTGCTTCCTCCAATAAAATGACTGAAGCATTGTATAAAAAGAAAAGAAAGAAAACATTGTCATGGAGTATCCATTCAACTTTTAAGTGTCCCCTTCTTAAATGCAAGTGGATGACCAGGCTATAGAGGACAATTTATAGCCTTGTTGTTTTGTTGTTTCTTCAGCCCTCTTGATGCTTCCTTCCTAGTGAAGGGTTTCACTAGAAAAACACTTTACTTCTCAGCACTGTTTCCCTTACTTCTTTTCAGGATAGGGGATGTGGCTTCTGTAAATGGTGAATTGAGAAGCAAAACTGTCAATGAAAATATTTTACTCTTCTTTTTCTTGTGAGAGAGGATATGCATTATTTTCTGGTATTTCAACCTAGGTTGAGGCAAGATTAGATACTTTTAGGTATTAATATAGAGAACTATATTTGTTATTTTTTTAAATTGCAAAGCTACTGATTTTCATGTGTGCTACAGAGTTGTATAGGTTATTAGTGTTAAGCCTGATAATCAGCCCCTAGAGTAGCTTCTGAAAATTAATTATATGTCTCCCAACAAGTGAGTTTCCTTCAGCCCAAGTCATTCTATGGCAAAGGTAGTAGAAATAGCCACTGAGGCACACATGTGGAAATGCCTTCTCAAAGTAGAGTGTAGATCTTATGCTGCTAAACCATTCTCACCAAAAACAGCAGCACTGGAGTGCCAAAAATATGGACCTCATAGGGAAAATGGACAATGAGCTTTGGATAGGCTGTATGGGAAGTCATAACAGCTGTAGTAAGACATGGGGCTTGATGTTACAACCAATAATACAATCTAAACTTTGCAAAAGTACATCAACAACTCAAAGATCACCCTCCAACACTGAAGGCAGTTTTTATAAGTAGGTTCCCCACTACACACTATGCCTCCCCACCTTCCCACAATGATTAGTGAATACAAAATGCCTCTAATAATCTGCTGATGAGAAAGTTCCACAACTGAGTTAAAGTTTAAAGCCATAGACTCTAGGCAACTGGAACACATCAATTGTTACCTGCTGAAGCTGAAACCAATTTTTTTTTTTTTTTTTTTGTCTGCCTTCCTACACTCAGATGTGACTGAATGGTTGCTTCACATTTTGGCAACTATAAGTAAGTACTGAGTTCTGGGAAAATTTTTGACTTGGATAAGTGCTCCAAGAACAAGGAATTCATTTGTTTTCTAAATGGCCTGTGTATAAGGCTAGTGCTTAATAGCATCATGCAACCTATTAATTGTTTCTACTATTTTAAAGTAAAGTTGTGAGAGACCATGCCTCGATTCAGCACGACATGGGCTTTCCTGAATAAACTATACCCTTTTCAGTTAAAGATAATCCAAATTGGAGATCTTAGAGGAAGCCCATTGCTACCTGAGGATTTGAGGTTCTTCCAAATAAAATTCAGTAGAAATAAGTAGTTAGGAAGAATGGCATTTTTGCTTATTTTCATTGAAATTCAATTCTTAAACAGAGGGAATACAATTTTGGGTTTAATTTCAGAGAAATTCATTTATTTGGGCTTTAATTTATAAGAGAATTTAATTTTCAAATTTAATTTTTTTCCTGTGTATTTCACAGTGGGAGTAGATAACATTCGAGTTTAAAGCACCTCTATAATGCTGGACTTTAATCTCATTGCCTAATCTCTCACAGGCTGTGTCGTATAACACGGTTGGATACAATCTAAGCTGCATAGTAGAGTGAATTTTCAGAGTTAGGTGCAGTTTATTTTAAGTTGATTTATTTAATATACAATCCTGATCTATATCACAGGATTTGTAAGGCAAAATCTATACTTTAAATCAGTATTCTGGATGGCCACACAAAGAAAATTCTTTTGCAGAAGTAGATAGGTAATGAAGCTTATGAAGTTTAAGCTTCAAGACACCACACTTGCATGGTCCCCTTCCAAGGCCTTGGAAGGGACCCTGCAATGTGTTCACATGGATATACACTGTAGTAAAATTTTCAACATTAAATGTATTACTTGCATCTGGTAAGGCCATTGTCTTTTTTTTTTTTTTTTTACCCTGACTTCATTTTCATCCCTGTTTTCCTCCTGTTGGGTGGTACTCAAGGATCTGCACGTATTACTTGGATCCAAATAAAGGAAAGATGAATTGGAAATACATCTAATGAGGGTTCAGGAAAATTACAGGTATGTGGTTCATGGTAATTTTTTTAGTGTTAAATAACTGTTGGCTGCCCGATTGTAGAAATGGTTTCCAGGAATACTAGTACTGCCCACCAAGCTACGTCATCAGTTGTGGTAAAAACTGCAAATTGTTGAAGTAATATAATTCAAACACTTCCAATAGTATCAATACTAGAAACATGTGGGTAATGAAGGAGAAACAGATTCAGATATACAGAACTGATAACCAGTGTGGACCATCTAATTACAAGATACAAGGGGATATTTGCTTTTTATAACTGCCTAGTCAAAATTGAAGTTCGCTTAAGTCAATAAAATATTCAATAATGTAGCATATTTAATTATAATTACATCATACATATTTCTATTTTGTTTTAAAATAGAAAGTGCACAATAGAATTCATAAGATTTCCTGTTTTCTCTACAAACATCAAAAATGACTGTCTAAAGACATATGTTTTATGCACCACAACTATGCATACTCAAAAAATTCTATGACCAATAAATGCAAAAAAGACTGATATACTTTCTATTTTTTATAGAAAATTATACTACAGTTATTGCCATAGGAAGGAGAAATGAAAAAGAACAAAATAAAAATTCAGTGCAATAAATTATGGCATCACTTTAGAGATATAGAAGAACATATTTCTACCATAAAACAAGAACAGGGTTCTCTATAAAAAAAAAATTCACAAAATAAGAACTCTTAGACATATGCATACAATAAGAATTTCTAGAGATTAAAATCATGAAAGCAGAAATATAAATGGCAGAGGAGGGGTTTTAAAATAAACTTGAAAAAATCTCCAAGAAAGCAGAACAAAAAGCAAATATAGAAAATAAGAGAGGAAATTTTAAAAATGTATTTGTGTACCTAGAATATCCAATTTATCATTAACTGAATTTCCAAAAAGAGAGCAGATAAATTAAGGGAAAAAAAGTATAAAAGAATTAATTCAACATGTTTTTTCATTTTTTTTTTTTCAGAATGGATAAGCAGACATTTTCAGATTGAAAGGTCTAAACAAATAGTAATTACTCTAATGGAAAAAGGAAACATGGTAAGGCACAATTTAGAAAATTTCCAAACACTAGGGATGAAAAGAGTGGCTTACTGATGAAAGAAAAGCTTCTGGAGAGAGAGAGAGGAAAAAAAAATTTCACATTAAGGGACCAGTAACAAAATGACATTGAACTTTTGAAGAGTAAGACTGAACACTTCCTTTCAAAATCCCCAAGGCAAATTATTTCCAAGCTAGTATTATATATCTGGACAACATTTAACGAAGTTATTATCAAGGATTGACCAAGATTATTTTCAGACAAGCAAAGTTTCGGAAAACCATGTTCTTTCAAGGTGTTTCTCTCTCTCTCTCTCTCTCTCTCTCTCTTTCTATCCTCTCTGTCTCTAGAAACTGTTGAAAGATTTCTTCCACAAAATGAAAGCGTGAAAAGGAAGTTCTGGTATCCACAGAAACAGTCGATCCTGCACTGGAACAAGATAAAGGTCATGGTCATGGTAATCGCTATATGGTAAGTGTAGAGAATGATGTGAGCCCAGACATTTCTAGTAAATGGAAAGTGATCATACTGTATTAAGTATCTCAATGACGAATGTACTAGGTTTCTATTACTGCTGTAACAAATCACCACACATTTATGGACTCAAAACAGCACTAAATTATTACCTCACAATTCTATAGGTCAGAAGCTCATGTGCATGGGTAGGGCCTAAGAATCTGTTTATGGACTCTGTAAACTAAAATCAAGATGTTGGCTGGTCTGGACTCTTAATCTGGAGGTTACAGGAGAAAATGTACTTTAAACTTCACTCAGGTTGTTGGTTGAATTCAATTCCATGTTTCGGTAGGACTGAGGTCCTTGTTTCCTTGCTGGCTTTTGAAAGGGCCCATTCTCAGCCTGAGAGCTGCCTGTGTGCCTTGGTTCTTGGTCCTTTTTGTGTTCAAAGCCAGCAATGGTGGGTTGAGTCCTTCTCACACTTCATGTCTCTCTGACTTCCACTTCTGCCTCATTTCTCTTGTCTTCTTTTCTGCCACATGGTTTTAAGCGATTCTTTTGCTTTCCTTTTCTGCTTTTCAGGGCTCATGTAATTACACTGTAGCCATTCAGATGATCCAGTATAATCTCCCTATTTTAAGGTCAACTGATTAGTAACTTTAAATTCTTCTGCAAAATCCTTTCATAGTAGTAACTAAAGTAGCATTTGATTGAATAACCACAGGACAGGAATGTTGGGGGCACCTCTTTAGAATCTATTCTGTCTGCCAGAGTTAATAATAATTGAATTATCATAATAATGTAACTGCTGACTATTGATTTAACTAAATTTTTGTACATCAAAATCTTGAGAGGATAGGAGAGAAAGGTGCTTTTATATAAAATCTTAAGGGATTTATTTTTTGTGGAGGGGAGGGAAGTGTAGGAAATCTAAAGTACTCTCTTATATAGAAAAGGGCTATAAATAATATCTAAATTTGAGAAAACATAAAATATAATCAAATCATTTAGAAACATGGAAGTAAATACTAAGATAAGTTAGCTGAGTTAAAAGTACATGGCTCTGAAGACTAGGACACTAATGATGAGAGTTTAGGGAGAGAAGAATATATTTTATAATTATAAACCATGTAATATTATTTTATTTTTGTAAGTTAATTACTTATGTTACTTTGACAAAAATTAGAATAGAAATCAAAATATGCATTTAAAAAAATGTGTCAATTCTTTTCTTAAGTTACTTACCTATCCTTTTAAAGCATGATATATGAGTTTCTTTGAAAAAGTTGTGGATTATACTCTGTCTCTTCTCTAACATCTGTTTTGTTCATTAATGTTGGTACACAGTAGAAAAACATGGTGATAGGGGCTCAGTTTATCTGTGTACAAAATTAACATGCTGAAATAAAGACTGAAATCTTAGTCTCATTATCTGTCTTATAAATGGTCCATAATCCAAATTGGTTGACTGAGTCTGAAAGCATTGAATTAATGAGCCAAAGTGGCATATTTGACTAGTTCACTTAAATAATCCAATTTGCTTAAAATATATTTGAAAAGACATTTACTACTAATTGGCCAAAAATTTAACTCCTAGAACCAATTAGTATTTTGTAAGTGTTAATTGCTACTGTAGTTCCATGATGAGGAGGCCATGTCTCTCAGGAGAAAAAACAAAAAATCTAAGTCTAGTCTCTATCCTAAAAATTCTTTGTAACCTTGAAAACACTTTGTAAAATTAGATGACTAGGCCCTTATCCTAGAGTGGAAAATTTAGAGCAGACATATTAATTTTGAAGAAATATTCTCTTAAGCATAGCAGTAAGTATTTTTAGAAAGTGATTATTTTTACAAAAAAACATAGAAATGATAATTTTCCAAGGTTTTGTGACAGAAGAAAAAATTAATATTTTGAAAAACACTGGGCTTCCAGAAATGTTTACATGTATTTTATATATTTAATTTTTAATTATAAAAAATTGATTCAATGATATACCTATTCCTTCTTATTAACAAGTAAAACAAGTCAATCCATTCTACAGTTTTCTTTAATATCAGATAGTCATTATTATTCATGGTTCTAAGCAAATTTAAATAACTAAAGGTACCAGAAATTTCTTCAGGTACATTTCTTTAGTAAATACTTAATGCTTAAAAATTAGCAATTATTCATATTTAGCGAAATAAAACAGATGCGGTAATAAATTACTTTTTTAATGGGGATTGAAAGAGTAAAATAAAATGTAGATGAGTTTCATTGTCTGGTATCTCAGTAATATAGAAATTATCAAAAATTCAGATTAGGCATTAATCATTCATGGGGCAATTAATTTTAATTAAGGCAAGTGCAGAATCCCATATGGTTTTAGACATCATCTATTCATTAATGCAAACAGTCTGAGAGGAGCCGTTTTGAGCATTTTGGTTGACAGAAATGGTGAGAAGCTCTGGAGACACCTGGTTAAACATCCTCTAATTTTTATCGTGCTGTGCCAGTGGGCAAGAATCCATGTTTAACAGTCCTTGGCACGATGGTCTATGTGAGAAGAATTTATTATGCCCATTTTTCTTTAAAAATCCATATCACACATTGTACTTCCTCCTTGGGAAATTAGATATGCTCACTTCACACATTTTTCTGATATGCTCTCTCTTGGTATCTCTTGAATATGTATGTATTTCTCTCTTTCCCATACATGCACAAGCATATATTATAAGCACAAATTTATAATAGTACCTAAATACTAATTATGCCTTTTTTATATACTGTTCTGTGTTTATTAGTTATCTGTCACTGTATAACTAATTACCTCCCCAAATTAGAGGCTTAACTCAACTATAATATGTATTATGTCACACATTATCTGTATGTCAGAAATTCAGAAGCAGCATAACTGGTTAGTTCTGGCTGAGAATTTGCCATGAGGTTAAAGCTAAGATACCAGCTGGGGTTGTAGTCATCTGAAGGCTTAACTGTGGATGGAGAATTTTTATCCAAGGTTGTTCATTCACATGGTTATTGGTAGAAAACTCAGTTTCTCTCTGGCTGTTGTTGTCAAGAGGCCTTAGAGCTTTGCTGTGTTGATCTCTGTTTAAGACTATGGAAGTGCCTCAGAACATGGCAGCTGGTTATTTCTAGAGAAAGCAATCCCAGAAAGCAAGGTAAAAGTTGCAATGTCTTTTATGACCTAGCTATATCATATTTCACAGTAGCCTATTTTTTATATAGATAAGACTTACTCAACATGGGATGGATTATACAAAGGTGTGGATACTATCAATCAAAAATCATTGGAGGCCATCTTGGAGACTGGATACCACACTGCACTGCTGAACTGTATGGATTTATCAACCTAGAAGCCATGCTTCATTCCTCTCTCTACATCAGCATGTATCACCAAATTGAACCACATTTGGTATCAATTAGGAACTGTTTAATAAGTAAATAAATCACTTTGATTTATTATTGTTTCTTTTTGTTGTTATGCCAATGTAAATCCTCCTACATATCTCTATTCTACAAATTAATAACAAAATTGACCATCTCAATATTAAACATAAGGATCATATTAAATTGAATGCATTTTATGCAGTTAATTTTTGAAAGGTACTAGATTGCGGCTATACTTGTCTAGTAGGCATTGTTTTGTCAAGACTTCTGTTAGCTTTTTAAAGTATTATTTATTTATCAATGGCCTTTTATTTGAATGACACAGAAGAACACAAACTTGAAATAGCTAACCTCTTTTTTCATGGCAAAAGAACTGGAGAAAATGATCTGATTTGTGGAGGTAAAGGTAAAAATTTTAATATTAATCAATATGATTTTTCTTAGTAAGCTATTTCTTAATAGACATTCTGCCGGCTTATTCTGCATATAAGTAAGTACAGTTAACATTGCTTTGAGTGATGTGACTTGAAATTTTATTATTTCTGAGAGTTGAAAATTCAACTCTAAAATTTCATAAAAGTCATTTTTTGATATTACATGTAGAGAGTGTTACTTTTGAAGAGTAATTGACTTTACTCTCTCTGTCTCTTGTCTAAAGTGATTCTTTTATATTGAAGGAAAACTGTGATAAAAAGGAAATAATTCAATGACTGTTGAGGCCATTTAAAGCAGCAAAGATAGTAGCAATTCTGGTGAGTATTTTTTATCCCCTTTTGTTGGGTTAACCTTTTTTAAATGCTAATGTGAAAATAATGTGCTAATTTGAACAACAATAACAAAGAAAATATTAGTGGTATATAAGGGAAAATTTTTTATATCAATTGCAGTAACTAAATTATTTTCTTTGTATTAAGTAGATGGATTATGTTAGGATTAATTAGAATGGTTAAGGAAAGGTGAAATTTCATTTAAAACAAACCAAAAACTATGCCACTTGCTCCATACTTTTGATCATCATATTATAATTTATTTATCTCTTTTCTTTCTTAAAAAACTCTTATCCTGAAGAAAATAAGTCTTTCATTCAGTCAGTAGATATTTATTCGCTTTTTTTGTTTGTTTTTTTATTAGACAGAGTCTCACTCTGTCGCCCAGGCTAGAGTGCAGTGGTGTCATTGTAGCTCACTGCAACCTCAAACTTGTGGGCTGTAGTAATCTTCTTGCCTCAGACTCACTAGTAGCTGGGGCTACAGGCACTTGCCACCATGCCCGGCTAATTTTTCTATTTTTTGTAGAGACGGGATCTCACTCTTCCTCAGGCTGGTTTTGAACTCCTGGCCTCAAGCAATCCTCTGCCTCAGCCTCCCAAAGTTCTAGGATTACAGGCATACACCATCATGCCTGGACTTTGATTAATATTTTTTGTCATGCAAGAAATGTAAAAATGTGTGATTCCTCGATCATAAATTTTACTCTTTAGTTGATTTAAGATACTCTCAAAATTCAAGGTTCATCTTTTTTTAATATCAATTTTAACATTTATATATTTGAATATACAATCCTTGACACTAATATTAGTAATACACACTAAATCTTTAACACTAATGTATGCCCTGCTATTGTTCTTTTTCTCAATGTAGTTTCATTACAGAAGATTATAAAGTTCAGGGAAAAATGAATCCATTTATTTGAGTATCCTGATTAAGTGGATTCTGGTTAAAATTGGGCTTTATTATTTTTGAACAACTTTGATAATCATTGTCAAAAAATAATATTCAAAATATTGATAGACATTGTATTGTAATCTATTGCTGCATAAAAAATTAACACAATTTAGAGTCCCCCCCAAAAATTTATTATCTCAAAGTTTCTGTATTTCAGAAATCTAGACATTGAAGATCTGGTTCTGCTGGCTCAATATCTCTCATGAGATTATAATCAGGGTGGGGCTGCAATCATCTCAAGGCTCAACTGTGGAAGGATGAACTTCTAAATTTACTCATGTGCCTTTTGGCAGGATAGAATTCCTCACAGGTTGTTAGACTGAGGGCATTCAGATCCTCAGTGGCTGTTGGGTGCAGGCTGTCCTCAGTTCCTTGCCACATGGGATCCTCCATAGGGCAGCTCACAGCATGCCAGCTGGCTTTATCGTACAAAAGGAGAAAAGATCCAGAGAGAGAGGGTAACAGATATTTGGAAGTAAGTGACCTGAAGGGGCAAGCCCTGTGGAAATTTTTCTCTCCAAAAATAGTAGCAGGTGCAGCAAGACTCAGTTCTCCAAAGCAACAACAGTGAGAAAAATGCATATTTCACACATGGAGGCAAGATTGGTGGCAGTGGAGCCCTTACCAGGACATTCTGCAGTATCGTATTGGCTGTCATTTCTGACAGTGTAGCTCTTTACCAGGTTGTTCAGCTGTACCAGCAATGACACAAATTCACCAAAATCTTTTTAAAGAATTCCCTCTCTGCTTAAATTATCCAAAGTAAGATTCTATTGCCTGCAGCTAAGTGCTCTGATGGTTATATGTATTTCCTCATTCATCATCTGTAACTTCTCCAATAAGCAAGAGTTTTAACAGAGCATAATTATTAAAAATTAAGTCAGAAAGTCACACCTACTATTTTTGACAACTAACACTAATTTTATAAGCTTTTTTTTTTCTATAATTATAGAATTAATTAAAACTATATGTGACAGTTTAAATTTATCGTGCAGTTTTTCTATATGCTATTCTTTGCTTTATGGCTTCCATGTAGATTATTTATTTAATTAACTCGTATCTGAGATATGATAAGTTATTTTTTCAGATAACTCATGTTGAAAAGTTAAAAAATTTCCCTGCTATGGTTTGGACGTTTGTCCCCTCTAAATCTCATGTTGAAATTTGATCCCCATTCTTGAAGGTGTAGTCTGATGACAGGTGTTTGGGTGATGGGAGTGGATCCCTCATTATTATATTAATGTCCTCCCTTGGGAGTGAGCAAGTTCTCAACTTATTAGTTTCTATGAGGACTGGTTGTTAAAAAGAGCCTTACACCTCCCCCTGCCTATTATTTCCTCTCTCACCATGTGATCTCTGCATATGTCAGCTGCTCTTTGCCTTCCATCTTGAGTAGAAGAAGCATGAGGCCCTCACCTGACGTAGATACCCAATCTTGAACATTCTAGCCATCAGAAATGTGAACCAAATAAATCTTTTTTATTATAAATCATGCAGCCTCAGGTATTCCTTTATAGCAACACAAAACAGACTAAGACATTAGCCAACATGATATAGCTGACAAGTAGTAAATGTAGGATTCAAATCCAGATGGTCAAAAACCCTGAGCCCTTGCTCTCAAACACAATACTGTTATACTTGTTTTCAAATTCCATATTAAGCAATAAATTGAGATAAATATTTGACATACAGCACAAAAGAAAAAAATTACTCATTGGAATAAAGTAACAATATTTGCTTATGAAAAGTCATCATGAAGAGAGCTACAAAGGCACATCTCAGTGTAGGTGAAGATATTTACAATACATGTCTGAAAAAGACCCATACTCATAATAATTTTCTACAAGCCAACAGCAATGATAACAATACCTAATAGATTATGACAATAGACATGAACAAGTATCTCACAAATAAAGACACACAAATGTCAAATTAAAAGTTACTGAACTTAATATTTCATCAGGGGAATGTAAATTAAAATCACAATGGGATACCACTATGTACCTCCTCTTTCAATAGTTAAAATGAAAATAATTGACACTGTAAAATGCAGAATATATGATATGCTTCTATATAGCTTCTTGGGGTACATATTTCCACTTTGGAAAGCTCTTTGCCAATATCACTCAAAGCTAAACAGCTGCAACTCTTGCAACCCAGAATTTAAACTACTAGATGTCTAAATGGGAGAACTGCTTGCATAGTTTGACCAAAGACATATGCAAAAATGTTTACAATAGCACTATATTTAATCACCAAAACAACCTATATACCAATCAACAGTAAACTGGATTAATATTTTTTGGTGTAGTCATATGACAGTATACAGTATGGCAATGGGAAAAGCTAGGCTTTAGCTATTAAAAGCAAACACACACAAAAGTACCTATATTGATTGTCCAGGTACAGCTTGATGAATTTTTACAATTTGAACACATTGTTAAAACAAGCACTGGATAAAGTCATAGAGTATATTGGCATAACAGAATATCCTTTCCTTGTGTCCCATCCCAGTCACTACCCGCTCAAATGTCACCCAAATTTTGATTTCTAACACATAGTATCTCCTCTTTTTAAAACTTTATGCACACTGAGTCAGTCAATATATGATGCTTTGTATTTTGTTTTGTTGATAACCTTTATGCTTGTGAGATTCCTTCACAGAGACTGTATTTTGGCCTTGTATGGGATAGTTTTGTAAGCCAAGTAAAAAAACAGAAATCATGTAAAAATCAATTATTCCATTGTAGCAATATGACTTAAAATCTGTATAAAATTCCACCATTATTAAAATAAAACATGCAGATAAGTAATTTACATTATATAAAATAGGCAAAAAATTAATATCACAAATATATAAAGAACTTCTATAAAAGGTAAATACTTAATCAATATGTGAGCAAAAAATTTATCTGGTAATCCACAGAAGACATAATCCACATAGCTTAAAAAATCATACCTTTTTTAGCTATGTAACAAATTATCACAAACTTAGCAACTTCATCCAACCTTTATTATCTCATAGGTCCCATGGGTCAAGACTCCAGGTATATGTTATATGGGTACTCCACTTAGGCTTCCACAGGCTGTAATCAAGATGTTGGCTGAGCTATATTTTTTTATCTGGAGTTCTGTGTCCTCTTCCAAGGTCATTCAGTTTGTTTAAAAAAATTCAATTCTTTGAATTTTCCCCCAATTTGTTACTGGTTGTCAGCCGGGGCCATTTTTATCTCTTACAGGCTGCTCTCTGATTCTTTCCATGTAACCCCTTATGCTCGTAACATATCGGTTTATGTCTTCAAGACATGGAGAGCATTTCTGGCTTTGAATTTCTCCCTTTTAAAAGGCTCCCACTTATTAAATCTCACTTAAATAATCTCCCTAACTGATGCCAATTGATTAAGGACCTTAAGTACACCTATAAAAATCTCTGAACTTAATTACATCTACAAATTCCCTTTTTCCAATAGCATAACATAATTACAGAAGTGGTATCCCATCATATTCGCAGGTCTCATCCATATCCACAGATATTGTACAGGGTATGTACACCAAGGAATGGACTCTTTAAGCTATCTTAGAATATATTAACAATCACAAACATTTTTAAATGCTCAACCTTTCTTTATCAATAAAAATGAAAAAATATCAAATCTATTGGATTGGTGAATAATAAAAATCCTGGTCAAATATTGGTCAGAATTATTGAAAGATCTCTCACACACTTTTTTTTTAGTTTTAAAATTATGGACATTGGCCTAGGCAAAGAATTTATGAAGAAGACCCCCAAAGCAATCACAGCAGCAACAAAAATAAATACATGGGACCTGATCAAATTGAAAAGCTTCTGCACAGCCAAGGAAACTATCACTAGAGTGAACAGACAACCTACAGAATGGGAGAAAATATTTGCATGCTACACCTCTGATAAAGGGCTGATAACCAGAATCTATACAGAACTTAGGAAAATCAACAAGAAAAAAATCAAACAACCCTATTAAAAAATGGGCAAAGGACATGAACAAAAACTTTTCCAGAGAAGACAGAATGATGGCCAGCAAACATATAAAAAAGTGCTCAACTTCTCTAATCATCTGGGAAATGCAAATCAAAACCACAATGAGATATCACTTAACTCCAGTGAGATTGGCTCATATCAAAAAATCCCCAAATAACAAATGTTGGCGGGGATGTGGACAGATAGGAACACTCATACACTGCTGGTGGGACTGCAAATTAGTACAACCTCTATGGAAAAGAATATGGAGATACCTCAAAGAATTAAAAGTAGAATTACCATTTGACCCAGCAATCTCACTACTGGGTATTTATCCAAACGAAAAAAAGACATTTTATAATAAAGACATCTGCTCTCGAATGTTCATAGCAGCACAATTCACAATTGCAAAGTTGTGGAAACAACCCAGGTGCCCATCAATACACGAGTGGATCAATAAAATGTGGTATATGTATACCATGGAGTATTACTCAGCAATAAGGAACAACAGTGAATTAACACATCTGGTATTATCCTGGTTGGAGCTAGAACCCATTCTTCGAAGCGAAGTGTCACAGGATTGGAAAAACAAGCATCACTGGTACTCACCATCAAACTGGTACTAACTGATGAACACTTACATCACACAGGGCAATAACATTCATCAGAGGGCGGGCGGGCGGGAGGGGGGTGGAAGGGATGGGAAAAACTCTCACTGAATGGATGTGGGGAGCACAGTTTGGGAGATGACCACGATTGTGGCTCTGACACGGGCAGAACAGGGGCAATGTGTTTGGCCAAAGTGTTGTACCCCCATGATATTCTGAAATTAAAAAAATAATTAAAAAAAAAAGAATCTCTTTATACAAAAATTTACAAGACAGATAATCAATATAATTTATGACCCTCTAATTATATGTCTACATAATTTATATAAACATACACCATAAATATAACTTTGTGTCATAGCCCAATCGAGTAGTAGAGTGTAGTTGAGGTTAAGAAAGTAGACTTAAAATGATGGTAAAGGACAGCCAAAAATATGAGAGAAAGCTAGGAAAGTGCTGACCTGGAAATCAGAACTAGAGCTACAGAACACTTTCTAATCTTTCCTCATCCTCCAGAACATAGAAAGACCTAGAAGCTTAATTTTAAAACACAGCAGAATTCCAATTTGAAGAGACTGTTTTAATAGTAATGTCAATGTCACAAAACTTTTTGAATCATTAATACAGAAAAAGTTCTTATGCTGATATTATGTCTAACTTCAAAGAATATGGCTCTTCAGAGTTTTCTGCATGGCTGTGATGGATAGGTGGCATCAGCAGAATAATGACAACTTGATATTCTAACCAAGAAAGCAGTATCAAAGTGTGACTGAGGTTCTCATATGAAGAATTATAAAAGATCAAAGGGGTTCTACTGAGACTGATGAAGAGAATACCTTGTTTTACCTGTTTTTAAAAATATACTGGTAGTTATATTCAATTTAATGAGCATTAATATAAAAATATAAAGAAGTCATAAATACAGCATTTATTAGTTTAGTGTATTACACTGTATAGTTGTCATTACTTTACATTTAGAAGTGGTTTGCTACCATCCTATTCTTCTTTCCACAGTTTGCCATTTTTTTTTTTAGAACAATTATGTCACAAGGGTAAAACTGATCTTTTTGTTCCTCTGTCCTAACCATATTCCCTTGGAGTAAAAATCTGTATATCTTGAGTAATGTGAGCAAGATGGCAGAATAAGAAGCCCCAGACCTCTTTCCCCCACAGAAACACCAACTTAACAATATGTGATCAAAAAGCTTTTAAAAGAATATTAGAAAACAGTTAGAAAGTCACAGTACCCCAGGAAGCTCAAAGCCAAGTATAGGTTAGTTGAAATGAATAACAAAATTCATTCCACTTCAACCACATCAGCTTCTCCCCCAAGCCAGCACAGCTCACAAGTGGGAGGAAAAGCCAACTAATCCACAGCTTCTTCCTTGGCAGGGGCAAAGAAGAGTGGACTATATATCCAACATTCTGGCTTTTTGAGAGGATTCCCAGACGACTGTTTTCTGTCTCTCCTGACTCAGAGCATTGATGTAGAACTGAAATATTTTGGATGCCTGTGGATCTCTGAGACCAAAAATGATTTCAGAGGCTTGTGATAGTGCCAGAAAACTTATAATACCACAGACAGAAGTTGACATACCTTACTGTGATTGGGAGAAAATGCCCAGCTTGTGGCTTTGCTTGTGATAGAAAAAGAGAAGAGAAGAATGTATGTCCAACACTCTGGCTTTTCTGGTCACTTCCCAAGGGACTGGTTTCTGTCTCATTTGACTTGGGGCACTGACAGGGAACCAACGTACTCTGTATACCCAGCGGCTGCTGAGAACAAAATGGTACTCAGTTTCTTGTAGCAGCACCAGAGAATCTGCAGTACTACAGATACCACAAAGAGCAAGATACTACAGTCTCCTGAATAAGAAACAACCAAATCGTTCTTATCATAGAAGACACATAAAAGAAAATGAAGGAATCAAATCACATCACTACAAAAAAAAATTAACAAAATGCAAAGAAAGAATGCAAAAAAGGAAAGGAGGAACAAAAAAGTTATGACACACAGAAAACAATTAACAAAATGGCAATTGTAAATCCTTCTGTAAATCCTTCTGTATCAGTTATTACTTTAAATGTAAATGGATTAAACTCCCTACTAAAAAGACATATTATAGCTGACGATAAAAAATCAGATACAACTATGCTCTGCCTATGAGAGTCTCACTTTAAATAGAAGACCATACATACACAAGCTGAAAGTGAAAGGATGAGTTATTTCATGCAAACTGTAACCAAAATATGTGACTGTGTTTGAATAAACAATATAGAGTTTAAGTCAAAACTGTTACAAGGAAAAAAATTGGACATTATATTATGGGCAAAGAGTTGGGTCACCCCAGAAAGATATAACAACTATAAATATATATATATTTAATAGCAGAATACCTAAACATATGTAGCAAACATTAACAGAACTAAAGGCAGAAATAGACAGTAACACAATAATAATAGGAGATTTAAACACTCTGCTTTCAACGATGAATAAATCAACCAGATAGAAGGTCTATAAGGAAACAAAGGACTTGAACAACACCATAAACCAATTGAGTGTAACAAATATATACAGAATTTTCCACCCAATGACAGAAAAATACACATTCTTTTCAAACACACATGGAAGTTCTCCAGTGTAGAGCACATGTTAGGCCACAAAACATGTCTTAACAAATTTAAGAATATTGAAATCATATCAAGTATCTTTCCTGGCCACAATGCTAAAATCAATAGCAAATGGAAAACTGGAAAATTTACAAATATGATCAAATAAGACATTATTTAACATCAAAATGGTCAAATAAAAAATAAAATGATATATTAGAAAATATTTTGAGACAAATAAAAACAAAAGACACCCCAAAACTTATAGGATCCAATAAAAGCAGCACTAATAAACAAATTTATAGTGGTAAATGCCTACATTAAAAATAAATAAAGAAATATTCAAAGCAATAACCTAACTTTACACCTAAATGAACTAAAAACAAAAGAACAAACTAAACTCAAAGTTCACAGAAGTAAGGAAATATTATAATAAAGATTAGAAAAAATATAGATAAAGAAAAAAATTAATGAAACCAAGAGTTAGTTTTTTTAAAACATCAACAAAATTGACAAAACCTTAACTACACTAACTAAAAAAAAAGATTCAAACAAAATCAGAAATGAAAGATAACACAGAAATAAAAAGGTTTATAAGAGAATATTATGAACAATTATAGGCCAAAAAATTGGATAACCTAGAAAAACTGGACACATTTCTAGAATCATATAACCTAGCAAAAATAATCATGAAGAAATAGAAAACCTAAACAGACCAATAACAAATAAAAGGATTGGATCAATAATCAAAAACTGTGAACAAAACAAACCCTAGGACCACATGACTTTCCTGGAAAATTCTAGTAAAACATTTTAAGATGAATCAACACCACTACTTCTCAAACTCTTCCAAAAAATTGAAAAGGAGGGAAAACTTCCAAGCTCATTTTTTAGAGGCCATGATTACCCTGATACTAAAGTCAGAAAAAAGCACTATAAGAAAAGAAAATAATAGACCAATATCCCTGATGAATATTGATACACATATCCTCAACAAAATACTGGTGAACCAAATTCAAAAACATATTAAAATAATCAAATACCATGACCAATTGGGATTTATTCCTGCATGCAAGAATGGTACAACATAGTAAAATCAATCCCTGGAATGTATCATGTTAACAGAATGAAAGACAAAAACCACATGGTCATCTCAATTGATGCAGAAAAACCATTTGACAAAATCCAACATCCTTTCAAATCAAAGCAGTATGGTACTGGCATAAGACAGATATATAGATGAATGAAACAGAATAGAAAGCACAGAAATAAACCCTCATATAAAATATCAAATTATCAACAAGGGCCCCAAGGCTGCACAACAAGGAAAGTATTTTCTTCTCAACAAATGGTGTTAGGAAGTGGATATTTACATGCAAGGGAATGAAGGTGGACCCTTACCTTACACCATACACAAAAAATAACTCAAAATGGATTAAAGATTTAAATGTAAGACCTGAAACTCTAAAACTCCTAGCAGATAACATGGGGGAAACTTCATGTCATTGAATTGGGCAACGATTTCTCAGATACGATATCAAAAGCACAGGTAACAAATGTAAAAACAGACAAATGGGGCTACATTGTACTTTTGCACAGCAAAGGAACCAACTATCAAAATGCAAAGGCATTAAATTTTTCATTAAATTAGAAATGATCATTTTGTTTTTGAAGTTGTTATTCTATTTTTGTGATAAAACACCTTGGCCCCAAGGAAAAAAAATTTTTTTCTAGTGTAGCACTCAATGTATTAAATATGTAATTTTTTAAAAAATTTTATTTCAGAATATTACAGGGGTACAAATGTTTTAGTTACATAAATTGCTTTTGTACCATTTCAGTCAAAAGTTATAAGTGTACCCATCACCCAGTGTGCATTGTACCTGTTAGGTGTGAATTTACCCATCCCCATCTCCCCCCTCCCACCTGCTTGATTTCTGATGAGTGTTATTTCCATATGTTCACATAAGTGTTAATCGATTAGTTCAAGTCTTAACTCATTCAAAATTATCCTAATAACCATATTTTATATCCCAGAGCTAAACTGCAATAAAGAGGTGAAGATAAAAAAATGAAAAGGCATCATGAAGAATGGGACAAAATACTGGCAAGCTATATATCTTAAAAGGGATAATATCCAGGATATAAAAAGAACTCCTACAATTCAACAACAATGACAATAAACTGACAAAATAGGGAATATTCTGATTTTAAAATGTCCAAAGACTTAAATAGACAATTCTCAATTAAGAATGCACAAATGGTCAACAAGCATATGAAAAGATGTCTAGATCACTATTCATGAGGGAAATGCATCAAGCATATGAAAAGATGTCAACATTGTTAATAATCAGAGAAATGCAAATCAAAACCACAATGAAATATCACCTGTGAAGATGATCATTATCAAAAGCAAAAATAGAACAAACAAAAACCAAAAAATAAGTGTTTGAGAGAATGTGGAGAAATTCGAAAACTTGTGCACTGTTGTGAGAACGTAAAATGGTACAGCCGCTATGGAAAACAGTATGAAGTTTCCTCAAAAATTAAAAATATAATTACCACATAATCCACTAAACCGACTTCTGGGTATATATACAAAAATATTTAAAATTGGATATTGAAGAGACATTTGCATAGTCATATGCATTGTAGCATTATTCACATTAACCAAAAAGTGGAAGTAACCTAAATGGCAATCAAAAAATGAATGGATAAAGAAAAGGTGATATATAGATACACTGAAATATTATTCAGCCTTGAAAAAGAAGGAAATTCTGTTATGTGCTATGACATGGATGAACCTTAAGGACATTATGCTAAGCGAAATAAGTGAGTCACAAAAAGACAAATACTGCATGATTACACAAATAAAATATAAAGCAGTCAAGCTCTTAGAATCAGAAACTAGAATGGTGGTTGAGAGGGTCAGAAGTTTTCACTGCTCAGTATGTGTACAAGTTCAATTTGCAAAATAAAATATTTCTAGAGATCTGTTGCACAACAATATTTATATAGTTACCACTACTATATTGTACACTTAAAAATGGTTAAGATGATAACTTTTATGTTGTATTTTTTTACCACAATAGTGATAATAGTAATTATAATAATAATAACCACAGCTAGAGGAGAAAGCAAGGAATCATAAAATCTTCCTGAGTGCTTTTCCGTTTCTAAAGTTGAGGTGACGTTTTTGGAATATAGATCAGCCCCTCAAACTGTGGTAAGCAAGGTCTTCTGAGACTGTGTAATTTCAGTAAAAAAATATTCTAAGGAAGTTTTGTGGGTGCCTATTGAACTAATGTATGCCTGAAGGACTAAGCTTGGAAGTAGTTTTGGGCTGTATGTGCTGCCTATCTAGCCTGGATTATAACATTCTCAGGAACAATTATGTTGTGATTTATTTGTTTTGTTCTTTGTCATATAAGGCATATTGTATATATTGATTATATGCCCTAAAATTTTTTAAGGTAAATTTAAAACATTTTTATAGTACAGTAATTTTTACTTGACCAAGAATATTATGACTTGGAGTCTCTGGATACAGTAAAAGTGAGAGTCAGGAAAATGTTGTCAAGGATCCAATTTTATTAATGTCCGTAAGTGGTGATTTATGTTTTGGGAAAGACTAACAATATACATGGATAAAATTGAAATACATGTGTCTTATGAATAAAGGACATTTTAAGAAATTGTGGCCTAAGAATGATTATTAAATTTAAAAGCAGTGTATATTTATTGTTCATTTTCTATATTAAGGGCGCACTGAAACTAAGACAACATACCTCTCACAGCGAAGTGTACAATCAAGCAGCAGAAATTAACATATAAACATTTTACTGCAATACAAAGAAGGATAGCATGATAAAGATTTGCATAGTGTGATAAAGAAACAACTAATGCTTTAAGAAAGGTAAGAAACTGAACTGGGAATGAAAATATTCTAAATAATGTGCTAGGGAGAGAAAATAAAATAAACATGGGATATTTCAGGCTGAGAAAATGACAGAAATTCTTTCTGTTTTCAAAAAACATTTAGAACTGAGGTTGGCGCAGGGCAATATGAAAGCCAGACATCATTGTGAAAATGCCTGGAATGTCAATGTCACTGGGCTTCAGGCAGGACACTCCTAGATAGAAAAAAAGCTGGAATGCTAGTTTGAGACCAGAAGTACTGGCTTGAATGCCATTACAAGAGACTGACTTTAGACTGTGGCACCAAAAGGCTTCTCCAGATTACTCTCAGCAGAAAAACACAGAATCAAAGAACAGCCCTAAGTTTTGAAGTCCCAGGAAGTAAGGAAATACTAGTGCCAATACATGAAAAAGGAAAATGACAACTCAACAACCTTAGTACTTTCTCATTTCCCATATCAGTTCTTTTTTTCCAACTCTTAGATTTACCTACCAAGAGGCCTAGGTGATATCATATTATATTCAAAATGCTGAGTCTTTTAATTCCTGTGCCCCATCCATGAAAGTCTACAGTCTATAAGCTTTAAAAATAATATGTATCCACCCTTTTCCACATTTTGTCTCCTTGATTCTTGTCTAGTTGTTTCTTTGTATAGGAAAGTAACCTGGTTAAGTACTTGCAAATAAATAGGGACATCCCTTTAGGTTGGTGTTTTTGATTTAGAGCAATTGTCTTTAAAGCACAAATTTCTAACAGAAAGAAATGTAGCTTTGATAGGAAATCCAGGCATTTTGCGAGGAGAGTAAAAAGGAGATTTTCCAGGGAAAATTATTTTTAGAAACCCTAAGCTTACACCACAAAGGGAAAATACTGCTTCTACCATGTTTGTGTGTGTGTATGTGTGTGTGTGTGTGTGTGTGTACAAGTAAATAGAGAAATCTGTATTCTTAACAGAAAATTCAGTTTCAGTACTGGCAGATGATTTTCACTAATATAATTTAAAGGAAGAAGTTAACACAATTTAAATTTTTGAGCATACAGAACATAATTAGTAAATGGCAAATTGGTGGTAATTTATTATGCATCTGCCATAAGCTAATGATATTAATCATTTTCTTTGATGCAATGGACTCCAGAAATATGGGAAATTCAGTAAATTTATATATACCTGATCAGATTTCCAACAACCTCTTACAGGTAGCCTTAAAAATAATTCATCGATATGAAATTCGGCTGCAGAACATAAAATGATGTTGCCAAGCAACTAATGGAAATCTATTATCTACTCTGTAAATTTGAAAAAATATAGTTGTGCTTAAATCTTATAAAATTTTAAAGAAAATATATGTATATATGTTGTTATTTTTAACATCTAAAATTTTACAAATGTCAAATGTTAAATTTGGTCTTTTGTTGTGTTCAGAAAAGAAAAAGAAAAAAAATTATCATATAGCTTTCCAAATCATCAATAATTTACATAAAAATAAGTAAACATCTCAGTGAAGTTTGAATATTACTAATCTTACTTTATTTGGAAATTTAGAGGTGTAAGCTATCTTATATAACTTCATAATAGAATTAAATCTTTCATGCTTAATGTGTTAAAATAAACATTTTAAACTAGTTGCATATGGATTATTTTTTTCCTGAAATATTGTGACTTTTAATCATATTACTACTTTGTTTTCAATTTTTGTTATTAAATATTGAGTATGGCATTATTTAACATCTGAAATTAACAGCTAAATTGTAATGTTATGATATTTCTATCACTTTTAACATGTTGAGTGTTAAAATAAAAATTTTTTTCAGTGAAAATTTCTTCTATGTGTGGCCAACTGGAATCAAGAATAAAATATTTTGTTTTTATATGGTTTACCTACAAAATAAAATTTATATAGGTAATTGGGTTCTTGTGATATGGGATAGTTTTTGTAATTATATCTTATGATGTTCAGTTGCAAATATTCAACATAGAAAAAATTACCCTTACAACATATGGTTTTTTACTTCTGTTCCTCCCAATTAGTTTATAAATAGCTTTCTCTTGGAAATCTTTAAATTAATGATAAAAGAGGTGTTTTATTGCTTTTACATTTTATATTTTACACATTAATAAAGGTTGAAAAAGATAAAAAAATGTAAAGTTCTAACTTTGCTCTTAACAGAATATTATCAACAATGGAAAATCATTAGCACTGTTTTGAAGCACATGCTATTACACATTGATTCATAATGAAAATATTAAAGAAAAATTATCATACTTTTAAAATTTTATAATATGAAATAAGAAAATAAAGTATCAAATGTCCTGTGGTAGACACCCATGGATACAAATATACTTAAAAATCAGCATTTTGTGTTTGGATAACAGAAGACATAAAAAACAGTTGCAAACATGATGAAGTTTGGAGGAAGAATAAAAACTCTCTTCCTGTGGCTCTCACTTAGGTTTGAGACTTCCCCAGGGTACTCCAGCAGCTGGATCCTCACATCTCATTTGTAAGAATTGAATCAAATGGGCACTCATGAATCCTTCAACAATAGTGGAGCTGTAATTAGCAATATTTGTTTGGATTAATCATTTTAGATAGAAAGGTTCTCCGAAAGTTAAACACAATATCTACCACACTGTCCATTTCAAAAAATACACACACAAAATTTCACACACGTGCACACACACACTCACACAGACAGCCAGTCTTTTTTATTTACCATATATTACTTATATATGGAGGATTTTTGTCTCATTCATTTTTGCATTCTCAGCTTTTACTACTTCATGGCACATGAAAGATGTTCAATATCTGTACGCCAAACACTGAATTAATATCTAGGTGATAGAATCAAATGTGGGATTCAAAAGATGAAGTATAGATCTAGTAGAATTTGTTTTATGAATTTGGGAGCTCCAGTGTTAGGTGAATATGTACTTAGAATTGCCATGTCTTCTTGCTCAATTTTTCCCTTTATCATAATATAATGACCATCTTTGTCTTTCTTTTAATATTGTCAAATTAAAGTCAATTTTATCTGATGAGAGAATAGCTACACCTGCTACCTTTTGGTATCAATTTTCATAGAATATATTTTTCCACCCTTTTTCTTGAGTCTGTGAGTCCTTGCAAGTTAGATTGGTTTCGTGGAGACAACACATATTTGGGTTGTGATTTTCCATCCATTCAGCCAGTCTATGTCTTTGAAGTGGAAAATTAAGACCATTCATGTTCGGTGTTAGTATTGATATGTGGGAATCTGATCTGTTCATCATATTGAATGATACCTTGTTTTATTTTCCCTCTTATGCTACCATTTTATAAGAGCTGTGAGATTTAACTTTCAGGTATTTTGACACTGGTAGTTACCTACTATTTTGTTTCATCTATAGTATACTTTTGAGCATTTCCTGTAGGGCAGATTGAGTAGTGACAAATTCCCTTGCTGTTTGCTTGTCTGGAAGCAAACAGCATTTATTTCTCCATCATTTATGAAACTTTGTTTTGCATGATACAAAATTCTCGGCTAGCAGTTGTTCCATTTAAGACTAAAAATGGAAAATGGGACCTTAATCACTTCTTGCTTGTAAGAACTCTACTGAGAATTCTGGATCTAAGCAAAGAAATAAACAGTAATATCATAATCACTGGAAACTTAAACATCCCACTGACAAAACTGACAGATCGTCGAAGCAGAAAACCAGTGAAGAAACACTGGACTTAAAAGGGACTCTAGAACAAATGGACCTAACAGACATTTACAGAGCACTCAACCCCAAAACTACAGAGTATACCTTCTTTACAACAGGAAATGGGACATTTTCCAAGATTAATCATATCTTAGGCCACAAAACAAGTCTCAGTAAATTCAGAAAAACTGACATCATACCATGTATCCTCTCAGACCACAGTGAAATAAAACTAGAAATCAATTCCAAGAGAAACTCTAAAATCCACAAAAAAAGCATGAAAATTAAACAAACTGCTAGTCAATGATCCTCAGGTCAACAATGAATTTAAGATGGAAATCAAAAGATTCTGTGAACTGAACAACAAAGGGGAGAGAAGCTTTCAAAATCTATTAGATACATAAAAAGCAGTACTAAGGGGAAAGTTCATAGCCTTAAATGTTTACATCCACAAGACAGAAAGCACACAAATTAACAACCTGATAACACATCTCAAGGAACAAGAAAAAGAAGAACATTCTAAACCCAAAGCCAGCAGAAGAAAAGAAACAACACAACTCAGAGCAGAAGTAAATGGAGTGAAACTACAAGAACATTAAAAGTTGGTTCTTTGAAAAGATGAACAAAATTGATAGACCTCTAACCAGATTAGCCAGAAATAGAAGAGAAAGGACTCAAATAATCTCAGTCAGAAATGAAAAAGGAGACATTACAACTGATACCACAGAAATACAAAATATCATCCATGAATATTACAAAAACCTGTATGTACACAGACTAGAAAACCTAGAGGAAATTGACAAATTCCTGGAAACACACAACCTCCCAAGCCTGAATCAGGAAAAACAGAAATCCCAAAGACCAATAATGAGCAGCAAGATTGAGGCAGTGATAAAATTTGTCCCCAAAAAAACAACAAAAACTCTTGGACCAGTTGGATTCACAGCTGAATTCTACCAGATCTACAAAGAAGAACTGGTATCTCTCCCACAGAAATTATTCCATAATATTGAGAAGCGTATCCTCTCTTACTCATTCTACAAAGCCAGTATCAGCTTCAGACCAAAACTGGGAAAGGACACAACAGAAAAAGAAAACTACAGACAAATGTCCATTATAAACAGATGCAAACATCTTCAATGGCATATCAAAGTGATAATTCATCATGATCAAATATGTTTTGTCACAGGGATGCAAGTATGGTTCAACATATGCAGATCAAAAATGTCTTCTTTTCCCTTGAGTAAATACCCAATAGTGGGATTGCTGGATCAATGGTAGGTCTACTTTTAGTTCTTTGAGGTGATTCATCACCACATAAACAGAAACAAAAACAAAGACCATATGATCATTTGAATAGATGCAGAAAAGTATTCAATAAAATCCAGTACCCTTTCATGATAAAAATCCTCAACTAACAAGGCATAGAAGAAACATACCTCAAAATTATTAAAGCCATATATGACAAACCCACAACCAACATCATACTGGATGGGGAAAAGTTGAAAGCACTCCCCTTAAGAACTGGGACAAGACAAGTGTTCCCTGTGACACCACTTCTGTTCAAGATAGTACTAGAAGTCCTAGCCAGAGCAATCAGGCAAGAGAAAATAAAGGACTTCGAAATCAGGAAAGAGGAGGTCAAACTATCCCTGTTGGCCAATGCTATGATCTTGGATATAAAAAACTGTAAAGACTCCACCAAAAGACACCCAGAATTGATAAATAAATTCAACAAATTCTCAGGTTATAAAATCAATGTGCACAAATCAGTAGTATTTTTATATACTAATAACAATCAACCTGAGAGTCAAATTGAGAATGCAATACCATTTAAAATAGCTACAAAGAAAATAAAATACTTAGGAATATAATTAGTCAAGGAGGTGAAAGATATCTAAAAGGAGAACTACAAAACACTGATGAAAGAAATCATAGATGACATAAACAAATGGAAAACAAATGTGCCATCCCATGATCATGGATTGGTAGAATCAACATTGTTAATATGTTCATACTTCCCAAAGTGATTTACAGATTCAATGCAATTCCCATCAAAAAACCAGTGCCATATTTTATAGATCTAGAAAAAATAGTCCTAAGCTTCATTTGGAACCAAAAAGAGAGAGAAAAAAGGAAAGCCCAAATAGCAAAAGCAATCATAAGCAAAAAGAATAAATCTGGAGGCATTACATCACCTGACTTCAATTTTGCTACAAGTCTATAGTAACCAATACAACACAGTATTGGTATAAAATTAGAGACATAGACCAATGGAACAGAATAGAGAACACAGAAATAAAATCATATAGCTACCACCAACTGATATTCAACAAAGCATACAAAAACATATACTGAGGAAAGGATGCTGTAGTCAATAAATGGTACTGGGAAAATCGGATAGCCAAATGCAGAAGAATGAGACAGGACCCATATATCTCATCATATACAAAAATTAATTCAAGATAGATGAAACCATAAAATTTTGGAAGTAAATGGAGGAAAAACTCTTCTAGACATAGACCTAGGCAAAGAATTTATGACTAAGACCCCAAAGGCAAATACAACAACAACAAAAATAAATAAATGGGTCTTTAAACTAGAAAGCCTCTGCACAGGAAAGGAAATAATCAACAGAGTAAACAGGCAATGAATAGGAGAAAGTATTTGAAAACTGTACATCTGACAAAGGACTAATATCCAGAATCTACAAAGAACTCAAACAAATCAGCATGAAAAAAAATGAAACAACCCCATCAAAAAGTGGGCAAGAATTTTTTCTAAAGAAGATATCCAAATGGCCAAGAAACATACGAAAAAATGTTCAACATCACTAATCATTAGGGAAATGCAAATTAAAACCACAAGGAGATACCACCTTACTTCTATCTGAATGACCGTTTTTAAATAGTCAGAAAACAACAGATGCTCATGTGGATGCAGAGAGAAAGGAATGCTTATACACTGTTGGTAGGACTGCAAACTAGTACAACTCCTATGTAAAACAGTATGGAGATTCCTCAAAGAGATGAAAATAGGCCTAGCACTTGATCTAGCAATCCCACTACTCGGTATCTGCCCATAGGAAAAGAAATCATTTTATCAAAAAGACACCTGCATTCAAATATTTATCACAGCACAATTAACAATGTCAAAGGTATGGAATCAACCTATGTGCTCATCAATTCATGTGTGGATAAAGAAAATGTTGTAAATATATATACCATGGAGTACTACTTAGCTATAAAAAGGAATGAAATAATGTATTTGGCAGCAACTTGGATGGAACTGAAGACCATTATCCCAAATGAAGTATTTCAGTAGTGGAAAAACAAACTCCATATGTTCTCACTAATAAGCAGGAGATAAATGATGGGTACACGCAGGCACAAAAACACATAAAGGACATTGGCAACAAAGAAGGCAGAGCATAAAGGAGGGGGTGAGGGATAAAAACTTACCTATTGGATACAATGAACACTGTCCCGGTGACAAGCACACTAGCTTCAGCATTATACAGTGTATCCATGTAACAGAAACATTTGTACCTCCTTAATATTTTGAAATAATAATAATAAAAATAAGATGAAGCAAGTAGTGTATTTGAGGCTGCTGTACTTAGAAGCTAAATTTATCCAGTTAATTGAAATAGAGTATGGGAGGAGAAACAGGCTTTATTTCCTTAGGAATCAAGAGGCAGTGTGTTCAGTCCCTAAGTTTGAAGTGCTGCAGTACATTTACATTTATTTAAACAGAAGAACAATTAAAATACATCCCTAAAATTTAGGAAAGGGACTAAGTTTGAGTAAAGATTTGATAATCATCAGTGACTAGCATCGTTTATTTCAGAAAATTAATGAGTTTTCCCAAGCCAACTGAGAAAGAGATTAAAAATGGAATACCTTTGCCTTCTGGGTATTAGCAAAGGAGTAAATACTTGTGAAAAAGGCAGAATATAAATATTCTCAGAAGGAGTAAGTGAAACTCTTAGATAAACAATGTTGAATAAAATAAGGAAAATAAAAAATTTTCAAAAAAACAGTTGTATTACGAGTGACCATACAAATAGAAACATAAAGAAGGAGAAAATTATAAGCAATTTTCCTTGTATTTATGAAGTCATCAATGATATTATTAAGAATAGTTTTAGGTTTTAGTGAATGTAAAATGTAGGCAGCAAGAACAAATCATGATTTCAGGAAGTTTGCTGCTGAAAGGGAGATGAGTGACAGAATGTATATGACTAAGGCAGGGGCTGTTCACTTACAAATGGTGAGAATTAATGTTTTTACAAAATGAGAAAAGAAAGCCATCCCAGAGGGTGACCTAAAGCTGTAAGTTTAAGAGACAATGATTTGCTAAAAGCATATATTTTCTCGGTGACTTATAAGATCACATATGCAAGTAAATAATTATAAAAGACATAATCTTTACTGAGTTCTTCTATGTGCTATGTTCACAGTAATTATTGCATTTACTGTTCCATAACAATTCTATAATGTAGTTTAAATTAGTTATACTCATTTTGTAGGTGAGAAAGTTGAGACATAGATACCTTAAGTGACTTGCCCAAGGTTACTCAGTTGTAAGTGACAAAAACAAGTTTAAACTCAAGCAGGTTTACTTCAGGGTCAACGCTTTTAACTTCATGGTAATAAATTACGTCAATTGAATAGAAGTAGTCATTCCAAATGCTTCATAACATAGAAAATGAAGCTAATGTAGGTATAATTAAAATAGATTTTAAGCAGTATCAATATTTTACTCACGGTTGGAAATTTAACAATTAATTTGCAAGGACAGATTTTGGGGTTAATATGTGAGAGTGTGCACATACTGAAACTATCACACTCTCTCCAATCGCAAAAAAGATAAAATAAATATTTTCAAACTTTAAAAGTCATAATTCTAAGAAGTAGAAATATGACTGTTATTCAATGACACTAGAAATCAATAGCGAGGTAAATTCTGCTCTGCCACCATAACACTGTACTTACTCTTCTATTTGGCATAATTACTTAATTGTCAAAAAGAGATTGTATCAACCCCAGAATAGGAGTCAAAAATGAATCATTCAAGACTGACAATGTAATTCTAGGAGGATTAAGAGTCAAGACATCAAAGATACTGGTAAGTGTGCCCTTTTGTGATCTTTTTTGCTGTTGTGACCAATTATCCTAAACTCTGCGGCTTAAAACAAAACAAATATCCTCCAGTTCTACAGGACAATAGTCCTAAACAAATTTCACTGGACTAAAATGACGGTGTTGGAAAGACGACACTCCTTTCTGGGGACTGTAGAGCAGAATCCCTTTTGTTGTATTTTTCAAGTCCTAAAAGCTATATTCATTCCCTGACTCATAGGGCCTCTTTTATCCTCAAAGCTAGCATTGAACTCAGTGGCTGGTTGAGGATTTTTCACATCACATCACTCTAACACTGACTCTTCTTCTGCTTCCCTCTTCTACATTTGTAGACTCTTGTGATTACATTGGGTATATTGGGATAATCCAGGATAGTTTCCCCATCTCAGTGTTAGCTGATTATCAACCTTAATTGGATCTGCAATCTTAATACCCCCTTGCCATGTAACTTACCACATTCATAGGTTCTGGGGTTTAGGATTTGCACATCTATTGGGAGACAATTATTCTGTTACAAGAAGTGATGAATTATGAAAACAAGCATTTTAGGCAAAGAAGAAAATCCTAAAAGTGTATGTTAAATTCTAAGTGACTTAGACTATCTTGAAATGAGAGTCTGTAAACTCTCAGTTCAGTATGACTGTTTTCGTCACATTTTCTAAGGTATTTCTTATTTGTTTACATCAGTTTCAGTCACAATCTATAGGTTTAAACTATGGAATCTAAAATTCCATCATTATTTATACGTGCTGCTGTTAGTCACTGTCTTCCATCATCTTCCTTCTTTGACCAGAGTTCTAGATGTTTAATGCATCCAGAAAGAATATAAAAGTATCATATGTGACCATTTCAGTGTAGAATAGCTTTCACTATCCACTAATCAACTTCAGCACTTTGACATCATTAGTTGAAATTTTTAACCAAGTCGACTAATGCAGAATACAAACTCTAATGAAATAACAAACACATCTTGATAATGATATTTTTAAATCATCTTCAGGAGTGTATTTAAGCATACTTTACTTGCCTATGGTTTACATCTAATATTCAATGTCAATGACATTTATTTTATTTTATAATTTTTTATAGAAACAAATTGAAGGGACAAAAAACTCTCAATATCTGTGTTTTCTGTCAGATAACCTTAACACTTCTTCTAGAGGGCTCATCTATTTATCATATTAGAGCCCATTCTATATCTGGAAAATATGAGTAGGTGTTTTTTCACAATGACAAACCATTAGCTATACACTAAATGTAGTGGATACTTTAATATCAGCACATAGTCACAGAATTCCAGAATTTAGGTACTGAAAGAGAAGTAGTAGAAATAAGCCTGGTCTAATTTAGAGGAGAAAATATGCCCACATAAACCTAAATTTAAAAACCTATACCTCAGTTCTTAAGCCTATGGTGCACCGTGTTCTCAGTTCACCTCAAAAAACAGTATCATACTAGTATTTTGTTTCTTTTCTTGCTGATTTTTATTGTGCTTTAGAAATACAAGTCACAGAGTTTTATTGTCTCCCCTTATTGCTAAAAAATGAGAATAATTGAAACACAAGTTTATTATTGCTCAAATTAATATTTTCAATAAAGCAGAATGCACAATTTAGGCATAACAGTATTTTTACATCTTCTAAAAATGCATGGTATCAGTATCTTCCACAATCCAAGAATTTATTCCATCTGAATAATGTCATATTGAAGTCAATGTCATATCTATGCTTACTTAATGACATTGGACTCAGCTTAGAACATCAAGACATTTCAAACAAAATATTTATCTCTAACTAGTTGGTTCTTGATGGCAGGCTCTGAGTTTATGTACCTAACTGAAAACTAAATGCTGTCTTTCATGGGGAAAACGCAATAAAACATTTTAGGATTAACATTACACATATTCCTGTGGCTTCAGGAGGGGGAGGCAGAGAGTGAGCATGTCTGGAGCATGTACATATGTTAGGACTTTTATATGTATTACTTCATTTAATTCTGACAGCAAAGGTGAAATAAGTGTTGTTATCTTCCTTTATAAAATAAGGAGAATGAAGGCAAATTTGAAGTAATAGTTACACAATTAATTTTAAAACTATATAGGAATTTTTATACACGTGTCTGAGTCTAAAGTCACTCCCTGTTCTTCATTTTGTACCATTTTGTCAACTTTCACATGGTCAATTTCACCCTCCAGAAATATAGTTTATAAAGAATGTTTATTTTAAAAAACCCTTCTCAAATAACCTTTCTGCTGACATCACTATGAATGCTCTGATTTCAATGGTTGCTAAATTCCATAGTTACTTAACTTTTGCATAGTTACTTAACTTTTACTCCATGCACTCATGAAAGAGAGAGTTGACTGACACACAAAATGATGTATAAGTATATTTCCTGTCTTAATGATAAAACTGAAATTGAAGAATCTGGTGGAGGTGTTTGGCAACAATGGTATTTTCAATAATAGGCCCCCAAATTAAGCATACATTCCAGACAGCCCTGGACAAGTACGGCTTGCACTTGTGAGGGTCAGTCCCTGGAAAATTCATAGCATAGGACAGTAGAATGAGTTTCCCGAGATTAGCCAGATGCCAAAGAGATTGGGAGAAAGACTTTTAAGCTGTATATGCATAGGTGCCCTACCAATTTACCAATGGAATGAATTACTCTTTTTTCCTAAAGGAGTAGTAGTACATGAAGGGAAAGAAAGAAGATACCTTAGGAAATATTAATATTATGAGAGAGTGAGAATCATTCTGCCACAAACCTACTATACAATTGCATGAGACCTTTTCTAAATGTTACTTGCATCACAAGTAATACACAGGCACACACATACACACACACACAGTGGGCTACTACATACACCAGAGATTATATTTCTAATAACTATTTTTAGGAATGGGGCTTGGAAACAGTGAAATAGCTATGGACCTCTGTACTAAAAGATATTGAAGATATTAAAGACGAGATATGTCTCATCAAAGATTGAGCCAACAAACCAACAAAATGTATTTTTATCCTACTTACTCTCTATTATAGTGATCCTAACCCCTATCTCTCATGCCCATTGTTAATGCCATTCACCTTCACATGAAAAGAGCCAGAAGAATCGGTTGAGAAATTACTGACAATACCATGCATTGGTGCTTAAGACCTTTATTTGATAGTAATGGAAATACATTGGTATAGTCTGATTATAAAGGTTTTTCATAACATGACAGAGGAAAATTTGTAACATTTCATATAGAAAAAAAATAAAATTTATATGAGAAAATTTGAATTTTCTAAAAATTAATCTACCAAAAAATGCAAAATGTATTGGATGAGAGAGTGACCTTCCAGAGTCTACCAATTCAGATAGAAAGTCATTGCAATAATCCAGGCAACTGTAGATTACAAGCTACTCTGGGATGGCAAAAGTGAGGAAAAAAATAACAAATCCTTGTTTATAGCTAATATGATTTAATTTTTTTTCTTTTTCTTTTTTCCTTTTTTCAAAATTTCAGAATATTATGGGGGTACAAACACTTTGGTCTCCTGCCTGGAGATTTATTTTAATTTTGCCTATCTATTTTGCCAGATCTATTTCTATTAAATTAACATTCATCTATATTTCTATAAACCAATTATTTGTATTTGTTGTGGCTAGTCTTGGCTTAAATATCTTAGTGGTTTATGTAATCATTTTTAATGATAGTGATAAATATAGTAATGTATATGGAGTCTCCCCATAAAAAGAATATATACAATAATCATTTTGGGGAATATATTGACAATTCAGAAACAGATACTTTACAGAGAAAGTTGGTTAGGGAGTAAATTAAACAATACAGTAACATTTTGTTGGGTGCAAAGAAGATGGGAGTATAGTGAGCAAAAAGATGACAATCAACGGCTCATAGTGCCCAACTTTTTAGAAATCAGAGGAAATACCAAATGGGAACAATATGGTGATGAGTGGGATAGGAAATAAAAACATATATTGCAGAGAAGAGGTGATGTAAACTTTCCCTTCTTCTTTTTCTAATATGGCCAAGATCCCCAAATACACAAATGTTTATTCATCAGGCTGAGAGGCTGGGTCATGTTATTTCTTCTTTCTTAGGGTCTCCTTTGTGAACATTTTTTTCAGGACTTCTAGGAAAGTCTATGACTAACCTGAGAGTCTCGCTTCATTTTCTGGGTTATGGTGTAAATTATACTCTCCTATTTCTCCTTTCCTCAATTATCTTATTTAAAGCATCCATTACCTTAATATATATACACAATATGCTTTACTTATGTATTTACTTATTGTCTGCCTTCTCAAAATAGAATCTAAGCTCTATAGAGGCAAAGGTTTTTGTTTGTTTTGTTCACTGGTAGGTCTACAAAATCTAAATCATATCTAGTTCACAGTAGGAATTAAAAATATTGATTTTTCTATGTATAATATCATATCGTCTGTGAATAGTGAAAGTTTGACCTCTTCTGCCCCCATCTGGATGCCCCTGATTCCTCTGTCTTGTCTAATTGCTGTGGCCAGGACTTCTAGCACTATGTTGAATAGAAGTGGAGATAGTGGGCAACCTTTTCTAGTTCCAGTTTTAAGGGGGAATGCCCTCAATTTTTCCCCATTCAGTATGATATTGGCTGTGGGTTTATCGTATATGGCTTTAATAGTTTTGAGGTATGAGCCATCTATGCCTATATTGTTAAGAGTTCTTATCACAAAAGGATGCTGGATTTTGTCAAAAGCCTTTCTGCGTCTATTGAAAGGATCATATAATCTTTGTTCTTGCTTTTATTTATATGGTGAATTACATTTATAGATTTGCGTATGTTGAACCATCCCTGCATCTCGGGAATGAAGCCCACCTGATCATGATGAATTATTTTTTTGATGTACATTTGATTTCGGTTTGCAAGGATTTTATTGAGAATTTTTGCATCTATATTCATAAGGGATATTGGTCTGTAATTTTCTTTTATTGTTGTGTCCTTTCCTGGCTTTGGTATCAAGGTGATATTGGCTTCGTAGAATGAGTTTGGGAGGATTCCATCCTTCTGGATATTTTCAAATAATTTCTGCAGTATAGGCACCAGTTCTTCTTTGTAGGCTTGGTAGAATTCAGGTGTGAATCCATCTGGTCCAGGACATTTTTTTGTTGGAAGATTTTTTTATTACTGCTTCAATTTAAGTGCTTGATATTGGTCTGTTTAGAAATTCTGTTTCTTCCTGGTTGAGCCTAGGGAAATAGTATGTTTCTAAGAATTTGCCCATTTCCTCCATGTTTTCGTGTTTGTGGGCATAGAGATTTTTGTAGTATTTGAAGATGATGTTTTGTATTTCCATGATATCAGTTGTGACCTCTCCTTTTTCATTTCTAATTGAGCTTATTGGAGTCCTTTCCTTTCTGTTTCTGGTCAACCTGGCAAGTGGCCTTTTTTGTTTATCTTTTCAAAGAACCATAGAAAACCCCAAAGATTCAACCAAGATATTACTGGAATTGATAAATGAATTCAGCAAAGTCTCAGGATACAAAATTAATACACACAAATCCATAGCCTTCATATATGCTAATAACAGTCAAGCCGAGAAACAAATTAGAGGTGCAATACCTTTCACAATAACACCAAAGAAAATTAAATATTTAGGAACATATCTAACTAAGAAGGTCAAAGACCTACATAGAGAGCATTATGAAACACAGAGAAAAGAAATTGCAGAGGATGTAAACAGATGGAAAACCCTACCATGCTCTTGGATAGGCAGAATCAACATTGTAAAAAAGGCTCTGCTACCTAAAGTGATTTACAGAATCAATGCAGTCCCTATCAAAATACCAACATCATTTTTTGCTGATCTAGAAAAAATAATTCTACGCTTCGTGTGGAACCAGAGAAGACCCCGTCTAGCCAAAGCAATCTTAAGCAAAAAGAACAAATTGGGAGGCATCTATCTACTTGACTTCAAACTATACTACAAGGCTATAGTAACCAAAACTGCATGGTATTGGCACAAGAACAGGGACGTAGACCAATGGAACAGGAGTGAGAACCCAAATATAAAACCAACCTCATACAGTCACCTGATCTTTGACAAATTCCAGAAAAACGTACACTGGGGAAAAGATTCCCTATTCAATAAATGGTGCTGGGAAAACTAGATGGCCATATGTGGAAGACTGAAACTGGACCCACACCTCTCACCTCTCACAAAAATCAACTCACAATGGATAACAGATTTAAACCTAAGACGTGAAACCATAAGAATTCTCAAAGAAAACATTGGAAAAACTCTTATGGACATTGGCCTAGGCAAAGAATTTATGAAGAAGACCCCCAAATCAATCACAGCAGCAACCAAAATAAATACATGGGACCTGATCAAATTAAAAAGCTTCTGCACAGCCAAGAAACTATCACTAGAGTGAACAGACAACCTACAGAATGGGAGAAAATATTTGCATGCTACACCTCTGATAAAGGACTGATAACCAGAATCTATACAGAACTTAGGAAAATCAACAAGAAAAAATCAAACAACCCTTTTAAAAAATGGGCAAAGGACATGAACAGAGACTTTTCAAAAGAAGACAGAATAATAGCCAGCAAACATATAAAAAATTGCTCAACTTCTCTAATCATCAGAGAAATGCAAATCAAAACCACAATGAGATATCACTTAACTCCAGTGAGATTGGCTCATATCAAAAAATCCCCAAACAACAAATGTTGGCAGGGATGCAGACAGATAGGAAGACTCATACACTGCTGGTGGGACTGCAAATTAGTACAACCTCTATGGAAAGTAATATGGAGATACCTCAAAGAATTAAAAGTAGAATTACCATTTGACCCAGCAATCCCACTACTGGGTATTTACCCAAAGGAAAAAAGGACATTCTATAATAAAGACATCTGTTCGCGGATGTTTATAGCAGCACAATTCACAATTGCAAAGATGTGGAAACAACCCAGGTGCCCATCAATACACGAATGGATTAATAAAATGTGGTATATGTATATCATGGAGTATTACTCAGCAATAGGGAACAATAGTGAATTAACACATCTGGTATTATCCTGGTTGGAGCTAGAGCCCATTCTTCAAAGTGAAGTGTCACAAGAATGGGAAAACAAGCACCACTGGTACTCACCATCAAATTGGTACCAACTGATCAACACTTACATCACACAGGGCAATAATATTCATCAGTGGGAGGGCAGGCAGGAGGGGGGCGGAGGGGATGGGACAACGCTCATTGAATGGATGTGGGGAGCACAGTTTGGGGGATGACCATGATTGTAGCTCTGACACGGGCAGTGCATGGGCAATATATATAGCCAAAGTGTTGTACCCCCATAATATCCTGAAAAAAAAAAAAAAAGAAAGATGTAAGACAGAAGAGGTTAAAATCCTCTGGTCCTGAATTTTAAGTGTCATTATGAAATTTTGAGGCATTATATCTATCTCTGTTCACCGAAAAGGTCTAGAAACAACGACCATTCCAGTAGCAATGGGCATCTCTAGTCCTAAGATTGTGAAACACCATTTCCTGTTAAAGAGAAACCAGGGCTCTTTGTAGAAATTGGTGATTCTGTGTTTGGAGCAGGAAATGAACAAGATAAGCCTAAAACATCTTGACCTATAAATAGCAAAAAAACTATCAAAGACTACAGAGGTCCCATCAAAAGGACTCAGATGCTAACTTAGATGTCAATTTTGGCCAAAAATAGTACAATTTAAATATTAATAAGGATTTTAACTGTAATAGACTGAAACACATCAAATAAGCTTAAATCTGTAAGTCCAAAATTATAATTTTTAAAATTCTAATTCATTATTTTTGAAGTTTGCTAATAAACTAACTCATTATTTTGAAAAATAGTAAATAAAGAAAGGAAATTAAAAAAAATATATTGATTGAAAGAAATGAAGGAGTGACCACTCTGGGATAAGAATATCAACCTCATATTTTAGATTTACCCAAGTAATAATTCATGTGAAAATGGCATGTTATGATATGAATGAATACTAAAAAGTACATGTTTATAAATAAGCATTTATAAGCAACTTAAAAACACAAAGATAACCCCCAAGTAGAGTCTTTCAAATTGTCTGTTTTGCAATACCATTATGTTCTTATCTCTAATTTAGAACATAGAAAATTAAATAAAAACTCTTATACACAAATTTGGTTGTTTGTCCCCTGACTATCTAATATGGGTCATAAGAGGGTCAGCTGATATTAGTTCCCAAAAATTCTTACCTTAAATTGTAATCTTTCCAAGTAAATTCCCCCAAAAAAGTCTGAGCCAGGTGTTATTAACTTCCTTTGTGCTTCAGAGTCACAAGAGGGTGAGTGGTCTTGATAAAAATGTAGATTTGTAAGCTGCATGTTTAAAGATTCAGTAGGCTTTGGACATACCAGTGACTCAAGTGCAGGTGGAGTAAAGACATACATTAAAAAACACTGATTTAAATAGTCCTTGTCAAAATAATCTGGTCTATGAAAAATATAGCAAAAGACATAAAGACTCACATTTTAAAAATGACAAATGATAGAGTACATAAAGTCATCTGACTTTTCTTATTCTATCCTTACTGCTCACGCCCTTCATTTCCCACATGGGACTCTATCCACTGCCCAAATCAAATTTATTTAAATTATATTTCTGCAAACCCTCTTTATAGCAGGGTTGGGTATTATTGGGCAATTAAGACTTAGAGCACAACATAGAATTGAGACATATGAAACATGGATCTCATTTTCAAAGTTAACTACTTTGCAATGGATAAGAGAAAGAAAGGGGAAAGAAAAATAAAAGACAATTCAGGTATAAAGTTAGCTTGTATTAAACATGAGACAATGTAAGGTTGATGAGCAAAGACAGTGATTTGGTAGATAACAGAATCTCCCCCAGGAAACATGAACTTTCTTGTACTTGACTCCAATTTCTCATTACAAGTTCTAGGAAAGTGTAGTGGCTAGATAGGAACTATGGACTTTAAAAGTAGTTGAGGAAATATTTTAAAATAATCAACTGTAACTCAACATCAACATCTACCAGATTTACTAATTCTTCACTTTTTTCCATAATTAACAATTATCCAATTGGAAAGAAAATACATAGAAAAAACCTTCTCTTTCTGCATAACTGTTCAATTCTTTAGACAAAGATAATACGGTAAATAATGCAAGTGGATAATGAGTATGGGGAGCTATATTATTCATTATTTGATCAACATTTAGAAATTCCATTTGGCATCAACACCTCTAAGGATCTAACTGAACTTGGACTTGACGGTAATGGAACATGCTGAGGGGGTAGTAGAGATTAACAAGTTTATTGTCACAGAATTGAACTGCTGAACCACTTGGTAATCACTTAGGTAATATAATAGAAGTAAAGACGACTCACACTAGTTCCTGACCTAAAAATGCTTGGTATTGTGAAATCTGTGTAACAAAAACAAGCTAGTGAATTAGTGAGTTGTCCCCAGATTCCATGATCTAAACAATAATTCACAGGACAGAATTTGTTCAGAAATAAAAACTGATTAAAAAGAAGGTTGAGAAGGATGAAAACTTTGTGAACTCCCACCATTACTCCTTACTTAGACAGTGTGTTAAATTATTGAGAAGCAGCAAGGGTTACAGAGGTCTTGAAATCACATATTTGAAGAGACCTAAGCTAAAGGTAGAAGTCATTGAACTTCGATATTCTTTCTTTTTCTGTTTAACCAAATGATACAATTACCCCAAGACAGACAAGTCCAGTATATCCGTTTTGCTTCATAGTAGAGTTGCCTGACATTAGGAAATGGGGGCATGAAGACATTTTAGATTTTTGCTTGGGTTTGGTTACGGCTCCTGGGATTAGGTTATAGATAACAGAAAGGTGAAAACATTCATATTTTTTGTTGCTACCCTAGAAGATTTTGACAATTTATGGTTTCTGATCTTTGAATGTCAGACAGGAAGATTTGGAAGGAATCACATTTCATACTGGCTTCCTGGAAGGCACAAGTCTCATAAGCCTCCTGAATTATATAGCATAAGCCTCTGATTTGGTAGAATATAGGATGGCAGTATGACTCTGGGGATTCCAGGAGAGGCAAAATTGCTTGTGTGTGACTATAGTTGCTCATTATGGGTTGTAGTGATGTAGTAAAAAGATATAGTGGCTGGGTGGGAACTGTCAATTGAGTAGTTGAGAGAATATTGTAGTACAGGCAAAAGTAGTTAAGAGAATATTTTAACACAGGAAAAATATTATTTATCAAATCTTCATAAATTATATTTCCTACTCTGAATCAGTGTTGAGACAGACCAAAATGTCGTCTATTCATGAGTAGGTTAGCAGACCCCTGGGGTCAATTAACTATGCTAAGATTGTCTTGGACAGAATACTCTCCATTGTACCCCAAAGTTGCAAAGGGCAATGATTATAAGAGAGAATTCTAGTGTTGCTAACAGGGTAGCAAAATGAACATGTTATTATTAGAAAAATGTATTTGAATGAAAATTTAACCCAATGTCTCAAACTCTCAAGCTCAACAAGGTCTCAAGAAATTCAGAGGGCAGAGGGAAGAGTCACTCATGAATCAATAGAAATACATGATAAATAATGATAAATACTATAATAGTTTTGTGTAAGAATTATGAAATTAGAAAGTAGGAAAATTGATTTTTCTGAATTGTGCCTGAATTTGGAGGGAGATGGAATTTGAATAAAGAAGATGATCTTCAATTTTTTTAAATATAAGAAATAAAGGTTTTATTTTTAAAAAATGAGAAGGAGGAAGAAGGGGGAGAGACATGTGATAGGTTGGTCATAGCTGAGGGAATGACTTCCAGGTAGAATAGTGAGATTCATCTACAATAAAAAGACTATTTGGAAGAATAATTGGAAATCAGGCTGGGAGGAAAGGCTGGGGCCAAATAATAAAAAATCCTGATGGAAATACATAAGCCAAAATTATGTCCTGAAATTCTGACTGTATTCTGTGAACCTGAAGCAAAATAATATCCTGTTATCTCCTCCTCCATTAGGCTTTAGAAGACATTTTGTGTCTCTTAAAACTGCTAAGTAGTTCTCTATAAGGCGAGAAAGGATAGGTTCAATATATGAATGAACGGATGTTAATTGAAAGAGACTTGCTTTCAGATGAAAGTTATTTGGATCCTAAGATGGTATCTGAAATAAATAAATAAATAGCTCTATGATCATCTCTTATTCCAGAAATATGAATAGTTCAACTCAAATACTCATACATGGCTATTTAAATTTACATTTAGATTAATTAAACTAAATTTAAAAGTCAATTAATCAGTTACATTACTCATATTTCAAGTGTTCAATAGCCACATGTGTATAGTGTCTACCATATTGGAGAGCCTTCATCATAGAAAATTCTATTAAACGGGGCTGAAACCAATATATGCCAATCTTAGAAATGCAGGTGCATCTCATTTTGCCCCTAGAAATTCCTTTAATTATTTATTTATATTCATCCATACGGTGACCAACTTGTCCCAGTTTTCTCTAGACTTTCCCTATTTTAGCATAAAGGGGGGATTGAGACAAAAAGATATATTATTCCAGCTCTCATGAAAATTTTAAACTGGAGATTTGACACGAATTAATTCTTGAGTATGTTCTTGTCTACTTTCATGCTGGTTTATTCCATAGTACTAAGAATTTACATTGATTTCCTGCCTCATAGCTTGATCTTTAACCTTCTTTTCTATTACCTCCTTACTGTAGCATTCTATGAGAAATAGGGCTTTTATCCAAAGATAAGATTGCATCTAGGATCTACTATTATGTTCTGGCTCTATCTACTGGGGCCTCTACCTTGCCCATTTTTTTGTGTGGCCACATCTGAAGTGGTCATTAGGGAATATACTCTGCACCACGTTGTATAGCTGGTTTTCACAGTCACAGGTCTTTTTGTTCAAGTTCATGGTTTCCTTCAAAAACAAATCAGTAGATCTTTCTTGCTTCCTTTCAGTTCCATAAGCCAGTAATTTTTACTAAATGTATTTCCAGGAAAGAATTCTTAGACCTATTTTTATCTTTTCTTCTTTGTCCTCTAGTCTCTTTCATTTTAATAGAAGTCAATTTAACTTTGAGACCATATAAAATAACATGATTGGATAGAAAACTTTATATTCTATAGTTGGGAGCCTAGGAGCAGTTGATTTTCCACCTCTGCAAAGCTTTCAATTCCTTGACTCTTATCCCCTTATATCTCTGCTCTCAAACAGCAAGTTCTTACCTGAGCTAATTTCGTTTTATTAAAACCTTGCTATATGCAGCAACACTAAAATTCTATCAGGATGTGCTCTATTGGAGCTCTTCCCCTATAACTACACTAAAGGTAGACTCTTTGCCTTCTTAATTACTGAAGTCACAGTGTTACTAAGTGTTTTATGTGTTTTTAATCAATGCATGACATGGGAATCCTTTCCAGTCTCTACTGTCAGTTTTGTAATTGCCCACCATATGACAGTCAAGCTAAATACTGATTTCTGTATTAGTGTAGGCTAAGCAAAATGCCAATTAGATTCAAACTTATAATGGGTACATACAACAGAAATTTATTTCTTGCTTACATGAGAGTCTTGGACAGTATTCAGGTAAGTGAGGTGGGCTGCTTCACATATTCAGAAACCCAAGATGAAGACCATTCTGTGATCTTCAACATATAACCTTCCAGATTACATAGTTTCCTAGATCCCTTTAGTAGGAAAGGTGAAGGAACATGGATAACTTACTGCAAGAGGTTGTTTATTTAGGATAAATGGAGAGAGTGTTAGGCCACTTCCTCTCACCTTTCCTTGGCTAAATCTGAGGGAAATGATCAATCCTAACATCAAGAGAGCCTATGAAATGTAGTCAAGCTGTGCATCCAAGAAGAGGAGCCAGATTTGATGGCTACTAGCAGTCTCAGATACAGAGATCCTCACTGGTAAGTAACAAGTGAATCAACTCAGCATTTATTCAGTTTCCAAAACATTGATCAAACGCTGCATGCCAGGCTGTTTCTGCTCTGGTGTAAGCTCATGGTTTCTTAGTATACTACTTGACTGGCCACATAAACCTTCGCTCTCTCCTTTTTATCCCCGCTCTATGTTAACTTTAATCTTGTACTTAGGAAAGGTAAGCTTCTTCTGAATCTTTTTGTCTCGGCTTAGGCCAGGGCATTTTAACCCATAGAGTCCGCCATATGACAGTTTTTAAAAGTTTATCATTTTATTTTATTTATTTCAGAATATTACAGGGGTATAAATGTTTTGGTTATGTGGATTGCTTTTGTACTGCTTGAGTCAAAATTATAAGTGTGTCCATCACCCAGATAGTGTGCACTGCACCTGATAGGTATGATTTCACCCATCTCTTACTCCCCCCTCCCTCCTGCATGATTTCTGTGCAGTTTTACTTCATCTGTGCACATGAGTGCTGATCAGTTAGTTCCAATTTAATGGTGAGTACATGTGGTGTTTGTTTTTCCATTCTTATGATTCTTCACTTATGAAGATGGCCTCCAGTTCCATCCAGATTGTTGCTAAAGGTATTAATTCATTGTTTTTCATGGCTGAGTAGTACTGCATGGTGTACATGTACCACATTTTGTTAATCCACTCATGAATTTGTGGGCACTAGGGTTGATTCCACATCTTTGCAATTGTGAATTGTGCTACAATAAACATTTTCGTGCAAGTGTCTTTTTGATAAAATGACTTTTTCCTTTCAATATACACCCAGTAGTGAAATTGCTTGATCAAATGGTAGGTCTACTTTTAGTTCTTTGAAGAATTTCCATACTATTTTCCATGGCAGTTGCACTAGTTGCAGTTCCACCAACAGTGTATAAGTGTTCCTTTCTCTCTGCATCCACACCAACATCTATTGTTTTGGGACTTTTTGATAAAAGCCATTCTCACTGGGGTTAGGTGATATCGCATTGTGGTTTTGATTTACATTTCTCTGATGATTAGTGACATTAAACATTTTTTCATATGTTTATTTGCTATTAGTCTATCTTCCTTTGAAAAACTTCTGATCATGTCTTTTGCTCACTGTTTAATGGGGTTGTTTGATTTTTATTGTTGATTTGCTGGAGTTCTTTGTAGATTCTGGTTATTGTGAGTTTTTTTTAATGGTTTTACAGTAGTTATTATATCTACCTACTTGCACTGATGGAATGTTTGAAGTGAGATTTTTGAAGTTGAAATGATATCTTGCTACACTGTTTCCTTTCTCTCTGGTGAAAGCAGTGATGATCTTAGAAGAATCAGCAATCCATTTTCTACCCTTATAAGATGTGGAGTAATGTAACTGGGAACACAGATCATGTGTCACCTTATACTACAAGATTAGGAAACTTGGTAGGACAATTTCACACTGTTGGAGTTTGCTGAATACTTCTTGCATCTTTTAGCAACTTCTTGGGATAAAAGAAAGCTTAATACAGAACTGGCCAGTGGGGTCATGGAGTGAAAAAAAATATTGCTGTTTTAGTGGAGATTTTTTGACCTGGGGACTATAAACAAAGGCAACTGAGTGAATTAATCTGGAACCTGGCACAGTTGGAAAACCCTGAGAGGTGGGAAATTAGAAAAGGATAACTTGGGACACTAGGAGGAACCTGGCCCCATAGATATCTCACAAACATGTAATAATCCTTCTATGCTTGTCAAATACCATTATTGATGACAAACATGGTAATTTCGACAGTGCAATCAGAATGTCACATAGGGACAGGTGCAAATTATTGTCATTTTGTCAACAGAGGCAAATTCCAGGGAAATGAAGTCTGTAAGAATGGGCAAGAGACAAGTTTTTATGTTTAAAAACAGAGACACTCAAGACACTCAAGATGCCTTTCTTAGATCAAAAATTATAACTTAAAAATACCTCTGGAATTGATCATAAATAGAACAGAAACCTATTCAGTTTTGTATAGATTCTATTGTCAAGGACAACCTACTTTTGGCTGTGAGACTACATAATTTATCAACCCCTATAACAATTCCCAGACCCTAAAATTTGAACAGACCTGTAGTAGCCTATGGAACAGAAGACATAATGGCATGGAAATAGAGGAAACTATTTAAAGAAATTTCTCAAGGAAAGAAAAATAAACAAGAATGAAATGCAATGATAAAGGTAAAATCTTCCAGAAAACACAACCAAAAGCCGTAGACTGCAAAAACCTAACAAACAAACAAACAGAAACCACTTAAATGATAGCATAGGAATAGTTTCTTATTTTATTTCAACTGCCTGTGATATCTGCTTGAACTAGTGGCCATTATGTGTCTCTAAATGAGTATTTTATTATACTTTCCCTATGCTTTTTCCATATGACTATATTGCACGTCCTGGGCCTAGTTAAACTTACTCATTTAATGATAGGTGGTCAGACCATGGTAAGCTACAGCCAAATTTCACAAAGAGTCTTGGTTTGCATATCATCCAGAGAGATCCTGGGTATGAAATTGAACATAACAACAGATCAGATTTTTCCTTCATTTTAAGAGGAGTTAAGTGTATGTGTGTTTGTTTGTGTGTGTGTGTGTGTGTGTGTATATATATATATATAAAGAGAGAGAGAGAGACTGAGATATATTTTTTAAAATCATTTATGAGAAGAAAAAGATTGTTTTTAATTGGGTGGCCTAAGAGTTGGACTGAGATTTATATTTATTGGCTGCCATTTTTTAATACCCATAGTTCATATTTTCTAGCTATGTAGTTTAATTGTGATTGAACACCACCCTTACATTCAGAAATGTGACTGATTGCCATAATCCAATTAAAATACTCCATCCCCTGTTTATAACTCTAATAAGACTTGTGGCTCTTTAATTTCTTTCTTTTTTTTTTTTTTCTGGATTTGAACATGGGAGAATGTAATCTTGGGAAATACTAGAAAGACATCTCTCAGATGTAAAGTTGGAGTTTCCCAGGAAAGAATCCAAAACAAAGCTGATGAGCTAGGATGTATATAGATGAAATTGAGCCCTGATTACATTGTTTGACATGTCAAATAAAAATTGAATTTTCATTTATTTTAGCTAATAAATTCCCATTATTTTTAAAGCTGATTTGAAAGCAGTTTCTGATTCCTGCAACCACAGTATACTGAATTAAAAAAAAAAAAAGATGAGAAAAAAGTGGTTAAGGATTAGACATGGAAAACGTATATTGGTAAAATTTACATAACCAAAAATATTTACAATAATAACTGATATTCTTGGCCATACCAAGGTTTCCCAAGAAAAAAAGTATTCAACACGTACTTCAGTAAGGTTCCTCTACTCAATTTAAAACAACACATTTTTGGACAACTTCATGAATTACTCCTCTAGACCCAGTAATTTGAATCAAAGGCAATGACCAAAGGGCCACAAATATGGATAATTCATATAGATGAATGATCTTTTGAGATACAAATTAAGGCAAGCAATCGAGGAATCATAAGAATATTCATGACAAAAGGAAATACCCCAAAAAGAGAAACTAAGACTTGATAGTTGCCTTCAATTGACAAGTATTATGGTCCATTCTTTGCCACACCTGATTTCTGATAATCCTCACTATAACTCTCTAGGGCAAGTATGGATTTTCCTTGCTCTCAGATGCATTCAACAAGTATTTTAGACCTAGCTTGTCTCAGAAATTTTTGATAAATATAGCTGGGTACATGATAAGCATCAACTCCTCTCCTTTGTATGTTATGTCAAATTTCAGATTATTAATTGCCTTGCCATAGAGTATATAGTTAGTAATTGAGAGAACAGAGATTTTAAGTTAGATCTAAATGACTCCAAAGCTAAAGATCTTTCTTTTCCCCCTAGAATACTCCCAGGAAAGCCATACAGAATATGAAGTCCACTCCAGTGCATTTGCCTCTGAAAACCAGCACAAGACTGATCTGAGGATTTCAAGAACTAAAGTATATGCTTTGACTACAGACTTCAAAGGTAGAAGTATACTATGAAAATTGAAAATAAACAACTATGCAACAATTGACTCACAATTTTGGCTATGTTACTTAAAAACTGGAAAGAAGTTCAGGATAGAATCCTAAATATTATTGTATTTTCCACTACATAACTTAATTTTTTGCAAAATAGTTGCATATGCATGTATTTGTGGTAATCACAGTTATTTTTTCTTAGGGATAACACCAGTACTGAGCTTTGTAATTAGACTTTATTAGCAGTTTTATATGAATTCACTAGTACTCTGCAACAGCAGGTGTGTGGTTATAAATATCCTATTAGAGGCATATAATTCCAGTAATTCATATGGCTTTCGAGATGTTAGAGAAAATGAAAATTTCATGAAGTTTTAAATTATTGTAACTTCTATTTTTGTTTTTAGATATTTAGCTAAGAGGGAAATATTATTATGCTGTATATGAAAGTCACTGAGTCAGCAAAACCCAGGGAATGAAAATAGCTTCTCGTATTTGTATTTGCAGTTTAATTACATCATCAATCTAGAGGTTCAGAGTGAAATCTCAAGGTTATCATCTCTTTCTGATGTGACAAAACTTACCAAAAGCAAACAAAAACAACTTCTCAGGTTCTAGTGTCTTTCAAATATTCTAGAAATAATCCAGCATTTTAATCTCAAGGACTTATTTTATTTGGGTCAGATTCTATTTTCTTAAATTTGATGAATTTATGAGATTCTCCTGTAAAGAAGAAAATCAATTCAAAAAATAGAATATTTAGAATTAAGACAATGCACTGAATATTTTTATTAACATTAAATACATAAGAAATTCTGGTTATATTTCATAATTATAGCTTATATTAGCAATTGATGTTTTACAATACCTCGTGAGTAGATTTGAGAATTAATTCTATAAATCCATCTGCATACACAGAAAACTGCTCACTGTGGCCCTATTAATGTTCACTTAACTTCTGGACGACATAATTTTTTTGCTACTAGAACTCAAGTTGAAACAGGAATTCTCAGTGAGTTGATACTTTTTTGTGGATTGGCATGCATTAAGTGTTGAGGTGGTCAGTTAAGACAAATAAATGGGCAAATCCTAAATTTTACACTTAGTAACTGTACATTCTTGGGCAACTTACCTAACTTTTCTAAACCTTGATATCTTCATGTAGCAAAGATATTGACCTTAAAGAGCTGGTAGAAATATTAGGTAAGAAAACACATGCTTGACACAGTACATGGAAATAGGAATTACTCAGTGATGTTTAAATATTTTAATGTTTATATTTATATCAATAATTTATATTTTAAATGATACAATTGTAGTGAGCTAAAATTAAGAAAATAAAAGATGGTGTCTTTAAATGTTTGATATTGAATTAACTTGGACAACAAAATCATTCCGTATTCTATTACATCTCCTAGCTCAATAGAAAAAGAAATTTTTATTCATTTCCATCTTGAAACTTCATGTAAATTATATGAAATTATTCTGGGGATTACAAATGACAGGAAAATGTGAGAACTCTTCATAATTATGAATAAAATTTTAAGTATATGTAAAACAGAATGTGCAACCTTATGATTGGCCAGAGGTTGCTACTGTATTGAATAACAAATGCCCTTAAAAAAAAGCTACACTTTGATTTATTTTTTTCTTTTCTAAGAACCATTATTTGGGCTACTTAATGCAGAACAGAGAAAACTGGCTCCTTTTGCAGATGAGTGGGACAATTTATATATCTGAAAGGTTAATACTGCCATTCTTTGGAATCTGCCTCTGTGTAGACCTGAGTATTATCTTCTACATTTTCTTTATTACTCCTTGATTGCTATTCTCATCTGTGTCAAGGATTTGGAAATCATAGGATGAAATCTTTTCCTTTTAAAACAAAAGTCATTGCTTTCTTTTCTGTTTTAACCTTCATTCATCATGAACATAAAGGAAACAGGCAAAAAATAAGGTCACTGATTTTTGCATTTAAAAGCTATCAGTATCAGTGCTTTATATCACAGTGTTATTATTGGAAACATATCAAGTGATGCCTGTGAAATAATAAAGAACAGAGCGATTTAGTCATTTTCAATTTCCTGCTATATGAGGGTGGTATTCTTAGGTGAAGTAAAGGCTAAATAGTGTAAAGCACACATGCCGATTTCCTGTTCTGGAAAGCTCCTTTTCTGAGTCAAAGTCATCACAGTGAGAGAAAAAAAATAATTTTCACAGGAAATAATGGCTGATTCACAAGTGTCAGCTGGTGCTAGTTGCCCTATGCCTGAGTCACAAATTCTACTGATTGATACTCTCTCAGACCGTTATTAGCTTATATAGTTCATATCCATTTGGCAAGTTGTGCTATGGTTTGCTCTGCCATTCCAGTTCAGCATTTTGAATAAATATATTTACATGAATCCTGATGTGATAACATGGTCTATTTTGTATATCAGATGCCTGTGAGACCAAATACTATCTCGGAGAGATATAATTTTGAACTGGCATGGCGTGAGAAATTGGCATTGAGAGTAAGTGTCAAGGTTGTGAAGTCATTTTTTTTTTTTTGCCAGTTCTTGATTGGAATTCTTTATATAAAATAGCTTTGATTTCTAGATATTTGTGAATATAGTAGATAAATGTTTGTCCCTGGATTTTTCTTGCACCTTATCCTATGATGTATTGTACTTTGCCCAAGCTTCCAAACAAGTGGAGCTAATTCATTTGTTCTTATAAAGAGTTCTTCATTTATTTTGTAATAAATTGCATCATCATGCTACTCAATTCAACCATAAGTTTCATTAATTCCTTTCAAGTGATTTATTTTGTGGTTTTTGATAGCCAGTCTATGGAAATATAAAGATGAAATGACAAGTCTCAAATTACAGTTTATGCACATAGAACCCAGCAATTACAATAAATGTGATAATTGTCACAGCAGCAATCTGCATTGAATTTAGTACAAGTATGAAAGAGTAGGAAGACATAATTAGGTATGAAATAATGGAGAAATGCCTCATTGGAGGGAGCTTAACCAGAGATTTGAAGAATGAAGGTGTTTGACATTTGGGCTTGGGAAGCACTGAAAGGGAGCAAGAGTTAGAAACGTATAAATGAATAAATGAACACAAAAATGAGTTGGTAAGTGTCTCTTTTTTAATGTACTTAAAATGTGCATATTAATAATAAATATAGATTTACTCTATTAAAGCTCCCATTTTCACCAGGAAATAAAATCAGGTTTATAAGAAATGGCTTATATGAACTAAAACCTTGGAATTTAACAGTATTCTTTGGGTGCATTTATAACTGTAATTTCATTATTAGAAATTTGCATAAATGTTACAAATGTATAATCAATATTATTAGGAGTAAAAATGTTCACAATAATCCAATTATATTTGAGGTTAAATCAGAATATGTGCAAAAATAGCCTTCTGTATATCTTATTTTATGGTTATATATCGTTCTTGCAAAGGATAAAAGAAACAACAAAACTATCAATAAGGACATTTATAATATTTATAAAAATATTTATAATATGAACAGGATATCATATGGTCATTTATATTTAGTACTTAAATTAGGCTTGCACTATTCCTAGCAGAATTCACCTGAATCTCTTTATTTAGACTGTTTGCTTTAGCTGTTCTGGTGTTCAAATCCAAGTCTATAATCCTAGGTTGATTTAAGATATATAACTTGGACTTTAATAGCTAAAAGAAAAAGTGCTGTTATCCAAATATCAAATTTTGTATTTGTCCCAGCTAGAGGGCTTTCTTAACAACTTTTCCCAATTCACCATAAAGAAATGTGGTAGAAAGGAATAAGGAACTAGGTAAAGCATAGATTACTGAAACTAGAAATTAGGTCAGTAAATAGAACAATGGAAGATAACAGCAACACTCCCAGAAAACTGGAAATAAAGTTAGCTTGTGAAATTAAGCTCATAGTTTTAAGAGCAGTGGCTTCCATGTCAGTTTTTGGCTGAGGTTGATTGTGATAAAATTTTTACTGGCCCATATGAGATTAAATTTTTTTAAAAAACGATGATAATGTTAAAATATTTAAGTATAAAAATCATGTGTTTTGATTTGATTTCCTTCTTATTTAATTGGTATTAAAATGGTGATATTAGGTCACAGTTATTTACTGCCTTACATCCCCACTCTCACTACAATACAAATTTTTGTACCACATTTTTTAAATTTTTACTTTTTCCTGATAGAAAAAGTTCAAAAAGCAGTGAAATCATGTCTTAGGAGACAGAATAACAAAGTATATATAAGACATTTTTTGTCTAATCAAGTGAGCAGGTTTCACTGTCAGGAATCCATAACCTCACTTAAAAAAGTATAAAGTGCAATTTCCCAATGTGTCTCTAGAGACTACTTAATCACAATATTCATCTGGGGTGCTTGCTAAAAATTATTCCTGGGGACACCCTTAGAATTACTAAATCAGTATCTCAGTGTGTCTGATCTACTTTAAAGCACTGCCATGTGATTCCCATCACTAATATGAGAACTAGTGATGCAGAAAAAATAAGTTTAAATTAACATATACAAAGAAAGGTTAATAACAAAGAAATCAATGTTAGTCCCAATAACATGACTTATCGATATTTTCTAGCACTGCTAGAAGAGAGAGTAGAAATAATCCATATGCATATTTAAATTAGGCCTTATTTTGAGACAATAGTAAATCATTAAGCTTCTCCAAATATGTATTATACATTCCACAAACTTCCTAATGCTCATCTTGCTAAAATCAACTAATTATTAATTTGCTTCCTATTTTCATGATAGAGGGAAGGAGATATCCTGTATGTTGAGCTGTAAACATATCTTACTATGAAAGTATGTTCCCATTCTAGATGAGAGATTGGCAAACATTTTCTGTAAAAAGCCAGATAATAAATACTTTAGGCTTTGTTGGCCACATGTTCTCTGTTACAATTACTTAATTCTGCCAAACAACTGTGAAAGTAGCTATACACAATATGCAAATAAATTATGCATAGTCAATAAAAATTTATTTAAAAACAATGAAATTTGAATTTCATAAAATTGCCATGAAATATTATTCTTTTTGATTTTTTTCAACCATTTAAAAATTTAACAAATGTTTTTATTTCATGGTCCATACAAAACATGTAGGGGGCCAGGATTTTGTCTCAGGTATTAGTCTGCCACTCCACATTCTAGATTAATAAATCAGCAGCTGTTCTTAATATGGTTTTTTCAAGTCGTATTAAAAAGAATATATTCCCAAGTGATCAATCTGGTTTCATTTCCCTGATAATTATTTGAGTTTCTTGGTGTAGCAACTTTGAGAAAAAGGCTGTGAACCATCAAGATAAAACAGGACCAAACTGCTCTGAGCACGGGAAGGGAGTGTCTGTTTGCAAGATTTTTTTCTCCCTAACTCTTTCTACATGCAGCTTCTTAAAATGAAATAAAACATTTAAATATTTCTGAAAATATTTTACAGGTATCATTCATTGTGCACTGAATAATTAATATAGTATGAAGACTGTATTCAAGCTTATATAGAAAGTGTCTGGAACACCTTAGTTATCATTATGTGTCTGAAGAGAAGAGACACTCTAGGGGCATTTGGCATACTATTTAAAAAATATAACTTCAGTGTGTAAAATCTCACCAATTCAGCATCTTACTCAGTCCCTTCTTTGTGGCAGGCACATGCTAGGCCCTGGGAATACAAAATTAAAATATGAACATCACATGTATCTTGAAAAGTATTAATCTGGGAAATAAACTGAATTGTTTTGTGAAACCAGTAGTTAGCAAACCTGCTCCTAGCTTTACAACTCACTAGTTGTGTGAGGAATAAACTATCTAAGCTTTAATTTCATCATTATAAATCTTGCTACTTTCATATACAATAATAATATACCCACACTGATGGTATCATAAGAACCAGCTCCATAATCTATGTAAAAACACTTATAGAAAAATTTCCTACCTGTTTATCATATTTTACTTCAGGGCCTCATTTTCTATCTATTCACTGATATCCAAAACCTATGAATGACTCTGGATTCCCCCTTCTACTCGTCTGCCACATGTAATCAATTATCGAGTTCTACTGAGTCTACTTTCAACATGTCTGTCAATTACATGTTAAGTTAATTAAATCATCAAAGTCACGGTTCTAAGGAGATAACAGCAATGTGGAAGAGGAAATCAAGTAACTAGGTGATTAAAATGCAGTGTATTAATGCTTATGCAATGGTTTGCATATGAGTATATGGGGACACATAAGTAGGACATTTGACCCATTTTTGATGCAGAGAAGTGGAGGTAAAGTTGCAAAATTTTTCAAGAATTTGGTATCCCTGAAACTGCATAATAAAAAATGATCACAACTTCAATGGGACCACTACAGTGTCTCCATATTTAAGGTAATCAATATTTAGGTGCTTTAGGAAAAGGAAAAATGCCATGAGTTTTTCTTCCTACATTTTAACTTATCAGAGCAGGTGAAGAGCCCCTAGATGAAAAGAGGAAATAATACAAAGAGAACGCCTGGTTTTACAATATTTTGTAGAAGGAAAAGAAAGCCAAATGAGTGTCGAGGTAAGTATAAGTGGAAAATATAATACCTTGGACTGAGAGACAGCTACTACCCAGAAAAAGGTGCAGTTTGCCAAAAATTTGTTCTGAAGTGTCTGTGGAAACCTTGCAAGCTTATGGTCATTAGAAAAGGGGGTGAAGGATGGCTGACTAGAGACATCAGTTGCTAGATCATCCCAGAGGGAAAGAAACATTTCAGATAAAAAAATTGTGGGGGGGGGGAAATCACGGTTCAGGTGTAGTTCGGGGGAAAGGTGCCTCAAGAGAGTTGAGAAGCTCTCAAAAACACATTTCCATTACAGTTATGGAAATATAATTTGTTTTTATGATGAAAAAAAAGAGAAGGCGCCAAATACAATAGTATGAGAATCCAGGGAGTTCGCCAACAAGTACAACTTTTTAAAACTTAATGAAATGTGTAAAATATGGAAATAAGAACACATGACCAAAGACAAATATAAATGATAAACACAAGTCTCAGGAAAACTAAGGGTTACGGAAATATAAGGACAACAATGAAAAAGTTACTTTAATTTATGTTCAGACAAGAAAAGTGGCAAAATTCTTAACACGTTCCATAACTAACAGATGACAAGACGAAGGTAGGATAACTATTCAATAATCATGTGTCCATTTGTTGTTATTAACTGAATAGGGAAGGGGACTATTAATAAAGAAATCCCAGAGGTAAAAATACCTAAGAGAGCACCAATATGTCTCAGAACCCCAATTACATTTGCTAAATGGATTATATTCTACAAAACTGAGAAGATGAGGTGTGAAATGATACTCTACAGCTTTAAATACTATATTCTTAATCAGCTTACGACCTTCTTCTCTCATAGTGTTCCACAGTACCAAGGAGAAACTCCAAACCAAACCTTAGTGTAGGCAGTGATTAAATAAAATTAACAAGATCATCATTGTAGATGACTGAGCCATAATATGAAGCAGCGTTGTTTTTTCTTTCCCCCGAAGCCAAATTTCTTAACTTCTTGCCCAGAACCTGCCAAGTGCCTGTCTATGCTCAGCTAATTATATTGTGTTTATATTCAGGGATGTCACCTTACCTTGGAGATAATCATCAACATTTGATATATTTGTGAAGAACCTGTGTATTTGATGAACATGAAGTGTATAAGAAATACAATTTTAATTGAAATTTGAATTTGTATTTCTGAATTTCTTATAAAAACATCAAATTTTCCTGTGAGAGAAACAGTGGTGACCTGAAAATAACTGTTTACTTACTGGGGTTTTTTCATAAAATTATTTTTATCAGCAGCTCTCAGAGGTTCCACATATATTTTGCTTCAAATATAATAATTAAAAGTTTGAATGTAAGTTTCCTTTGGTTCCAGATTCTTTCCTGCTACTTTTTTGCTTCTCTTACATAATTCAATTTTATTGTTTTCATTTTGTGTCAGACATTTTCTATAATTATTATATTATAGAACTTGGACAATTAGCATTCTCCCAAAATACGTTTTTCAAGAATTCAGCAAGTGATATAATGTTTAAGATGTTCATTTTTCTCATGTGCCTATATTACACAAAAGCCTAAGTTAGAAGAATTGGCTGTGATTTTGGACTAGGTGCCAAAAATAAATATATACATTATATATATGTTATATATATCATTATATATATTATATATGAGGTCTGTCTGGAAAGTATCCAGCCTTGTAATAGGAAAAATAGAGACATTTATTGAAGACAATACAAAATACAAGAAACATTGTACATAGGACAATGATGCCTCTGTCCCCTTCAAAGTGGGCACCTTGGGATCTCACACAGTTCTCCCAGCATCTTTTAACCTAACTCATACATGTACAACAGTCTCACGTGTTCTGTTTGTTGCAAGCCTTCCAGAACGTGGATCACTTTCAACAGATTCTTGACCACTTTTGAAGTGTTTGTACCACACTTTTTTATTTGTGCTACACTCATTGCATTGTCCTTGAAAGCCTTCTGAATCATCTGAATAGTTTCTGTGGAAGAATGTTCAAGCTTAATGCAACATTTGATGCAGATTCATTGCTCTACTAGCTCAGTCATTTTGAATGTGACAGCCTCACAGTACACAGGCTCACTCAACGGCGTCTAGTACCCCACTGACTCATACACTGAAGTCATCATTTTTCACGCATGTGCATTCCCATCCACTCTCCTTGGCTGCCAGGTTACATTGATGTCACGTTAATCATTCTCATTATATTAACAGTGGCTTGATACTTTCTGGACAGACCTTGTATATATGATGAAGGACTTTTTCAACCCTGAAACTCAATCCATCTTACAAGTATTAAATTGTTACGCAGAGATTTCTCTTAATTCAGATACGTGGGGCACTCTATTTTGTGATTTCTGGCTTTGTAATTTGTTTTTATGCTTTTCAAAAAGAATTGCCATTGGCAGGTAATTGAAGATGTATCGGATTCCTACTGCAGCTGTAACATAGTAACACAAACTTGTTAACTTAAACAACACAAATTCACTGCCTCATGGATCTGGAGGTCAGAAGTTCAAAATAGGCTTCACTGTGCTAAAATGAAGGTGCAACTATGGTTACATTCTTCTCTAGAGGCTCTAGAGAAGAATCTGTTTCCTTGCCTTTTCCAGTTCCTAAACACTGCATACATTACTTAGCTCATTCTCTCTTTTCATCTTCAAAGTCCTCAACAGCCAGGAAGTCTTTCTCACATCACATCACTGTGGCACAAACTCTTTGGTCTCCTTCTTCCACATTGAAGGACCCTGTGATAACACTGCGGCAACACAGTTTTTCCAGGATAATCTCCCTACTTTCAGATCAGTTGATTAGCAACCTTAATTCCATCTGCAATCTTAATTTCCCTTTTCCAGGAAAGGTACATTGTTCATGGATTCCAGGGATTATGATGTAGATATCTTCAGTATGCTATTTTTATGCCTATGACAGGAGAGGAAAATTATTTTCTGCTATTCTAAAATACACATGCAAAATTTATATTGACCCTCGTTTAATATGATATAGTTTGAATTAAATACTTAATTAAAGTGAGTCAGAAGAACTGGAGGGAATAGGACTTACAGAATGACAGAGTAAGTAGCTCAGTGAACTCTCTCCACAGCAAAACAAGACTTTAACCCGGGAAATTTTAGAAAAACATAAAAAAAAATCCCTAGAAATTTTCCTTAAGGTTATATCAGTGGACAAACATGCATTCAAGAAAATATGTTAAATCTTCTTAGGACAAAAAATGCCTCTGTCATTTGAGCCAAGGCCCATTCCAATTAACCTCACCCCCAACTCCATGGAATGAAAGCTCTATCCTGGGTGTGTGCAGCCAGGATGAGGTCTTCAGCTCACCATAGCTCTTAGTCAGAGGCTATGGTTTAACCCTTGGAGACACAGTCTTCTGGCATCTTTTTTAATCTATGACCCCCTGTCTAAGGTTACAGAAGCTCTATTCCAGGCAGGAACAGTAGAAAGGACCATGTCTCTTTTCCCCCATCCATCCCTCACAAAGGGGAAGTTCTATCCCAGGTATGGCAGGCTGGCAATACTGGAGTCATGACTGTCCCTGTCCTAGTTCTCTTGTAAGGTGAGGCTTCATGCTAGAAGAGATAAGCAAAAAAGACTGCCATCCTCTCCCTCTACCAACTCCCAGTTTCCATTTGTAGAGTTGGGTTGCCATTATGGGAAAAGCACATCCAGTCCCCAGTTCTGGAGCAGTGTTTCAACCATACTGCCCACAGGGGAAGACAAGCTGTAAAGGCTAAGAGCTCCACAGCTATGCCTGAGGGGACTGACTTTATTGGAACAGAGAGTGGAGAACTCCATGCCTAAGGCCTTTGTTGAATCAATGCAGATCTTCCTACAGAATAATTAAACAGAGGCTGTAGGTTTGATATAAACAACACAGCAGAACAGCCAGAAGTATATCAGAGAGAACAAGGGAAAAGGAGCTATTCAGGGACCAAAGACAACTGTGGAGGTTTGTGTGCATGTGCTAGGCTGCACCCCACAGGAACAATGAGAGCAAGACAAGGGGCAGACTTGAAAACATTCTGTTGGAAGCCTCACTGACACAAGGGTCTTAAGTACTGACTAAGCGATAAGCTACCCTAACCTAGCAGTCACTCTTCTTAGGAAACCAGGAAGACCTCCTGGCAATCTTGAAGACTATTGTTCTTTTTAGTAGCAAGCAGAGAAAGAATCTCTAAGCTACTAGTTCCAAACTGAATGTCAAATAAAAAATATAGATTTCCTAAATTGTGATGGCAGCCTCCAAGCCATACACACACACACACACACAGCAGAGAAGAATAAAAACGTAATCTTCTAAAGAGGCTTAATTGAATTTTTTACCAACAATTGGCTTGTGCTGACCCAAGGGCCACCTAAAAGATAAAAATGAAAGGATAATATCTGGGCATGGACATCAAAGATTGCACACTGCAAATATACTTTGAAGAAATAGTTCAGCCAAATCACTAAACAAATAAGGAAATGACCATGCAAACATCAACAGCAGCCTTCCCAGGGGATATCAGCATCCAGCTTTGCTTCAATATATTATCTAAAATGTCTAGATTCAATAAAAAGTGAAGAGACAGGTAAAGAAACATAGGAAAGTTTGATCTATACACAGAAAGAAAAATAGACAAAAGAAACTGCCTATGAAGGGCCTAGGTGGGGACTTAGCGTACAAAGATTTAAAAGCAACATAACATAAATATATAATATATATATACACACACACACACACACATATATATATATAATTTCCTAAAGAAATAAAGAATACCAGTCCTTAAAATTTTAAATAAGATGTAATGACAATGTCTCTCTACATAGAGAATATAAGTAAAGAGATATAAAAAGAACACAAACAAATTCTGAAGCTGGAAAATACAATAACTGGATTAAACGTTAACTAGAAGGAATCAACAGTAAATTTGACATGGTAGGAAAAAAATTAGGAAACATGAAGATAGAGCAATAGAGATTACACAGTGTGAAGAACTGAGAAAACAAAACAAGAAAGAAAAATGAAGAGTCTAAGAGAAATGTTGGAAACCATGAAGCACAAAAATATAGCTGTAAAAAGAGTACAAAAAGGAGACTAGAGGAATAAAAGGACCAAAAAATATTTAAATAAATAATGACTGAAAATTTTTAAGATATAAAGGAAGACATTAATAAGTATCTCAACAAACTTCAAGTAGGATAAACTCAAAGAGATCCATACCCAGACACATTATATTCAAAATTTTGAAAGAGAAAGAGAAAATCTTGCAAGCAGAAAAAGAAAAATGACTCATCACTTAAAAAGGAGCTCCAACATGATTAATAGCAGATTTCTCATAGAAACAATGAAGGTGAGAAGACAGTGGAACAATATTTTTAAAGTGCTGAAATTAAAAAATTGCCATATAGAAAACTTACATTCAATAAAACAATGTTTTACAAATTAAACATAAAGAGGTTACCAGATAAATAAAAACAGTGAGAATTTATTGCTTGAAGATCTGTCTTACCAGAAATACTAAATGCAGTTGTTCAGAGTAAAAGCAAGACATCAGAATTTGATGCTATATGAAACAAAGACTTCCAGTTAAGAAAATTATGTGAGTAATTACAAAATGAAGTATGATTGTAAATTTTTTTTCTTTTCTTATTTCATTTAGAAATCAAATTAATAAAAAAATATATATACCATAAGAATATTTTCATTTATATTGTATATATAATTGTTATATATTGTTATATTATTGTTTTCATTTATGTTATACATATACATAATTAAATATATAATCAAAGTTAAAATGTATATTTTATGCCCTAGAACAACTAGTAAGTAACCAAAAATTATCATTAAGAAATATTAGGGTAGTTAAAATTTTCACAAAAAAATATTCCCTTAATACAAATGAAGACAATCAAGGAGAAATAGAAGAATTCTAGTAGGCATTATGCACATAGAAAGCAAAAATGCAAAATGACAGCTATAAATCCAACTATATCAATAATAAAATTATTTATGAATTGACTAAATAATCCAATCATAGGATGGAGATTGTCAGATTGGATTAAAAATGATGTAACTATATGCTGTCTACATGAGACACAATTTAGAATAATATAAGATATATCATGTCATCAAGAACTATAAAAGAGCTGGAGTGGTTATACTAATTTTGAAAAAAGTAAACATTAAAACAAAAAGAAATAGACACAAATAGGGGCATTTTGAAATAATAAAAGGGTCAATCTATCAGAAAGGCAAAATAATTACAAACATACAAACATATAAACATCAAACAACAGAGACCCAAAACACATGAAGCAAAACCTGACAGAATTGAAGGAAGAAATACACAATTTGACAATAAAAGTTGGATACTTCAATATCACACTTTTAGACTTTTAGTAATGGATAGAACACTTGAGCAAGGGATCCACAAAAATATAAAAGACCGGAAAAACACCATAAGCATCTGGACCTAGAAAACATTTATAAAACACTGCATCCTATGGCAGCAGCATACAAATTCTTTTCAAGCACACACACAACATTTTTCAGAATAGACAATATGTTAGTCCCTAAAAGAAATCTCAGTAAATTTAAAGGGAATACAATTATATACTACAAAGTACATTTTCTAACCACAACGTAATTAAATTAGAAATCATTAACAAAAGGAAATTTGGGAAATTTAAACAACACACTCCTAAATAACTTATAGATCAAAAATAAATCACAAGGGAAATTAGCAAACAGTTGAAGAGGAATAAAAAAGAAAACTTAACATATAAGACATATAAGATGCAGTTAAGCAGTGCTCAAATGAAATTTAATAGTTGTAAATGCCTGCACTACAAAAGAAGGAAGATCTCAAATTAATAGCCTAAACTCCCACCTAAAAATACTAGAAAATAAAAGAAGAAGAAACTAACTGAAAGAAACAGAAGGAAGGAAATAATAAAGACTAGAATGAAAATTAATGAAATGAAAAATAGAAAAATAATAAAGAAATTAACAAAACCAAAAGATTCCTCTTTGAAAATATCAATAATATTGACAAGCCTTTAGATATAGTTACTGCAAAAAAAGAAAGTAAAAAATAAAGCCAAGAAAAAAAAAGAGAAGACACAAATTAAATCACTAAATCAAGGATAAAAGGCAGAACATCACAGTCAACCCTGAAGAAACAAAAAAGATTATAAAGAAAAGCTACAAAAAACTATATACCAACAAGTTAAAAATCATAGATAAAATGGGCAACTTTTTAAAAAGACCATATGTTATCAAAACTAATTTAAAAATAAATATAAAGTCTATCTGGTCTTATAACAAGTCTAAAGACTGAATTTGTAATCACAAAACTTCCCACAAAAAAAATTCACTGGTGAATTCTAAATGATATTTGAAGAAAAATTAATACCTTTTTTAAAACATATTCTTCCAAATTAAAAAAAAAAAGGAGAAGAAGAGGGAATAGTTTGAAACTCATTTGATGAGGCCATATTATGTTGATAATAAATTAGACAAACATACCACAAGAAAGAAAAACTACAGATCATTATCTCTAATAAGTATAGACAGAAAAAATTCTCAGCAGATACTAGCAAACCATATCTGGCAACAAGTAAAAAGGATTATATAGTATGAAGAAGTGAAATTTACCCTAAAAATGTAAGGTTGCTTAACATAAAAAATTCCATGAATGTAATACAACATATTAATAGAAAAAAGAACAAAATCACTTGATCACCTCAATAAATGCAGAAGCAGCATTTAACAAAATTCAAAAGCCTTTCATGACAAAAATAATTAGAAAACTAAAAATAAAATACTATTTCCACAACTAAAAAGTGCATCTATAAAAAAATAAGTAGTATCATACATAATGGTGAAAGACTGAATGTTTTTTTACCCCCAAACCGGTAACAAAGCAAGCACTTCTGATCTGATCTTGGTACTTCTATTTAACATTCTGCTGGAGGTTCTAGTTAGGGTAATTTGGGAAAATAGAGAGATAAATAAAATATGAAATAAAAATAATATAAAAGTAAAATTAAAGATTTTATTTACCAATGAAAGATTTTTATTAGGAACAAGAAATAAAACTATCACTTTGCAGATGACATGATCTTATTTACAAAATATTCTAAGGAATCCACTGAAGATCCTATAAACCTAAGAAATCAATTCAGCAGTGCTGAATATGAAAACAATACACCAAAATCAATTGTATTTCCTTATATTAGCAATGAACAACCACAAAATAAAGTCGAAATAATTTCATTTACAGTAGCACCAAAAAGAATATAATACTTAGGCACAATTTTCACAAAAGATGTACAAGGCTTATATACTGAAGCTTTTATAAAAATGATACAAAATTAAAGAAGATCTTAACAAATTAAATACATCCCATTTTCATGGATCAGAAGACTAGTTATTAAGATGACAACACTTATCAAATTAATGTAAAAAATCAACACAATTCTTATCAAAATCTCAGATAGCTTTTTTTGCAGAAATTGATAAACTGATCCTTAACCCAGTAACCCAGAGCAGAGAAAACAATTTTGAAAAGAACAAAGTTGGAGAACCCACATCTCCCAACTTAAAAACTTAGTATAAAGCTACAGTAATTAAGACACTGTGGTATGGCATAAGTATACCTCCACAGGTCAGTGGAATAGAATTGAGAGTCCAGAATTAAATTCTTACATTTATAGTCAATTAGTTTTGAGAAAGGTGCCAAGACAATTCATTGGGAAAAGAATGCTCTTCTCAACACATGGTGCCAAAACACTGGATATTTATACGGAAAAGCGTACACTTATACCCCTACCTTATACCAAACACAAAATTTTTTCTCAAAATGGATTATAGATCTAAATGTAATCACTAAAACTATAAAAATATTAAAAGACTTTTTTTGTTGGAAGATTTTTTTTATTACTCCTTCAATTTCGATGCTTGATATTGGTCTGTTTAGGAATACTGTTTCTTCGTGATTGAGCCTAGGGATGTTGTGTGTTTCTAAGAATTTGTCCATTTCCTCCACATTAAAAAATCTATTAAAAGAAAACATTGGAATAAGTCTTCAAAACCTTGGGTTAGTCAATTATTTCTTAGATGACACAAAATGCACAGTGACAAGAGAAAAAATAGATGAATTGGGTTGCATAGAACCATTTAAATTAAAATTAAAAACCATTTTGTGCTACAAACAATATCATAAAGTGAAAAAATCCACAAAATGGGAGAAAAATTTGCAAATCATATCTCTGCTAAGTTATCCAGAATATATAAACAACTGTTAAAATTCAATATTTAAAGACATCTATTTAAAAATGGACAAAGACATGACTAGACATTTTGATAAATAAGATATACAAATGGCTAATAAACACATGAAATGATGGCCTATATAATTAGCCATTAGGGAAATATAAATCAACAGCACAATGACACACTTGTTCACAGTAACTACGGTGGCTACTATTAAAAAGATAAATAATAAGTGATATAGAGTATGTGGAAAAATTGGACCCTTCATGCATTAATGGTGGACATGTAAAATACTTTAGGCATTTTGGAAAAAGTTTTTCAGTTCTTCAAAAAGTTAAACATATAGTACTATATGACCCAGTGGCTCTACTTCTAGGTATATGCTCCAGAGAATTGAAATACATATCCATGCAAAATATTGTATATGAATTCCATATCAGTATTATTCATCATAGCCAAATAGTGGAAACCCAAAAGTCCTTCAGCTGATGAATGGATAAATAAAATGTGCTGTATCCATGCAATGGAATGTTGTTCAACAATAAAAAATGAATAATGTACTGATACCTGCTGCAACATGGATGATTCTTCAAAACATTATGCTACATGAAAGAATCCAGTCACAAAATACCACACATTGTATGATTCCATTTATATGAAATGTGCAAAATAGGCAAAATTACAAAGGCAGAAAATAGACTAGTAGCTGCTTAGGGCTGGGGTCAGAGTCAGGAGGAGGGGAAAGGTAGATTGATTGTTAAGCAGTCCAAAGTTTCTTTGGGGAGATTTAAAATGTCCTAAAATTTTATCGTGGTGATGATTGAACAATCCTGTGAGTATAATAAAAATATTGAATTGTATACTTTAAAATGTGAATTCTGTGATATGTAAATCATATCCTTCTACTTCCTTCTTTACCACGGTGTAGCTCTTACATTTTAAATTTTTTGCCACTTAATCTCCATGCTATCAAAAAAATAGGTAACTTTTGACACATCATCATTTCTGATTTTGATGCAGATGGTTTGCTATTTTATATTCTATTATATATTTCCAAGAAATCAATTTCTAACTAAAATTTGATTCAAATGTCTATAGAAGAGGCAGCAAAAGTGATATTTTGCTATAAAATTTAAGAAGTTCTGGCCCAAGACAAAGGCAATTCAACTTTTTCAATTACGTGTGAGCAACGTGAGTATATGCAAGTCAGGTTCACGATTCTTTCAGATGGAGAGGAAATTTTGAAATACTTCAAGTACATGGAACCACAATATTTTCATTTGCATTGTTTGTAAAAGAGCGCAAGAATAGATCTTGTAATAGTTTTGTTGTTGTTGTTATTGTTTTATTGTTAGTACAACTACACACTGAGTAGATAAATGAACAGAACTATTATTAAAAAAAATTAGTGGTGTCATTTTAACATAAGAGAATATCTCATTCAAACGATTTTCAGTTATTGTTATTTGATATTAAGCTATTTTTGGCTTTACAATATTGAAACAATTATTTCAGCTGTTCATGTCACCACTTCTGAAGCAAATTCCATCATCAGCAAAAATAGCATAATTTAAAACCATATGATATGGCAAATATCAATCTTACTAATGTGAGACATGAAAGAAATATAACAGGACAGATGTTAGGAATTATTAGATAATCTTCCAGCACTGATTATTCAGCAGTATTTTTAGATTATTGGTCTATAAATCATCGCCAAACTGGTGTCTAGGTTAGCATCTTACTTTTAATGTGATTAAAAGATAATGAATGATAAAAATATTAAAAGAAAATTCTTACATTGCTCTCAGTAATTCTTCCTATTAAATGAGAAATACTAGTCTTGATCAATGTTGGATTAGTTCTTCTAATAACATATGTCTTCCTTATAAAAATATTATATGGAAAAAAATAACTGGAAACACTTTCAGAAGAAACTAAAAAAGTTTGAATGAATGTTCAACCAATAAAAAGGCTGTGATTTTTTTTTTAGTGCACTAGATTTAACTGTTCAGATTCATAAAACAATCCCAAGAACATATAGTAAAAAAGGAACAGTAACAGCTAAACACTGTGACTGGAACATGAATGCTGATCTTTCATTCCTTCCAAAAGCCCATTAAAATGGTAATTAAAACAAAAAAAAGGCATTAAGCAACACCAGCAATGTTAACAACAGCCAAAATATTTTAGCACTTTTGGGAAAAACTAATGAAGATAGAACAGTGATAATTAATTTAAGAGTATGAAGAAAGTTACAATTTAATTGAATGCAGAGGGAGGAAAATATGAACTAAATCAATTCATCCTAAAAAACCTCTTCAGAAGCTCAACTTTTACACATACCAGGCCCTGCAAAAGGCAGAGAGGTAGGACAAGCGTCTGAAAGTAGGATTGGTTGAAGCTTTTTACACTGACAGAGGGAAAAGCACAGGAAGACAAACACCTTATGATCTGTACTCATATGCGGTTATCTACAAAAGTTGAACTCATGGAAGTAGAGAGTAAATGGTGGTTGCCAGAGGCTGGGGGATGGGTGGTAAAGGGGAAAGAAGAATGTTGGTCAATGGGTACAAAGTTACAGTTAGATAAGGGGCGTGATCTCTGTTGTTCTGTTGCTCAATAGAGAGACTATAGTTAATAATAATGTATATTTCAAAATAGCTAAAGGAGAGGATTTTCAATGTTCTCACCATGAAGAAATATTAATAAATATTGATAAATATTTGGGGCGATGAATATGCTAATTACCCTGATTTGATCATTACAAAATGGATACATGTATCACATCACATTGTACCCCCAAAGTATGTACAATTATTTTGCCAATTAAAAATAAAACAAAACAAAACAAAATCTGCTGTAGGAAACTCTGATTTTCTGCTTCTCTATTTTATGTAGATGGACCACTATAATTACCCCTCCGCACCCACCCAATTCAATTCCCAATTCCCTAGCCAGAAGACCAGAGGCAAATTTTCTGGAGAAAGTGAACCAGAGAGACCCAGCAGATCAGTTTCAGCAGAGATTAGGGAAAGACAGGGGACCGAAAAGTGGGGCATTCAGAGAGGGTCTCTATCTCAGTGGAGAAGTCACAACCTCCTTCTCCCCAGTGTATTTTCTGAATGCAGCTAAAGATACAAGGACTCTTTGATAAACACATCAGTCTAAGCAGGGGTTGGGAGAACTCTGCTTTGAAGAAACTGAGTTTCCATCATCAACGTCAGTATTTGTCAAATTGCCACATTTATTGCTTTCCCTCATGCTCTCTCAGTACAAGATACGTCTGTAGAAATACCATACACACAGACACACATGAAATCATTCCCAACAGGCAGCGATCTATCAATTTTGCAAATTCTTGGGTGGTTTCCCAAAACCTTTATCAAGTTCATGCCTTCCTTCTACCACATTTCATCATGATTTCTCATTCATGGCTTCTTGTTGCTTCTTAATAGCCTAGTTCCCTTTTGAAAATGGTATCTAGTCTGTCTTGAAAGAAAAACCTAATCTTGTTCTTTGCATATCTGTATAAATCATTTCTGCACAGGTCCTACCTTTTGAACTTAGGCTAAGAATGTGACTACTCGTTGTTGAACTCTGTATAGTAATAAATGTCCCCAGTGTAACTTCCATTTTTTTTAGGGCCAGAAGTTATATCACACAGGGAACGAAGTTTCAATGTTATTCCATGAGATATGCTTTGAGACTCAGAAAAAGAGAATATGTTAGCAATATTTCCACAAAAAACAATTACCAGAAGGAAATCAAGGGAAAAATTGCTTTGACATGGAACATATGATATTTCATGAAAATTAGGATACACTGAACTGCAACGGGAATAGATGCTGTTCAGGGAAAGTACTCACATATGTGTAGCTGATTGTCTTAACTGCTTAAAGCAAATGCTGTTTCTTTTTTTTTTTTTTCCAACTCATTCTGTTTATTAATCACCATTTCTGCCACTCATTTTCTTTCCCTTCTTTATTTCCTCCTTTCAACACATGGCCCATTCCTTCTTGATACTACTCAATTAAAAGAGTCTTTAATGATTCCTATGGTAGCTCATTTCCAAACACAGCCCCTAATCACCCACTTTCATTCCATTGTCCCCTCCCACTTTGATGGTGGGATGACCCTGTGATTTACTTTAACCAATATACAATAATGATGGAACATTGTATCAGTTTTGCTTCTAAACCTTAAGAAAGCCTAGAAGCTTCCATTTTTGTGCCCTTTGGATCCCTGAGTTACCATGTAAATATTTCAGCTACTGTAGGGAGATGCATGGAGAGGCCATTATGCTACACAGAAAGGGAGTGGGGCCCAGGTCCCAGTGTTCTAGTGTCCCAATGGAGCCTCAGATGACTCCTGTCTCAGATGCCATCTAACTGAAACGACTTAAGAGACCCAAGAAATACCCTTCTGAGCCCAGTCAACCATTAAATTTTGAGGCAGGTAACCACGCAGCAATAGGTAATGGACGTAAGTGCAAAAGTCTTTTGCATTCTTAGGAGCCTGATATTTTCCCAATTATTCAATAACAAAGATAACCTTATCACTTAAAGTTAATATTTTTTCAGAATATTGTTAAATAAATTACAAGCCTCTGCATTACTGTAATAATGCTCCATTAGCTAATGTGTAAGTGGAACAAATAAGTAGCTGTTCAGTTTCTTTTTCTCTGTAATAGTGCTCATTCAACCGTGCTTTTGGGGTTAGCACAAAGAAGTATGTCAATTTAGACACTTCAGGATTGAAAAGTAGAGGGGGAAAAAAGAGGGTACATTCCAGATTTTGACATGCCCATCTTTACCTTTACTTCTCCCCACCAAAGTCATACACAGATAAAAATCACTATTTGGTTTATGCACAGGGATAAGCCCAAATTAAACCAGACTCAACAGTTCTGACTTGGTTGCAGCCATCCACTGGGAACAAATCTCTTAGGGTAATACCTTATAGTCACAGTAAGAATAAATGCTCAACTTCTGTCCCATTTAGCAAATAATTTTTTGAGAATTTTTATATGTCTGTCTGAGTACTAGATTCACAAAGATATTTACAAGTGAATACAGCACTATATATACTTTGGAACACTTCAAAATATAGCCCAATATTTCCTAAGCCAGTGAGCCATCACCTTGTGACTTTTCCACAGATCCTCAGCATTCCAGATAGCCAGAGTAATTCTTCTAATCTTGAATTAAACTTGGAAAATATACCTGATGGTGCTTTTACATGTCCCTATAACTACTTCTTTACAATAGTTAACTTTTACCAAATACTACCACAGTAGAAATCATGTAAGTAGCACACTATTGATGTGAACTAATATTCAGGGATGAAGGAAATGGATGAAGACTGTATTAAAGCTCATTCTCTTTTATACAGAACCACTTTAAATATTGATTTGGAGGTTCAAAAGAAGAAATATGGGTAGGTAGCAAGAACATTCAGCAATTCAGACATGAGGATGAGAAATTAGATATAATCATTATTGTATAACCCTAATGTACAGATGCTTTCTTGGCAATCAGCCTGGGATGGACAGTCAATGGGATGTGAGTCATCCCCAAATGATGTATTATTTGGCCAATGCTCACAAGATTAATTGCTCAAACCTAAGCTACTCTGAGTTCCATTATTGTTCCCCACGAGAATCCTGGCAGACTCCCCAACAATTTCTTTAGCGGTCAGCACACTTAATGACTGAAATCAACATTCGAGTCACCTTGAGTCTGCAACGTCCCTACCCCCATGCTTTCTCCACTGGTCTTCACTGAAAGTCCCTGCCACTGCACTGCCCTGTGTCATCTTCATATCACATTTACTTAATGCAGTTTCTCTGTACCCTACGCTGGTGGAGAGTTTCTTCAGCCCCACCAATTCCCCTCTTTCCTTAGGAAGTCTTTTGTGGCTTGAGGAGAAACTAGTAAGTAGTTATTAGTTACTTTTAGCTTCTTTTCTCCTTTCCAAGCTAAAAGGACAAAGCATTTTCTTTTTGAATGTTGGAACAAGATCAACTTCTCTCTCTCTCTCTCTGTCTTTCTCTCATCTCTGTCTCTATCTCTTTGTATCTCTCCATCCAGCTCTACAAATGGTTTTCCCCAATCCCCCCCATCTCAGTTTCTGGTTGTTTGTTCTCCCCAACTTCTTACATACCTATGCCCATGAACATTTGTTCTATCCTAATAGACTTTCGTGGCAAATATCAAGCAAATATTAATACACATTTGTCTCAATCCACACAACATTGGTGGAATGTTTGTAGGAATATATCGCAGAGAATCTTTAATGTCAGAAATGAAGCATTTGAACATTAATTGTTATAAAGCCTGGTTCATGCTAGGGAGGAAGCAGCCTCTATCCGTCCAGACAATAGACAAACAGATTGATTATTCAGTCTGGGTGCTGACCAGGGCAGGTCTACAAAAAAAAAAGCAACAAAAGCAGACCTTCTCTTCTGCTCTATGCCTTCTACTATTTCTCCCTCTCTTCTATCTGAGAATACAAACTTCTTTTTTTTTTTAATTTGACTGCCTCACTTCATTATATTATTAAAAAATGATGTGCTTTTCTGAATACATACTATAAACTTACTCAATGGAATCAAAAAATAAAGTGTGAAACACAGTGCGAAATTGAAAAATTACTGAGACACTGCTCTTCCCTTTCAATATGGTCTAATCCTAACATACAATCTAGGGAACAATTAGTTTTTTTCCTCATGCCACTCTTTATCTATAACTATTGAGAAGATACACTGGTTATGAAGACAAAAACCTTATGCAAAGCTAAATTAAGTTTGGCAATTATTTTTTAGTCCCTGCTAAATCTTGCCTTTTAGACTACCTTTGGCCAATGAATATAATCCAGCTCAACTGCCAACCTTCACGTTCTTAGAGATGGAAGATCTTTGGCTTGACCACAGCCTCCAATGCTTCTGGCTAACTCTTAGAAAGTGCTTTGGTATGATAATATTTTCATAGTAGGATTAATAAGGAAGATTTTTTTGAGCCACAATATTTGAGAAAAGAATGAGAGCAGAAGACTACTCAGTTTCTTGTGTTTTTCATAATAAATATTCAGTAATGAATTTAAATCTCTGTGATCTAATTCCACTATAGTGGCCATTTGGTACCTTTACATATTAAATAGTGGCTGGGGTAATTGCATAAGGCAGATTATTTCAAAATTGTTTTGAAATAAATACATTTCTTCAAGTGGGATTATTAATGAAAATATGAATTTCTGATTTGAAAATTTTCAATAAAGATGCATGATAATTCTCAATGAGGATTTCTCAGCCACACCACTATTGACATTTGAACTTGGTGATTCTTTGTGTCAGGGGACTGCTCTGTGCATTGCAGGATGTTTAACAGAATCCTTGATCTCTACCCACTAAATGCCAGTAGTGTCCCCTCTTTAATGACAATCAAAAGTGTCTTGAGATACTGTCAAATATTCTTCAGAGAACAAAATTGTCCCTCGTAAAAATCACTGGTCTAGATAAGAATATCACTGTATGATTCTAAATCCGAAGAATTATGATAAGTGATAGCAATCCCTTACTGAGTATCAACTGTAGGCCATTCTCTATGCTAGGAATTTTATGACAATAATTGTCATGGGGAAAATGACCCTAATGCAATGCTACGTCCACACAAGCTTTCCTGGAGGAACAGAATAGATAGATTCACAGACCAAATTAAAGTGCTCAAATTATATGCTTAATTAATTCAATGTAAAGCAGATAGTGAGATCAGGAAAAATGGATGGAATATGCTAATAGACTTAATACAGTAGGATCCAAGTATGTGAAACAGAGTCCAAGATTAGGTGAAGTTCTTACTTACTCTTTGACATGTTTGAACCTTCCCTGCTGATGATATGGTTAATAGGATTCTGGGTAAGGTTTGAGCAAGAGTATTCATAGATAGAAGGTGCTGTATATGATAGACACAAGGTCATATTTATAGCTCACACGATAGCTGCTAAAGACCATTGGGTTTTTCTTGCATTTTCTGAGCAGGGTACTTATGTGACTGGTGTAAAGGTTCTCGCTAACATCACGGAAAGGAATTTTAAGACATGCACACAACCAAGCAATATTGGCAAGTTTATTGAATGAAAGCAGAGAGGTTTAGGAGAGGCTTGTGCAGAAGCAAAAGTATGCTCTCAAGAAAGAGAGCAGGCAGGCTTGAAAGGAACCCCAAGCAGTTGCTGTTTTTTTTTTTTATTGTTGTTGTTGAAGTCAAAGAAGGCTGGGCAGTCAGTGTTCATTCTGTTCTTATTCATAGTTCCCCTGTTGTTCCCACAAGGGAGGGCAAAACCACAATGTTAATTTATTACAGTTGTGATATAATGGGGGATAGGTCACTTCGTACTTGTGCAACGCTGGGAAATTAATGGCTCTTTTCTTCTCCTCAGGTCTGTTCATTCAAGGGCTGTTTGTTTGAGCCAGTTGACTGACTTTTCCATTTCCTCCTCCCTTGCTCATACTTAACTGACTAACTTCTCTAACAGTTATAGGGCCCCAGTAAAACTCTATTGGGTGTCATCAATAGGTGGCTGATTTAATAATAACAAAGCTAGCAGACCAGAAATGGCATCATCAAAACTTATTCATTCCATCTCTTTCTATCTGTAAGTATCCCACTTGGTACCATCGTAACTTAATTTTATTCTCTTTAATATGCTTTACAGATAACTAACCTATATATTATTTGCCCTTCTCACAAATTACTTGATTATTCATTATCTATATTTGTTAACTCATTCTATGAGTTTCCTCTATTCTAAGGTACAAGCTTACTCAACATTTAAGCTTAATATTTCCTATAATTTTGATTTACTCCATAAGTTGTCTCTCTTTGAAACAAAACTGAATATTCTAAAAACTGAAATTTTGCATTATAATAACTCTGATAACTACTAATATTGGTAGAAAATTAACTCAAAGGAGTCACCCTGCTTAATATTACACAAATTATACAACTAGTACATAGTAGAGAGAGGATTCAGGTCCATTTGTATCCAAATCAACATTTGGGCGTTTTGAGTTTTTGGGTTTTTTTGTCTGCTGTTCGTTTTTTGCCGCTTTGACTTCACCATGTCACTTTTTTCAACAAGCATTCCTAAAATAAATTCTAACACTATTTCTCCAAGATTTCCCATCAAATGCTTTTTTTTCCCTTCCATATATATTAATTAAGAAAGGTCCTAGAAGTAAGAAAATACACAAAATAAATAGAACACTATGTATAGATTGAAACTTACAATTAACACTGCCACCCTACAGTCCTTTATGAAAAAAAAAAATATGTAGTCATATATTGCTTAACGATGGGAATATTTTCTGAGAAATGTGTCCTTAGGCAATTTCATCTTTGTGCAAACATCATAGAGTTTAATTACACAAACAGGGATGGTTTAGCCTACCCTGTGCTACAAACCTGTATAGCATGTTGCTGTACTGGATACTGTAGGCAACTGTAATACAGTGTTAAGTATTTGTGTATCTAAACCTATCTAAACATAGAAAATATAGAGTAAAATATGGTATAAAAGATAAAAAATGGAATACCTGTGTAGGGAATTTACCATAAATGGAGCTTGCAGGACTGAAAGTTGTTCTCGGTGAGTCAGGGAGTGAGCGGTGAGTGAATGTGAAGGCCTAAAACATTATTGTACATTACTGTAGGCTTTATGAACGCTTTATGAACCTAGGCTACATTAATTTATAAAAGAAAAAATTTCTTTCTTCAATAATAAATTAACCTTAGCTTACTGTAACATTTTTACTTTATGAACTTTTATTTTTTTAAACTTTTTGACAATTTTAGAATAATACTTAGCTTAAAACACAAACACATTGTACAGCTCCACAAAAGTTATTTTCTTTCTTTATATCCTTATTCTATGAGCTTTTTTCTATTTTTAAAGTTTTTTAACTTGATTTTTACTTTTTAAACTTTTTCGTTAAAAACTAATACACAAACACACACATTAGCCTAGGCCTATACAAAATCAGATACATCAACATCACTCACTGTCTTCCACCTCCACATCTTGTCCTACTGGAAGGTCTTCAGGGGCAATAACAGGCGTGGAGCTGTCATCTCCTAGGACAACAATACCTTCCGCTGGAAAACCTCCTGAAGTACCTGCCTGAGGCAGTTTTATAGTTAACTTTGTTAACAGTAACATAGTCATTTATTACCATTATCAAGTATTCTGTACTGTACATAATTGAATGTGCTGTAGATTTATATGACTGGCAGCACAGTAGGTTTGTTTATATCATCATCAACATATAAGTAATGCATTACAATAAGATGATAAGACAGCTACAGCTAAGACACTAGGCAATAGGACTTTTTCAGCTTTATTATAATGTTATGGGACCACTCTCATATATGCAATCTTTTGTTGACCAAACTGTCTTTATGCAGTGCATGACTGAATATATGTATATATTCAAGGTGGCCAAGGTCTTAAAGTTTTCTTCAGCTTTACTAAACTTAGCCTTAATGTTTCTCCAGGTGTGACTCAACTTCAGAAGGCCTTCCTCCTGACTCCAGGCACTGAGCTGCCTTATCTTAGAGCATTTACTTTAGAGAACTTGTAATTGTAAATTCTTTCTTTCCCTTTTTGAGATGCAAATATTTTTAAAAGCCTCTTGCGAGGTTTACAACCCAGGAGGGTCTTTCTCAAGGACCTGAGAATCACCACTTTGAATAGTAATAACAAAGAAAGATAGAGACTTTCTCTCTCAGTTTCTGAGGGAGAGTATAAGTCTAACTTGGTGACACCTTACTTCAAATTGTAAAACTAATTCCTGTCATGAAGATAAGAGAGTTTACCTTTCCTTTGCATAAATAAAAGGATGGGCCAATGTCCCTAGCCCATCTTTTAAAAACTCCAACTTTTAAAAACTCTCTGCCATTTGTTCCAGCAGGGTTGAGCTCAGATTGAGTTCTGGTCTCTCTCCCCTTTTGCAATATCCTTGAAGAAAGTCTTCATTGACTGTTTAATATACATATTGTCAGGAATGCAACATTGTGCTTGGAGCATAGCATTCCCATATTCAAGGATGACATCAAGAAGTCCAATTACCAGCGCTCACTCAATCCAGCTGTTGTTGGACCAGGAAGCTGATGGAGCAGCCCCAGCTCAGGACTTTACATCTCCTTCAGCACATGCATGTCTTCAGCCCAAATTGGAGGATAGCTCATGGAACATCATAAGGCCTCCCTGGACTTCCCAAACCACTCCACTCCCTCAGTGGTGGTTCCTGAGGACAAGCTGGCCACTGACACAAGAAGTTCAACATTGTCAAGATGCAGATGTCTAGCCAGCCGAGTTGCATCAGCCATCCACCACAGAGGAGCTCACCACTGCCCAGGTGGAATTGTCCTGTGCCCTCAGCCTGCTGTTGCCCATGATGGAGAAGGCCTTGAGTGAACAGGCTGTGAGCATGGCTGAGGCCAGAAGTCCAGAGTTCCTAGTACCCAACACAGCACCACCAGCATCTTGCCAGCTGCTTCTTTTAGCACCCTGAAGGATGAGTCCCAGGCCCTGTTCCAGCAGATTCCAGTCAAGGAGTCTCAGAAACAGTTGGGACAGATGACCCCGTAAGCAGGGCAGTTAATACAGAAGCTCAAGGGTCTGTGGGAACTGGTCCATGACCACACAGCGTCTTCTTGTATGAGCCAAAGCAAGCTCTCATCAAAGAGGTGACTTGCTGGATGGTGGGACACTATGGCACCCACATGAACCTTGCACAGATGGCAATCATGTGCAACTCTTCTCTGACTTGTCTCTGGATTGGCTTAGCCTCTACTACTGCTACAGCTACACCTACACAAAGTCAGACAAGTCTACCAACTTTATGCTGAAGGGCCACCTCACCCTCCTGAAGCTGCCACACATCTGGGATTAAGGCTCACTGGCCTAAGCCCAATCCCTTGGCTGTGTTTATGCTTTCTTTGCCAATATGATGCATTTTGTTCTTCTTTTCTTCAGAGTCTCTGTGAAGGTCAGAGGCCCGATGTAGGCTCTGGGCTGCAGGGCCCAGACAGACTTCTGCCATTCGTGGTGATGTCTTTGCCTCATGGGGCTCATGTACAAAGTGTTGATATTAAACTGGTTCCTGTTGGAGTTTAATATCATGAAGGATGGCAGGATGAAATGTTAGATTCAATCTTAGAGAGTTTGAAATTTTCATTTTCTTTTAATACATTTAATTTAAGGTTATTATGATCATCTTAAGCTATATTACATAAATTAATTATTACTCAAACTCCAAACGCCAAATAGCTCAGGAGGAGAATAGTGGTTTTTAAAAGAACTTGTTTCTTTTCTTTACCCTGGTATCCAAATGGTATATCTGCTACTGTAATGTAACCTCAATCCATCAGTCTGCGGCTCCTGTCAATATAAAGGACTAAGTCAAAAATTAATTTCCAACGTGAATACACCATTAGATTTGTCCAAAATAGCATATTCTATTATAACTGTTTTCTGTAAAATAGAAAAAGAATGTTATTTCTCATAGAAGCAAAAATGTACTGTGACCATCTCCTATTCAGAATACTGAATCAGTACATCTATTCAAAGCTGTAATCAATGGCTTCTTAGTACTGAGTCATATATTAGATGCTGGATAGGCTGCTAATACTTAGTCATGTTTCAGAAAATAAAACGTGCTGTTGGAACTCCTCCTCTTCATTAATATAAGAATATCTGAATACTGATTGCAGCACTGAGCTGGACTCCTCAGTTATCTATAGTGTGTAGTCTAGTTTCCTCATCAGGGATTTTCAGTGTAGCTCCATATTTTTATCCCATAAATTATATAAATAAAATATACTGGAAGAAGTGGATAGTGTCCTTGGCATCTTCCACAATAATGGAAGTACAAGTCTTTTGCCAGACAAGATTTAGGAGGAGATTGCCAAAAAAATAGATAACTCTAACATTCCCTCAAAATGCTGAAATGTTGCCTATCATAAGGCAATTAATCACCCACATCTGCCCTAAACACCTATTTAATTGCATTCACCATTGCACTAGGCACTGTGACCAAAACCGAAATAAAAGAAAAATGTAAAATAAGCTCTTCATTGAGATGCTTAAAACTGAATTCAGGAAGCAAGATACATATGGGATAATTAACCTCGCTTATACAATCTTGAGTAGTTCAACACTAATTCTAAGAACACAGACATCAGCATACACTGAAGTAGTTTTCTGCAAAGATAACTCATTGCAATGTGGGGTATGGACTGTGGTGAAGAAAAGATTAGCTGAAGAGATACCTACTTATACAGGAGACTGCAGAAAAGTTCCAGGGAAGAGAGAACGGAGGCCTGAACTAGGGCACTGGCAGTGACAATGGAGAGAAAAACCAGATTCAAGAGATATTTATGAGGATGGATTAATAAGCGAATGACTAGATGTGCGAGATGAGGGAGCCATCAGGAGTCAAGGTTGACTCTGAAGTTTCTATCTTGGGAAACTGGGTGTCTTTTATGCTTCCTGAGACAGAAACACCAATTGACTGACTGTCTTCAAGATGTCTATGATGTGCAGGTTCACAGACAGTTCTGCTGGGTTTACAGGAAGAATTCCTCCTGATATGCCAGTTACAGTAAGTGAGGCAGAATGTGTCAGTTACAGTACAAACGGCGGCATCGGTGTGCCAGGTTCCCTGCCTAAAGGAGGCACAGTATTTTCACACTGCTGGAGCTTGAGGTGAGCATACAGGAGGAAGTTTCCACATCGTCTGACATAAAGGTTTCTCACTTCATTTCCCTTTTATCCTTGCCGTACATGTTTTCAGATCTTGAATTCCTTAAACAGATTTGCTAGATGTATGTCATTTTATTTGTTTCATAACTATTAGGTGCAGATTAGGCCAAGGTTGTAGTACTACAATTACATGACTACAATTATATAACAATTTTGACTGAAAGGCCTTTGTTCATTTTAAGGATTACAAAACAAACAAGTAAATTAATAGCTTATTAATTTATAATAGTAATGGAACAAGCCCAAACTCTTGTAGCGCTGTAGTAAGTGTCAGGATATTTTGGTACAAGTGTCATTTCTTTTACAAACTACCTGTGCCCTTTGGATCTCAGCCACTCCCAAAATCCACTGTCATTTCAATTTCGTCTCTGAGAATTCTCTTTACCTTCTGGGAAAAAAATAGGACCTAGTTTCCCATGGAGACTCTGTGACTGCTGCATATGTGTCACATGAGGTCTGCTACAGTACTAGGCCCAGGGTCGGAGTAGATGGGTGCTTTAATCCTCTTTGCCCTTGTTAAACCCTCCTTCCATTCTCCTTAGGTACCCACAACTTAGAATCTCATGTCACGAATATCACTTTACTCCTTCTTGTCTGTCATCTTTCAACTCTTAAGATACTCTAGCCAATTTCTCTAAAATTTTACCTCCTGACTTGATCACTTCTCTTTAATACTATTCCTGCATTAAAAGTGGGAGATTTCAATATCTGTGAATCAACATCTGTGCCTCTGTTCCACAGTCTACTCCTGTCCAACGATTCTGTGCTCTGTCTTACCTCAGTCACTCCTTCCCGTGGGCATCCACAGATCTGGTCCTCACTGATGAGAGTAAGATCTCAACTTCAATCACGCACATTTCCGACACCATCTCCTGTATTTCAGTCTCACTGCTAGAACCCTGATGTCCACCGTACTTTCCTCAAAAATATGACGTCAATTCATTTTATCACTTTTGTCTTCCATGCCCATATTTCCTTCACGTCCATATTTTTCTCTGTACCTTTCACAAATTTCATGTTAAATCATTCCTGTGTGTACTCACTCAATTCTCTGTTCCCATCTTCTTTTGGCATTTTCACTTGGCAAAGTCATAACTCTGGTCAAATCAAACCGTTTCCTATTCTGCACATGCAGACATTTAGACAAATACGTTTGGAGGAAAAAAAACACACACATACAAAAACCCATCGACTCTGGTCACATTAAACACTGAATAACTAACAACAGTAGAGCGTCCAGCAGTCGTATTGGGTTTTCTTGCCCTTTTCTCTTTCTCAGTTTCTCAGTAGATTGTTTCCTGACTTTCAGTCTCGACTCGAACTTCCTACACTTCCTTGTCCTCATTCACATAGGAAGAATTGGCTTCATAATTCCCCGAAGCACTCAGAATAAAACTTGCCAAATGTCCTAGCACACGTCTGCCAACTTATCTACATTGCTGCCCTTTCTATGACCTACGTTACTCCATTCATGTTCCTCCTTAGTAACTAAAGCACACCCTCTTTCACTGATTTTGGGGTTTAGTCTTCAGAAACTCTCTTCTTTTTCTCTTCCACTGCATATTTTCTATGCATATGAAAATGTGCTATCATTTCTCCCTGGTAAACACAACAACGTGATACAAAACTTCTCTTTAATACCAAGTCCCCCACAAGTCAGTACTTGTCTCTTTTTATGGAAAAATCCTTCGAGGTGGTTTTCTTGCATTTTTCTCTTCCCATTCTCTCCTCCATCCATGCCAATAAAGTTTTGTCCTCCCATATCCCCCCAAATCTGCTCTAGTCAGTGTCACCCATGACTTCCATTTTATGTGTCTCTTCAGCGGTACTTTCTCAGGTGATCATTCTCTCATCCTTAAAACAGTTTCTGCACTGGGCTTCCAATCCATTTCACTCTCTTGATTGTTCTCCTATTTTATTGGTAAACAATCTTCACTCAATTTCCTTTGATGCTTCTTCCTGACCTTACTGAATTGACATTGTGGTGCTATAGGAGTCTGTAGTTGAACCATTTATCCCCCTACATACCAATATTCCTTTAGTGATCTCCTCCAGTTTTATGCTTTTAAATAGCATCTAACTAGATGGCATTTTAAAAACTTCTGCATACACAGAAGTCACATGTTTTCGATTGGATAGTATTTAAAGGAGGAAATTCTCAATTTTATAATCTCTATTGGTTTTCAACTTTATATCTCTGTCACTGATCTCTCCCATGAACCCTAGATTTGACTGTCAAATTGCTTGTTAAATATCTTTAATTGCATGACAAATAGGCATCTCAAATTTTAAATATCCAAAGCCAAGCACCAGATAATAGCAGCAGCTACCACCTCTATAGAGATTACTAGGCACCAGAAAATACTCTAAGAGCTTTACATAAATTAGGCCACTTATCCATCATAACAAACCTATGAAGCACTTACTATTGAAAATGAAGAAACTGAGGTACTGAGAAGTTGAATAAACAACCGAAGGTTATGCAGCTCGTAAGCAATCAGTTTGGTGCAAAGAAATTGACCAGGAATGTATGTACAACATACTGCCTCTCTGATCTTTTTCCACTAACACCTTTTGTCTGCATTCTTTCCCATATCAGTAGATGGAGACTCCATCCTTCCAACTACTCAAGCCAAAATTTTGGAGCTTTCCTCTACCTAGTTACCTTTTACACCTCTTAATTCTGCTAATTCTCTCTTTAGAATCTGTTTACTTCTTCCTGACTTCTTTACATCACTTTGGTCCAGCCCACTTCTGAGCTTTGTTTTCCATCTGGATGACTGAAATGTCTTTTTGAACAGGTCTCCTGATTGCAGCTTGGCCTCCCATTAGGATTTCCTCAATATAGCAGTTGTATCAGGATAGTACTATTAATAAAATGATTACACTTGTCCTCTGCACAAAACCCTTTTAATGGCTTAATGTTTCACACAAGTAAAAGCAACACTATTACCATGCCCTTGAGGGACCATGAACGATCAAGTTCTCTGTTATCTTTAACCTCTTCCATCCCTTTTTAGCATTTTTTTTTCTCACTCTACTCTGATTCCACAGACACTTTTGGTTGTTGAATATTCCAGGCATGCTCCTACCTCAAGATCTTGGTCCTTGCTATTCTCTCTTCTTTGAATAGCACATACTATTTCCCACATATGCACATACTTACCTCCCTCCACTGCTTCAAGTCTTTGATCACAAGTAACTTTCTCAGTAAGGCCTGTCTTGACATCCTACAGCACTCAGGGTTCAAGGCAGAAAACATAAACTGATTTAAATATTTAAGCAGAAAGGGATTTAATTCACAGAAATAACTTTAGGAAAAAAACCCTTTATTTTTGAGGGGCTGAGGAAGTAGGCTCTAGGCTGTGTTTCCAGGAATGACTACTAGAATTCAGCTACCACAGCAACTACATGTAGATGTGGATGAAACTGATGTCTGGCTCTTAACAATTCAAAACCATAGTTGTCCTCAAAAAAGAATAAAAGTAGCAGGAAAATCACCTTTATGCCATTTCTACCTTATGAAGTTCACCCAGATGCTTCAAATTGGTAAATTCTTTTTTGCACCCAGAATCCTAGATTCAAGGTTGTTTGGGAAATGTAGTTGTAAAATTTTAAATGCTATTGCACAGGGAAACAGAAAAGAGGGTGAAAATAGATGATCCATGCCAATAGAGTATGCACTATACTAGTTTTTGAAAAATTATAGTCCTGCTAACACTACTATCAATTACACTCTTTGCTTCTGTATCTTAACAAAGCGCTTATTAAAATCTCACATATTATAGGTCATATTTATTAATTTTGTTTATTTTCTGTTTTTCCCCATTTGGATTTTTTTCTGTTTGGTTTTTATCTGTGAGGTCTAAGATGTTACATAATGCCTGTTAAATAATAAACATAAGAAATATTTGTTGAATGCACATATGTAAATATAAATTCCATTTTATTTTCACATAATACTCTGATTCCAATACCAGAAGATGATGCTATTAATAATATTAAACACTTAACAAGTTGGTCAGAGTATTACATGAGATAAGATATGCAAAATGAAATTCCTAACATAGATCAGATTCTGTATTTATCAAGAAATAATATTTATGTTTTACTTGTTTTCCCTTTTTTTTCTGTTCAATATGCTATAGGAAAATATATTACATGTTTTCTTTGGCATTCTTGCAACTAGCCCTCAGCTGGATATCTCCTCCTTGCTCTGTAACAAATCACCCTGATTTTTCGTTTATTAATCTTCACAAAAGGTCCATCTTTACTCTTCTGACTCTGTCTCCTAAAATTTATTACTTCTTCTTAAACCTTTGTTATACACTTCAATCTCTCTAGAAGGTGTAGAATACAGACTGCCAATACTCCAATATGGTACATTCACGTTTATAACAGACAGAGTCTGTAGATCTCAAACTCACAGCCAATGTGTGAGATGTGGCGTGATGTGAAATATGGCTGAGTCCTAATTCGGCAGGAAAGAGTGCATATATATTAACAATATTTGCAAGGACTTAGGAAAAAAGGAGTCACAATTATCTCTTTTGTGCTTTCCATCATTTTGTCAAACCATGTCTAGTTATTTTTCTTAGGTGTAGAGCCTTGAAGCTTGGGTGGAGGCAGGATTAGCTAGGCTGTGATAAAAGGTGCCCTAATCAATTTTCTGCCATTAGACAAGAGGCTAATAGATTAAAACAATTTTCAATTTGTCAGTAAATGAAAAGATGGAAAGAGAAACAGAAGCCATGGAATGAGATAATTTAAAAGGGTAATTATTTAATTTTTTTAAAAATTTCTAGCTCTTAGTCAAGGAATTCTGAGAGAGAAGACAGACATGACCCAAAAAATGATTGAGATTATGCAGTTGAGTGAATCTGTCCTCTTTATATACTTTTAAAATTTGTTTTTCAGTTAGATGAGATGATTCTCAAGTTCTTTTAGGTTATTAAGTATGAAATGTCCGATTTCCTTAAGTACTAAGATTGACAGTTGCTGTCTCTGACGTTTCACTTTGACACTTGTTTTATTTTTATTGTGAAGGTACATCCTCATTCTTTCAAACACATGGTTTGGCTTGTGATCATCTTTCAAATTTTTTTTTTACAGCAATTTTTGTGAAGCCACGGATAAGTCAAAAATTTGTGTTATTTTCAAATGTGAGTTCTGTCCTGGAACCAATGCAGCACAGACAGCTCGAAATATCAACGAAGTGTTTGGGAAGGATGTGGCTACTGAATGAACAGTACGTCAATGGCTTGAAAAGTTTCATTCTGGTGATTTTAATCTTGAAAATGAATCACGTGAGATCAAGGTGGATAATGATGAGCTGAAAGCTGTAGTGCGAGCAAATCCATCTCAACCTACACGTGAATTAGCAGCAAGGTTTTGATGTTACTATTCCAACAATATTTGACCATTTGAAACAAGTCGGCTAGGTAAAGAAGCTGGATAGATGGGTTCTGCATGAATTAAACGAGTGTCAGCAGAGAAATCGACTCGAAGCATGCCTTTCTTTGCTGTCACGACATAAAGGTGAACCATTTATATACCATATTGTTACATGTGATGAAAAATAGATTCTGTTTGACAATTGCAAGCATTCGGCACAATGGTTGGATAAAATGAAGTGCCAAAACATAGTCCAAAATCAAATATTCATCAAAAAAAGCTAATGGTATCTGTTTGGTGGTCCAGTGCTGGTAACATCCACTACAGCTTCATGAAACCTGGTCAATCGATTACAGCGGATGCCTACTGCAACCAATTGGATGAAATGATGAGGATGCTTGCAATTAAGCAGCCGATTGGTCAACAGAGACAGGCCAATCCTCTTGCAAAACCATGTGTTGCACAAACAACACCTCACAAACTACAGAAGCTGGACTTAGAAACTCTCTGTCATTCACTGTATTCACCAGACCTTGCACCAACTGACTACCACTTCTTCCAGGCTTTGGACTACTTCTTGAAGGAAAAATATTCAATTCTCCACAAGCTGTGGAAAAAGCCTTTTGTGATTTCATCGCCACTTGTTCTCCAGGCTTCTTCACTGCTGACATAAACAAGCTACCATTAAGATGGCAAAGCTGTGTTGATAGTTTAGTTGCCTACTTTGATTAATTGTACTGCTTCTTGTTTGAGATATAATAATAATAAACTAAACTTTTGATTTGAAATTGGACATTTCATGTCTAATGACCTAATAACCTAGCCAATATAAAGCAGTAAAGTTAAAGTATGTATTTAGATGACTTCTGAGCCAAATATTTGGAGTCTAATCTTTAAAGAACTTACATAAAGATTGCTCTTACCACTCCCTCCTCCCCTCAAGTCCTAACATTTCCACATGGTCTTCAGTCCCTAATTTAATCTTACATGGATGAGTCTGATTGGTGAGACTTGGTTTACATGTTTGAACCCTACTGCAAAAGCACCTTGGAAATACAGGTTTATTTGCTGTTGTTTAAAATTCTGGATTTTAATATTAGGACTCATAATGTAGGAAACTAATGAAATGTAGTCAAGCTGTTAAAAGATAATTTGGGATTTTACTAAGCCCCTACAATGGAAATCCACTACATGGTCTATACACTAAAGAATAAGCAACACAATCATTAGGGAAACTGTTTAAAGACATACATGTTCAGTGTCTGTTACAGGGCTATTGAGATGAAATCTCAGAAGTTAAACCTTAGTAGTAATATTTAGTGGGAGTGGGGAGAAGATTCTAATGTGCATTCTAGACTGAGAGCAATAGTTCTCAAAATTTAATACACATCAGGAACACAGAATATTGCTAAAATTAATATTTCTGGGTCTTATGCCAAGAGATTTTGATTCAGTAGATATGAGGTGGTGTTCAATAATCTACATTTTTAAGAAGCACCATCAAGAAGTACTCTTATAGAGCTGGTCCAAAGACTGTGCTGATGATATTCTGTTAAACACAGGTTTAAAGTTCAAGTAACAGTAATAAAGAATGAAATTAATGTATAGTTCTAGGAAAAAATAACATGCAGACCATTTAATAGCAACATGGAAAAGAATATTAATTCAGGCATCATAAATAATACTTATTTATCTCTTCTTTATTTTTTTCTCTAGATAAAATAATAATATTCATAATATTGTATCCAACTCTTAAATATCTTACAATTTTAATATTGATGTTATTCTATCTCTCTTGAAAAATGATAAACAGCATTAATTTCCTTTTCACACGCAGTAAAAAGATTATTACAATTCAGCTGAATTTCTTTTTCACCATCTCCTTTATCTTTGTTAAAATAATCTAGTTTATTTCTAGACTTTTAAAATTCTTGAAAAGAATGTCTAATTTTTTTGAGCATTGATAATTTTAATTATATGAAATAAAGTTGTAATGGTATTATTTATGTCCATCTATCCCTTTTACTGTTTGTTTTGTGTGGCTTTTTTTTCTCTAGTCCACAACTTCCCACTTTTTCAATAAAATTGTTGATAACCTAACCAGCATAGTAAGGCAAGAAAAATAAATATAAATTATATAGATTAGAAAGCAGAAGCAAAACACATCTGTTCATGGTATGTTCACTATTCAGAAAACATCAGCAACAAACTTAGATAGTGCTACTTAAACCAAGATACTGAATATGACTGTAAGTACAAATAAATAGTGCCTAACAATAAATCTGATAAAATAAGTTTAAGACAATTTTAAGAAAATTATAAAAATTTTTGAAAGACTTTAAAGAAGTCTTGTGTAAAAGAAGAGATATAATATCAACAACAAAAACATTTAATGTCAAAAGTTTCTAAATTCCCCCAAATTCAACTATAGTTGAGCACAATTTCAATTAAAAATCCTGTTTTTCATAAGGCTATTTCTCCTAGATCTGTGAAAAATAACGTTGGTATTTTCATGGGGATTGCATTGAATCTGTAGATCATTTTGGGTAATATAGATATTTTAACAATGTTGATTCTGCCAATCCATGACCATGTTTTTTTTTTTTTTATTTCAGAATATTATGGGGGTACAACACTTTGGTTATATATATAGCCCATGCACTGCCTGTGTCAGAGCTACAATCGTGGCCATCCCCCAAACTGTGCACCCTACACCCATTCAGTGAGAGATTTTCCCATCCCCTCTACCCCCCTCCCTCCTGCCCGCCCCCTGATGAAAATTATTGCCCTATGTGACGTAGGTGTTGATCAGTTAGTACCAATTTGATGGTGAGTACCAGTGGTGCTTGTTTTACCATTCCTGTGACACTTCACTTCGAAGAATGGGTTCTAGCTCCAACCAGGATAATACCAAATGTGTTAATTCACTATTGTTCCCTATTGCGGAGTAATAGGGAACCACCATATACCACATTTTATTAATCCACTCATGTATTGAGGGGCACCTGGGTTGTTTCCACAACTTTGCAATTGTGAATTGTGCTGCTATAAACATTCACGAGCAGATGTCTTTATTGTAAAATGTCTTTTTTTCCTTTGGGTAAATACCCAGTAGTGGGATTGCTGGGTCAAATGGTAATTCTACTTTTAATTCTTTGAGGTATCTCCATATTACTTTCCATAGAGGTTGTACTAATTTGCAGTCCCACCAGCAGTGTATGAGTGTTCCCATCTGTCCGCATCCCCACCAACATTTGTTGTTTGGGGATTTTTTAATATGAGCCAATCTCACTGGAGTTAAGTGATATCTCATTGTGGTTTTGATTTGCATTTCCCTGATGATTAGAGAAGTTGAGCAATTTTTTATATGTTTGCTGGCCATTATTCTGTCTTCTTTTGAAAAGTTTCTGTTCATGTACTTTGCCCATTTTTTAATAGGATTGTTTGATTTTTTCTTGTTGATTTTCCCAAGTTCTGTATAGATTCTGTTTATCAGCCCTTTATCAGAGCTGTAGTATGCAAATATTTTCTCCCATTCTGTAGGTTGTCTGTTCACTCTAGTGATAGTTTCTTGGCTGTGCAGAAGCTTTTTAATTTGATCAAGTCCCATGTATTTATTTTGGTTGCTGCTGTGATTGCTTTGGGGGTCTTCTTCATAAATTCTTTTCCTAGGCCAATGTCCATAAGAGTTTTTCCAATGTTTTCTTCGAGAATTCTTATGGTTTCATGTCTTAGTTTTAGATCTGTTATCCATTGTGAGTTGATTTTTGTGAGAGGTGAGAGGTGTGGGTCCAGTTTCAGTCTTCTACATATGGCCATCCAGTTTTCCCAGCACGATTTGTTGAATAGGGAATCTTTTCCACAGTGTACATTTTTCTGGAATTTGTCAAATATCAGGTGACTGTATGAGGTTGGTTTTATATTTGGGTTCTCAGTACTGTTCCATTGGTCTACATCTCTGTTCTTGTGCCAATACCATGCAGTTTTGGTTACTATAGCCTTGTAGTATAGTTTGAAGTCTGGTAGACAGATGCCTCCCAATTTGTTCTTTTTGCTTAAGATTGCTTTGGTTAGACGGGGTTTTCTCTGCTTCCATATGAAGCGTAGAATTATTTTTTCTACATCAGCAAAAAATGATGTTGGTATTTTGATAGGGACTGCTTTGATTCTGTAAATCAATTTAGGTAGCAAAGCCATTTTTACTATGTTGACTCTGTCTATCCAAGAGCATGGTAGGGCTTTCCATCTATTTACAACCTCTGCAATTTCTTTTCTCAGTGTTTCATAATTCTTTCTATATAGGTCTTTGACCTCCTTAGTTAGATATGTTCCTAAATATATAATTTTCTTTGGTGCTATTGTAAAAGGTATTGCATCTTTAATTTGTTTCTCAGCTTGATTGTTATTAGCATATATGAAGGCAATGGATTTGTGTGTATTAATTTTGTATCCTGAGACTTTGCTGAATTCATTTATCAATTCCAGTAATCTCTTTGTTGAATCTTTGGGGTTTTCTATGTATAATATCATATCGTCTGCGAATAGTGAAAGTTTGACCTCTTCGCCCCCATCTGGCCACGCCTGATTCCTCTGTCTTGTCTAACTGCTGTGTCCAGGACTTCCAGCACTATGTTGAAAAGAAGTGGAGATAGTGGGCACCCTTGTCTAGTTCCTGTTTTAAGGGGGAATGCTTTCAATTTTTCCCCATACAGTATGATATTGGCTGTGGGTTTATCGTATATGGCTTTAATAGTTTCAAGGTATGAGCCATCTATACCTATATTGTTAAGAGTTCTTATCATAAAAGGATGCTGGATTTTCTCAAAAGCCTTTCTGCATCTATTGAAAGGATCATATAATCTCTGTTCTTGCTTTTATTTATATGGTGAATTACATTTATAGATTTGCGTATGTTGAACCATCCCTGCATCTTGGGAATGAAGCCCACCTGATCGTGATGAATTATTTTTTTGATGTACATTTAAATTCGGTTTGCAAGGATTATATTGAGAATATTTGCATCTATATTCATAAGGGATATTGGTCTGTAGTTTTCTTTTCTTTTTGTGTCCTTTCCTGGCTTTGGTATCAAGGTGATATTGGCTTCGTAGAATGAGTTTGGGAGGATACCATCCTTCTGGATATTTTCAAATAATTTCTGCAGTATAGGCACCAGTTCTTCTTTGTAGCCTTGGTAGAATTCAGGTGTGAACCCATCTGGTCCAGGACTTTTTTTGTGGGAAGATTTTTTATTACTGCTTCGATTTTGGTGCTTGATATTGGTCTGTTTAGAAATTCTGTTTCTTCCTGGTTGAGCCTAGGGAGGTAATATGTTTGTAAGAATTTGTCTATTTCCTCCACGTTTTTGTGTTTGCGGGCATAGAGATTTTTGTAGTATTCGAAGATGAAGTTTTGTATTTCCATGATATCAGTTGTGACCTCTCCTTTTTCATTTCTAATTGAGCTTATTAGAGTCCTTTCCTTTCTGCTTCTGGTCAACCTGGCAAGTGGCCTGTCTATTTTGTTTATCTTTTCAAAGAACCAACTTTTCGTTTTATTAATCTTCTGTTTTGTTCCTTTGTTCTCGATTTCATTTAATTCTGCTCTAATCTTGGTTATTTCTTTTCTTCTGCTGGCTTTAGGATTGCTTTGCTTTTCCTTTTTCATTTCCTTAAGATGATTCATTAGTTTACTGATTTGTGACCTTTCTGTCTTTTGGATGTGGACATTTAAGGTGATAAGTTTTCCTCTCAGGACTGCTTTTGCTGTATCCCACAGATTTTGATAACTTGTGTCCCCATTATCGTTTAGTTCGAAGAATGTTTTGATTTCCATTTGAATCTCCTCCTTGACCCAATAGTCTTTCAGCAACAGATTGTTTAGTTTCCAAGTTTTTGGATGAAGATGTGAGTTTCTGTTGGAATTGATTTCTAATTTTATTCCACTGTCGTCAGAAAAGATACATGGTATGATTTCTATTTTTGTGAATTTGTTTAGATCTGTTTTGTGGCCTAGGATGTGGTCAATTTTAGAGAAAGTTCCATGAGCTGATGAGAAGAATGTATATTCAGTGTTATTTGGGTGGAGTGTTCTGTAGATATCTGTTAGGCCCAAGTATTCTAGAGTCCTGTTTAGGTCCATTGTTTCTTTGCTTATTTTCTGTTTGGAGGATCTCTTCTGTTCCGTCAGTGGGGTGTTGAATTCCCCTTCTATTATGGCATTGCTATTTATTATGTTGTCTAGATCAAGCAGTATTTGCTTTATGTACCTGGGCGCTCCTGTGTTGGGTGCATAAATGTCTAGGATTGTTAAATCCTCTTGTAAGATTTTTCCTTTCACCACTATATAGTGTCCATTTTTGTCCTTCTTTACTTTTGTTGCTTTAATGTTAATGTCATCTGAAATAAGGATGGCTACTCCAGATTTCTTTTGGTTTCCATTAGCCTGGAAAATTGTATTCCATCCTTTCACCTTGAGTCTGAATGCGTCTTTGTGTTTAAGGTGTGTTTCCTGAAGACAACAGATACTTGGCTTGTATTTTTTAATCCATTCAGCCAGCCTATGTCTCTTCAAAGGGCAATTCAAGCCATTTACTTTTATTGAGAGAATTGATATTTGGGGTAAATTTCTGATTATCCTATTGGGTGGTGTCTTTTGTTTTACCTCTTGCGTCTTTGTGGAATCTGGTTTCTGGGGTTTTAGCTTTTGTGTAGTTTTACATAGGTGCGTGTCTGTTGTGTTGATTAGTGTATAATGCAGGTCTAAGCACTTCTTGCAAGGCCGGTCTGGATTTCACAAATTCTATCAGTGATCACTTATCTGGAAATTTTTTATTTCTCCCTCATATAAGAAGCTTAGTTTGGCAGGGTACAGAATTCTGTATTGGCCTTTGTTTTGTTTTAGGAGACTGATGGTGGCTCCCCATTCCCTTCTGGCTTGTAAGGTTTCAGCGAGAAATCTGCAGTTAATCTGATTGATTTCCCTTTATAGGTTACCTGCTCTTTTCGTCTTACAGCTCTGAGGAGTGCCTCTTTTGTGTTTACTTTGGTCAGTCTAATAATTATGTGGTGTGGTGAATGCCTTTTCACGTTGAGTCTCCCAGGAGTCCTGTGTGCTTCTTGTACTTGGATATCAAGATTTCTGGCTAAGCCATGGATATTTTCCTCTACTATTCCTTCAAATAGATTTTCCAGCCCATGCGAATTTTCTTCCTCTCCCTCAGGGATGCCTATGATCCTTATGCTTGGCCTTTTTACACAATCCCATATTTCTTGTATGCTTTTTTCATGCCTCTTGTTTTTGTGTTCTTTCTCTTCGACTGTTTTATTTAGCGCATAGGAGTTGTCTTGTGTCTCTGAAATTCTTTCCTCTGCATGGTCCAGCCTATTCTTAAGGCTTTCCACTATGTTTTGTAGATCCTTGAATGCTTCTTTCATTTCTAGGATTTCTATTTGATTTTTCTGTAATATTTCTATTTCTTTGGAGAATTTTTCATTCATTTCTTGCATTTTTCTTGTGGTTTCTTTGTGCTGGGATTCAATTTTCTCTTGAATTTCATTGAGTTTTCTTATAATCTATAAATGAAATTCCTCTTCTGTCATTCTACCCATTTCATTTGCGTTGGTATCCATTGCTGAGGAACTGATGGTTTCTTTTGGGGGTGACTTTTCACTCTGATTTTTCATGTTCCCTGAGTTCTTTCCCTGGTTTTTTCTCATCTGGCCTATTGGTCGAGAGCTGGGGGTTTTAGGGCTAGTTTATGGCCCAGTCTCCAGGCCCACAATTTTCATTCCTTGGCAGAGCCAGGGAGAGAAGTAGTGGCCTATATTACCTTAGGTGTATTTTAGCAAGTTTGGTGGATCTTGAGTTATCTCTGACCTGTTGTCTTCTCTTCTTCCCTGTGGAGTATGGTGAGAATGACCTCCCAGCTAGGGCTCTAAGCTAGTGAATAGTACTTGAGGATCTGAGTCCATAGCTCCCTATTATCTAGGTATTCTGTTATGTCCATGGCAGACTCTGATCCCCCAGTTGGGGTATGAGAAAGCCCCGTGCTTTGGGAGGGGACTTGTAGCTCCTAGGGGTTATTTTGACCCTGCTTGTCCTGAGGTGCAGGTGGAAACACAATTTCTTTTGGCTGCAGTGTGAGAGCTGAATTGGGAAAATTCTACACAGCTCAGAGGTTCCTTGTCTAGCCGCGTGTGTCAGCCCTTCTGATGTGCATCTCCGCGTGATACTGGTTGATAGGGGGATCTCCAATTGTGCATCCCTTTTCCACCACTAGACCCCAAGGCGAGGCAGGTGGCCGTCTCTAACCCCAGCCGTCTCCACCGGGAGGATGTTCCCACGGGGAGGGGGGAACAGTGGCCACTGGAAGCGCTCTTGGATGGCGTGAAATTCCCTAATGACGTGGGCAGGGTTATGGCGAGTTGCTTTGGTTCAGCCTGTGGCTCTTGAGGTTTTTGGTTGTCATGAGAACCAGCAGTTATACCAAATGAGTCACTATGGCCAGCAACATTCAAAATGACCAATCTCTGGGATACAGGAGGGCTGGGACTTGAAGGGCGGGCACTAGGACCAGCATGTAGTGGACTTGTCGGAGGCCAGAGCCACAGTAGCAGAACCAGATGGACAAGCTGCAAACTGTTTCCAATACCCAAAGGTCCTGCCGCTAAAGTTCCGGGATCTCATCCCACCTGGAACCCACGGATGCAGCTATCCCTGGCCACCAAGGGCAAAGCCTGTCTCATCCCTGCGGATGCGCCCCGGGCCGGGGCAGGGCGGGACTAGAGATGCGGCTCACAGTTCTGGGTGGGCGGCTGTAAAGATGGCTGCTGCCGTCAGCCTGGCACACAGCTGGGCTCCGATCGCGCCAGGAGCACAGTTTTTCTCCACCGGCAGTTGTTAGCAATCTCTAAGGGCATGTCCCGCTATCGGTTAAACTCCTGGGCCCAGTCCCGCTGACTTCTAGTGGCGCAGTGCCGGCTTGCAGGTTACCACACACTGTCCCGGGAAGCTATATCTTGGTCCCCGCCCAATTCCTCCCCAGCCCTCAGCAGTCTCTGTATATTGCAGCTGTGAGTTGGGTCTGGCTCTTGCAACTTCCTCCTCTCCACAGGGTTCGCCATCCCGAGCAACCGCTCTGCCCTAACTCTGGGCTTGTCCCTGACTGAGTGGATGGGGAGGTGCGTAACCACTTGGGGGGCAGGTAATGCCATGCCAACCTGATGAGTGGGTCCTTCCTGCGTTCTGGGCTCTATTGTACTCCGTGTGCTCTCTGATCTTTGTGAAAATTTTGTACCTGTTTTCTTGGTCTGGGCATTAGGTGTTGTTTCTCTGTAATTCGCAATGCTGTTTTCGGAGTGAGCAGTCAGTGCTCGAAGGTAGCTGCTGGCGTTCTTCACCTCCTTTCCTGGGAGTGGTGTGGTGGGAGGACTCTATCAGACCACCATTTTTTTTTCAATCTCCCGATCATGGTATGTTTTTCCATCTGTTTACATCACCTGCAATTTCCTTCCTTAGTGTTTCGTAGTTCTCCTTGTCTTTCACCTCCTTAGTTAAATATATTCCTAGGTATTTTATTTTCTTTGTTGTTTTTGTGAAAGGTATTGAGTCTTTGATTTGACTCTCAGCTTGACTGTTACTGGCATATAGAAATGCTACAGATTTGTGTACATTGATTTTGTAATCTGAAACTTTGCTGAATTTGTTTATCAGTTCCAGGACTCTCTTGGAAGAATCTTTGGGGCTTTCTAGACTAACATCATATTGTTCTAAGCTTTGTATGGAACCAGAAAAGACCCTGAATAGACAAAGAACCTTAAGCAATAAGAACGAATTGGAAGGCATCACTTTACCAGACTTCAGACTATACTGCTAGGCAATACTAACCAAAACAGCATGGTACTGGCATAAAAACAGAGATATAAACTTATGAATCAGAACAGAGAACCCAGATATAAAACCATCCTCATATTTCCATCTGATCTTTGACAAAGTAGACAAAAACGTACACTGGGGAAATAATCCTTATTCAGTAAATGGTGCTGGGAAAATTGGATAGCCACATGTAGAAGACAGAAATAGGATCTGCACTCTTAACCACTCACAAAACTTAATTCATGATCAATAACAGACTTAAACCTAAGATATGAAACTATAATAATTCTGGAATAAAATGTTGGAAAAACTCTTTTAGATATCAGCCTAGGCAAAGAATTTATGAAGAAGACTCCAAAGGCAATCACAGCAACAACAAAAATTAACAAATGGGACTTGATTAAATTAAAAAGCTTTTGTATAGGAAGGAAACAATCAATAGAGTGAATAGTCAACCTACAGAATGGGAAAAAATATTTGTGTGCTATACATCAGATAAAAGGCTAATAACCAGAATCTATAAAGAACTCAAACAAATCAGCAAGAAAAAATCAAACAACCCCATAAAAAATAAACAAAAGACATGAACAGAAGCTTCGCAAAAGAAGATAAACTAATGGCCAATAAACATATGAAAAAATGCTCAAAGTCTCTAATCATTAGGGAAATACAAATCAAAACCACAATGGCATATCACCTAACTCCAGTGAGAATGACTTGTATCAAAAAGTCCCAAAATAACAGATGTTGGCATGGATGTGCAGAGAAGGGAACACTTATGTACTGTTGGTGGGACTGAAAAATAGTACAACCTCTATGGAAAGCAGCATGGAGACACCTCAAAGAACTAAAAGTAGACCTTCTATTTGATCCAACAATCCCACTATTGGGTATTTCCCCAAAGGAAAAAAAGGCATTTTATCAAAAAGACATGTGCACTCAAATATTTATTGCAGCATAATTCACAATTGCAAAGATGTGGAATCAACCCAAGTGTCCATCAATACATGAGTGCATTAATAAAATGTGGTATATGTATACTATGGCATATCTCTCAGCCAAAAAAAATAAAAAATGGTGAACTAATGCCTTTTGTAACAACCTGGATGGAACTGGAGACTATTCCTCTAAGTGAAGTATCGCAAAAATGGAAAAACGAATACCACAGGTACTCACTATTAAATTGGAACTAATCAATCAACACCCATGTGCACATATGGTAGTAAAACTCAACAGAAACCAACCTGGTGGGAGAGGGGAGGGAGGATGGGTAAATTTACATCTAACAGGTACAATGCACACTATATTGGTGATGGGCATACTTATAACTTTGACTTAAACTGCCCAAACACAAATCATGTAACCAAAATGTTTGTACCATCCTAATATTCTGAAATTTAAAAAAATTAAAAATCCTATTTTTCATATTGAAACTTTATCAGTTGATGGTAAAATGTACTTAAAAATGTGAAAGGTCAGGGATAGTCAAGGCACTACTAAGAAAGAATAACAGTCTTGCCATTAAAAACACCAAATTTATCAAAGAGTTTTAATGATTAAGACAAGTGTTACTGACACAGGCATGGCCAATGTTTCGGAACATTGTTCAGAAGTGTTAAGGAGAGACAACTTAGAAACAGCACTTTATTTAAGAAAACCCATGAAGTGACAGGGATAGTATTGTGTATGAGTGGGACAGAGTAGATAAGTGCTGAAAATTGATGATGTATATGCAAACAAAAATAAAATTATACCCTTACCTCACACCATAAACAAAAAGCCTATTTCAGATGATGAAAGAAAGTAATTGTGCGGTAACCATTAGATGTCCTAAGAAACTATAAGTTAATATTTTGGTTACCTTTAGATAGGTAAGAATTTCCTAAAGGAGACAAAAAAATTAAAAACCTAAAATATAATAGATTAAATTTTATTAAAATTAAGACCACTTGTATTTATCAAACAATATCCAAAGAAGACATTTGCAAAACATATAATCAAAAGAGTATTGATATCCATAGGATAAAAAGAACCATTATAAATCATTAAGAAATATGGATAACAATAGATGAAAGAACAAAAGACACAGGAAGGAATTTTGTAGAATTGGGCTATGTTGGTCAATAAGCATATTTAAATATGAGCAACTCAGTCATCATGAAAATGCAAATGTAAAATATAATGAAATGCCATTTTACACATTTTCAGGTTGATAAATATGGCTATATCAAGTTTTGACAGGTGTATGAGGCAGTGGGAATTCTTTCACACTGTTAAATGGAAAGTAAATTTATATATTCATTTTGGAAAACAAATTTAGCATTACCTATTATTTTTTAAACATTTTCTGGAATGGGTACTTATTTTATTTTGCTTCAACAAAAAATATAATACAGATATAATTTCAAAAAGTATAATATAAATACAATTTATATTTCTTTGTTTCATAAAGCATCCTACAAAGCAGACAAAAAATGCTTAAACCTTTGGATTCACTAGTTAACAATTGGAAAGATGTTTCCCAAATGTATACATCAATCTATGTGCATATATTCAAACAAATTTGTAAGAATCTATCTTAATGAGTAGTAATTCTTCATATACAGGAAAATGCAATAAAAACAAACAGAATTGATAAAAACAGACAATATTTAACTTTTGTGAATTTTCCAGTTTTCTGAAGGTGTCAAGAAGATGTGTAGCCAGATCCATCACTTCCTCAGAGATTAAAGTTAACTATTTCTTCATGTCACGAGGTAGGATTTCCTTCTCTTCACTTATAGCAAACATTTGCACGGCATCACCCAAAATTTCTAATTTCTGGTAAATGCTGAGATTAGCATAAGCATCAGTGGCTTCATACAGTTGCTGTTCCTCAGTGAGGGGAAAATTACTCCCATCCCTTCAGCGAATAGACTTATCTTTCAGAAAATGTTTACTCAAGAGGTGTTTAACCAGACCATTGAGGTTCCAGGACTCTGTACATTTCAGCTTTTTATTGGCAACATCTGTCAACTCCACAAAACTCTTTAATTTGATATCAAAGTCACGTTGAAGTTTCCACTGATCTCCTTCAATTCCTACACCTGTCTTTTTAATTGCTTTATTTTCAAGCAACGCTTTTAATCCCTGGGGAAAAACTGATATAGAGGAAATGTTAAACAAGTAACATTTGCTCTCAGACACACACAAAACTAAATTAATGCAACTCTGCCAAGTTCCCCTTTATTGTACACTGGTGGCCATTCCATGTCAAATCCTACCACATCTCCATCAGATAGACTCATGCTAATTATTTTCTGATAGGAAAGAGCAATCTTTGGCTTCATAACTACGCACAGCAGATCCAGTGAATTCTAAGAAGGAAAGCTCATCTTCAAAAACACTCTTCTGAATAAATGATGCCTTTCTTTCTTCTACAACACATCTTTTATTCTGCATAGACATCCATTTAGGAAATTTCTGCTACTACGGAGTTGATCCCAAATTTTTTTATTCATCTTTAAAATATCCTTCCTGTCATTTCCAGTTTCAAGCTTCCATTGTTTACATAATATCTTGTATGTTTCAAAGTATTCATTTATCACTTTGAATAATTCATCCTCAGTTGATTTTGGAATTTCTTTGTCAAGCGAATAATGTCTTCCAGGTGTTTTTCTTCAAAGATTCTATATAGTCATCTAAGTGAGGACCATTACCAACATTCGTGGAATCATATCCTGAGAAGAGCCAGTTCAATGGGTCTTCTCCTTCAGCTCGATGACTCGGGAGCGCCACAACAGCGGGGTCTGCAATCCAGGCATCCAGGCTAGGCACCAAAGCAACAAACTTTATTCTGGAACTGCAGAGTGCAAGCTTGAGCATCTCTGGTGCACACAGCATACATCAGCCCGGGGAGATGGATCTTGCCTGCCCTGGCTCACCCGGGCAACTTCCACATGGCCTACCTATTAAAATTGAATGTGTGCATCACCTAACCCTTGGAGATTTCACTTTTGAATAAATATTCCAGGAAAATTCTTGCATATATCCTCCATGGGAAATGAGTAAGAACAACAGGAGAATATTTTGAATAATAAAAGTCCAGGATAAACCACAGACAGGAGAATGGATAAATGAATTATTCTATTTTTGGGCAATGGATTATTATAAAGCAGCAAAATGCCTAAGTAGCAACCACAGCTATAAACACAATGAATCTCACCAATAAAATTTTGAAAAAAAAGACAGTTTTAGAAGAATTCATGTACTATGACTCAATTTATATAAAATTAAATTGCCTGTTATGGCAATTGAGGTGTACTTACATATATGATGAAACTTTAAAGGAAATAAAGTAGTGATTTACTTTAAACCCAGGATTATAGTTACCTATGGGGAGAAATATGCATTTGTGATGGGCTCAGAGGGTTTTTCAAAGATGCTGGTCATGTTCTATTTCTTAAGTAAGAAAATTGGAAAGGAGATTTTACTTTTATTGTTATTCTGAACTACTCATATCAATTATGTATATATATTACATTTATGTATTTATATAACATATATAGTTCATATATACCATATGTAAGTATGTACGTATATACATATATAATAATATGCATTGTATTTTTGAAATTCAAAAGTAATATTAAGCCAAGAAAAAGAAGTATGCCTGTACTTAATTTGAGATTGACTAATGACTAATATCTAATGGGGTCCCTAGAAAATGAAGACACAAAGTGATTACCTTTTGAAGTTGCTGAGGTGGCCACAATGCTATCCACTGGATACCCTTTCCATTTCCAAGGCAGCATGTACATGGACAGAACAATGAACAGCTGGGTGAAATGTGGCTAAAGGAGGACTTAATGTTCATGCAGAAAGAGTGCTGCATATTAGAAAGAGTGTGAATTTAAATTCAATCTGACCTGGGTTTCAATCCTGGACCCCACTCTTGAATACATAACTTCATTTCTTGGTATGTTTCTTCATCTTTAAAATGGGTATAATAGCACACAATATCACAGAGTTATTATGTGGAATAATTGTAATGACTACCAATATGCTTCTTGTATTATAGAGTCTCAAAGAACATTATTTCCATATTCTTTCTCCCTGATCTGTAATGAAAACAAGAATAACAAAAGCAAAGAGTGATTTTTTCCACATAAGTTTGGAAGGGGTGTGTGGTGAGAACAGGCTCAAGGAGATTTTCAGAAAGGTTTTGAAATAAGACCTTCCTGTGACCAGGGGTCATTGAGAATATGGCAAATTATTTACAGTTTTAGGGATTTGAAAATAAATTTTCTATTTGTATCATTTCCTTCTGAGATTCTGTTCTGTTATGAACACTGTACCAGTAGGAGTTTTGATTTTTTGTGAGTATGTAGCCAATCTCAGCATTTTGATAAACGATAATGGAAGAAAATAGTCCGGTAGGAAAAAAAACAAACTTTATTCTTTCTAACATCATCTCCCATAGTATCCCTTCTAATAAGTATATTTCTAAAAATAGAATAAGGCAGTATGAATTTGACAGTGTCAGATGTTCAGAAAAATACCAGAGTCTCCCAAATGACTAACCAAGTCTTTGTGAGCTTAAGTGCTATATTCTGAGATAAATATCCTTTGCAAACCACAGGATTAAGATCCACTTTAGTTTTTTTCCCCCAGGATAACGTGAAGAAACCAAATGAATACACAAATGGTCTGAGACTATCAACTTAAGGAAACACAAAATATTCGGCCCGTATTACAAAGCATAGCAGAGCTCAAAATTTCACTGGCAGAAATAAATCTCTCACAGGAATTCCAAACTGGTCTTCTTTCGGCCTCTATTTTCTGATTATGGATAAGATGCTCATTTTCTAGCTCCTCGCTTATCCTTGGCCCTTGGCAATGACTCTCCTATACCCTCCATTTTTCTGCCAACAGTAGGCTTGACCATCCGCTTTCCAATGGAGAACCTGGTGTTTGAGTGCTGTTTTGCTGTCGACCTGATCATAGGAATGTGTTTTATTTGGAGTAGGAAACTTCAACTGGAAGTCAGACAACACTTTCCCATTCCTTATATTTTAGTACTCATTCATCTGGAGTTTTCTTTTACTCTTTGAAGAGTTTCTGTCTCAAAGCTCCCTGGAGACGGTGTCCAGTTAAGATTCTATTGTCACTCCACCTCCAATTGTTTTATTCCTTTCTCACTCCCTTTGGACCCAGAGTGTCACTCAGGATAATAACACTGAACGTCTTCAGAGGACAAGATAAAAGCACACTCTTCAGCCTTAAATCCAGTAGTCCGAGTAATAGTATTCAAAGAGATGGTCAGACGACTTTGGTCACGATGAGAAAAGAAACAATGCAGAGCATTAGAGACATTAAGTAGCCAGGACCAGAGCAAATTAGCAGTGATTGCAGGTGAAGAAATAAGTGATCCCAGGAATATTCAAACATTTTTTTTTTGGTCATTGAATGCTTTAATTTACCAACAGGTAAGTAACAAATTATTGGGGTTTTTTGTTTTGTTTTGTTTAGAAGAGGAATTGTGAAAAACACTAAAAAAGACAGACAGGAAATGGATGAAGACTGGCTTGCAAGCTCAAATGCCCTGTGTCAGGAAGTGCTAGTAACTATGAAGTCTGAAGTAGCTTTGTTATATGAGACCAACCTTCCTCCAATGAAAACAACCATGGTAATAACATGGGATTTAGGGAAATGAAGTCCAGAAGCCACAGGATCTTTCATCATTTGGCTTTTCCATAGTGTCAGTAATGTGAAAGAGAATATGTCCCATTTGCCTCAAGCTAAGTGGGTTTTTGAGTGAACAAGAATAAATGTGAAATCTGATGCTACTCCAGACACTTCTACACTGTTACAATAGGAAGGGAAAACATCTCAAAATCATCTCCTGCATTACAAAGGCACATTGCAGCCTCCAGCAAGAGACTATTTTAGCTGTTTTAATAGCATGAATACATAGTAGAAAAATCGGTAAGATATCAAACAAGAACAGATGGAAAATTCATTAACTACTCTGCTTCTGTAAAATACTGAGTAAGTCCAAATATGTTTAGCAGACTGTTTCAGTTGTTTACCTCTTTAACTTTGTCAGTATCTACCTTTTAGGATCTATGCAGGAATGAAAATCAATAAAATTTATGATATATCCTGTGGAAATCTGTGGCTTCCCACGATGACTATTGATTGTGGCATTTTGTGAATTTCATTGATTATACTGTTACTTATATGTAAAAGAACTGAGGTAGGCAGAATAATGGCCCCTAAAGATGTCCACATTTTAATCCCTGGAACCTGTGAATATATTACCTTACATGGCAAAGGGAAATTAAGTTTGCAGGTGGAATTAAATTTGCTAATCAGCTGATTTAATAATAGGGAGATTATGCAGGGTGGCCAGTCAAGTCCAAGGGTACTTAAAAGTGGAAGAGGGAGGTAGAAGAGTAGGCCAGAATGATGTGATGATGTGATATGATGTGAGGACTGAACCTGCTGTTGCTGGCTTTGAAGACAGAGAAAGGGACCACGAGTCAGGGAACGTAGGCAGCTTCTAGAAGCTGGAAAGAACAAGAAAACACATTCTCCTCAAGAACCTCCAGAAGGAACTCAGCCTTGTTGACACCTTGACATTAACTCAGTGCAAGATTCCTGTCAAGCTTCTGACACATAGAACTGTAAAAAAATTAATTTGTGTTATTTTAAGCCATCAAGTTTATGGTAATTTGTTATAGCAAATTGATACAGCAATAGGAAACTAATACAGAAAAAGGACTCTATGTTGCGGTTGATTTTATTGTCACATGTTTGCTTATAAAGGATAAATTGTGTTACATCTATACCTAAATGAGAAAGGAGCACCTGGTAGGCTGAGATGACTTTTATTTGATCAAATGTACCTTTCTGGACATCCATCTATTCACTCTACCAGGTACTATGCCAATGTACTAGTCATAAATTGATTGAGCACCCACTGTGTGACAGGGATTACGGAAGACACTACATAAAGAAATGAAAAAAAAAAAAAAAAAGAACTTGCACCATACCTGCATTCTGGGAAGTTGACATTTGTCCCTTTATTTCAACTATTGAGAAAATTGTTCTTGATAAATATGCACCAAAGTATCACTGACTTAAAACATCAGTTAGTGTCTTATGCCTGCAAGTCACAGTACCAGCTGGATGGCTCTCCTGTCTGGTTTCCCTCCAAGGTGTCATTCGATGACCCAGGCTCCCTCCACTCTATGGCTCCATTGCCTGTCAGTTTTTCAGTTCCAGATAGAGGAATAGAAGAGAAAGAAAACATGGAGTATCTCGTAATATGTTTTCAGAGCCAGCACTAGAAGTGATACATAAAACTCTGAGCACATTCCATTGCCACAAGTTCAGTAGTGTGGCCACAACCATCTGTAAGGTAGAGTAGGAAAAATAGTCATCACAGAGACCCAGGAAGAGGAAATGGGATTGGGCTGTGTCTCACTGGTATCAGCGTCAGCCTTTTCTTGTTGCTAATATTCTCTCTTTTTTTTTTTTTTTTTTGCATCACATGAAATATACTCAGCCCCTCCCCAAGTGGAAAACCCCATGTCTTCACATTTCCTGCAAACAACTTAAATCTAAAATTTGCAGTAATGTTCAGCCTTCTCCATTTTATTCAATGACCCTAAAACATAAAGTATATATATGTCATCTCCCTCCTAAATAGTGGTAAAGGTATAGTATAAATACAACAAATAGCCACATTTGGATAGAAAAGAAAGGAAGACAATATACCCACCTATTGTTGACTATTTGAATTTTTTGATAGGTTTACGTGGTAGTTGCAGCTAGAATACCAGTCATGAAAAATATTAACCTAGAGGATGATGTTAAATATCATAGCTATTATGGAGATAATTATAGTCACAGAGGCTTAAAAATTTTCCAGATGGGCCTAGAGAAAAATTAGATTTTTTTCTACTTTTTAAAATTTATTTTAAGTACTTTTGTGATAGTACATCTGATAGTATGCAGTCATAATACTCACATAAAATAAATAATCTATCAACAAAACATGTTAATATTATAGGCAATATATCTGGCTTAATTTGAAATCAGCCTAGACAGATGAGATCAATACAAATCAACCTAGCTAAATATCATCTTTATGCAATTTACAAGATTAGAAATATTTCTAAAAAAGTACTGATTCTGGCCCTTTATAAGTTTTCTCTGAACAGAGAGATCATGGTAAATCATGGTAAATCAAAGCTTTATGCAGTTCAGTGAGGATATTAACTTTCACCAACATATCTCTTGCTTTAAGGATCTCTTCAATGATTACAATATTAATATCATGTTTATGCTGTTATATATTACTATGATATATTCATATTTTGAGAGTGCTCAATGTTTATATTCCATTTCTATATTTAATATTACTGTTATATGTTTTATTTAACCCTCCTCTTTTTATAAGCTAAATGGAGAGATGTACTACTTACTCATACAAGCAAATGAAATTGTGAAAGCAATTTTGAAGAGATATAAGAGCTGCTTAAAGTGGCTTTTAATCACTTTCAGCCCAAGAACACACACTTAGTAGGTATCAGAGCAGAGTCAAACCCAGATTTGTGTATCTTCAATGCTTGTGATATTTTTTTTATGTTTCCAAAATGTCTATGTAAAATCTTTAAGCACAGGGTTTTGGAGAATGGAAGAAAGCCTGACATTTATTGAAAATCACTATTTCCAGATAATTTTATACATTTATAATTTAGTTTAATATTCTCAACAAACCCTCAGATTGGGATGCCTCTGATAATTGCTCTCTAATCACACTTAAGATTAAATGTAAGCCCTGACCATGCTTCAGGAGTAAAGGTTTTCCTCTTTTACTACTGCAAGCACCTTCCTACCTTAAAGTGTCCACTCCCTGCTTCCTGTATGTCAAACACTCATTTCCCAGAGTCTCATGTGCCTACCTGTTACTCATTGTTCCAGTCTCAGTAAAATTTCTCTTTAAAGAGGCTTTATCTGACTGCATTGACCATCACTGTCTTTCCTCTTTCATGCTTTTATTTAGCATATGGGAAATAATATCTATTATCTGTCTCTCTACCTACCTACCTACCTACCTATCTACCCAGCAATCTATCACCTAATCTACCACCTATCTACCTGCCAACTGACCTGCTTATTCAATTCTCTTCAGAATTGGAATATAAACTCCATGAAGGAAAATCTTTATGCCTTTCACCTATATCCCAAGCACCTAGAGCAGTATTTGATTAATGGAGATATGTACAGTTGAAAAATCAGAGGTTGAAATAAAACCCATAAAATCATCAAGTTAATTACTTCTGTGTTAAGTATTTCATTGCCAATCTGATTCTTACTTCTTCATTTGTTATCTCACTGACTTTTTAAAAGCTTGTTTTTAGAATATTTAATATAAAGAAGATTCATTTTATATTTCACTCAGAGAGGGGAACTACAGATGTAGCAAAGAGTATCTTCCGCATTGAGCTGGCCAGTGTTATGGACACCCACAAACAAATTATGGAGAAGATTTTGTGTCCTTCTCTTGTTAAAAGACTTATATTTGATAATAAAAAGGATAATGAGATTTTTTTCTTTAAAATTTCATATAAAATATATGTTAAAATTTAGTCATTTGGTAGAGTCAGTCACTCTGAATAAAAATTTCATATTCGTAATATGATTGATAAGTAAGAGTGAACATCAAAAAGACTTGAAAATGAGAGTTTAATATAGTCATATGATGAGAATCCTCTTTCAGTGGTTTTATTTTTGTATCCTCCCTTGTTCTTAGCATTTCTGTCATTTAAACCTTAGAGGTTCTATGGTACAGTGCCTCAGGATATGATTTTCTAGTTTAAAAATAATTGATGCCCAGCCTAAAGTGATGAACTATTGGTAAGTAAAGGAAAAGATGATAAAACCTTTTGACTACTAAAAATACTGGCTGCAAAGAAAATATATATTGGTAAGAAAAAATTGTCCTATAGGCAGCAAAATCACTCCAGAACAAAACATAAAATTAAAAAAAAAATTTTGGTTATAAAAATACTTACTATGTTTTGCAAAATAAAGTGTTAATTAGCAATACAAATACTTTCTGTCAGTACTTCATGCTAACTGAAAAAGGCAATAATGGGAAAACTTAAAAGCAATAAAAATGTGTAAAGTGAATATATTATATAAAATATAAATTCAGAATTATATGACAATAAGAACTTGAGCAGTATGATGTTGTTTGGTTGCAGGCAACCTATGGCATCACTGTAGCTTTTTGTGAATTATTGCCATGAAGATTTAGAGTAGCTTAGTGGGTTTAACCATGTCTTGAAATCACAGCATCATAAGCATGTAAATAAATCACAGGATACAGCATGGCGAGCTCATAAAAATACAAAGCAGAATATTCCAGTTTTGTACAGGTTCTGGATGAAGGCAGTTGAATGGTGTGGTCAAGTTTTAAGAATATTTTCTGGTTTTCTCAAATCTTCATTAATGTTTTAAATGGAAAAAATAGTCCAACTACATTAAAACTATAGAGAATTCAGTGTATTTTCAAAATGCATTAGCATTATCCACAGCACATTTATGTCTTCAGACTTCTTTCTTGTTGCAGCATTGTGGCTATCAAGCCAGTATAGCCGGTGACAAATTCAGCAAAGACTTTAAAAAATACAACTCTCTTGGCAAATAATGCTAAAAACATGTCTTTATAGCAAATATCTATATGGAAACTTATATTTCTTTAGTGACTTCTATTATTTCTTTTAACAGCATTGTTTCAAATTGATCTCCATTTGATCTCCAATATTGCTTTAGCTTCCAATGATTTGTTCTCTTTTTATATTTTACTGCCTGTCCTCTAGCCCCTCTATAATAATACAATAATAAAAATGAATTTTTTCTTTTTGGATATGTACTTAAAATTTTATTATGTGCCCAAGGGTGTTACAAACAAATTGCAAGACTGAGTCCTTCCCAGATATTCTATCCACAGCTGATATGCAGAACAAAGAATGGGGAATGTCATATGTGGGACATCATTTTAAAATTGCTCAGCAGTCTCTAAATGATGATTAGAGACATGCCAATTTAGTATATGTCAAGTGGAAAATGAGTGGGGGTTTTTGTTTTTGATCTAAGGGAAACAAAGATCTGAAATTTGAATATTGATACTAAATCAGGAAAGATGTCCTAAGATAATTTTGTTCATATTCTTGGAAGAATATATGTATGTATGCATGTATGTATATATGTGGTTCTGATTTTAAAATTAATATTTCTCATGTTATATTGGGCAATGAATTAGGATAACTTATCTAAGCAGCCCCTACTTTTAGGCATTTTTGTTTATATTATAGACCTTGCCAAAGTTTTCAATTTATTTAATGTGTAGCATCTGCATTAAATCCCTGTTACTGCTGCAAAAAGAATATGACAAACTTAGGGGCGTAATACAATGTAAATTTATTACCTTACAATTTTGGATTTCAGAAGTCCAAAATGGGTCTCAATGAGCTAAAATCAAAGTGTCAACATGGCTGAATTTCTTCTAGAAGTGCTAGAAGAGAATGTGTTTTCTTGTCCATTCCAGCTCCTACAGGCCACCTACGTTCCTTGGCTCATGTCCCCTTCCTCTATCTTCAAAGCCAACAAGAGCAGGTTGAGTCTTTCTCACATCATATGACTTTGACCCCCTCTTCTACCTCACTCTTCTGCTTTTAAGGACCTCTGGAGTACAATGGGCTAACGTGCCTAAAGTGGGATAATCTCCCTATTTTAAGGTCAGTTGTTTAGCAAATATCACTTCATCTGCAAAATTAATTCCCCTTTGCCATGCAAGGGAATACATTTACAGGCTCCAAGGATTAAGATGTGAACATCTTCAGGGGAACATTATTCTCACTACCATAACTTTGGTAATGAGTGTTTGATGATAGGACCACTTATCATATTACATTGTACCTCAGGGAAATTATCTCAGTGAAACTGTTTCAAGTTGATGGTGCAGCCAGTGCTACATGCTCAACACTATTCAGTCCAAGGTATTTAGAGCAAAGAAACAAGGAACAAAGGAATAATTTGTTTAATTGCTATTTGATTAATTACCACAAAGATTATTTTATACCTTTATAAAAAGTGATCTTTTGACTTTTAAATATCCAGCATTCTATTGCTCACATTTCAGTGACTCCTTAAGATCCTCTTGTAGACGTTTGGAACAGCTACCTTGAAATTGTCCAAGCAAATGAGAGAATGAGTGTGTGCAGTGGTTAGTCTGGGTGATAGTCAAACTCATTTACTTGGGGACTAAATGCATTTTCAACCTAATTTTTCATAAAGAAGTCCAATATAGATGGGCTGATTAGTACCTCCTGAATCTTTGAAAACAAAAGATCATTCATTTATTTATACAGTAAGAGACTAAATACAATCATTTTGAAAAAGAAAAATATATCTCCAAAGGTAGAAAGCATGCAATGTGTTTTATTAAGTTGCTGCTCAAACTTTGGCAGAAATATGCAATAGATATGCTTTTAATTATGGTAAGGCAACAAACATTTCTTAAGTCTTCATAATGGATCACTACTTTAGTGGAAAAATTTAGTAAAATATCATAAGAAGTTGTTACACTCAGTTATAAAATTTACTTGCATGAATTTGATTAAATGGTATTTGTTTCTAATTTCAACACATAGTGTTAGGCTAAAACTATTCTTTATAATTAAAACAAGTTTAGTGGTAGTCAACTCTTGATGTGTAGTGGAAATAAAAGAACTAAGGTATAATAAACAACAGTGTTGAATATTCAGGGTTTTTTGTGTGTGTGCAAACCATTGACTCTTTTTTATTGTAGCTTTTTAGGTCACTTATTTTTATTGAATCAATTTCTCAAAAAGTAATTAGTAGAGTAAAACTGCATGAGCACCACTCCAAGAATTTTTCACATTTTATCTTAGAAAGGTTTTACTGACGGAGGAAAATTTATTTTGTGTAAATACATTTATTTTGTGGTTTTCCATGTTCAAATAATGGAGAATATCTAGTATGTAATGTCTACAAACATTGCTTTTTGTTTATATTACATTTAGTTTATTTGAAGGTAGGATCCATTTATACATTTTCCATAAAATGCTGTATAGTAAAGACTATAGGAGAAAATTAAGTCATAAGAGTTTGTAAGAATGGAAATTTCAGAAAACTCTGCTTTGATGTTAAAATTTAACTAAAATAATTTAGGATACTATAAACTTTGAACTAAAATAAATCTTAAGCCCCCCAGTGATTGAACAGACCCCCTCTCAGCCAAGGAGACCCCAGAGAAACCTGAAAACTCAGTTCACAGCCATGACCACATGGGAGGTTCATTATACCCCTTCCCTTGCTAACAGCCATCAGACTTTTCTCCTAAGGGCTAAACAGAAACCAATCTTGTGATCCAGACCAGTATTTTTTCCTAATAAGAGACTACCAGATATGGTGTGGTTTTAACCAGTCTATGGAGCATGCACAGAGAGAATTTTTGTGTCCTTGCTTAATCTTTTGACATAAGAAGGCAACCATTTCTGAACATAGACCCCAGAAAATGATATAAAGTTCAATTTCATAGGTGCATTAGTCCCTTTCATAAATATTTATGAGTTTTTCTATAGCTTGTTAAGTATGTACATTCGGCCATTCCACTCACTATCAATTCCTGTTCCCTTTGCCCCTGCCTTAAATCACGTGATCCAGGAATCTGACTGGGTCTTGACTTTCCAGCCTGTTGGAATGGCCATCCATAGGGTGAAACCTTTTGTGAGAGGTAACATTCTCCTTTCCAAATTATGAACCTCATTATTTCTTCATTTATCATGGTTAACTCAAATTCAACCTCATATATAGGGAGAATAAGTAATTTTCTGTGAAAGACAACCCCCAAAACAATCTTCTCACTAACCTTCCAAGGTACCTAAATTCTAATGATGAGACACCCATTCTCTCTTAAATAGAGTGTCTCTAGGATTTCCTCAGCTTCTGATTCCAGCCAAAATGAAGTAACTGGGACTAGATTTACCCTTCCATTTTAAATAACCAAAAAATAAAATGGACAAAACAACATTTTTTATACTTTGGAAAATGGTCAGCAGAGGACAGTGGTCCCAGAGAGAAAGAAGAAAACTAAGTGATTGGCTTAGCTTATTTCCTGGACAGTTTCCGGGCTGCAGTGCAAAGAGGAGAAACCCAAAGAGATACCAGCAGTCTCCTGCAATTGAGGAGAGATAGCTAAGAATTGTAGTAGTCCCAGAGAAATATAATATTCAGGGCAATAATTTTTGTGGTTTTGGTAATAGAGAGGTGAGATCAGCTGTGAGAGGAGATTAATGTGCAGAGATGAGAAAGCTGCTTGGAGAGAAAGAGATAAAGTACAGCTTTTGAAATCAGCAGAGGGTTCTTCTCAATTCTTCAGCTGAATACTGATCAGTACCCATGTATGAGAAAACTATAGAAGGACCAAGAAAAGAAGTACCAAAAAGGAACAGGCAGAACAAACTCAAGAGCTCACACATTGCAGGGAGTAGTTCATGTCCCCACCACAAAAAGTGGAAAAGCTTACAATTAATGAATGGAACATTGACAATCAAGGAAGATCTTGAGTTGTTCATGGGGGAAATCAGATCTGGACTAAAGCTGCTGTGATTCCAACTAACAAAGTTTACAATCCAAGTTGGAATGGATCAAACTGCTTCCAAGTAAATTAGCTACATCCCAGAAAAATTAAAAATCTCAAAAATATAGCAATACAAATTATGAAGGGCTTGACATGGTAAAATTCACAATTTCTGGGGTCCAATCAACAATTCTCATACATGCCAAGAAGCAAAAAACAGTGACCCAAAATAAAGAGAAAAACCAATCTGTCAAAACTGACCCAGAAGTAGAGGATATAAGAATTAGTAAATGAGGACATTCAAACAATCATCATAATTTTATTCTATGTGTTCAAAAAACTAGAGAGAAGATTGAACTTCTGTGAAATAGAGACATGAAAAATATAAGAGAGCCAAATTGAGTGTCTAGAAATAAATACTACAATGTCTGAGATGAAAATACTAGCTGGGAAAAAGAGCAGGTAATACATTGCAGAAAAGAAGATTAGTGAACCTAATGACTTACCAATAGAAAATGTTAAAAATGAAACACAAGGAGGAAAAAATACTTTAATAAAATGAACAGAGAATTAATGAATAGTGGGATAAGTTCTAGAGGCCAAATACCTGTGTGATTTGAAATCCCAAAGGAGGGAAATTTGAGTGTGACAAAAAAAAAAAGTATTTGAAATTTAGTGGCTCAAACTTTTTCAAGTTTGCTGAAAATATAAACCAACAGATCCATGAATCTTAGCAAACTTCAAGCATCAGAAACAATAAAAACTACATCAACAAAAATTACAGTGAAATTACTTAAAATTGATAATAAAGAAAAATTTAAAAGCAACCACAGATAAAAGACATTATATACAGAGGAAGTAAGATTAGAAAAACAACAGACTGTTCATTAGGTAAAATGCAAGCCAAAAGACAGTGGAACAAACATCTTTAAAGTACTAAAAGAAATAGAGAAACAGAACAAAACAAACTGCTGTCAACCCAGAATTTTAATTCAACATCTAGAATTAATATCTCTTTTAAATGAAGCCAAAATAAGATAATTTTCACCTAAAAAATTTGAAAGAATTTAAAGCTTACTTACACCATAAGTTAAAGGGAGTCTTTCACACAGAAGGAAAATGATACCAGATGGAAATCTATATTTTACATGGGAATAAAGAACATTGAAATGTGCATGATCAGTGGTCAGTACCATGTAGATACTTTAGCAAAATAACTCAGGCCAATTCCAGCTTGTTGGAATGAACCCTCCATAGTTCACTCCACTGACCTATGTGAAAAGCCTTTTTTATGACAAGTAAATCAACCCTATTTTTACAGCAATTTACCCGACTTACAACATCATGTAATCAATTAGATAATCAAAATGCACTTACAGATACCTAACATTTGCAATAATTGGTGATATGAATTTAAACTGACAGTTTAAGCATACAATAACACCAACATAAAGTTTATGAAATACATTTCTATAATAACTTTATAATTTTTTCTTCCCAAATCCAGAATTATCTGCATTTATTTTTACTATAAAATTGCTGTATAATTAAGAACCATATTCAATCTATTTTTAATCACATATAAATCTGCTTCAGGCCAATTCTCCACCATATGAATAATGTCTTGAGAGGGTTTATTTCAATCTTCCAGTACATCAGTTTTTATCATCAACACTGGTTATCACCCTAAGTTGTTTTTCAGCTTTTCTACTATTAATTTTACCTATAATTCCTGGGTTACACCATGTAATACTACTATGTAGTACTCCAGTATATTGTTGCAATATTAATCTGACATAATTATAATAATTTTACTTTGCTCCATTGAATAAAATCTACCTTGTTCCATATACAATATACTATTTCTCATAGAAATATAGTTTAGAGACCACTGCTCTATTATGTCAGGTTTCTGAAGTCTTGAACATATAACCAATTTCTCTTCTCAGGTTATGTGGCTTAACAAATATTGGTTCCCAGTGAGAAGGTTCCCATTTCAGGGCTTTTCTATCTCCCATAAGAATCACTACCATTCAAGGTTTTTCCAATATCCACTAGTTACACTATAGGTAAATAGTAGTTAAAATTCAGCTGTGGCACAAGAATTATCTGAGAGAATCTCAATAGGTTACATACTCCACATAAAAATGACAAAGGATGGTGGGGGGCAGGGTCATATGTCTCCCATAAGTATATACCGTAGGGTTTTGTGAGAATCTGTAGCTAGTTTGTATAGGATACTTCAGATTTCTTTAGAATCACAATATTTAATATTCCAGTTTGTTTCAGTGTGCAGGCTTGCTCCACCTCTGGGTTTGAGCATCTTGTTTTAACGTATGCCCTAATTGCAAAGCCCAGTGTATTTGAGCCATGTCTTGTCCTTCTACCTAGAATAGGAAGCTTTCACGGTGTCCTGTCAGAAGTAGTAGAATGTCTTTTTTAATTAACAAATAAAAATTCTATGTATTTATGGTGTACAATATGATGTTTTGAAATATGTATACATTGTAGAATGAGTAATGTTAGCAAATTAAATGTAATAATATCAAGATATCTGGAAAATAACCAAATATTTGAAAACTAAACAACACACTTATAAACAATCCATAGGTCATAGAAAAAAATCAGAGGGGCATATAAAAGTGTTTTGAACTAAATAAAAATTAAGCATAATTAAACACGATTTCAGAAACTGACTCACAACATATCAAAATATGTGAAATGCATTTAAAGACATTCCTGTAGAGAAATTTGTAGCACTGAATGCCTATGTTAGGAAATAACAAGGTCTCAAGTCAATGTCCTCAAATTTGACCTTTAGAAACTAAAAACAAAAGGCTAAAATTAAACTCAAAGTAAACAGTGGATGAGAAACAATAAAGATCAGAACAGAAATCAAGGAAATGAAAAACAAAAACACTAGAAAGATCAATAAAAACAAAAGTAGTTTCTTTAAGATCAATAAAATTAATAATTCTGTACAAAGATTGATAAGAAAAAGAAAAGAGAGAGGAAATAAAATACTAATATGAGGAATAAGAGAGGGGTCATTGCTACAAATACTAACTACAAATATAAGGAGGAAAATAATGAAATATTACGAATAATTTTATTCTAAGAAATTAACAACTTTGATGTAATAGAAAAATATAAGCTGCCAAAGCACACTCAAGGTTAAGTTGCAGGCCCAGAGAGCTTCACTGGTGAATTCTAGCAAACATTTAAAGAAGAATAGAATAACAATTCCAAATAAACTCTTCAAAGTAACTCAACGTGAAAAGATACTTTTCAAATCATTTTATAAATCCAACATACACTGACACCAAAAATAGCCAAAGGTATTACAAGCAAACAAAACTATTCATTATTTTTCTCCAATAGACATACAAATATTTTTGATAGAATTTTAAGCAAATGTAATCCAACAATGTACATATTAAAAGATTAATACATCTTCACTGATTTGAGCTTATCCTAGGAATGCAAAACAAAATTTAACAAAAAAGAAAAAAGAAAGAAAAGAAAATCTTAGCAGATGCTGATTTAGGATATCTACCAAAAACATATAGCTAACTTCATACATATTGGTAAAAGATTGAACATTTTGCCTCCAAGAGCAGGAACAAGACCAGGATGTCTGTTCTCCCTGCTTTTATTCAACATTGCCCAAGAAGTTCTAGCTAATACAATAGGGGAAGGAAAGCCATTCAGTTTGGAAAGAAAGAATTATATGCTTCCTGGAATGTTTTACCACTGACCCTCTACAAGGCTGGCTGCTTCTTTTCTTTGTGACCTCAGTTGAAACAACACAGGCTCAGAAAGGCCTTCATTTAGCCAAATCTGAAATACCTCTTATACTCTCTTTTATCTATCTTTTCAACTGCTTTATTTTCATATTAGCACTTGCTATTTTTGGATATTTCCTTATCACAATTCAATGTAATCTTTGTAGAGCAGAGGCCTGACTTTTTAGCATTCTACCCCAAATTTGAGAGAAGTTCTTGGCACCTAGTAGTTATTTAATAGATTTATTTATTGAGTAAAAGAATAGGATGAAATTTTATGAAAAAATTGGTGGAATTAATGCAAATGTGCAAGATTGAACAAGATATATATTAATTCTGCTATTAAAAATATTTTAGTCTTACTGTTTTCTGGTCCTTTTAATTTTGATAAAAGGTGGTTTATTTTAAAGTGTGTATCTACTTCAGTAGTTTATATCATTACATTTTGCAGCATTAATTTCAGAAACAGAATCATTTTTTAGGGCTGTTAGGAATCTGAAAATGAAAGAATAATATTTTTCCTATTAGCAAATGACCTAATTGACCCAAATCAATTCATTTTTTTCTTCATAAGCTCCTTTTTAACAAATTCAATTTCCTTAAGGAATAAACAATTTTATGCAAGTTAGATAAGAAATTCTTAAAAGTCAGAACTTTGATCAAAATATATTTTATATTGCCAGCCATCTCAAACTTAAAGGGAGCATATTAAGTATAATTTAATCATATGAGTTCACCATTATGGCCATGATTTATTTAAAACTGTGACAGGACAGATAATTACATTAAGATATATAGGTATGTGAAGCATATAAGTTTATTTGAATTTAGATTAAATACTATCAAATTACTGGAATTCTTGTGTATTCTTTAAACAGTTTATCTGCCTCATGGTTGTCAGCTCTCATTTTATGCTAGCCCTATTAATACTGCTCTAATAATTTTTCAAACTTTGTTATTTTCCCATGGACAATTTTCTTTTAATTAGGAAACAACTGATGAAATTTGTGATAAGTCTGTGAAAGATAAACCAACCACCTTCAAGTAAATTCTTACAAGCTCTCCCAATGTCTAAAATGTACAGACTTTGATACAGATAGTGCTGTTTATTTTAGCAGATAGTGCTGTTATTAAGCCTTTATTTTATAAGTGTTTTGATTTTAGGTCGTAGTTCTGAGCTTTCTAGAGGTCTGAAAGTGTTAATAATTATATTATCCTATATATTCTAATTTCCTCTATATGGAAGAAATCAGCATTTACCAGTTCATATTTCTCTCATTATATGTATTTTTGTAGTCCATTAATCAGTTAATATTTCTGGGGTGGGCATAAGTTATGTATTATTATTATTATAGTTAATATTAAATATCACAATGTAGACACTTAGCTTTGGAAATAAATACATAAAAGTAAGATCACTGCCCTTCCTTAAAAAGTCATACAATTAGAAAATCTAGTACTATTATTTCCATTTAATTTGTGAGGAAAATAAATTGTAGTGTTCCTGAGTTAAAAGCCCACGTCTCTTAGTGTTTCTAAGTCCATTATCCAGTACATAGTATCCACTCAATAAGTTTATATTGCTATTTAGAGAGCTTTTCTAGGGCAAAGTTTTAAGCTTTTGCTTTTGGAGTCAGAAATTCTGTGATTCCTAAGTTATAGTTTTCCTAATTATAAAATGGAAAAAGTAGTATAAGATGTGAGGATATTGCCTGCAATGTGCTTACTATGGGACATGAAGCTGAATTTAATAACGTTAAGTGAGTGGATGTGACTTCTTAAAAGGACACTCAATTGTATAGGGAAAATCCAGGAGGCAAAAATAATTCTATTTTTGGCTTTATTATCCTCCTTAGTAGTTGTTGTTATTGTTTTTATACTACATTGTTTCTAATATAAATAATATAAATGCATAACCATGAGTAGAATCAACAAAATTTTTGTTTACTGTTCAATTAGGACTCTTTCCAGTTGGAAAGAGCAAATTATTTTTTCTTTTACTCTGCTTGTATCTATACCAATCCTGGAGGATTTTGGCAAAAAAAGTGTACTGGCTTTACTAAAACTATGAACTGGAATAGGTCTCAACAAGAATTGCTCTTATAGCTTATAAGAGTTTGAGGCTTAGAACGTGATGATTTTCAAAGACATAGCTGAGACAAAGGTAAAATAATAATACGTGAAAAGGTGATGGGGTTCAAGCATTGACTCAAACTCTCTTTTCTTTTTTCTTTTTTTTTCCAAAATGATATGTGTGTCTGGTTTCTAGGGTATTATAAGGTTGACTTCAGCAATTTCAAAAGGTGAAATTGTAGTTAGACAATAATTCAAGTGAGATAAATATCCTTGTACCTGAATACCCAGTTACCATAGCGTAACATTTCATGGAAATGTTTTCCATTTTAAACTTAAATTGTAACGTTGTTTCTTCAGTAACTAACTTCCTTAGTGCCTATCACTGTCATATCAAGCAAAGCGATAGGATGCAAGTTGTATTAAGATCCAGAACAGTTAAGTGCATTAGAATGAGACTCGTTTGTGGGAAAGAAAACTTTATATCATAATTCAGAGATACAGAACTGGTGTAGAATAAAAATAATTCAGACTAAAGAACTCACTTCTATTTTAATGGATATGCTTGGGATATTAGAAAGAGCAAATGTATCTGTTATAGAAAAAACACATATAAAAAGTTACTTACAATGCTATGTGCAAGTTATTTATATTAGACACATTGTATATGTCATACATATATAAAATAGGCCAAATTTCCAGCTAGAGCATAAATTAAATGACTTAAAGTATTGTGATGTAAGTGCTAAATTTGATTTCCCATTAAATAGGTTTATTTGCAAGTGTATGAGTGTGCTGCAGAAGTATCTTTAGTTTCTTGAATAAATGCTCATGAAACATAAAGAAAAAAAGAGCTCTAAACTAAAGGTTACGATATTTGAAATCAAGAAGAAGCTTCACTATATTTGGGGATTTAAAAAAATGGCTTCCTTAATAGGCCTATCTCTTAATAGATGATAGCACTTCTGTCATTTTTATTTTCAAGCCAATTTTTTTTGTTATTATTTGCAATTTTAATACTAAGAAACACACTTTTAAAAGCCCATTTACAATTTTCATACACCATCAATACAGTACATTTTGTTTCTAAAATTCAAAATCATATCTTGAAAAAGGATTATAAGTTAAGATATAAAGAACAGAAGTTTACACATTACTAATGTGGAGGTTGTATTTGTTAGAACCATTGGGTTTGTTCTGGAATTGAATTGGACTTTCAGCTGCAAGAAATTGTCTTAAGGAAGTTCAACAGTAGGTCAAATCTCAATTTCAGTGCAATAGCTTTTGATTTTAATGACAATGAATGGTTTTATATTTCCATATCTGACTTTAAAATACAGAACATCTCCTTTCCTAAAGCAGAAAGTATAAGCATAGGAACTCTAATAAATATTTATAAAAAGCAACCAGAACATACTTTACTGGCTATTTAATTCACCATGTAGAAATAGGTGATATAGGATATTTTTGCTAATTAAGTTGGGGCCCAGATGTGCTAATTATCCTGGCAATACACCTTCTTGTGCCACCTGCAGATGTATTTTCATATAGAAGTGGGAAGTTTCAAAGGAAAGTGAAAAATAATAGTACTTCATGATATCTATTCCCTTTAAGGCCCCTTAGCTCTTATTTCAGCTCCTATAGTTAAAAACATGAATGCCAGAAACTGGGAGAAAGAAGTCACGTTTTGAGAAGAACTTAGTGAGATTTTTAAGCAAAGGGTAATGTCCAGAATCTGATGAAACTACCCTGAAAAAGTTTGTGTAGGGCTATATATGGCCCAAGCAGAGATACTTCAGGTTCTGGTTGACCAAGTCAGGGAGCAGTTAGAAAGCAGTTATCTTGTCCTGCATGGGAGCTGTGGCACACGGATAATGTAAATACTTGGGAGGATCTAAAGATAGTATTGTCAAAACAAAAATTGCACTAGACAAAGTTAAACAGTTAAGGAAAACTTTTTATTCAAGGTTATTGCAATGGAGGAGAGAGACTGGAGCTCAGTCTGAACTCAACTCTGCTGAAGCAAAGACAGAGAATTTTTAAGTGCTGGATTGAGAGGGAACACAGCCATCTATGTTTGCTAATTGATATTACTGAAAGGAAAAGTAAAATTTTTCATGTTTGTGACAAGAAGTACTTTCACAACTTGGAGTAAGACACCTACAGAAGTTAGGTTCCTATCTTCTCATGTATACTGAAAGATAGGGGTCCTATTTCACTCAATACTTAACATTGCAAAGATATCTCCCAGGTCCTTGAAAAAGACATCCCTGGGCTATAAAACTGGAAAGAGGCTTTAAGAAAGATTTACATCTTAGCTGAGCGTGGTAGCATGAGCGTGTATTCCCAGATAATTAGGAGGCTGAGGTGAGAGGATCTCTTGAGCCCACAAGTTCAAGACTAGCTGGGCAATATAGCCAGACTACTGTCTCTAAAAAAAATCCAAACAAACAAAAAATTTACATATCAAAGGGACAGAAAAATAACTTACAATAACAAGTTTTCTAAAGTAAATGATCTAAAAAACAAGGAGGTCAGGTCAGGGCCCAAAGTCAGGAGGAAGGCCAGAAGGCTGTCTAAAGTTTAGTCATGCTGAGGGCAACAGTAAGGTCACCTTGGTCAGTGTCATAAGACTATTTTGCAATAATAGCAGGGAGAACTCTGGCTCTGCTGGTCGCTTCACTGGTAGAAGTCATTCATAAACTGAGTACAGATCAGGAGAAAAACAATAGCATGGATGTCCTGTGGGACTTCACTGAGTTTACAGACCATCTGTAGGCATATGGTGAAGCACTCTTTGGGTGCTTCCAAGAATAAGAGGCGATATTTAAAGGACGTTGAATTACCAATAATTAAACCAGTGGAGAGCTATACCAATATAATTGTGTTAAAAAATAATTGAAAGTTATTTTATAGTTATGGGCTAGAGAGACCTAGAAGATATATAGTATATCGCACTGTTCTATTTTTTTTTATGTAACTATGTAAGTTGAGTCATTCTCTGCAGTCATTTTTTGTTTCATAAAGTCCCAAATTAAATAGCACCTCCAGCTACTATTATACAATTCCCTCTTAGGTAGATATTAATTGTTTCTAACTGTTAGAGATAAGATAGTAGTACCTGTCTGAGCAAAAACAGAAAATTGACTTTCCTTTCTCATTTAAAGAATTGTGTCTTTAGTTTTTCTTTTTTATTTTTCTGAGTACAGCATAAATTAGAAAAGAATATTTTCTTGTTGCTAGAGAAGCAAGAACCAGACTGGAATCAAGGGAAAACTGTAAATTGTTGAGCAGAGTAATAAGTCTTCCTTTGCAGAAATGTCTTTTTGTTTAAGATAGGAACACTTATACACTGCTGGTGGGACTGCAAATTAGTACAACCTCTATGGAAAGTAATATGGAGATACCTCAAAGAATTAAAAGTAGAATTACCATTTGACCCAGCAATCCCACTACTGGGTATTTACCGAAAGGAAAAAAAGACATTTTATAATAAAGACATCCGCTCACGAATGTTTATAGCAGCACAATTCACAATTGCAAAGATGTGGAAACAAACCAGGTGCCCATCAATACACGAGGGGATTAATAAAATGTGGTATATGTATACCATGGAGTATTACTCAGCAATAAGGAACAATAGTGAATTAACACATCTGGTATTATCCTGGTTGGAGCTAGAACCCATTCTTTGAAGCGAAGTGTCACAGGAATGGAAAAACAAGCACCACTGGTACTCACCATCAAACTGGTACTAACTGATCAACACTTACATCACACAGGGCAATAAAGTTCATCAGGGGACGGGCAGGAGGGAGGCGGGTGGAGCGGATGGGAAAAACTCTCACTGAATGGATGCGGGGAGCACAGTTTGGGGGATGACCACGATTGTAGCTCTGACACGGGCAGTGCGTGGGCAATATATATAGCCAAAGGGTTGTACCCCCATAATATTCTGAAATAAAAAAAAAAAAAAAGAATTGAACAATCTTAAAACAGGTTTCTTGTCCATAGTGAGAGTTATCTGTGTATTTAACATACTCTTTAAATCTCCTGAGAGATTTAAGATGCAAAGTTTCTTAACTTATTTGACCATAACGTTTGTTGTTCTTAGAGTAATATAATATATTGTACAACAAGGGTTACACACCTCAAAGTTAGGAAAATATTGTAGTTCAAGTTCCTCAGCATCATTCCACAGAAAGAAACTGCTAAAATTTATTGTAAGTGCTAAAGCTGATGAAGCAAATATCTTGCAAATAGATGAAATGAGCCCAGAATTACTAGCAGGTAAGTCTTCTTCTCTCCACCTGTGCTGAAGAAGCCAGTCTGTAATCTAAAAAGTAGCAGATCATTTTCAGAAAGAAAAGAAGCAATAATCAGAGCAAAGCAGATTCATTGATGGGCAAGTCCTTATTCATAGGCTTGTTTATTTTCACTCATTTGGGAAGTTACTAAGTTGTTCTACACATTGCTGATTCATATTTTTGCAGCAAGAAAATACTAAATTTTTCTGCCCCCATTGATGAATTAACTTCACTACTGCATGTTTTTTTTTTTTAAATTTACATCTCATTGTTTCTATTCCTGAATCACTTTGAATTCACATGGAATGGTTATAAATAGTTTCAATTGCTATTATGCTTTCCCTTAAAATGTTTATGAGGAATGTCCATTGTCAGTGTGATGTTTTAGAGTGCCGGATACTCTAATAAATTTATTCAGTCAAATAAATTCTATATTTCATTGATTCTAAGATGTACAATTTTCACATTTTAATATATTTGTAATTGGTATACATCTTATAATTTATGGCATTGTAGAGTTACTTTGACCTCGTGATCAAGACATAATTATGTTTGTGAACATATGAATATCAAAACCATCTGTACCCTAATATTCAAATTAGGTCTCAAAGGCCCAGGAAAAAATCTTAGAGATAATAATGGAGCTGTGTTAACACATAGGAACCAATGGTTGTGGAGAAGTAATGAATCAAACGTGTTTAGCAAATTATTAGCATCATAGTCAAAAGAAAACTAAATCTACCTAAAGGCAAAGGTAGATTTAGAACACGGGCCAATGACTTTCAGCACTTTTATGGAAGCTTTTAAGAAATGCTGTATCACGATGATCTTGATAACATTCAGGATGACATTGTGTGGAAAAATATGGTCATGAAGGTCATGAGTTAAATACGTATTCAGAAATTTATACTTTGAAAATGAAAGACTTTCAGGAAAATCTTAACCAATTTAGTTTTCTTTTACATTGCATTTTAAAGTATATGTAAAAGTTATATACATAATAAATAAATACCTAATTAAATTAAAAATGGCTTTTCCAGAAAACAAAATAAAATTGTATGTGATAGAAGAGATTGTTTCATACGGCAGTTGGCAGGATTTTTTTTCGTTGTTTAGTTGTATGCAATATATTATTGGTCATTAAAATTCATGATGCATTAGAGTCAATTAAATATAAAAAATAATAAAATTAATGTTTATTTATATTAAAATATGAATACTTTTATGAAATCATTCATTTTCTCAGTTTTTGGACTATTAGTCAAAATGAGAAAATCATTAAAAACATACATTAAATATGTTAATTTAGTCTGTTATAAGCTAAATAGAGGATTTTATGTTTGTCTAGCTAACATATAAATTAAATGTAACTTCAGTCATATCCTCAAATGATTTTCTGTAGAACTCCTGAGCTTCTCGTAAAATTTTAAAACTTCTATGGGGTACTTGCTGTACCATATATAAGGTATTATACATCTATATAAAATTACATAATGTGATTCTGGTCATGGAATAAATATACAGATCAATGAAGCAGAAATGAAAATCTAAATATTATATAATAAAGTCAGTGATCATTTAAAAGAAAATTGACTATCTTTCAAGATAAATACGTTCATATCCATATCTCATAATTTTTAAAAAATGTTTCTAGAGTCTAAACATTAAAAAAATCAAAAGTATTAAAAATAAATTTAGTAAAATATGTTTTTATTTTTGGGGGAAGGCCATCTAAAACAAAACAGAAAAAAATGGTAAATTGAAAAATAGAAGAGAAAAGACAGATAAGTTTACTGAATCAAAACTTAACTCTTCTATACAACTCAATGTTGGAGAAAATATTTGCATTATACAGCAGGCAGAATACAGAGATAATTCTTATAAATAAAAAAAGAAGGAAAACACTTGAAAATCTTATGTAATAAATGTAAATACAAATGGGTAACAACCATATGACAATTGACTCAACTAAATATTAATAAACAGAGAACAATTATAACAAAACTGAGTTGGACCTTTTCATCAACCAGGGTGACAAATATTAAAAAAAAATGATGATATCAAATGTTGACAGCAATGTACAATGTGGCACTCCATACACTGCTATGCAAGTTAGAATTTTAATGGTCAATTTGGAGTTCAATTTATTAATATCTGTATTAGTTTTCTTTGACTAAATAAATTACCACCAATTTGGTGAGTTAAGACTACAGAAATTTATTATCTCACATTTCTGCATGACAGAAGTCCAAAATTAATATGAATGGGCCAAAATAAAAATATTGGAAGAACATATATCCTCTGGAGGCTCTAGGAGAGAATTCATTTCTTACTTCTTTCAACTTCTCATGAATGCTGGTGGCATTCTTTGGCTGTGGATGCATCATTGAAATCTTCAAATTTCTGTTCCATCTTCACATCCTGTCTGTATGCTTGTTGTATAATCTTCCTCTGGCCCCCACTTCTGATATGTGTGATTGCATTTGTGACTGACCCAGAAAATCCTGGATAATTTCCCATCTCAAGCCCTTTTATTTAATACAATCTGCAAAACCTTTTTTTCCATAGAAGATGACATTTATAGATTCCAAGGATCAGGACCTGATATCTTTGGTGGTTATTATTCTGCCTACTGCAATATCTATTAAAATTTTCAAATTGCACACCTAATGATTCAGCAATTCTGTTTTCTAGTATTGTTTTGAGAAGAAATATTTATGATGTATCCTGATCTCACACACACACACACACACACACACACACACACACATAGTTGCTTACTGCCACGTGCTTTTAAATGTGAAAAATTAGAAGGAATCTGAAAGTTTACAAAGGGAATAAATTAATAAGCTGTTAAAAATGTGGCAGCTCTATGTGAACCAAAATAGAAAGAAAAAAGGAAGCTGAGGAAATTGTGCAATTAGGTATTATTTAGGTAAATACACACAAATGATAACATTATTTATTTCCATTAAGACTATGTATGATGCCACTTCTATAAAGAGAAAAACTTATAGTACAATAAAATAAGGTGGGTTTTTAAAAAATCAGGGATAGAAGACTATTTGAGAAGATGCATACACTACACTGATAAAAGTGGTTTTACCTGGAGAGAAAGAATTGGAATTGGAAGTGGAGAAGAAATGGTCAAAGGACATGTTATATTTAATTGTGATATTTGAACTCTTATGTTTGAGTCAAATGCTCGGTGGTTTACTCTGTCTGCTTCCAGCTTCAGGAAATTAGTTTCTTCAGATATTTCCAAGGAGGCCTGCAGAATTTCATATTTTGCCTTGGAATTGTTATAAATCCACCTAACCCTGCTATTATTTGTCTTTACCAAATGGTACTCAGCAACAACCCCCATGTAGTTACCATTTCCCTCATCCCTCTCCAGCACCAGAGATACTGCATTTAGCCATTGTGTCCCCATTGCGCTGATATCCCATCCAGGTTACCAACAAAGAACGTTTTAACGGTTATATTGCCAAGCCAAGCCTGCCAAAAACCATCCGTACTTCACCTGTCACCAGTGATAGTATTCTTACTGCTAGCCAGCCAGAAAGTGATCTATCCCTAGCATCCCTGTTTAGAAACTGTTTCCTAGAAACTTTCTGGCACCAAATATTTTATTTATTTTGGGAGACCTTGGAAACAGTCTCTAAAACAAATAATTGTATTTAGAAGCCTTATTGAGGAGAACACTTGGGAGATACACCTAGAGGTAAGAATGACAGGATTGAGCAGAGGGAGAAGCTGACCCACAGTGCAGTTGCAACCGAGGCATTAGCTGACTCTAGGAGAAGTTCTAGAACTGAGATGGCCCATCAGAGTTATTCCAAATTGAAGCAAGGAGTCTGGGACTTTGTTTCCTTTTAGTAGGCTGATCCCAGCTGTGAGACATCCCTGGAAGGGGCATAATTGGTGGAGCAGCTCCCTATGGTAGAGGGCAATTCACAATGAGGGGCACAGCTGTGGGCCGACAACAAACAATAATTTCATTCACTGGGAGGCTAGTGGGGGGGGGGGTAAAGACAGCTCATGAAACCAGCAACGCAGTATATACTACCCTACTCAATGAAGTCTTTTTTCCATGTTTTGAAGACCTACAGTCACTCTCTGATTTACCTTTTCCAATTTAAGTAACATATCTTATAATAATATGAAATTTAATAAAATAATCTTATTGTTAATAAATAGCACTTTGTAACCTCCATTGCAGTATAAATTCCTAATGTGTACCTTTTTTAATACGAATGTGACCAGATGTAGAACATCCATTCCAGTCTTATCATTGTTCCATATTGAACTCCTGACCTTTCACTTATAGTCACTTTCATCTCAGTTGACAGGAATGCTGTTTTCCTAATTCATGAGGCCAAGGTCCTTCAAATCATGTTTGATTTCCTTTCTGTCACACACTGCATTTGATGAGTTGGTAAATAACTTTGGCTCTAATTTCAAAATAAATGTACTTCTCGACTGCTACCACACTGGTTTAAGCCATCATCACTTATTTGGTTTATTGCAATAGCTTTTTTTTTAATTTCAAAATATGAAGGAGATACAAATGTTTTTTTTTTTTTTTTTTACATGGATACTTTGTATAATGTTTAGGTCAGGGCTTTTAGCATGCCCAATCACCAGAATAGTGTTCATTGTACCTGATACATAAGTTTTTACCCCTCATCCCCCCGGTCTCCCCCCTTATTGGTTTCCAATGTTCTTTACATCTCTTTGTGCCCATTGTTTAGCTCCCAATTATTGGTGAGCACATGTGGTGTTTGCTTTTCTATTGCTGAGATACTTCACTTAGGATAATGATCTCAAGTTCCATCCAAGTTGCTGAAAAAGACATTATTTCTTTCCTTTTTATGGCTGAGTAGTAGTACTCCATGGTATATATACCACATTTTCTTTGTCCACTCATGAATTGATGGGCACTTAAGTTGATTCCACATCTTTGCAATTGTAAATGTTACTGCAATAAATATTCCAGTGCAGGTGTCTATTTGATAAAATGACTTCTTTTCCTTTGGGTAGATACACAGTAGTGGGATTGCTGAATCAAATGGCAAGTCTACATTTATCTCTTTGAGGAATCTCGATACTATTTTCCATAGAGATTGTACTAATTTGCAATCCCTATCCAGAATCTACAAAGAACTCAAATAAATCAACAAGATAAAAGCAAACAACCCCATTAAGCAGTGGGCACAAGACATGAACAGAAGTTTTTCAAAAGAAGATAGATAAGTGGCTAACAAACATATGAAAAAATGCTCAACATCACTAAGTATCAGGGAAATGCAAATTAAAATCGCAATGAGATATCACCTTACCCCTGTCATAATAGCCATTATTAAAAAGTAAAAAATAATAAAAAAAAAGATTTGGCATGGATGCAGAGAGAAAGGAACGCAATAGTTCTTAACAGTTCCTTCTACTTCTCTCCTTACCCAAGGGCCAACACAAAGGTCAAGTCATCCTTTGAACACTTAAAACAGATCAGAACAATATGTTGATCAAATGCCTGCAAGGGCTCCTCATTTCATCGTATGTGAAAATGAAGTTGCTACACGTGTCTATAAGCCCAACATAATCTCTTCCCACATGGCAACTTTGACCTCCTTTCCTACCAGTCTCCCCATTCACTTCACTCATCCCACTCCAGCTGCACCACTATCCTTGCTGCCTCTTCGTCACATCAGGCATATCCTTGATTTAGACTTTTAAATTAGATATTCCTCAGCCTGGAATTCATTTACTCCAGTCAGGCAGCTGACCAACACTTTCAACTACAAAAGGCCTTACTCAAAGGTCACCCTAACTTTTAGCACTCTATTTAAATTTGAAATTCTCTTCTCAGCATATCACCGAACTTTATTTGATTGTTTTTATTTTTTTCTTACCCTCTTCCCACATCTCTTTTCACTTTTGAACAACTGTACAATTGACCTCTTTGTTATTTTCATTATTTTTCATCTATTTCTCTCCCCTGGAATGTAACTTCCATAAGGGCAGGAATCAGTTTTATTTACTGATATATCCTAAAAACCTGGAACACTGCTTGATACATAATAGGCATTCAATGCAAGTATAGAAGTAAATGAATCGTTCAATTATACCACCTGACTCAAAATGAGATATTGTCTCATTTTGTGTCTACTTTTTAACATTTTTCTTAATTTTAATTTATGGTTAAAGCTTTTCCTCACATTTGAACCTTTCTCTGATGTAAATTTCTGATGAATCAAACTATTCAGCAATAGCAGTCAGGAAAATATAGGTTTTTTAAAGCTACACAGGTGATCCTGGTAGTAAACTCAGATCAATCACTTCTCTGTAGACTGTATAAAATTCAGAGCTAATTCCCTCTTTAAATTACTATACTCTACTTCTTATACCATATGGTAAAAGCACTTTGGACTTTTTGTGAGGATATAAAATATGCATGTTTAGACAAGAGCATCAGTAAAACTGTCATTAGAAAGAAATAATATGCCCCAAACTTTAAGATATAAAAGACTGGTATGTGAAACTTTTCTTTCTTAATATTATCAGTAATATTTCACTTTACATATTTTCTATAAGGTAACATTTTCCGATGGTATGAGTAATAATCAATACGTTGATTTCATACATAAGTAATGAGTGGACTTGTTCCCTCCCTCAAGGAGTTTATAGTTTAATGGAATAAAATGATTTGAACCAAAATCTCCTATGAAATGGGAGATATTTTAATAGATGCATATTCTATTGCAACACCAAAGGTAACTGAATGGGCTTTATGTAGGTACGTAAGATAAGCCTACATATGAGAAAACCTTGCAACTGAATCTTAAAAAAATGGTTAAAATATATTATTTAGAAGAGGGGTCTACAGACATTTTAAGAAGAGAGAAAATCAAAGATATAATAATCACTAGTGAGAGAGTTCAATATGGCTAACAAATGAGGTGTATCTGTTGAATATTTAACAGCATAATAACATGTAAAAGGGAATTTGGGTTAGAACTGCCTAATTTTGAAATGAATCTACTATATAATATCAGAAACCTTTATTTTTTTCTTATAGTTTTAGAAATAATATTAAAGGTAAAAATTTGAGCACCTCAAGTATAAATTCTTTCTTAAAAAACATATAATTATTTTTGGAACAAAAGCTTAATAATCGCAGACAACAATTAACTCAGCAGCACATTTTCTCTTTCTGTTTTCTGTCAGCAAAGAATGGAGATAAGCTTGAGCAGTAATATTTCATGTAAAACTGTGCTTTTTCAAGGATTTCAGATTGAAATCCAGAAACAACCACCCTGACTTGAGAAAATAAACAATATTAGGAAACCAGTTTCTACTTACTTAGCATGCAAAATGTTTAACATATTACCCAAACATCAAGAAACATACCACTGAAGTATCAATATATGTTAACATGTAAATGCTCTGGACATTTCTCTAGTTACTATAAAACCTTAGGAGAATGGAATGATTACTGAAAAAAGGACATAGTAACCTGACACAGCATTTCCATTGTAAAATAGACAAATAGATGTTATAGGTTAAGGACCATGTTAAACTCTCTTTCTCTATATACATATTTTTTCTCTCTACCTCCCTGCCTTTTTCTCCTTAGCCTGCTAGTCTACTGCTACTATCATTTTGACAACACAGGGAGGGACTTTCAAAAGTAGCAAAGGGTAGCAGCAGTCTGTTCCTCAACTTTGTTAGTAAGCTTAAATGCTCTGTATTTTTTAGAGCAAATGGTTTTACCTTTTAAAATTTTTGAACTGAAGGAGCTTTTGTTAAGCTCTTGTGAGTCACAAAAGTTTTTGGTATAAAAGTGATAGCAGAAGTTGCTGGAAGGGTAGGAATACAAACCTATACAATGCTACTTGATCTATCTCTTAAAAATGGTTCTGCAAGTTATCAAGAAGTAGTTTAAAAGCAACTGGGAATACATTTTTATAGGCTCAAAATCCTGTGCAAGAGAATCAGCTTAATCAAGACCCAGGGGTAGGGGAGGATAGTGAAAGGTCCATTGCCAAAGGCACAAAGAAGAGTAACATCATGACATCTCACCTGGTTGGAAGGCACAGAAAAATAGAAAATGAACACTGATGCAGTGACTTTCATTGAAGTCATGCACAGATACAGCAAAATATGCAATTGTATTAATCTGGGATCTTCAGAGAAACAGAACCAATAAGAGATTCTTTCTCTCTATATACATATAATAGAGCAATTATGGGGGCTGGAACGTCTGTAATATGTGAGTTAGGCTAACAGGCTGGAAATTGAGGTTGAGGGTTCATGTTGTAATCTTAAACATGAATTCTCCAGGGCAGCAGTGTGGAAACTTAGGCAGGGTTTCTATATTGCAGTCTTGAGGTAAATTCCTTCTTTGGGAAACCTGTCTTTGTTCTTAAGGACATCAACTGATTGGGTTAGTCCCACCCCCATTAGGGAGGAATTATAGATTTAAATGTTAATTCTATCTGAAAAATAATGGTAAGATTTAGACTGGTCTTGACCAATATCTGGTCACTGTACCCTAGCCAAGTTGACACATTAAATCTGCTATAATAGCAAACAAAAGGTATAATTTTGGGACCTAGTTCCCCAAATAATCACTCCTAATTTATATTGCTAAATAGAGCCCATTTGTCTTATAACTTACACATCATCTGACTCAGATATTCCCATTCAACTCTATGAGCCTCAGAATAAACAGTGACTCAAGAATGGTCTTATTATAGACCATAATCTACAATAAGTCAGAGGTTTGATTACCCCAAATTTGATTTCTGGATACCACCTCTTCAGATTTGGATTTACTGACTTGTTATAACCAGTGTCCCCACCCAGATTTCTAATCTCCATTGCTTTGACTACTTCTTGACCAGTGGAAAGATTGTGGGCCTTAGGATATCAGGTTCTTGTCCTTCTTCTTCACAGCTCTATCTCAAGCACATCCTTGTCTTAGAGTGGATGCTCATTATGTATTTGATGAAGAATTTATTGCCTGTCTGAATTCTGAATCTTTTGTGTACCCTCAGATACTTGGTTAGTATAACTTTTTTTTTTTCATTTTTTACACTTATATGAAAGGTACAGAAGAGCATCAACTTGAATCCTTTTTCAAAAGCAATTTCTTTGGTCTTTCAAATATAAAGGAAAACATAAATAAGGCACTATCTTTATATTTTTAGGAAACAAAAGGCACTTTAAATTGTCCTGTGTGCTTTAGTTATAATCAATTTTTTGTAACAATTATTTGAATCTGGGGATATTTGTTAAAAAAAAAAAGTTAAGAGAAGAAAAATCCTAAATTTCATATGGAATCAAAACAGTGCTTGAATAGCCAAAGCAATCCTAAGCAAAATGAACAAATCTGGTGGCATCACATTACCCAACTTCAAATTATACTACAATGCCATAGCAACCAAAAAGCATGGTACTGGTATAAAAGTAGACATGTAAACCAATGGAACAGAATAGAGAACCCAGAAATAAAACCATATACCTACAACCAACTGATCTTCAACAAAACAGACAAAAACATACACTAGGGAAAGGACACACTATTCAATAAATGGTGCTAGGGATATTGGTAAGCTGCATGCAGAAGAATGAAACTGGATCCCTGTTTCTCATCATATACAAAAACTAACTCAAGATAGATTAAAGACTTAAATGTAAGACCTGAAATCATACAAATTCTAGAAGAAAACTTAGGAAAAACTCTTCTGGACATTGGCCTAGACAAAGAATTTATGACTAAGATGTCAAAAGCAAATACAACAAAAACAAAAATAAATAAATATGAGACTTAATTAAACTACAAAACCTTCTGCACAACAAACAAAATAATCAACTGAGTAAATAGACAACCTACGGAGTGTGAGAAAATATGCACAAACTATATACCTGACAAAGGACTAATATCCAGAATCTACAAGGAACTCAAACAAAACAGCAAGAATAAAAACAACACCATCAAAAAGTAGGCGGCAGACATTAACAGATATTTTTCAAAAGAAGATATAAAACTGGCCAACAAACATATGAAAAAATGTTCAACATCACTAATTGTCAGGGAAATGCAAATTAAAATCACAGTGATATACCACCTTACCCCCTGCCAGAATGGCCATCATTAAAAAGTCAAAAAACAATAGATGTTGGCACAGATGCGGTGAAAAAGGAATGGTTATACGCTGTAGGTGGGAATGAAAGTCAGTACAACCTCTGTGGAAAACAATATGGAGATTCCTTGAAGAACTAAAATTAGACCTACCATTTGACACAGCAGTCCCACTACTGGGTATCTACCTAAAGGGAAAAAAAGTCATTATATCAAAAAGACACATGAACTCATATGTTTATGCAGCACAATTCACAATTACAAAGATATCAAATCAACCTAAGTGCCCATCAACTGATGAGTGGATAAAGAAAATATACCATGGAATACTACTCAGCCATAAAACAGAATAAAATAATGTCTTTTGTAGCATTTTGGATGGAACTGGAGGCCATTATCCTAAGTGAAGTGTCTCAGGAATGGAAAAGCAAACACCACATGTTCTCACTTACAAGTGGGAGCTAAGTGATGAGTATGCATGGTCATACAGAGTGATATAATGGACATTAGATACCCAGAAGGAGGGAGTGTGGGAGAAGTGGAGGGATAAAAAATTACCTATCATATATAATGTATACTATACAGGTGATGGATATGCTAAAAGCCCTGAGTTCACCACTATACAATTTATCTATATAACAAAAAAATTTCTACTTCCTAAATCTATTAAGATAAATTTTTTAAAAAAAGAAAAAGGAAAAATATTCTGCTCTTTTTGAGAGCCATTTTTTTCCTTTTAATTTTGAAATATCTCCAAAGCCTCAATTTTATTATATATATTATTATAGTATAATATATTATAATTACATAATTTTATTATATATTCTATATTTTTGTATTATTAAAACAGATTAATACCTACCTACACATTTACTCAGCTTCTTCTCTATACCTGCACATCCATCCCCATCATTTAAAACAAATATACACACATACAAACACATGTACACACACTAGGGATCTTCAAAAAGTTCATGTAAAATGCATATTATGAAAAAATTACGCCTGGATTTCAAAAAAATTTTTGCACCAACATAAACTTATACTAAGTTGTTATAACATGTCTGAACAGGTTCTAATTTGAGGTACTAAGAAGCATAAGACATCAGTTTGAAAAGACCCCCTATTAGAGCAACATGAATTCTGCTAAAATTGAAGTAAGAACAAATATCAAATCTGTGGTGAAGCTTGGGTGGAAGAATGGTGAAATCATTGATGTTTTAGTAAAAGTTTATGGGTACAATACCCCAAAGGAATCAGCAGTTTACCCTTTTAAGAAGGGACAAGTTGATGCTGAAGATTAAATATTAAGAGGCAGATTATCCACATCAATTTGCAAGGAAAAAATTCATTTTGCTTGTGCCCTAATTGAAGAGGACTGACAAATGCATGGACTATAGCTAACACATAGACGTTTCAGTTGGTTCAGTTCACACAATTATGACTGAAAAATTAAAGTTGAGCAAACTTTCCACTTGATGGGTGCCAAAATTCTTTAACCCAGATTAGCTGCAGATGACAGCAGAGCTTTCAATGGAAATTTTAAACAGGCAGGATCAAGATCCTAAAAGATTTCTTCAAGAACTGTAACAAGAGATGCAACGTGGCTTTACCAGTACAGTCCTGAAGACAAAGCACAGTCAAAGCAATGGCCACCAAGAGGTGGAAGTGGTCCAGTCAAAGCAATGGCCACCAAGAGGTGGAAGTGGTCCAGTCAAAGCAAAAGCAGACTGGTCAAGAGCAAAGGTCATGGCAACAGTTTTGGGGGATGGTCAAAGAATTTTGCTTGTTGATTTTCTGGAGAGCCAAGGAATGATAACACCTGATTATTATGAGAGTGTTCTGAGAGAGTTAGTTAAAGCTTTAGCAGAAAAACTCCTGTGAAAGCTTTCCCAGAGAGTCCTTCTCCACCATGACCATGCTCCTGCTCATTCCTGTCATCAAACAAGGGCAATTTTGTGAGAGCTCAATGGGAAATCATTCAGCATCCAACTTTCAGTCCTGATTTGCCTCTTTCTGACATCTTTTTATTTCCTAATCTTAAAAAAAGTTTTAAAGGCCACACATTTTTCTTCAGTTAATAATGCAAAATTACTACATTGACATAGTTAAATTCTCAGGACCCTCAGTTCTTTAGGGGTGCACTAAATGGCTGGTATCATCACTCACAAAACTTTCTTGACCTTGATGGAACTTATGTTGAGAAATAAAGTTTATATATTTTATTTTTATCTTTTAATTTTATTTTTCCACCAATTTTTGAAGTTCCCCCACGTGTGTCTGTGTGTGTGTGTTTATGTGTATTTAAAAACTTAGACTTTTTCTAAAAACTACTGAGACCTCCTGCTTAGAATGTTTGCAGGGGTCACTTAACCAGGTGGAACACGCATAAGGACACACAAAATATATTCAAAGACACATTCCTTTTTCATTTGTGCTATAAAGTTTGAAAACTCCTGAGCTACAAATTTCCTTCAAAATCTTCACTTCTTCTCTAGCCAAACACTGTTCATTTCACAGGATAAGGGTAATAGTTATCTGGGTTTAAATTTAACAATGAATGTAGGTAAGGAGAAAATTCAGAGTAATGTATGAATGCAGTCCCCCTTTGCCCCAATGACACTAAGCTTCACTTTTTAAAAAAAAAAATTCAATGTGGCTATATCTTTCTATAATCCATTGGCCAAGCCCCAAGCCCCTATTTCAGATCATAGGTGTGCCTTTGTCATGAACATTTATCTCACAGTAAAATGATTAGTTGCTTTTTCTCTTTCTATGGAAATAGGGCACATTTCCCCCCCCCCCCCAAATAATTGCATACTTCTGTCATTTTGAATTTCCTGCTCATCCTCTCTCTTTTTTTTCAGGTAACTCAAAGAAATGATAGATGGGAAGTGAATCACATTTTTGCATCTGAATTATGACCAACCCTGACTTTTTTCCACGTAACTACATATTCATTTGTAAGTTGGATTTTAAGAAAAGGGATGAGCAGCAACTTCATGTTTCTTGTGGTTTTAGTAAGCCATTTATTCTACAAAATTTTAAAATTTCATTTAAACACAATATACTTACACAGAAAAGGAAAACAAATCAATAATGAAAACAGTATTAGTGGACAGCACAATTAGGCATTACCTACTCACAAAAAGTAAACACCTATTTCAAAAAAAGTGAGTACTTATTTTCATTCAACTTTCCTTCATAGCTAAGATTCAGGGGGATTACCTACATCGTTTTGTCACAGAAAGTAAAAGAGGACATAGTAAACAGAAATCACTGTCCAGATCACCATAAATTGGTGCTAATGCAAGACAGTACACAAAGAATAGTTTTAAATATGATTTTAAAGTTTGTTTTGGTTATAGGCTGCACTGAGTGAGATATTAATACTTTTGTTTAGGTTTCAACCTTGGCATTATTGACAGTTTGAGACAGATAATTCTTTATTATGAGGTATTGTCCTGTTTATTATAGGATGTTTAATGGCATCCCCGGCCTCTATCTACTATAGGTACCAGTAGCACCTGTCCTCTGACCCCCAAACTGTGACAACCAAAAATGTCTATAGACATTACTATGTTTCCCCTAGGGGAAAAATCAATCCATTTTACATCCACTGCTTGAGATTAATTTTTAATATTAATCTCAAAAGTTGAGCAATGCAATCAGTATAAAATAATCATAAAATTATGAATTTAATGTGTTAGTATTTACAGGAAACAGGCAGGGGGTACAGGTCTCCAATAAACATTATTTATTAAGACAGATACTTCACAGATATAAATTTACTATAAATCTCCAAAGAAAGTCACAATAAAAAATTCAAAATTTATATGAAAATTTCCACTAGTATATATAACACACTGAAGAAAATCTGTAAATAAATATTGAAAAACTGGAACAATGCTTTCTCCAATCTATAAGCTAGCCAGACAAATATTTCAAGAAAGAGAATACAAAGTAGCCACACATTTTTCACATTATCATTAGTTTGGAAAGAGAAAATGACAAAAATATACTCTAATTATATCAATTAACCACAAATTGAATAATGAGTTTTGCCTGAAACCATTTATTTTCTACTTTATAAAGAGGGCAATAAACAACAATTAGTCTTATGACATGAAAACTATGAAGTAGAGCTTTTTTATAATTATAATTCTGGACTTTAGAAATTTTAATCATTAAGAAATTGTGTGTCCAGAGATTTCATTTCTATGGACAAGCATGACTTAATATTATTTTAAATTCATTATTATTATTTGCTTTTTTTCCCTTGTGAAGTCCAATCCTGATGCCACAAGGTGAAGAAGACACTGCACTTTATTTAATGCAATAATTAGAGGTTTTTCCATTCTTAACAAACACAAACAACCCAACACAAAAGAGATTGAAGCTGTTGTTCACTTCAGATATTTGTCAAATGAGCATTTTTCTTCTAGAAGAAGAAACTTTTCTTTAAAGGGAAGGCGCAGCCCTTACTTGTCCATGAAATAACATGAAAATGATTATAGTGATTTCAATATTCAGAGAAAAAGATCAAGGAAAAATGGAGCTGTTTGCTTTTTATATGATAGTTATCAATAAGGAAATGATTTTGAACAGAACTGTTAAAAAGACAATGTGTTTCTTTAACTGTAAAAATTCAAAGAGGCTAGAGAAATCACAGTGCAACTCTTTCCAAAAAATTATTTAATGCACTGATTTCTTTTATTTGCTTTATTCAAGCTATGTTCTTTCTCCAACTGTATAGGTCTTTTGATGAAACTAGTGACATAATTCAAATTATAACTTGAAAAATTAGTCAACAAATGGAAATAGTGTCTACTATGTGCCATGCATTGTGCTAGTTAGCCTACGACTAATCACAAGACACTGTGGCATGGGGAGTGGTTGCTAGTTGTAGAATAAAAAGTACCAAGAGTTAATTATTTGTGACTAGGAGGAAAGGCTTTTCAGCTGTCATAAAACCTGGATGGATTCTCTTTCCACCAAAAATTCAGGGGCTATAAACCCCTCTATTGTTCCAACACTACAAAGATCAACACATTATATCTCAATTCAGACCAGAAAAAGATAAAGGGAGATTTCTGTGCAATTATTTTTCTTAAGGAGATGTTTTATAAAAATAAGGAGGAAGAAGAAATGTGGTTAAATGGAAAGATAAAGAGACTGTATTTTTTAAAGTCGTTTTTCTGTATTAAATTATGTGGTTAACAAAAGAACATGGTGTCAACATTTACCCAGAGCTAGAAGAAGATAATGAAGAGGACAGACCAGTTGAGTGGCACATAGACTTAAGTCACATCAGACTGAAGTGTACAACTGAAATGAAGCGTGCTAATTATACAGTTGATATTCTCAATAAACACACGCACAATATTATATGTACACTTCTACGTATACAAATTAAGTTAAACATGTTTTAAATTGTATACTCTCTTTTAATTGTGAGGATGTAATAACATTTGATGAATTTTAAATATAAAAAATGACTGCAAAAGTCACTAACTGGTTATTTGGGCTGAGTATACTTGTTGAGGCAATAGCAGCAAAAATTGTGGTACCCAGAAGGGAAATTTTAAGCACTTACTACCCCACAAAATATTGCTGTAGTGAAACTTAATCTCCTTCTGTGTTTTTTGTGTCACAGTTATGCTTCTCCAAATGTGTTACCCAACATCAGTGTCTCCTGGGAAATTGTTAAACATACAAATTCTCTGAATCCACTCCAATCCAACTGGATCAGTAACTCTGTAGCCAGGGCCTAGTGATTTGGGTTTTTATAAATTTTTCAGCTAATTCTGGTGCACATTACGGTTGACAATTATTGTGTTATGTAATACTCTGGGACACGTTAATCCCCAAAAATATTATAAAGAAGCTTGATACAGAACATGCAAAATCACAAACACTAGTTGCAATTTCTTATTTTCAAACATTACAGTGTGTCCTTCCATAATGTCCTTGCTTATGGCACTTTAGGATATATAAATTAAGGAGCTCCTTCCCAATACCCAGGAGCTCCTAAGAATTTCCCTGCAGAGGGAACCTGACAGAGGATTCTTCATGAGATACCCCAAAAGTGGTGGTGTGAAAATTCATGGCCCAGGTTGGGCATCACTTCCACTGAGCAGATGGCTGGCAAGAACACTTTGACAGAAAGAATGAATTTTCCACTTATGAGAAGAATAGGCATTTAGCTGCTACATGTTCAGGAGCCAGACAAGGTTAATTTTCCATGCATATGAGGACAAGGTGGTCAGCTGGAGTGGACCCTGAGCCAACAAGGTTCAGAGAGTGGTTACTCTTCTTGCCAACGTAACTGGACGATATCCCAGGCTCAGACCTCCTAACGTTTGGGCTCTTCATTTCTTTGTTCATTATTCCCTGAATATGGACAACTTTCATCACTTATATTTTTCACAAAAGCCCTTTATGATCAGTCAAAAATAACTTTAATGATCCATTAAAATCAAGTCATTTTAATGCCCTATGTCATTACAGCAATAACAACAACAACAACAGTGTTTCCTCTTCTTGCTTTACTGGAATATTCAGTCTTCATTTAACACATTTGGCTGTTCAGCGTGTCCTCATTCTGTCCTCAGGAAAGTTCCTTTCATGATAAAATGGGCAGAACCACTCTTCTGAATGAAGCAAAGGGGGAAAAAAAAAGATTTTTCTTTCAAAAAGTATAACTTCATATGATGCTGCAACATGAAAGAAAATATACATTGTTATTAAATATAATCATGTAAAGGACAGATGGATTGCAGAGAAAAGAAAATGGAAATAATAGACACTTGATGTTCCAGACTTGAGGTATTTGTGCCCTGAACTGCTATGAGCAGAAATACAAAGGAAAAATCGAGTTGACTGAATGACATTTTCTGACTGTGTGTTAGGTGCCAGACTATGATGTCTGGATTTTCATGCACATTCTCTTATTTACTTCTCATTACAATTCTGCTTGGTAAATATTATTAGCAGTGCATACAAAGACCAAGCCACATTCAGAAAGTTAAGTAAAATGTAAAAAAAAAGTTTCATATATATTAGGACCAAATGTTTTGTTTTGTTTTGTTTTTCCAAGACTGTCCGACTACAAAAAACACACTGATTTTATAAACCAGAGGCTGGCAACATTTTTCCGTTGAGAACTAGACAGTAAATATTTTAGGCTTTGGAATTATACCTTCTCTGTGGCACTACTCAACTTTCTCATATGTGAATGATAACAGTCCTAGATTTTACCTAAACAAGTAAGTGTGAAATCATCTTTAAATAATACCTAAACAAATGAGTAGGACTGTGACCCAATGAGATATTATTTACAAAGCAAACTGTCAGCCAGATTTGGCCAATGTGCCACAGATTTTGGCCCCTGCTTCAAACCATAATGTAGCATGCTTGGAGTACACACAATTGGGGCCCCATTCAGACTTATGTCATCCCCTGTTGCACTCATCCTCCAACCCCTAATTGGTCTCAGCCCCACCCTTCCCTGGAGTATTGCCCGCAACCAGTGAAACATGTCAAGCTTTAAACTCAAGAAGCACTATAAATACCAAGTAGGGCAAACTCACCAAAGCATATCATTGTGCTAAAGAGCAAGAACAGAGGGAAAATCTTAAAGGGCACGTGAGTATCAAGGAAACCAATAAAATTAACAGCAGATTTCTCAACAGAAATGATGAAAGTGAGAAAACAGTAGAATAATAGCATGGTTTAAATATGGAAAGGAAATATCTGTCAAATGACAATTTTATATTTAGAGGAAGTAATATTGAAAAATGAAGGCAAAATAAGGTTGCATTTGGATAAATACACACTGAGGGAATCAATCACCAGCAAAACTTCACCAAAAGAAACACTGAGAGAGTACTTTTTAAAATATATATAAACAATGTAAACAAATCAGGAAGAGAACCATATAAATCCAGTAGGAAAGAGCTCTCTAGGCATCGGGGTTCCCGAGATGCAGGGATGGTTCAACATACGCAAATCTATAAATGTAATTCACCATATAAATAAAAGCAAGAACAAAGATTATATGATCCTTTCAATAGATGCAGAAAAGGCTTTTGACAAAATCCAGCTCCCTTTTATGATAAGAACTCTTAACAATATAGGCATAGATTGCTCATTCCTAGAAACTATTAAAGCCATATACGATAAACCCACAGCCAATATCATACTGAATGGGGAAAAATTGAAGGCATTCCCCCTTAAAACTGGCACCAGACAAGGGTGTCCACTATCTCCACTTCTTTTCAACATAGTGCTGGAAGTCCTGGCCACAGCAATTAGACAAGACAGAGGAATCAGGGGCGTCCAGATAGGGGCAGAAGAGGTCAAACTTTCACTATTCGCAGATGATATGATATTATACATAGAAAACCCCAAAGATTCAACAAAGAGATTACTGGAATTGATAAATGAATTCAGCAAAGTCTCAGGATACAAAATTAATACACACAAATCCATAGCCTTTATATATGCTAATAACAATCAAGCCGAGAAACAAATTAAAGATGCAATACCTTTCACAATAGCAACAAAGAAAATTAAATATTTAGGAATATATCTAACTAAGGAGGTCAAAGACCTATATGGGGTTAGCCATTGTAAAGACCCTGAGGTGAGTTCATGAAAGAGAGTGGCTGGAACAGAGTAAACACTTGGGAGACTAATGAGAGATGAGGTCAATGGGTAACTTTGCCACAACAGGAAAATACATTTACTCCGAATGGTACCGGGAACCAAAGAGGATTTTGATCAGAGGGTTTATGATATCTAACTTACGTTTAAAAGGATTTCTCCTCTATTGTAAAATTAAGAATGAGGCTTATCTTTCAATAGCTATTATTGATGTAGATAAATTGTGGTTTCTTAATTAGAACATACCTATACCTTCACATACAACACACACACACACATACACATACACACACAGAGAACACATTTCTTAATAGTCACAACTGCTTGGTTGACATGAAAATTTATATAATACCCAAAATTGAAAATTATTTTTAAGCACATTGAGCAGGTTTTATATTGTACTTTAACAATAGAAAACTGCAACACTTTTTGATGTGACCTGTTAAAGACAGCTGAATTAACCAGAGACAATAATGTAATGCTATTGTCATGATGGCTGTCTAATTCTATTTCCCTAAAGTTATATTGGCACATAGAAATATATATATATTGGTACCATGTTCAGGTATATTTTTTAAGTTGAAAGAAATGGGACAAGGTAGAGTTGTCTGCGGCTTTTAAAACTTGATTTTGAAGACTTTTACTCTTTACACAATGAAAATTGAACACAATTCTGATAAAGAATATATTGATGTTTTTCAAAACTGGCATTAAATGTAAGAAATTTTTGTGAGGAGTCCTGGAGTTTGCATTGTAATTATACAAGAGTTAAAAAAAATCCCAAAATTGTCCTTAAACTGTGTTTCAAAGAATAGTATCCCTCTATTTTTATTTTCAAATTATAGAAGACTGAATTTACCTTATTTGGGTTTATTTTTTAAAATATATTGATTCATGTGATCCTATATTATTGAGCAACTTATTAAGTAATAAACAGTTGTAAAAGCAACTCTATAGCAGAGAAGAACAAACATTTTCCGCGAAAGGCCAGTTAAAATGTCCCTGACTCAATTACTTAATTCTGCCTTTGTAGCACAAAGGCAGCATAAAATATATATAAATGAAAGATGTGGCTGTTTCAATAGAAGTTTATTTATAAAAACAGAGCAAACTGGATTTTCCTATAGGTACAGTTACTGACCTATGGCATTAAGTTAATGCCCTGCAACATTAAGATAGCCAATCTCCTTTACTTGACTAGGATATATATCATAGAATAGATAGCTGTCTTTGAAATACTTTTGGTGCACATCAGGAGACCAAATATTTTATATGTCCATTGATGTCAGCAAAACTTGTTAAAAGTAAAATTAATTTGAATATTTTATTTTTTTGAGTTTTAGTCATATAATTTTTTCTCAATATTTTGCCACTAGCAAGCATTATAGACTAAAATATTTGCTATATATTTGCTCAACTTTCAGAAATGAAATAAGTCAGAAAATAAATTAATGTAATTAATATTTGTATTTGAACCCACATTCAGCAATCATATGTATGTATAGAACAAAACTAGCTCAAATATTAGTAGCTTTTTAACAATGGTTAAGAAGGACAGATTTAATACAATCAAAATATTTACTTATATATTAGGGTTTACATAATATAGGCAACTCACTATTAATTTATTAGTTTGAAGGAGTTAAGGATGTGCCAAACCAAAATATGCTGACTTGGGCCTGGCATGGTGGTGCAGAACTGTAATCCCAGCTACTTGGGAGGCTGAGGTGGGAGGCTCAGGAGTTTGATACCAGCCTGGGCAACATAGGAAAAACCCCTGTTCAAAATCGGCTGACTTGGTATATTGATTATTTACAGCTGAAAACAGTGGAAAAACTTCTGTTGCAGAAGGGGCTTTCTGACCTGTCCTTTTTCCTACATGTAGCAGGACATAAAGATTCCCTTGGAAGAGTTGTCTTCCCTGTACCAGGGCGAGAGAATATCTTTTATCATCAGAGACTGAGAAATGATCTGCAATGGACCAGAATAAATAAATTTCCTGAAGTAACCCGTATCTTCCAGTAGTTTTACACCCCCCCATAGATCTCCTATGGCTCCCCTGGAAGTTACTGTCCCTAGCCAGATCCCCTTGGTCCTTACATTTCTTTTCAAATTTACCATTCTTTCTCTAAATAGTAGAAAAGCATTTTGCTTTGGCCATTTCTTCAGACTTCACTCTCTTGTGAGGATCCTGTGTATGTGTAAAATTAATAAAACTTGTAAGCTTTTCTCCAGTTAGCCTGTATTGTGTCAATTTGGTTCCCAAATCCAGCCAGAGAGCCCACTTAAGGTTGAAGAGGCATAGAAGTGGTTATGAGCATCTCCCGGTAAGTTTACCGTTAATGTGCTACATCATTATCTATATTGTCATTGCTTTTAGATAGACATGGCTACAAAAAAGGTAGGGCTGAGCAGGAAATAATACAAAAAATTAAATAGCCTTTTTTTAACTTTTAACATTCTACATTAAACAATATCACTACTAGTAATTGTGTTATTTTGTAAATGCTCAAAAACTATTGTTTTAAGATTGTGACCAGAATTATCATCCATCACATTTATCATATTCTCCAGGAATCATTCTTACTACCTTTTCTGACTAAAGCAATATTTTTCTATTTCTTGACATCTCACTTATAACTTCTAATTTTTTAAATGTGTATACAATAATTGATGCCTATTTATTCTCAATTATTAGACTTCACCAATATTTACTCCTCCGCTTCTGGGTGCACAAATGACAGCAGTTCTCAAACCTCTTGCAGTTGCTGGGGCCATGTGACTAATTTTAACTTACAGGCATGAATAGGGTTGACATATGTCTCATCAGGCAAGGCAGTGTAAAGGCATGTGCAATGCTCCAGATTCTTTTTCCTTACCGATGTGGTCACAGAGAAGAACTTGTGCTGAAACTATGGAGCCATGAAGCCAAAACATCCTGCGTCACTGGAGGAATGTTACCACTGAGATTCCCTAGGACTCACAGTGCACTTTGAATATATGAGAAATAAATCTTTATTATGTTAACTCATTGAGATCTGGGAACTGTCTGTTACCACATTATAGCCTAGCCCATGATAAGTAGACAAGTGTAGATAATGAAGGAAAAATTTTAACAACAGTAAACCAGAATAAGAAAAGAAAAATTACCCCAAAGCATGTGATATATATGAGTTAAATGGCATGATTCTTTACACACTATTTTGTGACCTGTTTCTTAGGCTAACACTGCCTCATGACCATTTTCCAAGCCATTAGATATTATTCCACAGCATAATATTTAATGACTGCCTAGTATTATATGTTAACAGTCTATCAAAATTTATTCAATCTTTTTTTATTTTTAGACAATTAGGTTGTTCCACATTTTTTTTCCATTGCAGACTGTGTTGCAGTAAACAATGTTATAGTTATATCTGAAATATATTCACAATTATGTCTATAAAGTAAATACAGAGAAATAAAGTTTCTGGTGTGAGTATTATAAAATGATAAGGCTTTTGTCAAATTACTCACCATAAACGTACTAATGTACACCACCACTAACATTATAAGCAATTCTTTCCATGTTAGTACTTTTAAGAATTCAGCTCTAAATTCATAATGGCATTAATTGTATATGAAGCTGGATACTTTATTTTTTCCATGTACACAAATGTTTTAACTTTTCATTTTATATATATTTTGAAAATAAGTAAACTTGTCAACAATTCATCAGAGATAGTCGTGGAGGTGTTGGTTATTGGATTCAATACAATTCAACAGCTATCTATTAAATACCAACATGTATCTTATCATTTCCAAAGTATTGAATGAGCCAGCATTAGATTTGAGTATTATATGAAAATTTCAATGCAAAATTTTCAAGTAACTTTTCTTATCATTTACATTTTTTTAAATTGTGTCAAAGTTCTAAGTCATTTACAATTCCAATTTCCTTTTGAGAACTTAACTTTGACAGACTCTCTAGCCAAGTGACCATAGGTATAATTCCTCTAAAATTGTTTGAAACTTCTTTTTTTCTTGAGTCTGAGTTACATGCTTGACAATCTATTTAGTTTTATGTTTATCTTTATGTATTGAGTGCCTAGCATTGCCAACTTCATTCCAGAAACTTTATTTATGTAATCATTAGTCTTGCAAATTCCAATATTTAGGGGAACATTCTAGGTGTCCCAGGTTGAATCAAGTTCTTACCTCTGATGACATCTGTGGCTACAAGCTTGGTTTTATTGTATGAAAACAACTGTTTCTGATTCAGTTCTCCCAGAATTGAAAGATTGCCTTAAAAAAAAAGGTGGAAAGCTGAGTATGAGAGGTCATCCTTGGGCAGAAACCACAACACCATGCGTGCAACATAATGTTTATTGTTCTAGTTACTTTTCTACAGTTCCATATATTTTCCCTTCCTCTATAAACCTCACACTTTAAGGTTGTGACCTATGTTGTTTAACTACTTGCATGCCTTTTCTAACAAGCAATTAACTACTGAGGTCATTAACTGTGGTTATCTTGTTTACCAATGCATTCTTGAAGCCAAGCAGTTTCTGACACATAATACATTCTTAATAGACATAGGTCAAATGAATGAACCAATAAATAATCGGTGGATATTTTTCTAGTAAAGAATAATTGCACCTTGTATTTTAATATTCTCTTTTTAGGATACTTTGACAGCAAAATTCAAAATAATTTAAATAGATTAAACATATATTTAAGAGTACTCACTTTGTGTGATATTAAAGGCCTACATATTAAGGATCTAGAAATAAGTAGACATTTTCCCTGATCCTAAGGGACTCAGCCTAGTGAGAGAGAGAAACTTTAATGCAGATACATAGTACATGGTGATAAGGAAAGGTGAAAGGTGGTGTACCAGAGGAAGAGGAGGTATTGCAGGAGGAAATTCAACTCAAGAGCAGTTTATGTAATGAGCTAGTCCATTCAAGAAAGTAAAAAGCATGCGCTCATAATCACATGTTTCTTTGAGAAGACTTTAAGAGGTCAAGTTAGGTCCTAGGTCCTTTGTCCTAGAGATGCATAGGAAAAGTGACATTCTAAACAGTAGCACAGTATTTTTTGTTTCTTTTTTCATGTCCAAAATGTTTCAGGTCAAAACGTTTTGAGGCATCATACTTCAACTCTTAAAAAGACCTCACTTCAGTATTTCATGTCCTTTTTCTATTTCAGATTATGAATTTTACTGAACTATTCCTAATATATTTCTGTTCATCTCAGGATCACTATATTTTATGTGATGTGACTGCCTGAGGTTAAATTTGGATACAGGGAACAGGATTTTCTATTGCTCAATGCTAACTAACCCACCTGGGGATTGAAGTGAGTTTATCATCACCAGCTAAATTATAACTGACTCAAACTATCTAATAACTATTCCAGATGCCCACTGCCAGAATTGAGTAAATCAGAATGCTTTATTAACTTCCCTTCTCCATCTATTGAAATGAAAGTGATCATAGATGTAATACTAATGTAATCAGTGATCACATGGGGGGAAATATGGTTTCATAAGATTCCAAGGATCTCTAATTCTGAGACTCATTCACTAAACTGGTTTATATAGGTTTTTGTAGTAATGTGTAATGTTATCAGCTTATCTATAAAATCAATGAAGCAGGAGAAAAATGTTTTGAATCTTGATGTAAGATGTAAGTTTGAAACAAACATTGGTTTAGCTCTAGTTAAGAGGAAGCAAAGTCTCCTCCTCCTCCCCTTGCCCCTCTTTTTTGTTCTTTTTTCATTGTCACCAAATCCCTGAATTCAGAACCTGCCTCTATCACGTGTTAGTCATTACTTTAGGGAAATCTAGTTTCTCTACACAGTACCTCAGTTTTCCAACTGTAAAATAATGTCTATATTCATAGACATATGATCCTAAATGATGTGAGGATTAAATAAGTTAATACATTAGACAAGTAGAGCCTGGCATATCATATTTACAAGGAATGCCATGATATACCTATATCATACAATAAGAAAAATGATTTTATTTTTCTGAGCATGCCTGTCCAACATTTATCAATTTTTATTTATAACATTGAATATTCACAATAAGAGTCCAAAAGACAAATGATTGTACAGGAGAAGGAAAAGTTGAAGAACATGAAATTCTATTATATTCTGGAGGTCTTCTGTCCCTACCCTTTTCCCACAAATGTGAATTTTGAGGTCAGAATATTAATCTACTGATTAATAGATAAGGGCTTTCTTGAAAATGTTAAAATATTAATTTCAGGAACACTGTGATAAGGGTGTCAATAATTTTTTAACATATGAATCAATATTCTCTAGTACAACCAGAGAGATAGGAATCAATACATATTAGTTTAATGTCAAAGTTACACATGCAGTTTTAAAAATAGGAAATTGCTTTCTGAATAGAGAAAAAAATGAGTTTTTCTTAAAGGGGAAGATCCTTTCAGAGCCTAAATTTTCTCCTAGTAATTGTCAGGTCATGATACAGTTTTGAGCTGTTGAAGTGTTATTTAATGTTTTGTTTTCTTGCCATTTATAATATTCATTTACTGAGATTTTTTACTCTTCCCTTGAAGCAGCACTTTCTTTTTCACAAGCTTCCCTCCATCTTGTAAAATATGTTTAATTGTATATTGAATTTGGGGCATTGTTTACAAAATAATATGTTAAGTGGTTATATAAACCACATTTTCGTCTTAGATAATTTGCATTACAAGTAATTTCATATTTTAACTTAATGATTATTTCAAGGTGGAGAATGCAGGATTTACACTAATTGTGAGTAATACTTTTTTAAAAAGAAAAATTCCACTTTTAAACTGAGCCTACAAAGAGTTGCCAACTCTGGGCCACTTACCTTTTTCTAAGAGTATCCAAAACTTGGAAGACAGGACTTGACTAACACCAGTTACTAATTCAATGCCCATCCTCCTTGTTCGTATACAGAAAAAAATAAGAAGGGGAAGGACAATTCAGTGGTAATACCCTATTCTTTCCATGCACTATACTTATGTTTGGAAATGGGTAGCTGACATTCGATAAGCTACTTTAAAGACTTCAAGGCAGTTGGAGGCAGTTGCCTTGGTGATCTGCTCTTGTGCTTACCTAAGAATTGGAGAGAAATGTCAAGTTGGAGGTAACTGCTAGAGTGTACCAGAATGCATTCCCTCCATTGGCTATATCAAGAAGGTATGAATACCCTGTGAATCAAAGGTTACTGCTACAGAAATTTTTTCAGCTTGAACTGCTTTACTGGTACCTGACTTAGGAGCACCGTCTACTTGCCCCAGAGACACTAGGTGCAAGAAATAAATAGATGCACAAAGATGGCACTTGTAGCTAAGGCAGATGAGCTGTTTGGAAGGCAACAAACTAGGCCCTGATGAAGTAATTGGGCTATGGTGAGACTTTGCCAGGTCTTCAGAAAAACTTATATTTCTTGAAAAATATTCCAGCATTAGGATACTGGACTTATGTGTGGCATTGACAATCATTGTTATCCAGGGATTTGGAAAAAATCAAAAAGGATAAAATCATAAATGCTTCTAGGTAAATAAAGAGATATTGTTTCTATGAATGCTTCTCATATCTTTAGGCCAAGGGCAGGGGAAACAAAAAAGGTCCAAATAACATACATATAAATATTATTAAGTTATAAATCAAGAGAATGGATAGCTCAAAATATCTGTTCTGTTTTCCAACCTTGATAAATATATCTTCATAATGATAAAATTGAAAGACATGTGGGAGACTATGAATTTCCTTTTAAAACTAATTTTAGTTATTATTCATGTCTAAATATTTTATAGATCACAAGTGATGCTTAAGTGAGTAATAATATATATATAATTCATAATTCTTTTGTATTTATTCCATATGAACTTTGTGTGTTTGAGGAAAAAACAGTAATTACATTATCATAATAAAGATTTGCACATAATTCATATTGAAAGAATAGTAATAATATAAAAGAACTTAAAATATAATTGCTTTCAAATTATGAAAATGTGAATATTTGCACAAAAATGCAAACTAAGTTAAATGTAGCTCATATGAATATATGCTTCAAAAAGTTGTTTTTCTTCTAAATTATTCACAATTCACTAATATTAAAAAACAAAATACAAATTATCAATAATAATGTAAAATGTTTGAAAATTGTTATTTAAAAATTATTAAGATAAAGATAAATTTTAAGTTTTTAAAAATATATTAAAATATTTAAAATATTTATACAATAAAATTTGCAATTTAGTAATGAGCTACCAATTTAATGAACTGGTATGTCATTAAAAACGCACATTATGTTTAGTCATGTATACATGTATGTGAGTAAAATTAAGAGTATTACATATTTTTAATGTTTAAAATGTTTCACGGGGAAGATGGCAGACCAAAGGCACCACCAGCCAAAGCATCTCTGTAAGAAGGAGAAATTTTAGATGAAAGAGAAAAAACTGACAGACAGACAAACACAGATCAGATGAGGGTCTGAAGGAAAGGTTCCTGAACCTACAGGAGACACCACAGGAATAGGTTGTGGACCAGAACTGGAACAAGAAAGGCATCGCTGGGGATTAAGCCCAGACAGACTTGGAGACCAGCGAGAAGGGTAGGTGGATTGGCTAACACCCACCTCCCTTGCAACTCAGACTGTTGGTGGGCTCCTGAGCTGCTGGAGAGATATACTGCCCACATGAGCCCAGCGACTGCTGCCACCAGTAAGTGGACAGCTTCTTGCAGACAGGGAAACAGGCTCTCACCACCCCCACACTGGGCACCCTGGGGAGGGGGCATCAACCCCTCAGGCACTGTCTTGCTTGTCCCCACACAGACATTTCCCAACTCTGGCTCAGACTGCAGGAGCCACAGGGGTCCAGTGGGTCCTGCGTGATCTGCGTGACTCCAGAGCCCTGTCATTCTGGGTGGACTGCCTCCCAGAGAGAGAGTTGGAGATGACCAGAGGGTGGACTTTTCTCAACCTAGATTCTTTTTCTCCTCATCCCCTCTCCAACTGGCGGCTGCTGAGAGAGACAATTGAGCCACCACACAGAGGTTTCCACAGGGAACACGGCTCAGATCTTTCCTTTTGGGATCCTGCAGCAGACAGAGGGGTGCTCACACTGTGAGCTCCGGGCCTGCTGGCCCTCTCTGGTGCTGCTTGCCTGGTGACTGCGGCAGAGGGGAAACACTGTGAGGTGGAAGGATGTTGAATCAGCTTGGGCACCCCAAGAGAGAGATTTGGAACCAGCATCCTTCTCCCTGGCATGGTCAGGGGGGTTGATCTCTGGGGCCCCGAGGATGGATCCACAGGCCAGATCCTGTACACCCAGACCTCAATCACATCACCTGGAGGCACAGAAAGGATATTTGTGAATTAGTCTTGTGAGGTGTGGGAACCTGTAGGGGCAGATCAGGTGTGAGAGTGCAGAGTGGGTGCTAGCTGCAGTGTGCTCACAGGGCAACCCTCCTTCCACAAGAGGGCCAAGCTCCCAACTCAGGCCGGGATCCTGGTCAGTGAACCTCCCAGCCCACAACACAGTCATGGGGGAGCTTGGCTGTCTTGAAGTCCTGCCTGATGGTAAAGGCCCAGAAGAAAGCAAGGAATAGGGGAGGGTGGAAAGGAAAGAAGCAAGGCCTGTTCCATACCACCAGACTGCAGGTCTCAGACAGCCCCGCCTCCACAGGCAGACTTTATGGTTGAGTGGAGTCACTTCAGCCCCTCCCTGGAAGCTTTGCCCAGAGTCAGGAAATAGACCTTTGACCCCTGCTAAAAGCATTTGTGGAAATTTAGGGCAGGCTTACCCAACCCAGCCATGCCCAGCCTCACTTTCCCACCAGCCCCTACTAAGGTTGAGAATAAGGACACACCTGGAAGACCCAGGGCCCCACCCCCAACATGGGGCATTAGAGTGCTTCTCCTGAGCAACTAGAGCTGGTCACAAGACCCAAAAATAACGCTGTAGCTTGTTCCTCCTGGCAAGTGCCACCTGCTAACAGGAAAGTCAATTTGCATGCCCTATTACTGCATTTACTGACTCATCATGCAGGCTGTGGTCTATTCTCACCCACAAGCAACACTTGCTGGCTCAGAGATTAAACTGGGTGTGGCACTATCTAAACAAAAGAAAATCTAAAGGTAAGAAGCAACAGTTTCTCCAGATGAGACAGAATCAGGGAAAGAACTCCAGAAGTACAAAGAACCAAAGCAAAAGGACACACTCAAAAGGGAGCCCCAGCTCTCTAGAAATGGATACCAACCAAAATCAGAACATTGAAATGACAAATGATGAATTTTGAACATGGATTGTAAGGAAGCTCAATGAAATGCAAGATATAATGGAAGCCCAACACAAAGAAACCACAAAAACAATGCAGAAAGAGAATGAAAAATTCACTAAGGAAATTGAAATACTAAAGAAAAATCGAATGGAACTTCAGGAAGTGAAAGATTCATTCAAGGAATGACAAAACACAGTGTAAAGCCTTAAAAATAGGTTAGATCAAGCAGAAGAAAGAATCTCAGAACTTGAAGACAACACCTTTCAATTCAAAAAGTCAGTCACAGAGATAGAGCAGAGAAATAAGAGAAAAGAGCAAAGCCTACAACAAATATGGGATTATGTGAAGAGGCCTAACATAAGAATCATAGGCATCTCTGAGGGTGAAGAAGAAAACACACAAGGGTTAGATAATCCATTTGAGGGAATAATTGAGGAAAATTTCCCTGGTCTTGCTAGAAATCTAGATATCTATCCAGGTACAGGAAGCTGAAAGGCCTCCTAGGAGATACATCACAGAGAGGAAAACTTCATGACACATAGTCATCAGACTGGCCAAGATCAACATGAAAGAGGCCCTCCTACAAGCCATAAAGCAAAAGCAGCAGGTAACTTACAAAGGAAAACCCATCAGACTAACTGCAGACTTCTCAACTGAGACCTTACAAGCTAGAAGGGACTGGGGCTCCATTCTAAATCTTCTCAAACAGAATAATGCCCAGCCTAGAATGTTGTATACTGCAAAATGAAGTTTCACATATGAGGGGGAAATAAAGTCTTTCTCAGGTAAGCAAACACTGAGGGAATTTGTCAAAACAAGACCTGCCCTGCAGGAAGTACTCAGAACTGCATTACACATGGATAAGTACAATAGACACTCACCAGTGTAAAATCATCCAGAAGCTAAAGGCCAAAGGCCAGATACCACAATGGCTCAAGAGAAAAAACAAACCAAAAATGTTCTACTCAACAGGATGAACAGAAATCCACTCTACATATCAATTCTTTCAATAATGGCTTCAACTGCCCAATGAAGAGACATAACCTGTCTGAATAGAGATATATATACAACCCAATTATCTGCTGTCTTCAGGAAACATATCTAAACCACAAGGACTCATTGAGACTCAAGGTGAAGGGATGGAAAACAATTTTCCATGAAAATGGAAACCAAAAGAAAGCAGGGGTAGCAGTTCTCATATCAGATAACCTAATCTTCAACTCAACAAAAGTAATGAAAGACAAAGATGATCATTATATTATAGTAAAAGGAAGAATTCAACAAGACATAACAATTCAAAATATCTAAGCACCCAACACAGGTGCATCTAGATTCATAAAGCAAATTCCACTTGATCTAAAAAAACGATAATCAATAGCACTGTAATAGCTGGGGATTTCAACACCCCACTGACAGCATAGGGCACATCTTCCAAACAGAAAATAAACAAAGAAACAATGGACTGAAACAGAACTCTAGAACAAATGGGCCTAACAGACATTTACAGAAATTTCTACCCAAAAACCACTGAGTATACATTCTTCTCTTCAGCTCATGGGACATTCTCTAAGACTGACCACATCCTAGGCCACAAAACACGTCTCAACAAATTTAAAAAAATTTAAAAAAATTCAGACCACTGTGGAATAAAATTAGAAATCAACTCCAACAGAAACACTCATCTCTACACAAATTTATGGAAATCACCTACTGCTGAATGATTATTGGGTCAAGGAAGAAATTAAAATAGAAATCAAAAGATTATTTGAACTAAATGATAAAGGGGACACAAGTTATTCAAAATCTGTGGAACACAGCTAAAGCAGTCTTTAGGGGAAAATTCATAGCCTTAAATGCCTACATCAAAAGATAGAAATATTAGAAATCAACAATCCAGTGAATTGACTCAAAGAACTGGGAAAAGAAGAGCAAACCAATCTCAAACCCAGCAGAAAAAAGAAATAACCAAGATTAGACCAGAACTGAATGATATCGATAACAAAAAAACTATACAAAAGATTAATGAAACAAAAAGCTGGTTCTTTGAAAAGATAAACAAAATTGACATGCCTCTTGCTAGATTAGCCAGAAACTGAAAAGAAAGGACTCTAATAAACTCAATCAATGGAAAAAGAGAAATTACAACTGATACCACACAAATACAAAATATCCTCTCTGAATACTACAAAAATCTCTGTGCACATAAACTTGAAAATGTGGATGTAACCAACAAATTCTTAGAAATTCACAATCTCCTTAGGCTCAGTCAGGAAGAAATAGAACTCCTGAACAGACCAACATCAAGTACTGAAATCAAAGCAGCAATAAAAAACCTCCCTAAAAAGAAGTCCTGGACCAGATTGTTTCACACCTGAATTCTACCAGACCTACAAAGAAGAAATGGTTTATATCCTGCAGAAATTATTCCACAACATCCAGAAGGAAAGGATCCTCCCCAACACATTTTATGAAGCCATCATCACCCTGATACCAAAACCAGGAAAGGACTCAAGAAAGAAAGAAAACTACAGGCCAATATTCCTTATGAATATAAATACAAAAATTCTCAAGAAAATCCTAGCAAATCAAATTCAGCTAGGATTCAAAAGTCCATCATGACCAAGTGGGCTTCATCCCAGAGATGCAGGGATGGTTCAACATATACAAATCTATATATGTAATTCACCACATCAACAGAAGTAAAAGGAAAGACCATATGATCCTCTCAATAGATGCAGAAAAAGCATTCATCAAAATTCAGCACCCTTTTATGATAAGAATGCTTAACAAAATAGGCATAGATGGGTCTTACCTCAAAATGATAAAAGCCATATTTGACAAACCCTCAGTCAACATTATATTGAATGGGGACAAATTGAAAGCATTTCTGCTTAGAACCGGCATGAGACAAGGTTGCCCTCTATAAACACTCCTATTCAACATAGTGCTGAATATCCTAGACAGAGCAATCAGACAAGAGAAGGAAATTAAGGGAATCCAAATTGGGGGCAGAAGAGGTCAAACTTCTTTCTTTGCTGACGATATGATCTTATATCCAGAAAAATCCCAAAGATTCTGCCATGAGACTACTGGAATTGATAAATAAGTTCAGCGATGTCTCAGGATACAAAATCAATGTATGCAAATTAGTAGCATTCATATATACCAACAATAGTCAAACTGAGAACCAAATCAGAGAGTCAATAACTTTCACAATAGTAACACAGAAAATAAAATACCTAGGAGTATATTTAATGAAGGAGGTTAAAGACCACTACAGGAAGAACTATGAAACTCTCAGGAAGAAAATAGCAGAGGATGTAAACAGATGGAAAAACATACCATGCTCATGGATCGGCAGAATCAACATTGTTAAAATGTCTATACTACCCAAAGTGATGTACAGATTCAATGCAATCCCTATTAAAATACCAACATCATTTTTTGTAGATCTAGAAAAACTAATTATATGCTTCATACAGAACCAGAAAAGACCCCATATAGCTAAAGCAACCTTATGCCAAAAGAACAAATTGGGAGGCATCAATTTACCAGACTTCAAGCTATACTACAAGGCTATAGTATCCAAAACAACATGGACTTGGCAAAAGAATAGAGACATAGACCAATGGAACAGGACTGAGAACCCAGATATAAAACCATCCTCCTATAGCCATTTGATCTTTGACAAAGCAGACAAAAACATACACTGGGGAAAAGAATCCCTATTAAATTAATGGTCTTGGGAAAATTGGATAGCCACATGTAAGACTGAAACAGGATCCACACTTCTCACCTCTCACAAAAATCAACTCGCGATGGATAACAGACTTAAACTTAAGGCATGAAACCACAAGAATTCCAGAAGAAGACGTTGGAAAAACTCTTATAGACATCAGCCTAGGCAAAGAATTCATAAAGAAGACCCCCAAAGCAATCACAGCACCAACAAAAATAAATAAATGGGACCTGATCAAATTAAAAAGCTTCTGCACAGCCAAAGAACTATCACTAGAGTGAATAGACAACCTACAGAATGAGAGAAAATATTTGCATGCTATGCATCTAATAAAAGGCTGATGACTAGAATCTATATAGAACTCAAGAAAATCAGCAAGAAAAAATCAAACAACCCCATTACAAAGTGGGCAAAGGACATGAACAGAAACATTCAAAAGATGATAGACTAATGGCCAATAAACATATGAAAAAATGCTCATCTCTAATTATCAGGGTAATGCAAATGAAAACCACAATGAGATATTACTTAACTGCAGTGAGAATGGCTTTTATCAAAAAGTTCCAAAACAATAAATATTGACATGGATGCGGAGAGATAGGAACACTCATACACTGCTGGCGGGACTGCAAACTAGTACAACCTCTATGGAAGGTAATATGGAGATACTTCAAAGAACTAAAAGTAGAACTACCATTTGATCCAGCAATCTCACTACTGGGCATCTACCCAAAGGAAAAAAGACATGTATAATAAAGACATCTGCACTTGAATGTTTATAGCAGCACAATTCACAATCACAAAGATATGGAAACAACCCAAGTGTCCATCAATACATGAGTAGATTAATAAAATGTGGTATCTGCATACCATGGGGTACTACTCAGCCACAAAAACCAATGGTGAGCTAACATTTCTTGTATTGTCCTGGATGGAGCTGGAGCCCATCTTTCTAAGTGAAGTATCACAAGAATGGAAAAACAAGTACCACATATACTCACCATCAAATTGGTACTAATTGATCAACACTTATGTGCACATATTGAAGTAACATTCATCTGGTGTCAGACAGTTGGGAAGGGGGGAGGAGAGGATGGGTATATTCACACCTAATGGGTGTGGTGCATTGTCAGTGGCAGAGGCACACTTGTAGCTCTGACTGAGGTGGTGCAAAGGCAATATATGTAACCTAAAAGTTTGTACCACCATAATATTCTTCTATAAAATTTTTTTTAAATTAAATTTAAAAATGTTTCTTAGTCATTCTGTATAACTATTAAAAGTATCTCATTAATCCTGAAATCACAAATTATAATACAAAGAAAGAAAATGGAAATCTGTCACTACTGGGTGGTGGGGGGAGTGTTCCATTAAGTAAGAATCTATTGCATTCATGCAATCTGAAGGAAACCATGTGACAAGTTAATTAATTAGACTTTTTTCTTACCAAAACATATCCACCACACAAATAGTATCTAAAATTCAAACTTTTCATTTCATGACTCTCACATTAGAAATAAAGATTCTACATACTTCCAAGGCATCAGGATGTAGTCACTTTTTGTTCAAAATGTATAAAGAAAGGTGAATAAGCGTTTTCCTAAATTCTGAAGTGTTAGGAAGTTAGATGCTTTAGGGTTAGGAGTCTTGCTGGTCAACACTGAGTCAAGATCTTGGATAAACAAGCCATACATATTTTTTGATATGTTTATTGTATTTTATTATCATTATTATTTGGATTTTTTTTTTTTTGCAAATAATGTGTAATATGTAAGCCACAGTCTAGGTGTCCTGCATGCTAAGATCAAAAAGGATACTGATTGGGCTCATTTCCTTCTTCCCTATTCCCTATCCCCTACACTGGAGTGAGAGGAAAAAACCAGCAAAGTTCCTCCTTCCACACCAAGTCCATCAAGCCACAAACTTGGCTGATAATTGGAAAGTCCAATTAGATGAAATATTGGAATAACTTGTTATTACGGGTCAGGAAGGAAGATGTAAGAAGCTATGGTTCAAAGCAGGGAATAGTACAATCATCTTCTGAAGGTTCTCTGAAGAACCCTCTGTTGAACCCCACTAAGTAGCCAATATTTGGTTGCCTGCTTTTGGACAGATTGAATTTGAGAGATAAAGACAGGAGAGAAATACAAATAATCTCTACTGAGTAAAAATCAAAACAAAAAAACCCACGTTTGTTTTCACTCATCCCCGCTCCTCTCCCCTAATCTCAACTCTCTCTTCAACTCTGAAAGTGCCAAAATTAGAAGAAATGGGAACAAGACTTTTGGCAAGACTAGGAAAAGGGCAGGTCATGCCCTCTCTCTTTTCCACGTTGCTGGGCTTACAGCCGTGATCAGATTTGAACTTTGGGGAAAAGCAGAAACTTAAAATTGGATTTAGGTATAAAGTTGGGATTTAAACAAATTTTTCTTTGTCATATACGAAGAATTTTCAAAGTGTAAATAAAGTTATGCCATATACCTAAGATATCATTAGTAGCAGCAAGGGGAAATCGATATATCATGTTAGAATCTGATAACTGTAGAACAAATTCTGTTTCTTGATTGTACCCTACTTAGCTTATTCCATTCAATAAGTTGGTTATGCATTTAGCTAATATTTTGACATTTGGACTTTTCTCAAAAAACAATGACATAATAAATATCTTTACCACTCAATCTTTATGTACTTTCTTCAATATTTTCTTGGAATATATATTTTAAAAGTGTGATATTTTACTTCACTGAATTGTATAATGACCTAACTTTTAAAATTCATTCTTTTTTCATAATTTTAGGATAACACTTTATTCACTCAAATTCAATTTTCTTCTAAGGAAGGTGGACACAATTGCAACAACTTTTCAATCTGGACAATTTGGGGCTCAGTGCTAAATGTCAAAGTGTAACTCTCAAAACAAAAACAAAGCATAATAAGTCATAGGACATCTTAAATTGCAAAGAAAGAAATGCCATGATGTTTGTTTAAAAGTTATGCTCCTAACATCTTCCATATGCTCTACCAACACCTTTGTCTTGTAGCCAACACACCCTAAGGTGACCTCCAATGACTGAGTATAGTTCCTGCTCTTTGAATGGAGATGACACCTATATGTTCCTTCTAACTGGTAGAATATATCAAACAAGAAGGAATATCACTCCCATGACAGTGTTATGATATATCATAAATGTGAAGATATTTAATCATCATCACCACCACCATCATTGTCAACATCATAATAACCATTATCTTCCTCAAGTCCAGATGTATTATCTTCCTAAAATTTTTGCAATAAGTTCTTATAAGAGCTTCATATGGGTAAATATTTGGGTAATGACATCTTTTCTTTGAATTCTGAATATTATTTCTGACAGGTCTTATTATATTAAGGCTATTATCTATGTAAAAAACTAGTAAAGCCTTGTCCAAATCATTTTTTTCCCTAAACCAAGACTTTAGATAAAGACTTAAGGAAATAGAATGTAGTCTGGGTCTGTTTTCTTATCGCTTTTGTTCTTATGTCTACTTCATTGTCTTTCATTATGCAAGATGCTCTGTACATCTCTCTCTCTTTGCACTTAAGATATGTTTTATATTTATATTTTTTTATTCTTCTTTCTCTCTCTGAAACATTTTGTAAACCTCATTAGCTCTTTTGATATGGAACAATTACATTAACCTTTCTTTGACTTTTGGAATCTTAAAATCATACATTTTTACTCTGTTGTAAAAGAGTGAAGCTTAATCTCTAACAGTACCTATATAATTAAATTGCAACATTATAAAGGGCAGAGGTATTTATCTTTCATTCAAATAAAGTCAATTAAGGAAATAATGGAATGAAGAATTCATTATATTAATACAAAGGTAACTAAGTTGGGTTTTCTCTATCTCCTCCTATATTCATTTTGTATCAAAATAACATTATTTAACATATATTTTAGAACATATTCTGTCATTGCTTTGAATATGTTGGTGGTGTATAGTTTAAACATGATACAAAATTCAGAAAAAAAATGATTTATCTTTCTTTGATAGAATAAAATTTAAAATTAAATTTTTCTTTTCTGTCTAAAAGGGCTAGTGTCAATATTCATTTCCCATCTAATGCTTTAGTTGAAAAAGAATCCAAGATGGTCAGTCAATATAAAATAATTTTAAAATAAATTTTCTATATATCATTCATTTTTAACATCCCTTGTAAACGTAAGTATAAAAGAAATCTGAAATGACTTTTTAAAATGTTTAGCCATTCTGATGATTTAACCACCAGGATACTAACAAACTAAGGACAGAAAAAAAATAAGAAAAGTCTTTGAAAAAGGAGAATAAATATTATAGTAAACCAACTGAGAGAGAGAGAGGGATCTAAAAATTCTACGTAGATAGTTCACCTCACAATTTTTTTCTTAGAAAAAAACCACATTTGATTATGTGAAGATGTCTTTCTCTTAAATGCATTGGAGTTAATGCCCATATATGCACGCACAAACACACACACACACATATTGCATGGAGGGTTATTACATTGCAAAACAAGATCCTGTGGGTGGCAGCAACTCGGGGGAAGTACAGTAAATTTTCACTCAACAACATTTGCATTTCTGCTTGCCCATAAGAAAACTCATGAGTGTCAGATTCCATTTAATGAGACCTTTTCTCTATGAAAAAAATAATGAGTTAATAAGGACTACTCTATAAAATATGATTTGATGTCTCAATATGAATTTCTACAAGAGGCAGAATAACAGACCAACCAGTTGACTTGCAATCAAGACATCAAGACATATTTCTTACCCTGCTAATAACTGTGTGTGACCTTCAGTTGCACATTTAACCCCTTGAACTCAAGTTCACTAAACTCAATTTAACCAATATTCTGTGACAAAGTTAGAAATTAATTTTGTGGGGGATAAATCTTGATTGATAAACAAGATCCTGCTCCTGACATTAAGGAGATTATGTTGAAATTACGTAGGCATGAAAAGCAAGTACCCAGTAACACTAGCACAAGGAGGAAGTACTAAAATCCAGGTGCAAAGGCTCTAAGGTGATAATGCTTCATCCTGAGTGAAGATGAGCAAAGAAGACACTGCGACCGGAGGTGAGTGAAGAAGGAAGAAGAGGAGAGAGAGGGAACATGAAAGAGGGGAAGAGGATCAACTCTTCCTGGGCCTGGTGGGCCATGAGTCAAACACTGGCTTTTCTGTTGAGAGAGATAAGAATGTAATTGAAAGCTGGAAAGGAATGATATGCTCTGATTGAGGTTTTAACCAAATCACTCTTTCTGCCATCAAGGAACTAACCTGAAGAGAATAAAAAAGGAAGCCTCGTGAAAAGTCTACTTTAGGAATGTAGGTAGGAGATGACGGTATCCTGGATCAGCATGTCAGAAGTTGTGGCCGTGAGATGTGGTCAGATTCAGAATACATCGATGGCAGGATTTGCTGTTAGATTGGATCTACATTTTCAGAGAAGGAGGATCCCAGAATACCAAAAAGGGATTTTGACCTGAGAGATTAAAAGCATGGAGCAGCCATTAACTGAGAAGAAGAAGATGGGAGAAATTGTCTTTCAAAATAGACTGAAAGGATTTCATATGGGAAAAGTAGGAATATGTATAGAAGAGGAGATTCTAAACAGAGAGAAAAATCGAGTAAATATAGATTACAGAGTAGGGTGGCAGGAGAGACGTTATTTATTTTGAAACCTAAGTGAGCCATTGTGTCAGGAAGGCAGAATTCATGTGGAATTATCATGTATGATACTGATAATACATTATGAAAGAAAATATTTGCTAAGGATTTCCCAGTTTTTGAAAGTAACTGGTTTTTTCAATAGGAAAGTTCATGATTTGAATTTCAGAGACTGTACCTGATTATTCTATCTGCAGGAAGTCAAACATTTTCTGACTAGAATTCTTAAGTTGAATGATTCAGTAAAATATTTTTACAGATTGATCTTTGTTGCTAAATTGACTTGTTTGTATATCAATCAGCAATGTGCACATGGTACCTTTGAGTATTTGATAGAATTTTAAAAATTACATCTTATTCACATTTTGATGCATATTTGGTTAAATGCTGGTGCAGTTGAACACCAATGCAGAACGATTTATCTGAATTGAACACTTATCTTTCTTTTTATATAAATTGCTTTGATATATACTTTATCCATTTTTCTTCTGGTGTAATTAACCATTTTCATAAAAGCATATCATATGTGTTACATATATTTTATGATTTATAATTTCCTTTTAATTTTCTAGATATTCATATTCAAATTTATTAATCTGTTGCTTGCGGTTTTCTGTACTTTATGTTTAATATTACTAAAATGATGTGTGCAATAAGGTCTGGTGGTCCTTCCTTGTCTTTCTACATTCTTGTCTTGGGTATGTTTGTTTCTCTACACGTAAAGATGAGCACTGACTCTGGACATGTTAGCCACTGGCACACTTTGCTAGAATGAAAAAAAAAAAAAAGAATCAGGGATACCATCCGTGCCAAAACAAAGTGCACCACAGATGCCACCAAGATTCCTAAATCCGTTATAGATTAGTTATCTGATTTTAAACTGGTGTTAAATGCCACTACAACAAACGTGGGAAACTTCCTCATTCCCATTCTTGATTTACTCTTCTGAACGGCTACAACACTCATCTGTTAAGTAAAAGATGCCTGTGAGCTGTTGGACTGTGTCTATTAGGTTAATCTGAGAAGTGAGAACTGAAGGCTAAGATATATTAAAAACAGACACAACCTTGTATCCTAAGAGGAATTCCAGATATCTTGTAATAGGGTAACTGCCTTTCCCTAATATGAACGTTTTACTAATTGCTGGTCCAGTTAGAACTTACCTCATTCAAAAGAATGCCATAACTAAACAAACTAAAATGGTTCTGTACACATATAACAAGGAAAATAAATAAAAGAAGGAAATAAATAGGAAAAAGGATGGGAAGAAGAAAAAAAGTTGGCAGATAAAGATCATCAATAAAAAATGTCATCATTGAACAGTTAAAATTTGTGGCCAAATACCACCATAAAATATAAAAAATCATGTAATTAATCAATTTCCATTATACAATAAGAGTACAACAGAGAAACAAAATTTATTGAAGAGCTGAAATGTGAACAACAGAGCTCAAGAAACAAGTACAAATAAAATCATAGTCCTGTCACAAAAATGAAGGGTAAATCAGAGTCATTCAAAGCAGAAAAAAGTTGAAATGATTTAAGAGTTCAAGTACTGATCTCATGCCCCAGCTGAAGCAGTAAGTATCCTAATTAGAAATAAGCCATTATTGCTGTGTCCTACCCAAATTCTAGACCCACAGAATGATGACATATTAAATGATTTTTTTACCACAAAAAGTTTGGGAGTAGTTTTTTATGTAGAAATAGATAACCAGAAGAGAAATTAAGTGTGAAAGCAGAATCAATTCATTTTCAGATAAGCAAGGATTCAAAAATTTATTTTCCTACACACTTCCTTGAGAAATTGAGGATATAGAATAGGAAAATGAGGCTATAGAACAACAATAAAATTTTGAACCAGTCAGGAAAAAAGTGAAGAAATCAGAGTTGTATATTCTTGTGCTTTGAAGCAGGCTGATAGAGGCACTAAAGAAAGGGGAGAAGTACATCAAAAAAGAAAATTCTTAAGAATTGGATGATGAGACTGAGAAAACTTGAAGCTACAGTGACACAAATTAGTGCAGGAAGAAAATGAAGGCAATTTCAATTGGAGAACCAACAATAATAAAAATAATTTATATAAGAGAAGAAATGTAATAGTATATTATTTGACTATCAATGAAATATATCTATATAATCATGATGATAGAATTATTGGAGGTAGATTTTCACTTAGTAGGATCCACCATTAGGCAAAACATGGAGGACTTCATTATAACTACAAGGGTTAGATTTGGTTTCAGCCAAGAAATTTGAACAATATAAGAGTGAAAATGAGAAAACAGCAACTGAAAGGGAGTCAAGAAAAGAGCTGGTATACAAACATCCTCATGTCACAAAAGTTCTCTAGTTGAAAGATTTTATCTTGAGTTGACGGAACAAGAAAAAAAATGAGTGTATAAATCCCCAAAGATAAATAATAGAGAAATTAAAAATAAAGATATAATATAAAAAAGAAATGTTTGATGTAGAAGTAAAGAAGATCTATCATACACAAAATTTGTTTCTTCCAAAAATTTTAATGGACTGTAAAATTTAAGAACTATCGAAGAAGCAGAGCCAAGATGGCTGACTAGAGACATGGCCTGCTAGACTGTCCTGGCTGGAAAGTAGGATATCAGATTGAGAAGAGCGGAGAAGAGTCACAGCTCAGGTGTGAATCAAAGTAAGAGATGTCAGAGATGGCTGGAAACCACACGGAGAAAAATTGTGGAGCTGAGAGGGAAGAACATAAAGAGGAAAAGATATTGGTGAGGGTCAAACCCAGAGATGCTTGGAGCCCAGTGAAAGGGTAGAGGGTAATTCCCTTCACCCTCTTATGTGCCTTCAGTGAACAGTGGGCCACTAAGTTTATTGAAGGCTTTTCCACCCGCCACGAGCCCAGGCATGGCAATGAATGAGGAATAGGGGGATGAAGTAGCAAACCCAAGGAGTTTGGGCAGTAATTGAGGAACTGCCCCCAGGAAAGTGCCATGAGAGGCTGGAGTGCCAGCTTTCTTCCATCTGGACACTTCCTTCTCTGCACTCCCCAATCACTGCAACCAAGAAAACAATTTGAGTTAGGGCTGACCAGAAGCTGCGACCCCTCCTCCACCCATTACAATCACTATACAAGTTTGACCTGAGAAGTTTGTGAATGGCAGTTTCCCTCCAGCACACACCAGACTAAGGTCTGCACAGAGAGTGGGACCCAATCCTCTTCCATTGAGGCCTTTTGGTAGAACAGGGGTGCCCAATTTGGGAAATCCTTGCTCACCAGAGATTCATGGTATCGCATGCAAGCTGCTCAGATAAGCAAGCTGGTCCTGGTGCCCCCCAGACACAACAGGGGTGCAGGGGGATGCAGAGGAGAAGTCTGGGAGCTGGACATGGATGGCAAGGAAGCCAGCACAGACATATCCTACAGAAGAGTGTGGCAGGGTGCTGAGGAATGAGGAGCTGAGAGTGTGCCCATCCCCCTCACTGGAGAACCACCATATTGGATAAGGGTGTGTCACTCGGAGAGAAATAGCCTAGCTTCTGGTTCCATAGCAACCAAATACACCTCACACTCAGGGGCATTGGCTGACTGGGTGCTACAGCCCCTCCCCTACTCATTACAACAGGGAGAGCAGTTTGAGCTGAGAAGTTCATGAGTGGCCACTTCTCTCCAGTGGGTCCATGCTCTTGGGTGAGGTCCCCACAGTTAGAGGGGGCCACACCTCTTCCTTTGAGGACTTGTAGTGGAACACGGGAGCACAATCAGGAAACTCTCTGCCCGCTGGTGTTTCATGGAGATGCACGTTAGTGGGTCAGACACACAGACCAGGGGAGATTTGAGAGAAGGACTTGGGTGGTGAGGGAGCATACGTGAACTGAACTGATGGGGTGTTCTGTGAGGGTCCAAAGAGCAGCAAATTGGGAGAGAGCTCATCCCTCCATGCAGAAAAACTGCACTACCAGATAAGGGTGGAAAGATCCCAGCCCTGGGCCAGAGCACACATATGTTTAGGCTCCTCCCCCATGAATAGCTTTCCCAAGTTGGAGGGCTTGTCCTGACCTTCCTACTAGCAGCTACCCCTTGTGGCTGGAAAAGTAACTTTTGAGCCCCACTGAGTCTTCGTAAACCCTTTCAGGCTTCCTCAACCTAGCCACGAACTGCCTTGCTGCTCCCCTCACCTCAATGGTAGTAGAGGTCAAACAACCCCCCCACTAGCAACTACAGGGTTCCTCCTAAAGCTTGGAGTACTCAAGTACTCCACCTGGGGGACCAGAGTCTACTAGGGGAAAAAAAGGCCATCTTGGCAGCTGGCTCTTTCACACAAACATCAACCAACGACAGGGAGAACAACTCTATAGCTCATCATAGCATCTTTCATCTCATGCAAACAGAGTGTGGATGATTCATACTCACAAGCACCTCCCACCATCTCAGACACTAGGTAAGTTGAGGGACCCAATACAATTCATGCTACTGGGAAAAGGTGAGGACAGCAGGACAGAGGCAACCCGAGAGGATCATCAAACCTGCTTGAACATCTCACAGGTAATTCAGGGCAAACACTCTTCTCGCTGACATGGTCAGGGATTGATCTTCAGGGATTTGGGGACAGGCCTGAAAGACAGGCCTCATATCCCCTGGACTCAATCAAGAGGCCAGATATGAAGGAATCAGAAAAAGAACTCTGGAAGTATGAAAAATCAGAGCAAAAGGACACACCCAAAATGAAACAACAACTCTTTACCAATGGACATAAACCAAAACAAAAGTATTGAAATGACAGATAAAGAATTCCAAATATGGATTATAAGGAAGCTTAAAGAAATAAAGGAGAAAATGGCAAACCAACATAAACAAACCACACAAACAATACAGGAAATGAATGAAACATTCACTTAAGAAATAGAATTATTTTTAAAAAATCAAATGGAACTTCTGGAAATGAAAAACTCACTCAAGGAATACAAAACACGGTGGAAAGTTTAAAGAATAGCCTAGACCAGACAGAAGAAAGAATCTCAGAGCTTGAAGACAATACTTTTGGATTAAACAAGTCAGTCAAAGATAAAAAATGGAGAAATAAGAGGAATGAACAAAGCTTACAGGAAATATGAGATTATGTAAAGAGGACTAACATAAGAATCATAGGCTTCCCTGAGGGTGAAGAAGAAAACACACAAGAGTTGGAAAATTTATTTGAGGGAAAACTTTCCTGGTCTTGCTAAAAATTTAGATATTCAGGTACAAGAAGCTCAATGAACACCTGGAATATTCATTGCAAAGAGGCAATCACCACAACTCATAGTCATCAGACTGGCCAAAGTTGACATGAAGGAGGAAATCCTGCAAGCCATAACTTACAAAGGAAAACCCATCAGGCTAAATGCAGATTTCTCAACTGAAACATCACATGCCAGAAAGGATTGGGGCCCCATCCTCAGTCTTCTTAAGCAGGACAATGCCCAGCCTAGAATTTTGTGTCCTGCAAAACTAAGTTTCTTTTATGAAAGAGAAATAAAGATTTTTTCAGACAAGCAAACACTGAGGGAATCTGTCAAGACCAGAGCTGCCTTGCAGTAAATATTCAGATCTGTACTATAAATCAACCAGCATAATAGTCACCCACCAGTATAAAATCAACTAAATGTTAAAGCTCAGAGCTCATATACCATAATGGCTCGAGAGGTAAAACAAACCAATAAGGTTCTACCCAATGGGATGAACAGATAAGCATCACACTTATCAATTCTTTCAATAAACGTGAACGGATTGAATTCCTCATCAAGAGGCATAGGCTGGCTGAATGAATAAAAAAAAAAAAATACAAGTCAAGTGTCTGCTGTCTCCAGGAAACACATCTAACCCACAAGGACTCATTCAGACTCAAGGTGAAGGCATGGAAACAAATATTCCATGCAAATGGTAATCAAAAGAAAGCTGGTATAGCCATTCTCATCTCAGATAACATAGACTTCAAATCAAAGGAAAGAAAGACAAAGATGGTAATTATATAATGGTAAAGGGAGAAATTCAACAAGATATAACAATCCTATATATTTATGCACCAAACACAGGCACATCCAGAGTCATAAAGCAAACCCTAGGATCTAACCAAAATGATAAACATCAGAACCATGGTAGCCAGGAACTTCAACACCCACTGACAAAACTGGACAGATCCGCCAAGCAGAAAATAAAGAAAGAAACACTGGACTTAAATGAGATTCCAGAGCAAATGGTCCTAACAGACATTTACAGAACATGCTACCCCAAAACTACTGAATGTATGTTCTTCTTATCAGCACATGGAACATTCTCTAAGATCGATCACATCTTAGGCCACAAATCACGTCTCAATAAATTCAAAAAAATTAAAATTATACCATGTATTTTCTCACACCACAGTGGAATAAAATTAGAATTCAACTCCAACAGAAACGATCAATTCTACACAAAGTCATGGAAATTACACAACCATCTGATGAATGATTATTTGGTCAAGAAGGAAATTAAAATGGAAATCAAAAGATTCCTTGAACTAAAAGACAAAGGGGACACAAGTTATCAAAATCTTTAGGATTCAGCAAAAGCAGTCCTAAGGGGAAAGTACATAGCCTTAAATGCCTACATCAAAAAGTCAGAAAGATCATAAAACAAAAATCTCATGAATCATCTCAAGGAACTACAAAAGGAAGAGCAAACCAAACCCAAACGCAGCAGAAGAAAAGAAATAACTAAGGGCAGAGCAAAACTATATGACATTGAAAACAAAAAAGTATTACAAAAGATTAATGAAATAAAAAGTTGGTTCTTTGAAAAGATAAACAAAATTGATAGACCTCTGGCTGTGTTACCCAGAAATAGAAAAGAAAGGACCCAAATAAGCTCAATCAGAAATGAAAAAGGAGATAATACAACAGATAACACATAAATACAAAATATCATCTGTGAATACTATAAAAATCCCCATGCACATACACTCAAAAATGTTGAGGAAATGGACAAATTCCTGTAAGCATATAACCACCCAGGGCTCAATCAGGAACAAACAGAAGTCATGAACAGACCAATAATGGGTAATAAAATTGAAGCAGCAATAGAAAATCTTCCAAAAAAAAAAAAATTCCCAGAGAAGATGGTTTCACAGCCAAATTTTATCAGACCTGCGAAAAAGAAATAATACCTCAGAAATTATTTCATAACATTGAGAAGGAAGAAATCCTCCACAAATTGTTCTATGAAAGCAGTATCACCTTGATACCAAAGCCAGGAAAGGATGCAACAAAAAAGAAAACTATAGACAGTATCCCTTATGAATAAAGATGAAAAAATTTGCAACAAAATTCTAACAAACCAAATTCAACAGCACATCGAAAAAAAAAAATCCACCACAACCAAGTAGTATTCATCCCAGTGATATAAGTATCTTTCAATATACGTAAATCCATAAATGTGATTGACCACATAAACAGAAGCTAAAACAAAGGTCATATGATCATCTCAATAGATGCAGAAAAAGCATTTGACAAAATTCAGCACCATTTTACCATAAAAACTCTTAACAAAATAAGTATAGATGGAACATGTATCAAAATTATAAAAACCATAAAAGACAAACACACAGCCAACATCATACTGCATGGGGAAAAATTGAAAGCATTACCACTTAGAACTGGAGCAAGACAAGGATGCCCACTGTCACAACTTCTATTCAACATAGTACTGCAAGTCTTAGACAGAACAATCAGGCAAAAGAAGGAAATTAAGGGTATCTAAATGGGTAACTCATGATGGATAACAGGCTTAAACTTAAGACATGAAACCATAAGAATTCTAGAAGAAAATGTTGGAAAATATGTTATAGACATTGGCCTAGGCAAAGAATTTATGAAGAAGATCCTCAAAGTAATCACAGCAGCCACAAAAATAAATACATGGGACCTGATCAAATTAAAAGCTTCGGCACATCATTCAGCATAATGATAGGAAACTATCATTAAAGCAAACAGACAACCTACACAATGGGAAAACTATTTGCACGCTACACATCTGATAAAGGGCTGATAAACCAGAATCTATAAGGAACTTAGGAAACTCAACAAGAAAAAAATCAAACAACCCCATTAAAAAGTGGGCAAAGGACAGGAACAGAAACTTTCAAAGGAAGACAGAATAATGGCCAAGAAAAATATAAAAAATTACTCAACTTCTCTAATCATCAGGGAAATGCAAATCAAAACCACAATGAGATATCACTTAACTCCAGTGAGATTGGCTTATATCAAAAAGTCCCAAAACAACAAATGTTTGCAGGGATGGGGACAGATAGGAACACTGATACACTGCTGGTGGGACTTCAAATTGTACAAACTCGGTGGAAAGTAATATGGAGATACCTCAAATAACTAAAAGTAGAACTACCATTTGATCCAGCAATCCCAGTACTGGACATCTACACAAAGGAAAAAAAAAAAACCATCTATAATAAAGACATCTGCACTGAAATGTTTATAGCAGCACAATTCACAATTGCAAAGATGTGGAAACCACCCAAATGCCATTCAATACATGAGTGGATTAATAAAATGTGGTATACGTATACGATGGAGTATTACTCAGCCATAAAAAAATGGTGAATTAATTCCTCTGGTATTATTCTGGATGGAGCTGGAGCCCATTTTTTGAAGTGAAGTATTACAAGAATGGAAATATAAGCACCACGGTACTCACCATCAAATTGGTACTAACTGATAATACTTACGTGCACACATGGAAATAATATTCATCAGGAGTCGGCCAGGTGGGAGGGGGTGGAGGGGTTGGGAAAACTCACACGTAATGGGTGTGGGGCACACTGTCTGGGGATAGGCATGATTATAGCTCTGACTTGGGCAGTGCATAGGCAATATACATAACCATAGTGTTTGTACACCCATAATATTCTGAAATTTAAAAATAAATTAAAAAACCAAAAACAAACAAAACAAAACAAAACAAAACAAATGGGGAATGAGGAGGTCAAACTATTGCTCTTTGCTGATGATATGATCTTATACCTAGAAAACCCCAAAGATTCCTCTGAGAGACTCCTGGAATTGATAAATAAATTCAGCAAATTCTCAGGTTACAAAATCAATGTATTCAAATCAGTAGCATTCCTAAACACCAACAACAGTCAAGCTGAGAATCAAATCAGAGAATCAGTACCTTTCACAATAGTTACAAAGAAACAAAATACCTAGGAATATATTTAACCAAGGAGGTGAAAGATATCTACAAAGAGAACTACAAATCACTGAGGAAGGAAATTGCAGATGATGTAAACAAATGGAAAAACATATCATACTTATGGATCAGCAGAATCAATATTGCTAAAATGTCCATACTACCCAAGTAATTTAAAGATTCAGTGCAACCCTATCATAATACCGTTTTTGCAGATCTAGAAAAAATAATTCCACTCTTCATCTGGAAACAGAAAAGAGCCTGAATAGCTAAAGCAACTTTAAATGAAAGGAATAAATCTGGAGGCATCACTTTACCAGATGCCCCCTTTAAGCTATACTACAAGGCTATAGTAACCAAAACAGCATGGTACTGGCACAAAAATAAAGACATACACCAATGGAAAAGAACAGAGAATCCAGATATAAAACCATTCACATATTGCCATCTGATCTTTTACAAAGCAGACAGCAATATACCCTGGGGAAAAGAATCCCTATTCAATAAATGTTGCTGGGAACATTGGATAGCTACATGTAAAAGATTGAAACAGGATCCATATCTCTCACCACTCACAAAAATTAACTCAAGATGGATAAAAGACTTAAACCTAAGATATGAAACCATAAGAATTCTAGAAGATAATGTTGGAAAAACTCTTCTAGATATCAGCCTAGGCAAAGAATTTATGAAGAAGACCCCAATGGCAATCATGGCAACAACAAAAATTAATAAATGGGACTTGATTAAACTAAAAAGCTTCTTCACAGCTGAGGAAACAATCAACAGAGCAAATAGACAACCTACAGAATGGGAGAAAATATTTGCATGCTATACATCCAATAAAGGGCTAATAACCAGAATCTAGAAAGAACTCAAACAAATCAGCAAGAAAAAATAATACAACCCCATTAAAAAGTGGACAGAAGACATAAAAGGAAGCTTTTCAAAAGATGATAGACCAATGACCAATAAACATGAAAATATGCTCAACATCACTAATCATCAGGAAAATGAAAGTCAAAACCACAATTAGATGTCACCTAACCCCAGTGAGAATGGATTTTATCAAAAAGTCCCAAAGCAATAGATACTGGCATGGATGCAGAGAGAAAGGAACACTTACATTCTGTTGCTGGGACTGCAAACCAGTACAACCTCTGTGGAAAATATTATGGATATTTCTCAAAGAACTAATAGTAGATCCACCATTTCATCCAGCAATCCCACTACTGGGTATATATCTAAAGGAAAAAGAGTCATTTTATCAAAAAGACACCTGAACTCAAATGTTTATTGCAGCATAATTCACAATCGCAAAGATGTGGAATCAACCCAACTGCCCATCAATTCGTGAGTGGATTAATAAAATGTGGTATATGCATACCATAGAGTACTACTCAGTCATAAAAAAATGATAAATTAATACCTTTTGTAACAACCTGGATAGAACTGGAGACCATTTTCCTAAGTGAAGTATCACAGGAATGGAAAAACAAACACCATTCACTATTAAATTGGAATTAACCAATCAGCACTCATGTGCAGAGATGGAAGTAAAACTCCACAGAAATCAAGCAGGAGGGAGGAGGGGATGGGTGAAATCACACACAATGGGTGCAATGTACACTATCTGGCTAATGGGCAAACTTTTAACTTTGACTCAAGCAGTACAAAAGCAAATCATATAATAAAAACATGTGTACCCCTGTGATATTCTGAAATTTAAAAAAAAGAACTATCTATGAAACTAAAAGTAAGAAAAATCCCCAAAATACTTATACAGAACCAACAAAAGTGAAACATTTCCAAATAAAGGTACTGATCATGAAAGGAAAGAAAAGAATGATTTTAGCAACTAAGCAAAATTTCAAATCACCCATAAGGACAAAATAATCCAATAATCAGATTTTATTCAAGTTAATTAAGAGTAAATTTCACTTAAGGAAGATGATGGAGAAATGTCTACAAAAGGCTAATGAAAAGGCAACGAAAAAACAGAGGGAAAAAAGAATGAAGGAAGAAAGGAAGGAAGGAAGGAAGGAAAAGAAATGTTTTAGACAAACTAAAATTCAGGTATCAAAAAAGTGAAAAATGCAAATTCTAAAAGTCTCAAAGACCACCCAAATAAATATATTTGGAGGAAAAAAAAAACAAGACATGTCATAAAATATAAAAGGAAAATGAAAAAGAAAAATAATTATGACAACAAAGACAATGCACAGTATAAACTATGGAAGGATGCTACCACACGTCTGTGACAATATTGAATGTAAAACTGGGCTAAACCCACCTCTAGAAAGGAAAAGACAAAAAAGGGTTTTAAAAACCTATTCATATGTTACATTAAAGAATTGCTAAAGGAGATTGAAAATTTTACAATGAGTGAAGTTATACCAAGCAAATAAAACCTTGAAATTTAGGATTTACTATATTTAAATCAAACTACATTAATATCAAGGTCAAAAAATACTTTATTTAAGATAAAATGTTTATCTTTTAATGTTTAAGTATATAACACCAAATGAAAAATGTTAGAATATCTATGAAGCATTAAACTTATCATTATATTTTATAAGTAAAGCCTACAAGAATATGAGGAAATAGTAGACAAAAAAATCAATAGAAGGAACATCCAATTCATTTCTCTCAGATATATATAAGTGAAGAAAATATGTTTAAAATATCTAAATAAGACAAAATAAATTAAATCCAATAAAATCTTCATATCTTCAACCCTGAGAAATTGGAACATACTGGGAACAATTAGTATTTTATATGCATTACTTTAGCTAATTCTTAAGCATATCTATATGGTAACTCAGGCTTAGAGATATTAGATAAAACCCCCAATGTTCTTAGAAGAACCTGGGCACCAATCCAGGTTTTGTCACCAATCCCCACAGTCTTAACCACTGTGTAACCATACCTTTGTATCTTTATATCCAATGAAATAAAGCAAATATGTGCATTTTTCATTTACTCATATGAGTAGGGATTCAACATATTAATTTGTAGTGTCTTAAAGAGACAAATACAACAGGTTTTGAGTGTGAGTTCTATCGAAGTAAGTTTCTCCCAGCATAGTTTATCCTAAAATAGTACATAAAACATTCTAGTTAAAATTCATCTAAATTTATTTTTGTAATAACTGAATAAATTTCTTCCAGGCCAGTATTTCTTAACATACACAATTTAAAGACAAAAAATAATGTATTGAGTGTTAATGTCTTATTTCTGACAGAACATTATGTGAAAGACATAAAATTCAACTCTAAAATTTCCTGGGCAATGAAATCTCAGCATAAATAGCAAAAAGTTTAGCACTTATTGATATTATTTACATTAATTGATGATTAAGGTAAATCTAAATAAGATATATACAGTAACATACACTGAAAAGAAGACTAGAATTTATTTTCCAGCATCCAGAGAATACTTTAATGAAATTTTAGTATTAAAAAAATTCAACAAAAGTCAAATAGTAGAAATAGTACAGATACCCATCTCTGATTATAGCTCAACAACCATAGAAAGGAATAACAGAATGATTGCAATAAATGCTGAAATTAATATCTTAGAACATGTCATTTTTATAAGTAAGTGTATTTATATAATACATGTCTACAAATGGGATTAATAAGTAGGAGGGCCTATGAATGTTGAATATTTTTTCAGAGTTGAGGTCTCACTATATTGCTCAGGCTGGTCTCGAATCCCTGGCCCTCAAGTGATCTTCCTGCTTTGGCGTCCCAAAGCGTTGGGATTACAGGCATGAACCTCTGTGCCCAGCTTGAATGTTAAATTTTTAATCTCCATAGCAGTTTACTAATTTAAAACCCTGCAGATAGTTAAGAGAATGGTAATACAGCGTACAATTGTCTAACTTCCTCAATCTGAGAGTGAGAAAAGGTTATTCCATTTTTTGTTAATATGAAAATCCAAGGTATAAATTTTCCTCTGAGTACTGCTATATCTGTATACTGCAGGCTCTTATCAAGACTTAAAATGTGATTTCACAAAACTTTCAACTTAACAATTAGTAGTTATAATTTATTTGTAATTTATTTCTTGAGAGTTTACTAACCAAATTTGAGACACAGGTCTAGTCATTTTCCATGTGCTAATGTCCATAAATCTCCACAACAAATTGACGAGGCTCAAAGATACTAACTACATCTTCCATCATGTTTAATGTGTGGTGGAGTATAAACAACTCTAGAACTTTGTCTCAAAAGCCCATCCCTTTATTGTAACGCAGTATCAATCACCATCTGTATTGACCTTTGTTCACCTGAGATAAACAGTCTGAGAAATGCATACTTTGCATGATTTTGATGAATTGAAATACAAACCATTTATTTTATACTACCTTAATGAGGCAATTGAGTGCCTGGTAAGTGAATTCATCATGTATATGTTTATTTTGAAACAGAAACATGAAAAATATCCCTATTAAAAATCCTCCAAATTATATTTATAATCAAGTAAATCATTTTCTCCAACTCCATGGTGTTACTTAACATGAAAGGGAAACCCCAATCTCTCATGGGTTTTAAATTGGCAGCAGAGTTGGAAAAATATGTTAGCACTATGTGACTAGATTCATGTGTTCTTAATTAGGCTGTCAAATATTTCTAATGGCAATAATTTTAATGGTTAGTTATTTAAAACCATAATGTTACTAGGCATTATTATCATTTTTATAATAGAAAGTTACATGAAGGTCACCATGAATAAATCTTCAACCTCAGTTTGGAGGTTTTTTTTTTTTTTCTACTATCAGGGTTTTTTTAAAATTTTGTTTTGTTTTGTTTTGTTTTGCTTAAATCCTCATTTTCTTTCAGGTGTTTAATTAGCTATAACATGATCCACATAATCTCAAAGGGCCTTGAGTATGTGCAGCTGGAAAGAAAATACGGTTTCAACTTAACATAGTGTTAATGGAAATATACACTGCAGCCACCTTCTTTTGGAGTGTGAAGTAAGGAATTCGTTCATCCTATAAAGATAGCTATTATTGGGAATTTTTTTTATAAAAATGATTTTTAGATAGACCTAGTCTTTTCAGAAAAAAAAGATAGTACCCTTTTTCCTTTTATAATCATTATTTTGTAATTGTGATTGTCTATTTAACTTCTCCAGTAAATCATTTGTAATTACTCCAACCAATTATAGTCAGGTCTTTATATACATAGAATATTGCATGTCCTGTGATTTTAATTTTCCCATCTGGTGGAGTATATGATGTGTCAGAATTGTGTAAAGCTTTGAAATATCCCCTGCTTCTCAAAAGTCAGGTTTCGGAAAATATAATTCATGCTGCTAAACACACAGGGACTCCATTATAGTCTGTCTATGCCTATATTTTCTTCAGATTTTTTTAAATTTAGTTGTGGCACTTCTGGATATTCTCCTGAGAAACTAAAGCCAATCCATGGATTCCTCATGCCAATTTTCAAGTGTTTATTCTGGAAAAGAAAATAAGCCCTGTGCATTGAGATTCTTCTTTCTTCAATATTTATAAAATATACTTGAAATCACAATTTCTAGATGACAATCTTCTGCAACAAAATCCAGTGTTTCTCCACTTTGACAACCAAAAGGTAGGGTAAAAATGGGGTCTAAAGTCATGCTTTAGTGGTTACAGAAGTCTGAGTCACTTTCATTCAGACACACAGATTCCATCTAGCATTATCCTCGCTGTCTAGCATGAGAAATCTAATCTTATGCCATTTTTCTTGCTTATAGCTGTAGATGGGGATCACACTCACCTGTAAAATTTTCCATATAGATATTTTCGAATTATCAGATGGCAGAGCAAAAGAATTAAAGTCACCTTCAAACTTAAATCTCCTTTGGTTCAGGATGCTAAATTGCTATGAAGTTACTGGGTCAGATTTGAATTTAGAAAAAATATATATAGATAGATAGTCTCCAACTCAATTTTCCTGGCTAAAAAGACATAATAAGCAGGTATTTAAAGGGACATATCAAGGTTGAGAAGTAAGTTGAATCTAGCATCAAGAATAGGATTTAAGATTACCTTGTTAAAGAATATATTTCTCTCATTCTCTTACTTAATGTGTTACCATGGTTAAATAATTTAGCCTATTGTTCAATCATGGTATTTTCTAAGGAGAAAATATAATGAGTATGAAAAACACTTATGATTTTAGTATGTTTCAACTATCAGGGAAAAATATCATCAATTTTTACCATCTGTACTGTTATATGTTACTTTAAATTATGTCAGTTTTTGTTCTTTCAAAAGTAAAAGAGTATCTATTGTTTTGGAGTCACAGTGACTGAATCTTCAAATATGAAGAGGGGAATTAAGACATGTAAAAAATTATTTTTATCTATTTCCTAGTCAGATGTTAAATAGATGCCATTCACGGTGTCACAACAAAAGAATGAGAGAGAGCAAGGGTGAATATGAGGGAGAAAGAGAGAGTACTTTGGAGTGGGCAGTGATGTATTAAAAGATTTCTTTTATTATACAAAGGTGTAACAAAACTGGACTTGGGAGAAAGTCTGCTGTACAAAATAGCAAATTCTATACAGAAATGCTCTATGTATTGTACAAATACTTTATTTTGTATGGAAAAATCATATTTTTTATTCATGTGAAATGTATTTATTATTTCAAATGTCTTCATTATATGTTGATTGTTTGACCCCACTTCACAGAAAATTTAGAGAGATATTCGTTACACAGTAGTCTAATTAATTCAATTAACACATCCTTATTAAAATATTGAGGATGGAATATTTAGGGCAAAAAAGTACAATATCAAACTAAGAAATTTACATAAACTTGGGCACAGATGCCAGATTTAAAAAGCCAACATCACCTTTCATAATTGAAAACAAGATACATTTTCAAAGAATCATTTATTAAAACCAAACTACTATTTCAATAAAGCATTAAGATTTGCTGCATAGAATACCCCTTGGGCAGCACTCTGAAATAATAGTGAATTGCTATTCCAATTCACAATGGAACATTTTAATAAGTGTGATAAATGACTTACAGAGAGCTTCAGATTTCAATGTCAGTGGAATTAGAATCAAGCAAAGGCTGGCCCTGGGTGATGGATGTAGAGGATTTTCGTGGTAAACACTTTGCAATGTCAGGACAATACTAGCTTATGGAACTCTCAGAGGTGAAATTCATGTCCATTTGTCAACTTGCTGCCTGAGGGCAAAAATGTAGACAGAACACTAGTCTTACTTTAACAGGTAATATACTCTCTTAAATTCTATAACCCTCCAAAATGATTCAAAACAAAGAAATTAAAGATACAATGTATAAAAATGAATCACCTTACACGTAGGGACATAACATTACATTCATAGTCTCAGTAGTAGAATACATTGGGGAGACATCTCATGGTCAACTGAGGTGAAATTCTTGACTTTTTTCTCTTATTTTAAAAAAACATTTTTTTCTTTAGGTGTCCAAACCTTATAAGGACACAAATGCATATGTGACACTTTTTTTTTGTTTTTCTAAACAGAAGTAAATCACATACTTTCACACAAAAGATCTCCTCTGATCATGTTAACTTAGAACACAGGTTCAGAGTGAGTTGGGATTTTATTAAATTTTTAAAAATTCATGACACTGTACAGAATAGTGTATTACTATACAGTAATATTCAAATAGAGTCTGTCCTATGTACATTATATACATTTTTCTTGCATTTTATTTTAAATATTCCCAAGGAAATAGTCTGCTAATTTATGCTTCCAGTTTTCTAAGATTTTATCTCTCTCACTCTTTTTCCAAAAGGTAGTATGTATTACAGAAGTATAGTGCTGGTATATATATAAACCATTTTTGTCAACAATGTATTAGATCTGAATGGGACTTAAGAAGAAGAAATCTAAAATAAGTAAAGAAAAAATGGGATCAATAGAGCTAAATATGAAAGAAGTTTTATCAAATTTTATTATATGTAATGCCATGGGGCACTACAAATTTCAAAGATGTTGTGAGGAAAGATAATTTATATTTATAAGTAAAAACCATGAAAACTATCAGAATAAAGTAACTTGAAAATATTTTTAAATGTATCTAGAGTTTGCAAATTTTTTAGGTCGTTGTTGTTATACTAAAGGCAATGCCTTCCAAACTTCAACATCCATACAGACTCATCACCTGGGGATCTTATTCAAATGACAGTTGTGATGCAGTAGGTCTGACAGGTGAGGCCTGAGGTGCTGCACTTCTCCTAATCTTCGAAGTGAAGCTGTTATTCCTGCTATGCAGACCACACCTTGGCAAGCCAAGCAATAAGGACACTTCCATGACTTCATCATGGACATAATATACAGAAGAGTTTTAAAAAAGTGAAAAAAAAACCCTGCTGTACGTTGGTCATAATTAAATGAATAAAATACACCTTAAATTCTTGATCCTTTTTGGAAAGTGACAGAAAGTGGATGTGATAGTATTGACTATGCAATCAAACGTGGGTTGGTTCCCATCTTTATTCCTGACTAGCTGTGGAATTAGTGCCTATAAATTCTCAAGTGTACATCTAGAATATTATTAACACTTACTTCATTCAGTACTCGTGATTATTAAATGAGACAATACATATAAAACACTTAGAAAAGTTCCTGGAATATCATAATCCTTAATAAATATTACTTTAATGAAGATGGGAAAAGTTACTGACTTGGAGCTAGAAAAATTTGAACTTTAATTTCAGTTCTTTTGTTTAAGAATTAAGATACTTTAACTCTTTAAAATTTTTAAAACTTTCTCATCTCAATTTCAACATTTACAAAATTTAAATAATTACATTCATTGCAAAAGTTTGCTCAGATTAGGAGAAGACAAATGAAAATATATATTAGCCATAAAACTATGCAAGTTAAGGGTATAATTTTTGCTTTGGGTGTTAAAATTTTGGGCAATAATTGCTTTTAAATTTTCCAGTTACTGGTAATGATTTGGCAGTAAACAAGTAACTTTGCTGATTCATTTTTTATCTTACTTTTTTCAGAGTTCCCCACAAAATTTTGGCAAAATATGGGCAAATGAGAAACTGGTCAGTTCTACATATATAATATTTTATTACTTATTAGAAGAGGAAATAAAAGCAGAAACATTCACAGGTAAATTTTCCTATTATTTTAGTGATACATCAAGGCTAGTAGTACTTTATGTCTCTTGCTGTGCTTACAGAAACATCATATATTTTATTTGGGAACAGGTAAAAGGAATACATTCTGTCATACTTGAGCCCTAACAAAAGAGACACTCAGTAAATAGCTGTTGAAGAATGAATTCAAAGGAAGTTTATTCCTGATTCTATTTTTCTCTTGTGATGTGTCCTTAAAATTGTACTTGGTCTGTTTATTCTTCAGATTCAATGCAAAATGGGACCATCAATATAGAACTTGCTACTTGGAGACATTACAGTGAACTATGAGAATGAACCAGAGTGATGACAGATAAGTGTTTTGAACTGATTTCTAAAAAAATGTTCCATAGAAACACAAACCTCTCAGGGCATGAAAGTCCTTTTGAAAGTGAAGAAAAAGTAGCTGAGAGAGAGAGAGAGAGAGAGGTTAGTAATGAGGAAAAGGAAGATCAGAAAGGAGGGGAGGTTAGAGATCAGGAGTTACAGCCTCTTTCATTTCACAGAGGTAGCACCAGGCAAAGGCACTGCTAATCTTTTCTGGTTGCAGTGAAAAGGTCTCTTATTAGATTTCATTAATGACTTAGAAAAGGGAATAACCATCAGTTAATTAAACAAATAGGCAAGAGTTATGGACACCCATAAGGCCAAACATACAGAGGTTAGAGATATAAGAAAGAACTAACTCAAAGAATGAGAATCAACCTAGGAAATTGAAAATTAGTGCATCAAAGCCAAGCTATGATGTCCGAATTAAAATCAATAATCTGTGATTTCCTTTAACAGAAAAAAAGTTGTATTTTCTAAAATTCCAAAATCAACGGTGTTATTGTAAATACCAATGAATATACCTATGGAAAGTCAAAATACTGGACAGAATGGAAAGAATATCTATAGTTTGTTATGATCATTTAATTTGACAGTTAATATTATTTCTATAATTCTAGGTATTTATGTGTATTCCCGATAAAAATGGCTATGGGAAATCTAACCAAGAATAGACTAGGTAGATTATGGCTTAATTCACTGAACTATATGAACATAGTAAGAGAAACGAAGTTAAAAAGGTGGACTGGTGTCTCTAGACAAATGAAAAAAAAAAACTTTCTCTCAAGGATGACAGATAGGGAGGTACTCAGCAAACACTTATCCTTTTATCCCTTTCCTGTTCAATATTGTAGTGACATGCTAATAGAAGTTAGAAAAATGTCAGTGTTTTTGTGTAAAAAAAATTCTAAAACACAAAGAACAAAAATAAAGGAGAATAAATTGTTACAGAGTTTTTGGAAATCAAAAATATCTATCAAAATTTAAATTTGTATACCTCTGGACAATCCAAGTTTAATTCTAAGACTCTGTCTTAAGTTATTATTTACATAAGTGTGAGGCATACATTTAAAATGTATAATATTTCTTACAATATTATTTACAATCATGAAAAAATCAGTAGCCACCTAAGTATACCTTCATAAGGACATTTGACTATTTCTGTAGTATGAAACAGTATGCAGACGGTAAAAAAAAGAGATGACATCCATTGTGCATCATATGTCATGAGAAAATTGAATTTTAAAACCACAATCTGATCTCACTGCAAACCTACTAGAATGGCTAAAATCCAAAGCATTAGACAACACTAAGGCTGGAGAGGCTATGTAGCAAGAGGAACGCCACAAAACAGAGTGGTAAGTATACAAACTGGTATGACAGTTTGAAAGAGATTGGTATTTTCTTACAAAGTTACACATATGTTTGTCATATGATCTAGCAATAGTACTCCTAGGTATTTACACAATGAGTTGAAAACATATGTCCACTCAAAATTCTGTACATGAATGTTTAGAGCAACTTTATTCATAATCACTAAAAGTTGAAAGCAATCAAGAAGCCCTTCAATACATGAATGGATGAATAAACTGTGGTACATCCAGACAACTGAATAATATTCAGCCCTGAAAAGCAATGAGCTATCAAACCACAACCAGATATAGAGGAAATTTAAATTCATATTGACAAGTGAAAGAAGCCAATCTGAAAAGGCTACATTCTGTATGATTCCAACTGTATAACATTCTGGGAAAGGCAAGAACATAGAAGCAGTAAAAAGATCAGTGGTTGCCAGGAATTCAGGGGAAGGAGGGAGGGATGAATAGGTGGAGTACAAGGCATTTTTTAGGGCAGCAAAACCATTCTGAATGGCATTGTGATGGTGGATACTTGACATTATGTATTTGTCAAAACCCATAGAACTGTACAATACAAGCAGTCAATTATAGTATACACAAAGAACTCCAATGTAAACTATGTACTTTAGTTAATAATAATAATTATAATGTATCAATATTATTTCATCAATTAAAACAAGTATTCCACACCAATGAAAGATGCTAATAATATTAGAAACTGTGTTGGGAATGGGGAGGCGAGATACGGAAGTATATGGAACTCTGTATACTCTGCTCAATTTTTCTGCAAACCTGAAACTGCTTTAAATATAGTCTATTGATTTTTTTAAAACTAATCCTGTTTGAAGAAATCGATTTTTTTGTACATGACAAATTGGGTAGGTATAATAAGTAGATTTTCCTTTAATATTTCTAAGTGGATGGAATTATCAAAAAGAAAGAAAAAAGCAAGTGAGAAACAAGGAGAGAGAAAGAGTAAGTGAAAAAGAAATCAAAAAAGAAAAAGAAAGAGAAAAATAGAAAAAAGAAATAAATCAAGAAAAACCTTTATGTTACATGAAATTAATGGAATTTGGCACTAATTGTATGAAATATAAAAACCGGACATATATTGTACATCTCATTTGTATTTTGTTCATTTTGTATTCTTTCTCTATACATCATTCAGTGTTTTGCTCAACACTCTTTGTAAGATTTATCCATATAGTCATGCTTATCTATAGATTGTCCATTCTAGTTGTTGTATAGTAGTCCATTGTATGAACATATAATTTATTTATTACACTATTAATCTTATACTATTGATAAACATGTCGGTTCTTTCTGATATCTGGCTAAAAGGAGCTGTGCTGTCATAAACGTTGTATTACATGTCTTTTTTATGTTTACAAATGTGCTCTTTTCTGTTGGGTCTATGCCTAAAAGTGCAAAGTTTTCCAAAGGATTATACCAATTTCCATTCTCACCAGAAGCGTGTAAGAGTTCCAGCTGCTCCTTGGTCTTCCCCATACTTAATATTTCCTGCATTTGTATTTTATCTGTAATTGTAGTTGCATGCTATTATTGAACTTTGATTTCAATTTTAATTTTCCTGATGAATGATTTTGAACATTATTGACAATTGGGATTGTATTTATTTTTGGCCATTAGGATGTTGTTGAAAATGATGTATCTATTTATGGTTTTGGCCATTTTTGAATTGTTTTTTTCTTTCTTACTGATTTTCACTGATCTTTTCATACTCTTTTTTTTTAAATTTCAGACTATTATGGGGGTACAAATGCTTTGGTTACATAAATTGTCTTTTCACTGCCCGAGTCAGAGCTACAAGCGTGCCCATCCCCCAGACAGGTGCACTGCATCCATTAGGTGTGAATTTACCCATCCCTTTCTCCCCCTGCCACCTGCCCAAAACCCTACGAATGTTACTTCCCATATGTGCACATTAGTGTTGATCGATTAGTACCAATTTAATGGTGAGTACATGTGGTGTTTGTTTTTCCATTCTTGTGACACTTCACTTAGAAGAATGGGTTTCAGATCCATCCAGGATAATACAATAGGTAGTTCACCTTTTTTATGGCTGAGTAGCACTCCATGCTATACATATACCACATTTTTATTAATCCACTCATGTACTGATGGGCATTTGGGCTGTTTCCACATCTTTGCAATTGTGAATTGTGCTGTTATAAACATTTTCAGATATGTGAATTGTAAATATCCTTTTCCATTCTGTGAGTTGCTAAAGTTATTTGGTTCCATCAGGAAATGAAAATTAGTACTATATTATTATTGTATTTGAAATAAAATATTTTTACCTAATGAAAGAAGTAGATGGATAATAAGTTCTTATAGGTAAAATTGTTATGAACTGAATGTTTATGTCCTCCCCCAAATTTATATGTTGAAAACCTAATCTCCAATATAATGGTATTTGGAGATGGGGACTTTGAGAGCTAATCAGGTCAGGAGAGCATAGCCCTCTCGAATGAGATTAGTGCCCTCATAAGAAAACGTCAGAGAGCTAGTTCACTCTCTTTTCACTGTATGAGGATGAATCAAGAAGATGATCAACTACGAAATAGGAAGTGTGCCATTTTTGGCACCAGATCTGCTGATGCTTTGATGATAGGTTTCTGAGAGTCCAGAACTGAGAAAAATAAATCTTTGTTATTTAAGTCACCCGGTCTATGGTATTTTGTTATAGCATCCCAAGCTCACTGAGACAGAAGTATGGCATTAATTCAATTAATTATTTCAAATTAGGGTACATTAAATTCAAATATTGATTTTATGGAAAAGGATACACATGTAAGAAATTAATACCAAGATTAATTTTTTATAGCTCTATTTGTGTACCATAAAACTCATCTATTTTAAATATACAATATAATGTTTTTTTGTACATGTACAGAGCTGTGCCCTCACCTTCACTCTGATGGCACAATAAATGATCCCCAATCAAACTCTTTTCCTTCAATTCTCTTTTTTGGACTGATTATCAGCTAATCTTTCCAAAACAGTTTAATAATTCTAGTCTTTCTCTCAAAATGTTTACTGTTAATGTTCTGGTTTCTTTCAGTCAACAAATATTTACTAATTTTATTTACATGCCATAAAATTGACCTGTTTTATTATAAAATACAACAATTTTAGTATATTTACTAAATATATATGCAATTATGCAACATCACAATCTAATTTTAAATTTGCAATCAAAATTTAGAAAGTTACCCTCACAGGAAAGAGAAACCCTCTCCCCATTTACAATCATTCTCCATTGCCACTCCAATGCTAGGTAACCACAGATACATTCTCTGCCTCTAAAAGCTTACCTTTTTGAACATGACAAAAACATGGAATTTAGCAGTATATTACATCTGGCTTCTTCCCGTGGTGTATTATTTTTGAGTTTCATCCATTTTGCATATGCCATTAATTTTTGCCCTTTTCATTATTGAATGATATTCCCTTCCATACCACAGTTTATTTATCCATTCAACAGATGACAGACATTTGAATTTTTTCCAGGTTTTGACTATTATAAGTGATGCTATTAGGTACATGTTATATATGTTTTGGGGTAGACATGCGTTTTCATATCTCTTGGATAGATGTCTAAAAGTGAAATTGCTGGGTTATGCAGTAAGTTTATATTTTATTTTTTAATAGGCTGAAATAATGTTTTCCAAAGTGACACTTCTATTTTACATTCCCACCAGCAATGTATGGTGGTTTTAATTTATCTACATACTTGCAAATATTTGAGATTGTCTGTCTTTTTATTATAGCCAATATAATGGGTATATAGTAATAACTAATGGTGGTTTTAATTTTTATTTCCCTAGTATTACCTAGCTTTTTTCATATGCTTGTTAGCTATTTATATATCATTTTTATTGAAATATCTATTAAAATCCTTTGTTTATTTTTAAAAATTGACCATTTTTTTAAAGCAAGCTTTTTATTAAAGAATATGGACATAGGAAGTGCCCACCTCATAAGAGCACAGTTTGTGACTTTCAAAGTAATGTTATATTGTTTCCAATGGATTTGTTTTCTTTATCAAATTCTAGCAGATTCCCTTTCTTGTAGAAGGCTCCATAAATTGACCATTTTATAATTTTTAAAATTAGTTGTAAAATATTTTATATGTTCTTATATAATTGTTTTTTCAGCTATAGGGTCGCAAGTATTTTCTTTGAGTCTATGTCTTGTCTTTTCATTTTCTTAATAGCACCTCTTGAAGCATAAATACTTTTAATTTTGGTGAAATTGAATTTATCTTTTTGGGTTTTTTTTTATGGATCATTCTTCTGGTGTATAGTTCTAGCTCTTACATTTATGTGGATGATCTAAAGTGAGGGTCAAAGTTATTTTTCATGTGGCTATCTGACTGACTCACCATCATTTTCTTAAAAGACTATTCAATCCCCATTTAATTTTCTTGGCATTTTTGTATAAAATCTATTTATCATAATGTAAAAATTTATCTCTGCACTCTCGATTTCTTTCTATTGATTTGTATACCTATCCTTTCACCAACAAACACCCCTAATTGGTGTGATTTTATAATAAACTTTGAAATTACATAGTTTAAGTTCTTCGATTTTGTTCTTTTTCAAAATTGTTTTATCTATACTGGGTGCTTACTTCTTAATATACATTTCAGAATCAGTGTGCACAGCTACAAAAATGACAGCTGGGATTTTGATAGAAATGTCTTTCAATTTATAGCTCAATTTATCAAGAAACATCTTGACAATATCCTGTTTTGTTCTTATAAACATGGAATTTCTCTCCATTTATGTAATCTTTATTTCTTCAGTCATGTTTTGTACTTGTCTTACAATGACTTATTAAATTTCTGCTAAGCATTTTAATAGTTTTTATGCTCTTGTGAATAAATTGTTTCTTGAATTCACTGTTAGGTTATTCGTTGATAGTACAGATGCTCCTTGAGTTACCATGAGGATGTGGACTGATAAATTCATCATAAATACAAGAAATTGTTAAGTCCAATCATTCTAAGTTGGGGACCATCTGCATATAAAAACATAACTGATTTTTGCATATTTATCTTGCATCATAAAATTTTGTTACCTTTGTTTTGTAGGTTTATTAGTTTTTTCTGGATTTCTTATGAGTTTTTATATACATGATAATGTCTTCTAGTCGTAAAGACAAATTATAACTTTCTTTCCAATCTGGATGTTTGGTTTGTTATGTTTTCCCTTATTGCACTGCCTAGAACCTTCAATATTTAATCAATATGGCAGAAGACAATATATTTTCCTTCTTTCTGATAATAGGGAAAAACATTCAGTCTCTTAATATTAAGTATGATGTCATATCTGGGTTTTTCATAGATGTCCTTTATCATATTAAGGAATTTTTATATTATTAAAACTTTTTTCCATGAATATATGTTAAATTTTGTCAAATGTCTTTTCTACGTCTAGCTAGTTGATCATGTGTTTTTTAGTCATTTATTCTATAAACATGGTATATTGCATTAATTGATTTTCAGATTTTACAGCAATCTTGCATTTGTATAATAAATCCCAACTGATAATGCTGTATGATCCTTTTATAACATGCTAGATAAATGTTGCTAATATTTTGTTAAAGATTCTTGCATCTACATTCAAAAAGGATATTGGTCTGTAATTTTCTTCTCTTATAATGTCTTACTCTAACTTTAGTATAGGTAATACTGGCCTTTTAAAATGTTGATAAATGTTTTATCCTCCTATAGTTTCTGAAATATTTGCAAAGAAGTTATTATTTTTATATTTGATAAAATTCATCAACAATATCTGAACCTGGGCTTGTCTTTGTTAGAATATCAAAAAATTTATAATTCATTTTTTTACTTGTCATAAATCTACTCAAATTGTCTCTTTTCTTTTGTTTCTCTTTCAGTGTTTTCTGTCTTCCTAGTACTTTGTCTATTTAATTCAAGTTTTCTAATTTTTCGGCCTTTATTCATAATGTTCCATTAAAATACATTTTAATTATTATTTCTGTAGAGTCAATAATGATGTTCCTTCTTTCATTTCTGATTTTGGTACTTTGTATCTTGTCATCATTTCATTGTTTAGTGAAGGTTTGCCAACTTTGTACACCTTTCCAAAGAACTAACCTGTGTTTCATTAGTTTAATTGTCTGTTGTCCTGTATTTCCTGGTATTTTCTCCATTAATTATTATTTCATTTATTTGTTTGCTTTGTTTAGATTGCTCTTGTTTTCAAATTCCTTGTGGTGGAAACTAAAGTTATTGATTTGTAACATTTCCTCTTTTCTGCTATAGTTGTTTAAAGCTATTGATCTTCTAATTACTGCTTTATCTGCATTCCATAAATGTTGATGTTTGATTTTCATTCAGTTCAAGGTATTTTCTAATTCCCTTAAAATTTCCCTTTTGATCTATAGGTTATGTAAAAGTGTGATTTTCAATCAGTGATGTTTTCTCGTATTTCTTTTTAATTATTGATTTCTACTTTAAGTTTGTTTTAGTTGAGGAATATGATTTTCAGGACTTCAGTTTTTTAAAAAAAATTGAACTTGACTTAAGCTTGGCACATGATATCTCCTGGATAATGTTCCATGTCCACTTGAAAAGGCGGTGTATTCTATAGCAATTGGATGGAGTGTTCTATACATGTTAGTTAAGTAGTGTCAGTTGATTATGTTGTTCATATCTAATATAGTCTCACTAAGTTTCTATCTAGTTGTTCTATCAATAACCGAGAATGAAGCATGGAAATCTCCAACTGTTATTGTTATTTCATGTATTTTGAGGCTCTGTTATTGCGTTTGTAATTGTTACATCTTACTTATTGACTTTTTTTATACTTTATGTATATTATACTTCAATTTTTTTTTAGAATATTGTGGGGGTACAAACATTTTGGTTATATATATTGCCTATGCACTGCCCAAGTCAGAGCTACAATCGTGAACATCCCCCAGACAGTGCACCCCACACCCATTAGGTGTTAGTTTTCCCACCTCCTCCACCCCCTCCCACCTGCCTGACCCCTGATGAATATTATTTCCATGTGTGCCCAAAAATATGGAACGCTTCATGAATTTGTATGTCATCCTTGCATAGGGGCCATGCTAATCTTCTCTGTATTTTTCCAATTTTAGTATATGTGCTGCCAAAGCGAGCACAAACTATAGAGAATTGACTCTTTAACTCATTACAAAATATCCTTCTCTTTCTCTAAGAGTAAAGTCTATTTTTCTGATATTATTACAGCCATTTCAGCCATTTTATTATTTATTTGTATGCTATATCTCTTCCCATACTTTTACATTCAATGTATGTGTTAGTTTGAATTTATTTTTTTTCTCTTGGCAACAGCATATAGCAGATCTTGTTTTTTGATCCTATTTGACTATCTACTTGTTTGATTGGATTGTTTAGAAAATTCACATTTAACATAATTATTTTTCAGCTGAATTTACATTTGCTATTTTGGTCATTGCTCCCTGTATGTCTTCCACTTTTTTGTGTTTCTAGGCCTCCTTAACTGCCTGTTTTTATATTAAATAGAATTTTTTTAATGTTCTATTTTAGTCCCTTTATTTTTTTGTTATATTTTTGTGAGTAATTTTCTTGGTGGTTGCTTTCAATATTACAATAGGATTTTAATTTATTAAATCCATTTCAGATTAATGCCAACTTAGTTCCAATACTATAGAGAAACTTTGCCCCAATCTCATATCTATATATTATCACTATGTATATTATATTTAAATGATATAAATTCAATAATTCAGTGTTACAATTATTGCCTTATAAAATTTGTCTTTTGAAAACATTAAAAATATATGAGAAAAATATACTTATAGATTCATTTATATTAATCCACCTATTTATTATTTATGCTACACTTTATTTATTCCTATGAATTCAAGTCTTGTCTCATACAATTTCTTTTCATCCTGAAGAATTATCTATAGATTTTCTTATAAGGCAGATATTCTAGCAACAAATATTTTCAGTTTTTTTAAAATGTATGAGTATCTAAATTTCCCTTTCATTTTTAAAGGATAGTTTTGCTGGATATAGATTTCTTGGTTGACACTTTCTTTTTTCTTTTTTGTTTGTTTACTTTCCTTTCAGCCTGTTTAATGTCATTCCATTCTGGTTTCCATGGTTTCAGATGAGAAGTCAGCCACTAATTATATTGAGTTTTCCCTGTACATGATAAGTCATGTTTCCTTTGCTTTATACAATATTTACTCTTTGTATTTCAACGGTTTGACTATGGTTATGTATGAATTTATTTGCAATTCTTCTACTTTAGAGCTAACACGAAGTGTACTTTAATGTGTTTTGTCAAGTTCTTCATCATAATTTCTTCATTTTTTTTCCTGACTTTTCTTTACCTCCTTTCCCTCTAGGAATTCTTTGCCATAATTGTCAAAATGTTTAGTGACCCACAGTTCCCTAAGGCTCTGTTTTTTTTTTCAATGCACACTATCTGGGTGATGGGCATGCTTATGACTTTTAACCTAGTCTTTATATGAAAAACTGACATATTGGTAAAAAATATGAGCTCATATTTAGAGAACATATTATTAATTTTAAATTGCGGGTATTTACCTGCCTTGTAATTTTTTCCAATGTAGAATTCAGAATGGATATTTGTTTTTTAAAAACTCTAAAACAATAATTCTGCAGAGTTGTTCACTAGTACTTTTCACATAGTTTCCATTTCGTATTATTACAAACTAAAATAATTTCCCTATAGTATACAAACTGAACTATTTGCATTAGAAAATTACCTTTAAATATCTTAAAATATTTTTTTGGCAAAAGACCATTATTTACTATATAAAGGGTAATAAATGTAACTGTGTGTGTATTATAATCATGTAATTTAAAGTTGTACTAAGTCTATGCTTGGAGGATTGTTGAATTGAGATATTAAAATAGGAGAGAAAAATGAAAAGGGACTCTAGGGATTTAATTTGTTTGAAGGAAAACAAGGAAAATTTACTTAAAATACATATGCCTAACTGCAATCTAAAAATGATTTTAGATTTAAAATCTTAATAATGTATGTAATGTGTGCTTTGATAATTCAGCTTATCTAAATTTCCCAAATACATAATTAAATACATAAATAAGTTATAACACATTTGAAATATTTTAAGTTACAATTATCAAACAATAACAATATCTAACATTTGTTTTGGGCTTTATCAGGTCTATAGGTACTACCTAACTTAATCTTCCTTATTACACTAAGAGATAGGTACCACTAAGTGCACTTAAAAGATGAGAAATAAAGGCCTACTTAGATATTAAATGACAGATAAATTATGATATAATTTAATGAAATAAGTACTACATAGTCACTAAAAATTGTATTGTAATAGTATAATTAATATATGGAAAATATTCCTAATAAAATAATTAGATTAAATAATAGTTATTTATGAATTTTGGTATTGTGAAAGGTTAAAATTCTATCCTTGATTATTTTCTTTATTGTCCATATTTTCTAAAATTGAGGTGTATTTTTCTAAATAAGACAATAATTTTACTTATTATTTCATAAAAAGCAGACATGAGAATCTTTTTTAAACATAAAAATAAGTGATTTACTGTACATTAACACTTCTTTGCCTGAAAAAAACTTAATGAAGTATTAATAGATAATATTATTTTTATTATTCTCACCCTTTTTCAGTTAACAATCTAAGGCACAGAGAGATTAACTTACCTAAGATCACAGGTATAAGTGGCAGAGCTAGGATTCAAACAATGGAAACAATTTAGATTCCTCGGCTAATCCACTAATTTTCTACCTCTGCTAGGACTATTGTCATTCTTTATTTCCACTCTTTGTTTGTTTTTCCAGACATTCTTTAACTCAGTCTTCAATATACGCCTTTTAAATATTTATTTTATATTTGCAAGAGGCAGAGCACACTGGGGCAGTTCCTGTTTTTTGAAGCAATGTGATGCATGGTATTCTATAAATATAAAGAAAGTCTACGTGGAAATTAGAATCATCATTACATTTTCTTCCTCTGCTGAACTCTGCAGTCCCTTATTGCACTGGAGTGGCACTGCCAAGAGAAAGGGTGATAACATCATGCATCTCAGTTGACCTGTGTCTCAGCCTTTTTAACACAATCATCCTTTCCATTACTTCAGGATTTCATTTAATATTCTTTGCTGTTAAAATCATTGTAATAGCAGAAGCAGGCAGAATTAGCAGTTATAGACATATGTTCACTTCTCAAGTTATATTTTTCTTCAAGTTATAGAGCATTTCGTAAATTTGAATAAAAATGTAGATCTTAGTTCATATGCTGAAGTGTGTTTTGAATTTGCAGTTAAGACTGTTTATTTCAACACTTAGCAATCATTCAATCCACTCCATAAGATTAAATGAGCAAAGTCACCAATATGTCATAAGCCTTTGGGCTTTCAAAGTTATTTAACGTATTATTGTCATTGATGTTCATGAGAGCTAGTTAGATGTGAAGCATGGTTTTGGAGCTGTAAGTTAATTCATGAAAGAGAAGTTTGTAGAACTTTAAAGAACATATAACGTTTTTACCATATACATAATTAACTAAAATTGAATATCATTAAAATAACAATCACTACAAACACAAATAAAAACTGTTTCTTATGTTTGTCAAGTAAAGGTAAAAGGGATTTTTAAATAGACATATAACTTTGATTAATGTCCACAATAAATTCAAAGATCAGTTCTGAGTTTAGAGTTAAAAAATAAAATAAAATAAGGTTTTGAGGCAACACTGTCTTATATGTATATTTCTATGAATTGTCTCTTATACAATTAAATCTCAACTGTGAAGATAAACTATCTAAAAAATACAAAAAACAAAATTAAAATTTTGCAATTTAAATTTAATAATTTCATTAGAAATAGGTTCTTGAAGGTTAAAATTTGCCTGTTAGCTAACTCTACTTTCAAGAAGATGAATGGAAATTTTAATTAAGTAGCTAATTCCAAAAATGACATGATAGTTTATTTTAGCCCAACTAGCAATTTTCTTGAAAGTTTAAGATTAGTATCTTCAAATTATCAACCTCAATATTTGAGGTGGAGAATATAGCAAAAGTTAACTTTCCAAACTTGACCTATAAAAAAGTTAACTGTTTCTGAGAACATAGAGAATGTAGTTTTGACAAGAATTAGATATATTCACATCAAGCTTATGAAATATTATAAACCAGATTGATGTTTTATCATCATAAAAGTTAAAACATTTTTACACATTTTAATTGCTCAACATGAATGATATACTATCTATCAATATGGTGACTCTAAAGATAAATATACTGATTCAGAATAATTATATAGATGCACATGATTCTAGAGAAAATAAGAAGTATCACATTAGATTATACTGTGTTCTATCTAGCCAAATTTTGTCTCTAAATGTTGTGTCAAGGAACATTTGTGGGTGGAAAGAAAGGGAAGGATGAAACTGGTGTAAGATTGAAGCAAGAGGAAAGTGAAATTATGTGAAAAGAGATTCTCTATTTAGGAATGATGGGGGGAACTCCCTAAAGAAGTCTTTCAGTTGCCAACCAAAATAAAAAACTGAGAATGAGCCTGCTTTGTAGAATGGAACTAATGACCACCATGGAAATAACCATGGCCCTACCCTCTTGCAATAGACATTGTAATAGGGGCCTGGAGGCGTGTCACAATCCCAAACCAAATGAGTATTGAGAACAGGGTTTCCTCGTGCATGATTTTGATTATCTTTTTGCACTAACTGTACCATTAGACAGGATAGACACAATAGATAAACACTCATTGAAACAAAAAACACTTTAGATGGTCAGTCCCTCACTTTCTCATCACCTGAAACTCTCCACGTGGCCACCCAACAGCATGACATCTGTATTCTATCAGAGCCAGTGAGAAGAGACAGAAAAAGAGAGAGGACCCAAGATGAAAATTGTAGTGGTTTTTAAACTAATCTTGGAACTAACACCTTATCGCTTCTTTCATATCCTCTTTGTTGGTAGTGACTCACCAAACACAGCCCACACTCAACCCCACACACAAGGGGATGGATACCAGGAGGTGGAGATCATCCGAGCCCATTCTGAAGGCTGATCTCCAAGTCTGCTCCCAACAATACGCTTGACAACAATCCACGGTTATGACTCAACATAATTTAAACCTTACAAATGAAATTGTAGAATACTGAAGAAAACATCAGAAGTGAATTACTTTGTCACATTCTGCATTGTACAGATTAGAAAACAGAGAACCAAAAAAGAAACATGACTTGTTAGAGTTAGAGATAAAATGAGAAGAAAGTTCTGATGGTTCTTTCCATTAAATTATCCTATAAATAATCAATTTATAAAAATTATTTTGAAATTATTTTAAAATTATTAAATAGTTGTCCAGAAAGGTTAATGAGTTCCCATAAAATTTTCACCTAGCATCCCCCGTATTAACACCCTGTAAAATCATGGTACGTAAGTAAAATAATAAATTAACACTTTTTAGACTTTACTTACATAATATATTATTAATATTTAAAACTCTTTAATCAGATTTCATTACTTTTTTCACTAATGTCCTTTTATTTTTCCAGGATCCAATTCAGAAAACCACATTTTATTTAGTAATCATGTCTCCTAGTCTCCTACATTCTGTGACAGGTTTTCGGAATTTCCTTGTTTTTCACGACCTTGACACATTTAACTGGTCAAGTATTTGGCAGCATGTTTCTCAATTTTAGTTGTTCTAATATTTTCTCATGATTAGACTGGGGTTATGAATTTTGGATAAGGATACAGCAGTGGTGAAATTACATTGTCATCATATAACAGGTGGTATATCATATCAACATGCCTGTGACTGTTGTTCACCTTGATTTCTTGATTAAGGTGGTGTCCCTCAGGTTTCTTTGCTCTAGTTACTATTTTTCTCTCCCCATACTCTATTAAAGTCACTATATTCAGCCCACTCTAAAGGAGAGGGTAATTAAATGCCACCTCCTGAAGAGAAAAATATTAAATAGTTTGTGAACATACTATGAAAGCACTATAGCAATTAATCAATAATTTAGAGAAGTTACTTTGAGGCTTTGCATATATATTGTTTCTCTGTAAAATTTTGCACTTTCTATTTCCCTCATGTCTTCTCCATATGTTATGTGGAATATGTCTGTAAAAAAATTTGTACCTTGTCATCCCTTTATTTATTCAATCATGTATTTCTATCAATATGGATTCATGAATATTTCTTTTATTATTTGGGCAATAATCCAATGCATTGTTATTTTTTAAAAAAAATATCTTGCAAAAAAATACCTATTGCAATCCAAGAGACAAACACAGTTAATGAACTGAAGTGCATGAATATGTAACAAGAAAAATATTCTGATTTTCAGTTCTTCAATATGAATATTACTTTTCACTTTAATTGATATACTATTGTAGAAATGCGTATACAATTAACATGGATATATGTTAAGTTGTTTCAGAAATAATCATGCTCTCAAAAATAATTTTTGAATGGCTATTGATGAATAATAAACAAAATAAGTAATTCTGTCAATGAATAACTTGATAGAATTTTTCTTTTTTAAAATTATTTTTATATATTTAGGGGGTACAAGTGCAGTTTTGTTACGTGGATATATTGCATAGTGGTGAAGTCTTGGCTTTTCATGTAAACATCACCCAATTAGTGTACATAGCACCTATTAGATGATTTCTCACCCCCCCACCCTTTCAATGTCTATTGTTCCACTTTCTATGTCCACGTGTATACATTATTTAGCTCCCACTTATAAGTGAGAAAATATGGTGTTTGGCATTCTGTTTCTGATTTAATGTCCACCAGTTGCATCTATCTTCCTGCAAAAAAACATTATTTCATTCTTGTTTATCACTAATATTCCATGGTGTGGGTGTTTGTGTGTGGGGGGATGAAGGGGTGTATATATGTCACATTTTCTTTATCCAATCATCCATTGATGGACACTTAGATTGATTACATATCTTTGCTATTGTGAATAGTGCTTCAGTAAACACACAAGTGCAGGTATCTTTTTAATATAATGATTGTTTTTTCCTTTGGGATCCCACCCAGTAGTGGGATTGCTAGAACAAATGATAGATCTATTTTTCGTTATTGAGAAATCTCCATACTGTTTTCCATAGTGGTTGTACTAATTTACATCCCTACCAACAGTGTATAAGTGTTCCCTTTTCTCTGCATCCTCACCAACATCTATTGTTTTATAACTTTTTAATCATGGCCATTCTGACTGGTGTAAGATGCTATTTCATTGTGGTTTTAATTTGCATTTCTCAGATGATTACTGATGTTGAATATTTTTTCATACGTTTATCAATAATATTTTTCACCCATAAGATGTCCTGGTTTCAACAATAAAATAAGTATTATTATAGCTCTGTAGGTAAGCATATCATCCTTATAAAAACTTAATTTGGGTGGTGCAAAGGCAATATATGTAACCAAAGTGTTTGTACCCCCGTAATATTCTGAAATTTAAAAAAAATCTTAATTGATGTGTAAATAATCAAGTGGACCTAAGAAAAGAGTTTATTTTTTTCCTGAGTCAGGTAAATTATCTCACTTTTCTTTGAAGGTCAGCTGGAAATTACAGCATCAGCACCAGCTCATAGCAAATTATTACCCTTAACCTTTCCTTAGGAAGGGAAATCTGTGGAAAGAAAAATGTTGCCTAGAAACACTGAAAAATGTTCAGAATAGAATGAGCAAGAACAATCTGCCCACTACAAGTAAGTATTTAATGGTTACATGTCCTACGATCTGCTGGGAGATGTACCCCAAATATATCCAAGATTACCCTACTGCCAATCCTAATTTTACCCTGTTCACAGTATTAGTGAAAATCATCATGCTTATGTGTGGGGGAAATAGTTAATATATGCTGTGAAATTATTTGGAAAGAAAAATTGATTTTGAGCACAGCAAGATATTATTTATTTTACTATTTTTTAACAGAAAACAAATATTATTTTCTCTTTTTCCCCTCCTGTCTTCTCTTTTAAATAACTTTGCTGCTTCTTTTGCTTTATGGAATTTGGCTTTTAAATCTCACACTCAAAATTCTGAAAGAGAATTGCAGTCTCCTATTCTAAACATTTTAGCTAGACAAAACAAAAAAATCTGAGAAAATCTGGCATACACAAAAGAGAAAAGTGCATAAGAAGAAACAAATTATTTAAGGACCATCATTCTATTGTCTGCTCTGCTATTGTATTTTCACATAAAATGTTTGGAAAATCTACTTGCCTTAATATTCACAGTGAATGCTTTATTTAATTTGCCCCTTTCAGAAGAATTTGGAAAAGTTGGAGTAGAAATGCTGACTTTTATTTTAAAGTCTACAATTGGAAAGATACTAAATGCCTGATGGCAGCAGAAAAGTTCAACACCCAAATGGAAACGTGATACCCCGTTATGGAAGCACATGAAAATACAGATAGATTTGTCTCTGGGATTTCAGGGGTCCTGATCATGTTTCTATTATGCACTTCTTTCTCCGTGCTCAGAACTGCTCTCGTGGTTCTGAGAATAACATTTGCAAACTCAGTGTCTTTCATGATGATAACTTTTTAGCCTTTCTACTGTCAAACGTTTTTAGCAAACTGTGTAATATCTGCTTTTTCCAATCATGAACATAGACAGTAGTTTATATTTTTGTGTATTTACTTCCCTGTTTAAACTTAAAATCTGTTCTATGTTATATAGAAATAATATCCACAAAGTGAATTGTTCTATTATTTCATAAAAATATAAACAGATTTATTGTAAAGTTTTCGCTATTATTATTTAATTATTTTACTGACTAAAATGTTGTCTTTCAACCTGTAGTAGTTTATCTACGTATATATAAATATTCAAATATCTGTAATATATTATGTAATAATAAAGTAAATGCAATTTAAAAAATGTTATATATTTATGGCTAATTTTATATTTTTCATGTGAGAAAACTGAGATCCGAGAAGAAATACCTTGTCTTTCATCTTCCATTAATTTAATGCCAGAACCACCATTATACTTCTGTCACTGACTATGATCAGTTTTTACAGTCCACATCTATATAAACTTTCTTCTCAATGGTCTGTTACCAATTAAAGTCTTTTATTTTCAGAGTGTTAACATTTTCAAAGGGCAGTAAAGTGTTTGAAAGACAAAGAACTTTTAAAATATGTGCCAGTCTGTTGAACAAAATCAATTACGATCATTCTCTTTGTGCAATAGCAACACAAATTTAGAAATTACAAACATAGTATGTAGGTTAAATGTAGATTTTTGCATATTTTAATCATTTGAAATAATTCAAGGGAATGAATTTTGATATATTTTTAATGTAAGAATGGGTATGAAATTAACTTATGAATATTACAAATCACTGAAATAAAAGGGGCTGAGTGTGGTGGCTCATGCCTGTAATCCTGGCACTCTGGGAAGCCGAGGCAGGAAGATCGCTTGAGCTCAGAAGTTGGAGACCAGCCTGAGCAAAAGTGAGACCCTGTCTCTAATAAAAATAGAAAAATTAGCTGGGTGTTGTGGCGCGTGGCTGTAGTCCCAGCTGCTTGAGAGGCTGAGCCAAGAAGATTGCTTGAGCCCAGGAGTTTGAGGTTGCAGTGAGTTATGATGATGCCACTGCACTCTAACTGGGGTGACACAGTGAGACTCTATCTCAAAAAAAAAAAAAAAGAAAGAAAATAAATTCCTTAAGACCTTGACATCTCATCTCTTGACCTACTTGATACCTTTAAGTCAAATACAGTATATGAACATTAATGAACACAATAGTTGTAGCACTGAGTTTTTGTACTATGACATATGAGCAATTTTTAACTTAAATTTTAGTTTTGGAATTCCGTTGCGATTCTTAAGGAAAAGTGTTTTTGATTATTTTCTTTGAGATAGCCTTATTAAAAAATGGATTGGTTTAGAACATTGTTTTGTAGACTCTAGTAACTTGTCTGTTTATTTTGTCAAACCTTAACTAAATCTGAGACAGTTAGGCTTGTGTGGTAGCAAGTAATAAAATAAATAAACAAGCCAAGAAAACTCTAGGTATCTTAGGAAAAAAACCAAAATTTATTGTAAGAACTTTCAGTTAACAAAGACATCTGACTTGTAGAAATGGAGAAGTCAATGTCTCCCCACCACCACACCTTTCTCATTCATATTTATTCTTACCCTTCTCAGAGCACATAAGCTGAATTACTGTTGGCTCACTTAATTTAGATTTCTCAGGATCACAAAGCCATGCTTACAAATCTGACACCTGTGCTGGTTAGTTTTACATGTCAATTTGGCTAGGTTATCGTGCCCAGTTGTTTGGTCAAATACCAGTCTAGATACTGCTGTGAAGGTATGTTTTTAGATGTGATTAACACTTAAATTAATACATTTTGAGTAAAGCAGATTGCCCTCTATAATGTTGAGTGGGCCTCATCAAACCAGGTGAAGGCCTTAAGAGCAAAACCTGAGGATCTAGAGGTAAAAGGAATTCTCCTCAAGACAGCAACATAGAAATCCTGCCTGAGTTTGCAGCCTACTGGGACTCGTGAGCCCACAAAGAACATGAGGCAATTCTTTGAAACAAATCTCTCTCTTTCTCCCTCTTTTTCTCTCCCTCTTTCTCCTGTCCCCAACCCCTCCCTCTCTCTCCACTCTCCCTCTATGTATATTTATGTGTGTGTGTGTGTGTGTGTGTGTGTGTATGAACATGCCTGCATACATGTGCATGTGCATTTCTCTGGAGAACTGTAATATAATATCTAAAATTGTATGTTCTTTTCATGATGACTACAAAGCCTTTTCTGATTAAATTTATTAAACATTAAAGTCTGAAGAAAAAATTGTTGTGTCTATTTTCAATTTTTCTAAAGGTGAGAGTATTAAAACAATAATGTGTGAAAATTCAATTTCTAAAAGAAAACCTCTTGAATTAAAACTCCACTTTTTCTGTTTATTGTTTGTGTGACTTTGGACAAATCATATGATCATAAAAATATCAGCAGCCTTATTAGGCAATAACAATAATAACTATAATACAAACTTGGTTAAGTTGCTAAGATATTTAAACAAAATAATGCACGTAATGTGCTTAGCACAGTAACTGGAGCAATGTAGTGGCTAGCTTTCAATAAATATTTACTTCTATTACTATTTTAATATTGATAATAATAATGAGATTTCTTATATACAAGTTGACATAAGAACAAACATAAAGTTAAGATGTAATTTATATACAATGTCAAGGTTACACTGAATTGTTAATATTCATGAAATTTTCAATTTATTTATAAAAGTTTTAGATCTTAAATAACCTAACATTAACCTCAAGGATACAGAAAAAGAAAAATGAAGCAAGCCAAAGTTACCAGAAGGAATGAAATAATAAATATCAAAACAGAAATAAATGAAATATAAAATAGAAAAACAATATAGAAATTGACAAATTAAGAGTTGGTTCTATGGAAAGATAAACAAAATTGACAAACCTTTAGCTAGACTAAGGGGAAAGAAAAGAAAGAAGACTCAAATAAAATCAGAAATGAAAGAGGAGACAACAACCAATGCCACAGAAATGAAAAAGACCATAAGGAACTATTATGAACAGTTATATGAGAGAAAATTGGACAACCTAGAAGAAATAGATAAATACCTAGACATATACATCCTTCCAGGACTGAATCAAGAAGAAAAAGAAAGCCTGAACAGACCACAAAGAAATAAGAGGATTGGATCAGTAATCAAAAACTTTCCAAAAAGAAAAGCCCAGGATCATATGGCTTCATCCATGAATTTAAAGAATTTAAAGAGTTAATATAAAATATTTAAAAAATTAATGTCAATTCTTAAACTCTTCCAAAAATAGAAGAGTGAACACTTTCCAAACTCTTATTATGAGGCTATTATCACCCTGATACCAAAGCCAGAAAAAGAGATGACAAGAAAACAAGCCAATATCCCTGCTAAACATGGATGCAAAAATCCTTAACAAAACATTAGCAAACTGAATTCAACAACACATTAAAAGGAGCACGCACAATGACCAAGTGGGATTTATCACTGAGATGCAGGGAAGGTCCCTCAAATGTAAATCAATAAATGCAATATGCTATATCAAAAGAATGAAAGATAAAAATCACATTGTCATCTCAACAGAGTCAGAAAAGCATTCATCAAAATTTGACACCTTTTCATGGTAGAAACTGAAGAAATTAGGAGGAATTTACATCAACACAATATAGGCCATATGTAATAAGCCCACAGCTAACAGCATACTCAATGGAGAAAACCAAATTTGTCCTATAAGATCTGGTACAAAACAAGGATGTCCAATCTCACCATTCCCATTTAACATAGCATTAGAAGTCCCAGCCAGAGCACTTAGGCAAGAAAAAGAAATAAAAGACATCCAAATCAGAAAGGAAGAATTAAAATTATATGTTTGTAGATGATATGATCTTATATTTAGACAAGCCTAAGGACTCCACATAAAAAGGTTAGAACTAATATATGAATACCACAAAGTTGCAGGATACAAAATCAATCTATAAAAATCAGTTGCATTTCTATACATTAACAATGCATTATCTGAAAAAGAAATTAAGAAAACAGTCTCATTTATAATACCATAAAAAATAATAAAATACTCAAGAATAAACTTAACCAAGGAGGCAAAGGACTTGTACATGATAAAATTCAAAACACTAATGAAATAAATTAAAGCGGGCACAATTAAATGGAAAGATGTCCTGTGTGCATGGATTAGAATAAATAATATTGTTAAAATATTCATACTACCCTAAGAAATCTACAGATTCAATGTAATTCCTATCAAAATCCCACTGGAATTTACTACAGAAAAAAAAATTCTAAAATTTACATGGAACCACAAAAAAAAAACCCACAAATAACCAAAGCAATCTTGTGCAAAAAGAACAAAGCTCGAGGCATCACAATTTCTGAGTTCAAAATATGTTACAAAGCTATAGTAATCAAATGTGTATGATACTGGCATTAGAATAGACATATAGACCAATGGAACAGAATAGAAAGTCCAAAAATAAACCCATGCATATATGGTCAACTGATCTTTGACAAGGGTGCCAAGAATACACACTGGGGAAACGACAGCCTCTTCAATAAATGATACTGGAAAAACTGTATATTCACATGCAAAAGAATGAAATTAGACCTTTATTTCCCATCCCACACAAAAATAAATTCAAAGTGGATTAAAGATTTAAATGTAAGACCTGAAACCATAAAACTTTTAGAAGAAAACATAACAAAAAACTTTCTGGACATTGGCCTTGGCAATGATATCTTGGATGACACCAAAAACATAGGCAACGATAGTAAAAACAGACAAGTGGGATCACATTAAACTAAAAAGCTTCTGCACAGTAAGTGAAACAATCAAAGAAACGAAAAGGCAACATGCCAAGTAAGATAAAAATATTTGCAAACCATATCTCTTATAAAAGATTTATATCCAAAATATATAAGGGACTCCTACAACTCAATAGCAAAATTAAAAAAAATAATTTCTAAAAACCTGATTTAAAAATGGACAAAGGAACTGACTATACATTTCTCCAAAGAAAATATACAAATGGACAACAGACATATGAACATGTGCTCAACATCATTAATCATCAGGAAATGCAAATCAAAACCCCAAGAGACATCACCTTATACCTGTTGGTATGTCTTTTATTAAAAAAACAAAAATAACACATATAGACAAGGATATTAAGAAAAGGGAACCCTGTACGCTGTCAGTGGGAATGTAAATTGGTGCCACCACTATGGAAATTCCTATGGAGTTTCCTCAAGAAACTAAATATAGAACTATATGATCCAGTAATCCCACTTTTGGGGTCTATATCCAAGTGAATTGAATTCAGCAAATCGAAGAGATATCTGTACTCTCACGTTTATTGTAGCATTTTTTACAGTAGCCAAGACATGATAGCAACCTCATTGTCCATAGATGGATGAAAGGATAAAGAAAATGTGTTATATATATGCAACGGAATATTGTACAGCCTGAAAAAAGGAAATCCTGCCACTTGCAACAACATGGATGAACCTGTAGGACATTATGTTAAGTGCAATACACCAGACACTGAAGGTCAAATACTACATGATATCACTTATGTGATAAATCTAAAGTAGTCAACCTCATAAAAGCAGAGAGTGTAATGGTGTTTTCCTGGGACTAGAGGAGAGAAAAATGGAGAGGTATTAGTCAAAGTGCACAAAGCTTTTGTTATATAAAGTAAATAAGTCCTAGAAATCTACTATACAGCATAGTGATCATAGTTAACAATACGGTATTGTATACTTAATTTTATGTATTATTATCACTAGTAATGTTCATCATCATCATCATAAATAAGAGAGCAGGAGTAACCTATTGGAGGTGATGGATGGGCTTATAGCACAAATTGTGGTGATTGATGGTTTCACAGACGTATAATTATGTCCAAACTCATCAAGTTGTATACATTAATTATTTAGAGCTTTGTGTATTTAAAACATTTCTTTAAAAAGTTAAATGTACATCTACCATATGACCCAGCAATTTAAGTCCTAGATTTTTATTTAAGAGGAGCAAAACATAGGTCTATAAAAAATGTTAATAATAAATGTTTATTGCAGCTTTATGTGGAACAGCCCCAAACTGAACATTATCAAAATGTCCATCAACAAGTGAACGTATAAACAAACTATGGTGTAGCCATACAGTGAACTACTACTCAGCAAATAAAAAGAATGAACTATTGATACATAGTACAACATGGCTGAATCTCAAAATGATTGTTCTGAGTGAAACAAGCCAGGTAAAAAAGAATACATATTGGATGATTCCATTTATTTGAAGTTCTAAAAAGGCAAATTAATCCATAGTAACAGAAAACAGATCAGTGTTTGTCTGATAGTAATGAGGGTGGGGATGGGCAGCATAAAGTTTTCTCAAAGAGGCACGAGGAAACTTTTGGGGGGATTGGTACATTTATTTTCTTGATTGTGGTGATAGTTTTACAGGTGTATTCATATGTCAAAACTTATTAAATTGTATACTTTAGATGCATGTATTTTATTATATGACAATTATAGCTCAAAAAGGCTGTTAAAAAAGAGGCACTGAATCTCCTTCAAATGTTAGTGATGAAAAATATAATTCTTTTCAGTGGTAGATAGTTCCTTATGTCTAAGAGAAAATGGTAGGGAAAAGAAACTGATGAAGAGGTCTAGATGGTGGAAATTTAGACAAAAAATAAATTAAACAGTAGTTTAATTTATTTAATTGTAGTTTCCTGTGGTAGTAATAATATTGGAGATTAAATACCAGCTGGATTCAGAGGGAAGGGGAAGTGGGTAAGCACTCTTAACAGAGAACAGAGGCTGGCCCATTTTTTCCTGAGCAAGCTATGGCTGATGAGACCATAATGTCTGAAATTTAACTTGAGATATGTTTTCTTGTTTTCCACAGTAAATATTCTCTGCAAACCACATGATTTTATTAAAATTCTATGGCACATACACAGAAAAACAAAAGTGTTTTGGGAGGCCTGCCTTTTTTATGTGAAAAATAATTTACTAATTTCATCAATTTAATTGTATATTCTATTCTTACTTTAACTTGTTTCCCAAGTAATGAATTTATTGTCCCTAGTAAATGTCCACATTAAAATCTTTGTCTTTTTATATAGTGTGTGGCCTTATAGTAAACACGAAGGAGGAAAGGAATACCTCAAAATGCTCATGATGCTGTATTCCTCTACTTTTATTTGAAGCAACCTAGGTGTTTCAGGTTTACTCCGTCAAACACTTTTTTCTTTGAATCCTTTTTCTTTTCCTATCATTACATTATTTAACTAAAAAAATTTTTGCTTAATTATATACTTAAAAATTTACATAAAAAAGGAATGAAAAGATAGGTCTCATTTTGCCTCATAGATGAATGAATTCAAAAATAATTCTTTAGTCATTCACTTCACCTTTTGATCATTAAGGTATGCTTTGGGCTTTCTAGCTATTAAATTTTAAATTCTCCTGTTTCATCTCTTGACCAAATGATGTTTCTTTTAATATCAGTGGAGCCCACATTACTTAAATTACCATTTTCACAGTTAACATTCACCTCAAATTACCTGTAATATGTCAAATCTTCACAACTAGGATTATGTTGAAAATGGATTATAGTCAGACAACAGATTCCAGAGCATCATTCATCTTCTCTAGAGAGCTCATTAACCTTTAAAGGTTTGTACATGATTCCATAATTATCTCACAATGGGATTTTTATTTCTCTTCTATTTTATCAGGTTGCCCCTTTGTATGGCCCACTATGAGACTGACACTGTTTTATCTGTTGGAGCTGGCAAAGGTATTGGAAACACAGAAAAGAAATATTATATATATATATATATATATACACAGAGAGAGAGAGAGAGAGAGAGAGAGAGAGAGAAAGAGAGAAATATATATATATTTCTCTAATCACCATTCCATGTCTCAGGAAGGAAATATCACAGCTTCTTACACATATAGAATAATTTTTAAGTGACTTAAAATAATGGGCGATGGTATTATATTCATTTATCATAAATATTTTTCCAACTCTTATTGAAAACCTACTTTTCTTGTAGGGTTCATTCATGTTGTACATTGTATATAAACTTTTCCTGACTTTCATCTGTACGCACCATTTTTTATGTTCTTAAACTTACAGCTGATTACCATACTTCACATTACTCTTACGAATAAAAAATGCAACAACACTAAAAGATATGTTTATTATTCCCAGTGTTTATGTAATTTATTTTAATTGGTGGTAAAAATCCATTTTTTAAGAAAATATTTCAAAACTTGGAATTCATGGAAAAAACATTCCTTTCATCGCAAAGAGTCAGAGAGCTTTTTTCTTTTCTTCTGCTTAGTGTCACCCAAATTGTGTCGCAGTATTTCATTGTGTTAATCTCATCTAATCTCTTCGTTTACATAAATTTTACCTTCAGAAGACAGCAAACCAGTTGTGGGTAAGAACTGAGGTGGATATTTTCTTTGTGTTTTCCCCAGTATCTAACCAAATGCTAGGCATGAAATACGTATGTCATATATTTTTATTGACCAAACTAATAACTTACTCAAGACAAATGTATTAGTGACCCTTCCAGGTAAAAATTTAGGCATAGCATAGCATCCTTTATAATGATTCAAGTAGTCTTTGTGTGAAATAACTAACTTCACAGATTTCATGATCATAGAGTAAAATTGTCAGTAAAGATAGCCCTTTTGAATCCCTGCCTTTTCCAAGTCAAGATGCTCGATACCTTGAGCATTTTTTAGTAAATCTGAGGCTTGTTTAGCAGTTTCACTTCCTATAATATAAAATAAATCATTCTAGATACAAATACCTACTATTTGTCTTAAAATATTGAACTACTGAGAGGGACCCTCTCTCTTTCTTTCTCCTTGTCTCTGTCTCTCTCCCTCTCTCTCTCTCTCTTTCTGTCTGTATTGCTTTCCACCCAATTTGGCTCTTTGGTGCCAAATTCTTCTCAGAGCAGATTCTTGTATAAAATTTTTAAAAAATCCAATCATTTCAAACTAATACTTTTCTTGTGGCAGGATATGTCCATATTGATGCTATAAGGTGAATTTTAGAGTCTTTTGCCAATTCATTATTGGTATTTTCCATATTGTCAACATCAACAGATCAAGAACATAGATTCTGCCTGGGAAGTTCTGGGATGATGTCATTGTATAAATAAAAAGGTAAGAAACAAAAAACAAAAACAAAAAATAAAACAAAAACAAAACATAATTACCATCAATAAGACAATTTCCAGGTATGACAACAAGCTGTTTTCAGATTCCAAGTGTGGAGTTTATTGAAATATTGGTGATTTCAGTGAGATTATTCCTATTATCCATCTCTGATAATGTCTCTTCCATATCTTCCTGCCCCATTACAACCATTCCAAACAGCTCACTCTTAATTGCCATCAGAATAATTATATGCCATTTGGCAAGTTACCTAACATCTCAGACCCTAAGTTGGATACTCTGCAAAATGAAGATAAAAACATACTGACCTTCTAAGTTTGTTTTATAATTTAAGAAAATAAATATAAAACCCTGTGTACACATCCTAGATTATAATAAAAATTCTATATATATGTTACAATTAGAATTAATATTCTATTCTTGAGAGTAATTTTCTGAGATTTCAGGGTTAATAAGGTTTCAGTAACAGTTACAAGTTAAATTTTCTATGTCCCAAAATTTATACATTGAAGTCCTAATTTCCCAGTACATCAGAATGTGACTGTATTTGGAGATAGGCTCTTTAAAAAGGTGATTAGGTTAAAATAAGATTGTAAAGGTGAACCGTGATTCAATATGACTGGTGTCCTTATGACAAAATGAAATTTAGACACAGACAGTCACAGAGGGAAGACAATGTGAAGACATAGGGAGAAGAAAGCTATCTATAAGCCAAGGAGAGAGGTCTGGAATTTAGGCCTTTCAGAAGAATCCAACCCTTCCAACACTCCTTGATTTTGGACTTCTAGCTTCCAGAACTTTGGGAAAATAAATTTCTTTTTTGTAAGCCACCCAGTCTGTGATACTTGATTATGGCAGGCCTAGAAAGGTAATATAGCAATAAATAAAAGAAAACCACTCAAACTTTCTAGAATAAAAGAGCTTATTGTAAGGACATAGATATAAATCTGTGATCAGGAAATGAAATAAAAAGTTGAGCTTTATGGTGAAAAATGTTATCAGAAAAGTGGTAATATTCTCTCTTTCCTCAGGGTCAACATAGTATCCTTTACTTCTGTTTCACTGTGTATGTCTGCTTGACTTTCTGTTCTTTTTAAATTGGAATTCATTGCCATATTAGTCAAGGTTTACTCAGGCAAACAGAATCAATTATATGTATTTCAGGCAGGAAAGGATTTAATATAAGGAATTAAGTGCTTACAAAACATATGGAGGGGCTGGAGGAACACAGGTCACTGAGAACTGCCAATGTTCCAACATTTCAAGAAGTTTAAGGAATCATAGAAAACTAGTACTGTTTATCTTTTTGAATAATGAAGTATATAATTAACTGAGGATGATGAAAAACACTGACAAAATATTATGTCTGGTTTTTTCAGAGCTCACTTTTTTCCCAGAAAAGTCTTGGTTTTTAAAAAATATTTTTATTTACCAAATCACATGCACTTTCTTCATACTGGCATAACTGGCAAGAAATTCTACAAACTATATTTTCCTGGAGTTTACCCCCTGGTAATAAAAATATCTCACATTTGCGTAATTATTTCTTGCATGCTCCATTTAATTTCCCCACCCACCTGTTAAGGTCTTAAGGATGCCCCAGAGCAACACGTGCTCCAGATAAGACTCCCCTCACCCCAGGTACCTACACCTGCATTGAAGACAACCAGGATGTTGCTCAGCAGCTCTGAGTGCTTTGGGTAAACTTGCCCCTTACTTGGTTTAATGTAGTCACTTTGTAAATTAGGCAGATATCTCAAAACTCTACATGTTTCTGGCAAGTTCACCATTGCCTACCTTCTCATCCAACATTCACAACCTCACCTCCAATATCTGGTATGAAAAAAATCGTGAAAATCAATCTCATCATAGCTTTTGCCTAATAATATGAAACATCCCAGAAATACCAGGACTCCTGGGTTGTGTCTCATGCCCCAATATCAAATCCCTATATATTTCCCTGGCTTATGAAATAATATCCCACCTTCTGTACTCCCTATACTCCTTCCTTGCTCAGTTTATTTCTGTGGCCCTTATCACCATCAGACATACTAGGTATTTTATTTATCTTTTTGCTAATTATTCTTTCTTCTTTACAATATACATTTTTGATGTAAATAATTCATGGTTTGTTTTATTCACTGCTATATCCCCAGTGTTTAGAACAAAATTTGGCATGTAGTAGGGGTTCAAAAAATATTTGTTTAATCAATGAATGATTGAATGACCTCAAAGTTTTAATATTTACCACTATCTTCTAAAAGCGTCTGTGCTTTTTGTTTTATATCTTCAGGAGCAGGGTCTGATTGCTCCAACATAGCTCTTTGAGCAGGTGTTCATCTAATAGATTGTTTTCAATCCAATGGTGTCAAGTGCTTCTTTGATTGAATCAGCCCGTGGCTATACTTAAAGCAGCACTTTACATGGTACCTAGAAGACTTCTTCCAGGTAGCTAGGTGCATAGTTTCTCTAGAAGTTTCAGTGGATGGGTAAAAAAAAAATTAAAAAATACTAGTTGGTTATTAAATTATGTGTGTTCCATCCTACTCTGTGTCGAAAGTGCCCCAACTCACTACAAAAGTAAAAAGATGGGAAGTAGAAGCATTATAGGAAAAGATGGTGACAGACATGTCTTAGGTTAGGCTGCACTTAGTCTTTCTTTATTCAAAATGAGTATCCTTGTGGATCCCTTAAAAATACTGAACCTCTAGGTAGTAATTTAATGATTAAAACCTTAAATAAAATCATTAATTTTCTCTAAATGCTGCCATTATTGAGATAATTTGGGGCAAAAGAAAAAAAAAAGCCAATTTTTCCTCATAATTTGCTATACAAAATGAGATTATCTCTTCAAAATATTTCACAGGAATTTATAACAATTAAATCCCAATTGACTACTCAACTCAACTCTTAGTACTCAACTACTCAACTCTCTCACTTATTCTTAATAAACATTGGATTAATTACCTGGTCACAAGTCACTTGTGAACGGATAGGGCGAAAATTTAAAGTATTTATAATTTCAGTTTATTGCTTCCAAATAAGAGCTTAATAAAAACAGTCTTAATTTTAAAATAATAGTAAAATTTATATAATATTTATTCACATATTTGTATACTTGTGATTGGTAGAATAAATGATATTTTTAAAAATGAAATTATCAATTATTAATAGTTATTATTCCACTATTTTAGTTCTTTTCAACATTACTTTAGAAAGGTACAATTTGTATTGTGTATAAAAGGTATTTATGGAATACCTACTATGTGTTAGGCACTAATTGATATGGTAGGGAAATAGCACAGATAAAAACCGATGAAAATCCTTGGCCTCCATAGAGCATTATTCCAGTACTGGAGTGATCAGTAGACAATAGTCAGGCAGATGGTAGAATCATCAGGGAGTGTAAGAGGTATAGGGATAAATAATGTAGGGAAATGTGTTGAATGGGACCTGATTTGCCTTCTCATATAAGACAGTTCAAGCAAGTGTCCTTGATAAGATAATGTTGAACAGACTTTGGAAAGTAACTGGAGAGCAAAGGATGAAGGTATCTGCTGCAGGTGTCTACAAGGTACAGTAAACGTGTTCAACCATGAGTCGAGCACGTATTACATAGTAAATGTTTTAGTGGAAGATCAGAAAGAAGGAGGAGATAGATCTCAATTATAATGTTGAGAATAAGAATAAAGAATTTTGCCTTCAAGATACATAATTCTAAACAACTTACTAAATTCCATATAATGTGCAATTTGCCGCTAAAGTCTTGTTGATGTGGCATGAAAAATCAAATAATAACAAAATCTATTTTTCATCTAAATTATTCATTATTCATTCAGTTAAAATATTTTTACCTATCTAATAAACTGTTGTTTTAAGGTTAAGAGGTGATTATACTAGGCCATGTTTCATGCTATCATGACATGAAAAATATAATTAAGGAGATAAAGTATATACAGATGATTGTATAACTCAAAACAAAATACTATTTAGATGTCAAATGGTAGCTATATTTGACCATTGTATTGGGAGTATAAGGAGATCACATAAAACAAAGGTAGTCAGAGAATAGTATAATAGAGGGAAAAGGCAATGTCGTATATTATCAAGAAAACCTTTTATCTTTAAGGTGCTTTTTGAAACAGTAATGTTCAAAAGAGGAGGAAAGCATAAACATCTTTCATTAACAAAATCTATTTTGGCAGTGTTAGGAATTATCTTAAAAGTGGAAGATATTTTATGAGTTTTCTTAACAAAAGCTTCCAGAAACTATTTTTCAGAATTTTTTTAGGAACTGATGAAACTGCAAGAAACTCAAAAATACATATATAAAGTTAAAAACCTTGTATGGATATAAAGAGTAAACAAAAAAGAACAAACTTAATTGTAAAACATTTACCTATAGAGATTGAGCCAAGTACATGTAAACCTTACAGATACACTTCAGAATGTAGAATTCAAATGTGAGTTCATGGGTAGCTCTCCATGTTTGCTCACATCTCCAAGTATATTGACTCCTTTATGGAAAGAACCAAAAGTTAGTCACCTTTATATCCCTAGAGTCTCACACTGAAGTCTGCACAAATGGACATTTCAGATGCCTATTGAAAAAAATGAACAAAGTAATGACTATAATGCATCTTATAGTGGAGTTAAAAACTAACCTTTATTTCATAAGTGTGGACTTTAATTCACTCCTCTAATTATTTGAAATAATACCTCCTCTCTGAGGTTGGATGGTTTTCAAATGAAAACTGGTATCCACCTCTTACATGTCAACACTTTCTAATATTGTCTGAAATAAAGTGGAGTGCCAAAGGCACGGATGTGATATTTACACCTCGGATAAAGAAAGGGAGGGCCGGGCATTCGAGAAGTTCTCTTTCTGAGGGATTCCTAATGACTTTCAAAAAATACATTTGACTGTTTTTAAACATTTAAAGAAATAACAAGAAAAATATTCCATACATAAAGACAGGTACTGAGCAGGTTTGAAAATTTTTTAGCATAGCTAAATTTAGAATAAAGTAAAATCAAATATTGGCAAAAGACTACTAAATTCCAAATTCAATGTTAGGCACTGTGGACTGACAAAAGTAAGACAAAATTCTTGCATTCAAGAAGGCAGGTTTTTGAAGGTAATTTGAGGGAAGTATTATATCAGTGTCTATATCTGAAAAAGTTTTGCTAGCATATAAGCAAATATTCGTGCTAATAACAGAATTACTAAAAGACACAGAAATGAAAACTGATCTTACGTGTATTATATTGAAGTGATTAGTAAAGCAATTAAAAAAAGGGATGAGCCTTTTGTTGGACTTTTGGGGGGGAAGTTAATGTATAGATATATGTCAGAAAAATTTCTCAATAGCAAACTCTGGCTTAGAAAGAATAGTCCAATTTATTTACCCAGTCATATGATAAATCTACACTGTGCTTGCAAATACTTTCAAATTTCTGTTACGTTGCCCACCTCAAAATCTCCCTCTTTCATTATGTTGATTCTAGTCAAAATATTTAAAATAGTGTTAGGGTATGAGTGAATAATAGGGAAGAATGGGCTGAACAATTCATTCATTCAAAAAATATAAAACTATTAATGTTTTTTCTACACATTGGAATACAGCATTGAACCAAGAATGTACTCCTGCCCTATTGGAGTTTACATTCTGACAAGAGTCAGCAAGATTTTTCTGTAAAGAGCCATAGAGTAATTATTTTCAGCTTTGTGGGTCATGCATTGCTATAGCAACAACTCAACTCTCTCACTTATCACAAAAGCATCCATAGATAATATATAATTCCGTGAGCATGACTTTGTCCAGCAACATTTTATTTAAAAAAGCAGGAGCAGGGTTGAATTTGGCCTAGAGAATGTAGGATGCCGACCTCAGTTCTAGCAGAGTATTTTACAATATGTTAGAAGATGACAAGTCATTAGGGTAAAACAGAGAACAAGGTTAGGGGAATGGAAGAGGGTGAGTAGCTTAAAATCACAAATAAGATGATCGGAGTGGGCCTCAATAAAAAGGTGCTAGCTTAATATGAGCAAAGAATAGAAGTAAGTATAGGAAGAAGTTATACATTATACATCCATTTGCCAAAATTGTTCCAGGTAGATGGAACACCTGGTACACAAGAGTATGCCTGGCTTGCTTTGGGATGAGCAAGTTGGCCAGAGTTTCTGTAGTGGAGTGAGAGAAAGGTGGAAGAGAAGATGTGATCAAAGAATTTTCAGTATATATGATTGTGTGGGTCCTTATATGCCAATGCACAGTTATTTACTTTTAGTCTAAAAAATATAAGGAACTGTCATTCACAATTGTACATAGTGATAATTATGTGCAATTTTCAATCATAGGTTTATATAATAATAATTGCATCTACTTATACAATTGCCGAGAGCAATAAATTAGATAATGTAAGTAAATAATTTAGTACAAAAACTATTACATGGTTAGTGTTCAATAAATATTAAATAATATTATTAATGTTATATTTATTAATATCACAGTGAGTATATAAAGTAAATCTGGTAAGAATAACAAAAATACATAAAGTCTAGAGGCATAGAGGTGACTGGTAAAAAAAAGCAATTATGTTCTTTCTCTCTCTCTTGATAATATGTATTTTGGCCACTAGGATCTTATGGGAGGATGTTTACAAAAATCACACAATTATCCCCCACCGTTTATTTGTGTTCATTTGCTTTGAAACTCCTCCCACTGACAGATGAATACTTCTCCACCCTTTGAATATAGACTGGTTTTGTGACTTGCTATGGCCAATAGAAAGCAGTAAAAGGGCCATCTGAGTTCTGAGCTAGCCTCAGGACACTGTTATCCCCTTGTGAACAAGTACAGGGTATTCTAGAGAAGAACTATAGACACATAATCTCTCCTTAGTCCCAGCTGTTAGCAAGCCAGTCACCAGACATATGGGTGAAGCTATCTTAGACAATACAGCACTTAACTGACTGGAATCACATGAGCAAACCCAGTTGGCAAAAACTGAGATTTATTTTTATCAGCAAACCACCCATAGATTCATGAGGAAAAATATGTGGCTGGTGTTTTAAAACACTGGGTTTTGGAGTGGTTTACATACAATAAAGAATAACCAATAAAACTAATGTGCAGCTTGTATATTTCTTGAAAGTGGGCAATGAAAGAGTGAACTCCAAGGAATTAGGAATTTGGAACAATTTTGATTTAAAAAAAAGATTTTTGTGCCAATACCATGCTGTTTTGGTTGCTATAGCCTTGTAGTATAGTTTGAAGTATGGTAATGTTATGCCTCCAGATTGGTTCTTTTTGCTTAAGATTGCTTTGGTTATTTGGGCTCTTTTCTGGTTCCAAACAAAGCACAGAATTATTTTTCTACATCTGTGAAATATGACGTTGGTATATTGATGGGGATTGCATTGAATCTGTAAATCACTTTGGGTTGTATGGACATTTTAACAATCTCTATTCTACTGATCCATGAGCATATGTTTTTCCATTTGTTTGTGTCATCTGCAATTTCTTTCCTCAGTGTTTTTTACTTCTCCTTGTAGAGATGTTTCACCTCCTTGGTTAAGTATATTCCACAGGCCAATGGAATACAACAGAGAACCCAGATATAAAACCATCTATATAGAGCCAACTGATCTTTGACAAAGCAGACAAAAACATACACTGGGGAAAATAAGCCCTATTCAATAAATAGTGCTGGGAAAATTGGATAGCCACATGCAGAAAAATGAAACAGGACCCATGTCTCTCACCACTCACAAAAATTAATTCAAGATAGATAGAAGACTTAAATGTAAGGCATGAAACCATAAGAATTCTAGAAGAAAATGTAGGAAAAACTCTTCTAGATGTCTGCCTAGGCAAAGAATTTATGACTAAGACCCCAAAGGCAATTACAGCAACAACAAAAATAAATAAATGGGACTTGTTAAATAAAAACTTCTGCACAGCTAAGGAAATAATCAACAGAGAAAATAGACAACCTGCAGAATTGGAGAAAATATTCACAAACTAAATATCCAATAAAGGGCTAATATCCCTTTGTATAATCTACAAAGAACTCAAACAAATCAACAATAAAATAACAAACAACCCCATTAAAAAGTAGGCAAAAGACAGGAACAGAAGTTTTTTCAAAAGAAGATAGAAAAATGGCCAAAAACACATGAAAAAAATGCTCAATGTCACTAATCTTCAGGGATATGCAAATTAAAATCATAATGAGATATCACATTATCCCTGTTAGAATAGCTTTTATTAGAAAGTCCAAAAACAGTAGATGCTGGCATGGATGCAGAGAGAAAGTAACACTTATACACTGTTGGTGGGACTGTAAATTAGTACCACCTCTATGGAAAACTGTATGGAAATTTCTCAAGGAACTAAAAATCCACCTACCATTTGTTCCAGAAATCCCACTACTGGGTATCTACCCAAAAGAAAAAGAAATCATTTTATGAAAAAGGCACCTGCACTTGAATGTTTATTGCAGCACGATTCACAATTGTAAAGATGTGGAATCAACCCAGGTGCCCATCAATTCATGAATGAATTAACAAAATGTGGTATATATATACCATGGAGTACTACTCAGCCATAAAAAATGGTGAATTAATGCCTTTTACAATAACCTGGGTGGAAATGGAGACCATTCTCCTAAGTTAAGTATCTCAAGAATGGAAAATCAAACATCACATATAGTCTCTAATAAATTGGAACTAACGAAGGGGCACACATGTGCACAGATGGAAGTAAAAGCCATTAGAAATCAAGCAGGGGGTGAGGGGGTGGCAGGGGAGGGGAAAACACTTACTTATCAGGTACAATGAACACTATTCAGGTGATAGGCCATGTATCAAAAATATTTGTCCCCCCTTAATATTTTGAAATAAATATAAATGAATGAATTATTTTTTAAAACAGATGCCAGGTCAATTGAGTTATATCTCAGAAAAATCCCTGGCCATTTTCAAGATGTGCAGAGAAAAAAACCCTGGGCAATCTTACAGAAAGTACATTGACGTCAGTGCATTATCAAGGACCTCACACATAATCAAGAGAATAAATATGCCTTGTTATTTTGAATGTTAAAAAAAATATTTTGTGTACAGAGGTCACTTTACATATCTTCAATCTCCTTCCTTAATATTTGATATGTATATTTTTATAGTATGCTGGTAACTTAACTTTCAAATGGAAAAATTCAGATATTCCCATGGGAGTTGAAAAACTAACTATAAACCATGCAACAACAACCTGAGAAATTCATTACCTTATAGTGATTCATAAAAAAATTTTAATTACAATTTCTATGTATTGACTTATTGACTGTATAAAACTCCTTGTGTTGGTTGAGGCTGATGTACTAAAAGACAATTTGTGCATCTTTTTGTATAAAAAAAGAAGAAACCATAAAGAAAATAAGAAACCATAAAGAAAACAAGTAAGGTATATTATTCATCTGTAGTTTGTACTATCTTTTAACTATTTTTTATATATATATACACACACACACACACATATGTATATAAATATTCAGGGCTCTGTATTATAAAGTCTCAATGGAAATAATGATATGAAAATGTAAAAGTATTGAGAGTTCTCCTCAAGAAGTGTTTTGGTTATCTCTCCAAAACAACAACAACAACAATAATTGCATTGTCTCTAACAGTTTCTATGGGTCAGGAATTCAGGACGGGACCAGGTGGGTTGTTGTGGCTCAGAATCTCTCATATAGTTGCGTTCAGGTAGTGGCCAAAGCTAGGACAGCAGGTGGCTGAAGCATCTTTAAAATCACCAGGCAGTGCTCTCTCCCTCTCTCTCTCTCTCTTTCTCTCTCTCTCTCTTTGCTTGCTTTCTCGCTCCCTTGCTCTCTCTTCATAGTAGTACAAAGGTCTCTAAGGCCTTTCCATGTGGTCTTTCCTTATGGGCTAGTCCTACTCTGGGCTTCCTCACCTCATGGCCACCACAGGGTAGGGCTTCCTACATATTAGCTCAGGACTCCAAAATCTGTGTCTGAGTAAAAGAGACAGAAGCTCCATTGCCATTTGTGACCTAGCCTCAGAAGTCATGCAGTGCCACTTCCACAACATTCTATTAGTTACAAGGGAGTGATAGATACACCCATATTCAAGGAATGAAGAGTTATCCTCTAACCATTGCAGAAATGGCAAAGTCCCAATGTAGAGGAGCATGTGGGATGGAAGTTATTGTGCAGCCTTCTCTGGAAAACACAGTGTGCCAGAGAAAGCAGTGCAATTAGTCCAAATATTATAAATAGATGTTCCTTCCTCTCTGTACAATTGTGGGAGTTGCTTCTCCCAAGGGTGCATTGAATGTTATCAATACTTCAAAATCTCATTCATTCTTTTCAAATAAGTAATATATTTTTTTTCATTCCTAATTGTATAGCTACTTTGTGAGGCTGCGGCTGGAAAGTAGCTAATTTGTATCTTATTTCAGTATTATGGAACTTCCTGGATACCGGCACTAGCAAAAATTAGGAAACTGGTCAAAGATTTGAGTATCTTGGAACAAAAGCACTAGACACAAGGTAGACTGTAGGTTATTTATTAAAACAATTACATAAATATTTAAAAATATTTCTCTTATTTCAATTAACTATAAAAATATACTTTCTATTTGCATGGTGGATCTTGTAATAGCCTAAAAAATCTAAACCTGCCTTTTGTTTTTGTCCTACATGAAAAATAATTGGATATGATAGGCTTCTTTTATGTAGTTTAAAATCCATGAAAAATGGGGGCAAATTAAGATGGTAAATGTAGTATGCTTTTGTTTATGTTGCCAATTATAGAATTCCCTATGTAACAATAAAAATGAAATGTATCTTCAAAGTAAAGAGTTTAAAAAACGCACTATTTTCATACTATTAATGTTATATAGGAAAAATTTGCTCTACAAAAATACACTTATCTGCATTTTCATGTTATGTTCTAATTATGAAGATATTCATAAATAATTAATAACAATATCTTAGCACTATTATTTATTATCACTGAATATCATTGCAATTTCCTGTATTTCTGGAAGGAAAACACTACCATATAGAGGTAAATGCTTTCAAGTGAAAGGTTTATTGTGAAATGCTACAGATCATTCACAATTTTAAACCTCAATTCAATAATAAAAGCATGTGTTTAACCAAGTCTTTGCCTAACTCAACTTGAACAGTTTAATGTAACTAGAACAGAAGCTCCACAAGGGCAGGATTTTTATCTGCATTATTCACTCATGCACCCCAAGCACTAGAGTTAGGTCTGTCCTATAGAAGACTGTTATATCAGGTGATTTGGGTACTAGTGTGACATACCTTTGGCCTATCTTTGATTTCAGCTCAACTGTGCCAAAAGTGGTAATTCACCTTGGTTATGAGCACTAACCTCAAACATATTTGTGAATTTTCCACATGTGTCCCAGGACCTCGCCCAAAGCTATGGACCTGTAGACCTTGGATAAATTTCATCTCAGAAGTGTAGGGGATAGATCTCCAATACTAGCTAGCAAATAGACTCTGGTAGATAATGTTCCAGCCTTTTATTTTTCAGTTCGATCCTCCGAGAGGCATTCACTCTGCTTCTCAATAAAGACATTATCTGTAAAGAACGTGGGATTACCCTTCAAATAAACTACCTACACCCAAGCCCTTATCTCAAGCACTGTTCTGGAGAAACTTGAACTAAAACAACACTCTATATGTACATTTAGTAAAGGCTTTTTCTTTGTTTTATAAACAAGTTTTTGGCACTTCAGTTATTCAAATTACATATGACATCTTTAGTTTTTGTGATAAACTACCCTAGTCAAGGTGGAGATCTTAAAATGTGTATCCTAAACAAAGGGAGATACATAAAACATTTACTCTAATAACTGCAATAAAATACACTTTGCAATAAGTGCCTTCCTTTGCTCTCTTAGCAAATGTTTGAAAGAAGAATGAATAGAGAATTTGCAGTTTTATTTTCTCCAGTTATTTTGTAAATTGATATTATATAGGTTGACTTTCTAGCACTTGAATATAAATGGATGATTTGGTGTCTTTTGGTCAAATGAAAACATAATTGAAATCTTCAAGTTCATATTTTAATACATGTGCCCATTCATTTTTTACATTAATTAAGCAGTTATTTATTGAGCTTATCCTTTTCCAGGTACTGGGAGGTATAGATAGCACCTAATTCTCAAGAATTAATGATTGTGTGAGACCGAGATATATATATATTTTTTTTCTTCACATCAAAATGTAATAAATTCATACTTATATTTTATATAATTTAAATAAATCAGTCAATTATAGAAATATAAACACATGCAGTTATTTCATTAATATATTTAGTTAGAAAAAATGAATTGGTAAAAAATATAACTTATTAGGCTATAGAGAAACAGTACAATACACATGTAATTCAAATTTTGCTCAATACACAGGAAATTCATTGGGAAAAATTTCAATGTATTTAGATACAGATCATGGATTAAAAATTAAAGAATTTTTTTTGACAGAAGATGAGTAGGCAGTGAGACCAAACTAAAAGAAGGTTTTATAAGACTAATTGAGTTTATACCTTAAAATAAGAGTTGTATTTCAAGAGAACAGTTTCATCATTGGAACTGCAGACTAATTCCTCCATAATAACTGTCACTGGAATGTTTCCAAATCTTTTTTTTTTTTTTTAAGAATTAAGGGTTTTTTTCCCCTATATTTAGCCATTGTTTTACTATTAAGAATGTGAAATAATCTGTTGCTTTAAAGGTGAACCAATTGATTTGTCAAAGATCATAATCCTGCCTAGAGAAATAAAAAACAGAATAGGTTGGTGAATCAAAAGATACTTTTCAAATTTTATTGTGGTAAGCATATGTTTGGATCCATACTTGTTATAGTTTGCTGCAGTTTTAAGCCACTTGCTTAGGTGGCCACATTGAGTCATTTCTAGGTGCCTACCTACCATGAAAACATAAAATTTTTCCTGGCATCATAGAAAATTAATAACCACATCAAACCTCCCTGTAGTAAAATGTGAATGTATATGTGTGTGTATTTATTACTTGTGGAATAGTGTGTTTAACACTTTGCCTTTTGCTGGTGATACAAAAATGTACAATGCACAATTAGCTCAAGATTTTTATAGTCTAGTGGAGCAACACAGACAAGGTATGGGAAATGTCAAAAGTTGAAGTACTACTGGTGTAAGTCCTAGATGACATGGGACTACACAAGAAAGACATCAATACCCTATCTCAGAATATTTCACAAGACAAAAAACCTAGACAGTTTGTAGATGTAGACAAGGTGAAAAAGAGGAAAATGATATTTAAGGATAATTGAACAGCTTTTACAAGGGCTAAAGGCAAGATTTATTTGTAAATTTGAGTATATTTGAGGTATATTTGAAGAGTTAATAATTAAAAATTATTGAAGCTGAGAATTTGAGGTAGTGAGTGGGGAGACAAGAGGATAAAGAAATCAACAAAAGTCTAATTGTACATAGATTTATAAAACTATTCAAGGTGTTTTGTACTCTATCCTCAAAGCAAAAAGGAACACTGAAGGATTTTAAAGGCAAAAAGTAATATGAACAGATTGTGTTTTAGACAGAAGTACCCATTATTTAGTCTATAGTTCTATCCATTGAACTATCTTTATCCTTTCTAAAGGGGGATCTTCTAGGCCACCCACAATAAATTCAGGGATGGTCAATTCTCAATACTAGAAGGGAGTCCATTTCATTTAACCAAAATTACTGTACATCCTAAGCAGTAATTAGAATGGTAATTGTTGTTTGATACTAAAAAATAATTCATATTAGGCTCCATTTGATATGTCAAGGGAATTTTATCAATTACCAGACTTACTAAAACCAGTAAATTTGTTCTTCCTTATGTCTCTTATTATTAATGTATTTAAGTTTATAATGCTTAGAAACATACAGAAAATACTAAGCAATTTTATTTTAACACTATAAGCTTTTACTGAGATTATTCTATAGGTATTTCTTGAGCCAAAATTCCCCTTTCTTCCCACCTCTATGTCAAATATCATTTCAAATAGATAAAACCTTTAATAAATATGCACCATGATTATGGCATATATGGCATATACAGTTTTACTGATAACTTATCAAAAGGCAAATGTCTGCATTACCAATTATTAGAGATGCATCAAAGCCAAATATGGGACTCAAAAACTTTTCACTCAAAGTTTAAATCAACATTTAAGTTCACAGCATTAAAAAGCTGCTTTTCACTCATCTAAAAGCAAAAAAAAAAAAAAGGGACAGAGAAATTTTTAAGGCAAAAGACTTATATGATCTGAAGAAAAACTAGAGTATATAAAGAAATTTTAGCTTACTTTTAACAGACTTAAAAGCTGCTATTACAAGCTTCCTTGTGACAATATCTTAGGCCTCGTTAGCATGCCTTATAACAGTGCCTAGCATTTTGGTTTGTACAGGTGCTATATTCTATAAAATCTGTATATCTACTTTTTGAATGAGAAGAAGACAAGGAAGTAGAAGGGAGGTAAAGGATAAAGAAAACATTAAGGAAGAACAGGAGAAACAGAATAGTTTGCTATGTTTATTTTCAAAAACCTAACATACTTTAAGGGTTTGGTGTACATAAACTGCAGATCATCCTTTATGAAATAGCATTAATGCATATTAAATAACCAGTTAATTTTCTCTTTAAAAGAAAACTCATTGAAGCACAAGAAGGTAAAAATAATTATGGAAAACTGCTTCTTTGCTATATTTAAAACCAGTGTAAGAGGATGACAGTATTTTTTCTCTCTTTTCCTCTCTCTCCCTTTGGGGTATTGAATTAACAACTTAAAATATAAAATATTATTTCCATGAAAATCTTCCTTCCAACTCTTTATCACTGCTGAGAAAATCTCCTTTGAAATCAACAGGAGGAACAGGTACAGAAGAGCTACGTGAATATGTAGTAAGGAAAAAAAAGCTCATGGTGTTTTCTTTCATTTGATTAAATACTAAAATCTGATGTGAGATATTTTTGGTAGAAGGTATGGTACAAATATAATGTTTTGATTCAAAGTTTTTTGATTTATAAATTAGGCAATTGGGAAGCTTCATTAACTATGCCCTTTGAGTTTTGTGTGTCTGTGTTTTCCATTAGTCCACATATGTTTAGTAAGCATTTACTATATATCTTGTAGTATGCCAGGCACTGAGGGAAACACAATTAAGACCTAGTTATTGTCTTAAAGGACCAATCAGTAAGTAGATTGCTATATCATTTCTTCCTTCTATGCAGGAGAAACATTTCCTATCCACACTGTTTGGGAATGCAGAAGTCACTTGTTGGATTTATTTATTTCATCTGTGTTCAGATCTCTAGGTCTCCAGGGGCCTGTATTTTGCTTCCAATGGTTATCCTTAGGCTAGCAGAGCCACTTTCCCCCAACACAGAAAAAAATGAAGAGGCAGGAGGAAGTGTCTTGGAGAGTTTCCACCTCTCTAGCCCTCTCTTCATACACTCCTCCAAGATGGGACAGAGATGTAATTATGCTCCAAAGTTCCCTCAGGGACTGCAACAGGACTGATGCTGGGACTCAGTCTAAAGAGTTTTCTGGCTTAAAGAGTTAAATTTTAAAGTAGGATGTAAGTCTATATAATTCCAAATAATAGTTATTGTTTAGCAGAAAACCAAAATTGGTTAAAGTCTTTAAACTTGTTTGTGACAAGTCACAAGAGACCTAGTTAAATCTGAATAGAGTCAGAGAGGAAAGGCATCCACAAATATATGAATATTTATATTAAATAGAAAACTCTTCTATAAAACCCATAACAGGATTGCCAATGACCATCATCAGTGGTCCATATAGCTAAACTGGGCACTTGACTGAACTTGCATTATATCTCTAATTTCTAGTTGTGGCCATATGACTAAGCTTTTGACAATGATCAATAGAATTTGGGAGTAAAAGTGATGTATTACTTTTAAGACTGTCCCAAAATACTTCCTTCCCATAATCCTGGATTTCTTTTTATCCATGTGTTGCTGATTGGAAAGGACACTACACACATTTAGGAGGGTAGAGATACAAGATGGCAAAAGCTTGGCCCTGTCTAGAGTAGAGCCCCAGACCCCTGCTTGCCCCATCCTGAATGCATAATGAATTGTGTATTAAATGGAAAACACATTTTTATTGTGATAAACCATGGAAATATTTCACCACAAATGTATTACTTGCCATTCTCTGATAGGGATGTTGCTTACATTTCAGCCTGGTAGAATAGACGTGTAGCAGCATGTACCTTTCAAAATTTACCAAAAGTCCAACATTTTGAATTTCTATAGCCCCAAATAGGCTATTTTTATCCATCTTACATAGACAGACTATAGAATGATGGAACAATAGGTGGATATCAGGATAACCATGCTCGTACAAACTCTCTTTCACAATTTCTCTTTTAATAATATGCAAGGGAAACTGAAGGCAAATATAAAGGAAACCGTACAGCATACCCAGAAGACTCCTTGATGGGAGGTACTAAGAAGAAAATGTTATGCCTAAGTACACAAGCAAATCAAAGAATTATCTTTTAGATCGCTTTTTAAATTTGGGTTTAGTGCCCTGTGCAAACAGACCTTGGCCTTGATAGGGATGTTTGAATAAACTGAGCAAAAGATGTACCCTATCATAGAAGGCTACTATGACTGATATAATATTTTCAAGCCTCTGGGTTTTGGAGGTAGAGGTCATTGAATATTGACTATTTAACAGCTGTGTCTATACCTGCTGCAATAACAAAGCAGATTTGCAGAACTTAGAGGAGCATTAAAATATGAATCACGGACTTACAAGAAGACACTTTCATTTCAGTTTTCAAAGAAAGGGCAGTGATTTTAAGAGAAGTAACTCAAGCTTAACTTAATTAACTTAAATTAACTCAAAATTATTATAAAGCTAGGAGAGCTTTTGGGAAAGGGTCTAGCATTAGATTCTGTACCAACTGGCATGAATTAGGTATGGAAGATATAATCACTAAATCCTAATTTTAAAAATAAAATTAAGTTCAACGAGTTTAAAAAATCGAAATGTGTACTTGATATTGACTAGTGTAAATGTATCAGACACTAGGTTTATATTCTTAAATGTCTTATTTATTACGGTAAAAGCTCACTACTTACATATGCCCTAAATTTAGAAAAGCAAATTGAACCAGAGGAACCAAGGGATAGAGAACAAAATTTTGCAAGTAAATTGGATGTTCAATAAATAAGTACATTTGACATTCTATTTGTAAAAACAACTAATTTATGGAATATAAGGACATAATGTTAATAGTACCTCATTATAATGATCAATCTGACCAGATAAATGTATAGCTAAAATTAGACTTCAGAAAATATTGTAAGTTAGTATAGCACAATTGGGTAGTTTTTATTATTTAGTATTCCATAAACTATATGGCCCAACAAAAGATATGAACATTCAAAAATGAAGATAAAAGAGGGAAGATATATGAGGGTAATTTTGAATAGAAAAAATGTCATACTTCTCTGACAATCATTTCTTATTCAGTTGCAAATACTGACCAAGACTGTGGTCATGTATCATGTAAAAGTTTGTATCAATCACTGTCTTTATGCTACATAATTATATTTCCAACTAAATTGGAAAAATAGAAAGTTACAATTACATCTACAAAGATATTCAAGAGTATTGCTCTTTTGAAATGAAGCTTTTAGTTTTCCAAAAAGAAATCATAAAAATTATTTTTCTGTGCCATGATATTTATCAGATGAGGAAATTATAATGACTTGAATTAAAAAAATACTCTTCTTGCTTTTTTTCTCTGCAAGATTTGAAGTGTAAAAAATGCTGCACCAAAAGGCTTGCATATCCATTATGAAAATATGACCTGGCATGGATTGGTTTATCCAATCAGATCATAATAATAGTATGGAAAACTAGGCAATGGTCCTAGATAAAGTGTCTACTTGTAAAGGTAACAAAAAATATATATTGCTTTCTTATTACCCATAAGCCCGCTACATTTTTCTTTTTAAAGGTCAATCAATGACAACATGAACTTTTTCTTTTCCAATACTGAAAAGCAGCAATAAATTGCTTTCACTATACGTGGTAGAAGTGTATACTTTTGGATAAGTTTTAATTCCAAAAATCACAGTAAGTGACCTTCTTTACAATATCACTATTGTTTGTCTAGTTTCAAAGATAGTCTCTGTGACAGTATCCTCAAATTTCCACAATTCTGATATTTCTTGTCAAGTTGTCAGTCACACAGTGAATTTACATTAAAGCAGATTTTTCTTCAGGAATTTTTATTTAAAAGTTCACATATAATCAAAGGTGACAGAGGGTTCCATAAAATATAAGTCATGTCATGCATATTTTGTTTCAATTAAGGTAAACATTTGAAGAAATTAAGTAGGGCAAATATATGACTAAACATTTAAATTTTACCAAATAGTGTTTAGAATATTCTCTTTCCAATGAGCAGAATCATTTTTATTCCTCGGTAACATCACATATCCTTTCAAATATGTGGTGAATGCAATTTGTAAGATTGATATTGTTCAATCTGCACTATCTGGAAACATTCTGCAAAGGAAATTGCATACTACTTAGGTCAGAGTTGAATAAAGAGTTTACAAAGATAATTTAGCTTATTTATCAGCAAATGTATTATCCTTAAAAGAAAAGAATTTAAGCTGAAATCCCAACTACTCTTGTGTAGGTTAATTTCCCCTAAGGTGAAATTGCTTTCAGATGATTTTGATCAGGTTCTTTAAAAGCCAACCCCAGTGATTGTTAGATACTTATTGTGTTTCAGGAATTTCTTATACAACCCTTGGTTATAAAACAGATCCCTGAGCCCTAAAACTGAATTAATGAGTTAGAAACCCTGGAAGTGGGGAAAAAAAGTACAGTTTTGGAAAAAATGCCCCTTGTGATTCTTCTTGCACCAAAATGAAAAAATTGCTGACTAAAAATAATAATATAGTCTATTATATTTAGGCCATTTACTCACCTTCTTTCATATGCTCTGGAAATGACTGAAGTCAGTAAGAGTTTTTTCTTGATTCAGTTTTATAATCATACTTTTCAACTTATCAAAAAACTGCCTTTCTCTTTGCTACCAAATTCAGTATGATATTGGTTATGAGGGTACTACAGAGAAGTAGAGGAAATAACATGGTCTTTTGAGACAGATTCATTTGAATTTAAGTCTTAACTTACCTATTTTAAGCTTTGTGAAATTTGGCAAGTTATTCAGCTTCTCTGAGACTCAATTTCCTCTAGATAATGTTTGCCCAATACTGTAGTCGTGGTAACTAAGGAAGATAATACATATAAATTAGTTAACATAATAACTGCAATTAATAATCACTCAAAGAATAGTATTTCCCTCTAATATTTTATATCATGAATTGTCTGCCCTTGTAAGTAGAACTAATCATGCATACCAAGTTTAACATCAAAAAGCTCATCATGTGAGTCTTCCCTCCCAGATATCCATTTAGCTTGCTACTTTACTTTCTACAGAAGTTTATTAAAATGTCATCCTTTTAGTAAGAACTTCCTTAGCCACCCTGTCTAAAATTGCATCCACCACCTCTCTCTCCTTTTTCTATTAATTACTTTGCTCAATATTTTATGTCATCATCTAACATACTAAATATTTTACTTATATTGTGTGTTTAGTCCCTCTCTTCTGTTCTAGAATGTAAGGTCCTCAAGGGCAGATGATTTTGTCTGTATCTATCACTGTTGAATTTGCAGAACCTAGAATGCCTGTATGTGATAATTACTCCATGATGTAAAAATGACAACTGAGAAGCACAGCATGTCACAAATTGAAAGCCAGATTGAGGGGTAGGAAACCACAGTTTACTTTGATAAGCCAAGATTACATAGTAACACAAATGTTTTTTTACTTTCATCTGGGAACCTTGTTAAAAAATGAAGATTCTTGTTCAACAGGTCTCTGGCAGACCATAAGATTCTACATTAAATGCAAAATTGGCATCCAACTGATGCCGGCATTGCTGGTTTTTGGACTTCACTTTCCAAATCCTTTATTGTCATTTTAACAATGTTCACAACATCTTAACCAGGAGTACATTTCATCTCATTAAACCACTTTCCTTACTCATACATAAAAAACAACTCTGCATCCATTGAAGTTTTATTATGAGATTGCAATAATTCAGTCACATCTCAGGCTCCACTTCTAATTCTGGTTCTCTTGCTATTTACAAACAGCTGCAGTAACTTCCTCCACTGAAGTCTTGAACCCCTGAAAGATATCCATGAGGGTTTGAATAAAGTTCTTCCAAACTCCTGTAAATGTTGCTATTTTCACCTCCTCCTATGAACCAAAATGTTCTTAAGGGTATCTAGAATGGAGTATTTTACCCAGAAATTTTCAATTTTCTTTGTCCAGATCCATCAGAGGAATCATTACCTATGGAAGCTATGTCCTCATGAAATGTATTTCTTAACTAATAAGACTTAAAGATCAAAGTAAGTTCTTGATCCATGGGTTACAGAATGGATGGTGTATTATCAGGCATCAAACAACATTAATCTTCTTGTACATCTCCATGAGACCTCTTGGGTGACCAGGTACATTGTTAATGAGCAGTACTACTTTGAAAGTAATCTTTCTTTTCTGAGCAGTAGGTCTCAACAGCAGGCTTAAAATATTCAATAAACTGTGCTGTAAACTGATGTGCTGTCACCCAGATTTTGTTCCTTCATTTATAGAGCACAGGCAGAGTAAATTTAGCATAATTATTAAGGGCTTAGAATTTTCATAATAGTCAATGATCATTGGCTTCAACTTGGAATCACTAGCTGCTTTAGCCCCCAACAATAGAGTCAGCCTGTCCTTTGAATCTTTGAAGCTAGGCATTGTCTTCTCCACTCTAGCTATGAAAGACCTAGGTGGCATCTTCTTCCAATATAAGGCAGTTTTATCTACATTAAAAAATATGGTGTTTAGTGTAGCCACCTTCATCAGTTATCTTAACCAGATCTTCTGGATAACTAGTTGCAGCTCCTATATCAGCACTTGCTGCTTCACCTTATATTTTTGTGTACTGGAGACAAATTCTTTCCTTAAACTTCATAAACCAACTTCTGCTAAATTTAAACTTTTCTTTCTCAGCTTCCTCGCCTCTATCACCCTTCATAGAATTGAAGAGAGTTAGGGCCTTGCTCTGGATTAGGCTTTGCCTTATGAGAATGTTGTGGCTGGCTTGATCTTATATCCAGATGACTAAAATTGTCTCCATATCATCAATAACACTGTTTCACTTTCTTATCATTTGTGCATTCACTGGAGTAGCACTTTCAATTTCCTTGAAGAACTTTCCTTTGTATGCACAACTTGACTAACTGTTTGGCACAAGAGGCCTAGCTTTTGGCCTATTTTGGCTTGGACATGCCTTTCTCACTAAGCTTAATCGTTTCTACCTTTTGATTTAAAGTGAGAGACGTGAGAATTCCTTCCACTAGAACACTTAAGAGTCCATACTAGGGTTATTATTTGGCCTAATTTTAACTATCTTTTGTATATACAGGAATAGGGAGGCCCAAGGAGAGTGAGAGAGACAGAGCCCATCACTGAAGCAGTAAGGACACATACAACATTTATTAAGTTCACCATCTTGTATGAATGCAATTCATGGTGCCACCCAAAAGTAAGTTATAATATCAAAGACACTGAACACAGATCACCATAACAGATTATGAAATAATGAAAAAGTTTGAAATATTGGGAGAATTACCAAAAGGTGACACAGAGACACGAAGTGAACACATGCAGTTGGAAAATGGCACCAATAGACTTGCTCAATGCAGGGTTGCCACAAAACTTCAATTTGTAAAAAACACAGTATTTGCAACAATAAAGCAAAGCTCAAAAAAAATTAGGCATGCAAGTTGTTAATAGACTTTGCAACATGTATTAAATTATTAGTATTTTAAATTCATCAAATGTAACCAAAATGAAAAATTATATACACAAACTTAAAATTTAAAAAAATGCTTTGAGTTATTTATTTTAGAAGAAAGAAAATAGATCATGACTACTTTTCACATTTTTGACATTCTGTGACAAAAGAAATTGTTTTGAGGAAAGGTTAATGGGAATTTGAGAAGCCATTGAATTTTAAGGTAGAAGGAATATCCAATAATGTCTTTTTTTTAAAAAAAATATTGATTTCCTTGAATGTGGTTTTATTTTACCTATAATTACTAAAGTCTGTTGAGCTAATACAAGGTCAAGAAGATAAGTCCATAGCTAACCTTTAAAGAGTAAGCCACTTTATCTGCATCTATAAGTTAAATATTTCATACAGAATGTTTGAAAACAACAAGCATGAGAAGACAGTGACATTTAGGGAATGATAAAGGTTAGTCTGCCTGATCTTCCAATGGAATAGTATTTCAGAAGGATAGAACTCATATAGTAGTGGCAGGATAACACAGAAGTAGAAATTAGAAGGCATATCTACTTTTAATATAGTATCAAAAAACTAGGAAATTAAATTGCTTAATTTATTTTCAAAGGAAATGCAACCTAAAATGAGGGGGTTGGGAGACTTCATTTTCTGACATTCCCTTGGACAAGTAAGAAATGTCTTATTTCCTTAAGTACTAAGTTTGACAGCTGATATCTTTGACATTTCACTTTGACACTTCTTGATTTATGTTTATTGTGAAGGTACATCCTCAGTCTTTCAAATGCACTTTTTGGCTTGTGATTATATGTCAAATATTTTTCAGAGCAATTTTTGTGAAACCATGGATAGATCAAATATTCCTGTTATTATTGAATATGAGTTCTGTCGTGGAACTAATGCAGCACACACAGCTCAAAATATCAACAAAGTGTTTGGGAAGGATGTGGCTAATGAACACTCAGTACATCCATGGTTTGAGAAGTTCCATTCTGGTGATTTTAATCCTGAAAATGAGCCACGTGGGCTACTTGAGACCAAGGTGGATAATGATAAGCTGAAAGCTGTAGTGGAAGTGAATCCATCTCAACCCACGCGTGAATTAGCAGCAAGGTTTGACATTACTATTCCAACAATATTGGACCATGTGAAACAAATCAGCAAGGTAAAGAAGCTGGATAGATGGGTTCCACATGAATTAAATGAGCATCAGAAGAGAAGTCGTCTCGAAGCTTGCCTTTCTTTGCTGTCATGACATAAAGGTGAACCATTTCTATACCATATTGTTACATGTGATGAAAAATGGATCTTATTGACAATCACAAGCATTTGGCACAATGGTTGAATAAAGGTGAAGTGCCAAAACACAGTCCAAAACCAAATATTCACCAAAAAAAGCTAATGGTATCTGTTTGGTGGTCCAGCACTGGTATTATCCACTATAGCTTCATGAAACCCAGTCAATCCATTACAGCAGATGTCTACTGCAACCAGTTGGTTGAAATGATGAGGATGCTTGTGATTAAGCGGCCGAGATCGGTCAATAGAGACAGGCAAATCCTCTTGCAAGACAATGCTCGACCACATGTCATACGAACAACGCTGCTCAAACTACAAAGGCTGGACTTGGAAGCTCTCTGTCATCCACCGTATTCACCAGATCTTGTGCCAACAGACTACTACTTCTTCCAGGCTTTGGATCACTTCCTGCAAGGAAAAATATTCAATTATCAACAAGCTGTGGAAAAGGCCTTTCGTGATTTCATCACCACTCGCTCTCCAGACTTCTTTGCTACTGGTGTAAACAAGCTACCATTAAGATGGCAAAACTGTGTTGATAGTTTAGGTGCCTAATTTGATTAATTGTACTGCTTCTTGTTTGAGATATAATACACTATACTTTTGATTTGAAATCAGACATTGCATATTTAATGGCCTAATACAAACAAAATAATAAACAAAATATACATGACTGATAGTGTTAAACATCATCTTAAATTATTCCTTTTCTGCTATTTTCTCATGTCTCTTTCATCCAGTCAAGCAGATAGCAAACAGATAAGCTTTCTTACTCCAGGGGAGTTTCAGTTCCCAAACCCTAAACTCATGTTTGAGACAAAAGATTCTCTTAGAGTAGAGAAAGGAGTAGATGAGTCATGTGCAATGCCCTGAACACAAAGAGCATGTGACTTATTTTTTTCCTGGATCTCATGACTTATGTAGAGTATGAGAAAAAAAATTGTGGGGAGAAACCCTATTACTAAGGTAGTTTGACAAAAGAGAGGCATAAAAATATCAAAGCTGCCAGAAATGAGGACTTATAAAAGCAAGTATTATGGATGTGTGAATAGCTATCTGTGTAGACAGACAGCCTCAGAGAGAAGCCAGTGCCCTCCTCACCTCTACCCACTGAGACCTTGGCACTCAGATCACAGAATTGTGGCACAATCATAACCGCAGGTAAATATAAAAAGAGCTAAGACATTCTTCTAAAATATCAAAAAGGAAGCTTGGAATGAGAAATTAACATGTAAACCTGAGATTGAGTATCATGATTCATCCTTACAATGACACACAAAAATAGCTCCTGGAAGACTAAAATTCAGAATGGGCCAACAACTATGAAACATTTTGCAAATAAAAAAAATATCACGTTTACTCATACAAATAAGAAAAATTATCACTTTCTTTTACGTGCAGAGCTTGAAGGATAATACAAAGGGAATGTCAACTTCATAGCAGGAAGGATACAGGGCACTCATTGCTATATAGCTGTGGACTAGGTATTGTCAGGCATCAGTTAGCAGGTGGGAATGCAAAGGTATGATGGAATAGAACCATCCTGTTCCCTTCCAGAAGCATCCTGTTATGAATAAAAATAAGAGAAAGTAGGTAGTGAGATCCATTCTACTGGAGGAATGGCATAAAAAGACTTAATATGTTTGTCCATAATATCATCGTTTCTACAGGTGGAATTTGTGACTATCACGAAGTAATCTCTGTACGTATACTAATATCTTTCACTTTTTCCCATTAACATCAGTAAAGAATGTGTATTTACTCCTTGTATCTACATCTATAAATTTATATTATTAATAACATCAATCTATTTAATTACTATCCATGAAAAAATTTTGTATGTATTTGCCACTTTTATACCTCTTGTTAATCTATAGCCTACTCATTCTTTCTGCAGTGTTTGCCAGTGACACTGAGAATCACGAGATCCATTGGCTTCTATTCAAGTTGATAAACTAAAGTTCTCATACCCACTCCTCATCACTCCCCAAAAGAAGGAAACATTAATCCAATGGATGTTGTTCCAGACTCTGATTGGGCCATATTTGCTGAAGAGTAGGCTTTCTGTTTATTGTCACACACAAGGTTGTGACACTCTAGCTCTGTCTTTTGTATAACATCCATGTTACGGAAATGGTAAGTAGGAAGCTTCGAGGCCAAATCTAGCTTTGTTCTCTTCTGCCTTCTTCTTAAACATATCTGGATTATTAAATACTCCAGGTAGAAATCACAACCACATGCACATATGGAACTAAGTCTCACCAACAATCCATTTTTCTTTATTAGAGTTTTTACACTTACGTTTTAATATCAAGCACAGATTAAACTTGAAGATAGTAAAAAATATTAGATTTTTTAATCATTATTCTTTTCTGTATCTTTTTTTAGGAAACTTATAGTGAAGAAAGACAGCTAGTTAAAGTGACATTGGGGTTTCCCACATGATTACAAAACTATAGGAAGTAAATACTCTGCATAAATAAAATCGGAAGCTTTCCTTCCAACTAGACATTTGGTTTGGGATAAAAGAGTTGCTTTTGATAGGGCTAAATGAGTTTCCACAGATACCGACCTATCTTAAATATTTTCTTGCTTTTCTTCCTATATTCAGTTGCAACAAGGCACTTCTTTTCGTTCTTAGACTTACTATACTATGCTCCTCTCACCACAAAACTTGTGAACATTACATTCCCTCTTCCCGAAATGTTCTTTTCTTCTTTCTTTGACTATTTATTCCCCATTCTTCATTCTTTTTCCTCTTCATCCAAGCATTACTTCCTCAAAGAATACTTTTGTGGCCTCCCTAACTGGGCCACGACTCTGTTTAGACCCCTGAATCTACTTGCCACTTTACATCTGTAGTGAGACCATTGGATGAATGTCTGCCACACCCTGAAGGCTGTGGGCTTCATGAAGTCAAGTCTGTGTCTGCTTTTTTTTTGTTCTCAATTGCATCCCCAGTCTCGACCACAGAGTCTGGCATGTAATAAACACCAACAAACACTTTTGAAGAAAATAAGAATGTTCCCTTACCACATTATATGTCCCTTTCACATAGCACTGAACAGGTTTTATTCTGATTTGTATTATAACTATTTTTGCACATCTTCTTTTTTTATTCCAGCTTCCTTGAAGACCATACATTTTATGTACATTTCCTCATGGAACCTGATGTGGTGTAAGTTGTAGGTTCATATACATATTTGTAAAACTTTAAATGCATAGAAATATCCCTTTTTAATAATTTACTACTGATAAGTATATAAATTTTATTTAAAAGTATGACATTCATATATTTAATATAATCCACCACAAATGAAATAATTTCTAATTAACTTTTTTTAATCTTTATATTAACATTGTAAATATACATATTTATGGGGTATGATTTGACGCTTTGATACATATATGTTGTATAATGATTAAATAAGAATAGTTAGTGTATACATCACCTCATGTATGTATCATTTCTTTGTAGTAAGAAAATTCAAAAACCTCTCTACTAGCTATTTTGTAATATACAATACCTTATTTTTAACCATACATAGTCATTCTGCTGTGCAATAGAACATCAAAACTTATTCCTCCTCTCTAAGTGTAACTTTGTATTTGTTGATTAATTTCTCTCCAACCACCTCCTCCCTCACTGTTCTATTCTATTCTGTTTCTATGATATCAATTTTATTTTTTTTAGATGGCAAATATGAGTAAGATTATATGGTATTTGAATTTCTCTGTCTGGCTTATTTCACTTACCATGATATCCTCCAAGTTCACAATGACAGGATTTCATCCTTTTTTATAGCTGAGTAGCATTTCATTGTATCTATATAACATATTTTCTGTTATTTCTTAGTTTTCCTTCTAGATGGTGCGTCCATTGTTGCAAGTGAGGTGTTAAAGTTCTCTAATAATATTGTTTTGCAATCTATCACTCTCTTTTAATCTAACAATATTTGTTTCATATATTTTGTTCTAGCATTAGGTATATATATATTTATAATTATTATATCCTCTTATTAAATTGATCCCTTGATTATTATATATTGACCTTCTTTGCCTCTTTTTTCAGTTTCATACCTAAAACCTGTTTCATTTGATATAAGTATGGCTACTCCTGATTGCCTTTGGTTCCTGTTTGCTTGGAATACCTTCTGCTATCCCATCACTTACAGTCTGTGCTTGTCTTTAATGGTGATGTGAGTGTCACATAGGGAGCATATAGCTGAGTCTTTTTTTTTAATCTATTCAGCCACTCTATATTTTTAATTGGAGAATTCAATCCATTTAAATTCAAGTTTATTCTTGATAGGTAAGGACTTACTCCTCTTATGTTAATTGTTTTCTGGTTGTTTTGTAAATCCTTTGTTCCCTTCTTCCTCTCCTATTGAACTTTGTGATTTGATGGTTTTCTGTAGTGCTAAGCTTTGTTTCCTTTCTCTTTTTCATTTTTGTATCTTCAGTCATTTTTTTCTTTGTGGTTAACACAGAGCTAACATAAAGAATTTTTCAGTTATTATATTTTAAGCTGATAACAGCTTAACTTTGATTGCATAAAAATACTCTAGGCTTTTTCTCTCCCCCTCAAAAATTTTTATATATATTTTTATATATACTTTGTATATATGTTTTATATATTTTTATATTTTTTAATTTTTTTATTATTTTCTGATAGGGACAGGATCTCACTATGTTGCCCAGGGAGTTCTCAAACTTGTGGCCTCAAGAAATCCTCCCACCTTGGCCCCAAAGCACTGGGATTACTGGTGGGAGCCACTGTGCCCAGGCAAGAATTTATGTTTTTTGTCTTCATTTATATCATTATTATGTGTTTCTTTTTCAACTGTTTGTAGTTTTTATTGTTTTTGATCATTTTGACTTTAAATTTTTGTATTAGAGGATTAAAAGATTTACATAGCTCAATATTGCAATCAGACTTCTAAGTTTATGAATTTACCTCAACTGATGAATTTTATATTTTCATTTGTTTTCATTATAGTAATTACCATTTTGTTTGCAGTTGTAGCTTTCTCTTAACCATTCCTTTTAAGGCCAATCTAGTGGTAATGAATTCCCTCCCTTATCTTTTGTTTCATTGGGAAGGTCTTTATTTCTCCTTCATTTCTAAAGGACAACTTTGCTGGATATAGTATTCTTGGCTTCTTAACTGTTTTTTTTTCTTTCTTTCTTTCTTTTCTTTTCAGTACTTTGGGTATATAATCTGATTCCCTCTTGCCTAAAAGATTTCTGCTGAGAAATATGCTGATAGTCCAATGATAACTCTCTTATATGTGATCTGTTGCTCTGCTAGGGCAACTTTTAGAATTATCTCTTTCTCCTTGACTTTTGAAAGTATGATTATAATGTTCCTTGAGGATCTTTTTAGATTGAATCTAACTGGGGTCTTTTCAGCTTCCTGGATCTTAAAATCCATGTCTTAGAATCCCTCAAGATTTATGAAATTTTCAGCTATTATTTTGTTAAAGAAGTTTTCTGTGTTTTTCTTCATCTCTTCTCCCTCTTGAATGCCTATAATGGGAATATTTAAATGTTTGCTTAATCATATGCAATAAGTCCCATAGGCTTTTTTTCCTTTATTTTCAATTTTTTTTCCTCTGACTATTATTTCAAAAGACCTGCTTTCATGTTCAAAAATTTTATCTTCTGCTTTATCTAGTCTTTTTTTAATGGTCTCAATTGCATTTTTATTTCATTAATTGAATTTCTTAGCTCCAAGATTTGTGTTTGGTTCTTTTTTATAATATCTATCTCTTTGTTGAATTTGTCATTCAGATCATGAATTGTTTTCCTGCTTTCACTAAATTGCTTGTCTATATTTTCATATCTTGCTGAGTTTTCTTAAGATCATTATTTAGAATTCCTTTTTAGGCACTTTATAGATATCCTTTTCTGTTACTGAAGATTTGTGTTTCCTTGGGGGTGCCACATTTTCTTCCTTTTTTGTGTATCTCTTGTCCCTACATTGATATCTGTCATCTGTTGGAACAAATACATTTTGCCATTTAATAGAGTAGCTTTAGTAAGGAGAAAATTTTTCGTGCATATAAGTCCTAAGGTGTTAGTTTGGTATGGTATGTTGTCTTTGATTCTGGGTGGATTCAGTAGTGGGATTTACATGTAGCTTTTTCAGCTGTGATCATCACTGGTGATATGAGAGATTACTCTGGTGGCCAAGGCTATGGGAGTTTGTGACAGCAATGGCTTGGTTTTGCTGGGTCAGGAGCACCAGGCTAGTTGTCAAGCTGGAAGCATGCCTGATGGTTGATGGGCAGTGTGTTGGGCCACCACTGAACTTGCTGTTAGGTCATGCTTGGGTGTGTCAGGCCTGGTAGGTGAGGCTGCCACTGACTGGCTGCAGAATCAGATATGGATGGTGCATGCATGACTGACCAGCTGGCTCTGTGTTGGTCTCTCTGAGGAGATGAAGCTGCCGCTCACTAGGTGTTGAGCCAGATGCAGGCTCATGTGGGCATGGTGGACCAGGTGGCTGTATGGTAGTTTCTCTGAGAAGGCAGGACCAATGTTTGCCTGGCTATCAGGGGGAAGGATCACATACAGGCTTGACATCTGACTGACTATGCAGCTATTTCTTCATGGATGTGGGACTGCTGCTGGACTGGCTGTTGGGCCAGGCATGGTGACACGTTGGTTCAGCTAACCAGGCAGCTGTGTGACAATCTCTCTGGGGAGGCACTGCTGCTGCCAGACCAGCTTTAGGGCCAAGCATAGGCTTGGCAGGCTTGGCAGCTACACAAAGGTTCTCTGAGGAAGCAAGACCACAGCTGAACCAGCTGCTGGACTGGGCCCATGAGTATGCTGGCTGGCTGGGGTGGTGAGCACACAGACATGGCAGGTAGGCCAAGTGCTTGGCAACTTCCTCACTGTGCAGGTCTTCCTACTCCCCAGGGCATTATGGTGCTGCATGGGTTCAGACATCGGGGTTTTGGTTGTTTTGTCAGTCCTAGACTCTGGATAATGAGCGTAGTGGTGCTGCAGGTACTTTTTGTTAACATGGTAGAATGTTGACAGGGCCTCAGGGATGGAGAGAGTCAGTACTTACTTGTCTCCGGGACAGAGCAAATGGTAGCAGTTGTTCCCATTTCAAGATGGTGCTGTGCCATAGCAGCTTATATTGTGCAGGGAGGGCTTGGAAGGGGGGCTCCTACTCTGAGTTCATGCAGCTATGTGAACTCCTGGTAACTCTCCAAACTGACTTGGGGCCTGACAGGGTACTCTCCTGTGACAGGGACTGCTGGTGTCTGTGGTGGCACTGGGGACTACTAGGGATCTCCAGCTTAAATTTCCCTCATAAGAAGAAGTGCCCTCTGACTCTGAGCTGATCAGGGGAGACAGTTTGACAGAGGCAAGGTGCCTTGCTGCCCTCTCTATGGTGCTATCCTGGGCTTCCATGCTCCACATGAATTTTGTAACTCCCTTGGTGCTCTCTAGCATACATTCTCAGTCACTCCAGTTGAAATATAATTGTATATTTGTTGTTTTGGTCCTGTTTTGTAGGGAAGACATGTGCCAGGCAATTTTAGTTGGCCATCTTGCTGCTATCACCTAACTTAAAATCTTTAATTATTTAAGTAAAGTAACAACAACTGTCTTTCATTAAAGCAGTATAATTAATTTGCATTATAATCTGAAATAAAATGTTATTTCCTATTAATTACAAATTGATAGAATAATGGAAAATGAAGAATTATTTCTTTAAGACTTATAAAATTAAAACTAATTAAGGAGTTGGACTTAACTATGTAGTGTGCATCAAAAAATTTGATTCAAAGGGTTTCCATCACAGTAATTCATAGAAATAAGAACCTTTTTTTTTGTCTGACAAGCAGCTTAACAATGGCAAGGGAAATCAAATTTCTAACAATTATATTGTCTTATATTGTACTATTAGATACTTGAATTCACCCATTGATTCTTTTAAGGTGCTGACAGTCATGGAGGAACACAGGAATTGCAGGTAACATGTCACCTTAAATTAGTCCAAAGTCATCTCTGAAAATGTAGAAGGTAAAAAATAAGTGCAGAGAGTTGAAGAAAATTTTTAGGATTCTTTGGCCTTTATATCTTTTAACCAGCATATGATTTTAAAAATTACTTTGTCTTCATGTTTTATCTCCACATTTAGCCTGTTTATGTATTTGTTTATTATTTTTCTTATTTTGCTGGGGGCAAATTCTAATGCTGTCAGGTAGTTTGTCCATGGATTTGCTTGAGGCAGAGTTAACAGTGTCTGTGAAATAGGGTGAGAGATGTGCCTTAATGTGTGTTTTTATTCTGAGGGATCTGACCCCAGTGTGATTCCTTCATTCCCCTTCTGAGTATGGGTGTGTTATATTTGCAATCTCCCTGAGGCTCAAATCAAGAATGGAATAAATATGAGAGCATTGGCTTCTTACTTCTTCAGTTACCTCTGCAACTTTTCCTAATTCCATAGGATCAAAAAATGACTCCCTCTTTCTCCCAACTTCCTTCTTGGCCTGGGTAAGATAGCAGGACCTTAAGACACTTAGACTCACAGACATCTTTACTATGTTATTTTGAAATAAAACTTAAACCTTTGTTTTCTGTTTTATTTCTGTTAAAATGTCCTAATTACCCTTCTCTGTCAGCATATGGTTTACTTACATTCTTGGTTACTAGAACATAATCTTCATAAAGACAAGAAGTTTGTGTTTGGTCACTGATTTAAAAGTTTTTCTTGGTCACTTATGTACAGTTGAGATTTCTAGTGCTCATATATACCCTGTTCTATTCTCTTAGTTGGCACATTTCCTCCCTGTCTCCACACTTTCAGTGAGGCATAGTCATGTTACTAGTTCAAGCCAATTGATGTAGAAAAAATTAATGTGTGTCCCTTCCAGGGCAAAATATTTATTGGTCATATAAGACCAGTGCTCTTGAGCCTGCTTCAGCAATAATGTTGAGAGCTTTGTGTTGTGATTATGATGTTACAGGATTAGCAAAGCCTAAATTGCTGCATCTTTTCCCATTGGACAGTTGCTTGGGTGATTTGAATAATGTGAGAAATAAACCTTGTGGTATTAAACCACAAAGATTTGAAGATTTGTTGTGATTTTTGTGATTTTTTTTCACAAGATAATATAGCATGTTCTGATTGTCCTACAAGGGTCTGAAATGATGCTTGACACAAATAAGCATGAGTTAGTTTTCTACTCCTACATACATTGCCACAAATTCAATAGCTTGTAACAACTCTCATTTACTACCAAAGAGCCTGTAGATCAGAAGTTCAGCATGGCATAGCAGGGTTCTCTGCTTAGATTATCACACAGTTCAAATCAGGTCTTAGCCATGCTGAGTTCTAATCTGGAAGCTCTGAAGGACAAGTCACGTGAAAGCTCATTGTTGTTGAAGTTCAGTTTGTTGTGGTTGTAGTACTAAGGTCCCTACTTTATGACTGACTGTCAGTTAGGACCCATCTCAACTCCACATTTCTTTCCATGTGACCCCCTCTATCTTGAAATTAGCAATGGTGAATCAAATCTTTTTTGTATTTTAGATCTCTGGATTCCCTTTTATCTGGCCTTCAGACACAAATTCAAAGGCCCATGTGATTAGGTCAAGCCCACGCGGACAATTTCCCTTTCAATTAACTCAATGTCAACTGATTAGTAACCATAACTATATCTGCAAAATCCCTTTTGCCGCATAATGTAATATAGCCATAGGAGTTATATCTCATATTCACAAGTCCCACTCACACTCAAGGGAATAAAATTACATAAAGGGGAGGATTTTGAAGCTAATCTTAGAATCCTGCCTACTACAGAGTGCTTAAAAATTTTTTGTTGGAAGAATAAATGAATGAATAATGAGAGAATAGTTTTATGGCCATGCACAAAGAAATTAAACAGGGAAAGCACAAACTCACAGATACACACACACACACAAAAATGTCGTTAGAATAATTACTTAAAAACAATTTTGTGCTATGTAATGTTGCATTATAGCTTCTATCCACAGATATTTCCTAGTTAATTTGAGGACATAAGAATGGTACCACATTATATATAACAATCATCTTTCTGATTTTTTGCTATGAAAGTCCTTTCCAAGACTGCATACAAGTCCCATATTCTCAAGGTGGCTTTCCTGTTAATCATTCAGTTCTTACATAAAAGTCTCTTCCAGATCCCCTTCTGAAACCTCACATTAGAATCTGTGAAGTGATGTCATAGTGCTCTGTTCATCTGATCTTTAAACTTACTCATCACACATGACTTCTTAATCATTTACTCACCAATTTATCCTTAAACCTTAGTACATTATATTTATTGTATAAATTATGTTTTTAATCCTTACAAAGCCTTGCATTAGTCTTCTCTTTCCTAATTTTTACAATGTTAATTTTTTATTATTAAGTTCTCATATTATCCACCTATTGCTTCAACACTATTACTTTTATTCCTCCAAATAAATTTTATGATTTTGAAGGCAGATTTTTTCTTCCTCTAGTTTTCACAGGATCCAACATTATCATTAAAATAGGAAGCATTCCCTAGAAATTTGTTATTTGGTGGATCACTAAACAAGACAGTATTTAACAAAGCAAATTATATGGATCAAGATAATAAATAATATGGTATATAAGTTTTTAATTATGGAACACAATGTATAATTGGTAAGAGAAGGGACAAAATCCATACAGACTAAAGTAATTAGGGGAGAGATCTTGTAGATGGATAAGAGTATAAATACATACAGATCAGGCAGAAGGACATTTAAAAATGTTATCTACTTGAAAAAGCTTCCCATGCCCAAAGCTGGAAAAATTAAAAAAACAAAATAATTAATGTAGTATTGGATTCTAACCCAAAGCATAAAACAAATATAAATGAGTTCATATTGATATAAATAAGTGACTGAATAAAAAAATGGGAAGAAAAGAGATTTACCATATAGACGATTTCTAAATAATATATGTATATCCACACACACATGCACACACACACTTTGCTGGAGGTTACCTTGAATTCCCTTCTCCTTCAGTGTGGGCTGCATTTAAGGAGTTGTTTTCAAAGAATAAACTATAGAAAGGAAAAACATAGTAACATAGTTGGAGAAACCTAGAAAACATATTATAACCATATAATCGAGTTTAGCATCACCAGCAGTATCATCTGGACATCATATACACCTGCTGTAATTCAGTAAGAGGATACTTCACCTCTGTGATTCTTTGCCTCCAAACCTATATACACCAGTCTGACACGGAGAAATTGAGGAATATTTTACAAAGTGAACAATCAGCATTCCTCAAAAATTTCAAGGTCATGAAGCATGTGGAAAGGCTGAGGAACAGCCATAACTAGGAGGAGAAATGGAAATTACATGCAATGTGGTATCTAGATCTGATCCTGGGACAATAAAAGGATATTATTGGGAAAACTGGTAAAATCTATATAGAGTATGTAATTTAGTTAACACTAATTAACTAGTTTTCCTAGTTTTGAAAAATATGCAATGGTTATATAAGTTGTTAAATCGAGGGAAACTTGTTGAAGGATATATGGGGCTCTAATCTCTGCAACTTTTTGGAAATCTAAAATTATCCCAAAACAAAAAGTTGAAAACTTAACTCATATATATATATATATATATATATATATGTGTGTGTGTGTGTGTGTATATGGGGGTGTGTGTGTGTGTATGTATATATTTTTTCCACATAACTCAGGAAGTTTCCATCCAAAACACTAATTATGAAGTTCTTTAGTTAACATTAGTAATTCTGAAGAACAACCTTCTTTAGGTTACAGATAATTATGCTTTTAAAAACTAATGGAAGCAGACACTCCATCAAGACTTACTTATAATCATATAGTTTACAGCCTTTTGTTAAATGAAACTCACTCAAAATATCCCCTCAGTAAAAGGAAATGAATGTAGATTTACACACGTACACATACCCACAGAATTAAGCCAGCGTCACGTAAGAATAAGAGCAGGAACTCTGACATCAAACTTACTGAAGTAGAATATCAATTTCTGGCACCACCTCATAGCAATGGTGTACTTATTAGCAAGTTACTTCACTAAGCCCCAGTTTTATTATCTGTGGAATGGAGAAAACAATAATATGTCTTATATCACGATATTATCCTTGGGTTTAAACACGATAAAATATATATATAATGTGCTTAATATTGGCACATTGTAAATGCTTCTTAAAGTTAGCTATTAGTATAATTATTTTTTGGTATCTACTCAGGGTCTACAATGAAAATGAAATTTTCTATTTCCTCACAGAATAAGAGTGAGAATTAATATGTGTTGAGCAACTATTAAGCGCCACATACTATGCAAAATGAATTCTCATTGAATCCTTGTCACAAACATTTAAATTGGTATATACCCGTTACTCTCATCAGAAAACACTGAAATAACTTGTCAAAATTTAGAACAGCAGTAGGGAAAGGTGATGGGTGTTTAAATCAGCCTGGTTAACTCCACAACTCGAGTTTCCTGTGGTAAGTGTTTTCATTGGCAATTTCCTTTATTTACAGGTACAAGTATATTAAAGTAAAAAAAATTAACAACAGATAGAACCATGACTGGCATATATAGAATGCTGTCTTAATAAAATTCTGTTTGCATTTTTAATTTGTATTTTAATTTTAAACTGTTAATGATGCCCAAGGAAGAAATATAAAATTATTTAATATAGAACTTTATCTGATGAAGTAGACTTTCAGGACCATTAAATTACTTTCGGAAATTCTTATTATTTCTGGTTGTCTTCATAGCCCTTGTTTCCTTGTATTAAAATGTAGCTTTAAGGGCTTGCATTTCTGTTATTTACTGTACTCTTTTCCTTTTCAAAATCTAACTATATCATCCACAGAAAATAAAGAATACGTAGCAGTAAGCATAAATATGTTTAGATTAAAGGATGATGAGATCTTTACAGATTGTGAAAATTATTTTTAAAAAATACTTCACCTTATAGAAACTAGAGAGATATGATATTAAATGGATAATTTGCACAGCATGTGTATCATAAGTTACAAGATTATTTAGGTAGAATGCAACGTATTTTAATGATCAAACTGAGTTGTTTTGAGAAGGCATGCAAGGTTGTGGTTCTATTCCAAAACTCTCACATAAATAGCTTTTCCTTCCTCACATTGTCGAAGGTAAAAATTCTCACCTCCAAGCCACCAAAGAAATATTCAGTCTTTTTCCAGGAAGGCAACTCCACGTACTGCTCTACACTTCAATATTTGGTGTCACACACAGCACAGTTATGTCCAACTTTAAGATTTACTTACATAGCTGGGAAAGCAGGAATGCTCTCCCTCCTTTATTATAGTTGTTTAAACAGCAATCATTCCTCAGTAACATTGAGTCCCACTTCTCTGTATAAAACACAGTATGACTTGTATTTCCCAGTGAAACTTTCTCTTACCATTGCAGGACACATGTCCTCTCTAGGGCGGCATAGAAATCAAGAACCTGGAAATTTAAATGAAACTGACCTGGTTTTTAATCTCTCCTTTGATGATTATTTGTGTGATATTACAACAATATATTGTCTTGGTCTCAATTTCTTTATTTGTGAATTGTGGAGTCAAAATAAAATAAGACCAAGACAAAAAAAAAATTCCTCTTTCCTAGGAGAGATTTTCCTATAGACTTAAGTTATATTTATAACTAAAGGGCTTGGTATAGTACCTGGCACATGGCAAACTTTCAATAATTGGCATTAATTAACAAAATGTAGTGTATTTGAGAACAATTGACCACTTTCCAGTTTTATGTTTATTTATCTTCCATTTATTTCAAGCTTTCACTTTCAGTTTCACAAGTGAGGGTTTATCTCTGTAGCTAAGATGTATGGATCAGAACAGCTAAGGGAAATGGTTCTCAGACTTTAAGTGTTCATAATAATCATGTAGAAATTTGTACAAAAATGGAAATTTTCTGGTTATCCCTTAGATATTTTGATACAGATGGTTATGGTTATGGCTAAAGTATGCATATTTACACATAGTACAAGTAATCACAATCAGTCCATATATGACTTGCAGAGAAGCACTGTTCTACAGTTGAATGGGAGAGTAAGCATACTTTGACAAAAACTTGTTTAAAGGAATAAAACAATGAACTCATAATTCTTCTAGCTATGCCATGTTATGAGCTTCATAGTCTTGATGTTGCTGTTTAAAAGAAGTATTAGAAAGATAATACCACCCTTTCAGAGGAGAAATTTATTGATATATACTAAAATGACATACAAAGTTGAGTTAATATAATTCTAACACTTTTGAAGAAATTGTCTTGGTTTTCTTTGTGTCACCAAATAGTATTTGGACATAGTAGATAATCAATACTAATTTATTCATTAATTTACCACCACAGCTAAACTATGTAGATAATCTCCTCTTAGAAATAGTTCATATCCAAGTGTAATCATATACCAAATCCAAAGAATGTGTATTGGGTAAATATCTCAGTGTAGAATAATCCTTGAATGTAAAGTCTTTAGTCGTTTGCTTGATTTCCCTTATAAATCCAGAGTAGTAACCTTTCCAACACTTCTCTAAAATATTAATAGACCTTTTTATAGGTTTTCTTAAGCAATCACAGAAGCAAAGACAATGCAAAGTTAATATAGTGAGTAGGTCATACATTCCCTCCTGGGACACATTATTCCTTGCATTACAATTGTTTAACTCTCCAGGGCTACATTTTTCCAATAACGTGCATAGATAGTTCCATTACCATCAAAGGTAGTTGAACATTAATGAATCACTCAGCATAAGAAGGAAAACGTTCCATATCTTTCTGCATTTACTCGGAATTCATCTAGCAGTAGTTGGGCAAGTATAAAAGAGTCTCCTCTGAATATTCACTCTTATTTTTGACTTTGTTTGGCTGTATGCATTAGTGTATCCGGCACTTTTAAATATAGGGTTTTGAATATAGCTTGTCTATGAAATATGGATTCTTATTGTAGTGTTTTCTTTGGATATGGACAATTAACAGTGATATATTTTATTTTCTTCTTTTCAGCTGCACTATATATGTAAGTCAGATAAAAGAAAGCAAGGTGTAACCTGTGGAAGTCAAGACAAATGCTGCTGAGAAATGAAATCTATGTTTAATTAACTGGACAGAACTTCTTTAATTACAATACTCTATAATATTGAATAGGATTAGTTTAGGAAATAACTACATTGTAGTGTGCCTTTATTTTTGACAGGTTGTGATTATGAGTTCCCTGTATAACATGCAAATAAACATGTTCTTGGAAGAAGAATGGTATGTGACATTTGGTTGGCCAAAGAATGCAGTTTCCTACTGTTTGCTTCTGTGAGAGTTTTCCACGCGTCTCATGGGGATCAAGATTTCTCACTCACAGAAATTTGGAAAAATTTTTGCCTCAAGAATTTATTTACACAAACCTCATAGTAGGCATACTTTGAAAATGGCCCTCAAAGGTTCCTGCTTCTTGGTTTCACACTTTGGTATAATTCCTTCCTTTGAGTATGGGCTCAATATAATGCTTTTCTTTTAACAAGCAAAATATGACAGAGGTGACAGATGCCACTTTCATCTTGTTGGCACTCTCTTGTTCTCTCTTACTTGATCAGTTTGATAAAGCCAGCTGTCATGGTATGAGGTGACTTATGGAGAGAACTTAGGAGAGCTTCCAGCCAACATATAGACCAGCCAACAACTGAATAAAAGCCCAGGAGGAACCAAATCATGCCAACAACTATGTGAGTGAGCTTGGAAGGGAATCCTCCCCAAGTAGCAAGTAGTGCCTCGAGACCATTGGAGCTTTGGCCAACACTGATCACAGCCTGTGAGAAATCCATAGTCAGAGGACACAACTAAATTATGCCCAGATTACTAATTCACAGAGCTATGAGATCATAATTGTTTTTTGCTTTAAGCCACTAAGTTCTGGGATAATTAGTTATGCAGCAATAAATAACCAATGCATCCCCATTTCCCTGGTATTGAAATGGGAATATATACAGATAACATAAAGTAAGAGAAAATACAATTTGCTTTATAATCTCCCTTTTTAATAAATGATATTACTGTCAAAGTGTTGATATTTTATGCATTTTTAAATGTGTTGTATATACACAAAATACCTACATTTATCACAATGATTATACTTTTCTCTAATACATTTGGTGTTGGGGATATTGATAAATAGAAATTTTAAAAGTTCTCTTTATATGTTTTCCTAAAATGTATTAAAACCCATATACATGGCAACTAAACAACCAGTGCTTTACAGCATGTGTATATGTATATTAGGTGTGGAGTTGAGGAGAAATCAATTATTTTACGTTTGTAAGTTTTTGAAAAGTCAGAGTTTTGAATAATTTTAAAGGCATGTAAATTTCCCATGTTGCTGTAAGAACACAGTAAATTTTTACTACATAGCGTTTGCAAACATTTTCATTTTCAGAAATTAATTTTTATATATGTGAATATAATCAATATAAAATCCATAAAAATACCATAAATTAGTAATGAAATCTTGAAAACATACTTGAACTCATGTACACTGAAAGGCCAAAAAGTGTACTTAAAATTTTCCATATGTAATCTATCAACCATTCTCATTTGGGGAAGATTCATATTATGGAATATTATTGATTATACCAATAAATACTATTAAAATTAGATTGGATTTATGACTATTTAATTATTCTTGAATGTCTCATTTGCTATTCTAAGAGGCAATCAATATAAATAAAATATTTATTGAAGTAAAATATATTTGAAAACAAATTCCACAGTACTATTTTATTTAGCCAGCTATGTTAATTAAAACACCTTAATATTTAAATATTAATAAAATAAATGAGGTAAATATATAAACAAGTAGAAAATTTTATACTAACAATAACACAAATATTACTGAAAAAGGACTATACTAATTCTCAAGGAGATATTTTGCAATAGTCTAGTGTGAAGTAAAGAATAATTAGTTGCAATGTCTACACCCAAATATTCAGAACTCTGTTTAGTTTTCTGTTATAGAAATATGGTTTTGACTGAACTCATCTAAACAATGAATTAACAATATTTCCAATAGAGAAAACCACTTTTAACTACCTTTATAATTAACTCATTAATATATATAATCTTATCTTCCAATAATCTTCCTTTTAAGGATTAATAAATTTTTAAAGTTGTACTTGTCAGCTTTTAAAACATTTCACACTTTTGTCTGTAGTTGGACTATTTCTTGGAAGAGAGATTCCTTACTTCTTGTACAAAAAACAAATTCTAAGAAGATTTTAAGATTGTCCATGTTTTTTCTTTTGGAATTCTTCCCACTGCATTGCATGTTGATTGTACTTCGACTATAAAAACTCAATTTCACAACCTTGTTTACACTAATGAATAAATAATTGCTAATATCATTTAATGATATCTAAAATGTAGGCAAATTGAGGCAAGCAACCAAATAATACATTTTTGTTTCTCTGAAATAATACAATGTGCATGTGAAGCTAGTTTTTCCTAAGAAGGAAAAATTTCAGGTAAGTTTATGTAAATAATAAAACTAAATTTTATTTAAGTGTACACATGATTTATCAAAACATTAAAATAAATGTTTCTATTTAATTGTTTTGAAATTATATAGAATTTGAAAGTTCATATTTTAAGAAAGAAAATTTTTAAATCTTTATTTGTTTAAAGTTTACATTATATTGCAGAAATAATAATGATTGATCACCTTTAGAACCTAAAGTTACACTTTGATCATATATTTTGGTGATGCTATTATCTCTACCTTAATGGGATAATTTCCTTCTTTTCATTAAAAAAAAATCACATATTTCTATGCTGAGCTTCAACTCTAACATTTATGCTAATATTTCTGACTTATCTTCTGTTCTGTCCTCCTAGTATAGGGCAAGATATTAATTTAATTAATGTATCATTTGACTTTTTCCATATCATAAGTTAAAGTTTAGCATCCAAATTCTAAGTATCTTCCCAATGGACACTTCATTTTAGTTTGTAATTTATTAATGCCAATGGGCAGTAATCCCTTCAAATATGTTAGGATGTTTTATGATCATAAAAAGTAATTCAACTAGACATAGTAGAATTTCTCTGAAACTCATCTCATGAAAATAAAATATAACTTTATTCCTGTGCTTTAGAAATTATGTTTCTGTTCATGAAGAATAATATCAGTTTTCTACCTCTTTTATGATTATCCAGATTTGTCATTTTTTAATAATGCCTATCAGAAAAGGTGACATAACAGTATTTCATCATTTACTCCTATTATATCATTCCAGATGTTTCCCTTCTAAGCTTCTATAAATTGAGAAAAAACACAAATCAGCACAAATACACACAACATGTGCAATTAAATGAAAGTGTTCTGTTTGAACAAACACAACATATAGGAGGAAATAAAGTCACAAATGGAAGTAGACAGACTATGCATTATATAAAGATAAGAAACTCAGGAAAGTGTACACATACACAGAATGTACAAGGGAAGGCATGATTTTTACATCACACCTGCATAATGGAATACAGTGACCCAAATATTGTTAATTTTAAGGTGTTCAGCTTACATAGGAACTTTTGCAGACATTACACACATCTTTAAATCTCTCCCTCTGTGTCAGTATTAAAAAAAAATAATTGGTTTGAAGACACATTACAGAAGGTGGGTTAGATCCTGAAATTAAAGCATACCCCTTAAAGGGGAATATATACATGAAGAGGGTCACCCATGCTACTGTGATTCTAGGAGCACAGCCTCATCATTGTGGTGGTCACACGACTTCATAATGTAAATCATATCATTTCTACCTGTTGAAAATCCTTAATGAATTCTCATGTGTTTAGGATTAAATCTAATTATTTTAGCACTTTACATTTCAGAGGTCTAATCTGTGATAACTGTCTCCTCACTTCCCATGCTCTGCCTACTCCATTTCCCTGTGCCTTGAAAACAAAAATCCTTTCTTTCCTGGTCATATTTGATCTGATATTTTCTGAACATTTTACCTTTCCCTTGATTATTGTAGGTAATTTCTGCTCATTGTTCAGGTAATTCCTGTTCATTTTTCAGAGAAGCAGAGAAACCTTTTACTGTCTCTAAGACATGCAATTGCTTAACACACTACATTTGTTTTTCATGGTATTACCAGAAAGGATTGTAACAGATATTACCCGAAGTTTATTTTGTGCCTTGTTATTTTAAAATTTCTCCCCAGTTACATCTTTCTATTAGCCAATACCTTTCTATATGTTATGTCTTCAGTGTAAAAGTTTGTGTAACTTAAGAAAGAAAGTCATATGTTTTACTTTAAGTTCCTTATTAGTCTCTTGATATTCTTAGTAGAAGACAGATTTGGAATGGCATTTGAATCACAAATGGTGTACATTTTTGAACAACAAAAGTACTTGTGACTTTAAAACTTTTCTTTTAAATAATAAACATCAAATAAAAATTGTATTTTTTAAATGACAGAGTCAGTGGAATTGGAAAGAATGATAAATGATCTAAGAGCAATATCCTACTTCAAATGTATTGTGGAGTGGGTTAGAATTGGGGAGTCATTTATGTGGATCACCAATGAAGGCACTATATGTATTTGAACCTCTCCCAGGTCCATAAATTGTAGAGTGGGGAGCTCAGTAGTGTTGAAAGAAATGCAGCTTTAAGGTTTAGGAAACAAAGATCAGAAAAATCTGAATCCCATTTTCGTTTTGCAGCTCTGGGAAAAGACCACATCACAGAATTCTTTCTATGGGATGATCAGAGTAAAAGAGAAATGGCATCAGGGCAGATCTAGGAAGCAAGGAAATAAATGGTTAAGAAAGACAAAGATGGTCATTATATGATGGTAAAGGGAGCAATTCAACAAGAAGATACAACAATCCTAAATATTCATGCACCTAACACAAGAGAGCCCAGATTCATAAAGAAAATTTTACTGTTTAATAGATCTAAAGAGATAAACAGCAGCATCATAATTTCCATGGACTTCAGCACCCCACAGGCAGAGCTGCACAGGCCATCCAAGCAAAAAATGAATAAACAAACACTGGACTTAAATGGGACTCTAGAACAAATGGGCCTAACACACATTTATAGAACATGTTACTCAAAAATTACTGAATATATATTTGTCTCATCAGCACACAGAACATTTTGCAAGACTGATCATATCTTAGGCCACAAAACATGTCTCAACCAATTCAAAAAAATAGAAATCATACCATTTATCTTCTCAGACCACAGTGGAATAAAACTAGAAATCAATTCCAAGAGAAACACTTACACAAAGTCATGGAAATTAAACAAGCTGTCACTGAATGATTATTGGATCAATAATGAAATTAATATAGAAATAAAAATATTCCTCATACTGAATGACAAAAAGGAAACAAGCTATCAAAATCTATGGGATTCAGCAAAAGCAGTCTTAAGGGGAAAATTCATAGCCTTAAATGCCTACATCAAAAAGATAGAAAGATCAGAAATTAACAATCTACTGACATATCTCAAGGAACTAGAAAAGGAAGAACAAACAAAACCCAAAGCCAGCAGAAGAAAAGAAATAACTAAAGTCAGAGCAGAACTAAATGAAATGGAAAACAAACAAACAAACAAAAATACAAAGAAACTACAAAACAAAAAATTGGTTCTTTGAAAAGATAAAATTGACAGACCTCTTGCTAGATTAACCAAGAATAGAAGAAAAAGGACCCAAATAAGCTCAATCAGAAATGGCAAAGGAGATATTACAACTGATACCACAGAAATACAGACTATCATATGTAAATACTATGAACATCTCTATGCACATAAATTAGAAAGCATAGAGGAAATGGACAAATTCCTGGAAACACACAACCTCCCAATCCTCAATCAGGGAGGCCAATAAACCTATGAAATGTGAAAAAATTCTCAACATCACTAATCATCAGTGAAATGAAAATTAAAATCATAATGAGATATCACCTTACTCCCGTTAGAATGGCTTTTATTAAAAAGCCCCAAAACAATAGATACTGGTGTGAATGCAAAGAGAAGGGAATGCTTATACATTGTTGGTGGGACTGCAAATTAGTATGACCTTTATCGAAAACACTATATGTAGATTACTCCAAGAAATGGTAGGTATGTAGACCTACCATTTGATCCAGCAATTACACTACTTGGTTTCTACCCAAAGGAAAAGAAGCCTTTCTATCAAAAAGAGACCTGCACTCAAATGTTTATTTCAGCCAAATTCACAATTGCAAGGATGTGGGATCAACCCAAGTACCCATCAACTCATGAGTGGATTAACAAAGTGTATATGTATACCATGGAGTACTACTCAGCCATAAAAAAGGATGAATTAATGCCTTTTGCAACAATTTTGAAGGAACTGGAAACCATAATCCTAAGTGAAGTATCTAAAGAATGAAAAACAAACACCATATACTTCCTATTAAATTGGAACTAACTGATGAGCACACATGTGCACAGAAGGAAGTAAAACTCAGTAGAAATCAAGCAAGGGGGGAGGAGGGAAAGGGCAAAAATTTACCTAATAGGTACAATGAACACTATTTGGGTGATGAGCACGCTTATAGCACTGACTCAATCATTGCAAAAGTGATCCATGTAACCAAAAATATTTGTACTCCCTCAATATTTTGAAAAAAAAAAAAGAAAGAAAGAAGAAAAGAAAAGAAAAGAAAAATGGACTGTTGCTCTCTTTTCACTTTGGCCTCCCAAATGTATGGTATTCTAAGCCAATGAAAAGGAATATCCTAAGATCCCCTCCTAGGAGAGGTGCAGAGGTTGCCTAAAATTTTAAGACCAGTTTCAAAGGCATTCCATAATTCAAAGAAGGCAGATATATAGGCATTTCAGCATAGGAATGGGGAAGAAAAAAAATTGTGCAATTTTCGAGCTGTAGCATGAATAACTTCCTATGACCATGGTACACGTATCTTCCCAAATGAGGCAGAATTATGCATAAATTTCTCCGGATCTTAGATCACTGAAGGAAAAGGTAAATGAGAAGGTAATGAGAAAAGTCGTGAACTGACAGAACCAGTAGTGTCTAGCTATCTCGAATTAGCAAGACCATATTTTTTGCTACCACAGAGAAAGAGTCTTGAGAAATAAATAAAAGTGTAGTTATAGGGAAATTAATTTTGAACTCTATGATTCTGAACTTTAAATACATAAATAATTGAATGCTTAGGTTTCCAATTAGTTTATTAATATACAACTTCGCTATTGGGCCATAAATTCTTAATTTCCTGATAACCAGGACTGTGTGTTTTGTTTATCACTGTATTGCTAGGGCTTTGTTCTCATAAACAGTAATGTTCAATAAGTAATTGTTGAGAGAAAGAATGAAAGTGGAAGTAAAGAAATAAGAGAGGGAGAGAGGCAGGAAAAATGTTGGAATTAAACAAGACTTCACTAGAATTAGGAAGGTAACAGGCTCAATCGTTGATGACCTAGAATCCTGGAATGCAAGTGATGATGATAACTTTGCATGATCATAGTTAAATAATTTTTCTTAATTTTTGTATAAATAATGGTATATGGGAGAAGAAAATATTGAACACTACATAAACTTCATACTGTGTTTTGTGTGTCTTCGTGAAAACTTTGAACCAGGGAAATACATCCAGCAATACATCTTTTCCTCCTGTGACTGCCCCACATCTCTAACAGTCTTATTTAATTTAAGGCCCTCATCCATCCTCTAAGACCTTGAATATGACCTTTCCTGAAACATGTTGTTAATTTTCTAGCCACGTGCATCGCTTTGGGGATATAATAAAGAAGAAAATATTGTAATTTTTCTAAAGTGATTCATAATCTCATAAAAATGATTAATTGTTTTACTCTAAACATTTTTATTGATTCAAACAGAACCCCAAAAATTGTAATCAGATTTTATCAGCAGATGGAAGATTGGATTTTCTAGTTTCCATATTGAGAAATGTACCTAATAAAGCTAGAGGTGACCTTTCCCAAATTTCACAGTGAGTAAGATTGAAGAGTAGGCACTCTTCTCAACCTCTTCACAGTCAGTATTCTGAAATATATTAGACTGTCTTGAAAGAACAATACAGTTTTTACCATTGTATGGAGTAAAATCAGACTTGCAAGCTCTGCTTCAACATTACTTTCTCAAGAAAACCTCCCTAACATTGCATGAGTGGTTCATGCTCATTCTCAAAAGCCACTGTTCTTCCCTTCCAGAGAACCCATCAAAATTGTGATTTAATAATTAATTAATTATTATTTAATGTGTTCTTTTTTTGTGGAATGTACATTCTATGGTATATCTACAGAACTGTCCTTTTCAAGTCTATATTCTCCAAACTTTTCAAGAATCCTCTACATAATTGATACTAATTAAATGTTATTGAAGGGGGCCAATACTTCTGATAGAAAGGATCTATTGTTTGAAAATGACAGAAAGTAAACCTATACACACTTTGGCCAAGAGGGAAATTTTTTATTAGAAGAATCCTGGTGTATCAGATATAACTTTAGCAGAAAGAAGAGTATGGCTAGGTAACACACACACACACATACACACAAAAAAAAAAATCACAAGAAAAACTAAGACCAAGGATTCAAATGTGGGCAGACATTTTTCCCTCAATTCATTACTCCTTTGGGAAAAACTTTCTGTGCCAGCTTTGTTCTCCTCTACTTCACATTGGCTTCCTCTACATGGCAGAATTATGGACACCAACACTCAAGAAACTAAAATCTCACAGTTTAGCTACTGGAAAGGAATCACCATCTTTCATTCAGTTCAGTTTGAAATCCCAGGTAAAGAACCTTTTCCATCTTGAGCTCATTTCTGGACCATCAGCTGTGGTCTGAGAGATAAGGTGCTATAGTGGATAACAGGAGGTACCTTGAAAAACCTTGTCTGAATATCAGGTCATACATTTAGTTTCCTAACCACTTTTGCATTTTGAAAGAAGTATACTTAATATATTACACTTTAATATAGACAACTCTCAGGAAATGCCCCTGGAGGTGCCTGAGATCAACTTGGCACACTCATTTTGTCTTTCCCTTAGTACAGGGACCAAGCTGTATAATATGCTATTAGTATTATTTTAAAGAAGATATTTTAGGGTCTAGTTGCCCATCCAAATGGAGGAGACCCACACATTCATAAAATTAAAGGTATTTTTGGAGTATTTTATAATTTTCTGTAAGAAGTTGCTAATTATGTTTAACTTCATATAAATATAAATATAAATAAATTTAGGGGTATTTATTTATTGATATTTATTATTGGATATAGTTATAACTCTTAATATAATGTCGTTCTCAGATCCTTACAGGCACGGATATTACACAGCTGTATTTAGTTTAAGAGTGTGATCACTTTGAATAAGTTTATCTTACATGAGGTCTGTTCCTGGGTTTTATAGCAGGCTGGCTTTTTTACCTTCTGGCAGAGATTTCTGGCAGAGAGACCAGAAATATGGCTACCAAATATTTTAATGAGCAGGACCAGACTTTAATTGCTTTCTATGAGTCTCTCAGTTTCTAATTCGGCCTATTTAAAGAAAAACCTAATAAAATCAGGAATCTTTTTATAACATTCATATAGGGAGTAAGAAAGTTGTGAAGACTGAACAATGGATGATGAAAAATTTGCAAAGTATCTAAAGTCTTTTGTTGACTTTTCATGCCATGTAGAGAAATGATCCATCTTCTCTTAGTTTATGTCTGTCTCTATAACCATAGGTGGAGTTGACATGTTAGAATTTAATATTAATGAATTTAAATATTAATATTAAACACTAAATAAAATATGAAAGCTAATATAAATTAAAAAATATTAATCAAACAATTTAGATTATGCATAACAAGGCTAATTGTGCTCATTTAGTACATCACTATATTAGCTCATTCAATTAGTCAGCAAACATTCATTCATTGTAGTAACCTACAGAAAATATAATAATAAAATATATTAATAACTCAATCACGTACAGGTGGAGATGCCATAAAAGTATGTCCTAAGTAAGAGAATAGTCAATACTGGATTTGGGTTCAATGCAGCAGGAATATTTTGGTCGGTGGAGAAGATGGAGAAATTACTTTATTAGTGACTTTATTAATTCCTTCTCTGAATAGAAAGACCTTATTCCCATGTGATGCTTAGTTCCCCAATTCTATTTAATCTTCCTACTCTGAGATAAAACTCAACTTCTGGAACTTAAACTTTAACTTCTGGAACCGTACTAAATCGTGTTCTAAGCAACTAATAAAGAGTGGTCACCTAAATTTATCTACATTCTCTTATGAGCTAGTCAATATTATACTATTAACAGTAGCATTAAGGTAAACAATAGTAATAATAATGGTGATGATAATAGCTAGTACATAATACATGTTAGGCACTAAGCACGTCCAAGTCTTTTTACATATATTAATTTATTTAATCCTCATACTAGAGCTCATAGGTAGATATTACTACCTGCTCCATAGTTTAAATAGTTTTATTTTATCAATTTGAATACTTGAAGGACTTTAGCAAACAATGTTCAAATATAGTCACTTAATTGCAAAGGTTATTCAGTCTAGCACAAAACCAGATTGCTTAGAACAATTGTTTTGCATTATATTGAATGATAATGGATATTTAAATATATAAATTTTGAGCAGGGAAATTTTTGTATGACTGTATATTATATAACCACATAGGTGATAACATTATGGTTAAACAAAATCTTATTTATATTACTAGATTCATGCTACTCTTACATATAAAATTATAAATCTTTTAAAAGTATAATTTTTCTCAGAAATGTATTTTTTTGAAAACATATTTCAATTTACTGAATGTCCCCATACAGTAGCTAAAAAATCAATTTTATTTTATACTTTTATATTTATAATTACATTTTGAACTAATTGCATTGTCAAAAAGGTATTTTTTACGTACTTGTGAATAAATGGAATTTTTATTTTTAAAAAAAAACTAAAATGAGTTTTGAATTTTAAAATGGACATTAAATAGACACTTCTAAAATCATCTGTGAAATGATTAATAAATATTAGGGAATTAAATAGTTTAAACACTGCTCTCCCCTCTCAACTCTCAAGGGCATAATATTATGTAAAAGAACTACTGGAAGATTCTTTCTGCTCCCTTATTTTCTTTCCTATTTTAAGACAGTGCCTGGTCTTTGGTTTCTGGATTATTTGTTTTCTTCCTGCTGTAGCTTGAGCCACTTTATCTCAGTAGCCTATTAGTCCTCAAGGAAGGGAGGCTTTATAAGAGAATATTACAATTGAGGCATCTATTTTCACCATCCACTGGCTTATGACTCAAGTGATTTAGAAACCTTCTGTTCTTCTAATAGGGACCCATCCACCAAGTGTAAGCCCTGAACTTTGCCAGTGGATTTAAGGACTTTTAATCCACCCTGGGCTTCATATTCATGTCACTTTGGCTTTTATTTCATTTTTGAATTTGTCTTTCAGTTTTAATAACTTTACTTCTTCTCAGCCATAAGACATATTTTCTTATATTCTCCTTCGATGTTCATACCACTATTTCTAGCCTCCTTTTCTGTACTTAGGCCACTTGTTGCTAGCACTTTTATTCACCTTTGTAGAACACAATGGACCAGGGCAAGTAGAATTCATAGCCAGGGCAAGTAGAATTCACTGTACGGGCAGTGCGAAGGTGGTTTTTAGAGTTGTCCCCAGGAGAATTCAATTATTTCTCAACAATTGAAACCTATTTTTGTTTTAGAAGGGCAATAACATAATACAGAGTGGTAAGACAGAAAGGTCCATCCTAAAGGGTTTACTAAAAAGATCACTCAAACTAAAAAGCAGAGCTTATGGAATATAATTGAAGTGGAGGTTGGAGGGATGAAATCTGTCTATTCTTTACATATTTGATGAATTCATTCTGTATGTCAGACACAACTTTAGCCACAGACAAGGTGGTTGCTCTCATGCTGTTAATATCAGAACATAAATAAATTGAAATCAATAAATAAAACAGTAAGAAATTATCCCATATTAATATGTACCATACACATAATTAAAATAGGGGAACATGATATGATATTCAGTGAGTATCAATTTAGATGAGTTAGTCCAGTAAGACTTTTCTGTGGATATTATGTTTAAGCTTAGATATGAATGAAAAAAAGAACCTGCTACACAAAGATCAGGGGAAACAAAAGACAAAACAAAGGTGAACGGCTTCAATTAGCATGGTGTGCTCAAAGAAGTTTAAGTAAACTTTGCCACAGCAGACAGAAACTTATTTTTAAAGCGGAAGGAAAATACCTTTATCTATTTAATATCTAATTATTAAGCACCAACTCTGTATCAGTCTCTCTACTAGATATTGAAGATATAACAATGAACAGGACCCCTTCCCCTGCCCTCTAGGTACTTAAGCTACAATGAAGAAATGGATAAATGGATATGTTGTGGCACATATTACAGATTTGTGGTTCACTCACATCCACTCTCACCCACTTCTATTTTATCTTCCTATAAGATAGAGACATGAAGCTAAGTCAATATACAATTTCTAGATGTCCTGGCCTCAAATGGTCCACGTATGATTAAGGCTTTGGGGTCTTGGAGGTATGTGTGAGCAACATGTGCTGGAGAATACACAGGAGATCAACTCTTCCAAGGAGCGTGGTGGTGGGAGGGGACTTTTGCTTCTTCTGTAGTAGTTGGTGTGACGTGTCTCATCTTTGATCACTAGCCTCATAAATACAGAGCTGCAGGTGTATAACTGTGGGGTCTCTACCCAGAACAGTCTTATGGTATTATAGAGTGTCTTTCATCTGTGCACTCCTGCCTATTTGAATTCAATCATTTTTCTAATTCATTGTAAGAGAGGTTCTATAAGTTACTTAATACCCATTTGCTGGTAGAATTTAGCTTCTAATGCTTCATAATAAATTATCCTCAAACTGAGTAGTTTACAATGACCTTTTTTTTTTTTTTGCACATGGATACTTTTGGCCTAAAATCCATCCATACATACAGCAGCAGAGATGTCTTGATTCTGATCCAAAATATTTTGGGCCACTACAGGGAAGATATGATGGCTTGATGCCACACTGTATTTGGGGGCTGGAATCATTAGGAAATTTCTTCACTCACATGCCTGACTCTTGACGCTGGCTATCACCTGGGACCTCAGCTGAGACTGTCATCTAGCACACCTACATGTGTCCTTTACAGGCATCCTGAGCCTTCTTGTAGCATGGTGGTCTTGGGGTAGTCGGACTTTTAATATGGTGCCTCAGGAAGTATTAGTTTTCTATGCTGTGTAACAAATTACTACAAACTTAGTCAATGTCACCAACACCTACTTAATACCTCACCATTTTGTATGTCAGAAATCTGGACAGACTTGGCTGGGGTCTCCACTTAGCATCTCACACTCAATTTGTCTGCCTGCTGCATTCTCCTTTGAGGCTTTGAGGAAGAATCTGCTTCCAAGCTCATTCTTCTGGCAAAATTGAGTCCCTTGCCAGTGTAGGACTGAGGGCCACATTTTCTGATTGTCATTGAGGGGGCTGCTCTCTTCTCCTGGAGGCCAATTGCAGCTCCTTGCCCCAGGTCTTCTCATAGGCTCTCTGACAGCCCCTCACAACATCACAAATAGCATCAGGGGCTCTCAATTCAAATCCCCAACGTGCTTCAAACCTCTCTACATTTTTGTTCTGCTTCTATTAGGAGAAATCGCTATGCTGTTAAAGGTTTCATATGATTAGGCCAGGCCTACCCAGATAATCTTCCTTTTGATCAATACAAAGTTAAATGATAGCTACTCTTAATTACATTTGAAACATTTTCTTTGCTATGTAAAATGACATAATCACAGATGGGTATGATGTCCTTGGGATAAGGGCAAGGAATCCTGAGGGCTCGGTTCAGAATTCTACCTACCAGAGTGCACAAGGTGGAACCTGCATCACATTTTCCAATATAGTGCCAGTGTTTATGTAACATCACATCTGGCATATTCCATTGGTTAAAAATGAGTAACTGTGGTCAGCCCAGATTCAAAGGAAGAGAATATTGAACCTACCTCCTGATGGGAGTGTCAAAAAATTTATAGACATGTTGTAAAACTGCTTCACCATTTGTCAAACTTATTTTATCTAAACAAGTTGGAGTGGATTCTTTTAATAATTATTTATAGTTGCAATCCTAATCAATGCAATTGCAATTCAAAAGTGCTGCATAGACTCCTGTGGGCATATAGAACAGGTCCCCCTAATCCAGACTTGAGGTCAGAAAGAGTTTCCTGAAAGAAATATCTAAGTTGACACATGAAAGGTAAGTAGAAGTTCAGCTTGAGAAAAAATATGGTGCATTTGGAAATAGAAGTTGGATGTAAAAAAAATGCTACATTAGAGTTAGGGGAGAAGAAGAAAACAAAATTGAAGACATTAGCAGGGCCTAATCCCTAAAGGACTTTGTAAACCGTAGTAAAGAGTAGAAAATAATGAGAAGCCAATGATGAGAAGTATCAGGGAATGCCAATTCTATAAGGTAAAGAGTAGAACCCAAAAAAATGATTACAGAGTCAACTCCTAGATGTCTGAATAGGTGGATATGAGCAGGAGAGATGTGCTATTAGTGAATCCCTACCCCATCACAGGCTGATAACCCTGGTGCCCACCTGGTTGCTTTATGGATCTCTATTATCAGGGTCCCTGAAACCATGCTCAGATGTGTGGATGACACTCATTTATCCATCATTAGCATGTCTGAATAGCAGCTTTGGCCAGTGCAATGGCCTTCCCCAGGCATCAGCATCTGTATCTTGCCCACACTTTACCTGCTCCTTCCAAGACTTGGCATCTTTACTGTTTTCTCTGGCTCCTTGCAGTACACCAGTATATTCTGAGCTGTGATGGGAGACTACTTTATGTTATAGTTATGTGGTTGTATTCAGAGCTTCTCTACTACTTATGTTTTCAGCCAGACATAAATTTTCCTGACATTTAGACACCATCAGTGCAATCATCAGTAATAATGTACACTTATATACCACTTCAGTTTTTTCAAGCCTTTTCAAATTAATTTTTTATACTGTATCTTTCTCTGAACTTTCCCTAATCCCAGTTGTCTGCACCCAATACTAAAAGAGCACACGTGCTCTTTATCTAGCTGACTCCTTCTTATGGTCTTTTTAGGTCTCAGGTTAAATGTTGCTTCCTCTGATGTTGCTCTCACACTCTTCCAATAAATCTAAATTTCATACTGTTACATTCTTTCATCACATTCCATATTATTGATTTTTGTTATTATTTGTTTAATGTCTGCTTCCCCCAAGATAATATGCTCTTTCACAGGAAGTCTGCATTTTTAAATTTTACCATTTATTACCAGCATATCATAGGTTTTAATAAATATTTGTTAAATTGATGTATGATTCATTGGCACTTTCTGAATGCAGTATAGAAGTAGAAGTGAAAGATTCTTAAAAGTATGTAAAGAGTATCTTCAGGATGATTTACAATTTGTGTTGATTTTAACTCAAACTTTAAGTAAAAACATTGTCCTTTCTAAGTAAATGCAATGTAAAGATATATTCATAGCCACTCCTGCTTTCTTCCCTACCTTAAAAAATATATTGATATGCTTACCAATCATGTTTATGGAAATCCTGGATCTGTTCTTGGAATGAATAAAGGTGCTTGAGTGTTTCTAACATGTAACAAGAATTAGGACAGATTTTCACTGGTGACATACCTTGTATGTGATTATGCAGACAATTGGTGGCAAAGCCTAGGGTATTGAATAGATGTCACAAAATTTTAATGTCTAAATCAAGACTCTTGCCTTCTTGCCAACCTGCTCTTGCTGTGGTTTTCCTAATTTCCCATAGAAAGAGCCTCCATTCTTTCAGTTGGTCAAACCTAAAACCTGGAAATCACCTTAATTTTTTAGTTTCTCTCATGGCTGAGATCTAGTCCGCCATCATATCCTGTTGACTTTTTCTTTGAAACACTTCAGAACCTGGTTCTTTCTTACCATGTTGGCACTACTATCCTGGACCAAGATAGCCATATCCATCAGACTTATCAGGTCATCATCCTTATCAGAATTATCACTTGTTTTTTTATCAGGACTCTCTCTTTCGACTTTGCCCTCCACATTGCATTTTCCATTAAGCTTCCAGAGTGATTGAAACGTGTGTGTGTGTATAATATATATGTGTCAAATTATGCTATTTCTCTGCTCAAAAACCTTACAGTGGATTGACACCTCATTCATAGAAAAATCCAAAGGTTTTCAAATGCCTAACATGCCTACCCTCAATTTGCTTAACACATCTTCTCTGACCCATATTTTCCTTTGCTCATCAGCTTTATACACAGCTTTGTTCTTCTTTTCTTTCAACTGACCAGGGATTGTGCACTGGCTGTTTCCTCAGCCTGCATGTTTCTTTTTCTCAGTGTCCACATGATTCTCCTCTTATTCCAGGGGTCTAAACTGGTGTCTAACCTGATGTGAGGTGTCTAAATGAACGTCACCTCATAAAAGAGGTCTTTTTTTTTTTTTTTTTGGCTGCATAATATAGGGTAATATACTATTTTTGCTTAATCTCTAATTTTAATCAGATTCCTTCAAAAGCAAGCCCTGTGTGATGGTTAATTTTATCTCTCAGCTTGACTGGGCTAAGAGATGCCCAGATAACTGGCAAAACATTATTTTTGGGTGTGTCTGTGAGAGTGTGTCTGGAAGAGATTAACATTTGAATTGATAGACTGATTTAAAAAATCTCCCCTACACCAATGCAGATGGGCAGCGTCCAGTTTGTTGGGGCCCTGAATAGATGAAAAAGGCAAATAAGGGCAAATTTGCTTTCTGCTTGTGCTGGGATGTCTTTCTTCTCTGCCCTTGGACATCAACACTCCTGGTTCTTGGACCTTCACACTAACACTGGTCCTCTGGTCCTCAAGCCTTTGGGTTTGCATGGGAACTATAACAACAGCTTTCCTGGGCCTCCAGCTTGCATATTGTGGACTTCTCAGCCTCCATAATCATGCAAGCCGATCTCTCATAATAAATCTCTTTTTATGTCTCTATAAATATCCTATTGATCCTGTTTTCCAAATAATCTGATTAATACACCCTGAGACAAGGATTTGGGTGTAAATTGTTTGTTGAGAGATGATTACAAGAAGAAAATAATGGGGAGTTTGGAAGTGAAATAAAGGACTTATAGCAGTCAATACAAAGTATGTTATTGAGCAGGCTAATGCTGTGGAAAACTGCTGGGGAACTCAGGAACCTTCAAACAAGAATATTACCTGTGGGAACAAGAGGCTAGGGTATTTGGACACTCTTCATTACATTAGGGAAGAAGAATTGGCCTTTTTTTCCTCATTTATCTGTCTCTCCTACTGTAGGTCCAGGGCACTCAAAGAGCCAGGAAAAGACCTCAGTCACCTATTCTAGCAGTAGGATGCTTTTGGATCCATTTGGATGAAGATATGGAGCGCAAACATGTGGATGGGGCTCTGAAATGTATATGGCACCCTCCCTTAACTTACTACCACCTGATATATTAGACCATGTCGTACGTCACATCATATGGTCCCATCTCATTCCATGTCAATTATTTGTCATCCTCCTTCTCCAAATAGAATAGAAACACCTCAGGAGAAGACATGTTATTTTTGTCACCACTCTATTCCCCATATATGCCTGCTACTTAACTAGGTTCCCCCAAATTACTTTTTAGTTGAATGAATAAAATCAAAGTTAGTATCCATGTCTCTAGATCCTTAAACCTGGTCGTCTCTTACAGGAGAACACATTATATTGGACATTTTCAGGAGATGTGAGGCATCAAATTATATGGCTCATATGACAGGAGTATAGAAAGATTGTCAAAGGTTTTATCCATTTAATAACAGAATTCTATGACCTATTGATCTCTCTTCCTGCTAAATATTAGTCAGGAAAAAGAAGCTAATGTATTCAATATTGTACACCTTAATGCATATCTAGGAATAGATATTTACTTTTAAAAATCTGAGAAGTTGATAAACTTTCTGAACATCTGCATGTTTAAACAAAGCAGATGCCCTCTTGACCTTTTCCTAGAGCCATGAGAGTGCAGTTAGAGAAATGAAGTTGAGAGAGCAGCGTGGAAGCAGATGGCCTATTTGAGAGGCATCACTGAAGGGCAGGCATATTTGAATCTTATAGCTGCCATATCCCTAGAATTTGAAAAGTTAATCTCTTTAAACTTCAGTTTTAACAACCCCTGACTGTGCTCAGTTTTGAAGCCCCTTTCCTACCTATCTTCTAAGAAAATCTCCCACCTTCACTGGAGTTAACTAATGTTTTATTTAAAGAAACTAACATATATTTCTCATGGTGTTATTATGCCAATGTTGATTACAGAAAATAGATGTTCAGTTTTTTTCTTCTTGAGATCATGCTGTAAATTGAATTGAATATTGTCTAAGAGAGATATAAGAGTCCTAAGAATAAATAGATGTGTCGCATTCAGTGACACATCTCATTTATCCATTACCTTCCTGGGAGATTGTGCAACGCAAGGAAAGGCAGTTGACACACAACAAATTCTGAATAGATGGGAAAAAGCTATTTACATTTTGCAAATTTTCTCCAATCCTCTATGATAAACAGAAATAGAAGTATTTACAAAAGCTAAAACAGTGGTTACAGAGGAAAGATCTCTATGAGCATTTATTTTTATTGCATTGAACAGCTCCCAGAAAATAAAAAAAGTGAAAGATAAGTTCAAGATCTTTATACCAATTTTTAATATTCCAAGGTTCTGGTCAAGGTAAAGTTGAAACAGAAGAAATACATTTTGTTTCAGCTAAAATGTCCCTTCTTCTTTCTTCCAGTCTTCCTCTTATCTTCAACTTACATATAGACAGTTGTAAAAATGACCTCTTTTTGTATTGTTTTGTTCTAAATTATAACTGTTTTATTTTTCAGATCTTCCAACCCATAAACCCTTACTGTACAATTTTAGTTTAAAATTTTCACATAGGCAATATAAATGTTAACTAATTGCTTATTTGTGAATACATAATCACTGATAATATTTTTTCCTTCTCTTTCCTAATTAATAATATTATTGAGAAAAAACTAAGTCTGGTAGATAGAAAAAACAGAAGATGCTTCCCTTCTCTTAAATATGAGAAGCCTGTTTCTCCACCTTTTTAATCTGGGCAGGACTTGTGACTAGCTTAGGGTACAGTGAGCAGAAGGGTTAATGTATGAATTTACAGCCTAAGCCTCAAGAGGCTTTGCACAATTATGCTTTATCTCAGAACTCTGAGACTGCCACTTTAACAAGTGCTAGACTACCCTGATAGACAATGAGAGGCAAGGTAAACTGAGGTCCCAGTTGTCCTCTCCTTAAACCCTTCCATACAAGGCCATTGCTATAATTTGGATGTTTGTCCTCTCAAACCTCATGTTGAAATTTGATCCCCAATTTTAGATGTGGGGCCTAATAGGAGGTATTTTGTCATGGGCTAGATCCCTCTTCCTCCTGAATGGGTTGGTGCTACCCTTACTGTAATAAGTTCTCACTCTGTTAGTTCCCGCAAGAGCTTGGTTGTTAAAAAGAGTTTGGCACTTCTCTCCTCCCTCTCTAGCTTCCTCTCTCACCATGTGATCGCCGTATATGCCTGCTCCCATTCACCCTTTGCCATGACTGGAAGCAGCCTGAAGCTTTCACCAGATGTTCAATTTTCCAGTAAGCAGAATAGCCAAATAAACCTTTTTTTTTAAATAAATTACCCAGTTTCAGGTATTCATTTATAGTAATGCAAAACAGACTGAGGCAGCCATCATAAAACAGCCAAGTGTCCAGTTGATCTCAGATCTATAATTGACCCTACTAATATCTTATACCAGAAGAACCACCTAGCTGAACCCAGCCCAGTGGATTTGTGAGATTCATGAATTTTTGTAGGAGGCAGGATTTCTCACATACACAATATGTATAAGCACATTGTGAATTTGGTGGGTTTTCCTTTCATAATTATGTTATATGGCATAGTTGACCTTAAGACAGGGAGACTATATGGGTAATCCTGAACTAATAGCATGAACCTTTTAAAAGTTTTTTTGGCCACCTTCAGAAGGGGATGTTAGAAAGATTGGAAGCATGAGAGGGTTTTGACTCAGGGGTGTTTCTCCATGGCTGTGATAGAGGGGTGTGCATGGCAAAAATTGGACAGCAATCTCTAGTTGCTGAGAGAAGTAACCAGCCAATAGTTAGCAAGACAAGGAAGACCTCAGTTCTTCAACCTGAGGGAATTCTGCCAACAATCTGAGAGATCTCAGAAGTAGATCTTTCCCAAGTCAAGCCTACAGTTAAAGACATAACCAGCCACCACCTTGATTCAAACTTTTGAGATCCCAAGTACAGACAGAACATGCTAAACTCCTGACACATGAAAATTGTGAGATGAAAGTATTGTGTTGTTATAAGCTGCCAAATTTTTAGTAACTTGTTACCCAGCAATAGAAAACTAATGTGATTGTTGTTTTAAACTGTTCAGTTGTGTTGATGCTTGATTATAAAGCAAAAGCTAACTGGTACACTGAGAGTAGAAATCATAAGATTGCAGTAGTTGCAGGACCTGCTGTTGAGTTAACTAGATCAGACTTCCATCTCTGATGTGGAACTACATCATCCTCCAAATAATGAATTTTAAAATGTATGGGCAGAGCTGTTCCCTTCTCTTACTCTTCTTTTAAAGAAGAAAACACTCTCCTCTTCTTGGATATACTTTTTCTCAATCATAACAATAGACAAATAATTAACATAGTCAATAGTAATAGAAAAGGCAAATTGTTAACCTACTTTTTGTGTTTTTCTTTTTAATTTTGAAGAATTCTCTGAAGGTAACCATAGTAACTGCTGTTCTAGCACAATCTGTAGGTCACTTCAAAAGATTCAAGCCACCCATTTTGAATATCATTAAGCTCCTTGTTTCTTATTTGACTTTCCAATATCAGCTTAGAACAGCAACTTAAAAATAGAAGATGATAAATAAAAATTTTAGTGAATTAATTACAAAACTAATTTAGAAAAGAACAAAAATAAGCTATAAAATATTAGCTTTTGACTCCCCTTCTATCAGAGACAGCAGCTGATGACCTATCTTCTATAATGGAAATGGAATGAAAATCAATTATTTTTATCTGACCCATGTTGTTTGTCTTGGATTACTCTAGATAATGGAGCACAGTAAGACTCAATTACATACATATGATTAACAAGGGTTATTAAGGCTAATGAGAGAGAGGTCCACATAGCAAACACTTGCTCTTCAATATGTCCAGCTTTGCTATTAGCCTCCATATAAGTGAATCTTTAGGGACCAACAATAAATAGAGGGGGAAAGAAGTATTATACATTAGACAATTGAGAAGCAGATTCTAGAGTAAGTCAACATAAGCAAGTAGGAAATATAAACAATTCTCGGAAAATATCAAATATTACTTATAATTTTTCAGAGTTAGCAATTCTTTTAAAATATTTTTCTCGTATTATCTGAGTCTGAAAATGTTCCTTTTCTAACGTTCCTTTTGTTTCACTACTCTACCCTGGAAACATTCCTTTACCTCCAGCTTTCAAACTGATGTAAAATTTCAAAGTTATGGATTTAAAGTTTTTTATAAGAGCATTTCTTTTGTTAGCCTAATTATAACTGTGAAAATTCTGCTAAATGCCTCAGAATAATAAAACCACAGTTAGAATAAACCAAATGGATACTTTTTTGAAAAAGGCAGTCTATTATTACAAACAAGTTTCAACTGTAATGCTAACTCACAATGGATTTAGCCATTTATGGCCAATAAGTAAAAATAAAACAGGTTATATTTTAAATATCATATTTGTATATTCTTTAAAGTCATGCTTTAAGAAGTTCTGCCATTATATTTGTAGATGCATATAATCTTCCATGTTATCTTAGCTCGAATTGAGTGCATAAAAGTATTTACACAAAAATGATAGAAATGTGAAGTCAGATCCAAGAAAAATGGGAACTACTCAAATTCAATTCAATTTTTTTCCCTGATGGTATCTTTAAATAATAACTAAACACCAAATGAATTATTAGGAGACAAGAGACCATATATCATTGTCTTCAAATTATATTGGGAAAGATATGAACTAGGAAAATCCCCAAATACCTCCTAATTTATGATATCACATTTCTTAAAATATCGGTCCAGATTAAGAACACAATTTCCATCAAATTGAGAAAAATAACTGCTATTGACTTTTTTTATGACACATGAGAATGCTCCAATAAAACCTCAAAATTATAAAGAAGTGCTTTAAAAAAACTTGAAGATAGAATCATCATTCTGAAAATGTAATATCTAGAATGGACTGTGGTAGAAAATCAGCCAAGAATAGAGTTTGGAAAGTGGAGGCAGAGAGATTGTACACTGTTGGTAAATGTAACATTTACAAATCAATACCAATGATAATGATGGTGGTTCTAAAGTTACCAGCTACTATTTGAAATACATATTTAAGATTATCTTTAAAAAAATCAGACTAGCCACATTGGTGGTCAGTATTACCACATGACAAAAATAAGCTGGAAGTGAGGAGCAGCTTTACCATCAAAAAAGGGCCATGATAATGTTCACTAGAGTTCCTCAAACTCCCTTTTGCATCACCTTGTTTACTTTTTAATTCTTACCTATCCCTACATCCATTTGAGTGGTTGATCCTAAACAAAAATAACAAGAAACCCACTGGAAAAAAAGAAACCTGATTTCTAGTCCAGTTCTCTGTTTTTCTGTCCTCCAATCCTTCCTTTCTTCCTTCTGACCATTCCATTCATTCATACATTCAGCAAAAATATCGAGCATCAGCTGTGCCCCACACTGTGCTTGGTACTGTGCAAACAGCAGTGAGCAAGACACAACATCTGTCCTCATTTAGACTACAGTTTATCCAGGAACACTAGAGAGGTAAGAAGCCAAGAATAACACTAAGTGGCAGATAATATGTTAGTGTCTGGTGTTAAGGGTTCAATCAAATGACACAAGTCAGTATTTGGACATCAGAGGATAAACAACTGCAGAAGAGAAGTATAGATGATGACTAGGAATTAGCCAGGTGAAGAATTTGAGCAAGTTCCAGTCAAAAAATAACAGTATATGCAAAGCGTGATAATAAGAGGAATTGAGGAATGTTCAAGATGCATAGGATATATCTTTTGGTGAAACATAAAGCATATAAAGAAAGAAAAGAGAGGAATAAAGCGTCACAAGGAAGTCAGATCTCATCCAGAGGGCACAGAATATTAAACCATGGGCCTTAAGTAGCAGAATGTTAGCTCATAAATAATTGTGTTCATAAAATTTCTAAAGAAATAAATGTTCACGTGACCCACATGTATTAGGTATTCTCTATTGACTAATAGTTTTATAGTATATTCCACAGAACAGTAAAGACACCACCAACTTAGAAAATTTTGTTGTTTAGAAAATTTATTTTAATTGCTTGATCTGTTTCCTAAACTCTGTTGTAAGCTCCTCCTGGTTAAGCACCTGGACAATGTTGTTTTTTGGAAGAGCGTGTATCACTTAATAAATGCTAATAAATATATCTTGAATTACTACAATATATTATGGTCTTTCCATTCCAGGATGGAGATTTATTGGTTTCTCCACTCCTGATATTTTTGTTTTCTCTAATGTGTGGCCTATCTCCCTCCACTGGCTTTTAGATTTTTAAAGTATATTCTTACAAAATTGCTAGAGAAATGAACATTAATTATGAGTGTACAGCTCAATAAATGTTTACAAAGAGAATACTCCATGTTCACAAAATGAAACACTGCAAACCCCTCAAAGTGGACTCACGTGCTTTCTTCTTTCTTCCCACAGATAATTTTTATTCTCACGATAGATTAATAGAACTGCATCTGCTTTTGAACTTCATACAAATGAAGTAATAGAGTAATTTATTTTGCTGAACATTATGTTTGTGTGATTCACTCATGTTGTCTTATGGTCCAGTTTGTCGCATACCCCATTCCTATGGCCTTACTTATTTTTTTTTCTCAAATAAAAGAACTCATTCCCTTGTTGAGATCTCTACATTGGCTGCCCTCATAAATGGCAAAGTGTTCCTCACATAGTCATTGAATGGTCTCTTCTTTGAAGTCTTTTTCCAAAACTCAGTCCTTGGCAACCGTTCTTAGACATAATATTTAAAATATCCTGTTAACATACCTTACTCTATATCTCCTTTCCTTGCTTTATTTTTCTTCATAGTATTATTTGTACTTAACATCACATTATATACCTATTTATTTTTATTTGTTGATTATCTATCTCCCTCATTAGGATATACATTTCATGAAGGCAAGAGATTTTCCACATTTTCCCTATCGTATCTCCCTTCCATAGATCATTTTCACACCCTCTCTGAAACCACTGAGACCTATGCCTAAATGAATAAATGAAAACATAAGCTGTATAATTTCAAACTGTCCCCATCTCATTCTTTATTATAACTCCGCTCCATCACAGATGGCCTCTCCAAGCATCAAATATCAGGACAGGGAGTGCTCGTGATTTCTCTGCCCAGAGCCTCAGGAGACTGAAGTTCGAAACCAGAGAACAGAGAACATAGCAGCAGACAATAGTTATTAGTGGAGTATGAGTATGAGAGGGCTAAATGTGGAGTGAAAATAGGGTCAGAGACAACAATAGAAAGTGAGTTGGTCTCCTTTGAGTAAAACTGTATCTGAAACAACTGACACAATAATTTAATACATTTATATTTTATAAATGATTAGAAGAACAAATACCAGGAGGGGGAGGAAAGAAGAGTAAAAGCGATGAAGAGACCTGGAAAGAACTGGAAGTTGGAGAGTGACCAAAAAATGGCTGTGACCATCATGTAACAGGGTCGTTTTGCCATTGTAACATTAAGGTTGTATAATTTGTCTTGTGTAGCCTGGCGTGGGAGGTGCCTGTAGAATGTTTAATGTAGGGTACATATGCTGCTGTAAAGTTAGCAACTTGGGTTTAAATCTTTTAAGTAATTAGTTTGACCGTCAAATCCATATCATGTTTACACATTGACCCTAATTTTAATCATGAATAAAGTTGTTTGACTGTAAATTTTCTGAGATCCATTTCAGTTTTAAGTACTTAAAATTCCTGTATGAAAATTCAAAGTCAATGCATACGTTCTCTTACTCATATTTTCTAGGTGCAAGAAATTTTGTGCTATCAAACTTAATATCTTCCACATAAGTGTGAAATATTAGAGTATCCCCAGTGGAATCACTAGGCGTTGATAGATGGAGCAGAGTGTCATTGGCATAACAATGATGAATCAGGCTCTTCTGTTGGAAAATTGAAGACCATGATAGATAGATAGTGAGGAATTTATTTGGTGAGCAGGCAGTCTCTCATGAAAATCATGTGTGTGCCAGTCAGACACACTAACATTTTGTATTCCTCTAAAACCTTAGAACCCTGTATTTTTCTGGCTACTCATCTACTGGCCAATTAAGATGTGCATAAACAGAGTGTGTGAGAGTGGGTTAAAAAATGTTTCTTGAGAAAGGCTATAATGATTTGACTGATTTAGTTAAAATTTGTCAATTTAGAGCCTTCTATTTAAAAGGTCTATTATCGGGGGAAAAAAACCAGACTCTGGCTTTGAAAAATTCTTACTAATTAAGAGTACTTTTTTCTGCTGGTTAAATAGATCCATGTCTGCTTTGATATATATGTTTGAAAAATTAAATAAGTTGGACTAAAAGGTTCACTAAGAAGAGTCATAAACTCCATAGGCAAAAGTTTCCTTACCCTTCCATTGTGACAACAAGACACCAACTGTGGTGGACGTAACCCATGTTTACTCTTCTGCCCTTGAGTGCAGGAGAACCTGTGACTTGCTTTGGATAACTAAAAATGACAAAGTTAATGGGGTGTCACTGTCTTGTTAGGTTATGTGGTATTCCAAAGATGTTGAGATTTCACTTCCATGATCAGATTATGTCATAAATACTGCCACTTTAGGAGACTGGAAAGAGATTCTCTTCATGGCCATGTAGAAGCAAGTTGTCATGTTGTGAGACGGCTATGTGGCAAGGAATGTGGGTGGCCTTTAGGAGTTGAGAGCAATTCTCAACAAACACTAAGCAGAAAAATTGAATCCTTAGTACCACAGCCACAAGGAAATGGATGCTGGCAACAGCCTGAGTGACCTTGGAAACAGATTCTTCCCCAGTCAACCATCCAGATGATCATTCCACCTAGTCAATACCTTGATTGCAGCCTTGTGAGACACTGAGCAGAGGACTTAGCCAAGTAGTGCCCAAGATCTTCACTCACAAATTGTGAAATAACAAGTGTGTGTTGTTTTTAAACAGTAAATCTGTTGTAATTTGTTTTGAAATAATGCAAAAGTAATACACTCACTGTGGTAAATGCTATTTTAGACATATTGCAATGGCAGATTGTAAAGTAAAGGAATATATAAAAACAGAAAATAATGCTGACAATGGTTTACACTTGCATCTGAAATGATTGTATTGACCTATCTAATTTTATTGCCTGCTTTCTTTCCAACATTGTACTATATTAGGCATACGAAGAATTATGCCAAAATAGAAGATATTTGTTTATTGTCTTCAAAAATCTTACAGTGTAAAGTACAGGCTTCAAATTATAGAAGAAAAACTGATGTACCAATTACAAAATTTGGACAAATGGTTAAGCATAATTAAAGTGGGATTGCAATTCTTATGCAGATATATTTTTAGTTGGCCACATCACTTGTAATATATTAATAATATATTCAAGAGAGTTTTTATTATTTTATAAATGATTATCTAATAATCATGAACTCTAATAAAAATATCTGCACTATGCTCTCAAAATTCAGTTTAAGTCTTGTTTTGCTTCTATTTAAAAACCAGACTGTAAGTTACACATGGCAAGAATCCCTGATGGGGTGCAGTGGTTGTGAAGGCATGGATGATTAGTTTAAGTATGTCCATACATAAGCATCAGAATACTATGTTTATATTTAGTCTAATTTTGAGATATTTTCATCATTTTCCACAGAAAGGGTTTGATTACAATTTTACTAATACATTAAAATTTTTATCAAATCGTTAATAAATCTTAAAACCCAATCTAATTTAGAAATTGTATTTTCCAGGTATAGTGAAAAATCATATGAACATTAATCTGTGATCAAATCAAGAGAAAGAAACATGTCTTATCCATCTTTATATTCCCAATTTCCAGTATAGCAATATATGTGTTTAAGCATGCAAATAGTTACAGAAAGAAACAATATTTAGAGAACAGGAAGTATAATGTATTAAAATCCAGTCTCTGGGGCAGATGACACCTACAGTTTCAGAAGAAAGTGACGTTGTTATGAGTCCTAGGGTAAAGGAAAAATGTTGAGGAAAAATGCAACTTTAGGTTATAAGATGGTGGAGGCAGAATAAGGAATGGATTCAAAGGTGAAAAAGAGAACATTCCAAAAATAGATGATTACATGATTATAACAATGAACTGAGTTTGGTGTATAACAATAAACATACTAACTGATCTGAAATGGATTGATTATACAGAGGCATAATAAAAATCAGGAAAATCTTGAAAGATCTGAACTATTTGGGATGTTTGAGATACTCAGTTTGATGTACCAATCAGCAGAAAGCGATAGCATGACCGTGGGAATAAGAATTGTTAATACATGAAGATGGTCTTATTTAAGAAAGGAAAATGTGCACGTGAGATAAATTTCTTCACCTATGATATATAGCAGTTGACAATGTGGGTTCAGGAGTCAGATATCCTGGATTAGAACCTGAGCTTTTTAATTATCTCACTGTGCACAATTATCAAACACTCTGTTCTTTAATATATGCTCAATTGTAAACTAAGACAATTAAAGTAGTATTCATTAATATTATTTTAAATAATACCTTAAGAATTATGCCCAACATAGAAAGGGCTCAACAATTATAAGTTACTTTGTTTTTTCCCCAAATTATCTGGATATATAGTATTATATATGTTGTTTTTCAAAAATTGGGTTTTCTTAATTTTATACCTTTATATAGCTTTTGATTTCTCTAATTCATTAACACTTATGGGAGAAAATGTAGTTTTGACAAAAAAGCATTAGTTGTCAATAGCTAGATAGATTTGGGAAGATATCAGCTTTAAAGTATATTAATACCTCACACTTGATAACTGGCCTTTCCCAAGATGTGTCGGTCAATTTTAAATTGTTATGTTTGAGTAACTTCAGTTTGTCAAAAAAGTAAGTTATAAATTAATATTGTCTCTCTCCCCTGTCTCTCTCACTTTCTCTCTCTCTCTCTCTCTCTCTCCCCCCACCATTTTCAAAAGGTGAATGTGTATAAACATAAACACTATGGCTCTGGGAATAGCATTCTCATTATACCAACGTGTAGGAAGAAATACTACCTATTTCTTTAATTCAGGCACTTAGACTCTGCTACTAGAACTTGTGAGTGTAGTCAGGTACAATTCTGCCATGACTGCTTTTGGTATAAAAGTAAACCATTGCTTTCATATCTGTACAAATCCCAGAAATTGAATCTTCAAGCCATTGACTTCTGAATTAAAAATCAGGCTGGATCAGAGACTTGGATTGGTCTGCCAGGATTTAAGCTCCAGTTGCACCATAGGAACTAAATATTTCCTTTGCTGTGTTGAAAATTGTGAGCTATGCTCTATGACAAATATCCTTTTGATTAAACACCCCCTCACATTTGTCAAGGTTCTGTCAAGTGAAAATTTCAGATTCTGAGGAGACCCTTATCCTCCAATTATTTTGTTCAGAACATTTGGTGTTTTGATTTCTGGAAAAGTTTGCTTTCCTGCAGTATGAATGAGTCTTGCCAAGTACTGAAATGATTAGCACCAACAATAATAATTGAGCCATCATGCAAGGGGAACATTTGAATATGGATAGATTCTCAGTACTTGCTTTATTAAAAAAAAAAAAAAAACTCTTCTATGAAAACCAAGGAACCATCACAGCTGTGAAGCTGCAATTTTGTTTTATTATTAGAAATCTCAAGAAAAAAAGTCTCAGCATAGTAATCTAGGGCTTAATTTTGTAAGGGAAATCATGTCACAATTCTGGACATGTTCACTTCAAGTAAGTTACTAATTCCAAAAAATAAAGAAATATTTTAATAAATATTTTTGAATTAATGTTAACATAGTTATAGTTGCATAAAAAACGAAGTAACCTTAAGCTCCACTCCAAGGTAAACAGTATAGTTTTGATTTCTTGTTGGTTTATTTGTATTTGGCAATTATTTTCAACTTATGCTAGTACAATTAGAAATTGAAGTACTGCGTTTGCTCTTGTAAGAGTCATCAGTAATTTCCTAAACCCACTTCTAGAGTTTTAAAGTTTTCATTTCCATCAAGTATTTAAATGAAATAATGTTTTTTACTCTCTTTTCAGAAAATAATAGTCCATCAATCCATTCACAAAGACCAACAATATATTTATTTATTCAGTCTTTCAACAAATATTAACTTATTCTAATCATATGCAAGAACTATGTTAGGCAAGAGGGAACGTTCATAAAAGAATGAATCTTTTAAATGCTCTGGCTATTATGTAGCTAGTATTTCAATAAGTGACAGAAGTAAACACATAATTACAAAATTAACAATTTAATTAAAATAATAATAAGCATTATGGAATGGAAGTATAAGATATCATGATAGTACGTGATGGAAAAAACATTTTATGCTGTTGGGGATCTGCAAAGGTTTACTTAGGAAAATAATGCTTGAACATTTTTTGGGTAGGATCAGAGGAGGCACTCTGGATGGTGGATGTAGAAATTTCTTAAAGGGCCTGAAGCATGTAGAGGCATGGCAGTGACATGAACAGGCCACATTGCAATGATAGAAAGCTTTTTCTTAACTTCAGCAACCAAAGACTGTTCTTGGTATTTTTCCCTTAGATACAGCTTCATGGTGTTTAGTTTGCTTCAACTCTAGGTAGACACAGTCCAAGCTTCTGTTTTGAGAACTTAGTCTCTCATTAGTGTCTTGTCTGCTAGAACAACTCCTAAGTGACCAGTTCAGTAGTTCAGTTCTATTTCTTCTAAATGGTAATTTTGAAAAGAATCCAAATTTCCCTTTAACTATCCTACCATAATACTTAAAAGAAATTTTCTAAAAATGTTTTCAAAGCCTACATTGATATATTGGGGAAGGCTTCACACATTTACAATTTGGGGGCTAAAAATGGCTTGTGAACAAACATGTTTAGTTCTGCACAGAAAACATTGGCACAGAATATTAAAACACAATAATTACTTTTCTACTATTTAAAAATGAATACATTTGGCAAAAGACCAAGAGTAGCCAACACAATGTCAAAGGGGAAAAACAAAGCCATAGGACAGATATAACCCTACTTCAGGACTTACTAAAAAGCTGTATTACTCAATACAGTGTGGTAGTTTGGAAAGAACAGACAAATAGATCAATGGAACAAACAGAGAGCCCACAAATAAATCCACATAAGTATATTCAACTGATCTTCGACAAGGGAACAAAAAAAAAACAATGGAGAAAACATAGTCTTTTCAACAAATGGTGCTGGTAAAACTGGACACACACATGAAAAAAAAAATCTAGACACAGACCTTACACCCTTTACAAAAATTAACTTAAAATGACTTATAGACTTACTTGTAAAATGCAAAACTATAAAATCCCTGCAAGGCAGCATAGGGAAAAATCTAAACGACCTTGGATCTCGTGATGACTTTTTTGATAAAATACCAAAGGCAATAGAAATGACTGATAAAACTCAACTTCATTAAAATTAAAAACTTCTGTTCTGTCAAAGACACTGTAAAGAGAATGAGAAGGCAAGCCACAGACTGAGAGAAAATATTTGTAAAAGGCATATCTGGTAAAGGACTTTATCTAAAATATACATGGATTCTTAAAACTCAACAATAAGAAAATGAGCAACCTGATTTAAAAAATGGACTAAAATCTGAACAGAAACATCGTCAAAGAGAATATACAAATAGCAACGAAGCATATGAAAAGATGCTCAACATCATGTATCATTAAGGAATTGCAAATTAAAGTGAGTTACCACTACACACCTATGTGAATAGCCAACAACCAAAACACTGACAACACCTAGAACTGGTGATGGAGCAATAAAAACTCTTTCATTACTAGTGGCAACACAAAATGTACAGCAACTTTGGCACAGTTTGGCAGCTTCTTACAAAACTGAATGTATTTTTACCATAAGATCCCGCAATCTCAGTCATTGGTATTTACCCAAATGTGTTGAAACTTATGTCCAAAAAACCTACCTACAGATGTTCAGAGCAGCTTTATTCATAATTGCTAAACTTGGAAGCAACCAAAATGTTCTTTAGTAGGTGAATGGTATAGTACATCCAAAGAATGAGATATTATTCTGTGCTAAAAAACATGATTTCTCAAGCCATGAAAGAATATGGAGGAACCTGAAATGTGTATTACTAAGTGAAAGAAGCCAATCTAAAAAGGTTATAAATTGTATGATTACAACTATAAGACATTTGTGAAAAGGCAAAACTGTGGAGACAGTAAACAGATCAGTAGTTATCAGGGGTTGGACAAGAGGGAAGGATGAATTAGTGGAGCACAGATTATTTTTAGGGCTGGAAACTCTTCTTTATGATACCATAACAGAAGATACATATAATGGATGTGTATGTAACAGATACCTATAATGGCAACTCAGAATGCACCACACTAAGAGAACCCTAATATAAACTATGGACTTTGGTTCATAAGGATGTGTCAAAGTAGGTTTATTGATTGTAACAAACAGACCACCCTGGTAGGGCATGCTGATAGTGGGTTAGGCTGTGTATTGGGGTGGGGGTGGGATTGGAGAAGAGGGGACGACATGGGGAATCTTTGTACTTTCCACTCAATTTTGCTATGAACCTAAAACTACTCTAAAAATTAAAGTCTATTAAAAAATTTACAATTAGTGAAAAAAATAAAGTCACCCTTCTCGGTGAAATAAATGGATAGATTTCAAATAACTATTTAGACAGTGGTAGGTTATCATAACAGTCAGCAGAGGAGTGGTGGAGTCTGTGCCCTTTTGACATGTGCTCTCCAGTTCACTACATTCCAACATTCTCTATTGATCCTGGATACTGAGGCCAAATGTCAGATGCTATTCAGTCCACTTAATTCTGTTAAGAAATCTATGTCTCATCTGGGCAATTAAATTGGTGACCCTTACAATAGGGATACAAGCTTTTCGTCATAATCCTAACTGTGCTCCCCCTTCCCTTAAAATGTATATCTGTTGACTATCTCTTCACTCAATTTGATTCTTATACTATCCTATTTATCCTTATAATTCACATTTATATCATAATTTGTACTGATCTATGCCTTGCAGTGTTTGAGTATAGAATTTTTCACTTTCTATAATTGCCTGAGCACAGGTATACAATGAACTTGACAAAATATTTTTATCTCTTTTTGCATTCTCGCTGCATCCCAATTGACCGCCTCATAAGTGAGAGTCTCTATGACATATCAAACGCACCCATAGTCCTTGATGTGTTATAGCCTTCCAAAAATAATTAAGTTAATTTTAAAGGTAATCTTTAAATATACTTACTACCTTTTCTTTTTTTTACTGTGTCATTTCTCATATAATAAATTGCAAATATATCTAAATATTGAATATTCAATGATTATTTTGAACGCCAAGAGTGATATCTTTCTTATATAAATAAGTAAAACTCAGAATCACAGCAAATACATTGTTGACAGTTGATAAATTGGTAACCGGGATCAAAGATCTGGCCTCAAATCTGAAATTCTGAGGTAAGGCAGATAAGGTAAGACTGACTGCGTTTCAAAAAAATACTTGCTCTTTTCAATTTTTTCCTAATATATTAAGAAATGAATCATACAGTGTTTCTTATTATGAAAGTTTTCATGAAATATTTTTTTCTTTAAAAGAGAAAAATAGAGAAAATCCTTACAAATATTAATATAATTAAGAAACTATTACCTTGTCTTTATTTTGAATTTGGTTATAATTCTTTGCATATCAATTAAATATTAACCTAACACATAACAAATATTGTCCTAATAAGAAATGGAAAATGATTATAATAGCATAATTTGCACGCAAACATGATTTGTGGAATGGCAATCATAAATCTAATTGATTCATTGGTGACTCTGATAATCACTGATGTCAAATATTATTAGCATCTTTTAAAATAGCTGTTCAAAAGAGAAATAAAAAACTATTATTGTTACTACTACTATCACTACTCCCCCTTTCACTTTCAACTAGCTGCTATATTGCAGTATGTTCCAAGCAAGTGCAAAGAATTTTACAAATATTATCTTATATACCTTCAAGCTGTAATGATATGTCATGTTTGAAAATGGTTGCATATAGTCTCAAACAGAGACTAAAACTAAAAGAATAAAACTAAAAGTCACTAAAAGTTCTCTCATACGATTTTAAAAAGGACTTTCAGTTTATGTTCAGAAATTGTGTAGCATCCTTAATATCCTTATATTCAAGTCATCAATATTGAAACTGGGTTTTTTTAATGTATTCTAGGCATGACATCCTGACAATATATTCTAAAGGAAAAAATTCTAAATGTAGTTAATTTTTTAAAGCTATGGATTAAATAATCTTCTCAATCATTTTTACTAGGCCATGTTTTTTTAAAAAATTTACTTCCAACTACGCTTTGTGATCACATTTGCAAAGTGATCAGATCAATACATGTAAAATTTTTGCCTATTTTTGCAGATTAAGCTCTTAAATTTTATCCTTTACGTCAGAGTTCCCAAGGACAATTTTGTTGCATTTACAAAACTGTTTTCTTATGGGAAATAGAGAGAAAGTAACATAAATAAGAACACCGAAAAATTTACCCACATGTGCAACTTGTGGATGGGTTCTTAGTTCCTTTGCATGTCTCAAAGTTTATAGGAACTGATACATCATGAAACAATCCTTTTGGGATATAAGTAAATTCTCTAGCTCGGCACAACCCCAGTGAAAACTCTGGATGGTTAGATATGTACAATTCTTTTGTTCTTTTTTCTCAGCAGTTATCCCTACTGATACAGTCAGCATTTCATCTCAGCATGAAGTAACATCAGACAACGCTGCACTCTGAAAAGTAGAAAAAATGAGGGCTCTCAAATGAGAATGAATTAGAAATGTCCCCACAGTAGCAACCAGGAGTTAAAAACATGAAACTGACAAATGTACTGCAGAGGGCGTTTACAAAGAGTTTTCCACTCCAACGTCTTGTTCTTCACAGAGATTATTAATACTGGAAAGTGTCAGGCAGCAAATGATAAAGTTGGCCATGACAGATTTATGATTTAAAGCAAAACCAACTGTCTAGTAGATATCCATCTGATGAAAGATTTAAATATAAAAACAAAGAAGCAAGGCATTTTCTCAAATGGTCTGATGTTTGTTTCACTGGGTGGGTGGATGTGGGAGGGGATCTTATCTTCTTTTATTTCTCTGTGATACTGATAGAATTTATGAAGGACTATTATTTTTCAAATAGCTAGGGAAGAAGTGATGAGAATATTTTGTAATGTATAAAACCTTTTCTGTTTAATATTTATTTATATATGAAATAACTAACTAAAATATTTTCCTGGAGGATATACAATTTGTTATGGGTCTCTTTTAAAGTATGTATTAAATTTCCTCTTAAACTGAAACTTACTTATTTTAACCCTTTAAGAAAATAACTGAAAAGCAAAGAGATTTTTTGTGTGTATCTGTTTTGCATTTGACTTTTTTTTTCTTCCAGAAAGCACTGTCATTATTCGTTCCCATCTGTTTTGACATTTTGAGAGAATATAAACATCTACCTTTCTGCTGGGCCCAATGTGTTAATATAAAGTGTTTTATCCTAATACAAAAACTTCCAAGTTTCTGATTTGTCTCTATTTGTAGTGAGTTGAAAATTTTTGGTTCCATCATCACAATGATAGTTGAGTAACATAACACATACCAGTTTTGAGGATGATTTTTATTGAATTCCTACTCTGGAGCAGACAGTGTGCTAACCTTAAACTGGAGGAATAACACACACACAAGCATACACACGCACGCACGTACACAACTACGGTTTCTGCCTTCTCAGACTTTTTTTTCCCTAGAATTATACAAAATAAGCCAGCATTGCAATTAAATGTCTAAAGTAACATAATTTAAAAAAGCACATATTATTTTTGGGAGACTAATGTATTAGTTAATCTAAAGATCTAGTGTAAAAGGAGGGAGAGCATCCCACAGAAAGTGAAGAATAAGCCAATACATAAATGATATATAAAAGGAGCTCACAAATTAAGGTGAGTGGTGGAATCAATTAAAAATCCCCCAAATCAACGTATTACATGAAAAATATACAATATAAATATAATATCATGTCACATATCATACATACATTATATTGCATCTATTTCACTAAACATTACAAGCCAAACAAATTCTCTGGATGTTCTAAATTACAATTTCATCATCACTTGTTTAGCAACTACCACAGGCCTCACACCACATTCTCTATTTACATTATTTTTGCCTGAAGGAAACATTATGAAATAGATTTCTTTTCACTTTAGAGAAAAATAAAGTTGAGTTTAATGCTTTGAGGCATTAAAATCAAATATCCTCTAAAAGGCAGATGTGTCTAACTTCAAAACTCAGAATCTTAAGCATGATCTTATACTTTATTGCCCTTCATTGGCATTGTATAGATACACAGGGCCAAGGATCTCATAGTTATTAACAACAGTTAATAACAACAGTTTTACTTGATCGATATTCACATTTTCTGAAACTACCTGGAGCACATTTAAATGGACTGCTATTTCCGAAAACTTGACATGGACCTTTGCCATTATGGGATTTTTCTCCAGTTTACTTGGTAGATACTAATTGGGGAACTATTTTCTTTGCCATTGCATACTTGTTTCTGAAATATTTTTGAATATTTTTCCCTTGATAAACAGCTAGCAAAACCCTCAAAATACTTAAATCTGATACTCCAGTAAAGAATCATGCCAGTGGATTTGGCTGCAATTTACAGATGCAACCTTTCAGAATCTGGCTCTGCTATATTAAGTATACACATATAAATCTACTGTTTTCCGGTGATGCAGTGCTTCTCATAGCACCTATTTAAGTTAATAAATTGTTGTAATATCAGGAGTAGATACCTAAGAAATTAGAAGTTAGTAGTTTATAAAAGGTTTCTATATTCTGACAAATTCAAGTAAAGCTATTCTTTGTTCATGATAAATTAACCAGCTATGAAACACAAGTTTCTATTAATTTTAAAGGTAATATTTTCATGGCGCTTAACTGAATTTGAGGGAGAGGAAGAAGAAGTAAGCAAAAAAAAAAAATGTATTGATTGTCTATTATTTGCAGGGACTTTACTTTTTATTTGTTACCTGGTTTTAATTCTCTACCAACACTCTTCCTAAAACATTATTCTTTAATAGGGATCATGCAGGTTAGAGAAGGAAAGTTGCCTTAAGTCACAAGTTAGAGCTGATTAATGTCTCAAAATGGCTTGGAAAATCAGATTGAATTAATTGATAAATAAGCTAAAAGCATAATAGAAAATAAGTTATGAAAAACTTTTGTGTGTGGCAGATCATATTTTATTTAATTTTGTTCAAAACTCACATATATTTGATAATAAATCTTTTCCTTGGGGGTTAAACACAAAGCCAAACCTCTGCTGGCAAAATCCTCTGCTAAATTTTAAAAAGCTCAAGTCATGATTTTACTGTTTTCAAGATTTCTACTTCTTCATCTAAACACAATATTTCTAAGAGTTGTAGACAGGCTCATAAAAGTGAACAAGAAAAGGGGATTATTATTTTATAGCAGTTATAAATAGAGTTTGGGGAAATAGTGAATACCTGTCTCAAGAAATCTTATAGATTTTTGCCCATTTTTTAAAAAGATTGATTCTCTCTCTCTCTTTCTGTCCCCCGTTTCCTCTCTTTCATCTACACACACACAGATTTTGCTGACATTTAATGTTTTATTTAGTGAATGAAAGTACCTTTGGGAAGATCTAAGGTGCATTAATTGTTTTCTATTTACATTCACAAGAAAACTATATATAATATTTTAAATAAGACATTAAGAATAGAAATAATCGTCAATTAAGGCAGTAAGACTCAATCATTCATTTGTTAACATAGGTTTTTAAAATGCCATTCCACATTTTTGTTGAAGATCCTGGTGCTACCCTTGCTTCCTTTTAGCTGCAGCTAAGCTGTTTGCCTTCTGTAAAATATCTGTTGCAGAAGTGCCCCATGTTCTCTCAGAAACCAATGAGACGTGTGCTAGAGAACATATTAAATATCCTCACCTTTTAAAACTAAAAAGTGAAAGTAGTTTTATACTTGTATATCCACCAAAAATAGTGAAACACAGATATACCCAGGTAAGGGCAGACTATTGGCTGGCTTCTCCCCTTACCTGGTAGACTTCTCATTTCACGGGAGAGAATGGCTGCCCTTGGGGGATTTCTTCCTGAGCCACCACAGGGATATACCTTCCTAATGCATACCTGTAAACCATGCTGTCTGGGTAATGATTCCCTCTTTGCTTTCCTTCTTCATCTCCGAATTTTATTAATCTGTACTTATTGATGTTTACACCCGTGAGATATTTATGTCCTACACATAATCTCCTGTCCTACACATTCAGATTGTAGTTGGATATTACCCCTTCTCCTTGAGATCTCAGTGTCTACCTACAGTAGGTTAGGTTTCCAAGCACTATGCTCGATTTATAAATGTGTTCTCCTCCAGGGAGTAGTGTCTTTTGTTCATATTTATTTTGCTCACAATAAAGCAATGTAATCAATTTCTGATGTTAATACTAAAATTAATAGCAACATAAAATGCAAAAGGATAAACCCTTTTGGAAAGTGATTCAACAATAATAACTGTGGATTCTTGAAATTTTTATACATTTTGACTATTAGTAAATTATTCCAATGAAATCATTCAAATTAGAGAAAAAGCACAATACCTGAAGTTATCTCTTGCACTTTTATCTCCAATGTTAAAAATCTAAAAGCAAGTTGTTGTTAAACAATATAACACTGTTAAGGAAATTATGTTACTTCAATTAAATGTATTTGATTGGTTTATTTCAATGATGTCTATAGGCTGGGTGTGGTGGCTCATGCCTGCAATCCCAGCACTTTGGGAGGCCAAGGCAGGAGGATCACTTGAAGCCAAGAGTTAGAGACTAGCCTGAATAACATAGAGAGACCCCCATTTATACAAAAAAAACTAAAAAACATTGGCTGGGCATGGTGGTGTGCACCAGCTGTAGTACTAGCTACTTGGAAGGCTAAGGTGGGAGGATCACTTGAGTCCGGGAGGTGAACTTTACAGTAAGCAATGATAAGGTCACTGTACTCTAGCCTGAGTGACAGAGAGAGACCTTGTCTCTAAAAAAAAAATTAAAAGTAAATGATGTCTATCAAGACAACGCACAAATGCCAAAAAAAATTATGCTGTGATAACTTTCGTATAAACCGTAAACACATATATACATAGAGACACACATGTAAACATAGTGCAATCTATAATGGAATATTGGGAAAACTGAATAGTTGTTTTGTTATGGTGTAATTGTGCCTTATTTTTAATTTCAATTTCTGTTGGTATATTTTCATTTATGCATATAAATGGAATAATTAATGGATATAATTTTATTAAATCATTTTATAGAAATACTTATTAAGCAAATCCTAATATATAGTATGCAAGTTAAACACTGACTGCAAAATTAATCATCGAAAATATATTTATAAAACAGCAGCAATCAAAATATAGACAACTAAATCTTAACCACTGCATTTAGGCCTCAAATATATTTATTATAAAATATCAGAAAGTCTGGTAGTTTATTTATAGTACATATTCCTAAAGGGTTCACTGTTTTCTCTAATAATTATATTTGTTCAATTGAACCAATTAAATTCAAATCTATTTTTTCTGTTTTGTGGTTTTCAAAGCCTTTTTTTTATGTGCCCTTTTGAAAAAAATCACATATTCACCTAAAAGAAAATGGAGTATACAATTTTATATAGCTTGTGAACTTGCTCACATGTCTCAATTCTCTCTATGAATTTTCAGGTTTCCTTGCCCTGGGTATACAATGGGCACTATAAAAATGTTTCCTGAATATCTTTTATGGGCCAAAAGTGCTTCCAGATTCTGATTATTCAGTGGTGAATCAGACAGACAAAATGCATGGCTTACAAAGCTTGCATTTTGTTTAAGGGACAGAAAATAGAGAAATACGTAAGTAAACAAATACTATAACTTTAGAGAGTGGTAAGTAGCATGAGAAATAAAACTACAAAACTTACAGAGTTGGTTCTCTTTTGCTCTTAGAATCAATAAGCTAAAATCATATCAAGTAATGATGTTACATCAAATAGTAGTATTTTTATCATCAAAAGAGTGTTGTGGGGGTTTAGAATACCTTTCCTTTTCATTAGTATAAAATTATCAATTACATACTACCTCTGCTTATACCAAAATTGACAATCAGATAGGTAAAGGAATAACACAAACATTTGAAGATTGTAAATTAAAATGTCTGTGGAATGAATGTGGGAAAATCCTCAATAGTTTTAAATATCATTAACTTGAAAACTCTTAAAATATTACAACTGGACATTGTGAATCATTAACGTACACATCACAATTTGGAGTGGAGATGAGTTTAATTATCCATCTTACAATCTGATTAATGTTTTAATATTTCCTTTTTTTATTCAGGAATTAGTTTCATATTGGTTTATAACTAGTCTTATAGAGATGCATGTGTGTGTATATATATATTCCCTGTCTTTGCACTTATTGTGAAGTACTTCATTCTTCATTTGACATTGAAAAATATACTGTGGTATAAATACTTCATTTTAATAAACACAAAATAGATGATATCTTTATGGGTTTTATGCATACATAACACTGCCTCACATTTGTGTAAGTCAAATGTATCAAGTAATGATATGTTGTGGTTTAATTTTTATTATAACGTTAAAATAAAATGGAGCCTATAATGGTGCCATACAACTTACATGGGAGCTCTGTGAGTCCACAGTCCAGGTTGGTGGTTCTGGGTAATGATCTGGGGTCAATCTGTCTGAACTGGAATCTCAACCCTGCTGTTTAATTCCTGAGTAAATTTAAGCAAGTCACTCAAATTATTTATACTTCCGTTTTCTCAACTATAATATGGATAAAATGTTAATACCTACTTCACAAAGTTTGAATGAGTTAACATTTCTAAAACACTTAGAATGTATGGTGTAGAGCAAGTGCCATGTAAGTCAATGTTTATTATCCTTTACTTCATTATGAGTATCTGATCAAACTGTCAAGGGGAATTATAGATAATACCTTGTCATGGCCACGATATAGAGTTTTGTATGTATTAAAGAATGACAGAGTGAGGAATAAGCCTGGAGAAATAGGCAAGGGTCAGATCATGGATGTTATAACAAAACACTAAGTCACAATAGAAAGTACAATTATTGGAGGGGGAAGAAAAAAAGTGTATACACGCATGTATATATATACACAACACACCATTAGTGAAGTTATCTAGCAGAAAGTTGGTTAGAATACTTAAAAATTGAATAATTATGCTTTCATAAGTTTTATTATTGCTAATACACATTCCACAATTAAGTTACTACATAGAAAAGATAATTTTAGCTACTATTTACTATAGACAATAAGAGAAATGAAGAATTTTTATAAGAAAAAAATCAAAAAAAATAAGCTGACCATAATGTGATGATTATAAAAGGAAAATCAAAACAAGGCTTTTAAAATGGTTCAGGTAAATAATGAGAACCAATAATGAGAAGAGGTCCTAGGGTTGAAGTCATGAAAAGGGTGACAGTAGAGGCATTTAAAAAGAGCATGGCTAGGGCATAAGATCTTGTACATTCCTGTATTCTCAGCACTGAGCAAAGTACATAATACATTCTCACTAAATTTTAGTTATCACAATGAATTGTGAGCAATGACTATCAGAGATAAGAGAGGAAAAAGATTATAGATGGTCTGCAATTTGTTCTTGGATATCTAGGAGGCTAATGTGTCATTAACTTACATTTTGAACAAAGCAGATGAGAAAGCTTTGCAAGAGAAATAAGAAGTAAGGCTATTGACTTCAGGTAAATTTGAAGCCACAGGAATTGGCATTTCCTACATAATACACTTACTGTAAGTAGTTCTCTTTAAATAGCTAATTAAATTTCATTTACTACACAGAGCTAAATTAATTTAATGTAGCAACGTGCAGGCAATATAAGTCCTCTAGTAGTTTGTTCTTTTACTAGGTAAAATGGAGATACTTGTGAACTAATTTTAATTCAGAGAATACCTATTTTAATGAAATATAATACTAAATGTCCTAAGAAACCCATCCTGCTTCTGATGGGAGAAGAAGAAACTTGGAAAGCAGAGAAAGTCAGGAAGAAAATTTATTTTTAGAACTATGCCTTTAAGAATGAGTTGGAAAGTACCAGAAGATCAGAGATAGGTGGTAAAGGGGAAGACAGGCTTCAAGAACGTTAAATTTTAAATGTAGCATGTACTAGGATTATAATGAGGTTAATAGAATTTTGTTGCTTCTGCGTTTATTTTCAGTCTTTTTTTCTGTTTCTTCCTTAAATTAAATAAAAGGCAGAATTTCACTTTGATCCACTAAAAAGCTAATGATTATAATTTAGATGCTAGTGTAGGGCAATAGCTATTTATACAAATGATTACCCTGAGCACCTGCTCCAATTTTTCATGTATTATGCTAACAGTGTTTTTTGTCTTAATTAAAAATGTTAATTAGTGGTGATATAAACAGCAAAAGGAGATCTGGTAACATATGCACAAGAATTTTACAATATGTGCATAACTTTTTCAAATTGATGAACTAAGCGTGAAAGCATCTGAAACACTTGCAAACAGTTGCAAATTTTCAAATGAACCTGAGATTGTTCTCTGAGCATCAGAATAGGTTAACATATGATTGTTTTCTGCTTTTGCATATTTTGCGTCTTGCCTAATTATTGTACATTTATGAAATTTGAACACTATTATCTCCATTTAAATATTTTACATTTGGATGCCTAACATTCTTTTCTAGCATGTTTTTACATTTTGAATTTTGTTGATCATAACTTATCCCAAAATTGTTTTCCAGAATATTTGGAAATTTCTCCTTCACAAAGCCACCACCCAAATGTTGGCAGATGTCTACATAGCCCATTAATAAGGATCATGGGGAGAAAGGAAAATAGAAAGCTGATGATTTCTAAAGGTGTAAATAGTCTTTTTTTCCCTGTCCTTTCAGGGAATAATTCACATGTGAAAGAAGCATTGTGATTTTTCAATGCAAGTCATACAGGGGTAGCATAATTCAAAGGGAAGAAAATAAACTAGTTTTTTTTTTTTGTATTGCACTTCAAATATCTTATGACACATTTCCTCCATTTGGCCAACCTACCAGGAGATTTCTGGCTGTTTTATCATCATATCAAATAAAAAATATAGAAACTGAACAATTCACTAAAAAGCAGGGGGGGTGTCAAAAACAGTTTTCTTATCTATTAATACAAAATGCCCAACTTTTATGTATTTGATATATTTTTCAATGGAACAAATCAAAATCATTCCTTTCTTTTTCTTTGACAGAGTTTGAGACCTATAACATTTATTAAAAGTTTAGTAATTAAAATGATTAAATCAGGTGTGCCCCTGTACACAACTACTCAAGACGCTGAAGCAGGAGGATATCTTGAGCCCAGGAGTTTGAGGCTGCAGTGAGCTGTGATTGTGCCTGTCAATAGCCACTTCACTCCAGCCTGGACAACATAGTGAGATCCTGCCTCTAAAAGTAAAAATAATAATAAATGAAGGAATTAATATAGTAATTCATTGTTATTACTTCAATAATCTTTTTATGTCTTACAGCCATTTAAGGGAAAATACAAAACTATAAAATCAATAAGCTCCAAATGCATTAAATCAAATGATCAAATTAATATATGGGCCCTTTATAAAACAGAAGTAGGCCATCTTACTGGAAACAGTGCACTACTGGAACACAGTGCACACTGGAACTTAGGAGATCAAGTCTCCAGTTCCCTGCTCTTCCTATGGCTTATTTCTTCTTGTCCACTGGTTTCTGCTCAAATATTACATCCTTGTAGAGGCTTTTTTCAATAACCAAGGTCACCATGATCTCCTTCTGCCTATACACACATACACAAGCCTAGCACATACTTGCTATCACATTTTTTGTCATTTTTTTTCTTTGTAACCCTTTTCAACTTATGAAATTTTTATATTCATTTGTTGCCTGGTTTATTAAAATGAAAGATCCAGGAGAGTAGAGACTTCCTTTGTTCTTGATTCTGCTATATTTTCAGTCAATAAAACAATACCTGAACCCTGATTAAATGCTTTTGTTAAGTGACAGAACTGTTGGTAAGTATTTTTTTTATTTCAGAATATTATGGGGGTACACACGTTTTGGTTACACAATTTGCTTTTGTACAGTTTGAGGCAAAGTTATAAGTGTGCCCTTCACCCAGATAGCGTGCATGGTACCTGTTAGGTGTGAATTTACCCATGCCCTCCCACCTACTTGATTTCTGTTGAGTTTTACTTCCATATGTGCACGTAAGTGTTGATTGATTAGTTTCAATTTAGTATTGAGTACATGTGGTATTTGTCTTTCCATTCTTGCAATACTTTACTTAGAAGAATGGTCTCCAATTCCATCCAGGTTGTTACAACAGGTACTAGATAACCATTTTTTATGGCTGAGTAGTACTCCATGGTATACATATACCACATTTTATTAATCCACTCATGTATTGATGGGTCCTTGGGTTGTTTACACATCTTTGTGATTGTGAATTGTGCTGCTATAAACATTCAAGTGCAAGTGTCTTTTTTATAAAATGTCTTTTTCTCCTTTGGGTAAATACCTAGTAGTGGGATTGCTGGATCAAATGGTAGTTCTACTTTTAGTTCTTTGAGGTATCTCTATACTACTTCCCATAGAGGTTATACTAGTTTTCAGTTCCACCAACAGAAAACTGTTGTAGCCATTCTCATATCAGATAACACAGACTTCAAATCAATAAAAGTAAAGAAAGACAAAGATGATCAGCCACTATTGGTAAGTATGGAGGAAAAAATAGAAGCTGACTGATAGTGTGGTAGGATGGATTCGTCCTGACGTTGTTTGTTCACCCTAGAAAAAGTTTAGATTCATAACAAATTAAAGGGAGTGTTCTAAAATCCTAAAACTCCTTTACCTTTAGCTGCAGAACTGTTTATTTTTCAATTATGAGCATTAAGATATAACCTTTATGTCATTCATATCATTGGTTAACCCAAAGTTGAAAGTAATTCCAACTATCAGAAACATGAATCAAAAAAGATGTGAACAGGTACAATGAGGAACTGAATATAAGATAGAATAAAATATGAAAAGGTACTTACATGCCTTTATACTTGAAACCCTGATGTAGACGTTGCCAATTGGAGATGGGGGGCAATATACCTATACTGTATATGATATAATATATTATGTATAATATTATATAAGATATATAATAAGTATATATACATATTTGCTCCCCCAAATTGGTAATGTCCCCATATACATATACATATATGTATAATTTTTGCCAAATATTATATTACAAATATAAATGTAGCTATATGTATTTCAACTTAAATATATATGTCTAATATAATGTCCTTTCATACAAAAGGAGAGAGAGATAATTGAAACACTTGAACTGTGGGGGTTCTGTTTAGAACACAGATGTAACTGGATTATGGGAAATCATATATTGATTTTAGTTGACATTGTACCTCTGATTCATTAAACAGAACATTGGAAAACATGAAAATATGCCTTATTCTTCTAATTCCATCTGTCCCCTGACTCAAAGTGTTGTGTATATTAGCCCGACTTGGGAGATGCCATCTTTTTCTTTAATTCATTCAATTTTTTCTTCAATAAATCAGAATACTAGTGCCTTATATCTGATGTGATTAAGAACCCTGGCACAGTTTACTTTGTTTTGTACCTTTTGTGAGAGAATGGTGAGGGGAAAAAAAGATATATTTTGTGAAAGGATATGTATTCTTTGTGCAGGGCTTTCTGGAACGTGTGACCACCATGCAATGGAAATTGACAACAAGGTTTTAAAAGCATAGCACACTGGATATTGTATTTTCTGCTTATTACATTTTTGCAGGTACTCTGTACATGTACCAGAGTACAAGGAAGTAGAAATACACAAAAATGAAATGATAGTACATAATGTGAATGTGAGCAGGGTACACCAAGGTTCATTCTAGTTATAGTTATACAAAGGTAATTAGAAAACCAGACACAAGACAATTCTTCCATTATTTTGAAGGAAGGGTATAGCCAAGGGGACATAGCTTTATGATATTTACAAAAGGCACAGAAATAAACTTTACACCAGCAAGCCATTTATAGTATTTAAAATATGGGATGCCTGTCCCTGCTTAACAATTAAATGTTGTTATGTTACCTATGTCATGTTTTTCCCTTTGTTTTTCATGAAGCACTATATGTCTAATCCATGATGCTTTCTGTATACCTAAGGCATAGCTTCTAACTTCTTTATAACACACCATAGTGTCATCTGCCACATTTGATCTATCCACTCTCCATATGATGGACAATTTGCTTTCAACTCCTTTTCCTGGCTAAGAACACTGCTGCAATGCATAAGCTTGTACATATGCCCATATGGAGTTTTCTAGAACTACTGCCAATCCCTACAATCTTACCAGCAGTGAGACTCACATCCCCACTAATACTTGGCATTCTCCAGCTTTTTTGATTATTACCAGTTCAATAGGCAAAGCCATATCTTAGTGTTTCTCTAATATGCTTCACTCTGCTTAATAATGATTATGAATATTTTTCATACATTTGTTAGTTTTGAAGGCTGAATCTTCTGTAAACTGACTTTTTATTTCTTTTGCTCACTTTTTTTCTACTTTGTCTTTTCCTTATTAACTTGCAGGATTTTTCTGCCTATTCTAGACCTAAATCTCTTATTATTTTTATATATTCAGAGCATGTATTTATATTTTGTCATATATCTTTTAACTTTATGCTCACATTCAAATAGAAGAAAAACAAAATTATGATGTAATTATATCAATCATTTTTGGCATTATTTTTGTGCATTTGAAGGTTTGAAAACCTCTTCCCCATGCTAGGTGAGAAAGTAATTTTGTGTTTTTATTAATTATATATTAGATCTTTAATCCAACTAAAATTCATTTTTATGTGTGCGATTAGAAAGAAATCCAATATTACTTTTCCCTGTATGCTAATCCAGTTTTTCTAACACTACCTACTTAAACTTTGTGACATTTCTCCAATATATGAAATGTTGATGCCCACTTTAGCATATTTCAAATTTCCACGTATATCTACTGCAAGCACACTATTTTCCCAATAATTTATTTTGAAAAATAAATGTAGTTAATTTAGTTTATTATTAATGTTGTTGTTGACATTATCATGATTGTGACTTTGAAATATTAAAGTAATTTTTATATCTCTCTAGGCAAGCCCCCTCTTTATTTTTTTTTAAATAAAGTTGACTTAGCTACAGATTGTCCTGAATTTCTATGTAGATAATATGCATATGAAAATAAGAGTAAGCTTATAGTTTTTAAAAAATGAAATGGTTATTGTGATTGCATTGAAATCACAGATTACTTTGCATAGATAAAGCATCTTTTCATATTATTAAATTATCTCCTGTAAGAATATGGATTATTTCTCCATTTATTTGAGGCGGTGGTAATTTTTCCCTATGAGGGACATTTGACAATATTTAGAGATACTTTTGGTTGTCACAACCAGGGGTATACTACTGACATCCAAGCAAGAATGCTAAACATCCCATGATGCACAAGACTGCCTTCTATGACAAAGAATTACCTGGCCCAAAATGTCAATAGTGCTGAGGTCAAGAAACCCTGATTTAGATAATTTATGTCTCCTTTAGTAGCATTTTAATATTTACTCCATAGAATGCCTAATCATTTTCAGTAACATAATTCCTAGATACGTTATATTTTTAACTAGCTTTTATGTATTGTACCTTACTGTCATTTATATTTCTAGAATATTATTGCTGCTATAGAAAAATGAAACTGAGCTGGCATGTTAAGTTTTTCATTTCACTTCTACAGTCTTCATAATATTTTAATTAGTTCCAATCACTCATTGATTTCATTGTTTTTTTTAGGTAAATGTTTCTATCTTGTTCAAATAACATATTAAACTTCTATTTTCTTTCTTTATATAGAAGATTTGGCTAGGGCCTCAATTACAATGTTGTCATAAAAGTAATATTGAACATTCTTTTCTTATTCCTTATGTTAAAGACAATATGCATAAAGTTTCCTTTAAGTATAATATATATTTGTATGCCTAAGAAGTTTCTTTTCTTCTGCTAAATATTTTTATCATGAATATCTGATAAATCTACTTGTGTTATTGTATTTTTCTGCAATAACTGATAAAACAATATGGCTTTTCTCCTTAATGTGCTAAGGTTACTGATTATAGTGAATTATTGGCAAGAGGGTTTTTTTTTATTGAAACATCCTGACATTCCTAGAATTAAACGTCTTTAACAATAAACTATTAAGTGCACTACTGGATTTGGTTCCTTAATATTTTCTTTGAATTTTATCATTCACATTCCGCAGTAAAATGGCCTTGTAGTTTTTTTTCTTTATATGTTTGTTTGCTTGTATGTTTTTTTGTTTTGTCCTGGATATGGTTATTGAAACATGATTAGGAATGCATTATTAAATTAATTGATAAGTGATGTAACTTTTAAAAAAATTGCTACATATGATTGAAAGACAAACTAACTGTTCCTTGGTAGTTTAATAAAAATAACTCTGAAAACCATCTAGGTTGGAAATTTTTTAATGGAGTTCTTGGGAATTGATTTTATTGCCTTTAACATTTATTACTATCCATGTTTCTTTATACTCCACATAAGTAATATATTAACCATGATCCGCAGTTTTTGACAGAGAGTGTTACCATAATCATTCAGTTCTCAGTATTTCTTTGTACATTTTAAGCAAGTCGTGCTTTGTTATATGATATTTTGTTACTGAACACATGACCTATAAAGTTATTCTGTCATTAATTTCAAAGTTTATTACATTATGGCATTCAACAGATATTTATTAAGTATTTGCTTATGCCAAAATCATGGCATAGTCACTACTGTTATAGAACATATTACATAATATGGAGAAAAAACAACAAGCAGGTAATATCATAACAATGGTTACTACAGTGGATGGTCCAGGAAGGCCTACGTGTAGTATAGACATTTAAAATGAGACCTAGAAGCTAAAACAATATAACTGTTATGTGAGATTAAGAACCATTATTCACAAAGATAAATAACAAGTCATAAATCTGGGATGAGCTAGTTTTATTGGAAAAACTCTATAATGACTGAGCTAAGAGAAGACAGGATTGAGACAAAATTGGAAAGACGTTAGTTACTACCATTTTTGTAGTTCATTATACAAGTGTACTAACTGTAGAAGAAGCCATTGAAATTTAAGTGCAAGTAAAAAAGTAAAATGTCTTTTATTTCAGAACTTTGTTTTGACTACTGTTTTGTGGTAGACATGAGATGCACTGTCGGGACCACCTTTCTGGAAAAAATCCCAGCTGCAGGGATTGCAGTCAGCAAACAGCCACCACTTGTCAGCTTTTTCAGGGTCTGCTTCAGGAGCAGAGAGTCCCCTCCTGTGGGGTTACATCCTTCCCAAGGCAGCCCAAAACCCTGGACCAGAAAGGCCCAGACATGTCAGTCAACAAGGGAGAACTTCGATGTGTAATATTCCCTCCACATCTTCCTCTGACTTTGGCAGGTGCTTGTTTCCACATCACAGTTCAACTTCTTCCTCGTTGCAATCCTGCTTCCTCCTGCTTCTTTCCAAAGATATCTATTCCCAGGAAACACATTACATCCCAAACTCTGTCTTTGCATCTCCTTTAAGGAAACCAACATGAACTTTGGATAATAGATTGTAGAGGACCACAGTATCTGTTAGGAGATCATTGTTAACACTCTTGGTTAGAAAATATGGGGGCAGATATACACCAGGGATCCACATGGCTGAAATTTACAGTTATCAATTCTAAAAGTTGCTATTTGGCTTAAGAGGAAAATTGACTAATACTCTTAATCTGAGCTTAACTAAATGACAATTTTTACCTTGAGTTTTTTCCTTAGAACTTGTGCTTTACATTTGCAAATTTTAGAATGTTCTGTTTTAGGTAGAGTTTTATTTATGTGATGTCATTTGTCTTACTCAAGTTTGATCTTCTTAAAGGCAAAAGTTAAATCTCCTCATTGTTTGATTTAATGCCAAAATAGTTCCTGTCTTCTCTCATTTTATGTTTATGAAATACACGATGTTGACCATCCTGAGAAAATATCTGCTGCGGAATGTCAAAATCTGAGTGAAAATAAACTATGATCTCATGGTAGAGCATAACAGCTTGATGATGCAATCTCTGTATTTTTCAAGACATTCTTGATCATTTTGTCATAATATAGTGTCATGGTCATGGCCTTCAAGAGTGACTTCCAAGAATTATTGTTATTAGGCCCATAAAAATTAGCTAATGACAATAATATACAACAGTATTCAGCTTCCATAAATATTAAATAAAAGAATGTGGAGGAATTTAATGAACCCAATAAAATTAACCCAAAATAAATAGCACACATCTTGCTAACCCATTGAACTGGAGATAGTTCTGAATGGAAACCTTTTTACTGACCTCTTTATTCTCAATGGCTAGGATAATATTTGATACCAATAGGACTTTAATAAATGCACTAAATTGGTGAATGTGTGAGGAAATGAGGAAATAAATCATGAATCTATTGTAGTTACCTTTCTAGTTGTTCCCATTTATCTATGTACATTTCTCAGCATTTCCTACATCTTGGAGATTGTAGAGATCTTCCAAAAAGGTCTAGCACTGCTTTGTACTTTGTCCAAAAGAAGCATCTTCTCAAAGTGTAAACACATAAAGGAGACCCAGTGAATTTATTCTTCACATTGACTGTTTCCATGGCACTTCTCCATTTAAGAATCTTATCTTTCTTCCTGTAACACTCTTAAAGGCAAGAACTTTCTCCTAGGGGTATAGTCAGTTCAATAAGCTCAGCTTACAGCATAAAAAAACAAAGGAGGTGCTTGTATTCACAGATTTTTGAACGTGACAGAAGGGGAAACATAATAATTGTGTCTGCTTACTTTCTGTTATGTATAGTAAATCCTAAAAACTATCCCTGCTTATCAATTGGGAAAATAACTTTTTAAATTTTTTTTATTTCAAAATATAAAGGAGGTACAAATGTTTTGTTACATGGATACCTTTTATGATGCTTAAGTTGGGGCTTTTAGTGTGTCCATCTGGTAGAAGAGTGTTCATTGCGCCTGATAGGGAAGATTTTATCCCTCACGCCCACCTCACCATTCTCCCTTCCTGGTTTCCAATGTCCTTTACATCTCTTTGTGTCCGTGTGTGCCCATCATTTAGCACCCAATTATTAGTGAGTATATGTGGTGTTTGTTTTTCCATTACTGAGATATTTCACTTAGGATAATGGTATCCAGTTTCATCCAAGTTGGCTGCAGAGGACATTATTTCATTCCTATTTATGTCTGAGTAGTACTCCTATATACACACATAAACATACCCCCCACATTTTCTTTATCAACTCATCAACTGATGATGGGCACTTAGGTTGATTCCACATCTTTGCAATTGTGAGTTGTGCTGTGATAAACATTCAGATGCAAGTGTCTTTTTGATAAAGTGACTTCTTTTCCTTTAGGTAGATACCCAGTAGTGGAATTGCTGGATTGAATGGCAAGTCTACATTTATTTCTCTGAGGAATCTGCATGCTGTTCTCCATAGAAAGCACAGAAGTTGTACTGATTTGCAGTCCCACCAGCAATGTGTAAGAGTTCCTTTCTCTCTGCATCCACACCAGCATCTTTTGATTTTTGACTTTTTAAAAATGGCCATTCTACCAGGGATAGGGTGGTATTTCCCTGTGGTTTCAATTTGCATTTCCCTGATGATTGGTGATGTTGAGCATTTTTTCATGTTTGTGGACCATTTGTCTGTTTTCTTTGGAAAAACTCTGTTCATATCTTTTTCCCACTTTTTAATGGGCTTGTTTGTTTTTCTCTTGCTGATTTATTTGAGTAGTTTGTTGATTCTGGATATTAGCCCTTTATCAGATATAGTTTGCATATATTTTCTCTCATTCTGTAGGTTGTCTATTTACTCTTGATTATTTCCTTCACTACGCAGAAGCTTTTTTAATTTAATTAAATCCCATTTATTTATTTTTGTTATTGCTGTATTTGCCTTTGGTGTCTTAGTAATAAATTCTTTGCCTAGGCTGATGTCTAGAAGAGTTTTTACTAGCTTTTCTTCTAGAATGTTTATGGTTTCATGCCTTACATTTAAGTCTTTCATCCATCTTGAATTATTTTTTGTATATGGTGAGAGATAGGGCCCTATTTCATACTTCTGCATGTAGCTATTCAGTTTTCTTAGCACCATTTATTGAATACAGCTTCTTTTCCCCAGTGTATGTTGTCTGCTTTGTCAAAGATGAGTTGGCTGAGGAAAATGATTTCATATCTGGGTTCTCTATTCTGTTCCATTGGTCTATGTCTCTACCTTTATACCAGTACCATGCTGTTTGGGTCATTATAGCCTTATAGTATTTGAAGTCAGGTAATATGATGCCTCCAGATTTGTGCTTTTTGCTTAAGATTGCTTTGGCTATTAAGACTCTTTTTTGGTTTCAAGTCAATCTTAGAATTATTTTTTCTAGCTCTGTGAAATATGATGTTACTATTTTGATGGGGATTGCATTGAATCTGTGTATCACTTTGGAAAGTGTGGACATTTTAACAATGTTGATTCTACCAATGCATGAGTATGGAATGTTTGTTCCATTTGATTGTGTCATCTATGATTTCTTTCATCAGTGTTTTGTAGTTTTCCTTGTAGAGATCTAAGAGGAGGTCAAATTACCCTGTTTGCTGACACTATGATCTTGTATCTATAAAATCTAAAATGCTCCACCAAAAAACTTCCAGAATTGATAAGTTCAGCAAAGTCTCAGGTTATACAATCAATGTACACAAATCAGTATCATTCCTATACATTAGTAATAGTCAAGCTGACAGTCAAATCAAGGACTAAATACCACTTACATTAACTCAATACCAATATCAAAGAAAATAAAATACTTAGGAATATACTTAACTAAGGAGGTGAAAGATCTCTACATGGGAAAACTTCTTAAATGTATTCAGTTATAATAGCCTCCTATCAAAATGCTGCTATGTCTTTTAATCAGGGCAAGTTGATTTTATAGAGCCCCTGTATATAATGTTGATGACATAATCTTATAGGTGGGTTACAGAAAGAATAAAATCTTAGTGGGTTATTTCAGACAAAGAATCAGTAAATCTTTTCTGTAGAGGATGAGATAGAAAATATTATAGATTCTGCATATCATCATATCTCTGTCACAACTCCCAAACAATGTCATTGTAGTACAAAATCAGGCAGAGAAAATATATAAATGAATGGGTTTGGCTGTGCTTCATTGAAACTTTATTTGTAAAAATAGGCATTGGGTTGGACTTGGCTCATGGGGCATAATTTGCCAATCCCTGCTCTAGACATTTTTTTAAATCATAAAATGATAATTATTGTGTACACTCTATCTGTGGTGAACTACCTCTGATCCTAAGGTACAAATATACTGAGTTAAGTTAATGGAACTAGATTTTATTGTATTGTTAATGGAACTAGAAGGAAAACTTCTATTGTTCACAAATGTTCTGACAAATAGACATAAAATGAAAAGAAAACTGTAGAGTTTTTATTTTATCAAGACTATAGGAGTGAGGTGATCAAGTAGCACATATTATATCCTATGAGATGAAGCACAGAGCTCAGTTGAGAATACTTCATTCCAAACTCAATCCAGTTTGTCTTGATTACAAGGCCTTTCATACATGTGAATGCTATTATAGTGAGGAAAGCTTCAGGCAAATGAAGTAAGCTTTAATTAAAGACAGAGAAATGCATGATACAACAAATTGTACCTGGGGGAAGTTTGTGGATTTGTTTGAAGGGTTACTGGAATGGAGAAAGTGGAATATCATAAAAGGATGCCAAGTTGTAAATTAAGGACATTGAACTTACCATGTGAGTTCATCAACATCTTTGGCAGACCTGTTGGGTTCCCTGTTAAAAAGGTTCTGGTATGGTCAGTTTAAATGAAATATTAATGCATTCACTTTTTCTCAGCTATTCAACATGATAACATTACTACATGAAAGGAGTCCCCAGGAATGGTACATTCTCTTAGTTTAGTGACTTTTGTAAATCAGTTGATGAGATATTAGTCATAGTGGAAGCTTGCCACCTTATTGTTTATCCTGCCCATTCCTGCTAGCAGAAAATGTCAAGTTATTCCAATGAATATAGGATAGGTTAAACAGGGACTCAACAGTAAATAATTAGCTTAACATTTAGAGGTGTAAATCTCTGCTTGTCGTCCAGTTACTCTGCATTAATCTGAGATGAGAAGTCACTAGGAGAAAAACTAAAGAAAGTAAATTGCTAAAGGGGTTAGATTTTTTTTATTAATGGCAAAATACATGTGATTCAGGAGAGTACTATTAATATATGTCTTACTGAGTGCCCATGCTACCTCTTCTTTTAAGAGACAGTGGAAACCTCTTGCTTACTAAGTTTTGCCTTTATATAGTGATTATTCAATAAAGATTCATTTCAGCAGACAAGTTTCCTCCTTAATAACCCTTCATGAAGCCTAAAGGCATGGATAACATTATTTCCCACAGAAATATTATAATCATTTCTCCTCTAGAAACTCCATGTTGTACCAAAATCTTATTCAGAAAGTGGCTTGCAATAGTTGGAAGAACACTGTGTGGAGAATCACAAAAAATGTCTTCCCACAATGTCTCTCTCTTTGACTATGTAACCTCATGAAAAATCCAGTAGCTGTTTAGGACCCAAGTCTCTCATTGACTGATTGATTCCTTAGTGTCCCCAATATGCTTGGTAAAGTGTCTTAGGCACTTCCTTCAAGAAACTCAACATCAAGTAAAGTACACAACTGCATTATCTAATAACTATGAATAATTTTCTTCACTCAAACTATTATTATACTGTGATGCTCTCCAAGGGTGCTACAGTATAAATTTTTTTCTCTTCACATTGAATATATACTTGCATTTATTTTGTAAGTCTTAAAAGTGTTATCTAAAAAAAAATTCTGATGAATACATAACAGAGATAAACCTATTATTTTGAAAAGGAAAAGCATGTTGTAGCTGACTTCACATAGAACAGATGAAACAACTGTGTTGCCTTCAATCACAAGAATGATTTCATTATGGCAAAAATCCAAAAACTGAATGAACTGAAAAATAAACAAAACCCACCATGAAAAGTAGGTTGAAAGGGATACACTCATGTTCATAGGAATGAGAAGTTACATTTTTGTGGCACAAATATACATTTAGAAAAAACAAAATTTATCAAAAATTTTATAAGCTAATGTGTTTCTATATAATGTGTTTCTTGATGAAATGGCCTTAAGTAACAATAAGAATATCTGTCAAGGTAGGCATTGCATATGTGTATGTTTTAATCCACTGTGATAGACAGGAAGGTGCAGTGTTCTTTCAATCTTCTTCAGAGAAGGAGAAATTATATGAGATATACAAAGTGCTTTGGTTATAGACTCAAATATGTGTATGGTAGGTATCACAGAAACAAATTACTCAATATTTTTGGTTAGCTATAAATTCTTATCTCTCATCATTATTATAGGCAGGCCCTAAAGAACTAAAAAGAAACAAATTCTAAAAATGAGTGACTCCTCTCGTTGTAGTTAAAAATAAAAAACAAAACAAAAAACAAACCAAACAAACAAAAAGAAAACTATGAGTTTCTGTCCTGGCTTGAGACCTCAAAAAGTCATAGATACATTATGGAAGTAAGTCTGACAGTATAGATCTAGTCAGAAACATTGAGTTTCCTCAGGGCAATTTTGTGTGAGATGGTATTCTCTTACGTCTGTCATTGTTTGTTTATCAGCTAACAGTATATATTGTGTTGACTCACATAGGTACTGTAAATCTCAAAATCCTGATTTACTCCACCTTGCAATGTCTGGGGATCAAGTCTAATTAGAGTGTACAAAGATTTGGTATAAAACACAATATCATCTTAGCACTTATAAAATTAATCTGAAAATTAAGTTACACTCATTTTTGCCTCTCCAAAGTCTTTTTATAGTTATATATAATTATTCTTTTAAAAGATGTATTATGATAGAACCTCTATGTTCATGAAGAGATATGAGTGATTGAATGTAAAGAAATAGTATAATACCATGGTAAGGCAAGTTCTATTAGCTAATTGATTACACAAAGGTGTCATGTTTATGTGGATAAAGGTTGAAGTCAGAGAGTTTTACACCGGTACTGAAAAATACATTTACTTGATTAGCTATAATAATAAACATTCAATCACTCATTTATTTTTATATTATTATTTGGTTCTATAAACTACTTTTCATGCTTTTAGAGTTACGTTCAGGAACATGAGAATCCTAATTTTCCTCTTTGTATTATATTATGTGATTTTGTGATTTCCTGCAAACATTTAATACTATATATCACATTAATAAAATTACCATTCATAAAAAAATTTAGAAAACTTACTATTTGCAAGGAACTAAGGAGGGAAAGAAAAAGGGAGAGAAACAGAGAGGAGAGAAGATAGAGGATGGGGGGGAGAGAGAGAGAAAGAGAGAAAGAGAATGTTTACTGTTAAGAAAGTCTCAAGAAAAACAAACAACAAACACCTTAGGAACTAATTACTATTGGATTTTAACACTTGAGATCGTGGGTGTGATTAAGTCTCCCTGAATTTAAAACTAAAAAACTTTTTGTAGCTCAATTTATTTTTTGTTTTGTTTTGTTTTAATTTTTTAATTTTTTTTAATTTCAGAATATTATGGGGGTACAACACTTTGGCCATACACATTGCCCATGCACTGCCCGTGTCAGAGCTACAATCGTGGTCATCCCCCAAACTGTGCTCCCCGCACCCATTCAGTGAGAGTTTTTCCCATCCCCTCCACCCCCCTCCCGCCTGCCCGCCCCCTGATGAATATTATTGCCCTGTGTGATGTAAGTGTTGATCAGTTAGTACCAATTTGATGGTGAGTACCAGTGGTGCTTGTTTTTCCATTCCTGTGACACTTCGCTTAGAAGAATGGGCTCTTGCTCCAACCAGGATAATACCAGATGTGTTAATTCGCTATTGTTCCTTATTGCTGAGTAACACTCCATGGTATAGCCTCAGGGATTCTGTTAGAATCTTCCAAACATCTCACTTAATCCTTAAAGCTACGTGAACAATGTATATTATACCCATTTTTCAGGCAAGTGAAATGAGGTTTAGAGGGCTAACATGGCTTAACTAAGGCTTCATAGCCAACAAGTGACAAGAGTTGTGATTTAAACTGCAGATGATTGTAATAATAAAGCTCATCCCAGCAAAAATAACACTCTTATCGCTTATTCTGTCTTAGTTTTGGACAAATAGAGATTAAGTGATCTAGTGAAATCAATTTATGCTTTCCTGTTGTATGGGATTGTGGTAGCATGTATAATTTGTAAGGATAGAATCAACTCTGAAACAGATGCAGAGAAAAAAAGTAAGTACAAATTTTTCTCTGTGGAATGTGATTTGAGATCATCCCCTGAAAGAAGAAAATCTAAACTGAAATACAGGTGTGAGAGCTTCCCGACCTGCTTGATGAAGCCATGCTCTTAATCAAGAGTGTTGAGGGAGTGGTTAAACCACAAGCCAGTTGGAACAGTGGCTGAACAGGTGCAGCTGCAAAAAGCCTGAAAATGAACAGGACTCATTTCAGAAGTTTTTGATTATCCTGAATGTAGGTCCTTTCCAAAGTAGATTTTCTGATTTAAACTCTTTGTGCTGTTATAGTTTAAAGTATATAAAACACTGAAATGGCTCATAGAAAAGGTCATTACTTGAACTGGAGTCATTTCATTTGCTTACCAATTATTTCAGATAACATCCTGGAAATATAAAATAAGTTTTTATTGATGACATGTTTGCTTCCTATCCACTCTTATAATCTTTTTGGAGTTATTTGTCTCTCTAATGTAACAGGGTCAGTGTCTAAAAGTAAATTAAAGTTGCCAATGCCTTCCTCACTTTTAAAACAAATACAAATATCTGAGTCAATGTGAATTATCAATCTGAGTCAGGAAATTTGGTTCCTTGTACAAGGCATTGAACGTTTGCTCTTGTAAAAAGATTAAAGTTTCTCTGATGTCAGTGATACTCTCTGACTCCTAGAGTCTTAAAATAGAATATTATTCATCCTATTCCTGTTCATGATTTTAACAGTGATAAGGATTCATCTAAACTGATCAGACGTCTGCAATAAGAAGAGAGAAAAAAACTCTGCCAGGAAACTTTATTTTCCACAGCATGCTCCAAACACACTACAAACTAAAACTGTTTCCTGACTGGATTAAAAACAATTGAATACAGAAAAACTTAGCTAGTCTGATCAATTTAGGACACTTTCTTTAAGTATTGCACCTAGACACCCTACACTCTCTAAAATAACCACATATACTCAGCGAATGACTAAATAAATTGACCTGACTTTCTTTGCATTCCCATCTCAATCCTTGATGTTAAAACATTTTCTGAGGTGATAATAACAACACACACACTCACACACAGACACTCACACACACACACACACACAGACATAAAGAAAGAAAGAAATCATATTAAATTGGTAGAAAGAGCAAAAAGAAACACAGGGGGCAGGATTTCTATCTTTATCCATTGTACAATTTGTTAGCGTAGATTTCCAAAGATTAATGAGCTTCCTGTGCACATCAAAAACAATATTAAATATAACTATGAATGAGTAAATTTATGGTAGAAATTACCATAATTTAACAAAGGAAATATCTGTAGATCTGTCTAAATATGTATTAAAATGGCTTATTGTGGACATAGGGTTACATCATTAGAATTAGGATATTTCCCTCCATAATCATTATTTTTACCATTTTTTCACATGCTCATAATTTTAATAATTTCTTAAAAATAATTTAAGCAACTCCATTAATCCTACAAGAAAAAAATCTAAGCATGTAATCATGATACACAAGTGTATTCATCTCAATCTGGTTGAATGAGTTGGTAGAAAGAACGTGAAAATTGGACTTGAAAAAGTAACTTTTACTACTCCTGCCCCTCCCCTTTTTGTTGCAACTTATATTCTTCCGTGTTCTCAGTCTATATTCTGACTACTAATGACTAACTACATTTTCACAAACATACTACATGTATCAACACTTTTCTAATTTGATTATAATGTGTGGTGATGTAGTTCTCTTTGGATTCATCTTAGCAGGACTTCTTTAAACCTCTTGAATTTGTATGTCTATTTCTTTCCTCAGATTTGGGAAGGTTTCAGTCTTATGCCTTCAGATAATCTCTCTATCCCTTTCTCACTCTCTTCACTTTTGGAGCTCCCATAACGTGTATATTGACCCACCTGGTAGTGCCATCTGAGACTTTTAAGCCCTCTTCACTTTTCATTGTTCTTTTTTGCTTTTTGCTCCTCTGACTCAATGATTTCAAATGACCTGTCTTCAAATATGCTGACTATTTCTTCTGCCTGTTGAATCTGTTGTGGAACCCCTCTAGGAATTTTTCTGTTTGGTTATAATATTTGTCAGCTCCTGAATTTGTGTTTGTTTCTTTCTTATAGTTTCTATCTCTTTATGGATAATGTCATTTTGCCATGCATCACATTCCTGGTTTTGTTTAATTGTCTGTGCTTTTTTAAAGCTCATTAAACATCTTGATAACAGTTATCTTAAATTCTTTATTAAGCAGCTCATGGATCTGCTTTTCTTTAGGGAGTTTCTGGAGTTTATTTTGTTCTTCTTATTTGGTTGTGCGTCCCTGTTTCTTTGAATGCCTCATAATTTTTTGCTGGGATTGGGCATTTGAAAAAATGACCACCTTTCCTAGTCTTTAAGTCCTGACTTCATTCATGGGAAGACCATTGCCAATCAGTCCATCTAGAGGTTCTGTGACCTTTCAAATCTTTTTTGTTTTCTTCCTTTCCTAGTCACTGCCTGAAGAACTGCAGCTCCAAATCAATTTACAGTGGTTTCCAAACTCTGCCACTAGTCCCATCAATGCTGTGAGTCAGGTGAGACAGAAAATAGTCCCTCAAGCATCCCCAGACAAGCCAGAACTTTGAACACACAATCCACTCTTATGTTTCCATCCCATGGGAGGGTATCCTCATGACTGTTCCCTATGTGTAGAAAGAAGGGCACAAACGGATGAACCAAGCATTGATTATATTCCTACCCTTTTTGCTGGAATTCCTTCGTGTTTAAACAATGGCCTAGGTGCTGTAGCTTTTCAGCTGGTCTCTAGAGTTTTTACAAAAGTATTCTGGTCCATTTATTGTTATTAACTTGGTATCCCTATGGTGGAAGGAGGGACTGTAGCTTCACATTCTGCCATCTTGCTGATGTCCTTGCCAAAGAAACCTATTTTTAAAGAGCATGTTAACTACTGTGACAACCACTATAAAGGATAAGTACATGAACAACTCCCTAAGTATATATAATATATTGCCATATATTGGAATAGTATATATTCTAAGTCATATAACCATTCTAAGTCATGGTTAAATAACCGTGAAGCAATGTAGGAATAGTTTCAAAAGAGAGATAGAAACATTGCTATGCTATTAAAAAAAAGATGATTATGCATGACTAGAACAATCACAGAACTTTTAATGGACAAAAGAACAGTTAAACAAGTGTTAAAAGTTAGCATCAAGACAGAAAAAGGCAAAGTAAAGAATATTCAAAATGGGCGAACAAAAGCATGGGTACAAAAATATGAAAGCCATGATTAATCAAGATGACCTGTACTGTGAGTTATACAAGAACATAATGAGAAGTAAAAACAAGAGTATAAATTATAAAAAATTAGCCTTGGATATCAGACTAAGAAGCTTGGATTTTGACCTTTAGTAGATGACTCATCACTAAATAATTTTGTGCAAGATTGATACAGGAAGCATAAGAGGTTAGAAAAATTTTATTAATAATATTTGTAGGATTTTGAAGACAAGTAGAATTGTAGCTGAGAAAATTTTACTAACAGATTAATAAAAATATAAAGAGTTGTATTTAGAATGACTTTTTTCTATTTTTCTAAAAAAGAAGCAAAAAATGCACATTCTATCATGAACTGTATGAGAAAATACACTATTTCTCTGTTGTATTTTTGGTTATAGTAAAACCCCACAGGAAATTATATATAAGCCTCATAATAGCAAAAAAAAATGAATTCATGACAAATAAACTCTTTTGAACAAACTTAATTATGATTCCTCATTATTTTATTGATAACTCTGCTGAAACAATTGAAATTGATTGACTATTCCATTGAAGTGATTATTTTCTAAAACCATTGTCTACATCAGAAACCTTGTACAGCTCCAGGCAGATGGAAAATGTGGTTAAGCTTTAATTATCTACCACTTGAACTTGCACAAACATATTTTTTTTCTCAATAGGAACTTGACTAGAAATTCTCGAGTTATGATGAGTTCTTGCAACATTTCCACTCTTATTTTTCATATTCTTTTCCACAGCTTCCGCAAGCTCTTTTTTGTCTTGGCAAAATGCATGCACCTTTTCCACTCCTGACATGTTGATTAAACTGCTGCTCTTTCATGTGTGTGATGCAGTAGGATTTGGACCTGCAATTTTATGCTTTACAGCAAAAATGGAACTGCTCACATTCCAATGCTACTGCCTTATCTTGTATAGCTGAGGTTAAATTTTGTTACTTTTCTCAATCTCATCCAGAAACTGGAAGACTGATTGCCTTCACTTGGAAAGAAAATTGCCCAATTCCATCAACTCTGGTGTGGATATGCTGCAGGAGGTAGAATTCCAGATCCTAATATACCAAGACCTCAGTTTCCAAACCTGTAAAGAAATTTTTACAAATGGTGTTTTTTTTTCTGCCACTTTAAGTGTCATTCTAAATCCTTTCTAAAATCAAGGATATTGTAACTAATTTTAGTATAATATATATTTGTGGGTAAGTTGAGTAAAGGTACTGTGCTAAAGGTTCCTCTTTTGCTCCATGTTTGTTGTTGAGAGTGACTCTAGTGCCCCATGGAAGAGAACAATTAATTTATACCCCTCTGGAAGATCGGCTAGATTTCCCTAAGACTAGGTTAGTAAAATCCAAGAAAATGTGTAAGGCTTACTTATCAATTAGTTACTAGAAGAATTAAGTATCATATTGAACTTTATTATTAAATTCTAAAACATTGTTATTAATATTTATTAATATTTTTACTTATTTTCAATATATAAGTAGCTCTCAAATTAATTAACTATTTCAAATGACAACAGTAAATATAAAACTGGAGGTGTCTATTTTTCATGATTTACTCTATGTTCTGTCGTTATTATGGTTTTGTTGTCTCTTCTTGCTTTCTGCATTTCTTGTCTATAGATATTTCAAGGACACTCATTTTAACACTTTAATTATAAAAGTTTATATTATAAAAATTTATAAAACTTTAATTATAAAAAACTTTTAAATATATACAGAAATATAGTATTATAAATGAACTCCTATATACTAATTACACATCAATCATTATTTCAAGGCCAACTTTGTTTCATCTCTACCCCCAGTGGATTAGTTTAAAGAACATCTCAGACATTATATCACTTTTCCATTAAGTATTGCAGGACACATGTTTAAAACCTAGGAACTCTTAAAAAATAATCACGATATCATTATTAAACACTCAATACAGAGAGTTGTTTAATATTAAAGGAGCAGTGTTCAATTTCTCATTGTCCAATAAACTGTAAGTGTTCTTTTTTATATATATGTATTTATTTATTTGATCAGGATGATCCATACATTAGATATAGCAATAAATTACATTTTGTTAATATATCTGTAAAGTTTTTTTTAATCTATAGGTAACTCTCTTCCCTCTTTTGTTTTCCCTTGCAATATCTTTTTGCTAAATAAACTGTATCATTTGTCCTTTAGAGTTTAGTACATTCTGGATGTCACAAATTGTTTTCTTATAACATAATTTAACATGTTTTTCTGCCTACTATATTTCTGTAAAATGATAGTTTGATCTAAAAGCTTGATCCAATTCAGCTGGATTACTTTTGGGGGGAAGGGGGAGATATAATACTTCATAGTGATGTTGTGTACTTCCATCAGGAGACACATAATGTCCATTTGTCTTTTTGTGTGACGTTAGCACATTTCCTAGATTCATTGGTTATTTAGGGGTTTGAAAAAGTCATATTCTAATTTTATCATTTCTTCTCCATTTATAAGCTGAAATACACTAAAGAGTAAATTTTCTCTCATCAACTAGTTGGATATACTGAGGTATAGACTATATGGAGGAGAGGCTGTGAAATACTAGATTTCCCCATCTTCCTTTATTTATCAGTTTAGAATAATGATTTGGTGCCTTAGTATTCTTCAAAGGTAAAAATTTAGTTTAATTTTCTATTGTCATTATGAAATCAGGGACTTTCACCTGTTTTACATGTTTCAATTTATTTTGCTCATAAATTTTATTGATGCTTGGTAGAATGTATCATTTGTTTGCAATTATTTATTTTTCCTCTCCATTGTATCCTTATCTTTTTCTGACAGAGGAAAGATAGAGAAAACAAATCTCTAACAGAGAAACATTTTCTGCCTCACTGACTTTGCGCTTAAACTACTAACATACTTTGGCCAATAGAATATGAATCAGCTCTACATTTGCCATCTTCCAGCTAAGCTTTTAGAAGCAATGGAAATTTATGCCACTCCTCTTTTTTTTTATTCTCAGCCTTGAATGGACAGAATGAACACAGATGTATTTTTAATTGTCTGTGCTGATACGCAGGGCTCCCCTACCATGCCCCTGCACAGAGTATATATGCCAGCATCCATTTTGATTGATCAGGCTCCACACCATAGAAAGTATTAAATATGTTCTCATCAACTGTGTAAAGGCTGAGATGGTTTCAGTTTCATGTAGCAGAACACCAAACTGTGTAGGTTTAAAATAATGGTATTTATTAACTCGTATAACACAAGTCCGGAGATAATTGCAAAGTTAATAAATTCAACATCTCCGGTATATCAGAACTTTGTGCCTCTCAAAGCTCTTTTATAGAGTATTTCCACTTTCTCATTACTATCTGCCACTTACCCAAACATTGCATCTTCAATAATAATATCTAAAGGCAAGAATCAAAAGGGTTTCTCCTTCTGTGTGTCTCTTTAACAAAAAAAAAAAAAAAAGAAATCTTTCCAGAAGTTTTTGTCATACTTCCTGTTATATTTTATTACCCACAGCAGAGTTATATTTCCACTGCTAATCCAATCACCATGAAAAGGGGGTTAGGATTGACAAATCACAATCTTTTATCTAGACTAGCCCTACTGTTTCTTACAACATCATTAATATTGAAGGTCTATAACAGGAAAGAATGAGTAACAGCAGTTGGGTAAGATACTAAGAGTGTTTGCCACAGGGTATTTACTATTAGGCAGCAGTTTCACTTATGATTACATCTTGAAGATCAGTCTAGATTGGTACACAAAGCTGGAATTCCATAATAAACATGGACATATAATAACGTATTTGACTATGCCCAATGGATTACTTGGCTTTTGTTATTACAAACAATATTTTAACTGGTACTTTTTGTCTTTGTCTGCACTTTAGATTATATATATGTATATGGATAGATAGATATGTATTTGATGGATCAAAGTTTGAATGTTTAACTTAAAGAAAAACATTTAAATTGAAGGATAATGCAAAATTCCTCTACAAAATTTTACACCAATGTATATGTTCAGCAATAACGTGACTGTTCTTCAAAAATGCAAGATCATATTTTTATCTTTGTGAATTTGACAGATAAAAAATGTTTCTTGTTATTGTTCTAACTTATATATCTCTAACTATGGGCATTTTTAAGCATCTTATATGTTTGTGAAACATTTTTATTTATTTGGTAGCCTGACACATTTCTGTATTTTCTTAATTCCCAATGGGATTTATTTTAATATATTGGAAAGAAAATGCGCAAAGTTCGTATGAGAAACAAATGGATAAACATAGATGATATAATTTTTATAAGAATGAAAGTATTTCATGACTTACATTAGTACATATTAAAATGTTTTATAAAAATACATTAATGAAGAATATGCTTCTTAAGCATCAGGAAAGAGATGGATAGAATAAAATAATATGAAATTCAGATACAAAAAAAATATAGTTAGACATTTGATGTTCTGTAGTTGCCTTCTGAATTAGTGAAAGAAAAGCTGAACTATTAATTGAATACTGAAAGAAATAGATGCACATAAAAGCACATTAAATCACATAGAATTAAATATAGGTACATTTTATATTCAGTTTAGCTTTGGAGAATTCCTAAGTACAAAATCAAATTAAGAAGCTCTAAAAGGATAGACAGTTCTGATCAATCTACTGGTTCTTTCCCAACAGGATACAACTACATTCTAGTACTTTTTATTATAACAAAATAACAATGCTTTATTTATATTTCCTCTTTCATGACCTTTCTTTCATCTGTCATACACTGCCTCATCCTTCTCACCCCCACAGAAAAGATTTTTAGTTATATTCATTTTGGCCTCTACTTCCTTTCCCTTAATTATTCCCAAAATATTCTTAGTGAGCTTCTCTTACTACCACTACACTGAAAAATCTTTCTTACAAGATTTCCAGCAACATCCATCTGACAAATGCAAAGGATACTTCTTTGTTCTCAGTTTACAAAGTCCTTCAGTGAAATTTTATAACTTTTGTGAAAAACTTTGTTTTGGCTTCAATGATACCACACTCATCCAGGATAATTTCCTAGTTTTATGGTCTGCAATTTTCAGTCTCCCTTGCCTTCCCTCCTCTATGTGAGCTCTAAATATTGAAGTGCCTTAGGGATCGATATTGGTCCTGTTCTCTGACAAACTTTTTTCCAGGTAGTTTCATCTATTTCCATAGTTTTACATATCATCAATATGCTAAAGACTCCCTAACTCATTTCTCCACACTCAGTGTCTCCCTTGAGTCCAAGAATATTATACCCAACTCCTCATTTGATATTTGCATTTGCATTTCTAGAAAGAGTCTCAAAAACTTATGGCCAAATAAGAAGGCTTGATTTGATGCTCTAAATTCTCTTCTAATCTAACCCATTTCAGTAAAAAAAAAAAAATCACTATCCCAATTTCTCAAGACACAAAACTAATTTTCAAATTTGATTCTTTCTCTTATTTTCTATACATAACACATTTTTTAAAGAAACTATTATTCCTACATGCAAAATATATTCTGATTTTTCCCTCTTATCTCCATCCTTGCTGTCAGTAACACCCCACATCTGAACAATTGCTGCAAAAAACTCCCATCTCCACCCAGTCCTTGAGAATTGCCTTTTAACCAATGAGAACTGCTTTATCAAGAGATGCCTGGGAGATTGCACCAATCATGGCCAATGACTGACTGGCATGGGGTGTAAAAGCACAGCCTCATGCCTCGGGATGATGCACATATTGTGGTGCAATTCACAGGCCAGAGTTAGTTACTCCTGGGATCAGGGAGAGGGTAGGCTATCTCTGAAAACACCTCTTTGCTTTGCTTCTTTCTCTGCCCTATCCTGCTTTACAAACTCCCTAACGTTTTTCTTCTAAGGATACTCTCTTAATAAATCTCCTGCTTAGGAGTCACCATCTCTGGCTCTGTTTCTAAGCAAACGGACTTTGAGATCAACCTTAACAACATAGGGAGATGAAGTCCAAAGTGACATGAGAGCACAGAATTGGGAGTGGTTGTTACTGTATAGGTATTTGACTCAGCTCTTTATTTAGCCAGATGAAGGATATTTCCTAAAATAAACAATATTTTGGAAGTTACAGAAGCAGTAAGAATATTGCATTGAGGAAAAATAATAAGTTGAGTGGATCTGGAAATAACATGGTAGAAATAGTAGGAAAAGATGACACTAGCGTGAAATTGAAGGGAAATGTCATGAAGCTACATTGAGTAGAGACTTAGAAATTGTTTCAGCTGTTATTGACATGATTAAAATTTTAAATTAGAATGTTATCTTGGTGTTCCTTTCTCCTCTGCTTAGAGAGTTTCCAGAAATATTGACATCCTAATTCAGAAACAACCTTGCCCTGAAACTGCCATTGGCATTATCATTAAAACTCTTGCTTCCAACATTTCTATTTCATGTTTAATTTGGATTTATTCATGCCATGCTTCATCTTACTCCCAAATATATCATAACCTATCTTCAGCAGGAATTTTGTGTTTAAGTTCTTATTTTCTATTTTTAATATAGCATTTTCAGTGTCTCAGGTTTTATACATTGAATACTAAATAGTAGATATTAAATCTTATGCCTTTGGTTAATATTTTAAGTAATTTAAACTATAATACATTGTTAAAAGAATGTAGTGAGGAAGTTCTTACATTATCCCAAAAATATACTTCAAAAATTAAAATATTAGAGCAAGAAGTAAAGAATTACCTAAACAGGGTCTTTCAAAAAGCATTATACCTGCAACCAAAAAAAGACTTTTTTTTTCTCTTCCTAACCTTTAAAAGATATGTTTAAGCATTTCTCACATTGATTTTGCATTATGGACGTTACGTTCCAGACTTATATTCACCTGTCCTGAGTGGGAATTAAAGATCCCCAAGACACATATCTTAACAGCTGAGAACCACATATAGGCTTGCTTCTTCTTGAACCCCTCAAGAGGCCATGAGTTACTTATATCTGCAAATATAATGATCTTTCTGTGAAATAGATCTCTTTCAATTTATCCTTACAAAACAAATAAAAAAAGGTCATATCTGCATTTGGCCTACATTTTCCTCTTGACTCTTCATTTAATGTACCTCACTTTTTCTAATTTATCAATAATTATTTAAAATGGATAATTTATATGTGTATAGATTAACTTGGATGTTGTTCAGCAAACATTCCTAAGATAAGAGTAAATGCTTCTGCTCTAATTATGAAGGGTGAGGGTACACAAGTGTGTGTGTGTGTGTCCAAAATATGGTTGTGATTATGGTTTATTTTTGTTATCATTAATGTGTCACAGCAATAGAAAAAAATTGGTCTAAATTAGTTAAAAACTTAGATTTTTTAAAAAAATAATTAGATAATATACAGAGTAGCTTCAGATACCATCCTCATTTTAGAAAATAATATGAGAAAGTCATGAACAAATTAGACTTAAAATTAGGTAAAACTCCTAAGAAAAATTGTTACTGTGACTTATGATAACTCTTTTTTAGAAATATCTGTAAAGGTATCTTATATTTAATATCAGTATGTTTAATATCGTCAAAGAGGCAACTGAAAGAATAGTATTCATAAAGCCAGAAAGAAGTTATGAAATAAAAACCAGCATATATAAGTCAAGAACAGCTAAATATCAACAAATACAAATTAGAAATCTTGGGACTAATTCCTTGTCAATTTATAATCTTATGATAACTTTTAAGCTTTTCCTTCCCAAATGTTAATCTTTTATTTCAGTCCATTGCCTCTGAATAAATTTCAGGTCTTGACTGTCTGGATGAAACAACTATTTAATAAAAACATTTATTGTCATCTTAATGGGGCTTAATGCATTTGTTTGTTTCCAGATATACTATAAAAGCAGATTCAATGAAAAGTTCTGGAAGGAAATGCATGTCCCACATGAAATCAGAAGAGCCAGGCATTTTCTTTAGTTTAAAACATTGATATTGAAAGAATAATAGGAAAACAGAAATGTAGAAGCCTGTGGGTTTTTTGAAAAAGTAAAGAAGGTTTATATATCGCAATAGTTGCCCTCAATACTTGCTTTCATTTTCAACAAAAATATTTGTTGACTATGACAGAGCTATATCATCAGAAAAATATGACATTATGCTCAATATGGATTTCTATACATATATTTCATAAAATTTTCTCCTGAAAATTGTTCATAACATTTCTTAGAATACTCATCACTTATATGGATTAAGAATAACTCATTTCTTTAGAAAATGATCATCTATTTAATATTAACATATGTATTTTTCATGGTCATATATATTCTTCAGTAGAATGAAATTTTTAAAAAATAGAAGCATTCAAGAGAAGGAAATATACGTATCATAATATGTGTAAGTGGGTCAGAAGATTGCTTTTTGAAGTAGCATTTTTCTAACATTGCAAACTTGTTTGAATTATAAGATACAGCTTCAAAGTTTTCACAAATATTATAGATGATAAATAATTTAACATATCAGTTTTCTAGTGCTGCCAACAAAGTACCACATATTGTGTGGTTCAAACAACAAAAATTTATTGTCTTATAGTTCTGGAGACTGGAAATCCAAGACCAATGTGTAAGCAGAGTTGGTTTCTTCTATGAGGAAAGGGTCTGTTCCAAACCTCTCCCCTTGGTTTCTAGATGGCTGTCTAGATTGTGTCTCTTCCTTTTATGTTTCCTCTATGGTGTCTGTCTCCAAATTTCACCCTTTTATAAAGACACAATTTATGTTGAATGTGGGCTTACCCTGATGAATTAATTTTAACTTGATTTTCTATATAAAGACCCTATCTCCAAATAATGTCACATTCTGAGTTAGTGGGGGTTAGGATATCAACATATACATTTTGGGGAAACACAAGTCTAACAATAACATTTAATATTTTAAGTAACTGAGGGAATATGTCATACATGTCATCTTTTCTTCTAAAAAATCATTTTTAGCATCATAACTATACAATACTTTAGGATGTGATATGGCAGAGAGGCTAACGTGATGAAGAGAAACAGAAAGAGAATAGGCAAAATTGAGAAATCTAGAACATAAATCTTGCCAGAAAAAGTTAGGTTTTATACCTTAAAAATCCCCCTTTTCTGGTACAAAAATTTAATTTCAGAATATGAATTTATTCAAATAAGAAAATGAAAGAAATAATTAAAACAGTTCATTTTTAAATATCTGCCTTAACTCAGTTTGTTATATTTTTCATGGTCTAGTACAGTTTAAAGTGAATACACTTTTGACCTGTCATATAAATGTCAAATTAAAGATTTGTTATTAACATTTAATTGTGAGAAGTGATTCCTTTTCTGACAAATTACAGGTTATCAGACTTTACCACAATAAATCTGATATCAACCATCTGACTTTATGTTATCTGTTTATAATCGTTTTTTAAAAAAATAAAAACACAGTAATGCTAATATTAATAGTTTCGGTGTTTTACTACAAGTATTACATGTTCAAAATCATAGTTTTTATGCTTTTACATTATGCATTTAGTAGTCTTATCACTCATGTTTAATTTCAAATTATAAACATGCTTTTTTTACTGTCAGTGAAATTCACTTTATGTCTTACAAATCAAATGTTTAGCCTGACAAAAAGAAATAATGCTTGACAAGAAATGTCACATAGATATGCCATTAAATGAGACATTATGTAATTCAACCTTGATGAAGGGCTTTATGCAAAATTCATAACTTCCATTTGAGTCAAGCACTTGTATATTCATTTATCAGATAAGTACCACCTTGAGCAGTCTATTTTTTATAGCTATGATCTCTGACCTATTTTTTAAATGATGGTGATAGAAATTGCCTCCCGAATACTTAGAAATATTTTATCCTCGGTGACATTTTATAACCAGTTCACTATTGAACAGTTGTTAAGTAGATTGTGAGTTGAACATATATAAGAAACTAAAAATAGTAGAATCTAGGGTCAGATTTGCATGAAGTTTAATCAAATTCAATCACATCAGCACCACCTATTGGTGATTTTTTTCAATATAAATTCTAAGTAATATTGCTTGTGTTAAGTTATATTTTCAATTACAATCCAAATATATTCCTGTGCTCAATTAATAGATTATTGCTTAAGCCAGGCAATAATTATCAAGTACCTTCCTTTTTAATGATAATGTTTACATAAATATTTCTCTTTATATATATACTCAAATTTTATATTCTGGGAGTATTCAGTGCCTGTTCCTAGTCACTGAATATTATGAACATGCCCATTTCAATGTGGACCAGTACAGGATTTTTTGTTTTTCTAAAATAATGTCATTGGCTCATTGTCCTGTTTTTTAAGGGACTAGGTAATATCATTTTAGAACATAATTAGAGTTTTCTTATTTTTAAAAAATTATTCCTATTCATGCCCCAGATCACTGCTATCTCTCAGAATTTTAAGTCTGTTGTATGAAGAAATAACCTGACTACAAAAGAAGGGAAATAGAAGTGAATATAATTGCTTCTGTTAGCATAGGGAATAGTCCCAGTGACCTTTATTTGTCAGAACATAGTTAAAATAAAATATGAGGCTTGGGAATCTTTCTTAGATGTCCTCATATGATAAATTATAGTACAAAACATTATTAAATATTAAGGAAGATAATGTCAACTGTGTAAGAGTACACATCAGAAGTTTCTGGATATTTAACAGCATAGAAAGTGGACTGGCCCATTCTTATACAGGGAAAGAAATAGGAAAATAAATTCAATAAAATTTTATGACTAAAATTCCAAAAGGACCTCTAATAGTTATGGGACATAGGGTAGAGATGGAGCCCCCTTAGATTTTTATTCACAAAATCTATAATTTACTGAACAAATGAGGTTTAATTTAGTAATCACAGGTTGATTTCATTGGCTCACATATTCACATTTATTTATAGAAATTTGCAAATAAAAATCTCCACCTTTTTTTGTGTGGTTGAAATTACCTTAAATAGAAACATTTTATTTCACAAATAGAAAATAAAAGGTCTATGATGAAACAAGCTCTTTACACATTAGAATTTTAGCTTAGTGTAATTGGGAAACAAGCACAAACAACAGTTTTTTAGATCATTTCTTCCTTTGGTAAGAAAAATAAAAATCAATAAAATGGCTATAGAGCTATAGAGTTCTTCTAAAATGGATAATTGTACACTAAAGTATTTGAAAACTGTTGAAAGTAATAGCTAAATATAAAAGGCCTTACTTAGTCCAAAAGCCAAAACATCCCATAAAGTAATATTTTTTTCAGTTGCTGCAAATACATATTGCTATATTTGACACAATTTCTGAATGTTTTGTGTAAATACACATATTTATGAAAACACAGATCTTTGTTCTTTGAGGAACACTCATTATTACAGCTCCATAACACTGGACCTTTTTCAGTAAAATGGAAAACAAAATACCCTACTGTGATAGACCGAATTGTGTCCTCCCAAAATTCATACGTTGAAACCCTATCCCCCAGTGTAACTATATTGGGAAGTTGAGCCTTTAAGGAGGTAATTAAGGTTAAATGAAGTCATAAGGGTAGGGACCTATTCCAATGGGATCAGTGTCCTTATGAGACGAGGAAGAGACACCAGAAAGCTCTCTCTGTCTCTCTCTCTCTGTGCTTCAGCGCAGAAGAAAAGCCATGTGAGGACACAGCCAGAAGGTGGCCATCTACAAGCCACAGAGGCCTCACCAGAAACCAACACTAGTGGCCCCTTGATCTTGGACTTCCAGCTTCCAGAACTATGAGAAAATAAATATTTGTTGCTTAAGCCACCAAGTCTGTGGTATTTGGGTATGGCAACCCCAGCAGACAAGTATTCCCACCATACCCATTTTCTCCCCAGTGTACACTATTTCAGAATTTTGTTTGTAGAAGATGCAAACACATTTAAGTTAATTATGCATTTCTCTTTATTGAAAAGTTTCTTGGACCTGTGGCCTTTCTATTTTTAAAAAAATTTCCCCCTTTATCTCATATTTGCAGTCCCGTTTCCCTGCTCTTGCCTTGTGTCTTCAGATATACATGTGTACGTGTTATATCATTTGCATTTAGTTAGCTCTTGCTGCATAGCACATTATCCCAAAACTTAGTGGTTTAAGACAACCCATATTTATCATCTCAGAGTTTCTGTGGGTTAGGAATACAAGCACAGCTTATCTGGGTTCTCTGCTTCACAGTCCCTTACAAGGTAAAAATCAAGGGTTCTCCAGTCTTGCCTGAAAGCTTCACTGGGGCAAGGTCTGCTTCTAAGCTTACTAACATTGTGGTTAGCAAGATTCAGTCCCTCAAAGATTGCTTGACTGAGGACTTCAGTTCCTCCTTGACTGTTGGTTGGAGGCAACCCTCAGTTGCTTTCCAGGTGGACCTCTTCAACATAGCAGCTTGCTTTGTCAAAGTGTGCAAGCTGAGATGGCAATAGAGAAAGAACACCAGCAAGATGGAAGACCCAGTCTGTTTTTTTTTTTTTTGAATAGACAGGATCTCCCTATGTTGCCCAGGCTGGGGTGCAGTGGCCCAATCATTGCTCACTGTAACCTCTAATTCCTGGGCTCCAGCAATCCTCTTGCCTCAGCCTCCGGAGTATGTAGGAATACAGGTACATGCCACCACACCTGCCTAATCTTTTAATGTTTTGTAGAGATGGGGTCTGGCTATGTTGCCCAGCCTTGTCTCAGACCCCTGGCTTCAAGTGATCCTCCCACTCTGGTCTCCCAAAGCAGTGAGATTACAGGCTTGAGCGACTGTGCCTAACCCAGTCTTTTATAATTAATCACAGAAGTAACATCTCATCACTTTTGCCATATTTTGTTTGTCATAAGTACTAGATTTAGCCCACACTAAAGGTGGGGATTATATTAATACAAGAGTATGACTTATATGTATGACTATCAGGAGGCAGAGTTATGAAAAGCCATATCAGAAACTAATGTTATATATCACATATATATATGTGTATATTGTCTTGGAAAAATGTATACTGTTGTTTGTGGGTATGCAGTTTTTATCTTTGTAAAAACATTGTGATATAGGTATAGTTATGGTGTTATTTGTTACTTTCCACATCATCTAAAATATGCCATCCTATATCTCTACATATGCATTTGTATATTTCTACTTCCCCAATCAGTCTCTGTCTCATTCTGTTCCCTCTGTGTGTCTCTGTCTCTGTGTCCCTCTGTCTCCCTCTCTCTCCATATACATACACTTACAAGTATCTGTGTTTATCTATCTACCTACATACCTACCTATCTATCTCTATCACATGTGTATACATCCTTGAAATATGTATACTTGTGTTGTGGGTATATGTTTTGCAATTGTGTGATAGATACACAGTGCTTTTCTCAACTTTTTTACTTCAGTACACATTATTATGATCCAGTCATGTTTGCTGCGTATAACTATTTCATTTCTGCCTGCAACACAACATTGTTGTAGTTACACTGCTATACTCTTAACACAAAGAGAAATGCATTTTATATATTCAATAAATATTTATGGATTGATAGATGCAATTATCACATTTTGTTTTTATTCTCCCTTGGTTCTGTATAACTGAGTTACTCCAACTTCCTGCTCCCACAAACAATTTCAAAATTTTGAAATGAATATGTACTTAAAAAGATCCCCGATTACATTTCTGATTAGAAATTAAAGTTCTATATTCATTTAGATGACTGCTAATACTGTATTTTGAAATTTGGTCCATTTTCTCAGGAGAATACTGGAATCTCCAATTTCTTACTAGAATTCCTGCCTGTCTGGTCCACCACCATACCATTGTTGAAACACATCAGTGCATGCACACATGTGTTCATGCACACCTTAATGTACTCGTTTTTTCAAGTTTGGTTATCATAATAGCTTGCTAACCTGACTCCTTTTCTTTAATCACACATGCAGTCAAATCGAGGTATACTTCCAGAGATACAATTTATTCATTCTTTCACACAAAGTGGACATGAGGACCAAGAATTGAACAACAAGTCAGTTTGAAGACATAGAAAGGACCTTGCAAAAAGATATATCTGAAACGTCTCATAGATCTAGAATTAGATATCTAGAAACATATCTAGAATTAGACAGGATTAAGGATTGGCAAATTGTAGACCATGATTGGTAACAAAAATAAAAAGTGTGATATCTCTGTCTGGGTTATTTGATCAAGGCATATTCCCAAGTTTAAACCTCATCTTTAACCAAATTGACTTCTTTTGATACATGTTCTCTTCTCTTCAGTTTTGGGGAAGAAAAATGACATGACAAAGTACAATTTTTTTATTGGATTCTTCATTCATGAGTGAGATTAAATAGCTCCAGGTTGTCTCCTAATTCATTCCCTAGGACTTACAGAATTGAATATTTCTAAAAAAGAATCAGTCATACTATTTTTTAACCCAATACTTTCTCATAAAGTAAGATTTTCTATCATGATATTTTGGTCCAAATTATACAATTTGCTTGACTCACAAAAACTAAGTCAGAGACAGGTATAATATTGTACTAACTAAAAATTAAGTATATGTACCCATATTCAGTTTCAAGTGACACAGATGTGGCAGTTACAGGTATCTGGTTCTAAACATAGGTTGTGGACATTTATAAAATTGTTTAATAAGTATCTGTGTACTCGTAATCTTGTACTGCTAATTCTTGAGTTCTGGGAATGAAACACTATTTTTCCTTGGAAATGTAGATCTAGTGTGAGAGAGCACCCCATTTCCATGACCTATGTATTTTGCTCCAGCTGCTTTGAATGGATTTTTCTCTCCCAAATAAGTTTCTTTCTGGTGTTCAATGTTTCATAGTGTTAAAGAGTCGCGATGAACTCTTTCTTTGAAATTAAATCAATTTTTCCAAGTGTTTTATCTTTGAGAATCTCATAACCTCTATTTTTAAAATGAGTAAATATATGTCAACCATTCTTAGCTCCCAAAATTCTAGTTAAAATCATTTTATATGAATAAATTTCACCAAGCACCCTATATAATAAGCATGAACTGCCAATTCCCTATAATTTTGAGGCAATTTCCATATGTTACACCATTATTATGTTCTTGTAGGTTAATTGGTAATTATACCTAAATCGAGATGTTTGGAAGTATTACTTACTATTGAGGAAAAATTATCTGCAATTTTCCTCAATAACCTTTTTTTCCACTTAGATATTTTATAATTTATTATACATTGTATGCAAGATGGATTTGGCTTCTTTAGTAGTTTGCTCAGGACATAATATGTTAAATTCTTAGTAATACAACATTAAGTGAATATAATGAACAATAACCAGTATCAAAATGATTCATCCTTCCTCTTGATCCTTAGGTCTAAGTCAGTAAGTTAATGTCAAATATGTTTTACCAAGGAGGCACACCAGAAAATAAACTCCTTCTGCTATTCTTGGGCTTATATTAAATCTAAGAAATGGTTACAGTAAATGTTCTCTAGCCAAAGTCCATTAGGAATGCACCTATAGTTGAACAATTTGTGTCTTTATCTGTTCAAAATATAGGAAAGAAAATGTAGACCATGAGAAATGGTGGAACATCTCAATAAGAGAATGTAAAAAGGTCTTATCATTATATTTTGGCTTGTATTAGATGATTTGGGGGGGAAATGTAAGGAAGTGGAGTTTTTCTATGGAACAAATACTGTTGGGAAGCAGGAAAAATTCTGTGCTTAAGTAACTTAACAAATCTTACCTAGAAAGAGGAAAGACTAGGCCAAGTCTGAAGCTATAACTGGAAAAGAAGCAAGGGTCACCCAAAGTAGCTGAGATAGGGGAATTCTTGGGCATTTCTGTGGCTTAGACGATCATAATGTCTTGTTTGTGTTCACATATGATTATAGAGAGTTCTTGCTTTTGTCCTGATCCATCATGGTTATAGAGTGGCTTAGTCCGATATTGATGACCTGTGAATTTCTGTTCAACAAGTGGACACCAAGGCCCAGCTGTGAGTGCCAGACCATCTCATAGCAACACCACAGTCTGGCTGGCAGTACTAGGCCAGCTTCTGGATTTCAGGGCTCCTTCTCTTTCTCAAGAGTTACAGTCACAATCAAGTTTTTGGCCTCTTATACCACTAGGCCAACCATTTCTACTAGAAGTCAGAGATAAAATGAAGAGAAAGTGTTCATTTCGTGAACCATTGTCACTTTGACTTTTATTCTATTGTGGACACACTGACTTGCTTTCTGTCACTTCACAATGCCCAGCAACTTCCCATCTTTGGATCTTAGATTATCTCTATTCATAATCTTCAAATTTTATGATTATACTTATTCAAGTCTTTGCTTAAATATCTCAAAAATAACTTTCTTCATCATGTAATTGAAAATAGTCCTAGCTATTGTTTCTTATTAATTACTGTCTCTTATTTTTATTAATATTATTTTTGATAGGCACATCATAATTGTATACATTTATGTGGTAAAGTGTGATGTTTTGATATATGTACACAATATGGAATAATTAAACCAAACTAATTATTAAAAACATATCCATCACCTCATTTACCAATCATTTTTTATGATGATACATTTGAAATTTATTCTTTTAGTTATTTTGAAATATACATTCCATTATTATTGACTATAGTCACCCTGCTATGCAATAGATCTCAAAATCTATTCCTCCTCTGTATTTGAGACTTTTTAGTTTTTGATCGACAGCTCCCCATTCTCTCCTTCACCAAACCCTAGCCTCCAGTAACCATAATTTTACTATCTACTTCTGTGAGTTCAATGTTTCTAGATTCCACATATAAGAAAGATCATGCAGTAATGTGTCATTCTGTGCCTGTTTAATTTCACTTAGTATAATGTCCTCCTAATTCACCCACGTTGTTGCAAAAGACAGGATTTCTACCTTTTTAAGGCTGAATAGTATTCCATTGTGTATATATACTACATTTTCTTTATCCACTCATCCACTGATAGACACTTGGCATGATTTTATATCTTTTCTATTGTGAATAATGCTGCAATGAACATGGGAGTGCAGATATTCTTCTAGCTCTTTTTTTTTCTTTTTTCATTACATTCATTAACCTCTAAAAATATCTTGCTTAGGTTTTCTCATTTGTTTGTCTGGGCAGGTCCCCGTTTCCCAGAAAGATAAGTTCCATAAATTCAGGAACCACATTGATTGTATTTACTACACTTTCCTCTGGCACATTGTAGGCACTAATTAAATTTCAGAGGAATGAATAAACGTGGAAAGTTGATTTAATTATTAAAACCTGTATTCTCTAATGTTTTTACTGTCATATGCCACTCTGAAAAAGGAAAATTTCCAAGTTAAAAAGATATATATTTTATCAAAATGAATATAAAAATTGCACCATCCTAATTAGTGTCTTCAGAAAGAATTCTATATTTCCCATATAACAGTTTTCAGGAAGGAGATCCTTGAAGTCATGCCATATAGGCATAATTTTTGAACACTATTTTATAATCTCTTCTTTACATTCCAGGGCTATGCATCTGAAGCAATTAAAATCAATTGCTTTTATATTTAAAATTATGAATTTATTTTGTGGCATTCTTATGATTGTGGGCTGAGAGTTCCCACCTACGGGCACTCACAAGCATTCCTGAGAAAGTAATTTAGCTGATTGTGGATGATTCATTCTGACAAATAACATCCTGTGTCAAGCTCACCTTCTTAATACAACTGTAGGCAGCAAAGTCTTGCTTGTAAGCAGAGATAACAAGACCACAGAGCATATTCTCTCCTACATGCCACGAAGAGTCTATTGCCTGATCCCTCTTGGTGACAAGATGAGGCAGTCTTGTAGGAACCTAGCATAAAATAAACTCAAGCTGTTTCAGATTCATGTTAGCAAATATGAATCGGAATGGCAGAATAGGAGGTAGACTGCTCATATCCTCCCACAAGAACAAGAATTCTATACCCATCTACAAAAAATATCTCTCCTTGGGAGCCTTGGGATTTGGTTAGAAAGTCATGAAACACTGATAGAATCCTAGACCTGGGAAGGCTCTTTTGAGAGTGTGTACTAGCATCCAGGAAGAAAAGCTGCTGATCTTGCTCTTAGATTCAAATTCAGAAATATTTCCATTCCCCAAAGGGTTTCCTGTTTAGCCTTGAGCCTGGAAACAAAACCATCTGCCAAAGGGTCCAAGAGGAATTGTGCTCAATAGTGCCTCAGTGAAAAGGTCATCTGCCCACTGACGTATATCTCGGCAGTGAACCTGAAAGCTGCCCTGTGGCTTGGCTCCAGCGCCCTTTACCTGAGTTTCCAGCTTAGAACTGCTCACACAGGAACCTAGAGGGAGACTCCTCCATATTTTCTAACTTGGGTGTCTGAGCCACCATAATAGATTCACCAGCCTCCATCCCACAGCAAGCCACAAGAAGGCTCAATCTCAGCTCTGGCTCTTCCTACTGTAGTTAGAGACCTATCCTGCCTGTGGAAGGACCCACTGGGAGATGAGTGCCCATCTGCACCAATGAGATGGTCTTGCCAGCCTCTATCCTGTAAAATATCCTGAAGAGGGTGCAGTCTCAGGTCCAGCCTCTCTCACCAAAGTCATGGAACTATCCCACCTGAGCAGGGACCTGCAGGGAAACATGAACCCAGAAGAACCTATGATATAGGCTTGCCAGGCTCTATACCACAACAGATTCTGAGGGAGCTCAGTGTGGTCTCTAGCCCACCTTGCTGCAATTGGGAAATTGTCCAACCTGAGAAGGGTACTGCTAGGAGCATGCTTTTCTGGACCACTGTAACAGACTTCTGGGCTCAGGTCCCTAGACAGCTTTCTCTCACAGCTCAAGTGCTCTCCTAGGGTCTTCCCCAGGTCCATTCAGGGTGGAAAGCCATGCCAATTTCAGAGTCCTCATGAGACATGCAGCAAACCTGGGCTTAGAGATCCCTCTAGTGCTGAGACAGCTTCAGTGGTCATGAGCTTAGGGAGTACAATAGTCAATCTAATTAAAATCTCTGGAAGGCCCTTTGATAGAGGACAAGAACAAACAAAGCCAGACTGTGAAGACTGGAATAAATACCTAATATCTCAGTGCACAGAAATGTCACATGTCCACAAACATCAGAAACATTCAGGGAAATTAGTCCTCATCAAACAAACAAATTAAGGTGCCAGAGACTGACTCTAAAGTGATGGAGATGTGAGTAACCTCTCAAACAAAGAATTCAAAATAGCTGTTTTAAGAAAGCTCAACAAAATTTTAAGAAAACGCAAAGAAACAATTTAGAAACAAAACAGAGAAATTTGACAGAGAGATTAAAATGATGATAAACAATCACACGGAAATCCTAGAGCTGAAAATACAATAAACAACGAAAAATGCAATAGACAGCATCATGTGATCAAAGCAGAATTGATCAAAGAGAAGAAAAAATTAGTGAGCTCAAATATATTCTATTTGAAAATACACAGTCAGAGGAGTAAAGAAGAAAAACAATGAGAAGAACAAAGGAAGTTTATGGGCTATATGGGATAACATCAAAGAGCAATTATTTGGGTTACTGGAGTTCTGGAGGGAGTTGAGAAAGCAAAGGGGTAAATAATTTATTCAAAGAAGTAATAACAGAAAACCAGCTTAATCTGGAGAGAGAAATATATCCAGCTACAAGAAGGTCAAAAGTTACCAAGCAGATTCAACCCAAATGAGAGTACCCAAGTCGTATTATAATCAAACTCTCAAAGTCAAAAACAAAAAAAGGATCCTGAAAGCAGTGAGAGGAAAAGGCAAATAACATACAGGGGAGATGCAAAATGTCTGGCAGCAGACTGCTCACCAGCCACCCGGCAGCCAAAAGGAAGTAAGTTGATACAGTCAGAGTCCTGAAAGGAAAAACAAAACAAAACTGCCAGCCAAGAACGCAGAACTTAGCAAAGCTATCCTTTAGAAAGAAAGGAGAGAGCAACACTTTCCTAGACAAACAAAAGCTGAAAGAATTCATTGAGAACAGAACTTTCCTACAAGAAATGCTAAAAGGATTTCTTTAAACTGAAAGAAAAGGAGGGCAACATGTAAAAAGAAAACATCTGAAGGTATAATAATCACTAGTGAAGTAAAAAATTAAGTATACAAAAAAATGATGCTTACTTTAATACTCTAATGCTGTAATCATTCTGCGTAAACAACTTATATCTTTAGTGTAAAGAGTAAAAGATACTTTTAAAATACACTATTAAAAATAGCAAATACATTAATTTGTTAAGGGGAGACAATATAAAAACATGTAAAATGTGACATCAACTTTCAAAATACGGGAGTGAATGGAGTTAAAGTGTAATTTTTTTAAAATTTTCTTTTCTTTGAGACCAAAGTTAACTTGCTGTCAGTTTAAAATAACTTGTATAACTTTAAGATACTTTTTGTAAGCCTCATGGTGACAACAAGGAAAAATCTATAATAAATACAATAAAAATAAAAAGCATGGAATCAAAACATACTACTAGAGAAAACCACTAATCCAAGAAAGACAGTAATAGAGGAATAAAAAAAGAAAAGAGCCACAAAACAATTAGAAAATAGGTAACAAAAGAGCAGGAATAAGTCCTTAACTATCAATAATTACCTTTAATGTAAATAGATTGAATTCTCCAATTAAAAGATATGGACTTGCTAAATTGATTTAAAAAACAAGGCTTAACTCTATGCTGCTTACAAAAAACTAACTTCACCTATAATAATACTCGTGGACTGAAAGTGAAGGAATGGAAAAATGTATTCCATGCAAATTAAAACAAAAAAAGGGGAAGAACAGCTATTCTTATATCAGATAAAACAGAATTTAAGTTGAAAATTGTGAAAAAAGACAAAATAGACCATTATATGATGATAAAGGGGTCAATACAGCAAGATAATCTAACAATTGTAAATATATATACACCTAACATTGGAGCATCTAAATATATGAAGCAAATATTAATAGACGTAAAGGGAGACACAGAATGCAATACAATCCTAGTAGGGAATTTTAACACCCCCACTTTTAGCAATGGGCAGATCAGACAGATAAAATTCAACAAAGAAACATCATGATTAAACTGTACTCTAGATAAAATGGTTCTAACAAACAATTACAAACATTCTGCCCAACGTCTGTGGAATACACGTCCTTCTCAATAGCACATGGAACATTCCCCAGGATAGACCATATATTAGTCCACAAAAAAAGTTTTTAAAAAAATCTTTAAAAACTAAAATTATATCAAGCACCTTTTCTAACCAAAATAGAATAAAACTAGACATCAATAACAAAAGGTACAAATACACAGAAATTAAACAATGTGCTTCTGAACCACCAATGGCTCAGTGAAGAAATTAAGAAGGATTTTTTTTTAAAAATGGAGACAAATGGAATCACAAAACCTATGGGCAGAGCAAAATCAGCTTGAAGAGAGAAATTTACACCCATAAATGCCTACATCCAAAAAGCTCAAATAAACAACCTAACGGTGCACCTCAAAGAACTAGAAAAACAAGAAAGAAAACAAAACCCAAATGAGTAGAAGGAAAGAATAACACAGATCAGAGCAGGAATAAATGAAACAGAGACTAAAACAATACAAAACATCAACATAAAGAAAAGTTGGTTTTTGAGAAGTAAGACAAAACTGACAACCTTTAGCAAGATTAACTAAAGAGAGAGAGAACTAAAATAATATCAGAGGTAAAAAAGGAAATGGAGATGTTACAACTGATACCACAGAAATATAAATGATCATTAGAGACTGTTATAAACAGCTATACATCAACGAACTGGAAAACTTCAAAGAAATAGAAAAATTCTTAGACACATACAACAAAAGATAATAAGTGTTGGTGAGGATGTGGAAAAATTAGAATCCTGTATATTTTTGGCAGGAAGGTAGAATGGTGCAGCTACTATGAAAAATAGCATGGCGATTCCTCAAAAAATTAAAAATAGAACTACTATATGATCCAGTAATCCCACTTCTGGGTATATATCCAAAGGAACTGAGATCAGGATCTCAAAGTGATGTCTGTACTGACTTGATTATTGTAGAATGATTCATAATATCCAAGATATGAAAGCAACCCAAATGTCCAACAGATGAATAGATAAAAACAGTAATATACATATAATGGAAGATTATTCAGCTTCAAAAAAAGAGGGAAATCCTACCACTTGCGCTAGAATATCCACTTGAGAACATTATGCTAAGAGTAATGAGCCAGTCACAGAAGGACAAATACTGCATGCTCCCACTTATATGAAACATCCAAAACAGTGTAACTCATAGAACCAAAGAATAGAATGCGGGTTGCCACTGGCTGGGGAGAGGGGGAAATAGGAAATCATTGCTCAGTAAGTATAAAGTTTCACTTATGCAAGATGAGTAGGTTTCAGAGATCTGCTATACAACATAGTACCTATAGTTAACAATATTGTAACCTAATACCTATACATTAAAATATGTGCCATGATTTGCATATGGTTTGACCCCACTAAAGCTCATGTTGAAATTTGATCCCCAACGTGGCAGTGTTGAGAGATGGGGCATAGTGGGAGGTATTTGGCTCATTACTGCAGATCCCTCTTGAATAGATAAATGCTCTCCCAAGGGGTGAGTGAATTTTCACTCTCTCAGGAATAAATTAGTTCCCATAAGAGTGGGTTGTTAAAAAGGGTCTGGCTTCCTTGATTCCTCTCTCTTACCATATGATCTCTTTACGTACACCTGCTTCTCTTCCACTTTCCACCACGAGTGAAAGCAGCCTGAGGCCCTCTCCAGATGCAGCTGCCCAATCCTGAACTTTACAGTCGCCAGAATCATGAGCTAAATAACCCTCTTTTATTTATAATTTACTTGGTCTCAGGTATTCTGTTATAGCAACAAAACTTGCCTAAGACAAGGCAAGTTTCAGTGGCTCATGCCTGTAATCCTAGCACTTTGGGAGGCTGAGAGGGGAGAATTGCTTGAGGTCAGGAGTTTGAGACCAGCCTGAGCAACATAATGAGACCTTGTCTCTACAATAGTTAAAAAAAATTAGCCGGGCATGATGGTGAATGCCTGTAGTCCCAGCTGCTACAGAGGCTGAGGCAGGCTTGAGCCCAGTAAAATTGCAGTGAACTATAATGACACCACTGCATACTGCTCTCTACCCCATGCAACAGAGTGAGACACTGTCTCAAAAAAAAATTCCTAATGCAATATGTTAAGAGTATAGATCTCATGTTAAATGTTCTTGCCACAAAAACAAGCAAACGAATAAACAAAACCTACATACAAAAGAAATTTTGGAGGTGATGGGTATGTTTAGTACATTGATTGTAGTGATGGCATCACAAGTGAATGTAATTACATCAAAACTCATGTAAACATTAAATATGTGCAATTTTGGTATATGAATCATACTTCAATAAAGTTTAAAAAAGATAGAAGTAGTATTTTAAAAAATAAATATGATAGGCGCTTCTAGAAAGGAAGATACAGTGATACAGTGTCTTGTGAACATTTGGGACAAGATGACTTATTTGAATAAAAGCACCATATGTTTTTTATTCAAAGAGGACCAACAACCACACTTGAATATATGGATATTCCCTATAAAGCACACAACCAAATGAAAACAAACAAACAAACAAACAAGTCACATTTATGACCCTATGACCTCATAAGCCAGGTAACTTAAAATTAAATAAATAAAGAAAGAAATCCACAGAAATACAAATTAAAATCACAATAACATATCACTTAACTCATAGAATGGCTGTAGTCAAACAGACAATAAAAAGAGTCAAGGAAGATGTGGAGAAATTGAAATCCTTATACACTGCTGGTGGGAAAGTAAAATTGTGAAAACATTTTGAAGACACTCCAGCAATTCCTCAAAAGCTAAGTACAGAATTCCTAGTTATATACCCAAGAGAAATAAAAACGTATGTCCACACAAAAATTTGCATATGAATGTCCATAGCAGCATTATTCATAATAATTAATAGTGGAAACACCAAAAGTTCATCAACTGGATAAATAAAATATGGCATGTCTAATACAGAATATTAATTCAGCTATTAGTAAGACTGAAGTACTGATACATTCTAAAATGTGGAAGAACCTGGAAACGTTATTCTAAATGAAAGAAGTTAGTTACAAAAGACCACATGTTGCATGATTCCTATTATATGAAATGTCCAGAATGGACAAAAACAAATAGATTAGTGATTTCTCTGGGCTGGGGCTAGAGGGAATGGGAAGTGACTGCTAATGGGTAGAGAATTTCTTTTTGGGTTGATGAAAATGACCTAACATTGATTATGAAGATAGTCACATGACATTCTGAATATACTAAAAACCATTGAGACATATACTTTAAAGGATGGATACTAATATATTTGAATTTTATCTCAATAAAGCTCTAAAGAAATAAATTTGATTTTGAGATTTATTAAGAAGGTTAAATCTGCTGCAAGTGAGTGACTCATTGATAACAGATATTGAAAGATAAAGGAGTCTAAGATGACTCCCAGCTTTCTAATGAGCAGATGAATGAAGGTATGACTCTCTAAGACAAGAAATATAGGAGAAGGAGGAACATGAAAGGGTTGGGAATGATTTTTGAAGGTCTTCAGTAATCTTTAACATCCTAAAAGAACTCTCTTCACATAACCCTTCTGTTTATTTTCTTATAGCCAAAATTCAGCTTTCATTTCCAACTTATAAGCCCTGGTAGCCAGTATCAAAACATAGCTATTTGATATAATATTTTTTGTTATTCTTAGGGTTAGTCACAAGATGTACCACTGTCCTTTAAAATGTGTATGATAAGTAGAATTTTGAAAATATCATCTTTTAAAAATAGACTATAGTCAAATCTTTCAGCAATTTAATGCATGATTTCTGATAGACACAACAGTGAAATATGTCATTCAACCTTTAAAAAGCATAAGCAGAAAGTTTAATGAAGACATAGTTAGACGCATATTTCTTTACAAGTGCCCTGACATTATAGCGCTTCTGTTTCAACATTTAATTCAGCATTGCTGCTTGAAATCTTGCTTAAGTCACCTTCAATTGTTTGTCCTCGTCTTCCCCTTCAGATGAATATAGAAACAGCAGTTAGGAGCTTTCTCTTGAGATTTCCCATGAAAAGGATCTAGAGATGAAAAGGACTCTTGTTGTTCCATAATTCCTTTTTTTTTCTTTTTTTTAAGGAAAGTTTCATAATTTTTAATGTAAAACTTTCAATGTATTTCTATGTTAGACCAATGAAACTGATCATTTTTCCTTCCCCTTGGTGGTTATACCTTTTCCAATGACATAGGGAAGGTGAGTGAAATTGTCTTTAAAGACATTTAACTTTAATATGTCAGGCTTTACTTCAAAGAAAAGGTATCATACTAGTTGAAAGAACCTTCTAGGGAGAAGAAAAATAATAGAGGCACTAGATAATTTTTAAATATAATTTCACAGATGAAGAAGGTTGTTCAGACATTAGTGGATAATTAACTTAGAATGTACCACTTACATTAAATAATTTCCTTCTCACAAACCACCCAAGTGCTGTTCAGGGTGTATGCAGTTAGCAGAACAGGTGCAGAAAGAAGTTGAAGACAAATCAGAAAAGAAGGTATTTCATTTAAATAAAAGGGCTTGCTGCTTGACTTATGTTATTGAGTCAATTGCCATTTTTTTCCTAATATAAATATGCCCTAAATTTTCCACATTATTTTTCTCCAGACAATGTGATATAGACAGAAAACATTGGCAAGCTACATTCCAAGTGTAGAGAAAAAAAAATCCAGAAAATAAGATGAGGGTCTCCCCAGATATAGCCACTCTTATTTACAATCTGCTATTAAATGCAGCACAATTACTTATGTGTATCTTCAAGGCTCCCGTGCAACAGTTAGTGTGGCAATGGGTCTGGCTACCATAAGTACTATAAGCTTGGTGGTTAAGTTCATATTTGTTGAAATTAAATTGTGTTGGGTTGAATTTGACAGTTATGTGATCGTGGGCAAGTTACTCAATCTCCTCCCTTCTGTCCATATATCAAAAATATTAGTAATAAATTTAGTTCTTCTTTAGATCTTATAGAATTAAATGTGATAGCACAATCCTTAGAAAACAGTTACCATGTATTTAGTATTAGTACTTAGTTTTAATCTCATTATCTTGCATGTTGTGCTTTATAATAGTGACCAAAAATACTGAAGATAGTTCAACATATCAGTTGTAATTAATAGAAAAGGAATTTGAGAAATCAGTGAATTCAGTTTTGTAGATGTTGGAACACTACATATATTAATAAAACCATAAGACCGATCCATTAAATTTAAGCAATATCTTTAAAAAGAATACAACTCATGTTTTCTGTGCTTTGGAAAACATCATGAAATAACTATGTATTTCTTGGCCAGGTATTTCAAAGACTGGTCTATGGAAGAAGTAATCCTGATTTACTCAATGACTTGATTCCATATCATGTTCATGATACAATAATGAGAAAAGTTTCAGGCATATGAAACAGTGAGTTTTCAAAGTTGAATCAACATGTGGATTAGCCGTCACTTTTAGCAGGAGTATGAACTATTTTATTTTGGAAGGCTATAATAAAACATTAGCAAGAATTTATAATTTAACTTTATATTGCAGTGCAATATGCATACAAAAAAGTTCATATATCATAAATGCACAGCTCAATGAATTTTTACCAACTGAATGCACCTAGATCAAGGAAAAGAAAACATTACCACATCCTAGAAGCCACAATTTTTTTTCCAGGTACTATTTTCCACAGAAGCAATTAATGACATAGCTTCTAACATAGCTTAGATTAATTTTGCCTGTTTCTTTTGTTTATTTGCTATTAATTTTAGGTAAATAGAATCATATAGTTTGTGTTTGGAGATTGGTTTGTGTGGTTTTTTTTTCCACTCAACGCTATCTTTATGGGAGTTATCCTTTCTGTGTAAAGTTTTAGATTGTTCATTTCTACTGCTATAGAATTGCATTATGTTAATGTACCACATGTTATTTATTCATTCAACTGTCACGGGCCTTCAGATTTTTGCACATTTTTCATTTATAATACTGCATCAATAAACATGATGGTCCCTGCTTTAGGGTGAACACAAGAATACATTACTATTGGGTATATACAGGAGTAGAATACCTGTCTCACAGGGTATGCAATAGCTCAGCTTTAGTAGAGATGTAGGTTATTAAATATGAAATGTCCGATTTCAAATCAAAAGTTTAATTTATTATATCTCAAACAAGAAGCAGTACAATTAACCAAAGTATGTGCCTAAACTATTGACACAGTTTTGCCGGCTTATTTATGACAGCAGTGAAGAAGCCTGGAGAGCAAGTGGCAACGAAATCACAAAAGGTGTTTTCCACAGCTTGTTGAGAATTGAATATTTTTCTTTGCAAGAAGTTGTCCAAAGCCTGGAAGAAGTGGTAGTCAGCTGGTGCAAGGTATGATGAAGACGGTGGATGACAGAGAGTTTCCAAGTCCAGCTTCTGTAGTTTGAGCAACATTGTTTTTTGCGACATGTGGCCTTGCAAGAGGATCGGCCTGTCTCTATTGACCAACCTTGGCTGCTTAATTGCAAGCATCTTCATCATTTTGTCCATTTTGTTGCAGTAGACATATGCTGTAACCAACTGACTAGGTTTCATGAAGCTGTAGTGGATAATACCAGCGCTGGACCACCAAACAAACACCATTAGCTTTTTTGATGAATATTCGGTTTTGGAATGTGTTTTGGCACTTCATCTTTATTCAACCATTGTGCCAAATGCTTGGGATGGTCAAAAAGAATTTTTCATCACATGCCACAATACAGTATAGAAATGGTTCACCTTTATGTCATGACAGCAAAGAAAGGCAAGCTTCGAGACGATTTCTCTTCTGACACTCATTTAATTCATGTGGTACCCATCTATGCAGCTTCTTTACCTTGTTGATTTGTTTCAAGTGGTGCAATATTGTTGGAATAGTAACATCAAACCTTGCTGCTAATTCAATTCTAGGTTGAGATGGACTGTCTTCCACTACAGCTTTCAGCTCATCATTATCCACCTTGGTCTCAGGTCACCCACGTGGCTCATTTTCAAGAATAAAATCACCAGAAGCGAACTTCTCAAACCATCGATGTACTTTGCATTCATTAGCCACATTCTTCCCAAACACTTTGTTGATATTTCAAGCTGTCTGCACTGCATTGGTTCTACAAGGGAACTCATATTCGAAAATAACATGAATTATTTACTTGGTTTCACCATGGTTTCACAAAAATTGCTCTAAAAAAAAGTTTGAAAGATAATCAAAGCCAAACCATGCATTTGAAAGAATGAGGATGTACCTGCACAATAAAAATAAAACAAGAAGTGTCAAAGTGAAATGTCAGTGTTTTCAACTGTCAAACTTAACACTTAAGGAAATGAGACATTTCATACTTAATAACCTAAATACTTTCAGTTTTACAAAGTAGTTATACCAATTTACACTCTCAGCAGTAGGGAATGAAGGTTCCCTTTGCTCCACTTTTCCATCAACAACTGATGTTTTCCATCTTTTTCCATTTTTGCCTTCTGATGGGTGAGCAGATGCTATATTGTGTTTTATAGTTTGCATTTTCCTATGACTATTAAAGTTTAACACCTTTTGATGTGCTTTTGGCCATTTTGACATCTTCTTTGTGAAGTAGCTGTTCAAGTCTTTTGCCCATTTTTCTGTTGGGTTGTCTTCCTTTTACATTTGTTGAACAGCCATCCATTGTATATTCTGAATAAAAGCCTTTTGTTGTCTACATATATTGAAAGTATCTTCTCCTACTCTGTGGATTGCCTTTTAATTCTTTCAACAGTGTGTTTTAATGAATAAAAGTTATTTATTTTAATACAGTCAAATTTATTGATTTTTCTATTATGGTTTATACTTTTTGTGCTATAATTTATTTAAATCTAATAACAATATTTATATACAGTTGTCCCTCAGTATCCATGAGGGATTGGTCCCAGGACCCTTATGTGCATACAAAAATACATGGATACTAAAGTCCCCTATATGAAATGGTGTAGTATTTGCATATAACTTACACACATCCTGTCATATTCTTTAACTCATCTATAGATTACTTATAATATGTATTATAATAAAAATACTACGTAAATTGTTGTTATGCTGTCTTCCTTAGGGAATAATGACAAGAAAAAATAAGTCTGTCCATATTCAGTACAAAAGTAACCGTTCATTATTTTTTCTCAGAATATTTTCAGTCTGTGGTTGGTTGAATCTGTGAATGTGGAACCCACAGATATGGAGGACTGACTGTACTTTATTAATACAATTTTAGCGTAAATGTATATAAAGTGAGTTGAGGGGTAAGTTAACATCACTTGGGTTTGTGCTTCCATTTTATTCAATGTCTAAGTTCTTCGATAGAGAAAGATATTCCGGAAACTATCAGTCTGTAATAAAATGTACTTTATTCTCTTTGTATCTTGAGAGACAAGATGGAAATCTTCAAAACACCTTCAAAAGAGCACTTGATTGTATAGCAGGGAAATAAAAGTTTCAGTTAATGCATTTCTAACAATCTCTTTAAAGATATTTTCTTTGCTCCAAGGTGGGTTAATAGTGTCTAAATTCTCTATACACAGATTTTGTCTCTTTTCTCATTAGATCTTTTCTAATTCATGATCAAAATAAAGAATACCCTTCTAAAAACATAGATTAGAGAGTTAGAGAAAATATGTCATTCACTCATTTATTCATTTATATATTTATTAAAATGCTTAAAATAATTAATGGGTATATGCTATGTCTGAGTCACACTTCTTAAAACCAAGGATATACAACTTAAACACATATGAAACTAAACCTTGAGGGACTCTTGGTCTTTTCAGACAAAGAAATAATCTGATATTATTATATTCCAGGGAGATAAATAAAACACTAAAGGTAAGAAGAAAAGAAAATGAGAGTAAGAAGAAGAATGTGAATTATTCTGCCTGAAGGAGTCAGAGAAGCCTTAATGATAGAAGTCAACTGGAAACTTAATGAATAAATAAGAGAAAGGCAAAGAAGGAAAGAGGATGAGGGGCACTTAGTGCAGAAGAATAGTATGAACAAAACTGCATGGGTATAAAGGCCTTGTTGAATTCGGGAAATAGTGATAATATTTAAAGTGGCCAGGTTGTACATACAAAGAGGGTGGAACTACATAGTGTAAAAAAACCAATTATAAAGAGTTTAGACATTAACTCCTTCGATCAAATGAGAGCCAGGATTTTTTTTTCTTTGTAGAGTAGGGATGTGATCTGATTTAGTTTGTAGGGAGATTAATTGGAAAAAAACCAGTTTGAAGATGACTATTCTGAAGGCACAGTATTACCTCTAGATGTATTTAAGCACCAATAATATGACATTACTATATAATCAAATTATATTATGTATATTTATAGTATTACTAAAATATATAAGAATATTCATATATATGTGGCAATCGCTAATTCAGTATTTGTCATTGGGTGACTATGGGTATTTTGGTGGTATGCACTGGGTGAAGTAGTCTTTAATTGCTGTTTACTAGCTGTGCCATATTCAGCCATTTAAAATGTTGGCAATTCATCATCAATACATTCAGGTCATCATACCTGTTCAATCCATGTAGAGGGCTTGATGAATATCTGAATAATATAACTAATGAAATTGCATTTGGAAAACCCAATGGTTCTATAAAGATGGAAGGTTACATGCATCTGTAAGTATCATGGAAGTTTCACCTGTGTGATGATAAATTCTACATATTACTTTGATGAATAAGTATATAGATATTTAATCATAGCATGTTGTCTATGGTAAAATTTCTCCCATGGTGATGCTTGTCAGTATATTGAATGTGACAAAACTTTCTGATTTAAAAAAATAAAAGGAAAACAAAAACAAACAAAATTATGGCCAATGGTGTTACATAGTGTTACTCAAGTATTTTTTAGTTTCCAGTGGGAGAAATACAACTCTAACTAATTTAAATTAAACGATAAATTAGATTCCACTCTCAGAATATAGAATGCCAGAAAATTAAGCGTGGTCAAATGACGCTGGCTCAAATAATTCATTAAAATGCAGCCTGTGTCCATTGCATTGTTTTCCCTTCTTCTTTGCTTCTTTTATCCTGTGTCAGCTTCATACATATGTGAACTTTTACACTGTCCTCAGGAGAAGAATTCCTGAGGACAGCCTGATGGAAGCCTCTCTTGAAGGCTTTAACTGGCCTCACTTTGTTTGAGCTCATTAATCCAATCACTGTGACCAGCAAAATCACTATTCTACTTAGCCAGTCCTGAAGTATGTGCCTCCCCCATGCCCAGGGATGGAGTGTGTCCTATCAGAGCCACATGGACTAAACATGGAGAATGGGTGGGGAACCAAAGTGGTGTTAGGCAGAAGCACAGACACACATTAAAGAAAGATATACACATAATAAAGAGGAACAGCATAATTTGAGTTTGTTTTATCCCCAGAATTCAAAGACTCTCAGGCTTCACAGACAGAGAGGCCTTGTTTTAAATTTCATTTCTGCTAATGCATTAGTTAGGGTTCCCCAGAGGAAAAAAAAGCCTATAAAACATAATTGTTCTACATTTACAGATTTTATCCTTCTGTGGTTTTTATTCTAAGAAAGAAACCTCAAAAAAGAAAAAAAGGCTATTGGTGACAAAGGCACAAAATGATAGGGTGTGTTGATCAACTCCAGTGATCATTAATTGGGAAAAGGTCATTTAAGGCACATTCACTATTGTTACCTGTGGTGACAGACTATGAATTGACAAAAGCAGAATTTACTTGCTTTAGCATTAAATTGCATACTAATTAATATTAATAAAAGTCAGTTAAGGAGAAAGGAAAAAAATTTAAACCCAACTAAAATGGCAACTACAAAACATATTGATTATAATGACAAATATTGTGAGAAATTATTATATTAAAAGGAAGTGACAAAACATACAAGTAAAATTGCATAATAATAATAACTGCATAATTTACCTAACATTTTCTAGCAATCTACCAGAATACCTGCTCACACTATTATTAGTATATATTCAGTCAGCAAATATTTATTGAGTAGCTACTGTGTGTTAAACATTATGCAAGTTTCACAAATACAAAGATTAAGCAGCAAAATATCTTGCTCTTGGGGTGCTCACATCACTCTACAATATACACATGATGAGCTATCTGATTTTTCTTTTTGACATTTGGTATAGTAAAATGTGTGAAGCAACACATAAACAAATCCCCAACGCCTTTCTTTACACAACCAGACAGGCAAACTTTTTATAAGTTATAGCAAACCAAGATGCTATTTTTTCCTCTTAACACAGCCTAGAGGCAGAATAAAGAAAGGAAGGAGCACTGAAGATGTTTCTGTCCTGAGGCAGTTTCAGGCTACTGGAGGCTAAAGACCAAACTCTCCTGAAGCCCCAAAGAAAGAAATGTTTTCAAAAACAGCCCTTCAGAAATAATTTGGTACTTATTTTTACACTCTAAGTGTTGCAAAATATCTTCTCCTTCATGGAACAGAGATTTACCAGTTTTGTGAAGTTAGATGATGTAATTTTCAGTATTTGGAAATATCTGCATTCTTCGCAAAATATATAAATGGAAAACATGAAAATTTTGTATTAACTCTTGTATTTGTTCAACACATCATTTTTGAGCATTTCTGTATGAGGCCACTTCCTCTGCTTTAACTGACTCCTCTTTACCCTGCTGGTGACGGAGTGATTTCTGCCCTAGGGCTATGGGGATGGCCAAACGCAACACCTGACGCTAAAAAAAATGAGATAAACAGCAGTTTTAGTCTCACATACTCACAGGAGGAGATACTGAACACCACCAAGGGCCACATGGGCATTGTACTCAGAAGCAGTGAACACCTAGGGACTGTGGGAGGCAGACTTTGTATAATAGTACCAAGAGGATGAGGCAATCTTGATTCCCGGGGAAGGATGTGATTGGCTTGTTTGAATAATTCCAAGTGCTGACAAGGAGCTAGAACCTGCTACTCAGGTCCCTTTGATAAAGAGGGTTGTTTGGCTATAAGACAAAGAGTAGGGGTGAGGCGGGATATTTGCAGTTAGGCAAATCAAGGTCCTCTCAGTTTCACCAGATGTCAAGTCAGCACATAATATCAACCATTCATTTTAAGCCTAAACCACAACTTCAAATCTTATCTGTTTCATTTTTGTTAATTTGTATCCCATGACAAGTATGATCAAAAATTATTTTTTTAAACATTTGTGTAATGTTGAAGTTCCACACTGTCTACATTCAATTGAATTGAGGCTACAATCATGTTTGTCCAAAGTGTTCATTAAATATTGAATATGAGTATTTTTCATTCCAGTTTGCCACACTCATCATGTTTCTCTAAAGAGAAATGCTTTTCCCGTTTCCCTTATATATGACTCACTAAATGCATTTGAATTTGGGATGGGATAACTGAGTGGTACCATTTATAAACTTGTGGCCCACATAGCCAATTTCTCATTAGAGTGTATTGGTCAAAACAACGTGAAAAGGTAACCAAAATTACTTTCTCAATGGCTCAAGCTTCTTACTGATATTTACCAAAGAACTAGACCACCATGGTACTTCTTAAATGCATGACATGTGACATCATGACATCTGGTATAACTCCTTCAGACCCTCTGTCTTTTTAAAATCTATTTAGTTTATGTCCCTAATATTCTTTCTGTGTATATATATATATATATATGTGTATATATATATATATATAGTTTTTATTTCAGAATATTCTTATGTTCTTTTTTCCAAACCATTGACCACTGACCTTTTATTCAGGATCTTTTAGCTTCAAATCCAAAGGAATTAACTAACAAGGCTGACCTTCCTAAAAGTGTGGCAGAGGGGAGGAAATAGAACAAAGAAATCTCAAAACCTCTTTAGAAGCAGAGGAAGAGAAAAGACTGGGCTAACTTAAAAGTTAATGATGAGAGTCACTTTTCATGTTTAATGATTATTTTAATTAGTTCATGTTAGGAACTAATTTTTATGCTTTCACAGGTAACTGAGGGTCTTAAAGGCACTCATACACCTGGAAGATTCAAAAGGTAAGAGAAAGAAAAATAGAGGAAACAAAAAAAGACAAAGCAAAGACAAAAAGAAAAGAATAATAATGTTAAAAATAAAGAATGACAGTGTAGGAAAGCACAGAATGAATAAGGTTTCAGTATCTTGTCCCTGCTCTATAACTGAGGAATTAAATGAAAATCTTTCATATGCAAATGTTACTTTGTCCCCATCATTTTACATCCTACATCAAATCCTGAGGAAATGTAAGGTGCTCCTTTTTTCTGAGAGTACATTTGAAAGACACTATTAAGCTCTCCTCCAGTATTTTGTGACTTCCAAGGTGCATATTTTTTACACTGAATATCTATGACATCCAGAAAGTCTAACAATCACAACCATTCTGGCAGTAGTTGTGAGGTGGTTTTTATTGGCAAACAAGGTGCTTGCAAATCAAAACTTGCAGAATGGGTTTTATAAGTTTGAAAGAACATCTGAAGAAAAGGGTAGTACACTCATTTAAGACATTCTAACCTATAGATACTTTAATGGCACAGAGCATGATGCTATGTGGAAAAACTACGACATTTATCGCTCAGAGACATAATATGGTTCAGAAATAACAAACTTTGAATGAGTGGATGTTTTAGGAATGCTTCAGCCACTTCTTTTCACTTATATGTCATTTTACATGTGCTCAAGTTTGATATATGATGAAAACATATACCAAAACAAGTCTAAAAAGGTCATTCAATAGAAAATAAAAAAAATTAAATGGTAAGAAAATATTGTGTTATATTTTAATTGCATTTTATTTTCCTTTCTGAGCATTACAATAAATAATGGTGAGTCACAAATCAATATTTTTTATATTTGATAAAGGCTGGTTATTTAACCCTTTACCTTATAACTACCAAACTTCTTACAGATCAAAATTAAGATGTGGTCAGACTACATCGGTGAGCAGAAAACAGTAACATATCTACTAGGTTTTTGAAACATATATTTTTTCTTCTGTGAGGCATAGAAACAAATAAAACATTTCCAGACTATTTGTCCTTATTGTACCTAGAATAAGGTACAATCTTATTCTATCTGTAAATAGCCACAAGCTTCCCAATTTGCTCTTATCTGTACTCTAGAGAAAACTCATGTTGTAAATGCTTGCAAATAGGTATGTGAGTGTTGCATACTTGTTGCTCCTTTCTTTTCTTTGTGTGTGTGTGCGTGTGTGCACACGTGTGTCTGTGTGTTTTTGCTTAAATGGATTTTTTTTTGCTAACTTTAAAAAATTGCACTCAAGATGTGCTTTTTAAAATAAAATGTGGTTTAAGAAATATGGTTGAAAAACCAGAGATCATAATGACAGAGATGTATCTCTAACATTTCTAACATAGTCCCTAAATCAATATTGCCAAAGTAATTTTTTTCCGTGATAAGAGAATAAATGCTAAAGCTTTGCTGATACGAAAGCCATGTGTGAGAGACACTGAAGAATTCTCTTCTGCAGCCTTTACCTTTCTTGTCCTCTGCAGCAATTTCTCCCCATCCCCTCTGCACATGACTTTACTAGCTGTTTCTTGTAACTAATCCTGATAAACATTGCCCAAACAATGGCTGCTAATCCTCAAGAACAATTTCTCTATTTCCATTTTTGAAACTAGCTACACTTCAACAGACCTCCTTCTGCTAAAACCCTTTAACAAAGCCTTATATTCTCCCTTCCTTCCCCAAGTCTGAATGCAACCCCAGAACATTTTCATGCCCAACATTTGCCAATAAAGACTTAGGCCAATGGTCTTCTAGTTGAACTTCCACACTTGCTATTTTAATTATGAAATAAGGCAATACTTGCCAATTAAAATTAAATTTAAATTTAAATTAATTTAAGGAAAATAATACATGCAAAGCACTTAGCCCAGTGAATGGCACATAGTAACCATGATTAGGCATATAATTGAAGGAGTTGCGCTCTGTAGGGGTTAAACAGGAAGTAATTCTTCACCCTTTCATGTGGCTGCTTTATTATCCTTGTTCATTATCTTATTACTTCTTTTTTGCTCACTCAACTCCATGTCTATTGTTTTAGTCCCTGGTGACAAAGACTCTCTACTTGACCACACTCTAGTCAGGTTTCTCTGGGCCCACTTTTCAAATATACCTCACCTTGGGTCCTTTCTTCAATTTGCATACTCCAGCTGTACCAAGAATCCTGCTAAATCAGCTTAGCAAGAATCCTCCCTGCCCCTGATATCTGATTGTCCTGGCCTGTGTTCGGCAAAAATAATGTTAAGTTGGTTTAGCAAGAATCTCCCTACCCTTAATGTCTTCCTTTAGTAATTTTCCATCCCCTAATTCCCTCACTCTGATCCTTGGCTATAAATTTCCACTTTTCCTTACTGTATCCAGAGTTGAACCTGATTTATCTCCCCTATCACAATGGACTTGACACATATAGCAACAGCTTGGAATAAAGCCTTCCTTACTATTTTAGCAAGTGTCAGAATGATATTTTCTTTAACACTGGAATGTCTCATAACTTTTCTGATTATCCTTTTAGTTTGTTTTGTGCTACCATAACAGAATACCTGAGACTAAGTAATTTATAAAGAACAGAAATTTATTGGTTCATGGTTCTGGATACTGGGAAGTCCAAGATCAAGAGGATACATCTGATAAGGGCCTTCTTGATGTGCCAGAAGCACATGGTGACAGGCACCACATGGTGAGAGAGAGAGAGAGCACAAGAGAGGGCCTAGCTCACTTTTACAACAAACCCACTCTCACAACCATGACATTAATCCATTCGTGAGAGAAGATCATTCATAACCTGATCACCTCTCAATAATGTTGCTTTGGGAATTAAGTTTCTAATGCATGAGCTTTGGGGGACACATTCAAACCATAACACCCTCAGATAATAAGTAAATCTTCCCTTTTTCAGGTTCAAATTTCAATCTAGTATAATATGTAAGTTTCATGATCTCATTTTTATGTTCATCCTTTTGGCAAGGCTTGAGCCAACCTCAGCCTGAGAAAAATACAGTTAGGAATATAGTAAAGTTGGTTCCTTTCCTTTCCTATTTCTCAAATCACCTCCTTTTCTTCTCATTTAGCTGATGTTTGAAGAAACTTCTGAGCAGGGGTTGAGCAGAGGGAGAAGAAAAATTAGACAGAAACGTATTTACTGGACTGTAATACTTGTAATCTGGCTGTGGCTGATACCAAATATTGATACTTGCTTTCAAAGGGAGCTTGTATTGTTTCACACACATAAACAAATAATTATACACACACCTACACACACAAACACATGGCTGGGAATTGCCTTTGACACTGGGGATACCACCTCAGCTGGCATCTTGCAAACTGTCAGCTCTGTGTCAAATGCTCAAGGCAACGGACTGAAGGTTTGTGTCCTCCTCAAATTTATATGTTGAATCCTAACCTTCAATGTGACAGTATTAGGAGGTGGGGACTTCAGTCTCCAGAACTATGAGAAATGAATTTCTATTGCTTGTAAGCCATAAGTCTATGGTACTTTGTTATAGCAGCTAGAACCAACTAAGACACTCTCTCAAGCCACTTTCTACTGAAGTCACAATTCATCATGAATCTATCTTTGGGTAGGGCTTTTTTTTTCCTTCCCAAAGTAACACACAGTAAATTCTGGCACATGCTTGTCCTGACAGAACCTCTAAGTAAAGCTTTTTTTGTAATGCAGTCCTGCCTCTCTTTGCTCTGTTACCCCTTTGCTCTTTTGTCTGCCTTTCCTCTGCTAGGCTGAGCTAGCCCCACTACCTGGTTCAGCCTTTCTCCTGGTACATACCAAATACCATTCCCTCTTTCCTCAAACTCTACAGAAGTGTCACAATACATTACAACAACCCTAAAGAAATGCTCACTATCAGTTTCTTTAACTTCCCAAAGAATTTTTTGACTTTTCTTAACAAGCCTAGGGTCAGGGACAGAATATCACTAGCAAAAGCAGCTTCACAATCTTTGGATTATTCTCCATAGATATTTGAGCACCTAGTCTTAGGATTTGGTATCTCCTGAATTATTCTGATCTTTGGAGGCCTCTACAGAAGCAAAGAAACAACAGAATACCGACCCTGCCACCCTTTCTCTCTCTGTCTTTATATAGAGATATGCATGTATGCATGTGTGTGCATGTGTGTGTAGACATGCACGCACATATGGAAAGGAAAGAAGAGGAGGAAGGGGAGGAGGAAGACATGTAGGAAGAAGAGATCAAGGTGAAGGAGAGAGGTGAAGAGGGGAAGGTTGGAGGCATAATGAGAAAGGGAATAGAAAACAGGTAGAATAAATCATATGAAGACAACTTCCCCACAACGAGTGTTCTTCACACTCTCTTAGGTCACACAGTTTCATTATTTTCCCAAGAAAACTGAAAAATATATGTCACATTGAAAATCAGCAAACACTACACCTTCACCAGTAGGACCTGATTAAAGAATCATCCAAGAAACCTGGAAAAATGGTGCCTTTAACCCCCTGAACTTTTCAACCCTCATTTGGCTTTCAGATATTTCCGTTTCTTTTGCTTCACTATGAAATGCTATTACAGACTTTCCTCAACTAGGAATCAGGAATTTCATGATCAAACCGAAGGAAGAGTGTGCTGGCTGACAATACTAAACAGCCAATGGGAAACCTATCCTAGAGTTGCTCACAAAATGCAAATTGTTGCTCTTTTATTGATAGCATTGTTGCTATTATTATTCCACATTGGTTTTACATGGTGATGACCAGGACTGTGTCAGCTTCTGGGGTAGAGAAGTCATAACTAGAAAAATAAAATAAAAGGAAACCCAGAAAAGGAAAGTTGGACACAGAAGCTGATGCTCGTTTTCTTGATTTGGGGTCTACCCAGATCAAGAGTGAGGAAAAGAAACTTTTTTGTGCTTACACACTTACTAATGCCTATCTATGAAATTAGTTGTAAAAAAAGTAACCAATGCTAACTTAAAGTCCTCCATTGTCTTTATTAACAGTACTTCTATTGAAATACTAATCCCTGTGACATCTTGTTAAAAGCTGGGAATAGCATTACAGACACAATGCAAATTTATTTCTGATTTTATTCCCTAGCACCTCATGTGAAAATGAAATCATGCTCAAACCAAAGAACTAATTTGATTACATTCAGACTGAGTAGAACACCCCAGACACATTTTGTTTTTATATTTAACTCCCATAAAGTGAAAGAGAAGGGAGAATTTTACTGGAACTATAACCCCTAAGACTCTTCCAGATTGGTTCATACATCAAAGAATATTAGATATACTTTTGATAACCTTGGCTAATCTGATGAATTCTGGAATCCTTATTGCAACAATGCCTCCTGGCTAATGAGGCTTGTCCTTGCAAAAATGTGTTGGTCAAGACATTGCATCTGAGAAACATTTGCTTCTCAAAACTATTTTACAAATGCAGGATATTTTTTACTTTGTGAAGATCTTAGAACTTGTATTTTGTTATTTTTTTTCAATATTAGGCTTTTATCTACATTACCATTGTACTAACTTCAAAGTAATAAAGTATATTTGTAAAAGAAAACATGCTGGATTGAATGATGATAAGATCACTCCATGTCTATTTACTTTTGTTTTTAAATTAAACACTTTAATCCTTCTTAGCACTTATCAAAAGTTAATATGAGTCATCCTAACAGTTTCACATTTTATGCACATTGACCAATACTCAGCTGACATAGGTGATTATCTTACCTAAGGAATATGAATAACAATGTGCTGTGAAACTAGAAAAGGTGAACAAAAAGTGTATTTCTTATAAATAAATTACTTAGTTATGTATTATTTATGTTACACAAATTTAAACAATGTATAATACATGAGGAGAAATTTACTATATTTGGAGCAAAAATAACTGAGCAGTCTCTCAGGACCTTTATTAATATTTCAACATCAGTATTATTCTGCTGTATAATTGATTTTTGGAGAATATTTTGCATATGTTTTCTGAAATCTAATGACTGAAACTCAAAAATATTAGAGTATGCATAAGTTTGATATAACTTGTTTTGAGCCAGGCTTCAAATTTGAGGTCAAGCTGAAAGCTATTGCCAACCTGGGAGACATGTTTAAAGCTTTGAGCACCACCACTTTTGAGAGTATCTCTCCGCAGGTTTATACCCTTCACTTCATGCTCACACCCAAATGGATGAATAGAGAGAAGGATTATAGCCTGGTACTCTCCCTTGTATTCTAAACCTCATGACTTTATTCTTTTTTTTCTTATTTTTTTTTGGGGGGATAGGGCTTAATGTTCAATTTGTTTTACATGAGGCTGTTGGATGGATTATTTTGTAGGAAAAATGAAACAGATTCCAAATGTTGTGGCTTTGATTAACAATCTGGAGTAGTGAAATTATTAATAATCTGAAGAGAATTTTTCCCCTTTAAACCTGTATTTTGATCTCCCTTTTGAAATAACAGGAAATGGACTCCAAATATTTGCAAAGCTAAGATGAAACGCTTTACGTGTAAAAAGGAGCTGTGAAAAGAATGTCTACATACAATAATATATTAATCTTTTACTCTACGAGGAGCATTCTGTTAGGTTTTTAACAAACATGAAAGGAAACAATCATATACTAGTCTTTACAATAAGACTGACATAATAAAATTATTTTTTCACTCTTACTGAGTGCTCACTGTGTGCTAGACATTCTTTGTTCCCTGGTAAGCGCTGTGAATCCTCAGAACAAATCTATAAGATACATATTTCTATTACTAGTAGTAATATTAGTATTATTAGGATTCTTTTACAGATGGTAAGTCTCAGACATAAGCTAAATAATGCATCCAAGATCTCACACAGTATTTAAACCTATCTATCTGAGATTTGAATATAAGCACTTTTGCCCTAGAAGCTATTTACGTACTGTGTTGTACTGATTTTCATATCATAAAACTATTATATATCTTTTCACAGATAAGGTAATTGTTTTGAAAAATTAAGACTCTAGTTCAGTACAACAAGATAATAAATAATAAATCAGGATTTGGGACCCAAATCTACCCTACTCCACAAAGTATACTTTATTTCATTGGCATAAACGGAAGAACTCTAGAGATAAGACAAACCACTTTCTCATGCGTGCTAAGGTTTTAAATCTTAAAATTCTGAATCATAAATCCAATTCTCCAATTTCAGAAATGGTTGCATCTGTCTAAAGAAATATTTTATTCAGAGAAAGTTTTTGGAGTTTCTAAAATCACACCATCTAGATTGCCATCTCCTCTATATACTTAACAAGGTTATGCCTGAAAAGAGTTGCTTGTGCTAGGGTACTTTTCAATCTAAGAGATGAAATAAACTCACAAAACAATATGAGATGAAGACCTAAATATACTTAAGAGTAGCAAACAGCTCTATCATAATTTTGCCATGGGTTTTGAAGAATATTTGTTTAGATGTTGGAAAATTCACAAATGACAACCCTGTCGTCCTTGATTCTTGCCAGCATAATTTATTTTGTTGTTATTTACTTATTGATATGTTTAGTCAATAAATATACATTGAGCATATATTCTAGGCTAAGTCTCCTATTACGCATTAGGGATTCAGGAATAGGAACTAATCACAAAGATTTCATTTCTGCTCGAGATACAAGCAAATCTGTTTATGTGTGAGAAGAGTCAAGACAAAGTCAAGTTTGGAAGCACAGCGTGTTATTGGGAACACAGTTGAAGAGCTCAGAACCCAGGTACAGGGACAGGAAGAGAATTTCCAACAGCAGAAATGGCAAACGCTATTTCCAACAGTAGAAATAGTGTTTCTACAAACATAAAATATTTTAAAAATTATGTGTAATTACATATGGCTGGAGGAAAGGAAAGGATGTAGGAGTAAGTGAAGTTTAAGAGACTTAAAGAGAGTGAACAATGTGGACTTTTGAGATGAGCAGTGAGCACTGCATCTTTGAAAGCACATTCTGATAATCATGTGGGACACTGGAAGATGGTACAAGGGAAGTAGGAAAAAACTACTTGAGAACAGGGAAATGATGAACAGTAGGAGGAGCCAATTGAAAGTGACTACCACGAGGTCTTAGGTGTGTGTATAAATGAAGAAATCATGGTAATTAGAATGGCCAGTCAAATATAAGCCTGATGGATACACACCATACACACTAGGGTAATATGAACATTGGTTTGTACACTATCCAACTAGGTAAGCCAACATTTTGTGATTTCAAGACAGCATTTTTTTCATGGAATAGTTGAAGCATCTATTTAGATAATTTACCTTTTTCATTCCAACTGATTCTTTGGTAGGATAAATAAATATACTTTCCAGTATTGATAAAAATTAAGGGAGGAGACATAACTTCTCTTTTATTTTTCCATTATTAGGAAAGGTAGCTGATCACATGTCTATAGCTAGAAACCCAAATAACAAGAATGCTAATCTTTTTTCTTTTTAAATAAAGTATAAGGGAAGAGGAGAACAAAATTTCCTGCTTTAGCAAAGCAAAGTTACTCAGAGGAGTGATGATGTAGGTCCCCAACTTGAAGCTGGTAACTCAAGAGCACCAACTATTCATGCTCGGGGGGCGGGGACGCTGCTCGGTTTAGAGTTGGCAGACGCTTGGATTGACCAGTATCTATGCCAAACAAGTTATTAAATGGTTTCCATGTCACTTCTATCTTTTGATTCAGGACCACTCTTCCTCATGCACTCTAAAACATCAGTTCTATCTTTATTTCTCTTCCCTTTTTGATTGGAAAAAAGAATGGAAGAAAATAGAAGGATAGGGAAAAGTTATACAGGTGCTTATCCTAAATCTATTTTCCTGCAGAATAGGAAACTTCGTGGTGGGAATATGCTTAATGTGCCAAAAGCAGTAATTAGGTAGCAATTTATGAATGACAACATAAGAAACAAATTAATTCTAAAACCGTGCCTGGGCATTTCTCATAAAATGTTACTTTTTAACATTTTTTTAAAGAAAGTTAACATGACCAATACTTTCTTTAGCTCTATATGAGTCCTGGATGAAATCTGAAAGAAGAATAAAGCTAAACCTTATTAAAAAATCACAAACACCATTTCTTTCAATTCTCCTGAAATCTCACATTCAAGCACTGAGAGGAATTGACCCTACTCAGCTACTAAGAATTGACAAGATCATAGCTCAAGATAGTGTGCCTTTAGAAAAATGGTATTTTTTTTTTCCATTTCTGACTATTCTCAGTACAAACGTCTCAATAAAGTTCTCCAAGTTTCCATTTCTCTCCTTGAAACTTCTTAGTTTTCCATATTATTTTGAAGAATGTATTGCATAAATAGGCAGGCCAAAAGTCAAAATCCAAAAGAAAGGATACATTTTTTAGTATGTCATTCTTAACAGTTTATAATCCTGGTGTTTAATTTTATTTTTGCTGAAGCCTGCTAGCTGAAATTTAAAGAGTCAATAAAGAAGAAAATGGTGGAAAAATAGTAATATTTGCAGAGTTAACCATTAGCACAGATATTCTTAGGCCCATGCCTATGTTTCTATAATAGATCTCACTCATTTCTAAAGGGACCTGCAAGCTCGAGTTAGCATTAAAATATTTTAGCTTGGAGGTAAATCTGCTTCATACAGTATAGTTTAGATGTTTATGTGCAATTTTGAAAAACCAAATATGGACATGATCTCTAGTCCCAAAGCATTTTATATAATTCAAAACATATTCCATTTTAAGCATGAGCTTTGATTGCTTATTATTAAATAAAGTGAAAAGGAGTATTTAGAGATCATTTTAACATAATGTAGGATGAAGATATAGTTTTAAATACAAATTGAAGAAATGTTATATCATTGCAATGCTTTGGAATTAGGGGTGTCTCACAGTAGAAACAGTTCTGGTATACCAATAATCTCCAATATCAGATACAGCAACATTTACATGGGTTTTCTATGTTCTACCCAAATGGAGTCCTTTTGGAACAGATGTTGGGTTGGGGGCTTGGGCCCAGGGCCAGAATGCCCTCCAGATCCATTGAGATACATTGGGCAAATACATTTCATTAAGCCATGGTTAAGTGAGGCACGTGTAGACCAGACATCCATATGGAGTCTCTAGCACTAAGATTAATTACAGACTCATCTGTTTGTGGAGATTTCATTCCATTGTCTTACGAGCAAAGTTTTATTGATATAAGAAAGTACATTAAATAGGAAACAAAAGTATAACAGAAAAGATCTTACCCTTTAGATTTGCATTAACAGGGGTGTGATAGATCTAATGCCCTTCTGCTCCATCTGGCCTTTTCTGTAGAAAATCTATTTTCTTCTTAAAATTTCTGGATGGAGAAAGGTGCTAGTATTATAGTAACTTATATTTAGATTGTCCAGAAATCTTGGAAATATGGAATGCAGATAAGTAGTAAAATAAATTACCACATTTAATCTGCTTTGGATGAAAACATACAATGAGAAAGATGAGACTAATACTGATCAGCATCATCGGTCATAAATATTTAATTCCTAGGTATTACCAAGTATGCCAAACTATAATTTTTTAAACATATGAGACAATTGTGATTAGTTCTCTTATTTTTTTTGAGTGACCCTTAAGAGTGGGAAAAATAAAACAATGAAAGATAAATTCCCATTTCTGCTTTAACAGTTTTGGGGAAAGTGGGCCAGAAAAGTCTATATATAGACTTTATATATATATATATATATATAATCATGGCAGAATATACAAATAAATTGTATAGGCAGAGGTCAAGGAGAGTACTATAAAAAGCTAATCACAGAATAAGGGAGAAGGATATGTGAAATAGGAGTAGATCCTGTTTCATAAATATCTGAAACCCAAACAAAACCTCAAACTTTTTGTGGGCAGGAATCTTTCCAGGTTCACAATAATGCCAAACCACAATCCAAAAATGTCACTAACATTGTCTCCATTGTTAGCTCTGGAACATAGGCGTATCACAACTTGCAGCCAATAATAAGGGATAAGGAGGGGTGGTTAATGGGTATCTATATTTTTTCAGTTTCTACTACACTATTAAATTGGTCTATGTGGAGTTCTAAAGGACTAAAGGAGGACTAGGTAAAGTAGAATTAATTTTGTCATGAGTTAAAGAGTGAAAAAAATGGTTGTAGTTACTATTTCTTTTTATTTTTCCACAGTCTCATAAATATTTTATGTATTTCTGCAGAGAAAAGGCCAGTGTTGGGTGTGAAGGAGTCCATGGATGTCAGATGGGAGTAGTGGTTTGATCAGTTCAGTTTTAGAGATTGGTATTTGTAGTGGTCAGACAGAAGCTAAGGTGTGGGATGGATAAAGACTCTGCAGGAGAGTCAAATTGTCTAAAGAGCAGACATGGTGGCTCACATCTATGATCCCAGCACTTTGAGAGGCCGAGGCAGGAGGATCACTAGAGCCCCGGAGTTTGATGTTACATTGAACTATGACAGCGACAATGTACTCCAGCCTGGGCAACAGAGGAAGACCCTATCTCTTAACAACAACAACAACAAAAAATAGAAAAGCAGAACCAAAAAAAAAAAAGAGAGAGAAAGAGAGAGAATGTCTAGGGCTTAAAATTTAGTAGCCAGTTTAAATCATTGTTACACATTGTTACACAATGCAAAATTAATTCAGGTAAGTTTAACACATAAACTATAAGAGTCATGTATACTAAAATCTTGTAAGTTTTTTTTTACAAATGAATACATTACATGCCTTTGTATTTTCATTAGGCTAATATTAACTTTCTATAAGCATTCTTTTTTCCTAACCAACAATTAATAATGCAATTAATAATAAGTAATTATTAAAGAATGGCTTGTATACTTTTATAAATCCTCCCTGTGCCATCCTCGTGTTTCAATACAACTGTGCATACTTTAAAACAAACACTGAAAAAGGAGGGTAAATCCAATGTATTCAATGGTGGAACCAAAAAAATTGATTGAAACTTCTAAGTGCCCCTTATTCCCATATTCCCTGCCCCCTTCAGATCATCATCATTTTATAATGGCTCCCTCTGGATAGGGATTCTGCCCTAGTTTTCTGCTTTCTTGATTGGGCTAAGCTGAAGTGAGGTTAAATTTCAGGGTACCATAAGGAAAGGAAATATGATATGGCTACCACTGCTGCCTGCAATTAGGTAGCGACAGCCATTTCTAACCACCCCCACCTCAGTGCAGCTCCTATTCTTCAGAGTGGGCCAGCTAATCTGATCAAGTTTGTTTGAGAAATGCTCTATTACATTGTTTGAAAGGAACATAGGCAAGTTTTTATGGATTTTTTCAGATTATTTAATTATTCTGATATATATTATGAATATCTAAAGAGGAGGGAAATCATAGGTATTATTTCCCAAATTATCTCTTTATGCTATCCCATGTTTTTTATGTTTTTAAAATTTAAAAAATTTTTTTTAAAGTTTTATTTTTTAAAAAAGATGTTTGGATTTTTCTCCAACATCTTTACAGTTTACGATGTGTGAAAAATACTTCTAAAAACCATGCCATTGGTAAATATTAGATTCTATAGTATGTCATCTCTCTCTCTCTCTCTCACTTTCTTTTTTCGCTCCTCCTCTTCCTCCTCTCTTTTTATCTGATATCACAGCCAACAATTTGATAATTTAAATCAGTATCATGATCAAGATCATAACATAATGGACATGAGCTTACTGACAACTGGAAAAAATCCACTTATTAATTTTCACCCCCATCTCCAGAGAAGATATTAAAGAGGACTTCATTTAATCCTATTGCTCTGGAAGATCCCCCAGCATTTAAGAATTTGTAGAGACTCTGTATGTCATCCAACTTCTCAGTAAGTCTTGGCTACCTCTTTCAAATGTATGATTTATTAGGGAAATTAATGTAGACATCATGCAGTAGATTCCTGGAAAATCTTCAGAGAAGTTTAAGCATATTCACAATCCATAAACCACAGTGTTAAGAAGAAACAAATGAGAATTCTGTCATGTAGTCACAGACTGTCAAATACTAAAAGATGCCTTCACTTTGTTAAAAATAAAATATTATTTTTATTGTCTTTACTCTAGGGATGCCTTGAGACAAGCAGGATAACATAGAATTATTAAGTCAGCTAGCATTTTTTTTCCTCTGATCAATAGTTCAAAAGATTTACACGGAAAAATAGGGAGGTATGGGAGGAAAGCATTTTTGTCTGTAAATGGAAGTTGTGGTGATTAAGAACATGCACGGAGAGTTGCAAGAGGAAGGCAGAAAAGCAGGAGAGTGGCTGCCAGTGGTTTTAAATCCAACAAAATTTGAGCATCAGCAACAACTAGCCTACAGTGTAGGCTGCAAAACTGGCAATGAATTTTTATCTGTCCTGTATTCATGCTTTTGTGCAATGTAACTTTGAAGCTCTTCTATCAAGAGATGGAGAGTATCTCTCTGCTCCGTACATTTGAACTTGATCATGTTAGTTGCTTTGACCCATGGGTTGTTACAAAATGTGACACAAGCAGAGGCTTCTTCAGGGCTCACTCTTTCTGTGCTTGGAAATCTGAAATTGCCCCATAACCAAAGCTGAGCTAGTTGACTAGAAAATGAGAGACCACATATAGTTGAGATGAGCCATCCCAGCTTAGGATCCACCAGCCTACCAATTGCAGGCACATGACTGAGGCCATATGAGATCAACCAGCATTCAGCCAAGCTGTCAGCTGACCGCAAATAAATAAGAGCACAAGACCATTAAAACTGCCTAAACCAGAAGAAAAATCAGATGACCTGCAGAATTGTGAACTAAATAATGTTGTCGCTGTTTTAAGCCCCTAAGTTTTGGGTTAGTTTGTTATACAGCAAAAGCTAGCTGAAACACCTGGTTAGTAAACATAATAAAGACAGTAACATTTGTTTACCAAATTCCATCTCCTTTTCCAGGATTTACAGAGATAGTAAATCCCCCACCCTTCTCTATTATTAGCTTGATGCCAAATGATGGTTTCTACCAAATGTCTTCTGCTATTGCTCAAATTAAAAGTTGCATTTTTATGCTTATGTTTCTAATCAGTAATCTCTATTTGGAAGGAAATTGAAGTTAGGTAGTTTGTAGGCTGTTGGATATAATGCTTAGGTAAAATTAATAGTTGATTTTAATATGGTAATTGGCCCTTTCTACGTTTCCCAAGGCAGTTCCTGACAAAGCACACAAACACATAACAACTACCTAGAGACTTAGCCCCAAGCATCACTGAAGGCCCAAAGATTTCTGTTGAATATGTTGGGATAGTTCTTTACCCAAGTTAGATTGATCCAAATGGTTAAGAACTAATCTAGTTTTGTTTACTTTTCTTTGGCCCAAAGCTGAGTATACTTACTTGAGCACTTAAGGGAAAGAGGGCCATTGAAATATTACAAGGAATGTCAGAGGATCCGGGTGGAATACCAGAGAATGCTATTCCACTCCATATTAATACTCTCCTTGGAGGATGGAGTAAAGGGGCCAAAGAAGAGTTCTGGTTTCACTTTATTTTATCCTCAAGGCTAATTTAGAACAACTTCTTAACAAAAGAATTGCTAAACCCATTGCCTGATAATCATCAAAACTTTCAATGAATTCCTTGCTAGAGTCCAGAAGAAGGAAAAAAAGTTGTGGATGTGTGGGAAACATGAATTTAGAGAATTAATGGGACTATAAAAATTGGAAATTTGGACACTTGGGAAAAAATAAAAATTGATTTTGAGATAGATATATTTTCTACTCCCTAATTCAGCCACAAAATGTGCAGACCAGACAGTGGTAGTGGCAGGAGTTTACAGGAAAAACGGGGACTTAATTGTAAATAACTGCTGCTTTCCTCATCTTATGACTTCATGCAGACAAGATAAAGGACAGTAATTTGGGCTTGGTCAAGTACAAACAGCCCATTTGTAGTCTCTTGTAGTCTCTCCTTTATCACACAATGTGGGTCTCCTCATCATTTCTTAAAAGACTAAATTCTTAACTTCTTTCTCAACTTTTGAACTATTTCAGATCTGTATTTCATTCTCTAAACAGCTGTCTGGAGCTGAACATGTCCTGTGTTTTAACAAGTATTGGGTGATCTGTAAAAATTTCACATTGAAAAAAATATAGAGATAACAAATAATCCAAACTGTGTAATATGTTTATAGAATATGACTTTTAAAAAGTATTTGGATCACAAAGGGCATAAAGAGGCATCTTGGAAACAATCTGTAATATATTCTTTATAATGTATAACTTTTTTAATTAAAGGAATTCCTATTTTCACTATTTTTGTAGATTGATGTTTAGTGAGGCTTATTAGAAAAAATAAGAATAAAATGTATTCCATACACGTATTCTATAATTGATAGTGGGTCTATAAGTGGAAAGTGGCCCAGAAGCTAATAAAACTTAAGCTTCTGGGCCACTAATTTACATGGGCAATTTGCAAGGAAATGAACCTCACTTTGCATTAATAATTTTGTATTCATTTTCTTAAAAAAGAGACCCTGAATTGTATGAGCCTCCAGTCCACAAAACCTTAATCTTCCCTTGTCCATAAAGGATGGCCAGTTGCCAATGTCCTTATTTTTTCTATCACTAAACTTCCCATATGGATCCCTTGCCATTGTCAACTCTAGAACTCCCATGGACATTCTGATGCTATAAATAATTTGAAGTTCAAAGCCTGTAGACCATTACATAATGTCACAGTAAGTTTCGGCCTCACCTTGAGCATATATTCATATTCTGATTTCTCACCACATTGATCATGAATACTCTGATCTAAGGAACAACTATGTCTGCTCAGAATTTTACCCTGGTCCACCTGGCACCCCTTCTTTGGCCCTGGACCTGCTACAGGCTCTACTCCACCCTGCAGACACAATGGCATCACAAACTGAGTCAGATTTTGTTACTCTTCTGTTGGCAACCATTGAAAGGTAAACTAGAAGAAGAAGAAGAAGGAAAAGGAAAAGGAAAAGGAAGAAGAGGGGGGAGAAAGGAGGATGAAAGGTTGAGGGAGAAAGAAAAATATCTCCTTCACCAGGAGGCAGAGGTGAGTGGTAGGTTTGGATGTGGATTTAGGGTGTATGGGTTCAAATCCTGCCTCTGATCTTATTGTTTGACTGAGAACAAATCACTGTGCTTGCCATGCTTCACTTACCATAAAATTAAAGTGGGGATGGTATGAGTAACTGTTTCGTGTTTTTATTTATTAATTATTTATTATAATTAAAGGCATTAAGTATCTGATATATGGTAATTACACAATAAATGTTAGCTATTATTGTCTTTAGGATAACATCTTACAGAATATAACAAAGAAGAGAGTCACGGGCCCAAAGATCGGTGTCAAATGAGCTTGTGCACTAGCAATGAATCAAAAACACCCCCTTTCATAACCCTATGGATCTCTATAATGATAGTTCTATACTAACAATGATAGTAATGACTGATAATTGGTACACACACAATTGTAAAAATGTGCACATACTAACTTATTTAACCTTTACAAGAAATTTAGGTGGTAACTACTATTGTTACGCATCACATAACAAATGAGAAAATTGAGCTGTAAAGAAATCATTAACTTGTTTAAGCTAGATTTCCAACCCAAATAGTGCATTAAGTGTTATTATATATAATATTATATATATATATTCATACATATTATATATGCACTACATTCTCAATTATATTTAAAATTCTTTGGCTGGGACCAGGTAGGTAGAACAGGTGGATCTCCTTACAGACTGTGATTTAAGATTGATTGTTTCTGTCTACGTGTAATACACATACTTTTTCCCAGACATAGTACATTCATCTATCCTACTCTTTCCTGTTGTCTACAATGTTTTCTTAGTAGAATTTTCAAAAGCCATTCTTTTAGAGAATTCTACAGAAAGACAAAAATACTGGTCTGTTGAAAAATTCCATTTGGAAAATTTCCACTTTTAATTTTATTGACTTTCTTCCTTTTGGTGTATGTAGTTTTTAATACTAATTGAAGCAATGTTGATGTATTAGACACACTCTTGAACTACTTTATATTGTAAACATATGCATATTTATTAAGAATCATTCCATAATTGCTACCTAAAATCAGGATGTGATTCTGTCATTTTTATAGCATTCTCTGGGAAAGTTTGACCTCTGCATGTAAGCTTCACACATACATATGCTACCATTATTCTTACCAGATCAACATTGATTTGATATTCTCTTTTATCTCTCCCACCTCACTGTTTCTGACAGCTTCCTGCAGGTTATACTTCCAAACTGCAAAGTTGTATGAATACCAAAAAAATGTAATTTTTAATCTACATAATTTCACCAAGGCAATGTGTGTGTTCCTAAAAATCTCACAGTTCATATGAGTTCTAAGTAACTATTTAAAAGGCATTAACTTTGTTTGTATATATTCATTTGGATGGCAAAACTGGAGATATGTTTCCTTACTTTTGCAGTATTATAGAACCCTGTATTCTGCATTGTAAATACTACTGGACAATGTATATAAACATTATTGAATAAAATAAAGCTGTCAGTTCCTGAATTTCCTAGTCTCAAATACTAGGGGATTTTAGTTTTATTGATTAATTTATCCATTCATTATATCATTTTTGAATGATTATTGTGAACCCAGAAAGCTCAACATGATTTCTGTCTTCGTGAAGCTTCCAGATTAGTAGAAGTTAAAGAGAAGCTGCTTTTAAATGCAGGAGTCCCCTTTTATCCGCAGTTTTGCTTTCCTCTGTCTCAGGTACCTGTGGTCAATTGCAGTTTGAAAATAGGTGAACATAGTAGAATAATATATTTTGAGAGAGAGAGCGAGAGAGAGAGACCACATTCACATAACTTTTATTACAGTATATGGTTATAATTGTTCTGTTTTGTTATTAGTTACTGTTGTTAATCTCTTATTGTGCCTAATTTATAACAAACTGTATCAAAGCTACAGACGTATAGGAAAAAAATATATCTTATATAGGGTTTGGCACTGTCTTCTGTTTCAGGCATCCACTGGTTTTTTTTTTAAATGTAGTCCTTGTGGATAAGGGGAGACTATGGTAACAGAAAAGCATGATTACCATGAAACACACACACACCACACACACAATCAATTACTAAGTTTTGGAAGAAGGTAAAGTTTCCCGAGAGCTAACAGTTGAATAGAATTTAGCCAGACAATAGTGTGTGGAAACGTGGGGGAAGAAATTAAAATTGAGTGGGACGTAAAAGAGTCTGTTTAGGAAAGAGAACAAAATACAGACAGCTGAGAAAGAGAATATCACTGTCAAGGATTAGAAGTTCATTAAGTTTGAGACTGGGGAGAGAATGCACACAACATATCAGTTCCTGAGACAATTCTGACAAAAGTGAAAAAGATTTTAAAAGCCCAGTGTCTACAAGTGGGGATGCGGCTTCGCGTCCATTTTGATAGATATACTAAACCTAGTTTCCAATGTTTCTAATATAAGTATTTAGTATCCACACGCCGCCAAGCTACAGCTTCCTGCCGCAATACACGTGTCCAATCTCAATATTTGTCATTCAATCATTCAAGTCTGCTGCTTTTATTCACCTATTAATTCATATTAATAGTAAATAAAGCAAATACTCCTTGAGTTCCTACTACGAGCCAGATAAGAGAGATAAAATTCCTGCCTTCATGGAATATTCTAGTTATAGAGACTAAAATAAGTAAGTACACACACTATATGTACATATTATTATATGATGTTTTATAAATATATATGTATAAATATATAAATGTTTAAATATATTATTCTACTATCTCACTTCATATAGAGGACTGTCTTAAATCCCAATCTATATGAATAGAAACAGAATAACTTCTCTTTCTTTGCCACTTTCTGTTCCCAAAAGAACAGACTTTTTTTTTTCCAGAATAATCAGTTTCTTGTGATGAAGAGGCACCTGAAACCACAATTGTCATTGAATAGAAACTTTTCCTAGTTTGAAATTTTCTTTATTATTGACAAGGGCTTGGTTCAATTTCTGGTGGGTTTCAGGATAACAGAGACTCCACCATCTTCTTATACCAGTATCTTGACACGAGAAAACATCCCTAGCAGGGTAAGAGAGAGGAAAGAAGTCATCCATGTTCTTAACTTCTAGAGATATGTATTTTTTAAAATGTCTAAATTTAGACATTTTAATTTTTTTGAGACCAAATATCTGTGACTAATACATAACTGTCAATTTGCAATATTTATATCATGTTTAGAAAGTGTATCCCTATTTTTCTTCCTATTTTTTCTTTACTAAAAACACCTTTGTCAAGGATTATTATGTCCATTTTGAAGAAGAGAAATTGCAGTTTCATAACACATAAGTTACAAATATAAGATCATAAAGTCAGTAAGGAAAAGATCTAAGTAGGCTTAAAACTCCAAACCAGGTCTGTTTTCTCTTAAAATAAATCCATTTCTCTTCCTATTTTATCACATCTACCTCACTTGGAGTTTGGTCATTAAACATATGTGGAGCCACAGAGTTTATGGGGCTCCATGAGACTTTTCAGATGATCTGATTCTATAACCTTATTTTACAAATGAAAACACCATAGGCAAGAAAGGTTAAATGGCTCAGCCAACTTCAACGCACGTAACTTCAAAATCCTTACTTTTTCTAATACTCCACAATACCAGTAGGTTAAGTGATATTACACATGAGACAGTCAATATACATGCAGTCAAAAGAGGTTTTATAACTGATGTATTATGTAACATCCTCACTAGCTTGGTTGGAGACCTTCATTCACACCTTATGAGATTTCCATTATCACTTTAGTGCCCAGGTTATGGATCAAATTAATGTGAAAACCTACTGTTCTTCTCCTCTTCTATCCTTATATACCTCAGAAATCTCTACCCTACTGTTAGACGCTTGCCTGTACATTTCTGCTCTAAATTGGCTCCTCAGTATGAAGTGACTTACCAATGACTATCTCCTAGTATTTCAACTTCCCGAGAAATAAGCAATCCAGTCTTTTTGTAAGAAGATTTCCAAAAAAGTCCACACATTGAGAGAAGACCGAGTGTTAACATAAGTCACATTATGAAAAAAAAAATCTAACTTTCCTCTCTATAATTCTGGCCCCAAATTGTTTTCTTCCTAATTTGAGGATCCTCATACAGAGGTGGTAAGAAACTTGGAATCCTCTACCTGAAAACTCAGATGCTCGAATTCCACGTTTCTCCAAATGTAACTTTATCTCAAAGATGATACAGATGACAACGCCAGGATGTAGTTTCATTTTTTTGCTTTCCATTTATCTCATTTTTCTATAATTAATTCATTCCCACTTGGAAGGAGTATGGTCTTACCTTTGATAAGGGAGGAAATTTGGTCTGTAATGCACAGTTTTTCTCATAGAATTGTCCATCTATGTATGACAAGCTGCATTTATAGTATATTGGAAAATAATATGGAATTTCTACAGCACATTGTATTTTAAGGCATTAGTAAATAACAGGCATGGAAAATACTGTTTTTCAAAACAAATTAAAAAATGAACATGATGAAAATGATAAATTTGAATTGACGATATCCGTTGGGAATTTAATACTTTAAATATTCCCTGAAGGTAACATTTGACATCTAGCCTTAAGCAGGCCTTTTTGAAGTTTTGTTAATCTGCCTCAGATATATTGTACATTATTATGTATAAATAATATATTTTATTATTGTCCCCAGTAATAGCTACTAGATTATGTCTGCTCTCTGTAGTATATAAAAGTCACTTTTATGGAATAAATTCCACTGTTGGAAAGGTCCCCTCCATGTCTTCTTGAGAAACTAAATCTTACTTCTATTTACAAAGACGGCATAAATTTAAACAGTACACAGGAAAGTGTTCCCTAAAATATCTCTAAGTGTATAATTAGTGGTATCCAAGAGTTATTTAGTGTATAAGTATTTTTAGTAATTATTAATTGATTTAGCATACATTAGAAAAGTATCATAACATAACTGTATTGGTCAAGATTGTGGCAGGTAATTAACAGGGTAATAAAAAGTGTTTAACAAAAGAACTGCAAAAAGTGTGGACAGTGTTAAAAGACAAGTGATGATGAAGCCCTCAGGATTTAGCGGTAGTGGACAGCCATTTCTACCCCCAGGTCTGAAGGCGAAGTTGAAGCAATGACTAACAGAGACCCGCAACTGTAAAGGATAGTTTTGGCCTTGGGTATAGGAATCCAGCCACTGACTTTCTGAGACCCAGCAAAGCAAGCCAGGGTAATAAATAGCCAGACGTTGCCATCTTCCCACCTTTGATTTCCTGTATTTGTCTCCTATTAGCTGAAACCATCCAAATGCCAGAGGACAAGTGGGTTTGACTAAGGTGGGCCACAGAGCTCAGCCTTCCTAGGGAACAGAGGGTGGAAAAGAATAGAAGGTAAATTAGCCCCATTATCTAAGAGTATTAGCTAGAGAGGTAAATTGAGACTATTCAGCTCATCAAATTTGTGATTTTAGGAGATATTGTTGCTTTGGCATACATATACAAGAAACTTTATTAACTTTAATCAGAGGCAAAAGAAAAATTATTTTCTAAAAATTTCAGTAAAAAAATCTAGGTGTGAATCCTTAGGAAAAAGGTATGTGTATTTATGAATATGTGTGCTTGTGTTTATGTGTTATTTTATAAGTGATAGTGGGAATAGTCTTTTAATTCCTTCTATAAATTAATTTATTTTCTATAATTGGCAAATTATACCTGGAAAAATCTAAATAGAGTATAGATCTGTGATTTTTATACGTGTTTGCTTGCTCATATCCTTTTTTCTTCCGCAATTGACTAATTTATATATAGGCTACTGCACCCAACAACTATAGAATATATATAATTTTCAGGCACCCATGGAAAAGTTATAAAAATGTATCACATAGTTTAGGTGACTATACAGCCTGGTTTGTCCAGGAATGTACTTGTTTGTATCTATTGTCCTGGAGAGTCATCCGGTTAGCAGCTCTTTTATATACTCAAAAGTGTAACAGATAAGAAAATAAGTAATATTGTCACCTTACATATGCAGGAATATGTAGTAAGTCTCAAAAAAGAAAATTGAAGCTCTAGTGCATGTTCTCTAACACAATACAGTAAGGCAGAAATCAATTAACAAAAAGCTAATTAGAAAACCTCCTACATTCTGGTCATTAACATTAAAATTTCTAAATCACATATTCATTTGAGGAAAAAAATCACAGTAAAAATTAGCAAATATTTTGAACTAAATAATAATAAAAGTACTACATATCAAACCTTAAGGTCTGGAAATAAGACAGAATTTAAGGAATATACACTGTTATAAAGCTTATATTAGCAAATTATAAAAATACAGCAATGAACTAAACATTCACTCAAGAAGTTGGAAAAGACTACTACAGAAAGGATTCTAGCAGAAAAAAATAATAAAGATAAGAGTACAAAGCAAATAATAGAGAAAAGATATGGTACAGAGTGCAGTACAAGAATGAAAAAAAAATTACTCAAATCTCAAATATTAAAAATGTTTAAAAATTAAAAATTATAAATATGAAAACTTTTGAATATTTAAATGACTTATGGAAACTACATAAAGTGACTCAAGAAGAAATAGAAAACCTAAAATTTATACATTTATCAAAAATTAACTTAATATACACAAATCTTCACATGAAATAAATTCTGGTTGAAAGACATTCAAGACTAAGTTTTTCTAAACCCGCAAGAAAAAATTTAAAAAATAAAACATGATGAAACTTAATATCAAAACTTGAAAAGGACAACAAAGAAAGGGAAATTTTGTTAATAATGATGCAAAAATCTTAAAAAACATTAAATTCACTATTGGCAAAAATTTTGTCCTAATGAATTAGTAGTTTCAATGCAGTGTAAATTAAAATTAAAATATTACTTTGTGGAACTTGGAATCCTGATTTTAAATTTTATTTTTAATACAAAGGGACAAGAATAGACTAACTAAACCCTGTGTAGCACTATTTGGATGATAGTGATTGTTAACAACACTGATTTGGGATAGGATCGTTCCAGCAGGAATGATTAACTACAACATGAATTGGAAATAATTTACAAATGGAGTTGATACTATTTACGAAATTTTAAATAGTTCATTACTACAAACATTCTACTAGGTCCTATAACAAGCATTACAGTTAAAAATATGCAGAAAATTATCATATAATAAAACTGAAAATTACTATAATAATAAAATATAAAAAACTATATAAAATAAATACATATGTCATATATTCAAAAATGAAAAAAAGTATATCTTGAAATTAAACCTATTGGTTAAACAGTCATATTTGAGCAAACATAATGTTGAACAAAAAGGAATGTTGTTCTAAAAGACAAATTGTCTTTTAAAATTCAAAACGGTCATTATAAAATAAATACAGTGATTCAGAATTCATATCAAATATGTAAAGAATATTGTGTCATTATCTTGTGCCATCTTAGCACCTCATTTAGGAATGCTCCACCATGAGAATTGTGGTCCACTCATAGAAGGTATGTGTCATGCCACATTCGACAGGTTGTAATGACATAATCTAGGTCACCAGTCAAAATATACCACTGGTACATTCAGTCTAAAATGGTGCTGGAAACCGATAGCCGCATGTAGAAACTGAAATGCTGGGACACAGCCTCCCCATCCAAAAACCAACTTAAACGTGAGATGTGAAACCAAAAATTCTAGTAAAAATGTGGAAAAACTCTTAAGAATTGCCTAGGAAAAGAATAATAATGAAGACCCCCAGCAACAGCAAGAACAAAAATAATAATGGGACCTGACAAATAAAAAGCTTCTGCACACAAGGAGACTATCACTAGAGTAACAAGCTCCTACAAAGAGGAGAAAATATTTGCATGCTGTGCATCTGATAAAGGGCTGATAACAAGAATCTATACAGAACTTAGGAAAATCGACAAGAAAAAATCAAACAACCCCATTAAAAAGTGGGCAAAGGACATGAACAGAAACTTTTCAAAAGAAGACAGAAACAAACATATAAAAAATTGCCAACAAATATATAAAAAATTGCTCAACTTCTCTAATCATCAGGGAAATGCAAATAAAAACCACAATGAGATATCACTTAACTACAGTGAGATTGGCTTATATCCAAAAGTTCCAGAACAACAAATGTTGGCAGGGATGTGGACAGATAGGAACATTCATACACTGATGGTGGGACTGCAAATTAGTACAACCTCTATGGAAAGTAATATGGAGATACCTCGAAGAACTAAAAGTAGAACTACCATTTGATCCAGCAATCCCACTACTGGGTATTTACCCAAAGGAAAAAAAAAAGACATTCTATAATAAAGACATCTGCACTCGGATGTTTATAGCAGCACAATTCACAATTGCAAAGATGTAGAAACAACCCAGGTGCCCATCAATACACGAGTGAATTAATAAAATGTGGTATACGTATACCATGGAGTATTACTCAGCAATAAAAAACAAAGGTGAATTAACACATCTGGTATTATCCTGGATGGAGCTAGAGCTCATTCTTCAAAGCGAAGTATCACAAGAATGGAAAACTAAGCACCACTGGTACTCACCATCAAATTGGTACTAACTGATCAATACTTATGTCACACATGGAAATAATATTCATCAGGGGTCAGGCAGGTGGGAGGGGGGAGGAGATGGGAAAATTCTCACCGAATGGGTGCAGGGTGCACAGTTTGGTGGATGTCCACGATTTTAGCTCTGACTTGGGCAGTGCATAGGCAATATATATAACCAAAGTGTTGTACCCTCATAATATTATGAAATTAAAAAAAAATAAAGTGCCAATAGGATAGTGCCCAATTTACACTGCTACAAAGCATGTTATTCTAGATGACAGCAGTCCCCCCTTTGGTTAAGTTTTAGCTATCATTCTAGCAGTAGCCTCCCTTGGAAAGAGATGTGTTTTTTGTTTGTTTTGTTTTTTAACTCTAGTTCACCAATCTCCTGGAACTTTTCTCTGTAAACCACTATATTTTCAGTAAAGTCTTCTTAGTGAGCCAGAGGTGATTTCTGGTGCTTGTTACTAAGAAAACTGTGAGATGCACGCTAACAAGATGTTAAGATGGACAATGACTGTCTGGGATCTTTCTTTCAAGTTTGGGACCAGAAATTACTTAGAAATAATATGTTTAGCTAAACATATATCTACCTTACTATCAGGTGTCTGAGGCCCTGGATATACCTGGGCTAGTGATTCAATTTTTCACAAGTAGACACAATTTTCTGAATTATTTTGAAACTATAATCTCCAGTGTGCAAAGCAGCTTTTGTTTTCTGTGCAGAAGGTGCCAGGAGGATTGCTCTGTGCTATCCTGTCTCTCCACAGGAAATTGCCTCATTAACTTTTGTAACATTATAAGAGCTACCATATTACCTCATGATGTCAGAATATACGTCCAATCTCCATTCTATTGCTTTACTTTAGTATCCTCTGTGACTTCTAAAAGGGAATTTGTCCCTTTGAACCCACTACATCCCTTTATTTTTCATATTTGGTAATATAAAACCTTTGAAAAGCCTAGACGGATTTATAAACCATGATAATTTGTAACAAACAAAAACATAAAAGAAAAATGCCATACAGAACAGAGTAAACCCACATGAGACACTGGTTTCACATTCATTTCTATTCTGGCAGCAAAATGAGAGCAGTAGAGAATCAACAAAGGGAAAATAAAAGGTAGGAAAAAAAAAAAAGCCTGTCAAACCATTCTGAACATGAAATAATGGCAGCAACACAGAGAAAAGTAAACTGCAAGGAGGCAAACGAAATCTAAGATAAATAAAAGTAACCTATCTTAAAAATAATTGACAAAAGTAAAAAAAAAACATATTAAGCTGAAGAAGAAAGAAACAGAGAAGGGAGAAAAATTTCAAGTCCATATTTAATTTTTTCAAGCAAGAAAGGATGAACTAAAAGAACAGGGGAAAGAGGCCCTAGGAAAAGAGAGAGGATATAGCATATGCAAGTTCTACCTTATAAATCTTAAGATATTCAAGACTTGAGATGTGCTCATTTTTTGTTGAACATGTATAAAGTAATATTTTGCTGCTCTCAAAACTATACTCACTCACTGCTCCCCTTCTATCTTTACTGCCCTAAGGAGTAAAGGGCTCAAAAACTGAAGGAATTTCAGGTTTAGTTTTCAAGCTTAAGCTTCCCTGAGTACTTTTGTATAGACATGAAACAAGTTAGAGAAGAAAGGCATGTTTACACTTTCTGAAAATCAATGTTGCCATCCATTTACAAAACTTTTCAATAATTTATTAAACAAGATATTTAACAGATACTTTCCTTCAAACTAGATGGGCTACTCTAATCCTAGGTTAATTCCAGGAGATGTAATTGGATAAAATTAAATGTAAGTAATGTAGTGCATGGGGATTTTCAAAAGAATCTTACATACACTAAAAGTTCCTTATTATTATAGGTTTTCACATTGTCCCTGCACAGTTCATGAGAAGAGGGAAGATGTGTCTTAATTAAATACTGTGCCATTTTCTGGCAGCCTTTTTCAACTGGAGTTCATGACAGAATAAGCCCCATAGAAATGATCTGTGGGACTATTCTCAATAGTACAATTCTAGATGCAAAAAGAGAAGTCAACTGATCTATACAAGAGATGACTTAGGGCGTTGGTTCTCAAAGGTTACATTTGGAAATGGAAATTTTCAGTCCCCACCTCATACCTATGAAATCAGGGTTTCTGGGGGAGGGACCAAGTAATCTATGTTTAAATAAGACCTGCACGTGATTCCTATATAAGCTGATATTTGAAAGTCACCGCCCTAGTGCATTCGAACCTAAATCTCTTCTGGACTCAGATTAAGACAGCCTATGAGCTCCTTGAGGACAGGGATTCTGAATATTTTTTAAATGGCTAGAATGTAAAATGATAAAATTAAAGCAGCAGAAATATTTGTGTTATTCCCTTACATGAATAATAGCCTTAGGAAAAATCATGCTTTGTTTTTTATCAAAAATTATCCTGATAATGACAGAAATGTAATTTTCAGATTTCAATAGCCTTTTAAGATGGAGTATTTTAAAATTTAATATTTGGGTCTACTATTCTCAGTGCTCCAACATATAAGCAAATTTTTTTACAACCACTACCACAACTAAAAGATAAATAATGAGAACTACTGTTAATAGCAAAATAGTTATGGCAACTCATTTTTTAAAAATCCAACAAATATCTAGACTTTTATGGAGAATACATGAATTGAAGGGAACATCTTTCTATTTGTGTGTGTGTGCACTTTTGTGTGTGTGTGATGATAGGGGAAAGTGCCAATTGTACAGGATTTGATTTGGTATTGGCACACATACGTTGGCCTCAGACACAAAATATGTTATATTTTGTTAAGTGTAGACTCAACTTCATGTTTCACATCCAACATGTAAAATGCTTAGAAATCATCACTCCTGTCCTTACAAACAACAAAAAGCTGAACAAACTGAAAATCAATGACTTTTCTTGGACCCATCAGAGAACTGAGGTCTGGCCACACGGCCAATTAGTAGCCTAAAATCTGTAGAGAAAGGGAAATCAGATAGTCATAGCGAAGATCTGCTTACCTGGACAGAAGCTGCTGAACTATAAACTGGTAGGAAAATGTAAATTGTAACTTTGACAAACTGCTGTCTACTGAGTGTAGACTAATTTGAGAGTGAGAAAATTTGGAGGCTGCATTCTAAGGATGCCACCCACACTTTTGTGGGTTCTACCTCCAGGAACTCCACCAGGTTCTCATGGTGAAGAGCCAAGAAAGAGCCCCTCAAAGATATGGCAAGAGAGGGGAAGTACAATCATTGTAAACTACACCCAGAAAGTTCTCCATCCAGTGGAAAGACTTTACCAGAGCCTTATCCCATGTGCAGAGAGAATATTTCTTCAACTCCAACTCCCATTAGGCTTCTTGTCTCACTTAAGTTGGGTAGGATCAATGAAGAGCAAGGTTTTGTGACACAGATCCAGTACAAAATAAGATTTAATCACACAATTATATAACATTTTGCTTCTCCCACAACTTACTACCTCATCAACAGGGCTCTAGTACAGTAACCGTGGATTACAATGGTAAGAACTGCAAAGTGTAGACTCTATTTACAAGTTCTTAGGGAAGCACAAAGACAACAGGGGAGACAAAAACAAGGAAAATGGAGGAATTGGAAGCTTCTGAAACCTACAACTTCAACAAACATTAAAAGCAGCCCAGTTCCTGGACTAAATTAAAAATCTCATAAAAGCTCATACAAATGGCCTATTTATCTCAGCCCTTATTACCTGATGGATCATATATGTATTTCAGCAAAAACTTACAAAGCATACCAAAATGAAAAAAAAAATTATCTGCACAGACAAGGCAAGCATCAGAACTAGGCATAGTTATAACACAGAATTGGGAATTATCTAAAAGGAAAACTAAAATTGCTATGATTAATATACACAACATTTAAGAACAGATAGACAATGTAATCAGGGAGAAAGAAACAGTAAGAGTCAAAGGGAAATCCTAGAAATCAAAAGTATTGTAACAAATGAAAAATGTATTTGACAGGTTCATCAGTAGATTAGACATAGATAAGGAAATAATTAGTGAGCTTGAAGACAGATCAATACAAACTTCCCAAACAGAAATGCAAAGACACAAAAGAAAGGAGAAAAAAAAAAAAAAACCCATGGAACCTCCAAAAACTACAGGACATTGTCAAAAGGTCTAATACATACCTATTACCACACTCTTTTATGAAGTCTTCTGGAGTGCATACGCACCACTTCAGGTTTTTTCTCTTTGGCCAAAATTTAGTGACATGGCCCCAAAAGGAGGCTGAGAAATGTAGTATTTTAGTTGTGCACATTGATCAGTGTTCTGTTACTCAAGAAAAATTCGAGAATGAATGTTCCCAGTAGAACATCCCTAGCTAGAAGTAGTGAAGCTAGAGATCAAACAGTTTGGTTCCAGACATATATTTTGTCATTCTAAAGTGGAAGAATTTTATATCATTCTGTTTATTCTTTCCTGTTCTGAGAAACACATAGTCACTTACTCTGACTCCAGTGGGGTAGGGTAGTCTGGTATTGCAGGCTTAAAGTCTGTGGGAACTGTATCAGGGTGTTAGTATACTTTGTCTTAGTGATTATAATGCCCGTTCCTCAATAAACTCGGTAGTTAGTGAGTGGAAGTCATGTGATATTGCTGAACAAAGCAAAGGATTGAGTTGAATTAGGGGCTAATCCAGGAATTCCAGATGTAACCATTCGTAGTAATATTTGTCTTCAGGCCTATTGAAGAATGAGAGAAAAAAATAGTTTAGTTCGAATGGAATACCAAGTTCATTAATGAAAAAAAAAAAAAAGAAGACAATGCTGCAAAGCTAGAGAGGGTGAGGAATGTGCATAAACTTTCCTATCACGCCAGATAACATGATTTTATATTTTGTGGGTAGTGGAAGCTATAAAATTTTAGAATAGGTTGAAAATCCTGTTAAACATTCAAGGAAATTGTCTACTTTCCTAATTTACCTGTAGACAACTTTGCAAATAGCCAATGTCCAAAAAACCTAGACCATGCTGAAAGTTGCCCAAAGTTTACTAGTTTACTATTTTACCATAGCTTGAAGAAAACATTCTTGAATTTTAGGTGAACTGCAAACTTTACAGTTTAGGGTAAGGACATTTCCCTCTTTTGGAGGGAAGCAATTTTTTATTTTATTCTATCCTTCACCTGGGAGTAGAAAATATCAGTTAATCTGTCTGAAGTTCATTTCATCGTTGAACAGTTATGCCTACAGTACAATGTACACTGGGAAGAGAGAGCTCACTGTCTGATCACTTACTCACCAGAAGTTTAACATGTTGGAGAACATCTTGTATTATTTGGAATCTATCCATCATTAAACATAAATGAGGAGACTGTACACAAATGTGGTAATGCCAAGTGCATACATGCATTAAAGGCACTGTAACCATCTGGACTCAATATGTGACCAAGAATGTTCCGATTTATCAAATTAGAATTCACATACAATATTTTATATCTGTAATTCAATGTTGATGAAAACATAATTGTTTTCAATTTGTCAAAGTGTGTTTCATCAATAGTGTAGTAAGTTAACACATATGAGAAGAGGAAAACATTGGTGGCCAATAGACAATTTTACTAAATTATCTTTGGTTTGGGGAAAGGGGGAGGCACAGGGACAAACAATAGTCACCATCAGAGCAGCAAACATTTCAAAAATGTACATATTTGATAATTATTCTTGAATCTATATATTTGAATTAATTTCTTCTACCTTTAAAGTGTTCCCCCTTCTCATCATTTATGTAAATGTTACATAGATTTCAAAGTTGAATTCAAGTTCCACCTTCCCCATAAAACTTTCCTGATCACTGCCATCCACTCCATTATGTACTGAACTCCCCCTTCCCTAAAACTGGAGATATTATTACCTCTACCAAGTAACTTTTAACATGGGTTTTCTTTTTTATGATCTACACATAAAACAGAGGTCTTTCTTCATTCCTTTCTTTCTTTTTTTTCTATTCACATATCTTTTTTCCCTTCCTTCCTTCTTTCTTTCTTTCTCCATGAGAAAAAAAATAACTTAGTCATGAAAAATTATATGCCAAATATCAATAAATACAACTAGAAAAAATAGAGATGCTCTTCTTCAAGAAATGGAAGTTCCCATACTTTGTCTAGCAGAACTGTCTTTCAGCTGAAACATTTTTATTGAAACCTCAGGATACCTTGATAGACCATTAGAATAGCCTGTAAAAAATACCAAAATCAATCAATCTGTGGTGAGTATTGGCACTCCCTTTTGTCTTAAGATAACCCGTATCCTAGTCTTTCCCCTTGTTTTGAGATAACTGCTGTCAAGAATACTTTCACTTCCAGTCCATCCAAGCTCTTTAGCTCTTCTCAGGGTTAGTCTAAGAAGGAGTCATGATGGCTGGATTAAAGGTATTAATATGAAAATTAAAAGCAGAGATAAATCACCTGGGAGCTCCTTCCTTCCTTCAATCTGGACTCTCTTCCCTCTCAAGCACTATTGGGCATCCTGACTCTTTTTCCTTCCCCTCACATACCTCACACCTGGCTACATCTTGCTTCTTAGCACTGAGTCCTTGAATCCCATGGTTAAATTTCCATAATTTCCTAAATCTTCTTATTCCCTGAAATGTATAATCTTTCCTCAGTCCTTGATATTATCAATAATCAAATACCAGAACTCAAAGCTTCAAATGGATGCAGTTGCCACCAGAGCAGGTACTTGGTCATGTATCTTGTTCTCTGTTTTATTCCCAGTACCTGCACTGCCTAGCATAGAGTTCTGAGGCACTAAAATATAATTTCTTAATATATATTAAGTATTTTTATTCTTGGAATTATCTAATAAAAAAAGTAAAATGGGAAGATCAGAAAAATAAACCACACATTTCCTACCACTGTTATATCCTTCCTAGTGTTAGAATATTTTGTAAAACCCAAAATACTAATGTGCCTTCAGGAAAACAATGAATTACTATGCACTGAGTACCTAAAATATACTACACGTTTATCTGAACAAATGTACATGGTTTAACATCACTTTTATTATCATTACAATCCCAGGAAAGAAATAATGTTGATCTACTTTTAACAGAAATAGAATCTGAGTGCCAGAAATGCAAAGTAACATTCTCAAGGAAACATCTTACCTCTTAATAGGAGGGTTGAGATTTTATTTCAGATTTAGGCATCTCCAAAGTTCATATCCATTTTACTGCACTTACGTCTGAGATTATGTCATTTAATTTAGTGCCAAATAAAGGTGAAGTGAAGCCTACTAAAAACCATGAGCTTTAGCCCTGAAAGAGGATATTCCTTCAGACAGTCAGATAAAAGGGTATGATTAGAGATCTTGTTGAGGAAATAATCATCTGCCCATTGCTTTATCCTCTTTGCCAGCACCCAAACTTTCTTTTTCACAGCAACATTACTAAGCACAGCAGTTAACATCAGGAGTATGGAAAGCATTCGATGATTAAATTTTCTTGTAACATTGAACTTTAAGTGCCAAGCAACAGATCTACAAATATGGTCAGCTTATGAGTTAGGACAGCCTGAGTTGATAATTTTATCTTTATAAACTATTTTCCACACTGATTTTTAAAGCCTTGAGGACTGGTCTTTGTTTCATATATCTTTATCCAATAATTTTCTATCATGGGAAATTTTTTCAGGACAGATTTTCAGTAATATATAGTCTCCAGATTGCCATCTAAACAAGTTTCTTTCCAACAGAATTTATTCTTACCTTTGGTAAGAATAGTGTCTTCTGTTTATCCTGAAATAATTATAATGCTTTAAAAAGTTGTACTTTTTGACTTATCTATCAAGAAGTATATAAACAAAAATTCATCATATTTAGAAAAGTCCTTGAATTTCTAAGCATGCACCAAAGGGGATATATTTTAAAAGATAATCAATTTGGCTTTATTGGGTACTTCTCAGATTCTAAGTGTTTGGCTCTTAGATTATTTCTCTCTATCTATACTAACTTCCTAGGTTTCTTATTCCAGAGAATGCAAGTTTATAGGTTCAAGTTCAAGTCCAGCTGTTACATCTTCATTTAACTCCAGACATGAATATTTAACTACTCATTAAATGTTTCCTTTGGAATATATAATATGTGAAAGTACCTCAAACTTTTAAATTCCACCAAACCACATCTCCTCCCAATGTCCCTCACCCTAGTCATGGCACCTCTGTTCTTGTGACTAAAGTCAAAAATCTTGGAGATAGGCTTCAAGTCTCTCAGTCTTCAAAACCTCTGAAATCTCCTTTCCACCAATACCATCCTAGTCCATGCTAACAACACACCTAAATGTGACTATTGCAATCGACTCTCAAATGGTCTTCTACTTCCCAGTAGCACCACCACTCATACATATATATCTTCATTGATTTTTTCCAAATGATCCTTTCAAAATGTGAATCTCTTCATGACACTTCTCCAGTCAAAGTTCTCCAGGGGGCTTCCCATCACATCTAGAAAAATACTCAAATTTTCTCCTTGGCTTATAAGTTCTAACTTGAGCTTGTCCCTGACTGACTCCCCCAACTCATCCCCTATTACCTCTTCTTTCCTCATTGAGGTCCTGCCGCACTGCCAACATTTCAAAACTCTCCTGCCTTGGGACCATTGCACTTACTTCTCCCTATCCTATTCTATACAGCCCCATGCCTACGTCCTTTTTCATACAGATGCCAGCTCAAATTTATTGTCTTCTGAAAGGATTTTCCTGACTGCCCCAATGAAATAGAAGTCCTCCATAAGTGGAAAACTTCAAAAAAAAATCTTACACTTTTCACTATGTGGCAGCATATAAATAAAATGATATATATACATATACACACACACACATGTATAATGTCTGATAATGATTTACTACTTTATTTAGTATTCTCCCAACAAATAGACTATAAATGTCATGAAAGCAAGGATTTTATTTACATTGATATAGTACCTGACACAGAGTAGGCACATAATAAATATTTTTGAATAAATAAATAATAAAAAAGGAATCTTATTATACTATTCCTAGATATCAAAAGCAAATATAGGCAGGATTTAAAACAAAAATACTAAAGAGGAAAAATATTTTCAACATATATATCAGAAAAATTAAAAAGTTCAAATATTGAACTTTGAATTCTTTATCTTTCATTTCAATACTTTCATTTTGGTTGGCGTTCATTGCTAGTGAGTATGTGTTCCATTTTGGGGGTGTCCTTTTGCCCTGATTTTTCATACTTTTGGAGATCTTTCCCTCATTCCTTCTCATCTGGAGCAGCTGTCGCATCTTATTTTTGGATTTTCTTTTGTTTAGATGGGGCTTCTTCCTGAATAAAGTAAGTAGTCCCAGGGTCCTTCCAGTAAGAGGATTAAAAGCCTAGAGAGTCTCATTACTTTGTATACGGGAACCCAATGATGGATGTCAGATCCACTTTTCAAGAGACTGTCCGAGGCGGGAAGATTGCTTGAGGTTAGGAGTTCAAGACCAGCCTGAGCAAGAGAGCGAGACCCCGGCTCTGGCTGGCCCTGGTGCTTGCGGCTGGTGGCTCCCGGGTGTTCTGAACTCTGCAATTCTCTATGAAACTTAGTCCACCCAAGACCTTCCCCAGCACAATTCACAGCAACTTCCTCCTTCTACTTGTCAAGTTCAAAAACCTTGGAGACTTTCTTGATAACCTCTTTTTCTCTTGGAGTCCTGATTTAATCCATCAATCCAGTTGCCTCTAACATCCAAGTATATACAAATTCTGGCTATCTCTCAGTACATTTTTGTTACCCCTCTGTCGCATGGTCATCTCCATGCCTAGGTTACTGCCATAGTCTCCTAAGTAGTATTTTTGCCTACAATATTTAGGCTTTTGTAAAACAGCAACTGGAATGATCTCTTTGTAGTGAAGGATTGCGTGCTGGCATACATTGGGAATTTTTGCCTCTGTGCATAGCTACCAATCCTTTAGTGAATTAGTAGTGGTTCTTTGAAACTGTGAAGCATCGTATGTTTTCCAAACCTATCGTCACCAATGAATACTTATTACAGCAGTGTTCATTGTATCATGGATTGCTACGATACCTTCTTTCTGAATGTACATGTATTCCCTGTTTAGAACAGAAGTCTACATAAGCCTTGGATTTTTAATCCAATGTTCCTAGATCTCCACTTGTGTTGTTTTGGATGTGATGAATGCATGAGAATTATCAAAATTCCAAAGGGGTGCATCAAAGTAGTCTCTCTCATCAGACAAAAGAAAGTCAAAAATAGTCTTCAAAATGAAAAATTTCAATAAAAATAGGTTATTGATAAGAAAACTTCATTACTATCTGACATTATATCTAAAGATAAGATGAATTTTTGGCATGTTCTTGTGTTTATTTTTATTACTTATTATTGTTATTCTGAGTTTTAGTGTCTTTTTTTAACTTTAGTAAAGAGAAACTAAAATTTCATTTTAAAATCATTTTTTATTCCAAGATTTCTTTTCTGTTTATAAGGCAGAAGACCTGCCTTATAAGCATGTATAAAATCTTAAAACAGTAACATAATCTGATAGATTTTATATATATATGTATATATCTGCATTTATATATATCCAATTATGTTACCTCTTTGCTCAAAATTCTGCAAGGGTCCCATTTTATTCATGTTAAAACCAACTTTTTTACAGTGATCTCCCAGGTACAATGTGATTTGCCTCCCTGCTAGGACACCACACCACTACCACTTCACCCCCAACTTATTTTGGCTTTTTCTTTACCTCATTTGTTCCTGCATATTGGCCTCCTAGCTGTTCTTGAACCTGACAAGCACATTCCATCCTTAGGGCATTTGCTTTAGCTGAACTTTGTGCCTGAAGCACTCTTCTCTCAGATTTGCAATTGGCTTCCTGCCTTACCTTTGCTCAGATACAACCACCTTAATAAGACTGACCCTCAAAATCTATGTAAAATGCTCCAATCTGGAAATCCTTGTTCCCTCATTTCTGTTCTATTTTACTTTACTTTTGCACACTATGCATCTTCTTCTAACAAGAGTTATAAGTTACTTATTTATTATGTCTACAGTGTATTATTTGTCTTTTCCTACAAGAATATAAACCGCATGAGCACAGTTCATTTTATTCCTGTTGTCAAAGTAAGTAACAAACAGAGAGAGGCTCTGTAAAATAAAAAAGGGTATTTATTTAGGAGCAGAGTATTGCAATGGGAATACATGTGCTATAGGAAACTATGTGCATATTCAGGAAAGTAAAGAAAAAAGATTTTTAAAGGAAAAATGAAGAGGATTATATAATTATTTTGAGGTAATTACCTTGGTCACAAAGATCAATAACAAAAGTTATGCCATTCTGAGTTTGGATAGCCATTTGCTGGGCAGATATTTGCTGAAGTTATTTTTGTATAAGGTTGCAATGGCGTTTGTGCAAGGTGGTGAGTTTTACAGTCTTTTGTGATAGTTTCATCATCAGACATGCGGGCACGAGAACTTTCTCTGCACAGCCTTTCCTGGCTCTAATCATCAAGATTTATTCTAACACTAGTGACTCCATTTCGATTCTGACAACTTTCATACTGTATATGAAGCACTAATATCATGTGAAGCTCATGGTAAAAGCTTGGAGGCCAAGCCTAAAATTATATTTGTTACATGAATATTTTAAGACCTTTTACAAATAAATAAAGAAAAAAAATGAAAGTTGAAGAAATAAAAGTAGAAATAAGCCTATGAAAAAGAAAAATTCAGCTTAAGATCAAAGGCAAATTAAAATAAAAGCAAAACTGAATTTTGGCCAATTCTTTTAGAAGTATTTTTTTCTTTTAATTCCTGATAAAGTGTAAAAATAAAAAAAAAAGGGGCATCATTATTTACAGATTCTAAAAGAGAGATTCAGCCATGGTTCCTACCCGTTCCCACTTGATTTTTTCTTAAAAGGAAGGTACAATAACCTCGTTGGTCATATTGTAGGGCAAAGATTTAGCCATGATCATGATCCAGTGTGCTTGCTGTATGATAAAACATCCTGAATGTGGATAAACCCTCTGATGTTGTCATCCCCACTGAACCTATTCTTCAGAAAAGGGCAGCTGGCCCATGCCTAACCCCTGGAGGCAGTCTTGGTAACCCTCCCTCTCTTTTTCTCTCCAAGCGGCCAAAGCATTCAAGGGTTAGATACCACTTTCACAAGAGAAAAGACTTCTGCCATGTTCCAGCTTTCCCATGACAGATCTGTGTTAAAAACCAAATTTAGCTTAGATAATCGGGAATGATGAAATAGACCAGCACCCTTATGTCTAAGTATTATGAGGTGTAAATATGGCCCAGTGTTGAATGTGGTCTGCTGCAGCTCACCAGGAGAACTCTGCTTTGGAATTCCAAGTGCAGATCTGGAAGACAAAATGCTGTTATATTTGCTCACTGTTGTCATTTTTTCTTATTTATCTTCCTTCCTTGTTTTCTTGTGGAGCCAGAATGCTGAGGCCTAAAGTAGAATTCTGCTACTGTATGTTAAAAGTTTTTTCAAACTCCTTATAATAGAACTACAAAATCCTACATTAAACCTGAACTTGTGTGTGTATTGGTTCTCTGTGTGCGCTTGTCTGTTTGTAAATCCAGGAGAAAAAAAGTAATATCGGGAGACAGAAGGTATTTGGTATATCGGTTGATTGGACAGATGACAGTTAATGTTGAAGACATGAGTATTAGATCTACAACTAGGAAACGAACATTGAGCAAGAAAGAGACACTAAAAAGGGGGAAAAAACTCTATCTGGTAATACCACAGGTATTGTAGGAAAAAAATAAATACTTTCCTTTCCCCTCTTAAGTTCATGGCTGAGGCCCCTAGGAAAAAAAAAACAGATTAACAACAGATAATTTATTTAATATAAGTATTACATTACATGGGAGCCTTCAGATATGAAAACCCAAAGAAACAGGGAAACTTGTATAATTTTATGCTTACATTTAATGAGGAGTAGACAGTAGTGGGAAATGTGATTGGACAAAGTGGGTATGATCTACTGGTAGTAAACTGGTGCAAATTTAACAAGACCTGTTTATTCAGATTCTTTTTGGCTTTGGCATCTTCCCTCCAGGTATAGGGAGAGCATCTTTCAAATGAGGATCTTATGACTTGCTTCCAGGGAAGGTGAGACAATTCTTCTCAGGTTTTATGACCTGCTTCAAGGGTGGAGGGAAGGTGAGAGTGACCTTCCTGCTTCTGCTATTTTCTCAAATGCCAAAGTCACATTTTGGGGGGTAGCATGTCTTGAGTCTCATCAGTATCTTCAGGAAACATATATGAGTCATGTCATTGTGACACCTAGACTTACTCTACTCTTTAAGAAACTCACCTTATACTTTAAGTCCTAATTTAATTACCCCAAAACTGGAGAGAAAATGTATCACTAAAAAAATTATTCTAGTGTTCACTATATTGCATGTTTCTTTAATCAGTTCTTTTAAAATTAATCTAAGTTTTTCTTAAATTGTCAAATTAACTGTCCATATTTGAGCCATTCTCTCACTCTCTTTCTCTATGAATATATATATATATATATAGAGAGAGAGAGAGTGAGTCCTTTCCCGTTTCTACAGCATTATCTCTCACAATTACCTTTTATAAATTTAGTTGTTCATTTATTTGTCACATTTACTATAGTATGAGCTAATTGAGAGTAATGAAACAGTTCATTTTTTGCCTTTGTGTCCATCAGAGCTGCCTTCAACACAGTAGGAGTTCAACAAATGTTCTTTGAAGAAAAAAACAAATGAATTGATCCTGCTGCTTCTTTGCCTAGAATCTTTAGCAAAGGCTCCATCTTCATTCCTTTAAAAGAGGTGAGGGGGACTTTTTATATGGAATGTGGTCTACCAGTACCAAATTTTAAACTAGAAGTTATAAAATATAGTTTCTATTATATTACATAACAAGAAAAAAATACTTTAAAAATTCCATAAAATGTCTGCTTTGGATTTTTTTTAAAATAGCATGAAAATGTTATTCTGCTTTAAAAATAAAAATGGCACACTCCAAATTCAAAAGAATCACTTTTCTAAATGATGCTCCTGAAGTAGAATTATATATTAAAGCATTTTTAAAAGGAAAATTGCTGATATTTTCTTGATGTATTGTGCTGTTGGAGACCCCTCAGTCTAGCAATCCTTACTAGCTGTGTGTCTAACTCATACCCTATATTTTAAAGACACTCCTCTGCTGTCATGGAAAAATTCTAAATTCCAAAGTTGTGTCTCCTTAGTATACTGTTGAAGATGACTTTTTTAAAAAAATTATTATTTTGATTAGTGCCAAGCCCTTGAAATTAGACCTACAAGCCCCTTTAGGAACAGTGTGCTCAGCCCTAAAAATGTTCTGCTTCTTTGCAGAGGATGTTTTTGGGTAATTCTCTTCATTACATGCAGATAACCCTGAATGTGTTAGGGCTAGGCACCCAGGATCCTTAGATTATTTTACTTTCTTGATTGGTGACTAGAACTAAGGATTTACTCAAGGGTAATATCCTGAAAAACAGCTATGCCAATTTAGGGTGTTCATAATTTTCATCAGACAGGTCACAGATACAAATAATCAGATCAGATATCATCTGTGTAAACCCCTGATACAGCTAAATTTATGCATATCTGCTGGCTATCATCCCTGGTCAAGACTGGTTATCAAAAGCCAAGACTTTTAATTTTTACACAGATTGATCTTTGAGTTGTCCTATGTGTGTGGTTGCATTTCTTGCTTTGACTTTCCCTCATTTCTGAAAGATGATCTTCAAACCTTGACATAACCTTCTATCCCCTACTGTCCTTGGTGTTGAGATAACCCATCTTTTCCTTTCACTGAGTTTAAAAGCCTTCCACACTCTTCACATGCCCACTTCCCAACTTAGAAAATACCATCCCATGGGTGAAAAAAGTCAATCACAAAAGACCACGTATTATATGATTCCACTTAAATCAAATGTCCAGAATAGGCAAAGCTACAGAGACAGAAAGTAGATCAGTGGTTCCTTATGTCTGGAGAAGTGGGAGGAAGGGAACGTGACAGCTAAAAGTCCAAGGTTTATTTTTAAGATGATGAAAATGTTTTGAAACGTCTGTGGTGACATTTACATATATTTGTGAATTTACTAAAAACAACTGCAAGATACACTTTAAATGGGTGCAATGTATTTGTGAATTATATCTCAATAAAACTATTAAATACCACACCAGCAACTACGGTCTAGAGAAACAGGTGCTAAAATACAGGTTACTAAGTGGTTCCCGATTGGCTGAGTGGTGGCTGTTTTTATTTAATTAACATTTATTTAAATCCACTGTCAAATTTAAACATGCAGGGATCTCACATAAAAATCAAGAAAGAAAGAAAGAATAAAAGAAAGAAAGAGAGAGAGGCGGGGGGAGGGAGGGAAAGAGAGAAAGAAGAAAAGTAAAGGGAAAGTAGGAAAAAGAGAAAGAAGAATTATACCTTGTCTGGGGGAGGGTTTCATTAGAGCTACTCTCTCTGCAAGGTGGTTGATAGGTAGGAACACACTGAGCTCCTTTTTAAACTATGTAGAAAAGACAGGAGAAAATGACAGCATCAGTGGGATCCTCATTTTTCTTTTCTTTTACATGACACCTTACATTGGATGAGATTTTAGTCAAAACGGGGGACAAGGATGGTATTTTTCTCGCAAAATGAAAAAAAATCCTTCAGCGTCAGTCATTGGCAGTACTTAAAGAGTATTTTCTACTGACTGACAACTTTTAAGCCAATACCATGTTGCCCAAGGAATGACTGAGATATCAGACTTCATAGCTAAAGATGCTATTTAGGAACTCCGGGGGGTTGTGTTGTTCTCACTGTTTAGCAAGTGTAAGTAAGAGATCCCACAATGCTGCTGTACAAAATCCCTTTTTCGTTCCACTTAATCCCCTCCACCGTTTCCTCTCCTGTTTCCTCTCCTGAGCCTTAGCTTCATGGCCACTGTAGTTCTTTGAAGATTGTTTTCCTGCCCCCCATACATGTGAATCACGGCAGGCCAAATTCTGTTCTTGCAAGTAACATAGTCAAGGGGAGCTGCCAGCATGTATCTAAAGGCTGAATTTAGCACGGGAGGTGGTTGCTGTTCTCTAACAAGTGTAAACAAACCCATCAGAAAATGCAGCTAAGCTAGGCAAGCGTTTGGGAGGAATGTTCAGTACAGTGGCCAGATAATAATTTTTATATAGTTCTACAGAACAGATTTTTTTTCTTTCCTTTTATTTTCTGTGCTTCCAGTTCAGTTGTGATTTTGTATAAGCAACTACAGATTACTCAGAAGGTTGGAGGGTTATTGAAAAATATTATATACCATAACAATAATATTTCTTTAGACCTTTTCTTTTGAAAGCACTTTCAAATTATTTTTTGTAACACAGGATGGATTATCATATTAGATAAAAGTTGATGAATTTAATTTATGATTATAAAGGTATAAGTTTCTAACTATTTGTCAATGAGAAAGCTAATTCAATTATTATATGTCAATCTCTTTGCATTTATTTCATTCAACAAATATTAGCTGTGATGCTTACAAGTATAGGGAATACTCTCAGGAGAAGGATTATTTTTAATAACCTAGTAGGATTCTCAATTTAACTTAATACAATCTCACTCAATTGCTCCTTGTTAAAATATGGGAGTTAAGAAATTTTGCTACAAATATGACTTCCACAAAGGGTTGCCAAAACTACATTGTCAATCTACAGACATTTTCCTAATAGCTTCAGAAACTCTGACACTACATATAAATCGGTAAAGAAAGAGATGTAAGCATAAAGTTTAAGGCAAGAAAAAAGATAATTATATGCATCCTGGAAAGGGAATAAAGTTATAAATCAACTTTTCCCCCAAAATATCTCAAGGACATCACTAATTCAATAAGCTAGCCAATGCTTAGTCTAAAAGAGGTTCTATTGTATTATAAATTGAGAAACACTGACTTAAGCTTAAAAGGTTTATTTAATGAAACTTTTACCACATTTAAACATACCAATAGACATTATTAATATCTAAGACAAAGGTATAAAACTCATCGTTTTCCTAACTCACTGAGTGTTGATGACATTCCAGTCTCATAGAGGGAGGGTTTGGTGAGGTGCCATCATTACTAACATCTATTAATTTGTGAAACTTTTCTTCCATGGAACACACTTTGGGGAATGCTGCTCTAAATCATGAAAGCCTTTAGATGATTGTCTGTTTGCATTTGGTCACCTCTTAAGGGAGCTTGTGTATTATAATATACAGGATACATTATCAAATATACACACAGTACAGTCATGCATGTAAACATATACATGTATCACATTTATTTATCATGGATCACATATTACTCTATCATACATCCCTATAATCATTGAATTGGATTTTAAAGGAGAGTTACAATCTTGGTACTATAACCAAATATAATAGCTCTGTTTTTTTTAATGACAAAAGGGAAGAATGTTATTTTCAATATTGCACTTTATTTTCTGCATTTATAAAGTTAAGTTTATGGATTACATAAATAGGAACACCACATTATAATCACCCAGGCATTAAAAACGTATTAGTGATGCCCAGGTCTCACCTTTAGAAATTTTTATTTAATTGGTCCAGATATTTTTAAAAGCTCATTAGGAAATTCTAATGTATATCCAGGCAGACATACACTTATATATGATGATTATTTATGTTTCATAAATGCAGTTGTGTTATATCTTTGATCTATTTAATGTTTTTAATGTTGTTTCCTATCCAAAATTGCTAGAATCTATATTATATGCTTTACAAAGTCTATTTATGTTGTACAAAGTCTATCTAATTTCTACCCTTTGGATGACAACTATGTAGAGGTGATGAACTAGAGATAGTTCATTGAGCATAACAAAGCCTCTTTTCTCCATGTGGATGCCAGAAAATTGACCTTCTTCAGTGTTCTGATCCCTGACATAAAAATATGCCTAGCATGGCAATAGCATTTGTAAAATGACCAGCTTGAGCCTTACTTCTAGGCCTTGACTCTCTTGGTCTTGCTTAACAACTCCAAGCTTTTTTCGATGAGTTTTCTAATGATCCATTAGTAAAACAATCTTTAGTCAAATTAATTAATGCTGACCCTATACTAATAAATTTAGAACAGGTTGTCAAACATTTGAAGAGATTAAATTTTAGCTGTGATACTTATAAGCATAGGGAATACTCTCAGGAGAAACCTATAAGGGAGCAAGGAATGCAGGATAGGGCAGAGACAAGGATATAGTTTTAGCTAAAGAAAGTATAGCCACATCTTCACACATCGGGAATCCTTGAAGCATAAATGTCAGCAAAGAATTGTCCCTTTCTCGAGGAGAGGGGGCCTTGTTATTTAAACTCCTTTATCAGAGGGTCTTTGACTTAGACTGCCCTGGGATTGGGGCTGGGGTGCAAAATCTCACAGGGATCTCTGAGTGAGGTTGTTCTAGGCAAGAATATTTCTCGAGAGAGAGCAAGGCCATGAGCAACTGTCAGTAAAACGAGCAGCTGAGGGGATGGGTAGGTCCCTAAACCAAGAATGATATGGATGGTTCACTAGCAGCATCGACAATAGTCCACAACTTGCTTTGCTCAGATCCACCTGGCCTCAAATTAAGTTCACTCCATTAGGGAAGAACTTCTCTAGGATTCTAATTGGTCACTATTTCTAAGAAAATTTGTAAGAGAAGGGTTAATAGAATTAACTACAGATCATGTTGCTGCTCTTTGCCTCAAGGCCATAAAGGGTATTTATCTTCCCACCCTTTTAACATTCATTCGAGATTTACTTCTTCTCAGATGGCACTTTGTAGGTCTAGGTGGTTTGCCTGGTGACATGGATACTCATTTATGAAGATTCTGAGCCCCTAGGTTCAAGTTACTTATCAGGCTAAGATTGCTGTACTTGCTCAGTTTCCGTGAAAACTGAGCAGAAAGTATCAAGATATTTCCCAGTTGATCATTGAGGTGCCAAACATATTCCTCCCCACTCCAATATTTGCCAACGACCCTGCCACCTATAATGATCATGTTCAATTATTACTCTAGCTTGATTACTCTGTTCTTTTCCCAATGATCTTCTAGCACAAGAAGCGCAAAGTGATCACGAGCAGCTATAGTTATATAAATTGAGTGGAGTTCTTACTGTGTGCCCAGGAGGAAGCAACTCTTCTACGAGAACTAAGATTTTTGGAACTACATATTCCAAAGTTGCAAGTACAAGAAACACAAAATCCCGAAGAGGGTCAATAGGAGAGCAGGACCATTCCTATTTCCATCCCTTGGGTCCTGAATCCATGTGTTCTACCAACTTGGGACAGCAGCATAGTCTTTACCTCAGTGGTTAGTCTCTAGTGGGTTATAGTGTATGAAACAAAGATCTGCACACTTGTGTTCCTTCCTGTAGGTTCACACACATGCATCTTCTCCAGACTTTTTGTACCCAGTATTCCAATATTGCTCTTTCCAAGCCTCTGACCAAACAGTTAAGTCATTTGCCACTGCCTATAAATATTGTATATGATAGTTTTTGTTCAATTCTCTCTTGAAATAAAGTGGATGACAAGATGTATTTCCCAACAGTATGCCTATTGGAAGATTCCTTCTCACTATTATTTCTCAGAGCTACCACTTAGGAAGTTGTAGTGCAAAAGACCATTTTTGGCTCACACTAACATACTGAGGTGACCTATTCATGAAGCAAGTTTCCTCTGTCAGCCAGTAAAAAGAAACTCAACTTCAGAGCACAGCTGTGAGTTGAGGGTGCAAAAGTGGCATGGGAGTCTGTGCCACTTGTTTATGTAGCTTTAGCTTTTTGTTTTCTGTTAAACTTACTCGAGCCTGATCCTGGATGTACCACTTCCATCTTACAGTATACTCTGGTTAGGTCTAACTGACTATATGACTTGTTACATATTCTAGAACCCAGCTCATGATGGGCAGTTCTAATTCCATGGTTTCTTGATATAACATGGCCAGATATTCTGTCTCTACCACTTTCCAGTAGCATGATTATAGTTGCTTTTCAAATGTGCATACATCTCTGCTGCAAAAGGCATGCTCTTTCTTACTCCTTAAACCCTGAAATTTGCACTACAACTAACAATGTATCTGTGCCATAGACACCACATGACACCTCTTATCTAAAACAGATAACTTTAGTTTCATGAGATCTGCAAGTTGCATGGCTCAAACAACAGTGTGGATTTGTTTCAGAAAACTTTCTTGCTCTGGGTGCCACTCAAATCAAGTAGCCATTCATGTTACCTAATAAATGTGTCAAAATAGTACTCCCAAGTGTAGTATATGCTGCCCATGACTCCCAAAAAGGCTTAATAATATTGTAGCTATTTCTTCAATGTCTTGGCTTGCCCTGGAGTCCTAAAAACTTCAAAAATGTGACAGGCACCTGAATAATTGTACAGATTATCTCTACTCTCTACAGTAAAGTATCCAGACTACTTGCCATTTTTTTAAATGAGGTCAATCAATATAATACCATTAATACAGTGGACCAATTTTACATTCTGCAGACTGTTTAGATGGTACTGGTGACTTCTGGTATATTATGTCAGCCAACTAGAGAAATAAACTATTCAAGAGAAAGATCCTCAATGTTTACTGTTGTATACCCACTGTGAATGTGAACTATTTTTATGCAAAAGCAGGCACTCACTGCATCAATAGCTACGTGGTATATGCTAGAGACTGCATTAATCTGCTCATGTAAATACACCACATCTGTCACAGCAGCTTCACTTAAGTTTACAGTGGTCTTATTTGATAAGCCCTGGCTTAACTAGTTTTTAGGGGTTAATGTTGTGAACTAAATGATGCTACCGTGGGGGTTCCAATCCCTACATCTTTTAGGTTTTCGTGGGTAGCACTATTTTCCCTTGTGGTATGATTTTGTTCATAGTTTACTATATTTTATGGAAGGGATCAGTTTCAGAGGCTTCCACTTGCTGTTTCCTAATACAATAGTTCTTACACCACAGAAACAAATATGTGGGTTCTGCCAACTACTAAGGATGTTCATTCAGATTATATATTTGTGAATTAGAGAAATGATCACCATATGGGATTGTGGACCTAGTGGACCTTCTGTGAGTCAGACTTGGACCAGGACTTCCTTTATGATTGGACTGTATATGTCTATGCTCTACCGTGACAGACATAATGTTAATTTAGATATCTACTATTTGTGTCAATAGCTTTTTTTTTTCAACTAGCCATTGAAATCTGAAATTTCTTTCACCATAGTGTACAATTACCCAAGTAAATTTTCATAGATGTGTTTAGGGAGGGAAGGTGTAAAATTACTATGGTATACACTTGCTGTACTATTACAGGGTCCTTGTCCATGGAGCCCTGCCCATCTTCCGATCAATTGTTTCTTGGGCTAAGAAATAACTAAGCTACAAAAAAGTGAGGAAGGCCTACATCACACAGGGCAATAATATTCATCAGGGGGCGGGCAGGCGGGAGGGGGGTGGAGGGGATGGGAAAAACTCTCACTGAATGGATGCGGGGAGCACAGTTTGGGGGATGACCACGATTGTAGCTCTGACTTGGGCAGTGCATAGGCAATTTATGCAACCAAACTGTTGTACCCCCATAATATTCTGAAATTTAAAAATAAATAAATAAATAAATAAATAAATAAAAACAAAAGTTAAAAAAAAAAAAAGGTGAGGAAGGGGCCATGAGTGTTCACTGAGGCAACTGACTTCAACCTTTTGCCCATTCAATATACAATTATTGTGTACCCATGATAATTAAAAATATAAAATTAAATAAAAATATATAAATAAATAAATTTGAAAAGATAAATTTTTTTATAGATGTTAAGGAATATACTTGTTTGTTGTCCATTAATTGTGGCCCTTGCATTCCCATGCTCTATTAACATTCTTCATCCTTATCTTGCTGCCCATTAAAGTATTGTGTATCTTTTCTTCTGTCATTTGCCATCTGCTATTTCAGGATATTATTATCTAAAATCCTATTAGGGAGCCCAGTTTTACAGCAGCATGTCTTACTGTCAGCCTCAAACTACTTTGGAGAGTCACAGTTGAATTTCTCAGCAATACTGGAACGTCTTTCACTAGCATATTGATTGATAACTTGGTAAATAGAGTATCCCCTAGACCAGTGATTCCCAACCAGTGGCGATGGTCCCCACTTCACCGCAGACTACAATTGGCAATGTCTGGATACATTTTGGTTGTTGCAACTAGAGAGGTGCTATTGATATCTAGTGTGGAGTAGCCAGGGAAGCTGCTAAACATTTCATAATACATAGGACAGTCTCCTTCCCCCATGGTGGAACAATGAATCTCCAAAAGTCAATAGTGCCAAGGTTGATACACCCTCCTCTCAACCCTTCAAAAAAGCATAGTCAGCCATTCAATTTTCCAGGGCTACATAATAGACTCATTTAGGAATACACCAAATTCTACTATAGCACATCTGACATCTATACTGCATTTAATGTGGATCATTACTTTTTCCAAACTTCCTAGAGTCATCTCAGCAGCATACTAAAACAAGTACCCGGGACCCTCACCAAGATGTTACATCCTAAGGCATGAGGCAATATATCTATATCAACAACATCTCCCTGATCCAGCTTTCTATTCTGCCTGCCTTTGATCCAACACCCCAAGGATTCTCTTTCAGTCTTAGCCATGCCCTACCGGTACAAATTAGCTATGTCCTGCAGCTTCTTTAGTATAAAATTCCTCTCTTCCCTTTTCAGGTCCAGCACTTTCCCGGTCAGATAATGCTGAAATTTGACCCTAGTTATTGCTTTTATACCGTGACAGGAGATGGAAGCAGATGCTTAGGAAGACAAGCATTGTAAGGTACCTGCGTTATTTGAAACTTTTCCATTGTCTTTAAGCAAAGGGGTTGAAGAAGGCTTGTTCTTCTAACAAAGCAGAGTAAACCACTTCTGTAAACCCAAGAAGACTTAGGGAAATCTTTGGTTTTAAGTTTCTCAAGTGCATATCTCCAGACATCTCCATCTTAATCTCCTTCCACTTCTTCCATATCAGCACTCTGACTTTGGACATAGAAGAGTTGACTAGTCTAAGAAATTCAACCTGTTCTGAATTTCTGCCAATTTTACAATAAGTTACAGTTTTTTAGCTTGCTCTGTCATAATAGACTCTGAATCCATGTTTTGAAGTTTGACTGCTGATGTCCTTTAAGCCTAAACTCTATCTCTCCACTGTGTGTCCCACATTTGAGAATGCTGGTAAGAAGCCCTGGGTGCTCCCTCAGTATATAGAAGTGGAAAATTCAAACCATATATAGGCACTGTAAGCTTGCCCCCACCCTTAACCACCATAAACACCCCAAACCAGTATATTTTTTCTACTCTCTCAAGGCCTTTTAGACTTGCTAGGAAGCTGCCCTGCTTTTTCCAGAAAGCCCTTGTTATGTGATTAGTAGACGTTCTTATGTTCCTTGGTGAGTGTAGGCCATCATCAGTCTCGACATGCAAACCAAATTTTGGTTAGAGGTACCTCATATTTCTGTAGATGGCTACAACATCAAGTTCAAGCTGTAGAAAATTAAGGTCACTTTAAGTGCTCTCAAAGACAGCCTCTGACTTAAAAAAATTGTGAATAATAGGTAACAAAAAATCCATGGCTGTGACAGTATCTACTCAATTCCAAGTCCTTATGGTTATGCTATTCCTCCAGAAGTCTCAAAAATCAGGGACATTGCACAAAGTAGTACATCTCTTCTACCTGTACTTTGTCCTAATTTACAAAAAGGGAAAGTTTCAATGATCACGCTGCTGGAGCATGCCACTGACAATCAGTAGTCCACCTAGCACCTGTCATGGAGTAGTCATTGCCATCCAGACAACAAGTTATGTGACTAGAATTTCATCTTTAAAGTAAGTCCATTTTCTTGGGTTATATCTGCTATCAACTATCTGACCTCCTTTTCTCTAAGCAGCACCTCAAATGAGAATTTTTGTACAAGAGGTTTTTTTGAAGATACGATTTAGGTGAAACATGACAGGAGAAAAGAAATCAGTCAGTCAGGATAAGGATCTAGGAAAAGGTATGTATTCTCAGCCTGACTCCACAGAAAGCTCTGGAGCATGAATGGTATCACAGGGTGTTGCTTCCTTAAGACAAGGGGGCTAGACTTTTACACCCTTGTGTCAATCAGTCATTGGCTGTAGGATATCCCCCTTGGAAGGGATAAGTACTTCCAAGCCATAATTGGGTAAGGTGATTTCCATTGCTGAGGGCAATTTTCCAGGGTTAACTAATAAGACTTCACAGTAGCTGTGTATGGGTGCACCATTCTGATAATGGGAGTCTGTGTTGAACATCAAGAATATGCACTATATCAGTTAGACAAATAGAAATGAAAAGAACACTCCCGCTAGGTATTGCAAAAGCATAAAGTTAGCATGTTCCAAGAACAGAAAGGACAGTCCAGCTGTAACCTGGTGGGCTAGGGGAGTGATCTGAGATGAAGTAGAAGAGGTAGGTGGGGGCTAGAGCAGATAAGCTTCTGAAGGCTAGGATAAAGAGTTTGAATTTTATCTTAACTTGGAGGGGAAGTTTTTGAAAGGATTTAAGATAGAATAGAATAATCTGATATTACTCTTTTAAAATTGGTCTTTTTTGAGAGAGTTAATAGACCTTTGTTACTGAAGTCTCAGCCTTATGGAGAGGATTAAAAGGAATTTTCAAAGTGGGCAGGTGGGTGTGTGGAGGGGTGCCAAACTCTCTCCTAAACTTTGTTAACATTTTGGAGTTAAGATAAAAAGGAAGTCAGGAAACTATGATTTTTTGAAACCTAAAGACAGTTAATGGACTTCTTACTCATCTTGGTCGGGAGAAATCAGAGGAATTATTTGATTTGAAGTGGGACATTTTAAAAAATCTTACTTTTTTTTGCACGTTGTCAGTTGTAGAGCAAATCACACTTATGATATATGTGAAAGATATACTTAAAATATATGTCACTCTTGGGAGGGGCATACATTATCTAGAGAAGTTTATAACCATCAAGAGAAGTTTTTGGCATTGGCTTGTGACAGAAGAATATGTATTTTATCTAGTACATTGTCTCGCACACAATCAAATTTCAATATATATGTAAAATTTGCTGATAGATTTTTATTTCACAGAGGATGGGGAAAAACATATTCTGAAATTTTTCTATTATTTCATTTCATGACTCTCATTACCACACAATTTCTTTATTAAATTGAATATTATATTGACCAAACATATTTTTAAGAAGAGCAATATATAAGTGATAAATTTTAAATAATGATAAGTTCAGTTGAATAAATTGCTCATTTTGATAGAAAATTATAGTTTTTAAGTATCTTTTCCATTTTGGCCTAATCATTTAGAATACATCAATAATTTTACTTTTAGAAAAAAGACAATATTCTATTAGTCAGGATAATAAGCTGTTGTAGTAATTACAGATGGTATACCACTGAATAAAAAGTAAAAAAGTAAAATCTGGGGGAATTTATCAGGATAATTGAATTTGTACTTTTAGGGACACTTGATAAGTTACCAATTTCATGTTTAATGATAGGATTATATTAGAATGCAAAGCGAATATATAAAAAGTACACCATGCTCTATTTAAATTTAAACAAAATGCAAGCCTTCTTAATATTCTATGTATAATAGCATATATATGTCTTCCACATATACATCCAATATCATTATAATGATTACAATAGGTTTTTTATTTAATTAAAACAATTTAATTTTTAATTACTTACAATTGCTCATTATTACATTTCAGTCTATTAAAAGTAGACCATAAAGATGAAGGAGAAATAAAAAGCTTTTCTTTCCCTTCAGAATATTGATATTCTGAACTTAATGATTCTAAAAGTGTGTTGGCATCCTAGCTTGCAAACAGATCAATGATCATGAATGTGAAATCTAAGCTATAGGATTTTGAACTGAACTGTGAAAAAGGTGAAGTTTCACAGATAATGAAAAGAAAAAATATATTTCAGAACTACATTTTTTCTGCAGTTGCTTGTTATCAAATACACACTGACTTTCCAGCATTATGCACTTGCTTTAGGAAAGAATTGAAATTTCACTACCTAGAGAAATAGCTGACATTTTTAGTTCAACTGTAGTTTTATGTAACTTATCCTTACAGAAAAAGAATATTTCCTTCTAAGCTGTTTTTCATAACGTATTTATTCTATAGACAACAACCTAAGCTGTCAGCTACCTTTCTATCTCTTAAAGTTTAATTATACAAATTTTTACTTATATATGTATATATGGGACACCAAAAATGAATAAAATACTCTTTGATTTGTGTTAGCAGAGTTTTCAAAAGAGAAAAAAGAGATACTATGTGTTATGGTTTGAATTATGCACTGCCAAAAAGATATGTTGAAGTCCTAACCTACAGTGTCTCGGAAAGTGACCTTACTTAGAAACCAGGTCATGATAGAGGTAATCAAGTTAAAACAAGTTCATTAGGGAGAGCCTAATATAATGTGCCTGGTGTCCCTATAAAAAGGAGAAATTTGAATGCAGAGACATGCACAGAGGGACGGTGATGTGAAGAGACACGGGGAGAATGCCATGTGAAGATACAGGCAGAGATTGGAGCTACGTTGCCACAAGCCATGGAACACCTTGGGCTACCACAGCGAGAAGAGGAAAGGAAGGAGCCTTCCCTTACAGACTTCAGAGTGATAAGGCCCTGTTGACATGTTAATTTCTGAATAATTCAAACCTCTAAATCTGGAGACAATAAATTTCTGTTGTTCCAATCCACCCAGTTGTGGTACTTTTTATGGTAGCCCTACGAAGCTAATATGCTAAGAATATAATCCTGAGAATTAAATGAGATTCTAGTACAATGCAGAAAAAGAATAGACAAAACTATAAAGCTCATATTTGGCTTCACTTAAAACTCTGAATAAGTTAGCTGAAGAAATATCTTTTTTCAAAATAACACATACCCAAGCAATTATCTGGAATAGTCCAATCAATCCTCATCCATATTCTTAAAATGTAATATGAGAGAGAGAAATATTGTTGGAACGTTAACATTATTAGTCTTTCACTTAGGTGTGTATATACATACCGATATAAAAATATACTGAAATTCCAAAGCATTGAACATGAAAAATCCAGCCAGATCTCCTACTTCCTGAGTCTGAGACTAAATTATTTTAACATGTATTATAGCTGTTGCTGAATTAGCACTCAGATATCTGGTGATAAAAAACAAACCTCTAGGTATCCTTTACTCCTCACTTTGCATTACAGACTTAGAAAATAAATCTCTAGAAGCCTAGTAGAGTCATTCAAAGATAAATAGATAGAATTTAAAAAGATTGAAATTAACGAAATCACACCTACAGGGATTATTCTGGGGAAAAAAATGGAAAATCAGACACATTTGGCACTTTTTAGAAAGGAGGTGGATAAAGCTTTTCAGAATGACCTCAACTTGACATGACAATAAAAGGAAATTTATTATAGTAACTCTGAATAAATACCATTTTATCAAATGAAATTATGCTCAGAATATTGAAATATTTTTATCATTTAAACTAAAGGTTTAAAAAATATAATTTGAAATATTTCTAAATTCTAGAAGAAGGAAACATGCGGAATTGTTAATTTCTGAATATTAAGGCTTGTTTTTGCAGTTTTTAAACTAATATCTTCACTCACAATGCATAACTCAATTTTGTTTTTACAAATGTCAGTTGAATTAATAGAGTGAAGCATTGTCATTCACAGTCATATTTAGAATTCCCCCAAATTTTTAAATGACTCTCATGGAGACTTCTGTTCTCCAGTCAGGCATATAAGGAGCTTGGAATTCTCAGATCTGTCCCAGCAAGAAGTAAAAGACAAAACAAACTAAAAAATCAAAAATTCTTCTTAGATCCATTAAGATAAGTGAGCGCACAGAGTAAACTGGTGCCCTCCAAATTGGAGAGATAGACAGGCAGATACAGAGAATTACAATTCACCAGAACAGAAACCCATAAGTAGAAACCTCCATGGAAAACTGTGCCATAGTAGGAAAACCTGAACTATAATTGACAAATTGCCAGAGGATCAGTGTGGAAAAGTATGAGAGTTTAAAATTCCAGGGAGGCCCATCTGTAGGGGGACCCTTACACATTTGTTAGTTTTACCTCCAAGAGCCTTACCAGGTTCACACAGTGAATATCAGAGAAAAATCCCCTCATGCTTCAGGCAGGGAGAGGAAAAATAACTAGCATGAAAAACAAGGCAGGCTCTCAAGAAAAACTATTTTACTAGAGCTTAATGTATTGAAGTTTTATTATAGCCTAACCAACCTGGACAAAAGAAAATACATAAACAGCAATGAAATACCAGTATGCCTTTTAGAATAGCCAAAATCTAGAACATCAACAATCCCAAATGCTGGTGAGGGTTGAGCAAGAAAAACTCTCATTCATTGCTGGTAGTAATGAAAAATGGTACAGTTTGGCAGTTTCTTACAAAATCAAGCATTTTCTTACCATGCTATCCAGAAGTTGTGCTCCTTCATATTTCCCAAGTGAATTGAAAACTTGTGTTCACACAAAAACCTGCACATGAATGTGTATGGTAGTTTTATTCATAATTGCTAAAATTTGGAGGCAAATAAGATGTCATTCAGTAGGTGAATGGATAAATAAATCATGGCACACTCAGACAATAGAATGTTGTTCAGTGCTAAACAAAAAAAAAAGAGCTATCACACCATGAAAAGACATGGAGAAAACCTAAATGTACATTACTAAGTGAAAGAAGCCAATCTGAACGGGTTACATATTGTGTATGTCCAACTCTATGACATTCTGGTAAAGGCAAAACTACAGAGGCAGTAAAAAGATTGGTGTTTGTCAGGGGTTGGGGAGAGGGAGGGATGAGTAGGCAGAGTACAGAGAATTTTAAAGCAGCAAAATTATTGTGTCTGATACTCTAAGGGTAGATATATGCCATTATATATTTGTACAAATTATAGAGTTTACAACATCAAGAAAGAAGCCTAATATAAAGTCTGCATTCTGGGTGATAGTGATGTGTCGATGTAGGTTCATTGATTGTAGCAAAAGCACCATGTGGGTGAGGGATGTTGAAAGTTGAGAGTTATGTATGTGTCAGAGCATATATGAGGAATCTCTGTACTTTCTGCTCAGTTTTACTGTGGACCTAAAACTTCTCTGAAAAATAAAGTCTATTAAAAAAATGACACTCATGCACATATTGTCATGGTTTACATTCCCTGAGTGAGAGTTTGGGTTTCTGAGACCCTTATATTGTTCAGTGAATGAGAAACAGAAGCTAAATGATAATCTGATGCTTGGAAACCATAATCAAAACAGTTTGATTAATGGAAAATAATAACTTTTTCCTCAAAGACTAAAGAAAGGGATGTGTTGAAGACTTAAGAAAGTACATATTTTTCAGAAGAGATCAAAATATCACTCTTTGCAGATGATATGATCTTATATCTAGAAAACCCCAAAGACTCTGCCATGAGATTACTGGAATTGATAAATAAGTTCAGCAAAGTCTCAGGATACAAAAGCAACGTACACAAATCAGTAGCATTCATATACACAAACAATAGTCAAACTGAGAAGCAAATCAAAGACTCGATACCTCTCACAACAGCAATAAAGAAAATCAAATACCTAGGAATTTATTTAATTTAGGAGGTGAAGGATCTCTACAGGGAGAACTACGAGACATTGAAAAAGAAAATAGCAGAGGATGCAAACAGATGGAAAACTATGCCATGCTCATAGACCGGCAGAATCAACATTGTTAAAATGTATATACTGCCCAAAGTGATCTATGGATTCAATGCAATCCCTATCAAACTACCAACAGCATTTTTCACAGATGTAAAAAAAATAATTCTATGCTTTGTATGGAACCAGAGAAGACCTTGTATAGCCAAAGCAACCTTAAGCAAAAAGAACAAATTGGGAGGCATCAATCTACCAGACTTCAAGCTATACTAGAAGGCTATAGTAACCAAAACAGCATGGTACTGGCCCCAGAACAGAGACATAGACCAACAGACCAGGATTGAGAACCCAGACATAAAACCATCCTCATATAGGCATCTGATTTTTGACAAAAACATACACTGGGGAAAGAATCCCTATTCAATAAATGGTGCTGGAAAATTGGATAGCCACATGTAGAAAACTGAAATAGGATCTGCACCTCTCACCTCTCACAAAAATCAACTCACGATGGATAACAGACTTAAACCTAAGACATGAAACCATAAGAATTCTAGAAGAAAATGTTGGAAAAACTCTTATAGACATTGGCCTAGGCAAAGAATTTATGAAGAAAACCCCAAAAGCAACCTCAGCAACAACAAAAATAAACAAATGGGACCTGATCAAATTAAGAAGCTTCTACATGGCCAAAGAAACTATTGCTAGAGTGAATAGACAACCTACAGAATGGGAGAAAATTTTTGCATGCTATATATCTGACAAAAGACTAATGACTAAAATCTATATAAAACTCAGGAAAATCAGCAAGAAAAAAATCAAACAACCCCATTAAAAAATGGGCAAAGTACATGAATAGAAACTTTTCAAAAGAAGATAGACTAATGTCTAAGAAACATATGAAAAAATGTTCAACATCTCTAGTCATCAGGGAAATGCAAATCAACCACAATGAGATACCACTTAATTCCAGTGAGAATGGCTTATATCAAAAAGTCCAAAAACAACAAATATTGGCATGGATGTGGAGATATAGGAACACTTATACATTGCTGGTAGTACTGCAAACTAGTGCAACCTCTATGGAAAGCAGTCTGGAGATACCTCAAAGAACTAAAAGTAGAACTACCATTTGATCCAGTATTCCCACTACTGGGTATATACACAAAGGAAAAAAAGCACATTCTATAATAAAGACATCTGCACTCAAATGTTTATAGGAGCACAATTCACAATGACAAAGATGTGGAAACAACCCAAGTGCTCATCAATACATGAGTGGATTAAAAAAATGTGGTTTATGTATACCATGAAGTACTACTCAACCACAAAAAACAACAGTGAACTAATACTTCTTATATTATCCTGGATGGAACTGAAGCCCATTCTTCTAAGTGAAGCATCTCAAGAACAGGAAAACAAGCACCACATGTACTCAGCATCAAGTTAATACTAACTGATCAACTTTTATGTGCACATATGGAAGTAACATTCATTGGGTGTCGGGCAGGTGGAAGGGGGGAGGAGGGCATGGGTAAATTCACACCTAAGGGTTGCAGAGTTCACTCTCTGGGAGATGTGCACACTTGTAGCCCTGACTTGGGCAAAGTAAAGGCAATACATGTAACCTAAACGTCTGCAACCCCATAATACTCTGAAATAAATAAATAAATAAATAAATATTTTTAAAAAGGTGAATTTTCCAAAAAAAAAAGTACATGTTTTTTCTTTTAGTCACAGAGTTGGTGGACAAAACAACATATGAGCGAAAGTCTATCTTCTTAAATTTTAATTTATTCTGTTTAGAAGACAAATTCAGTACCTTTCAATGTTAAAATCTTCCATGATTTGCTGATCTGTAAGACAAATATGAAATTCTGTATACCTCAAATTGTGAAGTGTCAGGCATGGTTTCAGAATTATCTGAGCACTTCAGAACTGGATGAAATTTCATTTGAGACATTCTTTTAGGGACATATATTTGAATACTAAGGTTAGATATAAACACTATATTTATAGTTCCCTATGGAAACTTTAATAGTTCCAGGTGGATTGTGCTAAATTCATAACAATATAGAGAAGGATTCATTAAATGTGTGTGTAAGTAGGAATAAATATATTGGGATCATTTCGATGAGGGTAGAATTATGCCCACTTTTGACTTTTGAGAAATGTTCACAGAGATCCATCTGTTCAAAAAAAGTCTGAATTTACTATTAGTTTTTATTCTTTTAGATGACAACATTGTCTCAGAAAATACCATGTAAAACAAACAAGCAAACAAAAGAAATAAAAGATATATAATGAATATCATTACCAAACGTATTTTAAATAGAACAGAGTGCTATGCATTGACAATGAGAATAGAAGCTATTAACCAAATAGTTGAGTAAAAGGCCTAAAACATGGGGAAAGTTTAAAAGATTGACACTCAAATAGGATGAAGCTTATAGAAACTTACAGTAGTCCCCCCCTTATCCATGGTTTCACATTCCACAGTTTCAGTTACACATCGTAAACTATGGTCTGAAATATTAAATGGAAAATTCCAGAAATAAACAATTCATAGATTTTAAATTGCATACTGTTCTGAATAGTGTGATGAAATCTTGCACCTTCCCATTCTGTCCCACCTGAGAACATGAATGATCGCTTTGTCCAGGGTATCATGCTGTCTAAGCTCCCCGCCCCTTAGTCACTTAGTAGCCTTCTTGGTTATCAGATGTACTGTCACCATACTGCAGTGCTTATGCTCAATTCACCCTTATTTTACTTCATAATGGCTCCAAAGTGCAAGAGTAGTGATGTTGGCATATTGTTATAATTGTTTTATCTTATTATTAGTTATTATTGTCAATCTCTTACTATGTCTAATTTATTAATTAAATTTTATTATAGGTGTGTATGTAGAGGAAAAAAACAGTATACATAGGGTTTGCTACTGTCCATGGTTTTAGGCATCCACTGGGGGCCTTGAAACATATATCCGACAGATATGGGGGGATAAATGTATTTCAAACCAATACCCTGTTTGCCCAATAGTCCACTTCTTTTTTGTTCTCCAAGATAACTATAATTTCTTTGGCTTTATACTGTAAACTTTATACCCACTTTTTTTTCTGGAAACCATCATACTCCCTTGTTTGTGATTGTTATGAAATTATTTGATTAAAGGTGGAATTTGTCAATTTTCTTATATTTGAAATATGTTTAATATAGTCTTTGCTATATTGGGGTGGAGGAACAACAGTGAAATACTGATGAACATCTCCACACCTAGATCCAGAAGCATCTTTGAAAATGATTGTGGTTGATAATGTATCATAATAGAGTAAGCATGGACAAGAAGAATGTTATTCCATGAATCAAAGTCAAACATCAAAAGTTATTCCTTTGTTTTCTCTTGCATACAATTCCCAGTGTAAATTATGGCATGTAAGTTGTAAAGGTAATAAAATCACACTGAATGGGGAAGGTGGGTTGTTGTAATGCTGCTAGATAGACATAAAGGAATAGCATTTTCTATTCTCTTACAGCCGGCTAACATCACTGACCCAAATAAATATGCTATGAAATTATAAGACACACAATATGGTTTTCAATGGCAAGGAATGGTAATACTAGTAACAAAGATTCAAAGGAAATTAAAATCAAAGTATTGACAGAATTTGATGGAGATGAGCTGTTTAGAGGATAGTTGACTAATAAAGGGAAGGTCAGATTACACTCAGGAAAGAAAACACATAATGTGGTAAAATATTCAGAAAAGATAAAATGCTACATGATAGTCTATGGTATAGGAATGAGTAGGAAAAGGAAGGAGACAGGGAAAAGTTTCTGATGAAATATTTTGATTTTGGCCAAATTACATCAGCAATTTTTTATTAGGTTGTTGCCATTATTGTTTTTATATTATATAAACAAAATGTGTATACATATAAATGTCATATAAACATTTATTAAATACTTTATTACTTATTCAATTATATATTATCTTATATCTGTATTGTGTTTTTATGGTTATATAATTTATAGTATTTATTATAGCTAATTATCTTACTTATATTTTATATTGTTTTAACATTCAATAACAAGAAAAATCTAAGAAAAATCAATTTTTAATGTTTTTATTTTCATTGTAATGACATAGTCCCTAAGTTTGTGTGAAATACCGTTCAAGATATTTAACCTGCTTTTTTTCTAGACTTACTAGCACATTTTAACTGTATTTGAGAATTTTAAAAAATCATCATAAGCCTACTTGGCTAAGAGTCTTTGATGTGTAAAAGAAGATGTTACACATTTGGATATAATCATTATTATGAATATTTCCAAAATTAAAATTATTTTTGCTATGCCTTGCTTTGCATTCTCTTCAACTCTTGATAATGATAATGTGACATTTAATCCTACAAACATCTCAAAATTTAGAATTTCTTATCCCCATTTTAAAGATAAAAATATTGAGACCTTTCCAAGTTCATGCAGTAAGCATTTGGACCAGTATTCAAACTTTGCAATATAAACATTAATATCTTGCTGGTTAGTATATAGTACAGTAACAAAGGATACAGAAACTGAGGTCAAATACATGTGACTCCAAATCCTATATTTTTTTAATCAGATATGCCCTTAATAAAATTTTTTAATCTCCCTAAACTTCAATCCCTTCACCCTTATAAGCAAACATTTATAGAACAAATCTTTGTTCTTTACTTGTTTGCTAAATAAGTTAGAACTTAGTTTATTTTCCCAGGAGTCTAAGAGAATTTATTCAGCTGCAGAATAAATAACAAATTCTCCCTTTCTTTTTTTACCGTGTGAGTGGATTTTATTGGCTTCAAAGCAATACAGTTTTAAATGCATGAGGTTTTTTTCTTATTTAAATTATTTTTAAATTGAAAGAATATGGATTTCTTTCTAGTTTATGCTCAGGTTAATAATGCCAAGTCCATTGTTTGTCATTTTAATGGCTTTTAATTGTCCTTTGGTCAATATAAGCGTATGTTAAATGTGACTGACTTGCAGTTTGTCCACATGTAGTCATTGTAATTGGAACCTTCATATATGCAGAGAAAACTGAAGAGCAAAATCATAATTAACTACCTTCTATTTGTGCTTTTACTCTTAGTTAAATGTCATGCATAAAATAAGTCATAGAATTCTAGAAATAAGTCATCACATAAAAACCACTAAGTCTATTAACCTCATTGTGCAGGAAACAAGTAAATATATTAAATTTAGGAATTATATTTACAGACTGACTTAAAAAATATATAGAATAATGCATTTGTGGGTCTGTACCAACTTCCAGTAATTCCCATATTTCACCACCTTAACCACAAGTCTACCATAAAAGGTTGTGGTATATTTAACATATGACTTTGACATTTCCCTACTGAAAGGAGATAAAGTAAAAATAATATAATATACATTTAGTGATTATGATAAATCATACTTGTTTAATAGACAAATGAACTCTTTATTACATTGTTACAAACTGTCATTTTTGATTCTATGATTTTGATTCCATTCTAGATTTCTTCAAGAATTAAATTCACATTTACCTCTTAAGAGTTTCTTGATTATAATATTTTCTCTAGATTAAAATGTTGAATATATTATCTTACTATACTTTTATAGAATATCAACACATTTTCACTTTATTTAACATTTTGACATATTGTCTTTCTCTATTTCTCTGCTCTCTACCTTTCTCTCTCTATATATAGATACACACACATATATAAATATACATATAGAGAGAAATATATGTATATATAAGAATACATTTACACATATATACATGTGTATATATTTCTCCATATATTTGGAGAAAGGAGAGAAATATATGTATATGAGAATACATACAGACACGTTAGATATATGTATGTATTCTATTTCTCCATATATATAATTTTCAACAAAAATTATATATATGAGACTTCATAAGTATATTGTATGTAATTGTATGTATATGTACACATAGATATATATAACTTTTGCTAAAATATTTTATTTGGTTGTAGACACTGACATTTCACCATGTATTGCTCAAGAACCAGGTTATTCTTCTATACAACTACAGTGTAATTATGAGAGGGAGAAAACCTAACAATACACTACTGCTGTTTAGTATGTATTCCATATTAAACTATCTTCACTTTTCCTTAAAGGGGCTCTTCATGTATGCCTCCTACCCTCAGAATTAAAGGAGCACACTGTCATTTTAGTTGCAATGTCTATCGAGTTCCTTTAATCTAGAATATTTCACAAAAAAACCTTTATTTTTATTTATTTATATATTTATTTTTACATTTCATGACAATGGCATTTTTTGAAAATCCTGGTCCAGTTGCCTTGCAGTCTCCATGTCTTCTTTATAATTATTCAGGCTTCTCCTATAATGACATTTGTAGGTTTCTTTTGCACAAAGACTATGGTGCATCTGGAATTGTAAATGGTTTGTAGTTCATTTATAATGGTTCTCTCTTATCATTTTTCAGCTTTGTTAAGGTTTAATTGACAAACAAAAATTGTGTATATTTATGATATATAACAGATGTTTTGATAGATGTATATATTGTGGGATGACTAAATCAAGCTAATTAACATATCCATTGGATCACATCCTTACCATTTTTTTGTGGCAAGAGCATAAGATCTAGTCTATTAGCAATTTTTATGTATACAATACATTATTACTAACTATTGTCACCATACTGCACAAGTCCGTAACTTAGTCTTCCTGTAGGACTGAAACTATGTGCCCTTTAACCAACATCTCAATCTCCCCTCCCCACCCCCCAGCCTCTGGTAACTACCACTCTACTTTCTGCTTCCGGAAATATGACTTTTTGAGATTCCAAATATAAGTGAGATCATGCAGTATTTGTCTTTCTGTGCCTGGCTTATTTCACTTCATCTTAATATTCTTCAGGTTCATCCATGTTGTCACAAATGTGAGAATTTCCTTCTTTTATAAGGCTGTAAAGTATTTCACTGTGTGTACATACCCCTTTTTCTTTATCCATTTATCCATTGATGGACACATTGGTTGATTCCATATCCTGGCTATTGTGAATAATGCTGCAATGAACATGGAGTGCAGATATCTCTTCTACATACTGATTTCATGTCCTTTGGATATATACCCACAAGTGGTTTCTCTTATCTTCATGTTATTTGTTCTAGTCTTTTCAGTTTGAAGAACTTTAGAGCTTCAATTTAAAGAATGTTTAAAAAAAAGTAAAACAGAAAAATTAAAACAGGCACAACATGCAGGAGTTTGTTGCAAAAAGTGAAGAGTAAATGGAATTTTGCCATTACCACCACCAAGTTACTTGGTTATCTCTAATAGATTACCTGGTATGTTAGTTTACTAGGGATGCTACAACAAAGTACCACAGACTGAGTGACTTAAATAACAGACATTTATTCTCTCACTGTTCTGGAGGCTAGCATTCCAAGACAATCTATCAGCAGGATTGGTTTCTTCTGAGACTTCTCTCCTCTGCATGTAGATGGGCTTCTCCTTCCTGTGTTTTCACATGGTCTTCTCTCTGTGCCTGTCTTTGTTTTAGTCTCCTCTTTTTATAAGGACATCAGTCACATTGGATTAGGCCCACCCTAAGGGGCTCATTTTAGCTTAATTATCTCTTTGAAGTCCCTATCTCCAAATACAGTCATATTTGGAGGTTGTAGGGAATAGAACTTTAACATGCGAATTTTTAGGGTGACACAATACAGCCCATAATACCTGGTTACCTCCAACAAGACAAGTAGTGGAAATTCAGTGAGGCAGGAGCTGGGGGACAAATTGATTATCACTGCTGGGACAAAGCCTAGGTGGGTTGCCAGAAAATAGCATTTAAAGCACTAGTTCTAGCAAGTATTTGGCATTGGGAGGAAAAAAATTAAAAATGTATTCAGATTGGTGGACAGAAAGCAGCGGGCACTCACAGTAAGGAAATCTATTAACCTTTAACATGATCATATGCAGAAAGCAAGATTTGGTAGGCAGAACTAGAATTCTTCAGGCTTCACTTGACAAGAATAATACATTGCCCTAATTTTAGATAGACAAATAATAGAAAGTTATTCTACTTAACAGAAACGGGATATAAAATGGAAACTTAATGTTGGGTATAAAGACAAATCTGATTCACTTATTCATTCTTTCAGGAAAAGGTTATCAAGTGTCTAAAAAGTACTTATTATTAATATAAATTCATATCATGTGTATATTATTATTTATAAGGTTGATATTAGGATTCCCATTTAATAAACGAGGAATCAGAGCCTAAGGAGACCATCTATTTGTCAAATGTGGCAAATATAGGACTTGAACTCAAGTCTGCTTGATTCCAAAGCCCATACTATTATCATCATTTTAGACACTGGAAAAGATTTGTAAGTGGTTTTCCACATTTACGTCCACCAGTTTTTTAACTATGTATTGGTGGAAATGAGGATCTAAAGACAGATTTACCTATATTATGTAAACTTCACTGTCAGATGGGATCCAGAAAATATCTAACATTTTAAATGAGAGAAACATAACATGAGAGATTAGTCTGCTATATTATAGGGTAAGAGGTAGACCAGAGAGCACAGGAAAGATGAAAATAACTAGTTCAAGTACACTGGGCCAGCCCTCCTTAGATCCTTCCTATTGAAGTTCTGATTTGATCCTAGAGACAGTGCAGAGAAACATATGGGGGGATGGGCTGAATGGCTATGCTTAGGGGGAGAAAAGGGAGAAGGCAGGAAAGACAAACATTTATTAAGAGTCATTTTTTAATATATTCATTTAATTTGCCACATAACACCACTTCATTTTACAGATGAGAACAGTTAGGGTGAGAGTAATCAAAAAACCTGCAAATGACCATTTTAATCCATTTTAGAATTGTGATTTTTAATCTAAGCCCACAAGTCTCCTTTTCCCATGCTCTCTTTAAAGGACATGTCTGGGAATCAAGTAAACAGGAAAAGGACCCTCCTCATGCCATCCTTTGTACAGTTTGTTGAAAAATCTGACCTTCATAGAGAGACACAAAGGCAAAGATCTCTTGAAGCTTCCCAATTCTTCAGGATTTTGTTTCCATTTCATATAGTGATAATCAGATATTGCTCAGATATTTAGCTCTTTAGTGAAATATGCTTTCCTTTAAAATTTCTAAGAAGTATTGCTAGAAAGAATAATATTAATGAAAAATATTGATGCTTTACTGGGCACGGTGGCTCATGCCTGTAATCCTAGCACTTTGCAAGGCCAAGGCAGGAGGATTGCTTGAGGCCAGGAGATCGAGACCAGCCTGGGCAATACCAAGACTCCATATCTACAAAAAATAAAATATTAGCTGGGCGTTGTAGTGCACACCTGTAGCCTCAGTTACTTGAGAGGCTGAGGCAGAAGGACCACTTGAGCCCAGGACTTAGAGGCTGCAGTGAGCTGTGATGACACCACTGTACTCTAGCCTGGGCAACAGAGTGAGACCCTGTCCCTCCCCACCAAAAAATGATGCTTAATATATTCTAGGCTTTCTTTTGGTTTCTTTTTTCTTTTTAATTATTATGGGTACATAATAGTTGTACATCTTTATGGGTACACATGATGTTTTGATACAGGTATGCAATGTGAATTAATCAAATTAAGGTAATTGGGGTATCCATCACCTCAGGCATTTATTATTTCTTTCCATTAGGAACATTCCAATTCCACTCTTTTAGTATTTTAAAGTATACCCTAATTTATTATTGATCATAGTCACTTTGTTGTGATATCAAATACTGTTCATTCTATCTAAGTATCTAAATATATTTTTGCACCCATTAACCATCCTCACTTTACCCACCTCCCACACTACCTTTCCCGGCCTTTAGTAACTGTCCTTCTACTCTCTATCTTCATGACATCAACTGTTTTTGATATGTAGCTCCCACATATGAGTGAGAACATGGGAGATTTGTCTTTCTGTGCTTGGCTTATTTCACTTAACATAATGTTCTCCAGTTCCATCCATGTTGTTGCAAATGGCAGGATTTCATTCTTTTTGTGGCTATATAATATTCCATTAAGTATATGTACCACAATTTCTTTACCTATTTATCTGCTGATGGACACTTAGGTTGATTCCAAATCTTGTCCATTGTGAATAGTGCTGCAGTAAACGTGGGAGAGCCGGTATCTTTTCAATATACTGATTTCCCCTCCTTTGGACATATACCAAGCAGTGGGATTGCTAGATCATATAATAGTTCTATTTTCAGTTTTTTGAGGAACCTCCATACTGTTCTCCATAGTGGTTTCCCTTATTTACATTCCCACCAACAGTGCACAAGGGCTCCTCTTTCTCCACATCCTCGCCAGCATTCACTATTACCTGTCTTTTTGATAAAAGCCATTTAAACTGGGGTGAGATAGTATCTCGTAGTTTTGATTTGCATTTCTCTGATGACTAATGATGTTGAGCATTTTCTCATATTCCCGTTGGCCATTAGTTTGTCTTCTTTTGAGAAATGTGTATTCAGATCCATTGCCCGTTTTTTAATCAGATTATTTGATTTTTTTCCCATTGAGTTGTTGGAGCTCCTTATATGTTCTAGTTATTAGTCCTTGGTCACATGGGTATTTTGTAAATATTTTTTCCCATTCTGTGGGTTGTCTCTTCCCTTTGTTGATTGCTTCTTTTGCTGTGCAGATGCTTTTCAGCTTTGTGTGATCCCATTTGTCCAATTTTGTGTTGGTTGCCTGTGCTCTGGGGGTAATACTCAAGAAATCATTGCCCAGACTAATGTCCGGAAGCATTTTTCCCAAGTTTTCTTTTAGTAATTTCATAGTTTCAGGTCTTAGCTTTAAGTCTTTAATATATTCTGATTTGATTTTTGTATAGGGTGAGAGATAAGGGTCCAGTTTCATTTCATTCTTCTGCAGAGGGATATTCAGTTTTCCCAACACCATTTATTGAAGAGACTGTCCTTTCCCCATGATATGTTCTTGGTACCTTTGTCAAAGATAAGTTCTGTATAGATGTGTGGATTTATTTCTGCATTCTTTATTTTATTCCATCGGCCTATGTGTCTGTTTTTATGCCAGTACCATGTTGTTTTGGTTATGACAGCTCTGTAGTATAATTTAAGTCAGGAAATGTGATTCCTCTAGCTTTGGTCATTTGCTCAGGATGACTTTAGCTATTCTGGGTCTTTTTTGGTTTCATATAAATTTTAGGATTATTTTTTCTATTTATGTGAAGAATGCGCTTGGTGTCTTAATGGGGATTGCATTGAATATGTAGATTGCTTTGGATAGTATGGACATTTTAACAATATGGATTCGTCCAATCCACAAGAATGGAATATCTTTTCATTTTTTTATGTCCTCCTCAATTTCTTTCATCAGTGTTTTCTACTTTTCTTTATAGAGATCTTTCACTTCAAGCTTACTCTTTCTTCTGCTTGGTCAATTCTGCTGTTGGGAAACTCTGATACATTTCTGTTTGCAAATGAATTCTCCAGCTCCAGAATTTCTGCTTGATTTTTTTTATCATTATTTCAATCTCTTTGTTAAATTTCTCTGAGAGGCTTTTGAATCCCTTCTCTGTGTTGTCTTAAAGTTCACTGAGCTTCTTCAGGACAGCTATTTTGAATTCTTTATCTGGAAGGTCACATATCTCCATCACTCCAGGATTGGTCACTGGTACCTTATTTAGTTTGGTCAGTGAGATCATGTTTTCCTGGGTGTTCTTGATGGTTATGGATATTTGTCAATGTCTGGACATTAAAGAGTTAGGTATTTATTTTAATCTTCACAGTCTGGGCTTGTTTGAACCTGTCCTTCTTAAGAAGGCTTTCCAGATATTCAAAGGGAATTGAGGGTTGTGTTCTAAGTCTTTGGTCACCGCAGCCCTATCAGCACTGGGGATCCCTCAAGCCCAATACTGATTCTTGCAGACTCCTGGAGGTACCACCTTGGTGAACTTAGGTAAGACATAGGAGAATTCCCTGAGTTACCTGGCAAAGTCTCTCACTCTCTTCCCTCACTCTCTGTTGGGCTGGTGGAGTTGAGGGTGGAGCAATGTGGGCACTCCCTTGTGACTACTATCACCAGGTCACACACGAAGCCAGCCCAATCTCGCCCAAAGCCCATGGTGATTGTTGCCTGACTATCTCTGATGTTTATTCAAAGCCCAAAGGCTCTTTAGTCAGCAGGTGGTGAATCCTCCCTGGACTGGGTCCTTCCCTTCAGGGCAACATGTTCCCTTCTGGCCCAGAGTGGGTCCAGTATTGCCTTCCAGGAAATGAGGCCTAGACTCAGGAGCTTCAGGAATCTGCTTGGTACTTCATTTTACTGGGGCTGAGCTGGTACCCAAGTTGCAAAACAAAGTCTTCTGAACTTTTCCCTTTCTTTTCCCCAAGTGGAAGAATCCTGGAGCCTCACTGCCTATAGTTGAGGGGGGGAAGGATAGGCACTGGCTTGGCGGCCACCACTGCTGTCTCACTGGGTCATATGCACCCCAAGTCCTCTTGCTTGGAGCCAGCACAGCCACAGGAATTGCCCAAGGACTGCACCTTTTGTGGCCCAACTGCCTAACAAATTTAGTCCAGGTCCCAGGCTGCTTTTTGTCTGCTGGTAGTAGGGCTAGCTGGAACTCACGTTTTGGATCAGAGGATTTCTCTCTGGCCAGACTGGTCTAAATTCTCCCTCTGTGGGCACTGACAAAATTCTTCCCTGTGCTGTGTTCTCTCATGCCCAGGGCAGTCCTGAGTTTTAGTGCAAAGTCCCACAATCACTTCACTATCCCTCTCCCAGGCGCAAAGATTCTCTCTCCACTTGATGTGTTGTCACAGCACTGCCAGGGGTTGGAGAAGGGGTGGCATAGGCAATGAAAGATTGTCTTTGCTCCCCCTTCAGTGCCTCTTTCCTTGATATAATGTTAAAGCCAGGTAGTATGATCACTCACCTGATTCTTGGTTCTTATGAAGGTGCTTGCTTGTGTGATAGTTGTTTAAATTGGTGTGTATGTGAAAGGAAGATTGCTGGAGGTTTCTATTTGGCCATCTTGCTCTGCCTCCTCTCTCTCTACGTTCTCTTATGAGGACTTTTATTTATTAACTTAGTCAACCCCCCTATGCTATACAGTATATAATATTTTTATCCCCATATTAAATCTGGAATTTAGAAGTATTAAATATTTTTAATATTCTAGATATTTTAGAATACAATAAATATTTAGAATAATTTTAAATATTCTAAATATTAAGATTTTAAAATTATTCTAAATATTAGAATATTAGAAACATTAAATAATTTCTCTATTCCTCCTGTTCCTTAAAGTAGACCTTAGAGTACTTACTTAAAGAGTTTTTCTGGGGATTAAGTAAGAAAATTCTAATAAAGTCCATGACACTATCTAGGAGCAATTGCTTTTAAGTGTTCTTTAGTTAAAAAGAAAAATAGACTCCTCTCCTGGAATCCCTAAGCTAATGGAATTTCTGGTTTCTCAGGAAATATGGCATGTGTCTGAATGAGCGTAATGCTAGAGTATAGAGTAAATGAGATGTATACTGACACAGTCTAATCAAAGGACGATAGTAGTTCAGAGAGAAAAAATATTCTTTTTATTGGGATGATCACTTAAAACTCTTGGAGAATGGGTTTTTATGTCAATTCTTTTATTGCAGAAAAATTCTAAAACAACTTTTAACATTACTCCATGATATTCCATTTCATCTGGAATACATACAGTCATTCTTATATAATATCTAAACATCTATTTGTGGACAAACACCTAAAAAAATGAAAACCAAAATTAACACATTAGTATGCTGACTTTTTTTGTTCTAGTTTAATTTAAAATTAAAATTTAATGTGTATTGTCCTTGGGTTTCTCCAAATACTTTTGGCTACTGAAATTGTATTTCCTTGTCAAAATTTCATTTTTTTATAGGAACTAAAGATCTTTAGGATCATTAAATAAATGATCTGGTAGGAATTAACTTTACCCATTCAACCTACAATTAAGAAATAATATTAATTGAGTGTTATTAGGTACTAGGTTATTCCAATGAATAAAATACACAAAGATTCTCACATTTATGTAGATAGTAGTTCCCTACTGCAGGAATGAACATTCTACTTATTAGAAATAAATAATAAGTAGAATCAATAAATAGATTTTATTTTGGTTCAAGGTGATAAGCAAGATAGAAATAATAAGAGAAGACAGGAGTTGGAACTTTTTTTTTTCTTTTAAATAGGGTAGATAGAGTAGTTCTCATTGAAAAGGAAACATTGGAAGAAAGAGTTAAAGGATGTGATTGGAATTGATATGAATACCATAGAAAAGAGAGTTTGAGGCAGGAGAAATAATCTGGACACAGAACCCAAAGTATGAGGGTACCCGTACTTTAAGAGATTAGTTTATGTAAGCGTTCATTTTGTTACAAATTAAAATTTTAGATGGTAATAGATCTAAAAGTTTTAAGAAAAAGAAAGATATAATCAAATTTGATTTAAAAAAATGTTTTCTAATGGCAGCTTGGGTATGACTGGATGCTGAAACAAAATTAGAAGCAGAGAGATATGACAAGATGCAGTCCTCCAGGCAAGACATGCATCAGACTGAACTGCCACAGGAGGGGTGGGCCTCTAACAATAAGCAGTTTGCAGACTGTTTAGCCTCTGCCTTTAAGTAGCTTTTGCATAACTGAAGTGTTTTAACCATTTGAATAGTGTATTGATTTATCATAAAATTCTGGTCTTTCCTTGATATAATGTTATTTCAAGGAAATAACTCTACCCCAAACCAGCTATGTGTTCTCAGTCAGCACTATCTGTGTTTTCTACAATTCTGCCAAATTTTTATCTAAGAAAATGGATTAAACTATTGGCGATTACTTAGTCAACGTGTTCCCACTCTTTCATTCTCATCTAAACATTTTTCTGTTGTATTTTAACCAATGGGAATTTAAATAGTGTCTCACATACATGCATAAAAGGGGGGGGATGGTTTCATGAAAAGCAATTGGAGGAAGTGAATTAGAGAACATAAATCCATTTATCAATATCCTTTGAAAGTTGTTCATATTGCTTCAAATAACTAAACATGTTAACCTGCCCACATGAAAATATCATCAAACTAACAAGCAGAAGAGACAGGACTTCAAATGGAGGCTGTAACCATTGCATTTTGTAATGTCCTATTTTTAATTAATTCAATTAAATTCACCTATCAATCCATCAGAAAATATTCCTGAGTCCTTATTATACGGCAGTCATTGTTCTTGGTGCTGTTGATGCTAAGATGAAGATCACACAGAGGTCACCCTTGGGGAAATACATTCTCTTCTGTGGCCATCTCTGATATTTTCTATATATCATATAAAACCACAACCCTCAGGCATTCTAGGTTAATATTTATACTCTCACTCTATATCTGTTTTCAGAAAATGGAATATTTTAATTAACTAAAAAACATATATAACCTGAATAATAGTCCTTGACTAAATTGTGTAATCAAACACCAGTTTTCACTCTTCACAGTAACAAATAGATCTTTGGCAAATTTTTCAATTTCTAAGACGTCACTTCATTGACCAACTAAAAATATTTACAATTAAACTCATTTATCTCTCTTTATTGCAAGTGAGAAAAATGTATCTCAGACTAATACAGGGTAGACACAGAGTAGATGTGACTCACATAAACAGGGTTGGTAGATGCGTTGGTGGAGAAGATTTTAATCTGGAACAAATTTCCTTCAGGATTCTTCCTCAAAGCATCTTGTTTCTATAGCAACAAGCATTAGGCTTAAAGCCTCATAGGACAGCCCATAGAGAAAAAAAAAATGATGCTTTACTCCACTCCAGTTTGAAAGTTCTGAAAAAGGGCACTGACTAGCCCAGCATGGGTCAGATGATCAATTCTTGGATCAAGCACTCTGACCAGACAGTTGATGTACAGCATGTAATTGGTCCAGCTTGGTCTATGTGTTCTCCTGCCAAGGAATGGCAGTGATTCAGTCAGTTCTCTGTTTAGTGGCCATCATTACAACCCAAACCCATTGATGGGTTGGTGTTGGTGGGTAGGGGCCATGTTTGGGGCAGTTTCCCTGGTGTGTAACACTATTTGACACACAGAAAACTGTCAATAACCCTTGCACACACTTTTTAAAGTGACAACATTCAACTTACTGAAGAAACAAATGCAGCTGAGGATAATTCTTTTCAATTCACAGAAAATAGGATTCTTTGAAAAATTAGTTGTTCCTTTTGTTTTGCATTTTGATTATGCAAATACTAGTCAGGAAACTAGGCAGAGAGCCCCTAGTCCAGACTTTTGTGATTAAACTTTGCATTATAATTTGAGATCTTCAAGATGACACAATAAATTAAATGTGAAGGTCTTCCAGTATACCCAGTTTATACCCATATTCTTTTGGAAGACACAACCAATTTTAATCAGTATTTTGTTAAAAGGAACCTGCTCCTTCAATTCAAGATCAGAAGGCTTATCTATAGTTTTAAAAATTCTTTCAAGTGATTAATTTAGTTCTGATGCTATCACAAGTGGCATATCAATGGGTAACAACTTGCCTCTGCAGCTAACTCTTCCTTTTATCTAACTGGGACTAAACATAGATATTTTGTCCTTAAAAATCAAATAAACATTCTAAACATTCATCTCAAAGAAGAGTAGTATTACAGAGTATATGGAACTACCTTAAAATAATATACAATTTAGTATTAAATCCTTATTAAATATTACTAATGGTTAATGACAAATGTTTTATGAAATGGATAATTAGATGTGATGAGAAGTTCTTGCGGATCATCACATTTGATCCTTATCCCCCAAGGCCACATCAGGGTTTAATTTTAACAGCCTATTGATAGCTTAAAAACACTAGCTCTCATGTAACTTTTGCTGCATTGCCCTTGTTTTTCAGTCATTTTTCTCTTGTGTTGGACACCCCCTGAAGTTTTCTAAAAGATATTATAATCATGTGAATGAACTTCCTAAAGACCTATAAAATCTGGAATTTTAAAAAGTCAGTATAAGGGCGTTTTGAACTATATAATAATCATAACAAGCTCACATTTGTATTTTGCTTTATAATTTTCAAAGTTCTATAACATATATTACATAATTTGATTCTTGATTTAAAGCTGAGAAATGAATAAGATATCTTCCATCATCTCAATTTAAAGGGCAAAATACTGAGGGGACACATCAGTGACTTGTTATGCCCTAGTCCGTATAAAGTAAGCACAGAATTTGGCTAAAATTTCTCTCAATTTCCCTCTTTCCTTTGTTTTACCACATTGCTTAATTCTAGTACTGTTTACACCTATGCCTAAAATTAAACTATTTTTATAGGCTCTTAAGTTCAAAATAATTATGAAAACGCAATTGAATAAAAATAACTTTTGTGATTAATTAAGTTTGTGAGAAGTACTTTTAAAGTGTTTTATTTACATTATATTATTTAATACATAGTGCATCTTTTTGAGGTCATAATTTTTATAAGAATACTGAGATTTGGAAAATTAAGAGTATTAGCCAAGGTCACATAAATAGTACATGTAAGAGTCAGAATTTGAACGTGGGTTTCTATAATTTCAAAGTCAGAGCTATCAATCACTGTAATAAAAAAATCATACCATTTATGTTCATAAATGTCAAAATTATAGATTTCCTGAACAAAATATTATTTATGTATCAGACACTGCTCACAAATAAAACATGGCCATATATAATTTTTTGTAAATGTTCATCATTTTTGCCGAGGAAAATTTACAGAAAAGGAATAATTTTTACTTAGCAAAATGTTGAAAGCATTTATAAAATATTGGAGCAAACTAAATAGAAAGCTAAATTATCCTTAAATATAAATGAATTTACTTTCTTAGGGTTGACTCTGTAGTCTATAAAAAATAAATTTTCTCATAATCATTGAATCACTAATCTAAAAGAACTCAAAAACTTAAGCTAATGTTGGAATTAAACATTTTGATACCAACATATGGAGCTCAGCCTTAAAACATCAGTATGCAAAATAGGGAATCTGATCTATTTGCCAATTCTACAGTAACACTCTTACTAACTGCTATGGTTTGAATGTGTCCCCCTAAATTTACATGTGGGAAACTTAATCCCCAATGCAACAGTGTTGGAAAATGGGGCCTAATAAGAGGTGATTGGTCATGAGGGTAGAGCCCTCATGAATGAATCAATGTAGTTATCACAAGAGTGTTTCAGTTATTGCGAGAGAGGGTCAGTTACAGCAAGAATCAGTTGTTATAAAAACGAGCCTGGTTGGAGCAGTGTCACATGCCTGGAATCCCAACTACTTGGCAGGCTGATGCAGGAGGATGGCTTGAGCCCAGGAGTTCAAGGGTGCAGTGAGCTATGATTGGGCCACTGCACTCCAGCTTGGGTGACAGAGTGAGACCTGTCACTCTAAGAAAAAAAAAGTGAGCCAAGCCCTTTGGCTTCTGTCTTTCCCAGGTGCTTGCTTGGTCTTTCGCCCTCCCGCCATGGGATGAAATCTCTTGAAGACTCTCACCAGATGCCAGACCCTGGATCTTGGGCTTATCAGCCTCCAGAACAGTGAGCTAAATAAGTTTCCAATCATTATAAATTACCCAGTCAGTGATATTCTGGTATAGCAGCACAAAAAGGACTAAGACATTAACTGAAACCTGCTTCCTGTATCCCATCTTTTCATCTATTCTAGGACTATCATGGAAATTGTCTGCTCCACTCATCTGTCAATCAGACACCTTGTTGCCTCAGACATGGACCAGGAACAACCGAGTCTCACAATCCTTGATAGAACAATTGGACTGCTCTCTGTCATAAACCTTTCTCACTGATGGGCTATATCCTCTTATTTGCATGTGTTTGTATTTTTTTTAATCTTAGTCATGTCGTGTGTACATTTAGATTGCACCCCAAGGTTATTTTGCCACTTTGCCTTATCTCTCTGGAGTTTCCTATGATGGCTCCTGCACATATACATCTATATGCATTTTCTTCTTTTGTATACTTTTAAGGTGCACAACATGATGTTTTGATACAAAAGAAAGTTAAATATATATTCTCTTATAATCATTGTTTCTTTTAAACATTTTTTTCTGCATCTGTTTTTTTTCACTTAAAGAAATTTTGGTGAACAACTACCCCTCTACACATACACACAGTCAACTAACACAGTTCTAAGTTATTTTTAAATTTTGCATAAAGTTTATAGTACATATACATGCTGTAAAATAATCAACCATATTTGTACTGAAAATCATTTTTTGTTTCTATTTTTTTGCTAACATGAAAAAGTTAATCTTGTGCACATATGTTTACATATATGAATCTCTTTCTCTTTCTCTTCCTCTATATGTGTGTATATACACACACACTCACACACATACACACACAAACATAATGTCCTTATATATGTATTTGTGTGTGTATATGTATATATGTCATGGTGGGCAGTATGTGTTTGGTATTTTTTAAAAATATGTGTCTTGCTATCTTGTTATATTATAAAAAGTCTTTAACCCACATAATTCAACTAACAATTTTCCCCACATTTCTTTTCCCAACATCTCCATCAGCAAAAGGTGTTTATGGGCTATTTGTAACAGACTACCTCATATATTTTGCCTTTTGCAGGGCAATTTCTTAAATAAATTATCAAGCATTTGTTTGGCATTTGAAGCCCTGCACTAGCTGGCTACAAATGTAACATACACAGGAAAGACCTTTATAATAACATAACATTTTAGTTAACAAAAAACTTCCTTCTGCATTATTTATTTGACTTTTGCCACAGTCCTATGCCATAAGGAAAGCAACGCAGTTATACCCTCTTTACAGATGATGCTAAACAGTAGAGAAATTAGTTTCTTGCATAAGGTCAGAGGAATTGGGACGTAGAACTAAACCTTTTTGTGTACTTTACAACTACGTTTTCTAGAAATACCAAGGGAACAGCTTTAATAAATGCAGAAAATAGAGCACTGCACTTCATGTAAAATTTACATTTTATTCTCAATGGATTTAGTGTTTCGTTTTTCACTCTATAAATATATGCTTAGAAATATACCTTTCCAATTACTAATATAATATTCACTCTATCAGGAAACTAAGAGATGTACTCTACCTGTTAAATTATAACTACAAGAACATGGAAGAAAGAAAATATTTAGTTTTCCTGATTTTTTAGCTAGTCATTGGTGCACCAGCATTAGCATATTGGTTTCCTGACTGCAAGCCCAGGGGTTTTTATCCTGTCTTCCCCTGTATTTCAGTTCTTTATAAAGGAGATTATTTCAGTTCAGACAGGACTAAGCAATTAACCTCATCACAATGAGAGTTGCTTTCATGTCTAAAACATAGTGATGGATTTTGATCGGTAACCTAAGGGAGAATGGACCACAATTCTATTACTAATTTAATGAACTATTCATTACTACTCTAGACAACTTTTATCATCTTTTAATGCAAATGAGTCACTGTTCAATACTTCTGTGAAGTGCATGTCTCACAGCATTACCTAGTTGACTGGACCATTATATAAAAATGAATATTTCAATTTGACAACACAAAATTATAAACATCTCTTTAGATGTTTGCTCTCCCTCCAAATGACAAATGTCATTATTACTTAAGCTATAGTTTTGATTTTTCAATTTCTCTCTTTAGGGCAAATTTATAAAAAAGACTTATCTAATTTCACATCATTTCAGCTGGGGTGAAGGCATGTGCCCTTGACTCTGTGTGTCAGATGTTCACATGCGAAGAATCTGGTCCTCCAACCCATGGAATCCTCCTTGGCAAAAGAGAGAGAAAGAGTCTATTTTTCAGAGGCAATGGTGGCCAAGATCCTGGTGGTAACATTTGTGGTATGTGATTTTAGATGTCTATATGTAGCAAGAGCATCTCACTGGGCCCCACAGGAGCAGATTGACAGTATGATTTGGCCATTATTCTGGGCTGCATGACCCCAAAGCCTATTTCTTTGTCTTTTGGGATACTCTATGAGCTAGCTAACATTCTTTATTATATTCACTTTCTCCATAAACCAGCTGTAGGGCACTCTGCTTTCTTTGCAACTAAGACCCCCAGTTGAGGTAAAGAATAACAAATCAGTAAACTGTGGCCTTCAAAGCTGTCATTACCTGTCTAAATTTTCAGGCAAGCTTGTGACAACTGGATTAATTAATCTCATAAACAACAATACTTTTTTGCCAGGTTCTGTGTTTAATGTGAGATGAATAATGAAGAATAATAAAGTCCTCAGTTTTCAAGTTGTTAACAGTCTAGAAAAGTACACAAATAGATATTTAATTACTATATAGGATAATGTCCTAACATAACAAAAATATCAGTGTATTCTGGAAGCATAGGAGATCCCAAAAATTCTAGCTGGATTCTTCTGGGAATAAGTAGTATTTCATGAAGCACAAAATACAGAGGAAAGGCATATTTTAAAGTGAGAAGAATATGAAGAAACTCATATAGATTGAAAGTGAACAATATGTTGACAGTTCAACGTGTGATCATATAATATAAAAGTCATGGGACACAATTAGAATGGCAAGAACTAACAGGACAGAAATCAAAAGGCAGTTTGAGACCAGATTGTGAAGGGCCTTAAAAACCTGCTATGAATTTGGAAAATATACTGTGGTAGGCTAAATAATGGACTCCCCTCACCCCCCACCAAAAAGGTCCATGAATCTATGAACATGTTACCTTATGTAGTAAAAAGGACTTGCAGATGTGATTAAATTATAATGTCTGAGATGGGATGATTATCTTTTATTAACCATATGGGTCCAATATAATCACAAGGATCCTTCTAAGAGAGAAGCAGAAGGATCAGTAGGTAGTAGGAAACATAACTACACAAGCAAGGTGTAAGAGTGATACCAGGAAGGGGCTAAAAGCCAAGGAATGCCTCCAGCTTCTAAGAGCTGAAAAAGACAAGGAAAGAAACTCTCCCTTGAAGTCTCTATAAGGAACACAGCATTACCACCACCTTGATTTTAGCTTTCTGCCCTCCAGAACTATAAAAGAATAAAAGTATGTTATTTTAAGCCACTAAGTTTGTGAGTATGTATTATAAGAGCAATAGGAAATTAAAACATATGTCCTAGATGGAAAAGAAACATTACTAACACTTGCGATGCAATGAGAAATATGCCAGATCATCCTTTTAGAAAGCAGAGTTGAGTGAAGTATGAAGGCTTAATTAGGGAGAAGGTTGGAGTCAGGAAAAGTAGGTGGCTTTTGTAATAACTAGTTTAAACTCTCTGTCAATGAGAAAAAAGACAAAGGACATTATAGTGAAAAGACATTAAATAATAAAAGACATTATAATGGTAGAATTTGTTGAAATAATGGATGTGGCATGTTAATGAGAGGGAGATCTCCAAGATATTAAATGTGATATGTAAAATATAACAAACTTTTACTGTGCAGTATGTGTCATAATAAGAACTTTGAATGCATTGCCTTATTTGATTCTTATACCAACCCTATGAGTTGAATATAATTATCATCATCCCCATTTTACAAAAAGAAAATTGTAAATTATCTAGGCAAAGTAACTTGCACAAGTCACAGAATAACTGAACTGCCATGTTAATAAACTGTCGCTGATAGAAATAAAGAAATCATAGCACAAACAATAGTACTACTGTGTAGAATAAACACTGTCTTGTTTACTTCAGGAAAGGAAAGGAATATCCAAATGCTGTAAGGATTTGGGTGTGCATAAATGTCTCCCTTGCTAATACAAGTACTTAAGAATATATAACTTTGGGGAAAATATCAGTGTCTAAGAATAGAGTCCCAAAGGACTGCCAAGCAATTGTGAAGGCAGTATTTATCCCTTATGCCTAGAGGAGTTCAGCTGGCAGTGAGTGTCTAGGGAGTGACATACTGAAAAGTTTCCTTGGGTTCCATTGTGTTATGCACTTGCTAATCCACACTTATAAATGGTCTTCCGTTGTAAACTCATGGTGGGCTAGGGCCATATGCAATGTCACATATAATTTTACATTCAACACATTTTTTTTTTTTTTTGCTGGAGATGAAGGATATTAAAGAACAATTAAAAAGGAGAAAATCTATAAGGTTCATCCTCTGGAAATTCAAAATTGTGTCAATGTTAAAGATTTAATAAAACAGTGAATAAATTTCAGTATAATAACTTTCAAAGGAACATATAGCTAACTATTGGCAATGAGACCTTGACTTTTGTTTAGAAAATAATTTGTAGGATAAAGACTGGTTAAGGACATATTATAATAATTTTATTTGTTTAATATGATTTGATAGAAATTTTTCTGGAAATCTATAGTTTTGCGTTCAGAAGCTTAAAAAGAAACTAGAACGTTAGGTGATTAAAAAACTTATAAGAGCATTTTGAAAATTGTGTAGGTTTTTTAGTAAGATAATGGCTTAAAGTGAAAAATGTCTGGATTTTTAATACGTTAAGTTAAAATCCAGAGATAACCATATCAATTTGTGCTCTTAAAAGGGATGCTTATGAATAAATATATTTAGTATAGAAATTTTCTTTCTGGCTAACCGATTTTAAAGACAATTACATTTTGGACAAATGAATTTGACCAATTACTTCATATTTTCATGGAGGGTTTATTTGTGACAAAACCAGGACATATTCCTGTCAAGGATGGACAACTTGACTGGGCTAAGGGGTACCAGATAGCTGGTAAAAGACTGCCTGGTTGCGTCTATAAGGGTATTCCTGAAAGAGATTGCATTTGAACCACTGGTTTGGGTAAAGAAGGTGGCTCTCATCAATGTGGGTGGATATCTTACAATCCACTGAGGACACATGTAGAACAAAAAAGCAAAGGAAGGGTGAATTCTTTTTTCTTTTCTTGAGCTGAGGCATCCATCTTCTTCTCCCCTGGAACATCATAGCTCTTTGTTCTTGGGCCTTTGGACTCTGGGACTTACACCATTTGTTCCCCAGATTCTCAGGCATTTGGCCTTAGACTGAGAATCACACACTTTACTCCCCTGGTTCTCAGGCCTTTGGGCTTAGACTGAATTACATCATCAGCATTCCTGGTTCTCCAGCTTGCAGACAGCAGATTATGGTACTTTTTGACCTCCATATTGCCGGAGCCAATTTTCATTATAAATCACTGCTTATATATCTACACATATCCTATTGATTCTGTTTCTCTTAAGAATCCTAATACAGAGCAATTTGGGGAAGAATAATATTCTAACCAAAATTACCTGAACATTCTGGTGTATTAGGTTTGGTTACAGACCCTCCCAATGAATGGTAGAATTTTGTCCCCATCCCTTTGAAATTTAAAAAGTATCTCTATCCACCCTTTCCATGTGTGACTTCTTTGGCCAATAGAGCACAATGAAAATGACACTATTCCAGATCCAGACCATTCACAATTATGTCTTGCTCTCTTAGAGTTCTGAGTCACCATATATGGCAGATGAATTACCTTCTGGAGAGACCATGAGGAAAGAATATGAAACTACATGGAGAGAAGGGTAGCCCATTTCAACCCTCTCTTACTGTTGTTCCTGCCAAGCACCAGACCTATGAGTGAAACCATCTTGAATCCACCAGGCCAGACTAGCTTCCAGATAAATAACCAAGGGGCTATAATTTATGCCACATGGAACACAAAAGTACCATATGATTTCTGCTGATACTCACAACTTGCAAATTGTGAGATAAAATGGTAGTTTTATTCCAATTAGTTTTTAGGTACTTAGGTGCAATTTGCTTGACTTCTCTGCTCCTCATTTTCCTCAGCTATAAAATTGACTTAAGAATCTTGTAAGTTTGCTATGAAGATTAATTCAGTTGCATAAAAGTAAAGCTTAGATTACCATGTACTGATTCTTACCATAGTGCCTAGCACACGGCAATAATAACTGACATTTATTAGACAGTCCCTAGTTGCTAGGCACCGTTTGGAGACTCAGTAGATGGTTGCCTTTCATGCAGAAAAATTACACTGCTAAATCTTAGTGGTTGCATAAGCACTTTAATTTTTCTCCACTTGTAGAAGTTGATTTACATTGATTCATCTGAGTTCAATCATTTTGCCCTACTTTGTAACAGAGCAACCTTTTTCAATGCAGTTAATCAGAGTTGCAGGAAAGCTAACTAGTTACCTTCATGAATGAATGTATGACTTTGACTATATAAACAAAAGTGCTTTACATTTATAAGACTCATGGTTTATAAGTGCTTTCTAAACATGTTGTATGTTTTGAGTCTAATAAATAAATCCTGTGAAGCATATAGTGAAGAATTATTATCTTCATTTTGCAGATGAAAATCATGAGACTCAGGAATGTTTCATCTGAAGGTCAGTATTAAATGTATGAGCTGATAAGAGATCAAGTTTAGACATCTTTCTGAACATTGTACTGCATTCCACCTTTGCTCTAGTATAACAATTTGAGCTTCATAAATTGTGTCATAACTTTTCAAATGATTTTCCTCATTTTTTGATATTCAGGTTATTTTCTTTTAGAAGATGCATACCAATCTAAAATTTTAATATCAAGAATTTATGTTACATTTGTTTAGAAATCTCCAACAAATACAGCATTTGGATGAATGAGTTAAAAAATAAAATTCCAAAAACAATACTCAGAGACAAAAATCTAACTAAATGATGCCAATCTTTCTTGTATGAGTGTGGTATAAAGTTCTTTTATTCTAAGAGGGAAAAAAAAAACAAATAATCTCACTTAAAGTACCTCAACACTGATTCTTAATGTGCAACAAGTGTTGTTTCCAGGCAACCTCTGAAGCTGATTTAAAACTGTTCTGACTCTGGAATAAGTGACCCTGCTATGGTATCACACTCTTGAAATATTCCAGTGGAAGTCTGTGGCTAGAACTACATGTAACATATGTAGAAATCTGATTCTCAGTAATACATGTGATTAAGCAAAGTGTACCTTTCAAAAATACTAATTAAAGTACCTTTTATTTTTATCAAATCCTTTGATGTGAGGCACTAAGTATAAATTAATGGGATTCTATAGGAAATATGAGATAATGTGATGGCAAGAATGGACATTTATCAGTCTAAAAATTACCTCTTTAACACCTACAAGCTTTAATCTTAATTTTTGACAGTGGAGAATGAGAACATGCCTATGAGTGCTCAAAAAATATAAAATTAAAAAATTTATTAATCAGATGGCTGCCATGACTGCATGATGTAAAAAGTCTTCAACACTACTGTCTAAGGATTTGTTGTCCACAGAGCATGATATTCAGTCTTTGTTCTTCTACTTTTTTTGTGTGCAACTCTATAAACTATAACTAATCTATTTGAGCTTTAGTTCCTTGTAAAATAGCAGTAAATTTAGAGATTTAGAGCCTACCTTAGAGGCTAGTCCTAAGTATGGTATGAGATATCCTTACAAATCCTCAGCACATTGCTAAACATAAAGTAAGTTAGTCTATACAATTGTAGAAAGGCTGTATAGATTGAAGTTCAGAACATGAAATTAATGAGTCTGAATCTAAATCCTGGTTCTACACTTTAAGAAGTATAACTACAAACAAACTCATTGCTCTCTCTTTCTCTCTCTCTCTCTGATTCATTTCATCATCTGTAAATTGCAAAAAATAAGTCTACATCATAAGATTTTGATAAAAAATTAAGTGAGGTTGGAACATGGTAAGCCTTCACTAAGTATAATTTACTATTATTTTAAGTAAATAGCCATTTTTTAACTGAAATTTAACCCTACCATTTGGTTTAATTTTTACATGCAATAAAGCAATTCAGAAAAAAAAAATCATTATATTGAATCATGTAAAGAAAATACATTTTTTTCTTTTTTTTGTGTGTAGGTGACATTTTAACTCTTGAATAAAAATTGTATAGTCACAACGTGACTTAAGTAAATATTCCAGTGCTACACGGAACTAGTCCTGGTGACCTGAAGAGTGCAAATTGTATAGTACTGTATTAGTCCATTTTGTGTTGCTAAAACAGGATACCATAGACTGGGTAATTTATAAAGAAAAGAAATTTATTTCTCAGAGTTCTGGAGGCTGGGAACCCCAGTATCAACTTGCTGGCATTTGGTGAGGTCCTTCTTGTGGCATGATCCCATGGCAAAGGGTGAGAGAATGAACTCACAGCCTCAAGCCCTTTTATAATCAGCATTAATCCATTCATGAGTATGGAGCCTTCATGACCTTAATGCATCCCATTACAACCCACCTCCCGACACTGTTGCATTGGGAATTAAATTTCCAATATATGCTTTTTGGGGGACACATTCAAACCATAGCAGGTAGTATTAAATTTTAGGTTATAATTAAGCTTTCCCATGTGTTCTATCTGGCTTCTCATACTTAGTTCCAGATTTTGTGCTACTGAGCCTATATAACCATAAACTTTACCTATAAATAAAGTAATACAACTTAAATAACAAACTTAAACATTAATATTGTCATTTGTTGTTATTCTTTTATTAAACAAAAAATACTTAATAGACACCATTTACATATCAGAACTGTACTGGGGATAGAATGGAAAGCAAGAAAAGCATTCCCTCCTTTGATTTGTTAATGACACCTGAATGGTCAAGTGCCATTTAGCTCTCTCCTACTAGGCAAGTAGCCAGCATTGATATTATACTAATTCATTTGAAATCTCCCTAATCAAAATATAAACCATTCTTTTTATAGGTCCTGAAATTGGAATCATAGAATCTCTTGGGCTGATAAATTTATTTTAAAAGTTCATTTATAATACTAACAGATTATACTTGTGGAGAAGAAGATAACATGTATGGTCATGTCAAGAATAGGTATGCTTATAAATGTGCTGATAGGGATGAGGTCTCCACTTAGCACAGGGCTCAGTGGATAGTAGATTCTCAAACAAATATTGATGGAATGGGCAAGTGAATCAATGCTTCTAGTAATTGTAATAGCAATAACAACCTTAATAGTTTTTTATTCAGTGATTGCTTTTCACATATTTTATGTCTAAACCTTACAGTAGCCTTGATAACTAGCTATTATATAAACTTTTCATAAAATTAAAAGAGAGAGTCAAAGACTCTAAGAACATTAAAAAGAATTCACGATAAATAAGGAATCAATTTTTTTATCTTGAAATTGAAGGAAATAGGCAGAGTGAACTTTAAGGACATTCTTTAAAAAAACATACTTTGAATAAACAAGTATGAACCAGACAACAGGCAAGATGAAAATAAGAGTATAATGTTGTTATGGGTATCCCAATAACATCATGGGCAATCCTCATTCCGTGTCACTAGATAGCAGGAGATTTAAAAAGCTATAAAGGTTGGCTACCTGCTAGCTGACTCTACTTCCCCTCCCTAGGAGGATGTAACCTCATGACCCCAAGTTCTATGTAAATATCAGTAGAGCTGGATGTCTGTAAAAAGAAAAAGAAAGTAAAGGCACAAAGAAGTTGTCTGTTTCTGAGATCCAATAGGATATTACTCAGTCTGAGTGTTTCCAAAACTGCATATTGAGAAGCTCCCACCTCCCTTCTTGCTGAAATTTGTCTTCTTTTGTTTTATTTCATGCTAAGTAATTCACAATCCTAAAGGACATGTCTGTATGGTCCCCTGTAACAATGTGCAGCCCACCTGGAATGTTCACCTAGGTGCATGAAATGTTAGGCAGTACACAGATGTGTTTTAGAGAATTCATAAAACTGCTAAAATTTAATGTAAAATTGTTCATGTATTTTAATTAAAGCATTTTTAAAGAAAATATTCTTACCTTAATCAGAAGCTTAAAGGACTTAGTAAACCAAATATGGTCTATTTGGTGAAATATAGTGATAACAGCCTTTATGGTAGTATATGAGACAAGCACACATAGGTTGCTATGGAATTTGAGATTAGAATCATCTGATTCAGACATAGACATTACAGAACAATTCTTGCAAAAGGTAATGCTTAAAATTACCTTTAAATGATGAGTGGGAGTTAACTGGTTGCTGAAAGATGGCAGGAACACTTTTAGCAAGAGAAAAAGTAAGTGCAAAGAGACTGAATTGCTAAAGAGCCCTATTCTTTATGAAAATGGCAAATTGTTCAAATGGTTTGAATTAAGGGTGGAAAGAGAATCATTGTAAAAATAGACATCCCTTTTCTGGTTTACCCATTGAATTATCCTAGTTCAAGTTCTTTTTAAGCATTTTCTAAGCAACAGAATTTCTTATTACCTGATAATCAGCCTATGGCTTAAAATCTTAAGGGAGAGAATCGAGGAGGGCAGAGAATCAAGAAGATCCTCCTTTTCCATTTGGGGAAAAATATTACGTTTAGCAAGAATTTCATCATTCGAAGTAAAATAATAACAAAATAAAAATAAATGCGTGGGTTATAAAATGATTCCACAATGCCAAAGATAGAAAACCAAGAAAACCAGGTGCTCAAAAAAAAAAAAAAAAAAAACCTTTTGGGAAAAGATGTATTACAGGAAACAAGTAAAATAGACAAAGTTTCTGATTTGTGCTTCCACTAAAATGAAAGAAAATATGAAATCTATAACAAATTAGAGGCAACATGACAAGATCAAAGATCTGATTGAAATTATAATATTAGCGGAAGAGATTTTAAAATACATGAAAGAAGGAAATGAATTAATAAAACTAAAATTACAGTAAAAGTAACTTTTAAATGTTTAAAGTTGTTAGGAATAGAATAAATTACTTAAAAACTAAAATCGGTGATATGGAGAACAAACTGAAGGTCCTAGTTGAGAATTCATGGTGGGGAATTAAAAAGATAAAGATTATCAGAAAGAAGAAAATGAACCCTGGATGGCATAATGTTAGGATTAGAATTAGAACTGGATTTAAAATTGGAGCAAGTGCTGGGATATAGTTAGGTTTGGAACTCTGTTAGCCAATAATTAAAATACTTGAAGAGTCAAGGAAAATGGGAAAAATAAAATATTCAAATTATTACACAAAAATATTTAACGAATTGAAGAAATCACTGACTTCAGAAAAATGTGCCTTTGTTTACACGACAAATTAAATATATAAAGCAAACACCAGTCTGTGAGTACACTAGTGAATTACTTAACTTTTGAGAAAAAGAAAAAAAAATCAAACATATTCAACCAACACACACGTGAAAGAAAAATAGTTTATAAGAAAGAAAAGCAAAACAAGCACTAAGGTCTGCAGTATGATTTTTCATAGAATCAGTCAATTTTCATGTAGTAGAAATATTTACATAATTATGGAATTTGTGAAAAACTTCCCAATTCGCTTTCTGAAGTAAGCATAATCCTGACACCAAAAGTAGTGAATAGTGGCCTTGAGCCAACTTGACTGGATTCAATCTGACTTTACTACTTATTTGCTCTGTAACACTGGGTAAATCATTTTCCTTCTTTGTTCCTCACTATATTAGTCAGTCTGAGCTGCCATAAAAAAAAATTTCATAAGCTGGGTGCTGTAAACAACAGAGATTAGTTTTCTCACAGTTCTGGAGGCTGGAAGTCTGAGACCTGTACCAAGCATGGTCAGGTTCTGGTGAGTGTCCATCTCCTGGCTTGCAGATGGCCTCCTTTTTGCTGTGTCCTCACCTGGCAGAGGGAGAGCTCTGATGCTGATTTAATTCCATCATGAGAACCCCAAATTCATGACTTCATTATTCATTAATTCATCTTTTGTTATTGATTATTTTTGAAAGCCAATTATCTCCCAAAGGCCTCCATCTCCAAAAACCATCACATTACAAGTTAGAACTTCAACATATAAATTTTGTGGGGATGAAATTCAATCCGTAGCATTTACCTTCTTCATCTGTGAAAAAAAAAAGGGTGTTCATAGAACACTTTCTTTCAAGGGCTGTCGTGAAGGTCAAAGGAGATAACCGATGTAAGAAAGTCACAACAGGTGCTAGCACATAGTCAATGCTACATGAATTCTGGCTAATATTGTTATCATCTCCAGGCCACTTAAAAATAGACATAAAGAAAATATTTAATGATTACAAGCAACTTTAATCTAGCAACTATTACAATGGATGACCAAAGAAATCATTCCTGGAGCTCAGGGATATTTTATACTATTATTTTATTTAACATTATAATTTATCTAATTGCTATATTCACATACAATATATGCAGTATCACATTAATGGATTAAAAAACATAACTAAACTTAATAAAAATATTACTTTAAAAATCAATCAACCAATAAAAAAAAGTCAGAAAGACAGAATATCAAAGAACTAAGTGTGTACACCATGCATCACTCTGAAAGCTCTGAGGCATTCTCATAAGAAGCAGAAATAAGGAAAATATGTTGCCACTATCTAATATTATCTAATTCTCCTTTAAAATTGACAACACCTGAAATAATAAAGTACCACTGCACATCATTCTTTTAAAGAAAAAATTGCCTGGGAGCATAATCATTAGTAGGTTGAAACATTCTCATTATTTTCAGAAGAAATAATTGTCATCCTGGGAATCAAATTAAATGTTAAAACTCTAGGAATAATGATGTATTATTACTAAATGAATGATAATTTTAAAAAATAAGGTGGTTATTGAATAAGTGGTACAAAATTTTTTTTAAAATTACTGACCTTTGTGTTTATATATGTGTAATCCTTCTTTATTTTAGTCATATCATATGTATCCTATTGTCTTCAATTCCAAGATGTCATAAACTTAAAAACACAGAAAGGGGATCACAAGCCACCTTTCTGTCAATGCTGTTACAAATTATTTACCAAATTATTGGATTAAAACAACACAGATTTGTTATCTCACCATTGTGTAGTGTAGAAGTCTGGAATGGGTCCCATTGCACTAAAATCAAGGTGTCAGTAGGGTTATGTTTCCTTCTGGAGATTATAGAGGCAAATCTATTTCCTCTCTTTTTCCAGCTTCTAGAGTATGTCTGCAGTCTTTGGGTAAGGGTGGGGTTCAACACAATGCTCCACTTTAAAATTACTCAAAAATTTATCTGAATGATATCATGAAGTATTATATCTCATGAATGTTATATTTTTATTCTATTTTTAAGGAAGTTTAATGATCATCATTGATGGCTACTTGTTACTTGTTTTTTAAGAAAGTAATTATTGAAAGAAATGATAATTTATCAATTTGATCATAATTTTCCTAAAAATTATATATCGTTTCTTCTCCACAGGGGTTCTATTTTTTTTTTCATTTTTCCAATTCAAATCTTGTGAACAACCCAAAGAGTGGAATATTTTCTTAGGATCTCTCTGGAATGTAACTGAGATTGCATAGGTGAGTCAACTTTGCTTAGTAGTGTTGCAGGGATGGAATGTGATAAACTGCTGTCTCTATAATACATTGTTTTTCAGTTTCTGTCAGGAAGTCTGGGTACTTCTGTTGTTCATTTATTTACCTCCCAATGAGAAGGATTCTGACGACTACATTGCTAAAAATCACTGGAAATACCCCCCTGCCATCACACCACACTGCATTAGAAATGGCAGCAGGGGAGAGTTGTGTACTGGTTGTCTCAACAAGATGAGCACAACAGCAGAACAGCACCATCCTTGTAGTCAATAAGACCCAGAGATTACAGCCCTTTAGGGAATCTCAAGCCTGATGAAGGGTTGTCTGCAGAGAAACACAGAAATTGGGAATCATAGAAAAGAGATTGTTCATTTGTCACAATGTTGCTACACGTAATACATTTAATTTTGTAACTGGTGTGAAAGCACTCAGGAGCTTGACAACATTTTGGTTCAAAGATTCAATGGGGCATGTAGCAAATAGTACATATATAACACATTTGCCTCTAGGAAAAAATAGTCAATTTTACATGAATATGAAAGTCATGTGGAACAGAGCATTCACTTTATTCTGTGATTGAAAAATAACTGTGTTATCAAGGGAAATGTCTGACCTAAAGAATGGGATTGTTTTTGTCATTTTATTTTTCTATTTCCTGGCTTTTAAAATTGTAAGACAAAATAAAAATAATAAATTTATAATTAAAAAACTCAACTATTGAGTAGTAGACATAAAATTGCATCTAGTTAAACCTCATTAGATTGATTTGAACAAAAGCAAGTATTGAAATACTATATTGGTATCTAGATATCTACTATTAAAACAAATAACTAACATATCTTTAATATGGTAAAAACAACTACATATTTTTAAGGTACAAAGGAAAACATACTCTCTCAATGATACTTGTTTGGACCAGGTAGTTTATGAAACAGAAAAGACAATCACATCAACATTTAAAGAACTAATTTATATAAAATATTAGTAGTCTGTATTTTCAAGCCACAGTTTTACGACTATGCTAAATAGCAGAGTGAGAATAAAAAAGTCACAAAAAGTATTTTGTAAGTAAAAACAGCATTTCAAAAAATGTGTTCTATGTAATGTTTAGTATTTTTTTAAAAATAGAGAAAATAAAATTCAAATTTGCAAAATATTTATATTTTTACTTTTTTACATATTTTCATTAATGATAGATGTTAAGTACTGTCACCTGCTATCTTATATGTCAAAGAGATTTGTTACTAATATAGTGTTGTTTATTGCTAGATATTACTTAATCAACTTAACAAAACATGAGAAAATATTTTCCCAAATATGCTACAATCATTCATGTCACTATTAAACTTCTGAATGATGGAAAACAGAATTAAGACTGTAACTCATTGGTACACACGAAACCAACCAATGTCAATTCTGATTACACAATATCTCTTTAACACACTGGCTAGGGCCTTCACTATGTTTTGTCATAAATGTTTCTCATTTCATCTCTCTCTGTTCAAAACTGTCCTCTTGAATTCTGAAACTTACAGAGCAACAATAAAAACCCAAAATTAATATTTTCAATAAAAATAAACAAACAAACTTCTCTCCACCAAAATCCCATGTTACAGCTATCACCAAAACCAAAGGTCACTTATTAGTCAACCCTGGAAAACCATTCAGAGCTGCAGACCACTCACTCTTCAGATGGACAGTGCTTAGTCTACATTCACATTTGTTTGCATCTCTGAGTGTCTCCTTTTCTAAAGCTAACGATTTGTCAGCATCAAAAGGCCAGGAAAGAAAGTGAAATTTTGGCTCTTCTATGGAATCTTCTCTCTTTATATAGTTAGCCCATTGCTTTGGGCTATGAACTGAGACTTTAAATTTATTGGCATTGTGGGTAGAGTAGAAGAGGTATCTCAAAGTAAAAAGAGTTTGAAGGTGAGTGATGAATAAGAGAATTAGCTTTTATCAAAGCAGTCCAGATAAGAAAACAACTAAAAGATATGGCTCATAGGTCACAAATTTTGCATAGTCAAAGCACGTCGGGGTTTTAAAAAAATAAAACAAAAAAAGAAACCACAGATTTCTGAATTGTTCAGTTTAGGGAGGACTACTAATACCTTTGTTAATTGGATGACATTTCACTCAATAATTGTGTTGCATGCCTTACTAATTTAAATTTTTTTGTTTGCATACAGGATTAAGGATCTTTGTTCTCATATATTTGTGTTCATTAGAATGCTTCATGTCTATTAAAATTTAAAAGAATAGTCTTTTGATTTATTCTTTGGCCATGTACATTTATTAAATGGAAAACAACATTTTTGTTCTGTGATTCATTAAATATAATGCAATTATTAAAAGGTGAATAACTCAGAAAAAAGGAAAATGTTAATGTGTGTGTGAATATGTGTGTGTGTTTAATTGAGTAAATATAAATTTCTTCCTTTGCAAGTTACCAAATAAATTATATTTTTTTCAGTAAAGGCTTAAGTATAGTTTCAAACATTTTATTCTAGGATGCTTACTGACACAAGTAACAAGAGAGTTTGAACTATACTGATTTATTTATTTTCAAATAATCACCAAAAACAGATTGTGAAAATTTTTATTTCTTATGACTCACAGTTTCAGAGGGGCAATTGTGATAACTATTCAAACAGCATGTGCCTTCTCCAGAGACTTGTTAAAAAGCAGCACATAGAAAAGAGAAAATTTGTAAAAGTAAATTAAGGAATAATATTTGTGGTGATAAAACTTACCATAGTTTGAGAAAATATATATTGGTGTGATTTCCCGGCATTAGAGAAATTTTATGCCAAGTATAATTTGCAAGGCTTCTGCAAGCCTACAGAGGGTTTAAATACTTAGAATATTTTCTGTACAACAATGTGTTTGACTAAAAAAAAGCCTATAAAAGGAAGATCTAGAAAGGTAGCTACAAGCTGTAGTGGTTTTCAGCAATAAAGCCAATTAAACTTTGAAACTGATACCTCATGTTGAATCTTTTTATACAGCTTTCCCAGAAGATGGGTAAGCTTCAGTAAGTGTCAATACAACATGATGATCTATCACTTCCATCAATCCTTTCTCAACTGGAGTTTCTCATTTGAACCACAGAAAAGATAATGAATTAGGTGACTATTTTCCCAATTTTTCCATGGTTGATTCATAACTAATATTATCAGATATAGATAATAGGATATATAGGAGAAAAATTAATAATTTATTATATCCGATGGACTCCTTAGGATATTAAAGCTTAAAACTCAAGAAACACCAGTTGAGGAAGCCTGAGAGCTTTATTCTGAAAGAGACACACCATTCATGTCCCTTGCCTTTTTGATATAAAAGTGAATGTAAAGGCAATACATTAAGTCCTGAATAGAGTCACTGTGGCCAATGAAAGAAGGGATCTATTGTCATTCCACCAAATTTGAAGTATGTATCATTTCCCCCTTAGTGTCACATCTATTTATTCTCTTACCAAAAACTGCAGTTGCTAAAATTGAGGTAGTTTTGTGATTGGTATAATGATGATATGCTCTTTATTGTTAGGGTATGAAAGGGAGGCAGAGTTTGAGGAGAATTTTCAATTTCAGGTGTATTTTTTTTTCTTTTTGTCAGCTGCTACTGGAAACAATTCATTTACCCTTTTCAGTAAATATTTATTGAACATACACTACTCATCATGCACTGTTCTATGCATTCAGGGCTTAAGAAATAAATAAAACAAATCTCTGCTTATCTTCAAAGGGAGGGGTAGGAATGAGGAGTGGAGATAGAGACTCTAAAAGAACAGAATGTAAGAGGTCAAGTATAGAAGAACTTAGAAGTTTACTGAAATTCTGGCAAGAGCTTTTGAGTAGTCATTGAGATCACAAACAATCAAAAGGCAGATATATTAAGAAGTTGAAGCTGACAGAAATTTCTGATAAACTAAAGGTGGATTATGGGAGAATGAGACAAGTCAACTACTAAAAGGGACTTTGGTAGTATAAATTTTTCATACCCAAATGAGTATCTTCTGTGTGCAAGTCAAGAAGAAATCAGTTTCACCATCACAACCAACTAAAATGAGTAATGGGAAACAAACCACCTGGCCCAATTCTTCTTGCATATAGATTCTCTTCTACATGAGAGTGCTAGAAAAGAAAGTGAGGTTTTATATTGTAAACATTGTGTCCTAAAAGGGCAAGATGTCTTGGTGGTTTCTTTTGATCATTATCTTGAAACTCAGAAGATAACAGCAATCCAGCATGTCTCTGAAGTCCAGCATGTCTCTGAACCTAGCATTTTTACCATTTCATCATTTTGTTCCTAAACTAGCCTATACACCAATAAGAATTCAATAGTTCTTGGACATTCTCTAAGATGATCTATTGTGGGATTCTACAATTAATATTAACAATAAACTTACTTATATATATGCAGGATAATTAGTGCAAATTTCTGAATAGGGCACATTTTTTAAAGAATGGCAAGAATGATAAATTTTAGCAAATAGTAAATAAATGAATTTTCAACAATATCAAAGTTAGTTTCATTCTATATAAAAGTTCCTTCACTGTTTCCTTTCACTAGCTATTTATCAATAGGAAAAGAATTTGTTTTAGGATATTTACCTCTGTAGAGGTAGAAAGGTCAGGAATAAAGATCCAAAGACCCAGGGAAAACTGTAGATTAGAAGAAGAATGAACGGCCATGTATAAATGCGATTGGAAAAGAGTATGATCTAATGGTAATAGACTAAGGATGAAATCCCAGCAAGACCTATATGTTCAGATCCTTCTTGGTCTCTCTGTGTTATGTTCCTTCCTCCCAGGAATGGGGCAGAACCCCTCCAGAATGAGGGTCTTCAAGGGAGAAGGGAGAGAATGACCTTTCTAGGTTTTATGGATTGCTTTAGGGGAGAGGGGTTCTTTTCTATGACCCACCTTGAGGAAGAAGAATTTTGGCTTCTGTGTCTCTCTTCGTGGGAGAAAGAAAGATAGAAGACAGGCGGGCAGGAGGAGGTAAGAGAGAGACTTTACTTCTGAGGTCTTCCAGTATACTTTAGTTCACAGTACTTAGTTGGCCAAAGCACCATGATTTGGGGAACTGTTTCCTGATACCCCAAACCTCAAAATTCTTATTTATTGTCCCAAGAAGTTCAAACTTGTCATCATTAAACTTAGAGTCAGAATTTCTAATCTGAATACTCCTTTTCTTGAACATCATGCTCTGAACTTTAGCAATAACCCCTAATATGCTTTTTAAGGCCTCATTGATGAGATCACCTTCAGTGAAGTTACCATTAGTAAACTTGAGGTTTGGATGCTGTACATATTGATGGCAAGTAAAATAAAGACTAACATGAAAAGGGTAAAAATACAACATGAATCAGGCAAAATACAATATTGTACACTCAAGATCACTTATGTCATAAATCAAATCTTACAATTCTTTCTTTCTTTTTCCCTTTTTAGTAGCCTTCCCTTTGTACCAATAACAGCATTAATACAACTTATTAGTGAATCCTTATTGCCAGAATTTATTATCAGACAGAGACCAAATGTGAAATAACCAAGACATGATGAATGAGTTAGGTGGTAAAACATAAGCTTATAATCTTCAATTTTAAAATGTTGACATAATATGCAAGTGATATATTTGCTCAAAGTTATGATCTAGAAAGAAACAAGAGACATATTTTGATCCTAAAAATAAAAACAAGCCTGACAAGCTATACATTCAGAGATTTTTCTTTCTGCCATCAGTAGGCTGAGGTGATGAAACATAACAGAACAAAATTCAAAATGTGATGGGCCCTTGAGAGAGAGGAGACCCACAGTTGTATTGTGTGTTTATGTGTGTACTCACGCACACACGTGTGTAATACTGCATTATTTCTCTATTCTAATGACAATCAGACACTGAAATTAAAAATGACACCATTTGCAATAGCATCAAAACATAGCATCAAATATCATTACACAAAATATGTGCAAGACTTGCATGTTGCATGCTACAAAATAGTGATGTGAGAAATCACAGACCTGAATAAATGGAGAGATATACTTTGTTCATGGATCATAAAAATCAATACTGTTGATATTTTCTCCAATTCCCTCTGACAATATTGTCAATTCTCTTCAAATTACCTGTAGATTCAGTGCAGGTTCAATAAAAGTCCTAGCAACATTTTTGAAAAATTGCCAAAATGTTTCTAAAATTTATATCAAAAACAAGGACTAGAATAACCAAAACAATTTTTGAAAATGAGGAATAATGTTGGAAGATGCCTACTACCTGATTTCAAGACTTCCTATAAAAGTACAGTATTCCAGATGGTGAATATGGAGATCAATGGAATAGAATATAGGGTCAAGACACAGAACCACATATTTATAGTCAGTTAATGGCTAATGCTGAAAGGATAATCTGTTCAACATATGGAGCAGAAACATTCAGACATCAATATGCCAAAAAAAAGAAAAACCTAGAACAGTCCTTATATCACAAAATAGGCAAAAGAGTAACTTATCAAGGATCATAGGACGAAAACCATAAAACTTTTAGAAGAAAATTTTTTTGGATCTTGGGTTAGGCAAATATTTCTAGAAAATTAAAAAAAAAACTAAAAATAAAAAAGAATAAGTGGAATTCATTAAAATTAAAATGTCCTGTGCTTCAAAAGACACTATTAAATAAATGAAAAGACAAGTCATAGGGAAAAAATATTTGTAAAACATACATCTAATAAAAGAATTGTGTCCACTATATATATAACAACCTCTCAAGATTCAATAATAAGAAAACAATCAACTCAATATAAAAATGGACAAGAGATTTGAGTAGACGCTTCACTGAAGATATATGGATGACAAATGGTTTCATGAACAGATACGAACTAATTTTTGCAGTCATTAATGCAAATCTATACAGGAGAACTACAATACAGAAAAATGTATTGCATACAGTAACAATTAATGTATGGATTAATAGCTTATTAGTCCATAGTGAGACATAATTACACTCACACTAGAATGACAAAAAAACAAAACAAAACATAAACACTAGCACTGGCACTGGCATTGCCATGTGCTGGCAAGGATGTGGAACAACTTACATGTTTTGATATTCTTATAAATATGTAAAATTGGGTAACTACCTTGGAAAAATTTTGGTAGTGTCTTATAAAGTTAAACATTTATATTTACCGTACTACCAAGTAAACCTACCCTTAACTATTATCTAAGAGAAATCAAAACTCATGCCCTCCCAAAGACTTATACACAAATATTTACAACAGGTTTATTCATGTTCACCAAAAAGTCTAAATCAATCTAAATCCATCTTGTATGAACTATCATAACACTCAAGTACATTTATAAAATAGACTTCTGTTAGCAATTAAAATGACCAAACTGCTAGTAAATACAACAACATGGATAAATCTCAAAAACATTACACTAAATGTATAAAGGGAGACACAAATTTGTACATACTGTGTGACCCAATTTATTTGACATCCTAGAAAAGGCAAAGCTATAGGGAAAGAAATCAGAAAAAAATTCTATAAGATATCCTCATATGCCTGGAAATATGCAATGTTCTATGAAATGGTAAAAGGGAAAGTGGAATATCAACAAAGAAAATATGGACCATCAGTCTTAAAATAAATTATTCCCTCAGTTTTAGAAAAAAATAGCTTATATTTAAATATAAAAAACTTTAACAAACATATTTTAAGAAAATTATTGAATTTGGATTTAATCTTTTCTGAGGATGCACCAGTTATAATTAACACCTTTAATACCATTTAAATGGTTTGCTCTATTTTTATTTTATAACTCTGCCATACAACTATCCAGTGTATAAGAGTGATTCAGTAGTTATAAAATATTTGAAAATTGGTTGATTGATAAAAAAGACATATTTTAATGATTTTTATTTTATAAATCACTTTAAAAATGTCAGTGTATAAGAAGGTATTGACATTAATGTTATAAACAAAGTCACTTATTATAAGAGATTATGTAATATCAAAAGACAGATTACTCTGGATTGTGATTTTAAATATATTTTCAAATTTGTTTTTATACCTTATTACCAAATATAAAGTTCATCAGGTAGAGAATGTGGACAAAGCTATTGCTGTCATGAAAAAAGCATAATCAAAGAAAAGGGACATATAAAAAAAGTGTATTTTATTAGAACCTCTAATATTTCTCAGTCTCCAGAATAGAATATATGTTATCTCCCTTTGCCTCTCTCTCATAAAGAACACTTGTGATGGCATTTAGGGACCATCCAGATAATCGAAGGTAATCTCATCTCAAAATTCTTAACTTAACTTACATCTGCAAAGCTCCTTTCTCCCAATAAGGTAACATAAACTCCAGGGATTAGAACTTGGCATCTTTGGGTGGCCATTATTCAAACTAACAACAGGCATATTGTGTGTAGCAGTGATCATTCAAACTATAGTAGCAGAAGAAATTACAAAGAGAAAGTTCATAAAGAAGGAAAGGAAAAGAACCAAATTCAGTATTCCTATAGTTCCCCAAATACTTGGGTAAGCAGAAAAGAAACCAGTGGGAGACACTAAAAATGCCAGGAGAGAATCAAAGGAAGAAGGCCAGAAAAAGAAAGTTGTAAAATAGGATCCAAGGGAGTAGAATGAATAGAGGGAGAAAAATGAAGAGATAAATGGCTAGAGCTACCTTAAAATTGAATTGCAAAATACAAAATAGCTTGAATATTTACACACACTAATTGTAATCCTAGGTCAGTCCCTAGTATTTGATTGTTTATAGATCAACCATTGGGAAAATATGACTGTCATCCCTGAAGCTAATATTAAAGCCAGGGGGTTAACTAGTAATTTTGGTACTAGAAAGGCAATGTTAAAATCACTTTTGTAATTTAGAAGTAGTTCACAATTGGGAAGTATTAAAATTTACAGCATCAAGGGGTTTCCTACTCAAACTAATCACAGTTACTAAGTAACTGCTGAAGTGAGGATGTCAGAACGTAGACATAATTAAATATTAAAATGACATAATCTCTTCAATTATTGTTGAAAGACTTTATACTGTTTACATTTCGGTTCATTGTGGCAAAGCCATGTGAAGGTAATTTAGTTAAGGCTCTCCTTAAAGATTAGGATGATTCTAGCTTTCATTCCTAACTCTATAACTCTGCCATTTCTTCAGCTGTCCAGTTATTTCACACATGCAGTTTCATTTTCTGCTTGCTACCACATGTAGAAATGTGCTTAATCAGTGTATAATTCTGTAAGCCTCTGTACATGACAGTATTTGTCCTAAAATTAAGTCTGGCATATTTTACACGGTGCTCCCCATGTCTTGATATTTTGAATTTAGGGATATCAAAGAAAAAACAAGAAAGTTGATATTCACTTGATCTAAGCCATTTGTTATTTTTTTTAGATTGTTATCATATCTAGTCTTAGTTTTCAACTTCTCAAACTGAAGAATCCAATTCTCCTGGGTCATGGGTGGGGAAACTTTTCATGTTGGAAGGCAGTATTAATTTAGCTGTAATCAAATAAGGCCACATTCAAGAAACTTCAATTAGATATACTTAAAAATATACATTACTTTGTAAGAATCTAACTACTATGTACTTAATAATTTCAAAAAATGAAATCTATTTGTTAATTTTAAAGTTAACTAATTTTTTAATGGCTTTGTCTATTTTTTATTGTAAAAGCATTTGAATATTTGGTTGCAGCTTTGAAGTCTGTAGTTTCAGTTGATCTTCTACATTGGTATCAGTCATTTTGTGACCGTAAGGGCTTCTTCATTTGGATTAGGTAGGAGAATGTAGATTCACAGCAATAAGTGGTTGAAAAGCAAGAAAGCATTTTTCAGGCATGTTGCTAAAGGTGTGGGTATTCTACTGTATTTTTCCATATTTCAATTGGATCTTTCTTAGCATCAAACAATGACTTTAAAATTTCATCTACTGAGAGCTCAATCAATTCCATCTGTGGTTCTTTAGGTGCCATGTGATATCAACGAAGTGAGGCTGAAATGCTGATTTAAGTGTAATGTCATGATTCTCAAAGTTAGTGAACCTTTCATTGTATTCTCCAATTAATAGCTCTATAACAGCTGTGTATTATTCAAATGATTCCCATTTTTCATCCTGTTCATTAATGACCTTTGCTAACTGGGGGAAATGTTTATGCATAATTTCCTTTTGAAGAACAAGTGTTTTTAAAAAGATAACTTTTTTCAAAATGTTTGAAATTTTTACCACATATCATATATAGACTTAGTTTTATCCTGCAAAGAAATATTCAAGTCATTTTGATTTGACATATCACACAGAAATGCTGCATTCCTATAGAAATCTTCTTTCAATAATTCACACTGCTGATTCTGTTCTTCACAAAATTTAACTAGCTGTTCTTGCAGAGATAAAATTTTGGCTAACACTTGTCCCTGCAATAGCCAACACACTTTAGAATGATACAGCAAATCCACACTGAATACCTCATCGTTCAACTTTAGCATATTACAAAACTGATGATGCCGTGTAGCATTTGCACAGATATAGCTAACAATACTTATAACTTGCTGAAAAGTGTCACTTAAAATAGAAGCTTTAGCACAGAGATTTTGTTGATGCAAGATACAATGAAAAATGAGAGCATCTGGATCTATTAATACTGTTTTTATCTGTGCAATAAACTCTTCATGTTTTCCTGTCATGGAAGGTGCACCATGTGTACATAAACTCACTAAGTTTACCAAATTCAGTCCAATTTCATGACATTTATCTTGAAAGTTGTTGAAGATATCCATTCCCCATGTTCTGTTCACAAGAGTACCCAAAGCAAGTAACTCTTTGTAGCAAAGAAAATCTTCTGTTATGACCTGAATGAAGTATAAAACCAGCACTGAGTCAATCAGTTGACTCATCCAAAGCAATTGAGTAATACATATTTTCCTTTTGAAGTATTACATGAAATTGTTCTGTTAAGTTGAAGGCTAATTCATGCTACTGATCAGTTATGGTTCTCCCTGGAAGAGGCAGTTGTTTGTACTTTGAAACATTATCAGGGTCTAAGCATCCTACAACCTCAACAATGCATTCTTTCACAATTTCTGCATCAATGAATGGCTTCCCTTTTTTCCTGAGTATATAAGCTACTTTATAATTTGCTTCAGTGGCATTATTTCCAGGTCTTATTGCTGCTTGAAAGAATTGTCTTTGCTTTTGCTTCTCATTGCTTCATTTCTGCAATACAACCTTTTGTGTCTCTCCCTCTAATTTAAAATATTTGTGGTCCTTATGTGCGTTATAATGCTGATGATCATTGAATTTCTTTAATGTTGATATTGCAGTATCACAAAGCAAGCAAATCATCTTATCTTTAGCAGAAACAAGATGATATTGCAATTCCCAATCCTCATTAAAAAATCTGTTTTCCTCCTTCAGTGTTCTCTTGGTCTTCTTTGACATGATGGACTGTTAAACAGACAGAATTAAAAAATACTGTCGATCTGTGCAACTATTCACAAATTCCACTTCAAACAGAAGCACAATGCACCATTGCCAAAAGCTGATAACAGACTGGGTACTCTAGCCAACCGGGCTCATGCAGTAGTGGCGCCAGTCAGGCAGGGAAGGTTAGAACTAAATCATGAGTGTAGCAGCTGTTAATTTATCCCTTATGTCTTACTAATGTTTTAATTGTGCCAGTCAATCTGGGAGGATTATTTCATTGAAGCTTATTTTATTCTTTGGTATTTTAAACACATTCATTTTAAAAATAAAATAAAAATATAAAAGACAAACCAAAATGTGTTAATAAAAGTAAAAGGATTTTTACTGTAAAATGTGGATTCAGTCAAAAGGCTGCACTTAAGGACCTAGAAGGCCAATGTGGCCTTAAGGCTGCAGGTTCCTCACCCCTGTCCCAGGTGTACTCTTATGGTAGCAAATCATATTCTTCAGTTATTATAAACTTGACTAAATGTTCTTTATTATTTATTGATTGATTGATTTGAGATGGCCTTGCTCTGTTGCCCAGGCTGGAGTGCAGTGGTGCGATCACAGCTCACTGCAACCTCGAACTCCTGGGCTCAAACAATCCTCCTGCCTCATCCTCCTGAATAGCTAGGACAGTAGTCATGCACCACCACACCTGACTAATTTTTTTTTTTTTTAATTTTTGTAGAGACAGGGTCTTGCTGTGTTTCCCAGGCTGGTCTCGAATTCCTAGCTTCCTAGCCTCAAGCGCTTCTCCTGCCTTCGTCTCCAAAAGTGCTACATGTAATACATGCAATACATGTAATATTGCAACAATTTATTCCTGTCTTTTGGTTCTAATTAACCTCCCAAAAGTGCTGGGATTACAGGCGTGTGCCACCACTCCTGACTAAAATTTTTTTTTTTTTATTAAAGGTATACTAAAATTTTTTTCATTTATTTTGGAACTTAATGGATTATTTTAATTTTATAAAAATTCCAGCCACATTTTAAACTTTTTTTATATTATCCCCATACAAAATAGGGAGAAACATGCTTATTCTTCTACCAGAAATGGCTCAAATCCTTAAAAAAAAGAGTCACTGGCTTCTAAGCAGAGGCTCAGATTGGACACAACAAAAGTGCTTATTGGGGAGATGGATTATTAAGGGACCATCATGAAAATATGTACTAACTCTAGGTATCCCAGGTAGGAAGAGAATCAGATGTGTACAGCACCACTAAAAAGGCTAGGTTTATGAAATTTAGAAAGCCCCTGGATGTTTTTATCATTTATTTTATTTGCCTGCAATTTCACAGTGGAAGATCCATGGGAAGAACTGTAAAACCTTAGCAAAACCCAGTATCAGATACCTGTGTAAGCCACATACCTGTCTAAAGCTAACACCCGAGAATAATGGTTTGTTTTTAAGTCTCAGGTTTCAAATCTAACATTAATCACTCTAATTGGCCCAATATAAGAACCCTCCTTGCAAAGAAGACTGGGAAATGTAGTTTCCAGACTTTTACCCCTTAAAATACAGAGAATAACTTATACAGTATTCAGCACATGGTTTGAAATATGATGATCAAACGTGTTCAATTTAGTCGTAACAAAGAGGTGATCATTCTCATTTGATTTAATTTGTTATTTTGATCAAAATATGATTGTTATATCACAGAGTAAGTACAACTATAACACAATTCAAAATAATAAACTAATTGTACTTTTAAGAGTTCTATAGGATTTATTATACAAAATTTTTTCCTCCTTTGGTAAGAAGGAGGGTGGTTGTGCCAGCCCTCTCTATCCAACAGCTTCCATGTGGACCCGCATTTCTGGCTTATAAATTGTTCCTGGATTTATTTATTTGCTGGTGTTTGTCTATAGTAGTTTCTATTACTTATTTTGTTTTTATTTTTATATTTTATATGTGTACACATGATTTTATTTTTGGCCATTCTGTATGTTTATCATCTCTGTTTATAGAACTATTATTTAAAACTGTGTGTGATATTCAAAATAAGACATAAAAACTGTCATTTCAAAATATCACTGCATTTGACATTACATAGTAATTTAATTTTTAATATTTCAATAATTTATCTGTTAAAAGCCATAGATATGGATTGATCTTTTCCAATGGCTCCAGACCACTTTATTTTTCAGTTAACATATGGCTTATTTTCATATAACAACACAAAATTTATATTGCTAATGAATTAGAAAACATAAATCAAAGCAGGCATGAATATGAACATGTTGCTTTAGAATCCTCAGAATAATTACCTTCTTTCTGTTTTCAAAATTATGTCTAGTTTTTACTAATGAATTGGATAGAAAAAAAAATCTGGATTCTGCTTAATTCTTTCTTGAGTACCATTTATGTGTATACATATATAAGAAAACTTGCTCCTCCCTACAATTTATCATTAGCCACAAAGATGAAATTATACAGAAAGAGTAAATTATACATAGACTATGATTACATAGTCACTGAGGCTGATGATTTGTTTCCAAACATTTCTGTGGCCCTATTTATATGATATACATCAAATCCAAAACTTGACGAACAAATGGCTTTTTGACAAAATACATGTAATATTGCAACAATTTATTCCTGTCTTTTGGTTCTAATTAACCTACCTAAATCTCAATACCAACAAATAAATAATTTTAGATCCTTTTCTCTGCAACTTTTGCCACTGTTTGGAAAATTTAATTAAATAAAGGTTATTTTCTCAGCAGTTTGTATTTCATTATCCTTTGATCTTAACTTGTGTGACCAAAATATTCCAGAAGATGTATGAAAGTTTGACAAAAAAAGACACCTTATTAACAAGAAAGACACACTCTCTAAATGGATGGATGAAGACAGATTTCATCACAAGTAAAAAAAATATTTAGTATATCTTAATATAATTTCCAACTCTGAACCATTTTAAGATTGTCCTGTTAAAAAAAAAAAAAAACTTGAAGCATTGCAATTAGTTACGACTATTTTTTCTATCTCCTATTTCTTCTAATATAGGTAGTCAAACACATTGTGATGCTATAGGAACAACACCAATCCGGAGTTAGAATTCCTGATTTCAAAATGTGATTCTGCTTCTCTGATGACCTTGGAAAAAAAATCACTTATTTTTTCTCCAGTCTCATTTCAAAGAACCATCATAAACTTGAAATGAGATAATGTCTGTTAAACTTCTTTATGAATGTGGGAAATCTAAAAATAGGATACATTTTTGAACTTTTATGGTCAGTAACTGACCCAATGGAAATGGGTTAACAAGTCATTTTAAGTATGTATTCAACCCAAATAATGGGATAAATTATCAGGGTTATTTAAGAATTTCATGTCACGACAGAGATACAGGAATTGTGCACGATGTAAGATGAATTAGATAAAACAGTAATCCTTGCAAAAGCCACATGGTGTTGGTCACATCTGACTCTCACCTGCTAAAAATAAAATGTAATTTCTTTAAATCTGGCCCAATCTTCTAGGGAGTCAGAATTAGTAAAATACTTTCTCAAAGCAAGTTCTTCATACTTGAAAGGTAAATTGCCTCTCCCGGGGCACAATAAGGAACCAATATACCTGAGAAAAGGTAATTTCTCAGGGAGTCTCTTCCAGAAGAACTGGCTAAGCAATAAAAACTTTTATGAACCCAATCTTTTCAGGAAATCAAGTTTAGTAAAGACAAAATTCACATTATATTTTCCTTCAAAACTTAAAATCTAATTTTGCTTATAAATGTGTGCTTTAATATAATGGTAAATTCATTCACAAATTGGCCATTTTTTGGACACTATACTCAAGACATAGTGCTAATTACAGTTGATACAAACTTGAATCATGCTTAAGTGTTTTCCTCAAATGGCTTAAAAGTTATAATGTCATGTTGGGCCAGCCCAATGGGCTATGGGATATATAACATGATATACATATTCCATATCACAAATAGAGTTGGTTTCCCATAACATTCTAACAATCATTGTGTAATACAGTTTGCTTTCAATCTGTTGTTTTCATTTTGATTTTTATAAATTTGATTGTATATATTTAAGGTATACTGTACAACATGATGTAATACATATAGATACATATAGATCGTAAAATGGTTACTATAGTGGAGCAAATCAACGTACCCATCTTCTCACAGTTACCAATTTTTTGTGTGTGGCAAGAGCAGCTAAAATCTACTCACTTAGCAAAATTCTTGAATGCGGTTCTCATGTTATACGTTAGATCTCTGGATATGTTCAACCTACATATCTGCTACTTTGTTTTCTCTGACCTACATCTCCCCATTTCCTCCCTGTCCCCCCGCCCGCCCAGGGTATCTACTGTTTTATTCTCTATCTCTGTATATTGGCCTTTTTTAATGTTTAGATTCCACATATAAGTGAAATCATGCAACGTATTTCGCTCTGGGTCAGGCTTATTTCACTTAGCATAATGTCCTCCAGGTTAATCCATGTCGTGGCAAATGGCAGCATAACATTGATAATGTTCTTGTTTAAGGCTGTACAAATATATGTGTGTATATATATACACACACTCACACACACACTTATACCATACCATCTTTATCCATTTCTTTGTCAACAGACACTTCTTAGATTGTTTCCATACCTTGGCTATTGTGAACAATGCTGAAGTGAACATGGGAGTGCAGATACCTTTATGAGGTGGAGATTCCATTTCCTCTGGGTATACACCCAGAAGAGAGATTGCAGAATCATATGGTAGTTCTAATTTTAGTTTATTTAGGAACCTCCATACTGTTTTCCATAATGGCTGTACTAAGTTACATTCCCACCAACAGTGTACTCGAGTTGCCTTTTCTCCACACCCTCACCAACACTTATCTTTTGTATTTTTAATAATAGTCATCCTAATGAGTGTGACATAATATTTCATAGTGGTTTTGATGAGTGATGTCGAGCAACTTTATTACACCTGGTGACCATTTTTATGTCTTCTTTGGAGAAATATTTTTGACTTTGCAAAGATCTCTTTATCTTCTTGATAATAGTCTTAAGTATTACCAAATGCACTGAATTAACTAATAAATTATGATAAATTGAAAGTCACTTGAATATGATTATAAAACATATACATGCAGATATGTGTGTTTATTTATATATAAAAACACACATATGTATATTGTGGGTGTGTAGGCTTTCAAGTCACAAAAATAAGTCACCTTTGTTAGGGAAAGAATTCAATGGAAAAAAATAATTTCTGGAAGTATTAATATACATTATTTCTTGTCTCTGGGTGGTTTAGAAAGCCCATTAAACATACACATTAACAATATTAATTAAAGATGTTGAGCCATTCTAAAATAAAGAAAATATATATTTGAATTAGAATGATTCAGAATTTTCTAAACTTAATTGACTAAGGTATATTATGACTTCAGGCCAATTGTATGGACTTTGTGAAACTCTTTTACAGTGTCATGGAATTTATCTTCAAGCAACAAACTGCTCTATGGCAAGACAGGGACCTTGCATATTTTAAAGTACATTTAAGATACAATGCAATTTGGCATATTAAAGATGTAGATTAATATTCTGGACCATCACTTCTGAGTAATATGGGAAAAGTATTATCTCTCTGAACTGCAGTTTTCATAAGTGTGCAGAGAAGTTAATGATACATAGCTCAAAAGATGGCTATTTTATATGTGAAATCTATTCTCTCAATACCTCATACACAGCAGTTAGTAGTAGTCAACTAACACAAGTTCATTTATCCCTCACTTAACTTGTTAGATTCTAATTTGCCATTTTAAATATACACAAATCTGCCTCTTTGCCTTAGTAACTTGCCCCACAACCCTACTGCATATTCCACCCAGTAAATAAAATATGGATGCACAAGGATTAAACGAGGGAGGATAAGACTTGAGCAAAGTGACCTTTGACAATATGTTTGATCTTAATATTTTAATTCTTCCTAATTAATAAAAAGAGAAATTAAGTGGAGAATAAATGTTGTCATCTCTCAAATATCTGGAACACACCATAGATATATCTGAAGCTCCTTACAGACATAAAAACTCTGTCTTTTAAGAACATAATATAAAAATAGAGATAGAAATAAGGATTGGGATAGGAATACATACACGTATGCACACACTACATATGTGATACATAAAAGGAAACTAGATAAGTAAAATTTATAATCCACTATATACACACAACATAGAAGAAGTGGTATCCACCGTACAATTCTTACCTTGCTGTATTCTGTTCGTTATGTTGTCATTTTTGTGTGACTTCTAAGGAATCGAAGTTCAATTCTCCTGGTGTACACCACTGCCTTGGCTACCCTCTAAAATTAGGCTCACATAACTAACTATGTAGTTTCTAGATTAATATTCTGTCACAATTGTGGGATCATAAGAGCTGTGAATAAAGTCACAGTGGTTTGCCTTCATTACTATTGACTTCAAATCTTTAGAGCTTTGGCTTTTGGGATAGAAATTGTTAGCTTAACCCCTAATGGATATTCTGTCTTATTAGTAAGAAAATGTTTAGCTGTGCAAGTGGACAACACTATATTTCCTATTTCCATTGCAGCTATTTATTTTTGTGTGACTAATTCTGGACACATTGAAGGGCTATAAACAACATCATAATTAGTTTCTTACAGGGAAGGTTTGGGGTATTTTGTCCTTCATGCTGGGGGGAATAAGTGTTTAATGTTGAGCCATAATGGTTCATGCAAAGAAAAGCAACAATTTAGGGATGGTAGAGAACAGAGATAGCTATATCCTGGATCCCTGGATGACCATATGGAGCAAAGCCATTATTTCACTTGTTCTTCCTACTTACAGATTGATATCTATGAGTGACATAAACTCAATTTAAATCAGGGTTATTTTGGCTCACAGTTATACATGCAGCTGACCCTATATCTGCCTACTAAGTGATACCTCATTTTTTTTACTTACCCTATATGAAATACTAAAACATGCATTTAGCCAACTTATAGGCAGTATACAATGGATGAATAAATATGAGATTCTGAGGTTTCTGGAACCAACTGTCCATTTATAGGAAATACAGAGCATAGAATAACTTGTTAAAACAATTCTATGGTATATTCAGCAAAATCAACAATATTGAAACTCTGCAAGATAAATCACTCAGTTTGGCGCACAGATAAATGGTAAGAATTTTTAAAAAGTGTGTGTGTCTGGGGGAGAGTTTGTAGCTGTAGATATTGAAGGACATAATCAATAAAATGCAATAAGTGGATCTTGTTTGGATTTTGATTTCAGCAAATCATCTATGAATTTTATATGAATTAATAGGGGAAATTTAAATAATAACTAGGTATATGAAGATATCAAGGAATCATTGTTTATTTTCCTTTAGATGTTATAATAGTACAATTGACCCTTGAACAGCATAGGTTTGAACTGCATGGGTCCGTTTATACGTGGATTTTCTTCCACTCTGAGACACCAAGACCAACCCCTCCTCTTCCTCCTCCTCTTCAGCTTACTCAACATGAAGAATATGAGGATGAAGACCTTTATACTGACCCACTTTCACTTAATGAATAGTAAATATATTTTTCTTCCTTATGATTTTTTAATAACATTTTCTTTCCTCTAGATTATATCATTATAAGAATATTGTATAAAATATATATAACACACAGAATATGTGTCAATCGGCTGTTTGTTACCAGTAAGGCTTCTGGTCAACAGTAGGCTATTAGTAGTTAAGTTTTGGGGGAGTAGAAAGTTATATATAAATTTTGGACTGCATAGGATTTTGGCCTCTCTAGTTCCCACAGTGTTCACAGGCCAACTGTATTATAACTATGCTAAAACAAAGCCAATATGTTTTACAGATACATTGTGAAATTTTAAGAAGAAATTGTATAATGTGTGGGATGCTTCAAAATAATACCGAGAAGGTGGAAGGCGAGGTTTCATGGAAGAACAACATTTGTCATGAGATGAGAAGTGTTCTGAAGCTGAATAATAGCAATATAAGAGGTTAATTATACTTTCATTTATACTTTTGTAGATGTTTGAATTTATCTATAATTAAAAGTTTTAAAATGACATAAAGTGTATGCTTTGGGGTAAGATTTCTAGATTTCTAGTCTTAGTTCAACCTCTTACAAGCTGTATAACCTTGGAAAAATTTACTATCTTTTTATTTTGTATTATATATCAATGAAATAGGAATAATAGTTCTCATATAATTGTTATTAAGAATATATTAGCTCATATTTTTAAAGCATTTAGCATATTAGGAATCAATAAATATTGACTTTGATTTGCATTTACTCAGTGTTATTCATAGGTGCTTTGTGAGCTAGTTTAGTAAGCTAAGTATCATTTATAAGAGTTTTTATGGAAAAATGAGTTATAAACTCAAACACAAATTAATTTGGGTGATATAGCCTATTTATAACTTTGGAATTGCTAGAATTATAGTAACTATAAATAAGTGCTTTACATTTTTCAACATAAATTGAAACATTGATAGATTGAAGCTTCTTTGATTATCCTATGGCAAAAATAAATAAGTCACTTAGCAAAGGGATTATTTTAAACTTAAATGATGATTCAATAAAACTTCACTGATGTGAATATTTTAGCAGGAGAGTGATGCAAATAAATTCATGTTTCATATATGTCTCAGGGATTTGTATAAAATAAATGCACCTGATATTCTCCTCTCTTCTTCTTCTTCTTCTTTCTTTTTTTTTTTCTGTTAGTTTGTTTGATATGTAGAATCCACAGTGTCTACTAATCATCCAAAATGGAAGAATTAAGGCTGTGATAGACCTATTGAAAAAGTGTTCATTGATGTACATTTTGCAAATTCACATTAAACAATTGTGTCTGAAGAAGGTTGTTTTCCTCTTTATAAGCATAAAATAGTAATGGAAACTTTTGTCTTATTCTCCTCTTATTAAATAAACACTTTTGATAGCCAGTTATACCAATAGGCATATAAATACAAGATTTCCAATAAACTCTTTATATTCACATGTAGTAGACACTTTTCAACTCTTTTCTTGTATAATTTCTTAAAAGAATTTAATCCTAAAAATCTTTCTGAAATACATTCTTCTCTTGACTTATATATGATCGCCTAATTCTTTTCTTCCACCTAATTTGCTATTCCTTCTTATACAGCTTCTTTGTTCTGCTCTTTTTATGTCATAATCTTTAAGTGATGGTGATATTTCCTATATGATACAATATATGGTTCTCTTGTGTCCCCTCTTTAGAGTAGCTGCCTGAGAAACCCGATCACAGTCTACATCCAAATTCATACGCCCGTGACCTCGCATGCTTATCTTATCAAGACTATTTTTCAATGTTCATAATCATGTATTCAAGCATAATTCCCCCAGACAAAGCACAAAATTCTCCCTAATATTTGTACTTTCAACTTAACTTCTCCATCTTGTCATCTTGTGAAATAGCCCATCTCTTCATGTAGTTGCTCTGGAAAGAAGAAGACGACATGGACATTTTTTACTTCTTGACTGTGTTAGTTTTCATAGCTAAGCACTACTAGATGATAATTTTACACATATCTCATGTTAGTCTCTTTTCTGTATTGTCCAGACTCCATTCCAGGCCTCCATACCCTTTCGTTAGGGTGCAATGCCTTCACAGCTGTTTTTTTCTGAATTCATCTTACCCTTTTCTAACTCACTCACTGCTGCTGGAGTGGTTTTGCATAAGTGTAGATCTGCCACTTGTCTGTCTTACAAACCTTTCCTGGCCCCTGATTGCTTTCAGAATAAAGTTAAAACTTTTCAACTTTATATCTAAGACTTTAAATAAACAATCTCCCTAATTCTGCTCAGTGTCACGGAATCCGACAGGACACATTGTTCTCCTCTGAACGCATTTAGCCCTTTTACATTCCCCTGCCTTTGTTCACATTATTCAATTACCTAGATCATCCACTTTCTTCTTCTCTTTGAAAACATCTACTGTTTTACTGAGAAGTAAATCCAACAGCATTCTCACTTTGGAGGATGTGCTAATATCTACCAGATGCTAGAGGTCACCCCCATGCTTTCCTTCTCTGTCCCCTTGTAACCCAATGCTGTCACAATACACACATGATATCCATCATAATTACTGACTTTCTTCTGCTCAGCCACACAGGACTATAGATTTTTAGTAGCAAAAATCTTGTTTATTCATCTGTAAATACTATTCATCTTAAAAAGTGCTTGATTTAAACTAAAGCCCAGTCATGTTTGTGGCTCTAAATTTATCACAATATGGTTAGCAAAAGAGATATTCCCATTATTAAGATAATTCACCCAGGGTTCAGAATTCTTATATATGTTTCACAAGGTCAGAGAATATGTTTTAACATTTAGATTCAAATTCTTAATTTTATATCTTAGTTTAGTAAACTTACCATTATTATCATCCTTTTTCACTCACAATTTTTGAAATAGTTATATTTTTTTTCTTCTTTGGTGTTATCCATTTTTTTACACTAATGTGGGCCCTTCAAATTGATTTTCTTTCTAGCTGAAATAACAAGGCCACATTATCTAAAAATCTTTAAATTGCTGAGTTTTAGTTATTTTTACATACTCTAATGCTACAGAAGAGTTTGGATATAAATCAACTTTTTCTTTGATAAGTTGGGGGCAAGAGTTCATAGGAAGTGTGTGGTCAGTCTTAGCTACTAAGTTTAGAATTATCTGTTATCTTTGGTCAATTTACCAAAAAAAAAAATCTGACTCAGGTGCCCTAATAAGCTGAAAGAGGAACCTGTCACTTCCAAGCACTTTCATTTTTTCAAAGAAAAGACTGATTTAATAGTAAAGGCTCAGCTAACTTATTATAAAGTTTATTTCCAAACTTTATTTCTTTTACAAAGTTAATCTCAATGTGTATGGTCTTTTACTAAACATGAAGAGCAATAGGAAACACATAAAGAATTGTTCATGGAAATTATTTTTTTTATTAACCATACAACTTTCCATTTTGTTAGATAATGTTTAATCCAATGAAAAAATTTGTTTATGTAAAACAAGAAAATTCTGACAGTTTTGCGTTATTACCATATAGTAATAGTAATTTCTTTGTGTAGTTTTACAAGCTACCCAAAATGTAAAAATTAAAAAGGAAATCTAAAATTGTTTTCATAATTGCTGCAATATTAAAATTAATGTATATCTTCCCATAGTTGTAATTTTTATGAATAACATTCACTCATGTGTATGTTTCTTTTAAAAATGTGGCCTTATTATCTATAGCTATTCTTTATGTATAATGAACTCCATTTCACTCTAAGCATTTGGACAAAACTTATTTTAAAAATGGGTTAACTTTTTAGATACTTTTTCTCTGTGAATGTGGGTAGACTACATATCCCATTTTCCTTAACAGGAGAGCTCAAGTAACTGTGTTCTGCCCATGTGACGAGTGTAGGTCTCTAGCACAAATGATCTGTTCTCCTTCCTCTTCTACTCTACAGAAGACCCAGGGGAAAACTCTAAGCCCCAAGGGGAAGTTCCATCATATTCAAACTCTTAGATTATATTCATTATACCCATTATATTGAAACTCTTAGGTCTTCCCAAAGGGGATGTTTTAATATATTCAAACTCTTAGGGTGACTGCTTGCAAAAGAACTATCTTAAGGAGCTACCCAGAGTAAGATAGCATTGTGTTAATTCACTGACAGTGTGGGATTGTTTGTTGTATTATTTAACATATTTTGTGTCACTAATAAAAGCAGATTACTAATGTGACCCACAAACAAATACAAACATATACTAAACCACATAGTAAAACTTACCTACAATGACTTAGATGTCAGACCATGTGTCCACTTAAGCTCTAGGGGCAGAGGATAGAAACCAGCATGTTAGAATGTGTGTTGTTTGTTACTAGGTATGTATAACACAACATAGTTAGACAGAGATGAGTTGAAAAAGGAATTGGCCAGTTGGAAAACATAAACGGAAGTGAGTAGAAAATCACATGAAATGAAGGGCCTTGAGGGATTGGAAAACTGGTTGCTTATACACTCCAAGCAGTACTACATCAGATTGAAAATTATTTTGAGTGACAAATATTTAAGATTCAGTCTTGAATCAAAGAGCACATTAAGGAGTTAGCCTTCCCATTCGAACTTATCTTAGACAAAATCCAGATAACCCATAGATAAATCAGGTAACCTCAAATACACCCTTTAAGTACAAAAAAAATGTAGTGGGATGAGTGCTAACAAGCAAAGCAATAAATCAGCCTTAAAAATTCATTCTAAGGGAAAAAGGAAAAACCTTTAGAAGTGATGACTAGCATGTTAAATTGATTGGAAACAATTAATTCCAGCACATACTAAGATTTTGAGTTGATAGTACTGTCTAAACAACCACAAGGCCACCTCTGTTTGCCTGAAAAGCAATCTTAAGGGCCCTGAATTTGCTCCAGCAGGAAGTACTCTATCAATGCAGTGTAGTGCCACTGGAAGTTTACTTCACAAGGCTTACTTCTGAAAGACCCAAACAGAATGGTACCCAAGGGCAAAGTCACAAGTCATGGAGAACAATGAACCGAGGAGTTTCTGGCAGACAGCAGCATCAGGTTTTTCTTTTTTTAATTGACAAATAGGAACTGTACATGTTTATAGGATACAATATGAGGTTTTGATACATCTACACATTTTGTAATGATTAAATCTGGGTAATTATTATATTCATTACCTCAAACATTTATCGTTTCTTTGTGATGAGAACAGATCTGCACAGTTGAATGATCATAGTTAATACTACTAATAATAATGTATTGCGTATTTTAAAACAGCATCAGTTTTAATCAAGTTAAAAGACTTTCACATCCCATGTCCTGCAGGATTCCAGAATTGGTAGGGATCAGTACATTCCTGTGTGTTTCCCATTATTCTTCATTTGAAACTAGAGTTTGAAACCATTATATGTTGTCGGCATGGTAGAAGAGTGGGTGGATGGATAAAGATAATTTGTCGTTTTAGTTCATATAATGCCAAACCATAATAAGCAATATGTGACTGATCCCTACAAGACCTTAGACTTTGAAATGGTTTTGATGACTTGATAAAGCTTTTTTTTTCTTTTTACTGTGCCAACTCCTGTCTATTGATATCTTGCAAACTTCCAATCCCCTTTTCACTTTGTCTCTGTGCCGCAGAGGCAAAACATTCAGACATTATACTTCTAAATCTCCCTTGCTAGTGAGAACTGGTTTAGATTCCGCTACTAATAAGAGACACGCTCATGAGAAAGGAATATGTGTGAGGAGAGAGCAGACCTGAGTTTTGAGTAGCTTTTGATTTAGCACACACAGATCACTAGTGTTACAGGCAATTGTTGTCACGAAAGAGACTCCTTGAAACTCAGAAACTTTCTGATTTTTCCAAGTGAGCAGCAATTCTTCCTGACATTTGCACCCCTAGATCTTTAAAAATTTTTAAGCATATAATTTCCTGTATTAAATTCCTTTTATAAATTCTGTAGAGGTTTTGATTTCCTGATTGTTCCTGATTGTTCCTGATTGACACACATCCCTGGCAAAGGGTATTTAATATAAGTGTGTAAGAAGAGGTAAGCAGATATTTTATGTCGAGAAAGGAGAAATGTGGTGGCAGACCCTCACTAACTGCTTACCAAGCCATTCTCCTTTTGCTCTTAACACATTGACTAACACACTAGGAAAAAATTTTTTTTTCCTTGGGGCCACCATGTTTTATTTACGAAAATAGAACTAAATGATAATGGGGACGCAAGTTATCAAAATCTGTGGGATACAGCAAAAGCAGTCCTGAGAGGAAAACTTATCGCCCTAAATTCCCACATCCAAAAGACAGAAAAGTCACAAATCAGTAAACTAATGAATCATCTTAAGGAAATGGAAAAGGAAGAGCAAAGCAATCCTAAAACCAGCAGAAGAAAAGAAATAACCAAAATTAGAGCAGAATTAAATGAAATCGAGAACAAAAGAACAATACAGAAGATCAATGAAACGAAAAGCTGGTTCTTTGAAAAGATAAACAAAATAGACAGGCCACTTGCCAGGTTGACCAGAAGCAGAAAGGAAAGGACTCTAATAAGCTCAATTAGAAATGAAAAAGGAGAAGTCACAACTGATACCATGGAAATATAAAACATCATCTTTGAATACTACAAAAATCTCTATGCCCACAAACACGAAAACGTGGAGGAAATGGACAAATTCTTAGAAACACACTACCTCCCTAGGCTCAACCAGGAAGAAACAGAATTTCTAAACAGACCAATATCAAGCACCGAAATTGAAGCAGTAATTAAAAATCTACCCACAAAAAGAAGTCCCGGACCAGATGGGTTCACACCTGAATTCTACCAAGCCTACAAAGAAGAACTGGTGCCTATACTGCAGAAATTATTTGAAAATATCCAGAAGGATGGAATCCTCCCAAACTCATTCTACGAAGCCAATATCACCTTGATACCAAAGCCAGGAAAGGACACAACAAAAAAAGAAAACTACAGACCAATATCCCTTATGAATATAGATGCAAAAATTCTCAATAAAATCCTTGCAAACCGAATTCAAATGTACATCAAAAAAATAATTCACCATGATCAGGTGGGCTTCATTCCCGAGATGCAGGGATGGTTCAACGTACGCAAATCTATAAATGTAATTCACCATATAAATAAAAGCAAGAACAAAGATTATATGATCCTTTCAATAGATGCAGAAAAGGCTTTTGACAAAATCCAGCATCCTTTTATGATAAGAACTCTTAACAATATAGGCATAGATGGCTCATTCCTAGAAACTATTAAAGCCATATACGATAAACCCACAGCCAATATCATACTGAATGGGGAAAAATTGAAGGCATTCCCCCTTAAAACTGGCACCAGACAAGGGTGTCCACTATCTCCACTTCTTTTCAACATAGTGCTGGAAGTCCTGGCCACAGCAATTAGACAAGACAGAGGAATCAGAGGCGTCCAGATAGGGGCAGAAGAGGTTAAACTTTCACTATTCACAGACGATATGATATTATACATAGAAAACCCCAAAGATTCAACCAAGAGATTACTGGAATTGATAAATGAATTCAGCAAAGTCTCAGGATACAAAATTAATACACACAAATCCATAGCCTTCATATATGCTAATAACAATCAAGCCGAGAAACAAATTAAAGATGCTATACCTTTCACAATAGCAACAAAGAAAATTAAATATTTAGGAATATATCTAACTAAGGAGGTCAAAGACCTATATAGAGAGAATTATGAAACACTGAGAAAGGAAATTGCAGAGGATGTAAATAGATGGAAAGCCCTACCATGCTCTTGGATAGGCAGAGTCAACATAGTAAAAATGGCTTTGCTACCTAAATTAATTTACAGAATCAATGCAATCCCTATCAAAATACCAACATCATTTTTGCTGATCTAGAAAAAATAATTCTACGCTTTGTGTGGAACCAGAGAAGACCCCGTCTAGCCAAAGCAATCTTAAGCAAAAAGAACAAATTGGGAGGCATCTGTCTACCAGACTTCAAACTATACTACAAGGCTATAGTAACCAAAACTGCATGGTATTGGCACAAGAACAGACACGTAGACCAATGGAACAGGACTGAGAACCCAAATATAAAACCAACCTCATACAGTCACCTGATCTTTGACAAATTCCAGAAAAACGTACACTGGGGAAAAGAATCCCTATTCAACAAATGGTGCTGGGAAAATTGGATGGCCATCTGTAGAAGACTGAAAGTGGACCCACACCTCTCACCTCTCACAAAAATCAATTCACAATGGATAACAGATCTAAACCTAAGACATGAAACCATAAGAATTCTCGAAGAAAACGTTGGAAAAACTCTTATGGACATTGGCCTAGGTAAAGAATTTATGAAGAAGACCCCCAAAGCAATCACAGCAGCAACAAAAATAAATACATGGGACCTGATCAAATTGAAAAGCTTCTGCACAGCCAAGGAAACTATCACTAGAGTGAACAGACAACCTACAGAATGGGAGAAAATATTTGCATGCTACACCTCTGATAAAGGGTTGATAACCAGAATCTATACAGAACTTAGGAAAATCAACAAGAAAAAATCAAACAACCCTATTAAAAAATGGGCAAAAGACATGAAAAAAACTTTTCCAAAGAAGACAGAATGATGGCCAGCAAACATATAAAAAAGTGCTCAACTTCTCTAATCATCAGGGAAATGCAAATCAAAACCACAATGAGATATCACTTGACTCCAGTGAGATTGGCTCATATCGAAAAATCCCCAAATAACAAATGTTGGCGGGGATGTGGACAGATAGGAACACTCATACACTGCTGGTGGGACTGCAAATTAGTACAACCTCTATGGAAAAGAATATGAAGATACCTCAAAGAATTAAAAGTAGAATTACCATTTGATCCAGCAATCCCACTACTGGGTATTTATCCAAAAGAAAAAAAGACATTTTATAATAAAGACATCTGCTCTCGAATGTTCACAGCAGCACAATTCACAATTGCAAAGTTGTGGAAACAACCCAGGTGCCCATTAATACACGAGTGGATCAATAAAATGTGGTATATGTATACCATGGAGTATTACTCAGCAATAAGGAACGACAGTGAATTAACACATCTGGTATTATCCTGGTTGGAGCTAGAACCCATTCTTCGAAGCGAAGTGTCACAGGATTGGAAAAACAAGCACCACTGGTACTCACCATCAAACTGGTACTAACTGATGAACACTTACATCACACAGGGCAAGAACATTCATCTGAGGGCGGGCGGGTGGGAGGGGGGTGGAAGGGATGGGAAAAACTCTCACTGAATGGATGTGGGGAGCACAGTTTGGGAGACGACCACGATTGTGGCTCTGACACGGGCAGAACAGGGGCAATGTGTATGGCCAAAGTGTTGTACCCCCATGATATTCTGAAATTAAAAAAATAAATTAAAAAAAAAATAAATAAATAATAAAAAAAACCCAAAAAAAACAAAAAAACTCTGAAAACAAAACAATCCTTTTTAATTTAATGAAAAATTTGTTATTTTTTATTGTTTTCTGTGTGTGAGTTATATGCAACTTGAAAAGTAGTTCGCGCAGCTACCAAGGTAAAGAGACGTGTGAGTTACACATGCTTCATGAGGCCCCGGGCTCAAAACTAGAATCAGTTAAATACAACTCACAAGACAGTTAATATGTCAAGCACAAAGCTAATCTACATTTCCCAATCCTTTTTGCAAGTAATTCAGTTATGTGACTGCCTTTTTGCCAGCGTGGTGTACTGGCCAAATATAGAAGGTCCATTGGAAGATTACAAGGTCCAGGAACATGGTAGAGCCAATGGCAGAAAGAAAACTGAGTCCTTGGCTTACTGCTTGAAGGAGCCACCCAACCAGGAAGCTCTGTATTGAACTCTTCATGTGTAAAAATGAATGTTTATTGTTTTACTTCAATCATTTTCTTGTCATTGTTACAAAATTTAGTCCACCATGATTAACACACAGTTTCTAATATTTCAAATAAATTTGGTGCCAGGGTTGGAAAGGAAAATATGCATTATTGCCATCATTTCTATGGATGATATATCCACTTAATTGTGTACATTCCAATGGGCAAATGTTCAATGATTTGTTGGCACAGTATTGCCATGGAGTTGGAAGTGGGGGAGGGGAAATAGGGATTTTGCCATGACTTGGAAACATTGGGCCTTTTCCTGGACTTGTCTTCACTCCATAAGGAACAGATCTAGAGACAGAAATTGCAACAAACATCAGATTCCTGTATCTCAGACAAATTTTATTTTCTACATTCTGAGTAAGACTGGGGCTCTTTGCTTTTAATTCTTGCTGTTTAAAATCATGCTACCTTTCCTGAGTCATGTTCATAGAGCAATGGTGCAATGGAAACAGTAAGAGATTCAAACCCCAGTGGATCTATGGATCTTGGCAGGAGCACAGCTTTACTGACTATGTGTTTTATTACCATCAGCAAAATCTTAATATTAATGATGTCTAGCTTTCTTTTTCTGCTATGTTAAATAGGGCTGGTAGTGTACACTTACAATGTTTTTGAAAGGTTTAAGTTGAAATGAATTAATGTATGTCTAAAATAATTGGATCACATTAGAAACTCAAGGAAAAGTAGTTTATTCTGTTGTCATTACTAACCTGCTTCTATTGCTTTTTCTTTAAATATCATGCAGGTTAGCACTTAGGCATCTATTGCCTTACATTATTAACTATCATTTTTCCAATGCCAGCATCATGTACTAGATATAGAATCTTAGATATGTCATTTAATGACAGGTACTTTGAATATAAAATAATAACAATTCCTACCTAGTGAAATTATTGTGAAAATTTATAGCCATTTAATACATTTATAGCCAAATATATAACCTAACAAAATATAGTTAAATAGATAATAGAACACTAACAAACCTATCTATTCTTAATTTTATTATTAGTTAACATTTATGAGAGGATAGGCAGTATCTATTTTTGTCATTATAATGCCCAGCACAATGTTGGACTATCTGGTAAAGAACTTAATAAATGATTGAGTTAATATAAATTGACTGATTCTGAAACAACCTGCTTTGCTAAGACTTTTGCTTACTTTGATATTCCTATGTTCCCATATTTTGACATTTATCATACTTGAAGTCATCCTTTCCAAATTTTGAAAAGAGTTAATTCCTAACCCAGCATTTTCCAAAATATTCTGCATATAATGGCAGTTCTTCAATATATTCTATAAAAAAAAAAAAGAAAAGAAATCTCTGGTCAATTAAGTTTAATGTACACCATCATGATATTTTACCCTTAGAGACTGATGATGCACCAGAAGATATGAGGGGCTCTGTGAACTCTAGTAATAAAGAAACAGTTTTACTTTTATTGACTCAGTGTTTCTCTAATGTTTCTGACAAAGGAAACATTCCCACCCTCACCAGCAACCCCCTCATCTCAATTACAAAGCACTTATTAACAACTTTTCAGAGCTAATATAATACTGAAATGCGACAGCGGGACTAAGCCTAGGAGAGTCTCCTGTATGAGAGGTCACCCTTCCACAGTAGTGTCACAATTCTCTGAAAGAACTGGTCATCGGCCTAGGCTGTCTGCCTATTCTCACTTCTTGTAAGCACCTGATTATTATTCCCTGGTAGTAGAGAGTGAGTAACCCTACAGCTTTGAGATTTTTCTTTTTATTTCAAGGATGGTGCTAGAGCAAGACAAAGGCTACCAAATGCCTGCATATTAAGGTCAATTGACAAACCTCAGCAGTCACTGCATATATACTAACCTATCAGTGTTATTCCTCAATACTTTATTTCTCTTTCAAAATCTCTGCCCTCTGGTGTTTGGGATGCGCATCTCACTGGATACTTGTGCTGTGCTCTTGTTTGTTTCCTGCTGTAGAACAAGTTAATCTCCACCCACCTACTGGACTAGACCACCGTCCCTGAATTCTTAGACTCAGTAATTAGACTTCCCAGATTCTGCACTCTGGTTCACATTGCATATCTTGTTCAATAAAAGCAGTCTCCACCTATCCCTCCAAGTCTTGTCTGTCTGTCTTTTTTTCTTTCTTTCTTTTTTTCTCTCATAGACCTGCAATACTCTGCGTTAGAAGAATTTACAGAAAAAGAGTTTTTACTTTTATATTGTCAAATCTGTCACTGTTTTTCTTCATTAATACTAACTTTCTCTTGATGAGTAAAGTCTTATGTTTCCTACTCTAATATTATTACATTTCCTTCTATGATTGCTCTTAATCCATTTATAGCCAAATATATTCCATAACCAAAAAAATGGAGAGGTAAATCAATTGAAGCTTTCATTTTGCTTTACTTATTTATAAACCTACACTTAATCATAGTCATAATATTGCCTTGATTTTCTTGATTATGCATACTCGTTCCGTATAATATCTTTAAAATGTTTAAATTATGTCTTTTTTTTTTTTTTTTGCTCATTCACTTTGATTGTTTTTTCCCACCCAGGCTTTTGTGTTGAAATGTTATGTGAATCCTTCCAAGACATCTTTATTCAAGTCACATAGTCCAGAACAACTTTCTGGGAACTCCTGTTCCACACTTCTCTGAGACTATTATCCCTATACATTTTCTTTCTGCAACCAAAGTTCACGCCTAACACTTTTTCTAACTTATTCTCATAGCATGAACAAGCATCTTGAGCTAACTACTATATTAAAAACATATAAATACCTTTTCTAAGAAATATAAATACAAGCTTATAGAATTGAGATTTTGATTTGTAGTAATTGAAAATATAACAGTTGGGAATTAAATAATTAAAATGCATGAATTAATTAATATAAGTATTTCCAATATTGGAAAATGTATTATAGCTATTACAGCTTTCCAATTTACAGAGTAATTCTTCACCCATAAGCATAAATCTATCTATCTATCTATCTATGTACTATAAATAGCAATATTATAGCTTAGCAGGAGCTCCATTCTGCTGGAGATCAGTTTATTTTCAACTTAACAAAGAAAAAGAAATAGCCACCTTTCCTAGTTCTTTAACTAACTGAAAAATTTGAAAAATTTCAATGCCCTATGCAGAATCTGAACTAGTCAATCAGTCAATGTAGATTATGTTTTAGGACCATCATCCCCCCAGTTGAGATCTATTCACTTAATTCACCTTTGCTAATTCTGATCTGATAGCCCAGTATTTCTGGCATATAATCTGCTATAGGCCTAGTCTGCCTGGTTTTGCTGCTTATGGCTCTAGTTAATTACTAGTTTGTAGCCCCACTTTAAACATCAGTCCTTCCTACCTCATTCTCCTGAGGGATTGGACTTTTCTGAACATCGAGCAATTACTGGCTGGATGTGGCTGTAAATACATTGTGGAATGACTCTTTTTCTCATTTCATGCTGTATGTTTTCTGCCATCTACACATCAATTCCTGTGTACTGGATTTCTTTGGCTTATTGTTGCACCAAATTCTGAGTTTTATGTGAACCATGGATCATCCTCTGGACAGTCAGATACCTTTTAAGAAATAGGTTCAGTGAGTTTCTTACTTTCTCCCCATCTTCTTCCTCATCACCAGGCACTTTTGAAATCTTCCCATTTTCTCCACCATATCCCTGAAGGCTTAGCATACATTGCATGAGCTATAATCAAATTATGGAAAACAGTTCCTATATAAAATTACTTTAACTGAAACCCAAATATATAGTTTTCCCCATTGATTTATAGCAAGTGAATAAAATTATGAATTAAATATATGCTTGCATTCATTCATTTATTCAACATAAACTTATTGATCACCTACTAAATGCTAGCACTAGCGATTCACCAGTGAAACAAGACAAAATATTTCTCTATTTTCACAGCCAACTGTGTTTTCTGCTATTGTGAAAAAATAATTCATATATCCATATCTACATTTTAATAGATGTTAGTAAGTGTTTTCAAATTCTAGATAAAATATACAGGACAAATGCGTGATGACAAAGATTGATTCCCATTTATTGAGTTAGGTCACTGGAAAATATTGGTCACTTTGTGTCCTAAAGCAGCAGCTATTTGTGCTGTTGTGTATATAGGGAACAGAAGCAAATTATGTAATTACCAAACTCTATCCATGTTGCCTTTTAGCCAGTACTAAATCAAAAGGGGGTGTTTTGCCAACCATCCCCACTCAGAAACTGGGCAGTATAATAGTATCACAGGACAAGTCCTTCTTTTTACATTTGCTTGCTAAAATGCTCCCCTGCTACATGAATTGCCCTAACATCCTTTATTTCTATATATATAGAAATATTTCCTTATTTCTACACCTTGATCAGGTTACAATTTAAAGCTAACATGTTAAATCCTTATTAAAATCTTTATTCTCTAGCTAACACTGAACTTTCCCCATTTAAATATATTCTAGCCTACACTTCCTATACCTTACATACTTGCACTGTGGTTATAATTCTTTGAACAACTAGATTGTAAGAATTATAAAGATGGAAAATAAGCCATAATACTGTTTACTTTGATTAAATATATCTTTATTTTATATAGTTTTTATTGCCAAAGTATTTTCTCATGTATGAACCCTTTAAGAATTATCACTTTTAGTTAGTATCGTGGAACTATTATGGAACATTGCCTAGAGGCTTCTTTATACTTTCCTAATTTTTAAAAAATCTTCAAAAACTTAAAAATTAGCCCAACAAATTGCATTCACATTTAAATAACAACAACTACTACGTATTATGCATCAAAGAGAAAAAGAGATAGTATGAATACTCCAGAGACATGTTCAAATAATCATTAAAGATGTTTAAGCACCTCTGTTTACAAAAAACTTCTTGCTTTACCCACATGGAAATATAAAAGTTAATGTATTGTTTGCAATTCAAACTTCTGTTTCCTTTGTTCACTGATGAAACAAACTTAGAAGGATGACTGCCTGCCAGAAATCATGCCAAAAATTGGAAATTGGATCACAAGCAGGAGATCTTTCCTGTGATTAAGCTTATAGATTAAACTTTATTAAGACTTTATTGAGATTATACTTTAGTGAGGAATACAGCCAAACAACAAGGCAATATGTGTGATGTGTTCTAGTGGAAAAAAGGCAATTTGATGCAGACACCTAAGAAGGACAAGAATTTCTTCTTGGGCTGAGAAGGACAGAGGGGCGGGGAGAAGGGGAAAAGGTTGGTTAATGGATGCAAAATTACGTCAGATAGTAAAAATGAGTTCTGGTGCTCTGCAGAAGTGCAGGATGAATGTACTTAACTATCATTTATTGTTTATTTTTAAAAGCTAGATGAAAGGCTTTTGAATGTTCACCACACAAATAAATGATAAATGTCTGAGGTGATGGGTAAGCTATTAATAATTGTGCCTATACATTGTACACATGTATTGAAATATCACTCTGTATCCAGTATATTTGTTCAATTATTATGTTTCAACTAAAAATAAAAGGGAAAGAGAAAAAATTATTCTATAGAAAGATAAGAAAGAGCTCAGAGACGAAATGATGTCTAAGATAAGATGGTAGGCTGAGATTTAAAATTTATGGGAGTCAGATTTGCCATAAGGTAATATTTTCTTGAAGGTGAATACAAAGTAGAGAGAACAACAATTATAGTGAAAAAAGAATATTCTGGAATGGAAAACTCATATAATATAAATTTTTATGCTAAAAATATGCATCACAATGGAAAATAATGAGACAGGTAAAGAGAGCACAAAATGCAAGCTATCAAATTTGGGCTTCATAGCAAACACGATGGGAATGACATAGGAAGAAATTTAGGAAGCCTATTTTCCTACTAATTCATGTGAAAGATTATGGCAGGATAAATTACAGTGATGCCATGGAAAGTGAAGAACAGTAAAAAGATTCTTGAGTTACAGAGGAGACTCAATAGACAGACCTTGATTATTTATTGACTGTAGGAAATCAGAAATAGCAAAGGAGGGAAAGTAACATGCTAGTGAACATGATCCATGATACCATTCACTTAGTTGGAGTTCTGTGTCATATTTTGTGTGTGTATGAATGTATCATGGTTTATTCATCCCCTCTCACATTGATGGACAATTGGATTGTTTCCATGTTTTTGCCAAGCACATCCTTGTATATGTCTTCTGTCTTATGTGTGTAAATTGAAATATAATTCCTGCATCCTATTTTATGTGTGATTTAACTTTGAAAGATAAAGTTAATCCATTTATCAAAATGTTTGCAAACATTTCCACTCTGATCATCAATATATAAGAGATAGTTTGTGCTGCATCTTACCCAATACTTGGTATTCTCATAATTTTTAATTTTTCCTAATTGTTTGAGTATAACATGGCATTGCATTATAATCTTTATTTTCATATCCAGGATCATTAATAATATTGAACATTTTTTTCACATGTTTATTTGCTAGGAATGCTAACCAGCAAATATAGCCAGAGATATAAGATAGTACAAGACAAACAAAATCTTTGAGCTTATTGAATTTCTCTTCTTCATAGGGTGCTATGATATTAATGTTTCAGAACCCCTAGCCTCAATTCAAATGTTGAAACCTAATCACCAATGTGATGGAATTAGGAGGGGAGGCTGTTGGGAGATGGTTTGGTCATGTAGGTAGAGCCCTCATGAATTGGATTAATGCTCTTATAAAAGACACCCAGGGGAGTTCATTTACTCCTTCCATCATGTGAAGACACAGCTTGGAAGCCCTATCCATGAACGAGGAAATGGGCCTCTGGATCACTGAATCTGCTGGAGTCCTGATTTTTGACTTCCCATCCTCCAGAACTGTGAGAAAGAAATGGCTGTTATTTCTAAGCTAGCCATCCTATGCTGTGTTATTATAACAGCTGAACTGAATAAAAATGTGAGATAGAGAGAAAAGAAAATTATTAAAATACCAAGCATTATAAGTATTGTGTGCAGAGAGTAAAGAATACTGATGTGGTACATTGTTTTAGATGTTGGGGCTCAGGCTAGGTCCTCTTGAGAACACGAGATTTGAACATGGAATTGAATGACAAGAAGGGCAATCCATTTCAATATATAGGGGAAGAATGATTCAGGATCAGAGAGTGAAAAATGCACAGACCCTGAGATGGGGACGAGTTTGGTGTGGTTTAGGAACAGCAGAAAACCTAGCGTTGCTTGATTGCAAAAGGAAAGGAAGAAATTATGGCTGGGTATGGTGGCTCACGTATATAATTCTAGCACTTTGGGAGACTGAGGTGGGAGGATTGCTTGAGTCCAGGAGTTTGAGGTTGCAGTGAGCTATGATGAGACTCCTACACCCTAACCTGGGTGACACAGTAAGACTCTGTCTCCAAAAAAAAAAAAGAAAGGAAGGAAGAAGAAGGAAGAAGAAATTATGGTAGAAGATGAGTTCAAAGAGGAGGGTGGTAGCATTCACCAACAAAAGTGTTAAATGCCTATCATTTATCAGGCATTATCTATGTACGAAAAAACCAGATCTAGTCTTTTCTCTTGAAAAGTTTATTATAGAGCATGTAAATATGCAAAAATATTCCTTCCTTTTCTTAGTGGGTTTTGTCAGTGTTTCCTTTGCCTCTCATTTTGCAACATCCTTTACACTACTTGTATCAATTGCTATCATTCTACACACTCTATCTCCATAACAACATTGTTAATGGGAAAAAAAAAACGTATGTTATTATTCTCGTAGATGAGCAAACAGAAATGGAATGATTAATAAATTTGATTAGGCCACATAATTAGTAGTGTGATGGAGACAAGAATTAAATTCAAGTCTCTGACTTTATGGCCAAAATAAGTTGAGATCTCGTGGGTGACCATCTTGCAGGCGATGAATTTTCCTGGAAGCAAGGTGGTTTCACTGAACGTCATACTCAGTGTGCAGGCAGAAAGGGGCAACAGGCTGACCTATAAATCTTTTTGACTTTTCCCATGGCTGCTGTACCCTTATGCCTACTTACTTCTAGCTGGGACTTTATTGTAAATTTTGAAAATAGTGGTTGTGATTTGTACAGCTATAAACTGCCAGATCCAATATTTACTGAAACAGTATCACATGGACTCCAATATATAATAACTTGAAGGTTTTTGTTTCTTTGAGTTGGTTTGTTTTTGGTTTTGGGAATGGAGGGGTTAAAATGGGAAAGATATATAAAAAGCCAATGTGCATAGTTTGGTGAATTATTATATCCACTATGTAGGCTTACTCTACATACGTATGTTTGAACAGAGAAACACATACTTAAATATATAAATTTTAAAAATACAGACATGTTGATATACCTGTAATAATCTAATGTAACTAATAATCTGAAAATGTATATGTATATATTTTTTTTATCATTTGTAAATCACCTACATATGTAGGTCTAAATAATGCTCACTTCTTGGAACATCGAGCTTTTCCTAGCAGTGTTTAGAGAATCACAGTGTGTGGGCATAGGCAGATGGGAAGCAAAGGGTTATAGGCTAGAGAAGTCTGTTTATAAAGTACAAAATGAAGGTGAAGGGATGATGCATCACAAAATCTGTTTCACTAAATCAGCTAAATTTTTAGTTCAGACAACTCATCTCTCCTTCAAAACAGTCTTCGAAAATTGATAATGCTAGGAAAAGGCAGCTGACTTTTCTGTTATAGAGTATGAGAACATTAAGTCAAGAGCATGTCATTAAGAGTTTGTCTAATCCTAAATCATTCCAGATTTATGAAATTGTTGTTTACTTTCAGAGACATCTGGAGAAAATTTGCCCTAAATCTTTTGGTAGGCACATTTTAGGAAACTCTTATGATTCTACAGTAATGAATGGCTGCATATTCATATGCATAGGTGGTGACAAGCTGGATTCTTAGAAAGAGTGCTAGAGACAATGACTGATCTGGGCAAAAATGGATGTACTTATGGAATTTTTTGTTTTGGCTTTAGTCTTGTTTTGTGTAGTATTCCTTCCAGGACTGGTGTATGCTTGTCTAATCCCATGTGAAATACAAAGAGAAAATATACCTTAAAGAAAAATTCTTGTGTAAAACATATACACAAAGTATTTGTTGAATGATGAAATTGAGACTTGTGTTGAAGAAAGAAAGAAATTGATAAACTAATTTCTATACTTAACCACATACTAATTTTACTGAAACATGAAACCACGATTAGTGTGTATATATGTGTGTGTGTGTGTATGTGTGTGTGTACTAAACCTGTGGGAGATAGTTCAAACTAAAGCAAAATTATATCTGGACAAATTATAAAGCCATTGAAAAAGAATAAACCTAAAACCAAATTTTTATCTGAAGTACATTGTTATACAGTTTTTAACACCTAAAATTATCCTCATTGTGCTTCTTAATTTTGTCTGATAAGCAATATAATGATGGCACATTATTGAACTAAGCCCAGGATAACAGAGTTAGAACGCTATGGAATAATTTCACTTCCACTTTCGTAGAAGAATACAGGTAAGAAATTTCAACTAGGAGTTCCTTGTATTCCCTAATTTTATAAATGCTGCTATAATGAATAATAACAACTACTTATTACAAGCAAAATAACTCAATATATGAATTGGAACATTAAAAATGGGTTAAAAAAAAGCTCCATTTTGTTTATTTTGGACCAACTAAAATAGAAACTTATCTATTCATTCCCCTGAAGGGTCAATTCTGTAGAAATTATCTCTGGCCTTCTCTATATTTCAGAGCCCACAAGGTGACAGATCTTTGCTGCAGAGTAAGCTATTCAGCTGCAAATTTAGGTGGCCTGCAGAATGCATTTTGCCTCATTAAATATATCTGGATCAGCTTGTTCTACTGGAATAGGATGGAAAGAAAAAAAGAATAGCTGTGCCATGGGGCAGGGGGCAGGGGGGAGTGGGGGGGAAATAGTGGAGATGGATCAACAGATGACTCAAAGCAGTTCTTTCTATTTTAATCAGTTTGAACAATTATTCTACTTTTGCTAAATAAGCTCTCTGCTTTCTTCCTTTGTTTTGTTTTTTTTTTTTTTTTGAAATGAAATGGACAGGGAGTAATGACTTAGGATAATAACTCGCTCAAAAATGCCCTAATTAAATGTTTTGAGGCTAATGATGCCTGTTTCCATTTAAAACAATGGAAATGCCATATAGCTTCTATTACCTGGAAGGATCAGGCCATAGGGAAAAGTGGAGTGCTAGTACACCACATTCTTAGGACAAATGTGGGAAAACAACATTTACTTTGTACCAAACCTTGTAGTCGAAAATAAAGTACGATTCTAGATTTCCGCCTACGGAGATTCTAATTAGAATGACTAAATTGTTTTCTTAAAGATTCAGCACCTCAGCAATGCCCCATAATGATCTTTTTGAACATTTGAACATCAGTTTTCGCTTGGAATACTGCAGCATTAGAAATAATGTAATATTAGGGTGTATGCATTTTGAATGTAAGATGTAACTTACATGTTTGCATTTTTTCCAGTAATTGACATAAGCCTGTTTCCTTAAATTTTGCTTATATCACCAAAAGAAATGGTTGTATCACGAAACAGTAATTGACATAAGCCTGTTTCCTTAAATTTTGCTTATATCACCAAAAGAAATGGTTGAATCACGAAAACTTCTGTATTGTGGAATTGTGGTCTAAGATAATCTCTAAGTTGAATTCCATATTTACGTTACATCTAAAAAACAACCAATCTAAACTAAGAAAAAGTAGAGGAAAAAAACCAGAAAGGCATAGGCGGGGATTAAGCCCAGATAGGCTCAGAGACCAGCGAGAAGGGTAGGTGGATTGGCTAACACTACCCCACCTCGCATCTCAGATTGTCAGTGGGCTCCCGAGCTGCTGGAGAGACATTCTGCCCACACGAGCCCAGAGACTACTGCTGCCAGTGAGCAGAGAGCTTTTTCCCAACAGGGAACCAGGCTCTTCCCCCACCAACTGGGTGCCTCCTGCCCCACAGACCCAAGCTGGATGGCAGGTGCCATATTGCTCTCTACCCACCAGGTGCCTTTGTCCTCCCCAGGGGGCCTCAACCCCTTAGAATCCATCTTGCTCATCCCCACACAGACATTTCCCAATGCAGGCCCAGACTACAGAAGCCACAGGAGTCCATTGGGTCCCAGGTGATCTGCGTGACTCCAGAGCCCCATCATTCTGGGCAGATTGCCTCCCAGACATAGGGTTGGACACGGCCAGAGGGTGGACTTTTCTTCACCTAGACTCTTTTTCTCCCTTTGTCCTCCCACATCCGTGGCTGCCAAGAAAGACAATTGAGCCACCACACAGACGCTTCCACAGGAAATGGGGCTCAGACATTTCCTTTTGGGGTCCTGCAGCCAACAAAGAGATGCTTGGGCTGTGAGATCCCTGCCTGTTGGCCCTTCCTGGTGCTGCTTGCCCAGTGACCCCGGCAGAGGGAGACACAGCCCAAGGTGGAGGGACATTGAATCAGCTTGGGCATCCCATGAAACAGACTTGGGACCAGTATTCTTCTCCCTGACATGGTCAGGGTTTGATCTCTGGGACCTGGTGGACGGACCCACAGGCCAGATCCTGTGCACGCAGATCTCTATCGCATCACCAAGGGGAACAGAGGGGATATTTGTGAATTGGTCTTTTGAGGTGTGGATGCCTGCAGGGTAGATCGAGGGTGACAGTGCAGAGTGGGTGCTAGCTGCAGTGTCCTCATGGGGCCCCACTTCTCCCACAGGAGGGCCACACTCACAACTCAGGCCAGGATCGTGGGCAGTTAACCTCCCACCCAGCATCACAGTCATGGGGGAGCTCAGCTGGCTTGAGGTCTGACTGCCAGCAGAGGCCCAGAAGAAACAGTGGAATAGAGGAGGGTGGAAAGGAGCAAGGCCTAGTCCATACTGCCAGACTGTGGGTCTCAGACAGCCCTGCCTCCACAGGCAGAATTTGCAGCTTAGTGGGACCACTTCAGCTCTTCCCTAGCAGCTTTTCACTGAGGCAGAGAACAGACCTTCCACCCCTGCTAAAAGCATCTGTGGAGCTTGAGGGCAGGCTCACCCAACCCCCCCATGCCCAGCCCCACTCCCTCACCAGCCTCTGCTGAGGTGGAGAATAAGGGCACACCTGGAAGGTCCAGGGCCCCGCCCACCATCTAGGGCATTGGAGTGCTTCTCCTGAGGAACTAGAGCTGGTCACAGGACCCAAAACAACACTGTAGCTTGATCCTCCTGGCAAGTGCTGCCTACTGGCAGGAAGGTCAGTTTGCATGACCTTTTACTCTATTTACAGATTCATCATACAGGGTGTGGTCAATTCTTACCCACAAGCACCACCTACTGGCTCAGAGATTAAACTGGGCATGGCATTACATAAACAAAAGAAAATCCAAAGGTAAGAAGCAACAACTGCTCCAGGTGAGATGGAATCAGTGAAAGAACTCCAGAAGTATGAAGAATCAAAGTGAAAGGACATCCCCCAAAGGGAACACCAGCTCTCTAGCAAAGGATACCAACCAAAAGCAGAACATTGAAATGACAGATGATGAATTTCAAACATGGATTGTAAGGAAGCTCAATGAAATGCAAGAAAAATGGAAGCCCAAACAAAGAAACCACAAAAAGAAAGAAGGAAATGAATGAAAATTAACTAAAGAAATGGAAATATTAAAGAAAAATCAAATGGAACTTCTGGAAATGAAAAATTCATTCAAGGAATTACAAAACACAGTGGAAAGCCTTGAGAATAGGTTAGCTCAAGCAGAAGAAAGAATGTTAGAGATTGAAGAAAACACTTTTCAACTCAACAAGTCAGTTGCAGAGAGAGAGCAAAGAAATCAGAGAAAAGAGCAAAGCCTACAAAAAAGATGGGATTATGTGAAGAGGCCTAACATAAGAATCATAGGCATCTCTGAGGCTGACAAAGAAAATACACAAGGGTTGGATAATCCATTTGAGAGAATAATTGAGGAAAATTTCCCTGGTCTTGCTAGAAATCTAGATATACAGGTAGCTCAAAGGACTCCTGGGAGATTCATCACAAAGAGAAAAACACCATGACACATAGTCATCAGACTGGCCAAAATAAACACAAAAGAGGCCCTCCTATGAGCCATAAGGTGAAAACAGCATTTATAAAGGAAAACCCATCAGACTAACTGCAGACTTCTCAACTGAGAACTTACAAGCTAGACGGGACTGGGACCCTACTGTCAGTCTTCTCAAACAGAATAATGCCCAGCCTAGAATTTTGTATCCTGCAAAACAAAGTTTCACATATGAGGGGAAATAAAGTCTTTCTCAGACAAGCAAACACTAAGGGAATTTGTCAGAGCAAGACCTGCCCTGAAGGAAGTACTCAGAAATGCATTACACATGGGTCAGCACAATAGGCACTCACCAGTATAACATCATCCAAAAGCTAAAGGTCAAAGGACAGATACCACAATGGTTCAAGACATAAAACAAACTGACAAAGTTCTACTCAACAGGATGAACAGAAATCCACCTCAATTATCAATTCTTTCAATAAATGTGAATGGTTTGAACTGACCACTCAAGATTTTTGTATGTTGATGTAGGCTGGCCAAGTGGATAAATATACACAAGCCAAGTATCTGCTGTCTTCAGGAAACACATCTAACCCACAAATACCTATTCAGACTCAAGGTGAAGGGATGGAAAACAATATTCCATGCAAATGGAAACCAAAATAAAGCTGGAGTAGCAGTTCTCATATCAGATAACTTAATCTTCAAATCAACAAAAGTAAAGAAAGACAAACATGGTCATTATATAATGGTAAAGAGAACAATTCAACAAGAACACATAACAATTCTTAATATCTGTGCACCCAACACAGGTGCACCCAGATTCATAAAGCAAATGCTACTTGATCTAATCAAAATGATAAACAACAGCACTGTAATATCTAGGGATTTCAACACCCCACTGACAGCACAGGAAAGATCTTCCAAACAGAAAATAATCAAAGAAACAATGGACTTAAACACAACTCTAGAACAAATGGGCCTAACACACATTTACAGAAATTTCTACCCAAAAACCACTGAATACACATTCTTCTTATCAGCTCATAGGACATTCTGTAAGATTGACCACATCCCAAGCCACAAAACATGTCTCAACAAATTTAAATAAATAGACATTATGCCATGCATCTTCTCAGACCACAGTGGAATAAAATTAGACATAAACTCCAACAGAAACACTCATTTCTACACAGAGTCATGGAAATTAAATAACCTACTGCTGAATTATTTTTGGGTAAAAGAGGAAATTAAGATAGAAATCAAAACATTCTTTGAACTAAATGATAAAGGGGACACAAGTTATCAAAATCTGTGGGACACAGCTAATGCAGTCTTGAGGGGAAAATTCATAGCCTTAAATGCCTACATCCAAAAGATAGAAAGATCACAAATCAACAATCCAATATATCAAATCAAAGAACTGGGAAAAGAAGAGCAAACCAATCCCAAACCCAGCAGAAGAAAAGAAATTACCAAGATTAGAACAGAACTAAATGAAATTGATAACAAAAGAACTATACAAAAAATTAATGAAACAACAAGCTAGTTATTTGAAAAGATAGACAAAATTGACATGCCTCTTGCTAGACTAGCCAGAAGCAGAAAAGAAAGGACTCAAATAAACTCAATCAGGAGTGAAAAAGGAGAAATTCCAACTGATACCACAAAAATAAAAAATATCAGCTCTAAATACTATAAAAATCTCTGTGCACTTAAACTTGAAAATGTGAAGGAAATGGACAAATTCTTAGAAACACACAACCTCCATTGCCTCAATCAGGGCTTCCCCAACATGTTTTATGAAGCCAACATCGCCCTCATACCAAACCAGGAAAGGACTCAACAAAAAAAGAAAACTACAGGCCAATATTCCTTATGAATATAGACACAAAAATTCTCAATAAAATCCTAGCAAATCAAATTCAGCTGCTCATCAAAAAAATAATCCGTCACGACCAAGTAGGCTTCATCCCAGAGATGCAGGGATGGTTCAACATATGGAATTCTATAAATATAATTCACCACATCAACAGAATAAAAAGAAAGACCATATGATCCTCTCAATATATGCAGAAAAAGCATTCATCAAAATTAAGCACCCTTTTATGATAAGAATGCTTAACAAAATAGGCATAGACGGGTCTTACCTCAAAATGATAAAAGCCATATACGACAAACCCACAGCCAACATTATATTGAATGGAGAAAAATTGAAAGCATTTCTGCTTAGAACTGGAGCCAGACAAGGTTTCCTTCTATCACCACTCCTATTCAACATAGTGCAGGAAGTCCTAGCCAGAGCAATCAGACAAGAGAAGGAAATTTAGGGAATCCAAATGGGGGCAGAAGAGGTCAAACTATTGCTCTTTGCTGACAATATGATCTTATATCTAGAAAAACTCAAAGATTCTGTCAAGAGACTACTGGAATTGATAAATAAGTTCAGCAAAGTCTCAGGTTACCAAATCAATGTATGTAAATCAGTAGCATTCATATACAACAACAGTCAAACTGAGACCCAAATCAGAGAGTCAATACCTTTCACAATAGCAACAAAGAAAATAAAATACTTAGGAATATATTTAACCAAGGAGGTTAAAGACCTCTAAAGGAAGACCTATGAAACACTAAGAAGGAAATAGCAGGGGACATAAACAGATGGACAAATATATAATGCTCATGGATCAATAGAATCAACATTGTTAAAATGTCTATACTACCCAAAGTGATCTACAGATTCAAAGAAATCTCTACGAAAACACCAACATCATTTTTCGCAGATCTAGAAAAAATAATTCTATGCTTCATATGGAAGAAAATACCCCATATAGCTAAAGCAACCTTAAGCAAAAACAACAAATTGGGAGGCATCAATTTATCAGACTTCAAGCTATACAACAAACCTGTAGTAACCAAAACAGCATGGTACTGGCACAAGAACAGAGACATAGACCAATGGAACAGGACTGAGAACCCAGATATAAAACCATCCTCATATAGCCATCTGATCTTATACAAAGCAGACAAAAACATACACTGGGGAAAAGAATACATATTCAATAACTGGTCCTGGGAAAATTGGATAGTCACAGGTAGAAGACTGAAACAGGATCCACACCTTTCACCTCTCACAAAAATCAACTCACGATGGATAACAGACTTAAATCTAAGGCATAAAACCACAAGAATTCTAGAAGAAAACATTGGAAAAACTCTTATAGACATTGGCCTAGGCAAAGAATTCACAAAGAAGACCCCAAAAGCAATCTCAGCATCAATAAAAGTAAATAAATGGGACCTGATCAAATTAAAAAGCTTCTGCACAGCCAAAAAAACTATCACTAGAGTGAATAGACAATGCATAGAACAGGAGAAAATATTTGCATGCTATACATCTGATAAAGGGCTGACAACTAGAATCTATATAGAACTCAGGAAAATCAGCAAGAAAAAATCAAACAACTCTCTTAAAAGGTGAGCCAAGGACTTGAACAGAAATTTTCCAAAAGACAATAGACTAATGGCCAAAAAACATATGAAAAAATGCTCAACATCTCTAATCAACAGTGAAATGCAAATCAAAATCACAATGAGATATCACTTAACTCCAGTGAGAATGGCTTTTATCAAAAAGTCCCAAAACAACAATAAAGACATCAGCATCTGAATGTTTGCAGCAGCACAATTCACAATTGCAAAGATCTGGAAACAACCCAAGTGCCCATCAATCCATGAGTGGACTAATAAAATGTGATATATGTCTACCATGGAGTACTACTCAGCCACAAAAAACAATCATGAACTAACAACTCTTGTATTATCCCACATGGAGCTGGAGCCCATCCTCCTAAGTGAAGTATCACAGTTATCACAAGAACAGAAAAACAAGCACCACATATACTCACCATCAAATTGGTACTAACTGATCAACACTTACATGCACATATGAAAGTAACATTCATTGGGTGCTGGGCAGGTGGGATGGGGCAGGAGAGGATGGGTGTATTCACACCTAATGAGTGCGGTGCCCACTGTCGGGGGGAGGGGCATGATTTTAGCTCTGACTCAGGCAGTGCAAAGGCAATATATGTAACCTAAACATTTGTACCCCTGTAATATTTTGAAATGAAAAAAATAAATAAAAATAAAAATGTAAAAAACAGCAAACATACCAACAAAAGAAATGGAAAGTCGTGGAGTGAAAAGTTGTCCTCAGAGGTGAGTTTTTAACATCATCTCATTTGAAAGAAGGTGAAAGCAATATCCCAGTGCATCATAGCCATCATAAAGAATTAAAACAAAGGCTTAAAAAAACTATTCTTCCTTAAAAGGAAGGAGGAAGTCTGTCATTTGCAACATGAATGAACCTGTAGGACATTATGCTAAATGAAGTATGCCAGGTGCAGAAAGACAAATACTGCATGATCTCACTTATAAGTGGAATCTAAAAAAGTTGAACTCATAGAAGTAGAGAGTAAATAGTGGTTACCAGGGGTGGGGGCCTGGGTGAACTGGGAAGTTGGTCAAAGGATACAAAATTTCATTTAGATAGGAGGAGAGAGATCTATTGTACAACATTGTGACTACAGTTAATAATAATGTATTGTGTTCTTGAAAATTGGTAAAAAAGTAGATTTCTAAGTATTCTCACCACACAAAAAATAAGTATGTGAAGTAATGCATATGTTAATTAGCTTGATTTAGCCATTCCACAATGTATACATATTTCAAAACATGTCATACAGATAAACTTATACAATTTATATTTGTCAATTAAAATAAGTAAATAAAAAGGAAAAAAAAAAACCCAAGAAAAAGTGTTTTGCCCTCACATATTCTCCTTAATTTACGGACACTAGATTTTTCACCTAGTACACGTAAAAGGCATGAACAGGCTTACTGATTACTTTATAATCAAGCTTACTGATTATACTAGATAATACATTTGTGTTCAAATTTATTATCTATTATATATCCATTATTTCACTTAATGCTCACACCATTGCTGTGTTAGTATTATTTGTAACATTTATTTGGTAGCAAAACAATTATAGGAAACTGGGCATGTCTGATTCCTAATATGCTTTTTACCATATTATCCTGATACATAATGAATATAATGAAAAAAGAAGGAAGAGGGGAAAGGAAGAGAAAAGTAGAGAAAAAAAAAGAAAGGCAAGATGAAGATAAAAAATAAAGAAAAACTAAATAATATTACTAGGTACTTAACATGTGGTAACTATTGTTTTCATGTGGAAATTTCTTCCTGAAAATTCCTGGCTATTCATGATTTTTTAAACCTGATTCCTGAGAAAAATGAGAGATTGGGGTAAAGTATTAAAATATTTAAAAATTTAATAATATGTGATAAATTAACAATATGTAATATATAAATTATAATTCTCCCACAAGAATTAATGCTAAACAGTCAACTTAGAGATGTTACTCGTTCAAGAAATATATTAATTTCATGTCTGAAGCAAGAGCAGGAAGTGTGAATTCCCTTATATGAGCAATGGTTCCACCATCAACCCTGACACCTGCACCAGGTTCATTGCAGGAATTTTAGATTTTTCTCTCTCCCTCACCCTCCTCATCCCTGTATTCAGTCATTTCTTGAGTTTTAAATACTTGCCACCTCAAATAAGATATATTTTCTTCCTCTTTTTTCCCACCACAAGGGTAAAGTCAGATTTTCTCACCATGGCACAGAAATAAACTCTTAATTTCCAATCCTGCTTTCTGAACTCCAAAATGATTTTGAGGTATTATAGAGATGACTTATTATATTAATCTTTCACTTTAAAATATAAATAACACTTGTGTCTCTGTGAGAGATTCTATTACTCTTCACCAAATATTGCCATTTCCCTTGCTGTGGTGCCCTTTTCTTCAGGAAATCAGTAATGACCACATGACATTCTTTGAACAATTAAATCTGAGTAAATGGGTCATGTGCCATTTTTGGATAACAGTGTTGAGAAATAGCGCTGCCATGATGACTAACACTAAGTCAGATAGATGTTGTTTCATGAGCCTGGGTCCCAGCGTGAAGACAGCAAAGGACCAGCGTGGTGAATGGCTTGAACTGGATGTGTTTTGTAAGGGGAAAAATAACATTTGTGACTATAAGCACGGAAAATAGAGTGTCATTTTTTGTGACAGCATAACCTAACCTTCCTTACATGTTAGTCTACTGCACTATCCATCACTTACAATAAGGTCATGAAAATTCCTATAGTTTGACATTCTGGACCATTTATCATATGATTCCTGCCAATATTTTCAATTTCATGTCCAGCATTCTTTCCCCATGCCCTTCCACCCTCAATATCACTTCAAATCCACTATGTTTCCTGCACATACATAATGTTTACCTTTATACAAGTTTTGGCATCTCCCTGTAATACTCATATTATATCTCTTGGTAACATTCATATTACACTTCATATTTCATTTCCTCTGTGAAATCTTCCCTGGAGCATCTAAGCCAGACCATCATCAATCCTGTGGTCTCAAAATGGCCCACACATGCCCCAAGTACTTTATTAAAGGGATAGTGTTATAATATGTTTGGCATATTTATATCCTTCACTAGATAGAGCATAACTCATTGAGGACACAGAACATATTTAATTCACCTTTGCATAACCAGTGCCTAGCATGGTATAGGGTATTGTGTAGCTATTCAATAACACTTTATGGAACACGTAAATGATCAGTAACAATGGATTTTGAGGTTAAATACTGATTCTTATTAATAAGCAATGTACAAATAAATAATAATGCTTTAGTGAATATGGATATTTACTACAGAAAACATTGTATGATTTTGAAATATCTATAGTACTTTTACAAAAACTACATAGAGTATGTTTACCACTTTCCTGTACAAACATTTATAGCAGATAAAGGGAGCTGACATGCCATCATTTCACTTTTATTCAACAGTGGCCATTCATCCACCGTTGCAAAAATTATTTCAACAGTTATAAATGTTATCACTGAACAGGAGGAGTCTTTATAACTATTAATATTTATCTTTACTATGCTGTCACAAAATCTGTGCACTCCATGACAGCCCTATAGTTAACGAACTGGAATTCCCTTTTCAGTGTTCAAGCATTCTGTCTTTCTTTCCCACCCTCCATGCATAACTTTCTTCCTGATGTTACAGTACAACTCTGTACAGTAGTCTGCACTTAATCTCCATATCTTATCTTCCCAATTCATCCTGTTGGAAAGAATTCAACATCCTATAATTTTACCCTCCATTGAACTAGAATAATTTCTACATTTAGATTATTCAGAGCCATTAAGAGAACTTTGTTTTCCACTAGCATTTAATTCTACCATAATCCACTGTCAAAGGCATTATATAACAGCATCACAGACCCTTCAATGGCAAAGACAAACTGGCAAGGAATAGAAATTGTTTAGAAATATCTTTGTGAATCCCTATAATAATCATGTCATTTTATTGGGCCATTTTGTGTATATTCTATTTTATGTGAAATCATAATCAATTGTTCAAATAACAGCTTTTGCCATACTATGCAATGCTAGTTGCAGCCACTCATGAAAGACAGGCTAGATGGGGTTGCTTAAGCTTCACAGTAGTTCTTTTCTCTTCAATATGTGATAATCAGGAATTCTGATGATTCAGGGCCCAATGAATAGCTTTATTCTTCTTATAACTTAACTGGGATATGAAGTAAATAACTTCCAAAGAGGGCCACTATCAATTTTTTTTTTTCCTTTCCTATAGGTACATGCCATTTCTCTATTGAAAGATGAAGTTTATTTCTTCTTTCCCTGAGTCCTTGATGGCCTTGTGACTGCTATGACAACCAACAGAAGCAGGCAGAAGTATTGGTCTGGGACTTCTAAATCCTGGTCTTTAGAGAACCAGCAACGTTCTCTTCCTTTTTCTTAGTAATACTCCTTGGTACCCAGATGTCATGCTGTAATGCCTAAATAACCACATGGGCAGGCCAACAAGGCCCTAGGCTAAGAGGCCCACCAGAGCTTCCAACCAGCAGCCAGCTACCCTGTGAGTGAGATTATTACAGACCTGTTAATTCCAGTGCTACACAGAGCCAACATCATTTGATAGGGAATTGATTGGTCAGCCACTCAGTTATGAGAAATAAGAAGTGGTTTTTTTTTTAAGCCACTAAGCTTTGGGGTGGTTTGTTATTTAGCAAAAGGTAAGTAAAACGAGATTCCATAATCGTCTATACTTAAATAGCTACCGATTCTACAGAGCAATGAATGTAGTTGTAAAGAGATTGGACCCGGAGCCAGATTTCCTAATTCAAATGTAATTCCACCACTGACTAGCTTCATTACCCTGGCCAAGCTACTTAGGTTCTGTGCATCTCACTTTTTTCAGTTAAAACATGGGAACCACAATAATAGCTGTATTTTAGAATGGTTGCCAGGGTTAAATGAGGTTAATACATGTGTAATGCTCAGAATAGTGTGTTGCGCATAGTAAATGTTGGCAATAGCTATCGTCAGTTTCTGGATGAAGATCTTTGCCATAAAGCCGTCATTCAAGGTCTTTTGTAATCTGTCCCTTTTATTCTCGGGGGCTTATCTTCTACCACTCTTACATCACACCAATCTTATATTCCAACAAATCAGAAAAAGAGGAGCATTTCTGCTTCTGTAACATTATACTTTCCTTTCCTCTCTCTTCTTTTTTCCAGATTCTACTCATGCTTCAAACACTAGACAAGTTCCTCTTCACTAACACTTTCCTGATAATCCCAAAGACCATACATATGTATTTAACAAATATCCAAGGCGTAGCTCCCATGTGTCTGGCTTTGCAGGTAGAGTCGTGAAGAAGATGGGCAGATTACGGTCTAGTAGCAGTAGTTATTCTTTAAGCAACCTGGTCTATTGCTGAGCTATTCTTAGAGATTTTACCCCTTATTCTTTTTTCTACTTGGTAAAGTCATTCCTTCAGTTCTGAAGGTATTTAGTGAACACTTATTCATAAAAAATTATGGCATATTTTTAATACTTAGTTACTTACATTATGCTTCCACATACCTCATCTCAGATATTAATAAAAATCCCATTAACTTCAATACTATTTGCTCCATTTTGTAGAGTCTGAAACCGAGACAAAGGGACCCAAATCTGTTTCTTTTTTTCCTCGCACGCCTAGCATACATACAGCATTGGACTCAAATAGGTTAAGCCTTATGTAAACAAGCTAGTGCTCGGGTAAGTAGAAATCGAAATGTAAGTTTCCTGAAGCCAATGATCTCTCTAATTCAGTTACTTATATTTGTGAGTCCATGTGTTATTGATTCTAAGTGAGAATTACAAACAATTATAACATAAATCCCTAATCTTTAAAGGGAGAGCTAGCGGTCAAGGTCAGGGGAAGTGCAAAAAATTATGGTGGGAGAATAAGCCAAGTTCACAGAATACGGACTATGCAATTTACTTGCCCCCCTTTTTAAAAGAAGCATAATTCCATTACATTTATATTTGTGAGAAGAAAACTATAGATACAAAGGAAAACCCTGCTCATTCTCTTGTGTTTGATACATATGTTATACACAGATTGTCTGTTTGTGGATACTTAAGAACTGCGGTCCCCAACCCCCGAGCGGCGGACCGGTACCAGTCAGTGGCCTGTTAGGGACCGGGCCCCAGAGCTCTACCGCCATCCCCCATCCCCCCATCTGTGGCAAAATTGTCTTCCATGAAACTTAGGACCGAACAGGACAGGGGTGGGGGTCGGGGTGGGGGAGGAAGCAAAGCTTTATCTGTATTTTCAGCCTGTCCCCATCACTCACATCACCGCCTGAGCTCTGCGCTCTCCGTGGAAAAATTGTCTTCCAGGAAACCGGTCCCTGGTGCCCAAACGGCGAACACTCAGAGTAAGTTTTATATCTGTTATTGAAAATATGTCCTCCAGCACATTAGAATAAAGTTTTCCCCCTTTGAGAGAGAATTCTGAAAATATTCTTAATACCAACGAATGATTGATGATATAAACTTGGACTCTATTCTGGTGGATAAGAGTTCAGCCCCTAGAGTCACAATGCTGGCCAAGATTATTTGGCAAATGCCCGTTTCGCCTGCCTGAAAACTATTTGTCTTTGGACAAATTATCAATCTCTTTAGTCCTTACATTTCTTATCTATACTATGGAGATTAATAATAATTCCTGCTTTAAAGGGTTGTGATGTTTAAATGTGGAAATTCACTTAAATGGCTTAGTAGAGTGCCTATAATGAAAGGTGATCAATAAATATTACCTATTTGTAGTGATTATGATAATGTGAAATCAGAATGTAGCTTAATGATAATCCAGTTATGACTACTAAGTAAGTTCACATGGTGTTATTGACTGAGCATGAAGTCCATTCGCCAAGCTGTCATCACTAAATATGTACAATTGCCTCCATATACAAGACCCAAAATTCCATATTCTATATTTGTGTTCAAGTTAAGGTCAAAGAAAGTCCTCCAAATAACATCAGGACTCCCATGCATCGGTGATCACTGAGATAGCCATTCCTCTCAGGACACCTCTGTGTCAGGTCACGTGGCCTCTCCACATTATCCTGAGCTCTCTCAACCTTACCCCATCACAAACATCAGGAACATTCACTTCCACCACCCATGATTAATTATAAATATAATAATAGGTTAGTAAATGTCAGAATTCCTGCTAAGTTCATTTCACTGGATCTACAAAATCACTGTATGTAGTAGGCACTATTATAATCATTTTACAAAACAGGGAACTGAAGCTTAGAAAATTTAGGGAACTAGTCTCAGCAAGTGGTACAATAAACATTTGACTGCAGCCAGTCTGCAGCCTCCTGAATGCCAGACACTCTGATGGATCACTTCTGGTTTAGAATATTCTGCTAAATCATATCGTTATTTCAAAGCCATGCATCCTTCAAGGCCTCGTTAAAGGCCTATCTCTTTCAAAAATCTGTCCTTGACTGCCCCAGACAATAGCGATCTATCTATTTTCAGATCCCCATTGTGTTTATAATCTCTAATATGCAATTTAGCAAAGATATTTTTGCCAGTTATGTTACCTTCTCTTTATTGCAATTCAACTTTGTGCTTTCCGAGAGTTTTTTCAGATGTTCCTCCCTTTTGAAATTATTTCAAAAATTTGTTTATACAATTATTTGCATCATTGACTTATTAGAGACAGAAAGTAGAGTACTTTGCCAGGGGATGGGGGTGGGGAATTGGGACTGACTGTTAATAGGTACAGGGTCTCTTTGAGAGTCATGGAAATGATAGTGGTGGAATTAGATAGTGGTGCTGGTTGCACAATGCAGTAAACATACCGAAAACCTCTAAATTGTACACTTTAAAAAGGTGACTTTTATGTTATGTAGATTATATCTCAATAATTTTTTTAAAAAGTATTTACTGTGCCACCATGGAAAATGTAACATGATATCACTAAATACACTCCAATTTAAAAAATTAGAAATTAATCTATACAGTATGATTATATGCTCATTAATAATAAATTAAAAAGTAAACAAAATCAATTTGATAAAAGGAGAGAGAGAGAAAGGGAAGGAAAGAAAGAGAGAAACAGAAACAAAAGTCTAGCAGTGTATACACAAGATTACCTGAGTGGATAAAGTTTTATATGATTTTCCAGTCACTTTCAGGCTTACTTTTATTTCTTAAAAGTCCTTATAATGACCATGAATTCATTTTTAAAAAAGAAAAGAAAAATAAGTATTATGATAACTTCTCAAGGAGGAAATTAAGCCAAGTAGCATGGACATACACTTTAAAAGAAAAAGTACATAAAGAAAACTGTAATAATCTGTGTGTGTGTGAGAGAGAGAGAGAGAGAGAGACAGACAGACAGAGGGATTGAGGAGAAGGAGAAGGAAAAAAGTCTCTAGTAAAGCAAATCCAGGCCAAAGTAGTCTTAACACACCTTAGACTTTCCAAGTGGTCTCCATAGCACGCGGGAATCAAGAGACCTAGTTTCTCATCCCTGAGCACCTCCCATTTCTGTCTTGCAGCCTCTGACCTACCATTGCTTTTGTCTTGGTGATTTTCAGAAGAACTATTACCATGAAGTCTTAGGCATCCAGGAGAGACACCAAGGCTTGCAAACCTTTGTACAGTCACAGCAAATTTTTAAAATTGAAGAAAAATGTTTCAAGTTAGAGTATTCTATTCAGCCAGTGAGACTTGGGGAATTCCTGGCACAGGGAAATTTTATTCTGCTAATGAGGTAGGGATTTTCTGACAACCAAAGTATTTATTAAGCCAAGGAGGTTAGAGTTTCTCTCATACTGAGACCAGCACCTTTATCTTTAGAGAAGAATAAGAAGTAGGCAGTAATGGTAAATAGATTGCTTGTAAATTTACCATTCTGGAGGAGTCATTTACAAATTGATTACCTAAGGATTATGATCGTGGTTCAAAGGCCGAGTATTTCTACCAGCTCCTTGAAGATTTCGTCTCTTACCTAAAGACTGATGCAGTGCACTTTATCTTTGTGAGATTCAAAGTTTAGTTTTCCTTTCTTGCTTTTTAAAATGTGTTAAGTTTATCTCTTCCTCAACTTTCAAATGAAAAGGTATTTGGATATCACCTCTAAAGGAGGCATCTAGTGAATACAGAAATGAGTAAAGTGTAAAGAACGTTTTTAGGTAAAATATCTAATGATTATTAGAAAGGATCAGACAAAGTTGGAAAGTTTTCTAATGAGGGCAGGGAAGGCCTGGAAGTAAAAACCTAATAACTTCTCAATGCCAACTAAGCTTTGCATTCAGAATTGATAGAAAGTTCAGAGGTATAGATAAGCCAATTTAAATAATGAAGCAGTCCTCATATATAGAATGTGTAAACTAAATCGGGTCCTTACTCTCTGCACAGCAAATAGGGCAAGTTCACACAGGTTAGGAAATGAAATAAAAGGGCTCAAATTCCCCTCATTCCAGGTTTACCACGGCATGTCTGGTCAGTGTTTGGAAGGAAATCCAAACCTGCCCAGTTCATCAGTCAGTGTGCTGGTCTTCCCTTCACACGTTACTGCCCATCTCTCTCTCTGTGTGTGTGTGTGTGTGTGTGTGTGTGTGTGTGTGTGTTGAATATGTTTGCATGACTGTTGGTATGTAAAAGTCTCAGAATAAACTGTAAATTTGAAAGCATTTAATTGGCTACAGAATCATCGTGAGACCTCGCCCCAACCCCCCAGAGCTAGCACAACTAGCCTGATTTGAACTTGACAAGATACTTGGCTTATGGGAACAAATGCCGCACTCTCAGAATGGCAGAGCAATGAGATTAAAGCGGTTTATGCTTCAGAGGACTTTTCGGCGCAGCATTAGTGTCTGAGCCCTGGGCCCACTCACCTCCCAGTTTTGTCCATGTCCTTCAAGCCTTCGTCATACCATCACCCTCAGTGAGCGTGAATCCAATCAGTCACCCAATTCTGCTAGTTCTATTTCCGTGTCTCTCAAGCTTTTCATTCCTCTCCACGCCTGCCAGCCTTATCGGAATCCGAGGCTTTTTTTTCCTTCAAATGTGGGCTTCTCCATTGACTATCTCCAGTTTCTCTATATACTAATGTTGTCTGCTTATTGTCATTAATAAATAAACAAATCTATGCATCCTCGGTGTTATTATACCCATGGCACATTCTTGCTCTTCAAATATGATTCCTTAGTGTCTACGGGATAAACTTTAGCATAGAAGTCAAGATGCTTCATAGTTCTACCAGAGACTTCCTTTCTTGTACTTTTCCTGCCAACCCCTTGTTATTTCAACCACCCAAGGATCCTTGCTATTTGCAGAATACATTATTTTTTTCCCACCCTGAATATATAATTGTACCCATCTTTCCTTGCTGAGCTAAGTTATTTATACAGCTATCAGTCTGATCTTTTAAAAGTCTAAATCCATTATATATACTGCCATGATTTTTAAAAAAATGCTTGTCATGACACTTAAAATATCCAAAATTTTCAATACAGTTTACATGACCTGAGTCTTCTTGCTTTTCTAATCTCTTCTCACACATAGTCTTCTACCACCATCCTGCAGCCAAATTCAGCTGATAGAATAGTCATGTTCTTTCCTGCCTCAAGTCTGTCACAAAGTTTTCCCGATGCTGAAATATTCTTCCCTTCTCAGTTCCCCTAGTCAATGTATAATCATTTTTCAAATCTTTATTGAATTTATATTTAACTACAGAAACATTTTTTGGTAATTACACCTACATCTTAGTCTTGCCCTTCTGTTATTACATCTCATTGTTCCTTTTAATTTTAGTTTATATCAGTGGCCAATGTATATTTCCTATAAAGGGTTAGCGAATAAACATGGCAGGCTTTAGAGGCCATAGGTCTCTGCAACAGCTACTCAAATCTGCCTTGGTAGCAGAAATGCAGCCATAGAAAACAGGCAAAAGATGAGCATGGTTGTATATGAATGGGCATAGTCAACTTCTGCATTATTCACATTTTAGGCTGGATAATTCTTTGCTGTGGGGGACTATTCTGTGAGTTATAGGATGTTTAGCAGCATGCCTAGTATAGCCACCAGTTGCCATTTACACCCCCAATTTGTGAAAATCAGAAATGTATCCAGGCAACTCCAATGTCTCCTGGGAGACAAAATTACCCTCAATTGAGGAAAAACCTAATAAAACTTTATTTACAAAAACATGCTAGATGTAGCCTACAGGTGTAAGTCAGTTGGTCCCTGGTTTGTAGAACTAACTGCAATTTCTATTTACATATTAACATTTTATTTACATTTATTTACATATGTAAACTAGCATGGAGTCCTATTCTGTATCTGTTAGACTTACCACTATGTAGCCCTTGCTGATAGCAGAGCAAGGTGTTCAATAAATATCTGATGAATGCAAGAGTGAATGAAATCACTAAAATCTGTTCAAGGGAGTGACAAGGTCAAAAGACAGAATTTGTGGAACTGAACAACAGATGATGTAGCATTAAGGGAAATAAGACAATCAGAATAAACCATAGTACATTGAAGGAGGTCCAGGGTAAAAAGAAAAAAGTGAAAAGGCATTACCAGAAGGTAAAGAAGATCCAAGAAGTTAAAAAGAGTTATTTTAACATAAGAGAGTTGTGAAAGTAGAAGGGAAAGGGACAATAAGAAAGATAAATAAATAAAAAATTTCTAGCAGAAGGGAGTGGTGTGAAAATATATAATGAAAAACAGAATTTATTCCCAAGGGAAGGCTGCTCTGAGACCAAGAAAAGTTGGTACATGTTTAAAATGAGTTTCAGGCTATGCTTTCTTTTCAAAGACTTTAGAGTCTATTGACTATGAAAAGCAAAATTGCCTTCAGGCTAAAGAGACCTATTAACACCCCCATCAAGGACAGTCTTCAGCTCACCAGGCAAGCTGGAGAGGGAGAGGAAATCTGTATCTGGAGATAATGCATTTATCATTCTTAGGGCCCTTAGGCCAAGAACTTTCTGCTGAAGTACTTCTCATGGATGGAGTCAGGGTCGCCGTACACGCTTGGGATCATGGAGGCAATGATGTGTCTAGATTCGCCCCACGCCTGTGAGTTATGTGAGCCACATACTTGCATGTTCTGTTCCATTACTTCATCCACCTACATAAATGAATTGTATTTGACTCTGTCTCTTCAATCACCATTATATCTAAAAGAAAAAGAATCTATTTCAGAGAAATTAAACTGTATAGCTGCTTGTGCATAGGTGTTTTTCTGTATTTTTTTCTATTTATTTTTATATGAAGATTAATTATGACTACTGAAATTAATTAGTAAAGTATCAGGCACATAGTAAGATTTCAATTTTTTTTTTTTTTGGATACACTTTTTATCCCAGTCCCAATGGTACTGATGTATTCTGTTACGGTTCATTCTTTTTCCTTGTAAGTTGATCCTTCTTTCTTTCAAAATTCATTGACCAGAAGAGAAAAATATCTCAGGATGGTGCAATCTAAGAAAAAAAAAATAGTGTGATGAGACTAAGCAATAAGGAATTTGGAAGCAGAAATAATGATTCAAGTAGTAATTCTATTTCTTTCTAAGGTCAGTATGTCTTCTAAGCCTCAGTTATTCATTTTAAGAGGTGGGGCTAGTATACTTAATTTCTACATTGTTATGTTTGAAAGATATTAATATTTCAATTCATCCTTTCAATCAGGCTCATAGCAGGACTGCAACTCTAAAGACTCCTGTAGTTGTTTGAGGCCATGTGACCTCTTCTGGTCAATGAATTTTGAACGCAGGTAATATGTCTCACTTTCAGGCAAAGCATTTGATTATTGCATAAGACCAAGGGCTCTCTCTCTCTCTCTCTCTTTTTCTTTATAATATGATGGAATCATTCCTTATTTTTCTACTCCATTTGTCCAGGCCTTAGTGCATGGACAACAGGTATGACTATATCACCTTACTGCCCACTGTTGGACTTCCCCTGTTAGTGTATCTACAGGAAAGGAAAAAATTAACTTTTCTTGCTATAAGCCACTTTGCTTTTCAAGCTGCTACTTCAACATAACATAGCTTGTCTGGTATACAAATTCGTACAGGAAGTGGGACATTAAAAGTAATACCACGTTTCAAACATGTAATATTGTTTTTAGAGTGAGGTGGCAGACCAGTTATTGGAGGCTGGAAGAATGATCATTGGTGATAAGGTAAACGTTTGATAATATATTAATCCACAAAAACCTGAGAGAGAGATAGCATATAATGAGCTTCTTGTTTTACAGGAAAAATTTCAGAAAAAATATTAATAGCATGTTTTTACTATTATCTACATTTTACAAAGTAGTGTAAGAAAGAGATGCTCTCAGGAAATAATATGTCCATTCACAAATATGATTAAAGGGAGAACAAAGACAGTCAAGAAATTTGGTTCTTATTGAATAGGAAGAGGCAACTTTTTTTCAACCAGAAGTCATAAAAGAAAAACTTGAGAAATGCTTTGAGTCACAAAGAATGATTAAAATTAAACCTCCTGGCGAGAAATGGAGTCAGACGATACACAGTAAATAATCTCAAGTGGAAAAAATGGCTCAGAGAAAAGACACTGAGGGTATGACTTTTCATGTAAGACTGATAGACTCACAGCACCTTGCAGGTAAATTCCAGAGAGAGCAACATGAATGAAAGAGAACAGCAAAATATAGAAAAACATTAGAAAGAACTTTGAATGTGGAGATTAGTACATGCAGTTGGTTGAAAACAAGTTGATAATAAGCCAACCATGTTTTTGCCAGAATGTAACCACCTAAAAAACCATCAACTTGGACCAAAAGATACAGCAACAATGTGAAATTAACCCTTCATATTAGTTTGCTATGACTAGGTTAACAAAGTACAAAAAAGTCAGTGACTTAAACAACAAAAATGTATTGTCTTACACTATTGAAGAGTAGAAGTCCAAGATCAAGGTGTTGGCAGGTTGGTTCCTTCTGAGGGCTGTGGGAGAATGATTTGTTCTAGGCCCCTCTCCTTGGCTTAATAGATGGCCATCTTCTCCCTGTGTTTCTTCACTTCCTCTTCTCACTATCTGTGACCATGTCTAAATTTCCCTCTTTTATGTGGACACCAGTCATATTGGATTAGGGGATCATCCTACTCCAGAATGACCATATCTTACCTAATTACATCCTCGACAATGTCTTTCCAAATACAGCCACGTAGGAAGTACTGGAAATTATGACTTCAACATATGAATTTTTTAGGGTACACAATTGGACCCATGCTATCCTTGGCCTTACAACACTTCACAGGCAGGAAGGAAGATGAGAGAGCTCCTTGGCCCTTAATGAAGGCACATTCTCGTGTTTTCCTCAGATGTAGCCAGAGAATGTAATGGATAAAGAAGATGCTCTCAGAGGCCAGAGGGGTCAATAAGATTCTGGGATTGTGGCAACTGTTGAATTCTAAATGACATTACAGTTGTCTCAGGCATTTATTATCTTCTCTTCCAGAACCACTAGTGTTCTAGAAACTTTGATCCCCACCGCACATAGTTCTCATGGAGCCCATCATTAGCAAAATGTGGCTACTGTGGGACAGTCTGGCTCAAAGTGGGTGTCTAAGTCCGTTTGTGGTTCTATAAGGCAATATCTGAGGCTGAGTAAATTATAAAGATAAGAGGTTTATTTGGCCCACAGTTCTGCAGGCTGTGCAAAAAGCATGGCAACAGCATCTCTTCTGGCGATGGCTTTAGGCTGCTTCCACTCTTGGTAGAAGGTAAAGCAGGGCTGGGATGTACTAAGATCACATGGCAAGGGAGGAGGCAAGAGAGAGGCAGGGGAGGTGCCAGGCTCTTTTTAACAACCTGCTCCCTTGGAAACTAATAGAGTGACAACTCACTCATTACCTTGAGGATGACACAAAGCCACTCAGGAGGGATCTGCTTCCATGACCAAAAAACCTCCCATTAGGCCTGCCTCACTTCCAACATTGGGATCAAATTTCAACATAAGGTTTGGAGGGATCAAATATCCAAACCATAGCAGTGGGCAAATCAGTGATCTTCCCTGGAAAGTTAAGAAGTGTTAGTGAGAAGCAGATGCTAGTTTTCCTCTTGCTGGCTGGAGCTGAACATAGACGAAATTGCAGTTGATGGCCTTGTGTAGTCACATGAACTGAGAAACAGAAAGAGATGGTTGGTATGAGAGGGAAGAGTAAACCAGAGACAAGGGAAGGCCAAGAGATCTAATCCTAGGTTTTTGGTAGTTTTCCATCCCTTTTAGAGTCCAATTCTGGCATTTAGTTTTATCCTTAGTTTCCATGAGTTGCTACAGTGTGCCTCTAACATATTTGTTATTGTTTTATTGCTGCTGCCACTGTTCTGTGGCAGTCAGAGTTAATTTTGGTTGCATGTAATCAAATGGAGAATATTCTACATAGAATCTATTACTTGGGAAGTAGTGTTTTTAAGGACACATATTAAAGTATGGACTGACTGAGTTGAGAGAAATTATAAAGTTGTGAAGTTTTATCCATCAGTATGGTAAGACAAAAAATCACAATATTTGAAGATGAAACTCAGAAGATGTTCCTAAGGATATTAATGATATGCCTTAGATCAGGCAGTGGCATCAAGAATTCTTTCCTAGATCGAATACAGGTTATGGCTAAGGTTTTAGCAAATAATGTAAAAATGTCTCAATTAAATCATTTTTTAAAATTCAAAATAAATCCTTGTTCTGGAGTGATATAAACTCAAGGTATTTGTTCTGTCTTCTGTATTTCTGGTTACAGAACACATTGAGACACAAGGAGAAATATAGGATGCTTTGGAAACTTTACTTGTTGTCACTATTTTTACTGAGTAGGATAAAAGTGCCTGCTTTATTTCTTCATAATTTCAGCTTCTGTGAAACGCCTTTTGTGCTTTTTCATTTGGTCAGGGGCCATGGTCAGTCTCCCTGACTGCTTCATTTGTCATTGTAACACCTGGTATGCAATTTTGTATTTTTTTGTTTCAAAGATGTCACACACAAGGAATGAAGTTTTTCAGTTCACTGAGTATTTCTATACATTGTATCTAACTCTGAATTTGCTCAGTTAGTCTAATCCTTGCTGCACATATCTTCCAAAACCTCTGTTATGTGCTACATAACTCTTCTGCTGGCTTTTCAGTCAAGACATGTTCCTCTTTTGAAACACACTGACTAGAGTTATTCTCACCCACCTCTTCACTGAAGAAGCTGTAGTGGTTAATCTTCAGATATCTCCAGTGTTTCAAAACTGAAAAGGAAAAATATAAGCATTGCAACAGTTGTAGCTGATAATAAAATTCTTCAGGTTTTTTTTCCTTTTGAAAATAAAGGGTGTTTCATAACATAATTGACTTTCATCAGTTCCACAGTCCCTCTGGTGGCTGAGCTATACACCTTTTGAAAAGCTTGCCTCCAGGCCAGCGTGAAGAGGGAATGTTCTCAATGCCATTGATTTCACAGGATATATGTGTGTGTATGTGTATGTGTGTGTATATATATATGAATATGAATAATTATACTTTGAAATAGTATTTAAGAGTAGTTTCCACTTGAAAACCACTGAGGTATTTCATATACCTTCAGGGTTTAAAATTATGAGTTTTCAAATATAAATAGATAGATAGATATAGACATAGATATAAAGATATCTTCCCTTCCTGCTAAAAACTCTGTTTCTTCCTGAAATACAAAAGGTAATTTTACATTGTTTCTGAGTAAAATTGAATTTGTGGCCATCATCTTATAAAATATATAGCAATAGTTTAAATGAAAATTAAAAGTTTTAATGAAATTAAAAAATATATACAAAGTATAAGTCTAATTTATAGAAAACTTAAGAGATAGTTGTTAAAATAGATGTCAGAATTCTGCTAAAGACATAAACCACTCCCAATATCAGTGGCTTGAACAACAAAGTTTTATGTCTTCTAGATGCTACATGTCTAATATGAGTTGGCTTCCAGGTCTTTAAAGCAGCCAATGTCTCCAATAATCACTTAAAGGACACACATTGTCTTAAATTTTGTCAGGCACAGCACCATATGGAAGGAGAGCTCTTACATAAGCAATTAAATAGAATATGCACATGTCACTGTTCATTCACATGGCCCCATCCAACTACAATGTGGACTGGGAATTTCCTCCTTCCACATGCTTACAAGGTGAGGAGAGCCACTTACCAGTGAGCAGAATGAATTATTTACTCAAAGAGAATAAAATTCGGAATCATAGGTTTTATATTTCAATTTCATTATGGCCACTTGTTACTTAATTTACACTGATAAAATCAACATATATTTGCTACTACTCCCTCTTCTATAAAATGTTAATGCACTTTCTACAAGGGAACTTCAAAAAGTGTGTGGAAAATGGAATCAAAACATAGAAATAAGAAATATAAACTTTATTTCTCAACATAAGCTCTATCAAGTTCAAGACACATTTATAAGCAATGGTACCAGCCATTTAGTTCCTTCCTAAAAAACTGACGGTCTTGGGAATTTAATCATGACAAAGCAGTCTTTTTTTACATTATTGACTAAAGAAAACGGGGATCCATTTAAAGATTTTTTAAGATTAGGATACAAAAAGAAGTCAGAAAGAGCCAAATCAAGACTTTAAGGTAAAGTCCTAATGATTTCCTATCAAAACTTTCAAAAAATTGCCCTAGTTTCATGAGAGAAATGAGCAGAACCATTGTGTGATAGAGACTTACTGCTGAAGCTTTCCCATGTGTTTTTCTCCTAAAACTTTGTCTTACTTTCCAAAAATAATCTCATAATAACAAGATATTATCATTCTTTGGCCCTTTATAAAGTCAACAAACAAAATGCCTTGAACATTCCAAAAAACTGTTGCCATGACCTTTGCTCTTGACTGGTCTGATTTTGCTTTGACTGGCCCACCTCCACCTCTTGGTAGCCATTGCTTTGGTTGTACTTTGTCTTAGGGATCATACTGGTAAGACCATGTCCATCTCCTACTACAATTTCTCAAACATATGCTTTAGGTTCATCACACTTGTTTAAAATTTCCATTGAAACCTCTGCTTTTTTCTGCAGCTGATCTAGACACACCAGTTTTGGTATCCATCAAGTGGAAAGTTTGCTCAACTTTAATTTTTCAGTCAGAATTTTGTAAGCTGAACCAGTTGAGATGTCTATGGTATTGGCTATTTTTTGGTGTTAATCATAATTTATTTTCATTTAAGGCAAAAATGACATTAATTTTTTCCTCCAAAATTAATGTAGATGGTCTGCCAGCTGCAGGTTTCATCTTCAACATCATCACATCCTTACTTAAAATGAGGTATCTATTTGTAAATTGCTGATTTGGGGGGTATTGTCACCATAAACTTTTCATAAAGCATTAATGATTTCACCATTCTTTCACTCAAGCTTCACCATAAATTCATTTTTTGTTCTTTTATTCAATTTTAGCAGAATTCAAGTTGCTCTGATACAGACTCTTTCCAAACTAGTGTCTTATCCTTCTTAGTGTCTAAAACCAGATCCTGTCAGACATGTTATAGCAAGTTAGCACAGGTTTATTTTGGTGCAAATAATTTTGACATGTACTTTTACTCATTTAAATAGGAGCTCATATTCCACATATTTTGAGATGTTTTTATTGATTGTCAGTGAGCTTTTGATTTGTGTGTAGTTTTGAATTTACCTAATTAGAATACTTTCTGTTATAATCGTTTATAGCAGATTTTTTTGGATTTCCTACATAAGTAATTTTGTCTGCAAATAACAGTTCTACATTCTAAGCTTTACTTTCCAGTATTTATACTGCTTCATTTTGTATTGGGCTTTGTCTTAATTCACCAGCTATAATTTATGGTTAGGGAAGTTAAGAATGTGTTTGTATACTACAACAGAGACCTGAAACAAACTGAGTATTCATCATTATCTTACAAAAAATTAAATCCAGAGGTAGATAGCTTAGAGATTGGTATAGTAGCAGCATTACATCATAAAGCCTAAATCAAACTCTTTGCATTCTATATTTTTAATAGTGAAGGCAAGAATTTGTTTGAAGAAAAATAAACATACTGTTAGATGTCGCTTATATTCATGATCCCTAATTACTAGAAGGTCCTTGATGCTGCCTGCAACTACCTTATGTTTGATTCCTTTCTTCCTTCTCCTCTCTAGATTATAATTTTATATATAATTTTTTTGTCCTCAAACCTCCAACATCTTTCTCTCTCACTTTCTCTTTAAATGTAAACCTTGCTTCTTATACATCTGTGAAAATTAAAGCAAAGAGAAAAAAATGCCAGAAGCTCCTGTTTCCTTACCTACTTTATAGGTGATTCCATGTGCTCTATCATGTCTTCTGTTCCTCTAAACAGACCCTAGCCAAGGACAAAACTACAACTTACTCACTGGTTCTAGTTTCTCTCTGCCATTCAAGAAATTTGCTACAGAAATATCCCCTGCTTTCCCCTGGATCAATGACATCAACATTCCAACCTGCATATATTTCCCCATAAATAAAAACTCTTTCTTGATTTTACATTTCATTCCCACTACTGTACAATTTCTCTCTCTCTCTCTCTCTCTCTCTCTCTCTCTCTCTCTCTCTCTCCCTTTTTTTTCTAGTAAAACAATTTGAAGAAGTATTCTCTCTTTGATGCTTTCAACTTCTTTTTTCATAGTCCCTTAAACTCACTGCAGTCATGTTTTTACTCCCTTACTCTTCTGGAGCTGCTCTTATCAAAAGGTGAGTAATGCACTCCATGTTGCTCACTAAAACTGTTGCCATTCCCTAAATCTCATCTTACTTGAGAAAACATGGGACACACCTGAATACTCTTTTCTGCTTAGTCTCTAGCACACTATTGCCTGATTTTCCTTTTGTATCACTGGCTGTTCTTTCTGGTTTTCCTTTGTGGCTTCTTTGTCTCCTTGAGGTTTAAATGTTGAAGTGCCTAAAGTCTCAGTCTTTGGATTTTTAAAAAAATTTTCTCTCTATAACAAAACATGGTCATCTCCTGAAGGCTAATGGCATTAATTGCCACCTAAACACTGCTTTCTCTCAAATCTTTGTCACTACACAAATCTCTCCCCAGAGCTTCATGGAACAGAACACCACTGCCAACATGATATTTACACTTGGCATGTAACAGATGTCTCAAATTTAACATGTCCAAAACTGACTTCTATTATGACCCCTCCTTTAATTTTCTTCTTTATCTCAATTAACTGCAACTACACCTTTCCAATTGTGCCAGACCAGAAACTTGGTATTTTAGTCTGTTCGACTACTGTAACAAAAACATCATAGACAAGGTGGCCTATAAACAACAGAAATTTATTTCTCACTGTTCTGGAGGTTGGAAAGTCCAAGATTGGGGTGCCAACAAGGTCAGTTTCTGGTAAGGGCCTTCTTCCCAGTTGCAGATTGCTGTCTTCTTGTTGTATCCTCACATGGCATAAAGAGGGTTAGAGAGCTATCTGGGGTCCCTTTTATAGGGACACAAATCCCATTCATAAGGGCTTACTCTCATGACCTATTTACCTCCGAAAGGCCCCACTCCCTGACACCATCACATTGTAGCTTAAGGTTTCAACATATGAATTTGGGGGGACATAAATATTTAGTCCATAACACTTGGGGTCATAAGTGACTAGTTTCTCTCTCCTCACATGATATCTGGTCTCTCAGCAAAGCTTCAGGATGACTTTGCCTAATATATTTGGAATTTGACTACCTCTCATCAGTTGTATTGTACCACCCAGATCCAAACCTCTATCAAATTTTATTTGGATTATTTCCATATTATATTCCTAACTAGTTTCCCAATTTATGCCACTGCTTTTATTGTCACAACAGCAGCCAGAAAAATTACATTAATACTGGAGTTAAATCAAGTTATTTTTGTGCTCAAATCCCTCCGACAGCTTTTCATCTCATTCAAATTAAAAGTCAATATCTTTCCATGATCTACAAGACCTTACAAAATTTCACTTCTATAAATTCTTTGCCTTTATTTCTTTCACTCGCCTCTTGGTTCTCTCTGTTTAGATGTATAGGCATCATTAAAGTTCCTCAAACATGCCCAGCCCTCCCTTGTCTCAGGCCCTTTGTCCTTGTTTTCTCTCTTCCTGAAAAGCTCTTGCCCTCGATATCATCATGGTTTCCTCCTCATGTCTTTAGGCTTGTTCTCAAAAGTATTCTTCAGTGAGGCATTTCCAGCAACTCTATCTAAAATCCACTCCCCTTACCCGCCAAAAGCTGTATTTTCTCATTATTGCATTATAGGTTCTACTTGGCTCTTGTCATGTTCTATATGAGAGAGTATATTACTACATAATTTCTTATTTGTTATTCATTCCATACACTGTCATCAATATAATGTAATTCCATTAGATAAGGATTTTTGTCTGTTTTCTTCACGGAATAATTCCCTAAACCTGGAATAATATACTATCTAATAATAATGTATTACTATTAGACTGTTACATAATAAGTGTGCCAAAAGAATTCATTGAATGAATGGATGGAAAAATGTATTTCTTTGATTTTACTATTATGATGTTTCATGGTTTCAGAGTGAGTATTAGAGGTTCAGCCATCACCTTCATGAGAAAGAAAGAAAGAAAGAGAGGGAGGGAGGATCAAAAGTGCAAAAGATTGCTTACAGCTAGTTAAATCCCTTTAAAGAACTTTCCAAAATCCTCACACAATAGATAGATCATACTTATTTCTGATAAATCACAATGTATTTAGGATTTTGCATCTATCCATATAAAAATAATTGTTATTTGAATTTTCTTTTGTAGAGCCTTATTTAGTTTTAAAATCAGAGTTAAGCCAACTTTCTCAAGACATAACAATTTTATATTCCTTCTCCATAAAATTCTAGCAAACCAAATTCAGCTGCACATCAAAAAAAGAATCCACCACTACCAAGTGGGCTTCATTCCAGGGATGCAAGGATGGTTCAACGTAAGTAAATCCATAAATGTGATTCACCATATAAACAGAGCAAAAACTAAGACCATATGATCATCTCAATAGAGGCAGAAAATCACTTGACAAAATTCAACAATCTTTTATGATGAAAACTCTTTACAAACTAGGCATGGAAGGAACAGAGTAATAATCCAAATAAAATTTGATAGAGGTTTGGATTTGGGTGGTACAATACAACTGATGAGAGGTAGTCAAATTCCAAATATATTAGAAAGAGTCATCCTGAAGATTTGCTGACAGATCAGAAATCATGTGAGGAGAGAGAAACTAGTCACTTATGACCCCAAGTGTTATGGACTAAATATTTATGTCCCCCCAAATTCATATGTTGAAACCTTAAGCTACAATGTGATGTTGTCAGGGAGTGGGGCCTTTCAGAGGTAAATAGGTCATGAGAGTAAGCCCTTATGAATGGGATTTGTGTCCCTATAAAAGGGACCCCAGATAGCTCTCTAACCCTCTTTATGCCATGTGAGGACACAACAAGAAGACAGCAATCTGCAACTGGGAAGAAGGCCCTTACCAGAACCTGACCTTGCTCTCCTTATAGAAGTCTTTCACCTCCTTGGTTAAATATATTCCTAGGTACTTTATTTTCATTGTTGCTATTGTGAAAGCTGTTGAGTATTTAATTTTAATTCTCAGCTTTATAGTTGTTGTTGTATGGAAATGTTACTGATTTGTGTACATTGATTTTGTAACCTGAGACTCTGCTGAATTTATTTATCACTTCTAGGAGTCTCTTGGTAGAGTCATTGGGGTTTTCTAGATATAACATTGTATCATCAGCAAACAGCAATAGTTTGCCTTCTTCTTTCCCTATTTGGATACCCTTGGTTTCCTTCTCTTGCTTTATTGCTCTGGCAAGGACTTCCAGCACTATGTTGAATAAAAGTGATAGGTGGCAACCTTGTGTAGTTCCAATTCTAAGTGGGAATGATTTCAATTTTTCCATGTTCAGTATGATGTTGGCTGTGGGTTTGTCATATATGGCTTTTATAATTTTGAGGTATGCAGATGGTGTAAACAAATGGAAAAACATATCACACTCATGGATCAGCAGAATCAACATTGTTAAAATGTCTATACTACCCAAAGTGATATACAGAGTCAATGCAGTCCCCATTAAAATACCAATGTCTTTTTTGACAGATCTAGAAAAAAAAAATTCTACACTTCGTATGGAACCAGAAAAGAGCCTGAATAGCCAAAGCAACCTTCAGGAAAAGGAACAAATAGGGAGGCATCACTTTACTTGGCTTCAAGCTATAGTACAAGACTATAGTAACCAAAACAGCATGGTACTGGCACAAAAACAGAGACATAGACCAATGGATAAGAACAGAGAACTCAGATATAAAATCATCCTCATATTGCCATTTGATTGTGGCCAAGGCAGACAACAATATACACTAGAGAAAAGAATCCCTATTCAATAGATGGTGCTGGGAAAATTGGATAGCCACGTATAGAAGCTTGAAACAGGATCCATATTACTCACCATTCACAAAAATTAACTCAAGATGAATAACAGACTTAAACATAAGGCATGAAACCATAAGAATTCTAGAAGAAAATATCGGAAAAACTCATACAGATATCAGCCTAGGCAAAGAATTTATGAAGAAGACCCCAATGGCAATCACAGCAACAGCAAAAATAAATAAATGGGGTTTGACTAAATTAAATAACCTATGCACAGCCAAGGAAACAATCATTAGAGCAAATAGACAACCTACAGAATGGGAGAAAATATTTGCATGCTATAAATCCAACAACGGGCTAATAATCAGAATCTACAAAGAATTCAAACAAATCAACAAGAAAAAATCAAACAAGCCCATTAAAAAGTGTGCAAAGGACATAAACAGAAGCTTTTCAAAAGATAGATGAATGGCCAATAAAAATATGAAAAAATGCTCAACATCACTAATCATCAGGGAAATGCAAATCAAAACCACAATGAGATATTACCTAACTCCAGTGAGAATGGCATTCATAAAAAAGTTCCAAAACAATAGATGCTGGCATGGACACTGAAAGAAAGGAACATTTATACACTGTTAGTGGCACTGCAAACTAGTACAATCTCTATGGAAAATACTATGGAGATTCCTCAAAGAACTAAAAGTAGACCTACCATTTTATCCAGCAATCCCATTACTGGGTATTTTCCCAAAGGAAAAAATGCCATTTTATCAAAAAGACACTTGCACTCGAATGTTTATTGCAGCCCAACTCATAATCACAAAGATGTGGAATCAATCCAAGTGCCCATCAATTCATGAGTGGATTAATAAAATGTGGTATATGTATAACATAGAGTACTACTCAGCCATAAAAAATGAATTAATACCTTTTGTAACAAGCTGTATGGAGCTAGAGACCATTCTCTTTAGTGAAGTATTGCAAGAATAGAAGAACAACCATCATATGTACTCTCTATTAAATTGGAACTAACTGATCAGCACTCACATGCACATACGGAAGTAAAACTCAATGGAAATCAAGCAGGTGGGGGGGAGGAGGGGAATGGGTAAAATCACACTTACAGCTACAATGAACACAACTGAGTGATGGGCACACTTATAACTTTGACTCAAACTGTACAAAAGCAATTCATGTAGCCAAAACATGTGTACCCCCATAATATTCTGAAATAAAGAATAAAAAAAATTGTATATTCCTTGAGTAGCATTTCCACCAAAGCTATGATAAAAATTTATCCTTTAGACACATGCTGAAATCAATTGACATAGATTATCTTTTAAGTCAGAAGTAAATGATTTAATTTGAACAGGATGATCTTTTTCATCAGGAGAAGGGGATATTTACCACAAAGTTATATTCAGTTTTATTGAAATAAATACATTATATTTTGGTCCCTTAATATCAGTGACTCTTTATGTTTCTAACTCATTTCAATTCACTAAATGTTCTTTTAAATGAGTATTGCTACTGTTCACAGAGCTTGCCAAACACTGAGCCAGAATAGAGTGATCTACCCAGATATCATGGCCCTCAGTCCCTATGGCAGTGAAGCCATGGGCAGCTTCTCCTCAGTTGCACACAAATATTGTCATATGTGCCATGAGTCAAAAAGAATTGGAAAGTACTATTCTAAGTTTTTTTTTTTTTTTTGATTTATAACCACATATAATCTCAGTGGGTAATTTCTCTCAAATAATTTAACAACTAGCAGGGGGCGGAATGCAGCAAAATATAGTAATTCAGACCAAAATTTAAATATTAATTAAACTTCTATGAAGATTAACACATAAAGGTTGAAAGAATTAGAAAGGAAAATGAATTTACCTTAATTCCCATACATACAAATCATTGACAGAAAACATTAATAATTCATTAGCAGCCCATTGTGTGGCTATTTGACAGTGCTAGAGAGAAGTGTCAGTGTTTCCACCAGATAGTTACATTATTTTAAAATTAAATATACCCAGAAGTGAAAGGAAACTTGTCTTTGGGAAGAACTATTGTTGGCAACTGTGATGGTAGTTCTAGGTATCTTTAATTGTCAGGCTTCCAGATCCACTTCTGGGCTTGTGGATATTTGCTGAGTTCCTTTTCTACAACAGATTCGTCATTAATGTCACATTCCTCAGACTCTTGTTACTACCTGTTAGACAAACCACGTCTCCAACATGAATGTTCAAATCATGTCATCCTTTCTGATGTTCTCTCAAGACCGTACCCACCTGGACAGAATGAGCAAGATCAGTGTGGTCTTGAGAGTACATACTAAACCAGTGTATTCCAAGTGTATTAAAAGGTAATATGTGCTTACTCTTTTATTTCAAAATATTAAGGGATATAAATGTATTAGGTTACATGGATCATTTTTGTAGTGCTTGAGGCCTTGCTATAGGTGTGCCTGTCATCCAAATAATGTTCATAGTACCCATGAGGTTGGTTTGTTCTTCTCCCATCCCCCTGCTTTACCCTGGCTTCTTTCCACTGAGTTATCCTTCCTTCTGTGCACTTTTGTGCTGATCGGTTAGTTCCAATTTAATAGTGAGTACACGTGGTGTTTGCTTTCCATTCTTGCAATTCTTCACTTAAGAGAATGGTCTTCAGTTCCATCCAGATTGTTGCAAAAAGTATTAATTCATTTTTTGTGACTGAGTAGTACTCCACAGTGTACATATACCACATTTTATTAATCCACTCATGAATTTATGGGCACTTGGGTTGATTCTACATTTTTACAATTGTGAATTGTGCTGCAATAAACATTTGACTGCAGGTATCTTTTAAGAACTCTAGAGGAAAAAGCAGGAAAACTCTCTGAGATATCACCCTAGGCAAAGAATTTATGAAAAAGACCCCAGTGGCAATCACAGCCACATAAACATTAATAAATGAGATTTATTTAAACTAAAAAGCTTCTGCACAGTTAAGGAAACAATCAACAGAGCAAATAGACCACCTACAGAATGGGAGAAGATATTTGCACTCTACACATACAATAATGGGCAAGCAAATCAGCAAGAAAAAAACTATCTTATTAAAAAGTGGACAAAAGACATGATCAGATAATTCTCAAAAGAAGAAAGACAAATGGCCAAGAAATATATGAAAAAATGCTCAATGTCACTAATCATCAGGGAAATGCCAATAAAAACCACAATGAGATATCACCTTACTCCAGTTAGAATGGCATTTATCAAAAAGTCCCAAAACAATAGATACTAGTGTGGATTCAGAACGAAAGGAACACTTATACACTCTTGGTGGGACTTCAAATTAATACAACCTCTATGGAAAACAGTATGGAGATTCCTCAAACACCTAAAAGTAGATCTACCATTCCATCCAGCAATCCTGCTACTACTGGATGTTTACACAAAGGAATATTTGCTTAATTTATGGTCAAGAGGCTCTGAGATTTAAAGGCACAAAATATTTGAGCAAATTGCTTTTCCCATACAATTTCTCATTTGATGCCTATCAGAACCAAGAAAGTTAGGAAAAACAAATATTTCTATCCTAGTTTTACAGATGAGAATGATGAGACAAAGTCTTCTTCCTTTTCACCACTATTCACCTCACCAAGATCAAGAAATGGTTGGATGGTCTCTCACCTCATTAGTTAGATATGTTCCTAAATATTTAATTTTCTTTGGCACTACTGTAAAAGATAACGCTTCTTTGATTGGTCTCTCGGCTCAACTGTTATTGGCGTATATGAAGGCTACTGATTTGTGTGCAGTGATTTTGTATCCTGAGACTTTGTTGAATTCATTTATCAATTCCAGTAATCTCTTGGTTGAATCTTTGGGTTTTCTAGATATAATATCATACCGTCCACAAAGAGTAAAAGTTTGATCTCTTCTGCCCCCATTTGGACACCCTTGATTCCTCTCTCTTGTCTGATTGCTCTGGCAAGAACTTCCAGCATTATGTTGACTAGAAGTGGAGATAGTGGGCAACCTTGTCTGGTTCCAGTTTTAAGGGGGAATGTTTTCAATTTTTCCCTGTTCAGTATGACATTGGCTGTGGGTTTATCGTATATGGCTTTAATAATTTTGAGGTATGAGCCATCTATGCCTGTACTGTTAAGAGTTCTTAACATAAAATGGTGCTGAATTTTGTCAAAAGCCTTTTCTGCATCTATGGAGGATCATAGAGTCTTTGTTCTTGCTTTTACTTACATGGTAAATTGCATTTATAGATTTGCGAATGTTGAACCATCCCTGCATCTTGGAGATGAAGCCCACCTGATGATGATGGATTATTTTTTTGATGTACATTTGAACTGGGTTTGCTAGGATTTTACTGAGAATTTTTGCATCTATATTCATAAGAGATATTGGTCTGTAGTTTTCTTTTCTTCTTGTGTCCTTTTCTGGCTTTGGTATCAAGGTGATATTGACTTCATAGAATGAGTTTGGGAGGATTCCTTCCTTCTTGATGTTATTGAATAATTCCTGCAGCATAGGCACCAGTTCTTTGTAGGTTTGGTAGAATTCAGGTGTGAACCCATCGGGTTCACTTTTTTTTGTTGGAAGATTTTTTATTACTACTTCAATTTTGGTACTTGATATTGGTCTGTTTAAAAATTCTATTGAAGAATGCAGATATAAAACCATCCTCATACTGTCATCTGATCTTTGACAAAGTAGAAAAAGGCATGCACTGGGGAAAAGAATCCCTATTCAATAAGTGGTGCTGGAAACTTGGATAGCCACATATAGAAGACTGAAACTAGATCCACACCTCTCACCTCTCACAAAAATCAACTCACGATGGATAACAGACTTAAACCTAAGACGTGAAACCATAAGAATTATAGAAGAAAACATTGGAAAAACTCTTACGGACATTGGCCTAGGCCAAAGAATTTTTGAAGAAGACCCCCAAAGCAATCACAGCAGCAGCAAAAATAAATAAATGGGACCTGATCAAATTAAAAGGATTCTGCACAGCCAAAGAAACTATCACTAGAGCAAACAGACAACCTATAGAATGGGAGAAAATATTTGCATGCTACACATCTGATAAAGGGCTGATAACCCGAATCTATACAGAACTTAGGAAAATCAACAAGAAAAAATCAAACAACCCCATTAAAAAGCAGGCAAAGGACATGAACGGAAACTTTTCAAAAGAAGACAGAATAATGGCCAACAAGCATAAAAAAAATTGCTCAACTTCTCTAATCATCAGGGAAATGCAAATCAAAACCACAATGAGATATCACTTAACTCCAGTGAGATTTGCTTATGTCAAAAAGTCCCAAAACAACAAATGCTGGTGGGGATGCAGACACATAGGAACACTCATACCCTGCTGGTGGGACTGCAAATTAGTACAACCTCTACGGAAAGTAATATGGAGACACCTCAAAGAACTAAAAGTAGAACTACCATTTGATCCAGCAATCCCGCTACTGGGTATTTACTGAAAGGAAAAAAAAGACATTCTATTAAAAATAAATCTGCATTCAAATGTTTATAGCAGCACAATTCACAATTGCAAAGATGTTGAAACAACCCAGGTGCCCATCAATACACGAGTGGATTAATAAAATGTGGTATATGTATACTATGGAGTATTACTCAGCAATAAAAAACAATGGTTAATTAACACATCTGGTATTATCCTGGATGGAGCTAGAGCCCATTTTTCGATGCGAAGTATCACAAGAATGGAAAAATAAGCACCACTGGTACTCACCATCAAATTGGTACTAACTGATCAACACTTATGTCACACATGAAAATAATACTCATCAAGGGTCAGGCAGGTGGGAGGGGGGTGGAGGGGATGGGAAAACTCTCACCAAATGGATGCAGGGTGCACAGTTTTGGGGATGGGCACTATTGTAGCTCTGACTTGGGCAGTGCATAGGCAATATAAATATAGCCAAAGTGTTGTACCCCTATAATATTCTGAAATTAAAAAAAAAAAGAAATGGTTGGATGATAGGTTCTGGAATTCAAACTTATTTCCACCACTTACTGATTCTGGATTATTCAGCTCGTTGCTTAAAATCCTCTAGCCTGCATTTCCATATCTCCCAAGCAAGATAAAAAAGAAAAATCATTTACCTCACAGGGCTGTTATGAGTATCACATAAAGTAATTCTCAAAAAACCGTTACATAATAGAGTGGACACTTGTAGGGGCAGAAAAGGGCAATATCTTTCCTCACCCAAAAAGGGGTCAGTGCCAACATGCCTATAAGAAAAGACAGGTTAACAAGAGAAAAGCATAGCATATTTATTTATTATAGTTTTATGTGACGTGGACTCTTTGGACTGAAGGCCCAAAGATACAATAGAAGCTATCTGATTTTATGTTTCAACTCGATGAAGCAGGGACAGCCATATAGAAATCTGATTGGACAAAAAGGGTATGAGCTAATAGAAACAGACTTTTTGGGGATACTTAGTAAGGCCTGTCTCTTCAGATTTTCCTGACCTCTCTGTGCAACCTTTCTTCCTCCTGGATATGGGGACAGGACCCTTTCTGAAATGGGGGTCTTATTACTTACCGTGAAACAACTTAGGTCAGAAAATTTCGTTATGGCCTGTTTTTACACAAAAAGTCGGGAGAAGGTTAGAGTAATATTTTTACGTGTTATGATTGTCTTTGTGGAAAGAGATTTCTGATTTCTGTGACTCACCTTGAAGAAAAGGGAGTCTGGTTTCTATGGCTTACTTCAAGAGAGAATTAGGCTGAGAGACAGGAGGGCAGGAGAAGGTCAGAGAGAAAACTTTCTTCTGAAACTACTGCCGAGTCTTTCACTTTGGGGCATCATTTTCTGAGCCCCAGGATAATCAATACGTAAAAGTTAGTGGACACCATTGATATTAGCAGAATCTCCAAGATATATCCTCTGATTTCAATGGTCTATACCTCTGCCCAAATCCTTTATTTGATTCCCTCTTCACCATCAAATCTCTTTTAATTAGGGGATTTTATTCAGAAGAGTTAACAAGTCAGAGGCCTACTCCTTCTGAGCAGCTGTTCTGTCACATCAAGAAAATTTTGCATGTGAATAATAATAATACATTATTAGGTTGTTACTTTCTGTCTCAGGACAATCTCATTTTTAGGTTCTTGAGCCTCACATTATTTTTGTTTTATGCTACTCCCGATTATTGCCTAATTATTGCCTATATATTGACTGTAAGAAAGAAAAAAATAATATTTGAGCTTAAAGTGGGATTTGAAAGAAAGGTCAGAGGTCAGAGTAGAGCAATCTAAAGTGGATTACAATAAGTCAATTCATGACAGAATAAGGAAGATAGGCTGGGATCATCAGTTGCAAGAAAAGCACTAATTCAGTTAGTTGTGAAGATATAATTGGCTCTGATTCATTTCATACCATGTATCAATTTGACAGCCAGATAAACCTTATCCAAGCTGAGTCCAATCCCAGGGCCTTAGGAGATTTACCTGTTCCTAATTAGTAGAAAAGTAGGGAAATATTGTGTCCCTAATGCCCCCAGGAAAAAAAAGATATGCAATTTTTAATTGTCAACTACCAGACTGCTCTCTTTACTTGTCAGTCATGACAACAAGGATAGCTGTGGTGACTAATTTGATTTTTTAGTACAACAGAAGAAAGGCAGTAAGTAGAAATATTTTCTCTAGTGGCTGTTATAATTCCACAGATATCAGGAACAAGTACCATGAACTCACTCACATGATTTCACATTGAAAATTCACCGCTGGATTAGTGTTGGCAAAGATTTCATTGGTGCTCATAAATGTGTTACCAAAGGTGTTATAGCAATGGGAGTTTACTAATGTAGGGATGTTGCCTTAAGCATGACCTATTTATGGTCCCTTATGCTAAGTCTGCACTTCATAAATCTATGTGGAAATTTATGTAGAAACAACCTGATAATGATTCTGCAACTCAAGAGAATAAATGCTGATGCAAAGTTGTTTGTTTTCAATATTAAAGTAGAAACAAATCCTTTTATTTTACTAAACTGAGGGCATACCCAATTCAAACGTTCAAAATGTTTTTAGAAAGTGCCAAACAAGTTAGTTGTGGGCTTGCAGATAAAATATTTAAATCAGTGAAATTCTGAATCCATGCCCATCAACCTCAGCTGTAACTCCAAAACTATCTGCCAATCTGACTACATTTACCTGATAGGTTCTGGTCCATTGTCAACACTGACAATTTCAAACGTTGTCTATATTCCACCTCCAAACCCTGACTCCTCTCTCTCCTCTAGCTCTCAGCAAATGATCTTGTCTGATAATTCACAGTGAAAATTGAAGCCATTAGCTCACCACTTCTTCAACTTTTGGCTACCAAACTTATGAACTTACTTAAATCTGTCTTGTGTCTAGATATTTCTTATAATTTAAACATGTTCAAGTTTCTCCCATGTAATATACAATGAAACAGAAACAATTCTGAAGTCCTTATACTTCTACAACTGTTGCTAAACTGCTACAACTACATATCTTGCTAATTTTACTTCTTGAATTTCATTTACTCTTTAAACCAGCCCACTCTGGCTTCTACCTTCATCAACAAGGCAACTCAAAACTCTTATTTTGTTCTGGTATGGTGGCTTGAGGTGCTCTGTGGACCATCTCCCCAGGGAAACAACAATTAACTGGTGAAAACTACAAAGCAAAACCAAAGTAAAACCAAAACCAAAGGCAAAACAAAAAGAAAACAACAAGGAACCAACCAAACAAACAAAACAACCATTTAACGTATCTATAAATTGTCCTAAAGGCATAAATCAAATGGAGAAATAATTACTCATGACAGTCTATTAAATCTCAGGTACAATAAAAGTCTGGGACATTTGACCATAACCCAGTCCCTATCATTCTCTGTCAGTGAGATGGAAGCTCTACTCTGGGAGGGTTCACCCAACAAATCAGGGCTTTCTTTCCACACAGATCCCAGTCTGAGGCTATAATTTCTCCTTGGAAAGCACAGCTCCTCAGTATTTATCAGTCTGCTGCCTCCCCCAGCCAACTTCAGCTGACTTAATATTGTCAATAGTGGCAAATCTCCCCAAGTTAATATACACATTCAACTCAAGCCCTACCAAAATTTCAATGGGCGTTTTTACATTTTATCCTAAAATTTATATAGAAATATAGGGAACCAAGAACAGCTAGAACAGATACTGGCATGAAGATAAACATGGACAGAATTGAGAGTCTAGAAATAAATCCTTACATTTATGGTAAATTGATTTTCAACAAGGATTCTAAGACAATTCAACAAGGAAAAGAGTGGTGCTGAATATCCACATGGGAAAGGATAAAATTCGATACTCTTCTTATACCTTACACAAAAATTAACTCAAAACAAACAATTTACATAAATGTAAGAATAAAATCTATAAAATTCTTAGATGGAAACAGGAATAAATCTTGACCTGGGTTAGTCAGAATCTACTTAGATATGACGCTAAATGCACAAGAGAAGAAAACGACGACGTATAAATTGGACTTCATTAAAATAAAAAAAATTGCATTGTAAACAATACCATCAAGAACATAAAAAAGGCACTTAATGAGAGAATGTATTTTCAAATAATTCTGATAAAAATTGTATCCAAAATAAATGAAGACTTCTTATAACTTAATAATAAAAAGATAAATAATTTAATTATAGAATAGGTAAAGGATCTGCTTATACATTTTTCCAAATAAAGTATACAAATGGCCAGTAACACACACAAAAATGTTCAACATCATTATCTGCCAGGGATGTGTATATCTAAACCACAATTTGATACCACCTCACATACACTAGAATGGTATAATCCAAAAGACAGATAATAAGTGGAGTCAATATATGGTGAAACTGGACCTAGTACATTCCCAGTGAGAAAGTGAAATGGCGCAGCTGTATTGGAAAAGAGTCAGGTAGTTCTTCAACATGTTGAACATGGAGTTACCATTTAACCTACCAAGTTTACTCCCACATACATATCCAAGAAAAATGAAACCATAGTCCACATAAAAACTTGTACACTAATGTTCATAGCAGATTCATTCATAGTAGCCAAAACTAAAAACAACCCAAATGTCCATTAAGTAAAGAATGGATAAATAAAATAACTAAAATATAGTGTAGTCTTACAAGGGAATATTATTCAGCAATTAAAAGAAATGAAGTACTGATACATGCTATGACATGGAAGAAAATTGAAAATATTATGAAAAGTTAAAGAATGCAGTAAAAAATGCCATATATTGTATGATAGCATTTATATGAAATATCTAGAAAAGGCAAATCTATAGAAACAGAAATTGATGGTTTTCCAAGTGCTAGAGAGAGACAGGTGGGGAGTTACTCCTAAAGAAGTATAGGGTTTCTTTACGAGGTAATGGAATGTTCTAAAAGGTGATTGTTGCACAACTCAATGAGTATATAAAAACACATTTAATTGTATACTTTAACAGAGAGAATTTTATGGCACATGATATGTGAATTATATATTAATAAAGATGTTTTAAAAAGAAAAAGCTTATTTCCTGGAAATATGATTCTGAGCAATATTATCATGTAATTTTTATAGGTCATTGCCCTGCCTTCCTCTTCTAAACTTTGCTATAAGAAATATATGTAAGAGAGAAAAAAAATAGGAATACCAGTATCAGAGAATATGAAGTTATGATGAATTTAAAAAGAGATATAAAAAATAAGATATAGGAAACAGGCAGTTGTATACAACTGGAAAAGGAGCTAGTTGACTGTAATTGATGTCATTGATTGAGCACCAATAAACATAATTATAAATACCATATCTGATGTTTTTCCTCCATTCCACTGATGACCTGGCTGCAACAAATTGGAAAGTTCTTGGAAAACACCTGTAAAATGTTAACCATAGGGTTTTTTTTCTATTGTTAGATAGTTTGCTAATGTCTGCTGTCTTGCTAACTGCTGTGAATATCTTTCTTACCTAGTAGCCCCAAATTTTTCTGAATGTACTCCCTCAACCAAGCTCGCATATTATGTCGCATCTCCCACACTAACACTTGGGGAACCTAGAGTTTACATTAGAATGGTGGCAATAAACCTCTGCAGCTGAACACTGTCAATTTTGTTTTGTTTTGTTTTGTTTTTCATTTATTAAGAAACCATTTATCTTGACAGGGCGAACACTGGGAATATAAAAAAGTTCCCATGAAGATCAGATAACAGATTCAGTCCCTAATATACCACTTCACTGAAACAGGTCACACTAAAATATCCAAAGTTTCCTCTTCACTAAATCAAAGGAACTCTTTTTGGTTCTTCCCTCTTTTTTCCCTTCCCAGAAGAATTCAATACATTGACAATTCTCTAACTGAAGCATGTTTTTCTTATCCTCGTTGCAATGTTTGATGGACATTATGAAAATATTTGCCTAGATGTTTATATCTGTCTCTTTCCAACTTCGGTGATGGCAAATAAAAAAAGATTGTAACCCTGACAGAGACACCAAAAGTGATAACTGCTTTTGGTTTCCATGACAGTGCCCAGGTTTCTTGCTTACATCTTTTACTGTTCTTTTCTATCTCTTTTGCTTGTTGCTTATAATTTTCAAGCCAACTTTTGAATTGTAGAACTAATAAGGACTCAGACTGAGGCTTTCTTTGTTTCCAAACGTGCAATTAACTTGAATGTTAACCTACCCAGTACCTTGACTTCAATTATAATTTATATGTTTTAATTATCTCCAAGTTAAAAATTTAGTGCATCACTTTTTCCTGAGACCCGAACCTGTATGTTCACCTTCCTATTCAGCATCTTCATATCATGGTCTCCAAACACCTTAAAACAACTATTTAAAATCTGAAGTTGCATTTCATGCCTCAAAATGGCTTTTATTAAGGTCTTCCTTGTATTTGTGAATTATTTTCTTCTCTCTGTTGAGTTAACCGAAATTAATAGAGCGAGAGAAAATATTCCCTATACTTTCTCAATTTTCACATGCAATAAATCATCAAGCCCTCATCATTCTTTTCTTAAACAGCTTTTGAATCTCTTCATTCCTACTCTTCACCCCTATTTTCTTGGGTGAGGAGGTCGCCATCATTTTTGCCTGGTTACAAGAAAAGCCTTCCTATGTCTTCTCCTGTCCTTGAGTCATGCTTCACACTGAAGATTCTTGCAATCCTTAAAACAAACCCTGTCCCTTGTCTTCAGATAAATACTTGAAATTCTTAACATGTGGTGCAAGATTCTTTTTGATATGGCTTCAGCATATCTAGTTAGGGTCTTTAAATATTCCACTTAACATGTGGGCCATGCTAAATACTTCTTTCTTTCAATTTGTCATGCTTTCTCTCTCAACTCCAGGGATCTTTGATGTTGTTATTCGGTGGTTGTTTTCAGAGATGAATACTTCTTTCTGGACTCCTCTTTTCTCTCCTCTTTTCATAGCTTCTATTCATCTTTTAGTTACTGTGCCATTTTCTTCTGGAAATCTTCATAAAAGCTCTTCACTAAGTCAAATAGTCCTACTATATATTCCCAGAACATTATGAACATTCTCCATTCGAAAATTATATTTTAAGATTAGTCCTGTTTATTGCCTGTTTTCTGTACATGAAAAGATTCTTCTTGAAAAGATTTCATGAAATGATTTCTCAAGTGTTTTGAAAGTTTCTATCTTCATGAATAGATTTTCAAGACTTCAAGAAAAAAACTTTCTCTCTTTTTGTATTTCTAGTACCTAACACAGTGGTTGAATATAGTAAAATCCTCAAAAAAGAAGTGTTGAATAAATGAGTGAATTCATTCAGAGAAGACCCCTTGCAATTTAGTTCCAGATCATGAAGAACCTTATAAAGGGTTCCTCTGTATATATAAATATATCCACCTAATTGTTTAAATATTTACTATTATATTCATTTTTTAAAAAAAATTTATTACACTAGAAGAAAAGCATTAAGAAATATCAAGAAAAAAGCTACCCAGAGTACCTGCAAAAATGAGATTTTCCACAAATTTCTTATGATGTTAGATGTCTGAGACAACTGATCAGGCTCTTAAAAAGAGTAAAAAACTAAATTCTCACAGGTGAAGAGGAATTAAAGTCCATTTCAATGACAATGGCAGGAAAATATAATATGGCATTTATTTTAATATACATGATAAATGTATAATCTAGTAGTATTTGTAGTGTTGCAGTTTATAATTCCTTAAATGTCTGTCAGAAAGCCATAGTCACTCTTAGATTTAAATTTTAAAAATAATATATTGCCATTGATAATTTTTAAATTATATGTCATTATTCCACCAATAATTTTAACATTACCCTAATTTAAAAAATATATATCTGTAGGATAGATTGCTATGAATAACTATAAATTAATAACAAAAATAATAATAAAAATTGTATAAAAAATAATAAAAATTGTATAAATCCAAAGAGAGTCAGTGGTAGGAGGGAAAAAGACTAGCGAACCCATTGCATTAATAAAGTATTTCTGAAGTTTTTATATATATAAAACTTTAGAAATATTTTATTAAAGATATATAGACACACACACACCCCCCCCTTACTTTACAAAATATTCTTAGGGTATGGGTTAGGCCCACTATATTTTGGATTAAATAAAGGAGAAATATATTTCCCTTACCCTTAATAATCCAGATACAAGCAGCCTGGGGATAGTGGGCCAACTATGCCATTTTTAAAACCTGGCTTCTATCTCTAGAGTCAAGTTAGCAATTCTAGGTTCCACCACAAAGCCTTTTTCTATGGAGTGAAATGTGTGGAATGGGTAGGGAGTTTACAAGACTGACCAAGAATTGGGACATGTCACATCAGTTTACCTCCCATTGACCAGAACTTAATCTCACGTCTACATTTATCTCCAAGAATTGCTGGGAAATATAGAATCTCATTAAGTGACCATGGACCAAGAATCAAGAATCTATTTCCAGTTGTAGCTCCTAGAAATGATCTTATATAGCACTTACTTCAGTTTGTAATTTTATATATATGATTATTTGCTCATTGTAAGTATCTCTAATTAGATTATAAGCCCATATGATGAAGGATTTTGTCTGTTTTGCTTAATATTTTACAAGGTATTCCAAAAATTGTACTGCAGGTTAAAAACTCTGGGATATAGAGAATTTCTTAAGCCTAACATGGTAACTGAATCACAGCCAGTCTAAATAGATATTTATTTATTAAATGAATAAATCCATGTATTTTAACAGGGAAAGCATTATTAGTGTATGTTACCAGATATAAAAACTGCTGAACCTTCAAACTCATAAATTTTTTAAGCTAGAAAAAAATAAATTAAATTTATAGGAAATAAATTGATCAAGTGGCTGGGAACTTCACATGTGATAAAAAGTTGTTCATGGTATTGCAAAGCAAGGTAATTTTTTTTTTTCCTTGTTGCCATCAACTTTATTTTTTATTTATTTAATTAATTAATTTATTTATTTATTTTAATTTATTTTTTAAATTTCAGAATATCATGGGGGTACAACACTTTGGCCATTCACATTGCCCCTGTTCTGCCCGTGTCAGAGCCACAATCGTGGTCATCTCCCAAACTGTGCTCCCCACATCCATTCAGTGAGAGTTTTTCCCATCCCTTCCACCCCCCTCCCGCCCGCCCGCCCTCTGATGAATGTTATTGCCCTGTGTGATGTAAGTGTTCATCAGTTAGTACCAGTTTGATGGTGAGTACCAGTGATGCTTGTTTTTCCAATCCTGTGACACTTCGCTTCGAAGAATGGGTTCTAGCTCCAACCAGGATAATACCAGATGTGTTAATTCACTGTTGTTCCAAAGCAAGGTAATTTAAATGATCATCTCCACCTATGTTATAATTAAGTAGAACTCTACTTAACATATTCTAATTATTTGGTTACAATGATTTTAAAATAAAAAGGTATTTTTATCTGTAGTAAAAAGATAAAAAGGAGAATTAAGGTAATTATTTAAATAAATCAAGATAAAGGAGACATTTTCTCAATTTTCTAAATAATTTGACTGAAAGCTTTAAGTCTAAAATCACATAAATAATTACTTCATTTCTCCCTTTCATTTTGCCTGTGTCTATTTGACCTCAATTGCATGAAATTTTATCTCTATCAGAAGCATCCAGGCTATTGCTGTCCCTTTTACCTTGCCAAGTCATTTCATTGATAGCAATAAGGAGAGAGACTAAATTTGTAATTTAGAACACTGTTTAACTTTCATATTACTTTTTCTTAGGGATATTTAAAAAAATATTTGAATTAATCCTCAAAACACTTTTCAATAAAGATTTTGATTCTAATCCTACAGTGGAAGAGGCTGAAAGTGAGCTTATCAAAAGAAAACAGCACATACCTATTTTTCAAAGAAAAAGGATTGCCAAATTGTGTATTTATAGTTAGCAAACATTAAGTAGCCTGAACTTTCTCAGTAGCAGTTAGAATTCAAATTAGACCTGTGTAGATATGAACAACCACCCATACATTTATTGTATAAACTAATGAAAATTTTCTGGATTTTTATATGAGGCTGAAAATACTTTCTACTACAATACGGTACTTATTAAACAATTCAGGTTTTCTCCTAAGGACTTTGAAAACTAATGAGTAAATGTGGATAAAAACAATTGAGGCTTTTTTTTTCCTCTGAAAGATATAGACTAAAACTATCTACCAATGAGAAAAAACAAACAAACAAAAGACCAGGGTTTATGTCTGGATTATCTGGATTTGTTACCTACTTTGAAAAGTGTCCTATTTCACTCTTCACTAAGATTAGAGAAAGATATTCCTTTAAAAATACGGAGGGAAAAAAAGGTACAGCTCAAATTTACATTCTCTTTTAGCTGTTGTATTACTAAAAGGAATAAATCTTCATAGGTGCAAAATGAACTGTATCAGTGTTTTCCGCACTAAATTACTCATCTATGAGGTTTTGATTTAAATTACTTTTAGATTGACCCAAACTATTGTATGTAGGTTTTATACTGAATATGCAAAAACCATTATTTTTATGTGTTGGTTTGTTATACTTTCTCTGTAATAATTTTAGTTTCTAAGATATGTCATCATATTCACTCCATATTTAAGGAATGGTAGAGGGAAATTTCTAAATGAGTGTCAGAACAGTATATTACATATTCTTATGTAGAATATTTGAGAAATTGCCTTCATTGAAACAAACTATAAAAACCTCAAAGCTTTACAGTGACAGACTTGGTAGGCCACACAGCCAGTGTAAAATTGGATTCAGTGTGATTATTTCTTGGCAATAATTCAGAGCAAATAACATCAAGGAAGGCTTGCGTAAATCCAGATGGAAAAAGTGGATTTAAATCAAACTAATAGGTTGCAAAACATGAAATATGCTTTGTACTGTGCCTTGGAGACACATGGCCAAATCCATATTCAAAAAGTAAAAACAAACCAGAGTGATTTCAGGAATAAATTACTTGTCATCGTGATCTTTTAAAAATGCCAGAATTTAATGCAAAAATATAATCCTAACATTTATTGCAGCAAAATAAATGTCAACATATTAGACTTAACTGGCAAAGCCTTGTGGTAGCATTTCTACAGACTGAAAGGAACATGACAAGCTGTATTTCACATTTATTAGAATGAAATTTGGTCTTCTTTATCATAAGCAGTAGATTTAAACACTTTATTTTAATTTACTTCATGGTATTGAGGAAAACATTGACTCAGATGAGAAAAAAATGCTGTATAAAATTGTTCACTGAAGCAATCCATCAATCTTAGAAGCTAAATATGTATTATGACAACACCAAGTCTTTGTAGTTAGAAGAATCAAGCACAGAATGGCTGTGACATATTCCATGTTCCAGGCAGCATATGTGAGTGGGAAACTGTGTGGATGCCTACTCATACATAATAAACATAGATTTTTTTTGTTTTTATATCTTGATTTCATTTGGAGAGCTGACAAGGAATAGTGTTCAGGCCTAAGAATTCCCTAAACTTAACCTGCCCAAATTGATTCCTTTTTAAAAAGATTTTTTAAAAGATATGATTTAAATATGTATTAAAAACATATTTGACATTTGAGTACCATTTCAGAAATAAACATAGGTTAATCCTTTTGAAATCAGCCCTTATATTCTCAATAGAGAGAATAGTCATAAAATTCACTAACTCCAAACAAATGACAAACTTGCCTTCTCCAAACTTGATAATGGTCAAGCATAATAGTGCTTATCATATGAAAAGCAAAATGTGTATAGTATGCTATATAAAACCAACGAGTATATAAACACAATAAATACGTATATATGTAAATCCAAATGTTTGCATACACATTGAGTGTGCATAGATAAATAAATAAATACCTTTGCCAGGAGTGCAAAAAACCAAGATTTTATTTGCATGAGGGAATACAATTATATATGCAAATTTTGAAATGCCTAGTATGAAAATTAGTAATTTTAACACACTACATTCTGCAAAGATATTTACATTTAAATATGAATCCACTTAGCAGTTAGGTTGTAAACAATATTCCACATGCCTCAGCATAAATATGTTTTATATAAATATCCTAAATGTTGAAAAACTATATGATTACCTGGACCCAGCATTTGCTGCCACCAAAGACTAAGTTATTAGATAATGTACTGTGAAAATATTTTTCCCCAAATACTTACAATGGAATTTTTATTTTAAAAGTTGCTACTTGGAAATCAAGACCTTAAAAATAAACATTTTACATACATTTTTTTGAACCCTTAATGAAAATTTTGATAGGCGAAATTCTTAAGTAGTTACTTAGGAAACCAAGATGATACTTTCATATTGTTTTAGACAAGAGTGAGAGGTTTAATCCAAGCAAGGAGTATAATATGCCAAAACTTACAATTTTCCTTAATTATATATAACCCATATATTCCTTTGCCAAATTAAAAAGTGTTTTATAGAAACCAGTCTTTTGATAATGCAATCCTGTCCACTGTTTACAATTTCTTTTTCTCTTGTTTTGGCTGTAATCTACTAAGATATCTATTTTCATTATCTTAATGAGTGATATATCTTACTGATGACGTTTGCTAACCCTGTCCATATATTAATCAGTTCATTAAATGAAAAAAATCAATATGCACATAGCCCAGGGCTAGGCATATTGTACATGACTTATGAACACTAAATGAATATACATAAGACCTTTCTATGCCAACTAGTGAACTAAGTGCCACAGATTCAAAACATCTAACCCTCGGGAAGCTCCTTGTCTAGTAAGGAAGAAAGACAAATAAATTTCAGTGTGACATGGTAAGAACATAGAAGGAGAAGAGGCAGCTAATTCTGCTTAGGTTGGGGGATTGTGTGGTTAAAGGTAATTATAAAAGATTTTTATGTGAGGGAGGCTTCACATAAAAAGAGATTCATATCCTGAAGTTCAAAAGATAACTGGAGGTGTTCTAGGTGGGTAAACAAGTGGCATGTAGTTAGAAAATGGCATGTTCTATTTGGAAAAATGCAGAGGTGGCATTCACAGGTGCATCAACATAAACAATTGCTGAAAGACTAGATTAATAAAGCCATAGGTAGGTTTCAAGATGACTGATTAAATGCAGCTAGTATGTGCTTCTTCCACAGAAAGGAACTAAAATAGCAAGTAGGTATTCACACTTCAAATTTATTGTCTAAGAAAGAACACTGGAATTCAACAGAAAAGTGACAGGGAGCAGTGAAAGCAAAGAAAGGGAGGGAAACAAGGCAGTCTGTTTGGCTGGGATCAACTGGGAGCCAGGAGAAACTTCCAGATGCAGGGAAAGAGTCAGTGAGAGACACCCAGGGCTTCATATTCCTGCTGTGGACTTTTACAATCCTAGCTATGGGACAGCCACTTAAACCCTGCAGGCCTTGAGACTAACAGGGAGCTTCTTAGAGACTGCACAGAAGCGTTGCTCCAGAAAGGGAGCTCATGTTGAGTCCCACAGACTTCTGAGCCCTGAGCAGTTTCAGCTTGGCACCCTTCTGTGAGCCAAGACCCCAAAGGACTGAGGCCTGCCCTGGAGCGACTGCCACCCCTGCTATTACTGGGCCAAAAGGAAGAGGGGAGGCCAGGCACGTTCTTGCACCCCAAGGAAAAATACCACTGCCATTGCTGTGGGTGGGATGCTGCAGGACTAATGTGCAAACATACCATGTACCCCACAGTTACCTGCCTAGGCTGCTCTCACCTAGTCTGACCCCGCCATCCTCAGTGGCAGGCCCAGAGCACAGCTACCACAGCTCCCTCCTAAGTATTCTGCAGCAGCCTGGGGACCACTCCCTCCCTATCCCAGCCAGTGACTGAATGCAGTACCAAGAGGCCTGAGGACAAATCCACAGGCCTGGTCACATCCCCCCTCAGTACTTGAACATGCTGTCCAGTGGCCTAGAGATCACACAGCCCAGTCTACCTTCATTGGCATCTAACCAGTCCTCCTAGGATCCGAGGTTGGGCCAATCCAATCTGCTGCTACCACCACAGCTAGCACCTACCTACATGGGCTATCGGTGAGCCAGGGGACCTGTCACAACCACCACCAATACCAGCAAAGATTGCTTTGGTTCCATTGGGTTGCTCTACCACTGTTACTGCCATCACCCACATTGCACTTGCTATCCAGAGTCCCAAGAACCCCCCACATGCCTAGCCTACTGCTGTTATTACCACCATCTGAGCAAGCCATGGGGAGCCCCAAGAATCAGACTGTCTGGACCCACTAATACTGAAGTTAGCATACACATCTCTGGGGTTCAAGAACAGGCATGCTCACCCCATCACTGCCATCACTTGGGCCTGAAGATTGGTCCTCCTGGCATCCTAGTCCCCAGCAAAATTTCACCACAGTCTCCACTAATAACTGCACCCTAAGTCATTGAGGAAATGACAGATACCAATGATGCTGTTTACAGCTGAAAAGCATTATAGAGAGACTACACTGCTGTATGCACCCACAATCAAAGCCAAAGTGCCCTACCCAACCCACAGCATATGTACATCTTCAGGAAAAAATCCTCCACTACAAAAGCAAATACAACAAATTGGAAGAAGCAACTGTTATACCACATGCACTAATACCGACGTAAGGACACAGGAAACATGAAAAAGCAAGGCAATATGACATCTCCAAAGGAATACAATAAATCTCCAACAGCAGATTCCAATCAAAAAGAAATTCACAAAATTCTGGATTAAGAATTCAAAATACTAATTTTAAAGAAGCTAAGTGAAATACAAGATAATTCTGAAACACAATACAGAGTAGTCAGATAAACAATACAAGATGTGAATAAGAAATTTACAAAGAAATATATATTTTTTAAAGAACCAAACAGAAATACTGGAACTGAAGTATTCATTAAATGAAATGTAAAATACATTCAAAGGCTTCAACAATCAACCAGATCAAGCAGAAGAATTTAATAACTTAGAGACAGTTCTTTTGAAATAATCCAGCCAGGCAAAAATAAATACAAAAAGAATGAAAAAGGAGTAAGTGAAGCCTTACTTCACTTGACATTTGGGACAACATAAAGTGACCAAATATTTGAACTGTTTGTGTCCCTGAGGGAGAAGAGAGAATGAAAGAGTTAGAAAATCTATTTAATGAAATGTTAGATGGAAACTTCCCAAGTCTACCAACAGACTTAGAAATCTAGATACAGGAGGCTGAAAGACCCCAAAACAGATACAATTTAAAAAGGTCTTCTCCAAAGCACATGATAGTCAAACTGTCTAAAGTCAAAAGAAAAAGAGAGAATATAACAACAGCAAGAGAAAAGCAGCTAGTCACCTATAAAAGAACACCCGCCAGACAAACAATGAATTTCTAACAAGAAAACTTACAGGTCAGGAGAGAATAGGATGACATATTCAAAGTGCTAATGACAACAACAACAAAAAAACCCTGCCACCCAAGGACACTATATCCAACAAAATTATCCTTCATAAATGAAGGAGAAATAAAGTTTTTCCCAGACAAACACTGAGGGAATGTATCACCACTCGAACGGCCCTACAAGAATCATGAAAATACACGGTTGTATAAAACACGCTAGTAAACCAAACACACAAATGAAAAAGAGAAGGAATCAAATAGTACCACTACAGAAAAGCATAAAACCACAAGGACAAACAAGAGAAAAAGAAAGGAACAAAGAATACACAAAAAAGCTAGAAAATAAAAATATGACAGGATCTAAGCCTCACATATCAATAATAACTTTTGAATATAAATTAATTAAATTCACCACTTAAAAGATATGGACTGCCTGAATGGATAAAGAAATATGATTCAATTATATGCTTCCTACAAAAACACACTTTACCTGTAAAAACATATATAGATTTAAAGTAAAGGGATGGAAAAAGATATTTCCTGCAAACGGAAACCAAAAGCAGTCAGGAGTAGCTACACTGGCATAGCAATACTTACATCAGATAAAATAAACTTTAAGTCAAAAACAGTAAAAAAGAAAAAAAAGACAAAGAAGGACACTATATAATAATCAAGGGGTCAGTCAAGTAAGATGATACAACAATTCTAAATATATATACACCCAATGCTGGAGCAACCAGATTTATAAAGCAAATATTACTAGATATACAGAGAAATGGACTCCAATACAATATTAGTGGGGGACTTCAAGACCCCACTCTCAGCATTAGACAGATCATCTAGACAGTAAATCAACAAATCAACACTGAATTTAAACGATACTCTAGAACAAATAGGCCTCACATTTCCAGAACATTTTATCCAAGAACTTCAGAATATACATTCTTCTCATCAGCACATGGAACATTTCCTAGGATAGACCATATGTTAATCCACAAAGCAAGTCTCAACAAATTTTAAAAATAAAAATCATATTAAGTATCTTCTTAAACCACAATAAAATAAAACAAAAAATCAACAACAAGAACTTTGGAAATTATACAAATACATGGAAATTAAACAATATGCTCCTGAATAAGCATTGGGTCAATGAAGAAATTAGGATGAAAATAAAACTTTTTTTTAAACAAATGACAAAGGAAACACATCATACAAAACCCGTGGGATACATAAAAAACAGTGCTAAGAGGGAAGTTCATAGCAGTAAATGCCTACATCAAAAAAGTAGAAAGGCCAGCCATGGTGGTTCACACCTGTAATCCTAGGACTTTGGGAGGTCACAGTGGGAGGATAGCTTGAGGCCAGGAGTTTGAGACCATTCTGGGAAACCTAGAGAGACCTCATCTCTACAAAAACAATAGAAAAATTAGCTGGGTGTGGTGGCACACACTTGTAGTTCTAGATGCTTGGTAGGCTAAGGCAGGAGGATGGCTTGAGCTCAGGAGTTTAAGGCTGTAGTGAGCAAGGATTGCACCACTGCATTCCAGCCTAGGTGACAGAGTGAATATTTGTCTCTAAAAGATAAATAAACAAAAACAAAAAATAAAGTAAAAAGATTTCAAATAAACAACGTAGCAATGCCTACCAAGGAACTAGAAAAGCAAGAACAAACCAAAACCAAAATTAGCAGAAAGAAAGAAATAATAAAGGTCATAGTAGAACTAAATGAAAGAAAGACTACAAAAACAATGCACAGGATCTACAAAATGAACAGTTGTTTCTTGAAAAGATAAATAAAATTGATAAACTTCTAGCTAGACTAAACAAGAAAAAAAAAGAAGCCCAAATAAACCAAAAATAAAATCAGAAATGAAAAAGGAGACATTACAACTGATTACACAGAAATACCAAAAATCATCAGAGACTACTATGAACAACTATTTGCTAACAAACTAGAAAACTTAGAGGAAATGGATACATTCCTACCAAGAATGAACCAAGAAGTATAAAACCTGAACCAACCAATATAGAGTACAATATTGAATCAATAATAAAAAGTCAGCCAATAAAGAAAAGCAGATGGATTGACAGCTGAATTCTGCCAAACCTGTAGAGAAGAACTAATACCAATCTCTCTGAAAGTACTTTTAAAAACTGAAGACTAGGAAACTCTCCCAACTCATTCTATGAGGTCACCATTTCTCTGATATCAAAATAAGACAAGGACAACAACAACAAAAAAGGAAAACTACAAGCCAATATCATGATGAACATGCATGCAAAAATCCTCAACAAAATACTAGCAAACCAAATCCAACAGCACATCAACACAATAATACACCATGAACCAGTGGGATTTATACCAGGGATGCAAGGATGGTTTAACAGACATTAAGTCAATAAACATGGTATGGCACATCAACGGAATAGAGGGCCAGAAACATATGATCCTATCAAGAGATGCAGAAAAAGCATTTGATAAAATTAAACATTGCTTCATGATAAAAACTTTCAACAAACTACAAATAGAAAGGATTGACATACCTCAAAATAATAAATTCCGTATATAACAAACCCACAGCTAACACCATACTGAATGGAGAAAGCAGAAAGCCTTTCCTCTAAAAACTGGAACAAGACAAGGATGCCCACCTTCACCACTCTTGTTCGACATAGCACTGCAAGTTCTAGCCAGAGCAATTAGGCAAGAGAAAAAAATAAAAGTTGTCTAGATTGGAAAAGAGGAAATCAAATTTTCCCTCTTTGCTGATAATATGATGTCACATCTAGAACCTAAAGACTCTGCCAAACAACTTTCTAGATTTGATAAATAAATTCAGTGAAGTACAAGGTACAAAATCAACATATAAAAACCAGTAGCATTTCTATACACCAATAATGAACTAGCTGAGAAGAAATCAAGAGGGCAGTCCCACTTACAATAGCTACAAAAAATACCAAAGAATAAATTTAACCAAGAAGGTAAAAGATCAAGGAAAACTACAAAACACTAAAGAAGGAAATTGAAGAGGATACAAACAAATGGAAATACTTCCCATGCTCATAGACCAGAAGAATTAATACTGTTAAAATGACCATACTGCTCACAACGATCTACAGTAAATAGTACTGGGAAAGTCAGTTATCCACATGCAGAAGAATAAAATTGGATTACTATCTCTCCCCATATACAAAATTCAACTCAAGATAAATAAAAGACTTCTATGTAAGACCCAAAACTCTAAAACTACTAGAAGAAAACATAGGAGAAACACTCCAGGAAATTGGTCTAGGCAAATAATTTATGACTAAGACCTCAGAAGCACAAGCAAAAATACAAAAATAGGCAAGTGGGACTATATTAAACTAAAAACCTTCTGCACAGCAAAGGAAAAAATTAATAGAGTGAAGAGACATCCTGTGGAATGAGAGAAAATATTTGCAAACTATTAATCCAACAAAAGAATCATATTCAGAATATACAAAAAATTCTAACACCTGAACAATAAAAAATAATTCCATTAAAAAGTGGGCTAAGGACATGAATAGACATTTCTCTACAGAAGGCATACAAATGGCCAAAATGCATGTGAAAAAATGCTCAACATCACCAATCATCAGGGAAATACAAATCAAAACCACAATAAGGTATCATCTTACCCCAGTTAGAATGACTATCATTAAAAAGAAAAAAAATAACAGATGTTGGCGATGATGCGGAGAAAAGGGAACTCATACACATTTGATGGGAATGTAGATTAGTACAATCAGTATATAAAACAATATCTAAATTTCTCAAAAAGCTAAAAATAGAACTACCATATGATCTAGCAATCCCACTACTGAGTATTTATCCAAAGGAAAAAAATCTGTATATCAATGGTATACCTGCTCTTGGACATTTATCACAGCACTTTTCCCAATAACAAAAATCAAATCAACCTAAGTGTCCATCATTGGAAGAATGGATAAAGAAATTGTGGTGTATATATATACAATGGAATACTATTCTACAATGAAAAAGAATTAAATCATGTCATTTGCAGCAGCATGGATGGAACTGGAAGTCTTTGTGTTAAGTGAAATTATCCAGTCACAGACAGACATTGGATACTCTCACTCATATGTGGGAGTTAAAAAATTGATCTCACAGAGATAGAGAATACAATGATAGATACTAGAGGTTGAGAAGGATGTGTAGATGGGAGAAGGGGGATAAAAAGAGGTTGGTTAGTTGGTACAACCACAAAGTTAGATAGAAGAAATAAGCCCCAATATTAAATAGCTGAGTAGGGTGACTACACTTAGCAACAATGTATTGTACAGTTCAAAGTAGCTAAAAGAAAGGACTTGAAATGTTCCCAACACATAGAAATGATATATACTAAAAGTGATGGATACCCCAAATGCCTGGCTTGATGATTACACACATTCCGTGCATGTAACAAATACGCACATATACTCCATAAATATGCAAAATATTTTGCATCAATAAAAAATAAAAATGCATTAAAAAAAGACATAGGAAATTTGTCTTGCTCCTGTCACACATTATAATTAGCTCAATATTCTTTTCTCATTTCCCCTGGTTCAAGATAAGAGGGAAGTTTTCCACATTCTAAAATCTATCTATACAACCCAAAGCAAAATAAATTATTAATTACAGAGTCGTGGGGTTTACATATTAAAAACAGCTAGTCTGTATTAGTCAGAGGAGTAAAAACCAAACCAAACCAAAAACCTCTTAAATTTAAACCAAAATAATTACTCTTTAAAAATATTCTTAAGATCGTATGATAAGGTTTTTAAATTATCTACAATGTACATAGAAGTGTGTCTTTTACCACTTCCTTCCAAATATGAAAACTCTATTTTAATAATTAAAAGTCCCATTTGATTCCTCTTTCCTGTTTGTTCTACGGGATTTTTTGCTAAGGTATATTCTGATTAGTAACTTCCATTTGATATTTTATTGCTCCTTCAGACAGATAACATAATGGCCTAAAAAATTATCTTGAGGATTTTTTTTTCAAGTAGGATATTAATATAATGACCTTTGTATTAATATCTGTATCCCTTGCTAGAATTTTCTTGATCTATTAAAGCAGATTTTCAACCACTGCTCCCCCCCAAAAAAAAGCAACAAAACTCAATGGAAACTGTAAGTGCACCTTAGGAAATTTCATTAAAACTCTTAGCTATGTAGTATCTTCAATACAGGATGGAGGACACTGATTTTTCATTACAGTAAATGTGTGTATAGGATAATCTCTTCTTATCAATGCTTTGGGTACTACTTCCCACCAGGTGTTCTCACACTTTCTTCCCACCTATGGCCTCTGTAATGGCCATACAACAAAATTGTTTTCTGATCTGATGGGATTCATGTTAGAAGCCTCCTGACTGCAACAGAACTTGACCTCACTGCTCTGGGATGTTATGTGGTTGCTTTGTGCCTCACAATCCCGGCTCAGGCGGCACGCAGGCTTGGGCTTTTCAGCTCCAATTTATTCTTCCTTTAGACCTTCATCCATTTCCTTTCTGCTTGGCACGTGCCTGCTAACATTCTCTTGTTCCATTTGTATATACTGGTTCCTGATGGTCATTCTGAATTACATTCAGTCTTTCTCCAAACTACCTTGATTCATCTTGATTTCTAGATTTATCAATTAGTATTGCCTGTTCTTGAAATTTATACAAATGGATTCATATAATATGTATTCTTTAGTGCCTGCCTTCTTTTGTTCAAATTATTTTCTTGAGATCCATTAATACTATTGAACATAGCAATAGTTGCTTTCCTACTCCCCCTTTTTTCACAGTGTTCCATCAAATTGTATGCACAGCAGTCAAATTAATTATGCTCAAATATGATTCAGTAATTTCCAGTGTCAATAAAATGAAAATAAATTTATATAAGTCCATAAAAGATCATATATTAAATAAAGTTGTTAAACCCAGTGTTATTGGTGACAGTAGGGAAGTAGAGGTCATCTGCTTCTCCATTTGTGGGAAAGTGGATAGAAAAATTGTGGTAAATGCAAGCCATGAAGTTCTTCACAATAGATAAAAGCAATTAACTGGCTGAACATAGTCAACTAAGACTAAAGAATACGTACACTTATAAAAGAAAAAAATAAGTGGAAAATAATTTGCATAATTACCAAAAGTAAAAGTAAATACAAAGAAAAGAGTAATGCACATTTTCAAGAACACAGACTAATAATTAAATTCATTAAACACATTAGAATGGTTGCCTGTGGAGTGTGGATTGGAAGGAAGATAAGAATAAAGAAAATAAACTAGAGACAAAACTTGCCTAAATAAATGATAATATGCCATGCACTGAAGGCATATGATTTAATTCAATACTCTGAACCTGATGTTGAAAGAAAAAAAGTCTAATCTATCAACAAAATTTGTTTGTTCTTTAATATATCCTGAATACATCCATTTCTCTCTCTTACCTTAGCCAGTGTCATAATCCAAGCTTCCCTCAGGTCTCATAGGGACCACTGAAATGCCTTCCGAACATGCCCATGCTTCCACTCCTACTCGCCTATGGTTCTTTCTTCACTCAGCAACCAGAGTGAGATTTTTGAACCTTAAATCATATCCAGATCCCTTCCTTCCTCAACTAAAATAATTGATAGGATTTCCCATCAGAATACTTTAGTTAAACAAAGTTCAGCTGATCAGAACATGTTGTAGAAAGAGAGTTCAAACACCATGTGAGATGGTATTTAAAAAGGGCTGGTTGTAAGATTAGGCTTGTGTTGGGTGATTTTAGAAAAGGTTCAAGGAAGCACGGTTTTGTTTTAAACTAGGTACTGACAAAAACTGGGGACAATTTTATGATTCATTGTCTTAAAATTCAGTATCTACGTGGCAAAGAAATGCCCAAAGCTGAAGCTGTTTTGGAAAAGAATTAGCAGGCACCCATGTTAGTTGAGTGAGAAGATGCTTTGTCATATTTGTGGTTTACCCAGTGTTATTGGTTTTGTCCATGGTTCCATATGATTCTTTTGTCTCACCCTGCCACAGTCAGAGTGAACCTACCTGAGGTTGGTGTTCTGTGAAATTGTTTATTTTTTTTCTTTTTTGTTTTTTTATTTCAAAATATTACATGGGTAAAAATGTTTTTGGTTATATGGATCGCTTTTGCTATGCTTGAGTCAGGGTTATAAGGGTGCCCATCACCCAGATTACCTGGACCCATTAGATAGGTTAGATAGGTTTTTACCTATCCCCTACTCTATTCCCCCATGCTTGATTTCCACTGAGTTTTACTTCCCTCTCTGCACGTGTTCATAAGTTACATCCAATTTAATAAAAAGTACATGTGGTGTTTGTGTTTCCATTCATTAGATACTTCACTTAGGATAACAGTCTTTAGTTCCATCCAAATTGTTGCAAAGGGCCTTAATTCATCCTTCTTGGTTGAGTAGTATTCCATGGTATACATATATCACATTTTGTTAATCCACTCACGAAGTGATGGGCACTTGGGTTGATTCCACATATTTGCAATTGTAAATTGTGCTCCAATAAACATTCAAGTGCAGGTGTCTTCTTGGTAAAATTACTTCTTTTCCTTTGGGTAAATACTCAGTAGTGGGATTGCTGGATCAAATGGTAGGTCGACTTTTAGTTCTTTGAGGAATCTCCACATTGTTTTTCCATAGAGGTTGTACTAATTTACAGTGCCACAAACAGTGTATAAGTATTTCTTTCTCTCTGCATCCATACCAACATCTATTGTTTTGGACTTTTTAACAAAAGACATTTTCACTGCAGTTAGGTGATATCTCACCATTTTTTAATTTGCATTTCCCTGATCATTAGTGATGTTGAGCATTTTTTCACAGGTTTATCGGCCATTTGTCTATCTTCTTTTGAAAAGCTTTTGTTCATGTCTTTTGCCAACTTCTAATTGGGGTTATTTGTTTTTTCCTTGTTGATTTGATTCAATTCTTTGTAGATTCTGGTTATTAGCCCTTTATAAGATGTACAGCTTAAAATATAGTCTCCCATTCTGTAGGTTGCCTATTTGCTCTATTGATTGTTTCCTTGGCTGTGCAGAAACGTTTTAATTTAATCAGGTCCCATATATTTATTTTTGTTGTTGATGTGATTGCCCTTGGGACCTTCTTCATAAATTCTTTGCCTAGGCTGATATCTAGAAAAATTTTTCCAACATATTCTTCTAGCATTCTTCTGGTTTCATACCTTACGTTTAAGCCTTTTATTCGTCTTGAATTAATCTGTGTGAGTGGTGAGAGATATGGATCCTGTTTCATTCTTCTGCATTGGCTATCCAATTCTCCCACCACCATTTATTGAACAGAGCTTCTTCTCCCCAGTGTATATTGTTGTCTGATTTGTAAATATCAGCTGGCTGTATGTGGATGGTTTTATATCTGGGTTCTCTGTTCTGTTCCATTGATCTATGTCTCTATTTTTGTGCCAGTACCATGCTGTTTTGGTTACTCTAGCTTTGTAGTATAGTTTGGAGCCTGGTAATGTGATGCCTTCAGATTTATTCTTTTTGCTTAAGATTGCTTTGGCTACTTGGGCTCTTTTCTTTTATGGTTCCAAATGAAGTGTAGAATTATTTTTTCTAGACCTGAAAAATATAACATTGTATTTTGATGGAAATTGTGTTGAATCTATAAATCACTTTGGGTAGTATAGACATTTTAATACTGTTGATTCTACAGAACAATGAGCATGATAGGTTTTTCAATTTGTTTGTGTCATCTGCAATTTCTTTCCTCAGAGTTTCGTGGTTATCTTTGTAGAGATCTTTCATCTCCTTGGTTAAGTATATTCCTAGGTATCTTATTTTCTTTGTGGCTATTGTGATTAGTATTTAGTCTTTGATTTGACTTTCAGCTTAATTGTTATTGGTGTGTCAGAATGCTACTGATTTGTGTGCATTGATTTTGTAACCTAAGACTTTGCTGAATTTATTTAACAATCCCAGGAGACTTGGTGGAGTCTGTGAAGTTTTCTAGACATAAGATCACATTGGTAATAAAAAGTGATAGTTTGACCTCCTCTTTCCCTATTTGGATACCCTTAATTTTTTTCTCTTGCCTGCTTACTCTGGTTAGGCCTTCCTGCACTATGTGGAATAGATGTTCACATGATGGTGGGCACCCTTTTCTTGTTCCAGTTCTTAGTGGGAATGCTTTCAACTGTTCCCCATTCAGTATGATGATGGCTATTGGTTTGTCATATATGGCTTTTATAATTTTGACACATATTCCTTCTATGCCTAGTTTGTTGAGGGTTTTCTTCATCAAAGGGTGCTGAATTTTGTCAAATGCTTTTTCTCCATCTGTTGTGATGATCATATGGTCTTTGTTTTTGCTTCTGTTTATGTGGTGAATCACATTTATTGATTTCTGTATGTTGACCCATCCTTGCATCCCTGCAATGAAGCCCATTAGGTCATGGTGGATTATTTTTTGATGTGCTATTGAATTCAGTTTGCTAATATTTTATTGAAGATTTTTGCATTTATATTCATAAGGGATATTGGTCTGTAGTTTTCTTTTTTTGTTGTGTCCTTTCCTTGCTTTGGTATTAAGATGATACTGGCTTCATAGAATGAGTTAGGGAGGATTCCCTCCTTCTTAATGTTATGGAATAATTTCTTCAATAAGGGTACTAGTTCTTCTTTGTAGGTCTGGTAAAAGTTGGCTGTGAATCCATCTGATTCAGGGATTTTTTTTTGTTGGAAGGTTTTTTATTACAGCTTCAATCCTGTTGCTCATTACTGGTCTGTTCAGAAGCTCTATTTCTTCCAGATTGAGTCTCAGTAGGTTATGTGTTCCCAGGAATTTGTCCATTACCTCTAGGTTTTTGAGATTATGTGCTTAGAGATTTTCACGGTATTCACAGATGACAATTTGTGTTTCTGTGGTATCATTTGTAATATCTCCTTTTTCATTTCTGATTGAACTTACTTGGGTCCTTTCTATTCTATTGCTGGTTAATCTTGCAGGAGGTCTATCAATGTTGTTTATCACTTCAAAGAACAAACTTTTTGTTTCATTGGTACTCTGTATTGTTTTTTTGTTTGCCATTTCATTTAGTTCTGCTCTGACATTAGTTATTTCTTTTCTTCTGCTGGCATTAGGTTTGGTTTGCTCTTCCTTTTCTAGTTCCTTAAGACATGCCTTAGATTGTCTATTTGTGATTTTTTTGTCTTTTTGTTGTAGGTATTTAAGGCTATGAATTTTCCTCTTAGGACTGCTTTTGCTGAACCCCATAGGTTTTAATAGCTTTGTGTTTCCTCTGTCATTCAGTTTGAGGAATCTTTTGATTTTCATCTTAATTTTATTATTGACCCAATAGTCATTCATCAGCAGGTTGTTTAATTTCCATGACTTTGTGTAGAAAGGAGTGTTTCTCTTGGAGTGGATTTCTAGTTTTATTCCACTGTGGTCTGAGAAGATACATGGTAGGATTTGTATTTTTTTGAACTTGTTGAGACATGTTTTGTGGCCTAAGATATGATCAATTTTGGAGAATGTTCCATGGGCTGATGCAAAGAATGCATATTCAGTCATTTTTAGGTAAAATGATCTCAAAATATCTGTTAGGCCCATTTTTTCTAGAGTCCTGTTTAGGTCCAGTGTTTGTTTATTTTCTGCTTGGATAATCTGTCCAGTTTTGTCAGTGGGGTGTTAAAGTCCCCAGAAATTATGATACTTCAGTTTATCTCTTTGCTTAGATACAGTAGGGTTTGCTTTATGAATCTGGGTGTTCCTGTGTTAGGTGCATGAATATTTAGCATAATTTTGTCTTCTTGTTTAATTGCTCCCTTTATCATTATATAATGACCATCTTTGTGTTTCTTTACTATTGTTGATTTAAAGTCAATTTTATCTGATATGAGAACCACTACACCTGCTTTCTTGTGTTATCCATGGAAATGAAGAAATCCTACAAGTAGTATGGGATTATGTAAAATGGCCAAATATAAGAATTGTATGCATCCCTGAAGGTGAAGAAGAAAATGCACAAGGGCTGCAAAACCTATTTGAGGGAATAATGGAGGAGAACTTCCCTAGTCTTGATAGAGATTTAGACATCCAGGTACAAGAAGCTCAACAAACACCTGGGTGATTCATGCAAAGAGGCAATCACTGAGACACATAGTCATCAGACTGGCCAAAACCTACTGAATATACATTCTTTTCATCAGCACATGGAACATTTTCCAAGATTGATTATATCTTAGGGCACAAAACATGTCTCAACAAATTCAAAAAATATTCTATGGAATATTTTTTCCATCCTTTCACCTTCAGTCTGTATGAGTTTTTGTGGGTTAGATGTGTTTCCTGAAGACAGCAGATACTTAGGTTGTATTTTTTCATCCATTCAGGCAACCTATGTCTCTTAAGTGGGGCATTCAAACTGTTCCCATTGATTGATAGGATTGATATGTGGTATGGACTTCCGTTCATCCTGTTGGGTGTACCTTAGTGCTTTGTGTTACCACTTGTGCTATTGTTTTATATGACCTCTGGGATTTAGTTTTTGGGTGGTTTTACAGTGGTGGGTGTCTGTTTTGCTGATCCATGTATAAAGAAGTTCTGGGGATTTCCTGTAGGGCAGGTCTGCTCTTGACAAATTCCCTCAGTATTTGCTTGTCTAGAAAAGTCTTTATATATAAAGACTTTCATATATAAAATTTAGGTTTTCAACATACAAAATTCTAGTCTGGCAGTTGTTCTGTTTAAGAAGGCTGATGATGGGGCCCCAATCCCTTCTGGCTTGCAAGGTCTCAGTTGAGAAGTCTGCACTTAGCCTCATGGGTTTTCCTTTGTAAGTAACTTGATGTTTTTGCCTCATGGCTCACAGGGGTTCCTCTTTCATGTTGAATTGGCCAGTCTGATCATTATATGTCTTGGTGATTTCCTCTTTGTAATCAACCTCCTAGGTGTTCATTGAGCTTCTTGTACCTGGATGTCTAAATCTCTAGCAAGACCAGGTAAGTTTTCCTCAATTATTCCCTCAGATAGGTTTTCCAGCCCTTGTGTGTTTCCTTATTCACCTTCAGGGATACCTATGATTCTTTTATTTGGCCTTTTTACATAATCCCATATTTTTTGTAGGCTTTGTTCATTCCTCTTAATTCTCTGTTCTTTATTTTTGACTGACTGATTTAATTTTAAAGAGTTGTCTTCAAACTCTGAGATTCTTGCTTCTGCCTGGTCTAATCTATTCTTAAGACTTTCCGATGTGTTTTGTATTTCCTTAAATGAATTTTTCATTTCCAGAAGTTCTATTTGGTTTTTCATTAATATGTTGATCTCATCACTGAATTTTTCTTTCATTTCCTGAATTTTTTTCAGGTTTCTTTAAGTTGGTTTTCCATTTTCTCTTGGATTTCGTTGAGCTTCCTTACAATCCATATTTGGAATTCTTTATCTGTCATTTCAATATTTTCATTATGGTTTGTATTCATTGCTAGAGAGCTGGTGTTCCCCTTTGGGGGTGGCCTTTCACTCTGATTTTTCATTTGTCCAGAGTTCTTTTGCTGATTCCTTCTCATCTGGAGCAGCTGCCACTTTTTATTTTTGGATTTTCTTTTGTTTAGATGGAGCTTCCTTTCCTTCACTTGTATAGGAGTGTCTGTAGAGTATGTTGGGTAAGGACTTTTGACTTTGCTTGTGGGTGCTTTGATGGGGTCTAGGTTCTGGATGGATGCCTTGGTTATAGATATCCTCAGTGTGGTGGTTTTTTTAGTTGCTAGTTGTTTGTAGGCTGTAGCAGTGGTATGCTATGTGTGTTGGCAGATTCACTGTTTCTCTGCGATGAGGGAGGATGGAGGTCTTTGAAATCCTTTCTTTCCCCAGCCCTTTGGTCTTCTTAATAGTGTGAATTGTATGGGAATGCCCATTTAATCTCTGAGACAGTAGGTGGTGCTTGTGCATAAGAATCAACCACACTGTGTGGCTCTGGGGTCACACAGATCCTCTCAGGACCCACAAACTCCCTGTGTCTCCCACAGTCTGGGGCAGAGTTTGGAAATGTTTGTGTGGCAGCAAGATGAAAACTGAGGGGCTGAAGCCCCCTGGGGAGGACAAAGGTGCATGGTGGGTGGAGAAGCAATATGTCACCTGCCATCTGGCCTAAGGTTTGTAGTAACAGGAAGCATCCCAAATGGGCTGGCAGGCTGATGTTTTGTCCTCAAGAATTTCCCAGTTTACTGCCGGCAGCAGCTTTTGGTCTGATGAGGGTAGAAAGTCTCTCCAGCAGCTTGGAAGCTTGCTGGCTGCCAGAGATGTGAGGGAGGGAGAAAGAAACTATTCCACCTACACTTTTTGCTGGACTCCAAGCTTCTCTGGGGTTGACCTTTGCCAATATCTTGCTCCTTCTTGTTCTGCTCCTCAACTTCTTCCCGTGGAATCTCTTGTAGATTCTTGCACTTTTCCCTCAGAATTACACCTGATCTATGATTGTTCATCTTTTTCTTTTTCCTCTAAGATTTTTCCTTCTTTCTGAGATGATCTGGCATCTGGTGGCTCTGTTCAGACATCTTGTCTCTCCTAAAATTACTTATTTTTAATAAAGGAAAACTGTGGCCCAGCTGTTAATGCCAGGGCAGTCAGCTGTCAGGTGCTTCTATCCTTTCTTTATCAAAATTTCCCTTTTGGTGAGGGCAGATGAAGTTAGTTGCAGAACATTAATTTGTGATCTCTACATCATCACCATCACCAACCTTGCACTTGCTCAAGAGGGTGTCTGCAGAATGTGGTTTGTAGTTAGACTCAATTTAATCCCTTTTTATCCTTTTTGCAAGCTACATTTTTGAGTTACCTGATGTGTCAGTGGCTACAGAATAACACTCAAGTATTCTGTACAGGATTCATGAACCAACTGCAGCACAGAAAATTGCCAGAAAACAAGAAAAGGTGCTACATACCCAAACCCAGGAAATGAAAACATGTCACAAAATTCAGCAGGGGCTTTCTAGTTATAGAATAGAAACTATGAATAAGGAAAAAATTACTTTAAAATATTAAAAAGGTAAATTAGTAGCATCAAAGGCAGAAAAAATAATATCTATAACTCAGTCACAATAACTGCAGAGCACAAGAGCAATGCAAGAAAGCAATGATAGCTTAGTATAAGTGATATACGATAGAGCTATAGAGATATATTATACCTGGAAGAATGGTCCAATGTTCTTTATGATGTCTACTGAGTTTTCTGTTCTTTTTTCTTCCTTCCTATGTTTCCTTACTCTACAATTCCATTATCTGAGATAGCTTGAATGAACTAAGCCCTGGTATATTCCCAATGCTTAGAAGAGACCGCATAACAGTGCTTAATAAATGCTGAAGGAAAGAATGAATGAGTTAATGTGTTTCTGTTTCTGAAAGTTGAAAGAGCCTAAACCCCAACCTAGTACCATGATCTATGCTTACACGTAACCTTTTCAGGTATATTCCTTCATTTCCATCTCCAGGAACAAAATATTTGTCCAGATTATGAGAAATGAAATTGAACAACTGTAATCTCATTATCATGGGACTGCCTTTTAATGTGTTCTTGAACTTACAGTTACAGTTCTGCAGTGATTCAAGTATGAACTCTAGTTTCAGATACCAATTACCACTTTCAGGCAACAGCAGTTATAGTTTAAGGCTACACTCTTTACCCTAGACATGTCTATGTTATTTTGTGAAATTTTAAAGTTATTTATCCAAAGACATGAGTTTTTCCTTCTATTCAGGTTCCCCAAACACCTCCATTTACAATTAAGAGGTGAAGTCACCATTTCTAAGATAGGCTAAGAGAAACTAAATAAACACACACACACACACGCAGAGTTATCACAAACTCTTTATAAAATACAATTCCTCCCTTTTCAGTCTTTATATTAATTGAAGTAAAATAAGCTTAGAGCTACTGTGTACTACCCAATGAAAGGATGGTTTCCAGCAGTGTGATTGACTGTCCCTTTGTTCCATAATCACAAAATGTCAGAGATAAAATGGATGAAAGACATTTTATAGTCTCACCCATTCATTATCCAGCTGAAAAGAAAAAAAAGATGTTAAAATTAAGTAACCTGAGCTGTATTCCAGGTATTTCTCTTGGCCTTATAACAATATTCCTGCCTGTGCTGTCTTCCTGAATTAATTCCTTCCACCTCTCCTTCCTACCATGAAAATATTGTGCCATCCACATACCTTAAGTAGCTTGTCTGGGCTTTGCTTACTGTAGAGGTTTGATACCACTGTCCAGTTTAGCAAGACACAGCTCTCTGTGCATGAGGTCTCTCTCTAAGGGTTGTGGTGATGACTAAGTGAGTCAATTTATGAACGCCTCTTTGATAATTATCTGACAATGAGTAAATATTCAGTAAATACTAGTCATCATTATGTCTAATTCAGGCTTTGAGATACCTATACTCTCTCCATAAACATTTACTGCGCTATGAATCATCACTCAATCTCCACGCATAAAAAATAGATTATTCTTGCTCATTATGAAACAACTCTCAACCTATTGGAGGTGACAGATAATAAAAAGGTACATTCTAAACGTCATGATAAGTTTTATTTCATGGAAATACACAAGTTATTATAAAAATACAGAAAGAATGTGAGTGGTGGGAGAACGGGCTATGATTTCAAATCCCACTAGCTTTTTATTCCCAGAAATATAGACTTGTTTTTATTGGGTCAAATACGCTAAAAAGGGTGTGTATGGATGCTGCAGAAAAGTCATGTCCATTTAGATCTCTTTACTCTCCCCATTTTTAAGTATAATTGTCTTTAACTTTTCCACTACCTTCATTGAACACATCAGATAGTGTTATAATTCTTGTTTCAACCATCAAAAATAATTTTGAAGAATCATGAGAAGAAATATAGTCTATTATATTTACCCCTACTTTTACCCATTCTAATCTTCTTTCCTTTGTGAAGTTTCAAGCATCTCCTTCCTTTAGTATCTGAAAAATGGCATAACCACTTCCTTCTGTCCTCCATAGTTTTACATGAGACATTCACTGTAATTGAAATCAGTGTTTCCCTAAGTAATGTATTATTTCTCTGTGGCTACTTACAAATTTTCATTTGTCTTTACTTTAAAGAAATTTATTATATATGTTATGCAGAGTTTCTTGCATCTGCAGGTTTATGTATTTTACCAAAGTTGAGAAGTTTTCAACCATTATTTATTTTGTTACATTTTTAGTTATACTCTCTGTATTCATTCCTTATGAGACTCAAATGATGTGTTCTTTTAAAAAAATTAAATTTCTCTGTTTTTCAGATTGGGTGAATTCTACTGATCTATCTCCATGTTCACTGATTTTCTCCTCTGTGAATGCCACACTCTACTAATGAGCCCTAGAAAGTTTCTTTATTTTTTAATTTCTTTACCGAGGCTTTCTAGTTGTTATTGTTTTGGTTTTGTTTCTTACCTGTTGTGAGTGTGTCCACAATTGTTATTAAAGCATTTTTGTAATTGTTACTTTAAAATCTTTGTCGGGTAATTCCAACATCTGAGTTATTTCAGTGTTAGCTTCTGTTGATTTCTTTTCTCATTCAAATTGTGATTGACCTGGTTCTTGTTATGACAAGTGATTTACAATTGTATCCTGGACATTTTAGATATTGTGTGAAATTGCCCAAGAGGTTCTGTGACCTACTTAATCTTTTAAATAGATTAAATGTAAGATTTAATTTGTTGTGAGATTCTGGACATAGTTAGTCTTTTTTAGCAGGCAGTTACCCTGTTTATGTTAATAATTGCAGTGCACAGGTCCTGGGCAGGGCAGGTGCTTAGCTTTCTGTTGTTCCCTGTTGACATCACCCCAGCAAAAGTGGAGCTCTGACTCACATTACCTCTTTGCAGTCAGGTGGGGATGCTAGCTTAGCTTCTAATTGAGATGGGATGGAGGAGGAACCAGAGTGGTAACTAGCCCTTCTTCATACTGCCTCATTCAGTCTTGAAGCTGATCAGTGTGTTTGGAGGTTCAGTCTTCCACTAAGTCCCACTGAAACCTGCTGAAACAGGGGTCAGGGAAAAGTAGAATGCTCATAAGTGCCAACTCACACTGCTTTATTCAGTCTCTGGGTCTTGTTGACATACCCTGGCAGGGGAATCAGAACACTGTATGCTTCCACTAAGTGAGGGATGGAAGGTTAGTTCCCTGTTTGCTGGATGATGCTACTGGGTGAAAGATTGGATCACCATTACCTGCTTCTGCAGGTGAGAGAAAGAGGGGTCTGGAAGACTGGCTACATGCTCAATCCCACTGAAACTCCAAAGAGGTAGGGAAAATTTTTATATTGATGTTTAGCTGAGGAACAGAATGAGTATTTCCAAAAAGGTTGCTGTTGTTAGACCACCTTTTTCCTCTGTTCTTTGGCTGGGGGAAGAGTCTTTTCTTGGAAATATTTCTGTCTATGCCTATTGGCAGTTCCAGGTTGGAGGCTTCTGAAACTCTGTCTTTAACACATCAAAAGCAAGGACTCACTGGATTCACTGCCATTTAATTCTTCACATTCTGAGGTCCTTACACAGTCTGCTTTCTTCTTTCAAAGCACTGAGGATTTACTATTACGTAGGTATATGCAAGGGATATACCTATACACAAGGGATAACAGCCCCTGTGAATACTGTCTTTCTCACTAATTTTATTCCTTTGGTTCAGGAATATTCTGAATTCAGTCTCATTATAAAATGAAGATGATGGTACATATTACATAGAAGTGAATTGAATAGTCGTGAAATAACACATGAACACGATCATCAATGTATATGAGTGTCCAGAAAGTATCCAGCCATTGTTAATATAACGAGAACAGTTAACATGGCTGGATCCTCTCCAGACAGCCCTCGTGTTGTCTTACGTCTCTCTCTGTCTGCTTCCTTCCATTATCTTTCCACTCTCATCCTATAGCTATCTTATTCTAATTTCTGAAAGCAACTTCTCCCCTCCCCTCGAGCCCTACATACTTATAGGGCTCAGAACACTCTTTCTTTAAGAAAAATATCCCTAGAAACTCTATTGTTGTCTTACATGTTAATTATTCCAAGAAAATCAAGGGCCAGTGCTCTACATGGTGAACATGTTTGTTTTTCTGTATCACAGAACTTGTCACAAAATAGTTTGAAACTATACAAAAGAAAATTTTTACCCTTAGACTCATTTTTGTTGAATAAGGCATTGATTTATCTGGGAGTTATTTCATTTGACATCCAATCAATACTCATTATTGAATTAGTGTTTCATTTAAGCTAGTTGATACTTTGAAAAAATAAAAAGGAAGAGTCTTAGGGAAATAAAACATGTATTGTAATGGAATAAAGAGAGTTCTGGGCTTCATACTAGGGGAAATAGAACTATAGCTCATTCATGAAAGCAATGAACATGACTTAAGATGGTAGTGATATAAGATGATCTCTGAGTACTGCTTTGGCAGAGTTTGTCCTGGGGTAGATGTAGATACAGTTTGCTCTGACCAATGAGAAACATGGATGAGATAGAAGAATGAAAGTTTTAAGTAATGTCATTATGGAATTTCACAGGTTTTAAGCAACTCAAAGGAAAAACTTATTTTGAAATTACTATTTGTAGTTTTCTAGTGTTTTTTTGACCTGGAAATGTTCTGAGAGTTGGCCATATGTCATAGTTTATCATTTATGTCATAGACTCCAGAAAACCCCTAAATCATGACTTTCAATAATAATGGTTGTTATTTTGCAGTGAGGGCTCTGGATTGAAAAAGATCTCAAAGTCTTTGAGATAATTTCACAAGTATGCTGAAATGAGAAATATTGGTGAAAAAGATGATACATAAGTTATAATGTCAGATGATTTATACATAACTCATGATAATTATCTAAAATTTCATGTAAGTTAAGGCAGCCTAAATCCATGCCATACTGGTACAAAGTCAGACAATAAATAATACTTTGACAGTTTTTGAATTTCAATAGCCCTAAAACCATTTCAATCAAAATATTTTAAATTAAACACAATTGAAAATAAACTTGTAGCTCTAATATAGTTCATATTCAACCAAACAGGGTTTTTTGTTTGCTTGTTTGCTTGTCCTTCTGAAATATTAATTTATTTTTTTCTTCTTTAGAAAATGATTGAACAATGCATTCCATCACAACATGTAAAAATAATCTGTATATGGCAGAGAGCTATGAAATAATATCTTAATGTTAATATTATATTTTAATTTGACCCAGGCAAAGTTAATTTATATCGTGAAATATTAGGCCAACAAATCAATTGAGCTTAGAAAAACATTACTTATTTTCCTGATTTTAAGATTAATATTTGAGAATAAAACTAATGGTGCTGCATTAATAATATCTCATTTGTCCCAGACAATAATTTCACCAATCTTGTCAGCACTTTTTTAATGCCTTACATTTATCTTTATGTTTAGATAATAAAAATCTCTTACTATCATGAAATATGTGTAGCCCTTTCAAATAATGCTACCCACATTTGATATAGTATAAATAAAAGTTTGTATACACAAAGATACATAAATGCAAATATACACAGGGTTTTGATCTTCATTCAAATTTAGTTTTCTGCATGTTTGTATGTGCATATGTAAGTGTGTGCGTGAGAGAGAGAAAGGGAGAAAGAGAGAGAAAATGAGGCAACTCATACACAGGTTCAATATTTAATGCCACCGTTTATGCCATCACTACCACTCAAATCATCCCTAATATGTACACAGCAGTTATTTATCTCCAAATTAGCAATTACATTACCGCATGCTGATGGTATAGCTGTTGCTATTCTCTTTCTTCCTCATACAGCATATTCATTACTCCTTCTCCACCTCCCATAATGATGCTTCCTCATGAAATCCTAAGTGTAAATGCCAAAAGCCTATCTCGTATATCTCTTTTGACAAACATCAATTCTGAGTCACTACCCTTATTTGTATCAGTTCTCCTCATAGCCCCATTGTTGGGAATGCCAGTAAAGAAACAAATTTATATGAAAACTAGACACATTTGTGTTTCCTGTCTGCTTGGCTGGGCATTGCCACCTCTGGTTGCTGTCTTCTTTGTCACTGAAATATTTATTGTCTTGACACAGAGCACATAAAGTCTTCATCAGGAAAGCAGCTCTTTCTGAATATGCTCTGAAGTCTACTGAGTAATCCAATTGGAAGGAAATGATTGGGAATCATTAAATTTTCTCTTACATTCTAGGGCTGTGATGACTTTATCAGCTTTGTCACATAAGCACTAATGCTTTCTCCTTCAAACTAACTGCAGTTTGTGAAATCTCATTCTGACTGTCATTAAAGTAAAGTCATCACTGTTTCATTGAAAATCCTCACTGCAGAGTTCCCAGGTGTTTTCAAATTTCTGACTAGAATGTATGCTTTTCTTGTGATTACACTGTAGGGCAGACTTAGCTTTACTTTGTATAGGTTCAATCATTGAGCTATTTCCACTTAGATTCAGAAATCTGACACCAGAACAGACCAGAAAATCCTTATATCCACAAATAGATATGTTTCATGAGAACAGTTTTTAATAAATAAGTGTCATTGGTTCTTTTTATCATTTTGATTATTGGCATTGGCCATATTAAACTAAAAATATATTAGATAGAGTTTTCATCCAGACAGACCAGTTGGCTCATTAATATGGACCTCAAGAGGACAATTTCTGGAGTGGAATAGTACTAGGGACCTGACCTCAACTTTTAGGCCCAGGAAATGCCTTTTTAGTTTTCATGGATATGATTGTTTTAAGGGCACATGATTCACAATAATTAAACAAAAAAAACATATGTAAAAATCAAAGATTCAATTTTTTTGTATTATTACAATAAGACAGCTGGCAAACTAAACCAAATGTGCATGTTGGAGATGAATGTGATATTTTCAAGTAAGAATGTTTTATCATTAGGAAAATTCTAATCAATACATTGTGTTAAGCACAGAATCATAGCAAGGAAAATACCTTGACAATATTAATGACCAGTGTCATCAAGTCATTTGTAGTACATCTGTCTTCTCTGTAGGAACAGTTCTACACAGCAGACTGCATAACTGCATCAACTTATTATGAAATATCTCTCCTGGACATTGTTGTAGGTACAATGACGTATTCTAGCTGAACGCAACCCCTGTTTTTAAGATGCCATGATAACTCCTCCTCTTTTGCCAGAAGTCTTTCTTGGGAAGAAGTCCTATGCAATTAACTTGTTTAGTTTTATTATGCAATTTTAATCTAAAAAGGTAATTTTATTAGGCAATTTACTTTTAAAAATCAGTTTAAATCTACTTGATTAAATACCCTCTGCTACTGCCTTATAAGTAAGCTGACCATAATATTTATCATCAAAACTGGAACATTGATACTTATTTTCCTGGGACTACCACTGTAACATTGGACATCACTAAGCAAAGTGGAGTAAAAGATTACCCTAATGATAGGGAATCTTTACTTTTTCAGATGACTAAACTCCTCTGTGAAAATTAGTTGTTCCCCCTTTTTACTTCAAAATTCTGGAATTGGACTTTTGTCACCCCTGACTTCTACAATGATTGTTGTTGTTTCCTCTATATTATGGTTACTGTAGGTTCATAATACACTATTGCCCATTCCCTCTTTTCCTCACATCTTTCTGATTTGAAAGATTGCTGCAGACATTGTGACTCTAATGAAAAATTATAGTTGTTAGGTTGCATTATATTCCCTAACAGCCTTGTTAAGATGTTACATTCTTTCAGTTCTACCTTAAAACTTCTTTTAAGAAAGCAAGTGTCCATTGATTTTGTAACCTGAGACTTTGTTGAATTTGTTTATTGATTCCAAGAGTCTCTTGGTGGAATCTTTGGGGTTTTCTAGATATAACATCATATCATCAACAAAAAGTGATAGTTTGACATCCTCTTTCCTAATTTGGACACCCTTAATTTCTTTCTCTTGCCTGATTGCTCTGGCTAGGACTTCCAGGGCTATGTTGAATAGAAGTGGTGACAGTGGGCATCCTTGTCTTTTTCCAGTTCTTAGTGAGAATTCTTTCAACTTTTCCACATTCAATGTGTTGCTGGCTGTAGGTTTGTTATATATGGCTTTTATAATTTTGAGATACATTCTATGCCAAGTTGGTTGAGGGTTTTTAACATGAAAGGGTGTTGAATTTTGTCAAATGCTTTTTCTGCATCTATTGAAATGATCATATGATCTTTGTTTTGCTTCTGTTTATATGGTGAATCACATTTATTGATTTATGTATAGTGAACCCTCCTTGCATGTCTAGGATGAAGACCACTTTGTCATGGTGGATTACTTTTTTGAATCTTGAATTTACTCTTGAAAAATCCCTTTTTTCTCTTGAATTTGGTTGGCTATTATTTTACTGAAGATTTTTTCATTTATCTTCATAAGGCATATTGGTCTGTAGTTTTCTTTTTGCTGTGTCCTTTTCTGGCTTTGGTATCAAGGGGTATCTGGCTTCATAGAGTGAATTGGGGAAGATTAACTCCTTCTTCATATTATGGAATAATTTCTGCAGTATGGATACCAACTCTTCTTTATAGGGCTGATGAAATTCAGCTGTGAATCCATCTAGTCTAGTGCTTTATTTTTGTTGGAAAATTTTTTATTGCTGCTTCAATATTGCTCATTATTGTTCTGCTTAGGAGTTCTGTTTCTTCCTGATTGAGTCTTGGGAAATTGTGTGTTTCTAGGAATTTGTCAATTTCCTCTATGTTTTTGAGTTTATGTACATAGAGTTTTTTGTAGTATTCATAGATGATATTTTATATTTCTGTGGTATCAGTTGTAATATCTCCTTTTTCATTTCTGATTGAGCTCGTTTGGGTTCTTTCTCTTCTGTTCCTGGTTAATCTATTGATCCTCTGTATTATTTTCTTGTTTTCAATTTCATTTAATTCTGCTCTGACCTTAGTTATTTCTTTTCTTCTGCAGTGTTTGGAATTGGTTTGCTCCTCCTTTTCTAGTTTCTTGGACATGTCATTAGATTGTTAATTTGTGATCTTTTTGTCTTTTTGATGTATGCATCAAAGGCTATGAATTTTCCCGTTGGGACTGCTTTTGCTGAATCCCACAGATTTTTGATAGCTTGTGTCCCCTTTGTCATCCAGTTCAAGGAATCTTTTGATTTCCACCTTAATTTCCCTGTTGATTCAATAATTGTTCAGCAACAGGTTGTTTAATTTCCATGATCTTGTATAGAATTGAAAGTTTCTCTTGGAGTTGATTTCTAGTTTTATTCCACTGTGGTCTGGGAAGATACATGATAAGGTTTCTATTTTTTGAATTTTTTGAGCCATGTTTTGTGGCCTAAAATTTGATCAATCTTGGAGAATGTTCCATGTGCTGACAAATCAGTAGCATTCCTATCCACCAATAACAGTCAAGCTGAGATTCAAATCAAAGACTCAATACCATTCACAATAGCTACAAAGAAAATAAAATACCTAGTAATATACTTAGCCAAGGAGGTGAAAGATTTCTACAAAGAGTACTACAAAACACAGAGGAATGAAATCACTGATGATACAAACAAATGAGAAAACATATGCTCATGTATTGGTAGACTCAACATTGTTAAAACATTCATACTTCCCAAAGTGATTTACAGATTCAATGCAATACCCATCAAAATGCCAATGTCATATTTCACAGATCCAGAAAAATTAAATCTATGCTTTGGTTGGAACCAGAAAAGAGCCTGAATAGCCAAAACAATCTTATGCAAAAGGAACAAATCTGGAGGCATCACATTACTAGAATTCAAACTATACTACAAGTCCATAGTAACCAAAATAGCATGGTACTGGCACAAAAATAGAGATGTAGACCAATGGGACAGAACAGAAAACCCAGACATATAACCATTCACATACAGCCAACTGATCTTTCACAAAGCAGACAGCAATATACACCTGGGAAAAGAATCACTATTCAATAAATGGTGCTGGTACAACTGGATAGCCACATGCAGAAGAATAAAACAGGATATATACCTCTCACCACTCACACAAATTAATTCAAGATGGATAAAAGACTTAAATGTAAGACATGAAACCATAAAAACTCTAGAAGAAAATGTTGGAAAAACTCTTCTAGATATCAGCCTAGGCAACGAATTTATGAAGAAAACCCCAATGGCAATCACAGCAACAACAAAAATAACTAAATGGGGCTTGATTAAATTAAAAAGCTTCTGCACAGCCAAGGAATTAATCAACAGAGCAAATAGACAACCTACAGAATGAGAGAAAATATTTGCAGGCTATACATCTGATGAAGGGCTAATAAGTAGAATCTACAAAGAACTCAAGCAAATCAACAAGAAAATAACAAACAAACACATTAAAAAGTGGGCAAAAGACATGAACGGAAGCTTTTCAAAAGAAGATAGACAAATGGCCAATGAACATATGTAAAAATGCTCCAAGTCACTAATTATCAGGGAAATGCAAATTAATACTAGAATGAGATATCACCTTACCCCAAGTAGAATAGCTTTTATTAAATATTCCAAAAACAATAGATACTGGTGTGGATGCAGAGAGAAAGGAATTCTTATACACTCTTGATGGGTCTATAAATTAGTACAACCTCTATGGAAAACAGTATGGAGATTCCTCAAAGAACTAAAAGTAGACCTATAATTTGATTCAGCAATCCCACTACTGGGTATTTACCCAAAGGAAAATAAGTCATTTTATCAAAAAGATACCTGCACTCAAATGTTTATTGCAGCACAATTTGCAATTGCAAAGATGTAGAATCAACCCAAATGACCATCAATTCATGAGTGGATTAACAAAATGTGGTATATGGATACCATGGAATACTATTTAGTCATGAAGAAGGATGACTTAATGCCTTTTGCAACAATATAGATGGAACTGGAGACCATTGTCCTAAGTGAAGTATCTAAAGAAAGGAAAATAAAACACCACATGTATTTGCTATTAAATTGGAACTAACTGATGATCACACATGTGCATAGAGGGAAGTATAACTTAATGGATATCAACCAGAGAGTGAAGGGAGGAGGAGATGGGCAAAGCCCTATCTAACAGGTACAATGAACACTATCTGGGTGACGGGCACACTTATAAACCTGACTTAAGCATAACAAAAGTGGTCATTGTAACCAAAAACATTTGTACCCACGTAATACTTTGAAGTTAAAAAAAAAAAAAATGAAAAAAACAAGTGTCCAGACAACCTCAACACATACTCCAAGCCACTCAAATTGTATTTCCACTGGTACAGACTATTCTATGTGTCTGTGTTATAGTTAAGTGGGACACTGGCTGGACTTTGGCTAATGGCATTTGTGTCACTCCAGTCAGCTTTACCTTCTGATATCTTTCTCAGGAGACCCCTCTTTCCACTTGTCCTAGAGTGATTCAGAGGTTCCTGGAGGGCCCAAGTGCCACAGAAGGTGGCAAAGAAAGGATGAAACAAGTCTCTGCTCTACGCTGTAGTCCTTCTCTGGTCTGATAAATAAACTATTATTGTGGTAAACCATGGTGATTCGGGGTCATTTGTTATAACGGTTAATTCTCCTTTACTAATATAAATGCCACTGAAAAAAATCATAAAAACCCACCAGAAAAGCCTTGTCTAAACATCATGCAATACACTGGTGCAATAATTACATACTCATCAGAGCAAATACGGCCTTCCAAGATTTTTGCCAAGCATATCTTTACTGATTGTCTTTCTCCTGAGCTCTTAACACATTTTCATTTCTACAAAATTCAACTACTCAATGTTCTACCTGCATTTCCCTGCTTTTCTGCTTTGGTTCCTTCACTCACAGAAAAACCAAACTCCTCTTTTGAGTGACATCCCTTCTATGAAGCCCACCCACAGAGAAACAAATAATACAGCTCATACACACAAAGGCAAATGCATTAAAAACAAAACAAAATAACAACTACAACAACCAAAATATAAAGATCTTAGAACAAATGAACACTTCTTTTAACACTCAAGGCACTTCATAAGAATATTTTTTGACCATGACCATGAATCTCATTTTACCTAGTTTAAGAATAAGTACTATCTCCTTTATTATAATACATTACAGATTTCATTGTACCATGTTTAATTTAGCTTTGTATTTTTCCAAAGTTTCAAATACCCTTGAAAACATTTGTTGAATGATTGGAAGCTCTTAAGGATATAGTCTTTATCTCAAAGTATTTTAGAGAATTGCCTTTTAGCTGTTACCTTTAAGTCACTTCCAAACCTGTATCTCTTATCATCACACATTTCTACTGTCATATGCTGAATAGTGCTTACTCTATATCTTGTAGTGGTTTTTTAATAATCATACACATTCCCTGCCTTTCTGAGTTTTCATTCTCTCTCTTTGTCTTATAGATTTAGCACATTTTCTTACGTGTACTTAAAACCTGGTAGACATCTTTAGTTTATACATTCAACTATTCATTCATATATCCAACAAATATGAACTGATGATCTACTTAAGTGTGGTACACATTCTACCCCTGCCTGGTACCTATGTAAATAAGTCAGCAGGTTTTGTCAATGTTTATTGCTGTTTCTATTAGGTTTAAATTATTATTCACTGCATTAAATAAATTACATTAATTGCAATTTTCCTTCAGATTTTATTCATTGAACAATGTTTAAGAAGGCCTTACTAATTTAGTTCTTATCATCACACATCTGTAAAACTATTCCATACTCCCAACTTACAACATTGCTACTAGTACTTCCATTTGTCAGTCTATTATGTCCAGTGTTTCCTAGTAATTCTTCTTAAGACGCTAATTTAATCATGTCCTTTAGTGCACTACCTGCAATAACTTCCTCTTTACCACAGGATAAAGTCTAAACTTTTCAGCCTGGTAGTTAAACTTTTATCTTCCCTAACTACCTAACAAGCTTAAACTAGACACTTTAATACTTACTAATTGAACACACACTATACTAAACCCTATGTCAGTTACTATACAGTAATCTTCCTAACAAACAGCTTATATTTCTATTTTAATGGTGAAGACAATAAGCCCTACAAGGACTGAATATTCTGCCTCAAATTGCATTGGTAATAAGTGCCCACATTGAAGCTACAATTCAGAAAATTTTTATTTTAAAGGTTGTCTACATTCTGCTAATATTTTGCCTTATACTTATCTTCCAGAAACACATCTTTCTTTTCTCTGCTTGCTGTTACTCACCTCAAAGGCAGGAATGAGCAAAGACACATAATCCATATAAATCTAAAGCTCCAGAGAATTCATTATCACATAGAATATTCCAGCAGGTAAAGTACAAATAGCCCTCATTTTGCACAGTGATGTGAAATCATAAAAATGATCATGTAAGCTGAAACTATGCAAAGTGATCTTAATAACCAATTTGAAAAAATTATGATTGTTCCATGACCTTCAAAAATTTTTGGCAAAATTAAGAGTTTTCTTATTGTTGATTGTAAATGTATAGGGAAATAAAAGTGTAAAATTAATGCTTATTTAGCACATTACAATTTAAAATATTACAAACATTGAGAATTAAAGTGTTTTATTTCTTTGTAAAAAAACTCACCAAAAGTGTTCTGAAGAGTACTTGCTTTGTTCTTTTCAAACAACTGACAATATGGAGTGAGCATTTTTTCTAGTCTTGTTGGATTTTCATACTCTTTTCTAAGTTTACATTGGTTTCCAACATTTTGTCCTCTGCAGTTTGAATGTCATAAAACTTTTTTGAGAACTTCTTTAATGAGAGGATTTTTTTTTTTTTTTTGGCCAGCATCATTTCCTTCCTCTAGGACAACTTAAGGCTTTTCATCACAACACATTTTCTCCTTTATGTGGAGAAATTTGCCTTCACTAAGTTCCTCCTCTAGAATCTCTTGAACAATGGCAGTGTCGACATTCCTGCAATCAACAACTTCTATTACTCCACTTATATTCTATTGAAATTTCACTTTCAGCATTATCACTTTTTGTTTCTTTGTTGCATTTCTAGGTTTGCTGGCCATTTCTCTTTTTCAGTTATCCAGTTTTGTAAAATACCTTGTGGGTTTACCATTAGAAGACAGGGAGCCAACACAGCTGCATGTTTTGCTGTCTATACATGACCTGATTAATGAATGTCAGTAACCAATCACTGATAGTATTTGAGAGAAGTAGCATAATTGGTCACTGATCATGCTGGGCACTTGTTACTCATTGTTGAGCAAGAGGCATCTGTTGCCTTTTATCAGGAATAGAAAACAATTCTGTCCACTGTATCTTTGTACTGGAGTCACCAAGGAAAACATAAAGGAGTAAAACACTGTATGGAACAAGGCTTCACTCACATAGAAAAGAGACAGAGCAAGATTAGCTTCAGTAGTGGGTGTTGGTCACTCATGGTCAGCGGGTCTTTCCCAGCAGCCATCAAATGACAATCGGCCTGTACTTACCCACCTTGTCCTGCAGCAGAAGGACCCCGTGTCCTCCCTAAAGGGGATAGTTACAGCAGTGGGGTTGGCCAGGTGCCATAATACTCACATGCTTAAGCACAACAAAAGACACACATCGAGTCTGAAACAGGAAAACATTTCCACACAAGGTTATAAGCCCAGCACAGGCTGCACAGACTATTTATTTCTTGGTTAGGAAGTATTCGCAGGTTCAAGGCTCATTCTGAGTGGAGCTAAAAGAGGGCATGCAGGAGACTGCCTTTCCCAACACTTATGGAGTGATCTGTGGCCTCAGGAGCTAGCAGCAAAATTTTTACTTTATGTACTTACTTGCAGTTCACATAACAACCTAAATTTGATCTGTGTTGTTGGGGGACTAGTGATAGCTAAACTATGGTAAATCAAATTCATGCAAATTCATAAATGACTCTCAACTCCAATACTTACAGGCATTCTTTTTTTTCCTTTCACATATAATTTCTTTAAATCCTTTACCTGCTCACACAGCACCCCCCCATTCTTAATTTTGACCTAAAGATAGGGGTAAGGTACAGTCCATCTTCAGCACATTTGCATTTGTTGTTTGTCTTCTTCCTACTTTCTCTCATCACTGTTTTTATATAGATCCTCTTAACTTCTAGGGCAGGGGTTCCAAGATATGTGTGCCTAAGGGACAAGCTAGTAATATAGTGGAATGTTGCTGAAAAAGGACTTGTGGCAACTGAAAAACTCATGCCCCTCATATGAGCATCTTATTTGCTCCAGAAGAATCTCTACAATGCAGTGGATTTTTTTTCCAAGAGAAAGTAAAAATATTTTTTTTCATAAAAATTGCCTCATATGGCAGTTTCTCAAACAATTAAACATAGAATTACCACACGATCTGGCAATTCTACTTCTGAGCATATACCCAAAAGAATTGAAAAGAGAGACTCAAACGGATGCTCGTACCCCAATGTACGTAGTAGCATTATTTGCAGCAGCCAAAAGGTGTAAGCAACCCAAGTGTTAATCTATGGAATAATGGATAAACAAAATGTGGAATATACATACAATAGAGTACTCTTCAGCCTTACAAAGGAAAGAAATTCTGACACACACTACAACATATATGATTCTTGAAGGCGTTATGCTGAAGTGAAATAATCCAGTCACAAAGGGACAAATACTGCATGATTCCACTTATATAAAATATTTAGAATTGTCAAATTCATTGAGACAGGAAGTAGAATGGTGGTTGCCAGGAGTTAGGAAAAAGGGGATTGGATAATTATTATTTAATAGGTACAGAGTTTCATTCTTACAAAATTAAAAAAGTCCTTGGTAAGATGGTGATAATAGTTGCAAAACAATGTGAATGTACTTAATGCCATGGGCATGTACCCCTAAAATTGGTTAAATGGTTAAAAATGCCATGTATATTTTAAAAATTACCTTGTTTAAAATATTGGCAACTAATTCATGGGAAACAAAAGAAAACACAACAAAAACCAATCGTGGGTCGTAAGCGCTGAACACAAGGTTTCTTTTAGGGCCTGATGCTTACAGAATGAAGAGGTAGGCTCCTTGAGGAAAGGCTGCATAATTGAATATATTACTGACAGGAGAGAGATTCTGTTCCTATTTTTCACTAAAGGGAAACAAATTTTCCCCTTAAAAATTACACATTTAATGATTTTAAAATTTTTCCACAGTTTAGCTTCTACTCTTTATAATTCTAACATGTTTCTTTCCTTCCACCTTACATAGTTCATATGGTTTCTTGTTCTGTAGAACATTTTCATATGATTTCTGGTTTTGCAAATTCATGTCAAGCCTTTCTATATGTCCATAGCTAGAAATACTACTTGTGAAAGTGATGGCAACTACATGACTATCAAACTAAACCTAAATGAAGTATTTCTCTCCTTAGTAGATTCTACTTAGCAGATTTGAAAAGTGCCCCAACATGACTCACCATGAGGCAAAGTGAGACAGGGCGAGATCTTAGTGAAAGAGATATGTATCTTAACTAATGAAAAAAAGGGCAATCTGAGTTAAAAACAAATTGTAATTTTGAGAGAACATTATATAAAAAGGAGAAAGAGAAATAAAGGAAGCAAAGGCAAAGGGAAAAATGTGATTAGCAGAGCTGAAGATATATTGAACACTATTACTTAAATATTACTTTGTAGACATTGGCATAATTTAGGAAGAAAGCTAATGGGAATTGTACTGCTATAAGATCTTTGAATAGGGACAACTTATATTTGAAAGAAGGAGAAAGAGAAGAGATAAAGAGATAGTTGTGTACAGAAGAAAAATTTTGTAGAGCATTCACAATAATTTAGGTAGAAAAGATTCTGAAACTGAAGGCCAGTGGAATGAAGCAATGGTAATAGTATAGTTAATATATGAACTTAAATAGGTAGTTGGCAAAAAGGGAATACTAAATTTAAGCACAATAATGGTAAAACATGTAACAAGGAGGTGCTTAGAACGGGAAGAGAGGAGTGGAGTCAAAAAGATTGACCTGCCAAGTGTATTTGCCATCTGTTAATATGACAGTGTATCATAAAGTAAAATTGTTCATAAATAGTAATGAATTCACTTTAAAAAATACAACCTGTGACATATGATAGAGTACAGATAATTGAATGCTTGCCAATTTACAGATCATGCAGAATTAACCGAATGCTTGAGTAGTCACACTGTCAACAAAGCATATAGGTCCTCTAGGAGAAATATTACTCTGATTACTGTTTTTAAATACAGTGTCTTGATATTCTCTATAGACCAATATTTTATGTTCGAGATACTAAGAATGAAGTTCTTAGAAAAAAGGTAAAAGTTAATGTCTATGATTTGGGGATGCCTCAAATCATATACCATCCTTCATTAGCAGAAAATATATTCAAATGCTCATAAAATCACTGTTAAAAAGTTAGAGGAAAAGAAACTTGGACAAAAAATGTATAGTTTAAATTTTAGCATTATTGAATTGGTAATTAAGTATTTTTTTCCTACTGTTTCTTATGATATGGTTAATTTTGTCATGAAAAGAGCAATTATATTTTTAACTGCAGGAGTGGAGGAGTATATTCATAGGTGACCATGGGAGTAAAATAAAAATTTAGAGATTTTAAGGGTACAATTTACTCCTGGTTGTAGCAGAATGGACCATTTTCTCCAGAATTTGAGGGAATACTAGCTATAAGGAAAGTAAAATGCAAACATACCACTGCTGCCATGGAGATGAGAGACAACCCCTACTTCTAGGGAATCTCCATTTATACTTTATCTTGTCCCAAACTTTTATCCCTGTCATTAGATCCTTGAAACTCCACCCTCTACTGCACAACAAGTAGACAGAGGAGATGATCCAGTGTATTTTTTTCCTTAAGAAGCAAGCAATAACTAAAATTATCTTTGTTAAGATATTACAAATGGGCAGTTACTGAATTTAGTTGAGAGTTGAATTACGTACAGCCTACTCTCATGAAAAAAACATAGAAATCATTTGAGATTATATCCAAACTTATATATCCTCATGATTTTGGCACAGTAGTGTTTCATTGATTTTTAGGTCGTTTCTGTTGAGAATCTTGGATGTTAAATGATAAAGGATGCATTATTTTAACATGCCTATGCCAAGTCACAATGATTTAAATATTTTGGATACTACTTAAGATTTCTAATTTAGTTCATGGAGATAATGGTTATTATAAACTGAACTTGAACATTAACAACAAGTAAAGATATTTTTCTACCCTTTTTATTATAAAAATTTAACAGAGATTGATTTAATGGGAAATTTGCATATATAATATTTTTAATTTTAGTTATCAAATTGGATTAAAAAACAAGCTTAAAATTATTTGTCTACAACAAAAACAATACTTTTGACTGTAGTCACCTAATAGATTAAATATCAGATTTGAAATATAGAGTTTTAAGCAATGTAAATGAAAAACTAGGCATCTGTATTTCATTTCTCTCAAGGAAATAATTTCAGTATAGTATATATAATTGTGTGTAAAAATCTCCCTGAAAAGTTAGAGCATTTGAGAATATGCTTAAACAATTATTAATCACTTTACAATCTTTTTTTTAACATTAACTTTGATTGACTATTTTTATTAGCAACTATTCTATGGGCTTCCACTGGTCCAGTATGTCAGGTATTAATTTAAAGCACTTTTCTTGAATTTAGGAATTAAGTATTCTTTAATAATATATAGATTCATAATGATATCAAAGGGCCACGCAAAAATATGACAGTAATTAGTACTGCAGGTTCTATGTATTTTGTTAAACAATTTAACACAGGGAATTGTTGATTCTATATTATTGCATCTCTTCTGTGGAAAAACAATCCTAAAAATGATATATTAAATTAATAAAGAAAATGAAATTAAATATAAGGCTAATAGGATAAAGTAAATTTTGAAGATGGTAAATACCAAATGCATGAAGTTTTTTCATTTCTTTCTTTCTTTCCTTCTTTTTTTCTTCCTTGCTTCTTTTATTTGTTCTTTCTTTATTTCTTTTTCTCTTTTGTCTGTTCTTTCTTTCATTTTTTCTTATTTTCATTCCTTCTTTCTTTCTTTTCCAAGCATTACTATCACCTGAATTAACTAAAGGGGATGTGTCTCTTGGCAATAAATGCATAACACACAATGGGATGTTAATCTGAAAGAAAAATATATCCTTCAATGAAAAATTATCTTACAGTGATATTTATGCAAAAGTAATTTAAAAATATAATTGAATAAAACATTTGTTTTTAATTATATACATGTATAATTTTTGCCATATTTCAAAGGTGATTTTGCTTTTGTTACCAGTTTTCTGACAAGTCATTCCTGATATCTAAGTATCAGTTTTAACTACTAAATTTATTTTGTTCAAATAACAAATTTATTTGTTAATTTACTCCCCATTATGTTCCACTTTACCACATCAGAAAGCATGACATTTTATTTATTGAAAGGTTTAATAAGACTATCTTTATAAAACACTACACTTTTAATCTCTTGAAAACACCAATTCAATATTGTTCATTGAACATCTGCTATGTGCTACCTGCTGTATTTGGCATTGAGAATATAAAACTGAACAAAAAAAGAGTACATCACTGGACTACATGGAACTAGGTGTCTATTGTGACTAGATGGAGAGGATATAATAAAGAAAAAAATGAGCCAGATATTAAAGAATTATTAATATGATTTCTATCGATGGAGAATAAGAACACTATATGGAAGATAAGGGCAAAAATAAAAAGGACATGATATTAATACTTGCAGGTTAAAGGCAGCATGGTATCCTTACCTCTCAAGAAAAGAATAAGTCCATACATTAACAGAGAGATTAAGAAGAGTGAGGCTAAATTTAGGCTAATCTGAATTACTAAAAACAGGTTTATATTTTATTTGGTAGGCCTCAGCAAACAATTTTAAAAATTTCTTTTTAAAAATGGAAATCTACATAAATAAAAAGTATTTTCAGAATAAAAATCTAAAGCCAAATATATAACAGAAAGAAAATGGGAGCAAGTTATACCTTCTAAGAGACTATTGCATTGATTCTAAAGAAAATTATTGACAAATTAGGATATGATGGGATTAATATTTATGGTCATATTTTAATAACCATATCTAATATTTTCTGAGCACATTATTAGGTTCCATGTAATTCAATAAAGCCTCTTCAAGTGATTTCTTGTTTAAGCCTAACACATTTTATGATATAGGTAACATTAGTAATCATTTTATAGATGAGAAAACTGAAATTTTTAAAGATTATATGATTTCCCTGAAGTCAGACAATGTAAGTGATAATTGGGATATACCCAATTATTTCTGGTTGTAGTATCTAAATTTTTAAACACTACATTTACTGGTTATATTAAGTTTGATGAGAAAAACATGTAGAAGATATTTTGAAGAAAGAAAAAGCATAAAGTTGACAACAATTAAATAATAAAGAGGAAAACAATTAAAAACAATTAAAATTAGATAAAACAAGAACAGGAGCATGAACTCCCAATGAATCTTAAAATAATCTATGAGTTCCACTAATACAAGCACAAAAAATCTCACACAAGTGCACAACTGCCTTTGGAATGTTGCCTTAAAGTTGTTGGTGTCTATAGAACACTCTCCCATCACTTCTCCTGTTTCCTGAATTTCACGTAGTACCTTGAATGTTATCTTACCATACAGTCCATTCTCCTGGGGGCAGTTGTCATAACTTCTAGCTCCAAGAATGGGTTTTTCATCCAGGAGTAAAAATTCCTTTTTGTTGTGGTAATTGATTCAATAATGGGCAAGTGACATTAATTAGGTCAAATAACTTGAGGTGAGATAGACTGGAAGCTTCTGACATTAGAAAAAAAAATTTTCATTCTTAACAGGCAGGACTACATTACTGATTAAAGTACTGTTTCTCCCTCTACACAATATTATACAGGGGTTTGAAGTCTAAAATTGACATTTGTCATCATTAGGGACGCAAACATGATGATAATTTCAAAGCATACAGGTGATTAGCCAAAGTTAATCTATTTCTTACATGGTACACCACTTTGGGATTTCCAATTATGTGAGCCTCTAAATCGTTATATTTCTTAAGAGAAAATTGTTCTTCCCCTACTTGAAGTTGAAAGCCCTCTGAAACCTCAAAGGTTTGTGTATAATATAACTATTTGTGAAGAAAAGATCGATTTAATTTAATGTGTAGAGTAAATTATACATTCCAATTAGCTCCTCCATTCCTTCATTTTGTTTGGAAAAAAAGATTGAGTTTAAATTTGTTGTAATGGTTTTATGGTGAAAACATCGATCTAAGTGAAAGAAAACATTATTCTGTGGAATGTAGCCAAACTCATTAATCAGACTATTGTGGATACAACACCAAATGACAATATCTGTTAAGAATACTACACACACACACACACACACACTCAGAGAAAATGACAACAGGAAAAGTGTGAGAAGTCAGAAAAAGTACTTCAAATAGCAAATGCAGAATGGTTTCAAAGATAACTTAATGCATATCAAGACAGAAAGAGCCAAATTTTTACATAATATTTAACACATGTCTATTTCTAATAGTAACAAAAAAATAAATATGAAGATTATCAAATCCAATATTCTCAACAGCCATTGAAAAGGAGATATTATTAATTAATCCATACATACATATTAGGAATCTACATGTTGTCAGCATTTGAACTGTATTAGAATTGATGAACATTATCTAAGAGAATATTCTTCTGAAATACACAAAAATAATAATATAGGGAACTGTTCATTCAATATACATTTATGCAGAGGTATAAAGCAAACAACTTACTAAACCTACATACAATGATCAATATAAAATACAATTCAGGACTTTCAACTATAAAGTTACCAGGAGTCAAGACGAATGGAGTTAAATAGATGCATCTGGTATTAAATTTCAAAAGAGCTAAAGAATAAAAATGGAAGAATTACATTTATTAATAAAAATAGGTTAGATTTGAAACTTTCAAAAAAACTTATTGTACTTCAAACATTAATTAGAAAAAGCAGGAAAAATATATAGCACTGGATTTATAGAAGTGGAAAAAATAATCTTCCTGATTTAGAGAGGAAAAACAGAATGTCAAATTTAAGAGACATGTAGCATGGGAAAACAGATCTTCATTAAAATCAAGATATTCGTGCATGAAGAATTGTCTGCAAAAAAGAAAAATCAATTTTTCAAACTATTCATTTTGCCATTAATGATTTATGAGTAAGAAAGTTGGTCAACAATGCATACCTCAACAGCAACAAAAAACGCAGTTCTTTATTCTTCAGACAACAAAGCGTTATAGAGACAAATTATCACATATTTCTATTTTTTAAAAAGAAATCAACAAACAGGAGTTGGAGATGAACAGGCACAAATATGCATAAAGTAAAACAAAAATGGGAAAGCTAAATAACTTAAAGACAAAATAATATACATGTTAAAAACTGAACTGTGTCACCTGCCCTCAATTCATATGTCAATATCTTAACCCCCAATATTTCAGAGCATAACTGTGTCTGTTAAGGTGGGCCCCTGTTCAATATGACTGGTGTCCTTATAGGAAGAGGCAGTTAGGATGCAGACATATCAAGGAAAGAACACATGAAGACTCAGACTCAGGGAGAAGATGACCATCAACGAGCCAACAAGAAAGACCTCAGAATGAAATAAATCCTGGCGGCATCCTGTCTCAGATGTCCCAGCCTCCAGAATTATGAGAAAATAAATTTCTGTTATTTAACCCATCTAACCTGTGGTACTCTGCTTTAGCAGTTCTAGCAAACTAATACAATACCTATAGTCTATATTCTCAGAAAAGGAACTTTTATATGTACAGAAAAAAGAATGCTATGGTCAGCTTAACTAACAAAACTTCCTTAAATGCGTACAGTCTAGTAAGGGATTGAGTGGATTACATCCTATGCCTATGTAAAACCAGATGAGCAAAATGAAAAGAGCTCATTTTTTGGTAGTCTAAAATACGTCAGTAAGCAAATGATTTTACTTTAAAATAACTAATGCATAGCAATATATTTACCAAATGCCAAATTTATAAATAGCAAAGTCAATAAAAAAATTCACACAGATATACCCGATTCAAATGAATTCCTGAAACACTTAATTTTATATGATAAATGATACTCATTGGTGATGAAAATAAGTTATATGTAGTTAACGAATCACAATGAAAGATCAATAATTGATTTTAATTCTATTAGATCCCCCATCTCTCAATTTAAAAACAGCAACAAATTATTATTTTTTTAATGGCAGCTGCTTCTACTACTACTTCTAACTCTGCTACTATTATTAGTATTGCTACTACTTTTGTTGGTTTCTTTTCTTTTTGAAAGAAGACTGGGTATGTGGCATAGTAGTTTGGAAGAAATATAAAGGAGGCAAATGTCCTATTGCCATGTACTCGCATTTTAGAAAGAGATTCTAAAGACTTATCTTCAGAGAAAAGAATAGTTGATGAGATACACAGATCTTAATACAAAATGGAGCAAGTACAACATGGCAACGTGGCGAGAATGGAAATATGAAATTTTCGTATTCTTATCTGAAATTCCATGTTCAGGAAAATTATTCTTTAGGCACTTAAAATTTAGTACAATCATACCTTTGTATCTGTGGGAGATTAGTTCCAGAACTCCCATACAGATACCAAAACCCATGGATGCTAAAGTTCCTTAGGTAAAATGTCATGGTATTTACATACAACATAGGCACATCCTCTCATCTACTTAAATCATCTCTAGATTACTTGTGCATAATACAATGTAAATGCTATGTAAATAGTTTATATATTGTATTGTTTTTATTTGTATTATTTTTATTGTTGTATTGTTAATTTTTAAAAATATTATTGATTCATGTTTGGTTAGATTCACAGATGTTTGACCCATGGATATACAGGACCTACTGTAAATGCCAATGTCAATGCATTTAAGCTTTCTGACACTACATCATAGTAAATACATATTTGTGATGTAAAAGAAAAAAATTCTAAGGACATCTAAAATTTGAATTAAAAGTAAATTTCGGGCCAGGTGCAATGGCTCACACCTGTAATCCAAGCAATGTGAAAGGCCAAAGCAGAAGGATGACTTGAGGCCAGGAGTTTGAGACCAGCCTGGGCAATATAGCGAGACATTGTTTCTACCATAAATTCTTTAAAAATTAGCCAGGCGTTATGGTGCATGCTTGTAGTCCTAGCTACTCTGGAGGCTAAGGTGGGAGAATTGCTTGAGCACAGGAGTTTGAGGTTACAGTGAGCTATGATAGTGCCACATTTCACTGCAGCCTAGGCAACAAAATGAGACTGTGTCTCTTAAAAAGGGTAAATTTCAAGGATACACAGTTGACCATTGAATAACACAGGTTTGAAATACATGGATCCACTTATACACATATTTTTATCAATAAATTATTGGAAAAAATTTTGGAGATTTGTAACAATTTAAAAAACTCTCAGACAATCTGTCTAGCTTAGAAATATCAAGAAAAAAAAAGAATAAGAAAAAGTTAGGTATGTCAGGATTGCATAAAATGTATGTAGATACTAGTGTATTTTATCATTTACTACCATAAAATATGCACAAATCTATTATAAAAGGTTAAAATTTAGCAAAACTTACACACACACTTATAGGTTGTATATGCTGCCATTCACAATCAAGAGAAATGTAAACAAAGATGCAGCATTAAATTATAACTGCATAAAATTAGTTGTAATGCACACTGTACAACCATACTACTTTCATAGTCATCTGGTATTGCTATAGTGGTGAGCGAAAGTGTTGTGCGCATCAGCTTAAAATGCTATGTGATGCTAATCATCTCCATGTGAGCAGCTGGTCTCTCCAGTAAATTTGTTTCTTAGTAAAAAGGGATCTCTCATGGTTCTCACATATTTTTCATATGTGTTCAATCTAATAACATAAACCTTGAATAACTTCTGTACAAAATGCCATTAGTGATGCCAGAAGTGCTTCCAAGAAGCAAAGAAAAGTCATGACAGTATAAGAAAAAGTAGAATTGCTTGACATGTACTGTAGATTGAGGTCTGCAGTCGCACTTGCCTATCATTTCAAGATAAATGAGTCCAATGTAAGGATCATTGTTTTTTAAAAAAAAAGGAAATTCCTAAAGCTATTACTACAGCTATGCCAGCAGGTGCAAAAACATTGCACTTTTTGCAAATTATCTTTTTATCTCATATTGAAAATGCAGCTTTTATATGGGTGCACAATTGCTATAAGAGAGCGTACCTATAGACTCTAATAAGATTTGAGAAAAAATGAAGTCATTATATGATAACTTAATGCAAAAAGAGAGTAAAAGATCTAAAGCCATAGAATTTAATGCCAGCAAAGGATGGTTTGATAATTTTAGAAGGAGATTTGGCTTAAAAAAAAATCAAGATAACTGAAGAAGCAACTTCTGACAAAAAATCAGCAGACAAGATCCCAGATGCCATTAAGATAATTACTGAGTAGAAAGAATATCTTTCAGAGCAGGTTTTTAATGCAGACAAAAGTATTCTATTCTGGGGGGGAAAAGCCACAAAAAATATTTATTAGTAAGGAAAAGAAGTCAGCACCAGGATTTAAAGGATAAGCTAATTATTGTTTTGTACAAATGCATTTGGGTTTATGATCAGAATTGCCCTTATCTATTAAGCTGTTAACCCTCAAGACTTGAAGGGAAAAGATAAACACCAGGTTCCAGTCCTTTGATTGTACAAGAAGGCCTGGTTGAGAAACCATTTTTTGGATTGGTTCCATCTATGCTTTGTTTTTGTTCCTGAAGTCAGGAAGTACCTTGCCAGTAAAGGATTGCCTTTAAAGTTCTTTTGATATTGGACAATGTCCCTGGCCACCCAGAACCCCACAAGTTCAACATTAAAGGTGTTGAAATAGTCTGCTTATCCCCAAACTCGATATTCTAATTCAGCCTCTAGAACAGTGTCATAAGTACCATTAAGGCTCATTACACATAGCACTTAATGAAAAGAATTGTCAACACTATGGAAGAAAACCTCAATAGAAAGAACATCATGAATGTCTGGAAGGGTTACTGCGGTCCTCAACCCCTGGGCTGTGGCCCAGTACTGGCCCATGGCCTTTTAGGAAATGGGCCATGTATCACCATCTGAGTTCTGCACCACCTCCCCCCACCCAGGACACTCCACCCCCCACCCTCAGTCCGTGGAAAAATTGTCTTCCATGAAACCAGTCCCTGGTGCCAAAAAGGTGAGGGACCACTAGAACATTGAAGACACTATTATTGTTATAGAAAAAGCCATGATAGCCATCAGCTTGAAACGATAAATTTCTGCTGGAGAAAACTGTGTCCAGATGTTGTGCATGACTTCACAGATATAATCATTCATGACAGATATAATCAAGAAAATCATGAAAGAGATTGTGGATATGGGAAAAAAGTTGGAGAGTGAAGAGTTTCAAGATATGGATCTTGGAGAAATTCAAGATCTAATAGATTCCCAGAGGAATTAACAAAAGACAACTTGATGGAGGTGAACTCTTCTGAACCAGTGTTAGGCGACGAGGAAGAAGACATAGAAGAAGCAGTGACAGAAAACAAATTGACATCAGACAATCTGGCAGAAGGGTTCTGATTATTCAAGACTGCTTTTGACTTCTTTTAAGACATGGGCCATTCTATGATATAGATGCTGAAACTAAAGCAAATGGTGGAATAAAGATTGGTAACATACAGAAACACTTCTAAAGAAATTAAAAAACAAAAAGTCAGACAGAAATTACAATATATTTCTGTAAAGTTCATCAAGTGTGCCTTCCTCTCCTGCCTCCCTTTCCACCTCCTCCACCATTTCTGTCTGCGCCATCCCTGAGAAAGCATGATCAACCCCTCCTCCTCCTCCTCTTCCTCAGCCTACTCAACGTGAAGGCAACGTGGATGAAGACCATTATGATGATGCACTTTCAATTTCACTTAATGAGTAATAAAAATATGTTCTTTCTTATGAATTTCTTAATAACATTTTGTTTTCTCTAGCTTACTTTATCGCATGAATACAGTATATAATACATATAACTTACAAAATATGTTTTAATCAACTGTTTATGTTATCAGTAAGGCTTCTGGTCAATAGCAGGCTATTAGTTAAATTTTTGGAGAGTCAAAAGTTATATGTGGATTTTTGACTGCATGGGTGTAAGTCCCCCTAACCCCTGTGCTGTTCAAGGGTCAACTATATATGTAAACGCTGCTGGCAGAATTCTGGTTAAAGTAATTCATTGCAAGTCTGAGTTTAAAGTGCTTTATAGAACTGTATCACTTGCTTGCCTTGTGCTATGAGTAAAGTTATTTAAACACTTAATGTCTCATTTCTCAATCAGTGCAAACTTCTCATAGCTGTATATGACACCAGGATCAGGATATTGTACCATCATAAGAGCTCATATCCATTCTATATTTAACTCTTTGATAGTTTTTTTTATTTCTTTCTTTTTAAACCTAACATCATTGTCTTCAGATGAGGAAATTGAAGCTAAATGACTTATTTAAGGGCTCTAGGCCAGCCAGCTTTATTCTGTTGATTTAGATTTACAGCTTTTATTTTCCCAGTTGAATTGATCCCCTGAGCCTTATCAACTATAATTCCATTTCCATAAAATAGGGATAATAGTACTTAACATCAAGTTCAATTGAGTATCTCTGTAATTATTCTCTTACATATGTAAAGTACCTTGAAGCACGCAGAGTACAGTGCAGTCTTTCAAATTACGAGCTACTTAGAACAAAGAAGAGATAGCTGAAGAAATATTATTTTTGGGTTGGACTGGCATTTGACAGAAGAGTTAGATATCTTTCCTGGTGCTCAAGATAGTGACTCTTGCCGGGTTGGGTTTCTTATTTTTAATAAACTAGACAGGAATGCAAACATCCAAATATTGGCATTCAGAATAATTACCATGGGAGATTGAGTTGTTATTGGTCTAAGTATTCTGAATACCCTATTTAATAGTCCAACCGTTTTCCCAACAGTCTAAACCCTTTTCCAGTAATGTATCTTTCCCTTTTTTGTATTGCTCATATTACTTTCTAATTATTTGATAATTACTTGCTTAATTACTTCTTTTTCAAAAATTGGGCTTATTTATTTTCTGTCATCCCCTTCTGCCTTCAAGCATTTACTTAATACAAGTTCCATAGGGCAAGGCTATTTGTTTATCATTATTATTGCGGTGGTGTTGGTTATTGATATTATTATTATTATGCTAGATATATCTTAAAATTCTAGGACATTCCCTGAAACATAATAGGTACCAAATAAAACTTTGCTAAGCTAATTAATGAATTTCTGAAAGTCACCATTTAGAATAGATATTAATGATCATTTCTGAGCATCTAGAATAAGGCTCATTACTTTATGCTTCTTCATAGTGTAAAACTCAACTCGATCATCCCCTCAATTCAATAGACTAAGCACTAAATGAGCCATGAAAACTTTCAAAAATAAAAAACTTTTATCCTCTCTAAAAGGATAAAAGTCTGCCTTTACTCATTTAGGAAATTAAAATAAAAAAAAAGTCAATGGATCTGAAAATAATTCTGAAAAACATTCCAAAAATCAATTTGAGAAAACTTGGAATAAATTTATAATCATTAGACATAACTATTTCAAAGTATGAACTACATTTTGATATATAAAATATGGTAAATATATATTTTTTAAGAATATGGTTGGAGGAGTAGATCTAGTGGGATATTTTTCAGGAAACTGGAGAATATACCAATTCCTGGTATATTGGTCTGGTTGAACCAGAGTTTGGTTCTAATGATCAAGATGAAATATTTGCACAAAATTATTTTTAAAAAATATTTGCCATTACACTGCTTTAAAATCGTCTAATTAAGAAAATTTTAGCAAAATGTTGCTAAACCCCAAATTAATGAATAACATCCAAATTATTATTCCAAGTGAGTTATGAACAGTTACAAACAGCAGTGCCTAACATAATGATAAGTATGTAATACACTCTAATAGCTAGTGTGTATATATTCTCAACTGATGCTTTCACTAGGTTACAGATTACAAAGACAGGTTATTAAACTAGGAAACCAGTAAATAAACAGAATTCAGGCAGAGAAAATTATTAGATGGCAGAGTACATAATGTTAAACCTTGATGATCTAACTTAAAAACAAACAAACAAAACACAATATACACATGCATGCTACTTAAAGTCTTCCCAAAGAGTATTTTCAGATACTTTTATTTTGCAGTTTGGTTCAGTCTTAGATATTGTTCAATGAGCAATCAAAATTTAGGCTTCAGTAAAGCCTGAAGTAATTGATGTTTTAAATCTTCCAGAAAAAAAGCTACAATTATTTGTAAGGAATTAAATTTTAATTCCTCCCCCAACCTTTATGCTCTTAAACAGTGAAACCTCATGAAACTTGCTATGTCTAATGTTTTCTCTTATTGTTCAGTCTTTGCACACATTTCATCTCCACCTCTGACTTCATTGAAATTACCTTAATTTGTTGTTTTGGAGTTCATAAAGATACAATTTCCTATATAAAAATTTTCCTTATCTTTCAAGGTTAGGCTACATGTGCATGATATGATTGCCGATTTGTCTATCAATCTCCCCATTGAGAGTGTAGGTTTAAGAATGTAAGGACTTTTTAAAGTGATTATCACTATATCTCTACTGTTTAGAAAATTTCAGGTACTTAGTAGATTCTTCGAATATATTTTTAAAATTAAGGAAAGGAAGTTTAATTATGAATGACACTATGAAAAATTGTAGAATAGCTGGATAGATGAAGCAGTAGATATAGATGTATTATTCTTTTATTAGCTTGATTAGTTTATATTGCTGCAGTAACAAATTATCACAAGTTCAGTGCCTTAAAACAACACAAATTATTATATTAAATATTACATTTTTGTATGTCCGAATTCTGACACGAGTTTCACTGGACTATAAATCAGGTTGCTGGTAGGGTCACATTTCTTTCTGGAGACTCTAAGGGAAAATCCATTTTCTTGTCTTTTCCAGCTTTTGGAAGCTGCGCATATTCCTTTGCCCTTGGTCCTCTCCCATCCTCAAAGCTAGTAAATAACACTTTTCATTCTCACATCACATCACCATAATGCTGACTGTTTTGCGTTCCCCTTCCACATTTAAAGACCATTAGGATTATACTGCACCTATTGCTGATAACCCATGATAATCTCCCTATTTTAAGGGCAGTTTATTAGCAACTGTTTTAGATGGAACTTTGTCCCCACCATTCCCCAAAATCATTGTTAAAGGTCTAACACCCAGTGGAATTGTATTTGGACATAGGGTCTTTGAAGAGGAAATTAAAGTCAAATGAGGTCCTAAGTGTGAGGCCCTAAACCAATAGGATTTATAAAAAGAGGAAGAGACACTAGGGGTGTACATGCACAGAGGGAAGGCCATGTGAGGACATAATGAGAAGGTGGCCATCTGAAAATCCTGGGGAGTATTCTCAGGAGAAACCAAACCTGCTGGCAACTTGATTTTGGACTTCCAACCTCCAGAACCGTGAGAAAATAAATTTCTGTTGTTTAAGATGTAAAGTAAAATAAACTCCTAAACTCCCCATCTCCCCCCCACTACCCACTGACTGAATGGACCCACCTCCTTGGTCAAGGGGGCCTGAGAAAAACAGAAAAACCTTAAAACTGAGTTCCCAGCCATGAAAGGAAAGGAGGTTGACATTCCTCCTTATACCACCTATCTTTTGGAGTTTAGACTAATTGTAAACTGGACCCAAGGCCATGCAAGGCAAAGGTTAAATCACATTTGCAGGCCATCAATATGATTAATAGATCATTCTGAGTATATTGTGGCTTGCTGTCTGACTGACAGATCCCCTTATCTTAACTCAAGCATTCCTTTTTACTGACTCCAAGTCTTTAGGTAAAGTTTTATTTCTTTAACCAATTACAAATCAAAGAATCTTTGAACCCACCTATAATCTATAAGGCCCAATTCTGAGATATTCCACTTTTTTGGGTCAAGCCAATGTATACCTTCCATGTATTGATATACCTGTAGTTCCTGTCTCCCTAAAATATATAAAACCAAACTGTAACCTGACCACCTCAGGGCCACTTACTCAAGGCTTCTCAGGCAATGGTTCCACGGGCCATTGGTCACTCATATTCAGCTCAGAATAAACCTCATTAAGTTATTTTACAGAGTTTGTGTTTTTTCTATTAGTAAAGTTAGCCAGTCTGTGGTATATTGTTATGGCAGCTCAAGCAGCCTAATATAGCAACTTTAATTTCATCTGTTAATTTAATTCCTCTTTTGCCTTATAACATAACATATTTACCAATTCTGGGATTTATGACGTGGACATCTTTGGGAGGCCATTATTCTGCTACCATAGTAATGTATGAGCAAAAGGAGGAAATTTCTTTTTTTACATTAATGATAGCGTGAGGGCCCAAGATCTCCTCTTCTTTTGGTTTGATGGATAGGCAAGTGCCAAGAAAAGTAGATTTAATTTAACAAATATATAAGAAATAAGCAAGCTAGGAAACATTTTTCAAAAGTGAAAGATCCTGAATAGGATGGGGTCATTATTTCAAACAGTTATGTGTTAGTGATAGTGAGAGGTGTGTGTGTGCAGTGGGGCATTTTTTTGATGGTTCCTGGAAATCAGAGTATAGTGTAGAGGTGATAAAACTTCACCTCTTCCCTTTTAGGGTTTTTATTTAGCTGGGCACTAGAATTTAATTTAGCAGAGACAAATAAACAGGATAAAAGCATACGCATTTATGTAATATGTGTTTTAGGTGACAGGAGCCCTTATAAAGAAATGAAGACTCAAAGATGCAGTTAAAGACAAACACCTATATATTGAATTGTACAAAAGGGATTAAACTCTGAAAATGTAATGAAGCAAAGGGACTTGGGCCAGGGGTAGTTAATTAAATAAAGAAATGACTAGGAAGATATGGCTTAGTTTAGCAAGGTTAGTTTGTATAGATTTCCCTTGGCTTCAACTTTCTGCCCTTGGTAATAAGATTGTTACTCTCAGGATAGGACATCAGTAAGATGGCTGATTAGAAGGTCCTAGCACTCTTCCCCACCTCTCGTGAAAATAAATGAATAAGTAAATAATTAAATAAATAAAAATAACTACATTTTCACCAAAATAACTACAAGACAGCACCAGAGAATAGCAAAGAAGCAGCATAAATCCTGTAAGGCACAGAGACCTAGGATGGCTACATAAAGAAGGAAAGGAAACACCTTGCCTCTTCCACCCCAACCCCCCAGTCAGAATTAGCTCAGAACCACAAGTTATTTCTCCCTGTTGGGAAAACGTAAACAGGAGGACCCAAACGGCTCCCATCACAACTCTGGAAACCTGCAGTCTTTGATACTGGAGACCCCTGATGTCCTCCTAGGCTCTGAGCCCAGCTGAGGGAGCTCCCTTGAGTCCATGGGCTGAGTGATTCCCCAGAAAACGTGGCAAGGCTATGCCCTGCACTGCTATGGCCTGTGCTGCTACTGTGCCGTACCATCTTGGAACTAGAGCCACTGCTAGAGTGTGTCCTGCCCTGGGGATGAGTAGCCATTGCATCCCTCTATTCCTGAGGCTTAGCTGCCACTGCACCACACTCACCTGGTAGCATGCCATCCCCCAAGTAGAGGTGCTGCTATGCCCTACACTCTAGGGCCAAGCTACTGCAGACCCACTCCATTCCCCCTTCTCAGTCACTGAGGCACCCTCCTTTTAGGGCCACAGATGAGGCAGCACCCAACCCCCTGGGGACCTCAGGCCCTCAGCACACAGGAACAGTTGTGCCCCCTGGGACCATAGCTAAGGCAGACCCCTGCCTTCAGGGGCTCTTAGCTTCTAACATACCATAGCAGTTGCATCTCCCAGCACCACAGCAGATGTAAAGCCCTATTCCCAGGGATCCAAAGGCTCCACTGACCCATGCAGTCACACTTTTTGGGGCCAAGCAGACACAGTGTCTTTCATCCCAGGCCAAACAACCATAATGTCCCACCAACCTGGAACTGAATGAGCCCATTGCAGTTTGAGTTGATGAGATAGCCTGTATCTCTGGTGAGTGGGACCATTACTGTACTGCTCCCTGCTCCCTGGGGTCCAAACTATAGTGGTATCTTGCCATTCCTGTGTCCTAGCTACTGTTGCACCTAAACTCACAAAGCCTGGGTTGCTGCTGTGTCCCACTATCCCAGGGTGTAGTGTCACCATTGTGTGGTATTTCATCCCTGGAGCCTGAGCTGCCACTGTGCTCTATTGGTTTCAGGTCCAGAATTGGAGATTTACTTTGTTCCCCAGGGCCCAAGCCTCTAGAGTATTTCTTTTTCCCTGAAGCCATGCCAATGCTGTGCCCTGACCCTGCAGGTGAGAACTATAGTTACATCCCAGCCACCTGGGCCTAAGCTACTGGGATGTTCCCCAGAGCAATAGACCCCAGCATAGTGGGAGAACTGCATCCACTCATGCTCTGGAGAGTGAATTTGTGCCTCACGTCTCAAATTCTACAGCAGTCTCTCAAAACCCTAAGACCAGAAACCTAGCTTCTCAGCTGCTCCAAGCACTTGTGCCCTGAATCCCAATGCTGCTTTGGCTGTTTGTGAGCCATTTCAGACCCAACTCCAAGAAAGATCCCCTTAGCTAAAACTTCTCGTTGTGAGGAAGACAAAAAGAGGAGAGTCCCTAAACCTCTTGCCCCCAATAACCTACACAGCCACCATCGCTGCCACAAACTCCTGAAGCCTAGACCACAGTAACTAAACCTGAAATTATTGCTAACACTGCTCACAATAGAAGAAGCTGCATAGAGACTACACTACCACACCTACATGAAACCACAGCCGTAGCATCCTTCCCAACCTTCACCCTCAGGCCTATGTGTAGGTAAAAGTCTTCCCCTACAAATGCTACTTTGTAAACTTTGGAAGCTGTAACTGCATCACCAGGTGTGCATGCATAAACACAAGGACACAAGAAATATGAAAAGACAAGGATACATGACATCACCGAAGGAACATAATAATTGTATAGTAACTGACCTCAAAGAAACTGAAATTTATGAACTGCTTGAAAAAGAATTCAAAGTCACAATCTTAAGGAAACTCAGCAAGATACAAGAGAACACAAATAGACAATTCAATGAAATCAGGAACACAATTTATAATACAAATGAGACATTCAATGAAGAGATAAATATTATAAAAAGAATGAAACAAAAACCTTGCAGCAAAAGAATTCAATGAAAAAAATACAGATAAGGCCACAAAAGTAAATATAAAGAAATGGGACTACATCAAACTAAAAAGCTTCTGTGCAACAAGGAAAACAATCAACAAAATGAAATAGCAGCCTACAGATGGAGAAAAAATATTTTCAAACTATATGTGTGATAAGGGATTAATATAACTCATATAGTAGAAAAAACAAATAACCTGGTTTAAAAATGGGCATAAGGCCTGACTAGACATTTCTCCAAAGAAGACATAAAAATGACCAACAGGTATATGAAAAGGTGCTCAACATCATTAATCATCAATGAAATGCAAATCAAAACCACTATGAGATATCACCTCACACTCATTAGGAATATAGATTGGTACATCCATTATGGGAAAAGATGTAGATATTAAGTAGACTATAGTATGACCTCCAACCCTTTTTCTAGATATACACCCAAAGGAAATGAATTCACTGCTTCACATTGATATGTACACTCCTGTGTTCATTGCAGAATTATTCACAAAAGCAAAGATAGACAACCAACCTAAGTGTCCATCAATGTGTGAAGGATAAAGAAACTGTGGTATGTATATACAATGGAATATTATTCAGTCCTAAAAAAATATGAGATCTTGCCATTTACCACAACATGGATAAGACCGGAGAACATTATGCAAAGCAAAATAACCCAGACACAGAAAGAAAAATATTGCATGATCTCACTTATATGCAAAATCTAGATATATACAAAATTATATATGTAAATTTACATATACAGAGATAGAGAACAAAATAGGGGCTACAAGGTGTGAGTCGGCAGGGAAGAATGGGGAGATGTAGGTCAGGGGACCCAAAGTAGAAAATATGTAGAATGAATAAGACTACAGATCTAGTGTACAACATGAGGATTATAGGTAATAAAATTGTGTTGTATATGAAAATTTAAAAAAGAAAGAATATGATAATATTAAAAATGTTACTTTTCTTTTGGTTTTGGGAAAACAACTTTCACATGAGAATTTCATCTCCTGCTTTTAAGAAACAGAATGAAGATCAGAGTGATCTTCTTGCACCTGTGTTTTTTTTATGTGCCTTTAACTCAAAACAGTCAATATGCTAGAGCAGATATTTTGGGTAGCATATTCTTAAGTCCTTCAATAGAAAAATGATCCAAACAACCATTTAAGAGACATAGAGGAAATTCTTAGTAAGGGATAGTGCAACTGGAAAGAAAATAAAAGAATATAAACTGTAGTAAATAACTTATTGGGAAAATTCTCTGCTGGAACTGTGAACAGCCCTCTGTAAGCAGAGGGCAAGCTCAAACCAAAGAAAAAGGCAGACCACCCCAGGTTGGTAGATGGTCAAATATTTATTTAGGGGGAATTTACATACAAGGAAGTCTTGGGTGGCAACAACATGGGGTAGATCTCTGGACTTGCAATGCATGTCTGTGTAGTCCTTGTACCATGAAAAGAAAAGGGAAAAGAAAAAGTAAAAATCACTAAGGGCATGTTAAGCCATCTTATTGCTTTCTTAATCTATTTATCTTCTACTTAAATGGATTGTTTGGGTTCCCTCAATCTGGTCAACATTCCTAAGGGGTAGGAGGAATATTCCTGGCACCAGCATTTATCTTGGCACTGGTGTGCTTTCTCCAGTGGCTGCATCCTAAAACTCATTTTGCAGTCACATACTCAGAATACATTTTTACAACATAATTCTTTTTTTTTTCCATGGGGAAAGAATATGCTATCCCATTTTTTTAATTGCAAAAGGTAGTGAGCTTAAAAACACTTGTACATGAATTATTTGTTTGATTCTCACAGAAATCCTGTAGAATTACCTTTCATTCTATTTTTGCAGATGGACTAGAGATTCAGAGACATTAAGATTCTTGAGAGAGTTAATACTTCTTTCTTGATCTTCTGACACTAAGTCTAAGACTTTTTCAACTACACAAGGGAGATTAATTTCTTGTGAGCCAAAATTCAGTGGAATATAAGTCTCCAGGATGGGAGCAAGTCTAGTTCTGTGCTACAGTTAACTCACATAAAAATGCAAAATTGAAGTAGGTACCTCCAAGGTTCTTGCACTTCAAAAACGTCGATGAGCAACCTTTTCACTGCTTTTACAACAGATCGAGTCTCTTCTTGATTGACAATTTCTCTGTCTTCTGATTAGTTACATATAAAAGCAATTTGCCATGTAAGTTATATACCTACCTCTGCTCTATCCGTTAGGCACTCACTTTGTGGTTTTAATTCTCAAAGTCCAAATTCTTTGATGATGGGAGTGGATGGACAACTCATTGTAGTCTACAGAAATGCTAGCCAAGTTGGAGAAGATCACACAATTAATAGCAGAAATTCTATCATAACCAGACCTATTCACTCCCAGGCCAGTGATTTATCCTGACACTATGCTGTTTATCATTATCTACCTACCTACCTACCTATCTATCTGGCCACCTGTTTATCTAATCCATATTTATTCCTGGTTAAACTGCTTTCTTCTTCTCAAGTCTTTTTACATTTCTTCTTTTATTTTTCATTTCATGTGCGTATGTCTTCCATTTGGTATCTTTCTGCAAATAGAAAATTTCCTGTAGAATTAAAGTGCAGTTTGGAAAGATAAGATGTCAATTAAAATGTTGAACACTCAGGAATGCTATGTGATTGTCCTGAGTTAGCAAATTGTGCAGGATCATTTTTGTTTTCCTCTTATTGACTAAATAATCTCCTTCTCAGATTAAATCCCAGTTGTGACAATTAGCTCAAATAATATGTGCACAGCATTCACATTGCACTGAAAGAGGTATTTCAACTTTTACTGTTACCTCCACTGTGGCTCATACGTTACCTTAAAAAATGTATTTTGCTTATTTGTGAAATTAGACATTGTTTCCCTGAAGGAAAAAGTGTTTTCCACATGAAGTGAAGCTGGAAAATGGGATAATGTTACCCAACACAGTCTTTAACATTATATTATGCCCAGCAAAATCTTAGTACTCAGTTACAAACTACTCATTTTAAAAGTGCTTTGCAAATGTTCTAATGTATTGCAATGGCATCCCCAAGAGAGTATAGTTAAGTAATTCAGATATTCTACAACTTTAACAGTGTCAAAATCTATAATCTAAATTTAACAAAAAAGCATTTTTCTGTGTTCAGCATATTTTATACTCAGAGAGGTAGAAATATGTTGCTATAAAAAAGTATCTAGGGTAATAAAAATTACGGTGTTTGGGGGTTTGCAAATTATTCAATGTTAAGCTTTTCTTATATTATTTACCCTCATGAGCTTCATAAAACAATCTCTCAAGCTATATTATGCCATCTTCAGTTTCAAAATAAGCTTTTAAAAAAGTTTCAATAAAAATATAGACTTTTAAAAGGACTTTAATTTTCTATTTTTTTTTCAAGTAGAAGTCACTTACTGTCTTTATCACTCAATTAAAGAATGAATATGGGGAGAGTAAGTAATGTTACAATATACATTTACAATTTTATTTTTTTAAGTGTCTACATTACCTATTCTATACATAATATATTATGCTGAAAGTACGTTGCAATGCAATGTATACTATGCAATAATGTAATACAATGAATATTTTACATTATTCACCACCCATGAGATGTCTGTGTTAAATACAATAAATATGGCGTAAGTTCTTTTGTGTTTTACATAAATGAAAACCTTATTTAATTATTGCTTTTTATGAAGAAACAAATAATTAATTCCATTCTGAATATTTCAAATAGGAGAAAGCATTTCAACCTTTTAGTTCCTTATCCTTGGCAGTTTAAATTTGTCCTTCTTGCAATAGGAACGTTTAGTTTACTACCTTTTTATATATAAATCTCTTAGATTTTACACATAAGTAGTCTTTATGATTATTTATTTCTAAAAATCCAAGAAAACATAATTGAAATTTATGCCAACATTTAAGATTTTACTTCTTAAAGATGGTGTTTTAACAGGTACAATTTAGTTTCCTTTTTTTACGGATGGGTAATTTTGTTCTTCAAGTACTTTATAACTTTATTCTTTTGTTTCTTTTTCTTTTTTAATTTCAGAATATTATGGGGGTACACACATTTTGGTTACATAATTTGCTTTTGTATAGTTTGAGTCAAAGTTTTAAGCATGTCCTTCACCCAGATAGTGTGCATTTTACCTGTTAGATGTGAATTTCCCATCCCCTCCTTCCCCCCCACCTACTTGATTTCTGTTGAGTTTTACTTCCATATGTGCACGTAAGTGTTGATTGATTAGTTCCAATTTAGTATTGAGTATATGTGGTGTTTGTCTTTCCATTCTTGCCATACTTCACTTAGAAGAATGTTCTCCAGCTTCATCCAGGTTGTTACAAAAGGTACTAGATAACCATTTTTTAATGGCTGAGTAGTACTCCATGGTATACATATGCCACATTTTTATTAATCCACTCATGTATTCATGGGCACTTGGGTTGTTTCCACATCTTTACGATTGTGAATTATTTTGCTATAAACATTTGAGTACAAGTGTCTTTTTTATAAAACGTCTTTTTTTTCCTTTGGGTAAATACCTACTAGTGCCACTGCTGGATTAAATGATAGGTCTACTTTTAGTTCTTTGAGATTTCTCCATACTACTTTCCATGGAGGTTGTACTACTTTGCAGTCCCACCAACAGTGTATAAGTGTTCCTTTCTCTCTGCATCCACTCTAGCATCTGTTGTCTTGGGACTTCTTAATAAAAGCCTGTCGCATCAACAATAACTACTCAGAGACCAGATAAAAGGCACTGAGGGACCGAGGGGGGACACCACCTTGCACCTCAGCAAGAGGCTCAAGGCAGTGACCACGATCAAAGTCCTCACGGAAATTTATTAAAGCATAATAGTAAGGGAGGAGATAGGAACTAGGAAGAAAAAGAGAGTTTCTCAGGGGTCATTCAGGAGTGAAGGGAACATGCTGAATCTCCAGACGTTGTTTTGCCCTGCTTGTAAGATTCCTATCTCTAATTGCTGTTTTCAGCAAGTACTGTTTGCAGTACTGACTTCAAGGACGCCCTTATGGTTTTTGCTTCAAATGGCCTGTCCTATTCTCTTCTAAATCCCTACAAAACCCATTCTCCCTGGAGTTAGGTGGTATCTCATTGTGGTTTTGATTTGTATTTCCCTGATGATTAGATACTTTGAGCATTTTTTTCATGTGTTCATTGGCTATTAGTCTATCTTTATTTGAAAAGTTTCTGTTCATGTCTTTTGTCCACTTTTTAATGGGTTTGTTTGTTTTTTTCTTGCTGATTAGCTGGAGTTCTTTGTAGATTCTGGTTTTCAGCCCTTTATAGGATGTATAGCATGCAAATATTTTCTCCCATTCTGTAGCTTGTCTTTTCACTGTATTGATTTTGTCCTTGGCTGTGCAGAAGCTTTTTAATTTGATCAGGTCCCATTTATTTATTTTTGTTGTTGCTGAGATTTCTTTTGGGGTCTTCTTTGTGAATTCTTTGCCTAGGCCAATATCTAGAAGAGATTTTCCAACATTTTCTTCTAGAATTCTTACAGTTTCATGCCTTAGGTTTAAGTCTCTTACCCATTGTGAATTAATTTTTGTGAGTGGTGAGAGAAGCAGATTCTGTTTCAGTCTTCTACCTGTGTATATCCAATTTTCCCAGCACCATTTACTGAATAGGAATTCTTTACCCCAGTGTATGTTCTTGTCTGCTTTGTCAAAGAGCAGATGGTAATATAAGGATGGTTTCATATCTGGGTTAAAATTATCAACAACCACACTTGATTCATGCTTTGTATTATGTGATAAAAAAATCTTATAATAGCACACAAGTTTATGACATAGGCTAGGTTTTAAAATGACTGTACGTATGCAATAAGAAAAGTTTATTTCTTTTATGTAATGTTCACATTGTTAAGTTTACCCCCACATTGACATTAAATGATTATTGTTTCATTAATATTAATCTTAAGTGAAACTGGGATACTTAATTTTAAATGGCAAGAGTGTGGCAGTGAAGAACTCAACATTACTAGTACAGTTTGATACTAAGGGGACAACATTTTGCCCACCATTGCTTTTGCAATGTCAGTTGAAATGTCAACATATTGAAAAAATGAAAATAACAGCTTAGAAATACAATTTAAAAATGCTGGGGTCCCTAGGAAGGATGTTGGGGAACACTAAAGGTTTACTGACCATACTTGGAGAACTTCTGGTTTATAGCTTAAAATAATGGATTTCTGTAAAATTATATGCAAATTTATTTCTTTGGTATCCTGATGCTCAACATGGGGGAATAGCCAATATGTCTTTATTGCCATTACCCATGTGGTTCTCTTTTTTTAGTCATAATTTGATGAAATTAATTGCATGGGGAAAAATTAATTCTTCAGGCTTCAGATATATGAAATTCTAATTTCTTAGTGAATTTCATGTCCAATTTGTAATAAAGTCTCCTCCTTAGTCAAAGTTATCCAGGACTGTAGGTGGATAATCAGGACAATCAGCAATACTTTTGTCATGGGAATATTGTTTTTGTAAATAGATGTTACATGCTAAACTTTTCATCTCATTTTGGCATTGCCTCCACATAATTTATTTTAAATATTTTCTTATTGCTGCTCTAGTTCCGGGCTTCATAGTATATTACATAAAGCTAATGGAGGTAAGAAATGATGATGTCTGGAAATGATCCTCATGGTTTCTTAAAATAATAAGGGTAAAATAAAATTATGGGTGATAGGGAATAATTTCTGTTTCCTATCTCCCCTTTAATTTCTATTACAATAAAAATTAATCAAATCCTTTATTCACTCAGCATTCAGCAAACATTGTGTCCACTCAGAACCAGGTATTGTGATAACAGAGTATGTAATGGAGAATAAAATAAAAGCGGATCCTGCCATCATGAGGCTTATAGTAAATCAGAGGAAAACACATATAATTCAAATACTACACAAGTTATACATCATTGTAAGAGCATTAAAGGAAACAATAGAATCTATAAAAGAAAATTGAGGGTGAAATGGACAATAATTTAGACTGGGGAATCCATGAAGGTATTCTGTTAAAAGTGACATTTTTCAGAGAGTAAAGGATGAGTAAGAAGCAAATAGAGTACAAGTATGGAAAAGAGAATACCAGAAAGAAGGCATAACACATGTAAATGACTTACATTGTGAAACATTTTGGCTTTTGGAAGAAACAAAATATCACAGTGGTTGGTCTTGCGTGAGAATGATCTTGCATTGGGTAGGACAGGAAGGTAGGGATCAGACTGGGTAAACTTTGAAGAGGACTATACACTATATCTTAAGCACACGGAGAGTCAATGAATGAATTTAAGGAAGATGAAAATATGATTCTGTACACACTTTGTTTTCCTTTGCTTTCATTTAAGCATTTTACAGATACAAAGTGCATAAGTTACAAATACGTATTCAACAAACAAGAACCAAGTGAAAACATCTTTGTAACCTGAACCTGTTGCCAGAGACTACTCTTATTCTCTCTCCTTGTCTCTGTCCTTCCCTTTTTCCAGGGTTGGTCACTTTCCTGATACTTAGCCCTTTAGATTAGTTTTGCTTCTTTTAAACTTTACATAATAGGATCACATAGCAAACATTCTTCTGTCTGGTTTATTGTGCCCTATGTTACATTTCTGCCTGCAGCAATAGTTCATTCAATTTATTTTCTTTATAACATTCTGTATTCTGACCATACCTCAATTTATTTATTTATTCTATTACTGGTGGACATTTAAGTTGCATCTGTGTTTTGCTGTAAAGCTAATGCATCTATCAACATTTTGACACATTTTTTGTCGCATGTGTGCACATATTTCTGTTGAATATATAGAAAGAAGATAAATTGTTAAACCAAAGAGCATATGTATATTTAAATTTAGTAATAATAAAATAGTTTCCAAAGCAGGTTGTACTCAATTGCACTTCTAGTAGTATAAAGTAAAAAAGTAATAAATCTACCATTTGGGAAAACAAAAAAGAAATAAGCCTGTTGGGATCTTGGCATTGGATGGAAAGAAAAAGAAATCTCTCCTGAGAATTCGTACTCACAAACTGGCCCTCATATGGATTTGCAGCTAGTGATCCAAAATTTTCAAGTTGAGAATTTATTTTTAAGTGATCCCATGTAAGTACCTTCAGGTACCAGGCAGAAGCAAAAACAAGTACTCTCCAGAGAAATGCTTTTTTTCAGCTAGGCCTTACAAAAAATCTCATAGATAATGTTCCAGTAGAAATAAAACCACAGTTAAAAAACAAGTCATAGAACCAACAATAAAATAAACCATCATGAGCAAGAACTTGCAGAAACAAGAGAGAGAAAAGTTAGATTCCCAAAGAGTACAGATATTGGAGTTATAAGACCAAAAATAATTAACTATACATTTTTAGAGAAGTAAATGAAATAACTAAAATAAAAATACTTAAGATATATGAAAAGATCTGAGAAAATATGAAAAAGAACCAAATAAATTATAAACTAGATTATAAAAATGAATAAATTTTACAAATAGAATCATAGAAGAAAAAGGAGATTCAATGTATGAAAGATAAGGAATATGGATGACTGAGAAAATACAATATGCATCTGAGCAGGTTTTCAGGAGGATATAAGGGAAAGGAGTGACGATATTCAAAGATATATGATTGAGAATTTTCACAAACTGAATAAAAAATTCCTGATTCAGGAAATCCAATCAATTCTAAACAGTATTTTAAAAAATCTGAATTTAGACATGGCATAATGAATCTGCACAAAACAATCAGCCAAGAAAATCTTTTAAAATTATACACTGAAATAATTCCAATTGCCTATAAAGGAATGACGACGAGATGCAAAGCTACCTTCCCAGTAGTCGCAATGGGAGTGTGATCAGGCAGCGTCATTTCATGTGCAGTGTGCCACCCAGAGACTAGCCTCTAAAAGTGAAGGCAAAATAAACACGTTTGGATGAGTACAAACTTAGAGGGTTTTTATTTGTTTGTTTGTTTTTTGTTTTTGTTTTACTACCAACAAACCTTCATTGTAAATATTTTCTAGGCTACACTATGGATAGAAGGAAACAAATCCTGGATAGAAAATTGTCTGACATGCAAAATAAGATTATGAATGGAGCTATTGGTAAATACATGAGTATATGTAAATAGGTATTTTCTGAGTAAAACAAAAATAACACTCCATTTGAGGGATGTATTAGTTTCTTTGAGACTGTAACAAAGTACAGCAAACTGGGTGGCTTTAAGGAACAGAAATTTGTTCTCTCACATTTCTGGAAGTTAGAACTTCAAAATCAAGCTGTCAACAAGGCCATGATCTATCTGACGCCTCTTGGGGAGTATTTGTTCCACCCCTTTCTGTCAGCTTCAGTTGTTGCTGGCAGTCCTTGACATTCCTTGACTTGCAGATGCATCACTTTAATCTCTGCTTCATCATCATATGGCATTCTTATTATGTGTCTGCATGTGTATCTCTCCTTTTCCTCTTGTAAAAACACCAGCCATATTGGATTTAGGTTCCTCCTTACTCCAGTATAAACTCATTGTAACTTGACTGCATCTGCAAAGACCCTATTTCCAAATAAAGTCACATTCATAAGTACTAGAAGTTGGAACATGAATATATTTTTGGGCAGATACAATCAACCCCCAAGAAGAGGTTAAAAAAAGATACTAAAATCTAAACAATAATTGAAAAGAAGAGGGAGGGGATGAATAGTATTAAACTGTTTTTAGGTTCTTTTAATATTCTGGAGGAAAATAAAGTTATTAACTTTAGACTTTTTAAAATTGAACACACATGATAGAAATATTATTTATATAGTAAATATTAAATGAAATATTAAAATTAATGTATGGGCATATTTATATTCCTATAAGAATAATTGAGGAGTTTTAGCAGAGTTTGGAGAATATAAGCCAAGAAATGCAAACAATGACTTTTTAAAAAATTTCCAATGTGACAAAAGAAAAGAATTATGTTATATTATTATTTCTGGCATCTTATAAGTAAGGAGGCTTGTTTTATAGTTTTGGTAGAGTGTCTCAGATCGATATTCTTAAAGAAGGAAAATAAAGGAAGTGAAAGAAAAAATTACTGCTAGTTGCAAAACAAAGAAACTACACACATAACTCAATGTAAGACAGGTCCCCTGTCCATCTACCTTGCATCACAGCTCAGGTTTTATCATTATAAGGGGCAGATAGAATCTTAAGAAATAGTATTTCACAAAGAATTTTTAATAAGGGATTTTTTAAAATCAGATTTTCACAGTCCTATAACTATGAGCCATGTATTAGAATGAGAAAAATGACTTTGTTTTACAAAACTATTCTGTATAATGACATTTGTATCAATAGGACTTTATGTATGATTCAAGCAATCAAACAAATAAAAATTTTATTCCTGATTTTTCACCTGAACTCCACAACCTCTGCTTCACTTAACCTGGCTTCACATAGCCAAATATTAAATCCATCTGGATTCCGATAACAACCTATCCTCTAACTAGAGACTGTTGGAGCAAGCTTATTTGCTTATTTTACCTGCTAATTACCTATTTGCAATAGAATTTGAATATGCTACCCTGATCTATGCCTTTATTTCCTTATGTTGTAAGCAATTCCCTGTTACTTTGTTTAAATAGAATATGTGTTTAACAGTAATAGTCTAGAAGTGAGATTTGCCATCTGGTGGGTCACTTTTGTCTGTACCAATTATTCTATTTTTAGGACATCATAGGCCATATGTGATAGTGTGGCACATACATAAAGTTTGGGCACTACATTTCACATTTACCAATTATCAAGGGACCTGATTAGAAAATGTGCTATTTTGTAAAAATCTTCCTAAGAGAGCTATTTGCTATAATGTATAGATACGTTCTCATGTGTTCAAACTAATTACCTTTGTCACATATTATTTGTGGTTTGTCTCATTCTTCTTGTCAGAAATGACAATATTTGTTTTGCAGATAGGTCAGAGAGGAAAGCAGGCTGGAAAAGACTAGGTTTTTCTCTGTCAGCAATTAGAAGCTGCTGGGTGCCTTCGATGCCTATGGATAAATAAAACTACTGTAATTGCAGAGCCATTTTTAGAATTGCACATCCTCTGAGACATTTTGACCTGCAGCAATAAACTACTAGGCAGTACTTGAACTGTTCCTATCAGTTAATTAGAAAATGAATATATAACTCAACTATTAATTCAACAACCTACATAAGGATAGCAATGGTACCTTAGTACCTCAAAGTTCTACTATTGTCTTTTGTTTCTTCCATTTTCTCTTTTTCTTTCAAGAATAGCCACCCCATATATAAATTTTCAACTATAAAGAAGCCAGTGAAAACAAGACATTTTTCCCATTAACTGATATGAACAAAATATATTATTCATGTTTCTTGAACACAGAGGCTGTATCATGCTCACTTATGAAGTCATTTACTGCCAAACAAGGAGTGACTTGGATATTCATTCATTTATTTATAGCACAAATATTTTCTTGAGTGTTTCCTATGTACCAATCAGCATAACAGGAAACATGAATGAAGTATAGAACAACGTCACTGACTCAGATGCAAAGTATATAAAAATGAACATCAAGCATGTGAAATAATCACAGATTTTGATTTGTACTATTAAGCAAATAACAGATGTTGACATGGTGAGAAGAAAAAAATGATGGTCTTATAGTGACCTCCCACCTCACTGCTCCCAGGGAAGGACGTTAAAAACTCCATTGGCTGCCTGTGCACGGATCATTCACTCCGAAAACAGCACTGTGAATTTACAGAGAAACATCGTGGGACACTCAGCCCAAGAAAACAGGTGACTGGGAGATACATTCACAAATATCAGAAAGCGTGTGGAATACAATAGAGACCAGAGCATGGGAAGGATGTGCTTGCCAGGTCAGCACAGTGTGACCTGACCTACAGGTGGTCGTGCACCATCCCCACAGATTTCCCATCCACTCAGTCAGGGACAAGCCCAGAGTTGGTGCAAAGCTGTTGCTCGAGACAGCAGGCTCTGTGGAGAGGAAGCAATTCTGGGAGCCATACAGAACTCTCAGGTGCACTGTACAGGGACTGCTCAGGGCTGGGTAGGGACTGAGCTGAGATACAACTTCCTGGGACAGTACACAGGAACCTGGGGGTGGACTCCTGGCCACTGGAAGTCAGCAGGACCAGGGCACAGGAGTTAAATGGAGAATGGGATATGCCCTGCTGGCAATTGCCTCTGTGGAACCCAGGCTGGTTGGGAAGAGCTGCGTTCACAGTGTGATCAGAGCCCTGCTGTATGCCAGATTGGCAGTCGGCAGCCATCTTTAAGGTCTCCCCCCTGGAGCGCACTGTTAGATAGGTCTCTAGCTTCACCCCACCCCTTACCCAGGGGCTCTTCAGTCTGGACATGACAGGCTATGCTCTTGGTGGCCACAGACAGCTGCCTCTGTGGGTTCCAGGTGGGACAAATTCCCAGATCTGTATCCATGGGACCTTTGTGTATCGGAAACAGTTTGCAGCCCATACATCTTGTCCTGCTTCCCTGGATCTGGCCTTCTACGTGCCCACTATGTGCTGGTCCTAGTGCCTGCTTTCAGGTCCCAGCTATCCTATACCCCAGAGATCAGTCATTTTGAAGGTTACTTGCCATAGTGACTCATTTTGTATAAGTACTGGTTCTCATGGCAACTGAATGCCTCAAGTGCCACAGGCTGAACCAGAGCAGCTCCCCCTAACCCTGCCCACTTTATTAGGGAATTTTGCTTGATTCAAGAGTGTCTCCAGCTGCCACTATTCCCTCTGGTGGGAACATCCCCCTGGCAGAGACTTCCAGAGATAGAGACGCCCACCCACCTAACAATGAGGTCTAGTGGTGAAAAAGGGGTCCACAATTGGAGATCCACTATCAGCCTGTGACATGTGGAGATGCACGTCAGAGGGCCAGACACACGAACTGTGGGAAAACTTGAGAGCCCACAAGTTGTCCAGAAGGGAAGTGCCCAAGCTTGTGGACAAGGAAGTAAAAACCTGGATAGAGACCTCAGCAATCCCACCAGCTGGCCCCTCCCATCAGAAGCAGCCCTCCAAGCCTGGAGAGAAAGAGCTATGAACTCCATAGCAGCGGCACCCCCAGTGGCCGCAAAAGCAACCTCTGAGCTGTGTAGAATTTTCCCAATCGAGCTTTTGTACTGCAGCTGCAAGCTATTTTGTTTCTCTCCACATCTCAGGAGGAGCAGGATCAAAGTAGCCCCTGGGAGCTACAAGGCCCCTCCCAAAGCTTGGGGCTTTTGTATAGCACACCTGGGGGACTAGAGCCTGTCACAAGCACAGCAGAATACCTAGGTAACTGGCTACTCCACACAAACTACAATCAATGACAGTGGGAATAACCCCACAGCTAAAAATATTGCCTTCCATCTCAAGCTATTAGGGAGCAGTGGATTCATACCCTCAAGTACAATCCCCCAGCTTGGAACTCAAACTGGGAGAACAAACTCCCTATACTACACCAGGAAGAGGTGAATAAAACAGGTCAGAGGTAACCCAAGAGGTCCACCAAACTTGCTAAAATACATCTAAGGCAATAAAGATCAGTACTCTTCTCCTTGGCTCTGTCAAGGAACAATTCTCCGGGGCTTGGTGATAGTTCCATAAACTATCCCTAACACACCCAGCTCTCGACCAAGAAGCCAGACGAGAAAGAATCAGTGAAAGAACTCAGGAAACACGAAAAATCAGAGTGAAAAGTCACTCCCAAAAGAAATTATTAGTTCCTCAGCAACAGATACCAACTTAAATGATATGGGTAGAATGCCAGAAGAGGAATTTTGGTTATGGATTATAAGAAAGCTCAATCAAATTCAAGAGAAAACTGAATCCCAGCACAAAGAAAACACAAGAAAAATGCAAGAAATGAATGAAAACTTTTCTAAAAAAATTAAAATATTACAGAAAAATCAAATAGAAATTCTAGAAATGAAAGAGGAATTCAAGGACCTACAAAACACAGTGAAAAGCCTTAAGAATAGGCTGAATCATGCAGAGGAAAGAATCTCAGAGCAGGAAGGTAACTCCTATGCACTAAATAAATCAGTTAAAGAGAAAGAACACAAAAACAAGAGGCATGAACACAGCATACAAGAAATGTGGGATTATGTAAAGAGTCCAAACATAAGAATCATTGGCATCCCTGAGGGTGAGGAGGAAAATTCGCATGGCCTGGAATGTCTACTTGAAGGAATAATAGAGGAAAACGTCCATGACCTAGCCAGAAATCTCAATATCCAAGTACAAGAAGCACACAGGACTCTTGGGAGATTTAACATGAAAAGGCATTCACCATGCCACATAATTATTAGGCTTGCCAAAGTAAACATAAAAGAGGCACTCCTTTGAGCAAGAAGGCAAAAACAGCAGGTAACCTACAAAGGGAAACCCATCAGATTAACTGCAGATTTCTCAACTGAAACTTTATAAGGCAGAAGGGACAAGGGACCCATCCTGAGTGTTCTAAAACAAAATAGTGGCCCACGCAAAATTCTTTATCCTGCAAAACTAAGCTTCTTATATGAAGGAGAAATAATGACTTTTCCAGACAAGCAATCACTGATAGAATGTGTGAAGCCCAGACTGGCCCTGCAAGAAGTGCTTAGACCTGCATTGTATACTAACCAGCACAACAGACACCCAGCAGTGTAAAACTACCCAAAAGCTAAAACTCCAGAACCCAGATATTACAGTGGCTCAAGAGATAAAACAAAACAAGAGTCCACCCAACAGGATAAACAAAAATCCACCCCAAATATCAATTATCTCAATAAATGTGAATGGCTTGAATTGCCCATTGAAGAGACATAAGCTGGCTGAATGAATAAAGAAACACAAGGCAAGTATCTGCTGTCTCCAGGAAACGTATCTTACACACAAGGACTCGTTCAGACTAAAGGTAAAAGGATGGCATACAATTTTCCAAGCAAATGGAAACCAAAAGAAATCTAGGGTAGCCATTCTTATATCATATATTATAAACTTTAAAGCAACAAAAGCAAAGAAAGACAAAGATGGTCACTATATGGTGGTGAAGGGAAAAATCTTACAAGAAAACTTAACAATCCTAAATATTTATGCACCCAATACTGGAGCGATCAGATACATAAAGCAAATATTGCTTGATCTAGAAACATAATAAGCAGCAATGCCATAATAGCCAGGGACCTCAACATTACACTGACAGAACTGGACAGATCCTCCAAACAGAAAATGTTTGGAGGAAATGTTTCTTAAGCAAAGAAACAATGGACCTAAACAGGACTCTAGAACATATGGGCCTAACAGACATCTACAGACACTCCACCTAAATGACACTGAATATATGTTCTTCTCATCAGCTCTCAGAACTTTCTCTAAGATTGATCACAAAAAAGAACTCAACAAATTTTAAAAAATAGAAATCATACCATGTATCTTTTTAGACCACAGTGGAATAAAATCAGAAATCAATTCCAACAGAAACACACATCTCTATCCAAAAACATGGAAAGTAAACAATATATTGCTGAATGACTATTGGGTCAAGGAGGAGATTCAGATGGAAATCAAATGATTCTTTGAAATAAATGATAATGGGGACACAAGTTATCAAAATATGTGGGATACAGCAAAAGCAGTCCTGAGAGGAAAACTTATTGCTTTAAAAGCCAACATCCAAAAGACAGAAAGTTCACAAATCAGTAAACTAACGAATTATCTTAAGGAAATGGAAAAGGAAGAGCAAACCAATCCTAAACCCAGCAGAAGAAAAGAAATAACCAAGATCAGAGCAGAATTAAATGAAATCGAGAACAAAAGAACAATACAGAAGATTAATAAAATGAAAAGTTGGTTCTTTGAAAAGATAAACAAAATAGACAGGCCACTTGCCAGGTTGACCAGAAGCAGAAAGGAAATGACTCTAATAAGCTCAATTAGAAATGAAAAAGGAGAGGTCACAACTGATATCATGGAAATACAAAATATCATCTTCGAATACCACAAAAATTTCTATGTCCAAAAACATGAAAATGTGGAGGAAATGGACAAATTCTTAGAAAAACACTACCTCCCTAGGTCAATCAGGAACAAAAAGAATTCCTAAACTGACCAATATCAAGCATTGAAATTGACACAATGATAAAAAATCTTCCAACAAAAAAAAGTCCTGGACCAGAAGCATTCACACCTGAATTCTACCAAACCTACAAAAAAGAACTGGTGCCTATACTGCAGAAATTATTCCATAACATCAAGAAGAATGGAATCCTCCCAAACTCATTCTATGAAGCCAATATCACCTTGATACCAAAGCCAGGAAAGGACACAACAAAAAAAGAAAACTACAGACCAATATCCCTCATGAATATAGATGCAAAAATTCTCAATAAAATCCTAGCAAACTGAATTCAAATGTACATCAAAAAAATAATTCATCACGATCAGGTGGGCTTCATCCCCAAGATGTAGGGGTGGTTCAACATATGTAAATATATAAAGGTAATTCACCATGTAAATAAAAGCAAGAACAAAAGCTATGTGATCCTTTTAATACATTCAGAAAAGCCTTTTCACAAAATTCAGCACCCTTTTATGATAAGAACTCTTAACAATATAGGCATAGATGGCTCATACCTCAAAATTATTAAAGCCATATATGATAATCCCACAGCCAATATCATACTGAATGGGGAAAAATTGAAAGCATTCCCCCATAAAACTGGAACCAGACAAGGTTGCCCACTATCTCCACTTCTATTCAACATAGTGCTGTAAGTCCTGGCCAGAGAAATCAGACAAGAGAGAGGAATCAGGTGTGTCCAAATGGGAGCAGAAGAGGTCAAACTTTCACTCTTCATGGACGAATTGATATTATATCTAGAAAACCCCAAAGATTCAACCAAGAGACTACTGGAATTAATAAATGAATTCAGTAAAGCCTCAGGATACAAAATCACTGCACACAAATCAGTAGCCTTCATATACGCCAACAAACTCTAGCCGAGAAACAAATCAAAGAAACATTAGCTTTCACAACAGCACCAGATAAAATTAAATATTTAGGAACATATCTAACTAAGGATGTGAGAGACCTATATAAACAGAGCTATGAAACACTGAGAAAAGAAATTGCAGAGGATGTAAGCAGATGGAAAACCCTACTATGCTCTTGGATAGGTAGAATCAACATTGTTAAAATGTCTATACTACCTAAAGTGATTTACAGAATCAATGCAGTCCTTATCAAAACACCAACATCATTTTTTTCAGATCTAGAGAAAGTAATTCTACACTTTGTTTGGAACCAGAGAAGACCCTGTCTAACCACAGCAATCTTAAGCAAAAATAACAAATTGAGAGGAATCAATTTATCAGACTTCGAACTATACTACAAACCTATAGTAACCAAAACAGCCTGGTACCAGTACAAGAACAGAGACATAGACCAATGGAACAGGACTGAGAACCCAGATATAAAACCATCCTCATACTGTCATCTGATCTTTGACAAAGTAGACAAAAACATACACTGTGGAAAAGAATCCCTATTCAATAAATGGTGCTGGGAAAATTGTACAGCCACATTGAGAAGACTGAAACCAGATCCACGCCTCTCACCTCTCACAAAAATCAACTCATGATTGATAATGGACTTAAACCTAAGACGTGACAATAAGTATTCTAGAAGAAAACGTTGGAAAAACTCCTATAGACATTGGCCTAGGCAAAGAATTTTTGAAGAAGACCCCCAAAGCAAGCACAGCAACAACAAAAATAAATAAACGGGACCTGATCAAATTAAAAAGCCTCTGCACAGCCAAGAAAACTATCATTAGAGCGAACTGACCACCTGCAGAATGGGAGCAAATATTTGTATGCTACACATCTGATAAAGGGCTGATAACCAGAATCTCTACAGAACTTAGGAAAATCAACAAGAAAAAATCAAACAACCCCATTAAAAAGCGGGCAAAGGACAGGAACAGAAACTTTTCAAAAGAAGACAGAACAATGGCCAGCAAACATATAAAAAAGTGCTCAATTTCTCTAATCATCAGGGAAATGCAAATCAAAACCACAAAGAGATTTCACTTAACTCCAGTCAGATTGGCTTCTATCAAAATGTCCCAAATCAACAAATGTTGGCGGGGATGCGGACAGATAGGAACACTCATACACTGCTGGTGGGACTGCAAATTAGTACAACCTCTATGGAAAGTAATATGGAGATACCTCAAAGAACTAAAAGTAGAACTACCATTTGACCCAGCAATCCCAGTACTGGGTATTTACCCAAAGGAAAAAAAAGACATTCTATAATAAAGACATCTGCACCCGGATGTTTATAGCAGCACAATTCACAATTGCAAAGATGTGGAAACAACCCACGTGCCCTTCAATACACGAGTGGATTAATAAAATGTGGTATATGTATACCATGGAGTATTACTCAGCAATAAAAAACAATGGTGAATTTACAAATCTGGTATTATCCTGGATGGAGCTAGAGCCCATTCTTTGAAGTGAAGTATCACAAGAATAGAAAAACAAGCACCAGTGGTACTCTCCATCAAATTGGTACTAACTGATCAGTACTTATGGGCACACAAGGAAATAATACTCATCAGGGGTCAGGCGGGTTGGAGGGGGGTGGTGGGGATGGGAAAGCTCTCTCTGAATGGGTGAGGGGCACACGGTTTGAGGGATGTCCACAATTGTAACTCTGACTCGGGCAGTGCACAGGCAATATATAACCAAAGTGTTGTACCCCAATAATATTCTGAAATCACAAAATAACAAATGTTGATATGAAAGAAAATAAAACACCACTTTAGAAAAGGGGGTCAGGAAAAGCCTCCATAAGGAAAAACGTTTGCTTCACGAGCCATGTGGGGTCAGACTTGCTAGAGAAGTGGGCAGAAAATGGGAGTGTGAGAATATGAAATGTATACCTGGCCCTGTCTCTCAGTTGAAGCTGGTAATATTTATTTGTTGTAAACTAGTAAGATAAAGGTAGAGGTAGACAGGATTAGAAAACCATCTGGAAACAGATCAGTGGAGTTTTAGCTATGACAAGGATTTTGGATTTTATTCTTAGAAAACATTTATACCTTTGGGAGGGAACAAAAAGTAAAAGAATATGAATTATAGGACACAGTTTCAGTAAACAAACCATGTGTGCATGATCATGTCTAAATCTGCCTTTGCCGGCAATTAAAAGTTCACACTGTGCATTAGTATGTACTCGCATTGACTCCTTACAGTGTGTAACCAGCTACAGAGCAACAAAAAGAAAAGCTTACTATGGGATTAAGAGAGAAAGTGAAATATTAGACTCTGCAATAAATGTTTTATCATCCATTCAAAATGTTGGTTTCTGGAGGCTGCTTATAATGTCCCTCATGTATTTTAAATCTTCATATTCCTAGTTTTTTAAAATCAGGCTTATAATAGATGTTTAATGAATATTTTCTTGAAATTTAAATGAAAGGGTAGACTCCCAGAGACTGATAAAACCTATTTATTTAGAACATTTTCTTTTTCTTCTTTCTTTCTTCCTTTATATATTTATTTATTTATTTATTTTGCTGGAACTTTTTGATTATTTATTATGTAAAACCACTAAACTGAGAACTTAACCCGATATTGCATTAATCTCCATTACACACTGAATTAATTATATGTTATTTCTATTTTAGAGATGATGAATTTTAAGCTCAGGGAGGTTAAGTAGACTACCTAAGTTTACCCTCTTGTTAAGTGGTTATGTAAGCTCAAGAACAGAGGATTTAAGCCTGTACTTAAATATTATACAAGTGATACTCTCATAAAAAATATTACTACATTGTCCATTTCCAGTACAAGTGCATGTAATTTGCATCAAATGGAATGAATTGCATTGCATATCACAACTCCATGATGCAATCATTAATCCTAGCTAGTAGTGCTACAAACAAGTTGATTCCCTTGAAGACAACTCAAGGCATCTGGTGAAATCTAAAAAATTACTTGTATTTCCAAGACTTGAATCTGTTTTTCTAATCACTTTCTGCTCTTTCTACTAAAACACAACTTTTTAAATAATATGCATGCTTATGGAGCATTACGTAGTCACACTGTTGACATATGTTTTCAGTATCATCATCACCTGAAAGCATTAAATTTCAAAGGCATTAGACACTTGGATATACTGATGTAATGTATTTAATATTTATAGAAAACATCTCAATGTATGAGCAAGCACCAATACTAAAACAGAAATAGTTTTCATTTACATGAAGATTATTAGTAGATAAATAGTTATTAATGGTATTTAAGGTAAAGCTTAAATGTCTTAGAAATAAAATGTGGTTTATCTCAATGAAGGACTCAGATGCACCTGAAATAAATGTTATGCTCTTGGGTGGACAGTTCTATAAACATCAATTGGCTCACACTAGCTATTTCAAGTAAAAAAGCACTAGAATGAGAATTCCTGGATTCAAGGCCAAGTCAGACATTTATTAAGTCTGCAGAGAACCCATGCTAATTCTCAGAGCTTAATTTTCTCCTTTTTAAAACTAGGGACTTTAATAATCTAATTCATAGGATTGTTGTGGCCATTGTTGCTGTTTTAAAAACAATTGCATCTAAAGCATCACAAAAATAGAAGCTTTTATAATGAATTTTCTGAACTGAGAAAACTGAATCACTCTATAACCCTAACATAAACCTAAACATAATAACATTTACATTAACAATCACATTGTTCAATCTGGTTGGGTCTATTAAACTGACAACTGCACCTATTTTAGTTTTTCCTTTTCCAAATTCTGAGTGGATTTGGCTTCCAAAGAACTGCCCCACCTCTCAGTATTCTTATCCTATCTTGAAAGACATATGATGCACTGACTTTGAAGATCATGCCCATCTCTCTGCTGTGCAATGCATCCTAGGCATGCATGTCAGGGAAAAGAGGTGGCATGGTGTAATGAACAGGGCGTGAGGGGAGAAATCAGGAAAACTAATTCAAGTGTCAGATGTTTTACTAATTAGTGTGGGACCTTTGAGGAAGACTAAGGGTGTTGAGCGTCATGATGAGCAGCATGATATAAAACTGTTTCAGACTTTAATCCAGCACTATCCCATAAAACAAATCTATGGCAAGTTACATATTGTATTTGAAATTCTTCTCTTTTATCCACATATTATTCAGTTGCAATCATGAATTCATTAGCTGTGATAACATATATAATGAATCTAATATAGTAATTGACACATAGTTGTGCGAATCTTATTTTTCCTACTTTTTCTTGCTTTTCTACCTTCCTTTTTTCCTTCCTTTCTTTCTCCTCCCTCCCTGCCTCCCACCCTAAATTTTTCCCCTTATTTCCTTTTGCTGCTATTTGTAAAATGAGTATATTGAGCTGTCTGATCTCTAAAGTTCCTTCCAGCTCAATGACTCCATAATAAGCTAAGAATGAATATAGAGACCTCAGCACTTTAATCATTCCTGAGAACTTACACAGTCATGTCATGCATGGTGCTGCTGAATCCTCTGTTTTGGAATATAATCTCCTCTGCCTTGGTATCTAAAGCAACTTAAAAGAGCTAAAATAATGAACTAAAAAATGTGGCACTTTTCCAATACCTAAAGCAGATCACAAATACTGAGATGAAGTGGCTTGGTCAGATTCCCAGATAAGAAACCTGAATCAAAGAGGTCAAAGGGAAATTAGAGAAGTCTAATATTATAACAACAAATCCCTTCTGTAGGACTGTCTATTTTACTCATTGGTAAGGTTACAAGCAGGAAATCGGTAGTTAACAAATCAAGCTGAAGAATACCATTATTCCCATTATTATTTCTACCAATTATAATTGTCAAACTGTATGAAATGCAAAGCAAAATTACTTCCTGATTTTCTATGCAACACTGAGCCAGATTTGCTTCATCTAAAATTTCCTGCAAATGTGTGAGTCAATTATCAGAAGTTATATGAACTCTCATAGCTTTAAGGCAGTGTTCTTAATATCTTGAATATAGAATTATACAGGTAGAGGGGTCAGTAACTTCTTGTGTAAGTAAAACCTATAACATAGTTTTTAGAAAAAAGGTGTTATTGCTGAAATATCTGAGTTTGAAACTCAGCTTAGATATTTATTGCCTGTTACCTCACCAAACCATTTATGCCTCTATGCCCCAGTTGCACCTACTACAAAATGAAGAAAATAACTGCATCACTTGTTTTTGTAATGAAGAGTATAAGGTCATATATAAATAAAGCACTTGGCACAAAACAAAGGGATTTTTTGATATAAGGTCATTTTTAAAATTGAATTATTGGCCTTTGATTTGACTGATCAGAAAATGAAACCTCAGAGAGGATAGGTGACTTGCTCAAGGTCTCACAGCTTCTTAGTGGTCTTTAACTACCTGGGTCACAATTCAGGGCCTTTTAATGATAATTAGCTAGATTAAAGAGCATTGAACTAATCCTTGTCGTTAGTAATGACACTGGGATAGCTTGAGGTTTTCTGGAGTATTTTTTCTCATCTTTGCCTTTGCAAATTACATACAAGTCAATTTTTTGCAGAATATTATTTTCAGAAATTTCATTTGAAGTGGCAGATTTTTGTGCCTTCTTCCACACTCTATTTCTTAGTCTCTCATTTTTCAATAGATATGAAAAAGCTTGGTGAGATTATGTATGATCAGAAATGGATGAGCATTCACTAGCATACCAGAAAGTATAAAAGAGATCATATTTGAAACAGTAGGGCTGCCTAAGTGTTTCTGTTATTAAAGTTTAAGTAGCTGTTTATTTAAAAATTATAAAATTTAAGTTATAAGTTACAGAATTAAATTATTATTTTTGCTTATGGAATAGAATATGAACAGGTATACTATTTCTCAACATGTCATCTGTGAGTCATCAGTGTCAGAATCTCCTTGGGTGCTTTGTAAAAATGTCTTTTCCTAGACATTTCTCATACACATACTGAGTCAGAATGTTTGACTTGGAACCAATTATTTCCGTGGTTCTTCACCTACTACCAGGAATTCCCATGCCTATAAATGCTTGAATATTTCTTACCTGATGCTTAAATGCAAAATTAGAGACCTAAGTTTGAATTATGGTACTACCACTTTGAAGTTGTAGACTGTTGGGCAAATAAATTAACCTCCTTTTCTCATCTGTGAAAAAGAGACACCATTAAATTATCTTCCTCGTGGAGTTACTGCAGAATTGAACAAGTGAATATATATGAAGAGTTTGGCACTTCCTAGGTAACAGGATGTGGAGTTTGGAAGAGATTCTTGGGTGATTCAGACATGCTTTGACTCTTTTAATTGCAAACCACTGGATTAGATTGTGATGCACCACAAAACAGTGTTGGATTCATGACATACTCCATGTCCAATGTCTAGAAAAAAGAGTAATTTCAGAAGTCTGTTAATATAGCTTTTTTCAACATTTATTCTAATCTCTAATCATCCTCAAACCCAATTCCTAGGGCTTTCTTTTAGGTTTCTGATATTAATGCAGATGACTCTCATTCAGTACAAATACCAAAGATCCAATGTATAGTCTATAGAGAGAATTAATCTTGTTAGATGCTTCATAGTCAACTATGTTGAAAAATGCTATATCCTCTATACAGTCTCAGAGATATGCTGTTCATATTAAAGGCTACAAGAAGTCCTATGGCAAAGAAACTTGATTTACTTCTTTAACTTGGCATTTCTGAAACTTACTTGGTTAAAAAACACTGTTAATGCATAATACCTAACAAGACTCTTTGGTGTAAGTGAGCAAAAAGAACACTCTTTTGTTCATATGATGTTTAAAAAATATTATCTGTTCTTCAGTCTTTTCCCTTTTGTATTTTCAGAAGCTGAAATATTAGAGTTATGATCTAGTGCAAAAGCACATCTGGCTCCAAACCCTAATGCTTCACTTAGTTGCTGGGTTATCTTAGGCAAATTAATAAAGTTCTCTAGACCCCAATTTTTCACATCTGTAAAGTGGAGCTAACTGCACCCACTTTGAAGCACTTTTGTGAGGATCCTATTCCATGGTGTACATAGTTATCCTAATGTAGGAGAAATAAAAATGGCCCATTAACATATTTCTGTATTGATCCTATTGTTGCCTGGAACTATAACAGTAATTTGGAACATCCTACTTATGCTTTCATAATAATTTCAAATCATCCTATTTTCTTTAAATCATTTCACCTATCAAATACGATTGTCTTTGGCTGTCAGAATGAGGCAGGTCATTGCTTGTAATCACACAGAGAAAGAAAGAGTACTAATGAAGTATTAGAACCCCAAACTCTCAGCCCAACAAAGGGCCTTTTTCAGTATTTGTCACTGCTTTCTCTTCTGCTGTGACTGACATCAATATCTGCTAAATTCTAAGCCAAGTATAACTGAGAAATGGATGCCACGGTAAGAAAAGACATGCATTTTATGTGTCTTGTTCTTTTGAAGCAAAGTGTGGCTTGGTTAGACTTTATCCTTCCATTATCAACTTTTTTACGCTGACTGGCTCAGGTGGCAAAGGGAAGTGGTAAATGGATGAAAATGTTCTAACCCTCACGGTAGTTAATAAAAAAAAAAAAAAAAACAGTGAAAGCAGCATCCTCTTGAAGTCTACACTAAAGGCAAAATGTTACCAGGAACAATAAATCAAAATAAATCCTTTTAAAATAATTGATCAGAGCTACTTCAGGTCCCACTCATTGGTCATCTGACTTGAAATGAGCCACATTAATTCACAGCTTGGTCTCCAGAGGCAAAATTCCCCTTTGTGACCTCCAGTAGCACTTCTACCCCAGCTTTCACCTCTCGCCCCTGAAACGTTTCAAGTGTATTTCATCCTGAAAAAATATTTTTCTAATACCAATGTGGAAAGGTTATAAGCAGGGACAGTTTGACTAGACCTATTCTAGGGCCTCATGCAGTGGAAAAACCTTAGTGAGTTAGATATTCCACAAGATATGGTTCTCAGTTATTCAATTTCATTTTTTTTCTTTCTGTATATAATAGCCCACTAATAGTAGACAATGTTTTGGGAACAGATTCACATTAACCAAGTTCATAAGACTGATACAAAAGTCAGGTTTCTATTTCATTAATTGAGAATGAGATACATAAACTGTTAAGTGATCTGTAATAATCAAAATTAAACAGTTAGCACAAGTAACTGGGAAGACAAATTGCAGTATAGAAATTGCTCAGTGCAGGATCAGAACTTGCATGGGCAGAAAGCAAATTCTATCTTACTTGTTGGTCATTGCACACTTTATGTGAATTTTTTTTGAATTTCATTTTGCTTTTAATTGATACTTGATAATTCTACATGTTTATGGGGTACAGTGTGATGTTGTGATACACATATACATGTAATGGTCAAATCAGGGTAGTTAGCATATTAATCATGGTAAGAACATGCAAAATTCTCTCCTACTTACTTTGAAGGTTACATTATTGTTGACTATAGTCACTGTACTATACAAAAGAACATCAGAAATTATCCATCCTATCTAACTGTAACTTGGTACCCTTTCACCAACCTTGCCCCATTGCCTTATCGCCACTACTCTTTTGAGCCTCTGGTAACCACCATTCTATACTCTACTTCTATGAGATAAACTTTTTAAACTCCACATATGAGTGATATCATAGGTATTTTTCCTTCTGTGCCTGGCTTATTTCACTTAACATAATGTCCTCTAAGTTCACCTATGTTGTTACAAATGGCAGAATTTTGTTTTTTTAAGGCTAAATACTATTCCATTGTGTATATATACCACACTTATTTTATCCATTTATTTATTCACTGATAGAAAATTAGGTTGTTTCCATTTCTTGGCTATTGTGTATAATGCTGCCATAAACATAGGAGTGTAGACTCTCTTTGACATACTGATGTCATTTCCTTTGGATATATACCCAGAAGTAGAATGGTGGACCACATGGTAGTCCTTTTTTTAAATTTTGAGAAACCTCCATATTGTTGTCCATAATGAGTATACTAATTTACAATCCTACTAACAGTATATAGGAGTTCCCCTTTCTCCACACCCTCGCCCAGCATTTGTTATTGCTTGTCATTTTGACAAGAGCCATTCAAACTGGGGTAGGGTGATATTTCACGGTGATTTTAATTTGTAATTCCCTGATGATTAGTGATGCTGAGCATATTTTTATATACCTGTTGGAAAATTGTATGTCTTCTTTTTAAAAATGTCTATTCAGATATTTTGTCCAGTTTTTAAATTGCATTTTTTTTATATTAAGTTCCTTATATATTCTGGATATTAGTCCTTTGTCAGACGCATAGTTTATGAACATTTTCTCCAATTCTGTGGGTTCTCTCTTCACTCTGTTGATTGTTTCCTTTGCTGTGAAGAGAGGCTTTTTAGTTGGATATAATTTGATTTGTCTGTTTTTGCTTATGTTGCCTGTGCTTTTGAGGTCTTATTCAAAAAATCTTTGCCCAATCCAATGTCATAAAGTGTTTCCCCAAAGTTTTATTATAGTAGCTCAAAGTTTCAAGTCTTACCTTTAAGTCAATCCATTTTGAGTTGATATTTTTGTAAGTGGTGAAGGATAGAGGTCTAGTTTTATTCTTTATGTGGACAACCAGTTTTTCTAGCACCATTTATTGAAGAGACTGTCCTTTCCCCAATGTGTGTTCTTGGCTCTTTTGTTGAAAAATCAGTTTGTTGTAAACTTGTGGGTTTATTTCTGAGTTCTCTGTTCTGTTTCATTAGTCCACAGGTCTGTTATTATGCCAATACCATGCTGTTTTGGTTACTATTGCTTTATAGTATAAAGTCAGGTAATGTAATGCCTCCAGCTTTGTTCATTTTGCTCAAGATTGCTTTGGTTATTCAGGGTCTTTTGGGGTTCCACACAAATTTTAGAATATTTTTTTCTATTTCTATGAAAAAATAATTGGTAATTTGATAAGGATTGTATTAAATCTTTCAATTCATTAATTCTGGATATCTTTCTACTTAAATAGTTTCCTATTCAATTTATTTCATCAATGTTTTATAGTTTTTATTTTAGCAATATTTCATCTCCTGGGTTAAGTTAATTCTTAAGTATTTTATTTTAAATACTTATTGCCTATCCATTAACAAAATTATGTAGTTATTTTATGTACTTAAAATTATGTAGTTATTTTAAGTAGTTATTTTAAGTACTTATTGCCTAACCATTAAGAAAATTATGTAGTTATTATTATTTTTAATAGTTTTGTATTTTAGTCTTCATACTAAAGATATAAGGGGTTTACACACCATAATTACAAGATTAGAGTAAGTATTTATTTTTATTTTATTTTTTAGGTTTTTATTTCAGAATATTGGGGGGGTACAAATGTTTTAGTTACAGGGATTGTACTTTAATTACATATAAGATGATGTCATCTGAAAGAGGGACAATTTGACTTCCTCCATTGCCATTTGGTTGCCCTTTATTTCTTTCTGTTGTCTAATTGCTATGGCTATGACTTCCAGTACTCTGTTTAATGGAAGTGGTAAAGGTGGTTACCATTGTCTTGTTCCAGATTTTAGAGGAAAAACTTTCAACTTTCCCCCATTCAGTATGATGTTATCTGTGGATTTGTCATAAATGGGTTTTATTGTGTTGAAGTATGTTCCTTTTATAACTAATTTGTTTAGAGTTTTTTCAAGAAGGGCTATCGAATTTCATTAATGCCTTTTCTGCATTTATTCAGATGATTGTATGATTTTTGTTCTTCTTTCTCCTAATGTGATGTATCACATTTATTGATTTGCATCTGTTGAACCATCCTTGCATCTTTGTGATGAATTGCACTTGATAATGGTGACTGGCTTTTTTTATGTGCTGTTGAATTCAGTTTGCTAGTATTTTATTGAGTATTTTGTACCTATGTTCATCAGGGATATTGGCCTGTAGTTTTCTTTTTTGTTTTGTTCTTGTCTGGTTTTAATATCAGGGTAGGGTAATGGTGGCCTTGTAGAATGAGTATGGAAGAATTCCCTCCACTTTAATTTTTTAGAATAGTCTGAGAAAAATTGGTATTAGTTTTTTGTTAAGTGGTAGAATTCAGCAATTAAGCCATCAGGTCCTGGGCTTTTTTTTTGATGGAAGACTTTTTGTTACTGATTCAATCTCGTTACTCATGTAATGTTCTGTTCAGGTTTTCTATTTCTTCATGATTCAGTCTTAGTAGGTTATGTGTGTCTAGAAATTTATCCATTTCTCCTAAATTTTCCAATTTCTTGACCTATTCATAATAGGTTCTAATGATACTTTGCATTTCTGTGTGATTAGTTGTGATGTCTCCTTTTTCATCTTTGATTTTTATTTGTTTGAGTTGTCTCTCTTTTTTTCTTAATTAGTCCAGCTGAAGGCTGGTTGATTTTGTTTACCTTTCAAACAATCACCTCTTCATTTCATTGATGTTTTGTATTGTTTTTTAGTGAGTATTCTGTTCACTTCTGATCTGATATTTATTATTTCTTTCCTTCTGCTAATTTGGCTTTAGTTGTTCTTTTTTTTCTAGTTCCTTGTGGTGCAATGTTAAGTTGTTTAATTCACAATTTTCTACTTTTTTGATGAAGTTCTTTACTACTAGAAACTTCCTTGCTTTTGCAGTATTTCCATGGGTTATTGTATGTTGGGATTTCATTTTTATTTGTCTCAAGAAATATTTTAAATTTCCTTTTAAATTTCTTCATTGATTCATTAAGTTTTCAGTCGTGCTTTGTTTAATTTCCATGTATTTGTATGGTTTCCAATGTTCTATTAAGCCACTTTATGTCTTTTAAAGGAGAATTTAATCTATTTACTTTCAAGGTAACTATTGATAAGTTAGGATTTACTCTTGCCATTTTGTTACATGTTTAATAGTTGTTTTGTAGATACTTTCCTTTTTTCTTCCTCTCTCATTGTCTTCCTTTGTGGTTTTCTTTAGTAGTATATTTTAATTACTTGATTTTTACACTAATGTATCTATTATAAGTTTTTGCTTTGTGGTTATCACGAAGGTTACAAAAACATATTGGTATGGCAAGTTATTTTAAAATTATAACAACTTAATTTTGATTGCAAAGAAAAGAAAACAAACAAATACTATACAATCCAACTCCATTCTCCCCACATTTTGAATTTTTTATATTGCATTGTACATCTTTTTATACTGCCTATCCATTAACAAAATTATGTAGTTATTATTATTTTTAATAGTTTTGTATTTTAGTCTTCATACTAAAGATATAAGGGGTTTACACACCATAATTCCAGGATTAGAGTAGGTATTTATTTTTATTTTAATTTTTAGTTTTTTATTTCAGAATATTGGGGGCGGGGTACAAATGTTTTAGTTACAGGGATTGTTTCGTACTGCTTGAGACAAAGTTATAAATGTGCCCATCTATACCCGTTAGGTGTGATTTCGCACATCCCCCACCTCCCCCCCTCACCTGTTTGATTTCAATTGAGTTTTAATTCCTATTGTGCACATGAATGCTGTTCGGTTGGTTCCAGTTTAATAGTGAGTACACGTGGTGTTTGTTTTTCCATTCTTGCGATACTTCACTTAGGAGGATGGTCTCCATTTCCATCCAGATGGTTACAAAAGGTGTTAATTAATTTTTCTATGGCTGAGTAGTACTCCATGGTATACATATATCACATTTTATTAATCCACTCATGAGTTGATGGGCACTTGGATTGATTCCACATCTTTGCAACTGTGAATTGTGCTGCAATAAACATTTGAGTTCAATTGTCTTTTTGATAAAATGACTTTTTTTCTTTTGGGTAAATACCCAATAGTGGGATTGCTGGATCAAATATTAGGTACACTTTTTGTTCTTTGAGGAATCTCCATGCTATTTTCCATAGAGGTTGTACTAGTTTACAGTCCCACCAACAGTGTATAAGTGTTTCTTCCTGTCTGCACCCATGCCAGCTTTTGTTGTTTTGGGACTTTTTGATAAAAGCCAGTCTCACTGGGCATAGGTGATATCTCATTATGGTTTTGATTTGCATTTCTCTGATATTAGTGATGTTGAGCATTTTTTCATATGTTTATTGGCCATTTGTCTATCTTCTTTTGAAAATCTTCTGTTCATGTCTTTTGCCCACTTTTTAATAGGGTTGTTTGGTTTTTCTTGCTGATTTGCTTGCCCTTTATTGGATGTGTAGAGGCAAACATTTTCTTCCATTCTGTAGGTTGTCTATTCACCTGGTGATTGTTTCCTTGGCTGTGCAGAAGCTTTTTAATTTAATCAAGTCCCACTATTTATTTTTGTTGGTAGTGTGATTGCCATTGGGGTCTTCTTTATAAATTCTTTGCCTAGGCCAATATGTAGAAGATTTTTTGCAACATTATCTTCTAGAATTCTTGTGGTTTAATGTCTTAGGTTTAAGTCTCTTATCAATCTTGAGTTAATTTTTGTGAGTGGTGAATGGTGAAAGATATGGATCCTATTTCAATCTTCTACATGTGGCCATCCAATTTTCCCAGCACCATTTATTGAATAGGGATTATTTTCCACAGGGTATATTGTTGTCTACTTTGTCAAAGATCAGATGGCAATATGTGGATAGTTTTATATCTGAGTTCTCTGTTCTGTTCCATTGTTCTATTTCTTTATTTTGGGGCCAGTACCCTGCTGTTTTGGTTACTTAGCCTGGAAGTACTGCTTAAAGTCTGATAGAGTAACACCTCCAGAGGTGGGGGCAGGAGCAAGGCAATTGGTGGCTAGGTTGAGGGAGCCTGAACAGCTTTGCAAAGCCTCGGCAGAGCTCAGAAGTTGCTTTGTCAGCCACTAGGGGGAGCCACTGGTAGGAGGGTCAGATCAAGCTCCCCAAACCGGGAAGGCTGTTCATGGGGGAGGGGCCTAAATGCTTGCATGCTTAGGCCCCGGGCTGGGATCTTTCTGCCCTTATCCAGTAGCGCTGTTTTTCTATGGGGAGGCATAGGCACTCCTCCCAATGGCCCTTCCTTGTACACCCACATGCCCTGTAAATTTGAGTCAGAAAATGCTGTAAAGGGCATGCAAATTGACCTCCCTGTCAGTAGGTGGCACTTGGGGGAAGGAACAAGCTGTAATATTATTTTTGGGTCCTGTAACTGGCTCTAGTCACTCAGGAGAAGCACTCGAATGCCCCAGGTGGTGGGTGGGGCCCTAGAACTTCCAGGTGAGTCCTTAATCCTTGCCACAGCAGAGGTGTGTGGGGGAATGAGGCTGGGTGGGGCTAGGCTGTGTAAACTTACCCTCAGCCTCTACAAAAGCTGGCAAGGTAGCTGTTTCAGCAGGTGTCAGAGGTCTGCTCTCAGCTTCGGGGCAAACCCACCAGGGAGAGTCTGAAGTGGCCCCAACCAACCAGAAAGTCTGCTTGTGGAGGTGGGGTGTCTGAGATTCACAGTCTGGCAGTTTGGAGTGGGCCTGACTCCTCTCCTCCCTCCTCTGCTCCACAGTCTTCCCCCAGCATCTGCCGGCAGGCAGGAGCTCAAGCCAGCCGGGCTCTCCCACAACTGTGCTGAGGGCTGGGAGGTTCCCTGCCCAGGATCCCAGCCTGAGCTGAGAGTGTGGCCCTTCCATGGGGGAAGGGGTGCCCCTGAGCATGCTGCAGCTGGGACCCATACTGCACTGTCCCCCAAGATCTGCCCACGTGGCTCCCTCACCTCCCAAGGCCAAGAAGATCAATCCCTGACTATGCCAGGGAGAAGCATACTGGTCCCAAGTCACCCATGGGGTGCCTGAACAGGATTGATGTCCCTCCACCTCAAAGCATGCTCCACTCTGATGGAGCTGCCAGGCAAGCAGTACCAGGGAGGGATGGCAAGCAGGGAGCTCACAGACTAAGCAGTCCTCAGTCCACTGTAGGACCGCAAGAGGGAAGACCTGAGCCCCACTGTCTGTGGAAGCCTCGGCGTGGTGGCTTAATTGTCTCTCTCAGCAGCCATGGGTGGGGGAGGGGAAGGGGAGGAAAAGAGTCTGGATGAAGGAATGCTAGCACTGTGGTCGTCTCTGACCCTCTCTCCAGGAGGCAGTCTGCCCAGAATATCCAGTCTCTGGAGTCACACAGATCACCCGGGACACACTGGTCCCCTGTGGCTCTTGCAGTCTGGGCCAGAGTTGGGAAACATCTTTGTGGGAACAAGCAAGACAAAACCTGAGGAGTTGAAGCCCCCTGGGGAGGACAAAAGTATATGGTGGGTAGAGAAGCAATATGATGCCTGCCATCCTGGCTCAGACGTGTTGGGCAGGAAGCACCCCAGGGGGGCTGAAGACCTGGTGCCCTGTCCTCAAGAAGTTCCCAGCTCACTGGTGGCAGTAGCCTCTGGGCTCGTGTAGGCAGAAAGTCTCTCCAGCAGCACAGAAACCCACTGATTGTCAGAGATGCGAGGGAGGGAGAAACAAACCATACCACCTACCCTTCTCACTGGACTTCAAGCCTCTCAGGGTTGATCTTTGCTGATACCTTGGATACCTTGTTCCTTTTTGTTCTGCTCCACAGCTTCCTTCCGTGGAGTCTCCCGAAGCCTCTGGCACACACATCCCGCAGACCCACATCCTTCAGACCCACATCCAATCTATGTTTTTCCATTTGTTCATTTTTCTCTTTCATCTAAAACTTCTCCTTCTTACTGAGACACTCTGGCAATTGGTGTCTTTGGTCAGCCATCTTGCCACTAGATTAGTATTAAAGTAAGTATAATTTGTCTGTATGCTTACTTTTACCAGTAAGTTTTAGACATTCAGATGTATTCTTGTTATAAGTTAGCATCCTTTTCTTTTACTTTGAAGAATTCCCTTTAGCATTTCTTGTAGGACAGGTCTGGTGGTAATGAAATCCTTCAGCTCTTGTTTGTCTGGGTAAGTCTTATCTCTTGTTTGTTTTTGAAAGATATCCTTGTTAGGTACAGTATTCTTGGTTGGCCATTTTATTTTTTTTGTTTTGTTTTGTTTCACTCCAAATATATAATCCCACTCATTGTCTTGTAAGGTTTGTGCTGAGAAGTCTGTTGCTAGGTATATTCAAACTCCCTTATATTGTTATTTACTTCTTTTGTCTTGTTGCTTTAAGGATTCTCTCCTTGTCTTTGACCTTTCAGAGTGTGATTATAATATGTCTTAGGTTATTCTCATTTGGGTAGAATATGACTGGTGACTTTTGACCAACCTGTGCCTGCATATCTGCACCTTTCTCCAGGTTTGGAAAGTATTCTGTCATTATTACCTTTCTACCCCTTTGTCTTTCTCAATTTCCTCTTAAACTCTAATAACCCAAATATTTGTTGTTTTCATGTTGTCTCATATATCATGTAAGCTTCTTTGTTTATTTATATTCATTTTGTTGTTTTTTCTCCTCTGTGTATTTTCAAATAGCCTGTCTTGGAGCTTTCTCATTTTTCCTTCTGTTTGATCAATTCTTCTCTCTATTGTACTTTTCATTTAGTTTATTGTATTTTTCAGTTCCAGGACTTCTGGTTTCTTTTTTTCTTTTTCTTTTTTTTTTTTCATTATTTCAATCTCTCTTTTAAATTTTACTGATAAATTTCTGTGTTAATTCTCTGTGGCTTTATGGAGTTCATGGTGCTTCCTTAATACAACTATTTTGAATTCTTTGTCTGAGAGATCACACTTCCCCATCACTTCAAGGTTGGTCTCTCTTATCTTCTATTTTTTCTGTTTGGTGAGGTCATATTTCCTTGAATGTTCTTGATGCTTATGGACATATGACAATGTCTGAACATTGAGGGATTGGGATTTTATTTTAGTCTTCACAATCTGGCTTTGTTTGTGCCTATTTTTCTTCAGAAGGTTTTTCAGAAATGCTAAGCAGAATGACTGTTGTATTCTCTGAGCCTATGACCACTGCAGCCACCTCAGCATTAGGGGGCCCTCTAAGCCCAGGCCTGCTGTGAGTCTCATGAAGGCTCTGAGGTTGATGGAGCTCTCCAGCCCTAATGGACCTGGGGAAAACACAAAGAGTGTACAGGGGCTGTGTCGTAATGCTGGCCAGGGACCCAAGCCCAGTTGACTGTCTCAGTTGCTCAGGTGGGCATGCCTCCCAGCAAGTCCTTGAACCATCAGGATAGGTCCCCAACTATAGCAAGAAGGACTGGGACTAAGACTGGACCCCCTCAGGGTCTTCTGACAGAAGGAGGCTTGTGAGACTCTCTCATTGGCTCAGATGGTTGTGTGCCTCCTAGCAAGTCCCTGCACAGATGGGATAGTTTCTTGACTGAAGTGGGAGGAGCCAGAGCTAAGACTGGGCTACCTGAGGATCTTCTGATAGATGCAGCTTAGAGAGCTCATCTCATTAGCTCATATGGGAACACAGTTCCCAGAAGGTTACTGCACAGATAGGATAGTTTTGTGACTACAATGAGAGGGACCTAATCTGAGACTGAGCCCCTTATGCTCTACTATGGGACAGAGTTGGCAAGCCTGTCACAGAGGCTCAGACTCCCAAGTTGTGAGATATGGGAAAGTCTCTCTCTAGATCCTTATGCAAGCAGTTCAAAGCTAGGACTTCAGCTGCAAGTGGCTGGAGCTGAGCCACAGGGCAGCTTTCATGTTCACTGACAAGACCAATGTCAGTGGGCAGATGAGCCTCTCCACTAAGGCACTTGTGTGTTCTGTCCCTTGGCAGATGGTTGATTGCAGGCTCATGGCCAAATGGGGCTATAGCAAAGCCTCTTGAGAAATGGCGCCACTTTTGGCTTGAACCTGGGAGCACAATCAGTGGATCAGCCACTTGGGTGCTGGTTTGCATTCTTAAAATGATCCTCTAATTTTAGCCTCCACTGGGATTTATAACCTTCTATGTGAATCCTGAGGCTCCCACAGAGACTTTTGTCTGTCAATGGGTGCAGAATTCTTGTTGTTGTGGAGAGATATGAGTTGGTTACCTCCTGTTCCACCATCTTACTGATGTTGCCCTCTTTAAGTGAATTTTAATTGCTCCATTTTCTCGTGTGTTGTTGTAAGAGTAATGGCCTACAAGGTCACAACCAAATTTCAGTTTCTCTTTTGCCTCCAGAGAGTGGTCCATAGCACAGGGATTTATAAGTTCTTGCTGATTTGACCTAACCTCTTTCTTAACGGAGTCTTGCTCTTTCAGAGAATCATTTTTATTTATCCAATCTTTTGCCAAACATTTTATGAACTCCTAGTATGTGCCAGATTCTTTACTAAGTGCTAAGAATAGAGAGGTAAATAAGAAAAAGTACCTGGTAATAGGACAGTTAAGATCATGGCTTGGACAGATGTATGTTACTCATAAGAAATTTGAATTCAAGTTAATTACAAAACTACTTGATGAGTGTTAGAGTAGGGATAAGGATAGGGTTTAATATAACCCCAAAGAAATAGTAAGATAAGCCAAATTTAGGAAGTCAGAGAAAGCTTCTTAGAAGAGGTATTATTTCAGCATTGTTATTTGCTGACAGTGGAAACTGATGCTGACTAACTTATTCAAATGGGTATTGAATACACTCACATTAAGGTAACCAATAGTATTTAAATAAAGGTATAAATAGTAAAAATTTGAGAAGAATAATAATCAGGATTACTCTAGCACTCTCAAAAGCAGGAATTTATGGACCTTGTCTCTCTTATGATGCCAGTACCATGATTAAATTCTGATGATGAACCAATTTATGTGTCACTCCATTGCTATATTCAAGAGGCCCCGCTGGGGTCAGGTGTCTATATCTGGATACATCAACTATGGTGAAAAGGGCAGGCTAATGGAATTTAGAAGTGGCCATTGAAGACCCAACTCTATGTATCAGGTGATCCTCAAGGAAAAATCCTGGTGTGAGCTAGTAGTCACCCAAAGAGATGCCACTATGCCATATCATGATCTGAATAGTACTCTTCAGTGTATTCCCAGTGCTCTCAATAAAAAGTTCCAGCAGCTTAATATGGCTTACAAGAACTTTTATAAACTTTCAAGGATGCTGCTTATGTTTCTGGCCTTATTAACTTTGACCACATCTTGAAATTTAAGCCCCAGTTATATCAAATGTTCCTCAGTAGGCCCAGGAATGTGCCCACGCTTGCTTTTTTCTACAGGGCTTTGCTGTGCTAAGTCATCATCTTGAAACATACTCAGTAGTCTCAATTCCTCTTTTTGCTTGACTGATTTCTCTCATTTTTAGCTCCTAACTATGAAATCATTTCTAACAAGAAGACTTCATTGACTCTCAAGGAATGCTCCTTTGAGTTCCCATAGAAATCTGCATTTACTCCCGTCACATTGTTGGCCTATCATGTATCTCCCTGGGATAGAAATCATATCTGTTCTGTTTTATACACTATTCCAAAGACCTGTCAGAGAACTAGGACATATAATTGCTCAGTAATCATATGCTAAATTATTAAAATGAGTAGTAGCTTTGAATTCTAAATGTCCATTTATTTGTACTTTTTATAATTTTCTACAGGTTACTTTTCTCTTTCACCATCCATTGCATCTTGACAGTTTAGTGTTTAGCATGTAGTTCAACAAATATCTGTTGAATAAACACCAGTGAGAGTAATCTTCTTGTGATATTACAAAATGATATATTCTTGTATAAAGTATAAACTCCATGAATGCAGAAACCTGTCTTTTACTCCTCTACTTTCCCAAGGCCTAGAATGGGACTTGGCACATAGTAGACGGCTAATACTTTTTATCAAATGAATTGGTAAAGTAATTAATTATCATTAATGGCAACATGAGATTAATAACCATAAACTATTCCTGTTGTAAGCAATTTTAGAAATAATTTAGGCTCAGTGTCATCATAATGAGCATCTGTTGTAATTGTGCTGTGATGCAGTTGTGCAGAGGTGTATAGAGTTTGTGAATGGAGAAAGGGATTAAATTAGTTTTATGGTCTGACACTTTGGTTTCTCTTATATCAATGATAACTTCAAAACAGATAGAAATCACTAAGTATTGTTTTATTACATACAATAAATATTGATGGATATTCTGCAAAACTATTTAGTCAATCTATTTTTGTTTTTTATTAAAATAATAGTTCATAAATGCTTGCCGTTTTACCTCTGTAAGTTATAATCAGTGGAGGAAACTTTAAACAATCTTAGATAACTAAGATTTTTCTTTATTTCCTAACCTCACTCCCTCTTTTCCTACCATTTATTATCAAGGAGGCAAAACATTTCACCTCTGCATAGCTGTGATTGGCTGTTTGGGGGTGAATGCCATTTAGTTTTCTGTGAGTATCCACCTGACAGGTTAGGCTTCTGTGTGCATCAATCCTGAAATCACATCCTTGAAGTAAGAACAATAATGGAAGAGCAAAATTGGCCTTGAGCACAGCAATCTTAAGACAGCCTTTCCCTTAATATTATTACAGGAAAAAATACATGTGATTTCTCCAATTGAAATGGCAAGCAAAAGAGGGAAGAAAAAAATGTTCAAAGTGGCAGTGTCTCTGCTTGTTCAAATTATTAAAATATGACTTAATACACAATCTCATAAAACACTAAATGAGAGAAAAAAGGAAGAAAAGTCCCTTTTTTGTATTCCCTCAAGAAAGCTCAAAGAGACAGATGGCCCAAATGAGAGAGTCCCTGGTCAGATAAGTCCTTAATAATCTTCCTTTGCTTTGACAAAGGAAACTATGTAGTGAACTATGTAAGGATTTTGTTCTCCCAGGAGAAAGCACAACAGTGAGGAGAGAAATATGCCTAAAAATGGTCACATCTTTGACAACATGGGTTATAATGTTTCGTTTTGTTAAGTAATAAAAGAATGATGGGAACCTTTTCTTTTGTACCTTGCACTATCCCTACTCTGGTATAAAACCCAAAGACAAAAGTCCAAAATAGTACGATTTCTATTTTTTTCTTTCTGTTATATAACGAAGAAAGAACAAAGAAACTTGCTTTACTCTGTCTTTGGGAAATGAATAACGGCAAAAAAAAAGGAGACAAAGCAGAAACAGCCCAAACCAACAGACTGTTAAAATAAATCCAAGGTTCTAAATTAATATCTCACATAGAACTCTTTGCAGCACTCCAATTTAATCCTTGATACCAACTACAGACTGACTTGAGTGCCAGTCTTGTGCCAAACTTTCAGTTCCAGTAGTCAATAATACTTATTGTGGAAGATCCTGGACTAATTAGCATTAATCCTTTCAACCATTCCTAATTGGAAGATAAAAGTTTTCTTTTCAAAGACTCAACACCAACATCCTTGTAGTATAATTAGGGGAGATCTTGGGTAGAAAACTGAATATCAGAAAAGCATATATCCAATGTCTAACTCATTCTTTACAATATAACAAAAAATAAAATAAAATAAAAATGGAGCACCAGAGGGATTTGTTCATTGCAAGAAGTATGATATGACAGAAAGATTATTTTATTTTCAAATCCTGACTTACTCTTGGCTATGTGGCCTTGCTCAAATTATTGATACTCACTGCACTGTAATTTCCTCAGATGTAAATAAAAATAATTTGTACTTCAGGAAGGTGTTACAAGGTTTGAATATGAGGGTAAATAAAAAACACCTGACACATTTTAAATTTTTTCCTTACTACATATTATGATTTCAAATATTTGTGGCATGTAAAGAGATCTGAAATGAACTAGAAGAAAATGGCACACTTAATTCCTTCTTAATTAAAATATTCCAGCAGTGTAGACCAGAGACTGGCAAACTCCCATCTGTAGGCCAAATCCAGCCCATGCCTTTTTATTAATAAAGTTTCTTATCTACATGCCTTCTTATTTACATACTCTCTTTTGTCGCTTTCATGCTTTGGTGGCAGAGTCATGCATTTGTAACATAGACCACATAGCCTTCAAGCCTAGAATCGTTACTATTTGGCCCTTACCAAAAAAACGTTCTAGACCTTGGCTTGAAAAAGAGAGGCTAGCAAAAATTTTTCAGTCTTTCCAAAGCTGTAAAAAAGAAAAAGAAAATCCAGAAATGTTTATATTCCTAGCACTAACATATTCAACTTACTCTGAGACTAATAATCACTTAATATATGTACTTCAAAGTTTTTTTTTCATTCAATAATTTAGATGAAAATGGGATATATATGTTTTGTTTCACTTTGCTAGACTCCAAGATATTTGCCATAGCTGTACTCTTAGGAAATATTAAAGCTCAATAAATTGAGAAAGGGTCTTGACTAAGCCAAGCATTTTTATCCTCTCATAACTTCGCCTTTCCTCCAACTTCTGCTTATAATCACCTCTTTTCTTCTGTAACTACTGTCTCAAAACTGTGACTAATATCTCCAAGGAAAAGTATGATTTCTATTGCTGAAAGTAACCTTAATTAGCTATTATTTAGTTAAAGACACTCATTGTAGAAGAAGGAAACTGAAAGTCAGAGGGATGAAGTGAACCAAGTGCACATTACTGGTCAGCACCAGAACTAAGAGGGGCTAGAGTAGCCCAATCTCTGGGCTCTACTCTAGTAGACTTTTTAAGACATCACACAGCTTCTCCAATCCGACTAACCTCTATTCTAATCATAGGATCTGTATTCGTATATTATCTCCCTTTTCTTCGATTTTCAATATCTTTCCCCATCCTCTCAACTCCGATCCAAATAAATACCATTTAAAGAAAAATTTATTCTCATCAAGCTTAAAATTTCACTGTTACAATTTCAGAAAGAGTTGTGTACACAGATGCCTTCCACTTTATTTTCCTCCTTCCACCTCTCGTATTCTTACAATATTTTTTCCATGGCCACACCTCTTCCAATAGTACCGGCTGGTTTGTCACCGAAGCTTACCAATCGAGCAACTGTGTTACTTCCTTGTGGCCCCTTTCTTGTAGCTCTGCTTCCCTGCGGCATTGGCCTCTTGTATTCTCCCCTCCTTTTGTGCTTCTCACCACTCCTGGTTCCTCTGAAGATGTTTTCTTGTAGCCCTCTTCCTGTTATTCCGACCTCTCTCCTTCCACTACCTGAATTCAGGAATTCTACTACCCTTAATTTATTTCATGCCCAAGAGTATGGTTCATAGTCCTAAGTCTGGACAGCATTTTGACAAAGGTTTCAAGTGAATCTCCAGATTGAGCTCTAATGAAATTTCTTTTCCTGTCTCACCTCTACACCTATATCAATGAGTAGCATTACTGCCATCCCCACAGTCGGTTTTTAGAATCTCTCTCTTGCTTTCTCTTTCTTGCTCTCTGCCTCCTTTCTTCTCTCCTTTCCTTCCTCCCTTGACTCCCTTCTCTCTCTCCCTAAACATATCTAAGTAGGTGCTACATTGTGTGAATGTTCCACCACATTATATTTTCTACCTCACTAAACTCTCATTTTTTTTCCTATTTATACTATTGTCATTTGCCTAATCCAGACATCAGACACTTCACTTTTTTTTGTGGATGAAGGAATCAGGATAATCCTGCACCCTCAATATCAGGAGGAAGATGTGGCAATCGGATAGAAAGTATTCAGTAAATTGCATCATTGATCCTGTTTTTGCTCAAAAAAATAAAAGCATTCTCAAATAATGTAAAATTGTACTAACAGAAGCAGGAACCAGGAAAACTTGAATAAAATCTAGCACATTCATAACAGAATTATGAGTTCAAAAAGGCTTATACTAAAATATTAACAAGTGGATTTTCATCTGTAATGTGAGTATAAGCAGTTTGTTTTAAGTTGAATTTAGTTTGCACTAAGTGCTAAAACACCATTCTAAGCACTTTACACGTATTAACTCATTTAATTTTCCAAACTTCCCATGAGTTAAGTAACCTTATTATATCCATTTTGCAGATGAGAAAAATAATACACAAAGAGCTTCATCAAGAAACTTGTAAGTAGTAGAGAGTAAATTTGAACTCAGTAGAGCTTAGGATTTTAACTACTAAAACTAACTACAGTGCCACCCTGGAAATGTGAATTATTTTTGGGAGAAAATTATTACTTGGAGTGAGCAATATATTATTATTTACTTATTATTTATTCCTTATGTTTTCGTATTTTTTTTCTCATAACCTAGCCTGTAACAGGCAGTGTGCAGCCTGGGGATACATCAGTGACAAGGTAGCCATGTCTTAGCCCTCATGGAGCTAGCTGTTAAGTTAGACGTAAGAAGAGAATGATAAGGAAAAGAGGAAATGTAGGACAATTCTAGACATTTTTTTGTGCAAGTAGGTGTATGGTAGCATTTTTTACTGGGAAGGGTGGAACTGAGTATTGGCCAGTCTCATCTTCAATGTCCAATGAATTTGGCAAGACTACATGGGTTTTTCGTTTTGTTTTGTTTTGGGTTTGTTAGTTTCTTTGCCTTTATCAGGAGGCACATAACATCTAGGACTTCTCTTTTTGTGATACTAGTATCTGTTGTTGTTCAATGCTGACATACACTGATAAACCGGAGGTGGGAAATTGCTGCTAGTCAAATTCTATCAATTTCTTTTTCTATTTTTTTTTTTGCTGGAATACTTTTATGAAGAGAAATTTCTCCTCATCTGCTATTAACTTACACAACTTAGCTATTTAATTAATATAGGAAAGAAGGAATAACTGCTTGATTATTTCCCTTGATTATTTACCAGTTTTTAAGATAAAAAAATAGTTCTTATAATCTCTCAAGGGTAATCAATATGATTGTATGTGTACATCTATATAAATATGTATTAAATTAATGAATTTAAATAAATTTGATGTATTTCAATCTATAACAAATCTTATACTTTTTAGAATTCAAATTTCTCCACTTTGGGCAATGTAAACCTCTTTAGTTGATTGCTGATTCCTTTAGAAACGTTATATACAATTTTTAAAAAACAAAGTGACTCAATTTTGCTAACTGAAGAATGATGAAGTTCATAATTTGGAAAGGAAAGCCTTATTTCTTATAAAGAGTTGTAGCCTATAGGCTGGCCATCTTGTAGGCTGGGAAGCATAGCCTTGGGCAGAAAGTGAGAGCAAGCACTTTGAGGGAAGGATAAAGGGAACAGGAAGTTATGTTCATGGAGGTGTCTGGATATACATATTTAGTAAGCTATAGTAGGAGTCATGAATATTTATGGAAGGAGAAACATGTGCATTCACAATTGAGCTTCACGCCAGCTTCATGGGTCATATGTTCAAAAATTGGCAGGGTTAGAATGATCTGAGAGTGGAGGTTTGGCCCTCTGACATCAAAAGGTGAAACAGAGGACACGAAGGCCCTCTGTGCATAGCCTCCATAGACTGGTCAGAACCACTCCACGGTCAGTGGTCTCTTATGCTGGTCATTTGTGCTGAAACTGCAAAAAGGAAGGAGCAGCATTAGGCCGTGGGTTGAAATCAGAACTGGAGCAAGTCTTTCCAAAGCACTGGCTTTTGTTTAACCCTTAGGGAAGAAAGCCTAATGTTGGTTATCCAGGGAGGGGGCATAACAAGGCCTATCTGATCTCCCATTCCATCCTGGCCAGGATTTCAGTTATTAAGCTTTCTCTGGGGCCACCCTTGTCCAAGAGGTAGTCCGTTCAGTCTTTTGGGGGGCTTAGAATTTTATTTTTATTTCTCAATTTTAATATATTTAATTCAAATTCAGGGCTGTAAGGTTGTACTCAAAACCTTCTATATTACCTGTCTCTACTTTTCCTTTCTTCCACACAGAGAATCCTGGTTCTCCAGGACACAGAGGATGAAAGAACTAAAATACCACATGATTACATATTTTTAATTGCAGATAACATACACAATGGTTCAGAATAACATTATAAATGCTCAGAATACTAATATTCTTAAAATAAACTATATGATTTCTACAAATAATTTTTTTCAATTTCTGTCCACTATCTTCACCTCCATGTTTTTTGTAGTGACACACATAGGATACAGCTGTTATTTATTATACTCTCTGCCTCTTTAACTTTTATTTAGTCTTAGTTTTAGAATTAACTATATTTCTAATTTTCACTCTCAGTGCTTATGTCAATTTCTCTTTATTCGTTTTGTGGTCTGGAGCTCTTTCTCTGGTACATTTCTCAGGACTGGCACATGAAAATAATATTTCTCAAGTGCGTGTATGCTAATCACAGCTTATCTGCATACTTTACCATTGAAAGTTATTTTTGCTGAATATAAACTCCTTGGACACTTCCTACCTTTTAACATCTTAAATATAAGCCTCGATTTTCTTGTGGCAAATGCATTGTCCTTGAAAAGCCTTAGGATGATCTAATTTCCTTATTCTTGCAAATTCTTTCACTTTTTCCCTAGATGCAAAAAAACACCCAGTGTTTTTTCTATGATTATCAATAATTTTTAAAGAATATATCTTGACTACTTTTTCTGAGTTGATATTTTTAGGCACACAATGTGCCTTTTCAGTATATAGTGTCAAGAATTTTTTAAAATTTCATAGTAGTTATATTGAATTCTAGTTTAGTTTTGTTTTGCTCTGTCTTTCTTAAATTTACTTAAGTTTTATAAATTTATGCTTTGCCACTTTCTATTACTTTCAAGGCATTATCTATTATGTTTTTTCAATTTTGTGTTTTATTAGATTACTCTGCATAGCAATTTTTTCTTTATTTCTTCTCGTATAATTTACTTCATATTTGAATACTTCAGATTTATCTTTTTTCCTATCTTGCATAACTTTTTCAATATCTTTTAGTTGTTTTGAAATACTATGTTACATTTTATTCTGTTTTGTGGGCATGTCTTTCTGATATAATTTTATTGTTTGTAGAGATATTATTTTGTTTCATATTCTCATTTTTCTCATACAAGTTTTCCCCAAAATTGTTACCTTGACAATTTTATGTTACTCATTTTAATGCAAAATTAGTTTTCTGGACTTATAGAAAGAAGCTTGGGTCAGGATAGCTCTTCTAACTCTACACAGTTCACCCTACAGATATCTCTTCTCTGTTGTTTACAAGCAATGCTAAAAATTATGATGGCTTGCTTTCTGAACTGTCTGCTTGTTTCACTTGTGCAATAAATCTGTATGCAGAAGTATGGGGGAATCTCGAGAGAATCATCATAATGAGGTCCAGTAACACCATGAGGTCCAGATACTTATGTACCCTTCTTCATAGAGGAAGGGGAGCTGGTAGGTGTAGGATTAAATGATTCTCAGGGGAAAAGAATGAGCCCAAAGAACAACGGCCTGGGACAGATTTCCTCTGAACTCTGTGGGAGGTGGTAGGAAGATGAGGGGCAGAACTTCTTTGTGAAATAAAGGTGGTTTATGCAGATAAAGTCATCTAGATAGTCACCTCAGAGCTGTCTTCAGGAGAATAGATTAAAAAGTCTGTCTGGGTATGATGATGGCTCCTAGTCTCTTCTTTCCTCTGGTGGTTAAACTTCCTTGGTTATGTGATGAGATTCCTAGGGAGGGAGGTCTTAAAACAAGTGCATTTCCTTCAGAAAGGAGTTCTCCAGGCAGATAAGGAAATTCCAGAGAACTTCCCTTCTGTGCTTCAAGAAAAGAAAGAGCCTCAGAGAGAAGGGGGTGCTGAAAAAGTCAAAGAGAGAGACCTTGGTTCTGAGGCTTATTTCTGAGGCCTTTCAATTTTCTTTTATTCAAAGCACTCAGAAGCTAAAACTCCATATTTGGGGGTATTTATTGGTTTCTGAGCACTAACAATATAAGAGCATCTCATAACATTTTGAGAATTAAGACTAATCACTCACTCATTCACTTATTTATTCATGCAATCATTAACTTATTCATTCGTTTTTACACTCAATGTATATTTTTGATCACTTATAATGTCCCTGAAACACTAGGTCCTTTGGACTGAGTGGTTAAGTAAATGAACAAAATTATTAAATCCCTGTTCCAATAAAGTTTACATTAAGTAGGGGGAGATAAATAATAAAAAAAGTACAAATTTATCATGGCAGGGGGATAAGTACTATAAAGAAAAATAAAGCAAAAGAATGGCATGTAAAATAATTACTGCAGGTGAGAAAGGCCTCTATAGAAAAATAGCATCTGGGAAAAGACCAACTCAAGCCACAGAAATAGAGAGTCATGTGGGTATTTGAGAGCAGCATCACTCACTCATTTAATCATTTCTCAAAAATTTTAAAGAATTCTACTTTTGGTAACATCTCTGCTAAACACTGTAGATAAAAATATAAGTAAAAGAGTCACTATCCTGAAGAAGTTCAGAATAAGTAATATATTTTTATTGTTTTACTCAATTTCATAAATGTTAAACATACTAATTAAATGATAATCATTTTCTAAAATCAGTGAAAAAGCATATAAACGTTCTTTAAAAATTAGAATGTAGATGTAAAACTACATTCATAGTAATTCTTAGTGTCAAGAAGAGATTTCACTTCTTATAACTTTCTCTTACCTCATATATTTAAGTCATTTTCAAATTCTCAGTGTGAGTTTATTAAAGAGTTGTTATGCAGTTTGAATACAGAAATTCATTCTCATCACATGGAGTGCTTTTTTTCCTATTGATTGTTTTGTTTTTTCTTACTTGTTTCTTCCCTTCTAAGATGGAAGTTGCCTTAACAATCCTTTTGAGGCATTAAAAGAGAAGTAGCACAAATAGAGAGAGAGCTTGGTTGTTCTTTTCCTAAGTAACAGAGATTTTGTAATGAGAGCACATAATACAGAGTCTCCCTCAAGGCAGAAGAATGAGAGCTTAGCTTTCCAACTCTGCGTGTGAAATGATTCACTAATTAGTAGCCCTAAATGTTAGGGAAAGAGAGATGGAGAAATAAAGCTGCTTATATGATGTTTTGTGTATGATGAAAGTGTTATACAAAACTTTACTTCTTCATGGAAAATACCATTCTGTAAAAATCTGGTGCTATAAACTGTTACTTAAGCGGGTTCCTACAGCTGCAGACTGATTAAAACCCAGCAGGTACAGCTATAATAAACAAATACCACCTGCTGCTGGAACAGGTGTTTGTGTCCTCATTTAGACACCAAGCTAAATGAGAGGATGCAGAGGGGTTAGAAGAGACCATTGCCTGGATTACCGCGCCTGGCATTCTGTAATTCATTGCTGTGTGTCCTTGAACTTAATGCTGTGGGTTTTGACTTGCCAGGTTAGTTGATGATGCCTCAAGGATTAAATTACAATACATTTAAGAAGGCCTCCTATATCTTCTCCTGGTAGGATTCCTCACACTCGTGTTGGCATTTTTCCCCTGTGTTTTATTGTTGACCTCTCTTCACCCTGCACTATTTAAAATCACTTACGAGACACAAATTATTGAAAAGAGTTCCTTTTACTTCCTAAAACCAAATAGAAAACTATACAGCATAAATTAAAGGATAGAATATACTGGATAACATACTATGAAATTTGACGAGTAACTTTTAAATGTTTTTTTGTCATGTAATATTAGACTCTTTTCTCTTTCTACTTGTTTTTTCCCTTTTTTTATATTTCTCACAACTATTCTAATGCTAACACGCTGTTTGCTGAGAGGAGGAAAAAATGTTACTTTCATTGTTTCAAAGACTTGTGGCCTGTTCCTTTCTATTTAAAAGGTGTAAACTCATGGTAGTCATTTTAGAATGATTCTGAGAATGTTTAATTGCAGAGTCTCAGGAAATCTTGGGCAGTTTCCCCAACTTGTTTTCAGTAGCTAGCTGCTGTTTACTATGTGTGGTGTATCTAAGTTATTTTATCAATATTGTCGTGAGATGGAATAGAAAAAGTAAATGTGAAAATGCTTAGACTATTTCAAAGTGCTATATGAATATAAAAGAAAGTTGCAATCACAGTTTTGCTTAAAGCCAGTATGAAATAGATACCACATTTCAACATAAGTTGTGAAACTCCTGCCAAGGACCTGCAAAGGAAGATAAAGGGGAGGTTTTGTGACTATTATGACCCTCTGACAGGGGTTAGAGGTTGAGAAGAAAGAGCTCTTAGGAAACCACTTGGAAAGGTACTATGTATACCCGTAAGTTTTGGGATCACAGACAGTATGTGAGATTCCACAGTAACACACAGGGAAATAGGAAAAGCAAAACACAGCCGGTAACTGCTTTGAGAGCAGATCATAAGAGAAATGGCTGACTTGGTCAGGGCAGATGATGTGGAAAGTTTACCTCTGACAAGATTTGGACCATTATCAAAAAACAGAAGGTATAAGGATACTCCAATCCTGTACTTGAGAGCTGCACAGAGGAATGTTTTAGTTAAGGCAATGCTAAGTTATTGCTGTATAGACATAAACCCTACAATTTCAGAGATTTAACAAGATAATAATTTTATTTCTTGCTCGTATACAGTCAAAGCAGACAGGAAGGGGGCTCTCTTTCTTGTAGTCATTTGGTAATCCAAGGTCCTTCTATGGCATGGCTACTCTAGGTGATTAGAATTCTTCCCCACTCAACTGGCTTCTGGGAAGGCACATCTTATCCACTTTGATCTGCAAGTGATATACCTTGGACCCTTTATATTCCATGTTCCCACACAGATGCAATGGAAGTTTTCCAAAATATAGCCCCGTGCTAAGGTGCCACTTTGAAGGAACAACTCTACACTGTGGAAGGGGAGCTTGGCTGTTTGGTTGTTAGTTATCTGTTTCTTCCATAATTAAGCGTAAACTAGTAAGAGGGACCTCTAGGTGCTTCAGGGCTAGTGAACACATAAAGGATCATCCAGGATAGAGAGGTCCTCAATGTCTTCAAGGAAATGTCCTGCAATCAGGCATGAACATGGATTTCTGAGAAATTCAAAACAGTATTCATGAAAGAAAATATCAGCAATAAAATTCTACAGCCAGAGAAAATATTTATGTCAGTTCTGGTCAAAGCCATTCTTTTCCTGCTCTCTTACCTCTTTTTCTTTTCTGCTTCTGTCATCCTCAACCCCAGTCCCTATGCCGTTGGAGTTGAAGTGGCTAAGAGTAGAGGGGAAGAAATAAAAGTGAACGCTCTAGTCCTACAGCTTTATCGGGAGAGAAAATAAGAATAGCTTGCAATGCAGCTTATATTTTATTATTTATTTTACTTTATATTACACTGTACTAGGCATTAATTACTACCCAGAGAACTGTTGATTACCTGAAAGTAAAACAACAGCAACCCCACACAAAAGTCTAACTTTTAATTTCCTTCAGTAACATGGGAAAATCTGCCCCAGAGAACAAATTTAAAAAGGTAGCAAAAAATTAGTCAATTTATTATTACATCCCATGAGTTGTGTTTGTTCAACTTGAGGATGGAATAAGTAAAAGATAATGTATTGACTATAGGAGAGAAAAATCTTTAGCAAGTATATAAAGTTAAATATTTTGGTTAAATATCTTTTGTATATGAGTACTGTTCTCCACATCTATGGTGTTTAATAATTGTATATTATAATATTTTAATTAATTTTTCTTCCTTTTACAAAGTTTGCTTTATTTAATTTTTGGTGATTCGTCATTTTCAAGACTTTCAGTTCACTTTAAAATAATATAAAGAAGAGAAAGAACTTATTAGGAAAACTGGTTCTCTGGCCTTTCCTAACACTTTCTGCCTCTTTTCCAGGTGGAATTGATCAATCTCTCTTGCTTTTAACTCTGTAACTTACACACATCTGTGTGTAAGTACTGTTGGCTTTGAGCACTTTGAAGGCAGGGATTTTGAATTCCCTTCATCTTCAACAATTCCTAATACACAGAGGGTCTGGTAAACAGAAGGGCTCAATGGTTTGAAAAAGAGACTGAAAGTTGAGGTTTTATAAAAAATCCCTAAAATTATCTTTTTTGTTGTCTTTTTTCTTTTAACGAATTACCTTTCTCTCTTAAAAGTGGAACACTGGAAAAAGATTAGTTAATTGAGGCTTTTAGATCTTACATTCCTATTAATCAAAGTTTAATGAATACAGACGAAGAAGATGGATGAAGACTTTGACAAGATGCCTGCCTTGGTATCATAATGAAGTTTAACATGGTAAAAAGCTCCTGTAGTAGAAACCTACGTAATTCAGAATTCTGTGACAATTTGAAAGTTATAAGTGCTTTACTGTGGAGTTGAACAATCCTAAAAAAGAATTTAGTCCAAGGGGGAATGATATTTCCAATGGGTATTTAGCCTTGGGAAAAGGCAGATCACTTCAAGTTGATAGTAGCTGTGCCTTGTGCTCAGAGCTTTCTGGATGTCCATACCTCCCTTCCAAATTTTAAGATCTGTGTTGCCATTTGCCTTCCAGGGCAAATTATGAAACACTTTTGTTTCCAGGAAGAAACGAGAAGAAAGAAAGGAAGAAGGAAGAAGAAAGAAGAAAGAAACAAGAAGAAACTGTTTTCCAAGAGAAAACAGTCTCTTTTAATGAATCATGTTGTTATTCATTCACACTCTTAATTTTTTTGCTAAATTTAAGATTAAATGAAAATTATTTAAGATTTCTGGAACTTTAGAAAGAAGTCAGTATGAAAGAAACTTCAAGCTTAACATCTATTGTCATTGCCAATCTAATTGATTATCTTAGGAAAGCAGGTTGTACACGAGTGACAAAGTATGATTTGAAAGGAGAAGTATATTATCAAGGTGTTAAATTAACTATGAAGTAATCTTAGGACTTCTGAATGTTCAGAATCCTTCTGTTAGATGTGAAAAGAAGGTGAATGCAATATGCTTAATATTTTTTCTACATTCTTCCTTTGTCTTTTGAGGTCACCCAAGTTGATACTGTTTGCCAAATTTCTTTCCTATTAGGTAGTACATCAGAGTTACTGCCTTGTTGAATTTCTTTGATGATGGACATTTATGACATGCTGGACTTTAGTGCTTGAGGCTGTTTCTAGCCCATTCACTAATTATGTTTAAATAGGAGCTTGCTCTCATAAAACAGCAAATCTGGATTTTTAGAGCAGAACAGTTAAAACAGCATTGATGCAAATCCAAGAGCGAGGTTAGAGCTGAAGCCCATTCAGGCAAGTATAACACTGCAACAGAAAAGCAATTAATTTGTCCATATTTTCTAGGGGGCATATTTCTGGGCTTCCATATTTTTAGCCACCCTTAAATCCTTCTTCCCTTTAACATGTTTGCAATTCATCACTGGTCAATACCCTTTCAAATATACAACCTCAGCAATTTAAATGTAGACCTATTGTGCTTTATCGTTTTTGCTCATTGATGTAAGACGCAAAATTTGACATTTGCCATCTTTCTCTCCACAACCACTACCAAAAACCAGCCTTGCCTGTGACTTCCTATTATATTGTTTTCTCTGCACCTAAATATATGGTGCAAAATGACAGGGAAAACTCCTATCATGGAAACAATGTCAAAGGAAGAGAGTAAAGACATGGATTTTAGTCTGAATTTTTTCCTTATCTTATGGTATCCATTCAGGCACTTCACAAACTCCTTTGAGTCTTAGTTTTACTATTCATAAAATGAGAAGTTAAACTGAAATTTTGTTTTCTTTTTCCCAAAATTGACTAAGTGTTTTATTATTGTTATTATTTTTACCACAGCTTTCTGTTTATTTTCTTTTATTGAAGCCTAACTTTATGTAGTAAAAGTATCCAAATCTTAAATGTACAGATCAATGAATTTTTAAGTATGCATGGACCTGTCAACTATCTCTCAGATCAAAGCGTGGGTTTCCAGCTTCCAGTGGGCTCCCTGGTTTCCCCACTGAGTCCATATTCTTTATTACTCTCTAGACTTCTGATATAGCTTTGTTTTTCCTGCTTTTGAACTTTATGTAAATTGAATTATTCAGTATGTGTTTTTTTGTCTGCCTTATTTTGTTTAACAATATATCTGTGAAAGTTATCCACCCTGTCACCAGTAGCAACCGTTTATTCTTTTTCATTGTTGTGTTGTATCCCATTGTGTGCATATGTCATTAAGTTGTTTTCAGGTTTTGGTTATCATGAATAAAGCTACTAGTAACATTTTGGTAAATAATTTTTGAGCAGGCTATATAATCAGAAACAGAAATTCTGAATCACAGGATAATCATATTTTTAATTTTAATAAATATTTTGAAACAATTTTTCATATTCTTTATACCTGTACCATTATTTATCTTAGTTTTTTTAATTTTTTTTTAATTTTTTGCCAAACTCATGGTTTTACAATGATATGCTATTTTGGATTTTCAAATGTTCAAGCATTTTTACTTAAGTGATATATGTCATCTCAATGATATCATAAGCTTGATGTAGTAATTATATTTTGTCTAATTTACATTAAGATAAATATAAAATTATTAACAAACAAAATATCCATCTGTGTAGAATTTTAAATGCTCTCATGTTTACCATATTTCTTCTAGATGATTCATTCACTCGTCTAAGAACTTTTAATTCTAAAAGAAAATGTTTCTACTATATAATCAATATTTTTATTAAAATCAAAGCAAAGTATAAATAGTTGTGAGTTTGCAACTAAAGAAAATTTTAAGAAATAAAACATTCTAAAAAATACATATGCCTGACACTATCATGAGTTAATGTAAGAAAGTTAGTTTTTTGTTGTTTATGCTTATAATGTAACTTTTGTGGAAAGTTTTGGTTTAGTATTAGCTAAGGGGTTTGTCAATCATGTATGACCCCTAAGATCTATTTTCCAATTGATATTATGAATATTTTTGAAATTTCACAACTCTGATATCTGTTATAATCCCTCGTCACATAAGTCTTTGAAAATTATTTCATTAGTTTGTGAACAATGTTAATATTATTAAAATTATATATGCTAATGACCATTACATAGTACTATCATCCAATGATGAAAATAACATGATGACAAAATTAGACAGTTTTAAATTGGCTTTATCTATGAATGGGTTGTAGCTGACTTGTTATTAATAGCCTGGGTTATCCTTAAGTAAAACTGGTTCTTTTAACTTTTTCATATTTGCAAAACAGTGTATTATTCACATATGGCAGAGGCTAGATTAGATACAAACTATTTTAGGATGAGCATATTTTCCAAAATTAAACCTGTATACATTTTCTAGTTTCTTTCTGTTAAAGTTTGTTAAAAAATTAATAGAATACTCTTGTGGGGAGGGAAACTCAGATGCAAATAAAAGATCTGACTCTTGACATGCCTTCATATATTAGTCACCCGAAAGTATATAATCTGGAGCAAAGGGTTTAATTTTAATGGTGGCTAAATTTATTTTAAGTAGATTTCTGAGATGAAAAATGTAACACAAATCACTGGAATAAAAGAGTAATCAGAAATGTATACTAAAAATGGACTAATACACACAAACATGTTGCAAATTATAATTTTACTTATTTACAGTAGGCTTATTTCACAAAGACTAGGTAACTCCTGCTGTGGAATAGCAGACACGCTGGGTGGTACCCTAAGGCTCTAGCACATACAGAGAATCTCCCCTATAAGACAATAAGTAATCCATATGGGAGCTACCCTTTTCTCTTGCCTTGGATGCCAGACCAATAACTAGAATTAAACCCCATTATAATCCTGCAGAGGACATGTAGGACTGATAAAAGAAAAAAAGAAATTAAACTAGTTGTAATAATTAATTAGCAAGATCCAGAAGGAGTTAGAGGAATATCCCAAGGATTGGATTTTGAGAGCACCTGATCAAGAGGGCTGGAATGTAACAATGAATAAGCAAGAGTACATTAATTTGGGAGCACTTTCTCAGGACCTGGGATTTAACACCTTGGTAGGAGACAAAAAGAATGGTGTAAAATTGCTGCTAGATTAGCTCTTAGAAACCTAGAAAAAAATGATGACTGATAGACATCATTAAAGTAGAAATATTTGTGTTACTCTTACAGGTGGTAGCGGAAGGAGTAAAGAGATTTAGGATGGACATAACTGATGCTAGAATGGACATAATTGATGAGGCTAGTAACCCATCAGTGATCTCAGAAGATATACCATTGACTGAGATCTTACAAACTTGCTGGTGAAAGCAGCACCAGAAGTACAATAATGACTCTTCCCTGCAGGCCACTGCTGATTGGAGAGGTAGTCAGTCACAGAGCTGAGACTCCATAAAATTCATGGAAATAATGGACTCTTGAAGTAATAGAGGTCAGGAGGCAGCTTTAACCATCACAAGCCAGGAAGCCCTAATCATCTTGAAATTCAGCAAAATAGGTAGGTGCCCATTGATGTGTTATATTATGTTTCCAACTTAAATTACAAAAGAGGGGCAATTCAACCCCCCAGGAGATTGAGAAGATGGCATTATTAGGGACAAATAGATACCTAGTGAATAAAAGTGCTGCTTAACATTTATTACCAAATACATACATACATATACATACATAAATGAAGATAAGGAGGCAGAGAGGCCACCCCAATAAAATGAAGTCACAATATCTTGCTTACTTTCCATAACTGAGCCAATTTTCTGTTCTAGAACCCTTTGATTGAAGAGTGACCACATCCATATTAGGACGGACCCTGCCATAAGTCCTTCGCAAACGAACCTATGATCATCTACTCTGATGACTAGGCACTGTGGGAAAGTAACTACTCAGATATTTTAAGGATTACTGGGCACACAGTTTAATACCTGGAGACCGAAAGTATCTTTACAACCATCTATTAGAGGGGAGTTTAACAGTATCAAGTAATATATGAGGTTCTAGCTGATGCCTGGTTACAGTGTAACAAATGGATACCTGGACCCACCCACTGGCCACTTTCCCAGTCCTTGCTTGCATAATTGGAATTGATGTGCTGGGAATGACCTCCTGTATTGGGTCTTTGGCTTGTGTGTAAGAGTTATCATACTGAGGAAGTTAAAGGGGAAGTTTTAGAACTTGTTCCTCCTCCTCAACTGCACTAGTAAATCTAAAAGCACACTGCATTCTAGGGGGTGAGAATAGCAAAGTTTAGTTCCATCATTAAAGAACTAAAGGACAGAGAAGTTATGGTTCCTCTCATATCTCCACTTCACTTGCCTGGCTGGCTTCTGCTGACCATGGATGGACTTCAGAGAATGACTATCGGTGACTGCTGGCTCAACCAAGTAGTGGTGCCCTTCACGGCTGCTGTGGTAGATGTAGTATCAGTACTAGAGCAGATTAATAAGGTATCAGGACTGTGATAGGTGACCGTCAATTTATTATTAATAAATATGTTTTCAACTTCAATTACAAAAAAGGATCTGAAAGGATCAGAGAGAGTATTGCACTCCTGTGGGACAGATAATAATATTTAACAGTTTTACCTGAGGACTATGTTCACTCTGCTACTCTGCTTTATAATATAGCCTGAAGAGATCTGAACTACCTGGACACTGCAGGTACCATGACACTGCTCTAGTACATTAGTAAATTCATTTGTATTGGGTAGGGCAAGAAATAGGTAGCCAGTACGCAGTTGGCCTTGGTGAGACACCTGTTCTAGAGGGTGGGAGATTACGCTATGATGATTCAGGAACCTGTCTGCTCAGAAATTAATGACATTTTTAGGAGTTCTGTAGTCAAGGATATTCCCTCCAAAGTAAAAAATAAATGACTATGTAATGCATGTCCTAATACAAACAAGCAAGCATGGCACCAGCTAGGCCTTTATGGGTTCTGCAGGAATCACATTCCACATCTAGGAGTCAATTCCTCTTCAGCCCATGTACCTGGTACCATGGAAATTTGCTAAGTTTGAATGGATCTGGAGAGGGAAGGGGCTCAGGAGCAGGTCTAGTCTCTGGTGCTTGGGCTATTATCATCTTACAGATCCTTTGGTTTTGGAGTTATATGAGGTAAGAATAGATATTGCATTAAGTTTGTGGCAAGACTAAGTGGGAAAATCACAACAGCAGCCTTCCAGAATGCCGAAAGAACCTCCTAAAACACAGTTAAAGTGACAGATCAGAGGAAACACTCAGAAAGGATGGCATGCCTCCCCTCAGAATGTACTATATACACTAAATCATAGGCCTCTAAATAATTCTGTGTCATCAAAAGATGGAATACATTGGAATCAAGGAGTGGAAGCTGGTGTGATCACATTTACCTTTACTCCCAAAACACCCTGGGAGACTTTGTGCTTTCCATCTCCACAGCTCTGTGGTCTGCAGGGCTGGAAGTTCTGGTTCCCCAAAGTGGTGCATGCTTGTCAGGGGACAGGACAGGTTTTCCGTTGTACTATAAATTACAGCTGCTGCCATGACACTTTGGGTTTCTTATGCCTAGGGAACAGTAGGAGAGGAGTGCAGTCACCACACTATTAGTGGCAATTAACAATATTGAGTAGCAAGAGAATGTAGGGTTGATTTTATACCACAGTAGCAGGAAGGAGTCTATATGTAACACAGGTGAACCCCTGGGTGCCTCCATACTCCCTTGTGGTATTATAACTGTGAATAAAACCATGCGGCACACTTGGCCTACGAAGGTGCAATGGAATAAATATCCTTCCAAAATTTGCATGTTGAAGCAGCAATTCTCAATGTGATGGTGTTAGGAGGTGGGACCATTTGAGAGGTAATTAGACCATGAGCATGAAACCCTCGTGAATGGGGGTAGTGCACTTATAAGAAGAGACACACAAGAGATGGTTTCTCTCTCTGCCATGTGAGGAAACACAAGAAGGCAGCCTACGAGCCAGGAAGTGGGTCCTCACCAAGAGCTCAGCCATGAGCCTTGGTGAGACACCTGTTCTAGAGGGTGGGAGATTACGCTATGATGATTCAGGAACCTGTCTGCTCAGGAATTAATGACATTTTTAGGAGTTCTGTAGTCAAGGATATTCCCTCCAAAGTAAAAAATAAATGACTACGTAATGCGTGTCCTAATACAAACAAGCAAGCATGGCACCAGTTAGGCCTTTATGGGTTCTAACCCTTTATGGGTTGCTAACCCTGATCTCAGACTTGCAATCTCCAGAACTGTGAGAAATAAATGTTTGTTGTTTAAGCCACCTATTCTGTGGTATCTTGTTTTGGTAGCCCAAACTAACCAAGACAGAAGGTTATGATAATCAAGGCTTCAAAGCACCCAGGAAGGAAGTGTTATAAGAGCTAGTAAGCCACAGACCCAAAGGAGGTAAGGGCACTTTAGAATGGATAGCGAAGGAAGGAGTTGGTTATTACCAGTTGCGATACTGATATCAAGTGCAGCAACGGGTCTGTACTTTGTCCCACTAACCTTCCTTAAGTGTTCCCTCAGGAAGCAAAACCCATGAGAACTTTGGAGGAGCTGTCTGCGAAAATGTCCCTCTCAGATCTCCTACCAGAAGGGGAAGGGGACGAAGTTACTATGAAATTTATTTCAGCCACCACACTCTGAAATCTGTCACCATATTTGCACCAAAGGTACAATTTCCTTTAGCTGTTTTCAGCCAAAGACTAAGTTCAGTATGGACATGAGTGAAGGCTGTCCCTGAGAGACCCCGGACTTTCTGACCGGCGACTTTGGCTCAGGGATTCTCTGTCAGCCTCACCCAAACTTTTCTAGAACTACACGACATCCTAAGATCTTCCTTCCTTTTTCCCTTCCTTCTTCGTAAGAGACAGACACTCGTCATGGTCTGCAGATTCTCCCATCCTCCGCAGGCTTCCTCCTGAGGCTCTCTCACAGGCTTTTCACTTGATAAATCTCTTGTATGCCTGACCTCATCTTGGAATCTGCTTCCTGCAGGGCGCAGATTAATTTACATGTGTTTTCAAGCACATCCTCACTCATTATACAAAAGTTTTGGAAAATTTCATATCAATCATTACACATCATCAGTATTATCAGCTTTAATTTTTTGATGTGTTTTTGTTTCTTAGACATATAATAATAAAAATAAAGTAGCAGATCCTAAACCAGGCAAAGTACAGTGGAGAGAAGAGGACAAAGGGTATATACAACAGGAGATGAACTAATCTGCTCTTAAAAACAAACAAACAAAATGTATTCCAAGTTAGGTCATTGGCACATTATTATAATTTTAAATTGAGGTAATCTTTTTAAAAAATTTGCTTATGTGTGTAGCATTCTCTAGGGTAAATGATCTTTTAAATGATGGATAAAAATGGATGTAAAATTATTTATTTTGTTTCTTACAAAATTTTATTTAGTTTGTCAAAAAAAAAAACATCATTCACCTGCTTTTGAATATATAATGCTTGAGATAATTTGTGTCTTTGTATTTATTGTCACTTTGACTCAGATTCAATGTTTTTCAAAGGCGTTTGAACTGCATTCAAAATGCATTTGGTTTAGTTTTGAGGTTTAGCTTTTTGTCATAAACAAAACCAAGACTTCTTGCTCAGAGAACTATGAACCCATGAGATCTTTCCCCTGGGTTAAGATAATTCTGTCATCATCACATTCTTCTGAATCACAATTCAGAGTACATAACTCTGAATATGTTATGTCCTGTGACTGGTGATTTTATATATGTATTTACAAGCATGGTACCCACTTTGAACCAAAGACAATAGTAGCATATAATAGCATATGTATTTTTATTTTCTCAGAAAAATAATGTTCAGAAAGGCAGTTCAATATGCTCAAGGTCATAAAACCTTTACATTTCATTTCAGATTCATTATTATTTTGATTGTAGACTTTCATTTCTTGTCCAGTTTCAGCCACTTCTTGAGTTTTTTCCACATTATATTCACTCACTTTGACAAAGGAGTCAAAATGACTAAAGACATCCACCCAACAATAAAGGTGGGTATCCACTCTCCCCTTTTCTCAGCACCCCATAGAAAATTCTCTTAGTTTATAATCAATGGACAGACAGTTTCCATCCTCTTTCTTGCTTCCTGAACCCTTTCTAAGAGATGAACAGAGATTGAGAAAAGAAACTGAGCGTGTGTAGCCTAGACATTGGAACATTTGTCCTCAGGAGAAAGGTTTTCTTTGCTCATTCAAGTGGTAAATATACCATAGTGAGAGCTGTCCTTGGAGGGAGGCCTTCAAAAGTCTAGCTGTGTTGATCACAACATAAGATTGTGTGTCCAATCGAACAAGCACATTTTAGAGAATTCATTTAGCCACAGCTCCCAGACATGTCACCAAGTTCAAGATTATCAAAAGCAAAGATGATCACTTCCGTCTGATTCCTGTGTCTACCTGTCCAGAGGTTTTGAAGTTGAGGAAGAGAGAGGAAAATTACATATTGATAATTTTAAACCCCGCTCTAAATGCTGACAGTAAACAGCCGTGTCATGACAATGAGGCAACAAGAATGTCAACAAGACAAAATACACGAAGGCTGGTAAATGTGAAAGACAGAAGGAACCTGGGTGACAGATGGAAGGCCAGCAATTGCCTCACGCTAATTTTCACATTTTACGACAAAAGTAAACACTCTTTCTTTAAGTACTCTTAGTTAGATTTTTTATTACTTTAAATTTGAAGCAATTCTATAGCATAGACAAATATAAAGTGGATTTACAAGACAAATTTGGACTTGAATTTGCAAGACAAATTTATATTTATTCATTCGTTGACTTATTCATACAACAATTGGACATATTACTGTACTTCACATATTTTAGCTTTAAATGTACTTATTTATTGTATCTTTCCACTGGAATGGAACTTTACTTCTTATATTATTAATATACAAATTTATATTTATATATTGAAATTATAATATAATACATAATAGTAAATATTATATATTAAATTATATATAATTAATATATAAAATATATATTAAAATTTATATTTTATATATAAAATTATAAAATACATTATTATATAATGTTGTATCCCAGTGGTTAGAATACTGTCTGGTACAGAGTAGGTATTTAATGAATATTAAGTGAAACTATGAAGTTATATGATCTACTATCAACTAGGTATACCAAAAATATGGTAGGGAAATTACATAAAAAACAAACATATAATTCAGGGTTACAGGTATAATATATTTTAGTTATGGGTGAAAAATATAAATTTGATATAAAAAAAAGAATAGAGTTTTTCTTTTTACGATTTGCTACTGTGAAAATACTCTTCTATCATTCCAATGATTATCTAATATTATCTATTTTAATGACTTTTTGAAGGCTAACTGAAATATAGCACATATTTAAATTGTACAATTTGGTATGTGTATGCCTGTAAAACAATCATCACGATCAAGTTAGCAAATATTTTCATCACCTTGAAAAGGTTCCTTCATGCCACTTTAATTCCATCTTTTCCTTCACCTTCTGTATGCAGGTGATAACTAATCTGCTTTTGGTCATTCTAAGCTAGTTCACATTTTATATAATTTTATATAGATGATTTATACAGTGTATATTCTTTTTTCCTTAACTTCTTTCCATTTTCAGCAACATTTTGAGATTCATATTGTTGTGTATCACCAGTATTTTTAACTGTGAATAGTATTCCATTATAAGAATATATCATTATTTACGAACATTTGAATTTTTTATATTCTTAGTGTATTGCAAATAAAGCAGCTATAAATATTTGTGTATATTCTGTGTTCTGTGTTTTCTATGAGTATATGTTTTTGTTTCTCTTTACTAAAAAACCAGCAGTTGGTTGTCTCAGTCATATATGGTAGGAATATTTTTAAATTTTGAACCTATTGCCTCCATCCTTGTCAATACTGGGTATGTTCTGTTTTTTGGTTTTTGTTTTGTTTTTATTTTAAATTTTAGCCATCCTAATAGATATTTAATAGTATCTCATTGTAGTTTAATTTGCATTTCCTCAATGACTAATGATGTTTTCATGTTCTCATTGGCTACTTGTGTATCTTCTTTTTATGAAGGGCCTGGTAAAGTCTTTTGATTGTTTTTAATGATTATACATCTTATTGAATTATGAGAGTATTTATACATTCTGTATAAAAGTTCTTTTCAGGTTATATGTTATGAATATTTTCTCCTAGTCTGTGGCTTGACATTCTTATTTTCTTAGTTATATGTTTTAAAGAGCGAAAATTTTAATTTTGGTGACATCCAAGTTGTTTTTTGTGTGGTTTATGCTCTTTTTCTTCTTAGAAATATTTATCTAACCCAGGGTAGCAAAGATTTTCTCCTATGTTTTTTTTAAAGTTTTATGCTTTAGATTTTAGCTTTTATATTTAGGTCTTTGATCTGTTTTGAGTTAATTGTTTTGTTTGGTGTGATATAAGGGATGACATTTGTTTTTGTTTTTCTGTAATAATACCCAGTTGATCTAGTGACATTATTTGAATAGACTTCCATTGAATTATCTTTGCATCTTTGGCAAAAATCTCTATTCTCTTTCAATTACCTATATTGCCATGCTTTTGCCAATGTCCAATTGTCTCGATTGTGGTAGCTTTATAGTAAGTCATGAAATCAGGTACTATAACCCCAAAAATATTGTACTTTTTAAACTTTCTTTGGCAATTCTAATTGGTTTCTAAGTTTTAGAATCACCTTGTCAATTTCCACACCAAAAATTTTTGATGGTATTTTGATTGGTATGTATTGAATTTATAATAGATCAATTTGGGAGAATTGTCATCATAATAGTGAATTTTATACCCCATTAACTTCATATTTTATTTTCACTTATTTATTCACTAACTTATTTTAGCAATGTTTATAAGTTTCAGAGAAAAGATATTGCATTTGTTTTTGTGGAATTTATTCCTAGGTATTTTATGTTTTCAGCCTTACTGAAAATAACATGTTAAAAATATCTTTTTCCAATTGTTTTATCTTTGTATATTGAAATACAATTGATTCTTTTATAATAACCTTGTATATTCTGACCTTGCTAAATCAATATTGGGTTCTATTAATAGTAGCTGTTTTATAGAGACTTTGGTATGTGCTGTGTATACAAATCTGCATATAGAAAATTTTACTGCTGTGTATACAAATCTGCATATAGAAAATTTTACTGCTTATTTTTTTTCGTGCTTATGCAGGATTAGGACCTCTATAAATTCTGAATAGCATATAAAAGCCATCTGCCTGTTTTGATTTCAGGGATACATTATTCATATTCAATTTCTATTACTATTTTAATACATCAAAAAATTCATTGATCAGTGCATTTGTACTTACATATATGAATAACAGCTCAAATATAATCTACTAAATAATAGGTAAGTATATTGTATAATCAGCAATTACATTCAATCAAATTGAGCTGTATGAATCAAGTAGATGAGCTCACAAGAGTAAATTTGAATCAGGAAAAAAGCAAGTTACAGAAGACTGTCTTAGCATGATATCATTTACATAAATATCAAAACCATGTGAAACTGAATAGTATAATTTAAAGGATAAGTATATACATAGTAAAACATTTTAAAAATTCAAAGGAATGATAAACACAGAATTAAGGGTAGTGGTACCCCTGAGGGGTTTAAAGGGAAAGGTGATAAGAAAAGTATAAGTTGGAGTTATTAAGTACCAATAGTGTTTGGTTTAGTAAACTTTATGGTAGGTATATGTTTTTAATATTATTATTTGTTAATGATTTATTAATTATTAATGATTAATAATAGTTTATTTAAAAGATAATAGAACATCCATGTTAATCATCTGACAAGTAATCAAAGGTGACTTCTATATCCTATTCCTAAAGGATATGTTGATAAAATTTATGCAGCATGAGAGCTGATTGGTTTATAAATTTAAACCTAAAATTAAGGTCTCTAATAAAATTTCTAATTCTTATTGTTAATTTCTATGTAATAAAACTTGAATAAAAAAATCTTCTTTTGAGTATCTGAGTGGCACTTATGTATTTGGATATGCATTTAAATGTCAAAAATGTTCATGACTACAACATATTCTAGAAATATAATACTATTTACATACTTATCAGTATGCAATAAGCAAAATAAAACATAACTGAAAATACAGGATGTGGTGGCTGTTTTTCTTTTCAAGTTGAAATATTAGGTTCTTGGGTTCATATTGTGATGTACAATCTTATAAACAAAGCTTTGAAATTGACCAATAGCAAAATATGAAAGTCACTTTAATCCTTGTATTTTATGGAAATTAGATGTGACAACACGAATCCTATAACATAGGGTAATTATGGTGTGCATTTTAAGGCACAAAATTTCTCACATCTTAAAGGTTTGGATCTTATGTGTGCTACTCATGACATCTATGATGCTAGAATTAAAAAAAATATTGCCAACAAATTCTTTGAATTTGGGTTTGAAAAAAAAATTCATAGTTATTCCAGAGCTTCTACATTCAATGGAATATAATTAACAATTGCCTTAGTAGAATAAATAAAAAAGTGATCTATACCTTGTTTAAAAGTAAAGAAAATAGAAGAGACAGGAAACAAAAATAGAGGTAGCTTGATTGAGTACATCCCAAGGTGTTGGGTTCCCTGGGTACTATACCTGGTCAACTCATCATCCCTACAGGTCCAGCCCTGCTAGGTTTCCAATAACTAGTTCTACCCCTTTCTGCTCCTTGTCTCCCACATATTTGCATATCTGCAACTCTTTATGTATGTGTGTTGTTTGTAATGCCCCATATCTAAACCCGTAGACATTATGAAATTAGGAATAAGGAGTTATCGAAGACCTCCAGTTTTGAAGCATAAATCTTCAAAAATATGCTCTTCAAGATAATTTCAGGAAATAGTAATTGCTAATTTCCAATAAGAAAGATATGGTGTCTAAGAATGTTGAATTGAATTCTAGAGAATTTTATTTTTAAAACTTACTTTAAATGATAAAAAAGGAAAAGCATTTATATTTCTGCCCTATATAGTAGATTAGAAAATAGTTTTGTACTTTGGAGAATTAACAATTTAAGTACTCATACAGAGACAATACTTCAAAATTGGGTATTGTTTCACTGAAGCTTTGACAGCCCATTTCCTTAGTATTTTCATCTATAATAAAACCTTTTTGAAGGGACAATTGTGAGGGGGAAAAGCATTTTAGAAATGTTACTTGCCTTTCTACAATTATCTCTTTTAAAAGTAGTATTGTGCCTGAAACAAAGAATTTCACAAATTAAAATATTTGATTTACTCTACTTTAATAGAACAACTTCAAGCTTTGACAGATTCTCAAATTGCAATTACTAAAATAATTTTTTGATTTAATAATAATTGGCTTTTTCTGAGAAAAAAAGACAAAAATTTGTCTGAACACATTTGGTAAAATGAACATTAAATGTCTTAAGCATTTATTGCTTAAAACCTATCAGAATTATTGTCAATATAGAATTTCTTAGTTTCTCAGGGTATAGCTTCCAGTGTTCTCATTACTGTTCCATAGAGGACATGAATTAAAATCATTGATAAATGAGTAGTCACATGTCAAATGTTTGAAGATTTTTGTCCTATGAAAAATAACCCTGGTAATTAACCTCTATAGTTTATAATTCTGCATATTTCTGCATATGTCCTGAGATATCTAATTTTAAAAAGCTATGTATGAAATCCATATTCTATCAATGTTTTAGTGTTATAACAACATATAATACTATTTGTTATAGTCATGTTTTATATGATATCTTTTCTTAATATGTAAACAATTTATGTAATTCTTCTCTGCAGCTTTTCCAAATTTATTGAAGAAATTAAATTCTTCCTTACTCTTCTGAATCTGAACTTAACTTGATATTGTTTTTCTACATATTTACTATACCTACATATTTAATTTCTGCCTTCCTACCTACAAAAATCAATTGCCTTATATCTATAAAATACTTTACTGTCACTTTATACCCTGGTTGAATATTTTCTTTCTCTTTCTTTTTTTCTTTTTTTTTGGAGATAGGGTCTCGATCTGTCACTCAGAGTGAAGTGCAGTGGCACAATTATAGTTCACTGCAGCCTCAAACTCCTAAGCTCAAGTGATCCTCCTGCCTCAGCCTCCCGAGTAGCTAGGACTACAGGTGCTATTATATAATGAATTATGAGTGTCCCTTTGGAAAAGAAGCTGTATCTATCTTGACTGTTCCATAGAGGACATGAATTAAAATCATTGATAAATGAGTAGTCACATGTCAAATGTTCAAAAATTTTGTCCTGTGAAAAATAACCCTGGTAATTAACCTCTATAGTTTATAAAATTCTGCATATTTCTTCTTGTACATAAATTTCATTATATAACATATATTTTTAATTTTTCAACTTACCATAACAATACATAAATGTACATACTTCCTGCAAATAACTGAAACAATAATAAAGTATATATAGTCAACTTGATTTTTCTCATTTTCTTCTCCCTCACAATCCAGTACCTCTCCTAACTTGTAACTACTACTCTTAAAACATATATCTTTCCAATGCATTTATTGCATTAAATAAATGTTCAAGTTTCAGTTTTGAAAACAAATGGTGTCTCTCATTACCAGGATGACACTCAAAATATTTAACAACTGATATGGCATAAGCACCAATTAAAAAAGACACAGACCATAAATAGCCAGAAGAACTATAATATATACAAGTTGAACATATAGCCTTTATATTTTCATTTTTGAACATGTTCAAATACTCCGGGTATCTGGTCTTCATTGTGTATTCTTTTATTATTCTTTTAGACCTAAAATTCCCTCTAAGCTCTTGTGATTAAAATATACATAATTTCCAAAACCTTTGTTAATCTGAACATCTTTGACTAATTTTTCACTTTAGATTATTGCAGTCTCTGTCTTTTACCTGTCTAATTAAGTTCACATCAGAGGCACCATCTAGATTTAAAGGAGATATTTGGTTTTATTTTTTCCTTCCCTATTGACGTGGCTTTCTCAGCAGGTCTCATTTAAATCCAATATTACTTTCACATTGCTTCTGAGATCCTTGAGTCCTCAATAAATTAGGTTCTCCTAAAATCCTCTGGAAAATCAGAACAAAGGAAAGGCCACCTAGGACCAGACTGGACTTTGTAGTCTTTAACCCCTCTTATACTTATGCTCTCCCTGTTTGAGCTGAAGCTTAGCATGATTTTCAGTAAGGAGTTTTGTCCTCTGATTAAATTTGCAGTGATCAAAAATTCAGATATGTTTTGCAGAATCAATCTTAGACCCATTAAAATAGCCTTCAGGGCCTGGGTTAAGCTAGTCCTATAGCATGCTTTATTTAAATAAATAGCTCGCTTAATCAAATAATAGTTCCCCTAAAGAGCTCACTCATTGAATGAACCTTTTTCCTCTTAGGATTCTCCTCACTGCACCCAGATGTAATTTCTTTGCAAACTGCCTCTGGCAATATTTTTGTTCTTTTAGCTTAATGTACAGATTTGAAATTTTTATACTCATCCACCATTGTCTTCAATGATTCCTCACTAAAGTAGCTCTTATCGAGAAATACTTTACCCTATGGGAATCAACTGTCTTCTCTACGTGACCTTATCTACCTGACTCATCATTTTATATATAAGACACCATGGCATGCACAGGTCCAATCAACAGCAACAATTGTTCAAATATATCTCCCATTCCTTAAATTAGTTTTGATTGGCTACTAATCAGGACATCTAGTTCAGGCTTATGGATATTTCACTAACATCTTGGCAGCACAAACTTACTAAATAGGACTATTTGCCACCACACTATTATAATATTTACCTCAAAGCTGGTTAAGTCAAAACAAATCAGAAGAATCTCCAACACTTCAGATTTAGTCATGAGATCCACTCTGGAGTGTCTTTTTGTTTTTTTGTTTATTGTAGTAAAAACATTTAACATAAGATCTACCCTGTTAACAAATTTTTAAGAGTACAATGTAGTGTTGTTAATTATAGGTACAATGTTGTACAGCAAATCTCTAGAACTTATACATCTTGCATGATTAAAACTTTATACCTATTGAATAGCAACTTCCCATTTTCCTCTCCCCTCCCAGCCCCTGGAAACCACCATCTAACTCTTCCTTCTATGACTTTGAATATTTTAGATACCTTATGTAAGTGGAATAATCATTACTTCCTCATAGTTATGTGAATTTGATCAACTAACTTAACCTTTTGGAGTTTCTGTTTCCCAATGAATAAAATAGTGACAATTGTCTATATTTTACAATGTTGTAAGGATTTGTTATGCTCAACATAGTGCATGGTGCTGTGGTGCTTGGTAAATATTTAATACATGTTGGTCGATCCTCTCCTTCCCCCTCCTCACTTTTTTCGTACCCATTTCTCACTTTCTCTCTCTCCCTCTCTCTCTGTCTGTCTCTCAATCTGTTACTCTCTCCCTCTCTCTTGCTCTTTCCCAATCCATTTCCCTCTCCTTGTAATAAGTGAGATATCATTTTGCTTCCTCCTCGTTTTGAGTGTATTTTCAGGCAAATCTGCAAGGTAGAATGACGTAAGACGATAGACTAGTCTTTACAATATCATATATGTAAACAGTTCAGCAAACTTTCTATCATATAGCAGTTCATCAGTAAATACTGGTTCTGTTCCATGTAACCATATATAAAGAATCAGATTTACGAAAGCTGTGGTTGATTTTTGCTGTTGCCTTAGTGCTTGTTGTGGTGGTTGTTGCTGCAGGGCTGGTTCTGTGGGGGGTTCTTGATAATTTTGTTTTGCTTCTGTTTTCACCTGAGGGAGTGTCTTTTTGTTGTTCTCTTTTCAAGAACTTTACTCCTGAGTTTAGTTTACATTTTACTACAGGATTTGATATAGTGTTCATAAGTGTTCTTTTTTTTTTTTACCATTATTACTATTATCTTTGGTAATAATTTAAGTGAATTTGGAATATTTATTGATTGTGTAGTGCATTCCAGGCATTTTCTGAGAACATTGTATATCCTGCTGTGTTTCATCCCCTCAACAATTTTATTAAAGTGGAAACTGAGACCTAGAGAAGTTAAGTATTTTATTTAGAATTACATAGTTAAAACGTGGCACAACCAGAATTTCAATTCAGGCCTGTCTTCCTCCCCAAAGTTTTAAATGATTATGTGATATTCTCTCTATTTTAGCACCTGAAGTAAAGGTAGTGCCACTTAATGTGTTTGCCTCCTTCAACTATCAGTTCCCCTTATCCATTCTTCATATGTATCCAAAGTGACGTATCTACAGCATCAATCTAATCATGGAACCATTCTATTAGAGTGGAATAAAATTAAATGTCTACTTGGAAAACTCCCTACCAAATCAGAACTGTCAATCATGTTACTGATTCCAGGAAGACTACTTAGTGTCTTGGTGTTCTTTGGGATTTCCCTGTAAGTCTGGAAGCCACTTTGATGCTATGAACTTTGTAGGGAGGCTGTGTCTCTATCCATGGCTAAGAACTTAATGTTCCTCACTCAAGAGAGTCAGGAATACAGGAAAAAAATGGTGTCAAGCAACACAATTTTCAGACACAATCAGCTATTACCTTGACACATCAAGAAGACCAGAAGCATAGAAAGAATCCTTACAACACCTGGATTTGTCATGAAAACCCAGGAACTGCTGAGTAAAATGACAGTGTCAGGAAACATGCAGAAGGTTAAATACTTCAGAATATATTCTTCAAATGTGATTGCGTTTCCAGTCCGACTCCACTCCCTATACATCAAGAATACAACACTAAAAACAGTTACTACATGTCATGATTCTCACACATTTTGCATGTAATTAAATTAGTTTTCATTTTTATCAAGCAAAAATATCTTAAGATATTCACTAAAGTTCCCACTTCAATTCCTATTCTCTCAGCTGAAGTAAAATGCAACTGTCTGTTGATATGGCTGTTGGACATAATTACATACAACTCTACTGCAGCAGAAGAATGCCACACTTCCCAGTGCCTAATAATTCTCATTATTCTGCTCTGGATTGTGTCCAAATCTCTTAGGATAAATTTAAGAAGGAGAATCCAAAAGTGGACAGCACATTTTTTTAAATAAAAATGATTTCTCTAACGAAAGTTTACTCTCCTTTCTGTCATGAGGACTTTAATCTGTTTGCAAGGTATGGTGAAGGGGATATTTATAACATCCCACTTTCTGAGTTTCCACATTCAGCTTTTCCATTATGGAATAGATAGCGAGCATATCTGTGCTTTATGCAACTGCCCCTAGAGCTCTGTTTAACTCACCACATCAGTTTGCATTAATTGATGAAAGAGTAAGAAGGACTGGAAAGTTGACAGTCCAGCATTTCCGAAGCTTGAAATTCCTTAGTCAGTAAATGCGTATCTCAAATTGGTATATTAGGTTATCAAAGAAATTTTGAAAACCTGGGGACTGAGAGTAAGCAAAATCTACACCTTGCAAGATTTATACTTGCATGCTAATGTATTCTTGGAAGAATTTTGGTCACAAGTTTCTATAGATAACGTTTTCTAGACAGGCTATTATTATGATTATTTTCCTGAAACCGTGGTGGATGATTTGTTTAGTTTTGACACAAGTTGGATTATTTGGATTCCACAATCCTACATTTTATATGCAGTACTGTATCTTCTTAAAACAAACTCAGTAAAGACAGATTTAATATGGATTTGCACCTCACAGTCTGTCAGCATTCTTGAATATTTTATTATCAGAACTAACAATAATAATTTTCCACGTCCCACGTTTATACTCGTGGTTCAGCAAAAATCACATTTAAGAATTATCCATACCTTTTAAAGTCAACATCTAAAAGAGAATAAAAAGAAGAAAAAAACAAAGGCATGATACTTTAGAACATGCAATTTGCCAGCTAGTGAATCATATATTCTCACATCCCTATGGCATGATAGACACAGGCCTATTCTACTTGATTTTAGGAAAATGCTTATGGGACACTGATGTTTTGAATTTGAACAGTTTTAAAACATTTACAATCAGTGCTCCTGCAGAGAGTATTTTTCTACTGAAATTATGTATTGCAGTTTGAAATAGTGTTTAGGAATAGAATGCACTAAGATGAGTTCAGGAGAACAAATACGATTATTTGGTTTTAGTTTCAGCTGGACTTCAGGCATAAATATGCTGACCATTGTAACCAAATTTGTATCAAAGACAGAAATTTTTGTTTTATAACCTCTTTAAAAGCCTATTCTCTGGTTGTAGTTACCAATCCCAATCTTCAGTAAAACATACTGGCATTGGAGGGGGATTCTAAGCAGGCTAAGTATCTTGGTCTTTGAGAAAACTGAAGACATAAACAAAAAAGCAAAGATCATAGAGATGAGAAAGTGTAGAAATATAAACATTACTTTTTAACTAACAGGCATATCTCATTTTCCCAAACTTTGGTTGTGCATTCATTGATCACCTCTTCAAATCATTTTGCAATATTATTGGAATATAAAGATAATATAGATTTCCTTTAATAAGGTTGATCAAAATTAGTTTTTGTTAGTTATAGAGGGAAATATGTTTCTTTCAGCTTTGTAACTCTACTGTTGATGACATATACTCATTTAGAAACATTATCAAATTGGAAAACCTCTATTAAAAAAAGAACTGTATTGATCAGACATTGATTAGAACTGAATGTCTTATTTACTATTTTGCACATTTGATGATTGGAAGAATTTTCTGGAGCTTCTGGCTCTGGATGTTTCCAACCTTTTTCTCCTTCAGCAGCCATACGCTCTTGGCTCTTATTACAATTACATCCCTGGCCATACAGGGTGCATTGGCACAGCGGGTGGTATGTGTGTTCTAGGAAACATACCTATGCTGAGATAGCTAACAACATATAACTATACATACCTGGACTACATAAATATATCCCATTAAATCTAAATTAAATGCATCCCCAACTCAATAGTCCTCTATCTAAATGGAAAAAAAATCCCGAGGCCACTCCAACAACATCAGATATGAAGGGAACTTACCGTAGAAGGAGAAAGTGTTCTTAACTGACTTCAGCTAAAATCCATATTTTGAAAAGTTCACAAATATATATAACCAACTCATTGCTAGGGTCTCCCCAAGGTTTTGGAAGGAGTCTATTTAAGTGAGAGCCCTGAAGCTTATGTTTCATTAATTTCATGGTAAATCTGTTTCTCTGCTGTATTTTATTCAGGAATTAAACAGTACAGCTGAAAGAGAAAGAGACAAATAAAGAATGAGATAATATAATTGATGAAGGGTGGGGGAACCAAACAGATAGAACAAGCATTGAGACTTGATAGAGTACAAAGAGCTTTCAGCTAGGAATAATATCAGTAACCATAACGATAATAGTAACTAAAAGTTTTGTGGCATCTACTTTGTGCCAGTGGGTTTTCTATCCCAGAGAAAAGGCTCTATAATTGTTATCTAAAGCTATAATCGTACCATGTTGAAAACTCTTAATCTGCCATTTTATAGGCAGAAAACCCCTGACTCATAATTGAGAGTAATTTTCAGTTTACTAAATCTGAACTCCTGGGGTGAACACCATCACATCCCCGTTTTAGCTCATAATAAAGTTGAGACTTGATTCTCACAGGCCATGTGACTCATGCCCAAGCCATCCTGTGAATCACAGGGCAGTGATGCAGAAAGCTTCCCAAGGAACCAAACGTATGGAGATGTAAGCAAGCAAGATTTGGACTCAAATTAGGGAAGCATTTATTTAATGCCTACCCTGTGATAAATTCTTCAACAAATACCACCTTAATAGACTTTGTGATAAGTACTTATGCAAATATTATCTTTATACTCCTCAAACAACAAATGAATCTCCATTATATATATGAAGTTCATAGAGACTTAACATTAAAACCAAATGGAGTAAACCTTTCAGTCAAGCTAGAATATTTTGAACATTTTTAGCAATTCCCATTTATAACTATAAACTTAATAATTATTTTAAAGTCAGAATGCTTTCAAAAGCTAGACAGTCATATGATGAACTTCCTTTTGGTCTTCTTATTATCTAGTTCAGGGCTGGCAAGCTTTCTGTGAAGGACCAAATATTTGCAGGCCAGATGGTCTCTGTTACCACTACTCAACTTATAGATGATGCAAAAAGAAATAGGCCTGTTCATGTTCCAATAAAGCTTTATTTCCAAAATAAGCAGGGAACAGACCAAATTTGGCTCATGGGCTATAGTTTGCTAACCCCTGTGTAGTTAATTCACTCCGAAATTTTAAAAATAATTGTTAAGAACATCAGACAATACCTATATTTTATGGGCAATTTAAGTGGTTTTTCAAGGGAAATTTTTACTATTATAGTTGTAATGGCCTGAGTGTTTAAGTCCCCCCAAAATACATATGTTGAAATCCTATCTCACAATGTTTAATAGTGTTAGGAGATGGGGGTGTGGCCTTTGGGAGGTGATTAGTCCTGAGGGCAGAGCTCTGGTTAATGGGATTTGTGCCTTATAAAAGAAGTTTGAGAGATACACCTTGCTTCTTCTACCGTGTGAAGACACAGTGGAGAGAAGGATCTTCCATGAGCCTGATCCTGGACTTCCCAGACTCTAGAACCCTGAAAAATAAATTTCTGTTGTTGCCATCTAGTGTATGGCATTTTGTTACAGCATCTTAAACAAACAAGGACAATGATATTTGCCTGGGCAGTCACTGGAGATCCTATTATTTAGTACATGTCACAACTCCAATGTTTGTAGATTATTTAGAATCCTTTAAACATAGTTAAGTTGCCCAAAAATGTTTCAAAAATGTTTCAAACATTTTTGAATTAAATTGACCCTAGAGGGATTAAGTAGTATAAAAAACCCACAAAGATACCTAGTGATTATATTCATAAAGCAAAGGTTTGGGAATGAGCAAACAAGTGGAACCACTGTTTTAAGCAATATGCCTTTCTCTAAAGATAGTGCAAATTGCATGAACTCAGATTTCTTTCTTAAATGGGAAATTGCTATGCTTAAAAAGCTTTATTGTTTGAACCAACAAACGTGGCTCAGGAAAAAGTGGCTCTGGCATTTTATTTGTTAATATTTTGCATATATTGAATTGGGTAAAGCATATATCTCTGTCTGCTGCTATGTTTCCCAGTTTTTCTCTTTGTTTTGTTTTGTTAGTTATTCAATAATGAGATTAGAGTGAGGACATGGCTGTGCTATCTGCTTAACTTAATAAACAGTGAGATAATTGTAAAGTTAGTTACTTCTTCTATTGCTATAAGTAAAACTCATGCAAAGTAAACATTCTCTCAAAACTTATAATTATTAAAGAAAAAATAATGTCTATAGAAACTTAAGTGTTCTAGTAAATAAAATAATATGAAATAATATGAAAGTTAGAAAAAAATCTCCCTTTAAATAGTGCAGAAAAACATGTTCCTTTGTTGATTTCTGTGCTCAGAACAACTAGCCCTGGATTAAAACAATGATAATGATAACAATAATTATAATGCTGTTCAATCTGCTATCAATATGGCTTTTATTTTGCAGATACTTGCTTGAGAACTAACTGTCCCTCTAATGCTAAATAGCAGGTAAGGACAAAACTCAAAGCCAGCTTAGCTATATCAATGATATTTTTACAGGTTAAAGAACTATTTACTAGCAATTGGATGCACATAAAATTGTTGCATAGCTTATAGTTCTTAGCATGTGATTTTAACAATAAATAAATGCTTTCCATTCAAGCAAAATTTGAAAATTTATTAGAAAAGCAATGCTAGGAAAAAGAATTACCTTTGCAACTATGAGCTTTTATGTATGTATCAGTCAAGGCTGCAGATGCTTAAGTCTCTTATACTCGTTAACTTTGAGGAAAACAGTTTATAACACCTATACGAAGAATTTACGTGCCAAATGATTCATGCATATCTTTCACAAACATAATAGAGTGATAGATTCAAGGGAAAGGGCTATCAAAATGTTCCATCTCATGGATTAAAATTTTAGGATTAATTTGATGTGCTACATACAATTTCAATATTCATAGAAACGCATGGGTTATTTATGGTATAACATCTTGCTGGGCAAATATATATAGCCTCTTCATGTTTTCTCTGCCATAATGAAAACGTAAACACATGCAATGGTATCTAAAGTTAATTGAAATTGCAAACCCCTATTGAAAGACATTGGTGGCTGGCATCTTGCCTGTGTATTAAAATTGTGAGGATGTCTATGGAAATCCCCTTCTTACACACTGCACCATCCTCCCTCTGCATGGGATTTATATTGGCTTTTAGTTTTCATTGTTGTCATTGTCCTGTTAAAATGTCACTTTCCAAAGTGCAGCATTAGACAGAGAATAGCTTCCAGAAATGACATTTCAAAAGTGCCCATATACCAGCATTTGGCTTCATTTTTTTTTCTTTTTTGAAGCAGAACGTCTAAGGCATGACATTCCCTAAAACTATAATTGTAAGGCAAAAGATATGGCAAAAAGTCGATAGCAAAATCACTTCCCTTCTCCCAAAAGGAAGTTCTCCTTTCCCAGATATTCAGATATTGGTCCTCCGGCACCAGGATAATATTGAGTGTTCACTGCATGAGAAAGGGAGGCATGGAACACAGGAGATACAGTGTCCCTAATGTTTACATGCTATGTAATTAGTGAAAAACAAAACTTAAAACTTCACTCCACCTCATTATGTTTGACTAGGTTTTGTTTTGAAACATAACAGATTTTACCCTCGTTAGAATATTTTCCTTATAACACCCATGTAATAGTATGGACACTGGTAAAATGTGCCTGGTTCTGCAAGCTCACCTACAATTGCTCATAAGCAGGCCCCAAACCCTTAGGAATTTAACACTATGGTACAGAATGGCCTCAGACCATTAAGGATTTGAAGGGGAATATTTATATGTTATGCCCCCTCCTCTGACAGAACTAGTTAGAATGCCATCAAATATAAAATCCCTGGAACCACTATACTATCATAAATGAACCATCACAAATGAAATCGAACTCATTTGAGCAGACACAGGACATTGTGTAACAGCAGCTACTGTGAAATGTAAAAATTTTCCCCCAATACCTTTCAACCAGCTGTGGAAATCAAGGCATTATGTTTTCAGTAATCTTTTTATTAATTTTTCATCAGCAGATTTAATTCAAGGTTCTCAGCCAGAGCCACTAAATTAATAAAAATAAAAGCCTTTGGACTAGAAGGAATCTGGAAGATCAAAGAAAGTCAATATCCCCTGACAAGGAGCAGACACCAACATCAGCCACTTAGTACATGGCAGTGTTAAAAATGTTAGTGCCGTGATAAATATTTAAATTTAACTTGTTCATGAAACTGATGAAAATGTAGAGCAGATAAAACGTCTCTTACTAGGAATACTAAGAAAAATATGAGATAAACTGGTACTAATCGAGAAAGATGCTGAAAGAAGTTTTGTATAGCAAAACTTAGAATTCAGAATTTTTAGGTTTTGTAGTACATTTAGGATGATATATTTAAAATGTTGGGGGAATAGGGGATAAGGATAGATTGGAATAATAGAAAGGAATATGAATAAAGATGTTATAAAGAATGTTTATAAAGGTTTTTGCAGAAAATACATTGCAATGTAATGTCTCAGAGATACATTTCCAAATGTAAAAGCCAAACTAACTAAAACAAACAAACAAACAGTAACAACAAAATAATGGATAACTAATGGATTAAGTAACATGTCATACTGAATTACCATTGGCTGGTAAAATTAATGTTTTCTAACCATTTCCAAGTCTGCAGGGCTTTTAATCTGTTTTTATTGTATTAACCTCCAAAAAGTAAAACACTAATAGCAACAACAAAAGGATGAAATATATCCTTAGAAAGATTTTTTTACAATAATGGAATTTTCATATGTGCTCCCAAATGTGGTGACTTCAATTCAGATTGTGCTTATTACCACTGTAAATAATCATTTCAGTGATCCTACTATGCATGCAATGGGGCTATAAGAAAGTACTATAATGCTAAATTACTGTTAAAGTCTTTTCTTATTTTTTCTATTCTTATTATATTGTTATTACGGGTTAAGAAAAGCAAATGATTCCTTAATAAATGAAACTTACAAGGGTTCATTTTTGGTTTTGATTTTATTATATATATGTATGTAGTAAGCAAGGTTGGCAAGAGTTTTGATTTCTCTCCTTTCACCTACTGGAGAAAATGCTTAAATGAGCTAAAACTGTGAGAAGGCAGAAAAATCAACGGAAGTAGAATATCTTGATAACCATGGGCAGTCAAAATGACCCTATTGGTCAACCCAGTGATACTTTTTTTTTAAGTTTAATCAAACCAAAATCATTCTTTTGAAACTTTTTTTCCCAGGAAACTTCTCCTAAAAATATTTTAATTCATTTCCAAATTGAGAATCTTATAGCACAGCTATTTATATTACCTTTATTTTTTTGAAAGTATGAAGTTACTGTCTTTGCACTTAAATTTATGCCAAATGGAAATAGAATTGGATTAAAAACAGTTTACTTCACAAATTTTTTGGCTTCATATTACATTTCTAATTAAAATCCCAGTATGCTATTTGTGTAAACATGACCTAAATTTCAGTGTGCTCTTTAAATTTTTAATGAAGAACATACTTTTAGTGTCTATCTCGGAATAGTTCCTTATTTCGTTTACTATCAGAGCAAGAAAAAATTTTGAAAAGAACAAGCACATTCACAGAGTTTGCTGTTTGTAAAGGTGAAATTCAAATCCAGATAGCACAGATCCTCAGGGATGTCTGAACAGAGCAATGAAGATTATGGCATTTGTGGACTCTTAACTTCTGACTCTGGTGTAGTTTGGGTGTTTAAAATAAACGTAGTCTACTTCAGTGGGCTTCAGACATAGCTGTGTCTCTCTCACATATTCATTCATATTTAGGAGGTACATATTGAACAATGGCTAGGGAACAAAGCAATGTAAAGAATAAAGGGGAAATTGCGGATCGCAATTCATGATTCCATAGGGCAAAGCAGAACAGTGCAGCTAAAAGATGGAGGGTGACAGGTGAGTCTTTTGAGGAGATAAACAAACAATTATGGAGTTACAAGATCAGAGTTCTTACTTGAAGAAATCTTATGTTTATGGCAGTGATTGAGTTAAGCAGAAATATGAGATATTGTGTATTTAATCTCAACGGTGTCTTGGCAATAGTGAGCATTAGAGTCTAGAGCTATGATACTGAAACCCTCCCTCACTGGCTGAGAAACAACTTGGCAAGAGATCCTGTATCTGGTGTTATAATCTGGCTATGTTCAGGAAAAAAGATAACTAGACACAATAAACACAGTAAAAATAGCTGAAGAAACTAAATAAGCATGATAATTAGTAGATTCATTACCTGATGCAGCTAAACTTTTATTCCTCTTTCTTCATGAAATAACATACCTAGGCTATAAATAGAATTGTTTCTCCATATAATTATTTTTTTAAATGCTTAATATGTTACATTTGACTATGTTGCTCTTACTCATTTTTGGGCTGATGCTGAATATTTCTAACCTTGAGTGGAGTACACAGCAAGAGTAGGTGTATAGGCTGGGCCAGTTTCCAGAATAAGTGGAAGTGCTTATTCTTCTAAGTGCTTGTAAGATATTTATTTCCATGAAGCTCAAAGTATATTGTGAAGTTTGGTAAGACTATAAAATCTATAGCAAGCCTCTGAATTAGAACAGATGTTCCTCTGATTTTATTCTCTTGTTAAGAAATGGCTCTTGATTAACTAATGGATCCTGATGGAGATGGTATCCCATGATTTTTGACCATGGGAACCAAGCTGCCATCAACAGTTCTTATTTTCTCCACTGACCCATCGATTGAGTATAATCAACAGGGCTCAATCTTTAAATGAAACTATATGTGAGGAATGGGCCTGAGCAGGTACTGAAGTCATATGTATATGTCATGATACGTAGCTCACATTGTCACCTGGCCTACTGCTGCCACAGTGTTGACTTTCTTTCAATATACCCTCATCATCTCATGGAGAGTTCCTTGTAAATAAATGTTAGAAAAAAGGTGCAACCCTGGTTAATACATAACACAGCATACAGTGTAGACACTAGCCTACTGTATGGCCAACACTTTACAGTAGCATTCAAAAATATCATAGACAGAAAATAAAGATGTTAAAATCTCTCATGTGCTAAACCTCAAGCAGTTGTTTTTCACTTCACCAGTAAGAAAGTCAGCATGTTAAATCTAGAGCAATTTGTGGAGGGAGGTTAAATGGTCAAGGGTTTTGTAGGAGATAGAATGAATTATTGGTGAAAAGACGTTTTGGGAAAGATTTATATGAATGACCCTTTCAGAATGGGCCAAGAGTGTGAGAATATATCTAGTTTGTGAATGTTCATCTTTAGCTCTAATCACCACAATAGATTATTTTTTAAAGACTTTATTTTTAAGAGCAGTTTTAGGTTCACAGTAATATTAAGAGGAAGGTACAGGGATTTCCCACATACCCTCTGCCTCCACTCATGCCCAAAATCTCCCATTATCAACATCCTCAACCAAAGCAGTACAATTGTTACAAGTGATGAACCTATTTGACACATCATAATTACCCAAAGTCCATAGTTGACAATAGAGTTTACTCTTGGTGTTGCACATCCTGTGGGTTTAGTTATAAATATAATGATATGTATTCACCATTATAGTATCTTATGGAGTATTTTCACTGCCCTAAAAATCCTTTATAATCCACATATTCATTCTTTCCTCCCCATGGCAACCACTGATCTTTTTGCTGTCTCCATAGTTTTGACTTTTAACAGAATGTCATATATTTGGAATGATACAGTATGTAGTTTTTTTTTTTTTTTTCAGATTGGCTTTGTTCCCTTAATAATATGCCTTTAAGTTTCTGCCATGTCATTTCATGGCTTGATAACTCATTTCCTTTTTAGTGATGTATAATATTCCATTGTCTAAATGAACCACAGTATATTTATCCACAGTATATTTATGTACTGAAGGTCATTTTACTTGCTGCCAAGTTTTGACAATTATTAATAAAGCTGCTATAAACATCCATGGGTGGCTTTTGTGTGAACATAAGTTTTTGATTCATTTGAACAAATGCCAAGGAGTGTGATATAACTGGATCATATGATAAGAGTACGTTTAGTTTTATAAGAAACTGCCAAACTATCTTCCAAAGTGGCTGTACCATTTTGCATTTCCACCAGCAGTGAATGAGCATTCCTGTTGTTCCACATCCTTAGCACATTTGGTGTTGTCAGTGCTCCATATTTTGGCCATTCTAATAGATGAGTAGTGATATAACATTGTTGTTTTAATTTATATTTCGCTGATGACATATGATATGAAACATCTTTGCATATTTTTTTGACATTTGTATATATTCTTTGGTGAGCTGTCTGTTAAAGTCTTTGGCACATGTTTTAATCAGGTTATTATTTTCTTTTTATTGAGTTTAAGAGTTCTTTGTATATTTTGGATAACAGTTAGTTACCAAACGTGTCTTTTGCGAATATTTTCTCCTAGTCTGTATTCTCATTCTCTTAGAATTATCTTTCACAGAGCAGAAATTTTTAATTTTAAAGAAGTTCAGCTTATCGATACCTCATGGTTTGTGCTTTTGGTGTTGTATCTAAAAAATCATCACCATATCCAAGGTAACCTAGTTTTTCTCCTATGTTTCCTTCTAGGAGTTTAATAGTTTTACGTTTTACATTTAGGTCTCTGATTCATTTGGGGTTAATTTTTTTTTTAGGGTGTAATGTCCATATCTAGATTCATTTTTTCACTTGTGGATGTCTACTTGTTACAACATCATTTGTTGAAAAGATTATTATTTGCTTCATTGTATTTTCTTTAATCCTTTGTCAAAGATCAATAATTTGTAATTTATTAACAATTTATGGCCTTCTATTTTTTTCTTAGTTAGCGTGGGTTGAGATTTACTCATTTTATTGATCCTTTTAAAGAGCCAGCTTTTGGTTTCATTGATTTTCTCTATTAATTTCTTGTTTTCAATTTCATTGATTTCCAATTTAATTCCCGTGATTTGTTTTCTTCTGCTTAATTTGGATGTAAATTGCTCTTCTTTTGCTAGTTTCCTTAGGTGTAAACTTAAGTTACTGATTTTAGGTCTCTATTCTGTTCTAAAATATGTATTTGATGTTATAAATTTCCCTTTAAATACTGCTTTTGCTATATCCCATAAATTTTGATAAATTGTGTTCTCATTTTCATTTAGTTCAAAATACTTACAAATTTCTCTTGAGATTTCTTCTTCAACCCATATGCTATATATAAGTGTGTTATTTAATCATGTATTTTAGCATGTTCAAGTAATCTTTCTGTTATCAATTTGTCATTTAATTCCATTGTCTGAGAATAGACACTGTAAGATTCATATTTTTTAAATTTCTTAAGGTGTGTATCATGGCCCAGGATTGGTCGATCTTGGTGAATGTACCATGTGAGCTTGAGAATAATGTATGTTCTGCTGTTGTCGAATGAAGGAGTCTATAGATGTCTATTATACCCAGTTGATGATGGTGTTACTGAGTTCAACCATGTCCTTACCGATTTTCTGCTTACTTTATCTGTCCATTTCTGAGAAAGGGGTGTTGAAGTCTGCAGCTATGATGGTGTATTCATCTATTTCCCTTTGGAGTTTTATTAGTTCTTACCTCACATACTTTGATGTTCTCTTGTTAGGCACATACACAAAATTGACCCCTTTATCATTATGAAATGTTTTTTTTTATCACTGATAAGTTCCCTTGCTTTGAAGTATCCTCTATCTGAAATTGATACAGATATTCTTGCTGTCTCTTGATTAGTATTAACATGGTATATTTTTCTCCACCCATTTACTTTTAAGCTATATGTGCTTTTATATTTAAAGTGGGTTTCTTATAAACAACATAATCTGTGCCTTTTTTAATCCACTCTGACAATGTCTGTCTTTAAATTGGTGCGTTTAGATCATTGATTTTTTTTTTTTTTTTTTTTTTGAGATAGGGTTTCACTCTGTCACCAGGCTGGAGTGCAGTGGTACCAATATAGCTCACTGCAACCTCCAGCTCTTGGGCTCAAGGCATCCTCCTGCCTCAGCCTCCCAAGTATCTGGGATTATCATGTCACAATGCCGGCTGATTTTTGTATTTTTTGTAGAGACAGGCTTTCGCTCTTACTCAGCTTGGTCTCAAACTGGTGGGCTCAAGCGATCCTCCTTCCTCAGCCTCCCGGAATGCTAGGATTACAGGCGTGAGTTACCACACCCAGCCTAGACCATTGACATTTAAAATGATTTTTGATATATTTGAATTCATATTTACCAAATTTGTTACCATTTTCTATTTATTGTCCTTCCTTATTACTATTTTGTATTCCTTTTTTTTCTGCCTTTTGTTGTTTTAAATTAGCATTTTATGATTCCATTTTCTCTCCTTTTATAGCGTGTTAGCTGTACTTCTCTTTTTACTTTTTTTAGTGGTTGCCCTAGGGTTTGCAATGTACATTTACAGCTAATCCACGTCCACTTTTAAATAACACTATACCACTTCATAGGTATACGAGTACCTTATAATAACAAATTATTCTGGTTTATATCTTTTGTCCCTTTACCACTACCAAGTCATTGATTTTACTTATATATTAGCATACATATATATCTATAAAATACATTATTGCTGTTATTATTTTGAACAAACTTATCCATTAGATCAATAACATCCATCCCATAAAGCACTTAGCACAGTGTCAGGAACGTAAGTGCTTAAGGAATGTTAGTCATTGTCACAACATTATCCTCAGACATCCATTATTGTTATGTACGACACATTTGGTCACACTAAATGTTTTCCATACTGTATTTCCAATGATGCCAGTAGTGTTTGGATAGTAAAGGATCCCATGGTCAAGTGCACTTAGGGGAATATTTCATTCTAAACATCTTTCTTGGAGATTCACAACACAGATTTAGCATATTAAAGACTCTGAGTAGTACTTTGAATAAAAAATGAAAAACAAACTCTTTATGTCCAATAGTTAAATATTCATAAAGAAGGTCTTTCCTTCCTCTCATCCTCCAAAATCTTTTTCCATATAACTTCTCATTCAGATATATATCCCTCAGCTCTTACAGCATGGTGGCTACCTTCTAAGAGGGAGTATTTCAGGAGAACATATCCTAGGTGTGAACTCTTAATAAGCCTCAACTTGTATCAAGCTTGCTAAGGTCCATTGGCCAAAACATATCACTTTGTCAAGGCTAGCACTGATGTGGCAGAGGGCTACACAAAGGCATAAATAGCAGGAGGAGTGCGGAGGCCAAAGCAACTCCATCTTATGCTAATCTGCCATGTTGACTTGTGAATAATCCCTGTTCCTGGAATGCCTCTAAGATTTCTACTTTATCTGCTGTTATCTTAAATCCTGCCTTTAGGCCAAAACAACTTTGACCTTAAGTCACACCCTTAGGTATGTTCACATAGCATTCTTGCCTTTCCCTGAGGAGTCAACTTTAATTGTCCTAAACATTCCTTTCCTAGAGTACAGGAGGCCTGGATCTGGGGGGAAATGGAGTGGGGGTCCACCATCTCCTCTGGGGGCAACCTGGGACATGGCTTCTGTTCGTAATTCCCTATTAAATGTTTCTTTCTGAGAAAATGACTGTGTCATCCTCTTTCTTCTGCTTACCGCAGAACATGGTGTCATTTGTTGTAGGCCATAAATATACTAATAATAGTCTACCACACATGGAACAAAAGGTCCATGATATGTTAGGTAAAAAATAATCAAGTTTTGGTGGAGTGTGATTCCATTTTTTTTTTGGTAAAAAAATCAAAACACAAATCGACTATGTGTGTGTGTGTTTTGGTTAGACAGATTTTTTCGGGGGGGGGCTGAGCAGCTATCTATATCTCTATCTATACATTATTGATATTATGTGTTTGGTTGAACAGATATCTTTTGTTTTGGTTATATGCTCAACCAAAACAAAATAATCATATCAGTTTGAATACATAAGCACTTATGAAGACCTAGATATATTCTATTAATATTAAGCCAAAAAATTTTAAAAATTTGCAAAACTGTGAGACAATGCCACTCTTCTCACTAATTTCTTTTGTTTAAAAAACATGTTATTTTTAATAAAAATATGTTATTTATGTTGACATGTAGTAGATTTGTTTTTTTAAATGAATAAATATTTAAAATTTGTCAAAATTTCAGATATAATATTAGTAAATATAGCCAGTGTAAAGAAAACTTCTTTGGGGTTCTCAATAATTTTTAAGAGTAACGAGTTTTCAGAACTGCTGATTATATAGTGGATGTATACAAAAAATTTGAAATAAAACATAATTATCAGTGTTTTCTTTTTATTTTGAAGCATGGGACAGCAACAGTGAGAAGAATGAACATTTATTTTAATTATATGGAAAATATTTAAGCATAGCAATTTTTTTGAAATCTCCAGTAAAGAAAAATATTAGCAGAGATGGGAGGTTAATGTTCTTAAATAAAGGTTTTGTTTTACTTTGAATTTTTACTTCTTTGATGCTCTTTCTTTATTTATGTAGATCTGAGTTTTTGACCTGTATCATTGTGCTCCTCTCTAAAGAATTTCTTTGAACATTTCTTGCAAGCCCATTCTACTGGCAACAAATTCTCTCAATTTTTGTTTTTCCAAGAAAGTATTTACTTTTGAATAAACACTATTACTTCAATTTTGATGGATATTTTTCAGGGTACAGAATTCTATGCTACTTTTTTCATCTCCCAACACTTTAAATATTTCATTCTACTCTCTTCTTGCTTGCATAGTTTCTGAGAAGTTGCGTATAATTGTTTTATTTTATTTTTAAAATTATTTTTTATTTTTAATTATTATGGATACATAATGGTTGTGAGGTGAATGTGATATTTTGATACAAGTGTATAATGTCTAATGATCAAATCAGGGTATTTGGGATATCCATTACCTCAAGCATTTATCATTTCTTTGTGTTAGGAATTTGAATGTTACTAACCTATTAATAATTCTTGCCTTTGTTTCTCTATAGGCAAAGTATTTTTTTCCTCAAGTTTCTTTCAGGATTTTTTCTTTATCTTTGATTTTATGATGTTTGAAAATGATATGCCCACGTGTAGTTTTTTTATCCTGCTTAATCATCTCTAATTTATCCTGTTTGGTCATCCTGGATCTGTGGTTTGGTGTCTGATATGAATTTTGAGAAATTCTCAGTAATTATCATTTCAAACGTTTATTCTCTTCCTCTTTTCCTCTCTTTCTGGTATTCCTATGACACATTACTTATGCCTTTTGTAATTGTCCCCCAGTCTTGGATATTCTGTTCTGGTTTTTTTTTCTCTTTGTTTTTCAGTTTTCAATGTTTGTATTGATATAAACTCATCAGACATTATTTCTTCAGCTGTGTCCAGTCTATTAACCCCATCAAAGGCATTCCTCATTTTGGTTACAGTGTTTTTTGATCTTGAGCATTTCTCTTTGGTTCTTTCCTAGGATTTTCATCCCTCTGCTTACATTGCCCGTATGTTCTTACATGCTGTCTACTTATCCACTGGAGCCCTTAGCATATTAATCAAAGTGGTTCTAAATTCCTGGTCTGAAATTCCATTAACCCTACCATGTCTTTTTTCTGATGCTTGTTCTGTCTCTTCAAATTGTGGTTTTGTCTTTTTGGTATGCTTTACCACTTTTTTCTTAATAGTCAGACATGATGTGCTTGGTAAAAAGAACTGCTCTAAATAGACCTTTAGTAATATGGTGGTAAGTTGTGGAGGCAGGGGAAGCATTTTTGTCCTATGATTACAGTTAAGACTTCTATTGAGCCTTATGCCTCTGGATTGCGAACTTCACAAGTGCTTCTCAGTTTTTTTTATCCCTCTGCAGGTAGAACAGAATGGCTAGTGTAAGCTGGAGTTGGGTGATAGGATGGGCTTGCTAATACACTATCAAACAGAGAAAAATAAACCATCCAACAGAAAGAAAGAGGAATAAATTCATAGCACATAACTGCCCTTTTGAAGGGAAAGATCACAGCACAACAGCCCCTTGTCTGATTAACCACCTGGGGCTCAACTTGTTGTCTTTAAGATTAACCACCTCAAGTTTCTCTAAGAATTTCTGTTAGCAACCTTGAATAACCCAGAGCAGACAGCAGCGTGGGAGCTCACCATCTCAGTTCCTGCCAGACCACATTTCAAGGACACTGACAAGGCAGCCTCACAGAGAAGGACAAATAAAAAAGGGGAAAACAAACATAGCCGCTTCACAAGCCCTCTTGTTATCAATCTGCCACAATAAACTTTTTTTTTACCCTTTAGCCCCATAAAAATCCCAAGCCACTTTTGCTTGGAGCTGACACTTCTCCTTTCTTTCTCTTGTGTCAAGCCCTTCCCACCTTTGGGAAACAAAATAAACTTCCTTTCTTTAAAACTATTCTAATCTTTGTTTCAATAATTCTTTCTCATCCTGAACTGTGAGTTCCCACCCTAACATTGGATATTTCCCTTCTTCCATGTGGAAGACTAGAGGAGCAGGAGGTAGGCATTTCTCTTCCCCCAAGAAATTTGAAAATACCTCAGCAGGTTTATCTTTGGTTAACTAGTTTCTCCTGAGGGAAGGCCTTGTAAAGACAAACAGAATTCTGTGTTGTATTTTAAAGTGGTTTATTTTCCCATTCCCCTGCTAGATGGATATACATGGGGATTTATCTCTGGTATTTATTGTGGGAACATTGTCAAACTCCTGGAGTTAAATCTCACAATATTGTGAGGTTCTCCCTACGACTGGGTCTTGCTGTGGCTTTTAACTCTCAGACTTGTCCTACTTGAGCCTCCAGCAATTCATCAATTATAGATCAGGTTTTCCTATCCCAGCACTAGTTCCCTGGGGGTTTCTGCTCATGAGTTTCTGCTCTGGTAAGCCAAGGCTCCCTTATTCTCCAATCTTGGGGGCAGCATTTTACTCTGCAACCTTCACTCTCCTATGGACCCAGTTGTTGATTTTTTACTCTGTTCAGCTTTTTACTCATTAGGAGGCAACTTCCAAGTTCCTTATATGTGGGATCAGAAACCAGAAATCTCCAGAAGATTTTAATTCTCAAGTGTAAAAGGTCAATGACTCTGAGATTGTTAAGTCAGAAAACTCAATGTTCTCCCAATGGAATCAACAGGAAAAAGAGGCCGTGAAGGAGAAAGAAAGCATGAGCTGTGAATAGATAGCCATCTCCTTAGCAAAGCTAGACTGACTTTCATTACTAAGTGCAAAACTGATGCTAAATGTCATTAGGAGCAAACAAATTTACCCTCCAATGTGATTTCACAACTGTATAATGGATATGATAGTAATCCTACTGAATAGGGTATGAAAGCAGTGCCTGGCATGTGGTATAAACAGATTATTGTACCTATTCTTACCACAATGACTACAGGTGTGCATGCATTATATTGGACCTCTTATATGTGGTGGAGTAACAATTTATCCTTGATAAAATAAATACCTACTGGCTGGGCATGGTGTCTCATACCTGTAGTCCCAGCATTTTGGGCTAAAGTTGGAGGATTGCTTGAGGCCAGAATTTTGTGACCAGCCTGGCAACATAGCAAGATCATGTCTCTACAAAAAATTTTAAAAATTAGCTGGGTGTGTTGATGTGCACCTATAGTCCCAGCTACTAGGGAGGCTGAGGCATGAGGATCACTTGAACCTAGGAGTTCAAGCCTGAAGTGAGCAATGATCATGCCATTGTACTCTAGCCTAGGTGACAAAATGAGATCCTATCTCTCTAAAAATATAAATACTTATTAAGTTCATTTTACTTGACCATGTTCCTTATGCTTCTGCTAGCACTACCACCTGTGGGCTTAGCAAACACCTTACGTTATTAAGGTAAAATAGTTTCTGTGCTATAAAAAAGATGAATGTATTAATGAATCCATTGCTTCCTGATACCTCCACACTGAGTGGGAGAAGTTAATGGATGTCCTAAGCACACATTCAGACAGGACTTAATAACAAGACACAAATTCCATAAAAATATAGATTTTGGTTATGAGGCACACTAAAGAATCTCTCAACCAACTGAACTGATGGTTACAGGAAAAGATGTGAAATGGATAGTGGAGTAGGAAAGTTGTAATGCTACTTTTGGCTTAATGACCAGTTTTAGAAAGAGGAATGTAGCCCCTAAATGATTTCCATTTTTTTCTTCCTTCCTTTTCCAAAATTAACTGCAAACACTTTTGGTGGTATTAACCTTTAAGATTTTGGTTATAGATTGCCATATATACATGAAGAGTCCCAGGCATGGATGTAGCTGCTGATGTGAACCTTGTGTACCCCTCTTTGAGGAGCAGGTGGGTCATGTCCCATTACCCCAGAGTTATTTAGGCTACAGCATAGTTTTGGATATATAAGAAAGAAGGAGAATGATGTATATAAATATTTAGAGGTCAAAACAACAACATGCAACATTCACTTGTATTTGATTTTGTCTTATCAGAACCTTAACTAGCTTTCAATTTTCAATAATTCACAATTGTGTGAATTTTGAGAAAGGCAGGGTTCTAGCTTCTGTTATAAAAGCCAAAGGGGGCCAGAACTGTCTTTCAGCTACTGTGAGCTCAAGCACTGGATTGTGGCCTTGTCTCAGTCAACCAATGGCTCCCAACAGACTTTGGTGCTAGTGTTAGTGAAAGAAAGTCTTAGGACATTTCACAGAAGTATTGTTTATTGAGGGGGGTCAGCATCCTCTGAATGACAGATCACTCAATAGAACAATCCCAATGACATAATCTCCATCAGACTGTTCCTAGGTTGTGAAGATGGGCATATTTTTGGCTGCCTGGCTTCACTTGGTTTCTTCCCATATTTTCAGCCTGGTTCTCCAAGATTCCCCTGCTGATTCTTGAGCTATGTAATATTGTTGCATTAAGTTTACTTTCTGCTTAAGTCAACTAAAGTTGATTTTGCTTGTTACTAATCTTCATTAGTAAAGATGTCACATGGAATAAAGCCTATGAAGAGTCTGGCACCTGGCAAGCATGCTGTAAGTGATAGCTCTTACTCCACTCTTTTGATTTCCCTTTGACACTATGGAAATTATGTATAGCTCTGGTAACAATAACATATTCAGTTAAGGTAATGCTAAAACTCTAACAAAAGAGTACAAAATATATAATTGTCAATATATGATATTTTATTTGTAACTCACATATAGTTCAAAATGGTTGTTTTTGATCTATAGCTCTTCCCTAACCAGTGACTGAAGAACCCAGAATTCTTCTGTTATAGCTCTGCCAACTTTAACACATGGTTTTAAGGGTTCTGAGCTTGTCTACATCGCTGGTGGGATGAGACACAGCATGCAGCTTCCCACATGGGAAGTTTCCATGACCTGGAAATATTGCAAGTCACTTCTGCTTCCACTCCCTTTTCTGGAACTCAGTGACATGACCACACAAAAATGCAAAGGTAGCTGAAAAATGCTGTCTATTCAACATCTTAAAGGTAGAAAAACAGAGCTGACAAAGAGCTAATATATCCCTGTTACAAATAATAATCATCCTTTTATAATTTCTAGGAATCAGTAATATACTAATCAGTTTATATAATCTAACTCATTAAATCATCATAACAACAATAAGAAGTAGGCGCTATTTGGCCTACTTTATACATGATGGAATTTAGGTGTAGAGAATTTAATTTGTTTAAGATTGTATAGCTTTGTATTAGGAGAACTGAAAAATTCACATAAATGATTCTGCCTGAAAAACTGATGCTTGTTACACTGAGACACTATTTTTTACTTTTCATCAAAGCTATGACAGCTATCACATCAAATAGGTTTGAAAACAAGACCATAATTGAATCAGCATTATTCTTGACCTAAACTTTTTACCAATAGTCACATGGTGAAATATTCAAATAATATATTTCTTTTTAAACTTTATAAAAAATAATTATTTGGACTGGAAACACATAAACTGTCAGATGCTGGCATGGATGTACATCTCCCATTTTTGTTATCTTATTTTCAACATTTGAGTTACTCCGTAGTAGAAATCACTTAACATATGACACTTAAAAATCCGATATTTAGTTTTAGGTCTAAAAATTAATTAGTTTATATTTAAGGTATGGCAAATTGAGAAAAGAGCATCAGGAAAATCCTGATGATTTAAGTTATACTATTTCATGGGGTAAAAGTACAAGTACAAAGATATAATATAGTCAGCCCTGTGTATCCATGGGTTCCACATCTGTGGATTCAACCCACTGTGAATCAAAAATATTTGAAAAAATTATTTTTCACCTATACTGAACATGTACAGACTTTTTTCATTATTCCCTAATCAATACAGTATATATTGACATGGCATTTACATTGTATTAGGTATTATAAGTAATATAGAGATCATTTCAAATATAAGGGAGATTGCACAGGTTATATGCAAATATTACACCATTTTATATCAGGGACTGATATAAAATCTGCATATTTTGGTATCTGAGGGAGGGCCTGGAACCAATTTCAAAGGGATATTGAAGGACTGTATTACTTCTTTCTAACCTCCCACCAAGACTGGCCATTTGCTTGAGAAAGCTGCTTTTCTTAGGAATTTATTTAATGGTGTATTGGAGTCAATTCCTTAGAATGTAGAATATAGAGGTTTTTTTTCATTTACTGGATAATTATAACTTTTATTTTTCCGCTGTTTTAACAAAGAAAGATGAACACATCATTCACATCCACAAAAGAAAAACATGGTAAAATTTTAAAAAGACTCAAAAATATAATTTTTTCATAAAATATAATGCTCATTTTGTGAAAGGAAAGAAAGTCTACAGAGTTACAGCCCAGTGAGAATATTTTAAATGGATTTTTATTCAGAAACAAAGGCTCTTTACAGAACACATTTTCTGAATGGCAATTGAAGCTTACATGGGATAAATGTAAACTGTCTCTGAAAGAAATATCTGATAAAGGAATAAGTCTTATTACTCATGAAGCAGAAGGCATAATATAACCCCAGTGTCTTCAATTTAAAATAACATATTTTCAGCAGACTTCTTCAAGCAATAGATCAGAAAGTAATAGAGTTCTCCCAAATACAGATATTATAAAAATCATTTTATGAAAAGACAGCATTTTTGAGGAGCAAAGTTTTCCATTCACTTTCTTTCAGTTCCTAGTTTACTTTGCAAACTCTGAAATCTTGCAAGTTGAAGGGAATTTATATGCAAATACCATAGATCTTTACAACCAGACTTTAAGAAAATGAGTTGTAAGACTTTCTTTTTTATTCATTCAGAATCATCACGTGCTTTTCTTTCTCTATGTAATTAATAGAGGAAATTATAGATTTCCATTTTATTTATTATCTTGAAATCACTTTCTTACTTCTAGAGCTATCTTTGTGGTAGGGCTATCCATTGTCTGTAAAGAAGAGACTATCCAGAAGCAAAGAAGAAACTGAAATAATAACCAATCCACAGTTTTTTATTCCAGTTTTTTTTCTACTATGAAATAAGTAAATTATTTTTCATCTAGAGCCAAAATCTCTACCTCAATGATTGGAATTTCCTGGTTAATTTGAAGGCCTTTATGTGATTATGTTTCTCAATTATTAATTTCCTTTTGTGTTGGAGAAGGATGATACACCAAAGATAGGGTTTAAATGCCATTTCCCTAAGTCTGCTTATGGGATTACTGTCAACAGACACGCACACACACACAAACACACATAAAAACACCCACAAACACACACAGGTTATGATCTCAAATTTAGGGGGAAATGACACTTCTACTACTATGATCTGTGGTAAGGATTGGTGCTGTCATATGTAAAGCATTTGTTGCCACTGCTTACTGAATGCTGATGAAAATCTAAATTTTGTCTTTATATCTGTTGCTGCAGACTGTAATAAAAGGGAAAGTAACCCAGCATTTTAGTGATTGTACTGTGGGTTGTGGCTCTCTATAATACCTCCAATTCTTCCTAAGGTTACTGTAGACCTTGAAAATATAACTATTCAGATAGATATGGCAAACTCCAGAGGTGGATAATAAGTTTTCATTGCTCTTTGCTTTATTTGAAGGCTGAGCCATCTGCTTGAATAATGTTAGGTTTGTATGGACCAATTTAAAATCAAGAGGCATTGCTCAAGATTTTCATTAAAGCATAACCTTGTAATAAAAAGTACTCCACTGAGGTCCACTTTGTATCTGGCACACTTTATGTGGCCTTTATCTGACTAGATATTGACAGAAAATTTGAATGAGAAATGATGTCTAGGAGTTTATTAGTCAGTAACAAATGAGCTTTTGCAAAATGCCAATATGTCATCAACACCTTAACAAAAATTAGTTTGTTGGATGTATCAAGTTACTCACTAATTTTCACTTTCAAAACTCCCAAGAGCTCAATAATTATGTAGTTCCTCCTTCTTAGAAATTGTAATTCTCAAGGTTAAGAGGCTTCTCATAGGTCACATGATTGTCTTGAGCCTGCAGAATCAGCTCCAAAATGTACAGCTGCAGTGGTTCCAGTCAAAGAGTACCCACTACACATAGGATGATGGCTTGTCCTCACTCTACACAGTCCCAGAAAAAGGAGTCCTGGGAGATTATGCAAGAGAATTGGCCAGTGTGGCACTCATACTCTATGGGTCACCAAACATAATCTCAAGAACTATTTCATATAAAATTTTTAACTTTGTTGTATGTGACACCATGTTTGTAACACCTCAAGCCATGAACTCCCCACCTACCCCTTCAAGCAGAAGGTGGACCAGGCAGGTGTTTGGCCAAACTTATCCTGGTTGTTTTGTCCCTTGTAGCCCCCTTTCCTTTAATGTATCAATGACCACTTGGGGGAAGAGAAACTATCATTATCAAGGTTGCTTTATAAACTCACACTGAACAAAGTATAATCTATATTTTTTTAAATATTAGCGGGACAAGTTTTTTGGTTTTTATGCATGCATTTAAAAATCCTTGCTAACATTAGATCTGCTCTATCTGTATTATCATCTAGGACTCATTTATATAATGAAAAAGAGATCACTCCCGAGGAGGCAGTGGAGATGACAACACCAAGAGCTGCTATGAATATTTGTATCGAAGTCTTTATAGGAAGATATGTTTTCATTTCTTTTGAGTAAATACCTAGGAGTAGAATTACTGAGCCCTACGGAAGGGGAATCATCAAAAAACTGTCCAAGGTGAGCGTTATCTTTGAACATTTTCCTATATCCTTAAATAATTTTTATAGCACATTTTGAGGCATTAAATCTTGTGGTTATTTCACAATTTACTAATCTATTCCCCAGTGACTGGATATTCAGGTTAGTGCCATAGTTTAACCTACTAAAGTATATCAGCAAAGAATAAATTATTAGTAAAGCTTTTTATACATCACTGACTACTTCTTTAAAATACATTACTATATGTGAATTATTAGCATTGTTGTATCAATGAAGTTATATGTTTTAAGACTCTTCTTATATAGTGTCAAATAGATTTTCTGAAAGATTGCAAAAATGCATACTTTCAATGAGTGACAGGGAATATCTGTATTAAACTTTTACACCCACCCCCAACTTTACTTCTCCATTTGATAGGATTTCAGAATTAAAAGGAACCATGGACTTCCTCTAGCTTAATTCTTTACATGTTCTTTGAATATTCTCTGTAACATACCTGGTAAGTGTTTCTTCAGGGTCTGCGTAGATAAAGCATTATATATGGCTTTAGTCTATTGTTGGACCTCATTAGTTATTGAAAAGTGTTTCCTTCCACTAATATGCCTCACTTTAGCATCTCCCACATTTTAGCAAGTATCAGATGCATAGAAACCACAGTTCAGCTGAGGTTCCAGGCCAAATCTATATACTGCATGCAGAGCAGAAATGAACACATGGAGATGTGCTCTGCGCCAAACAATTTTCACTGGTATATAGCCTTTGCTATGTCTATGGCTGCATATCAGTCTCCCTTTTAGTAGCAAGAATAGTTTCCTATTTAATAATGACTACAAACAGCACCAACAACACTAGCTCAGTGTATGGCACATTTCAAACACTCAATGAATATTGGATGCTATTTTATCATAATCACTATATTACTTATATTTATGGAATATATATTTATAATTTCTGTTCTTAATTTTGAAAAAAAAACTGAGATGAGCCTACTTGGTAATTCTTCTTGTCTTTTTTTATTTGTTGGATTCTTTTAATTGATAATTTGCTCTGAGCAGCGGGGAACAAAACTGCTATTTCTAGTGTGGTGGTTAATTTTATGTGTCAACTTGACTAGGCCATGGGGTGCCCAGAAAATTAGTCAAACATTATTCTGGGTGTTTCTGTAAGGGTGTTTTTGGATGAGATTAACATTTAAATTGATAGACTGAGAAAACAGATTATCCTTTCTAATGTGGGTTGGTCTCAACTAATTATTTAAAGGCCTGAAGAGAATAAAAATGCTGACCTTCCCCAAGTACAGAGAATTCTTTCTGAGTGACTGCTTTTGAAAAGGAACATCACTTTTTTCTGCCTTCAAATTCAAACTGAAACATTAGCCTTTAAACTGGAACTAAACCATCAGCTCTCCTGGTTCTCCAGCTTACTCTACAAATCTTGAGACTTGCCAAACTCCATAATCACATGAGGAAATTCCTCATAATATCTGTATCTATATCTATAAGTACATACACACATACACATACACACATCCTATTGGTTCTGTTTGTCTGGAGCACCCTGATTAATACACCTAGTTTATAGAATTTAACAGAATGAACTAAGCACTGTATTTGGTAGTATGGAAAACAACAGACTTTGACTGTGCCCCCACTTACCAGATTTGCCCATGTCCGAAACTTAGAGATTCTGTTCTTTGTTTCTTGAGCAGCACACCAAATTGGAGTAAGGCTGCAAAATAATTTCACAAAATTCTAAAAAAAATCTATGTGAGAAAATCATGTGGATAGACTTAATAGCCCTAAGTTTTCATTCCTGCCTCTAAAAGCCATTCAGTTCTTCATGTCCATTTTGACTGAGAGCCTTAATTCTAGTTGTAAATCAGATTGAGAATAACTAGCAAAAAAGGCCTCTAGGACTGATATGAAATCTGTAGTTCAAAGAGTAAGAAAAATTACTAGCTAGTGAGAAAAGAACTCTTTTCTCTGCAATTACTAGCTTGAAGAAACCCACTGGAAATCTGAAGGCTAAAACAGAGAATAGAACTTCACTCAACCTCAGTGTCAACCCATCACCCACTCCCTCCAAGAAAAAGCTCACCTAACTTTAAAGAAGGAAAATTGACCATTTTTCCAAGTTGACCTTTTTTTTTTAGACAAGTTTCTTTTTAGTGACGGGGTATTCCTCCAAGACCTCAACAGGTTGTTTTCAAAGACATATTAGTTTATTTTAGAGAGGTACAGAGCTTTACTTTCTAACATTGCACTGGATTAAATGTATTCAAATACATTATCTCCTTTGAAATGTGTTTTTTGAAATGCTTTGCGACCATCCTGCATTATCTGTCCTGAAGTGGAAATTAAGTACACACTTCTCTATGCATCGAGAATATCTAAATGTATCCTTCTCATAAGTTCTTTGCATTATTATTACTATTATTTCAAAGAGTATATCAGTGGCTTCACTGAGATATGTTAGAAATGATTATAATTCAGTTATATTATTTAACTAGATGGCATTTTATTGGAACTTTATATTGGAGTTTTAAATGAATTTTGTAGTACGTGAAAATACTTTCCCATATTTGAGATAATCCTCGTTTAGAAAGGAAAGCAAAGAACAAAAAAGACCTTATTTCAAAGTTCTGCTTCTTGCAGATCAACACGGACTATGCTCTGCACAGTTCTTAGGAATTTTTTGGAATTATTCATTCCTCATTAATTCAATTAACATCTATTATGTGGCTTCTATGTACAAAGCACTGTACTCTATGATTATATTTTGATATTGTATTATGTTTCTATCATAGACTAAAGGGTCCATCTCTAGGTAATGTAGAATAAATATTTTATTTGAAGAATATTGACCAGAAATCATTATATTTTGGAACTTTACAGCTTATCCCTACTCCCTCAACTCCCTGAAAAATTTTTCAGGGGCTCTTTCTAAAACTAATTAATTATTTCATGCTACTCTTTCCACTGCTGAAAAAAATAAGGGTTTTCTATTACATTTAAGACAAAACTTAAACTCCTTACCATGCCTAAAACTCACTTGAGGACCTCATCATTTCAGCCTCATCTCACATACTCGTGTGTGTGTGTGTATAAAATCTCCCCCTATTCCTTGTCTTTATCTTGCTTGTGGAAACTCTAAATATTTACTGGGCATTACTTCTTCAAAGGCTCATATGTCCTTTCTTGGGCAATAGAGTTCAGCACTTACTCCATTGTTCTCCTCTGTCAATTCTTTATTAGGGAGCATTATGTTAGATTATTTTGTACACTTTAATTTATTAACGTTATGTTGATTTTTGTAATCCATTCAATTTCCGAATATAGACATTTTGCCTGGGGCATATTTATAAACCTAGCAGGGCCTGACATATAGTAACCATTCAATACATATCTGAAAAAAGGAAAGAATAAATTAATGAATTAATGATTAAATGAGTATAGAGAAACTGAGACCCTGAAAAAATTAAGTGATTTACTCAAAGTCAGAGAGAGTGGCAAAATAAGACTTGGGATTCAAGCTTTTATATTCCTTACGCAGTGCTTATTTTTCTACCTAGGTAATGATGGGTGATGTTTTCCAGATTCATACGGAGTAAAAAAATATAATATTTCTACCTTTGGGTCTGTTCCGTGAAAGCACCATATATGCAAAGTGGCCTTCAAATGCCAAAGTAGCCGAGAAACCAAAGAATGAGGTACACAAATCCAGTTTGTCGGTAAAGGGTGTTTGATTAGGGAAGATTACAGACAGAAGCATGGTCTTGGGCAGCCGCAAGACAGATAGATTTCTATACCTGTTACCCCCAGGCCTAAGGCTTATATATCATAGGGAAAGGAGGTACGAGCTCTGTTCAAGACAATTAAAGGCAACCGTCCATAACAGGCAAGAATGCTACATGCATCATAGCTTATAATTCATGCTATAACATCAAGGTTACTTTGATCTAAAGGCAGGATTTATAGTGAGTACATGTTCTTATACTAAGCACAGTAAATAAAGTAGAAGTCAGGAAGCATTCACAGGACTACTAGAGTTAATCAGATGTCACCATGGTGGATTAGCATCCATGATAGAGTCACTTTTGTCACCACAAGGTCAGTAGCCTAAAAAAAAAAGATAAGGCTATGATAGATAATGAAAAAGGAAACAATTTTTATTCCCAACACTAATTTGATTTAGGACCACATACCTGTCTTTGAGGCCATTCACATCCACGTCTTCTCCATCTTGTAGCAGAAGTCAGCTTTGCTCAGGAGGAAGAATTCCCCAGGCTGCCAGATGCAAATAAAGACCTCTTCCCATTGCCTGCACAACAATATAGTGCCATGTTAGTACAGCCTGTCCCGTGTAACAGAGATGTGCCTTACCTCCTTGGGTGTATGGCAGTGTGTAAAGGTGTGACACCAGTTACTACGGAAAAATACCCTACTAGACCTTCTATGCCCTTTTCTTATCACTACATAGGCAACTGTATGCACATAGTTCCCAAGGATCCATCTCTGAGCTAAACTTTGATCAGTCAAAGAATCAGACAAGAAAATAAAAGACTTTATCTTTCCAGAGGGCTGAACCTTGTACCATCTGCAGAGAAAAAGATGAATTTGATTACAAATAACTAAAACAGTAACTCTGTCAGTATTTCATTAGTATGACAAACTTATCCTGAGAAATCACTGTTAAAACATATGTGCATAATTTATGTATAGACACATATATATTAGTAATATATGTGAAATATAAATCTATATGACTAAAATTCTAAACGGTAAAATCTCCATAAGAGCCAAATAGGTAATTGATTTGTAGTTTCTTCTGAAGTGCAGCTAAAGGCTGATTCAAGTTTAAGATTAATGCAAAATGCAAAATATTAAATTAACAGTATATTTAATCAGCTAAGTTAAATTATTACAACCTAATCAAGTCAACATTTATATTAACGGTGAGTTTAAAACCATATTATTTTGCAATTTCTGAATACAAAACTCCAACTGATTATTACAATAATGAACTTTTTTTCATATGTTGTCTTATTTCAATAAAGTTCCTTCAAATTTAACTTGTTTTTATTTTCTGAAAAAGTAAATTTCCTCCTCTGAGATAAATTTATTCTGAACAATCTTTGCCTTTGCCTATGGAATTTAATAACAGAATTATAGAAATTAATCCCTTAAGTTAATTGCCTAAAAATTATAATGAATATATTGTGGTTTTAAAGCACTGCAATTGAAGCATTATAAATACATGAACAACAGTAGCAGACCATCAAATAAGAAAGTCACAAAGGCCAGGCGCAGTGGCTCACACCTGTAATTCTAGCACTCTGAGAGGCCGAGGCAGGAGGGTCACTTGAGGTCAGGTGTTTGAGACCAGCCTGAGCAAGAGCGAGACCTTATTTCTACTAAAAGTAGAAAAATAGCCGGTGTCTTGGCGTGGGCCTATAGTCCCAGGTATTCGGGAGGCTGAGGCAGGAGGATTTCTTGAGCCCAGTAGTTTGAGGTTGCAGTGAGCTACAATGACGACCCTGCTCTCTACCCGGGGTGACAGAATAAGACTGTGTCTCAAAAAAAAAAAGTCATGAAATATAAAGTAGTCCACAGAAAAAAGAGCATAAAACAAGTGGATAAAGAATCTGAAAATGCTGACTCTATGCAGCTACGAGTCTCAGGGCAGAAGAACTCTTAATGTAACTACTGTTAGTCTGGTATAAACCAAGGGAATATTATGGTGTATGATCCAGAGAAAGCATTGGAGAATATTTTGCTTTCTGGCTACAGATGACCTTGAAGGAAGAATGAACAAGGACTGATTAAGCTTTGGTCAAGATGTTTAGCTGCCTGGATATAATGTGAGATCATATCTTACTCTTTAAAATAAAAATGGGTGAGGAGAAACTTTTGAAAGAAATATATTCTAGAAATTTCATTAGCATACCAAATGAATTGGTATCATCAATAACAAGATGAAAATTACCTAAGAATTAATTCTCATATAAAAATGGATATCGGGAGGAAAAATAGACTTTTATACAGAGGGATACAAAGAAGCTTCCAGAGATGATTGTGTAGGTAAATTTAAATGAATTTCACTTCTATAATCTCAAAATCTATCCATTGTGGTTTCTTCAGTGAAACAGTAACTATATTATCAAAATATATATTTACTAAAATGAGGACAAAAATTTCAGTAATTTTATTAACTATTTATATTGACATATTTTTTATGAGTTTTATTTGATAGCCAAATATAATTTCTCTATCTTTAAAAATGTTTAACCCAAAGACAAGTAACATTATAGCAAAGTCCTATTTTTCTGAACTAGTAGAGAGGTGTAAATAATTTTGTCAATCAGATATGTGCTTGGATAATTCTTTAAATATGGACAAAGATACTTATTAAAACACAAATATGTAATGTATTTTAAGATACACAGTTTTATACAATCTGATATATTCCAAATGACTCCTGATGTGATTTCTAAAGATTAAAAAGTATAGATTTTTCTGGAATACCTATACTTTTGGCTAAAAATACAAATGTAAGGCTTTTGGCTCCACAGTGACAGACATAAGTTAACCCATGATATATAACTGTTCATACAAGATGAGTTAATATTGGGCTATCTCTATGTAACTTGAGGTTCTTTTCAGTTTGCAGTTTAGACCCATCTATTATGTTTGTAGCATTATAAGTACTACCTCTGAGATGCCAGGGAGTCAAGGCAAACTTTTGAGTACAATAATTTTTGACAACAGATTTAAAAGAATTCAAGGATTCACAATAACGTCAAACAAGTAGAGCTCAAGTATTCTTAAGCTTGATCATGATGATGATGTTACACAGATAAGACAGAAGTATCCCCAACTCTCACGCTTTATTTCTTTATCTTTTAGGAGTGGGTTTATTGCCCTGACCACACTTTCAGGAAAAATGATTAAATGTTCTGCAAAATGCACCTCCTGCCTTGGTACTAGTTTACAGAGATATCAATATCTTTGCTTTTCACTCAAAGCAATTAATAATCTATTCTGTATATCATGGCATGAACTCTCAGCTCAGAATTCTGTTTAATAGATAATATCATAGAAGGTCAAACCTGAGTTGAAGGAAAAATAAAATATACATTTATGAGTAGTCTAAATAAACTGTTTTTGTGTTTAAATGTATCTTTTCTTTTTTTATTCAAAAATATTTATTGAAGGCCAAATAAGAGCTATAAACTTTGCTAGGTTCTGGTGTTTTAAAGATAAATAAAAATCGTGCTTCCAGCCCTCACAGTGCTTAAATTCCAGCCAGGCACACTTAACAGTAAACTCACAACTCTAATACAGTGCAGTTAGAAATCCCATAGTTATTTGCACTATTTATATCTTTAAGAAGCATATGCCAAAATGTGTTCTCCAATGTCCCAATTAACACATAGGTACTTCACAAAGTTGCTTTTGGGTACATATACTTACTAATAATGGAATAATATAAATTTTTCAAAACTGTGAAACCTGTTTAAATGTATTATTTTTTTCTAAATATATATGCTTTTGAAGAAGCTAATTAAATCAAACATTAAAAATTGGAGTATTAAAGCATAACAAAAAATATTTTTTTAGAACTCCAATGGGAAATTTTGGTCTCTCACAAGTTTTAGGAGAAGTAATAGCTAATACTTCCATTAGGTGCGCCAAAGTGTTACCTTGAAGAAAACAAATGTATTTTGGAAATACTAGATTTTTTATTGCTTGAAATTTATTTAGCATTCATGTCATTCCATACCTCTCACTTACTCTTACATTTAAAAATTTGATAATATTTAGGTTAAAAATGTTACTAAGTTTGTCCTGCTTCAATTACTCAGAGGTAGTCCTCTTTGTGTTTTATTTTGTTCATTCAGATTCTTGTGATCTACAAAGCTCTTCCTTCAAGTTGTTTTACAGACTGTCTGGTGTCTTCCAGATTATCAGAATGCCATTTCATAAACATTAGGGAACCATAATGTACTACATGATACTTTTGTAGTTTAATAAATTAATGGAAATTCTAAAACCACCTATTCCATTTCAAGAAAATTATAAGACTTGATAAATGGATATTTTTTTATTTCTTTAAAGAACAATCTATATGGATAATGCCATAGTGTTTTTTTAAAGATTGAAATATTAGTTTTATTTGGAATAGTTTGATTTAATTTATTATACACTAACAAGAATGAAAAAATGAGATGTTAGTGGTGATATTAACATCATGCTGACCTAGAAAAGCCATGAAACTTCTAATTATGCTTCCACCCAACTACACCTTTTTTCCTGCAAAGTCCTTCAGGGAGATGCCTGTGCAAAGGGGCACAAGGAGTAGATGAAATAAATGGTGATCTATCAATAGGCTCATAGCTCTAGTTAACTAGACTGTACCAAAATGAGAGTATTGTGCCTAGACAAGAAGTCCTAACTCTAAAGGGTAATTAAAAGCCACACATTGCAGGATAGGAAAAACATTAATTGGACAGACAGGAGTAGGATAAATATATACCTATGGCAATGCAGCAACCTGGCTAAATACTATCCTCACTTTCCCTCCATCATCTTTACTTAGATTGGAGCCAAGGAAGATTGAAAATCGGAAGGGGAAGGTGAAGATGGTCGGTTTGACTCCACAGAATCAGGCACTGCTTCATCTTATTTCTCCAACTTCACAAGGCACAGAAAACGAAATGCAAAACCTCACGCATTGTGAAATCGATCTCCTTTGAAAACTTTACCTTTAAAAAATATGGTCGAATCAGGATCCTCAAACGTAAGCCATATCCCTCTTCTTTGTTGGTTAAAATGCCTTTCCTTTCAGGCATTATTGGGAGAGAATTCAAATATGTTCTTGTTAGCAGAAGAAAAGAAGTTGGAAATATTTAAAGAGTGAAAAATTAAGCAATATGTGATAAATAACTATATGCTCAGAAAATAATTACTGTACTATTTGTGTGTATAATATATATATTTGTGCGTACTGATATGCACCATGTTCATATGTACGTAACAGTAGAGGTCCGGTTTTTTCTCTTCTTTTGTCTCAGGCAATATGATAGTTAGTTTTAGAGATAAAGTGTGGGTTTGAATCCCAATTTTACTTCTGTATCTTTCACACCCGTTACCTTCAAAGTATAAAGAAGTTCAAATATCGCGTTTGCACATTTGATGGATGATCAGGGGTATTTGTCTCCTTGGATTTTCTCCCCAGGAGGCTGACCTGACTTTCTCAGTCCCAAGCTCTCTGAAACACTTCAGATACCCCTTAAAGTCTTTACCTGCAGCCTGTATTTCTCTCATCACATCTACAGCTATGAACCCAGTTTAGGAGCTTTGGTTTAACAATTAGATATTTAATTACTTTTAATATCCACAATTTTTATAATATGTATCCAGGGATGGAACCTATTGCGATTCTTTCATTCTAACCAAGACAGACTAGAAAAGCAGTCTTCTAGTTGCCACCTTTCTGAATGTGAACTAGGTTATAAGTTTCCTGAAGATTTGTGAAGAATCACACTCCACAGGGAAGACAGAATACATTGGCGAAAAGCTAAAGCAGAAACAGATTGAACCTAGGAACATGATTGCTCTATGGCTGTAAAAGGCTTGACAAAGAAAGTTTTGCCTTTATTGTTCTTCACATAAAGGACTTTTGTTTTGTTTTTATTTATATTATTTTTAATTGAAAGATCATAATTGCATAACAAATGTAAAACATCTTACAATGTGATGTTTTGATACATATATCCAATGTGGAGTGATTAAATCAATGTTTTAACATATTACTGTATTCATTACCACACTTGGAATTTTGGGGAGATCATATATTTAGACTTCATTCTCTCAGTTATTTTGAAATATATAGGATGTTATTATCAGTGGCTTCCGAGTGAAGGTTTTTTCCAGTTTCTCAGTAGGAGAAAAGAATTTCAGGACACACAAGGTAAGCAAGCCAAGGAAGCAAGAGCTTTTTTATTGAAAGCGAAGGTACAGTCTCAGAGAGAGTAGGCAGGCTCCAAAAAGAGCAGCTGCACCAGGAAGAAGAGGTTTTCAGTCTTTTGAAGTCTTACTAATTGAGTGGAGGAATATTCAAGGTTAAGGGGTTGGCTTTTACTAAGAATGTGAATAGTAATTCCTAGAATTGGGTTCTCTCCCATTTTCATAATTTATATGGTTGTCTTAAAACTGTCACAGTGATTTCAAGGGTGGAGAAACTTCTAAACCACAATGTAAATGATATTATAATTAGCCAAAGTTTATGTGAGGTAACAAAAATAGCTGACAAGCCAGTTGAAGTTGATCCTTGCCTGCAGTTTTCAGCCCTTCCAGTTAGCTTCTGCCTGAGGGTTGTTTACTTTAACACCTGCACCCAATCTTCAAACCCCTGCATCTGGTTTCAGCCCTGTCTCCTAGTCTCCTGCTCTAATATTATTATTGGCTGTAGTCACCCTGCTGTTCAATAGATCTCAAAACTTATTCCTCCTGTCTAGCTGATATTTTGTACCCTTTGACCAATGACTCCCCAGTCCCTTGCTCCCTCACCCCCACCCCCAGCCTCTGGTAACCATCATTCTACTCTCTACTTTTATTAATTCAACTTTTTTAGATTCCACATATAAGTGAGATCATGCAGTATTTGTCTGTCCATGCCTAGCTCATTTCACTTGACATAATGTTTTCTAGATTCATCCATGTTGTCCAAAATGACAGAATTCCATTATGTATATATATCACATTTTTAAAATCCATTCATCTAAAGACTTTTTTGAACTAAGAAATTCATGGGAAAAGTTTAGCTTCTGATGACCCTATCGCCATAAAATCATACTTACATGACATGTAGAGGGCTTAGGTATCTTACCAAGAAGTAAGTGAGTGCATATGCTGGCCTGGTGTGGGACCTAAGCATCTGGGGAAACAAATGATAACACTTCTGATAGACAGCTAATTTCTTCACCTCTACTTCTGGGTTCATCTCCAGGTGGACGGTGCTCATTTCTGTTGGCAGCAATAGAGAGCTTACAATAGACTTAGAGGTGGGTAAGTCTGATCAGCTGGTCAAATCAATGAGTAATGAATAAACATTGGTTATAGGTACGAATAGATGAAGAGGACGGCTGCATATATCCCGGAGAAACAAGAGAGAAATGTGAAACATCTGAATTAGGGTAAGGGAAATTGAAAGCCTGTGTTCTTTTGACGCTATTTTTTCCCTACTTAATAGGTTTCAAATGATTTTCACCAATACAGTGTAATGATGATGACTGTTGGTTAACTAGTTAAATTTGGCAAAGTTGAGGCGGATGCTATTTGATCGTCTAAATTAGGGCAAGGGAGGAGAATTAAGAAAGCAATAATTCATGTAAGTAAGAGTTGATGAAGCCCAGGAAAGAGAGAGAATGGGAGAAAGAGGAACAGGGAGAGGGGGAGGAGGAGAGAAAAAGAATGTGGGACAGGGGGGCGTTGGGGGGACAGAGAGAGAGAGAAAGAGATGGAGAGAGGGAGAGAGTCTGAGAATAATACGATTTTATTTTATGGCTGCTTACTAGTAGAAAAATAAAACAGCAAGCTGAAAATTGAAATGAAAGAGTAAACTTAAAGGAAGTTCTGGCTTGCATCAACTGGTAGGCAGGAGAAATTTAAAGGGTTTGTTTTTTTTTTTAATATACGATGAAATTTAGATTTTGGAGGCAACCTCGAAGTCTATCATAGGGATTTAGATTTGGAACCTAGGAGAGAAATCAGAGATGGACTTCTTTAAAGTAAATTTAAAAGTTAGTGTCTTGGATGTTGATGACCTAGTCCTGCGAGAAGTCATGTCAAAGAGGAGAAAGGGCTAAAAAGAAATTGTGAGAAAGGGTCTAGTATAACAACAGTAAAAAACAGTCACAGAAGCCATTTAATCCAAAGAGGCCTCATATTAAGGGAACCCACTTGCAAGAATACTAAAAGGCATAATAAAACTTGTCCTTTGTCAAATCCAAGGCAGCTTGATTCTCATGCTATTAACCATGTAAACTCAAATACTCAAATGAAGGGAATTCAGAAATACTTTGTCTATTATTTCTGCTGAGGGTTTTACACAGACTAAATTATATTACATAGGTCCTAAGTAAATTTTACTGACTCCTGTATTTTATTTTAGAAATTCTCATCCTCAGTGGTAGAGAATATTTGATGGCCAAGGTTTATAAAGAGAGTTTATTCAACAAAGTTAATATTTACTGTGCCCTATGCAATGAAAAAAAAATGACATTAATATTGTAAGTGGACCTTAACATTACATGCTAGGAAATAACCCCTCAATAGCAATTTAAGTTTATAATGAAAACTAAGGTAAAAATAAAAGAGTTGTTAAATTTTATCATTCAATTAAATGACAAAGTTATCTAATGAGATAAATCTGAAAGATATTGCATATTTTTTGTTTATTTTGAATAGGAGATTTTTAAAAACAATTTTCAAAAGTGTGATTATTTTCCTAGTGGCCACTCTCTGTCTTCTATTTTTGGATCATGTCTCTAATTTTATATATAATTAGTATCATATATTTCTTGCACTCAGCCTACATGCATACCTTAAGCACTTACATTCTGGCTTAAGAGTTTTTTATTTAAACATTTTTCCAAGAATAATTTAGCCAATATTTGAGCATCAAAATTTTCCTTCCTAAATTTGATCACCAGATAATCCTATGCAAAGAGAAAGTAAAATATATTCTAAATGTTTTAACAACTTACAGAAATTTTAAGAACAATTTTTTTTGTATAGATTTACGGGGTACAAGTGCAGTTTTGTTACATGGATATATTGGGTAGTGATGAAGTCTGGACTTTTAGTGTAACCATCACCTAAATAATGTACATTGTATCCATTAAGTAATTTCTCATCTCTCACTCCCCTCCCACACTCCTACCCTTTCCATCCTCCAATGTCTATTATTCCACACTTTATGTACATGTGTACATTTTCTCTTTCTATTAATACACCTTATTTAGCTTCCACTTATAAGTGAGTACGTGTGGTACTTCTGTTTCTGAGTTGTTTCACTTAAGATGATGGCCTCTGGTTCCATCATGTTGCTGCAAAAGAAATGATTTCATTCTTTTTATGGCTGAATAATATTCCTTTGTGTGTGTATGTGTGTGTGTGTGTGTATATATAATTTTCTTTAACAATGATCAAATCTCTCATAGGTTTACCAAATCAAATTACCCAGGGAATTAAAATCTTGACTATTTTGGATAGTATTATATCCATTGTGCTTAGCACAATATACTGAATATAGTGAAAATTCAATTAATGTTTATTTAAATTGATTATCTAGTATTTCTTGAGTAAGGTTGTTGTCCTGCTAGTATGTAACCTATAATTTTCAGTATGATTACAAATACAATGTCTAATATTTAAAACATTATAATACTGTTTTAAAATTCCATACCTGTACTCTTATCCATGATAAAGAGTTTCTCCCACCAACTTCTCTTGTATTAATTTTTCTCATTTTCTCTTTCTATTAATACAGTTTGATAGCATCTGCCTGTAACTAAAATATCAATTGTCAAACATGATATAAATATGATATTTTCTCACCAGACATGACTTTGTCCTGACAGGTAAGAAAACCTTACTATAACTTAATGTTTGTTCTTCAGTCTGGGACTCTTTAAGTTTTACATTAAAAAAAATCTCCAACTATTTTAAAGAAAGAAACAGTAGCTGAAAAATGTATAGGAATGATAGTTAAAGCAAAGCGAGATAGAGGTGATGAGGTAGTATCTTAAATTTCGAGAATTTTGATGAACCTTTTGTAAGCAAGTACATCTGTGGATACAAGCAGCCATTCTGTCAACATTGTGATGGGGGAATGGAGGATAAATGTAGCTGGATATACTATAACCATCCTAACACTGCATTTTTTAGTTTTTGCTTTTTTGTTTAAAATGGGTGGAGTTAGAGTTCTTTAATGTAAATCTATATATGGTTATTCTTGTCTTCCACTTACCTTTGTTTTCATGCTTTTTCACCAATGTTGAGAAAATGCTGCTTGTAGCCAGATTTACCTCCTTACAATTTAGTGATCTCTATAAAAAGTAGACCTGTTTTACAACAAAAAAAATTATCAAAATTTTTGAAATTGATTTTGATTTCCCAAGCTTGAGTTTTAGTTCTATCCTTGATCCAATAATTGGGTCCAGGAATATAATACGGCTCTCATTTTTGATGAGTTAAGCTGGGGGTTGACTTCATTTAAGGAATGAATGGGTCTCCAAAATCAATTTAAAATATCTTTAACAGAAATTTGGGGGAAAATCTAGGGCAGGCAAAACAGTAGTCATACAGTACAATGTCTGAAATAAGACATGATATACTATATTTTTGGAAGGGTTATATGAATAAGTTTACTCCTGAGCTTATTTCTGCCAAAATAGTTGATATGGCAACACTAATTGATTTGTGTGGTGGCATGCCAATATTGTTTTAAAAAATGAGGTAGTATTTTATGTTGACAAATACTGGCACTAAAGAGAAATGCCTTTTAAGGCATGAAATCACTTTTCTCAGCATGTTTGGCTACATTTTATCCATCAACCCAAGTGTGCCTTCATTCTTTCATCATCAAAACTAGCCTTTTCCACACTTAAATCAATTTTGGCACTTGGCATTTAGTAACTAGGAAACTCCTGATTTATAGAGTTTTGGGCTCCTTGTCAAGGTGTTTTTTTTTTCTTTCTTCTTTTTTTCTCTCTCCCTCTCCTTTTGTCTAATCTGCCTTCCCAGGAAAGGATCTGGAATTTTGGTGGCAGCAAGGCACAGCCTAGAAACCTAGATGAGAAACAGTGGGGGTAGGAGCCTGAAGCCTAAGCAGATGTTCCTCGGTACAACAAGAGGAGCAAAAGCTTTTTCTGAGTTACAGATGGAGGAGATCTGGGACTCAAGATAAACTGAAATATCAAGGCTATTTTCTGTTTTTCCTGTTACTATTTGCTCAGTTTACAGGTCCTCAATGAGATCCTGGAGGCTTTTTCCTATATATTTCACCTAGTCATTTGATTTTTTTTTTTGCAACATATTGCCAGACAAAAATTCATGATATTTAGCATTGTATTGTATGATTCATCCATGTAATAAAAAAAAACATTTTTACCCCATACATTTTTTGAAATTAAAAAAAGACATTTGGTATAAATATTCTAAATTTGATCCCTTTCTTGCTTGGACCCACCATATTTGACTGCTCTCTTCTCAGGAACTGGTTCATTTTTGTGAAATATTAACTATCGTCTCTGGAACTTTTTAACTACTCACCCTACTGACGATAAACTTTCTATGAAACCATGACTCCAGAGCCTAAAAATATATGCTCTGTTCTATTGATGACTCCTAAATTTTCCTGGCATCTTAACCAAGTGCTTAGGTTTGGCTTTATATCTAAAATGATGTATAATCATATGAAAATTGTTCCTTATTTAAGTGAACTAAATTCCAACTTAAGAGCATCAGGAAAGATCAACTCCTGTCCAAATTCTCTGTCATCTTTTTTATTTATGTCTAATTAATCAGAGATCAATTTCTTGAACCCCAAATATCTCAATATGTTTTAAACATTCTCAATGATTTGTTACCTTGGACAAGTCAAATGGTAATTCTTCTTTTAGCTCTTCAATATGATTCTTTCGGGGCTTGTAGTTATTTCATATAATTTTGCATTTTTATGTTTCTTCAGCATTCACTTGCTGGGCAGTGTAATGCATCATATTTTGAATAAAGCACTAACACATGCTTGACAATTATATTTTAACATTCCCACTGTAACCCCTTTTTCTAACAACCTGCACTCTCATGCTCGAAGTCGAGATGGTTAGTTGTCCACCAACTTTTATTAACTTCTTCCATAATATAGACTTGTTACTCTACGGCAGCTTTCCAGTGATGCAATTCCATCTTTTAGCCCCTTCTCTGTCTAGGTTTGGCCATGAGACAAGCTTTTGCCAATGGAATGGACATGAATGTCCCAGTTCTGGTCCAAGGCTTTGAAACGTGAATCTGCCTTCTCCACACTATCTATTACTTCCATTGGCTATGTGCTAATGATGGTAAGGAAATAGGTTATGGTGGAGCTGGAGCCCCAGATGGAAGAAACCTGGGTCACTGAAGCACTACAGGGAAGAAAGTCATCCTTAAACCAGGAATAACAGACTAGAACTGTCTTGTAATATATAAATAGGTTTTTCTTTAAGATTTTATACATTTTTGGGTCATTTTATTATCACCACACACACGCTGTGGCTAACTAAGGTACCCACACCCCTTAAGCCTGAATGATTTTGATAGTTTTCCTTTGAAAAGTCTTTCTTGAGCACTCCTAGACCATGTAAGGTATTCCTAGTCCATGTTAACGTCATGTGTCACCTTTGTCACTAAGCCATACTAGATTTTTAAAATTTAATTTCCCAGATAGATTTTTTTTGTACTTCTCACAGAATAGTAGTAGCTTCTACCTCTAAGGATAATATTTCCAGACCCTAACCTGTGACTTGGAACATATGAAATTCTGAATAAATGTGTACTCAAGTAAGAAATGATTAAACTTATAGAAGTCATTAGAAAGCCACATTGATTTAATATCTTAAGGTTCCAGTAACACCTCAGAAAGTCATCAGATAAAACTAATTTGAAAACAGCATTTTTCCCTTGCTTATTAATTTAATTTCTTTTAAAATAAGGTCTTACAACTTCATCATAATTATTTCTGTATGAAAGTTTGTGTAAGCTTGTTTTAGTAAATGGTAGATTTGTAGTATTTGAATATAGTCAACAATGTTCATGACATCATGTGAGAGTTAAAGAAACAGAATCTAATGAATGTTCATACTAATTTTTCTTATTTGCTGCAAAATGGTAGTCCATATTTGCATCATGCCCAGTGATATGCCTCTCATACTTATTTGACATTGATATATATATGAAATATAAATCAATATTAAAAGTGTTAGTGGTTGTGCATATCTGCCTTCAGTATGATTAATTTTCAGAAGAAAAAATTATCAGCAGTCAAAATACTTCAAAAATGTAGTTCAGAAATGCAAAGAAGCTTTTACTAGATTAACCAACCATGTGAAAATAGCATCTTTGAACTATTGATATTTTTGCTTAATATGACAGCTAACTAAGCTTTCTTTAAGTAAAATGTTTCTATAGAAACTGAAAAGCTTTTCCAACTCATTTAAAGACTGGACATTTTTATATATTCAATGGGAGATGATGCTTACTTCCTTACCTCTTCGATTTTAGGCGCGTGTACTCTTAAATAAAGTGGATTTTATTCAGTTTAATCGCCTTTAGCCTGAATCTGAACTGTTTCTTATTAAGTTCTCTTGCTCTAAGGCTTAAACTACTTCTTAGATGTCTCCTTTAATAATTAAGATAAAATCTTCAATTAAAATCCCTTCTGAAAGAGTTCTGATTTATTGTCAGTTTACCAAGACTATAGAATGTAACCTAACTCACTGTTACATCTCTAGACTTTATACTGTACCTGAAAATGTACAATAATTCATGTGCATCTGAGTACACTTACCAATTACAAGTTGAACATTTATTTGAAGTTTAATAACTGTATTCTTTCTTTCAAGACAGTATTTCAGGGTTGCAATTCACTTTCTAGTTGTCTTATTCCATTGATTCTAAAATTAGCAGCAACTTACCATTAATTCTGTTGAGGTTTTGATTTTTGAATTACTCCTAAGAAGAAAAGGAGATTTGGTTTGGTACATTGTATTTTTTTAATCTAAGCCTTATCTATAAAATCTGATTAGCCTTTGGAACAAATTATATCCCTTGTAATTCTCACTGTTTCATAACATCGCTGAATATGAATATGAACAAGGAACTCTAAATAACCACTTTGGAACAGAATATTTATTTGTTTCACTCATGCTTGTACATGTGTATCTGAATTTATCCTAGTATTAATGAAAATGTTTTGGCAAGTTGTTTGTTAAACTTTAAAAGCAGAACATAGGAACTCCAAATGATTAGTCATAATTCAGAGAGACCTATACAAGTGAATGCATTTGAAAATTGAATTACAGCATGGACTTTATAATGTTGTTTGTCTATTAGGACTTTGGAATATCTAAAAGGTTTAGAAAATCATGCAGCTTCAATACTGCAAAGACAATGATGAATCTAGCCAATGCATAATCCCAAGAGCAAAAATAAATTAAAATAAAATAAAAGATAATTTCTAACCTAACATCATGCGTCTGTTTACCAGCTAAAGATAAACTGACTTTGCAAAAACTCAGGGTGTTGATTACCTTACTTTTCTTTGTTTATTTCCTACATAATAGAGGAAAAAAACCCTACTTCAAATGTTTAATTTTATCCTCTTTAGATCATTTTGTTGCATCTGCAATCAGCATATATGAGGTAAGTAAAAGTATTTTTGAACAAAAGGAAAAAAGCACACAAGTCTGTATATGGTGTTACATTTGCTCGTGTAATCATGTTTAGATGGTTTCTCACCTTATACCTTCCTTTTCTTTCTTGCTTACTATTTTTGGTCTTTGCCAATGACTTGGGAACTAGCATGGCATTTTTTTTAATTATTTCACTTTTCCAATACATTGAACCTGTTCTTTCTCTAAGGACCCATGGAGTCCTGTGCTTGAAAATAAAATAGATTTCATATGATTTGATCTAATAAAAAAACTGCTCATCCAAAAGTATTCCAGGTGATATCATGTAACAATATATGGTAAAAGAAAGGGAAGCAGATTTGGAGATAGAGATTACTATTACAGGGTTTTGATAGGGGTTTAACGACTCACATCACAGGTCTAAGTTGACCTATAATGTAATCACAACAAGGACCTCAGCTGAAGACAGAGGACACACTGAAGCTGAGATGACCCTTCAGAAGTTTCCCAAGTTGAGACAAAGAAGTGATGTCTTTATACCCCAGCATCAACCTGTCATTTGATGAGTACTTTCCAGAGATAGAGTTTTTTCTTGGGTGAGGTATTCATCTTCAAGGGAGGTAACTCCTAAAGTGGGCTCACAGCTAAGAACTGCCAGCCAACAACCTTTCTGACAGCTGAGGGAATAAATCCTTTACAATGGAAGAGGAAATCTGGGCAGCACAGCATCCACAATAGGCAATATACACAAATTGATTAGCTTGATTAAAAAATTTAAAAATTTTAAACTTGATGTATAATTGAGCTATAGAAAATGTCAAATTTTATAGTTACTTATATCTAAAAAATGGGAGGGAAGAAGTTTGTTTTTAGCACCTTCTTTCTTTTTTTTGGACCCTACTCTCCCTTCTTAGTAGTCTTTTTTTTTTTTTTCTGTCCAATGCCCATTTTCCTTATATTCTCTCTGGGAATTCATAATTTTTCCTGCCTTACACCCCCAAATATATTATTTTCTCCATTGTCTTGATGTCAATTAGCGGCCTTGCAGTAAATAATTCTATTTAACTAAGGTATACAATATAAGGTACATTATTAATAAGTGGATATCCTCCACAATATTAATTGTAAAATAACCCTTCACAAGGCAGTTTCCTATAAAATGAATGTCTTCCGTTCTCATTCATGCCACCAGAATCACTGTCTACACTGCCCTTGACACCTGTGATAGAAAATGTATTTCTCTAGTGCTTACTTCCCTAATCTCGTTTGTACCTCATAACCTCTGGTTTTATAGATGAAAGAGATAAACTCACTTTCCCAAGCCTGCAGACCTAGGTAGTGATCTTTCCATTGCATCTTGATTTTTGGTTAGTGTCCCCATGGCTATCACAGTGCCTAGAGCATAGGCAGACTTTCATAAGTATTTGCTGTTAGAAGTTAGAGAGAGGCAGGAAGCAAACAACGAAAATGACTCAACAGAATGGTAGGCAACAAAGTTACGAGAAAAGGAAGCTATTTTGTGGCAAAAATTAGAACACATACCTATTGTAAAATTGACAATGTATAAAAAGTTATACTAAAGACTTTTTATATGTTATATATTCTCCATTGTAAGTACTTCTGGCAGCAACTGAGAACTTGTAAGGCAGTTAATTCGCTTTTTCATCATCTCTATATCAAGCTTCCATAGATTCTAGGACAAATAAAAGACCTAAATTAGGCAGGAAATGGGAAACATTTAGTGGTCTTATTTTTCCCTTTAGAGGTATTCATTTAAGAAGTGAGAAATAGAGCATATCTCTGGTCATGTAAACAGGACTGGGGAATTTTAATAATGACTCTAGTGATCTTACAACATAATTTTGCCTTAGGACAGTATCAGTTAGGTCGTATAATACTGCCGAGCTTCAGTGTTTCCAGCTGTAAAAATGAAATGCTTGCTGTATGGTCTCTGAAGTCTCTGTAAGGACTAATATTCTCTAAATCTAAATATATGGGACATGTGTATGTATCACGTCCCATATATTTTTTATATGTGTAACTTTCTTTATACATGTGTTTTTAGTTGTCTAGTATATCGAATAGTACTTTTGACAACCTTACACATTTCTCTGGCTATATGTTCTCAAACATCAAGCATATTTGTGACTAAAGCATCAGAATTACATGTTTGAGAATACCTGTGTGTTTAGCTTCTAAAATATTAATATATTTGATTATAGAATTTTGAGTCAAACCCTGTAAATAATGTCACATAAGATATACAGATGGTCCCTGACTTACGATGGTTCAACTTAAGATTTTTTGACTTTACGATGAGTTTATCTGAGTGTAACCCAATCTTAAGTTGAGAAGCTCATTATGCCTTATGATGGTATTACAGTTTCTACTGCATGTGCATTGCTTTCACACCATCTTAAAGTTGAAATATCCTAAGTTGAACCATCATAAGTTGGGGCCATCTGTTGTGTTGCCAACATTAAATGCATTTTTGGCTTAGGATATTTTCAATTTATTATGGGCTTGTCCAGAGCTAGCCACATTGTAAGTTGAAGAGCATCTGTACATACTGTAATACCTTCTTATAAGTATAATCAAAACAGAAAACTAAAATATACTGAGTTCCAAAATACTTCAAGCTCTAAGGAATTCATGTAAGTATTGTGGACATGAGTATATATTTTACAAAGTAGATAAAGAGATTGGTATTCTTGTGACATAGATGCAGATTTTTAATTAAATAGCTTTCCACAGGTTTGCCGATATATGACTTTCAGTGAACAAGAACTTTTATTGCTTCTTTGACTAAAGCATTATGTTTATATTCTCCCATTATTTGTTGTTTTCATGCTTAATCAGAGGCTCCAAACTCCTATTTGTCCACTATATAATGCTAAAACAAACCTTTATCTTCCAATTGCCCAACACGTTACACTTTTCTTGATTTAAAAATAAATACTAGGATAAATAAAGTTTGCAAATTTTTTCTAATACTTTAAGTTAGTTCTGGCTTTTAGTCTTTGGATTTTTTTCTTTGTTGTTATTATTCTTCAGAAGTTTTTCTATTGTTCAATTCAATGACAGTCCCAGTTTGAGTGCCAGCATTAATTTCGAGAGTCAGATCCCTCTTAGTGCAGAATGGCCATTTATTGTGATAGAGGAGCAAAGCTTTGTATTAGAAAAATGTTCTCCAGCCCTGAATGATTGCTAAAAACTTTCATCTTCCAGACTGTACTTTTGACATAAGCATTTGTACTAAAATTATGAAATGCTTCTGAATAAACCTATGACATGTTTTTAAAGAATAATTCCTTCTGAAGTAGCCTATGAGGAGAAATATATCAGACAAAGAAGACACCCAATGAAAGGCATGGTCTGAAATGCAATTGCAAAATATTGTTCCACTGCAGAGATTTTAACAATTAATTCTCCAGATTTTGCTATGATTATACAAATTTAAACTTATTCTAGCAAAAGTCCTTCCAGTCCAATGATAAGATATTTTAAAATAAGTGACTATTGTTTACACAATTCCAAAATTTTCTTATATTTAGCTGTATGGAATCATGCTAATGATATTATTATTATTGCATAGGTTCCATTGCTTTCAACAAACTTAAATTCTTTCAAATCTTCCAACCCATTGCAAACCCCTGCCCCTTTTATAGAAGGAGTATAGGAAAGAAGAATGTGGAAACTTCTGTAGAACTGAATGTTGATTTTTACAGATTGATTTCTCCTACAACTCATGATCTTTGTGTCTTCCCTCTGAGTTTGTAGAGTAGAGGAGAAAAGATTTCACCTCCCTTTATTTTTCTATTTTTCTTCATTTGAGAGCCAGACATTAAAGACCAGGACATTCCAAAGCAATTGCATAAATATGAAAAATTTAAAAAGTGACCTTAATTTTATCCTTCAGACTGATCTATGGCAAAAAAAAAAAAACTGCAAAATTTAAAACATAAATAATCCAAAGCAATAACACAACAGCAAACCCTGGGGAGGGGGAGACTCTGACTTCCAGAGTTATCACATAATTAGATTCAAATGTCCAGTTTTCAACAAAAAATCACAAGGCATACAAAGGAACAGAATAGTATGGCTTATTTGATAAAAAAATCAAAAAATACATTACTAGAAACTGTTCCAGAAAAAGACCTAACAAAAATAATTTAAAACACTGTCTTAAAGATGCTCAAAGAACTAAAAGAAGATGTGGAGGAAGTCAAGAAAATAATGTATGAATAAAATGGAAATATCAATAGGAAGAAAACCTAAAAAAGATACCAAAAAGAAATATTAGAGCTGAAAAGTAACCAAAATTAAAAATTTATTAATGAGATTCACAATCAGATTTGAGCAGCCAGAATAAAGAATCAGCAATTTGGAATATAGGACAAAAAATTATAGGTCTTGAAAAACATAAAGGAAAATAAAGATGGGCAAAAAGTGAACAGAGAGCCTGAGGAACCTATGGGACACCATCAAGTAGGCCAACACACGCATAGTGAGAGTCTCAGAAGAAAAAGAGAGAGAGAGAGAGGGGTAAGAGAATATTTGAAGAAATAATGGTTGGAAACTTCCCAAATTTGATGAAAGACATGAATATAAACATATAAGAAGCTTAATAAACTCCAGGTAAGATTATTTCAAAGAGACCCAAACTGAAACACATTATAATCAAACTTTCAAAATCCAAACACAAAGAGAGAATCTCGAAAGCACCAAAACAGAAGGAATTTGTCCCTTACCAGGGATTTTCAATAAGATTATAAGCACATTTTTCATAGGAACTTTGGAGGCCAGAAGGCAGTGAGCTGATATATTAAAAGCAGTAAACAACAACAAGAAAAATTTTGATAAAAAATCTTATATCTGGCAAAGCTATCCTTCAAAAGTGAGGGAGAAATTAATACATTCCCAAATAAACAAAAGTTGGAGGTGTATTTTTTTTACCTGACCTTCTCTGCTGGGACTCAAGGTAGTCCTGCAGGGTGAAATAAAAAGACAATAGACAATAACTGGAAGCCATATGAAGAAATAAAAATCTCAATAAAGGTAAATGCATGGCAATTATAAAAGCTAGTATTATTGTAACAATGATTTATAACTCTACTTTTTGTTTTCTTCATGCTTTAGGAGACTAACACATTTTAACAATATCTTTGTTTAAAAGCTAGTATTATTCCAACTTTAATTTGTAATTCCACATTTTGTTTTCTAGATAATTTAAGAGACTAATGCATTTTTAAAAATTATGAGTTTACATCTTTGGCACTTCCTATGTACAAAAATATAATTTTGTGACATCAGCAACCAAAAGGGATTGGGACAGAGATGTACAGGAGCAGAGATTTGGTATGTTTTTGAAGTTGAGCTGGTATAAACTCAAATTAGAGAGTCATAATTTTAAAATGTTAAATGTTATCCCCATGATAACCAAAAAGAAAAGATATAAAATATACACAAAAGGAAATGAGAAACAAATTTAAACATTTCACTACAAAAAATCCATCAAACACAAAAAAGACAGTAGTGGAGTAAATGAGAGACAAAAATAAAAATAAAAATAAAAAAATAAAAAAACCTATAGGAGGTATAGAAAGCAAATAGTAAAATGACAGAAGTCAGTCCATCCCTATCAGTAATTACTTTAAATGAAAATAGATTAAACTCTTCAATCAAAAGACAGTGATTGGCAGAATGGATAGAAACACATGATCCATCTTAGATCCAAAGACACAAATAGACCAAAAGAGAAAGAATGAAAAAAGGTGTTCCGTACAAAGAGTGTACAAAGGTATACTATTGGCTACATTAATATCAAACAAAATAAATTTTAAATAAAAAAACTTTGCAAGCTACAAAGAACCACATTATATACTAATAAAAGGCTCAGTATGGCAACAAAATATGAAAATTATAAACATTTATGCACCTAACAACAGACCATCAAAATATATTAAGCAAAAACTGACAGAATTAAAGGGAGAAATAGACAATTCTAGAATAACAGTTGGAGACGTCAATACCCCACTCTAAAACTTCCACCCTAGCCACAACCACGGACTGCTTCTCCTAAGACAAAAATTGGAAACAGGACATTTTTGCATTTGTTTCTTTGATACTAGGGATGCTATTAAGTTTCTGAGCTGTCTGTCTGCTTAGCCCATGATCCTGGTATAGTTTCTGCCAAACACATCCTTCTACAATCCTATGCCTAAAAGGAAATCTGGTAGAGGTTAGTCCTGTCTGTGCCATTGCAAAAATTAATGGAGATTATTTGCTTTCCCTAAGAGGCACCTGCCTCATATTAGTCAATCCCTCAGTCTCCTGGAGAGACGACCACTCACTCCCCAGTGCCTTCTACTACTTTCCTCCAGCTTTTCCCCCCGATCTTCCACTTTGCATCTCTGACCATGACCACCATAAGCACTTCTTTCCTTTAATCACACAAAATACCACTACTCTTTCCAATATTCTTATCAGTTAATACTCTCCAACAACATAACTGCTGGACCTGCCACATTGACCTGAGCATATTTCCAAGTACTTTATAATTCTGCCAAGATATTGTTAAAGACCCTAAAAATTTCAGATCTATTTTCTTGATTAATATCATATAATTAAAATTCCTAGTTATGGGCTGGCCTACAAGGACTACACATCTACTTGTGTCCCTGCTATCTTAGTCTCATTAATAAAATATTTTTATATTGTTTGGGGCAACTTATGCCTTACTACGTACCTAAAAGTGTCCATTATCATCACTCCCAGAGTTTCCTTAATATGATGCCAAAACATCAGAAGACCAATTGTGTATTTTTTTAAATTTTCTATATATTATGATGTTTTGACATCTTAACCTTTATGGCTGGGGAAAGATGAGCAAGCCAATTCTTAGAGGTAGCAAAAGACTTAGAAGGGAACATAACTTTGATGTGAAAAATAATCAGTGCAGAGCCTTACCTCTTTTGTCTGTCTTTAACACTCCAGAAAGCAATATTATTCTGCCTTAATCATTCCAGGGCCAGGTACAAAACAACTAGAGACTACCCCTATAGACAAAAGCTGCAGAAATTATTCCAACTGGGCAATCCTAAAATGTTGTTTCTATCTTTCTTTACCTTTCCTATAGAAACACCAGTAAAACTTCTGGCCTGGGCTCTTCCTTCACTCCTGCTTCTAATTCCTGACTAAAGCTTGGTGTTCTTCCTGTGGCCTGGCATGGAGCCATGCCTCTCATCTCTTTAGAACTGTGAGTAACATTAAAGTTTTCTTTCTATGGCATTGACCTCCCATGTTGTCACTCAGTCATCTGTATAAATTAAGACCCAGACACAGAACAACAGTGATCTGCAGATCAATGTAATCCCTATCAAAATCCTAAGGACTTTTTTTTTTTTTTTTGCAGAAATAGAAAAACTACATCCTAAAATTTACATGAATCTCAAAGAACCCTGAATAGCCAAAACAATCTTGAAAAAGAAGAACAAAGCTGGAAGACTCATACTTCCTAATTTCAAAACATACTAAAAAGCTACAGTAATCAAATCAGTGTAGTACTGGGATAAAGACAGACTTACACATCAATGGAATAGAAGAGAAAGCCCAGAAATAAACCCTCACATATATGGTCAAATTGTTTTTGAGAAGCATGCCATGACCATTTAATGGAGAAAGAACAGTCTTTTCAACAGATGGTACTGAGAAAACTGGATATCTACAAGTAAAAGAATGAAGTTGGACCCTTACCTTACACCATATACAAAAAACAACTCAAAATGTATTAAAAACCTAAATACGAGAGCTAAAACTATTAAACTCAAAGAAGAAAACAAAGGGCAAAGCTTCACAACATTGGGTTTGGCAAAGATTTCTTGGATATAACATCAAAGGCATATGTGACCAAAGAAAAAGTAGACAAATTTAATGATTAAAGTTAAAAAAATCCACGCATCAGAAGACACTATCAACAGAGTTGTTTTAGTCTGTTCCTGCTGCTATGACAAAATACTACAGATTGGGTAATTTACAAATAATAAAAATTTATTTCTCACAGTTTTGGAGGCCAGAAAGTCAAAGACCAAGGAACTAGCAGGATCAGTGTCTAACAAGGGCCTGTTTCTCTTACATGACACCATCTGAATATCCTCACATGGCAGAAAAGATAGAAGGGCAAAAAGAACTGGGATATTCCCTTTAATCTATTTTATAAGAGCACCAATCCCATTCATGAGGGTGGAATGCTCATAATGTAATCACTTCCCCAAAGCCCCAGCTCTTAAAACTCCCACATTGGGTATTAAATTCCAATATATAAATTTGGGAGGGATACAAACATTCAAACATTACCAAGAATAAAAAGGCAACTCACAAAATGGGAGAAAATATTTGTAAATCATGTATCTGATATATAATATCCAGAATATATAGAGAAGTCCTAAAACTCAACAACTAAAAAAACAACCAACCCAATTCAAAAATGGGAAAAAGACTTAAGTAGACATATAAGAAAATATAAAAATTTCCACTAAGCCCATGAAAAGTTGTTCAACATCACTAAAAATTAGGGAAATGCCAGTCAAAACTACAAGGAGATACTACCTCACACCCACTAACATGGCTATTATCAAAAAAACAGAAAAAAAAAATCTTTGTTGGTAAAGATGTGAAGAAATTGGAACCCCTGTGCTCTGTTTGTGGGAATGTAAAGTGGTACAGCTGTCCTGAAAATCAGTATGTCAGTTCCTCAAAAAAGTAAAAATTGAATTACCATATGATCTAACAATTCCACATCTGGGTACATACCTAAAGAAATTGAAAGCAGGATCTCAAAAAGGTATTGGTACGCCCATGTTCATAGCAGCCTTATTCACAATAGCTAAAACATGGAATCAACCTGAGTGCCTATCAAAAGATAAGTGGATCAGCAAAATGTGTGGTGTATTCATGCAATGGAGTATTATCAAGTCTTAAAAAGAGAGGAAATTCTGACATATGCCACAGCATTGATGAACTCGTAGAACATTATGCTAAGTGAAATAAGCCAGACACAAAAAGACAAGTACCGTTATCATTTCCACCTACAGGAGGTACTTAGAGTAGTCAAAATCATAGAGACAGAAAGTAGGGTGTTGGTTGCTAGAGGCTACAGAGAGAAAAGAATGGAGAGTAATCATTTACTGGATATAGAGTTTCAGTTTTACAATACGAAAACAGTTATAGAGATGGTTGGTAGTGAAGATTGTACATTATGAATGTATTTAATACCACTGAACTGTATACTTAAAAATGGTTAAGATGGTAAATTTTATAAGCATTGTACCACCATAAAAAAATGAAAAAAGGTGGTGGGGGGTACATAATGGTACCTGTGACCCAAGCTGAGGTTTGAAAAAGAGTTATAACCCTTTTACCAAATAGTTCAGACCTAGGTTTTAAAATTATTTAATTAATAATAATAATAATAAACATTTATTGAATTCTTACTATTTTATTAGCACTATAGAATCAAAGAAAAATGTAAAGTCCTTTCTTTCAAGTATTTCAGAGTCCATTAGGTAAGATATACTAAACAAACAAAAATTCCTATAAAAAGAATGTTATAGGTAAACTCTAATTAAAGTAAATTTTATTTTCTTGGCTCACACCCTCATATTAGATTTGCAATTATTAATAGGTATCTTAGAGACCTTGTATTTCAACGATATAAAATACTTCTTGGTGATTAATGATTTTCATTTTTTGTAGAGTGATTACAAATGAACTGAGAGTCATTATGTGCAATCCATTTATCTATCACAGGAGGAGCAGGACAATCATATTGAGTAAACTGGTTTCCTTGTTATTGCAATTTCCTTTTTGTTGCAAGGTGAATTATATTTTTGTCAAAGAAAAATATGTAAATATTTGAATTACTTTTTACTTACTATCTTCCATCTCAAACTAATCTCACTCCTTGAACAACAAAATTCATTTCTTTTAATTGTTAATTTTCTTTTTACTACTTATTTTTATATAGCATATTTATGCTTCCATTTCTTGATATATCAATTTTAGATATATCTATTTACTTCCTCAGTTATTCCCCATTAAAGTTTAATTTAGCTATCTGATATTATCAACCTCTCCTTTTGCCATTTCTCCCAATATTGATATATCACAATTTGAATTAAATGTGCTTTTATTCTCATCATGATATGATTATATAATTTTATTCACTGATGATTATTTTTCCTTTATATAATTTTTTATGTTTATGGAGTTAGAATCTGCCTTTTTAAAATAACATCTCATGTTTAGAGGAACAATCCATTACTTATTTCAGAAAAATAATTTACATATGTTACCTATCAATATTCAATTTCCAACTCAAATGCATCAGATAATCTATCAATTTATATCCTTTTTGTTTTGTTTTGTTTCTCTCACAATCTCCTGTTCTCTTGCTTCAATATGAACTGTTTTCTTTAGGGACTTACTGTAAATTTTACACTCTGGATTTTTTTTTCTTGCTTTTCAATGTAGAAAAACCTGGTACCTAGATCCTATATCTAGGATTTTCTTGGTTTTTCTTGGTTTCCTAAAAATTGGTACATGTTAAATAATTTTTAAGCCCTTGCATATTTGAAGGGCTTTTCCTCTCAGAATCCCTGACTGAGAGTTTAGCTAGACATAGAATGCTAGAGTGAAAATATGCACTCCCTATTAAGAGAGCACTGCCCAATCACCTTAGCAGGAATTAGGCGGTACACTGTTGCTCTTGAGTAGTGTAATTTTCTGCTTTCCAATTCTTGGGATATAATCCATTTATTTTTACCAGAATACCTTCTGGTCTTCTATTTAGCACTTGTCTTTTGAAATTTCACAATCAGATGGTTGCTAGTTTGATTTTCTGTCAATTTCTCTAGTTCAATGAAGGAGAAAGCCATATTAGTTAGTTAGTATTAGACTTTATCAATTAGGTGATAAATAGCTTGTCTTTGTTAACAGAGCTAGAACAAATCTCAAGATCAGAACTTGAGCAGGCAAGAGTGTTTTCTAAATTTTTATGACACTAAAATTTTGGTTTTGATTACTAATTTTTAATGTTTTCTTCCATTAAGTGATAGTGGCTTTATTTTTATGGTAATTACTTAAAATTGTTTTTTTAGAAATATTTGTATCAATCAAAATGATAGTCCATAAAAATATTCAGGAAGAAAAAGAGGATAAGTATGTATGGCCAAAATAACAAGATGGTACATGGAGTTAGCAAAATGTACAAAAGATATCTGAGAATGACTGACAGTGGCTATAGAGCCGTGGTACCCAACCCCCAGGCCACAGACTGGTACCAGTCAGAGGCTGGTTAGGTGAGTGACGGGTGAGCAAGGGAAGCTTCATCTGTATTTACAGCTGCTCCCCATCATTCACATCACCGCCTGAGCTCCGCCTCCTGTCAGATCAGCTGCGGCATTAGATTCTTATAGGAGGGTGAACCCTACTGTAAACTGCACATGCGAGGGATCTAGGTTGCACACTCCTTATGAGAATCTAAAGCCTGATGATCTGAGGTGGAGCTGGGGTGGTGATGCTAGCGCTGGGGAGCGGCTGCAAATACAGATTATCATTAGCAGAGAGGTTTGACTGCACAATAAATGTATTGTGCTTGAATCATCCCAAAACCACCATTTCCCCTGGTCTGTGGAAAAATAGTCTTCCATGAAACCAGTCCCTGGTGCCAAAAAGCTTGGGGACTGCTGCTATAGAGGTAGCATTCCACTCTATTACCTCTGTCCCTTTGTGCATAGACCTAATATTGCCAGCGCTTAAGAGTTATAGAATTTCCCAAAACTACTTTCCTGTTTTGTATAATAGGTACACTGTGATTCACTGTCAGTATTTTTGTTTGAGGTTTTATAGCTTCACAGAACAGGGATGGAGGATGCGATTGGCTCGGCATCATTTTCTAGCAATGATACTGTGACTTTGTGGATAGCTGCTATTTGCTTTTCTGTTTGTTTCTATTACAACTCTATGGGCCAAGAAAGATGGCTTTTATTTGATATAATCTGACTAAACATTTATAAAATAGTCTAAGAATTGCACTTATATGGCTCTTAAAATCATATTCTCAAGATATGAATTTTGATCACTATGATTTACTCAAAGCCTTTATGTTGGACAAGATAGAGACATAATGATGACATGGGCAAGTGGCTAAGAATTCACTGTTGGCTCTATGGCAGGACGCTCAATTATTGCTCTTTACATGAATGTGGACCCAAGATTGATTGTATCTTAGAGTCAATAGCCCATCAAAGAATATTGTTTCCCATGCCTGTGCATTTTAAAAAGCAAAATTACAGTCATTCATTTCTCAAACTTTATTTTCTTTGGTTCAACTAGCTGGATTAGTGATATATCTCAAATCCTACTTAAAGGAATGACAGGAAAATTTCTCCATTGCACTCGTATCAAACTTATTAGTTGCTAATTAGAAGTTTCAAGAACTTTTAGTATCCACACGGTTTATTACACGAGATACCATCTTTTGAAACTTAGCTCCTGACCTGCCATTTTCTAGTATAGCTAGTCTCTGAAATGTGTTTTATAATGGATGAAAGTGCTTTATCTTTTGGAGAAAAAAATGGAATATGCATGTGCATGTGGTTGTACACAACTATACATGTATGACAAATATTGTGGAAATAGCGAGAAATACAAAAGAAAATTTTTATAATAAATATCAGTAATCCATACTATTTTAAAGAGAAAAATTTCCAAACTAGAGTGAATCACAGAGACTTTGCATTAAAAAATGACAGTTTGAAATAATAACTTGCAATTTGCATTTTTGGTTCAGATACTACTTTTATCATTATTGCACTGTCCCATGCTGGTACCCGTACAATTTAACATCCATCACTGCTTCCCCATAAACCCTTGAGCAATACATTTTAAAGCACTCCATATAAATTTTTTATCTAGGCTGTATGTTGTGTAAATACTCATTTTTACCTATGAACTAGTGGGAAAATGCATATACTTAAATTGATCTAAAATTAATTTAAATTATGTAAGTACAATAACATTTTTTTTGCTATTTCTCCTTATAAAATATCTTTTGACTTGCTTTTAAAGACAGAAATCTAAGGGTGAGCCTATCATACTATTTATCATAATTGTTTTTGATATTTTCAAAATTTATTGAATGCTATTTGGTCTATATCTAAAAAGAATAAAAGCCTCCAATCAGTATCTTGCAGACATTGAATGCTTCCTCTATCTGTCTTTGGGTTTAAGAATAATAGATATATTAACCGGAGATCAGAGGAAACAATTAACCTTGAAGAGAGGCACATAGAGCTCTAGTTAATGGAAATATTTCCATTAATGGAAATATTTTTATTAATGGAAATATTTTTCACATGAATAATATGACCTTAAAACACATCCTAGTTACCACACCACAATAATAAGAATTTCTATTGAATGGCTTCAGGCAACTAACAAATCAATGAAATGATCAAAACCTTATTAGTGGAGAAGTTCCTAATACTAGGCCATGCAGAGAACTTTGTCACATTGACATATATAACTTCGTGTAAATTGAAAGACACTAATGATTTCTTTTCAATACAGAGCTTAATCCTTTGTAGGACAGGGGATGGCATTATTAGAATAATTGAAATATATGGTATACAACATTTAGTATTTTAAAAGCTGATAATTTTCAATAAAATATACTTCCCTATTTTTTTCTTACTCAGAATCTTTTATCTTATTATTACATGCTCGTGTTTTTTTGTTTTGGTTTTTTTTTTTTTTTCCAATGTGCTCATAGTATCAACTTTCAGGACCTTGGAAGGTGGATATACAAGCTTCTTATTAAAATATTCTTTATTCTGATCTAGGGGGTAGGACACTTATCCATCATTGCAATGTAGGACTAGGATGGAACAGTATCACAACTAAATCATAGCTAGTAAAACTAATTTTTTCAAGCTCAAGCATGCATAGGAATCACCTGCAGGGCTTGTTAAAACTAAAATTGCTAGGCCTACCACCAGAGTTTTTGATTCAGTATGTCTTAGGTATTTGTATTCCTACCACTTTCCCAAGAGATACTGATGCTGCTAGTGTAGGGATCATACTTTAAGAAACAGTGACTTAAACATTGACCTTTTCTAACCACTGGTTACCCTTGCACCCTATCCATCTGCCCTTTATCCTCTTAACTAGCATTTACTCAATATTCAAAATTCAACTGGTAAGTCACCTCCTGTAGGAAAACTTCCCAAACTCCTCAAGCTTAGGTTTGGTGCCTATATCTGTCATGTCTACTCGGGAGAGAGAAACCACACTGTAATTTGAAAATAGAAAGTTTAATATAAAGAATATTAATTATAATAGGGTATTGGAGTAATGTGGGCCTGGCAGTAAGAGTTAAAGAGAACTCTAAGGAATAGAGGAATAGCAGCTATGAGGAACAGCCACTGCTCCAAGGGCTGTGATCCAGACCTCATTAGAGAAGACATGTGCAGGGGTCACTGAATGACACAGAAGTCCCTCTGGTGCTGCACCAGTGGAACTTGCTGGAAATCCACCCTCTAAGGCAGTGGTCCCCAACATTTTTGGCACCAGGGAATGACTTCATGGAAGACAGTTTTTTGACTGAGGGGGGTGCCGGGGTGCAGGGGGGCGGAGCTCAGATGGTCCTGCGCGGCCCAGTTCCTAACAGGCCACGGACTGGTACTGGGCCACGGACTGGTACCTGGCCGGTGGTTGGCGACTGCGACTCTAAGGTACCAGGGGAAGAATTTTTCGGAAGTGTCTTCATGTCTGTGCACTATAGAAGCCGGGTGTCACAGAAGTTGCACATGCTGTAAGAACTTGTGCCGAAGTCGCCCCTGCTGCATGGGCTGAGCACTGTGCTTGAAGGACTGCAGAGAGAAGCGCAATGGGACCGGGAAGGAAAGCCCCTTCCTCGTGCGATATGTCTCCAGCATCCACTACTGACAAAGCTCGACATTGTGCTGTCTTGGAGAGGAACAGTGCTTAAAGGACCCGTGTTAAAGTTTCCAGGAACAGGCAATGAAGGATGGATTTGGGGCTAAGAAGCGATAAATTGATAAATGGCATATTACTCCTATTTGATCTGGGTGATATATTATATACTCAAAAATATATGTTGAACTGAACTCCCATGGTACCTGTGCATACTTTACTGATACATTTAATGATTCATTCAATAGACATTATTACAATACATAATATCACTTCATAGATTACATTATTATTTTATCCTCCGTACTCGTTAGGTATCTGGAACATATAATATTTAGAGCTCAGTAAACATTTATAGACTGCATGACTATCATATAATAAGAGTAAAGTACCAAGTCAAATATTTGAAATGATTTTAGATGTGCATATTCTGACTTTCAGAGAGAAGTAATAAATAAAAGTGTAAATAGGTAAAAACCTATATAAGCAGCCATCTTTTTGGACTTCTGTGCTATAAAATTTAGAAAGCTTTACTTGTAATGATCTAAATAACACAGAAAATACAATATATTCACCTAAGTTATATGTTAATGTACAAGTGGTACTATTTTCAGGTAAGGCTTGATTTAGCAGGTCATGCATACACTGTACATTTATGGAAATGAAGCCATGTTTAATATGGTCATCCCCCTGGTAGATCCAGACTTTATCTTAGTATTTGCAGGTTGCTCTATGTGTTACAGCCTCACATGCTATCAGCTCACTCTTCAAGGGAAGATCCAGCTTGTCTTCAGCGTGATAAGCAAAATCCAAATTATCCACCTCATAGGGAGGCTTAGGTTGCATGCTCACCCCTGATCTATTTTAATTACTGTATGCAGGAGGATGAGGTGCACTGGTTGACTTAGCCCTGGGATAAGTGCCCATACTATGTACCTCTATTTAAGAACCATGCCATAGAAATACTAACTCAAGAGAATAGTTCAATAAGTTGATGTATAAGTTGTTCAACTATTCATCAAAAAAATATGGTACTTTAGGATGGTCTGAATAGTGTACTGTTTTACCTTTTCTTAAATATTACTGCTATGTTTTATATATCAAAATATGACATGATTATGATATTCATAAGAATGAGAAAGACCTTATAATTCAATCTCCATAAATGAAAATCAAACGTTGGCATTAAAAAGAGGAAAGCTGCTCTATTTTTTTATTGCAGGTAAAATCAGAGACAAAGAGAGAGGGAAGGAATCTCATATCCCATCAGAGGAATAAAAGAAATAAAGAGCTAGAGCTAGAGTAAGAATATTTATAGTATATATGCATGTATATTTTATACATATGTATACATATATCACATTCTACATGGTGGCACATATATTAACACATTTAATCCTCATAACCACTCAGGGAAAGTAGACAATCAGTATCACCATCTTGCAGATGACACAACCGAGGAATGAAGAGATTAACCTCTTGCTCAAAGTCACACCACGAGTAAGCCCCAGGGCTGGGGTTTAAATCTAGGCAGTTTATGCTCATGGTCTTTTCTCTTGAACACTACATCATATTTCTCTACGAGGACATACACTAAATAGAAATGTTGCAGCCCTACGTAAGTAAATGGTATCTCTTTTCCAAAGAGACTAAACTATTAACTTCTCCCTTTGACATGCATAGCAATTTCTTATCTGGCTCAAATCGTCTATTTCACTCTTCCCTCTCATGACTCTTACAGAAACTCCACACTTCTGCCAACTTAAATTTGTTTCATTCTTGCAACACATTTTGTGTTTTCCCTTAAGCACATTATTGTTGGTACTTCATATCCACATTTTCACCTACACTGTTTTTCCACTGTCTCTAGCTATTGCAAGTTTCCTCACCCTTCTCACTCAGGTCATTGTCACCTCCAACTGCTTAATAGACATGAGATAGTTGTACTATATAGCCAGCCCATATATCCAGCCAAATTGAAACTCATCTCTCCTCTCCTTGAGTTAAATAGCCCACAACCTGTGCTCCTTCTGTTTTCTTCCTTCCTTGTGCTCATTAAGGTCTCTCGTTCACTTGGCCATTAAAACTGCTCTATGGGAATGTAAGAAAAGGATTAATCAGAATGGAAATAATTAATCTGGTTCTTGTAAGTTAACCCCACTGTGACCATTTTATTTAATCTCTCTCTTTTTCCCACCACAGTTACTGCCACAGCCTCTTAACTTGCTCCAGTCTCACAGTCCTTGATCCGGAGTAATCTTCCGACATCATTAAAATATAGAAAGGTAGTTTGGTATGTCAGTGGGACTTAGAATCCTTAACAAGTCATACAAAGCCCTGGCCACAGGTTCAGTCTCTTCTCCCTTTACTCCTTCATATCATTCTTTATTCTTGACCTATGAAACCACTTGCGAGACTGTAAAGATGCTCTGCCATTCTTCCTTGATGACACAGGACTCAACGTTCAATTTGCTTGAATGTCCTCTTTTTTCTTTTATTCTTTTTTTCCCCCAACTTACTCTAAAAATTTCATCCAGGGTCAACTAATCTGGAAAGTTTGTCTTCAGTCTTCATGAACATACAGTATGGCCCTCCCCTTTCTATTCCCGTATCTTTTTATATCTATATGCATTAATGTGCATCCAGATAGGCATAAATATCATTAAAATAGAACATTAAAACTGATGCATTAAAACATTTTCTAAATTTACTTTCATACTGATTTTAAATTTGCAAATTTAGAAATTACAGCAAGTATGAGAAAGAAAAAAAGAAACTTTATGTCATTAACACAATGAGGCAACTACTGTTCCTATTTTCTTAGATAAACTTCCAGCATTTTTATAAAAAATATTATATAATTATTTTAAAATATTTCATTTGAAGTCTGTTCTATATTGTTCATTTTGTGACATTTGCATTTTCCATGTCATTTAAAGCTCAGAAGTTTTAATTTAATATCTGTGGAATTAACTGATCAATGTGTTATGTCCATATTATAAAGAGTCTAATTGTATAGTTTTCAAAATTAATGATAATAGTAATAGTAGTGAAAAATTTTATGCATGGTACAATGGGGAAAATTTTGTGTGGATAATCTCATTTAATTCTCACACTAATCCTATGAAGCAGGTGCTATTTTCTCACACATTTTCTGAAGCAGAAATTAGTCTCAGATAGATTAAATGACATATGCAAGGTCATAGACCAGCAAGTAGGGTACTAGGACTGGAGGTATTATGATCCCAGAGGAGATGTGTATTTTTAACATAAAGACCACAGAGGCTTTTGCTTCTCTGTTTCCAACATAGTCTGCAAAATGCTGATTACCTGTTTTACTTGGTAATTTTGGAAATATTTCTGGTTTGCATGCTGAGCCCTGCAGCTCTTCCTGACTTGCTGGCTTTGTTCTCTTTTTTTTTTTCCCCCTTTCTTTGTCTTGAATCTGCTCCCACACAGATAAAAAACATGACATATTTGCTTCCCTCTGGGGAAAAGAGATACTAGCAGATTAGTTTCCAAAGGAAAACAATAATAACTAAATAAACAAAGTAAAATAAAGTGATTATACTTTGTGAAGTTATATTGTTAGGTAGATAGATAGTATCTCCAACTCTTCTAGGGAAAAGGGTGCCCTGCTTTGGTGCTGTCTCAAGCAATTGCTCCACTTGGGAAGAAGGATAAGGGCGGGCACTCTGTTTTGGTGTTGCCCCACCCTTAATGCTGTCCCAAGCAGCTGCTACACCAGGGGAAGGAGGGAATACTTTATCAATTTGGAAATTCCCAGCCTAGGAATGATAGGATTTGGACAGTGACCTAGAGTAACCTACAGGTAATTATTATATCATTAGCTTAAATCTACATTGTGGTTCATCCCCCACAGATGGACTTTCTTAGAGGGAGCTTGTATGCACAGATAGAATTTTGAGGACAACTATTGATCATCTGGTAATATCCACACCTCCTGAGAGTCCTCCCCTGGAAACAATCTGAGAATTCAGGGAGAGAGTGAGTGAGAGTAAGTGAGTGAGTAAATTGGTCTGTCAGTCTGTCTCGCTCCACGCACAGAGACAGACACGTTTTGTTCTACGATAAAGAGCTGCTCTTGTGAAACTGCTTCCTGCCTGGGGTTACTCCCTTGTATTGGCCCTGCTGGTGATTTTTCCAAGATAATAATCTGGACTTGACACTTTCATGTGTCTGGTCATTCTTTGGCCAAGAGCACACCAAGAACCAAGGGCAGACTCCCACCCTGACAATGTGACACTTCTTGACAGTTCCTTGGCTGTAATAATACTAGGGGATTAGTGTTTAACCATTTAACAGCCATCACAGACATACCTTAAAGATATTGCAGGTTCAGTTCCAGACCACTCCAATAAAGCACATATTGCAATAAAGTGAGTCACACAATTTTTTGGTTTCCCAGTGCATATAAAAGTTATGTTTGCACTATAATGTAGTCTATTAAGTATGCAATAGCATTATTTCTAAAAAAAAGTACATATCTTAATTTAAAAAATGCTTTATAGCTAAAAAATGCTAATGATTATCTGAGCCTTCAGAGGGTCATAATCTCTTTGCTGGTGGAGGATCTTGTCTCAATGTTGATGGCTGTTGACTGATCAGGGTGGTGGTTGCTGAAGGTTGGGGTGGCTGTGGCAATTTCTTAAATTAAGGCAACAATGAAGTTTACTCTTTCTTTTCTTTCACAGAATATTTCTACGTAGCGTGTGGTGCTGTTTGATAGCAATTTACCCACAATAAGACTTCTTTTAAAATTGGAGTCAATCTTCTTAAATCCTCCCTGCCACTGCTTTATAAACAGCTTATGTAATATTCTAAATCCTCTATTTGCACTTCAACAATGTTCATAGCATCTTCACCAGCAGTAGATTCCACCTCAAGAAACCACTTTCTTTGTTCATCCATGAAAAGCAATTCCTCATCCGTTAAAGATTTATCTAAGTTTGTAGTAATTCAGTCACATCTTCAGGTTCCACTTATAATTCTAGTTCTCTTGCTATTTCTACCATATGCACAGTTACTTCCTCCACTGAAGTCTTGAGCCCCTCAAAGTCATCCATGAGGGTTCAAATAAACTTTTTCCAAACTCCTCTTAATGTATATTTTGACCTCATCCCATAAATCACAAATGTTCTTAATGGCGTCTAGAATGGCGAATCCTTTCCAGATGGTTTTCTATTTATTTTTACCAGATTCTTCAGATAAATCACTGTCTATGGCAGCTATAGACTTATGATATGTAGTTTTTTGAGTAATAAGATGTGAAAGTCAAAAATTTTCCTTAATCCATTGGCTGCAGAATGGATGTTGTGTTAGCAGGCATGAAAACAATATTAATGTCCTTGTACTTACTTATCAGAGTTCTTGGGTGACTGGATGAGTTGTCAGTGAGCAGGAATATTTTGAAAGGAATTTTTTATTCTGCACAATAGATTTCAACAATAGGGTTAAAATATTCAGTAGACCATGCTGTATATATATGTGCTGTCATCCAGTCATTGTTGTTCCATTTCTAGAGCACAGGAAGAGTAGATTTATAATAATTCTTAAGGGCCCTAGGATTTTCAGAATGGTGAATGAGCATTGGCTTCAACTTAAAGTCCAGCCCCTAACAAGAGGGTTAGCCTGTTCTTTGAAGCATTAAAGCCAGGCATTGACATTTCCTCTCTAGCTATCAAAGTCCTACATGGCATCCAGTATAAAATTTGTTTACATTGAAAACCTGTTGCTTAGTGTAGCTACCTTCATCAATTATCTTGCTAGATCTTCTAGATAACTTGCTATAGCTTCTACATCAGCACTTGCTTCACCTTGTGTTTTTATATTATGAAGATGGCCTCTTTCCTGAATCCTCATGAATCAATCTCTGCAACCTTCAAACTTTTCTTCTGCACCTTCCTCACTGCTCTCAGTCTCCACAGAATTGAAGAGAATTAGAAACTTATTGTAGATTAAACTTTGGTTTAAGGGAATGTTGTGGCTGCTTTGATCTTTTATCTAGAACACTGAAACTTTCTTCATATCAGCAATAAGGTTGTTTCACTTTCTTATCATTTGTATGTTCACTGGAGTAGTGCTTTGAATTTCCTTCAAGAACTTTTCCTTTGCATTCACAAGTTGGCTCACTGTTTGGCACAACGAGGCTTGGCTTCCAGGCTGTCTTGGCTTTTAACATGCCTTCCCCACTCAGCTTAATTATTTCTAGCTTTTAATTTAAAGTGAGAGATTTGTGACTCTTTATTTCACTTGAACACTTAGAGGCCATTGTAAGGTTATTATTTGGTCTAATTTCAATAATGCTCTGTCTCAGAAAACAGGAAGGCCTGAGGAGAGGGAGAGAGAAGGGGGAATTGCTGGTTGGTAGAGTAGTCAGAACACACACAGCATTTATTAAGTTTGCAGCCTTCTATGGGTGTGGTTTGTGGTACCCCAAAACAATTACAATAGTAATCTCAAAGATCGCTGATCACAGATCACCACAACAGATATAATAATAATGAAAAAGTTTGGAATATTGTAAGAATTACAAAAATGTGACACAGACATGAAATGAGCACATGCTGTTGGAAAAATGGTGCCAATAGACTTGCTTGACACAGGGCTGCCACAAATATTCAATTTGTAAAAAATTCAATATCTCTGAAGCAAAATAAAATGAGGTATGACTATCTATCCTTATAAACTATACACTATAATGAAATTTAATTTTTTTCTTTGGCCCTACTAGATCATTTCCTTTTTGAGTCATTATTGTATTCTCAGGACTGTCACGATGTCAAACATATAGCACATTCAAGAAACGCTTATGTAAATGAACTAATAAATGAACAAATGGATGAGTTATATTCTGCAAGAAAACATGTTCCACAGCTACTGAGAACCATGAGCTTTGCACTGTCAAATAGAGGCAATATATAGAGATATTTCATGGTGTACCAAGTTTCCAATGTTCAAAACTTGGGATAAATTTTTTTTTCCAATAATTACAATATAGACAACAAGCCTGACTGGATGGAAAGATTATAGTAACCAGTTGCTCCACATGTCAAATCTTTTCCTTAGAAGTAGTGGTTAAGAGCTCCTACAAAATATGTGCCAACAATCAAGTTCACCTAATCACTGATTCACATAGACATTACAGGGTTCCAACCTACTAAATTAGGTTTCTGCAAAATACTCAACAATCTTTAAAAAGTAGAAGTACTTGGCTTACAAAATATGAATGAAATTTACAACCTACCTGCTTGGGTCTACCTAAATTGGAACCATTAACAGAACAAACATTTGGCATTACAGGCCCCTGCTCATTTCTGTAAAGCAGTGCTTCTCAACCTCAGCAATACGGATATTTCAGGCTGGATAATTATTTGTTCTTGGGGCTGTCCTCTGCATTGTAAAATGTTTAGCAGAGTTTCTCGCTTTTAACTGGCTCACCCCTAATCTAGTTGCAACAACAAAAAAATTTTTCTAGACATGAGCAAATGTCTCTTGAGGGGAGAAACCTCAAGAATCACCAAAAGTGCTTGTGAAATCCCAGACTGCTAGACCACATTCTCAGAGGTTCTGACTAAGTAGGTCAGGGGTGGAGCCAAATGTTTGCATTTCTAACAGGTCCCCATTTGATGTTGATGATGATGATGGTGGTCCCCTCCTGTCTCCCCCCACCCCCAGACCTCACTGAAAGTCACCACTCTAAAGAACAATGCATTGTTACAAAGACGTGTTTAAACTCAAAGAAAGATTTGGTGATTTTTTTTGGCATGGTCATTTATGTTTGTTTTGATTGCATTGGTCTTTACAAAATATCAATGGCACTAAAACCAAATCTCAATGTCAGTTTCTCAAAGTTAACCAATGGTACTCACACATCCCATCAGCTCATGCTACCTTTCTTATGCATAGTACTGTAAAGTGGATAAATTTAAACTAAACTACATTAAACTTTACCCTTTTGTAGAAACAAAGTCAAATAAAATTTGATTCTGCTATAGCCATTCAACAATTGTCTCTTTAGCTCTCAAGACTGAACATAAGCTGAACATGCTGTGGCTATCGTGTGATCTATGAGCAATAATATAAATGTGTATTTCCCCATATGAGCTTATTCTGATTATATGCTAAACCACAACTTATATTGTTTGAATAACTAAAATCCAATGCCTACAACATATTAAATATTCTATAACAAGTGAAGGTAAAAAAGAAGCAAACATCAGAATAATTTAGGCTAACTGAAGGTATAGAGACTATTTCGGGGAGAAGGTTTCAGCTAACTGCATAAGTGCTGTGATTCTTCTTCTCCATCTACCATTGTAGTCTGAGACTAAAATTAAGAATAAAATCAGCATTACATTTGTAAGGGAAAAGAAAGTTAATTATACTTGATCTTCTAGCTAATTATATGTGGTAACAAATATTCATAAAGTTTGACATATTTGGTAACCTGAAGATGAGAAATACACATATTTGACTAAATATTTTGTTTGTCATCAAAATAATGTATAACATATATGTGTGTGTATATATGCTAAACCTACAAAATAAATGTGATAATTTGATTTTTTCCTTAATTATCAACATTTTCCTTTTTTTGAAATCTGATTCAGTATGTTCCATGTATAAAGCTACAAATTAATGTTTTATTTCTTCAAATAATTTTGTTACTATGCTTTACTAATATAAAAAATTTCTATGATCAAATAAATTTGGAAAACACCATGTTACATACAAATAAACAGTTTTACTTAAGTCATAACTTACCTGAATTTTAATATATTAAATTACTTTGTACATCTCTCATGCCAGTTTAGATTATAAAATATTTTTTCAACTTATTTGACCACAAGTATCTTTCTTTAAGATCATCTCCTAGGACCAATATTCTTTAGGATGATCACTGAGAAAGACTACTTTAACATTTTTAAATCACGTTATATTCATAGTCACCTTTTTAATCAAGACAGGAGCTACTATCTCTCTACTGTAGTAGATATGAGAACATTAAAGCACAAAATTTAAAATGACTTGTACTAAGACAACAGTGAGAAATTTCTGGCCTCAAAACTAGAATTCAAGTTCCAGAGCCCAGTCCAACTTTTCCTGCTGTATTCTGTTGATGTTTAAGCTAGCTTTTCAGGCCAACTAGTAATCCAAGCGTATAGTCTATACACATGTGAACCACACACCACATAAAAAACAACATTCGAGGGCATGGATGTAGTCTGATTAAAGTAAAACAACTGTGTTCTTGGATCTAGATGCATGATAAGGAGAACTAGTAAGAACATACTACTTAATAGAAGACCATGTTTATTGAAAGCTGAAAGAAACTGATGGAATTTGACTCGATTAAAAACTGAGTTATAGCCACGCTTTTTATTCTACCAAGAAATAAAATATGTTTTTGCCCTGAAGAAAGTGTACTTTTTTAAAAAATTTAGGAAGCTAAACCATCTTCACATTAAAGAATACTACATAGTACTATGCACTTAACTAATATTGTCATTTTGAGGTAAAAAATATTTAAAAGTCCAAAATAGTAAGATGTCATGGATAAATTAGAGCTATTCTCCCATTTTGTAGTTTAATTGTTTCATTGTTGTCTTTCTAAATACATCGTAAGCACTTTGTGGGCATGTGTTGTCTTTCCTTTGTTCATAATTTGTTGAATGAAGAATGTATGGCTAACTTATGTGGGGATTCAGTGAAAGGAGATATAAACGTGATTTGTGAACTGAATTTAAATCCTCCTACTGGAACTTCTGGGCCCATGGAAAGCATCATTGATAAAGTATTTTCTCTGTTCTCTTCATTCTTGAAGTCGATATTTATTAATAGCATCCACAATGTGACAGGCAAGTACAAAGTCCTTGTTAGAAGATGTATGTTAAACAATCAAGCTAATACCTTAAATTTGAGAAGGTTTGTCGTAGACAATAAATTGAAACAAGGTCAATGTGATTGGAGTTGGAGAGCAAAAGGAGAGAAGTGGGGGAAGTTAAATATGGATTGGGTTATGTAGGGTTATCTGCAAGGATGTTGGTCTTTAATCTTAAGATCTTTGGAAGGCCATAGAAGGCTTTTAACAAAGGAGATGTCATGAGGAGATGTGGATTTAGGAGATAATTCTCGGTGCACTGCCAGCGAGGAATCAGAGAGCCAGAGTGTTTGCTGGGACACCAGTTGAAAGTCTGTCCTCTTAGAGTTGAGTGGTGACCATGGGAATTGGCCAAAATAACACTTTTAGAGAAAAAAAATTAACAGCACATAGTTGAGATGGAATATGGTCAATGTGAAAAAGAGAAGGTGTCAAGGACACTGGCCTTTTATATCCTTTAATGTATTTTTCTTGCCTATAACATTATTTCTGAAAGGATAAATAATTTGTGTGTTCATGTAAATCTACCTTATAATTTTCTGATAACTAAAGTCTTAAGACTTGTTGATGACAAAAATTTAGGATTTTGATACCCCAATTAGAGTAGCCACATGACAAAGAGACAGTGGTGGGGCTAAAAGAGTCCATTCTGGTAGTAGAAGCTCTTGGGCTTTAATATTCATGTTAGGCTGTGGTACCCCAAGGCCAAACCTAGACACTGTGCTACGGAGTCTTCTAGTCAGTTTAGCCTACTCTGGCTTTCCATTGGCAGCCACACTCTGCCCACAAGTGAAAAGGTATTTTCTGAACAGTGAAGGTGAGTTTATGGTAACTGGAGTTAAACTAATGGAAAGCATTGAATTGATCAGCAGGAAACTCAAGAAAGGTTAAAATAGCCTCCGTTTTTATGTTGCTGTACAGTAGTGAGTAATGTTAATTGAATTCCCCTTGCGAGATTCTGAGAGATTTTTCCACAGGATCCTGTGCTGTATAAAAGGAAACAATGGCTTGTGGTAAAGTTAATTCAAGCTGAGATACATTAACTGCGCCACATTATCGGCTGCTGAGAGTGCTATTAACACACATCACCCACTGTGTATATTTGTGAATTAGGAGGTTTCCTTGTTAATGGAAATGAGACACTTTCCTTGAAAATGCCAAGCTCTGTGGATGTTGACATGGTTTTAAAAAGCACAAAAAGGGAAGAATATTTTTACTCCACATATAATGTGGCTCCTCTCCCTTTTGACACAGCTCTATTTTTACTACTTTTTACTTTTTCTTTGGGCTGTTTGTTATGCTGTTCTGTTGTTATTTGTTTGCTTTTTCTTTTTTTTGTGGTGGTGAGGGATCATTTAGAACCGAGTCAGACTACAAAAACACCTTCATTCAAATGTACTAACCCATTTTAAATTTTCTGAAATAACAGCCACTTGTTATAAAACAGAAATATGCCAGTTGAGGAATCAGAAAATTCAAGTTCAAATCCTGGATCTGTCTCTGCCTATGTATGTATACCTGTGATCATGGGAAAGAGAAGGCAAGCCATATTTGTGGAAACCTTAAAATCAACCAAGAAGTGGGTTTGGTGCTTTATTTATGGTATTTTTTTCTTCTGGATTAATTATTTTTTTTCTTTTGAACTAATTAATTCAATTTGTCTCCTCTCTTGAGGACTGAGGAATTCGTAGCTCAGAAAAGGTCCTGTGACTGATCTATAAAATAAGTATTATAGGCCAGGTAAATTTAATGGCCTTTACAATATAGAAAACACATACAAACATACATTTACCCCTCCACTCGCTGCTCCTCACACACAGAAACATAGACACTTATGCTCAAAAGGTCAAAGAAAAAATTTTTAGGTAACTTCATTTTTTAAAAATCATTCTTCAACTCAGCAACCATATATGAAAAAAAATTTTTAGCATTTTTGTTTGTTTAATTAAACCCCTACTTACAAACTGAGGCTATGCATCAATGTTATTCTACCAGATATTCCTTACACTTGATCAAACACCAAAAAGCATAACACTTAAAAGCAATAATTCAAAACTATGTTACTGACATTTTCACACTACATTTGCTTCGTTCCAAAAGTGGACCCAGGGTATGAATAGAATCGTAATTCCTCACCAATTACATGGAAACAAATGACAGTACAATTACATGATTAAAAATGAATTTTATTTATGCTTTTCCATGCATGAAATCTACATACTTCCTGCCTGGTTTGTAAATAGGCTCTGAAGTACTCTTCTGAATGTGCAATAACTTTCATTGGTGAATTTCTCATGAAATTGCAATTATGTGTGGAAAAAATTACCTTCCAGAACTCTAAGCTATTTTAATAGAAATGGAGGGGAAGCGACATAAAGGAAAATCAGAAAATGTGTTTTCAATTGCCCAAACTCTGCAACCGTCTATGTCACCTACATAGATTTATCAAGGCACTGGTAAAATAAGAATATCTATCTAGGTCATTCGTTGGATTTTTTTTAAAAAGCATGATAAAGTGGATCCTAATTCACAAATATATTACTAAAAGTACCTTGCATTATTATTAATTAAACATTTGGAACATGTTCAAATATAAAATTTTTTTTTCAGTTATATCCATAAAATTTTTACCTAATGGAAACCTTTTTTTTTTTTTTTTTTTTAGGAAAAGAGAAACAAACAAACAAAAACTTCTCTGGGAAATTTTGTCTGGTAGAAATACTAATAATAAGAATAAAATAAGAAAAATAGTTCATAAGATAAATAAAATCATCTAAACCAAACTTAAAAGCAAACTATAGAAAATTCTGAACATTTCATAGCATTCCACCCACTTCTGCATATCATTTGTGCCAGGGCAGGTAGCTTTTTTCTTTTCTTTCCTTCCTAGGCACACAAGTAGACCACATTTTTCAATTTCTCTTGGTCTTAGTTTTGACCACATTTTAGTCAATAAAATGTGAGCAGAGAAATATGTGCCCTTTTCAGGCAGGTTCCGTAATCTCTTACACGCCCCTTTCCAACTTCTGTGAATGATCCTGTTTGCTCTTTCCTTTTTTTTTTCCTTTTTACTATCAGAAGGTCAGAGCTCAGGTCAGATTAGAAGTCATGTGTTTAAGAAAGAGGAGCCTCTATCAACCTGGGTCCCTAAATAAAAAATGTAGGTGAGAGCCACACATCAGCCAATCTAGAATTATCTTGAACTGCTTATGTAAGAAATAGCTTTTTTATTATGCTTAAGCCATCATAATTTTGGGATTCCAATTTCAAGTAGTCTATACTAACTAATAATTAGTATATTTCATGGTTTCTTGATCAGTATCTAGTGGTTACACATTCTAATATTAGAACTGGGAACATATTCTAATAATAGATCTTCATAAGAAACAATGAGTAAACAATCAGACACATACATGCACAATAAATAAATAACATTTTTTCAATATGATTAGAAAATAAAGATGCTATCTGGACATTACATATTTCCTTCAGTGTCTAGCAGATGACTACACCTAAAAGCACTATCACGAGGCTGTCAGATTTCAAAAAGTAAAGAATGCGTGGCTGTTCATAAATTACCTAGTCAGAAGACTAATTTAACAAGCAATGCCATACTTATCCATTTTATCCTCATTTACGTAGACAGAAGCCACCCAAATAATCTTGAAGCAACCCAAACTGGGAAAAGTCTGCATAAGAACTAGGTATTTGGCCTAATCTGTGTGATTCAAGAGAAAATAATACAACAAGAAATGCTTTTTTTCTTACTTTAGACCATTTTTTGTCTCTTTCACTGCTTATTAGCACTTCCACCAAAATTAGTTAAGGAGAGGAATCTGAAATTCAGCATTTGCCAGTATTGATCTTCGAAATTAGTATTATTCCCATCACCTCTACTACTTTGCCTGTATGACCACTCAATGTCAGTCACGTTTTGACTACATCACTCCAGGGCATGGATTCTAATTTGAAAAATGGGACAAGCATTGGAAGCAGCAGACACCAGACTGCATTTGCTGAGTGCTGGCAACAGAAAGAAGCCTGAAGATGGCATTTTCAAGCCAATGTTCAATTCATTTGTTGCCGTAAAGAAAACATCTTCAGTATTAAGAATCCTATATTGCAAAAAGCAGAAAAACATTCATTAACTAAAATCAATGCTTTTCTTTTCTTCCAAACTACATTTTTTGCTTTTGGAAAGTGTTGAAATTTTTCACTGTTCACCAAAATGTATCTTTATACATTGTCAAATAAAATATTTCATGAAAGGGTTTGCTTTAGTTATTATCACATTAATTGTTGTTTACTAAGAGTCTCACAGATCTCAGACAAATTTTTAAAAAATTTAATTATAACTAATACTTTTACAGACTAATGTTAGAATATGCTAGTTCTATGAATCACAATCTTATAGTATTGCTGTGTAGGCTTTTTGCTGTAATTGTATTGCTGGCATAACTCTCCTAATATGTCATTTGTTAGTTTAATATTTTTGTTGAACACCTATTTTATGCAAGACTCTGTGTCAGGTGCTGGGGATATAGAGATAAAATGACAAAAACTGGTTCCTTATATAAAAATAAACAACACAAACAAAAGCACTGAAGTTTGACAGTGTTGCTTGTACATAAGACCCTGTACATAAGAGCCAATCCCAAGTTTAAAAAGAGGGGCACAGCATTACAATTTGTGACATGTTTAATTTATGTCCCAGAGGTCTGCTTTGTCTCTGAGTGTCTTTATCTGAATCTAGAAAGAGAATAACTAAAGAGGTGGAAGATATCAGTAATATTATGAAAATATTTTCACTTGTCTTATGTAAAATTTTAGTCATCCATTTTAATTTTAAGGTATTAGATTGACGAACAATTTAAAATTAGGATTTAGTTAAACACCATTGGTTTCTGTCATATTCGCATACTTGTTTATTTGGTTTTTGATTTGTGATTGGTAATCCAAGGCCAAAGCATTCTTTAACTGCCCCAAATAATCAAAAATAAATTTGTCTAAGACAGGTTAAAGATGAGCCTTCAAATTTGTTCGTATGGTTTCTAAGCTTTCTTCAAAGATATTTGCAGTATCATTTGTAAGTTAAATATTGGCCTTATAAATAACTAAATCTTTATAAAAGTCAATATTATTTTTATTATTAAATAAAAATCAATGAAATATTTTAGAAGTGGCAAATTCTTAGGTAGTTAAAACAATATGTTTATGTGAAGGATAAGAAATTCACATCTGTCTTACTTGAAAGTAGGCTTGGATTTCATCCTTGGATTCTGATTCCAGTTCCATCACTATCACTTTTTAGTTCTTTTAGGAAATTTAGTAAGACATTTAAAAATGTTCACCGTGGTAAATAAGGGAGTTGGATTTGATTCTATGGCTATTATTAACAATAAAACTCTGATTCAAAAATACTTTACTCAGGGGACTCTTAGATACTTAGTGCCAGTTTAAACTTGAGTCACTTTTCTTAGGTCCGGTGTACCAGATATGACTTTTCTTTTGAAAACCACTCCAGGGTTTAGAATTAAAGATATGACCAGGATTCTGTGTCTTCAGAAATTGGAATAAAGATTCTTGTTCTCTCTGTATATTAAAGCCCATCTGCCTCTAAAGCACTATTCCCAGCATATCTCCTTTGATAATTCTAGAAAGTAGGTAAGGACTATATCCCTGTTCTCCAGATCCTAAATTGTCAGAGTTAATTGTGGTATCACATCCTTTCTTTAGATTCCATGTAAAGTTTGAAGTTAACATATTAGTGGAGAAAGTCCCATAAGACAGATGTAGGTTCATATACTCTTTTTGCTGTTTATTGTCTGTTTTTTGTTTTGTTTTGTTTTGTTTTGTTTTTGAGGAGAAGGAAAGAGAAGTTTATTAATTTGCCAGCAAATGAGGAGGTTGGCAGACTCCTGTCTCAAAGTACCAATGTCCTGCAGAAGTACAGAGCTTTCAAAAGTTCTAATCAATCCAATCTTTGGCTAAAACAATCTCGTGACCTCCAATTAATCCCATCGCTGATTAAGACAATTCCTTGACCTCTGCCCAGATTAATCCCATCTCCTGTGGCACAAAGAACAAAGAACATTCCCTTGCCCCCCTCAACCACTGGCCTGAGGCAGGTCCTAGTTCTCCAAAAGGAGTGGGGGATGTTTTAAAGAGACATAAAACATTTTTGCCATTTTTTCAATCCATTTCTTCTATTATATATTCCCCCCTGTCAATATTACCCTTCCATATCTATGGAAGGAGGGGTGATGTAGTCATCGAGCTACTTCCCACTGAATTGGGGCAATGTTTTAGACAGAGGCTTAATACTTATGTATGCCATTGCAAAGCTTTGGCAGTATATTTACAACGACAGATTACCAGGTGAAAAAAGTCATAAGCACTAATTACAACAGTAAGGACTGACAAGGCAAAATGGACTGTCGCCTTGCACACGATGTCTGATACAGGGCTGGGTTAGAAAAGAAACATGAGTCCTCTGAATGCAGAGCTATTAGCTGTACCTTGTGGGTGATCCAAGAGACTGGCTTCTGCAAATTCAGAAATCATATACAGCACTGAACAAGGTTTAGGATGACAAACCCAGCAGTAAGACAAATCAACAAAAGAGGCAATACCCTGGGGAAATCCTCACTAAGGAGTTGTCTCTCCATCCTATAGACAGAACAAGTAATCATAGAAACATTAGCAAAAATGTCACTATTTTCATTTTTCCCTTTTCCTTCAACAGATACTTTAGATCACCTAAAATCTGGCCCCTCCACTGGGGGCTTGAGTTCTCTTCTTCCATGGGATACCTCTTTATTCTGGTATGGTGGGCCCAAGGTTTTCATTTCCGACAATTTCAACAAGGTGTGAGCTGTTAAAGGCACTTCATAAGGTCTCTTTCACTGCTTTGTTTCCAACTGGGACAGACACCTGCAAGGGGCAAACTCATGCATAGTGGTTAGCACCTGACCCACTCATTTGACATATTGCTTCACTCTACTTTCTTTACTCATGGTTATATTACCACACTTACCTTGGGGTGTTAGGAAGGGTCTCTCACAAACTATTTCTTAGGGGCTCAACCAAGCCTGCTTCTAAAGGGCTACCCTTATCCAGAGGAAAGCAAGTGGTAATACCTTATCCCACTTTAGATGGGTTTCATGCATTAATTCCAGGGCTTTGATTACTTGCTGGGTTTCCTTTCCCAGAAAGGAGGGTCCATTATCACTCTTGAGAATTGCCCAGGGCTCTGTGGAGTGTGTTCCTGGGTCCTGTTGACAATAGGGTGCTTGCTGACATCCTCACTGTAGGAGGAGGGGCTGCTGAGCCATCTCTGCAGCTGTCTGTCCACGGCGTCCATTACCAGCATGTCATTCTCTATCTACTCGACCTCTTTCCCGGGACTCCCATTATACCGTCGTCCCGCAAGGCCCACTCCTGCTCCGTGCTGGCATATGTGTGTAGGAACTCAGCAAAGGCCCTATCTCAGGCCTTCTGGTCCTATCTCTTGGTAGGAGCCCATCTCGGAACCTCAGACTTTCTCTCCATTTGGGTAGGACAAACCTCTATCCAGCCTGAAAAGATATCTACCAATGCAAGCCTGAGCATCTGAGTAAAGCTGCCAATCTTTGAAAGGCTGGACCCCCACATGTTGGGCTCCCTATGTAGTGGGTCGCCTTCCTGTCCTTGGACCACCCCAAGCACACAAACAGTTGCAAACAGGGTCCTCTCGAGTGCGGTCCCACCAAATCCTTTAAGGCAAGCACAAAACATCCCATTGCAAACAGGATCTTCCCAAATGAGGCCCTCCCAAAATCCATTAAGGCAACATGCCCCTAATGTGTGCATTCATGTAAGTGCCTCATAAGAGGCCAAACCAAAACTTCATGTAGGAGAACGAGTCCATGAGAATTCTGTCACACTTAACTGTGCCATCCCAAATGACAGTCCCAGCATTCATTCAACTTTAAAGGGGATCTTAATCCAGCCAGGGTGTCAAGGCCCCAGAGAACGGATTGCATCCAGTGACTTTAGCAGCTCTGTCACTGGCCTGATTTCTTTTTTGCCATGCTGGCCACCTGCTTGGGCTCAGCCATGGCCTGTGTCACCTGGCCCCTCCCCCACCACTCCCTACCTGGCTTGCAGAGCACCGAGCATGGCTGGTGGTGGGGTTGGAGTGGCAGCTGGGGGAAGGAACCCCCTGGACTACTTCTGTCCACGTGGCTTGGCACCAATCTAATCCCTACTGTCAATATTTTCCAGGGTTCCTGTGGGGATATTTGGAGGCAGGGGCTCTGGCCTCCTTCTTTGCTGTCTGAGTTCTAGACTTAAAAAAACATTTTCTCTCCTGGGGGCGTCTTGCTACCTGGAGGGTTTTGCAACTTTTGGGCAATTCTCTTTCTAATGTCTTTTCTTTTTACAAAAAGCACACTAACTATATATAAAGTGTCCTCCTCTGGTTACGGGTGTCCTCTGGCCAAATTGGGCTTCTTGCCAGGAGAGGCCATTCCAAACCCTGAGTCATAACTTACTGGGTGTGGGACTGCAGGATTTGAATCACACCCTCCCCCACCCCTCCCACGGAATGGGCGGCATGCAAGTAAGTAAGAAGATGCTCCTAACACATCTTAAGTACCCTGCTCCTGTTCCAGGCAAATGCCAAAGGCAGACATTTTCTCAGGGTTCATCCTTATTAAGAGAAAATCAGATTAAGGAAAACTCAATTAAGCTAAATAGGAATTCAGCTGAGCATAATACACAGTTGCCCCAGGCCACAGTCTACACAGACAGCGGAAGGCACCACTTTCTGGCTGGCTGCCAGCCTCTGGCCCCAGTGCCTCCCTGCCCTGTCTAGCACATGCCCAGGGATGGGGGTAGTCAGGCGGCAGGTGCTCCCTCTCCAGTCCCCTTACCACATGGTGGTGGGCCATGTTCACCAGTCCCCCTCCCACCTGGGGAATCCAACTGCTTAATTAAAACAAAGTATACTGTTAACTTTATCCCAGGCCTCTAAGATTGTTATTAGGTTATTAAATATGAAATGTCTTACCTCAAATCAAACATAAGGAAATCAGACATTTGATACCCAATGCATCTCTTTCCAACCACCCAACCCTTGACAAAACAATTCCAGTTACAAGGTAGTATAATTCAAGGTTTCACCCAACAGCCACATCTCCTCACACACCAGCATGAACATTGGATTGTAGTAACACCATTCTCTTTACACATAGGTTCATAACTACAATTGACCATTCAGCCAAATTTTTTCCTGAGGGAATTTGAGATAGGACTTCCCTATGTTGCAACAACACTCACAAATAGCAAACACAGACAATACAGAGAATTCTCAACACAAAATACTAGGCCTAGCAAACAAATGGGAATTCAAAGAAGACAGACTCCACCCCAAAATGCCCCGCAATAGGGCTCTAAAAGACTGCCCTGCCATGGGGCTGGAAGGTTCAAAACCTTCCCCAAATGGTGGCTTAGTCTTCCCATTCCCTGGGAACCAAAATAAGCTCCTAATCCAAACAAGTTTCCTTAGTTCCACTCAACCTTGGATTTCACCCTCCCAAATGGCATGCCTCCAAACAAACAAATAACCAAGAGGAAGGTGTGAAAACTTCCCCAAATGGGTAAAATTAAGGTCTTGGGGTGCACCCCAGGGAACTTACCAAACTGCCATGGAACCTGGACACTTCCACAATCTGTTTCCTTCCCCTCAACTCTGTTCAGGTTGTGGGGAGCTGCTTCTACTTTGGGGAGACAAAGACAGGAGTTCCCCGGAGGTAAAATACAATCCAGCAGCTGCTGGAACCATCGCTTGCTCTCTCATCTTGAAAAGAAGTTGCTCCTACCCATGAAGACCCACATCTTTGACCCAGGGCTGCTTCCCACCTCTTCCAGCTGTTGCGGGGTGCCAATTCTACTGGGACGCCAAATTCTGTTATTGAAAGTTCAGCACTTGTCCCTGAGGCTGCATCACAAGAACAAGGACAAGTGGTTTGAGGAGAAAGGAAGTTTATTAATTTGCCAGCAAATGAGGAGGTCGGCAGACTCCCATCTCAAAGTACCAATGTCCTTGGTCTGTCTGTTTAAAAGAAACAGATCACTGAAATTAAGTCTCAGATAGTTGTTGTCAAAAGTAATAAGGCAAAATGTCTGACATATAAATGTAAATGTTAGTGCCCTCATCTTTACTGCTTTTTAATCTTCTTTCCTTTCTTTTTCTTTCTCACATTAGACCCTTTCTAAAAAAAAACCAAAAAAAAGAAAAAAAACCCAAAACAACCAAAAAACAAAAAACAAAAAGAGGGTTATTAAATATAAACTCTAAATGTTGTTATGTGTTCGGGAGTAAGGTTATGATAATCTAATCTCCCATCAGTCCTTCCTTCTGAATTTTCTAAGGAAGTATACACCCTAGAAACAATTGACAACTTACGAATAAAATTCTGATTAATTGAAAATGGGACAGTTTTTAATACCCTACAATGTGAAGATTGGTTGATAAATATACTGGAGGCCCCTGGCTAGTCCAGGAAGGCTTAACAAATTTCCTATTTAATTTTCTCTCTGTCTATGTTTGCTTGATACATCTAACTTTTTTATCTCTTTACAAATATTTGGTGGGCATGAAAAGGGCTGCAAAGGACATCAAAAGGATCAGATAGTTTTTGTTTTAACTATTAAACCTACTAAGAAAACATACCCAATACCTGTTACATTCTCTGCCCCTTTACATTAGCAATAAAGGCCTTACATAGGAGTAAGGGAGAAAAAGAATTGTTCCTCTAGCCTGTCCAAAGCTACAATTTAGAAAGACAGAAAAAATTATCCACTACCTATGTTTATTTGTTCACCATTTGGAATAATCTGACATGGGTAACAGTACTCTGTATTCCAGGAGCCAAGAAAATATAAGTTCATTTCCATTATATAAAAGTTTTCTCAAAGGGATTCAATAAGAAGATCAGAAAATAGAAATTTAATTTCTGTAACTTGAGAAGCTAAAATGAAGCAGGACTGATATGTTAAATTTTGTAATGCACAATCAATTGGAAGGAAAAATACACAAGCCCGCTGAGAAAAAGAAAGTAACCATCCTCCCAAACCTACATCAACCCCATTCCTACATGGATGGTCATAAGCTGCCTTGATTTTTTTTTTTTAATTTTGATAGTCATGACCCTAATTTGTGAAATTAATCAATTAGTACGTTTCACATAGGATTTCAGTATATTTGTCACAGAATTCACTGAAAAGAGTTAAAGCACAAGCAGTTTAGTATTTTAAAACTTCAACATATTGTTAATGTGGGTAAAAGAATTAAAGAGAGACATAGGATTTTAGGACATCTATTGTATAACACTTGCTATCACTGGATTAATAAATTCTCAGTGAGTTCACCCATAGTACATGTAAATAGCTTTGACATACTAAACTTTCTTCAGTTCCTTTTTTTTCTTTTTTTTGCAATGAGACAAAGTGGTTTAGTAAATAAGGGTCAGGCTTTAAAACCAGAAAGTCAGGGTTCCCCAAGCTCAACTATTTACTGATCTTGTGACAATGGCCAAGTTATTTTGCCTTTCATTGTCTCCTGTTTCCCACCTTAAATTGTGATAAGATTATAAATGTGATAGTCTTGTGAGTATTAAATAAATTAATATATGGAAAGTGCTAGTAATAATGCCTAGGAATGTAATACATACTGCATAAGTATGACAATTCTATTATTAATTAAAGCTTCTTGAAATTCACTCGTAATGAACCCCATTGATACCTTTTTTCCCACTAGACTGTAAATTATATAAGGGCAAAGATTTGTCTTGTGCTTCTATATCATTAGTGTTTAGAAGTGCTCGACTCTACCTACATGTTCAAAAAACATTTGCTGAATAAAATAAACGAGTTAAATAATTCCGTTTTTTAAAAGTGTTTTAAAAGCATTAGGGGATTATTGCTTATATAATAACAATGTTAAAACAATAAAAACACAATCATTTATTGAATCAATTACTATATGTCTTATCCTTGAAATATATTGTTTAATAGAAGCCTAACAAGAACCCTTATTTGTTAATAGAAGCCTAACAAGAACCCTTAGTGGCAATATTACTCTTATCCCTCACTTTATATATTTGAAAGCTTATACTCAAAAAGGTAAAGTATAAGATGTTCAAGGTGACTAAATGTTGGAGCTAGGATTTATGCCCAAGTCACATTATAGACAAGATGACAAGATGTGAATTTGCTCTCATTAACAAGGAACATTCTCTTTTTCAGATTTCTACAGAAATCTTTATAACATGAAATATAATAATTGAATCGAGTTTAGAAATTAGAAGTTGTCATTTCAAAGTAAAAAGTTTAAAATATTTTCAGAAATAAATTCTCAGTTATATCTCAACATACACAGCAAAAGGAACTCAGATGGCATCCCAGGAACAAGCAAATCCTTAAATTTAAGAAAGTGAGTTTCATTGATTTTCATCCTAGCCAAAGGCCATTTTGAAATAAGTTGGTATGTAGCTCATAAAACATACAATAAAAAACAATCAAAAGGCCAAGTTAGAATTATCCAGCAGTCAGGACTTTTGAGAAGGAAAAAAAATTCACAGTCTGCCGTCAAATATAGGGTAGGAATTAATTATTATGTTCCTGGTGAAAAAAGAAATCAAATAATATCCATATATTTACAGATATAATTGATGTTGATATATCAAAGACAGGAAGGAGCAATAAAGCTTTTTTTTTATTTTTGCAAGAATGAGAATTTAGACCACAATAAAAGATGTAAGATTTTAGAGCCAATATTATAATATGTTTAGCAAAATATTATATCCACTTTATGCCACAGAAAGGTGATATAAAATAATAAAAAATTAGACAAACACCTGTAAGACTTAAAAACTGAATGAAAAATAACCATGGTCAGGTGTGCCTGCTTAATTGGATTGTTGCCTACTGTATTGCCTCAAACCCCTGTAATTAGAACTTTAGGTTAACAAGCATTATTTTAAAATAAAACATTAGAAATTCGGTAGTAGAAGGATGTTAAAACTTTTTGAAACAAATATATGACTACATTAAAAATAAAAGGAAATATTCTATCAAGTCAGTGGGATTTATAAAAAAAAAACTATAAGAAAAATGGTGAGAGAGTAAAAGAGTTCATTCAGCATTCAAGAAATATTTATTACATACCATCTACCAGAGAGTGTGGTAGGGTAAAATTGATTCTCTCTTCCTATATGAAGTTTATAATCTAGTCAAGATTAGATGAATTTGCCAATGATTCAAGATAAGAGGGAGAGATTAAAGAAAAATAACGATAAATAGGAAGACATTTTTAACAGCAGGGAGCAGAAAAGCAAATAAACAAAAAAACAATCTTAAATTTTGGAATTTATTTGCTTTGCATATTTCTTTATTTTCCCTGGGATTATAGACACCTATTCAAGGATATGAGGCAAACCTGAGGATAATGAAGAGACTAACACATTAATTGTATTCTCATACAAACTTTAAATGTCAATGAACCAACAACTTAACCATAGGCACTTAAAATATTACATCATTTATGAAATTATCTCAGTCAATTAAGCAAATCTCTGGAAAACACAGTTTCAAAAATTAATTTAGTCTCAATACCATCTCAAAATAACCAATTTGACATAAATATTGATAGAATGTGATTATTTATAAAAATTTCAACAAAGAAAAAGATGATTTACTATATTCTAGAAATTAAACTGGTGGTATCTGGCAGTATAAATGATGAGCAAAGGAGAGTTCCTGCCCTGCATATGCTCATATTTCAATCAGAGCATGAAAATTACATAGAAAGATGATAAATACATAGAGGCAGAGAAATATGGTACAATTAAGTCCACATGGACTCAGAGAGAAAGATGTCTTTAATTGCGCTGGTGAGCACAGGGAAGGCTTCCTGGAAGGTTGCTATTGGAGGTGAATGTCAAAGGAAAGGAAACTTTCCAGCAAGTGAAATAAAACAGGTGGACTTCTTGGCAGAGGGAACACATGTTTAAGTATGTACATTAAGCTTACGTATTATAAATGAGCTCAAAGAAGCAGGATTAGAGGGCCATATGGGAAAGTTATAGTAATTAAATTTAGAAAATCAGAAGTGTCAGTTCTTAAAGAGCCTCATTCTCACATTTAAGGAGTTTGAGCAATAGGGAACACTGGACTGGTAGATATTGGGTTTCAAAAAGATCATTCTAGCACCACTGTGAACAGTGATGTGCAAGGGAGAAGGAAGTAGACCCAGAGAACAGAGAACCTTGTAACCAGGTTATTACAATGGTTCAAGAGAAAATGTATAGAGGCATAAAATAGAGCAGTGCCAGCAGATGGATCAAAGTGATTTTAAGCAGTTGGACAGGAAAGTACCTTTTGGTCCAATTAGACACAGGGCGAAATGAAAGGAAGGAAGCTAGAAGAGTGATTCCACAACCCCCATCCTCACCATTAAACACATATACTTGGGCACCTGCAAACTTTACATAGAATTTCAGGTAGTTTTCTTAGATACTCTGAAACTCAATGTATTGGTCCAACTTTAATCAGAGAAGCAGAATCAGTGGACTAATGATGATGATAGACTATCAATCAATTGATAGATTGATTTATGGTAAGGAATTGGCTTACCCAATTGTTGGGGCTGGCTTGGCCAATTAAAAATCCATAGGGCAGGCGGTCAGGAAGGGCCGGCTGGAACTCTCAGGCATCACTGAACCTGGTGTTCACAGGCAGAGATTTTTTTGTTTTTCAAGGAAGCCTCAACTGCTCTTATGGCCTTTGAACTGACTGGATCAGGTTTGTCCAAATAAACAAAACTAATCTCTCTTAGTTGAAGTCAACTGGTTATTGATGTTAGTCACATCTTCAACATATCTTCACAGTGGCACTAGATTAGTGTTTGATTGCATAGCTGGAGACTTTGGCCTATCAAATCTGTCATATCAAAAAGACAATCACATTATAGACCTCAACTTTAAAAAACCTGCTTAGAAAACTGAAATTATTACCTCATAATTAATCAAAATAGGAGAAAGAAAAAGGAAAGTAGAATAAGGAGATCTTTGGTGAAGATAAAGAGTCATATTCTGGATACGATTTTGAAGTCACCATGGAAGATTTAAGGTTAAAATAAGTTTTAATATTTTCAAAGAATGTTAAAATTTCTGATATGACCTACTATTATGTAAGAAATAACTTGAAAGCATTATTTCCCTAAAGTAGTGTTGTGAGCTAGAGAGTGCAGGCACGTGATGTTAGGATACCTGGGTTTTAGTTCTAGATATGTCACTAGGAAACATTGTGTTTGGGAAAGATGTATGTAATCTCTCTGGATTAATTAAGGGGGACAGACTACATCATAATGTTTCACTATTATGTTAGATGGTGAATGCATTGAAATGATTTTTCCTAACTATAAAGACAGTCAAATAATTCTCCTCAAATTTGGAGGTAGGTTTGTTATTAATGAACCCTTCACAAAAAGCCTTAGTTAATAGTAGATAAAATATAAACACAGATAAAAATGGAAGACAGAGAGAAAGAGAAAGATAGAAATAGGTATAGATATAAATGTAGTTGTGTTTGTGTGTGTGTGTGTATATATATATAGAGAGAGAGAGAGAAAGAGAGTGTTGAAGTGATTTCTCTGGCTACATTTAATTTTAAATGAATTTTTTCTTCTTTCATATTATTTAATTCTGCATTTGTTGGGCAAGATTGGCACTCAATATAGTCAAAATTTTGAAGTCATAGCCTTCCAGATACTTCCTATCACTCTCACATACTCCTTTTTTGACAAACGGGGTCTAAACATTAAAAAAAAATTTAAAAAGAGGAAGAGGAAGATAAAAAAAGTAAATGTGAGAAGGAAAAGGAGGGAAAGGTTGAGATCAAGGAAAATGTGAAAGTGAAGGAGGACAGCAACTAGAAGTAGATATCTCCTGTGTGCGCATAAGTATCGATCAGTTAGTACCAATTTGATGGTGAGTACCACTGGTGCTTGTTTTTCTATTCTTGTGATACTTTGCTTTCAAAAATGGGCTCTATCTCCAACCAGGATAGTATCAGATGTGTTAATTCACTGTTGTTTTTTATTGTGAGTAATACTCCATGGTATACATATAACACATTTTATTAATCCACTCGTGTATTGGTGGGCACTTGGGTTGTTTCCACATCTTTGCAATTGTGAATTGTGCTGCTATAAACATTTAAGTGCAGATGTCTTTATTATAGAATGTCTTTTTTTCCTTTGGGTAAATACCCAGTAGTGGGATTGCTGGATCAAATGGCAATCCTACTTTTAGTTCTTTGAGGTATCTCCATATTACTTTCCATAGAGGTTGTACTAATTTGCAGTCCCACCAGCAGTGTATGAGTTTTCTTATCTGTCCGCATTCCTGACAACATTTGTTGTTTTGGGACTTTTTGATATAAGCCAATCTCACTGGAGTTAAGTGATATCTCACTGTGGTTTTGATTTGCATTTCCCTGATGATTAGAGAAGTTGAGCAATTTTGTATATGTTTGCTGGCCATTATTCTGTTTTCTTTTGAAAAGTTTCTGTTCATGTCCTTTGCCTGCTTTTTAATGGGGTTGTTTGATTTTTTCTTGTTGATTTTCCTAAGTTTTGTATAGATTCTAGTTAGCCTTTTATCAGATGTGTAGCATGCAAATATTTTCTCCCATTCTGTAGGTTGTCTGTTTGCTCTAATGATAGTTTCCTTGGCTGTGCAGAAGCCTTTTAATTTGATCAGGTCCCATTTATTTATTTTTGTTGCTGCTGTGCTTGCTTTGGGGGTCTTCTTCAAAAATTCTTTGCCTAGACAGATGTCTATAAGAGTTTTTCCAACATTTTCTTCGAGAATTCTTATGGTTTCCTGTTTTAGGTTTAAGTCTGTTATCCGTCGTGAGTTGATTTTTGTGAGAGGTGAGAGGTGCAGCTCCTGTTTCAGTCTTCTACATGTGGCTACCCATTTTCCCAGCCCCATTTACTGAATAGGGATTCTTTTCCCCAGTGTATGTTTTTATATGTGCACACATGGAAGTAATATTCAGCGGGTGTGGGGCAGGGGGGAGGGGAGTGGAGGGGATGGGTAAATTCACACCTAATGGCTGTGGGGAGCACTGTCTGGGGGATGAGCACACTCGTAGCTCTGACTTGGGTGGTGCAAAGGCAATATATGTAACCAAAGTGTTTGTACCCCCATAATATTCTGAAATTTTTAAAAAAGGAAAAAAAAGAAATACCATTGAGTCCTGGAAGCCTAGGATTAAGATAGACTGGAGAAAACACACAATAGTATTAAGAAAAATATAGTTTTTCTTCCTTGCTTTCTGTTTTTCCCTTCCCTTCTCCTTCTCTCTCTCCTCCCTCCTCCCCTTCATTCTCTTTGTTTCTCTCTCTCTTTCCCTTCTTATGGTTTGTAGCCACATTAAAAAGTAAAATGAAACATTATTTTAATAACAAATTTATTTAATCCAATATACACATGATATTGTCATGTTAATGTGTGATCAATATAATAATTATTAATGAGAAAAAAAAAGTAGATATCTCCCAGACGCAAAATCAATATTGGTTAGTTTTAGTTAATTTTGCCTTCGGTATGCAAAAAAGAATCTATGTTAAATCACTTTGATAATAAAGTATCATATTCCATTTAAATCTTTTCTGTGTGTTCCTAGAGTTTGACTAAATATGTATTGTGTTGGAGCTGCTGAATTCATACTCTATTCTACAATGCTACCCCTAAAAGAGGTGGTTTGGTACAATTTCCACTTGTATTTGCCCATGAAATATATTGGTCTTAATTCCATAATTCTCTAAGTATCTATCACTGCCAAGCCATCTTCTGGGACCTGTCCTTGCCACATATGCCACAGTAGGTAAATTGAACATTTAAAGTAAGATAAGCCAAGGGGCTCTTACTGAATGGAATATCTTTTCTCTTTCTAAACAATTTCTCTACTTTCTTACTGTGGTTCTTCATTACACCCTTGCAATATTTATGGATATTTACAGTAAGTTGTAATAAGTAAAAAGAAAATTCTCATATCATAGGCAAAACAACAAAATTGAGCCTGATTTTACCCAGGAATGAATAAACTCACCACACTTAAATTTTCTACAAAGTTTATATTAAAGATATTTATTGAACTGTACTTTTTTAAGTGGCCCAAGTTACTCCCTTATATTTGGTTTTATGATGATCAAATGTTTTTAGCAAATAAAGATTCATGTAACTGAATCTTTATAGACCTTCCTTTGCTTTTTACAACTGTAGTAACGATACACCCAATGGCAGTGAGTACTGGCAGCAAGATAAAGAAGAAAGTTATTTTTATGGATTTTATTAGAATATTTATTTATTACACTTGCTTTTCATCTAGGCCTACTTTCTTTCAGAATTTAAAAATACGACCTATGAGTATATATAATTTTTCAACTATTATCAACTTCAGCTTCTCTGCCTAACAAAGAAAATCAAAGATTACATCAGTCCAAAATGATGCACATTCTAAAAATAATGTTGATTTTGCTATGGAACGTACTTCTGTTTCTCCACACTGCCATCATTATGTTAGATGTATGAACATTTATTTACAAGCTTTGAAATAATGAAGCCCCTTGGCCCTCCATCTTCCTTTAGCTATAGGCTGTCATTCAGATTAATTATAAACAGAACTGGTGATACTATCAAAGATATAACTTGCTTGTAGGCACTGATAATTCCTCTGTGATCATCCTTTTGGAGGCTATTCAAGGCTTAAATGCTTAATCACATTGGCACTTTAATCCTATACAAGGCATTCTAAGATTTGAAATAACTGAAGTTACATTAGAGATGAACTTAAGAGCTAATTCATTTCTGAAATAATATTAAAGTTGACCATATCCTTTATGTGCTATGTACTTATCCTACATCTTTCTAGGGTCACACTTGAAAAAGTAATTTTTAAATTGTTAATACTTAATTCTTTAGGCAAGTAAGCCTTGAGTTAAATTGCAAAAATGCAAAAACAGCAACATAAACTAAAAAAAAAATTTAAAACAACAACAACAAAAAAAACCCCATCATTTAATATGGTACCAACACGGTCACATCAATACCAGACACAGGCAGTACCGACACCACTACAGAAAGCGAATGAGTCAAGATTGAAGCACAGACTATAAAAGACAACCTTTACATTACTGATTGAAGAGTTGTAGTGGGGAGGCTCGCATATTGAAAATCTCTCTGCTACTCAGTCAAAATGCCTAAAATTTTTCCATAAAGTTATATCTTTTAGTCAAGACATTGTGCCATCCATAGTCCATTGTACACTTTATTGCTTCTGAAAGATAATAGCTATAAATATGCCAACTTTGGCTAATTTACTTTGTGTGATAATCATTATTTATATAGTTGGATTTTCCTATTCTCCTGCACACTATAACACAAGCTTCGTTTCGTAATAACAGTAGATACAAACAAGGGGAAATTCCTAGAAATGTAATTACTTCTTTTAGACATAGAACCCCTGAAATAAAACCTCATTTTTTCTCCACTGGTGAAGGGTGAAGTGGGATGTGCTACTAGAAGAAAACTTTGAGCTCTTTTTAAAAATACATCTTTTCCTTTTTCTCTCTTTCTCTCCCTTTGGTCTGGACCTGGAAAATCAGACTAACGGGACCATAAGCCATGTGGAGTCTATGTGGCTCCAGAGTGTGACTCAGTGTAATTAGCTACATGTGTGCAACATTATAAAATAAATGGAGGTGAAATAACCGACCCACGGCCTCCAGTGCAAGGATTGAAACATGCTGGATGACAGGGGTTGATACCTTTGGGATGGTAGTGGTACAATGGGCTGCGTGCATTTCAGGAAATGGAAGAATTAACCTGTGGCATATGAATGTTTACTGATAATATGCCTATATGTTTTCCTCTCTATTCCTATCTTAATTTTTCTCTATCCATCTCTCTCTCTCTCATCGTCTCTCTCTCTCAGTCTGTCTAAAATGAGTTTAGATTTGCTTTGCAGGAATACAGTAAGCATGATATGTGACTCTATGTTAGCCCAAATGTCAGTTGACTGTTTTTCACATGATCATTCCACCTAAGGGGTACACAACATTCAGTGATAACATATCCAAAGCCCAGAGAGCAGGAGCCTCCACAATTCTGTAGGTTGGAGCTCCTCAAAGGTGTTTACTTTGTGCCTCACACGGAAAATAAGAAAGTTCACATGTCACAATGTGTTAGACTAGATTTGAGAAAATGTATTTGTAAGAGACTTGGAGAAAATATTCATTTCATTTCCTAATAAAACAAATCCACTTTTAAGAAATATATTAACTACTACTTTGTGGCAAGTTTTTAAATAAACCACTCAAATTTTTAATAAGAAAAAGTATGCCTATCTTAGTGAATATGACTTTTTTGTACTCATAATAGCTATTCAAAACTCCTGATTAAGATTCTTAATGACAATCTGTTCAAATTTTTCAAAGATATTAACAACAAAAACCAGGTTACCAAACCACTGATAATTTAAAAACAGATCTTTGAAATTATTTAAAATATTTTTATTTAAATAATCTAATGATAATTCCTTTGCTTTCATTGACAGATGAATGTTAAAATTTCTGTTGATTGCAAGAATAGATTGGAAACAGATTCTGCATCTCAAAGAAATGATGAAACTTTAAGTCCAGGACAAGAGTGCATTGTATTGCTAGACCAGTCACCAGGCAGCTAGCTTAGATGTCAATAGCCTTTAAGACAAAACATCTAATACATGTGAATCCAGCCATTCAGGTGAACTCGTTGGAGCTCTGCCTACCAAGAGACCAGGAATAGCCTCTCTGAACCCAACTCTAGATAACCTGTTCTTTATTCTGCACAGCATGCTCCTCCAGCACTTGGACCAAGAAAACATCCAGCAGCTCTACAGGGACCTTGCCTTGTGGTGGGCTGAGACACAAAATGAAGCTAGCTGCTGAAGCAGATAGAGACCCTGTTTGGGAATGTTCAGCCCAGCACAGAGGAACTGATGCTGTTTATCATTCTTCCTGCTTGATGGGATGGCAGAGAGTGCCTTTAGATTCCTCTCAGCTAGAGCCATACTCTGCGACATACTCAAGAAAGTCAATACATGGGGTTACACCTGTAACCCATACAGGACAAATGTGAGGGCAAAATTTCACTGACTAGAAGCTCTATCTTATCAATAAACACCTATAGGAAAACACGCTCTGGAAGAAAATCAACCAGAGTATTGTTAACATAAGGCTTTATTTTAAAAGGCCAGGCATGAGACATCTCTGGAAGAACATTCTTCCTTGGAGAAATTGGCTGGAAATTTTACAACTGGTATGGGAGTGAGGAAGCAGTCTGTCAAATTTCAGTTGATTTGAGAAATCCTTTAGGCAAAGATAGTTCCTACAAAAATGAATATTTTTGTAGGTTAGCATCCATAGTTTTGTCAATTTGAATTTTATCAAGTGGTGCGAGATGGACAATGTGGGAAGTAAAGTCATGTGTAAGGTGTAAGGGAGAAAAAATAATTTTTCCCTTAACACTCATAAGTTCTTGGTTAGATGGACCCCTGTAAAAAAAGACAAATTAACAAGAGAAAAACAGAAATTTATTAACATGTATATTTTTACATATGTATGGGTTATAACTAGTGAATGAGGAGTTCTTAAAAAGATGGCTTTGAATTCCAGCATATCTGGCATTTTCAACAAATAACAGTAAATTTTAAAGAAGTGACAAGACAGAGAAAAAGGACTTTTGAGTACCTGGGGAGAGCAACTTGTGGGAAGGCAAACAGATGGTAGATAAAGGCTAGATAGTAAAGCTTGTTAATGTAGGCTTCCTTAGTGCCTTCTATAGGTCCATAATGATCTAACGTGGTAGGGAGGAGGGGTAGGATATCTCTTGTCTTTGTTAATTTGTGTCCTCTTTTTAGGCAAGTAGAAGGAGGGCAGAGAGCTTTCCTACATCTGCCTCTTCTTAATTACCTTCAGCTCAACAATCCTTATGCCAAAGAGGCAAATTTTGAGGTGGCACAGTCTGGTCTTTCTCCCACAAAGGGATAGAGAGAAATAGTTGTGAGGCTAAAAGTCACGTGAGGGCCACAGTGGAAAATTCTCAGTCCTTCGGGTTTTTTTTTTTTTTTTTTTTACAATACCACCATAAATATCTGACAAGTCTATGTCCAAAGTCTTTACTTTTATAGTTGGCCATTAGTCTGTCTTCTTCTGAAAAGTTTCTGTTCGTGTCCTTTGCCCACTTTTTAATGGGGTTGTTTTGATTTTTTTCTGGCTGATTTTCCTGAGTTCTATATAGATTCTCATTATTAGCCCTTTATTGCATGTATAGCATGAAAATATTTTCTCCCATTCTGTAGGTTGTCTTTTCACTCTAATGATAGTTTCCTAGGCTGTGCAGGAGCTTTTTAATTTGACCAGGTCCCATTTATTTATTTTTGTTGTTGCTGTGATTGCTTTTGGGGTTTTCTTCATAAATTCTTTGCCTAGGCTGATATCTGTAAGAGTTTTTCTACCATTTTCTTCTGGAATTCTTACGGTTTTATGCCTTAGGTTTAAGTTTGTTATCCATCGTGAGTTGATTTTTGTGAGTGGAGAGTGGTGCGGCTCCTGTTTCAGTCTTCTACATGTGGCTATCCAATTTTCCCAGTACCATTCATTGAATAGGGGTTGTTTTCCCCAGTGTATGATCCTTTTTTTTTTTGCTTTGTCAAAGATCAGATGCCAATATGAGGATGGTTTTATATCTGGGTTCTTAGTACTGTTCCAATGATCTATGTCTCTGTTCTTGTGTCAGTACCATGCTGTTTTGGTTACTAGAGCCTTGTAGTATAGCTTGCAATCTGGTAAACTGATGCCTCCTAATTTATTCTTTTTGCTTAAGGTTGCTTAGGTTATACAGGGTCTTCTCTGGTTCCATACAAAACATAGAATTATTTTTTCTAGATCTGCAAAAAATGATGTTGGTATTTTAAGAGGGATTACATTGAATCTGTAGATCACTTTGGGTATTACAGACATTTTAACAATATTGAATCTACCAATCCATGAGCATAGACATCACTTAATTCTTCTATGTCCAATGGAACAAATGATGCTGACCTTTTTGATTCGCATGATGATAGAGATGATCATGGGGAGGCAGGGTCACTGGAGGAGCACAAGAGCATTATCATGTACCATTTGTCACAGAATAGGCTTGGAATGGATCTTACCAAGGAAGTTCTTCCAAAATTTATTCTTGAAAGAAGATCTCTTTTAGAAATGTATGCAGATCTTTTTGTACATCCGGAGCTGTTCGTGAGCATTAGTGACCAGAAGGATCCCAGGGATAGAATGTTTCAGGTTGTGACATGGTACCTCTCAGCCTTTCATGTAGGAAGGAAAGAGTGAGTTGCAAAAAAGCCATACAGCCCCATTTAGGGCAAGATCTTTCAGTGTCATTGAACATTACCAAATGATACTGAAAGGAACACAGAGCTAGTTTCAGAAGGACCAGTTCCCTGGGTTTCCAAAAACAGTGTAACATTCATGGCTGAGCAGGTTTCCCATTATCCACTGATTTCAGCCTCTTATGCTGAATGTTTTAAGAAGAACATACAATTCAATGCTCACATCTAGATGAAATCAAAATTCCCTGGAATGTCAGTTGGGGTGCACAACATAGGGCAGGGCTGTGTCTCATATCTAGACTATGATTTCATTCTCACTTTGCCCGGTGGTTATGGACGGTCTATCCTCACAGTGCCCTGGGTGGAATTAGGAGGAGAATGTAATATTAATTGTTCCAAAATGGGCTATAGTGCAAATATTGTCTTGCACACTAAACCTTTCTATGGAGGCAAGAAGCACAGAATTACCACTGAGATTTTTTCTCCATATGACAATTTTGCCCAATTGAAGGGGAATGGAATGGTATAATGTATGCAAAATATGCAACAGGCAAAAATACAGTCTTTGTAGATACTAAGAGTTTTCTGATAATCAAGAAGAAAGTGAGGAAGTGGGAAGATCACAATGAGTATGAACTCTGCTGCCTTTGGAAGGATGTCACTTTCAACTTAAAAATCAGAGACGCCAATGCAGCAACTGAAGCAAATCACAGACTTGGAGAAAGACAAAGAGCAGAAGTGGAAGAAAGGAAGGAGAAGGAAATCTAGTGGGAGACAATGTTATTTCATGAAGATGGAGAATGTTGGGTTTGTGATGAACCATTACTGAAACATCTCAATGCTGCAAAACATTAGGTTGCGAAATGCAAAGTTCACACCTGATGAGCAGGGCAGTAGGCATAATTCAGCAACAAACAATCTCCCTTTGGGAAAACCTATTCACTCCCTTCTTATTACAGTGGTTCCTATCTCAGGGATAGGAACTCTCTGATGCAGATGAATAATTAAAGCGGGAAAAGCTTCCCTTTTTCCCTCTGTGGCAGTTACAATTTTGACTTCAGTCCTGAGAAAAACTTCAAGTTTGAAAACAAAATTTCTTCTCCTTTTCCAAACCCCAGGCATCAAAAAGTAATTTATAAATCTACTTCTCTCAGTCTACCAAAAAATAAAACAAAATAAAATAAAGGCTAATAATTTATTTCCTTTTTACCAATTATTTCTATGACATAACATTATTTTTCTATTTTTATGTTTAGTCTTTTATTCTCCCTCCCACCAAAATAGCCTAAGTGTTATTTAAAAATTGTCCAAGTAGAAAGTGAATTGAGTAAAATAGCATTACAGTTAGTGGAAAATATTCAGCCTTTTGAGTCAGCTGAGTATAGTTTTAGTTTTGTCTCTATCAAATTTTAAAATATGTTATTGAATAAGTTAGGTATCAGAGTCCTCATTTTAAAAATTGTTTTCGTGGGCTAATCTTCAGATTAAAAGAGTGATATGCTTAAAACACACAAATAGTGGGCTAGTTTATAATAGGCTTCTCAAAATAGGGGTTTATTTGTCTTCTCTCTCTCCTTTTCCTTTCTCTTATCCTTTTGTTTTGGTGAGATTTTATCAGGTACAAGGAAAAACACTAATTTTGAATAATGCAAAACAGCACAAAACAAAACATTTGCCCTAAAATACCGACATTTTTACCTTTAAATTCCTCATTTTTTCTTGCTTTTGACCCTTTCGTAAAATCCAGGAGTGGTTTTTGTTTTATTTTGTCTTTTTCTGAATGGCACAGGTTTTTTTTTTTTTAATCATTGGTAAGAAAATAGAATGCTTATTAGAGTTAATTGAAAGGGAAGGATCCTTTCATCTACTCAACAGTTACGTGCTAATCAGCTACTACATTCCAGGCAGTGTTCTAATAGTTGAGACTAATCAGTAGCTGAAACCTTGTACATACAGAACATGTATTATAGGAGAAACATACCATAAGCTAACAAGTATATAATATAATGACATATAGTGATAAGTGCTGTGGAGGAAAATAAATCAGTTCAAAAGATGGAGAGTGACAGATTTGGAGAGGGTAGGGAGCGCTACTAAAATAGAAGGTAGACAGGAAAGAAGTGTCTGAGGTGGTATCATTTGAGCATAGACACCAGGGAGTGAGGATTTGTTGCCATGAGCAGGTTTGACTTTCCGCCACCCGAGAACCAAACTGGAAAGGTGAGTGTTGGTGAAGGAAAGGTGATTTATTCAAGTGCCAACAGCCTGAGACTGTTGTCTCAAAGACCATCTCATCTTTCTCTGCTTGCAGAGCAACTTATAAAGGGAAGGAATAAAGAGAATTGGTGGCAGAAAGCAAACTTTTTATCAACAAATAATATAGGTTGTCTGGTGGATCTTGGCATCAGTGGTCTGCGGTTGGCCTATTCTGGACTCTTGATCTGTTTTTCCTCAAGGTTGTTTTATAATCTTGTACCCTGCATCTGTGTAAGCAAGCAGCAGGCTAACTGTCAACTTTTAAAGCAGAACAAGCCAAAAGCACATTGGACGTGAACTGGCTTCCCTTTAGCTATCCTAGTGTTATAGTTTGAATGGCCCTTGGGGTGCACTTACAGGGTAAGGCAGGTGGTGGGAGGACAGGGAATATTAAAGAAAAAATTATTCATGACTCTTGTTAAAACAGTAGGGCTGATTTTATTCAATGGGGCTACTCCATAGGGTTTTTGTATGGGAAAGAGATTTGGCTCAACTTTGAATAAAATAAGGAAAAATGGGAGTTTATAGCTAAGGAGCAGGGTGGAGGGATTGGTGGATGGAAAATTGCTAAGAGGTGAGATAATTCTTTCCTAAACCGAACTAATAGGATTTTTTCTGGAGGCAAGTGAGGTCATACCAAGGATGGGACATTTTCCCTAAAATGACTTCCAGAATTCTTGCTAAAGCAGGAATAAGTGGGCCATGACAAAGCTTAAGTTCTGAGCCTAGTGAAAAAGAGGACTCAAGAGGAGCCTGAATACAGCAAGGTCAAGGAAAGAGCCTTCATCAGGAGGAAGCAGTGAATAAATATTCACTATAATGTAATGTTATATTTTCCCATCCAAAATTGATTTGTATTTTGGTGGATACACCCTACCTGGAGAATTCAGTATGCTGAATCAGTTAGTATGTTAAGCAATATGCAAATAAACTAAATTTTATAATTTTTAACAAGGGAGTATCTCCAAAATTTTAAGCCAGTCTTATAAATCTTCATTTATTAAGCATTATTAAATATAAAATGAGAATGAATAAGAAAACAAAATCCTAAAATAATGGCTGAGATACTAGAAATTTTGAGAATGTCTGTGGGGGAAAAAAGGATAAGAGATTAGTCAGTAAAGAGCAAAAGTGCTTTGCTATGAGAGAATATGAAATATTTTAGGATGAAGCAGCTGACCATTTTTCTTACTTCTTACTATATCTATCCAATCAGCTAGTACTGAAATGCCCTGAATATGTGAAAGCATCAATTCCTCCCAGATCTCTTTCCATTGTGTGGCTCAGCAGGTATCTTTTTAAAGGTAAAAAGTTCCTGGTTGTCATTAACAATAGTGGAGACCTGTGACCACTGTGAGTGCTTCTTTTGTTCCCTCTGGAACTTTCTCTGACCGTTTTTCAATTCTCACTAGTAAAATTGAATCTATCTTTTCCACCTGTTCATCATTGGGTAATTGCATTCCTATTTGGGTAATTATCTCCTTAATGAGAAAATTGTAATTCTTCTCAATTTTTGCCATATTCCTGAGAACCAATTTATTTAGTTCAGTAATAGTAATGGTCAACTACCTAGAAATATTTACCCTTCTTAAATCTCAGATTAGCCTCAGACTAATTCACCCGTATTTTTTAGCATAACTGATTTCTTCCTTCTAGGAGTACTTGTTGCAGTCATCCCTGATCAAATGCTTATTGTCTTTATTTTTGAGTTCTGTGGAAACATTATTTTTTGAATAGCCTTTGAACAGATAACTTATTTTCTTTATTTCTGGGTTTTAAAGGATAGTTTTCATTTGAACACTGAAATCGAACATTCCTATTTAGTAATGTGATACATGGGGGCATTAGATTTAAAGTTACTGTGTTCCTGCGTTGCTTTATTTGCACTTGCAGTTGAGGACCTAATTATTTTTCAAACAGGTGAATTGTGAGAAATGTAAAACAGAATTTTATGTGCACTCAGAATTTAAAAACCTTTTATGTAGTCTTTGACCACATAAAATGTCTTTTGTTAATAGGAAAAATGTTTATATAAACTATATTAATAAATTTCTATTGATGGTATATGCCTTTTCATTAAAGTAATTTACTAAAACCAGTCCATTTCTTTGGGGACATGATTAAATAATTTTGGGCTATTTACCAAATATTTTTCAACATTTTTAAAGATGGCACAACACTAAAATATAAGTTGCAATTTTTAAATATTATTTCTGATAAATATTAATGTCTAAGTGTAAAGTATACACAATATTAATTTTTATAACATAAAATCATAAAAATTAAGTTAAAATGTTATTACAAAAAACTTACATAATACATATTAGAGTCATAAGGACAATGATTTAAGTCTATTTCTACCACTTTCTAGCTTTGTGATCTTAGGCTAGTTACAAAACTCCTCTGAGGCTTTGGTTTTGCATTATTAAAAGAGATGCCCGTCTCAAAGAATTGTTTTATGGACAAAATATAATAAATAATAAGTGTTGAGAACAATGGATGAGAAAGAGCAAACGTGCAGCAAATTATATTTTCTTCATTCACTTTTTCAACATGTATTTATTGACCATCCATGCCTCATAGGAATAAAACAGTAAATATATACACGCAGCAGCAAACCGGTCTAGGAGATGAGAGCAAGGAATACTATTATAGGGTTGGAAATGCAACTTTAAAGAGGGTGGTCATAGAAGCCTCACTAATAACGTGAAACTAGAATAAAGACCAAAATGAGATAAGGATAGAAGTCATGAGAATATATAGGGACTATAACCCAAGCAAAGAAAAGAAACAAGTGTAAGGGCTCTGATGTGAGAAGGTACTTGGCATATTTCAGGAGCAACAGGCAGGCCATGGGGAGTGGACGCTGAGTAAGAGAAGGAAAACAGTAGGAACTAATGCTTACTGGACACTAGCAATAGGCCAAGATATTCTAGGTGCTTTATGTTCATTAACTTAGTCATTCCTCAAGGTCCCAATGATGTAGGTGTTACTATCCTCATTGAGGAGCAGAGGGATTAACATGTGGTAAGTGGATGGAGCCACCATTTGAACCTGTAGGGGCGAGGAGAACTTCCCCTCTGACCTTGGAAGGTTTGATAAGTGAATCCACTGAAATGAACTGATAATAGACAGATTAAGAGGAGAAAAGGCATACAAATTTATCATTTGCAAGTGCATGAGAGTGCACAAAATTGACTCAAAGAGGGGCCAGATGGCTGAAACTTACTTAAATATCCTTTTTTATAAGAGAGAGGTAAGTGGGGGATGTGGGCAATTTTAGAGGAAGGGTAAATGTTTCTTAGGGAAGATGATATAGGCCCAAGAACAGACAAAGTTCCTCTGGGCTCTGGGTATGGTGTCCACTTTAGTTCTTCCTTCTTTCAAGTCAATTTTCCTCTTTTGATGAGATTATAGGGGGGCAGGGTCAAGACAACTGCATTCCATCTGTAGGAACTTTTCCTTGGTAAGATGAAAGAACTTCAGAGAAACCCCTTCCTTGCATTTGCTTCTCCCCAAGTGCCTTTTAAGTCTATGGCAGCATATTTTAGGGTATCAATTTATTTTATTTTATTTTTTCTTTTCTTTTCTTTTTTTTTTTTTTTTTGAGACAGGGTCTCGGTTTGTTGCCCAACCTAGAGTTCAGTGGCATCATCATAGCTCACTGCAACCTCAAACTCCTGGGCTCAAATGATCCTCCGATCATCCTGCCTCAGCCTCCTGAGTAGCTGGTACTACAGGCATGCACCACCACACCCGGCTTCTTTTTCTATTTTTTGTAGACACAGGGTCTCTCTTGCTCAGGCTGGTCTCTAACTCCCGACCTCAAGCAATCCTCTTGCTCAGCCTCCCAAAGTGCTGGGATTACAGGCATGAGCCACAGCGCCCAGCCTGGGTATTGTTTTCTGATCCCAAAGAAACCTAAGACGTCAGGCTCCTCAGCCCATGCTCTGAACCATGGCATGATAGGAGATGGAATCAGAGTTTTGAGGGTAAGGGAGGTCATTGTGTACATATGAGACTTTTCTTTGAGATTAGAAGCCACTTGAACATTTTGAGTAGAGGAGTATCATGACTCACCTTTAGTTTTAGTAGGATCATTTTGCCTGTCTTGTTAAGAATGGCTGAGCAGCAGGGGCAGAAGCAGGGAGAAGAGGTAGGAAACACTCGTAATAATAAAAGTGAGAGATGGTGGTAGCTAAGAATAGAGTGACATGGTGAGATATGTTTAAAAATGTTTAGAATCTGCATTCACTGTGAAATTAAAGCCTATTATTTCTTGGCAAAAGGATTGTGAGGTATAGTATAGTGTATTCAAGAATAACTGTTTTCTGTCTTAACAATTAGAAGGTTGAAGTTGCCATTAATTGATACGGGAGGATGAGGTCTCGAAGACGACAGTTTCAGAAATGCTACTTTTCAGATTCCTATTATATATCCAAGTGGAATTGTTGATTGCATTGCTGGATACTCAAGTCTGGACTGTTTAGCATATAGATTATATATAAAGCCATGAAATTGGATGAGATTGTGAAAAAACTGAGAGGTCCAAGGGCACTTACAGCCCTTAGCAGCAGGGAAGTAAGGAGGAAATAGGAATTAGAATGAGAAAGATTAGCTAGTGAAGCATAAATAAAAACAGAAAGATTATGATATCAAGCATGCCTACTGCAGTGTTTCTAGGAAGAAAGAATGATTGTGTTGGATATTCCTGAAAGGACACATAAAATGAGTACTGACATTTGGCCAGTAGAATTAGCCAGATGGATGTCACTGGTAACCCTGAGAATAGTAATATTGGTGATTGGTGGAATGTTGGAGGTAAATAAAAGAGAGAGGAAAAAAGAAAGAGAGAGAGAGAGAGAAGGAACTGAAGGCTGCTTGAATAGCTCATTATTCCAAGGAGTTCTACTGTAATCAGGAACAGAACTAGTGCAACTAGTGTCACTATTCGTGATATATGAAATCCTTCATTTTAAAGATAGATTCCTTCATTTTAAAGATAATGAAATCTATTTTATGGTGATATGGATGATCCAATAAAAGGGTGGGGTTGATGATGCAGAAGAGAAAGAAAAGATACCTAGAGAAATATCTATATGCAGCTGAAAGCAGATGGGATTTAATGTACCCTGGGTGTGTTTTGGCGTACAGTCTCAAGTAATTCATGTACAGGAGAAAACAGGAAGAAATAATACCATATGGGGCTAATATGGGAAAACAAGTAGATGTGGTGGTACAGGTGTGTGGAATAGATATTCTGATTACTTCTATTTTCTCAGCACCTAGAGAAAAGGTTATAGATGCATATAAAATAAGTACAGTAAGGGAAAGCCTAAGAAAAATATAATTGCCAAAAGATGTTACCAGACCACTTGAGGTCAGTAGTCTTGAATTTGAAATAAGATTTGTCAACATTGTTGTATGTTTCTCCTAGTTTTGTTCAGCTACAAGGTCTGCTACTTTTCACCAAAATTTCTTTCATAAAAATCAAGTTAAGCTATGCACAAGTCCACCCAGCTAGGAATTTTATTTCACAGATTCCTTTTTATCTAGGTGTAGTAATGTGACTAAATATTTACCTGGGATATGAGTAAAAGTGGTATGAGAAAGTCCTGCTTCAATCGTTTCAAAGAACCTTGTTAACCTACATGTGCTCTCATTCCAGATTGTATAAATTGAGCAATGAGCTTACCTATGACCCAGCTCCACTTAGGAAGGTGTGGAAAATGCCCTAGCTGTGGGAGAGAAAAAAGGGAAACTAGGTTTCTGAGTGTCTGCATGGAGTAGAATAAGCCTCTACTCAAGGATGCTAAGCTGGAACACTCATCTTGATACCTTTAGTTAAGAAAAAATAAACTTCTGTCTTGTTTAATTCTTTATATTTGTCATGTCTCTTTGTTAAAACAATTTATCATTTACCTTAACGGTCAAGTGAGAATGAAAGTTAAGATGAGAATTTAGTTTTATGGGATCTGGAGTCTTGCTAAGACATTACAAATAAAGTAAGGGTGGTAACAGAGCTGAGGGTGTATGCATGAGAAGACATAATGATCAATCATGATGTTTAAGCTGTGTAAAAGGGGAAGTGACATTAGTGGGGGATAGTGAATGGTGATAGAATCAAGTGATACAGGGTCAAAAAATTGTGAGAATTACATTTCAAAAAGAGTGAGAAGATAATGGTAGAAAATGGAATATTTGAAATGGAGATTATGGAAAGGTATGATTATTTGTAATGACAATGAGGCTTAGATCATGACCATGGAGTTACTTAAGTTGAGGTAAAGTGCATGATAAGAGAGAGAACCTGAGAGGCAGGAGGATTTGCATGACCAGCAGTCAAGATATGAAAAGCAGCTGAAATTCTGGCAGAGGTAGAGTTGGGGACAGTAATATCAAGCCAGTTAAATCCTCAGAAAACAAGGAGTGCCCCAGGGGTTGCTAAATGATTTGAACAAGGAGGAATGTTTATTATTGTACTACTATGTGTTAAAGTTTCACCCCAGTTAACTTACTCATTTCAAACTTCACAATCATGTTGTTCGTGATAACAAATCTCATCTTTTACTTCATTCTAGGAGCTGAGCATTAAGGATATTCCATAATAGAGGAATAGGACACACTTGCTCATATTATTACAACTGTGGGATAAGGACAAATGTTTTGGAGATGTTGCAATTTATTGAAATAACAAACATTTTTCTAGCTGGTGTTCTGAGATTTTTTCTTAGCCCAAAGCAAAATGCCACTGTCAGCAAGCAAAAGTAAACCATTTGTATCACAGCAGGAAACAGAGAAGATAACAAAAGAACAGTGTAAGCCAACCACAACCTCTTTCCCTCTGATCACTCTCCTTTCATAACTAGAGCTCGGCAATTAAAGAGAACCTGGCTTATTTATTGGATGCTATGAAAAAGCAATTCAAGGAAGAAAATTATGTAGTTTAAGGAAAAAAATTGGGTTCTTGAAACAATCTTGTAATTGAATAATTTGAGAGCTATGGAGCATCCATTTTTAAGACAGCTTTCTGGCAACTGTTTTTCAAAAAAATGCAAGCATTTTTCCTTTGATAAATACTTATATTATCTTTTACCATTATTTTGAAACACATCTGATGCAGCAAAGTGTCTGATTTTTCTCTTCAGACCTAGAGATAATCTCATAATAAATACCAAGAGTGAAGATTTGAATGTTGGTCAAAGAGTACAAACTTTCAGTTATAAGATGCACAAATTTTGGGGATCTGATGTACAGCATGGTGACTAGAGTTAATAATACCATATTGTTTACTTGAAATTTGCTAAGAGTATATATCTTGTGTTCTCATCCTCCTCTTCACATACACACAATGGTAGCTATGTGTGGTGGTTTATGTGTTAATTTGATTATGATGATCATTTCACAAAGTATACATCTATCCAATCATCACATTGCATACCCTGAATATATACAATTTGTATTTGTTCAATAATCCAGCAATATAGCTGGAAAACAAACTTAAAAAAATGAGTGTGGACTTAGTTTTTAAAAAGTTCTTGCATTTCTCTTGTCTCCAAGGAATGGTTGTGCTTGACCATACTCTCTCAAATTATCTTATGAGGTGTGGAACTCCTAGCACTTCCAAGATGTCCTCTTCTGCAGTCTGAAAAGGGACTCTCAGTTTAGGCTACTGTTAGGGCTCAGAAAACGATACCCCAAAACAAAGTCCTGAGAAATAGCTCTGATTTTCTCCTGCCCTTCTGTCTCTGGACCCTCATTCTCCCCTGAAGCTACCCATAAAAACTATAACTACTCTTCCCCAAAGCCGTTCATAAAAACCAGAACCTCTCTTCCCTGAATCTAACTATAAAACCTAAAAATATTACTCTAACTCCACACTCCCACCTTTCTGTGTAAAAACTGGCCGTAAAGAAATTATCTGACCTACCTAATGTGATTATAAGTCAAGATTCCAGACAAAGTCCTGCTCCATAGCCAGAAAGAAGGAATGCTGCTCAGACAGACCAAGAAGAATCTAAACAGAGAAGCCTTGCTTAGTTTCCCCACTCAGTCTATTAACATTAACATTAGATGATAACCTTTTTATTTCAATCATATTTCTACACAGCTATCCATACTTTGTTGAACCTAAAAGTAAAAATGGACAGTTTCCCCTGTATCTTTGGGTCTTTATTCTGAAGGCTTCCATGTCACTTAAAACCGTGACCAAACAAATTTGAATGCCGTTTCTCCTATTAATCTACATTTTGTCAGTTGGTTTTCAACAAAACTTCACAGGACAAAGGGAAAGTTTTCCCTTTGCCCCATACTATCACTATCAATTTTAAATATTGTACAAAGCAAACATAATTTGAAGAGGGGAGTAGGTAATTTATGTATTTCTTGAACAAAGAGTGGAAATATAAGTAGGAAGGAAGGAGTAGACAGTGAATATGTGTCTTTAGGGAAAATAGCTAAGATATATACCCAAAGGCAGACTATAGCATTTAGGCTAAAATTATGGGAATAGAAAGAGATTGTTGAGGCTGTTCACAATAAGGGGAGGAGAGATGAGGTTACAGTTGTACAAATAGCATAATAAGGAAGAGGTTTGCTTGTTGGAAAGTCCAGTCAACTACCGAATAAAAATATATTTTTTGAACAAAGGTTAACTTAATTCATAATGTATAATAAATGAAAGCCCCTTATAATCTAATAATCCTCCTCTCCCTGTAGTTAAGTGGACCTAAGAGTTTGATGTTTATTCTTTCAAAATAATACTTGAAAAAATAGAATTTAATTTTAAATTAGTTAATACATATAAAACTGTGTAACAACTAATGAAGCATAGCAAGAACGCCTATAGACTCACAAATCAAAGGAAGAATTATAACACCGCTTAAACCTTTGAAATATCCTGTCTGTCCCCTAACAGCCTTAGCTGTCTTCCAAAGATAATATTGAATACTAATTTAAGCTTATTTTTTAAACTGTTGCTTTGATTTTCTTTATATTGTTACCAGATGTGTATGTGTCCCTAAATGATATATTTTTTAATTCTTCTTTTTTTGTGACTTGCTTTTTAAACTAATTTTTCTAAATAGTTGTCTATGTTGATGTGTGTAGCGGCTATTCCTTCATTCTAAATACCATATAATTTTCAATTTTTTGAATACATTACAATATATTATTTCATTCTTTTGTTGGACATTTGTGTTGCTTTTTATTCATGTGCTATTACAAACATGCAGGAGCCTCAATCATTCTTGTGTTTGTCTTCTGGTGTACATGTGCCATAGTTTCTATAAAGTACGTATCTTCTATAAAGTGGAGTTGATGGGTGATGAATGAACTGGCATGTAAAATTTTACAGAAGATACTAAGTACTTTTACAAATTCTGTTTAATAATTTCACTCTTACCTCCCAGTACTAATATCACAGTTTCCATATATCACATCTTTGTTATCTGGTATTATTAAACATTCAAAATATTTGCCAATGTATTGGGTTTAAGATTGTGTCTTATTGTAGTTTTAATTTTAATTTAATATAGAACTTGAAACTCTTTCATACATATTCAGTCAAAGATGACTAAACAGTAGTTATTTCCCAATGCTAATCCTTTTTGAAATGAACAGAAAATATTTTTTTCTAGTTTGTGATTTGTATTTTTAGATTCAAAAACACTTCATGTAATGACATTTATGTTAAAAGAAATAAAAAGTGACTATTAAAATTGTACTAGTAACAGGAGTACATAAAAATGACCAGGACATTGAAAGACCAGGGCAATATTATAAAACAAATACAAATATAAATTCAAATTCTATATTTGAATTCTATATATAGAATTCTATCTAAAAATATATATATTTTAAATGAACCACTCCTTTGAATGAATAAACCCAACACAAGAAAAACCTAAACTGAAAGAAAACTGATGAACCAGTTCTTCAATCTTAAAAAGCATGTAAAATATAGTGCAGAGGTGGCGAATAATAAAAAGAATAAGAGACATGGAGAACAGCTACAAAGTTTCAACCTAAAAGTAATCACAATTTTAGAAGAAAGAAAATAGAGGGCATGGTGAGGGGCAAAAATTCAAAGGAATAGTAGCTGAGCCTTTTCCAGAATTAAAGGAATGAATCCTTAAAATCTGTAATCCCTTGTTGGAAGTGCTTAACTCTTTTGCTGAGATTGATAACATTGAAAAGAACCAAAGAAGCAAGAAGAACCCTAGGATTTTAAGGCTTTGTGGGGGCTTAGAAATGATAAAGTCCCAAACCCTTACTTCATAAGTGACTGTCGGAGCTATGAAGACATGTGGCTGGGTCTGTTCAGTACTGGCAAGCGAAAAGAGGACTGCACAACTCCAGGACATTCCATTTCCATTGACTTTGATGAGAATTGTGTTTCTCAAAGATACTCAGTGCACTGGTTTATTCACTGCTTATAAGGAATGTCCAAGGTCATACCCTCCTTAGAATTTAAAGCATAGACAGAGATATACTCATGTTGCTATCACATTCTGCTAAAACAAAATTTTCTTCTTAAAGGCCATAAATATTAAACAGATGTAGTCATTAAAAAACATATGAATTAAGACCTTACACTTTGGTGTGACAGTAAATAATTTCGAAAGGGAAAAATCTTGATTTATCCCTCTTACTTTTAACCTTGGTCAATTGCAGTCTTCCTCGAAATAGACTTTCCACCATAGCTTTATTAAGCCTCTAGGTGCTAGGTGGGAACATCCAGCTTCTACGTGGAAAAGCCATCAGTACTATTGATTGGGTCATCTAGCTCCAGAGAAGTACCAAATGTTTTATTTCTCAGCTCTGCCTCCAGGACCTGTCCCATGGAGGTGTCTTCTTTCCTTCAAAAAGGAAGAACTTTAGTCTGAGTTTCAGCAGACATTATATTTTGTTGTTTTTTTTTTCCAATAACTGAGAAATCAAAGAGACAAATTACTAACAAAAAAAAAAGGGAGCAATTTAATTCTGAAACTGGTGGCAGAGGTTAGAAAGACATGGAGAAATGAACATTTTTCTTCTGACTTTGTCTGATGTATCTCCACAATTGCTTTGTATAAGGTCTTGGATCTCTACTGTGCTATAGATTTTGCTCACAAGATAAAAAGACAAGTCATTTTTTGTCTCTATTGTAGATCTCTGTCATGCCTAAATCCCTCAAAGTTTCTTGAACCTTATTTTTTTCTCTAGACATACAATAGACAAATATATAAAAGGAGACATCAATTTTATGATTTAAGGGCTCAGCTTTAGCCCTTAGTACCAAAGTCATTGTTCACATTTGGATATTATTGATGGGAGAGGAGGAGGAGGCCCTAGCCTTCTTGTTAAGCTATTTACTTCTTTTAAATACTATGTGCAACTTGAATAACTTCAGCATTTTGTGAAGTCCTTAGACATACTTTTTTGTCACCCAACTACTATATTGAAGTTCAGATTAAAACTAGTTAAGTAAGAAGGGACAGCAGGGTTCCTTTATCCATTGTACTCTGTAACTTTGGACTTGAAACCAAATGCATTTGCCTGGTATCTGCTCGCTGTGAGGTAACCTCAAAGGCAAAGGTGTTCAAATGACTGGTTTTCCAGGTTACTTCTTAATAGTACTGCCTAACCTCTTATACCCATGCTGTATGGCCTTTGTACAATTGGTTTAATGAGTATATCCTCTAATTGCCCCCCAAAGTGACTTTTCATGTAGAACATTAAGGATTTTAAGAGGTTAGTCAACCTTGTGAACCAAGATCTGTCCTTGAATTAAGAATATGAACATCCTATTGTATATATTATTTTTCACACTTTAATGGGATACTTCCTGATGGAAACCTTTGAAAAATTGTTTTCATTATTGAAAAGCAAAACATTGTTTTCTAGGTTTTAAGTGTGTTTTCTCTTTTCATTTCTTTATGTTATTTTGCCATTATGAATCTCACCTCCTGGCTCTACAGAACAAACAGGCAGGCAAACAGTTAGTGAAAAATATTCATTTAGTATCCACCAATGGCCTGGCACTGTTTTACTGGAGGGTCTCAGACAATAACCACATACATAAAACAACAGGAATATTTAAAACACTGAGAAAGGCCACCATGAAAATAAATAGAATAATAGTGTTGAGTATGAATGACAGGGCACTACTTAAGTTAGGGGATTTGTTGAAGGGTTTTCTGAAAAACATGATATCTAAACAAAGTCCTCACTGGGGAGGATGAGGCAGCCACATGAAAATCTATGAGGAAAAGAAGGAACAGGTTGGGAGTAAAATCAGAGATTCACTCGCATAATGCAGCATCTTGGAGACGCTGGTGAAGAGTCTGGGATTTCATTCCATTTCATTTGAGAAATAGTTTTTAAAAACTTTAACAAAGGGGTGAGTAGTATTTTAGAAAGTCATTTTTTCAAAGAGAAACAAAGCTGGACACTAGTTAAAGGCGGTAAGACAGGTTTCTCTGCAGTACGGGAAAGAGACTACAGTACACAACTGAGTTCAATTCTGAATATGGTAAAGATATCTGAGAATGTACAGCTAACAGGCCGAGTGAGGGGAGAAGTCAGTGGATGCAAAATTACTAATAAAATGTATCAAGGGTCAGGAGATTCTTGCCGAACTGACCTAACAGGACTTTTGCTAAAGGCCAGCCAAGGACTTAGACATCAAGGATCAGAGAGGAGGAATTGATCAGATATCAAGGGTGATCAGATGTCAAGGCAGGGGGTGGGGGGGTGGAATTCTTGCTAAACTGACTTAGCAAGATTCTTTGCTGAAAGTGGCCTCAGCAGGCCAAAGACAGGAACCAAAGATGAGATCTAGTGAAAGAGAGGGCTCAGAGGAACCTGCCTAAAATTTGATCAAGGAGAGTCTTTGTCCCTCCCTCTAGATAGAGAATGTGGGGCACTAAAGAGCCAAGGCTGGGAAACCTCTCAGGAAGCTATGATGCTAGCTTAGGTGAGAAAGAATAGCAGCTTGGCTCAGAGTTCTAGCATATAAACTGGAAAGAAACGGTTGTTTGCAGATATAAGTTTTTAGGTAAATCTGACTGAACTATGATCAGAAAGAGGTAAATCCAAGCAGATCATCAAAGATGCCTCCTCAGCTTTTAGGCTGAGCAACTGTGTGGAAGTTGTATCAATTACAGAAATAGATAGATTTGCAGAGGAATGGCTGGTGTGGAGGTCAATCAATAGTTCTTTTAGCCAGGTATTGCCTGAGATACTGTTCAACAACTCAATTAGGTGTTAAATAGACAGTCAAGTTTGGAGCTGAAGGGTCAGAACAGGCCTGGGAATATAAAGATAAGAGCCCTCAACACAGAAATGGCATGGACAGGCATGGGACTACTTGGAATCTCTTAAGTAATGTTAAAGAAAAATACGATTCATGACACTTGTTAAAACACTAAGGCAGATTTTATTTAAGACTATTGTAATAGGTATAGGGACCACTATAATGGAGTTTTGCAGTAGGGGAGGGATATGTGGCTTACCTCCAAATACAACTAGAAAAAATGGGAATTTATAGCTAGCTAAACAGCAGAGTCAGGGGGGTGGGTCCGTGGATAGAAAATTACTAAAAGGAAACATCAGGGGTAAGAAGGGATTCTGGCTAAGTCAACCTAACAGGATTATGGCTAAAAGCAGTCCAGGGTGATCAGACATCCCCTGGGGAAAGGTGGGGGATGAATAATTTTTTTGGCTATCAAGGGTGATCAGACACTGAGGGTGGGGATTCTAACTAACCTGACTTTGCAGGGTTTTTGCTAAAACTGGGCTCTTGAGGACATACCCCAGAATGAGGCCGAGTTGAAAATGAGCTCAGGGGAGTTTACCTAGAGTTTGGTCAATGAGAATATCTTTCTCAGTTATAAACAGAAAGTGCTGTGGTTTCCTCTTCCTTTTGCTCATAAAGGATCAATATCATACTTGAATCCCTTATGTTAAAATTTTGATGTAATCACCACGTAAGAGATGTATATAGAAAGATATAAGAGGATGGTATATTCTATATGATTATCAAGTGGTAATTGCCCACTTTATATTCTACAAGAAGAAAAAAGGAAGGAGAAGAAAACTAATACATTGAATATCTACTCTGCCGCAAGCTGTGATAAATTGTTCTCATAATTATCTCATTTAATTGTTACACTATCTCTATGAAATAGCTATAATTTTTATTTTAGAGAGGAGTGAAGCAAGCCCTAAAAGGAAACGTGACTACTTTCTGATAATAACACTGTACAAACAGGGTTGTCTGGCTAAAAAGCTTATGCATAGCTCATTAAAGAATAAATATTAGTACTACCTCCAGTATATGCAATTAAAATTCACAATGATTTGATTCCCTGAATTGAAAACAGCTAAAAGTAAGATCCACAAAACAGGAACTGGCTTTAAGGTAAGTTTTTAATTCTGGTAAATGCCCCTAAGGCACTCTACCTTCCCCATGATTCTTGAATGTGTCCATAGAAGTTGGGAACATTGACTTGAATGGAAGGTGGTGCTGAAAAATAGAAAATTTTACTCTATTTCAAGACCCTATCCTTGATACAAATACGACCTTCCAAATTGATGGTGATTCTGGATACTCCAAATAAAATGCCCTATTTCACTGTTAGATGCCTCATTATGTTGTACATTAAGGAGCTGTATGTGGGCCTTTGTTATAGCAGAACTTATGAGACTGTGGCCAGCAAACATACTATTTTATATTGCAGCATCCTTTTCTCAGAAGTATAGAATGGAACTGACATTTACCTTGGACTAATAATCAATGAATCATTTATATAATTGACTTCTATTCCCCAGAACTATCTGACCTTGTTGTGTGTCTTTCATTCTACTGCAAGAGTCAATAAACATTCTTTCAAATAGCACAGTTTGAGGAATGTGTATGTGTGTGAGGGGGTGGGAAGCTAACTAAATTACACATCTAAATTCCTTTTCCAACCCAATTCATTAGCTGCTTTGATATCATGTCAGCACTTAATGAAATTTTAATTTTGCTCTTGTTTTCTTAAACCATTCCACTATTCTTAACCCATGTCATCAAACAGATAGTTTTTCTTTTTTAAGTAACATAATTTATTTAATGTGTTTAGAAGGGTACCTTGTATGTACTCAATAAATGTGAAGACAAAATGAATTGTGGGAGTGAGCCATGTGGAAAATTGGGTACAGGTCCCAAGGCATAGAGAACAGCAAGTGAAAAAACCCTAAAGGAGAAGCTCGATGGGCAAGTTAAAGCAACAGCATGAGGGGTAGATTTAGGGAGAGGAGAATAGTAGATCTATTTGGAGTAACATTCAAGGGCCAATGTATAGACTTTTAGGCCATCTTAAATACTTTGGGTTTCATGTAAATGTGACGGAAAACTATTGGAGGGTTTTGTCAGGGGAGTAACATGATTTGTCTTAAGGCTTATTTATGTGACTGCTACCTAAATATTAACATGATTAATATGTGTATATATATACTGGGTGCACACACATCTATCTATAACTATACCTATACCTGATATAGAACATGCACCTATTTACTGATATAAATCATATAGATAACATATATACACATATATACAGTTAATTCCATTTTGTGATCCACACTGTGTTGTCATATCTGAAGACATAGACAAGAATAAGAAATTTTCCTGAATTTCAATATATTTACATTTTAATAAAGTAAACAAGGTTTATCTGTCATACCTAAAAAAATGTGAATGGCTTGAGACTTATCTTGGTATCTCTGTTAGTGATCTCAGTTCCACCATTTGTTAATTGTGTAATTATGTGGTTTGTAGCATTGTTAAGATTTTCTTATCTATGAAATGGCAAAAATCATAATAGCTATTTCAGGTAATAATAGTTTATTAGAAGGTAGCTGCTCCAAGGCATACTCTCCAAAGATATGATCATATGATATTGTTACAGGGGACAAAAAACCCACATACATATAAAAATGCCAATATAGTGAGTGCAATGAAGTTGCAGTTGTTATTAATAAGCTATCTTGAATATGAGTATATTTGAAAGAAACAAGAAGGAAGGAAGGAAGGAAGAAAGGAAGAGAGAGGGAGGGAGGGAGGAAAACAGGGAGGGAAACTAAGGATATGTGATAAATATGTGCCAAGTTTGCATTTTTGCTTATAAGTATAGAATAGTAACAGCAGATAATGAGCGCTTTCAAATTGAAGAATCTTGTTCTAAGTATTTGTACATATTAAGTCAATTCATCCCCAAAACTTCTATATGAGGTAAGTAGTGTTTTTTATTTCCACTTTACAGAAAGGAAAATTAAGGCACAGATTGTCGTAACTTGCCCAAGGTAACACGACAAGTGGTAATAAATAATTGTGCACCTGCCTGGTGTTAGCGCTCAGAATATAATAACCCAAAGTATGGTGCTTTGGCATGCTGGATACTTTAAACTGAAGGAGATTGGAGGGCCTCAGAAGCAAGTTCTCTCTGAACTGCTCCCAAACTTTCTTTTTACCTTATTTCTCCCCCAAAGCAGATCATAGAAACTAGAACTCCTCTCCCCCAAAGCAAGCTATAAAACCTAGGGAGATCACTGTCTGACCTACCGCTCTTGAAAGTAGGACATAAGGTCCTCATTCCAAGGGAGTTCTGCCCCTAACCTGGGGTAGGATGTCAGGGGGAAAGAATGCTACACAGAAAGGACAAGAATAATCTGAGCAGACAGGCCATGCCATGGTCCCCCAGCCTATTATTATTAAATCATACCCTTTTTGTCCAATTACATTTCCACATTGCTGTCCATTCTTCACTGAACCTGAGCATAAAAATGAAGTTTTCCCTGGGTCTTTTGGTCTTTATTTCTTAAGGCTCCCTTGTCACATAAAACTTTGATTAAATAAATTTGTTATGCTTTTCTCTTCTTAATCTGTCTTTTGGTATAGGGGTGTCAGCCACGGACCTTACAATGGGTAAGGAAAAGATATTACTTTTTTCACTCCATACAATAGCAATATTAACAAAGTTTAAGTTCAGAGAGTGCAACATCCAAATTCCAGACTACTAGTAACTCTCTGAGCCTCTTCTTTCTCTTCTTCAAAATGTGGATTTTAATAACTATCACGTGATTACACAAGACGCTGTCCCAAAACATCTTGGTGCTCAAAAAATTATTTTTCACACTCAGTTAATAATTCACCAGATGTGAATATTGCTTAGCATATATTATGCATTTAATATTTGGTAGGTTTATTTATCATCTTTTAATATACCTTTGAATACTTTGCTGCTATATATGGAATAGAAATACATAATAGGCAATAACACAAAAACAGTGTAGTTTTCAAAATAATACCAGTGACCTAAAAGAGATGAGAGAAATACAACCTCCTTCCCTCCCTGAGACTGTAGGCTTTCTTCCTATGTCCAGGTTCTTGTGAAATAATTTTATTTAACTAACATTAAATAATACTTAATCATTTTACTTAATACTATATAAAATGACAGTAGCTTATCAAACACACTTTCCAAGAACTTGCCAACCTAGGTAGCATGATCTTCGATTTTGACATGTTCAATTCACTTTGATTTCACATGATTTACTACTTCCAAGGAGTAATTTATTAAATGTACAATTTAATATGGTTATGTTTTATACCATTGTAATTCATTATAGCTAAATGAACTTTATATAAAACAAAATAAATATAATTTCATTTTTAACAAAAATTGTGACATGAACTGTGAGTGAGGAAGGGAAGGGTGGCAGTGAAGAGGGTTTGAGAAGTAGGGAATACCAGCCTCTGTTGTTCACACTATCACTTCCTCTCCACCATGAAGCTCTAATTAAGTGCTCTAGGACATTGTGGTTTCTTTCTTACATAAATTGCTGTTTTATTGTAGTTTGTTTTGCAGGGAACTGTGGTTATCTCCAGGGCTCAGGACTCTCTGGAAATTTATTAGTAGATAAATTCACTCCCCATGAATCTCACTAGATATATAATGAATGATTCTCCAGGGAAACTATGCATTGTTTTTGAGGTGCACACATTTTCTTAGAAGACTATCGGCTAAGATCAGTAGTTACAATTAGCAGGCTTGTCTGCTAATTAATTTGAGGACCACATGGAGGTTCTTACTCACATTGTCTTCAGGTACATAAACCCATGACTGAGTCCTGAGATGACAAGGCAGCAAATTTTTAATAAGAAATAATTATGTTTTGCTATAAAGTCCTTGGGAAAATGAGAAATCTATGTGTTAAATGTTAATCATTTTGATGATAAACATTTTTGTAAGAACGAGAGTAATTTTGGTGGGAGTGGTGGCAGATATTCAATGTTGCTGATGGGCAATCAGAAACCCAGTATCAACGTACTTACAAAAAGAACTAATTCAGCTTGGTTGTCATCAATAGGCACTTGCAGGAGCAGTGTCCCCCTGAGCCAATGACATCAGAGTGATTTTGACATGGGGCAAAGTTATGGAAGATACCAGGGATGGATAAGAATTTTTCATTTATAGTGAACAAACAAGACTCCCTGACAGATTTCCAAAATGTTTTTGGAGAAATTTGATAGTGAATTAAATTCTTACAGAAGGTGCAAGTAGTATAGTACCGAGAAGTACTGTTTGAAAATATTATTGCTTATATTTAGTTATAGAAATGTGTGGTCTGGAAAATACAAATTACTTAAGTGTGCAGAAGGCCAAGAAGGCCATCAAACTTCCACCCAAGTATTTATATATTTATATATATATAAAATGCATACATGTATTATATGTATCTATCATGTATGTGTGTATATATGTATGTGTATTTATATTTGTGTGTGTGTGTATATATATATAAAAATGTATAAACACCTAGATATCAGAATCAGGAATCTCCCTGATCCTTGAGATCCTAAATAATACTTGCTCCAAACACAATTTCACACTCTGTAGAAAACCTCACAAATCCCTGAGAATTCTTTTGGGCTTTAATTCTTTTGCCTCCTGTGGCTCTAAGCTTCTAGTCTGTACTTAACTACTTTACAGAACTATTTACTCTCCCATGCATATCATTCCTACACTTTGGTAACTAAGAAATTAAAAACAGAAATTGCCCTTGTTTTCCAAATGAAGCAAAACAATCCACATAATAAAATGTATTAAATGTTCAGGAAGATGTAGAGAAAAAAATTGACTTACAGCAATGTAAAAATTTGGATATTAGCTATTTCTGTTTTTTAGGAAAAAAGTTCTCTATAACCTCCAAAAGTAGGAATCTAAGCCCATCTTTGGTTCATCGTCTCCATCTTTTCTTCAGTCTGCCTTCTTCTAGGGCCTGCCCATCTTTTTCTTATGCCTTCAAATTCATTTCTATTCTTAACTCAAATCTCAGCACTAGATCTCTCTCTGCAAGTCTCAGACACAGCATAATTAATGTTTATAAAGTCCTGTCTGATTAAGTTCTTAAGAATGGTGTTTTAATCTCATTCCAGTTGTAAAAAGAAAGGGTTTTTTATTTCACCTACTTTCTATACAAGATTCTAAGTAATCTTATTTTATATGAGATGCAATGGAACAACATAAATTTTGGAGAAATAAAGACTGAAGATAGACTTAAATTAGAATCTTGATTTTGTTGTTTAATTGTTCCTTTACCTGGAACAATTTATTTAATATTTTTTAATACATTTCAATGAAATGGGAATAAAATTAATTTGCAAATGGATGTTAAGTAGAATAAAATAAAAAAAGATTACCTGAAAGCTAGTAAATAAATACTGCAAATACTGGTTTAATTCTGTTTCCCTTTCTTCCCCATTTACAAATGTGTAACTGAGGTACAAAGGAGTTATGTAACTTGACCAACGTCATTATTTTTGTTTTATTTTATGGACTTGAATTTTGCTTCCCAATCTTTGAATTTGCTGCTTTGATTGAAAAAGAAAAAAAAAAAGCTGGTGAATTTCTGGCCAGGGTGGGCCAATACCTCATCAAGAGCTTAGATTTTCAGTGTACGTAGTCAAGAAGCCATCAAAGAGCAAGTCATCCTAAAAAAAACTTTTTAGCATGATTACTCTAGAAAAAATAGCTAAAACTGTAGGATTATCAAGATAAAGAAGAAAAATTCAAATAAGTAAATATATGAGAATGAATGGGAATAAAAAATAAGTAAATAACATAAATCTGTAGTAATTTCTAGGTAAGAGTGACAAGGATCTGTCATTTCTTTACACATATTTTCTACCACTGGGGTCATGCCGTGGGTTTGTGAAGAAAATAATGAGAATAAACATTATAACAATGTAGTTTCTGGAGATGGCAAGGATTATATCTTATCTACATTCTGAACGTGCAAGGCACATCAGAACAATATTGATAACCTAGTAGTTACTTATAAAATACATTTTGTTCAGTCAATCTACTCTGTATGCTGAGTAAAGTTATATATTTCTATACTGATGCTTTCGTATGAGCTATATCTGGTTTCCAAACAATAGCCTTGGCACCTGTCAAATACCATGTTAAGGTTCTTGAGTAAGATTTCCTGCCATGTCCTTGTACTTTCTCTGCCCACTATTTTACTTCCGCAAAATTAGGGGTCCTTAATGCCAGGAAGCATTCACTTTTTACCTATTATTAAAATCACAGCTCATTCATTGGGAGAAAGAGAAAAAGAGGAAGGGAGGGAGGAAGCAAGGAAGGAAGGGAGGGAGAAAGAGAAATTAAGGTTATTTTGTAAAGAATTCCGATATTCTGAATTTGTAAAGACGGAAATGCTCCAAGCATCACGAATTATCTCTGATCTACTTTTAATTTAAAATTTTTGTTTTCAACCAATTCATGAATTTCCAAGAAAATTTAATGGGCATATGTGCATTTGCATACTGATTTACACTTCTTACCATGAGAATTTCTGATTTTTCTCTGACAGTAAGAAAAAGAAAAGGGTCCGTCAGGCATTTTCTTTTTCCTTGCTTGTAGGAAATAATAGAGATGTAAATTTGTCTCTAAAATAGTCTCCCAATATTTTGGAATAGTCACATCCCAAGCAAAAACTGTGAGTCTTTCTCCTACAAAATCCTTTGAAACTTGAACAGATATTTCACTCCCAGGCAAGAAGAGTGACAAACATTGCCCAGTCTTTTGGGTAGAGTGAGGTAGTGGTGAGACGGAGCTGTAACAATCCTTCACGTTTTAAATTGTGTGAAACAAACTATACTTTCAGTTATTGTGAAACACTTTGGTAATTATATAATTAGACAAAATACAGTTTTGGGGTTCATATGGATAAGTTTTTTTGGGGGGGAAATAGAAAAAGTTGATGTGGATTCAAGAATGTTATGAAATCAAAATCACAAAACTTTGGATGTTGCAAAATAAAGCACTATTTTCTTTACATGTACAACAATCCTTTTTTAAAGCTATATCTGAGTTCATTTTGAGGTGGATTACAAAAGAAAAGTCCGTTTTACCATGAACTGTCAAAAATAGCATAAGTGGTAAAACTCCATATCTGTATCCTCAGAGGGGAGTAGGGTCAGAGATGAGCCATCTCAGATCAAACTGAAGCAATTTCATGTTTCAGTCTAATTCTCCAACAAACGTGTGGACACAGAGAGTGCAGGACCCGAGGGCATCCCTATGGTCTGGGCTAGAGGTAAATCACAACATGGATTCAACCTTCCTCTTATCTTTCCCTTACTGGATGTTTATATACTGACAAAATCAGGTTAATGTGAACATCATGGTCAACCACAAAAAGGAAAAGACTCATGAAAGGGCAGCCTAAGGTAGACAACTATTTAATGATAGCAAATGGTGGTTTTTGGCCAATTGCACACATGTGCAACCCTGAGTTCCTTAGTATCAGCCAACAGAGACATCACATTTCCAACTACCTCATACTATTTCCCTCCAGAACATTATCCAATAGCCGGAATTCACTAAGAATACCTTTGGAAATGAGCTAAGTAAAAATATTATTATATTGAAAATCTTTACCCTTCAAAAAGAAAGATGACATCTTAATCAGTTAGGGTGGCTATAACAGAATATCGTAGATTGAGTGGCTTACACAACATTTATTTAATCAGAGTTTTGGAGACTGGAAGTCCTAGATCAGGTGCTAGCATGGTTAGGTTCTTGGGGAGGGCCCTCTTCCTGGTTTATAGACCAGCCAGTCCCTTTCTAGTTGTATCCTTACATGGTGGAGACAGTCAGCTTAAGTCTCTTTCTCTTCTTTGAAGGATACTAATCCCATCGTGAGGACTATACCCACATGACCTCATCTAAACTTAATTGTCTCCCAAAATCCCACCTCTTAATACCATCTTATTGTGGGTTTGGGCTTCAACATACGAATTTTATGAGGACACAAACACACAGTACAGAGCAGATGAATTGTAAATATAATACTTTCTTAAACTCTTATTGTTGAAATAATATTAAAGCATACTTTGAGTGTTTATTTTGATCTGATAAGATTCTGACAAGTATCTGAAGCAAGACGTAGTTACTCAAATAATCCCAAAATTGCTTTTTTCTCACACAGAGAAATGTGCAGGAAGTGTACTTTTTAAAAAAACTAAAATAGAATTCTGTAAAGATTTCAGTTCTGTATATGAAGCTCATCTTGCCTCATATCTTACTCTATTGGCATTTTAAAAGAATAATAATAGAATTTATAAAGTACAGATAAATGGTTTAAAACATTTGTAAAATTATAGCAGTAGAGTTTTTCACATAAAATTTAGAACAATTTAATGCCTTTATCAGTTGCACTAAATCATTATTGCTGGAAATCTGGGCTTTGTTGGCTAGTAAGAATGCATCAGATGTCATCTCACTTTGCCTGCTTCTACTCCTGCTTTTTCTACTCCCCAGGAGGGAATCATATAATTGCAAATCTCACAAAATTTTCTGCCCAAAGCATTGCAACACTGTAGCAAGCTGGTGTAGGAGATTATGTCTGAAGTTGTCGGTTCTAAGGTTCTTCTATGGAGTGTTCCCAAGTAGCAAAAATCATCATAATCACTTACTTTATACAAGAGGAGATGTAAGGTTAAAGGTGGAGCTGAGCCTGCTGCTCTGTAGTTACACTAAGGCCAGAATAAAGAGAACGTGCTTGCACTATACTGTGTGCAAAGGAAGTTGGATGAATGAAAACATTTGCTGAAAGTAGCTAAAGTTTTACCAATGAAAGCTGTTCTGGAGAACCTTTTGCTAGAATAGCCTACATATCAGAGAAATTCCTATGGTTAGTATTCTACTTGAGGGACATCTGTAATTTCCAAACAGTTCAAGAATGCCAAAGTGTTGAGGTGAATCTTTTGTCATTATCTCTCACAAATATATTAATAGAAAAGTAAAGAAAAGGAAGAAAAGGCAGCTTAGGCAAATTCGTGAGAGTTCTTGCAACAGTGTCTACTACTTCTGCGGTCCTCTGAACATAAAAATAAAACTATGGTATTTTAAAGTCAATCTAAGATGTGTGTTCAGGTGCTTATGCATGTGTGACTATACACATTTGCACAAATATATCTTATTTCTATATTTATAGTAAATATTATATAAATCCTTAAGAAAGGATAGGCATTAAAAGTAAAAGATTAATGGGCTGGCTTCAGCCGGTCACAATTTATTTAAATACATTACAAACTTTGTTTATTTCCTTCATTCCTGCCCTGGAACTCCTTCGCTATTCCAAATTGGGCTTCTCTTGAACTGAGTGAACCAAGGCTTATACGTCTGCTGAATTGGGCAAATTGTGTAGTAGCTTTGTGATTTGAACAAATTTCCATTAGCTACAAGGAAGAAATCACAAAATGGATTTTTATCTGTGAACTGACACAGGACGTGAAAAATTCTCCAGAGAACTAAGGAAGGAAAGTAAGATTGCAGGTTATGCACATAATGCTTAAAACGATTTCAAGTTATTTAATGTGGAATATAATTTAATCAAGCCCTAATAAAAACCAGGAAGACTCCAATACATGTAATATGTTTCTTATACATTTTTGTGTCATATTTAATATCTGCCCTTATATAGTGATTGATAAAAGGGGTTGAGCAGCACCAAGAGTATAATGAGGTTGCAGCCGACGTGTCCAAACCACTTAAATGTTTCTTCAAGCAAGATTTCAATCCTCCCAAACCAATCTTCCAACACACGTTTCGTGGGCATGAAGACACTTAATAAGTACCATTGAATGATGATTAACTTCCTAAATTACTAACTAATTAATCTGCTGTGAACTTAATTGGTGAATTCAGCCCTCCAAGTCAGAAGCTGATAGGGTGGGCAGTCTCAAAATTAATTTCTCTTAAAAAGCTAGTAAGCTAGAAAAATTCTATTATTTCATGCTAATTATAACTGATTAGAGAAAATATTTTGTTAATTTACAAGCTGTTTTGTCCATTCTTTTTCCTTAAGTTCTAAATGGTCAAAGTGCCAGGTTGATTCTACTTTTAATTGGAATCCTATGACCAAAACTTATCTTTAAGCAAATACTATGGACTTAGAGATTTAACATAGAGGTTCTATAATTTGGCCACGCAAAATATTTTTTTAAAATAAAAATCAGTTTAGTTAAAAGAACCTTTGATGTAATGTATTCTTCTGGAAAATAAACACAAACAAAAGTTACTGTCCAAAATTACCTGTGTTAGGAAGAGCCAAAATAAGTCTTGAATAATATATAATACATCAGATTGAATAAATGCTTTTTTCTCCTGTCAAGAAACTATAATTAATAAAATGCAAATAACTACCATTTGTTGAGCATATACTATGTCTCAGGCAATTTTTTTAAAACTCCATGTATTTTGTAAACATATTATAAATGAAAAAATTGGGCAACAGATAAGCTGATTGCCTATGATTACAGAACTAGAATTTAAAGCCAGGTGTGTGTAAATCCAAGACCTGTAATTTTCAAACTCTTTTGCACTCCATCAAACACAAAACAGAATATAACATAATAAAACAAAATAAACAAATATAAAAACACACATGCATACACTTCTGTAAGCACTACAGAAAGTTTATGTCTCCTAGATTCTAGCTTCTCATTATGCTGATCTAAAGCCAGCAAAATATAACTGCTTTGAAGTTCTTCCACAATTTTTTGTCAATGATATTGCATCAAAATATTAAACCAGGTGTTAGAAAAACAGAGTTTCCTGGGCTAACTCAAATAGCCCACTTCTTGGCTTTAATCTGTGCACACAGATGTCAAAGTTTAGCATAAACAAGGTGGGTAATAGGAATCAATCAGCACAGTTCTGCCATGTATTATTTTTTAATAATCATTCTGAAGGTTCTCACAGGTCCTTATAATTTTCTAGTTATTGTTTTTGAAATTGGAACAGCTTAATAGCAATTCTTCTACAGTGGATCAACCTGTACCCAGGGAAATTTCAACCCTTTTTAACATTCACAACCAATACTACCATGACAAACCTCCTGAAAACACATACCGTCTCTTTCCCACAACCACAGGAAATAAGTTCTTAAACTCAAAAACCCATTCTTGCACTTTCACCTCCAAATCTTGCACAAGTTCTTCTGGCCAATTCTCACCCAGGAGCATAGGGTGAAGGAGATTCTATAAACGTGGAATCCAGCTTATCCAAGTTAGATTTGCACATTTCAACACATTCCTCAAAAGGGCTTGAAAAATGAAAATAAAGACCAAATCTTTTTGTAAAAATCTACTTTATTACAAATAAATAAATGAATAAATAAGTAAACATGGAAAACACATTTCTTTCTAGATAAAACTGACTTATTTTGCCACTTGAGGAAAATAACTACTCTTACAACTTTGATTACCTACTTTATCCAATAGGAGTATTTCAGTGAGAAAAATAGATATTGTATCTTGACACTACAACATTAATATAGAGGCATAGATGGTGAATGACAAGAGGTTGTTATATAATTATTCTCTATATAATCCAGTCATAACATGGACACAATACAATGTCAGCTGGAAAGTAAGTGGCTTATGAGTGGTTGATTCCCTGTTATTAATCTAGTCTGTAAGACTAATAAAAAGAAATGCATAGGATATGATCAGATTTTCCTAAATTTGTCCAGACCTCTTCACTACCATGATAGGAAGTAGACTAAATAGATGTACAAAATTCTAGACATTTTAATCAAAAGAAAAAGAAAGTACACACAAACATTCCACCATGTAGGAGGTAAAATCATGCCCCCCACCCCTAAAAATGACCATAGCCATATCACTAGAACCTATGAATATATTAGGTTACATGGCAAAGGGGAATTAAAGTTGCAGATAGGATTAAGGTTGCTAATCAGCTGGCCTTAAAATGGGAGATTATCCTGGTCACCTGGATAGGCCTAATGTATTCTTAAAGTCCCTCAATAGTGGAAGAAGGAGGCAGAAGTGGAGGCTGGAGTGAGGTAATGCTAGCTTTGAGGGTACAGAAAGCAGAACATGAGGTTCACAATGCTGGAAAAGGCAAGGAAATGGATTCTCCCTTGGAGTATGATCTGTGTTAGACTTCTGACTTACAGGATTGTAAAACAATAAGTTTGCATTGTTTTAAGTCACTAAGTTTGTGATAATTTATAATATTACAGCAGTAATAGAAAGTGAACACAACCCCCTCCCATCTTTGACAGACACACACTGTTAAACATTAGGAGTGAGAGAGAGTTCATATTTACAGCTCAGAAGAGGATTATTTGTCCATTTGGTTAAATGTTTTCTCCATCTTTCTAATTTTTTGTGTGATAGTTCTTTATCTTTTAGGGAACAAGTCTTCTTTGTTTATATATAATTTCCATTTTCATTTTCCAAATGGTGTACGTTAATGAACTTCATTCATTAATGAGCTTGGTTATTTAATTTGAAAATTATATTTTCTTTTCAGATTCAAACTACTTGCATGTAGAAGGAAAAATTGTAGTCATGGAAAAATCCTTATGAAAATACATTGCTCTTCACTGTCTAAGAGCAAGCCCATAAACTCTGGGTTCTATGATAGTTGCAACTACGTATCCTCACCACACATCAGATTTTCCTTTTTGTCTTAACGGGAAGTACCTGCTTTTGTCTATACCAAAATATTTCCCCCTTTCAAATTTGCCTGGCACACTTCTTATCCTCCAAGCATCAGCTTAAACATCACTTCTTTTTGGGAGAATTGCCTACCATTTCCACATCCTGCCCACTAGATTAAGTGTCTTTTCTATGTACTTTCACATTACATCACCTGTACACCAAAATTACAGATTTTATCATACTGAATACAATTTACTGGTTTTTTTTTTCTTTTTCTTTTCTTTGCTTTTCTTTTCTTTTTGTTTTTTTTTGGAGTCAGGGTCTCGCTCTGTTGCCCAGGCTAGAGTTCAGCGGTGTCATCATAGCTCATCGCAACCTCAAACTCCTGGGCTCAAACAATCCTCCTGCCTCAGCCTCCTGAGTAGCTAGGACTACAGGAATGCACCACCACACCTGGCTAATTTTTCTATTTTTTTGTAGATATGGGGTCTTGCTATGTTGCTCGGGCTGGTCTCAAACTCCTGGCCTCAAGCGATCTTCCCACCTAAGCATCCCAAAATGCTAAGATTGTAGGCGTGGGCCACTGCACCCAGCCATTTATTCTGTTTCCCCCCCACACAATTATTGTGCCTTAGAAACAATAAATAACTTCAAAAATATTGCAGTAATGTTAAACTCTTGAAAAATAAAGAAAGAAAGAACTATCACAGTGTTTTTGAGGAAGGAGTGTGCTTGACCTGGAGGCCAAGGTGGCCAGTGTGGAGTAAGAGATGGGGCCAGGGGATGGCGACGAAGTCTGATTATGTCTTGCCGATAACCATTATCAATTTGGATTTAAATCTGAGTGAAATGAAAAGATTTTAAAAGATTTCGGGCAGGAGATTGACATTATCCTACTCCTAGTGCTTAAAGGAAGCATTCAGACCCTCTGTGAGCAATAAAATGTAAGGAGAGCGACCGTGGAGTCCATGAGGCAAGACAGGAAGCCAATGCATGACTCTAGGCCAGAGCTGGTGGTGGCTTTGACTCGGGTGGCCACAATGACCAAGCAGAGAGATATTTGTTTTTGGATTTGGGATTTGTTTTGAAGATTGTGCCAACAGAATTTACAGATGAAGTGAGGGAGAAACAAAAGAGCCAATGTAGTTGCCCCAAGGAGAAGACTGGGAACAGTAGGTTTGGCAAAGAAGATAAAGTTTTCATTTTGGGGATTTAAACAAAAGTCTGTCTGATTTCATTATCTCATTCACAAGTCCATTTCTTTTTCAATAAAATAAGAATCATTTTAGTTTACACTATTACTGTGTTAGAGATTCTATATGCCACATTCATGTGTGTACAAAGCTGATACATAGAAAGTGCTAAACGAATCAGGGACTGTTATTATTTTTATCCTTATCATTTTTATTTATATATCTTTTTTCACATTGCTATTATATAGCATACAATTTTGGTTTGCTTGCCACAGCAAGATATTTAGGGTCTTCCCAGAGATAATTTTTCTAAGTGCTTATTTACTCTAGGAAGGTTTTAGAAAAAAATTTGAAGATTTTTATCATATTTTTACATATCTGGGTTTGAATTTTGCTCACTGTCCTTTGAAATTTCCCAGAAAAATCATATTAGATAATATACAACTGTGTACTCAGCTAAAAGGTATTTCAGTAAACTCCCTTTGTACTCTATAATAAAGCAAGAAAATTAAAGATACTGAAAAGAGACCTAAGAAATAACACTATGTGGTATTTTAAGGATGTTACCTTGATATAGATTGGCATAACCAGAAAACTTTCAATATGCTCTTGAAAGAGATTTGCAATGCTAGTGCATTGGTTAGAGAACTCATCCAGCAATAATGCTTAGAACTGTTTTACAGAGGTCATATTGAGAGTAAAGAACTAACTGTTCAGGTTATCTGCGAGTGTTTGAGGGGACAAGACACTGGGGCCCTCTCTGAGATGTATCAAATGATTAATATATTGCTGAGAGTTGTTCCTGAGAGGAACATACTCTAGAATATGCTGAGAGTCAATACCAACAAGAGCCAATAGAAGTGATGAGATCTGCTGCCAGTCCTTAGAGGCAACTGCCAATATGAAGTCCCAGTGCCAGGAGGTGTCTGTTCCAAGAACAGCTGCCAGGAGAAACTTGTGGGTGCCTTCCTCCTGAAGTAAAACTTCTACAGACCTAATGGATTCTTTGAAACTTGATGGCATTGGAAGAAAGCTCAGAAATTCCAGGTGAATAATCCAACAAGCCATGAAAAGCTTGAACAAAAGAAAGGAGGTTAAGATTTTTTTTAAAGCTTGTATTTATGTGAATATTCCTACAATGTTTCTTAGAATTAACTGTTCTACCCATAACTTTCTATCAAATTACACAGGGCAGTCTGCCTACACATATAGGAGACTGAGTCAGTCTATAGTTGTGAGTTTCTAATAATCCTGTGAATGTTAAAATATGTCAATATTTTACCTATGATCCTTTGAAATCTTTTTTGACTGTATGATGATTTATAGCATATTTATAAGTATACTGAGTTTGTTGTAATTCAATTTTTAGTTAAATAAAATATATTCTCATGATTTAATAATATTTTCTGGATAAATTGCACAAGGGCTAAACAGTTTTTCAGTTTGGTCAATGAAATAAATGATCAAACATATTGTTAAATTTATGCAATTAGACTCAGTCTGAGCTGTTATATGCCTGATGGGTAAATTTCAAGATAGTATCAATAGATGGTAAGGAGAACATTGGACTGTAATTTTCATTTGCTCAGGGACAGAATCTGACTTATCACTTTCGCATACATGTTATAAAATATAGCATGTGTTATTCAATAATGTTTCATGACTGATTAAATGAATGAAAAAATTAATCACCGTTAACATGTTAAAAGCATAGTACAGTTTTATCTCAGATCTATTGTTTAAGAATAAGTTCAAAGGAGCTGACAAAGCAGTCTCTAATATTTTATTACTCTCTGGAGAGGAGGATAAAGGGGAATCTGAGATGAGAAAAATACATTATGGAATAGAGTTTCTCTAATCCACGGATGAGGTATATGAAATGGAAGAAAATCTAAAAAATTATTGCCCGTAAGAGCGTGCTGAGGTTAAACAAGGCAAAATACAGCATAAAACACATTGCATTTGGTGAGGAAGCTATGGTGACAAACAGGGTTTTTTTTTACGTGAAATGAGGGAGAAGTAAAAAGTCACTAAGGGTGTGGTGAGCAACAAAGACAATAGTTTACAGTAAATCATAGAGAGTGAGAATGGATTAATTCCATTGATTTGATACTATCTTTTGTGATAGTTTCATGAGTTCATGACACACAATCGCATGACTAAGTTGGACTTATAAAATTATCCTGGAGGATGTATAAAAAGCTACCCTAAATTACTATTAGCCAAAGAATAGAAAAATAGATCAATAGAACAGAATAGAGAGCCCAGAAACAGACCCACATAAATTTAGTCAACCGATCTCTGACAAGGAAGCAAAGGCAATACAATGGAGAATAAAATAATATTTTCAACAAATTGTGTTGGAACAAAGGGACAATCACATGCAAAAAGACTAATCCAGACACAGACCTCACACCTTTCACAAAAATTTACTCAAAATGGGTCACAGACCTAAATATAACGTGTAAAACTATAAAGCTGCTAGATGATAACATAGAAAATCTAGATGACCTAGGGTTTGATGATGACCTTTTTTGGATATAACACCAAAGGCACAATCCATGAAAGAAATAAATGGTAAGCTAGACATTATTAAAATTAAAAATTTCTTCTCTGCAAAAAACAATGTCGGTAGAATGAAAAGACAAGCCACTGATTGTAAGAAAATATTTGTAAAAGACATATCTAATAGAAGACTGGTGTGCAAAGAATACATACAACTCTTGAAACTCAATGGTAAGAAAACAAACAACCTGAATAAAAAATAGGTAAAAGACTTGAACAGACATCTCACCAAAAATGGTATACAGATGGCAAATAATCATATAAAAAAATGTTCCACATCGTATATCATCAGGGAAATGCAAATTAAAACAAAAATGAGATACTAATACAAACCTGTTAGAATAGCCAAAATCCAGAACACTGGACTACATCAAATTCTGGCGAGGATGTGGAGCAACAGGAACTCATTTATTGTTAATGGGATTGAAAAATGATACAGTCACTTTGGAAGACAGTTTGGCAGTTTCTGACAAAACTAAACATGCTCTTAAAATGTGATTCAGCAATCATGCTCTTTGGTATTTATTCAAAGGAGTTGAAAACTTATGTTTACACAAAAACTCACACATAGATGTTTATAGCAGTTTTATTCATAATTGCCAAATCTTGGAAGCAACCAAGATCTCCTTCAGTAGATGAATGGATAAATAAACAGTGGTATATTAGACAATGGGATATTATTCAATGCTAACGAGACATGAGTGCTCACACAGTAAAACAACTTGGAAGAAGCTTATATGTATTTTAGTAAGTGAAAGAAGTCAATCTGAAAAGCCTACATATTGTGTAATTGAAATAATATGACATTCTGGAAAAGACAAAACTATGGAGACAGTAAAAAAAAGTCAGTGGTTGGTAAGGTTTAGAGGGGAAGGAGGGATGAATAAGCAGAGCACAGAGAATTTTTAGGGCAGTGAAACTATTCTGTATGATATTTTAGTAGTAGATACATGCCATTATAAATTTTCCCAAACTCATAGAATGTACAATACCAAGAGTGAACCCTAATGTAAACGATGAGCTCTGAATGATAATGATGTGTCAAAGTAGTCTCATCGGTTTTAACAAATGCACCTTTCTGGTGTGGGATGCTGATAATGGAGGAGTTGTTCATGTGTGAGGCAGGGTTACATGGGAGATCTCTGTACCTTCCACTTAATTTTGCTGTAAACCTAAAAGTGCTGTAAAAAAGTCTATTTTTTTTTCAAAAAAGTTACCCTAAAAGAACTCTAAAGTAATTTTGTCAAATAGATTACAGCCATTTATTCAAAAAATATTTATCCATCAACTCCTATGCAGTAATTTTGTGGATATAGAGATGCGAAAAAATGTATAATTTTAGGAAAGTCATAAAAGGAAGATATAACAGGTGGCAAAGTATTATGCTGATAATTAGATAATAGTAGGTTGGGGCTCAGAAACTGATACTCCAAATATGGTACTTTGGCATGCTGAACTGAAGAAGCAGCTTCAAGTTCTCTCTGACTTTCCCCTGCCAACTCCTGTCTCTCAATCTTCTCTTTCCCAAAGCACAGAATGAAGCTGTCCTCTGAAATTGCTTTACCTGCCTAAAAAGTCCAGACCTGCCAAAGAAGAAAACAATTATCTCTGGTTCATTCCCTGAGTTTTCATTGACTGAACTCATATTGCATGGAGAAAGACTGAAGTCTTTCAATACACCTGGACAGACTTTTGTCATAAACTGTCATCTTCTACTTTGGTCCCATTCAGTATTTCAAAGAGAATCATTTGCCAGCCATTGTCTGCTCTGCAGGCCCAACAGACTTTGTCCCAGACCATTATGTGTTCTCCAAGTCCATTCATTTTTCCCTAAAAATTATTAACTACCCACTAAAATCATCCAAACTTCCCTTTCTTCCTTTCTCCTAAGAAGTTGGGTATTTAAGCATCTGTATGCCATTGGGATATGGGGCAATTACTCTGTGATTCTCCCGTGTACATGCTAATAAATTTGTATGCTATTCCTACTATTAATCTGCCTTTTGTCAGTTGATTTTCAAGGGTGAAAGGAAAGTTTTCCCTTGGACCCTACTGTAGACAGACAGATAGATAGACATATACAAACATACATATACCTGCCCAGTAGCTACTTCCATCTAGAATTGGAGATGACATTCTGGAAGAATGTACACTTTTCCTGAGGAGCGAATAATGTGAAAAAGGTTAAAATAGATGGTGGACATTCTTCTTGGAAAAACAATCAAGAACAGAGGCGCAGAGCCTCACAGCATGAAGCATGCATATGACTACTGAAAAAATGATGTAAACGTAGAAATATTTCAGAAATACATCATCCAGTCAAATTTTTTAAAAAGGCATCTGAAAATGGAAATGATCTTGTGAGGCTTGAGGGACTATATAAAACCGTGGAAAAAACATCATTTTTGGAGTCAGAAAAATCTTGGTTCACAACCTTTTCACTGACTAATGCTATGTACATGGGCAAACTGATCACTCCAAGTACCAGATTATTCATATGCAAAATGAGTGAGGACATTTAATTTTATAAAGATTATTATGAAGATAAATCAATGATATTGTAAAAAGGGTCAGTGCATTAACTAAGACACAGTAAAAATTCTGTAAATATTAGCTACTGGTAGTAATAGAATATTTAATCAGTTATTTGAAAAAAATATTAAAGACTTCATAAGGAAGTAACTTTTGAGGAAATATAAGAATAGAGAAGCATGAATTAGTGAGAAGATGTGTGAGTAATGTATAATCCTTCTTATTGATTCCTTAAGTTGAAGCGAATCATTATCGTATTGCGTTAGAAATATACAGCCTAGTAAATCAATGAATAGAAGTATACTGTGATAAGTTGGTCTCTGATGCCATTTATTTTCTAATCTGATAATACAGATCTTCTAAAGGCTATAGTAATTAGCAAGGTCTTCATAAATGCAATAAAGAATTTTATAAAATAGAAGTATAATTGCCTAAAATAAGCACAATGTATATGTCTTGATGATTTTGTCCTTGTCTATGCAAATGTTTTCCAAAATATTTTTTAAATGTCTTTTTATCTCTTTGATGGTTGTTGGAATAATGTATTGAAAGATCCTATTTTACAAGGGGCTTTTCAAAAGAGAAAAGGGGATATGGATGTCCTATGGTCATATAAATTTGAAGAACCACAGTGTTCAAACACATTGTTTATCAGGGCTGTATGAAATCCTGTTATAATAAAGCTATTTAACTTTTCTAACTTAGTCTTTTCAAAATTGTTTCCATTACCAAACAAATCATTTACCTAACACTTGATGTAACATGCCATGGAACAATTTTTCCACAGAAAAATAATTTGTATTATATAGACTTAGAATTTAAGATATAAGACAAGAATAAATCTATTGCTAGAAATTCTTGTTTTGGATAAATGATGTCCAGTGGAACTTTCTGTGATGATGGAAATGTTCTATATTCATGATATCAAATACAGTAGCCACTAGACATATGTGGCTATTAGCACTTAAATTGGCTAATGAAACTGAGGAATTAAATATTAAATGCCATTTCATTTAAATTTAAGTAACCCCATGTGGCTAGTGGCTATTTTATTGTACAGCACAGTTATAGACCTTTTGCAGTACAATTTTAAATACGTAAATCTGTATCAATTTTCTCACTAATAATATATATGGAGACTTGTGCCTTTGACCTAAGGAGTACATGTGGCTTCATTTAATTTGATGTAAAATGGCTTAATAGGACTAAGAAACTCTTCCAAAATAAATTATGACAATTCAGACATGTATGACCTAGATATAAATACTCATTATACATTTCTTACAAAAAATCTAATTGCAAATGTCAAAAATTCTCTTTAGAAGGATTTTTTTTTGGGTCAAAAGTAGTATGAGAACAAAAATCTTGTTCTGCAAGCCTGGGTTGTATTATCATATGATAGCAATTGTAGTGAAAATTTAGAACAGTAAAAATTTAATTTAAACTTGTGATCTTATGTAGAAATTTTGACTCAACTTTAACCATCTTAAAACTGACAAGGCTACTTAGAGGAATCACTATTAAAGATATTTTAATTAAATGTAGCTAACCAACAAATACAAGAGCCGTACAAATCACTTTACATCATAAAGCTAAACAAAACACACTTGATTGATATAGGGAAAGATAGGAAACAATGTTAACAAAATAGAATTTAATACAGAAAGAAAAAAGCGTGACACAAGGATGATTCAATGAAATGTTAGAATAATACATAATTAAACGTGTATGCACAGCCATGTATAATTGCACTTTAAATATGCTGTTGACAATTTCTTACAGTTTTGAATAATTAAAAAAAGTTTCTCTAGTTAAGAGTATGATGTTTGATCTACTTTTTAATAAGAATCCACTTATTTATGTTCATGGCTGAGCACATGTGATGTGTTGTTTCATTTTCCCCTTACATTTCAAATAATTTCTATATTTTATATGTGATGTTCCCCTGTTGATGCATAATGTTTCTTTTTAAATATATCTTATGGAAATTAAGCTTACATAAAATGAGGCACATTTTTCCATTTATGATTTTGCCTTAAATATTATTTTATGACATATTACATGGCAACCCTGTCTTAGGTTACATTTGCCTAGTAAATCTTCATCTAAATTTTTTGTAATGAACTGTTCCCAATATAGAATCCTCTCTGGTTAGCAACTTATCATAGGGGTTTGCTCTGTACCACATTCTGTAAATATTTATCTTTTAAAAATAGATTTTAATCAGAATTCCCTAACGACATGCATCAAATTCTGTGTAATTAAAAGTTTGCCAGGTGGTTCAGATGCACAGCTAGTATAGTGTATCTTTACTAGGCTCCAAAGAAAACCAAAATAATTTTTAAAAAATCAAAATTATATTGTCCACATGTCATGCCAAAAATTGCAACTAATAAAAGATTAAATATGTAACTAACAAGATAAGTTTGATTAGTTTTCATACTTAAGATTATTATATGAAATTTAAGATGCCACTATCATTCAGCTCTTTATTTAAATATTTGCATTACATGGACTGCAAAGTATAGTCACTTAAAGATGATTAAAAAATACTTTTCTTCCACATAATACTTCAAAGATAGGCAGGCAGTTCAGAGTAGATATGCTTCTCTGCCCCATGAGATCATTTAGGGACCCATGAAGGTAGGCCACCTCTGGAATCCTCAACCTGTGGCTTTCTTAGGTGTCATTGAGTTTTGATCATTTTCTAGCCAGAGGGAAGGGGGTAAAGGGCGATAGAGCAGAAGTGACTTCTTTATAAAAATGGCATCTGGAAGTTGTATGTTTTATTTCTGTTCATAACCCCTTGTCTGGGACTTAGTCACATGGAAATGTGCTTCTGTCTGGGTTACCTAAGAACTCAGCTAAACTTAAGAAGTTTCTGACATAAAATAATAGGAGGATGGGTACGAACAGATAATTACCAATATTTTGCTCAATGCTCTTCCTCTTCCTGATGCTTAACCGTCAGCATTACCCACACATCTATCTCCGGTCCTCTAACCTCTTTTTTTTGTATTCTTTCTTTATAAAGTTATATTGTCGGCCATTTGAAAAATGTATCCTCTCTTTATACTGTTATGCACTATTTAATCTCCAGTTTGCCAAAAGTCTTCAACATCACTCCAAATTTTCAACCAATCTCCAGACCTTATTTCCAACTAGGCTGCCCACTTTGAAGTCCAATAATCCCCTCAAACTCAGTATATTCTGAAACACATAGACAAATCTTCTCAACCCAGAACATGCCTCTCCTCCTGTATTTCATGTGTCAGGGAATGCACTAAAACTTAGGTGTTTATGTGACCTTCTACCTACAGAGTCACCAAACTCCATAGACTTCTACTCCTTACTATTTTGTGAATTCATCCATTCTCCACCATCTTCAAGGCTATGCCTTAATTTAAATCTTTATATTTCATCTACATGATGGCAAAAATAACTCCACTAATCTTCCTACCTCTCATTCTTGTTTTCTATTAACACATTTGTCATATTCCTAACAGAGTACATGCTAGAAAATATAAATCTGAGGATGTCACTTTCTCAGATAAAACTATACAGAGACTCTCCTTAGGTTCAAAGGTAAAATATGCTGAATCTTCCCTTACATTCTGTGCAGCCTTTCCTACCTACTGTCAGTTCCTTGTACAAAGAAAACTTTCTCTCACACATTGAAATCTTTCTGACCTCCTGCTTATGAAAAAATGACTACTTTTTCCTTTTTTTTCCTTCTTTTATCTGTACTTCTTTGTCATAACACCTGTATTGCAATTTTACACTCATTTGCACCCACATGTGCCTCAGGTTACTACCTTAGATTGTAAGCATCCTGAAGGCAAAAAATAGTTGCTTAATTACTGCTGGTTGAAAAAATTAATATAAGTAGTGATGTTTGGGAATTATTGAATTTTATAAATTGCAGAAATTATAGAATCTTCACATTTAAAAAGGCTTCTAAACCAAATCTTTAACAAATGCAAGGATTCCAACTCTAATACAGTGTCATATTATCACTAAACATAGCCATATTGTATCAAAGTCTATCTCAAAAGTTAAGGGAATTCCTAACATTTTTAACAAGCTATAAATCTCACAGTGTTCTTCCTTATATTGTACTGAGATGTGATTTTTTTATATATCTTATACAGTTTGGTCCAAATTCAAGAAAAAAATAAAATGCATTCAGTGCAGTATCTATACCAAACATTGAAACACAAACTAGCATACACTATGAAAAACCCAAAAATAACTAAATCAAATATCTTCAATTTTAATATAACGAGGTTTTGGAGTAAGTTGTTGTTATCTGCAAAAAAATGATGTAATTATCATAAAAGAGACAATATTCATATGTATATATATATATTTTTTCTTAACCTTTAAATTAAATGTTAAACTCAAAATCACCTGACAAGGAAAGTATAATTTAGATCCAAAACATTTTGGCTTACTGTGAAACCAATATAATTTACTCACACCAATAAAAATAATTGCTGAAAAGAAAGATTTATTATTCAGTCAATGCAATATATTATAAACGCAAACCAATATACAGTGGCAATCAATTTATTATACGATATAAAGCATTTCATGTGGAAACCAATTTATAATAAACCAAAGACTTAGTGCCAAACACATTTATAAAAAGCTTGATATAATATTCACATAAATTCCAGGCAAAAAATTAAGACTTGACTTTATAGATACCCCAGAGAGGAACACTGCCCTTCTTTATTTCCAATCCCATCAATTTCCAAGAAAATCAAAGATTTATAAAAATGAGGTTTCTTTTTGTCATTGTGAATAGGAAAAAAGGAAATCATTAACAAAATAGGAATGAATTCTCATTTAAAATCTTGACAATTCTTCAAATCTGATAATAAGTGGAATTCACCACGATAGAGCAACCGTAGAATCACATTTTGCTGACTTTGATTTTATTTAAAGAAATAATTTTAGCAGCATGAATTTTGCAAACAGTAACACATTTCTGATTCACATTTTAGATTTGCTGCAGCCAAAGGTGCACTTGCCAAAGTAATAAAACCTTTGCAACTTGAAATGAGTAGGTGTTTCCAAAACATTTCAATTACTCTCTTGATGACTCTGAGAGATGTGAGGCGAAACCGACCTGGGTATGCAAAATGAGACATTTGGAGGCAGTCACAGTGTCCTTTCTCACACAATCCCATCTCTTCTGTCCTTTACACGTGAATAATTATGTGCAGAGATTTCTAGGGACTAGCAAGTAAAGCAGAGAAAAATCAGGTTGGGAAACTTTAAGGGGGAAACTTTCCAAATTCATTTCAACATAATTCAACTGGCCAATTTTCATTAAAGGGTGCCCATCCTATTGTTGATAAGACACATAAAAATAATAGTACTAGTAATTATGATAGGGAGTCATTGTCTCAAGCATCTTTTGGGATCTACTTCGAAATGAATGGCAAGAGCATTTACTCTCAAACCTTTAAGTATAGATTAAGCAGGTCTAAATTTAACTTTATTGTACTCATATAATGGTCAATATGAATTACATTTTAAAATTTAAATCAGTTATAACTTACAGATACTCTTCATTTTATCTTCTTTTTAGAGTGGTAATTTATTTTGTAAAACTAAGCTTCTCACTTTTTAAAAATTCAGGCTTTACTTTTATGCTCTCAGCTTAAAATGTTTTTATACATTTTCCCAGCCAAACAGTCAAAATCCTGGTGACTCTCTAGTATTGAACTTTAGTTTATTGTCTTTCTTATGCCTACTATTTTTTCCTATATAACTATGAACTCTTAAGTTTAGAAAATACGTCTAAGAGATCAACTGCATCCCTTAACTTTAGGATATAAAGGGAAGCCTGGGTGGAATAAGTGGCTCAGCCTGTTACTGATGAGCATCCCAAGGATCTTTTCCTATGATTACTATGGCAAGGCTTACACATAGCCATTTTAATACAAGTGATTTCTTTGAACTTTGTTTGCCAAGAACTTCTTATGTATATCTCATTTAATAAACTCAACAAACTTATAAAAGTTTTTATTTTTCCATCATCTCAAGTGACAAGGTCATTGAGCAAGTAGTTTTACTAGTTGATTAAAAGTCCATTATATTTATAATGGTAATTTCATTACTCAAGACATATAAAAGTTCCTTTCTTTCCATGATGATCTAAGCATGTAAACACAGAAGCAGACAATTATGACTAAACATAGCTCCCAGCCCAGGCCAATATTTCCTCATCATTTATACTTCCCTGTATCATTTATCTTTTGATGTCTTCTTTGTTAAGAAAAAGAAACAAATGCACATGGTCAGGTAAATAGGGCCAATGACTTGAAAAGAAACCTTTGGAAACACACACACACACACACACACACACATATATACACATATATATATACACTAGAATGTATGAATATATTAAAATTCTTTTAAATATTAACTCCCAGGAGAGTTTACTGAAGAAGTCAGCATCCTGAGAAAAGTGGGGAAAAAAATAATGACAATACTGTGCAAGTATCTGGAAGAGAAAGCAACAGTCTCAGCAGGATTTCCACTAGCACATGTGGTGACTTCGTGAGTGTTAGAAAAAAGTAGTCAATCTATGTAGATACTTTACTAAAAGGAATATTCTCTAGGTAGACCAATTACAAAAGGAGTGCTCCCTCTTGTATGATCAATTCAAAGAAGGAGTCTCTTCTTTGAGGCTGAGAGAGTCTCATGCTGGAGATCACAGTTTGGCAAGTAAACCTGCAGCTGGATTTCGGCAGCTACTCCTACACACTCGGCTAGGTGCCCGTGAAGAGCATACTATAAATATAAAGTTTTGGGATGGTCCTGAGGCTCAGGAAGGCAGTAAAAACTATCACCTCTCCTGTGCAAATGGGTATCACTTGTCCAATCTCCAGTAGACTTAGAAATACACCCAGTCATGTGATGAACTTGGTTCCTCTTTGTCTGCTCTTGTGGAAGAAGCAACCTGAATTTGGCTGGGAATTGCAGGATAATCAGAGATAAGGAGGTAGGTGTACAATCTTCTATGTGGTAAAGGTTTTTTTTACATTTACTATTATTATACCTACTATCACTGCCAGAGAATAAACTCACTATGTTGTTATGTGTAGTTTATTTTTCAATCTTCATGCTGCCATTTCAGGTATTATAGACATTTCTTTCTTTCCTGTACGAGCTCTAGGAGAGCAGCGATTGTGTTTCTTATGCTCACTGCAGTGCATCCAGTGCATCATAGTATGTAAAACAAATATTAGTTGAACGAATGAATGGGATGTATAATATAAATTTGTGGAGTTTAGACAATATATTATAGTATGAGGGAAACACATTCTACTGTGGGGTAAAAGTAGGTGCTGAAAAAGGAGACAGGCAATAACCCTAGCCCCAACTTTCTGATGTCTTCCTCCCATTCTGCTTTTCTCTTCTTTTCTTTTCTTTTTAAATTTCAGAATATTATGGGGGTGCAAACACTTTGGTTACATATATTGCCTATGTACTGCCCAAGTCAGAGCTACAGTCATGAACATCCCCCAGACAGTGTGCCCTGCACCCATTAGGCGTGAGTTTTCCCATCCCCTCCACCCCCTCCCCCCTGCCCAACCCATGATGAATATTATTTCCATTGTGCACATAAGTATCGATCAGTTATCCCATTTGATCCAGCAATCCCACTACTGGGTATTTCCCCAAAGGAAACACAGACATTTCATTCTGCTTTTCTGAACACTCTTTTAAAATATTTTTAAAGGGGCAAAGACTGATATAGGGATTGAAAATAAAGTAGACTTGAGCAGATTTATTCCAAAAACACCTAAGCTAGTAAGGTTTAGGTTTACTAGTAACTTAGTAAGAGAGAGTGTGAAACAAGACAAGTAGTCAAATCTAAAACATGAAGGGCCATATTGTCATGCTAAGAAGTATTATAGTTGAGCCTGAACAGCATAGGTTTGACCTGTGCAGGTCCATTCATATGCGAGTTTTCTTCAACTAAACACTGATGGAAAATATAGTATTCGTGGCATGGGAACCCGCCAATATGGAAGGCCGACTTTTCCCATACCCAGGTTCTCCAAGGCCGGCTGTCAGACTTGAGTACGTGAGCATTTTTGGCATCTGAGGGGGTCCTGGAACCAATCCCCACTGACACCAAGGGATGACTGCAATTGATTGACTTTTGATTTAGTGAATTCCCCACCATAAGACATGTTTCAGAAAACTGTATAACTACCTTTTCAGAGATATTCCTTCATTTTTTTTCTTTTTCACTAATTTATTTAATTAACAAATATTTATAGAACACCAACCATTTACCAGGTACTAGGCCAAGTACTAATTATTTAATAAGATAAAGAAGCATGTGAGTCTTATCCTAATAAATACATATTTCTTTGAAAAGAGTTAAATATATGATCACAATAATGACTGAGGCCAAGCATGGTGGCTCCCGTATGTAATCCCAGCACTTTGGGAGTTTGAGGCAGGAGAGTTCACTTAAGGCCGGGAGGTCAAGATCAGCCTGTGCAACACGGCCAGATCCTGTCTCCACAAAAAATTTTTTTAAAAATTAGCCAGGCATGGTGGCACACACCTGTAGTTCCCAGCTAATTGGGAGGCTGAGGCAGGAGTATGTCTTGAGCCCAGGAGTTCGATGTTGCAGCCAACTATGATCGTACCACTGCACTCCAGCAAGAATGACCCAGATGACCTAGGAGAATCAGTGAATTGCTGACCACCAAGATTCTTTCCAAGGATTACATTATATACTTCTACCGTTGGCTGATGGAGAAACATCACAGTGCAGTGGCTAAGAGCATAGACTTGAGTCAAACTGCCCAGGTTTGAATTCTTAACTTTACCAATGACTTAGGCAAGATATTTAATCTTTATGTTCTCTGCTTTCTTCATTTATAAAATAGGCAGAACAGTACTAACTTAAAAGGTTTTCATGAAGAATGAATGAGTTATGTCAGTGGCATACTTAGAACTCATTGCTACATAGTAAGGACTTTTAAAATATTTGTTAAATAATCTTTATTGATCCTTTAAATACTAGATTGCTATGCACATGATTCTTGCAAATAATGTGCTTTGAGTGAAGTGAGCTCTCTTTATTATATCCTAAGTTCGAAGTACTTCCCTGATAGCTTTGTTCCTTTGAGCAATATAACAGGTTGATTGGTGGACTAAATGGATATGCAGCAGGAGGTAGACTCTGTTATTTAGTATTTGTTCTAAATATATTTTAGAAATTGAGGGATTAACAAGATTTAGAAGTAACTAAAAGGAAATGCATGTGTTTATTGTAAAACTATATCAGCAAGATCCAAACCTATATGTATAACCAAGCTACATTTATTTCTTGGGTGCCTATTAGGAATTAGCTATTTAGTATAGATTATAAGCATGAGGCTGATAGCTTATATAACTGAAGAAGTAAGCACAATATCCATGATGTTACTATTAAACAGCACAAAATACCATAAAATTATGATTGTGTCATAGACATTTACTCTCATAAGAGATGAAATAAAAGGAAAGAAAGTGGCTTGAATAGGCCAAATAAGGTGCATTTGACCTTCACCACCAAATTCCACCTTTTCATCTTTTAAACTTATCTCTTACTTTCATCCTTAGTTTGCCCTTCAGGTCCAGTCTTGGGCTTTGTGTATTACAGAAGCTAAAAAAAATTAAGTGTGAATCACCAGACGCTGTTCAACTGTCTTCCCAAGTTAGATAATCTCATTTCCTGAGATTTTAAATTGGAAACCCATGATATATGGATTTGAGCTTCCCTAGCTAGACCCTAGAATAGTCTTCCTTGGAAATTCCAGACCATGAGCAAAGAATGATTAACATTGAGAAAAATTTCTTTCTCTGAGGGATTTAGCATTTGGGGATGATTTATTGCAGTTTAGCTATGCTTGTAACCATCTTAAGAGTGCCTTATATATAGACACACCCACATATGCAAACTTGGATTTATTTTAATTCCTCAGAATTAAATATTTTTATACTAACTGAATAGAAATCTATAAACTTATTACTTGCTTTATTCCCTGAAAATCTTTCCATGTAAACAGACTGAAAATATTAATGTTTTAAAACCTAGTAAAAAAATAATAATTAATTAATATTCCCAAGGGTGTCTGATCATTGCAATCCAGTTATTTCAGCAAGTCAAACCATTACAAGATAGATTTCACATCCATTAACTTTCAGTTGGTGTTTTCTAATAAGCAGAGGAGAATGGAAGAATGAAAAGGAGCCAATCTGAAGTCTACTAACCATCAGAAATGTTAAAGCCTGTCACTAATACTGTGTCATAAACATTTAAGATAATGGATTTGCTAGTTACCCTGATCTGATCACTATACATTACATGTATTGAAACATCACTGTGTATCTCAAGAATATGTACAACTATTATTTGTCAATTAACAAAAAAAAAGAAAAACAATCACAGCAAATGCTTTACTGAGAGTTTATTATAAACCAGGCACTGATCCAAATATTAATTCATTTAATGTATATTTAAAAAGGTGAAAAAAAATGAGGGAGAGAAAGGCAAAGTAACTTGCCTAAGTTTACACAGCTAGTAGTGGTAGAGTCAGAAATCAAACCAAAGGTGTATAATCATAGTCTCTTCTCTTAACTCCTATATTGCACTGCCTCATATTGTCTTACATTTGCATATATAAAATGTTCACAAGGCAGAACAACTGATATTTTTGCCATATTGGGTTTCTCCAGCACATATAGTTTGTCATAATGTAGAAGGATTTTTTTTTTTCTCAGAGATGAGAGCACATTGAGGCCATTTCAGATGTTTTCTTATTTACCTCAAATAAATAAAAAATTATTTCAACAAAGACATAAGTGTTGCAGATTTGAATGGATTTGAAAGCCAAGAAGAACCATCGATAGTACTGGTCCTTGGGTAACTATCATCTTACTAGGAAGATTATGTTTGATTCCTATTGCATGTCATGCAATAGGAAATGGATTCTAACCAAAAAAAAAAAGTGTCTAAAATTCAAAATCACTCTTTTTATTAAATGTATACAAAATTAACAAAAAATAATGATACAAGTTTGTTGTCAATATAAAAGTGTGTTGTTATAAGATAAAAGACATGAACAAGTTTGTGTTTGTTAGGCAGACTTGATGTGGTAAAGATTTATTTATGGTTTTAAATGTATGTAAGTAGCACACTAGCTTGCAGTTTCTCCTAAAACATCAATTACAGAGAGGTGATTAAAAAGGAAAATAAAGAAACAGTAACAGATTTAACAGACTTTATGTACATTTTAAATTTTCTTGGTTTTCATTATTACTCAAGTCTTTCCAAACCCCAGTATGCTGTAGGCTAGTAAGAAACTTAGTTGACTCTTTCTCACAGCAGTTTGCTGATAGATTAGTGACATACTAGAAGGGTGTGTTTGACACATTCATTAACAAGATGATAGTACATTTTCCCCTGATTATATTCAGTCAGTGCCCCTGAGAACTTATCTGCAGAATTACTACTCTTATTTAAAAAGGGAGGGACACAAGCAAGGAAAGTAATCAAATTTTACTAAAATAGACAAATGAATTAATAAAATAAAATAAGCCACATGTATATGAAATCATTGATATATATTTGCTTAAAGTAAAGCAAAAAGATACAAAAAAGCAAATACATACAATTGTGGTAATCACGTGTACATACATAGAAAGACTGTTTTCCCAGGTTTTATTATTTTGAATACGCTGTCAAGATGTCTTATTTTCTGATTTTTGGGTTGAATGCTCTTACATATAATGCACATTGTACCACTTTAAAATAGTCACAAACATGAGTCTTATTCTTTGAGATCTTCTTTATGAATTAATTTACTTATGTAACAACTTTACAATAAATTTTTTAAAAAGATTAGAGTCTTTGAAACTGCCATAAAAAATACTGACAGAGGGGCAAGATGGCTGACTAGAGACATCGCTTGCTGGACCATCCCGGAGGGAAGGTAGGGTTTCAGGTAAAGGAGAGGGGAGAGGAGACATGGCTCAGGTACAGATCATAAAGAGAAGTGCCAGAGCCTGCTGGAGAGCTCACAGAGGAAACTTGCAAAGCAGAGAAGGAAGAAGATACAGGAAAAAAGATATCGGCAAGGATCAAACCCAGAGAGGCTCGGAGGCCAGTGAAGGGATAAGAGGGGATCCGTTTCCCTCTCCTACATCCCTTCGGTGACCAGCAGGCTACCAAGTTTCTTGGAAACTTTTCCACCACCACTAACCCAAGCACTGCAGCAAACACAGAGTAGTGGGAAGAATGTGCATGATCCAACAGCTTGGACATTCCGTGCAGGGTTTACCTCCAAGGAGAATGACCCAAGAGGCTAGACAGCCCGCTTTCTTCTATTCAGACTCTTACTCCTCCTTGCTCCTCCCCCACCCACTGCAATTGGGAAAGGAGTTTGAGCCAAGAATTTGGCTAGTGGCCACCCCTTCCCAGCTGGCATGTCCTGCAGTCTGAAGTTTCCACAGAGACTGGGGCCCATGCCATTCCCCTAACGGATCTGCAGGGGACCTGGGGCACCCGATCTGCGAGCTCCCCTCCTGCCTGCATTTCACAGAGATTCATGCCAGTGGGTCAGACATGCAGGCTGGATCCCATGACCCCCAGACTCAAGTGGGTTGCTGGGGGACACAAGGGTGAGGTTTGGGAGCTGGACTTTGGGGGGCAAGAAAGCCTGTGTGCACAGAACTGATGGGAGAACACTATGGGGATCTGAGACACAGTGATCTGGGACAGCACTCATCCCCCACCGCAGGAAAACCGAGTTGTTGGATTAGGGCGGGTCCTCCAGTGGGGAAGATTCCAACCCGGGAAGCCATAGTAACCAAGCTTTGTGCATTCAGATGTTCAGGCTGTTGGGGAACTGCAGCCCCTTCACCACCCACTGCAACCGGGAGAGTAGTTTGAGCCGAGAATTTGGTGAGTGGCCATCTCTCCCCAGCTGGCAGGTACTCCATGTTGAGGTTTCCACAGATAGTGGAGTCCATGCCTTTCCCTTTGAGGACCTACAGTGGACCTGGAGTGCCCATTCTGGGAGCTCCCTGCCTACTGGTGTTTTGCAGAAATGCATGCCAGTGGGTCAGACATGCAAGCTAGATCCCATGCTTCTCGGACTCAAATGGGTTGCTGGGGGACACAGGGGGAGGTTTGGGAGCTGGACTCAGGTAGCGAAGGAGCCCACATGGACAGAACTTTTAGGAGAATACAGTGAGGGTCAAAGATGCATCAATCTGGAAGAGCACCCATCCCCCCCACTGGAAAGTGGTGGTGTTGGATTAGGGCGAGTCCTCTGGTGGGGAAACTCCCAGGCTGGCATTCCATAGCAACCAAGCAATCAAGCATAGGCCCCTCCCCTACAACAGCCCTCCAGGTCTGGAGAGCCTGCCTTGACTTTCCTCCAAGTGGCTCCCCTTAGCAGCTGGGAAAACAACTTTGAGGCCTGCCAAGGCTTTGCAAAGCCTTCCAGGCTCATGCAACTTTATCATGCTCTGCCTCGCTGCTCCACCCACGTCTGCTGTGGTGAAGATCAAGCAACCCCCTGGGAGCTACGGGGCCCCTCCAAAATTCTAGGGCACTTAAGTGCCCCACCTGAGGGACTAGAGCTTACCATGGGCACAAAAGCACATCTTGGCAGTTGGCTCTTTCTTGCAAGCATCAACCAATGACGGGAAGAACAACTCTATAGCTCACCACAGCATCTACCAACTCAATCAAATAGGATGTGGATGATTTTTACTCACAATTGCCACCCACCATCTTGGAGATTAATCTGGGGGATCCAATACAATTCACACTGCTGGCAGCAAGATAGAGGCAATCTGAGGGGACACTGTTTATTAGAAGAGAAACAAAAGTTACTGGCAGCTCGATCTGTGAGGGTTCTCCCTGTTCCACTGCAGACCTCTGGGCTGATTGGGGAGTTGCTCAGAGTCTGTGCAGAGAAAGCCCACCAGAGAGCAGATGCAGCAGAGATCTGGTGCCTGCCAATACCAGGCTTCTGCAACTGATGACATCCTCATCACTTTGGTGCACAGAGTCAAGTCCACTCAGGATCCAGCCATCTAGCAGTAACCTTAGCATCAACCCACCAGGCTGGGGAGGGACCAGATGCTCCTCCTGTGTCAAGCTCTGTGACTGGGGGCTGAGCACACCTCCTCCCCAGCATGGAAGCCAAACAGAGGGGTGCCTCAGACTCCACAGGCACCATTAGTGAATGCTTTGACAACTGCCTTAGTGGGTGGAGGGATTACCATGGGTGGAGGGATTACCATGGCCAACCAGCATCTTCAGCCTGCCTACATGGAACCTGGGCCACTGAAAGAAACTCCGGCTTCTGTGACTGGTCATCTTCAGTCCCCATGCTGGTGGAACAGCCCCCAATATGGGTGGCTCTGCCCTCAAAATCTTCAGAGCCAGCTCTGAAGCTCTCACTGTGCCTGCATCTGAGGCTCTGCCTGTGTAGCTCCAGGGCCACTGCTAGGCCTGTGACTCTTCCCCTGAGACTCCAGAGTTGTGCCTGGACCCCAAGACCCCACTACTGAGTCCCCACCACTACTGCTGGGCCAGCAGAACCTCCCTGAGGTCCAAGACTTCACTCAGGACAGCCCCAGCCCTGAGCAGCTGTCACTCCTAGACTTGGTTTGAGAGAGTCCCAGCAAAGGAGAACAAATGCCCTGCATTCCTATTAACCCAGAGCCAAGAGAAGAGGATCGAGATGAGAAGAAACCAGCAAAAGAACCCTAGCAACATGAAAAAAACAAATAGTTTGATACGTGCAAGGGAGCACAATGGACCTACAGTAGTGGACTCCACCCACAAGGAAATTGCTGAAATGACAGAAATGGAATTCAGAATATGGATGGCAGATAATATAATGGAGGAATTGAAGAGAAAGTTGAAAATGAACAAAAAGAAGCTAAAAAAATTCAGAAAATCAATGAAAAAAAAAGAAAAAGAAAAAGTCACAAAAGAACCAGGCAACATAAGAAAGGATATAATAGAACTTAAAGAAATGAAAGAATCATTCAGGGAATTTCAAAATGCAATTGAAATCTTTAACAACAGGCTAAACTAAGGAGAAGAAAGAATCTCAGAGCTTGAAGACAAGGTTGTTTAGATAATCCAGTCACCCAAAGAGTCAGAGAAGAGTATAATAAAGTCCAAGCAATCACTGACAGAGATATGTGACTATGTGGAGTGAACTACCATTCAAATTATAGGTATCCCTGAGGGTGAAGAAGAAAGAGCTAAAAGCATGGAAAACCTATTTGAGGAAGTTATTGAGGAAAACTTCCCAGGTATTGCCAGAGTTTCAGATATAAACATACAAGATGGACATCAAACACCAGGAAATTCATAGCCAATAGGTCATCTCCAAGACACATAGTAATCCACTTGGCCAAAGTCAAAATGAAGGAGAAAATTCTGCAAGCAGCAAGACAAAAGCATCAAATAACCTACAAAGTAAAACTCATCATTCTAACTGCAGACTTCTCAGAGGAAAACTTACAACCCAGAAGGGATTAGGGACCAGTCTTCAATCAACTTAAAATGAAGAATTGCTAGACTAGAATTCTGTATCCTACAAAACTAAGTTTCGCAATAGATGGAGAAATTAAGTCCTTTGCAGATAAGCAAACACTGAGGGGATATTCCATGACCAGACCTATTCTGCATGAAATACTCAGAACAGCACTATACACAAATCAGAACAACAAACACCCACCAGTGTAAATTCACCTCAACAAACCCCAAAACTCACAAGTCCTAAAAAACAATAGGACAAGATGTAAAACCAAGCAATAAGGGACTAGGCAAAAGGATGAACAGACCAACATCCCACATAACAATGCTATCAATCAATGTGAATGGACTGAATACCTCTCTCAAAAGACATAGGCTGGCTGAGTGGGTGAAAAAACACAACCCAAATATCTTCTGTCTCCAGGAAACACATCTAAACCACAAGGATGCACATAGACTCAACATGAAAGGATGGAAAATAATATTCCTTGCAAATGGAAATCAAAAGAGCAGGGATAGCATTTCTTATATCAGATAAAATTGACTTTAAGCCAACAAAAGTAAAGAAAGACAAAGAAGGTCATTATATAATGGTAAATGAAGCTATCCAACAAGAAGACATAATAATCCTAAACATATATGTGCCCAACACAGGAGCTCCCAGATACATAAATCAAATCTTACTAGAGCTAAGCAAAGAAATAAAGAGTATCACGGTAATTGCTGGGGACCTCAACACCTGACTTTCAGAACTCTATAAATCATCAAAGCAGAAAATAAATAAATAAATAAATAAATGACTTAAACCAAACTCTAAATCAAATGGAGCTAACACATTTATGGAACATTCTACCCCAAAACTCTTGAATATACATTCTTCTCAGCAGCACATGGGACATTATCTAAGATGGAGCATATCTTAGGCCACAAAACAGACCTGAACAAATTTAAAAAAATTAAAATCACACTATGTATCTTTTCAGACCACAGTGGAATAAAACTAGAAATCAATCACAAGAGAAACACTCAAACATACACAAAGTCATAGAAATGAAACAACCTGCTGCTGAACGCTTATTTGGTCAAAAACGAAATTAAGATGGAAATCAAAATACTCTTTGATCTGGATGACAAAGAGAAAATAAGCTATCAAAACTCTCTGAGACTCAGAAAAAGCATTCCTCAGGGGAAAATTCATATTCTTAAATGCATACATCAGAAATACAGAAATATCACAAATTAACAACTGAATGCCACATCTCAAGGAACTAGAAAAGGAAGAGCAAGTCAAACCCAAAGGCAGCAGAAGAATAGAAATAACAAAGGTCAGAGCAGAACTAAATGAAATGGAAAACAAAATATAACACAGAAGGTCAACAGAACAAAATTTTGGTTCAAAAAAATAAACAAAATCAACAGACTTCTCACTAGATTACCCAAGAACAGAAAAGAAAGGACCCAAATAAGCTCAATCAGAAATTTGAAAAGTGACATTACAACTGATACTGCAGAAATACCAAACATCATCCATGAATGCTACATAAATCTCTACATGCATAAACTAGAGAATGTAGAGGAAATGGGAAAGTTCTTTGAAACACACAACCTTCCAAGACTCAACCAGGAAGAAACATAACTCCTGAACAGACCAATAACAAACAGTGAGATTGAATCAGCAATAAAAAGCCTTCCCCCCAAAAAAAGCCCTGGAGCAGATAGAGTCACAGCCAAAATCTATCAGACCTTCAAAGAAGACCTGGTACCCATAATACAAAAATTATTCCATAACATTAAGAAGGAGAGAATCCTCCTCAACTCGTTCTATGAAGCCAGTATCACCTTGATACCAAAGACAGGAAATGACACAACAACAAAAGAAAACTACAGACCGATATCCCTTATGAATGTAGGTGCAAAAATCCTCAAGAAAATACTAGCAAAATGAATTCAACAGCACATCAAAGATATAATCCACTAGGACCAAGTGGGCTTCATCCCAGGGATGCAAGGTTGGGTCAACATATGTAAATAAATAAAGGTGATTCACACAAAAACATAAGCAAAAACAAAGACCAAAGGATCATCTCAATAGCTGCAGAAAAAAGCATTTGACAAAATCCAGCACCCTTTCGTGATAAAAACCCTCAACAAACTAGGCATAGAAGGAACATATCTCAGAATTATAAAAGCAATATTTGACAAACCCATAGCCAACATCATACTGAATGGGGAAAAGTTGAAAGCATTCCCGCTAAGAAGTGGAACAAGACAAGGATGCCCATTGTCACCACTTCCATTTAACATAGTGCTGGAAGTTCTAGCCAGGACAATCAGGCAAGAGAAGACTATTAAGGGTATCCAGATAGGGAAAGAAGAGGTCAAACTATCTCTCTTCACTCAAGATATGATCTTGTATCTAGAAAACCCCAAGATTCCACCAAGAATCTCCTGGAATTGATAAAAAAAAAAATTCAGTAAAGTATCTGGATACAAAATCAATGTACACAAATCAGTAGCATTTCTATATAATAAAACAGTCAAGCCAAGAGTCAAATCAAAGACTCAATACCATTCACAATAGCTACAAAAAAATAAAATACCTAGGAATAAACTTAACCAAGGAGGTGAAAGATCTGTGCAAAGAGAACTATGAAACTCTGAGGAAAGAAATGGCAGAGGATACAAACAAGCGGAAAAACATAGCATGCTCATAGATAGGTAGAATAAATGTTGTTAATATGTCCGTACTACCCAAAGTAATTTACAAATTCAGTGTAATCCCCATTAAGTTACCTAAGTCATACTTCACAGATCTAGAAAAAATAATTCTATGCTTTGTTTGGAACCAGAAAAGAACCTGAATAGCCAAACCAGTTTTAAGCAAAAAGAACAAATCTGGAAGCATCATATTATCAGACTTTAAACTATACTGTTAATATAATAAAAGTCTACAATAACCAAAACAGCATGGTATTGGTAAACTATAGTGACATAGACCAATGGAACGGAACAGAGAACCCAGATATAAAACCATCTATCCACAACCAACTGATCTTTGACAAAGCAAACAAGAATGTACACTGGTGAAAAGAACCCCTATTCAATAAATGGTGATGGGAAAATTGGATAGCCACATGCAGAAGAATGAAACAGGACCCCTAACTCTCACCACTCACAAAAATCAATTCAAGGTGGATAAAAGACTTAGATCTAAGGCATGAAACCACAAGAATTCTAGAGGAAAATGTAGGAAAAACTCTTCTAGATATCAGCTTAGGCAAAGAATTCATAAAAAAGACCCCAATGGCAATCATGCCAACAACAAAAATTAATAAATGTGATTTGACTAAACTAAAAAGCTTCTGTATAGCCAAGGAAATAACCAACAGAGCAAATGGACGACTTACAGAATGGGAGAATATATTTGCCAGCCACACATCTGATAAAAGAGCTAATAACCAGAATTTAAAAAGAACTCAAGCTAATCAGCAAGAAAAAAAAAAATCAACCCCATTAAAATGTGGCCCAAAGACATGAGCAGAAGCTTCTCAAAAGAAGATAGACAAATGGCTAATAGACATATGAACAAATGCTCAACATCACTAATCATCAGGAAGATGCAAATTAAAACTGCAATGAGGTATCACCTTATACCAGTCAGAATGGCCTTTATTAAAAAGTCCAAAAACAATAGATGCTGGTGTGGATGCAGAGAGAAAGGAATGCTTATATGCTGTTAGTGGGACTGCAAATTAGTACAGCCTCTATGAAAAACAGCATGGAGATTCTACAAAGAACTAAGAGTAGACCTACCATTTGATCCAGCAATACCACTACTGAGTATTTACTCAAAGGAAAAGAAGTCATTTTATCAAAAAGACACCTGCACTTGAATGCTTATTGCAGCACAATTCACAATTGCAAAGATGTGGAATCAGCCCAAGTGCCCATCAATTCATGAGTGGATTGATAAAATGTGCTATGTGTACACCATGGAGTACTATTCAGGCATTAAAAAAAGATGAAATAATACCTTTTTCAACAATCTGAATGGAACTGGAGACCATTCTCCTAAGTGAAGTATTGCAAGAATGGAAAAACAAACTCCAGGTGTACTAACTATTAAATTGGAAATAACCAATGAGAGCACATGTGCACAGAGGAAAGTAAAACTCAGTGGAAATCAAGCAGTGGGGAGGGTAATAAACCAGCCTAATGGGTACCATGATCACTATGTGGTGATGGGCACACCTATAGCCAGGACTGAAGCATTACAAAATTATCCATTTAACCTAAAACACTTGTACTCTCTTAATATTTTAAAATTAAACAATGAAAAAGAAAATACTGATAGAAGTTTTTGCCCTAAAAGCACAGGTATTCTTTAAGTTTCTTATTTGTCATCACCATCACTACTATCATCACCATCATCACTTTTCTTTTAGCCATCAACCATCAACAACTCCATCTTTTATTACAGCTGCTTTACTGTTTTTTTCTCCAAACACTATCCTTCATAAATGGCTCTGCACAAATGATTAATTTTAGTTTTTTCCACCAACATTTGGCCTACTCCTTTTCTTTAGACATCTTAAGAGACATACTTTGATTCTTTCCTCTTCTCCATATGCATCACTATTTTCATTACCTTCTTCCTACCCTATACATTTTCCTCCACTCCCTCTTTCTTTCATTTAACAATTGGGACTGGCAAAGTCCCTTTAAAAGATACAGTCTAGTAAGGGTGACAGACAGGCGAACAGACAGCACTAAGACTTGACAAATGTTAAACTGGGAGCAAGCACTATGTACTATGAGAATGTATAAAAGGAGACTGTATCTAATCTTGAGGGAGTAGGACAAAACACCTAGACAAAAGTATGCCTTTTAAGGTGAATTTGAAAGGGTTACTACAGGTTACCTAATACTACCAAAATGAATGCTGGGGTACTTGGATTTAGAGGCTTAGTTATAACTTCTTTCTAGAATTTTTCAACTATATATTTCTGGAATTATAGCTACATACCAGTCTTATTGGATTGAAAGCATAGGGGAGGAAAATTTTCCTCAAACCTCCCAGGGTTTCTGGTTAGGTCTGAAATAAAACTGATAAGACAGATTATCAGGAGAAAGCATAAAAATTTTATTTAATCAAAGTTTTACATGGCATTAAAACCCGAATGAAGACCCATTTTATGCTTGGACTGGATGAAGAATTGACAGCCATGTAGAACTGTGATTGCATAAAAAGAGTATGACCTACTGGGAATAGACTAGGGGAAACTCAGTAAGGCCTGTCTGTTCAGATTTCTTCTTGGCCTCTCTGTATAGAATTCCTTTCTTCCAGGTATGGGGTAAGATCCTCTGGAATGAGGGCGTTTTATGACTTTATATCAAAGAAGATATGTCAGAGAATTTCTTTATGGTCAGTTTTTTCACAGAAAGGCAGGGGTAATTTAGAGTAATACTTTTAGGTTTTACGGCTGGCTTTGGGGGAAAGAGGGTTTGATTTCTTTGACCCGCCTTGGGAAAGAGAGAGTCTAGTTTCTATGGCTTGACTTGGGGGAGAATGAAGTTGAGAGGCAGAAGAGCAGGAGAAGTTCAAATAGAAACTTCGATACTGAGGCTGCTTCTGAGGTCTTTACTTCGGGTTATCAAATAAGAGAGGTCAGAAAGATCTAGCTCCTGAGGTCCTTTCAGTTTTCTCCAGTTCAATTATTCAGCATGCCAAGGCACCACACTTTGGGGTATCAAGCCCCAACAAAGGTAACGTTTAAGTTCTTACTAGAAAGAGCTGACCATTTCAATGCAAGGGTTGCATCAGAGTCACAATGTAGGCTGTGATCTATAATCTGCAATAAGTACTACTAGTGTCATCTTTATCAGTGACAAGTGAATTGATGACAAATATGACACTCTAAATATTTGTCTTCTTTTTGCATGTGTGTGAAAGAAAATAAAATTGCTTGAAAAATTCAATGAACATGCTCTCCTATCAATAAGTGGTCTTCGGTTAATATTGTGCCATGATGCAAAAGAATAGAGAATGGTAAATGTGAGCCTTTATACTGCATTAATAATATTTTATGAACAGAAATAGAGCATATAATACCTGAGGCAAAGAGGTAGAACATGAGAATGTAGAATAAGATGTAATTTATTTTCTTAAAATGGTCTTGTCTATTATAGTTCAGTTCCATCTCTCTTTATAATAGATATTCTTATCAGACATTTATCTGCCATCACTTTCTGACATAATACACATCTTGTGATTTTCAATTTTATCACACAATAAACTTCCTTTATGTTCTCAAAAATAACATGATTTAGAATGCCTAAAAATAACCCACAGTATTACCATAGGTATTTCAAGCTAGAAAACTGATTTTTTTGGTACTGTAACTGGCTATAAAGAATGGATTTGGGAGGACTTTGAAGAATTCCACCGAAACATCCTCAAAGGGTTTTAAAGCTTTCACTTCAACTTAAAGTTCAAAGAGAATTTGTTAGGATCATTACATGAAAATAACACAAGCTAAAAACGATTTCTCTTTGTATTGCAGCATCTTTTAGTAGTTTTTTTTCCATATTAATTATTGTTGTTGATATAATATTAGGGTGTCATCATTGTTTGTTAATTTGCTTGTGGCATACTTTTAATTAAAGCTCAACAATGATTTTCTGCATACTTCTATATAAAACCAAAACCAGGCTGAATTTCAAAGCATCGCAAAGGCTAATTCTCTACTCTTACTTACAAATCTCAATAATTTTTCCCATCTGTTAAATCTCTCTCTTTCACTAACTTTATCTTTACAATCATTATTAATAGCTTCTAAATAACTGTTTCTTCTAAAAAAGTCTTAACAATAAAGTAATCAGATATGTATCTTATCCCTCTCAATGAATTCTGAAATGTCTATGGATCCTTCCTCATATTCTCTTACAAATGAAAGTAATATTGTATATTTTCTTACTCTTGGCACACGATTATTTTATTATCTGTATAACAACAAATGGCAATTGTTTTGTTTGTAGGTAGTCTTTTTTGATAAAGGACAGATTAAGTTTACTTCAATTTGATCAACAATTTAGAGAGATTAAACATTCAGACCTTAAAACCATTTTTTAAGATTATTTTTTCTTTTTTGAGACAGAGTCTTGTTCTGCCACCCTGGGTAGAGTGCAGTGGCATCATCATAGCTCACTACACCCTCAAACTCCTGGGCTCAAGCGATCCTCTTGACTAAGCCTCCTGAGTACCTGGGACTACAGGAGCATGCCACAATGCCCACCTCGTCTCTACTAAAACCCATATTTTTTGCCAAGCAAATTAAAGACTTGTCTGTTTAGGTGACAAAAATACATTAACTTTCAAAATCATAAAATCATGCCTCTTTATCTGCTTATTGTCTTTTTTTTAAATGTCTCTGCATTATCTCAAGTCAAATGCAGCTTAATATCTGTAGTAGTATAAATACACTTCAAGTAACCTAGCATTTTAGAAAATTTTCGAATGAATATTTTATTGCATCTGTACAAAGTCCACTTGGATGAAGAGTTAGACTCTTTTCTCAGCCATTCAGGTTTGAATCTTAATCTAAACACCAGTAGCTTTATTACCTTGAGCACCAAGCTATAAAATTAGAATAATAGAACCAAGTTAATTAATTTTGTGTGTAAATAAAAGAGATAAAGCCCTCAGCACAGGGTCTGGCACAGAATAAACATTTGAATGTTAGCTGTTACTTTTATGGCCAGATATAAAAGAGTCTATCAACATATGAAGTGTTTTACATAAGTATGCTAGTTTTCTCATTTTGTCCACTTACTTAATGTACATAATTATCCTACCTTTACTTCCAATTTAAAGCCAATATATCCTAAACTGAAAACTCCCACAAGGCAGAAATGAATCTTAAGTTCTTTCTATGAACTATCTAATATGCATTCTCTACACTTAATTTTTAACAGTAGTTTTTACACATTTTGGTGTAAACAAATACACAAAAACCTGTTTATTTTTCTCTACGAAATTGTAATTATTGTCCATGAGAACGAAGCCTATGTGATCTTCTATAAAAGAAAATCCTTTTAGTACCTTTCCAAAGGAAGATATACCACCTACAAATACTATGGGACTCATTCCTGTATTTATCATAACCCAGTACTGTTATTATAGCCCAGTATTCAATGATATAGAGTCAAACTATTTTTATGAAAAAATGTGAAAAAATATTTCTTGACTGAATACAAGTTCTAAGAAAAGTTTTAAGAGAAGCAAGAAAGGGAAAAAAAACCCAATTGCTTGAAAACAAGTAAGATTTTTATAATAGAGTGCTAAGAAAACACATGTAGAATTTAAAAATTCTTCCAGCCAAAGGGTTTGCAATAATGGTCAGGTCTAATTGATTGAAACTTTGAATTAGCGGTGTTTTAAAATATACTTATCCTTTAAGTGAAATATATTGCTTCATATTGTTTGAAATGCATTAATTCTTAAAGACAAACTTCACAAAAGATACTATATATAACTGAATATCACTACTGAAAAATTTTAATAAAATTTATTTGGATACAAAAAACCCACATAGATTTTATATTTATTATTAATATATTCTAAAATATAGTATTTCCTTCTAAATAGCCAGATGTTTATTGTGCATCTGTATTTTTATATGCCTTGTGTATACTTAAAACAGTAAAGCCCCTTATAAAGAGTCTACGACACAAAACAAATCACCATTTATTGGCTAGAGTTATTTTTAGTGTTCTATATATTTTAGGATGTTTTAAAGAGACTTGAGAAGTTATTAAAGGATTACCATTTTGCTTAGTGCCTAAAATAGAAAAGTAAAACAAAGCTCCTAAAATATTAGTGGCCTTTGGGATTTATTCGGAAGCTATACGAGCTGAAGGTGTCCTAAGATTTACTTTGATGCTTTTTAAAAAGCCTTTGAATTATATGGAAAAAAGTCTTCTTAATACAGAGTCATGAGAAAGACCTATATGAAATATATGAAGCTGTCCGGAAAGTATCCAGCCATTGTTAATGTATGAGAACAGTTATATGGCTGGATACTTTCTGGACAGCCCTTGTATATAAAAAACAAAACTGCAAGCTAAACATTATTTGTAATGACCATAATTGCTAAAATAACTTAAAAATGAGAAAAACTCTTTTTTAAAAATTCCATTTATATCTGACCTATAAAACTTTTCAAAGACATAAAAGATTAAAATTATAAAGCTTTTATTCAGAATTTGTTTCATTAAACATACTATATGCAATAAAACATTCAAATTCAATTTTATCATAATCTGAACTATCAATATATCAGATTATACTTGAAGCTTCAAGCTTTTAGAGGTGTTAAACCTGACAGCAATTTTATTTCCACAATAATATTTGGAATCACCAGTATCATAGACTGTTTTCTGCATACTTAAAACTCTTAGAACCTTTATTAGTTAGCTTTTGTTGCAGAATAAATCACTCCAAAATTTAGTGGTTTATGAAAGCAACCATTTATTCAGCTCACAATTCTGAGAGTTAGTAAATTGGCCTGGACTCAGCAGGGTAGTTCTGCTGATTTGGGGTAGGATAAGCTGATTTTGGCTGGGTCTCAATCTGGGATGTGCAGGTGGTTGCCAGGTAAAATGAAGCTAGCGGAAAGTTAGCTGTGGGGGGAGAGGGAATTGCAGCCCTATTTTTACTCCCTCTGCTCTGTTATCTTCCAGCAGTGTAGCCAGACCTTGCTTACCAGGTAAAGCAAACCCTAAAGAGAAATCTCATTTCGTGAGCCTACTTTTATCACTTTTGTTGCTGTCCTGTTAGCCAAAGAAAGTCACTTGTCAAGCGAAGGGCCGGTGTGGGAAGGTTTTCCCTAAAGAGGTAGCTGGAGGGTAGCATGAATAAATTGGAGATTATTATTGCAACAGTCTACCACAGGAATTTGAACACTTCTATTTTATTCTAAATACTAACCAACCAACCAACAAAAACATTTAAAAAATTGAGATTGGGTCCCACAGAGAAACTTGTGTAATGGATTATTCTTAGTAGCTGATTGATAACTGTTGGCTGATTGAAGTAAGTCAGAATTTATGGAAGAGAATAACTTAACCAAACATATCATAAAACTGCTTGCTCAAGCAGGATGAAAACGCCATGAATAGAAGCCAGTTTTATTAAAGTGGTGATTAAGATTTAAAAAAAGAGTATAATGAAAAAATAGCTAATGGAGATTCTTGAAATCTAAGTGAAAAATTTGAATGAATTGAGAAAAGTTACCAAAGTAAGTATTGAAAATATTAAATTAAAAAAACTGATTATCAGTTTAAGAATATAGAATAATAAATTTGGGATCTGGGATCCCAAATCTGGGATCACTGGATGAAAATAAATTTGAAAAGTTGTCATTAGCTAATAAATTCCATGAGGACAGGGTCTGTCCATATTTTCTTTAACATTGTATCCCACTGAAACCCCTGTGGTTAGCAGGGTGCTTGGCAAAAATAAAGCATTAACTTCTTTATGTTTTAGTTAGCTTAACTTACTAATTACTTCATTTTATATTTTATTAAAATATAAGGCTCAGTTTCCATTCACCAGGTTTAGTGAGAAGTTGAGTATCAGTCTAAAATAAGCTCTTTTTCCATCTGTATGAAATTATATGTTATCTCAGGAGAATGAGAACCAGTTCTTAGCCTATGGTGGTCACCATCATTGCTATACCTCTAGTTATAAAACACTGCTTCTAAGCATTGGCTCTTCATCCACTGTGAGTCAACATTTCTCAGGGCAGGAAACTAATGCCTCCCTAGGAACCTTCTTTTCTGACTACAGGCTCTGTTACATAGGTCTTTGATCTGTTTGCAAGGCCAGAAGCTTCATATGGAAAGGCTGCCTTTCCCTCATGAGGGTGTTACACAAAAGTGGGAAGTAGTTCTTTATGTTGTGAAAAAACATCACATAGTACCATAACCTAGATTAGCTCCAGAAAGTTCAGAGAAAGTTCACTTTTCCTGCCTTTGGCTTTAGAACCATTCTCCTTTTCTATTCAAAGCATCAAACTGAGGGCTTGTCCTTAAGGGGCTTTTAACATATAAATACACTGTTTCTTCTCCTTTCACACTGCTGAATCAGTTCCTCCAGAACACAGGAGTGATCATGCCCACTTTACAAAGGAGCAATTGAAGCAAAACAATTTCTTTAAGACATTAACAATTTATTCATGGTTAAAAAGTAGAGATAAAAATCAGGACTAGAGTCCAGATCTTACTATTGTTACAGAATTTCCTCTACTGGCTAGTTCCACTGCTTCTGAAACATTTTTGACTCAAATTTCAGATGGACATTATACTGTAGATATAAAAAAAAATGCTGATGTCAAAGGGAATATGCTCCAATCCCTGGGTATTTAAATAATTTAGCATATTTATATAAAGAATCAAATTTTGTCTAATGTGAAAAACATGTCTCTAGGTAAGTCCTGAGCATATGACCATTGATTGATAAGAGAGCAATCTCCTAGGTTAGCATTACTTGGCTTCTGTTTTCCTTTTTTGCCTTCCAAGCACTCGGTCTATGTTAGGCATAGAGAGACAGCAATGATTAAGACAGACAAAGTCCCTGTTTCCATGGAGCCTATAATCTAGTGTGGAGATGGACAATGAAGAGTAAACTCATATGTAAAGAGATAATTACAAATTGTGATGACCGATGTGGTACAAAGTGGCAGCTTTAGACAGGAAGGTGGAGTTGGGAGAAGGTCTTTTGTTGAGGTAATATCTGACTTCACAAGTGTAGAAAGTGAAAGAGCCAGACAGGCTGATTAGGGGATAAAAGCATTCCAGACAAAGGGAATAGCAAGAGCCAAGTCTCTGAGGTAAGAATAAGCTTTACGTAATTGAGAAACAGAAAGAAAGTGTCTTCCAAAAGACCACCAGGATGGTGAAATAGTAGAAAGGAGAGCTCTATTGGCAATATCAGTTTGCAAAGTGGGAAGAGAGAGTCTCTGGTGTGGACCTAAGGTGCTCTCTTTTGGAAGAGGGAAAGAGCAGGTTGAGTTTTGTGCCTCACGGGGTCTGAAGTATACAATAGAATCGTACATAGTAAACGATTTGGGCGAAAACTATACATATTTACTAAGGGGGTCATGTGCATGTGCAATGGGTAAACATATGTAACATGCATCCCATGTTCAATTTGGTGTGGGATTTTACCATTAAAATGATGGGAATTTGGCTCTTTATGTCAAAAGGTAAACTACAGGACACAAAGACAATTTGTGTACAGTCTCTATAAGCTGACTGAAACTGTTTTGGGATCTACAGTTGCATATCAGGAAAGAATGTTTGTAAGGGCTGCCCACTGTCCAATCAGAGTTGTTGTGGTATGGGTTGTAAATTAGAGTTAGGAAAGGTTTGACAATTTGTCTGACAGCTCCAATTGTTAGGGAGTTTAAGCAAGGGTGTGGCTTTTCTTATAGCAATAGGAATTTAGGATGTTGCCATGCTAGCTAAGCCCTTAACCCTCAGCCCATAGGTGACTTTTATTTCCTTAACCTTAGGGTTCATTTTAGTTGATAGAGGGGCATCTATTTTGGGCTCTAAGATCACAGAAGCCAGCCTGGCCAGACTTTTTTAGTTAAGAAGAGGCCCCTAAAATATAGATTTGAGATGGTAAGAAGAGCCAGGACATGAGATCTTGTAATCCAAGATCAGAAGTTTCAGTTTTATTTTAAGTATAATGGCAATTTATTATGTTTTAATCAGGACAGCTTTTTTAACATATTTTTTTTAGTAGATAAGGAATGAATTGTACAAGAAAAAAATGGAAGCAGGGAGTCTGACCAGGAGAAGATGTTGATTTGGGCTAGGGTAATGGTAATAGAAATGAAGAAAATTAAACATACACAATATACTTTGTGGTTGGAGCTAATCACACTTCCTGATAGATTCATTGCACATTATGATAACAATAGAGAAATTAAGGAGTTTCCACAGTTCTGGATATGGGCAATCAATTGGATGGGAATGCTACTTACTAACATGGGAAACTAGAAGACAACAGGAATGAGGAAAAGGACTAAGAGTTCAGTTTTATCTTTATACATTCTGCATTGCCTGTTAGGCAGCCATAGAATTTTTTAAACAGGCAGGTACATATTGGAGATGGAGGATCAGGAGCTGGTTTGGGCTGGAGTCATACATTTTAAATCTTATTACTGTGTATTATTATCACCTAAATTATAAGCACCTAGAAGGTAGAAACAAAGTGCCACTCATTTCTATTCTTTTCACAAAGCATAAGACATTTTTAACACTGTACTAATGGTGATGGTGGTTTTGAAGCTGCTGCTGCTGAAGATGATGTGATGATGACGATGATAATGATGATGATGATAATGATGATGATAATGATGATGATCACAATGAGTCCAATAAAAATCTTGGATAAACAGAGAGCAAATTTGTAATCACAGACAGAAAGTCTGTAGCTGCAGGTGTCATGGCAGGTTCTGTTGTCTATGGAGAGACGTACAGGGGTCCAGCATAGCTGGATTCACCTGGGAGTGTTCACCAGGAGAGAGAGCCTACCTCGGCTGCTTCTCCCTTTTATGGGACCTCTGGATAGGTGCTAGTGACATTTGTATGAACTTATATAAGTGAGGGGCTTTTGTTTTAATGCAAGTTACCTTGTTATCTATTAGAGACACACAACTTATAGCTTGATTCCACCTGCCCAGGGAAGTTGTAAACCAGTGCTCCTGGCACTTGTGCACCCTGTGGAAAATAGGACTCCTACTGGTGAGAAACAAAGCCATTGGACCAAGAGAGCATAGAGCCAGGTAACCACAGTGTTAAGGTCTTCAAAAGACAATTCTGTGTTTCTCTCCACATGATGATAGCCAAGTATTTATTGACATTATATATTGGGTACCTACTATGTGCCAAGCAAGTTGTAAATACTTTACATATATTAACCCATTTGGTCCTATTATCATCATATAAGAGAGACGTCATCATCATTAACATTTTACAAGTTAGAAAACTTGAACTCTAAAAGAGAGAGGAAAAAAAAAACTTGCCCAAAGTCACCTAGGTAGTCAGGGAAATAGCTAGGATTTGAAACTGACCTGCTTGACTTCAAGCACACCGAATCACTTTGAATAAAACCACTGTGGGGAAAGGTTTGTTTTATTGGGGAGAGGAGTGAGTGGGGAGGTGACATAACTGCAAAGTGAGTGGACAGAAATCAGCAGAAGACACTCTGCATAAGGGGGTTTCCAACCCTTAGCCCACCCCTCCAAACGTCCTGTGGGGCTTGGCCATGTAGTTTATTCCTTGATAAGTTCTGTGCACCAAATCCTCTGGGTAAAACTCTGCATTTGATTCTTTTATCACCAGATCACAATATCTATCCTTTGTACATTACAGCTCAAAAGCATTTTTAGATCCATAAACACTGCTCACTCTGAGCATTATCTTTTTGTTTTTTGGGGACACTTACAGATGCACTGGAAGTGTATTCTAGTTTAGGAAAGAGGAAGGAGTTTTTATCATTTAAAAGTGTAAAAATGAACAAGTTTTGAGAAAATCATAGCCCTTGTCTTAGTGCTATATCAATTTAGTACTCATAATAGGAAAGAACTAATATAGCCCTGAATAGAAGCTACCATATTTATTGGTAAGTAAATTTTCAGTACTTACCACTCTGCTAGGATACTTGGCCTTAGCTTCTTGACTTTTATAATTACAGTCCTCTTTTGAGGAGGAAGAAAGAGTAATAGAAAATTTTCCAGAGTGGTGCAAAGCTCTACAAAACACCCACATTTGCTTCAGGGTAAAGGATGGAGCAAACCATTAAGTTTTCCTTCCACTTGTGAATCCAAAAAAAATTTGAAATAGAAAGCCCACAGATAGGATCAGCAAGAGCCCCAGGCTGCCATTTGCTAAATTGGTGGTTAGTGGGGAAAGTGACAGACTAAAAAGCTTTAAGAAAGAATGGAAGAAAAAAAGTAAAGGCCATGTAAATAAATGGATAACTTCTCTGACATTCTCTTGCATTTCATGCTTGAGCTCAGTGCAGTGAATAGATTAGCACATTCAGTTTTTAATTCACTGGCTGAGGTTTGTTATAAAAGTTGAGCGATACAGATGGTATGCAATTATTCATGCTGTATAAGGAAACCACTATGAAGACACTATTAAAATATGATTGTTGATTAGTAATCATCACGGTTTCTGGAAAAAAAAACTCAGTAAAAATTAAATCCCTGGTGGGTTTGGATGCTTGCTAATATGTCAAGCTAAGGCAAGGTTAAAATGTCAGTGTCATTAACTGTGAGATAATATGACCTAGGCCATCATTTTCTCCTTTACAGCCTGACAATTTAAGTTATTTTTTCCCCAAATTTGACAATCCTAAAATTATATGTGGTATTATCAAGAGCAATTTCAAAGTTGAAAGACACTTTAAAAACTATTGCTAAGAAAAAAACACAAATTTTCATCAACCTTGCTAGAAGAAAACTGAATTATCTTTTTGCTCTCTGTATACAAAAAAATGCAAAATCATTATGAAGAATCAATCAAAGAATATACAACCAAAAAAAGTAGAAAAAAATATGTAAATGTGTTAGGCAGTTAATTAATAACAATTATTATGTTATTTTTCTGGATTTTTAATGATTTTTGATTTGCCAACTTTTTAATATGGAATTTGTTATGATTCCTTTTCTCATTTTTAAAATAAATTTTCATTTCTGTACCTAAAAAAAAAAAGCCTGCCAATTTAAACCATTGCCATTATTATTAATGTCAACATATCTCCCTAAAGTATCACAGTTCTCATGTAGCCTTACAGTTATTAAGGATATTTCTCCTTTTCAAAAAAACTGATCTTTGCCTCTTTGTTAAAGCACTCATTAAATTGGCTTTTGCTTTCATGGCAGTTTGCAAATACATAGTATATAATTTGAACTGGTGAACAAACAGCACATGGTGTAATCATAAATAATAGTAGTAACTTACTAACACTCAATATGTGGTCAATGCTATGAAGTATGCTTCCTATAGATCATGTCTGACTTTTTAAAATAATGTGCCAAATTGTTATGGACTGAATTGCGCCACCTGCAAAATTCATAGGTTGAAGCCTTTACCCTCAAATTTGACTACATTTGGAGGCGGGTCCTTTAAGGAGGTAACTAAGGTGAAATAATGTCATCAAGGTAGGGTCCTAATTCAATAAGACTGGTGTACACATAAGAAGAGAAAGAGACAAACACCAAACACACGTGTGCATGCACAGAGAAAAAGGCCATGAGGAAACACAGCAGGGAAAAAAATCTATCTGCAGGCCAAGGAGCAAGGCCTCAGCAGAAACCAAACCTACTGGCACCTTGATTTTGGACTACCAGCCTCCAGAACTGTGAGAAAATAAATTTCTGTTGTTTAAGCCACTCAGTCTATATACTTTTGTTGTGGCAGCCCACGCAGACTAATACACAAGGTAGATATCAGTGCCCATCTGAAAGAAAAGGGAACTTTTCTTCTGAGCCTGTCAAAGCTCTGTCCAGAATGTGCCCCATGAGTGTCTGTGACGGGAATCAGCCCAGGCTTGATCAATCTAAGGCCCTTCCATTTTCAAAGCCCAGATTAATCCACTATATCCACAAATGGTCTCTCAGGAATGAAATTTACTGGAATTTAATTCCAGTTTCTTTGCGTTAGGAATATTCCAATTCCACTCTTTTAGTTATTTTAAAGTATGCCCTAACATTGTTGATTATAGCCACTTTGTTGTGCTATCAAAAATTGTTCATTCTATCTAACTGTCTAACTATATTTTTGCAGCCATTAACCATCCCCACTTTATCCACCCTTCCTGCTACCTTTCCCAGCCTCATTCCTCCATCATTCTTCTGTCTCTTCATGAGATCAATTGTTTTTTAATATTTAGCTCCCCTACATGAGTAAGAACATGCAAGATTTGTGTTCCTGTGCTTGGTTTATCTCACTTAACATAATGTTCTCTAGTACAGAATTTCAGAGGAGTAATTTAGAAACTTCTAAAATGATTTGACATAAGTTCACAATCCAAGTACGTACGTGCATATGCTATGCTCTCCCTTGCTCTCTCTCTCTCTCTCTGTTTTTGTATTTTACAAAAATATTGGTCTGGTCTATAATCAATAGGGAATTAAGCAAACAAACAAATAAAACATTCATTTATTTCAATTAGATTAAGAAACACTGCTCTATGTGATATCTGTATTTACCTCAAATTGAGAAGAGAAGATAGAAAAAAATTCTACTGGCAATCTGTGTACTGGCAATTTTGCACATATTTTTAAAGTGTTCACTTCCACTTAGGTCAAAAGTAAATAAAATTAATACTATATTCGGTGTCAGCTATTGTGTATATTTCATTTTAAAGTAAAAAAAGAAAAAAAAAAGATTCAAAATTAACTTTGTACAAATTAAGTTCTTTTCTTTCTTGTATTAGGTACCTTTTGTTTCAATCAGTAAAATAAAAATTGAACTTAAATAGAATGCTATGGTGTGATTATTTGTGTACCACAAAATACATATGTTAAACCCAATACCAAACATGGGAATATTAAGACGTGGGGCCTTTGGGATAGGATTAGATCATAAGGGGTCCACCTCATGCATAAGATTAATGCCCTTGTAAAAGAGGCTAATGGGAGCTTTTCTGCCCCTTCTGTCACGTGAGGACACATGGAGGGCATCATCTATGAGGAATGGGCCCTCACTAGACACTGAATCTATTGCTCCCTTGATCTTGAATTTCCCAGCCTCCAAAATGGTAAGAAATGAATTTCTGTTGTTTATAAATTACTCAGTGTAAGATATTTTGTTACAGTAGCCAGAACTGACTAACGTAGGTAGTAATTAGACACCTAGTCCTCAGGCTTAGTTTTATAAGGATACAAAGTAATTATCTAGGAACCTCTGCTTATATTACAGTTTAGCCATGAGGTGGACCAGTCAGGAGCTGATTCTGATTTGAAGGATGGAGCCAGTTAGAAGGTAGGAGAGAAATTTTTTGAAGTTTTATTTCTTCAGGTAATTCCCAGGGTATTCTTTTTTGCCTTTTTCAAGATAATAATGTTGGGAATTCATGTGTCTGGCTCTGGACCAGAAGAATTCACTAACATCACATTGTATCAGTCATACATCTCTTGAAGGAAAAAATGCCTGGATTATAAGAACATCCTGTTTGCATTGAGGATTAGGTTTTCCACACATGAACTTTTAGGGGACACATTCAAACCATAGCACAATGGCATACAGAATAGACAAGGGCTTAGAAAACTGGTTGATGTCATTATTGTTTTCTTAAATTTTAAGTGTTCTGGCTGAGAGAATTAAAAATTAAAAATTACAGGTGGGATTAGAATGGTTTAGACAAACTTCTCTAGAAGATCTTTGGCAAAAAATTCAGCAGGGCAATGCAAAGTTAAAGGCAGTTATAAACTCTATTGATGTCATAGAGAAAGATGCAATATATCTCTATATGCCCCTAAGCGGCACAAAGTTCAAAAGATTTGATGTTATTCTTTTGATAAGTTTATAGACAAAATAATACTATGTGTATATCTAAGAAACATTTCCACACATATCCAATTACTAACAATTTTTTTCTTTTCTCAAATTTTAAGGGAAGTTATACTTGAATATAAAGTGTTCCTGCTATGCAGAATTTCTGTTGAGACTACTCTAAATATAGACAAGAAATCAGTTTTTGCCAGTTATATTAAAAAACTCTTATACCGACTTTCTATGCGTGCAATCAGATCTCTTCTTCTTTTGATTTATCGTTCCACAAAGAAAAATCTGTTTTGCTTTTCTTTTGTTTTGGCAATATCTGGATAGAGTGTAATAGCAAACTCCCTACATGTGTCCACAATGAAGCCTTTATAAAGTATTCTTTCTTATTAGAAAGAAATAGTTTTCTAGGAACTGATCTTCTTTTCCAAGTTTTTTTTTTTTCACTGAAGATTTTATGAAGTCCAACTTAAATTCAGGATATAATTGGTTTCTTCATTAATTTGTATAGACTTTTTGGTACAATTGTAGGTATTTTGCTAGACACTTTCTTGAAGTGCTAAGATTCATTTGACTTTGAAATGTCAGAATGTTTGAGCCAGAGTTTGGCATTTTTAACGTGAATAGATGAATTTTTTTTTCAAGTAAAACTTCACCAGTTATTTTTTCAATGATTGATTGAAAAAATATTAAAAGTATCTACCTAGATATGGTGCAAATCCTGGTGAAACTGTATGCCATTGTGCTATGGTTTGAATGTGTCCCCTAAAAGTTCATGTGTGGGAAACTTAATCCCCAATGCAAATATTGGGAGGTGGGACCTAATAAGTAGTCATTGGGTCATGAAGGTGGAGCCCTCATGAATAGATGATGAGTGTTATTATCAAGGGCACAGGTTATTTATCATAAGACTCGGTTTGTTATAAAAGTAAATTTGGCCTGATTTCCTCTCTGGCTTGAACACTTACTTGCCCTTCTGCCATGCATGACACAGCAAGATGGACCTCGCCAGATGCCAACACCATGTGGGCTTCCCATCTTCCAGAACTGTAAGCTAAAAACATTTCTGTTCATTATAAGTTACCCAGTTTCAGGTTTTCTGTTATAGCAACAGAAATAGAACTAAGACACACAGTGCAAGATAGAAGATAGAAGATAAAGTTTATCAAATTTATAGCATTTTAATTTCTATAAATCACATGCAAATTTATCAAAGTAACAGATGATTATACTTAAACATCATCATGCCTCTTTTTCTCTTTTTGCTATCCAGAATAACTTAAAAAGGAAGACAGAACGTGGAGAAGTGGCATAGTAAGTGTGATTAATGAATACAGTTGTCCCCCATTTCAAAAGAATTGTGCTGTATTTGAATCAAAATAATGTTTGAAGTTTTCTGTCCTAAGACCCAGCCCCAACTCAGCACCTTGGACATATCCTTTATTATTTTCTGAAACCTAGAAACTTCCTTACCTTCTCTGAACTTCAAATTGGGGCTAATCTGTGAGAGTGGTGATAAAACTTAAATGAGATAAAATATGAACACATGTAAATTGTAAGTCTTTACATAGATGAAAAATGTCTTATGTTTTCGTGAAGTTTACTTCTATTGCTTTTCCTTGCAGGGCTTGAAACTTTTAATTATATGCTGATCTGGGGAGAAATTTGCATATTTTATTTTTAGATTATTGGCATATGGACAGTATATGTGCTTGAAGTAAACTGTTATTTGGGTTCTTTTTTTTTTTTTTACATTGATCTCTGAATTAACAGATGTATCTCCATTTGTCATTTTTTCTTTGTGACCCAGAATATATGTATTTTCCATGAACGTATCACATACTTTCTTGAACATATTTATATTTTAATACTTTACTACCAATTTATCTCATAAAATTATTTTTTCCAGGCTCTCCTTTTCAATTGGCACAGCAGTCAGAAGTGAAGAATCAGGATCCAAAATGTCTGAGTTGAAAAATTCTGATACTTCCCCGAACCTAATGGAAGGCATTTTCAGTGAGGTGTCTTTTCTGCCAGCAGTTTTGGCATTCATTGGCACCCAGGGTAATCTAGAAAAGGCAAACATCTGTCTGGCTGCTGAGAAGTTGAAGGATTTCGTTGCCCTCATTTAGCAAAGGGACTCCACGGAGAGCAATGATACATCTCAATCTTTTCAGAGAAGTGCATTGTGACCTAAGATTATATATGTCACAGACACATTTTCTCCTCTAATGTAACACAGCAGGAGGCAAGGTTGTGGTTTCCCTCTTTTGCTGACACTTATCAGCTTACCGATTTCCATGACTTACAACATATCTACCTTGAATGCTCAATTTTTCTATCCGTCTCAGACTACTGGAGTCAAGATTAACATAATGATTTGGAAGATCATAAGTTGTGGTAATGTTTCTTAGGTGTGTACATGTGGATGAACCTATTGGAGGTAACATTTATTAAAAAAAATCTATAGACCACAAAGATGTGAATGGCTCTGGATTACTTAAATATAATTAACAGCAAATAAATGTGAATTTGGATCTATTGGCTATTTCAGCTAATCAAGCTACTCCTCTTTCAGTAACTATTCACTTGCTTTTCTTTCTGCCTGGAAAGTACTCCTGCCCTTCTCTCCTCAACCCCCTCACTTCAGTGGCTTCCTTATATGCCCCCTCAACCACTCTCCTATGTCCACTCCTGAATCAAGTTTCTTAGTACTTGGTAATCTGCTTAAGTAGAGCCTTTCCCTAACCACTCATTGTTGCTCATTTTCTCACTGTTACTTAATTTCATCCAAAATTGTACACTATTCATCATGCAGTTATAGAACATACACTTTATGAAGGTAGAAATAAAATATCTTATTCACCACTGAATTGCCAAAATCTTGTAGAAAGTGGACACATTGTTGTTCTTAACATATATGGTTATTGTCTAAAAGAATGAATTTAAGATTCCTTGACTTTAAAGAAAACATCACAGTGTCTCTCAAAATGAAGGATGAATAACTGACAACTTATTCTTCTTGATATTTTATTTGAGTTGGTTCACTTTGAATATTCAATCCCTATAACTTAAACCATACTGAAAGAAAAACAGTGGTATAGGCCATCAGACAATGCTGGATCAACTAGAGTTTTATCACTCACAAACTATGTGGCCTTAGAAAATGCATTGACCTATGTAGACCTCTGTTTTGTCATCTACATATTGGAAAGAATAATATTTCCAATTAATATTTTTGAGGCTTTATCTATAAATACCCTCCTAGTCTTGACCTCACTCTAAGTTCAAGATTCTTAAGTCCAACTTCTTTTTCGAAATTTCCACCTGGATATTTAACTGGCATCTCAAAATAACCTTTTCAAAGCTGAACTCAATAACTTCCCCAAGGTTCCCCTATCATTTCCCTAAACTTTAGAATATGGCAATTGCATTTCACCAGTTGCTTCAAACTAAAAACCTTGGAATTATCGTTTAATAATATATTTCAAATCTCATAATCCACATACAGTCTTTAGATTTATCTTTTCTAACTTTAAAACGTATCCAGAGTCAAAGTCCTATTCATCAAGGACTTTTGGCCTAGTTGCAAAATCATAGGTGTTCTGCCACGCTCACTACCTGTCTCAACTATTCTCCATCAATTTCCACCTCACTCATTTCATTCCAGTTGACTTTATTGCTGTTACCTGAACCTGCTAAACACCTCATACCTCAGGACCTTTTTCCAGTGAAATCTTTCCCAGATATCTATAGGACTGGCTCCTTTCTTTATTCCATGCATTTACTCAATTGTCACCTCATCAGAGAGATATTTTATGACTATCTTTTATAAAATAGCATTCCTCTTAACATCAAACTCTTTCCCTTCATCCTGTTTTATTTTTTACATAGAAATTATAACAGATTGACATATTCAATATGTATTATTTATTTATTATCAATTTTTTCCCAATACAATGTAATCTCCTCAAACTTGGAAATTCTTTTATTAACTACTTAGGACTACGCTGGCAAACAAGTACTCAATTATTTTTTGAATGAATAAATATTTCTGACACATAGAAGATTCTTAGTAAATGACAGACTTTATTATAATTGTCTTTGAACTAAAAGCAATCATGAGTTTCTATTTTAAAGATATATTGAATACAATTCTGTTTAATTTTTAAATGAAATTGATTTTCAAACTATAATTTTAATCAAACATTGTCCTTCATAATAAGTACAAATTTATATGCTTAGTATTCTCTATGATGAATCTGATTTAACACACAGGTGATAACTACCTGTGGGGAACATGTGAAACATCAGATTTCACAAAATTAATACTATACTTACTAAATGTTTTTTATCTGAGATTAAATTTATAGTCAGCATTTTTCAAATTAATAACAACTGGTTTCTTCTTTGGCATTTCTTTATATTTATCAGTCAGGAAACTTCAGTGGAATTCTAATGATATCTAATTTAAAAAATGTAATGTAAACTGTATTTTAAAATTCTACCTAAGATTAGGAGATCCTGACACTGGTAATTTTTTTTTCCTCAAAATTCAAGTGGAACTCTGCAACCTCAAACCTCAGTATGCTTTATCTCACTTTTTTCTTAAAGGCTCCTTGAGAGATCTCAGATTAAATTTTATAATTTGATTATAATGAAAATTACTGAGTACAGACCAAAACTGTAATTACAATAACATCACAAAATAATATTTAGATCTATTTTGTAATCTACATATTGTTTACTGAGTCATGAAACTTTATGTTTTTTTCCTTTGCCTCCTTCTCTCTCTTTTCTAATGAATGTATCTTTAATTCATATTTATACATTGGTCAGAGTTACAATTCAAATACAAACAACTAATGATAAAAGTATAGCTTCTTGGAATAGTGCACCTCTGTAAATGGATCTCAGATCTTGATTCAGAAACAAGAAACCACTTGAGAATGTGTCCATAGATCTCCAATGAAAGCAATTTAAAATGAAATAGAAATAACACTAGAATTCCATTTGGGCAGGTAAAGTGTATCTGGCAATATGACAAAACATCACTCATTCTAGCTCAGACATAAGTTTATTTCCAAACACCATTTTGTCAAAAAGAATTTTAGGGCATGATTTAGGCATAATACCCTAGAATTATAGGATATTCAAAGTTTCAAGATCCTATAAATAATCCTTTCAAAGAAGTAATTTTATGAATGAGAAAAATTACCTATGTTCTTAGAATTTGTTTAGTCCATTAACAATTGTAGAATCCAGTTTCATTGACACCTAACCTGGGTTGACTTTCCAGAATTTGTGTTCTAAGTGATTGTATTCCTAAGTACAACTACATAGGAATCTTGTTTTGGAGTGAGGTTTAGACTAATAGCACCATTCAACAGTTCCTTTTGTTCCCCAGCTGGATTGAGGTATAATTGGCAAATAAAAATTGTTTACTGTAAAGGTGTACAACATCTATGTATTGATTAAGTTGATTGTGGTAATCACTGAAAAATGTGTATGTATGTCACATCCATAGCTTGCCTTTCCATTTGTTGATGATTTATTTGTTGTACAGAAGCTTTGTAGTTTGATATAGCCCCACTTATTCTTTTTTTCTTTTTTTGCTTGTGCTTTTGCTGTCATGTTGAAAAATTCATTGCAAAGGCCAATGTCAAGGAGATTTTCCCTATATTTTCTGCTAGGAGTTTCACTGTTTCAGGTCTTACGCTTAAGTCCCCCACTCATTTTGACTGATTTTTTTGATATGGCATAAGATAAGAGTCCAAATTCATTGTTTTGCATGTGGATATACAGTTTTCCCAACTCAATTTATTGAAGAAACTATGCTTTCCCCATTGTGTATTCTTGGCACCCTTCTCAAAGGTTAGCTCACTTTATATGCATGGGTTTATTTCTGGGCTCTCTGTTCTGTTCCATTGTTCTACATGTCTGTTTTTATGCCAGTACTGTACTGTTTTGATTATTCTAATTTTGTAATATAGTTTGAAATCAGGAATGGGATGCCTCTAGGTTTGTTCTTTCTAAAGATTGCTTTGGATATTCAGAGTCTTTTGCGGTTTCATACAAATTTTAGGATTGTTTTTCCTATTTCTGTAAAAAAAGGCTACTGGAATTTTGATAGGAAATATATTGAATATGTAGATTACTTTGGTATTTTGGACACTTTAACAATATTAATTATTCCAATACATGAACATGAGGTAGCTTTCCTTTTATTTCTGTCTTCTTCAGTTTCTCTCATCAATATCTTATCGTTTTCAGTGTACAGATCTTTCACTTCCTCAGTTAAATTTATTCCTAAATATTTTACTCTTTTTAATGTTATTGTAAATGGGGTAGTTTTCTTAATTTATTTTATGGATAGTTCATTGTTAGCATATAGAAATGCAACCAACTTTGAAATGTTGACTTTGTGTCAAGCAACTATACTGAATTTGTTTAATAGTTCTAAGAATTTTTTCCAGTAGTCTTTACGGTTCCCTATAAATAAGATTATGTTATCTGCAAACGGAGACAATTTAACCTCTTTTCTGAGTCAAGTGACTTTTATTTCTTTTTCTTGAAGAATTACACTGGCTAAAACTTCCAGTATTCTGTTGATAGACATTGTGAGAATGAGCATCTTTGTCTTTTCCTGATCTTAGAGGAAAAGCTTTCAGATTTTTACCATTGAGTGTGGTATCAGTTGTGGGCTTATTATATATGGCCTTTATTACATTTAGGCACATTTTTAAATGGACATTTTGTTGAAAGTTTTTATTATGAAAAGATGATGAATATTGTCAAATGCTTTCTTTGCATCAATTGGGATTATTATATGATTTTTATCTTTCATTCTATTATTTATAATATGGTGTATAACACTTTTTGATTTGCATATGTTGAACCATTCTTACACCCCAGTGATATATCCCACTTAATCATTATATATAATCCTTTTAATATGCAGTTGAATTTGATTTGCCTGTATTTTTTGAGATTTTTGCACCTACGTTCATCAGGAATATTGGCCTGTAAATTTCTTTTCTTGTAGTGTCTGTATCTGGTTTTGGCATGAGGATATTATTGCTTGTAAAAGGAGTTGGGGGGTTTTCTTTCCCCAGAGTATGCCATTGCTTGTGCTCCAATAACTATTAATATATAAACAAACACACACTCATACACATGCCACAATAAACAAAACAAAACACAATAGTTGCCCACATGCCCCTCAGAATATTTTTCCTAGCCTTACCTGAGCATCAGTGGTAGGACATTCTGTTTTTTTCTTAACTTTCCCATTCTTCTGGATTTATCCTTTTTGACTTACTGATCACGGGAATTCTTTAGAGATCTTATGGAACCTCCAAGATGAAGTACATGAGAACAGCCCAGTTAGGATTATTCCAGACATATTTTTAGATCAAACTTCTTAAGCATTCTTTACACAAGCCTTTCCCCGAGAGATGGGAAGAGTACATAGAAAACTTTAGTGCTTCCCAAGAGACATAAAATTATCCAGCTGTTTAGTTTGGCCTTCCAGGTTCTCTCCAACTAAGTACTAACCTGTGTTTTCACTCTTGTCTACCATGAACATATATCTCAAGTTTTAATCATAATATTTTACAAATTGACTCCACAACAAGCTGATGCTTATACATACTTAGTTACTATTCTGAAAATAAGCTGCTATTCATATGAAAGTAATTATCTTCTTTTCGTGTAGTCCTCCTTTGTGGTCCTATAATACCCTGCGTCCATGTTAAATTACATCAAAATTGCTCATTTTTTAGCTTCAAAAAGCAATTTTTAATTGCAATTTCTCTTTAGAATTATACCAGACCCTGTATAAAGTAATGCTCAATGATTCTGGTTACATAATCAGAGAAATAAAAGTATAATAACAAATTTCTTGCTTTACACTTATAAATGACTGTTCTACATGTAGACATTATTTCAGTTGATAAAGATGAAGATACCTTGGTTAAGGAAGAATGCCATGTGAGTAAGGTCCATGGCAACATAGTGACCTCAAAGTAATTTTAGTAACAGTAATGATCTTTAAGAATACATACAGGCTCAACTGTAAGCTTCAGCATTTGTGCATTTAATTTCAGTAGTTTCTCTACATTCAACACTATTGTTTCCAAAACTATCTTTTACATTAAAAAAAAAACCTATGAGGAATATTAAACTATTCCTTCTGTGATTACAAAATACATTTCATTTTTGCAAATCTGCATAAATTATTTTAGCATTTTAAGTTCATGAGTACCTTCGGAAACTTCTGATATCTTAGTCCTCACTGCAACACCCAGAGAAGATGTCTCTTCATCATTTTGAAAATAGGAATGATTTTGTAAGTACTCTTTGAATGTATTTCACAGGTCAGCAGTCTTATTCTAACATAGATCTACATCTTAGATTAGATCATAATTTGTTTTCTGCTTTACCTTCACCCTGACGTGCTATTTCATATAATTAAACAGTAAATCAACAGAATTCTTGTATGTGGGATTCTGTAAAGAAAACAGCCTGTGTTCTACTTAATTATAAACTCATTAAAATAAGAACATGACATTTCCAAAGCACTAATTTATTCTTACAAATCAAATTCCACTGAAAGCTAATTGTGGGGTTTACTGTCCTGAAAACAATCTTGGTTAACTAAAAGCATGCACAAGCAAAGTCATCACTAATCTTATTGGATTTAAAGAGCCTGCTGATTTTGTCCTCCAAATGAATAGGTACAGTACGTCACACATAAGTAATCTGCCAATTATAGATGATATTACCACGTAGTCAAGAAATCTATAAAAAGAAAAAATATAGAATATTTTCAGAGCAAAAATCTTTAATAATATACATAGATTCATAGATAATTAATGATTTATATATATGGAACACACTTTGATTTGCTTGAATTCATTCTTTTTCCTCTGATTTCTCTTTAATTGTTTAGCATTTTACTTTTTGGAGAGGAGAACAATAGTACAGTGAGGCTAGGTGACTTGACCAAGGTCAGATAGGTAGTAAATGAAAGAAAAAAAGAATTTAACACTTCTTTTTATTTGTTTTTAATTAACAAAAATAATTTATTTTTAATTAACAAATAATAATTATATATAGTTATGGGGTACAACGTGATATTTTGATAAATGCATACATTGTGGAATGATTAAATCTAGCGAATTAACATGCTCATCACCTCACATACTTATCATTTCTTTGTGGTGAGAACATTTAAAATCTACTCTTAGCAATTTAGAAATATGTAATACGTTATTACTAACTACAGTCACTATGCTATGCACTAGATATTCAAAGGGCTCACTCTCCTGGAACTCCCATTAGGATTTCAATGGTCAGTCTGTACTAGTAACTTTACTTACCAATGTATGTTACCATTTGCAGGAAATGTATTCTACATGTAAGCAAAAATACAGTGTATTTAAATGTAATAGCCATATGTTAATAAATATTTTAAAAATGCAAAAAAAACTCAGAAAAACAGATCCATAAATGTCATTCTCACTTCTAATCCATTTTTCTTAACTGATATCTTCCATAGTTTGGGCACTAAAGGCTTTAAAAAGAACTCCAATATATTTTTATTTTCTGGAACAAGATGACTCTGGGTTTCAGCACTTGGCAGATAATGAAAATACATGGAATATTACTGTCTTGGTAATGATCTTTGGAACTGATTTACTTGAGAAACAATGAAATATTTTTAACTTATAGGCTGCCCCACTGCACTAAAAAGTTAATGTCTTAAAAAGAGTAGGGATTTAATACTTGGACTGAAATGCGCATTTCACATCATCAGCAAAGTATGATGGTCTTTTCTGGCACTTGGGTGAAACTTGTCCTGTAAGCTATTATTCTGCCATATAACTAGTCTTCCACTCACTAAGTCTACCTTATCTTTAGGGAAATAATAAAAAGAATCATCCCCAAATAAGTAGAAATTGTTCTTTGGTCATGAATGTAATTGGATTGGATATATTTATGATCCAGTAGATCAGGGTCAAAGACTTGAATTGAATTTGAAATTGTATTGTAATTCTCCCCAACTTAAAAAAGAAAATTGGAATTATATAGTTTAAAGTTGAGCCACCCAAGCCTGACAAAGATTAGCCTTTGAAATATACCCTCTCCAAAGGTCAATATTCTAAATAAAGAAATCTACATTTGCTCCTCACTACAGATCGTTGATAACCACTAAACTGTGAGTGAAAGTAGAACATGTTTAAGAAAGCAGAATTCTCGGTACCTTCTTTATACTAGAAGTAAAGAGACAGGTCATTGGTGTGGGAGGTAGTGACTTTTGAGTTATTATATCATCTGAAATATTTTCCTGTATAAGTTATATTTTACATTTATTGTGGTTGTTAGAAAATATATTTGGAAATACATACATATAATACTATATAAAATTTATATCGAATATGTGTAACAATATATTTATACAGATTTTCAAATTTATGAAACATATACTTACATACTTATAACAGATTAAAGAAAGGGATAAAGCAGCTGCAGCTAATTAAAAAGGACTTTTAACTGAAGCTTGGTACATTTAGATATACACATAGTGAAAACGAATGTAGAAATTAATGACTTGGGATATAAAATTTTGGAAATTCTGAGGTATAAATTGAAACATATACAATAATTTTTATAATTCTTTCACTAGCTTTAGCTACCACATAGTGTATCACAATTCCACACCATAGGGAATGCTAATCGAGGAAAGGTTTCATTATTTCTATATAGCACCAACATTGTCATTAGCTCAGAAGACTGTAGTTTTGAAAATAGTATGGCCTAAAGAGTCATCTAAATGATATATCACTCTTTGTATATCAAGACATTGCATTATGAAAGGCAACACAATGTTCGTTTGTAGTGAACTGGAACCAAGGGACATCCCGAAAGAAGACCATGGAAGAAGTAATTTGGAAATTCATGGCTCACTGATGAATTGAGCATAATTTTCACTCAAGAGGCAGTAAACAATGTCTAAAGTGTGTTTTTATTTAAGTGGCAGAGATATACTCTCAAGGTTCAAGTGGATTTTTAAACAGAATGAGTAGTTCAATACTCACTCAGTATTCTCCATTCTGGGATGAATTTCTGCAGTGTCTTCTAGTTGTGATATTTGCTCCATTGCCATTGGGTTTCAAAGTATTTTATGTGGTGAATTACATTTATATATTTGCGTATGTTGAACCATCCCTGCATCTCAGGAATGAAGCCCACCTGATTGTGATGAATTATTTTTTTGATGTCCATTTGAATTCGGTTTGCAAGGATTTTATTGAGAATTTTTGCATCTATATTCATAAGGGATATTGGCCTGTAGTTTTCTTTTCTTGTTGTGTCCTTTCCTGGCTTTGGTATCAAGGTGATATTGGCTTCATAGAATGAGTTTGGGAGGATTCCATCCTTCTGGATGTTTTCAAATAATTTCTGCAGTATAGGCACCAGTTCTTCTTTGTAAGCTTGCTAGAATTCAGGTGTGAACCCACCTGGTCCAGGACTTTTTTTGTTGGAAGACTTTTTATTACTACTTCAATTTCGGTGCTTGATATTGGTCTGTTTAGAAATTCTGTTTCTTCCTGGTTGAGCCTAGGAAGGTAGTATATTTCTAAGAATTTGTCCATTTCCTCCACGTTTTCATGTTTTTGGGCATAAAGATTTTTGTAGTATTCGAAGATGATGTTTTGTATTTCCATGATATCAGTTGTGACCTCTCCTTTTTCATTTCTAATTGAGCTTATTAGAGTCCTTTGCTTTCTGCTTCTGGTCAACCTGGCAAGTGGCCTATTTTGTTTATCTTTTCAAAGAACCAACTTTTCGTTTTATTAATCTTCTGTATTGTTCTTTTGTTCTCAATTTCATTTAATTCTGCTCTGATCTTGGTTATCTCTTTTGTTCTGTTGGCTTTAGGATTGTGTTGCTCTTCCTTTTCCATTTCCTTAAGATGATTCATTAGTTTACTGATTTGTGACCTTTCTGTCTTTTGGATGTGGGCATTTAAGGCGGTAAGTTTTCCTCTCAGGACTGCTTTTGCTGTAGCCCACATATTTTGATAACTTGTGTCCCCGTTATCATTTAGTTCGAAGAATCTTTGCATACAATGGGGAAAAGATTCTCTATTCAATAAATGGTGCTGGGAAAACTGGATGGCTTATGTAGAAGAATGAAACTAGACCCAAACCTCTCACCTCTCACAAAAATCAACTCACAATGGATAACAGATTTAAACCTAAGATGTGAAACCATAAGAATTCTCGAAGAAAACGTTGGAAAAACTCTTATGGACATCGGCCTAGGCAAAGAATTTATGAAGAAGACCCCCAAAGCAATCACAACAGCAACAAAAATAAATAAATGGGAGCTGATCAAATTAAAAAGCTTCTGCACAGCCAAGGAAACTATTACTAGAGTGAACAGACAACCTACAGAATGGGAGAAAATATTTGCATGCTACACATCTGATAAAGGGCTGATAACCAGAATCTATACAGAACCTAGCAAAATCAACAGGAAAAAATCAAACAACCCTATTAAAAAATGGGCAAAAGACATGAAGAGAAACTTTTCCAAAGAAGACAGAATAATGGCCAGCAAACATATAAAAAATTGCTCAACTTCTCTAATCATCTGGGAAATGCAAATCAAAACCACAATGAGATATCACTTAATTCCAGTGAGATTGGCTCGTGTCAAAAAATACCCAAACAACAAATTCTGGTGGTGATGAGGACAGATAGGAACACTCATACAGTGCTGGTGGGACTGCAAATTAGTACAACCTCTATGGAAAGTAATATGGAGATACCTCAAAGAATTAAAAGTAGAATTACCATTTGACCCAGCAATCCCACTACTGGGTATTTACCCAAAGGAAAAAAAGACATTCTATAATAAAGACATTTGCACGTGAATGTTTATAGCAGCACAATTCACAATTGCAAAGATGTGGAAACAACCAAGGTGCCCATCAATACACGAGTGGATTAATAAAATGTGGTATATGTATACCATGGAGTATTACTGAGCAATATAAAACAATGGTTAATTAACATATCTGGCATTATCCTGGTTGGAGCTAGAGCCCATTCTTCGAAGAGAAGTGTCACAAAAATGGAAAAACAAGCACCACTGGTACTCACCATCAAATTGGTACTAACTGATCAACACTTACATCACACAGGGCAATAATATTCATCAGGGGGCGGGCAGGCGGGAGAGGGGTGGAGTGGATGGGAAAACTCTCACTGAATGGATGTGGGGAGCACAGTTTGGGGGATGTCCACGATTGTAGCTCTGACACGGGCAATGCATGGGCAATATATATAGCCAAAGTATTGTACCCCCATAATATTCTGAAATAAAAACAAAAAACAAAAAAAAAGTATTTTATGTATAAACATTTTAATAAACACTCTCTATCATAGTTCTTCTATGAACTCTTAACTCTTTAGTTAAATACTTGACAAGAAGATAAATTTTGTCAATATTAATTGAAAATTATTCTTTAATGCCTTACCTTTCTAAAGGTAAAAATGGAATGAATATGTTTTTGTAAATTGCCTAGCACAATTCCTGACGTATATTTATAATAGCATAATATGTTTAGGGTGTGTGTGTGTGTGTGTGTGTGTGTAGGGGAGTATACAGAGTTAATACAGGGAGAAAATATTTTTGGATAAATGAACTTCTATAATGGTTAGTTATAAATATACTCCTAGGAGTTTTATTTACCCAAGTGAGACATGGGGAAATTCTATTGAAGAATGTGTAAATTTTATTCCTTTTGTCTACTTTAATGGTCCTCTATAGGAGGATCTTAATTTATGTAACCTGTGCCAAATGTTTATCCAGACTGATATACCAACCATTCTGGGTAACATGTAGGTCTTCATGAAATTTGTAAACCTGCTTAACTCTGCTTATATTCGTCTGGGGTCGCCAAGATTTCTCAGCAGTCATGACGAGAATACGGGGGAGGTGGGAGGTGTTGGGGGAGGAATTAGACAAATCAAGCATGAACCATTCAGACAAAAGTTGTTCAGAATCTTATATGTTCAAAAAGTTTTTCAGTATCTTGTATGTCTTACATTTGGGGATCGTGTGTCATCCTCATCCTGATTTGGTTTTAGTGCCTTATGGATACTGTATTAGGCTAGAATTCATCTTCAACCTTTCCTCTAGGTAAGTGATGATTGCTTTTCTTTCTCTTTGTTTGGAAAATTCATATAGCTTCTGACAGGTATATTTCCAGCAAAACATACTGCAGTTCATAGCTCTCAACTCGAAGATTCCCTTGACTAAGCAACATGCCATGTTATAAACAAATCCCAACGTTAATAACTTTCTTCCTAAAATTACCAGTGACAACATTTTAAGACATTCTATGTGAGTCTTCTTCTTTTCCATGCTAACTCCTAGGCTTTCTTGGATCACAGTATGTGTGTGCCTTCTAAAAATCCCAGTATCGCTTGATGAAAACACAATTGATTAACTATTGGGTTATTCTTACATATTACTAACACTGTGCATAATGATTATGATGGAGAATTCATATAGCTTTTGTTCCAGTTGTTTTCCTACCCTAAATCCATCAGGAAAAATTAAAATAGTCACTTGATTCTTATTACACGCAAGGAGACTTCACAATAATTATGTCAGCATGAATAACAGAACTATGAACAATTCGTACATGGCATTTTTAAGCTAAATATCAGATATATGTTGCGGGTTTTTTTTTTGTTGTTCTTGTTTGTTTGTTTCTTTTAGAAACAAGGTCTCTCTATATTGCCTAGGCTAGAGTGCAGTGGCTATTCACAGGCATGATCATAGCGCAATACAGCCTCAAACTCCTGGGCTCAAGCAATCCTCCTGCCTTAGCCTCCCAAGTAGCTGGGACTACCACTGCATGCCACCAAGATACATGTTTTGGGCTAATGTTTTCTTCCTTTTTGGAGTGAACTTTATGCAATTAAAAAAATACTGTATATACTGAGGACCCTCTAACCATTTCTTTATTATCAAATTGTGTCCTGTGAATCTGAGATCCAGTTATCATCCTTTGGGGAAAGATTCTGACTACCAATTTAATATAATTCTTTTTTTAGCAGTCTGAAATGATACATGGAGGAAATGTAACTATGTCCTTATTTAGTGTTAAATTATCTACTTCATATAATAAGTAAATGTTGGAAATGAAGAACAAATGTTCTATAGAATTTTTCTCAAATGACATAGATTGGATGTCTAGTAATTGACCCAAAGTCCTGACTTCTGGCCAATTACTTAAATTTCAGACCACATTTTATGTATTAAATTTAGCCACTCTTTCTTGAGACTTTGTCCATTTAATAGAGTGCTTCCTATTTATATAATGTCTATTTCCAAAGAATTTAATGTAATTTTAAGGGCTATCTCATTAATCCTGATAATATGACAGCAAATTGATGAGTACGCCTTTATAGGGATGGAAACTGAGGCAGAAACAATTTTAGGGGCTTTCATAAAGTCCTACCATCTCCCATCTATGGCAGTCTGCCATCTAGAAGGAATTGTCACCTCATACACATTCAGTACTGGTAGGTCACCATTTTTAAAAGTTTCCATAGAGACTGCCCCAAACTTTTATATTTTGCAGCTCATTAGCTGAGAGAGATGCTTCATTTTTTTGCTACTGCATGTACATCTGGCAGGAAAAATATCCTCTACAATCATTAAAGCAGGAATGAGAAGAAAATAAGGAATGCTCAAGAGCCTCACTGGCAAAAACAGGGCAAATTTTTTTCCTCATTACTAATCCATCATATCAGGTTGTGAAGCAAATGTCCCCAACATAGATCTAGTAGCTTAATGTCTCAGACAATAACCTATCATGCCAGAAATGAGGCTCAGAATTGAGGTCTGGTAGTAAGGATTCTTGGAATCCTATAAATGGGGTTCCAATTTTCAATATGTTCAATACATTTAGTAAAATAAAGGCTTCAAGCCTTCAATAGTAAGAAGCATAGGTGACAATCACAGTACCTTATACTTGTGTGTGTCTCTGAGTCTATTCTTTTCTTGTGTACAGAATGAAAATAACAAACACAGAGCGTCAGATCTTACCTCGTTTGAATAAATCATTCTGAAAGGGGGAAATTGGGAGTCTATACTTAAATGTGTCCGTATACAGATGCCTTCTTTTAAAGAAAAAGAGAGTGATAGAGCAAGATGATGCAGCAAAGAAAACGTTAATATTAGAGCCCATGTAGTAATTATATCAAATTTAAAATAACTAAATAGCAATGATGTTAAATGATGCTAAAGGATTAAATATAGGAATATAGAATTTAAATTCCAGTTGTTGATCTGTAATAGGACATGATTTACAAATATCTGCTTTAAGATGCTAAAGTATCATTTTTCAAAAGTCATTTCTGAGGATTCTTTTGGTACCTTATGTTTTTTTTCATTTTTTTTTGTTAGTAGGTTAAATTTTAATTAAGTCACTAATGCAGTATTAGAGTGCCATTCTTAATTATGATATTTTTAGAAAATAAGCAGTGCTAATATATCATACATATTGAATAGCTCTAAAGTTATTACAAACTTCGAATATATTTTATATATACATATATATTTAATAGTACCATGGTTAGCATAGTTAATAGCATAATACGAATAAAAGAGAAAAATGCCCTCACAACAGACCATCTATCATACTCTTCACAGGGGATAAAGAAAACCACTAACACTCTATTCAGGAGGAAGTAAAGTAGGCATCCTGGTATGCACAGTTGGAGATATAACACAAGGTGATTTTGGCTCCCTGTGATGAAATGTGAATGTCTTTGAGAGATGTAAAGTAATACAAACAGAAATGATAGATGGAGAATTTCTGCTTGAAACAATGCGTGGAAAGTGTTATCCAAATCACCCTATGTGAAAGTATGCATTGTTCACTTTGTAAAAGCAAGAGGAAAAAAAACCAATATATAGTTACAGAATATAGTGTTAATGTGTAGTTGTTTATTTTTTTTGAGGCTTGCTTTTCCAAATATGCTTTTACATGGTAAATTGTACTTATATATATTAATGTTCTTGAGGTCTTAATGTTGTGCTTTTGTTTAAGTACAAAATGAACATGATGCAATAGATAATGGTTTCCTAGATAATTCCTGACTCAGATGCATTGGGAGCACTTGGTAAATTTCAAATTCCAGACTTCAATTCCAGAGCTGCTGAGTAGGAATTTCCAGAGGTAATTATTAATTTATTAGGTTTTTCATGCAATCCTGATACCTACACAAAATATTAGTTCCCTTTTGCTATTTTGACAAACTACCATGAATTTAGTAGCTTAAAACAACACAAATTTAGCTCCTACAGATCTGGAGGTCAGAGTCTGAAAATGGGTCTCACGGAGCTAATGTCAAGGTCTTAGTAAGGCTAGTTTCATCTGGAAGCTCTAGGGAGAATCCCTTCCTCTATCATCAAAGCCAGTAGGGTGGCATCTTCTAATCATTTGCTCTTTCTGCTTTCATTGCCACATTTTTGTTTTTATTCTGACCTCTTGTCTGCCTCCACCAAGACCACTATGATTATATTGAACTCACCTAGATAGTCCAGTATAATCACTCTGTCTTAAGATCTTTAACTCAATCACATCTACAAAGTTCCTCTTGTTATATAAGTAACATATTCCAGGTATGGGAGATTAGGGCTTGGACATCTTTGAGGGTCCATTATGCTGTCTACCACACCACCAAGTTTTGGTAGAACTTGATGATATCACCCAGCAATTAAATTCTATGATTCTATATGTTTATCAACATTTCGGTTGCTACATGTAACTATTTACTTGCTCGATCATTAATTCATTTGTTCATTAATCCATTCATTCATTCATTGTTCAATAAGGACTTGTTTAATTCGTGCTGAGTGTGAGGCACAAAGCCAGTCCATGGAGACACAGAATGAAAAAAAAAATAAAAATGCCTTTACCATTATGGAATTATATTTTTCAATATAGTTCCTAGAATGAATTCATGTATGTGTGTATTACCTAAAATATGCCAGGAGTGGTCCACTTACAGATAAGTAGATAAGTTCATGTAGTAGACGGAGCCTGTGATATATTGTTTTCATTGAAGTTACAGTTATTATTCTAGAAGAAGATTATAAGATAGCATAAAGAGACATCCATGGGAATATATCATAGAATTACTAAATTTAAAAAGATAAAAGGAAATCCGTAAGACTATAGCATAGGGAGATACACTGAGCTATTGACATACCATTAGGGTGTCAATAAAATCAAAATTTACCAGTTAGAAGAATGAGCTCTTTTCTCCCTGTACCCAAAGGAGATTAATTCAAGAATATACATTTTAGGAAAGTTCCTCACCTCTCCTGATAAAATGAAAGTGCTAAAAGTGGTCATCTGGGGGTGGTTTTGACTTTACTTTTTATTCTTTCTACAGAGAAGAAACAAGTTACATAATTTCCATTACACACAGAATACCATAATAGACATTTTGTCACTTGGATTCCTGGCCAAGTGATTTAATGAATGTTCAATTAAAGGCTATGTGTTTTTTAAATTATCATATCAGAACTGACAGAAAAGTTCCTCAACTGTTAAAATGCCCAAAGTTAGGCAACAATCTGTTAATGCCATGCAAAAAATTGAAACGAGCAAGTCACTGAAAGAAAGCAGCAGTTCTCACTTTCCATAGTCAGGCTTTTCTGAAATTCAGCCCCAGAAACCCTCATTTTGCCTTGGGCTCACTCTATCTGCTTCTGTAAACTTCTGTCTCTCCTAATGCCCCCATGCATTTTTACCATAGATACTGGAGGCTCTTCTCCTGGGATGGTAATAGAGATGTCTTGGGTACAACTTCAGCCCTACATGAGCAATTCTTTTCACTTCTGTTATTTCGTCTTTAGGTACCCTGTGCTTTGAAACTCCTAGCTAGATATTTAGGTGTCCTTTTGAGTTTGCATCATGCTTTGAACTTTTCCTGAGCTCTTCCGTTTCTTTGAACTTATCTGTCCTGTTTTCCATTCTCCTTATATTTGAATGAAGAAAGTCTGAGGAAGTGATCTGAGCTTTATGTTAATTTGCACTCCTGGCTTTATACGATTACATTCTCAGAAAACATGTTTTTATTTTAACAGAAGTCATCAATACTAAAAGTCTGTGTTTCTCAAAATACACAATGCAAACATATGTTGAATAGTATATTAAGTAAAACAAAAGCCAAACATGATACATATGTCTGAAGCATGCATTTTACTTCATTCTAAGTAAATTAAAGCACTGCTTTTGTATTATTGAATAGGGTATACAATTTATATTAGATGCTTTTATGCCAAGTCTCCAACTTTAAATAAATTTTGTCCTTGTCACAGGTTATTTCAGGTTCACATAGTCTAAATTCTCTCCTTACAGAATCCCACAGATAACATATTTAAGTCTTTTTCTATTCTGGATATTTCAGCGTAAAAGTTTGAGAATAACTACCTAAAAAAATTGGAATTTAGCTTTGTTGGAAGATCTTTCATAGGCCCAAATGGTCCATTTGGATTGTTATCAAGCTTAGGCGTGGAATGGAGAAAGCAGAGGTTATTTTTGAATTCCACCTTTACACTAAAATTTTAGTAGCTAGTTATTCAATGATAATAGAAGAAACAGTTGAGAAGCAGAAATATCAGAGTAAAAGACAACTACATAAAGATTGAACACTGCTAAAAGGATTTGTTTTACACTCTAGCCGGCCTCTATCACACTGGGGCAACCATAAGTGTTGTGACAAGTTTTATAGACCGATGGCTAGAGAGGAAATCAGAAGGGAGAGTCTGATGGATATTACAAATTATCTAGAGCCACACTCTTATTTTTCAAACAGGTGAGAAGGTAAGGTGTTTTTGTTGGATCTTATAGCTACCCACTGGAAGAACTGGGCACCTTGCTAAGGGAATTAGTCAAAATCCTTTCTAGTTTAATTCAAAAACTCCAACATGAGTCAGCTTAAGGTAAAAAGAGGAATTTATTGGGTCATGTAACTAAACCATGAAATGAGAAGAGATTAAGCTGCATTTAGGGCTGGCTGGGAACAGATAATGTGAATATAGTTAGGGCTATCTCTTCTTTCTACTTCATGCATCAGCTTCATGCTCTTTTTTAATATGTAGATTTTTTCTGAACATTGAAAGTCTGGCAGTAAGCATCTTGTTCTTTTATCCTAACAGCCTCTCATCTTAAAGAAAATGTCTTATTTCTGCCTGTTCTGGAAATTAAAGCCATAGGGAAGAAGTCTTATGGGCCTGGCTTAAAGCATATGACCCTTGAACCAAGGAGGGATGAATTAGATTAATTTCCCAGTTTGTGTGAGGTTTTTGCTCTAGTTGCCAAGAAAGAAACAGTTTTAAAGGAAGACAAAGATGAGCAGTTTCGCTTCCCTGGATTTTGAGACTCTAACAACATGCAAAAAAGACATATTGGGTTTCTGAAGTACATGTGGCACTCTAACAGAAGTGTTTTACACCCAACAGGCTCCAATTTGGTCAACCTGGATTATCTGCTATAGAAATAAGTTTTAAAAGGGCTGTCAAATCAGCTGGGATCAGAAGAATCCACTTTTCCTTCAAATGTCATCCTTTTTTAAAAAAATTTATTTTATGAGCCCCAATAGCCATATATTTTATGAAATAATATGTACAGATGAGTCAAATGATAATTGCAGATTGCATTCAATTACTTTTCAGAAATGGCCTATTTTGGATTCCTCCCCAAATGCTATTTTTCTCTACTGCAATGGCTGATGTTGACTTTCTTCAAAACTACCATTCTGTCTGTTTTGAAACACAAATTAAGATAATGTTTAAATGATGTGAACTTGTCTGTAATATTCATACACAGACTTTATCTTGTGACAGAATGCCTTATAGTCCTTTAGTTTTTAAAGCAACCATCTATGCTGCTTCCCATAGTAATGTGCCTACTGTCTATAGGAACTGCGTCAGTACTCTTAATAGGATGTCAAATTAATAAGGACAAATCAAATATTATTGTTTTCCCAGCTACCATAACCAGGATGCTAGCAGAACATCTTTTGAGTTTTCAAAAGGACACAAAATTTACTCCAACATCCTGCTATTTTTTAACTTTTTATAAAATTGGGAAGTTTGATTTCAATGTGAGAAAGAAGAGAAAACTGTCTGACCTCTATCTCCAAAAGGGGATAGAAACATAATAAATATATGTGTGTGAGTGTGTATGTGTGTGTATTTTTAACAACAAAAGCCTTTCTTATAAAGTCTAGCTTTAGACTCAATTAGTGCATCTTAGTGAATCACACACGGTTTTAATTATGGGTTCTATTTAGGGAGAGAAAAGGCAGTAAATAGTAGAAAAAGTGCTTTGTCGATGTAATCAGTGCACTGGGCTCAACTCTACTATATCTGTGATCTTGAGAGTGATACTGTTGCCACTTCCAAAACCCTTCCTCCTCATTCATAGCCATTGTTCTTTTGTATTGTAGGGTAAAATAAAGAAAAAGGTAAAGAACTTTTCCCTCAAAAAACCTAATTTGGGGAGATTTGATTAGTCAAATGTTTCCTATGTCGTGAGAAAATGTCACTCTCCCACCTACTACATCTCAGAGAGAGAAATGTTCACCAACATATTACAAACTAAAGTATCAGAGTAGCTTCTTCAGTCCCTTCACAATTCAGCACTGCTTGTAACCATAGCAACCTGCATGTATAAAGGAGCAAGACAAGATGTCCCTGATTTTTGTCTTGTGTAAAGGTCTTGTCTAATACTTGATATTCCACGATTTATAGCTAGAACAGCAAATTAAGCATGTTGTCTTATTATTTGCAAATTCTTTAATTATTCTTTCTGCATGTGAAACTACAGTAAGAGCTCTGAAGACAACAGATTATCAGCTGTACCTTAGTTTAAATTTCTCCATCTTAAATATTGTGTCTGCGCTCTTATAACTAAGTAAGATCCCATCTGAAAGACTAGAGCCCTTATTCCCCAGAATTTCATAAAACTGTAGTTTGGTCTTCTCAGATAGATGTTGAAAAAAAGAACAAGAATGAGACAGACCACATGGCACAGTAGAAAGAGCATGAACTTTGGACCGAGACTGCCCTGTTTCAAATCCCAATCTTCCACACCTTACCAGAAAGAATTCAGGCAAGTCACTTTTATTCCTGAGTCTCTGTTTCCTCATTTTCAAAGCAGGGATATTGACAGGCACTTCTCAAGGCCATTGGGATGATTTAATGAGGTTGCATATATAAGTCCCCTAGCACAGAGTGAGCTGCACTACCATAAATTGTAGCAAATGATCTTAACCACAGTCTTCCCTTACTTTGCACAGTCATAATGCAGAGTAGAAAATGAGAACTGCAACACAATTTGAGGTGACTGAGAAATAGGAAGTAAAACTTCAGAAAAATAATATCTCCTCAGATAGAGAATTTCTGTTGGTATGTTGGCATTGGTTCCAATGTGACAAAGCCCACCTGTTGTTCCCATTACTACCTGGGTGGCTCCCTCAAACTGTCTGTAAATCTTCTGTGTCCTTAAGCCAACTACTCCATGCAGCTTCCCTCTTAGCAACATCTGGAGAGGGCAGCTTAAAGGTGCAACTGAGCCCACTGAGGCTTCTAGAGTGACCACGATGCTATAAACCATTCAAAGGAGTTGGTCTTTTGATGGTGTTGTTCCAAACTCTGTAGAGTTACCTTAAGAAAGCAGGTCTGGAAACTTGGAATCATCAAATGTTAATGGTTCCCTCAACATCTTTTGCTATTTCCTGAAGCAGCAATAACCCAACTGATGTGAGCTCTCATACTTCTCACTGCTGGTAGACCAGGATGCTAAAGCACAAAAGCCATTGGGTATCTCACAAGAATTTCTCTCCCAGGTACTTAGGAAACTTGGCAAAAGTCACCAATGCCACTTCATATTTATCTTTTCTAAGAATAGCCCTGGATAACCCAAATTCCCCAAAAACTTTAGACCAGCCTCTGAATTGCTATTTCAATAATCATGTTCTATTCTAGGAAGTGAATTTTGAGCCACCAAGGTCATGCTGATATGTTAGTAGTCATTTTCTAGCTGTCACAGGGAGAGGTAGCATAGAAAGGGCCCTGCATTCTTTGTCAGCTGACAAGGGTTCTAATCCCAGCCCTGGCACTAGGCAATTATGAGAACTTATGTAAATCATTCAATAGCTCTGGACCTAAGGGCCCTCATCTACACAGACTAAATTATTTCTGAGCTCTTATCCAAGACTAAGATTCTATGATCCATCCCCTCAATTTGCTTCTGCTTAGAGAGCAGGGAGATTGATTGCTCTTTCAGAGGTGCTAACCATCCTTCCTGAGAACACTTACACACAAGGTTATTAGGTAAATAAAAAAAGAGTTCCTGTTTGTAGGAAAAAAATCTCTTGGCACTATGGCTTTATATTAATATTTCATACTTTAATATTATAAAGTCCATGCACATAGCATTTTCTATTCCTTTCATTTTATTTGGCAAAGGTGGCTTTTGTGAGTATGACATGCCAGGCTCTTAATCATACCTCAATAACTGGTCTTTTTAAATACCCCCAAACTGGAGACACTATTTGATAATTTTATTTTCCCTCTAACTATTTAACAATAATCTTTGTTTTTGTTTGATGCTCAAATTACATTTATTTTTAGTTTATTTTCAAATTCAATATATGTTGCACTAGCATCTATGTTGAATCATTTATTCACTTAAATTGCCAATAAATAATATGATGACTCTGGTTGCTCAGGAATGGAGACATTCCTCATGAATGATTTTCTTCATTGACATAGATCTGGTAATGCTCATATTTTATGATGCCAATAACTGTAGATCACAGCTTCCACTGTCTTTCATCCATGTACAGTACTTGGTGATACAGCTTAAATTCACACCTATCAAAACTCAGAAAGGATTTCACAAGATTCCATTGGAGCATATGGCAGATATGGAACAATAGTATCTGCAAATTTCTGCCATCCTGGGCTCAAGATGAATGATGACAGGCCTAAAGCTAATCACTTTCATAATTCTACCTTAACTGCAGCTGTGAACATACTAAGACAAAAATATCCATTTGAAATACTTTTGCAGGGGTAAAATGTTGCGAGTGGTATATTTATGCATATAATCATGAAGACAGATAAAGCCTGGGTATATTTAGATCTGATTTTCTATATCTGTTTTTCACTTCATGCTTTCATTTTTTGAAATTAAGCCCCTTATAAAACCTGGTGTTCATAATCACAATAATAGGTGCTACAGAACTCATCTATAATTAAGGAAGCTGAACTAATAGTTGTCTTATCAACTAATAGAGATATATCTAATCTTAATTGGGAGAGTTTATGCTTTTCTGTACAAGAATTAGCCCTGGGAAGAGATAACCCGAGGTCAAGGACATCTGGGTTATCATCTCAGGGATCTTTTAGAAGTACCAGTTACACCATCAATAAACTCTGATGAAGACACAGAGAAAGAGGTATCTCATCTATTTTTCTCAATAAAATACACAGATTTCAATACTATTGTCATCTATAGACTGCCTATAATGGGCCAGCCACTCTCTTGCATGTGGCATACAGAAGGAGGCTGAGTCAAGGTCCTTGTCTCAAAGGCCTCAAGTAGTGGAGAAAACAAGAACACAAATAGATGCCAATTAGTATGATTAGTGCTCTTTTGGAGGTCATGTGCAAATACCTGTTATGGTGCCCACCTCTACATAAGGAGGAAAGAGAACACTTCCCAGATGAGGAGAGTGTACCATTCTTGCATATCCAAAAGAAGGTTGCTAGATGAAACGTAGGATGTCATCATAGAGGCAATGACCAATTAATAAATTTGCATTTTGACTTCTATATACAGACTTTTGTGAATTTCATCATGACTCAATCAAAGTTGTTTCTAAGATAAGCAATTTTCTTCATCAATACCATAACATAGAACATAGGGTCAAGGTTGACTTAACATGGAAGTACAATCCTAAAAGCAACCTAGATTTTTTTCCATCTTTCTTTCATCTTTTCATTCCAGCAGCTGTAACGTATATGGATCAAGTAAGTAATAAGGGGTCCACTCAACAACAATAACAGATATATATATATACACACATATATATATATTTTTTTAAATATAGAGTTGAGCATACCTAGTTCCTGGTTCTGGGGGGTTCATAGATAAACAGAGTAGACATTAATATTAACAAAAATGTCCACTGCTATGCAGCTATGTGATGTGTGATTATACACAGAAGATGCTTAAGAGTACAGGGGAAGAGACACTTACATGATCTCCCAGGTCCTATTTAAGTCAGTGATCCTATGACTGTATGAACTTTTGCATAATTTCTCTCCAGTCAATGATAGGACATAATAAGGAATTGATGTAAAATGTACAATATCACCAATTGGAGACATCCAGGGAACCTTTAGACTGCAAAGTAGAATTCACACTGCAAACCAAATGAAACATTTGTAGACAGACTGGTTTCATAATTATGCACATGACATATACCCTACATTTCTTCATGAATATATCCACTAGCATCACTGATCATGCAAAATGTATATAAACAAATCTAAAATCGCTACTAATATGTTATTAACGTTAGCTAATTGGTTGCATTGAGACAATGCCACCCCAGTAAAATTCACTGGAGTTTGAAAAAGTCTTGAAAACTTTTCTTGGTAAAGTTAAATATGGGTTTCTATAAGTAGGAAATGCAGAAAAAGAAAAACCTGTTTTTACAAACAAAAGAAAAATTTCAGGCAAAGATGTAAAGTTACAGCCTGTAAAGATAGAACATTGGAATTGAGAAAAAATGCATAGTAATTTTATTGTAAGGAAGAACAGAAATCTATTAAAAAGATCTCAAAGTGAAGACTGTGATGACACATAGTAACGTGGATAATGTGATCCAATATCAGGAATGGTTAAGACTAAAAGTCCATTTCTTTATAACTTGGATATATCAATATTACCATATTATGTTGTCATTTATTCATTTGTTCATGTATCCATTAATCCAGCCTTAATTAGGCCTATTCTATGCATTCTCATTTAATTATATGTGCTGGCTACTCTGCTGCATAACGGGAATGCTGAGGCTTCCATTATGGAGGATGGATAGACAACAGAAATACAATGTGAAATTACCATGTGAGAGGTAATTATATGTTGTCGTCGGAGCACAATTGCACCTTTTATCTGGCATGATTTTTTGTTGTAGTTGTTAACCAGATTAGGTTCATAAAACTTTAAAGTATCCAGAAGGTACAGGTGGCTTCTTGATGAAATTACTTGTTTAAAGGAGGAAGGGTATATATGATCATTAATTAGAACAACACTTTATTGATTACTGCAAAAGGCAATTATGTTTCCACCTACCCCATATTTAATAGTTCTGAAAACTCAAAATTCTGAAATGAGAGCCCATATTTTAAGAATAACACCATATTTGTTGAAAGTTACAAAAAGAGACCGTGTCAAACATCATTTTTGTCTACCTAACTCATAGAAACTTGAAATGCTGTCATTTAAAAATATACCCAGCTTCAACATTATCCAAGAACCACCTGATATTCTTATTTTTTGAATTCATCCTTCATGCTGATGTTAAATTTCAAGTACTTTCTCACAAAGGCAAATTTCTGAGTTTTTAACCTCAAGAGCCTGAAAGGAAGAAATATACACCGTCTCCTAAGCACATCAGATACATTCCTTCAAAATATACTTGACATGAGGGAGATGACACTCACATCCTTATAACAATAAGAACTGAGAGAAAATAAAACATGCCATCACATATTTGCTTGAATAAATCAATCAATAAATAAGCATTTATGGACTTATATGCCTATGATTTCCTACTCAAAAACCAATCACAATTAAACAACCATGTTACTGGCTTCAACTTTCTTTTTTGCATATTTGATAATTAATAATATTTATTTAAAAGCAATTAATTCTACTTAGTGTTGATATAGTATTATTTCAATATCTTACACATCATTCTAATATACTAGTGGATTATAATGTAAAACAGAAATTATCTATATAACACATTTAGCTCTGCTTAGGTGGCATTGCTTTACGTGCTACTGTGAAAAGCAAGATGTAAAAGATGCAACTTCTGTTACATGTTTGCTGATTATTTAACTGTGGAGGCAGATCGAGACACAAGTATCTACAATAGAGGACTGTATGTGCTAAGACACAGATTATGGATTCACTTGAGTAAGAGATATTTTCTAATTGCTGGTGCTAAAATGCTCGGTTCTTTTCTAATTCTATGAAACTTTTTTATTATTTAGAATAAAATTTTGCTTAAGGTACATGTCTGCCTCTTTGATATAATTAAATGGGCATTAGAGGCTACTACATAGGGAACGTATAAATGAAATGATATGAGGGGTACAGTAGTTTCAGCAGACAAGATGATAAATTGCTTTGAGGAGTTGGCTCAGAGAAAAATAGCAATAAAGGCCTATGGTAGAAGAAGTCTTCATAGAGAACACAATAACTTCGCTGTCACAGGTCACTGGGCTCTTGGCGGACTGACAATGAAGTAAGTGCAAAGCTGATTCTGTAGAATGACTCAAACCATAGACTCTAAGCGTATGTCTAAAGCACTCTCTCTCGCTAAAGTCAATATTACCATATGTTAGTCAGGACCACTTCCCAACAAGCATGGAAATACCACTCAAGAGATTCAAAAGGGTATCAGTTGGCTTTGGTCCACAGGTTTGTAACAAGAACAGAATTATCTGAATTATGGAAGAGAAAGTCGGAAAGAAGTTTATTTCATTTTACAACAGACTTTACTCCCTCCAATAGGAGACACATTGGGATATGAAGAAGGAGCCAGACTGGCAGTGGCAATCCTAATGTGTCAGAAGAGTCAAGACTGAAGCACTAGGAAGATATGACTTTTTTTTTGGAGGAAGGGTGAATACCTCTTCCTAGGTTAGTTTTTCCTACTAGAGGGAACTGACAGAGACAGGGAGAGAGAGTGGGAAACAGAGACAGAGACAGACAGACAGACACACAGAGACACGCACACATATACAAACAGTGTATGTGTGAGAGAGAAAGATTAGTTAGGAATCAATGTAGCTCTTTCTCTTTCAAAGAAAATGGGCTGGAGTAGTCTGCCATAGTGGAAGTTTAAGTACAGAACAGATGGATTATAAATAATACAGGGACAATTTTTTCTAATGCAGTGGTTTTCCTTGATATTTCTCTTACATTGGATACATCCACTTGATTTAAAGCCTGAGGACCAGGTATAAGACTAAAACGATTTTGAAGAATATGTGATGAGGCTAAGCTAGGTATCTCCCCTCCCTGGGGTGGGAAATAAAGTTCCTAGTTTGGATCCAGTGATGATAATGGGGAAACAAAAGGTCTATGTGCTTGAGTCTTCCTAAAATTAGATGCTCTAAAACTCATCCAAGGAAATAGAAGGATAATAGATATTTCAGATATGTTTGGGGTACTCTGAAAATACAGGGTAGTAATTGTTCATTTCAGAAGTGCATTGCAGGTAGATTAAAATTCTATTCCCAAAATGATATAGGAAAGGGACTGTTGAAAGCTAAGATCGATGTCCCTAGATAAAGAAGGGCTAAAACTCCATTAGAGAGTTGATAAGGGCATCAGAGTGGCCTCAAAAAGACTAACAAGAGAGCTTAGCCAGACCCAGACTGAGAGAGGCCTCTTGTTTGGGAATAAGGGACAGCACAGCTACAACCTTCATGTAACAAAGACTGATGAGACAGGACCAGGTATACCTCAGTGGATACCAGACTGGACAGATGTTTCCATTCCCATTATGTAAGCACATCACCATTACCCCTTCATACTTTAGGGAAAACCAACCAAATTTTAAAGCAATATTCCTGTGTGGATGACATTTTCCACCACCCATCAGAATTGAGTTTAAATTAGAAAACGTTTTATTGTGCAGTGATTTTGTGGTCCATATTTTTACCTATGTAATTTGTATCGACAACCTCAACAAAATAAAATAAAACAAAATAGAACGCTCAAATCTATCATAAGAGGAATTTCTCTGGATCTTTATAGATTGTTGATAATCTAGACTTGAAGACATTTTGCTGTGTTAAACCTATCATATCAGAGTGCCTTAGTTTCTTGCCCTATCTCTGTGATTCCTCTGGTGCCACGGTTTTCTTCACCGTTTTTAACAGCGTGAGACTCTGCTTGGACCTCAAGCATGCCATAGCTTTCAAATTGATCCTGGTGAATCAGGCCACTCACCTAAACCCATGGAGCTCATGTATTAAGAATATTCACATTAAACTCTACTCTTTATACAGAATTAGCCAGTCAAACAAAGAATATAACAACTTACCACAGTTTCCCTATGTACAAATAAGATACACAATACTTCAAAGTAGCATGAGAGAGTTATATCTTCAATGTATTAATTTATTAGCCATACTGGCTTTCCCCCCACGGAGACTGATACAACTGGATGTGGAGAGAAGAGTACTTAGGAAGTCAATTGGTAACTAACATTAAATGATGAAGAAAAGTGATCTGGGATCAGGAGAGAGTTGGGTCCTTCCATTGTGGGAGAGACCAGGAGCATAGCAAAAGTTCTCAGCGGATGAGATGTCAGAGAGCAACAACTCCTCTGCCTATTCAATAACAATCCTGCATGCGTGGAACCCCCTCCCCCACTCCACACAACCACCAAACAACAAATAAAAAAAAAGGCAGGGAGAGGGGTCGAAAGAAGTCCTGGATTCCCTGAAAGAAAGGGATGGCATGAACAGAGTGCCTTGACGTTCATTTCTGAAAATACAGTGGACTCATTCATTCTGATCATTCCTTCTGCTGACAACTGTTTTGATCCAAGGGGAAAAGTAAGATGCTGCAACAGAGACTCTTTAATTACAGTGGCTGAAGGAAATGGATATATTTCTCTCATACAATAAATAGTACTTGAGGCTTAGGTCGCTGCAGTACGGGCATGTTTAAAAATTGAGAGAGGAGAGAGGGGGAAAGGAAGGGGAAAGGGGAGGAAGGAGGAAGACGTCTGTGTTGACTCGCCTACGCTGGGTCTGAACTGAAACTGCAGGCCTCTCCATGGGTGGGGGCAGCAGCACCGCCACCGCTGAACAAGGCCAAACAAAATCAAACAAACACCACCAAAGCAGCATAAGTTGCACTTTGGAATGTCTGACCAAGTGCTTTCTGCGTCACAACTGGAAGTAGCCTCATGCCAGTTGCAAAGAATACAATTATATTCATGAGAGAGTCCGAATATGTCCTGTGTTAAATGCCTGGGGGATGAAGGTCAGCATCTGCTCTGTCACTTGAATTTGATATTAGAAAAAATAAATCTGAAAAGAGAGTTTTGGGTATCAGAAGAGAAGAGGATTTTGGAGGTAGGGGGTAGGATGCACGGTGCTGTTATGGCCTTACTAGCGTCAACAGTTTAGACCCATCTGTATATCCATGTGCAACTTGTCACAGGTAGGGGTTAATTTAGCACATTTTCATTCTTTATACATTTACATACATAAAACATTTCTTTTGAAATTAACTTTTATGAGTTGGTTTGTAGATTTAATTACTTTACTTATTCTGATCATTTACTCTTCCTTTCTCAGTCTGCAGTCATAAGCTGGCCTCAATACACTGAAGTATATTCAGCATTATAAATACACTGAAGCACCAAAAATGCTGGAATGTACATAATTTGAAGAGTGAAAATGGCTCGAGAGCATGAAGTCTCATTATCCATAGGTAAGTAACCGAAATCTCTGTCTAGATATTTAAATATAAATAGTTCCTGATATCTGGACTGTGACAGATATAAGTCACATTATCACTTCTTAATTGCCTCCATTACTAACTTCATTACTTCTTTTTAGCTTTAAGAGGACCCTGCGTGAGCTCATGGGACTCAACTGCTTCGGGTGAGAGAGAAATGAACACTTTTCCATGGGTACATTGCTGGAATTTTGTTGATACACATCACACTCCAACCCCAGGTTATGCTAAATGAGTGACTGAAATGATCCTGAGGGAGACTGCAGTGTGTGTAGGCTCCCTTAGCAACCCAAGTGCCTAAAGCCAGCCCTGCCTATCACAATTTCTAGTTTTTTCCTATTCATATCATCTTATCTCTTGGAGCCCATGGTGTAGTGTTGTACCTAGAGGGCCATTTTGCTTTTCTAAGATAACAGGTATATTTTACTATCAACACTTTTTTCCTACCATTGAGATACAATTTTTTTTTAAGAAAAATCTCTGTGGTGTCATTGATATATTGTGCAATGGTACTTTAACTTCCCCAGAAGTATATAAAGTCTGAAGGGTTGAACTGAAAATATGAGATTACATTTTCTTAGTTGCTGGTTAGTTCTGTCTTATCCATACACTTTGGGGAATATTTTGTTGGTGGTTGGTAATTTTCAATAATACCCTCCCTGGAGCTTCCCTGTCTCTGATCATCAGCTGATAATCTTCAAATCCCTTTGCCCTTTTCTCTTTCATGCAGATACTTAATCTCCTCATTTATAGGTTTATGTAATATATTCACTGAGTGCTTGTCAGAGCCGCATCTTCTATTTTTTCTTGAACATTTTCACCTGCATTGAAAGGGACTCAGTCTATGTTGAAATTATGTCAATATAGCTCATTGGAAAGTGAAGAATTCAAATTATCTCCTTTGAACCGTATGATAAATTATTTAATACTCATTTACTGAGCTACTGAAATGTGCAAACACTGTGCTAGGCACTCTGCGAGTCTACTTTCTAATACACACTTCCGGGCCCCAGTTTAGAGAGATTGAAGAGAATCATATAACAAAGTATGCACAATATAAGGTAATAATAAAAAGAGTGGCATTTGAATCAGGTTTTGTTTTGACCATACTAGCTGGGAAACCTTGGGCGAGTTATTTCCAACTTGGTTCCCTCATTTGTATAATGAGATAATAATAATGCCTCATGTGAGGAATAAAAAGGAGCATAAACATAAATTTCTTAGGATAATGTTGGCACATGGTAGGCATTAAATAAATGTCAGTTATTTTTACTATTTTCTTTAAAGCAGTCAAAATAAAAGGGTTGTGTTCAGAACCATAGGAGCTAAGAAGAAGAAGAAATCTTTCTTGAATAAAAGTAGAAAATATGAGTGGCTACAAAGGTGGTGAATGAACTGGATGGATCTCGATGGATTAGTAAAATCATTCTTTGGCTCTTCCCCACTGTTAAAATGGGTATGTGTGTATGCATGTGTGTAGTGTATGCCTGTGTTGGGGGGGACGCTTAGAGATAGCTCTAATTTGCATTTTGTTTCTCCCCTGCTCCAAATAATGGAGTGGTCTTATTAATTCCATTGCATCATTTATAATCTTTGGTTGCAACATAATCTAACTTTGACTATAAAGAAAATTTATGGGACGTTAGGGGGAATATACACTCTCAAATGGAACTAAACCCAGAGAAGCAAGGAACACAACAGTCTTAGTATCCTTTGGCTGCCTTTGGTAGAATAAACAAATTCCAACTACTTTTTTCTTTCTTCTTCTGAAGATTAAAAATTCCTGTTATAGTCCACCCCTGCCTATTGTCAGGGTCTTCCATCCCCTCCAATTTAAAGATATCAATGTCAAAACACACCACACTACTTGTAACAGAGTCACAAGTAATTAAACAGTTGAACACTCAGGATTATGCAAGCAAAGGGATGCCCTGGGTGAGGAAGCCCACCGCCTGCAAGAGGGGGAGGGAGATGGCCCTGTGGCATCAAGAAGAGTGTTGAAAATATTAAATAATGTTTGGTGCACACTAATTGTGGGTGGTCTTTCTTGTTGCATGGGAGGAAGATCAGAGGTCAGGGCAAGTTGCCTTGAATACACTTTTTGAGGCTGAACAGAAATAAGTATGCTGGGGCGTCTGACAGTGCCCATCATGGCAGATGTTAATGGTTTAACCAAATGCAATTTTGTTGTGATGACTTATTGCTTCAGCTCTTGTCTCTCCAAAGTTCCTATGGGAGAAAGAGAGACTAATCAATCATGTTTTGGTAAAATGACCCATGTCTACAGCTGTGACTTTCACTTTGACTCACACTGCCACCAGGATTCCACACATTGGAAGATGGCTATTCCTCAAAGGAAATGAGGTGAGTCCTGGGCAGCTGGATGATCAGAGGGAGCAGCTCCTAGCCTTGGGTGTGTGGTGACTGCCCATCTTCGAAATCTTTTGAAGTTTTCTTTTTTCTATTGATTTATAATAAAAGTAAGAAAGATAAGGAATATATTTTTAGGTGGAGAAATGTTATATTGAAAGAGACAGGGAAACAGTGAAGAAGTGAGGGAAAGAGATAGAGTCAAAATATATAAAAGAAAAAATAAAGATAATATTCAGATTTTAAGTTTAATTCTTCTCTTTGAAATCTGTTATATATTCAAGCCTGTGTATGTTACTAATCCTCAAAACTTCCGTTATGTTTGTTAGAGGTATACTAAGCCTCCAAAGAGTTCTTGAGATAAGAAAGTATTAACACTTAAAAAAAAAGTATTCAATAAATGCCAAATTATTTTAATAAAATTTCACAATCATGTTCATGTAACTGAATTCTGGGAGATTTGAAACATTTTTATAGTATACATCATATATATTGTGAGTCATTTAATTCAAACAGCCACAAAAATATTTTGAAAAAATGAAAAAAATTATAAAAACATCTTATATTTCAAAGTAGGTAATAAAAATATTTATTGCCTTTATGTCATTCTTTAAAAATTAATTGACTATGTTTTTTCTTGACCTGATAGCTTTTACTAGGATTGCAATAGGGAAAGAGAGAAGCTTCTCCAAAAATCATTGCATCAAATAAGACAACAAAGAATATTTAGTATGAATCTTTAAAGATGAATAGAAGCATTCCACCAAAATATAAAGATGATTTAATGACATTAGTAATTTCAAATCATGTTCAAAGTTGATTCAAAAGTAGATGCTTTCATTCTGTGCATCACTGAACAAAAATTACTTTGGGACAGCTCTTCTGATTCACAAGGTAAAAGTAATCTGCCACTGTTCTTAGTTTCATAACGATATGTTAATAACTCTATGGGAGCACAAATAATAGTCTATACTACTCATGTTCATCTATCCTCGACTCATGACTGAAAGAATTAGAACAGAAGCTGATCTATATCCTTGGGGCCTCAGCACTTAGCAAAAGGCTCACCTTTGATAATAGAACTCAATGTGATTGACCTCCCTGTTAAATAATAAAATGATTATAATACAGCATAAGAGAAGAAAGAGAGAGAATTAGGAATAGAACATTTCTCCTACTCCCAGGTCCACTGTTAGCAAACTTTATGACCTTGGAAAAATAACCTTTTTTTTTTCATTTGCAAAAGGATGTGTGACTCTTTGAGTTGTTTTTAGCATGAAAAGTAGTAAAGTACATCCTAATAAACATGAAAAATATTATTGTAATTTGAAGTCATCTTGCTTCTACATTTCCTAGAGAATAACTGTTTTGTGTTCAATATGCAAGAAACTACAAGAGCAGTCTGGGAGTTAAAGGAGAATAGTATCTATACCAGGTTTGAGATTTTCCTTAAAATATCGAGGAACTTTAAGCACTAAAAATAGTTTGTACTAAGCTCAATTTGGACTCCTATTTATTGGTCTTGAGAGTCAGTAAGATAATTCAGGGAAATTCTTGTAATAATTTTTATTGAGTACTTATTATGTCTAAGAATTGTGCTAGCCACTATGGCTTTGAGTGAATCAACAGAAAAAGTCTTTCATTGTAGTGAGAGATGCAGACAAGCAAATAAAAATAACAACAACATATGATGAATCAAAGGAAGTACAATGCACTATAGGGAATATTTGAATCATTTTTCTCAGGGCGTTTGCTCTTGAACTCTTATGATAATACTAGAAAACCAGTGGTGTGCTGGAGCTAGTTCCTAATGGTGCAGTGAGCCAATTTGTGTGCATTTCTTCCCAACTCTGCTTTTGGTGATATCACCTGAGTAGCTTGAACTTGTCCAAGATGGGGATATATATACATCATGGACATAGACAAATATTACAAATCAGGACTTTCCTTCACCACTCCTACAGACATTTTAAGATGTTTACACAATAGAGTTTTTACATCGCTGCATAAAGTCCTAAAAAAAAGTTGAAGAGAACAGCTATTTGTATTTTTTTAGGCTACGACAACTTGACATTTTACATTTTTTTCCTCATTTCTCTAAAGTTGTGGTTAGCATGTTTATAATAGTTTTAGAATGATTGTTTTTCTCTTTTACTCTTTTCTAGGAACCTCCAGAACAAATAGCAATAAATAATTCAAAGCTTCAAATGAATAATTTTCTTATTAAGATATAAGATAAATTCAGTTGAAGAATCATTTTAATAAGGGGTTATGTAATTTTTAAACATTTCCCCTTTGACAGGCTCATCATTATTCATCACAGGTAATAATAACTCTCATCATATGTTATAGATCAAAGCATAATAAAAATGAAATATCCAACTGGAAGACTATTGCAAAAAAAGACCACAGACTGGCTGCAGTTTTCAAAGGGCCTGAGGCGATAATAACTTGCCTAAATACCAACTGAAATTCAACGAACAGCTTTGCTGGATTGAATGCACTTTTGCTCAGTACAAATTAATTTCACAGTTTCGTTTTTCACCGGTGATCACCAAGGATCCATGTCCTACTGCCAATAAATAAGACTTCATTTGTTTCTTGAAATAATTATTTGTGTTCAATAGAACTTGCAGAAGCCAGTTTTTGTAGCCTGCAGCTATCTCTTCTCCACTAGAGCACTCTAAATTCGTTAACTTTTAGCAATTACCTCTGCACCAGACGATTATCTTTCTAACCCAATCAATTTGTCCACATTTTCATCACTGTAAGGAGTTTAAGCTGGGGAAAAATACTCCTGCTTGAATACCTGGTAGAAGTCAAATTTCCATTTTAGAGTTGCTCTTTTTGGCTTATAAAATTGTAAAAACCTAATGAATTCTTTGATGTTGTTCTTTTCTAATAACATTCTGACATCCCTTTCAGGGTTAATTTACTATGGAAAAATATTTTAAATTGTTTTAGATGAGTACATATCATATTTCCCCTGAATTGCCACAGGTGGGGATCGGTGACAGGATACTGCTGATACCTGTTAGTGATGTGTACACTGAGAGCTGGTCTAGTAGGCTTTGGGTGGTCTGCTTCAGGCAGGCATGGTTTATAACTGGGGGTGAGCTTTTAATTGCTAATACTTCCTCAAGGCAGGTGAAGGTGAGAAAGTAGGGGAAAGAGAAAAGGGTAGGAATACATAACAACATTTTTCTCCAGAGCCCTAGCAGAAAAATGCAGAAAACAGGAGAGTCCTGTTTCAGAGGATGTTTCAAAGGACTATTCATTATGTTAGGGACCTGACATTCTAAGGATATGAGGAATGTGGAAAAGACCTGGATTTCTGATATTTCTGACCTAGATGTCCTCTAGATTAGTGAGACGTCCTCTCCACAATTGGCAAGGTTAGTTGCCACAGAAGCGAGAAACTGAGACAGCCCCAGGACAGACATGAGAGGCTATTCCAAGGGGAATTCCGAAGGGCAGTGGAATTCATTCAGTAGGGTAAGTACAGAGGTTTGAGAGCCATAGAGATTCAAAACTTCACAACTTAGCAGGTTTTCAACCTTAGCTAAATTTCTTTACTTCTCCGAGCCCTGAATATGTGTAATGACGTGATGGTAAAAATGATAGCTAGCATATATTGAACATTTAAATGGGCCTGGCACCAGATCAGAAGCTTTACCTCATTCACCTGTTTCAAGTCACATCACTAGCAAATGACAGAGTTAGAATTCAAACCCAGGAAGTCTCATTCCAAAGCTCAGTTTCTTATCCATTATGCTTTACTAACTACTATATTTCTTACTTAGTTGATAACTATGTGAAATATATATGAGAAGTATTTGTGATTTCTGTGTAACAAAATACTACAAACTTAGCAGCTTAAAACAACACACATTTATTACCTCATAGTTCTGTTGGTCAGAAGTTCAGCATAGCATGGCTGCATTCTCTGCTTGGATATCACAGCTGGGTGTCAGGGTATTAGGATACCAAGGCTAAAATTAAAAGGTCAGCTGGGCTGGTTTCTCACTCAGAAGTTCTGGGGAAAAAAAAATCTGCTTTCATTCTTGTGGTTGGCAGAATTCAGTTCCTTGCAGTTGTAGGACTGAGGTCCCTATTTCCCTAATGGCTGTTAGCTGAGGACTATCTCAACTCCTCGAAGCTGCCATTCTCATTGGGAGCTCACAACAAGGCTGTTTGCTTTCCTCAGGCTAGTCAGAGTGATAGCCGTAAGAGAGAAGGTTCTTGACCTCTGGGCAAGAAGAAATTCAAGAGCAGGGTCACAAGCAAAGGAGAAAATTCAGACATAAATAATGAGCAGAGGCAGATAAATTTATTGAAAGCAGAGGACACTCTTTTTTTAATTTCAGAATATTACGGGGGTATACATGTTTTGGTTACATAATTTGCTTTTGTATAGTTTGAGTCAAAGTTATAAGTGTGCCCTTCACCCAGATAGTGCGCATTGTACCCTTTAGGTGTGAATTTACCCCTCCCCTCCTCCCCTCTCCCACCTACTTGATTTCTGTTGAGTTTTACTTCCACATGTGCACATAAGTGTTGATCAATTAGTTCCAGTTTAGTATTGAGTACCTGTGGTGTCTGTTTTTCCATTCTTGCAATACTTCACTTAGAAGAATGGTCTCCAGTACCATCCTGGGGTTAGGGTTTGTTCTTTTATGCTAAGCCTAATACTATGTTAAACTGGGAGTGGAATATTCATGGGTTTTACGGGGAAGGGGTGGAGAGTTCCCGGAACTGAGAGTTCTTCCCCCTTTCAGTCTATCTAGGGTAATTTCCAGGGGTTGCCATGGTATTTGTAAACTGTCCTGGCACTGGTGGGTGTGTTTTTTATCATGCTAATGAGGCTAGTTCATCTAGGGACACTGTAGCTTCAATTGTGCTCATGCTACAATGAAAGGAATTCTCCTGCTTCAGATGTTATGGTCAAAGCAAAATAACTAAAGGGTCTCTATTGGCTACATTTATCTTAGCTAAGAATATTCACATTCTTGTGGCTTTCTTATCCCCGTTGGCCTTCTCCTCCTGACCCCTACCCTAACTGCCTGCAGGATATCCAGCTCCTATCTCAAGAGTGGATATTTCTTACTTCCTCTTTTTCAGTAGTCAGAGAAATCTCTCTGCTCTTGCAGGGCTCACGTGATTAAATCAGTCACTTTGGATAATCTCCCTTTCTTGAAGACACTTATGCATCACATAACGTAACTTGATCACAGAATAAACACTTCTTAATCACAACCTCATGTATTATGCAGGGCATCTACACTAGGGGCAAAAAATCCTGAGCATCATCTTAGGAATCTGTCTTCTATATGAGGTGTTAGTAACAATATCGAGTGGTTGTGAGGACTAAGGGTAATAATTTTATGTAATTTAGCATCTTGATTAGCATGTAACACTTGATGTCTGGAAACAAAGATGATGATGATGACTACTATGGGTCTGAATGTTTGTGTCCCCCAAAAATTCATATGTTGAAACATAATCACATATGTGATGATGTTAAGAGGTGGGGACTTTAAAGGTGATTAGGTCATGAGGGCAGAGCCCCCATGAATGGAATTGGTGCCCTTATGAGTTGGGGCCCAAGGGAGACCCCTCACCCTTTCTTCACGTGAGGTTAGGATGAGAAGATGGCTGTCTATGAGAAAGTGGGTTCTTACCAGACACTGAATTTGCCGGTGCCTCAATCTTGGACTTTCCAGACCCCAGAACTGTGACAAATAAATTCTTGTTGTTTATAAGCTACCTCATCAATGGTATTCTATTATAACAGCCTGACAATGATGATGATAATGACACAAAAAAGAGATATATTCTCATGTCTAAGGGATAAGAATAGAACCAAAAACACGAAATAGAATCAGAGGTACAGAGTCAAATAATCCAGATGTCAGGTCAGCAGTCTGAAATGTTGGTTCTTGGTGTGCTGCTGGCTGAAGAATGACCAGAAACACTGAAAGCAAGGTAAGCACGAAAAGAGGTATATTGAGGAGAGAAAGACAGTATTATACAGCAGGAGCCAGATATAGGTTTACAGAGCAAGAGCAAGATACATTCGGCACAGATGACGAACAGACCCCTTGTTGTAACAGAAAAGGCCTTGGTTATGATCTGGGGTCTTGTTTTATAGTGCCTGGATTGGGTCTACCTCATGGTTCGGAAGTCACCATGGAAAGACTTTGATGGACGGTTGGGAGTTATATGACCTGAGTCTTACTGCGCATGTGGATCTCCCATGAGACTCTCTGAAAGCACATTTGGGGGGTGAACTGAAATGTAGATTTAAGTTAATGACATTATAATTAGGCTTAGGTTGTCCTTGGTCACCTTCCAGACCCCATTGTACCTGTGTTGCTTGGCCTGCTGGCTAGAGAATCCTCTGTATTCTTTTGCAGTTGGCACACTAAGTTCTGACTGGCAGATTCATAGGGTGTTCCCTCCTCCCCCAGATATAACAATTGCTCAGGGCTCCTGGCTTTGTCCCCAGGAGGGGCCAGAGGTCCCTGGCTGTCTACCTAACAGACATAAGGAACAAGATTAAGATATTCAGGGAGGGTTCAATTTTTTTATTGGGGATAGTGTTATACCTTGGGAGCTCCATTTATTGAATGCTGGTAGCTTGTCAGGTAAGGGGTAGTTCAAGTTTTAAAGCATAGGACCATGATCAATATTATCCTTATTTGTTTCTAGGCTTTGTATTGCTAGTTTAGTTCAATCCAAGGCATGGCTCTTGTCTTCAACTCTGTCTGATATACTTGGAATAAACCACTGCCTTACCTGACTTAAGGATTCTGTTAGTTCCCTTCATATAGTACCAAACTCCCTAGTACGAGTTTATTCTTATCTACCTTGTATTATTATTAATACATCTTCCAACAGGAATTATATAGCATCTATGTGATACATTATTTTAGAGACTAGTAAGTTACATATCTATCTATATATAATATATATATTTCTTCCAATTGCACACCTTAATATGCACAAGTGATATAAAAGCTATGGTTGTTGGCTAATATAAGTTATGACAGTGTCAAATGAAGCTTCAATATAGTGCCTGTAAGATCACATTAAGACAACCATATGGGAGCTCATAGTTCTTTTCCCTCCATATTTTATCACAGCTTATGTAAAATCAAACTGTAAACAAAAATATAAGATGGAGTATGTTACTTTAAATCATCAGATTTTGCAACAAAACAATAATTATCAAGATATACAGATTTTATATCAAGAGTTTTTGACAATAATGAGAATGATAATTACTGAATAAAAAAGCTTCTTTGTTTCATAAAACAGTTTATGAGAACCTACTTTGTGCTAGATACTGGTGCTAATTAGCAGAGATAAATAATATCTAGTCTCAAGGAGATTATGATGTATTTAGTGATGAAACAGAGAAGTAAATCAATGATTATATAGTGTGATAAGAATCTTGCTAAAGTTATGTTCAGAAAGCTACAGGGAAAAATTTAAAATAAATAGCCTGACCTATAACTTGGATTGTAGACTGTGATGGTGGACTGTATGTTGCATTAAGGCAGAGACTACAGACTTATCTAACTTTTCACTTTTTCTCTAGTTTCTATCACATTGTCACATATATAATGGTTCTGTTATTCCTGTATGTTTAATGAATGGATGAGAAAAAATAGCAGATAATTTATCTATTTGGCTGCTAGTACCTGCCCCCTTTCTCTTAATTATTCTCATAAAAATTATGGCCTAGCCATACCATTTTCTTCCAAGGACCCAGTTTCAGGGGAATTCTAATCCGCCCCTGGTTTAGGATTTAGACATAACTCTATCACATTAATCTTGTGGTTCTCATCGTAAACCTAACCCTAACCCTAACCCCAAACCTTTTATTCTGTAAAGCACAATCCAGGTTTTTATTCATAATGCACCAGGGTAGGACAGTTCCTTTTGCCCTTCAGGGGACATCAGCACTGTTTAGAGACATTTTTCCAATGCGAAGGGGAGATAGATTGCTACTGGTCTATAATGAGTAAAGAACAGAAGTGTGACTACACAAGTGTTATACGTAGTGTTTCTACATATCCAACAATGCAGAGGACAGTGTCCATCAAAGAATTATCCAGCCCAAAATGTCAATAGTACAGAGATTGAAAACTCCGGCCTAATCTCATTTTTCTAACCCCAGCAATTGGTTCAGGGATGAATACCTGATTTAAACTGGACTAATCAGACCAAAGGTTGGAGGCTTTCCCTCATGGTTAGGGGAAATGAGGCTCTGTGGAAGCACTCATTGAATGAGGAAATACATAAAGCTGAGACCGAGAAAATTAATTTAAGATCAAGAAGGGAAAGTCTTATGTGATTAAAGTCCAAATCAAGGAGATAAGCTGAGGAATACAAAGAGAGATTAGCATGATTTAAGCAACCAGATTGAATATACTCTGAAACCTTTCCTACCTCTGAATATTTTAGTCATATAATCCAATAAATTCCCTTTAAATTATTTAAGTCCTGTGGTTGTGGTAACTTGCAACATAAACCTTTAATCTGATGAAGAACATATGAATGAGTCATAAGTAAAGCATAAACAAAGTAAAAGTTATTTATTATATGCAATACTACTAAAAAATTAAAATAAAAATTCAATCCTATTATATTTGCAAAACAAAAACACCATGAATACTTTTTCATTTTTTTGAAAATAACATTTTAAAACCCTACAGGAAGGCCTGTCTTTCTATACATTTTGACATAGCTGATTATCCCAATTATCAAAAAAGAGAAAGTGAAAGAGACAGGGAGAGAAACTTGATTTTAAAAATAGGATTTAGATGCTGTTGTTGGTGATGTTCCCTTCAACTTTAAAGCCCTACCTCCCCCATTCTTGCACATAAAGTCATTATCTAAAGATAAAATAAGGTTTCATGAACAGTGTCTCTAAAATACAATTACCCCTTCTCCTAGAGTAGGAAGAGAATTATATTGAAAACTCACATGATAAAACTAGCATTAGAATTTATTTTCTCTTATTCGATGAGCCCTTGCTTGACCATATAAGTAAGGAATGAAGATATACCATCCTGCCCTTAACTTTAATCCTGAAAATGTTCTGAGCACTCCCGTCATTATAAATATTAAATATTGTGAAGCATAGAAATAGAAGAGAGTCACAGAGCATTGCTATATACTCAGTAAAGAGTCATAGGGCATTGCTCTTATCCTAAGTTACCGTAGGCACATTTGTCTCAAACAAATAGAGCAGTGACAAATAGAGCAATAATATATTCTTTCACACTAATTGAAGACAACATTTACTCTTAGATGCTTCCTGGGAGCAGTATACTCTGTGCAGATACACAATGTAGCTCTACTATGCTATCTCACACCACCTGGATAATATCTCTATTATCTATCTATCTCTATCTGTTCAGATCCTGAACTTCGCCTTTTAAAATCTTTCAGTAGTTTACCAAGTCTCAAATACACAAGGCAGAATCTTTTCTTACATAGTAGGACCTTTAGATCCTATTTATTATCTACATGAGGGCCACCCCTTTCTCCACAGCCTCTCGCATATACATTGGCTACAATCTACTCATTACTAAATTACTTTAAACATGGCGTGCTCTTTCCTACATCACTGGTTTGGCATATGATGCTTGCTCAGTTGCAAAGTATTCTCATCTCCTTGGCCATATGACACATCACTACCCATGTTGTTGACTTAGATCCTGAAACTTACTGCTCTTTCTACCACTCCACCATGGGTCAAGATCAGTTCTCCCTCCTCTAATTCATCAAAATTCTGTGAAATCTATCTTTCCCTTTGTGCTTGTTGCTTCCTTTGTCCCCCTCTCCAAACAACTTGCAAGACCCTTAAAGAAAGAAAATGTTTTGCATTAATTTTTTTTATCCTTTAAAAGAGTGGCTTTTAAATTTTTGGAACAGTGGTTCACATTAAGAAATGTAGTTTAAATACTGGCTCAGAACACAAACATATGTCTGGAAATCTGTGCCTATAGATTGCTCTTACTAACCCAAATCACAATGATGTTTTCTGTTCTCTTTTTTCTTATGACTTGTCTACTTCATATTTGAATAAATGTACCCTCTTCTCAACTATTCTGCTTGTCTTCCACATCTACATAAATAACGTTACCATCTACTCAACAATTCCAGCAAACACTTTCAGAGTCATATTCATCTCTCCCTTTTCTTCATCTTCTTCACATAATCCATCCACTCTGCACCCCCGGCTTTTATCTCAACTCAAACATTAGTGCAAACCATGAACATTTCCCATTTGGCTGACAGAAATAGCCACGACTTGGTCTTCTCAATTCTATAGTTATCTTCCCATAACCTTTTAAAAATGAAAATCAAAGTTAGGTCATACCACTCTGTGTTAGATTTTCAGGGTCCCATAACAAATTACTACAATCTTGGTAGCTAACAGCAAAAGAAATTTATTTGCTCATGTTTCTGTAGGCCAGAAGTATGAAATAAAGTTGTCATCAGGATCAGACTCCCTCTGAAGACTGTAAGTGAGAATCCTTCCTCTTCTATTCCAGTTGCTTGTGCCTCCAGGGATTTCTAGCATCATGACTACCCAGTGTCTGCTTTTATCTTTAAATGGCTTCTTCCCTGCATGTGTGTGCTTCAAATCTCCCTTTGCCTCTCTATTAAAGGACATCTGTTGTTGAAGTTGGGGCCACCTAATTTTAAGATGAAATCATTAACTTAATTACACCTGCAAAGATCCTTTTTCCAAATAAGGTCACATCTATAGACTCCTGGTGGCCATACTTTTTTGGGGACCACAATTCAACCCATGTGACTAAACATTATTAAACTCTTAACTGACTTCCCAATGCTGAGTTCATGATATTTTTTATTTTAGTTGTATAATAGTAGTAGTTAAGAAATCAAAGGAGCTAGAGCACAAAAAATTACTTTACTGGTTTTATATTTGTCTTTTGTAACTTCTGTTATAATTTATATGTTTTTGTTTATGACTCAGACTAGATGATCCTTTCTTGACAACAGATATCATATGTTATCTTTTTCAGCAGTATAAATCCAGGTGTATAGAACACTGACAGCATTCAATAAATATGCTGAACAAATAAATTATGTAATTATTGAAGAAAAGAAGAGATGAAGAGATAAAGGCAGAATCTCATTGTCCCTTTGTAAAATAATTACTATGTGTTGTGATACTCCCACCATGTTCCAGGAATAACACTTTTGGAGCACCCTACTTAAGTTAATATTATGGAAAGGGTTCAGATATATCCTCCTCTGTTATAAATGCTCATAAAACTGAGTATTAATACTGAAGAGAAGAACACTAATAGTCAGGTTTCCTGTTTAGAAACAGAAATGAAACTTGACCCAAATGTAGCCTTACGCACTCACTTGTTTCTTCCTAAACAAAACCGTAAAATATTCTGTAGAGAGATTTTTTAACTCCACTTAATATGTTCTGATTCCACATTATAATTCATGTTTTTATATTGTATATAAAATATCTATTATATGGTTCAAAGAAAATTGTGGAGCATATTTGATAATATTCAAGCAATATTATATTAATATTTTAAAAACAAAAGCATACAGTTTTATATAGCTGCTGACTAATGCAAGATAAAGGGTATTTAACATGATATCCTTCCAAAGACATCCAAGTGACAACTTAACTAAATATTTTATATTGATTAGTGAGAATTTATAACCTACTGATTGCTATATTGTTCATAGACATTTACGTGAAAAGCAAAATTAATTATCTCATCTAAATCTTATAGCAAGAAAAAAAATTTAAGTCCATTTAAGCATAAGATATATTTTTTATTTTTGATTAAATTAATGAAGAAATGGCTTTTAGTCTCCTTACAAATAGTCACATTAATCTAAGAAGAATAAATTAAATAGGTTAGACTTCATTAATTACAAATATTCTTGAGTCATTGCAATATTCAAATGTTGTTCAACTACATATTTAGGGTTTTTTCTTTAATCTCAAAAATAGGAAATAGAACAAGAATTATGATTGAAAAATGCATTGTTTTTTTAACTTTTACACTTTAAAGAAGACTGAGCAAAGGGTAGAAAACCAATATAAGGTATCAAAAAGAAAGTAGAATTACATCAAACCCATATAACTTTATATTGTACTATCATTTATTAAGTACCCACTATAATAGAGAAACTGGATAATGCATTCTAACATGTATTTTCATTTCATGAGCCAAGTTTAACAAAATACAAACAGTAAAAATAGAAAGTAAAAAGATTTACTTGGAATTGTGGCAACATTCAGCTCTGCAGAAAATGTATTTACTGCTTTCATAGATATTATTGAGCTCCTAATATGTGACAGCACTATGCTTTGTTTGTGTAACTTATGCCAATGAGGATGATATATATTCCTTTCCACAAAGAAACCTTTTAAACTCATATGCTTTTATTGTTTTTATCACATTCATTCATTCAATAATTATACAGTGAGTGCTTACTATGAGATAGGCATTATGCATTTTGGGGGGTACACAACTGTGAGTAGAATACTGCTCAAGCCCTCAATGATTTACTCTGCCCCATTATACACACGTTAAGACCATTGATAAGTTTTCTGTATTTGAATTATAGAACATTTGTTCAACCCAACCTTCTTTTTTCTTTGTCTGTTGCCACCACCATAGGCCTATCCCGTACCATCCTCTCTGAGATTCAGACAATACATTCAAACTCTCCCATCCAGTCTCCTCTAAGCCACTTTCTGTATAGTTTATCACCTATTTAAATCACTTTTCATTGAAATTAGAATGAAATGGAAACTCTGTTTTGGTAATCGAAAAAGACTCATGAGATTTAATCTCAGGCATTTATACTTTTCAACATATGTATAGTATCATACAATTTGCCTATCTCATCCCTACATGGTTCTAATAACTGGCCTTTGCAATACTTTAAATCCCCTCTTATATATTATTTATGCAGAAAAGTCATCTCTGGTAATTCCACCTCCTTAACTCCTTACCTTCCAGAATCTTCTCAACCAGGGTACCATGTTAGTTTCTCTCACAGTATAAATGAGGAAATGAATTAATAAGCTTTCAGTCTACAGGGACCAGAGCTAAAGCTATAGAAAATACAAATAACTAGATAGATATTTATAATTCTGGGTGATAAAAGTAATGAAATGGTATAAGTATAGGTTACACAACAGCTCATAAAATTATTAAACTTAGCCCAGTCCCTACGTTTCCACAGAATGCATAAACTAGGATCCTAAAGATTAGTGGAAACTAGCTTATCAAAGCCAGAAGGTTGGGGCTTGAAAAAAGAAGAGTTAGAAGCCGTATGAAGAACACACACGTTGGGAAGCGGATATTGGGAGGTGGTAATAAGCAAGACTGAATTGGGAAGATGAGCAAGGGCTAGACCACGAAATACGTAGCAATCTATTTAAAGAAACTTGGTCTCAATCCTGGAGACAACAAAGGGCCATTTGAATATATTTTGGTTACCAGTGTCTTCAGCAAGGACAATGAGATGGAGAGGTGCTGTGTTAATTTTCCATTCTTGCCATGACAAATTACAACAAATTTAATGACTTAAGACACCACCAATTAATTTTTTATCTCACAGTTTACATGGGTCACAAGTCTGTGTCAGTGTGGCTCAGGTGGTTGTATGCTTTGAGTTCACAAAGCTGAAATTAAAGTTTTAGCAGGGCTAGGTTTCTTTCTTGAGGCTCTGGGAGGAAATATTTCCAGGCTTATTCAAGTTGATGGCAGAAGTCAGTTCCATGTGGTAAAACTGAGATCCCTGTTTCCATGCTGGCTGTCAGTCAGGGGTTGTTCTCAGCTTCTAGAGTCCTGCCTATATTCCCTGGCTCATGGCCCCATACGAAGCCAGTGGCAGTGGGTCAGTTTCCTCTCACACTTAGATTTCTGCCTCATCTCTTTAACATATCTCTTCTGCCATCCTATTCGTCATTTAAGAGCCCATGTGATGACATTGGGCCCATTTGTATAATCTAGGATATTCCCCCTATCTCTCTTAATAAGGTCAGTTGATTAGTAACTGTAAATCCCTTTTCAAAGTCCCTTCACAGAAATACCTAGATTATTATTTGATTGAATAACCAAGGGGCAGAAATCTCAAGAGGAATCTGTAGATTTCTGTGTACGAAAAATGAAGCAGGGGGGAGCAGCTCTGAAGTCAATGAACTCATACCAATGAGATGTCATGGTTTCCTCAAATAAGGTGGTAGCATTGAGGATGGAGAGAAATGCAAAGGTGCAAATGATATTTAGGTTCCTGGGTGTAGAACAAAGCAATTAGTTGAATGTGAGGCATCAAAAATAAAGCCATATTCTGGTTTGGGATTTGGATGTATGATGGTTACATTCTTTGATATAACAAACATATTACAAAAAATTTAGCAAAGAGCTTTGACTTCAGATGAAACCCACTGAGTTTGTGAAGTCTACTGATCATCCAAGTGGAAATATCCAAGTAGGGAGATGCATATATGGCTTTGGTACTCAGGAAAAGGGACGTCTTCTGGGAACACAAGTTTGAGAATGATTAGTATATACATATAATTTGAAACATTATAGCAAATAAAATGTCCCATAAAAATTTACATATATATTGAGTGTTATATATTAAATATTGATTTCATATATTTATGTAAATACATGAAGATTTATACATATATATGTTTGTAAATATATTTATACATGTATGCATCTAAATATATAAAATTGATAGCATAAGGATTGTGAAGAGGTGTCTAGAATTTGAGTGGAAGAGTTGTTACCTTTAAACATCAGGAGGAAGACTTCCCTAACTGTAATGGGGGTAGGCAAAAAAAATAAATAAATAAAAAAAGAAAGAAAAGCCCATGGGTGCAGGTAACTTACTACGTCTTGGGTAAGGAAATCAAAGAAATTATTTTATGGTGGGATTCTGTCTTCTCTGGGTATTAGAAATCAAGATTAGGAGGTGATATCAAGTATTCAATTCAGATTAAGACAGAACAAGTAAAAAGATGATAAGAAACTGTTCAAAGAATTAATTGGACTTGGTGGTACTGTGGTCTGAGATGAAGGAGACTGACATTCACATTTAAACACCAGATAGGTGCTCATTAAATTCTTAGAAATATTTTGATGGATGTTTGCATATCATATGATTGCTTAGAAACCAAAATGGTCTCATAAATAAAATGAGACTTCATAGCCTGGCATTCAATGACCATCATTTCACAGTACTCATTTTTGTATTTCAATTTTGAAAAGATGCACACAAAAAACATAATGTTCCCATGGACAAGTTTGTACCAAAGACATGTTCTGTTTAGGCTGTGTTCTTTTTTTAGATATTATGTCCTTAACAACAGAAACCATAACAACAACTCAAATTTCTTGAGTATTTACTGTGGACCAGGCACAGGTTTTCCCGTCTACTTCCTACAGCTCAATTATCAGTTGCAGGCTGTTAATGTCTATTAGAAAACCAATATTTTTTAAAAATTTCTCACATGAAGTTTACTTTAATGCTTATGAATAGACTAGTGTTTGCAATATGGTAGGTGTTCATTAAATATTTGTTTAATGAAAAAAACACTGTAATTAGTTCAGTTCCATTTTTAAATAAGCATGCCTTAATATTTAAAGTTAGAAAACTGTCATTTCTTTTACTTGGCCAATTTAAGGTTATTTGATTTTTACACTTAATTTTAAAAATATCATTAGAATTTATTTTAGTGCCAAGTAGGAATCATAACTGACTTTTCTTCCAATTGATTACCAATAACCCATACTATTGATTATATCCCTCATTTTCTAACGGTTTTTATAGAAACTAATATTCCTTAATCATTCCCATTATTAAAGCATTCTAAATATGCGTTTGTTTACTTTTTTAAACACCAAATTTGTGTGTGTGTGTGTGAGTGTGTGTGTGTGTGTGTGTTTGTTTATAAGAATGTTATGGACATGGTATGATACTACTGATCCCATAATGAAAGTAAACATGCTAGAGGTATAAAGATATCACCACTGATATGTTTGAGTCACATGAAAAGAAATATGGATTTTAGGAGAAATAAAAAATTGAGCAGAGTTAGAGGACTCATGGTGGGCAAAAATATGCATTCCTTTGGCCTTTACTGAAAAGATGTTAAACATCCAGGACATATGGAGAGTGGAGGAAAATAGGACCTGACCTACGGGCTTTGGCAAGAAATTAAATATGGATGATATAAAAAATTTCCATTGGGGAAATATACATATATGTGTATATAAAATCTGTCATTTTATATTAAAGGGCTTTATTTTTATATATAAAATATTCATATATAGTATTATATACTATGTGATTTCTTTGCTTTCCTTCAACATGTGTCAAAGTAACAAAGTATCGTTATTAGTTTTTTAATGCTGATTTATCTCAACTATGCTTAAACGTTAAAATTGATAATGGCAATAATATTGATAATTAAGGAAAGAAAAACCCATGTTGACGACAATCAAGAAGAATTAGAATATGTGATCTAGTTCATTTTAAGCACCTGGAGAGTCTGTTGTCAAGGTTCAAATTTTGGTGTGTGATTGTAAATAATGAATTCAATTCCCTTAAGCAACAATTCTCAACTATGGTGGAATAGCATACTTAGTTGGGGAGCTTTTCAAAAATCCCAGCGGCCAGACCACACCCCAGAAGACCAATTAAATTGGAATCTTTGGTGTTGGAATCCAGACATCAGTACTTTTTAAAGCTCCCTGTGTGAATACAATGTATAGCTAAGGCTGAGAAACATTGCTTTGGAGAGATATTATACTTACTTTATTGACTTGTACATGTGTGTATGCATGTACATGTTTGTGTATGTATGTATGTGTTAATTTCTTGATTTTTTTGTTCCACTAATTTGTTTTCTGTATCATATTTAATTATTGTTGATTTATGCACATGCTAATATAATTTAGAAGTAGACATTTTCATCTTTTACTGAGTATTTTTAATATTTTTCCTTTATTTGGTTTTTATAAAAGTAAAGTTATTTTATATTAAATAATATATATAATATTATATATTCTTGAATTTTGATATGTCATTTACTGTTAAAATGGATGCTATTTATTTCCTACTTTTTTTTTTTATTTTTTATTCCTAACATGGAGAGAAATGCATTGTCCTCGAATCAGGTAATTTTATTTAAATCATCCTAAGTTTTGGAGATTTCTACTTGATTTATTTTAATTTCTATCATATATATAGATAAAAATATGTGGGTTGATTTTATTTTTTGAATACTTTGGTGACATTGCACTTGAAGCCCTTAGCTCAGGGGTAGAAATGTGACATTTTAAACATTTTCAAACGGAAAGAATTTTAAAAATCCTCTAGTCCAGTGTTTTTCAAATTTTTAACTATAACTCATTGTTAAAATGTATTTTACAACACATCCCAGTGTGCCCATATACACACATCCAAAATAAAGTTTCACAATGCATCATTTTCCTTTCATATGTGTGAAGCCTTATGATATGTTTTCTTCTAATTTATTCTAACTCATTTTTAAACATTTGTCAAAATAAACAAAATAGTTTTTACAACCCATCAAGTGTTGAGACATGTCTGAAGACCAATGCTAGTCCAACACTCTCATTTTATAGATGACCTGAGAACCACAGCCATTAAGGAACCTAACCAAGGTCATACAATGGGATAGTGTTAGCATTTTGTTCAGTGGCCAGACCTACAAACCAAAGTTTATCACCTCAGTGATTCTGAAACTTGGTTGTTTAGCAATTTCACCTCAAGAAGGTGTTGACATGGAAATTTCCAGGCGCCTCCCCTTGGAAATGCTGAGTAAGCTAATTTTTCCTAAATATAATATTGTTTATTATTTTACTTTAATGTGAACCTAAGCTAACAAAGGTTTATTAGAAAAATCGAACCTCCAAACAGACAACCAGACTAGGTAGTTTTTTCCATGCTTTGTATTAAGATTTCTCCCACTAGTTGATAATCTCTCTGCATGATTTTCGAGTGCCTAAGTTTATACTAAGTGTAAGTAAAAATAGCTCTAATTTCTAATTGAAAAGTATTTATTAAGAAAGAACAAAACAAAAAGTATATATTACAGTATACTTAAGTATATTATAAATACATATTGTTCTTTCTAAAATAGGCTCCCAGGGAATGAAATACAGGCATCTGATCCTTCACTGTAAACTTCTAAAAAAAGGAACTATAATTTTTTTTCTATATTCTTACAGTATAGAACAAAGCTTACTACCTCATGGGAAATTGTGTCCAAATGTCTTGCATCTTTTGGTATAAACTTTCTGGGGGCATTCTCTGAACATGATTTGTGGGTGTATATATTTATTATACATATATGTATACACATAGATATAAAGGGTGTGTATATATATATATACACACACACACACACTTATTTATAAATTATATACATGTGCTACTGCTTCAATATATTGCATATATTATGCAACATCTACTCAAAAGAGAAATTGGGAAAGGTTAAGGTAAAAACATGAATAAAAACAGAATTTGTTTTCTAATCCCCTGATGGATGATTCTGTATGCCCAGTTTTAGAGGTCAATGACTAGGAGAATATTTCTCAAATGTTTCTGATCAGTATTTATTAAAAGCACATATATCAGGGTCTCATCCCAGTGTTATTGGATTAGAATCACTATAATTACTGACTAATACTCTAACCTTTGATAAGTGTTTTAATTGTAAGTTTCTACAGGAAGTTCTCATGAATTGTGGTAAGAAACATCTACAGGGACACTATCAATCTCTCCTTACTCATATCAATTTAGTAGATGTGAGAATAGCTCAGGAATCAGCATTTTATACAGTTGCCATGGATTTAGGCAATATTTGATTTACAATCTGGGAAACACTGACATAGAATATATGTAACACACGCACATTGACTGACAGGTTGATTGACTTCATGTGTGCACTTTTTCCCAAGTTTTGAAATGTAACTACTTCCCAGCTAGTGTTCAACAATCTTCTTTTCCCCTTGAATTGCTAAGATGTCATGCTTTCAAGTTATACAATATACAAGTTATACAATAACTTGCTTTAAAGTTATACAATATATATGTTTGCTGATTGTTTTCCACTCAATTTAGAAAATTTAACTAGGGTACTGCTGAATGTTAATCACAGAAATTTGGCATTTAACTTATGTTTTAAAGATTTACTTTTTCATTCAGACAGTCATATTTTGTTGGAATAAATACATTTTGGCACTAAAATGCTGGTTACATGGAAAACATAGATTTTGGAATAATTAATTCCAAGCTTTACATTATTATATTTTTTTCTTCAAGAAGGGCAATAGAATGTGCATATATTATCTAACTCATTTTCTCATATATATGTGTGTATATATAGACCTCCAAACACACACACCCGTACCCACACACATATATTGTAACGTGTGTTGACACATTCAACCAATTAAAAATTTCATTTAGTTTTAATTTTGAGAGTATTGAACAAGGAATTTTATATGACTACATATTAAATCTATAAGCACATTGCCTTGGTGAGATCTCAGTAAAATTAATTATGGAATATATCAATAACATAAGCTTTCCAGATTTCTAGTCAGCTCTTCTATTTATTGAACTAAGTGGGACTATTTAAATAGGATTTGTTTTTAATTTTGCTTTGTTGAGGATTTGGGTCTTGTACCCCATGTCCAGCAGTGAAGAATATGACATTCTGAAAGAGGATAATTTTTTTCTTTATATGCAGTTGAAGTCTGAATGAGAATTATGAATATAAAATTGCCACAAAATGCATGGGCAACCTCAGTAATCTTGCTTAGAATTCTTGGCAAAATACTACCATAAAAAATGTTCTACAAGGTTTGCTAATGTCAAATTTTATAAATCAATAATCCATAGTAGCAAAAGGAATTTTAGGGAAACTTCTCTTTTAGGAAAGTTCTGCCTTTAGGCAACACTGTCCAAACATAAATCAATTTCCAACTCTATTTAAATTTTTTTTAAATCCCTCTACAATATTCAGAGGGAATTCTGTGTGCTTCTTGAGTATCTGTTTCTGGTATATCATGCCAGTTGAGTGATTTTTGGTTTATTTTTGCCAAAAACAAAACCAGCTATTGCTTAGCAGCATTCAGTATTCAGTCAGGTAGCTAACACTAGGAGTCAGGTAGCTATTAGTATTACTCATTTAACAGAAGTCAAGTTAGGTGGATGACTGCACTAATTTGTTAATAGGATGGAAGACTTCATAACCATTATCTCCCATATGTTGTATTTAGCAAAAAGCTCCATATTTGACATTTAATTAGTTTGAATTACATAACTGACTGATCAAATAATTAATTTCCTGATCACATGAGTAAATAAGGCAAATGGGACTCACCCTCATGAATCCATGTTGGTTGCTAGGTTTGTTCCCTTTACCAGACAGCTTTAGTGCCTTCTATATTTCTTAGTCTTGTATTTGAGCCACCATGTAGTCAGTGAGTCTAATGGTAATTTCTTTTATGTTCTCTTCCAGAAGTTGATACCAAGAATTGCCTTGCTAATAAGTGATATAACTTTTTAAAAGGAAAGAGTTACCTGTTTAGGCAATTTTTAACACATCTCTTTACCTGCTAGAATGTATGTTAGGCCTATTGTGATTATGGAACATTCCTGAAGAATATTAAAGCTATAATGTTTGCTACAAAGGATTCCATCAATTTCCAGGGGGGTTAGTGAAACTTGTATTTACTCTTCTAAGACACCTACTTCATAAGTTTGTAGAAGCTGTTGAATATATTTCTTGCGTAAATATAATTCAACCACATTCTCCAAAGAATAAAATATTTAAAAGACTAGTTATTATTCAGCATTTTCCACTATGGGGCAAATAGTTTCAATTTTGAGCATTTCATTATATAGAAGATTTTTTTAATCCCAGATTAAGAATAGCAAAGAAAACAAGAAAAACTTTACAAAAGAATGAAATTGAGGAACCATAGGAAGCAGGTTTGAAAATATGTTGTACCATTGATCAAGAGAATAAAACAATAGTTTTTATTGTTTATTGTGAGGACAGCAGAGCTGTCCTCACCGATACTGAATTAAATGAATGTGCCCTTTACTTACTAAGAACACAATTGCTGCAGTCTCTGATGGCTGCCTTCAAACATATTTCTGGCTTAAAATCTACCTGGCACTCACACTTGAATATAATGGTAATTATTAACATTTATTGGACATGCACTACATTCTAGGTACTATGCTAAGTGTTTTAAATAGTTACTGATCATTATTATAAATGTCAGCAACTTTGTGAGGTAGAGCTATTATCATTTACATTTTACATATGAGGAAACAGAAGTTTGGAAAATAAAGTAGCTTTGTCAACTTGTAGTCAGCAGATCAAGGATTTAAGACATTTCTTTATGATTCCAAAATCCACCTTATTAATAACTTTCCTATTTATTCATTTGTTCCACTGCTGGAAAAAGATTTGTTGAGGGCCTATTCCTGCCAAGCCCTGGGCTAGACACTGGAGGCAGAGAAGCAAACAAGATAATATTCCCACCCTCATGGACTAATTAATTATGCACTATGTGCTTAATAGATACTTGTTAAATCATGTAAGTTAATATGTTGAATCTTGCAAGGAACTTCCTGTCTTCAATAAGTGCAACATTTTTCATGTATTTTTTTTCATTAATTTCCCTAGGTCTCTGGTCCCATGGAATATGGATGGAATAGGCATATTCTCCTTGCTTATGACTTTGGGAATTTTTGAAATAATGTTTTGTCCTAAGGTATGTTAAATAAGTAAACATATAAAACAACACCTGAATAGTTCTTGTATTTTGAAATCTGACACTTTTCCCCACTCCTCAATGCCTGGTTTTGAAAGTATCAGTTAACTTTCAGTGACTAGAAATACTCAAAACATTCCAAATTGGGATTCCTCTGTACAATGTCCTCTTGATGTGTTTGCTCTGATCACTGGATTGTATTTACCCCTTCCACTCTCTTGTAACAGTATTAAATGGTGGCTGTCTCAATGATGAACAGATTTAATGTGCTCATTCTCAAATCTCATGCTTTATTCTTATCCTTAGTCATTCACCGTCTTCCTCTGATATTATAATACCTCCTAAATACTTCAGAAAGCCGTCCCTGCTTCCTGTTACCCTTACCAATGCCCTAGTTCAGGCAGACATCTTCTTTCACCTGACTATTTCAGGGGCCTTCTAACTGATCTCCCTGCCTCTAATTTTACACTTCACACAGCACCCTTATCCCAGCCACTGTGTTACCTAGAATGCAACTAGGGTGGATTAAAGTGAAAATCTATCATAGCATTTCCATTACACAATATTCCAACTTTTATAATAATTTATTGCATTATACGGAGATAATTGTATTCCCAAATCATTACAAGCGTCTTTAACTGAGGATGAATCTTTCATTTGTCTACATAGTCTAACACTTAGTAATGCCTGAATTATAGTGATATTCAACAAATGCTTGTTGAACTGAACTGAAATTAATATGCATTGATTTTGCAGAGAGAAGAGAAATAATTATTATTTGGCTTATGCTTGTCTTCCTTTCACCCATTTACAAGATATTTTTCAAGTGCCCACTATTACCAGGCTCTTGGTGGTTGGGTTCCAATAAAACAAAAAATCTCTGCCCTATTGGAATTGAGTTTTATAGTGAAGAATTAAAAATAATAATGAAATATGAGATAAATAGATTATCTAATATATGATTAGATTTTAAGTCCTATGGAGAAAATAAATAAAAGTAGAGCAAGGTAAGTATGATTCAGAATGCCGGAAGGGGAAGCTAGGGCAGGTTGAAATATTAAGCAGGGAGGACTGAGTAGCTCTCATTGAGAAAGTGATATTTTGACAAACACTTGAAGTAAATGAAGAAGTGAGCCAAGCAGATATCCTAGGAAAAATCTTTCCAGGTAGAGAAAAGAGCTAAAGCACAGTTGTCTCATATGTAATATGATATATGATTTTCATCAGCTTACGAGCTAAGATACAAGTCTAATCTCCTCTGATAGCCTTAAAAAATGGAATACTTCAGGATATGACTACCAGATTTGTGCTGTAGTGTATGGCTATTGGGTTGTATGTGCTTTTCATTCATACTGGTTTCTGTTTCTAATCAGTTCTAAGTACTTGAAGAAAGAATGTACCAGGAAGTGACTGTTATAGGAGGAGGGAGAAAAAGCTGTGAGTTACTCAACGGAAGTGAGTTACAGGCAGGCCAAGGCCACAGAGGGGCCAGAGGACAAAGTTCTGGTTGAGTGCAGAGTGGCCTGAAGTACCGTGTGCAAGTTGATGTGGAAAAGCCAGGCTTTAGTAGAAGAGGTAGCTCTCAGGCAAACAGCAGGGCTTCTGACTGTTTAATGAGACAGAAGGTCAGGTATTAGGAATAGTAGGAGAGAGAAACCAAAGAGGTAAGATTTTTCTCTAAGTCATATCAAGCCAAGAAATAATTAGACTCAACAAATTTTAGTTTCCCGTGAACAGAAGCTTAATTAAGGATTTACAAACTAGTAAAACACATGCAAATTGTGGGAACAATGAATAAGACCTCCTCAGACTGAGAGGCAAGCATTTATGTGCTTGGAACATTTTAGAGACTACTTTTCTTAATCAAGAAAATCAAGAACAAATCTTTTATTTTTTTTCTTTCCTACATACTTATTTTGCTTTTATAGTGGATGAAAGAGTTTTATCTTAACTCCTTAAAAACTGACAGTGCCTTTTAGAAGAATTTTCACACATAAAATGTTTAAGAAATTATGAACATCATAAAGAGTACCTGCTCCTTTTTTTTGCCATTTTACAAAGAAACATAGACATCCAGAACATTCAGAGGAAAAATTATGACTGTCTTTGTAAGGGTACCTTTTTACTCTTTTTTTCTTCTTTACTGCTTAATTTTCTCTGTCTTCCTTTTATTTCTTTATTCAACTGAGTGTTCAGGAAATTCTTTGATAATAGTTTTTATTTTTTTAGTTATGCAGAATATTTTGGGTTATCCAGTTAGGGTGGAGAACAATGGTGAAACCAATAGTTTATCAGATGGGCAAATCACATTTACAACTAAAGTGGAGTGTGTGTGTGTGTGTGTTGGAGGTGAAATTTTCAAATCAATGAAAGAGAAACCTTGTCCCTACTGATGAGCTCATAGACAGATACTGCCAGGAAGGACATAGTATATAAAGGAAAGTAGCTAACAAAAGGGAATGGATGACAAGGAGAACACAGAGAAATAAACGAAGAATCAGAGTAGAACATGATCTCAGAAAACTTGAAAAAGGACAAGTTTAATGACTGTGTGGTCAATGCTGGTTAAATGTTGCTGAATGACAAAATAGGAGATGAACTGAGGAGAGGTTCCTTGAATTCAGTTATTAGAACATCATGACTGAGCACAAAACAATGGGGAAAGAGGAAACAATTGGAGATGAGGTCACGAGTGCAGTAAGCAAATGCTAGGTTTTCAAGAGTTTAGCAAGAAAGAAAAGGCAGAAGAAAGGACTTATATAACTGAAAAGTAGTATGGGCAAAGGGAATGACCTATTAAGAATAAAAAGACTTATTTTGTTTTGTTTTGGTGAGGTTAAGGTAGATGAAGAACATGCACTTAAATGCCTAAAGAGAAAGATGGGACAATTATGAAATAATTATATGACAATAACCATTTTACAGTTCACATTAAGCACTTATTAAAAAATAGTCTTTATTTGTACCATTGCTTTACAAGTTTCATTTTGCCTTCCCAAGTGTAATGTAAACTACATACTACAGGGACAAGGTTTAATACTTTTCTTGCAGCCACTCTAACACCACACACCATGCTCAGTATAAAAGAAATATGAAGAAACTACCTCCTTTTTGAATCATGAAAATATGATTCAAAGTATAGCATCTACTTTATTAAGATTTCATTGTGAATGTTGTTATAGTCTGTTCTAAAGGGTGAGCCAAGTATTTATCAGGATAAGTATCAATTACCCAAAATTTGTGGCAGGCTTTGCAGAAGTACTTTTGTATAAGTACTTGAGTCCTGACAGAAGTCATTACTTCCACATGAGTGTATTAACAACTTATATATCAAGTGCTGTTCTGCACACTGTATAGATAGCAGTAAACAAAATAGACCATTTATCTGTTCTCATAGAGATTATATTCTAACAGAATTACAGTGGCTTTCTGAAGAGGAGCACCACAGCTTCAACAGTAAAACAAAAAATATATTATCACAACTGAGCTAACAAAATGGTAGAGCAGGCATCCATGGTGGTTCTTACTCTGCTTTGTAGAGCAAAGCCTCAGGCAACTAGAAATGTTCAGACTTCAGTGAAATGTTTTAGAAACAAAAACTTCAGAAGAATGTTGTAGATATCTGACCCATTTAGTAGGGGTAAACTGTCATGTCTTTCACTGCCAATGGAGATCATGATGCTGGATTTTTGGTGTTCCAAGAACAGTTTGGGTTTAACCCATGAAACCCAACAGTTTTTCTCCAGTTCTTGACTGCAGGTGTTTGGTGGTTTCTGCATCCTGTTTCTTTGTACAAAAACACATTAATCTCACTAACATCTGTGTCATACATATTTTTTTCCCTAATACAACAGTGAGCAAAGTTACTTGTACCAAGCACTGCTCATCTAGCTTAGCATACGACTAAAGCTAGGATTGAAGTAAATGGTCCAGCCCAGAAAAAAGGATTGCATGACTTAGTATGTAAGGGTCTGGCTACTGGATAATGTGGGTTTTCTGGATTCCCAAATGAGACAATAGTCCATTTAGAGAATTTCAACAATCATTTCATTTACCCTATTACTTTCATTTATAAATAGAATTTAGAATTATGCAACCACCATAGGAATATTGCTTACCTGGCATTGGTCAGTCAAACATCATTTACAGTAGACAGAGAAGGGCTGGAGCTTAAAGTTGCAGTATGAGCAAAACCAGACATTAAAAGCCCTCTACCCTGGGATTGTCCTCTAGAAGTGTGAGCCAATCCTCCTGGAAGGAGTTGGAAGCACTCTGAGCATTTGCACATCTATGATTTTGTCCCAGGGGATCAAGTTTCCTAAATTCAGACAAAAATCTGTGTTAGCTAACAGAGCTTTTCTCTCTGTGACTTCAGACATGGTTAAGCCATGTAAATTAATGCAGTGAAATACAGTATAAAAGTAGAGAATCACACCCACGTGTCTTCCAAAAAATGGAAATGAATTGTCATGAGAAAAGCAATGATTTCTGAGACTGAACAGGTGCTACCTGAGTACCTAAATTGTGTCAACTCTTTACATAGGTTAGTTTACATGCTTATGTTTGAGCAAGCACTAAGGCTACTATGCACCACTATACAAATATATCATCATCATTTTTATTGAATAAATTAACTTCAACCTGAAATATATTTTTTTTATTTTTGTAGAAATCCTCTCCTAATATGAACATTATCAATCTGGGAAAAAAGTAAAAGCAAGATTATCTTGTCTTCAATCTCATTGTGGACCACTAGTGGGATTAAAGGAATTAAAAAGGTGACGCATCAGTAAAGGGTCTATAATACTCTGCAGAATTTTGCCTTAAGCTTTATTTTTATGTATTTCTATGCCCAGTTCTCAGCATTTGTATAATGAGGGGAATGTGTTAGGTATTTATATGGATTATAAAATACATCTTTCCTTCCTTTCATCCTTTATTCTTTCTTTACTTACTTAGTTCCTTCTTTCCTTACTTCCTCCCTCCCTTCCCTTTTTCCCTCAACAAATATTTGTTAAGCTGCATTATGTGCAAGACAGTCTAGAAGGAATTGACTAAATTATTATTTTTGTGTTTTGAGAATTTTATGGTCTGGGTAGTGAAGTTTTGTGTATGTCAAAGATTCATGTTCAGTGGTTTACTCCCCTGTGCAAAGCTTAATTCATTTGCCTCAAGAGCAAGAGCCAACACATTGGTTTACAGCTGCCAACTTGATCACATTTTCTTGCTAAAAAGTACCTTTAAAAATTAAAATATGTAAATTACATAATGATTGTTTATATAATCTAATATGTTTAAGTTTAATGGTGAGAAATAAACTCATTTATTTTTCATGATCTGATTCAATGGTCTACACAAACTTTTTTGTCCTTAGGGTTATGGTGCCCTGTGTATAAGACCAGGAAACGTAAAAACATGGTATAAATTTGTTATATTACTTTCCTTAGGTTGCCATAATAAATTGCTAGAAAGTTGATGGCTTAGAGCAACAGAAATTTATTCTCTCAAAGGTCTGCAGGCAGCAATCCAAAATCAAGATCTGGGCAGGACAATGCTCCCTCCAGAGTCTCCAGGTGAAAATTCTACCTGTGTCTTGCAGCTTTTGGTGGCTGCAGTAATTTCTTGGTTTGTGGCACCATGACTCTAATTTCTACTTTTGTAATCATGTGGCCTTCTTCCTTGTGTCCCTGTGTATCCTTTTTCTGTCTCATATAAGATCACCCTCATCGGATTTAGGGCCCAGGCTAAGTTTATGATCTCGTTGCAGTCCTTGCCTTAATTGTATCTGCAAGAACCCCATTTCTAAACACGATCCCCTTATGGGGTTGCAGGGAGACATGAATTGAGTGGACGATATTTAACACACTTCATATGTTAATCTGAAAAATGAGAGTTTTAGAATCGTCACAAGATTTGACAGTGTGATACATCACTATGATCTCTCTTCAGGAATGAAGGAATATTGAGTGTGCAGTTGGTAGGCAACCTTCAAATATCAGTATTCCTTTTTAGGGACAGTCTCAGCTGAAAAGGACCACCTTACCCAAGATTCCCTGGAAAGTCTGCATCCAATGACTGCTTAAAGTGGAGGGGAAGGAATATAAATACCCAACCCCTTTTCCCCTACTCAGTATAGTTCTTCAAGGGACATAATGTCTTCAGCTCTCTATGCAAGATTGGCCTAGATTTCCACGGTGACTGCATTGCATCTCGACATCTCCATCTGCCTAGTGCTGCACTGTCTCTTTCCTTCCCTTCCCTTCCCTTGCCAGCACCCCCACGCACATACCCACACGCAAGGGCATTCACATATAAACCTCCTGTATACTAACCTTTGCCAAAGATTGTAACTCCTGGGGAACTCAAAAGCTATAAAAATATGGATACAACCTACATGAATGTTTCATAAAATAATACTAGCTTCTATCATCTGTGATACCCTATGATATATTTTGTTCTATTCCTTTCTATTTGATTCTATTCAATCCTAATATATTCCATTCCATCCTATTTCATTGTCTATTCCGTTGACTAGAATCCATGTTGAGATCAGCTTAATGGACACTGTCAGCCACAGTTTAAAAAGATTGTTTTTTCATGTTTTCTCTGAAATTAAACCACAAAGTTATATTTATTCCATAGCGACAAATCTTTCATTTACAAGTACATTAAAAATAGTCTTATAGACCACGCAAATGATAACTTGGGTTACTTTTAGCAAAATATCATTACCATTTCTAGAAATGAATATAAACATGCATGTTAAAAAGTGTAACTAATTACTCACCAGATTTTACTTAATAAAAATGATTCTTATTTAAAATATTTGGCATGACTCATCTTAAGGAAGTCAAGATAGTTTGATTCAATTAACCAGTTAACAAACAGACAAGCAAACTGACATGTATTTCTTAACCTACATCAAAATTTGGCCTGGCACTTTTAAGTTTTCAAGGTAGTGATCCACAACACATTCCCTAGTGGTAGCAGATCTTTGATATCTTTCTGCCCTCTACCTTGTAGGTTTTTAAAGCAAATCCCACACACCCCCAAATTATGTTAAAACTGAATTTTCAAAATCATGTTAAGTTCCCCATATCCCTGTTATTACACAAATCTTTTTCTTCTTACTCTATTGTTTAAATAATAATAATAACAACAATAAACATTGCTTTGATATGGTTGTTAATTTTTAGAATTAAATATTTGAAAAAAAAATCTAGGCATTGTATAGTGGGAAAAAACTCTAGTCTTAGACTCAAATGTTCTGGGTTTGAATTACATTGTTTAATATTTAAAAACACTAAATGTTGGGTACTTTATATCCTCACTTTAAAAATGGTGATTGTCTTAGTCTGTTCCTGCTGTTATAATAAAATACCACAAGCTGCATAATTTATAAACTAACATAAATTTATTTCTCACAGTTCTGAAGGCTGGGAAGTCCAGGATCAAGGCTCTGGCAGGTTCCGTGTTTGGTGAAGGCCCACTCTCTACCACCAAGATGGCACCTGGAGATGGCTCCTTAGTGTTGCATCCTCACATGGTGGAAGGCAGAAGGTCAAACGGGATGAACACTGTGTGAAGCATCTTTTATAAGGGCATTAATCCCATTCACAAAGCTGACACCTTCATGACCTAATCACCTCTTAAAGACCCCACTGCTTAATGCTGTTGCACTGATGATTAAGTTTCAACATGTGAATTTTGTAGGGACACATTCACACCATGGAAGTGATAATAAAACTGACAAGAGTATTTCAAAGTAGACAGAAAGCAAAAACAATGTTTTAAGAGAATTTTGTGGAAAGTAATTTCCAGAATACTAGCAACTTAATATGAGCTTGATAGTAGTCTTAAAATCAAATTAAGAAAAAATCAAAGTTGATCTTAAGTGCATATTGAAGTTGATATTTTAGTACTTCTTACTGAAATATTTCAGGGTTATGTCTATGATGTGGATTTTGGAAAACTATCTTCTTTCCACATTAAATACCGCTGTACATATGCAGGATATGCTATTAGGACTTCAAGGGACAAAAATATAAGTTAGATATCTTCTTGGGCTATAAAAATGAGGAAAATGGAAGAGGTGAGACAATTATCAACATGAGTTTGGTACAATTAACAACGGGGATGTTTTTGTAGGAGATATATATTTCAGACTTCAGAAATAACATGAAATCAGATGTTAAAAATTCTCTTAAAAGAAAATTGACCACTACAGATCTATTAGAATGGCAAAAATTCCAAACAATGAAAAAAACCAATTCTGATGAGGTGTAAAGCATCAAGAACTCTCCCTTATTGCACATGGGAATGCAAACTAGCACAGCCACTTTTGAAGACAGTTTTGCAGTTTCTTACAAAACTAAACATACTCTTACCATAGGGTCTTTGATATTGCATTCCTGGGTATTTACGGAAAAGAGTCAAAAATTTATGTTTGCACAAAAACCTGCACACAGAAATTTATAGAATTTTTATTCATAAGCCAAAACTTGGAAACAACCAAGATGTCATTCAGTAGGTGAGTGAATAAATAAACTATGGTATATCCAGACAATGAAATAGTATTCAGATCTTAAAAGAATGTATAGTGGTGAAGTCAGGACTTTAAAGTACTCGTCACCAGAATAGTATACATTGTACCTGATAGGTAATTTTTGATCCCTCACCTCCCTCCCACCCTGCCCCTTTCTGAGTCTCCAAAATCTATTATACCATTCTGTATGACCATGTATACCCATTGCTTAGCTTCCACTTATGAGTAAGTTCATGCAGTATTTGTTTTTCTGTTCCTGAGATACTTCATTTAAGACTATGGCTTCCAGTTCCATCCAAGTTGTGTGAAAGACATTATTTCATTCTTTTTTGTGGCTGAATTGTACTCCATGGTGTGTGTGTGTGTGTGTGTATGAGTGTGTGTATCACATTTTCTTCATCCACTCATCAGTTGATGGTCACTTAGGTTGATTCCATATCTTTGCATTTTGAATTGTGCTGCAATAAACATACAAGTGCATATGTGCATGTGTGGGATGGCAGGGGGTATATAGAAACTCAGTATTTTATGCTCAATTTTATTGTGTACCTTAAACTTCTCCAAAAATTAAAGTCTACTAAAATAAAAACTTATCACAGATATCAAATAAACTTTCTGTAACAAATCCCAGATAGTTTCAATGAAACTAAATGTTGTCTTTTAAAAAAAAGTTATTATAGAGTTAAATATCAAAGAATTATATTCAGTTATTCTTACTGTTGAATGAAGTAAATTTGACATATTAAAATGATCATAAAGCACTAATCATGGATACCAGCAAATATTATTTTATTAATATAAATTTATGTATCACATTATTATTTATGTAATGATAAAAATCTTAAAATTTCCTTAATATCCAACAACAGAGTATGCCTTAAATAAAAAATGATTTGTACCACATAGTATTTTATTCTACAATCATTAAAATGGGGATGTAAAACAGAATTATTGAAGGAACGAGTGAAAAACCACAGAAGTTAATTAATTTTTGATTACCTCAAATGGCATGTATGTATTTGTCGATCAGCATTTAGAAAAAATTTCCCTTCTCGGCTTTCAAGAGACTAAGGGAAAAACCCAAAACTATATTGGAAATAGTTTTTCTGGTAAGGTCCCTTTAAATAAAATGAAGCAATAGTCAAAATTAAGCATTAATAAGCTTTCTGTCACAAACAATCCATGAGCAACAAAGAAAAAAGAGTTGTAGAAAGAGTTGAACAGTTGAATAGGGTGTTTGTATATGTCTGTGTATTTTACTGGATGCAAAATAATGAGAACACACACACACACACACACACATATAAAATTGGGGATTGAAAGATCCAAAATTCACTGTAAATGAAAAAATGGAAACATTAAAGTCACAGACTGGTTCACCCAAAACATTTAGAAAAGAAAAGAAATCTTAACTAAATGTCCGCCAAACCAGTGGCTGAAAATATTGAAACTCTAAATTAGATTGGATAAGAACAAAAATAACAAAGTCTACACACAACATTTCTTTTGCCATTAGAAATTCTTCTTTTAAATTTCCACTTTAATTGGAAATCTTGATTGAACAAGCTTTATTTCAAATTATAGGGTATAATGAATGACTAAAATTACAAAAGGTTGCAATAGCTGGCCAGATGTCACATATTCCAAATAAGCTGCAAAGTACAATGGGATCAAAATCAATTCCAACTCTTGTTTTATTTCCTAGCTTGATTATATGACATAAAACATTAGGTTCATGTTCTTATGCTGCATGTTAATATTTGATATGTTTCCTTCTTGCTAGATTCATCCTATAGACTCCTGAGTCTCCCTTCCCCCCACCACAGATAGAAAATGAAATCAAATATTGTTTTCCAGATTTGTGAGTTTATGTATCAACTCATAGTAAAATCATAATAGTCTAATGTGGAGGAAGAAGAGAAATAACAACCCAGGAACCATAAGGCAACAAAAAACAATGCATTAATATATTATTTTGTTTTAATATTCATCAAATACTTTAGCAGCCTTCAAAATGACAATTATACTTCTCCACTTCTGATAACAACATAATTTCCAGAACAACCATCTGGAGCCTGGGAGGAAACTGTTTTTCTGATTTAAGGACAAAGTTGCCTCCACCCCTCAATAAGTAGCACAGGGCACTAGCTATTGTGGCTACAGAATCATTAAAATAATACAAACTAATGATAACACAAAACCACACACCAAACAGCAACAATGTAAAGCAACACAAAGTCTACACCAAGGCATTCCTCAAGCCCAGGATTCTGGCTACTCTGAATTCCAAGTATTAAGCCTGTGTGATATCTGTTGTCCCAGTACAATGTTCAAGCTGTGACAGTGACCCTTTCTTGTTACTCAAAGCAGAGACACAGAGATCAGAAAGGTCATAGTGCTCTGATAAACTCCTCTGAGAAAGCAGCACGTATGTCCAAGATTTCAATTCTCTTGAAATCAATAAACTTCCAAATATCTCTAGGAAGCCATGCCTCTTGTGAGGCAGATTGTTCTTTCCAGATGTACAGCTGCCTTACCTTGGCTGCTTCAGCATTTAGCGGTCGATTAACTGTTACAAGAACTGATTCCCCTAAGGAAGTGGGTCCTTATCTTTCCAGCCCAGGAAGCTGAGGGATGGTGAACAGAGAGGGGGGAAAGTCAGTGAAGGAACTTGGTAGTATAGCACACAGGGGAAGAGGAGATTGATATAGTATATAAATGGTATGTGGTTGACTGCCCGCTTCTTTTCCTTCCTATTCTGTGCTCACATCTCGATATTTTACACCCTCATTTATTCAACTTTTTTTCCTGTAATGTGAAAACACTACAAGCTGAGCTAAAATCCTCCATGATAGCAAAAGCAGTAACATCATCTGCAAAACAAAAGCTTCCCCCCAGATACATTAAAAGCTAGGCAGAAATTGGTTAATATTTCTCCAGAAGCTATTTTGCTCAATACTGCTTTGCTCAACATTGTGGACTCTCCCTTGGGAGGTCATAACGCTTATTGTAAGTACATTTGCGCTCCATGAAATCATAGTCAACTGAGCTAGCTATAAATCAATTAGTACTTTGCGTGAGCTGTGTCTTATTTCAAATATAAAATCAGCAAAATCCACAGGTTTAAAGAGTGCATTTAAAATATATTAACACTATTTTCAGAACAAAATATTTATGCTTTAGAAAAGTGCTGCACTGAAAGTTTACAAAGAAAAATATTTTTTCCCCAAAGAATTAAATCTATTCAGACTTCCATGAGGTGGAAGTAATTGCTGTAAGTTAAAAGTTTATTTTTCTTTTCTTTTCTTTTCTTTTTTATCTTGTTCAAAAATTTTACTTAACATGCACTTTTCCCAGCTACCATCTACTCACCCATCAGGAAGTAGGATAAAAAGTAGACTCAGGCACTACAGTGCGTTTCCTAACTCAAACAAAAATCAGTTTTAGATTTATAATATAGAAAAAAAGGTGAGGTGAGTCAAAGTTTTAAAGGAGGACTGATCTCTGCACTTTTTTCTTAATGTCTGGGTTATTTTATCAAATACTGAGTCAAGATACTAGGTAGTAGTTAAATTCAGAAATTCTGGAGCCAGACTGCCTAGGTTTACATCTTCTTTCCATCATCTATTTCCCAAGTAATCTTGGAAAAGTTTGCTTGATTTCTTTCTGTCTAGCTAATTCAACTCTATAAATGAGATGATAATAGTTAACTAAATTCGTAGACATTATCAGAATTAAATGATGACACACATACACACATAGCAATTAGAATTTCTCTTGGTAATATAGACAACAGATGGATAGATAGATAGTATAATGAATGTGTTAGCTATAGTTCCTAAACTCATTGGGCACAGTATTTTTCCCACCAAACTTTGAGATTATTTTCAAAACTGAACATATATTGTTTATAGGTCCAACCTGTTGCCATAATTCTTAGCAGAAAGTTCTATGCACACATGTGTGACAAATAAACCTTCTAATCATATATGAATACCAGCACTACAGCAGACACATTATGAAGGATCTAAAACCAATATGCACAGTTCTTGGTACATAATAGACACTCAGGAAATGCTCCCTGATTTGAATTGAAGTGAGGAAAGAGTAAAAAAGATGTTTGTCATTTGAGGCTGATGTTTGACTCTATTGTAAAGATTATTCTTTCATTATTTTCACGTAGTTGAGCAACAGCTATGGATTCATCAGTTACCACAGGTAGAACTATTCCCAAGAATACAATGAATAAAAAATATGAGTGTTCATATGTGTATTTTAATTTTGCAATTAAATTCTTTTACATTAATAAGAATAGAAGTTTTATTTATAGGACAATAAGGGAGTGAAAATATCCAGAAAAATCTAGGATGGTTTACCAGATAAAATTTTACAGTTAGAGTTTGGATAAGCAGGACATTCTGAGCTTGCAAAACAGATATTAAAGTGAGAATGTATAGCAATTGAAATAACACGAAAAAAAAAACTGATTGAACCTGAGGGAGCAGAAAATATTTCATTAGGTATATCATTTGGATATCTAATACCAAGTAGAGGAAGAGAGGTTTGGAGAGATAAATAAAGACCACACAGACCACAAATGGCCTTTCACAGTATGCTTAGGAATTTGTACTCTATTTTCTAGTGTTTTGGGGTTCCTGCAAATGTTTAATATAATATAATATAATACATAACACAATATAATGTATAGAATAATCTATATGTAGAATTATATGATCTGATTTTCATTACAAAAAGACCATTCTGGTAGCTGTGGTGTAGTACTATTTCAGGGAAGAAAGGGTGAGAATCATGAGGAAATTATTTCAGTGATATTCCTTGAGTATAAATGGATGTATCAGAATGAAAATAATAAACAGACATGAGATAAGTTAACATCTTTAAAATCCTGACACATTTGCAATAAATTGAAAAACCAGTATGGCTATCATGGAGTATGCCCCCAGACAGTGACGTGTTGGTAAACTGGCTTCCTGAAAAACAGGAATAAAAATCAAAAGTGCCAAATTGCAGCATTTGCCAGTTTCTATGGTATACAATTCCCCTGAAAGCCAATTTCAAGCTACCAACATGATGTCACTAAGCACAGAGTTGGAGATACCCACAACTGGCTTTCATAAGACATTAAACAGGTGTCCCTAGCACGCCACTGATGTCAGGTCACTGGCTTACATAACTAGGTCAACTAGGATGCCATTAAAAGGGGAGATAATAGAGGAGACAAATTCTAAAGGAGAGATAAGTTGTGAATTTATTTTGAAACATGTTGAGTATAATTTGCTTAAGAAAGAACCAAATATAGATGTCCATTCTGGTGGCCATTGAGTGGATGGAACTGGTGGGGAGTAATGAGTCCTTTTTCTGTTATGGTAACCCTACTTACCAGTGATAAATACCTGACTTAAGACAACATTTGTGGGAAGGCACATATTCAAATAATATTGAAAGGACACAGGAAAGAAATGATGGATCAGAATTGCTTTATAGAAGAGAAAGAAGTCAAGGATTTTTTCAGATTTATTTCCTGGATGGCTTGTTTCTGATGGTGGCATTAACCAAAGTACAGAAATCATGGTTAGACCTGGGGGTGGAAGGATGCAAACGTGGGTATTAAAAATAATACATAAAGTTTTAGATATTTTAATTTCTGCACATCTATAATATTGGAGAGAGCCCATAAAGAGTTGTACTCAGCTGAGCATAAAAGAGTTGATCGATGTTAATAAATACAGACCAAGAGAACAATATTCCTAATGGTAAGAGGGGAGCAGATAACACTATGGAGAAAGGAAGCACAAGGATACAAGATAATTTATAGAACATTTTGGTCATGTAAGAAAGTGGTAAAAGTTGAGACCACAATATTATTCCTCTGCACCTTGGGGACAGACTCAAATATTAAAATGAAAGAAGGATTACAGGAAGGGACTGGAAACATTGGAGGAAAGAGATATGATCAAAGAAGAGCTTTATAAAGAATGTGCAATTTGTGAGATGATTTAGAAGAGGGGGAATCTAAAGTAGTAAGTCCTAAAGGATCATTTGCAGCAGCTTGGGCTTGATTAGATGAAAATTGGAAATATGACAAAACTCATGATAATTGAAAAAAAGTGAGTATTTGAGAATAACATTTTCCTTTTTATAGTGTAAAGCTACTGCTATGGAAGAAACATATTCTCTTTGCTCATCCAGATGTTCAGAAATTTAAATAGTAGACAGCAATGGCACTAGTATTTTTAAATTAATTGTGAAGCTTACAATTTTAAAAAGAGAAAAATAAGGGGAGGGAGCGACATGCAAGTCAGAAAAAAACTCATACATTAAACTCAGATCTCAGACTGCTTGGGTTGCATGCACTAGTTGGGCCAATATGCCTAACGGAGTTTATAGCTAAATAGAGTTTGGTAAGGAGAGAAAACTAAACCATGATATTGCAACTAGCTGCTTTTCCTTAAAATATTGTTCCTCTTTCCTCATTCTGGAATCATACTTACCATTTCATTTTTTTGTACAAAATATAAAAATAAAAGTGCACCAACTTTAAAATATGTGTGTTCCCTCTCAGATTGCATGTCTTTCAGAAATGCTAGTTTACAACTGATTTCAGGCACATAATACATCAGAATAAACATAACATTTTTAAAAAGTTTGCTATTTGTACCATACAGAATATCTCAAATACCATTAATAAGTGTCCACTCTCTAAGTATTTATATTGTTTTGTCATTACCACTTGGCCTTAATAGATACATTAAGTTTTATTGTTATTTTAGCTGTAATTTTTATTCTTTGGAAGAAGGGGTCCCCCTAATTTTCCTTATAGTTTGGATAATATGTTTTAATCATGGCATAAAAAATGTAAATGATGAATACTTCCTCTTTAGTTCTTTTAGCCTTTATCTCTTATTTTCTTGGAAATTATTGAATTTTTTCTCACAATTGATGTGGAATATCCTGATGTTACACCATTTATTAACCTGATTAATCTGATTATGTTCAGTTTTATAGGATAAGGATTTGTGTGATTTCTGTTAGCTATCATAATACTTACCATTATAACTCATTAGTCATGCAGGCCAGATCTGAAGTCTGACATTATCATTTTGACTTCATATTAAAAGTCAGTGTTTGGTGGAGAATAATGCTGGCTAAATGCAACTTGAAATAAGTTGCATGCAGTTCACACCCTCTCTTTTTTACTTTTCTTTATACCTCCCAGAAATACTTTGTGCCCTATAAAGGTCGTATCCTCACAACATTTTTGGAATTTTCTAATTCAATTCCAATTTCAACATGTCTTTGCTCATAATTTTTTTTAACTGCCATTCTTTTGGCTCAGGCCTCTTTCCTGACTCTATTTTATGGGCTCACTCCCCCACAGTTCTCATTAGCACCTTTACTTGAAAAAGCAATTTAGGAAGAGAAAGGAGGTATTATTTAGCTTAATCATTTCTCCTTTGCTAGTAGCTAGCATTTGAAACAAGCAAGCAAGCGAGCAAAAAAGAAAAAAAAAATTGGAGAAAATGTGCACATATGTGTAGATTTCAATTATGCATGTTAACCATATTAACATTTACTCAGATAGTTGAAAAGTGGTGACATCAGTAATATTATTATTAGATCTCATTGAACAATCTAAAGTAATCTAAAATTCATCCAGCCCCTACCAAGAAATACATAATTTCTTAATGGTTATAACAATAAGCAGTGTATACTAATTTACAGTTTACAAAGAGCTTTCAAGAACTCCAACTTAACCCATCTTCATTTCTATTCTGTGAGTCATAGGACAGTCTGCTTGTTGAAACTGGTTTTATTAAGTAATATTAATTAATATCCCCACTTGATGAAAAAAGTACTAAAACTCAAATATTTTTAGAGATGAAGCCACCTTTATTGTGTTTGAATACAACTATTTTGGCTCCAAATCCCCATACTTTCTCTCTGGATGAAGAAAGATGCAAAAATGTAATCTAAAAACCTGTTTGTATTAGAGTTTCAAATAAAATCTACAGAGAATTAGGATGGGAAGTTGCAATCAAAAATAATGTCTGTTTCTAATTAGTATTTAAAAAGTTGTTTAACTCCATAGCTCTCATCCTAACAATAAATAGATACATAAGCTCATATATATATGTTACATATATATGTACACAAACATATATTAATATTTATATTTAAATCTATCAGAAACCTGAAGATGCAAGGAAACCTAACTAAACTAAATTTCAGAGAAAGACAAGCTGTGTATAAAAGAAAAAGAGACTCTCAGGTGTTATTATCCCTGAGAGTGGTAGAATGGTAAGAAAATAACAAAATTCACTAAAGACTGGAATTAGGAAAAGCCAAAATAAGTTTTAATGAACCTTTAATGTCTGGTATGATAGATTAGAATTTCAAGGAGCCCCAGCCTCAGGACAAATTTCACCTATACTTCAATTCTTTCCCATGGGTCTTCATTAAGTACTTGAATGCGGTATGTTAAAACCTATGGGCAGGTAAGGGAAGCTGAAAAAAAATCCATACAAGGTACCTTGGGATGCCAGGAACCACAGGCTGGGAAAGTGGCAGCAGGAGAGTTGAAAGAAATCTATCTGAGTGATTGCTAGCTTTCACCTGCACAAGGATGGGAGTTGGATATAAGAAATAAGAAAAACTCTCTCCTACACTGCAGACTATGATGCTTGTCCTGTGAATGCTGGAAGAAGAGCAGATGCACAAAAAGAATTTCCTGAAGTATAGAGAGCTCAAGAAAGGACTAGAGAGCAAAGAAGACTCTACGGTCACCTCAAAACTGGTCAGCTAGGTTATATAAGTTAGAAAAAGCCCATCTATTAAAAAAAAATACAGAACACTGAAACAAGAAAGTAGATGTAATACATATTCAAAAGAAAAAAGAGTTAATAATGACAGACCCAGAGGTGATGGAAATGTTGGAATTATCAGATAAGAACTTGAAAATAACCCTGTGGGTTTTATGGAAAAGTATTAACAAAAGTTATGAAGTGATGGTCAATTTTAGCAAAGACATGGAATCTATAAAAAAGAATTAAATAAAAATGCTACAAAATATATAGATATAGATGTAGATATAAATATAAATATATACATATGCATTTACATAGATATATAGACATATATAGAGATAGTACATAGACATATAGATGGATGAATAGATATATATCAAAAATAAGGAATTCATTAAATAAACATGAACAAACTGAACATGAAGGAGAAAATGAGTGAACTTGGAGACATAAATAATATTTAATACAAAGCACAAAGAGAAAAAGAGTAAAAAAATGAATAGTATATGTGAGATTTGTAGGACAATATGAAATTGCCTACCATATATGTAACTAGATCCATTTCAGAATCAAAGTCTTTTAGCAATTTTTGTGCAGGTTTGATGGAATTGATTTCTCTCAGCCTTTATGTGTCTGAAAATATATTCATCTAACTTTCATTTTGAATGACATTTTATTTTATAGGGGTATACAAGAATTTTAGGTTTGACAGATTTTTTTTTCTTTTAGCACTTTAAAGATGTTATCCATTGTCATTAGGCCTCCATTCTTTTGAGTGAAAAATCAGCCATCACACACATTATTGTCACCAACATGGCATGTAATGAGTTCATTTTTCTCTGATTGCTTTCAATATTTTCTTTTTAACTTTTGTTTTTAGAAGTGTGATTACAATATGTTTAAGTAAGATTTCTTTGTAGTTTTCCCCTCTTTCAGATTTTATGAGCTGCCTGGATGTATAGATTATCATTTTTGTGGACATTTTGAAAGATCTCAGCCAATATTTTCTCTCTTATGTATCCTGTCTTGTTTTACCTTTCTTCTCATTCTCAAAGTATAATTCCATAAAGGTACACTGTGACAGATTAAAGACATACTATGACCACAAGAGCAACCACCGGAAAAAATAACAATGGGTCATAGATCAATCAAAAATTGTTTGGTGAAGTGACATAAGGTAAAGAAAAGGAATTTTATTAAAATTGAAGACATTGAGGTGTACATGCATGCAGATGGATATAATCCAACAAAAGGGGGAACTTAATGATGGAGAAAGTAGGAGGGGTAATTGAAGGTAGATACAATCCATTGAATACTGAGAGACAATGGCATCCTGAATACAAATAGAGGTACTGGACTTAGATTAAAGCAGGCAGAGATCCTTCATTATTGTGGGGAAATATAGGAAACAGTTCTAGAGATTAATGCAAGCTAATAGATTTGGTGCTGGCATGATGGAGTAGCCCTACTGTTACCCATTCTATTTTCCTTGAGTGAATAGGGAGAACTATTGTTAAGTTTGAGAAGAGGAGAGAGATGATTCTTTTAGAGGACCACTGAATAGGGTTTTCAGAAAATGATGGAACCCCATTGGTGATTTATGCTGAATAAGTTGTTTTCTCTCCAGCCATTTTCTCTCATCAGATGTAACTAGGGTTTTGTTTATGTCAGGCTAGTATAATAGAGAGTGACAAAGAACAAGGGGAGTTGAAATCATGTGCACGAGGATATTTATAGAGATAGAAAATGAAATCTAAGTCATGTGAGGAGACAGGCAATATTTTTCCTGAAGCCACAAACAGTAAAAAATTGATAATGTCATAGATTGAATTCCTATCAGAAGGTTAGGGAGGTGGGACAATGGATAAGATTAGCATGGATACAAAGCCATATGGGAATAAAATTATGTGTAAAGAGGGAGATTTCTGAAGTCTACTTATATTTCATGTTTTGACTGGGATGAATTAGGATGTAAGGTATGATGGGATTAATTTTGATTCCTAAATGACAGGGTGATCAATTCCTTCTTCTTCTCTTTCTTTTGCTCCTATTATTTATCCTCCCTTTTCCCATAATTTGCCTTATAAGCAACTGCTGGTAAAGGAAGGTAAGCAATATTTAAGCCTTCAGAAATATGGTCTTACCGGAAGCATACTAAGCAAACTTTATAGATTTCCTTTAAAATTGGCCATATCAAGGACTTTTTCCCTGGGATCAGGCAAAATGGGGTTGTTATATCAATTCATGCTTTTATCAAGCCAGGTACGATGGGTGATTAGTTTGTTCAACCAGGTGTCTTACGCATCCACACCTCCATGCTCACCTGGTATATTTGGACATGTGAAAGGGCAATGTAGTTGTCAAAATAACTGGAATATATGACTTGCATGTAATGTCTGGGGCCTGTGGATATTAAATATCTTACAAAACACAATTTTCCTGCCAAAATGTAAATAACCCAAACCAGTAAGAAATCTTAGTGTAAAGAACGAGGATATTACAATCTTATCCTTTCTTCATTTGTTCAGAAGGATCATTGTTTAGATACACATAGGTAACACCCCAATGTTACATAATAATTTTCTAAAAATGTATTAAACACAGCAAACTTTACCTTACTTACAATGTCACTAAGATAAAATTTAGTGTTAATTTTTTTTTACTTTAAAAAAGGAGTCACATGTAAATGTCCAATGAACTGAATTTATTTGAAACTGCTCAAATATAAACTCTTCATGAAATTTTACCTACTCTTTAACTTTAAATGATTTATTTGTTCGTTTACGTCCTGTTGAAATGTAAATGCTTTTGTAAAGATTTTTTTCCAACCCATATCTGTCAGAGTTAAACACTCTACCTTCAGTGTTCCCATAAACTTTGTACTGAATTTTATTACATGAGCAGCTTTTGTATTGTAGTGTTTCCAATATATACATCTCATGCAGGATTTTGAACTCCTCAAAGATATGTAGTTTGTCCTATTCCTTTCTAAATCTCCTGTATCTGTTTCATTGCCTGGAGCTCAGTAGATGCTCCAAAATTATTTACTGAATGAATCTATTTTGCTAAGCAAAGAACACTTGCAGTAAAAAGACTGCCCCAGAGCTTTTAATAAATGACATATCTTCCTGTAATATTTGAAGTGAGATCAGATTTCTTTAGAATATTACATGCATATAGTAGCCAAACAACAAAAAAATTTCCTAGCTTTTTCTCTCTTTTTAGGACAAAGAACTTTCTAAAATCAAATTAAATTATCATCTCCATCATTTTAACAATGAAAGGATAAATTATTTGCAAATTTTAAGTGGTATTTTTCTCTGGAGAATGAATTTAATGATAATCTAGTAAATGTAAAGCTCTCAACTTATGAAAATAGATCCAGCCCTACACAACATTTTGAACTAGTTATTTTGTATTTATTATTTTTTCTGACCTATCGACTGCGCTACTTTTTCTCTGTTTCCATACACTGCTGTTCAAAATTCTCTGAATCATGATCTACACAAAACTTAGAATTATTGCTTTGGATAAAAACTAGGAACCACCAAATAATTATTCAATAAGATTATACAGAATCTCATACTTCTTAACTTCCCCAAATCCTAATGAAAAATTTCCTGACTTCTGTTTGATCACTTTGTACTCCGGGCTTCTTAGCAGCTAGCAAAGTAAAGTTTAAAAACAAGTGTAAATGGCAGAAAATAGAGTATTCCCTACATCAGTGTCAAATATCAAGTAGGGACACAGTATATTCTTGTTAATTAATTGAATGTTTCTATCTTTTAGAAAACAATTCGGATTTTAATTGATTTCCTACACTGATGTGGTCCACGGTAAACATTTCATCAAAAATTGCAAAATGATTTTTTTCTTGGCCTTTTCAACCTACTCCCCCATTAGAGGAGACATTTCCTTAAAGCAGCTACAAATTGTTGTTGCATACCTTGGAAACGTCTTTGTTGAGGTCATGAATGAGGCAAGGACAAAAGCATATGCCTTCTGTTTTTTTTAAGTTCTAGAAGTCGTGAACAAAATAGTAGACTGGGGGAACTGTACAGCACAGGGCCATTGACTTCTTGGAGTACCAGTGATGTCAGCATCTGGAATATAGAGTTAGAAGACACAGGACACTAATCCATTTATCACATTAGCTACTGAGCTGTCCAACTATAATGCTAGGGCCAGGGACTCAGTTCTCCTCTAGCACTTTATGTATAGACACATCATGAAAAAGTACTTGACAGTACCATCTTATTGTCTTATTAACACAGAGCTAGTTTTTCTTTCCTTCTTTCTTTAATTGATGTGCACAGCTTCATGTGAGGGAAGTACTTACTACAATCTTATAATGCCTTCATGAATTGGATTTTCTTCTTAACTTAATACATTCAAATAGCTTAAAAGATAGAAATAGTGTTACCTGTTTCATTCAGATTTGGGGCACTCCTACATGGCTGACTTGCTCACTCTGGGTTTTGTTGCTTTAGGGTATCACGTTTTAAAAGTATTTTTCAATTTGTTTCAGGAAGGGTGCTAAAAGAAATACTCAAATTAGAACATAGGTAATTGTCATTCAGATTAAGGCTGGAAAATAAAATAATATCATGACTGACTCCTAACCGCAAAGACAGTACAGATTGATAGTCTACTTCATAATAGCTAAAATAATGATTACATTTGTAAAATGTTTATCATTTTTTATTTTATCTTATTTTGTATTTGTTAGGGATGAGTCTTTTTGTATTACTCAGACTAAGCTTTAACTGGGCTCAAATGATCCTCCTGCCTCAGCCTCCTGAGTAGCTAGGACTACAGGGGTGTGCCACCTCAGCCAGCTAAAAGTTTTGTCATTTTTAAAGGTGCCTTGTTCTAGCTAGTTTATGGGAATTTTATTTAACATCTATTGCTAAATCATTTTGCTAAGTGTATTCAAAAAATGAAAAGGGCAAGAAATTTTGTAAAGATTTCTTGATATAAAATCAAAAGACCTTTGCATTTCCAATTGTCCACTTCCTGGCTAACTTTGCGTATGTTATTTTCGCTCCCTGTCTTTCCCTCTGTATATATTTTGGCTATTAATAGTTACTTTAAAAATTTGTTTTTGAAAAATTAGTGGAAAAAATTTCCTGGTGCACTGTTGGCATCCGGCCAATATTATATTATTTGGATAGCTTTCCTGAAAATAATCATTGAATTAGATAGGATCTAAAAAATAACATTAACAGTAAGAAAAAGTATCAGAATTATGGACTATGTTCTTAGTACATTATTGGAACAATGTTATGTCAGAAATCTGTCCATCATCTATCATCAATCTATTCCACATTCCAAGTTCCTTGCAGGCCCCACCCTCCAAAATTTATTATTAAATAAATTATCATTTATAAAAGCTTTGTATTATAGCTCTGAGATTATACAAATGCCTTTGAGTCCATGATAAATTTTTGACTCATGTGTGTACTGCAAATCCAGCCATTGCTTTTGAATCTAAAAAAGATAATTTGTCATGGCAACTTGTATATCCATATACAAGTAAAATAGGAATTTCAGAATAAACAGCCAGAAGAAGAAGGGAGTAAAGGTATGTATTCTAAAACATTGAGTAGATTCCCTCGTTTCTAATTGAAGAAACTGTTTCATTTGTTAAAAAATAAGGTAATTCACCTATTTGTTTCTGTTAAACAACTGAAGACAACACTATGTTATTGTGGTCATTTCCTGTGTCTAGCTTCAAGGGTGACCTTGGCCTTGTCATTATTCTCTGGTATATGCTGTCTTTGGAAGTAATGGCAACTGGTAGCAACATAGGTCATCAAGCCTTTTATGAAAAGAGAAACAAATATATCAACTACTATGCTATCCTCCAAATAGGACCTCTAAAAGTGCTCATGTTATCAAGCACAAAGGTTTATAAATAGCTTTAAGATAATGGAAGAAGAAGTACTTTCAAAAAGTGCTAAGTATGTTATTATCATCTTTTCCAAGATTCTTAAGTTTCCATTTTCAGCCACCACTTTTCTTTCTCTTAGAATCAAAAACTAACAGATTTGGCATCTATTTATTTTCCCTCAGTGACTTATACATGGTTGGGTAATGTTTGTAATTTATTAAGCTCACTCAGTGCTAAATTTATAGCATAGTAGTAGAAATGATGGAGGCAATTTTAAGGCTTACTTTATAAGAAAACTATCAGAAAGTAAAATTTCTAACCTGGCTATGAGACATAGTGGGATTTAGGTTTTATAAATTCATAATAAATGACTTCCAGAAAAAAAAAACACACTATGTTTTCTGTTAGGAAAATGTAAATATCCTAAAGAAGGAATCTTTTGAAATATCATTTAAGATGATGTTCATTCTCAAAAATATTTGAATTAAACTGGGCAAGATTTTGACATCTAAACTTCTCTTTCTCTCTATCCCTCACATGCACATACAGGAAGCTTTGGTTCTGCAATTGATTTTTAATGAGGCAAATCCCTCAGATTTAGAGTAGAATCCCTAAAGGTCCTCTACAATTTCCTTTTTTTATTAAGCTAATGACTTTTTAAATGAATTATTTTAGGGAACAGAACTAATGGGCTTACAAATGTTGTTTTCACCCTAGTTGAAAAATCTTCAGGCAAAATAAGCTTTATGAACAGCTACTTTTTTTTTCATTTCTAAGAAAAATGCTTTTCAGTTATTATTATTAAAATGAGCTGGGGGCTAAGAACAACTTCTGTGGGTCTTGGAATTCTTCAATTTGCTTTTGACCAAAACTGTAAAAAGCATTCAGCACACAAGTGTAGGAATGTATAAATACGTTTCTTCTATTAACATGTTTCTTAAAAAAAAATTTCTTAGCCTTCCTATTCAATCCCTTCTATTGTTTAAAAATGCCGCATTAGTAAAAATTCTGTCCTCAATAGAAAGAAGCATCTATGATTTTACTGCACTTTAAACATTATTTTCTTGTTCAAGATGAAGAGTTTCATTTTGTTGTGTCTTCTTTTCTAAAACTTAGTGAACAAGCTTATATTTTTTCATTATCTGACCCTCTTCTACTTATTTCTAGCTTCTTTATGTCCCTGTTCGTAATGAGAATTTCATAATTTATATAAGATCATTTCATCACTAAACCTCAAGTAATGTGAGCTTCATTCATGAATTAAAGTAGTTTGTAGCCATGTGTCACTACTTTCTTATTTGTAGGAAAATCTTATAAGAAGAACCATGCACTCATAATTGCTGTGTTCACAAGTAAAAACCTATACCTAGGAGCACATATGAAAAAGAAAATTGAAATAAGTAGTACAGAAAAATATTTGCAGAGAAGGGGTTTTAGATGAGAAGAGAATGATATCAACAGTCTCTTGAATAATTACTAAAAATCCACTCTTATATGACGGTTTCCCAAACATTTAACTATTAATAAATGTGTCACAGGATAAGCTTTGGTAATGTAATTTCTGTTTTATTTTGGTCTTTTTTTATCATAAATAAAAAGCTACATTGAAAACATTTATAAATAAAAATCATAAATTAATATTTATATAGCAATAACTTACTAAAATAATATTTGAATTAAATAAAAACTGTTGTTTTATTTTTTATTTAATTTGAATGTATAAATTCATTTTATGTTATATAAGTTCAGCTCAAATTCTTCAAATTTATCTATACAAGGTAAACCTCTTCTCTCTACCTGCTTTCCTATCTCCCTCCAAAATGGCAAAATAAGCTGTATCTCAAAAAATAAACCTTACGTGCATTATGCTACATTATGCTGCAATATACTTTCCACTTATTTGGGGGAGATAATGCAATGAGTGTAAAGATCCCAGGCTCTGTAAACAGGCAGGTCACCAATAGCTGTGTTACAATGGACACATTACTTTATGGCCCCTAGTCTCACCTATTAAAAGAAGCTATATTATACCTACTTTGTACAGTTGTAAAAAAGACCTGAATATATGTAAAGCACCAAGCTCAATGTTTAGCATAGTTCTCTAGTTTGCTCATCTATGTATTTCTATCTTCTAGAACAGAATTCAGTACATGGTATTTATACTAGTTTTCTATTGCTGAAGAAACAAATTACCATGAATTTATTGGTTTAAAACAACACAAATTTATTATCTTATAATTCGGAGGTTGGAAATCCTAAATGAAAGGCTGTATTCCTTGTGAATGCTCTTGGGAAGTATCTGTTTCTTTGTCTTTCCCAGGTTTTAGAGGCTGCCTGCATTCCTTGGCTCATGGCCCCTTCCTCTCATCATTCCAACCTCTACATCCTCCTTTAACTCTGACTCTCTTGCCTATTTCTGATAGGATATTTGTGATTATATTAGGCCCACAGGGATATTCCTGAATAATCTCCCACCTCAAGATTCTTAATTTAATCACATGTTCAAAATACCTTCTGCCATGAAAAATATTCACAGGTTTGAAAGATTAGCATGTGGCAGCTTCGAAGGGTTGTTATTCTGTCTACCACAATATCTTATCAATAAATATGTGTTACATAAATTAAATATAGGTTGTGAATGAAAATCTGGTTTTTTTGTTTTTGCATTTGTACAGTCATTAAACACCCATCTGTTTAATTCATATGCATGCAGTCTATTGAAAGCTTGACTCAGTAGAATGCAAGTAGAAACAACTTTATTTTTTTTTCAACACCATCCTTTACAGACCACTTTTATCATTTTTTTTTCTCCTGACACTGAAAGAAAATTTAGGCAGGTATTATAGATTTTTCTGGTTATTCTAAGGCAATAAAAACTTATACAGCCACTGTTAGGTAATAAAACATAAATAAAATATTTTCCAGAGATTAAAAATTTCAAACTTAGTGTAATATCAGAACACTTGTTTGATTTGAGTTTCTTTCTTCTTGTAGTTTAGGCCACATCCTAAGGTGGCCCGGACACCCACGATAGAGATAGGAAGGCATAACTGTTTATCTCTCTTTCTACCTTCTTCCCCACTTTTTAATTTCTGTTTAGATCCTCTAGGATGATAGAATAAGGAAGAATGAAAGGCAGAAAATGTCTTACTGAACTAATGCAACAGGTATAATCTGGTGTTGATGAATAGGAGGAATAAGGAATAACTGTTAACTCATTGACTGCCACACTAGAAAAAATTTTTTTCCCTGGAGCCACAGTGTTTTACTACAAAAATAGAATAAAAACTTCAAAAACAAAATTATTATTTCTAATTTAATGAAAAATTTGTTATTTTTTATTGTTTTCTGTATGTGAATTATATGCAACTCATGTGGCTCTGGAATCAATTTTTACACCGCACGCCAATTGAGCTGTACGTGACTCACGACATACTCATTGAATTTGTTTCAGAGACTTGAGTCTCCATATGCTTCACGAGGCCCCAGGCTCAAAACTAGCGTGCGTTAAATACAATTCATATGGCAGTTAATGTGTTAAGGAACCAGGCTTTAAAATCAAATTACATGGAGTCAAACATAGGTCGGGCCATTTTACTTTTAGTTATGCCGCAGTAAAATAGCAGGCATGTCCCAAAGTGTTCATAGTAACATGTTCAAAAGAGCAAAATCCTAAAAACAACTAAAATGCCCACAGAAGAATCAATACTCATATTATAGTGAACAAGGGAATAATTCATAGCAATAAAAATGAAAGAACCAAGGCTATATCCATTCATATGGGTAAATCCTTATAACTTTGAGAGGAAGAAAAGAAAGCTGAAGTAGAATACACTCAATGTGTCCATTTTTATGGAGGTCAAAAACATACATTTAAAACTATTAAAGATAGAAAAAAGAAATGATTTAAAACATGAATTAGTGATTACTCCTACATCAGAAAGATAGGTGTGAGTAAGTACTGCGAGAACTTTAACAGCATGAACAAAGTTTTATTTATTAAGTTGGATGAAAGGTTCATGGGTGTTTACATTATTATTTTGCTTTGTGAGTGATGAATATAATTTCTTTTTGTATGTATCATATGTTTCATATTAATAAAAAAGAGAGGATATAGACCATTTTAAAATGCAAACAAAAACAACAATAACAAAAACAAAATAACACAAAAAACATAGGTCCACCATTTGCTAGTACTGTTATCTTGGGCAAGTTATTAATACAAAACTTTTCCAGATCTGCCTTTATTCATCTGTGAAATGGGAATAATAGGGATGGTTGTGAACATTAGAGATAAAGTAATTTAAGTGTCCAGCATAATTACTAAGTGTGTGTAAAGATAAATAGAGCCAACTATACTCAAACATATTTAGTGTATAATTCATTTTTAAATGTAGTAAACTCATAATAGTTTTACAAACACAATTATAATAACTTTTGTGTGTAAAAATACATGAATCTTTACTTTTACCATTTTTAATGATTCATGTAAAACTATAATTACTTTTAGTTCAATGAAGAAAGAAAAGACAAACCTAGATTTTTCATAGCATGCCTACTAACATTTTATTTTCACAAGCCTCTGTAATTTACACTCTGAAATCCCTTTTTTTCAAAGATATTACAGTGATAAATAGGGCTTCCCAGATAAATAACAACTGGTTTCTCTGTTCCAATTTAAAAAGTTTAAAAGATATACAGTTTCAATGGTAGCTTTGATTGTTAATCTGGGAAGGGAATTTTGGAAAAGTGTATTTTATTTTATTTTATTTTATTTTTGTGGAAGGGAAAATTCAGGCACAAGGAGGGTAGGGGATTTCCCAACATTATATGATGTGTTAGAGAGAGAAAAATTCAGAATCCTGGTTGCCGCCTTACCATATCTGAATTGCTTACTAATCTCAATTGACATCAAATGTTTGCCTAATATATGCCACACACTTTAACATTTTAATAACTTTTTTCCCAAATATTTACTGAACGCACAGGATGTGCAACACTACTCTATACCTGTGGTAGACACGAATAGATCTCTAGAGAAAGAAAATCTCTAGAGAAAAAGAATGAACCAAAGAAAGTTACAAAAATTAAGACTAAAATTATATAAATTTGTGAATTATTGGGAAAAAGGATAAAGAAGATGACTGGAGAAATAAAAAGAAGATCTTTTGAGGAGATGACATTTATATTGAAACCATAAGGTCAGTAGCATTTAATTATAGGAAGAGGAAATTGTAGCTTACTTTATATTTATTTCAAGTACTCAATAAACTTTTTCAGTACTTGTTATAGACCAGGTACTGTCCTAAATTCAGATATTGAATTTGGAGCTGTGAGCAAAGCAAATAAATTTGCCTCATCATGGAGCTCATACAGATAATTAAGTAAATATACAGATAATAAACAACACATAGATATAAAATTATAAGAGCTGTGGAGAAAAAAAATAAAGCAAGGTACAAAGCTTGAGCATACTGGTGAACAGAGGTGGATGTCGACACTATTTCATAAGGGTGGAAATTATCAAGACAGGGGGAATATCAAGGTCAAATCCCTGAGGCTGGAATATGGGTTCCAGGAACAGAAGGAAGGTAAGCCATGAATATCTGAATGAGATTAATTCAGAGGAGAATGTGGAGACAGATCATGTAGGGCTGTGTAGACCAGTGATGGATGTTGGCTTGTAGGCTGGTCTAGATAGACCCCATTGGGAGGTTTTAAGAAGAAGAGCAACACGATCAACTTTACTTGTTGTATGATCGTTTTGCTGGCTCTGTGAAGACTAGACTGTAAGGAAGATGAGGGGAGTTTAGAGTGGAGAGTTGGGCAGCTATAAAAATAATCCAAATAAGAGACAATAGAGGCTTGGACCAGGACGTAGAAGCAGATATGGAAGTGCTAGGAATCTATATATATATTTTATATATATTTTATTTTATCCTATATTAATATGATATTGTGAAGGACTGGATGTGAAGTATTAGAGACAGAGAGAAATCAAAGACAATTCCATGGTTTTGGGGTCATGCAAACTGAACGGGAGTGAAATGAGGGAGACTGTGTGTGTTTGGGGGCTGAGTAGAGCTGTAGGGATTCAGTAATATAGTTTTAATTTGCCTATTATCCAATCAACTGAAGATGAATAGTGGGAAAATAGATATAGAAATATTGAGGTAAGAAAGAGAAATATTTAAGTGTTGCAAACTTTTATGTGTTATTTAATTCTATTTGAAACCATAATTCTAGATGCAGTCACCTAAGTAGAGAATATAGAGCCCAGGGACTCAGCTCTTGGGCAGTCTAACATTTAGAGGTTGAGGAAACACAGAGAAAACAGTAACGGAAACTGAAAAGAGGAAACTAGTTAAATAGAAGAACAATGATTTTTAAAAATCAAATGAAGAAAACTAGTGTTTTAAGAAGTTAAGCAACTCTATCAAAATAAAATGAATAAATGCCAAGGCTAAAATTAGAATAGTCAAATTCTATTCTCTAGCAAGTGAAAATATGGCTGTCTGAATATCATTTTAGAATGATGTAGAGCATGTATCTGACCATATTATCTGAGGTCATATTACACAATCTTCAATAAAGAATCTCTGATAGATTACTCATTGAATTTAAATCTATGCCATTTTTTCCCAACACACTTAAATAAATATTAAAGATTAAAGGTTGGGTTTTGAAAATAAATTGTCTTTATAATATATAATTCATAATTACATAATGTTAAATGAAAAATTTTATATACTCAAGGTTTTTTTAGGTGTTTTAGTTCATCTTCTCATTCTACTATGTTAGAGGGCTGTTTTCAATTTTGAAAGTTCCATGCCATTATTTTCTCTAGTTTTTTGGCATGATTTCTGATGGCCATGATTTCTGATGATTTCCTTTTTTAATATTTCAATTTTTAGATAGTTATTTATTTAGTTCAATTGTAGGTATCTTAATGATTAACAATCTATTTAAATTAATACCAACTTTTTTTTTGTAGTCAATGTTAATAGCAAATCACAACCTAACATCTATTCTCAAGATATTCTCAGATCCTCCATAAACCGTTAGATATCTAGGCTCAGGGCATCATAAGCTCCAATAATTACATATGCATTTATATGATGACGTTAGCTAACCTTAGAATGTTCTGTAGGGAATGTTAAGGAATCACATTATACCATGGGTGGCATTTTAGAGAATGGGCTCAGTCCTCAATCCTACTGTTTACAAAATGGCACTCACTAAATAAAGCTGCAGACAATGTTTTCTAAACCAGTACGTCTCCATCTCACATTTCTTGTGAGAAATGTTTTTTTTAATCTATTGTTCACAATTACTTTGTAAAACAGAATTAAAATGAATTACTAGAAAATGAAATTTAAAAAGACATATAAAATGCAACCCTGATTTTTTTTTATTAGATTCAACAGACATAAAGTTCTTGTGCCAAAATTCTATAAAAACTTTTCAAACGTTTGTCCTCTAGGTCATTGTGGGTACTGGTCTGTGAACCACACTGTGAGTAGCACTGTGCAGGAAAATACTTCTACAGGGACATTTCTTCTTGAACTATTTTTAAACATGCTGAATTTCAGAGGAATATGTTATATAATCTTATTGGAAATTGTTTTTTAAGGACTCTGAAACCCATTAGGCATGACTGTGTAGAAAGATATGCTGATATTGACTATACCAGTTTTGGAAGGTTTATCAGGAGAGGCTATACAGTTGAAGAGTGTGCATGTTTTCTTCCTGCCAAATACCAGACATTACTATAGTCACGATAATACCTTTCATTATAAAGTGCTTCAATTTTGTTTCAAACATCTTCTCTTTGAAACTTCACAATCCTATGAACTTGAGAAGATTTTTCTTACTCTGTAAAGAAATAGATAGAGTAAGGTCAAGTGACTTTCCAAAATCACAAATCTCATAATTGGCAGTAGTAGTTCTAGAACTCAGGTTTTCTGCCTCCTGTTCTCTTCTAGGTAGATGTAATAATTAGCACTTTGTTATAAAATTTGAGAGACATGGAGACTAGAAAAAGAAGAGAAGCTATGAAAAGGAATTTCTTTATGATGCCTCTGTTTATTCATACTACATATAAGGAGAACCTCATGCTAATATGAACCACTTAGGGTAGAATTCAAGCTGCTGGAATTAATGCAAGAGTTAAGTCAGGACAGGTCTTGGCAATATCATGGCGTTGCATTCCCTTGGAAAGAAATCCAAGGCTGACATTGTACTGCACAAACATTAGCCTCCAGGAAGAAGTACATCTCTCAGCTTGCAACAATAGGTTTAGTTAGCTCTCCTGAAAATAATCCTGTTCTTTTCTATTTTCCTTGTTTGAATAGATTTTTAGGAATTTTGATTATAGGTTCTGGTTTGGTTCTATTTGGTACTGAAGTTGCATATTGGAATGCAAGTTAACACAACATCCTAGACATTCACCAAGATGACGCTTTAATGTTGCTTTTTCTGTTTTTAACTAAACATTGAGATGAGGAAGAACATATGGGTTTTGAGAAAAAATACATGCTGCTAACTAGAACTGATACTGATATTGGTGATTTTTTGACACAACTCACACAGTAGGTAATAATTCATGTATTGGTGTGTGTTTGTCTGTGTGTGTGTAAGGAGGGGGTTAACCCAGTTACAGAAGAATGATACATAGTACACCATGCCCCAAGGATGATGGATTAAAGATATTTCCTCTTCTAACAAATAAATGCACTATGAGGGGGAGTCAGCTCTACAGTGTATTAATTCCTTAATGTCTTGTGCTTTAATCAGATCTTACCTCACTGAAGTCTAGCAAGTTTTGAAGATGGAGACGAAACAGAGTAAATTAGGAAGAAAGAAAATTTCCCAAACTTGTTCATCTCCAATGTTCCTTTGAACTTTTTTCCCTCCCAACGCACTCTAAATTGTAATGACTTCAATGTTCACCATTTTTGTAGGGACATGCCCTTAATATGCTCAGAAGTGCTGAATATCTTCTGCACATAAGAAAGACCACCCAGTAAAGCACCAACCCAACTCGAAGTTTAGAAAGTATTACCTATTTGTTTAAAATTCACTATATTCAAACTCATAATACTTTTTCTAGCTTGTTATATCAAATTCTTATTTTAATATAAAAATCTAAGTAAAATTTGGATAATATATTGATAATATCCAATACCAAAAAGGCCATAAAAACCTTTTTTAGAAATACAAGGGAGTTGGAGCCTTTGCCTAAATCAACAAAAAATGATATATACCTGAATTTAGAGATCAAAGTTAAAAGAAGTTTATACTACTTTATTTATTCCATACCTGTTCGTCATTGTAGCTAACATAACAGATTTGAAATTTTTACATGCTTTTTGCTATATTTCCCCTGTCAATACTATATCATTCAATTTTTACTTCAAACAGAAGCAGAAGCAGCTTATTAACACTAAGTATTCCCAGATTTATTTGCAAATATAGTAACACTCACCTGTGGTGGTACCAGAACTGTTCTATATCTCAAAGAAGCATTACACTTTTGTACTGGAGGGAACAAGAAATATTATCTCATCTTGTCAGTTGTTAGATTTAGCAGTACCAAAACTAAATTTAAATGGGTAGATTTCCTTCTCAGAACTATATGAAATACAAAATGAAATTATTTATTTAGTTGTTCAGAGGTATACAATATCTGCATATGATAATGGAATGGTGGCATTGATGGGAGTAATTATGCATGTTACAGTATTGGATGATCTTTGTATGTGAATCTATTGAAAGGGTATAGAAATATAACAATTCTGAAAGTGAGAGATGAATATCAAAGTATAGCAGTTGGCTGCATATTTGTGTGTACAAATGTGTGTACGTCCATATGTGTACATACACACAAAGAGAGGAGTTAGGAAGAGAGAGAGAAAAAAGACTGATCTTTAAAACGTTAGAAATCAACTCATAAAAATCCTTATTTTTAAAATGAGGACATTTAGGCTCTGAGGGAGTAAAATACTTGACCAAGGTCCCAAATAACAGGCTGTGTTTAATTGGCACAATTGTAAGTGTGCCTACTTAATGAGAACGAGGTGTGGCGGGAAGAGAGAGGGAAAAAAAGAGAGAGGGAGACAGAGGTGGGGACTGGAGTTTGGGGTTGGGGGATGCAATCACGGTTGTAAAATTATAAATAGCAGCAATATTCTATATTATGCTTTTATGGTATACAGCGTTTTATAAGTATAAATATTTTATTTTTATGGGTGAATTAAAAATATTTCAAGGACAATGTTTACTAAGCTATATTCTTTTTTTTTCATTTTCAATATTATTTATTTATTTATTTATTTAATTTCAGAATATTATGGGGGTACAACACGTTGTCTATATATATTGCCAATGCACTGCCCGTGTCAGAGCTACAATCGTGGTCATCCCCCAAACTGTGCTCCCCGCATCCATTCAGTGAGAGTTTTTCTCATCCCCTCCACCCCCCCCCCCTGCCCGCCCCCGATAATATTATTGCCCTGTGTGATGTAGGTGTTGATCAGTTAGTACCAATTTGATGGTGAGTACCAGTGGTGCTTGTTTTTCCATTCCTGTGACACTTCTTTACTAAGCTATATTCTTACTTGAGTATTTTCATAGACAATGCTTTTTTAAAGTATGCATTTAAAAATTATGTCAGAATTTATTCCAAGAAATTAAATTTCTAGTCTCACTCAGTCAAAATCATGCATTTCCTTTTTATTAAATTTGCAGTTATACCTAAATACAATAACAATAGCATTATATTGACCAAATTTTTATCTGATGAATTTAGGCTGTGATTAAAAACAATGCAGTATCTCAGATTCATTATGAGGAATTAAAACCCATATATGTGGCAAGTTGTGGACTAACTGATCTATATTTACAGTTAGAGCTACATTTGGCTCTATTCTTGCTATTTCCCTTTCATGCCATCCCCCTCTTAATTTTCCTAATTGGGTCTTTTCTCAAAGCGCGGTGCCTGGACAGAACACTTGATGTGCTTGTTAATTTACAGATTTCATCCACACTTACAAAACTCTCTCCAGGTGTGGGGTTTGAATTTTTAATATACATTTCTCAGATGATAGATACTTATCCATGGAAAAGTTGTAACATCTCAAACTTGGTGGATAGATATGGTACCAATTTAGTTATTTTCATTAAGTGGTTAAAAATAAGGGAGGGAGAGAGAGACAGAGAAGGAAGGAAGGAATGAGGGAAAGAAGGAAAATTTATAGATTGCTCTTCTGTTATTTCCATTGTACAATAAGACAGCTGGAAAGAAAAAAGACAAATAAACAGAGAAGGATGTTCGTTTTGTGGAATTTAGTTTCTTTTATATACAAACTAGGCCCAGATTATTTTTCCTGGCAGATTTACAAATTCTTGATATTGTGAAATTTTGATTGATAGAATGATATATATATATATATGTCAATTGTTTCTGTCAAGACTTGTACAGCATCATTTTTTTTTTTACAATTCTAAAGACTTTGTAAAATGTCAATTAGTGTTCAAATCCCATTAGTAAACTAATTAGGATGTAGTTAAAATCTGCCACAGAGGTTGTAAAACAAACAAATCAAATAACTCATGACTATCTACCCATCATAATGAAGGAATTTTTCATTTGGCTCAAGGGAGTTGGCACATTACTAATTAGTGTTAATTCAGTTGTTCTTGTGATGTTTAATAGTAAATTTAGTATGACCCATATTATATCCAATAAACAGAAATTATATAGTTTTAGTACTTCTACTTTTACTGGTTTAACTCTCCCCACTTTCTTTCTAGCTATAAGCTTTTAGATTGCAAACCAGATCAAAATTTTTCAGATTGTCTTCTAAATCCTGACATTACTTTGTATCAGTTAGAATAAGTAGTGTCTGTTAAAGTAAATTCAAATGGAGACCAAGCCTGAAAAATCCCTGAGCAAATCAAGCCAGTTAGTCCTGGAAAATAATCATAACCTGCATAAATTGCAAACATAAGCAAAATTTAACTTAGGCCATTTCTTGTAAATGCTTATATTAGAGAAAAATAGAACTTAAGCTCAACAAATCAGAATCAAGTGCATAACTGATAATTATATAACTCAGAACTTTTCAGAGGGATAGAACAAATAAGGCAACTTTGTAACTATAACCAATCAAATATTTTCTTTGTATTACTTCCCCATTCACTCTATAAAAGCCTGTCTCTTATGCTTTTTCAATGGAGTCCCTGAATCACTTTTGGTTTGCAGCTGCCTGATTGATGAATCACTGTTCATTCAAATAAATTCTTTAAAATTTTACTGTACCTCAGTTTGCCTTTTTAACACAACTAGCAAATATCTCAATTTTGCCTTGCTTTAAAATTTGGTGAATTTATTATCTCCCATGAGTGGAAGCCCACACAAAGGGAAGTCTCCAGGATAAGTTGATTGAGTGACTCATTGTTCTCAAGTATCCAAGTTCTTCCTGTCTCTCAGCTCTGAAATCCACTGGATTAAATTCATCTTAAAGCTTGTTCCTGTCTTGATTACAAGATAATATTCCTCACTGCTACAGGCTTTCTTATTCACTGTGTACCATTAAAGATAGCCACAAACAATTTGATGCTACTCCCATCTTGAGATGACATCTATATATACTCCCCTTGAATTGTGGTGGGCTCTCTGGTTACTGGAACAGTGAAATATAGCAGGAGTGATTATGTGCCTGCTCCCAGACCTCGGTGGTAAAAGACTGGTAGTTTCCACTTCCTCTGTCTTTGAACACTTGTTTTTGGAGCCCAGTGGCCATACTGTGAAAAAGTAATGAGCCCCAGGACAGGCCCACATGAAGAGGAACTGAGGAGCATAACTGAGTTCCCAGGAAGCATCCAGCACCATGTAAATGAACCGTCTTGGAAGTGAATCCCCCATCCCCAGACCAGCTGTCCTGCTGAGGCCACATGGAATAGAGCCAAGTCATCCTCACCTTGTCCTGCTCAAATTGCACATTCATGAGCAATAAATGGCCACTGCCTAAGCCACTATATTTTTTTCGGTGGAGGCATTTGTCATGCAGCAATAGATAATCAAAACAGTCGCATTTCTCAATAGAGAAATATAAGTCCTTGTGTTCAGTGTGATGGGACCAAAATAGTCCCAGTGCTACCCCAGGAGTCACTTGGTGAATTCCAAAACTGACGGTCTTTGCCTAAACTAAGCCTACTATTAAGTTTAGATGAGGTCAGTTTTCACAGACGCACATCGAATATGGAGCAGGCCTAGGTTCAGGAAGGAGGAAGAACTGATGCCAGGTAAATAACCTGTAATGTCCACTGCTAACTACATGCTTTCTTTTAGGAACAGAAAGTTCTCAGATACCATTCTGTAAGGCAGAGATATTGAAACTTTTATAAATTGTCCATAAAGATAAGGAAGGACTACTACAGAAAATGTTGATTCATGAAAGACTGTGTTAAAATTGAGGCTCCACCATTTGAAGCCCTTACTCTAAGAGGATGGATGAAATTGAAGTAATTTAGGAATTCTACTGGCCTAATCCATTTCACTTTATTGAAGAGACATATCAAAAAAAGATGGTTACTACAACATAAAAGCAATAACATTGAATAGATTTCTCTTAAAAATATTCCTAGATAGGATAAGAGATACCTGAGTGCTTATGCAAAAGAGTTGACTTACAACGGAATTTTGAGGACCCTGAATAAGAAAGATATCTGGTGCCCAACACAGACTTCCCCAATACTCCAAGAGTAGACAGAAACCAGTAAGATGGTCAAGTTTCCAAGCTAGAACATGGAACCAGCATTCACTTTCTACATAACATAGGAGAGTCATTTAACTTTTTGAGCTTCCTTTATCTATTTAATAATTTATAAAGCAGTTATGCTATAATAGGTACTGTATCTTCATCTATAAAATGAAGATAAACATACTCATATATCTTTTAAAAGTTGCTGAGAAGATTATATGAGATGTGGTTTGTAAAAAAATAAAAAATACTTTTATAATAATGTTTGATTATAGCTCAGGTGTTTTAAATTTTTACACACGTAAAGTTGGAAAGGACTTAGTCACAAAAATCCAGGTCCATCTCTAAGACTTTTTTTTAAAGCAAAAAAAAAATGTTTATTGATGTGTACATTCCACATATACACGGGAGGCACCTGGGGAATACGTAGTGTTCCAAGAGGTGGTTTTGAATTCCAGCTTATGTAGCATCTTTAACAAAGACCAGTAAAATTTTGGAGAACTGACAAGACAGAAGAAAAGGACTTTGAGTTTCTAGGGACAGAAACTTGTGGGAATGCAAATAAATTGCCGATGAAGGCTAGTGAGTAAAGCTCGTTAATGTGGATTCTTCTAGTACCATCTCCAGGCCCACAGGTGTCTAAAGTTGTCTTCATTCCTTCCTTCCCAAGAATGCATCAAGGCACCATCTTGGAAGTTTACCAGATACCCAAACCCTGCTAGCACCTGGATCTTGGACATCCCAGCCTCCAGAACTGTGAGAAATAAATTTCTATTGTTTATAAATTACCCAGTCTCAGGTTGTTGTTATAGTGACACAAACAGACTAAAACAGTGGGAAGCCAGAATACGCCACTGGAAAATAGGAAGAATGGTTGAGCTAAAAGCAGTTAAGAAGAAGCATATGCAGGAAAGCTCTCTACTCTCCCTGTGTTTGCCAAAAAGCAGGACATAGATTTGCAATGACAGAAAGTATCTCATCCCTTCTTCTACTGGGAAAGAACATCTCTAAGACTTTTACAAAATGTTTTAACTGACAGAAAATAGTCCACATAATCAATATTCTGTGGAATGATATGGGATATGCTGTAACCACTTTTATATAAAACATGAGAATTTGAAACAAAGTGGTTCATCTTTCTGTCACTCAGATAAGGCAAAGGGTACTGCAGATACTATTAAGACAAATTCCATTACGTTAAGCTCTAAGGGAATGTGACTGTTTTAGGTTACAACAAAATTACTATTGAATCAAGTATTTTAAAAAACAGAGTCAACTAAGAATTGGAAATGCTTTATAATTCTATGATTTTAACCAACATTGTGGGATTAAAGAAGTAACCAGGCCTAGTGTCTTTAAAAGCACTTTTATATAGGCTTTAATTTAGAAATTGATCTTGGGTCTTATTTAAATGACTCAGGTCCTCAGAACTGAAAAACAAATGGCGGGGAAAGGTTTGCACTTTAGATGACAGTTTCTTCCTTATTATCCTTTTTCTTAAAGGCTTTTTGAGAATTTGTCTTTCAGCTTTTTGTTTATCCTTTTATTAATTTTACACTTATTTATGAGCACTATGCTATAAGCTGAAGAAATTTTGTTAGTAAGGAATCAACTTACTTTATCAGTTTTTAGGGCATGGGGGATGTAATTTTAATAAGATTTCCATAGTGGAATTGAGTGAAGTGTCTTCATAGTCCACATTTGCCTCATTTATACACAAAGTATAATCTCCCTTGATTTCACATTCAGTTTAATAAATAAATACCATAAATAGAAGTTTTAACTAGCATTAGAGTTACTATACAGACATAAACACTTACACATCATATGTATGTACAATTTTTATTTATCTTTGACAAAAAAAGAAAAATATACACATCGTTTTCGATGTTATAATCCAATACATGACTGCCTAGAATGTTTTTCTGGGTAAATTTAGTTTTATTTGACAATACCTAATTTTTTTTTCATACAACTGAGAATTAAAGACTTTGACCTTCCCAAGAATCTCTTCTTACACAGTTACTGCAAGTTTTCACTCCTAAGCACTTTAGATTGCAACAATAGCAAGTTGCTTTGAAGATCTGGGGTGGGTGATAAAAGGTTAGTTTTTCCACAACGTAAATCTCCTGCTGTCCCTGTGACAATTGAAAGGGCTACAGAAATAAGTGACTCCATGGTAATAAAAAGAATATCCTAAACCTTAAGTGGGAGTTTTGATAGGTTTATCTGTAGCCATGTCTACTTACTTGGATGGTATAAGTGAACTGAAGAAAAATGAAAACATGGAACAGAACTAATTTGCTCTTAATAATGATGAGACTCTTTAGATTTTATACCATGGGTTTAACGTGCTGCTCCTCAAAGAAATAACCAAAAAGACCTTTTGCTCAGCCAGTGAATTTAGTACACATATGGAGGACCCGTGGTTATCAGAGGGAGGCCGTCTCTGCAGCAAGTATCTGTCTCACATGAAGAAGATCCAGGTTCAAGTCCTTTGCTTGTCCTTATTAGCTGAGAAACTTGATCAAGTTATTTTGGAACTCAGTTTTGTCATCTGTAATAAGACTGTTAGTGGTACCAGTAAACAACCAAGATATGTTTTACACTCCCCAAAGTGTAGACAGAAATGAGCGCAGGATTGCCTTATTATAAGGAGAAATACACGGCCACTCAAATTCAAATTTTACAGTTTACATTCAAACACAACCTGGGTTTGAGTACTAACTCTGTGGCTTACCAACTATATTAATTCAGTTTTGTTAATTTACTGGTCTAAAATTCAGTTTCCTGGTCTGTAGAATTTTGGATTTTAGCAGGATTGTTTGAGGATTAAATGAGAGGATTCATGCAAAGTGCTGAGAGTGGTTCCTAGCACATTGCAAGCGCTGAAAATAAATGTTAACTAATAGTAACTATTTTATTTTATTTCAGTTAACAAAATGGTTAATTAGAAGGTTAGTTGGTGAGTCAAGATGAGTGACGGAAGAAAAACTTTACAAAGATCAGCATTACCAGTGCTGTTAAGGACCGAAAGCGTCTGCTAGGCCAAATCACCCATCTTGCTGACGGTAATTTAGTGATCCATTGGAAAAATATGGCAGTCTTCTAACTCATTGTGGAACTCTAAAAGTAGAAGCTTGCTTTCCCATGAGCTCTGGTTTATTTAAGACTCCAATGAGAGATTGTAAGTGAAAAATCTCGTTTCAGTCATGAAGTAAGGATGACAAAATTTTTACCGTGTTTAGAAGAGATATGATGTTCGATTCCAGGGCTCCTAGTAAAGAATATTATATCTGCCATGATTAGGAGATGGACTAAGGTACTGTGTGAAATTATATGCTATTACTTCATTATACATATTACCTCTTACTGTTACACAAAGCAAATTATAGATATGAAAATGAAATGCAAGATAAATATTTATAATTTTATAATTTTAAGTCATATTTATAATATGACTTAACAACATAGAAAATACATTGTTAAATATTTCTGAATTTAACTATTTGGAATAGAGCTGGTATGACTTGTACACTACCTTCAAAATTGCATGTTCTTTAAAAAAAGTCCATCTTTAGGGAATTTATTTTAATAAATAACAACTTATAATTAGCATATCAATGTTATAGCATATACATGGTTGCTTCCAAATTACTTTTGTGTCAATCAAAATAATTAGTTTTTCTAAATATTTTAAATTATCAGCCTGGGTATTATTTGTGAAACTGCCTTACTATATTTATAAATTTTTTAAAGCAAGGATAAACTTCTAACAAGCTCTCATTTAAATTTTCATAAGTTTAGAATTGTATAATCTGAAATGAATCGAGTTTAACTGTAGCATCTCAGCTGAAAAGTATACTAATCACAGAGGAAGAAATTAACACCTGAGAATTTTGCTGCAGAATTATTGTAAAATTGCTATTTTAGCAAGGCCTTCATAAATAATGAGCCTATGTCATGCATATTCTCCACACTGAGATACATATATCAATTGTTCCTTATAATACTCAAGGCTAAAATTGCTTAAATTTTCAAATACTCTAAAGTAGAAATGTTAAGAAAAATTATAATATAAACAATATTGAAATTATTATTTAAAATACTGAAATATACAAATTGTTTTTAAGTATCCTTAATGGCATTACAATAATGTTCATAATTGATACATGTTAAGTTAATAATATATCATTCTTATTTATTTACTAAATGGTTTTCAAGTTGTGTCTCTTCTAAATATTAACTTTATTAATCTTTTTCCTGATTACAGGACTTAGTACACTGAGTCAAAGTGTTGTTTTTCTTACAAATTAAAAGAACAGTATTTTTCTTTAGTTTTGAGGGAGGAGCTTTTCAATTTCCTTTGCTAGGTAAATTATTAATTTATTGGCGTATAATAACTTGATAAATCTTTAAATTACTAGATTTAAATAATTGCTTATAAAGGTTTAATCTTTTGTAATAGAGAGATGGCCTATAAGTCAAATATTTCATTAAAGTTCTTTCTTAAAACATAGTTGGTATCTTAAAATTTCAAAAAACTCTCATATGTTTTTTGTCATTGATAAAAACTCTGGAATGTGTAATGAGCAGATGTTAATATTCCCACTTTAAGTTTGAAAATTGAAATACTGAAAGATCATATCAGCTTATCCAAGGTGATGTAGTTCAGAGAATCTATCAATGAGCTGACTCTCATTCTGGTGCTTTCCCCATAATATCACAGAATTGTGAAATAATGTGCAATTTGATAAAATATGATGTAGATTACTATAACAGAATATAAAAAATCCCCCAAGTTCACAGAAAATTAATTTAATTTCAATAGGATAAATAATTATAGATACTTAATGTGTCCATTAAATTTTTTAAAAAGCATATGTACCTAATTAATATTTTGTGTATATGCTGCACTCTGGATGTTGTTTTAACATTTGAGATAGGATTTGGAAGACAGGCTTGGGAAGAAAGGCTTTTATGTCATTTACCTCAGTTGAAGCAATAAGGACAGACAATTATTAGCTATGTTTAAAGAAGGATATCTTTTTGTAGTTTTCCTAAATCATTAGTGTTATAGGGATAAATTTGAATGACTACTATTTTAGTTTTCATATTATCATATATATCTTAATAATCTTCCACATAAACAAATAGTGCAGAAATTTGCAAATTGGTGTTTTGTTGTCCCAGTATTTTTCTCCAGTTCCATTATATGAATATACCACATTTATTTATGCATTCATCTGTTAATGGACATTTGAGTTTTTTATACATTTTGGCTATTATGAATAATGCTGCTATGAATATTGGTGTACAAGTTTTTGTGTGAACAATCTTCATAGCAGAGACATTTTTCCCCATCTTAACAACTGCAGAGGACACTTGTCTGGCCCTGTGAAAACCCGCACTGGGCTTGAGAACAACCACCACAGCCCAACTAACTCCAGAAGTTTAGTCCAAATCTTTGGAACTCTTCTTTAGAATTGTTTCCAGTCTAGACACTCACAACTCATTAAATAGCTTTAGTCTCTTCCCAATTAAAAACACAACAGGAGAAAATAATCAAGAAAAGGAGAAATCTCTAACTCATTCTTAAAATAATTACACAGAAAATTACCCTCATCTCTCCTGGCTTTAAAAATAGAGGAAAAAGGAAAAAAATAAATAAAGAATTCAGCACATTCTCTTTCTTTTAGCTGCATGGCAATACAGAGAACTCTAAAGAAAAATAACATTATATCCTTTCCTAAAAAATAAAAATGTGTATATATATGTTATTCTGTCCTGATAACCCTGATTAGAAAGTGAATAAAAGTATGTGCAAAGCAGTTTTAACATATTGCAATGGGAATCTTTCCACTCTACTAAAACAGAGGTCATTTTCCTCATAACCTCCCCAAACAAGGTTCACTTAGTACAGACTGTTGCATTACTCCCTTCTCATTAATGTAACTAAAGTTAAACCTCAGAATGTGGCCTTGCAAATCAAAGTCCAGTGATGACACGGAGAAGTTATGAAAAGTGGCTCTTAAGAAGATTTATAAGGCAAAGCAAGGAGAGTTGACTTAACTCTTTGCAACATCTTAGGCAATTTCAAGTTTCTCTTTTAGACCATGAGTTATTCAGCTCTGTACCATCTGGCACTGAGTACATTTTCAATGAATTTTCTGTAGGGATGAGAAATGAAAATTTCTCACCTTTTAGCTCCAGCTAAGCATGAGACATACTGCTGTCCCTGTAGCCATTTTATTTTCTCTTTATGGAAGGAAAAATAAATTATTAATAACATGGGCTTTGGCATCTGAAAGAATTAAGTCCTGGTTTTACCTATTATCGTCTGGGTAATTTGAGTCAAGTTAACTGAAGTCCCTTTCCTGGCTCTTTCCCGACCATGCCTTCTCTCTAACATTCCTTTCTTCCCTTCTTCCCTCCCTTACTTCCTTTCTCCCTTCCTCTCTTCCTCCCTCCCTTCCTTCCTTATTTCTTCCCATTTTCTCTTCCTCTTTCTTTCTTTAAAGAGAAATTCAAGTTGAAAAACACTAAAAGTTTAAAAGGGACGAAACCATCGTTATCCTACTATTCTGAACACCTGAACCCTGCTTCCAAGAAGCAAGCACTTTGTGCTTTTTCTCTTCTATCCCTGGATTTTTCTTTAAAATACATTTTTTAAATGAAATTTATCTTTAGAACACTTTTAAGTTTACAGAAAAATTGCGAAGATAGTACAGAGTACCCATATATCCCTTGCTCAGTCTCTTATTGTTAACATCTTATGTTAGTATATTATACTTTACAATTAATAAATCAGTGTTCACGCAGTCTCATTGAAGACTATTGCTTCTCTATCAAATTGCCATTACTTCTTCGTGAAAGATCAGTTGACTATATCTGTGGGGATCTATTTCTTGTCTCTCATTTATGTTCTATGCCTAGATGGTTTCATAAATTTCATGTTGTCTTGATTATTGTAGCTTTATAAGTCTTGAAATTAGATTATGTAAAACCTCTAACTTAATTCCTCTTTTTCAGTATTGTGTTGGATATTCTAGGTCTTGTGTCTTTGTATAAAAACTTTATAATTAATTTGCAGGTGTCTGTGGAATAGATAGCTGGGATTTTTATTGAAATTACATTAAATATATACATTGATTTGGAAGAATTGACATCTTAACAATATTGAGTCATCTAATGCATGAATGTGGAATATCTCTCCATCTATTTAACCTTTTTTATATCTTTCATCACAGTTTTGTAGGAATCTGTGTATACATCTTACAGATATCTTATGAGATTTATACCTGAGTATTTCATTTTTGGTTTTGGTGAAGTGACTATTGTAAATGGTATCTTTTTTATTTCAAATTTTAGTTTATTGATTGTATATAGGAGATCAATTAACTTTTGTATTTTAGCCATGCATTCCGTCTTTGCTATATTAGCTTATTCTAGAAAGTTTTATTTATTTATTTTTGTCGATTTTTGGGATTTTCTACATAGATATTCATGTCACTGCGAACAAAGATAGTTCTGTTTCTTCCTTACAAATATGTATAGCTTTTTTTTCATGCTTATTGTACTAGCTAGAAATTACATTATGATGTTCTATGTTGATTGACGAGGGAAGACATCATTCCCATATTTCCAATTTTGGGATGAAAGCATTCAGTTTCTCAGTATTAAATTTGTTATTAGCTGTAGTTTTTGTATATGTGCTTTATCAAATTGAGGAAGCTTCACTCTCTTCCTAGTTTGTTGAGGGTTTTTATCATGAATGAGTGTTGTATTTTGTCTAATATTTTTCTGCTTTAATTGATACAATCACATGAGTTTTTTCCCTTGGCCTGTTTATAGAGTGGAATACATTAATTTTCTCAATGTTGAATCAGCCTTGCATCCCAGAAAAAGTCCCACTTGGTTGTGCTGTAATTCTTTTTTTAGATTGTTGAATTTTATTTACTAATATTATGTTGAGTATTTCTGCATCTATGTTTATCAGGAATATTTGTCTGTAGTTTTTCCTTTTATATAATATCTTTATTTAGTTTTGGTATTACGATAATGCTATGCCTCATAGGATGACTTAGAAAGTGTTCCCTCTGTTTCCATTTTCTGAAAGATATTTTATGTGTAGAATGTTCTATGTGTATTTCACAATGGTTGTTCCTCTCCTCCTCCTTCCAGAGCCCTGAGACTATTTTTCTCGATTCTTTCCCATTGGAACTTGGTGTGGTTCCTGGAGATAAAACACTTGAAAATGTGCTCACCCTTCCCCAATAAAAAACCACCTGGAATTTGTTACTTTCAAACTAGTTCACACTCTGCCTCCAGCAATTTGTAAAAATTACCATTAAAATGTCCCATCAGTTTATGGTTCCAGGGTCTTGGCCCAGGTGAACAGCAATCACCTCTGATTCTCTGGATTAAGCCCTTTCTATCCAGATTTCAGGTTGACAGTTTGACCTGTGACCTCAATTCTTCTATGAATTCTATAAAATTCATTAATTATCAGTTTTTTCAGCTTTTTCTATTTTTTTTGATGTAAGTATGGGAGTGTTGACATCCAAGTTCTTTACATGTTGGAGATGAAACTGGAGGAAAAAAATACACTTTTTAAAATGGAATTTTCTATTTTTTTCTGTTAGAAAATTAGTTGTGAATTTTTTCTTACACAAGGTGAGTTTTATCACTTTACCATTGACCTTATTCGTACACACACACACAGTCCCACCTCCTTTTTCCAAATACATTTTTGTCATGAATTTTATCTATCTGTATCAATATTAAACACTGACTAAATTGTGAAAAGGATAGATTGTTTATAGCTAAGCCATGTAATAAAATATATTATAGATTTCATTCTTATGCAACTTTATTTTATTTTTATTATTGTTGTTTCCCTTGAAGTTAATAATTACCTTTCTTTAGTAGCTTAGTTTTCAAAGCTAAATCTCAAAACTAAAACAAATATAAAAGAAAATAATAAAATAAAAAAAAGAAGAAAGGCAGGCAGGAAAGGAGGAAGAAAAGAAGGAAGGAAGAAACATTGCAAAGTTTCTCCCAGTATGGTCATAAATCTTAAGGCTTTGCTCAGTTCTCATTATTTTCCTCCAAAACAGCCCCAGAGCCATTATTCCTTCTGCTGTATTTTCAGTCAAAGTAAGAAAGCTGTGTTTTATTTCCAATGTTGCTGTTGAGCATCCTGGTGACCTTCTCTTATTCCTTTTTTGTATATGACCTGTTTTTTCTCTCTGGAAGCTCTTTAGATCTTGTGCTTACATTTGTCTGAAACCTCAATGCTAAAATTACGGTTTACAACATTATCTACCATATGTGGTTATATCGAGGATTAAATAAAATAATAGATGGGAATTCCTTACTGTAATAACTGGCTAATCTTGATCATTAAATTAATAATTACCATGTTAATAAAATTGGTGATCATAACATTGCTCATTTTAGCTTACATATCACGAGAGTTCATTCTTTTATATACCTAAAAGATACCCTTGTCACATTTCTATAAGCAATTAGTGATATCTTTGAGGTCAATAGAACTTTTATTGTTTAAACTAAAGATAATAGTGCAACCAAATTTTAGGATATGATACCAGGAAAATATTGAAAGTCATTCAGTAATAAATTCTCTGCCTCATATATTTAGTGCAAGATTATATAAAACAATGAATGTTAAAACTTGAGCAGTGCCAATCACACAACAGTTTTGCAAAGATGTTAATTTCTTCTTAAATTTCCTTCCTTCCTTCCCCTCTTTCTTTCTTCCTTCACTATAGACTCTACTACAATTTCCTTTAATTTGTAGGAAACATGCTATCATCAGAGATTGAATTTGATTATGTGCGCTATACATTAAGGGGAATACAATCCAATAAAAGTTCATTATGAGAATATTAATTAGTCTGTGTGATTTGGGAAGCCTGAAACCACATCCTATGAGAAAGTAATAAAAGTGTCTGTTTAAACTTAATAATGCAAAGACCTAACTAACTTTCATTGCATAATTTATTAAAATACATTTGAAAGATTTGAAGATTTCAGTGTGGTTTCAAAAAGTGAAATAAATGTTTGGAAGCAACAAATTTTGACAAAGTATTAAGTAATTTATATTTATAATAGAAATGCCCAGATTATGAGTAGTGCTTGAGTGTAGTATAGTAGCATTTTTTTCCTCCAAAGATATTCAGTCATGGGAAAAGTTGTCAAAGAAGGCTTTCAAGCCCTACTGGACTAGTCATTTGACAATTTTATAATGCATAATATCACTCGGAGTGTTCAATTTAAATTCAGATTTCTGGGCTTCACCATTTTAAGAGTATGATTTTATGGGTGATTTTGAGATGTGCAAGGTTGATGCAAAAACATTTGAGAAATTTTGGTCTAGAGGTATAATATGATGAGTTCTAAGGTCTATTCCAAACTTTGTATCCTACGAATTTAATAAGATAAATGTTTCTGGCAGAGATGTGATTCAGCCTGGGCCTCAAATGATGAGTATAATTTCACAGTGAATTTCAATATTAGACAAAATGACATTGCCCTAACAAGCATTATCTAAATCAGAGGACATATTAAGTATTTAACTCAACTAATTTTTAAAATATTACCAAATCTACCAAATCCGTAGCAGGAATAAAAAAATGTTTGTCCTAACGATAGTGTCTTTCCAGTTATCATATCTTACACATAACGAAACAGAAATCAGATGGCATTTATTGCTTCTGAGACAATATATAAATGTATACTTAATGTGCTCTACACTAATAAATGTTTATGTCATTGTAACCTTGCTGAGCAAACTGCAGTATTTATTTCAGAATACAATTGTTTCTTGTGGTAAGAAAAACCAAACATATTTTAGGAAAGTATAAGCTATTTCAGAACCTGGTGCAAACTCAGCACTGTACTTTTTAAAATTGACAGTACTTTGGGCGAAAATGGTTGAAATGAATAACAATAACATTTCATTCTCATAAAAGCCTTTTACTTATTAAGTCTGCATAGTAAGTAGAGGCATAAGAACATTATAATTCTATGATTTTCATCCTGGGAATATCATTTTTTTGTTTGAATTGCTTTTCCCTGAATGCATTTAAAATAAGAACAAGGATTTTATATGCAATTACAATATCTTAGAACATGTAAGGGTAATTCATATCTATTAAATATTTAAAACACATTACTATTCAATATTTTTGAAGGTGTTATAAACCTAATCTCCCCTTCATTTCGCATTCTACTTCTTTAAATAAGCATAATCAAGAAGTAAAGTCAGCTAGAATATAGCATGGTGTGACTATTTTTGATGCTAAAGAAGGCTTCATATAGAGATTTTGTTATGCTAATTTAAATATTTGAAATTTTAAAATTGTTTGATTTCCAAAAAATAAAAGACATGTTTAAGAAAGAAATTTATTGTTTTAAAAGAGGGCTACTTTCATATTTGAAGTTAGAACATGTTGACATTTTTACCTTAGTTCATATGCAACAATTAGCCAATGTCTTAGAAATATTATTTCACAGTTGAAGAGACTCTATATTAACCAGGACACAGTTGTATGTGTGCAAGTACTGACATTGTATATGGGCAAGTAAGCTTGTAGGCAAAGAAACCTATTACATTTCCAATACAGACATGTGTGCAAGTGAGTTTGTTATTTAACTTGGAACTCTTACATCTTAATATTAAAACCATCTCATTAACCAGAGACTTATTATGTTTATATGCCCAATATGTCACTTCAATGTTTTGTAATTGTCATTTCATTAAGAAAATATGAATATCCTATTTCATGAAATATTATATTGCATAATTATTAAAATATTTTTAATCAGGACTGCTAATTTCAATCCCAAGGCAGAATACAACTCCAGGACTTTCCCCATTGTTGATGATGGCATAATGGTTCTAGAAATGAACTTCCTTATCCTTGCATAGTCTTTGTAGGGCTGTCAAATAGCAATGTGAAGAGGAACCAAACATAACAGATGCTCAAAGGTAGAGCTTTAAGTTCTTCCTTTGAAGCCGTTAATTGGGGAATAGATGTGATCCATCATCAATGTTGGTTAGAGAATAAGAAAATATTAGACAATGAGTCCTAATAAAAGATAAAACTTTGGAGTCAACCAATTTGTTATAGAGGGAAAGAAACAAATATTGATAAAAGGAATTGTATTCTTGTCAATTGAGCAGAAACTGGGAATGGAAGTTCATGCTATTCAAACAGTCAAGTAAGTAACTAGAGTTACTTCTTTGTTCAGCATTTTTCAGGCCAAATAATATCACTGACAAAAGGATCTGTCTGTACCTCTAGATATATTTCAAAATAAATCTAAATGGTTCTCAGTCACCTTTTTAGGTAACTCCAGCATAGTGACTGAGAACATGGAATCAAACAGACATGGTTATATTCTGTCTCTGCCAAATATCAGCAATATACAGTGACTCGGAGGAGCTGAGTTTTAGTATCTTTTTCTATTTCTGTGTTCAGTGGTCACATTTCTAGCTTGAAATTAGCCATGATTTGAGTATCAACACCATGAAAACAGGCAAATGCTACAAATCAAGCCCCTTACTGCCCCAATTGCTGTTATTAAGCATTTAACAGGGTACCACAGATCCTACATCCTAAAGCAAACTGATTCAACTCTTTAACTCTCAGATGTTTTCATCTGTAAAACTGCTATAATAAAACTACTTTATGTATTTTTATAAGAATTAACATTTATAATGTTTTAAAATACCTAGACCAGTGGCTGGTTCATAGTAAGCACCCCCAAATGCTAGTTTATTTTTATTATCACTTGTTTATTAGGAAAAAAAAGTAGTATATCAAAGCTATTTACCTTTAATAGAAATAATAACATTATGGCAAATCAGCATCTAGACAAGTGCAGAAAAAGTAAAGATTCTGGAATTCCTTATCAAATGCTTGATTATTAAATTGATTAAAATACAGATTAAGAAAATATCTCTGTAATCTATCAATCAAATAAAAAATGAATAGTTTTGAGGAGAAGAGAAAGACGCAATAAGCTCATATTTTATTCCATAAATATTTAATGAGCACCTACTATTTGTAAGGCATTGATGGTACATCAGGGTGAAAATCTTACTCTCAGGAAGGTTACCTACTGTTGAGAGGATGTGGACAATAAACAAGTTAACAAATACAGACACATACAATGTCAGATGGATAAGGTAAGGAGATAGAAATAGAGATAGAAAGTAGCAGGGCAGAAAAAGACCACATTTGAGCAGATATGTGAATACAGTGAGAAGGGGTCAAGCCATGCATTTACCTGGTAGCAGAATATCCACTATAGTGGGAAGAATGAAGAGCACAGCATGAGACAAGAATGCAGTGTACTTCACGTATTCCAGGAGCAACAAGAAATCCAGTGTGACTAGCAAATCTTTATAATGGGGTCTTATAAACTGACACTCATATACTTTACAAAGTTAGTTTACTTTATAAATAAATTCAATTTTTTCCTCCTAAATTATTATCATAAAATATCTCCTCCAAGCTTGCCTGAAATCCCACATGTTGCCTAATATTTAAGTGCATATGCTTTGCATCAAATAAGACTGGGATTTGATTCCCAGTATTATTACTCACTTTGTGCCCATAGGAGAATTACTAATCTTATCTCCTATAATGTCAGTTTGATATTAATCTGCTCACATTAATATGATTACTCAATATTTGGCCTTTTAGTCTGCCAATTTATCTTTGTGTGTGTGTGTGTGTTTGTGTTGGTTTTTGTTTTGTTTTATTTAGCTTCAGCTGTGCTTTTCCTTCCCCCTCCCCATTTCCTGCCCTCTATTGTATTGTTAAGTTTTTTCTCTTGTGTATTACTCCCGTAATTATGATTTTACTACTATTTTCTGATGTTATGACTTTTGAAATTATAAATCCCACTATACTTTTAATGATTGGACATACGTATTTCACAAACTATTTAAATTATATTTTTTCTTATGAATTCTTAATTTTAAGATGTCTTTTCTCCTTCCAAACCAAAAAAAAAGAAATAACTCCCTTACCTTCTTCTCTCTTATTATTATATAGAATTTATTTACATATTTGGATTATAGAAAGCTACATTTACGTGTTTATTTCAAATACAGTTTACAGACAATGAAATGTAGAAATATTAAAAGTATAGTTCTATCAGTTTTGACAAATGCATTTACTCATGTGAACCACATCCCCTTTCCATATATAGAGCTTTACCATCAATCCTGCAAGTTCCTTATGCCTGCTGTCCTCAACCCTACCTCACCCCCACCCACCCCTACCCTGCCGTGGACCAGGCCGCACAGCAGAAGGTGAGAGGCTGGTGAACCAGCAAAGTTTCGTCTGTATTTACAGCCACTCCCCATTGCTCACATCACTGCATAAGCTCCACCTCCTGTCAGTTCAGTGGCGGCATCAGATTCTCATAGGAGCGCACACGCACACCCTACTGTAAACTGAGCATGTGAGGGATCTAGGTTGTGCTCACCTTAAAAGAATCTAATGCCTGATGATCTGAGATGGAGTTGAGGCAGTGATGCTAGCACTGGGGAGTGGCTGCAAATACAAATTATCATTAGCAGAGAGGTTTGACTGCACAATAAATGTAATGTGCTTGAATCATCCCAAAACCAGCCACCCCCACCCCCTTATCTGTGGAAAAATTGTTTTTTCATGAAACCTGTCCAAAAAGGTTGGGATCGCTGCCTTATGCTCTTTCCCACTCAATTCCCCCAAGAAACCAATGATCTGATTTTTATACATGTAGATTAGTTCAACCTATAATGAAATTTATATAAATGGAATTATACAGTATTTACTCTTTGGTGACTTACTTCTTTTGTAACCCATTATTTTTTTTAAATCCATCCATACTGTTGTGTATGCAGGTAGTTTGCTTCTTTTTTTTTCTGAGAAATGTTGCATTCTACATGCATAGAACAGTATATTTATCCACTGTGGCATATCATTTCCCTTGTTGATAAACAGATAGGCAGTTTCCGGTTTTAAGTTATTATAAATAAAGTCACTGTGAACATCCTTGTACAAAGATTTTTGTAGACATATTTTCTTTTCCCTTAGTTAAATATCTACGAGTATGATTATTGGATTGTAGGGTAGTATATGTCAAGGTTCAGAACACAATACCCCAAAATATGGCACCCCAACAACTGAGAAAGCTGCAGAAAAAAGGAGGTCACTCTGATCTTCCCTGGCCTTTCTATGTGAAGCAGGGTCATAAAGAAATTCTCTTAACTACCTTACCTGAAAATAGGTTATAAGATCCTCATTCCAGAGTGGTTCTGCCACATTCCAATAGGAAAGGAATGTCTTACAGAGACACAGAAATAATCTGAACAGACAGGCTTGATGAATTCATCCTAGTTTATTACCATTAGATAATACTCTTTTTGTTCAACCACATTTCTACAAAACTATCCAATTCTTTCATCAGAATTAACATCAAAATACACAGTTTTCTTGGTCTTTGGGTCTTCATTTCTGAAGGCTCCTGTATGTCCTGCAAAATTTTGTTAAATAACTTTGTTTTGCTTTTTTATTGTTAATCTGTCTTTTGTTGTAGGGGTGCCAGCCAAGACCCCTGTAATGGGTGAGAAAAAGGTATTACTTTTATTCCCCTACATGTATATTTCACATTAAAAAAATCAGACATTCAAATGGTTGTGTAAATTTATCTTCTTGCTTCTAATCTATGAAAGTTTTAATTGTTCCATATCATTGGCGATATTTGGGTTTGTTTTTTTTTTGCTCTCATTTTTTCATCATTTTAGTGTGTGTAGAGTGGTATTTTGTCATGGTTTTAGTTTGAATTTCCTGATAGATAATGATACTGACTACTATCGTGTGCTCATTCATCATGCATTTTCTTATATCCTCATTTGTGAAACTTTTATTCGTGTTTTTTATCTATTTTTTAAACTAAGTTGTTATTCTTTACATTATTGTTCTTTCTTTTTGTCATTGCTTTTATTGTTATTTCATTTTATTTATTTTATTTTTAAATTTTTTAATTTTTTTAAATTTCAGAATATTACGGGGGTGCAAATGTTTGGTTATATGGATTGCTTTTGTATTGCTTGAGACAAAGTTATAAGTGTGCCTGTCTTCCAGATGGTGTACATTGTACCCATTAAGTATGATTTCACCCATCCTCCCCTTTCCCCCTCCCACTTGTTTGATTTCCGGTGAGTTTTACTTCCTATTGTGCATGTGAGTGCTGTTTGGTTAGTTCCAATTTAATAGTGAGTACATGTGGTGTTTTGTTTTCCATTCTAGCAATACTTCACTTAGGAGGATGGTCTCCAGTTCCATTCAGATTGTCACAAAAGGTACTAATTCATTTTCTTTACGGCTGAGAAGTACTCCATGGTATACATATACCACATTTTATTAATCCATGCATGAATTGATGGGCACTTGGGTTGATTCCATGTCTTTGCAATTGCGAATTGTGCTGCAGTAAACATTTGAGTGTAAGTGTCTTTTTGATAAAATGACTTTTTTTTTTCCTTTGGGTAAATACTCAGTAGTGAAACCACCTTTATGGATTGATAAAGGTGTGTAAGGTGAGAACTGTGGTAAGGGCCTAGCTAAAAATAAGACACAAGCCTAGCTAAAAATAATGATAATTAGCCACTGTCCCCTGTTTGCTTCTCTATAATTGCCGCTGTGGGACCACATAGATGGTGGTCATAGAGATTCCTGGCTTTCTCCATAGATAACATCACCTTTTTGAAACCTAGGGGTAGTTTCTCAGATATCTTTTAGGTCCCGCATTCCAGTGGAACAGCTGACCCACCCAGGCCAGTGGCCCATACAGAGAAACTGACTCAACTGGTCTTGTGACACCTACCTAAGAACCTAGTCAGCAAAGAAGACAATTTCCACAACCCCGTGGTTCCTCTCCAAACCAAGCCAATTAAAAGACTCAATTGCCTATGCCAAACTGTTTTTAAAAACCTTGCCTCCCAAATTCTTAAGGAGGTGGATTTGAGAAATTTCTCCCATCTTCCCACTTAGGGCTATGTGGATTAAACTGTTTCTCTGCTGCAAACCCTGCTGTCTCTATGCACTGGCTTCCTCTTGGGCAGCAGGCAAATGAACCTCGTTGGGTGGCAACAGTAGTGAGATTGCTGGATCCCGTGGTAGGTGTACTTTTAGTTCTTTGAAGAATCTCCATACAATTTTCCATAGAGGTTGTACCAGTTTGCAGTCCCACCAACAGTGTATAAGTGTTCCTTTCTCTCTGCATCCACACTAGAATTTATTATTTTGGGACTTTTTGATAAAAGCCATTCTCACTGGGGTTAGGTGATATCTCATTGTGGTTTTGATTTGCATTTCCCTGATGATTAATGATGTTGAGCATTTTTTTTCATATGTTTATTGGCCTTTTGTCTATTTTCTTTTGAAAAGCTTCTGCTCATGTCTTTTGCCCACTTTTTAATGGGGTTGTTTGATTTTTTCTTGCTGATTTGCTTGGGTTCTTTGTAGATTCTGGTTATTAGCCCTTTTTTGGATGTATAACATGCCAATATTTTCTCCCGTTCTATAGGTAATCTATTCACTCTATTGATGGTTTCTTTGGCTATGCAGATGCTTTTTAACTTAATCAAGTCCCATTTAGTTATTTTTGTTGTTGCTGTCATTGCCCTTGGGGTCTTCTTCATAAATTCTTTGCCTAGGCCGATATCTGGAAGAGTTTTTCCAATATTTTCCAGGTGTAAATACTTTGTAAGTTACATGTTAGGAGTATTTTCTCCCTGACTGTGACTTGCCTATCTATTTTATTAATCTCTCTGGTGGTCAAGAAATTTTAAATCTTTATGGAATTCATTTATCAATTTTTTTTTTTGTTAATTATTTCCGTGTCTTCTCTAAAAATTAAAGGGCAAGAAGATATTCTCCTATGTTTTCATATAGGAGTTTGATGACTATTATTTTATAGTGTATAGTTTGTTGGATTTAAACGATTTTTTAAATTGCTGATTTCTTCACTCAAGATTTCTGAGTTCTTCACATTTAATTCTTTTGTTTGGGTTTTCTGATTTGAAATACATTATTGGTTACCCAGTAAGACGCTATGGATAGTATATTTTCTTTTTACTTTGGAAAATTTCCTAGTAATGCTCTTGCCTTTGAATAATATGTTTACTGGCTAGAGAATTCTAAATTGAAAGTTATTTCTTTTACAGTGATTTTACTATAATAAGAAGTTTGTGATTAATAAAATTTTTATTCCTCTCTTTAATTTGCAGATCCTATCTCTGTGGTTGTTATTTAGTTTTTTTATTCTTAACATTTTGCTGTCATAATCTATAGTCAGCCTATGTGCTCAAAGAATTCATTTACTTCATTTACTTCTCCAGTTCAAGAATAGGTTCAGCCATAGTTGTCTGACTATTTTCTGTATATCATTCTATTAGAAAAATATTAGAAGTCTTTTCTGTGTTATCTATGCTTATTAATTTATGGGTCATATTTTTTATTTTTCTATTTCTCTATACTCTTTTTTATTGATAAATTCTTCAGGACTATTTTGCAGTTTACAAAGCCAGTCTAACTATACCTAGGTTTGTTATTATCCCAACTATTAAATATACTTTTTATTTCAATGATTATATATATTTTCTTTCCAAATTTTTCTACTGGTTATTTTTTATATCCATCAGTTCCTAATGCATGCTCATTTATTTTGTTTTATTACTTCTTTTTTAATGTATACTATTATTCCCTCAAACTTATGGAGAACTTAAACTTAATGAGTATTTTTTAACTTTAAGTCATGGTGGCAGTTTCTTCCCTTGTACTTTGCTTTATATTAGGGAATTGGTCAGGGATAAAGTAAAAATATCCAGAGAAAACACTTGTCTAGGTAATAGCTGGTAAATGAGACTAGGTGCCAGAGGTTTCTCAGCATTTAAAGCTTATGATGGCACATAAGCTCTGGGGGGAAGATGGAAGACCAATTTGCAATAACAGGAGAACATTTTCTGGATCTTGTTAGAGTGGGACTCAGGGAAAATAAATTCTAACAGGGTAGGGACTTCATAGAAGAGTGTCCTAACCTATAATAATCACTGCATATATAAATGTTTGAGTATCCCTGCTTAAAAATTCTGGAGAGTCAGAAGCCTCCGTGAGTACACTAGTAACTCAAAATTAAAGAAAGAAAGAAAGAGAAAAGACAAGGAAAAAAAAGAACAATACAAGCACTAAAGTGTAGAGGACAGACAATAAATTTAGGAAATATCGTTATTTTATTTAAGTCCTTTATTTATGAGTTTTACAATTTTGGATAACTAAATTTCTGAATTTTCACATCTGAAAATGGGGATTATAATACTATCTAAATTCCAAGAATGATATAGCAATTATGTTACTCATTGTAGCTTTGAAGTTCTTTGGAAACAGTAGCACCATACAATTATCCATTGCCATTAAACTATAACAAGTGGCTATAGGTAATAATAATATATATGTCAAAATTGCTAAAAGAATGGAGTTTAAATGTTTTTACCACAAAGAAATGGAAAGTATGGTGATGGATATGTTAATTAGCCTGATTTGATCATTCCACAATGTATACATGTATCAAACATCACATTGTAGCTCACAAACATATACAATTATTATTTGTCAATTAGAAATTAAATTAAATTTTAAAAAATCCAGGAAATATATTATGTAATAATAAAATCATGCTTTGCCTAAAAACAACTCTAGATCAGTAGTGGCTCAAATAACAGAGCCCCACTAGAAATAGAAGAATATACCTTAATATGCTTTTTCAAAATATGTGCTTATTAAATAAGAATAACAATACCAATAATGATACCTTTCTCTAAGTACTGACTAAATAATTATCCATAGGTACTAGAGGTATAAACAGAAGAGATTTGAGTCTATTAAACTTAGACTCTATTGCAGCTTAGTAACTTGTCAAACTTGTGACTTCTAAAAATATGGTAGCACCATAAATTTCATAATGGTGTTGTTTTAAATGTGAACGAGTACTTATAATTTCTAATACATGCCTTGTACATAGTAGGCACTTAAAAATATTATTATCATAGAAGCAAAAAAAAAAAAAAAAACAGCCTTAAAGTAAATTTGCTAGTTCACCTCACTCACCTTCAGTCAAAACCTCACTTACAGTAAGTGGGGGAAGTGAGTCATTTAAGTCCCTTGACTCAAGGATCACATTCAGACAGCCATCCCTGTAATGAGAGCACCAGCATGGAAACCCATTGCCCTGCCATCAAGGCACTGGACCAGCACAGGAGAGAGTTTCAATTACTTGGAGGACAGATGTCTTGCCAGTGGTCATGGGTATGTGTTCCCCTTTAGTGTCTTCCTAAAAAGCCTATGGTGGCTAAAGTTTGCAAACTCCTCATCACAATTTCAGACTAAAGAAAGTCAGTTCTAACGGAATCTCTTTCCGGATGAAAATAGCAATAATTTGTGAGACTGAGCCTCCCATTGTTCAGCTTGTTGCTGCTGTTTTCAGTGCCTAATGAATCACCGTGCTACATTTCATTGCATGTGAATTTATGCAAATTGACAATTAAACAAGGGGGTTATTTTAGTCGAATCAATCAGACATTGTATCTATTTCTAAAGATAATGTAAGCATAATTGATGGTGCATAATTAACGATTACCCAAGGCTGCTAATAATTAAATGATAAGAAGGTATGAGAGAGGCAGGCTCCACTAACTTGGGCTTTAAGCCAGAAAATGAAAAGTACATTTGCCTCATTTCCTCAAATCACTGAAACCCTTTCTTGCTGTATTTATAACCATTACACATCTGGGGAGCCTAAATATTTGCTCATTATTCCATAGAAACTTTCTTGAGGTACTGAAATAAATAAATATCTTGTTATTATAGAATCCTTACTGAGTTTAATCCTGGATCTTTTTGTGTTTGAATCCTGGCTCTAACACTAACCAATTATGTGTGACCTTGGAAATGCTATGTAATCTCACTGAGCTCACCTTCCTAGTTTGTAAAACAATTTGCATGTTTTAGTATTACCCATATATGATTGTTATGAGGATTAATTAAAATATTAAATGTAAATGTCTTAGATAATTTGAGAAACTTAATATATGATAAACACTCATTTATTATAATTAGGATTATTATTTCTTTTGAATCTTCTTTAGTTCTCATTTTGCCCTATAGAAGATCATTTTATGACAAACATTTAAAACATATTGTCTCAGCTTTCCATTAAATTCTTTACTGAAAAACTCTGATTAAAATATATGTAGTCACACCACCTAAGGCACTATCCATGAAAGAAATTATTGATAAACTGGATTTCAATACAATTAAAAATTTGTGCTCTGTGCAAGACACTGTCATGTGAATGAATAGACAAGCTACAGACTGGGAGAAAATATTTGCAAAAGATATCTGTTCAAGGGCCACCATACAAATATACAAAGAACTGTTAAAATTCAACAGTAATAAAACTAACAATCCAATTAAAAGATGGACAAAAGACTTAGACACCTCACCAAAAAGATATGCTGATGGCAAATAAGCATATGAAAAAATGTTCCACCTCATATGTAATCAGGAAAATGAAAATCCAAAATACTTGACAACGCCAAATGTAGGCAAGGAGATGGAGTAGCGGAAACATTCATTGTTATGGGAATGCAAAGGGTACAGTTACTTTGGAAGATAGTTTGGCAGTTTTTTAACAAAACTAAACATAATCTTACCATAGGATCCAGCAGTCGTACTCATTGGCATTTAACCAAATGAGCTAAAAATTTATGTCTACACAAAAACCTGCACACAGATGTTTATAGAAACTGTATGCATAATTTCTAAAACTTGAAAGCAACTGAGACGTATTTCAGTAGGTGAATGGATAAACTGTGGTCCATCCAGACAATGGAATGTTATTCAGTGCTAAAAGGAAATGAGCTGTCAAGCCATGAGAATACATAGAGGAAACATAAATACACATTTACTAAGTAACAGAAGCCAATCTAAAAATGCTACACACTATGATTTCAACTATATGATAGCCTGTAAAAGGCAAAACTATGGACTGAAAAGATTAGTGGTTTTCAAGGGTTAAAGGGGAAGGAAGGATGAATAGCCAGAGAACAGAGGATTTTTAGTGGACTGAAACTACTCTCTACGATACTACAATGATGGATACAAGTCTTTATATATTTTTTAAAACGCATATAATACACAACACCAACAGTGAGCCCTAATGTAAACTATACACTTCAAGTGATAATGATGTGTCAATGTAGGTTCATCAATTGTAGCAAATGTACCTTTCTGGTATGGGAAGTTGATGGGGGAAGGTTGTTTATGTGTGGGGGAAGGGGGTAAATGGGAACACTGCACTTTCTGCTCAATTTTGCTATGAATCTAAAACTGCTCTAAAATTGAAGTCTATTAAACAATATCGAACGTAAGTCTTATCAACTTTCATGCTTGTGGTAAATCTCAAATGTCATTGAAACATTCCTCTTGTCCCCAGAACTATCCATATCCCACCCCTTACTTTATATCCTGTTAAATTTTGTCTTATTCTGGAATCTTCTGCACACTACATTGTTAAGTGAGATCTCCTTTCTCTGACACCATTGCATCTAGTATTACACTACAGGGTGCTTTCCAGTGTCTGAAATACTAATACTAATGCCAAAAAGGCATTACTGAATTATTACTCAAGTGATAATTCCATTTTTACACCTGTATGACTTTCTTCCCCAATGTAATGTTGAGATTATTCATTAAAAAGTAATAAATCAAACTATATTTATTTTATGAGTGTTCCTTAAAAACCATTCTAAAACTCAGCAGCTTTAAACAAAAAACGTTTAACCACCTCATGAGTCTGGGAACAAGAGATTTATATTGCCTTTGGTTGGCTGTTGCTTTCAGTTTTTGCCATGCTCAGTCCCATGCCTGGGGTTGACTGACTGTCAACTAATTTAGACTGTCCTTGCTTAGGTCACCTGTGCTATTGGTACTCTCAGTTCTGCTATACGTATGTCTAAACCTTCAAATGTAATCCCAAACATGTTTTCAGGGAAATAACAAGGGTACAAAAGAACAAGCAAAATATACAAAGATGATGTTAAGCTTCTTCATGACTTCAATTCTGCTAATACCTCTTGACTATGAGTCCCCAGGCAGAGTTCTGCTTTAAGAGATGTGGTAGGTCTTCCTGCCCACAATGAGTTGACATTGAAAATTGTATGACAAAGGGTGTGAACTTGAGGAGGTGAATGATTGAATTTGCCATATTCACTACCCTCTTTATTATTACCCAGTTTATAATCGATAGAGTACAAATGTTTCTATAGATAATAGAAATGAAAAATTGAAAAATGGCAGTTGGCATAAAAATAGACATATCAACCAACAAAACAGAATAGACAGCCCCAAAACAAACCCACACCTTTATAGTCAATTGATTTTTGTCAAAGGGGCCAAGAGTAAATAATGTGCGAAGGATAGTCTCTTCTATAAAGGGTGTTGAAAAATTGGATATCCACATGGAGGAGAATGAAACTGGATGCTTATCTCACACCATATACAAAAATCCACTCAAAATCAATTAAAGATTTAAACATAAGCACTGAAACTGTAAAACTACTCAAAGAAAACATTGGAGAAAAACTTCACAACATTGGTCTGAGCAATGATTTTTTGGATTTGACTGCAAAAACTCAGGCAACAAAAATAAAACTAGGCAAATGGGGATTACACCAAACTAAAAAGCTTCTGCACAGCAAAGTAAATGATTAACAGAGTGAAGAGGCAACACAGGGATTGGGAGAAAATATTTGCAAGCCATATATCCTATAAGGGGTTAATATCCAAAATATATGTGGAACTAAAACAACTCAATAACAAGAGTTGTTAAAAAATGGTCAAAAGACCTGAATCGACATTTACCAAAAGAAGACATGCAAATGGTAACAGCTATATAAAAAATGTTCAATATCACTATTCACTAGGAAAATGCAAATTAAGGCCACAATGAAATATCACCTTACATCTGTCAGAATGGCTATTACCAAAAAGATGAAAAGTAAGTGTTGGCAAGGATGTGGAGAAAAGAGAACACTTGTACACTGTTGGTGGGAATATAAATTAGTATAATTATTATGGAAAAAAGTATGGAGGTTCCTCAAAAACCTAAAAATAGAATTACCATACAATCCAGCAATCCCACTTCTGTTTATATATTCAAAGGATTTGAATTCAGTATATTGAAGAGATATCTGCATTCTCATGTTCATTGCAGCGTTATTCACAATCACCAAGTTATGGCATCAACCTAAGTGTCCATCAACAGATGAATGTGGTACAGAAAATGTGGTATATATACCCAATGGGATATTATTCATTTGGCCTTATGAAAGAGGAAAATTCTGTGATTAGTAACAATATAGATGAACCTGGAGAACATTATGCTGAGTGAAATAAGCCAGGCACAGAAAGACAAGTACCACGTTCTCACTTATATATGGAATCTAAAACAATTGAACTCACGAAGCACAAAGAAGAGTGGTGATAACCAGTGACTGGGATGAAAGGAATGGGGAGATGTTAGTCAAAGGGCAAATATTTTAGGTAGACAGGAGGAATAAATGATAAGTATTTGTGGTGACGTATATGTAATTAGCTTGGTTCAATTATCCCACATTGCATACATACATCATAGCGTTACTTTATACCCCCAAAATATATAAAATTATAATTTTTAATATTCAATAAAATAAAATAGTAAATTTAATAAAATTAGTCTTAGCAAAATTTCTCTCTAAAAAAAAGGGAAAAGTGACAATAGGTAGAAAGTTTGCATTTGGTCTAAGAAAATGACACAAGGGCAATGACTTGTAGGCAAAAATGCATTTCCTACTTCTGACTTTTCTACCACTTTGAAAGACAACTACTCAGAGGAACACCAGAAGTATTCCAGAGATCTCGGTTTTTGGTGTGTGTGGGGGGGTGTGTCTAAGCAACCAGCACATTCTGTGGTCAACAGGCAAGTCTTTAACTGTCCCATTCAGTTATGTAGGATATACGGTGTTTCTATGACATGTCACATGGTACTATTTCTTTACTTGTATCTATACGTTTCAGCTGATAAGGCTGTATAACAAACCACCAAAAATCTTAGTAGCTTCAAACAGCTACTTTATTTTTCTCATGAATCTGCAATTTGGGCAGGACTCCATGACAGCTCACGTCTGCTCCACTTAGCAACAGCTGGTGCAGCTAGGATGGTTTGCTCACTCATATGTCTAGTGATTGTCTAGTGGTTGATGCTAAGAAGACTCAAACAACTGGTGGCTGAAATAGTTGTGGCTACTCAGGCATCTCTTTCTGTCTTCATGTGGCCTCTTCAGCATGGAAGATTCAGAATAGATAAACTTCTGTATGTCAGCTCAATGATCTCACAGCTATGTCCTGAGGCAGAAAGAGAGCCAGGTAGAAGTGGCATCACCTTTTGCTACCTAGCCATTGAATCCATGCAGCGTCACTTATACCATATGACCCCTATTTGAGAGGATAGCATTCATACCTCACTTTTTGATAAAAAGAATATTAAAGTTTTGGAAGAATATGTGACAATAGATATATTTCTGTGGCCATTTTTGGAAAGTACAATTAGCCACAGATGCCACAAAACTATAGCCCTGTCATAGTGCCCACCGATATGGCCCAGGGAAGTTTCTCCCTCCCAGCACCATTCCAAGGAGTCTACCATGTAAGCTGATACATTGTGCCTTCTATGCCCTATAAAACAATTACATGTGCTCCATTTCTTGAGGACCCTGTTCTCTTCCAGGAAGAAAGCACTCGTAAGAACTAATCAAATAAACTCAGTCTTTAAGCATGTACAAAAATTTTAAAGTGTTGATATTTAGCCAAGAAAATCTATTCCCCTTCAGATTATATGTTAATAGATTCTAATTTTTCTACTTAAGAAGATGCTTGATTCTTTACCAGTTTCATAAAACAAACTTCTGAAATTAACATTTATTTATTGCTTATAATTTCTCCCCAAAATTTTCCAATTAGTACCACCACCAGAATATCTGATTGATGAGAATAGGAACCTATACGTTGTGTTGTGTTTTACTACTATATTCTCACCATATAGTACAGTTAAATGAATGACAAAATTAAAGAAAAATCAAATATTACTATAAGCAAATCAGTGAGATATTAAGGAAGTAGGGCCAGACCTTTATAAACTATGTATAAGAAGCATATCTGTTTTGCCAACAAATTTGACAGAACTTACAGCCACCATGTCTTAACAAAGTACCATAGACTAGGTGGCTTATAAAGAACAGAAATTTACTTCTTACTGTTCTGGAGGCTGGAAAGTGCAGATCAAGTTGATGGCAGCTTGGTTGTCTGGTGAGGGTCCACTTTTTGGTTCAGAAATGGCTGTCTTTTCACTGTGTCCTCACATGTTGGAAGAGATGAGGAAGCTCTTCTGATCTATGTTATAAAGACACTAATCCGATTTATGAGAGTTCTTCCCTGGGGACCTAATCACCTCCAAGTTCTTCACCTCCCCATCCCATCACCCTGGAGATTAGTATTTCAACATATGAGTTTTGGGGGACACAAACATTTAGTTCACAACATGCTACATGGAGTAGGTTTCTTTTCTGTTTGCATGCAAGAGAAATGATGCTATTTTATTCAGATTCTTCATGGGTTAACAGTTATACTGTGCTAAATAATAAGTTGATCCTTTTCAATATAGCCTCTGTGACTGAAAAGAAAGTACTATGGAAATCTCTAGGGTGTTTATCAAAACAATCTAAACTGTGCAGGAATCCAAAAGCTCTTCACTGTTTCTTAAAGCTCTTAAAAACTGGGATAAGCCATTCCTATTTCTATAAGAAGTTTTACCAACTCTATTTACGAGGTGGGCCAAGGATTGCATGGTAAGAGAATTCATTGAAAGAGAAGGCCCTAAACAGCTATTTCTCACAGATTTTTTTGAGTGGAACCATGGATATGAAATCTTAGAAACTGAAGTATTGTAAGAACACGTTTCTCTTTGCCAAACTGGAGATGATTATTAAAATCTGACACAGATCTTTGTTACTTTAGAGTAAGACTGATTTCTATAAGACACAAAGTAGACACAGAGGTGAATAAGACTTTTATGGCTATTACTTAGCACTCTCAAACATGGGGGAAAATATAAACGTCAGAGACAGACACTCCAGGATTTATATTTCTAACAACTATGAGCTGAGCCTCTTAAGTACTTTACTTTCAGGAGCTTCAACATTTTCCCTTCCTTTAATTGAACATAACAAAAAGTTAGCCCGGGTTTGGCTTTTAAAATTCAATGAAATAGCATATTTAACCATAAAATCGTTCTCAATTAATAAAAAGTAGGTACTCCCCGGCAACCAACTTAAAATATACCCTTAAAATTAGAAAAGTTACACCCCTTCCTAATAAAGGAGTGAAAAGTGGGTGAGCAAGTGCAAAGGATGGATGCACTGATTGCAGGGGCCTGGGGACCTGTGCACAGTGAGACCAGTGTCCCCTGCATGATACCACTGGGACTATTGAATTTTAAAGGAATTCAAGGGGGCATATAGTTAACAAATTTTTAATGAGGCTGTATAATGCACCACAACCGTGGCTAATAAGACAATGTGCCCCAGAGCAGAACTCCCCAGAATCCATCATCATATTTTACTAAATGCCTCAACAGTCTCTTCTGCTACAGTGTGAGTTTTTGCGATGTGAATAAGCTCCCATGTGCTTGATAAATAGGGGGCTGACGTTAGCATAATGGAGAAGTCATATTAGTTCAAATGTGAATTTTCCCAGCCAGTTAATTTTTGTGTAATATCAGCAGAGCACAGCAAGCGATTGAGGAAAACAGGCCTGAACATCGTGCCCATTCTGCTCCTGTGGCTGGGATTGACCACCCGTTCTGTGTGGGGAGTCATTTTCCTGAGTTGTAGGCATTGTGACCTTGTCCCCCTGACTCAACAGCCTCGGCTCTTCCTGAATCTGTTTTCTCAACCTGCTTTTCCCTTTTCTTTTTAAGGGAAAGTCTCCTATTTTCCAGAGCAGCTTTTGTCGGTGTCTATAGGATTTAACCTGCCTTCTTTAACTATGCTAGTATTTTTGTTTAGATTGCCATTGTTTCATTAGTGCTCTGTTCATATTAGGTTTGGAGCGACCTGCACCAATTCTATTTTTCCCGAAAGCCCCGTTTTTTTTTTAGGCACATTTTTTTTTCCAGAATATAAGGTGTTTAATAATGCTTTTTAAGAGTTACATAATAGAAGAATTTTTGTTTCTACCTTCCATAAAAGCCAGAGGAATGGAGGTTACACTTGAACCCTTAACTTACCAAATTTTCTCTCAGAGTTGTATCCTGACTTCCAGTAACACCAGCAACCATATATAGGCAATCCTTTCTGCTGAAAGATTTCCTCCTGGACACCAGCGTTCAGTGTGCCTCCTATGTGGTCCCCAAGAACCCTTTGCTTTCTATCACAATACTGATCTCATGCTAGTATAATTTCCCATTGATTTCTCAATGTGAAACACAGATTCTGTCTATACCAGTAGGAGTTGTAACAGTTCACCATTATCCTACACAACATTTAGCCTAGTGTCTGGCATGTAATAGGGACAGGAACAGGTTTCAAAATGCTGTTCCTGATTGGCAGAATACATTGATGTTTCACAGTGTGTGCACATCTGCAGGAGCACAGAAAGCTTCAAGATAGTTTATACTCACAGTTATTGTAAGCACATTATCATCATTGATATCAAATTCAGTTAGAGATTGCAGTTCGTATTTTTTAGCTTTCGTAGAGTACAAAAATCCCATGATTTCCAGTATCTTCTTCTATGTTACAGCAACCATTCTTAAGGTAAGTTTTATCACCACTTTCCAGGTGGTAAAATATGAGAACCAGAGCATCAAAGCAGTTTGTGTGCAGTTACACAGGTATTGAATAGTTCTGCTGCCTTTAGATCCTAGGTGTTCTATTTCCAAGGCCAGATAGTCCAGAATTACAACAATTATTTCCAGGGATTCCTGCTCAGTAAGACTTATGAAAAGATTATTTAGAACACAAGGTTTTGATTCCTGACACATTATCCTTTCCGTTCCTGTGGACTAAGTAGACCAGGAATTAACATATTTTGTATAGATTAATGCTTTCATTTAATATCACTGTGGAGAAGGTTTTAGAGCATTGTGTGATGTTTTGTGCATGCTGATTTGAAGAGGCAGGGGAGGGAATGCTTATTTGTTGACATTTTGGTTTTGGTAAATAAAATGACCTTTAGCTTTCAGTTGCACACTTGAATTTTAGTAAAGATAAATGAAAGTCTGGAAACCCTGGCTAAAAACCAAGAATATTTAGAATGAGGTGTGCCTTGTGCTCAGAGGAATATAGTCATTACTCCTTCCTTTAGGACTGCTTGCCTTTCAAATGTCCAGATATTTCATGAGAGAGAAATTAGATAAACAATCCCAGATCAAACAGTTTCATTTTTCTTTGCAAAGGCATTGATAATATAATTCCTTTAAAAGACTAAATTTCTTAAGTAGATGTAAAATATCATGGCCCCTAGAACAGCATCTTCATGCATTTCTTCAAGAAAGATTCATTCAATGTATTTCATAGTTCAGGCACTATACTAACAGGTATAGGAAAATAGAAAACACAAATGGAATCTGTACTTTTTAAATGGGAGAAGAACTTCGTATATTGTTTTGATATCTATATTTTGAGAATACACCAGCTATGCAGATAGAAGCACATCCACAGACACAGATTCAGTATTTGTCTAGATAAACAGGAACTGGGAACGTGTTTGCTGTCAGAGGAGCTTTGGGAATGAGCCGAGTAAGTAAGTACAAATTATCTTTCAGAGCTAAGCCAATGGACTTTCCAAATGAATCCAATGTCTGTCTTTCTTACCTGAACCTGCTATTCGACTACCTTTTTTTACCTTTTTATAATATTTTTAGGAAAGGTTTATTACATCTGCTCCAGAGACAGTTCATATTGCTGCTAGGTTCCTCGGTCAAGTCTATCTTACTGCTGCTTTGCTTCTCGTCACCAGTTCCAGATCCTCTTAAATAATAACTGGACAATCATCCTCTTTTGACGAGATGTAACTATAACTATACTGGCCTCAGCAGAGAGGCAATACACCAAGGCCACACATTTCTATACGTCATTGTCTTAATTTTCTACTATGCCACTAATATATGACTGATGAGTGTGGGAAGCAGAAAGCGGGGGACGGAGGAGGGAGAGAGAGAGAGAGAGAGATTCTGTTTCTCTGGAGAGCACTGACACGGCCCAATCCCGTTTAAGTCTTGTGACCAGTGTGAGGTGAATGTTCGTTCCTTTTCTTTTTTTAATTCTTCTGGTAACTTCTGATTTATTGGGCAAAGCACATGTGCAACCACACACTCATCACACTACACTCAATACCATCACCACTAAAAGAACCATTGTCTAATAAATAAGGGAACTAGTTTCTAAGGACCACATAATAACAGAGGTTAGCATGGCACAAATGAATGTAATTTCACATTTCCAGTTAATTTATTTCTTTCCTTATTCCTTTCTTTTCTACAACATATTTTAGGCACTGTGTATTGAATATGTTACAAATTTTGATTAATTGTGGTTATTTTCCCACAAATTGGATCCATCATACCCCCCACTTGAATTATCCCACCCTAATCCGCACTATTAAAGGAAGCTTTGGAATTTCAAAGATTTTTTTTACTTTTGGACACTTAATCTTGATCCTTTGACGTTGTGCTTTTCCCGCAGCAATCCTCGGATTATAAAGGAGCAGTGCCTGGGCCGTTATTCAAGTTCCTAGGGCTCCCGCATCCCAATTTCATGGAGAGACTTCTCCCTTACACTCAGGTCGGTGAAATTTCCCTCCGGTGATCCACTTGCTTTGCAAATGCAATGATCTAATAACAACAAAAGCACAGGGCATGTGGTTGGCTTGTCCTTTGTCTTATGTTCAGCTTTCCAAACACTGCCTGAACATAGCAGATTCTCAATAAATAAGATCAAAAGCATTGCAATAATTCATGCTTTTGAAATACATTTCACGGGGCCTACTAGTGCCAGGAACTGTGAGCAAAAAAGATGAGTGGAGTGTACAAGAAAGTAATGCCGAGACCAATGAAGCAGGCTTAAAGTCAAATAACGGTTACAGACATAGAAATGAAACTCCAAGGGATGGCTAAAGGGAAGGAAACAGTATACTGGGGCTTCTATGGCCCCAAATAGTTTTCTGTTTCAAAGCTCATTGTATTTGAAAGGCAGATTGTGTTTTCCTTCTCAGCTCATCTTCTTTTTATGTGCAGTTAAGCAATGAGGCAAAGCATTTTATTATATTTCCATCGAAAATTTTGAGTTCTAAAATTTTCAATGAACAGAAGCATAAAAATTGAATTATAGAAGAAATAGATATCCCATAGCAGTTGTACAATTATTTAAGAGTGACTTTTTTAAATGATAGATTTTTAAACTTAACCATACCAATTGTGTCATGCCATTGTTAGGCTGCTTGGTATTCATCTTAAAATGTTAGTTTTTTAATGGCAAGGAATACCAATGCAGCTATTTTGTGATATTTATTACAATGATGGTTTACTCTCAGTTTCTATGAAATCAACTGTTTATACTACCCATTGTTAAAGTGAAAGGACTTTAAATATACTAAAGTGGACGACAGAGAGAAACGGTAAATATTTGCTAAAGTTATATATTATATCCTGAAGAGTAAATAGTAAATTTAGAGTCATTGGAATTTATAGCTTATTCCTATAAGGGTTAGTGGGTTCAATAAAGAGTTCAATAGGGAATTTAAGAGAGGTAAATAACAGAAAATTAATTCCCATTTGAAATCAGACTTTAAAAACTTTATGTATTTTGTTTCTAAGTCAACATGGTTATTTTCTGTCAAATGGCATAATAACAATAATAAAATAAACACGAATATTTACTCAGCATTTGTACTATGTCGAGCTCTGTGCTATTTAGAAATTATGGAATATAAATTTCTAAACAAACCTACAAGGTGTTTACTCTCAGTGTGCCTATTTAATGAATGGCGCTATAGTGGGGAGCCTATGGGGGTTAGGTAGCTGCATAAGACCAGTGAGTGTTAGAACTGCGTTACAATCTGTTAGGAGTCAGCTTTCTTATTCACCGAGTTATATTGCCTCTCATAGAGGGAAAGTGGGAGAAAAGAGGAGAAAGGAGCAGAAGGAAAGAGTGTAGGGTAAATGCATGGCTCTGAGGAATATTTGTGGGCTCTATCATTTCAGACAGCAATTTATATGGAAGGTATGTATGTCTTCCTGCAGGCTCCAATTGCAATCTCCTGGCTTTAAATTGGCTTCTAACTCTTGCCTGCCAACTTGACTTTTGTGCAAACTTACAATTACTCCCTGTTTCCTGTCTCTCTCTTTGATTCTGAACACAGATGTTTCACAAATATCTCAATCATACACCCCATTACCATACCGCAGTCCCAGCATACTGCTCCCTTCTTGCCCTGGGACACTATGACAGGTCTTTCCATAAACCTGGAACGAGAGTTCAAGGACATTTTATTGTTGGACAATCCATTGCTAACATTTTTAGAAAATTCATCAAATGAACATAAGCCTTAATTCTTGATTCTGTTATATACACACTAACAAATAACCAAAGTGAAAAAAAAAAATTCAAAATAAAACAAAAGTAGTTATTAATGCATCCAAAGAGTGTGGCATAGCCTAATTCTTTTTTGGGGGGTGGGGTTATTATTTGTTTTCACTTAAGTGTTACAGCCACAAATGAAGAGTGGCCAGCCTTTTTTAATCAATCAATCAAAAATCTTTTTTGGCTCATTTTGCAAAAAGGAATAGGTTTGGCACTGCCATTTCATTTGGTTTCTCACTTGTGCTATTGTCCATCAATCCTTTTCAGACTCCTCAGGGTAAGTAAAATACAGGTTTGGCAAACCTGTGTAGTATCAGATATGGTATTAAATTTACCTGTTGCTTTAGATTATCCTGGTCCAGGACATTTATGCAATCATTTCCCTTGATTACTGAATTATATTTACAATTTTTCAACCTTTTAAAGACAATATCAAAGAAGAATTTTATAAGAAAAGAGACATGAATTGGTTTGTGACAGAGGGAAATATTACTGGATTTTTCTGTACCTCTCTCATGTCTAACTTCAAAAGATTTACTGTAGAACATGTAAATAGTATATTGTGATCAAGAGTTAATAGATGATATTCAGAAAACAGGCATACTGTCTTTATAAACAAGTATTCCTCTGAAAGAGTGGTTTGATATCTAGAGTTTCAGATTTCTGATGATGTAGAGCTGTGAGTTGTGGTGTGAGAGTAAATTCAATCACCTCAGCATGGAGTGGCATGGAGTACAGTTATAATCCAACTTGGCCCTTGCGGGCTTATTATGACTTTCCCAGGCATGCTTGCCTTTGTCAGCTCCTTCTACCAATAAACAAATAAGTTTTTTAAATTGCATTTTATGATTTTTTTAGTATAAAGTGAATGTAATATAGGCTAATTATATTACTTTATTTTTCTTATTTTATAATAAATTAAAGCATTGGAGTGCACCTTTAAAATTATCATGGGCTCTAAGATGCTGCGGCTACTATGTCTCAAGTATAAGGTGACCCTGACCCTGACCCTGACCCTACTCGAGGTCAGGGTAGGTGACTACACACAAGGCGTGATTTAGCAATCATTTTGAGATTCTGATTTTCCAAAACATCTGCCATTGTGTTAACACTATTTTTATTTGATAGTTGGCCTAAGATGTTTGCTTTTTACATTGTTCATTTGGCAAAGATCTGTGGCTCCTGTGGAAATTATAAAGATAGGATTTAGCCAGAGGTTATAGGGGTTATCAGGATGAATTTTCCTGTTATTTCTGTGGAGCTCTCAAAGTTTAATTTTTCGGATTATCTGCCTGGGATATTGAAAGGAACAGGGTGTCTGACACTATAGGTTGACATGGGAGGGGAGGTGTAGAGGCTCTGGAAGATTGGGGATAGTGTGTACAGAACATGCTCCTGTCCTGTTCCGAATCCTGCTCCATCCACAGACTTTCTCAACTCAGTTATTGTGATAATTTCCTTCCAGGTGTTCAGGTCAAAACCCTGAGACATCCTTGACTTCTTTTTTTTCTCTCATACCCTATATCAAATCACATTATCTCTACCCTCAATAAAAATTCACTTCTCTCTATATCCCATTGCTACCACTCTGTTCTAAACAAATATTTCCTGTCTGGATTATTGCAATAATCCTCATTGATCCCACTGTTTGTATCCTTGCCTCTCTCCTAACCCTTTTCAACACAGGGGCCAAATGATTCTTTTAAAGGATGTCATTACATGTCATCCACCTGTTTCATACCCTTTGGTGCTCACTTCTGTTCTCACAAAGGAAAAGCCAGTCTTTATAATGCCTTGCACAGCTCTATACAATCTGGCTCTTCATTCCCTCTTGATATCATCTTCTATTTCTCTCCTCCATGATCACTACATGGTAGTCCTATGACTTTCCTGGAACTACTAGGCTCTCTCTGCCTCAGGACCTTTGCACTGACTATTCTCTCAGATCACCTTGTTGGTCAATCCTTTCCCTCCTTCAATGAATGCCATATCCCTGTCACTTTCTCCATGAAACCAACAGTGTTCACTACTTTTAGTCTCCACCATAGACTCTAACTCTCTTCCTAGGTCTATTTTGCCATAGCATTTTAACTTCTTAATATAACAGTTTATCATCTATCATTTATTGGTTACTATCTATCTTCCCAGAGACAGAGATTATTATCCATTTTTATCTCTGACATATCCACAGAGGCTAGGGGTATTACTGACAAATAATAGGCACTCAAGACATATTTATTAAATAAATAGAATAAATGAATGTGGAGACTGGAAGAATAGGCTGTGAATAAAGGAAAACAAAAGTAGTGGGTAAGTACATAGTCAACTGGCACTTCCAACTGGCGCCTCTAACATTGTGCATTGTCTCTTGAAATAAGAGGGCACTTTGCCAATTTTAATATGTTATCTAAGACTGGTACCAGAAACTAGAATTATAAGAATAATATCCCACTTTATTTTTCTTTATCCAATTTGGCTCAGGTGGAACAAAAATAAAATTTTGGTTAAGTCTAGTTTTTGTCATTTTTCTAATGAATACCTGTGGTCTTGACTTAGAACACCAATTGAATGGAGTCCAAAGGTCCCTGTGAGTCCTTGAAACACAGGATTTGTTCTAAAGGATGTAATGACTTGTAATGTGAACATTGCTGCACTTAGCACTGCCCATCCTAAAAAGAGACAAGGATCAAGAGTGAAGATGGAGCTTCTGGACAGAGGGTCACTGGTGCCAGAGGAAATGACTGTTTTGGTTAATCCTTCCCCTTTGCTATGATGCCTCTAAAAATAATATATCATTATCCTACTCCAGCTCAACCTGAAACCTGTGGAAGCATGATTTTGCCTTGAATACGAGTATTTATGAACATAGATTTCCAAAATTTAAGAAACATTTAAAAAATTTTAACTATGTTATTATTTTAGTATTAAAGTGCTTTTAAGAATACTTTGGAAGCTTTCATGGAGAGACTTGAGATTATGTTCCAACGACTTCTGGGCTTTTATGAAGAAGTCAAAATTCTAAGAGGATAAATTGATAATAATGCCAGGTTTATGTTAAAAAATCAAAGTCTGTAGCCTACTTCAGAAAACCAACTTGCAAAGAAGCACTATAGCAATACGTTAAAATACAATAGCTCAATTGGTCAGCACTGGCCTTCTCTCCTTTATAAAGTGCCAGGGAAGAATGTTGCTTATTGATAACATGCTTCTGTGCAGTGGAATATCTCTCCTTCTCTCTCTCCTTCTCTCTCTCTCTGGTTTGGAAACTCATGATATACTTTCATAAATATTAGCATAGACACCTTCAGCAAGCTCTTGACAAATCAGAAAACTCTTACTTTGTATTATGTCTATCATAAATAAGCAAATATTTTGTTTTCAGAAACTTAAAAAGAACTTTCACATGTATTTACACAGAAGGTGTTGTCAATTACTGCTATGTAACAACTTAAAATAATTGATGGTGTAAGACAATAAGAATTTATTCCTCTTGCACGTGTTTGCAGGTTGGCCGAGGCAGCTCTACTTCAGGCTCAGGGTCAGCTGGTGAGGCTCAGCCCTGCGCATTACTTTCTCTTTTTGGGGTTCTGGGAATGGCTGGGGCTGTTCTTTTCATGGTCAAAGTATAAGTACAAGGGCATCAGTTGAAATATGCAAGATCTCTTAAGGACTAAGCCAGCAATTTGTGTTGGGTCATTTCTGCCCACATCCCATTAACCGAGTTCTATGGAAGAGCCCAGAGTAAATAGCAGTAGATTAGACTTCACCTTTCCTAGGAGTTACTTCAAAATTATGTGGTAAAGGACTTACATGCAAGAACAAGTTAAGAATCAGGCCCAAGTATTTTAAACTATGACAGAAAAATTTTCAAAATAGCTAAAGATATTTACAAATATTTTTGTGTGTATAAGTATTCTTAAATAGCTTTACAGGTATAGTGAAATAGAAAAAACATCTCTGAAATCTTTTCCACCCTTATTGAAGCTGGTAACATTACAATACAATGCTCTTGAGCTTATTGTTCTAAATCATCAATTAATGTCTCTCAGCCATTTAACATTCAGAATAAAAGATGGACTTTGCCTTTTTGTGTGTGCCTGTTTGAGTGTTTATCTATGGTTATTATTTTAAAATGATTATGACTACATAGATAAAGTCATATGGAATTTCCCCAAATGAAAATGTTCATCTGATGATAAATGAAGTACCCAAGAATAGTCAAACTGCTAAATATCATCACTCAGAAGTCTTGCTGGTCTCAACTCAACCCCAACAAATCTGTTATAGAACAAATAAATAAAAGCAAGCTATGAAGAGTACTTAGTTCTATCCCCTTTTCTCCTTTCTTGATTTAAAGTCAAGAAACTTTTTTATAGAAATAGAAAAAAAATCCTAAGTGATATTCTATGATCCTATATTTTATGTCAATAGAATAGAAAGCATACTTTACTCTGTTAAGGTATAATCATACTTAACTCAAGTTCGTTTGGAGAAGAAAATTATATTATGCATGTGAAAATACCTAGGATTATGCATGAATATTACAAATATGGTTTCAAAAAATCTGGGAAGCAGTATAATATTTAAAACAAAAAATGCAGTGTGTCTTTAGATTTATTATGCAACCACAAATCAATATATTATTTTTTACATATATGTATAAATGGGTCAGAATGTGAAAATACCACTTTGAACTGGAAGTGTCAGAGCCAATCTAATGCAGATTGGATGCGGAGTGGTGAGACTAAGCTCCACACATTCAGGTTTAACAAATTGGTGGTTACCTCCATCTGGAAATCTCATAAGCACTTTAAAATTTTCCAGAGCAGAATAAAAACTCCCATGTTCTCCCAAACCTACCCTTTATGTTAAGTTCTCTGATTTTAAGGATGGAGTAATTATCTAATCATTTTCCAGAATATTTTATTATAATGCTGACTTACTTCTCATTTCTTCATTCTTGTTAGTCGGGGTTTCCTAGGAGGCATCCAATAAATATAACAAATTCCCCACATATTTTCTGAGCAAATAGAAAATTTGGAGGATTGTCAGATAGTAGAAAAAAATATCGTTATTATTACTGATAATTTGCAGATATGGTTTGGTTTAAACCCAAATGCACCTGTCCACTCTATCCCAGAATTAGGCATGCTTATCTACCTGGTCTCAAGAAGGAACTTGACTGAGTTAGTTTCCTTCAGACTCATAGGTTTGTTAGGTTAGACTTAGAGCTGCACTGTCCAATATGGTAGCCACTAGCTACATGCAGTTAATAAGTGGTTGAAATGTGCCTAATCCAAATTTAAATGTACAAGATGTCTAAAATAATCATCAAATTTCAAGCACCGTAGTACTAAAGAGAATGTAAGATATCTCACTAGTATATTTTTATATTTATTGCATGTTGAAGTAATAATATTTTGAGCATGTGGTATTAAGCTATATTATTCTATTTACTTGTTCACTCCTTACAAGCTCCCTTGCTTAATGTTCTTCATTGTGGTTTCGTATGCTGTTTATGATTAAGTATAAATTTCATAGCAAAACATAAAAAGGTCTTCATGAATAATCACTCCTCTTGCATTATCTCCATTCTTTCATATTCCAGCAATAAGAATATCATACGATTAGAAACTGGGCAAGTTTTCTCTTGAATCTAGGTCTTTGTGCATTTACTCATTTTGCTTGGAATAGATTAGCCAACTCTAGGTCTGACTATATAGCTTTTTTTTTTTTACATTTTTAATTTTTTATTTTTTGCAGAGACGGGGTCTCGCACTTGCTCAGGCTGGTCTCGAACTCCTGAGCTCAAGCCATCCTCCCGCCTTGGCCTCCCAAAGTACTAGGATTACAGGCGTGAGCCATCGCACCCAGCGCTATATAGTTTCTTGATTTTCAGCTTTTTCTTTCAAATATAATGTCATCATAATACCTTCTAGAATCTCAGGGCTGGGTATGTGTCCTTCTTATGTCCTCCTGTAGCACCCTGTAATTAACATTATCCAACTTATTCCCACAGTATTTAATTGTCCTATCCACCTCACTTTAAGTTCACGGAGGTCAACTTATGTGTCTTATTCATTTTGACCTCCTTTTATAATAGATGTTTAAAATATATGTGGAATGCAGAAAGGAATACAGGAATCAATGAGTGTATCTCTTTAATTTGTTGTGAGAACAAAAGTCTTTTATGTAGACAAAAAAGTATTTTGTAAACTCTAGCTTGCAATTTTATTACAGTCGTAAATACTTCTCTTCTTGTCTTTTGCACCTAACATTTTCCTTATACATGGTTTATATATAATAATGGTGTTTGAATAAGTAAAGGAGTGAATGAAATAGTCCTATAGTTTAAAAAAGTAACATAAAGTAAGTTATCAGAGCATAAAAATGTGTTATTGCAATATTGTTCTTTTTGAGCTGAATTAGCTTGTTGTTTTGTAACATGCATTTCTTTACCTAGCTTAAAATAGGCAGTCTGCAAGTTTTCAAATGGCTATTCCTTTCCATTTGTCTTTTGCCTCTCATGAATTAGGCCAGCACACACCATTTCTACACTCCCAAAAGCCAAACTCTTAAGCTGTTTCCAGTATATATTCATTCCAATGGAAATAATGGCTTCCATTTACCACAGTGTCAGAGGCCAGTGAAGCCAAATCGGTTGCAGCTGCATTGTTTTATAACAGAAGATAATGTTATCCCCACTGTAGTTACAAATGTGATTTCCTCAGAGTTCAAACACTCTTGGAGCTAAACTGTGATTTGATGTCTAATGGTCAACTCATGTTCTGGGGATTAAGTTAATTAAAACAGTTGCCCTACTCTATTAAAGCTCCCTGTAGACTAATTATTAAAGTGCCAAGCACCATTACAAACCTACAGCAATTGAAAGTCACAAAGGGAGTTGCTTATATTATGGGAACTCCAGAATTCAGTAGATTATTGCCTGTAGTAAAAGAACATGCACACTGAGAAGTAGATTACCTTCTCCACAGCCACGGAGCTATTATAAAATGTACAAAGGGAAAGCCAAATGTACAAGCATTTGGATTCATAGCCCTTAGAATCTGCAATTTCCAAAGCTAGTCAAATATCAGAAAAACAGCTTGGTAAAGTGCAAAGAACTCTGTTCAGAGAATCAGGAAGCACCACTTTAAGTCCCAGAGCTCCCTCTAACTGTCTGTGTAAGCTCAGATAATTTCCTTCACCTTAGGTAGCGAATGTCTCATCTATGAAATGAAGAATATATATGTGACCAGTGATTCTATTTTGACACACTTTTAAGTTTTTTCTACACAAAATCTTGTGATAAAAAGGTACAAAAGGGTGGTATGGAGAAGCAAATGTTCTATCTAAACACTAGATGTCTTCCTTTTCAGAAACCTCAAATAAATCTTGCTACACAGAATATAATTTAAAAGCTTTTGCATACTTTACTGGTGCAGAAAGGAGATGTTTGATCTTTCTTTTCTTGGTGAATCCCACAGAGGTCAAAAGAAAAAACGTTGAAAAATGTTTTCCTAAAATGCTTTTTCTTAACATGAGCATTTTGTTACCACAATAAGTTAATACTAGCCATGCTAATATATAAAGAATGCTGGTACCTGCTTTAAAATAATAGAAAGTGCATTGGTTATAGAGTTAGGCTAACCTAGATTTTAATTTCAAATTTAGTAACTCTGTGGATTTAAGACAGATTTTTCTCCTCTTGGAATCTCAGTGTACATCTACAAAAAAAAAAAATTACCCCCACTTTCCAGCTCTATTGCCAGAATTAAGTAGGACACATCATACAGTGGGCACTTAAACTTATTTCTCTTCCATTTTATAAAGCAGAGAGAAAACATCCTTTTTTAAAGTATGGTCAATATGATCAGATTTGATTTTATTTTTGAAGGCTGGGCTGTGGGTCAAGACACTTAATAGATGGGTACATGGAATTTTAAGTTGTATTCTGATAAAAATGTCATTATCACAGGTATAGGAACACAAATTTTGGAGTCTGTTGGGATGAGAAAAATAAAGGCAAGGAATTGGATAGGTCTGAAGATAATTATTCTTTCAAGGTTGTCTATGAGCTATCACAACCATCAGGTATTTGGCTACTCATAGTACATGCAGTTGACTTTCAAGCCTGCAAGACATTAAGATAGGGCTTGGATCTTTTCATTTTAGATATGTCAGCACAGAAATATTTTTAAAAATCAGCTTTCTATATTAACTTTCCATTTATGTAAGTTTAATATCAACTGGTAATATTATTGTTACTTGTCAGCCAGCAAATCAGTTTGGGAATCATGTTGTGTAGTCAATAAATCATCTTGTAAAATCCTTTTTATTTACAAATATATTTATTTACAAATATATAAAACTGAATTGCTTAATTTACATATTATTATATTTGAAAAAAGAAAGTAGAAGTCTACACTTGTGTAAAAGATAATTTCAAACAGATGCTTCATTTACCCTGATGATAAATCTGGATATTCAGAAATTATGTCCACTAATATTATTGATATTTTTGCTGGTGGATGTGCTATAAAATTTAATAACAATACTAGTTAACCAGTAACTAAAAATATGCAACTAGAATAACTTCAAGATCCAATTAGACTGGTCTTTCAATTAAGTCAAACTGCAGGGTACATTTAATTCCCAAGAAGCATGTGTGTCAGAGCCACAAAATATCAGTTGTCATAGCTTCCAAGTGGATACAGCCCAGAATGCTGGTTTCCAAATGTAACAAATTGTATGACTCTAAGAACCTACTTATTGGTCCACAGGCATTAAACAAAAAAAAATAATTGGGATAAATTTGGTTACCTTTATTATCATTCAACAAAACCCTTTAATCTAATTATCCAAATTGATTAGTGTTGGGCATGTTTTAAAATAGGAAAAAAATAGTAGACCAAAATGACAACAATCTCTTCACTTGGGTAAATGTAATGATTGATAAGTGTTGTCACATAGCTAATTTGATAATAACATTATTATCAATTATTGATACAGTTTCAATTAACCATGGCCTCTCTGCCACCTGGATTGATCACATTAACTGGGGAATTGCTGTCTGTCTGCTTATTATGGTCGTTATTAAGGGACAAAATTATTGAAGCTAGATATGCTGGTGATAGAACCAACTTGATCTACTACCCGGATTCCCTAAAATATCAAATAATGAATATCACTCTGTATTACTCAAGGCTCTCCAGAGAAACAGAACCAATAAGATATATAGAGATATACAGAAAGAGATTTATTATTAAGTCTCTAATTAAATTATTAATTAGAGATTGACTCACTTGCTGTGAAGGTTGAGAAGTCCCACAATCTGTTACCTGTAAACTGGAGCCCAGGAAAGCTGATAATGTAGCTTCAATCCACATCCAAAAGCCCAAGACACAGGAGGGTCAATGAACAAGGACAGGAGAAAACAGATGGTCCACCTCAAGCAAACAACAAATTCATCCTTCCTCTACCTTTTCATTCTGTTCCAGCCCTCAACAAATTGGATGATGTCCAGCCACATCGGTGAGGGCAGTCTTCTTTACTCAGTCTACTGATCCAAGTGTTAACCTCTTCCAGAAACACCATCACAAACACAACAAGAAATAATGTTTTGCCAGCCATATGGGCATCCCTTAGCCCAGTCAAGAAAACCCATAAAATTGACCATCACACATACCAAGTAACCTTGTTCTTTCAAACCTAGAAAATTTAACTACATGATCACTCTTGAATGGAAAGGAGAAAACAACACCAACTTGATTCATTACCTACCATTTCTTTCTTCCAAATTTGGTTGGGTCTCTTCTCAAGGTGGATGGAAGTTCAGAGAGCTTTAGTGTTGGTCTTGGTTGTGGTAGATTGGATGGAATTTCAATAGCTGTGGAGACCAGTAATCCTACATATAGTTTCTGGTTAAGCCTGTTGGCATTTTAGCTCCTGAATGAGAACCCTTCAATGACTAGCATTGCTGCTATTGAAAGATACCTACTCATAAAAGATATTTTTTATATGGAAGCATCTTATCTTCAGTCTGACATCATAAATCAGAGTCAGCATCAGGAGACACAGAGAAGAGAGGAATTATTTAGAGAGCTGTGTTAAATCACCATCAAGAGTTTTACATAAAGCACTTGGTAAATCACAAAATACAAGAGTTATTTCATGATAATACAGTAAATAACCAACAGCACCATGATAAATTAGCCTGTAGCATAACTATATTTTTAAGTGCAATATTTTCAATGTGAAAGACTCCCAATTTACCAAAAATAGTTTCCTGTTGTTTCCTTGTTGCTGACTGGATAGTGACACCAGTACAAATTGTAGAAAAAATAAATTTAGAATACATATGTGTGGAAGGATCATTTAAATCTCTGACAGCAGTTATAATCAAAGCATACTATATTTTCTCATTGTCAAATGAATATGAGCTGGAGCATCTTCAATACTGCTGTTTTATTATCATTTAAATGTGTTTCCAGCATGCAAGACATTGGCAGTATCAGGCAACTGGGTTTTGATCATAACACCAAGAATCTAGTTCTCAGCTCTGAGCCATTATTTTTTTTTTTAAACTGACCAGAGGATATAATAACAGGAGAAGAGGATGCTCAATATAATTTGTCCCCATAGCCTCCTTCTCTCTCTCTCTCTTTCTCTCTCTCTTTGTCTCTCTTTCCTCCTCTCTCTATAACTCCCTCCCTTTATCTCTCTCCCTCTCCTTCATTTTCCCAGACTGCTGGAATTTTATTATGCATTTTCATTTTTACAGCATTTAAAATATATTTGTTCTCTTTATTTAAATAATTTTCTATTTAAATTATAGAAAAACAGTGAATTTTCTTTGCTAAACCTGTATTTGGCCTCATAACTAGATAATGAGTCACCAAACTGATGTTCAAAAAATAAACTGTGAAAAAATCAGCAGCTCTTTAGAGCTATGACTCTGTTATAAACTTCAAATTTTCGTGATTGTTTAATACACACAGAATGGCTGATCATAGGGTGGTTGTTTTAAGCATTTTAGAAGGGCTGAATCTATTTGATGCTAATATGTAAGTAATTTTTAAAAGTATATGAAATGGCCTTTATTAAAAAGTCCCAAAACAACAATTGTTGGCGTGGAGGCAGAGAGAAAGGAACACCTATACGCTGTTGGTGGAACTGCAAACTAGTACAACCTCTATGGAAAGTAATATGGAGATACCTCAAAGAACTAAAAGTACAACAACCATTAGATCCAGCAATCCCACTACTGGGTATTTACCCAAAGGAAAAAAAGACATTCTATAAAAAATACCTACTCTCAATTGTTTATAGCAGCACAATTCACAATCACAAAGATGTGGAAACAACCCAAGTGCCCATCAATACTTGAGTGGATTAATAAAATGTGGTATATGTATACCATGGAGTACTACTCAAGCCATAAAAAAAGTGGTGAACTAACACCTCTTGTATTAACCTGGATGGAGCTGGAGACCATTCTTTTAAATGAAGTATCAAAAGAATGGAAAAACAAACACCACATGTACTCACCATTAAATTGGAACTAATCAATCAACACTTATGTGCACGTATGGAAATAACATTCATCTGAAATCAAGCAGGAGGGAGGGAGGATGAGGGGATGGGTAAATTCACACCTAATGGGTACTATGCACACTATCTGGGGCATGCTTTTAACTTTGACTCAAACTGTACAAAAGCAATTTATGTAACAAAAACATTTGTACCCCCATAATATTCTGAAATTTTAAAAACTATATGAAAAAAATATTTAATATGTGTCCATCACAGATACATTTTTAATATTTAATAATATTGTTTTCTGATCACAAAAGCTAAATTTTCCAATTAAAAATATCCTAAAAATTACTGTAAATGTATTACTCCGAACGTAAAATGGCAAGCCAGATCTTGTTTGAGTGCATGGCTGTGGTGCACTGAATGGTGGGGAAGTCACTGAGGTGCTGTGATGGTGGAACTTGCTGGAATCCGCCCTTTAGGTTGTTGGGGAAAGATTTTCACAAATAAAATTTCCTGAGGATGGCGTCAGGAGAAGCTCCTTTCTGCTGCTGAGGTGACCATCATGCTCTGCAGGATCCCAGTGCTGGAGAAAATCGTTACATCACAGGAATATGGTGCTAGAGAAACCATCCATGCTGCAGGAGCTAGACAATGGAAACATCTCCTGCTCTGCTGTATCCTATTGAGACAGCATACTGAAGGCAGGAAAGAAAACCCCTTTCTCTCTGTCTAGTGTCCTCTCTTAACAAAGGTTAATATGTGCTAGCCAGCAAAAGGGAAATGTTTAAATAGTTTACCTCTATATTCTCACAGCTAGCAATGAAGGATGAATTTGAAACTACAAGGAAATAAATTGGAAATATGTACAATATCATAAAAATTTAAAATATTCTTGAAAAGATACAATATGAGTAAAGATGTGCTGAGATTGAAGGAATTAGCCAGGGGAAGGTATTCCTAGGCAGAGGGGAGCATGTTGAGATATGCCTGCTGTTACTTAACAGCAAAGGGATCGGTATGGCTGGAATAAAGTGAGTGAAGGTGAAAATGATAGGAGAAAAGAACAGAAAGGAAAAAGAGCAACTGTTTCATGCAGGGCATTTTAGGCCTTTGTAAGATGTTGATTCTGAGTAATGTGGAGAACCAACCAGTTTTGAGCAAAGGAGGACTATGATTTGACTTTCCTTTATGAAAGTTCTGGCTGCTGCTTTGAAAACTGCAGAGAATGTGGTCAGATAGAGTGGGAGGAAGATTTGTTAGAAAGTTATTGCACTGAATCCAGATGAAAATTAATGGTGGCTCAGATGGAAGTATCAGCAATGAAGCATGCTTCTGGATATACTGAAATTTTAAAAGAATCAATAGCTTTCCCTAATAGATTGACTGTGGAGCCAAGAATGACTTCAAAGTATTTGGTCTGTGTAGGTGAAATCATGGATTTGCCATCAATTTAGATGGGAAGATTCCCTTTGAGTAGAATAATGAAAAATTCAAATTATAATTTTAGACACACAAATTTTTATGTATCTACTAAATATGGATACATAGGGAGATGAGTCAATGTCAAGTAGGCAGTTGGATGTAAGCATGGGAAGATCAGCAAAAACTCTAAGCTGAAGATATAAATTTTGGATTTGTGGGCATATAGGATTATCTAATGGCATGCAACGGGAGAATATCAAGGCAGTGATGGCTCACAGGGATAAGTTGAGGTCCAAGAACTAAACTCAGAATACTCAAATGTTAAGAGATTTGGAACAGGTGAGAAGGTAGCCAATAGAACTGAGAAGGAGCAGCCAGTGAGATAGGACAAAAAACAAAAGATCATGGTGTCTGAGAAGCCAAGTGACACGGTAAATTGAGGAGAGAATGTCACCTTGTTTGTAACTAAGGATTTATAATTGAGCATTCTATGTAGCAACTGGTAGATCATTGATGACCTTAAAGAACGCAATTTCTGTGTGCTAAGTGGAAAGCAATATTCTAACTGAAATGGAATTAAAGAGGCATGGGAGAAGAGGAGTAGACTTCAAGTGTAAAAGACTATTTTGAGCACTTCTCTTATAAAGGGGAGTGACAAAAATATAATACATGGGACAAAGTGGAAACATCAGCTTTGTTTTCTCCAATTTTTCATATCTAATTTTATTTTTAACTAAACAGTAATTTCAGAATTATTTTACATATTGCTAGAAATGTTAGGCATACTTTTCATTGCTACTGATGACACTTTCTGTTTGTTTTATATGGTTTGTGGTTAGTTTGCTTTAAATACAAAGTGAAAGTTTATGTAACAAGTTATCTTTGCTATATAGTTGAATGATTTTTTGTCCTCCCTGGAATCATGACTATACTGAATTATATTATTCATTATATGAGCTTCCTTGAATAAACCCTAATTTATCAGAATGTATTATTCTTTTATGTATTATTTTAATTAATTTCCTAAAATATAATTTGGGATTTACAAAAAATTTTAAAAGCAAAATGGGATGCGATTTCTTTGATTTTTATTTGCTGTACTCTGCAAATTATTAATATAGGTGTTATGAAAGCATAAAAATACTGGACATTTTTCCTTATTTTGTTTAGCTATATAAAATTAAATTATTGAGAAAATAATCATGTGTTGAAAGTTGAGAGATTTCATGCAACAATTAGATAAGGGACTGCTTGATTTGGACAACATGTCAATTTTGGAAATTGATTTTTGAAACATATATTACCTTAAAATAATATATATCATTCGAATTTTCAACTTTATTAATATGATATTGTATAAATCAATGTAATATAATTATTTTAAATGCAAAATTCATGTGTTTAAGGCTGGTGTTCTGGGGTTTTTTTTGGTTTTATTATGTTAATTGAATTTATTTTTTAAATTATTTTAAAAAGAGTTTGGGTACTTTAAAAATTTTACTTTAAAAAATGTATTCAATTATTTATGTCTAATTGTATTTCTATTGCCATTTCTGCTTCCTTTAATCTTATTTAATTTTATGTTATTTAATTTTATGTTAATTTAAATTCTTTTTTCATCTTCAGTTCGAAAGTGGTCAGTTCTATGCATATTCCTCTAGATGCCTCTTACCACAGCCCATAGATTATAATCTGTAATAATTTAACCATTGGTATGATCTAATTATTATGATTGTGATTCTTATTTCTTCTTGGTACAGTTAAGGAGGCAGTCAATTCCCATGGTTGTCTATTTCCCATCTCTGTCTCTCTAACGTGTGTGTGTGTGTATATTTCTAATATTGCATAATGTTAGAAATGTAATTTTTGTTTCCTTAAATCTTATTTCTATTTTTCTTTAAATTCTCTTCATTATTTGGTTGTTTATTGTAGTGATATATTGTTTGTGGCTAAACATAAAACTATCTCAATTTTTTTATTAAGGCTTTTAATTTTCCTTAATATAAAATTACTCTTTTTTTTTTTTTGTTTTTGCCTTTTTGTTTTTGGCTTAATATTGGTATCAAAATATATACTTTCTTTTTATTTGTTTAAGTTGAAGTTCATGTCATATAAAAACTCACATATTTAGTTATTTGAGTCATTTTTATTTTAGTGATAACTTTTAAATGCAGTCTATTTAGTATTTTAGTGCTGACTGAAAGTTACATAGCCTGATTTTGATGTTTGCTGTAAGTTTTATCTATATAAATATTTATCTATACACTTACATATATACATACACACACATATGTCTGCAAATAAAGGTGTACATATATTTAAATGCATAAATAATCATCAGAAGAGAATTAGTATATGTTTACTTCTAATTTTGTAAGTTGTATGAAATTCCCTCCATCCTCCGTCATCACCTGATACTTAACATCTTCCGAGATATATTGCTTCAGTTTACTATCGTCAGATTATTTTTAAAATTTAGATTATGTACCTTTTCTTTCAGGTGTTAAGTATTTATATTCTATTTTTAAAACTAAGATCCCATAATATTACAAGCACACACATGTATATATATGTATAGGTGTGTGTGTATTATATATGGATACCATGCATGTAAGAATTTATATATGCAATTTCTAATAAATTCTTTAAAGGGTGACATATTTGTCAATGAGCATATTCTCTGAAGTTTTGTTAATCCACCTGAAAAAGCTGAAGAAATCCTCTAGATATTATTAATATTCAGTATGATCTGCCTGAGAGCAATAACAAATGCATGTGGAACTATTATCATACATCAGATCATATCCTATCTTCATTACATACATTATTATATGGATCCTTATAATAACCCTATGAGTTCTGTGTTATTCCCATTTTGCATATAGGTAAACTGAATCACACTAAGTTATATAACTTGCTCACACTCATGTCTCTAGTAAGTGCCAAGCTTTAAACATAGGTCTAACTGACTCCAAAGCCAAACATTTTTAACCTCCAAGATATTCTCTCTGACAGCCTTCTTGAATATCTAATTTCATACTAGATATTTCTGTTTTTATATTTTTTCATGGTTATGAACTTTGAACCCTCAAAATCATATCTTCTATTTTAATGTGTGGGGGGAGGGGTTGCCAGTTTTATTCCCCTGAATTCCAGAGCACACTTTTACTATGTTGCTAGATGTTCTTCTGATTTTGCAAATCTGTATGAGTAAAGATTTAGTGTTTTAATTACCCCGGGGATTACTGTTGAAAATAAAGAGATTAAGAAAAGAACTCTAGTGTCCTGGTTTGTAATGTGTTAACCTGTGTGTTAAAGGGTTTGGAAAATAACATGACCTACAAATTTCACTTTCAAAAACTACCTGAAATTTTAAACTTGAAGGGCTCATTTTGTTTGTTTGGTTTTAAATTGGACATCGTTCCTTTAATTTTCTTTAGCAAAACCAAATTATAATCAATGGGGATGAGAGATGCTTTGTTGCACATTATCTTCTTAGAATAATGTGAAGTCATGAGTTCATTTTACAGGATTACAAACTAAATTTACCCTACATCCAATCTCCAGCTTGAAAACCAAGAAAATAGGTGAGTTCTTTAATAAACCCAAATCATTTTTAAGAGGAACATGGAAGTTACAATATTAGAAATGGAATTAATTTGCTTAAGGATTGTATTATTGCAATTAGAGAACATTTAGGCTATGGATAAAGTGAATGTGTTTTACATATACATATATTTAAATTTATATATGTCATATATAATAAAAATCTCTCTCACTAACGTGTTGTAGGAGGAGGAAAAGTAGGAGGATGTGGATGACAGATAAATCGTGAGAAAAAGAGAACAGAAAATCATAAAAATAGTTTTTTAGTTTAGACCAAAATATTAATTTAAATTATATTTTTTTCTTCAACTGCAACCTTGTTTTTCTACTGAAGGGAATGAGGAAAGCTTGTTCAAATTTTTCAAAATATGTTCACTAGATGCAATCTTAGAGATGACATGTAGGTTGTGATTGATCCATTTCAACCGGAAAACAAATGAAGCAAAAGTGAAAGCCATATTTTTTACACAGATAATAAACAAAAAGTTTTATTTATTAAAAACTCAGGTCCCTGGTTATCAATTCAGTATTTTTTACACTGGGCTTCACACCAAAGATTTAAAATAATTATTAATAACGGCAATGACAATAAAATAACATGTAGTTACTAAAAAATGTGGAGGAAGTCAATCTGAAAGATTTCAGAGAAAAAGGTTCTTGAAGTAAGTCTTCAATCAACGTTCTCCAGGTGTGGAGGCGGGTGAGGGAAGGTGGGAGGGCAAGTCAGGCTGGAAGAATGGCCCATGAAGAGACACACGGGAGGGAAAGGGCATGGCCAACTCAAGGAACTAGAATTATCTTTGCTCAGTCACAGCTATTCAGGAAAGTTGTTGGAGTTTTTTTAGATGATAAGGAAAAGAACAGTTCTGGAAAGATTTGTCTGCCTTGCAAAAGACTTTGAACTTAAGGATTTACACAGTTATTAAGGGAAATTAACTTAATGTCAAAATGCAATGTCATTTGGAGGAAAATACCAGGTAGCTTATGTTTTACTTTGTGTTTGTGTGCATGTGTGTGTGTTTGTTTTAAAATTCAAAACAATCTGAGTTAAAATCTGGACTGGTCTACTCATTACCTGTAGGAACTCAGGCAAGTACTTGTGCTTCTAACTGTTAGTTCTTCCTTGTAAAATGTAGAAAATAGTATCTATCTTAAGGGATTTAGGAGGAAGACTTATTCCTAATATTTTCTTTGAATACAATAGAGTGGATGCTAAGTACAAAAAGAATCTCAATAAACATCACTACTTGTTAAATACCATGTTCTATCTACAATAACTTATATTATTATTAATAATATTTCTATCAATAGGCATTATTTTTATCAGTTCGCAGATGAAGAGACTGGAGTTAGAAAGTTTAATTAAATTCCTCAAACCACACAGCCAGTAAGTAATTGGTGGAGCTAGGATTTGAACTCAGGAATTTAACTCTTAACACTGTGCTCTACTACCTCTGTTAGTCGATAAGAAATTGGAGATTACGTTGTAAAGGGATTACATAGGAAACGGAAGCATCATATCATAGATGATCACAAGCATTAAGATAAGAGATAATGATTATCATAATAAAATCAGTAACGCTGGAGGATATTTGTCTCTTCCCTTTCTAGTCATCACCTCTGTCTATAAAAGGGCTTGGGGTTTGGGGGAATAGAAGGTTATCTTTGGTTTCTGAAATCACAAGACTAAAAGTAGTTGATTTACTATGGCATTTGATTCCCTTACTCCTGGTGGGACATGTAAAGAGAATATGATCCCATCTAAATGAAAAGGGAAAGGGAAGACTACAATAAAATAAGTCACAAAGATCAGGAATGCCTAAAACGCACAGAGACTAGTATTTCATGCCTGGATGAATGTTTATTTATATAACAAGTTTGTCCATCTGCTCTCTGGACCTATTTGAGAAGGGTAAGAAAGGGTATTGGAGAGAGAGAGCAGGGCAGGGAAAGGAATGCTAGCAAAGAGCTAGCCATCCTCGTGGCTGGCTTGAAAATGTGCATTCCTTTTCACTATTAAATCGAACAATAAAGAAGAAGAGAAGGTTACAGATACCTTGATAATATCCCACCTTATGAATACCAGCACTGACCCCAGAAATGAGGTTTGGGGAGAGCTTAGGGGAGCTGTGTTTGGAGGAGATGAAGCCAGAGCAAATCCCCACTTAAAGTAACCATCTCAAGAATACACTCCCTTGCCAGGCTGTGAAGATGCTTCCCTCTAAAATGCCTCTATTTGGGTGTTTGGCACACAAAGAACATCAATGGCCATCAGTGTCCACCAGGAGACAAGCAACAACCAAAAAAGCCTGTTACATAGGCAGTCAGGTATGTAAGGCAACCTGTAAATTCTCTCCTATTCTTAGATGGTTACCACAAAAAAGGTGGCGATGGGGGGAAGGAAAGAAAGAAATAGCAGTTCCACAATCACACACACACACACACACACACACACACATACACATGCAGAGCAGTGGGTTGGGGAAAACAAAGGGAATGTGTGTGTATGACTAGAATTTGAAATTAAACAAAAGTTTAGTTTTTGGCTTTTTGCAATGGAAACCTCCTCTGTCCTTGAAAAGTGGTAAGAGAGAGAGATTCACCATGCTTCATCCAAAGAAATATCAGAAAAAGTTTCATACTTTCACACAATCAAATTAAGATCATTTAATAATTGGGCTACATCATGAAGAATGTATTGTTTTCAGAGGTCTTTAGAGGATGTTATAGAATGATTTTTTTTAGATTAATTTCTTTCTTTTTCCAGGAGATAGTTAAAATTGAAAGCGAGAGCCCCCATGAATCCGCTCTTGGTAATTCCAAAAACACTTAGGTTCTATCTTCAATTTTCCTTTCCATTTTGACCATGAAGGCAGGTGCCATGTGTTCTAGGGGCACGATTTCTGTAGGTTGGATTTTTGTTTTCTGTAGCTTTTGGCATACCTACTGCTGCCAGCTTCCCCCAAATGCCTAGTTTAGCATAACTTAGTTACTTCCCCATCTGTTCTTCCACCTTACTTTTTTCATATTCAGCATTGCATAGTGGGGAAAAGGCTGGCAAGATCAACATATACAAGAGTTTAAGAAAATAGACATTATATTTTATGTTGTACCTAGTAGACCTTTTTAAAATATTATTTCTTAGGAATTTCAAACATACATATAAGCATATAAGCAGCAAGAAATCAAAGTTGCAAAATTTTTAAAATGATACACAATAGGTGTTCTTATTTATGGACCTTGAATTCAACAAAGTTTGAGCCAACAATTACATACTGGATTTCTCATTCTTTTCCTCTTTGTTTAATTGCCAGTTGAAGGCTTTAGTAGTGAAAGCATGAGAAACATCCATTGATGATTATGAAACTTGAGGAACTGACATAACTCTCTGTGGAAATTAGATTTAATTTTGACGCATTTGAACCCCAATGCAATTGCAGGATTTTACTGATCTTTATTTACTTAAAAAGCTACCTACTCATAAGTTATTTTTTTAATGTTGTGTTTTGTACCAGAACTGGCATCATATATCATTTGATGTGCCAGCTACTAATTAACAGAGTAAGTAAAATTTGAATTTTCGGTGATTAAAGGCTTAACACTTTATTCAAGTTGTATTTGCTATTTTAATTTTTTTCTTTGATTTTAAAATACAGCTGGCAGTTGGTGATCTTAGAACACAGATTTTCCTCCTGACCTTGAAAGATTTGTGTTTCATTATGAGGTTTATAGCCACCTAGGACCTTCAGACCCTGTAATTCCTAAATTTAAAATTTTTATGGGTTATGAAAAAATATTACTAACCAATGCTCAGGCCAATAGAATGTGCACAGTGTTCAGGAGTATACATTCTATGGTGCATCTCATTGCAGCCTTCATTTTTGAATTATACTCACCACTTCAATGTGATTATTGACTAAATTATGCTATTTTGTCAAAGGCCAATCCCCACTGCAGTCCTGTGGGAAAGAAGACTTAATATTCGGTTAATTACATTTGTCCTATTAAGTCTGAAAATCTCATTGACTCTCCAAGTTCTCAATTTCTATTGCTCATAGGTGAGTTTATTGATGTATCTTACCACATTCTGCAATCCTCACTGCAGTGCACACTGTCATTCAATTGTCCCTAATTTAAAAGGAGTCTTTAGTTTGGCTCTGTAGAATTACAGGGGTCGGAAGTTATAAACATGTTCCTGATGCTTCTGCCAGTCTATATTTAGTTTGTAACCTGGGTCTCAGAAAATGTCAGTCATGGAATTTGCTTTCCTTAAAAGTAAATAATATTTTAGGTTATTTAATTGTTTATAAATTGGTCACATATATATTGTCATTCAATCCTCTAAGTATCTTTATTATCCCAAATTTACAGATTAAGAAATGGAGGACCAGAAAGTCAAAGGACAAAAGTTACTCAATTTACAATTGTGGTCCCCAAAACAATGCCCTATAGGTATATCCCTATTTCACAATTTTCCATTTTTCCATAATTTGAGAGCACAAACTTTAGAGCCAGAGTTCCAAAGTGTGAATGCTAGCTCTGGGCACTTAATAGGTGTGTGGCCTCGGGGAAGTTGCTTGCTCCCTTTGTGCCTTATTATCCTGACCTGTACTGTGAGACTAAGAATCCCATAACTACCATATAGAGTTGTAGTGAGGTTAAAATCACTTAAGACATGTAAAGCACTTAACATCACTCATGACACACCCTCACTCTCTATAAGTTTAGCTGTAATTATTATCAGGTTGTATTCCCCTTCCAACACTAAACTAGAATCATGTTCATAGAATAAAAAGCAGCTGGATAGCGTGGATGTCTCTGACCTTCTTTCCAGGATGATGATGAGGATGATAAGGAGAGCATAGCTGCCTCTCCTTAAAGAGTGAGACTTTTGCAGGTACTAAACTCAGCTTACAACATATTTTTTTTTTTCTGTTTTGAGACAAATAGTCTAATTTAATGTCATTCGATATATGTCAGTAGTTTTCCCACTCAAGTTGTGAAAAATGAAACTGAGATAATTAGCACAGCTAATTAATTATGTCATAAGGCATGCCTCAAAGAGCACGTATAAATAATTAACTTGCAAAACAATTATTGTTATACTTTCAAATGATGGTCAAAACTCTAGTAGACTAGGAAGTTTAGAAAGTTATATTTGTATTTTTTGATGTATATTGTTGTTTGTTTATGATACCAAGGAACACAGGGTATCATAACCAGGGTTGAATGTGAATTTAAATGACTGTATTTGGTGTAAAATAATAATAATACATTGTTACCTTCATGTCAATGGTTTCTTGTTCTCTTTTTTTATTTAAGGATAAATTTGCTAGTTAGTAATGTTTCAGCTTTGCTAGATCTTTGTCAAAGGTAGGAGATTCATGATCAAGGAAAAAGTAAATTTTAGGAACAATTGCTAAACTGTATGTCCATTCAATAAACACTACAGAGCGGTAATTATCCTTCTGTAATTTGATTTATGTTAAGGCTTTGCATGCCCTGCATGCCACTTCTGGCACTTGGAAGATATTTGAATTGTGGAAAATTGATCAACTCCTCTAAACTTCTGTTTATTTGCTTACAGAATAGATATGATAATACTCATCTGAGTACTGTTGTGAAGGTTAAAAATGAGATGATTTACATAAACGATTTGATGAAGTACTTGGTCCATAATAAGGTATGTATTTTAGTACAGTATATTTAGCTATTAACTTTTTATTTTAAACATTATGTTTACTTATTTTGGTGACACCTGGAACACTAATGTTACTAAATATTATTTATAAATTAATTATATCTGATTTTTTTAGTCAAGATTATACTTATATAGAGTCAGAAATTTCAAATTGCTTACAAGGCTTATAAAGAACAGGAACAGACTCTACATTCTTGCTTCCCAACTCTAATTTCCTCTCCTCTGAGGCAATTGTTTTCAAAAAGTGTAGCTATTTCTTCTGGCCCTTATCTCTAAGTTACCACATAAAGTGCTATTACTGTTACTTCTTGATTTCTTAGTTTGCATGATTAGTTTACAACCTCAATTTTTCTCCCTCTGTCAAAAGTCTTTGCTAGGTGAATGTTATATGACTGTGTGATATTTACAGCTTAGCCATGTAGAATACTGTGATTACATTTAATTTTAAAAATTTTCCCCCATCATTATACAGAATAGTTCTCTGGATGCCCTTGGACTGACCTACTTCTACTGCTTTCTTGCTTGAAGTTCTCAAGAATAACTGTACAATGTACTGAGAATGCTACATCTTGAGTTAGGGAGGAACTGCACGGGACTGCCTAGACTTTGGGCTTTGTTCATCTTTCCCCTAGAAACTGAATGCCGTTCAAAACCTCACCCAGTGAGTCATATGGTCCCTTAGCTGTGGTACAAATCGGACATGCACAGTCAAGACTCCATTGACCTGAGGCAGCTTTCTTGAGTCTTCGGGGACCAGCTCACAATGGAGAAGAGACTTCTGTCCCTTGCTGCCTATCTACAAGTAATAAATCCACTTAGCATAACTTGCGTGCGAGTGTGTTTTGTCTCACTGAACTCAGAAAAATCGGTAACCAGTGCATGACGGACTTAAACAGTAGACCAGGATGCAGTGGGCATAAGTATACGGACTCCTGTTTCTGGTGGTTGGCATAGGGATGATCTTTGCTTTTCTCCATGCAGTGGGAGTTCTCTCTTGAGTTTGGTGATTAGCAAACCTACTTTGCACATTAATTCTTGATTGTTATTGTAACATCTTTTCCGGACTGCTCTATCTGTTGTTCCAACCTCAAGTGGTCAGCTTTTCCTGATATGAAACTCTCACCTTATGGAACCATCTCCATTATCATTCTGGGGAATATCCTTCCTCTCTCCCCAGTGTTGGAAAATTCCTGCACTTTTCTTTCTTCTTTTAGCCCAGAGGGAAGCAGCTGTCTCTTAGTATCTTCCTGAGAAAGAGTACTTGAGAAATAAAAGCATTGGGAATTGACATAGATGAAAATGTCATTATTAATAGCTTGCCTGGCTATAGCACGAGTGGTCTAAAATTACTTGAAGTGTAACCCCTAGTGTCTCAGAGATTATAGTGCTATTGAGAAATCCAAAGCCTTTCTGATAACCAAACTCATGTAAGTGACCTATCACCTGTCCACAAATATATAAAAGGGTGCTTGGTGGACCTTGTGGTAGGTCTTTTATCATCCATTGGAGTAGACACATTTTGGTCATGAAAATCTATAATTTCATGACATTCAATCAGGGGAAATTGTTTTTTTCTTTTTTGATAATTTCTTCAATTCCGTTTTTGCTTCTGTCTATTCCTAAATGTCTATTTAGATATTAGATTTTCTGGACTGATACTCTAAATTTCTTATATTTATTTCTCTATTTTCCATTGCATTCTTATTGTTATTTTTAATTTATGGGTGATATCATTAATTTATTACCATTTTTAAACTTTTATTTATATGAGGGCTGTCCAGAAAGTATCCAGCCATATAATATGTTCTCATTATATTAACAATGGTTGGATACTTTCTGGACAGCATTATTTAATATATATTTTAAATATCTCCTATTATGCAAGTCCAAGAGCTTTTTTAGATCCCTGTGTGTGTTTTTTGTTTGCTTTGTTTTGTTTCATTTTTAATTCTCTTTTTCTTCTTTCATGGTTGTAATAGTTTTTCTTGTGTCTCTGAAGATCACACTGAGAATTTATTTTTAATTTTTTTCTTTCCTTATTGTTTCTATTGTCTCTCTTTCCTCTGAGATCTTTTTTATTATTTATCTATTTATTTTTGTTTATCCAGGTCTTTCTGGCATGTTAATGGTTATATTGATTTGTTTTCTTTCTTTTCTTTTTTTGTGTGTATTTTGATTTTCATTTTGCTTTTTAAAAAATTTTTTTTTCTTCATCCGATATCTTTTGATTCTTGGCCATCAACTCATATTTAAGAGTTAGGAATTAAATGCTAATCTGAATCTCTAAGTACATGTGTTGGGTTTGTTAGCTGGTCTACTTTAATCTAAAGGAAGCTTAATGATTTTATTTCTAGGTGTCTACTAACCTTCACTACATGTCTATGGTTTATTGAAGCTGGATGTTTCACCAGAAAGGACTCACCCAATCCCCTGCCCGAAAGTATTTGGCAGTAGGGAAAGTGGTTGTGGAAGGACTCATTGCTCAATGTAAGATTTCCATTATTTCCCTGATTTTATTTGTGACAATCCCAAATTTAAACATGCCTGGTATTCCCTAACCAAAGTATTGCTCTTTCAGTGTCTCCAGAAAGTAAAACTGTTTTCAGCCTCATTGGCACCACCAAATTCAGAGGTAAGTGAAGCCTCCAGTTCTCACACTTCTGGAGTTGTTTAATGCTGATCAACCTGCTTCCAGGCCTCCTCTGCCAGCCTGTGGTCCAGGGATCTCTATACAAATTCGGTTGCCATTGTCCTATCTGCTTTTAGGCTTTTAAAATGTGCTACTGTCTTCTTTTTCATCCTGTTTGTCCTTGTGTCTTCATCCCTTTATTTATCTGCTTATAGTAATTTTAGAGGGAGTAAGGAGAAGTAAGCAGTCAGTAACAAAATTTGACAAATATTTTTTCAGTGTAAGAGAATGAGAACCAGTCACAGAAATAGAGTTTCACACCCAACTTTATCATGTTGTGGTACCCAAACCTAGACTTCTAAAAGCTTTTTACACCTAATTACAAGCAATAAAAATTTCTATTGTTACAAAATACTAATCACTGAAGTGCCTGCTAGAGCAGCTGCCAAGAGGAAATGACCGTTACATGAGTAAAACATTGGTTTGGTCATTAAATAGTGAGAAACAGTTCTAACAAAAATTCCCCCAAGATGCATGAATTGGAATGCTCTTCACACAGTGAAGACAGACAGACAATCATCACCTGACTGTTACCTTTTGATATTAATAAATTCGCTTATAAGCTGTTACATCATGTGAGGAGTATCACACCTAGAAATTAAAGCTTCTGTCTCGGCTATTTACTAAAATTTCTATTTTCTGATAATGAAAATGAGGCATATGATAAGATTTGTTGATAGTTTGTGAATATTAACTAGCATAATATGCGTGAACTCATGAAGAGTGGTACACACAGAGCACTTTCATCTCACTGTGAAATGGCTTTGCTGCTCTTGTCCTCCCCAATTTCATGTTCTTTGACAACGTGTGTAAAGCAGTGCACTTCCCCCGAAACAACAGTCTCCTGGCTTGACTTCAATATAAAATCTCGCTCTGTGTATCACTTCATGGTATTGAACTAACTAGCAAGGCGGCAAGAGAAAATGACAATTTCATATAAAACTCAATGTGTTGGGATCAAGTGCCTGTCAGAATCCCATTCCCTAAGGGAAGAGGAAAGCCTGCACGTCGGAAAATGAGCAGTATGACAGGCTGCACTCCGCGATGAACTGGAAGAAGGGCCAGCTCCTGCCCCCAGCTGTTCTTATACCAGGCTCAAGGCCAAATACTTTGGTCAGGCAGGAAATGGCAATCCATCCGGTCCTAGCTAAAACCACCTTGAGCTTGGGTAGGGTAATTAAATGGATCTGTCTTAATATTTTTATGGATAAAATAGGAAGATAATTATTTATCGAAATTTTGTACTACAGCATATTACTCAGTCTAGAAATAGATCTTAACATTTCACATGACATGAAATTAGATTGAAAAGTGATTTGAAAAATGAAATCTTTTAATCATGGCAGCTAATTATCTTGCCGTTTCTTTTTTGCCCTCCTGGATTTCTCGCACTTCGCCCCCACACCCTGTTTCCTTGTCTTTGCCTTGCTGTCTGCCTCCCACCCTCACCCCCTCAAATCTGGCTTTCCAGGCATCTTTTGGGAGCACAGAACAATTGTGTGTGACAGTTCTCAACTACTTTAATTCAGACCTTTCCCATTTCACATATTAGACTAAAGTTTAGGCATTGGGACAAACACAATGCAGAGTCTCTGTCTTACCCTCTGTGGCTTCTTAGACCCATGATATAATGAAATTATACCAAGAATTGACAGTAGAAAGGTTTGAGGAGAGAGACCTGTGCTATGTTTTTTTTTCCTTTGATTACATTCCTTTTTCTTTATAGAGTGGGCCAACAGCTGGAGCCAGGATCTAATCATATCCACAACCCTCCCCATCATCCCTTCAACGATTTGCTGATTCGTCCCCTCCTGGGTCAGGCTCTGTGCTCAGCCCCTAGGAAACAATAATCATAAGACATAGCTTCTGATTTCAAAGAGCTTATAGGTAGAGTCAGGATTTAAATGTATAAATCTTTGAAGTATTGTAAGTGCTCCAAAAAAAAATTCAGTAAAGTGTTATATGTTTGCAAATAGAAAAATAGGTTTTAACTGCTGAAGCTCAGGAAAGGTTTATAAAGGAGATCTTTATGAGAATCTTTAAACAATCTTAAAGGAGAATCTTCAAACAAAAATAATAGTTCACAGATGGATCCAGGCAAAATAAGAAAAACTGTAAAGTTTGTAGATGTGAAAGAACTTTGCTTATTAGAAAAACAAAACTACATTTAATGCATATCTGGAAATTCATGTTAGTTTCTACTTATAACTGGAGAAAAAAGGAGACCTGTTAGTTGTAAATCCTTCTACGTTAAAGGAAAAGATTCCAAAACTTGATTTTGTGGGCTTTAAGGAGCATGAAACAGGTCTTTTTGCAGAGAAGTGTCATGCTAAATTGTATTTTAGAAAGATCACTCTAACTACTGTGTGGCAGATAGTTTGGGAGACATGAGGAAACACTGGAGGCGGGGATACTCATTAGATACCTACATCAATAAGTCAGGCAAGAGGTAATCAGCGACGAAAGTGAGGTTGTCACAGTAGACAACAAACTAAGGTCATTCTTATAAATAATATGAAAGTGTGGAATAGACATAATATGAGAAAGAGACAGGTGGAGAAGCAGGGCTATTATCAGGTTTTGGGCTGAGATTAGAAGCACAAAGAGAACAAGGAAATTTGGTGACTTTAGTTGTCAGTTTTGGACATGTCTCCTTAGACAGTATTTCACTCTTTACTTATTCCCATCCTTTTGCAGATACCAAAGAGATTGAAGCACGGTAGTTTAAATCCTGGTTCTACACACAAGGTTGCCTACTATCTCCACTTCTATTCAACATAGTGCTAGAAGTCCTGGCCAGAGCAATCAGATAAGAGAGAGGAAACAGGGGCATCCGAATGGGGGCAGAGAGGTCAAACTTTCACTATTCGCAGATGATATGATATCATATATGGAAAACCCCAAAGGTTCAACCAAGAGATTACTGGAATTGATAAATGAATTCAGCAAAGTCTCAGGATACAAAATCAATGCACACAAATCCATAGCCTTCATATATGCTAATAACAAACAAGCTGAGAAACACATTAAAGACGCACTACCTTTCACTATAGCACCAAAGAAAATTAAATATTTACGAACATATCTAACTAAGGAGGTGAAAGACCTATATAGAGAGAATTACAAAACACTGAGAAAAGAAATCACAGAGGATGTAAACAGATGGAAAACCCTACCATGCTCTTGGATAGGCAAAATCAGTATTGTAAAAATGTCTTTGCTACCTAAAGTGATTTACAGAATCAATGCAGTCCCTATCAAAACACCAACATCATTTTTTGCTGATCTAGAAAAAATAATTCTACGCTTCATGTGGAACCAGAGAAGACCCCATCTAGCCAAAGCAATCCTAAACAAAAAGAACAAATTGGGAGGCATCTATCTACCGGACTTCAAACTATACTACAAGGCTATAGTAACCAAAACTGCATGGTACTGGTACAAGAACAGAGACGTAGACCAATGGAACAGGACTGAGAACCCAAATATAAAACCAACCTCATACGGTCATCTGATCTCTGACAAATTCCACAAAAACATACACTGGGGAAAAGACTCCCTATTCAACAAATGGTGCTGGGAAAACTGGATGGCCATATGTAGAAGACTGAAAGTGGACCCACACCTCTCACCTCTCACAAAAATCAACTCACAATGGATAACAGATTTAAACCTAAGACGTGAAACCATAAGAATTCTCAAAGAAAATGGAAAACCTCTTATGGACATTGGCCTAGGCAAAGAATTTATGAAGAAGACCCCCAAAGCAATCACAGCAGCAACAAAAATAAATACATGGGACCTGATCAAATTAAAAAGCTTCTGCACAGCCAAGGAAACTATCACTAGAGTGAACAGACAACCTACAGAATGGAAGAAAATATTTGCATGCTACACCTCTGATAAAAGGTTGATAACCAGAATCTATACAGATCTTAGGAAAATCAACAAGAAAAATCAAACAACCCTATTAAAAAATGGGCAAAGGACATGAACAGAAACTTTTCCAAAGAAGACAGAATAATGGCCAGCAAACATATTAAAAATTGCTCAACTTCTCTAATCATCAGGGAAATACAAATCAAAACCACAAAGAGATATCACTTAACTCCAGTGAGACTGGCTTGTATCAAAAAATCCCAAAACAACAAATGTTGGCGGGGATGTGGACAGATAGGAACACTCATACACTGCTGGTGGGACTGCAAATTAGTACAACCTCTATGGAAAGTAATATGGAGATACCTCAAAGAACTAAAAGTAGAATTACCATTTGATCCAGCAATCCCACTACTGGGTATTTACCCAAAGGAAAAAAAGACATTCTATAAAAAAGACATCTGCTCGCGAATGTTTATAGCAGCACAATTCACAATTGCAAAGATGTGGAAACACCCCAGGTGCCCATCAATGCACGAGTGGATTAGTAAAATGTGGTATATGTATACCATGGAGTATTACTCAGCAATAAAAAACAACAGTGAATTAACACATCTGGTATTATCCTAGTTGGAGCTAGAGCTCATTCTTCGAAGTGAAGTGTCACAAGAATGGAAAAGCAAGCACCACTGGTACTCATCATCAAATTGGTACTAATTGATCAACACTTACATCACACAGGGCAGTAATATTCATCAGGGGGCGGGCAGGCGGGAGGAGGGTGGAGGGGATGGGAAAACTCTCACTGAATGGATGTGGGGAGCACAGTTTGGGGGATGACCACGATTGTAGCTCTGACACGGGCAGTTCATGGGCAATATATATAGCCAAAGTGTTGTACCCCCATAATATTCCGAAATAAAAATAAAAAATAGAAAAAAAAATAAATCCTGGTTCTACCTGCTTGAAGCTGTGTTATTATGAGCAAACTGGTTAATATCTCTTTGCTTCAAATTATTCATTTATAAAATCAGATCAATTTGAGTATTTAACTTAAAGGTTTGACAATAGTAGTTTATTAGCAGGGTGTGGCATACAGTAAGCACTAAAAATGTTTATTGTTGCTGTTGTGGTGATGCTATTATTATCGTTGTCATTCTTACGGTTAGCTGGAGGCAGGGAGAAAATAGAACTGATGTAACTTACCATTCCAATGTCTCAATTGCTATGAGTTTTTATTCACCTCATCGTAGATCAAGATTAACCTGTATAAAATGTGTTTGTACCACTTCTTAATAAATTCATAATACCTCAGTGGGTATATTTTCTCAAATTTCATTCATTTGTATAAACTTCTCCTTCCCTGGAATTCTAGAATAACCAAATTTTTATCTACCCCTCCTCTCTAATCATTGTCTTTATAAATTCTATTCTGAAAGGTAAAAATGCAATTATACTTCCCCTGAAAGTTCATTTTGTGGTATCTACTTAAACATTTACAGAGTTTTATGGTCAATAATTAGTTTGTTTCTTTTAAAGCATTTTTATTTCCATTTTATATTGCCAGGCATCGTATAACATATAAATGTACATGTGGACATATAAACGTAGATGTATCATCCACCTCTCCTCATGCATTTGAATCTTTTTTTTATCATTGAATGTACTGAGCATGGTGCCTTCATCCTAACACAAAATCAATGAACATATATTGAAAAAATAAATAATTAATGCAAGGATTAACTACTTGATTCTAACTATTTAATAGAATAAACACACATTAGATTTTAAACCAGTTTGCTTTATTGTTTATTTTTTAATATTTAGAAAAGTTTATAATTAAGGGAGCCCAGATACAAATGAGGTCTCTATGTCATCCAAGCCTGTCTTATTTATTGTTCTATTTTGTTTCAGTTGTTAGGGAGATAAGAATGATTGTCTTCAGTATTATATTATTTTGTTTCCGATCTTAATCATTGAACACAAAATATTTTAATCCTTTGACACAGATACTTAGAAAAATGTTTTGCATATATGTAAAAGTATAAAGAAAAAGAAAGTTAAAACTAAGAAGAGAAAAAAACAAGAAAACAAGTCAGAATAGGAATAAAAATGCTAAGCCATTAGAGAGATTAAAGAAAAAATAGCAATAATCAACAGAAAAGGAAGGCTGGTGATTATTCCAAGATAATTCTTGTACAAAACCCTAAATGCAATGATAATGTCATATTTACCCTGCTTTTACTCATGAATGGTTTCTCAAATATTATAAACAATGTATTCAGTGATGCTTTAGGACTCTGTTCTTCATTAACCTGGATAACCTTGACATGTAGAAACAGTTTAATGTTTTTTTCTAATACCATTAGAAAGCCGAAGTAATTCCAATTCATAAAACTAGGCCAGAAAGCAATTGACCCAATCAGACTGTGGATTCCCCTATGCCATTTTTTAATTAGAAGTTTGTAAAATTCTTTCTAGTTCTGAATTCCACAGATCTCTCATATGAAAAAAGTCTGGTTATCTTATAAAACTAAAATTCTGTGAGAACCACTTCATGTCACAACTCTGAAAATGCAGCTCCTTCTACTGCTTAAACTGGATTTTTTTTGATTGCACCAAATGGAATCATATTTTCCCTCAGATGATTTGCGTGGATGAGAGCTGGCAGATAAATTTCTACAATGCCATATTTGGTATGTTTCTTTTCATCTTGACTGTTATTTTCTGGATCAGGGTATATAATTACATTCTGAAAATATTGGTATATATCTAGTAAGAAATAGAATGCCTAAATTTTACTGCAAATATTAGTCATGTTATTTATTTGGAAACCACAAATTTCAAAGGCATAAATGCCGAGGAATAAAGAGGAGGAGAAAGTGGTGGGGAAGGCGAAGAGGAAGAAGAATCATCTGTAAGCCTGAAGAAATCATTCAAGCTAATAATAATAAAAACAATAATAATAATATAACCAAACGAACTTCTTTGGGAAAAATTTTTCTTCAGTGGAAAAAGTTTAAAGGAAATTTTTCAACTAAAGGGAGCTCATAGTACTCACTAGCTAAGGGATAAATATTTGTTGGGAAATACAATGCCAAGAGGACTTTTCAGTCATAGCTGGAGGAATGTCAGGGTAAGCACACTGTATGCCAGGTAGGTTAAGAGGGTAACTCTAATCAATGTAAAGTCGGGTAATGCCTAGTCCTGAGCAGAAGAACCAGCCAAGCAAGAAAGAAGACAATAATTTTTGCCCCTGCTTTCTAGTGAAATCCTTTTCTAGAATTCTCCATGTTGGTTAGTGGTCAAAAAATACTATAACTCGAGAAAATTTAAAATATAACATTTATTCTTACCTCCTTTCTCATCAGAATCTGATGTCACCAAGTTTTGATATATTTTCCTTCATTCAACAAATAGTTGGTTATTTACTATTTGCACATACTATTGTAGGACCTTATGAACTAGCAGTAAATCAAAGCCTTTTATCTTTTAAGCATTTTTTTAAAACCCCTTCTTTTCCAGAAAGAAACAAATAGCAAAGACCAGGTGTCCATAAACTATGACACATGGGCCAAATCTAGCCTACTGCCTGTTTTTGTGTGGCCATCAAATAAGAATGGTTTTTACATTTTTAAAGTTGGAAAAGAATCAAAAGAACTTTTGTATTATATGACAAATAAAAATAATATATGTGACATAGGAAATTCTAATTTTATTCCCCATAAAGAAAGTTTTATTGGAACACAGACAAGCTCATTAATTTACATTTTGTCTACATGTTTGGCTACAGAGGCAGAGTTAAGTAGTTGCAACCGAAACCATATGGCCCAGAAAAATATGTGTTTTCTGGCCTTTTATAGGAAAAAACTTTGCTGACTCTGACAGTAGGCTGCTAATATACAAATGTGTAATATTGAATACCTTATAACGGATTTCCCTGCTCCCTCTCATTTTTCTCCCCAAATCCATCTTCTGCAGAGCTAGCAGAGTGATCTGTCTAAAATGAAAATCTAGCTTTCACTTCCCTAATTAAAACCCTGCTTTGGCTCTCCACAAACTATAGGAACGTCCGAGCTTTGTAAATTGGCGTATGAACTGTTCATGAATCAGGGGATTTTCTCTTGCTCATACTCTCCCTTTACCACATCATGAGCAGTGAAAAATTCCTCTTAGGGAAAAAGAGTGGCTACAGTTGCTCTCTGAAATTACCGTAGTGTAAAAAAAGTAAAGAAAGGAAGAAACAAGACAACTTAAAGAGTAAGGGGCCACAGCTGCGAGCAGGGCCCAGCCATCATAGGAGAGATGTCCAGGCTTCTTTGGCTAGTATAGTAGAGTGTAGCTGAGCTAGTAGCAAGTTTACTGATGCCAGTAACCAGAAGTGGAAATGGTACTTCAATCATGGGCATTAAACAACATCCAATAACACATAGAACTACACTATTTTCTGGAACTACAGTATCCTAGCCACTATGCTAGGCTGTGGGAATTAAATAGAGAACTGGGAAGGCACAGGTGAGGAAACAAGAATATTCATTGGCTTAGGAGAAGCCTACTGATGAAACAAGCTCAGAACCCTACGGAAATGCAAGGAAGGGGCCACTAATCAACTTGTGGAATGAGAAGGAAGACTTCCTGCAATAAGTGACCACAGAACAAGTAGGTAACAGTTAATCAAGTAAGAAATAGAATTCCAAGTTGAAGAAACAGTATTTGCCAAGGCTTGGTAGCAGAATGAAGTGTTGTGTAGGAAAGCTCAAACTTTCTCTCTAAATGTCCAAGTCTAATTCTGTTGAAATAAATTGACAATAGACAGATTAACAGGAAAAAAAGCACACACATGTATTAAGAGGCATAAGGACACGGGAATTCCACAAATATGAAACTGAAAGAAGAAGCCAGATGGTTGAAGTTTATATTGTATAAAGGAATAGAGGCTTTGGGATTCTCAGGGATTGATAGTGTTGGTGACACAAACTATTGAAGGGTTAGGAGATAAAAGGCTACCTTGTTGTGCAGATGAAGCCTCACAGGTAGAAGCTCTCAGGAAGATGGTAGCCTGTGCTAAAAGTTTCTGTGTCAGAACTTTAAAAGTGTCAGACTTTTAGTCTTTTTCCCTGTGAATTAATCTTTTCTAGAGATGGATAAGGCAGATAAAGAGGGTCTTAGAGAAAGCCTGTTTGCATTTACTGTTTACCTCACTAAGGTAGATTTTCTCTACTGATGTAAATCTCCCCCATAAAAGGACAGCTTTTCAGAGTTATATCTGTGTATGATAGGTCCTCTGAATAGGCATATCAAAATATGCCAAAGAAGTATATTTTGGAGTCAACTGTCCTGGTTTCCTTCAGTCCCCCATCTGAAACTTTATTTTCAGAAATCTTCACATGTTACAGTAGGATTTGTAACTATGGAGATATGGGTTGAAATTTTGAGGTAAGAAATTGGAATAAACAGAAAAAAATGAATTTGAATAAACAACACCATATCTTTTTGAATCAATCTTTTAGTTCTAAGAATAGATCAGTTTAGTTAAACATTTCTGTCTCTTTTTAGGAGGCAGCATTGCAGTTGAGTTCACATCAAGGTTAAGTCTCTATATTTTGTAAGCATATAGAATTTTAATAAAAGACTTTTATATGGAAACAAACAAAAAAACTCCACAAAGGGTCAGGTCTGGAGTAGTCTATAAGCTAGTATCTGAGTCTAAAGAGTAATCAGCTGAGAAGATTTTTGAATCTGAGCTGAAGCATCTTCAGATGGAGAAGGGCAGGCACTAACAATTTCACAGATTTTCCTAGCTGTGGTTTGAATGTCATAAATGTCTATACACAAGCCATGACAGTGATTTCTCTTGTGTCTATCAAGTTGACTAGATTCAGCTTGCAGAACCTCAGAAAAAGGGCAGTTTTAATTTTATTGATTCCAAGTCAGAAGAGTGGGAGAAAATATGGAAACATTAATTTGGAGATTTGAAGCTTGATCTTGGAGAAAACTAAAAAAATCAGTATATAGTCCAGATTGCAGAGGATAAAATCTCAAAAACAATGAGCTAAAATCTAATAATAGGTGTACTATAGTATTTTTTTCTCTGAAACATGATTTTTCTCTCTATATTCACCCTCATTTCTATGAAAGATATTTACCATAAGACTAATTTGGTTGCAAAATAAGTTTACTTTCATCAACTTGGCCTGATTATTTACATAAAGTGCAGCAAGAACAGTGATTGATCATATAGGCTCTTTTTACATTGGCTTTGTTGGACCTTTCCATAAGGAATTTCAGATTAGACTTGTAAAAATCCTCTTGAGACTAAGGAGCCAAGCCAAGGATTTGCCATCAGATTTTATCTGTAATATTTATACAAATTGGGTGAATTCCTCTGATCTTGAAGTCCCAAAAATATCTTGAGTTTCCTAAGCCTGTTGGAAAGTTACATTCTTTACTTACCATTTACTTAGCACAAAGCTAAGAACCCTGTAAGGGAACCATTTAGATGAGGTATCAGACCAGTTTTCCAAAGCAATTTCATTGGCTTTGTAAAGTCAACTTCAGTTCCTTAAAGCAGACTGGTCATATCTGAAAACATGACATTTTGTTCAAAAAACCAGTGTCTCCAATTGTGTCCTGTTACAAATGAGAACAGATTCTAATTGAAATTGTGCAAATAACCATATTAACATAAAATAAGAGTACTCACAAATAGTTCATGAATTCTGCAGGAATCAGGTAGAGAGATAGGTAAATTTTTCAATTCTGTTTACAAACATATACATTACCAAATTGCTGTAAGCTATAGAAAATTGTTTTGAAGATTCCTTATATCTGGAAAATGAAAAGAATCAGCAATGTTTTTTTAAAAAAATTCATAAAAATTGTAATGTTTTTTCAGTTTTGTCCCATGTAATTAATTTTTGGTCTGTTTGGTGTTAATGTTATAGTAGCAGTTTTATAAGTTCAGGTTTTTCTTTTAATCAGAGTTCTGGAAATTTAGTCCAATGATATGAACTCAAAGTTATTAGAAACTTATTCCTGTTAGGATTCTTTCCATTCTTTCCATGCACAGGTGTGGGGGTGAGGGGAAACTTCACCTTTCCCCAAAAAGTTTGCTGAAAGATCAACTCACAATTAAGGCAGATTAATAAGAGGAAGAGGTTTATTCGCCATGCACATGGGGAGAATCACACAGTGATTACCAATATCCCATTGAAGTCCAGAAATTTTTATACCCTCCTTTTAGAGGGGAGGAGGAGATGAGGAATATAGGTAATGCTGCTTAGGAGCAATTTTAATGGTTGCTAGGGAGGATGATAGGTGGGGGAAAACAGATTGACTTGTATATTAACCTGAGAGGCAGGTATTATGTTTAAAATGATTTGGGTCAGGTTGCATTCTTGATTTTCTTTCCTGCAATATAGTGAAATAACAGGGAAGGGAAGGGAAATCAATTGTTCTTTTAATGGGTCCATCTGATTATGCAGATAGAGGGAAAGCCCCTTCCAAGGCCTGTTGATCTCTAAGGGTCTTTAATTCAAAATACTCTTTATATGAAGGAGTCATATTTTGGAATGAAATTTCCTGAGCTTCTTTACAGGCATACCTCATTTTTTGCACTATAATTTATTATACTTTGCATATATTGCATTTTTTTAAACAATTAAAAGTTTCTGACAATCCTGTTTTGAACAAGTCTATTTGCCCACTTTTCCAACATCATGTGCTTACTTCATATCTCTGTGTCATATTTTGGTGATTCTCACAATATTTCAAACTTTTTCATTATTATTGTATCTGCTATGGTGATCTGTGATCAGTGATCTTTGATGTTACTATTGTAATTTGTCTGGGGCATCACAAACCATACCCATATAAGGCAGAAACCTTAATGATAAACATTGTATGTGTTCTGATTGATCCACTGACCAGCCTCTTTTCAGGCCTCCCTACTCCCTGAGACACACATTCTTGAACTTAGGTCAATTAACAACCCTACAATGATCTCTATGCATTCAAGTGGAAGGAAGTCACATGTCTCTCACTTTAAATTAAAAGCTACAAATGGTCAAGCTTAGTGAGGAAGGGATGTCAAAAACTGAGATAGGCCAAAAGCTAATTCTCTTGCACTCAACAGTTAGCCAAGTTGTGAATGCAAAGTAAAAGTCCTTCAAAGAAATCAAAAGTGTTATTCCAGTGAACACATAAATGATACAAAAGTAAAAGAGCTTATTGCTGATATGGAGAAAGTTTTAGTGGTCTAGATAAAAAGTAAAAGTGGGCACAACATGCTATTAAGTCAAAACCTAATCAAGAGCAAGAACCTAACTCTCTTAAATTCTATGAAGGCTGATAGAGGTGAGGAAACTGTATAAGAAAAGTTTAAACAAGCAGAGGTTGGCTAATGAAGGCTAAGGAAAGAAACCATCTTTATACCGTAAAAGTACAAGGTAAAGCAGCAAGTGCTGATGAAGAAGTTGCATCAATTTATCAAGAATATCTACCTAAGATTATTGATGAAGATGGCTACACTAAACAACAGATTTTCAGTGGAGATGAAATGGCCTTACATTGGAAGAAAATGCAATAAAGAACTTTCATAGCTAGAGGGGGAAGTAATCAAATCAGCAAGACAATATCAAACAACCCCATTAAAAAGTGGGCAAAAGACATGAACAGAAGCTTTTCAAAAGGTAGACTAATGGCCAATAAACATGTGAAAAAATGCTCAACATCTCTAATCATCAGGGAAATGCAAATCAAAACAGCAATGAGATATCACCTAATTCCAGTGAGAATGGCTTTTATCAAAAAGTCCCAAAGCAACAGATGCTGGAATGGATGTGAAGAGAAAGGAATACTTATACACTATTGGTAGAACTTCAAACTAGTTCATCCTCTATGGAAAATAGTATGGAGATTCCTCAAAGAACTAAAAGTAGACCTACCATTTGATCCAGCAATCCCACTACTGGGTATTTACCCATAGGAAAACATGCCATTTTATCAAAAAGACACTTGCACTCAGATGTTCATCACAGCACAATTTATGATCACAAAGATGTGGAAATAACCCATGTGCCCATCAATATATGAGTAGATTAATAAAATGGGGTATATGTATACCATTTAGTATTACTCAGCCATAAAAGAATAGTGAACTAATACCTTTTGTAACAAGCTGAATGGAATTGGAGACCACCCTTCTAAGTCATGTATTGCAAGAATGGAAAAACAAACACCAAATGTACTTACTATTAAGTTGGAACTAAATGACCAACACTAATATCCAGTAGTAAAACACAATAGAAATCAAGCAGGTGTGTGTGGGGAGGGGAAGATGGGTAAATTTACAACTAACAGGTACAATGCACACTGTCTGGGTAATGGACAAACTTATAACTTTGACTCAAACTGTACAAAAGTAATTCATGTAACCAAAATTTTGGACCCCCTAATATTCTGAAATAAAATTTAAAAAATAAAATAAAATGAAATTGAAAACACACAAACAAACACATAGACCAATGGAACAGAATAGAGAACCCAGAAATGTATACAAACATCTAAGGTGAACTTATCTTCGACAATGGTGCCAAGAACATACAGTGGGGAAAGGACAGTCTCTTCAATAAATGGTGCTAAAAATACTAAATATCTATATGCAGAAGAATGAAATTAGATCCTTATCTCTAACCAAACACAAAAAGCAAATCAAAATAGATTAATGCTTACATATAATACCTGAAACTATGAAACTATGAAAAGAAAACTTTGGGGAAATCCTTCAAGTCATGGGTCGGGGAAAAGAATTTTGACTAATACCCCTAAGTACAGGTAATCAAAGCAAAATTTGACAAATTGGACCATATCAAGCTAAAAATCTTCTGCATAGCAAAGGAAACAATCAACAAAGTGAAGAGACAACCCACAGAAGGGGAGAAATGTTTGCAAACTACTCATCTGTCAGGGGATTAATAACTAGAATATACAAGGAGCTCCAATAACTCAATAGAAAAAAAAATAATCCAGTTAAAAATAGGCAAAGATACTGAATAGACATTTCTCAAAAGAAGATATACAAATGGACAACAGGTATATGAAAAATGCTCAACATCATTTGTCATCAGGGAATTGCAAATCAAAATTACATTGAAATATTTCACCCCAGTTACAATGTTTTTATCAAAAAGATAGGCAGTACCAAGTGCTGGTGAGGATGTGCAACAAGGAGAACCCTTGTACATGTTCTTGGTAATGTAAATTAGTGCAACCACTATGGAGAACAATATGGAGGTTCCTTAAAAAAAAATTAAAAGTAGAACTACCATATGACCCAGCAATCCCGCTGCTGGTATTGAATCCAAAGGAGGGGAATTCAATATATTGAAAAGATATCTACACTTCCATGTTTACTGCAGCATTATTTACAATAGCCAAAATTTGGAATCAGCTTCAGTATCCATCAGCAGATAAATGGATAAAGATTGAAGGATATATACACAATGAAATAATATATAGCTCCACAAAAATGAAATCCTGCCATTTGCAACAACAAAGATGGAACTGGAGAACATCATGTTAAGTGAAATAAGGCAACCACTGAAAGACAAGTCTTACATGTTCTCAGTCATATATGGGAGCTTAATGTTAAAAAACAATTGGTATCATGGAGACATAGAGTAGAATGATGGTCATCAGAGGCTGGAAGGGTAAGGGTAAGGAGAATAAATTGGGGATGGTTGGGTAAAAAGTATAGCTAGATTATTAGATAGAATGAACAACATTTGATAGCACAACAAAGTGACAATAATGAACAAAAAGTTAGGGTATACTTTGAAATAAGCACAAGGGTGAAATCCGAATGTTTCTAAACACAAAGAAATGATAATTGCTTGAGGTGATGGACACCCCAATCACCTTGATTTAATTAATTCACATTGTATCCCTGTATCAAAACATCACAGGTACCCTGTAAAAATACACAGCTATTATATAACCATAATAATTTAAAAAATTTTTTAAATGTAAAATAAAAAGATTAGAGTAGAACTAAATGAAAAGCAGACTAAAAAAATTATAATCAACAAAACTATACATTTTTTGAAAAATGAACAAAATTAAAAAACCAATAGTTAATCAAGATAAAAAGGGATAAGACCCAAACAAACAAAATCAAAAACAAAAAAGAGACCTTACAACAGATACCACAGTAATACAAAAGATCTTCAGAGACTATCATGAACAATTATATGCTAACAAACCAGAAAACCTAGTGGAAATGGATAAATTCCTGTACACACACAACCTACTGAGATTGAACCAGGAAGAAGTAGAAAACCTTAACAAAGCAATAATGTACTCATTATTGAGACTGAATCAGTAATAAAAAGTCTCCCAAAAAAGAAAAGTCCAGGACTGGATGGCTTCACTGCCAGATTCTACCAAACTTTCAAAAAAAAAAAAAAACTCAAACAAATTTTTCTCAAACTATTCAAAAAAATTGAAAAGGAAAGAATTTTCCCTATCTCATTCTATGAGGTCAGAATTACTCTAATATCAAAACTATCAAGGACACGACAACAAAAAAACTACAGGCCAATATCCCTGAGAAACATGTACACAAAATTCCCCAATGAAATACTAGAAAACAAAACTCAATAACACATAAAAAAGATCATACACTATAATAAAATGCAAGGATGATAAAAACATAAATCAATAAACATGAAACATCACATCAACAGAATGAAGAATAAAAGACATGTGATCATCTCAGTAGATGCAGAAAAAGCATTTGATAAAATTCAACATCCCTTCATGATAAAAGATCTCCATACATTAGTCATAGAAAGAATATACCTCGACAAACTGAAGCCAAAAATATAATAAACCCACAACTAACATCCTACTGAATAGGGAAATGTTAAAATCCTTTCCTCTAAGAACCAAAAAAAGACACAGATGACCACTTTTACACTCTTAGCCAACATAGTATTGGAAGACCTAGCCAAAGCAGTCAGGCAAGAGAATGAAATAAAAGGCATCCAAATTGGAAAAGAGGAAGTTAAATTTTCCCTCTTTGCAGATAACTTGATCTTACATTTAGAAAAACCTAAAAGCTCCACCAAAAAACTCTTAGATCTGATAAAGAAAGTCAATAAGTTACAGGATACAAAATCAACATACAAAAATCAGTAGTATTTCTATATGCCAATAAAAAACTATCTGAAAAAGAAATCAAGAAAGCAATTCCACTTACAATAGCTACAAATAATAAGATAAGTAGAATTAAATTTAAGAAAGGAAGTGAAAGACATTGATAAAGAAAACTGAAAAACATTGAATAAAAAAATTGAAGAGGATGCAAACAAATGTAAAGGAATCCATGGTCATGGATTGGAAGAATTAATATTGTTAAAATGACCATATTACACAGAGCAATCTACAGATTCAATGCAATCCCTATCAAAATGCCAATGATATTCTTCATGGAAAAAAAAAAATTTGTAAAATTTGTATGTAACTACAAAAGAGCCTGGATATCCAAAACAATCCTGAGCAAAAAGGAAAAAGCTGAAGACATCACACTACCCGACCTCTAAATACACTACAAGTCTACAGTAACAAAAACAGCATGGTATTGGTATAAAAATAGAAACATAAACCAATGGGAACAGAATAGAGAACCCAGAAATAAATCCATGTATTTACAACTAACTGACTTTCAACAAAGATGCCAAGAACATACATTGGGGAAGATATAATCTCTTCAATAAATTTTACTGGGGAAACTCAATATTCATGTGCAGAAGAATGAAACTAGACCCTTATCTATCATAAAAGATGTCTTTTAAATATTATTTTCTTGAGAATTCCCCTAATCACCCAAGAGCTCTGATGGAGATGTACAAGGTGATGAATGTTGTTTTCACGACTGCTAACACAACATCCATTCTGCAGCCTATAGATCAAGGAGTAAGTTTGAATTTCAAGTCTTATTATTTAAGAAATACATTTCATATGGCTATAGCTACCATAGATCATGATTCTTCGAATGGATATATGTGAAGTAAGTTGAAAATCTTCTGGAAGGGATTCACCATTCTAGACGTCAGTATGAACATTCATCATTCATGGGAGAATATCAAAATATCAACATTAATAGGAATTTGGAAGAAGTTGATTCCAAACCTTATGTGACTGAGAAATTCAAAACTTCAGTGAAGGAAGTAGCTGCAGATATGGTGGGAATAGGAATAGAACAATAGTCAGCAGTAGAGTCTGAAGATGTGACTGAATTGCTGCAATCTCATAAAACTTGAACACATGAGGAGTTGGTTCTTCTGGATGAACAAATAAAGTGGTTTCTTGATATGGCATCTACTCATAGTAAAGATGTTTTGACAAGAAAGGATTGAAAATATTACATAAACTTAGTTGTTGAAGCAGTGGCAGGGTTTGACAGGATTGACTCCAGTTTGGAAAGAAGTTCTACTGTGGGTAAAATGCTATCAAACAGCATTGCATGCTACAGAGAAATCTTTCGTGAAAGGAAGTCAATTATGGTAGCAAACTTCATCGTTGCCTTATTTTAAGAAATTGCCATGGCCATCCCAACCTTCAGCAGCCACCACCATGATCAGTCAGCAGCCATCAGCGTTGAGTCTGGACACTCCATCAACAAAAAGATTATGATTAGCTGAAGGCTCAGATGATCTTTAGCATTTTTTAGCAAGAAAATATTTTAATTAAAATATGTACATTTTTTAGACAGTATACTATTGCATGCTTTATAGATTATGGTATTGTGTAAACATAACTTTTATATGCACTGGGAAACCAAAAAGTCCTGTGACTCTTATCGTTGCAATATTTGCTTTGCTGCTGTGATCTGGACCTGGACCTGCAATATCTCAGAAGTATGTCTGTATCTACTGGAAGACACAACACTTTAGAATTATAATTACTTCCTAAGAACTTTCAGAAAAAAAAAGTCAGAATAAAACAATTATCTGTGAACAGCAAAACTTAAAATAGTCAAGGTTAAAGATCTGAAGGGAGTTCATTATGATTCACAATTGACAGAGAAATTTGGTTATTTCTGTGGCATATAACATTTCAAAATAACAACCAAAATTATGGCTGATAACATGAGATTTCTAGGAATCACATACAATTTTTGTACAAATATGTCAATATATTTATAAAAATATAACTTAAAGAATAATAATCAGAATAAATATGAGTAGTGTTTATTTGGTGATGATTTCTGTATAAGTTTAACATATCAAATAAGCCTAATTAGTTTAATGTGTTTTTCCTGGACTTCGAGGGGTTCTTCTGAAATGTCCAAAAGTTAGGTTGAGGTTGAAAAGACTTAATTTAGAACATGAAATTTGATTTTGGGAAGTGTGTTAAATTTGTCAAAGGTTTAAAACACTTAATTAAAATGGGATTACAGATCATTATGAAATCGTAGCCATTTATTTAATCAAATGAACTTATAAATATAGACAAGGCACACAGAACTGTTTTTGTTTCTTGCCCCTATTTTTTCTTTTCTTGCAGTTTACTCAAAAGGTGAACAAAAATCTTTTAATATATCTTATCAATATGACATGAACATTTTTTTGAAAGAACTAACTATAATCTTGTTTTGTATCAATGTATTTCTGGATATTAAGGCTTAATTTATTATAAAAACACTTATAATAAATTCATTTAATCATATTAATTTTGATCACACATATTTCTTCTATAAGGTTTATATTTTGTAATGTTTTTATAACTTTTTTCCCAATCAGTTTTGCCTACAATTTTTAGCCCTTCATTCTGAAACAATCTTTAAATTACCTGTAAACTAAACACAACTGCTTTTCCTTCAAAAAAAACACATCCTCATGCCTTTTTCATGACTTTTCTTACCAAAATTATATCTTGCTTATCTTGTACACTCTGCATACCAAATTTTTCCCTTATTTCTAATAGTTTTAATTACAGATAATTTATTAGGATCTTAACTCTTAGTAATCTTAATTTCTAATGAAAACCTAGGAAGTAAGCAATTTTAATTGTCACATTCCAAAATTTTAAGAATACACACTTACAATTTTTAAAAATATGTTTCTCCCAAATTTTTTAAAACGTAGAAGAGGAAATACTTACTAACACATGTAAATATATTTTGTTTCTTTGTAGTAAGAAGCCAAAAGTAGATAAACTTAAATCTCTTATTAATATTTAAGAATTTTATCTTATTTGGAAATGATCTATAAATATGAGGAATACCTATCATTTAACTTAACTTAATAAAACTTTAAGAGTGTAGTTGTCAATGAATTTGGAAATATTTAAAACAAACATATTATTAAACATAATTATTGCAAAAGAATTACACCTAATTGACTGTTATCCCGCCTCTATTTATTGAATTTACTCATCTTTAACAACTGTGCTTGGAAAATTTCATGAGACATTAGACAATGCTTAATCATTATCTCAAGTTATTTTTCTATTAACCAGTTTCATAGCATGTTTATATTAGGCAATTACCATTAAAGCAAGAACTCTAAAGTTAATTACATGGGTATTTTATCGATACTATAGAGGACAAGCTGTTTCTATATTGTTTAAGCAGTAGAATCTAGAGATGATTTATATTTTATGCATCAGAAAAGCTGTTTCCATGCCTTTTTTTCCCCCTCAATACATTGATTGGTTTTTTTTAAGAGCTTTTCTGAAGTATAATTTATAGAAGTATAATTTACCATAAACCCCACCCATTTTGAGTGTACAATTAAAGAGTTTTCATAAATTTGTACAGTTATGCAAACATCACCATGATCAAGTTTAAAGACAACTCAATGGCCCCCAAATGTTCTCTCAGTCCCTATGCCTACTCTCAGCCCCAAGCATGCTTCTGCTTTCTGTTGCTACAGTTTCACCTTCTCTGAAAATTTCATGTAAATGGAATCATAAGTATGTGGTCTTATGTGATGGGCCCATTTCCCTATTTTTCAGATATAACCATGATATTGCCTGTCTCACTAGGTCATGTTATTCCATAGTATAGATATATTCACTATGTTTCATAGATATTCACCTGATAGACTTTCGTAAAACTGGGAAACTTTTAATTTCACCATTTTGTATTTTAACAGCTCATCATAACTGTCAGCAAAGTACTTAGAGCTCCTGCGTATCTAATACACGTTGTCTCTAGTGAAGACTGGTTATGGTGGTTTTTATGTTTTAAGAGTCAATCTGGTTCAAAATGACAAAAGAAGGGCCAGACCTAGCATTATTTTAAGTAAATCTGGAAATAACCACACCTCTCTTTGTTCATTTCTAACAGGCTGCGATAAACAGCATCTCCTACTCTTTATTTTTCTCCCCTTCCCTGCTACCCTTTCCAACCTCTGGTAACCATCATTCTACTTTCTGTCTCAATGAGATAATATTAATATTAATATTTAGCTCCCACATATGAGTGAGAATATGTGAGATTTGTCTTCCTGTGCTTGGTTTATTTCGCTTAACGTAATGTTCTCCAGTCCCATCCATATTGTTGCAAATGCAGGATTTCATTATTTTTGTGACTATACAATATTCCATTGTGTATATTTACCACAATTTGTTTATCTATTCATCCATTTATGGAAAGTTAGCTGATTCCAAATCCTTAGTTATTGTGAATAGTGCTGCAATAAACATGGAAGTATAAATATCTTTTTGATATATTGAATTCCCCTCCTTAGGATATATACCCAGCAGTGGGATTGCTGGGTCATATGGTAGTTCTATTTTTAGTTTTTTTGAGGAACTTCCATACCATTCCCCATAGTGGCTGCACTAATTTACATTCCCAAGAACAGTATACAAGGGTTCCCCTTGCTGTGCATCCTCACCAGCATTTGTTATTGCCTGTCTTTTTGATAAAAGCCATTTTAACTGGGGTGAGATGATATCTCATTGTAGTTTTGATTTGCATTTCTCTGATGACTAATGATGTTGAACATTTTTTCATATGCCTGTTGGCCATTTACATGTCTTCTTTTGAGAAATATCTATTTGAATCCTTTGCCTACTTTTAATTGGATTGCTTGTTTTTTCTATTAAGTAGCTTTAGCTCCTTATATATTCTAGTTATTAATCCCTTGTCAGATGGGTAGTTTGAAAAGATTTTCTCCCATTCTGTGGGTTGTCTTTTCACTTTGTTGATTGTTTCCTTTGCTGTGCAGAAGCTTTTTAGCTTGATGTGATCCCATTTGTCCAACTTTGCTTAGGTTTCCTGTGTCTTGGGGATACGATTCAAGAATTTCTTGCCCAGACCAATGTCCTGAAGCATTTATCCAATGTTTTCTTTTAGCACTTTCACAGTTTCAGGTCTTAGATTTAAGTCTTTAATCTACAGTCTTATTTACTAAAGATTTGTCATGTTACCTTCACTTAAAAAGCATTTGGGTTAACTATTTAATTTATGAGTGTCTATTTTCACAGTCATTTTGGTACCATGTAGATGACATACAAACACATGCATAGACATACACATACATGTAGGCACAACATACATCTCACACATGTACCCATGTATTTATCAAAAAGTAAAAGGATCTGGGAGCTCAATGTAAAAGAAACAGAGCTTCAGACTTGAGAGAAACCCATCCATGGCTCCTTGTAATCTGTGAGAAAGACAGAGAACACCCCAAAAAAGAGTCAGTGGTGTCTTTTCTGTGTTTCTCAAGGAGTGAAATATTCTGGTTTCCTTCACTAGTGACTAACCATCTGCAGACAGATACAGTTGAATATAGCCTACCTGAAGTCAGAATCTGTGCTTCATCTGGAATTCCTGTACCTGATATTTTCTGCCATTGTGACCAACGCTAAAAAATATCAGTGTTCTGCATTGATTTAAACATGGAAAGCAGCTACACGCATCTCTCCACCCGAAATACAGACAATTGACAATAGAAAGCAAATGAAAATTAAAAGATTAAATGAAATTTAATGTTTAAAAGATACATTAAAAAGAGAGTGAGCATTAAAAATTCCATAGAGGGAGAGTGAGGATAGAAGACTTTTGATTCAACTTTAGAAAGTCCTTTTATGGGGCCCATGGAAGGGTGTGGGAAGACCTAGAAGTTTCAATTCATTTTCTGCTCCAAGTATTAACATTGAGCTATTTTTGATGAGGTTCTAAAAGAAGTCTCTATGGCATTAGTAAACTAAAAGATGGATAGAAATCTGTGGAGATTGGAAAAGACATTCTAGAATTTCTATGACATTGCTCAGGAATCTATCTGTCATTTCAGGAGTGAACAATGGATTAATGGGGTAAATGTTTCTCCTCTCCTCTTGTCACAATGTGATAATAACCCCGTGTTAATGCCTCATTTATCCTGTTAGCGTCCTGTGTATGTTTGCTCAGTTGTGATATAGTGCTCCTATATTTTTTATTTTTTATAATATTTACTTAATTGTCTGAGACTAGGGGAAAAAAGAGTATGTGCCAGTGAGGCTATTAAGTGTAAGAGACCACTGCAATAACGTTCAGGAAAGCCGGCTACTCTGTTTTAACCATTTTCTTATTTCTCTGTGGATTAAATGAAAAAAATCCTCTAAAAGTCTGAGCATAGTGACTGGCACTTAGTAATCTTTCATAGCATGGTAGTAACATATTTATCCAATACTTTAATCGTTTTTATCATTATTATTTTTAAGTTTTCTGCAATGTGGCACAAAATATAAAACATGTGCCATACCAAGCATGGCTTAAAAAGCCTTGCAATTTTTTGTGATGTATTGGATTAAGAGAAGATATATTTTACAGAATTCCACAATTTCTGTTTAAAAGTAATTAATCTGAATAAAATATATCAGTTTAAAAGTCTTATTAAGGCAAATATAATATGAAATATTTCTGGCATAATAATATCTTGGAAAAAACATATACTGGAGAAAGTAACAAGCTCAAGGTCAGAAGTCAGACGTATGAAAATCTACTTTACCTCTTACTGCCTTCTTTTAATTTGATCTTTTGGAGTTTATATTGTCTATATAGCATAATGGTCTTGTAAGTGTCAGTGTAAGTATTATAAGAAACAAATAAATAAAAAAGATAAAAATCTAAAACATAAAATGGAAGACATTTGTATGTTCCATTGGTTCACTAAATAGGGATACTTTGACATAAGATATTTTCAATCATATTATCTGGTTCTTTCCCCTTTAATTGCTTGAGTATGCTAAGATGTTTCAGTTATCAACTACTGTACCTATGGAATATCTGCCTGAAAACATTGCATGATGGATAAAAGCAGGTGTTTTAGAGTCTAAGAAATGTGTTTATATCTTACCACCACCATTTACCAAGCTATGCAAATTTGGATCATCATTCTGTGACTCATGTCCCTCCTCTATAAAATGGAAATACTATCTAACTTACAGGGATGTTTTAAGAATCAAGATCTGTAATGTATAGATAACAATAGATAACACAGTGCTTGGTACATAACCCATGCTCAAAAGGGACAGTACTGTGTGTGAGTGTTCTGCTTCTCCTCCTCTTCCTCCTCATCCATCATAAACATATAACTCTTTCTCACTGCTTGAGAATATGCAGTGAAAAATCAGCAGAGAGAGCTTTAAGGTAAACTATAACTCAAGAAATAAGAATAAGAGGCAGTTTAAAAATGAAAAGCTGATGAAAATTTATTTTCTGTAGAATAGAAAGCAATTTTGAGACACTAATACTAAATTTACAAAACCCTTAATTATACAAACTGCTGAGCTCTGCTGGGAGGTCAAAATTTGTTCTAAAATAGAATAGTGAATCTTGTAGTAGAAGAGCCCACTCAGCTTCCCTCTCCAGTGTCACAGAAGGAAGTGGTCAAATTTGGCCACTTTGTCCTGAATTCTAAATCGAAATCCAAATGGTATTTTAACAAGTAGTTCAACTATCTATGTGTCAAATAGTCTTTCGTGATATCATCTGGAAGCTAACAGTCTTATAGAATATTATTCCTAAAAAGTATAATTGTCAAGTTCCAAGCAATTGACTTGTACACAGATGTTAACTCTCAAGCATTTGCTAGTTCAAGACCATATGGTTTAATATTAATATCTCAGAATAACTAGGCATTTTCAAAAGGTGGGCCTTTACCATTGGTGTCTGTTTAAGATATTTACTGACTTTTAATTCCCAAACTTGCTTTCTCTTCTTTTGCCAACACAAAGTAACATTGCAGTAAACCTAATTTAGCTACACCAGTAGACAAACACTTACTGATTTGAATATGTGAGTTTTGGCATCTAGGCAAGTGCTTTATATTTAGAGTTGCTAGATAAAATAAAGGATTCCATTTACATTTGAAGTGAGGATAAATTATGAATAATTAGTTAGTATAAGTATGCCCCATGCAAAACTTGCTAAATCTTGAAACCTGTTTATATTGCAGCATATATTATGTATGTGTGTATGCATATGTATTTTTATATATCCTTTATAGCATATATATAAGTGCACATATGTGTGTGTTTATGTATATAAACACATATTTTATAGCATATATGTATCCTTTATATTATATATAAACATAAATATGAACATATATGTGTGTGCTATAAAGGATATATTTGTGTGTGCATACTCACACTTTTTTATGTGCTTGTGTAGTGTTATGCAACCCTATTTCTGACACTAAACATGTGGATTTTTTCCTGCCAATAAATGCATGTTTTTCCAATCCAACTAGGTGTAGAACAACTCAATTCAATTCTGACACTAACTCCTGGAGTTAGTGCAGACTTTACAGGTTGAGGACTCAGTCCAGGAGACTACCCTAGTTCAGAGGCGAGCCACAAATAGGGTTCCCATTCTACCTGCACTTCTATCTGACTGACTACAAATTTAGGGGTTCCCAAGTCTCCTTCCAAAGCTTATTTTATTTTTTTTTTCATTTCAATAGATTTAGGGGGTACAAGTGTTTTTTGTTACATGGATTTCATGGGTGAATTGTATAATACTAAACTCAGGGCTTTTAGCGTACTCATCACCAGAATAGTGTATATTGTACATGGTAGGTAGATATTTATCTCTCATCTCACATCCATCCTCCCCCCTTATTAGTTTTCAGTGTCTTCTTGTGACCATATATATCCCTTGTGTAGCTGCCATTCATAAGTAAGAACATGTGGTGTTTGTTTTTCCATTCCTGAGATACTTCATTTAGGATAGTGGTCTCCAGTTCCATCCAAGTTGCTTCAAAAGACATTATTTCATTCCTTTCATGGCTGAATAGTACTTTATGATGTGTGTGTGTGTGTGTGTGTGTGTGTGTATATATATATGTTTATATTTTTATATATAAATATTTTTCTTTATCCACGCATCAGTGGATGGGTACTCAGGTTGATTCCATATCTTTGCAATTATAAATATTAGGGTGCAAGTGTTTTTTTGTAAAATGACTTCATTTTATTTGGGTAGATACCCAGTAGTGGCATTACTGGATCAAATGGTAGTTCTACTTTTAGTTCTTTGAGGAATCTCCATAGTGTTTTCCATAGAGGTTGTACCAGTTTACATTCCCACAAAAAGTGTATAAGCATTCCCTATTCACTGCATTTGCACCAACATCTATTGTTTTCTGACTTCTTAATTATGACCATTCTGACAGGTAAGGTGGTATCTAATTATAGTTTTAATTTGCATTCCCCTGATGATTAGTGATGCTGAATATATTTTCATGTGTTTCTTGGCCATTGTTTTTGTTTTGTTTTTATATATTTTTTTATATTTCAAAATATTAAGGGGGTACAAATGTTTTTCGTTGAATGGATAACATTTGTAATGCTTGAGTCACAGCTATAAATGTTCCCATCACCCAAGTAGTGTTCACTGTACCCATTAGGTAGGTTTTCACCCATTCCTTCCCCCCCTTGCTTGATTTCCTCTGTTTTACTTCCTTCTGTACACATGGGTGCTCATCAGTTAGTTCCAATTTAATAGCAAGAACAGGTGTTGTTTGTGTTTCCATTCTTTAGATACTTCACTTAGGATACGGTCTCCAGCTCCATCCAAATTGTTGCAAAAGGCATTAATTCATCCTTTTATGGCTGAGTAGTACTCCATGGTGTATATATATACCTCATTTTGTTAATTAACTTGTGACCTGATGGGCACTTGGATTTATTGCACATCTTTGCAATTGTGAATTGTGCTGCAATAAACATTTGGGTGCAGGTGTCTTTTTGATAAAATGACTTCTCTTCCTTTGGGTAGATACCCAGTAGTGGGATTGCTGGATTAAATGATAGATCTACTTTTAGTTCTTGGAGGAATATCCATACTGTTTTCCATAGAGGTTGTACTAATTGCAGTCCCACCAACAGTGTATAAGCATTCCTTTCTCTGTGCATCCACACCAGCATCTGTTGTTTTTGGACATTTTAATAAAAGCCATCCTAACAAGGGTAAGGTGATATCTTATTGTGGTTTTTATTTGCATTTCCCTGATGATGAGTGACTTTGAGCATCTTTTCATAAGTATTTTGGCCACTATCTTTTGAAAATGTTCTGTTCATGTCTTTTCACCACTTTTTAATGGAGTTGTTTTTTTCTTGATTTTTTTTTTTGAGTTCTTTTTATATTTGGATATTAGCCCTTTTTGGATGTATATTTTGCAAATATTTTCACCCATTGTGTAGGTTGTCTGTTTGCTCTGTTGATTATTTTCTTACATGTGCAGAAGCATTTTAATTTATTCAAGTCCCATTTAGTGAATTTTGTTGTAGCTGTCATTGCTATTGGGATCTTCTTCATAAATTCTTTGCCTAGGCTGATTTCTAGAAGAGTATTTTCCAAAATTTTCTTTGAGAATTCTTATGGTTTCATGCCTTAAATTTAAGCATTTTCTCCATCTTGAATGAATTTTTGTGAGTGGTGAGAGATAAGGATCCTGTTTCATTCTTCTGCATGTGGCTATCCAATTTTCCCAGCACCATTTATTGAATCGGGCTCCTTTTCCCCAGTATATATTGTTGTTTGCTTTGTCAAAGATCAGTTGGCTGTATGTGGATGGTTTTATATCTGGATTCTCTGATCTGTTCCATTGGTCTATGTCTTTATTTTTTTATGCCAATATCATGCTGTTTTGTTTACTATAGACTTGTAGTATATTTTGAAGTCTGGTAATGTGATGCCTCCAGACTTGTTCCTTTTGCTTAAGATTGCTTTTGCTATTTGGCTCTTTTCTGGTTCCAAATGAAATGTAGAGTTATTTTTTCTAGATCTGTGAAATATGATGTTGGTATTTTGATGGGGATTGCATTGAATCTGTAAATCACTTTGGGTAGTATGGACATTTTAACAATCTTGATTCAACCAATCCCTGAGCATGATATATTTTTCCATTTGTTTGTGTCATCTGTGATTTCTTTCCTCAATGTTTTATAGCTCTCTTTTTAGAGATCTTTCACCTCTTTGGTTAAGTATATACCAAGGTATTTTATTTTCTTTGTAGCTATTGTGAATGGTATTGAGTCTTTGATTTGACTCTCAGTTTAACTCTTATGTGTATATAGAAATCTACTGATTTGTGTACATTAATTTTGTAACCTGAGACTTTATTGAATTTATTTATCAATTCCTGTTGTCTCTTGGTGGAGTCTTTGGGGATTTCTAGATATAAGATCATACCGTCAGTGAAAAGCAATAGTTTGACCTCCTTTTTCCTGATTTGGATACCTCTTTTTTTTTTCTCTTGCCTGATTTCTGTGGCTAGGAATTCCAGCACTATGTTGAATAGAAGTGGTGACAATGGGAACACTTGTCTTGTTCCAGTTCTTAGTGGGAATGCTTTCTACTTGTGCCCATTCAGTATGACGTTGGCTGTGGTTTTGTCATATATGGCTTTTATAATTTTGAGACATGTTACTTCTTTGCCTAGTTTGTTGAGGGTTTTCATCATGAAAGGGTGTTGGATTTTGTCAAATGCTTCTTATGCATCTATTTAGATGATCATATGATCCTTGTTTTTGCTTCTGATTATGTGGTGAATCACATTTACTGTTTTTCATATGTTGAACCCACCTTGCATCCCTGGGATAAAACTCTCTAGGTCATGGTGGATTTTTTTTTTTTTTATGTGCTGTTGAATTCAGTTTACTAGTATTTCATTGAGGATTTTTGCATTTATCTTCATAAGGGATATTGGTCTGTGGTTTTCTTTTTTTTATTGTGTCTTTTCTTGGCTTTGGTATCAAGGTGATACTGGCTTTTTAGAATGAGTTGAAGAGGATTCCCTCCTTCTCAAGGTTACAGAACAATTTCTGCAGTTCTGAAGAACTGGGTACCAGATCTTCTTTGTAAGTCTGGTAAAATTTGGCTGTGAATCCATCTGGTCCAGGGCTTTTATTTTTGGAATATTTTTTATTACTGCTTAAATCTCACTGCTTGTTATTTGTCTGTTCAGGAGTTCTATTTCTTCCTGATTGAGTCTTGGGAGGTTGTGTGTTTCCAAAGATTTGTCCATTTCCTCTATGTTTCTAGTTTATGTGCATAGAGATTACCATAGTATTTACCAGTGATATTTTGTATTTATGGGTGTTGAAAAAATCTCTTCATGTATTTTGCCCACTTTTTGATGGGGGTATTTGGTTTTTTTCTCTTGCTGATTTGTTTGAGTTCTTTGTAGTTTATGGATATGTGGAAGCATCTCATTACCTGAATTCAAATTATACTATAAAGCTATAATAACCCAAACAGCATGACATTAGTATAAAGGTAGACACATAGACCAATGGATCAGCATAGAGAATCCAGATATAAAGCCATATAGCTATAACCAACTGATTTTTTACATAGAAGACAAAAACACATACTGGAGAAAGGACACCCTATTCAATAAATGGTTCTGGGAAAAATTGGATAGCCATATGCAGAAGAATGAAACTGGATCATATTTCTCACCGTTTACAAAAATTAACTTTAAATGGATTGATGACTTAAATGTAACATGTAAAGTCATAAAATTCTAGAAGAAACATAGGAAAAACTTCTGAACATTGGCCTAGGCAAAGAATTCATGTCTAAGACTCCAAAAGAAAATATAACAATAACAAAAATAAATGGGACTTAAGTGAACTAAAATATTTCTGCACAACAAAGGAAATAATCAGCAGAGTAAACAGACAATGTAAAGGATGGGAGAAAATATTTGCAAATTATACATCGGACAAAGGACTAGTACCCCTCCCAGGGTAAATAATTTGCTAGAATGACCCACAGAACTCAAAAAATGCTTTACTCATGATTATTAGTTTATTATAAAGGATGCAACTCAGGAACAGCCATGTGGAAGAGCTGAATAAGGCAAGATATGGAGGTCAAAGCCTGCAACTTTCCCAGCACCTCAATGTGTTGTATGTTGCAACAGATGAAATTGTGCTTTTGGATTTCATAAAATAATTTCACATATGCTATTATAGAGAATTTCTCATATTTTTCTGTACAGCAATTATCAAGAACATTCAATAGAGGGCTCACTATCTTTTATATAATTATGCACATAAGTAAATTAGCCCAGAGCCTAGAGTCATAAAACCTTTTCTCCTTCTTGTGTGATTAGGTTTATACTTTTTACTAGACATAGGACAATGTACCCTCTTCTGCCTCTCTTTTTCTGTTTTTGAAGAAGCTCAGAGTTAACTTTTCTGGCTCCTTCTCTGATATTCTCCTCACTGCTCCTGTAACTTGACACTTTTCTTTTATTCTTATTATTTTATATTTATATATATATATGTGTATATATATATCTTTTGTAATACTTGAGACAATTATTGAAAAGGGTCTAACATTATTTGGAGAAAGAAGATTTATGTGTTTGAAATCTTTATGAAATTCTACAATTCTAAACTCATCTCAGGGGTCATTATCTAATTATTAAATATTAGGTAATAAAATAGCAACTTAATAGTGTCACTTTATTAGGAATAACATTAATTGCTTAATAATAGAGAATAGACAGAGAACAACGTTAGCACTAAGGAATGCACAGCAATTATAGAAAGAAATCACAAAGCATGTTTTAAATATAGTAAAATGTATTCATTTCTTTATTGTAGAATGCCAAACTCTAAAGCTTTAAAAACCTTTGTTAACAACGTTATGAATATTAAAGAATTCCATAAAAACTTTACTTTAAAGAAGTGATTTATTATTTAATGTTTATTTTCTTTTTATTCTTGTTGCCAGGCAAGCAACTTCCTAGTGGTCAAATAAGAATGTTTTCATATTTTAGTGGTACAACATTAGTTCATCTATTATTAATACAACTCATAAATACTCTCACCATCGAAAATAGCCTCAAACAAACTTATCTGGGCAGACTCAGCCTTTACTTCTTCCCCCGGGGTTTCCAGTTCCTGGACTATAATTAGTTGTCATCTATTCTGACGAAGATTCTACCAACCTTCCCCCATGTCTCAATAATGTTCTTGACAGATTTTATATCCTGAGGCAACCTAAACAGTTTACTAAGTGAGACCCACTAGGAGAGAAAGAAAAGGTAGAATGGGAAAAAACTCATTATTTTGAGACAGAAGTTAATTAGGTATTTTTGTAGGATTATTTTCCTGAAGTCATTCATACTTTGCCAAATGTGGGACTCAGGTTAAGCCACCCTTTAAAACAGTTTGAGCCACTTGTTTTTACACTCTAATTGGATATCTGTGTAAAAAAAGGAAGTGTTTTCTTGTAATTAAATGGCCCTACTTAAAATTTTACGCTGTTAAATAATTCTTTTAGATTTAACACTCATGTGTTCTAGAAAATATCTCAACTGTCATTTATTTCCTAAAACAATTCATTGAGACTATAAATGGCCATATGAAAATTTCAGTAGATTCTACTTCTGATAAATACTACTACTTCCCAGCTACAGCTAATGTGAAGAAGCTAGTCTTTCGATTACTATCTCAAGGGTTGTATGAGACTATCCTCTGCAGTGCACACATTGGCAAATGCTTGCAGAAGACTAAAAATAATCATAGCATAATCAGGCCAGAGCTTCACTATCAAAGCAGTGACAAAGGTGGAAATCAACTTGTTTTAAAGTCAAATCTTGGCTGTATCATGTATAGCTGTATTTGAAACTTTTTGGCTGTGCAAGGCATCCTATGAAAAATTTTTAAGAAATGACTATTAGAAGATCCAGCTGTCAAGGACATGTTTTGTATCTGCAGTATCTAGATAGATAAATAAAGGAACATTTACAGGACAGTGTTTTATGAGTACCGTATGAAGATTCCAACACACAGAACAGGGGCCTCTCATCTAATTTGGAAGTGAGATAGTGGTGAGTATTTGGCAAAATTTTCATGGAAGAAGGGACATTTAAACTTTGTCTTGAAATATTAAAAATAGCTCCTTAAAGTGGAGTTTGGGTTGGGAGTGGAAATAGATCTTAGGTAGATAATTCTCATCATAAGAAGCTCTTTCCTGGAAATTATCTTTGCTCCTAAAAGTCCACCTATCTATAATTTTAACTCAGAATGTACTCTCCATATTTTCTACTCTTCAGTTCAACTTTATGTTATAAGGCACTTAAGCAGAACAAAGTTGTGTGGCAGGAAGTGGAGAAAAGCATATTGTTGAAGCTTACGAGAGAATCAGCTGATCTTTTGAGGTATTAACACATTAGGTAAGAGCATGGACTGGGGCTGTTTGTATAAGCTCCCTGGTCCTCACACATCTCTATGCGTGCCTTTAAGCAAATGACTTAGTCTTTCTGTGTCTGTCTCCTAATATACTATATTATTGATTTCACAAGGTTGTTGTAAGTATTAAGTAAAAAATATAAGGCATATAAAAATATTTAATGTTAACTATTATCATCATCATGATCATCATATTATGTGTTATTAGCCTAAAAATCCATTGTGCACATTTAAGTGTTGTTTTCTCCATGGGAATGTTTTAGACCAGTTCTAGCAAATTCAATTAAATCCAACTAAATTCACCTTTACATTGAGAGAAGGTAGAATGCACTTTCCTCAAAAACTTTTATTTGAGATAAATATATCAAACCAAATGGGTCCAGTTTTCTTTAGCTAGATGGAAATAAAATATATTTATGATTTCCACTTATACCCATAACACAGTTCCCATATCAGACTTATGTACTCTTTGTAAAAAATTATTTAAAACCCCACAATATATGAAGTAATTGTTTTTAAGCAATGGGCAGCAGAGAGTGCAGAGATATTTTATTTGAAATAAGAGAAACACTCTAAGTGAGCTCAGCATTCACCCTGGCTTCCTGCAGGGGAGATTATTTTAGACCACAGCATAGAGAGGAAGAAGCCAAGCAGAAAGCTTCAGTCTCAATGAATGAAGGGAGACAGAAACAAGAGTTCATAGAATGTGAGTTAGAATAAGTTTATGAAGCAGGATAATAGAAAGGAGAGAACAGTACAGAGAAGAAACTTTCAGGCTAGCTATACCCTCTGTTTCTTAGCTGAGGGCAAGGCTATGCATGCTCAGAGTAAGATCTTAGGCCTGGTTGGATAGCAGCTGCTGGGAGACATAACTGAACGAAAACACCAGAAGTTGTTCAGTGCTGGGAAAAATTTCAGTATGGCTAAAGTAGAGACTCTTGCTGAGTACTCCAGGTTCCATTCACAGTCCAGAAAGGCCAGGCTTCAAAAGTAAGAGTTACAGACTATAACTAAGCAAAATGTTGAAATAGATCCACCCAAACAAAGCCTAAAATAAAGGCTCATAGTGACTAATCATTTGTTTAAATGTCTTTCAGAATAAAACACAATACTTTAAAGAAAGAAACATAATCCAGACATCTTACAATATACCAAACAATCATAGTGCTAGAGATAAGAAAAACAGTAACATGTATTCCACATCCAAGAGAAACAGACATGTGTTCTTCAGCCAAAAGACTAAAAAACCTTCTAGAAATAGACCGTAGGATAATGCAGATATTGAAATTTGCAGATAAGGACTTGAAGGAAAAGATAGACAATTGAGAGAATAAATAGGGAATCTCAGAAAAAAATGAAAATTATAAACAAGAGTTCTAGTGAATTCCCCAAAATAAAATATGAAACATCAAAAAAAATTACACAGTTCATTTGAAAGCAAAAAGTTCAACGAACTTGAATTTAGATTAATAGAAATTATCCAAACAGGCAAAACAGAAGAAAAGCTGAAACAGAAAATGGACAGAGACTCAAACGCCTGAAGGATCAAGTATACTGACATATATACAATTAGATTCCACAAATGTTAGAAGAGAAAGAGAGAGAAGAAAAATTCTGAATAAATATTGCCCTCCAAACTTCCCAAATTTAATGAAAAAATATTAACTCACAGATCCAAAAGGCTCAGTGAATCCTGGGGAAGATAAATATTTGAAAACCCTCACATAGGCACATTGTAGTCAAACTTCTGAAAAGTTAAGGTAGAGAGAATAGGGAAAGAAGGAAAAAAAAGCTTACATATAAGATATCAATGTCAAAATTTCAAGCAACCTTATCAGATAAAGGCATGATGTTTAATGTGTTTTTTAAAAAGTTGTCAACCTGTAAATCTGTATCTAGAGAAATTATCCTTTATAAACAGAGCTAAATTTGGAATACAGAAGTTTTCAGATAAACTATACCTTAAAAAAACAGTTGCCAGCAGATAACACCATGAGAAATGATTAAGAATGTTCTTCATGTTAAAGGGAAATGTTACCAGATAGAAACTCAGAAACTCAGGAATACATGAAAAAATGAAGAAGAATGGAAATAAAAACTATAAGTATAAATATAAAATATAAACTTTGTTTTATTTTCTTAATATATTTAAGTGACTACTGAGTATTTAAAGTAAAATAACATCATAACATATGTATAAATAAGATATATTATAACAAAGGTACAAATGTTTAAAGGAGCAAATGAAATGATATTGTTTTAATGTTTTGTTGCTTTTATATTTTACATTTCATGTGAGGTAGTATAGTACTAAACTAGGTAGTATATAAGAAGTCCACAATATATTATACTCTCGAAAACAAATTTGGAAAAATTATATTATCTGACTCACATCCACAAGTACTATAGAAATCAAGAGAATGTAGTTTTTGTATAAAGACTAAAAAACATATTAATGGAACAGAATAGAGTTCAGACGTAGACTTACATGTATATGGTCAATTTATTTTCAACAAAGTTGTCAATGCAATGTAATAGGAAAAAGATTATTGTAATAACCATATTTTAAAAAAACCAAACAAGCAAATAAAAAAACCTCCTTGTTCCATTCCACAACATATTTAAAAAGTACTTTGCAATAGATCATAGACAAAAATGTAAAAGTAAACATTCTAAAGATTCTAGATTAAGATAAAGGTAACTATTTTCACAACATTGGGGTAGACAAAGCTTTTTTTGATAGGACACAAAAAGCAATAATCATAGGAAAGTGATCTCAAGGCCTATAACACTGTCAGGACCTTTTGTCCAGAGAACCAACACCCGTGTTGACACTGATCCATTCTTGCTTTATCCACCTGTTGTTTCATGGGAGAAAATGGGACAGGTTTTAATCTCTTGCTTATACTACCACAATAGGTGATTAAAGGCTTGATTGTTACGTTCAATATATTTTTTTTTAATTAATCAGCTATTCTTGACACCTGACATCTCAACTTTCTCTTCAGCTGAGCTGACCTCCTGACAAACATCAGTATAATAATAAAAAAGCAATAAAAGTAGACATCTAGATGATTGAGATTCTTCTTAAATTAAATTTCAAGATTGTTATCAATATGAAAACATGAAATTAACAGATTACCACAGATAAATCATTTATCCCCCAAACAAATTTGGTAAACATTGGTGTTGTAGTTAAGAGTTCAATTTTGGAGGTAATGCAAGGGGATAAATGGTTGTTTAATAAGTTATAAAGACCCTTATTTGATAGTAAACATTTTTCTAATGTAAAGATTAAATAAAAATGAGTGAAGAAATCAGTAACTGTATAGCCTGAAGAAATATCACAAAATGAGCACACCAGTATAATCACTGCTCCGACCAAAATACAGAACTAATGTTATCATCATCCAAGAAGTACCCCTTTCTCCTTCTTCTAATTACCATCCACTCCTTCTTTCCAAAAGTAAGAATTGTTAAGACATCTAACAGTACAGATTAGGTTTTCTTGTTTTTTTTAAATTTGTGTAAATTGTTTTTTTCTTTGACTCTTTTCTTAACATTGTTTATACTCTTCTCCATTAGAATTTTCCTCTATCATTTATCGTATTGTTCCCTCTGCATCTTTTATTCCAGATATTTTTTCATATCTATGTTGTAAATCATAAAAAATAAAATAATTAAAACTAAAAGTTAATGGATTCTTTTAACAGAAGATTAAATATAGCTGAAGAAAGAATTTGTGAATAGAAAAAGGAAAAAATTCCATTCTAAAATTTCAATTTCATTTATATTTATACTCTAATTTTTTTCAGTGTATTTTGCAATTCATTGACTTGTTAATCAAGGTAATCTAGGTCTATAATTTTATTATCTGGATTTCCTGTGAGCCTGCATGTAATTTTTTTGTTTGTTTTTGCCTCTTGATTAATTGTCCAAATTTGTCTTTTTATATACTTGGTTATTATTAATTAAGTGCCAGATATTGCAAATGAAATATATAGTTATAATTTAAGGCTCTGAGTGAATTTATATCCCCCAAGAGAGAACTTATTTTTTTCTTTTCGTGGGCTTCAAGGCTAGGAGAACCAGCAGTATCATATAATTTTTTAATTTTAAGACCAGCCTGTACAACAAAAGGAGACCCCATCTCGAAAGGAAAAAAAAAAAATCCTTTTCTTGAAAGTGTGCTACTGTCTGATGGTGCGTATAAGTTTGATCTAACCAGAAAATAACGCAATTCAAGGATGAACGTTAGGCCTTCTAAGGACAAGTTGAGTTTCATTCCACACTTACTCCTGGCATATAGCTCTTGTGAGTTCCTCAGCCTCTCAGACACCATTTTAAAAACCATCAACCAAGGGAAAGGAGCCATAACCTATCCTTACCAGAGATCATATGGGAAGAAGTGGCAGAGCAGAACAAGAAGGAGTAAAATTTTGATGGAGACTGACCCCCTAGTGATTTGGGGCCTAGTGGGAAGGGAAGGTGGCAGTGATTACTTTTCCTCCCCTCACACCTGTGGCGGTCTGCTAGCTCCCAATCTGTAGGAGAGCCCTTCTTCCCTGATGAATCCAGGTGCTGCTGCCGTTGGAAAACTGAGAGGTTCTTGAGAACAGAGCACTAAGCTGCATGCCCATGTAGGGTCGCTTCCCCTCACCAGGGACCACATGCCGAGCATCTCTATCCAGCCACAGAAGTCACAACCCCTCAGTCTCCCTGTCACTGGATCCAACACGAATTTTTTTCAACACCCATTTGTACTGTGATAAGCACAGAGGAATGGCGAGACACGGGATAGAATCAGTGGTCCTAGAGTTCTGGCCCATGGGGCAGGCTGCCCCAAGGGGACTGGGAAGTGCTGTGGATGTTTTTTAGGACAGAGGAAGATGAGTGTACTCTCTCCTGCATCAGAAAGCCCCTGGCTAATGATCCCAAGTTGTCTGCACCCCTCCCAGTGGAGACATTCCCCATTATTTGGGGCCTTCCCCTCCCCTGCACACTGCCACAGAGGCAGCTCTGGCTGAAAGGTGTTTCTTCTTGGGACTGGTGAGTGTTCCACAGGGACCATTAAGCCAGGGCCCCTGGGAGCAGCCTCCCCACCTTAGACAAAGTGCTTATCACACTCAGGCTCCCACAGACCTTGGGGCTGACTCCCTTCCTGCTAAAAAGAGGCAGTGAGCACTTTCATGTGCCCCAAGGACAAAAGCTACCACAACCTCTGAGGGAAGGCAGTGCTAGCAGTTCTCTCCACAAGCTGCATGCAAGCTGCCTGTCTCTTCTGTGAGTAGCCTACCTTCCCTGGGTGCAACTCCCTGACACAACCACTTCTCCCTGCTGGAGCATTTCAGCCACAGTCCACACCCAATCTGGTAGTCCGACACACAGTGGGTTAAGCTGCCTCCACCACCTCTGCTACAGTTTGGCCAGCGTGGAGGCTAGGACTCTGGGGGCTTTTGTGCCACCAAAGGACAGGGACTGCTGTCATTACTGAGAGAGAGATGTATGAGCAGCATGTGTTTCCCACAGCTGCCTGCCTCTGCTAATCTCATCAAGAGGGGCCTCTTGACACAGGCTCACGATGCATCTGCCTTTCTGCCACCTGAGCATTCTTTTGGAGGAGGACAGCATGCCACCCTACACTATCACAGCCAGCACCTGAACCCAGGGAGGCTTGAGAGCAAATTTCCCAGCTCAGTCTAGTCCCCCCAGGACTCTAGCACACCATCCAGGGGCTCGGGGATTACCTAACTTAATCCATGACCCCTGGTGCATGAACACTCTCCCAGGGGTCTGAGGTTCAACCATCCAAATTGCAAGCAACACCACAGTGGGTACCTACTTGCATGAGCCAAAAGGTAGCATACCTCCATCTCTCTACACTGAGCAGCAGAGTTCTTGGCAGAGGAGAACAGATGGACCACAAAACTGTATGTTCTAAGCTGAGGGAAGGGGTTCCAGTTAAGAAGGAACCAGCACAAGAACTATGGCAATATGAAAAAGCAAGCTATTTCAACACCCACAAAGGATCACACTAGCTCTGCAGCAATGGACTCCAACCAAAAAGAAAGTACTGAAATATCAGGTATGGAATTTAAACCATGGATCACAAGTAAGCTCAATGTGATTGTGAGAAAGTTGAAAAGCAACACAGACAAACAAACAAACAAAAAAAAATAAGTCAGGACATGAATGAATAATTCACTAAAGAGACAGACAGTTTTTAAAAAAACCAAAAAACAAAACAGACCTTCTGGAAATGAAAGACTCATTTAGGGAAGTACAAAATAGCATGGAAAGTTTGAACAACAGATTATACCAAGCAAAAGAAAGAATTTCAGAGCTTGAAGACAAGGCTTTTTAACTAACCCAGTCAATCAAAAATGAAGACAAAAGAATCAAGAAGAATGTAAAAGTCTTGGAGAATTATGGGACTATGTAAGATTACCAAACATAGGAATTACAGGTATCCTTGAGGGAGAAGAAGGAAAATGTAAATAGCATGGAAAACTGACCTGAGGGAACAATGGGGGAAAGCTTCCCTGGTCTTGTTAGAGATTTAGACAGCCAGATATAAGAAGGACATCAAACTCCAGGAAGATTCATTATAGACACACGTCTCCAAGGTACATAGTCATCAGAGTGGCCAAAGTCAAAGTAAAGGAGAAAATCCTCCAACCTTCAAGATGAACGCATCAAGGAACTTACAAAGGAAAACCCATCAGACTAACAGCAGATTTCTCAGAGGAAACTTTACAAGCCAGAAGAGAAGGGAGTCCTACCTTCGGTCTTCTTAGACAGAATAACGATCATCCAGAATTTTGTATCCTGCAACACTAAACTTCATAAATAAAAGAGAAATAAAGTTTTTCTAGATAAGCAAATGCTAAGAAAATTTGTCACCACTACACCCGCCCAACAAGAAATCCTTCAAAGTACTCTATACATTGAACAGAACAGTCGATACCCTCCAGTGTAAAAACAACCAAAATTAAAAACTCAAAGCACTTAAAAAACAGTAACACAAGGGAGAAAGCAAAACAACTAGGAAGCAATCAACATAATGATTAGCACAGTATCTTACATATCAACATTAACATTGAATGTAATCGTTGTAATGCCTCACTTAAAAGATATTGATTGGCAGAATGGATAAAAAACAAAACCCAATCGTTTGCAGTATCCAAGAAACCCATTTAACCCATAAAGATTCTCATAGACTCAAGGTAAAGGGGTGGAAAAAATATTCCACACAAATGGAAACCAAAAGCTAGCAGGAGTAGCTATTCTTACATCACATAAAATAGATTTTAAATCTATTAAAAATCTATTTAAAATCTATTTTATCTGATATAAGATATTATGTTAAAAAAGACAAAGATGTTCATTATATAATGATAAAGGGATTGATTGAAGGAGAAGATATAACAATCCTAAATATATATACACAGAATACAGGAGCTCCCAGATTTACAAAACAAATTATACTAGACTTAATAAAAGAAATAAATAGCACCATCATAATAGCTGGGGACTTAGAAACTCCACTGACAGAAGTAGACACATCACTGAGGCATAAAATCAACAAATACTGGACTTAAACGGGACTCTAGAAAAAAATCAACCTAACAGATATTTACAGAACAGTCTACCCCAAAACTCCAGAATATACATTCCTCTCATGAGGACATGGACATATTCCAAGATAGATCATATGTTAGGCTACACAATAAGTAGCAATAAATTTTTAAAAAATTGAAATGATACCATGTACCTTCTCAGACAGTGGAATAAAACTAAAAATCAATTCCAAGAGGAACTCTCAAAACTGCACAAAAACATAGAAATTAAACAACATGCTCCTGAATGATCCTTGGGTCAATGATGAAATCAAGAAGGAAATCAAAAGATTTTTCAAATTGAACCACAAAAGTGACATGTGCTGCCAAAATCTGTAGGATACAATAATAGTAATGTTAAGAGTGAAATTTATAGCACTAAATGCCAGCATCAAAAGGACAGAAAGATCAGAAATTAACAATCTAATGTCACAGCTCAAGGAACTACAAAAAGAACAAACCAAACCCAAAGCTAGCAGAAGAGAAGAAATCACAAAGCTCAGAACAGAACCAAAAGAAATTGAAACCAAAATACCAGTACAAAGGATCGATGAAATGAAAAGTTGGCTCTTTGAAAAGATAAACAGAAGTGATTGAATACTAGCTAGATTAACCAGGAATAGAAGAGAAAGGATTCAAATAAGTTCAGTCAGAAATGAAAAAGGAGACATTACAAATGATACCACAGAAATACAAAATATCATCCAATGCTACTATGAAAACCTCTACACACACAGACTAGAAAACCTAGAGGAAATGGATAAAGTTTTGGAAACCTACAATCTCCCAAGCTTGAATTAGGAAGAAACAGAAACCTTTAACAGACCAATATTGAGTAGTGCCATTGAAACAATAGTTAAAAGGTCTACCAACAACAACAAAAAAAGCCCAGGACAAGATGGACTCACAACCCTACCCAATTCTACCAGCCCTACCAAAAGAACTGTTCTTTAACACCTATAAGAAGAGAATCCTCCCTAACTCATTCTACAAAGCCAGTATCACCCTGATACAAAAACCAGGAAAGGACACAACAAAAAAAGAAAACTACAGACCAATATCCCTCAAGAACATAGATGCAAGATTCCTCAACAAAATACTAACAAACAAAATCCAATAACACATCAAAAGATAATTCACCATAATCAAGTGGCTTTCATGCCAGGGATGCAAGGATGGTTCAACATATGCAAATCAATATATATGATTCACCACATAAACAGGATTAAAAACAAAAACCATATAATCATATCAATGGATGAAGAAAAAGCATTTGACAACATCCTGCAGCCCTTCCTGATTAAAAACCCTCAAAAAACTAGGCATAGAAGGAATGCACTTTAAAATAATAAAAGCCATGTATGACAAACCCACACATGGGGAAAAGTTGAAAGCAATCCCCCTAATAACTGGACCTGGACAAGGATGTCCACTGTCACCACGTCTAATCAACATAGTACTGGAAGTCCTAGTCAGAGCAATCACTCAAGAAAAAGAAACAGAGAGCAACCAAATCATAAAAGAGGAGGTCAAACCAACTCTTTTTGCCAGTGATGTGATCTTATATCTAGAAAATCCTAAAAATTCCTCTAAAAGACTTCTAGAATTGATAAATTCAGTAAAGTCTCAGGTTACAAAATTAATGTAAACAAATCAGTAGCATTTCTATATACTAGTAACAGTCCAGCTGAGAGTCAAATCAAGAACTCAATAACATTTACAGTAGCTGAAAAGAAAAGAAAATAGCTAGGAACATACTTAACCAAGGAGATGAAAGAGCTTTATGAGGAGAACTATAAAACACTGATGATAGAAATCATAGATGAAAAAAAATGGAATAACATCCCATGCTCATAGATTGAAATATCAATATTGTTAAAACGTACATACAGCCGAAAGTGATTTACAAATTCAATGCAATTCGCATCAAAATACCAATGTAGTTTTTCATAGAGCTAGAAAAAACAATCCCAAATTTCATATGGAATCAAAAAAAGCCTGAATAGCCAAAGTGATCCTAAGCAAAAAGAACAAATCTGGAAGCATCACATGACTGGACTTCAACTTATTGAAGTCTGTAGTTAACAAAATAGCAAGGTACTGGTATAAAGGTAGACTTTTAGATCAATAGAACAAAATAGAGAACCCAGAAATAAAACCACATACAAATGACGAACGGATTTTTGACAAAGCAGACAAAAACATATACTGGGAAAAAGATGACTTATTCAATAAATAAGTCAGAAATTTTGTAGTGTATCTCTCTATAGGAATCTGGCTCATGTGTTTCTCATAATAGATAGAATTTTATGTTTGGGGGAGTAAGACCACAGACATAAAGTCCCATTTTCATCGTATCCCATCAACAGCACAAGACAAACCTAATAACATCTTCATCCGAGAAGTGTTTTTTTCACTTGTCTTCTGTATAAAATGTATACATGTATACATAAAATGTATACATAAAATGTATACAGAGAATGTATAACCCATTCTCTGATTATTTTTTTCCTTTGACACTAGCCACACTTTGCCTCTTTTGTTAATCCCAATTTCACTAATTTCTTAAATTTACAGTGCCCTAGGGACCATTTTTTTAACCCTCTATCATCGTTTTCTGAAGTCAGTAATTTCTTCTGGCTTCACAATTTCAATTGCCATCTGTGTACTGATGACACCTAAATTTATATCCCTGGTCCACATTCATTTACTAAACTTTATAAAAATATATGTAATTTGACGTCTTTACGTGGCAAATTGCAAACCTGAAATGCACAAAACAGAACTGTGGAGTTTTCCTCTGAACCTGCTCAACCCACACATGTTCTTCTTCATCACTGGACTCCATCATTCTAGTCCCTCAGGAACAAACAAAACATAACAAAGATTCATCCTTGAAACATTTCATTTAAATCCCACATCTGACACATCAGCAAAATTGACTTTGCTTGTATAATTATTGACAAAATGTACACAGAACCTGTAAATTTCCCAACACCTCCCACACTTTCTGCATTCTTCAAGGCACCATTACCTCTCTCCCTGGTTACTGTAAGAACCTCCTATCCCAACTTCCATTATTGTCCTCCATAGAGTCTCTTTGAAACACAGCAGCCAAAGTGACCTTTTTACCATGTCAGTGAAATCAAGTCTCTGGCATGCTAAATACCCTCCAGTGGCTCCTCATCTCGTTCAGAATAAAGCCAGTGGCTTCCAATGGCTTAATATTCTCTGCACAATCCAAGTCCCAGTCAAAAGTCTGAGCTCATCATCCACAGTGTCTCGGTTGCCACACTGTCCTACTTCCTGTTACTCAAATATGCCAGGTGTGCTCATGTCTTAGGACATTATTACTGTTCCCTCTAGTTGAAACACTGTGCCCAAGTGTGACTGTCTCCTCAATCCTGTCCTGCTTTCTTAAAACTAGCAGAAAAGAAAGAACGAATCTCCTCCATGTCCTCCGCAGACTCCTTATCATGCTTTAGCTTCCCCTAGCATATCTCATCTGCTTATATACCATATAGTGAGCTTATTTATATGTTTACCCTCTTTATCTTCCCACAAATAGGTAAAAAGTTTATGAGCTCATTATTTTTCTCAGTTCTTATTGCAACTGTAAGTTCACCATATAACGTTTGGTACACAACAGGAACTCAATAAATATTTAGTAAAATTAATCAATTAATGAAAGACAAAAAAATTAAATAGCCTGGAACCCTGCAAGCTTTAATGGCAGCAAGAAGAATGCATCCTCTTCAGATTTGAAGTATTTTAGTGTTAACTATTGAAGACAGCCAAATAATACAATAAAAGAACCCATTTTGTTTCTAATTAATGACTGAAATTATTCTTTTATTATTTGCAAAAATAATTACATAGGAATCTTGAATTAAACAAAGGGATAAAATAATTAATTTGTAGGCAATATTCTTTTTTTAAAATATACACTAGTAAATCATTATGACCTTCAAAATGTTAAAAAAGAAAATAAGTAAGCCCTGAACTTCATTTGACCGGTAATATAGCTGGCCTCTAAAAAGTCATCTTTATTATGGGAAAAGCAACTGAAAATACCTCAGCAAAAAAGTCTCAGGAGATTCTTCCACCAGAGATACCGGAAACAACCTATTTGGGCTGGGGATTGGACATGACTAGTTCAAAGTCAGTGAACTGTGGGTGGCATGCCAAGAATAGAGACTTTTTTTGAGAGAAGGTTATAAAAGTTATTCCAGAGAGAGATGTACCTGTCATTGATTTCTTATACTCTAGTACAGGAGAAATGAAAGAGTACAGTTTCTCTCTGGAAGATTAAAAATAGGAGTTTTCAAAGTGGCCCTTTTACCATTTCTAAAATTCTTCATGGACAACTATAATTGTTATTGTATTTCCCTTGTTAAAGGGTATTCAGTGAAAAAAATTATTTTATTTTATTTTTTATTATTTTTTAGTGAAAAAAATTTAATTTTGACGATCAATAGTACTGTTATCTTACATTTTTCCCTCTTATGGAAGATAACATCTTAATATTGGAAGACAAGATCTGAAAGTCACTTAAATTTTAAACAAACCTATCCATGTCTTTTGTTCAATTCTAATAGTGACATGGTATCACACAACTTGTTAAGAATAAATGAATCCCAGGTATCCTGTGAAACTTTAAGGACTTATGTAAAATTAAATAGCAATACCAATTCCAACTGTAATTCATTTGAATACATTGATTATTTACAAATATATTCACTTACCTCTCCACAAAGACATCCATTTTTAAAAAAAAAATCACAATCAAGAACAAAATATCTTGATTAACTGGATCCATTGTAAAACACAGGACATTTTTATACATATTTCATTTTTGATTGTAAGAAAAAGTACTGGTTCTAAAAGAAGGGGTGATTATCTCCATTTCTTAGAGATGTTTAAAGATAAAATGTATACCCTTTGACTTTAAGTCTTGCTTATAGATAGATGGGCTATATAAATAAATTCTGGGACAGTTTCTTCCCTGTTATCCAAATCATCAAACACAGATAATACAAAATAGAATGTACTACCAATAACCCTGAGCCAATTCTTTGAATGTAGTTTGTAATCATCAAACAGTCTAGTCAGAATGAAGTTTTGTGAAAAATGTTGAAAGTGGAAATGTGTAGAAATATATTCAAATAAAATTAGGCTCCTTGCATTTGTTACAGCCATACCTAAGAAACAGTTGGGCAGATTTTCATCAAATTTGGAAGATATGTTTTGAATATCTTAAATGACATATAGTCTTTTTAGTATACACAAAATTGTTTGGGCAGACACCCAAAGGAAACCATAAAGGGTGACACTGAGCACAAAGAACTGCAGGAACTTGGTAAAAATAAGAGAACTCTGTGACTACAAATCAGGAAAAATGATCCATTTATTATAGGTACTATGGAGAGGCATATCAAACAAAACTCTGTAATTTAAGACTCATGAAAGTGTACGTTCTAAAGAACAAGTTCTGTTTTGTGATTGAGTTGCTTCTCACATGGACCAGTCTATGTAGGAAGCCCTTATTTGCTAGAGATTTCCATATGTGCGTCATGATTTACAAGCAAAATGGAGAGTTTAACTAGTTCTAAGATGAGATTTAAAAAGATGAAAGTCTAGTTGGGGTACGTGATTTAAATGCAAAACATCTTTTTTTAAACTTCTAGAAAAGAAATAATCTCTAAGGGTCCTATTATGCAGTATGCTGTCAAGACTCAACATTTTAATTAAGCTATAATTTGATCTAACTTAATATCTTTATAGGACTATTTTATTTTGAAAAAACATACACACATTATATATCTATTTTAAATAGTTATAAAATAAAGCTCAGTTAATGTGTAATTTCTTTAAATCTCCTGAGTTCATTAAGGTGTAAGTCCATCTTTGCATGTACCTTGCTTAAAGTTGTACAGTCTTGATAAATTACTTGTTGATTTATATAGGTAATTCATAGCAATATAATTTTCATCTTTTCCATATTGTTTTCCTAAAATTTTCCTTGTTTATCTCTTCTTCTCTTAATATTTCAAAAGGCTATGTTTTAAGTAAAATAATCCAATGATAAGAGAAAAAAAAAGTTCAGTTTAGGTTCTAGGTGTAAGAATCAATGTTTAGATCCACATTGCCTAACTGCCAATTAAGTCACACAAGGAGACAGTGTCATAGCAAGTGTGTATTACAGTACAAAACAAAAGAAAAAATACATTTTGTATGGGACTGTAAAAACAAAGTCCCATCAACTGGGTGACTTCAACAACCCAAACTAATTTTCTTGAAATTCCTTAGGCTGGAAGATAGATATGATAGTTTTGGCAGGGATGGTTCTTCTGAAGCCTCTGTTCTTGGGTTGTAGATGGCTGCATTCTCCCTGGGTCTTCACATGGTCTTTCTTCTCATCTATCTGAACCCAAATTTCCTCTTATAAGGACACCAGTCATATTGGATTAAGACCCACCTTAATGAACTTTTTTTAATGTAATTATCTCTTAATAGACTCTATGTCTAACTAAGTACAGCCACCTTCTTAGGTACTGGGAGTTAGGACTTTAACATACAAATTCTTGGGAGACACAATTCAACTCATAACACCTGAGTCAAGACGCTTTGCCCTGAATTATATTCTGATTTTCAACGACATTTTGTGAGTTAGGTCTGAAGTTTATAATGAAATCCAAATTTCCAATCAGATAAACAATTATAACCTCCCATACAAAATTATGACCTTGGGAGGGATAAGTAAATTAAATAGTCATGGAAAAATAAATGCCCTAAGTATATTTCATGCCACAGAATGGCCTCAGAATCACACATGGGAATGAATGTGAGAGTGACTGATCAAGAGGACTAGATCATAAAATTGCATAGGGAAGAGTTTTTGAGGTGGGAGGATTCTCCCAAAATACTAGATATAAAACCCTTGGAAGAACCCCCAAGTTGTTGCAAATCCCCTACTGCAATGGCTACTGAAAGCTTGGGAAAAATGGGTCATACTGGCAAAATTAAAAATGCTAAAATTCCCATGGAAGAAAATTGAAACAGAAGTTTAAAGGTTTAGGAATATGGGCATGCTAGAGAAGATAAGCTATGCACATTCAGTATGCACACCAAATGATTATGTTTCATGGGATGGCCAAGGCACACCATTTACCATGGCCTTGAGAAATACACTGTTTAGAGGGATATCATAAAAATGTTAGGTTGTGGCTCTTCTATAGCCAGGAGGGCGGTATAAAACTGTTAAAGAACTTGGCCTCCTAATGGCTATGGCGATGGTAAGAATCCAAAAATAAGAGGGGGCAACATTTAGCCACCATAAACAAGAGGTCACAATTATTACAATGACCACAAAGGTAAGAGTCACTGTCAAGGTGGCCTAATATGCAGAAATTTGTGTGGATAATTAATAGAATACAGCATCCTCAAGGGAAAAATAAATGAGCATAAAACAAGGTTAATACTAAGATTGTAACAGCAGAAGAAATCAGTGATGGATCCCTGGGAACAGAGACCAGTCATACCAATAAAAGTCATGACCCCATGTAGAGTTTCCAAATGTAAGCAGTTTTCAGATCCAGAAACAAATACATGAATTGGTGGCAATATAAACAGGAAGAAGAGCCCTGAAACTCTATGCCAAGTATAAATGGTAATGGTTCCCCAGTTCTTACCCCAAAGGACCTCTGGGCATTTACTCAGGTAGCTGTGTACTAGGGAAGGAGAATGCCCAGACATTTCAAAGACTTTGAAAACAGGGTATGAGTCGAATTCTTATCAAGAACTATAAAGCATCATCATGCACCACCATTTCTGTGCCGCCCCCCTAGAAATTCCATTACAGAATCCTGCTAGAGCCTAGAACATGACTGTAGTCTAAAGAAAGCTCATTTACATATTTGGCCAAATTTTTGCCATAGTGTCAGATAATCAGATATGATGTCTTTGCTATAGCAGATTAATAAGACCTCAGGTACATGGCTTTTAACAACTGATTTGGCAAATTCTTTTCTACTTCATCAGGAAAGAGGGTCAGAAAAAAAATGCATTCACACGGAATAGACAAAACTATTCATTTCCATTGGTTTTTCCCAGGGAAGTGCTAATTTTCATATCCCTCATTGTAAAATAGTCCAAAGATATCTGAATTGGATGGACATCCCACAGAACATAACTCTGATCAATTACATTGATAGATAATGTTGAATGGTCTGGATGAGCATGAGGTGGCATGCATTCAGGAGGCTTTACTAAAAATATGTACTCCAAAAGGTAGAAGATAAGTCACATGAAAATTCAGGGACTTTCCACATCCATAAAATATTTTTAATTGCAGTACTCAGGTATAAGCCAGGACATGCCCCAATGTGAAAGACAAATTATTGCATCTTGCATTTCTTGTCTTAAAGAACAAAACACAACTCTTGCCAGCTTTCAGTGGGGCCCAAATTAGGAAAAGATTCTGTAGTTGATTAAGACTGTGATGCCAGTGGCCCAGGGTGCCATAAAATCTAATAAATCCAGTACATCCTATGGTGGTGGACTTCTCTGTGGTGTAAAAACATGCTTTGTGGAATTTGTGGCAAGACTCAATGGGAGAACCACAAGGCACACCCCGTTGGGGACTGAGCACAACCATGATTAGAGCACACAAGCAAGCTGCATGAGTAGATATCCCTCACTGCTCAGCCACCCACCACTATTCTTCTTAGGTCACAATCATAACTATAGGAAATCTGTACAACTAGCTGAAGGAGGAGGTTGGTTTACATATGGGTTAGCTTTGTAGGAGGTATAAGTTGACAAATAGAATGCAGCTGCTCTACACCTGCACTAAAAAGCCAGCCTTTAAACACAGTCATGAGAGAAAATGTTCTTCAATGGCTAGAGCTTCATGCAGTGCACCTGATCCTTCACAAGTATGAAAATGGAAGTTGTCTGAGGTTATTACATATAGCTCATGCACAGTCATAATTTCCTGACTGGCTGGTCAAATGTGAAAAATAGAGGTTGTAAGCCCTGGAACAATGAGTTCTAGTGATACAAGCATGTGGATAGACTCATGGGAGTGGACACAAAGTGTGGTGATTTTGAATAACATATTGATAGTCATCATGGGATATCCTCCAAGGAAGAGGAACTAAACCAACAAGTAGCTAAAACAATCTGGCCTGCTAGCTTTAGCCAGTTTTGACATTAGCCATCGCAGAACTGCCACATGAGTACATGAACAAAGTGGCTGCAGCGGCAGAGACAGAGACTACTCATGGGCACAGCATCATACACTCCAACTTGCCTCCAACTTGCCTCTGACCAAGGCAGATTTAGCTACTGCCACATTCAAATGTCCAACCTGCCAGACACAGACACCAAAGAGAGTGGATAGTAGGGCATCACTGTTTAAAGGGACCAGCTAGCCACTTGCTCACAAGTTAATTACATTCCATCTAGAAGGGCTGGTTATTACACATGCACTTCAGCTATAATATGAATTTATCTTAAAAACATAATGCTGAGTGAAATAAGAGTTAAAATAAGGTCTGGAGCACAATTCTATAAAGATGAATTTAATTTAAATAGAGAAAATAATAATACAAATTTTACAGTAATGTACAAATGAAAATATATCCATGTTTTCTCATGAAGGTGAGCAAGTGGAAGAAAAACGTGGAGGTAAAATACAATAAATAAATAAAAGAGAGGTTGCTCAACTGTCAATGATAGTTTGGCATGAACACAGGAATGTGATTTACTCAATGCTTTGCACATTTGATTCAAATTAGTGTTTACATAATTATGTCTAACTAAAGTTTAAGATAAGTATTTTATCACATATATGAATTTTGTGTTGGATAAAATTGCAGAATAAAAAGGAAAATTAATGGTTTAAAACATAAAGAAATAGAAAATGTGTTTAAAAATATAGGCAAAGCCTAATTTTTAAGTCTCTAGGATTATTAATTTATTGCACTCAGCTGCATTAAATATCATGAGCATATCTGTTCATTAATTTTGTAATCTCACTTATTAAAAAGATAATCATTTATTTAGAATGATATTTCCTCAAAGTTTTGTGAGGATTAGATGAGTTATTATGTAAAGTACTTAGAAAAGGACCAAGCATATGAACACAATATAGAAGTATTAGCTGTCATTATTGCCCTAAAGTAAAGCAAAATGAATTATAAAACAAATATAAAATGGATATCTAAAGGAAACAAATAAGTATTTTATTGCAAAAATTATATTTATTTATGTTTTATGCTCTGAAAAGTATACCTAGTATTTGATTTAATAGTTTGTAATTTTTTCTTTTTTATGAAAATTGCTTTTCTGCATTATAATAAATATTGCTTCAACTGGATGTGTAGCATCCTTCTACTGTGCAATTTTTAATATATTCTAAACCATCAACATTCAACTGAGAGTGATTATCTCTTAAAATCAGGCATGTCTTCCATACCCCAGATTCACAATAGACTTCATCAACTTGGCTCCCACCCTGAGGTGTTTTCCATATGAGTAGCGTAACCTTATCATTTGTCATTCATATTACAACACTTTTGAGAATTGATAATTATTCTTTGAAGGAGGCATAGTCAAAGACTGTCTCAGTTAGAATGAGTCCTACAGTCATACCAAATATAGGCATAGAGACAGTACAGACTTTCCTGAGAGTGACCCTAAATCTACATCATTACCACTTTCCTGAAACGCTATGCTCTGACAAACTAGAGCTTGAGTCCACTTTGAATTTCAGTTTTTTCCTCGAATTTTCATGCCCCACAACATTAACAGGAGTTTCCACTGACACAGCCTCCCAGCTGCCTGCTTCATTTCCCTTTCTTCCCACTGCATTATCCACATAGCAGCAAAAGTCACACAAGTAATAGGATCCTATCACTGCCTAATTAAAATGCTTCAGTGACGGACTTCTCAATGGCCTGAGAACAAAATCCAAAACTGGCAATCATGCTTTACAAAGCCCATGTGGCCTGGTCCTTGACTAAGGCTTCAATGTGCCTCTCAGAAAGCATTATTTATACCTTTCTTCTTTAAATCCCTCCAACTCACCAGGCTGTTACCAAGCTCAGAATCTACTGGGCACAGTAGGGAAAATAGAAGGAAGTACATAATAAACATGAGACCTTAACATGTTTCTCTTGCTCTGACAGATCATGGGGGCAACAAATCAGTAAAGATACAGAAGACCTGAACAATGTATGCAATATGGTAGTTTTAACTCTGTATTCCAATACTAGTGAATATAGTTTATTTTAAAAAACACATAAACTATGTACAAAATCTAATTATACATTAAAACACAAACAACCTCAACTAAAAATATAAACTACTAATTATACATCCAGGTTAATTTGGCCACAATATAATAAAGTTAAAAATGAATAACAATATCAAAAAAGAAGATGCCTCTTCTACCAGGAAACAAAAAACAAACAACTACTACCACAAAATTCTATTTAAAATTTATCAGGTCAAAAGTGAAATAGAGGCAAAAATTGAAGAATTTTTAAAAATTCATGATAATAGTTTCTTGATGTATACAGGGTATAACCAAAGCAGTGCTCAGAGAAAAATTCATTGTATGAAATACCTTTATTAATAAAACTTAAATGAAATAGACACCTCCTTCTGAAAAAATAAATTAGAAAAACAAAGTAATCTAAAATAATTGAAATAAAAGAAAATAATAGAGATAAAAGCCATATTGGCTTTTTTTGTTAGAAAACAAAAAATAGCAAAGTGAATAAAGTGTGCTTTGAAAAATCATCAAAAATGTATAATTAACCTAATATTTTTTAAAAAGAAAACACAAATACTAAAATAAGAAATGAAGATAATTAAAAAAATCATTTGTTCACAAATACATTTGAAAACATTATTCAAATTGGTAATTTTATAAGAAGATAAAATGTGTTAAAGTGACATCTTAAAAGTACGTTAAGAGACAGTTTTCAGCACAGTAATAAGAGGAGTAATTGTCCTTAGTAGAATTAGAAATTTAATGACTACTTTCCTTAGGAAAAAAAATAAAAAACCGAGACATTAGTCAAAAAAAAAAAAGAACTTCACAAAAAATTTCCAGATTGATATGAATTCACAAGGGGCTTTTAAAGAACAGATAGTTCTAAATTTATTTTAAACAATAAAAATTTTCTATTCTATTCATTTCTAAAAATGAAAACCTTTAGGAAAACTTCTGAAGTTTTTTTTAAAAAGGAAATAAGAAAGTAATTTCAAGACCTGAAAAAGATCACGCAGTATTCTAAAATTACAGATCAATTTCATTTATAAATAGTCACAAAAATTTTAAATACGAAATTATTAAATAGAATTCAATAGCACATTTTTTACTTTGTATTGTTGAAGAAACCTTCTCAGGGGAATTGGATGTGAGAAAAGTGGCCCTGGTCCCAATACCACAGCCACTTGGCAGCAAGGTCAAGAATCAGAAGCCAGATGCTCCCAGCCTCAGCAGGTGGTGGTTTCCCATCTTCTACATGTGAATACTTTCATTCCAAGATTCTCTTAAGGGAAAAGTGATGGAGGATGGTGGCCTCCAAGGCTCAAGGAACAAAGGAGACCAGGGAGACAGAAAATATGCAGTGAGGTTATAAAAGATTCTGCAGAGGCCCTCCTCCCCAGAGACAGCCCAGAGAACAGCAATGGAAAAGATAAGGAAAATCCAAGAGATGAAACCAAAGATCATCTGAAAGATTTACATGGAGAACTCACCTGCAAAGTACTGATGCAGACATCTAGAAACCCCTCAGCCACAAGATGGAAAAAGTAGAAAAGCAGTGAGCTACCAGCTAAGACTAGACTAGACTAAATGCCGGCTCAAGTGTTTACTTTTGGTGAGTAGACCAGATAATCAGAACTATTGGTGTTGTGCATGCAGCATGGGGTTGGTTGATTGTAAGACTGATCGATTCTTACCTAAACATATCTCCTGGTGATTACAAAGAGTTTTTTAAAGGTGTTTTTTTTCCTCCTCTCAATACCACCTCTAAAGGTTTAAAAAACTGTTTTATATCTGGTTAAGTCAAGATTTTAAATAACTCCATTTTTAATTTTTAATAAAGAAATTAAATATATCTTTAAAAAGTCAAGGTACTACAAGTACCTCTTAATAAAAGTACTGAATAATTGCTAAAAAAATGCTATGGTTGTCATATGGGTGAATGCTAGATCATTGTTTAAAAAAAAAAGAAGGTTAAATTAATTGCTCAGTTTAGCTACAGCCTTAAAATGTTAATTTATTACATTTCTGTTACTAAAAGGGATTTCCTCCTAATGATTATGATCTTCAAACTTTCCTTAGAGTTTTTAAAGAAGGAGGCATTGATTGTTATGGCAAGTCAACATTGTTCACCATTTGACTTAAAAACCTGATTTATATTAATATATAGTCAAGTAAACTGACTTATTGAAATAATGTACAGGTTCCTTCCTACCTTGGAATCACTGGATTACCTTGCTCATAGTACTGCTGGGTAGATAGCAGAGGACCAACAAGACTTTCCTAGGAACAAAAGTGGGTGTCTTGCCTTGCTGCTGCCTTAAGCAATTGCCACACCTGGGAAGAAGGACAAGGGCAGGCACTCTGTCTTAGTGCTGCTCCACCTTAAGTCTGCCCGATCAATGATCAACTGCCACACCTGAGGGCAGGAGGAACCCTGCTAATCTGCAAAAGAATGCAGAAAAGAATGCAGGGATTACTGTGAGGGCCCCCAGCCCAGGCAGCCTAGGCACAGTAGGATTTGGAAAGTGACCTAGAGTAACCTAAGGCTAATTATCATGTCCTTAACTGTCCATCAAAGTGGTTCAGTGGTGATGTCTGAACCACGAGGAGCATGAGGAAGGCCCAATCCAGACACTATAAAACAAGACCCCAGACCATTACCAGAGCCCTCGTGTTATGACGACAGGGGTAGGGGGTCCATTCATCCTTCTGTGGTGAACGTATCTTTCTCTAGCTCTGTGAACCTGTATCTTGCTCTGTAAACTTATCTTGTCCTTCCTTAATAAACTTCATTTCATGCTTGTCTTGATTTTGGTGTGTCTGGTCATTCTTCAGCCATGAGCACACCAAGAACTGAGAACAGAACAGACAACTACAAGCCGACAGCACTCCCTTAATTGTGGAAATATTAAACTCCCTTAATACTATCTGTGCAATCACTGCTAATAGCAAATAGCAAAGCCTACACATTACATGCTTGCGTTTGTAGTCTGAGGGAGGGAACCTAGGAGAGCAGGAACCTGGATATGTATTTCAAGGTCACTTTTGTGCTTATTTTGAGGGTCTGCTTCCCCTCTGAACTCTGAAAATAATGTACACACAACTTCTGTTGTCATCAACGCCTCCTTTCTTAGCTTTCTTTCAGTGGAGGTTTTTCTTGTAATTCATTTGTGCTTCACCAGGAGAGGCCATTCACTCTCTCTAACCCACCTCTCTCTAACGTGTTCTTGTGTTAGTACACTACTAGCATGTTGATGAACATTTTCATTCAAACTATCACCATCCAAGAATCCAATTTATTTGCCAATACAGATAATTGTGATTATTATGGATTGGTGAATAAAAGATTATAACAACAAATTGGTTCAATCTATAGTGGATTGTGAATTGTCAACCAATCTAAAGACAGTGAAATAAGAACGGCTTTCTTATAAAATTCAAAAAGAAAATTGGAGCATAAAGTATACTTTATAACTATCACATTAATCATGTTATTATCAAAATGTACAAAAATATTTTAAATGAAAAAAAATCTCTGGTTGTAAACTTTCCCACGGTATATGAATCAGTCCACAGACATGGAAATTTATTTTTTTGTAAAGGCACATACATTTTATATATATACATATATATATACATACACACACACAATTAATAAACATATAAAGCCATATTGGCAATCTTATTATAAATGTATTTTGAAGATAAAGTCTATCAGAACAAACAGCAATTCAAATTATTATAAGTTTTAAGTCAGTTTTCACCAAATTCCATGATAAAAGAGATTCTAATTAAAACTGTTATATTAGTTTAGAAAAATATGACCATTTTCTAACTTCTTGGAACAAATACAAAATAACTGTGTGGAATACTATACACACATACAAATGCACATGAACACACACATACATACACACACATATATACTTGAAAAAATTACATCACTCCCACAACAAAAAAAAATTGTCTTATTTACAGGTAGATTTCTACATTTAAAAATCACAGGAAATTTTTCTTTCACCTCCAAAACAGGCTTTTACGATCATAACCCCTGATAATTTTCCATGTTAACAGGAAAAGTATGAGGAAAATAAGAAGCAAAAAAATATGAGGGAACTTCTGTTTAGGCCAAGTCTTTCTATCTGTCTAAGAGGAAAGTTGATAAATCATGTAATTATGTGTTGTTTATTCCCTATTAATTGGATGTTAAGCATGGTCTCAATTTGTATTCTCATCATACACAAAGCTGAAGGAATAGGAAAGTTTAAGATAACATAATATTATTATTACAATATCAAAAATATAAAATTTTACCAATAATATAAAACAACTAATATACCTTGAAATATTCAAATCCTACCAAGTTCCTTTCCCCAAAATTCATCTCTTTCTAGTAGGAAGCCAAGTGATATACCATGTCCTTAAGGAAGCATGTGCCTAAAAACCATTAGGAGGTTTCTGTTTCTAGGCATGATAGAGTAACAGGGACCAGATTTACATTGAACCTTTAAACAAACAAAAAACTGGACAAATTTAAAACAATAAATTACAGAAAGTGGTTCATAGGCAGTGCAGTACCGCATTCCCTGAGGGGTGGAAAATGATATCAGGCAAAGTAATTCCTATAATTATGCCTGCTTATGGCTTATAGGCAGTTTCCATGACACTAAGCAGGGAAGGGAAACTCACACAAAGCCTGGGGTCTCACTGGATTAGGTAGACAGATATCTAAGATTGGTGAGGATGAGGCAGCTAGCATTTATGGAGCAGAGTACTAGAGGAGAGAGCACTGAACAGAAACTCTAGAGAACTGCAGAGGATGCCCTTGAGTGCTCAGTGAAGGCCTTTCAGAGGAAGTGACACTTGGGAAGAAATCTAAATAAGAAGAAAGCAGCATTCATAAGATCAAAGAAAGAGCATTCAAAGCTTATGGACTAGCAAGGGTGAAAATCTAACAGAAGAATAAATTTAGAATATCTGCAGTTAAAAAAATTTCCAAAAGTAGAAAGTAGCATGGGCAATGAAGAAAAGATTTGAAAGAGATGGATCAAGTCAGCTGAGGACAAACATTGCAGGCCTTTCTAGGCCTCCGCTAGTGCTTTCAATTTTCTTCTTAATACCTTGGTAAGCTATTGAAGGAGCTTGGCGTCGTCTAATTTCTACCTGAGAATAATCGCACTGACTGCTCAATGGTGGATGCATTGCAGTAGGACAGGAGTAACAATTGCGAGATGGGTTGGGTTTGAAGTAGTCCTGATGAGATCTGATGACGGCAATTGCAGAGACGTTGGTGAAAAGCGATCATTGTCAGAATGTTTTGTTGGTAAAGTCAAAAGGATTAGATGTGGTGTGTGAAGGAAAGAGAGGAGTGAAAGATGATTCTTAGGCTTTTATCTGGTACAAATGAGTAGACTATGTTGACATGTGGTAAGACGAGAAAAGCTTTTGGGGAGCTAGAATTTTTCCATGTTAAAATGGGCCAATTGGAAGGTATTTAAGTTAAGAGTAGCAATCTGGGAGATATCAGTATATAGTTAGTAATTAAACACATAGAAAAGAACGAGATCACATAGAAAAAGAGCACAGAGTGGTGATAGAAGAATGGCAAAGTGAGATCCCTGGGATACTCCGATATTTTAAAAAGGAGAAGTCTGTAAACAGGACTGAGAGAGGTAGGTAGTGAGCTCAGGCAGGATTTTAGAAAACAGCATTTCCCTAAAACAAAGAATACATGGTGAGTGTTAACAAGAAAAGTGATGTTGCCTATCAAAACAAAGGGTACTGAAAGGTGGGGTAAAAAGAAAAGAGAAAATTAATCCCCACTTCTGATGACGTTAATTAAGAGCAATACCATGGAGTTGTAGGGACGAATATCCAACCAGAAGAAGATGATAAAAGCATAGGGATGAACAAGTGAAGAAAAAAAAATGAATCAGTTTAGAATACTATGGGAAGCCCAATAAAGGTGGAAAGCATGCGATAAACTTATTTTTAAATGTTAGTTACATTATCCAATCATCTGCTCAATATTTTTTTAACTTCTGGATAGTTTTTCAATTGTGGTACTTCTAAATTTAAAACCAAAGGTCCAGTTTATTTGAAAAGAATATAGTAGCTGTATTCAATTTCTAGTATTTAGAGACTTTTGGGGACATTCTGTAGCATATTTACTTTTAGATACCCTGAAGTTTGGGAAGTTTCTCTGTAAAGCAGGCCAGAAAAATAGGGCAGTATTTGGATGGGGTGTGGGAATCAAAGGACTTTCTTTTTGATTTTTGTTTTTATATTTGTGTTTTTTCTTTTCCAATGGAAAAATTAATGCATATTTACTGGTTCATTGGATTGATTCTTTAAAGAGAGATAAATTACTATAGAGAAAAGAAGATACAATTGATGGAAGAAATTTATTCGAAAGGCATGAGTAGAAGGAATAAAGGGTATTTATAGTGAGGATGGAGTTAGCTCTTATTAGAAAACAGGGGTGCATCCTCCCTTTTAACAAGAAGAGAGTATATGGTCACAGATTTAGCTAGGTATATGAAATTGCTGGTGGGTTAATGAGATACTTCTCTTAATATCACATTAATTTTCTTACGACTTCTATGTTGGAGTCACCATATAAGAGTGAATGGAAGGAAGTGAGTATGTGACTCCAGAGGAAATTATATGAGTATGCTATCTCGGAGAGATTGCTTTTACTAGGTAAGAGAGGTAGTATTGACTCGCACTATTGAGTTCATATTTGATGTTTCTAATCACTGATTAGAAGTGAGTCCAGTCATCACTGTTGTGTAAAGTTTCTCCAACAATAATCAATTTCTTCAACAATATTCCTATATAAGTCCAGGAAAATGATAAAGAGGTAATTGAGTAAAGCCATGACTGGAGTTTTAAAGGTAAGTAAATTGGAAAACAGATAGGTAAAAGAGTTTAGGGAACTCAGAGAGAACATTCAATTGCTGAAACATTAAAGGTACAGGTAGTAGGAGGAAAGTGATCAGTTGAGTGGACTAAAACATGATTAATATGAGTAAGACAATGAAACAGAAATCTTGATAAGTCAGAGAATCCTTGGTAAAGAAAAGATACAGTGGGAGAGCTGAGAGATGCAGACAATGAGCAGAGAATGAGATGTTTGAAAATAGGCTTATTTTTTTGTAATGACAAGATCAAGCACTTGACCATAACAGTGGTGGCTCAGATAGAATTAAAAATGAAAGAAGAAAAGAAGGGGAGGGGAGGGAACACTGTTAGAGCTAAAGAGCAAAGGAACCGGGGAATCAGCGTGTTGTGTGTATGTACCTTTTACCTGGATTCTGAAACAGTCAACAATGTGATAGGCAGACAATTGAGAAGGAAGATGATGAATCAAGTGACGAAAAAACGAGGCGGGAATGGCCTGGATGTCTGTAGCAACAGCAACAAAGAAGAATAAATAAAAAAATCTGACTGCATATATTTCATAGAGTTTGAGCGTCTGAAGGAGGAAGAGGAAGAGAGAGTTTGATCAGCATTAGAAGACGAAGAGTACATCGACCTTGCGTGAGGGGAGAGTGGTAGAGAAAAGAGCCTGCACTTGCAAGATCTTTGGGGAAAAGCAGTGTTAACAGGAGACAGCCAGGCTTCACTGATAGAAACAAGACAAAAGAAACCTTCAGAAAAGACAGAGCGTATTGATCAAATAATGCTGCTATTTCAAGGTTGATGTATTTACTTGGAGCCATATATTTGACAAGTAATCTCAAAGTTTATTAAATATACTTTATTAAATCTACACCAATCCCTCTTTTCCACTGACATAAAGTTCCTCATTATTGGTTAAAAGTAGTTATATACATAAATAACTAAATACACTGATTTTTTTTTTCCTGAGTTACCTAGTCAGTTGAGATAAAAATAATTTCCAAAAGGTGCTATTATAGAGCAAGTTGGTAAGCAGTGCAATTCTCATATAACCTTACCAGGGTAAATTTTTTACTGATGTGTGATCCATGAAAGCAGAATCCAGGCAAGAGATCCAGAATGCCGTAACTATCCAAGATACCATATAAGAAAACCCATTTATTCAGTGTAGAATACTGGTGATGTGAGTACTTTAAATCTGCTCATTTCCAAGTCAACATTTCTGCCCTCAGGAGCCTACGGTCTATGCTCTGTAGGTTTATTTCATCTACTTGCTCTAAATGAAAGTTGTTTTTACTTCCATTCTCCAGGTTTCCTCTTCCCATCATATTAAGCCCTATCTAGGACAACAAAGACACTTTTGTTGCCAAATCCTGTTTTCAATTCTCTTCCACATCCATCATCAGCTCTTTACTGAGAGGCCAATTGGCACAGGTGACCACTCTGTTCTTCTTGAAATGTTTTCTTCACTTGGCCTCCAGTACATCACCCTCTTTTAGCTCTACTCTTATACCTGTGGCTGTTAAATCTTAATTCCTTTTATAAATTCCTTCTCATCTCCATGAACTGAAATACTGGGCTCCTTTTCACTTTCTACTCCAGTCTTTAAGTGATCTTATCTAGTTTTGAGTTTTACATACCCTAATCTTCAGATTCCTATAGCCAATACCTTCTCAAAATCCCCACTGATATATCTACATACTAAAAGACTTCAAACTAATATTTTACAAAGAGATCGTTTGATGCCCTCACAAAATAAGTAACTTTTGCCCTTTCCATTGTCTTCCTCATCTTATTAATGGCAATTCATTTTTTCCAGTCTCTCAGGCCAAGGAAACTTTATTGTACACCTCATGTTCAATCCATCAACAACTTTTTATTGGCCATATCTACCAATTATATATAGAAGCTTACCATACTATCCTCCATTGTCCAGTTCTAGTCATCATTATTTCTCGCTACATTATTCAAATAGTTTTTTTACTTGTCTCCCAGTTTCCACCTTTGCCCTGCTAAAGTTTATTCTCCATTCATCTGCAAGAATGAGCCCTTAAAAATGAAATTTAAATCATGCCACTCACATGTTTAAATGCACTCAATGTAAGCCAAATTCCCTACTACTGCCTATGTGATATCTTCTAATTCCCTGACTTTATCTGTTCTCATTCACACCACCCCAGGCTTAGAGGTCAACTTGTTTCATAAACATTCCAAGCATGCACCTGTCACAGGACCTTTGCACTAGTTCTTCCCTTGCTTGAGATGTGTATTTCCTAAAATATTCATGTCTTGCTTCTTCACTTCCCTCTCTGCACAAGCTTCTCCTTTCCTTATAGTTTTCCTTAATTGTCCTACATAAAATAGTATCCCCAAATATTTAATGTCCCTTTATACTACTTTACTTTCAATACAACACTTATCACCACCTAAAATATATTTATTGCTTTATTTTCTTTCTTCTGCTTCTGTAGGACAAGTTCTGTGGAGGAGAGAACCTTTTCTGTTTTGTTCAATGTTCATAGTCAGCACCTGTTAATATGTATGGAATGAATGAATGAAAGGATAAATGCAAAACTTTACAAAATCATTAACATGGTTATGGACACTGGATCTCAAACAGATAAAAAGGTTGCATTACTTTCCAAACACTATGAAGATTTTTTTTTACCCCAGGAGTAAATTATGAGAATAGGGTTTCAAAGGTCTGTTTGGAAAAGCTGATAGCTCTGAGATGGATCCACAGTCAAGATTCTTGTCTCTAGTAAGATGTATCTGAAAAGGAATATCCTTATTAGGCTGCTTGCTTGGTCATCATTCTCTGAATATGGAATATATTACATCATCATCATCATCATCATCATCATCGGTTTTGAAGAATTTGGTGCAATGCATTAGTATGCAAAAATACATAAAGTTTTTGATCCATATTACTTAAATTGAGCAAAGTCATAAGAACAGTTCCATTTTCATTAAAGCATATATTTACATATCTATTTTGTTAATGCAATTGTATTTGACAAATTGAACAACTGCGGAATTCAGGATCAGAATTTACAACATGCATTCATCAAAGTTGCCATTACATTTTATGTTGTCTTGCATCAGGATAAACAAGTTGAAGAACTACCTTTTATTTCCATTGAGTTACTGCTATCATTATATAGTTATCCCCAGGATAACACAACTCCATTAGACCAGGCTTTGTATGAGTAAGGCCTTCCACTAATGTAACTTCATAAATTTATTAAAAGCCAAAATGAGGGCTCTTGTTTTTCAAGTGTGTTTATCAAACAAGTTCATATTGCAGGCTCTAAAAAGCTTGTTTAAAGTAATTAAAGGCAATACTGATGTCATCCAAGGGCAACTGCTGCTTATTTATTTATTGTCTTGTAATTTACCTTCATTAGTTCAGAGTGACAGGGCCAACTGTAGAACAAGCTTCAGGTTATTAGACTATTATGACCATTGACCATTTGAACTCACATATTCAGTAGAGTGCAAATTTCAACATTCAGATAGTGTACCTGTTTGTAAATAGTGCATCTATTTGAAAGTTATTAAGGGAAGTGATGTAGACTTCAAGCAGAAAAGAAAAGCACACAAATGAATCTGGTCAAATTTATTATTTATATCTTTAATTAAAAAGCAAACAGACAGACAAACTGATGTTGAAACTGAGGCATTGGTATGTGCAGCATCTTATTTAAGTAACCAATCTGAATCACTGAGGTGAAGATGTTTCATTGGTCAAAGTAACTCATACCTTCTCTTGGGAGTCATCTAATGTTATCTCTATATGTGCCAGAAAACTAATCAAAGGTCATTTATAAGTATGTGCCTGTATCTTCTGTATCTGTATTCTTTCTTGGGAAATTAGCATCTTGATCTCAAATGTAAGATTCTGCAATCACTAAATACAGATCCATTTGGAAGTTAAATAAATTCAATCAGTCTCCTCAACTAAGGAACTTAGAGATACATTTAGATGTATCTTTTTTTTCCTTTTTTTCCTAGTCCAGTTATTATTTTTCAAAATGTTTATATACATACCTAAGTATTATAGAGTTATATTAATAAATTAATAATTATTGTTATAATTGGCCATATTGGTAGATTATTGTGAACTAGGTATTTAAACTATGTAAATTAAGTATCAGGTACTATGGTAAACTCATTACAAATATTGACTCACATAACTGATGAAATTAAGTTATGACCCACATTTTGCAGATGGTGAAACTGAGTGACAGAAAAGTAAAGTAACTCCTCCAAGCTGGTAATTGTCAGAGCTGAGAAATGAAATGACACATTTTAACTCTAGATCCAAATGTCTTAACTACAGTACTTTTGTTATGCCTCTAGAGATATGCAGACAAAATATACTTCTAAAATACATCTCTGAAAATGTGTTGCAGATACCATGATTACTGTGTAAAAGGGCCAGTGTTAAAAAAGTGGGTAAAGCAGGGCCAGAAGTCAAATTTACTGTCTTGAATGGAGCAAGTCAACAGAGAATTTGTGAAGGATACAACCCAGTAGCCAGTAGCTGAGTCTTGAAAGATGAGTCAGTGTTCATGAGATGGAATGATTGGCTGGTCAAAAGGGAGTAACCTAAGCAAAGGATTCAGGTATAAAATATTCCGGCATCATGAAGGAATTGCAGAATGATCAGTAGGGGATGAAGGATACAGTACTATAGAGGTACAGAAGGAAAAGAGAGGAAGGAGAAGTCAGAGAAGAAAAAAAGGCAAAATGTTAAACAGTTTTATATTCTCATGCTTCCAGATATTTTTCATGCATGTATGAGATAATTTTTGGAGAAACCCAGAGCAGCATTTTAAAATGTTTATTTTAATATGACAAGGAAAAAATTTACATATAAACTTTTATTGGACAGTTTTAATGCTTATTGTGAGGCTCAAATAAGTATTTAAATTTAAAATGATGATTTGATTTAACAAAAACTATCAAATGTACAGTAATGCACAGGTATGGCTAAACGTAAAGTTGGAAAAGTGGTTCAGAAATGACTTCTATGCACTAAATAAGGAGTTTGACCTATATCTTATGGTTAGGAACAGTTGAAAGATTAAAATCATTTTCATGTTAGAACATTTATCTTGGAAATATTCACTTAGCAGGGCCTGCGTGAGTCCATGGGAAATTTGGTTGCTGGTAAAATGTTGAGAGTTAGGCAAAAGATACCAATGAGGATGACTCAAGTGATTCTGGCTTGGGCAAATGGGGGCTACTGGTCCTAGCTGGTGAAATGCAAACACAGAATAAAAAATGTGTTTTATTTCTTTATGTTGTATTTTGTATTTTGAGGGGAGCAAGTTAAAGATTTCCAACTTAGACATATTCAAATTGAATGCCAAGTGCAGATATCAATGAGCTGGATATTGAGAGAGTCACTAAGCACTTTGATAGGAAAAATGACTTTCACCACTGAGACAGTTGCCCTCATAAGCAAAGCCCATGACAAAAACGTATAAATGCATTTTGTACTATGAGACTTCAAACATCTTGTGATCAGACAATGGTTCAAGACACTTGGATCTAAATATCTAGGACACACACTAAAAATAGACTCTTGCTTTCTATACCAAGCCTATGTGATCAGAATTTGCAGATGGTAGGTCTTAGGACTTTGTATTTTTAACAAGTTTCTTAAGTAATTGATTAGTATAGCCTAGTTTGGGAACTCTTAAATGAATTTATTACTCCTATAGACTCCTGCATTCCACAACCCTTCTACCATTTCATACTGTTAAAATATCATATGAAACACAAACCAGGGAAAGAGAGGGAATAATTCTTTGCTCAATTTCAAGAATCATAATAGAAGTGTCCAGGGTCAGGAAGATAACAATCATGAGTAAAACAAGTCAGGTGAAGGAGAGTTGGTTCCACGTCTCTATTAAACTAAAGGGGGCAGCAGGTATTCAGCTCTAGGTGATGTTGCCTTGCTGGCATGTGGGTTCAGTGTTATAAGTTTGTATGAATTTTAAATGTTTAACTGGCACCTAATTAAAATTAAAACAAACACAAGAAATCTACGGGCTGGTTTCAGCTTCCAATCCATCTTTTTGAAGCTGCTATCAAATATATTATCGCCAATTATTTTCAATGGAATGAGGAAAAATTCCATGTGATGGTTTCTCTTGATTTTCAACCTTACTACTGATACAATCATAATTCTTTTGTGAATGAACACAAATGTATGAAATGCACAATTATGTTTCTAAGGCTTAATGTGCAGTTGGCCAACTGACCCCGAGTCTTGGCATTCTAAACCATCATCTTTTATAGTGGAAATTTATTTCCTTGCTTACTGTAGGAAAAACACCCAACTCCTTTATTCCTCCAGATTTGTCTTTCAGTGGCATGAGATGTAGTTTCTTCAAATAATGACTCTCTGAGCTAGTAATCATACCAGTACCTGCCAGATGGATATGTTCCATTTGGCAGATGCTTACATGGTTTGAGACAGCAACTTTGGGTTTTTGTGCTAAGTATCTTCAATCTTTCCTTTCAAATCTTATTCTCCGTCCTTTTATGCCTTACTCTTCTTTCCAGGAAGCTGATCCATATAGCTGTATCAGTTGGCTCCCATGCTTTCTGGCCACTGGAGAACTCAGGAGGTGAGGAAGAGAATGGAGCTGGGGACTTATTTTCCTAGCATCCTCTCTGATGTCTTCTACATCCCTCACTAAACCAAAACTCCTCCCAATGTGCCTGTTTCTCCATTACTGCTATTCAAAGTGTGATCCATGGACCAACGCTGGTGACAAAAAGCATCTGGGAACTTTATTGTAACTGTACAGAGAAATTTTAGGTCTATTGGGTTTAAATTTTTAAAAAGGAAGCTTTCATTTTGTCTTTATTTCACTTTTCTAGTAATTTATTTTTATTGTATTTTACAAAAGTATCTGTTTGCAAAGAGTAAACAAAACAAAACAACACAAAAAATTGATTTTTCCACAATAGATAAAGTTGCCAGATTTAGCAACTAAAAATACAGTATTTAGCAACTAAAAATAATCTGTCTCAAATATTGTGTGTATTTTATTTGGCAACCCTACTACAGATGGTTTGAGAAATGCTGCTGTATATGATCCTCTCCTTCCAGGTTCTGATATGCACTTTTAAGCTTTGCGCTTTTGGATGTAGGGGTGGAAACAGTGCTAATGTTAAGAGCAGGGGCCTGCATGATTCCTGTGGTTTTCGAACATTATGTCCATACCTTTTCCAAAAGTTCCTTTATTAAATTCTCCTTTGATTATCCTAATTTGAGTATGCCATCTGTTCCTCGCTAGGATATGGACTGATACAGCTTCCATGCTGGATTCTTTCATTTATTTCTAAATCTTAGTATTCAATGCCCTCCCCAGTCTTCTCACTAGACTTCTGCTCCTGGAATTTGCCACACTGTATATACCAACATGTTAAAAAAAAGACTAGAAACAGCCACTGGGTACCTAATTTGGGGAAGATAAGAGCCATTAAGCTGCCAATCAACATTATCCAGATGTCTGCATCTGGTTACCTCATTCTTCAAATCCTTTTCTCCCTCTGGCTAACCACTTTCAATATGTAGTTTACTTGCTCTCAGACTCTTGTCACAACCTCTCCTTGATCGCCCTAATTCACATCCTGCAACTTTGCAAGGCAGAAAATGAATGAACTTGCTGTGAGCTAACAATTACTGAGTATGACACCAAACACTCCTGTTTTCCATTGTGCCCCATATGGGAACAGATCCAAGACTCCCCTAAACAGCAATGGTTTCTCTCACCTTCACAAAAGGATGCCAGAACGGGTGGCTTGAAATTTCTTTTCTTACCACTTTATCAGGCAACTAGTTCAGTTTTCAGGAAATTCTTATTTTAGACAGTGCCTTAGGTTGAGCTGAAGTCTACTTCCTTGTAACTTCCAACGATTACTTCTAGTTCTACCCTGTTAGTAAGGATATGTTTGTCCTCTCTTACACAAGACAGTCTTTCAGCCATCAGTATTTCATGCGTGGCTAAGAAGATTGTGTCATCGTATTAGACCTCTGACAACATACTTCAATGTAATGACTCTCTGAGATTCATGACTCTCTTTGTGACTAAGTATACACACACATAATATTTGTGTGTGTGATTTATGAAAACCATGCAAACTTTCCTCAAGATATAATTATATATACATGCAACTTAATCCTGCCTTACAATACTAGTACTAAGTTATATAGAGCCTCTAAAATATTCTCTAATCAAGAAAATAATTATTTTCTATATGTGAGAATAATTATGTTCCAAAAATCAGAAGGAAATAACACATGCATTCAGAATGAAATCAAAATCTACCACTTATTAGCACTGTGATCCTGAGCAAGCCATTTAATTATTTTATAATTGGTAGACACAACACTTTTATTATACTATTACTAACAAAGACTCATTTACATCTTTGCTGGTTGTGTGATGTTACACCTATTTTATGATAATGCCTCATGTATTTCAGGAAAACTCTGCAACATGAAATATATTGTTTATACCTTTGAGTAATAAACCTGCTGTCATATTCCCTGCTATTATCATTCATACAAATATATATAAACTTTTAAAAATGTATAAACATGGTATCATCAATGTTTCCTCTTAATAAGGCTTCATTCAGAGTATGGTTAGATCAAAGTCATAGCATGGCAAAACACAACAAATGATGTTGAAACAAGAGGGTATGGGCTACTCGCTTATACTATTGTTAGGTAGATAGCGAGGGATTCCAGGTCTCCTAGGGACAGGGATGAAAGTGGGCCTTAATTCTGTTCTGAGCAACTGCCACACCTGGGGGAAGAGAGAACACCCCATCAATCTTCCAATCAGAACTTAGCACACCAACTGCAAAAAAATGCATAGGTACAATAGAGCCTGGAATAGTGACCTAGAACAACTGGCTTTCAGAGAGGCTCATGGGAGATCCACATGCATGGTAAGACTCAGGTCATATAAATCCCAACTGTCCAATCAAAGTGGTTCCATGGTAACGTTTGAACCATGGGAAGGTCCCTATCTGGACACTATAAAACAAGACCCAGACCATAACCAAGGTCTCTCTTTTGCTACAACAAGGGGTCCAGTCATCATCTGTGGCATATGTATCTTGCTCTGTAAACCTATATCTTGCTCTTGCTCTATAATCCTATCTTGCTCACCTCAATAAATTTCACCTCATGCTCGACTTACTTTGGTGTGTCTGACTTCCACTCCTTGATTTTGGCTTTAACAAGTGGAGGAAATCTTGCCCCCATACTGTATAGCATTATGCCCTTTTCTAAATAGTGAATCAAGAATGTAAATGTCTTAAGATCAAGAGTCTGAACTAAACTTCTGATGCTGTTTCTGATTCCTTTCAATAATGCTGGCATACTAGGCTAATAATAATGGTTTAATGAATGTGTTACTATCACATAATGGCCTTGTTCATTATTCATTCATTTGTTCAGCAGGTTCTACTGATTGCCTGTCGTGTTCCCATGCTCTGTCAATGTCTCTAACTTTGCTGCCCTCGCCCTCCAGACTACTGCCAGAGAGCTCATTCTAAAATGGGGATCTCCCCATATGATTCTTTTGTTTAAATCTCTCAATAAATCTCTAATACCCACAAGATAAAGTATTTATTTCACAAAGTGCAGAATAGGCTACTTTTCATCATTTCAGCTGTCTTATCTCTTCAAATACCCATGCTGTTGACCACACACTTGTTCTTATTCTATTCTGCAGCTACATTAATCTATATGTGATCCTCCAAATTTACAGTACTCCTCACATCTCAGTGCATTTAAACATTATTCCAATTTTCATCATATTTTTTTTTAGTGAAAGCATACTCTAATTAATATTAATAACTATTTACTGAAGATTTTTTTGACCAGGCTAAACTCTTTATATAAGAGATATTATTTAATCTTTGCAAGAACCATGCAGAGAAGGTAAAACTATCCCTATTTTACAGAAGAAAAACAGGCCCAGAGATGCCAACTTACCCATATATTTGAAACTATGAAACTATTTCTGAAACTTTAATGTAATAGAGCGCTTTCATTTCAAAGCAAATATTGAATACATTCCATTATACTTCCCTTCTTTCTTTATACAATGCTGGACTTTGTTTGCTAATTAGTTATGTAGAATTTTTGCATCTATTTTTACTCATAAAATTAGTCCATAACTTCCTTTCTTTCACTGCCTTTGTATTATTTTTGTATTAAAATGGCAAAAATACATGCATGCACACACACACAGAGACACATTGACAAAGACAGCCTTTACGTTTCCCTCATTTTGACTAAATTTTAAACATGTTTTCTTCCTGATTATAGGCCTCTAGCCTCCCTGTTCTTAGAACATTTACTATAGAAAACTTGCAATTGTAACTTATTTCAGGTTCTTCAAGATGTAAGTATTTACCTAGGCTCTGGCCAGTTTTACAACCCAGAAGTTTTCTCAAGGACCTGGGACCTATCCCTTTGAAATATACTCATAGAGGGAGATAGTGTCCTTATCTCCCAGTCTCTGTGGGAAGGTAGGAGACTAATTTTGGTAAATACCAATGAGCAAACACAGATGGCCTACTCATCTCTACCAACCTCCCCACTAATATTGCCCAGTGTTACTCCATTAGCTCACCCCAGTGCTTAAAATCTCTCTAGTCTTTTTCTAGTAGAGTTGAGTTTTGAATAAAGTCTTCCTTTTCTTTCTGTTTGTATAATTTTTCTTTGACGATATACACACACATATATATTTAGAGCACTACCCTTTCACCTTTCCCTTTGGGCCCTCCTTGTTATATAAAATGAGTCCAAGGAGGAAAGACGTGTGTCCTATTCACCATCTTTACCTAGAAATATTCCTCTGTTAGATATATTCAATTTTTAAAAATGTTTCTCCAGAACTTCTGTTTTTTCACAGCAGGAAAAGTCTTCAAATTAGCCAGGTACACAATGTTTCCTATCCTGATATCAACTATTCTTTTAGGAAAAAAGATTGTGATTTCTCCTTCTTGGTATGAGTTCTATGAGCAACATTTCTTTGTCTCATATATCTGTTTACCCAGCAACTGGCTCATGGCCAGGCACATATTAGGGACTACATATATGTTGAGCAATTTTATTAATTTATAACTTTGGTATATGTTATATCACCCATGACGTCTCTTTTACAGTTACTCCATACACAGTTATTCCTCATGGAACTTGGCCTGGCACTGTGATAGGTCTGTCCTTCTCATATGGTGAGCCCAGACTTGACAGTGTGTTTCTTGATACATTTTACATACTTTTTAACTAGTAAAGTGAATCTTACTTGTATCTGATTTCAGGGGATAACGTGGGGGCAATTTGTCTGTGTTCAAGGAAGCATCTAGCTATATAAGCCCTAATTTGGACAAATAATTTGAAAGACACAAAATTACTTTAATTATTTTCAAATATTTTAAACAATTTTAGTCATCCATTTCCACCCCACTCCACTGAGTTTTCCCTGTGTAAAGACTCCATAACTTTAGATTGTTGAACATTAAGATTGTTGAGAAAATTTAGGGAGATTTTTCATAGAAATATTTAAGAAAATAAGTAATCATATAATTTACAAATTAACGTATGGGGGAGGTCAGTGACCACAGGAACTCCAAACAGAAATTCTCATTTTCGTAATAGCCTTTCTCCAAGTCATTATGCACCAAGGAATTACAGTGGTCTTATAAGATAAATGAGTTAGTGTCACACTTTTGCTTAAAATAATCCAATGTCTCCCTTTGTTCATGAAACAACATGAAAACTCGCCTACATAGCATTCAATACTCTACTTGTGGGTTTTAGGTGCCTGGCTCAGGTCCTGATCCACATTAAGACCAATCCATACCTGTCAGTCTTGTGTAGGGATCCTGGGCTTCTAAAGGACTTGGTTTCCTCCCTTGCATTGTACCACAAAACATGTGTTTTGAATTGCATTTCTTGTTAATATTTTCAGTGAATATGTGGTATTTAAAGAATTAAGATAATTCTTAATGAGTGAGGTAAGAAAATCCTCAGTCTGGAGGATGAATACAATTACAATCTATATAAACATTTTTACGATACTAAAACATGGCTTGTGGCTGACATTGTTTCCAGGGTTTGCAGACTAAGTTTGGTTAAAAGAGAAAGAGTTTTTTCATTTTGATAATTTGAGAACTCTCTTCTAAGGGAGAGAATTATGTTAGTTATATTGCTTCTTTTATGTTTAAAGGACTAAAGACAAATCTTACTTTTATCAGACTCAGAAAAAAAGTGACACTCTGCACTAAATATTTAAAAAAGGTCTATACTACCTTAGAAAAGGTTTGAATGAATTCTTTGTGAAAACAGCATCTACAAGGGAAGGAAGAAATACATTAAACTTTAGCATTTATTGTAGTTTATTGTAAGAATTTATATGAGACTATGAATATCATTTAATACACCATATAGTATCAGACATTTTAATACATTTAAAGAACACATTCTGAAACTCTGTCCTAGTGAAGTATGGTACTACTGTGAAAATAAAACTGCTCATTTTTAACCAAGCCCTGACTACTTTTTCTTTAGTAATGATTTAAATGGCTTTTAAGCATTCACTCAAAGAGTTTAATATATTATCCTACCCATGATAAAAAGAAGTGTACTGATCTCCAAGTCTCACTGTATTTCATTGCTAAGCTCTTTACCAACTAGTGTTTACAACACTATATGTGTCTACATTCCTATGCCTTTTAATTTAGGTGGGAAATACAGTATCATATCATTTCAGACTTCAGGAGATAATAATTATCTCTCTCTTCTTAGAACCAACTTCTTCAAAAGTGGCAGGGATTGTGTATGATAGAAACTAATGAAACAGTACTAAAGGGTTTATAGACTGCTGAGCAGATAGGTTCTTGCTCTATGCTTGAAGGACACATATGGAGGAGAGGAGACCTAGTCAAAACAGCTCCTGAAATGCTGATTCAGCATTATGGGACTTAAGACATCCTGGCCAAGTTTGAGCTCAAATATAACACTCTTAGGGAAAATTAATAAGAAAAAGAAGTCATTTTTTCTATTTCTTCTTCCTTCTCAAATTTTTCTCAGTCAACCATCACATTAGGGTGGGGGAGACTTTTCTTAGGCTCAGAAAAATAAATCACTGCATGGTAGGGATCATGACTTCTCCACTAATTTCAACTTTGCTTATTAAAACAACCATGTATCTTAGTCCATTCAAACTGGGTAATTTATAAACAGCATAAATTTATTGCTCACACTTCTGAAGACTGGCAAACTCAAGGTAAAGATGCTAGTAGACTCAGCATTTGGTGCAGCTCTCTGCTTTGTAGATGTTACCATCTTTTTGTTCTCACACGGCTGAAGGAACAGGACAGTTCATTTCAACCTCTCTTATAAGGGCACTAATCCCATTCAAAAGGGTAGGTTATGTTTCGATATATGAATTTGGGGGGGGGGGAGGAATAAAAACATTCAGACCATAGCTCCATGTAAAGGAAAACATACAGATTCTAATGATGGTAACTATGTGTAACAGCCATTGTGTAAGACTAAACAGAGCTAGAATCATAGCTTTGATTTTTTACTATAAATATGGAGTTCCATAAGCTCTAGGTGCAAAATAAAGTGAGATCCCTATGTCAGACTACCTTTTGTTCTTTATACCTGTGGTTCTTAAACTTGGGTGCACATTTTGATCACATGAGCAGGTTTCAGACATCCTAATGTACAGGCTTTATCAATTTAGATCAATATCTCTAAGGCTGGGAACCAGAACCTAGTATTTTTTAGAGTTCCACATATAATTTTAATGTGCAGCCAAAGTTAATAAACATTGATGTATTAGTCCATTTTATGTTCCATAATACCTGAAACTGAAAAATTTATAAGAAATGAAATTTATGTTTTACAATTCCAGGGGCTGGGAAGTCCATGTTGAGGTGACACATCTAGTGGGAGGCTTCTTGCTGGTTGGGACACTCTGGAGAGCCCTGAGATGATGCAGGGGGCTGAGCGTGCCAATTTTCTGAGTCAGGTCTCTTTTGCTCTTCTTATAAAGCCACCAATTCCCCTCTCATGATAACCCATTAATCCAGTCATGAATTAATCTATTTATGAGGGTAGATCCAATCACCTCTTAAAGGCCCTACCTTTCAACATGGCCATATCAGAGATCAAGTTTCAACGAGTTGTGGAGGGAACATTACAGCCATAATTGATCTAGATCATTTCTTTGAAGCTCGGTAAAGCAAAAGATTATTTAAAATAAATACTATAATTATTTTATGAAGATATTATAATGCATAGAAAAGATATCAATTTTAGTTTAAGAGGTACCTACATCAAATTCTACCATTTTTTATATACACTTGGATAGATTTAATTTTCCTCAACTATAAAATGGAGATAAAACTACACACCTTAGAGAGAACTTGTGAGGATTATAGATAATGGGTAGTGTCCAGCACATAATCTCTGAATAAGTAGCTGTTCATGTAACAGAGATGATCTTGGTCTATTCCTAGAAAAAATTATATCTCACAATAGACACATTTCCATTACTCCTACAACTGTGGCCAAATAGTATCTATTCTTCCTTCCCTTGCCATCAGAAACTGATGCTTGTGGGGAGTGGGAAGGGACAATGTTATTCAATCTTCAAATTGTATGTTTTAGGTGAAGTCAGTCTTACTCCTTTTCTTCTCTGTCTACAAGTAGGGATATGTGAGGAGACACGGCCAAATAGTATATTCTACCCTACAAATACCGGGGTGGTCCAGGGAGAGACATGTAACCCAGTGTGAGTCAATGAGAGTCTGTCCCAGGACTTTTCTTCAAATTTCTGAAGGACAAGGAACTCCTTTCACGCTGGGCTTGGCGCTGCAAAAGGGCAAGGCTGTACCACTATGAGCCATCTCGTTCACTAAGTGGGTTCTAGTAACATGAAGGAAAGCAGAACTGAGAGCAGTACAGAGATCAGATCCTAGTAGATTCATGGCAGCCCCTAGGTGAAGTCACCCCTCAAGCCAAATAAACTCACGAGCTACCAACCTTTCTTTCCTTTCTTTTTTTTTTTTTCTATTTTTTCTGAAGCCAGCCTACAATCTAGATTGCATTTTCTGACACTTTCAATGAAAAGATTACTGAATGTATGTACATTTTTCTTTAAAAAATATCCTTTCATTATTTTCTTACCGTTCTATGCCCTCATACGCTATGACCTGCAAGTAGATAACTATTTATAGTATGACATTTAAATCATTCATTTTTGGTATTCTTTTCTTTTATATGCTTTATTTCCATAACATAGAATAATTTTTACTTACTCTTCTTAGCAAACAACATTTGTCTGACAAAATTTAGATCAGATGTTAAGTCTGTATTCTTACTCCAATTACCAGTAAGGGTTATTCTCTTCCTCTTCCCTATTACCTCTTATTTATATTAGTTAAGTCTCTTATATACACCTTAAAGTGGAATTCATGTCTTATTCATCTTTCAACTTTCACACTTAGTACAATGGCTAATATAAAGTAGAAACTCTATTAATGTTATTCAATCAACTGAATTGAATTTTTCCCCAAGTTACTAAGTCCTCAGGCCACCTTTATAAATACAATTTCCACAACAAGGGCAGCAATGTCACTAATGTTTAACTATGCCTGAAAATGTGTGTTAAGTTCTGGTATAGTCCTTTTGAAGGGATAGGAGGGAATGAAAACAAATTAGAATAATTCTATGAGAAATTATTGGGCTGAATTATTAAAATTGATGTATTTTAAAGTAACTGAAGACACTTGAAATATCTATTCTGATGGTTGTTTTCAATATTTGAAAAATATCCCTACATTGAACTAGAGAACACAACTAAAGTTAATGTTAGAAATTATTAATATAAAGAGACTGGGGGTATATGCAAGATATATTGGACAAATAGAGATTTATACTCTGCATCTTCATTTAGTGTAAAAGCAGGCTGTTATTTAAAAAGTTATCAAAGGGCCAGGCGACTTGCCTCACTCCTGCAATCCCAGTACTTTGGGAGGCTGAGGTAGGAGGATCACTTGAGGACAGGAGTTCAAGATCAGCCCAAGAAATATAGCCACACCCCTTTCTAAAAAAAATGCTAATAATTTTTAAAAATTAGCCAGGCATGGTAGCACGTGTCTGGAATTCTAGCTACTTGGCTAAGGTGGGAGGATCACTTGAGTCCTGGACTTTGAGGTTACAGTGAGCTATGATTGTGCCACTGCACTCTAGCCTGGTAAAAAGTCACCAAAGATAGAAAAGACAGAAGAGAAGGTTAAAGTAGAGGACTTCTAAGGTCTGTAAAATATCCAAGGATATTTAATTCAATGATGGGTTGCAACCAAGACAATATTGAAATCACAATAATCACATAGCTAGGAAACCATTTAAAGTAATTTTTCAAACAATTGTTTCATTTGCTAATGAGTGGAAAGATCTGAATGATATGAAATGTTTTCCCAGCTTAAGATTTCTATGCTTTATATCTTTGTTTGAATTTACCTTAATCTTAACTAATATGCTACATTGATAAGTAGTCTAAAATAAAATTAGAAAAAGAAATATAAACCTGAAAATATTGAATTGTGTAGATGTATGAAAGCAAACCACTAGCACACACACTAAAAGGTTAAATTTCTGGGATAAAAGTAAAAAATCTTTTATTAGCATGCCGTTAAAATAACTATATATATAACTATAATTATATATATAACTATAATAACTAGCAATAAGGGAACACATTTCTAATATCTATCTAAGTTAAGTTATATTTGCTACCAATTTGGGGGTATATGCTTTGAAATTTACATCTCGTATTCAAACAAGAAGAATACAAATGTCATTAATACTGCTTACAGTGTTTTGTACAAATAGAAAAACTATACCAGTAATTTTGCATTAATTTTATGAAGAAAGATAACAGTGATCTATAATAAATCATGTAAGTTTTTAACTAAAGAAACTGAGAAAAAAGACACATATTTCCAGCAGATAAAAAGGATACACATCAACCAATTATTATGAAGTTTAAGTAAACATGGTAGATACCGTAGAAGTGGATGCATTGGTTTTACATTGTAAATATTGTATACCACTCATTATCAGTTTTACAACTATGGAGTTACATAATTTTTAATTTAATTAAAAATGACTATCTTAATAAAAACATCTTGCAGACAAATGTTCATCTTAATTGTCAATACTTGTGGTAGTTCCTTGAAGGGTGACATACAAATGCAGTCAGAGGGAATCAATTATTGCTTTTAGCAATTTTGTACAAGTTTTTGCACCAAAAATTGTTTAAGAATTTTGTTGAAATTGATACTTGGGTGGATGTTTTGCTTTATTTAACATTTTAATGAATGATCTAGAATAGAGTATAGCTTGCCAGTAATTCTAATTTCTCCTACATGCTAAAATATCAAGTCAACTGGGATCCATTTTACAATCTCACTATCAGTGTGAGCCGGTAGGAATGTGGAAAACAATAGGGGCAAATAATATAATGTTATACTTTTGGGGTGAATAATACAAACAAGGATAAAATTTGAGGGAACTAATTTGATACTCTCTACCCCCAACTTCCTGCCAATAACAACAACAATGAATTTTAAAGTCTTTAAAAATAATTCACTTATATTATTGTACCAATATGGTAATTTGTCTAAAAGGACAATATGATAACAAAGCTCACTGGGAAACATATAAGAAATAAACATTTATAATAATCATAAAAATAAGTATTAACTATCTTTATTGGGTCAGATTTGTAAGCATTCCATGTACATTAAATCATCATGAAAACCCTTAGAGTTTCCATTTTATACTTGGGGAAACTGAGACTGATAGTTAAAAGCATTGGTTCTCAGTCAGGGACAATTTTAATCTACAGGGGACCTTTGGCAAATGGTCTGGAGACATTTTTGGTTGTCACGACTAGAGGGGTGCTACTGGCATCTAGTGGGCAGAAGCAAGGGATGTTGCTGAACATCCTATAATGTGTTAGACAGCCCTCACCCACCTCAACAAAAAAAGATCCAGACTATAATGATGTCAATTGTACCACGGTTGAAAACCCTGGTTAAGAAACATGCCCCCCAAAATTTGTCTTGTGACTCTTAACACTTTGTATTTAGAGTTGTTCCACTTCACATAGGCAACCAATAAAGGGACATAGAGACTTTGACATAAAGCAGACTAATATATAAAGAAAATATTAGTAAAGGGAGAGAGTGAAGGAGAAATTATTTTATTTTAGGTGATCTAATGAATTCAATAAAACTTAAAAAAATTAAATGAATAAATCACATGATGAGTAAACCTGGAACCTACCCTCAAAGTTTTTAAAATCACTTAGAGTTAAATAGATGCCAAAAAAAAAAAAAAAAGACACAAAGCAGAACACAGAAGACTGATAAAATGAGTGTAAATATTTGGAGTTTTAAGTAGAAAGACAACATATTTGGCTTGGAAAATCAAGAATGATGTTATGAAGAAAATAAGATTTTATTTTTACTTGACATTAAATGAATAGGTGAATTTTTAATAGAAAACGAAGAGTCTATGTGGGCAGCTGTATTTGTTCTCTCTTTTCTTTCCTTACCTTTTTCCTGCCCTCCTGTCTCCTTCCCTTTCCATCTGTTTGCTTTCCTTTCCTTCTTTGCTGTCTTCAACAAGCATTTCCTGAACGCTTAACACGTCCTACAAGAGATGAAAATTGAAGGACATGGTATTTGTCCCCAGAAAGCCTTCAATAAATGGGCATCAGACTCATTTAAAAGTAATTATATAGTAATGATGAAAGTGTCCCAATAGAGAAACAATACAATGTGAACAATGTGCTGTTTGGGGGGTAACACAAAGGAGATTTACTTGTTTGATAAAAAAAGAGTGAGGGGTGTTTTCTGCAAGATGTCAGTTTTGAATTAGGTGAAAAGGGAGCAGTGGATGAGGGATCTCTAGGCAGAGGAAAAAGCTCAAGTAAATCAATAAATCCTGGAAGAAAGTAGACATTATTTCTGTTTATAATGTTCTTCCCCTTCTGTCCTTGCAAAGAAAGCATCTAAATCTTTCAGATCTTTGTTCTGAAATGTTTCTCAAGAAAGTTTTATTTGATTATCTGACTTGATCAAATTCCTCTATAATACTCATAAATACCACTGTGTTCCCCTATTTTATGCCTGTTGTCACAGTTGCAAATTTATATATCTGATTATTTGAGCAATATTTGTCTCCCCTCCAGACTGTAATAATCACAGTGTCAGGGACCAGGTCCAATTTTGCTCACCAAATTTAGAGCATGACATTTTCAACAGAGTAGGAGGGGAACAATAAATACTTATGGGAAAAAAGAAATACAAAAAGTAATGAGGTAAGACCCAAAAGAATATTGTTGGAGCAATAAGTACTGTCTATAGCATGGTGAATTTTGATTTGGGCAAGAATAATGATACCAATTAAGAAAGATTCTTGTTTGTCTTGTTAAAAAGCTTAAACCTTATTCTATAAGGAATGGAAAATCACTGAAATATTTCAACCACCATTGGGGGTTCACAATCGTATTTTCACCTTACATAGCTATTTAAACAACAATGTAAAGGATGTAGTGAAGATGAGGGTAAAAACGGAGGACAGGTGAATAGTCATGAGAATATAGGAGTCTAGTGGTAAAATGATGAGTCCCTTAGAACTGTGGTAATAATGATCATAAGAGAGAACTCAGTTTCAGAATCTGAGCTTAGAAACAAAAGGTAAATTAGACCCAGAGTATGAAAGTCTTGTGGATGAAAAAACCAAATTTTACCAAAATATTTAAAGAGGTTTTTTTCTGAGCCAATATGAGTGATTGTGACCTGGAGCTTCATAATCTCAAGAGTTCCTGAGAAAGTGCATCTGAAGCAGCTGGATTAGTTTAGTTTTATACATTCATGGAGACAGGAATTATAAGTAAAATCATAAATCAATACTTAGAAGGTATACATTGGTTTGGCCCAAAAAGGTGGGACATCTCAAAGTAAGGGCTTATAAGTCATAGGTGGATTTTAGGGATTCCTTAGTTGGAAATTGATTGAAAGTGTTAAGTTTTGTCTGAAGACTTAGAGTCAGTAGAAAGGAATGCTTGAGGTAAGATAAGGGGGTCTTCTAACTGTCATGTGATGCTATAACAGAATCAGGTTGGAAAGTAAGCCACGTTATACCGGGTTAGTAAAAAAATCCCATTTAATGAAACTTTATGGTTTATAGGGTGTGACTCACCAGGTCTCTTAGAAAGGAATTTGGGCAAGAGAAAAAAAAAGTCAGAGTTCAGTCCTCAGTCTTTTCATATAGAAACTAGCAATACCATTCAGGTTAAGTAGGAAAAAGAGTTTATTTTTTCTTCCCCTGAGTATCTGTTATCTTTCTGAAATGATCCAGTGCCATTGTGTATGGTGTAGATTGTTATGTGAGTACTGTTCTGAGATACTCTTCTTTTGAGATAATTTATGACAGATCCATCAATGCATTGTTGTGCTCTAAATAAAATATATTCCTCAGGCATAAAGTCAGATCCCGTCTTTATAAATGATGCTGCAAGAAAAAGCTAACTACATGATGTATCTTCAGAGTCTTAAGACAATTTATTATGGTGGGTTTGATTTTAAAATGGAACCATAAATTACATGCAGCACTAAAAATTATAAGGTTTAACGATGAGCTTTACTGTAACTCTCATCTGAGGCAAATGTTGCCATAAAATTCTAAATCAGCATTTAATGAATTGACAGAAGCTGGAGAATATGAGATGGTGGTAAGTGGGAAAGACTTAAAAGACATGTATAAAGAACTTAGATGAGAAGGTAAAATCTGCATCTCCTCCATTCAGTCCCCTGGGCACACAGAGGCTCTCAAATTATATTTCTCCAAGCTATGTAAAAGGCTCCAAGGCTGAAAGGACAGCCTTGATCTGTGCAGGAACTAGCCTCTCATGTTTTAATGCTCCAAATGAGACAAAGAATTACTAGCTGAAGCATCTGTTCCTGCACATGCTGAACAATGGATAAATCCTGTATTTAGCATAGTGGCAGACAAGGGGGAGAGTGATCTGGTAATGTAAATCATCAAAAGCATTTTCCCTGGAGTATTAATAACAGGTCAGTAATTACTCTGAAAAGGAAGGAGGCAGATAGAACTCTATTGAGAATCCAACCCACCTTATTATACACCCACAATGTTTTCTTTGAGGGAAGTAATTTAATTTCAATGGGAAAATATATTTTCTGGCTACAATCTCTATTAAATGTTTAAGTAAAGTTAATGGAAAGTCTCCATTTAAAAAAGCAATTAAACCCTAGAACAACAGAAAATGTTTTTTCCCTCTTTTGCTTGTTACTCTTTTGGAAACAACAGCATCATTATTGTCCTCCGTGTTCAAAAAAATCCAAATGGAAATATATTAGCCATGTCATTTTCCAAAGCTTAGTTACATGTGAGAAGGAAAATAACTCATTTAAAATAATATAGAACATCACCCTTTATGATAAACTTTTATTTGGAAATGAAGAAAGAATACTGGTGATTATTTAGGTTATTATTCCCTTTGAGTATTGCTCATATAAAGGCATTATGTGTCCAGGAAAATTTTGTCTGGTTCAGATGGCAAAAGAGAAGCAAAAGTACTTCATGTGGAAGGTGCTTAGTAAGCCAGACTTGACAATAATGAGTATCTGAACTTTCTTAGATGTGAGATAAATACTTGCATTTTCTTTTTAACAGTGCTGAGAGAAAATCCATTTCTTCAGTCTTCCGGACTTGTGAGTATATTTAGAAAATCACAAAGAGAGATCCAATGGCTTGAATGTGTCCTTACACCTCCCAAAGTGCAAGAGACATAGAAGTAATGACATACTTTCTTAAAAACCCTCTACTCCACTCTAAGAATCAATACAAATAGGACTGTATTTGTCTTATTCATCTTTGAATCATCAGCACCCAGCACAGTGCCTCTTACATAGTAGAAACACAATATAATGTTTTTGAATGAAGAAATGTATTTTACCCAGATGTTTTATGTTTAAAAAGATAGATTTTATACCGTGCTGTGATATGAGTGTGTGTATGTGTGTTTAAAGCAATATTTTCTCTATCAACTCTCTTATTTATGTTGTCCCTCCTAAAATTATGGTAACACCAGAAAAAGGGAGGAATAAATGTATGTCTTATAATACAAGTAGAAATAGTCTCATTAAAATAACTAGAGGAAAAGAGCGGCATAGTTGTTATAAACAATCATTCTTATTTCCTTTTGGCACTTAACTTTGGTGCACGTGGCAGTGTAGAGACATAGGAAAAAGCAATACAGTAAAAAGTAGTTATGAATATTGTACTGTCCCACTTACCAGCTTTTCTTCCATTTAGTCAACTCCTTTGTTCCTTATCATGATAGAAATTGACTGGGCCACGTTGCAAAATTAGGAAGTGAGCTGACTTTTTGCAGAAACCTTTGCTAACTCCCATTTCTGTAGAATAGAGATAATTCAGTGGACTTTCCTGTCCTGCTTCTCTTAAATTGGACTAAACCAAAAACCTATTATGTTAGCAGAGTCTTTAATTGAGAGAAGTGTTTTCCAATCTAGTAAGAAAATGACAACGAGATGTAAATGACAAAAGGCAAACTTTGTGGCAGTTGGAGGAGGAGGGTACTAATGAGAAAATGAAGGGACAGGATTATAAAGGTGCACGTGCAGATGTCTACAGGTGAAGCAGGAAAGGTATAAAAGAAAGTTTGAGGAATGAGAGTGAAAAAAGAAAAGTCAAACAATAATTGAAAAAAATAAAACTACAGGCAATTTTCAAGGAGGCAAAATACTTATATTTGTTTGCATTTTTAAAAAAGATAAACTGCAAAATGAAAGATACCTGTGTTATGGCAACATTAGTAGGTGTCACAAATACAAAGCTTTTGACAAGCATTTGTTCCCACTGGAATAGGGAGAATGCAAAGGTCTCCGTTCAGTCCCAGCGATACCTTTTATTTTATTAAGGAGCATTGAAAGCAGAAAGTACCTGAGTTCTTTATTTTCTTCATTCATCTCCTATCACTCTATGTGATTCCTGTCGACATACCTCCAACCCAAATCCCAGTTTTACTCATTTTTCTTTCTGCTGTTGCCATGCTGGAGCAATCCTATTACTCTCTTCCTAAAAAGCTACAGTCTTCTCACCAGATCTCTTACATTCTTTCTTAATTCTATACAATGTAATCCTCACAGAGCCACTACTAGATCTTCAAAAGTATAACCTATATTTAAATCACTCCTCTAGGCCAGGTGCGATGGCTTACGCCTGTAATCCTAGCACTTTGGGAGACTGAGGCAGGAGGATCACTTGAACCCAAGAGTTCGAGACCAGCTATGTACCAGCCTGAGCAACACAATGAGACCCCGTCTTTAAATAACTCCTCTAACTGCAGATTTCTCAGCTGAAACCTTACAAGCCAGAAGGGAATGGGGAGACATCATCAATCTCCTAAAACAAAACAAAGGTCAACCCAGAATTCTGTATCCTGCCAAACTAAGCTTCTTATATGAGGGAGAAATAAAGACGTTTCCAGATAAGCAATCACTGATAGAATTTGCGAAATCCAGACCGGCCTTGCAAGAAATTCTTAGACCTGCATTATACACTAAACAGAGCAACAGACACCCACCTATGTAAAACTACGCAAAAGCTAAAACCCCAGAAACCAGATTCCACAATGACACAAGAGGTAAAACAAAAGATACCACCCAACAGAATAATCAGAAATTTACCCCAAATATCAATTCTCTCAATAAGTGTAAATGGTTTGAACTGCCCATTGAAAAGCATAGGCTGGCTGAATGGATTAAAAAATACAAACCAAGTATCTGTTGTCTTCAGGAAACACACCTTACACACAAAGATGCATTCAGACTCAAGGTGAAAGGATGGAATACAATTTTCCAGGCTAATGGAAACCAAAAGAAATCCGGAGTAGCCATCCTCATTTCAGATGACATAAACTTTAAAGCAATAAAAGTAAAGAAGGACAAAAATGGACACTATATAGTGGTGAAGGGAAAAATCTCACAAGAGGATTTAACAATCCTAAACATTTATGCACCCAACACAGGAGCACCCAGGTACATAAAGCAAATACTGCTAGATCTAGACAACATAATAAGCAGCAATGCCATAATAGCAGGGGACTTCAACACCCCACTGACGGAACTGGACAGATCCTCCAAGCAAAAAACAAATAGAGAAATAAAAGACCTAAACAGGACTTAGAACATTTGGGCCTAACAGATATCTACAGAACACTCCACCCAAATAACACTGAATATACATTCTTCTCATCAGCTCATGGAACTTTCTCTAAAATTGATCACATCCTAGGCAACAAAACAGATCTAAACAAATTCAAAAACATAGAAATCATACCATGTATCTTTTCAGACCACAGCGGAATAAAATTAGAAATCAATTCCAACAGAAACTTACATCGTCCTCCAAAAATGTGGAAACTAAACAATCCATTGCTGAAAGATTATTGGGTCAAGGAGGAGATTCAAATTGAAATCAAAAGATTCTTTGAACTAAACAATAATGGGGACACAAGTTATCAAAATCTGTGGGATACAGCAAAAGCAGTCCTGAGAGGAAACTTATCGGACCTAAATTCCCACATCCAAAAGACAGAAAAGTCACAAATAAGTAAACTAATGAATCATCTTAAGGAAATGGAAAAGGAAGAGCAAAGCAATCCTAAAGCCAGCAGAAGAAAAGAAATAACCAAAATTAGAGCAGAATTAAATGAAATCGAGAACAAAAGAACAATACAGAAGATCAATGAAACGAAAAGTTGGTTCTTTGAAAAGATAAACAAAATAGACAGGCCACTTGCCAGGTTGACCAGAAGCAGAAAGGAAAGGACTCTAATAAGCTCACTTAGAAATGAAAAAGGAGAAGTCACAACTGATTCCATGGAAATACAAAACATCATCTTTGAATACTACAAAAATCTCTATGCCCACAAACACGAAAACGTGGAGGAAATGGACAAATTCTTAGAAACACACTACCTCCCTAGGCTCAACCAGGAAGAAACAGAATTTCTAAACAGACCAATATCAAGCACCGAAATTGAAGCAGTAATTAAAAATCTACCCACAAAAAAAAGTCCCAGACCAGATGGGTTCACACCTGAATTCTACCAAGCCTACAAAGAAGAACTGGTGCTTATACTGCAGAAATTATTTGAAAATATCCAGAAGGATGGAATCCTCCCAAACTCATTCTACGAAGCCAATATCACCTTGATACCAAAGCCAGGAAAGGACACAACAAAAAAAGAAAACTACAGACCAATATCTCTTATGAATATAGATGCAAAAATTCTCAATAAAATCCTTGCAAACCGAATTCCAATGTACATCAAAAAAATAATCCATCACGATCAGGTGGGCTTCATTCCCGAGATGCAGGGATGGTTCAACATACGCAAATCTATAAATGTAATTCACCATATAAATAAAAGCAAGAACAAAGATTATATGACCCTTTCAATAGATGCAGAAAAGGCTTTTGACAAAATCCATCATCCTTTTATGATAAGAACTCTTAAGAATATAGGCATAGATGGCTCATTCCTAGAAACTATTAAAGCCATATACGATAAACCCACAGCCAATATCATACTGAATGGGGAAAAATTGAAGGCATTTCCCCTTAAAACTGGCACCAGACAAAGGGTGCCCACTATCTCCGTTTCTTTTCAACATAGTGCTGGAAGTCCTGGCCACAGCAATTAGACAAGACAGAGGAATCAGGGGCATCCAGATAGGGGCAGAAGAGGTCAAACTTTCACTATTCGCAGACGATATGATATTATACATAGAAAACCCCAAAGATTCAACCAAGAGATTACTGGAATTGATAAATGAATTCAGCAAAGTCTCAGGATAAAAAATTAATACACACAAATCCATAGACTTCATATATGCTAATAACAATCAAGCCGAGAAACAAATTAAAGATGCAATACCTTTCACAATAGCAACAAAGAAAATTAAATATTTAGGAACATATCTAACTAAGGAGGTCAAAGACCTATATAGAGAGAATTATGAAACACTGAGAAAAGAAATGGCAGAGGATGTAAATAGATGGAAAACCCTACCATGCTCTTGGATAGGCAGAGTCAACATAGTAAAAATGGCTTCGCTACCTAAATTAATTTACAGAATCAATGCAATCCCTATCAAAATACCAACATCATTTTTTGCCGATCTAGAAAAAATAATTCTACACTTCGTGTGGAACCAGAGAAGACCCCGTCTAGCCAAAGCAATCTTAAGCAAGAAGAACAAATTGGGAGGCATCTGTCTACCAGACTTCAAACTATACTACAAGGCTATAGTAACCAAAACTGCATGGTATTGGCACAAGAACAGACGCGTAGACCAATGGAACAGGACTGAGAACCCAAACATAAAACCAACGTCATACAGTCACCTGATCTTTGGCAAATTCCAGGAAAACGTACACTGGGGAAAAGATTCCCTATTCAACAAATGGTGCTGGGAAAACTGGATGGCCATATGTAGAAGACTGAAAGTGGACCCACACCTCTCACCTCTCACAAAAATCAATTCACAATGGATAACAGATCTAAACCCAAGACATGAAACCATAAGAATTCTCGAAGAAAACGTTGGAAAAACTCTTATGGACATTGGCCTAGGCAAAGAATTTATGAAGAAGACCCCTAAAGCAATCACAGCAGCAACAAAAATAAATACATGGGACCTGATCAAATTGAAAAGCTTCTGCACAGCCAAGGAAACTATCACTAGAGTGAACAGACAACCTACAGAATGGAAGAAAATATTTGCATGCTACACCTCTGATAAAGGGCTGATAACCAGAATCTATACAGAACTTCGGAAAATCAACAAGAAAAAATCAAACAACCCTATTAAAAAATGGGCAAAGGACATGAACAGAAACTTTTCCAAAGAAGACAGAATAATGGCCAGTAAACATATAAAAAAGTGCTCAACTTCTCTAATCATCCCGGAAATGCAAATCAAAACCACAATGAGATATCACTTAACTCCAGTGAGATTGGCTCATATCAAAAAATCCCCAAATAATAAATGTTGGCAGGGATGTGGACAGATAGGAACACTCATACACTGCTGGTGGGACTGCAAATTAGTACAACCTCTATGGAAAAGAATATGGAGATACCTCAAAGAATTAAAAGTAGAGTTACCATTTGACCCAGCAATCCCACTACTGGGTATTTATCCAAAAGAAAAAAAGACATTTTATAATAAAGACATCTGCTCTCGAATGTTCATAGCAGCACAATTCACAATTGCAAAGTTGTGGAAACAACCCAGGTGCCCATCAATACACGAGTGGATCAATAAAATGTGGTATATGTATACCATGGAGTATTACTCAGCAATAAGGAACAACAGTGAATTAACACATCTGTTATTATCCTGGTTGGAGGTAGAACCCATTCTTCGAAGCGAAGTGTCACAGAATTGGAAAAACAAGCACCACTGGTACTCACCATCAAACTGGTACTAACTGATGAACACTTACATCACACAGGGCAATAACATTCATCTGAGGGCGATCGGGTGGGAGGGGGGTGGAAGGGATGGGAAAAACTCTCACTGAATGGATGTGGGGAGCACAGTTTGGGAGATGACCACGATTGTGGCTCTGACACGGGCAGAACAGGGGCAATGTGTATGGCCAAAGTGTTGTACCCCATGATATTCTGAAATTAAAAAAATAAATTAAAAAAAAAAAAGAACACCAAAAAAAAAAATAATAAATAAATAAATAAATAAATAACTCCTCTATTTAAAACAATTTAATGATTATCAATCCCACCAAAAAATAAGTCAAAACTCTTCATCTTGACATACAAAGCTTCCATGGATTGCAATGTTTTTTATAATCATGTTTTCTCTCCTGTAAGAGTTTGACATACCTGTCCTTAACATGCTTTCCTGGAGGGAAAGTATCCTTGCCCATACCATTGCTAGGCTTGCAAATTCACGTTCTATTGGGTACAGAAGTGATCAGGTCATACCTAGGCACCTAAATATTTAACATATGCAAAAAGAAAGTATAGCATCTACTTCTGTTTCTTCATTCAATCTAGTACCAATCCTAAAACCAAAAGATCTGTATCTATATTTTTGAAATCCGGAGAGTATAAATTAACTCTCCTTTAGGCTAGGGTGGACAATGCAAAGTGCACCCCAGGACAGAGGTCTACTATTATCTTCACTTAAATGGCAAAACCTAGAAGTTTAGTCCTGTGGAGAGCTCTAATGCATTGCTGGTCACAATGTCAGTATAGGTGATGTTAGCAGGGTGCACAGGCCTTATTTTGGGGACAGAAAGAGAAAACAGCAAGCTCAGAGGCAAAACATTGGTGGGCATTAGCAGCCCAGGATTCTCACAAACCCTGGGTTGTTAAAACATGTTAGGAGTAAAATGACAAAAAGGACATAACATCTGACATCACAGTTTAACAGTGGAAAAATCCTGATGCACTCCCAAAAGCGTGTGAATTTTTTAAGGGACCCAAATCACAGAAGAATTCTTTATTACAATAATTGAGACTAAATTATTTGCCCACGAGATGGGTGATAACACAAACATTTAAACTCTACCTGCTATCATATATATCGTGATTCCTACTAACCTGAACTTCACCTCAATCAGGTAAGATAAGGTATTTACTAAACTTCAGCAGCAATATAATTTCATTTTGCATTTGTGCAATTTGATAAAGGTTATATTAGAGTTTACTTTACCTAGCATTTAAAATAAATGAGCTGCTCTGATTATCTTACAGGACAGTTTGAAGTTTAAGGGACTCTTTAAATCTGAATCAGAACGTTCAAAAGTGCTTGTGAATTGAGGCTGCAAGTGGCTTAATCTAAATCACAGCATGAGTAATCGCAGTAAATCCTCCTCCTTGCATAGCAGACAATTCACCAGAGGCTGTATCTGTGACATCTCGTTCTCTAGACTGGAATTGTGAATGGAGTGTTAAAAAAGACACTTTGCATTTCTGACCTTAAAGTGGTTTTATATCTAAATTGTCTCCACATTCAAAATATTTATTCCATCAAATAAAACACATATCATCATTTTTTCTCAATAACAATGATAGGTTAGTAGTAAAACAATATTTTAAAAAATTAAGCATAGTTTATTTTAAGATGTCATAAATGCTTAGATCAATATTGTGGAGGATTTTTGATCTGTGAAATGAAATATTTAATTTATCTGGCTAAATTAAATATATCATGAATTGAAGTTAGGAGTTAGGAACTGAAGATTTACATAAATGTCATTGTCATTTTATGAAATAGTTCAAGTAAATAGAAGAGGCAGTTTGGGATGTTGCCATTAACTTACAGACTAGTTTTATCACAGAGCAAACATGGATGTTATGAACATAATAAACACCATTTAACATGCATACATTTTTTGCATTTTGGACATAGATTGTGTGAGCACTGTGTGCTGGATACTGTGTTTGCTAACTATTTTCTGATTAAAAGATAAATGAATTTTTTAAATTTTTTATTTTTAATTATTATGGGTAATAAGAGTTGTATGTATTTTTAGGGTCCCTGTGATGCTTTGATACAGGCATACAATGTAAATTAAGCAAATTGGGGCATCTGTCACCTCAGGCATTTATCATTTCTTTGTGTTAGGAACATTCCAATTCCACTCTTTTAGTAATTTAAAAGTATACTCTTATTGTTTATTATAGTCACTTTGTTGTGCTATAAAGTATTGTTCATTCTATCTAACTATATTTTTGTACCCATTTACAATCCCCACTTTATCCCCTCCTCTCTGCTACCCTTCCCAGCCTCACTTTACTTTCTGCCTCCATGAGATCAATTGTTTTTAATATTTAGCTCCCATATATGAATGTGAACATGTGAAATGTGTCTTTGTTTATTCGTGCTTGGTTTATTTCGTGTAACATAATGTTCTCCAGTTCCATCTATGTTGTTGCAAATGGCAGGATTTCATTCTTTTTTGTGGCCATATAATATTCCATTGTGTATATGTACCACAATTTTTTAATCCACTCTTCTGTTGATGGACACTTAGGTTGTTTCCAAATCTTGGCTATTGTGAATAGTGCTGCAATAAATATGGGAGTGTAGATATCTTTTCAGTATACTGAATTTCCCTGCTTTAGATATACATCCAGCAATGGGATCATTAGATCATATGGTATTTCTACTCTCAGTTTTTTGAAGACCTCTATATTGTTCTTCATAGTGGTTTAACTAATGTGCATTCTCACTAACAGTGTACAAGGGTTCCCCTTTCTCCACATCCTTGCCAGCGTTCGTTATTGCCTTTTTGATAAAAGTCATTTTAACTGGGGTGAGATGATACCTCATTGTAGTTTTGATTTGCATTTCTTTAATGACTAATGATATTGGGCATTTTTTCATATGCCTGTTGACCCTTTGTATATCTTATTTTGAGCAATGTCTATTCAGAGTCTTTGCCCATTTTTTAATTGGATTATTTGATCTTTTTCCTATTGAGTTGTTAGAACTCCTTATATATTGTAATTATTAACCGCTTGCCAGATGAGTACTTTTCAAATGTTTCTCCCATTCTGTGAGTTGTCTCTTCACTTTGTTGATTGTTTCTTTTGCTGTGCAGAAGCTTTTTAGCTTCATGTGATCCCATTTGTCCAGTTTTGTTTTGGTTGCCTGTGCTTTGAGGGTGTCACTCAAGAATTCCTTTCTCAGACCAGTGCCCTGAAGCATTTTCCAATGTTTTATTCAGTAGTTTCATAGGTTCAGGTCTTAGACTTAAGTCTTTAATCCATGTTGATTTGATTTTTTTAACATGGCAAGAGACAAGGGTCTAGTTTTATTCCTCTGCATATAGATATCCAGTTTTCCCAACATCAATTATTGAAGAGACTGTCTTTTCCCCACTGTCTATTCTTGGCAACTTTGTTGAAGATAAATTAACTATAGATGTGTGGATTTATTTCTTGGCTCTTTATTCTATTCCATTGTTCAGTGTGTCTGTTTTTATGCCAGTACCATGCTGTTTTGCTTACTACAACTCTGCACTACAATCCAAAGTCAGATAATATGACACTTCCAGTTTTGTTCCTTTTACTCAGGATAGGTTTGGCTATTCTGAGTCTTTTGTGATTCCATATAAATTTTAATATTATTATTTCTATTTCTGTGAAGAATGTCAATGGTATTTTGATGGGGATTGCATCAAATCTGTAGATTGCTTTTGGTACTATGGATATTTTAACAATATTGATTCTTCCAATCCATGAAAATGGAATATCTTTCCATTTTTTGTGTCCTTTTCAATATCTGTCATCAAAGTTTTGTGGTTTTAATTATAGAGATCTTTCACTTCTTTGCTTAAATTTATTCCTAGGCAGGTAATTTTATTTGTAACTATTGTAAATAGAACAATACAGATAAATGTGTATTCTGTAGTGATTGGATGAAACATTCTATAAATATCTATTAGATCCATTTGGTCTATGGTGCAGATTAAGTCCAATGTTTCTTTGTTGGTTTTCTGTCTGGATGATCTGTCCAATGCCAAAAGTGTATTTTTGAGGTCTTCAAAGATTATTGCATTGGGTTCTATCTTTTTCTCTAGTTCTGATAATATTTGTCTTATATATTTGGCTGTTGCAGTGTTGGGTGCATATATATTTATAATTATTACTTTCTTGGTTTCTTTTTCAGATTGTTTACTGTTGGCATATAGAAATGCTACTGCTTTGTGTATGTTAATTTTGTATCCTGCAAATTTACTGAATTTGTTTATCAACTCTAATAGTTTTTTTTGTGGACTCTTTACTTTTCTCTAGATATAAAATCATGTAATCTGCAAACAAGGATATTTGACTTCTTCCTTTCCAATCTGGATGCCCTTTATTTCTTTCTCTGATTGCTTTAGTTAGTACTTCCAGTACTATGTTGAATAACAACGGTGAAAGTCGGTATCCTTGTCTTGTTCCAGATCTTAGAGGAAAGGCTTTCAGTTTTTCCCCATTCAGTATGATACCTTACTTAGTTCGTTTGGTGAAGTCCTGTTTTCCTGGATGTTCCTGATGCTTGTGGATGTTCATCAATATTTGGGCACTGAAGAGTTAAGTATTTATTTTAATCTGCTCAGTCTGGTCTTGTTCGAAACTATCCTTGAGAAGGCTTTCTAGATATTCAAAGGGAATTGTGTGTTGTGATCTAAGTTTTTGATCAGTACAGGTGTATCAGCACTGGGTGTGCCCCAAGTCCAGTAATGCTGTGACTCTTGCAGACTGCTGGTGGTACCCTCCTTGGTGGACTTGGGTAAGATATGGGAGAATTACCTGGATTACTAGGCAAAGTCTCTCACTCTCTTCCCTCACTGTGATGGGCTGCTGGACTTGGGAGAGGAGTGACATGGGCATTCCCTCATAGCCACTGCAACTAGGACTGCACCAGGTCAATCTGATGCCGGCCCAATCTCACCAAATGCCTACGGTGAATGCTGCCTGGCTACCTCTGATGTTTATTCAAACCACAAGGGCTCTTTAGTCAGCAGATGGTGAATCCTGCCAGAACTGGGTCCTTCCCTTCAGGGCAGCATGTTTCCTTCTGGCCCAGGATGAGTCTAGAAATGCCGTTTGGGAACCTAAGGCCTAGAGTCAGGGGCTTCAGGGGTCTGCTTGGTACTTTATTTTACTGTGGCTGAGCTGCTAGCCAAGTTGCCGAGCAAAGTCCTCTAGACTCTACCCTTTCCTTTTCCCAAGTGGAAGAAGATTCTCCCTGAGCTTCACTGGCTGGAATTGGGGGAGGAGTGACACAGGCACTGGGTTGGCCACTACCGCTGGTATCTCACTGGGTCATGTTCACCCCACAACCACTGGTTCTGAGCTAGCACAGCCACAGGAATTGCCCAAGGATGGCAGCCTTTGTGGCCTGACTGCCCCACAAATTTATTCCAGGCCCCAGGCTGCTTTTTGTCAGCAAGTAGTAGGGCTAGCTGGAACTGGGGTTTCTGGGCGGAGGATTTCCCTCTGGCTGGGTTGGTCCAAATACTCCCTCCATGGGCCCAGCACAATTCTGCTTTGTGCTGTGTTCCCCCGTGACAGGGCACGCCTGAGTGCCAAGGCAACATCCCACAATCACTTCAGTCTCTCTCCCTGGGGCACACGGATTCTCCCACCACTCAGGGTGCTGGCGTGATGCTGGTGGGGAGTGGGAGAAGGGTGGTGTACACAATTCAAGGTTGTCTTTTCTGCCCTCTTCCATGCCTTTTTCCTTGATATGATGTTAAAAACAGATACTGTGTTTGCTCACCTGATTTGGGGTTCTTCTGAAGGTGTTTGCTTGCATGGATAGCTGTTGAATTTGGTGTTCGTGCAAAGGGACAATTGGTGGAGGTTTCTATTTGGCCGTTTTGGCTCAAAATCTTGCTTTCTTTTATTTTCAGGGGGCTGGACCCATTGCTGAGGATATGAATAAATCTATGACATGTCTGGATCTGAATTGTTTCAATTCTAAGGAAGGGGCCTACTGTAAAATATCTGTACTGAGATATAGAAAAATAGGGACAAGTTACAGTTTCAAAATTTTTTAAAGTCATCTCTAGTGAAAATTTAACCAAACTATGCATGAATGTTAAATATATCTATTATCTATACCACAGTCTAACTGTCAATTCAAACTATTGTTAAAGTTCCGCATAACCTAGGCCTTCCTATCCACAGGTTTAGTATCCTCAAATTCAACCAACCATGGATCCAAAATGTATTTAGGTAGGCCTACAATGGTTGTGTGTCCATTGAACATGACAGATGATTTTTTCTTGTTATCATTCCCTAAAGCTGTGGTCCTCAAACCCCGGGTCCCTGTTAGGGACTGGGCGGCAGAGCTCCGCAGCCTCACCCCTCGCCTCCCAGTCCATGGAAAAATTCTCTTCCGTGAATCTTAGGAACTGGGGGGGGCACAGAGCAGGAGGTCAGTGGGGGCTTGAGCAAGCATATTTACAGCCACTTCCCATTGCTCACATTACCGCCTGAGCTCCGCCCCCTGCCATCTGTGGAAAAATTGTCTTCCATGAAACCAGTTACTGGTGCTAAAAAGGTTGGGGACCACTGCCCTAAAGAATAAAGTACAGCAACTATTTAGATAGCATTTACATTGTATTAGGTATTATAAGTAATCTAGATATGATTTAAAGTATATGGAATGATGTGCATAGGTAATATGCAAATACTATACCATTTTATATAAGAAACTTGAGCATCCCTGGATTTTGGTATCTGCAGGGGGAGGGAGGGTTGCCCTGGAATCAATCACTCACTGTGGATACTGAGGGACAACTGTATAAAGGAAGAGAAATGTTTATTTTGCTGAACATTAGCATTGAATATAACCATCTGGTGGTGAAATTACATTTTTTAAGAGTTTGTGTATGAGCCTTCTCTCTTCTTTGGATAGCACTCATTTATTTTTGATTTTATATATTCCAAAGCCATATCATCAGTAACTGGTAGTGATGGCCAGATATCAGTTAGCATTAACCATCTGAAGAAGCCCCATAACAAATAGTGCTATATTAACCCAAAATATTTTACTGCTCTTGCAGATTTTCCTTTGTCTTTGGTTTGATTGTGTTTGATATTGTCAAACAATTCATTACCTAGGTTTTAGTTCTTACTGTTAACTGTAATGGATTCTATACTACTTAGTTTTAGAATGAAAATTGAATTTTATTCTTTGGCCCCTTTTACTGTGTTTGTAAAAGGTAGTGAAGCAGGAATTTTCTGGTGCTCTTAGATGCTCAAGGATGTCAGCTAATATACTCAGTGAAGGAGATTGATTTCCACTGATTGTCATTTACTGTCATATTGTTAGTTTAACCAGATCACAAAATATACCATGAAATAATACTTATAAGTAGCTGGCCTCATCAGGGGGAAGCTCAGCCTCTACCTTGTTGTCAGGGCCTGATATGTATGTAAAGATTGCACTCCCTGCCTCTTTATAACTCATGCACTATTGCTTTTCCATAGAAATTTCCTAATATATTCTTTCTCTCTCTCACTGTCTCCCTCTCTCTCTCTGCAATAGACTGAATGCATGTGTCCCCCCAAAATTCCTATGTTGAAATCTAATTCCCAAGTGGGGCTTTTTGGAGGTGATTAATACACGGGAGTGGAGCTCTTATGAACGGGATTAGTGCTGTTATAAAAGAACCCCCAGTAAGCTCCCTTGCCCCTTCAGCTGTGTGAAGATGTAGCAAGAATATGGTCATCTATAAAGCAGGTAGCAAGTCCTCAGCAGACACCGAATCTGTTTGAGCTTTGATCTTGGACTTCCCAGGCTCCAGAACTGTAAGAAATAGATGTCTGTTGTTTATAAGCCACTCAGTCTATGGTATTCTGTTATAGCAACCGAAAGGACTAAGATTCTCCTCTCTTTCTTCCTATCTCTCTCTCTCTCTCACACACTGTCTCCTTTTCTCTTCACCTTATTCGTGATACCTCAGGACATCCAGGATGTAACAGATACCACTTTTTATATAATGATGCATCAGCAGAGGGCCTGAGGGGGTTGGTTTATAGTCCCAATATGTTACCAAACAATTTCCCTAGAAACAAATGTACTGCACTGCAAAGGTAGAACCCACATATGTTTCTCTTAAAATGAGAACAGAAGAAAAGTAAGACGAAGAGTTTTAAGTTCCCCAAATCTCAGAAAGGTAGTTCATACCTTCAACTTTCACTGCCTTGCAAATTTTCCCATTTGTCTTTGCCTATTAAGGGCTATAAACCAGACTATTTACAAGATCTTATCAATACCAGGCACTAGGAAGAAAACTCTGTATTGGCTTGAAGTGTTAAGGCACAATGCTGTGGTTTCTAAGATGCTTTTTACTGTGGTATGTAATGTGCATCCCTGAGCTATTTGTGAAACATATTTTCACAACATAAGCCTCTAGAAAAGCTGGTCTGCTTTTTCCATGTTTGTTTATGAGGGTCTGTCATTACAGGTTCTAATGCAAATGTGAGCTTTATGAAACATGTGAAACATGAAATTGAAAAATAGAACAAGGTGAATCAATAATTCAACAAAGCATGCAAGACAGTATATTTTAATTCTATTGTCTGCAGAGGACAAATTATATACTTTAAAGTTTGTGTGTTCTATATGTGAAGCTAATTCCTCTCCTACTTCCATCCATATCCATTCTGAAATGGTGAATTGGGAAGTGCAATCACATCCACTACCACTGGACAGAAGATACTATGAAGGGGAGGCAGGAAATATAGCCTTTAGCAGGCTCAGCAAACAGGGCTACAGACATTAAGAATGGAAGTGTGTAAGTTGTGTACAAAACTGTTAATGCTAAACATCATGTAAAACATAAAGATTCATAAGTAAAATTCATTGAGTTACAAGACAGTTACTAATTTTATGTTCCCTCTGGATGAAGCAACATTCAAGGGATGTAAGAACTTTCTTTAAAACTGTAGTTTTCTCAGAGGACCTATGTAATCCTGACAAAAGGAAAACAAACAAACAAAAAAAGATGAGACCAAAAAAAAGACAAGCACATATATAACTTCAGACACCATAGGAATAAAAAGTAAAAAATGGCTGTTTTTAAACTCTTTTCAAAGTACTACATGACAATATAATTATATCAAATTGATATAACTTATCTTCATAATAATCTGTACCTTTTAATTGTTAGACACTTTTAAACTTGAGAAATATTTAATTTTGTGATTAGAAATTTTTTAGCTATTGAGGAGAAGTTTTTAATTCTTTGCATCTGTACAAAAATACAGTATTCCAGCTGTCAGATTCTTTTACCCCAAAATTGGTGAGTTCCAGGTTACTGTTACAGAACCTGCATTTTCAGGTCCTCTGAAGCATTTTGCTCATACCTTAATCAATATTTATAACATTGCTGTGTGATGAAACTTGAAGTGATCATGTTGCTATACTGGGTAAAACCTGCCCCAGAGCTCAAACTTAAGGGAAAGCGTATTCAGAAATATAATATATGAGAATTAGTCTATTCAAAAAAGGATGCACAAGTGACACTCAGGGACAAATTCCCATCAGTCACTGGGAATAGGGGGCAAGCTTCCTGACTGGTCTCATTTCTTCCCCTTTAGCCCTCCACTCTAGTCCATCCCCAGTGTTTCAGACTTTTCTCAACACAGTAGTCAGTATGATTCTGTTACAGCCTGAGTCCGATCTGTCACTCCACCACTGAAAACTGCCATCTTAGTCTTAGTGAAAAACCAGTCTTAGCGATGAACTGTGAGACTCTAACTTCACCTGCCCCCAGACCTGTAGTCCCACTATCTTTAGGGGACCATTTCCTGTCTGTTGCTGTTGTTTATTCCACTCCAGGCACATTGGCTTACTTGCATACCACTCATCATTCCTTCCTTCTGGGATGCTTCCCCTATATCTACATGGTTCACTGCCTCTACCCCTTCTGGCCTTTGCTCACATGTCATCTTGTTCTTGATTTATCCCACAACCATTGTGTTTAACATTTAATTCTGCTTCTACCTAAGAACTCCCAACCCTCATTCTTTTTTAAAAAAATTTCAATAGATTTAGGGGGTATACATGGTTTTTTGTTACATGAATGAATTGTGTAGCAGAGAAGTCAGGGCTTTTATGTACCTGCCTCCAAATTAGTGTATATTGTACCTGAGAGGTAATTTTTCATCCCTCACCTTCTCACACCCTCCCCTCTTGTGAGTCTCCAAAGTACATTATACCACTCTGTATGGCCATGTATATCCATTGTTTAGCTCCCACTTATAAGTGAGAACATGCATTCTTTTTGTTTTTTACATTCCTGAGATAGTTTACTTAGGATGGTGGTCTCCAGTTCCATTCAAGTTGCTGAAAAAGACATTATTTCATTCTTTTTATGGCTGAGTAGTATTCTGTGGGGTATGCATGTGTGTGTGTGCATATATATGTATATATATACATATATTTTTTTTCCTAATCCACTCATCAGTTGATGGGCACTTAGTTTGATTCCATATCATTGCAGCTGTGAACTGTGCTGCAATAAATATACAAGTGCAGGTGTCCTTTTTTATATGACTTATTGCTGGATCAAATGGTAGGTCTACTTTTAGTTCTTTGAGGAATTTTCATACTGTTTTCAATAGAAGTTGTACTAATTTATATTTCCACCAGCAGCTTATAAGTGTTCCATTTGCACTGCATATACTTCAACATCCATTGTTTTTTGACTTTGTAGTAATGGCCATTCTGACAGGAGTAATGTGGAGTAATTGTAGTTTTCATCTGCATTTCCTTAATGATTAGCAATGTTGAGCATTTTTTATATGCTTGTTGCCATTTGTATATCTTCTTTTGAAAAATGTCTGTTCATGTCTTTTGCCCACATTTAATGGGATTATTTGTTTTTTCTTGATGATTTCTTTGAGTTTCTTGCAGAGCCTGGATATTACTCCTTGTCAGATGTATAGTTTACAAATATTTTTCCCATTCTATAGATTGTCTATTTACCCTGTTGAAAATATTTCTTTTGCTGTGCAGAATCTTTTTAGTTTACTTAAGTCTCATTTATTCATTTTGGGATTTTTTTGTAGTTGTTTTTGAGGTCTTAGTCAAAATTCTTTGCCTAGGCCAATGTCTAGAAGAGTTTCTATGTTTCTTATGTTTTCTTCTAGACTTTTAATGATTTCAGGTCCTACATTTAAGTTTTTAATCCATTTTGAGTTAATTTTTATATATGGTGGTAGATAAAGATCCAGTTTCATTTTTCTACATGTGGCTATCCAATTTTCCCAGCACCATTCATTATTGAATAGGGTGTCATTTCCTCAGCATATGTTTTTGTCTGCTTTGATGAAGATCAGTGTGTTGCAGGTATGTGGTTTTATTTCTGGGTTCTCTATTCTGTTCCATTGATGTAGGTGCCTACATTTTTACCAGTAAAAGTAGACACATAGATCATAGATCCACTTTTACACCGTGCTGTTTTGGTTACTATAGCTCTGTAGTGTAATTCGAAGTTGGGTAATGTGATGCCTCCAAATTTGTTCAGTTTGCTTAGGATTGCTTTGGCTATTCACCAACTCTCATTCTTGATTTATTTCCTTTTTCTATCTTAAGCTTAAACTTTCTATTAAACATAAATATTGTTTTTAGCAATTTTTGTGGAAATTTCAGACAATTTTTAGGGAGAGTTATTGCTAAAAGTCAATCCTTTGGGCAAATAACCTCTCATTCCTTCTCTTTAGCTCTTATTTTTCTGGCTAAGTGCCTTAATACTACATAATTTACTTAGTTATTTGGTTTTTGTATCTCCTATCTCTAGAATGTAAGTTTCATGAAAGGAAGGATTTTTGTCTCTTTTATTAATTTCAATATGCTGAACATTTAGAGAATCTATTATTGCTCAATAAATAAGTAGTTGAATAATTATACTTTGGGATTTATTCTTTTAATAAATAATAATGGGTTTAACTTGTTCTTTCACTTAATATATATTAGGCTTTTATGGGATAGGAGGGAGATATAAAAGATTTCCAAGGATCATAATATCTTTTTCATCTTCCTCTATCCCCAAATCTCTTGATATCAGGATTTTGATTGTTCTGGTTCATTTTTGTAGTCTATATGCTCAGCATAGGCCTTTGGCTAACAAGAGCATTTAGTAACTATTTTGGTATGGACAAATGAGCCATAAATATAATTTCTGTAAAATGAAGAGCTTGATCTAGAACAGGGTTCCTCAACTGTGGTGCTATTATCACTTTGGGGGTACATTCTGAGTTATATGCTAGATGCTAGTAGCACCCATCCCTGCCCTCCAAGTAGTGCCAAACAAACATGTCTTTAGATACTGCCAAGTCTTTAGATATTACCCTTGGAGCAAAATAATCTTCAGTTGAGAACAACTGCTCTAGAAGATTCTAGGATTTTATGAAATAAGACTTTGAACTTCTCATCTACTCCTCTAATGGATGACCAGCCTTCTTATTTTATCTCTTGCTCTCTTGATTTTATCCACCAAAGATTTGCTGTCATCCACATGGCAGAATGAAAAGATGAAATATCAGTGAGCTGATCTGTTGCCCTGGCTTAAAGTTAATCAGTACTTGCTCTTGTTTTATAATCTCTGCCGTGAACTCATTATTAAAGATATTATTTTCTTATTGTATGTGCATATGTGATGTTTAAACTACCAATACTTTGAGGTGAATTGGCCTGCAGGTTAAAATAGGAAACCATCATATGTATCCAAAAGCTAATGAAATAAAGCTTTTTCTGATATTATCTAGTTATCAAGAGACTCTTGACTGTTAGCTTATCCTAGAGTCAAACAAGATATTACATCAAGAATATCACACATTTGTTGTTTAAACCTTCAAATTAGTGAAATAAAAATGAGTATAATATCTCTCTTTGTCAGGACATGTTGCACCCATTGAATGAAATATTGCATATAGGAAAAAAAAGTCTTACCATCAACTACTCTCTTTCTCTCTCTCTCTCGTTTTTTTTTTTTAATGCTTCAAATAATTAATTAGCAAAAAACTGAAACTAGTTCATCAGTGAAGTTTGGGCTCTGGAGAACACAAATCAAGTGACTCAACAAACGTTTCAATTCAGTGTCCTTCATATCTACATTATTTTGCAGGCAAATTGGAATGTTGCCAAAACAAGTTAGCTAAATACATGCTGGCTATGGAGAACATAGCACATCTCTCAAATCAATCATGAATGTGATTAATATAAAAAGCAAGAAAATTTCTACCCTCATGCCTTTCTTTACCTTATCTCTGCCTCCCCACTACCCATATCATTTGTTATTTTTTGTTGTTTTCATTTGTAATTTGGTTTCTATATTCATCTGGATAGGCAAGCATACGGTGCTGCAGCAAGCAAGTCCCACAAATTAGAGGTTTGAAACAACAAAATCTTATTTCTCTCATGCTATGTATCCACCTTGAGGAAACAGGAGGATTTTCGTATTTTCATCACTTGATGTAAATACCCAAAATGATGGGGTCTCCATTATCTGGACTATTGCTAAAAGAGAACACGCTAAATTGTGGGCTAATACTTAAAGGCCCACATTTGGTTGGCCAAATCCTATCACGTCGTTGTATCTCACTTCAACGGGAGTTAGGGAGAGTAATCCTGCCATATGCTTGCCCAGTAAGAGGAGGATAAGAAACAGGTTGAATAACAATAATAACCAGCTCAGTTCTCCTTCAGAAACATTCTGTTCCATTATCATTACTCTCACCATTTAGACATTGCTCCATTGCCCATATGTGATCTTATTTTTTTCCTGCTACCAAAAGCCCTATATTGATAGAAAAAAATGCAACTGATTATATAATTTCAATGGAGCGAGAGCTATGCATGTTCTTACTGCAGAGAATGTGTTTTAGTCACTTTTGTGTCCTCAACAACTAGGACAATACCTAAAATGAAACTTGGAGGTACTCAATAGTACTTGTTTGGGAAAAAAAAAAAGAATGAATGAATAATTTTAAGGAACAGGGAATTAACAAGACCTCTGAATTTTCAATCTAAAACAATAATGAAATAATTATTTTTAATCCAGATAGAAATTGAAAAATACACAAAATAAAAGAATGTATGTGAGACAACGTTCTGTTGTTATTGGGGTTTTTTCCCTAATTATATGAAAATTTTGGCCTTTCCATATTCTGCTTACAGCCTTTTTCTCTTAGTGTATATATGCTCACCCTGGGTGATATGGTTGAATCATAAGAGCATAAATGACATTCACATTTTGTTTTTTTATTATGATGAAGTGAACACCTTGATCAAGGTTCAGCACATAATAGACAATCAATAAAAATTTATTGAATGAATCTAATTCACAATTGGAGCTGAATATATTTTCCATATGAATATAATTACCAATTCTTATATCCAGTCCAAATCTCTCTCTTAATCTTCAACTATTTCTATAAATACAAACTAAATGCCTCTTCTTGATATTCTGTGAGCATATCAACCTATAAAAGTCCAAATTGGATGAATTAACTATACTTCCTTCCCAACCTGATATTCCTCTGGCTCCCTGTTCTATGAAAAGCGCTGCCAGTTACCCACACCAGAATATGAGCATTATTCTTGTCTCTTTTATCACCTTATATCCCATAGCCAACCAATCAGTAAGTACTGTCAAGTCTACCTCTCCATATCTATTAAATATTGTTTCATTCTCTCCAGGTTTCTTGACAATGATCGAGATTAAGCCATCATTACCTCTTATGGAATTAATGCAATACTCATTTGACTATACTCTAGCTTCTTTGCAATTTTCCCTGCAAGTGATATATGTAAATCTGTTTATACCATTCCCTTGCTTAAAGCCACTCAATAGCTTCTTTTTGTCTCTAGTCATCCAGCATAAAATATATTTTTGTTTAATTTTTAGTTTTTTTTTAATTAATTCTGGTTTTCTTTTCAGCCTTACCTCTAAATATCAGCATATCTGACACCAGGTCAACAGATTGGCCTTTAATTGTGAGGATTATATAAATCTTTGATAGTTTGATGGGTTATAAGAAAAGAAATTTTAGCACAAATATATTGTTATATATGTTTGTGCTAATTATGTGTATATGTATATTCTTTTGTTAGAGTGCTTTACTTCCTCCTGATGCAAAAAACAAAATACTAGGAATGGTAGATATCTTGAAATCCATAGGCTAAACCTGCTAAATTCCACATCATCTGGCTGAGTCCACCACTTACGCTGTCTGATGTTAGATACGGGGCTTGAATATTAGCCCATTTCTAAAATTCTATGAATTTTATAAAAACACTCTTTGAGACACAGGGAAGATATCATTATTTCTATGTTGCTGATGGTGAAACTGAATTTCCAGTGCATTAATTGATTTGCCTAAGATCAATTGATTATTTTGTGACAGAGCAGAGATGAATATTCAGTTTTCTCACCCTTTTTTTCTATTCTACTTCAATGTTTTTCTGGAATATATAAAGGTGGGAAGAGAGACTAGTAGTCTCTACATCTTGGAAGATCAAATGTAGATCTAAAGGAAAAGAGTATTATGCAGACTAAAATGAAAATCATGGTGATAATTTCACTTTAAAGGATTCTTTGCTTTTTCTGTGTCACAGCATTCCTCCTAATAAACTATCATTTTAGTGTTCCTGGTAACCCAGAGCATTAGTAGTACACTTGCAAAACGCATGGTGAATATTTAAATAAATATGATTCTGAAAAAAAATTATAATAATGCCATTTCCAACATGCTTTTACATACGTTGACTCACATAATTAATTTTAATGTAATTTCATTTACTTCTAAAATCTGTAGCTATGTTGCATTGTACTAAAGTAAATTATTTATTTTTTTGACCAAGAAATATTCTTTGAGGTTATTTGTTTTTACTTGAAATTCTGCACTTGATTATGGTCCTCACTGAAACCAATCTCTCTGGCTAATCACATCTTCATGCCTATCAAAAGCAAATTTTGGGTATTTTGTTTAGAAAGAAGATTTTTCTAGAGTTTACAATGAAATTAATTAATTAATTTTTTAACAGTTTAGAATGTGCACCTAATAACATGATCACCTTAGTCTACAGTTCAGTCCCAAATCAATTGTTGAGGTTCCTTATTTCTCTTTCTGCTTCTTAATGTTCTACAGATCTAGAGCATCTCAGGTATGAGCTATATAGCAAGAGGGAAGAGAATATATGAGTGTAGCATATTCAGTAGTTTTAGCACTAGGGTTTTGTTTATTTGTTTGTTATAGGTTCTCTCTACATGGGAAATAGGACTAAAACAGGAGTGCTTTTAAGTGTGATATTTGGGATATTTTTCCTCATTCTTTTGTGAGAATAAGACAAGTATTTAGCTGACAATTTAAGTGAGTGTAATAATTTGACAATATCTTTAAAGCTGACAACAGAATTCACAAATCACCACTTTCTTACTACATGACTGAAATCACTTCATTTCTCTGTGTTTAAATATTTTCTCTGGAAAAATGGGAGAAATAATATTGACCTTACTCACAGTTAACTAATAAAAGTGATGGCCATGCACTTAATAGATGTAAAGTGCTATGCAAATGTAAATGCTAAATGAAGCAATGAGTCTTATGGAATATTTTCCTGCTCTGTTAAAATGCTTAGATGTTACATCTCCATAAAATTAGTTCACGTTACTACTAAAGTTGTCCTAATAGTGAAACCATGGCAAAGAACATTGATTTTTCTTTTTAATGAAGAGGTGGAGTACTTCTTCGTTAGAGTACTTGAGGGACATTTGTAGCAAAATATACTTAAAAACACATGTGCCACAAGTGACTGGCAAAATATTGAGTAGGTCATTTGAGCCAGAGGCCAAATTGATTTTTTTTTAAATAATGCTTTGTTTCTATAATGAGAAGCTGCTATTTCTAATTTGCAAATCACCTAGTATTATTAATAGAAAATATCTGACCTATATACACGTCACCTAGTGCTCCCTGTAAAATCTACTTACATGGTTAGAGCTCACACCAACAAGGGAATCTGAATGTAAAAGCTCATACAACTAGATAATGTGGGGCCAAGATGGCAGACTAGCAGCAGCCTGCACACAGTAGTCTCACAGAGAGGATGAAAAGTGGTGAATAGATATTCACCTTTAGAATGATTGACTAGACGATAGCATTGGGAATCAACAGAGAGGCAACGGGAGGCACTCAAAGTGAAGGAGAGGGAAGCAGGGGCAACCTGATGGCAAGATCAAAGGTTCCCAGAGAAGGTGCCTGCATGTGGGAAAGGGATAGGAGAGAACCACAGGTCTCCACACTTCCCTGGCACACACTGCAATCTGAGCTATGGGGGGGCCCTCCACTGCAGCAGACCTCCACTCTGACACAGGATGCTGACTAGAGACTGTGTAGTGGTGTTTCTCTGGACAGAAGGTACAGTGGGGTCCTGCTGGTTCCTGAACCCTGGTCACTGTGGCTGGCACCATTTACATGTCCCAGCCCCAGAGTGCTGCATATACCAGGGGGTTAGATCCATTGCTGCCACTTCCCCATCACCCCTACCTGGGCAGAGAGGAAGCAGGGAGGCCAGGCACTCTCTTGCACATTGTACGCAGGTGTGTGTGCCCCTACTTCCACCAGGGGACCCAGGCAGAGTCAGTGTCCATGGTAGTGTCCATGGACCCCTGTGCCTACTGCCACTGCCTGGGTGGCCCTCTCATCCACAGCTGCCATGAGACCCAGGTGGAATATGCACCAGCAGCCCCAAGCTCCTGCCACTGTGCCTGGGTAGCACCACCACTGACAGACCTAGGCAGTGAGGACATTCATGCTGCCACAGCTGCTGCTGCCACTGCCACCACCAAACACGGGCGAAGCTGACTGGCATGCACTCACCACTGCCACATACCTGAAATTCTCTGTGTGCCTTTGATAACCACAGGGGAATGGGGAGATGCACGAAAGCAGCAGTGTTAAAGGCTCACAGTGCATCTACCCTTGCCTTCTTGGTCAGTCTTCCAGAGTAAGACTCAAGCAAGCCATCCAGGGACCTCTCCCTCTCTTCAATAAGCAACAGACATCCCAGCAGAGGATGTGTACCACAAAGCTATTTGTTTTGAGTTGAGAGAAGAGATTCCAGATGAGAAAGAACTAGTACAATAACTCTAGCAATAAGAAAAAATAGGCTGTTGTAGCACCACCAAAGGATCACACTAGCTCTTCAGCAACAGAATCCAACTAGAAGTAAATTGTTGAAATATCAGATATGGTATTCAGAGTGTAAATCACAAATAAGAACAATGGGAATGACAAGAAAGTTAAAAAACAATACAAAGAACCCCCCCAATAATTCAGAACATGAATAAAAATTTACTAAAGAGATAGATAATATAAGAAAAAATATAACAAAACTTCTAAAATTGAAAGAGTCATGTAGGGAATGACAAAATACAGTTGACCAAGCAGAAAAAAGAATGTCAGAGCTTGAAGATAAGGCTTTTGAGTTAACCCAGTCAGTCAAAAATAAAGAAAAAAGAATCAAGAAGAATGAACAATCTTTTCAAGAATACTGAGGTTATGAAAAACAAACAAATATAAGAATCATGAGTATCCCTGCAGGAGAAGAAGAAAAAGCAAAAAGCATGGAAAACCTATTTGAGGGAATACTTGAAGAAAATTTCCCTGGTCTTGCTTTGGACATCCAGATATAAGAAGGCCAGTAAACACCTTTAATAAACAAGGTAAATAGGACATCACCAAGGCACATAGTCATCAGTTGGGCCAAAGTCAAAGTGAAGGAGAAAATCTCACAAGCTATGAGATGAAAGCGTAGAGTAACTTAGAAAGGAAAATCCATCAGACTAGTGGTGAATTTCTCAGCAGAAGCCTTACAAGCCAGAAGAGAATAGGGTTCTATCTTCAGACTTCTTAAATGAAATAACTGCAAGCCAAGAATTTTATACCCTGTAATACTAAGTTTCATAAATGAAGGAGAAATATATTCTTTCCCAGACAAGCAAACACTAAAAGAATTCATCACCACTGTAACCGCCCTAAAAAAATGCTTAAAAGTACTCTACACATGAAATAGAATGGTTGATATCCACCAGTGTAAAAATACCTGAAAGTTAAAATTCACAGCTCTTATAAAAGAGTAACACAAGAGAGAAAACAAAGCCATTAGGTAACAATGAACATGACTACCAGAACAGTATCTTATCAATACTAACATTGAATGTAAACATTTGTAATGCCCCACTTAAAAGATACACATTGGCTGAATGGATAAAAAACAAAACAAAAACAAAAACAAATATATGCCCTCTCCAAGAAACCCATTTAACTTGCAAAAATTCTCATAGACTCAAGGTAAAGGGGTAAAAAAAAATTCCATGAAAATGGAAACCACAAGCATATAGGAGTAACTATTCTCATCTCAGATATAATAGACTTTAAATCAACAATGGTAAAAAACAATGAAGATGATCATTATGTAATGATAAGGGATCAATTCAACAAGAAGACATAACAATCCTAAACATATATGCACCTAACACAAGAGCTCCCAGATTCATAAAACAAATTCTACTAAATCTAAGAAAAGAAATAAACAAGAACATCATAATAGTTGGGGGCTTCAACACTCCACTGACAGAAATAGACAGATTATTTGAAGCAGAAAATCAATGAAGAAACACTGGACTTAAATGGGACTCTAGAAAAAATGGACCTAATGAACATTTATAGTATATTCTACTCCAAAAGCACAGAAAATACATTGTTCTCATCAGCATATGGGGCATTTTCCAAGATGGATCATATGTTAGGCCACTAACCAAGGTTCAGAAAATTTAGAAAAATAGATATCGTACCTGTATCTTCTCAGATCAAAGTGGAATAAAATTGGAAATCAATTCCAAGAGGAACTCTCAAAACTGCACAAATATATGGAAATTAAGCAACCTGCTGAGGAACATTCATTGGGTTAATGATGAAATCCAGACGGAAATCAAAAATTTTTTTGAATTGAATGACAAAGAAGACACAAGTTTCCAAAATCTCTAAGTCTGAATTCTTAACTGCTGCTCCAATATGATTTAGTCCCCCTGCCTTCTGCATGCCTTCCAATCTAGTGGAAGATTAGATAAGAATGGCATTTGGGGTTAGGGGGCGCAGTGGCTCACACCTGCAATCCCAACACTCTGGGAAGCCGAGGCGGGACTATCACTTGAGGTCAGGAGTTCGAGACCAGCCCCAGCAAGAGCGAGACCCTCTCTACTAAAAATTAAAAAAAAAAAAAAATGGCATTTGGGGCTTCTAAGTTATCCTTTGGGGAGGTGATGATGCACTGCTCTTATCTAGTTGTGTCAAATATTTTAATTATGAATGTTTAAGAAAGTTTCCTGTTATTGAAGATGATTAGAAGAAACACTGGTAATCACTTGTTATAAAAAGGATACATAATGGATTTGGAGTAGATGGTCAAGCTGTGTCCCTTTCAATTCTGAAAGCTTAAGGGACTATGTCATTAGCTTACTAGTGCTTCCTTCACATCTAGCAACGCCACAAGAAGGACACATCAAATTCCCAGCCACAACAAGCACAATTCTCTTCTGTAAACAATTAATTCTCTTACTACAGTAACTATGGTGGCTTTGCATATTTGCCAGTTTGTTTGTTTGTTTGTTTTGGATTTAGAGAACAAAAGATATCACAATCAAGTAACATGAAGGATATTTTCAAGTTGTCAGATAACAGAAATCTTACTAACCACTTTATTACATTAAATTAAATGAGTTACTGCATGTTAATTGCTTAGTATAGTGGCTGAAAATAAATGCTTGTTATTAATGTTATTATTAGTGTCATCATAAAATTGACTGATGTTACCCATCGATTTCATAATTCATATAAATAATCAATAAATATATAAATTGTTGAATTTTAGTAGTTGTTTTGTTTTTTGTTAGGTGCTATATTATCAAAAAGGAACTCAAAACTTAGTCTTGGCTATGAAGAGTATAAATGTAACCTCAAAGCAATAATCTGTATTTCTACAAATATTATTTTATAGTTTATTTTTGTTGTATAGAATGGAAACTAGTGTGAAATTCCTCTTTAAACCTTGATTGTAAAAAGTAATTGGAGGTTGTAGAAAAAAGACACTGAATAGAACTTTTTGTGAGACCTCTGGGTTTTGTTGGACTTTATTCAAAGAAACGAACTTGAACCCTATTCATGAAAAGGAGACTTTTGTTTACATATTATTTTCAAGCCTTGTTTCTGGATCCCAATTTGATGGTATTCAATCCTCTTGTACTTCATCAATTTTACATCCTATCTATTAACTCTTTTTGACTCCAGATTTACCAAAGGGAAAATTTCCTTCCATTTTACTCAGAGATTGCGTTTACCTTATTTTCTACTAAAGGTACCTGCCAATATCCTATCTATTAATCTTCAATGTCCTAAATGATAGAGTTGTGAAGATGTAAGCACTTTATAATCTCTACAAAGCCACTCTCTTCTCTTTTAGTACATTGACTACTTTATATTATGTACATTTTCCATCAAGTATCTTTACTTTATGCACAAATCTCTGGAATTTCTCCTATTTCACTGTAGACCTGGAGGAGATTGCATCAATGTCTCCTTTTATGAACACTGTGGAATGGACATGACAGTGAGTTCTATGGTAGAGAAAGAAGGTGATGGCAGGAGGGAATGTTTTATCCAAGGGGAGCTTGAGACCTTGGTCTGTCACAGTGAATCTCAATAAGAATCAACTATAAGCTTGCTTCAAATCAAGATTCCCAGACTTCATCCTTAATAATTCAAATTCATTAGATCTGATGAGACTCTGAATTTTGAATTTTTAACTAGCTCTAAGGGTGAATCATGAATGAACTTTGAAAAAAACTGATCTAGGTAATACAGGTCTTTATGTCACCAAAGTCTTTTCATAGTTCGGTGGACTTCTGGTTCGTTTTACCCAAGGATACTACAAATATTCAGGTATTTCTCCATCGCTTTTATTTATTTCACATATTCTTTTTTCTAACTATTTTTCAGATGGTTTATTAAGTTCATTGACATCAAATATCCTGCATTTTCTCATTTTCATTTTCATTATTTTTCTGCTAGAGTGGGTTCTACCCAAATGTGACTCATAACCTGAGCTCCTCCTTCTATTCTGCCAACTTTGTTATAATGTCACACTCAGAATTCTGATATCTTTCCCATGTTCTTCAAAGCATGCCTTTACTTGGGGTTGTATCTTTGTCCTGGCCCTGTTGTGACTTCACACGCCTAGGTGGCTGATATTTATTATAAGACAGAGAGACCATCAGTAAGTAACATGAAGAATAATGTGGGTCAGCCCCAAGGTCTGGTTATATATGTCATGTTATTTGGTGGTTGATGATCATCTTTCCCATAAATCTGTAAGGATAATGTGCACCATATGTGACTACATAGATAATCGGAAATTTCTGTACCCCAAGGCTGTACATTTGCCCCCTCACCTGAGACAACAGGGCTTTTAGCGTCCTGGCATCCATTCACTCAACTCAAATGACATTTCCTTTGTCATTCAAGTTAATGGATGTACAATAACCTTACGGAAGTGTAAAAGGACATCAAAAGGCACTCTAGCTTCGCTGCTATTTCTAGTACTTTCAGAAGATGACATGACTGATGAATCAAACCTAAATGGAGCCATAGGCACTGTCAGTTACAAATATGCAGTGCATACACTGCTGCTAGTTCATATGTCAGGAGCACAGTGCATTTTTTTCTCCTCAGACAATAATTTAAAGTTAACTTCAAAAATTTCTCCTTGTGTAATAAAATAGAGTTAGTATTACCAGAAAATTACAATCCAAAATTACTATTGAAGTTTACATTTCAGAGTGCCTAGAATATTTATTGACAACACTTACTAAGTGAGGAATAGATAATTGCATGTATAAATTTCTCAGGGATCTCTGGGATCCTCAAGACCAACCTAGATATTTAATTTACACAGATAAGTAAGAAAGGAGGCTTTAGAGTAGAGAATACAACAGGATTATCACACAGAGTCACGTTCAAATGCAGGCTATGGCATTACATATCAGTTTGAGATAATATATATAAAATAATGCCTATCTCATAAAATAATTTTAAGAATTTCATTAATGTAATAGATAATATAAATAATTGTTTTGCAACTAGCACATGTTATGTTTGCAGGAAAACGTCAATTGTATATTAGATAAACAAACAAAATATATAGATAAAATTAACTAGGGAAAATGCAAGTTATAAAAGAATTCCATAAATAAGAACAGAATTAAGAAATATAATTTTGTTCTCAGAAATTAGAAATACATGTATACTTATAAACTCTCAATACCAAGGGATCACTAATATTTAGCAAAATGAGTTCAGAACTAATACCTTTGTACATTGATGCTATCATTTTGTAAATAATATGATTCTTAAGTATTTTATATTTTGGCATGATAATCTCAACCATAAAAAATACTATGAAATATAGAAACTTTATACTAGTATGTATTTGGAATAACTATTTAAATAAATGAGCATGTCATAGATTAGTCATCTCATTTTAGTAGTATAGGTAGAAAAATTATGGTATATCAATAAAAAGGAAACATGTAAATTAAAAGTTATAATTGTGTGAAATATGAAAGCATATTTCTTTGACTTTGCAGAAAATAAAACCCACAAAATCACTATGTTTACAACTACTTAAATATCTATAAGAAGGCATCTAAATGGAAGAAAAGCAATAAAAAGAGTTGTTTCCATTGGAAACTTTGATTCTTTCACTTTTCAATTTTTTAAATATTTGCCATGATCATAGTATGGAGAAACAGGAAACTCTACATTTAATTTGCTCCTACTTTCTGCATTCACTTGATATGTCACTTAACTTATCTGAATTTCAGTTCCCACATTTATAAATTGCAGATAATTAAACTTGTACTAAGTATTACTTGGAATCATATGAGTAAATTTCCTGGACCACAGCCTGCTACATCATGGATAATCAACAAATATTAGTTTGCATGAATTCCTCTCACAGCCCCAGTTTTTTCACACATCTAGAATGTGAAGGGAATGAATTGGATGATATCCAAAGCACCTCTCCACGTATAGTTAACAGTCCTATTACAGCATAGTTTATAATATTTAGCATGTTAAGAATGAGACATTCACATTTTTGGTAAGATCTATACAGTACCAAAAAAATTCATGATACTGCATTCCCAGGGGACTATGAGATTTTCTTTATCAAAGTGCTAAAAGTAAAATTAAATGAAAAGCCAACCTTTATATGGAGAATGGGTGATTTAAATAATTATTCATAATAAATGCCACCTTTTTGGAATAACCTTAGAAAAATGAAATCACAAAACAGCGAAGAAAAATACAAACTTACAACAGAAAAAGATTAAGTTGAATCAAGAAAGTAATTTATTTATTCCTTTAAGTAATTTCCATAAGTCAAGTGTCAGAATCAAAGATTTTCTTCAGTTCATAAGTTATGTTCTACTTTTGCATTTTCCAATAAAAATAGACTTCTGGTGTCTGAATGTTTTCCCACTGCTACCCACCTCTTCAAAGATGGGTCCTTTCATCCACACACCAGTCAGGAAAAGGTCAGTTTAATGGGTAAAGGTAAAAGCTCTGCCAGGAGAAGGGCTTTCCACACTGGCCACAGTGCTGGCTGATGACCTTTTAGAGAATTCATATGTGAGATTACTGATATCTATGAAAAAAGAATACATTTCTCATTATCTATTGCTTTTGAATAATATAATAGAATTCTAGTGTCACATTTTATTCTGGGTCACTTTGGCTATAAAAGGCCTGGCAACCAACCGCTGAAAGTTAATTTTAGCTTTTTTCTCAGCACTCATTTCTCCTCTCAGACTGGGGAGACCATATATTCCATCACTTAATGAATTTGAAAAAGTCACAAGGTTTCCCATGGCCTGTTCCCACTATATTTTTCTTTATGTATAGATTTTATGCCACTATATTTAAATGCACCTGCAAAAACTTCAGTACTTCTGAATTTTAACCTAGATTGTATTGTTAGGTCTTTAGAGGAAAATATCTCCACATGACCCTCATTGCTCATCTATCCCAAAAGATTATATTGAAGTCATAACTTAATTGACGATTGTGTTAATAAATTATGCATGTCATTTCTCTTTCCACATTTTAGAGAACAATAATCCTCTTGGAATCCACATATATTCATTTCCTAGGGCTGCTGTCACAAAGTAGCACAAACTGGTTTGCTTAGAGCAATAGAATTTAACCTGTTCTGAAGGCTAGAAATGAGAAATCCAGGTGTCAGCCGTGTTAGTTCCTTCTGAGGGTTCTACGGGAGAATCTGTTCCATGTCTCTGTCCCAGCTTGTGCTGAAGGCTGGCAATCCCTGGCATTCCTTGCCTTATAGATTCGACCCTCTGTCCCCTGCCTCCACCTTTGCATGGCATTCTCATCATGTCTCTTCATATCATCTCTTCTAAGGACACTGGTCACACAGACATAGGAGCCCATCCGACTCCAGTCATCTTAACTTTACTAATTACATCTGAAATGATCTTATGTCCAAATAAAGTTACATGATGTGATACTGGGGGTCAGGACATTAACATGTACTTTGGGATGATACAATTCACTGATAACATCGCATTAAGAAGAAATCTCCCTAAATGGCTCCTCTGAAGAGTTGAATTCTCTGAGCTGTCTTCCCACAGCCCCTTAAACTACACATAGCTTTACCAGTCACCTGACTGACATTGTGAAAACTGGAAAATTACACTGTTAGTACCGCTTTGTGGCATTTGTTATATAGAGACCATTTAAAAACTGTTAAGTCTACAAGTTATTCTAATAGACCTATGCTACACAACATATCCTCATATATTGATTTGATTTCTCATGTAGTCAAAGATGTTGCATACAAAGAGAGAGAGTGGCTCCTAAAGTTAGTTGAAACCATCCATCACACATCAGATTGGCATCTTCTCACACAGGTAAGGGAAGCTATAGCGCTTTAGCACTTTAATCCCTGACTAATGCTCTTACTTTAAAAATCACCTGTAGTCATCCATTAGCCAATATTTTAACGGAAACAAGCCAGAAGAGACAGCTCTATCAATACTAAAGGGGTTGCTTTTAAAAGTGACCTTGCTTATTGAATACTCAGCAATATAAAAGAGTAGCATTTTGCACACACACACACACACATACATGCACACACTTCCCCTGGAAAATGCTTTTGTGCAGAGAAGAAAGCTCCAGAGAATGATAACACGTCTGTTAGCCGAAATGAAACTTGTTAAAATGTGACCTAGACCAACCTGCCATCAAATCAGTGGAGCAAAATCCTCTGTGAGCCAACAGAAAGCATCATGCCAACATCGAACAAGACATCACCTAGCTGCATGCCTCGGTGTATATTCTTTATGATCCATGCTTAGAATCCTATACTCTGGTGAGAAACTTGCAACCTTATTAAGAACTTAAAAATCTAGGATCTTAACATAGTACATGTTGAATTCCCCCCAGCAAAAGGTTATATTAAAAGAGAAACATTTTGTTGAGAGTAAGTTAACGTAGAAAGAATCTCATCTGATTTCAAAATGAGATTGTTTTACCAACTTAATTCTTTGAATTTACTAATTTTTGCTGAATAAAAGTATGTTGTATTTGCACTTGTTAAAGTAATTATGTTAATCCTTCATCAATCTGTTGTCTGAGCTCAGATGGTTTCATTCTGCCTATATACTACATGGTTGACCTATGTGTAATCAGGCTGATATGGAATAAATGCATTTTCATATTCACAGTGAATCTAAGTATCACTATATTCCAGCAAGGAGATTCATGTAATATTCATATACATTCATATATGAATTCATATAATCCTTGCAAATTCGCAAGTACTTGCCTTGCCATCAAATCACTTTAACCATTTTTGAACAAAGCTGAAAGAAATATATCCATATAAACCAATATCTTCCTATTTAGTAAATTTGTGTGTGTGTGTGTTTGTGTGTATGTGTATAATTAGCTGGTAGGAGTTACTCACTTCCAGAGAAGCAGCTCCACAATATATTTGTTTGTTGTTGTTGAAATTTTTAGGAATATTGATTTTTCTTCAAACTTCAATAGTGTTTTTAAACTATTACTGTCGACAAGTGGCTCTCACACATTTTGTTCTCAAGATCTTTATACTTTCCTTAAAATTATTAAGGACCCCAAGGAGCTTTTGTTTGAATGTATTATACTTACTGATATTGATTGAGTTTGAAATTAAATCTGATTTAAAAATTTCAAATTGTTTTTAAATTTAAAAACACACACGTTTATCAACTATTTACAAATAGTAATAAACCCATAAGATGATAATGTAAGTGATATATATGTCATAAAGTAATAACTATATTTTACAAAGCAAAAAAAGTGAGGAGAGTAGCACTGTTCTATGTTTTTCTAAAACTCTTTAATTTCTGAATTAATAGTAGTAGGAAATAGCTGGATTCTCATATCTGCATCTGCATGCAATGTGGAATAAAATGTTGTTTTGGTTGAAATATATAAAAAAAGAAGCCTCACATAGATATTAATAAATATTTTGAAAATGGAGGGATATTTTAATGGCATTTTTAGATAATTTTGAATGTTTTTTTGATACTATACCAAAACTATCCTATGATAGTTTCCTAAAGTTGCTTGCAATGTGGAATCTAAAACCATATTAATAAACTTGTCTTACTTTGTGACATTAAAATCCATTGGTTTATCCTGAACTTAAAATAGATATTTTACCCAAGCATGAAATTGAAACATTATTTTTCACTGACTTATGTGGATTTTCCAAAAGAAGTCATATTTTTATACAATATAAAAATTACTAATATTACCACTGACCTTAGCAGAAAAATCTTGTAAGTATTGGGAATTTGTCAAATTCAGATTGGCAATATAAGTTTTCTAAAATTTTAATTCTTGCTTCAAATCTTGAATTTTATCATTGGTAATAAATACTGTCAGTTGTTTTTCTGAAAAAGTGATAGGCTTATTTTGTTCATCTATAAAATAATCTCTGCCAAATACCGAAGCCCAGATAACCATATTTTTTGTCAGTTTTGTTTTCCAAAAATGGTATTCATTGAAAAGAGTAGCTAGTACAGCTTGGGATACAAACAACCACATAGTAATTTTCATTGAATAAACAGTGTTCTTTGGTTAGGAGCAGAAATACTTTCTATGTACTCTCCATTTCATCACACAGAGTACCTGAAGGGTTGAGGTCTTATAAAATAATAATGTTTACTGCTTCATACAGAAAATTCTTAAGTGCAACTGGTGTCAGTGTGTGTGTGTGTGTGCATCTGCAAGGGTGTGTTTCTGCAAGAACATGGCAGTGAAGAACAGAATGAGTACTATTACAGTTTAGTGCCACTGCTTTAATCCATGCTGAAGCACCAGAAGTCTTGCTTACTAATTGCTTCTGCATCATCACTGTTAAAACAGTGATAAAGACAAATAATGTCCTAGTGCTGTTTTGAAAATAGTTTTGACATCACCCTGCATACCCTCTGAAAGGGCACCAAGAGCACCTGGAATTCAATGGAGTACACTTTGAGAATCACTGCATAGACTAAAGAAAATACAAATGAAACCTATATTATCCTGATTGTATTTATGTATTTAAAATATTAAACTATAATTCCTATTAAATCAAAATTGCTCTTTCTAAAATATATTTCTAGTTTAAATATTTTGCCTTTTTATTGGTGTTTCAGATGCCTTTAACTACATTATTTTCCCTCTGTTCAATATTTTCAAAATTGTGATAAAAGAAGGCACAAATTAAACATTTTTTCCCAGAAATTCTATGATATAGGACACTTAGAAAGCCTTTACTTGACAAGCCTCAGTTATGTATATACCTCTTTGCCTATTATACTAATCACTATGTACTGGTAGCAATTTGAAACTTCAGCTTATTTTCTCTCCTGTCATTGCTAACTGCAGAAGTTTTCACCATGATTTTAACATATAGATCAGGAAGAAATTTTTCTTGACATTTGAACATCTATTTAAAAATGTATGGTAATATTGTAACCTGAACTGTCAGGTTATAATATTAATTCCTTCCAAAGATTTAAATTTAACTAAGGTTTCCAGCAGTGATAACCTTAGCACTTAATGGATATTATTCCAGCAGCAAATCCAGACACACACAAAATATCAATTTCTCCTCAATAGTTAAATATATTTGCAGTTAACCTCAGAAAACCATTATGAGATGATGATATTAGATGACAGCCACAAAAAAATCACATCAGGATATATGTACATGTATATGCTTATACATGTGTATGCATTATGTACATATATATACACATAGACATATGCATGTGTACACACAGTTACACACATGTATCTGTATGTATGTACATATAATAAATAAGTAAATATTTTATATATTTATATAATCATTGTCCTTTGGCTATCATGTTCTTTTTCATCATTGGAGTCTGCTTTTAATTTTACACAAACTCTTTTCTGGAATCAACTAATTTATGTAATTAGTTATTAGTTTGTATAATTATCCTTAGTTATAGGAAACACCATTCTAATTTAAATCCATATTTATTGAAAACAACTTAAAAAGAAAAAAAGAGAAGTTCCCCCTTATTGAGAAAGAATAAGAAAAAAATAAAGAAAAACATATTTATTAGTTACTATAATTCAAATTTTAATAGTTCCATTATACAAAAATTTGATAGTAATTTCCCATGAATTATAAAGGACATTCACTCTTTAAGATATTTGTACAACTTGACACTTGGGATAAAGCAATAATGAAAGTAGATGTGGTTTCTTTCTTTCATAGACCTTCAATTTTATTGCAGGAGGAGGGAGGAGATTATAATTAAGTAAACAAATGGATAATAAAGGTAATTTCAGAGAGTGCTACAAACTGAAGGCTAGAATAGAGGGTTGGTGGGGGGTGTAATTTAAGGGTTAAAGAAGGAAACTCTTTTATGTTACACTGCAATAGAAACCTGGATTATGAGATGTTAGCTGTGTAGAAATCATGAAGAAGAGACTTTAAGACAGAAGTCTGAGATGCCTAGTAAGATTAGGGTGGAGAATTGGTCATTACATATGGAAACATGAAGGTTATTTATACCCTTCATGTAAGATGAATGAATGAAGTGGAGGAGCTCAAATACCATTTATTAAGGGTTAATTGGAGAACTGAGTCCCAAAGCTTGAGAGAATGTTGAGAAGTTTTTCAAGTTCACATGTAAATGGAGTAGAGAAAAATGGAGTAAACTGGGGAGAATGTAGCAACAGTAGAGAACTTGTTTGAGACAATTATGCTAAAGGATGTTTTATGATGATAGAAATTGTGGTAGGATGAGTAATGGCCCCCCAAACATGTCCACATCCTAATTCCCTGTGAATATGTTACTTAAATGGCAAAAGGGACTCTGCAGATGTGATTAATTTAAGGATCTTGAGGACGGGAAGTTATCCTGGATTATCTCTGTGGTTTCAATAAAATTTCAAGGGTCCTTATAAGAGGAAAACAAGATAATTAGAGTCAAAGAAGAAAATGCGATGGTGAAAATAGAGATTGGAGTGATGTAGTCATGAACCAAGAATTGTGGACAACCTTTATAAGTAGGATAAGGCAGGGAAACATATTCTTCCCTAAAGCCTCCAGATTTTATTTTGATTTTATTTGATTTTAGTCCACTGAAATTGATTTTGACCTTCTGATCTCCACAAATGTGAGACAATAAATTTCTATTGTTTTAAGGCATTGCATTGCATTTGTAGAAATGTATTACAGCAGCAATAGGGAGCTAATAGCATAATGCAGTAAAGTTGGCTGATTAATGATATATAACAGAGAATAACCGTATTAATGAAAATCCTGAGAAGATAAGTGGGGAGGAGATTCAAAGTAAGTTACAGAAATGGCCTTTGATAGGAATAGGGACATTTCATCCAGTATAAAGAGAAGAAAGCAGAAAGCATGACTACATGTAGAAAGATTTGAGAGCTCCAGTTGGAATGCATTAATTTTTCTGATAACATACACACAAAGTCATATACTGATAATGAGGGGCAACGGGGACAAAAAGGTAATTGAAGAGAGAAGAGTAGGTATGAACTTATCATTTTACAGCATAGGAAAGGTAGCACACTAAGAGAAAGTAGTAGGTTTGTTTTCCCCAAGGAGAAAAAAATTGTCACATTTGGTTTATCATTAAGATATTTCATTTAATTCTCTATTTTATATTTTTTTGTTTTTTTAAATTTCAGGATATTATGTGGGTACAAATGTTTTGGTTACACGAACAACAACAGCAGTCAAGCTGAGAATCAAATCAAAGTCCCAATACCATTCACAGTAGCAACAAAGAAAATAAAATACCTAGGAATATATTTAACCAAGGAGGTGAAAGACCTCTACAGGGAGAACTATGAAACACTGAAGAAGGCAATCACAGAGGATGTAAACTAATGGAAAAACATATCATGTTCATGGGTCGGCAGGATCAACATTGTTAAAATGTCCATACTACCCAAAGTGATTTACAGATTCAGTGCAATCGCTATTAAAATACCAATGTCATTTTTCACAGATCTTGAAAAAATGATGCTATGCTTTGTATGGAAACAGAAAAGTCCCCAAATAACCAAAGCAACCTTAAACATAAAGAACAAATTGGGAGCCATCACTTTACCAGACTTCAAGCTATACTACAAGGCTATAGTGACCAAAACAGCATGGTACTGGCACAAGAACAGAGACCTAGACCAAGGGATCAGAACAGAGAACCCAGATATAAAACCATCCTCATATTGCCATCTGATCTTTGACAAAACAGACAAAAACATACACTGGGGGAAAGGATCTATATTCAATAAATCATGCTGGGAAAATTGGATAGCCACATGTAGAAGACTGAAACAGGATCCGCACCTCTCACCACTCACAAAAATTAATTTACAATAGGTAACAGACTTAAACGTAAGGGGTGAAATGATAAGAATTCTAGAAGAAAATGTTGGAAAAATTCTGCTAGATATCAGCCTAGGCAAAGGATTTATGAAGAAGACCCCCAAAGGCAATCACAGCAACAAAATAAATAAATAAATTGGACCTGATTAAATTAAAAAGCTTTTGCACAGCCAAGGAAACAGTCAATAGGGTGAATAGACAACCTGCATAATGGGAGAAAATATTTGCATGCTGTCCATCCGATAAAAGCCTAATAAACTGAATCTACTAATTCTCTATTTTATATAAATACACAGTATACAGTGTTTTGTGTGTGTGTGTATATATATATAGAGAGAGAGAGACAGAGAGAGAGACAGAGAGATTCACTGAATTCAACAAACAATTGTGCAACACATAATATGAGCTGGGTGCCATGCTAAATCTTGGGGTTACCAAGATTAGTGACATGAATATTGCTTTCAAAATTTTGTAGTTTGATGTAAAGATATCAAGTGAAAAGGTAACTGCTAATAGGATGTATGAATCCTGTGTCTTGTGATATCCAGGAGGAGATAGAACCAAACCATAGTTTATTTACTAACCCAGGGGACAGGAGAAACTTTATAGAAGAGAATCAAATGTCAGCTGGAATTTGAAGGATAAGGAGGATAATAGGGGAATTAGGAGGCCTGGGATAAGAGGCTTCCATGTTAATATTACTCTTAAAATGCAATGCTAGTGTTTATATTGCTGAATTTGAAGAAAAACTACTAATTCTATAAATCATACTTTTTATTTAGTTATTATATAATGTTATAGCATTGTGTTTTTCCAGGTCTTGGGTTATATTTGATGGTTTAGGCTTAAAGAGATAATATGCTTCTGATTTTTCTAATTTACTAATTGAAGCAATAGTTCTCCTAAACTTCTTTCTAAAAAGAACTGTTGCAGCTTTCTTTCATTTATTAATTTCACACTAACTTACTGAATGTTCACTTTGTTCCACCAGAATAAAGAGGAAATTATGAGAAAATTTAAGAGGGTGAGTTTTAATTCATTTTGTTTATAATTTATCCCTTTGATTTGTAACATTTTCTAATCTGTGGAAAGGAAACTTACTTCATAATGAAGTTGCCTGAGGTCAAAAACTCAAAACCAAAATATTCACAGTAAAGCACACTGAGATACAGCAATTAAAATGGCATAGCAATAAAGTATCACATTGTGATACCTTCTTTTAAAGTAAAAATACCACACATTATACTGCATCATTAATTTTACATGAAAAGATTCATAAATCCTTTCTCTTTGCTATCTGCCTGCAGTCAAACCTCTGCACATTAGAAAATAGTAATTTGTACCCGAATGGATATAATTCATTCAATAGCAATTTCTTTTGTTGCTATTGTTGTGTGTGTGTGTTTTAAATTTTATTCTTATTTTTAATTATAAAATGAATACATATTTGTAAAAATTCAAAGAATAGAGACATTTATAAATTAAGTGTCAATAGTGTTTCATTCTCCCTTCCTTTCTCCCTCAGCCTTGAGGTGTGCTAAGCAGCGTCAGCAATTTTATTCCTGCTTTCAAACTTTGCATTTTTTTCTTTAAACCTTGTATGAATATATACACATACATGATTTATTTTATTTTCTTACATTTTTACATTTTTCAAAGGAAGAACTATCCACTGCTGAACAATATGTTACAGACATACTTCTAGGTCAATACATAAATAACAAACTAATTTATTTAAATACTGCATTTTCTAACTACAGATGCAGTATAATTTCTTTAATAATTACATGTTATTTTTCGCTCAGGTTGTTTTCACTTAGATAACTTGCTTCAATAAATATCCTTGTACAAATAACCTAATAAGGCATTTTTTGATTTGTTTTGCTTTTTCATTTTAGCAAAGTGTACTTTCAGTAGATATTGGTATATATCTTTCACAAAATGTTATTCCTATGTACACATCTATCAACAATGTATAAGTCAGTTTTTCCCTCACACATTTAAAAACAATGAGTGCTATGAATCTGTAAAATATTTTCCGATACAATAGATTAAAAAATGGTACAATTTTTACTGTTTTCATTTTCATTTCCCTTAATACCAGAAATGTGGAACAGTTTTCTATTATGATCTTTTGGCCATTTGTTTCTTTCTTTAGTTTTCTTTTTTTGTGTGTGAACTACCAATTTATAAAATGTTCACTTTTATTGGAATTTTGATATTTTTAATAAGCTTCCTAAAATTCTTCATGTTTGTAAGTTAAACTCTTGATTTTATTATATCTATATTTAACATTTTTAGTATACAAATATTTTTATTTTACACAGTTATATACAACTATTTTACTCTGTGGTTCTCTAATATTAAGTTTTTAAAATTCAAGAATATATCCATATTTTCTTAATTTTGTATTTGTGTTAATTTTTCCAATTATTATGAAAAAACTTTGTAGTACCCTAAAGTTTAAAAAATAATAATGCAATAATCACCCTGATTTGAAAGATCTAGATTCAATAACTTAATATTTTTCTACATTTTCTTTATCTATCTAAATAGATTTTCTTTGAAAGTGAGTTACAGAAATCTCGACATTTTAACCCAAAACACTTTACATGCATCTCCTAAAATATGGATATTTTTCAGCAGTTCATTCAGTGGGTTGCTCCATTTCACACAGGAAATCAGCAATAATTCCATAATACCATCTACTATCAATCCATATCCAATTTTCTCTTTTTATCCTCAAAATTTATAGTTTTTTTCTAAACCAGAATCCAATTGTTAATGATGCTAAATTTGTTCACTTTTTAAAACAAATGACCACCAAATCTTTTTAAGAAAAAGTCCCTGTTATTTTTCCCACTTATTTTTCCCCTTTGCAATTCTTAGATAATCTATGCTATGGCCCTTTGCTACTTTTCAAATTTCTGTTTTCTGTAATCCTTCATCACTGGTGTTAGCACCCATTTCTGTCTGGCTGTCTCTCTCTCTCTCTCTCACACACACATGCGTACATATATAAAGGACTCATGGATTTTTTTTTGCTTAATCTTTTAAAATCAATGACAGAAATGATAGTAATAAAATACTAATGTTGTTTTTCAACTGTGTCAGATTTTACCTATAGGCACCCCTTTAGCTTGACTTCTTTGTTCTTCAGCATGTTTTCATGATAGTTCTTGAGTTCTTGCTTACTTTCTGACGTAAGGTGTCCCAATGTTACATAATATTCTTCTTTTACTGGTCTAGGAAGTAATCATTTCTTCAAAGAGCCCTTGCATTTTTCCTTTTTTGGGGGGAATTATCCTTAGAAGCTAATATGTTCTTCCTTCTGATTCACTAATACCATCATATTCCTACAGCTGCTTTTCCCCCCTTCACCTCTGGTTCTCTAAGGGATAGCTCCTGTTTCCGGGTGTTTCTCTCTTTTCCAGAAACGAGGCCTTTGCACCACTGCCACACTTTTCAAACTTCTTTTTTTCCCCCCGAAATCTTCAGGGCCAGGAGCCTGAGCTGCTGGTGTTAGGATTGCTTTCAGTATTTCCCACCTCAGCTAATACCTTTCTTTCCTTTTCCACACTATTCCAACCTGCCTCCCTGTTTTTGTGTGGGCACCAGAGTTAACATGGCTGGTCTCAGAAGCCCCACTTACATGAAAAATGACTTGTTTGTAAATCATTGTCTCCAAATTATCTGTAGTTGTGGGTTAGGGGTGGTTTTGCTTGCTCTTCTTGTCAGTCAACATTTTCTGTTTTTGTTATAATAATTTATGTGTTTGCTTGTTTGGATGTTTGAGATAGTCCAATTTGTGTGGATACTTTTCCTACAGGAAGTAAACATATCTATATCTAGCAATGTAGAGTTAGTTAAATATACCCATCTGCTTCTATGCTTTATTCCTTTACACCAATCTAGTGGCAAGTTCTGCCAATTGTTACAGTAGATTATCGAGTGCCTTTGTATGTGCTACTCAAGTTCCTCCTCTGTAGTCTTCTTTTCTTCAAAACTTACTTATTAATTCCTAAATGACTATTTTTTACCACATGGAATCTTAAATTATTTTATTGCATTTTATAAAGGAATTCTTATTGGGAATAAATTTAATGCATAGAATTATTTGTGAAAGCTGCAATATTCTGATAAATTGTATAATCTAAACAATTGTATGTCTCTTCCAGATTGTTTATATTTTCCATAAAATTTCAGTGTGATTTATGTGAATCACCTACCTTTCTTTTTCAATTTACTTATACATACTTACAGTTGTTGGTTATAACAAATGGGGTATTTTTCCCATTTCCATTTATAAACAAGTAAAGCATAATAATGGAAAACTATTAATTTTTATTTATTTACCTACTATTTAATTAACAAATTAACTTTTATTAAAATTTGTGGTAAAATCTTGTGTTTTCTTATGCAATTATAAGTTATTCTGTACAAATCTTTTATTATATTTTAGTACTCTTTATTTTACTTTCTTACTAACATAATTTAAATAATAGTGGTAAGGACATTCACATTTTGTTTTCTAAATCTTCAACAGTTTCAATATTTAATGTGTATAACTTTCATTTTTATATATTAACTGTACACATTTAACTGATACCTTATATTCCCATTTTATTTTGATTTTAATTATTATTGATTTACTAAAATGTACAAAATATATGTCTAGAATATATTGTTAAAATTGCATTGGTGTTTTCTTTCTTACTTTATGAATAAAATCATGTATTTAATTTATTTCCTAATTACAGAGCATGATTTCATTCTTTGAATAAACTATACCTGGTCATTGGATATTATTCTTTGAGTACACTGCTTTTGTGGGGTTTTTTGGGCTAATATTATATTTAGAGTTTTTCAACTATAGTTATAAATTAAATTGTCAAATTTTTGTTTTTGTGGTATTTTGTTAAGGTTATGCTTGTTTCTACTTTAATTTAGTATCTTCCTAAAATTTTCTATTGTCTTTATAATAGAAGCAGCACAGGAATTATTCTACTGAAGATTAGCTAAAATTCAATGGTAAATCATCTTCAATGGGACATTTAACAATACGTATTTCTTTATATTTCCTGATATTATTGATATTCTCACGTTTTCTACCTCTTCTTTAGTCCAAATTGACTATTTATATATTTTTTGTTTTAATCATCAATTTCCTCTAAAATTTTATACTCATTTCCATAATGTTATATATTATATGTAATATTCTTTATTATTTTCTTATTGTTTTACTTAACTTGTTGTTTTTTCTTTGTTTGTTTTTGTTTTTAACCAAGCTGACAAATGGTTTATCTAGTTTATTTGCCTTTTCAAAGAAGCATTTTGTTTATATTTATTCTTTTTATGTTTTCTCATTGTACATTTAAATAATTTTTTTCTTTGCTACTTTTTCACTTTTTTTACTTTAATGTTTTATGGTATACAATGTAATATTTTAATATATGATACATTGTGAAATGATTTCCACAATCAAGCTAATTAACAAATTCATGTCCTCTCATAGTTACAATTTTGTTTTTGTGATAAAAACATTTACTATTTCTTAGCAAATTTCAAGTAGACAATACAGTATTGTTAACTATAGTCATCATTCTGTACATAATGTACAGAATGATGTACATTAGATTCCCCAAAATTATTCATCCTGCATAATTGAAATTTTGTACCATTTGACCCATATTTCCCCATTTCTTCTCTGCTATAGCATTTGAATTAATTAAGTCTGTGGGTACATTTTTTAGCTTTGATTACATAGTTTCTTAAATTAAAAAATAATTTATCATTAGTCTTTTTTAACAATAAAATCATTTAAGGCCCTTAATTGTCCTCCAAATGAAGTTTTAACTCCATTGTGTAGTTTTGTCATGATATTCTCCTTTATTAAATAGAAAATAGTATGTGATTTTAGTTTATATTTACTTTTATATCCATGAGTAATTTTTCTACGTGTTAATTTTAAGTATTTTTATAAGATTGTGGTTGTATAATATTGTCTAAAATATCTTGAAATAGTTTTACAAGGCTGTTGAATGTTTTATCATATTATTAAAGCTTCTACACCTTTAGCAATATTTAGTCTTCTTGAAATGTCGAACCTAAAATAGGTAGATTAAACTTATCCACTCTAACTGTGATTTTAAAAAGTTACCATTATATTTTTTGGTGTTTAAAAAATACGTGGATAATAGGATTGTGTTCTAACATTCTCTTATGTACCATGTAATAGGTCATGCTGATGGATGCAAATAAAATTTTTTCAGAGTTTGAAAGTAACTAGAAATAAACAACCCATATACCTTCTTGAAGGAGATTACTCATGAAGTACACACAACAAACTGCAAACAAATTAAAGCAATGTCAAGAGTGAACATTTATTAAATGTAGATGGAATTATGATAACATGGCTGACTGAATAAATTGCTCCCACACAATAAAAAATATATTAATGCATACATTTACACACACATATATAAAGATTATGCACTTACTTTATGTTCACCTGTAGTCTGTTGTATTCAGAGGCTTATATATTATTCATGACATGCTTGGATAAATTAAATTTTTAAACAAATTATTTCTAATGCTTACTATATATATACACACACATAAATATATATGTTTGCACAATTTTTGGCTGCACATTACTTTAAAAATCCAAACTTCTACCTATACGAAAACATTTTCTAATTGTTTAAACCACTGAAATATTAGACAAATCATAGCGTATATGATTCAACATAGTAATGATGTCAATTATTCCCAAACTGACTTATAGGTTTAATGCAATTCCAACAAAAGATGGTTCAGGTTTTGTGAAGACATAGAGAAGCCTATTCTAAAACTTACATAGAATGACACAGACCCTAGAATAGCTACCAAACTGACTCAAAAAGAAAAGTAAAATGTGAACACACCTACAGAAAAAAAAATATATCAAATATAGATCAAAAACTTCCCAAGAAATGTGTAGAACCAGATGACTTCACTGGTAAATACTTCAAAACTTTTAAGAAGGAATCAACACCAATCTTCCTTAAGCTCTTGCAATGATCAGAAGGAAGGAAACACTTCCAAACTCATTCTATGAGGCTGGTATTACTATGACACCAAAGCCAAAGACACTAAAAGGAAAAAAACAACAGACCAATACCCCTCCTGGTTATAATGCAAAATCCTCAAGCGAATACTAAGAAAACAAATCCAGCAGCATATTAAATGGATTATACATCATGACCAACTGAAATTTATTCCAGGAAGGTGACATGATTCAACATAAGAAAATCAATCAATATATTATAATACAGTACAATAATTAAACCATTTAAGTGTTTTTTATAAGATTGTGATTGTATAATATGGTCTACTCAACATGATTATCTCAGTTGATCTAGAAAAATCATTTGTTAAAATTCAATATTCTCTCATTATAAATTAACTAAGAAAAGCAGAAATAAAAGCAAACTTCTCTAACATGATAAACATCATTTATTAAAAAAAAACCCACAGCTAACAAAGTACTCAGTAGTGAAAAACTGAAATCTTTCCCTGCAAGAAGAAACAAGACAGGAGTGACTGCTTTTGTCACTTCTATTTAACATTGCACTGGCAGTTCCAGCCAGAACAATTAGGCAAGAAAAAGAAATAAAAGGCATCCAAGTTGGAAGGGAAAAAGTAAAACTCTGTCCCCAGACGACATTATATAGAGAAAAATCCCAAAGAATCTATTAAAAAATTCTTAAGGCTAATAAATTAACTCAGAAACGTTGCAGGATACAAATTTAACATGCAAAAATCAGTTGTATTCCCATATACTAGCAAAGAAAACTCTGAGAAGAAAATATTAAAAAAAGATTTCATTTACAATAGTGTCAAAAATTAAATACTTAGGAAAAAATTTAAGCAAGGAGTTGCAAGACTTTAGTGTTGAAATTTCAAAACATTACTGAAAAGAATTAAACACTTAGGCTATAGACTGCATTGTATTCCTCCAAAATTTATATTTTTAAGCCCTATCCTCCAGTGTGATGATATTAGGAGCTGGGGTTTTTGAGAGATAAAAGTTTAGATGAGGTCATGAGGATGGGACCCTCATGATGGAATTAATGCTTCTCTATCTCTCTCTCTCCCCCACCTGCCCCGTATGAGGATTTAAAGAGAAGATGGTCATCGTAAGCCTGGAAGAGAGGCTTCACCAGAACTCAACTGCCCTGGCACCCTGATTTCAGACTTCTAGCCACCAGAACTGCAAGAAAATGAATTTTTGTACTTCTGGTCACCAAGTTTATGATGGTACTTTGTTATGGCATTCTATGCTGACTTAGACAACCTAAGTAAATGGAAAGATACTCTGTGTTCATGGGTTGGAGAATTCAATATTTTTAAGATGGTAGTGTTACTTAAAGTGATCTATAGATTTAATATAATCTCTATCAAAACTCCAATGATATAATTTTCAGGAATGGAAAGGTGATCCTAAATTTCACATGCAATTTCAAGGAATCCATATCAGCCAAAACAATCTTAGAAAAGAACAATGTAGGAAATCTCACACTTCCAGATTTCCAAACCTACTATAAATCTACAGTGTTCAAAACTGTTTGGTGCTGGCATATGATAGACATATAGTTTATTAGAATAAAATTGAGAGTCCAGAAATAAAGAAATGAAGTCCTTATATGTGGTGATATAAATAAGTCTCAAAAATATTAAGGGAAGTGAGATTATTGATTTGAGACCTGTCACCATTTATAGTGTAGATATTTAGAACCATCAATTTTCCTCTCCATAGTGCTTTAATATCACAAGTTTTGACATGTTATATTTTCATTTTCATTCAGTTAAAACTATTTCCTAATTTCCTCTTTAATTTATCCTTTGACATATGGTTTATTTAGACTTATCTTATTGAATTTCCAAATATTCAGAAAATTTTCAGACAACTTTCTGCTACTGATTTCAGCCATCTATTGTGATCAAGATCATACTGTGTGTTATTTGAATCATTTAAAGTCTACAAGATTTTTATTATAGCTAATATATTCTCTGTACTACTAAATGCTCCAAGTGCATTTCAAAATAATATGTATTCTGCTGTGGGTGGGTGGAGTGTTTTATAAATGTCAATTACATCAAGCTCATTAGTGGTGTTCAAATCCTGTATCATTATTGACATTTTGTATAGTTTTTTAATCAATTATTGTGAAAGAGATGCTGAAATGTCTTATATTAATTGTGGAATTGTCTACTTAATATCAAAATTCTATAAAGTTTTTCTTCAGGTATTCTGGAATTTTTTTTATTAGGTATAAAACACAGAAATGTTTTGTCCTCTGGATGACATGACCCATTTATCTGTATGAGATGCTATTCTTTATCCCTGGTAATATTCTTTCCTCCGAAATCTGTTTTTTCTGATTATATTAGCCATTTCAGCTTTCTTTTGATTAATGTTAGAATGGTATATCATTTTCAGCCATTTACTTTTAACCAGTGTCTTTATGTATATATTTGTTTTCTTGTAGGAAGCATAGAATTAGGCCTTGCTATGTTGTCAATCCTGACAATTCTGCCATTAAATAACAAGTTTGGCCATTCGTGTTAATTTTGATTATTGGTGTGGTTGGCCTTCAGTGACTATTTTGTAAGATTTTTCCTACCTGTTCCATTTTTTTTAAATTGTCTTCTTTTTCTGCCTTCTTTTGCCTTATTTTTTATGATTTTATTTTATCTTCTGTATTGGATTATTAACTGTCTCTTTATTTTTTTTCTTCTATTGTGTGTTTTATAGTTTGTAACATACATCTTTAACTTCAGGCAGTCTACCTTCAAGTAAATTTATACTGCTTTAGTTATAGTACAAGGATATTGTCCTAGAGTGGCTGCATTCCCTCACTCTCTGGCTTTCTGCTATTGATATTTACATTTCACTTCACTTATCTTTAGCCCACACAATACAACATTATTATTTTGCTTCAAAAGGTCAAATATCTTTTAAAGAGAGATTTTTAAAGTATGTATGAAGTATTTTATATTTATCCTTTTTTAAAACTACTTTCTTATCCATGTGTATACCATTTTTGGTGATCTTTATTACCTCATATAGGTGTAGATTTACATTTCTTATAATTTTTCTTCTATCTATAGAATCCCCTTAACATTTCCTATATTAGACTATAGAGCTGAATTATTTCAGCTTTTATATGTCTGAAAAGTCTTTATTTCCCCTTCGTTTCTGAAAATATGTTGCTGATTATGTAATTCTGGATAGATTTTTTTCCCCTCTGTCTTTTGTTGTTCTGTTATCTTCTGACTTGCATTGTTTCTGAAAAGATGTCTATTGTCATCTTGTATATAGTGTGTGTGTATGTGTGTGTGTGTGTGTGTGTGTGTGTGTGTACTCTGTCTATGTTTATTCCTTTCTCATTATGTTTCATGTAGTTTTCTTTTTATTTCTTGTGCTAGGGACATTTTTAACTTCTTGGATTTGTAGTTTTATCATTTCTGTGAAATTTGGGGTATCTTCAGGCATCCTGTCTTCCCATATATTTTCTGTTCCTGCCTCCCGTTGAGAAACTTCAATTAAACATATATTAATAACCATGAAGTTGTTTCTCAGCTTGCTATTGTTTCTGTCTTTTTTCTCTCCTTATTTTGTTTTAGATGCTTTATATTGTCATATTTTAAAGTTCAAAAATCTTTTCTTTTACAGTGTACAATGTTCTGACCACACCATCCAAGCATTGCAATTTTGTAAATCTTTGACATGATTTTCTTCTCTAGAAGAGAATTTTTGTAATTTCTTCCATATCTCTAATGAATATATTTAATCTTTCTTCTTAACCTTATGGATTATAGTTATAATTATGGTTTAATATAATTTTTATCTAATTCTATCATATGTTTAATTTTTGGGTGTATATGTATACATTATAATTTCTCCTAATATGCAATATGTTTTTCTTTTTTTATGCTTAGTAGTTATTGTTGGGTTATCAACACTGTGAGTTTACTATGTTGGCAGTAGGATATTTTTATATTACTATAAATTTCTTGAGCTTTGCTCTATGATGTGGTCAATTTACTTAAAAAATTGTTTGATACTTTGAGATGTGTGTGCTTTTAAATTTCCTTAGATGTGTCCAGAATTGCCAATCTGTTCCAATTTGGCACCATCCCCTATAAATTCTAGTGGCTTTGACTTCCCTATACATCCATTTCCAAATTCTCAGATCAACCAGACTGTTAGGAACCTGTCTTCAGTTAGTAAATTGAGTCAATATTAGGAATAACTTCATTTTATCTCCTTATCTAAGTGAACATTATCCTACTTGTTCCAATATCTAAAAATTATTCATATATATTATCTGAAGTATTATTAATTGTTCCAGGCAGGAAGTAAATCAGATTACCCCATTACCCCAACTTTCCTGAAAGCAGAGATCACTTGAAAAAGTCTTTGAAGTTCCACGTGAAGATCTGTGGGAAGAACATTCCAAATAGAAAAAACAATTAGTGAGAAGTTCAGAGCTGGATAGAGGATTTATGTTTGAAGAAGAAAAAAAGGAGGGTAACTGGGGCTGATAAGCAATCAACAAGCATGAGATGAAATGAGACAGGCAATGTGCCAAGAATATGCTAAGACATGTGGGTCAGCGTATTAGTAAAATTAAGTCCTAGCTTTCCTGTGAGTAAACTTTATACCACTTGTTACTGTCCAAAGAGATTGGATTAAATATTTTATAAGTTCTCTTATTTGTTATTTTTATGACTAGGCTATACATATCTTCCATATGCAGTCTGCTTGATAATGTTTCATATGTTACTATAAGTGTACCATAAATTATTGTTTCTTTCCTGATGGAAATTATGAAAATATAATTTATCAGAATTCTGGTTTTCATAGAGCACAAATTTCTAGCATTACTGTGAAAGGAATATCTTTATATACTTCTCCTAATTTATAAGAAACTTACTAGATAATTTTTCAAAATTTGACAATTTGAAGTATTTGCATAATAATTGTCCAATTGTCCAATAACCAATTGTCATTGACTGAATTGTGTCCTCCACATTTATAGGCTCAAGCCCTAACACCCATTGTGACAGTATTTGATAAGACCTTTAAGGAGGTAATTAAGGTTAAATGAGGTAATAAGAGTGGGCCCATAATCTAACAGGGATTGTGTCCTTATAAGAAGAGGAAGAGATACCAGAAGTGGGCATGCACAGAGGAAAGGCCATGCGAGGGTACAGCAGGAAGGGTTCTGTCTGCAAGCCGAGGAGAGACGCCTCAGGAGAAACGAAACCTACTAACACCTTGATTTTAGACTTCCTGCCTCTAGAAGTGTCAGAAATAAATTTCTATTGTTTAAGCCACCCAGTCATTGATATTTTATTATAGCAGCCCTTGCAGATCAATATACCAATAATGAGCTGTGAAGCCAAAAGCTTTCAAAAAATCTTTATAAAAGATCAAATTATGATCAACCTTGATAGTGAACAGTCTGAATTATTTCTATTATCTCTATAGAAAATGATAATATAATTTTTTCATATGAATATGAAGTTACAAAATGTAATAAAAAAGGACTACAGGCATGTATTAGGCAGTTAATTAAAATGTGTTATTTTTCTGGATTCTGTAATCCTTTTTATGTTTGCACTGCTTTTCAAAATGTGCAATCTTTGCTTTTTGTTCTCATGCTAAATGCTTACTTTCATATTTAAGTATGCATTTGTGATTTTGAATTATTTTCTTAAAGTAACCTCTTTAGATTGGGTAAACTTTGGGTTTTACATAACCTGGATCTACCCCTGCTAAAAAGTTCAGGCTTTGAAGCCAGAATGACCTGAATCTACATAACAACTTTAGCATTCACTGTCTTTAACTTGGGACACATTTCAAAGGAATTAAGGTTTTTATAACAATATCCACTGTGTGACATTCTTATGTTAATTAAATGGCATGAAAGACATAAAATGCAAAGGAGAATTTTCCTCCTTCCTTTGGTGCTTTATTTGGTAGGCACCAAAATACGGTACCCTAACGCCAACAAAAGTGTAACTATATTTTCTGTATACAATCACATATTGCTTAATGACAGGGATATATTCTGAGAAATGCTTTGTTAGGCAATATTGTCATTGTGTGAACATCATGGAGTGTACTTACACAAACCTTAATAGTATATCCTACTACACACCTAGGCTGTAGGGTGTAGCCTATTACTTCTAGGCTACAAACCTATATAGCATGTTACTGTACTAGATACTGTAGGCAATTGTAACACAATGGTAATTATTTGTATAGCTAAACATATGTAAACATAGAAAAGGTACAGTAAAAATATGGTTTAGAAGATAAAAAAAAGGTGCACCTATATAGGGCAACTCCATTATAATCATATGGAATTACTGCAATTGACTGAAGTATAGTTATGGGGTTAATGACTGACTATATATGCATTTAAGCTAAATAATATTTTATCATGAAAAAAACTGAACAATAAACATTTATTATTTGTAGTGGGTTTTGGTGCTCCTAATAAAGTTAGATTGCTACAGTTTAAATATATGTGTCCCTCCAAAATTCATATGTTGGAATTTAAACGTCAAGGTAATGGTATTAAGTGGTGGGGCCTTTAGGAGGTAGTTAGGTCATAAGGGCTCCACCCTCATAAGGGGATTAGTGCCCTTACAAAATTTCTCCAGGGAACTAGCTAGTCCCTTTTTTGCCCTTTCCCCCTTCTGTCTTCTACCATGTGAAGGCACAGCATTTGTCCCCTTCAGAGAATGCAGAAACAAAGTATCATCTTGGAAGTAGAGAGCAAATCCTCACCAGACTCTGAATCTGCTGGTGCCTTGATCTTGGATTTCCAATCCTTTAGAAATATGAGAGGCAGGGCATGGTGCTCACACCTGTAATCCTAGCACTCTGGGAGGCCAAGGTGGGAGGATCGTTTGAGGTCAGGCGTTTGAGGTTTCAGTGAGCTATGATGATGCCACTACACTCTACCCAGGACAACAGAGCAAGACTCTGTCTCAAAATAAAAAAAATAAAAATAAAATGAACTGTGAGAAATAAATTTCTATTATTTATAAATTACCCAATATATCATACTTATTTTGTTACAGCAACAGGAAAGAACTAAGATGTAGGCCCAGGGGAATTTTTTTAAAGGGAAAACATGAAGTTACTGGAATCCTAAGGAATAGCACCAAAGAGAAGGAAAGTATGAAACTGAAAAATCAAAAGTTTGGAAACTGATTACACACTTTTGTTCTGGGTTAGCTCAGTGTGAGACAGAAATTCGCCCCATCGTCTCCACCAACCTTAGTAAGTAAGAATGAATGCGAGAGTCTGCTTAACGTATACAGTATTGGGTCAATTTCTTCAGGTCAAAGTCCCCTTGTATGTGATTATAAGAAATTACTGATGATGCCTATGTCTGTGTATATTTGTTCATTCTCTCATTTAAACAGAAAGTCAATTCATACTATTCTTTCCTACTTACATAGAGACAAACTGTCTAGGTCCACGGTTTAGGTTTCTAGGAGTCAATGGCCGATCGATCTATAGCAAGTTTATCCACGCAATTGCTGTACCAAAGCCCCCTAACTATGTCATTTCCCGCACCTTCACTTTATTGCCTTTACTTCTGTTTAAGAAAATTTTCAGGTCCAAACATCTTGTGTAAACTTAACATTTGTTTTATTTCAATCTCTTTCACATTTCTGTCCACTGTAATTTTTTTCTTCTTCTCTCTTTTATGAGTTCACTCCCAGTTAACATCTGCTCTTATACTTTAGGCTATATTTTTAAAAAATGTTTTAGATAACATGGAAAGTATGAGAAGTATAAATGAAAATGGCTTTAAAAACCTCAAAAACTAGAGAAGAGAATAGAAGGAGATGTTTTAAAATTAAATGCAAACAGTGGTTCAGAGAGTATAAACAAAGGCATTTGGGAAGGGGACAGTGTCCAGCAACCAGAACTCAAAGTGGTACTAAAAGGTCAGTTCATGAAGTTTACAACCAGGTTAGCAAACATTCTCTCTCCTGGTCAGAGAAGTAAATAGAAAATTCACAGGAGACTTGATCAGTAAAGAAACAGTAAATACAATTGCTACTTGGAATACAAAAAAATGAGATTTCCACGAAAAGAGTTTTAAGTTTAAAAATCAGATGAAGGTCCCTGAGCTAGTTACACTAAAATTTCTGAAGAAATAAATATGCTCATAAAGTCTGAGATATTTTTGAAAAATCAAATCCTCTGCCACAATGAGGTGAAAGTTTTATTTCTTTTTTGCTCTTTACTAGCTGTGTGACCTGTTGAAAGTTAGGTAACCTTTCTGAGCCTCAGTTTCCCATAAATCAATAACTATATATCACTTACTAGGTCATCATGAATCTACATGATGAAATACATGAAAATTTCTGAGAACAGGGGAACACACATAATAAAACCTTCACAAATTTTAGTTTGCTCCCTAAGAGACGGGATTGTTAAATGAAGAGTCTGTTTTCATGGTTGATAAACCAGAAGAAAGCATTATCTGAGCATATATTTAGATTGTTATTTAGAAGGTGCACAAAATTATACATGACTTGTTCTAACAGGAAAGCAGGTTTCTGGTTCTTATATGCCTCAGGCTCTCCACAGCCAAAAAATAAGTTAGAGAAATGAATAAGTTTTGGGTAAGATCCAAGTACATACTTACTTGGGTAATTCAGAATAAAGGTAGTATTTGCCTGAACTCTTCTTTTTTCTTATGACAACTTGAATTATATTCAGTCAATTTTTCATTGTCAGCTCCAATAGGCTACAGAAATAACTCTGATGAATGAAATGTACCAATTGCTTACTTAGAACCTTTAGTTTTTATGAAATACTCGTAGCTCATCTTCCATGCAACTTTGTACCAGAGCTGATACTGAATAGCAACATTCCTATATAACAGATTATTTTCTTTCCTCTCTTTTGTACACTTGCAGTATGGTAGCAGGGGAGAAAACAAGAGTTCCTGGCATAATCTTAAATGGGACAATATGTCTCTGGATAAAGGGAACCATCTCTGGTAATGGAACTTAGTGGTCTTCCTGTTGATATTCAGCATCATCTAGAAAGAAATGCTCTATCCAGGTCAGACTGATGGCGAAAAACAGCTTTAGCTAGTGGGCGTGTCATGTAATTTACTTTTCTTTCCCTAAGAATTTACTGAATATTTTTTTAACAGCACTACCCTTGGCCATGAAGGGATATAAAAGATATACATTTTATATTCCAACCCTCAAGCGGTTGATGGTATCTTTGCATAGGTGAGGAAAACAGGAATAGAATAATGGGAAAACTACTGGACATCCATATTAAATAAAATCGTGAGTAAAATAACAGCAAACAAAAGGGGAAAATAACATATAGGAAATTTAGCATCCAAATTAGTCCTATAGACCAGAGGTTCTCAAACTTAAATAGGTATCAGAATTAACTGGAAGGCTTGGTGGGTTTCTGACTCAGTAAGTCTGGGTTGAGGCCCAAGAATGTGCGTGTCTAACATTCCCATGTAATATAACTGCTACAAAGGGGACCTCACTTTGCAAAGCACTACTATAGAACTAGAAAGCTATTTATAGATCATTCTGGTTAATTTCAGATAACTCTTGTGTCTTGAAAAGACTGAATGTTTTGACGCCCATCACACACACCTCCCCCCAAAAATATTAGAAATATTTAGTTGGATTGTTTTAAGTTTCTTTCACCTGTTAGAGATCCTCAGCTATTGCTCTCAGATAAATGTGGGGCCTTCCAATGCTCAGATTCTTTTCCTCAGCTTGGGTTTGTCCATGTTAACCTCAGGGCTTGATTTAACATGTTAAGATGAAAATAATTCAGATGTCCTGTGGCAAATATTATTTCTGTCTGCAACTTGCTCCTCTCATATTTACGGGCCTTTTCTGGTTCCCTGCCTTGTGGAGTTTCTAGATTATAATAAAACATATTTAAATAATTTTTTGAAAGTAGGATATTAATTATTACAAATATTAACTAAAATTACTGAAAAACATATTTTTCTTATTAAATCATGATTTTGCAATTATTCTACAAGAACTCTGTACTTCTACAGTACTTAGGGGAAAAATCACTAAACAGATTAAACTATTGTTTTTGTAGATTCTTCTAGAACTCTATCTTTCTTTCCCATTCTCTCTTTCTCTTGTTCATATAAGCACCATTTTTTAAAGAATGAGAGGACTTGCCTTTTATCTACAACCTGTTTTTATCGTGTAACAATCCATTATGAATCACTTTTATGTCAATAAAGATACATCTAAAACAAAATCTCATAAAATTTCAAAACTAATGATTTTTCAACAATGTTTACAATTTTTTTCCATAATTCCCTGATTTTAATTAATCAGTTCTCTAATTTAAAAGACTGGTTAGTTTTAAGCAAGTTCGCATGTTGTAGCCTTTGTTTTATTTTGGCTATAAGCGCATTTTGCCTATAAGTATTCTCCTTGTAATGGAGTTATGGTTGTACTTTCTATTCCTGAGAATATCTTATCCATTTTCCAGGTTCATCTGAGCAGAATTTGAATGCATAGAAAAACCTATCAATGAGGACATGTGTACGGTTAACTCCATGAAAAAATGAAGCTTATTTGATTAGATGTCTGAACATTTTCTGGGGGAGCTTGAGAATTCTATTCATTTATAAAGAGATAATTTCCTACTAATGAAGCATGGGATTAAAATGTGAATCAGTAAAAATTCAGTAGCTAATTATAATGTATTACAGTTGTGGGTACCTTAACTAGTGGGCTGACCTGTAACTAACAGAATTCTTACTGGAAGACAGGGAGAAAACAGAATTATTTCCAAAGCAGAGTCAGAAGAAAATACTTATCAAGTCAATGGGTAATAAATGGATGTATTAATTCACTTATAAACAGCATACTATCCATGTTAACTTCTTATTAATTAGGGGTTTTGGTGAGTCCCTTTTATTAACTTAGAAATGCTTTATAGAAGCCAGCTAATATTATTTTATTTAGTTCTTTTTTGAAAACTTTAAAAAGGAAATAATAAAACATGAAAGTTTTCCTCATTGATAAGTTTCTATCAGATTAATGATGAGGACATTCAGAATAGTCAGTGTTGAGTCATCAACAAAGCACACATTTAGTTGAAATACACATGGATCTACTGGGAGATGGGAATTCCTCAACCATTATACATTTGCTAAACACCACTTCAGTACTGAGCATTATTGTAGTGGAGAACTAAAAAGTGAATAGAAAATATCATTGAAATTTCAGAATGTATTTCAGTAGATAATATAAACAAAAATTGTTTACTACAGAAGTTGTTAAGATAATCAGCCTAAAAAGAGAAGAGTTTGGGATAAGGCAATCTTAGTTTATTTGTAGCATCAAGCTATCTTTCACAACCCATCTTGAGGTTTCATGAAAGTTTTCCTAGTTCAACTCCATCATCTCCTATAAATGCCACCTACAAAGAGTCTATTGATCCCTTCTCACCTCACCACATACATTTTATGCATTTCTATTATATTTCAGCACACTAAAGTTTATTATTAATGTTTCTTAAAAGTTTTCTGGGTTTTTGCTATTGTGTTATGAAGTCCATGTGAGTTTATTCTTCATTTTTTTCTAAAACTTGACACATATTTCATAAGTGTTTTGTTTGTTTTTTGTCTTTTTGCTATATTTTAGTCAATGAGTTAATACAAACTCCATGAGAAAGAGGAAATGATTTCTCTTGATCTCTGGTGAATTGAAAGCCCTTGGCATAAGAATGAAGGCTTGTGGTAGCCATTTGATACATGTGTTGAACAACTCAGTGAGTCCATGAATGAAAGACTGAGATGGTGCAGTATAATAAAATATTCTAACAGGACGATGAATAGAGAAAGATCAGTAAGAAAAAATAGAAAAGTCACGCAGGGAATAGAACTAAGCCAAAATATTGAAAGGATATCAGTGATGTAAAAGATAGAAAGAAAGCACTGTCAAGATAACTCTAATTTTGCAGCAACTCCTCAATAAGAAAAAAGTAATTGCAACCTTCAACTCCTCATCTGGTGTTCATGGGGTGGACACAGATAATGGTTTAGGTTTTCAACATATAAAGTCTTCAGTAAAAGTTAAATAAAGTGATTAGGATAGTCAAGGCTGGGGATTAGCTTAATTTCATTAGGACATATACAGCAAAGTTTAATAAAGGAAAATACTTTGGTAAATATGTTCCCGGTTAAGAAAAGAATGCTAAATATTTGACATTATAATAATTATATATATAAAATATATATACATAATTTTATATATAAATGTGCATAAATAACATGGATATATTAAGTAGCTTGATTTAATCATTCCACATTGTATTAAAAAATCATAACATCACTTTCTATCCCATAAATATGTAAAACTGTAGTTTGTCAACGTACAGTAAAAAAGTTTTAAAAAGAATGAGGATGGGAGTTCCTAATACACGTTTGATGTTGAATAAATACTTATAAGTAAACTAACAAATGAATGACCTCAGTGTGTGTGCAAATATTGTAAATATGATTATTTAAAATCATTCTGTCTTCCCGGAATGCTTAAAAAAGAGGGGAGGTTCCTGAGTGCCTCCCTCCTTTTCTCTCTCTTCTCTCCTTGTGGGGAGAAAAGGCGGTGCTGCTTTACACACGCAGCTGATGTGTGGGGCAGGCGTAAAAACTTCTCTGAGGATTTTAAACAAAGGAGAAGGAAGTAAGAGGAGATTTATGGCGCATAAGGAATAGAAGACGATTTGGGGAAGTGGTGCGGGAAAGGTGCCAAGAGACACGATTTAAGCCACTGGCAGGTAGGACCACTAAACTTAACAGGAGTTCAGTAAGAATGAATATTGATGGAACATTAGGAAAAGAAAAGCATTCTCCTCATCCTGTGCATTTCCTATAAATTTTTGAATTTCCTGTTATTCCATTCTGTTCATTCGAATTATTTCTGGAATATTTGGAATTACATGGAATTAAATGGAAAGTTTAGTGACCTGATTTTTCTTACAATTTTTCTCTCTAGATGGTAATTTAATGACCATGCCTTCACATACCACTTTTATGGGAACAATCCTAATTTGTATCCACACCTAAAAACACTCTTTTCAATTGAAAATTCATGTAGTCTGTGGAATATTTGAAATCTCCATTTCTATATACTACAAATACCTTAAAAAAATACATACCCTTACATATGCTTTGCAGAGACCCTGGCTGAAAAGTAGCATGAGTTAAATACAAATCACATGGCAGTTAGTGTGTTAACGTGTTTTTCCTGCAGACGACATGTAGTTGGGTCTTCTTTTTTGATCCACTAAGTCAATCACTGGCTTTTAATTGGTGCATTTAGACCACTGACATTTAAAATTATTATTGATATGGTTGGGTCAATATCCATCATATTTATTACTGTGTTCTCATTGTTGCCCTTGTTCTTGTTTCTATTTTTGGCTTCCAAGCTTTTCACGTCCTTTGATTTTAATTGAGTATTTCATTCCATTTTCTCGTTCTTGGCATATCAGTTATACTTGATTTTTTTCTTTGTTTTTTTGTTTGTTTGTTTGTTTTACATTTTTTAGTGCTTGTCCTAGAGTTTGCAGCAGACATTTACAACTAATTCAAGTCCACTTTCTTAATATAATACCACTTCACACTTAATGCAAGTATTTTATGGTAACATGTAATTCTCATTCCTCTCTCCTTTTTCTTGTGTCATTGTTGCCATTCACTTCATTTCAATTATACAAAAGCATATATAAATATAGACAGACGGATAAGCACACATAAACAAATATACTATTATTATTTGGAAAACAACTATCTGTCAGATCAACTAATAATAAAAATATGAGTTTTTATTTTACCCTCACTTATTCCTTTACATTGTTCTTCCTTTCTTTGTGTACATCTGAGTTTCTGGCCCACATTGTTTTCATTTAGTTTCTCTAAAAATTTCTCTTAAAACACTTCATTAAAAGCAACTCTACTAGCACCAAGTCTCTTCAATGATTATACGTTTCAGAAATTCTTTACTTCTTCTCCACTTTTAATGGATAATTTTGCAAGGTACAGAATTTTAGGTTGATGCTTTTTTTTCCTCTCAAAACTTTAAATATTTTACTCCACTTCTTTCTTGCTTTCATGGCTTCTGAGAAGAGGTTTGATGTAATTCTTATCTTTTTCCTCTATGGATAAGGTGTTTTTCCTTTGGCTTCTTTCAGGATGTCTTTTTATGTTTGATTTTCTGCACTTTATATATGATATACTTAGGTGAAGTGTTTTTTTGTTGTCTTGTTTTGTTTCGGTATTTTCCTGCTTGGTGTCCTCCAAGCTTCCTTGATCTTTGGTTTGGTGGCTGACATCAATTTGAGGAAAACTTTCAGTCATTATTTTCTCCAAATAATTCTTTTGTTCCTTTCTCTCTTTCTTCTCTTCTGGTTTTCCCATTACAGGTATATTGAATCTTTTGTGGTTTTCCCATAGTTCTTTTATATTTATATGTTTTTTTCTTCTATATTTTATGTCTTTCAAACATAAAAGATATTTACATGTAATATATTTTATATCCTCTGGGTTTTTTTCTTTCTTGCTTTTTTTTGATTTTCAGTTTTGGAAATGTCTATTTTTTTTTCAAAGTATTATGGGGGTACAAATGTTTTTGGTTACATGGATTGCTTTTGTAATGCTCAAGCTAGGATTAAAAGTGTGACTATCACCCAGATAGTGTTCATTGTACCTGTTAGGTAGATTATAACCCATCCCCCCTGGCCCCCACCTGCTTGATTTCCTTTGAGATTTACTTCACTCTATGCACATGTGTGCTCATCAGTTAGTTCCAATTTCATAGTGAGTACATGTGGTATTTGTTTTTCCATTCTTTAGATAATTCACTTAGGATAATGGTCTCCAGTTTCATCCAAATTGTTGCAAAAGGCATTAAGTCATCCTTCTTTGTGGCTGAGTACTATTCCATTGTATACATATACCACATTTTGTTACTCCAATCATGAATAGATGGGCATTTGGGGTGATTCCACATCTTTGCAATTGTGAAATGTGGTGTAATAAACATTTGAGTGCAGGTGTCTTTTGTATAAAATGTCTTCTTTTCCTTTGTGTAAATACCCAGTAGTAGGATTGCTGGATCAAATGGTAGTTCTACTTTTAGTTCTTTGAGGAATCTCTATACTGTTTTCCATAGAGGTTGTACTAATTTGTAGTCCCACAATAAAAGACTTGAATGTAAAGCATGAAACCATAAGAATTCAAGAAGAAAATGTTGGAAAAATTCTTCTAGATATCCATCTAGGCAAAGAATTTATGAAGAAGACCCCAATGGCAATCGCAGCAACAACAAAATAAATAAATGGGAATGGATTAAACTAAAAATCTTCAGCACAGCCAAGGAAATAATTAACAAAGCATATAGGCAGCCTACAGAATGGGAGAAAATATTCTCAAGTTATACATCCAATAAAGGACTAATAATCAGAATCTACAAAGAACTCAAGCAAATCAGCAAGAAAAAAATCAAATAACCTCATTAAAAAGTGCACAAAAGGCATGAACAGAAGTTTCTCAAAAGAAGATAGGCTAATGGCCAATAAGCATATGAAAAAATGCTCAGTGTCACTAATCATCAGGGACATGCAAATCAAAACCACAAGGAGATATCACCTAACCCCAGTCAGAATGGTTTTTATTGAAAAGCCCAAAAACAATAGATGCTGGCATGGATGCAGAGAGAAAAGAACACTTATACACTGTTGGTGGAAGTATCTATTACAATATCCTTAATCTCACAGATTCTTTTCTCAACCTTGTCCACTCTACTGATGAGCGTTATCAAAGGTAGTCTTCATTTCTGGTACGGTGCTTTTGATCTCTAGCTTTGCTTTATTATTCTTTCTTAGAATTTCCTTATCTCTGCTTGCATTTCCCATCTGTACTGTCGTGCTATCAATTTTATACTTTACAGTCCATAGCAGATTAATCATAGTTGTTTTAAATTCCCATTCTGATAATTACAGCACCTTTGCCATATCTGAGTCTTGGTTCTGATGCTCTCTCTGTCTCTTCAAACTGTTCTTTGCCATTTAATATGTCTTATAAATGTTTCCTTGATACACATACGTGATGTACTAGGTTAAAAAGAAACTTATGTAAGTAAACTGTTAGTAAAGGGGTGGTAAGGTATAGGGGCAGGGGTAGTATTCTATAATCCCATAGGTCTTGGTATGTTAGCATGCCTGCATCTCTGGACTGTAAGCTTCAAAAGTAATTTTCACTCCTCCAGCCCCATCCTCATAGGTGGGATGGGATAAGACTGGGCTGGAGTTGGGTATTTTCCTTCCCCCCAGTTCAGTTAGACTGTGATAATACTCCAGCAGAATAAGCTCTGGCTAAATTGTTTCTTCTGTGAGCAAACCCTGTTAAGAGAACAGAAAGCTCTGGAGTATTTCAAAATAATTATTTTTCCCCTCCCCCTTGCTGGAAGGAGGAGGGGATTTTTTTTCTGATATTCAATATGAGAACCTGGTCGAGCTCCTTGAGGTAAAACTCACCAAAGTGTGAAGTTCCCTATGACTGGGTACCCCTGGAGTTTTGGGTGCTTGGACTTGGCTGCATTGAGCTTTCAGCAATTCATCAGTTACAGTTCAGGTTTCCCTTCCCTGGCACTGGTTCCCATGGAGGTTTCTGCTCTTGTGTTTCTCCTCTGGTAAGTTGTGATTTTCTGTATCCACCTCTCTGTTGTTCCAATTTGGCGGGGGGGAAGCAATTTTTCCTATCACTTCACTTCTCTTATAGATCTAAGAAGACTTGATTTTTCAGTTTGTTCAGATTTTTACTCATTGGGATGGACTGGTGACTTCTAAGTTCCTTACATGCCAAACTGGAAACAAGAAGTCCTAAGTTAGCTTTTAAAATGTAAATATTATCATGCCATTTCCTCCACTTAACACATTTCAACGGTTTTCAATTTCTGGAGAATGAAATACAAACTATTTAGCATGACATGTTATACCCCTTCTTGCCTCTCCAGGCTTTTACACATCTCTGCCTAAAGCCTTACAAGCCAGGCACTCAAAAATCTTTCCAGTTATCAGAATTCACCTTGATTTTCTCACCTTTTTGCTTTTACCTGTTTTCTGTTGGCGCAGTCCCAATGGGTCAAATTGGAGTAGTGTGGAGTGAATGCCAATCACTTTTAAATCTAGGATTCTTGGAGAAATATGCAAAGAGCAATGAAAAGGAGCCCGAAATTTCAAAATCAGATTAGATTTTTAAAAAAGAGAGAGGCAGAAAACATAATTGCAATCATTTTTAAAAGATCATAAATTTATTGAATATTGTTCTGGAGGGAGGTTGATGAATATTAAACTGTCATTTATTTTGCAGACATGGAAACTGAGTTTCAGAGAACCTACACAGTTTTAATAAACAACTAAGTAATTAGAAATAAAATCAAGAAGAAAACTCAATTATTTTTACTCTCTAACATGCTTTCTTCTAAATTACTGTCCTTTTACATGTAGGACAAGGGTAGCTTTTCATTTTTTAGATGGTGAAGTTACCCCCAAAGAGTAAAGCATAAAATGGTGTAATCCTGTCCATCCCAGTGAATTTAATGACAACTATTTCTTGTACAGCAGATCTCGCACTGCTGCCATGGTTCTATTAATATCCACCCAAGCCCTAGTTATCCTTCAAGGGCTGCCTCAAAATTCCTCCATTAAATGTTTTCTAATCAATGCAAAATATGTATTTTTCCCTTCTGAAATTATGTGCTTCTGCTGTGATGGCGTTTGAGATTTTCTACTATCTGATAGCTCTTGATAATTGTCTACTTGCTAGAGTATACAAAATAGTATTTACCAAACAGTTGTAATAATTTCAGTTTCCACTTTGTGACAGATCACACTGACTTTGGAAATGCATATATCTAGTAAATGAAATTAAATGATATTAATCCAAAGGAGCTTTGGAGAATAGTTACACTTGGGTTTATTAGTTAGAATGAGGCATTGCCCACAAGATTTCCTCATTAGCCATAAGACATAATGGACTTTAGCCTAAGGCCAAAATAGAAAAATGGAAATTAAATATAATTCTGGATTTCAGACTCTATATAATCTGCTGAGGACCCATCTGAATAAAACTGCATTTGTGCTTAGTATGCCATTAAGTACAGATATATACAGCAAAATATAATGTATTAACAAGTTTGCAACTTATGGAATTTAAGCATATGAGACTCAAATGATGAAAGTAAAATAGGATCCAACCTATACTATGTTATTTGTGTAGTACAGACTTTTAAAAATTATTAATACTTAGAGTTAAAGAAGTTAGATTATTGGCATTTGGAGTGGGCAGAGATGAAACTTACCTGGCTGTAGTAAGATTTTGTCAATTGTTCTCAACTTTAAGTGAGGAAGTAGTGGGTTTCAATTGTATTCAGGGCAAATTTTGTTCAACATATCTCCTTCTTTACTCCAAAGATGACTAAGTCCTAGAACAGGCAGTTAATAGGTCTACCAAAGACTAAAATTAAAAATGTTAACAAGGATGAATTGTCTAGGATCTGGGACTATTGATGTTTTTACTCATCTTGTGGAAGTGACTTAGACCATATCTAATGCAATCCCTTCTTACCCGATGACACTGTAAATAATTTTGCATATTAATTAATTAAAATTCTATTAAATGTATAACTAATAACATGTTAGTGTGGGAGATATTACTGGAACTTTCCACTAAAGAAAAATAAAAGGAAAAATGTGTATAGGGGATCTAGAAAGTGAAGAAACATTTCTTTACATTATAGAGAGCAACTACAAAGTATGATGCAGTGAGTATAGAATTATGTTTAAGTCCTAACTCCACTATTTACAAGCCAAAAACTATTTTTAAATTTACTTAGAGTTTTAGAGCTCTATTCCTTCTTATATAAAATGGAAATAGTGATAATAACCATTTATACTTTTTCATAGAATCATAAAAAATATCAATGAGATAAGGCTATAAAAGTATTTTATATATCAGAAAATTTTGTTAACAAATTTTTATAAGTATTAAATTAAGTAAAAATTAATTTAAATAAATCATATAGAAACCAATTATATTTTGTTTATTGCCACATACCCAGTATCCTTCACTGTGCCAGACATATAGTAGACGTTAAACAAAAACGTGTTAAACACATTGGAAACATGTGACTATATTCCTATAGTGAAACTTATGATAAATAGTCCAAATTCATGAAGAAATCTAAATAGTGTGTTCATGCAAGTTCACTAATGAACTATTTTTAGTCAAAACAAAATTATAATTTTCCAAAAGCCTTCTTCCAGCTAGTACTTCACCTTTTTTTTAGACATTAGGGAATGTTCGATCCTTGCATGTGAACGAAATGCCTACACAGTCAGAAAGAATTTTTCTGATGTTTACAAATATAGGAGGACAATAAGGCTTACAAAATTTTTTCCATGGAATTTCCATTTTTTATAAATGTTTTGAACTTGCTACTTTGGTTTGAAAAGTTTAGCTGTACTTTGTGAGTTCATTATCTACATATGCTTTCATTTGTCTTGTCACAAGACAAGCCTCTACTTAGAAGGAATACAGAGACAGTGCTACAGAATTTATTTTGTGATCAACCAAGGAGATACCAAAATTCACTAAAAATTGAACGCATCGTCCTATTTTCTTAGAACATGTAAAAAAAAATCCAGATGTGTTGTTGATGTTGTCAGGCCATTCTTTTCCTTGCACATCAAGTTTCCTCGATTGTGCTTTATTGGCTTCTGTGACAGAAAGGTGGAGAACTGGACATTTACATATGCTTCTCCTATGAAGATGGTTTGAAATGCAGCCAATTAGGCAACACCAGAGATACTGCCAACAGCAATATATAATCTTGCTTTTGTTGACTCTATCATTAGCACTTAACCTATTGCCTTGGTGAGGAAGGATAAATGGAAGACATTACATTATTATTTTTGTAGTTCTGAGAATCTCTTTAATATATATATTCATATAATTTTTGTTTAAACCAATTTTTCATTCGGTTTTATAGTTCTTGAACAAGAATGCAAATGTAATTGCCCAATGAAGAAAAATATGCGTATTTATAGTAATATATTTAAATGACAAAACAAAAATTAATATCACGGATAAATATATGTGAGGAGAATGAGTGGGGAGTCACAGTATTTTTGTTGGATGAAGAGAATTAAATGGTTAAGGGGAAAAATAGTGGCCTAATTATTAAGATTTCTAAAAGCTCTCTGTCTGGCTAGACATCCATTCATTCCAGAAAAGAGGTATATCATTCATCTTCAACAAATTTGCATTGCCACATCTTTCCAAAGAGCTAAGCTCCCAGCTGTAGAGGTTGAGCCCTCCCAGCATGTGTCACTTGGTCATTATTGAAAAGTTGAGTGAAATAGTCCTGTCCATTTTTAGAATCATTATTCCTTATACTTAGACATGATCATTTTTCTTTCCCAGTGAGATAGTGTCTGACCATTTGACTCATTCCAGTGTGACTCCAGGGCAGATTGATGCAGGAGTTTTAAACTCCAAATGGTTAAGCTTCTTAGATTTAAGGCAAATACTCTACTGTCAGATTTATGGAACTGGAGATCTTTAAGGATGTGATAACAAAGAGAGAACTCTCCACAAAATCAAAAAGGAAATCCTTAAGTCACCTTTGTCATTCCCATTTGAATCACAGTGAAACCCTTTCATTCTCTCAAAAATGTACAAAAATGCATTTGTTTGAAATCTCAGGTCCCAACTTCACAAGCCTCTTTGATACAATGGTTTTTGTTCAAAATCAGTTTTTAAAAAGTACTGTCTATGTAAAATAATCCAGGGCAATTCTAAATCCTTTAAATTTTACAAATGAGCAATTATATCTATTTGATATGGATATATATATATATATGTTTGTGTGTTTGTGTACATAAAAAAAAACCATATGATCAAAATAATTTATTGGTTATACTGGGATAAATATGTAGTGTTCTTCTTATAGAACCTATAGTACAAAAAGAGAACATTTATTATCCAAACAAGAAAGAGAAAAAAGAGATGAAACAAAAAACATTCAGAATTTGTTATTTTCTCATATTTTCTGATGATAAGAGTATTGAAAATATTCAGCTAAAATTTTGACTGTTATATTATTTTGCGTATGTGTGTGTTTTCCTTTTTCCAGTTTTGAGTTACCCCAAAAAAGTTTGGTAAACATGTACTAAACCACTACAACAATCTCTAAACTGCAAAAAATGTGTGTGTGGGCGGGGTGGGGGGAGTTGTGCTTACAATCTGCTAACTTAATTTCTGGGTTATTTTGGTCAAACAAGCTGCTAACCTGTATTCTTCCACTGTTCCACCCTACTCTGAGACCACCTCGAGACCTTTTTGTTTTTTTGATACCTTCCCTAAACCAGAAAGAAGTAGGTTATGCCCGTTATTCTCTCCCTGGCAGTTCTAAGGGAGTTATTTTCACCAGTCACTTCTCCAGGGAAGACTATACCTTCAGTGTTGAGTCTCAAGATTTCACATAGAAACTATAGATTTTTGGTAGGACTGAAGTCAGTTTTGTAAAAGGACCCTTTCTCCTCTTAGTCCAATTTCAGATGACAACAGTTGTTGGGAGCTGAGAGTGACTTTAAACTCAGCCAGTCGCTGAAAACCAGTAGGTTTTCTAGCACGATATTCAAGCACAGTGCACTTTGCTGCAGAAGAGCCAGTCAGGCTCCTTTTTTTCCAAACACAAATACTGGGATATCCAAGCCCAAAAGCAGCAAGGTGACAGCCTGGAGCTCTCTTCTGGTGACTAGTGACTGTGGGAACTGGTATGAGGTCCTGTCCTGAGCTAGGTATTAGGTCATTAAATATGAAAAGTTCGATTTTGAATCAAAAGTTTAGTTTAGTATAACTCAAACAAGAAGCAGTACAATTAACCCAAGTGTATGCACCTAAAATATCAACACAGTTTTGCCATCTTAACAGTAGTTTGTTTACGCCAGCAGCGAAGAAGCCTGGAGAGTGATTGGCGATGAGATCAAAAAAGGCGTTTTTCACAGCTTGTTGAGAATTGAATACTTTTTCTTGTGAGAAGTGGTCCAAAGTCTGGAAGAAGTGGTAGTCAGTTGGTGCAAGGTCTGGTGAAGATGGTGGATGACAGAGAGTTTCTAAATCCAGACTCTAGTTTGAGCAGCGTTGTTTGTGTGAAATGTGGTTGAATATTGTCTTATAAGATGATTGGGCTATATCTATTGACCAATCTCAGCTGTATAATCTCAAGCATCCTCATCATTTCATCCAGTTGGTTGTAGTAGACATCTGCCACAATAGATTGACTAGGTTTTATGAAGCTGTAGTGGATGATACCAGCGCTGGGCCACCAAACAGGCACCATTAGCTTTTTTTGATGAATATTTGGTTTTAGACTGTTTCAGCACTTTATCTTTGTCCAGTCATTGTGCTGAATGCTTGTGATTATCAAAAAGAATCTATTTTTTATCACATGTAACAATACGGTGTAGAAATGGTTCGCCTTTTTGTCATGACAGCAAAGAAAGGCAAGCTTCGAGACGATTTTTCTTTTGACATTTGTTTAATTTATGTAGTACCCATCTATCCAGCTTGTTTACCATGTCAATTTGTTTTAAATGGTCTAATATTGTTGGAATAGTAACATCAAACCTTGTTGTTAATTTATGCATAGGTTGAGATGAATTCACTTCCAACACAGTTTTTAGTTTTTCATTATCCACCTTGGTCTCAGGTCACCCACATGGCTCATTTTTAAGATTAAAATTACCAGAATGGAACTTTTTAAACCATCAACATACTGCGTGTTCGTTAGCCACATCCTTTCCAGACAATTTGTTGATATTTTGAGCTATCTGTGTTGTATTGGTTTTACAATGGAACTCACATTTGAAAATAATGTGAATTTTTGACTTATCTATGGTTGTACAAAAATTCTTCTAAAAAGCTTTGAAAGATAATCACAAGTCAAACAGACATTTGAAAGAATGAGGATGTACCTTTACAATAAAAAGAAAGCAAGAAGTGTCAAAGTGAAATGTCACAGATACTAACTGTCAAATTTAGTACTTAAGGAAATTGCACATTTCATACTTAATAACCTAACTTTCCCTGATTAGGTCCATGAGCTTTGTCATGCCTGATTTCCTTGTACAAATGGCCTGGAAAACGTAGGAGAAGTGTATGTTAAGAGGACAGTGGAAAGAATCCCTGAAAAGGGGAAACATTTAAAGGTCATCATCCTTCTTTTTTTTTTCCAATGTACACATTTCCTAGTAACTCTTCTTTTAACACCTCCCCAGACCCACCCCCTGTGTGCACGTATAGGCCATTTCCTCTCATGGTGGAACCTGCTTAAATAGATTATAACCTCCACCATAGGAAAGCTTTCCCTTGCAATTTGGAGCCTGCTTCTACATCTTACACAGCACTGCTGGACCATTATGAAAAAGAGGAAACAGTATTTTCTCTATTCTTTACCCAGAGACCATCGCATTTTATTGCGATTTCAAAGAAAGTCTTGTCAATGCAGCTGGGGAAATAAATGAACAAAGTGAACCAGCCATTCTTTACTTATTGACTAAACATGTAATCGGTTCTTTGTTTTGCAGAAGCAGTCACTGGTTTTGATTCTCGAAATTTCCCTACAAAAGAGAAAACATCAAACAGTTCTTCTGGTTTCATAGTTGTATAATTAAGGAATCTCCAATGTAACATACAAATTAGCAATTTCCTTCTCACACATTTTTTACCTGATTATTGAGCCTGAATATGAATTTGTACTATTTAAATAGTAGGTTTAAAAGCTCAAGAATTATTTTAAGTAAAATCATATTAGTGATTTAATTATAAAAACATGCAAAAAATCTATAAATTTTTGTAGAAAATAGTCTATGAAACTTAAAAAATATTAAAAGTTTTAAAATGTCATTGTTCTCAATAGAGACAGAAATCAGCCTGCATATTTTAAGGAATTTATTTAAATTCCTTAAATTTATTAAATTTAGGTATTTTTTAATCCATCTCTTTTTTTGTTAGTATCCAAGAGCCCCTGAGCATTACTTTGATACTTATCTCATTCCAGTAGGGGATTAATAACATAATAAGATAATAATAAGAATGGATTATTATGGTCTTATTTGTTCTTTATATCATCCTGTGTAATGTGCCTCTCCCTGATAGAAATGGTCTTATTAGGGGAAAGAAAAATGAAAAAAAATGTATATCTTTATGTGTGTGTGCATATATATGCATACATACATATGTGTACATATATGTATATATAATACATATACATATATTTAATAGCTTAATTCATTAATTTTTCTCTCAACCCAGGTTTAGGAAATGTTTATGTGTACTTGTAAAAAAACTTAAATACGATAAAATAACCAAAGTTACAAGTGAAAATAAAAAGTATAAACTGTTCTTAGTGAGAATAATTTCAACTATTCCCCATTCAGTATGACACTGGCTATGGGTTTGTCATATATGGCTTTTATAATTTTGAGATGTTCCTTCTATGTCTAGTTTGTTGAGGGTTTTTATCATGAAAGGGTGCTGAATTTTGTGGAATGCTTTTTTTCTGCATCTATTGAGATGACCATATGATCTTTGTTTTTGCCTATGTTTATGTGATGAATCACACTTATTGATTTATGTATGTTGAACCATCCTTGCATCCTTGAAATGAAGCCCATTTGGTCATGGTGGATAATTTTTTTGAAGTGCCATTAAATTTGGTTTGCTTGTATTTTATTGAGGATTTTTGTATCTATATTCATGATGAGCACACTTGTATAAAACAAAGTCAATCACAAAGAAAATCAAGCAGAAGGGAGAAGGCAGGAGGGGATGGGTGGAAACATAACTAACAGATACAATGAACACTATTTGGGTGATGGGCACACTTTTAACCCTGACTTGAACATTACAAAAGTGATCCATGTAACCAAAAACATTTGTACCCCCATAATACTTTGAAATTATATACACACACACACACACACACACACACACACAGAAGGGTAGTATGAGAATTGAGGCTGAGAAATATAAGTTTTAAAATTGATTACCACAGACCCTTCCTCCATGTTGGTGTGTCTATTCCTCATCACTGACAAAGTGTGCATATAGGAACATGTATATGACCAGACTCATTCATTTTCTTTATGTTTTAACTCCTCATAGGAATGCTTTTTACCTATAAACTTTGAAGTGCTATTTATTTTCACAACAAACTTTCAATATTGCAGGCATTTTATCACATAAAAGTCTGCCTTCATTGTAAGACTTCATTGTTGAGACGTCCCTAGCTTTATACCATGAACAGTAATTACTTGCATTGTCAGAGTAAACTACCAATCTCATATACCTGCTGTCAGGTACTAATATTTAGTGGGTTTTTTTGCTGGTGAGGAAACAGAGACTACTGAGATAATATGCTCATAGGAATTTGAGATTTAGATTACTGACCTATGTATTTTATTGGGGATAGACTACACAATTGTTTCAAACTATTCTAGTAATCAGTGAGAGAGTCTACTGCACCATTCACAGGGGCCATAAGACTTGAAATTTAAAAACTAAGAAGATAAATAAAGAAACAAAAAGACTAAACATAAGTGAATAATGAACTAGCAGAATGTGGCCACTTAAAGACACAAACTATAATCAGAAAGTTTTCAAGCCTTACTACCACTAATTGCTAATTTTAATATTGGAACTGTAGGGAAGACAAAAAAAAAATGTTTCTTCTGACCTCTTATTCCAGTGTCCGGGGTCTACAAATTAAATTGGCAACAGACAAATTAATAGGAGAAAATATTGATATATATACATACAGGGAGCCAACAAAAGAAGTGGCTGGACTGTTAAATGGTTAAACTTAGAGGTTTATATAACTAATTTAGTAGAAGAAAGGAATGATGGAGAAATGACTTCTTTTTTTTGAAAAGATAAATAGATTTTTTTAGGATAAGAAACAGAAGATAAGAAAATTTGTGATAATGTTTGTCTGTACAGGTATTAGTGGTCTTTCCATCTTCTTAAAGGCCATAAAATTCCCTTGAGAAGGAATTTGTAATACATTTATTCTTGTTCTTCCTCCTGGGAAGTAGACCCACCATGAATAGGGAATTTATGGCAGCCTTATTTCCCAAAACTTGCTTGCAATTGACTATATGTTTATGTCCCCTCCAATATGCATATGTTGAAAACATAATCACCATTGTTATGACATCAGGAGGTGGAGCTTTTATTAGTTGATTAGATTGTGAGAGTGGAGCCCTCATGAATGGGTTTAATGCTCTTATTAAAAAGGTTCCAGATAGCTGCCTTCTCTCTTCCATCTTGTGAGGACACAGATAGAAAGTGCAACCTATAGACCACAGAGCAGGCCCTCACCAGACACTCAATATGCTGGCACCTTGATCTTGTACTTTCTATCTTCTAGACTGCGCAAAATAAATTTTCTATTGTTTATAAGACACCAACTCTGTGGTATTTTGTTATAGCATCCTGAATGGACTAAGACACTCTTGCTTTTAGTCAGACAAGAAAAGCTTCTAGCAGGCTTCTTTCTGCTCAAATGTCTTCAGTGTAAAATAGCCTCATACCAACTCTGAGGTTTCAAGTGGATTTCCAAAGAATTGCTTCTAAGCTTTGTCTCATCATGTTTAAGTGAGTATACTGATATCACCTACCTTGTGAGATAATTCTTGTAAGCAACTTATCATTAATCTAAGATTCCAAACTTGTTCAATAAATGTGAAATACTATTATTTCTAAGGGTTAGATGAAACTTTTTCTTTAAGGGGACTAATAAGCATACCTTGTGTGCTGTAATTAGCAACCAAAGTAGTTTCCTTATAGTAGATATGATGATGAGTTTCATAACGGTATTTTATGTTTTTACCCTTGATATAGTCTGATGGCTTCTCATCAAAGTGGATACTTTTACCATACTTAGTAATTTGCATAAAGAATGTTATTGTGGTGTTTTCTTTAAGTGAACTTTATAAGAAAAGGATTAATCAAGACTTAAGAGCTTGGCACCTCCCCCTTCTGTCTCACCTCCTCTTTCACCATGTTATCTCTGGACTTGCCAGCTCCCTTTCCCCTTCTACCATGAGTCCATGCTTCCTGAGGCCCTCATCACAAGTAGATGTTGGCACAATGCTTCTTGTACAGCCTGTAGAACCATGAGTGAAATAAACTTTTTTTCTTTATAAATTAGGAAAAAGACTTTATGAAGTATTATACATATATATAAATATATATATAAATTATCCTCATATATAGACTCCATCTTTATTTAGTTAGATGATACATCTCACCTCTATAGTCCATTCTGCCCAGGTAAAAAGAAAATGACTTTCATTCCCTTTTCTGATAAAAACAATAATGACATCTTTTATGTACCTAAATTATTTTAATTTCTTAAATTTCTTGAAAATATTTCACATTCCTTAACCCATTTGAGTCTTCTAACATGTGGGGTTATGATTAGTTAGGGTAGTTTCTCTCAAAATTACTATGTCCCAAACTGAACTTATAATGGTCTCTTTCTGATCTTACTTAATTTTCCCATTTGGTAATATTACCATCTTTCACTCAGTCACTCCAACTAGAACTCCTGGCACAGGTTCTTGATTCATTTTTCTCTCTAATTCCCTAAATCCAATCACATAATAAGTTTCACTACTTTAATTCCTATTTATGTTTGTTGTCTCTATATTTCTGTGAGTATATATAAAGTGTACACCCTATTCCCTATCTCAACTACCTGAACCAAGTTTAGGTGATAAAACTCTTGCTAAGATGATCACAATAGCATCTTAACTGTTAATGCTACATATCCAAAAACTATCAGAATATTGTATCTAAAATAAAAATCTAACAATGTCATCACTAGCCTATTGCCCTTCAATAGTTTAACATTTCTACGAAATGAACTTTGAACTCAATTTGAAATAAAGCCCTCAGTTTTTCTCTGCTTATTCCTCCAGTCTCATTGCCCCATGGCTTGTTAATCTTTCTTTTTTTTTTTTAATGAATATTGAACATCAAATATGTTTTAGGCATTCATTATTCTTGGTATTTAAAGTCTCTCCCTCTCTCTCTCTGTCTCTCTTTCATGATGTTTGTTAAATAAGTTAATGAATTTCCAGGCAGAATTCTTAATATTTATACATCACAAAGAACAAAAAAGTATTTGGATAAGGAATAGCAATTTCTTAAACATTTTAGCCCCAAAATAGAAAAATTAGCAGACCAGGTAGTTTTATGAGTGAGTATTGATAACTTGTATCCTATAAAAATGTTTCAGAGGTAGGAAAAAGAGAGAAAATTATCTAATTTAATTTATCATCCTAGGCTAACTGTGATAAATATCACACAACTGCATAAGGATGTTAATGGAAATAACACTTTTTCATTCTCATCTGCAAATGCAAATATTTTTAATGAAATATTTTAAAAATATTTTGAAAGGTCTTTAAAATTAAGCAATTAACTTTAAAAAATATATAATGTCCTCATGGGTTTTATCCCAGGATTCTAAGATGATTCTGTATTCAAAATGTGTTACTGAGGCCTATATTGCTGTCTTCTATTGATGAGTATGTCCAAAATTTCCCTGGATAGCCAACGCAGTAACACAAGAACATCCGAAACACAGAGGATTCGCCATGCAGAAAACATAAGAAAATATTTAGACCATTTATTTGGATAGATAAGAGAATTTGGCAAGACTCTGTGGGATAGATTGATAGATAAATAGAAAAAAGTATACAGTGATTATAGACAACCTATGCTTGCATTGAAATTTGATGTCTTGTTGATATGGAATGAGATCTAAGAGATGATCACTATTTGTTTAACAACTGGCACTGAGCCATAAACAAAGAAGGAATTAATTTCTTATCTTTTACTTCACACAAAAATTAAATTATCATTCTGGCTGATAAATTATTTAACTAAGAAAAGCAAGAATTTTAAATATCCAGAATAAATGTTAGATAGTATATTTATGGTTTTGGTTTAGCAAGACAGGAAGAACACAAAGCATAAAAAAATAATTTTTCTTTACTAAAATTAAAATTTATATTCCACAAAACATATAGAAAACACAGTGAAAATTTAAACTAAGTAATGGCATACAATACTTGTAACTCCTAAGTACTAATAACAAAGAGAAACTGCCAAAATAAACAAGGAGGTAACCAAATCATGGATAATATGCCAAAAAATATATGAAAAATGCTCATTTTCACTTGCAATCAAGAAAGCACAATTCAAAATCAAATTAAAACAGCATTTTATGTTATCAAAGTTAAATAATGGAAAAACTTTGAGAATAATAACTGATAGAAAATATGTGATGGAGCAAGAACCCTCATATCCTGTTATTGGGAGAATACATTGGTACAAACACTTTGTCTTATCAATATTAGCTAAGGTAGAAAATGTATATGTCCTTTGAGCCAGCAATTCCTCTCCCAAATATACAACTAAAGTTTGTGTGTCTGGAATGTCCTGTTTAAAATATTCGTGTGGCATGGTTTTCATAACAAAAGAAAGACTAATTAATAAGATTACATAGTACATGAATATGTGTAGTGTATTCTATCAGTAGGTGTATATATGTGATCTATTCTTACATGGAAATTCTATACATTCTGCTACATGGATTAACTATTAACATAAGTTATCTCAAAACTGTTATATTAATAAAAATTTTAAAAGTTGCTGAAAATATAAGTAAATATAAGTCTCTATCATCATTTAAAAGATTTCAAAATTATGAAAATAATACTATGCATATTTAATAATACATAAATTTGTGTTATTTTTGTAAATTTTTAAAATGTTGTACTGTGCTTTTTATGAATGCTCAAAAGAATGCTTGGCTTCTAGAAGGCACTCAACAAATATTTGTTTGAATAAATAAATGATGACAGATTGAATAATATACAACCAATGTAAGATATGGCTAATTCTGGGGGAAAATGGGGTTAGGTAATAATATGATGAAAAGGTGCCTGGCAGGCCTTTCCTCCTAATCTGTATTTGTGTTTATGTACACACACACACACACACACAAACACACTGTATACTCTGAAACATTAATATGAAAGTACTTGCTATCTAGTTTGAAATACTTTGACATCTCAAATACTTGTTTGTAATTTTTGAAATATATATTTGAAACAATGCACAATAAAAATATAATTGTACAAGCAAACAGATAAATATTTTAAAAATAAAAAAAATAAGAGGCAAGTAGATTTTACCATTCTATAAAAGGCTAGGATATTTCTTAAATTAAAAAGGGCTGCCTTGAAAAGTAGTGCATTTTTTTAATAGAGACTAGATGAGGTACTCATATAAAATAGAATTTATTTCTTGGGTGGAAGGTAAAAGAATGTATATCTATATCCTTTTCTAATGATATGATTTGATAGCTCATTTTTAATATACATCTCATTTATTCTTTCTATGTGCAATGCTCTAAGCAAAGTATTATATTGAGAATTAATTAATACAAGCCAAGTATTTTCCTTAAAAGTAGATTTATTTTTTCTATACAAGAAGGAAAATTGGATAAGACAAAATATTTAAAGTAAAAATACCTTTATATATATTTGCGTGTGTGTGTGTGTGTGTTTTCTCTCTGTTAAAACCTTTCCTAAAACAGTGAGAATCCAGTCAGTACATACCTGGCTCATTCAATAATCCCTCTTTAGTTCAAGCAGAATCATAACAGTACGTTTTTGGCAAAAAAAAAAATATTCAACTTCTTAAGTATTACTTTTAAATCTTCAACAGCAATAAAAACATTTCAAATCATTATACTGTATATTCTATTTCATATTGAAAGCCTTTTCTTTATTTAGTAGTGTATTTAACTTTAGACATCAACAAATTCCTTCTTCATTTTTGAATATAATCATAGTATCTATTTTTCCATTCACTTATAACTTAGATTATAAAAAATAAATGGGTTTGTTTGCATCTCAGAGCAAATTGTAATCAAAACAAATTACATGATCAGAGCTTTTAAAAAAATTGTAATTAATGCCATAGAAGTACTTGATACTGACATTTAAGTACTTCAGCAGGTTAATAATTCACTCAATGTATTAACAACAGCATAGTAAGCACTGGGAGTTCAGAATACAAATAGACATCTATGTTAGTTTACAGGCGAGCATACATATAAAAAGCAATAGTTAAATCAATTGTTAGTGCAGAAATTCATTAAGAATTCAGAAATCAAAGAAATCAGTTTAATTGATAGAGTAATAAGCAAAAAGGTATAAAATAAAGTGACTAAAAAATTCTAAAACAGAAAAAGTAGATTGCGCATTTCTCTCGAGGGCCTTTCTTGATTTTAGTTGTACACCTTATTTAAATATAGTATCTTTACAAGTCTGTTAAAATACCATTTCTCTATACAATGTCCACTGGTAGTAAATGGTATTTTAGTTAATCATACAATAGATGTAAAGTTTATTTCTATAGACACTGATTGAACACTTATTGGGCATCATTCCATGTGCCAGGAAAGACAATGAGATCAATCCTAATCATTAATACTTACAGATATTTGATGTTATGATAAAGACAGATATTTTAAAAGATTATTTTAATGCAATGTTGTAGAAGACATAAGACTTTATACACAGGATGCTTTATAAATATTGAGGAGAAAAACTTACTCCAGATAAGAAACATAGGGTCCTTTTATGGTTGATTTAAATGATTTTCCTCTCACAAACTCATGTTGCAATTTAATTGCCATTGTAACAATATCAAGATTTGGAACCATGACATAATCATTAGGTCAGGAAGGCTATGCTCTCATAAATGGATTAATGCTTTTATCATGGGAGTGGGTTCCTTATAAAAGAATGAGTTCCGCTCCTTTCTGTCTTTCTCTCTTTTTCTCTTGCTCTTTCTTTGCCCTCTGCCATGTAATGATGCAGTGAGAAGCCCCTTGCAAAATGCTGGCCCCTCAGTCTTGGATTTTCCAGCCTCCAGAACCATGAGCCAATAAATTTCTGTTAATTATAAATTACTCAGCGTGTGGTATTTTGTTACAGCAGCACAAAACAGATTAAGACAGGTCCCAATGGGGTAAACTTTCCTTGACAAGATTTTAACAGACCCTAAGAGCTTGAAAATAGTGGAATATTAGTTAACTTCCTTATTCCTATTATCCAGTGAGCCGAAAACTTAGGCAGAGTTTTGTTTTCTTCTTCTAACATGTATAAATTCCTTGCCTATAGGTTTCTCTCCTCCAAAAAGAAAGTCTTTTCAAACAAATTTTCTACATCTTATTTATTGTTTTAATACATTAACCAAGCCACAGATACTTTTGCCTATCAGAGGCCCTTTACTACACTCAGATTCATGAATAAATATATATTTTTAATATTTCTATGTTGCTTCATTCAAATGGTGCACTTTCTCATTAATTCATAACATATTTAATTATTCTGCCAGCAAATCTTTTCTAACCCATTTCATCCTCTTTCCTGCTAAGATCTAGTCGGATACCTCAGCAATTTACATTTATGATATGAAGCTATCACTTCATCAGTGTTTTATATATGTTTTGGAATGAGCAAAATGGCAAAGCAGATTTAGGAATAATAGTTAATTCACTAATTTGTATGGTAACATATAGTACCCATTGCCATTTGCCTGTGGGATATTGATTTTCAAGTGTATGAAAAGCAAAAACATGCAGATGTAATGTTCCACACGTAGAAATCTGTCTTTATTTCAAATTTCCCTTTGCTTTTCTAAGTCCAGATACAAATGTTCAGAATGTACGTGAAGTTTGAAAAATAATATTTATCATTTATTTTATTTTAAACACATAAAACAAGATAAATATAATTAAAGGATTAGCAAAGTTTTAATTATCATTTTTAAAGGGGTTGGTGATAATGAATTTTCCATTATTTAATATTTCATTGAAAGGTCTAATTAAAATAATTTATAAACTTCAATTAGTTTCCAAGAACACAAGAATCATGCAGTTCCTAACAACAACAAAGTAAAATTGGATGGGTAAAAAGCAAGAAACCATGATGAGGAAAGTCTAAAGATCCATTCTAACCAACACGGAGTATATACTCTGCCATAACAAAATACCACAGACTGTGTGGTTTAAACAACAGGAATTTATTTATTCACAGTTCTGAAGGCGAGAGTCCAAGATCAAAGTACCAGCAGGGTTGATGGCTTGTGAGGCCTTTCTTCTTGGGTTGCAGTTGGCAACCTTCTTGCTGTGTCTTCACATGGGCTTTTCTCTGTATTTCTGCAGGAAGAGAGAAATCTGTGTTGTCTTTTCCTCTTCTTAGAAGGACACCAGTCATATTAGATTAAGAAACCATCCTTAAGAACACATTTAACCTTAATTACCTCTCTTAAAACTCTATGTCAAAAATCAGCCACATTGGGTTTAAGCCTTCAACATATCAATTTAATTAGGAACACAAGTCAGTCCATAAGAAGGAGGTTTTGATATGCAATAGTCTTGAATATTTAAATTTTAGAATGGCTCGCATTATAATTTTAAACACAAACTTAAAATGTTACAGATTGCAGTAGCGAAAATCCATCTACACATTAATGCGTTCTATGTGCCTCACTATTCTTAATGTATTCACTGATGCAATAGCCCATTAGCAAGAAACCACTACTCTTCTATTGCCCTCTAAAGGGTTGCAAGCATGGCCTCTATTTAGAGGAGCCAAGAAAAATAAATTAATAGATTATGGATCTAATGAGAATATGACTAGACCTCTTTGAACAACCAGTTTTCTTAATATGTCTGCCTTGAGAAATTGTTGCACTGTAGTGTACCCTAGAAACTATAAGTCCAATTCCAAAAGTATCAATAACTGTAATGGATGAGTAACATATTTATCTAGTACTTCTTTTATTCATGTACATCTTCCAGTGAATACAAATTCTGTTCAGTCAATGAAACTGAAGTCAGCTCCTTCCTTCCCCATCCCTTGAATAATCTCTGTGAGGACCATATGAACCAGAAACAGACCATCCTCTTTATACTCCTTGTCCCTTATAAGTAATATATTCCTGTGTCAGGACTAATCAATTCCACTCTCTTCTTGAGATTTAAGATGTGATTAAATACTGTCAGCTGAGCTTGCTTATGCATCTGTGTTTAGCTAGCAGGTCAGCTGACTACTAGATAATCTAATGTGGCCTTGTTCATAGGTCTGGTGGTTGGCAGGCTGACAGCTGGGGCAGTAGGGGCCACTGGGTCACCATATGTCTCTCCTCATCCAGCAGGCTAGAGCAGGCTTATTAGCAATGCAGCACAGGGGTTTTAAGAATGTCAAAGAGGACAAGTCCCAATGTGCAAGCACCTTTTAAAAGTCTCAACTTAAATTGTATTGGCTGTTGCCCATTAGCCATATCAAATCACATGCCAAACCCTACACTAGTATGGGAAATAGTTGCCCAAGGTGTAAACAAAAAGAGGCAGGAGCAACATGGGACATTATCGCAATTGTATACCAGGGCAGGGAAGACCTGGAATCACTTCGATCGAAGCATTTTGTCTAGAATAGAGGATGCATGTCTGGGAAAACTTGGAAATAAGTCTGGGGCTAGATACAGAAACTAGATGGTAAAACATTGCAATAAGAAATGTAAAGTTTATAAACGGGGAGCAGCAAAGCTAGAAGGAGCACAGTCCACAAGGGTGCCATTACTTCTGATTTCTAACTGCAAGTTTAGGGGTTCCTAAAATTATCCTGAGTTTCACTAATTTGTTAGAACAACTCACAGAACACAGTAAAAGCTGTTCCCTGGTCATGTAGTGGTTTGGGGAAAAAAAGCTGTTATGCCCACAGTTATGGTTTATTATATTAAAAGATACAAATTTAAATCAGCCAAGGGAAATAATGCTTACAGCAGAGTCCACAAAATTTCCAGCTTTGGAACATCCAGTTGTTCTCTCCCTGTGGAGTTGTAGACAGCAGTACCCTCCCATCAAGGATGTGTGGCTGTAACAGATTATTGCCAATCAGATGTTGACTTAAAATCATAAGTGCTATAAATTTAGAAAGGAGAACTTTATTTCCCATGATTGGTTACAACCTGCAGGCTGGGAAATGGAGCCTCTGGTTGAGAGCAAAAGCAGGCACTTCACTGGAGGGAAGGTGGTACAGGAGTTTTATGATAAATGGATCAGCCGAAACACACATTCAATAAGTTATAGGAGGAACTATGAATATTCATGAAGGGAGTCATGCACATGTATTATAAGTAAATATGTATGTTACATACATCCCATGGTCACATGCAGTAAAATTAGGTTCTATGCATCACAAGTTTAATTCTTGACTATACGTACTATACATCTTCTGAAGAATAGTGTGTAGCAATTGATTGAAGGGACCGTAACCAAAGGTATTATAAATCCTTCCAGGATTTATTAGGCAGCAGTATATAAGATGAACATACGTGGTTTATATTTGGAATATGTTTTTAAATCTGTGAAAATGTGATGGGAAAAAATAAGTATGGAGCTGGGAATCCTAACACAGGCTGTTATCTCATCTCCCTATCAAGAAGATTTTAAAACAATAGAAAACATGATAAACAATGAAAACACAATTGTACAGGAAATTATTTTTGAGCTGCAACAGTAAAAATTACATTAATTGAAAACTTTGCATAGAAATACAAAATTGTAGGAATATAAGAACAAAGAGAATTAAAGAAAATTCTGAATTTGATTTCTTAGAGAAATTTACTACAACAAAGTAAATCAAACTGCTCCCTCCAGTCACTGTCCTGCATTTTGGTCATGATATGCTTCGGAAGACACACATCTATCAAATACCACAAGCCTAGAATACCCTTTTGTCAGCCATTCCAGGAGCTCTTGGAACTCCATCACCATCCAATGGGAAGGTTACTGGGAGTTCCTTCGAGATGGAAAAACTGGCATTTGATTCCCTGATTTTATGATTTCTTAGCTACTAGACTTGCATACCTACAACTTGTGCTAATAAAGTAAGGGAAATGAAAATCAAGGAGAAGTATTTTGTGGGGGAATAACCAGGCTGATGGATGAGCTCCCACTGAATCTTCAGCTCCAAATGAGCATGGAATATAGATTACACATGCATATATATGTGTCTGATATTTGACTATGGAAGATATAAGTGTTTCGAGTCTGTAATATTTCAAGACACCCACAATCTGCAGGAAAAAGGGGATCACAGAAAGGTAAATCTGTTTTCATGTCATCAACTGAGGATGTGTGTGATGGTTAATTATATATGACAACTTCACAAAAGCCACATTGTTTCTGACTGTGCTTGTGAGGGTGTTTCCAGATGAGATTATCATTTGAATCAGTGCACTTAGTAAAGTAGTCGATTGCCCTCCACAGCATAGGTGGGCATCATCCAATCATTTGAGGGCATAAATAGAGCAAAAGGCAGAGGAAGAAGAAATTTGCCCTGTATTTCTGCATCACTGCTTGAGTCGAAACATCTCATCTCCTGTTCTCCTTCCCCTGGACTGGGATTTATACCATTGGCTTCCCTGGTTCTCAGGCATTCAGACTCAGACTGAATTATACCAGCAGCTTCCCTGGGTATCCAGCTTGCAGACAGAAGGTTGTGGGACTTAGCCTCCATAATGAACAATTCTCTAATTCTCTCTCTCTACATATATGGAGAGATGAGAGAGGAGATTTTATATATATATATAAAATATATGTATTATATTATATACATATATACATAAGATATATGTATTATATTATATATAAGATATATGTATTATATTATATATAAGATATATGTATTTTATATATATGTAATATATGTATTATATTTTTTACATATATATAAAAAAAAAAGAAAGCAAGAGAGTCTTATTGCACTGTTTCTCTGGAGAACCCAATATAATCTTCTAGACAAATTTCAGAATGTTGGTACCCAGGAGCAAGTCTTTTGTCTGTGTACCGTGTTTAGACCCGTGATCTATACACATTGAGATCATAGATAATAAACTTGAACTGCACTGCAGGTGAGCTGCAGACTGATCCAGACAGGGAAGGGGTCTATGTTTTGCCACCCTCCTCAAGTTCTTCCAATATTAGGAAGCTATAATAAACAGAGAGAGGCAGTGTGGATGTCACAACAACCTTCCTTCCATATTCCCTGCAGAGCTCTAACATGCACTGAGAGGAAGTAGGAAAAGAAATTTAAGGTTAAAAATAAACAGGGCTGTAAAAAAGAGTCTGTTGTAGTAACTGAAAAGTATGGATATTTATAAGAGGGCAGCCAGAGTAGAAAATAGGGCTTCAATGGGAAGATTATTTTAGATTATCCAAATGGCCCTGCAGTTGCTTTTAGCCAAAAGGATACAAAATTTCCCACTTAGAAGGAAATCTATTAGACTAGATAGGCTAATTAGACAAAAGATCTATTGTACATCATGGTGACTATAGTTAATAACAATATATTGCATATTTGAAAATTGCTGCGAGAGTAAATTTAAAGTTTTCTTACCACAAAAAAATAGGTATGTGAGGTAATGTTAATTAGCTTGATTTAGCCATTCCACAATATATACATATATAAAATATCATGTAGTATAACATAAATACATATAATTTTTATTTGACAATTATAAAAAGGAAATTGCCAAATGGTGCTGAATGCTATATACCTATCCTTAGAAAAGGGACGCAGAGGGAGACTTGACCCACAGACAAAGAGGAGGAGGAAGAAATGGGAGCAATACCGCCACAAATCAAGAATTGCTAGCAGCTACTAGTTGCTGGAAGAAAGACTGGATTCTCCCCTAGAGTCTCCAGAGGGGGCACAGCACTGCAGGCAGCTTGATTTCCGCTCAGTGAAACTGATGTTGGACTTCCGGCCTCCAGAACTGTAAGAGAATAAATTTCTCTTTTCTTAAACCACCAAGTTATTGGTAATTTGTTATAGCAACCCTAGGAAAATAATACGAAGAATCATTGGAAAAAAAGCGTATCCTGTGTTTATTGTAGGCCTTAAGAGAAAAGACTGAGGTACCTTGAGGAAGATGAATTCTGCCTCTACACAGCCTTTGGACTCAAGAGTGCAACATCATTTCTTCTCTGGGTTTCCTGCCTGCTGACTTACCCTATAGATTTTGGACATTCCAGACTCCACAATTGCATGAGCAATTCCTTAAAAAAATCCCCCCGCCTCCCTCTCTACACACACATACACACACACACACACACACACACACACTCGTCATTTGCTCTGTTTCTCTAGAGAACCCTAACATAGTAAATAATGATTTTAAGGCAATCACTCTGAAAATAAAGTATAAATTATTGTATTATGGTGGACAAAATAACAGTCCCCAAAAGATGTTCATGTTGTACTCCCTAAAACATGTGAATATGGCAAAAGGGTATTTGCAGATGTGATTAAGATTTCTTAGTCCGTCTAGTTTTGCTATAAAAGAATATATGAGGCAGGATAATTTATTGAAAAAAGAGTTTTATTTGGCTCATAATTCTGGTACTAGAAAGTTCAAGATTGGGCAGCTGCTTCTGGTGAGGGCTTCAGGCTGCTTCAACTCGTGGTGGAAGGTACAAGGGAAGCAGGCATGTGCAAAGAGATCACATGGAGAGAAAGGACGCAAGAGAGACTGAGGAGGCCAGGCCCTTTTTTAACATCCTGGTCCAGAGGTAACTAACTGGAGAGAACTCACTCACCCCTATGGGAGTGCATTAATCTATTCATGAGGAATTTACCCCCACGACCCAGACACCTCCCACTAGACCCCACCTCCACAAGAAAATGGGGACCTTGGTCCAACAACTACAAGGAAATAAGCAGAAAATGTATTGTTCCCTAGTGCCTTCAGAAGAAAGCACAAACCCACAGACACCTTTATTTTAGCCTGTTTACATACCTCTCCAACTTGTGGCCCATGTAGTTGTAAGTGAAAAAACAAACAAAAGTGTATTATTTTAAGCCATTAAATGTGAGGTAATTTATTGTGGCAGCAAGTGAAAACCTAATAAAGGTGTCAACATTGGAATTTATGCTTTCTTCATCTTAGAAGTCAATTCTCTAAAATTAAATATAAGTATTGAGGTTCATAGATATTCATAAGTGATAAAACTGGAGACTTTCCAAAACTCCTCATTCATATACAGCAAAACATCATATTACTTTCCACATTCAAACATTTAGAAAATATCTTGCTGGTAGGTGTTGACTTCAAAATTGGTAGAGAATATTAAAGAGAAGTTGTGATGAAGACGCTGGGCAGTTTTCTAGGTTCTGTCTCCCCCACTACTCTCCATATCAGCCAGATTGCACTACCCCATCTCCTGGACTAGAACCAAACCCTGATAAGTCTTCTAACCAATGGTGTAAACCCATTCATTTGTCCCTGTGATCATTTCATGGATGGCATGAATCAAGACTTTATGTGATCTCTCTGTACATTCCTCCATCAAAAGAGATTGGTTCACTGTTGGACCCAATTGGTAACATTTATCTTGATGTTCAGGATTTGTATTTGATGGTTGGAATAAAGAGAAATTCTTTCTTCTTCTGAGTGGTTTAATACAAAATGTGTGGACTGGAGCAGTTGAAATCATTTCACTGCCATAGGAAGAACCATGTAAGTGTGAAACATTCTTAAGCACAAAGGCAGCATCAGATGATACAGCAAAATAGAGTCAAAGCACAGAGCTAATAAAGCAATACAAAAACAAAAATTCTAGAGCATAAATGATACTTTGAAATTAAAATTCTCTTTATTATTTAAACTAGTTTCACTTTTTTTTCTAATATTACCTGTATTTCTAAAAGAAAGCAATTTAACCTTATTTTCAGGAAAATTAGATATTTCACGGTTTGGAACATTAAGGTCACTCTTCAACAGCTGGACTTACACACAATAAATTTACAAATGCCAAGTTTTTATTGTAGAATGGCAGTCATAGGAATAATTAAGAAAATGGCAAAAGCAGTTAATTCTAGTAATTGAAAGGCTACCCATCTGTATTGTTCTATGCTTCTCCTCAGGCACCATTTCATCCAGGAAATGTCCCTGATTCTTTAGGCTAGGCCCCACTCCACTCCTGTGCTTCCTTTGTACCTGGTGTGCATTTATACTGTACAGTTTAATGTGAATTGGAAGTCTCTATTGATGTATTCTTCTCTTGCATTTGAATAAACTGAACTACATTAGGACACCAAGCACCTATTAGTGTCTTACACATAGAAAATGTTTAACATATATTGGTTGAATTGAACTAGCATGAAAAAGTGAGTATGACCCACTTTTTACTTGCTGTGTTGGGCTAATCCCCTCATGTATAGGCCTTTAAGAAAAAAATCTATAAAGCATTTTACCAGTCCCTTAAGCTTGCCTTGGCTCTCCAGAGATAGAGAGACCCTAAGAAATTTATCTAGGATTCTAAAGCAGCTGTATTCACGTTGAACATTCAACCATTAATTGAAACTTGGTTGAATTCAGCCAGATCATTTGTAATGTTAGGAAGAGACCTCAAAGTTACCATTCCTCATTATTACATACACTGCTTATGTAGGGGAAACCCTGTAAGGCCACTTCTGTTTCTGTTTTACTGTTCAAAAGAATCCAGAGCTGTAGAGATTTCATACTAAAGAATTATATAAGGGGACTAGGAAGTTGTATCTGAAGTGGCCCAAAGAATGGTTAGAGATCAAGTTTAAATTTTAAAAATATATAAAATATCTTTCTGAATTTTTTTAAAAGAAAATTTCAAATTATATATAATATTTATATATAATATTTTTATACTTCTTTGTATACTCATTTTAGTTTTATAACCTTTCTTAGAGCTGTTTTGTAACAGAAGATTAAACTATTATATCCTATTTTGTTTATGCTGGGGAATTGCATTTGCATTGAGCTTATTTACAAATTTTATAAAGTTCAATAACCTGTATAACTAATACATTAATGATTATTTCCATTAATATTTAACTTTATTTCTAATTGTGAAAGTAAAACTTGAAAGCAAAAGAAAACCCAGTCACTGGGTTAAATATTTTGAGTTCATGTTTGACAGAAGAGAAGAGAACATCCCCAAACATTAATTCATTTAGCTTTATTTACCTTAGTTATGCTTCTATAACTATTCTAATATTTACAACTTTCTTAACTAAATATCTCCATGTTTAAACAAAGGATGGTATTATGAAACAGCTCATTTGCTATGGCTAATCCATGGGTTCTGTGTCAATTGAGAAGCATTAACCTAATAATTTCAAGTTTAGGCTTACCAATGCTTTTTTTTTCTATAGAATCTTCTTAGGTTAAAAGATTTAGAAAAGTAAGCAAACGATATGAAAATTTAGATATCAAATTATTACATTGGAATTGACAATATTTTTTAATGGTTCAGACTTTTTAAAATGAATAAATAGGACATTCCAGGTAAAAGAGAGGCCTTTGTTTTTCCTATCAGTCCACTTCCTCTCTGCTATAGTTTAGACAGTTTGTCGCCACCAAAACTCATGATGAAATATAGTCCCCTATATGGCGGTGGTGGGAGATGGGGCCTAGTGGGAGGTGTTTGAACCATGAATGACTTGGTGCCCTTCTCACAGTAGTGAGTGAGTTCTTGCTTTACTGAGACTTGATTAGTTCTCACAGGAATGGATCAGTTCCTGCTAGAAGGAGTTGTTACTGCCTGAGATTTTCCTCTTCTCATGTGTTCACTTCCCCTTTGATCTTCTCCTGGTGGAGAAGCCCTCACCAGAAGCCAGGGCCATGCTCTTGAACTTCCCAGCCTGCAGAACTGTGAGCTAAAAACAATTCTTTTCTTTATAAATTACTAAATCTAGGGTATACTGTTATAGCAATACAAAACAGACTAAGACACCCTCTTTCAATATCTGGCTCTATCTTCATAAATTTATTTTTTTAATGTCTTTTAAATTTTTAAAATGTTTATGCTTGCATAAACAATATATGCCATTACATTTTATGCCTTAGAAAATTACATCTAAGCTCTTTTACTGTAACTTGTTTTTTTTTTTTAACTCAACATTGTGTTTTGGAGATCTATCCACATTTAATACATATAAATTAAATTTGATAATTTTGAAAGCTGTGTTGTAATATATGGTGCAAATAGAATTAAAAATAATTATCTATAACCATACTGGTGGTCATTTCTTCCCAATGGTTTACTATGAATATCTTTATGTTTATGTTCTGGTATGCTTATGCAATACTTTTTTCTAGTATATTCCTAAAATAGAATGTCTATCATAGGGTTTTATGGGTTGAATTTTGTTCCCCCAAAATTCATATGCTGAATTCCCAACCCCCAGTACCTCAGAATGTGACCATGTTTGGATGTAGGGTCTTCACAGAGGTAATTCAGTGAAGATGAGGTCATCCTAATCCAATATGACTGGATTCCTTATAAAAAGGGGAAATTTGACTGATATGTGCATATAGAAAAAACACCACATGAAAATGAAGACAGAAACAGGATGATGTTTCCACAAGTCATGGAATATCAAAGATTGCCAGCAAACAACCAGAAGATAGGGAAGGTATGGAACAGATTCTTTCTCATACCCTTTGGAAGGAATCAATCCTGCTGACATTTTGATCTCTAACTTCTAGTCTCCAGAACTGTAAGTCAATAAATTTCTGTTGTTTAAGCCACCCAAATTGTGTTTTATTATGGAAGCCCTAGAAAACTAATCCATAGGGGATGTGCATTTTTCAACTTTACTAGGCACTATCAGATATCCTTTAAATCAATTTCATTTCTACCAGCACTGCCTATTTTTTTTTCAATGTCTGTTTGGGGCAACTTAACTTACCAAAGAAATCGCCAGGTCAAGAAGCTCTCATCTGATACAGATTCTTAATAGCAGGGTTATTAAAGAAAGGATGTTTCTCTCTTTCTTGCCCCTTCTCTTTAGTACTACACACACCAAAGAGTTAGGAGAATCATTTTTTATACTCTTCATCATGGTTACTGTCTTTCACATCCCCAAGGCAGAATTCTGGTGACATTTTTCTCTATTATCCACAATTAATAATAATAAGTAATATTTATTAAATCACTGTTATGTTAGCACTTCTTAAAACACATCACATAAATTTAATTTTGAAAGCTCTTATATAAGATAGTTTCTACTGCTTCTAGTTTACAGTTGAGAAAGCTCAGATTCAGAAAATATTAATTTATGTCCAAAGTCATACAAAAAGAAAGAAGTAGGATATGAGTCCAGTTTTTCTGTACATCAAAGGCAAAGCTCTTGACCGTCACTCTGTGGTCCCTCAGTATATGTGGTAGGCAGGTTACTGCGCCTGCAAAGATGTCCTGCCTTAATCTCCAGAACATATGAATATGTTAGATTACACGATGAATCAAGAATTAAGATGGCAGATACAGTTAAGTTTATTAATCATCTCACCTTAAAATAGAGAGATTCTTCTAGATTATTTGGGTGGGCCAATTGTAATTACAAGGATTTTTAAAAGTGAAAAGAGGAGGCAGAAGAAGAGTCAAGGAGATGTAACCATGGCAGAAAGTCACAGTCCAGCACAACATTACTAGCTTTTGAAGAAAGAGGAAAGGGATCCCAAGCCATAGAATGAGGATGACCTTGAAGCTGGAAAAGGTGTGGAAACAGATTCTGCAAGAGCCTCCAGAAAGAGACATAGCCCTGCTGTCACCTTGATTTTAGTTCAGTGAGACCTCTGACCAACAGAGCTGTAAAATAATAAAGTATGTTGTTTATAAGGCATTCAATTTTTAATTATTTGTTACAGCATCAATAGGAAACTAATATGGTGCTCAGTGCTGTGTTCTTATTTGTAAATGACAGAAACACATTTCTGCCTAGTTTAAAAGTAACTTACTGTCTCAAATCAAGTTAGGAAAGTACCAGAGGAATGACTGGAACCGAAGACTCAAATGTCGTAGGGTCTCTCTCCATCTCTGGTTTTGTTTCCTCTTTCTCCTCTTACTCCACAGAACTTGAAATGGATCTCAAATTCTTATCCTAACAGTAATATTCAGTGGCCCAGAGCCCTGGATAGCCCAAATTTTGTACTGTAGATATCTGTTTTAGAATAACAGAGGCAAAGGGGCTACGGTGTGCTAATATCTTGTCTCCCCAGTAAACCACAGAAATAACTTAGAGACAGTTAAAAAATGTAGCTTGGAATACCACTCAAGTGTGTATATTATCCATCCAAACTGTTTTTGTCTTAATTGGGCAGTGACACATCTTCGTTCATGGTCTCTTTCTGCCTGTTGAAGGCAGACACAATCAGAAAAAATAAAAAAAAAATTTAAATAACATTGATCAGGTTGTTTAGAAGATTTAAGACCATTGGAACAATCACAAACAAAACTTACCTTCTGTATTTGTTTTCTATTGCTGCCTTAACAAATTACTACACACCCAAATTTATTATCTCATAGTTTTGTAGGTCAATGGCCTTGGCTTGTCTGCATCAGTCTTACCAAGATCGAAATCTAGGTTTCAGCAGGGTTGCACTCCTACCTTGAGTCTCTGGAGCAGAATCTGTTTCCAGACATTCAGATGGTTGCAGCATTCAGCCCATGTGGTTGTAGGAAAGAGGCCTTCATGTCTTTGCTTCTTTGTTGACTGTTGGCCAAGAATCTTTCTCAGATTCCTGGAGGCCCCCTTACTCCATTTTCAAATCTGGCAATGGCAGTCTTGTCCTTCTTATGCTTGGAATCTCTCCTCTGTCTTCCTTTTCTGCTGCATCTCTCTGAGTCATCTCTTCTGCCTTCCTCTTCCACTCTCACAGGTTTGTGTGGCTACTCTGAGCCCACACAGATGAACCATCTAACAGGCAATAACCTTAATAACATCTGAATATCAATATGTAACATATTCATATTCTAATCCCATAGGTTCCGGGGATTAGAGTGTTGACATATTTTGGTGGGGGGGGGCATTATTATTAATGTGACCTTCATAATTTTAGGTCACATTTAATATATAGTATATTTTATTTTCCATGAGTGAACATTGAAATATATTGGGATCCCTGGTAAAATTAATGTATATATTATACTGATGTCCATTTTTATGTCTTAAAGATTTCTTAAGGTTTTTTTTAGTATTTATATAGGTTATATAGGTGATTTTTTAAAATAACATATTATGATTATTTCTATTATGAGTATATGTTTAATTCTAACCCTGATGAGAGTTTACTCAGTATTATGAGTTTCTGTAGGATTACAGCCTTCTTTATAATGATGTGCCGTAAGAGTGAGGTTTACAGTATACGATGGTATGACTAACAAAGAATGTCCATTCTTCTTTGGTTTAAAAAGATTAAGGTAGCTTTAAATGGTAAAAAGAATCATATAGGCACAGAGATAGGTTCCACAAGACTCTTAAATCTTAATGCTGAAATAAACTCTGAGAAAAGGATAATTGCCAATTAACAGAAAGCAAACACCTCTGGGGCATTTAAGAGAACTCATTCCCTAGCTCAAAACTAATGGAATTCACATGGAAAAGGAGTGCCATGCTGAAAGTGGTATTTTTTTTTTTTTGGAAATAAACAATTGTCTTGTTTTGTCATTTGTATTAAATGAATAGAATTAAATATGTTTAAACATAATGTGGTTCCAGTCTCCCAGACAATAGCATATGGAAGATTTAATAATAAGATGATGTAAATAAGGAAACACAGTTCTCACATGGCCATATGGTTTTATTTTCTGTGAAAATGTAATTTTTCCTCAGGGTTATGTTATTCCTTTTAGATTTCAAGATAGATTATTTCCTTTTTTAACGTTATGTAACACTCCTCTAGAATATTTATGTAATTGGAAAGGCATTTTCAATGATTTTTATTACAACATTTTGATAATAGATATATCAATGAGAGTTAAAAGATATCAATAAAATGAAAACCTGTGAGTGGGTATATTCAGAAGTCCCATGAAGATAAGTAATGTAAGTAGACAGTAGCTACACATGTAAGCTACACATATTGCAGATGCCCAAAAGCTGAACAAAGGACATACCAACACTGCTAACTCATTCTTAAATGAGTCAAAAGATGGTCTCACTTCCTCCCGACAAATGTTTCTAAATCTGAAAAAGCAGCAGTAGTTTTGTATACTCCCAAATGAGCTATTCACCTTTCATCTCAGTGGTAATGAGGCCCACCCACAATTATATTGCTCCCTGACATTTTTTACTTTCAAGTGATACGCACTCTTTTCTGAGGTGGTAAATGTGCTGTCTTTTACTATGTAGCTATGTCAGGATTGACTTTGAAGGAAATAATTGTTTTGTGGGACAGGAAGAAAAGAAGAATGATTTTCTTTCCAAAAAAGCTAATAATCTTCAATCCTGGAATAACATCAAATTCTTATTCAATAGATTCTGAAGTTGTAGGAAATTAAAAATAAAAGATTATGGATTAATATTTTTGTGACCATATAGACAAAAAAACTTGGCTTTTCCATCATAAATAATATTTACTTTTATCTGATAGCCTTCCAATTTTAATATTCTTTAAAGATTATTTTATTATAACATAGTAAGTCCAATGTGCTAATATGGAGAAGCTTACAAGATGTATTATTAATTGAGACAAAAGTTGTGCAGAGAATGCTACTCATTATGCAGAAGAAAAAAGTTAAATATGTATGGATATAAGTTTTTTATGCAAGCTAACTTCTAGAAGCTTACACAATAATTTTTATTAATCAGGGTCCAAACAAGAAACAGATGGTACACTCAAATTAGAATAATTAGATGAGGTTTCATTTACAAAGAAAATTAATTACAGAGGTATGGTGGGTATAGGAAACTGGAAGAAAGGGATAGTGTAAAATTATTGACTGTTAGTAGCAGGACTATTATAATTCCTAAGGCTGAAAGGATAAGAAAAAAGAGAGGCTTCCAAATACTAGAAAAAGAAAAAAAATCCCATAGACCAGGTTGTCTTGTAAGGAACAAACAACCTAAGTTGCTCTCACACATAGGCAGCAAGGTGAATAATGACCTTAACCTCACTCTCCTTTTTTCCTTCTTCATATAGAACCTAAAAACCAATCCTGCAACCCTGGGTTTCCTGGTTACATAGTTCATGTGGATCAGCTTCTCAGAGCAATAAACAGGGAGGAAAAGTTGGAGAGTATGTTTGGAGAGGCAAACAGCAGAAATGTATGACACTACTCTTAATGATGCTTCACAGGTGTCTTATATTGTATTCACCCTTATGAATGGATTTTTCCTCCAGAAATTTTTACATTTATGTCTCTTGCTTACTTATTAAAAATTGCTTATAACAAATATTTGCCAGTAAAGAATGAACAACTACAACCTAGCAAATAACTTCTTTTAGAAAGCTCTGTGTACAGTAATGTTGCTTAACCACAGGGATACATTCTGAGAAATGTGTTGTTAGGCAATTTTGTCATTGTGCGAACACCATACTTGGCAGTTTCCCCAGAGAGCAGAGAAATTGCTCATGTTAAGAAAATCAAATTGGTTTAACGATTTGTTTGTATATGTGGACATGGTTCCCATATGAATAGTAAGCATGGTGGTTATCTAACTGGCTCTCCCCATTTTATAGAGGAGAGAAGTACATCTTGTGTGCTAAACTGTCAAGCCAGAATTTGAATCCAGTTGTGTTGCTAGATCATTGTCTTAGTCCATTTTGTGCTGCTATAGCTATCATAACAGAATACCAAACCCTGGGTAATTTATAATGAATAGAACTTTATTGACTCATAGTTCTGGAGGCTGAGAATTCTAAGACCAAGGTGCCAGCATCTGGTGAGAGCTTCCTTACTGCATCATACCATGGTGGAAGGTGGAGGGGTAAGTAGAGAGAGAGCACAAACTCCTTCCCAGAAGCCCTTTATAATGGCATTAATCCGCTCATTAGGGCTCCACCCTCATGACCTAAACACCTCATATTATGTTCCACCTCTCAACATTGTTGCATGGGAGATTAAGTTTCAATGGGAGTTTTGGAGGGGACAGGAACATTCAACCCATAGTAGTCGTATGACACCGGAATAACATGAGAATTAAAAGAGAGGGGTTAACGACTTGGTTTAAAATCCTATCTCGGGTACATTAAGGAGTGTTTTTTACAAGACACTTAATTTCTCTAAGCTTAGCATGCATTTTTAAGTATAGATTATAATTAAAATATTTTCTTATAAGGTCTGAAGTAAGACTAGGTTGTACAGTTGGGAAATCTCAACACTTTTTGTCCTTGTGAAATGTTTGAGAAATCAATTTAGCTCTTTCACATTTTAATTCCTCCTTTCCTTTCTTCTATCCTACAAATAACAGATTCTGAGCTTCCTTTTCCTAACACAGGCATTTTTGGCAGGAAGTAAAAGCACAAGATGTCTGCAGGACACTCTTCTTATTTGATATTTGTTTCCTAAAACAAAAATCCACTGAAACAATCAGTCTAGGTTCCTTGGAGGAGGAAGAGATTGGAAAAAAAAATATGGACAGAAAGGATTTATTTCAGGCTTAAAAGAGAATTAGGGGACTGGAGGAAGCAAATTGGGGTGCAGATCTATGGTTGAGACAATCAATGAAGACCTTTAATTAGCTTTCTAGAGGTTTTCCAGAGAAGTATCAGAAACTCCACGTGGAAAAGATTTATGCTTCCCAGCCTTGGCAAAGATTTATAAGGCAGAAGAAACCAAGGGAACCTTGTGGAATGAACCTGTAGGTTTCCTAGATGGAATCAGCACACATTGATGACCAAGAACTACAGGGAACTTCCCAAGGGGGCTTATTATTATTTTTCTGCTGTCCACGGCCAAAGTTGAATTTTCTACCTGACAAATAGAAAGGAGACACATAGTTAAAATTAGATTGTTTTTTATAATTAATTACATTAAAATTAAAATAAGATATTACTTGCTTGTGGAAAGTGAGCCTTATCTGACACATTTGTAACAAAGAGTCTGTGCTTTTGGCTTGAGGGCTTCAGGAAGTAAGAGTAACAGAATAGAAAGGTATTCAAAAGCTTTTTGCCCTGATAATCACTGTGGGGGAAAAGCTAATAGAGGTGCTTAACAAGCCTACACTGAAGTTTAGGCATGCCACTCAGGGTTAGTTGTATTGTCTTAGCTATAGCTATGAATTTGTGTAGGTGAAATAAACTTCTCTTTTTACACTGTGAGGTGATTTTCTTCACGTGTATATTTATATCTTTACTATGCATTTCTTAAAAAAAAATCCACAGCTTTGTTTTGGTACAATTGACATACAACATACTGCACACATTTAAATGTCCAATTTGATAAGATTTGACATACACATACAGTCTTCCCTCATTTCTCATTATCCACAGGGGATCAGCAGATTGCTTCCAGACCCCACACACTTCATATACCAAAACCAGAGGATGCTCAAGTCCTTGACATAAAATGAGGCAATATTTGCATATAACATACACATCCTCCTCTATACTTTAACTCATCTCTAGATTTCTTATAATATCTCCAACATTGTAAATGCTCTGTAAATAGTTGCTATGCTGTATTTTTAAAATTTGTGCTATTTTTACTTTTGTATTGTTCTTTTTATTGTTTTCAAATATTTTTGATCAGTGGTTAGTTGAATCTGTGAATGCGGTACTAAGTGCCAACTGGACACCCACAAACCCATCATGAAAATCAAGATAGTGAACATATTTAGCACTCCCCAAAGTTTCTTCATTTCCCTTTGTGACTCCTCTCCTGCTTCTCTTATTTATTTACCCCCAACCCCCACCAAGGTCTTCTTCCCTAGGTAACCACTGATGTGCTTTCAGCCATAATAGATTAGTTTGCATTTTCCAGGTTTTATATAAATGTGACCTTACGATTGGTACTGTTTTCCCTCAGATTTCTTTTACTCAGTATAATGATTTTGAAATTCATCCATTCTGCCATGTGTATCAATAATTTATTCTTTTTATTGCCAAGTAGTATTTTCTTTTATGGCTATACCAATATAACTTTATCTATCTAGATGTTAATGGATATTTGGGTTGTTTCCAGTTTTTGCTTATTAAAAATAAAGAGGCTATTAACATTAATGTGCAATCTGTGTATAAGAAAATGCTTTCAACTCTCCTAGGGGTAGAGTGACTATGGTATGTATGTGTTTAATATTTTAGGAAACTGCAAAACTCTTCCGCAAAAGGGTTGTCATATTTTACATTCCCACCAGATGTAAATGAGGATTCCAATTTCTCTCCATCTTCATCAACACTTGGTATGGATTAGTCTTTTTAATTTAGCCATTTTAATAGGTGGCTAGGTTTATCTCATTGTGTATTTCCTTGGTGACTAATGATGCCACAGATTTTTTTAATGTGCTCATTTGCTGACCATATATTTTCTTTGGCAAAGTGCCCATTACTTTTACTCAATTAAAAATTATTTTTTAGAGTTCCTTATGTATACTAGATATAAGTTCTTCATCAGATACATGTGTTTCCAATACACCTTTTTGGTGTATAGATTGCACTTCACTCTTATCAGTATTTTCAAAGAGAAGGTTTAAATTTGATGAGTTATAATTTATCAGTTTGTACAAAAATAAAAATAGCACAAATTTATCAGTTTGTTCTTTCTGAATCATGAGAAGGAAACAGAAAAACAATACAGAAAATCAAAATTAAATTAAAAACTGATTTTTTAAGATGGATAAAATTGGTAAACATGGAACCAAAGTCCATGAAAAAAAAAAACAGAGAGAGAGAAAAGACATCAAATACTGTTATCATGAACGAGAGAGGGAACAGACCTAGAGAGTGTAAGGATACAAAGAGAAATATAAGCGCATATTGAATATTATGGAAAATTGATGGCTATAAATTCAACATCCCTACTGAATGGGACAAATTCCATTAAAGACACAAACTACCAAAGCTCACTAAGAAAGAAATAATGTGAATGACCTTAAATATGTTATGAAAACTTAATTTGTAGTTTAAACTTTCTCACAAAGAAAACTCTAGATCTATATGGCTTTCTTGGTAATTTCTACAAACATTTAAAGACATAAAACCAATTTTATACAAAGCCTTTTGAAAACTGAAGATGAAGGCATACTTTGTAACACATTCTATGAGGCCAGCATTACCCTAATGACAAAAGTAGAAAAAAGATTTTGCAAGAAAACTACAGATATCCTTTATGCATTTAGATGTAAAAATTCTCAATTAAATTAGTAAATCAAATCTAACAGTATGCAATATATAAAGATTATACCTCTTCACTAAGTGGGAATAAAAAGTTATCCTGGGAATGCAAGGTTGGTTTTACATTCAAAAATTAATCAATACAATTCACAAAAATAACAAACTAATAAATAAAAACAAACAATTATCTCAGTAGATGTAGCAATGGCATTTGACAAAGCCCAACACGTCCAATAAAAACTTTCAGCAAGCTGGGAATAAAGAGGAACTCCTATTGTCCCATAACTCACTATGCTTTTTTTTGCTTTTAAATTTTATATGTATATTGGTGTCTATGAATAGTTTCTGTTATAGTTTATAAATTTTACCAATATTTTCTTCTGCAAAACCTAATCTGCCATTAAGTCCATCTAGTATATTTTTATCTCAGACAGTGTAGTTTTCATCTCTAGAAGGTAGTTTGTGCTCTACTTAACTTTTTGAATGCATAGAAATGCAGTTTTATTAACTGTTTTTTAATGTCCTTTTCTGCTATTTTCTAAAATCTGTGTCAGTTTTGATTTTCTTTTAATTGTTTGATTTTTCTCCTCATAATGTGTTCTATTTTCATGCATTTTAAGCTTTGTTCTGAGATGCAGTTAAGTTATATAGACAGAGTTTGACCTTTCAATTTTTGCTTTTAAGGTTTTTTAGCTAGGACCAGAGCAGTATTTGATCTAGGGGTAATTATTCCCCACTACTAAGGCAAAACTTTTCTTAGTATTCAACCCAATAACTATGAATTATGGCATTTTTCCAAGCTGGCTGGTGGGAACAGGCAGTATTCCTGGCTATTCTTGCAAGCTGTTCCCTCTAAACCTTTCTGGTGGTTCTTCCCTGGCCTCAGGTAGTTTCCCCATATACCTGAACTGATAATTACTGAATACTAGGGTTGGGCATGGGAGAGGAGAGGGAGGCACTTGTACATATCTTTACAGGTTTTTCTTTGTTAAGGCCCCTTCCTTCCAGTACTCTGTTCTGGGAATCGTAGTCACACTGGCTTCCCCAGATACCCAGCTTCCTCTCCTCAACTCAGAAAGTCCAGCCAGGCTCCACTAGTGTTTCCCTGTCTCTACCACAACCTAAAAACACTAGGCTGTAAGGTGAAGTCATCCTAGAGCTCACATTGTTTGCTTCCTGTCTTTTTTTTACCTGACATTCAGTGTTTTATAAACCATAGTTTCAAATATTTTGTCTATGTTTTTATAATAGTTGTGTCAGATGGGCAAGTAAATCCAGTTCCTGTTACTCCATCTTTTTCAAAAGCCTAAATAAATACACTGCTTTTTCTTTTTCTATCAATTATGGCATAATTGATTTAATGAATGACTACCTGTTGAATGTATACTAGTGGTCAGACGCTATGCTATTGTACGTCATACAAATTATATCAAAGTTTTTGAGTCATGGATTTCAGAATGAAAATATATTATTTCATCTTTTTTTCTACTTTCCTAATTACTTTGTGATCTATGTATAATTCTGGAATGTATTTAGACAAAATAGGACATACACATGTGTGTATATATGCATCTTTCAGGGAAGGAAAAGATATTTTCCTCCACATTGTTGGTCCCCTTGTTTAAAACTTCAAATTCAGAGAGTCGAATTAATCATACTACTCGTGGTACTTCACTTGTCATTGGTTCCTTCAAGTCTACTCTCTTGCCCTTCCCCTCCTCTCTCTCTCTCTCCCCCTTACTTCTCCTTGTCCTTCTCTTTCCTTCCTTCCTTCCTTCCTTTCTTCCTTCCTTTCCCTGTTTCCTAGATCTGTTTCTTCCATTCCCCCTAGAGACAACAATTCTAATATATTTAGTATGCATTTGTGTTTATTTTTAAAATAAAGGTATAGATAGATGGATGGTATGTGAATATTTTTAATTTAAGTAAATGATACTGTACTTTGTATCTCCTATTTTTTTCTTGCTTTTGTTTTGTTTTGTTACTCAGAGCTGTATTTATAAGATCCAGCCATGCTGTTATAAGTGTGTTTATTCCTTGCTTCAAACTGCTATATGGTGTGTATCTGCTACATTTCTCCATCTGCTTTCCAAGTGATAGGCACCCAGACTGCCTGCAATTCTTTACTATCTCATGATGCTGTGTCTTGAACATCCTAATAAATGAACCCTTTGGGACATGTATAAGAAATTCTGCATTATATATTTCCACGAGCAGAAACGCCAGGACAAAAATGTATGTGTAAGAGTAATTTGACTGTGTGTTGGCTGGTTGTTATCCAGAACAGATTCTGTAGTCTACAGTGACACCAACAGTGCTTGAGACTTGTTATGTTCTAATACCCATGCACATACTGAGAATGACACAGCTTTTAAAGTTTTGTGAGAGAAATAGGTATAACCTAGTATTTCATTTTTACTTTTATTCACATGTTTCTGATGTCTAATGACTTTGTGCATCTCTTCATATGCTTATTAGCACTTTAGTCTTTCTCTTTTCTTAATTGCAGTTCACAACTTTTGCTCATTTGTTGGTTGGACTTTGCCTGTTGTAATCAAATCTTGTTGATTTTCAGGACCTCCTTTTTGGTGTAGTTTTTTCGATACTGATCCCTTGCCAACGTTGGATATGTAAATATTGTCTCCCATTCTGTCATCCTTCTAATACTTTTGTCTATAGTGCCCTTCACTGACAGAAGTTGTTAATTGTGATATAACTCAATTAATCTTCTTTTTAAACCTTATTGATGAGAATTTTTACATAAGATTTTTTTCTCCTTGGGTCAGAGATATTTGCTACATTTTCTTCTAACTTTATAGTTTTTCCTTTCACTTTTCTGTAATTAATCCAATTAGAGTCCACTTGGTATTACATAATGATACAGTTTTAGGTTTTTTTCATAATGTGAACCAATTTTTACAAATTGAACAATCTTCACTTTTCCTTTTGATTTGTAGTAACATGGTTACAGTATTTTCTATTCCCATACATATATTTCTGTCTCTAAACCCTTAAATAATTCCATCAATTTATCTATTCTTCAAACAACCTGCGTTGTTTTAATTGCTAGGTCTTTGTGGTGTGTATTGGTTATTTATCTCTGATATAGCAAAATGCTATTAATTTTTATGGTTTGAAATTATGTCTCAGGCTTCCTTACACATTTTCAACTCTGTCTTTTCCTTGAGCCATCTGGGAGTTCCTGAATCTGATATTCCAACTCACCTATTTCTTCTTTACTGTATCCTTACAATTATGATCCCCTATCTATTTTGTTTTCATGTAAACCATTATAGTTTCATGTAACATTTCAAATTGTTTGCTATTGCTAATATCTTTCTTTATTTTCTTATTTAAAATATTTGTCTTTTGCAATAATTCTGCTTCATGTTATTATTTGTCAGTGTCTTTGACAGTGTTTGCCCTCTTCAGATCATCTACTTTTTGGCTTGTGGGCTCAAATTGCTTTAGGTTATTAGATATGGTCTGTTATTATGGGTTGGATAAGGCTGCAAGGTCAGACCTTTTTCTTTTTTTCCCAACGCCTTAGCCAGTGTGATCATTATCATTTTATGTCAGTCCTTCAGGAAAATCTTATGGTCAGGGTTAAAGCAGTAATGCCCAAGTGCCCAATTCACACCTGTTTTCTTCAACTCCTCATCCCTGCCAGGTTTTTCTTAATGCACTGATAAAAGCTCAAGGACGCTAGCACAGATGGCCTACGCTACTGATTGGGATTTTGTCCTGAAGAAACAAACCTACCAGAAGCCAAGACGGGAACAAAACCTAAAACATTTTCTCCAACCTCCCTTCTCTCTGCAGGCTCTAGGTACCTTCTTTTTCAGATTGTAGCCATGCTCTGCCTAAACACACTAGTCTGAGGCAACATTTTGTCTTCCCATGGATATATTAATTGTGTTATTAGTTACTCTTATTTTATTGTTATTGTTTGATTGATTAGTTCTTACAGTCCATGTTTCCCTCCTGCCTTTAGTTTCCCCAGAGCTGAGTTTTGGGGAGGGAGTCATAAATTCCTTCTGTGTACCATCTTTGCAGGAAACTGAACCTTTTTCTTACCTGTCTTTCTTATATTTGGGCCAATGTGCCAAGGCAGAAATAATAGCTTATTTCACTATACACTCATAGGCTTTTAATAAATTTGAATTCATTCTTATCTAATTTTACATTTATTTCTTAATCTGAAATTGTGCTTTTTTTCTTATTCTTAAGGAATATTTTATCCTTAGTCTCATAGTACCTGGCATACTATGTGGAAACAAAGCTACATCCTCGATAACAATAATAATAATTTTAATCAGTATTTTGTTCTGAATAATTATCTAATTTAGCCCTCATATCAAACAATTATTTTAGGTATTATATTTTCCCATTTTTTCAAGTGAAGAAATAATTAGAGAAATAACTTTTCTTGGATCTCAGAACTTGCATTTGAACCAAGATCTTAATTACCCCAGAATCTGAGCTTGTAGTCATTACAATCTGTTCCCCTCTGGTGCTAAGTAAAAACTGGCAAACATTTACTGGTTAAAAGTAAGAACATTAGAAAGAAAAAAAAAAAAAGGAAGGAAGGAAGAAATGAGGGAAGAAAGAAAAAGACAGAAAAAATGAAAAAGGAAATAAACCTTCTCTACCTCTTTTTATCTACCTTAGTTTTCTGCAGATCACAGTTCAAATATTTTCTAAGCTCTCTTTCCCAACAGAATTAATCCATTTTGCCATATAGGCCTTTATTCCATTTCCTGCTACCTGCTGGGCCAACACCAGAGGTATATGAGAACACAGACCTGTCCTAGTAGTTCCGATGAAAATGAAGTCTTCATACTAAGATCCAGGATCAATTAATTACATTACTAATACCCTGGTGTCCCAATATATGTTTATAGACCATTTCATGCTGATGGGAACTGCTGTTCTACTGTCGAATGTCATATACATTATTCATAACACATAGCAGTAAAACTGAATAATTAATATCTCAATATCACTGATAATCCATCCCCCCTTCCACAGGCCAATATACAATTTGGAAATTCTTTTTGATGCATGCCCAAAGCACATATCACACTGTGCAAGACTTCTGCATTCTGAAAGATATATGCAGGCACTATAAATCTGAAACATAGCTATTGTGAGTCTCATAACTAAGCAATTATTTCTTCTAAGATCCCATAAATAAAAATGAGAAAGTTTACCTATATACCTTTTTAAAATTGAAGAGTTGGTACAACTCTAGTAAACTATTCATTTTAAAAGAATGGTTATTGAACTTAATGCACAGCTGAATGTATGTGCAGAAATTTACCCCTTTGACAATGCAATTTAAAAGCTGACTTGTTTCAGAATTAGACTCACAAGAAATTATGGAAAGGGATTTTTCAGTAAGGAATAGAGCTCCCAGTCCTTACATGACTCTCTGAGAATTAATACTCTTTAAAAAAAAGGAGGAGGGGTACTTTTTCCTTCCCTAAGTAGATAATATTAGCATATCATTTATTATTATTTAAAAATCTAAAGTGTAAGTTAAAAGATATTATCTGCTCTTTTCTTAGCTAGTGTCATCTTTTACCTTACATTAATAGTTCCATCACTATCGATTAATATTCATTTAATAGGTAAAGTATCTGTACCACTCTAGCAAGACATCTGGTCCCTCCAGAATACCGATTTTTGATTTAAGTCATATAAGCTACTGTACTAATGGTGAGGTCACAGTTAATCACAGAAATGATGTGAATTATATATTCGTAAGAAACTGTCAGCATTTCCTGAATTCCAATTGTGTATAAGACACAATCTGGCTTACCTATTATTCTTATATCTAGTGGGGATTATAATTGAAATTAAAAAGACAAAAAACACAAAGGCATATAGAGGGACTAGAAACAGGATCCCAAAATAGCGCTCTTGTCAAAGTGACTTCAAATTAGGGTGGCAACAAGAAATATAAAAATAGACATATGGAAATAGCCAAGTTCATTAAAAAATGGGTTTCTGAATTAGTGCCATTTGGAGGTTAATGTCAAATTCTGATTCTGTTCTGACATATTAGGAAATATGTCATAGTCACACCCCAGGCCATTTGATATCCTTTATCTAATGGCACCCAGGTTTCCCAGAAAGGCATTTTTATTCCTCTTGAGAGCCCAATAGCCTGTGACATAAAGGCCCACAACAACTCTTGGTAGAAATTCATCCCCAAGATGACCAAGAGATGATTATTTCAACTTACATGTATAGGAGAGCTCCCTGCTGTTCTCAGCATTGTTGAGAGTCATTGTTGCTCACTCTCCCTGAAGTTGTAGAGTTGTTTTTTTTTCCCATTAACAAGAGAACATTTCAATTCAGTTGGTGTTCCATTAGTCACTGAGGTGGCATTACCACTAACTTTAGCACTTTGAAATTGTTACAGTCAAGTTTTAGATAGCAATCCTCACACCATTACTAACGGTAATGGTTTCAAACAATACAACTGTAAAAGAGATCCTGGGAATTACCTAGGAAAGAAAAGGTGGGAAAGTAGCTCTGTTGAAAGGTAAGGATCTCCTGTGACTGAAAAATCTCCTTTATGTACTGACTGAACCTCACATGGACCTTTCCTATTGACAAGCTAAAAGTATTTCTGAGAACGGGATAGTCAAGTAACAAAAACTCATTTCCTCCAAATTGATGTGAATTGCTAAAGCTACTACTTGAAAGAATGACCTCTTCAGAAGGCAGGGCAGAAGAGTTTAACTGTGTTCCTCCTCTAAATGTGTACAGTTAGCAGAACTGTCCTCCTTTCCTGGCCCCATGAGTTAGAGCCCCTTTGAGCAACAAGGGGAGAATAGGTCCAACATGGTAGTGTCATCCTGCAGAGGAGGCCAGCTCTTATCCACTATCACAGCATTAAATACCTGTTACCACACTCTTTGTTATTTGGCTTCATCATTCCCCAACTAATTTAGATCTTTGTAAAGATATAAATGAACACCTGCATGAATTTCATTTAACATTTAGCCTTTAGCATAATAGGGCAAAAATATAAAGTGTCAATGCCCAAAGTGAGTCCCCATGGGTCTCTAAATACATTTATCAGATGCTTGTAATATACTATAATCTGAAGGACGGTGTCTCTAGGTTGACATTTCTTCCTTCTATTTTGCACAGGTTGGCTGAAAAACGTTTAAAAAAAGTGACAGTTAAGCATTTCAGCATTCCTTGATCCCACTCAGAACAATGCTTAGACTTTAATTCACATTTTTTCTGTTGTATGAATATGTATTCTCAGCATTAACTATGGTTTTCCACTGTTACCTCTGCTTTCCTTAAAAAGAAAAGAAAATTACATAAAACTATATAATAAAAATTACCAGTTTCTCATTCATAAATCCACCAGAATAACACCACTATGCATATCTAATTTATGTGTTTGCCTGCATAGTTTTGCAATGAATAGGTATGTCTTGGTGGGTTTGATTATATTTTCTATATTTTATAATAGATTCCCAGACATCAGAGAATACATGCACATACTCTCAGACTACTGAGCAATGAGGTAAATCTATTTCATCAAAATATGTAGGAAGGGTTAAATTTCTAGGTCAATCACCTGGAAAATGTTGGTGAATCAATCAATCAACATATGCTGATGTGTGTGAGACACTTTGATATGGGCTGGCTATAACCACACCCAGCCCACATAACAGTCTACACAGAACCTGGACTATGATCCTTTTGAAGTTCAAAACACTCAAAATAACATTTAAGATTATTCATGATTATAACTCTGGATATTAAAATTGTATTACACCCCTTGTTTTACTATGGTAATCATATAAGTAGAAGTACCATTCCCAAATTCTAGTTAAGTAACTCTCATTCAGAGTCTTCACTGAATCTGTATTAATCACCAAATGTTTACATGGTAGTCATAGAATTACACAGTGGATTTACCTATTCTTTTTGTTAAGATCCCATGCAGATTTAAAGTTCTAAGACGGACCAGGATAACCAGCAAAATAAATTGAAGATAATATTAGGCACATTTATTTGTTTTAGTCACTATGCTTCCATAGAGAAGGTCACTTCAATGACATTTAGAGTGGAAATTAGAATCTAAGGTGAGAGAGCATCAGTGTCAACAGTGTTCCAGGGCTCATGAGGAAAGTTTCCATCAGAGTAGAAAGTAAATAAGGGAAGTTTGTCTTACCCAGGCCTTTTTCTTCCAGAGGTCAACTGAGGCTTATGACGATGAGTAGCATATGAGTTTGATCTTGAGCTCTCCTGACATGGTTTTTGAGACAAATTATCAGTAAAGTGGAAGGGTCAGGAGAAAGGCATTGAGGAGAATAGGGAAGGCTAATTTAATTGCCTTTGTTCCTCAGTGACATAGCTTAAATTGAGCTTGCATTGCTGAGAGCACAGGGATATTTGCATGCTTGGATTTTCATAAATGGAAAATGAACTCAAAGCACTTGGCCTACAGATAACATTATCCCTTTGTATTTGAAGGACAAAAAATACAGCTGGGAGTCAAGGGAATCTGAAAATTCTTCTTTCTATCATTTTACCCTGACTTTGAGAGGGGATGAAGGTGAGGGTCAGTTTAAATGTAAAATTCACTATAATAAATACAATAAATAGGGTAAAAGTGTGTGAAGCCAAAATATATACCTTAAATATGTATTTTAGAGAAAGAGTTATAACTCATGGCTATAGGTGAAGGAATCAGTTTACTTCCTGATGATTCATTTATTCATGTATTAAACAAAGACCTATTAAAGATCCTTTGAAACTGGTTTGTATTCTGATAAATTCTGGCACTAATGTGTTATGTTGAAGACACTTTAACTATATGACTAAATTTACAAAGAATCAGGGACATATTATGGTAGTGCTTCTAAGGTGTTTTAGAAAAAAAAAGAAAAATTATAAAATCTCCAATAATATTCACTGATTGGAAAACTTGGAACTCTTTCACTAAAAATCTGGTGATACTATGCTTTCCTGGAGGTGGACATGACAAAAATACATACTCAAAAAGTCAGTTTACATGCTTTGCTTCCAATTCCTCCAAAAATTCAGATTTTATTTGAGTTGATTTCTTCTGCATTTCATAGAGTTTGTTGTCACTTAAGTCTCCTATCTGTGATCATTTTTTGAGATTTTATTAAAGTTTAATTGCATCTAGGTAATGAAAAGTTAATAAAGCTATTATAAATATAAAGAAAACTATAATTTGTATAGAAGTAAATAATTAAGTGTTTGTGAAACATGGAATTGTAATTCAGTGGCATTTATGAGCAATATAAATTTATAAAATTCAAATAAATGAAACATCAATAAATGTGATCTATTGCTATAACTTGAGGAGGGAATAATAAATAGTATCTCTTTTTTCTCCTCAAGTTGGGAATCAATTAAGAGACACAGGATCAGACAGATAGAGATCAAAAGAACATCAAGAATAACACCTAAATTGGAGAATGGTATCTGCCAGTCTGTTAGCCACATGGGCTTGCTCGGACTACAACCTGAAATTGAACTTGCTCACCCAGTTTCAAGCATTGCTGGGAACTTGTAAGACTTCTCCATGGCATTCTGCCCCTTTAAAGATCTAAAGAAGGTGAAGCAATTGTGAATTGTGCTGCTATACTGGATGGAGCTATAGCCCATTCTTTGAAGGTAATTATCACAAGAATGGAAAAACAAGCACCACTGGTACTCACCATCAAATTGGTACTAACTGATCAATACTTATGTGCACACATGGAAATAATATTCATCAGGGGTCGGGCAGGTGGGAAGGGGGTGGGGGAGATGGGTAAACTCACACCTAATGGGTGCGGGATGCACTGTCTGGGGGATGGGCACGATTGTAGCTCTGACTTGGGCAGTGCATAGACAATATATGTAACCAAAGTGTTTGTACTCCCATAATATTCTGAAATTTAAAAAAATTTTAAAAAAAGAAAGTGATGTAGAGAGTATGTGCTTTCTTCTAGGAGGCACAGCAGAGAGAGAGAGAGAGGAAGAGGCTGGATCACACTTGTTAATTCTCTTCTGTCAATTTCACCCATGAGAAAAGTCACTCGCCTTCCCATGGGCAAAAGTGAACGTAAAGGCAGAAAGAGGTCCATGTTTCACTCTATTGGAAGCACTATTAGATTTCAAAATATACGTTTGCAATTAGGTAAATGAACTGTCTGAATATTTGCAGTTTCAACCATGTGGTCCCAGTTCCACTGGTAGAGTAAATAGTGACAGGATAATAGATACTTTATATTACCTTCTCACATGGGCGTTCTTTCAACTTTATTACAAAAGAAGATGGCAATTAATAAATGTTTTAACCATCATTATTAATTGCTTAACAGCTAGCCATATAACTCCAGATTCCATTATCTACTGTGCCAGAATGTGCCAGGAGAAGGACTGGGATGTGCAACATGGATGTCACATTCGAAAACTGCTCCTGTAGCTTGTCCTCATGGACCTTTGCTTGTCTTATGTGTTTGATGGGCTGAGGAAATGGGAGACAAAGGAGTTCAGAAGGAAATGAGGAAAGCCTACTGTGCTTCACCAAGAATAGTGGCTATACATCTCCAATTATTCCTCAGTTAAGATTTTGAATAGAGACAATAAATTCTGGATTCTGTTAAATGTGATGCTGGGACACGAAACTTATCTCACAATATTTTTTGAGGGGTGGAGGGGATGCTTCGAATGTGTGTGAAATGTATAAGACAGAACACAAAGGTAAAGAATGTAAGGTTTATTAAACTTGTATTGTTACAGTATTAGATTGCAAGAGCACGGCAGATAACGGAAATCACCTTTTAAGCTATGTGTAAAACTCATTAAAGCTGAACAGAAGTGACGTATTCATCTTGCTTGGGCAGACTACCAATGGAAAGAAAATGCTGCACGGACAACAAATGTATGGGATAATTACCAAGATCATTGAAAAATGAACACCATTTTGAAGAGAATTGACATTGCTGTACCATAGGTTTGATTTTTTTATTTTTTTAAATACATTTTTATTTCAATAGATATAGGGGTTACAAGATTATTTTTACTACGTGGATTAGTTGTATAATGCTGAAGTCAGTGTACCCATCACTAGAATAGTGTACATTGTACCTGCTGGGCAATTTTTTATTCCTTATCGCCTCCCTCCCTCCCCTGTTCTTAGTTTCTAATGTCCTTTACACCACTTTATGACCATATATACCCATTGTTTAGCTCCCTTTTATAAGAAAGAACATGTGGTATTGGTTTTTCCATTCTTGAGGTACTTCACTTAGGATAATAGTCTCTATTTCCATTCAGATTGCTGCAAGTGACATTATTTTGTTCCTTTTTGTGGCTGAGTAATACTCCATGGTATGTATGTATATGTATATGTGTGTGTGTGTATATATATATACACACACCACATTTTCTATATTTACTCATCAGTTGTTGGGCCCTTTGGTTGATTTCATATCCATTCAGGTACAGGTGTCTTTTTGATACAATGACTTCATTTCCTTTGGGTAGATACCCAGTAGGGGGGTTGCTGGATTGAATGGTAGTTTTACGTTTAGTTCTTTGAGGAATCGCCACTCTGTTTTCCATAGAGGTTGCACTAATTTACATTCCCACCAACAGTGTATAAGCATTCCCTTTTCACCACATCTGTGCCAAAATCTGCTGTTTTTTGATTTATTAATAATAGTCATTTTGAGAGGGGTCAGGTGTTAGCTCACTGTGGTTTTAAATTGCATTTCCCTGATGATTAGTGATATTGAGCATTTTTCATATGTTCATAGGCCATCTGTATATCTTCTTTTGAAAAAATCTGTTCATGTCTTTTGTCCAATTTGTAATGGGGATATTTGTTTTAGATTCTAAATATTAGTCCTTTTTCAGATGTACAGTTTGCAAATATTTTCTTCTATTCTGTAAGTTGTCTGTTTACTCTGCTGATTATTTCCTTTGCTGTGCAGAAACGTTTTAGTTTAATTAAGTGCCATGGATTTATTTTTGTTATTGCTGTATTTGCTTTTGGGGTCTTAGTCATAAAGTCTTTGCCTAGGCCACTGCAGAGAAGAATTTCTCCTAGGTTGTCCCCTAGAATTTTTATGGTGTCAGGTTTTATATTTAAATCACTTTGGGAAGTACAGACATTTTAACAATGTTTATTCTTTCAATCCATGAGCATATTTTTTCATTTGTTTGCATCATCTATGATTTCTTTCATCAATGTTCCATAGTTCTCTTTGTAGCGATCTTTCACCTCCTTGGTTAAGTATATTCCAAGATATTTTATTTTCTTTGCAGCTATTGTAAACAGTATTGAGTTCTTGATTTTACTCAGCTTGACTGTTATTAATGTGTTGAAACGCTACTGATTTTTATACATTAATATTGTAACTTGAGACTTCACTGAATGTATTTATCAATTCTAGGAGTCTGTTGGGGGAGTATTTAGGATTTTCTATATATAAGATCATATCATTGCCAAACAGGGAGAGTTTGACCTCCTCTTTTCCAATTTGGATGCCCTTTATTTCTTTCTCTTGCCTGATTGCTCTGGCTAAGTGGCAAAATATTGGAAGCAAAACTCTAGCTCTTACTGGATTGCATAACTAAGATATTATTTCATTTCTCTGTTAAAAAATATATTTTATTTTTGGAGAGCAGTTTTTTTTTTTTTACATTTTATTTATTTTTTTATTTCAGAATACTATGGGGATGCAAATATTTTGGTTACATGGATTGCTTTTGTACTGCTTGAGTCAAAGTTATAAGTGTGCACATCACCCAGATAGTGTACATTGTACTCATTAGGTACGATTTCATCCTCCCCCCTCCCCCTCCCCCCTGCATGATTTCTGTTGAGTTTTACTTCCATCCATGCACATGACTACTGACTGGTTAGCTCCAATTTAATAATGAGTACATGTGGTGTTTGTTTTTCTATTCTTGCAACACTTCACTTGGGAAGATGATCTCCAGTTCCATCCAGATTGTTGCAAAAGGTATTAATTCACTGTTTTTTATGGCTGAGTAGTACTCCATGGTGTACATATATCACATTTTATTAATCCACTCATGACTTGATGGGCACTTGGGTTAGTTCCACATCTTTGCGATTGTGAATTGTGCTGCAATAAGCATTCAAGTGCAAGTGTCTTTTTGATAAAATGACTTTTTTTTTTTTCCTGTGGGTAAATACCCGGTAGCGGGATTCCTGGATTAAATGGTAGGTCTATTTTTAGTTCTTTGAGGAATCCACATATTATTGTCCATAAAGGCTGCACTAGTTTGCAGTCTCACCAACAGTGTATAAGTGTTCCATTCTCTCCACATCCATGCCAGCATCTGTTGTTTTGGGACTTTTTGATAAAAGCCATTCTCACTGGGTTAGGTGATATCTCATTGTGGTTTTTGATTTGCATTTCTCTTATGATTAGTGATATTGAGCATTTTTTCATAAGTTTATTAGCCATTAGTCTATCTTCTTTTGAAAAGCTTCTGTTCATACCTTTTGCCCACTTTTTAACAGGTTTGTTTGATTTTTCTTGCTGACTTGCTTGAGTTTTTGTAGGTTCTGTTTATTAGCCCTTTATTGGGTGTAGAGCATGGGAATATTTTCTCCCATTCTGTAGGTTGTCTATTTACTCTGTTGATTGTTTCCTTGGCTGTGCAGAAGCTTTTTAGTTTAGTCAAGTCCCATTATTTATTTTTATTGTTGCTGTGATTGCCCTTGGAGTCTTTTTCATAAATTCCTTACCTAGGCTGATATCTAGAAGAGTTTTTCCAACAATTTCTTCTAGAATTCTTATGGTTTCATGACTTAAATTTAAGTCTTTTATCCATCTTGAATTAACTTTTGTGAGTGGTGAAAGATATGGATCCTGTTTAATCTTCTACGTATGGCTACCTAATTTTCCCAGCACCATTTATTGAATAGGGATTTTTTCCCCTGGTGTATATTGCTGTCTACTTGGTCAGAGACTAGATGGCAATATGTGGATGGTTTTATATCTGGGTTCTCTGTTTTGTTCCATTGGTCTATGTCTCTATTTTTGTGCCAGTACCATGCTGTTTTGGGTAGTATAGTTTTGTAGTATAGTTTGAAAGTGATACCTTCAGATTTTTTCCTTTTGCTTAAGGTTGCTTTGCCTATTTGGGCTCTTTTCTGCTTCCAAACGAAGCATAGAATTATTTTGTCTAGATCCACAAAAAATGAACTTGGTATTGTGACAGGGATTGCATTGAATTTGTAAATCAGTTTGGGTAGTATGGACATTTTAACAATGTTGATTCTGCCAATCCATGAGCATGATATGTTTTTACATTTGTTTACATCATCTGCAATTTCCTTTCTCAGTGATTTGTAGTTCTTTTAGTAGAGATTTTTCACCTTCTTGGTTAAATATATTCCTAGGTATTTTATTTTTTTGTAGCTATTGTGAAATGTATTGAGTCTTTGATTTGATTTTCAGCTTAACTGTTGTTGGTGTGTAGGAATAGTAGCGATTTGTGTACATTGATTTTGTACCCTGAGACTTTGCTGAATTTGTTTATCAGTTCCAGGATCCTACCCAACTCATTCTATGAAACCAGTTGTCTTCTTGATACCAAAGCCAGGAAAGGACACAACAAAAAAGAAAACCAATATCCCTTATGAATATAGATGCAGAAATCCTCAATAAAATTAAAATAAAATAAATAAAATTCTAGCAAACCAAATTTGCAGCACATAATAAAAAATTATTCATCATGACCAAGTGGGCTTCATCCCAGGGGTGCAAGGATGGTTCAACATATGCAAATCCAGAAATGTGATTCACCACATAAACAGAAGCAAAAACAAAGATCATATGATCTTCTCAATAGATTCGAAAAATGTATTTGACAAAATTCAGCACCCTTTTATGATAAAAACTCTTAACAAAATAGGTGTAGATGGAATATATCTCAAAATTTTCAAATTTGTATGTGACAAACTCATAGCCAGAATCATACTAAATGGGGAACAGTTGAAAGCATTCCTGCTCAAAACTGGAACAAGATAAGGATGTCCAATGTCACCACTTCTATTCAAGATCATGCTGGAAATTCTAGCCAGATCAATCAGACAAGAGAAGGAAATCAAAAGTATGCAAATGGGGAAAGAGGAGGTCAAACTATCACTCTTTGCTGATGATATAATCTGATATCTAGAATACCCCAAAGATTCTGTAACAAATAATTGACTTTTTTTGTATTCTTGGTTGTGTATTAGACGTTCTAAGATTTATATTAACACGGATAATGGTTTAGAAATATTAGATATATGAAATAGAGTTATAATTAAACCAAAGGTCTTCCATAGGAATACATGTATATATAGATATTTATTTGTGTGTGTGTGTATATATTTACAGAGAGAGTGAGAGAGAGTGAGGGAGATAATATTTTGTCCTCCATGTTTCTTTCTTTTGTTTTAAACCTCCATTTTTGATATCTGGGCAAGGAAGAGAGGTGTTATTTATTGGGATGCTTCAGAGACTCAAGCTCTCATTTCACATATGTGTTTATCTTTCAATATATTATCTTCAATACCTATCAATATTTATCAACTCATACATGTAAATACATACTTGCAAACACATTTTTATAGATTACAGATAATTTTAAAGCTTTAATGTATATATATTTTGTATCATTTCTTATTTAGAAATAATTGAATGCTGTCTTTTTTTCCCTAGTCAATGAAATAGGATCAATACATAATGTAATCACAGTGCCAAAATTAATAACACATCAATAAATGCAGTTATTTTACTATTTTGCATAGTTTTACACTATATAATACTGTTGTTTGTTAAAACTAATAATCATTTTTGTACAAATTTATTCATTCTAAATGTTTTCTGAATTGAGACCTATTTTTACAAAGCTTATCTGTTGGGGCTTCCTGAATCTTCAAATGCAAATGTTTTCAGATTATCAGTGATAATAAAATTATAATTTAATTACTTTATTTTTAAAGAAATTATGAATGTCTGCCTGTTGTAATGTTGACTAGTAATCAATTGTATAAAAAAGAATAGATTTATGTTATTTTGTCTGCTTAACTTTCAGTCTGCCTGTTCACACATTTATCTGGTGTCCCCCATTATTAGATCCCACATATCATTATAAAAATAAGCAAAAAAAAGAAAAAATGAATACAACTCCCAGCTTGTGGCCCTTTCCTCATATCCCACCTGTGAAATAGGAATGTTAACCATTCAATTTTTTGAGTCTACCCTACTCTTGAACCCCAGTGTAGCCAGGGTCCTTTACTTAGCTTATTGTATTAGGGTTCTGTTTTTCCAAAGAAACAGAATTGATAAGTTAAATAAATAAATTAAATAAGTTAAATATATATATATGTGTGTGTGTATATATATGTTTGTGTGTATATATATATACATATGGAGATTAATTATGAGAAATAGGCTCACCGTGAGGATGGAAGCTGAGAAGTCCCACAGTCTGCCCTCTACTAGCTAGAAACCCAGGAAAAACTGAATGGTGTAGTTCAGTCTGAGTTACAAGGCCTGAGAACCGGAGGATCTGACGGTATAAATCCCAATTCAAGGGCAGGAGAAGACTGATTCCCACTCAAGCAGTATGGCAGAATAAAGAGCTAACTCTTTCTTCATCTGCCTTTTGTTCTATTCAGACCCTCAGGGGATTGAATGATGCCCACTCATATTGGGGAGGGCAGTCAGCTTTACTCAGTCTACCAATTCAGATGTTTAGCTCATCTGTAAACACCCCCACAGACATACCCAGAAATAACGTTAAGCTAAATATCTGGGCACCTTCATGATCCAGTCAGTTTGACACATTAGGATTAACCATCACACTTAATAACATCAGTTAAGTCCTGTTGTGTATTGATTTTTGGGGCAGCTCAACTTCATCCAGCATCAGTATCCAAAAGTACCATGGCTAAACTTAAAAATAGTTTCAGATGAGACTAAACTATTGGAATCTCTAGGACAATATCCAGAGGTCACAAGCCACAGTTCCTCTATGATCTTACTTGAAATGGCACAAAATTAGTAAGATCTCCACTAAACAATGAGTAAAGTGCCAGGGAATTATTTGAGTGTTATATATAATATAAACTAATAGAGAGTTTAATAGAAAGTGATTCAAAACTGGAGACATGTTCAAACCTTTTCCAACTTTTTGTATGATCCTTGGTAGTTATTAATTCAATTATTTCAGGTTAGGTTGCTTCATTTAAAGAGAGAGGAGAGGTGGGCTATTAATAATACCTGTCATTTATTGAGTACTTACTATATCTAGACTTCTGTACATTATTTGTAGTCATTATATTATTTAGTCTTGTCAATAATTGCATGAAATGTATTAATATTATCCCATTTTACATTTGTAGAATCTCAGTCCTAGAGAAGCTAAAATATTCTTGCGGGTATATATCTACTAAATGGTAGAGGCAGAACACAATCTTAGGTCTGTCTGTATTCATACTGTTGCTATAGGGATGAGGTTCTAGTTCATGCTAACAGTCTATAATTATTGGCTATTTGGATAGTGTGTATTTCCAATGGGAAGTGACAAAGGTTCTTGGCACACAGGGTACACTAGAATCTCTTGCAGCACTGACATAGTTTCAGTCAAGAGGAATCACATTTTGTTTTTAATAGGCTACAAGCTATACGTGTCTTTATCTATCTCCTTTCTTTTAGATTGGAAGCTTGTTGTAGTTGTATTTCTGGAATAAATATGGCACAGGACTTAGTACATTTCTCTGCCTGAATATAATTTGGGGATAATTGAAAAAGGCAAGGAAATCATCCCTGATTAAATTTGTAAATGGCTGTCTGGAGAACCATTATAATTTATGAGGATTTGTTGCTCAGAGAGTAAATAATACCAGTGACAGCATTTCCTCAGAGAACAGAAGATCAAATCTGTTGCAACGAAAGTGCGAATACTTCCCCTCAAAAACACAGCAGAGGAGACGGAGGTAATAAATGATGCTCCATTTGTTTCAATGCTTATGACCCTCCTGGCTACTTAAGAGCAGAGGGATGAGATTTAACTCTTTCAGTGCAGTGGAACTATTATATATTTCCGCTGCATCCGACAGCCTGAAATTCTGAAGGGGAGCATAAGTGGGTAGAGTAAGTTATTGAGATAAGTAGACCCCCTACAGTCATACCTGCCATTTCTGGCATATGGAGAAGTGTTGGCTAATTTCATGTAATAATCACTTTATTTATCCTGTAAAACAGTGATGATAAAAATTCATAATATAAATTATAACACTGTGTTCATGTCACTTGAAAAGATGACAAGTCCTTTTGCAATTAGCATAACTGTGGGTGTCTGGTAGTGCAGATTGGGTGTTAAAAAATATAATTTGTAGTCCTATACTTCAGAGCTAACCCCAAAATCCAAGGTGCAGATTCTAGCAGATTTAATTCTACCTTTAGCTCTCCTACAGCATATAAATTGGAAGCTAGGCAACTTGTCATTCAAATGAGTTATTAAAAATCGAGACCCGAGATCCCACCATTTTAGAATATGGTGGTGTCAGCACATATTAATAACAATTTATGAAACCTGGAGTGCTGTTGGTCAAATGTCAGCCATATATACTGGTATTGCCACTTTAATTAATACATATTCCTTTTAATAAATAGGTATTTGTTATATAAAAAAGTATTATTCTATTCAGCTAGCAATATCTGGACCTTATTGGTATCTAATTACATAGCTTTAATAGTCATTTGACACTTAGCATTTCCAAGCTAACAACAGAATGCAATGATTCATATCTCTTGAATGGATTATAAAATCCTAGAGGGCAGTCATCATGTTCTACATGCATTTTATTAATTATAATTAATCTGACACAAAGTTAGAACATGGTAGGTTTAGTAAATACCAGAAGATTGATGAACCCAGGTTCACACTTAATAGGTACAGCAGTATATATTTGTTAGTTGCTGTTTTTGTGTTTTGGTAAATTAGACATAGAATTTGGTAAGTAATATATGTAAAACACGCAATACAGTACCTGTAATAAAATAGATGATATAATACATGTGGTTTCCTTTTATTCCTGCCCTTAATTTTATGACCTCATAAAAAGTGGTTGTATGGAAAACACGCACACGCAATTCTCTCAAAGTAAGATATTTTCTTTCATGTAAGCACAACAGACACACCAGAATTGTATAATTACAAGTAGCACTTATAGTGAACTTTATGTATGCTCAATTCTATCTGTACAAGCCAACACTGAAACTTATATATGCATATAAGAAAGTAAAAAAGAAGAATGATTTCCATGCATTTTGTAGGGAAAAGAACATCATGATGAATTGCTTTCATGGGGGATAAAGTAACACAGGTCCAACTTCAGTAAACAAGGATGCTGGGTTCTTGTTTTGCATTTCACAATGATTTGTCCAAATTTTATTTGGTTGATTGCACTGAATTGTCTTGTTTTTGAAAAACAGAAACAGATTAAAAGAAAGCTCTCTGCAGGGGAAAAATATGCTTCAGAGAGAAGAAGAGAAGAAGAGGACAGAAGACATTATTAATATCATTAGTTATATGATTATTCTCTTTAAATTTTGTTTTTATAGAGCCCAGTGACAGCTTCTTGAACTCACTTCACGGTTAGACACAACACTTAGTAGATTATCAAGAAATCTAAGCAGTCTTTATCACACAAATTTAGGGTATACCTGCTACAAAGAAACAAGCAAATACATAAACAAACATATACACCAAGGTCAGCAATACTTGAAAATTAATTCCGTTTCCTAGAATGCCACGTGTGCAATAATTCAGAGTAAATGATAATATATTATGCTGTAAGTCCATAACTTTAAAAAATAAAAGCCTAGTTGGTGCTTGACTTACAAGAGCAAAACAAGCTTACAGTGCATGGGTCTGTGATGTTTGGCACAGTCAATAAAACCATACCTTATGACTTTCTGTCCTAAAGGTTCTAATCAAAACAATTTATTTCAAGCATGTAAACCCTGCTTTTCAGACTGTAGCTATTGTCAGCCTGTGCAGCAGCATCAGCAAAAACTGATGCACTTTTTGGAATGAGAGTCTCAGAGCTCCCCCATCTGTCTCAGTAATGGTTGGATTTCATACAAAATCAATACAGCTTGTCAACTATAGTACAAGGATTTTCCCCCTAAATTTTATAATAGCAATATCCCTGCATCCAATCTTGCCCAGTGTAAAAGCAATATCTGAGGATATTATGCAAAGGATCTGGAGCTGATAGAACTGGAAGGACAACAACTACCAATACACTAATTGCTAAGAGCCCAGCATTCAGACATTATAGCCCATTTGAAATCTTAAACTTTGGTAACGAAAAAAGAACATTTTTTCATGCTATAAGTTAACTTGCTCGCCTTTTTGCGCATAGGACAGTGAGTAAAGACAAGAAAGAGATCTGTAAACAACGGCGATGCTTATTTTTGTGTGAGGGTTATATGGATGCTCCAGTTGATTCTCTGAATGTATTTCTCTCTCATCAGCAGTGGAATAGGAGAATTGAATGTGATGTGTTTGTCTTAGTAAAAGGTATAACAAGATCCTGGGGGGAGACAAAGTGTTTTGCTTTGTTTCTGCTCCAGTTCTCTACTGAGAAATAAAACCAAGAGATTCAATTCTTTTTCCTGCAATGGACTTGTAGCTGCCATGACTGGCTGCTCATAGCCACAATGTACGGATTGTTGTGTATCACTGCCCCTTAGTGGTTGGCCAACAGCAAACCTTTTTAATACCTACATAATACCACAGGTTTACAGGTAAACAGAGTATGCAGGCCCTCCTCTCTGTTTCTCAGAGCCAGCAACAGAGACTTACTGGGCAGACCCGCCCTTTTCTGAGATGATGCTTTGTTTTCTTTGTGTTGGTGTAATACAGAGGAAAGAGCAAGTACTCTGGGGTCAGGTAGATATAGAATTATATCTATCCTCTGCTATTCTCTAATTGTGTAATCTTGGGAACATTGCTTAGCCCCTCTCAGCTTCTGTATTTTCTCCCTTCAGAATGGAATTAGCAACAACCTCACTAAACCACTGCTGTAGAATTAATTCATATAATGAAAGAGAATGGCTAGCAAATCATCTGATATGGCTTCTTTTATTATTATTAACATGCTGATTATTATTATTGTAATGAAAATTTATAAAGCATGTAATCCTCCCACTATTGCATAAGACCTGGAAAACGTAAGAATGTCATATAAACTTTACTGTAGTCTCTGAAATTACAGATATAGCCTGCCTTGATGGGTAACCCTAGGAACAATATAATACAATGGTTCCTGCTTTCATTTCACATTAAACATCAATTTAATTGCTGTGGTTTGTGGGTTAGATTATGGTTATGTGAAATAATATCTTAATTCAATTCACTACATATTTTGGGGGAGCCTACTGTACGAAAAGTGTTGTCCTGTGTATTCAGTGTATAAAGAAAAGAATAAATAATATCAATGGTTTCATAGAGCTTCCAAGTTAGTAGATAAAAGAAAGATACAAATTTACCTAGAGAGAAATTAGACTTTGCTAAATTAAAGATTTATAGTAAGTACAGAGGAGAAAGAAAGTCATGGCATCCTCAAAGTATTAATAGTTTTTATAAAAGTAATATTTGTAGTGGTACTTGAAGTGGTATTTTTAGAGTTGGATAAACAAGGACAACACATTCCAAGTAGGGACAATAGCAGTTCTAAAACATGTATGAAGTATTCAGAGAATAATGAAAAAATTAAATGTAGAAAATGCATGAGCTGCATGTTAGGAATAATGACCAATAAAGGTGAGCAGATAGATTTTAAAAAGCTTTGAATACTATGCTGACATTTCATATATTATACTAAAAGCAATAAGGATTCATAAAAGAATATATTTTATACTTTAAGGAATTTTCCTTATTTTGATTTAAGAAGGCAATATTGAAAATGTTTTTCCCTAATAACATTTTTGTATCAAAGCTAAATTCTTTATACTCATTTTTAAGATCATGCATCATTATATACAATGTCCACTTACCTTCTTTTAAAAATATTGCCATTTTTACTGCTAACTCTTATTATTCCTTGTTAACAATTAAATTTTCCATTGGTCTACCATTTTATTCTATCATTTTTATGTTGCTATATGTGAATATTTTTCTCTATTCCTAAATAATTGTATTCTTCTCAAAGAAACACTGGTCACTAGAGCGGAAAACACCATGAATATTCAAATGGAATCATTATGCCTGTGAAGCAAAACCTTTGGCTCTCTTATGAAGATGTAAAAATCATAAAGTAACACTGAGAGATGAATGACATTCTCCAAAAAGTTACTGGATGATCTATCAACTTTTCCTACAAAATATACCCAACTATTTGTCTATTTCTCTCCATCATCATTACTACTACCTAGGTCCCCCCAAGACATCATCATCTCTCACCTGTATTACTGCGTTGGCTGGAATCATTTTAAATCTGAACTTCCTGGCTTAAAGCCTGCTTTTCATTTCTCATTTTATTAATGTCTCACAGGCTTTTCAAACATCTTCAAACTGACCGCATACCTATGCTTCTGGGCAGTCACGCTGCTTTAACCACACAGGCTTTCTTGTTCTTCTAACAACTAAACTCGTTTCTACCACAGGCCCTTTTCTTTCTTTTACCTTTGCTGGAGCACCGATCTTCTGTTCATTTGCACGGCTCACTTTTTTACTTCATCAAGGTTTTTATTCAAAGTCCTGTAAAGCAACTTTCCCCATTTTCATCATTCTCTGTTATATAACGACGTTTTATTTTCTTCTTAGAAGTTATTCCAATTACGAGTTATTGTAAGTTTTGCCCATTTCCTTTTATAGTCTGACGTATAGAATCTCAGTGAGATCATTCCGTTTTATTTACCTTCGCATCCCCCGTGCTTTACACAGCGCAGGCCTGTGCAAATGGTTGCTAAATATTGGTTACATGAAGGGATGAGTGAATGGTTCACTAAAGCCTTAATCACATGGAAATAGAAATAAAATAGAAAACATCTGAGAGGCTAAAGTCAACAGGGAGAACAACAACAGAGGAAATTACTAAATGAGGAAAGTGTAGTATCACACACAACAGTGTAAGATAGGAAACATAAAGTAGGCCTAGCTAGTGCCCAAATGGCCATATTTACAGCCGAGGACCATTTAAATTCAGCATGCCAATAGGTAAGTGTGAGGCCTTGGAATTAATCCTCCTCCTGTAACTGTACATAGTCTCCGGGAAACTAGCTAAAGGAAGTCTGAGAAATACAGGAAGTAAAAAGAAATATAAGCAGCCTATACCTGATACTCAGGAGGCTGCAGGAAGAGGAAATTTGTACTTATGTAGCACAGCAGCAGCATCTGGAAGGCCAATGCCATGTTGCAGGATCTCCCCGTAGGTGTTATGGCAGAGTTTTGGCAAATATAGGAGTAGGCATTATTGATTAGAAACCCTGGCATTAGGCGTTGTGGTTCTAATTTCAAAAGGCTGGGTTTTAGTATCAAGACTCCCCTACCAGCAATGAAAGAGGGAAAGCAGGGAGGTAAGGAGCAAAAAGCATGAGGAAAGTAGGCCCTAAGTCCTGGGAATAAACAGACATTACACGCTGCTATTTTGAGAATTCTCTCAGGTGGGTAAGTCAAAAGCCAGTAAAATCAGAATAAGGAAACAAAGTCAGAATTAGACCAATAGTTACTTGAAGTTGTGTTCAGACTGTTGGTTTAAGTATTTCTCTAAATCACCTACATAAGGCAGGTGTTGGTGCTGGAGCTGTCTCTTTAGGTGTGAGTTAAATGCCTTAAACAGAAGGGGAGAACTACAAAACTGAGAAATCAGATGGTTCAGGTAAAAAGGTAGCAAATACTTGTATTGGAGTCCAGTTTATTCTTTTCTGGATTCCTGTGGCAAATGATAATATTAAATATTGTCTCAAATGACTAAAAAAGAAATGTCATTAACAGTGATAGTTGTCACAAACTTTTGCACAGACACTCTACCTCATTTGGCCAAGGTATCTATACGAAGAGGTGTTAGCTGGAAAAAAGGATCCAAGTGGTCCAGAATGCTAAAATACATGCTGATCTACTGAATCTCTGAGAATCACACAGTATGAATAGTAACACGGAGTATCGCAGGTTTTAGGCAGAAAAAATACCTGCGATTAGGGATAAATTCATGGGGGAAAAAGAATGTGGAGGCAGAATTACAGCCTTAGTACAGGAAAAGAGATTAAGGTTGAGAAACACTCAGATAAAAAGAGATTTGGCATGAGGCTGAAATGCTTTTCAATCTATGCAAATAATCATCAAGGGGAAGTGAATAGGTTGGAATTGGATAAAACAATCTGTTTTAGAGAAAGACAACAGATCAGATTCAGAGACAAAACATTAACTGCCTATATCCTGAGTTACAAGTTATCTGATAGTACAAATTGACTGGAAACTGTTCTAAATAATGGACATAAAAATAATAACCAAGTAAATAACATTAATTGAGCAAGAAAGGAAAAATCAGTGTGGCCTTGGTTACTAATAGGATGCAAACAGAGCAGAGGGATTTCTGCTAAAAAAAAATCTATTATAAATAAATTCAGCACAAGATTTTATTTTATGCAGTTTAAAGTTTGAATAATGCAGTCTGATTTTACTTTGCATGTTTGGAAGATGACAGCAAGACCAAGGCCAAATCCTCATTAACCACACTATAGAGAAACAGAGTGATGACCTTCAATTCTGAAAGGTTTGGTGGTATCTCTGGTGCCTCTACTAACTGAAGCATCCTAGACTCTATATCTTGTCCTCCAGGTGGTTCAACATGAAGGATATTAAACTGGAGTTTATTTTTATAGATTTTTTTTGGTATGGAGAGGATAAGGATTTATAATTAACTTAAAAAATAAGCAAACTGAAGGAGAACAGAGCCTATAGCTAGCTGTCATAATTTTTTCAAAGCAACCCTTCACTCAAAAATTTCAAAAGCATTAAATGGTTATCAAATGATGATGTAAAAGCTTAATCTAATGTTTGAAGATAATGACACATAGAGATTACTTACATAGCATAATATATATAGATCACATATATGTATATATAAGTGGTTTATATATGTGTCTAGTTTTTATATATGATCTATATGTTATCTATAAACAATAATTTGTTTTTATAGAATTATTTGGTCAGCATTCATATATATGATAAGTTGGGGAATTGGGAATAAATGGTGAATCCACAGAGAAGAGTGAATGCATTCTTAATAAATGTACTCAATAGATAGATAACTGTCAGCAAAAGCATATTAAAATATGTGTTTTCTTTCTTCTTTTAAACATTCCTAAGCACAGATGGTGGCTGTACCTAATTGTATAACCAGTTTATTTCAACAAATTACAAATCAATAGATGTCTTCATTAATTAAGAATAACATAGTTTTAGTATTCATTCAATCATTATCTTGATAATTTGAGATAAATTTTTACATGCTTTATGTATGCATTTATGTTTCTGTTTTGTTAGATTTTCCTTTTTCTTGGAATGGCCAGAAACAATTTCCATTAATTTCCAAGGAAAAAGCTTGCCTCTCTAAGTGCATAAAACTCACATAAAAAAAATCAGTAAAAATCTTGATTCAGCTGTCTGTAAAGCCATATAGCTAAACTAAACTGTCATTGTGTTGATATAGTAATTAATCAATCATGGGACACAGCTAAAAATCTAGATTAGAGAAGTTTTCTGTTTTCAGTGCAGCCAAAATGGGTGAAGTAATCATGGTATAGATTAAAAACTTGAAGCAGTGGCATCCAGTAATTTTTTATTGAATATTGGACCTAAAGGGTGGGTAATAATTTTAAACTACAATATTGATATATTTGTTCAGAAAAATGCCTTGAAATTCTGAACAAACATTTTCATATTAGGACCTTGTCTTGTTTCATTTATAAAGCAAACATTTTCACACTCTCTGTATTTCAGAGAAAAGTTAGGTAGAATTTTCTGAGGGGTCTATTGTACGTAAGCACAGAAGAGTCTAATTCTCTGTGATCTGAAAGTGAATTTTGGCAGACCTCTGCAGACTGTCTTCTAGGTTAACATTTTCTCTATAAAACATCCCTTGGTTTTTAAACCCCAAACTTCCTAATGTGTACTGTTTCTCAATACAATGCTTTTCAGCTAGTACTTAAATAGGAAAATTGATATTTGCTTCCCCAATATTGATTTCCTCTAACATTTTTTAAAAAATGATATGAGAGAACATTCTTGAGTTACATTTCAGATGTAATTGGCAGAATGTCATAAGCACATACAGAAGTTGTAAGAAGTCTATGGATTCCCAACAATTAGAAAGATTGTTTTGCATGTTGTGGGTCTGAAGAGGGACATCTGGCAAAATATAAAATCTGAGTCTTTCTCTGCCATATTGATCTCATCCTGAACATGATTCCACTGTGCCTGTATATTTATCCCTTGTTTTTGTCTATTACTATACAATAAGTCTCCCCCAAATTGAGGAAATACTGAAGAAAATTGTATAAAATGAAGCAAAACAGATGAGAAAAGTAATTACCATAAGATCATGTTTCTGCATATAAAACAATTGTTTGTTAATAACCATATTGATATTTTGGAGATCAGGTACCAATGTTTAAAGCATTTTATAATTTTACATGATAATTCAATACTTTTTTCGCATTTTGCAAAGTTTATTTATATTTTTGAAATTGAGAGTTTTAAATATGCCTATAACACTTTGTAATGTTTCCCATTTAAAATAATGAAAAATTGGGTCCCCATTAGTATTTTGGGCAGAAAGTCTGACTTTCAGCAAGGAATTATGAAGTAGATGATAACCAATTTTAGTATTTCTAAAGCTCTCACTTATCAAGTAGCCTCATGGATGCTTTTCCGTAGAATCTAGCATCATTTTGGGTTTTTTTTAGGCAGTTTTTAGCTCCTTCAAGATTGTTCTTGCTGCTTCATGATAAAGGACAATGTTACATCTTAGTGAGACCCAGGTGCAAATATCTCTCATTCTATAGCTGCAAATAGTGCTATATTAGCATTTTATTAAAGGGAGATTGGATAATGTTAAAAGGAAGATCTCTGAGCATGGACTTAGTTTTACATTATAGCCTTCTTTCATATCAATCTAGAATCCATGACAGTGGTTTATTTTAAGAATGAGACTGTAAATTTGGAAAAGACTTTCATGTGCAGAAAAATCATGTCATCTGGAAAACAAGAGTAGATGTACTCAATCATGCACAGGTAAAATCTTAGAAATGTATGCATAAATTATTCATGAGTGGTGAATAATTTAACCTCAAATTATTTTTTAAAAATCTTGTTGAATAAATGGAAAACTAATTCATGGAAAATGGAAATAATTACTTTTAACAAAAATGCATAAGTTAAATTTGAGAAGTGTCAAATGAACATAGAAATACATGTTATTGATATTCTGTATTGTGAGGAATTTTCTATAGATGTGTGTAATTTTCAAGTATGTATCTTTCTCAGGCAAAGAAGCTTTCAAGGACAGGAAAGGCTATTCTATCTCTTGATTATGCAAATAATGACATTATCTTCTTAAATTCTTTTTAATAACAGGTCAAAATCAAGCTAATGAAGGAAACATGCTAAAACCTTACAAAATAAAAAACTCTGATTTAAGATTTCATTGTGTGATACAGATAATAATAACTTAAACTCTAGTGACGCCCTTGCCTTCCCAACTGGCTTTTCTTCAAACCCGCTTCTTTTTTCTCTTTTTTCTTTGCTTGTTTCTTTGTTTCTTTCCTTCTTTCTTCTTTTTTTATTTTACAATTTTGATTCTGTGGGTTGGAAACACAGATTCCTATCTCCACCATTGAAAGTAAATCTCTACCTTTCTTTCTGCAGAAGTATGACTATCAAAATGAGGCTTTATTTTAAATATCTTTAAATAAAATTAGGGTTAGTATTTAAATTCTTACTAGTTCTGGTAAATAAACTATTATAATTGTTTTACAGTATATGATGAGGAATATTTTTGTCCAGATAAGGAAAGTTCAAGCTTTAAAATCCACTCTTTGGTTGTCAATTTCTAAGATTTTTCCTACTGAAAAATTTTTTTCATCAAGGGCACTTGATGAACGGTTTGGTATAGGTGCACTGCATGGTTTAGTACATCTGTAGTACTCAAGGGGAATATTAACTTCATGTTTTCCACATTTATAATTTTTATTTTGTTCTCTTAAAGCTCTCACTTATATCAGTGGTTCTCAAAATTTTTCACTTGGTTTAGCAGCTAGAAGTCACAGTGGTATCTGTGGAACACCAAATACCAAAACAAACAAACCAAAAACCCCAAAAAACAAAAAAACTGAGATACTGAGTATTATGCATATATAAAATCTAAATACAAAATATTTTGGCATATTAGAGCTATCATCTTATACACATATGGGATCAATAAGATGCAAGAAGAGTCAATGTTTCAAGACAAACACATTTGCATGAAAAACAAAATTGAAAAAATAATTATCTCCAGTAGATATTTTTTCTACAAATTGAGAAAAGACCAATTATTCAATTTTAGCAGTAGAACACCTTGATCTTGCTACTGGAACATGTTCTGCATGATGGTTGTTTAAAAACCATCTTCCCACATTAACAGACTCTGAACAAAGATCAGGAACTAAAGAACATTTACGTGAGTATAATCAACAAGAAAATTAGTTGGATATTTAAGTGTATTAAATTTGTGACACACAGAATGATTTATGATCTAAAATGATGTTTTAAGCAAATAGAATAATTCCCTCAAACCTCCTATTTACTCACATGCTGTCATTCACATGTGGGTTCTAAATATGAAAACAATTAATCTCATGGAGAGAGAGACTAGAATGACGGATACCAGAGGCCAGCAAGGGCAGCAGTGAGGGGGGATAAAGTGGGGATAGTTAATGGGGACAAAAATATAGTTAGATAGTTGGATAGAATGAACAATATTTGATAGCACAACAAAGTGACAGTAGTCAACAATAAGTTAGGGCACAATTTAAAATAGCTAAAAGAGTGGAATTGGAATGTTCCTAACACAAAGAAGTGATGGATGCCTCATATTATGGATACCCCAATTGCCCCGATTTGATTAATACACATTGTATGCCTGTATCAAAACATCACATGTACCCTATAAATATATATAACTATTATGTACCCATATTAATTAAAAATAAAAAATTTTTAAAAATCTTCTACTTAGTCTGCATAGTTAGATATTCCTTGGACAATAACTTACAGAAAAATTCATATAATAAGTAGTGGCCAAATAATTTTGGTTATCTTTTCATAGAAAGATAAAATGAAATAAAATTTAAAAACCTAACATACAAACTCATTAAATACCTGTAATAGGTTGTATTTAAAGAAATGTCTGTTCTAAAACTGCAAAGAATGCCAAGGAGAGATATTCATATGGAGTGCTATCTTGTGAATTCATGCTACAGGACAGTCTCAGATCATCACAGATTCATAGAAGAATATTCTAGCAAAACTCCACAGTTTATTTCCTTTTAGAAAATGTTGGTAAATTTGGGGGAATTTATTTAAAGTTGAGTTTTTCCTTTATCAGTTGTCTGGCCTAGCTTCTCAAGATGGTGATCAAATAATTAAGAAATGCAGTTTTTGTTCACATAGGTAGTAAAGAGATTAGGTACACACACATACATACATGAGAAGAATGCTAGCTTTTATATATGTTTAAATTTTCTTTACTACTAAGAAGTGGTTGATTGAATAGTATCAGCTGTAAATGGAATACTAAAAAAAGCATAATTACAGCTTTTTTAAATTGAAAAATGTAGATAAAACTGAATAAATTAATTTTACAAATGATGAAGCTGAAGTTCAGACAGGGTAAGTGTCATATCCAAAATAGTGCAGGATGGGATTCGGGCTCCAGGTCTGCAACCCCCGGTCAATATTTCTCCCAATTTACTAGCTTGTAAACAGCACACGAGTTATATATTAGAATTTTATATTAAATGACGCTTTCTTTTTCTTCTGCTCTTGGCATTTATAGCTTAGAAATGAAAAAACATTCAACTCTATTGCTCAGAAAATTGGAACTAGCATCTTAACTATTTAACTATTTATTTTGGTAAATAGGTAAATATCAGATCTTATAATGTGTACTGAGGAGCAACAGATCAAATAAGACATGGTCCCAGACAACAAGGAGCTTTTGATTTATTAGTGGGAATGTGTAAGTACCTAACTAGAATATACCAATATAACATGTGGGACTTTCAGTCTGTTGACTTTGTTCTACTGCATTGTTTGGTCGCCATAAAGAACGTGTGGAGATCCAGGACCTCTGATGAGTGGTTGGTATGTCTAGCTATTATGGGCCTTGAAATACGCATCTATATTTTAGGTCCAGAGTCTACCCAGAACCTTTGTTCAGAACAGGTTTAAATTCACATAGTAAAAGAACTTTATTAGAAGAAAAACAGACTACTTCAAAATGTTCTCACAATTAAGTTAGAATTTTGTTTAATAAGCTAACACCTTTCAAATACCTTGCCTTAAATGTTTGCTTTAGAAAAACCTGACATTTTAAAGAATTCAAGTTTTAATACGGGAATACAGTCTTATTATTACATGTTTTATTCTTCATAAATATAGACTAATCTCATATAAGAAATATTTCTACACAATATTTTCCAAACTGAAGAATTTATAGATAAATAGTAAAAGAAAATATAATATTTTAATTACAGAAAAGTAAAATTTTAAATCCAGCATAATTATATTAATTAACTTGCAGATTAAAAAGGAGAGGTATGAATTTTTTTTTCCCGTATATCCAGATTTGGACATAAAGTATAAACCATTTTATTGAAGAAAGTCCCTAAAGTAGCTTAAAGCTCAAAAATTTGGGTTGGAATTTTATCCTATTCCCTACATTCATTTAAGTCCCATTCTCACATTTTTCAAGAGTGAGAAATATGGGACACTCCCACATTGATATCTGGATATCTGAATGCAGAGCTTTCATAAAACGCTAGCTAGGGTTCTGAGATACAAAAAACTGAAACTGAATCTGGATGATATAAGTAGGAAGGGATTTAGAATAAGACATTGAGTGGTGTTCAACCGCAAATGGTGAAAATTGTGTTAAAAAAAAAAAACCATTTAAAGTTTCTGCAAGTGGTGCTAAGGGAAAAGAACAAATGAAGAAAATAAACCTCAGTAAGGACCTCAAGACACCCTAGGAATTGAACCACACATACTTCTTGCCATGACCCTCCCTCCTCTCTCCCCCAGCCACAGCTCAGCATGACGGAAGTACCACTCTGGGTGTGTCTTGCCAAGATGGGGCTTTCTCTGTCCCCAGCTCCAAATCAAGGGCTGCTGTATCTACATAAAAGCTGCAGTCAACCAGCATTTCACATCATCCCAATCTCTGTACAGCAGAAGCTATATTCCAGGTCAGCTCCTCTGAAAGACTGAGGCTCTCTCTTCAATTAAGTCCCCACTCATGGGGTGGAGCCTCTGTTGCAGACACAGCAGGACCAGAATACTGCAGCCTTGAATGTCTTCACCCAGCTAACTTCTAGGTTGGAAGTTCTATGCTGGAGGAGGTGAGCAGAGAAAATCAGAGACCATCATTCACTTAGAGCACCCTGCTTGAAAAGGAGGGTGTCACTCTGAGAAAGTGGGTTACTGTCCCTGCTCCTAGATCTGGAACAGTGGTTCAGAGATTTTGCAGAGGCATAGGAGCAGGCTATAAGAACAGAGAGTTCTGAAGCTCTCTCCAAAAGAACTGACTTTATTTGGAGCAGAGTACAGGAAGTTCAAATATACAAGTAGTATAAAAACAGTGGGGATTTGCTGGTAAGTTGTTAAGAGGGGGTTGGTAGTTCCATTAACACAGGAAGCTGAACTTCAAGCCAGTTAATTCACCAAAGAAAACCAGGGAAAGCCTAAAAATAGCCCTCTTGGAGTGAGAACAAAGCTCAAAGACTGGCCTCTAAGACTATCCCTCAAAAGAGGAAATAACCCAAATTTTCATCATTGATAAATAGAAAAAAAGCATATATTATTTCAATGGAATATTACTCTGCAATAAAAAAGGACATAGTGATAGATATTATAACATGGATGAACTTTGAAAACATTATGCTAAGTGATAGATGCCAGTCACACAATATGACACATCATATGCTTCTATTTATATAAAATATGAGCAAATCTATAAAGACAGACAGCAGATTAGTGGCTGCCTAGGGCTGTGGTGGAAGGGTTGGGGGGAAATAGGGACTGACTGCCAATGGCAGTAGTGTTTCTATTTGGAGTGATAAAAATATTCTGAAGTTGATAAGATGATTGTTGCACAAATCTATGAATTGCATGGTATGTGATTTACATCTCAATAAAATTGTTATTTTTAAAATAGACATTTGGTTGTTTGCTTTATCACTGGGATGACCAGGGAATCACATTCTAAAAAAGATCAGGAAGAAACTGGAACCACAGCTGGAAGGAATTCGTAACAGCTGAGATATACATACCTGGACACTGCATTCTGTCCTGACACTACTAGTTTTCCTTCAATATTATGTGCAGGAACTTCTATCACCGGTACCCCCATCCAAAGAGACTCTCCACTCTACTTGTTATTTGCATCATTAAGTCTTACCTCAAATCCCTGGAAATGCATCTGATTGATCAAGATTACATTACATGCTTGCCATAGCAGGATTTGTGAGTACAAAGCTATTTTCACTCTTGTATTAGATGACATCTTTTGGCCCCCTATCGGGTGAGAGTTTTTCAAACAGAGTAAAGGGATTCAGACGCTGGGTGGCCAAAGATGACACATGCATACTGCTATAGTTTGGATATTTGTCCCTCCAAACCTTATATTGAAATTTGATCACCAATCTCAGAAGTGGGACCTAATGGGAGATTTCAAGTCATGGGAACAGATCTCTCATGAATGGCTTGGTGCCATCCTGGCAGTAATGAGTAACTTCTCACTCTATTGGTTCCTGTGAGCACTGGTTGTTAAAAAGAACCTGGCAACCTGCACCCCATCCCCACCCTTGCTTCCTCTCTCCTTATGTGATCTCTGCACACACCAGCTCCCGTTTGTCTTCTGCCATGAGTGGAAGCAGCCTGAGGCTTTCACCAGATGACTCATTTTCCAGCTGGGCGAATTGTGAGCCATATAAGCCTTTTTTTCTTTATAAATTTCCCAGTAACAGGTATTCCTCTATAGCAATGCAAAATGGACTAAGACACATACACTAATAAAAATAATAATAAAAATAACACAAATACTTTTTACCATGTGCAAGATGCTATTCTTAGAACTTTACATGTTTTAGCTCATTATTTTCATTAACTATTTAAAACAGCCACTTTTATTATTATCATTATCTTCCAGAGGAGGAAATTGAGATGCAGAGAGATAAAATTTCATGATCACTCAGCTAAAAATTTCATAATCACTTTACTAGTAAGTGACAGGATTTAAAGCAAGAGTCAGTCTCTAGAGACCATGTTCTAAACCACTACTATGTTGAACTCCTTCCCTATGAATAACATAGTTCTTTTGATTCGGCTCAGCTTTCCTAAATGGATCATGATCCACACTCAGAAATGCACATTTTCTGCTATGCATATGCACCAAAAAATATCCAAATCGATTTATCACTCCATTATTTTACTATTATAGAACTGGGTTAGATGCTGGGGGAGGGATTAGGAAGCTAAAGTAAGTATAATATAACCTCTGCTCTTAAGAAGCTTACAGCATAATAAATTCATGCTGAATAAATACTCAAAATAAATTAAATGAAGCCTTTGTGCTTCAAAATTTTAAATTGTGAAACACTGTCCTCAAAATAAATATCAAGCAGAAATATATGATATAACCAATAAAAGTATATTGGCTTTGATTCAAGCTTAGGTTTTTAAAATTTGCATCTATACTACTTATTCCTCTTACTGGTCCTACATGACAATTTCTGAAACATCTATAAGGAAATACTCAGCTCTCTGACTTTCACTCTGAAAGCCTAGATTATGAAAAATTCAGGGAGAAACATAAAAATAAAGATTTATAGGGTTTTCTAGGAAGAGAGAGAGCATTGAGTTAAGGGAAGCCCAAAAGTGATCCTTAAAGAGGATGACATTTGAAATAAGCCTTTACAGATGAAGATGAGTAGCGGCAACAGAACTAGCAAGATGACAGTTATGATCATAGACTCACAAGTAATGTTTAGGAAAAAATGGGTAGTCTAGATTTGTTTGAAGATAGATTATATGCAGGTGCACAGGGAAATAAACTGGGTCAAGTAAGTTGATTCAATGTTAGGAACCATGAAGTACCATGAATGTCCTTTATGTTAAACTAGATATTACCAGAAATTCGTTAAGTTTGTTGATGAGAGTATGATATGATCAGGACTGTGTTTTAGAAAACTAAATTATATTTTGAGGTTAGAATGATTTCAAATGTCAACAGAAAGAAGAAATAGAGCCTGGTTAGAAGACTATTGGATTATTGCTAATACTGGATGTACAAACCATGCACGGATGAAAATATTATTGAAATAATGAATAAATGCATGATGATGTGTGGAGAAATAATCTATATAACTTAATCAGTTTTCACAACATGAGGGAAAATAAAAGTTGGTGTCAGGAATTTATTTGAAATGTTGAAGATATTTGGGCAATGTGTAATTAATAGAAGTCAAGAAGATAGAAAAAAGAGTGGACAATTTTGAGATGGAAATAACATGTTTGATCTATTTAGATAAAGATTATATGGGATATCTTTGAGGGGATGTCAAACACTGAGTTAAAATTACAACTCTAAACTTTAAAAGAGATTTCTGTGTGTGTATATGTGTGTGTGTATGTGTATTTGCATCATGTTTAACTCATAAATAAAAACAAAACAAAAATAATCTACCATACAATTTTTAAGGCAAAAGGAAAACCAAAGGAAAAAAAACAAGCAAAAAAAGTAGAGGGCAGATTTCAAAATTTTATTTTTTAGTCTATTTCTTAGCAGTGTCTAGATAAAATCAATTGTTCAAGTATACTGTGAGAATTGAGACAATATACATAAACACACGATTTGCAAATTATAAAACACACTAAAACAGCTGTTTTATTAATCTTTTCAAAATTTGCATGAGGCAAAAGGAGAGAGTATTTATTAATCCAACATAGTAGGTGATGAAATGGAAAACAATGCTAACAATGACTTCAGTTTTTATTGTACCTTGTAGTTCACCCATTTTGTCTTAATTGATGCTCACATTGACCTTGTGAAGAAAGAAAAGTCGATATTATTTTTCTAAATTTTTTAATGGCAAAATTAATTACCCACAGACACTCATTTGTAAATATCATACAGTTACCAACATGGAACTTACAAAAAATATGCTGGATTATTTAAAGAAAAAAAAATGTGATGGATCCAGTATCAGTGTTTTGTTCTCCCAAAGTAACTTTGACAAGGTCATAGATCAAGTGACAGAGATTAAACTTTAATCTTTTCTGTCTACCATATACAATATTTCTTGAAATCATACCTGTGATAAAATTTATTCATTAAAATGAGTATTCTTTTTCAAAACAAAATTATTTAGTGAATCAAGGGTAAGGGTCAGGTCCTTACCTGTTCCTTACATTTGAGACTCAAGCAAGGAACATTGCCAGGAGTCCCAGGCTCAAGTCATCAATCCCAAGCTTCAAGGTCGAGAACCTGCAGCCTCGAGGCCACATGTGGCCCTCCAGATCCCCAAGTACATCCCATAGGGGCATCCATAAGACAGATTTCTCTAGAAGCTGAAGGATATATGGTCTTACCAGGTTACTGGATAAGAGTTAATTTGCACATTCACCATAGATTTATTCATTAATTATTTCTACAAATAGTTACTGAAGCCCACTATGCATTAGGCCCCTGAATGATCTCCAGTTACAACCCATTCTGCGCTACAAGTTTTCCCACAGCCTTGATTCATGTGCTGCTAGCCCTACACAAGTTTATAATATTCTACATACTGAATTTGCTCATAGAAGTAAACATACTCAAAGTTGCCCTATTTGCTTTTCTCCTTCCAATCCACGGGTATCCTTTCTTCTTTACTCCTGGGACGAAAATATTTCCAGGGTATGGTAGTAGATTCAGGTCTATAGTCCAAGGCTGGTAGCAGATTCAGTGCTCAAGTGGCCTGGTCTGCACTGGGTTTAAGGTATAAAGACAAATATTCCAGAGATGAATGGCTCCAGGACCTTTTATCCGGGCCATCTGAGGCAAGGTAATCAGTCTTACCAAATCTCAGTTTATTTCCCTGTAAAGGAGAATGGTAATGCCTGCCAGCTTGCATGCTTTCTTTGAGAACAAAATGAAAAAAGGCATGTGAAAGCATCTTGTTAACCATATTGCACAATAAATATAAGAAATAAAATTAATAAAAATAATATGAAAAATAATGTTTTCCCCTTAATTATTATGTAGGTCATCTATAGATAGTATTTTATACAGTGCATAGTATGGTGTATAAAGACATAGTTAATGCATATTAAGAATGGTTTGATTCACTGGGAGATCAAATGAAGGTTAAATTACTATATTGTCTGTTACACAGAAAGGAAAAAGTTCTACCCAAATCTATTTTATAGTTCCACAATAGAAACAGAGAAATGTCCCATTCTCGGACGTGCAAACAAAAACTGGTGTGTGTGGGTGTGTTTGTATGTATCTGTGTGTGTGCATATACTACTCAAAAATATACAGCAAAGACTACACAAATGTCCACATTTCACCATTCAGGGCACTTGGCAACAAACAAACAAACAGCCCACCTGTCCCCTAATTTGTTACGAGAGAGACATATTCTGAGATGGGTATTTGCAACCAGGAGGATTATTGGGTTCTTTGGGATCAACACTATAGGGAAGAAAAGGAAGTAGGGATGGCATGGGGGAGGTGCTGAATAGTGATGCAGATGCAGAGGTGAACTTAGCTGATTATCCAGGGCCTCTGAGCTAGAATGGCCCTTTTTGGTTGTTCTACTAAGGCAAGAGGGTCAGGCTTTATAGAATGTAACCAATTGTTCATTGGATGTAGGTTGGCCTCTGGGGAGCGAGCACAAACTTGGGCCAGGTGGATCTCTTCAGGGCAGTTTCCCCAGAAGAACTGAGCTTAGAACCATCTGGATGCAACTCTCAGAGGCCTGAGGAATCCTGTTTCAGTCCTGAAGGGAGAAAAGCACGTCTTATCACAACAACAGGTAAAGCCCATTCCTCCCATGGTGTGTATTCTCTTGTTTCATACAACAAGTCCTGAGAACAGCTCCTCTAGGATTCTAATGTGATCTCGAGGTTTCAACTGATACTTATCATCTATCTTATTTTTATATAAAAATTATTTGGGGAGTGGCTATTCCATTATCATATTAATCATCATGATCTGGTAAAATTGGTAAAAATATGCATATCTCAAACTCTCATAAACCTTCTCATAATGGAATTCATCCCAATTCATGGAACTATGACTTGTTTCTAATAAAAATTATCTGAATAATTTAGAGATGTTGTTTTGCCCTTAAAAATTCTGTGGATTTTTAATTTGCTCTTTATTTTTCTAATTCCAATTGGCCATCTTCCTTATCATCTATGGTTCTTTCTTCAAAATTATACCTCAGGTTGTACTGTATCTATGTGAGGCAGATACATGAGACTTGGGTGTGTTAAGTGCTACATTGATAAACCAATAGAAGGACAAGGTCTACATCATTATGTACAAGGTCCAGTCTGTAGATAGTGGATGCTTCACAAACAGGGATGCAATATAAAATACAGGAAAGCCAGTTAAATTTGAATTTCAGAGAAAAAAAAAACCCTAATACATTTTTCATATAAGAATGTCCCAAATAGTGCATGTGAAATATTTATACTAAAAAAGGAAAGAAAGAAAGAAAGAAAAAGAAAAGAAAAGGTCTTTATTTGAAATTCAAATTTAATTGGACATTCTGTATTTTTTTTCTCTAAATCTGGCAACCCTCTAAAAATGAATGACATTATATCAGAAATGAAAACTTTAACTTTCCCTTCACACTCTGTCTAGATTTTCACACTCTAGACCTCTCAACCTCAATGCTATTGACATATTGGGCCAGACAATTCCTTGTTGTGGGAGGCTGTTCTATGCATTTTGAAGTATTTAGTAGCATTTATGATCTTTATCTGCTAGACGCCTGCAACATCTCCCCAGTTGTGACTACCAAAAACGTCTCCAGACATTGCTTACTGTCCTCAGGGAGAAAAATGACTCTGGTTAAGAATCATTGATCTAGATAAAAGCTTAGAGATATAACCAATTTAATCATCTGAGTGAATCTTTCATTTTTAGTTAGATAATTATAGCAAGCAAACAAAAAATGACACATGTAGCTGTTTAAATCAGTTGCACTTAATTCAGTTTGCAACAGAAGTTTCTAGCTAGTCTATATGCTGATACATTTGATTGCTTAAGAGCAGACCATGAAAAAGCCTTCTGTTGTAGGATCCTACTTGGGAAGCTATTGACTCAGCACTTACTACCTGAGCAGTCTTGGTCTAAAATATTTAGATATTGAAGATACAGATACATGAAATGTATGCCCTACACACTTCTACATGTACTGAGATACAAATAGACCCTTTTGTAGCTCGTTTGCTTTGGTTTCAGCCATGTTAAAACTTCTGTCCTAAGCCAAAGTACAATTTAAGATAATTGAAATAACAAGAATGCCTGCTGAGGTCTGTTAAATTCTGTGAAAAACAGCTGTAGGATAAGGATAAATGATAGAGGCAAGGGATAGATAAGATTTGTTCCTATTCACATTACTGTCAAAGATAGTAATGGCATGTACTGGCATGTAAGCTCCAGGACAGAGACTTTGCTGTTTTCCTTTTTGCTCTGTCTCCCAAACATAGAATGGTACTTGGGCCATAGTAGGAGCTCAATAATACGTTTTCTGTGAATGAATGAATCAGTGAAAGGCAATAACACACAGAGCTGACACCATCATATATGAGATCATTGATTAGGCACACTGTCCAACTAGAGATATCATATTGTTTAGAAGACAGCATTACCTTGCTTGCAAGGTTGATTTGATTCAAAGAGATGTAAAACTCTTAACATTTATATGCCTAATAAGTGATTAAGCTCTTATGAGTATTAATATTGTCATGTATTAAGACATACTGCAGGATTCTAATTATAACCAGCCAAGCTAAGTTTCTAAGTCATTTTATAACTCTTAGAATTTAGGTGTATGAATAGAAAACACATAAAATTTCACATGCTTTTATTCAGTAATGACTAACTTTCATACAAAGATGAGAGACAGAGAAATCACATACTTAATATTAAATATTGCAATAAAACAGTACCAAATTTTGCCTTTAAAAATGTCTGTACAGAGTTCTGGGTGTACAGATCATTATTTTCCTAAAGCAGAGAGGATTTTTGTAGTACCTAGGAATTTTGTACAATAAGGCAATTAACCATGCTCTAGCCTTACATATATTAAAGGCAAGTAATTTCTCAAATACTAATGTTAATGAGGTTGATGAAGCCAGTTTATCACTTTGAAAACATCTGTTGGGGCATGACTAATTGGAAAAAGAATAGTGATCAAAATTTCTGAAACATCTCCTTCATAATTTACTATGAAGAAACAATTACCCTTTGGAAATGTAAAGTATACATAAAGCACAATTATGTTTTTTTAAACTCAAAATTCAAAACAAATATTCAGTCAGAGACAAAAAATAAATGTGTACAAATGGCTTAAAAATCCTAGCTACTGTTTTATTTTTACCTTTGCATCTAATTTAGAACAAGCTTTGCATATTTTAAATAGGAAAGGAGAGAATGTCTTCATCCCCTAACCCTAAATTTGTATTTTTATTTTCAGCCCAGCACTGCAAGATTTTACCAGCTTGTGAGAAAGACAGTATGATGTGAAATTGGGTAAATCTCCTGATGGTGAATTCCTAGATGCCGAACTATTTTATGGGTGGCCTTGAACAGAACAAGTTTTCTCCCCGTCCTTGCTGTAGTTATCAAGAATGACTTAAGAATGTGCTGGGAAGGCCACATCTTGAAATGAAAGAGGGGCTGCCCAGAACAGCCTGGGCTCTGTTCTAGTCTCCCCTAGAAGCAGGATGTTCTTTAACACTTTAATCCAAAGATTCATGTGACTCCAAGGTATAAAACTCAAAGCGGGCTACTTTCCAGGGTCCCTTAGCTACAGTGCAAGTGATGGTTAGCTGAGACTCCATCCACCCCAGGCAGCTGTCCTGAGCCGTGGAGGACCAGCTAACAATGAATCTTAGGCTTTCTGCTGTGAACTTGCTGCGTGTGACTTGTGTGAGTGGGTGTTCTGTTTCACTGGACTCAGTCAAGTTGGTAACCATGGCACAGTGAACCTGCTTCACACTAGACTACTTAACAAAACTCAAGGCAGCTTTTAAAACATTAACTATTTCCCATGCAACTACATATCAAAAAAATTCACTTATTTAATCAGCAATATTTATTGAGCATCCATGTAGACATTGTGATAAAAGTTGGGAAATACAAAGATAAGAAAAACAGGCATAACCCCATTCTTTCTGAGTTCAAACTCTAGTGGATCTACAAATATACATCATATAAGCAGGCACATGTATTCAAATACAGTTACAAGCATATACCTATAGTTGTACATGCTCCTCCATGTTCATCCAAAATCATACAAAGATCACTTTCCTTATCACAACTTAATATTTTAGCAAAAGTAAAGAAGAAAAATAAAACGGTTATACATACCCAGGATACCTTTTTAACTGTCTTATGAAAAAACATCTATGCATTTGTACAATAAGTACTTTGTCATACACATTATGTTTACCAGGTACTTTGCTGAGTATTGGTTATGAAGAGACAAAAAAGCCTGTCCTTGGCTAAAGTTGATCTCACTCTAGGGTTACACACCCACTAGTAAAGAACATTAAACCTCTGAGTTTGATGCTTACCTCCAACCCTATCACCTCCCACTATCATATGTATTTTTACATACTCCTCAACTGTTGAGAGGCATTGGTTTTGAAGAGATAGCTAACATGAAAACAAGTAGGTGCAATAAAATTCTAGGAATCTTTATAAACTTCAGCAGGGTCACAAGGGATGCTTTGAATAATTTTATCGTGCTGTAGGAAGGTGTTTAACACTCCTAAAATAAAAATGTAGACCTTTGAAATAAATTTTGAAATTTCAGTAACATGTTCTAGCCTGTTTTCTAGGCTGCTAGTGGTGAAGAAGAAGCAGGCATTTCAAAAGTGCTGTCCCAGGCAAACAAACAAACAAACAAACAAAAACTGCGTGAAAGAATGTAGCACTTTCTGAGAACTACAAGTAGTTTGGCTTGAGTAGAAAGTAGATTGCAAAGAGGATAGACATGAGCGTGACTGTACGCACAAAACACCCACAAATGCACACATACACGCACATATGCATACGTCTGTATGATGGTCTAAAGAGTATGAGCTTTCTCCCAAGGGAGATATTGAATTGTTTGAAACTGACAAACAAACTTGTGTTTTTGAAAGACTTTCATGGCAGCAACATGGGAGCTGCATTAGAGGAATGTAAAATTGCAAACGACAATAGCAAATGATGTTTGAAATAGTCCCAGTGAATTATGTCATAAGAATTTCAAAGAGAGAAAAGCAAAACTTTCAGAAATTCAATGAGCTTTCTTCTTAGACAAACGTAGTAACAAAAAAATTTTGTTCTCTTAGGTGGAGAAGTACACGTGATAGTCTTCTACACCAGATTTGACATTCAGGAGCTGAGGGGCTGACATACAGAATCTGTAGATACAAGTTTTCTGATTTCTGCCTTTGCCAATGTAAAGACAGAATGTAACAGCCTTTGCCAAACATTCATCCGAACCAAACTTTGCCTGTTAAACATCTCAGCTGGAAAGTCTTGTTATGCTATATTCTCATTTGCAGCTTTCTAAACAAAAGGTCAAATATTTTATTTTTAAGTTGTCATAAAGTTGTCACACCCACTGGTAAAGAACTGCAAAGAATTTTAAGTAACTGACAACTTGTGCATAGAAAGTAAAGACTTAAAGGTATCTGCTTATACAAAGGCTAATACATATGTAAATGTGTTTGTATGTGAATTTTGCTTACTTTTCAAGATTCTTACTTGGACTGTTGGTTTAATTCATAGGGTAGTAAAATTCTCTAGGCTGTTTTTTGCTACATTAAAATGTTTCTCAGACAAATACTAATTCAGCATAAAGACAATGATTCCAAGAATAAGTCCACAAGAAAAAGAAGTTTGGATGGAAGAGAAAACATTGTTAAATTTCCATTAATAGTAAATTTGGATATTTTTAAAATGTAGCAATATTTGGTCATATCCAAGATGATTACTTATAGAGTCAGTCTTTAAAAGTCACCAAATATTTTAAAATCAATCTCTCTTGTTTCAATAATTATTAGAAAAAATTTTTAAATTCCTAATTTGGGATCAATGTCTTTTTATCTGCCTATATACATAGTACTTGATCCCTTTCTTGAAGAATAGCTTTGAATGGATACATGGAAACCTCACACTAATAAAAAAAGAAAAGAAACAGGAAAAATATGTACGTTCATATGAGACAGCAAAGTAAAACTAAAAGTAATTTTTTTTTCCAGCCATTACCATGGTCAATTGTTGGTTAGTAAACTCATGGATTCAAACAACTTTCCTGCCCCTACCACCAAATATAGTTTCTTCTCAGATTCCAGTGTTACTTCTTAACTCTTTTCGGTACCATGTCTTCTATCAACATTGGAACTCACTGCTTTTTCTTAATCTTCATTACCAGATTCCTCAATACTCACATGTTAAAAGTACACAATTGCAGTGAATAGCACTTCTTTTATAAACATATTCCTTAAGCAGCATTGCCAATTCAGTCCACAGGATCAGAGAATTTCATTCAAATTTGGAATAGAACTCTACAGTTTATTTAATCTATTTACTTTGTTGATGCCAGAATCCTATTTAAGCCATAAACTCACTCAGGGAATTATTTGGCTTTTTTTTTCCCAACCACTAATGATAATGGACTCAGTATTTTCCTCCTTAGAATTCCACCTTTGTTAGTCAATTTCACCTTAGAATACTGTTAGAAAGTTTTGCTTATACAGAAATGAAATTTTTCTTCTTATATCTTATATATTGTGTAAGTCTGCTTGGTATGTTATTAAAAACTCCATGGCCTGGATGGCTTTAAACAAAGGAAATTTATTTTCTCATAGTTCTGGAGGCTGGAAGTCCAATTTCAAGGTGCTGGCGAGGTAGGATTCATTCTGAGGCCTCTTCTCTTGGCTTGTAGGTGACCAGCATCTCCCTATGGGCCCACATGACCTCTCCTCTGTGTAGGACAGCAAAGAGAGAGAAAGTGAGAGAGAGAAAGAGAGTTCTCCGGTGTCTTTTCTTATAAGGACACTTACCCTACAGAATCAGGGCCCCATGCTTAAGACTTCATTTAACCTTAATTACTTCCTTACTCTAAATACAGCCACACTGAGTGTTATGGCTTCAACATTAATTTGGGAAGGACAAAAACATTCAGTACATAACATACACCAATTTAATCTCTTGGGGCTATTAGAGAAAATCTATTTCTGATACCCTAAAAAAGTACTGTACATTGATTATTTGACACATTTTATCAGATATTCTTTGACTCTCATACATGTCCCAGTAGCTATAATTGTTCTTTTTTTAATTTTTAATTTATTTTTAATTGTCAAATAATAATTGTACTTATTCATGGGTTACATAGTGATGTTTCAATATGTATAATATATGGTGATTAAATCTGAGTAATTATATCCATCATCTCAAGCATTTATCATTTCTCTGTGTTGGGAGTATTCAATATCCTCTTTCTAGACATTTGAAACTATATAATATATCATTGTTCATTATAGTCATCTTACAATGGTATAGAACACTAGGACTTATTCCTCCTATTTAGCTGTGATTTTGCAGCCTTTAACAAATCTCTCTTTATCCCTCCCTTCCCCCTATCTTTCCCAGGCTCTGGTATCCTGTTCTACTTTTTACTTCTATGAGATCAACTTTTTTAGCTTCCATATGTGAGTGAGAACATGTGGTGTTTAATTTTCTGTTCCTGGCTTATTTCACTTAACATTATGTCCTCCACTGTAATTGTTCTTGCCAGGACAGCTCATTGGTATATTTTCTTCAGGATCTATTAATTCACATGTTTCTTTTCCATTGAGGATCCATAAAAAGTTCTGAATTGCTTCTCCGGCTCCTTCCCCCCATACCCAAGAATAAGTAAATACAGTATAACAGAAACATGTTAGTGAATTTCCCCCAGACAACATTTTATTAATAAAATAAAATTTTTCATAGAAAGTAATCTAAAAGAAGCCTCCCCTGCACTGTACAGGAGATTAAGGTGCCATGTGTTGGGAATATTGATGGGAAAAGGATGAAAACGTTCCTCTAAGAAGCTGTTTTCTTCCAGACTGGTGGCTGGCAGTCTGGCATCTTAGTTTACATCCTGGACATTAAACCTGGGCTATAAATATACCTAATGGGGTTTTCAATAGTTTTGTTTATCTCCCTGAGGATAGAAGAAGCCTGCTGCTTAGAAATGTCAGATCTTAAACCTTGTTTCTGTGAGTTGTTTTTATTTATGTTCCATCTTGTGTTTCTCTGAAGCATACACAAAAGTCAACTTCAAAGAGGTATTTGTCATATTTGAAATTCTTAAGTAGTTAAGCTTTAGTTTGAAGAACCACCTGGAAAATTATAGATAGGCAGTACATCCAGCACATTAAACCTAGAATATGAATATCTAACATTTTTTCCATCACAATTTTGTATTCCAGAAAACCAAGCAAGCCTGGCATAATGTAACATCATAAATATGACATAGTATTATATTATATAATATTATAAAATGTACTTTATTCATGTTCTACTGCGATTTTTGTTTGTGCTTATCATTGTATTATTCTTAATACCTGCAGAAACTGTGTGACATGCCACAGTTAACAATTTATATTTTCATATACAGAGATTCTGGGAAATGAGTAAACTTAGTACTGAATTTCAAACAATAACAAATGTGGTTTGCTCACAAATTATCAAAGCCAGGATTTTTTGTTTTAATCTGATGTCCCCATTGTCCCCATTTGTATTCTTAGATTGTAACAATCATTAATATCACTGATTCATCTTGTCTGTAAGAGTTGTTTAGCTCGGGCAGAGTCATAGAATATTATTGTTATAAGCATCCAGAAGTAAATCTCAAATATCAAATTTTGCAGAGGTGCCTTAGAAAATGAGGTCAGGAAGCTAGTGAGTAGCAAAGACAAGGCATGAACTTGCATTGCTATCTTTTAATACTATAACTTGCCTTGGACTCTGGCTCAAAATTTCTGATTGCCATTATACTAGTCTACTTCCTTTATTTTTTTCTCATAATTACTTATCACTTTCTAACATGCTATCAAGTTTTTTATTGCTTATTACTATGGTCTCTATCCTCTTATAAAATGTAAGTTCAATAAGGCAGTGCCTTTTATATGTATTTTTTACTGATATATTACATGTGCCTAGCAAGTGCTCAATAAATATTTAATGAATGAATGAATCTATGCATGATTGAATAGTGCCTAAAATATTCAAAATTGTAGGGCCATTCATTTTTTATCCCACGTATATTTATTTGGTCCCTCTGTGCTTCAAACACTGTCCTACACACTGGATTTAAAATAATAAAGAAACCCAACATGGCCTCTGTAGTCATGGTACTTTCTATACATTGAGAAGGCAGTATTTTGTACAAGTAAATATAGCAATTAATATGCAACAGAAATTAATAATTAGTGAAATAAAGAAAAATAGCAGCAAAGAGGAGATATCAAAGCAAAGGATGATACATGTCAGGCTACGTGTGATTCAAGTTATCAAGGTTAAGTCTGCACTTCTGTGTTAAGCTTTCCACATATGCAAACAAATTATTATATTTAAAACAAAAGCATTTAATGTTAAATATGCTATTAGACAAGTGATATAACAAATAAAATGGAATGGCACTGGTAGAGATTAGAAGATTGTGAAGGGTGGTTCTCCCTTCTTTGTTTCATGTCATCACATGGAGATTTTTCTCTCTCTAGTGCTCTTATACGTGACCCACCTAGAAATTGATGAGTAGCTTTACATATCACCCTAACACTCATCAGTTACTTAATGTTTTAAATCTCGTCATGATATGATTTTCTTTTTAATTCCTTGTTGACTCATTTACTTCATTCTCATTTAAAAGCACTTATCCTTAGGTTAACATAAGTGGTTTATTGCATACAGCTATAAGGCAAAGCCAGACAAATGCTTCAGATAATGTTCTTTTTAATATACTCCAGGGATAACCTTGGATATGTCTTATATTTAGTTAAACATTGAGAGTGATTATCAATTTTATCTCTTAAGAAATGTCTAGTAATTGGAAGATTGTTTTCTGAATATAATATATATTAACAACCTTACATTTTTAAAGTGATTTTATTTGCTATGAACATTTGAAGAGGACATGATAGATACTATAATGTTTTTGTATATGTGAATAAACACAGATTCAGAGGTAATTTGATTGTTCAAAGTCATAACAGCTATAATTCAACTCAGGTTTCTTAATCCCAAATCCAGGATTCTTCTAATTGAACTTTATGTCTAAGGCAATTTTATGGAGGATGAGAGTGAAGAAAATGCAGTAATCAGGAATATCCCCATTTGGGTGAAATTATGAAATATGTATCATATAGTTTATAAAGCAAAATGCAAGGAGGTAAACAAAATAGAAAGGGAGTAAGATTCCTTTGTGATTACATCTATGTACATCAGTCAGAATGAATTTTCTACATTACAAGAAAAGCAAAACAACAAAAAGACCAATATAAGCAAACAGAAAAGCAAGGATAGAAAAATAAGAGTTTAATTTTTTGCACGTCTGTCTTTCTATATTTTATTTCACTCTGATGGAAGTTTCTAAAGTTGAGCTATTTGTTTGAAAATTTCATAGATTCATCAAATTTCTGAGATGTTTCTTTCATGTTTTTTTACCTACATCTTTCTGTAATTAAAACTTTAAGAAAGTAAAATATGACATTGTCTTGAAAAAAGACATACGAATACATACATGAAGATAGGAATTTCATCAGAACTGATGAAAAGATAGTCATATGAGAATAGGTCAAATATGTAAATTAAAATCTAATAATAGTTAATCCACTTTGTGGCAAAACATAAGTTATATTTAGAAATTTTTTTCTTGTTCATTGGCACCATACCAACATGCAGGATGTACCTGAATGATTTTGTCCACAGGTCTTAACATCTTTGTGGCTCAGTTTATATAAATGTGAATATTGGTCCAAAAAATTCTGTATCTATTCAAACTGCAAAATTTGAATAAAGTATGAAACAACTTCTAGATATAAGAAAATAAATTCCTGACCTACACTATCTCCACAGAACATATCATTTCAAACTCAACTTATTTCATTTGTGTTATTTTTCACTGAGAAGTCCTCCTGTACAAAATATCTTGTTTAAAAGTAGATGGATGGAACCAGATTATGATGATATAAACTGAGAAAATTTGGTCAAGCACCTTCTACTTTCCTGATTTTCTTTCATCAGTAGTAAAGTAAACATGATGTCTGCACCAATTTAGATTGAGTTTCTTAAAGTGATAAACCAACATAAGCTGGGACATAAGACAAGTGAATCTCATATCTAAAATATTTGGATAGGAAATAAGTAAATATACATTTACTCAAAAAAGATTTAAGTTAGTACTTTGAAATTTGTGGAGGCATTAAAAAAGCAAACTGCAGGCAGTCTCTACCATTCCAACAGTTTTTAAAATACTAGTTACTGGTCAGGCACGGTGGCCCACACCTACAATCCTAGCACTCTGGGAGACCTAGGCAGGAGGATCGCTTGAGGCCAGGAGTTTGTGACCAGCCTGAGCAAGAGCCAGACCTGTCTCTACAAAAAATAGAAAAATTATCCGGGCACGGTGGTGCACGCCTATAGTCTCAGCTACTCGGGAGGCTGAGGCAGGAGGATCGCTTGAGCCTAGGAGTTTGAGGTTGCAGTGAGCTATGATGATGCCACTGCGCTCTAGCCCAGGTGACAGAGTGAGACTCTGTCTCGAAAATAAAACAAAAAAACAAAAAACAAAACAAAACACAACCAAAAAAACCCTAGTTCTAAAGAGAGAGAGAGAAAGAGAGAGAGACAAGGCTAAAATATTTAATAAATAATCACTGCTTTTATACATTAGGTATATAGAATCATATCAATAGATATTCCCAAAAAGCAATTTCTATGTCCAATTTAAAGTGTGATGGTAGAGCTTGATATACAAAATAAATAGCAACAAAAAATGCAGCAAATATAACAATATCCACAAACCAGACATTATGACCTGATTTTTTGTCATTGGGAATGTGTATAAATAAATAAAGAGGCTAAGAAAAACTACAATAAATATCCTAGAATAAAAAAAGTTTAATAATCAAGTGTTCTTTTATGGAATTCAAACTCCTTGGCACACTTTGGCCCTGGAAAAATAATTTGTGCGCTTTAGATAAAAAGATTTCATGTAATTCTAGCTCAATATTTGGTCATTATTTTCCAATAGTATTCATCACTATGTCAGTTTCCTAGTAGACAGAACCAGGTAATGATGATATGAACTGAGAACATTTCCACAAAGTTCTACAAACTAGGTGGCTTAAAACAGCAGAAATTTATCGTCTCCCAGAAGTGGGAGACTAGAAGTCCAAAGTCAAAGTGTTGGCAGGACCATGTTACCTCTGAAACCTGTAAGGGAATCCTTCCTTTCCCCTTCCCAGGTTTGGTGGTTTGCCAACCATCTTTAGTGTTCCCTGCCTGGCAGATGCACCACTCCAACCCTACGCCTTCACGTGGCATTCTGTGTTTTCACATCATCTTGCTTCTGTGCATGTGTGTCTCTATGACCCACTTTACCCCCTTTTTTAAGGATAATAGTCATGCTGGATTAGGGCCCACTTTAGTGAACTCATCTGAACTGCATTAAAGCTTCAAAGGCCCTATTTCCAAATAAGGCCATATTCTGAGGTGCTGGAGTTAGGACTTCAACAGAACATTTTTGAGCAACAAAATTCAACCCATAACAATTGCCTTTTTCTGCCTGAATGGTAACATTCATTGTAAAAAATTTCAGAAAGAACCAAAAGAAGTAAAAATCACATAATTCTACAACAGCACTATTATTATTTTTGCAGTAGTTTTTTCTCTGCTTTCCTTTAAACATATATGTGAAAGTGTAAATGTAAATATATATCTATTACATAGTGCACACTTGTGAACATACTAAATATATACCTTGTAACTTAGTTTTTATTCAAAAGTATCAAATTCATTACTAATTACTAAATATTATTGAAAACTGTGATTTTAATGATTATTTATTTCCACTATAATCATCTCGGAACATTGGGCATTAGAACACAGTCACATGATCTCTGCAGATATATTTTTGTATCTCATCTCCTATAATTAATCCATAATAAATTCTTACTGGTGGAATTTTGGTTTAAAAAGCTGTGAACAATTTTAAGGTTTTATCTATGTAATCTACAATTAGGATCCTCTTACAATTAGGATCAAAATTGCCTAATTTAGTAAACACATGAGATTTGTATATTATCATATCTAATGATTTATCAATTGGACAGGTAAAAGCTGTTATTTTAAAAATTAATTCATACATGTTCTTGGTGACTCTATGTTACAATATTATTTCTCTTTATTTGTGTTAGTGAACTCTATTCAACTACTCTGTCTGTTGTCTATTAATGTACTAAGATATTTGTTTTCTATGATGAAATACTTTTATACATAAGGACCATAATCTTTTTTCAAATGTGTTTTGGTCTTTTAACATATTTTCTTTTGCTTTTTACTTTAGTTTGTATATTTTATGCAGATATATTTATCTTGTATGAAATGTCTCTTTTATCTTAAGGAATTTTTCAGTTAATGTTGTTAAATAGAACTGTCGTGCCTTAATCCCAATGGTAATAAACATTCACTTACATTCTTCTCTGAGATATATATAGAGAGAGAGAAAGAGAGAGAGCATATTATGTAGTATATAATATATATTTATAAAATTTTAAAATCTTTACTTCATCTATCTTTAATGTATCTTAATGCTTAGTGCATTATATGAAGTTGAGATCTAATTTAAGTTTTCTCCCAAAGGTAATCAGTTTATTAAAAATATATGCCTTTGTCTTACTGTTTTGAAATTCTCTTATCAAAAACTCAATTTTCATAATATTTAGAGGGGTTTTTAGTCTTTGCAGTTTGTCTTTTACTTCATGGCTATGCCATTCTAGACCTGGGCAAGTGCCACAGTTCTCTTTATTGTAGTTTTAGCACACATATTTTTCTTATCTATTTGTATGTTTTTCAAGATGTTTTCAAGATGTTCAATACTAACCTCTCGCATTTACATGTGGTGCTTTTGTTACATTATTTACCTTAATCAAGAAGCTATTTGGTTTGTTCAGTGTTTTGTTTTCCTTTATTTCTTGTGCATGATCTTTAGAATTAGATATAACTAGGTATGAATAACTGTTGTCACTACTTTAGTTTATCCTTCCACACCAGTTTCCTAAATACTATGTATCTCAATTTCCTCATAGGGTCATCATAAGTAAAAATGACCTAATACACAGAAAACACTTAGCATGGTACCTGGCACATGGCAAATGATTGAAATTTTTCTTTTGTTGATTTGACTGGTGTTGGTACCACCCCGGATATTATTGCATAATCCAAGCAAATATATTGCTGGATCACTCTAGTAGACAGCAATAAACTCATTACATATTTTCAGGTTTCAAATGTGTTTCACCTCTATAGAGTGATATAAATAACAAATAGCACTAAGGAGATTTTTTTTAAAATTACTGAATGTTCATTTCTGGAATGAAGAAGGATCTAAAATTATGTTAATCATCCTAGACAGACCTAAAACTATTGTGTCTTTGTATCAACACACTTTTACTAAATTATGTTTTCATAACAAATAATCCCCAAATGTTAGCAATTTATAGCAATAAATGTTTATGTTTTGCTTGTGCCATATGACAGTTCTAGGTTGACTAAAGTCTTTCACTGTGTGATTTCTTCCTGAACTGAAAAAAGCAGCCCCTATTTGGGTCATCCTCTTCTTATGGCCAATAAAAAAAAAGAAAAAGATAAAATACATAATGACTATTAAAAGCTGTCATGAGTAAGAGTCACATGATGATTTTTCTCACAATCTATTGACCAAGAAAATTACGTATTCAATTCTGATATCAATGGGGTGGAGAAGTATGATTTGATAATAGGAAGAAGAGGTGAGTAACTGAAAGAATTAGTAACCCACTACTGTCACTGTTTTATAAGTTGCATACAGAAGTCAAAGAGAAAAAAATATATATTTTTCTTACCCCTTTAGTATAGTGTAATGTCAAAGAAAATCAGAGCGTCTACTCCAAAATTTAAAATAAAGCTAATAGAGAAACTGAAATAGAGCTTAACCCAAACAGGTTGTTTTCTTGGTTTTGAGCCAAGAAAATATCTAAGTATCTTAGTCCATTCGTGCTTCTGTAACAAAATACCATAAATTAAGTGGCATATAAACAACATAAATTTATTTTTGACAGTTCTGGAGGCTAGAAGTCCAAGATCAGGGTGCCAGCATGGTTAGATTCTGGCGAGGGCCCTCTTCCGGACTGCAGACTGCTGACTTCTCTTTGTATCCTCACACAGCAGAGAAAGAGCAAGCTAGATCTCTGGCCTCTTCTTATAAATACTAATTCCATTCATGAAGACTCCACCTTCTGGACCTGATTACCTCTTAAAGACCACACTTCCACATGCCATCACTTGGGGAAATACATTTCAACATGTGAATTTTGGGGAGACATAAAAATTCAGTATGTAACACTGAACACAATGCACATTTGTGTTCTCATCAGAAATATAGTACTATTGATTGGGTACTTACATGGGTATGCTTTGAGTAATTAAAAAATATATATGGGTGAGATAGAAAGAAAAATCCACAAGTACATACTGAAATTGAAATGTTATATTTGGTACTTGAATTTCATTTTTATTTTCACTTTTTTTGTGTGTTCCTTTCCCTTTTCTTCCCCTAACACATGTAATATTCCTTTGTAGTAATTATGACAATTGCATTTTTCAGGTATTTTTAAATTTTCAGTGCTAAACATACCCGTAATCAAATGCCTAAACTACAGACTTCTTGAGCCAAAACAAATAAATTTGGAGCCAAACCTAGAATAAGGTCATGCAACAAATACCGAAGTAGAGAAAGAAAAAAAAAAAAACACTACATATTAAATGTTCGTAAGTCATAAGGAGTTATGAAGTCTTACCTGAACATTTTAAGCCAAAACTCAGTTGTTGGTTGTGTCATTTCATACTCAATGAATTTATAGTGATATTGCTTTATTTGATTGTTAAATAATACCTTTGATTACAGAAAGTCAAGTGGTAGAAATAGCAGCATGTTCAAGGCTGTTGTGCAATTATTTTTGTTTGCCAGGTATAACCTTGATGTCAAATTTCACCATGACTGCATTTTTATATCAACCCTATTTCTATTTATGTACCATAAGTCCAGTACCCTGAATTCACTTTCATCTCTTAAATGTCAACCGGAGGTCAAGAGAGAATTCATTTAGTTCTTCCAAAAGCAATATTACTCCTGAGAACCACATCTTATATATCCATATCCCAAGATCACCAATCCTGCCCAAAATCTTCTTCAACACATCAAGAATTAATACAAAAGATAATTCTAAAAGTCATTAAATCTCTTCCTAAAGCAAACCTTCAGAGTTGTGACAGCCTTGCTTTGGAAATGTTCCCTTAATATTTATTTAAATTAATTTATAGAATTCCTCTCTCTCTAATTTTCATTAATCAATTATTCTGGAATTTAATTTGTTAATGTTTCCATTACAAATACAGTAAACCATAAATGCTCATGTTTTCAAATAAGGTGCACATACATACATAAAAATGCCTACATATAGAATATATATATATATATATAAAGAGAGAGAGAATATTTGAAAAGTAAATGCACTTTTTTAAAATAAAATTTAGAATATTAAGTCACCAAAGAAATTAGAAATTGACTATTTTAGGCCAAACTACTAATTTAGATATCTAGATGGATAACATGTTCCAAATTGTACTGATAATGTAATGAATCTATACACATAAGACACACTACCACTATAAAGGATACAGACTAGAAATCTAAATATTTCTTAAATTTGTGTTAATATAGTTTAAGATATTGAAAGCTTAAAAATCTTGAAAGAATTGTTAATATTTTGGTGCATTTGTATTCCTACTTGTGACTTCTTGAAGCTTGACTATTGTTGCATAAATGTTGCTTAGAATTCATCATGGTTGTTTGGGGAGAGATTATATGACACAGCTGGCAGCTAACTTCTTAGCTAATATTTTTAGGCTCTTGCAACCCCACTACTCACATCATTTTAATTCTAAGTTATTAAGTTCAATACTGCAAAGGATCAAAACTAATGATCAAATCTCTCATTACCATTTAATCTAAATGTGAATAATTACCTTTGAAAAATAAAGGCTTATCTTGCAATTTTCATGTCAAATGAGTTTGGGCTCTGGAAGATGATAAGAAACACACTTAATTTCAAGGTAGAATATATTCATATACTAATTCTGTCAAGTTATTTTTCATTCCCAGTTTATCAAATATAACATGAAACATACTATAAAATACAATTTAAATAAATCCTATCATCACTATTGCTTAATACAAGAATTTTTTTCTACTTTAATTTAAAAACATCTTTTCAGGATGTGTGAAATATTGAATTATTAGGATAGCATAGAAAGCTTATAAAATGTGACTCTCATTGATGGGATTAATGGCAAGCAAATGTTCACCTGCCCCTAACCCCTATTTGAGGAATATGCTTTCCCACCCTGTGAATGTTGTACTTGGCTTTGTGACTTGCTTTGATCAAGTGGAATGTGAGGGGGCATGACATATTATCAAGTTTGGGCTCTAGCTGGGTATGGTTTAGCTTCTTGTCCAGTCTCTTCTGCAGAGAAAAGCACACACCATGCTGCTGTTGACTTTTCTGCCCAGGTGGATAAATGAGGACACGTGGAACAGACAAGAACCAACACTGCAGCCTGAAGCAGGCTTTCATAGTTGATCTGAGGGTCTGGGAATGAAAAATGAATACACGTTGTTTTAAGTTATTGAAATTTTGAGAGCAATATTACCTCAACAAAAATTGATTAGAAGGACATCACACAATGAAAACAATAGCAAAGAGATCTCATTCACTATCATAGAACACTGACTCAACTATAAAATGCTATGGCCTGTATGTTTATAATAAGGTTATATGAAAACTAAAATGAATTTTTTTGTTATAAAATAGATAATTTAGTTTTAGCTTGGTTTTATCTCAGATTATTTCCTAATCACCCTATATTTTATTTATTCAAAGCTCAGCTGCAAAGAAAAGTGAATCCACTTATTCAATGTTCATTCAGCAAATACTAATCAAATACTCATCAAGTGATTATTATAGTTCTATAGTTCAGTTTCTGGTGAGTTTCAACAAACAAAAGAGAGAGAGAGAGAGAGAGAGAGAAAGAGAGAGCGCACGCACATGCAAGAGAGAGAGACCTATAATATGCTCCATTCCAGGTATCAAATTATTATCTTTGTTCTCTTAGAATTATAACTGGAACGTTGGTATTATTATTGGGACTTTGGTAGATATGGAAGACATTTAAAAAAGACCATAAGAAGATTTTTTAATAGTCTTGGAATAAATATGTGATGAATAAATAAACATGTTATTCAGTAACCTTCACAAGACCTCTTTGTCTGCATAAATATGTCCTAATCTCTACCTGGTAATTCAGGGTCCTCAAAGTTCAGATTTAACTTCCACAAAAACCACTGCAACAAGTTGGTCTTTATTTTCCCCTACACATAAACTCTTTGTAATGTTTGACCTCATGCAATTTTCTTCATGTTCCTCTTGTATAAGTTGAGCTAATGCTAAAATTGTTACTCTAATTGTCCAAAGTATTTTATAAACTTCAGCAGCTCTATGTGGCTTAGAGAAGCACGTTTTACTTCTTTGTTTTGTGAAAATAAAATGCAAGTCTGTGAGTTCATGTAGTGCTTTTTACTAATACAACTATCATAGGATCTTGTATACTTTTGTTTTTATTTCTCCGTTGGCTTCAGGGAAAGCAAAGTGCTTTTCTCTATGTTCTTTATATACTCCCCAGTTGCACTTTAAACAGATTCAGTTATTTTAGTTCTAGTCTCATTTTTATGGGATATTCTTCAGAAAATAGCAAAAACTTGGAGTTAAACATAATAATAAAAACTGGTCCAATCTACAATCCTCAGCAGCATGATTGCATAGAACAAGTTGTTATTAAACTTCAGCTTGAGTGCTTCTGGTCACTCCTGTTTTCAATGAGCTCTTCTTATTAAATCAAAATCTATCTCCCTGGAATATCTGCCTGTTGATCATAGCTTTTCCAATCTGAATCAACACAAAATTAATTTTTCTATGCAATGGAATTTCAATGATTTGAAATTATTTATCATGTTTCTAAGCTCAAGTCCCTTAAGTTCCTCCACTACATCTCATTATGAGCCATTATATCTTAAGTCCTTTCCTTGTTGATTAACCTCTTAGCTGTTGTTAAGTTTGCCAAAGTCATCCATAATGTAGGGTGCTCTTTACCAAATGGAGTACTTGGAATGCAGTGAGACTGTTATCTTCACATATCAAAAAAATACATCTCAATAATGCAGTGTGAAGTTACAATAATTTGAAGTTGTATTGGAACACTCTTGAACTATATAAATGTTAACTTAAAATCACTATGCAGCATTTTAATCCCCTTTGAGAAAAGCCACCAAGTAAATTTTTTGCTCCCCTTTACTTGAAGTTTTAATGTAGTAAATCAAAAGACACATAGTGCAATTACTGTTGATAAGTATAATTTTTCATGTTCTCTTATGTCTCTCTCTAGGAATCTGGGTAATAAATTTTAAAGCTGTATATTTAAAGAAGAAAGACATGCAAAAGCATGCATGTGGCATCTATTTCAGAACTCTAGTTTAATTAAATACAGGACAACACTGTCCTAGCCCAATATCAGTGGTCTTCACATTTTTATTCACAAAAAAAATTAGGGATTTTGAAATTTGAGATTAGTAAAATAGCCAAGTCAAGCTTGCACATCTAGCTAGCCAGAGAAGGTAGCTGGCTACAGTTTGGCACCCGTGTGGCATTTGCCTGCTCCTGTTTAAGACAATGGATCGTGTGACTGGCTATGATATTGAGGACAGTGGCTATGATTGCAGGTATATCTTGATCAATTGAACACGTTTTATTGGCCAGATTCGAAAATATTGAGCAGGATGAATTGTGGAAGGGGAGGTACCAGGATTAACCCTATGCCTCTGTGATTCCTCAAGTCTTGGTTAAAACAGCCTGGTGAATGAACCTCACAGCCGCCTACACGCAAACACACAGAGGAAATTTAGCCTCTCCCCTTTTGAGACAGGATGCTGAGGAGTTAAGAAAGTTGTTCATAAAGTTAATGGCTACTTGTGACCTATTAAATCTCATTTTCTCATATTGGAGGACCTGCTATTTTGGTTTTTTTGTGCAGACTAAATCTTCTCTTGGTATCTACTATTGGGGTACCTAATAATTTACCTTGAATTTCTTCTTTGTTTGATGTTTGTCAACCCTTTAAACACTGGATCTTTATTTCTACATCTAGTTACAACTTGGATTATTTGTGACTAAAGGAAGGGGGTGGATAGGCTGAATAAGCAATTATTTTAGCATTTCTTTATAAGTTTTCATTTTATTTTTTAAATATTAAATGCTTCCTTATATTTAATGCTTCCTTCATGCTCCTCAGCTTGCTCTTTTCTTAGATATATGTTGTTTTTCACCTTTCTTCAGGGACTCTATTTTTCCTAAGGTTTAATCATTTTTATGGCTTTTATTATTGACTAAAAAGCATAACACAAAAACACAATATTTCTTGTACTTAACATTTGACAAAGATACAGTGTTTGATGATCTACCATAATGCTACCAACTCAAATGTTATTTCTCCAGGAAAACCAATATTTCGAGGGCAATATAAAGGATCAGTATGAATATGAACCATTAGCTAATGTGCCATTATTCGTAGTCATAGAGTCTCCTGACTGCAAGAGATATTGCTGATAGTGGCTAAAATGTATGTGGCCTATAAGCCCAGTTGCTGTTATTTCCTCTTTATTAAACTTAGTGGTCCTTCAGTTCATTTGAAAGTCTTAGGTAAGAGAAGCCTCATGATTCTTAAGGAAGTCTATTTTTCCTGTATAGCTCTGTATGTTAGAAAGTTTTTCCAGTGTGAATTTTTTTTTTATTTCTTTGTCATTTCTCCTTATTACTTCTATCATATTTGTTGGTGTTACACAGTGGGAAAATCTAATTCTTTCACATGATCATACATCATTTCACCATTGAGTCTTCTACTGTCTATCTTTCTCAATGTATAACTTAACATTTTTTTCTGTTTGTACTTCATTAGTCAAGCTAATATTTGTATAACTGTTGTTATATAACAAGTAAAACAATATAGTCAATATTTAAGAGGACAGATTATGGACATAATTGTCTGGGAGCTTCAACTTCTTGCAAGCTATGCAAGTTTGAGCAAATTATTTAACCTGTGTCAATTTTCTCTCCTATTAAATGTAAATAATAGAAGAAGTATAATAATACCTTCCTCATTGTATTGTCAGGAGGATTAGATGTGTTAGCAAGGTAAAATCTTAAAGGAGTTTTTTTTTTTATCTCCATTAAAAATAAGATCTCATTTTTATTGGGTGAAATAGTATTTACATTTAGACTAGATTACTAAATCTCTTAAATGTAATATGACAATAGTAATTCAGATTCACAAAAAAATAGAGAAAATCACATTTTCATCATTTTCATACTCTAACTAAGGAGGCTGTAGATACACCATACATTTAAATATTTAAAATGTGCACCAGGTTTATTTTTTAATGGATCTACCCTTATAATTACACAAGAAAGAAAGAACTTAAAAGCTCTGATTGAATAGTATAACCAACAAAGACTGAGTCAAACTTATTTATTCAACATATGTGATTGGAGTGCTATTCTACTTGAGGTACAGTTCTAGGGGAAGTGGCTAGATATGAGAATAAAACAAAAAATCAAACCCTGGACCTCATGAAGATTGCATTCTATGAGAAGAAGGAAGAATAAAATATTTTAGGTGGCTATTAGTTCTAAAGAGAAAAATAGAGTAGGGTAGAGGTTAGGTAATGCTTGCTATGAAAAGATGGTATCATAGTTTTTTTTTAATATTAATGGCCAAGAAATACTTTATTGACACTTGACTTAACACAAACATATATGAGGCAGACAGTTTATAGGATATAGGGGGAAAGAGGTTTTCTTGCAGAGAACAGTACAAAGTATGAATGAAGTGTATCAGGAGAGGGCCGACATGTCCTAGGAAGAGCTGAGGGACAAAAGTCTGGAGAAGCTTAGGGGAGGAGAAAGCAGAAAGTGAGCTCAGAGAGGTATTGGCACGGACCCGCCTTGTAAAGCCTTGTGGACCCTTACAGGGCCTTGTGCTTCTGGCCTATAATGGGCAACCATACGCCAATTTTTGGTTGAAGGATGGCATGATCTGTCTAGCTGATACAAAAAAAATAGTATGAAGGGAGAATTTCCACTAATGTCAGTGGCAGAGTAGCTCATTTCAGGACAAATCTCCTGCTGGGCTAGGCAAACAAGATATATCTGTTTGGTAAAAGTGAAAGAGCTACCAAGGCAGTGAGGATTGATGGGTCAAAATCTCAGACATTGAAACACAGAGAGGTGACTTTACTATTCGGAACTGTGTTTTCCTGGAAGCGTGTGTGTTTTCAAAAATCATATCTGAGAGTCTGAGAATGTGAGCGAGCTTCCAGCAGTTTCACATGTTGGGAAGAGAAAAACTGGAGTTCAGTACCTTCTAGTGGGGAGAGGCCTTAGTAAACACTCCAGATCTGAAACGAAAGTTTACGGAAATGTTCAGAGTCACTGGATGAAAAAGGATATTCTATGTGAAAACAACCAAAAAAAAAAAAAAATCCTCATTTAACCTATTTCAAAGAGTATTATTGGATAAAAAGAGAGACATTTTATAATGATAAGAGGGTAAACCTATCATAAAAGTTAAAAAAAATTAAACTTGTGTGCACGGCTAAGATCGTCCCCAAATAGAGAAGCAGATCTAAAAGAACAAATAGACTAACCTAGCTTAACAGTTAGAGATTTATCAGGTCTCCAGTATTGATAGATTGAAAGAACAAAAAATTTAAAAAAATAAAGACAGAAAGAAAAGAAAAAATAAACAGAAATGAAAAACAGGATTTAAAAAATGGACCTAACTAACATGTATTATTGCCAATAATTGTCAAAATGTTTATTTTAAAAAGCACATAAAACATTTACAAAATGGATATACATTGGGCCATAAGGCATGTCTCAAACATTTTCAAAAGACTGAAATCATAAGGCTATGATCTTTGACACCAGAAGGTTTAACCAAGAAACCAATAATGAATAGATAATTTGAAAATTCCTTGATATATGTTTGGAAATTAATGAATACATTTATAAATAACCCATGAGTCAAATGGATTATAATTTTATTGGAGGCTTAGTCATAATTGAAATTAGGAAGTATTTTGAACTGAAAGATAATGAATATATATAATAATAGTGGAAAGACATTACAGCCATGAACAGGAAAAAACCTCACCTGCAAATGCATATATTTAAACAGAAGAAAGAGTGAAAATCAGTTATCTAAGCACCTATCTCAAGAAGTTACTGGCATGGACAGATCTTGTAAAGCCTTGTAGGCCATCATAGGGCTTTGTGCTAAGAAGTTAGTAAAAGAATAGCAAATTAGTTTGAAAGAAAAAGGAGGGAAATAATAACAAATAGCACAGATTAATAAACAAAAATAATAGCAAAGATCTTCTCAGATTCAATTGCGTGAAAATTAATAAAATAATGCCAGTCAAGACTGAGAAAGGTAGTTTTTAGGGAGACAAAAGTGAGCATAATGATTGGCCATGGAATATAAACTAAGTAGATGGGTGGGAATAACGGGAAGAATGAAACTTTTGCCTTCCCCTGACCTGCGTACTTTTCTTGCAAATCATTCCAATGTGCACTGCTTTATGCCCTGCTCCCAAACCAAAGCTAGGAGGATAGTATCTGCCCTTCCTTACTCCCGTTACTAATCCCAAATGATTATCAAACACCAATTATGAGCACCTACTAACATATAGAGTTCTTTCTTTTTATCTTCAATTACTTCTTCAACAATTTACAATATTTTTACTTTGATTTTAAGAACTTTCATAAACACATTGATATTTCTCATAAAATCATCCTGGACTAATTATTTCCTTTCTCTTACTTCCTCCCTCACTACTCCCTGTCCTTCCCTGTCTCCTTCAGTTCCTTTCTTCCATTCCCTCTTTCTTTCCTTTGCTGTTTTTTCTATGCATATTCTTCATTTCATTCCACAAATATTTACTGAGTATGTAACATTTGATAGGAGTTCTGAGGATTTAAAACTACCAAAAGGGAGCCCCTTCCCTCAAGGGACTTAGAGCCTAGTCGGGCTAGTCCAAGTAGAAACAGCAGGAAGGACGGCAGTGAACATTTAGCTCTTCCTTGCAGCATTATCTCTAAATATATCATCACATTCAATTATCACAATAATCTTATGAGACTGCTACTTAAAACATTTTCAATTTATATATTAAAATAACTAAAGTGTAAAAAATAAAGAAGTGGGCTATAATACGTTGAAAATAAGTACTGAAACAAGGATTAAGCCCAAATGATCTACGGACATTATTATTCTGCACAGACTCCCCCCAATTTTCACAACTCATAAGTGAAAGCAGAACAATACGTAATCAATAGGGTAATTTATGATGTTTCATTTTAACTGAATTCCATCTCATTTGTATCTTGCTTCTTCTACACCCCACAGTGTACCAACACCTGATAACTTATCATGGAAACTGTACTCCCATCAGAATTGGAAGTTCTGAAACAGTGCTGATGTCTCATGTTCAGAAGGCCAAGATTTAAGGCACAGCTCCATCACATATTAGTTTCAAAAACTCAACTGTCTCTTTTCTTTCTGGACCTAAGTTTTCTCATTCTAAAAAAGAGAACTTCATTTTTGCAGAGAACTGTGAATTGATTTTTTGCTGTCTTTTCATCTTTGATATGCAAGTGTGTAAAATATTTATATGTTTATGAAAATTTGGGTAGATATGCTATGACTTTGAAAATACATATTGTATAATGTTTGACTATTTCACTTTTTTTTGCCCCTTCTCTGGGACATGGAGATCAAAACATTTGAGTGGTGGGAAAAGTTGCAGAAATTAATCATGAGATGCAAAAAGCAAAACTAAGAGGGTGTTTCAAGTGATGCTGCAGTAAGTAGTAATAGAAATCCAAGAAAAATGTGTATGACAGGCATGTGGCACTGATTTTAAAATAGCTTTGGGAATATAAAACCAAGAAAATAGGGTCCATATAACAGTATGATTAGTTGGTTTCAAATATGCTAATGGGTTTATATTTTAAGGGTTTTGGGAATGCCTGTCAGTTAACTTTTTGTGTATGTAACAAAGCAAACCCAACCAAAACTGAGTGGGTTAAAACTGCAAACACTTATATAACTTATCTTTCTATGGGTTGACAATTTGGGTTGGTCTAGCTGGAGTTTTCTGTTGATTTGGGCCAGACTCAGCTTACTCATGCATCAGGAGTATAGTCTGCAGAGCCACCTGACCCCTCCACCTGCACACTATGCCTTCAAGTAAATGGAAGAGTTGGTGCTTTCTCCAATTTAGTTTCTTGGTTATCCTACTACAGGAAGTGATTAAAGACTTAACTCTTGTTCTCATTTTGGTTTGTTGTCTTCATCAGCCATTCCCACACTTGGCAGCTCAGCTCAGTTCTCTCCGGCTCAGCTGAGTTGCAGACAGAAACCCTAAGAGGAAGAATGGAAGCACAAAGCCTATTGAGACCCAGGTTTGAAACTCACACAGTGTGGCTTTCACCATTCCTGCAAGTATCAAGGCCATTCTGGATTTTAAAAGAGAGGAAAGAGACTCCTTAATGGAGGAACTACAGGAATTCTGGACATTTTTATACATTCAACACTGTCATTCTGGACATTGCAGCTTTATGGCACAATTCAGGGATCTGCCCTCTGACCTATACCCTTTGATATTTCCTGCTGGTCAGTTGTGCCATATTGACGTATTATTCACTTGGTATAGTTTATGAGTAACCAAGAGTGCGACCATAGTGTAGAATTAAAATACTGGGATCAAAAGAGCAAAGTCACAGAATCTCCAAACAGTAAGGAGAAGTAAAGGTGAGGGCTCAAATTACTGACTGAAAAAACTGGGAGTGTTTAATTCAAGAGACAAATCTTACCTTCAGGATAGTAGTTGTAGAAGACGAATGACCTTATACTATATTATCCCAGAGGGAAGAATTATGTCAAAAACTGTAAGCTATAGGAAACAAGATTTAAATACCTCATAGGGAAGACATTTGTAACAATAACAACCTTCTGAAAATAGAACAGACTGACTTGTAACAAATTGAAAGTGTACATAGGCATTAAAATGAGAAGAATTGTAAGGTCTTTTATGCCTGTAAACACAAAATTATTTGGTTTTATATACTGGCTCTTAATTTTTTGAATATACCTTACTAATTAAGCTTTTCTTACTGCAGTAAAACCTTATTTAAAATATATAAATATATTTTATTATTCCTCCTGATATAAATAAGTGAATTGTCATTTTTAGTAAGAGTAGAAAAATAAACTGTTTCATATTTATGTCACTGATCTAAAGATACACACACCAGCCTGTGTGTATGACTGTGTGTGTGTATGTGCATGTGTGTGTGTGTGTGTGTGTTGTAGAGGTATGAGTCATGACAGGGACTGGAATACAGAATACCCACCCTTGTAGATTACTGTCTGAATTAAATTGTTTTTTTTTATTTTAAAATTTATGGGGGTACAAATGTTTTTGTTTATGTGCATCACTTTTGTAATGCTTGAGTCAGGGCTATAAGTGTGCCCATCACCCAGATACTGTTTATTTTACCTGTTAGGTAGGTTTTTGCCCATCCCCACCTGCCCCCCAGCTGCTTGATTTCTACTGAATTTTACTTCTCTCTGTGCACATGTGTGTTTATCAATTAGTTCCAATTTAATAGCGGGTGCATGTGGTGTTTCTTTTTCCATTCTTTAGATACTTCACTTAGGATCATGGTCCCCAGTTCCATCTAAATTGTTGCAAAAGGCATTCATTCATCCTTTTTTATGGCTGAGTTGTATTCCATGGTATACATATACCACATTTTGTTAATCCACTCATGAACTGATGGGCACTTGGATTGATTCCACACCTTTGGAATTTTGAATTGTGCTTCAATAAGCATTTGAGTGCAGGTGTCTTTTTGATAAAATGACTTCTTTTCTTTTGGGTAAACACATGGAACATTCTTCAAGACTGATCATATCTTAGGCCCCAAAACATGTCTCAATAAATTCAAAAAAATAGAAATCATACCATGTACCTTCTCAGACCACAGTGGAATAAAACAAGAAATCAACTCCAAGAAAAACACTCAATTCTACACAAATTCGTGGAAATTAAACAACCTTCTGCTGGATGATTATTGGGTCAATAATGAAATTAAGATGGAAATCAAAAGATTCCTTGAACTGAACAACAAAGGGGACACAAGCTATCAAAATGTAGGGGATTTAGCAAAAGCAGTCCTGGGGGAAAATTCATAGCCTTAAATTCCTACATCAAAAAGCTAGAAAGATCACAAATTAACAATCTAATGACACATATCAAAGAACTAGAAAAGGAAGAGCAAACTAAACCCAAAGCCAACAGAAGAAAAGAAATAACTAAAGTCAGAGCAGAACTAAATGAAATGGAAAGCAAATAATAATAATAATAATAATACCAAGGATCAATGAAACAAAAAGTTGGTTCTTTGAAAAGATAAACAAAATTGATAGACCTTTTGCTAGATTAACCAGGAATAGATGACAAAGGACTCAAATAAGCTCAATCAGAAATGAAAAAAGGAGATGTTACAACTGACACCACAGAAATACAAAATATCATCTGTGAATACTATGAAAACCTATAAGCACATAAACTCAAAAAAGTACAGGAAATGGAAAATTCCTGGAAACACACACACTCCCAAGACTCAGTCAAGAAGAAATAGAACTCCTGAAGAGACCAATAATGAGCAGCGAGATTGAAGCAGTAATAAAAAATCTTCCAAAAAAAGAAGCCCTGGACCAGATGGATTCACAGCCAAATTTTACCAGACCTACAAAGAAGAGCTGGTACCCATACTGAAAAAATTATTCCATAACACTGAGAAGGAGGGAATCCTCCCCAACTCATTCTACGAAGCCAGTATCACCTTGATACTAAAGCCAGGAAAGGACATACACACAAAAAAAAGAAAACTATAGACCAATTTCCCTTATGAAGATAGAGGCAAAAATCCTCAATAAAATGCTAGCAAACCGAGTTCAACAGCACATCGAAAAAATAATCCACTAGGACTAAGTGGGCTTCATCCCAGGGATGCAAGGATGGTTCAACATACGTAAATCGATTAATGTGATTCACCACATAAACAGAAGCAAAAACAAAGACCATATCACCCTCTCAATAGATGCAGAAAAAACATTTGTCAAAATTCAGCACCCTTTCATGATAAAAACCCTCAACAAACCAGGCATAGAAGGAATATAGCTCAAAATTATAAAAGTCATACATGACAAACCCACAGCCAACATCATATTGAATGGGGAAAAGTTGAAAGCATTCCCCCAAGATCTGGAATAAGAGGAGGGTGCCCACTGTCACCTCTTCTCTTCAACATAGTGCTGGAAGTCCTAGCCAGAGCAATCAGGCAAGAAAAAGAAATAAAGTGTATCCAAACATAGAAAGAGGAGGTCAAACTATCACTCTTTGCTGATGATATGATCTTATATCTAGAAAACCTCAAGGCCTCCACCAAGAGACTCCTTGAATTGTAAATAAATTCAGCAAAGCCTCAGGTTACAAAATCAATGTACACAAATCAGAAGCATTCTTGTACACCAATCTCAGTCAAGCTGAGAGCCAAATCAAAGACTCAATACAATTCACAATAGCTACAAAGAAAATAAAATACTTAGGAATATACTTAACCAAGGAGGTAAAAGATCTCTCCATTTGATTTTTAAAAGGTTATTATTTTGCTCTTCATATCAAGCAATGCATTTACCAAAGTAGATTTATCTGATTTAAGACTTGATTTGAGGATAAATAAGATTTAGCAGTTTCTGGAGTTTTAAGAATATCTTCAATTGTGTAGGAACATATATTTTACTAAAAAAAAAAGTATTGTTGGCATCAACTCAAACCAATGACCCTTCTAGATTTTGGAACTCACCATATGTGTAAGTGTAAACATACTACACTTTAGTTTTTCCCATTAGTAAAGCGAGGATAAAAAGAGTAACAGTATCCTAAGATTTTTGTGAGTTTTAGATATAATTAAAGTATGCAAAAAAAAAATTTAGCATTTCAGTGGGTATGTCACAAAAATAAATGCTCAATAAATGTTACTACATATCACTACAGTTGTCATTGTTACCATGATAATCATCATCATTACTTTAATTAGAACGTTATCTATTAAGATAATGTGAAGTACAGACTTTGGAATCCATCACGCTGCATGCAAGTCCTAGTTCAGTCCCTAAATAGCTGATACCTACAGCTAATTTAACTAAACCATCTGTATCTCAGTACTCTCATCTATCACATGGGAATCATGATATTAACAAATTATTATGGTTGTTTGAGTATTAATTTAAGGTGATAGATTTAAAAATTCTTAGAACAAATTCAGAAACATAGCAAATATTCTAAAAATGTTAGATATTAATGTTAGATTTATAATAATAGAATTTGGTTTTTATCACCATCAAACCAGAGAAAGTAACTTTTTGAAGTGACTATAATAGACAACATGCATAAGTTTTTGTCCTTTTTTCCTTATGATAAGGAAACTATATCTTTCCATCATTTATATAATTGTTCACTGATTTACAAAGTACGTACAAAATAACTTATGAGTGACTTGCAAATAAATGAGCCCCAAATTGCAATTACCACATAATTATATGCTTTTGTTGATTAGAGCTTTTTAATCAATAATGTTTCTATTAAATATTAGGTACCTAGTATAAGACATTCATTTATTTAATTTTTGTTTGTCAAAAGATGTATGTGAGACACTGGGAATATACCAAGCAGTATAGTGGTCCCCATGTGTTCTCTCACTGAACTTACATTCTAGTGGACTAATTAATGTTAAACAATTTGGAAAAATATATTTTGATGTTTAATCCTAATTTTTCTCTGTATGTTAATTGAGTAAGTAAAGAAAATCACAAGGGTTATGTTTAGACTGAAATTAAAAATGAAATGTAGAATACATTTTGATTTATTTATCCTAATTTTTCCCTTGAACCAATTACTTAAGAAGCTATCCCACTATAGACTACAGTTCTGTTTTCACAGCATACAACTTTTAATGAGTGTTCCTCTTTAGTCTTCAAAATAAGTGTTATTGTAACTGTTTATATGTCTCCTTCTGTCTAGGTCTTAGTTTCAATGAGGGCAGTGGCCAGTGGAATTAATTTCATGGAATTATCAATTGTGGCATGAACTTGAAAGTCGATGGATCACTAAATGAAATTATAGAGATGCCATGATTCATCCATGCCTTAGGACCCAACATACATTCATAAATTCTCCTGTTGAAACAGTAATTTCAATGTGAAAAATAAAACTTGAATTGTATTCACAAAATGAAGTCATATTTTCTTCTACTAAAAAAGTGTCACTGGTTATTCAGTGAGCCAACTGGCTTATGATATGCATGTCATCTGATTATATAAAATATACTCTTTACTTATTTGCATAAATAGTTTTGCTGGTTTTTCCCTAGTTCAAGGAACAGACATTTGGTACGGAAAAGGTGCTCACTGATCTCTGAAGAGTCAATATATGCTATTTCAAATGTTTTCAGAACAGAAAAAACAAAAGAAAGGAAAAAAAATTCCTTAGGTAAAAATGTTTTTTTAAATCTACTGTGGAAATAGCCTGACTCACATTAGTGTAGAGGTTTATTGATTTTTCTTGGAGAAGCAACCTGACTAAAACATTTCATTCACAATATTTTAAAGCATAAGAGTTTATTTCATTTGTAGCATGTTACCATTGAGAGTTTTAAAGACCTTTCCCAAAGGCTGTGACATAAAACCTGAAATCAAAATAACCATCCTGAGATTTTTTTAAACATTATCCATCAATCCCACTCTTCCAGATAAACTCTATTATGACTATTTTTCTTGAGTTCATTTTTAAACATTGTAAGGATTTGAGCTGAATTGTATATTAATAATAGAAATTGCAAAATCAAATAAAATACTTGCTGCTCTTTCTCTTCAAGTAGGTTGTGTCTAGTTCTCTGGTTGTATCAGTTTTGGCATCTCTAATGGTATTTTTTTTTCTTTTTTTGAAGAATGCACAGCAAAACCATATAGGCCATGTCAACAGTTTATCATTTGCCATCTACGTAATGATTATAGCATTTGAATCAGAAAGAAAGTCAAAAAACATTTTAAATTAAGAGCCAACCCTAAGCGATTACACATTTCACTCAACATATGTAAACTGGGTATAATTACTTTATCAACCAGATGACAAAATACACGCCACACCAAGTGCTCTGAATGAAGTGAATGGAAAGACTCCCAAGACTGTGTTTATATTTCCTTTCCTTTAGATTCTTTTTTCTTTTTTATTTGACACTAATTCTAGTATCTTCAAATTGGAATGATCATAGAACACTTCTGTTTAATCCTTACCTGGTTCACGAATCTTCTCTATAATGTTTCTGTCAACTGGCTAATAAAACTACTTCCCACATTCAGCAACTTTTAACTGATCTGAAATAAAATGTACTTTGTAGAGTCAAAATCAGAGTCGCTATAATTTTATCCAGTAGTGAAGTTTATTTGCCCATACTTTGTCTTGTTTATTCATTCAAAATATAATTATTGGCTACCCAGACGTGGGATCATATTGGTAAGCATGATACACTGGGTCCCTGTGTCCCTAAAGATTTAATCCTAATGAGAGACCATTGACCAAATAATTCACAAAAGAATGAAATAATTACAACTGGGATAAATGCTATGAAGAAAAAGTTTGGCTGCCAGGAGAATCTTAAAAGTTTGAAGGACAGTTTATAGAATAAATGAGAAAAAGACAACAATGCAAAGAAGCTGTTCTTTTTAGGATGAGGGAGAGCAGTGCATAGATTTGAGAGATGCTTGTGACACAAAAATGTGCACATGGAGGGGTCATGAGAGGAATCAAAGACAACTTCAAGTTTCTTTGGTGCAACAGAATGGACATTGGTGGTAGCATAAAATAAACAGTATCAATTTTTAAAGTTATCAAGAAAGATAATAAGGATAAAAATCAGAAATCAATGAAATATGAAATTTACAAATCACCTAAGGAATTACCAAAGCCAAAAATTGATCTTTTGGGCAAGACTAAAGACAAGGGTCAAACTCTAAAATACCAACCAAGAAAAAGAGAAGAATTCAGGAGTCAGTATTGTTATAAATAAAAAGAAAATTGTAACTATGGTTTAGCCTACATTGTAAGAATAACAAGAGAATACTACCAACAATTTAGGGCAATACATTTGATAAATAGGATAAAATAAAAATAGTTATAAACCATCTAACTTGATAAATTTGATCCAAGGAGAAAAGGAAGAACTCAAAAATTGAAGCCATATTTTAACATCTTTCTACAAAGCAAATAACAGGCCCAGGTTTTAGAAGATATCTATTCCAAATTTTCAAGGCATATGTCAATTTGATATTATATCAGGTTTTTCAAAAAAAAAGTGAACATGCCACATCTCATTCTGTAGGGCTAATAATAACCTCAATTACCAATACTATACAAAAAGTGTGGGAAATGATAATTATAGGCTAACTTAATCCATGAATATAGATGCAAACCGCCTAATTAAATTCAGTAAAACTTCCAATAATACAAATTAGAAAATAGGGCAATTGGTGAGTTGCTGCCACCCTGCAGCCAACTCTCTTTCTGTGTAAGAGATGGTTGAAATTGTATCCATCAAGGAGAAGGAGGAAAATGCAAAGAGGGGAGTGGCCTTCTGAAGCAATGGCACAAAATCCTATTCTGAGAGCAGGAGTGTAGAGATTAGGTCCTTGTGTATTTAGACTTTCCCCAGCTCATTAACACTTGACTGGACAAATAATACAAAATTTGATGAACTAGGATACTTCTGAAATCTTTGATATTGTCCTGGAGGTCCAGGGATTTGTGATTTCTAATTTTTTTTTACATATATATAAACACACACACATATATGTATATACACAACATGTATACACATATACATACACATATGTGTGCATATATGTATACAAGACACACACATATACACCTGATCATAAAATCACTACCATGTAGTGGTACCAGTGGATTTGGGTCTGCACTTAAATGATGCAGGAAAATCGCTCTGTAACTCCCTGCCAGCTATCTGTATATGTTTTCTTGTATCATTTTCTTAACTTTAGTGTATTAGTAAATTGAAGACTAACACGTATTTTTTTAAAAAATCAACACTTACTAAATTGGCATTCTCTTAGACTTGCAACAATGTTTAAATATTATATTTTAAAATGTTAACTCCATTAAGAGATTAGAAAAGAAAAATATAATCACCTCGATAGATTCAGAAAATGGTTTTGATAAATTTTAATATATAACAATGATTAAGAAAAACAAAACAGGCCAGGCGTGTTGGCTCACCTCTAATGTTAGCTTCTCTGGGAGGCTGAGGCGGGTGGATTGCTTGAGCTCAGGGTTTCGAGTGAAGACTTTGTCTCAAGGAAAAAAAAATCAGTCGATCGTCATGGCACGCACCTGTCGTCCCAGCTACTCTGGAGGCTGAGGCAAGAGGATCTCTTGAACCCAGAAGTTGGAGGTTGCTGTGAGCTACAATGAGGACACTGCACTCTACCCAGGGCGATAGAGGGAGGACTCTGTCTCCACAAAAATAAAATAAAATAAAATAAAATAATGGGCTCTGTCTCCACACACACACACACACACAAACAATGCAACTAGACAACCCTACTCACAAACACGCCCCCCTTTAATATTAAAGAAAAGGAAAAACAAAACAAATAAGAGCCATTAGTGAACAAGGAATTCTAGAATGTAAGTTTCATAGAGACAGGGATTTGGCTTATTATGTTTATTGAAATATCTCAGGCACCAAGAATAATTCCTTGCACATACAAGGCAATCAATAAATTCACTTTTTATTGAATGAATAAAAGGAAACTTTTTAATTTGAAGAATGCTAATAGTATAACTTAAAACATTGATAAGCAACAACTTAAATGAGTAAATGTTATCAGCATTTCCTTTAAAACGGTAAATAAAACATACTAAAATACCCTCCAGCCTATATTTTATTCAATTTTTCACTGGAGGATTTACACAGTTCAATAAGAAAATAGCATACAGTAAATACATAAGAAATGGAAAGGGGAAAATAAAATTATTATTATTTGTCATTAATATTTTCTATATGGAAACATAGATATGTTGACAATTTACAATAAATAATTGAAGATGTTGGAAATCTCAATGGATATAAGATTTAAAAAATCAATTTTATTTCTGAACATCAGCAACAAACATTTGAGCCACAGATTATGTAATTTACTATAGCAATAAAACTTTTATTTAGGAATAAATTTCACAAATGATGTGCAGAATTTTTTATAATAAATAATGAAATTGTAATAAAGGACATCAGAGAGGACCTAAAAAATGGGGAGATATCACATATTCAAAAGGCATGATCTTCTGAAAAGTCAATTTTCCCCATTTGAGCATAGGACATCCTCAACTGATCAATAAGACTCTTCTGATAAATATTCCAATGCAAATTTTTGTGGCATTTAAAAAATTGTTGTCAATTTTATTTTTAAAAAGTACAAACTAAGTTAGCTTGGGAAAAGCTCAAGAATAGAAGAGATGCAATGCCAAGTAACGAGTTGCCTCTTGAATTTGGAGTGAGTAGCATAGTGTGGCATTGGTAGAAAGATAAACTGATCAATGGAACAGAAAGAGAGCCCAGAAATAGATGCACACATATATAAAAATCCGGTATTTGACAAGTAGTATGGCATATCATTAGGAAAGAACAGCTATTCAGTGAAGAAATTTCTAAACATTGTTATTCAGAGTGGAAAATGGAATTGGAAGGCTGCTACCAATTCTAAATCAAGTTTTCATATGTTTTCGGATAGTTTCTGGGTTCACTGTTATGCTCCATTGGTCAATTTGTTTATATTTTGCTGAACTTACACTCTTGTTTAGAATATTTTTATGTTTTGATATCATGTTTTATCCCTAATTCAAGATGCTTAAGTTCCTTCCAGCACTGTGCTACTCAGTTTAACTAGTCTGCAATCGTGAAAAAATACCTTTTAAGACAGCATGCCACAGTACAATCCCATTAATTCTTTTTGTTTGAATTCTTGTGCAGCATGCAATAAATGATGTAATGGAAGATTAATAAGCTAGGGCTTATGAATTCAGGGGATCACAAATGGGGGTCTGTGAACCTTGTAAAATTGTGTGAAAATTCTCTTTTATATGACTTCATATTTCTAGAGAGACACAAAGTGGTTTTGGTCTATACTTGACCTGTTTACTTGGGTATTGTTTTGTTCATCCTGTATTAGAATATTTTAAGGCCTATTCAGATGTTCCTTGACTTATGAGGGGGTTACATCCTGATAAACCCATTGTAGGTCGAAAATATCATAAATCAAAAATGCATTTAATAGCCAATAAAGCCAGCATGAAGTCAAAAAGTTGCAAGTCAAACCATCATAAGTCCATATGTTCCCCGACTTTACAATGGGTTTATGCATATGTCAGGGACCATCTGTACTCTCTTTCTGAGTCTTCCAGATGCTGTTTCATTTCTCTTCTAATGAAAACTTAACATTTTCATCCTTTGTGCCCTCCATGTAAAACACCATCTCAGAAGGTTTACTGACCTTCTTTATGAAGATAAAGAACAACTATGGTTGGCCTCAATTTCTATGTTTTTAAAGTGAGAAAGGGTAAATGAACCTGGTTGTAGGTGTGTTTTCAGCTCTTACATTTGGCTTCTTTGCAGTATATTTGCTCTTTACTTCTCATAAGATTGTTTGCACCTGCCTCAATAAGTGTTTCATGTTAAAATCAGTAATATGTTTCACGAAAAGAAGCTGAAATACCTATCTCTATAGTTCTTTTTTTAGTAAATTTTTTTTAGGAGGAAATAAGACCACTGAAGCTGATAATGAATATTCTCCTGTGATGACTTTATTGCAGTGGACAAATCTATATCCCCGGCACCACATTTAACACAGAAAAATGGATTTGAACATAATTATCACAAAATGTATCTATTTCTTGGGGGGCATGTTCACAGAAGCATGGAGTTTTTATACAGTTTAATAGATACTTCAGATCCTACTGAAGGAGACTAAATACTTGATCCGAAGAAGCTTGTACTTATTAATAAAAGTTTGTAAACTTTGAAAACTGTGAAAGGCAATGATACCCAGATATCAAAATAATTTCATAAACCTAAATTAAATTAACTTCTTCTGAGATCAGTGTGCCTTTCTACAGTTAATCTATTTCCGTAATATGCCTAGGAGGCAAGTGGAATATTTTTTATCTCTGCTAGTTATTAAAAAATAAACAATGATAAACTTTCAAGTACTGTTTTCATAAAATATTAGATGTTTGTGTCCAGATTGCTTTAGATAGATGTCAGCTTCAGAGGCCATGGAATTATGTGAGAGTTGGCAGGTGATATCAAATACTGTGACATTCCCCTTATATTTGAGAATGAAACAGCACAATCAACTGGCAGCTCTGAAGACAATAATCTCTATAAAGCCCAATTAGTGAGCTACCTGCCAAGTCATACATCTTAATGAAGAAGGGAAGCCTCGATGACATTTTGCAGATCTCCTCTTGCAAAACAGGCCCTACCCTATGCCAGCTTTCTGGCATGATGGTTTAACACAGAATTGTTAGTATTATACATAGGAAAATGTTCTAATTCTATCCAAAAGTTTTTGACTTACCAGATTCTTAGGCAAATTTAGACACTTACAACACAGATTGCTTTACAAATGTAGGAAGGAGATAATTCTTCTCTTCAAAATTATGTAGTATAGCATAAGCAGTTTCACCCCATATTTTACATTTTTACTAAATAAAATACATCTTAATTTTGAATAGGTTTTGAAGATGCACAGACATGAAAAAATAATCTAAAGCTCTAGGTTCCAGTGCAACTTTCACTTGGATTAAAGACCTCCAAGACCAGTCTTTACTGAAGTAAGGTGTGAAAAAATTCTACCTGTGAAGTGAGGAAATTTTATCACCTACTCTCTCATATGTTCATAAATTGATAGGCTACTTTAACAGAAATTATCCCAGAATCATTCATTCATCATCTTTACTTTAAAGATGAAGAAAGTTTAAACTCATGGAATGTCACCCTTTGTCCTCTCCTCATGTTCTCTACCCTGTAGAAAGAAGACAGCATGCAAGGTGTGCCTGTAAATCCCCACACCCTGCTTCATTCCTCTACATATTTCTTAAAATTTAACCTTCCATAGATAATTATCTCAAGTTTCTATTTTCAGTGAACAACTAATAAACCATCTAATGAATTAAGCCTCAGGTAGGTATTAGGCCCTGAATATATTACAGGTTTATTGGTATTTCTTATCACAGAGACACTAATAAGAATATATTTCGAGCATTTTGGCACAAGGGGATTCAAGTTGAAATTTGGAGTCATACCACATAAACATACATACATTTTCACAATTAAGAATCAGATGACTGAGAATTAGAAAGTAGATCAGTGAACATGCAGCAAACTTCATAATAGGTGAATACAGAAACCAGGGAGAAACTTGAAACTCGAAATTCAAAGTGGGTTGGAATTTAGCAGTACCATCAGGGTATCAGAAAAATAATAAGAGATAGGGCAAAATATGATTTAGATGACTTCTGGCTAACTTTTCTCTCACTGGCATGTCCACATCACCATGGGCTTTCCATAAATATGTAAGTATGGGTGTGCCTTCTGAAGAAAAAAATAACAATATGTGGGAATTAATTGCTAATGCTAGGTAATTCAAAGACCATGGTGAAACAATGAAGATGATAGATTAACAGTATGGGAAGACTTTTCAAAATACTTTGTTTATATGCCAACCTTTCAAAATACCTTTTAAGTTTAATATAAAATAAGTGTAATGCATTGAGATTGTGTCTCCCATCTTAATCTGTCTACTGGCATTTTATGTTATTAAAGTAGATTAAACCCATTGCTCGGCACCAAACATGTTTAAAGAATTTTCTACATGACTATATATAATGAAAAGGTTCAAAGGAAGATATTGGCTGATATATGGTTGATGAAGAGGAAGAAATCCAAAATGATTTCATTTAGACATTGAACTATTACGAGACGTACTAGCAGTGAACTAAAATGATTGTATTCTACACTTAAGTCATTGAAAGTTTTATCTTCTATATTGGAATTTTTACCATGCTCACTTTTTGTCAGAATCAATTTTGTCTGCCAAGAAAAATCACTAACCTTCTGAGCCAGTGGTAATAGTTTAAATATGGTTAAAACACACAGTTTAAATTCCAAAAAGTAGTTTGCAGCATAAAAATGGAGGCTGACACTTAAGAAATATTTTTGAACTAACAATGGAGATTATATTTTTAACTTTATAAAGTTATACATTAGAAATTTTATTCCCTCCCTATTTACCCCCTAACTGACACAGACACAATCGCAAATATGAGAAGGTATCATCCTCTGGTAAGCATCCATGTCAATATCCTTAACATCTTGATAAATCACATGTTTTAAACGAAGAGTCATATTAGAAATCACAAATAGTAAGCTAAAGAGAAATTTATAACAGAATAATATATATGTTAAGTTGGTGAAATAAATATTTTAAAAATAGAAATGAACAAGAAGAAAATATAGGTAAATATATATAATCATGATGCAGAAATAATTACAAGTTGCATAAAGATAACCTATAAAGGTAAGACAGAAAAAAGCGGGGAAAATTTGAATACATATACATTACAAATATGTGTAACTTTTAAACATGCATAATAGTAGTCAAATGGCAATTGGAAAACAATTTGCTATAAATGTCATTCAGAAAATTAAATTCTTAATTCAATAAGTAAGAAAAATAGTCAGTGAGTAAATTATGAGCTGGTGCAATTTCACCCATACAGAAAACTCAAAAACTACAAACTTTAATAAATGCATTAAAATCTTCAAAAGCACTTATAATTAAAGATATGCAAATGGATAGTCTAATATGCTACTTGTGGAAGTACAAATGTATGGAAACTTTCTGGAGGGCAATTTGGCAACATTTATCCAGATCATTAAAATACCCACAGTCTTTGACCCAATTATTTCATTTTTAGGAATATATCCTAAGGAAATGTTTAGAGATACTTATGATTAATTATGCATGAGAATGAGTTTTGTATCATTATGTATGGTTCCAAAACCCTGGGACCAGATACAATGTCCAATATCAGAGAAATAGTTGAGTAAATTACTCTAAAATAAGGGAACTTCAATAATACTGTGAAATATCATGCATTCCTCATAACAAATTTTCACATACTGAAAATAGTATAAAATTTATAAAAATTAAAATACATAATAGAAACTGTCCAATGTATTTTTAATTTTTCTTTAAATAGGTCTTTATACACAGAGACACACATGCACACTTATTCCTGGAAGGAAATGAACTAAAATTTAATATTTTACATTAATATGTCCTATGACTATGGATGTTGCCTTACTTTTATTTTGTTCATTTCATAAATATTGTTCATTAAATGTATATTAATTATATGTCAGAAAATAATATACATTAAAAAAAGTTTGTATGTTTCCACTTTCTGAATATGTTAAGCAAAAACAATTATCATCCAGACACATGAAAGATGAATATGATATAATAGTACAAAGTGAAATAAAGTATTTGTTATTATTTTATTAATGAAAGTAAAACATAACAAATCACAAACTGATTAATCATTTATGTATAATTATATAAAGCAATACTTTTAGAAATTTATATTAAATTGCCAATCATAATTGTAATAAGATCAACCAACTTATACTTTGATATTTATCTAATCATTTAAACATAAAGATGGTCATGGTTTTAATAGTATGCCTAAAGTCATATTTATATTCTACATTTAATTATGTATTTAAAATACAACCATTCAAGTGTCCATAAAACATTCAATATTTACTACATACATATTTAATATTAATATATCTTAAACAATTGAAAAACATATTTATAAAGTTCAAATTCTCTGATAACAATGCACTAAAACTGTATATTATTTTTAAATGAATTTAAAACTCATCACTTATGGTCCACAACACTTATTGGATCAAAAATGAAATAAGTATGTTTTAGCAAAGTAATTAAAGTACATGAAAAATTTAAAAGTTCAGTATGATGAAGAGAACAGTCTAACTGATACAAGTGCCATTCAGCAAGTCCATTTTTGAAAAAAATTTTATGAGTCATTTAATTGTATTTATAAAACATTTGATATAAATGCTTTCATTCAGGGTGAGAAATTTTCAACATCTACATATGCAACATTTACTGTGTGCTAGACTTTGTTCCAATCAATAAATAAAGGAGGCTGCAATGCCACAGAGGAAGAAATAGAGAAATGAAAGCTGCTGGGCATGAGCTGTCAGGACACCTTGGATAAGACTGCTTTAGCCAGAGACAACAGCAAGTGCAATGGCCCTAGGAGAATGGATTGGTGTGTTTTACGAAAGGTAAAAAGGCATGTATGGGTGAAGCCACTTGATCAAGGGAAACAAAGGAAAGATATATGTTCATAAAATTAAAAAGTAGCCAGATAATTTAAGGTCTTACAACTAGGTAAGGACTTTAGCTTTTCTCTGAATGAGATGAAAAGCCATGAAAATTGTTTAGGTGTTAGACATGATAATTAAGTTTCTGAAGGATAATTCTGTTGGGCAGACAATACACTACATAATGACAATGCATACTCAGGCTATTATAATTTAGGTAAAATATGATGGTTGCTTTGACCAAAATTGTAGTTGTAGAAGAGGTGACACTGGTCACAGGAGGTCTATTCAGAGTTAGATTCAATAGGTTTAATTGATGGATTCATAGTAAGTATATGAGAAAAAAAGGATAAGATATATCTAGAGTTAGAGAGCCACTATATATTAAAATGGGAAACACTATGTGTGAGATAAATTCAATATGGCATGATTACTTTGTTATTCCTCCCCTTGAAAGGCAGATTTTAATTCACCTCTTAATTTTGAGCAAGGCTTTGTGATTTGATTGACTACTAAAAATGATGTTCTGGGAATTCCAAGGCTAGATAAATAAGAAACTATGCAGTTTACACTTAAGATTTTTGTAACACTTATTTCGGTAGTTGCCAGCCATCATGTAAGAAGTCCTACTACGCAGAGACTTCCTTAATAGAAAAACCCTTAAGCTGGCCATATACAGATGACACATAGAATGAAGCCAAGAGACCACAGTTGTTCCAACTGTCCCAACACAGGCACCAGACACATGAATGAAGAGGCTTTCAAAATTCTCTTGCCCTACACACCATCTGCCTTAACGCACATAGGAGTACCTGAGCGAAAACACTCAGCTGAGTCACAAAAGCATGAATAATAAATAAATAAATAAGTGTTGTTTTAAGTCTTTCAGTATCAGTGTGGTTTGTTATATAGAAATAGAGAATCAGAGCTATGGGAGAAACAGGGTAGAGGGAAATCAAAAGTTAAATACCAGGTGGTCATTAACCCATCTAAGTGAAACTGTTAACTAGGCTAACTTACAACCCCTAGGATACACAGATATTTAGATTACATCACTCCCCCATGAAGGCATTTGTGTATAAGGCCATCTGGCCAAATGTTAAATTGTTGTTGTGATAGTGGGTATCCCCCCTCTTGTTTATTTTAATGTGAGTGCTTCTACTTTTTCACCATTAAGAATGAGGTTTGTTGTAGATTTCTAATGAATAGACTTTATCTATAAAGTTTCCTTTTGTATTGGCTATTTTAATTTTACATTATGAATAAATGTTGATATTCATTGAATGTTGATATTTATCAAATGTTTTTTCCATATCTAGTGATGTGATCATAAAGTTTTATGTACATGCTGAATTACCTATTGTCAAGAAAGCATAACATCATCCCCTCCTAAGATCTCTTCTGTCTCACAAAGGAGTAAGTAGAAACCAAATCCTCTTTAGCTTGTTCTGGGTTAAAAGCTACCCATGAAAGGACTTCACAGGAGATCTGAAAGGCATGAAAGGAGAGAGGCATTATTCCGAGTAGGCATTTGCAAACAGACACACGCACAAACATGGTATTTGAAGCAGATTTCAGGTGAGATACTTGAGAATTATGTGTTTCTTAATAACATTTTGAGTTAAGTAGAAGAGATTTTCAGTGGTTCTTTAAATTTGCCACAGTAATTCATAGGTAAATTTTTTAAAAATCACCTGATCTAATAGTAACTTTTGGTGAAACCTCCTCTGTCCTTTATGCCATCGGCTTTTCAATAATTGTTCAAGCTCCCAGTTTCCAGGATTAAACTACTTTATATGTGGAATGCAGAGAGAGACTTCTATATTTTATACAGAATCCTAACTGCTATGATGATAGCTTTATGCACAGCTAAGCCATCTTTAAATTTCTGAGAAAAGCCGTATTTGTAATTGTAGTAGACTGCTCACCAATTACTTTATTGTAATTCTCCACCTTATGGACTCCTAGATTCATTGCCCTCTGAGTTCTCTGATTAGATGGGACTATGGAAGTTGTTCTAGCCAATGCATTGTGAAGAGGTGGGAAGTGCCACTTCCAGACCAGCTATTTAATTGCTGGCCCAAGACCCTAGATCTTTTCTTTCTGTTATGACTATTAGTAATGGTCCAGGTAGTGGCTACTTAGCTACTCTTTCCTTTTCAAACGTGGAATAAGTATACAGAGCACAGTCTCTGGCAGACTTTCCATGAATATATAACATGATCAAGAAATAAACATCTATTTTTTATTTGTTACTATTATTGATGATGATTTATTACTATAGCATAACCAAGGTACGTGGTCTTGGCTTAGGAAACAGGATAAGGACAGGAAGAAAACTATTATCAGAGCCTGGAAGGATGCTGATGCAAGTTCTATATTGGGGAAACATTTGGTAAAATTGTTGCCTTAATGAATTTATACCTTGAGGAAAAGGGATGCAGAAAAGAATATTGGAAGCATTTGATGTTTACTGTGGCTGTATGTTGCAGGATACTACAAGAGGCTGGGCTCATAAAAGAATTTGACACTTTGAAACAAGCAAGAAAAGAAGCATAATTTAAAAATTCAGGGATCTTTTGGGTTGGGAAGGCAACTGTTTCTTTACTTCAAATAGTAAAAGATAAAATGAAACATCTTTGACTTCAAAAGCAAATTTAAACAGGTTTTCCAGAAAAGATTTTAAAAAATATATGACTTTCACACCCATTCATAAAATTAATTAATAAATTAAGTTGGCAATCAATAGTTCTCTGAATTAGACAAAACAGCTAAGGGAAAGCAGAGTAACAATATGGCTGCTCTCTTACCTAAGTGCCCAAGTTATCCATGATTTCATTGAGAGAGAGCTGAAGGCTGGGGCAGGGAAAGAAAGAAATATATCATATCTAAGAATAGTGTTTGGAAAAGAACTGCAGATATCGATATTTGCACATAGAATTGACAGGAATCAAATAACTAGAAGCCAACTAAGTTTATAAGAGACTTGTACTACCAAAGAAACCATAACTCTAAGCATGAGTTTGTCACAGCTGAAGATTTAACCCAGTCCTTTGGATAGGAATGAAAACAATTGTTGGGTACCCAAATCTTGACCTAATCAGATATACTCTGAGTAGGATAAGGGACTCGGAGAAACCTCCCAGAATGTGGAGAAAGAGGCTATAGAGATCAACGGAATGGGTTTGGTGGAACCTATTCTTTCATGGAGCAGAATCAGGACTTAGTCCCACATTTCCCTTCCCTGGGGAAGGGGACATTTGCAACATCTGCCCATGGGGTTTGAGTTTCTGTAGATCAGTTTATCTCTCTCTCTCTCTCTTTCTCTCTCTCTTTTCTAAATGACAGCATGTATTGTGGTTATTCTGCTGTTAGCATTGCAAATGGTGCAAATATTCTCAAGAGGAATCTGTTGCTACCTAATCAAATGTAGTACATGCAAACCTATGTTCTAAAAGTTCTGCCTCTGGAAACATGTCCTTAATAAATGTTCAATAACGTTAACTGCAGTATTATTGGCCATACAGGGAAGGCAATCTGCTTGTGTCAGTATTGGGGGATTAAACTGGGAAAACTTGGTGAAATAGATAATAAAGTTTTATGCAACAGTTAGAAATAATCCATATATATGATTAAAAGATTAAACCTTAAAAGCATTTTGCTGAAGAAAAAAAAGTAAGCTGTATATGAGACCTATAATGTAGAAAAATTTATTTATATAAAATGAATTATTATAACACAAACCAAATTACACATTTACATAATAACAGAAATACATTAAATATATAAGGATGACTGCTTTTGGGGTAGGAGGAGAAAAAGGAATGGGGGATGGGGATTAAAAGGAATATGTGAATAAAGGATGGTGTTTTATGAATCCATGACGATAATGTGCTATGAATTTAGAAGTATGGCCTCAATACTGGGCACCTGCATTTCTAAAACAAAACTCCATAAAATTTAGAAACAAACCAACTATTTCTCATAGAAAACACATGAAATTAACAATCAATTAATCCTCAATCAATGAAAAGTGAGTGGATTAAAAAATCCTGGGCACTGGAACCATAGGAGTGGACGTTTCAATGTATGCATAGGAGACAGATTCGTGCCCAGGCAGGAGACCAGCCTTTGTTTGTATTGGTAAAGGAAACTTCATTTAGAACCACCAGGTGTGTTTTGGGGGACTTCCTCCACTGTCTACTGGTTGAGTAAACTTGGACAAATGCCTTAGCTTCTATGATCAATGATGAGTAAAACATACCTCACACACTGTTGTATGGAATTAAATTAAAATGCAGACAAACTGCTGATGTCCACAGACATGCCAGACAACTTTCTGCAGCCTCCATCATAAAGTTACTCACAATATTGTAGAGAAGACAAATAATAGACACATATGCTCTATGATGGAATATGAGCATAGTGTCTCCATTAGTATCTACTATAGTCTTAGGTAATAAATGGAAGTTTCCTAGAGGGAGGTGTTCTAAACTCCAAAGATCTGGAAAATGACTACCAAGTTAAGTTAAACAACTGGTGATATGGGATGTGGAGTGTGTGTGTGTGTGTAAGAGAAACCAATTTGAAGAATTAATTCAAAAAGGAAACCAAATGAGAATATTTTGCAAGTGAAAATGTGCCATTAAAATTTTAGTGGCTATTATTAACAATATTATTATTATGAACAACAGAGGCAGCAAGAGTTAAGAATTTGGAGTAAGTAAGGAAGATTTTTATAGCTTCTATTGCTAGAAGGCCACATTGTTATTTCTCTCCTGAATACTAATGGGTAGCAGCCCAATATTATAGGTCTCCTACATATCTTGCTTTTATTTAATCTATACCTCACATTTCATGTACTCCAAACTGTCTTGATTTGCCATCCAATTAAAAAAAAAAGAGTATTTTGAGTTGTTTTAACTGGGTTGAGTTATCCCTTGAAAACAAAACAAAATATGTAACTTGGAAAGAGCTCCACTAATTTTTAAAATTTTGTTATTATTATGGATACATAACATTTGTACACATTTATGGGGTACATAAAATGTTTTGGTACAAACATACAGTATTTAATAATCAAATAAGGATAATTGGGATATCTATCACCTCAAGAATTTATCATTTGTTTGTGTTGGGAACATTCCAGTTCTATTCTTTTAGTTATTTTTAAATATACAATAAACTTTTGTTAAATATAGTCACCCTATTTGACATGCTGTGTTTGTGTGTACCCGTGTGTGTGTGTATATATATATATATGTTCCTCCTTTACCCTAAGAGAGAATCTACAACTTGGAAATAATCTAAATCATCATAGCTTTCTATTCAAATTCTTTGGGGATTTCTCATCGGGAATATTAAAATATACAGGTACATACATTGCACTAACATCAAACTGCCATGTAATTTCTTATTGCTGTCATCACAGACACTACTGTAAAACCAAGGACAGCAATGGCAATAGATGCTACTCTTTTTATACATTTTAGAGTAGGATTCATTTTATACTTATAGAGCTTTAAACTTCAGAAGATATAAAAAATAATCTCAGGAAATAGGACATAATAAAGTAAGAAAAGGCCTCATGTGGAGTGTTTTATTATAATTGGTACCATAATACAGATTAATATGCGTCACATTAAAATTTAAAATTCCAGAAATAAAGTATATCAAGTGGAATATTGTTTTAATAAACTATTGATTAAAAATGTTCTTCAAAATGACACATTTTAAAAGCAGAACAACTTTAATAAACTTAAATTATGTATCTGCACCCTGTACAGAGTATATCTGAGATTTTCAAACTACCTAACCCCAAGCTTTATTTGTTCCATTTTACCCTTGTTTTTACCTATAAGATGTTAAAACAAAATGTAGAACCATTCTACCGTCCTTTCCATCCACCATTTTACTCTATCTAAGCAAATTAATCCACTATTTATAACTTCTAAGTGCAGAGTGTATAGAGTCATTACAAACATTTGGTAGAGGTTTTAAGCACTAAAAATGTTTGGGGTAGGGCATTACTGACTATCATGACTGGATAGTACCTGCTCCATCTTTAACATTTGTATGAAATACCTCACAGTCCTTCACAGAAGCATGTCCAGCTTTTCAGTCACCATGATAGAACCCTGACATTTCTAGACTTCTGAAAACAGTTTCTATAACATCTGCATCAAAATGACTTCAGGTGCTTACTAAAAATTTAAATTACAGGGTCCCATCCGACATCTACCTAAATTAAAATCTTTGGTGATTGGATAAAAGAATCTGCTATTTAATAAGCTTCCTAGATGATTCTTATGCATGGGAAAGAATCTACAGGAAATACAATTCTATAAGTATGTGATTATGATCTATTTTGCTTCATCTCTTCCTTCCCCTCAACTCTCCCTTTGAATGCACATCCAGAGAAGCAAACTTCTGTGTGTGCAAGTGAAATTTCATTAGTATTAATAAGCTGTTCCTCATTTTGAAGAATCTATATGGCGATGAATTTGTAAGGTGGTAAGTATTGAGTAGTGTAGTATTTTCCTTTATTTTGTTTTTAATTTTAGTTATTTCCATTAAAATCTTTGAAATGTTCAGATAGAAAATAGAGACATTTATATCTCAATAATTTAAATGTTTTTAAATGGAAATATTAGATAAATTCTTTTTAAAAGTCTCTGTGCCAGTTGACCAAAGTTGGACCTAATTTTCCATCATATGTACTGATAATCCTTCTAATTCCTCTTTCTCCCTCTCTTTTTGTTTGTTTCTTACTATTGCTTTTCCTTCTCCTTTTTCTGCTTCTTACTCTTCTCCCTGTCTTTTCAATTTTAGACACCATGAACATGAAATTTACTATATTATTAGGCCAGACAATTTGGTTCTGTTTAGATCTTACTGTTAGAACCAGTTAAGGATACCCTGTGCTTACTCATATATAAATCTGAAACTTTGAATTTTGCTCTTTGCAAAGGCCTCTCTGCTTATTTTCTTAAAATAAAGTTGTCTTTTTTCCTAGCTCAGTAAGAAGAATACTGTCTTTTTTACATTCAGTTACATTACAGTTTATATTCTGGCCTGGGCAATTCTCTTCAATTTCTCTTGGAATCTTTTAAAAACAATCTAAAATATTTGGGATCTCAATAACCAATCCTAAAATGAATGCTTATTTTGCTTTATTACATTTCCAGCCTCAGAATATAAAATAACTTCTCCACTAAACCATTTGTGATGGCTATTTCTGTAGTGGATCATGGTGTATTTATCCTGATGGAATCCTACGGTTCTTTGCCAGTAAAAATATATCTAACCCTGTAGTAAACACATATGAAAATGAGCATCAGATTTCCAGAGGCTGCACTCAAGTATGCACTAAGTAGGGAGCTCTGCCTGTGCTGGTAGAGAAGAAACTGGAACTATGTGAAAGAGTAAACCTATATGTGAATAAAATTCCCCCTCCAAACACTAGGAAATATTCACAAGTGAGAACATGCTATTCCTAACTCCATTTCAGTGTTACTTTGAAAAACCACATTGCATATTTAAAAAAACAGAAATTCAATATATGTCATGTTTAATGTATGTATCTTCTCTAAAGCCTCAGGTTTTGATTCAAGTAATATCACTGAATTCTTTATGTCAGTTTTTAGATTAAATGGACTAAATGGGGTGGCATTCTATTTCTTCAGAGATCTTTTAGACAAAATCTTGGAAGAAGGGACAGTCTAATCTAGAACTCAATTGTTTGAAGTCTAAATTGTAATTATAACACGATATGGGTGGTGAAATAAAACTATAAGACTACTCTGGGAACTAAATTCCTCATCTTCACTTCAATGGTATAGTTTAGGATTCAATTTTTAACAAATCCCCCAAAAGACCAACAAAGTAGTGATTATCATTTGTTTATTTCTTCCCTTATCCATTTGATAGTTATTCATCTTTATTAGGAACTACGTACTGAGAACTACAGAAAAAAACCAATAAAACAACTCAACTTTAAGGACTTTCTAGGTTAAAAAGAGTTAAGAATTGTTTCAAAATATACCTACTTCCTACCTGGGATATAGTATTTGCTTTTTCATCTTTATTTGGTTTATGGCCAAATCCAAGACAAAAATAATAGCTTATAAGCTTTTTTAAAAAAGATAAGGAACAAGGACTTTTTCCACATTAACACAGAGTTATAAGGTTGTGACCAATTGTAAGAGAGAATTTTATTAATTTTGAACATGATTCATTATGAGGCTGGACCACAAACTGTCGTTTCCTTTTATAATTGGTTTCTCTAACTAAGACCTTTAAGTGCGACCAGAATTCCTTTTAGCAATTACATCTAGTAGTATAAAGCCAGTCTTAGCCAGAATTTTCTGGAAGCATGGCTTTGAGATAGGGCTTCTTGCGAAAGGCATTCATGGAGGATGTATTCCCGGGATATAAGGAACGAGAGAAGCAGGATAAGACAAGAAAGGACTCAGCTAATCTAGAATATGATCGTGCCCGGGTCTAGCTTTGGCCTGGTTCCACTGGCAGCTCTGAAACCTGAGTTGTATCACAGAATTGGTCTCATCTAGAGGCAAACAGGCTGACACTTTGCACTCTTATGTCACTCCCTCATTAGCTGTTTGTTGGTTGTCCCTTATTAAACTGAGGGAAATTCTCTGCAGAAGGAAGTGACTGTGAGTCACTAGCAGCCAAAAAACAAACAAGAATGAATGTACTAGTCTGGTAAAATGGATTTGTGGAGGTAGGAGAATCCCAACAATGTATGACCATTGATTCAATGTTTCAGAGAAAATCTGACAGGACTGAGAGCAGGGATGAGATGTAATATGTAAAAGGGAAAAGGACAGGAAATGAGATCAAAATATATAGAATGTTTTAAATTGAGGAAAGATAGGAGATGGACAGGTAGTTTAGATAGCCATTAGATTACTCTTGATTGATATAGGGGACAGCAGGAGAAATGCAGAAATTGAAATAATACCAGTGCACGGGATCAAGGGAACCATGTAGAAGAACTGGTCAAAAGGTGGAGGGCCTAGACCCTAGTAGCAATAGCCATAACTAGTTCCCAAATCTTGGTTTCTAATATATTTATAAATAAAAGGAATGAGTATTCTATGAAAAATGGTTGACTCTAGAGTGAGACAGAAAATAAACAAGATAAGCCTGAAGTATCTTGCAGGCCCAGAAAGTAAGTGCTTAAAACACACATAAATACACATACACATATACACACATGTACAGAGAGCATCACACAGTGATGTGGTCATGTCAAAGAGACACAGGAGCCAACTGAAAGAGCTCCAATGGCCAAACATGGAATAAATTGACCAAAAAAATAAATGAATTAATTTTGGATTATAACCCAAGGTATAAAATAAATATCCATAAATGAGTATATGAAATAAATAAATGAAAGAATAAGTGAAGTGAAGAATAGACCAATCTCCTACATGGAAAACTTCAAAATAATTTATGCAGATTTTGATGGTTAGTTTTATGTTGCAACTTGACTGGGCCATGAGGTGCCCAGATATTTAGATAAATGTTATTCTGGGTGTGTCTGTGAGGGTGTTTCTGGATGAGATTAACATTTGAAAATTTAGACTGAGTCAAGCAAATTTCCCTCCCCACTGTGGGTGGCCCTCACCTAATCCATTGAAGGCCTAAATAGAACAAAAAGTTAAGTAAGGGTGAATTTGCTCTCTTTACCTCTCTTCAAACTGGAACATCATTCTTCTCCTGACTTTAGACTTGGACTCAGACTGGAACTGTACCATTGGCTCTCCTGGATCTTCAGCTTGTCAACTGCAGATCTTGGGATTTCTCACTTTTATGACCACATGGACCAATCCTTTATAATCTCTCTCCTTCTCTCTTTTTCACTCTCTGTAGAACCCAGACTAATGCATAATTAAGTTATCCTCAAAGAAGTGACACATAATTCCTCACTCTTCTAAGTGTGGGCTGCACATAGTAACTTCTTCCTACCAAAGTGTACAATATGAAAAGGGCAGAAGGAAGTGCAATTTCACAGCAGAGCAAGATAATAAATACTACCACAGTCAGGTGGTCAAAGTTAACATCAACTGTTACATGTGATGTTGATAGTGAGAATGTCATTCACCTCTGTGTTCTTCCTCTCAAAAATCCACATCCCCAATATGACTATATTAGTTAGGGTTTCCCAGAGAAACAGAACCAACAGGATTTATGTAAAAAGATTAATTTTAAAGAATTGGCTCATGTAATTATGGAGGCTATCAAGTCCAAAATCTACAGGGTGGGCCATCAGCCTAGGGAGTAAGGAGGAGCTGAAGCTGCAGCTCGTGTCTAAAGGCCATGTATCGCAAAATTCCTTCTTACTTGGGAGATGTTAGTCCTCTGTTCTATTTAGGCTTTTAAGTTATTGAATGGGGCCTGCCCACATTATGAAAGGCAATATGCTTTACTCAATATTCACTGATTTAAATGTAAATCTCATCCAAAAACACTCTCAGAACCACCTTAAATAATGTTTGATGAAATATCTGAATACCATGGCCCAGCCACGTTGATATATAAAATTAACTGATCTTGAGAAAAGTATCACACAAACTCAAATTGAATGACATTCTTCAAAATATCAGACCACTACTACTAAAAATTTTCAGTATACCAATAACAAGAAAAATCTGAGAAATATTCACAGCCTAAAGAGGCATGATGACTAAATATAAGGTGGGGTCCTCTAACACAGAAAGGACATTAGGCAAAAGCTAAGGAAATCTGAATAAAGCCTGGACTTTAGTTAATAATATATGTATAGATAGTCATTCATTAATTGTTATACTTATGTAAGATATTATTAATAGAAAAAAACAGATGTAGAGCATATAGAGCTCTCTGTATTAATGTCCCAATTTTTTTTACATAAATCTAACACTCTTCTAAACTTAAAAAATTATTTACAAAAAAGGAAAAGATTCATTTCTTCAATTGTATAAAATAGAAGAAGGTAAAAATGTGTGTGATATTGGTAGAGTTTTTGTTGTGAACAGATGCAGAATTTTTTATCTGAGGGGTTCTGGTTCTATATTAATTTTGAAATAAAATCAGTGCTGAAAATGATGACACAGAGTCAAGTTCATGTGCTGTGGCAAAATTGAAAGTATAAATGTATTTCAAAAACATAATGAATCTCTATGTGCATAAACTAGAGAATGTAGAGGAAATGGACAAGTTCCTGGAAACACACAACCTCCCAAGACTCAACCAGGAAGAAATGGAACTCCTGAACAGACCAATAATGAACAGTGAGATCAAACAAGTAATAAAAAACCTCCCAAGAAAAAAAAGCCCTGAACCAGATGGATTCACTGCTGATTTCTATCAGACCTACAAAGAAGACCTGGTACCCATAATACAGAAATTATTCCATAACATTGAGAAGGAGGGACTCCTCCCCAACTCATTCTATGAAGCCAGTATCACCTGGATATCAAAGCCAGGAAAGGACACAACAAAAAAAGAAAACTACAGGCCAACATGCTCTACGAATATAGATGCAAAAACCTCAATGATATACTAGCAAACCAAATTCAACAGCACATGAAAAAAATAATCCACCATGACTGAAGTGGGCTTCATCCCAGGGATGCAAGGATGGTTCAACATATGTAAATCAATAAATGTGATTCACCACATAAATAAAAGCAAAAACAAAGACCATATGATCCACTCAATCAATGCAGAAAAAGCCTTTGAAAAAATCCAGGACCCTTTCATGACAAAAACCCTCAACAAACTAGGCAAAGAAGGAACATACTTAGAATAATAAAAGCCATATATAACAAACCCACAGCCAACATTATACTGAATGGGAATGTGGAAAAGTTGAAAGCATTTTCCCTAAGATCAAGAATAAGACAAAGATGTCCACTGCCACCACTTCTATTCAACATAGTGCTAGAAGACCTAGCCAGAGCAATCAGACAAGAGAAGAATATAAAAGGTATCCAAATCAGGAAAGAAGAGATCAAACTCCTGCTCTTCATTGATGATATGATCTTCTATCTAGAAAACCCAATAGACTCTAAATGAAGAGACTCTTGGAATTGACATATAAATTCAACAAAGACTCAGGATACAAAATCAATGTACACAAATCAGTAGCATTTCTATACACTAATAACAGTTAAGCTGAGAGTCAAATCAAAGACTCCATACCATCCACTACAGCTACAAAGATAATAAAATACATAGGAATATACTTAACCAAGGACTTTAAAGATCTCTACAAGGAGAACAAAGAAACTTTGAGGAGAGCAATTACAGAGGATACAAACAAATGGAAAAACATAGCATGCTCATGGATAGGTAGAATAAACACTGTTAAAATGTCCATATACCTGCACTGATTTACAAATTCAGTGCAATTCCCATTAAATTACCAAAGTCATACTTCACAGACCTAGAAAAAATAATTATACGTTTCATTTGGAAGCAGAAAAGAGCCTGAATAGCCAAAGCAATCTCAAAAAGAATACATCTGGAGGCATCACGTTACCAGACTGAAAACTATACTACAAGGCTATACTAATCAAAACAGCACAGTATTGGTACAAAAATAGAGACTTAGACCAATGGAAAAGAACAGAGAACCCAGATATAAAACCATCCACATACAGCCAACCGATCTTTGACAAAGTAGACAGCAATATACACTGGGGAAAAGAATCCCTATTCAATAAAATGGTGCTGGGAGAATTGCATAGCCTCATGCAGAATAATGAAACAGGACCCCCATCTCTCACCACTTAAAAAATGAATTCAAGATGGATAAAAGACTTAATTATAAGGCATGAAACCATAAGAATTCTAGAGGAAAATGTAGGTAAAACTCTTCTATATATCAGCCTAGGCAAAGAATTTATGAAAAAGACCCCAGTGGCAATCATGGCAACAGCAAAAATTAATAAATGGGATTTGATTAAACTAAAAGCATCTGCACAGCTAAAGAGACAATCAGTAGAGCAAATAGACAACCTACAAAATGGGAGAAAATATTCACAAGCTGCACATGCAATAAAGGGCTAATAGCCAGAATTTACAAAGAACTCAAGGAAATAAGCAGGAAAAAAACAAACGACCACATTAAAAAGTGAGCAAAAGACAGAAACAGAACTCCTCAAAAGAAAAAAAACAAATTGCCGATAAAAATATGAAAAAATGCTCAATGTCACTAAGCATCAGGGAAATGCCAATTTATAAAACTACAATTGGATATCACTTTACCCCAGTTAGAATGGCATTTATCAAAAAGTCCAAAAACTATGGATGCTTGTGTTGATGAGCGAGAAATGAATGCTTATACTTTTTTGGTGGGACTGCAAATTAGTACAACCTCTATGGAAAATAGTTTGGAGATTCCTCAAGAAACTAAAAGTAGACCTACCATTTGATCCAGCAATCCCACTATTGGGTATTTACCCAAAGGAAAAAAAATATTTTTCATCAAAAAGACACCTGTACTTGAATATTTATTGCAGCACAATTCATAATTGCAAAAATGTGGAATCAACCCAAGTGCCCATCAATTCATGAGTTGATTAATAAAATGTGTTATATGTATACCATGGGGTACTACTCAGCCATAAAGAAGATGAATTATTACTTTTGCAACAATCTGGATGGAACTGGAGACCATTCCCCTAAATGAAGTGCTTCAAGAATGGAAAAACAAGCACTACATGTACTCATTTTTAAATTGGAACTAACCAATGAGCACACATGTGCATAGAGAGAAGTAAAACTCAGTGGAAACCACCCTGGGTTGAGGGGGAGGAGGAAGGGCAAAAACCTACCTAATGGGTACTACAAACACTATTTGGGTGACAGGCACACCTTTATCTGGGACTCAAACATTACAAAAGTGATCCATGTAAGTTAAAACATTTGTACCCGCTTAATATTTTGAAATTTAAAAAAAAGAACAAAAAAGAACACAACGATATAAATTTCCCTAATTGTATAATATTTTCCCTTAGTGATTCTTAGGTACAAAGCTCACATGGAAGAAAAAGTTACATATTTGTATTCTTTTAAGTGTGTGGTTTTACCATATAAGTGTTATAGATTATGTAGACTAAATTAGTTCTGGGCATTTCACAGGAGTTTTAATGATGTATCATGAATTCAAAGTTGAGGACTATGTCAATTATTCATTGTTGTATAATATCCCCAAACTTAGTGGCCAAAAAGTATCAGTCATTTATGTTGCTCATGAATCTGCAAGTTTTGCAAAGCTCAGTGAAAACAGCTTGTTTCTACTCACCAGCTGATGTAGTTTTCCCAGGGATTGGAGGACCCATTTTCAAGGTGGCTACTTGTGTGACTGGCAGGTTGGTGCTGGATCTCACTTAGAAGCCCAGCCGGACCTGTGGGCCAGAGACCTTGCTTTCTTTCCACATGAAACTTAAAAGGAAGGAATGAAGACCAAATTTCTCAAGACAGGACTGTAAAAGTTACAAAGCATTTGGCACTAAAAGTATTTTTTAGAAATTCTTGGAAAACTCTATGCATCACAAATAAAGTAGAAGTAATAACAGGAGGCAAATTATGTATATAGACAGAATGCAATGTGAGCAAAGGAATGGAATGTCTAATGAACAGAAATAATTGCTGTTGGGGGGTCTTGAGCAAGTGAATTAGAATGATAAAAGGTTTTGGACAGACAATGGGATGTTTCAATTTCTGATTTTGGAAACAGCATTGCTCTAGATGACAAGGTCAAGTATGGATTCCTCACTGATGGGCTTATGTTGCCTGGTAAATTAGTTATTAGAGAAAAGGGGGTAAATAAACTTATAAGCCAGAATATTACATGAAGTCAGGAATGATGCCAGGTGATGGGGCACAAATATAATATATGAGTTAGGTGTTTAATTGTTCATGGAACTTGTTGGAGTTACCAGAAGGTAACCAGATGGCAGCAATGAAAAGGAGAAAGTGATAAAGTCAAAAGGGGCCAGGTGTTAAGGAATAGGGTTTATGAACAAGACAGAAGAACAAAGGAAAGAAGACGGCATTTTCTGGAAAATGGAAATGAAGAAGGGGGGCCTCCATCACAGTTCTGTACCTGAGGAACACGGGATATCTATGAGTACAAGATCTCTACTTTACATGACTATAAGGGAATCAAAAAATTCAAGGACAGTCTGGTTTTATTGAAGGCAAGGAAGAGGAACATTATTAGAAGTAGCATTATTAGAAACATATACAGAAGTAGTTCAAAATCAAACAGCAATTTGAGGAAGAAAATGTGAGCCTCGGATGGAAGTGAATATTTGATGTTTGGGAAGAGAAGAACAGATATGACTGACAATGAACGGGCAGGGAGCTTTGGACTTTGATAATCAGAAACATTCACAGCTCTGTGTGACAGGATAGATTGATTCTTTGGAGTCTCAAGGAAGTGGGGGAGAGGTAGTGAATGGGTCTCCTTTGTGGTTTTGAAAGAGTCGCATGTTGAATTGTTGCGTGAAAGGAATTTGGTGGGATTTTCTGCTTAATTGCAGTAGGCAGTGGAAAGTCTACTCCTATGTGTGATTCCTGACTGCTACTGCTATGACTATGATGGCTGCTCACTCTATGATGCTGATTGCTACTCTTATGAGCTTTAATGTTAGAAAGTCATTAGGTAGAGAAAAGAAAGGCCCTGCCAGCTAATGGATCAAGGAGTAGATATTCCCCTACTGTCTATAACATGTGTGCATGTATCTTTTTAATAGTAGAATTTAGTTGTAAGTGTACTTGTTCTATGATTTGAATGTGTTTCCTCCAAAATTCAGGTGTTGAAACATAATGGCCAATTGATAGTAGTAAGAGGTGGGGCTTTTAAGAGGTAATTAGGCAATAAGGACTCCTCCCTCATAAATGGCATTTGAGCTCTTATAGAGGAGACTTCACATAGCAATTGGTCATTTATCCCCCTTGCTGTTTTGCCTTCTGCCATGTGAGGACATAATGTAACTCCCCTCCGCAGGATGCAGCAACAAGGCACCATCCTGGAAGCAGAGAGAAACCCACACCAGACACTGAAACTGCAGGCATCTTGACCTTGTATTCCTAGCCTCCAGAACTGTGAAATTTTTTTTTTTTTATAAATTATATGACAAAAATGCTGTAATTATAATACAGGTTATTTAAAACAACTATTATTAATATGTTAAGGAATTTAATGGTAAAAGTAGACAGCAAGCAAAAACAGATGGGCAATATAAGCACAAACACAGAGATTCTAAGAAAGAATTTTAAAAGCTAGAAATCAAATACACTGAAAAGGAAATGAAGGCTGCCTTTAATGGGTTATTATTAGACTCTCTGTTTAAAGGATGAATTAGTCATCTTGAAGATGGGTCAGTAGAAAATTCTAAACCAAAAGGCAAAAAGAAAGGAAGAAAAGAGCATCCAAAAACAATAGGACATTTCAAAACTTTTAACATACACATTTGGAATATCAGAAGGATGATAAATTAAGAACAGAGCAAAAGAAATATTTGAAGTAATAATGACTGAGAATGTTCCCAAACTAAGGATAGAACCAAAACCTCAGATTCAGGAAGCTTATCAAACACCCTTAAAATAAATACAAACCCCCACCACACACACAAAACAAAAGAAACAAACCCCTAATCATATCATCTCCGAACTGCAGAAAACCAAAGACAAAGAGAAAATCATGGAAAAGACTGGGGCGTTGGGAGCATCTTATATAGAGAGGAATAAGTATAATATTTTGGATATCTTATCAGAAACCATGCAGCAAGAAGAGACTGGAGTGAAATATTTAGAGTGTTGAACAAAAGTCACCAAACTAGAATTCTATATCCAGCAAAATTATCTTTCAAATGTAAAGGAGAAATAAAGGTTTTATCAAAGAACAGCTGAGAAAATTCATCATTGGCAGAATTGCCCAACAAGAAATGTTAAAAGAAGCTCTTCAAGGAGAAGGACAATTATATACATCTTAAACGTGGATCTACATTAAGTTAGGTAGAACACTGTAGAAGGAATAAATCAATGTCAAATAAAATATTTTATTTTCCTTATTCTTAATTGTTCTAAAGAATGTTGTTTAGTAATAACATCAACAATGTACATAATGATTATAACATGTGCATAAGTGAAATGAATGACAACAATGCTGTAAGGAACAGGAGAAATAAACTGAGAATACTGTATCTTAAAATAGCTGCGCTACATATGAAATTGTATGGTCTTATTTGAAAGCAGAGTTAGGGTAGTTTTAAGTGTATATTGATTGCAAACTCTGGGGCAACCCATAATTTTGATTTTCACAATATAATTGCTATGACAGGAGATAAATTTGAATCATATAAAATCTATGACTAAAACCAGAGACGGCAAAAAAAGGCAGGAAAAGAAAGGATAAGTGCAACGAAGAGCAAACCATTACAAAGGTAATAGATATTAATCCAACTACAGTGGCAATCACTTCAAATGTGAACAATCACTTCAATTAAAAGTCAGATATTGTGAAATGAATTTTTAAAAATACCCAACTATACGTTGTCTATAAGAATCCCACTTTAATTACAAAGACTCAAATATGTTGAATGTATTGGAGAAAAATATACAGTGCTAACTAATAAAAAGAAACAGGAGTAGCTATATTAATTTCAGACAAAGCAGACCTTGGAATAAATAAAATTATTAGGTATGAGAGATATCACAGAATGTTAAAAAGGCAATTCTCCAGGAGGACACAACAATTCTTACTGTGTATGCACAAAAAAACTGTGTCAAAATATGTGAGGCAAAAATTGAAAGAATTGTAAAGAGAAATAGACAAAATCACTATTGCAATTGTAGATAAACACCTCTCTTTCAATAATTGATGGATTAAGAAGGTAGAAAATCAGTATGGATATAACTGATCTGAATAGAACTATTAATTCACTTGATCTAATTGACATTTATAAAATACTGTATCCTACTGTGGCTGAATACATATTTTTCTCAATATCTCATGGACCATTCATTGAGATAGGTAACATTCAGGCCATAAAACATATTATCAAATTTAAAAGAAAAAATCATACAATGTATGTTTTCAAACCACAGTGTAATTTACCTAGAAATCAATAATAGAATGATAGCTGAAAATAACACACTTCTAAATAATACATTATTCATGGAAGATGTTTCAAGACTAATCACAAATATTTCAAAGTAAATGAGATTAAAACTATAATTCATCAAAATTTGTTGGATGCAATGGAAGAAATGTTTAGTTAGAAATTAATAGCATTAAATGCATATGTGAGAGAAGAAGAAAGATCTAAACACAATAGTCTAAGCCTCCATCTTAGGACTTCTAGGAGAAGCGAGAGTAATTGTAGCTTAAATCAAGCAGAAGAAAAGAAATAATAAAAATCAAGGCAGAAATCAATGACATTGTAAACATGAAAACTATAGAGAAAGTCAATGAAATCTAAAGCTGTTTCTTTTTTAAAAAATCAATAAAATTGATAAATCTCTAGCCAGGCTAATCTAGAATAAAAAGAGAGAATACACAAATTACAAATATCTGAGATGAAAGAGTGGCCCATAGACATTAAACTGATCCTATAGACATTAAAAAAAATAATAAAAGAATACTATGAACAAATATATGTCCATAATTTTCATGAATTAGATGAAACGTAGCAATTCTTTGAAAGACACAAACTACCAAAACTCACACAAATAACAATAAATAATCTAATTAAAGAAATTAAATATCTGTTAAAGAAATCTAGTCAATAACTAATAGTATTCTGAAAGAGAAGGCACCAGGACAATTTAAAAAGAGGCAAATGATCTAAACAGACACCCTTTCAAAGAAGACGTACAGGTGCACATAAGCATATGAAAAGATGCTCAATATTGTTTGATTTTAAGTAAATGCAATGTGAAGATGGTTTTATATCTGGGTTCTCTGTTCTGATCCATTGGTCTATGTCTCTGTTCTTGTGCCACTATCATGCTGTTTTGGTTACTATAGCCTTGTCAGAGAACCCAGATATAAAACCATCCTCATATTGCCATCTGATCTTTGACAAAGCAGACAAAAACATACACTGGGAAAAAGAATCCCTATTCAATAAGTGCTGCTGGGAAAATGGGATAGCCACATGTAGAAGACTGAAACAGGATCCACACCTCTCACCGCTCACAAAAATCACCTCATGATGGATAACAGACTTAAACGTAAGGCATGAAGCCATAAGAATTCTAGAAGAAAATGTTGGAGAAACTCTTATAGACATTGTCCTAGGCAAAGAAATTATGAAGAAGACTGCAAAAGCAATCACAGCAACAACAAAAATAAATAAATGGGACCTGATCAAATTAAAAAGCTTCTGTACAGGCAAGGAAACTATCACTAGAGTGAACTGACAACCTACAGAATGGGAGAAAATATTTGCATGCTATACATCTGATAAAGGACTGATAACTAGAATCCATAAAGAACTCAAGCAAATCAGCAAGAAAAAAATCAAACAACCCCATTAAAAACTGGGCAAAAGACATGAATAGAAAATTTTCAAAAGAAGATAGACAATTGCCAACAAACATATGAAAAAATGCTCAACATCTCTATTCATCAGGGAAATGCAAATCAAAACCACAATGAGATATGACTTAACTCCAGTGAGAATGGCTTTTACCAAAAAGTCCCAAAACAACAGATGCTGGTGTGGATACAGAAAGATAGGAACACTCATACACTGCTGGTGGGACTGCAAACTAGTACAACTTCTGTGGAAAGTAGTATGAAGATACCTCAAAGAACCAAAAGAAGAACTACAATTTGATCCAGAAATCCCACTACTGGGTATTTACCCACAGGAAAAAAAGACATTCTATAAAAAAGATACCTGCACTTGAATGTTTATAGCAGCACAATTCACAATTGCAAAGATGTGGAAACAACCCAAGTGCACATCAATACATGAGTGGATTAGTAAAATGTGGTATATGTATAACATGGAGTACTACTCAGCCATAAAAAATGGTGAGCTAATACCTCTTGTATTAACCTGGATGGAGGTGAGGCTCATTCTTCTAAGTGAAGTATCACAAGAATGGAGAAACAAACACCACATGTACTAACCATGTAATTGGAACAAATTGATCCACACTTATATGCACATATGGAAATAACATTCATTGGAAATGAAGCAGGCGTGAGGGGAGAGGAGGAGATGGGTAAATTCACGTCTAACAGGTGCAATTCACACTGCCTGGGGGATTGGCACATTATAACTTTGACTTAAACAGTACAAAACCAATTTATGTAATCAAAACATTTGTACCCCCATCATACTCTGAAATTTAAAAATGCAAGTTAAGACAACTACAAGATACTGCTACACACCAGTTAGAATGACTAAAATCTGAAACTAATAAGACCAATTGCTGGAGGTAATGTAGACAAATGGAACTCACATTCATTACTATTAGGAATTCAAAATAGTTCGGCCACTTTGGAAGACAATTCAGCAGTCTCTTAAAAAGTTAAACTATTTAATCCAGCATTTATACTTGTATGTATTTACTCAATGATTGAAAACTCACATCCACACTAAAACCTACATGCAAATATTTATAGTGCTTTATTTATGGTTTCCAAAATCTGAAAGCATCCAAGATGTTCTCCAATAAGTGAGTAGGTAAATAATCTGTGGTATATACATAGAATAGAGTATTATTCTGTGATAAAAGCATAGTTTTAAATGAAATAATTAAGGTACAAAATAATATATACTATATTATTCTATGTATTAATATATAAATGTTAAAAATATGGAAATTTATCCTATGGTGCTAAAAGCTAGTGGCTATCTTTGGAGAGGAGGAAAGGAGCAGAGATTGTAAGGGAAACAAGGGAATTATATGGCAGTTTCTTATTCAATTCTTTTTCTTATCCTAGGTTGTGCTTCCATGAGTGTATACATTCTGCAAAAATTAATCTAGCTTCACATCTATGATTTTCCAGTTTTATGCATGTAAATTTTATTCCTATAAGAAGTTTTTATATGGTGTTTTAATTCATTGGCTTTCTGTTCTTGGGCAATTTGCTTAACCTTTATGAGCCTACATTTGTTTCATATGTAAAATTGTTATGATAACATAAAGTTTTTTTGAGGATTAATTAAATGTGAATTTTTTGTCACAAAGATTAACAAATATGAAAATGCTAAATAAATAACAGCTATGGTTTAAAACCCAAAAGGTGATTCAAAGGATAAGCTTTTTATAAAAAACTTACTTTTCAGTGAATTTAATGGTTTACATTCAATTGGAATAGGTGTCACTTAAATGAGGATTGTGTGTACAAGAAACATTTACTCCACAAATACTAAGAATTTAACATGTCAACAGAATTATTCAATGCCCTCAGGATACATTAATTAACAGGCCAGCTAAAAACTCCTGACTTATTAAATTATAATGGGAGGCACAGACTCTAAACATAAGAAATACATTGTATCAATTACATTGTAAGTTATAAGGTAAAAATTGCTAAGAAAAAGGTAGAATAGGATAAGGAATATCTTTTTTTATAAATGAAATTGAGTTGTAATTTTAATAGAAAGGACAGGTAAGCATTTTATACACACACCACACACACACACACACACACACACACCCCTATATACTTTTTTTTTTTGGGCAAAATCTTGCGTGAGGTAGGATATACCTGGGAAAAAAGCAATGTAGTCCAAAAGGACAAAAACTGAAAAAGCCTGAAACTCAGAGGGTCAATTGATGAAATAAATAGATGTGTGGTGAAGGAAGAAAAAAGTCAAAGATGGGACAGGAGGTTTTGTCATGTGAAACAATTGCCACGTGAGGAATGCAGGTGCTCTTAATTGAGAGGGAAGGGATGGAGAAAGTTTTTCACAGCCTTATGGTGCTAAAATTCAAACAGATTCTTGGGGTTGTGGCAAAGTTTTCTATGCTCACCAATTTCTTATTCTGCCTCTGATGAAAAGGGACTCGGTTTACCTTTCCACCTGAATGCTGACATTTTGAAAGCAAAGTGAGGAAGCAGGCTCATATGGAAGTGATGATAAAGGAGTCTCCACCTTCGTCATGTAAACTTTCATTTATTCCCAGGTTTGCACCATAGTACCTGTGATAAATCAGGTCTTGTGTTTCCTAATCTGCAGACACTCTGTTTTACCTAGGCAAGAGAATAAACCTGAAGTACTTCATCAAGTGTGTATGTGTGTGATTGTGTAGGAGGTGGGAAAACACCCTCCCACTACCGGGGAGTAGGGGAGGGCATCTGAGATTATACCAGGTTGGGTTTTTTTTTTTGGAGGGGGGTCGGGGGTAGTTTATATTTTGAAATAGTTTCAAACTTATAGAAAAGTTAGTAGAATTGTGTCAGGAAGGCTTATATACCTTTTATTCAAATTCAATTATTGTTTCATTTTGGACCATTTACTTTACATTTCCCTCTGTATATTAATTTTATACATATATGAATGTTATTACTTTGTGTGGTTCATCTTATAATAAGTTGGAAATATCCTGGTCCTTTAACCTTAAATAATTTATTTTATATTTCTAAGTAAAAGCACATTTTCTTACAAAATCACAAATGATTTAAAAATTAGAAAAAAAATCCAAAAATTATATCTCATCCACAGACAATATTCAGATTTATTTAAGTTTCACAATAATATCTTTTATAGTTATTTGTTTTTCTTTTCCAGGGTCAAATCCAAAATCGTACATTGCATTTAACTGTCATATCTCTTTAATCCCAATCTTTCTTTGTGTCTATTAGGTTTAACATATTTTCAGAGAATAGGCCAGTTATTTTGTAGAATGTCCTAAACTTATGCCTCTTCATGATCAGATTTTATATTTATGTTGTGTCTTTCTCAGAGTAAGTATTTGACACCAATGTTGTTTGTCCCAATTTTGTTGATGCTAGGTTTGTTGTTTTTGTTAAGAGGGTATTCCCCACAATTCTGAATGATGACATGACTATTTTTCCTTTGAAATGAATAAGTAGTTTGTTGGGAGATATTTTGAACCTATAAAAGTATTCTTGTCCTGGTCAACATTTACTTTGTAAGTTCAGCATCCATTGGTGATTCCCACACATGTTGTTCTTGCTATGTTTATTATTTGGCATTCTACTATGAGGAATGGTTTTATTTGTTTAGTATTTATTCACTTTTATCAGGATAGACTCATAGTTTATTATTTTATTGGTTATTTACAATCCACTCCTTTCATTATTTACTTTGATGCTCAAACAGCTCCAAATATGATGAGAGGGAACTCTGTCAACTGGTTTGTGTTAGTTTGACATATTTCTAGGATTCTTTGAGCTCCTCCTGTGCCATGCAATAAGATCCTGCAGGCTCATACTGCTCATTTCCAGCTCTGGAAATGATAAGCTTTTCTCCAATAAGTCCTGGATCCTTTCAGTGGAAAATAATATTTAGAAACCCAAATCAGAATATTAGATGCCTTTATTTTTTTTCCCTGTTGCTCTTCCTTGTTCTCTTGTTTCTTTCTCTGTGTCTCTCTCTCTGTCTGTCTGTCTCTCTCTCTCTCTCTCACACACACACACAAACACACCCATATATATATTAGATATATAGTATTAATATATGTTGACACTTCCGATACCAATCCAACATCACATGGTACATACCAGTTTTCCCCTTTTCCAATTTTGAAACTCTCTGCCTTAACAGTGAAGAACATGGATCTTTTTATCTTCAATATATTAACTAGAGTTTACCACTGGTTTACTTCTTTTATAAGGTAAAACTTACATATATTGAAATTCACAAAGAGTGTAATTTAATGAGCCCTAACAAGTGAATATACCCATGCAATTAACAACAGTAGTAAGACGTAGAAAATTTCCTTCAAACCAAAAAACTCTCTCATTAATTTCCCATAGCAGTCCATCACATCCTAAACCCCTCACCCCAGAAGCAACCACACTTAGATTTTCTTTTTACCATATGTTAGCTTTGCCTACTTTATAACTTTATGTAAGGGAAATCATACCTATATATTATTTTTTCTCTGGCTTATTTTATTCACTAAAATATCTGTGAGATTTACACATGTTAAAGGAATCAGTTTGTTCCTTTATATTGATGAGCAATATTTATTGTATTGTATGACTATAAAGCATACTGTATATCTATTCTCCTGTTGGTGGAATTTCATATTATTTATAGTTTTGAGGTATTATAAATAAATCTCCTATAAACATTTGTGAATATTTCTAATTTTTGTAGACATATATTTTAATTTTTCTTGAATAAATCTTGAGAAGTATAATTGCTAGGTCAAAGGTAGCTGTATGTTCAACTTTATAGGAAACTGCCAAACATTTTACAGAATAGTTGCTCTATTTTACATTAACACCAGCAATGCATGAGAATTTCCATTGTTCCACACCACACCAATATCTGGTATCAATGGTCTGTTTAAAATTTTCATCATTAAGGTGATTATAAAAACGTATCCCATTGTAGATAAAATTTGTATTTTCCTCTTGGTTAATGGTTTTAAACATCTTTTCTTCATGAGTTTTTGGGTCATTTATATATTTTCTTTTTAGATATATTTGTTCAAGCCATTTGTCCAATCATTTATGGGATTTTTTTGAACTTTAACTGTTGAGTTGTAAGATTTTTAATAAATACATTCTGGATATGTCTAAGATATATGTTCCCATCTGTGGTTTGCTTATTAATTTTCGTTATAGTGTCTTTAATAATCATAGTTTTTAACAGGATGAAGCCTAATTGATAACTGTTTTCTTTTATGGTGCCCATTTTATTCTGTCTAAGAATACCTTACTTACCCTCAGGTCAGCTTGAGCCATTTATACTCTTCTAACCTTTATTATTTCAGCTTTTACAGTTAGTTCATGATTCATTTTGAATTGAGTTTGCATGTGATGTTAAACATAAATCAAGGTTGATTTTTTTTTCCTATATGGATATCCACTTGTTACAGCACCATTTGTTAAAAAGTCTTTGTGTTTCCTATTGAATTGTTTTGAAACGTTTATTGAAAAATCGATTGAACTTATAAGTGTTAGTTTACATCTCAACTCTCTATTCTGTTCCATTGATCTGTTTGTCTATACATGCCACTGCCACAGTGTCTGTGGCTTCATTGTAAACTGTGAAATCTGGTAATGTAGTCTTCCAATTAATTTCTACTTATTCAAGGTTGTTTTTACTATTCTAAGTATTTTGCATTTATTAATTTTAGAATAATATTTTCACTTTCCACAAAAGTCTCCTGAGATTTTGATTTAGATTTTGTTGAGTCCAAAGATTAATTTTGGAGAATTATCACTTTAGCAACACTTACTATTCCAATCTTTGTAGATGGCCATGTTTCTCCATTTAATTGGTCTTCTTTAATTACTTTCAGAAATGTTTTGTAGTTTTCAGAACAGATGTCTTGCCTCAACTGCTCTTAAATTTATTCCTATGTACTTCCAGCTTTTTGATGGTATTAGAAATGGGTATTTTTATTTCATTGTATACTTATTTGTTGCTACTATATGGAAATAAGTATTATTTTTATACACACTCCATGTTCTGAAAGCCTGCTGTATTCACTTTTTTCAACTACAAGAGTTTTTGTTGTTGTTGTTTAGTGGATTCTTTAGGATTTTTCTACATAAAACAAAATTTTGTCTGAGAATATGGACAGTTTGACTTATTCATTTCCAATTTTTATTCTTTATGAGTTTTATTTCTATTTTTTTTTTGCCTTCTTGTACTATCTAGGACATCCAGTATACTGCTGAATGGAAGTTGTGAAAGGCACTGTGCATGCATTTTTCTCAATCTAGAGGGAAACCATTCAATATTTCCCGATTATAAATAATGACATTACTTATAAGATTTGTCATAGTTGTGTTTTATTTGATTGAGGAAGTACCATTCTACTTATAATTAGCTTATATATTTTATCATGAATGGATGATCATTGAGTAGAGTTGATCACGTATGGTTTATTACTTTACCTTGTTACTATGTTACGTATTCCAACTGGTCTTGAAATTTTACATTAGCTTTAAATTCCTGGGATATATTACTGAATTAAATTTACAGTGTCTACATTTATAAGGAATGCTAGTTCATGATTTCTTTGTCTTTCAATTTCTGTGTCACATTGTGACATTGGAGAAATGCTGACCTTATAAAACAAATTGGGGAGTAAGTATTTCCTCCTCATCTTTCTTTATAATTTCTGGGTACATTTGAAAAGGACTGACATTCTCCAGATGGCCTATTACCCTGTACAGTAAAACAAGCTCTCCATTAATTTAGTTGTTATGTATTTTAATAAACCTTTATTGCATTTCTTGTTAAGTCCGGCACTCCTTTTGTTAAATTTTTACTTAGTTATTTGATATTGTCTGATATTGTTTTAGGTGGTATTTTCTATTAAATTATTTTAGTTTCTTACTGATATAAAGAAATTTATTTGAATTTTTATATTATTCTAATGTTATCTTATCTAAATAAACTCTACAATAATGTATAATAATGTATCTAAATAGTATTCTAATTAAATGGTCGTATATTCTACAAAGATGACAGTTTTATTCCTTCCTTTCCAATCTTCCTGTATGAAATTCATTTTTCTCTGACAAGGCTGTAGTAACCAAAACAGAATGGTACTGGCACAAGAACAGAGACATAGACCAGTGGATCATAACAGAAGACCCAGATATGAAACCATCCTTACATTGCATTTCCTTAAAATCAAATAATATTGAGCATCTTTTCATATGCTTATTTCCACCTGTACATCTGCTTTGAAAGGGTGTCTGTTTAGATCATTTGCCTCTTTAAATTGTCCTGGTACCTTGTTTTTCAGAATACTATTAATCTTTGACTTGATTTCTTTAATAGATATTGAATTTCTTTAATTAGATTATTTATTGTTATTTGTGTGAGTTTTGGTAGTTTGTGCAGGCTAGGGACTCCAAAACATTTGTCATTTGAAATGGTGAAAATGTACTTCCTTGCGTAGTTTTTATTTTAAATGAACAGTTCTCTACATTTACACATTTACAATAATATGTTTTGCCTTTTAAATATAATATTTACAACATAAATATACTCCTTCCTATTTTTAATATACTGAGGATTTTGTGACAAATTTATGATAAAATGTATCAAATATGTTTTTGCTGTATTAAAATAATTATTTGGAAACTTTCTGATTCTGTTAATGTGAGAATTAAATTTATAGATTTTAAAGTAAAAATCTATAATTTTTTTGTTTGTATAGGATAATATCAACATGGTCATGGTATTTAATCTTTTTTTTCCAATTTTTGTTGTGGTAATGTACACATAACATAAAATTTACTATCTTACCCATTTTAAGTGTATAGTTCAGTGACCTTTATTACATTTATATTGTTGTGCAACCATTACCACCATCCATCTAGAGAACTCTTTTCATATTTTAAAGCTGTTAGTCTAAACCTATTGAATGATAACATCTCCATTTTCCACCTGCCCTCAGATACTGACAACCACTGTTCTACCTTTTGTCTCTATGATTTTGACTACTTTAAGTACCACATATAAGTGGAATCATACAGCCTTTGTCTTTATGCGACTTGTTTATTTCACTTTGCATAATGTCATCAAGGTTCATCCATTTTCAGTATATGTCAAAATTCCCTTCCTTTTTAAGGTTGAATAGTAGTCCCTTGTATGTATATACTGCTTTTGTTCATCCATTCATTTGTCAGTGGACACTTCCACATTTTAGACATAGTGAAAAATCCTTCCATAAACATGAATATACAAATACATTCATACTTTATTTTATGGTACTTTACTTTATTGTGCTTCAGAGATGATGTGTTTTTTTTTTTTACAAATTGAAAGGTTGTGCCCAACCTGAGTTGAGCAAGTCTATCTGCACCATTTTTCCAACAGCATATGCTCAATTCTTGTCTCTGTGTCACCTTTGGTAATTCTCACACTATTTCTAATTTCTCATTGCTATTGTTACTTTTATGGTGATCTGGGATCAGTAATCTTTGATGCTACTATTATAATTTTTTGAAAGGTACCACAAACTGCTCCCATATAAGACAAGCAAACAATCCATAAATGTTGTGTGTGTATTGACTGCTTCACAGACTAGCCATTCCCCCACCTCTCTTCGTTTCCTCAGCCCTCCCTATTCCATGAAACACAAAAGTATTAAAATTAGGCCAATAATTAATCCTACAATGGCCTTTAAGTATCTAAAGGAAAGAAAGAGTCATGTGTCTCTCATGTTAAACCAGAACCCAGAAATGATTAAGCTTACTGAGGAAGGGATGTCAAAAGCTCAGAGAAGCTAAAAGCCAGGGCTTTTGTACCAAACAGCCAAAAGTTGTGAATGTGAAGGCAAAAAGTTCTTCAAGAAAATTAAAAATGCTATTCCAGTGAGCACAGAAATGATAAGAAAGTGAAACAAACTTATTGCTGATGTGGAAAACATTTTAGTGGTCTAGACAGAAGATCAAACCAGTCACAACATTCCCGTAAGCCAAAGCCTAAGCCATATTAAGGCCCAAACTCTCTTCAATTCTAAGAAGGCTAAGAGAGGTGAGGAAACTACCAAAGAAAAGTTGGAAGCTAGCAGAGGTTGGTTCATGAGGTTTAAAGTAAGAAGCTGTCTCTATCACATAAAAGTGCAAGGTAAAGCAGCAACTGCTGATGTAGAAGCTGTGTAGCAAAGTCATCTGCTGATGTAGAAGCTGTGTAGCAAAGTCATCTAGAAGCTGTAGCTAAGGTCACTGATGAAAGTGGCTATACTAAGCAACAGATTTTCAATGTAGATGAAACAGCATTATATCAAAAAAGATGCCATCTATGAATTTCATAACTAGAGATAAGAAATCAATGCCTGACTTCAAAGCTTTAAATGACAGGCTAACTCTTTTATTAGGAGTTAATATATCTCACGACTTCAAGTTGAAGCCAATTCTCATTGACCATTCTGAAAATCCTGGGGCCCTCAAGAATTCTGCTAAATCTACTCTGTGTATGCTCTATAAATAGAACAACAAAGCCTGGATGACAGACAGCACATCTGTTTACAATATGGTTTACTGAATATTTTAATCCCATTGTTGCTCTTTGACAATGCATATGGTCATCTAAGAGCTCTGATAGAAATGTACAAGATTAATGTTGTTTTTGTTCCTGTGAACACAATATCCATTATGCAGCCCATGGATCAAGAAATAACTTTGCTTTTCAAGTCTCATTATTTAAGAATTACATTTTGTAAGGCTATAGCTGTCAGAGATAGTGATTCCTCGGACAGATCTAGGGAAAATAAATTGAAAACCATCTGGAAAGGATTCACCATCCTAGATGCCATTAAGAATATTTGTGCTTCATGGGAGGAGGTCAAAATATCAACATTAACAGGAGCTTGGAAGAAGTTGATTTCCACTCTCACAGATGACTTGGAGGGGTTCAGGACTTCGGGAAGTAGTCCTGAAGTAACTGAAGTAGGAGGAAGTAACTGCAGATGTGGTGGAAATAGCAAGAGAACTAGAATTAGAGATGGAGCCTGATGATGTGACTCAATCGCTGAGATCTCATGATAAAATTTGAACTCATGAGTTGCTTCTTAGGGATGAGCAAAGAAAGTGGTTTCTTGAGAGGGATCTACTCCTGGTGAAGATTCTGTGAACATTGCTGAAATGACAACAAAGGATTTAGAATATCACATAAAGTTCGTTGATAAAATAGTGGCAGGGTTTGGGAGGATTGGCTCTGATTTTGAAGGAAGTACTACTGTGGTAATCCAACAGCATCTCATGCTACAGAGAAATCTTTTGTGAAAGGAAGAGTCAGTACATGTGGCAAGCTTCACTGGCTTATTTTAAGAAATTGCCATAGCCATGCCAATCTCCAGCATCCACCATCCTGATTAGTCAGCAGCCATCAAGTTCAAAGCAAGACCCTCCACTAGTAAAAAGATTACAACTCACTGAAGGCTCAGCTGATCATTAGAATATTTTAACAATAAAGTATTTTTAATTAAGGTGTAGACATTTTTTAAATATAATGCTATTGCACACTTAGTAGACTATGGTTTAATATAAACATAACTTTTATATGCATTGGGAAACCAAAAAATTTGTGTGATTTATTTTATTGCAATATTCTTTTTATTGAGGTGGTCTGGAACTGAACCTGCAATAGCTCCGAGGTATATTGGTGTGTCGTTAAGACTGTTTTCAATTCTTTTGAGTATATTCCCAAAAGTGGAATTTCTGGATCATACGATAAATCTATTACTTTTTTGAGGAATTGCCATACTGTTTCCATAGAAGCTGTACCATTTTACATTCCCACAAAAAAAAGCACAAGGGTTCCAATTTCTCCACATCCTCGCCAACACCTATTATTTTCTTTGTTTTTTTTTATAGTTGCCACCCTGTTGGGCTAATGGATAATAACTCAGTGTTGTTTTGATTTGCATTTCCCTACTGATTAATGATGTTGAGAATTTTCCCATGTGGTTAATGGCCATTTTTAAATCTTCTTTGCAGAAATTTCTACTCATCTCTTTTCCACATTTTTGAATTAGATTGTTTGTTTTGTTGTTGTTGAGTTTTGAGAGTTCTCTATATATTCTGGCTATTAATCCCTTATCAGTGTATGATTTACAAATACTTTTCTTCCATTCTGTGGGTTGTGTTTTTACTCTGTTGATAGTGTCTTTTGAAACACATTTAAAAATTTTTTTTTCATTGTCTGTTTTTTTATTGCCTGTGTCTTTGGTGTCATATCCAAGAAAATAATGCCAAATCCAATGTTATGAAACTTTTGCCCTGTTTTCTTCTAAAAGTTTTACAGCTTTAGATTTTACACTTAGGTCATAGATCCATTTTGAGTTAATCTTTGTATTTGGTGTTAGGTAAGGATCATATTTCATTAGTTTGCATGTGGATATTCAAATTTCCCAGCACCATTTGTTGAGAAGACTGTCTTTTCCCCTCTTTAATGCTCGTAGCAGCTTCGAGGGTTTGTTTGTGGACTCTTTATTCTATTCAGTTGGTCTATATGTCTGTCATTACACCAACACCACACTGTTTTGATTACTAAAGATTTGTAGCAAATTTTGAAATCAGGACATGTGAGTCTTCCAGATTGTTTAGGCTACTTACAGACTTTTGTAGGTTCATAAGAATTTTAGGACTTTTTCTCTATTTCTGCAAGAAAATGTTATTGGAGTTTTGATAAGGATGGCATTAAAGCTTTAGATTGCTTTTGGAAGTATTGATGCCTTCCAATCCGCAAACACAAGATGTCTTTCCACTTGTTTATTTATCTCTTCTTTCACTTGGTCAAAATATATTTTGTAGTTTTCATTGTAGAAGTCTTTTACCTTTTTGGTTAAGTTAATTCCTAAACATTTTCTTCTATTTGACGTTATTGTATGTAAAATTGTTTTCTTAATTTCCTTTTCAGATGTTTGTTGTTAGCATAGAAATACAATTGATTTTTGTAAGTTGACTTTGTATTCTGCTACTTTGCTAAATTTCTTTATTAGTTCTAACAGGGTTTTTTTTTTGCAGAATATTTAGAGTTTTCTAAATATTATATCATTTGTGAACAGAATTAATTTTATTTCTTTTCTAATTTGGATGCACTTTATTTCTTTTTATTGTTTAATTGCTCTGGGTAGGACTTCCAGTACTAAGTTGAATAGAAGTAATGAAGCTGACTTTTTTCCTCTCCTAATCTTAGAGAAAAAGCTTTCAGTCCTTCACCATTAAGTATGATGTTTACTGTGGGCTTATATGGCTTTTATCACATTGAGGTGGTTTTCTTCTATTCCTAATTTATTGTGTGTTTTTATCATGAGAGGGTGTTGAATATTGTAAAATAGTTTTTTTCTGTATCAATTGAGATGATCATGGGTTTTTGTCTTTTATATTGTTAGTGTTGTATATTACATCGATCAATGTTTGAATTTTGAACTTGCTTTTGCATTCCAGGAATAAATCCCACTTAGTCATTTGAATAAAGTGACTGAATTCAGTCTCCTAGTATTTTGTTGAAGACTTTTGTATTAATGTCCATAGGGAAATTGTTCTGTAGTTTTCTTTTATTGCAGTGTTTGTCTGGCTTTGGTATCAGGGTAGTGCTTGCCTCATAGAATGAGTTAGGGAGTATTCTCTCTTCTTTAATTTTTAGAAAAAATTTGAAAGGGATTTATGATAGCGCTTTTAATGTTCAGTAGAATTCACCAGTTATGTCATAAGGGACAGAGATATCTTGGTTGGAAGATTTTTGATTACTGATTCAATCTCTGTACTACTTTTAGGTTTATTCACATTTTCCATTTCTTCATAGGTTAGTTTTGGAAGTTTTCATGCTTCTAGGAATCTGTGCATTTTGTCTCGGTTATTCAATTTACTGATGAACAATTGCTTATTATACTCTGATTGTTTTTATTCATACTATTTTTGATTGACAAATCATAATTATATTCATTTATGGAATACAATGTGATGTTTTAATATGTATATAATGTGAAATTATTAAATTAATTGACATAACCACCACTTCACTTACATTTTTTTATGGTGAGACATGTGAAATTTAGTCTCAGTTATTTTGAAATATACATTATTATTAACTATAGTTACTTTGCTGTGCAACAGATCTTAAAACCTATTCTTCTGTCTATCTGAAACTTGGTACACTTTGATCTACAACTCTACATTCCCTTCCTTCCCACCACCTCCCCCACCTTCTGGTAACCATCATTCTACTCACTACTGTGAGTTTAACTTTTTAAGATTTCATATTTAAGTGAGTTCATGTGGAATTTGTCCTCCTGTGCCTGGCTTATTTTACTTAGCATAATGTCCTCCAGATTCATCCATGTTGTTGCAAATGACAGAATTTTCTTCTATTTAGGGCTTCATAAAATTTCATTTGTATAGATACCGCATTTCATTTATTCATTCATTCATCCATTCATGGACAAGTAGCTTGATTCCATATCTTGGCTATTGTGAATGATGTTGAAATAAACATGGAAATGCACATTTCTTTGACATATTAATTTCAATTTCTTTGGATATAAACACAGAAATGGGGTTACTGGATGACATGGTAGTTCTATTTTTACTTTTTTGAGGAACATCTGTACCATTTTTTCATAATGGCTATACTAATTTACATTTCCACCAACAATTTATAAACATTACCTTTTCTCTTCATCCTTACATTTGTTATCTTTTATATTTTTTATAAAAGGCTTTTATCATTTCTGAGGTAACATCTCATTGTGGTTTTAATTTGCATTTACCTAATGATTAGTGATGCTGAGCTTTTTTTTTCCATGTCTGTGTTGGCCATTTGTATGTCTTTTTTGAGAAATGTCTCTTTAGGTCTTTTGCTTATATTTAAAATCATGTTATTTGCTTTCCTCTTACTGAGCTGTTTGAATTCTTTATGTATTTTGGACATTAGCTCTTTATCAGATATATGGTTTACAAATATTTTCTCCCATTCTGTTGTTTGGCTTTTCACTTTGTTGTTTCTTCTGCTGGGAAAATTTTAGTTTGATGCCAGCCCATTTGTCTACTTTTGCTTTTGTTGCCTGTGCTTTTGAGGTCATATCCAAAAAATCCTTGCCCAGAGCCAGTGTCATGGAGCTGCTCCCCTGTGTTTTCTTATAGTAGTTTTACAGTTTCTGGTCTTACACTTAAGTCTTTAATTCATTGTGTGTTGATTTTTTTGTGTGTGGTGTGAGACAAAAGTCAAGTTTTATTCTTCTGCATGTCTTTGTCAAGATTCAATAGACGATAAGTGCATGGCTTTATTTCTGGGCTCTTTATCTTGTTTCATTGGTCAATGTGGCTATTTTAATGCTAGTACCATGCCATTTTGATTACAGTTGTTTACAATATGTTTTGAAATCGGGGAGTGTGATATCTCCAGCTTTGTTATTTTTGCTTAAGATTATTTTATGTAGGTCATTAAATATGAAATGTCTGATTTTGAATCAAAAATTTAGTTTATTATATGTCAAACAAGAAGCAGTATAATTAATCAAAGTATGCACCTAAACCATCAACAAGTTTTGCCATCTTAACTGTGGCTTGTTTATGCCAGCAGTGAAGAAGCCTGGAGAGCGAGTGGTGATGAAATCACAAAAGGCATTTTCCACAGCTTGTTGAGAATTGAATATTTTTCCTTGCAAGAAATGGTCCAAAGCCTGGGAAAAGTGGTAGTCAGTTGATTGAAGGGCTGGTGAATACCACAGATAACAGAGAGTTTCCAAGTCCAGCTGTTGTAGTTTGAGCAGCATCGTTTGTTTGATATGTGGTTGAACGTTGTATTGCAAGAGGATTGAACTGTCTCTATTGACCAATCTGGGCTGATTAATCATAAGCATCCTCATCATTTTGTCCAGTTGGTTATAGTAAACATCCACCTGTAATCGATTGACCAGGTTTCATGAAGGTGTGGTGCATAACACCAGCGCTGGATACCATTAGCTTTTTTTAATGAATATTTGATTTTGGACTGTGTTTTGACACTTCATCTTTATTTCAACCATTGTGCCAAAAGCTTGCGATTATCAAAAAGTATCCATTTTTTATCACACATACTAATACGGAATAGAAATGGTTTGCCTTTATGTTGTAACAGCAAAAAAAAGGCAAGCTTCGAGAGGATTTCTTTTCCGATGCTTGTTTAATTCATGTGGAACCCATCTATCCAGCTTCTTTACCTTGCTGATATGTTTCAAATGGTCCAATATTGTTGGAATAGTAAGTAATAGTACCTTGCTGCTAATTCATGTGTAGGTTGAAATGGATTTGCTTCCACTACAGCTTTCAGCTCATCATTATCCACTGTGGTCTCAGCTTGCCAACATGGCTCATTTTCAAGATTAAAATCACCAGAACGGAACTTCTCAAGCCATCTATATACAACCTCACAAAACTAATTAGGTTTTATGACCTGTGGCCAAGTGAGCTGATTTTGCTTCATAGAATTTCTAGGAGAAAAAAAATCCATATTAGGACTTGGTAAAACTTTCCTCAAAATGTTTCCTTGTAAACGCAAGCGTTCCTGCCCCAGTAGAAATATTTTGTAGTAGCCCACCTTGGGAACACCTTCCACATTCTGTACTGCATACTTTATGACTTCTCTCCAGGTTGAGCTGTGAAAAGGTGAGGGGACAGTAGCCATTTTGGAGAAGTAGAATAGACTAAATCAAATGTCTAGAGAACACAGGTTGATTAATTAAAAAAACTCTTCATTTTGTTAATTTTTTCTAATGATTTCCTAGTCTCTATTTCATTTATTTCTGCTCTGATCTTTGTTATTTTCTTCCTTCTGTTAACTTTGGGCTTAGTTAGTCCTTCTCTTTCTAGTTCTTTGAGATATAATGTTAGATTATGTATGTGAGATCTTTTTTCTTTTTTGCAATAAGTGTTTATCACTATAAATTTTTCTCTTAGGGTTGCTTTTGATGAATACCATAGGTTTGGGTATGTTGTTTTCCATTTTTGTCTTTCTCAAGGTATTTTTTATTTCCTTTTCTATTTCCTTGTGACACAATGTTTTTTTTAGGATCATGTTGTTTAATTTTCATATCCTTGTGTATTTTTCAAGAATTATCTGGTTATTGATTTCTAGTTCTATGCCATTGTAATAAAAAATACTTGATATGTTTTTAATCCTCTTAAATTTGTTAGAATTTGTTATGTGGCCTAAATGATAATCTATCTTGGAGAATGTTCCATGTGCACTTGAGAATAATGTGTATTCTGCTGCTGTTATACAGAATATTTTGTATATATCTGTTAGGTCCATTTGGTCTAATGTGTAATCAAAGTCCAATGTTTCCTTATTGATTTTCTGTCTAGGTGATTTGACCATTGTTGAAAGTCGTGTATTGAGGTCTCCTGCTACTATTGTATTGCAGCCTATCTCTCCCTTTCAATCATTGAATAATCGCTTTATGTATTTAAATGCCTTAATTTTCAGTGTATATACATTTACACCCATTATTTCCTCTTGGTGAATTGTCTGCTTTATCATTATGTAATGATATCTACATGTCTACTGTTACAATATTTGAATTAAAGTGTTTTTGTCTTATGTAAATATAGCTACCCCGATCTCATTTGGTTTGCGTTTGTGTGGAGTATCTCTTTCCATTCCTTCACTTTCAGCCTACGTGTGTCCTCGCTAGCAGAGTGATTGTATTGTAGGCAGCATATTGTTGGATCTTGAGTTTTTCTATCCATTCAGCCACTCTATGTCTTTTAATTGAACAAGTAAAACCATTTACATTCAAGTTAATTATTGATAGGTAAGGACTTTCTACTGCCCTTTTATAAATTGCTTTCTAATTGTTTTCTAGGTCCTTTGGTTTTTTCTTCCTCCCTTGCTTTCTTCCTTTGTGGTTTGATAGTTTATTGTGGTGGTATGCTTCAATATATTGATATAGCTTTTCTTTTAATATTTTGTGCAACTGCTACAGGTTTTTGTTTTGTGGTTGCTCTGAGACTTACATAACACCTCTTATCCTTTTAACAGGCTTAGCTGGTAACAAATTAACTTTATTTTTATTTTTTTATAAGATTTTTAATTTTTTTTTCTATTGTAATTTTCAGCAATGCTTGTAAACTTTCAGGTAAGGACCACTTTTGGACCCTTTCATTGTGTATTCTTCCTGGATTCAGAAATGTAAAATGCCTCTCTCTGGGGCAGAGGTCGTAGTTGCTATCAGTTTCGCTGCCGTGTAAAATAAGTCGTCTCTTTCAGAATCTTTGCCACACCTGTCTCCCAGTTCATGATAAGAATACAGCGCTAGTAATTGGCACCTCTTTGTTCCATGGGTTTCTTTCTTCATATAACCTGTGTCAATTTGGAGAACCTTTATTTTCTTAAATTTAAAGTGTCATTTCTTCTTGGAGTCAAGTAAATATATATATAAAAATATATAAAATGCATGTACAACATCTGATTCTATATCTGATCCATAGTAGTGCTCAGCACATTATAGTTATTATTATTACCTGTTATGTTTCATATTACTATGGATATTCTTGTTTTGCAGTTTACCAAGTACTGTCACGTGGGTATTTCAATTTAACTTTAATCTCATACAAACGTCCACACTTTCACTCCCTTCCCCCACCTTTCATGATTTTAATGTTAAAATTTGCATATTTTTGTAATTTGTATCTTTTAATTTATATCTTTTAATTTGTTGCAGCTATAGTTGTTTTTAATAGTTTTACCTTTTAACTTTCATAATAGGTATAAAATTGCTCTTTACATCACTCTTACAGTATTAGAGAATTCTTTGTATGACTGGTGTGTTACTTATATCGTTGAGTTTTTTACTTTAGTATGATATTTGCTATGAATTAGGAGACTTTCATTTCAGTGTGAAGAACTTCCTTTAGCAACTCCTGTAAAGAAGGCCTAGTGCTGACAAAATCTCTTAGCTTTTGTTTTTCTAGAAAAGTTTTAATTTCTCCCTCATTTCTGAAGGACAGATTTGCCAGGTAAAATATTCTTGGCTGACAGTTTTTTCCTTTAGCATTTTGAATATATCACCTCCCTCTCTTCTGGCCTGTAGGGTTATCCCTACTACTGGGAACTCCTAAAGCTAATTGGGCTCCCTTGATTTAGTATCTAATCCTGTTTTTGATTTTTGTTTTGATTTTGTATTTCGGTTGAACTGCTCTCGGTGAATTCTTGCTTTGAAGTTTTTGGCACGTATTGTTCCTTTTCCAGATATGTGTGGATTTTTGCCATTTTGTAAATTTCAGATTTTTCTAATGTTTTTCTAATCTTTTTCCTTCTCTTCCTTCTACTCCATATTAAAAATAGTTTGCTTGATGTTTTCCTAGGTTTTTTAAATTCTTTTTATTCTTTATTCTTTTTTCTCCTCTGTATAATTTCATATGTTCTATCTTTGATCCCACTGATTCTTTCTTCTGTTTGATTAGGACTGCTGTTGAAGGTTTTTATTAAATTTTTCAGTTCAGTTATTGTGCTCTTATCCTTAACATTTTTGTTTTTTATTGTTTCTATTTTGTTTTTGAATTTATCATTTTTTTTTTGTTCAAATTTTTTAATTTCTATTTGATTTCTTGGATTTTGATTCCTTAGGGAATTCTGATACTTGCTAAGGATATATTCATTCTTGTAACATTTTAAGAATTCATTCTTTCAGGTTCTTTTGGTTGTAGTTTTCCATTTGTGTAGTTTTTTTTTTTTTATAACTTGTTTTTTAGAGATACCATGCATTGGTTCCCTTTGTGCCTTTGGTGGGGATAGACCTTTACATGGTGGGAAGCTTACTATTAGTTGGCTGTAGGCAATCAGCTAGGGAAAGCCAGACAGACAGACTTTGGTGTTGGGTTCTGTAGTTGGGCTGGGTTGCTTCTTGTGTTCTGAGAACAGATGGTACTGCTGGCTGTGTTCTGTGGTCCAGTGAGACCACTGGCTATACTCTGCCCTCAGGTGAAACTGTTGGCAGGGCTCTGTGATTATCTCTGAACAGGCAGGATTGTGGGTTGTCTTTTCTGGCTGGGAAGCACTGGTGTTTGGAATATGTTGTTCAACAGTCTCAGCCCAGGGTGGGCTTACCTCTCAGCCTAGGTTAGGCTTAAGCAGACACTGAGGCTTGGTCTAGTCTCTACTCAGCAGCTGGGGTTGGGTGGGGCTGGATGCTCCCTCTGTGGGTAATCATTGACCTTCAATTGACTCCTAGGTTGGGGAAGACTTAAAGAGAGCACCAGGGCTATTTGGGTATGCTGGACAGGGGCTCAAGCCTGATAAATTTGTGGATTGTGCTTTCTGCATTGCTGAAGTGTGATGCTTTTGGCTAGCCTCTTTTGTGTGGTGCCTTCTTTGGCCAGAAACAGAGCAATGGTCAAGATCTGCACATTGGTTTCTATAAACCCAATCACCTTTCATTGTTTTTAAATGACACCAGGTGGCCTAGCCCTTCCTGTACTCCCAATGTTTCCTGTGGTACAAAACAGGAAACAGCCTCCTCTGAAGGGTCCCAGAATGATAGGGAAGGTAAATGTCCACCTTCAACTTACTTTTCCTGCTGTAAAAACTGTGGGTCCAGGGGAATCATCAGTGTGTGATGCCATCTTGGGGTAAGAGAGGCAAAGTCAATGAGAATCATTCTTCTTACCCTTTAAACATGACTTTTCTCAGTTATGTGATCCAAAGGGTTATCTCAGCCTCAATTCTGAGTTCTGGAATATTCACAGGGAAATTCTTGCCTGTAGAGAGTTGCTAGTAGGATTTCTCTGGGGGTGAGTGGAGCCAGTGAACTCCTTATTCTGTCATCTTTCTGACATCACTATCTTGCTCATAGTGCTCTATTATAATCCATTTTATTTCTGTAGATTCAGCAGTAATATCCCCATTTTCATTTCTGATTTTATTAATTTGAGTTATTTTTTCTTAGTCTATCTAGTGAAAAGTTTGCAGTATTGTTAACATTTTTTTAAGAACAAACTTTTGGTTTTATTGATTTTCTCTATTATTTTTCATTTTATTTGTCTGCATTAATCTTTATTATTCCCTTCCCTCTGATAGCTTTTTTTGAATTTATTTTTTTTGTTCCTTAAGTGGTAAATGTAGGTTGTTGATTTAAAATCCTTTTTTTTTTAATGTAAGCATTTATACCCATAAATTTTCCTCCTAGCACTGCTGTGATATTGCTGTGTCCCATAAGTATTGGCATATTGTGTTATATTTTTTATTAGTGTCTAAGTATTTCTAGTTTCCATTGTGATTTTTTTGTTTGAACATTGATTGTTTAAGAGTGTGTTGTTTAATTTACATAATATGTGAATTTTTCATCTTTTTTCCTTCTGTTATTGACTTTTAACTTCATTTAGAGCTATTGTAAGAGAAGATGCATTGTATGATATCTACCTTTCTAAAATATACTGAGACTTGATTTGTGCCCTAACTTGGTATATTCTGGAAAATATTTCATGTGCATTTGAAAAAATGTTATTTTGTTGTTGTAGAGTGTTCTGTATGTCTATTAAATCTAGTTTGTTTATTATGTACTTCAAGTCCTCTATTTTCTTGTGTATCTTCTCTCTGGTTGCTGTATCTACTATTGAAAATGGGGTATTGAAATCTCCAACTATTATTACAAAACTATCTATTTCTTCCTTTAATTCTGTCAATTTTTGCTTCATATATCTTCATGGTCTATTATTAAGTGTGTACATGCTTATCTTTTTATCTGTATTAAAATTTTATTAATATTGTCCTTTGTCTCTTGCAAATGGGTTTGAATAAAAGTCTGTTTTGTCTGGTATTAGTAGAGCCACCACTGCTCTCTCTTGGTTACCACTTGCATAGAACATCTTTATTCCCATAATTTTACTTCCAACATATTTCTGTGTTTGGAGCTAAAATGAATCTCTTGTAGATAGCATACAGTTGGATCATGTTTTTTTTTTTAAATTTATTCTACTTGTCTCTCTCATTTGATTAGAGAACTTAACAATTTACATGTGAAGTAATTACTAACAAGGAGGACCTTCTCATAATTTTGCTATTTGTTTTCTATATACCTTATATCTTTGTTTTATCCCTCATTTATTACATTCTGTTTTCCTTTTTGTTTAGTTGTTTTTTTTTGTAGAAAAATATTTAAATTACTTTATTTCCTTTGTCTATATTTTTTAGCTATTTTCTTTGTGGGTACCTTGGGAATTAACATCCTAAAGTTAATACACTCTAATTTGAATTTCACTTCAATAATATGCCAAATCTCTGCTTCTTTACAGCTCCGTCCTCATCACTTTCAGCTGTCGATGATGTGTCCAAAAACCTAAACTAATAATTTTTAGTATATTAAAAATAAATTATGTAAAACAATTTCTTAAATTATGTAGAAAAGAAACTGTGTTGTTACAAACCAAAGTTGCAATACTACTAGTTTTTAGAACGATAATTATATTTTTAAAATTTATTAGTCTCTTAAATTCTGTAGAAAACAAAAGTGCAGTTACAAACTATTACAGTAATACTGGACTTTATATCTGCTCATGTATTTACCTTTATTAAGATCTTTATTTCTTCATAGAGCTTCTAGTTACTCTCTAGTGTCCTTTCATTTCAACTTGAAGGACTCTTTAACATTTCTTGCAGGGCAGGTCTATAAGTAACAAACTCCCTTAGATTTTATTTGTCTTGGATTGCCTTAATTTCTCCCTCACTTTTGAAGGACAGTGTTGTTGAATATAGGATGGTTGGTTGACCATTTAAATCACTTTGAACATATTAGCACAGTTCCTTCTGGCCTCTAATGTTTCTGATGAGAAATCTTCTGATAGTCTTATTGAAGATCATGAGTTGCTTCTCTCTTGCTGTTTTCAAAATCCTCTCTTTGTCTGTAGCTTTTGCAGGTTGATTATATGTTTCAGTGTGTCTCTTTGACTTTATCACACTTGGAGTTTGTTGAGTTCCTTGGATGTTTGTGTTCAGGTATTTCATCAAATTTGGTAAGTTTTGGGATATTATTTTTTGAAACATTCTCTCTGCCCCTTTTCTCCTCCATCTGGAATTCCTATAATGGGCATGTTGGTCCACTTGATGATATGCCACAGGTCTCTTAGGCTCTGATAACTTTTCCTCAATCTTTTTTCTTTCTGTTCCTCAAAATCAAGAATTTTTATTGTGCTATCTTCAAGTTTGCTGATTTTAATTTTTACCTGCTGAAATCATCCTTTGACTCCCTCTAGTGAGTTTTTCATCTTAGTTATTGTACATTTCAAGTCCAGAATTTCTTTTTGATTTCTTTTTAGGTTTTCTATCTCATTTTTCCATATTTACATTTTGTTTATACCTCATTTTTTTTTTTTACTTTCTCCATATCTTTCTTTAGATCTTTGAACAAGTTTAAGACAATTGTTTAAAGTCTTTGTATAAGAGATCTGTCATTAGGTCTTTTTCCGGTACCATTTCTATTAGTTTATTTTTTCCTTTGAATGGGCCATATTTTCTCGTTTCTTTGTATGCCTTTTGATTTCTTTGTTGAAAATTGCAGATTTAAATCTACTAATGTAGGTCTTTAGTCTGTTCAGGCTGCTATAACAAATGGTATAAACTGGGTAGCTTACAAACAACTGAAATTCATCTCTTAGAGTTCTGGAGATTGAAAAGTCCGATAAAAATGCTAGCAGGTCTGGGAAGGCTTGGTTTCTGGTTAATACATGGCACTTTCTCACAGTGTCCTAACATAGTGGAGGGGAAGAATGAGCTGTGTGGGTCCTCTTTTATAAAAGTACTAGTCCCATTTATGAGGGCTGTACCATTATGACCTAATCATCTTCCAGAGATACACTTCCTAATACTACCACTTTCCAGGGTAGGATTTTAGTATACAAATTGTGGGGGGCATAAACTTCTAGCCCACTGCATGTGGTAACCCTGGATATCAGATTTTCTCTTTTCCCTAGGCTTTGCTGGGTTTTTTTGTTTGGTTGTTTATTTGTTTTGGTTCTTTTTTCTTTTTGATTTTGGTAGGCTGTCTCTGCATGGAGGATCATTCTGAAGTATAAACTTAAGTTTTTCTCAAGTTTTTTGAAGCCTATCCTTTCCCCTTAGCATATGTGATGACTTTCTAATGTCTTCCATGTATGTGGTAGTTTCTGAATGTCCTAATCTTCAATGTCTGGCTCCTCAAAAAGGAAAAAGGGAGAAAAAAAGAAAGAAAAAAAACAGAAGCACCAGTTCTTTAAGTTTTCTGGAAGTCGCTTCATCCAGAAGAAGGGCTTACAACAATGTGAAAGTGCAAAAACAATGACTTCTGCCTTTTTGTCTGCACTTCTTTAATCAGAAGTAACAATAGATGATCAGAGCACAGATCCCTAATATTTGGAAGGCAGAGTCATATTGGTCCACTCTTTTTCCGAGAAGTTGTGCGCAAGATGCTACAGGAATATATGCATAGCTCTGTGCCTCAGAGCTGAGGAGTGGGGGATGGGTAGCTGCCACTGTGCTAAGAGTGGAACTTAACCATAATTAACCACAATTTGCAATCCAAGCTCACTCTTGGAAGTTGCAAGCATTCAGTATACTCCAGCTTGCAAAACGTTTACATTAGACAGATTCTGCCAGTGCAGTTTTCATCTGGGTAGAGAAAGAGCTTGCTGGTGCTTCCTACTCTGCCATCTTCCCAGATATGTTGTCTTTTTAAATACAACTGCATTTGATTGTATGGCTAGATATAAAATTCTAAATTCTAAGTACTATTTCTTGAATACTTAACAAATATTACCTAATTATCTTCTTATATCCAGTACTGTGGTTAAAAAAAAACAATGATATTAGTCTTATATTTTTTCCTTTGTAAATGATATTCTGTGTCTCTGGGGGAATTTTATTTTAAAATTATTTTACTCTTTTTTTGTATATTTTTAAACCTTACTATAACATTTCTAGATCTAAGGTTTTCTTTATCTCTTCTATTTTGCACTATGTGCCCTCTCAATGTGAGATCTTTACCCTTATTTCTGGTCAATTTATCACCATTATTTCTCCAAAGAGCTTCTCTATTACATTTATGGCAAACTTTTTGTCAATTTCTTTTAACTTTATTGCATTTAGGTCAGAGTCTTTGGTTTCAAATTTTTGATATTTCTCTGAGACCTTATTGGAATATTTGATGAAGTATATGTATTTCAGGACTTTTAAAGCATGTGTGTTCTTTAATTATTCAATACTAAGTTCTATAATTGACTTGTAAATGTACAGGTGATATGACAACTGTGCATTTCAAAGCAACTATGCTATATTTCTTTAAAAAATCTGTTTGATACATCAATTACTAAGAAAGTGGATCATTTCTGGCAATATCTAGTGATTTATCAATATCTTCTTGATATATATAGACACACACATATATATTTAAGTGTATTTAATTTAAAAATGTGAATACCTACCTGGTAAATTGTACATTCAGAAATATGTAGTATTTTATTCCAATCTTGTATTTTGTTCTTCAGTATATTTTCTAACATGAATTATTAAAGCAACTCATTGATTTAGTACTTATCATAAGCATTATGATAGGACTCTTTATATGAGGGCGAAAGCCATGGCCTCTGCCCTCCAAAAGTCTAGAGTGTAATAAAAATATATAAAAATTACTCTGAGTATTTGACCTGCATATCAGTATTTAGGAGACAGAACAAGAAAATCAGTGATAGATATATGCTGTTTTCCACTTAACAACTTCATTTAATTAGAGTCTTTAAAGAGTAAAAGCGTGTTTTGCCATGTGACTACTACTCTCTTTTATGCGGAATAAATAATGATATTGTATTTCAGCAATAGACCCTATTTCTCCACTCAATTCACCATCAATATTCAAGAAATATAAATTAAAATGGAAACCCATTCTGGATAGTTTAATGTACTTAGTTTTTAATTATTCAAAATACTCTGTTCATATAAAAAATGTGAAAAAATAATTTCATTAGGTTTAATATTTTAATTTGGGGATTATTATATCCTCTTTGATTTTTTGAAATATCCAGATCTAGGTCATGATGTATAAATGTGAACATAGGATCTTGTACATACATATGCATAATAATAAAGAGCTTATGTCATCTCAGTGGGCACACTCAAGGTCAATACAGGGTGATTTATTTATGTGGAGTTTTTATAACAGTTAATTTGAAAAATCTCTCAAATTAATGAACATAATTATTAGTAAATAAAAAATTCAGAGGTCTCATTACAAATAATATAACATATTTCACATGTTTTACCTTTTTCTTAGGACTGATATGTCTTTCAAGGACTTATTATAAAAGAGAGAGCTCACTTGTTACTTACATACCCAAGACAAAACATTAGTCATCTCTACTACTTTCTGTCAACAAGTTTCACTATAAGAGTAAGTGCCTTTCAACAATGAATAGGTATTAAAACAAGACTCCATCCTGAATGCACATATTCATCCTGAAATACCTTTTTTATGAAGAATTTATGGAAATGGTTTATTTATAAAATACTGTGACTGGCAGCTACATGCTAAGTCAGCAAGTGAAAGACTAAACTGTCCAAAAATTTTTGTAGGATGTTGTTAGAAGAACAAAAAATTTGTTTAAATAAACTCATTATGACCTTCTAAAAACTGATAAAAATCATTATAATCCCAATACTTTTCATTTCTTAAAGGAATAAAATTTTCCTCTTTGTTCTTTAGAGTAACAAGTAAGAAATAGGCACTTGGAGAACAGGAGACAATTTAAAGTATGATGATAAGCTGCTTTATGCTTCAGTGTGTTACATTTTTAATGTCACATGAATATTTCTATGTATTAATACATAAATTAAATCTGATATCTAATAAGTCTTTCTTATATGGCACAACCTAAAAATTTTCAGTAAAACATACTTTTTAATAAATGGAAAACATAAGCAGATATAGATAATAAGTTGTTTTCACTTAGGCAATCCACACTATTATTTATTTTTGTCAATTATAACTTACAGTACATCTCTAATATTATTGCTGTAGTACATAGTTTATTAACATTTTCTTTACCTGTTTAGTTTTTGTTGCATATGACCGCAACTTCCCTTTTCCATTTTTTTGTTCATGCTGTTGCTTGGTGTAGAACTTATACCTTTTTCTGTCTTCCATCATGAACTACTCTATCCACCTCCAAATTCAGTTCAAGTTCAGCTTCTTCCACAATGTGTGCATGTGGGTTTTTTTTTCCGGCAAGATTCTTTTATTTTCTGTAACCTAAAAATATTTCATGTGTGTGTGTTTACTATTTTCTCATGATTCTTACAACCCTTAAGCAAGATCTGGGCCCTGGTGTTGAATTTTTTGATTTACTATTGAAACTAAAATCTCCTTGACAGCAAATATAGGTCTGATTCACCATTAAATTCACAGTAATGTCAGAACCAAAAGCTCAAATTAGGCAACTTGAAGACCCCATGAGGGTCAATGCTTTGATTTACTAAGGAAAATGTCTGTTGTAACACCATACAAATGTTCGTTGACTTACAATGGAGTTATGTCCCAATAAACCCATCGTATGTTGAAAATATCTTAACGCTAAACTGTATTTCAACTTAAGATACTTTCAACTTAGAATGGGTTTATCTAGATGCAACCCCATGGTAAGTCAAGGAATGCACTGAATGCCTATCACTTTCTCACCATTTGTAAAGTTGAACCAATGTAAGTTGAGGACTGACGTTAGAATTTCACTTATATCATTAATCAAAAATGTCTGTTTTCCATTCACAGTGGGCTAGCAATCAAAATTATTCGGCTGCTCATGCTAGAAAGTCCTCAAATTGTGATTAATAGTCAAGTTGTACAAAATATAATTTCCTTTCAGGAATTATAGAATACTATTTCCTTCTTCAATAAAAAAGAAGACTTTCTTCTTGACAGAACAAAAGGGAACTGCAACTCTCAAAGCCTGATTTCAAATACGATAGTCATTTTTAGCTGACGAAACCATATGAATGAACTAGTAATAGTTTATCATGACAAAGCTGCTTTTGAGAGTTTAAGATCCAATACATACACGTGCATGCATGTGTATTATTCCTTCCCTTTTTTTGATTACAAATTCAAGATCATGATTTGTAATAAATGCTAATATATTTAGGGTCCTAAATGTATATGGTCCCCTAAAAATGCTACATTTAGTTATTATAAATTTTCTGCCCAATTACCAGAAAGTAGTGTCCTAAATGATGAAGGAATAAGAATTCCCATTTTAATATATTATTAAAGTTTCTCAGAATAGGTAACTCACACATCAATGTGGATTGAAACTTTCTTTTTACAAAGCTCAACAATGTTAACTCTTCTTTTTGTGGTAAAATTAACACTGAAATTGCTTTTCCTTTTCAGCGCTCAAGTATCCTAACTCATAACTGTTAATGTTTGAATTTATGTTTAGTAGTATATTCTTTCTTTAGACTAAGAATAACTTTTATTTGAAAGTGATATCTACTGAAAGAGTTTCCAAAACTGTACTGTTTATTTTCAAGAACATATTCAAACCAACCACTTATGTTTGATGAAAACAAAACTGACAGCCAGAAAAGTAGGTTAAAATATGCCTTTCTATGAATTATCCAAAAAGAATCCTTTCCTTTCACTAGCTTCAGAGGAAAATGGAATCATATGTCTTGAAAAAAGTCACATATGCAAAAGAAATATTAAATTTTCAAGAGTTAGAGAATGATACATAATATTCACCAAATTCTGAATTATAATAATCACACTGAGTCATCACATCCCACCCTAATTTTCTTCTTTACATCACAGTTAGCTGAATAATAGTCATAGCTATTCAAAAATGACTAGAAATCACTACACTTTGAATCCACATTTTTACAAGAATCTCCTCCTTGCTTTTCCTACCATTTCTTAGAAGATCCAAAAATAAAATGCAAGCTTACTTATTGAAAATTTTGATGGTTAAGAAGAAAACATTGTCTTAAAAATGTTACATTCACAATCAACTTAAGTTAAGGTCTTTTTTTTTTTTGGAAGTCTGGGAAGCATAACTCATCAAAATTGTGCATTTAAAAGTAGTGTAAAACTGATGTTGAGCGCATTAGAAAGCAATAGTGTATAACTTGAGAAATTGACCCTCAAAAATTAGTAATTTCTTACCTATCTCTAAATCTTACATTTAAACTTAAAACTTTCTACTGGATAAACTCTGACAATAGTTTTCAGACAGAGAGATGTTATATTAACTTGTATTTTATGTAATCTAATAATAAGTAAACTTGAAGTAAGAAAATTTTCTGTGGATAAGGCATATGAAAAATACACTGAAAACGGAAACTTGTGTCATCTAATTTGATTGCACAAAGATTTTTTTAAAATCCTGTTTTTGTGCCATATTCTAAATAGGTGGGATTGCTGATTGAGAAAATCCAAAATAGTGAATCCAACACCACTCAAATTTTGCTTTGATATCACCTACAATGATTTTGAAAAATGTTACCCCATTGCAATTTTTTAAAAATCACTTCTGATATAAAATTTAAAGATCACTAGATAGATTATGCATGGCTTCTTATCAATGATTATTTTATTTTCTTGATAGAACAATGTGCCACCACCTTTAATACATTTAACACCAGTGTTTCTGCTTTTTTCTAAGAGGACCAACACCCTTTCTGTCATCCTTCTTCCCTTCGTCCCTTTCTACATTCCTTTGTTTCTTTTTTTCTTAGCACAGCCAAATGAAAATATGAATTCATTTAATAAAAACTGTCATTATTCTTGCCACCCATTTTATAATTCAGAACATCTCAACACAGATCAACATGTAGTTCTAACATAAAGCTTCAGAATTATCAGAAATGTAGTTAAGTCATGAAGCACAAGTGTGGGTTTGTGTTACCTTATTAAAGGATGCTTTACTGATACCCCACAGTCTTGGGCAGGTCTGTTAAAGACTTCAAGTACCAGTGAAGCATCTAGAAGTTGTTTTTTGTAAAACACAGATTCTGGATGTAAGACAATTTCATCTAGTTCCAGGGGACATTTGGAAATATGGGGAGATGATTTGGGGTGTCCCAGCTTGGGAAGAAATATTACTGGAGTCAATGAGCCAGGGCATTGCTAAATTTCCAGTGCACAAGACAAGCTCTGACAACAAAGAATAATCCAACCCAAAATGTACAATACGGCTGATTGAAGAGCCCCGTTCTAACATATTCTTTGTCCCTGAGAAGTTTTAATGTGAGCTCAGGGGTCCATAACCCCATTTTGAAGACTTGGTAAGGGCCACTCTACAATTTTCCCCTAAATACTATAGTTCATTGTTGTCTATTTGGGAGTGAAAGACAACCACTTACATGACCAAACATTATTTCTTTAGATGGAAAATGTGGAAGGGACATAGGATGGGCAAAGTGTGTCACCCACACATACACACCCACCCATATACATGCACATACACCAAAAGCTGTACGTGTTCAGAGTAATTATGATTTGCCTGAATAGAAAATATTACAACAAAAACATTATTCCTTTGTTATCTAAGAATGTGATGCAACGTCCTACCCGAATCCACCCCTTCCCGTACCCTTACTTGCCTTATTCTGCTTTCACCTTCATAATACAACATTTCTCTTTCTTACATCACAATGTATTTTTTCTGAGTTCCATTGCCTTGGAGGTGTGTCTTAATTTCTGCTTCTCATTTTGATATGCAATATCATACAACAGATTAAATAATGAATTGAGATTTTACATTAGCCTTAATTTAAAGGAGCCTTTTAGAAGCACAATGCTTAGATCAAAAATGAGATTTTAATGAAGAGAATTTCAGATAATATAGCAAACCAGTGGAGAAAATAAATTGGTACAAGCAGGCATTTCCACATCCCATCCGTAAGAATCTGTCTATCACATGAAAAGCACATCAGATGATTTTAGTGAAAAAAAATTACTTAGACATCTTTCTGAGAATTTAAAGTAGACCGTAGCATCTGTCCAGTCCCACATCTGTTCTGCGCTATTTACATGAGCGGCGCGTGGGAGATGAATGAAAGGGAAAGATAAATTATGAATGTGGTTTCTGCTGTTTTAGAAGAAAATAATGCAATTCTAACTTCAGTTCTTTAGATCAGTAACAAAAAAAATCTTTAACCTTCTTACAAGGGGTATAAAGGAAAGCTTTGCTCAAAAAGAAAAAAAACTATTAGAGTTTGGCAAGAAATAATTACCTCCAGAGCCTATTCCTATTGCTAATCTTTTGTATTGTCCCAAATACTTTCTTCCCAATGCTCATTTTCATTGCATATAATTTTAAAGTGGTTGATATATTTTCAAAGCGTATATTGAAGACATAATTCACATTAGGATTACTAGAAGTTATACATCTAGTTCAAGGAGAGAATATGTGCTAACCTATTTGTTATGAAACACACCTCATCTGCTATTCATTAGGACATCTTGCAAGCTCCATATAATACATCAAAAGGAAAAGTGCCCATAATGTAATGTCACTTAATTTTACATAGCAACTCACACACCGTGTATCGTAAATGCTTCGCAAAAAGTGTTAGTCACAAGCGAAAAACAAACAAACAAACAAACAAACAAAAAACAGAGAGAGAGAATTTTATAGTGATACAAGATGCCACTACTGGGCAATTTTGCACCTAATCCCTAATGTAGTTACAATAAAAGTCAAAACTGAGGAAATCCTTTATCAAGATTTGGCATCTCTAGGGAGACCCACCTATTTAAATACAATATGATCTTACATTATTTCTAAGTTTGGAGTTGTGCTTCAGTTATTACAGAGTCTTATGAAGATTAAAAGAAAGAAAGTTAGCAAAATAACTCATCTTACTTCTTTCAATATTCTTTAAAACGAAATTTTCTAATGAGAGTATTCAAAGAGCTATCTGAGGTCAGGTTGTGCTTTGAATGACTCTAATTTTGTTAGGAGTTGACCCCAAACTTGTACTTGATGATTTAAATGACAGTGTGGCAACAGTGTGATGTGGCAACAAGGTGGTAAACATATGAAGTAGGAAAGTTCTCTATTTCCACTCAAATTAATGCAATTCTATTTCAATTTCCATAACATAACCAAAAGTAAATCAGGTTTTAAACTATTACTTGTTCTGATAATACCCCTTATTAACATTTTTATTTATAAGTATGCAAAACTGTGCCTATAGTATATTCAAGCATCTAATTTTTGATCATCAAATATCTAAACATCTATAGGATCCACAGAATCAAGTAAGAGATGTAATTATCAAGTCTCTTCCCTGATTTACACTCTTTTTGCAATCTATTGCAACGAGAATAGAACAAATTCCTTACCATTGGCTGTGAGGATCTGCAGAGTGGTCCCTGGCTAACCCTCTAGCGTCAATGCTCATAGACCCTCAGGGCTCTCGCACACTCAAGTCACACTAATCCTGGCCCTCTCACTGAGCCCATATGAGCTTTGCTCGTGGTGACCTTGTGCGTAGGACAGCCAGCTCCTATACATAAAGCATAAAGTAACCTAGTCTTAAACCCTCAGTAAAGAACCCTTCTTCCCATTATTCTGTATCCCCTTGACCCTCTTAAATTATCTTCACGGCTCTTCTAATTACTTGTTATTCTATCTTATTTTACTTATTTCATATTCTCTGTTCTCCCACTACAATGTAAAGGTAAGAGAGTAGAGATTTGGGTTTCTTCCTCACAACTTTATTCTTGGCGGCTCTAAGAGTGTAGGCACAGTGATAGCTTCATAAATATATAATATATTGAATAAATGAATGAAACAATCAATCTTGTAATCAGGTTGGTACATAAATTAATACGTGAAATATTATAAGATAGTTTTTTGCTTGTTTGTTTTTTTGTTGTGCTGTGTGTTGTGCACGCATATACATGTTTGTGTCTGTGTGTGTTTGTGTTTGTGTGAGATGCTGTAAATAGATTGGAGTGCAGTTAAAAACCAATCCAGCCTAATATGAATCTGAGAAACGTGCTGCAAATAACAATGTATCAATCAGAAAGGACAATAAGGTGACTTTAGAAACAGGTTCTCAAAATATCATTACATCCTACTTATAAAATCAACTAGCAAACCCCACCCTTAATGTTTTTCTATATTCTTTTAAAACAAGCAAAACATAGGCATAATCAAACCCAAAAACCTTTTCCCTGATGCCTAGTGTCCTCTAACCATTTAATCAACTCGGTTGTTTTTTGTTTTTAAATAAACAAGATCCCCCGGAGAGAATTTTATCCTCAGTATCATTTCTTTTCTTACACTAATTAAATGTGGCTTTAGCTTTCTGAAGCATCACCTTTTAGCTTATCTTGCTAAGATCACCCTGGATATGCCTTTTAGTTCTCATCTTAGAATACTACTCCAGCTATAATGGTGCTCTTTCCTTCCCTTCTTACTTATTTCTTCATCTTATCTATCAACATATTTCAGCCTACATTATAATGTTCTACCTAATGGGTTACTACTACTGCAATTCCCTTTACATGTTTTTGTTTGCTGGGAATGCTGTTTGGGTTTGTTTTATCGTGGAAAATTTATCTGTGTCCACAACTTCAACTATTACTTCATGTGATGATAGTTTTTTATATTATATCCTCTGGATGAACCTCTTCCCTGAGATCACAAGAGTCTACCTAATAGTATGAGGGATACCTCCATCTGAATAACCCAAGATCCCTGATCGAAAATGTAATGCATCTTCTACTGAATTCGATCATTTTGTTGATTTGCTCCACCATCTTCCCAGAAGCACAGACTTACAATTCTAGACTGTGCTGGCATAACAAAAGTGTTCAATTAATATTTATGGGTAATACTGCACATACTGTTACTTCTCTTGCCTAGACATATATTGGGGAGTTGTAATTTATAGTCATCAAACCAGGATCTCGAAAGTGAGTTAATTGTATTCAAATCCTGCATCCTCTATTTGGTAATTTTGGGATCTTGGAAACAATCTAAATGTCTTTGCCTCCTTCTGCTCTTCGAGGAAATGGGAATAATAATTAATAGTACTCACACAAGGGACTAAGTTAGATAATACACATAAAGCACTTAGAGCAGAGCCTGGCAGCCAGTTACTCTTATTAAATAGGATATATTATTATTTTTTAAATTAGAACTCTCTCTACCTGACTTAGGTTAATGTTCAGGCCAATTCTAACTCTCACCTGAAATGATATTTATCTTTTATGTCAGTTCACTTTAAAATACCCTGTCAGGAAGATGGTCTGTAAAATGCGAATCAGTTATATTATTCTAATACGTAATAATTTTCAGTGACTTCTTTGTTCCTTCAAGGTAATGGTACATCTCCTTGTCATTACTCCAAAGACCCTTTGTAATCTTTCCCATGCCTGTTTCTCCAGGCACATCTGTAAATATCAATCATATATTCAGGTTGGAAAAAATAAAATGAATAGGCTACTATATTATAATTAATATTTAAAATAACTTTTTTATTTGTGATCAGAAATTTTTTAAAGAAAGTATTCTTGATAATTACTTTTCCATAATTAGATAGTACTTCCTGATATTACCTTTTTTCTTAAGTTAATTTTACTAACATATTGTCTAGAGAGTTATCTATTTTACTAAAAATGTACTAGCCTAATTTGACAGAAAAGTCCCATATTGCTTGTATTGTTACAGAGCATAGAACAAATGGAAAAAGAAATCAACTTATTTCATTGTTAATATAATTTCAATATCAAGCATGCTAAATATAGCATGGGAAGACTCAGAGATCAATAGTAAGAATATAGAGTTTTAAAAATCCCTAAATAAAACATGTATTAGGAATAATTTTAAAATAATAGTATAATAATAATTAGTGCCTCTGAAATTCAGGGTTGAGTTCAGGAGTTGGGAAATAAACTATTAATAGAAAGGCATCAGTATATGAAACCTTGAGACCAGATAAGATCATGAAAACAGAGAAGAATGAAAGCTGAAACCTTTAGCACTCCAAAAATTAGAATTCTAGTTGATGAGGGGATAAATTAAGAGAAGACAGAATGAAAACCTCATTCTGTGAGGCTGGAGTCAGATTAGCCAAGTGGGGTATAAAAGAATCTTAATTTACCCTGGATTTCTGCTAAGAGGTTACTATGAGGACATAAAACTGAAATCTGGGTTCTTAAAGATCTGGCCCTTGATATCATTTATATGATCACAAAGGCCATTTCAGCAGACTTGTGGGGATTAAAGTCTGATTGGGGAATGCTCTCATTCCGAAAACTATTGCAAGGAACAAAGCTGAAACCTAAAGCTTATCAGAAGATAAATATGTGATCAAGTCTTTTCCTTTTTTTAAATAGATGATGCTATTAAGAAGTACTTTCTATATTATTTTTTCAAAATATTAATTGTCTAATATACATACATTAGGCACTAATAGTAATAACCTTCATTATGTCAATAGGTCAAAGTTTAGGAATAAAAATCCAGGTCATCTTAAGAGATGCCAAAGAGTGATTTGATGTTATTTAATATATACTTTCCAATTTTTAAAAGTAATCATAGTAAACTGTCCTAGGAAACCTGTATAACATGAGATATACATTTTTCAAAGATAAATTTCTTAAACCAATATATTCCAATAAAAATCCCAATATCTTAGTGTAGCCAGGATAAAAGATATTCAGATTCATTTGAGGAAAAAATTCCATCAGAATTATGAAGAAAATTGTAAAAGTGAATAAATAATAAGAATAATTTTTATGATCTGGATCTAAAAGTATATTCAACTACATTACACTGTGAAGAATACATGAGCAGATTTTTAAACAGAGTGGAACCTCTTTAAAAAGACTCTGTGTATACCTGTATAATTTTGCTTATGTACTTTTATTCATTTGCACACAAAATAATGGCATTTCAAGGTTATGTGAAAAGACTGAACATTGATCAAATGATTTGTGGACACAGAGTTTTCTGTTTTAAATAAAATAAAATAACAATTGATCCATCAAAACCAAATATGTTAAATGTAAAAGAACACAAATATAAGAGAATTAGCCAAAAATATAGGTGCGTATTTATCTTACATCATAGAGGAGATTTCTTGTAAAATGCCTAAAAGAAAATTTCTAACATTTGATAATGTAAATATGTTAGTGTGTACATTACAAAACAACATATGAAATTAAAACATGAAATCTATCACAAAGAGAACATTAACTTCATATATGCACATCTTGCTTAATATGCCCAATAGGAAAAAGAATAATAAATAAAAAAGACAAAGAAACCTATGAAACAGTGCAAAAATATTAACATGCAATCTATAAAGTAGACATATAAATGATGAAAGATATTTCCCCAATCAAATATGCAAAAATTGAAATAATCATTAGTTCCAACAGTAGAAGATGCAAGAAGAAATCAATAATTCCCTGTACAGCTGCTGCAAGTGTAGAATGATATATATTTCTGGATTTCTTGAAATAAAATTGGCAGTTTACATCAAACATAATTGTTAAAAAAATATTCTTTTTCCCAGTTATCCTACATTTAGGAATTTTCTCTTTCATGGTAATCATAAATATGCAACCACAATTACACTTATTTAAGATAAAAAAAGTTTCAGAAAAAATTAAAGCCTTGGCTATAGGAAATTGCTAAAATAACATATGAATATCTACAAGATGAATTGTTAAATATTTGTAAAAATGCAGAGAATATTTGAACATGGAAAGGTCCCCATAATATGTTGGTAAATATGACAATTCTCAATTTACAGTCATATTCATGCATTTACACATGCACATGCTCATAACAAAGATAAATCCTCAAACTAACTGTTTGGAATAAACATGAATATTTATTTTTTTCTGTTAGATTTTATAAATTATTTAAATTTTAATGACATTAATTTTATCATCAAAAACATTAAAAATCAATTCAAGTTATTAAAAATGATGTATTTAAGAAAGATCTGCTCTTCTCTTGGCATGCAAATCTGCCCTGTCATTAGCTTTTTTCTTTTCATGCCTCTATTCATTTCAGCATATGTTCACACATTCATTTACATGGATAATATATATCTATATCTATCTTAAGTGAACCCAGTTGAAGGAAGAAACTGCCCTTCACAATAGACTTCCAATTTCCATGTTTCTTGGAAATAGCTCCATAGTAGGCAAAACAAGGAGGCCCCTGTAAATAGCTACAAATAGCTACTTTCTAAGTTCTTTATAAGTCTTTTTATAATTACCACATTTTTAAAGATAGCAAATTTCAGATATGTTTTTCTTTCATGCGGACATATGGCTAGAATTAAAAAACGTAAAATTTTGCTTTCCTTGCTACTAGAAGGTGAAAGAGACATGTAAGCCTATATTTCATGACTTACATCTTGTATTGACAAGTTCCTTGACAAAGAACAAATCACTACGAATCCATTTCCATATCTGCATGTGATTACTTTGCAAGAGTTGGTTATATATAGCTCATTTTCCCGTACTCTCTCTCTCAAGCTAGAACTATAATATAAAATTAGGTATATTTTCCAAACATCTATTCAGGGTTTTTCCAGGGAAAATCTATGGAAATTGGTTCTTTGCTTATCTTGAATTAGCTATAAAAGAGACAAAATAGTTGTACCTAACAAATAGATTCAAGAAACAGGACTTGAACAGCTAACATTAATCTTAAAAAAAAGAAAGGAAAGAAATGAAGAGAAGAGAAAACAGAAAAGATCTTTCAGACACCAATAAAACTGCTTTGAATATAAGCTAGAAATAAAATTTCTCTTATTTCAAGTGTTCTCAAATAAAGTCAAATTTACTCATTTAGCAAACGAAAAAGTACTGCTTAAAAGACAAAATAAATAAATAAATAAATATAAATAAAAAGAAGAAAAATAATGAATAGGACATCATTGATACTGAAAATAGTAAACAGTCTCCAACTTTATAAAACAATTTTTGGAGAATATGGTGTGCATAACAGTTATTATTTGATATAGTCTGTGTATTAAGTGGCTTATTTGAATATTTTCTGTTCTCCCACGTTAGCATGCAAATTCCATGAAGCAGTGAACTTGCCAATCTCTCACTGATTAGCAAATGTATATTGAGTAGCATTATTTACATATCTATATGCTAACTTGCTTTTTTTCAATGCAAATTGTTTTTTAAGTTTTATTATCAGAGATTTGTTTTTTATGGATTTGTGAGACCACGTCTCCCTAACCTCCAAATTCTTACAAAAGATCTATTTTCTCCTTTTAAAACTGTTCATAGAAATGAAAATGGTCAGTGAAAAGTCAATGTTGAAAGTTTTAAAGCATGCTCTTAAGTCGCTTATGGAAAACGTTTTGAATACTAATTAATTATAATATAACTACTAGGACATAACTAATATCATGCAAACACTTTACTGAACTCCAGATTTATTTATTCTGTGGCAGAGATTCCCAAAAATTGTTCTGTGGACTTCCAGTGTACCTTAAGGAAACATGTATGCGAGATGCTGGTCAACTCAGCTCTAGGAGCATTTGGGCACAGCTGTACAACCACTGCCTTTTTGACCTGAATGGAAAAGGTTAGGGAGCACTGGTAAGTGTCATCCTACTATTCTCATTAATAAATAAAATTAGGTACATCTGCCATGAGCGTTCTTAGAGATTTTAAGCAGTACCTTTTTGATCATTTTTTAAGTATTTAGTCCCCAAAAGCTTTTTTTGACAAGTGGGGCTCCAGTCTCTGGCTTAGGTTGTGATAGAGTAAGCCAGCCAAAGGTGGTGACCAGACTTTCGAACGTGGAGCCAAAGGTTAACACAAAATGTGTTAGAGGAACAGCAAAGCCAGGCGAAAACCAAGCAGATAACATGACGAAGGAGACAGTGTGAAAGGGGCAGAAGGAAAATTGCAAGCAAAATTAGCAAGGAATTTGGGTTTTGGCTATACAACTCTCTGGGTAATAGACTGGGCTAGTTATCTTTGCAAATCCTGGTATGGGGTGATCCTATTCTGGTAGGTACACATCAATAACTTAGTTCTGACTCTTCCCACCTTTCCTCCTGAAATATATTCAGAAGTATAAGGAGAATAAAATCCCTAGAGTTAGACCAGGAGATAATAAAAACACAAACTTCAACTTGCATATGCCTGTCATCCAAAGCAACTAACACTGACAGGAACGAGGCAGAGAGAAGGGACTGTGCGCCACGAGGAAGAGGATGACAGAGATGCCTAACAGGGGTAAAGAGCAGAAATGTTTGAAAATGTTTAGTCTCAGAAAAAGTGTCCTGTCCAGGGCCAGGCTGAGGCAGATAACTTTCCTCTCTGTCTCCTTTTGTCAGTGAACAATTTTTTTTTTTCTAGTTCGTCTTTTCAATAAAAGGGTAGAACCTTAGCTTGGCTTAATAATAGGGCTCTTCTTTGAATGGCCTGAAAACCTTATGTGCTTTTTCTAGTGTGTCCAGTTTATCACCTTCATGTTCAAATTGTGTTTTGTTTTAGTATGCTCGGGTTATCTTTGACTTTCTTGCAAGCTCAGCTTTTTATCTCGAAATGTTTTTGTTATATTTAATTATATGTGTCTAATGATCTTTCCTCTGTCTTTTGTTTTCATTAATTTAAGGATTGAATGGGTTCACATGATTCAAATTTTATATTCCATATTACTCTCTATGAAGGAGTCATCTAGACAAAATCTAGAGCAGAGTGTCAGAAAAATAAATGGCTTAGAAATAAGAGAAATGAAAACTTAAAAAGGCAAATGGTTCCCACACACAATGCCAGACATATGTAGTAGAGAAGGAAATGACACAAGGAGAAGGTACTGTTTCAAAAATCAACTGAACCTTTCTGAAAGTATAGGGAAACACCAGAGAGAAATTAATGCTAGAGATGTATCCTATTGCTACAGAAAAAATAATATATATATATACAGCAGAAACTAATGCTGCTTAAAATCTGGAACATTTACTATCTGGTGAAAGACAGTCTGTTTGGAGAATAAACGGCAAATACACCGGTTTCCACTAAACCACTAGAGGCACAGGTTTCAGAATCATCAAAACAGATTAAGTTTAGAAACCTGTCAAGGACAATTCTTTACTTGAAAAAAAAAGAGAGAGAGAGAAATGATAACTTTCCCAAAATTTGGATTTCACAAATCTACACAATTCTATAGTAAGAGTCAGTGGAAGGAACAAATATGGCCCAGGACTGAAAATGTGCTTACTCACAAAGTGTTTATGTCATTAAAATTGTTTTCTTTAGGGTAAGAATTGTAGAAGAAAAACAACAGCAACTATAGATGATTTATATATATCATCCATCACATTTTATCCCCACAACCTGATAAGTAAATGCTATTACTAATCCACCTGAAGAAGAAAGACAGGGACACAGAGGTTAAGTAGTATGTCCTAGGTCATGGCTAGTAAATGACAGAGCTGGTATGTAATCTCAGATAGTCTGACTCCAGAATTAAGTACTTAACAAAATATATAGAATGATATGATATCATTGAGTCAACTATTCAGTGTATATTTATATAAATCCTCTTATCTCCTTAAAGTTCAAAAGGAACGGTTTTAGTTACTGTGATCAATTCTCTGTACTGATCTTGACCTTCTCGTGACTCTGCACATGCATTTAAAATAAAAGCAAACAAAATGAACATGCCTTCAATAAATATAAAGGCATTCACCAGGCAACACGTGATTAGTGTCAACTACTCCTAATGCTTTTGACAAATAGCAAACTACCTGCAGACAAGCAAACAGATGCTTCGAAATGGACCTATGACAAATGAAAAATGACAAATGACAAAAATTTAACGTCAAATCATACCCAATCGCAAACTTGCTGTCTGTTGAATCAGCCCTGAGTAAGGTAATGTTTTAAAGAAAGAAAACAGAACAGTCCTCTGTCATTATGCCACTCTATCCATTTAACGATGGACACTGACTTGTGAGGTATCTGCACTTTTACAAACTTCTTCCAGCTTCTCTGGAGTAATACACCTAAAACAAACAAAGAGAACTCACTAATTTGATTAAGCTTCATTTACTCCACTAAATTTCATCATTTCTTATTCTATAACTAAATACTTCAATATCTCTCTTCCCACTATGTTTTAAGTCCATGATGACGGACTGTATCTGCCTTTTTTGTTTTTGCTTTCTCTTTTACGCTAGTACAAAACTTGGCATATACTAGGTGATCAATATTTGCTCAACATTTGCTGAGTGAAAGAATATATGAGTCATAAGACCACAATATATGTTTGCTGAATGAAGGGATAAATATTCAAACAGAAGTGTGTTGTTCCATAGCAAACAAGAAAGTTTTCCAACATTTTCAAAAATATTCTATGAATCATAAATTTAAATTTTTTTTTTTAATTTCAGAGTGTTACACGGGTACAAATGCTTTGGTTACATAAATTGCCTTTGCAACACCTGAGTCAGAGCTACGAGCATGTCTATCCCCCAGACAGCGCGAACTACACCCATTAGGTGTGAGTTTACCTATTACCCCCGCCACCTGCCCGACAACTGATGAATGTTGCTTCCATATGTGCACGTAAGTTTTGATCACTTAGCACCAATTTAATGGTGAGTACACGTAGTGTTTGTTTTTCCGTTCTTGTGCTACTTCACTTAGAAGAATGGGCTCCAGCTCCATCCACGCTAATACAAGAGGTATTAGATTTACTTAAAATCTGAATAATCAAAATAATGACTCATCCTGATCAGTGTCTCTGGCTATTCTCCCAATTTATCACTTTCTTACTAGAGATGGTCTTGTCTCCTTCTCCTCATGCTTTGGGTAAACTGCTATTGTTCCGCTTGCTCTGCTACTCAGTACTTTAAGACTGGTTTAGAATGCTTGTCCTTGTTTTTGTGGCTCAGCAGTCTCATGACCATGTTATGGCTGTTGTAATAATGAGCAATTCAGTACACAAATGCATAAAAGATCTAAAGCAATCCTTTTGATGCTGTACATAGCAGAGGAGTGACACAAAATATCTGGTATAATTTGTTTTAAAGTAAAATAAGATAATGCATAGGGATTCTCTATAGAAATTATCATATAAATTAATATGTCTAAGAATGAATGAGTGATCAATCATTGATTATCTTTCAGGACAAGATATTTAGCTAGTTGCAATGAATACTCTGCCCAACACCTCTTTGTAATTTTACTGAACTCAGTTTTTAGAGTTTTGCGTTAAAGGGAAGTCATAGAAAGTCAGAGGAAAAGGTACAGATAGAGAGGCATACAAATGAAATAGCAGCAATAAAACTACAACCTGTATGGATTTTATCTAACAATATTTAATAGTTTAAACCGTATGAAGTGAGTAGTAGAACCTATGGATATATACTTTCAGGAACTTATGTAAGTTAATTGGCCAAAATGTCTCCTCTTCAGTAAACTGAGGGTTATAATAAATCCTTTACTCACCACATGTTTTTTGGAGGAAGAGGATACTAGAAATAGGCGATTTATTTACTCTGAAATTTTCAGCAGGTTTCTGCAAAGAGTTGTTTGAACTTGCCATTTCTAATTTTTCTTCTATTTAAAACCATATAATCAAGTATTACTCCCACCTTTTCACCAATATTGGAAAAGGCCCCTAATGATTTCTATATTGCTAAATTGAGTAGTCAACTACCTTACTAGATCGATCAGAAGCTTAGATATATTAATATTTCATGAATGCTTGTTATGAAAATGCTTTTGAATCTGATATCAAGTCTCTTCTCTATGCTTTTTTTCTTAACTCATTGACTACTTCTTCTTTGTGTCAATGACACCTTCCTTCTAATCCTCCATAACTTTTCTCTTAATGTTGAAGAGGTTTAGGGTTCAGGCTTTAGACTTTGCTTTGTTACCAATATTTTCTCTCAGCATGGGTTTGCCCACTCTCATAACTTTTATTTATTCTATAAGCTGATGACCTAAATAGTTGTAGACCCAGCCTAGGCCACTTATCTGAATTCCAAGTTTATATGCTCAACTGCCTATCAGGCACCCCATTTGAATACATATTAGATATCTCCACATTAATATGTCCAATCATGGTTTCTAAATTGATTAAACTACAGATTAAACAAGTTTCCCATTTCAGTAATTTTCAACTCCATTCTATTTACTAACCTCAAAATGTGGAGCAATGCTTGACTTTTCTCTTTATTTAGTTACTTTTATTATATCAAAATATACGGGGGTACAAATGTTTTGGTCACATAAATTGCCTTTGCACCACCTGACAGCATGCACCACACCCATTAGGTGTGAATTTAGCCATCCCTTCCTCATCCCTCCCATCTGCCCGATCCCCAGTGAATGTTACTTCCATATATGCACATAAGTATTTATCAATTAGTACCAATTTAATGGTGAATACATGTAGTGTTTGTTTTTCCATTCTTGTGTACTGAACTTAGAAGAATGGGCTCCAGTTCCATCCAGGTTAATAAAAGAGGTATTAGTTCACCATTTTTTATGGCTGAGTAGTGTTCCATGGTATGGATATACCACATTTTATTAATCCACTCATGTACTGATGGGCACTTAGGTTGTTTCCACATCTTTGCAATTGTGAATTGTGCTGCTATAAACATTCGAGTGCAGATGTCTTTTTTATAGAACGTCTTTTTGTCTTTTGAGTAAATACCCAGTAGTAGGATTGCTGGATCAAATGGTAGGTCTACTTTTAGTTCTTTAAGGTCTCTCCATATTATTTTCCATAGAGGTTGTACTAGTTTGCAGTCCCAACAGCAATAGCATATGAGTGTTCCTATCTCTCCACGTCCACACCAACATTTATTGTTTGGGGACTTTTTGATAAAAGCCATTCTCACTGGACTTAGGTGATATCTTATTGTGGTTTTGATTTGCATTTCCCTGATGATTAGAGATGTTGAACATTTTTTCATATGTTTGTTGGCCATTAGTCTATTTTCTTTTGAGAAGTTTCTGCTTAGCCAAATCAGTAAGAAAACATCAAACAACCCCATTACAAAGTGGGCAGAGGATTTTTCTCTTTATATTACATCTCTTTCCAAATTTATCATTAAATATCATTTCTAATGGTATTTGTCCAAAACACTCCTGCTACAAACCTGATTAAGGCCCTCATCATATTTCCAGCTTAATTATTTAAAGTCTCCCAACAACTTTTCTCACTAATGCCTCTGTTACCATTATTTTGTTCTTCACAAAGTAGACATATGATACTTTAAAGATACTATATTATTCCCTCTTTAGTACTCACCAACATATCCTGATCTTAATCTCAGTAAGAATTGAAATCCTGACGGTAATATAGAATCTTATCATGGGCCCATGACTCCCCATCTCTAACACTGACCTCATATTCTAATACTCTAACCTTACAGATTCTGATCCAACATTTTTCCTCTTCTTAGACTTTTTGTCATCTTCCTGCCTCAGAGCATTTGGACCTATTCAGTACTTGCACATTTCTTTGCCTGGAATGCTGTTGTCTGAGACATCTGCATAGTTTTCTTCTTTGTCTCCTTCAGGACTTGATCAACATGCTTGGTTCTTTGCTGAAATATAACCCTATATAAAATTGCAGCTTTCTCTGCTGTCTCCAAGATGTCTTAGTTTGGATCATCATGTCTTAGTTTCAATTATTTAAAAATTAGACTTGGAGAAGAGTAATTATATGAAGTTAGCTTATTTGAGAGATAAACCCAGGGAAAAAATGAGAGCACAGAAAAAGTGAGGCAGATAGAAGAACGAAAGAAAATAAAAAGCTTTTAAAGAGTGTATTGATGGTCTGTTTACCATTATGAGAAGGCCACTTTGTGGTACGTAAGCCAGAATGACTTCATCAGGCCCTGGAACGGATGGTGCCTGTATCCACAGGGTTCCATCTCCTATTGACTAAAGGTTGTCCTCAGAAATGATAATTAGTGACTCACATGCCTGTCACCGAGGTTGGAAAGACTCAAACATCTTAAATATAGAACAGTTGGGACTCCTCAGTCGTCTTCTTATTTCTCTATGGCCTCCCCAGCATGGCAGTTTTGGGGTAGCTAAGCTTCTTACAGAGTAGCTCAGAGCTCCAAATGTATGTGCAGAGGGAGAGAGAGAGAGAGAGAGAGAGTTCCAGCCTCTGAAGTCACATAGCTTATTGTGGGTATTCACTTCCACTTATTGTGGGTATTCTTTGGGTATTTTTAATTTAAGTTTTTGGGATAACAGTAGAATTACATGAAGTTATAAGAAATAACACCAAGAAATAACTTGTACACTTTTGCCTAATGTTCCTTAACGGTTATACTTTGCAAAACTGTAATATAATATCACAACCAGGATAGTGACATTGGTACAATCCATTGATCTTCTTCAGGTTTCCTCAGTTTTACTTGCACTTATTTGTGTGTGTGTAGTAAATTTTATATAATTTTATCTCCTGTGTAGGTTACTGTATCTATCATCACAGTCAAGATTCTGAGTAGATTTAACACAACTAGGATACTTCACATTATATTCTTATAGTCACACCCATCTCTACCCTTCTCCATCTAACCACACTGTTCTCCATTTCTAAAATTTTGTCATTTAAAAAATATTACATAAAATGTACATAAATGGAATTATACATTATGTAATCTTTTTAGATTGACTTTTTGCACTCACCATAATTCCCTGAAGATTTATGCAAATTATTGCACACATCATTAGTTTATTCTTTTGTATTCTAAGAGTATTCCATAGTTTGTGTGTTCCACCTATTGAAATACATCTAGGCTGATTCCAATGTTTAGCTATTATAAATAAAGTTGCTATGAACATTCATGTACATGTTTTTGTGTAAACATAAGTTTTCATTTCTTGGCAATAAATGCCCAGAGGACTAATTGTTAGGTCAGATGGCAATTGAATGTTAAGTTTTATAAGAAACTCCAAAACTGTTTGCCAGAGTGGCTATAGTAGCAATGTGTGAGTTTCTTCACATTCTCACCAGAATTTAGTGCTATTACTATTTGTTTTATTTTAGCCATTCTGATAGGTATATAGTGATCTCTTGTGGTTCTTATTTGCATTTCTCTGATGGGTAATGATGTTGAAAATATTTTCTTCTTTTTATGTAGCTTTGGTAAAATCTCTGTTCATGACTTTTACTCATTTTCTATTTAGTTTGTGTTTTTCACTTTGACCTTTCTTTATGTATTCTAGATACTAGTTCTTTTTGTGAATATGAGGGTATATCTATTTTATTTCATTACTCTAATATTTCTTATTTTTAATTTCACAGATCTTGCCCTTATTTTTATTTTCCTTCTCCTTAATTTGGATTTATTTTGCTCTTTATACTAATTCTTGAGTTAAAAAAATAAGCTTATTGATGTAAGATCTTTGCTCATTTCTAACGTAAGCATTTAGTGGGATGAATGTCAATCAGCACTGTTTTAGTTGCATCCCACATGTTTTAATATTGTGTGATTTCCTTATTTTAGTCCTACATATTTTTTAATATCCTTTGAGTCTTCCACTTTGACCCATGAACTATTTACAATTGGGTTGTGTAATTTCCACATGTCTAGAGATTCTACTTTTGTTTAGGTTTGTTTTATGGTCCAAGATACGATTACAATTTTTCTTGGTGAATGTTCCACGAATACTTGAAAAGAAAGTGCATTCCACTGTTGTTGGGTGGAGTATTCTACATATGTCAATTAGATCTTGTTGGTTACATACAGTATTCAGATATTCTATATTGTTACAACATTTCTAGCTAGTAATTCTATCAGGTATTAACATGTGGGTTTTGAAGTTCCCAAATAATACTTGAAAATTTGTCTGTTTTTCCTTTTCCCTCTAGTTTTAAGGATGGTAAGGAGAAGCAAAGATAATCACTATTCTTCTCAGTGGGAGAATTGTCAGCAAAAAATGTAAGAATAACATGTAAGCAGGGATATATATCTATCGCTCTTTATACCTATGCATCATATCTATATTTTATCTATATTTTATAGATACCTGTAGTCATCACTGGGAAATATAATTTGCCACATCCATTAATGGTAGGCAGCCTAATTCCATACAAGATACCCTCCTGAAAATCTTAGTCACAGACAACTGTAACCTAGATTCTCAGATATCCTGTTGCCAATCTCCCTAGTGTGTTTCTTATTTCTCTAGTGTCATATTGGAACTTAGACATGTAGTGGGTGCTATGGTTTCATGTAAAACATCCACTCTAAAGGCCACCACTTTGCACCTTCTGGCTTGCGGAAAAGTTATTCAATAATAATGATGCTACAGCCTACCAGGAGTTATCATCTCTCCACTTATGGTTGGCAATGGTATCTTTGATGCAATCCAAGGAGTAAACGTTCCTACACTTGAATCCCACACTAAGGGTCTTATCTCAAGGACCACTTCTAGTATGATCTTTCTTAAATAAAGTTCTCTCTGGCGGGGCATGATGGGTTACACCTGTAATCCCAGCACTTTTGGAGGCCAAGGCCCGAGAATCACTTAAGGCCAGGAGTTCAAGATCAGCCTGGTCAACATAGTGACCCCATCTCTACTGAAAAAAAAAAAGTTATCCAGGTGTGGTGGTACACACCTGTAGTCCTAGCTACATGGGAGGCTGAAATGGAAGGATTGCTTGAGTTCAGCAGTTCAAGGTCACAATGAGCTATGATTTTGTCACTGTACTGTAGCCTGAATGACAGAGCAAGAGACTCTGTCTCTAAAAAATTTGTTAAGTAAATAATAAATACATAAATTAGGTTCTCTCAGAAACCTACTGTAAGGTAAGGATTTAAATATAGATGGTATATTTTGGTGGTGAACCTAGGGAACATAAGTGAAAAAGAGCAGGAAGTGAAACAAGGAAGGAAGAAAAGCCACAAAGTCTGCATTAGTGTGATGTTACCAGTAAAGATTATGAGGACGTGTAGAATAACTCTGAATATTGACCCTCAGTTTATCTTTGGAATGCAGTAAATTATATCAAATTTATACATAACTTAATATAATAACTATTAAATGCTATCAAATTTATCTACATAATTTAATACTATAATTTCACATTATAATTTAATATTATCAATAAATAATACCAAATAAAATCTCCATACCCTGACCTAACCATGTTTTAAACTTGTGAATGACATTCTCTTTTCTGAAAGCTACATTAGCCAGGTTGTTAGCTTTTGAAAAATCCTACTTATAATTCAAGATCCAAAGAAACTTATCTTTCTCTGTGGATCATTCTTTTGTTCTATTTTCTTATCCCACACTTGATTTATGAAGAGTTCATCATTCCCTTCTTTAACCTACTGCTCTGATTTTATACAAAACTATTTTAATGTTGTATTATAATTATTTGTTTCATAATTCTTTTTCATATGTTTGATTGTTTCAGTTAAACTGTGATATGCAGCCTGACAATGCTTTTTTTTCAGTTATGCAGTTTTTTGGAGGGCAGAGAAAAAAATCAGTGACATAATTAATCTGTCACTAGTACCCCAGCATCTAGAAGAGTTCTTATCATTTGTAAACTCTAATTTAGTGAACAAATGAGAAAGTAACCCATTTAGGGATATGTCATACTGCCTTATTTAACTGTATGATTCATAGTTTAAGATATTTGATTTATTTAATCTAGACAGAAATATACACATTTCTAATACAGTTGCTTCTCTGAGATATAGTTCACTTGCCATAAAATTCACCTGTTTATAGTGTACAGGTCAATGATTTTTTTTATTTGTTCACAAGGTTCTGCAACTGTCAGCACAATTTTAGAACATATTCGTCACCCCAAAAGTTACAACCCAATACTTACCCATAAGCAACCATTTCCCAATTGCTTCCAACACTTTCTCCCCTACACAAGCAACCACTAATCTACTTTTTATCTCTAAAGATTTCATCTAAGTAGAATCATACAATATCTGGTCTTTTCTGCCTGGTTTCTTTCACTTAGAATAAGATTTTCAAGGTTTATCCATGTTGTAGCATATATAAATACTTCAGTCCTTTTTATTGCCAAGTAATATTCTATTAAATGGTTATACCACGTATCATTGATTCATCAGCTAGTGGAAATTTATTAGAAATATTCTTGTATAAATTTTTTATGTACACATGTTTTCATTTCTCTGGGATATATTTCTAGGAGTGGAAGTACTAGGTCGTATGGTAATGTTATGTTTAATCATTTATAGAACTGCCAAACTTTTTCCGGAATGGCTTCACCATTTTGCATCCTCAGAGTGTCAGGGTTCCAATTTATCAACTTCCTTGCCAACACTTGGTATTATATGATTTTATGATGATAGCCATCCTACTGATGTGAAATTGTATCTCATTATGGTTTAAATTTGCAATACCTTGATGGCTAAAGATGTTGAACATTTTTCAACATAATTTAAGGGTCAGCTAGGATTTTTGATAAAGATTGTTTGAATCCATAAACCAAGTTGGGAAGAATTGCCATCTTAACAATACTAAGTATTCCAAGCCAAAAATACAGGATAACTTTTCACTTATTTAGGATTCCTTTAATTTTTATCAGCAAAGTTTTGTGGTTTTCAGTGTAAAATTCTTGTACCTGCTTGGTTAAACTTATTTCTGAGCATTTTATTTATGTAGATGCTATTTATTTTAAATGAAATTTTCTTCTTAAGTTCATTTTTGGATTGTGCATTGCTTGTGTGTAGAAATAAAAATGATTTTTTTGTACTGATCTAGTTTTGGCGTTAGGGTAATACTAGCTTTAAATAACAAGTGTATAAGTGTTTCCTCTTCTTGTTTTATTTTTTGTTTTGTTGTTGTTGTAGAGTTTGTAAAGAATTGTTACTGTTATTTAAATGTTGGTAGCATTTTCCAGTGAAGTCATTTGAACTTGGACTTTTATTTGTGGGAAGTTTTTCTAAAACTACTAATTCACTCTCTTTAGTTGTTCTAAAGCTATTCAGGTTTTTTAGTCAGTTTTCTTTCTTTCAGTTTGGGTAATTTGTGGCTTTCTAGAAATTTCTTTATCTCATCTAAATTATCAAATTTAAAGATTGGTAGTGATGCCCTCTCTTTTATTTATAATGATAGTAATTTGAATATTCTCTATTTTTTTCTTGGTCAGTCCACCTAAAGGTTTGACAATTTTGTTTATCTTTTCAAAGATCTAACTTTTAGTTTTGTTGATTTTCACTATTGCTTTCCTATTCTCTAATTTATTTTTGTTCTAATCATCATTATTTTGTGGTATTTTTCCTGCTTGATTTAAGTTTAGTTTTCTCTTCTTTTATCCAGTGTATTAAACTGAAAATTTAGGTTATTTATATGAGATCATTCTTCATGTTTAATAGATCTCACACTATTAATTTCTATCCAAGGAATGTCTTTGGCCACATCCTGTAAGTTTTATTATTTGTATCTACATTTGTATTTATCTTAATATATGTTCTAACTTCCTTTGCAATTTTTACTTTGACTTATTGTTTATTTAGATGTAGTTTGTTTTTTTACACATATTTGTGAATTTTGAAAATTTCTGTATTAATTTCTACTTTCATTGTGGTCATAGTACATACTTTGTGTGATTTTAATAATTTTAAATTTATTGGAATTAATTTATGACTTTGCATATGGTTTATCCTGGAGAAGGATTCATATGCACTGGAAAGAAATGCTTATTATGACATATTTAGGTGGAATATTCTGCATATACCTGTTAGATTTAGTGCTGTTCAAATTTTCTTACTTTCTAATCTTGTACCAATCCATATTTCTATCCATTACAGAAAGTGGAATACTGAAGTCTCTATAATTGCTGAATTGCCTATTTCTCTCTTCAACTTTTTTTCCAGTTTTTGCTTCACATATTTTTGGGCTATTTTGTTAGGTGATATATGTTTTTAGCTGCTATATCTCCCTGATGGGTTGAATTCTTATTGTTATAATATGCCCCTCTTTATCTCTAGCAAAATTGTTTGCTTTAAAATCTATTATGTCTTAAGTTAGTATAGCCACACTAGCTTTCTGATGGTTGCTGAATGCATAATATCTTTTTCTGTCCTTTTACTTTGAATCTGCTTATTTTTTTTAATCTAAAGTGGGTCTCCTATAGGCAGAATATAGTTGAAAAAAATTTTTTAAATTCGGTCAGTGACTTTTCTCTTGTCACTTTCAAAATTTTCTCTTTGTCTCTGGAATTTGACATTTTTATAATGATCTCTTTGCATTTATGCTATTTGAATTTTGTTAATTCAAAATTCAAAATTTTGAATTTTGCAATTTTTTCTTGGAGGTATAAATTAATGTTTTTAATCATATTTGTAATGTTTTCAGCTATCATTTCTTCAAATATTTTTCTATATTGTTGGTAGGTAGAATAATGCCCACTTAACCTCAACTCCCACCAAAGATGTTATAGTCCTAATCCTCAGAACCTGAGAATAGTTAACTCATGTGGCAAAAGAGACTTTGTAGATATGATTATGTTAAGGATTTTGACATGAGTAAGTAGATTACCCAGGATTACCTGAGTGGCCCCAATGTAATCACAAAGGTCCCTATAAAAGGAGGGAAGAGAGACTAAGTTGGGATGGGGATGCGATAATGGAAGAAGAGGTCTGAGGGATGTGATTTCCGGCTCGTGGCTATGAGCCAAGGAATGCAGAACCTGAAAAAGGCAAAGAAACAGTTTATCTTGTAGAGAGCACCCAGTCCTGCTGACACCTTGAATTTAGTCCCAAAAGATGGATTTTAGAATTCTAACCTCCAGAAATGTAAAATTATAAATGTGTATTATCTAAAGCCACTACGTTTGCAGAAATTTTTTACTGCTGCAATAGGGTATTAATACAGAACATTTATAACTCTTTTCTCTTTCTGGTACTCCTGTTATGTGTATGTTGGCATACTTATTGCTGTCCCACATTTCTCTGAGACTTTGTTCATTTTCTTTCATATTTCTTTCTCTCTGTTATTTGGATTGCATAACTCTTTATTGATCTATCTTAATCTGTGCTGGTTCTTTCTGCTAGTGATGAAAACTGTTGAGTCTCTATACTGAATTTTTCCATTTCAACAATTGTATTTTAAACTCCAATATTTCTATTTGGTTCTTCATTATAGTTTCTATTTATTAATATTCTGTATTGGTGAGACTTTGTCATTATATTTTCTTTTTCTTCTTTATTGACAGGTTCTTTTAGCTCCTCGAACACATTTATTACGGCTACTTTGAAATTGTTTTCTAGTATGTCAAATGCCAGGGCCCTGTCACAGGCAGTTCTGTTGCTTGCTTATATTTCTGTGTAGAGGCAGTGTTTTGTTGTTTCTTTTCCTACCTTATAATATGTGAAAACTGAATATTTTAGATAACATATTGCAACTCTGGATAGTGCCCCCCCCACTCCACCACAGTACTTGTTATTGTTGTTTATTTATTTATTTATTTAGTAATTTGGCTGGAGTATTTTAGTGAAGACAATTTCCTCTGTTGTGTAAAGTCTCTGGCATTGCTCCTCAGAGGGTTCAGACTTAGGCATTCACTCAGTCACCCTAGGATGACAGATTTTAGGAGGGTTCTCTCTGACTGTGTCTTTCTCTAATCTCTCTTTTAAGCTGTTTGTCTCATCAGGTCTCACATTCAGCTGTCAGGCTCCAATATTTTCCCACTGATTGCTCTGTTGTTTTGAACAATGTCTTGGAACATAAATTGATCCATGGTCTGATATGATTAAATTTAGGTCCTTTTGCAGGGGGAGTTTTTGAGGACAGTCTTTGAAGTTTGTGGGGATTCTAGAAGGGCTCTTCTTAACTGTCTTTTTCCTTGTTTTTTTCTGGTAAAGTATCAGGCCTATGGCTTTGGTTATTGCTGTGACAGAGCTACTAGCCTCCTCTTAACTGCTCACAACCCAAGTCTCTACTCTTTTGGGGAGTATGCTTATGCTTGAACTTCCCCACAATCTTTTCCAAATAAAGTCAGTTTCCATAGACACAGCTACAGAGATCTCCGTTATTATGGCCTGTCTCCTTCCTTTGGCAATATCTCTGAGCCTCGGCTCTAGAGTTGGTGGCTGTGATGGTGGCCTGCTTCTTCTCAGTGACACGCCTCCTTTATTAGCAGGCCACTGAACAGGCAGTAGCCCCTGCTTTTCTTGGCTTTTCTCTCCAAGTGTGGATTGTCTCCCAGGGAGGACAATCTGAGCCCCTGTGTCCTTGGCCTGCTCTCCCTGGGGTGAAATCTCTATATTATGAATGGTGCTGGGTAGAGGCGGGAGCCCCTGGTCTCTGGAATTTAGTCTGGAATTTAATCTTTGTTAAGCAGAGCTGAAAAGGAGGTATGAAAACACTGATGACTCTTCTTTCTAGGAGCTGAAGTGAGAAGGATTCTTATCATGTTGGCTATACCTCCCCCAAGAGTTTACATCATACTGAATTGGGGGAAGGGAGAAATCAGGGAGTGGGTTGTAACTCGATGCCATAGACCCTCAGTGTTCTTAATGAGAATATGTAGATTTTCTCTCATAAATGTTTCTTCATTTTCTATATGTCCTTAAGACAATTTCCAGAAAACTTAAATGGTTCCTTTAAAATAATTTTTAATATTTATTGTTGTTAGTCTGGGGAGCTCCTTAAACCATCATTCCATACATGAATGCTCAAAGGATATTTTGGTATCACAGAAAGTTTGATTTGCCTACAAACTTATCTACCTTAAAAGAGCGCTGTATATTCAAGCACTTTATTGTCTGATTAGTAATTAAGTTACTAAATGACTCTAACTTTCTTTTGTTCTAACATATTTAAAGTCTTTAAAAATTAAGGGTTTATTTATGTTTTGTTTTGCTCTAAGTAATAAGTGGTTGTCTTTACAAAGTAATGTATTTCTTATTTATCTACTTTTGAATTTTAATAATATATCTATAATTACTGCATATTCACATTTATATGAAAGTAAAAATTAAAGACAATCTGTCACAAATGATGAAATAACTCTTCATGAAAGCAGATATATAATAGTTTTTAAAAAATGATTGTTAAAGTACCAGAGTATACAAACAAAAAATAATAATAATTTAAAAAATTTGAAAGTGGTAATTCAACTAATTTTACAGAGCCATCAAATGTTTTGACCTCTAGATGCTATTGATTCTCCAAACATACTTTCCAATGCTTTATAACTTTAACTTTTAGGATTAAGCCATATTTTACTGATGAATTATAATTAGATAAAATAACAGAAAACATGTTTGATAAAATAATTGTTTCCTGAAAGAGAAAAAAGTGTTTTACATTGTGTTCCAGTAAAATCAATTAGAATATCAATTTGAAGCACTTTTCATTACTTTAAAATCTCATTATTTTATTACCTAATGCCTTTCAAAGTTCTTTTGGAGGAAATTCCTGAAAAATAACAAAGTAGAAATTCATTATAGCTTATTTTGAGAAATGTGAGCTAAAACTAATCATTTTGCTTGAAGTTCACTTTATGATAAAAAGTACCCAAAGAATATTCAGGTTGAAATTTTAAAACTCTGAAAAATCAATGAAGTATCAGCTATATTTTTAATTTCAAAGACCTAAAAGTCTATGAGGACGTCTGGTATTGACTCTAATGAAAGATAAACTTTCTGTTTCATAGTTCAACAAATATTGAGTGTGGTGCTGCTTTGAAAAATAATTATGTCAGGCTAATAAAAAAGTATGTTACTGCAGTCTTCCAGCGAGTTTTATGCTTTTAAATTACACAGAGAAACTGGTTTGATTGTCTCTCTGACTTTATGCTTTAAGATGCCAAGGAAGTATCTCTTGGCTATATTTGGTAAAAAAGTGGATCATAAAACACGAACATTTAGGATGAACTCAAGGCTAAAAGATTGTTTTAGCCATTTGTTCCATTTTTGGTGCATCCTGCAGTACATTTGTGAGGAATTATTCAAAACCAGAAAAGCTTTCATATACTTAAACATGGAGCATTATCTTGGACGGTAAGAACCAGCTTGTGATTCACCTCAGATGAAGGGATATTGTATCAAACTTGCATAATAACAATGCTGAGTATTCGAGGAAGCAAAAAATGAAGGCAAAGAAGTGGAAATGAGCCTTCTGGATGAAAATATTAACTTTTCCGTTGGTCTCTGTCTTGATGTCCATTTCTCATAGCTTTGATTATAGGCCCAAACCAGATCAAACGGTCTTCCTTTACTCCCTTTCATCCACTTTAAACTATTATTAGTTTTCTAACTAGCTTGATATGCTTTCATCAGTATTTTCTAAAAGATCTCTCTTCAGTGTTTGATACATCTATGACCCTAGGGCACATTAATAGGTAGTGAAGCTGGTGGGAGTGTTTGGTGTGTGAATATATTTATAATTTTGTGTATGTGTTAGGAAAGAGAGAGGTACATAGAAATACATACTAATCTCAGGCAATAATGTGAAACCTAGCAAACTAGATAATATTCACTTCTTCTCCCAACTACACTACTCGCAGACACACACCAGTTCTTTGTTCTCTTCTTATCACCCAGATAACATTACATTATCAAAGAAGACCATTGAAACCAATATTATCTTCAGATACCAACATAGTATGATGGACTGATTTTGAAATAGTAGTCTCTCAATATTTTCAATTATTAGATACATATATAGCCATATATAATCATTAAAGAGGAAATGTCCGATTTCAAATCAAAAGTGCAGTTTATTATATCTCAAACAAGAAGTAGTACAATTAATCAAAGTACACGCCCAAACTAAGTTTTGCCATCTTAACAGTAGCTTGTTTATGCCAGCAGCGAAGAAGCCTGGAGAGCAAGTAGTGATGGAATTGTGAAAGGCACTTTCCACAGCTAGTTGATAATTGAATATTTTTCCTTGCAAGAAGTGGTCCAAAGCCTGGAAGAAGTGGTAGTCAGTTGCTGCAAGGTCTGGTGAATATGGTGGATGGCAGAGAGTTTCCAAGTCCAGCCACTATACTTTGAGCGGTGTTGTTTGTGTGACATGTGGTTGAGTGTTGTCTTGCAAGAGGATGGGCCTGTCTCTATTGAACAATCTTGACTTCTTAATCACAAACATCCTCATCATTTTGTCCAATTGGTTGCAGTAGACATCCGCTATAACCAACTGACCAGGTTTCATGAAGCTGTAGTGAATAATACCAGTGCCAGACCACCAAACAGACACCATTAGCTTTTTAGGATGAACATTCAGTGTTGTACCATGTTTTGGCACTTCATCTTTATCCAGCCATTGTGCTGAATGCTTGCAATTGTCCAAAGGAATCCATTTTTCATCACATGCAACAATATGGTATAGAAATGGTTCACCTTTATGTCGTGAAAGCAAAGAAAGGCAAGCTTCGAGACGATTTCTATTCTGATGCTCATTTGATTCATGCGGAACCCATCTATCCAACTTCTTTACCTTGTCCATTTGTTTCAAATGGTCCAATATTGTTGGAATAGTAACATCAAACCTTGCTGCTAATTCAACTGTAGGTGTAGATGGATTCGCTTCCACTACAGCTTTCAGCTCATCATTAACCACCTTGGTCTCAGGTCACCCAAGTGGCTCATTTTCAAGATTAAAATCACCAGAATGGAACTTCTCAAACCATTGACATACTGTGCATTCATTAGCCACATCCTTCCCAAACACTTCTTTGATATTTTGAGCTGTTTGTGCGGCATTGGTTCCATGACAGAATTCATGTACGAAAATAACACAAAGTTTTTACTTATCCATGTTTTCACAAAAATTGCTATAAAAATTTTTTTGAAAGATAATCAGAAGCCAAAACGTGTGTTTGAAAGAATGAAAATGTGCCTTCACAATAAAGATAAAACAAGAAGTGTGAAAGTGAAATGTCACAGATATCAAGTGTCAAAGTTAGTACTTAAGGAAATTGAACATTTCATACTTAATAACGTATTTTATATATATGTATATATATGTAAAAGTGGATATATACACACACATAAAATAGGTATCTTCTCCCCCAACCCCCACCAAAAAAACAATTGAAGCTTTACCAACCTTTACTTGAAAATAGTTATACTTTTCTTTCTTTGAATTGGGAAAATATCCACTGACATTTGAAAAATACATTACACATGTGTAGACCACATGATTTTTTACTTTAGTCTTTAGGCAACCCTTAGTGTGCACATGGATTAAAAACTCCTAAAAATAAGTCCCTGTTCCTAGGTGTCCCCAGAGCACAGAATGGGGACCATCGGTTTAAAGCAATTTTGACATAAGGACATTTCTTCAAAGGAAATTCTCACTTGAAAGGTCAATTTACACAACAGATGGAGCTCAATTGACCTGTCTGGGTGTGTGGATGTCTGCCCAAGGTCTCTGCCCAGTCCCCCTGCCCCCCTCCTTTATGAGCCCCTCCTCTTTCTGTTCCCTGAGGTCCTCTTTGCACACTAAGGGAAGAGCTGTGAAGCATCTTCAGTGTTTTACAAGAGAAGTCAGCTATGCAGGCATAATCAGATCAAAGGACCCTTTCTAAAACATAAATGTTTAAATGGCTGGATATGGAGTTACAACTTTAAACAGAAAATTTAAAGAACTTGAATTTCTCTATTGAATCCTGCTTGACATTCCTGAACCAGAGTATTTCTCAATAGTACACATTGGATTAGAAGTTTATGGAAAAGAATCATTGCATGTCTTGATGAGCTGCATTTTCTGGTAGAGCACATTACAGTTGATTACAACATGACTAAAATGGTGAAATTTGAGTTACTTTTAATTATTGGTGTTATTATTTTTATTCCATTTTTCATTTTTAACCCAGTTGAATAATTACATTTTCTAATAACATTTGCTCCTTTCTTTCTTCACTTTTCATTAGGTCTAAAATGTAAGGAGTTGTATGTTTGTATTTTTTTACAGGTTAAAAATTTGGATTCAGGCAATTTAACTATGCTTTTCATCCTGTTGGAAGAATAATTTTGATTATTTATTAACATCATTGACTTATTGACTACTTTGTTTTGTTGTTCTTAGACAACTTAATACTGTGCTCTTTGCTTTACATATATTATCACATTGAGTCCTTTCAATAATCCTGTAAAGGAGACATTATTATAATGGGCACATTTAGATAAGGAAACTAAAATTCGGGGGGCAAAGTAATTTCTCCAAAGCCTCAGAGTGCTAGAAGTAAGAAGCCAGTTTCAAACACAGACCTAACTTTAGAGTTCCAATTCTTAGTCTTATATCAAAATGCCTAACAATATATACATATATTTTTATTTGCATTTTCACAAATAAGATTTACAGTTGCATCACACTTACTGTACATTTTTTCATAAAAGAACAATGAATACTCAGCATAAAAATACAGAATAAGAGACAGAAAAACAAAATTGCCCATTTCAATAATGCCTACATAAAGACACTATTGTCATATATATTGACACATGCTTGTTGATTTTCCTTCTAATCTTTTAAGATATTTGCATATCTGTGATCATACTACCTGTGCAATTTTATATGCTGCTTTTTGAATTTTATATAACATAAACATTTTTCATATTATGCCATCTTTTGAAAATCATATTAAAAGACTTCATAAATTTGTTTAAAACAGTAAATATTCAAATTTACTTAGGCATTCAGGCTATTTTCCCATTGCCTATATTACAAATCCTGTTGGAAATAAAAAAAATGCATTTTAATTTTCAAAATTATAATTGTTTTCTTAAGAAAAGTTTGTAGAAGTGAAGTTCCCATTCCAAAGGCTATAAACATAGTTGTTTCTTTATGCATAATGCCAACATCTTTTCCAAAGGCTGGTGCTAGTTAACAGTTCCAACAAATGCCTAAATGTACACAGTTCACTACATATCCTAGGTGTGCACAACATTATAAGAAGCAACAAACACTCTGGAAGGTGCTATAGCTGGAAGTTACATCTTACACTGACGCCTCCTTTGCCCCCTTAATATGCTAGTAAAATAGAAGGTGAGGAAATGGATTCATATCTTTAAAGGCACAAGGAAGAGACTGACTGATCAAAGCAACAGTGATAGTGAAAGAAGATACACAAGCATTCCTCCACCATCTCTTTTCACTGACTTCAAATGTTGCAATGATGCCATTTCCATGGCTGAACTCAAAGTCCATGCAGTTCTCTTCAGACTACCCTCACCTTGGCAGAGACAGACTAGAATATTTAAATAGAATTTTCATAAAGAATGGGTCAACATCAAACCGTTGTTTCCCCAGTCTAGGAAAGGAAGCCCTATCCTATTGCGCACTGCCATGTTATTCTCTTCACAGGTCCTTGACTTGATGGTCTTTCCCAGTATGTCCTCAAGTTTCTTTTGGTTTCAAATCTCTATGTTTATTTTTTTTTCCTCTCCTTACTGCCTAGATTATGGTTTTATTATTTTCCTTCTATTAACAATTAAATGTTTTAATGGTTACCTAAAAGATTACAACAGTATCTTTTACTTATCAAAGTTTAACATGAATTAATAATTTGACTATTTCCTGTTAACTTCATTTACCTTGCTACTTTAATGCTATACTTGTTGGTTATTTTCTTCCACAGAGGTAATACACCAACAGATCATTATCATCAAGATTTTTATTCAGTCAATATTGCTTTCAATAATATACACAATTATATTTTCTATTGCTTTGTTGTTCATTCCTGATTCCCTGAGTTTCTATCTGGGATTATTTTTTTCCTCAAAAAATAAAATTATTTAATATTTTCTTTAAAATATTGATGTGATGGTAACAGATTTCTGACCATTTTGGGTTTTTTTAATTCATTTCCTGAAAATGTTTTAGCTGTACAATTATTTTTGAACATTTTCTTTTTTCCTTTGGGTAGAATTCTGTTAACAAAAATCTTTTTATTTTTAACTTCTTGAAGGAATAATTTCATTTTCTCATGGCCTATATGAATAAGTCTTCTGTCAGTTTATTATTGCTACTTTGAAAGTAATCAGTTGTTTTATTCGGTAGCTGTTTTTAAATTTATTTTCTCCTCTTTGTGGGGTGCAGGTGTCAGTTTTATTACAGTATACTGTGGTGTGGGTTTTTTTGTATTTATCTCATTTAGGGCAAATAATGTTTCTTGAATGTATGGCCTGAGACCTTAAATCAGTTTTGAAAAGTCTTAGTCAATATCTTGTTTAAAACGTCCCTGCTCTGCTCTCTTTCTCTACTAGGACTCTACTCAAGCTTTTTTCTACTTAACCATGTGGTTATTTCCCGTTCAGAAATCAAGTTACCTCCTCATCTTTATATAATCTGCTGTTAAGCCCAGCCATTGAATTCTCAATTTTATTTATTAGGGTTTTCAGCTCTAGGTTTTGAATTTACTCATTTCAAAAATTCATATGTATACTTACCTTTTGAAACTGTCTGCCTTGTCTTTTATGTTTTAAAACACAAAGTTTGGCTATACACGTTACACAAACTTTCATAGAGCTCACCAAACATATATGCACATGTTATATAAATCACAACACTCTTAATTTAAAAACTGAACAAAGAACTTTATTTTCTAGAAAAGTGTCAAATTTTTACATTAAAAATAAAATAATGTTATTAAAGGGCTTAGAGTATATTTCCATATGTTATTTTCATAAAGTGCTTTTACAATTGTACAACCTCACAGTTGTGTCTTATTTCACCTTCTTAAAAAATATTTACTGCCTGCATATTGACAATTTAGTAAATTCTATGCTATATTTGGTTATGAGAAGTAATTCAAAATACGTATACTAGGATTTGGAGATTAAATTTTCCAGGATATTTTTATGACTGATTGGAACAATGTGAAAGATACTGAAATTTTTATTGCCGTTGGAAATATGGGGCACACAAAGTAAAAAATACGTAAGGTGCCAATCAATACTATCAACAGTATGAACTCAGCTTATATTTCCAACAGCATTTTCAGTACATGCCCTCTTGCTGACAACCCTAACCTCGGGGCTGGACTAGGTATGAAGTCATAACAACCATGAAATGTACCAAAAATCAAGGGGCCAGACAGAGAAAAACATAGAAATTATCATAAAAGAAACCAGAAAAATGAAACAAAAGTTTAAGTTCAATCTAGGCAGTGGATTTGGGGTAAGTACAGATACTGGTTTATTCCATCCCCACATCTCTCATGAGTTAGGAAAGAAAAAACAAACAAGCAAACAAAGAAACAGAAAAAAAAATGCTAAATGTGCTGTCCCACATCAGAAAACTTAACGCAAGCACACCACATCGCCAGTCCTCATAATCACCATGCTATTTCGCCATCATAATTTTTCAAGCTCATCTTCCCCAGAATGTGTTTTTTTCTTCTTAAACTCTTCAGCTATAGGACAGCCATCATTCAAGAGCTAGTTTAAATCTCACACTTAACAGAAGTTTTCCCAGTTTCTACTATTTCCATAGGGACTTTGTCTTTCTCTTAACTCAGACAGTACTGTTATTTTACTTCTTTTATAATTAAAACATTTTTTAGCCGTTATTATTGTGGTTGTATCTATGGTCATGTCATTGCAAATACATCTGGTCTTAAATAATCTGGTATGGATTTAGTAACTCTTTAGATATTTGCATCGGCCTTGTTCTCTGATAAACAATATGCTCTGAATGATTAAGGCTATCCTTAACGTGTGTTTGTATCTGCCAGACAGTGATGTCAAATAATATTAAATAAATATAGTATTGAAAATTACAAGCATTTTTCTCAGATAATTTCTTCCACAATATATGTGATTTAACCTAAAAATATCATTGAGCACTTATTGATTTGAATTGAATTTTCAATTTGAACATACTCTTCTTTTCCTTTCCAAATAAATATTAAGTATACAAACACAGAGATATACACATATACTTGTTTCATTGTGAAAATAAAAATAGTTACATTTATAAATTTTTACATAGATCAAATTATAAAATTAATCAAATATCCATTTGCATTGACTTGTTTAAATTCTTATTTTGTTCATAATCATGACCTTTTAATACCTTGCCAAACCTCTCATAAAATCAGGAATAAATTTGCAGGTACATATGGTCATTAAGAGTGAGCCAATCAATTTTTTTAAAGTGTATGCTCTTCAAGGATAATATCACATGTTCAGTGGGAAATATAAAAATACTTTGAAAATGGTCCTGCCCTTGATAAGCATAAGATCTGACTGAGGAAGGAGAGGGACTCACAGGTAAAACAATGTGAAAATAACTCCTGACAGAAGTTTTTGTTAAATTTTAGGGTTTATATCTATATATAGTGAAGGATTTGAACATGATATACATGTAAAAAGCTCTGTAACTGGATTTAACTAATTTGCATAAGAATAACAATAATAATGAATTTTCATTTCAGCAATGTCAAGCCTATTCTTCACATTCATGTCAGTATTTTCTATTATAAAATTACCTTCTTAAATGGTAAACATCAGAAGAACTTCAAGCAGATTTATATTTGATTTGAAACTTAAAAAATGTAAGGTCAAATTTTACCCTTATTTACCAATGTCCCAGGCTTGTTAAGGCAGAATTTAAAAATTTACAATTTGGTAATTGATTTATAGATTTGTTGTGTGTGATTTATTTATTAACTTCCTTTATCCAAAGGATTAGAAATGGCCAATTTTTCTCCATGGCAATGTTTATGATACTTGAAGCTCTGTTCTACATACAGCAAGTTTGAATTTCTAGAAAAATTTACAAACATCTCATTCATGTATGACTAAGTCTGTTTCAGGCTCTCGTAATTGCTTTCGTTTGGTGGCAGACTTATGGATTTTACATACAAGGGGATATCGTCCTCAAATTGTGAAAGGTAAGTTGGAAGGCAGTAGAGTATTTAGGTTTATACAACAATTAGGAGAGTATCAAAAAGGGGTCAAATAGAAGAAATAGGGGAAATATAAATGAAAGAACACATAATACATCTGTGAATTTGATTTAAAAAAAAATACGGGTTGAGGCAATCCTTACAAAATGCTACTCCACACTCATGCTTTCCGAATACCAGGACGAAAAGCCAGTCAATTATGGGTATGGCTCAAAATACATCCTTTTTTTTCCTTCAATAACCATGATTTAGTAGAAAGTGTGGTTTAGCCGTTCATTACCATCATTTAGGAAACTATATAAAAATATAATAAGAATGTAGATTCCTGGGTCTCACTCAAGTTTACTTACATTTATTGAGTGCTTAATATATTACAGCCACTTTTGCAAAAGCTTTAAACAATTTAATTCTCCTAAGATCTGTTTGAAGTAATTCTATTTTACAAGTGAGGAACTTGTGTCTCAGCGGGGTTAAGCAACTTTTTAATCCACTGCAGTGAATTTCCATGTCCTTTAGTAAAATCTCTTATCTTTAAATTTTGAAGTGGCTCAGGCTTGTTTGTATTACCTCCTTTACCCCACTTTGCACCATTGTGATCTATGTGACCTCATCAATCCACACAGATTTTAATACCATCTGTACACCAGGCACACGCAAATATCTATTTCTTGTAAAAATCATGGATACTTCTACAATTACCTTCATGGTCCCTCTTTGGTAAGTGGTGAGAGAGAAGGACTGATTTCCAAAGTCAGCTACTATGCCTTTGTCGTATTAATTAGCTTTTTTAAATCATTCTACAATGGATATTCATATGTCAAAACATCACATTGTACCCCACAAATAGATACAAATTTTGTCAATTAAAAACAAATATATATGCATGTACACACACACATGTTTATATATATATAAAACAGATGCAACAATTAGGCAAGTCATCGAGGTAATAAATATCAAATATTCCAAAGATCTCTCAGTTTGGGACCCTTTCAAGTCTTGATAAAGGTGATAGCATATCCATGAGATAGGCGTGTTTCTCCCACAATTTCAGGATCCATTCTGCTCACTGACAGGAATTTTCTCTCTTGTGGATCTTTAATCAAAATATCCTTCATCATACCAGTGTGCCTCTAAAGTTACTTCTGCCAGACACATTGTAGAAGTGTATCGAAAGCCAAAGGAATCCAATAATGTTTTTAACATGTTTTTCTTTCTGGAATGTATTTCCCCTTCTTCACTTTGAAGAATTCCAAATCATTGTCAAGTACCCTCTTGAAAATGACCAAATGCTTGAACTGTTTCTGAATTCAATTATTTGTCCTCGCTATGATATCATTTTTTTACTTCTTTGATGGTACTTATTTTGTTCCCTATGTTTCAGTAATGAATCCAAAATGCCAGGTGAGTTTACCTTATTCCTTCTTATTTAAACATAATCTACCCAAATCACCCTATTGAAATAATCATACTTTTTCTACTTACAACCACCAAAATATTGAACTTGTTCTTATCTCAAATTCTGCAGATGGTCCTTCTCTCTATTCCGTGCTGTTTCAAGAGGTGGTTATGTGGCTTATTTTGCTTGATCTCTCCCCACCCAAAAACTAAAATTAAAATGTGCACACATTTTTGGAATAAAACTCATGCACACAGTAGAACTTTATAATGTTTTGCAGACATTGGAGGAAGGCCAATTGTATCCCAGCAACACAGTTTAATATACAATATTAAGAATTTCCTGTTCATAAAATTCTTTTGGCCAAACCGCTACTGGCAATTTCTTTCTTGACCGTGTTCCCCAGCTCTCCAGACGTCAAACCGAAGCCACATTCCATCATTTTATTTTGCCCAATCCCATTTCCTGTCCTCTTTCTCCGTATATCCCAACTTCAAACTTATGTTTTTTAGGTTATCTTTGTATTTTACTGTTTATTTCAAAATAGTATTTTCTAGATCTCAATATCTAGGTTCAAAGTGGGTTGGCAAGATATTTTACTTTAAAGAAAAAAGACAGTCTTTTTACCTAAGAAAATTCTGATGCCAGGTTAAAAAGTAATATATCTTTTACCCTATTACAATTACTTATTTGAACTTCTTTCTTAACTCCTTTATTAGAGATGACCAATGACATTCTAATTATAGAACTTGTCATTTATATCTATATCTACCAGTCTAATTTCTTCTGTGGAAAAAAATATATAATCATTGTATAAGTTTCTGAATTATCATATTGCTAAAACTCCCAAACTCAAGCTGACTTTCACTTCTTAGGATAAAAATAATTATTAAAACACATAATTTCAACACAAATAATGATTTATAGATTTCATCTGCCCCAATTTTAGGAATGTTAGGCAAATGCTTTAATTGAATTATTAAATGCAATTTAGTAATGTTTATTATTAAATACATGTGTTTAGATGTTATGTAATAATAGAATAAATAAGCAGACACGTTCTAAATTTATCAGCATAAAATTACCACTATTAATAAAATGATCAGATAAGAAATCTGGAAAGAAAGCAAGCCATGAGAATAACAGTGGAGTAGAAATTTCAGATGACTTCAGGGTGTTTTGAGTTTCAATAAGAGTGTTGGTTAAATGGAAATGAAGCTATATTTTCAGTCAAAAAATCTGAGATTTAATATTAGTCCCAATTTAACAACCTTATAAAAAATATTAATTTCTAGCACTTATATATATTTCTGACCTATGACACAGGATTTATAGCAATTTACAATGACATACATGATAAATGAAGAAGAGATAATTGAAAAATCAAGACCAAAGTCCATAGGAATAAGCAAATGTGTTAACAATAAAGGTTGGTCTTTCATTTGATTCTAAGCCTGTTCAAAGGTAGGGCCAAAACACAAAAATTCCTTGTTATACATCTTTCAATTTTAGGCATTACTTTATGTGCCAATTGCTTTCAAAAGGCAAATCCAACAAATTCCCTAATACCAGTCTCTGAACCTGTTTTCTCACTTACATATTGCATTTATTAAAATAATCACTAATGACTGTCAAGACTCTTGGAAACAGTAGATGATACTAATTAGGACAAATAGGTCATGGCCTCTCATGATAATTCTTCTGACTGACCAAACACATAGAGTTGTATCCTCAATGGTTATGTGTGCTTTGTAATTTTTGTACCTGGATCATAGCCAGCTGAATTGGATCCTCTTTACTGAGCATATGAAATTTGGACTTGGAGACATTAAAATCAAAGAATTGTTAGAACTGAGCTGTATTAATGGCAGCTGCTTGAAATGGTCAACAGACTTCTCTAAAATTGTTTGTTCAGCTCTACTTTTTCAAGTGTTTTTTCACTTCTGTCAGTTAGAACATCTCCTTCCTGTGAATTCAATGTACTACTGAACCTTAACTAAAGTAGATACAATTTAAAATTTGGGATGGTGGGAAAAATGATACAAATATGAGCTTTTCTTATTAGGAATGGTACACCAAGCAAGATTTTCAGTATTGTCAGCAAACAGTGGATCTAATATAATATTTTAGAGGTTTATTTATTTTAGAGGTTTATTTATTTTTAGAGCTTTCTTTTCTTGGAGCTGAACAGATACCAAGAATTCTAAATAAATAGAGCTTCTTGAGAAAACGTAATTACCAATGTGTACAGAGACAGAGCATTTCCATGGATATAACAAGTGTTGTAGACATGAGAGGAAACCAGCATTAATGAAGTGTATTTATGAAAGTCTTATCAGTTGGAGCATTTAAAACAAAACAATTAATAGACTTTTATTTCATTAAGCAACCACAGTCACTATTAATATCATTCTGGGGGTTTAACAAAAGAGTTCTCTATTTAACCTCAGTTTAAATGAAAAGCAACAACTGCTCTGAAAGTGTTAATCATTTTAAAATATATTTCACTTCAGAGAATCTCTGATAAGAAATTGACCTCAACTGGAAAAAAGATTAATACTCAAAGATATTAATCATGGTATTATTTATTGGAAGAAAAAAAATTCCGCAGTTAAAAACAAAATTCTATAATAATGTAATATTTAAGTAAGTTATGGTTAATACATACAATGAAGCAACACAAACACTTTAAAATTAGAGTGTAATGGCATGAGGAAATACTAGTGGAATATTGTTGGGCAAAAGGTAGTTTACAAATATGCATGTCCTGTAATATTTCTATTGTTTTAAAATTTACATAGCATAGAAAAATTAAAGGGTTTTCTATCCTAATGTCAGTTTCCAGGTTGGTCAACAAACTCCTGCTGATGAAATGCACGGAAGAGCTGCCCAACAGAGAGGTTCTTCAAATCTTTCTTCCATTCTGTAAGTTAGTCTTGTCTCCTTCAAGAAATTCTACCAAATCAAAATTTAAAGTAAAAAAAATCAAATTAGAGGAAAAATATGAATTAATCCAATTTGAACAAAAATGTAAATCTATACATACACAATATGAACAAGCAAATCAATAGAACAGTGAAAAAAGATCATAGAAAACTACAACCTACTACTTTTGATGAAGGAAGAGTATGGAGGAGAGCTAAGATCTTTCATGCTTTACTTTCTACATAACACTATAGCCTGAGTCTTTCTTAATACAACTAATATAAATACAAACAATAGAATTTTTTAAAATGAAGGAAATTATCAAAATTTACGATATGTCTATTTTCAAAAGGCTATCAATATTAAGGTCTTTTTAATTTTTTCTTTTCTTTCTGCATCTGTGTGTATGTTTTAAAGATATACTTTGTTTCCTATAGAAACCATATGTTATTTTCAGTCTTAAAAGACCAAAGGATTCTTGAAAATGCATTTGAATTGTTGAAATGTGCTGAGTGTTATAGCAGAATATGAAACTTAATTTATTTCTTAATAATATTTGCTAGAGTTTTCTGTTAAACATCAAAATGTCATTGAAAAGCTGTTCAATAAATTACTGCAGCGAGTGCCTTCCTAATGTTTTGATTGGCTTGCAATTCTCAGGAATTTCATCTGTGGTTTTTACAAGATATATGTGAGAGCCAAGAGTTGTCATAATATACTTTGTTTGTTCAAGCCCTGGGAGGTAATACCAATTGGAATTTTATCAAAAGTAACCATATGGCAATAGCAATAATCCTACAGCATCTAGATTAGTTCTCTGTTTTACTCCACTAATGAATACTCTGGAGAAATATGGGTAATTTTACAGAACAAATTAACCTTAGAGCACAGCTACTTAAAATGTCCATTTTACCAGACACCCACAAAGCAGTATAAATTTAAGTGCAGATTAATCAACCCTTCCAGGCCTGGTAGGGATCAAATCAAATAGCTAGGAAATAAATATAATGATAATTAACCTAAAATAATGCTAAGATTTTTTTTAGATAAGTACTGATAAATGTAACATTTTGGATCTTAATTCCAAGGAAAGAGAGAGAATACAGGAATCGGGGTGTAACCCCGTCCTATGTGTCACTTGTGCCACAATAGTCAGAAGTGGCTTTTGCAGGAAAGGAAATCTGATTTTCAATTACTCTGCTGGTTTACAGCATATAATGGCCATGACTTGTTTAACACGAGCACCATGATGTGAGCTGCATTTTGTTTGTTTCTGCCTTCATTTCACTGCAGATTTAACAAAATATAACCCTCTGTCCTACTAATAGGGCAGCATGAAAACTAATTGGGATTCTCTGTTTTCAAATATTTGTATCCTCAAGCCTTTCTGCCTAAAAAAAAAAAAAAAAAAAGCCTGACAGAGTCTCTTCATTACCTCATTACGCTATAATTATTGCATACTTAATTGCCAGGGCCTGAGAGTAATTCATTTATGTTGTGCATCAATATAAGCTTGTGCCTCTAGAACCAGATTTAACCAACATTTGAAAATTCTAATTTAGAACACAGTGTTTGTCTCCTGATTATTCAACACATTTATTAAAAGAGGAAAAATCTAAATCAATATACTAACTATTCTAGCTTTTAAGGCTTTGTTGCTATTTCTTTGCTATTTTCTTATACTATACTCTGAAAGGAAAGCATCTTCTGACACTTTTATGCACAACTGCTCACTCCTGCCACATCCAGGCTACCATTCTGCTCCTCTCATCCAATAAACTCTTCTGAAATTCATACATTTCTCTTATTGTTGATACACTGAGTATTTTGATAGAGTGACTATTATATTAGCTATTCCTTATTCTATAACTTTATTTAATCTAATTCAGATAAATGCATTCAGTTCAAATAAATAAGCATCTATTTTATAATTCCCAGCACAGTGATTTGTAAATGGCACATGCTAAATATTTATTGAATTGACTTTTGCAATGATTTAAAAATCTGTTCCCATTTTCATGTGTATTTTCACATTCCATTTAATTTTTTCACTTCCATAACTTATTTTCCAGTCTACATAAATAATCAATAACGGTCATATCATAAATCTTTTAAACACACAAATGTAACTATTTCCTCATAAGATCTAGAAACTTGAGATTAGTGTCAGGGAATCAAGGTCTTTCCCTTTTCCCACATAAACCCATCTCCTTTTCTCTATTTTGTTCCCCAACCTTTCAAATATTCAACTTTATTGTGCCTATTATAGTTCTACCCAAATCTCTACATATTTTGAATTTATTCATAAGACATTTAAGCCAAGTACTTCCCAATGTAATAGAGGTATCCAGAAAGAAAAATCTCATAAACAATAAATTTAACAATAACCATAAAAATCAAACAACAACATTAAAACAGGCCTCACACAAGGAAATCAGGCCAGTCTCAGACTTCTCCGTTAATGAAACTCTTTGCATTTCTCTTACTAACAACTTAGTCCCAAAACATCATCATTTCTTAATGGTTTCTCTCTTTCTAATCCATCCCTAATAATTCCTTCTCTACACAATGATCTCTTAAAAATATAAATTAGATCATGTTACCTTCTTGCTCAAAACATTCTAGTAGTTTTCCATCACATTTAGCATACAATCCACACACCTTGTTCTGGCCTTGAGAGCCAGGTCCAGCATCTACCTTCTTCTAGAACCATCTATCCCACCAGTTGCCTCCTTGCCCAGTGTGCTATAGCAACTTGCCTTATTTCTGTTCTTTCTTTACCCCTAAATATTCTAGCAACATATTTAATTATTGGAGTTGCATTTTTTACTAGCTGATATTAATATTTTCCTTATTTCCTTATGTGTTTATTCTCTTGGTTATGCCACTCAAGTTCTAGGGCCCTGCCTAATATACTACGGTCTCCCAAGTGCCTAGAAAATTGCTAGGTGCTCTATAAACAGTTGTTTAATGCACACATGCATGGATATTGTTTTATTGGTACTAAATTCTAACTGGCAATGAAATAAGTGTTTGATGACAAATTGTTGGGACCAAGAATATTGAAACAACCAACCTGACTTTCATTGGTAATTAATGATGTGCTAATAGCTTATATTTAAGAAAATTATATACTAGTTATTACGGTAAGTGCTAAATAACATGTATTTAATTTAATCTTTACAATAATCTAATGAGTTAATGACTATTATTATGCCCAATTTTAAAAAGAAACTAAGGCCTATACAGGGAAAAAAAATTCCTTAAAGTTATGTACTAAATAAGTGGGAGCCAAGAATCTCAGATTTCACTATGACTTCAGAGCCCAAATGTGTAACAACTAGGCTTAATTTCTTTATTATTGTGAAAGACCTCAGTAAGCATAATTCAGATCACCAGTTATCAGAATGTCGCTAATGTAATCACCCATCTGTTTCCTGACAAACTTTCAGTGCAAACTTCATTACATGCAAGGTTCCTACATAAATATTGATACATTTCAAAACTTTCTGATCTACTCCACATATCTGTCCCTTCATGCTTACAAAAATATTTCAATCTCTGTGCCTTTATTAATACTTCTTTCAAATCTTCTAAAATAAATTGAATTTCAGTTAGTACTTCACTTCTACATTCCTTGGTTTAATTTTAATACTTTATTATTGGTTTATTGAATTACAATTCATCTTTTTATGGTCTTTGTTAAAAATACATCATTAAAGGTTATATTTTTTTCAGAAAATGCACTTATCAACTACCTATTGCAAATTTATCCACAAATTAAAACTAAATGACTTTCCCAAGTATAAAAAATGCAAAAATTATAATCTCTGTGTATAATGTAACATGAAATAAAGGGGAGATGTAAAAAAAAACTAAATCATTTGAAAATAAAACAAACTTTCTTTTTACTCTTAGTTCCCCTCAAATCAAGGAAAATATGATAATGAAATTAACATATACTAAAATTCTTGGATGTAACCAAAGGGTTATTTACAGGTAAATTTATAGCTCTAAAGTATTTGTTGCCAAACTTAAAAACATAAAATTTAAATAACTACACATTTTACATTATGCATTTATCTATAAAAATAAAGGGAAGATACAATACAAGCTTAAGCAAGTACTGACTACTCAAAAGTTGCAGAGTCCTAAAGGGCCTTAGAGGTCTATACTTTTGCAACAAAGACTGAATAAATAATTTGTCTTTGACACATGTAAACCTCTAATTGATGGGGAGCTACTTTTGTGATTAATGAAAGAAAATGGAGTGTAATATTTAAAAACATGAACTTTGGAAGGAGAAAGATATGGGTAAAATCCCAATTCTACCTTTTTCCAGGGCTGACCATCATCAAATTATGTAACATTTAAAGCATAAGTTTCAGTATCTGCTAGATAGAGGTACTTACTTATTAGTAGAAATGTTCTGAGGTTTAAATGAAATAATATATATTTTGCACTGGCTATATGGTAAGCACTTACTGAATATTGAATTATAATATTATAGATGTTTAAAATACTATCACATCTTCTAAAAGGACCAATAAATCACATATGAAGGAATACATTAAAGTGGCAGTCCCCAACCCATGGACTGCAGACTGGTACCAGTCCATGGCCTGTTAGGAACCAGGCCAAACAGCAGGAAGTAAGTGGTGGGAGAGCAAGCGAAATGTCATCTGTATTTACAGCCACTCCTCATCACTCTCATCACTACGTAAGCTCCACTTCCTGTCAGATTAGCAGCAGCATTAGATTCTCATAGGAGCACAAACTGCACATGCGAGGGATCTAGGTTGCATGCTCTTATGAGAATCTAATGCCTGATGATCTGAGGTGGAGCTGAGGTGGTGATGCTAGCACTGGGGAGCAGCTGCAAATACAGATTATCATTAGCAGTGAGGTTTGACTGCACAATAAATGTAATGCGCTTGAATCATCCCAAAGCCATCCCCTACCCCAGGTCCATGGAAAAATTGTCTTCCATGAAACTGGTCCCTGGTGCCAAAAAGGTTAGGGACCACTGCATTAAAGGATAAAAGCTGAATAATATTTATTCTAGGATTGACAAATTCATCTGATGTGAGATGTACAAGCAATAATACATAAAACTAGTAGGTCAATTGGTGTTAAGAAAGGAATTCTATTTAATTAAACACCTATTCATAATTGAAACGATTAAAGATAATCATTAATATGATTGAAAACACTTCTATTTAAAGAGACATCATTTTACCTAATGACAAAATATAGTGGCATTTGCATAAATGAGGAAGGAAGATAAAAAGTTCATCTACATCATTATTACATAATATTGTCCTAGAAAAATTAGCCAAAGTAATAATACATGATAGAGAAAAATCTATAAGCTATAAACTTTGAAGAAATAGGAGATAAGATATTAAAACTAAATAGGTAGAATATCTATATATTTTTAAATTGCAATTTATAAAGAAACATACAAAAGTCAGTCTTCTTCCTATATTTCCTCCTATAACCAATTATAAGATATGAGAAATGTTTCCAATAATAGTTATAAAATATAAAATACACACAATATTAATAATCCTATTTTTAAAGATCATACATCTGAAAATCTCCTGATCAGCATGGTAATAATAAGCTTTATTATAATTGTTAACATTTAATGGGTGTCTACAAAATGTTAAATGCATGACCAATCAATTTTGTTACATTAATTTCTTAAATTATCTTTAATTACAATTACATCTCAATTACATACGAGACATTCTCCAGAACAGATCATATGTAGGACCACAGAACAATTCTTAACAAATTTAAGAAGATTAAAATGAAGTACATTTTCTGATCAAAAGGGTCAGACTAGAAGTCAATAACTGAAGGTAAACAGGAAAATTCACAAATATGTGGAAATTAAATAACACACTTCCAAGCAACAAAGGTGTCAAGGAAAAAAATCAAGAGGGATAAAAATAATCTTGATTAAAACAAAAATGAAAACAAAACACCAAAACTTGTGGTGCTAGAAAAGGCTGTTCTACAAGGAAAGTTTATAGTATAAAACAGCTACATAAAGTAAAAAGAAAGATATAAATAAACAACCCGATTTTGCACATCAAGAACCTAAAAAGAGGACAACAAACTAAACCCAGAGTTGGTAGAAGGATGAAAATAAGAAATCTTAGAGCAAAAATAAATGAAATATTGATTAAAAGAACAATATAAAGATCAAAGAAACTAATAGAAGTTTTTTTTTGTGAAGAGAAATAAAATTGAAAAACCTTTAGCTAGACTAAGAAAAAAAAGAGAAGACTCAAAAAAGTAGAAGACTCATGAGTTCTTCAAAATTGTGTATGAAAGAGGAGATATTAAAACTGACATCATAGAAATACAAAGGGCCATCAGAAACTAAAATGAACAATTATACACCAACAAACTGGATAACCTAGAAGAAATGGATACATTTCTAGACATATAAAACCTACTAATACTGAATCATGAAAAATTAGAAAATCTGAACAGTCCAATAATGAGTATGGATAATGAATCAGTAATAGAAAATCTTCCAACAAAATAAAGTCTAGGATTTGATAGCTTCACTGGTAAATTATACCAAACATTTAAGGAATAATTAATATTAAACCTTCCAGAACTTTTCCAAAAAATTGAAGAGAGGGAGATGTTCCTAAACTCATTTTAAATAGCCAGTATGACCCTGATCGCAAAGCCAAACAAGAACACTAAAATAAAATAAAATTACAGGCATGTATTTCTGATGAACATAAATGACAAAATCCCCAATAAAATATCACTGATAGGTTTTTGAAAATTGTGACTTTAAACAAAACAAAGTATAGCAAAACCAATTTTACTGTATGCTAATTGGTATAAATGTGTTATTCGCATGGCATATTTCTGATCAAGAAAGCATCATCAAATGTATAAATAAAAACTCCAAACACTTCTAATGTTAAACATTGAAATAAATGTAACCTAGTCATACTTTTAAGAAAGATCAAAAAACAAGTAAAATAATTATTTATCCAATTTTGGGTGAATCATTGAGTGACGGGAGTCATATTGGTTGTGGATTAAATCAAGAAATAAATGTTTGCAAAGCAAAACGTGTAAGGAGTACCTCTTGCCACCACACAGTTCAAAAACAAATGATAACAAGATGATGGGCTTGCTGAGCACCTTTGTAACATATTATTTATAGTTGTGTACATCTTTGACTGTCAGAATTTCCACAAATTTTTGTTTGAAAATAATTTGTATTCATTCATTTATTCATTTTTTAACACAATTATTCCAGTTCAAGGTTTTAGGTTGCCAGAAACTATCCTGGCAGCTCAGGATGAAAGGCAAGAATAGACCCTGGAAAGAACATCATCCCATCATATGGCACACTCACACATGTACCTACACTGACATGTACAGGACAAATTGGACAGGTCAATTAACCTAACATGCACATGTTTGGGATATGAAAGGAAAGCAGAGCATCCAGAGAAAACCCATACAGACATGGTAAGGAGTTGTAAACTCCACAAATACAATGGCTCTGGTGGGAAATTTACATTTTTTTTTTCTCAACCACTTTATAAAGAAACATCATTGAATGAAACCACATTATTCAAGGACCTGTTGTACTTACAAATGAATTCACCAGAACATTCAAAGGATATACCATGCTCAAATTGGATTAATTCCTGAAATGCAAGGATGGTTCAACATATGCAAGGCATTGAATGTGATATACACCATTAACAGAATGAAGGATAGAATCATATGATCATCTCAGACGTATTTGACAAAATTTAATATCCTTTCAATGATAAAAACACTCAACAAATCTGGTATAGAAGGAATATATCTAAACACAGTAAAGACTCAATATGAAAGCCCATAATGAACATAACATTCAAAAGTGAAAAGCTGAAAGCTTTAGTTTCAAAATCAGGAATAAGACAAGGTTGCCCACTTTTGCTAGAGTACTATCCAACATAGTACTGGAAGTCCTAGATGGAGCAATTAGGCAAGAAAACAAAATAAAAGGCATTCAAAGAATAAAGGAAGAAATAAAATTGTGTTTGTAGACAAAATGATCTTATATATAGAAAACCCTAAAGAGTCCACCAAGAAAAAAAAGAACTAATAAGTAAATCTAGTAAAGTTTCAGCCTATTAAATTAACATGCAAAAATCAGTTGAAATTCTACATACTAAGAACAAACTATCTGAACAAAAATTTTAAAATCATCCCATTTACTATAGAGTAAAAATGAATAAACTAATTAGGAATAAATTTAACCAAAGAGGTGTAAAATCTGTCCACTTGAAACTATAAAACATTGATGAAAGAAATTGAATAAAACAGAAATAAATTGAAAGATATCACACGTTCATTACTTGGAAGAATTAATATTGTTAAAATGTTCATACTACTTGAAGCCATCTACAATTTCAATGCAATCCCTATAAAATTGCAAGGACATTACTTTTTGCAGAAATAGAAAAAACAACATTAAAATTTGTATAGAACCATAAAATACTCAGAATAACCTAGGAAATCTCGAGCAAGAAAAATGAAGCTGGGGATTTAACACTTCCTGATTTTAAATTATATTATAAAGCTGTAGTAATCAAAATAGAATGGTTCTAAGTAACAACAGACATATGGAGCAAAGGAACAGAATAGAGGTCCCAGAAATAAACACACACATAAAATAAACTTATTTTAAATGAGGAATCCAAGAATACACAATGGGAAAATGATAATAAATGGTGTTGAGAAGGGTAAATATTCATAGGCAAAAGGATAAAATTGGGCCCATATCTTATCTGATACACAAAAATAAATTCTAAAAGATTAAAGATTTAAATATAAGACCTGAAACCACAAGACTCCTGGGGGAAAACAGAGAAAATACTTCATGACATTGTTCTTGGTGATAATTTTTTTTGAATATAATGACAAAAGCACAGGTAATAAAAGCAAAAATAAATGAATGTCACTGCCTCAAACTAGTAAGTTTCTGTACAGGAAAATAACTTGGGAGGTTGTGTGTTTACAGGAATTTGTCCATCTCCTCTTTGTTTTCTAGGTTATGTGTGTAGAGATTTTCATAGTATTCACAGAAGATATTTTGTATTTCTGTGGTATAAGTTTTAATATCTCCTTTTTCATTCTTCATTGAGCTTATTTTGGTACCTTCTCTTCTATTCCTTGTTAATCTACCAAGAGGTGTACCAATTTTGTTTACCTTTTCAAATGACCAACTTTTTGTTTTGTTGATCCTTTGTACTTTTTTTTATTCCAATTCATTTAGTTCTGCTCTGAGGTTTTTTATTTCTATTCTTCTTCTGGCTTTGGGTTTGGTTTGCTCTTCCTTTTTTAGTTTCTTGAGATGTGAGATTAGGTTGTTGATTAGTGATCTTTTTGTCTTTTTATGCAGGCATTTAAGGCTATGAATTTTCCCTTTAGGAATGCTTTTGCTGAGTCCCATAGATTTTGAGAGCTTGTGTTCCCTTTGATGTTCAGTTTGAGGAATCTTTGGATTTCCATCTTGATTTCATCATTGACCCAATAATCATTCAGGAGCAGGTTGTCTAATCTCCATGACTTTGTGTAGGTTTGAATATTTCTCTTGGAATTGATTTATAGTTTTATTCCACTGTCATCTGAGAAGAAACATGGTAAGATTTGGATTTTTTAAAAATTTATTGAGACATGTCTTGTGGCCTAAGATATGATCTATGTGGGAGAATTTCCCATGTGTTGATGAAAAGAATGCATATTCAGTATTTCTGGGGTAAAATATTCTGTAAATGTCTGTTAGTTCCATTTGTTCTAGAGTCCCGTTTAAGTCCAGTGTTTCTTCATTTATTTTCTGCTTCGATGCTCTGTTCAGCTCTGTCAGTGAGATGTCGAAGTCCCCGACAATTATGATGCTACAGTTTATTTCTTTGCTTAGATCTAGGAGAATTTGTTTTATGAATCTGGGAGTTCCTGTGTTACATGAGTATATATTTAGAATTCTTATGTCTTCTTGTTGAATCGCTCCCCTTACCATTATATAATGACCATCTTCATCTTTCTTTACCATTGTTGATTTAAAGTCAATTTTACCTAATATGTGAATGGCTGCACCTGCTCTTTTCTGGTTTCCATTTTCACTTCCAATTTTTCCATCCCTTCACCTTGAGTCTTTGTGGGTCCTTGTGGGTCACATGTTTATCCTGAAGACAAAAGATACCTGGCTTGTGTTTTTTCATCCATTCAGCCAACTTATGTCTTTTGAGTGGAGCATTCAGACTGTTAATGTTGAGTGATAACATTGATACGTGGGATGCTGTTCTATTCATCATGTTGGGTAGTACCTTACTGCTTTGTTTTTCCCTCTTGGGATATTGTTTTAAATGAACTGTGAGCTTCAACTTTTGGGTGATTCTACACTGGTGGATATCTATTGTGCTGATCCATGTATAATGTAGTTCTGAGTATTTCTTACAGGGCAGGTCTGGTCATGACAAATTCTCTCAGTGTTTGCTTGTCTGGAAAAGTCTTTATTTAAACCATGAACAAAATGAAAAGGCAACCTACAGAATGAGAGAAAGCATTTCCAAACCATATACCCAATAATAGGTTAAATCCAAAATATAATATGAGGAAGTCATACCACTCAATAGAAAAAAATCAAATACATAATTAAAAAATGGACAAAGGACTTGAATGATAGTTTTCAAAGGAAGACACAAAAATGGGCAACAGGTGTATGTAAAGGTAATAACCATCACCAACCACCAGGGAAATTCAAATCAAAACAATGACATATTACCTTACACCTGTTAGGAAGACTATTTCCAAAAGACAAAAATGTGGGTGAGGATGTGGAGAAAAGAGAACTCATACATTGTTGGAGGAAATGTAAGTTGGTACAGACATTACATAAAACAGTATGGCAATTGCTCAAAAAATTAAAAACAGAACTCTCTTATGATCCAGCAATCCCACTACTAGGTATATATCCAAGAGAAATAAAATCACTAGCTCAAACAGGTATTTGTACTCCCATGTTCATTGCAGCATTACTCATATGTGCCAAGATGTGGAAACAACCTAAGTGCTCATTAATGGATTAATGGATAAAAAAGTGGTAAACATACAAACACATCTATCTATATCAATGAATATTATTCAGTCTTTAAAAAGAATAAAAGGAAATCCAATCATCTGTGGCAACATGGATGAACCTGGAAATCATTATGCTGAATTAAATAGGCCAGACACAAAAAAAGTAAATAGTATGTGATCTCACTTATCTGTGGAATCTAAAAAATCAAACCATAGAAACAGAGAGTAGAAGGGTGGCTACCTGGGATCAGGGGTGGAAGAAATGGGGAGACATTAGTCAAAAAGTACAAATTTTCAGCTATGGGATGAATAAGTTCTTAAGACCTAATGTACAGCATGGCAATTATAGTTAATAACAACATATTATACACTTGAAATTTGCCAAGAGAGTAGATTTTAAGTATTCTCTCTCTCTCTCTCTCTCTCTCTCACTCACACACACATACTCACACATACATACAAGGTAACTATGTGAGGTGATGTATATATTAATTAGCTTGATTGTGGTAATCATGTCACAATGTACACATATATGAAAAAATAATATTGTATATCTAAAAGTATATACTTTTTGCCAATTATAACTCAATAAATCTGGAAAGAAAAGAAATAAAATTAAAATTTATATCCAATACAGTGAACATAAAGACAGAATGACTTTCTCCACTTTGATAATGCCTTTATGGCTGCAGGGTATAGTGCAAATCCCTCTAGGTTAGAAGAGACAACATTTGGCTCTTGGTTCCGTCTCTGTCATTAACTAGCTATTTAATTTTTGATAAGTAGCATATCTTTAATTATTTTTATTTCTTCCCAATAAAAAGAGAAGTGAAGATGTCTCCCTTATCTACATATTTAATTCTTTTATTGCATATACTAAATGAAACAATGTACATAAAAGCACTCCATGGTGAGTAAACTATTTCAAATATAATATTTAATGTTATATAGCACAGTAGGGCAGATACTTTTTTGAAGCTCCACAAATCCCCTCCACCCTCAGCAATTAGTTACCATTTCACAGGAAAGGCCAAACTTCTAACAATAGCCTAAGAATCCCAATTCAATCTGCCCCTATGTCTTTGACAACACCTCCTACCACCTTACTGCTAACACTCGCCTCTTCTCATCTCTGTCTGCTACTCTTTGTTGAAGGTACCATGGACCCTCTGCCTAAGAATTTTGATTTACCATTTCCTTTACCTGAAAAACTTCTATCTCAGAAAGTCAAATGGCTTCTTCATTTTTCAACTTTTCCAAGTCTCTATCCAGATTCTTTCTTATTGAGATCTACAATCACCATAGTCTTTAAAATGTTACCCTGTCGTTCTTCCTTTTGGCTATCTTGATTCAACTTTTATGCTTTTTTAACCTTATATAGCAATCATCATTAACCACAATTTTAACTGTTTTACTTGTTTAATAATCTGTCTCACACAACCAAAATGTAAATTTTAAAATGAAGATTTTTTTTTGTTTGCTTTATTTTAAATTTACTGTACTCTCAGTGCCTAGAAAGATGCCAGAAACACCACAGGCACTTAAAAAATATGTGAGAATGAATGAATAAAAATTTAGGTTTGGCAACTCAACCACTTTCTTCCTTGCATTTCTCTATCAGAAGAACTAGAAAATGAATAGTCACGTCTCCTAGCTACCTTGCAGTGAGGTATGGGTTTATTAGGAGTTCTAGGCACTGAGAAATGAATGGATGTTTTGGTAGGAAGGAATTCCTTCCCAAATAAAAGGGAAAGTTTCTCAGGAAAATGACTTTTGGAACTTCTGACTTTTTCCTTGCCTGGAGGAGAATGTGAAATGTGGAGGTTAAACAGGTATCTTTTGATTTTAGAGATAAAATGCACACACCAAGGTTGGAGAAAAAGTAAAATAAAAAGAGTCAAAATTGATATCTCTTAGGTGTTGTCTCACTTTGACTCTCTACTCCTGAACTTCCAAAATGTAAAATTATAAACCCTCATGTGATTAACCTACATTTAAACTGTGGTTAGTTGCTTTTATTTTTTAAAAAATACTTTTCTAATAGGAACAAAGAGTAAAGCCTTGATAATGGTGTCAAGACAGGATGGATCATATTATGAAATAGAGCTTTTCTTCCATTTGTGGGTGGGCTCCCACTGGCAATTTGAAAGCTATGACTTTTCTCCTATGCTCTTTTCCAGACATATGACATCCTAATGTTATCCACATAAACCTGTATGTCTATAACCCTTAACATAAATACATGCCTGGCTGCTACTTTCTTTAAAATCCTGCTCTGAATAGCTATTTTTTGAAAATTTCTAATTTATTCGTAATAGTGAATTATGACCAATAGTTGTTAACTTCTTTAAACCTAACCTCAGGGGCATTTGTATTTTAGTGGGGAAATACTCTAATTGTGAGAGATTGATATCTAGTGGTGGCACTGAACATTTATGGGAGAAATCACAAAGGAAGATACTTTGGGGAAGAGTGTCACTAAAGTTATACCAAGGACTATGACCATGTTTTCTCTCTCCTAAAATGGATGGTCACTAATGTCACTAATTTTATGCCCATAAAAAGAGGAGTTACCAACTTGTTTGAGTTAAGAAAAGTACATCCCTATATCAGTACCTTTCAAGTTTCAAAATAATTAAGGTTTTGTAATTATTAATTCTGCAGGAGATGAAGGCTGCAAGTTGAGGGAGATAGTGATGGTATTTGTCGATAAGGAAGAAAGAAAGCTCATTTCTAACTTCTTTATGCATATAAGATATCCAATGAAATGAAGTATGCATACAGTAATCCCCCGTATTAGTGGAGGTTACATTCCAAGACCCCCAGTGTGCCTGAAACTGCAGATAGCACCAACACTGACATACACTATGATTCTTTTATCTGATGATATGGACAGCAACTAAGTCACTAACAGGTGAGTAGTGTCTACAGCATGGATACGCTAGACAAAGAGGTGATTCATGTTCTGGGCAGCATAGAGGGGGATGACACGAGGTTTTGCCAGATACTCAGAATGGCACACAATTTAAAACTTATGAATTGTTTATTTCTGGAGTTTTTCATTTAATATTTTCAACCACAGTTGACCAGAAACCATGGAAAGTAAGTGAAACCACAGATAAGAGGGGACTATTGAATTGAAGGATTTCTAAAAAACCTACAGGTAAAAATAGCTTTGTGTTCACCTAAAACAAACCTGTTGTTACAAATAGTGTGGCTTAAGTATTCTTTTGAAAATAATATTGAAAGGCCTACAACAAACAATAAAAATGATGAGCCAAACACATATAAGAACATGGAGCTCCTATTAGGTAGGAAAGTCATATATTAACGTTGACACACATTATCTGACAGTTGAAGCAAAACCCTTCTCAGTTCTCACCAGTCAATGCTGCTAATAAACAGAATTTCCCATTGAATCGTACAGTGGAAAGTGCTTGGGCTTTAGAATCAAATCAACATGATTCAAATCCCTGATTATTCTCTTAGTAATTGTGGCTTCAGACACGATTCTCTGTATGCCTCCAGTTTAGCACCTATCAATTGGGGGTCATCATACCCACCTTGTAGGGTTGTGTGATTATTAAGTGATGCAATGATTGTGAATTTCTTCTAACATTGTTGTTCTTTCTGAACCAGTAGGCAGGGAGTAGGCTCAAAAGAATCAGTCCACTATCAGTGACATTGTGCTCCATCGACAATTTCTATGGAAAGAAATGGCCTAAAACTTTAAGTGTGGTCCCAGGACCCCTTGGAAGTCCCAAAACCCTTTCAGTATATCCAAAATGTTCTTCATCTTCCAATTGCATTCTCTGTGTGAGGCAGATTTTCTTCACTAACTTCAACCAAAACAGTTTATTGCAACAGATTGAATGAAGAAGTATATATGAGAATCCATGTGTCTTCTATCAAGCTGGATAGTAAAGATATTTTTTAAAATGTAAAGTAATACCATTGTTGTCATCAGTTTATTGTTTTGTCAAATATAATCATTTCCAATAAAATATGGTACACACATTAATATATAAGTGTATTGTCATTTAAAAATGAATAAACATTTTAATTTTTCTCATTTTTAATTTCTAACGCAAAAAATATTGATATATTTAACCAACATAAGCAAAAACATTTTTGGGGCATTCAATAGTTTTTAGGAGTATAAAGGTTCCTGAGACCAAAATGTTTGAGAACTGCACACCTAAAGAACTACTTCTTGGCATTCACCACAACCATGAAAGTTTAGGCTGTGATGTCTTCTTTTAGGAAAGAAAAATCCAGGATGAATATGTATCTATATCTATCTATAATATATATTTATATGTCAATATTTATTATTAATATATATTTATATCTATATATAATATATAATATGATAACAATGATGAATTTATTTTGCTAGGATATATTCATTTTATTTGAATTCTATGCTTTATGATCTGAAATTGGCTTTGCTGTGAAATCCCCCCAAATTATGTAAATTTAATGATATTATAGTACCATTAGAATTAAGCAAGGTAACCATGAAAATGTGGAGGTACATACTACCTATGTCCTAACCTGTTCTGGATTTAAACATGGATAGTCCTGAGCATCAGTCAGTTATGAAAAGGTTTGCAGGTCTAAACAATGCAGGGTAATATTGTATGCAGCTATAGCATGTGTTGGTATACTTACTCTGCTACTACACTAATACCAAAAGAATAGAGAAGAGAAGAATACAGCTTATCAGCATAAGGGAAACACAATATTCCAAAATAATGCCCTGCCAGGCTTCTAGAGCAAGTATATTTAAAATCTTAAAGTGACTAGGAAACAGTTGAGTATTATTAGTAAGGAGTTTTAGCTTGCTAGGCAATAACATTATTCCTGTCTTATTTTTATTAAAAAAATGAGGAACACAAATTAAGGGACATAGATATATAGAGGTATGTTTTCTTTCTATTCATTTTGGTTGATTATTCAAATTTCATTGTAAGCAAAGAAAATAACCGAACTCACTTAGTCTAAGATAAGGGTAAATTAAAATTAGCAATGGTCCTTAAGGCCACTGGGCTAACTAATCTCCTCTCTCCCATCAGATGCTTCCTTTAGGCTTTCTTCTCTATCTTGTTCTGGGCCACAAGAGGTTGACTTTTATGGGATGCATCATTCCCTATATCCTAACTCCAACATCCTCAGTTTGGGCTCGGCCAATGGAGGCAGAAGTAGAGAATTGATGAGCGAGAGAGAGAGAGAGAGAGAGAGAGAGAGAGAGAGAGAGAGAGAGAATGAGAATTTGTTCCTTCCTCTCCTTGTGGCAAGGATGCTAGGGTGCCGTTTGGACAGGGGTGGCTTTTCTCCACCTAGAGGAAACTCCACCCTGCTGCTCTCTCCATTTTCCTGTCTCATTGCTCCTGTGGGTGGACAAGTAGTAAGAGTGCACAGGCGTCCAGTGATTGCCAGCATTATGGTGCTTCACCATCCTTTGTTGGATCCTTTAATCCTACCTCCATGTCTGTAAATAGACATTGCATTAAGCCTCCATTAGACTTTCTCGAATTAACATTTTGGGTATATCCTGCTGACTGGTACAGCTGTTGTATCAGAATCTTCCACATTCCAATGTGATTTTCAGACACCATGGGAGGAGGTTTTCCACTTATTAAATTGCTATTTGGTAAACAGAACTGTTAATGAAAGCTCATTAAGGTCCTAACTTATTTCCACTGTAAGGAAAGAGGTTCAATATTTGTTGAAGTAGTCAATTAGCTCAACCAGACTATTTCATATTTATTTTCACTTCAATTTCATCTACAATACATATAGAGCATAACTTCTGCTGAGTTTTAAGTTTTTCTACTTTTCAAATATATTAGATATATGCAATATTGAAACCACTGTGAGCAAATTAGTTATTAAAAAGTAAATGCTCACTTGTTCAATAGGTGTTTTCTACTAAATAGAGGAGCAAAATGACAAGATACTTGTCACTTGATGGTACAAGTAGAATCTCTAAAAACCGAAGAAGGTATAGTGTCAAATACTGTTCACTTTTTTTTAAACTAACAACTGTAATATCCTAAGTGATTTATACATATTGACTCAATTTAGTTTCTTAAAAATTCTATGAAATAAATTCCATTATTCCTCCAACTTTTAGGCAAGGACTTGGTCACAGAAAGATGAAGTAATGAGCCCCAAATCACATAGTATATGGCTGAGCCGGAAATATAGAATTAAGTGTAGTTAAATTGGCCTTTGCAGGTGACCTTTCCTTTACCTCTTTTAATAAAATTAATACATTTCTAGGGAGATTAAGAAATTGAACTTGTGAGTAAAAACTAAAATTCCATGACTTATATAGGTACATTTTATTTTAATTTTACTCAATTAAAATTTAGTTTAATTATTGCTAGGATATTATTTTAGGTTGCTCTTTTATTATTTTGTTTTATTTTATGAGCACAGAAAAATAATTACTAATGTAACTGTGTCACAAGTAAAGGTAAATAAAAGAACAAAGAAAAAGAATTACATGACACCTAGGAAAGAGGTACATTACTGGCATTCCTAGCTCACCCTTTCTCCATTGCTATCTTTGTTTATTTGTCAAGTAGTTATAAAATGACTGAGGTATATCCGGTACTGTGCCTATGCTGGTGTGATACAGGAAGAAACACAAATACTCCTCCTGACTCTCCTGGACATAGCACCAGAAGGATAAATGTGAACAAAACAATCACACGTGTGATATTCACCATTAAAGAGAGGCTTCAGATAATATAAAAGTAAATTGATTTTCCAAATCAAGACAAGGACAAAGCATTTTTCTGAGTTGAACCTAGATCTGAGGGAAGAGGAGGTCTTGTCTGGATAGGAGTGAGGTGGGCACAGGGAGAGGACATTCCAAGGACAGGGTACACTAGACAAAGGCCTGAGGGATAGGGAGCTCAGGTCTTTCTGGAAAGTAAAAAATAATCATCCTTGTTTCCGGAATGCAGAACCTTCTAGATACCAAGGTCTAGAAGCTATGTTTGTAGAACGAAAGTAGATTATATTTTCTGTATTTGGTTTAGGAGACAGAAGTTTTAAGAAACCCTCCTTCATGTGTCTGATGCCAGGGTCGTAGTTCCTGCCTCCGTAAAGTCACTGTCAATCACTGTCGTAGTCACCCATTCTAGACAGAGAATGAAGACGAAGACAGCTGAGTGGAGCTGAGATCACATGGCAAGCTCACCATGAAAACAGTTGATGAAAGGAATGTCTCGGAAAATTCTTCCTAAGGAATTATATCCATGGGAAAAAATCAAGTAACAAATGGAGGGTACATGTTGACATGGAATTCTAATAGAGAGCTATGAAAGCTACAACTTCATGAGCATCCCTTAGGCGTTCTACACATATGTTGTATGTAATCCTTATAAGAAGTTTACAGTACCAGTGTCTTATCCCCTCTTACAGATGAGGGGACTGAGAGGTCCCCTAACTTGCCCAAGACTCACATCTATAAATAGCAACACTGGTGTTATAAACACGGCCAGTGTCGCTCCAGAGTTTTTGCACATCCCACTGTCTCACTCTCTGATGAGAAATTGGCCCTCTTAAAGCAAAGTTCATTGCTAATATGTGCATGATCCAAGAAGGGTCGGGGTTGTGGATTAAAGATCTAAGATATATAGAAATGTGTCAAATACATGTTATTTTAGATTCTTCTTTCAATGGAATTTTAAAAATTTGTCTAAGACTTATTGTATTAAGGAGATGTTCCTTATAAAAATTAAATGTACTTTTGTATGATGTTCTTTTGGGCCAGATTCAGTTAAATGTAGAAAAAGGGGAGAACAAGACAATATATCCACTGACTTTTAGTCTCAGGGAATGAATGTCCCTTAAAAGCTTGTTGTATGTAGCCTCGACCACCTGTTTAGTGAGAATATTTTTGAATTGGTGAAGTTCAACTCAATTTTATAGCTTATACTATATTCCAAGTTATTATGTAATTGTTATACAGACATTTTGGAATTTAACACCTGCACTGTAGAAGACCCAGAGACAGGCTTTATAATCCCCATTTACAAGTGGAGAATCTGAGACTTACCAAGATTACACAACTTTTTTACTATTTTACTTAAGTAGTAACTGGATTTGCCAAGATCTGAAAAACATTTTATTTTGAAAGCTGTGTTTAGAATCCATTATGAATGTGGTTAGTGCCTACCAGGGAATATACTAAAGGTTTTGCATCAAATGTCTCAGTAAATCCAACACTATTAGGGTTTATAATGAGAATTGTGATGATGACGATGGTGATGAAGAGGAGGAGCATGACTAGGATAATATTCATTTTATAGGTGAGGAACTTGGGTAAACATCTCCACCCACCACGTCCTGCACACTGAACTTAACAAGCTGAAGGTTTGAAGAATCACTTTGAGACTCTAGAAGTCCCAGAATATTCCCTCAGGAAATTGGAAACTTACCACTCTTCAGCATGGGCATATTTTCTTTCTCCACTCTGGTGACCACCCAAAGAGTGAAAGAGAATGTTATATTCATATTTGTAGTTTAAAGGGCAGCTCCAAGTGACAGGGCTATGAGACCTGTTTGTCATTCGTCTGTGGCAATTAGCCTAATGGGCTCCATTCTAAGAAGAACTATTGCTTTGGCATCTCTTTTATTTCATTACTCAAGCCTTTTTTTCCAGCTGTGATCATATGCTGACTGGGATATGCATAAATGAAAATCAGAGAGTTCTAAATACCATAATAGATGTATTGGTTTGGAATCCAATGCCTTGGAGACGTCATGGGAAATTACTTCTTGTTTAGAAATACTTTAATGACCTTGGCCCTGAAATGCTCTTAGGTGGCCAATTCAGTTAAGAGCTGATGACACTGAGAGAAAAAATCAGTTGGTTTTGAGCATGAAAAAGGAGAAAATGCAAATTTATAAATAGAATCTAAAGTGTTTAGAGTAATACACAACATGTATTTTAGGTGACACCGAAGAACTCCTGTGTTAATCAACTTTATGTTATTTTTCATTTGATCCATTGAGACTGTATTTATCTCCTCCTCTTTCCTATTGTCTCTACAGCATGCATATGGCATAAGCTCGCTCTTCCATATGTCTGTCTATAGCAGAAAGCACTGTGGATAATACATTTGCTCCCCCTCAATTAGTTCACTGCTTTCATTTTGCTGCTAATGATTTAAAGAAAGATATACTATAAAAATGATTAAATTGATATGCATATATAGGTAAGGTGATTATATAGAAATAGAATGATATAGACATGTATACAGTAAATATTAAATGTAAATAGGAACAGAAGAATTATCACTAGAAAAATATTTTTGATTTATTTTAGCAAAGAAAATGAAAGGGTTGAATTTTTCTTGGTATGCCACTGCTAAAGAGTCAAAAAGATGTGTTTGAATTTCACAAATTATCTGAAGGCCACAAATCAGTTACTGTGTACACAGAAAGCTAGTTCAACCAAGACATGTGAGAACAATAAACTTATATTGCAATTTATATAAAAATGTATTTATGCTTGGATTTAAGGATGAATAAATGAATAAATTAGGAATATATTAATTTTCTTAACTCAGTTAACATATTAGAACATCTATTCTCAATAAGAAATGTATACCCTCAAGGATTCATCAATGAATTATGTCCTATAAAGAACTCGAATATTTCCTGCCCTGGCTTTCTTTCCCTGTTGGAAATCACTGCTATTACTTTTGGGATCATGCCACAGTACTGGTCATGTTCAGAGAGCCATACTTGGAGGAGTCAGGGATTCAGTTTGAAAACTAAATTACATTTGAAAGAAGGACATAATATTAGCATCTTCCATAGGTCTTTTGGGATTTTGTTGAAGAAAGTATTTTGAAATTGAAATGTAATGATATTTATAAGGAGTAGTAAAGATTCCTGCAGCATCTCACTCCCCTAGAGACCAGATTAGCTCAGCCAATTACCATTCTAAAGGATAGGTCTCCGTTTTAGGGTAGACAAAGATGTTATGAAACTCAGTGGGGAAAAGGAAAGTTAATTTTATATGGACTTATGTTTAGTATATATGGGTATTCTGTTCCTCTCATGGTTATTTTTGAATGTTTCAATCTTCAAAATTATAATGCAACAACTACTGGTCACAAAACATTATTCAAGAATAAAAAGATTACCTAAAATTTTTCTTTCTTAATATTTGTCTTACTTTTTACAATAATTTTCTATGTGTGTATATTAATAAAGAGATGGACTATATGTATATTTATGAGTATTATACACATAGCCATACATAAATTTTTTCAAAATGATATACTATAGAACTTGTTTTATTATTTGCTTCGTTTATTTACTGAATAAATGACAGAGCTGTCTCTTTATATCTGTGCATATAAAAATACCTTATTCTTTATAATTTCAAAATGAATAATATTTCATAACATTAACATACAGTGGAGGGAGGGAGTAGAGTTCTAAAGTGTGCTAACTTGAGTGCCTATTCAATTGTTGATTAGTTTTCTTAAAACTAAGCTTTTTACATTAAAATCCAAGCTCAATCACTTGTGGCTTGGTTTCCCTGTCTGTATGGCAGCAATAGCCATACATCTACATTATAGTATTGCTTTCAGGATTAAATGTATGATTTATTCATTCAATTTATTCAACAAATATTTCTGAAGCCTCTACTATGTGCCAGACATATACGAGCACTTTTAGTTTTTTACTGAACAAAGCTGACAAAGATTTTTTCCTTTCATGGAGCTTACATTCTAACAAGGTATACAGAAATTATTTTTTATACAGAAACTAAAAAGAAATAAATATATAAATTATACAATATGTTACCATACAAGTGTCAGGCACAATAGAAAAAAAAAATAGAGCAGAGTAGGAGGCATTAGCACTCTCTGTGGTGGGAGAACTTTCAATTTAAATAGGTGCTTAGGATTGGCATCCTAGGGAAGGTGATATGAGTAAGGACGTGAAGGTAAGGACTTATGAGGATATCAAGGGGAAACATGCACGAGATAGATGGTACAGGCAATTTAAAGTCTTAAGAAAGGATTACGCATAAACTGCCCAAGGTAGAACAAGGAGGGCAGCTGGCCAGAACACAGTGAGTGAGGAAGAAAGTAGAAGACTAGGTTACAGAAATCAGGATGGGGAGGACCAATAATGTAAGTTGTTGTACAATACTACACAGCTTGGGAACTACTACAGGACTCAGACTAGAGGTGTAATATCATAAGATTACATTAAAAAGAATCCTTTGTCTGCTATGTAGACTGTAGCTTGTAGGTAGGGAACAAGCATAGAAACATACAACAAATTACAAAGCTACATCTGTAATCTAGATGAGAACTGATGGTGGCTCAGGCTAGAATATTTGCAGTCAAAGTCGTTGGAAGTCATTGGATTTGGATATAATATGAAGGTCAAGAAAATAGGATTTGCTGGTGAATTGGATATGGAGTACGGGGAGGAAAGAGGATTTAAGGATGACTCCAAGTATCTTTACCTTAGTAGCCAGAAGGATGGAATTGTCATCAGCTGGAAATGGGGAAACTCCAGGAGAAGCAGGTTTAACAGAGAAAACTTGGAGTTAATTTATGTTGTGTTAAGTTTGCAAAGTCTACCTAACACCCAAGTGGAGATATATAGAAGCTCATTGTCAAATAACATAATTCACACTTAGAAATGGTTCTCACAGACACTATGATATAAGCTAATTTTGATGGATTACACAACAGTTTCCTAAAGGAGATGATTATGATGCCTCTTGTACACTGAGTACTAGGTCAGTTGATATCAAATTCATTGCTACCTTTCCAGTCTCCAACTGTAGGTGCATGACTTAAACAATGATGGTCAGGTTACTGAGTGCTGCCAAATGTAATGAGTACCCACACAAATGCCATAAACTGCTTTATTAAATTTAATTCAATCAAATCCATTAGATTTCTATTATGTCAAAGTGCTAGCTAGGTCTAGTTCACCAGAAAAATAGAAAATAGAAAAAAATCATGCTTGCCAATCACTCAGACTCTGGGAGAGACTTTGTGCTCTAATAGAATTCACATAGATTAAGAAAAAGAATCAGCTCAAGCCAGTAACAACAAAGACCTCTCTTTGAGCTCAATGACCTTAGTGTGAAAAACCTGTAACACTAAATTGCCTGTGAAAATGTACCCAAGAAAGGAAAGGCAATTCTGGCATTGCTACCCCTCTGAAGAGACTTTTATCCACACTATTTCATTTAAGGTGGCCAGAGACTTTTGTGTTGCTAAGTCAAATGGTTACACCTTTTTCTTCACCTATCCTGACTTAACAGCATCATTTGGCACAGTTGGTACTTTTATGCTTGAAATATTTTCCTTATTTAGCATCTGTAACATCACTGTCTCTTGGTTGCTGTTTCTCTTCAGTGTCTTTTACTGATTCTCCAGTCTCACCTCCACTGTGGCCAAATGGCTCTGCCCTCATTTTCCCCAAAGGCAGTCACATTCTTCTAAATTTCTCCTCCCAAAGCCCTTGACACTTATTTCTGCCTTCCATCATAGATACAATTCATAAGTCCTTTTAGCTCTGACTTGAAAATACATTCAGAATTCAGCCTCTTCCAATTATGCAAGATGAATAAATCCTAATTCTCTACTTTACAGCGTAGTGCCCACAGTTAATAATACTGTGTTGTGTACTTCAAATTCTGCCAAGAGGGTAAATCTTAAGTATTCTTATCACAATAATAATAAATAAAGAAGGCAGGAGAAAACTTGGAGATGATGGATATGTTTATGGCATAGACTATGGTAATGATTTCACAGGTGTATTACCTCCAAACTCATCAAGTGGCATAAAGTAAATTGTACAGCTGTTTGTATGCCAGTCATATCTCAATAAAGTGTTTGTTTTTTTAAAACAAGAACCCAGCTCCTTCCAATATTTCCACGCCTACCATGATCCAAGCAACGACCAGCTTTTGCTTAGGTTTGTCTAGCAGATTTCTAAAGGGATTTCATGCTGGCACACTTACCCTCCTTGCCAAGTCTGTTCTTAACATAGCACCAAAACACTTGTTTAAAAATGTAAATCAGTTGACTTCATTCCTTTGTTCAAAATCTGTCAGCAGTTTCTCATTTAATTCATGAAAAGTCCTATATAAATTTCTCTGGCTACCCATCTGATATTATCTCTTACTGCTCCCAGCCCTGTTCATTTGGTTTCACCCACACTGGCTTATTACTATTTCTGAAATACCCTGAACTATCTCCATGTCTTAAATGTCTCAGAACATTTGTATTATACTTGACATTGTCTCTACTTGGAATGATCTTTTTCCCAACGATATTATGTGGTTCACCTCCCTCTTCCTCTTATTATCTGCTCATATGTTTTCTTCTCAGTGATTCCTTCTTAAAGACCCACCATAAAGTGGCAACTACCTCCCAGCCCTGCAGCACCTATTTTCTTTACGCTACTTTTCTCAGTACTGATTATATCCTCAAGAAATATCATGTATGTGTACATTAAGTATCTTGTCATTATCTTTCCACTAGAATGTAATTTCCATTAATGCAAGGATACTGTTCCCAACAAATAATTGTTAAAATAATGAATGAAATTTTTGAAATAGTACTTGTGTTTTAATTACACAACAGAATATATGTCTCTCCTAATTTTCTATTTAGAGAAATGTTTCTAAATCTATTATTAGATTGAATACCTAGGTGGCCAGGTAAGTTATACGACTTTTGCCTTCTCTGGCTAACCCCATAAAATGCAACGCAGTGTCATGTCTATTTGAGGTTCTTTGAAGTCTTCATATTTTCTTGATTAATGAGTATTTGAGAATTATATTTTTGTGTGAAAAGTCTGGTAGTGTTTTGGAGTACTAAAACCAGCAGAGACATGAACATCTAAAGGTCATATGAAGTATCTGTCATTTCATCACCTGTATCTTTTCTATCATTATTATAATTTTTGTAGTCATAGCTAACATTTACTGAGAATTTACTACAAACTGTACACTGTTCTCTTTGCTCTACATGTACTAACTTGTTTAATCCTCCCAAAAACTCCATGTGGTAGGTATCACCTACTTATTTCATTGATTACTTTTGCTATTTTACAACTGATTCCACTGAGATAATTTGGATTGGGCTTTTTGTAACATAAACATCCAGCTTGAAAGTGATTGGTGTTTAACAGGAATTCACATAATAAGCACTAGCCTACACCACAAATCTACAGCTATTAAAAGAGAGCATGCTGTGGTGCATGGGGAATGGTCAACTCACACTTTGGCACATTCTCAGCAGCCTGGGCTAATCCAATCCAAGCCAAAGATCCCTAAGTGTTAATACACTATCAAATTCTGAATGTTGGCTTACCAACTATCTGTTTAGCCAGACCCATTGGGAAACAATCTAATTATTTCAGTCTTCCAAACACTGAATAGTCTTGCCTAATCACCCATTTTATCACTCATTGGCTATTGGCCTGTAAATCAGGAGATTTGGGGACCAGGTGTCACCATATAAAATATGCCTCCATTTCATTTGCCTTTTCACCTGCTACCATGCTTCACAAAACACACAGGTGGCAGGTCAATAAGCCCTACCAGAATGGTTAACAGTCAGCAACATCAAACAAATAGCAAGCAACATCTAAGCTATAATTGCAAGAGGTGTTCACTGTGAAAGAAGAGATGAATCATCAGCATTCCACAGCTCAAACAGGGCTGAAGCTTCTCCCAAATTGAAAGCAGCCCATATAATACACAAGGCTAAGTCTCTCTTGCAAGAGGAAATAATAACTCACCTTGCTTAGTTTGTGAAAGAACAGAAATGAGAGTCATCCATCTGATGATAATTTCAGTGGCTGGCATCATTCTTCTACAGTCTCTTTTAAGAAATTAGTAATTGCCACAAGGGCAAAAGCAAATGGACACAGTAAGAAAATCAACAGGAAAAAAATTGCCTATAAGACATTAGCCACAACTATCCATAGAATTCTGACATTTTATTGAATACATCATTTTTGATTAAAAAAAGTGGGGTTTACCAAATGTAAGGGTCTAAAGTTACTTTTAATTTTATTTGGCACAAAGGCTAGTATCTTTTGGGGTCTGTGTAAACAATAATTGTATAAAATAATTTAAAAATGCTTTGAAGTTTTCTCTTCAATTGCAAATTTCAAGTTCTTTAAAAGGACAAATGCCAAACATATCGATTTTATTGATTTATTCATGAAATCTGTTCACTTTCTGATTAGTAATTTGACTTCATAGATGCATGTATGTGTGATCTGATGATTTTTGCATCTTGATGCCTTGCATGCTATTGAAACTAGAGATGGACTATAATCCTATGACAAAAAGCTACATTTGGTCACAACCAGCAGCTGACTGCCTGTGAAAGAAAGGTTGTGAAAGTGTCTCATATAATACCACTTTGACCATAAGCAAAGTTAAGTGATGTGGCCTCATATCATGTGTGCAGGCAAGAAGCCACGTGAGTGATATCATATTTGCATCATTATCACCAAACTGGGCTCAGAGACTTAGCCTTGCATGTTGGAAACCTGGCTTTGTTATCTTTCAGGGATATGCCATCTTAACAAAATTCATAAAATAGAAGAATTAGAAATTCTAATTTATAAAGTTAGAGGAGGAATTAAAATGTTAAATCAACTGGACATTTTCATCAGCCTGTTCAGCATATTTCCTCTTTGCAAGAAAAACATGTGAATCCAGATCATCAAAACTTTTATTAATGGACTCAGAATCCACACCGGAAGAGTTACTTTTATGTTTCAAACATCAGAATGTTAAGCTCTAATAACCTGATGCAGCTTTCTCAACAAACAGACCTTATTAATAGGCAGCTTGCTAGTCACATAGCCCAACAGCATAATCAATCAGGTTAGCACTGTTACCTTCAATAGTTGGAGTTGTCCTTTCCTATTTTACCTAGACTGACTGTTACCTTCTGTTTACATAATCTTTCTCCTTCCAAGATGAATATATTACATACTCTTTCTCCTACCAAGATGAAAAAAACTACTGATCAAATTACCATGCCATTTACTCCTTCCACACTTAGGTTCTCCTGAGTCACGTTGGTTGGAGTTCTAGGATTCTGGAGTGATTTTGTTCTGTAACTATTTGGTTGTACAGTTACTGAACATTCTTCCAGGGTCTTTTCTTTCAAGAAGTATTTACTAGGCATTTATTATGTGAAAATAACTATGTTAGTCCCTAGGGGTATAATGTTACCCCTAGGCAAATAGAAGCAGTCCTTGCCTTCATAAGCTGAAAAGACCAAAAGAGAAAATAAAAATTAGGTACATTATTAAAATAATGTATGTTGAATATATGATTAGAAAGATATCTGGTACTATTGGGACTTCAGGAGAGTTCTCTCATATGAAATTATGTGTTACATCAACATTGAGAGATAAGAATACATTCTTATTTTTCTATTACTGATGGTCTGCTAACTTATCATACATGGACTATTTCGGTTTGGTTGTCTAAACTAAAAAAACATTTATCTTATCTGTAAATTTATTTATGTTACCTCATAAGGTAACCATTGGGTGGAACAAAATTAATAGTCATTTCTGACCTTCCATATAATAAAAATAGAAGAAAAAATAAATAAACCACTGATATAGCTACTATGTAAATGGCCTCTCAAAAAACCATTATTAATGGTGCTCAATTATTTAAAATGGGTGTTGTTACACAGGAAAAGATATTATTTGTCCAAATTCCTGTACACAAGAATATTTACTCAGCTCCTTCTCTCCATTCAAGCCATCATCATTTCACCTCCTGATGGATACCTAACAGGGCTTCCTAATAATGAGTGTCATTATCTAAACTCTATTTCTGCTTTTGAAGAGGGTAGATTTGGGGAATCTCCTAAAAGTTTCATCATCCAGATTCTATGAATTTAAGCCCAAGTCTTTAAAATTTTAATAATCAGAAGTTTCAAGGAAATATTCAAGTATAAATAAACAACCTACAGAATGGAAGAAAATATTTACAAACTATGTATCTGACAAAGGACTAATATCCAGAATCTACAAGGAACTCAAACAAATCATCAAGGAAAAAACAAATGACCCCATCAAAAAGTGGTCAAAAGATAAGAACAGATTTTTTTTCAAAAGAAGATACACAACTGGCTAACATATGAAAAAATGCTCTACATCACTAATCATCATGGAAATGCAAATTAAAACCACAATGAGATAACACCTTACCCCTGTCAGAATGGCCATTTTTAAAAAGTCAAAAACCAGTAGATTTTGCCACAGATGCAGTGAAAATGGTACACTTATATACTGTTGGTGGGAATGTAAATTAGTACAACCTCAATGGAAAACAGTATGGAGATTTCTCAAAGAACTAAAAGTAGACCTACCATTCCATCCAGAAATCCCACTACCTTGTATCTACCCAAATGAAAAAGAAGTTATATCAAAAGACACCAGTACCCAAATATTTCTCACAGCACAATTCATAATTGCAAAGATATGGAATCAACCTAAGTTCCCATTAATGGATCAACTGATTAATGGATAAAGAAAATGTGGTATATATGTATGTGTGTATATTTTTGTGTGTACCTAGGTATGTGTATATGTGTGTGTACATATACACACATACATACACAAACACACACACATACCATGAAGTACTACTCAGCCATAACAAGAAATGAAATAATGTCTTTTGCATCAACTTGGATGGAAGTGGAGACCATTATCCTAAGTGAAGTATCTCAGGAACAGAAAAACAAATACCACATGTTCTCACTTATAAGTGGGAGCTAGATGATCGGAATATATGGTCACACAAAGTGGAATAATGGACATTGGAAACTAAGAAGGGGGGAGGGTGGGAGAGGGTGAGGGATGAAAAACTACCTGCTGGGTACAATGTACACTACTCGAGCAACGGGTACACTAAAAGCCTGATTTCACCACTATACAACACATCCACGTAACAAAAACACTTGTACCCCTTAAACTTATTGAAATTTTTAAAAAGTTTTCATTGCATTGTATTAACATTGAAAAGCATTTAAGCCATAAAAATTCAGTTACAGATGGTATTAGTGCTATTTCACAAAGGAGTACCAAAGGAATATAGGGCATATCTAGGGTAAATTTACAGGCTTATTCAATCCCAGCAGCTCCCTCATGATGCAGGCCTGAATTGCCAGTTGCTCTTACTCTTAGTCATGCATCACTCGTGGTTGTTTAACCCCTGTGCAAGTTACACACACTTCCAGGAATGTTAACATTCACAAACTGGCTATTTTCTAATTTTATTGCATCACAATTGTCCGTCAACATGAAAATATGCATATGGTTGCCCAAATGAGAATTAGAGAGCAAGAATATGAATTGACATTTAAAAATTTTTCAATACAATTCAATACCTTAAGTCACATAATGTTTTTTCTATAAGTCAGTCTAACCTATACAACTTTTAAACTATTACAGAATTCCAGATTCCTTCCACAATCTTCTTCTTGGCTTTTAATGCTGTTTATTTTCTGGCCACACTCTTCCTATTTCTCACTCTTAGCACATCATAGCTTCTTAGTGGGTTTATACACTTGATATTCATGAAGATGTATTGGGAGGTCTTTGTATATTTGCTTGAGCTCCAAATTCTCTTTCAAATCTTATTTCTTTCTGTGGTATATAAACTGATCATATTACACCTTAAGCCTTTCCAAATTTCACTAACATTTTCTAATTTGATGAGAAAATTTTGACCCAGCTGGGGCTTTTCTTAAAATACCTTAACTAATTATTGTTTCTTAATGTCATAGAGTGTACATGAAAGTCATGTTCCCTTCTATTATCTTAGCCCCATAAAATTTGACTCTTTTCTGATTTATTTAAAAAAAAATCTGAACTTTGGTTTAAAAGCTCACTCTTTTAGACCTCTTATTTGATTTTCATCTCCATTAATAATTTTTGGTTTTGTTCTTAATTGTGAGTGTATTTATTTGGTTGGGTTGGAGCATTTTTCACAATGATACCAGTTTTTCCTTTTCTTTGTTTTTATACTGTATTTACTTTGTAAGATTTGTGACAAAAATGCTTATAGTCACTGATAAATGATGTGACTTCAAACGCCACAAAAAAAATGAAAATAAGTTTGTGTCTCATTCCATGGAACATTGAAGTCATTCAATGTATATAAATGTATATTATATACATATTGTGTATATGTATATGTGTAATGTGTGCATACACATAAATGAATTATTTCAACATTCATACTTGTGTATAAAGGCATGCTGTATACATGTGTGTCATATGTATAATATGTATCATACATATACACACCACACACAATTATATATATATCCATTTAAGTTATAAGAAACTCTAGTGCAGACATTTTTGCTTTATGATATTCTTTAGGACAAATTTAAGCAAGAGTTTCTTCATTACTCCAGACAACATCTTCTTCTCTGAGTTCTCACAGTCTCCCTTATTTCATCTTCAAATTTGTCCATGCATGTATCTTATTTCTCTAACTTGCTAATAGACTTTTTTAGGTGAGGAACCTACAAATTTAGTTTTGAATTCCTTCTTGGTATGCAGTATACCATAAACATTTAATAAAAATATTGCGAGTTAGTACATTTTACTCCATAGATATAATAAGTAGTTTTTAAAAATAAAAAGCAGAACAAATATATAAAGGAAGAAATTAGACACACTTAAGTCTTCATATTAAGAAAAATAGTGCCTTTTTTTCTTTAAAGGTTGAAGCAGTTTTGTCATAATTGATGAATGTTTTATTTACATTTTAATATTCTGTCTCGCACATTCGTATAGACCTGACTTGAGCTCAGCGAAATAATTAGGATGTAGACAAGTGAATAAAACATTTGTTAAATTTACTAAAGTGATATTAACATTTCCTGCTAGAGGCCATCAAGAGTTAAGAGGAAGCGGTGGTAACACCAAGAATGAGTTGCCATGAAGGCACAACAGACACAGATCATGTGGGATTGGAAGATCTTTGCCAAAGGAAAAACATGTGTGAGCAATCACAGAGCAATAGTGAAAATAGTAGAAAGCAGAATCTACTTTCATTTTTTCTTGGCTCTACCATCACCTCAAAGCAAGAAATCAACTGTGCATGAATTTGCTGGAAGCTCAACTGGTGATTAAGACCCTTGTGTTCATGTGACACATAACTTTCTTAAAATTACTTCAAATTATGAAAATAGAACATAATGTAAGTTCTGCAAAAAGTTAAAATATAATATCTAAGTTCTGATTTGGTGACAATTTTGAACACTTTTGTCCTTCCCACTCTCTCCAAAGTAACCATTTTATTAGTTTGCTTTATATCCTTCCAGAACTTTATACTACATATACACTATATAAGTACATATATTATATGTAAGAATAAATAGAAAGATGCAATACATTATATCATTATACATTAATATCTATATACAGTATTATATCTTTATATTTATTCCTATGAATACATATATATTATATATCTCATATGCATACATATATAGGAAGGTATAGAGATAAATATATATGTCCGAGATATGAAGTTTTAGCTTACATGTTAGCATTCATTTATTTTTTGACCATTTGACCCTTGTTTATCTTAATAGCTTTCTTTCTTTCTCCATGGTAGAGTTTTGGTAAGGACTGTTTAATTAATAGTTTCAATGAAAATTTGGTTAAAAAATATTGGATTTTTGGATGGTCCTGCAGTCAGTTAAGCCAGAAAAAAGCCAATTATTTTTCTGTCCCCAGAGATAATTTTAATACCCTCCATTCCATATTGTACATCCTGGGTATGACCAGAGTCTCTTGCATCTACTTGGTTTGCAGACATATACAAAAGAATAGCAGATGCAATGAAAGCTACACCTTACCACACCCTTGGTGCAAGGGCTACATTGAGGCTGTTATGAAGTTTAGAACTTTATTTTCAGAAATGTAAAAATTCATCTAATAAAGGAGATTCAGTCTTTTTTTTTCTTTTATTGTTCCATTTAAACTGAGAAGTAATCTTAAAAGTTCATTGGCTAGCCTCTGCTCATGGTATCTGATGAGCTGAATTTTTCAATTTAAATTACAAATATCACAATAAGGAAATAACACATTCAAACAATAGTTTGTAAATTCTTTAACATGAATATATAAAAAGTCATTTTTGCAAATAATTTAATGATATATATATTGCTATATAGGGTATCTAGTAATATAGAAAAGTTACCAAACTTCTGTGATCCATTACCAGCTATTTTATCTGCTAATAGCGTAAGTTTTAAAATAATTAAGATAAAGCAGTAATATACAGTTGATCATTGAACAACACGGATTTGAACTGTGCTGTTCCAGTTTTACATGAATTTTCTTCTGCCTCTGCTACCCCTGAGACAGCAAAAACAATTCCTTCTCTTTTTCCTTCTCCTCATCCTACTCCATGTGAAGATGATGAGGATGAAGACCTTTATGATGATCCACTTCCACTTAATGAATGGTAAATATATTTTCTCTTCCTCATGATTTTCTTAATAACTCCCTTTATGTAGCTTACCTTATTGTAAGAATACAATATTTTATATATCTTATATGTATATATATAAAACATACAAATTATGTGTTAATCAACTATTTATGTCACCAAGAAGGCTTCCAGTCAACAGTAGGCTGTTAGTAGTTAAGTTTTGGGGGACTTAAAGGTATATGTGGGATACAACCAAAAACATATGTACCCCCATGATATTTTGAAATTTAAAAAAAACCCAAAAAACAAAAACAAAACAAAACAAAACAAAAGGTATTTGTGGATTTTCGACTGTGCAGAGGATCAATGCCCCTAAACCGTGCATTGTTTAAGCATCAACTTTATTTACTAAACTATTTTATATTAAAAGATTCTAGAAAATAAAGCTTATCATATGGACTCCTCAGTGACTTAATTTGAACTAACCAAATTTATCAGCTTCACTTATTTGACTTCACTTCAGCCACTCACTTGGCTTTATGCATGTGACCTCAATCTTTCTGCTTTATGACTATTCTGTGCATTTAAAAAATAATATTATAAATTATATTTGCCATGTTATCTCTGCAAGCATTTACAACATGTGTAAAATAACAAAGTTATTAAATTCAAACATTAAATAATTCAATCAACCCACTCCCCAAAATGAAACAATAACTACTCTTTGATATTCTTTTCAAAATATGTCCTGGAATAATTTTTTTAAAAATATGAAAATCACAAATTTTAGTAAAGCATAATTCATTTAAGATATTTCATAAACTTGCAATTTAGAGGAATCTATGGGGTCTGCATTTTATCACCTTTTCAAGTGTGACTAGCTTTGACTTTCATCAGTATAACATTTCAGTACTGGTAATAAAAGAAATGACTCATTATTCTAAAGACAGTATGCTATTCATTAATAAGTTCACTAGACATTTTGAAATAGGTTAAAGTAATAAGTGGGATGCTCATTATTGCTTAATCATCCTAATTATTTGAATATTCTTTTGGAGCAGCTGTATCAATGTACTTATTGTAAACCTCCATTTACTTCTCTCATCATTCTATTTCCCTGTGCTTATGTGAAAGTTCTTATTAAAACCAATTTGTTTTATGCACTGACAATCATGTTGAAAAGTCAGCAGGAAATATAAATCATCCAATTATTCCTATTGAGGAAACAGCATGAAAGTGTTGATAGATGTAGAATGATGATTTGTGCAGCTTTGCATCACTGTGCAATTGGAGAGGCTTTGATGACTTGATTCAGATTTTAATCTGCTGTTCTCCCTTTTGTTCTGAAGGAGATTATTTATTCCTACGCACTCCAGAATGTACAGGATGATGGGTAGAAAATACAGGAGGAAAAATGATGATAAATTATGGTGTGGGCCTTCTAGTGGAAAAGCATCTGTTGTTGAAGCGGATGAGGTTTATCAATCTGGAGTAATTATCAATGTCTTTTTAAAATCAATGTCAACTAAATCACTTTTTGTGTCAGAATTTTCCCTAATCGGATTTATTAGAGATGCTAGAGTACACAAAATAATGATCATCTCCTTAATTGAAACAGCCGGAAACCAAAAAACCATACCTCTCCACCCTCTGACATAGACATCAGGGGAAAAACTGCTCATTAAAAATCTGGGGAAGTGGATAAAAATTGGTGTCGTTCTCTGAAAAGTTAAAAACTCAATGTGCTACACTACTTAGAGACTTTTACTAAAGCACTGTTGAAGACAGCGCAGCTGTTGCTTTGAAATGCAACATTATTTTCTGTGTTGTCTTAATGTTAGTCTTTGATAATGAATAAAGAAAACAGCCAATTTAAAACTCAGGGATGTCCTTCGAGAACAGAAAAAGTTGAGTGGCACACTGAGAGCAAATCAGAGGAAAGTAAATGTCACTGTAACACTCCAGATGGTTTAGAGCACTTTCTCAATAGATCTGTACTATTCCCACTGGGAACAGGGGCTAAGCGCCCCCCCACCCACACAAACAAAAATTCCACCAAGGGAGCTGAGCACACATTTGCTTTTTGAAAAACTATACTCCATGTTCTAGTTTTATTCAGAGCTCTTGAATATAGAAGAAGAAGAAAGATTTCATTCATTGACTAAATTCCGTCCTGAGAAAAACAAAGCCAAACTCTTATATAGGTCTTACTTGTATGTTGGCACATAGACTCAGGCTACACATTGATTCAGATAAGAGGGCCTCACTCTGCCCTTATTCTAGCCATGCTTCTGCTTACCACACAATTTGCAAGCTATGGAACCAAGAGGCCTTGCTCACTCACTCAGACCCTTTCCTATCCTAGATACCCAGGACCTTGCGTGTGCTGTCTTCATAGCCTTAAGCCACCTTCCATTAATCCAACGGGCATGATCCCCAGCTGAAATCTCTCAAGGAAACATCATGAAGATGGTGGCACATGCTTCCAAGAGTGGCCAAGGGACAGTTGTTTCTCTGAGGTTGTGGCCAAAGCTCAGACACTTGGGCCGGCGAGTGTAAGTGTAGAAATTGGGAGTAATAAGAGGAGGGTGGTAGAATCTTGAGCTAGGGGATAGGGCCAGCTTTCCTTGCATCAACATTTCTGAGTGGAGATCTGTCTAAACCTGTGCCTTGTTTTAAGATTGCTGTTGACATATAAGTGGCAGGGTAAGAAGATAAAACATAATTTTAATAGCTTCTTGTCTTGATTTATAACTTCAAAGAATTTAGACTTATCGTATGTGGACCCTCTCTTATTGTTTATGCTCACAAATGTTAACATTGGACCTATTCTCTACTGTATGTCTCCCCACCTCCATTTCAAAGACAATATTATCCACTGCTAATAGGTTGAAATTTTACTTTAAAACATAAAAGTTTTTTTATTAATTAAGTTGAATCTTTAGTTTTAAACACAAATTTTTTTTTTTAATTTATCTTCTACTCTGTAGCCTTAACATTTATGAAGGTGGATTCTGTCATCAAACTTTTCAGTTGAATCCACCACTTTGCCCTCTCTTGGCACTTAATTTTTTTCTCTCTTATGTATCATTGTCTCATACACAGGTTCTCCTTTCTCCATCAACTAAGGAATCAGTAGGTCTTGAAGACTTGCCCAGTTCTGTGCCCAGTTCTGGTCTTCTTTATTGTAGTTCTCGCTCAAAATAAAAGAAGAAGGATAGGAAAAAAGAGGCGGAGAATAGGAGGAGGAGAAAAAGAAAGAAGAAGAGGAAGAGGAGGGAAAAAAAGAAGTAGTTATCTCTATAATGATGTGAACAACCACCTCTGTCTACTCCTAGCCCAAACCACCAATATAAGATATTATGTTAATAACAACCATACATCAGATCCCAGTGACATCTCCCCTTGGATAATGTACTACTGTTCTTCAAACATATTTATTTATTTGTTGAGTGCTTAATACAATCAAGACTCTGGACTGTATCCTTTAGAGGAGATGAGTTAAAAATAATATGTAAGATTTAAAAATTTACAGCAATATTGATTTCATTCACTTTTCTATTTCGTGACAGCTCTCATCATTCACTTGCCTACTATTGTTTTACATCCTCAATATATGACTCTTCATCTCCTTTTACATCTATATACAAAGGCTAAAGTCTATTTCGTCTTCCTTTCTTGCAGTTATTTTAGACATCATTGCCTTTTTCTTCCTCTTTATCCAAAATACTTTCTCAACATCATGATCATTGAAATTGCATCCTATCTTTTCCCTTTTTATATGTAAACAATATGCTTATTAACATTTTCTAAAATGTCATTTTTAAATATCCTGAAACAAACAGATGTTTGTTATCACTTGCTGCCAATTCATGCCTGACCTCAGTTGTTCTCAGCTAAAGACAGACATGATCACAATAGGCAGACTCGTTAGTCAAGTTAAGCGTCTTCAATGGCTTAACTACTTTTGTATTTGTATTTTTTTTCTGCCAAACAGTCCATACTTAATTATACTTTCTGTCTAAATGCTCTCTTCTTTTAGCTAAATCCATTTTTTTTGGTCTATCTTTATCTTATTAACTTTCCTATCATCAGGGGATAGATCAAACTTGGAATCTTCCTACCTGGAAGACTGTAGAGATCTTGTTTAGGCTTTACAACCTGGTTCAATTCCTGAGCCATCATGTAATCACCATGCTTGCCTGGTCCCTGGTATACTGTTGGCTTCTTCTGAATACCTGGAATTCTGGATAATGTAATTTCCTGATGTTCTAATTTTTTGTACACATTACTTTACTGCCTAAAATACAAATCACTTGGCTATATTTATGATATTCTTTGTCACAGTTTGGGTCCTCCAGAAACAGAAGATGTCTAATGTGTAAGTTGTTTATTAGAGATCAACACCTATAAAAGGCAGGAAAGGAAAACAAGATTAGTGACAGGAAGAAATAAAAATTCTATGTATCCCCAATCAACCCAATGGGAAGCTCTAGTATTGCCCAACAGAGATGTCTTGCAGCAAAACTAAATAGCTAAACCTCTGTACCTTTGCTTCACTGTATCATCTGATATGGATTGCTTTGAGATATATTACCTACACTAATACAAATGGTGTGATACTTGAAATTATCTTGAGGGATGAGCAAGAAATTGCCAAATGGGAAAAGATTTGTAGAATTAAAACACAACTTATATAAATATGGCATAAAAATGTGTGATGTAATTGGAAACCAGACCATGGTTTTATGTTGGTGATATATGGTGTATAATAATAAAATGTGGTAGAGGAGGTAAAAGTGTGAACAGAAGCAAAACCTGATGACATATAACATTTTCTAAGCTATATTACATGTTAGGCACTGTTTTAAGTGCTTCCCATGCATTAATTTAGAGCAGTACTAATGTAGGCATAATGAGATAATGCATCTCCATCATTTGTCTCTAGGCAGGAATGTCTCCAATTTATAATACTTAATACATATTAAAAGCTTGAAGCATGGAGTGTAAGAAGTAAGGAAAAGAACAGAAATATGAATATATACAACGGTCTATCCTGCTCTTCGTAAGTTTTGTAACTCACATTTCATGATTGAAACAAAAATTTTAACACCATCTCATACTCAGGAAAATGACATTTACGAGGAGGGAAGGTAAAGTCACCCAAATGAAAGTGATGTTTCCATACATCACTGAAAGTAATAAAATGTTGATAACAGTAGATTGTTATAAGTCACATTCATATACTATAATACCCAGAGCGACAAATAGACAAAATTTCAAAGACATATAGTCAAAAACACTATAAATAAATCAAGATGAAGTCTTTAAAGTATTCAAGTAAATGACAGAAATGCAAGGAATAAGAAACAGTGGAATAGGAATCAGAAGAATGAAACAGAAGACAAATGATAAAGTGGCACACTTAAGGGCTTACACATCGATCATTACTTTAAATGTAAATTCTATGTCTGATGAAGTAGAGTACATGGTAAAGAAAATAACTAGAGACAAAAAGAGACATTGCATAATTATAAAAAGATCAATATACCAGGAAGACACAATAATCCTAAATGTTTACACAACTAACAACTGAGCCTCAAAATAGAGACAATATAATCTGATAGAAGTGGTGAAAAGAAAAATAGGCAAATCCACAGTCATGGTAGGGGACTTCAATACCCCTCTTTTATCAACCAAAAGAACAGAAAATCAGCAAACATATAAAAGAACTGAACAGCACAATCAACAAGTTGGATCTTATTGACATTTATAGACTCCTCCATGTAAAACAGCACATTTTTTTTTCAAGTACCCACAGACCGTTTCCTATGAAAAAACATACCCGAACCAATAAAGTTCAACAAATTTAAAAGAACTGAAATCATACAGAGTGTGTTCTCTGGCCATAATAGGATGTAAATAAAAGTGATGTAAAGAGGACAAGAAATTTCTAAACATGCAGAAATTAGACTTACTAAAGAATCTATGAGTAAAGGAGTCTCAAAGGAAATAAAAAATACAAAAAATTGAAATGAAATTGAAAACCTAACATATCAATGTATGTGGGATGCAGCTAAATTACCTCTGAGAGGAAAATTTATAGCACAAAATAATTGAAGTAGAAATTACAAAAAGACTCAAGTCAATAACCCTACATAATGCCCAAAGAAACCAGAAAAAGCAGAGTCAAATGAACCCAAATTAAGCAAAATAAAGGAACTAATAAAGATAAGGGAAAAAAATCAGTGTAATTAAAAATAGGAAAACAATATAAAAAAACAATGAAACAAAAAGTTATTACTTCCAAAAATGAATAAATTGATAAAACTTTAGTAATACTGAGAAAAACATTTAAAAATGGATAAGACAAAAATACACAAATCACTAACATCAGAAATGATACAGTGGATATCACCATAGATACTGCAGCCTCTAAAAGAATAATAAGGCAATTCTATGAACAAATAATATATTTCTACAACTATAAAAATAATTGCATTTGTAATTTAAAATCACAGAAGAAAAAATCTCCAACCAAGATAGCTTCACTGAAAACTCGACCTAACAATTTATAATTAACACCACATTTATACAATCTCTTCCAGAAAATAGAATAGGAGGGAGGGAAGTTCAGCATATGAAAGTAGGTTTGCAAGGATAGCAAAAACAATCAAAGAAGTACAAAAATTACACAAAATAAAACCACAGAACACTATCTATCAAAAACTTAGACACAAAAATTATTACCAGAATATTAGTAAATACAATTCAGCATTATATGTAAAGAATTTTATACCATGACCAACTGGGGTCTATTCCAGAAATACAAGATTCTTCAATATTTGAAAAAAATATATTTCATCCACAATATCAAAATGCTAAATAACAAAAATTATATAATTGTGTTGACTTATTCAGTAAAAGCATGTAACAAAATTCAACACCCATTATAATAAATATTCTCAGCAAGTTAATGATTTTAGGGAAATTTCCTCAACTTGATAAAAAGCATCTACAAATAACTTAAACAACTAACATTATACTTACTGGTGAAGAACTGACTGTTTTCCCCTAATATCAAGATCATGGCAAGGATGTCTGCTATCACCATTCTTATTCACATAATACTGAAAGTTCTACCTTCTGCAATAAGGCAAGTAAAGAAAATAGAAGCCATACTGATTGGAAAGGAGTAAACTGCTTGCAGATGACACGATTGTCAATATAAAAATCCAAAGTAATCTAAAACAAAACAAACAAAAAATCTCCTAAAATAATAAGTAATCTCGGAAAGTTTGCAGGACACAAAGTCAACACATTAAGATTGATTACACTTCTACTTACTAACAATGAGCATATAGAAACTGAAATTAAAACACAAAATCATATACAATCACTCTAGAGAAAAGGAAATACATGGATATGTGCTTACCAAAAGATGTATAGGATTTGTATGCCAAAAATTAGAAACTACTGGTGAATGAAATCAAAGTAAACCTAAATCAATGGAGAGACACAGCGTATTCATGGATGGGAAAACCCAATGAGAATAACCAAACAAAAAAAGATAGTTCTCATCAAACTGATCTATAGTTTAAGGCAATTCCTGCCAAAATTATGTTGTAGACATAGACAAGCTTTATCTAAAATTCATATGGAAAAGTAGAGACCTTAGAATATCTAAAACTATTTTGACAAAGAATTAAATGAGAAGAATTAGTCTACCCAAACTTACAGCTCACTAAAAATCTATAGTAATCAAGATGATATTGTATTACCAGAGAAATAGGCACATGAATTAATGAAATAGAATACAGAACATAGAAATAGAACCACAGGAATATGCCCAATTCATTTTTGGCACAGGTGTAAAAGCAATTCAAATGAGAAGCAATAGATTGCCATCATGTGATGCTGGGGTAATTGGACTATCATAGACAAAAAAAAAAAAAAATTAACCTTGACTTAAACATCAAACCTTATAATGAAAATCAACTCAATATCAATTATGGTCTTAAATTTAAAATGCAAAGCTATAAAACTTTAGAAAAAGACATAAAAGACAATCTTTAGGATCTAGAACTAGACAAAAGATTATTAGACTTGACACCAAAAGTACGATCCATTAAAAAAAAATTCATGAACTGGATCTCATCAAAATTAAAATTTGCTATGTAAAAGCCCATATAAAGAGGATGAAAAGACAAGCTAGAGACAGGAGACGATATTTGCAAAACACATATCTGTCATAGGACTGTATCCCAAATATACAAAGAACCTTAAAAACTCAAAAATAAACATATCAAACAATCAAAATAAAAAGTTGGATGGGCAGAAGACATGAGCAAACATTTTACTGAAGATGATATACAGATGTGAAATATGCACATGAGGACGTGTGAAATCCTTAGCCATTAAGAAAATGCAAATTAAAAACACAATAAGATATCACTACATACCATCATAATAACAAAAAAGTTAAAAAATAGTGACAATCATACATTCTGACAAGGATCTGGAGAAACTAGATCATTCATGCAATGCTGGTGGGAATGTAAAAAGATATAGCCACTGTGAGAAACTATTGGCAATTTATTATCTTGAGCATTTATGCTAGAGAAATCAAAATTTGTTTACACATATATTTGTACACAATTTTTCATAGAAGGTGTATTCATGATGGAATTAAATGCCACACATGATTCCAAGAAAATATGAGGAAGTATGAATATATTGGTGGATGATGTTGATAATAATACCCTGGTTGTGGTATTATACCCTAGTTTACAAGGGGTATATAGGAAAAGTGTATGTAGAATTACTCTGTGTTATTTCTCACTGCTGCATGTGAAGCTATATCATCTCAATAAAATTTTCAATTAAAAGTGATTATAAGTTTTCAAGGTGACATCTATGAACACTTTTTTATATTTTTTACTTTTAATTATTCTGGATACATAGCAGTTGTACATATTTAATGGGGTACATGTGAAATTTTAATAAAAGCATGCAATGTGTAATGATCAAATCATGGTAATTGGGATATCTGTCAACTCAAGCATTTATATAATAATTTCTTTGTGTTAGGAACATTCCAATTCAACTCTTAGCTGTTTTGAAACAACCAATAAAATGTGGTACATATACATAATAGACTATTACTCAGCCATATGAAAGAATAAAATTCTTTCATTTGCAACAACATAGATGGAACTGGAGGACATTAGGTTAACTGAAGGAAGCCAGACACGGTAAGACAAGTATCACATGTCCTCTCTCATATGTGGGGCCTAGAATACAGTTGAACTCATGGAGATAGTAGAATCATGGTAACAAGAGGCTGGGAAGGGTAGTGGGGAGAAGGAGACAAAGAAAGAACAGTTAAGGGGTACAAAATATAGTTAGAAGGAATAAGCGCTACTGTTTGGTAGCAAATAGGGCAACTATAGTTCATAATAATTTATGAACATTTTCATTATTATGACTATGAAGGGATAGGAAGTTATGACTATGGAGGAATATGAACCTGTGAGAAATAACCATATTATGTCTCAGCCTATGGAAGACTAAATAAAGGAGTCAATTCAGAGTGAGGGGAGTGAGTATAAATTCATGAGATGAGTTGCCAGGTGATTATAGAAGACTTCTATTTGTGAGATTTTCTAGGAGAATCTAGAGAACTCTATATCCTAAATAGTTAAACTAGTACTTCTTTACAAGTACAACATTGAATAATAATAAATAGATATTAATAGGTGTTAAGAGAAAAATATATTCATTGCACAATTGGATACTGAATTAATAAAAAGTTAAACATTTCTTTTATCTAATAGTTTATAGAGACTAATGTTAGTTTTTATTTTTAAGTCTCCAAAAGGGGGAAATAAAAAATAAACCCTAAAAATTTGAGAGAGAGAGAGAGTGTGTGTGAGTGTGTGTGTGCACGCGCGTGTGCACTGGCAGCGTCTTTTAGGACTAATATTCTTTGGAATATATTTTTTCAAGGGTTGGTTTAAATTAGAACTAACCAACACTGTTTCTTTGGTAAGTTTTACTATTGTACTTCAGTTATCTAAGTGACTCCCTTCACCTCTTGCCAGATACATGAAGTATTTGTTTTTGTTCTTTTTTTGCTTGTTTATTCTATGAAGGTGTAGAGAGAAAAACGATAGACGTTTTTCTCAACTAAAAAAGTGTATACAAGAATTACTTTAAGTACATTTTAATTTATTTTCTCCTCAGTAAATAGATATTGTAGTGAGTTGGCTTTTCTGATATGGCAATATGTAGATCACCAATTAAATTCAAATATAATCTTATTCTTGACACAATAAAAATAGGGATGTTCCTAGTATTCCATGTATGAGCTATTACTTTTTTACTTCTGCATGCTGTCATATTTTTATTTAAATTTGCTAATTCATGATATTAAAATGCTTTTGTGATCTGGAGCAATTCACTAAAACCGTGATTCCCTAAAGTCATCTTGTTCCAAGCACATTGTTATTTATTCTCATTTCACTGCAGTGATTTGACTTAGCATAATGCTGATCTGACTCTATTTTTGACTCTGAATTTTATTGTGGGCCATGTGTCAGCTTATTCCGAAAGTTGTTATACATAAGCCTCTCTCAAAGACTCACTGTCCTATTTTGTGGTCTCTTTTCAGACAACGCTTCCATCAAGAGCAATGGCCTTGACTTAGCTCTTTAGGTGTCTCACCAATCAGGATGCAAGTTATGTTTCTGGTGGAATTAACTATTCAAGCAAACATATTCCTATGAAGAGAGCAAACCTGAAGGTTCATTAATATTCAGGCCTGCTGCAGAATAGAGGCTTCTCTTAAGTAAGCACATTAATCTTATCTTTTCTTATGAGCATGCTTTAGCAGTGACCCAAGCCAAGTGCCTTCATGCAGCTTTCTTCATTTTAGGACTCAAAAATTGCAATGCAGAGATTTTTTTTTTCCCTTGAAATCAAGTGCTCTAGATTTTTCCTTTATCCTGAACAGTCAATTATTTATTACACCTATACAAATTAACATTGATGTGGCACAGAACTTAGGGACAAGTGCATAACTTGTGTGTACAATGTTGAAGTTTATCTTGCTCCCCCCAAAACTAATAAATATCTCATTAGGCTGGTTTGGAAGTAGTTTCAGGATTTCTTATTCTGGAATTTACCATCTACACTAATTTATGAAGAAATACCAAGGAAAGTTTCTATTATTAATTTATATTAATTTCTGTCTTTCCTTCTATTAATCCCTTATTATTTTCCCCTCAATACCTACTAGGTTTTCCTTTCCTTTAAAAATAATAATCAATATTAATAAATCAGATGTTATTTGAATATTTATTTCTACATCAGGTAAAAATGGCTGGGTGAACGATTATCCAATTTTCATGGTATGGTTGAAGAAGACTAAGTTAATGTAGATTTCACATCAAGTTTTCCTGGACAACACCTGTAAGAGAAGCTAGTCATCATCTAGATTGATATTGAGATATAATGTGAGAACATGTGGCTTTTCTTTTTAATTTATATAAGTTTATGAGGTATACAAATAATTTTCTTATATTTGCTTTTGGATATCTATCACATAAATAACATACATTTTACCCATTCAGTAATTTCTCATCATCCCCCCCACCTCCTCCCCCTCCAAGTATCCACTGTCTATCATTCCACTCTCTATCGCCATGTGTACACATTTTTTAGCAATCACTTATGAATGAGAACATGCAATATTTGTCTTTCTGGCTTGTTTCTCTTAAGATAATTACCTCCAGTTCCATCCATACTACTACAAAAGACAAAATTCCATTTTTTATGGCTGAGTAATATTCTGTGGTGTTACGTATACAGCATTTTCTTTGTCCAATCATCTGTTAATGGACACTTAGGTTGATTCTGTATCTTTGCTATTGTGAATAGTGCTGTTATAAAAATACAAGTGCAGGTATCTTTTTTATGTAATCAGTTCTTTTTCTTTACATAGATACCCAGGAGTGGGATTACTGGATCTAATGGTAGTTTTATTTTCAGTTCTTTGAGAATTCTCCATACTGTTTTCCAAAGAGGTTGTACTAATTTATATTCCCACCAACACTGTATAAAGAGTTCCACTTTTTCCACATCCTTGCCAACATCTGTTATTTTCTGTCTTTTTATAGGTAGGCATTCTGACTAGGGTAAGGTGATATGTCATAGTGGTTTTGAAGAAACAGGCCACACATCAATGTTATCGTAAAGAAAGTATGGTCTTAAATATGAGTTTCAAATTGAAAGTCACAATACCAGATACATTGAATTCCAGGCATTGATTTGTTAATGAGCTGTTTTTTTGCAGATAAGTAATTCTGTGTTGATTGTTTCAGGTTAAGTACCAGTAAGGTTTTGTGTAATTATTCTCCCAAAAATTCTACAGAAACCTCTGTGCACCTATAATTTCTATCGGGTTCCTAATATTTACAACACACTTCTCCTCTTTGATTTTAATTAACCCTGATAACAGTCCATGAGCAAAGAGGTACATGTGTTATTATCTCCATTTTAAAAATTGAGAAATTTAAATGTTTTGTCACTGTCAGATAGCCAGTTAAATCAGAGGACATCCTACCATCATTCATAGGTTGCATTTAATATTTGTTAACTTTTCATTCCTGATTTCTTATTAGTATAAATGTAATGATATTTTCTTCAGTACACCTGTTTTCTCCATCTTATAATTTCAACTGGGAGAGTACAGGAGTAATAGATTCTTCTAGTAGTGTTTGAGAATTTAAATGGGAAAGAGTTTGAAAGATAGAAACACTGGAATACCTTTATGTATAGAAACACCTGATGAAACAGAGGAGTGACTCATTTTATATTGATTTGATGAGAAAGACCAGGGATTTCAATGTAAGGTGGAAAATTAGAAGGATGTGAATGATATCAAGCAATCTGGAAAGCTCCAAGAGTAATACAGAAGCATTTAATGCAAGAGAGACACTAACAGACCAGCTAAGAAAACTAAATTATAACTGTAATATTCTGGCCATTTCCCTACTGTCTTACCACTCTAAATGTATCCTTTAATTACATTTGCCATCACTCTGGAATGCTGTGGCTGACCATACGCAAACCATAGTTCTTTGTTAGTTGGAACCGCATTAGATACAAGCAATAGAAGGCATAGAGAAGATTGAAAAGAAGGCAAAGGAGAAAAGGGACTTTCTTCTTTTGTCATGTATTCTGTTCTTAGTAGGATCCCTTAAGAGCAGCAACCCTTCAGCCCAGCAACAGCGATTTGCTAAAGCTTCATTTGTTGATTCCAGCCTTTATCGTCCTTCAGCACTTTCATAACCTGCTACTTAGCATCCTCTCAGAGGTACTGACAGCAACCAGGACACACCCTCTCATTTGAGTTTTGAGCCTCAGCTATGTGACATCCCTCCTCTGAGCTTCTATGTTCTGTTAATCCTAATTGCATCTCTTTCTTCTCCAGCCATAGACAAAAATAGCTGTTTCCTACAATTATTATCTCTGAGTTACTCAAGGTTCCTCTTATGTATTCAGGTTTCTAATATCTGTGCAATAAGCTCCCTGTAATAAATTATCTCTGCTGAAATAACTAAGATGGTTTTGATTTTCCTACTTGGTCCTTACAAAAACAAAGCTATTCCAAGAAAAGGTAATACGAACATATAAATAAAACTCTTAAAAGTATATAAATTTTTTCTCAACTGGCATATGACCATTTCTAGGCATTTATGAGTTATGCTTGCCCTTATCTCAGATTAAGAATTTTTCTTCTTTTCTAAGCATCTTTGTGAGAGAATTAGAATTTTAAAATTAGGCCAAAGTCATCTATTTGTTTTCTTTTGTTTGGTTTTGGTTTTGATCTTAATCTCCAGTTGAATGTACAGTGACAGAAAAATATTACCATTTGGAAATGGGGTTCATTTAGGGCTGACATCTAGTCGGACTATAAGTGCCTGTGTTTGTGTCTTCATGTGCATCTAATGATTTTTTGGTAAAATTATACATAATTGAAGTAGCAAGTGTGCATCATAAAAATTATATGAACAAAATTTGGAAATAAAAGTGAATTTTATAGTACAGTTTTCTTTTCAAACTTCTTTATCATGATTTGTTGCCAATATTAAAATCATTGCTATAGTGATGCTAAAATTGCACTGCATGTTTCCAAAAAATTGAGTCAAATGCTCTTAGGTAATTAATTTTAGTAATATTCTGAAACATCAAGATTTCAACAATTTAAAAACCATTTGTTGGCATGGAAACATCAACTTAATTAAAACAGGATTAAACTAATTAACCTAAAACATATTGTACTACTGAGTGTTTGATTTAGAGTACTTTGGAAGGAAAAGAACATTTTTCATAATCATTTTACGTCTTTTGTCTAATGGAGGTGTTTAGGTTTTATAATGGACTTACACATGCACTGATGTCTCGAGTGACTGCTTTCATGGGAAGAGGATGGTTATGAAGAAGTTTTCCATTAAATGAAATGCCACTTTTCTTGCAGGGATTCAGAAAGCAGATTGATTTATGAAAATTGTGTATTGTTTTTGCTTAGGCATAGTATTCAGGAGATTTAAGAAAAATAACCATAGTGTTATCCTTTATTTCGTTTTTTACATTTCATCCTAATAGGCTAAGATTTGTGTCATATAATGAGGGAGGTCACAACATGATGAACCACAAAGATAAAACATGGGTTAGAGTAGGATAGCTAAAATTTGTGGTAATGACATTTAATGCATTTGAATAACCAGAATTTTTTACAGCAAGATGCCCATAATTACGTAGATGGTATTTATTAAATACATTTCAAATTGTCTAAAAGTTTTTAAATCAATGTGGTTTTTGTTTGTTTTGGGTTTTTTTGTTTGTTTGTTTGTTTTTTACTTTTTTGTGCTTTTTACCAATACTGAGTGCTTACCATGTTGTAGGCTCAACTTTGAACTATTTTAAAAGATCAATTGGACATATCCTTACCTTTTGGCTGCCACATCCACGTTACCTACTCCTTCAGTAGAAATATAATCCTTGTTGGGTCTCATTTCCTATTCTTTGATAGAGCTGATTTATACCCTTAACTCTAAGGCAGTGTGGAGGCTTTATAATGTGTCAAATTAACTAGGCTGAACTACATTTCCCAGAATTCTTTTTCTTGTATATTTCCAGTTGCAGTGTCCACACGGAAGATTCTTGGGAAGTTTGGAAGGCAGAAATGAAGCAGCAGCCATTCTGTAACTAATAAACATTATTGCTGACTCACCTTCTTAGCTTGAAAGAAATAACACTAGGCTTGCAACTGCTCAACTTTTTGCTGGATTCTCCTACAGTTCCTCTAACTCCTGTACTAGGTGTACATGTGTATGTGAGGGGCTGTGTGTGTGTACCTGCCAGTGTTTAGCTCAGTGAGGAAGACTTCTGGCTTGTACGGTACGCCAGACACCAAAGGCAGGAAAGACTGACAAGACTTTGAATCTCTCCTCCTGGACTTACAGTTTTTGCATTTGTGGTTCAGCCTCTCTGTATCTTCATCTTACCTTCCTCACTGCTTACCTTGTGGATTTTAATCTCTAGCTTCAGACATAAAGACAACAGCTTTACAGAGAATGCTTAACTCACTCCGACAATTGTGCAAAGCTAAATCCCTAATCCCTGATATAGTATATCCTAGTGGTTATGAGGTTATGCTTCTGAATGATATAGCAGCGGTCCCCAACATTTTTGGCACAGGGACTGGTTTCATGGAAGACAATTTTGCCATGGCCGGGAGGGTGGGGGGGGTGTCGGGGTGTGTGTGGAGCTCAGGCAGTGATGTGAGATGGGGAGCGGCTGTAAATAAGCTCCTCGCCTGCCGTTCACCCCCTGCTGTGTGGCCACGTTCCTAAATTTCATGGAAGGAAATTTTTCCATGGGGGCTTGGGGTGTGGCAGAGCTCTCCGACCCAGGCCCTAACAAGCCACTGACCAGTACTGGTCCGTGACCCAGGGGTTGGGTACCGCAGAGAGGATATGTAACTCAGGCCATAGCGAATAAACAAAGCCCATTTTGTGAGCCACTGTGGCAATTTGTTCAGGGGTTGGTGCTTGACTCAATTTGGTCAGTGTCATTCCTCTGAGTCATGCGTTAACCAACACTCTTTTGCCCTCTATACTGAGATTTTCTATTAGTGCAACTGAATGATTTATCAATGGTACAAATTTAACTTCATATTTCCCACAATTCCTTGAAGGTGTTATTCTTATGCCCATTTTACTCGTCAGGCATATGGTAACTGAGGTTTGGGAAAACTAATTTACCCAAGGCTACACAACTGGTTACTATAGGAGATTAATTTAAACATAGGTCCATTTACTTTCAAAGCCAGTTGTATTTTGCATGATTAATTAAGAGTATTTGCATGATTATCATAATGATCCATTGCTCTCAGGAAGCTCTTCTATAAGTACAACAATAGCTGTAATTTATAATTTGAGGAAAGTGTTGGGCACCTATAAAAAAGCAACTGTATTCTTCAGCATATTACCTCCTTCTATGACAGGGTTTTCCATTGCATTAAGTACTTATTTGCTTGAAGATATGGAATCTGCACAGGTTCTCTTATTTGAGACTGGTATTTTTTCTCTCTGTGTCACAGGTTATTGATACTTTCAGGGAAGAAAGTGTTTATCAGAGTTTTCATCAGATTCAGTAAATCAACAAGTTGTTCTTTGACATTGAAGAGAAATGCCTTCAGAGCTCCTTTTTTCACATGAGCCTTTTTTTAAAAATTTCAAAGTATTACAAGGGTACAAATGTTTTAGGTTACATGGATCGCTTTTATAATGCTTGAGTAAGGGTTAAAAGTGTGCAGGGGGTCACTCAGATAGTGTTCATTGAACCTGTTGGGTAGGTTTTTGCATCCCCTCCTCCCTCCTACCACCTGCTTGATTTCCATTGAGATTTACTTCCCTCTCTGCACGTGTGCTCATCAGTTAGTTCCATTTTAATAGTGAGTACCTGTGGTGTTTGTTTTTTTCATGCTTGTGATACTTCACTTAGGAGAATGGTCTCCAGTTCCATCCAAATACTACCCAGCCATGAAGAAGGATGATTCACATGAACCTTATTAATACAATTTGATTAATGAATTTATTTATTTTATGTCATGTGAATATTTATTTTCATGTTAGAATATCACTTACACATACTTTCCTTAAACCAGAGAGTCTATATAAATTTGCATTAAATCTTATAATCTATGTGCTACTGAAGTCAAGTTCATGTTCGTCCTTCAAGAACTACTGGGAAGTAACCAAAACAGTGCATCTATGCCATTCACAATGGGTTTAAGATGAGTGCTACAAAGTTTTAGAAAAAGATAGTCATTTGTTTTATGTAATAAGTGTTTCACAATTTCAAAGACCTTCCTTCCAATGAAAACCTATTCACATTTGGCATTTTGGAAGGTATTGTAGATGTGAAGAAAATTAAGGCTCCCTACTTGCTGTTTGAAGAGATCAAGATTAGAAGGAGAGCCAGAAAATAAAATAAACATGAAAACAAAAGTTGGTGGCTTATTCAAAGTGTTCTTAGACCACAGGGGGCAGGTTGCTTAACTGAGCTTGTGCTGGGAAGGGAGTGGTAGGGAAAAAGCCATTTGTGTTGAGATTTGAAGGCTAAATAGAAGCTAACAAGGCAAGAGGGTGACAGAAAGAAATTTCAAATAGAAGGAATAACATATGCAAAAGTTCAAAGTTGTAAGAATAATAAGTAGGGAATAGAGGGGACAGATAATAGGATTAAGGAAATAGAAAAGCAGACAATGGGTTTGTGTTTCCTGTACCAAGAAAACTATCTACTAAAAAGGAAGTTATTGAGGCACTTTAAGGATGAGATTGGCACAATCAGGGAGATTACCTAGGAGAAAAGTAGAGGACGGGTTGAAGGGAAAGAAAGTAGGAGATGGCGAAGCCATTTGGGAGACTGTAGCAATAGTCCAGAAACAACAAAATAAGAGACAGAACTAAGGTGGTGAATGTATGTTTGCATTGAAGGATTTTGGCATAGATTTAAAAGTATGTATAAAAGTAACGGAAATCTATTGACATAGATTGTAAGCCCGCATATGAAATTAAAGCCCCAAACCTCAATTTTTAAATAAATAATATTGATATTTGTTTATATAGCGTTCACTCTAAGAGCCAAGAACTTTTTTAAGTGTATCCCTATACAACTCAAGTGATTCTCAGAATAACTTTTAAATATGTAAATTATTATAATCCCAATGTTTACAGCTAAGAATAAGTCACAGCACTTATGAGTCACAGAATGAGCCAGCAACTTGTCCAATGTCACCCAGCTTGTGTGATGGGCTGACATTCGAATCTAGATCTCTAGATGGTTTGGTCCAGATTCCAGGGTTTCCATCCCATGCACTCCACTAACAGATAAGTTCCTTGAGCACCTTCTGTGTGCCGACACTGCAATAAGCACTTGAATTCTTACAATAACCTTCTGAATTAGCTGCTTTTCTTGTCCCTGTTTTATATATGAAGACATTGAAAATTGTGTCTCAGCAAAATAATTAATAACACTGAAAAAAAAACTAGCAATTAATAAAATTAGCTTCTGAGCAAAATGGCACAAATATGAAGAGAAAGAATGAGGACTCAGTGACACATCTGTCTATTCCAAAGCAATATTTTTAACGCCATGGATTTCAGCTCCAGGAAAACACTATATGCTATGCACTAGGCCAGATATTTGTTATACAAGGAGGAAGAAAACAGAGTGCTTGGCCTCAATTAGCTTATCATCTAGTAAGACAATCAGAGCATGAACATTTATTTAGTGCACTGTGGCTTATGCTATAATATTAGGAAAAAGGGCCTTGTTAGAAAGAAAAAATAAGAAGAAAAGGGGATACATTAAAATCATTAACAAAGTCCTGTGTACATTTTGTTCAGTATTAAAGTATTTGTAAACATGGACTTCCATTGTGAATGGCTTGATATACAAGCTTAAAAATGTCCATCAGAGCTGGAGAAAAGGAATTTTTCTTTAAATTATTTGAAAAATTTCCCTCATGTCTTGAGATAAGTCTATTAGTCATCTCTTCAATTCAACAGATACATGCAGGCACCCAATTTGATACAAGTTTCAAAACATAGATTCTGTCTTTAAGAACTTGACGTCTCCATTAACTATTTCCTACATCTGTATTGTAATCGGCTGTAAGAATATTATATCTTTTTATTATTAAATAAAGAAAGAGTATGGTCGTATTGAGAAGATTAGGAAAAATTGAGTACATAGTTTTTTTTTTCTTTTATATAGCCACATATTATCAAGAGATTATTTCAGAAAGAGTAGTAGAAAAGATGTTTTTTTCTTACTTTGTATTGTTTGTATGTGTGTGGAAGGGAAAGTATGAACAAGGATACAGAGATGGCAAAACATGAATTATCCTCAAGAACAAGAAGCATTTTATTTGGTTGGTGCATTGGGAAAATAAAGGGGAACGATTAGAGATATGCCGTAAAATGTAAGTGAGGATGCGCTGAAAGGGCATTGGCTACAGGCTAAGTAATTTGCATTTTCTTTGGCAATTTCTCTCTCTGGAGAATTTTAGGCAGAGGGTAGGTTGGACATAATTATTGACACAGGTCTTGCATTTATCATCCACCTCATTGCAATATTTAATGTAAATTTGTTGAGGACCTACTATGTGCAAGATGATACAAACAGGTCTTTCCCTCTAAGTAATGCATAATCAAGTAGTTGAGTCAAGAGAGAAAACTTTATGAATAATAATGACACGCAGCAGCTCCACACAATTAATGAATGATGTCAGTGCTGCCACTGAAAATGATTAATTCAAGTCTGAAATATTGTCTATTTACATCATCAAAGCATAAGCAACTGCCTTTGCTTCCCTTCCTTTTGACTGTGACTGTGTGAGCCTTTAGAATTGCTCATGACATTTTATTTTATTTCTTTTCAGCTGCTTCAGAAACCCAGCTTTAGGCAATTAATTACATAAGCCATTTTGTGAGGTAGATTAGTGGCAAAGAGGAGCAAAATGACTGAAATGACTATATCAAGGATTTTTCTCTGTCGCACATATAATCTCACTTCTTTACTTTCCCACGCAATCTGGTACATTCATACAATGCACTGGGACTATAACAAAGAACAAAAAAGGCAAAAATTCACACTGTCGTGGAGCTTACATTTTAGTGGAAAGGGGAGGCAGAAAACTAACAGACAAACTGTACATACATATATACATGTATATTCATATGTGTGTGTCTATCAATCATATATCATCTATCTAGCTATCTATATTAGAGATTTCCAGAGAAACAGAAGCAACATGTATATGTGTATATACATATAAAAGGAGATTTATGTGTATATATGTGTATATTTCTGTAGACATATATTAATATGTATGTATGCATATATACATATATGTATGTATAAAGATATTTATGTGAGTGTGTATACACATAGAGGGATATATAGATATAAGTTTATTATAAGGAATTGTCTCATACAATTATGGATGTTGACATGTCCCAAGATGTGCAGGGTGAATTGGCAAGCTGGACACCCAGGAGAGCTGATGGTATGGTTTTAGTCCTAAGGCTGGCAGGCTAAAAACCCAGGAACAGCTGATATTTCGGTTCAAGTTTAAAGGCAGGAAAAAGCCCAACTTGAAGACTGTTGGGCAGAATGAATTCTATCTAACTGGGAAAGATCAGCATTTTTGTTTTATTCAAGCCTTCAACTAATTGGATGAGGCCCACTTACATTTGGGAGGGTATTTTGCTTTACCAGGTATACCTATAAATGTTAATCTCATCCAAAAACACCTTCACAGAAACACCTAGAATAATATTTGAACAAATATCTGGGTATCCTACGACCCAGTCAAGTTGACACATAAAATAGCCATTATTCTATCAATCTATTTACCTATCTATAATGTTGAAAAATGTTAAGTGCTATGGAAAATAACTAAGAAAGAAAAAGGGATTGGAAATACTGGACCCGTTGTAGACAGTTGCACATGTAAATATGATTGATGTGGAGTGCTTCACAGAGAAGATGATGTTTGAGTAAAGACCTGAGGGAGCTTAGAGGTGAGAGAGAGCAAAACAAACAAACAAGAAAATATCTAGGGGAACTTTAAATGTAGAAGGAACAGTAAGAGCAAAGGCTCTGAAGCAGGAGTCGGTCTGGAATGTTCCAGGAGCATCAAGGAAGCTGGTGTGGTTGCAGTAGAGTCTGCGAGTAATATGAGATGAGCTCAGAGAAGATAATGGAATTCAGATCATGTAGGGTTTTCTAATCCACTGTACAGTTTTGTCATTTACTCTGAGTGAAATGGGTCATAACTGGAGAGTTTTCAGCATGGAACTGATGTAATCTGATGTACATTTTTATAGATTCACTCTAGCTATTCTATTAAGTGTAAATGAAAGGGTGACAAGAGTAGAGGTAGAAAGCCTAGTTAGGAGGTTATTGCAATAATACAGGTGAGAGAGATCATGGTGGCTGCAACCAGAGGTATCAGGGCAATGGTTAAAATTAAATGAGGTTAAAATGTTTCTTCAGAAACCAGGTATATAATAATGGCATAAAAGTCACTGATTAATTTTAAAATTTACATAAATCTTGTGCCATCCTAAATGTGTTTATCTTGAAACCTTGAATGTAAAAGTAAATTTTATTCATTTATTTTATTAAATATTTTAATTATTTGCCAAAATAATACTGTGTTTATCTCAGAGGAGTTGACCACATATTTACATAGATATGTGAGCTAAAAATGTGCAGCAAAATGAGAGAAAAGAGCTGATCCCTTTTTTTTTTTATAATTTAATGTCAAGCTTGCTCTTTTATCCCTAATGTGGCATGTAATGGATGTGGCTGTGCCTAGCAGGGGACTGAAGGTTCTCTGTCAGCTATGTTGTTATGCTCTGCAGGAATATTTAAAACCATTCATACAACTCAAAATTTCTAAGCATTTTCATATTACTTTGTGACTTCATTTGGAATGTAAATATCAATGACCTTTTCAGAATCAAATAAAGAAAACTTTTCAGTGAAATTGCCCCTTGTCTGCAACTAAGAAATAAGCAGTAATCTATGGTGTTGGAAGTCTACCCTTTTTGATCATCTCGAGCATTCTGTTATCAAACACGTTATTTTAAGTAGATGTAGTAAACTCAAGTAGTGGAGATAGGAAGGGTGTCTATTTAGTTCACAATGAATCTTTCTTTCCAGGGGCCATAAAGTTTCAACCTCAGCAACTTTTAGAAACTATTCTTCATTTCCCGAGAAAGGTCAAGAGGCCTGAAAGCAAGCTACCTTCCGATTGCCTTACCCCACCATCCCAGCCATAGTAAATAGTTAATGGGTAGAAATCTTCCCAAGATAAATCTGTTTGTGTTCTTTCTCTCCATTTTATTGTACAGGCACTGAAGCTTGCCACAATAATTCCATAATTTCTTCTGGTTGTAGGGATCTGAAAATGTGAGCTCAGATCACTCTCTTATAAAGAAGTCCCTCTGAAGTGAACAGGAATAAAGTCATAGTTAAAATTAAATAGACAGAAAGGGAGAAAGGCCAAGGGACAGGAAAGAGAGGGGAGAGGGAGAGGGGGAGGGAGGAAGAGAGAGAAGGAGAGAGAGAGAGAGGTTGAGACTTCCTCTCCAGACTTTGCTCTTGATCTCTTCTATCAACCCTTGAGACCATCTCGATAATAATCTTCAGTAAAATTCTCTCTCTCTCTCTCTCTCTGACTTAATGATATTTTGTCTTTAGGATGTCTATGATACAAATGCCAGGGGGCATTTTATTCATTTTTATTGCTTTTCTTATATACGTCAATGAAATAGCCAACCTCTGCATCCATGGACCTTTACAAGTGTGATAAATAAATCTAATAATCTCCACCGCTGATTAATTCACATTTTACAAATTGATGTAGGAAATAGGAGAGGAAAATTCTAGTCTCAGTTCATGGTTAATATGGATAAATCAATTTATTTATCTTGTCTGCATTATCTTTAAGGTCTACTGCAGCCATATCAATAGACATTTATTTTTACCCATAATGCAAACTGTACAGTAATACATGCAAAAGGCTTAATTATCACCATGCTTTTTAAATAGTCATAAAACACTAGGTATTTATAGAGTACTACAAGTTCATCTATATTAAAATCCCAAAGATGTTCTAAAAGGTTATTCTGACTAAGTCTGAATAAATGTCATAAAAATTTCAATCAATTCATTTATAATCCCAGTTTTCCATGCATGCACAGATAGAAAGATGACAGATGATAGAGAGATAGATAGACAGACAGACAGTCATTGGACAGGGAAAAGCAAATTGTAACTAGGCATCCTATAGGGGAAGGTGCAAGTATGTTTAGAGGCAAGTCCCTTTTTCAGTTTCCTTTTTGGCCACTTTCACTTCCCAGCTAGTGTGAAGTGTGCTACTGCGAATTCCCCTAAAAAACAGAAACTGAGAGAAGTAGAAATATATATTAAAAAAGGAGAGCTATGAAAGAGGAGACTATTTACTCTGAGATATTAGACTTGCATGTGGTGGAGGAGGTGGAGAACTTTGGATCTGACAGATTGGATTTTAAAAATTGACTAAACTAAAATTTAAAAGCATAAGGGGGAGAATAGTTGTGGAATCTGTCTCAAGTATGAAGGGTCCCTGTAACCTCATACAAATGGAGGATTCAACAGAGCACAGTTGAAAGCAACTGACAACTAAAGTCATCTTCTTCTTCTTCTTCTTCCTCTTCCTCTTCCTCTTCCTATTCCTCTTCTCCTTCTTGTTTTTATTCTTTAGCTACCAAAACCTAAGATAGTTCTTGCAATTCTTTAGCTCCACCACAAATCTGGCTATAAGATGGGATTTTCTGCTCATCCTTTTTAATTCTGCAAAAACTAACTTGCAAACTTTCAATTTTAAGGATTTAACTGTTAATCACAATAGAAAAATATATAGAAGATCACTAAATCATAACACATGAGAAAATAACATAAGTTTAATAATCCTATTAAATTTTCTTAACTGGAAACAAATCTCTATGGTTTCAGTATCCTTTGTTAGGTGGTTGGAGTTGCAAAGCCACAGCCCATAAACTTGTGGGGATTCATCCTTCTGGTCACCTCTCCTTCCAGGCAAAATGAATAACAGTATGTGCTGCTTGAAGTCTGTTTGCTGGGAACATTTCCCATAATCATTGTCTTTCAGGGACATCCTGGTTGGTGCAATAGTGCTTAAACTGTCAATCTTTGGGTGGTGTCTTCATATTGTGCAGAAATATCTGTAAGCTGAGCCTGAGTTTTTCTCCCTTAGCCAAATGTTCAACACATATGTATAGACTGAAAAAGAAACATCAGTGTAGTAGGAATATATGCAATGAGATTTGGGTTATTTCTTCATACACTTGTGCCTTCAGGACATGCTTGAAGCTGATATCACATATACTATTAATACCTTCATTTTATGGAGTGCTGCTGTGCATGACCAATTTCATGGATTGAAGGGTCAGACAATACCAGTACATTATGCTCCAAAACCCTAAGATTTTGCCCTGTGATTTATCTGTAAGTCCCTGTCAAATCCTCCATAAAGCATCCCTATTTGCAACTTACATCTCAAGCGACATCAGATCTGCTGACTCACTTGGGTCAAATGGCAGAGCAGCTTTCAAGGCAGCCTGAATCTGTGCCAAATTCTCTTTTGTTTTTGGGCTAGTAAACTGAAAAATTGATCAAGGTCTCTATGTCCTAGTATATGACACAGGCTGGGTAGTTGATATAATCCTAAGGTAGGGCAAGGTAACCAAGGGTTTGTCCCATCAGTTGAAATAAAACTACTTGTGATAATCTTTGTTTATAGGTGTAGAAAAAATGCAATTGCCAGCTCAATGCCTGCACACCAGGTTCCAAGCGCTGTTTAGATTTGCTCCGGCAATTAAAGTACATCTGCAAAAAACAGCTGCAATTAGTCACCACTGATTAACTGTACAATAATTCATTCACATTCTCCAAGATCTATGTGTCTTCTTCACAGACGAAATAAATGAGTTGAGCGGAGATTGGTAGAAATCACCAGGCTTCATCTTTCAAATTATGTCCATGGCACTAATATTTGTAATTTCGTGATAAATACAGAATTGTTTTTGGCTTACTATTTTTCCATGCAGTAGTAGCTATAGTAGTTTCCACACGACCTTTCCCACAATAATAGCTGTACTCTATGATTCAAGGAACCTACAACGGTGCTAATTGCTAAGGAGGTTTATTAAGATTTTGCACTCCTGACTGAGAAATAGTCATAGAGTGGACCTGGAGATCCATTGGCCTCACCGGGAGAATGATCTGAGCTAAAAATCTATAGATCACCTAATCTCCATAAACCCTAATCTACATGGTGGACCACAATAGTGTTGTGAGTCTCTAGTAATTAGTGTCAATTTAGAGCCACTGTAACAGAAACTCCCATTAGAGTTGGATATTTTCCCCTTTCCCTGAAACTACACACACACACACACACACACACACACACACACACAGAGTTTTATTTAGCATGGATTTGACTTTAAACAAAATCTCTGTTGTCTTTACATCTGGTGGTTCTGGTTCATAGGGTAGCCAATTAGAAGAAAAAAATGAATATAAACTTGAGGACAGCACAAATCAAGGTAAGATTAACATATTCTGCCAGTCAAAAACTCTTAGATTCAGAGAGTTTACTACTTGTTGTGGTCTGAATGTTTGTGCCCCCACAAAACTCATATGCTGAAACCTAATCCCCAATGTAATGGCATTTAGAGGTGGGCTCTTTGGGAGGTGATTAAGTCATAATGGCAAGGCACTCATCAATGATATTAGTACCCTTATAAAAGAGGCCAGAGGGATCTTGTTTGTCCCTTCCACCATGTGAGGACACAGCAAGAAGTCAGCTGTCTGCAACCCAAAATTCTGGCCCTTACCAGAACTAACCATACTGGCACAATAATCTCGAATTTCCCAGCCTCCGGAGCTGAGAGATAAACTTCAATTCTTTATAAGCCACCCAGTCTATGTTATTGTGTTAATAGCAGCTCAATTAGACTGAAACACTTACATAGAATGTGAAAGCAAGAGTAACAAAAGGTGCTAGTTTGTCCCACAGGATGACACTCAAACCACAAGGACCCTGTGACAAAGCAAAATGGATGTAAGACACCATGTGACTGAAAAGACAGTGAAATTCTATAGCTAAGCAGTTTTATATCTCCTACAGTTGCACTTTAAGAGTGGTAAGGAAGAAAGCCTCAAACTTCATCAGCATTTGGGTGCTGTCGAGAAACCAGAAACTACCACGGTAGATTCGAGGTGGGTGGGAAATGACCTTGTAGCAGATCCTTACAGTCTTTTCATGTTCTCATATCCCCAGAATATAACAGGATATTTTGTCTAGTCTGATACCAGCTGTAAGCCTTACCTACATAGCCTACATTTAAACATACAATGACAAAGCTGTTCCCCTACAGCAAGAGCAATTTGGAATCCACAAGTCTAAGCTGAGAATCACAAACATGAGCTGGGACTCTTAGGACAGACTGGAATTCATCTCAGTTCTGAGTGCCTACAACCTTGATAAAATAGGTACACTCCAAAAGAACCTGGCATCCTTTGTCCCAAAGCCAAATACACAAGTCATCGAAGAGTCAAAGAAGCTAAAAAAAGATCCAGGGAAAAAGTCTAGTACAGCTATCCATGTGGGATGGGTTCCAAGACCCCCTACAGATATGAAAATCCAGGGATGCTCAAGTCCCTTTTATAAAATGTTGTGGTATTTGCATATAACCAGTGGATATCTTCCTGTATACTTTAAATCATCTCTAGATTACTTATAATAGCTAATAAAATGTAAATGCTATATGAATAGTTGTTATATTATATAGTTTAGGGAATAATGACAAGAAAAAAAGGTCTGTACATGTTCAGTACATACACAACCATCCCTTTTTTTCCAAATATTTTTGATCTGTGATTGACTGAACCTATGGATGCAAAATCCATGCATATGGAGGGCCAACTTTAGTTGCAAAACCTGCTTATGCCTAGGTGACCACTGAGGTGAGCTAGCAGATAAATGACAACATGTGTGAGCTAAAATATCACCTACCTTGACCATATGAGTATAATGGCTGCTGCTTTACTTTCATCCAGAAAAACTTGTAAAACAACATTTCTTGTGAACTACCCAAATTGGAAATATACAGGCAAGTATATTCTGGGAAACATAGTTCACTTGAGCCAAATTGATATTCTGTAAAGTCACCTGTATTATTAATAGTTGTCTAGGGCTGCCATAACAAAATACCACAAACTTGGTGGCTTAAGACAACAGAAATATATTGCCTCCCTATTCTTGAAGTTAAAAGTCAAAAATCAGGGTGTTAGCAAGGCCATGCTCCTCCTTAAGCCTATAGAGAAGAATCCTTCCTTGCCATTTCCTACATTCTTGTGGTGGACATCAGTCCAAGATAATTCTTGGCTTGCAGTTGCATCATCCCAATTTCTGTCTCTGTCATCACATAGCATTCTCCCTGTGTCAGTGTCATCACATGGTATTTTCCTCTTCTTACAAGGGCAACAGTCATATTGGTTTAGGTTCCACCTTAATGACTTAAACTTAACTTTACATCTGCAAGACTCTACTTCCAAATAAGGTCATATTCACAGGTACTGGGGGTCTGACTTCAACATATGTTGGGGAGGAGGCATAATTTAATTCATAATCCCACCAGACACACTGAGCTTGAATAGCATCAGAGAGCACATGTCAGCTTCATGAACAGGTAGCTCAGTTGCCCACAATACTCACAATACTGCGTAATGCTAAATCCCTGATCCTGAAGTATGGCTTAAAGAGACTAGCTAGCCCCTTTGGTGGCAAGTAGATTACATTTAGTCCCTTCTATCTTGGAAGGACCAATAGCTGACCCACATAGCTATCATGGTACTTAATATGTATTTACATTTTCTGCCCAAATGACCCCAGCCAGTCGATTACCTGGAGGTTTACAGTGTTCTTGACACACTGGCATAAAATCCCATATGCTGTAGCTTCTCACCAGGGAGGATTTTCACAGTGAGGGAAGTATAGCAGTGGTCCCATACAATGGTTTTCACTGGCCATATTGTATACTATATCATGCCAACATACCAGCCTCATAAACTTTTGGAATTGCCTACTGATGGTACAACTGTGATATTAATATTAATAGTAGCATTGAGACAACACTCTGCAAGGAAGGATGCTACCCTTCAGGTACAGTATATGCATCAAACCAAAGATCTTTCTATGGTACTGTGCCCCCAGTAAGAAAAAGTAGGTATGCCCAGGAATGAAAGAGTAGAAATAGGATTGGTCCTTCTTTCCATGATATCTATTAACTCACTGGGTATTTTGTGTTTCCTGTTCTGATCCCATGTCTGAGATCTTCAGTATTGAAGATATTGATCCCTGAAAGAGTTGCTTTCTTTATGGGGAAACAGTAATAATTCTTTTTTTTTCTTTGTATCTGATGAGGACAACAGGAAATGGTAATAATTCTGTTGAACTATTAACTGTTGCTTCCATCAGAACATTTTACTATGGGACCATCAGACAAGAAGGAGTCATCTTCTTGACTGGGGTATTAGGCCCTGTTCAGCCAGAGGAGTTTAGTCTCTTTCCATACTCCTTTGCCCCGTTGTAACTGAAAATGTCCATATGGAGCAGTTTGGTCTGGGAATGGTATGATTACCAAAGGGTCACACCACCCCAGAATGTAGGTTTCATTCACACTACCACACAAGCCACCAGAACCTGTGGGGATGATAGCTGAGTGGGAGAATCTAGATGTATAGAGAATGTAGAACGTGTAGTAAGAGACAAAGAGAATGAGTAACAGGTATGTTCCCAAGAGCAACCACAGAGATAGTGGCTACAGTTCATCACACTAACTTCCCTCTTCTAAGTTCCCCCGTAGGAAAACATGAAGTAGCTGCTCCCAGATATGGAAGGAGAAGTGGCCCTATGTAGAACAAGGGGTGAACTGTGGTGGCCATGCAGATGTGCTGCTCTAATCTCCATCAAGAAAACAACTAGGAGAGCTTAAAGGACTGGCAGCTTCTATCAGCTCCTGTAGATTTGGATCCATATGGTACTTATGCTAAGACCAGTTTTTTCCCACTCTGCTCTACAGCAATGATTGAGGACAGGGGGGACACCAGAGATGGCCCAATCCTGCCTGAGCAGGACTCCTTCAGCAGGCCACCTTGGCTTAGGGACTCCTCTGTGCATGGCTGAGACTTTTCAGAATTATCTGCCATCTGGGGCTTTTTCTACCAATTCCTTTTTCCCTCTCATTTTTGAAAAGTGTCTGGTCTGCATCATGTTCTGAAGGCTTTCCCTACCTACTCTTTTTCCCTCGTCCTTTATCCTTCACATATTTTATTCCCCAGAAATCTCTTACATGGCCTATACTGCTTGGTATGTGCTTTTTGGAGAACTGAACTGATAGTGAGAATAAAAATTTATGGACAAAGAAATTAAGTCAGAGATAGTAATACTAAGGAACAAAGACGAAATAAAAGAATAAGTTTGAAAAGTGATCAAATATGAGGGTGTCGAAGTTCTCAGGGAATTTGGAATCTCTGTCCAGCTTCAGATGATAAACCATTATTGATCAAACCCAACTGTTTTAGACCAAGCATAGAAATGCCATTCATTTTTTCAGAGATTAATATAGGGTTAGAAATGTGAACAAATATAAGCCAATGAGGTATAAGGGGAAGATAGGGAGCATTTCCTGAGGGTTGGAGTAAAGCTTTGAAGAAGATTTTCTCTTGGTTAAAAAAGTCAGGATGACTATGACTTTTTATTCCCTTCTCTTCTTGCCTTTGGATATCTTGGACAATGTAATTTTTGGATCAGCAGCTGCCATTTTGGGAATATAATGAAGGTCAAGAAAATTTCAGAAATGTTATGAATCATAAAATAACTTAAGTACTAAATTATCTAACCCTCCATTTTGTCAAGTATTGTGCTACTTATTTCCAGAAGCAAAACAATATAAGCATGAGGTAAAGGTTGAGAAGTTACACAATAACAAGGACAAATTTTTTCTCTATATGTGGATCTCACTTACAAATTGACATCTGAAAAATTAGTAATAGCCAATTCATATAGTACTTATCACACATTCATAAATACAAGTTTTTATTATTTTAATATAAGAAATATTATTAAAATACTAGTAGTAATGTGTAGCCATGATAGAAGGTTTGTGCTGATTTTCTATTCCATTCACTAATTATTATAAGGCTGCCTTCAAATTCAAAGTCCCCAATATCTCACAATGCTAGTAAAGTTACCCTCACACATGTCCTATATATGAAGTTTTTAATTTTCCACTCAGTTTCCACAGTTTTTCTCTCTTTTTGTTTGTGTATTTTTTTAATAAAGCAAAAATGTGAAACTGCTAAGATATGAGATTGGTAAATATATTTTCTATTCAGAGGTTGGCATTAAAACAGCCAACTGCACACACTGAAGAGTAAATATCCTTTGGAATCAAAACTAAAGAATGCATAATGGTTAGCAAAATTAAACTATAGCAATTAAGTTATAGGTATCTCTCTACAATGTTTAGCATACTTGACTCTTCTTTTCAACAAGTGTTTTTTTAGAGTAAAATTATGGTCTTTGTGTGTGTGTGTGTGTGTGTGTGTACTGAAGTTGAATAGTCCAATATCTTGTGACATATCCATGCATGTATCTCTCCACTTCATCTAGTGTGCATTTACACACACACACACACATACACACAAACACAAAACTCTGCCTTTGCCTCTGTTGGGAGATAATACATAAAAAACATTTTTTTTATTCTAAAATATCGCAATGTTAGGATATTGGATAAGCAGATTATCACTTCTATTGTTATAATCTAATTAAACATAGCTAAGAGAAATCACAATTGTTGACCACCAAGTTCAAGTTTGCCTATACTGGCCAATTTGCAAATAAGTTGGAAAGTGAATAGCATTCTACAATTTTTTTTAATGTTGACCTTGAATTATAACTCTAGTTACCCAGTGTGTTGTGTTTTGAAAAGTAGAAATGATTAAGAAACATCACTTCCAACCACAATCAGTGGGGGAATAATATCTTCTGCTGAGATTCTGTAGTCTGGGGGCATGGTCAGATATATAAAAAATGAAGATTGAAAATTTATCTATGAACCATGCCAAGTTTTCCAATGAATATATAAAGTAATTTAAAGTTGCAGAATCAGTTATTTGTGTGCTAGCTTCATTGTGTGGTAGAACTCCACAAAACTAGAAAATATTTCATTGAATTAAAGTTTAGATTGGATTTAGAAGTATATCTCTAAATTAGACATTTCCAAAGCCACAAAATAATCTGTTTATCTTATAGTAGATAATACACTCTCCTGATCTCTGCCTCAGAGAAAAAATAGAAAAATATGTGTTTCAAGAGGTAGACCCTAGAATTAAGAGTTGGAAAGTGTTCTCATATAAAGTAGCTATACCATGTAATATTTTTAAAACAAAAATGTCAAAAAAAAGAGTTTTGGGGTAAATATCTGACGTCAAATAATGGCATTCATTGTTCATTGTTGTTCATTTGAAATATTCCTCTCAGATGCCTTTTCTCTTCTAGACATTAGGTAAGGCATTGTCAATGAATTGGCTTAGCATGGTGAGTATTCACAAAAGTAAGCAATTATTAATATAATTCACTAAAATGAATTTTAATATTATATTAATATACTTCGTTTTAGTGAATAATTCATCCTGTGTGAACCTCACAAAAGAGTGCTTGGGAACCTACAGGAAAAGCATCTTGCCTAGTCTGGAAGGTGGCAGAGGCTTTGAATGAGAGGAAACATAAAATAATTTAAAAATAGATTAATCAGTAAAAGAAAAGGGTTTGACCTATAGAAAGAAGAAAAACCATATAAAAAGGCCACTAGAGTTGAAAAACTAAAATAACAAATACAGTCATGCATTTCTATATAGTGTGTCCTTGTATAGAGTATTGGAGGTTTAATTAAGCAATTTAAATGAAAAAAAGAAAAAAATAGATTTAGAAAGCTTCCACTTCTATGTATCCTACTTTTTTAATTTTTAGAATTTACTTTTAAATTTATATTCACTAAAATTCACTCTTTTAGGTGTAAAGTTCTATGAAATTTGTCAAATATGTAGTCTTGTAACCACCACCACAAGCAAGGTACAGAATAGTTGGTTTGATCACCCCCCAAAATTTCCTAATATTGTCTTTTTGTAGTTATTCCAACTCCTCAGTCTCAACTCCTGGCAACTTGGTAACCACTATAATTTTATTTTTTCTGGGTGTCATTTTATTGGTATCAATGACTATGTAGCATTTTGGATATGGCTTCTGAAATTCAGCATTATTAAATTAAGATGAATTTGTGCTGTTTGTGTGTCAATAATCCATTACTTTTTATTGTTGAATAGTATTCCATTGTGTGGTTAGACCACAGTTGCTTATCCATTTACCAATTTAAGAGTATCTAGATTGTTTCTATTGTGGAAAAATTATTAATAAAATTACTATAAACTTTCATGTACAGGCTTAGGAATATGTATTTTTATTTCTTTTGGGTACATACATAGGAATGAGATGGGTCACATGGTAAGGCATGTTTGTCTTTATAATAAACTGTCAGACTGTTTTTCCAAGAGGTTGAGCCATTTTTATTCCCATCAGCAATGAATGAGAATTCCAGGTACTTGGTGTCTTCGTCATTACCTGATACTATAAGGTTTCTTTTTATTTTATTTTAGCCATTCTAATAGGTGTATATTGGTATCTAATTATGGTTTCAATTTACATTTCCTAATGACTAAGACCGTTGAGCATCTTTTCATGTGCTTATTTGCCATCTGTATATCTTCTTTGGAAGAAAATATCTGTCCATATCCTTTGTCCATTTTTTAAAAATCTGGGCTTGTGTATATATATATATATTTTTTTAAATATATGTCTTTATTTTTAAAATTTATTTTTAAATTAAATAAAATAGTATATTTATTGGGAACATGTGATATTTTGATATATGTCTACATTGTGAAATGATTAAATCAAGGTAATTAACATAGCCATCACCTCACATAGTTATCTTTTTTGTGATGAGAACATTTAAAATTTACTCCCTTAGCAATTTTCAAGTATACAATGCATTATTATTAACTATAGTCATCATGCTGCATAAGATCTCCAGAAGTTATCCCACTTGTCTAACCGAAACTTTGTACCTTTTAACTGACATCGCCCCATCCAGTTCCCCACCAGACCCTGAATAAGCATCATTCTACTCTCTGCTTCTATGAGTTCAACTTTTTAAGATTCTCCATATGAGTGAGATCATGCAGTACTTGCCTATATGTACCTGGGTTATTTCACTTAGCATAATGCCCTACAGATTCATCCATGGTGTCACAAGATGACAGGGTTACTTTCATTTTTAAGGGGGAATAGTATTCTATCGTGCATATATACCACACTTTGAAAATCTATTCATCCATCAGTGGACACTTAGGTTGATTCCACACCTTGGTGAGTCTGAATGTCTTGATGAGCATGAGAATGCAGATATCTCTTCAACAAACTGATATCCTTTCCTTTGGATATATACTTAAATGTAGAATTGCTGGATTATACGGTAGTAGTTCTATTTTTAATTTTTGAAATAATTGCATACTGTTTCCCATAATGGCTATACTGATAAACATTCCCAGCAATAGTGTACAAGAGTTTCCTTTTCTCCACATCCTTGCCAACACTCGTTACATATTTTTCTTATAATAGCTATTCTAATAGGTATGAGGTCATCTCATTGTGGTTTTAATTTCCCTTTCCCCAATGATTACTGATGATGAATAATTTTCCCCATGATTTCTTCTAGGAGTTTTATATTTTCAGGTATTATGTGGAAGTTTTTAATTCATTTTAAGTTAATTTTTGCGTATGGTATAAAATAAGGGTTAAATTTTATTCTTTTGCATGTGAATAATCAGTTTTCCTAACACAATTTGTTGAAGAGACTATACTTTTCACCATTGTGTAGTCCTCATATGCATACGTTTAATTCTGAGGTCTCTATTCTCTTCCTTTGGTCTATACATCTGTTTTTATGCCAGTACCATTCTGTTTTGATTACTTTAGTTTTGTAATGTGTTTTGAAGTCAGAAAATGTGCTTCAACTTTGTTTTTATTCAACATGATTTTGGCAATTTCAGGCCTTTTATAGTTCCATATCAATTTTAGGTTCTTTCCTACTTCTGTAAAAAGTATCATTAGGAACGTAATAGGGTTTTAACTATAGTTCACTTTGGGTAGTGTTGACATTTTAACAATACAAAGTCTTCAGTCCATGAACATGAAGTGTCTTTCAACTTATTTGTGTCTTTTTATATTTCTTTCAGAAATGTTTTATAGTTTTACTGTACAAATCTTTTGCCTCCTTGGTTAAGCTTATTGTTAAGTATTTTTATGCTTTTTGATGATATTATTAGAATTGTTTTCTTAATTTCTTTTTTGGATTATTCATTATTAGTATACAGAAATGCTACTGAGTTTGTATATTGATTTTGTATTCTGCAACTTTTTAAATTCATTTTATTAGTTTCAACATTTGTTTGTGTGTGTAGAATCTTTAAGTTTTTATACCTGTTAAGATCATGTCTTTGCAAACAGTCATAACTTTACTTCTTCCTTTCTGATTGGATGTCTTTTGTTTCTTTTTCTTGTTTAATTGTACTAACTAGAATTTCCAGTATTATGCTAAATGGAAGTTGTGAGACTGGATATCCTTGCCTTTTTCCTGATCTTAGAGGAAAAGCTTTCAAACTTTCACTTTTTAAATAGTATGTTACCTGTAAGCTTTTCATAGATGGCTTTTATTGTATTAATGTGATTTTTTTCTATTCCTACTTTGTTGAGTGTTTTTTATCATAAAGGTATTTTGAATTTTGTCAAATGCTTTTTTATTATATATTTATATTATCATTTTATTTTTTAACCTTTGTTTTGTTAATGTGATGTATCACATTTATTGATTTGCCTATGTTGGACCATCCTTTTATCTCAGGGATAAATCCCACTTGATCACAGTGAGTGATACTATTAATGTCCTGTAGAAATCAGTTTGCTAGTGTTTTGTTGAGAATTTTTGCATCTGTATTTATCAGGGATATTGGCCAGTAGTTTTCTTTTCTTGTAGTGTCTTTGTCTGGCTTTGGTATCAGAGTAATTCTTGTTTCATAATATTTGTTTGGAAGTACTTCCTCCTCTGTAATATTTTAGAAGAGCTTGTTAATTCTTTTTTAAATGTTGGTGGAATTCTTCAGTGAAGCACTCTGATTCTGGGCTTTCCTTTTATGAGAGATTTTTCTTATTAATTCAATCTCTTTACTAGTTATAGATCTATTCAAATTTTATATTTCTTCCTGATTCAGTCTTATTAAGTTGTGCATTTCTAGGAATTTGTCTGTTTCTTCAACGTCATCAAATTTTTTTGCTGTTGTTGTATAATTGTTCACAGTAGTCTCATCCATTTGATTTCTGTGGCATTTGTTGTAATGTCTCCTCTTTCATTTATAAATCTTGCTGACATCACCCTCATTTGTTAAGTATTTCAACAATAGAGAGCTTGAAAGAATATAAAGGGCACAAGGGTTTTAATGTGTAATGTTTACATGTGAACAGGTGTGCATATATACATATAACTAAACTCATGGAGGATTGTTGTTCTAGGCTCCAGACTTGTGAACATCCTATAGTATGTAAAAAAATTAACATCATTAAGTTTATAAATCCTACTATTTAAATTTTTTGAATAAAAGATATATTACCATGGTTCAAGTTTAAAAGTCCATAAGAAATCCATTGAAAAATTCTCCCAATCTTATTCTCATTCTGGGAGACAAACAATATTATCAGTTTCTCTTGTTTTTTTACTGAATCTTTTTAACATATAGATACAAATATTTTAAATTTGTATTTTGCAAAAAGTATACCATATGTAGAAATTGTTATGCACCTTATAAAAACTTATTTTCAAAAGCACCCAGAATTCTATCCTCAACTTAAAAATCCTTCAGTAGTGAAGAAAGAGTAAAATCTTTTTATACACGCAAGATTTCAAAAACATTTTGCCTTCTATCAACCCTTTCTCAGAAGGTTTTCTCAAAAAAGTTACAGCAGGATTTTTTTCCTCTTGAATAGGAATTAACTGAAAATGTGACAAATATAGGATTCAGGCAAAAAATGTTCCATTATCAGAGAAGAGGCAAAGAGAAATTGCTGGAAGATGTTGAGGGGAAATCCCAGGATAGCATCTGGTCTGCAGGCCAAAAAAACAACCAGCCCAAATGATAGCAGGAGAGTATTTTATTTTTCTTGAGATTTCTCCAAGAAAATTAAAATAAAAATGATAAGTTGCCTGATATGTTCTAATATAGTAAGGAGTAGTTTGTAGTTCTGAATGAAATAGGGGTTAAATTAATAATAGTATGTAAAAGTTAACAAGATAAACACAAGGTAATTGTTCATTCAGTAGAAAACAAAACAAGGTGCAAGAAAGGGAATGAACTCATAATATATTTCAAGACTCAGGTATGAATTATAAATCATATTAAGGCAATGATAAGGTAAATATAGAATATTTCATCGTTATTGGGACACAAAACTAAGGAAATATATGTGTGTCTGTGTGTTTGTGCACACGTGTGCTGGTGTATGCCTACCCATATGTGGCATGTAAAAGAGACAAATCTCCATCCTTTATAGTAGGAAGACAATAGAAAATACCTATATGTGAAAAATCAAGAAATGCTGACATAAGTATATCATTATGGTATATGAGTAAAAGAGTAAAAGAAACAGCTTAAAATTTAAAGTGGTTGCCATTGTAGAACAGAATAAGTGTAAGTGACAAGACAAAGAACTGTAATTAGACATTAGAAGGCTTTACAATTATACTAAAATACTTGCACATTTTAATAATTTAATAAACATTTTTAAATAAAAATAAATTTCATTCATTATTTTACAAAGAAAGATACCTGTAACGTATTTGTATATATTTTGAGTAAGAAAAGAAATCACGGTTATGAAAGTAGGTAAACCGTGAATCTGGTACATACCATTATCAACAAAGGAAGGAATAAAAATATGTACATAGACAATAAATATCTAAAAAATGGTCTTTCAAAACATCTCCTTCAGTTAACTTTGGGTGTTTGGATTTTTACTCTCTTTACAAAGTCATCCAAAAAAATTATATGGTTTAATAAATTTATGCAAAAAATGAAGAAATCCATAGTCAGAAAGTTAAACCGTAAAATTTGATGAATTAAATGCTTGAGCTTATCTTGTTTTATCTGTACATAGTTCTATTTTTACTTTATTTTTCTTTTGTGACTCATAAATATATGTTTAGGGTCTCACATTTGAAAATAGATAATAAATATATACAGATTATTCATGATATTTAACCACATCTTATCAACAAAGTTAATTTCTATAAATTCTATAGAAGAGAAAAAATAAAAACAGTCCTTCCTGACCACAATGCAATAAAATGAGATATTAATAGACAAACTAACAAACAAACAAATGCCTTTCACCCCAGGAAAAAGAAATGCTACAAAAATACTTTTGGGTTAAAGAAGAATTGCAGACTTTTAAAAAACAATATAATATTAATAATAACAAGATACTAGTTATAATAATTGTAAGAAAAATAAATTACATTTTTATTTTAAAAATTTGAAATTATTTAAACAAAAAAGCTAAAAGTTAATGAATGAAACTTGCATATTAATGTTATAAAATAAAGCACCAATGAAAGTTTTTTTTAAATGTCATTCTGAGTGCCAATGCTATTTTTTCTAAAAAACCATTTTGAAAAAAACAATTAATTATAATACTTCTAGTTAGAAATGAAAAAGATTTCAAATATGTACATTTAGAAATAAAAAAGATCAAATAATATGGAAGTAGAGAAAACAGATTATTTGAAAGACCTTTTTGTATATCCCTATGCAAATAAATCTAGAAAACTAGATGAAATGATTAATTATCTAGAAAATATGAGTTTAGTTAAATTGACCAGAGTGGATACAGACTATAACTGACCAAATATCATAAAGGAAAAAAAGAAATTAAAGAACTCTGCAGAGGAAAGGTACTAGATCCAAACCTTAAAACAATAATCCTAGTGGTATTTAAATTATTCTAGAGTATAAAATGAGATAATCTTCTAACTTCCTTTTATGAAGAGTAGAACTTTAATCTCCAAACTTGATAAAGATTACAGCCAAAAAACAAAACAGCTGCAGACTAATTTTACGAACAAATATCAATACAAAAATCTTAATGTTAAATAGAATTCAAAAGTACATTAAAAATGCAATAAATACATCATGAACAAGTGGACTTTATTCAGGGAATCAAAAGATAGTTAAATAGTAGGAAATCCAATAATGTTATCATATAATCATAAACAGCTAGAGCAAAAAAAATCACACTTTTCATCTCAATAGATGTTAAGAAAATATATGTCACAGCCCAGCATGGTGCCAGGTGTCTGTAGTCTCAGCTACTCTGGAGGCTGAAGCAAGATCATGAGTCTGTTAATTCTGGGCTGTAGTGTGCTATGCCGATTTAACACTATGCAAGCTTGGTGTCCATACTAAGCTCCGCTCAATATGGGGACCTCCTGGGAGCGAGGGACCATTACGTTGTCTAAGAAGAGGTGAACTGGCCCAGGTCAGAAATTGAGCTGGTCACAACTCCCATGTTGATCAGTGCTAGGATTATGACTGTGAATAGCCACAGCACACTAGCCTGGACAACATAGTGAGACCCCATCTCTAAATTAAAAAAAAAAGAAAAGAAAAAATGTCACAAAAGTTAGCACCTATTCCAATTTAAAATATTCAGTGAAATAAGAATTGATGAGGCCGGGCGCAGTGGCTCACGCCTGTAATTCTAGCACCCTGGGATGCCAAGGTGGGAGGATGGCTTGAAGTCAGGAGTTTGAGACCAGCCTGAGCAAGAGCAAGACCCTGTCTCTACTAAAAATAGAAAAAAATTAGCGAGGCATGGTGGCGTGCGCCTGTAGTCTCAGCTACTCAGGAAACTGAGGCAGGAGTATCCCTTGAGCCAGGAGTTTGAGGTTGCTGTGAGCTAAGCTTACGCCATGGCATTCTAGCCCTGGTGACAAAGCAAGACTCTGTCTCAAGAAAAAAAAGAAAGAAAAGAATTAATGACTACTTCCTTAAAATGATTGTGTACCTATGCTCACATGAACATATTAAGTTCTTGCTGGCATTTGTATTTGTGTTGAAAAGTATGTTTCAGCCTGACAGCCCATATTTTATTTAATGAGGAACATGTGATTTTTCTCACAAATATCAGGAATAAGACAAACACACCAACTTTCTACACCAGTTTTACAACATATTGGAGATATTAACCATTGTAATTAGATAAGATCAAGCATTCAGAAGCTTGATCTGTTTCAAGTTGATACAATTACATCTCTGGAAACCCCAGAGCAACCAATATGTAAACTACAGTAATTTTAATCAAATGACAATTTAACAAATAAATCTACAACAAACAATAGGCCTTATATAAACTCTCAGTCATGAAAGACACAAAGATGTATTCAAACAACTGTAAAGATAGTTCATGATTTTGGCTTTGAAAAGATAACTAGCTATTGAGTCAAAAAGAAGCTGTAGGAGGCAAGGTAGGATTCATGGTGAACATTTGGGAAGGTACTCCTATAATTCAGTGGGCAGATGTGAGTGGTGTCAGATGGATCAGGGAGAAGTGGTGAGTAGTAGATTCCAGATATATTTGAGAATCAGAGGTGACAGGATTTGCTGTCGTATGTGGAGTGTAAGAGAAAAGAAACAAGTTGCCTAAGGGAACCAGTAATAGCTTATTTTGTCTCCTCTGAGTGTCTTTCAGTTTTTCTTTTTTCTTTCTTTCTTTTTTTATTTTTTTAAGAGAGGCATGTGGTTAACCTAACACCACGCTTCACCTGTTGGGACAGGAGAATGGAATGGTCATCTGTCCTGTAGTACAAAGGTACTGTTTAATTTCCTATTGCAACTGGAACTAATTATTAATACTATAAACTTGGAGACTTACAAAACACAAATTATTACCTTAAAATTCTGGAGGTCAAAAATATAAAATGGGTCTCACTGCACTAAAATCAAGATATCAGAAGGACTGTATTTTTTTTCATACTGTAGAGAAGATCTATTTCCTTGCCTTTTCTATCTTCTAGAGGCTGCCTGCATTTCTTAGCTTGTGGCCCCCTTCCATCTTTAAAGTCAGCAATGAATGGTTGAATATTCTTTACATCAAATTACTCTGGCTCTACTTCAATCTATTCTTCTCATCTTCTCTAGCTTTCCTGTCTCCTTGTTTCACTTACAAGAACCCTTGTGATTGCACTGGGTCCACTTGAGTAATCCAGAATAATCACTGCATCTCAAGATCCTTAACTTAATCACATCTGCAAAGTCCTTATTGCAATGTGAGGTAACATATTCATGGGTTCTGAGAATTAGGACATGGACATATTTGGGGGGTCATTATTCTCTCTACCACACGTAATACCATACTGGTTGAGGGTTTGGAATAAAACTAAACTTGACTCCTTCCACCACTTATTGTGAAGCTTGGACAAATCCATTGTAAGGATTTATCCATTCTAAGCCTCCATTCCCTTATAGATCAAATGGAAATACTAATTAAATATATTTCAGAGAGTTTGTGGGTGTGTTTTTAAAGAAATAATGCCTGTAAAAAACTTGGCATGGTCTTTGGCACATAAAATATACTCAATATATTAGCCAACATAATAATATTACTAAGGAATTCATTGATTATAGGTAGGATTGTATAAGCATATCTGACATTCAATTTGCTCTATTGACTTTTATCCAATTTACAGGCAAAAATTTCCTGTCCAACTTCAAACCAATTTCATTTTATATTTGCCCCTTACATCCTTTATTAATAAAACTTTAAATTATTTCACCTCCATTGAGGATGTTTATAGATCCTTAATATCATCTATCAGGATGAGAAAAACTGCCATATTTGATTTATGACAGTTATATAATGTCAACTATGTTATCATTTCAATCAGTATGGAAATGTTGAAGATGAAAGAACTGAGAACAGAAATCTCAAGAAAGCAATTGTGTAATGTCTCAAGGTTGACATTTGTACATGTTATTAAGATTTTGTCTCTAATTTCCAAGTCTAGTCTCTCAGCTCTTATATTTAGTGTTTGTGTATGTGTGTGTCCACACACCTGTGTATACCTATGTGTAGCTGGAGCTGAGGCTCGGAAAATTACCTTTCTTCTGTGCCAGATGGTGTCCCACAAAATTTTGCCAATGAAAAGAACTAGAGAAATTGGAACTCAGGAGGAGATGAAAAATAATTTACTTGTTTTTGTTTGCTTTGTTCTTGGGTCATACCAAAAATGGATTTTCACATCAACACTCTCAGAACTGGCCTACTTATGTTCCCTCAGATGTGCCAGCATCAGCCATTGTCACTTCCTCCTATGAGGTTCAGTTCTAGTTCTGCAACTTCCTTTGTCTTTGTTTCTGAGATATCAACACCTGTTTGGCAGCAACACCTCCTCCGAGATCTGGTGCCCAACTCTACAGGTCCTTCGTCTGGCTCCTAGTTTCTAATAACTCTAAAATGTTCACTTTATTCTTCATTCTGTGGGAAGTTAGCTACATACTGATTATATCCCTGGGAATATATTAAATAATACATCAGTGTTCCCTTTTGGCATTTTAATTTCTCTAATATTCATTCAATGAGTTTCTTATATTAAATTATTTCTACTAAAATAATTCCTGAGTCCCCACATTTCCCATGGAACCAATTATTTAGTTCCCATTCATTGCCCTCCTCTCTTATCTGGATCCCCTTTATCTTATTTTTACTTAAGCATCCTCGTGACTACTTCTGGGTCCCAGCTCCACGAGCTCCCCCTCAGCCCCTTAACTCCCTCCCCATGTGTTAATCTCTATCCTTTTGCTATTCCTCATATAAATCTTTCCAACATGCCAACTCTCATTTGTACACCTGTTTCTCCAGCTGCATATCTCTCTCAGCTTACAGAGCCCTTTTCTTCACTTGGCATCCTCAACCCATCCCTACGCATTCATTGAGACAGGTTCTAAAGCCATGAAGAATGTAGGATAAAACCTACGCATTGGGTTGACAAAGAGTCAAATAGAATTTTTAAAAGACCATCCTTAAGAGTAGAAGCAAAATGGGTCCATCTCTGAATCCTTCCTTGGCACTCTTCCTTTAATATCTTTATTCATAGTTTTACAACTGTCACTCCCAAATATTAATTTAAAAACTGACAAAATAACTTGAATTTTAGAAGGTATTCTTACAGAGAGCAATGGTTCCTGTGCTGTTGTCTTAAGTATGCTTTTTTTCCATAATCCTTGCATCCCAATATCTGAAGATTCCTTCCCTATTTACTTCTATTCTTGTTCCAGATTTTCTGTCTTGTGATGTACTCTTGTCTTTTCTATATGTCTACCACATATCTCAGCACTGGGTGCCCCTTACCTTCGCCCCTTATCTATTGATGACTCTTGTTCTTGGTTCCTTGGGGCTGCCATCATAGTCAAATTCATTTCTCTAATTGTCTCTGGCATTTTAAAATTCCACCCTCTAAATCTAACTGTAGGACTTTCTTTTTGAAGACTTGGTTTTTCTACCCTTTGACCTCCATCTTATCAGTAAGTACCTCTTAAAAAAATATTTTCACATAAGTAAAAGCAAAAATGAGTTCATTTAAGGAGAATTATAAGAAAATAAGAACACACATTATATGCAAATATAGCAAAAATGATGAGAACATCATGCTCTAATGTTTTCTAAAACATTAAATCTATTTGTTCTTTGTGAATTTTTGATGGCTCTCAGAGATCATTGTTTTCTAATTTACCTAAATCATCACATTAATAGTTTATTTATTTATTCTCCTTGGGAAAGATGCATATTTTATCAATTCACAATTTTTATAAAACAGTTCAGAGGTATAGCCCTATGTTGAAAGAAAAAAGAAACAGAAAAATGTTTATTAATTGCTAGTCTTTCAGAATATGGTACATTATTTACCACTTCTAAAAGCTTACTGAAAGCCACTTAGTGTGTTCATATACAAATACTCTGAGTTCCCTGGAAGGGAACTCCTAAAGACCAAGAGATTTAAATTGATTTTAAGCAACTAGGGTTTCCTATAATCTAATCATGGATTTTAATTTCTTATTAATGGTATTTGTACTGCTCTTGCCAGTTTAAAGATCTCCCCTTGACAGAGAAGAAAGACGCAAATGGATTTGGGGAGCTACGTTTGTAAAGAATGTCTGGCTTTAGCAGACTGATTTATTTATTTTTTTTAAGTATCTGTAATTATGATATGAATTACACTTAAAATTATTTAGGAATGTTGTATCTATGCCATCACTTTAATGACCACACTAAGCTAATGTATTTGTCTGCGATAGCCACTATTTAATGAACAAACACTCACATTTCTAATTATACATTTGAAGAGTTGGTATCTGAGTATAACTCAAAGTTAGGTTTCCCATGAGATTTTATTGCTGTTCTCTATGTGTTTATAATGTTTAACACTAATATTTATTGTTGATTTAAAGTACTATTTGCATTTGGGCTGAAATCCAAATTGAGGGTTCTTTTAGAGTGTTCCATCCATCCTTGGAAAATTCTGCTCACTTCAGGAAGATCTTATCATGTCAAGCAAAGTATAAATATAAATAATATCAACATATTGAATTTTTCTTGTCACAATTAATGTGTCACTTAAACAAAAGCTGGAAAATATTTTAATTCATTGGAGAGAATAGGGTTAAATGCAGTAGTGGGGTACAGTCTGCCCTCTACATCTGCTGGTCCTGCATCTGTGGATTCAACCAACCATGGATAGAAAGTATTTTAAAAAAACCATAACAATACAAAATAATATAATATAATTTTTAAAAATACAATATAACAACTATTTACATAGCATTTACATTGTAGTAGGTATTATAAGTAATCAAATTATCTAGAGATGATATAAAGTATATGGGAGGATGTGTTTAAGTTACATGCAAATACTACCTTCTTTTATGTAAGGGACTTGAGCATCTGTGGGTTTTGGTATTAACAGAGGGTTTAGGGACCAATCCTGCATGAATATTGAGGTATAACTATATTTTATCCAGGCAATATATAGATGGTAATAAGCTGTAGTCCAAGGAGGTGGAGAACATAACTTTAAGATTTAGACAGCTTGGGTTAAAACGCTTTATCTAGTACTACGTGTGTTACCGTGGGTAAATTATCTAGTCTGTCAGTGAAGACAGTAAAATTATATATGGCAGCTTTCTGGTGAGCCTACAATGATAGGATGCTTATAAATCACGTAGAAAACTGGCTAGACAAAACCAATAAAGTATTACTTTATTAATGTTATTTTTAAATGTCTACATTATGCCAGTCATTTTAATTTCAAAAAGCTATCTGTGTTAGCAAGTTAAAAAAATAAAATGAATAGCGACAATATATATTATGATTCAGAGTTCAATGAAACTAGGACAAAAAGTGTGATCCCCAACTAAAAATTCATTTGTTGATGCCTCATAAACTTCATAAGTAATAAAAATTGCTAATATGTTTTGAGCACTTATTCTAAGCCAGGAAGGAATAACAACAGCATAGCATGCCTTTTATGCAGAAATTATTATCTCCATACACATCAAGAACAGGAGACTGGGAAATTATATACCTTACCTAATGTGACTGCCACCATAACAGAAGTGTTAATGATGTTTAAACTGAGAGCTTTCTAATGCCAATACCCATGCTTATAATCATTATATACCAGTGCTAGTATTTGCAATGGAATCATTTCTTGAAATGCAGGATTAAAGAGATTATGGAGTTCATAGTTGGGCAGGGATAACAATGAATTCACAAAAAAATCATTGCCGACAATTGAAATTTTTAAAATCCCAGAGAAGACTTGGAGCAGCCTACTTAGAACCTATGACTTTCCTGAACCTACATATGTGCCTGAGAGAATGAAAGGAAATATCATGTTAAGATTATTTTGGGGGGGAGTCATAAACCCAGCCCTGTGTTTAGAGGGTGTGGGCTAGTGATGGGCAGCCTTTACTAAAACTCTTTAATTGAAGGAACACTTCTCACAACATGATATTCTCACTGTTGAGGACAGAATAAGTAACTTGCATTTACATAGTGTGTTTTCGGATCCTTCCCTATGAGAAGGACACTGTGTTAGGTGGTATGGTTTGGGAAATCAAGCAAAGGATATATTTTATACTGTCATCTTCCTTCTCAGTTGATTTGCTTTCTGCAGTAGCCCTGTCTACTACCAACATTATGAAAAAATAGAAAAGATGCTGGAAGTAATGTGAGAAATTGGGTATAGAATAAAAGACACAGACTTAATTTTTCACATCCATTTATGACTTTGGCACAGTACTCCTCAGAAGACTTCTAGCTCCTGCTTTTTTGTGCATGGGAAATACTAACTCACAGATGTTACAGCATATCTTTTTGGGTAGTCTCTGGAACTATTGTAGAGTACTTCAAACATGAAAGCAACAAGGTATCAATGCATTATCCCCAGAGGGCATGGCTAGAGTACCTGGGTTAAACAGGATTTTAATATAGCTATTTATCAGCCACAGTCATGTATTAGGGCAATTAAACATACCTTACTATATAGGTTGCTCATTCTTTTTAATCAATTCCTGTCAGTGCACAAGATTACTGAGGAGCATAAACATATGTCTGGGATCATTAGTCATGGCCCTGCAAGCCTGCCACCTATTATCACAGGCAGACTAATCCTTTGGGGTGCCATAGATGCCCTGCCCAATTCCCTAAAGAAGTGTAAATATTTGGATTTCATAAGGCTTGCTGGTTAACCCTCTGACAACCAGAATGTATGACCAATGCCAATATTTCTTTCTGCAGATTGGATAGCATAGTCTTAACTTTTTGTGATTATCATGAGCTATATATTCAATATAGATATTCTATTATAGATATGCTTGGACTTTTTCTTAAAAGAGCACATTAAAAATGGCTTGGGGTGTAACTACACATGGAATTGTATCTAACGTTTATCTGCTTATGAGAAGTCCTCTTGAGCTGGTAATAACAGCTGGTGGTGATGGGAAGGAATGTGATGCAAAATAATAAGCATGATAAATATTTGGATAAACCTAAGTTCTGCTTAGAAGTTAATTAAATAGATGAGGTCTTAGTGAACTAGTCATTTTGACACAAATCTTTCCTGTTGAAATTTTCTTTGTCATTTTTAACACTTGGGTAAATTAATTCAAATAACCAACTTCTGCAAATCACCCACTATTATTTGAGATCTCTGGCAGAATCACCCAAATATTTTAAGTAGAACCACGCCATTCTAATTCTTGTCCTTCCCCTATGAACATGAAGGAGTTACTTTGTAATAATTCATCAATCACAGGCTCTCTTGCTCTCTATGGAATGATTCTGTAGTCAGCATGAATTGCCCTCATTCTGAGATTTTATACAATAACTTTGTGCTATCATATCTTAAGAATAAGCAGAGTTATTGTCAAGTTCATTATCTAGGCAGGGAATGTTTGTGATGATGAAACTGCCACGCTTCATCAGGTTGTTCATGCTTTTTCAATTTTATTAATGTGACCCAATTCAGCCTCCCTCTGATGATAACTTGTTTTGATTTTAACTCACTTTAAAAATGAGTGAATTTGATTTGTAAAACCTTGTTGATTTAAACTCATCTTAATATTTCCTGATATAATATCTCGTATTTTAGCAGAAAAAATAATTGAGATCCTCTCAACTCAGCTATCTTAAGAGGAAAATGTGAGGAGGTAGAACATTGACAAATATAAAACTAACACTAGTTCATTTTTTCCTTTTTTTCCCCCAACTATTAACCACTGCTGCAATGTGCCACCCTTCTTAAAAATCACTTACCCATCAATTCTAAAATCACAATCCTGGCCCAGTCTGAACCGCTTTTAATCCACCCACTTGACTATGCCTTGACAGCATACTATCATATTTGGTTTGAGTAAACAAGTATAGTATGGTAAAGAGCCAGACAATTCCTGTAAAACTGCCAGCTTTCATGAAACATGATTCGCACCATTCTGTGTTCATGGCATTGCTTTCTGCTAACATGTCCAGCTACTACTTTGTCCATTTTTTTCTAAGATTTGTTCCAATATCCTCTGACACAGGCAGAATGCTAGTGGCCATATCTTAGCAACAATTTCAAGTATAATCCTGAAATTTGTAATACTGCTTGTAGCCTCTAGCAGTAGCTCCTCCTGTTTTAAATTGCTTGTTTGAAATTCTGAGTAACTTTTATCATATAAACCTCACAATTATAGGTAGTTAAGTTCCTAGGCTAGCCCAAACTATACCTCAAGTACTATGTATTTGCCCTAAGAAGCAAGACTAATCAGTAGTTTTGAAATATTAATCAAAAGACTGAAAATAAAAATTATTATTACTTGTTCTATATATTTTTAATATTCCTGGAAGGAAATTTAGTTTAACTACAGAGTCGTGAAGACTGCTCATGGCTTCTCCTATGTTTTGTTGTTTTGTTTCACCCCCTATTATATTTCCCAGCCATTTAAACTTGGACATTTAGTTAACCATTTCCCTAATTATAAGAATTTATTAGTACAAGAGCCTATTAGCACTCCAGAATGAACCTTATTCTGACATTATATCCAGCTTATTAATTCTTCTACTGCCAGTCCTGCCCAACCTATTGATTATGGGCTATGTTCTGCCTATTCACCATAATTTTATAGCTATTTAATAAAAGTAAACCTATCGTGCAAAGCTGATTCAGTGACTATTAGTAAAAAATATTCAATAGAGAGCTTAACTATTCTACTCTATGGCATATATCTCTGAAACCATGAAATAGTAACCATTGAACCATTGAAACCATTGAAATAGTAACTATTTTTAGAGACTATTTCAGAGTGTTTTGTCTTTACTCCTCTTGGTAGTATCCCTATTCTTAAGGTATCCTATCTATGTACAATCATTTCATGCATCAATGTTTATTCCTGTAAAGAATCCTCCTAGGTAGAAGGAGTTACCTGTGATATTAAATATAATTATGTCCTCATTTTGCAACTTTATGACCATATGGAATTTTGGTAAATGATTTAATCTTCACAACTACCAATTAGATTGGCATTAGTATTTCATTTAAAAGATAAGAGAAGAAAATTGTGATTCTTTCTAAAATTATTCATGTGAAAGTCCTTAACAGTGTTTAATATAAGGAAAACGTAAAAGACATGTACTCATAAAATAATGATTAACCCATTTGTTCAACTGACAAAGAGTTTTGTTTGAGTGCTTCTGTGTTAGTGTAGGTCTGTTGTAGTTTATATTTTTGGACTATAGATCCCCTTAAAATTCTCTTTGTGGAAAAATGCACGTATTCAAACATATTTAGTGGCAGGACATTAAGTGAACATAAATGCAAAATTTCTAGAAATTTGAATGTAGAAGAGATTTTAGTACTACCAAGCAAAACTTTCAAAACTTATAACCCAGACATATGACATAATTATAAGCTGTAATGATTGACTTTTAAGGTAGCATTAGCTTATTTAGCTTTGTTTACTTTTGTTTTGTTTTTACTTGAGATTTGACTATTCATATAAAAAGCAGGATGCCCCCAAATCAGGTATCTGCTAATTTATTGAGCATATAACTATATGCCTAAATTTCTAAACATGAAGATTGCTTCTGAGAGATGAAAGACTGAAAACTGGAAACATGTTTTTTCACAACGATTGTCTTCTTTTTAGAGTCTTTGTGCTTTTCATTTGCACAAAGCAAAACAACTTTCAACAAGCCAACTCATCATTCTTTGTCTGTTCTCAAACCTGAACCACTTACAGATCTGCTCTTCCTGATATGTGCATGAAATTGTGTGACTGCTGCTGATTCAGAAAGCTTCATAAACCTCAGATAGAAAACATAAGATAGTCTGTCAGTATAGGAATCCATTCTTTGATAGGTTTTTCAGGGAAGCTCTAAGTGAGCACATTCAGTGGTAAAGAGCTAATACTTTTAAAGGATTTCCACTTCAATTTTAATTTTATTATAATATTTTTTCTTAAATAGGGGAAGTTTTGCATAGTTCTTACTCTTGTTCTGCAAAGAGGCAAAGAATAAATTTGTTTTCTCTTCCAATTTATAATATTGCATACTTGAACTCACCTCTCATGTATTTTCTGAGCTAAAGAGCCCAATTTTTTTCATTATTGTTATGGCATGGCTTATCAATTTCTGATTGTTTTTGTCTTATCTTCAGCTTGAAACTACATCTTATGAGTTTGTATCAATGTGAGTTGAACATATTGTTCTATACATTATATGAATATAGTAGCTTCTAAACAAGGAATTCTATTTTTGTTGTTGTTGCTTTTTATTTTGTCTTCATCAAAGTTGAGGGAAATTGTTCACTTTGTTCAATAACAGTCACTCACTATGGCAATTAAATGAATCTCAACTAGAAAGACATAAATTTTTAGATGGTATATTATAATTTTCTAGAGAAGAGTAGTGCTTCTGACACAGACCCCACTATGTGCTGCAAATCCCAGTGGAAAATTACTGCATTAGAAATTATACTTTTACAAATACTGTTTCAGTTTCCCATATGTTTTAATACACACTCCTGTTTAAATTTTTTTTATTTTTAATTATTATGAGTACATACATAATAGTTGTGTATCTTTATAGGGTACATGTGCCTGTTTTGATACAGGCATCCAATGGGAATTAATCAAATCAAGGTAATTGGGGTATCCAACACCTCGGGTATTTAACATTTCTTTGTGTTAGAAACATTCCAAATCTATTCTTTTTAGTCATTTTAAAGTATACCCTAACTTATTGTTGATTATAGTCACTTTGTTGTGCTGTCAAATTTGACTATAATAAGTTGAAATAATTTTCACATGAAAACCTAAGTTGCTATACTTTTATTTTAGTAATATTACCTCCTTAAAATAAATATGTAGCTTTATATTTATTCCAACTACATTTCACCGTTAAAAATTATATCAAGTTTCTGCCCGACACAGAATTTTAAATTCTGATTTTATATTTCCCTAATTTGTATATTTTCTAAATTTATGCTATTTTCCTATCTGATTAACATGTCATTGCTATATTTGTGGCATTTATATAAATTTTATGATGATATGGAATAAAATATAAGTGAGTTGACTTTAATAATTACAATGTTAATTACTTATATACAGTAAACACTACACATATTAAAATATAAAACCAATGTTAATGTTAATGATCAAAATGTAGGATGAACATGTATGCCATTTTGACTTTCTTATTGATGTAGGGGACGTGAAAACAAGAAAGGGTATTTTGGCATAACAGACAGTGCACATGTGTGTAAGTGAGGCAGAACTAGGTCAGGATCATGTCTCTGCAACTTTCTTGGGTATATAGTATTAGGAGAACTGTTAAAGTATCTTAATGTTGTTCACAAAAATATTTTTTCATACTTTGGTGTATACCTTGCTAGCAGCACAATAAAATAATTTTAAACATTTAACAGAGATATAATTCACTCACAATCCTATCCTTTCGAGAATCAACTGCTATCATTTTTCTACTCTATTTCTTGTCAAAATTCTCATATATTTATCTAATAAAAGCCATAGCACATAAAATTTTGCAGATCAATTATTTCACTGAACATTATAAAAATGGCATTTTTTTAGGTTTCTATATTATTTCCGTGATTAATGATGTATTGATTGATTGCATAACATGACAGAATTTATATTTCTTTCAATACTTAATCCTCTTATCTTTTGAACATATTAAATATTTCTAATCAAGAAACATTTATATACATCTTAGTTTAGTGTTCAAAGATGTTGGGCCAGAGCATCAAAATTTATATCATTTTAAATAATATTTTCTTAATATTTCTTTTTCTATTCTAGTAATAAAGCAAGGTAGGCAGTTTTTAGTCCATATACAGTTGTGTGTAATCTACGAAATAATGTGATTAAGAACCACATTATTGGAAATAAGAGGAGAGGATGGCTTAGGAAAAATACCAACAAAGGATCTTAAATATTTATCTTCTATGTGGATTTTTCCCTAGTTTTTCTGACATATACATTTATTGACAGATTTAAACAACAATTTAACTATTTCTACTGATCTCTCTCTAAAGGACTGTACAGTCTGTGAGTTTATAAGGGGTGGACATGCATTTGGTATCTTTCAATAAATACAGGGATGGGAGAATTATATTGCATACAAATACCTATATTTATTCCCAGTACCAATAAGTGCCTCTTTTTACCACTCCATAACCCTCAGGAAGCTAGGTAGAGGTTGGAAATGACATGTAAGTTAGCAGTAGCTATAATAAGAACAGCACTAGAAGATTGGTAAATGCACCCAAAAAACACAAAAGCAATACTACTCCCTGAAGTCAAAGACCAAACCCATTCCTGTCTTGTTCATATCAGTTGGAATCACGGAGCGTGGAAGTTGAAAGGTACCCTACAGATCATCAGATTCAATTCTCTTATTTAGTTAATGTGCAAGTTAAATCCAAGATATTTAAAGTAATGTGTTCAATACTACATGGAAAAATTTCATTTTAATATGTAATGACAATATTATTATCCCTTGATTCATAGTTTTTTTGCTTGTTTTATTCTGATTCTATAAAATTTAAGTTATGCAAGATCAGCAATTTCTAAAGATCTGTTGTGCAACACTGTGCCTATGGATAACAATACTATATTATATACTTAAAATTTTATTAAGAGGGTAGATCTCTTAAAAGTTCTTACAATATGAATTTTTAAAGAAGAACTTAGACTTTCTGGAGGGGCAAACATAAGAGACTCCAGAGTACAAATATAATCTCCAGGGATACTCTGATGGGTGCTTCGGTGAGAACACTTTGTTTTCAAATATGTAAAGAGATTTGTCATTTTTTGTAAGATATTCTACAGGTAGCTATATGAATTTATTATTTAAATTTACTTTTAACAGGAAGTGAGTCTTATGGTCATGATTATTCTCGTGGTAACATCTTATATTATATTACAAATGCAATATAACATCTCAATAGCAAGGAGAAACACGGATAATACACAATTAAATAAAATATCCAAATCAGTTTACATAGTCTTACAATAAATTATAAACCTGAAAAAAAATCCAAATAGTGGAAGATGACCAGAGAAACAGGCCTTATTTATTCTGTGATATTTACATTTTTACAAATTCTATAAAGTTATTTGTCTAGTATTTATTTCTTAAGTGATGTAATTTCAAATATGCACTCTGGTAAATCGAAAAAATCATAGAGGTTATTTTTTATTTATATTTTGAATGTTCTTTTTTATGGGCATCTACTTCTTATATATATGTTTTACAAATATTAATAAAGGTTATACATATATTCAATAAGAGAATAAAATGCCTTTCAATATGTAAAAAAGGATGCATTACTACTCATTAAGTTGATGTATTCCCCAATGAGTTCCAACGCATATTGATTGTGTTAGCTGATGATATTAGCACAAATACAATAAATTATTTGGTATCATTCTTTGGCAAATTAAACAATATATAATATTCTTTAAAAACTCAACAAGTAAGTTGAGGAAAAATTGTATTTTCCCTAACAGCATAAATGTTATTCTACAAAAAATTATCTGAATTAATTTTGAGGGATACATGTTATATATTAAATATAAAGTATGCCATGATCAAAGTGAATTTGAAAAAGCTAAATTTTACCTTAATTGATAATGTCCTAAATATTTTCATAAAGAAATAATTTTAATAAGATATTAAATTTTAACGTTTAATAATAACCAAAAATGCAAATTAAAACATAAATTATGTAACAGATACAATTGTAAAAGATATAATTATATCTGCCTGTAGCAAATTAAGAAAGATTATACATTATATTACTCAGAGTCTTGGCTCAACATGAGAGGTTAACTCCCCAGTTTGGTTTGCTTCTTCTTTTCATACAAAATTGTTTAAAATAATAATAAAGCAATAATAAAAAATATTACAACTTAGTGAGCTAGAAAGGGCCATTAGAATTTGAGACCTGTCTATACTTTTTCACAACAAGGGCATATGAATGGGTGGTAAATGACAAAGCAGGACCAAGGGAATTGCATCCTGGAACTGCATCCTCAAACCTAGGTGAGCATAACACAGGAAGGTTTTAGAAGTTTTAGTAAGAAAGTATTAGAACTCTTACTTTTATTTATGTTTAAATAAAAATTATAAAAAATATAAGCTTTGCCTTATATTAGGGATACAGATTATTGCAGGGCTTCTCTTGGGGTCCATACTTCACATATATCATCTCCATCATTCAAGGTAAAGAAAGGGACAGGGGATTCCATGGCACAGTGTATCCCCAGTGGCACTGCACACATGCTTCGGGAGGCTTTGCAGCCTAACAGTACCTGATCAACTAGATTTACATATTCCGTTAAGTAGTTTTTAAATATAATTACCACCCCAAAATAAACTTTTGTCTTTAAATGTCCAGAAATTAAGGTTATTAATAATGCAAATAAATTAAATAAGGTAGAACTTATTACTCTCCTACTCTTATGTTGAGAACCAAGCAATATCATAAGGTTTTTTAAATGATGATTTAAGCAGGCTACAAGGAATTTGATCACCATAATTGGAAAATGATATCTTTATAAGCTTTTATTTTGCACAGAATTATAATATATGACAAAATATTCCTATTATAATCTATAAATGATATATTTGTAAATTATGTAAATATCCTAATGCCACCTAGAAATAATTTATGAACACTAATATATTATGAATAGAAAAGTATTAACTGTTATAAAAATAAATATAGTACATAATTATGAATGTGTATTTATAGTGTGTGTGCATGTGTGTGTGTACAACTGAAAAATATTACCAATGTAAATGCTTGTCCATTGGGTTTGAGACCAATAGTCTGGAAAATGATTAAAATGTCTCTTTAGAAGGGAGCCAACTGCTTCTGCAATAACCAAAATATTTTGGAAACCCGTAAATGCTGAGTATGCTGGAAGTTATAATTGTCATTAAGTACTGAAAATGAAGAATATATTCATAATAATTAATTCCACGTACATTCACAAAATGCCTGGAATAGGCAAAAAATCAGTAAGTTTGTTTTTACTTCAGGAAACTGAAACATCCTTAAGGGAAAGATCTTTTAATTTTTTTTTTGACGGTTTTCCTTCTAGGCAGTTGATGTCCCATCAGACCATCCTGAGTTAAAAGTGACAGCCTAAGAGTTACAATGAGATATAAAAATATATATATTTGTTGCTTATATATATATATATATGTATGTTTGCTTTTACTGATTTTTACTGAGTTTTTTTGTTCGTTTATTTTTCATTGTCTCACATTTAGATATGAACAGACAACCACAGACAAAAGATTTCTAGACATTTGCTTAACAGAAAGGACAAGAAAATGAAATAAAATATTCCTGTAGGAAGCTGATAAAAAAAGTAAAAGAAAAGTTCTTCAGGTTGACAAAAACTTAGACTTTCACAAAAGAAAGAAGAGCACCATAAATGAAAAATAAGTAAGTAAATATATAGACTTTTATCTCATTTAAAAATGTCCCTTAAATATGATTATTTATAGCCAAAATATATGACAATAATAGCACAAAGACAGGCTGGGGATATTGTATGATTCTCACATTATATGTCAAGTGATATAACATTAACTTCAAGAGATTGTGGTAAGCATGCATACTGTAAATTCTATAGTAATCAATTAAAAAGGAAGCATGTCTAATAACCTAAAGTATAGATGAAATGAAATATTGAAAAATACACAATTAATCCAAAAGAACACTGAAAATATAAAATGAGAAAAGAGCAGATAAAAAGAACAGAGAGAAATCAAATAAGAAAAAGGTAGATTTAAATCCAATTGATACATTCAATATATAAATTAAATGTAAATATTTTAAAACTGCAATTCAAAGACATAATTTTTGAGTCTTAGAAAATGGGAGTATCACAGCAGCAGAATAGGCAGTGCAGAAACAAAACCATGCATTATGACCTCCTGATTTACCTAAAAGGGGCCTCTCTGAAACGAATGTTTTGTAAAATAAATGATGGCATACCAAGTACTTACCCATATGGAAAAATAAATGAGTCTCATTTCCTTTCTTACAAAATACAAATAATTTATTTGAGATTGATCATAGAACTAATGCAAAATATAAAACAATTTCAACAAAACTCCAGCAAAATAAGAGTAAAATGCATTTATGATATCAGAATAGTCAAAGACTTTCTAAAGGACATAAAAATCACTACTCAGTCAAGTAAATATTAATAATTTAGTCCTATAATTTAAAAATTCTATTTATAGAAATCAGAGATCAGGAAAGGATATTTGTAAAGCACATAGACTACACATAACTTCCACACATAATATAGAGAGTACAATTGATAAACAAATGAGCAAAATAGTTGAAGGAACATTTCACAAAATAGATATTTAAATGGACAATAATGATACAGAATGGAGAAGAGGAGTAGTCACCACAGAAATGCAAGTTAAAATGACTACAAGAAACCACGACACACATACATCAGGATGGCTAAAATTTAAAATTTAGACAATGCCAAGAGTTGTCAAGGATGTGGAACAATTGGATTGCTGATGGGACTATAAATTAGTTAAATCTCTTTGGAAAACTGTTTGCCAGTGTCTACTAAAACTATCATTTTTACCAAGGAATTCCACTTCTAGGTTTTATATCCAAGAAAAGTGAGTTCATTAGTTTAATAAATGATATGTACAAAAATATTCATACAGCTTTATTCAACAATAGAATGAGTAAGTACACTGTACTGCACTCCTACAAGGTAATAATACGTCCACCATAGAAGGAGAACTGCTACACTTAACAACATGGGTCAGTCTCACTGAAATTATTTTGAGCAAAAGAAGTCTTATAAAAAAGAGCATATGTCGTTGGGTTCCGATTCTGTGAAATTTAAGCACAGGCAAAACTTGTCTATAATTTTAGAGTAAAAGTTATATTTGGGGAGATGTACTAAAGAATAGTCAAATGGGACGTTCTTGGAAATATTCCACATGTTGATCTGGGCACTGGTTATGTGCGTGTACACATATGAAAGATTTATTGAGATTTAAAACTATATGTTTAGAAAGACAAAATTTTCCTTTAGGGAAATACAAATATTGTGATAGGGAAAATGTCTGTATAATTGAAAGGAAAAAAACCTGTGGTTGATGTTACCAAGTTTGACTTTATTCTTGTGGATATAGATCTTACTTCCACTGAAAAAAAATTTGAAAATCATTTTAAAAGTCAATTGCCCCTTTAAAGAATTAACATTTAAAAGATTAATGTAAATAATTAAAATATTAAAATAATTTTCTTATTTCTGGTCTTTTTATTGGGCCAGAATTAAATTTTATCAAATACCACAACTTAACAAGACAATACTATAAAAAAGGCATAATTTTTCTATTTTCTCAAATTGCTTAAAATTTATTACCATTACTCTAACTCCTTATGTTCCCAGGGAAGTTAGGCAAAAAGAGGGTTTGTACAACCTTAGAAAAATTATAAACTGCATTATGGGAGTAGATAATAATAATTCAATATATTCTCTAGAAATAAAAATAAAATCTCACAAAGTAATTTAAGATCAGTAGTTCTCAAACTTTTTTGTTGCAGCACCTATTTATTCTCTAAAAACTTACTAACCCCCCAAAGGGGGGTTTAAGTTTAAGTGGGTTATACACTTATTATTTACTCTATGTGAAATTAAAAATGTGAATATTAAATATACCTATTAATCCACTTAACATGAGCAAACAAAAACATCTATTACTTAACATACTGATCCTACATTTATGAAAATAAATATATTTCCAAAATAAATAAAAAGTATAATAAAAAGTGTCATTGTTTTTTCGTGAATCTCTCTAATGTCTGACTGAAAAGAAAGCTGGATTCTTACAATCTGCTTCTGCATTCAATCTGATGCAATATTGCATGCTACCCTCTGAAAAAATCTACTTTACACTTGTGAAAGAATGGGAATATAATTGCAAATAATGTTGTACTATTATTATGAAAATGGTTTTGACCTTGCAGACACCTGAAAGTGTCTCAGGGACCTCTAGAGCTCTTTGGCCCCCAGCTTGAGGTTGGTTGATACAGATTACTTTTTCTCAACGTTAAAAGATTTGATTTACCCTCTTCCATCTACATAATGACCACATTCCAGAACAACTCTTAGGATTTTAAGAATGAAGAGGTGCAAACTTGTCTCCGCTTCTCCTTGATTCCAATTGTTTTTCTTCAGGTGGCAATTTGTTCCGAAGAACTGCCTTTAAGAATTTTATGGATCCTGTATATGTAGTAACAAAATAACTCTGCAAAATATCCATCTACAAGTGTCCTGAATATGCTGGCATCAATAATTCTATTCAGAACTTTGAGTTATTAATAAAATTAGCATTAATAAGAAAAAAAAGTTTATTTAGCAAAAGAACTCCAGCTCTGGTTATCTAACAACAGCCCAGTAATATAAGGAGATTAACAAGACAGAAAATGTGGAAAATCATGCCGTAAGCACTCTGTAGAGAGCAAAGAAAATGGTTGGATAAAAGCAGACCGATGTAGTCTCTGACCATAAACTTGGAAACCAGTTCAGGGTCACCAAGGCCCACCTCAGTGCCATTAAATATTCTCTTTTTGAACAAAGGTTGTTAAAAAGTTAAAGGAAAAGCATAGATATTTTTAAGAACCAAAAGTATTTTGTGAGACATACTTGGCATAATTCAGTATGAAAATATAAATCCTAAGTTATTAGATTACAGCAACCTCATGCTCAGTATTGTACACATAATCAAAAGAAGGCAAGTTGAGTTATTTTTTTTTTGAAGGATTTGATATAGAAGTTTGGTTGCCAAAAATAACTTTGTTCCTGATGAAATGAGAAAAACATGATGTGGTTATTCACAAAGGGAAGGACAAGCATAATCCTTCTAAAGGCCAATTATGATTTTTAAAATGTAGTGGAAAATTGCTTTGGAAAGCTTAAAATACATTAAAAAATAGAAAAGAATGTTACAGGAGAGTGGGGGGAAAAATAGGTGATGAGTGTACTCCAAAGAGTGTTTTCATGGAAAATGGGCTGTAAAGAAAAAGAAACCAAAACTGCAATGAATAAACAACAGCTCTAGTTTTCAGTTTTCTAGCCTTATAAAATACAAAATAACTAAATCCAGTAATATGGATATGTTACTGATATATTAATTTTATTAGCTTTAAAATAGACAACCTACAGAATGGGAGAAAATATTCATAAGCTATACATCTGATAAAGGGCTAATAACTAGAATCTACAAAGAACTCAAGCAAATCAGCAAGAAGAAAATCAAAGAACCCCATCAAAAAGTGGGCAAAAGACATGAACAGAAGCTCTTCAAAAGAAGATAAACAAATGGCCAATAAACATATGAAAAAATGCTCCACATCCCTAATTGTTAGGGAAATGCAGATTAAAACCATAATGAGATATCACCTTACCCTGGTTAGAATGACCTTTATTAAAAAGTCCAAAAATAATAGATGCTAGCATGGATGCAGAGAGAAAAGAACACTTCTACAATCTTGGTACTATCTTTATGGAAAACAGTATGGAGATTTCTCAAAAAATTAAAAGTAGAGCTACCATCCGATTCAGCAGTTCTACTACTGAGTATCTACCCAAAGGAAGAGAAGTCATTTTATCAAAAAGACACCTGGACTCAAATGTTTATTGCAGCACAGCTCACAATTGAAAAGATGTGGAATCAACCCAAGTGCCCATCAGTTCATGAGTGGATTAACAAAATGTGGTATACATATACCACGGAATACTATTCAGTCATGAAGAATGATGACTTAATGCCTTTTGCAACAATTTGGATGGAACTGGAGACCATTATCCTAAGTGAAGTATTTAAAGAATGGAAAAACAAACACCACGTGTACTCACTATTAAATTGGAACTAACAGATGAGCACACATGTGCATGGAGGGGAGTAAAACTCAACGGAAATCAAGAAGGGGGGAGGGATGTGGAGGGGATGGGCAATAACCTACTTAATGGGTACAATGAACACTATCTGGGTGACAGACACACTATAACCCTGACTCAAGCATTATAAAAGTGATCCATGCAACCAAAAATATTTGTACCCCCATAATACTTTGAAGTAAAAAAAGTTTTTTTAATTGCCATTCATTTATTTTTGCCAAAAACATATAAATATGTCACCAGCTTTTCTTAACTTAAAACTTGTATAAAAAACAGTTTTGAGGTTTTCTATCATAAAATGAATATGTATTGTGTAACATATCAATAAGATTATAAAAAGAGAACAGAATAAACCCCCAAATATCCACATACAGCTTAAGAAAAAGAACGTTATCAATCTTCAAACATCTTATATATCTCAACAGTTTTAGACTCTTGTCTTTCACCAGTTAACTATCTTAAATTTAATATTTATAATTCACTTTATTTTCTTCATTTTTACCAAAAATATGTATTCATAAACATAAAATCTTTAACAAGGTATATTTTCAAACTGCATCTAACAGGACTCTAACTTTATGTATTATTGTATGATTGTTTCTTTTCTGAAACTGTTTTAGAAATTAATGTCAATATGTATTGGATTTGTTAATCATATCCTTCATTGGTAGCATGGTTTGTGTTTTCAGAAAACTTCTTTAGTTTGAAGTCACAAAGATAGTCTCAAATGCGACCTGCTAAAACTTCATTAGGTATTTATACAACCTGAAATGAATTTGAGTAGCAGCCAAATTTCTTTGTTTTCCCTTCTAGATGCCCAATTATTAATTATTGCGTCAACAATTATTGAAAAGATTCTGTATTCCCAATTGCTTCAGTTACTCTTGCTCTCTATCAAGCATCTGTGTATGTGGTCTATTTCCAAGTCCTCTATTGTCTATCCCTGCACCTTACTGTTTTATCAGAATTTATATAGCTTTATAATAAATAATGATATTTCATTAGAAAAGTTCTTCATCCATATTCCTCCCCAAGAGTATCTTGGCAATAATTGACTATTCTTGATTAATTTCATATAAATTTTAGAATCAACATTGCCCCAAAATATGTGTGGCAATTGGATTTAGATTTCATTAAAACTATAAATCAATTTGAAGAGGCTTGACATATTTACAATATTGAGTCTTCTTATCCACAAGTGGTGTGTCAATAGATTTAATCAATTCTCTAATGCATTTCCTAGAACTTTAACAATTTTAACAGCTGTTGCTCATCATATATTTACTCGTTTTATTTTTTTGATATATAAATTTTTTCTTTAAATTTTTTTACTAAGTTTTTTGGTCAGTATATAGAAATACAGTTGATTATTGTCTTATTTTTTATTCTGCAACCTTGCAAAACTCTTGTAAAATTAGTAATATCTTTTGACTTTCTGAATTTTCTATACACAATATTATCTAAAATCATAACAACACTTATTCCTCTTTATCAATCCTTACACATTTATTTTCTTCTCATGCTTTAATGAAAAGTTCCGAGTTTTCAGTTCAAAGAAAAACAGTAATACAGATATTGAACAACTTTTTCTTATTGGTGAATTTAAAGAAATACCTTTCAAAATTTCAAAATGAAGTATGACATTGGTTACAGTTTTTAAAGATATATTTATCAAAATAACAAATTTTTTCTAATCTCTAATAATAATTTTACCATAAATTAATATAGAAATTTATAAAAAATCTATTGAAATGGTCACATATTTTTTCAAAAATTTAATCTGCTAATTAGATGCACTATTTGATGGGTAAGGAATGCTTTGTCTCAGACATATGTACTGAAGAAGTCAGATACATTCAGTAAGCAGTGTGTGAGAGCAGATGTATATTGCAAGCCCTTGAAGGTGTAGAACTGGAATTTTTATAATCCATAAAAGGATCTATCAGATTCAAAACCCCAAGTGATTTGGTCTCTGGGTCTCAACATTGCTTAGTTTCAAGTGCTGTTATGAAATATTGTACAATAATTAGTTCCGGTATTATTATAAGCTTTTATTTCAAATAGCCTACATGTTTAATTTTCTCAGTAAACTGAAATATGTCTGAGCTCTTAGCAGATTGTGTCACAATAACAGCTGTTTTAGAAAGTCTCAACTGGGATGGTAGTTAAAAGTCCTTGAAAAGTAAATGGCATACATTCAATTAAGCTAAAGAAATAGCTAAAACAAGTATTATTTAGTGGGTTTTTAATTAGATGACTTCTATTAAATTGAAGCTCTAAAAGAGATTTTGCAAACTCCCAAGATTGTGCTAGTTACAAATGAAACCATAAACATTCCATTTAAGTCTATGAGAGCTCACTCACAGGTTGGGCATTTCTCTGTTATCAGCATCCATATGCCTGGCATTGAACCATTAATTCCCCAAATAGTTCTGAAGAGGTAAAATAAGATAGATTATCATTTTGTCCTTTTGTGGAAAATCAAAGAGACAGACTTTTCTGATCATAAGGCATGATCTTTAACCTTATACTCCTGGAATTTACCAACATCAACAATGTAGTCGCTTGAGACCATGATTAGGATTTCTTCCTTACTTGAAAATGTCTGAAGCAGAGAGAAGAAAGTTTACCCCTCTCTCCACTGGGAATATCCAAAATCTCTCAGTAGATCTTACTTGTATGTCAGTAAAAAAACTTTGTGTATATATATTTGGGCCTCTGTCTTACTACTCTGACTCCTTACCAGTCTTGCCAAATGTCTAAGTGTCACTGAACCTCTTATTGTTTTCAGAATTATAATGTTCCTTTTACATCTATTTATTTGCAGTTTTTCTCACCATGTGGGATGATCCCTCATGTGAGAAACTCTGCCCATTCCTTAAAACGTTGCTTTAGCATCGTGTTCTCCAGGACTGTCTTCATTTCACTGACTACCCCCATCCCTGACAGAGTCATCTTGTTTCCATTTGCTAATTTGGTGTACTCATATAGCGCTTGTCAGTCTATGTTATAAATGACTGTTTCCCAAAATAGAATATGAAAATTTTTTGGTCAAACATTTTGTTTATCAGATATTTATTTATTGCATTACTTTTAAAAGATACTTAATAAAGGTTGGTTGAACTTAGCAAAATTATTAAAACATTCCCCTTCTTCATTCTTTCCACTAACAGACTAGCCAATGATTAATTCAATGTTAATCATGAATTAACATGATTAACATGATTAACATGAATAATCATGATTAACATGAATTAACATGTTTTACTTGTAAAACAAAGTAAAACACACACACACACACACACACACACTGAGTGGCTGTTAAAGTAGAAAAAGCGTGGGATCTTGATTTTTATACCTGAATCAATTCTTGGTTCTGCCATATCCTACAAATAAGGGCAAGAGTAAGATAAACTCTCTCACACCTTAGTTTTCTTTTTTGTAAATAGTGATGAGTTATATTTACTTTAAAGTTTATCTTAACAATCAATCGAATGATGAATATGAAATAATTCTGTAGCTTGTTACTCTAGTGACAATCATATGACCAAAAATTATTTATGTACTGAGTGCCTGTCACTTTACATACATTATCTGATTTGATCCTCACTACAAACCCATGTAATAGTGCTTTTATCATTACTATTTTACTAATGAGTGAAATGATGTTTAGATAGGTCAAAAACTTTTCTTAATGGCATAAAAGGTGACTAACTTCAGAAACCATGTCTTTAAGTATTATAATACAAAATAAAAATGAATACTGACACAGGTAAAAAAAATTATGGGGCTGCAAAACTGGCAGACTTGTTTGACTGAACTGCTTTACCTATGATATATAATAATTTAATGTTATTGGAACAAAATGTGTGGCTGTTCCTTTCTTGTGAATTTAACATAAGTAATAAACAGATGTTTTTTCTTTGAACACATCCAGTAGAGGAAAAAATTGGTAAAATGATCTGAGAAGTACTATCAAAATTTATGTCTAAAGTTAATAAAAATGCAAATTAAAGATCATCCTGCAATCTCACAATCCTTCCACCAGTGTAACTTGGCATTAATAGCAGTGAAGAGACATTTCTGGCTTATTAAAGACAAAGCACATCTGTTTAGCCACATATTTTCAGAGTCTACATTACTAATTAGAAAGTCAATTACAAGCATTCTGTCCTTGCAGTCTCTGTGTCTGGACTCTCCCTTCCCTTTCATTTCCAATATGTTCCCCTTCCTTGCTGACATTCCTTGTACACTTTTATCTTGGCCACATACCATCTCTGTAATCTTTTAAACCATTCACACAGATCTCTCAATTATACTAATATCTTAGAAGTAACAGTAGCAGAATGAATTCTAGTAGTGAGGGCTTTCATTTATTTTTACTTATCATATACCAGGAATATGATTAGGCATGTTTTACAATTCATTTTTCTATTTTATTCTCCTTCAATCCTGATAATTGGGTACCACTATCAACCTTATAAATCAAGCAATTGAAACTTGATTTTCCATGGTCAAACAGCCAGAAAGCACTTGTGTCAGCACTCTGGACTGACGCATTCCAAAGAGGAATCCTACACTTTACTTCCTCCCTGAACGAGCCACACTTGTTTTATTCAGAAAACATTTATTAAGCATCTCTGTTATGCTAAGTATGGCATTTGGTGTTGGGGATGTTAAAAAACAATTAAGACAGTGATTTTCAAAAAGAACTCTGGATGGCCAAGTAATGGAGATGAAGGCAAAGCACTGAAGATAAACGTAAGGCCGGGAATACTGATCCAGAACCTTACCCAAAGGGAATGCTGAAATATTTTCTCAATGATGAGAGACAAAGCCACATGGCACTGATGGCTTATTTTCTCCTCAAATTTGGTAGTTAATTCAAAGGTAGAAGAAATTGACACCAGCCACTGGGCTCTGAGGGCTTCCCGTTTCTACTGCCTTCACTCAGAAGCTGCCGCTATTGCAAGGTTGTCCGAATTATCCCTGACCACCCATAAATATGTGGAGAGTTTTCTACTTAAAACCCCTGGACTAGTTGTGTCCAGTCCAGCCTGAGCACTCCTTTTGGGACAATAATAGCTCGGGGGATCATATGCATTCTGTGACATCTCTGCTTGTAAATTTTCTCTGCAATAAAATCTATTCTTAATTTGTACCATGGTGGACCAGTCATGTCTATGTTTGTGTTCCCTTTGTGTGACATCACCCATTTTGACAAAATGAAAATAATATACTGCTTTTAAATGTACTATATCTTATCCAATTACTTCTTTTTAAAAAACACCTGACTTTATTTAAACAATTACTTCTTAATAATAGTTATGTTTTTTGACAGCTACTATAGGGAAGGTATTATACACACATTACTTCCAATATAAAAAGAACCTTGCAAGGTATTATTAATATCCATCTTTTCCACATTGAGGACGGTAAGATCCAAATGATAATGTAAATTCTATCCATACTATTTATTGAGAGAACCTGGGGATGTAACTGTGATCTAAATGAGCATTGTCTTTGTCTTCATGGAGTGAACAGAAGAGACAGACAAACAAATATTTATTCAAACAATATATAATTATATACTGTGATATGTTATAAAGCAAAATAAATGGTATCACAAGAAATCAAAACAGTGAACATGCTCAATTTAGAAGATTAAAGAAGGTATAACTGAGAAGGTGACAATTGAGGATAAGTAAAAGTCAAAAAGGTGAACTGTATGGAGGAAAAATATAATCCAAATGGAGAAACTGACTAATTTAAAAGTCTCAGTGTGGAGGAATTTCTGGCAAAGAGAAGAAAATCAAAGAAAGGCAGTCAGTGGGGCTGGAGTCCAGTGAGTGATGGGAAATTGCATGAGATTGAATTAAGTGTGGGAAGGGCACACTTCATGTGGGGCTTTGCCCATCAATTTGAAGATTATTGTTTGTATTCGAAGGATAATAAGAATAGAATTAAAAGATTTAGCAGACAGTATTATAATACCAGGTTTGCATTTTAACAATGTCATTCCAGATGTCCCGGGGGGAAATAATCCAGTAACAAGGATTTGAGACCAGGTCTGCCTTACTCTAAAGCTGAGCTTCTTTTTATTACACTTCACTTCCTCCATGATTGCATTTGCTTTTCAAAGTAATTCTGTGGGGTGGAAAATGCAGGAACTTTATTCACATTCTACACATATTGAAACCGGGATCAAAAAGGAACTGGACAAGGCCAAGGTCTTCTTTCCTCCTGTGTCAGAACGATATGACTAATGAGACAATGAGTAGTGACTACGAGTTACCATGGGCCCGCCCAGTGCCAGCTTCTGTTCTAAACATCTCATGTTTATTAGCTCCTGGAATAATTATTAATATGAAAATATTATGTTCCTGAAGAGGAAGCTGGGACACAGAAAAATTAAGTAAATTCCCCAAATTCACTTAGCTAGATACAACAGTTCAAAGCTATTTTGATGCTAGTGCCAAAATTAATTAATCACTGTTCTCTTCTGGATTAGACATAGTATATCAGATCATTCCTCAGCAATACAAAAATTATACTGTGTCCTCTTTTTTACATGAAAAGTGTCTGGCAAGCTTTATTATTTTTTGTGCAACAATATGATATGAAATTCATGATTAGTGTTTATAGCAAGCAACATTAGATGGACTTGCTAAAATTTAGTAGTAATTGGATGCTTACAAGTATGAATAGAATTTTTCATTCAGATTTTACTGATTTTTATCATACACAATAAATGCATATTCATAGTGACAATAAAGTAGCATAATATTATGGCTGAATATAATGCAAAATATCCATAAGGATCTGTGAACACAAATGGTAGATTAAATATAAATATTCCCAGTAAACCCCCTAGAAGTAAAAGCAAAAAAATCTTTCTTAAGTACATATTACATTATTTTCAGAATAAGTATGTACTATGTAGTTATACATAGTATTTTTTGCATTACTTCATAGTTATACCACATAGTACAATGTTTTTTTTACTAACGTTTACAAACATTTTACATGTCCCAATGTTTTTTAGCTTGAATTAGCATATACTGTTTGATTTCTTGTTTATTTATGTAAATATTCTCTTTCTGCTCAATAAATGCTCCCCAATTAAAAGTAAAGATGCAGACCTATAAATTATTGCTTCAGTGCATACTGTGTTATATAATTGGATGTTCAAATTGGATTAAAAATTTTCAGAGCAAAGAATGTTCTGAAAAATTTTAAGTATGTATGTTAAATTTGAGTTTAATTAAAATTAGGTTAAAATGTTATATTTTTATGTAATGGATATTTAGATATTGAGACAGGTGCTTGTGTCTCATAATTTTGAAAGTCATCATCACTCCTAGATCTGGTATAACCATCCTTTGATCAGGGGACAACTATTCTAAGAAAGGAAAGTCAACATAATGAATATAGTGAAGCAATAACGTGAGAAAAATCACAGCCTGATGTTGTGTTGTCTTTGAGATCTTGAACCACCTCTGAAACTACCTGTTTGGACTGTTACTATGTAAATTTAAAAGTGCCTTTTTTTTTTTTTTTTTACTGTTAATCAGGTTTTCTCTTACTGACTGATCTTTGCATTTTAATTTGCAGAGATGTTTTACAAAAAAAGTACTGAAATGTTAGGCTCTCCAAACCAAAGTAAAGCAATACTGTAGCGATGGAAAAAGACAACTCTTGGTTTTAAATGAACAAAATAGTAGGAAGAACGTCATCGAAAGATTGCTACTCCCAGCTTCCTGCTTTTTTCCTCACCTAGTGTTGTGTTTGATATATGGTATTTCAGAAACATTATTTTAATTAAGATAATTAGAATTCAAAGGAGTGGGGGCAGGGGAGGTGAGGAGACACAGAAACTAGTGGACATTCATCTTAGACCAGTTCTATTCCAGGGCTTAGGATTCTCCACTATTATGAAGTCTCCAGCATGTGTCTTTTCTCTTTACTGACTAAATTATAGATCCTGGCATCAGCTATAGAAATTGGCATCATTCCTGGCTTCACAAATAATGTACCAACTGGAGCATGATGTATATCTTCATTAACAAAATTGGGGCATTGTATTGAATAAACTTGCCCAACCACTGGTTCACTGTCAATTTCAATTTCATCAGAGCTATTTTTAGCTAGAGAGTAAATTGTTTTATGTTGGCAGGGAGCTTGGTGGTGGCCACGCCAAAAGTCTTAATTAAGCATCAAATAGCAGGATTATTTATATAAGCTTTAAAAAAATGTAGCTTAGGCTTTGGACAAGTACCACTATGAATTTTCTTGAAGATCTTATAATTTATGACAAAAGAAAAATAGTCCCCTGACTTAGAAAATGAGTTGTCCCTGTTTTCTCTTTAAAGTTATATTTCAACACATTGAAAGATCATGATATATGGACTAATGCACTAATCCACAGAGTCAATGGTTGATTTATTCTTTCAGAGAAATATCAAACAGAGATGAACTCATCACAGAGAACATTTTCAGCCAACACTGAAATCAATGTTTTTAATGGTTTACTAAGTAGTTTCCCTAAGGGCTTTATTAATATTTCTCCTCATTCTTCACATAACTCAAGAGTTTCCCCGACACTGGTATTCTGTATTAAGTCCAATCTCAATATGGTTAGCTGACGATGTTGCCAAACATAAACCTGACCATACCATTCCCTTGCTAATTATGCATACATGGTTGTCTTCCCTATAAGGTAATCTGAAGTAACTAGTCATGGCATCCACAGTGTTTCAGAATCAAACCCCTGGCCCAGACTGTTTCATCTACCATTCTGCACAATGGCTCCCACACTGTCTATGTAAACAGCAATCTTTAGCTAATTGGCTTCCATTCTAGCTCTGTCTTCTGCTATAATCCTAAAGATACCAAATCCTTCTGTCACTTGAAACAAAAGAGTAATTTTCTAAACACATCAATCTTTCTCTGCTCCATATCTTTGCATATGGCATTGACTCTTTTTACGATGGCCTTCCCTTGCTTGAGTAGCCTGGATCAAGCATTAAACATCACTTTTCTGATCCTATTTCCCTGATAGTAGCAACTGAGAGCATCATTAGGAGCCTTTCCCATGTGTTCCCATATGAACATGTTCAAATCTTCACTTTAACACTTCAGGCGTCTAAAATACCTGTTATCTCAACCAATAAACTGAGAAGTTCTTGTGGATGGGGCTAAGTCTTATTCATACTTTTTTCAACAGTGTCTTGTCTATAGAAATGACTCAATAAATGTGTTTTGAAATAACGAATGAACATATAGAAGTCTGGAGTATATATGCATAATGGAATAATTTGCTTGAGCATATAAGAACTTCAATTTTACCATTTACAAAAGATAACTTAAGCCACCGTTTCTTAGGCAGGTGTCTTGGATTTCTTCCCAGATAAGTCACTGAAAAAGACATAAAGTACCAAACCAAAACTTCACATCTTTCTTGTAAGTGTGTAAACATACCCATGTGTTTTCCCTCATCTTTTACCAAATCAAAGCAAAGGCAAAACTAAATGAATCTGCATTTTGCAACCTACCTTCCATTCCAGCCCATTTTTAAAAGTTATTGCTGTCACACATACACATGGACACACACACACATATACCCACACCCACCCACATATGTGGAAAGAAAGACGGAGAGATGGGGGAAGAGGGAGCAATCATTATTTTTATTTATTTTGCATTTTTTTATTTTAGGGATTTTGCTAATTTTATTCAGTGATAGGGAAGTCCATCAGTTACATTACATTTGGCAAAGTCATCAATTATAAGAAACTAATTTTGAGTAATGCATTTTGGTTATTTTTAAAAATATTCAGGCAATTTATTTTCCTATGAAATATATTTAAAACGTAAGCTTATCAGGAGGAACTATTTTCTGACCCCTTTATTTCTTATCAGACATTTCTTGAACTTTTAAATCACATTTTCATTTTTCTGTATACTCAGCGGTAATTCTAAGAGTAAAGCAGTCTACATTTAAAGCTTGCCTTTCCTTATCAGTCCTCATCTTTGAGAGGAGCATGTGGTTTTAAATTAGAATGTATGACAGTTGTTAAAAAACCTATTGATACTGACAAAAATAGTAATAAGAGAAAGTTGCTTTTTCCACCTATCATGCAGGAATACAATCCAGTCCCAATGATTTTCTTTTCTTACAGGCAGTTAACCAGCAGGTTTTGCACTGATACATTCTGGAAACATAAATTGATGTTAGTCATTTATAGTACAATGCACAAAGTATCTAATTTCTTTAGGACCCAGGGCAAGGCCTCATTTGAGATTTGCATACTCCATCATTGGCAAGAGATCACTCAGAAGTAGAAGCAGTAAGAACCCATGATGAAGGTATTTCCCATTCACAGTGAATTGTAAACTTTGCATTTGTTTAGATTTAATAATAAAATGGCATTAAACCCTTACTACTATGTCTAGAAATGTCCTGAAATTATCATGAAATTTCTGTCATAAATATTAATTTTACTTATTTGTTATTTATTAATATGGTTTATTTAGTAACTATTTCCTGGGGTCCTATTAGTTGCCAAGCACTGAGCTATGTCCTAAAATTTCAGAAGTTAATATGAGACAAATTTGTTCCAGAATCTCATATGCTAATAAGAAGAATGTTATATATACAAATAACTGTAGCAAAATGAGCTACTATGGCAATTGAAGTACATAATAAGCCTTTTTTGAATTCTTATTAAATAAACAGAAACAAATTTTTAAACTGTGTATATCATGAAAGTACTGATGCCTCCGAGGTAGACAAGGGCTTCATTGAGTCACAGTGCTTGAGGGGGGAATGTATAATAATTCATCCACCAGACATCATTGGGAAGATCATCGCAGGCAGAGAGAAGAGTCTGTGAATAGTAGGGAGTCATAGACAATGTGGTTTTGTCTTTAGATAATTGTAAACATGTTGTTATTGCTGGAGAAAAATATACAAAGTAGAGTGATGGAAGGAGAGACCAAATATGAGTCAGAGTACGGATGAGAGTGTAATTTCACACCATAATAAAATATTTGGAATTAATTCTAACTGTATGTGATGATGGGGAGTTATTTTATTCCATATGAATGTTAAAATTTAATTCTTTAACAACAGGAATGCTACTTATTGAAAATTTTAAGCATGAAAATGACATGTTTATATTTGTATTTGAGAGAAATTATTTAACCACTGTATGGAGAATTGTCTGAAGAGGGGTTGGAATATAAGCAGAAATAAAAACTAGAAGCCCGTTCCAAAAGTTGAGCCTAAATGTAACAGCTTAAAGTAGTAGGATAGGAGTGAAGGTATGGGTGAAATATACTAGACTTGTTAAGTAAGTGGATACAGCACCAGAAATATATCTGTTACCTAACTGGAATTAGAACCATCAATACATATATTTATATGACTATTTTCTATAACGGTAAGCTCACAGGTTTTGGAAATTTTAGAACAGACCCTCCTTCTTCCTTCAAGTAAATAAAAGGATTAGGAAAAAAAGAGAGAAGGACATTGTGAGAGTTGCTGCGAGAATGAAATGATGGACCATTGTTTATAAGCAACTTAATAAAGAATAAGAAACTAAGAGAGGTCCAAAAGTTTGAGATAAAAAGTCAGGAAGATACCAGAAACCCCAGTGAAACAAAAGAATAATGGAATAAAAACATTAAGAAATAAGGAATTGGCAGGATGGAAAGTCACATTTATAAATTGAGATATTTTCATTTAATTTTTCAGCAACAGAAAAATTTCAATATGCTGGCAAAATACAGGGTAATTTCTAAAAATAACAATTTCAGAAATTGGAAAATCGGTCAACCAGGAGGCTATTCTTGGATGTATCATCCGAGTATATTTTGAAGACATTGCAACTATGGCATAAATTGTATGGAGAACACCTTGAACCTGATGCCAAAATGCTCAATGAAAGCAGAATACAATCGTCAAAGGGTACGAAACCTCAATTAGACAGGAGACATAAAGTTTTTTTTTTCTTTCAGATATGTTTCACAGCATGGTGAATGTAATAAATTATAATCTGTTGTACATTTCAAAATAGCAAGAAAGTAAATTTCAAATGCTCTCACAATATAAAAATGACAAGTATTTGAGGTGATGGACATGTTAATTAGCTTGATTTAATTATTTCATACTGTATTCATAAATCATGACTTCTCTTTGTACCCTATAAATATATGCAAGTATAATTGGCCAATTTACAATTAAAACATTAAAAAGAAATAGAACAAAAAAGTGGAATAACAGTGCAACAGAGGATGGCATCAGCAAAGAAGCTGGAAGCACCTGATCCTCCAAAGAAGAAGGTTCTTGAGTCAGAGAGGAAATCAAACAATTTGAAAGAGAAAATAGAGACTTGGGGAAATAATGGCACATAATATTTATTAAGAGCATGTTATAAGCCAGATGATGTGATGAACTTTACATGGTACAGCTTTGCCCCTCTGGGGCTTCCTGAGCATTTAAGGAGAGCAGAGCCTTGTGGGACCAATGTTCCTCCAGAGAAGAGCTGAATTAATGGGACTGTGCTTTAGCTGGTACTTGAAGATAACAAGAATGAGAAATATTAATAGAATTAAGCAGCATTAGCATTCTGACTAGAGTGTTCACATTCTGGATGCTGGTAATACATCAGTGAAGGGCGGGGGCCTGCCCTCCTGAAGCTTACCTTCTAACAGTGACAGTTCATGTCATTGTTTCAGCATCAGGCCCCACGTACCATCAGGAATCTGGTGATATTTGTGTCAGTCACAAGAATATCACTGAGTCAATCACAAAAATAATCTTTACCATCAGTTTCAATAACAATACATCTGAATCATCTGTCACTCAGTTGGTAAGAAATTGATTACAAGTCATCTTCATGGGCACAAAGAATGTACTCATTGTTGTATGCTTTTTAATCTTTCTTTAAATTTTCAAAGATGCTATAGATGTATTTCATAAACTGCTCTCATCTGTATGTAAACATTTTGATGAGGAAGTTGATGTACTATTTACCCTGCTAAAGTGTCCTAAGTATTCCCCCAGTTCCTTGTTCTGTAGAATGACCCATGATGGGTTGAAATAATCTTGAGAGTTAAGAGACATCACAATTCGGGCAGGTGTGGTGGCTCACGCCTGTAATCCTAGCACTCTGGGAGACCGAGGCCGGAGGATTGCTTGAGCTCAGGAGTTCAAGACCAGCCTGAGCAATAACGAGACCCTGTCTCTACTACTAAAAATAGAAAAATTAGCCTGGATTCATGGCCTGTGCCTGTAGTCCCAGCTACTCGGGAGGCTGAGGCAGGAGGATCACTTGAGCCCAGGAGTTCGAGGTTGCAGTGAGCTATGATAATGCCACTGCACTCTACCCAGGGCTACAGAGAGAGACTCTGTCTCAAAAAAAAAAAAGCAATCACATTTCAACAAATCTCTTTAAATAAATGAAATGGTTCTGGATAATCTAAACCACAGCATTATAGTGTCTATTTTAGGACGTCACTAGCAATCAAACGTATTAATATATCTATCTTAGTATCCACTGCCATAAGAACAATGTGTCATTCATTCAGTCAAGATTTATTCTAAGTAACAAGAATACAAAAGTGGAAAAAGACCACAACAGCAACAACAACAACAAAACCCAGATAAAAGAAGAAGTAGTCTGAAATATCTTTCCCCTGCCATATTGTTGCCAATGGCCTTTAAATATAATTCCTTCCTGTTTCTGAATTATTGTATAGTAATAATATCATTCAAGTAAGAAAGTCTTGATTCCAGTGTCTCTTCCTTTATCAAACAATGTGACTCTGGGCAAATCTTATATTTACTCTGGACTTTGACTTTCTTTTCAGTAACATTAGGAGTTGGTGCAATGATTTCTCTAGTTACTTTAAATCATGTTGCTGTGATTCTTAATTGAACAGAAGAGGAAAGGGCAGAACTAGATGGATTTCAGAGACAACTTATATTTTAAGGGAAATAATATATTTTCCTGACCTGTAATCAAAAAAATTACTTAAAATCAAGATTCATATTTCAAAAAAAAAGGTGGTAAAGTATAATGAACTGACTTTTTAAGATTGCAGCTAAAGAAATAATATAATTGAGAGGAAAGATAAATTTTAGGGACTCAGGAAAACTTGTACTTAAATTGTGACTCAGATATTTTTGTCCCTCTTTCTGGTCTTTCAAATCCTTCTGCATTTTAGTTCTCACTGTTATTTTTACCACTGCTAAATGGTGATACCAATTTTTGCCATTTATTGCTCAGAAACGTGGATAGGATCAATGTGATGATATTTATCAAGTGCTTTGAGTTCCTTGGGTGGTAGAACTATATAAATGTCATATACTGCACTCAAGTATATAGAAGAGAATTGCCCCAGACTTCACATTCTTCAGGGAGTTCCTCATATAATGGAATCTGTCCCAGTGAAATTGAGATTAATGAAAAACAAGTGCTATAGGAAAGTATGTAGTGTATCCTGCCAAGGTTTTCCTGCACCAATAAAGCATAGCTTTCAAACCCACACTCTCCTTACAAGTAGAAATTAATGGAGGTACCCGTAGTAAGTTTTCCTTATGACAAACACAGCAGCAAGTATACCTATTTTTAACAGTTTGAACAAAATTAAAATTTGGTACTTTATGTATAGTTTGGAGTAAAATATGTGTTTAGTAAGCAATTCAAGTGAATTTCATTCTTTTAAACAAACTAACAAAAATTAATCATTTTTATCTATTGTAAAGTCTCACAAGTTCCTAAGTATTAAAATCATCAATTAATTAATTAATTAAGGTAATATTAATTGAACAAAAGTACCTTCTATTCACTAAAGATACACTGCTGAACAAGAAATAGATGGCCTTTGCCCACATTGAATTCTTAAACGCCATGATACATGTACTCAGATGGGAAAGAACAATAGTTTATTTTTCTTTCCTTATAGCCTGAGCACCTCAAAGGTATGCGTAGGGCTGAATCTGCCAGGATCTTGGAAGGAATGAATAAGTTCAACTAAAATCGAAAGCTCAAGCAACAAGAGAAATGAACAAGAGCCATAAAAGGATTTAAAATTTAATCAGAACAGATCCTGAAAGGGTTAGGTCAAGCTTGCAAAGGTGCTCTATTAGAGCTAATGCAGTAGATTCTATCTCAGCTTTATCAGGAGCAGCATTTGATTGACTACAATCCCAAATTTGTAGCTAACTAGCACAGATGAGAGTTTTCATGAAATGCAAGTAACAGTGGGAGAAGCGCACTATGCGGTTTAAGAAGAGGTACAGAGTAACCTTCTAATTCCATTTAGATCACAGAACCACGTGGTAAATTCTCTTGTTTTCTGAATTCATGTAATTCTCTACTCCTTTCCTCTGCAAGCAGCTACTTTTTTGTTTTCCAGACCATCAGAAGAAAAAGGGATTAAGGAACTGCAGAATAAAGACACCTTTGTTGTGAGCTAAAAATGCCCTCACAGGAATGATGTGTGGTATCCCAGAGGGAGCGAAGGAGTTAAGGTTTCTTCCTTTTTAAATAACAGCTGGCTTTACAGAGAAGGAAAATAGCCTGGCAAATCCTTTCCCTGCTAGAAAAGAAAAGCAAGTCCATGATTAGTTCGGTGATTCATTTAAAATTTATTCATAAAATTATTCAATCACTTATTCATCAAATATACATTGAGAATTTACAAGTAAGAAACTGTTTCAAACTCTGGAGGTAAAAGATCGAAAACAACAGACGATTAATATTCACACGTGTCTTTCTTTCTAGTGGGTAAGAATGTCATCAAACAAGAACACAAATGAATAAATGAAATAAACAATTTCAGCCGGTGATAAATTCTGTGAAGGGAATAAACTGGAATAATTTAAAAGAGTATAATATTTGGAACTGTTTTATTTGATATGGCCAGGAAAGACCCTCTGAAGAAATGGAATAAAGGACAAGAAGGAGCCAGGCATGTGAATATCTGGGGACAGACTGTTTCACACAAAGGACCAGTAGTAAGTGCCAAGGTACTCAGGCAGGTGACACTTGGTTGCATCAGAAGGCCACCAAAGGTTAGTGTGACCAGAGCCTAGTGAGCAAAGGAGAGGGCCATTTTAGGTACAGATTAAGAGTTTTGCAGGGGACAAGCAGTAGGGAGAATTAGAACTTGAAAAGTCTTTTACATCTTTTTTTTTCTTTCTTATAAGTCTGTGGTAGGCAGAATAATGGCCCAAGGATGTTTAGGCCCAAATCCCCTGAACCTGTGAGCATGTTACTTTACATGATCAAGGGGAGTGATAGTTGCTAACCAGCTGACCTTCAAATAGGAGTGAGCGCAGCGTAATCACAGGAACCCTCAAAAGTGGAATCAGAAGGCAGAAGAGAATCAGCGTCAGAGCGATGCAGACTGAGAAATACTTGCTCTTCCATCGCTGAAAATAGAAACGGTCCAAGCAGCCACTAGAAGCTGAAAAAGGCAAGACCACATTCTCCCTAGAGCCCCTAGAAGCAACACAGCTCAGCCAACACCTAGACTTTAGCCCAGTGAGACTCATTTTGGAATTCTGACCTTCAGAACTGTAAGATAATAAATTTGTGTTGTCTAAAGTCACGGATTTTGTAGTACCTCATTACAGCAATAATAGGAATCTAATCCAAAGCCAGTCGAAGGTTTTAAGCCAAGGAGTATCTTATTTTTATTTCAATGTTAACATATTCTGGCTGATCCTTGAAGAAGAAATTAAAAGAATGCAAAAGTAGAAAGAACAATTAGGAGAGCACTGCAGTAGACCACATGTAAGATTATGGAGTTCTAATGAGGCAGACTCGCTGGAGAAAGAGAGAAGTGAATGAAGTCCAGACAGAATTCTGAAATACAGCCTGCAACTTTTTGAGGAACTGGAGTTTGGTGAGGAAAAATAGATAAATCAACCCTAGACTTTTGAATGGAAAATTTAGGGGGATGGGATTACTATTTGCTAAGTCTTTTTAAAACTACAGATGAAGAAGAATTATGGTGGAAAAAAAGGACTACTCTTTTAGATGTATTGACATTGAGATGTGTATTGCGGATATATAAATTTGGAATTTAAGGAAGCGATCAGAACAACAAGTGTGTAAGTAATCTGCATAAAGATACTCTTGTGTCATTGTGCTGAATTAAATTACTCATGGGAGGGACTATCGGGCCTCTGGTGGATTCCTGAGTATATCATATCTTCAGTTAGTAGAACCACAAGATGGAATTGGGATGTATATCTGTCGAGTTTCCCAAGCTTGTGAACACTATGGCTTTTCCATAGTATATTTTGAGTTCACCATTGATTATCTCTCCCTCTTCTTCTATTGGAATATGCAAAGATACAAACTGATAGGTCCAATACGGTATATACTTAAGCTTTTGTTTTACTTTCTTGGTGGTAATTCCACAATGTTAAGGGTAAAGTTACAATAAAAATCTTGGAGAAGGCATGATCTGAGCCCTGGTTCTAGACAAAAAGACTTGGTATTCTAATTGCCAATCTGGGAGTCTAACCTGAATGTGAGTATAGACAAACGTGGAAAAGATGCATCGTATAAAACCAGGGGACATGGAACAGCAGATTGTGCAATTTATACAATGCATTTTTTCAAAATAGTTAAAATTTGAGAAATAGGCAATAAAATAGAAACTACCTAGAGAATAAAAGATCTGTATGTAAATATAATGGATAGGTTGTGGAGACCCTATTCCCTGAAACATTGGACTAGGACTTCCAAGCTCTTTGATGTTACAACCATCTCCTGAATGGTAATATAGAAAGGATCAAAAGATAAAAAACAAAAGATGAACAATCTTAACATTTTGCCATGGATTAACCCTGCCTATGAGGCTTTAGTCTGTTATTGTGGTCTTGAGTTCTATGACTGCCACTGAGTTTCTACACATACAACTTTGCCTTTTGGAACACAGACCTAATTTCACCCTCTCCCTCTTTATTTCAAGTCCATAAAGTGTTTATGCAATTCCTTCGAATTGAAGTGCCAACATGAAGACAGAGCAATGTGCCAAAATAGGATACAAGCATTAGCAATATTATTATGAATTAAGGTTCTGAGTTACCTGGTGCATTTGCCAGAATTCTCCTGAAATACAGAGCCAAGAAAGAGAGAGAAAGACAGAAAAATGGAGAGAGACAGAGAAAAAGAGAGAATTATTACAGTCATATGTCATTTATTTGTGGGAATACATTCTGAGAAATCCGGTGTTAGATGATTCTGTCATTGGATGAACATCATAGAGTGTATTTACACAAACGTAGATAGTATAACCTATTACACATTTAGGCTGTATGCTACAACCTATTGCTCCTAGGCTATAAACCTGTTACTGCAGTAAATACTATAGGCCATTGTAACACAATGGTAAGTGTTTGTGTAACTAAACATATATAAACATAGAAAAGATACAGTAAAAATACAGTAGGATAATCTTAAGGGACTACTGTTGTATATTTGGTCTATCAATGATTGAAACGTCTTCTGTCATACATGACTGTATAAAAAATTGGCTCATGTGATTATCAAGGCTGGCAAGTCCCAAAATCTTCAGGGTGAGTGGACAAGCTGTAGATCCAGGAGAGCAGATGATTAAGTTCTAGTCTGAGACAAGGCACAAGGACAAGGAGAGTCAATGTCATAATCTGACTCTGAAGGCCAGCAGGGCTCAAGACAAGGACGAGCCATGTTGCAGTTTGAGTCTGAAGGCAAAAGAGAAACTTATGTCTTAGTTCACAGGCAGTCAGGCAGGAAGTGTTCCCTCTTACTTGGGACAGAGTCAGACCTTTTATTCTATTCAGGCCTTCTACTGATTGTACGAGGCCCACCCACATCAGCGAGGGAAATCTGCTTTACTCTGTCTACCAATTTAAATGTTATTCTCATCCAAAAATATCCTCGTGAAAACACCCAAAATAATGTTTGAAAAAATATCTGGGCATGCTGTGTGACTAGTGAAGCTGATGCATAAAATTACCCTTCATACATGGGCATGTTGGAAAACCAGCTAAGACAATACAAAAGAGGACTGGAAAGGAAGTAGACTGGGAAGGAGTTAGTCCACATAAGTTCAGGGACTGCTAGAGCCAATGCTCAGAGTGCAGACTTTACCTGTTTGCAGCTTGGAGTATAGAGACAGTATTGAAAAGTGTAGTCTCTAGGATCAGGCAGATATGATTTTAAATGCTGCCAGGCCTACCACAGCATTATGACAATGAGCATTTAGTAAAGCACTCTGAACTATGATTTCCTTATGTGTAAAATGGGAGTTGTAATATCTGCCTCATTAGTCTGTTAAAATAAATATGATAATATATGTAAATCATTTAGCACACTGATACATAAATCTAAAAAACAGATTTTCAGATGTTGGTAACATTTGTATCAGTATCATTATTTGTATGAGCACATTGGATCTTGCAGAAAAGCTGAAAATGAAAGAGAAATACACTTTATCAAATGTTTTCTTCAATATGGATTTATTTTCATTTTAAGAGATTTGCTCACATATTGCTTCTCGTTCTAGAAATTGTACTTTTTTGTAGAAATCAATAGTATACAACAAACAGATATCACCAAAACAGTACAGCTCACATATTCCTGCAAAGCTTCGTGGCTCCTGCCAGCATTTATTATGTATCTGATTGTGTGGGGTAAGTAATCCCCCTATTACATTTAAAATTAAAGTAACCACTTTGGTCTGATAATGTCACAGAAGGTTTTATAGCACAAGAAGGGTGTGAGCTGCCTTTGGTGGAGACTGATACCACAGGATGGGAGGGAATTAGAAGTGATATTTCCTATGTCTTTTTCTCAGGGTCTGCCTAAGTAGTGATTTTCTCACATCACAGAGTATCCATTTCTCTTCATCCTGAATGAAAAATTTAGTAGAAATACAAAATGCAGAGTTTTAAAAAATCAATTATTCTTGACCAATGTTATATATTTCCAATGATCTTATCATTTTCTTCACAATGTGTCATTTGCTGCATTCTTACTGGGGTGAGGCAGAGAACTGGGTGTGTTACAAGGCTGTCCCCCTCTCCCCGAAAGTCAGCATATGTATGTCACAATCCAAAGATCTAGCAGAAGTGGTTTGGTGATCATTATGATTCATTATTGAGTGGCTTAGGAGAGTACTAGCCTTGGCAAACCAATAGTAAGTTATCTAGTGGGAATTAACAAAAAATAAATACTCCTAGCAATACAGCAGTGTGGGGAGTTAGGTAGGAGCCAAACTCTGGAGTCATACAGCTTAGGGTTCTAACCCTGTATACAATATGAAACAGTTACATAGCAATTGGCCTGTTAGTTAACCCAATGGGCCATAAATATCTTCAAATGTGTACTTCATATGTGTAATTTAAGATTGCTTGTGGTAATAACATATGTAAAGTGCCTGACAATTATTGTTAACCATTTTTATTACTTATGACATCCTTATACAAATGGTCCCTGGCTTATGCTGGTTTGATTTACAATTTTTCAGTTTTATGATGGTGTGCAGCCAATATGCATTCAGTACAGTATTCAATATATTACATGAGATATTCAACACTTTATTATAAAATAGGATTTGTGTTAGATAATTTTGCCTAACTGTACGATAATGTAAGTGTTCTGAGCATGTCTAAATTCAGCTAGGCTAAGCTATGCCATTCAGTAGGTGAGGTATATTAAATACATTTTCAACTTACAATATTTTCAGTTTATGATGCGTTTATCAGGACATTGCCCCATAGTAAGTCAAGAAACATCTGTATAAATATTTTTATTGGAAGCCTAAACTCAAATCTTAGATTGTTAAACAGACAGACTTAGGCTGCAATTACTCTGTTTAGTTTCAGTTGGAAGACTCAAGCCAGCATGGTTGAATTTGGAATGACCCAACCAAGTAGATTCAGTAGCTATTTTTTCTGATATTGTTTTAAATTAATCACAGTCTAATTGGGCATGAAATAAGCATCAGAAACAGAGATTGTGACTATAATCCCTAGAAAATGACCAGCTACCAACAAAAACTCTCTCTTGAACTGGCCATGCAATTAAAGCTTCTTGGACAAAGAATAGAAGACATGTATGCAGACTGTTCTTTTCATATGATTAGGTGGGGCTGGGAGAGGGTGTTTACCTTAGTTTACAGCCTAGGACTCAGATATAAGTAAGGTATCAGGTAGGTCTGAACTATTTCTGGCACACAGAAGGAGGAATTCTGATGATTACTATTTTAAAACATGTAAAAAATATATTAAAAAATTAAAAATGTGTGAAGAATTTACATGTAAAAGGTTAAGAAAAGAAACTCAATACCTAAGTACCTGCAAAGGATTAAGACAGTGAAATACAAACAGGAGAGGGATTTGGGGGAGACTCAAATTGAAGAACAACAAAAAAGTACCTTTTAGCGTTAGGTGTTCATTACTGTTGATTTGGTTGAGGGCAAAAAGGCAGGAGCAGGCCAGTAGGCAGAGACTGCCCCGTCACATCCCTCAGCTTCTTTGCTTCTACATGTTGAAGAATCACCCTGCAGCCCACTGATCACTTCATTACCTGCATGACTCTTTTCTGTTGGGAGTACTATCCAATGGTACTCCTTGAAGTTGTTCTCCTCACACCTTATGTCCATCTTATTAAGGACGAATCCAGGACATTACTGGAGTCTCAGCCTATTACACAGAAATGGTGTTGACCCACTTATATCACAGCACTTCTGTTCCACAAAAAGATTAAAAGCTGAACCTGAATCCTAGCGCTAGCCTACTATCCTGGTTTCCTGGCACCTTGCCAATTTCTCTCCACCTTCTTGGAATCTGCTCCCTCTCCCTACAGCAAACAGTCCCTAAGTAAGTGAAATCATCAGCCAGAACAGCACTCCCCACCAGAGTTACAGCAGATGACAGGATGATTTGTGGCTGACTAAATATTAAATTAATTAAGACATCACATCAGGTGTTCATTTGAATTTTATTTTCCCAATGACCCTCATAAAAACAGCCAGAAGAAAGATGCTAAATCTTGTCCTGCAGTTCAAAAGACACCATAACAGATAGGATACAAAAGTAATGAGAATTATTTACATACCAGAAGAATAGCATAGATACTACTGACCTCTATAAAGATGAAATGAAATTGAGAGAGAGTGGACTAGAAGTGCTTCTGCTCCCTGAATCTCTCCCACCCCTGACAACCATGAGAAGGGTAGAGTGAGCAGGGACATCCTGCTGATATTGAGGTGGAGGTGGGAAGGAGAATGGTCCAGACCATTGACTATATCTGACAATCCAGAAATGCCAGGAGTTGTCAATCTTAATGTGGCTACTGCTTCCAAATGTGGGGGTGGGAAACAAACAATGATGTAGAAAAACCCACATGTTTCCCTTGACCTCGGCTATAGTCACAACACTTAGGAAAGAAAGTAGGAAATGATCCCACCATCTCAGTCAGGGTTTGGTCAGGAAGTAGACACATTGTCAATGTTGTAGGATATAGAATTATTCTATATTAAATCAGTTTGGGAATAGATGGGAAAGTGGCGGTCTAAAAGTGTGGGGGAGGAGTGGAGATTGGATGATGAGAGAAAGAGTAGTGAATTAGTCAATCAACTAGCGGAGAAACCAAGCCCTTTCCAGAGTCGTAAGTATGACAATGAAAGGGCAGCTTGTGCAGAGGTCTATGGGAGTTCAATCTCTTAGTATGGCAACAACCTCTGTGGGTCCACAGTTAACATTGCCATAGTGGAGCTGAGGATGCTGTTTGCCAACAGAGCCAGCAGTGGGGAAGAAAACCTGCATAGGGAGCCGAGGAGAGTGAGGACAAATTGAAAGCCACTGGTTACCTTTGCATCTCTCTTTTACTGCAGCTGGCTGCAAAAACAGCTTCAGAAACAATGGTTGCTGATTAACTTCTGTCTTCTAAACTATGCATACATTTTTCTTGTGGCCAACGCTAATCTGACACCAAAGAAGCAAGGGGATTCTGGTACATGCCGTTGCAAACATAAGAAAAATGACACAGCATAGTCCACCATTCCAAGGCAAGACTGACGGGTAGAATAAAATCATCACAGCAGTGGGATGTAGATTACATTCATTTTTGAGTAAGGGACTGGTAGCTACAATTCTATGGGGTTCCTGATGCCATGGATACAAATGGCAGCCAAATCTCTGAGAGCCATCAAGACAAATTGCCCAAAACGAAAGAGCCAATTAATTTGAAATCAGGTGCTGTTCACTGTTTTTGTGGGATTGATAATCAGATGAGATCAAAGCCAAGAATACCTCCAAGACACGTGTGTGTGCACACATGCACATGCACATGTACATGCAAATGCACATACATACTATCTCTCTGGCTTGGCAGTAGCTGGGAAAGCTATTGTGACAATAGAGTCATCCAAGGAGCAGTAAAATGGAGGAAGCTTTGAGGTGGAAATTTAAATTGGACTAGACTAAATATAAATTATACAATTGAGTGAAAAATATTTCTGGATTGAACTAAACTTGAATTAGCAAGATCAATTTTTCCAACACTAAGCAGAAATAAGGCCTTCTGAAATAAAGTATGTTCTAAAGAAAGTTAGTATTTTTGAACAAATTAATTTATGACTTTACACTGTTTTAAGCGCCATGGAGACTTCCTTGAAGCTGTGCATAAATGCTGAATGGACATCACCTCCTTCCCCTGAGTTCTACGCTGATCATGGGCTTGCCCAACTCATCAGCCCCCTGCTCCAGGCTTCTAAACTGCTCTCACAAGGACCAGCCTCTGAAATTAAGTCTGTCTTTCTAACCCTCATCTTTTGCATTCTTGGCCCCTTTTTTATCCTCAAAGTCTGGTGCTACTGTAGCTCCTGCATGCTTTGCCCCAGAGTCTGCTCCCAAGACCACATTTACAGAAGCTGAAAGAACATTTTCTTTTAGTGGTTTACATTCCAAAGGGTGACACTAAGTACCTTTAAGTATTTGCTAAGTTTGTAGCCTTTCTATTGACTTAAAACTTCTCCTATATAAAATGGAAAGTGATTTAATCTTAAATATGGGTAAAATGCTATGCTATGTTCAGAGAGATCAGCAGAAGCTTAGAAAAGCACTTGTCACAATAATTCTGCAAAAGAAATTATCAAAATATGCAATTGTAATACCTTGCAAAAGGAACACTTTAAATTTTTCTATAAATGTTTAAGTCAAGGGTTAATTTGAGCCTATATAAGATATGGATCCATAATATGAATAATTAGAAACACTCCAATCACATGAGCCTGCTGAATGTTCCTGTGGATCCTGAAAAAAATACTTCTGCATGCTTTCAGCAGATTATTAAAGAGATTCAAATAGAGCCATTCACTTACTGTTTTTAACTAGGCATATCACAGTTCTAAACATCATATTAATTTAAATTCTAGAAGTATGCCAGATCCCTAGCCACTATAAAAGGATAATCAGATAGAGTACAAAACATTTGAATCAATAGTGTACTAAAATTATGTCACATATTATTTTTTAATCTGACCTACTTGTAGATCAATAAATGTTGCAATGTTGCTTTTTTAACTATCAATTCTACATGATATTGCTAAATTTTTCCTTTTAAACTAAAAAAAACCAAGCATAATGAAAAGAAACATAAGTTATAGGATCAGCTAGGGAAAATATATTGATATATTTCCTCAAGTTTTGCTACACAAGTTGCTAGGCAAGATACATCTAGGAGAAATATATATATATATATATTTTATATATATATATATATATTTATATATAAATTGTAAGTAGTTGGATTATTGATTTTCAAGAAAAGTCGTGAAAATAATTTGGATGAACATAAATTCAGATGACACTGATTTGAACCTATGAATGTCCAATTATGGATTATCCTTTATTAGTTCCAGTTGTAGCTGTTGGAAAAAAAGCAATTAGTTGTCTATATTCTATGATTTGTAGGATCATTGGAAGTTCACTTCTTTCCAAATCATCTCTTTCCAATAATACCACTGTGCTTGTAATACTTCTATATATTTATTCTCTGGGATAAAACATCGCCACCTCTGGATAACTTATAATAACAGTGTAAACAACTACCTTTTGATGAACATTTATTATGTGCCAGGAATTCTGTATAATCTGTCAAATGCATTATTTCATATAATCTTTAGAACAAAACAAGGAAACTATTAATATTACTTTCATCTTAAAGATGAAAACCAAAGCTTAAGGAGACTAAATAACTTACCAGAGGTTGCATAGATGGATAGTGTTGGAGATTTATGTTCCAATATTTTGTGATTACCTAATCTTTATGTTTGTTCTATTTTATATTTATATTATATATTTATAAAATAGATATATATTTTATATTTCTCCCTTGGCAAAAGTTCTCTTCCTACAAGAGGGTCAAAATGTTTTTTATCCCTCAATATGAAGCTTTCTATGATTATCACAGGCAAATCTCCTCTATGTGTGAGCTGTGCTCACCTTTATAATAGCTTATGTGATATTGATTTGAATTTTTTTTTAATTTCTGTATCCTTTACCAGGCTACATTTTGTAAGTGCAGTGAACATATCTTTTTTATAGTTATTATTATTGCTGTTGTTATTGCTGTTCTTAGTGTTCTAAGGCTGAACACAATGCTAGCTGCATGTTTGGTACTCCATAAACGTTTGCTGGGTAAGAGTATATAAAATTAAGTTAATATCAGCATCTTCTTAAAATGTTTCATGTTATTTTCCTTTATAAATGGTGAAATCTAGGGTAGCATGGAAAATTTAATGCTTAAGAGATTAATAGGTATTTACTATCCATTTATAGAAACAAAAATGATAAGAAGGCTATGGGAATTCTCTGTGGTTCTACCTTAGGACAGACCTGCTTCCTGATCAACAGAATAAATTGTCCTGATTAAACAGTTTAGGTGGTGATGACAAAGAAGAGTGGCTGGAGTCTTCAGTTACAGTTGATGAACTGAACTCACATGCTTAAATCTGCTCCAACCTGAAATATGAACAAATGATATTAAAGGGTTAAAAAAAATTCACAAGGACAAAAATAGCAGGGGAGAGGAAACACTAGAAAAGAAATTCTGAAGGCTGTGAAATAGATGAGTAAATAGTAAATAGCACTCTAGATCAGGGGTTGGCAAATATTTTCTGTAAAAATTCAGGTAAATATATTTGGCCTATGGACCATACAGTCTCTATCATAGTGACTCAATTCTATCACTGTATTGTGACAGCAGCCATAGATAAAACAACAATGAATAAGCACAGCTATGTTCTAATAACTTTATTTACCAAAACAGGTGGGTAGACAAGCCAAAGTTTGCCACCTCCTGATGAAAATCCACAGACCTACAAAACTGAACAAAAGCTCACAGTGGAAGAAGTTCAGAAACAGCCCGATTTAGACCTGAGAGTGGCAGAAGAGTTCCGGAATTAGAAATGACAAGTAACTCTAAAGTTTGGTGTGCACTTGAAGCATTTAGCAGCACTATTTGACAATCTATGCAAGAGGCAATTAGGTCCCAAGTTGCAATTTGCCATCTGTTATGAACTGAATGCTGTGTCTCCTCAAAATTTATGTATTGAAATCCTAACATCCAATGTGATAGTATTAGGAGGGAGAGTCTTGAGAGGTTATTATATCATGAGGGTGGAGCCCTCATGGATAGAATTAGTGCCCTTACAAAAGAGATCTCAGAGGTTCACTTGTCCTTTCCAGGATGTAAAGATATAATTCAGCAGTCTGCAACCCAGACGAGGGCCCTCACCATGACCAACCGTGCTCACACTGTGATCTTAAACTCCCAGCCTCCAAAACTATGAGAAATAAATTTCTGTTGTTTATTAGCCACCCAGTCTATGACAGTTTGTTATAGCAGACACAACAAAGACAATATCCCATGCAACCAGGCAACTGTCTTCTCACTGCCTGGAAAAAAAAAAACCTGGAGATTGTAATTCTGAGAGGGTGAACCACCAGAAATCTGGACTACAAAACATGAGGAATAGTTGAAAGCAGTGATAATTTTCTGAAAGCAATGAATGATAAGAGCCCCTACCCCATTCATTTTCACTATTTGGTTCTAGCAGGCTAACAGCCTAGTTTTCCCTCCAAGGAGGATATTGGAAGAATTATACCTGGCCAGTAAAACCAGTCGCAAAGAAAATATTGAAGAAAATTGAGGACCTGCAACATACAGTACAGTCATTTTAATCCACAGTCAAGCTTATCAATAGGTTCCATCCATAAAATAAGAAGAGTTAGTTCTAAAAAAATATTCAGAAAGGAAAAAAAATGTGTTTTGAAATTAATATATGTTAATATCAATTTAAAAATAGGTAGAATACTGAGAATTGAAGTCTAAATTAAAGAATTTTCTCAGAAAGTATATTAAAAACACAAAAAAAAATTAGGAGAGAAAAATTATTTTAAAATACAGAATCTGCCCAGAAGTTACAGAGTCTGGATATTGGGAATTACAGAATAAGGACAAAAAAATAGAGGGAAAATAAATAATTCAGTATTTTTTTCAGAACCAAAACCCAAGCATTTACAGATTAAAAGGGTCCAACAAAAGCCCAAGACAATAGCTAAAAATGATCCAAATTAGGACATATTATCATGAAAATTTAGAATAGTGAATAAAGAGAAACTATCCTAAGATTGTTCATAGAGAGATAAAAAATATTAGAGGAGGAAAATAAAATCAAAATTAGATTACAAGCATAGGGTTAAGGATAAGAATGTCAGGATAAATATAGAGAAAACTACACTCAAGCACTTTATTGTCAAACTATTGAAAATCAAAGTTAAGAAACAAATAATGAAAGCAGGCAGAAAAAAAGTTGATACACCATAGGCAGTCTATGTTGAATTGAAGTGTTTGCAAATTAACTCCCATTTTCCTACCAAAAGGTATAATTTATTTACTTGAAATTTCCTATGTGTTCATTCATTTCTGCCATATTTTCCTTTATGTCCTTGAAGAAATTTATGTCTGCTTTAAAATCCTTTTCTGGAAATTATAAAATCTCAGATTTCATAATGTCAGTTTTATTACATTTTCGTTTATTTTGTAGATACTATCCTACTGTATGATATACACCATGGATGATTTATGACCTCTTTCTTTAAAAAATATTCAACTTTGTCCTGGCAGGCAGGTAAATTAGAGGGAGTGTCTTCTGGTAAGGCCAGGCTTGGTTTTATTCTCTGTTCTATGGTTTGACCTTAGTCCTAGAGTGTGTCCTTTACTCTAGGTTATTTTCCTTGAACAACATGCAGCTTTTCTAGGGTCTCAGCTGAATGCCTGAGGTTGTTAGTTAGAGCTCTCCTTTCTGGTTGTACTGTAACCATATTAGTGTCTCCAAGTATTGCACATTTTCTTATACAGTCGATCTCTGCTAGGCCCTTAACTTTTTTTGATCCAGAGCAGGTGTCTCTTGTTCCTTAGCCAAGAACACATGCTAAATGTCCACACAAACTTTTGTGATCTACCCTCCCTGTATCTTCCTGTCTTCAATTATCCTCTCCCACAAATTCTGGCCACTTCAGCAGCTCAGAATTCTGACCTCTGCTGTCTCAGCTTGTTGAGACTACTGCTTTGCCTAGGAGTCACTTCTCTGTTTCTTGTCAAAAAGGTGCTGCAAGATAGGAATTTTTGGATATTGTAGGAGTAATTGTGGGGCTCACTTTTTGTGTTTCCCTTCTCCTGAAGATCACAGTTCTGCACTGCCGATTTAAACACCTCAAAATTATATCCTATTTTTTTTTTCCAGTTTCAAAGAATTTAGAATTGGGAAGGCAAGTCTGTTAGCTGTTAAACTTTTATGGCTTGAAGCAGAGGAGAATCAATTTTTATTTTCAAAGATGAGCTTATTTTTAATGTAATAATGCTGGAGGATTGGTTCTGAGTAGCCAATGTAGTTGATTTCTTTTTAGACTCCACTCTTTTCCTCCACTCACTTTACAAAGGGAACATTCACATTAGCCTTAGGAATCTGAATTTGCACAATCTGTCATCTAGCCTAATGTTATGAAAATAAGATATGTAGGTGATGTGTTCATAGCTTGTCAGCTACTTGTTGAAATTGTAAGCTCTTTGCTCTGTTCCCTGCAAACCTGATCAATGTCAATGCCTTGGCAGTAGATTATTTAACTGAGACCATTTGTTTCTGTCATAGATAGTATTTCTTCAGTTTCTGCAACTGTGTATCTATATCGTAACTCTAACCTCCAAGCCATCTTTTGAACTTCTGCTTTTGTAAATGTTATTCATTGTAAATGTTAATCATCATTCTAATAATGGCAGCTGCCACAAGCTGTTATTTCAAACCATGTTTTGTCTTCTTAAAATTCTTGTGTCTTATCATTATCTTCTTTATTGCCATCAGCAACCACACTTACTTTCTCCTAATTATTTGATCGGCAGTGACAGAAAGGATGAGTTGATATTTGTTAGATTTGCTCAGTATGTTTTATAGTTGCTAGGTGATACCAGCCAGTACCAGCCAAAAATACTTAATAATCCTCAGATTAAATTTTCTCGTTACTTTTCCTTTAAGCAACACAAGGCACCTGGACCAGACTGATTTAGACTGCATTATAAAACTCCTGGAATTAAAGAAACATTTTGATTGGTCTACAGATTAATGTAAAGGGCAGATTAATTTTTGTGAACTACTAGTTCAGCTGAAGCAGCTGTTCATATTTTAAACTGCTAACCACATCATATTCTAGCACACAGAAGTATGATTTTCCTAAGAATGAAGATATTCAAAAGAGAAAGTAATAAGGCATATCTAAGCAGGGTGTTTGGTAATCATGAGATAACACTCTGGAGGGATTAGAAGCATGAGGCTGCATTCTGTCAAATTATTAGCTTATGATAACCCCTTCCTTCTTGTCACACCTGACTGCATAATTCCTATCCAATTAAAAGTGACATTTTTCTGGTGATGATAGCAATTTAGGTGCATACTTTATTTTTTACTTCAGAACCTATTTGGAAGACAAACCACTGAAAATTGGAGATGTCTTTGTTCCTCAGATACTCTCATACATACTTGGTAAGGAAGTTTTTCTAGAATGTATCAGATGGAGCTTGGCTATAGAACAAAGAAATCTAGTTTCCTACATCAAAGAGTTGAACCTATATTGTTTTATCCAAGGCCATAAGATGGTTTACTCCATTTATTCTATTTCATCAATTACTGCTGAGAACTATCCATATATTTTTAAGGATTCTCTTTTTATTGCAATTAATTAGGTTGGTGGTTTCTTGTAGGTATAGAAAATTTTAAGAATAAGGAATCCTAATTCTAAATCATATAAAAACTCATCTATTGTACTTATGAGTGTGACCTATATCATAAAATAATATCTCATATATATAATAATTAAAATTATTTTATATGTTTTATGTTATTTTATCTGTTAAATATTTATATATGTATACACATACATATATACTTACATGCACACACATATTCATAGGTGATATGAAAGAAATTTTTAAAGACATTCCAGCATTACAACACTTCTTTTTAAATTTTAGTTTTATATATTAATCTCCAGTTCTTAGCAACATGCCAGCATATGCATTAAATAACAGAAAATGCCTCAAAATGACATTTAATACACTTTTATTCACTTAATATAATGTCAAACATTTTCCATGTGTTTATATGATTTCCACAATTATACTTTCATGTTTTAAATAGTATCCCAATTTTATTGAAGTTCCAAAATTTACTAAATATTTTCAGGTTTTTCACTTTCTTCCCTTTTATTAATGATGCTGACATGAACATAATTTTACACAAATATTGATTCTCCTTGTCTCCAATTATTTCCCCAGAATAAATTCCTTAGGATAGTATTCCTAGACCTAAATTTACAGCTCTTGCTATGTATAACTGCTTTACTCTGTTTGTATTGCTATAAAGGAATACCAAAGACTCAGTAATTTATAATGAGAAAAGGCAGGCTGTACAAGAAGCACAGCATCAGCATGTGCATCAGGTGTGGGTCTCAAGCTTCGTCCGCTCATGGTGGAAGGTGAAGAGGAGCAGGGAGAGAGGAAGAGAGAGAGAGGGGAAGAAGGTGCCAAGGTCTTTTTAACAACCAGCTCTGTTGGGAAATAACAGAATGAGAACTAACTTACTTCCCCCTCAGGACATTAATCTACTGATGAAGGATCCACCTCCAAGACCCAAACACCTCCCATTAAGCCCCACCCCCAACATTGGGGATCAAATTTTGACATGAGATTTGGAGTATTTTGAGTATTTGAGTATTTGGCTCTACCACCAGCAAAATGAATTTTATAAACCATATAGGGGTGTACACTACCCTGGTCTTGCGACCAGGTTATGCCATGGTTTCATCCAGCCTCACATCCACTACCATTGCTACTAAATTTGTACTGACAATTGATGAGCATTTCTTACAGCTCTATCCTTCCTTCTTTCTGCTGCAGACCTTCCATTATCACATTTCTTGGCTAACAGTTTTTTTCTGCTCTAGTTTTGTGCATCACTTTTTATTCTAAAGGATCCTAGTAACTGACTATCTCAGGGCTACCCTTCAGAAGCCCGTTAGTTACAGAACTTTATCATGTGCTTTGCCTCTCTCTGTGCATATAACCCTCTACAGGAAAAGCTCTCAAAAAGCCAAAAATGGTTTATCTGGCACAGTAATCACCAGACCCATCCAAACAATACATAATGATGATGACATATTCTTCTAGACTTTCAATGTCCAGTGTGTTATGTAACCCAGAATGGACAGGGTATGGCAAATTATAAAAATGCACCAAAAGAACTCTACAGGAAGTTATTTCAGGAAGTTAAAAATCTCTGACATTTCATTAAACTGAGATAATTACTATTGTGTAGGAATTTGAAAATAAGTATAATAATATCTTAAAATATCCTGAAAAATGTTTTCATCTTATAAGAATTAAATAGGGTTTCCTGAAAAATACCATAGGTAAAAATTTTAACATGTCTTTGGGCAGTTATAAATAAATGGGTATGCATTTAAAATCCTAATTTTAGTGCATGGTTGTACAAATAAAAGATGTACAATGTGTTTTTGTCACTAAATAAAGAGAATTTTAAGTACTATATTATATAGTAGGTGCAATTCAGGTTTCTTAACTGATGTATAATGGTAACAGGTAATCACTATATTCTTTATTTTATTTGCATATTATAGTAAATATTCTTCTTTATAAGAAATATGTACTTCTAAAGTTTTGTTGTGATAAAATATATGTACAATTTATGACTTTATACAGTTTTAAGTGTATAGTTCAGCACCAGTATATACATGGACAATGTTGCACACCATCACCAGTGTCCATTTTCAGAACTTTTTATTACCCAAATAGAAACTTTGTATCCACTAACTATAACACTTCATTCCCCCTCCCCCATCTTCTAGTAACTTTTATCATAATTGCTATTTCTATATGAATTTGCCTATTCTCAGTGCTTCATATAAGTGGAATCATACCATATTTGTATGTTGGAAACTGGATACCACTGGATGTATATATCACATTTTGTTTATCCATTCATCAGCTATTGTGAATAATGTTTCTATGAACAATAATGCACAAGTATTTACTTGAGTCACTGCTTTCAATTTTGAGTATATATACATATTTTATTTTGGATATATATAGAGAATTGCTGGAATTTATGGATCATGTGGTAATTATTTAACATTTTGAGGAACATCTAAACGGTTTTCCACAGCAGCCATACCATTTTACTTTCCCACCAGCAATACTGAAGGATTTTAATTTCTCCACATCCCCACAAACATTTGTTATTTTTCATTTTTTTATTATAGCCACCCTAAAAAATAAGAAGCAATAAGAAATATGCACTTTTAAACCCTTTATTTCCTCCCATAACTTGTACCTTACATTACGCACAGCATTCATGTGTGAAAACACTCTAAATATTGTCTTCTTTAAAGTTACAGTATTTAACTCCCCAAAAATTGCTAACCTGAAAGAGATTATGTCATCTAATTGGTTCTAGGAAAATGATAAACAATAATTTCTGGTACCTAAATTTATAATGCTATCACTGGGGTACTGATTTTATCAAATCATCTGTCATATGATTAAGTGAATTTGTGTGTGTGTGTGCACACATGCATGTGCATGTATGTATACAATTTTTTAAAAATGTTTATTGACTGAGTGGAAAATGCAGCTTATAATGTGGTATCTCTAGTTTATTATTCTTCTAAATTTGTTTTGTCCTTATCAGTGTGGGAATATTATCACTAAGAGGAGTTTATTTTCTTGTGCCTGTAATCAGTATTTCTCTAATCTAAACTTTATATGCTATTTCTTATTCATTCCTGCTTCTATAAACAGTTCTAATAAAAATATATTCAAATTTTCTCATTAATTTGATAACCCAAATAAGACTCTTTCCAATTCTCTGCCAAAAAAAAAAGAAGAATATTCAAAAAGAAATCCAAGAAAGTTTTAAAACAGTAAGTTGTAATTAAAATCTGGTTTTTGATTTCAAGCTTGTGTGCATGATTGATGACCCTAAACTACCCTTCCACAAGCTGAATTAGGACACTGACACAGATGGAGGAATTAGAATATGTTAACAACATGAAAAGTATATCTACACAGTTATGAGACAAGTATTAGCTTATACAAGAAAAACTTAACAAGACACCAAATGAACTCTCAACATCAGATTAAATGTTAACAGAAATTTACCAAACCACAAGTCAATGGAGTTATCATTTTCTACAAATTCCACAATGACTCACAAAAAGTTTTAGGACATTGGAATAGAAAGGTAGAGATAGTTTGGGGGGTCATATACCAAAACAGGAAAATTAATTGGTTTGAAATATACAGGCTAAGTCCATGTAGGCCGCTTTAACAAAATACCTTAGTTTGGATAATTTATAAACTATAGAAATTTATTGCTTGCAGTTCTGGAGGCTGGGAAGTCCAAGATCAAGACACTAACTGATTCAGTGCCTCGCAAGGGTCCATTTCTCACAGATGGAGCCTTCTATGTCTTCTCACATGGTGCAAACAGGGCTCCCTCAAGCCTCTCTTATAAGAACATTAATCCTATTCAGGAGTGCAGAGCCTTCACGACCTAAACACCTCCCCAAAGCCCCAACTCTTAATACCATCACTGCAGGAGTTAGATACAGAGATATAGACCACAGTATTCTACTCCTGGACCCCCAAATTCATATTCTTCTCATATGCAAAATATATTCATTCCATCTGAATAATTTTTAACCCATTCCAGGGTAAACTTTAAAGTCCAAAGACTCATTTAAATATCATATAATTCAGATATGAGAGACTCAAGGAGTGATTCATCTTGAGGCAAATTTCTCTCTAGCTGTAAGCCTGTGAAATCAAAGAAGTTGTGTGCTTCCAAAACACAATGGTAGGACAGGCATAAAATAGACATTCCAATTTCAAAAGGGAGAAATAGGAAAGGAGAAAGGAATAACATATCCCAAGTAATTCCAAAATCCAACAAGGAAAACAATTTTAAATCTTAAGACTTGAGAATAATCTCCTTTGACTCAATGTCCCACCTTCTGGACACACTGGGGCAAAGGTTAGGTCCAATGACTCTGGGCATCCTTGCTCCCATGACTTTGTGGGGTGCAGTCCACACAACAGCTGTCATGCACTGGAGTCACATACCTATGGCTCTTCCAGACTGGAGTTTGGTCTTGAGTCTCTGGGGCAGTTCTTCCCCCAAGGCTAATGTATACTCATGCAGTAGGCATTGTGTCCTACTGGGGGCTCTCAGTAGTGGCTCTGCCCCTGTTTCAAATCTCTGCCTGGGCCCCAAGGCTTTACAATACATCCTTTGAAATCTAGGTGGAATTATCCATGCCTCCACAAGTTTTTTTACTCTTCTCACCCCTGGAGATGACACTACATGGAGGCTGCCATGGTTTACCACTTGTGCCTTCCTAAGCTGCATCTGAGCCAACTTGAGCCACAGCTGGGGACAGCCAAAAAGTGCTGTACCAAAATGCTGGAGCAGAGGCTTGAAATCGTTTTGCCCCCAAAGCCCTGGCATTTTGGGCCTGTGATGCGCAGGGTAACTCCTAAGATCTCAGAAATACTTTTAGGGTCTTACTTCCATTGTCTTAATGAAAAGTATCAGTTTCTTTCCATCCACACTAATTTCATTATCAAATGCTTGGCCAGCACCCTTGATTTTTTCTCCTGAACATGTTTTCTCATTTCTTACAACATGGCCATGCTAATAATTTTCCAACTCCTTAAATTCCAAATGTTAAATTCTTTTTTGATTATGTAATCAGCTTCAAACATGAAGATAATGACTACACTAGAGAGAATAGTGGAACAACAAGATGGAAGAAACATGAGTCCCTGAAAGATTTCATGGACCAGAGCCACCCTGCAAACCTGTTCCAACCTGAATTTAACATGCCTGAAAAATAAACTAGTCATAACTCTCTTAACCTTGCCTAATCTAGCTCCCTAATTGGTATGAAATAAATCTTTTAATCTTAGCTCTGCATCTCATTATTTCTGACCCTCTCAAAAAAAAAAACTGTTAAGTTAAACTCTGTATTATTTCCTGCTTGTAATATGTCAATGGATCACATTTGGATATTTTACCTAAGTTGTTTTCTAAAAATATAGATATAATCATTACTATCATCCTCTCCTCAACTTTAAAAATTATGCTTCCATGTAGTCTCCATTACTTTCATAATAAAGATGAAACTCCATTATGAAGAGTATGCAAGGTCCTTCATGAGTCCTAAATTTTATATTTTCAATGTTTTCCTAAGTACCTTATACTCTGTTTTAATATTATTATTTTTCCTAAAATGCTCAGTCCTTCACTTATATATGCCCCTACATATGCTATTTCTCCAGCTATAACTGATAAGCCTAGTGAAATCTTATTTCCTTTTATGAATCAGCTCAAATATGTATGACTTTTAATCCTTCAACTATTCCAGGAGGAGTAAAATTTTTTGCTGATATGCTTCATCAATTTGACTTATTGTATTGCATCTTAGTTCATCACATTTTGATTCCTCAATTGCCTTTATCTAACATGGTAAACTATTTGAGAGAAATGACTATGTCTTCTACATTTTGTAGGTCAAGTATTTAGGATAACACCTGGTTCTCTTTAGATGCTTTTATTGCTTGAATTTGTAAATAAAAACTCAAGTACCTAGAGGCCTGTCCACAGTGCTATGGTTTACATGTATCCCCCAAAGTTCCTGTGTTGGAAACTTGATGCCCATTGCAGCTGTATTGAGAGATGAGGTCTTTAAGTGGTGATTTGGTCATGAGGGCAATGTATATATTAACTGGATATAGTAATGGATTAATGCCTTTATCACAGGAGTAGATTGTTATCTTGGGAGCAGGTTCTTATAAATGATGATTTCAGCCCCTCCCTCTCTCTCTCTCTCATCCATGTTATGACTTCCACCATGTTATGACATGGCAAGAGAGCCCTCACCAGATCTGGCCTCTCAATCTTGGACTTGTCAGCCTCCTGAAACATGAGCCAAATACATTTTTATTTGTTATAAATTACCCAGTCCCAAGTAGTCTGTTACAGCAACAAAAATGGACTAAGATAGGAAATTGGTCCCAAGAGTGGGGTGTTGACACAACAAATACCTGAAAATGTAGAAGCAGCTTTGGAACTGAATAAGGGGTAGAGACTAGAGAAAATTTGAAGTGAATACTGGAAAAAGTCTGTATTGCTGTGAATGGAGCAATAAGGGTGATTCTGGTGAGGTCCAGAAGAAGAGAATAGCTGTTGGGAAAGTTTGGAACTTCTTAGAGATATCACAAGTGGTTGTGGCCAGAATGTTGAAAGACATGTGGGCAGTAAAAGTAAAGGCCATTCTCATGAGATCTCAAATGGAAATGAGGAATTTGTTACTGGAAACTGGAGTAAAGGCCATCCTTATTATAAAGTTGCAAAGAACTCAGGTAAATTGTGTCCATAACCTAGAATCTTATGGAAGGCAGAATTTAAGAGCAATGATCTAGAATATCTGGTAGAAGAACTTTTTAAACAAAATGTTGAAGGAGCTGTGTGGCTAGTTTTAACTGCATACAGTAAGACATGAGAGGAAGGAAATGATTTAATGACATAATTTATAATTAAAAGGGAAGCAGAGCAAAAGATTTGGAAAATTTGCAGCCTGACTATGTAAAGAGTCAAAAAGTGTCTTTAAGGGACCAAACCAAAGGTTTGGCTAAGCCATCCTTTGCTAAAGAGATTAGTATGGACAGAAAGGAGCCAGGTTCTATCCATCACAACAAGAGAAAGACCCTGAAGACATTCCAGACATCTTTAAGGCTCTTCCTTCCATCCAGAACCTTGAAGGCCAGCTTTCCAGAAAGATGCCTTCAGAACCTCAGCATTTGCTCTGCAGTGCCACCTGAAGTGTCTACTTCCCACATTCCATCACATTGCTCTTCAGTCTTCCCAGCTGTGGTTCAAGCAGGCCTGGTCACCACTGAGAAGGTACAAGCTGTAAACCTTGGCAGCATATGCATGATGCTGATTCTGCAGGCATGCAGAGTGCACAAACTGTGGGGCCATGGCAGCCTCCACCTAGATTTTAAAGTATGTATTAGACAGCATTGGGGTCCAGGTAGAGATTTGTCATATGGGCGAAGCCACCACAGAAAGCCTCCATTAGCATAGCTAGTGGAAGCATGAGAGCAAGGCCATCTCAGAGATACCAGAACTGTAAGGCCACCAGTGTGTGACTCCAGTCTGCAGTAACTGCAGGCATGAGAGTCCAACCCATGAGAGCTTCTGCATGGTCTGAGCCCAGCAAAGCCATAAGAGTGGGGCTACTTGGGGCTTTGGGGGCCTAATCCCCCCAGTATGTCCAAGACACAGCACATGGAGTGAAAGATTATTCTGGAGTCTTAAGATTTAGTGTTGTTTGCCCTATTGAATTTTGGACTTATCTAGGGCCAGTTACTCCTTTCTTCTTGCCTATTTCTCTTTTGGAAATGGAAATGGCCATCCTCTACATGTCCCCCTATTGTATTTTGGAAAGATGTAACTTGTTTTGATTTCACAGGACTAGAGCTGGAGGGGAATTTGCCACAGGATTAGTTATGCCTTGAGTCTCACCAATATTTGATTTAGATGAAACTCTGGACTTTGGAATTTTTAGTTAATATTGGAACAAGTTAATACTTTGGGGTCTATTGGGATAGAATGAATGCATTTTGTATGTGAAAAAGATACGAATTTGGGGGACAAATAGCAGAATGCTATGGTTTGAATGTGTGCCCCACAGTTCGTGTACTGGAAACTTGATCCCTAATGTGGCAGTATTTTGAGGTAGAACCTTTAAGAAGTAATTAGATCAAGAGGGCTCAGCCGTCTTGAATGGATTAATGCTGCTATTATGGGAGTGTGTTATATGTCATGGAAGGGAATATATTATACTGGGAGTGGTTGCCTTATAAATTATGAGTTTGGTCACCTTTCCTCTTTCTTTCATCCATGTGATGTCTTTTGCCATATTATGACACAGCAAGAGGGCCCTCACTGAATGCAGCCCCTCAGTCTTGAACTTCACAGCCTCCAGAACCATAAGCCAAATAAATTTCTGTTCATTACAAATTACCAACTCTCAAGTATTCTGTTATGGCAGGCAAAACTGACTAAGATACAGAGCCACTCACAAAATTAATATGAATCCAGTGACTAAAATTCAGATAAATCAGACTAATAGATTGTCGACCACACCAATTAGAAGCACTAGAGTATTTCAAAATATTTAGAAGGGGATTAATTAGGACTCAGACTCAAATGAAAGACTTTTTGAATTATATTATTATTAATAAAAGGATAATAAGGATTAGAAATTGGGGCTAGGACTCTGTGTCCTTTATGCCCTAAGAAAATCATTTTTACCTAATACAGTAAATAAAATAGCATTTGCTACAATATTATAACCATCTCCATGAACAAATTTCAAGGACCCCTATATGTTTTTAATAATCCTCTCCCTTAACTAACTACTTAACTTTTTGAGTTGTTTCCCAGAGATGGTGGATTTTCTGCAAGACAAAGGAGTTGAAGTTCTGAAGGCCCCTGGGTAGCTTCCTGATGCCAAAACTCACCATCCCCCAAAACTGCCCCCAATGCACCTTAGCCACTTGTTAGTTACACCACACCTGCCCCAAGCTATGTGGCCCCTCCTTTAAAAGCCCATGATCTTGATCTCTGTTAGTTGGGGAGATAGATTTGAGGCAGCTTCTTCCATTTTCCCAAAAAGACATCTGTCATATTAAAAATTCCTTTCTTCCTTGGCAATCCTAATTGTCTCAATAATAGGATCTTTGTGTGATGAGTAACTGGGCCTTGGACAAAACTCCCTTGCAATTTTGATAACAATATTCCATGAGCTATAGAATCTGAAACAAAATTAGAATCTTAATTTTGTGCTTTATCTACTTCAAGCCTATAGTGAAAATTAAACTTCATGTTAATAACTATAATATGAAAGCACATGATTTCCACTGAATGTAGTAAAAGGGTCATATAGTGTGTAAATAGCAGAGAAGCATTTTCAATGCATAATATAACACCTAAAATTTTACTGTATTTAAGACATGAAAAAATTTGCCATTGTAAATTATATTTTAATTATAAATTATTCCATTGTAAATTAAAATATAATTTCACAATAAAGTGAAATGTATTATCCTCTTATAAACAATTACATTTTAAGAGGAAACAGGCCACAGAAGAGAATAACTTGGAACTTCATGAAGACATGGAAAATGTACCAGTTCAGATTTTTTTTTACTACAGAAATCAAATAACCAACTAAATCTGACTTAAAAAGGGCTAAAATGCATTTTATCACATAACAAGGACCCTGGGACAGGTGTACCTGCTTTGGTTCAGGCATTCAATAATTGTAACCAATGACTTGGCTCTTTTCATTTTATTTTCCAACCATTCTCAGTATTTTGCCTTGGGCCTTAGATATGTTCCCTCAGGGTATATGATTGCTGTACCTGTTCCGAGCATCATATATAGATTCTACTGCAATATCTGGACAAAGAAGGGAACATATACTCCTATTGTGTTTTTTTTAAATTTTTATTGGAGAGAAAAAATATTTTCAATAGTCCCTCAGGAGTCATTTCCTCCAGTGTCATTGACTAGGTTTGGTTAATATGCCATACAATAAAACTATATAGGACTGGGAAAGTGAGTGTCTAGCATTTAAAGTCTCTATACTGGACAGTGAGATTCATCACATCCTGTGCACATTTAGACAATTATACTCATTCCATTATGCATGTATCCTTCCCTAGACTGTAGGCTTATCAATAAAAACAATTTATTTTAATTTATAGTCAATAAATTTTCTTTCTATAAGTGAAAGAGAAAGAAAAAGAAGAAAGAAAGAGAAAGAGAGAGAAAAAGAGAGGAAAGGAGAGAGGAAGGGGAGGGAAAGATATTAATTGTAAATTTTAAATGTGGGGGACATTCCCCCTCGCCCAAACTATGTCACTCCAATGAAAAGACTAAAGAAAAGCAGCATGGTAACTGAGCAATATTAGAAGAGCACATCAGTCTGCTTTATTTTCTGAAGCTCCTTTGGCATCTTATTAAGCATGTCTATTTTAAGGCATTTTTCCAAAAACCAAGCTACCTTTTCTTCACCCATGCTCAATATACTTATGCTGATACTATATACCTTTCTAGAAGTTGTATTAAGTTTCAAGTTATAATTTAGCCATAGCTGCTTCTGATAGAAAGAAATTCTTGTCTCCTTCAGATCATACAATCATTTTGAAAATGATTAATTTTTAACCCAAATAAAGTTAAACATATTACCTTATTGTGGAATTATTGGGTAATTAGGATAAGATGCAGAAATATGAATTGTATCTACATCCAGTGATTTAGTACATGGCTTTAGAGTCAAATGCATACAACTTAGAACACAATGTTTAAGTCCTGTGGTAAGCTCTTCATTTTCATATGCCAGCCTATGCTCTATGCTAAAGAAGGGCAAGACTTAACTGCAATAAGATACCATTTGGGCGCATATTACACTATAATGGGTGCACTATCACTAAAGTTGAAGTCACAGTGATTTTCAGTGCTCCAGAGGAAATAATGAAGCATAAAACATGCCCTGAAGTGGGTTAGTGCTTTTTAAATGACTAGCATTGATGAAATCTGTCTCTTAATACATGAATAAACACTACTGACAAAATTCATGGCATAATGAGAGCCATAGCATAAGTACTGAAAAAGTGGAAACTTTTGGCAAATAAAAATGTACTGAAGAAAGAAACAAAATTGTCCTTTGTTGTTGATAAGCATGAGTTGTATTTAGATGTGCTTTATATATGCCAACTTGATCATTAAACATATTTTATTTCAAAGGATAATAATTATTTGAGGGTCATCTTCTAATTTAGATTCTCTTCACTTCTTCCATTGACTATTGTAATACTGCCTACACATATACTTGACACATAATGGGTCCTCATTGTTGAATGTGTAAATGAGTAAATTGAAAAATTCACTCTCTCCTTTTTCAATTTTAAGTTTTCTTTCCACAACACCAATGGTGCATATCACTTCTTTACACAAAAAGATAATTATAGCCTTTGATTGTCTCATATCTAAATTTTTTAATTGTCTGTAACATTTATAGAATATATTGGATTTAGAAGCATGTAACATTATAATATTATAAAATGTTTCTACGCCAGATATATGATCCACCTCTTGAGGTACAGTTTATTTACCACTTAGCATTTTATGATCTGTATTTAGTCCATTGCATTTACCAACAAGGTGGTCAAATATTTCAACAGATACTTACTGAACAAATAAAAATGATAACAAACAATGCTAAACACTGGAACAATGTAATGAAAGACAATAGATGAGCCTTACTTTCAAAAGAATTAAAATCTATTGAGAGAGAGAACATGAAAATGACAAAGCCAACTTACATTTATAAATAATTTTGAAATTATAATATTTGTTCATGAACGAACAAAAGGTATATTTTTTTCTGTTGATGTTTACGGACTTAGACACATGAAAGATCCCCAAATAATTTGAATAGTGCTATAATTGTAAAGTGATACAACAATTTGTTAAGTTACATCTCTATGAACCCCAGCAGTATCACAGTGAAGAGCCAAGCAAGATTCTTTCTTGTCTCCAGCACTGGAAGAGGAAAAATAGCCAATGCAAAATAGGACCAGAGTGTTTTTCATAAAAATGTTCTACTCTCTAGGAAAAAAGACTTTACCTGAGTCTCCTCCTACCTGGGGGAAGGGTGTTTCCCCCACTCTAACCCCAACTAACCTTCATGTCTCACTTACAGGTAAGGAAAACAAGAAGCTAAGAAACACCTGTGAAAGTCATACCCCAGGAACACAGCCCACTAAAAGAATGAGACTCAGGCATAAGATAATATTGACAGAATTCTCTTCCCCTCTGTGCCTTGCTGTCCTATCAGCAGGGACCCAGTATAATAATGGCTAAAAGTGCTATAAGGTGCAGACTCCAAGGAAAGAAAGGATTTGAAGCCTCTGGCACCTAGAGCTACAACAAACATTAAGCACAACCCGAGTCCTATTCAAATTAACATAAAAACTCACACTAAAGGCCTTTTATAGAAGTCCCTATTACCTGATATATCATGCTTTGCTGTCAACAAAAATTCTCAAGACATGCTTACAGGCAAGAAAAACAAAACAATGTCTGAAGAAACAAAGCAACTATCCGAGCCATAAGTATATGACACATATTTTGGAAATATCAAACAGGGAATTCATGATAAATATGATTAATATATTAAGGGCTCCAATGGAAAAATTAAACAACAAATAGTATATAGAAATCTCGGTACTTTCTGTTCAATTTTCCTGTAAATCTATAGCTGCTCTAAAAAAAGTTTTATTGGAACATCTCCCTCAAAGTAGTATAATAAATAACATGCAAGAGCAGATAGTAATGTATGCAAGTAGATGGAAAAAATCACATAGAAGTGCCAAAAACTAAAACACACTCACACACACACACACCCCAAAACACTGTAACAGAAATAAAGAATGCCTTTGATGGACTCATCACTAGCTTGGACATGGCTAAGAAAAGAATCAGTGAGCTTTAAGGTAGGTCATTAGAAACTTCCCAAATTGGAATGCTGAGAAAAAAATTTTAAAAAGGAACAACTTACAAGAACTGTTGGACCACTTCAAAAGCTGTAACATACACACAATTAGAATACTAGAAGGAAAAGAAAGAGAAAGTGGAGGAGATAAAATCCTGGAAGTGACAATGGCTGAGAATTTTCCAAAATTAATAAGAGTTATCAAATCACACATCCAAGGATCTCAGAGAACAAATACCAAGCAGACTAAATTAAAAACAAACAAAAAAAAATCCACAACTAGGTCTATCATATTCAAACTAAAGGAAACAAAAGACAAAAACAAAAAAATTTGTAAGAATCCAGAGGGAGAAAACACACCGTACCTCTAGAAGAACAAAAATAAGAATTATAGAACAATTTTTATCAGAAACCATGGATGCAAGAAGAAAGTGGTGTAATACATTTAAAGTATTGAAAAGAAAAAAAAATAATCAATGAAGAATTCAATATCCAGTGAAATTAAAATGCAGGAGTAATAAGACTTTTTCAAACAAACAAAAACCGGGGGAACCCTTGGTCAGCAGACCAGCCCTTCAAGAAATGTTACAAGAAGTTCTTCAGGCAGAAAGAAAATAATATAGATCAGAACTTATATCTACATAAATAAGTGAAGAGCACTGGAGAATGAATGATGATAAAAATAAATCTTTAAATTTCTCATTCTTAATAGAAATGATAACTCTTTGTTTAAAGAAATAAGAATAAAGTATATATGCTGTGTGTTACAGCATATGGATAACTGAAATGAGCAACAGCAATGGACAGGGCCTGGAGGGAGGAACTGAGAGTACTCTGTTTATAAGGTGGATACATCACATGTGAAATGGTGTCATACTACTTCAGTGTGGACTTAGATTAGTTGTAAATGTATATTTAAAACTCTAGGGAAGCCACTGAACTTTTTGCGGGAAGTGTAATCAAATACTAAGAAAGGAGAAAGTGAAATCATGCAAAATGTTCAATAAAAACCAGAAAAGGTAGAAAAAGAGGGGAAGAAAGAAAAGAAACAAAGAGTCAGTACAACAAATAGAAAACAATTACCAACATGGTAGATAATAATCCAAGAATATTGATAATCACTTTAAATGAATAAGGATCTAAATTCTCTAATTAAAAACAGGGATTGACCAGACATGGTGGCTCACGCCTGTAATCCCAGTGTTTCTAGTCCTTTGGGAGGCCAAGGTAGGAATATTGCTAGAGGACAGGAGTTTGAGACCCGCCTGGGCAACGTAGTAAGACCTTGTCTCTACCAAAACTTTAAAAAATATCCAGGCATGCTGGCGTGTACTTGGGGTCCTAGCTACTCCAGAGGCTGAGGTGGAAGGATCACTTGAGCCCAGGAGTCAGAGGCTGCAGTGAGCTATGATCATACCACTGCACTCTAGCCTGGACGACAGTAAGATCTTGTCTCAAAAAAAAAAAATTCTAGATATAAGATCATAAAAAATAAGAAATGACAGATATTATCAGAATAAAATAATAAAAAATATGCAGGATGAAATTAGATTTTGTCTGCAAGAAAACTACTTTAAATGCATAGATTTAATTAGAATAAATATAAAGGACAAAAAATACTAACACTAATCAAAATAAAATTGTAGTAGCCATATTAATTTCAGATAAAGCAGACTTCAGAGAAAAGAAATTTATCATGAAAAGAGATGATTACTATGTAATTATAAAGAGGTCCAGGAACATGTAAAAATCCTCTAAGAGCATATAAAAATCCTTAACCTATAAGCACCTTGCAACAGACCATCAAAATACATGAGGCAAAATCTTATAGAATTATAAGGAGAATAAACAGTTGGAAACTTCAATACCTTTTTTCAGTTATTGATAGGTAGACAGGCCGAAAATTAATAAGAATACAGCTGACGTGAACAGAATCATTAATTAATTTGACTTAATTTATACTTATGAAATACTCTATACAAGAAAAACAGAATACACATTTTTCTCAAGCTCACATAAAACATTTACAAAGATAAACCACATTCTAGGACATAAAACATACCTTAATAGATTTAAAATAATAGAAAAAATACCAATTATGTTTTCAGAACACAACAGAATTAACCTAGAAATTAATAACAGAAAGAAAGCTGAAAACCTCCAAAGTATTTGGTAGTTAATCAACACACTTCTAAATATTGCGTAAAAGTTGCAATCTCAAAAGAAGGTTTAAAATTTTAAATTTTTTTTAACTAAACGAAAATGTAAATAAAAGTTAAATTTATCAAAATGTGTGGGATGTAGCAAAAAAGTACGTAGAAGGACATTTATAAGATTAATGTATATATTACGAAAAAGACAGATTTACAATTACAAATCTAACCTAGGAAACTAGTTGAAAAAAATAAGCCAAAAGCAAGGAGAAGAAAATAAATAATAAAAATTTAGAGCATAAATCAATAAAATTACAAATAGGAAAGAAACAGAGAAAAATCAGGAAAGCCTAAACTGAGTATCTAAAAAGATAAACCAAATGAAACCAACCAAGAAAGTAAGAGAAGACACAAATTAACAATATCAGAAGTAAAAGATTATGACTACTTATTCCATGGACATTAAAAGAATAATAAAGAAATACTATGAATAACTCTATGTCTACTGTATTAGTTTCCTAAACTGCTGTCAAACCACTAACGACTGGGTGTCTCAAAACACCAGAAATTTATTTCATCACAGTTCTGAAGACCAAAAGTTCAAAATCAAGGTGTTGGCAGGGCCTAGCTCCCTTCAAAGGCTTCGTTGCCTCTTCCCGTTTTCAGTGGCTCCACGCATCTTTGGCTTATGGCTGTGTTACCCCAGTCTCTGCCTGCATCTTCGCGTGAACTTCCCTCACGTCTCTTCTCCGTCTGTCCATGATAGAAACACCTGTCACTAAATTGAGGGCTACCCACGTAATGTAGGTTGATCCCATATTGAGAGCCTTACTATAATTATCTCTATAAAGACATTTTATTTCCAAAAAAAAAAAAAGGAGAGCCAGGAGTTAGGACATAGGATTATCTTTCGAGGGCCCAACATTCAACCTCTTATTCCCAAGTATTTGATCATTTAGATGAAATGGGCCAATTTCTTAAAATACATAATCTACCAAAACTCATACAAGGAGAAATAGATAATCTAAATAGGCTTATATCAATTAAATAAATTGAATCAATTAATAAATTTTCAAAAGAGAAAGCACTAGGTCTACATAGTTTCACTGATGAATACAAACATTTAAAGTAGAAAAAATACCAACCCTCTACAATATTTTTTAGAGAATAGAAGCAGAAGGAAATTTCCTAACTCATTTTATGAGATTGGCATTACCCTAGTACCAATACACCCAGTTAAGGATATTGCAAAAAGGGAAAACTACAGAAAAATATCCCTTATGAACAAAGGTCCAAGAAGAAATAGCAAATTGAATCCAACAATGTATAACAAGAATTGTACATTATGAACAACTGGGATTTATTTCAGGTATGCAAAAATGATTCGACATTGGAAAACTCAACCACATCTATAGGCTAAAGAAAAAAATTAAATAATCATATCAAGTGATGCAGAAACAGAATATGAAAAAATCCAACACAGAGTAATGATAAAAACTCTCAACAACTAGAAATAGAAAGTTCGTTCCTCAACATGATAAAGAACATCTACAAAACACCTACAGCTAATATCTTACTTAATGGTGAGAAACTGGAAGCTTTCTCCCTAAGTTGAGGAACAAGGATGATTTTCTCACCACTCATATTTACCATCGTACTAGAAGTCCTAAGAAGATAGTTATACAAGAAAATGAAAAAAATGATATAGAAATTGAAAATGAATGTTTACAGTAGCTTTATTCATAATTGCTAAAAACTGTAAGCAACTAAGTTCTCCTTCAGTATGTGAATAGATAAACTGTGATACATTAGTATAACAGTATATTATGCCGTGATGAAAAGAAGTGAGCTCCCAAGCCACAAAGAGACATGAATCATCCTTAAATGCATGTTGCTAAGTGAAAGAATACAGTCTGAAGTGTCTACAAACTGAATGAGAAGAATTATATGACATTTTGGAAAAAGCAAAACTGGAGAAACAGTAACAAGTTAAGTGGTTGGTAAGGGTTGAATAGGTGAAATGCAGGTTATTTTTTTAGGGTAAGGAAAGTATTCCGTATGATACTATAATGGTAGATAAATGACATTATACATTTGTTAAAATCCATAGAACTGACAGCACAGAGTCAAACTCAATGTGTGCAATTACAAGAAAAATTATTTAGCTGGTCAGGGGATCCCAAGACAGAGTGAAGCCTGGAATGAAAGAATCTAACTGCAATACACATGTGTGAAACAATTTAACTAAAAGAAGTTGGGGAAAAAGGTGCTGGCCTAACTTAGTTTAAAAATGAGTGGAAACAGTAAGACTAGAGGCAAAAGGAACTGCACATAACTACTGTACTCTAGTTAATAAAGTTGTTTACTATGATAGTGCAGGTTAACAGTTCTGATACTGCTATACCTGTTTAATGGAGATAGGCAATTAAGTAAATGAATGGCAAATGCTAGGAGCCAGGTTCTGCACTGTTGGATAGGGAGTTTTCAAGTAAGCAAGGGGAGTGGGCAAAAATGATATAGGCGGTGATAGATTGAAATTGGAAACATAAGTGTGAATTCATATTTAGCTTAATATAGATACAAATGGTTAAATATAGGAGTATTTAGAGATATATTTAAATGTATTTGATGGTGAGAAAATGGAAAGTTTCTTCCTAAGATTAGGAACAAAAATGGCCTTTCTCACGTTTCATATTTAACATCGTAGTGGAAATCATAACAAGGGCAATTAGGCAATATGTTTTAGTATCTACACATAGATTTTCTAGGCTGAGGAGGCCTAGAAAAAAAATGACACCCTAGTAGTAATGAGTATACCTAGAATCTAGACCTTGTGAATTAGACTCCTTGGAGAAATGTCTGATTCTAGGGCTTGAACAGGAAATGAATAAGACAAGACTAGAGCATCATGCAACGTCATAAAGTAAGGAAGATTTAAAGAACAAAACAAAACAAATTCATAGGTGTACATCAAAGAGACACAGAAGCCAACTAAAAGAGCTCCCAATGGCCAAACTTATAACAATTTGAGCAATAAAATAAATGAAGAAGTATTAGATTATAACCCATGCATAAAATGGATATCCATGAGTCCATACTAATATAAACAAATGATCAAATAAATAAATAAATTGGGAAGAGAAGATGTATCTCCCATATAAAATTCTAAATAATTTATGTAGATAGTCTGCCCTAAAGGAAAGAGAACATTATTCTCCACTTCTTAAGTTTGGTCTGCACACAACTACTTCCTTTCAAAGAATTCAGTGTGGAAAGAGAGCTATAAGGTAACTTTCTTGTGGAGAAACCTGACAAATACTACCTTTGTCAGGTGATCAAGGTCAACACAAACAGTGGTAAATCAGGCTGACAGTATGTACCCTTGATATTGTATGATAGAAATGGCAATTTATCTCTGTGGTATGTCTTCCACAAACTTATTACCCCAGTGTAGACACAAAAATCCACAGGAAAAATTCCAATAGAGGAACATTCTACAAATACCTGACCAGTATGCCTCAAAATTGTCAAGGATATCACAAACAAGAAAGGTCTGAGAAAATTTCACAACTAAGAAGGACATAAGGAGACATATAACTAAATGGTGTTCTGGATCAGATCCCGAAAGAGAAAAATGACATTTGGCCAAAATCTAATAACCTCTGAATGAGGTAAGGACTTTAGTTAATCATCATGTATCAATATTGATTCAGTAATTATAAAAAATATAAGATATTAATAATAGGAAAACTGGATATGGGATATATAGGTACTCTCTGTACTATTTTCTCACATTTTCTTTAAATATACAAGTGTTTTAACAAATAATGCCTACTTTTAAAAAAGGGTTTAAATGTAAAAAAAAGAGAAAAACTTCATAACACTGCTTAACGTTCAATATTATGGGAATTTTCAAACATGTTCATAGCTATATATGCTTTACTTCAAATTGTCAACTGCTAAATGTTCTGTTTTTTGCTTCCTCCTTCTATCACTGTCTAGAGAAGTATTCAGCCATGACTTCCTTGCACATGGTGGAAGAGAAGCAAATCAGAACAATGGGTTGGGGTTTTAGCAGAATCTTTTAGGTGGCTTATATGAAACTTTTAAACAGATTAGTTTTTCTTTCACAATTGTAGCATTTAAAAATATTTCCCTATCTTCTATCTTTAGTTTTGTCAGTTAATATTCCAGTTCTCAGCATAGTATTTTACATAATCACATAATTCCTGAGACATTACATTTTTACTTAAAAGCAAAAGGCTATAGGATAAAGTTGAAGTAGACCTGGCCTTCTTTCTAACACATTTCAAAGGATTTGGTTAATGGGAAAAAAAATATTTAATGGCTTAATATTTCAAAGTTGTTGTGCTGAGTGAAGAAGCTCTATTGAGTTTGCTCTTGGCTGATGAAAGACTAAATAATTCCTCAGGCCATTAAAATTATCTGAATGATATATCAAGCCAACAAATCATTAATATTTGTGGTTAATGCTCAAAACACTTGGTTCATTACTGAAGTACTTTTATGTCTGTTTAAAATTTCAGACCATTGAAACTCTGCAGTTTAAACACTGTTTTCAAAATGAATTACTTACTCTTAATTTTAGAGAGAAGTGCATTAAATTTCATGTGATCTTTATTGCTCTGTATCATACTGTTTTTCGTTTATTTTTTTAACCCGTAATAAGGCCCTCTGTGTGGAAATCTGAAAACATTAAAGAGCCAATTTCTATGCATAAAAATAATGTAACTTATGCTACCTAAGGAAACTAGGCCCTTGAAGAAGAAACAAAATTCTTTGGTGGTAAGTCAGATATATAAGCTCTGTTAGGCAAATTACTAATAATTATAACAAAATTAAGATGAGGTTTTAATTCTTTACAGGTCCTTCTCAGGCATTGGTTTTGTATCAACGTTTCCCTTAAATTGTTAATATTAGACATGTGTTTTCAAAGTGATTCATGTGCATGAGCACAAATACATATATGTGGTTCCTGTATAAAAAGAGAGATAAAATTAACAGTGAAAGTATAAAGTCAAGTGTGTGAAATAAATATATAAGAAAAACTTCTACAATAATAAAAATAAAATATATAATTTCCTAACAGTGGTTAGAGAATAAAGAAAATTTGATAAATCTAACAAAAGTTAGAAAATAAGGAAGAAAATTAAAGCAAATAGCATGGTAAACAGCAAAAGGAAAGTGATAAAATTGCATAATATTAAAATTTAACAAAGTCCAGACAAATGTAATTTTTGAAAAGCAAAACTAAAATATTAATACAGAGGAAAATGGAGAGTAGGGATTCTGGGAAAAAATGGCGGTGTGATAGAGTCCTATCACCGCACCGCTCCCAGGGAAGGGGGTGAAGAACGCCAGCGGCTGCCTGCGAGCACGGACCGCTCACTCCGAAAACAGCATTGCGAATTACAGAGAAACAACGCCGAACGCCCAGCCCAAGAAAACAGGTACAAAATTTTCACAAAGATCGGAGAGCGCACGGAGCACAATAGAGCCCAGAGCTCGGGAAGGACGCGCTCGCCAGGTCGGTGCAGCGCGACCAGCCCCCCAAGCGGTTACGCACCTCCCCATACACGCAGTCAGGGACAAGCCCAGAGTTGGGACAGAGCGGTTGCTCGGGCCCTGTGGAGAGGAGGAGGAAGTAGCCAGAGCCAGACACAACTCGCAGCTGCAATATACAGAGACTGCCGAGGGCTGGGGAGGAACTGGGCGGGGACCGAGATTCAGCTTCCCGGGACAGTGCGCAGGAACCCGCAGGCCGGCACTGCGCCACTGGAAGTCAGCGGGACTGGGCCCAGGAGTTTAACGGAGAGCGGGACACGCCCTTAGAGGCTGCTAGCAACTGCCGCTGCGGCCGGCGGAGAAAAACTGCGCTCCTGGCGCAATCGGAGCCCGGCTGTGCGCCAGGCTGGCGGTGGTCGCCATCTTTACAGCCGCCCGCGCGGAGCTGTGAGCCGCGTCTCTAGCTCCGCCCCGCCCCGGCCCGGGGCTCTTCTGCTGGGGCGAGACCGGCATTGCCTGTGGTGGCCAGGGACAGCTGCATCCGTGGGTTCCAGGTGGGACGAGATCCCGGAACTGTAGCGGCGGGACCTTTGGGTATTGGAAACAGTTTGCAGCTCATCCATCTGGTTCCGCTACCCCAGCTCTGGCCTCCCACAAGTCCGCTCCGTGCCGGTCCTAGTGCCCGCCCTTCAGGTCCCAGCCCTCCTGTACCCCAGAGATCGCTCATTTTGAAGGTTGCTAGCTATAGTGACTCATTTGGTATAACTGCTGGTTCCCATGACAACCAAATACCTCAAGAGCCACAGGCTGAACCAGAGCAGCTCCCCATAATACTGCCCACTTCAATAGGGAATTTTGCGCCATCCAAGAGCGCTTCCAGCGGCCACTACTCCCCCCTCCCCGTGGGAACATCCCCCCGGTGGAGACTGCTGGGGATAGAGATGGCCACCGGCCTTACCTTGGGGTCTAGTGGTGGAAAAGGGGTGCACAATTGGAGATCCCCCTATCAACCAGTATCACGCAGAGACACACGTCAGAAGGGCAGACACACGTGGCTAGATGAGCAACCTCTGAGCTGTGTAGAATTTTCCCAACTCAGCTCTCACAGTGCAGCCAAAAGAAATTGTGTTTCTACCTGCACCTCAGGAGAAGCAAGGTCAAAGTAACCCCTAGGAGCTACAAGGCCCCTCCCAAAGCACGGGGCTTTCGCATACCCCAACTGGGGAATCAGAGTCTACCACAGACATAACAGAATACCTAGCTAATAGGGAGCGGAGGACTCATATCCTCAAGTACAATTCATTAGCTCAGAGCCCAAGCTGGGAGGTCATTCTCACCACACTCCACTGGGAAGAGGAGAAGACCACAGGTCAGACTTAACTCAAGATCCAACAAACTTGCTAAAATACACCTAAGGCAATACAGGCCACTACTTCTCTCCCTGGCTTTGCCAAGGAACAATAATTGTGGGCCTGGTGACAGGGCCATATACTAGCTCTAACACCCCCAGCTCTCGACCAAGAGGCCAGATGAGAAAAAACCAACGAAAGAACTCAGAGAATATGAAAAATCAGAGTGAAAAGTCACCCCCAAAAGAAACCATCAGTTCCTCTGCAATGGATAGCAACCCAAATGAAATGGGTACAATGACAGAAGAGGAATTTCATTTATGGATTATAAGAAAGCTCAATGAAATTCAAGAGAAAATTGAATCCCAGCACAAAGAAACCACAAGAAAAATGCAAGAAATGAATGAAAAATTCTCCAAAGAAATAGAAATATTATGGAAAAATCAAATAGAAATCCTAGAAATGAAAGAAGCATTCAAGGATCTACAAAACACAGTGGAAAGCCTTAAGAATAGGCTGGACCATGCAGAGGAAAGAATTTCAGAGCTAGAAGACAGCTCCTATGCGCTAAATAAATCAGCCGAAGAGAAAGAACACAAAAACAAGAGGCAGGAAAAAAGTATACAAGAAATGTGGGATTATGTAAAGAGGCCAAACATAAGGATCATAGGTATCCCTGACGGAGAGGAATAAAATTCGCATGGGCTGGAAAATTTATTTGAAGAAATAATAGAGGAAAATTTCCATGGCTGAGCCAGAAATCTTTATATCCAAGTTCAAGAAGCACACAGGACTCCTGGGAGAGTCAACGTGAAAAGGCATTCACCACGCCACATAATTATTAGACTGACCAAAGTAAACACAAAAGAGGCACTCCTCAGAGCTGTAAGACGAAAAGAGCAGGTAACCTACAAAGGGAAACTGATCAGATTAACTGTAGATTTCTCAGCTAAAACCCTACAAGCCAGAAGGGAATGGGGAGACATCATCAATCTCCTAAAACAAAACAAAGGTCAACCCAGAATTCTGTATCCTGCCAAACTAAGCTTCTCATATGAGGGAGAAATAAAGACATTTCCAGATAAGCAATCACTGATAGAATTTGTGAAATCCAGACTGCCCTTGCAAGAAATGCTTAGACCTGCATTATACACTAAACAGAGCAACAGACACCCACCTATGTAGAACTACTCAAAAACTAAAACCCCAGAAACCAGATTCCACAATAACGTAAGAGGTAAAACAAAAGATACCACCCAACAGAATAATCAGAAATTTACCCCAAATATCAATTCTCTCAATAAATGTAAATGGCTTGAATTGCCCATTGAAGAGACATAGGCTGGATGAATGGATTAAAAAATACAAGCCAAGTATCTGTTGTCTCCAGGAAACACACCTTACATACAAAGACGCATTCAGACTCAAGGTGAAAGGATGGAATACAATTTTCCAGGCTAATGGAAACCAAAAGAAATCTGGAGTAGCCATCGTCATTTCAGATGACATAAACTTTAAAGCAACAAAAGTAAAGAAGGACAAAAATGGACACTATATAGTGGTGAAGGGAAAAATCTCCAAGAGGATTTAACAATCCTAAACATTTATGCACCCAACACAGGAGCACCCAGGTACATAAAGCAAATACTGCTAGGTCTAGACAACATAATAAGCAGCAATGCCATAATAGCAGGGGACTTCAACACCCCACTGACGGAACTGGACAGATCCTCCAAATAAAAAACAAATAGAGAAATAAAAGACCTAAACAGGACTCTAGAACATTTGGGCCTAACAGATATCTACAGAACACTCCACCCAAATAACACTGAATATGCATTCTTCTCATCAGCTCATGGAACTTTCTCTAAAATTGACCACATCCTAGGCCACAAAACAGATCTAAACAAATTCAAAAAAATAGAAATCGTACCATGTATCTTTTCAGACCTTAGCGGAATAAAATTAGAAATCAACTCCAACAGAAACTCACATCGTCCTCCAAAAATGTGGAAATTAAACAATCTTTGCTGAAAGATTATTGGGTCAAGGAGGAGATTCAAATTGAAATCAAAAGATTCTTTGAACTAAACGATAATGGGGACACAAGTTATCAAAATCTGTGGGATACAGCAAAAGCAGTCCTTAGAGGAAAACATATCGCCCTAAATTCCCACATCCAAAAGACAGAATAGTCACAAATCAGTAAACTAAGAATCATCTTAAGGAAATGGAAAAGGAAGAGCAAGGCAATCCTAAAGCCAGCAGAAGAAAAGAAATAACCAAAATCAGAGCAGAATTAAATGAAATCGGGAATAAAAGAACAATACAGAAGATCAATGAAACGAAAAGTTGGTTCTTTGAAAAGATAAACAAAATAGACAGGCCACTTGCCAGGTTGACCAGAAGCAGAAAGGAAAGAACTCTAATAAGCTCAATCAGAAATTAAAAAGGAGAAGTCACAGCTGATTCCATGGAAATACAAAACATCATCTTTGAATACTACAAAAATCTCTATGCCCACAAACACGAAAACGTGGAGGAAATGGACAAATTCTTCGAAACACACTACCTCCCTAGGCTCAACCAGGAAGAAACAGAATTTCTAAACAGACCAATATCAAGCACCGAAATTGAAGCAGTAATTAAAAATCTACCCACAAAAAAAAAGTCCGGACCAGATGGGTTCACACCTGAATTCTACCAAGCCTACAAAGAAGAACTGGTGCCTATACTGCAGAAATTATTTGAAAATATCCAGAAGGATGGAATCCTCCCAAACTCATTCTACGAAGCCAATATCACCTTGATACCAAAGCCAGGAAAGGACACAACAAAAAAAGAAAACTACAGACCAATATCCCTTATGAATATAGATGCAAAAATTCTCAATAAAATCCTTGCAAACCGAATTCAAATGTACATCAAAAAAATAATCCATCATGATCAGGTGGGCTTTATTCCCGAGATGCAGGGATGTTTCAACATACACAAATCTACACATGTAATTCACCATATAAATAAAAGCAAGAACAAAGATTATATGATCCTTTCAATAAATGCAGAAAAGGCTTTTGACAAAATCCAGCACCCTTTTATGATAAGAACTCTTAACAATATAGGCATAGATGGCTCATTCCTAGAATCTATTAAAGTCATATACGATAAACCCACAGCCAATATCATACTGAATGGGGAAAAATTGAAGGCATTCCCCCTTAAAACTGGCACCAGACAAGGGTGCCCACTATCTCCACTTCTTTTAAACATAGTGCTGGAAGTCCTGGCCACAGCAATTAGACAAGACAGAGGAATCAGGGGCGTCCAGATAGGGGCAGAAGAGGTCCAAACTTTACTATTCGCAGACGATATGATGTTATACATAGAAAACCCAAAGATTCAACCAAGAGATTACTGGAATTGATAAATGAATTCAGCAAAGTCTCAGGATACAAAATTAATACACACAAATCCATAGCCTTCATATATGCTAATAATCAAGCTGAGAAACAAATTAAAGATGCAATACCTTTCACAATAGCAACAAAGAAAATTAAATATTTAGGAACATATCTAACTAAGGAGATCAAAGACCTATATAGAGAGAATTATGAAACACTGAGAAAAGAAATTGCAGAGGATGTAAATAGATGGAAAACCATGCTCTTGGATAGGCAGAGTCAACATAGTAAAAATGGCTTTGCTACCTAAATTAATTTACAGAATCAATGCAATCCCTATCAAAATACCAACATCATTTTTTGCCGATCTAGAAAAAATAATTCTACGCTTCGTGTGGAACCAGAGAAGACCCCGTCTAGCCAAAGCAATCTTAAGCAAAAAGAACAAATTGGGAGGCATCTGTCTACCAGACTTCAAACTATACTACAAGGCTATAGTAACCAAAACTGCATGGTATTGGCACAAGAACAGAGACGTAGACCAATGGAACAGGACTGAGAACCCAAATATAAAACCAACCTCATACAGTCACCTGATCTTTGACAAATTCCAGAAAAACATACACTGGGGAAAAGATTCCCTATTCAACAAAATGGTGCTGGGAAAACTGGATGGCCATATGTAGAAGACTGAAAGTGGACCCACACCTCTCACCTCTCACAAAAATCAATTCACAATGGATAACAGATCTAAACCTAAGACATGAAACCATAAGAATTCTCAAAGAAAACGTTGGAAAAACTCTTATGGACATTGGCCTAGGCAAAGAATTTATGAAGAAGACCCCCAAAGCAATCACAGCAGCAACCAAAATAAATACATGGGACCTGATCAAATTGAAAAGCTTCTGCACAGCCAAGGAAACTATCACTAAAGTGAACAGAAAACTACAGAATGGGAGAAAATATTTGCATGCTACACCTCTGATAAAGGGCTGATAACCAGAATCTATACAGAACTTAGGAAAATCAACAAGAAAAAATCAAACAACCCTATTAAAAAATGGGCAAAGGACATGAACAGAAACTTTTCCAAAGAAGACAGAATGATGGCCAGCAAACATATAAAAAAGTGCTCAACTTCTCTAATCATCAGGGAAATGCAAATCAAAACCACAATGAGATATCACTTAACTCCAGTGAGATTGGCTCATATCAAAAAATCCCCAAATAACAAATGTTGGCGGGGATGTGGACAGATAGGAACACTCATACACTGCTGGTGGGACTGCAAATTAGTATAACCTCTATGGAAAAGAATATGGAGATACCTCAGAGAATTAAAAGTAGAATTACCATTTGACCCAGCAATCCCACTACTGGGTATTTATCCAAAAGAAAATAAGACATTTTATAATAAGGAAATTTGCTCTCGAATGTTCATAGCAGCACAATTCACAATTGCAAAGATGTGGTGCTCAGGTGCCCATCAATACACGAGTGGATCAATAAAATGTGGTATATGTATACCATGGAGTATTACTCAGCAATAAGGAACAACAGTGAATTAACACATCTGGTATGATCCTGGTTGGAGCTTGAACCCATTCTTCGAAGCAAAGTGTCACAGGATTGGAAAAACAAGCACCACTGGTACTCACCATCAAACTGGTACTAACTGATGAACACTTACATCACACAGGGCAATAACATTCATCTGAGGGCGGGCGGGCGGGAGGGGGGTGGAAGGGATGGGAAAAACTCTCACTGAATGGATGTGGGGAGCACAGTTTGGGGGATGACCACGATTGTGGCTCTGACACGGGCAGAACAGGGGCAATGTGTATGGCCAAAGTGTTGTACCCCCATGATATTCTGAAATTAAAAAAATAAATTAAAAAAAAAATGGATAGTAGAAGAGAAAAATAACTTCTTAAATGCTAATAAAAATAACACTGGATTGGATACATAGTTATTAAAATAGATTCCCAGAGGAGAAGCCTAATTAAGGACAAAGAGGTTTATTACTAAAAAATAAAATTTGATCAGGAGACGAAGGAAGAAATCCAGTTAAAAAGAAAAACAGGAGCAAAGATTCAGAAGAACTAGACTTTGAAGAATGAATTGTGAAAACAGGGAAACTGTGACACAACTGGACCATAAATTTTACACGGGATGTTGCACAGGAAGGAAGGAATAGCGCTTCACAAGTGACTAGTGAGATACTTTGAATGAAACTTCTTTGACTTTCTAAGGAATTTAAAATATTCTTGCAATCATTTATATAAAAATTTAATTATAAAAAACCAAAATAGTCTACTAGGTATCCGTTTTGTATAAATATTAGATGAGGTGGATGCTTTCTATCAAGCATCTGTCTACTGAGAAGTTAAGCTAGTGAACCACTTATTATAGCTTAAGATGTGAAGTGTAATGGAAGAAGTCAGAAAAAAACCCAGAAATCTCTTAGGTCTTACAACAGAGAGAATTGGTTGCTCCACTAATTAACACGTTCAGAAGCCAAATAGTTTTATTGAGGTTAAAAGCATCAAGAAGCTGTCAGGTAGAGGCAGAAAAGGAGAGATGAAAAGGCGGCTTCAGTGGGCAAGACGGGTTGTAATGATGAAACCTGAGGAGGGCCTTTGTCCAAAACAGACAAAGACCCGGCTCTCACAGGCTGAGGGGTTTTAAGGGCTTTCCGTGGGGACTCTCATGGGGGTGGGGCTGAATTCTCCTGGCTTTTGAGAGGGTGGGGCATAGGGAGGGGTCAGTCAGTCACAGATTGGGGGGAGGGGGATTTTCCTTAGGGAGGAGGGCTTGAGGGGGTTACATTCCTGACAAAGGGAGGAGGAGTTCTTCCTGGAGCAGTCGCCAGTCTCTGCTGGTTCCATCCCAGCCTTGTAATTCAGAGTTATCTCTACAACCTCCAGAGTCCCCAGGGGCACCCATCTGACCTCATCCACCCCACTCCCCTCCATACATTCCTCAAATTCTAGCCCTGAGCAAGCCCAACAGAAGCCACTTTCTTAACAGCCCTGGAAGGAGAATGGAGGGAGATGGTGTTACTAGAGCCCCCCCAAACCAGGGCCAACTGGAGAGATCTGGAGCTACAATTAGGGTGTGGGGTAAGTGGCCTGATGGGATTCGGGCCATGGAGGGAGATAACTGGAGATACCGAGAGAAGAGGCACAGTCCATGCCAGAATCATTGGGTGCAGCAAAGTAAGAGAGGGAAATATATCTATCCTGCTTTTCTCTCTTGTCGTCTGGACCTACCAGGAAGTCAATTGTTAAATTATCCTTTGAAATGTGGATATTTAAAATGCAAATCAAAGGCAGAGGGGAAATGGGGAACTGACAGGAAAAGGAATGGACAAATTACTAGCAGCAGGAGCCTTAAGTAGAGGATATGTAAATAAATAGATGAACTAAAAATGCTTCTTGGGATATGAGATTAAATTATATTTTAAAGAAAAATTCAGGATTGGTTAAATGAATGAAAAATGAAAAACTGTTTCAGAATATATTTTAAGTGTACATAAGATATTCATAGGAAAAAAATTGAACACACCATGAAAAAGATACAAACATATACACTGCTATTGGATGATAGAAAGCAAATGGAACAATGGCAATCTTCTTTATATTAAATGCAATTCCTATCAAAATGAAGACAAGTTTTCTTTGAAGAACTTGATAAAGTAATTCAATAATTTATGTAAAACTTACAACCATACAAAATAAACAATATACTCAAGAAGAAGAAGAATGCTAGGGTGGTAGTAGGAGTGCTATTGGTACAGGGTCAGGAAAATAATGGAACAATAGAATGTGAGAGACTTCCCAAAATAGCCCCAAATTTAAAGAAAGATTCAATATATGAAATAGGTAGCATTATACATAACTAACTATTAATAAATTTTGCTGGGAAAATTGCACCCTGTATTGGAAACATTAAATTAATGCCTTACCTTACATCTGTAAAGGAAAATAAAAATCTCAGGGATCAGCAAGGTGGCTCACACTGTTATCAAAAACACAAAGGAGTTTTTGCCTCGATACAGTTGCTCAACATACTGGAAGAGAGGAATTTTAATGAGAAAGATATCTGTTAGGAGAATGTGGAAATAGTCTCAAACCTGTCTCCCTGACCCACAGAGATCATAGGCTTTTTAAGGAAGGGCCACAGGTTGCACTGGGGTAAGTCACGTGCATTGGGGCACGTCGTGGGGGATGGTGATTCTTGGCATCGGGAATCTTGCCCAGGGGCCTTTGGAATCTCAACTCCTTTGTCCTGTACAAATTCTGTCATTTCTGGGAAACAACTCTAAAAGTTCAAGTAGTTAGTTAAGGGAGGAGATCATTAAAAAACATATAGGGGTCATTGAAATTTGTTCTTAGAGCAAGTTACAACCAGCTTCTTTCTAGTTCATTCCACAATCTTGGGGAATCAGGACTTCAATCTGTCTGGCTGCTTTCTGCTCAATTGGGGTGTAGTTGGGGTATGAGGAAAAATGAATATGTTGAGCCCGTAACTTAAACATTTTAATAAAGTTTTTGAATAGCTGCCCTCTTCTTACTAAGGTAGTGAAGCATATGCAAAGAAGTACCCACCACCTCTGGGATCCCTCCTTGGAAATATTGGCCCAGTGTTCCCCAGATGGAATCTCCCTCCAACTTTTCCCTAGTTACTTGTGACAACAGTTTTAGGGAGTAGTTTAATGGGCAACTTCCAACCTGTTATGGACTGCTAATGAGGGGTGAGTAAGAAAGAAGCATGGGACCTCTGGGTACAGAGTTATCAATCAGAACAATCACAAGGCAGAGTGGTCATGTACTGAATAAGGTTTAGGATGACAAATTCAGCAGTGGGCTACGTTAGCTGAAGAGGTGACAGACTGAGAGATCCTAACTAAAGAGTTGCCTTATTAGGCAAATGAAAAGCCCCAAAGGATAAGCAAGAGTAACAGGACACATATTTTCTTTCTGTCAGGTTTCAGTCTGAAATGTTGGCTGTTGGCACGCTCATGGTCGAAGAATGACCAGATGCACCAAAGTAAGGCAAGCACAAAAATGAACATGAGATTTATTGAGGAAAGAAAGATAGGATTATAGAGCAAAAGCATGATATTGGCTTACAGAGTGTGATACATATGCCACAGATGACAACCGGACCCATTGTCACAGCAAAGGGAGAGCAAAAGGAAGGGGCCAAAAAAAAAAGGGCCTGGCTATGGTCTGCATCTTGTTTTATAGTGCCTGGATTGGGACCTCCCTCATGGCTCAGATGTCACCATGGAACCACTTTGATTGGGCAGTTGGGAGTTGCATGACCTGGGCCTTACTACGTATGCGGGTGGTTCTAGGCCACTTTCTGGACTCTGTCATACCTATGCAGCTTGGCTCATGGGTTACAGAGTCCTCTGCATTCTTTTGCAGCTGGTGCTCTAAGTTATGATTAGCAGATTCATAGGGCATTCCCTCCTCCCCCAGGTATGGCAGTAGCTCAGGATTAAGTTGGGCAGGACCAAGATGGGGCCCTGGGGCCCACTCTTGTCCTTCTTCCCAGATGGGACAATTGCACCAATGCAAGGCACAAACTTTCATCCCTAGGACACCCGGAATCCCTTGCTAACTACCTAACACCTTGACTGATGAGTGTATGGTCAGGAGCGCCTTAAAAGGGCCGATCCACTACTGTTTCAATTGATCCTCAGATTCTGGTTCTGCCAAGTTTTGAGCAACACCTTATTTCCTGGCCTTAAATAATGGAGGGGTACATCTATCAGAAACTGGAGTCTGTTGGAAGAAAACTCAGAGATACTAGCTAGCATATTATCAAACTCTTTCATATTTAATGGCACCTCCATTTCTGTGAGCAAAGGATCATTAGGTAAGCCCTGATTCGGGTCCCTCAGGAATGGTCCCCCATATAAAATTTCAAAGGGGCTAAGTGCCAACTTACTTCTGAGACCACCTGAATTCTCAGCAGGGCTAGGAACAGTACTTTATCCCAGGTTAAATTGGTTTCTTGGCAGATTTTAGACAGAGACGTTTTTAGAGTTGTATTCATTCACTCAATTTTCCCCAAAGATTGGAGTCTCCATGATGAACATGATTTCCAGTCAATCCCCAAAATTTGTGAGATCTCCTGAATAACCTTGGCAACAAAGGCAGCTCCATTATTGCTTTGGATAATTTAAGGAAGTCCAAACCTGGGAATTATTTCTTTTAAAAGAACTTTAGTGACTTCAGAGGCCCTTTCATTCCTAGTTGGGTAGGCTTTGACCTGTCCTGAAAAGGTGTCAGCAAAGACCAATTGTTATCAAAAGTTTCCAGGAACTCACAGCATCATGGTAAGATCTACTTGCCAGTCCTCTCCAGGGAAGGTTCCTCTCCATTGGGTCCCTTCCCTAAGGAGGCAGCTGCAAACCACTGAAGGTTTTGGGTTGTTTCTCAGGTATATGGGGCAACTCTGGATTACAGCTTGAATAGTCCTCTGCAGGTTGGGCCCAGCAAGATAAGGTTGTATCCAGTGTAAGGTGGTATCTCACCCAAAATGGGTGCTCTGATGAATTTGTTCAAGTATAGGTCTGATAAGGGCCTCAGGAAGAAGGACCCTCTTCATTTATAAGTTATTTTTGGTCATTATTTTTAGCAAATCCCTATTTTTTTGCCCTTTTCAAATCCATTTCAGAATATGTGGGGTCATGGTTATCCAATTGTAGGGAGGGGATTAAGGACAGTTCATTGGACAATTGTTGGGGTGCATTTTAGCCATCAAGTCTGCCATGGTGTTTCCTTCAATACTATGAATGCCTGCCTCTGATGTCACAGGCAGTGCATAATGTCTACCTCCCTGGGCAGCAAAATGACTTTGGCTTTTAATAATCAGAATCTGTGGTCCATATTTAATTACCTTATTTCCAGAGGTAAGGTACCCTTGCTTCTTCCAAATAGCTCCATGAGTGTGTACCACCATAAAGGCATACTTAGAATTAGTATAAATATTAGTACGCTTATTTTTCCCATGGCATAGGGAAATGGCTCCAGTTAGTACAATTAATTCAGCCTCCTGGGAAGATGTCCCAGTGGTAGGTCTTGTGCCTCAATCACCTGTTGGCTAGTAAACATAGCATACCAAGCTTTGTGTTGTCTCTGTTCCATAAAGCTGCTTCCATCCATAAAGAGCTCCTTATCTGGATCCGGCAAGGGCAAATCAGTCAAATCTGGTTGACTAGAATGCATTCAGTCAATGATTTGAATGCAGCAGGGTAGCTGGATTTAAGGTGAACACTTCCTTCAAAGTTACATTAGGATTATCTGAAAAAGTAGCCTGATATTTATCCAACTGGTCTGCTGTAAAACAAAGCCTCTCTTTTGTTTCCAATAAGGGTAATACATAATGCATGGTGTGAACAGTCACTGGTTGCCTGAGGGTAAATTTTTTAGTTTTTTGTAAAATGTCACAAGTAGCAGCCACTGCTCTTAAACAAGTAGGCCATTCTTTTGTTACCACATCCAATTACTTAAAGAAGTAGGCTACAGGTCTTTTCTGGCCCCCCAAAGTTTGTGTCAATACCCTGAGTCCAGTTCCTTGCTTTTCTTGAATGAACAAATCAAAAGGCTTACTTAAGTCTGGGAGGCCCAATGTGGGGCAGTCATTATTTTTCTTTAATAGTCAAGAAAGCCTTCTGGTATTCCCCTGTCCAAGTAAGGGGCTCCCTTTCTTCTCCTTTTGAAACTTCATAGAGAGGTTTTTCTATTAGCCCAAAGTTAAGAATCCAAATGTGGCAAAACCCGGCCATACCTAAGTGAGTAGTCAGGACTGCTACTCAGTTTACAGTCTCTCTCCAACCTGGGAGGAGGTTTCGAGTTCCCTGAGACAATTCAAACCCTGAGTATTTGACAGTGGGAAGTAAAATCTGAGCTTTCTTCTGAGATGCTTTATATCCTTTGTCAGCCAAGAAATTTAATACAATTACAGCACGTTGCCTTGATTGAGCTTCAGTCTTACTGGCCATCAGGATATCATCGACGTACTGCAAAATAATTCCCTTGCCTGAAACCATTTCCCTCAAATCTCTGGCCAGAATCTCTCTGAAGTTTGTTGGTGAGTTTTTACACCCCTGAGGGAGGACAGTCCAGTAGTACTAGCATTTGGTTCTAGATTTTAAGTCTTCCTACACAAAAGCAGAGACTTCTTGGGATTTGGGAACAAGAGGAATGCAGAAGAAAGCATCCTTTAAATCTATTACGGAAAATCATGCGAAATTTCTGGAGAAGGTGGTAAGGAGGGTATCAGGATGAGGTACCATGAGATGAATATCTTCCACTATCTGGTTTATTGCTCTTAGATCTTGAACAAACCAATACTCCTGGGTTCCAGGTTTTTTAACTGGCAGAATGGGGGTGTTGCAAGAAAAAGTTAAAGAAGTCTGTATTACGAAGAGACTGAAACTAGGGGCTGAAGGCTCCTTAGCTTGACGTTTCAATGGGTACTGCCTGAGTTGGGGAGGGTAGAAGTTCCCAGTTTTACCTTGATATGAATGAAGGGGTCCACGCGTGCCCTTCCAGGTCGTCTGGTCGCCCATACCTCAGGGTTGCCTTGATTGAGAACTTCAGTGGGCAGAGCTTGACGAACAGCCAAGGGGATGAGCAGAGCTACTTGCAATGCACAGGCCTGTTCTGGAGGAACTCTGATATGAATTTGTTTGTCCTGAAGGATCACTTGAGCCTGAAACTTAGAAAGAAGATCTGGACCCAATAATGGGAGTGGGCACTCTCACATGTAAAGAAAGCTGGTGTGAGTAAGGAATTTCCAACAGCACAATCCAATGGCTGGAGAAAGTATTTCTGAGAGAGTTCTCCGGACACCCCAGTTACCAACATTGAGTGTTTAGTGAGCCTAGCCAACTTGAGATTTAGAACTGAGTACATTCCACCAGTATCAACCCCAAAATCAATCAGTTTGTCACCTATCTTATTTGTTACTCTGGGCTCCTGGTGGGAGATGTTAATTAAGGGCTGTAAATTCTGGAGGATTTGGGGCGCCCCAGGGCCCTGTCAGTATTTGTCTTCTTCATCTAGCCCCACCAATTGCAGGGCAGCTTCCTTACCATCCTTCTGTTTCAGCTTGGGGCAGTCTTTCTTCCAGTGACATTTTCCTTGCAATAATCACATTGATCTTTCTCTGGTGGGGGTAGGTGGAGGGGCATTTGGTCAGCTCTTTTTACCTCTCCTTGGGGTTACAAGCTTCTTTGGGTGGGCCCATTCAAGGTCTTCCACAAGGTTGCTACCAAAAATTTAGCCTGTTGTTTCATTTCATACAATTTTCTTTTTTCCTTTTGCTGTTCTTTAGTCTGTTCATGATTTATAAAAACCTTATAGGCTACTTCAACGAGGTGAGATACTGGCAAGGTTAAGGAGCCTTCCAATTTCTGTAGCTTTTGCTGGATATCATGCATGTTTTGACCAATGAAAGTCATGTTAATCAGCCTCAAATTTTCAGGGTTCTCTGGGTCTACATCTGCATATTTTCTGTATGCTTCTAAAATCCTTTCTAAAAATGCTGACAGATTCTCATCTGCTTCCTGTCTTATTTCCTGAACTTTGTGTAGGCTATTGACCTTGGGGACTTCTTTCCTGAGCCCTACTAAAATGAAGTCCCAAAATGTGGAGTCTTACCTTCAGATTCCAGTTAGGTTCACAAACAGGGACTGCCAAATTAGCTCCAGTCCTCACCTGGTTATTCAGGTCCTCTGCATGCGGTGGCTCAGCCTCCTCCCAGGCCTTCTCCAAGACAATGCAGTGTTCTTCAGGGGAATGTTAAGCAGACTTTGGACATAGGCCCAAGTGGAATGATGTGTGGTGAAAATAGATTCAAACAGATCAGTTATAAGCTTTGGATCATCCCTATAGGCAGGATTATGCTGTTTCCGATCATATAAATCAGAAGTAGCAAATGGGCTATCAAGCCCCATTAATCCAGCTGGTTGTCCATTTTCATTTAGTCTTCCTATGGAAACATGCCTTAAAGGAAGTTGCCCTGCTAGGAAGGGGGAAGGCCCCCAATCATATTGTGTACCTTTATTGGTACACCAGGGAAAGACCATTTCCCTAGGCCTCTTAGGGATGTCCTCAGAGAAAAAGGTAAAGGAGATGTTGCTGGAGGAACCAATGCAGAAGAAACAGAGGCCCTTTGCTCATAAGGAGGAGGAGTATGAGAGCCAAGAAAGGAATCTGTAGAAGGAGCTGTAGTACACGGGGCCACATGCAGGGCTGCAGTTAGGCCTTGAGCCGACCAGAGGTCTTCTCCAAAATGAGGATCCCCTTCAGGTCATAGGATTGGGTTTTTAGTTTTGGATTCTTGTTCTCCAATCTTTATAAATGCTTCTGTCCTCTGCACTAAAATCTTACATTTAATCAGATCTGGCTTGTTTTCATAAAGAAACATAAATGACTATACATATGGGATTTCATCCCATTTCCAAAACCAATGACAAAATAAACCTAAATGGAGAATAGTATCATAGATAAGTGATCCATTAGGAGGCCAGATTTACCCAGACCCTAGAGAGTACTGGGGCCAAGCAGTTTTACAAAATAATATCATTTTCTCTTTCTCCATAGACTCATGTCTATATTCAGGCCAGTTCTGAAGAATGCAACCCAAAGGGCTACATTCTAGGATCAAATTTCTACTTCCCATGGCCATACACCATACACACACCAACACACACTCACTCAATACCCCCAAAGAAGGTTACAAACAAACAACTGCAGTACAACTAATAAGCCCAAGGAATGCCAAATCAAAACAGTTAGGTTAACAGTTGGTCGGGGGCTTATCCAACCCAACATAAATAGGAATTCCTTCAAAATTCCCCAAATAGAGAGGTGTGTCCCCCACTGCACAGTACCTTCAAACAGCACTCACCTGTACAGACAACACAAATGCCAAAATTCAGAGGTCCTTTCTTGGGGGCAATCAGGAAGCAATCAAGTATGTGTTGGAGGCTGGTGACAGTGGAGCTGGTGAGAGTCCAAGGCCACCCTCTGGCAAATAGGGCCAGGCAGCTGCTAGGGAAGTTTTGGCTTTCCTGCCTCCACAGCCGCCAAACCACCAGCAACACCTTCCTGGTCAGGGAACCAAAATTATTATGGAAACTGCAAGGGGGGTTTGGCCTACATCTAGTTGTTCACAGCACAAAGATCCAATTACTTGGACAATGAGGACTGCCAGGGAAGAAAAGAATTTTAATGCAAAGACATCTGTCAGGAGAATGGGAGAAATAGGCTCAAATCCATCTCCCTGACCGACAGAGATCATGGGCTTTTTAAGGAGAAGCATTGGGGCAGGTCAAAAGCAGTGGGGCAGGTCACAAGCATTGGGGCAGGTCGTGGGGGATGGTGATTCTTGGCATCAGGAATCTTGCTCAGGGGTCTTCGGAGTCTAAGCTCCTTTGTAATTTGTAAAAATCCTGTCATTTCTGGGAAATAGCTTAAGAAGTTCAAGTAGTTATTTAAGGGAGGAAATTATAAAAAAACATAAAAGGGTCACTGAAATTTGTTCATAGAGCTGGTTACAACACCTATAATCCTAGCACTTTGGGAGGCTGAAGTAGGAGGATTGCCTGAGGCCGGGATTTCGAGACCAACCTGAGCAACATAGTAAGACTCGACATCTAAACAAAAATAAAATAAATCAGCTGGACGTGGTGGCATGCACCTGTAGTCCCAGCTACTTGGGAGGCTGAAGCAGGAGGAGTGCTTGAGCCCAGGCGTTTGAAATTGCAGTGAGCTGTAATGACTCCACTGCACTCTACCCTGGGCAACAGAGAGAGACCCTGTCGCAAAAAACAAAAAGAAAAAAGAAAAAAAAAGAAAATCTTAGGACCAGTCCCCTTCCCCCAACTCCTTATGCAAAAGGGAAAGTCAAGCCTGTAGGTTGAGTCTTAAAATACCTTACTGACAATATGCAGTAGCCAGATCTGCAGGGAAAGGTAAAAGGCCTCACACATCTACAAGGACTGCCCCCACAAATCATTCATAAAGAAATTCTTTGCTGGCTTTCCATAAACAAAAACATGCAAATTGTAACTTGAGGTCTACAGGCTAAGTCTGGCTCCTAAAACTAAAGTCTGTTAGAGTCGACACTAATAATGCTGATTGCAAATTTATCTTCCCATGTGCAGAACAAAGACAAGACAAAATCAATCACTACCCAGGGACATCTACATAATAGATTCTTCCTTTACTCCCTTCTTCCCTTCAAATATTCATCTTATCTTATGTAAAAATGTAGATTTCCTAGGCATTAACTAAAGTTTCACAAAAATGTAACCATTTGCCTCACTGCCAAACCCCTCCTCCTTTTTCTTTCTGTATGTCTTCTCCCGTTAAATACTGAGTTCTTAAATCCCTTTTTGGAGAGCATAGGCCATCTGTAGTCTGTGCTTTTCCCTGGCTATATCCTCAAACCTTGGCTTAATAAACCTCCATCGATTGAGATCTTTGCTTCAGTTGTCAGGTTTCAGTCTAAAATGTCAGTTCTTAGCACCCTCGTGGCTGAAGAATGACCAGATGCACCAAAGCAAGACAAGCATGAGGTGAAATTTATTGAAGGGGAGCAAGATAGGATTATAGAGCAAGAGCAAGACATAGATTTACAAAGTGAGATACATACACCACCGATGACGACCAGACCCCTGTCGCAGCAGAAAAAAAGAGTTTGGTTATGGTCTTTATCTTATTTTATGGTGTCCGAATAGGGACCTTCCCGTGGTTCAAACGTCACCATGGAACCACTTTGATTGGACAGTTGGGAGCTGCATGGCCTGAGTCTTACTGCACATGTGTGTTCTAGGTCACTTTCCGGACTTTATTGTACTTATGCTGCTTGGCCTATGAGCTAGAGAGTCTTCTGCATTCTTTTGAAGCTGGAGCACCAAGTTCTGATTGGCAGATTTGTAGGGTGTTCCCTCCTATCCCAGGTATAGCAGTTGCTCAAGATAGGATTAAGGTGAGGCAGGACCAAGATAGGGGTCTGGGGCCCACCCTTGTCCTTCTTCCCAGGTGGGGCAATTGCACCAAGGCAAGAGCACCCACTTTCATCCCGAGGAGACCTGGAATCCTTTGCTATCTACTGAACATAGTCACTTATTTTGGGTTATCACATCTTACACAAAAATTATTTCATGTTGGTTTAAACCTTAAATAAGAAGGGCAAAGGTAAAAAATTTTAGAAAACATGAAAGACTATTTTATGATGTTTTATTTAGATGGTATTTCTAAAAAGTAGACAAATTGTGCAAGGCACAAAACAAAATATTTATAAATAATACCATATTAAATTTTAAAATATTATGTCAGTAATCTATTGCTGAATAAATTCATCTCAACGCTGAGTGTGTTAAAACAACAAATTGTATTATTACTCATGGGTTTATGTCAACTAGGAAGTTTTGCTGATCTAAGCTCAGTTGATCTGAACCGAGCTTATTAATACATACACCTGTGGCCAACTGATGGATCAACAGGGAGATGGCTAGCTATTGACTGGAGCAATGGTATTGCCTAGGACATGTGTCTTTCATCATCCAGCAGGTGAGCATGGTTATACTTGCATTCTAATGGCATTGTTTCCAAAGAGAGAGAGTAGACACACCCAAGGCTGAGGCTCAAAACTAGCTCGGTGTTGCTTCCACAATATTATTTTGGCTAATGCAAGCCACAAGTCCATTAAAATTCAAGAAGTGAAGAAATAGCCCCTAGTCATTGAAGGGAGGAGCTGCAAGTTCGTATTATGTTACTATAGAAAAAGTACAGAGATAAGCCTCAGAGAGAAGATATTTATAATAAACTAGCAAATCAATTGTTGTAAAGCTATTGTATTTAATACTGTGACTTCTGGCAGAACAGATATATTGAACAATTACATTGAAAAGAGAGCCTGGAAGGTGGCCTATACATATATGGACATTTGACATATGAGAAAAGAAAAGGACAAAATTTTTAATAAAATGGAGCTTAACATGCTCAGTTATAAACAAGGAAAAAATTTTTTAAAATGTACACTACTTCTCACCAAACACAAAAATCAATACAAAAATATCTCCAGCCAGGATCACAGTAGCAGCATAGATTTTTTAAATAGCTAGGCTGCAAATTTCATGTACAATAAATTACAAGAGATAACATGAAAAACAGACAGAAAGACACACACTAAAAATAGTTATCAGTCTTATACAATTCAAGTAGATTAAATAACATTAAAGGTACAGAGAACCTAAACAACATAATCAGTAAGGTAAATGTAAGACATATATACATATACCCACACATTCTCAAACTCTGATATATTTATTATCTACTGTACACTGATAATAAAGAAAGCACCTTCTTTTCAAGGGTGAAGAGGGCATTTACCAAAATGGACCAAGCAGATATATTGGACCAGAAAGGTAAAGACGATTAATTTTTAAAAGTGGAAATAATAACTTTCAGTATTCTCTAAACACAATGCAAGAAAATATTAAATAATTAACACTTTCTGTTTGAAATATTAGATAGATAGAAAGAAGATAAATATATTTCTTTTTAAACAACTCATTTGTCCGAGGGAACATGTAATAGGGGATTGAAGATAAAAGGATAAGGAAAGTTGACTCAGGAGAATCTTTAGGAGATTTTGCTAATGAATTGCTCAGACGAAAATTTATGGCACTAAATGCTTAACCCAATAAAAAGGGAAATAAAAATTCAAAATAAAACTAGAGAAAAATATAAAGAGAAAGGTGAGAAAACTGAAGAAAGTATTTAATGAAAATGAAAGAATAAGATAACCTGAAAACAGAGATGCACTTATGAAAAAAGTTGATCCTTAAAAAATGAATATGATCAACAAACCATTAGACAGTCTAATTTTTTAAGGGTATAAATTCCAGAAACAGCTGCATGAACATATATAAAATATAAGAAATGACTGGAGAGAAGTAGCTAAAAGAAGTCAGGAAAATTTTAAAACAAATGAAACTAAAGTTTTAATTTTACAAAAGTAAAATTTGAAAAACTCATGAAATAAATGTTTTTAAGATATTAAATTTTGCTGGGCATAGATGGGTGCTTATCAGTAGGATGGGTAGATTAAAGGCTAAAATATACATGCAAAATGATTATATTTATGAGACAATGTAGATGATTTTAAAAAAACACAGTTTATGAAAATATTTTGTTTAATTAGATATATAATATATAAAGAGCAAAATAGATCAATTCATGTACATTAAAATTTAGAACTATTGGGTTATTAAAAGTCATAAACACAAAAGCAGAAAGACAAGCCCTAATAGATGTTATATATGACTCATAGCAATAAGAAGTAAACTTACATAAACTTTACTTAAGTTAAGTATATATACTTTACAAAATATATAAAGAATTACCACAAATCAATAAGGAAAAGATTTTTTAAAGGGCAAACAATATGAATAGCCATTTCAAACAATAGTAAACAATGAAATACAAATATATGAAATAACGTGCAACCTCACTAACCGTCATGGAAATCCAAAGTAAAAATATTTTATACAAAGTTATAATTTACATATTTATAAAGATGCATGTTCTAAAAAGTATAACAGACTTATAATGATTAATGTTTGGGTATACAAGATGATATTGAGCATTCCTAAGACTGAAAGTTATTATATCAACTTTCTAAAACACCTTAGCATTACATAGTGAAACACTAAGTAGAAGTTACAAATTCAAACAATTTCACTCTTTGTACATATGCACCAGAAAATGCATGCAAGAATTTTCATGGAGCTCTACTTTTTGTAGGATACGTTTTCATCTTTACACAATAGTGATGGATTGTTTTCCAAAGTAAGAATATAAGCTTAAACTCTTGCCAGCAAGGTATAAGAGTTCTCCTTGGCTCAAGTTTTCACCAGCACTTGTAATTTTCAAATTTATCAATTTTTAATAATCTTGTAGCTGTAAAATTTTATTTCATTACTGTTTAATTTTATTAATTTGAACAATAATTAGGTTGAGCAGCTATTTGGAGAAGAGATTTTTAGCAAAATTATTTATTTATAACAGGAATCTCTTTTTAAATATATGTATTATATGGTGGCAGGAAGAAAGACATGATGGTTCTATTATAAACACAATTATAAATTATAAAATAACCAGAATAAATTGAGGTTATTTATTGATTTAGCATGCCATGGATGCTTTTATTATTTATATATTGTGAAATGCACGATATATGCATGAATTTATATAAATATGTGTGTTTGTATAAAATATACAAGTACATTTTAAAAATAGGTATAAATCAGACCTCATGTGCAACGCACTCACCAACGATGTTATGAAATAATCCATAGGCGCCAGGAGACATGTACAAGAATTTTTGGAGTAGATAAACAGAAACAACTGAGGTGTTTACTGATAGTAACTGGACAAATAAGTTGTGATACATGCACTTGATGGAATAGCGTATATCAGTGAAAATGGTTGAAACAGCAACAAGCAGCAACATATATCATACTCATAATGCTAAACAGTCAAGTCACAGAAAAGTATACATAATATGATGTGATTTTTATATACTTTAGGAAGAAAGAAAACCAAGCAATACTCAATTTACATATACATATATGTGAGGTGACTGTGGTGAATAGGGATGGTACATAGAGCTGCTGACAGTAGTAAAATCACAGCCCCTTTGGCCTCGTGTAGTAGTTCCTTACAATCAGATGAATTTAAAATAAAACAGCCAAGCCTGGTTTATAGATTTTTCTGCATGACATTATGGTACCTCCCAAAAGTGCATGACTGCCGCATTATAGTACAAAGTAATGGTGACTTTGAAGGAAAGCAATGAAGGAAAATTCTTCCAGTGGGCAGACAGACCACTGAGTTATACATTTGTTGTCCACTTTGTCTGGACTGACACATAGCCAGAAGTATTGATCTACATTGACTCATGAGTGATTTCTAATGGCTTGGTTGGCTGGTCATAGGCTTAAATGGAACAGGCTTGGAAGATTAGCAAAAACGAAACCTGGAAAAGCTAGACCTCTCAGAATAGACACAGGCTGTGAAGATACTGTGTTCCATGTTAACATTTACCAAAAGTCATCGCTGCCAAGGACACTGTAAATCATGGGTGGACAAAATGCCATACCTTGTGAATTTCAGTGTCTATTTCCTCAGCCACTCTGTTGTTTTTCACATGGACTTGTGGATGATGGAAGGACAGAGCTTCTGTATGGGTTCAACAAAATGGACTTCCCCTTCCCATGGCTTTACCCTTACCCTTACTTCACATCCATTATAGTATTCTGTGCAGTATTGCTTAGGAGCAATTAATTTATTTCACAGCAAAGGAAGTACAACAATATACTCATGCCCAGTGTTAACTGGTCTTACTTATTTCCTATCTTGTCACCCCAAAATGACTTTCCTAATAGAAAGTTCAAAGGACGTACTGAACACTCATTTACAGCGACATTAGGAGGCAACCCTCTAAATGGATGTTGTTCTGTCTTACAAATGCAGTATATGCTTTGTATCAGAGAGCATTATATAGTCTGGTCTTGCTTGCAGACAGAATAAATAGGTCCAGGAATCAAGAGGTAAAATGTTGGTGTCTCTTCTCCCTATTATATACCCCATAACCCCAGGCAGAATTTTTTTCCCCCATCTAAGTACCTTTGAGCTCTGAAATTTTAGAAATCTTTAGTTCGCAAGGGGTTTATGTTTCCACTAGGGCACAAACAACGGTTCTGTTGAATTGGAAGGTGATACTGCTGCCTGGACATTATGGGTTCAGAATATCCCTGAAGCAACAGGCAAAGAAAGGGGGCTACTCCCCAAGCTAGAATAATAAATTCTACTTATCTAAGGAAAGATGGTTTGCTGCTATACAAGAGGGGCAGGGATGACTCATTCCGAAAACTGGATAATTCTCTATAGCATCCCTTATTTCTGTGTTCAGTATAAAGGTTAATGAAAAATGACAGCAAGCAACAACAAAGAAAGAAATAGCCCCAACTATCTGAGATTCGGGCTGCGAAAAAAGTCAAAATGTGTTGCAGAGGGGGAAAAGTCCAAGTTGTAGATATCACAATGACCTTGTGACCAGTTGCAAAAGTGATAGTAGTAGTTTTGCATATTTCATTTTTCTCATTAGTATATATAGTTATTTGTATGTATTAACTACTTGTTTCCTTCTTTTCCTTCCTTACTTTACTATTTTACATAAATTATTTGATACTAACTTTATAATTTAACATTTAGGAATGGAATATTAAGTAAGAGTTTCAATAAATTTTAATGGAAATTAATATAACTAGGAATGGATACAATGACATTTGAACATGGGTATATTAAGGGGATGACGTGAGTACCTTGGAAATATGAATGATAGTTTCCTTTTCTTAGATGGACACATACAGGTGTGTTATTGTGTTGTGAAAGTTCTAATGCATACAGAAGGGTATAAATGTGTGTAGAAGGGTGCCCAGGCTAGAGCAGAGGGAAGAACTTTCCTGCATTCTTCCAAGTTCCTTCTTCTAAGTTTTTTTCTTGTTTACTCCCCCTCAACCTAGGAATAGTAGCTGCTTCTTCGGTTACTACTTTGCACCCCAAAGATTCCTCCATAACTTCTTTTTTGCATTATTCACCTTTTACTAAATTTTACTATTCAAGTTATTGGTGTGATTTCTATCTCCTGACTATCTACTATCTTCAGTCATTAATAAAATCTTGAGTAGTTTAAGTGGAATAATATGTATGTACAGGAATTTTTTTTTCCACCACCATAAGCCCAATTATCCTTGAGTTTTGATGAACTTAAAAGACTTAGATTTCCACTCGAAGCTGTCAAAAAATAATTCAAAATCTAAGCTGTTGGAACTTTAAAGCCTTAAAGGAATGTGATTATGGGACCTGAGTCATGTGACAGGCAGCTGTAACCTAGGCAGTGGCAACCTTTGTAGCTATAACCTTTGTTCTTCTCAATATAGCTTAGCCTCCTCTTTACCTACATTGTTTTGTAAAATGTTATAAAAGACTAAAGGGCACCAGAGAAGACCCCTTCTCTCTTCACTGGTGATCTTCATTATAGATTAACTTCCTTCTTACTTCTCTTACATAAAGGCTTCATGACTATTACATTGCCTAAGATGAAATGTTAAATATACTCTTTTAAATTGAAAGAAAAACAAAAGAAAACAGCTGTAACTAATCAAATTTCTATAACTCATAAACCAGCCTTGTATAAAACATGTTGCAATTCTGTTAAATTTCTTTGCTTTCTGCCTATGTAAGCAAGACTTGAACTTTTCAGCTTTGGAGCACTTGGAGTCTGTGTTGCCCAAATGACCATTCTCAGCTTTGTGCTTGAAAAAACTCTTTTAAACTGGCTTCTGATCCATTTGATTCTTTCAGGTTGACAAAGCTCATGGAAAAATTGTTCCCAAATGTATTGTCCTTAATGGAGAGATTTTGGAAGGGTGGTCATTTGAGGTGAGGGTAGAACCCTGGAAAATGACACTGATTAAAAATTAAGTCATTTTGCTTTGTCTTCCATTTTTTAAATGTCACATTACTCCATCAATCATAACAATATTTTCAATGTTTTTCTTTGCCTAGAAAGAAAATTTTATCTTAATATATCTATAAAAACCTGAATGGGAAACTGAGAGAGAGAAAGAGAGAGAGAGAGAGACAAGACTTAAGAATGGAGAAGGAGCAAGGGGGAAAAAAAAAAGCAAGGTGTGTGTGTTTGGGCAGGAACAGAGAGACAGAATGAGAAAGATCAGGTAACACGAAAAAGTCATAGCGGTTGTTATAAAAAAGAGGATGCACATTCTTGCAAAGCTCAAGATTCTCGGTGTGTGAAACACTTATAACTTGACTATTTGTCAGAAATTTACAAGGGTGCTTGATAAAAGTATCTTTAAGTACTTAGTTTCAGTTTACAAATGGACGCTAATGGTAAGCACTCACAGTTGTATTTTACAACAAAACCACCTTCCTTGAACTACTGCTATTCACAAATAGTAAAGAAAAGAAAAGTCAAATATTATAGGTATTTCAATTGTGCCTGAAAACTTTTAATATAAAACTACATTAAAGGTTTAATGGGTTAACATTTTGTAACCATATATAGAATTTTTTTAAATGCTGACCTCTGCTGAACTGTAAGCAAGTAAAATTCTCAAGAATTATAAAAAGTAAAGAAACCAGATTAAGCAACATCTGTTATTGTGACTAAAGTTCTCCTAACTGTATAATGTTGTTTCTGAAGTATATTTTATTTGTTAAATGTGTTCTCTGTGCCATATTTGTAAGCATAAATTTAATGTATCAGTATCATATAAGACTATAAATAAAACACTTTTTTTCTCTTTATACAATGGATGTTTGCTTAATGAAACTCAAGAAATGTTTTCATAAAGAGTTTCAATCTTGGGCCAGAAGCTTTTCATGGCATCTTTATCTTCTGAAAAGCAGTATTCAGTTTCATTAATGAAGTTTTAGACTTAAGCTGGGCATTCAAATTTCTCTGACTTAATACTATTGAATATTAACAAGAAAATTAATACTAAATGGTATAAAAATTGCTCTCAGAAGGTCATACTCTTGTGAGATCCTTCCATTTGTCCAAAGAAACTTTGAGAAATGGATTTCTTCTCTTCTGGCAGTAAGTAGTGCCCCACCATACTAGCAGAATAATTTCATTTGATCTGAATAAGGTGTTTGCTTTTATTAGTTTACTAATAAAGCATTATAACAAGAATTGCATTACTGAGCCAGGTTTAATTTATTCATGTGAAGGCAAGTATCACTATAATTGGTAGTATCAAAGACTCAAATCAAACAAGTAAGGAGATTTTTGACCACATTTTTTTAATTGTGTAATTCCCATAATGGATGTAATGGCTCTTATAATGCACATAAGGAAACATAGGTGATTCACCCTGGGGAGTTCTCTTACTTATCCTGTTGTTGGTTCATCTAAAATTGATCACTTAAATCTCCAGAGAGATACATGGTCAACAGTTGGGGTGGTGATTTTAATATTTGGAAGTACTGGACAAGAATTTCAAAGACAGAATGACTACCGCCTATTCCCCAATGAGGTACAGAAGCTTATATGTCCTTTTTCATAGGGAAGGGAGGAGAAAAGGAATGTAGACATTTCTTTTTAGGGGCAGTGAATGATTATTAGGGAGAATAAGTGAAAAATGTAGACAGAAATTAACTTGTAAATGATTCTTTCTGGAATTTGAATGAGCCCCAGAGACAGGTATTATCTTGTGAAAAGGTCCATCCACATGTGGTTGCATTCCTCAATCTTTTTTTCTGTGATAAAAAATGAGATTTCAGAAAGGGGATAGAAGGCAATTGTATTTCTTTTGGTCAGAAGCTTCTTGGCCAGATAAGGAAATTCCGGAGAGTTTCTCATTACATTTGCGGGGAGGGGAGAAACAAGACAAGGTTAGAAGGACTTGGATTCTAAGACTTATTTCCAAGTCTTTTCAATTTTCAACAGCATTTAGCGTGCCCAAGCATCATATTTTGGGGAATCATTTTCCATACCCCAACATGGACCATACAAAAAATAACACCCTAGGGGGGCACAGGGAACGATCAGTGTGTAGGAATTATTAGTAATTAATAGGGTTAACCTTAGGAAACCAAAGTCATTTTGTAGAACTGAACAAATGGTATAAGACTGATTGAACAGTGATGGAAAAGAAAATGATGGGTACCAGGAATAAAAGCACATTTATGTTTTTTCCAATACCTGATCCTGGGGAAGTAGAGTCACAGAGTTGGGAGATTTCAAGAGAAACATTGTGTTAGGAGTTAAGATCAGTTAATACCTACAAGAGGTTGGGGTTTATGAATATCAAGGTGCACCATCAAGGGGAATGTCTCCCTGGTATATGCTGAGAGGAATGGCAATTAGATGTTGGTTGAGGGGTGTCGGTCATATCAATGAAGATTGGTAGTAGTAACAATAGTCTGAGAAGGAATAAGAAAGTTTTGTTCCCTTTCTATTTGGATGGTGGGAAGTGAAGGAGACAGAGGATAGAGAAGAGAAAAATTCTCCTTAGGATGTTGGATAATAAGGGTTGGGTTGGGTTAGAGGTCAATAAAAAAGGAGGAATATGGTAAAGATTAGATAAAGGAGGAAGATGTCAGTGAGTAAGTAGGGAAGTCCTGGAGGATCTTGTTCCAGTGCCTTGGTGGAAGCTGTCATCTGCTTGCTCTATGGGTCTTGGGAAAGCTGTCTACTTTATGTTGTTGTCTGCTTCTGGGTGAGAGGATGGAATGCAAGGCCGCCTCCTGACCCCTCCCCACACACAGACATTAATCAGCAAATCCCCTAGCACTGCCCTCTCCGAGGGTAAAGTCTCTAAATCTAACAAATTCCTCTTGGAGCCAAAACATCTGCTCCTGATAACCACTGTTGGCAAAATGCTGGAAGGTCTCTATCCTCCCTCAAGCCCTGTAACACCCCTCCAAAAGCCCTTACAACACTCAGCCTATAAGAGCCGGGGTCTTTTTGTCTGCTGTAGGCAAAAGACCCTTCTCAGGTTGCATCATTAAAACCTGCCTTGCTCGCCAAGCCGCTTTTCTGTCTCTTTCTTTTTCTCCCTCTACCTGACACTGGGAACTGTCAAAACAGCCTTAGTTTAAGATTTTTGATTGGGGTTGAATCAACATGTTTTGTGTTAAGTATGAGTGATATGAGTGTATTTAATAAAACCTTGGCAGTATCCAACTGGATTAAAGCCTCCTAAGGTCCAGGAGGGATATATGATCCTCATTGGACTGCTGATAATTATTTCTTAAGAGATAATCAATGTAGATGAGAGGGGGAGAATCAAAAGATCGTCAGAACAAAAGGCAAGACTTTGGGCTAAGACAGGTTGAATACCTCAGTTTGTCTAGTTTGACTTGAAAGGTTCCATTTGCCCACTTTCTTTTTCTGTATAATTGATGGTAGCAAGGATAGCGCAGTTTTGTGAAAATAGAATTACTTCTGGAGTATCTTGAATGACACTATCAGGGAAATGCTTCTGTTGCAAGGGAAGGAAAAAGGGAATACCACACAATGGAATATTATTCAGCCATAAAAAAGAATGAAACACTTCATTTGAAGCTACATGGGAGGAAGTACAGGTCATTATGTTAACTGAAATAAGCCAACCACAGAAAGACAAATATCACATGGTTTCACTGATATATGAGAGCTAAAAAAGTGGATCTCATGGAGATAGAGAGTAGATTTGTGGTTACCAGAAGCTGGAAAGTATAAGGGGTGAGGGGGATGAAAAGAGGCTGATTAATGGGTACAAATACACAATTCATCAAAGAAATAAGACCCAGTGTTTGATAGATCAGTAGAGTGACTGTAGTTTACAATAACCTACTGTATATTTCAAAATAGCTAGACTAGAATAATTTGAATATTTCTAGCATAAAGAAAATATAAATTATATAGGGGATTCATATCCCAATTACACTGATTTAACCTTTAAAATTATATGAATGTATTAAATTATCACATGTACCCCAAAATATGTACATCTATTATGTATCAATAAAAAATTAAAAAGAAATACCATATAAATTTGACAATCACCTTTTCCCTTGCTGCAAAAAAAATGCTGTTGGGATTTTGGTAGAGATGGATTGAATCTGTAGATCACTTTAGGTAGTATTGATGTCTTAACAATATTCATCCTTTGATCATATGAACACAGGAGTCATTCCATTTATTTGGGTCATCTTTAATTTCTTTTGCCAATGTTTTGAAGATTCAGTGTATAAATCTTGCACTTCTTGCTTAAATTATTCCTAAGTGTTTTATTCTACTGGATGCTATCACAAATGGAGTTTTCCTTTTTTCTTTGTCAGATTTGTTCATTGCTGATGCATAGAAACAAAACTGGTTTTTGTATGTTAATCTTATACCTTGCTGAATTTGTTTATGAGCTATTTGGGGGGAGAATTCTTTGATATTATATAGATATAGAATTATGTCATTGGTAAACAGGGATACTTTTATTTCTTTTTTTCCCAATTTGCATGTATTTTATTTTTTTCTTTACTAATTGCTCTGGCTAGGACATCTAGTAAAATGTTGAATAACAGCATTGAAAGTGGGCATCCTTGTCTTATTTCTGATCTTAATGGGAGAGATTTCAGTCTTCACCTATGAGTATGCTGTTAGCTGTAGGTTTTAGTAAATGCTTTTCATCATGTTAAGGAAGCTTCCTTCTATTTCTAGTTTGCTTAGTGCTATTATCATAAAACGGTGTTAGATTTTGTCAGATGCTTGTCATGCATCAAGATGCCCAGGTGTTTTTGTTCCTTGGTTCTATTGATGTCACATGTTACATATGTTAATGTTTTTACATTGAATCAGTCTTAGATTCTGCAGGTAATTTCCAGTTGGTTATTGTGTATAATACTTTTAATGTGCTGACAAATTTGGTTTTCTAGCATTATGTTGAGAATTCCTGCATCTGTGTTCATAAGGGATATTCGTCTGCACTATTCTTTTGTATTGGTATGTTTGTCTGCCTTTGGTATCAATGAAATACTGACCTCATAGAAGATATTAGAAAGTATTCTCTCCTCTTCTTACTTTTGGAAGAGTTTAAGAAGAATTAGTGTTAATTATTCTGGTAGAATTCACCTGTAAAGCTATTTGTTCTTGGGCTTTTTTTGGTTGGGAAGTTTTTGACTAGTGATTTAATCTTCTTATTTCTTATAAGTCTATTCAGATTTTCTGTCTTTTTGTAGTTTGTATGTTTCCATAAATTTGTTCATTTCACATAGGTTATCCAATTTGTTCACATAAAATTTCTCATGGTATTCTTTATGGGTTTTTTAATTTACTTATTTATTTTTTACATACAGAGTCTCACTCTGTCACCCGGGCTAGAGTATAGTGGGCTCAAACAATCCTCTTGCCTCAACCTCCCACGTATCTAGGACTACACATGCATGTGACCATGCCTGGCTAACTTTTGAATGTTTTTTGTAGAGACAAGCTTTCACTACGTTGCCCAGGCTGGTCTTGAATGAACTCTTGGCTTCAGGTGATTTTCCCACCTCAGCCTCCCTAAGTGCTAGGATTACAGATGTGAATCATAGCATCCAGCCACAGTGTTCTTTTATAAAACTATTTCTGTGACTTTAGCCACAATGACTCCCCTTTAATTTCTGATTTTAGTAATTTGAGTCTTCTGTCTTTTTTTTTTCCATAAAAAATCAAGCTAAAGCAATATCAGTTTTATTGATCTTTTTAAGAAACCAACTTTTGGTTTTTCTTGATGTTCTTTACTGTTTTTCTATTCTCTATTTCTATTTTATCTATTTCCATTATAATTGGTATGATTTTCTTCCTGCCACTACCTTTGGCTATAACTTGCTAATTTTCTTTAGTTTTTTAAGGTGTTAAGTTAGGTTATTGATTTTATATCTTGTTTCCTTTGTAATGTAGGTATTTATAGCTGTAAGTTCCCCTTCATGCACGGCTTTCACTGCATCTCATTAATTTTGGTGTGTGCTATTTTCATTTTCATTCATCTCGATCTGATTCCTAATTTCTCCTGTGATTTTTTTCATTGACTTACTGGTTGCATAAGGGTTTGTTTATAATGTCCACATATTTGTAATTTTTTATGTTTTCTTTCTATTATTTGTTTATAGTTTTATTCTATTTGATGAGAAATGATGCATTGTATGATTTCAATAATTTTACATTTGTTAAGATGTGTTTTGTGATCCGACATATGATTCTGGAAAAAGTTCCAAAGGCAATTGAAAGGAACGTGTATGCTGTTGTTGCTGGGTGTAGAATTCTGTACATGTCTGTTAGGTGAAAAGGGCTTAAAATTTTATTCATGTTCTCTGCTTCCTTATCGATCTTACATCTGGTTGCTGTATCCATTGTTGAAAATGGGGTATTGAACTCTCCAAACATTATTATAGAACCATCTAGTTTCCCTTCAGTTCTGTCAATTTTTACTTCATGAATGTTTTGATTTGCTTGGTATGCACACATATATTTATAATTGCTATATTTGCTTGTCGGATTGAAAATTTCATATATGTATAAAATTTACATATAAAATATATCTTATATATAAATTATATATTAAATATATTTAAATGTATCTTATATATAAATTATACATTAAATATATATTTAAATATAGATATTTTGTTTGTTTCTTAAAACTTTTTTTAAGGTCCATTTTATCTGATAATACTATAGCTACCCCAGCTTTCTTTGGTTACTATTTACATGGAATGTCTCTTTCAATAGTTTTGCTTTTATCTTCATTATATTTTTGTATATAAAGTGAGTCTCTTGTAGACTGCTTGTAAATGGATTATGTTGTTTTTCTTTTTTCATCCAGCCTGCCAATCTATGACTTGCGTTTGGAGAATTTATGCCATTTACATCTACAATAATTACTAATGAGGAAGGATTTACTTCTGCCATTTATCTGTTTGTTTCCTATATGTCTTATAATTTTGTGGTTTTACTCCACAATACTGCTACTACTGCTTTATTTTTGTATTTTGTCAAATTTTTGTAGCATACTATTTTGATTATCCTTTCCTTTTCTCTATATTTTAGTTATTTTCTTAATGGTTACTTTGGGGACTAAATTTACATCTTACTCGTATAACAATGTACTTTGAATAATAATAACTTAGGTTTAACAGTATGCACTCTACTACTACACATCTTTATCCCTGCCTCTTTACTTATTATTGTCATCACAGATTACCTCTTTATATATTGTGTATCCATTAAGATAAATTTATATATTTTATTTTTACATTTTATAGGAAAAGAAGAGATATTATAAATTTAAAGTGCATCAATACTGGCTTTGCTAGTTCCCTCTCTAGTTACTTTTGCCAGTGTTCTTTATTCCTTCTTATGGCTTTGAGTAGTATCTTTTCATTTAAGAGTAAAGAAATCCCTTTAACATTTCTTGCAGGAAAGGAATTTTGGTAATAAACCTACTCATATTTTGTTCATATTTAGATGTCTTAATTTATTCCTTATTTTTGAGGAATAGTTTTTCCAGATATAGAATTTTTGGTTGACAAAATATATCATCCCACTTCTTTCTGGCCTCCATGGTTTCTTGATGAGAAATTGGCTGTTGACCTTACTGAGGGTTCCTTATACAGGATGAGTCACTTCTCTCTTGCTGCTTTATCTTTGGCTTTTGATAGTTTTATTATAGTATGTGTTCATCTGGATCTTTTTTAGTTTATCCTGTTTGGAGTTCATTGAGTTTCTTAGATGTATGGATTAATGTCTTACATCAAATTTAGAAAGTTTTATCCCTTATTTCACTAAATATTCTTTCTTGCTTCTTTCTCTCTCTCTTGTCTTCCTGAGACTCCCATAATTCCTATATGGTGCACTAAGAATTGTACTATATGTCTCTTAGTCTTTGCTCATTTGCCTTTATTCTTTATTTTTTTTTCTTCTCCTCAGACTGGGTAATTTCAATTGCCCTCTCTTAAACTTTACTGGTTCTTTCTTTTGTCTGCCCAAATCTGTTCTTGATACCCTGTAGTAAATTTCTTAATATAGTTATTGTATTTTCAGCTCTAGAATTCCTATTTGGTTCATTTTAAACATTTCTTTTGCTTTATGGATATTACCTACTTGATGAGCCACTCTTGTCCTAGTTTTCTTTAATTCATTGCTCATAATTTTCTTCAGCTCTTTGAGTATAGTTAAGACAGTATTGGGGAACCACGTGTTATTAATGGTCATAGTTTTGAAGTTGTGTGATTTTCTTTAGACAAGTCCAGTTTTCTGGTATACATAATAGTAGGCTGAGAGTTTGACTTTTCAAAATTGTAGGTTGTGAATCTAGTTGAATAAATTGAGAAAAGATTTAGGGGAGGAAAATGATGGCCTACTATGCACAGGTAATGTGTGCCTCCTCCACAGATAGGAACCAGAACAGTAAGCAGATTCTCACATTTCAAACAAATTATCTAGGAGAGAACACTAGGATCCACCAGAGAAGTAACAGGAAGCACCAAAAGTTGATAAGGAGAGGGTTTAGGGCCACTTGCCCATCTCGGGACTGGCTAACAGAAATGAGAAGCTCTTGGATGTGGGGAAAGATTAAGAGAGAAGTCCCCAGGTCTCCACTTACCTAGATGAGTTTTCACAGTCTTGGCCAAAAGAGAACCTGCTGACCCACGCAGGTCTTAGGCCTAACATAGGGAGCTGCTGAGAGATTGCTCAGAGACATTTTTCCAGAAAGGGAACCCATACTAATCTCACAGGAGTCCAAGACTAGAGCATCTGGAGCCAGGCATCATTCTGAGAGCCTAGATACCAGGGAACTGCAGGCATACTTTCAGGGACTGCATAGCTCTGAGGAGAGATACAGGAGCCCAGGGGCTCCTATAAACTCCTGGAAATGTCCCCACTGCCCTGCTGTGGGATGCTGTTGAGAATGAGACATGAATAAATAACATTTTACAAGGTTTCTCATCCATGCCGCCTGCCTTGGTGGCCACAGCCTTCCCAGTTGCAGGTCCAAGGTGCCATGTTGAGAGATTGACACTGGGCTGCACCCCACACTTGGGCTGAGTTTGGGCTTGACCTGGCTGCAGCCCCTATCTGGCTGAGGAGGGCAGAGAAACCAAGCTTTCCAGCATGCATCTGGGATGGTGCACACTATCCTGCAGCTTTGAGACTGAGTCTCAAGTGAATTGTACTCCCCACAGTTTCCTGCCAGTGAAGCTTTGCCCTCTCTAATCACAGGCCCAGGGTGCCATGTTGGGAGTTTGAATCTGGGCAGCACCCTGCCCTTGGGCTGAATCCAGGTTGAGGAAGCCATTGCCCCACCCAGCCGAGGAGGGACAGGGGAAGACCAAGCACAAGTTCTCCTATACACACCTAGGACAATTCCTACCACCCTGCTATGGGCTGCTGTGGGACTGAGTTGTGAGTGGATAGCACTCCCCCAGCATCTTACATACACTTCCTGGAAGGGGCCCTGCCCTCTCTGGTCACAGGCCCAAGGTGCCAGTTTGAGAGTTTAAAGCTTGGAAGTTGGGAAGTGCCCTGCCCTCAGGCTGTTTGGGCTGATGCAGCTGCATCACTGCCCAGCTGAGGAGGGGCAGGAGAGCCCATGCTCTCCTATCTACTGCTAGGACAATTCTCACAACCCTGCCATGGGCTCCTGTGAGATGGAGATGCAAGTGGACAACATTCCCCACAATTTCTTTCCCATGCCACTTGTCTGAAAGGGGTCCTGCCCTCTTTGATTATGAGCCCCAAACCATTACCATTTTGAGAGTTTAACACTGGGTTATACCTCACCCTCAGGCTGACTTCAAGGTGATGTGACTTTAGGAGCCATCAAACCAGGAAGAGACAGGGAAGCTCTCCTAATCACACTTAGAACAACACACATTGCTCAGTTACAGGGAGCAGTGGGACAAGGGACTAGCCTGCCCAATCTATTGCAGCTACCAGTAACACCAACACAGATCAATTACATCCTAGTGAGTGGCCCCACAACTGCTACTTTCACTTCCCATATCTCACCAGCTGCTTGGGGGACTGAGAACCAGCCCATACACTTGGCTCTTTGCTCCAACTACTAGCTTCTGAGTGTGCCACCTGAAGGCTTAAAAACTGGCCCCCCAGGACACACTAACACCACTGCCAGCATAAGCTTCTCTGGGGCCTAAAACTGGAAATATTCATCCCACTACTGCCACCACTGTTGCTCAAAAACTTGCTCAGGTGGCATTCGAATCCCCAGCAAAATTTCACTATAGCTTCAACTAGTAACTGTTCCCTAAGCCACTAAGGAAATCACAGATACTACTGACCCTGTGTACTGCCTAAGTAATTATGCAAAGACCATGCTACTGCAGGCACCCAAAATCAAAGTCAAAATGTCCAACTCAACCAACAACACATACACATCTTCAGGAAAAAATTCTCCTTTTTGAAAGCAATTTCAAAAAGCTGAAACAAGTGACTGCTACATCAGATGTGCCAGGTATCAATGGAAAACACAGGAAACATGAAAAAAGCATGGAAACATGAGAATACCAAAGATCATACCAATTCTCCAGCAATGGATCCCAATCAAAAGGAATTCCTCATAATTCCCAAAAAGGAATTTCAGAATAAATACAGAATATATATTCTTTCATCAGCACATGGAATATTCTCCAAGATAGAACACATTTTAGTCCACAAATAAGTTTTAACAAATGTTTAAAAAGGTGATGAAATCATATCAAGTATTTTCTCAGACCACAGCAAAATAAAGCTAGAATTCAATACAAAGAGGAACTTCAGACACTATATAGACATATGGAAATTAAACAACATGCTTGTGAACTATCACTGGGTCAATGAAGAAATAAAGATGGAAATTTAAAAAAAAATTGTAATGAATGAAAATTAAAACACAATGTACCAAAATCTGTGGGATACAGAAAAAAAGCAGTACTAAAAGGGAAGTTGAGAACATAAAATGCCTACATCAAAAAAGTAGAAAGACCACAAATTAACAACCTAACATCTCACCTTAAGGAACTAGAAAAACAAGAACAAACCAAATCCAGAGTTTGGAAAAGAAAAGAAATAACAAAGATCAGAGAAGAACAAAAGGAAATAGAGACAAAAAAATACAAAGACCAATGAAATGAAAAGTTGGTTCTTTGAAAACATCAACAACATTGATAACCACTATAGAAAATCAAAAAAGCAAAAACTATAACACAGAAATACAAAAGTTCATCTTAGACTACTATGAACACCTCTATGCACAAAAACTAGAAAATATAGAGGAAATGGACACATTTTTGGAAACACAACCTCCCAAGATTGAACCAGGAAGAAATAGAATGCCTGAATAGACCAATAATGAGTAGCAAGACTGAATCAATAATAAAAGATCTCTTAACAAAGAAAAGCTTTAGACCAGATGGATTCACAACTGAATTCTACCAAACATACAAAGAAGAGCTGGTGCCATTCCTGCTGGAACTGTTGTAAAAGATGAAGAGAGAGGGAAGGAATCCCCTCTAACTCATTTTACAAAGCTAGTATTGCCCTGATATCAAAGCCAGGAAAGGATGCAACAAAAAAAGGAAACTACAGATCAATATCTCTGATGAGCATAGATGCAAAAATCCTCAAGACAATGCCAACAAACCAAATCCAACAGCACATCAAGTGGGTTTCATCTCAGGGTTGCAAGGATGGTTCAATATATGCAAGTCAATAAATGTACTTTACCATGTAAACAGAATCAAATACAAAACCTATATGATCACTTCAATAGATGTAGAAAAAGCATTCAATAAAATCCAGCATCTTTCATAATAAAAACCCTCAAAAAAACTAGAAATAGAGGGAGCAAACCTCAAAATAATGAAAGCCATATATGACAAACTCACAGCCAACACCATACTAAATGGGGAAAAGTTGAAAGCATTTCCCCTGAGAACTGGAACAAGATAAGGATGGCCACTTATACCACTTCCATTCACCATAACACTGGAAGTCATAACTAGAGCAATCAGGCAAGACAAAGAAATAAAGTGCATCCAAATTGGAAAATAAGTCAAATTATCTCTGTTTCCTGATGATATGATGTTACACCTAGAAAACCCTAAGGATTCCTCCAAAATACTCCTAGATTTGATAAATGAATTCAGCAAAGTCTCAGATTATAAAATTAATGTATAAAAATCAATAGTATTTCTATATAGCAACAATGAACAAATTGAGAACCAAATCAATAACTCAATCTCATTTATAGTAGCTCCAAAAAATTAAAATATTGAGACATAAATCTAACACAGGAGGTGAAAGATCTCTACAGGGAGAACTACAAATCAATGATAAAAGACATTGTAGATGATACAAACAAACAGAAAAATGTCCCATGCTCGTGGATTGGAAGAATCAATATTGTTAAAATGACCATACTTCCTCCAAAAATCTACAGATTCAATGCAATTACTATCAAAATACCAATATCATTCTTCACAGAATTAGAGAAATTAATTCTAAAATTCATCTTGAACCAAAAAGAGTCCAAATAGCCAAGCAATTCTGAGCAAAAAGAACAAAGCTGGAGGCATCACATTGCCTGACTTCAAATTATACTGCACAGCTATAGTAACAAAAACAGCATGGTACTGGTGTAAAAATGGACACAGATCAATGGAACAGCATACAGAAGCCAGAAATAAAGCTACATACTTACAGCTCACTGATCTTTGACAAAGTCAACAAGAACATACACTGGAGAAAGCAGAACCTTTTTAATAGATAGTGCTGGGAAAACTGGATAGCCATATGCAGAAGAATGAAACTGGATCCCTCTCTCTCACGATATACAAAAATTAACTCAAGATTGATTAAATACTTAAATGTAAGACCTGAAACAAAAATCTTAGAAGAAAAGTTGGGAAAAATGCTTCTGGACATGAATTTATGACTAAGACCTCAACAGTACATGCAATAAAAACAAAAATAGACAGATGGGACTTAATTAAACTAAAAAGTTTCTGCACAGCAAAAGAAATAATCAAACGAGTAAATAGAAAGCCTACAGAATGGGAGAAAATATTCTTAAACTATGTGTCCAACAAAGGACTAGTATCCAGAATCTACAAGGAATTCAAATAACTCAGCAAGAAAAACCCAAACAATCCCCTCAAAAAGTGGGCAAAAGACATGAATAGGTGTTTTTCAAAAGAAGATATACAAATGCCCAAAAACACATGAAAAAATGCTCAACATCACTAATCATCAGGGAAATGCAAATTAAAACCACAATGAGATACCATCTTATTCCAGTTAGAATGGCCATTACTAAAAAGTAAACAATCAATAGCTGTTATTGTGAATATAATGAAAAGGGAAGGCTTATACACTGTTGGTAGGAATGTAAATTATTACAACCTCTATGGAGATCAGTACGGAGATTTCTCAAAGAACTAAAGGTAGATCTACCATTTGATTCTGCAATCCCACTACTGGGTACCTACACAGAAGAAAAGGTATCATTATGTCAAAAGAATACCTGTACTCATATGTTTATCACAGCAAATTCACAAGGGCAAAGATATAGATTCCACTTAAGTTCCCATCAACTGATGAGTGGATTAAGAAAATGTGTTATATATACACCATGGAGTACTACTCAGCAATAAGAAAGAATGAAATAATATCTTTTGCCGCAACTTCGATGAAACTGGAGACCATTATCCTAACTGAAGTAACTCAGGAATGGAAAAATGCCCCATATTCTCACTTACAAGTGGGAGCTAAACTATGGCTACACAAGGGCACATGGAGTGGTGTAATGGACATTGGAGACTTAAAAAGGGGTAGGGTAAGATAGGGTGAAGTATGAAAAATTACTTTTGGGATACAATGTACACTACTGGGGTGATGGGTACACCAAAAGCCCAGACTCCACCACTATACAATGTGTACATGCAATGGAATCCAACTTTTACCCCCTAAATCTATTAATAATAATAATAATGATAATAATAAAAATATCCATCCAGAGGGTACACCAGGGGAAGTTGCTATATGTGGAAGGCTGCTGGCACACTACAGGAGACTGCCAAGCCAGGGCCCTTGAACCAAGGAAGAAACACTCTTTCCCCCTACAATGCTTCTCTGGTACCCTCTACTGATGAGCTTCAAGGGTCAGACTGCAAAGGAAAAATACTTAAAGGGCACAGATGCATTTCCACAGAGCAGGCAAAAATGGTGAATTTGGAGCTGAGTGCAATAAATTGATAAACAGCACAATTGTAGTGAAGAAATTTCCATCAACAGCTGAATGGATAAATGAAATGCTATACAGCCATAAAAAGTACAAACTATTGATGTACACACTATGTATTACTCTGATAGACATTATTTTGAGTGAAAAGAGCTAGAAATCAAAGAGCATATACTGGATAGTTCCATTTATATTAAGTTCAAAACCAGGTAAAACTTATCAATGATGAAGGAAGTCAGAATAGTGGTTACCTTTGGTGGAGACTTGTTGATTGGGAAGGGGCACAAAGAAACTTCTGGAGAGATGAATACATCTTATTCCTGATCTGGGTGGTGGTTATATGGCTGCAAACATGTAAAAATTCGTTAAGCCATACATCTAAGAGTTGTGTACTTTGTTGTATATAAATTATACCATGTTAATATACTTTAATAATTATAATTAAAATAAATCTCTTTTATTTTAATAATAAAATTATAATATTATTATATAATAAAATTATAATATTTAATAATATTAATATAATATAAATTATATTACAATTTAATATAATTATAATATAATATAAATTATATTACAATTTAATATTATAATTATAAGTTAATTATATTTTATAATATTACTAAATATATACTATTTAGTAATAAAATTAAAATATTATTATTATTTTAATAATAAAAGTGAAAAAATTGACAGAAGAGAGTGTTAGGCTTATGCAAGGTGGAAGTTTTAATTATAAACCATCAAATCTAAGAACAAAGTTATAAATTAATTGAACAGCAAAGATAATTAAAAGAGAAGGATGATTTAAAGTCAAAAGGAGAAAACCATGAAAGCATACTTAATACATAATACAATATTTCCTGGACTGCTTACACATTAAATGTTATTTTTAATTATGGTTACATATATTGGTATTACCATGCCCAATTTACACAACATTTTTACATACATTTTCTCTTTTAAGTAGCCATATCATTTTGTTTTTCTAGAATATTATAAAAAGATATAGAGCCATTAAGTTTATTCTACACAGCAAACATGACCCTGATGATACTGAAATCCAATTTAAAAAACAGAGAAAACAAAATCATAGGCCAGTCTCATTTATGAATGTAGATATGGAAGTATGGAAATATTGGCATAGAATTTAGCAATACATTAAAAGAGTAATATAAAACATCATTTAGTGTTTAACTCAAAAATATAAGGATAATCCAATATAAATAAAGCTATTAATAGTAATATAATACAATATAAAAACAGCAGAGTGCAGGAGAAAAGTGCTTTGGAATCACATTGTCTGAATTTGTGTTCTTGCTCTGCCATATTGTTCAAAATGTATTTTTTCCCTCTCTACTCTTGTCATGGCTTTGCTTTAGGAGAATATACTCACTCTCACATCTGATGCTGAGCTTGGTTATGTGGTTTGTTTTGCCCGTGGAACACAGATACGAGATATGAGTTGAGGCTTTTAGAGCTATGATAGGTTGGTGCTAGCACCATTGAGGGAATGAACCCCTTTACCATGTGAACAGCATGCTCAAAATAGCACCCCTTTGCCTAGGTCCCAAAATGAGAAACATGTGGAACAGATCTGAACCAAATCCATAGCTTAGGAGTTCAGCTGGGCCAGTTTAGCCCAGCCCAAATCAGAGGAATTGCAGCCAACCTGCAAAGCCATGAGCATGAAATTAATGAGCATCAAGGAATGTATCCCACTGATGCATCTGAGTTGTTTGTTATACTGTGTTATGCGTTAACAGTCAATTAATACACTAGCTCTGTGACCTTGGGCAAATTATCGTACACTTACATCTCAGTTTCATCTTCAGTAAAAGGTAAAATAATAGTACCTATATTAGATATTGTAGCAAGGATTAAACGCTTTAGTACATGTAAAGTACTTAGAGTAATGTAATACATAGAAGTATTCAATAAATGTTAACCTTATTATTAGAAAATGCAGTATCATTTAATTTGCTGCTAAAAACATATGATAACATTTTAAATATCATTTTAGAGAGTAGAAATATATTAATTCTTCAAAATATTGGAGCATATCTTTTTCAAGTGAATAGCCAGTTATATTTTGTATGAAATTATGCATTATATAAACTATAAAGGATGTAGATCAGGTATTGCATTTCCTTTAGTAATTAATACCCAGAAAATTATAGTCTATGTAGATGATATCACATACTGTCTTTTAAATGAAAATAAGAAATATATAACTTTCACTTTTCTCATTTTTATCTTGTTTGTTAAGAATATCAAAACCCAATATATGGTTCACATATAATAATCAAAATGTCCTAATATATATCACATCTATTTTTCATCTACTAGTCTTCTTTCTTAATTTTAAGGGCCCTAATTGCTTTATTAAATTTATAATATTTTTAGATATGGCTGGTATATAATTATTAGAATTGATTTTTTCTTTTTTGGCTTGATTCTGTATAAATGGTAGAGATGACCCACTGTAGTGGAAAAGAGTATTAGAAACACTTTATTCCATTCTTGGCTCCATAAATATGATTATGTATCCTAAGACATATTGTTTAACTTTTCAGGTCTTCTTTCTCCACTTTTAAGTTGATACTAATAATAATTCTTTTCTAAGATACTCAAATTGTTGAAGGGATCAAATGTGATCATAGGACTCCTGAAAAAATGGCGGTGTGATAGGGTCCGCCCACCATACCGCTCCCAGGAAAGGAGGTGAAGAACGCCAGCGGCTACCTGCGAGCACGGACCGCTCACTCCGAAAACAGCATTGTGAAATACAGACAAACAACGCCGAACGCCCAGCCCAAGAAAACAGGTACAAAATTTTCACAAAGATCGGAGGGCGCACGGAGCACAATAGAGCCCAGAGCGCGGGAAGGATGCGCTCGCCAGGTCGGCGCAGCGAGACCAGCCCCCCAAGCGGTTACACGCCACCCCATACACGCAGTCAGGGACAAGCCCAGAGTTGGGACAGAGGGGTTGCTCGGGCCGGCGAGCCCTGTGGAGAGGAGGAGGAAGTAGCCAGAGCCAGACACAACTCGCAGCTGCAATATACAGAGACTGCCGAGGGCTGGGGAGGAACTGGGCGGGGACCGAGATTCAGCTTCCCGGGACAGCGCACGGGAACCCGCAGGCCGGCACTGCGCCACTAGAAGTCAGCGGGATTGGGCCCAGGAGTTTATCGGAGAGCGGGACGCGCCCTTAGAGGTTGCTAACAACTACCGGCGGAGAAAAACTGCGCTCCCGGCGCGATCGGAGCCCGGCTGTGCTCCAGGCTGGCGGCGGCCGCCATCTTTACAGCCACCCGGGTAGAACCGTGAGCCACGTCTCTAGCTCCCCCCACCCCGGCCCGGGGCTCATCCGCTGGGGCGAGACAGGCTTTGCCTGTGGTGGCCAGAGACAGCGGCATCCGTGGGTTCCAGGTGGGACGAGATCCCGGAACTGTAGAGGTGGGACCTTTGAGTATTGGAAACAGTTTGCAGCTCGTCCATCTGGTTCTGCTACCCCGGCTCTGGCCTCCGACAACTCCGCTCCATGCCGGTCCTAGTGCCCGCCCCTCAGGTCCCAGCCCTCCTGTACCCCAGAGATCGCTCATTTTGAAGGTTGCTGGCCATAGTGACTCATTTGGTATAACTGCTGGTTCCCATGACAACCAAATACCTCAAGAGCCACAGGCTGAACCAGAGCAGCTCCCCATAATCCTGCCCACTTCAATAGGGAATTTCGCGCCACCCAAGAGTGCTTCCAGCTGCCACTACTCCCCCTCCCCGTGGGAACATCCCCCCGGTGGAGACTGCTGGGGATAGAGACAGCCACCTGCCTCGCCTTGAGGTCTAGTGGTGGAAAAGGGGTGCACAATTGGAGATCCCCCTATCAACCAGTTTCACGCAGAGACACACATCAGAAGGGCAGCCACACGTGGCTAGATGAGCAACCTCTGAGCTGTGTAGAATTTTCCCAACTCAGCTCTCACACTGCAGCCAAAGGAAATTGTGTTTCTACCAGAACCTCAGGAAGAGCAGGGTCAAAGTAACCCCTAGGAGCTACAAGACCCCTCCCAAAGCACGGGGCTTTCGCATACCCCAACTGGGGAATCAGAGTCTGCCACGGACATAACAGAATACCTAGCTAATAGGGAGCGGAGGACTCATATTCTCAAGTACAATCCATTAGCTCAGAGCCCAAGCTGGGAGGTCATTCTCACCACACTCCACTGGGAAGAGGAGAAGACCACAGGTCAGAGTTAACTCAAGATCCAACAAACTTGCTAAAATACACCTAAGGCAATACAGGCCACTACTTCCCTCCCTGGCTTTGCCAAGGAAAAATAATTGTGGGCCTGGTGACAGGACCATAAACTAGCTCTAACACCCCCAGCTCTCGACCAAGAGGCCAGATGAGAAAAAACCAGCGAAAGAACTCAGGGAACATGAAAAATCAGAGTGAAAAGTCACCCCCAAAAGAAATTATCAGTTCCTCAGCAATGGATACCAACCCAAATGAAATGGGTAGAATGACAGAAGAGGAATTTCGTTTATGGATTATAAGAAAGCTCAATGAAATTCAAGAGAAAATTGAATCCCAGCACAAAGAAACCACAAGAAAAATGCAAGAAATGAATTAAAAATTCTCCAAAGAAATAGAAATATTACGGAAAAATCAAATAGAAATCCTAGAAATGAAAAAAGCATTCAAGGATCTACAAAACACAGTGGAAAGCCTTAAGAATAGGCTGGACCATGCAGAGGAAAGAATTTCAGAGCTAGAAGACAGCTCCTATGCGCTAAATAAATCAGCTGAAGAGAAAGAACACAAAAACAAGAGACAGGAAAAAAGCATACAAGAAATGTGGGATTATGTAAAGAGGCCAAACATAAGGATAATAGGTATCCCTGAGGGAGAGGAAGAAAATTTGCATGGGCTGGAAAATTTATTTGAAGGAATAATAGAGGAAAATTTCCATGGCTTAGCCAGAAATCTCGACATCCAAGTACAAGAAGCACACAGGACTCCTGGGAGAGTCAACGTGAAAAGGCATTCACCACGCCACATAATTATTAGACTGACCAAAGTAAACACAAAAGAGGCACTCCTCAGAGTTGTAAGACAAAAAAAGGAGGTAACCTACAAAGGGAAACCCATCAGATTAACTGCAGATTTCTCAGCTAAAACCTTACAAGCCAGAAGGGAATGGGGAGACATCATCAATCTCCTAAAACAAAACAAAGGTCAACCCAGAATTCTGTATCCTGCCAAACTAAGCTTCTTATATGAGGGAGAAATAAAGACCTTTCCAGATAAGCAATCACTGATAGAATTTGCGAAATCCAGACCGGCCTTGCAAGAAATGCTTAGACCTGCATTATACACTAACCAGCGCAACAGGCACCCACCTATGTAAAACTATGCAAAGGCTAAAACCCCAGAAGCCAGATTCCACAATGATGCAAGAGGTAAAACAAAAGATACCACCCAACAGAATAATCAGAAATTTACCCCAAATATCAATTCTCTCAATAAATGTAAATGGCTTGAACTGCCCATTGAAGAGACATAGGCTGGCTGAATGGATTAAAAAATACAAACCAAGTATCTGTTGTCTTCAGGAAACACACCTTACAAACAAAGACGCATTCAGACTCAAGGTGAAAGGATGGAATACAATTTTTCAGGCTAATGGAAACCAAAAGAAATCTGGAGTAGCCATCCTCATTTCAGATGACATCAACTTTAAAGCAATAAAAGTAAAGAAGGACAAAAATGGACACTATATAGTGGTGAAGGGAAAAATCTCACAAGAGGATTTGACAATCCTAAACATTTATGCACCCAACACAGGAGCACCCAGGTACATAAAGCAAATACTGCTAGATCTAGACAACATAATAAGCAGGAATGCCATAATTGCAGGGGACTTCAACACCCCACTGACGGAACTGGACAGATCCCCCAAACAAAAATTAAATAGAGAAATAAAAGACCTAAACAGGACTCTAGAACATTTGTGCCTAACAGATATCTACAGAACACTCCACCGAAATAACACTGAATATACATTCTTCTCATCAGCTCATGGAACTTTCTCTAAAATTGACCACATCCTGGGCCACAAAACAGATCTAAACAAATTCAAAAAAATAGAAATCATACCATGTATCTTTTCAGATCACAGCGGAATAAAATTAGATATCAATTCCAACAGAAAGTCACATCTTCCTCCAAAAACTTGGAAACTAAACAATCTATTGATGAATGATTATTGGGTCAAAGAGGAGATTCAAAATGAAATCAAAAGATTCTTCGAACTAAACGATAATGGGGACACAAGTTATCAAAATCTGTGGGATACAGCAAAAGCAGTCCTGAGAGGAAAACTTATCACCCTAAATTCCCACATCCAAAAGACAGAAAAGTCACAAATCAGTAAACTAATGAATCATCTTAAGGAAATGGAAAAGGAAGAGCAAAGCAATCCTAAAACCAGCAGAAGAAAAGAAATAACCAAAATTAGAGCAGAATTAAATGAAATCGAGAACAAAAGAACAATACAGAAGATCAATGAAACGAAAAGCTGGTTCTTTGAAAAGATAAACAAAATAGACAGGCCACTTGCCAGGTTGACCAGAAGCAGAAAGGAAAGGACTCTAATGAGCTCAATTAGAAATGAGAGAGGAGAAGTCACAACTGATACCATGGAAATACAAAACATCATCTTTGAATACTACAAAAATCTCTATGCCCACAAACACGAAAACGTGGAGGAAATGGACAAATTCTTAGAAACACACTACCTCCCTAGGCTCAACCAGGAAGAAACTGAATTTCTAAACAGACCAATATCAAGCACCGAAATTGAAGCAGTAATTAAAAATCTACCCACAAAAAAATGTCCCGGACCAGATGGGTTCACACCTGAATTCTACCAAGCCTACAAAGAAGAACTGGTGCCTATACTGCAGAAATTATTTGAAAATATCCAGAAGGATGGAATCCTCCCAAACTCATTCTACGAAGCCAATATCACCTTGATACCAAAGCCAGGAAAGGACACAACAAAAAAAGAAAACTACAGACCAATATCCCTTATGAATATAGATGCAAAAATTCTCAATATAATCCTTGCAAACCGAATTCAAATGTACATCAAAAAAATAATCCATCATGATCAGGTGGGCTTCATTCCCGAGATGCAGGGATGGTTCAACGTACGCAAATCTATAAATGTAATTCACCATATAAATAAAAGCAAGAACAAAGATTATATGATCCTTTCAATAGATGCAGAAAAGGCTTTTGACAAAATCCAACACCCTTTTATGATAAGAACTCTTAACAATATAGGCATAGATGGCTCATTCCTAGAAACTATTAAAGCCATATAAGATAAACCCACAGCCAATATCATACTGAACGGGGAAAAATTGAAGGCATTCCCCCTTAAAACTGGCACCAGACAAGGGTGTCCACTATCTCCACTTCTTTTCAACATAGTGCTGGAAGTCCTGGCCACAGCAATTAGACAAGACAGAGGAATCAGAGGCGTCCAGATAGGGGCAGAAGAGGTCAAACTTTCACTATTCGCAGACGATATGATATTACACATAGAAAACCCCAAGGATTCAACCAAGAGATTACTGGAATTGATAAATGAATTCAGCAAAATCTCAGGATACAAAATTAATACACACAAATCCATAGCCTTCATATATGCTAATAACAATCAAGCCGAGAAACAAATTAAAGATGCTATACCTTTTGCAATAGCAACAAAGAAAATTAAATATTTAGGAATATATCTAACTAAGGAGATCAAAGACCTATATAGAGAGAATTATGAAACACTGAGAAAGGAAATTGCAGAGGATGTAAATAGATGGAAAACCTTACCATGCTCTTGGATAGGCAGAGTCAACATAGTAAAAATGGCTTTGCTACCTAAATTAATTTACAGAATCAATGCAATCCTTATCAAAATACCAACATCATTTTTTGCCGATCTAGAAAAAATAATTCTACGCTTCGTGTGGAACCAGAGAAGACCCTGTCTAGCCAAAGCAATCTTAAGCAAAAAGAACAAATTGGGAGGCATCTGTCTACCAGACTTCAAACTATACTACAAGGCTATAGTAACCAAAACTGCATGGTATTGGCACAAGAACAGACACGTAGACCAATGGAACAGGACTGAGAACCCAAATATAAAACCAACCTCATACAGTCACCTGATCTTTGACAAATTCCAGAAAAACATACACTGGGGAAAAGATTCCCTATTCAACAAATGGTGCTGGGAAAATTGGATGGCCATATGTAGAAGACTGAAAGTGGACCCACACCTCTCACCTCTCACAAAAATCAATTCACAATGGATAACAGATCTAAACCTAAGACATGAAACCATAAGAATTCTCGAAGAAAATGTTGGAAAAACTCTTATGGACATTGGCCTAGGCAAAGAATTTATGAAGAAGACCCCCAAAGCAATCACAGCAGCAACAAAAATAAATACATGGGACCTGATCAAATGAAAAGCTTCTGCACAGCCAAGGAAACTATCACTAGAGTGAACAGACAACCTACAGAATGGGAGAAAATATTTGCTACACCTCTGATAAAGGGCTGATAACCAGAATCTATACAGAACTTAGGAAAATCAACAAGAAAAAATCAAACAACCCTATTAAAAAATGGGCAAAGGACATAACAGAAACTTTTCCAAAGAAGACAGAATGATGGCCAGCAAACATATAAAAAAGTGCTCAACTTCTCTAATCATCAGGGAAATGCAAATCAAAACCACAATGAGATATCACTTAACTCCAGTGAGATTGGCTCATATCAAAAAATCCCCAAATAACAAATGTTGGTGGGGATGTGGACAGGTAGGAACACTCATACACTGCTGGTGGGACTGCAAATTAGTACAACCTCTATGGAAAAGAATATGGAGATACCTCAAAGAATTAAAAGTAGAATTACCATTTGACCCAGCAATCCCACTACTGGGTATTTATCCAAAAGAAAAAAAGACATTTTATAATAAAGACATCTGCTCTCGAATGTTCATAGCAGCACAATTCACAATTGCAAAGTTGTGGAAACAACCCAGGTGCCCATCAATACACGAGTGGATCAATAAAATGTGGTATATGTATACCATGGAGTATTACTCAGCAATAAGGAACAACAGTGAATTAACACATCTGGTATTATCCTGGTTGGAGCTAGAACCCATTCTTCGAAGCGAAGTGTCACAGGATTGGAAAAACAAGCATCACTGGTACTCACCATCAAACTGGTACTAACTGATGAACACTTACATCACACAGGGCAATAACATTCATCAGAGGGCGGGCGGGCGGGAGGGGGGTGGAAGGGATGGGAAAAACTCTCACTGAATGGATGTGGGGAGCACAGTTTGGGAGATGACCACGATTGTGGCTCTGACATGGGCAGAACAGGGGCAATGTGTATGGCCAAAGTGTTGTACCCCCATGACATTCTGAAATTAAAAAAATAAATTATAAAAAAAAAAAAATACGAACTGATTAAATGTAAGGGATTCTTCTTTAACTGAAATTGAGATGAAAGGCTATGCTACTTAAATGCTTAAATTCCTATTTTCTACAGATGTTTTTATTTCCAATTTAATGACAGAATTACGCTTCCAAAGGAGACAGTGGTTTGTTTGATAACACAGTCAGCAACCAGCTTTTAATTACATCTTTTCTCAAAGTAATAGGAAACTTCCCTAAGTCTCCAAACAACACAAAATGAACTGTCGTAATACTCTATAATTGATAGTTCATTTGTAGTAGGGTAAAAAAAAAAGTGGACATTTTAAATCCCAGAATATTTTATCAGGGTTAAACTTATGTATTTATGTAGGTTTCAAGATAAAGGCAGATGTAAAGCTTATATACAGTAATATATATATTTTTATGTATATATATAAAATATATATAGAGAGAGAGTGAGAGAATGCTATTTCTAATTAAATGTATCATTGATCAGTAAATATAGACTGATATTTAAAAATGTAGAATAATTCCAAACTTTATCACAGTAAATACAAATTTGATTAACCTAAGTTTAACCTCATGAAATATCCCTTCTTTCATGGCTCTTTAAAATTCTTACATAGCAAGATTTACAAATTCATATGTCAACAGGGGCCAAACAAATAAAATAAATGAGTAAAATAAGCGAGGTAGGGAACCTGGCAAACTGGAGAGTATATTCATGTAAAAAGTGAGTGGCAGGTACTCAGCTCCACTAATTGTATGCAGCTGAGCACAAATACAAGTTCAATATTTTACATCAGTTTTTCAAGAAAAGACAAAGTATGTGATTTTTATGTTAACCTTCTAGACTATAAATGTTGCCAACAAATCCAAATTAGAAGACTGATATTATTAGTTTATTAAAAATTACATTTACTCAAAATTAAATCTAAGTATTCATTATGATAATAAACTATGGATTTGAGTGACTTTAAAATGTGAAAGAAATTTTATAAAGTGTATGTGATTTGAAGAAGAAAAATAAAAATCTCAGAGAATTAGCACACCATATTAGCACAAGTATTTTTAAAGGCAGAAATAATGAGTTTCTGTTATATAGTTTTAATGATATTTGTATTGCTCAATAATGGATTTGGCCTTTATAATTAAAAATATAAAATAAAGTTCATTGGGATTTAGCTCTGCCTTGGAATTAATATAGCTTAATTTCTTCATACAATATTATTTTTTTTCGTAAAACTAATATTTAATGTTCCCTAGATTTGATTCTATTTTCTTATCCTTTAGCCTCTTTCTAATGTGGAGAAACTTTTTTTCAGGTTTATGATGTGTATTGCAGGTTAAAAGTTGGGTCACCAAAGGAATGATTGTGTATAAAAATTCATTTTCATCAAGATTTGATTCATCTTAAATACACACTTGAAAATGATCTTTTCTGTCAAGCTTAGGCCTGTGGGAATGTGTTACAAAATAGTGTATAACAAAATTCTGTTCCCATGCAATGACCAAGTTAGAGCTATTTTTAACTAGTATTTTAAAAGGTTATAAAATGTGCTTAAAAATATATTAATATATTAGTTCCCTGCTCAGCATGAAAAAATTGCTCTATTATATTGTTATCCTTTCCTTTAGTATGCTTATGTATTTATTTTTTATGTTATTCTACCATTAGTGCTATGATGTAGAAAGAGTACATATCATTTTCCAAAAGTACAGATGGAAAATCTGTCCTTTGAGCAAGGCTATACTACAAGCAATGAGCATGCCCAGTTCAATCCTTATACTGTCATAATTTCACACCTATTCACATACGCATTTTTAGGTCCAAAAATTCAAATAACAATACATTGAAGTAAGTTCTAAAAGATAAACAAAATCAAAGTCTGTTGTAATATATGGGTGTAATTTCCTTGGGAAGTTTGATTTGACAAATTAGAAAAAAGAAATTCCAGAAGAAGAAACAATAGGTGCAAAGACAGATAATTGCAATGGCTGAAATTGATTGAGCTCTCACTTATGACAAACACTGTAACAAGCCATTGCTAAGCATATTATTCTATTCCTTACTTTTATATATTGTTTAATACATGTAAGTTAAATTTAAGAATGTTGCTTTAGGTTTGAACACATATAAACATTCAATTATGGAAATAGGTGTATTTCAGCAATGTAAAAATTATACCCATTATGTTCTTTCATTACATCACAGTTTGATTATGGTGCTTTTTCTTTCCAAAGGTAAACTATTTTTATTAGTAAATATCATAATCCACTGTTAAAACTTGAAAAATGCTAAGTTATTTTGAGTGAACAAGACTTGGTATAATCTTTCATTAACTCACTAGACAAAAGGCCTGAAATGGATCAAATTAAAGAACCCACTGATATCAAGTAGATTTCAAACAGTTCAAATGACTATAATGCTATTAAACAATCTAATTATACAAAGCAAATGACAAAAGAAGAATCCCACTCTCCTATTAAATATGAGTTTTATAACTAACTTTTAAAAGGAAAACAATTATGAAACTTTATCAACCATTTAATTTCTTATTATTGTGACCAGTTTTATAATAAAAATATTTGAAAAGTATTTACATTAATAGTTGTCAGATCAGCAGATAGCTGCTAGAAATAGTTGCTACAACATTTTTATATACAGAGGTTTATACCAGTGATTTTTGATATCTGTCTTCAATTTAGAATCACCTGAAGAGATTTTATAAATTGACATTTCTAAGACCCCTGACCAAGTCCAATTTAGAAAAAATATCTAGGGATGGTGACCAAGCAAAGATATTTGTAAGAATCTCCCCATATGATCCTAAAGTCTGGGGAACCACTGGTCTACCAAAACAAACTACCATTCGGGGGAGAAATTAACAACTAGGATACAAGACTCCTGTCTGTTTTGTAAAGTAATTCCTCCAAATAGAAATTTTAACATTGCCCCCAAAACAGCCTAATAATTACGCTCTAAAGTTCAATATAGAATCAAGTATTTTCCTAGTCTTTGTAACAAGTACTTTGTATGAGAAAAGTTATTAGTTAAAAAAGAGGAAGAAGAAAAGAGAGGGCAAAGTAAAGTGTCAAAAATACCTGGGTATTTCATCTAAACGTTATGTAGATGAGATAAATAAAACTCATTAGGTTAACATAATGGAGAAAAATTTCATTCAGTTGGATATAAGGGATTCAGCCCAGCTGATGTATTTCGAGAGGTAAAAATGCTCTTTTCTTCTCTATCTCATCTGTTGCCCTGAAATAATCATCTTTAGAATCACTAGTAGATTGGATAACAAAAGTTAGAATATTTGAATCTAAATATATTAAAGTATAAGAAAAAATAATAAAAATAAAGAGCAGGTAAGTAAAAAAAAAGGTCACAGGTAAACTTTTCATATCATAGAATGAATTAAAGTGTCCTATGATAGCAGAAAATTCGTCCTGCTATATCTTTACTTGGACAAATTACAAATTGATCTTATTTCATTATTTGCTTTTTGCCTTCTCTATAGTGATTTATTAAAGCTGAAAAATCTTGAAGATTCTAAAGTGCTACAAAAATAAGGTATAATTATTATCAAATAATATAATTATGCCATTGAAATCTCTACCAGGGTCTTGAGTATTTTGAGGAAAATCTGAAAGAATTCAGTTAAAAGAAAGCAAATGATATAAGAGTATAATTCTGATGACTATCAGTGCCATCCACTGCTATGTCCTCAGTGCACAACAGAGCCTAGCACATAACCAGAGCATAATATGCATGAGGTGGTGTAGAAATTGGTACATTCTTACACTGTTGCTAAGATTGAAAAATGATGTATCCACTTTGGAAAACAATTTGACATTTCCTCAAAATGTTAAATATAAAGTTACCGTATGACTCAGAAATTCCACTCCTAGAAATAGATATACCCCAAATAAATGAAAACATATGTCTGCATTAAAACTTGTACTCCCATGTTCACAGCAGCATAATGTATAAGAGCCTGAAAATGGAATAATCCAATGTCCATCAAGTGATGAACGGATAAAATGTTCATACAGTGAAATCCATACAATGGAATATTATTTGCCAATCAAAAGGAATGAAATATTGATACATAATTCAACTTGAATAAACTTTGAAAACATTATGGTAAATAAAAGAACTCAGTCATAAATGTCCAGAATAGGCAAATAAATAGAGACAGAAGTAGATTAGTAATTGCCTGAGACTGGATGGTGGGGAGGGAGAAATGAGGTGTGACTGCTTAAGGGTGATATTCCCTTTGTGGGGATATAAATGGTCTGAAATTTGCCTGTGATGATTATTGTACAACTCTGCAAATATACTAAAAAAACACTGAATTTCACACTTTAAGTATGACATGTGAAGTATATTTCAATAAATCTGTTTTTAAAAAAACCTGATATGTGTTATTAGACTGTCCAAATGATTGATTTTTACATAAAAAGGGAAAGATGAGGATCTGGCCCAAAAAAGGCAAATAAAAGCAATAAAGCTCCTAGGGCATATATATTATGTGTACAGGGTTTTGCAATGGGTGAGGGACAAATTACTACTTAAAATGCCACCAAAAGTAATTAAGGATCAAGTGAGTGGTTATTATGAAATTAATTAAGGTGATAAACTTATATCATCTGGTTTTTAAAGTTTTTTAAAGCTATTATTATAAAAATAAATAAATTTGGCCTTATGTGTAAAATACAATTCCTTTCTAAAAATAAATATGTTAGAAGAGAATTATTTCTACTTACCTCTGAATTCTGCTCTAGTTAGATCTCTCACAACTACAGAGGTGAATGGGTTAATTTTGGGGGGAAGGAAGTGCTTTATTTTAAAGAAAAGGGAGATATTTCTAAAGCCTTTCACATCTCTATATACATTTGCAAGAGCTATGACAATAGACTCCGATTTGACTAAAAACCCCAGAAAAGTACCCGAATTTCTCTTGTGACTTAGATTCCCGAATCAAATGATTTCATCTCCCCATGTTTCTGAATCTGCAAAATGACCTTCTTACAGGCAGGTGTGTGATGAACAAAATGACCAAATATGTGAAAATCATTTGCATTTCAGAAAAAGAAATAGGAGAAATATTTCACTTAGCCACATCTAATTTGACTAATATTGAATATGGATATGAAACTTTTGTTCAGCGTAAAGTTCTAAGAAAATATCAGTACCATATGCAACATACAGAGTACAGGTCCTGATGTTGGCTTCCTTTTGGGTATTCTCTTAGACTCTTTCTCACACTGTTTTTCTTCACCATATCCAGTCAATCAGAGCCCTGTGTCTTCTTTTGATTCCTATAGCCACTTTCTTAATACATCTATTATTGAATTCAACTTTTTATTCCTATTGCCTCTTTCTTCTTAATACATCTATTATTACCTCTCTTAGATTCCAGCAACATTCTCTAGGTTTTGTTTTGTAGTGTTTTGTTCTCAACAAGTTAGAATAAAGTTTATAAAGTGAAATATTTCACTCTATTATTAATAGTTAAGGTAGGCTTGCTACTATACCCAAATAGACCCCCCACCCCCTGCCTCCCAATAGCACAGTCGTAACAGAAGTTTATTTCTTGCTCACAACAGCCATGAACATCTGTCGGCATGGCAGCCTTGCTTCCTGTAGTCATTCAGGACGCAGCTCACAGTCTTTGCCATCTTTTACAAGTGGCGGCCACAGGTAAGTAACCTCATATCACCATTGATCCAGCTGGGAAGGGAAAAGTGGATAGAGAATATGGTTTTGAGTGTCTTTGCTTCAGGCCTGGGAGTGTTGCTCGACACTTATATTTATATTACTCTGGCTAAAAATAAGTCACTTGAGTGCATGTAAATGGAAATGAACACAGAAAATTCAGGAAAAAGAGATCTATATCAATAGATTTTGGTGATAGGTTAGAAATTTCTGCCACTTTCTAAATATCATTCCCCAGATGAAAACTGTGATAAACAGTGCTGAGATTAAATAGATGTGAACACTGAGAGAGGTGGATAAAGAAGGTAGAGGTGAGAGATCTCAGGTATCAGTTTTTCTAAAAGTGACAGAGTCAGCCTTGATGGTAGCGGCTGTGCTGATTAGTCATATCGATTTGTGAATAAATCAGGGTATGTCTGTGCTGCTGGAAAAAGCATTCTTATACTAGATTCCGAGAAGAAATGGGATTATACCCACTGACACGTATTATTAAAAAAAAAAAAAAAAAAAACCAGTCCTTACTGCACCAATAGAAGTTGTACAAGAAGTGTGAAGAAATTTGGGGAGCTATCCTGGCCTCTCCAACTATGCCAAAGATTTCTCTTGCTAATAGCTGGTCCAGGAAAATTCAACACTATTTAATATCAGTTAAGAAAGGAATAAACATAACATCTATACAAATATCCTATAAAAATGTGTGAAAATCAGCAGTAAACTTAAGTAAAAACAAATAAAAATGCAAAGAAAAATGACACTTCAAGACAACAAAAATTGTTACATAACTTAGAAATTAGATAAATGTATTAAGAAAAATTGAGGAAATGTTTAAGCATATTTAAAAATAAAATGGTAAATATTAAGAAGGTTAATACTATTGACTAAATTTAGGGGAAGAAGATACAAGGTAATTTGCTGTTTTTCTTATCAGAGAGCCATTAGATTTTCTAAAAGCAAAAATTGAGTGTATTATAAAGAAGTATATAATATAAATAAAGGTAACCACTGTAATAAAAATACAAACAATTGTAAATATAAGAATATATCATTAAACATATGAAAAATGTTTAGTATCATCCATCACAACAGGCACACAAATTTAAACTGGTTTTAGATACTTTTTATAAACTTTCACATGAGCCAAAATCTAAAATTAACTGCATGCTCTGTTACTGAGGCTACTGGAAAATAGGCCCTCTTCTACATTGCTTCTGGGCATTCAAAAATGTTATACCGCTAGGGAGGGGAAACTATCTATTAACTAATATCTATTAAGATTACAAATAAATTGACTTTTGATAAATGATTCCATTCCTGGGATTTTATTCTAATGATCCAATTTCATACACACAAAATATTGTGTGCATAATGCTACTAATTACAGTAATAATTATAATTTTAAAAATTGAAAAAAATTAACTGGGTATTTACCCAAAGAAAAAAAAGACATTTTATAATAAAGACATCTGCTCACGAATGTTTATAGCAGCACAATTCACAATTGCAAAGATGTGGAAACAACCCAGGTGCCCATCAATACACAAGTGGATTAATAAAATGTGGTATATGTATACCATGGAGTATTACTCAGCAATAAGGAACAACAGTGAATTAACACATCTGATATTATCCTGGTTGGAACTAGAGCCCATTCTTCGAAGCAAAGTGTCACAGGAATGGAAAAACAAGCACCACTGGTACTCACCATCAAATTGGTACTAACTGATCAATACTTACATCACACAGGGCAATAATATTCATCTGGGGGCGGGCAGGCGGGAGGGGGGTGTAGGGGCTGGGAAAAACTCTCACTGAATGGATGTGGGGAGCACAGTTTGGGGGATGACCACGATTGTAGCTCTGACACGGGCAGTGCATGGGCAATATATTTAGCCAAGTGTTGTACCCCCATAATATTCTAAAATAAAAAAAAAGTTAACAATAAAAAAAATAAAATTCATTTTCTGAAAAAAAAATTGAAAAAATTAAATGCCCATCAATAAGGGACTAATTAAATAACCAGATGTATCTCTACAATGGGATATAATACAGATGTAAAATAGAATGGGAAAGCTGTCTTCTACAGATATAAAAATATTTCCAGTAAATAGTTTCATTTTTTAAAAAAAAGAAGTAAAGGAAAAAGAAATACTGGTATTGATTTTTAAAAGTCAGTATATGGAGACAGAGAGAACAGAAAAACATTTCTATGTGTTCTTTTCTCTAATGTTTGAATTTAAACTGGTTGAATGTATTATCCATTCAATTAATGACACTTGTTTATAAGGTGTGTGTATACATATGAAACATATGTTATAAGTATAACAATGAGTCAGACAGACAAAGTCCTGGATCTAGGAGTGGTTAGAGTCTAGTTAGAAAATGTCTATCATATAAAACTTATTGTTTAGATCATGATTTTCTTCTTCCATTGGGCATAAATAATTATGCAAATATTTATTTACGTAAACAAATGCAAATAATGTGACAAAACAATCATATTCAGAGAATAAAAACTTTAAAGTAATATTTTGAAAAGTAAATTTTTTTCAAGAAGAAAGGCTTATAAAAGTTTCCAATATATGCTATTATGATGTTAAATATGATCTGTGGAAAATTTGCAAAGGAGATGATTGCCAGCTGTCAATTAAAAAGAAATATATACATACATACATGTATGTGCATATATATACACATATAAAAAAATATATACCTAAGCATCTTTTGAAACCTCAAACCCTAGAGAAAATTTCATCTGCAGGTTTGAAGTCAGAACTATTTATGTAATTCCTACGCCAGCAGTAACAGGACAAAATTACTGCACAGGACTTTACTTTCATTTCCTGTTGAGTGGCGTATACTGTGAGGTGGAGTTATCCATTGTGGAAAACATTGAACTGATTGATTACTCAGAGAAACACTCAGATTTTTTATTAAATGAAAAGACAACATTCTTGCTTGTTTTTTAAGAGAAAAAACAGAAAATGTGTGAGTTGATACAGTTTTAATTTTAACTAGGAAATACATTTTAAAATAAAAATATAGAAAAAGATCATGCATACAAAAAATCAGGTTAGCAATAAAATGAACAACTGGTTAGGAAGCCACTGAAATAAGAAATAGAACTTTCCCAGTGCTTTGGATGTTTCCTGTGGAACATGTCACTCCAAATTGGATCACTTTCCTCAAATATATATTATTACTTTTGCCTGTGTAACCATTATATAAACTGAATCTCACTGTGTATATTCATCTGTATTTTTTCCTTTCCTCATATTGTAATTCAAACAACTTGATGTGTTAGTTATAGTTGATCTATTTTCAGCACTTCATAGCGTTCCATTATATAATATAAACAAACCTCAGATTTTTACTGTATTATATAATAAACATATGTATTTCTTTAACATTTGTGTTGTTATGAATAACACTTATGGTAAATATTTTGTACTTAGTAATGGAATGGTAAGTCCTAGATTATGTTTTATCTTCACTAATAATTGTTTTAATGTCTATTTTTTCTTATATTAGTTCAGCATTCTAGCTTTCTTTGTTTAGTGTTTATCTTGTAAAGTCTATATTTTATACTCAGTAAATAGATCATTCAATACTAATGGCAACCAGAAACTGAGATTACACATCACCACAGACCTACCTTAAAAGAAAAGAAAAGGTAGAAGGAAAATGATTCCAGTTATAACCAAAGAAATAGAGAAAGGGAAAAAAAAACCTTTAGAAAGAGTAAATAGAATGAGTATTTACTATGCAAAGAAGTACCACTATTGACTTAAGAGGGTAAAATATAGGTAGAATTTAAAACCAAGAAACCAATAATACAAAATATGGAAAATATGAATAGACTTAAAATTTTCTCAGACCCTTTTATTATCTAAGGAGTGTAAAAAGAAATAATTTGTACTAGAACTTAATATGACAATGATACATGACCAAATCTCTAGGGTGGTATGTCACAACACAGGTTAAGCTTCTCTAATCCAAAAATCCAAAACCCAAAATGTTGCAAAATGTGAAACTTTTCGAGTGCTGACATGATGCCACAAGTGGAAAATTCCACACCTGACCTCATGTGACCAGTTGCAGACATAATGCAGGTATACAACACACAGTTTATTCAGTGTCCCCAAGGGGAAAAAAGACCCTCCCACCCCTCTTCAGCTGCAATATATCATTTCTGCAAATGCTGAGATTTCCCAATGCAAAGAACATCCACAAAAGATGATAAAATGGCCCTTGTGCAGGCCAGACATGCCAATGGCAAGTTCCCCATGATGCCCCACATGAAGCCTATACCTATGAGCATTACTTACTTACTACTTTTTATTTTTTTATTTTTGCTTATTCTGTGCTCTGTAGTGTAATAATATTCTTGAAAATGTCAAAAAGACCTGCAGGGTAACAGTGATAAGAAGAAGAGGAAGAATTTATGTTTATCTATAGCACAGAAAGTCAATCTGTTAGAGAAAATGGACAACAGTATAAGTGTGAAATGTCCTACAAAAGATTACGGTATATGAATGACAACTATGTATTACCTGAAGAAACAGAAGCATAAACTGTTGAAGTTCTATGCTGAAAGTGATGAATTGAAGTTATGGAAAATAAATAAAAACACTATATAGAGCTAAAAATGAAGATCTTGATAGTGTATTGAAATAGTGGCTCCATGAGTGTGGCAGTGAACACATATTACATAATGGTATGCTGGTCATGAAACAGCATACCATTGTATATTCCACAAGCTGGTTGCAGAAATTTAAGAAATGGCATGGCATTAAATTTATAAAGATTTGTGTTTATAAAGTATCTGTTGATCATGAAGCAGTGGAGAAATCCATTGATGAGTTTGCCAAGGTCATCTCTGTTTAAAATGTGATGCCAGAACAAGTCTACAATGCTGATGAAACATCACTGTTTTGGTATTGTTGCCCCAGAAAGACACTGACCACAGCTAATGAGACAGCCACTATGGGAATTAAAAATGCCAAGGACAGAATAACTGCTGGGATGTGCTAATGCAGTAGGCACACATAAGTGTAAACTTGCTGTGATAGGCAAAATCATGTGTGCTTGCTGTTTTCAAGGAGGGAACTTCTTACCAGTCCATTATTATGCTAACAAAAAGGCATGGATCACCAAGGACATCTTTTCTGATTGGTTCTGATTGGTTTCACTATCGTTGCCAGTGGCTTATACTCACTGCAGGGAAGCTAGACTGAATAATGACTAAAAGATTTTGTTTCCTTGACACCTGTTCTGCTCATCCTCCAGCTGAAATTCTCATCAAAAGTAATGTTTATATCATATTTTTCCCCCAGATATAACTTCATTAATTCATCCATGTATCTTGGGTATTCTTGGATCAATGAAGGGTAAATATAAAAGCACTTTCTTCAACAGCATGATAGCAGAGGTGAACAGAGCCAGAGGTGTGGGAGGTTTTCAAAAGGAGTTTAGCATGAAGGATGCTGTATATGCTATTGCCAATGCTTGGAACACAGTGACTAAAGACACAGTTGTGCATGCCTGGTGCAACCTCTGGCCTATTGCTAAGTTCAGTGATGATGATGAACAAGGTGATGACTGAAGAATTTTGCATGTCAAGTGAGAAAAAAATCCTACCTTACATATGCAAAAAATAAACCCTCAGAATCTGTCAGTATGCTGGAAGAAGTGGATATTGAAGAAATTCTTAACATTGATAATAAGGTTCCAGTTTTTCATTCACTGACTGTGAAATAGCCAAAATGGTTCTGAATCAAGGTGATCATGATAATAGCCACGATGAAGATGACATTGTTAACACAGCAGAACAGGTGCCTTTAGACAATATGGTCAAAATGTGTGATGGACTTCTTGAAGGACTAGAACAGTGTACATTCATAATAGAACAAGAAATCATAACAGTTTATAAAATCAAAGACAGACTTCTAAGACAAAACCCATTGTTAATGAGACAGATGACTCTGGAGGAAACATTTTAAAAAGCCATCCAGCAGAATGCCTCCTCATCCCTAGAGGACTCACTTTCTGCTCCATCAACTAATTCTGATGTTTCTTCTCACCTAAAAAATAAAATACGGTGTATAGTAACCTTTTACTCAAAACACAACATCATAGGTAAAGACTGAAATTCTGCTGGTGTTTGTTGTTACTGTTGTTTGACAGTTGATGCAAGGGTTTTGGTGATGGTACTATACTGCTTACTTACCCTGAACACATTACTTTTTCACTGTATTAATGGTATTTTATAGTTTTTACTGTTAAGTATTTATGTGTAAATAAGTGTAAGAAAATGATTCCTTACGGGAGCATATAATCTCAGAGTCAGGAATGATGGTGATGCCACAATAACCACAGATCACCCACATGGGTGGCTAAGACAGTGACACCTTTGCTTTCTGATGGTTTGGTGTACACAAAGTCCATTTCATGCAGAAAATTATTGAAAATACTGTATGTATTTACCTTCAGGTTATGTATACAAAGTGTATACGAAGCATAAATTAATTTCATGTTTAGACTTGTGTACTATCCTCAAGATATCTCACTAGGTATATGCAAATATTCCAAAATCAAAAACAATCTGAAATCCAAAACATTTCTGATCCCAAGCATTTCAGATAAGGGATACTCAACCTATATATAACTGCTATGATTTAAAGGTGTCCCTCAAAAGTTCATGTGTTGGAAACTTAGTTGCTATTGTCTTGGTGTCAAGAGGTAGAGTAATTGGGTCATGAAAGTTCCACCCTCATGAATGGATTAAGACCATTATTACAGGAGTGGCTTAGTTGTTGTGACCATGGGAAAACCCTTTCCAGATACCAGGACCATGCTTTTGGACTTCTCATCCTTCAGAACTATAAGTCAAATAAAGTTCTTTTCTTTATAAACTACCCAGTCTGTGATAGCCTGTTATAGCAGCAGAAAATGAACTAAGACAATAATATTTTTGATGATATAAGTGTTCTGAATTTGCACTGTTCTATATGGTTGCCCTGCCACAATAAGCACTTGAAATATGGCTTTTGTGACTGCATAATTTAATTTTTAATTTTATCGATTTTAAATATAATCAGACATATAGGTATTGGCTACCATATTGGACAGCAAAACTCTAGAGTAATAATTGAAACAATAGAAAAAGTTAACATATTAGTTAGTAAAGAAAAAAAGCACAAATATTTATTGATTCAAAAACATAAAAAGTAGGGAAAAGAGAATATTAAGCCAGAAGTAAAATTAAAAATGAATAACACAAACAAACACAAATATATCAGTAATTACTTTCAAGATGAAGGGGGTAATACTCCAGGTAAAAGATTACATTTTTCAGAGTGTGTGAGAAGGTAAGGGCCAACTATATAACTATATTTTGGTTATAATAGACACCAGGTAGTTAGGCAGGTAGGTAGAGAGATAGATAGACGATATGAGAGAGAGAGAGAGAAAGAAATAGAAATAATGGAAAAGATATGCCATGAAAGTACTATCCAAAAATAAAATTGATTTAGCTATGTCAATATTCACAAAGGAAACTTTAATGCAAGACATATTTCTAGGGTTAAAGAAGAACATAGAAGCATATCAGGAACATATAGGATTGCTTTACTTTTGTACACTCAGCAAAGTAATTTAAACACATACAAAGCAAATAAATAAATAACCTCAAATAAGAGATAAAGCCACAAACATAGTTGGATAATTTAACATACCTATTCCTTGATGATCATCTGGCTTGTCAACCAGCTGAAGTAGTGTTTGTCAGGTTTCTCCACATTAAATTTACTTTTTTTTTCCTCTTTCCATATTGTACCCATATCATTTTAGGTTTTGTATAGTTTATTCTTTTTTAGCAGTTCCTTACTTTCTAGCACTACAAGATATTCCACGTTCATCGTCTACATTTCGAATCTCAACCCAGAATCTGTCATTTTTCCAGGGAGCCCTAGTTCCTTTTATTGGAGGATGGTATTGGTGACCAATATCTACATGCTGGATGTGTTTAAATTTTTCCATTTTTATGTTTACAAGCTTCTTTTTCATTTCTTTAAGTCAACTAAACAGAAACGCAGTCATCTTAAACTCTGAATCTGATAACTCCAATAGCTGAATTATACGTAAGTTTATTTTAGTTCACTGTTGTTTCACTATTATTCTGTCCCTGGGTACATTTTTGATTTCTGAGAGTTGATCATTAACTTTGAAACTTTATTTAAAATGAAGTTTTTTCCAGGGAAAATTGTGTTCCCTTCTGCCAGTTATCTGCAGGCTCCACCACCTTGGCATTGCTTTAAATTAAAATGTCCTTTTGAGGTTTCTATGACAATAGAAATTTGAATTTTCATTGCAAAGGCATAAGATAACTGTGGTTATGAATTCTCAGTGGAAATATATAACTTTTCCTTCTCCTCTAGTGGCAGCTTTGAGACAGGAAAGTCCCTTGGTATTGCAGTATTCACAGATGGGTTTCTTTTTATATCACCTTTTACATTGCAGTTGCACCCTTTGAATTTTCTAGAAAATTATCCACATTGGTTATATCTAAGGTTTTGTCTCTTATCTACAAACCCTAAACTCAGGGCATACATTTTTTTGACTCAAGATTTGGCAGAAACTTTCAGTAGTAAAGTCATCTTTGGCACTAGCTCTCTCATTAAATGTATAATTTCACCTTTTCTTTGACTCTAAATTTCGAACCTGTTCAGGGATACATTTTAATTACTTTCTTAATTATCTTGACTATTACTTGTTTTGGTCTGGCAAGACTTTCAGTCTCCCAACCACATAATTCTGTGAAAAAATATAGGGCAATATGTTCTTTGACATTTTAGCCAATTTAACAGCTGTTTTTTCTTGGCAAAATCAAAAACTTTTGTGGTTTCATCACTAAAGTGCACAAATTAATTTTGAAATTTCTTCACTTTATGAACCTGCATTATTATTATTGAAAAAATATTCATTTTGGAAAGAATATACAATTTAAATAATACATTTCTTATTTTCTATTACATATATTGTGAGAATGAGGACAATGAGTCTAAAATAATATCAGATAAACTATTTCTTAAGACTTCTAGAATTTTTGATAACTACAGTCTATGTTTTCCCCCCATAAGAAGACAGAAATAGAAGGTACATCAGGAAATAACCTCTGAGATACCATGGTCTAGTGGAGAAAGGACTAATTTACTTAACAGGAAAATTTAGATATTTAAAATCTTTTTTGGTTATTTTGGATTTTCCATGGACCTGAGGCATAAACTTTAGTTCTTCAGTAATTCCATTTTTTTTTACATGAGAGACATATAATACATATCCTCTACTAAGATACTGTGTCTACCATCTCTTTTCTAACAGAGAAGAGTATTTGCAACCCTTTTCTGTTGTCCTTTAGTAGAATGAGTAGGTAATTTTTATTTACTATGTTGAAGTATTTAAAACTTGTGCCCTATAGCTGCCATGAGTGTGTGACCTAATAACGATTATTTTTAGTAGTAAAACATTTAGAGTACATTTTACTCATTATTTTTGAATAATGGAAATAAAATCATAAAAGGCCTCTTGAAAAAAATGTGCAATGCTTTTTGAAAAAGCAATTTGCAACCAAGAAAGCCTCAAATTATTGAGGATATGAAAACCAGATAGTTATCATTTCTTGTGACTTTAATTAATAATAGCAATATATGTCTGATTATATAAATCTCAATGCCCAGAAATTCATATTTGCAACATTTTGTAATAAAATTCATTATAAGGCTTCTAATTTATTATTTTGCAAATGTTTTATTTGCTTTTTTCCTATGAATTTCATTAAATGTTAGTCCCATACTTAAATTGCAGAATCAATGAGTTTTGGAATCTAAAATGGCTGCTGGAAGAAAATCCTGTACATAACATAGGGTTGCATACCATGGAGACTCTTTTTGTCAATTATCCAGTTTTGTGGCTGTAAACATGTTTAGTTACCCTGCCTGGTCTTGTCTCAGTTTCATCACAAGGTAATGATATGGACAATGATAGGTAATGTCTGCCTAACACCTAGCATGGCACCTTGCACATAGGAAGTATTATATCAAAGTCTCTATTATGGAAAGAATATAGAATATGCAGTCTAATAGTATAGAACTTATATTCTGGCTTTTTGGTCTTTTCCAGATGGCTTTGATTTTCTCAACACTAAACCGGGAAACAAAAACTCCCAAACAGAGCTGTGGCGAGAGTTATAGGAAGTGGCTTATTTCAAGTATCTAGCATTGTTATTACAGATGTTTAATAAATATTACCCCTTTTTTCTCCTTTAACTTTTTTTCTTTCTTACCCCAAAATGCTTTCTCTAATGACAAGATAACTGAGACTCAGGGAGATCTTTGGTTTGCCCAGAGTTAGAAACAAGTTGCAAGAATTTGATACTTGCAACATGAGCTTCTCATTCTTGCCTAAATGCAGGTTGTTACAAATCTCTGACAGTAATTATACATCATCTTGAATGTGCTTCTGTTGTCAACTTGTTGGTATATTTTGAATGGACTCTGTTTCAGAGTCTCCATTTATTCCAGTTTACCATACTTTACTATTAAATAGATCTTATGGAGTCTTTGGAACCAAATACATTTGCATTATTTTTCTAATTATAGAGCAAAGAAGAGGAAGGCTGGAAAAATAGAAAAAAAGTGATTTTATATTTTTTGAAAGATGGTTTATGTATCATAGTTCTCTCCAATTTTTAAGATGTGTGGTACCAGAAATCACACTCTAAGTAAAATTTTTCTTTGAGCTGATATTTAAAATAATATTAAAATTAAACAATGATTTAAAAAATGTCTGAGTCTTAACATTTTTGCTGCAATTTTGAATGTCATTCTATCACGTTTTAGGGGCAGTTGATTTTGAATTCCCTAGAGGAGCATTTCTCTAAGCACATATCAGTTTATAATGAAAGCCAATAAGAAAATCAATTTTAATACATAGGAATTTGATTTATAGGCAACTTTTCAGAAATATATATCTATTCAGCAAAATAAGATATGCTTCTATGTTTGAATATGTGAGAACTTATCCAAATATAAGAAAAGAAATACAAATTTTTATATCTTGCCATCTAATTATTTTTCAAAATATTCTGGAGAGAAAGTAAATTAAGCTCTTTATTCAAAGTTTATAGATAAGGAATTGGATAAATGCTTATACATACTAGGCAAAGTGAAGAATTAAGTTAGTTTATTAGATACTATAAATTAGAAAAGCACTATATAAGTTGTATGATTAATGAATATTAGTCTTGGCTTTTACTGTCTGGATATCTAGTATATTTTCTAGTCACAACACAGATATGCAATAATTATATGTCCATAAAATATAAAAGGCCTGTCAAGTTCACATTTCTTTCTGGAAAGAATGCCTCAGGCCTTTTTCCAAAGTTCGTTGCCTTGCTCCATGTGAGATGGATAGGCTAATAAAACTGTTTAAGCAGGGATGGGTGCATGAGCAGAAAAATAGGAATATGTTGGGCATAAGGAGGGTTCTCTCTGTGTAACTTGGCTTAAGATATTACCCAATATCTTAAGCAATCCTCAATATTAGAATATAAAATTAATGTGCATAAAGAGAATATGGTAAAGAATACCTGGGAGCAATAGATCCCTAATTCTAAGGGTTGGAAAATTTGATAAAGACCACCAGAACCTAAGTGTCTCCTGAAGATCTTCAGATTTGCTGAAAAGTATCCTAGTTTTATGAAAGATTAAGACATTTTGATGTTGATTTTCTGTTTTTCAGGACTGTCGTAGTTCAAGATATAGTTTTGGATGTCTTTGCCAATGCCTCTTATGTATGTTTTTATGATATCTCTTTGCTTAAGGTTAGTTTCAATTGTTTATTACAATTGAAATTTAAAAAATTTTTAAGCCACTAGAACTTATTCCTTCTATATAACTCTATTTTTGAACCATCAACCAACCTCTCTTTATCCTCCCCACACCCCTACCATTCCCAGCCTCTGGTAACCACCATTCTACTCACTACCTCCATAAGATCATTTTTTGTTTCTGTATGAAAAAAAAAAATTCCTTAAGTCAGAGTATCAGTACTTTAGGCCTTAAGTATTCAGTTAGGCACATAATGAAATGGAAGAACAGCTCGTTATAACATGGAATGCAAATGGTGTTTCAATGTGCTGTCCATACTTACACTTTCAGTTCAAGAGTCTGCTAATATCTACCTAGTGTTTCTTGGTCTTCTGGTTCAAATAAAATGTAAAGTCCATGCTTTGCTTTGGTACATCTTGGCCAAGTGTTTATTTTATTTTTTAAATTTATTTTTAATTTTATTTTTAATTTTTGTTTTATTTTATTACTTTTAGAGACAAGATCTCGCTCTGTCACCAGGCTGGGGTGCAGTGGCACAATCACGTTACTGCAGCCTCAAACTCCTGGGTTTAAGCAATCATTCTACCTCACTCTACCAAGTAGCTGGGATTGCAGGTATGAGCCACCACTGCCAGATCACCAGGTATTTACTATATGTATATAATACGTGTATATGTATAGTGAACCATTACCAAAGGGTACAAAAATTTATCTCAATGTTTATAATTTAATGAGTGGCTATAGATGGAGAATAGTTTCAAAGACTAAATATTTATACTATAGGCCAGAGTAGCTGTTTTTCAAGCAAGGGAATTTCCCATTTTTTGGTAGCCTTCTTATATATCCTTATGATAAATTTCTATAATATAAAGACCTTTGAATTAGCCATATTTTTCTGCTTGGAATATTCTCTGACTAGTTCATAACATGATAGATTTCTTTTCTCCCACTTAGGCTCAACCCAAAATGGTATGTTCTTCTCTAATCATCCTGTGCCTGTCTCTATCACTTCCAGTCAGTCTAGATCCAGTTTTACCACTACATATATTAACACTTCCAAGTATTCAGCACTCTTCAAAATGATTTTGTTCATTTGCTACATGTTAGCTGCTTTTCACTCCTACTGGTTTATAAGTTTTCTTATAGCTTCTTTTTCTTCTTCATCACTGTAATCACAGCACCAAGATCAGTATATGCCACATTGAAATACTTCAATAGACATTTTTAATGATTAAATACACTCAGGTATTCCAAAGTGTTTCACATAGATACCATTTCTGGAAGGTATAAAGTGGAAGTTTGAAAAAGGTGAATAATAAACAGTTCAAGTCATAATTCTATTTAACAAATTAAAGATGTTAAATAGCCTTAGAGTCAAAACAAAATAAAACTCTGTTCAACTTTTCTAAACTAGTAGTTCTCACACTTTTTTAAAGGACCCTATCTGGTGAAATATCTATTTCTGTACAACTAGTATTCACTGTAACCTTATTTTGTTCATTTCTAATGCAAAGTAACCTCGGTATGCCCCTTTCTTGAAACCTAAAAGGAATTAATTAATACAGAGGGAATACAGAGTAGCTGTTTGATTCACCCAAAACGTCATGTGCCAATGTGTTGCGTTGAATTTAATCCTCTTTATGCTTTGACTGAAACAATATATTCTGGGCTGTATATTTGGTCTCAAGAATGGAATTTAGTAGGATTATTGGTGCAGGAAAATCCATTCAACTTGAAATTCATTAACCCAAAATAACCATTGATTATCATGTCACCAAATTTACTATGCACACTCTTGATAGCTCCATGTCACTTGTGAATTCTCAACATTGTATGGATTATTAACCATTAATTGATTTTTAATATAATATGTTTATTTGAAAGGAGGTAATTAATGTAGGAACAGTTCAAAGAGAATGATTACATACTTATATCAATCCATTTTGTGACAGTTCTACTCATAGAGTCAAAAGAATGTAGTATTCAGAGAAACTGGCGAAGGAGGCATGCTCACATGGAAACAGAAATAAAACAATGAAAAATGTTTGTGTAGATTATAATAGCCCATGGGTGGCAAGAAAGTACTTTATATGCGTTATTTCATTTCTTATCTCAATAAATCCATAACATGAGCATTATTATTACTCCCAATTTATAAATAAAAAAATCTGAGATTCAAAGATGTTAAATAGCTACTACATCCCACAGGCTGGAGGCGAGATGCAAGCTTTCTTGTGTTCTGAACCTGGCCTCCTCACCACTTGTGTTCATGGCTGGCCATCATTTTAAAAATGGTTTCCCACCAGTCAAAGCAAGTATGGCTTCTAAGGAAAAGAACCAAAATATCTTCTCACATATGAGTTTTGTGTACAGAGAGGAAAGAAATCTGCCTGTAAAGAGTCAAGAAGCAATTGACTAGGAATACAAATGCTTAGGAATATAGACAAATCTTGAAAGGATATAAGAGTAGGGGGACGAGGGGGGAAATGACGCTAGAAGAAATCGAAGCAATTGGGTCACTACCTATCTCTGTTTAAATTGATAAAGTCAAAATTTGATATTTTCCCAAATTTCTAATTTAGATTAGCATAATATGCTTAAATAATAATCTTAAAAAACGACGATGTTAAGCAAGCTATGAAACACAGCACTTGAAGAAGTACTTTTTGCTTAAAGCACTAATTGCCAAAGTTAGAAGTGAGTGAATTAATCCATAGCCTTCATATATGCTAATAACAATCAAGCCGAGAAACAAATTAAAGATGCAACACCTTTTGCAATAGTAACAAAGAAAATTAAATATTTAGGAACATATCTAACTAAGGAGGTCAAAGACCTATATAGAGAGAATTATGAAACACTGAGAAAAGAAATTGCAGAGGATGTAAATAGATGGAAAGCCCTACCATGCTCTTGGATAGGCAGAGTCAACATAGTAAAAATGGCTTTGCTACCTAAATTAATTTACAGAATCAATGCAATCCCTATCAAAATACCAACATCATTTTTTGCCGATCTAGAAAAAATAATTCTACGCTTCGTGTGGAACCAGAGAAGACCCCGTCTAGCCAAAGCAATCTTAAGCAAAAAGAACAAATTGGGAGGCATCTGTCTACCAGACTTCAAACTATACTACAAGGCTATAGTAACCAAAACTGCATGGTATTGGCACAAGAACAGAGACGTAGCCAATGGAACAGGACTGAGAACCCAAATATAAAACCAACCTCATACAGTCACCTGATCTTTGACAAATTCCAGAAAAACATACACTGGGGAAAAGATTCCCTATTCAACAAAATGGTGCTGGGAAAACTGGATGGCCATATGTAGAAGACTGAAAGTGGACCCACACCTCTCACCTCTCACAAAAATCAATTCACAATGGATAACAGATCTAAACCTAAGACATGAAACCATAAGAATTCTCAAAGAAAACGTTGGAAAAACTCTTATGGACATTGGCCTAGGCAAAGAATTTATGAAGAAGACCCCCAAAGCAATCACAGCAGCAACAAAAATAAATACATGGGACCTGATCAAATTGAAAAGCTTCTGCACAGCCAAGGAAACTATCACTAGAGTGAACAGAAAACCTACAGAATGGGAGAAAATATTTGCATGCTACACCTCTGATAAAGGGCTGATAACCAGAATCTATACAGAACTTAGGAAAATCAACAAGAAAAAATCAAACAACCCTATTAAAAAATGGGCAAAGGACATGAACAGAAACTTTTCAAAAGAAGACAGAATAATGGCCAGCAAACATATAAAAAAGTGCTCAACTTCTCTAATCATCAGGGAAATGCAAATCAAAACCACAATGAGATATCACTTAACTCCAGTGAGATTGGCTCATATCAAAAAATCCCCAAATAACAAATGTTGGCGGGGATGTGGACAGATAGGAACACTCACACTGCTGGTGGGACTGCAAATTAGTACAACCTCTATGGAAAAGAATATGGAGATACCTCAGAGAATTAAAAGTAGAATTACCATTGACCAGCAATCCCACTACTGGGTATTATCCAAAAGAAAAAAAGACATTTTATAATAAAGACATCTGCTCTCGAATGTTCATAGCAGCACAATTCACAATTGCAAAGTTGTGGAAACAACCAAGGTGCCCATCAATACACGAGTGGATCAATAAAATGTGGTATATGTATACCATGGAGTATTACTCAGCAATAAGGAACAACAGTGAATTAACACATCTGGTATTATCCTGGTTGGAGCTAGAACCCATTCTTCGAAGCGAAGTGTCACAGGATTGGAAAAACAAGCACCACTGGTACTCACCATCAAACTGGTACTAACTGATGAACACTTACATCACACAGGGCAATAACATTCATCTGAGGGCGGGCGGGCGGGAGGTGGGTGGAAGGGATGAGAAAAACTCTCACTGAATGGATGTGGGGAGCACAGCTTGGGAGATGACCACGATTGTGGCTCTGACACGGGCAGAACAGGGGCAATGTGTATGGCCAAAGTGTTGTACCCCCATGATATTCTGAAATTAAAAAAATAAAAAAAAAAATAGGTATAGAATGCTAATAGAAATAGAATGAAGAATGGTAGTCCTGTGCTTTTAGCTTAGACCTGTAATTTTTCAGGCACCTGTTCAGCATGTCACTCAAAGAATTGAGGAGCTCTCTTTAAATAAAATTCTAAAATTGTTCTTGGTTAAATATAATTCATAAACACTTCTATACCTCCAGAGAGAATTTTGAGGATAAATTTCATGTTTGGTTTTTACTGACTGTTTTTGAAAGCAAATATTTCTAAAAACAGTGAAATAAAACCAAAGATTAGAGTCATATTACTTTTAAAAAACTTAGATTATCAGACTATTAACATGAATAAGAGAAAATACAAAAGTCATTCCATAATAATATTTTTGCTGCTTTTTTTCTTTTGCCTGCAAACTAGAGAAGTATTGTATTCTTTCTTGGTCTCAAGAATCAGGCACTGAGAACAGCAGAAACGTCGTTTTAACCATCTTCTGTAGAATGCAGGAATAGGAATGCTTGTTCTGCATATTAAGTGATTAATGAAGCTTGGATTAGTTTTGACTGATTTGCTGTTGAGCTTTTGCCTGGGATAGTTTGTCAGCACTAAAGTTGCCTACAATATTTTATATAGAAATTAAATCATTCCAGGAGTTTTCAGAACGCTTATATAACATTCCAGACAGTATTGAAAATTAAAAATATCCAAATAATATATATGCTGATAGAGTCACAACCATTTTGCACAAAAAATTGTACATATTGAATGCATTAAACTAATAGCAACCCATTTTGGTTCAATGAAGGTACAGCAATAAAAGATATTCATGACATATGTCATGAACCATTTAGATAGGTGTCTCAGTACAGAAGAAAAGTTATGAATTCTTTGTAGAAAAATATCACCAGCTGCAAATATTGTTGCTGCTGACAACAAAAGAGCCTGATGTTCACACACATGTGTTTCTGAACCACCCAGGATTGTGAATAAGTCTTTGATTCAGGTGTTACCTTGAGGTAAAAAGGGGTATAAATTGTCTGTATCTTCCACAAAATATGTATTTTTTGGATTAAAAATAATATATACTAAGAAAAATAAAAAATTATGTAATAAATCAAGAAAAAATTAAAAATGGTTCCACTACCACTTCACAGGAAAAACTCCTGTAAATACTTTAAGAGATGTTTTCTATGTCATATATATTCAAAATTGATTTAGAACATATATATGTTCTATATAGAGAGAGACTATAAATATGAAAAAATTTGTTTTCCATTTTCCCTATGAACATTTTTATTTTTAGAAAAAATTCTTTAAAATTTGATTTTCATGCTTTCCCAAGATGTCCTATTTCAATTATAAAAAACATTCCTCATTCTAATATTAACTAGTCTTTTAATTTTTACCTAGTCTTATTGTTATAATGACAATAAATACATTTGTATAACTAAAGTGACAGTAAAGTGACAGTAAAAGTGAAATTAGCCCCCTTGATTTTTATCATGGCCCAGACACAAGCTTTGAAGTCAAACTGATTCTGTTCTTAGTCTAGGTTTACCATTTCTCTCTATGTGCACTTGCATACGTCGCAGAAATAAATCCTGACATCTCAATTTTGAATGTTTATTTTAGTTCACACACAATTTTATTCAGCTGTCCTTCATTGGATGGCACTCCTAGGTGGCTGTCTTCTAAGTGATACATTCGGGGATTCTTCCTTCTTCCTTCACGTACCTGTGCTGTCTTGGAGTGTTTTGCTTTCAACTTCCATGTGTGAAGGAGAGCATAGAAGATTGCAGAAGATGTTTTATGTCCAACTCAACAAGTGACATACATCCTCCCCTTGCTACCTTCCATTGGCCGGAGCTCAGTCACATCGCTCCTAATTGCTTAGAAATTAGAAATGTAGATTTCCTGCACGCCCAGAAGAAAGTTGGAAGTGTCTCTTTCACAGATACTTGAGCAGCGGTCTCCAGCCTTTTTGGCACCAGGAACCATTTTCATGGAAGACAATTTTTCCATGGACCGGGGTTGATGGGGGACAGGGGAAGATGGTTTCGAGATGATTCAAGTGCATTACATTTATTGTGCACTTTATTTATATTATTATTACATTGTAATATATAATGAAATAATTATACCACTCACCATAGGTTGCGGACCCCTGCCTTACAGGGTCATTGAGAATAATTAATGAGATAATATACAGAACTGTCAAATAAATGGCATTACCAAAGTGTGGGCCATAGTTTAGCCTTTAATATCTAGAGTAAGGAGATGATTGATTTTAATGCACAGAGTCTAAAGCAGGGAATGTCTGGAGCTGGACTCTTCCTACGTGATGGCTGAACCTGAAAGTTGACGCACAGTACTAGGGCATATGACCCAGCACTTGTATTGGAAGCTGGTGACAGACTTGAAAGGTCTTAGATTTTAACTTGTTTTATTACTGAATCTTTAAAAATAGTTTTTCTCAATAGTAAGTGCACCAGGATTATCCTATTTCTCACATTATTTCCTCTATTTTGTAAATGACATTTTAACATTTAGATGCTATCCTATCAAATGGGATATTTCCAAATTTAAAAGTTAAATACTGGTAGAATGAACTCTTTTTTCCCCTACAATTTTTTTTCAGTTAGTAGTAGTTTCTTGTAACAAATTACCAAATGAGAAATTCCTGGGTATGCTTATATAGCTATTCATTCATTCTTCTGGGACACTGTGTTATGTTCTTAAAATTCAGGTATTAGGGAAATGAGATATTGAACATAGTGAAACTTTCTTTTTTTCCAATGGAGTAAACACCCATTTAAAATTTTTATCATCAATTATTTATTGAGTATTCACTATATGTGAATTAATATACCAGCTAGTGAGTATTCAAAGAAGTATAAGTTACTTTGTTACATTGAGGAAGTACAGTAAGACAGCCAGAAAGATAGTTTTGAAACTAAATAAATTTGATGTTTAATATCAACCCCCTTGGCCATCAGCTGCACGATCTGGGGCAAGTTATTTGATATTTCTAATATTCTGTTTTCTCATCTTTAAATTGGAAATAATCCCATCCTTCTTGGATTAAATGAAATAATGTACATAATGTGTTTAGCAACAGTAGCAGTTATATGCTATTTGTTGACTTCTTATATGCCAGAGACTCACTGAATGGGAGTTTAATTATGATGATTGTTATTATCAAGAACCCACATGTTGACATGGATGAAGCACAAAATAAAAAATGGTACCAGGTAGCATATGGCTAGGTGCCATGAATGTGTAAGAAAGTACTACCGGAGTAAGAATGGGCTGCTCACAAGAGCTGATATACTTGAAGAAGGCCTCATGCTGTATGTAGGGATGGAAGGGCATCATAAGAATGAAAAAGTAACCTGAGCAAAATTCAGAGGTATGTTGAGACACCAATATGAAGACAATTTAGAATGGCAACAATTTATGGATGAATTTATGTAGGGGATTAAGAGAGATAAATTTGAAGATATCAGACATTATGTTCAAGGAAGAGATGGCAGGAGATTTAGAGGTGTCTGGTGACTTCAGTATCCTCTAATAGATATCTTTAGGTACAAAGCCAGAGCCATGGCCACTGTGCTTGCTCACTTCCTCCAAAAGTAGGGTTTAGATGTGTTATATATTTAACAAACAAGTTTATTTCTGTTCATCCTAGTTGAAAATAGGAACCCAGGGATAATACAGAATAGGGTATGAGACCACAGCCCACACTTGCCACTGTATATGAGAGGCCCTTGCAGAGACAGTCTAATTCCAAGGGGAGATTGTATGTAACTTAAAGGGTTTGGCCAGTCCCCATAAAGTAAGGGAAAGCTAATTTCACTCTAACCAAATTATACAATATTTTGTGTCCTCAATATCTTCATGAGTTAAATAGACAAAAGTAAATTAATTAAATTATTACTCTATTATTTGGCATTTAAGTTGTTAATAAAAAAAAGGATTTACTTTCAGTATGTTTACTCATCTCACATATGAACTATGGTATCAAGCTTACAGACTCACTACCAAAATAGGATATGAAAATGACCAGTATGCTATCTGGTGCATGTTAGACTCTTAATGATACTTAAAGGACTAGAAGACAGATTCAGGTGTATATGTGCTAGTTCCATTTTGCCTCTTTCTCTAGGTGAGTCAAGAGAGCTCACTCTTAATCAGATCCTAAAGCTCAGAGGACTTACGCAGGGAGAAGGAAACCATTTAGACACAACTGCACCTTCTCACTCTCTGAACCACCTTCCTCACCAGATTTCTGTATGAACCAAAGGATAGCATTGAAAAAAAATGAGAACTATAAAATGCTAGTCCAATGCCAACTATTCTTAAAATTATAACAATGCCTAGGCCTTTGTAACCTCTGATATTCAAGGCTGCTTACATAATTTATACGTACAACAGTTCTATGCAGAAGAAGTAGTGAATAATATCATTTCATTTTTCTCGGGTTGGGGTCATTAATGATGTAATCTCACTAAATCCTTTGACTGACGAAACAAGGTGAAATAGCAGTATCTGAATCTTGACAGCCAGATAGAGAAAGGACAGAAGGCAAACTGTCATTTACCTTATTAAATTACTTTTGGTACTATACATCTCTACCTAATAGCATTGCTCTCCAACTGAATGTAGTTTTTTCTAAGTGACACAATGAACAACACTTTCTGAATGTTTCCCTGTGTCCCCATCTTTGTCAGATTTATTTTTCTTTTTTAAACCTAGGCTAGGTTTATCTGACTGCATTTGACAATCTGTAGTCAGGTGAAGAACTTCAAATTAATTTTAAGACAGCAGGTCAGCCCATGAAGTGCCTTGCTGGGAAAGCTGGTGACATAAACCTGCAGAGTATGAATGAAAGCAATCTTGTTCCACAGAGCCAGCAGATGCCACCTAATCAACTACAATGACTTTTGGTAGGACCTTTGTGTAAAGAAGTTTGCATTTGTATCATCATCATCTTTTAGTCCGTGGAATGCTGGAAGCACATGGGATGTACAATTTAGCTAAGAACCTTGGAGAAAATATTATAAAACAAAAAGGGGGACACTCTGATAATTGAAATTAATATATGTACACTTTGGTGCCAAAACTCAAATCTTTGAGTAGAAATTTTTAAAAAAACATTTGCTTTGCATTTTGACTGAGGCATGATTATGGTTCCAGTAAAGGGTAGTGATTCATTGACTGGGGAAATAAAATAAGAAGGGAGTTTGAGAAGGAAGTCAGTTAGTAAATTATGGAAGTCAGTTATTAATCCATGTGTATAATATAAAATATAAAATAACAGATACAGCTTCTACCTCTGTATCTGTTATCTATTGCCACAAAATAATGCTATGTAACAAACAACCGCAAAATCTCAGAGGCATACAACAATAAATATTTATTTTTGCTCACGAGTCAATTAGCCAGCTAAACAGTTCTGGTTATCTGGGCTGGGCCCCTTCATGCAACTGGGGAGTTGGTGGAGGTTGGGCAGTCTAGGATTGCCTCAGCTGGTTTGGCTTTTCTCTGTACGTGGTATCTTTTTCTCCAGCAGGCCAGCTAGGGCTTGTTCGCAAAGCAGTAGAAGGGTACTGAGGGTATTGAGAGAGAGGGAGAGGGAGAGAGAGAAAGACAAAGTTCAAGTCCTACTACTAGGGTCTAGGATCTGACGCACTGAATTTTATTTTTCAAAGCATTCACAAAAGCTGTTCAGATTTAAAAGGTGAGAAAATATCATCTACCTCTTGATAGGAGCAGCTGCAGGTCACATTGCATAAGGGTGTGGATACATATGCATACAGGGCAGGGAATGGAGAATTATAGCGATTGTTACCAAAACAACAACAACAAACAACCAAAACCTACACTCTCTTTATTGAAGAATTTGTATCTAGAAGAAACTTTTACCTAGTATGTTTCTTTTGTTATTTTCAATAAATATCTTCTGACCTGTTGCAATGTTCAAGGCATCACATATGGTACCATGTTGGATAGAATATGGAGAGTTACAACTAAGAAATTCATAATCCAATCAAGAGACATGATTTGTGTTTAAATACCAGTAAGGCAAGGAAGAAGAGAATATGCCATCAGAGAGATACAGCTGCCCATTAAGGGAGCCAAAAAAGTCTTAGTGGAGGATGTTAAACTTGCGTGAAATGTTGGCTATATTGAAAATGGAATCAAAACATTCCAAATACAGTTGTCCCTCCGTATCCATGGGGGATTGGTTCTAGCAACCCCCAGGATACCAAATTCTGTAGATACTCAAGTCCTTTATATAAAATGGCATAGTATTTGCATATAGTCTACACACAGTATACTTTAAATCATAGCTAGGTTACTTGTAATACCCAATACAATGCAAACGCTATGTAAATAATTGTTATACTATACTGGTTTTTAATTTGTATTATTTTTTATTTTATTTTTTTCCAAATATTTTTAGTCTGCAGTTGATTGAATCAACAGTTACGGAACCATGGATGTGAGGGGCCAACTATTCACATAAGGTTAAACATACTCTAGTGTGAAAAAAGGACAATAGAAATATTAAGCCTCCATAGCGATAGTACCTAAAATATTCCCATCCTCTCACCTGTCACTCTCAGAAAATATCCCTGGATAAGTAACACTCATAAAAATAAAAACTAGCTGTAGTTATACATATTGCTAAGGATATTGATTGCAGACCCCAGACAGATTTTCTCTATTAAATGTGGGTCTTGAAAAGCTAAGCAGAAGGCTAGAACACAAAAGAGCTGTGCTGACATGGCTTGAAAGCCCTTGGAAAATCTCCCATACTTCCTCTCAAATGACTGCTGATCAAATATATCAGTCATTTCAGAGAATTTCCAGTGGCATAAAGGCAATTTAGGAAAACTCAGGACTCCTGTTCAAGTAATGATTTCGTTGGCTTTATAGGAGATATTTCCCATCCACAGAGCACAGACAGTCTCCATTGTAGGACTTGTTCTCATTGAAACTAGTAGGTAGAGAGGATGTCATTACTCACTGATGTTAGCTGAGTTCTGTGTTCTTACCAAATGACTGTTCAATTGCTCTGTTCAAATCCTGGATATATTGGGAATTGCCTGCTTGTAAGTAATTCTGTCTTATGTCATGTCCCATCCTAGAGCTCTGAAAAAGACCTTGGAATTTTGAGAAAAATTACCGAAAAAAAATAAAGCTGTAAACAATAGGAAATTAAAAATCGTCAAGGAGATGATGGTAAAAGAGGAAAAAAAAAAGAGAGAGAGACAGAGGCAAGGTTCACCTGTCCCAGGGCCCCCAAAACTAGTTACTGGCTACATGATTAGCTTTTAAAACAAGAAATAGAAGTAAATGGAAAGATAACATCAAATAATAAATATACTCACTGAAAGTTAAACTGAGTATGGATGAATCAAAATTGAACCTCACTGTTGATTGGGGATTACTCAGAAAATTTCAAATGAAAATAGTTTTGCAACTATTACTGGATATTTTTGGTTGATCTTTTCTTTGAATATCATGATCTGGCTCGTAGAGAATGCTCCCCTGTCATATTTTGATTGATTGATTAATTGATTTACCACACTATACACTTTAGTTGTATTTCACCTGTTTCTCCAAGTATGTCCTATTTCTGTTTCAGGATCCGATCCAAGCTCCTGTCTTGCATTAGCTCATCACATCTCTTTAGTCTCCTCTGATCTGTAACAGTTCTTCAGCCTTTTTCTTCTCTTTCAGGACCTTGATGTTTTCAAAGAGTACTGGTAAGATACTTTGTAGAATATTCTTGAATTTGGATTTCTGTGACATCTTGTCATGACTAGATTGAAATTATGGATTTGGGGGAAGAATTCTGCAGAAATGGTGTTGTGTCTTTCTCAGTGTATCTTATCACTGGGTACATGATGTCAATGTTTCATTACGGGTGATGTTAACATTGATTATCAGGTTAAGCTGGTGTTTCCAAGGTTTTGCTCCTATAAAGTTAAATTATTTTTGAGCTAATAAATATTTGAAGAAGAAATAACTTCGAGAGTATGCTACAATTTTATTTCTCCCTTAGACTTTCCCCCACTAATTCCAACATTTATGAGTGAATTTTTCCTGTACCAATTACTATTGTGGTGCTCTAATGGTGATTTTCCATATCCTTCATTCCTTCTATATTTATTAATTGAAATTGTTATGCAAGAAAGAGTTTTCCCTTTACCCACTTTTATAAATTTTTTTCAATCAATTATTCATATCAATATGGATTTGTATACACTTATTTTATTTCCTGAAGTAGAATCCAATATGATTGATATTTATTTCTTGCTCCAATTATTTCAGCTTTGGCCGGTGGAATCAATTTCAGTTGGTCTTGTGTCCTTTCAGCATGTCCCTATTTATTTATTTATTCCCTTAAGCACTTATTTAATCACTGGCATCACAAGAAGAGTCAGGATCTTTTTCTCTTCTTATTTATTGTTATTATTATTTTTTTGTTGTTCTTTGTTTTATGCCCTAGCTTCAGAATCAACCACTACTCCAAGTATCCCTAGTTCCTTTTACAGAGAGTGGTATTTATAAACTAAGCTCTGTTCTTTTGATATGCTCATTGTTATTGTAACATAATTGCTTATAGATCCTTTTAGTGTACAGAGCTTAGAATATCTACACATGTAAGCATCCTTTTTTATATATACATATATTAATTTCTGTATATATCTCTCTGTCTTTATGTATTTTTTTAAAACATGAGTTCACATCGATACCTCAAACTCTAATCCAGCATCAAGGGTTTATTCTACTATCCCCTCTTTGCTCATTTGTAACTTTTTAATCTAAATGTGAAAAATTTGATTATCATTATATAAATATATTTACGTACATATTACATATGTAAAATAGTTTCAGAATTGCTAACACATGCCCCTGTAACAAACCAATTTGCCAATTAGAATACAGTGTGTGTTTACAGTTCTTTTTGCTTTTCACTTTACAATATCCAGTCAAAACGCTGTCGTCCAAAATTGCTTAGGTCAAATCCTTTCTTTTCCTCTCTCTTGAGAGCAGTTATGCCATACAGAACCATACAGAAGAGTTATATCACACCTAACTATTCCATCATGTTGTCTTTCTGTAGTCAAAACCTCTCCCCAAACCCAATCCCCGGGTAACCACTGATCTATTTTCTATCCCCATAGTTTTGCCTATTCCAGAATGTTATTTAAACAACAACATACACTATGCAACTTTTTGGATCTCCCTTCTTTCACCTACCAAAATAAATTTAAGATTCATTGGTTATGATTTGTTTCTTCTTATTAATGGGAAGTATTGCATTGTACGGATGACCACTATTTTTTTAAATTTTTTAACCCAATCACCTGTTGAAGGACCATCAGGGCTATTTCTAGTTTTTGGTGATTATGACTCAAACAGCTATGAAGACTCTGTACAGACATTTTTTTGTAACTATAACTTTTTATTTTACTTGGGTAAATACATATCAGTGGAATTATTGAATCATATGGTAAGTATGCATCTAATTTATAAGACAATGAAAAATTGTTTTCCAAAGTTAGTAAACCATTTTGTATTCTCACCAGCAATACAGCATAATTACAGTTGTTCTATGTCATTACCAGGACCTTATATTTCCAGTATTGTTTGTTTTTAAATGTTAGCTATTCTAATAGATACCTAGTGTTATCTCATTGTGACTTTAATTTATACTTTCCTAAAGACTAACAATCTTGAATGTCTTCTCATATGTTTATTTGCCATCTGGACAACTTCTTTGGTGCAGTGTCTGTTCAAATCATTTGCCTACATTTTTTATCAGATTTATTGTTTTTTATTGTTGATTTTGAGAGTTCTTTACATATTAGGGATCCAAGTCCTTTATCACTTGAAAAATCATATCATATGTGATTTTCATTTTCCTCATCTTTTCATTCTCTTGACAGTATATTTTGAAGACAGTATTTTTTAAAAATCTCAGATGTTTTTAATTTTGATAAAATCTAACTGAAGATTTATTTTTATTTTATAGATCATAATTTTCATTTTGTATCCAAAAACATTGTCAACTCAAAGTCATTCAGATTTTCCTCATAAATTGGTTTATAGAAGCTTTATAATTTTATGTTCACATTTAGCAGTATAACATACTTTTAGGAAATTTTTTGGAGGCTTCATAGATTGAAGTTAATATTTTTTACACATAGTTATCCAATGGTTCAAGCACCATTTTTCAAGACTCTTCTTTTTCCACTGAATTTTCATTGCACCTTTATCAACACATCGGTTGTCTTTGTATGCATGTATCTATTGGGGGGGTCTCTATTATATCCTATTAATATTTTTATCTGTACTCAAAATACCAAGCCATTTGATTACTGTAGCTTTTTAGTGAGTCTTGAAATTAGATAGTGTGAATAGTCTCACTTTTTGTTTTTCAAAAGTGTTTTGTCTACTCTAGTTCCTTTGCCTTTCAATACAAATTATAGAATTATCTTGTCAATATCTACAAAAATCTGGTATTTTTATTAGGATTGCATCAAATTTATAGATCAAACTGAGACTGAATTAATAATACTGAGTCTTCCAATCCAACAGTGTGGTACACTGCTCTATTCATACAGGTCTTCATTGACTTATCAGCACTTTGTAATTTCCAATATCATTATATAGAATATATTTACTTACATATTATATATGTAAAGTAGTTTCAGATGAAACTCCTGGACATATACATCCAGATGAAAATCCTGGACATATTTGAGTAGATTTATAGCTAAATATTTTGGTTTTTGTTAAATTGTTTTATAAAATTTCAAATTCTACTTTTTATTATTAATATGTAGAAATAAAATTTATGTTTACATCTATCATGTATCCTGCAAACTTGTTAAACTCGTTAGTTTTAGAAGATTATTTGTAATTATTTCGGTATTTGTAAATAGAAAATATGTTATTTGCTAATAAAGACAGTTTATGTCTTCTTTTCCAATTTGTATTTCATTTATTTCCTTTTCTTTCCATATTGCACTGGCTATGTGTGGTATAAGGCCTGAAATTAAGATTCGATATTGAGTGCTGCATTGACATCTGATATATTAGTTCCTGGGGATGCCATGAAATAGTACCACCAACTGGGTGACTGAAAACACCAGAAATTTACTGTCTTACAGTTCTGGAGCCTAGAATCCTGAAAGTAAGTTTTCAGCACTCTAGTGTTCTTTCTGTAGGGAAGAATCCTTCTCTGCCTCTTCTAGTTTCTGGAGTTTGTCAACAATCCTTGGCATCCTTTGGCTTATAGATGTATTACTCCAATCTCTGTCTCTGTTGTCAAATGGCCATCTTATCCATGTGTCTCTATCTCTGTGTCTTTTCTCTTCTTCTTATAAGGATAGCAGTCACATTTGATTAACTGCCCACTCTACTCCACAATGACTTCATCTTAATTAATTATATCTCTCTATGACCCTATTTCCAAATAAGTTCACATTCTGAGATACCAGGGTTGGAATGTCAACATATCTTTTTTTGGGGGGTGGTGGTGGTCACAATTCAATTGGCGATATCTAGTAAAATCAGGAAGGCTTCACCTAACCCTCGGCCTCTCTGGTGAATAAGGCCCCCTAGCTTATCGACCCTCTTTATCACAGGTACCAGACACAGTGCCTGCTTACCCTTGAACAGTGGGTTTCAGGTTAAATCAACCAATCAAATCCTTCCACAGAAATTAGAGTTTACTGTGACCTTTGTTGTTAGAATGCCTGCCTCTAAGGCCCCTGTTTATTCATTCAGTTCCCAAGCGCCATCCCGGCGAAACCCTGCATGGTGTGCAGTGTCCTCCTCTCCCTGGGCTGTGAACTTACGTCACTAATACACTGCAGTCAATCTCAGCTGTACAATGTCTGTTGTCCTGTGTCTGCCCATCCCCGTAACCTTAGGGTTGGATTCCCGCCCTCACCAACAGGGTGAAAAGGAGGTTAATAAGACACTGCAATTCCCAATATGATATTGAATACAGGAGACAAGACTTCCTTTAAATGCTATTCATTTTAGGGGGAAAATATTCAATTTTTCATTACTAAAACTAATGTTAGTTATAAGCTTTTAATAGATACTCTTTATCAAGTTATAGAATGTGCCTTTTGCTGAGAGTTGTTACCGTGAATGGATATTGAATTTTTCTGATGCTTTTTCTACATTTATTGAGATGATTTGTTTCTATCTTTACTCTGTTATGATGGTGGACTGATTGATTTTTCAAATATTGAACCAGCCTTTCATTTGTGAGATAAATTCTTGCCTTACAAAGTGAGTTAGGAAGTGCTGCCTCTTCTTCCATTTTCTGGAAGATTTTGTGTAGAGTATGTATTTTTTTTTTCTTTAAAGGTTTGGCAGTGAAAACACTTGGACTTCGAGTGAAAACACTTGGACTTCCACTTTATGGTGAAAAGTTTCAACTACAAATTCAGTTTCCCATATATACAAAGGAATTTTTTTTTCTTCATTTAGTTTTAGTAGTTTGTGAATTTCAAAGTAGTGGTCTATTTCTTCCAAGCAAGGAGAACAAAATTGTTTGTAGTATTCTCTTATTACCACTTAATACTTGTGTGGTCTATAGTGATGTTTCTCATTTCTGATATTGGTAATTTGTGTTTGTTCCTCTCCCTCACTTTGGTCTGATTGAATAGTAGTTTATTAGTTTTATTGATTTTTTCCCCAAAAACCAGCTTTCAGTTTCATTTATTTTCTTAATTATTTTTCTACTTCTTGTATCATTGATTTCTGCTATTATCTGTATTATTTCCTTTATTCTACTTTCAGTATAATTTTCCTTTCTTTAGTTTCTTAGGGTGGGCTCTAAATTACTGACTTGAGATGTCTCTTTCTTTAAAATATGTGTTTATTTTATAGCAATAGATTTCCTTGTAAACACTACTTTAGCTACATCTCACAAATTTTGACATGTTTTTTAAAATTTTTTGGAGACTTCCTCTGATTTATTGGTTATTGACATTTTTAAAATTTCCAAATATTTGAGGATTTTTCAGATTTTTTTGTTATTTATTTCTAGTTTGATTCTGTTATGAACTAAGAATGTTCTTTGTATGATAGCTATTGTTTTAAATATGTTAGTGTTTGTTTTATGGTTAAGCATATGGTCTATCTTTGTTAATTTTCTATATGGTCTTGAGAAGACTGTGGTTTTTACTGTTTGACGGTAGAATGGACTACAAATGTCAACTAGATCCAGTTGGATGATAATATTGCTCAGGTCATTTGTACACTCACTGATTTTACTACCTATTCATCAATTACTGAAGGAAGAATGTTAAAGTCTTTAGCTAAAATTTCCTTATTTCTTTCTTGAGCTTTATAATTTTCCTGTATCTATATATTTTGAAGAAATAGTCTTAGGTACATAAACATTTAGAATGATGTGTCTTGGAAAAAGAGCCCTTTTCTCATTGTGTAATGTCTCTTTAATCCCCAGTAATAATCTTTCTTCTGACATTTACTTTACCTGGTATTTTTATATCTGCTTCTGCTTTATTTTGGTTTTTGCATGATATATATTTCACTCTTCTTTAATTTTTTTATCTCTTTGTTTTTATATTTAATGTCAGTTTCTTGTAGACAGGATGTAGTCAAGTCTTGGGTTTTTATCCAACTTTAAAATATCACTGGTGTGTTTGGAACATTTACGTGAAATGTAATTATTGATATTGTTGGATTGAAATCCACAGGCTTGCTCTACGTTTTCTATTTTTTGCTGTCTATAGTTGGTTCCTTGCTCTTATCTGCTCTTGGGTGAATTGGAAATGTTTTATGACTTCATTTCATTTCCCCTACTGTCTTACTATTTATACTTCTTTTAAAAAAAAATTATAATGGTTCCCTAGGGTTTACAATGTTCGTATTTACATTCAACTAATATTAAACTGTTTCACATAGAATGTAAGAAATTTATGAAAAGCTTAATTGCTCCCTTCCATCGTTTGTGCTGCTGTTGTCGTCCATTTTATTTTTTGTTATGCTATAAACACACAATACATGGCTACTATCTTTGCTTTAGATAATCAGTTATATTTTACAGCAATTAGAATAGGATAAATATTATGATAGACAAAACTCTAAAATTACCTCCAAGAATTCAGCCCCCTGGTATGTACACCCTGTGTGAGCCATACCTTTTCAGTTGGGAAAGAACTATGAATATGAAGAGATACTAGTACGATTATGCTATGTTTATGGCAGAGAAGACTTTGCAGATGTAATTAAGGTCTCTAATCATTTGACTTCGAATTAACCAAAAGGACAATTATTCTGGGTGTACCTAACTTAATGTGGCTAGGTCATTGAAAGAGAGTAAAGTTTCTGAAATCTCCTCCTACTTGCCTGGGAGAAACAAATAGCCCTGTTGTGAATTACCTATGGAGAAACCATGTAAGGAAGACCTCAGATTGATTTCTAAGAGATGGGAGCAGCCTCTGCTGCCAGCCAGCAACAAAGCATGGATTTAAGTGTTTCAACTTTAAGGAACTGAATTCTGGCAACAATCAGTGAGTCTGCAAGAAGACCCTGAGCCTCAGATAAGATCACAGTGCTAGCCTGTGGTATGCTGAGCAGAGAATCGTCATGCCCAGACTTCTGGGCTACAGGACTGTGAGATAATAAAGGGTGACATTGTAAGCCTCTAAATCTATGGTAATTTGTAACGTACCCACCTAATACTAACACAAAAATCATTTTATTTTACCTTCTTTTATTCCATTAACATTGCTCTTCATTTTTGTGTATAGATATAGCTATTTTATGTGCCTGGTATTATATTCCTTTTACTTGAAGAACTTTCTTTTACATTTCTGTTTTTTGGGGGAGAGGGTGCCAAAAGTTTTGTGGTTTTTTTAATTTTAATTTTTATTTTGTGTGTGTGTGTGTGTGTTCTATGTCTGATCCATCCTCAGCTTTTGAGCTTCTGTTTGAGCTAAGCTTCAGAGAGGAATTATATTTTACTGGTTACTAGTGGCTCAATGCTGTATAGCCTGGCAGGGGTTTGGGGGTGAAATGGTGGGGGGTGGGCTTCTGTTACACTGACCAAGTCTCAGTCTTAGGTGGGCACTATGTCACTGGATTTCAAATGTGTGGGCTCAATGCTCCCACCTTCTTCTACCTCATTTAGATCTGATCCTGCCTCAGGAGTAAATAGTTTTTTGTTTTGTGTTGTTTTACGGTTCCCTTCTCCTAGTCGGTAATGTATTTTTGCTAATGTTTTATGGGTAACAGTGTTTGTAGCCCTTCCTCCTACAGAAGAAGAGGAGGAGTGTCCCAGTGGAGTTCCAAATCCCTCCTCGAGTGGCTCCTATTCCCTTTCCTGAGGTCTGCACCATCAGGAGATATTCACCGAGCCCTCCCTCTTTCAAAGATGCATACTTGGCTAGCCTCCAGCAGTTATCAATCACCCTAACTGAACTCTACTTACTAGTGTCCCGCTGCATTTTGCCCAGGTAAGCCAGTTTTTTTGTCTTGCTTCAACCTCTAGGCACATTACTCTTCTTAGATGGTGAGCCAGTTGGTTGCCCTACAACTTCAGCAATCCGAGAGGTCAAAAAAGAGTTGTTAACTTGCTATTTGCTCAGCTTCGTTATTGTAAGTTGGGAGCAATGCTCGTTTCTGTTCCCTAAGTCATTTCTTTCTTCTCAAAGTAATTAAAATGGCCCATGTCATCAAAATATAAGAATCAATTTAAAGAGAAACGTAAAGAGTAAGGTGGCAAACGTTCTCACTCTTACTTCTAAATTTTTTTTTTTCAAATTTTATTCTATCAGGAGATCTTAGTATTAGAAAAACACTCAGTCACACCCTGATACCTTGATAATTCTGGAATATTGCTCAGAGTTCTGTCTGAGCATATGAGCTGTAGGTTCATTCTCAAGTGCCATTGTGAACACTGAGGTTGACACACCTTCACAGAAAGGAACTTGTATTGGTCATAGTTTATCTGGATAAGCATGCAGCTGTGTTTCAAAGTAGGGCGATTTCCTCAAACTGCCTATCTTCTAATATAGATTTTGGATGATCCACTCGCTGCTGACATCAGTTCCTTTATCCTCTGTTCGGAATTCACCTCATGTGGCAGCTCTTCACAGAAACAGTCAAGCAGCACAGCTGGAGTTAATAAACTGAGGGAGAATGCCCATTGCCAGTTACAGACATTTCTGTTGTTTGGGGTTTTCAGCATTTCATTATCTCTGCATCAGCACCAGTAGTCTCACAGCCGAAAAGCCATCAAAATAACACAGCTTGAAATGATCAATGAAAGGAATGTAACAACTGCAGCACTGATCATCTGATTCTCTGGACTTTTTTTTTGCAAGAACATATTTGTTTATTTGTACACTTTCTTTGTTGGCAGTTACATTACACCACTCAAACAGTCTATCTAAACACGATGGTGGGAGTCTGTCTGATCATTCTTTCTGCTTAAAAAAAATGTGAGATATTCTCAGAGAATAAGACTGCCTACAATTTCAGTTTTTCAAATAAATATACCAAGAAAGAACGAAAAATAAGTAGGTGCTACAAGAACATGAAGAGTGCGTGTGTGTCTGTGTGGGTCTCTGCCCGTGTATGTGTGCGTGTTGCTTGTTGTTTAGACCAACTTAATATTTAAAAGTTGTAGCAAATTTGCATTGCTCCGTATTCCTTTAACTTAGCACCAAAATTCCTAAGCACACCAGATTCTAAACTCGAATGGGTACATCTACTAAGTATCAGTATGTATCATCCCCATTAATGCCCTCATTTCCCCCTTTAACCAGTTTAATTTCATTGTCTATTATTATAATTACTCTTTTGCCTAAACTGACTATATCCATGCCTCTCTCTTGCTTCATTATACTCCGTTGGCAAAAGTTCTGTGGCAGCAAAATCCATTTATCTACCTACTAACTGACTGTTGTCACGCAGCTGACCATGGCTGAAGTGCAATGTATAACTGTGATGACTAGTTTCACCAAATTCACAACTGTGAGCTCAAGTGGACCCTCCATGCTGCCTAATAACCTGAATCTATTTCACTGAGTCTTTTATTCTCCTTCTGTGCTAGATTACTGTCATATCTTTGTCACTTTCCTCGCAATTCCAAACCTCTTCTCCTAGTCTCATTCTGTTTTCTCTCTACTTCCCTGAAAGATTAACACAACTTCTAAAAGTCGACTTCTGTATCCACTACCTATTGGTGTCCACGTGAATATACAGCATCTTCCCTCCTCCTCATATACATGAGCAATTTCTGAGGTTATGTAGAGCCAGCCCCTCCCCTAGTACACCGTAATTAATTCCCTATCCCTCTTATAATTCTACCCGCTCTCTTTAATATCATCAATGATTCCCTCTCTTCTGGATAATTCCATCATATGCAAACTTGTTGTCTTATTTCAGCTTTTTAAAAAAGCAAAAATAAAATTCTCTGGGCCTATTTCACCTCCATCTTCCAATGAAAACTTTTCAAAAAACTTACCTATTCTCATTGATTCTATTTCCATTCTTACCTCTCTCTTCCAAATTCATTCCAAAAAGTACTTGACCTATCACCGTAATGAAAGCACTTTTTTGAAGGTTATCAAATAACTCTGCATTGTAACGTCAACTCACCAAAATGCCACCCTCATGTTACCTGATCTGTATGAAGCTTATGAATCAACTGATCACTTCCTTCTCCTAAAAACTCTTTCTTTGCTTATATGCCTGGATGGCACACTTGCTTAGTTTCCTCCTTACTGACAGATCACACCTTTGTATGTTTCTCCTCTTTTCCATGAACTCTTAATGTTGGAGTACCCTGGGAATCATTCCCTGATCCTCACCTTTTCTGTACTACGCTCAAACCCGTGTGAATATCATCCATTCGCACAGTGCTAAATATGTGCCGCAGGCTCTGCATCTCCTATATGCAGCTCAGACTTCTCTTCCAAACTCTCAACTCATTGTGCAAAACCTCCTAGATTTCTCTACTCAGTATAACATCCTAACAGATATTGAAACAAAACTGAACTCTCCATCTTCTCAAATCTTACTCCAATCTATATTTTTCCTCAGCTCCATGAAGACTACCCTCTTTTTTCTAATTACTTAAAGCAAAAACCAAGTCAAGTTATCTTTGATTCCTCTCTTTTCCTCATAATTTGGTCAAATCATCAGGACATGTTATTAGCCCTAATCTCAAAATATTCAGAAGCTAAAATTCTGGTTTGAGTGACCCTTCTACAACATTATATAGCGTTGAATCACTGTGATTGCTTCCAAACAAATCTTCCTGCTTCTGCCTTACAGGATCTGGGGGAAGTTTTTGTTTAACTTGATTAATTTTATTCAAGAGTGAGAACGTCTATAAATATGCCTTTCTCCTTGGGATCAAATCTTTTATATTTTAGTGCCCTATAAGATGTGAATTATTTAAAAATAAAGAGACAAGTGACAGGCATCTATCCTAACTCCAACCAAAACACCATAATCAAAAGTGTTTATTTTCACCCACAATTAACTTAATTTACTAAGTACCTACTACGAGTCAAGAATGTTGCTCCAGCCACAGCATTTCACAGTGGCTGACCTCAAAAATTGTCAGTCTACTGCATTTTACAAACTACTAACCAGACAAATGCAATGAGCAGTGGTCAGTGCTTTGATGCTGTCAGTACAAAGTACAGTGAAAATCCAAAGGATCCCTGCTTAATTCAGTATTGAAAGCATAGAGGCATTCAGCTTTTTTTTTCAACTTTTAAAAAAAGAAACATTATGAGAAATGATTTTTAGCTGTTACCTGCAATAGTGTATAATTTAAAAGTTTTTCAGAAAAGTATATCAAGTGAGAATCTAATGTCACTACTTTCCATTGTCATGAGTAAAGACAATATACCCATTTTCTAACCACATAATTGGAAGTATTGTGCCAAAAACCTAATGAGGGAAGTTCTGCACATTAAGAAGGTAAGCAAATTATCTTTATTAAAATAGAATAGTTTAGTACCTCATGATGAAAGAGTTCTGGAGCAAGCACCAAAAAATTTGACTCACTATATCCCTTGGCAGGAATTGTTTTCTCTGTCTCTGTTTTATGCTAATTCTAAGAGAGGAATTCAGTGCAAACCACTGAAAGTAATGGTGACCTATTATGTGTCACGTACTGTTTTGCCATCCTTGGGAGATGCAAAGAAGGTTGGACATAGTCTTTGGACTAAAGATTTTATAATATACTGTGGATATGGATACATTAAAGATTAGTTGTTTACAAAGCACAAACTCAGAGTACAAAATACAGACAAAGGACCCCAGAGCGCTGAGAAATAAGTGCTGCTGTGGCTTGGGAAGGCTGTTACCTAAAGTGTCTTTCCCAACCTCCCTTGTAGCTAGATTCCTTCACACACCTAAGTGTGGGTTTAAACAGAATAGAACAATTTGGATAAACAGCACATACAGAATCCATCGGCTTTGGAGAGGCAGTAACTTTAAAGGACTGGTGGTATGACCTTCAGTGTCTGTACCCAACAGACACTAGTGAGTTCTTACTGGAGCACTCCCACAATGTGGTGAGGGTTTTCTTGATGAGTAGCCTCCAAGATTGACTCTGTCCCTCCTGGTGGTTATGTGAGCTTCCCAAAATGCTTTACTCAATTGCTATTCTACTTTAAGGTAAATCAGAGAACATTTTATTTTTCATAGCTGATAATTAAGCCAAAAAATAAAGAGGCAGTATATTCTAGTTGTTAAGTGCACGACCTTTGGAATTACAGTTTGTCTTTGAATCTTTTTTTTGCATTTACTTATTTGATACTTATGGTTAACTTATCTTTACCTCTCCAAGCCCCAGTCTCCAATTTTATATTTGAAATAATAATAATAGCAAATTCATAGAATTCAAATATTAAATGAATTAATGCACATTAAGAATGTAGCACAGTAGGTATCACATAGTAGCTGCTTAATAAAAAATAGTTATTAATATATAAGTTGTAGTCCAACCTAATGTGTCCCTGACTCCAAAACCCACACTTTTGGACTATTACATGATATTTTAACCTTTCCAATCTGTGCTTTGGAATTTGGAACATGTTTTCCAGAAGTTCTTCTTACTAAAAAGTCAATATTTCATTCTATACTTCTGAAATTAAGAACAATTGCCTTCAAAAATAAAAGCATGCAATAAATATTGCTGTGTTTCAGACTTTGGTATTTTTCTTCAATTTTAGGGTAATAATCATTAAAAGTTTTTTACCTATGGGAAAAGTGTACTAATTTCAATTAAATTAAACTCAAAGCGACCAAAATAAGGAGAAAAAAACATATAACTACTACATCTAAGATTACCTTTTAACCAACTATGTGTAACAGTATCCTGTGGAGAAGGTGAGATTTTCCTAGCCACAGGCAGAGGCACTGAGATGAATTTCTTGTTATAGATACTGATCATCACTGAAAAAATAATGGGGACATTAAAAGATTCATGGAGCTTCAAAGAGATGCTTCTCATTTTGACATTCATTAAGGTTTGATTCATGAACTTACAAAGCAAAACCACAGAAGACATTCTGCAGTGATTCTTTAAATGCAAAAATCCCCCAAAACAAAAAAAAACTCTATTTTGAATTAAATGAATTATATATTGATGGTGTAGACATCTTATCAAAAATAAAACACATCAAATTTGAGAATTAACTTCTTTAAAATTATTTCCAATTATTTTAAAACTTTCTTATTTTTAAACTATTTAAAATCCTTCTCATCAGGACATAATTTATTTTCTTAGCGTTTCTTTACTTTGCCGTTTCTCTTCCCCTGCTGTGTTCCCTTCCCCATATTCCCACGTAAGGAGATTTTTATCTACCCAGACAGAGACGGGGCAGAGCAGATGGACCAGGAGAGAACATATTTAGCCAGAGAAGAACATATTTAACTCTGTCTATAGTAAAGAGATTGGAGTAAAGAAGATAAGAAATCTGAAAGGAGGCAGAGGTGTTAAAAAGCTTCATGGAGTGGTTATAGAAGGCTTGATAAAGAAGAGACCTTGGAACAATTTTATGCCATAAGAGAATTGGGGGGAGAAGTAAAGGAAATCTGAAGAGTATAACTATGTGTAATGAATTTGAACTCCTTAAAATTCGTTAAGCAATATGCAAACGTGGCCATTCTTTTATCAAAGATTTGGTTATTGACCTCTATCTATTTATATACAAGTTATGTTCAAAGACCAGATAATTTGAGAATTTTAATTATACCACGACTATATGACAGGGTCCTGTAGGGGATATTAGACATAAATATAGAATCTGAATATACATTGAATGAGAATAATTATCTAATATTTGATCTACTAATTATAGGTCATTAAAAATACAATTTAATTGTGTTTTTTAAAAATTGGCTACTGTATATATAATCAGAGTATTTACCTGAAGAATTAGCTATGATGCAATCAATTCTTGGGACTTCCCTTACAACGTTATTACTGACACTGGGAGAACAATGAAAGTGAGTTTGATATTTTTTTTAATTCATTAAGTATGTGAGTTGGGAAATAGCTAACTAAAAGTGATAGCTTTTAAACTGCTTTTGGAACCTCACCTAAGCAAATCCATAACCTATAAGTCTAAGCATAACAACAACAAAAAAGCCCAATTAGATTATTGCAAGGGACTCCTTGGAGTTTTGCAAATATGCTTCTTCAGTGTAAAGCTTCAGAACTTTGAGCAAGATTCTCTTGTTTTCTTAAGGAATTATGTAATAATTCCTATTAGGAATAGGTAATCCTATTACCTCCAAATAATGATGGCATGGCTAGTAATGGCACTATAATGTTAAGAGACTAAAGGAAAGCTCTCTGAGCTGCCACTCTCTATTAAATCCAAGAGCTAGTTCATAAGTGAGAGATCAGGAACATGTCAGCAGATGATGGTCCTGGTTTTAAGAAATCTTAAAAAATAGTTTAGGCTTTTTAGACAATATGTATCAGGATATATAACTATACTCTCTTTTCCTCTCCTACGACAGCTCCCTACCTGCCCCATGTTAATAATGATCACTTTAAACAAAAGAATATGCCATATTTCTTGGCTTATATTCATGTGGAAAGACAGGATCATTAACATCCTCAAAAAAGTCTGTGGCTCTGATTGAGAGCCAGGTCCTCAAATGCAAGAAATGAGTGATCCAAAGAAAAGAACTACTTGAATTACAATATATTTTATATAATAATATCTAACTTAATTACCAGAATTTCTTTATCATATATATAAAAACACATATATGTATACACACATGTGTATATTAATTATATTCTTACATAATTTGAATTAATTTGGTTAAGTGTGTTTTGTTTATTCAGTTGATAGTCATATTATTCAAACTATAAGTGTTACTTAACTGCATAAATATCATTCTATGTGCAAACTGAGTTCACCTATATGGATTAGAACTCTTGTCTAATGACCATCATTCAAGATTTCTGCTGTTTGGCACCAATAGGTAGAATTGTTTTATCATTAAATTTAGATATAACTCAAGTTAAGAAAAAATTGCTCAACTTCTCTAATCATCAGGGAAATGAAAATCAAAACCACAATGAGATATCACTTAACTCCAGTGAGATTGGCTTATATCAAAAAGTCCCAAAACAACAAATGTTGGCGGAGATGTGGACAGATAGGAACGCTCATACACTGCTGGTGGGACTGCAAATTAGTAAAACCTCTATGGAAAGTAATATGGAGAAACTTCAAAGAATTAAAAGTAGAACTACTATTTGATCCAGCAATCCCACTACTGGGTATTTACCCAAAGGAAAAAAAGACATTCTATAATAAAGACATCTGCACATGAATGTTCATAGCAGCACAATTCACAATTGCAAAGATGTGGAAACAACCCAGGTGCCCATCAATACATGAGTGGATTAACAAAATGTGGTATATGTATACCATGGAGTATTACTCAACAATAAAAAACAAACAACAGTAAATTAACAAATCTGGTATTATCCTGGATGGAGCTAGAGCCCATTCTTCGAAGCTAGGTATCACAAGAATGGACAAACAAGCACCACTAGTACTCACCATCAAATTGGTACTAACTGATCAACACTTACGTCACTCATGGCAATAATATTCATCAGGGGGTGGGCAGGCGGGAGGGGGTTGGGGGGATGGGAAAACTGTCACTGAATGGATGCGGGGAGCACAGTTTGGGGGATGTCCACAATTGTAGCTCTGACACAGGCAATGCATGGACTACATATATAACCAAAGTGTTGTACCCCCATAATATTCTGAAATTAAAAAAAAAGATATAAGGTCTAAAGCCTAAATACTAATATTTAAAAGAAGACAGTAGTTTGTATATATTTTTTCATCTTTGCAACAGTACTTTGAAGAAGGAAAAGTATTATATTATTTTTACAAATAAAAGTACAGGCTTAGGAGGGTTAGGTATTTGGAACGATGTCACATATTTACTGAATGGAAAAGCCAGGATTAAATGGCAAGCAAACCTGACTCAAAGTCATGTAATGCAATTATGTGCAGTGGAAAACTATTAAACCATTTTGCCTTATATATCTGTAACTTATTTTCTCCTCTATACTCTAAGTAGCTTGAGTGCATGAAAACATGCATTTATACATTTTCTTTTTCATAGAAACAAGTTCTCTTTAAAACACTTAATAGGGCATGATAACTATCTATTGGCTAGATGGATGATATTTTTCAAAGGCTAGTTACAAATAATCATTTGATTAAAGTGTGTGTGTTTAAGTGTTTAATCTATTTAGTTTATAATCCATTTTGCCTTATTTAGTAGTCATATTGTCTATTCACTTCATAAGTTTATTTGTATAGTCTCTGGTAATTTTTTTCAAACTGTTCCATATTTTGTGATTTGTCTTCTTACTTCAAGTTTAAGCTCCTTAAAAAATATGAGCTTAAACACAGGAATAAGCCTATGACCAGCTATTTTAGCAATTTCTGTGTATTTTATGCACTATATGGTACTATGCAAATGGAATGTTTATGTGTTTAGAGAAGGAACCTTAAAAATGAAGAAGCCAAATCCTATTGCTTTTACACATGCAAACATGTTAATGGTTGGGACATTTTTAGTTGCAAGTCACAGAAAAGACCACTCAAACTTGCCTAAGTTAACGTACAAATTTTTTTGACCTGTGTTACTACTAGAATGTTCCTACACGGTGATGGCTTCAAACATGATACAAGTGTTCAAGTGTCGTCCTTATTCTGTGTTTTTCCATATTTCAGCTGTGATGGGATGTGATGATGTAATGATTTATTCTTTAACCTAAGGCAAGTTCTTTCCCAAGGGTGGCCAAATTGACAACTTCCTGTGAACATTGTACCACTTTAATTACTTAGACAATTCCCAAGAAGAGAAAGTTTTTATTCCCGAGTCTTCCAGTTAAAGTATCAAGGCTTATTCTAGTTGGCTTAGATTGGCCCATGTGGAGGCACATGACTCTCCCAGATCCAAACATGAATCAAAGTTATGCCATGCTTTAATTACCCCGACATGGGGCACACATCTTCTCTTGCATGATGAAGTGGTGTTAACCACATGACAACCACATGGCCTGAAAATGAGCAGGCAATCAAGTCCCAGATTTGCACCAGATTAAAAACAAGTGCCATGACTTGTGTTGGCTATGAGGGGCAGCCTTCTTATCATGGAGCAGACATGTTAAAGTAGAATTCTGGGGAACTTCCTGAGGTATTAATGATGAACAAACTTTCAGAAATCTTCCCACAGGTCTACCAATATGTATCCAAGTATCTTGATTGCGCCTCCAAGCCATCAAGGCTGTCATTACACTCCTGCCAGGTAGAATCTGGAGGTTCTACACATGCTTTTTTTTTTTTTTAATTTCTGCGTAATGTCACAGCAGCTGTAAAATAAAACCAGATAATTCTGACTGGCCTTGCTTCATCTTAACACCCTGAGGAGAGAAAATTTTTCTCCATGGGTAATTCAAAGAAAACAAAGTTTGGGCAAACCAGATGAGAAATATTTGAATGAAAACCTAGCCATGACTCAAGTGCTTTCCCTCATGATTGCTGAGTAGAAGAAGCTTCTCAAGACACCTGAGGAAATGAGTCAGTTATGCCATTTTTCTGTCTTATGCTGAACAAGAGCTACGGGTCCTCAATCTGGAAACATTGGGACAACTACGTATGACAAGTTAGATGGCTGTCACCACTTTCTCCAGGACTGTGTGGACACAGTCAAAGAGGTCAAAGAGAAATTTAAAGCCTGGGTCAACTATTCTGCTTCTGAACATGTTGAATTATCCTATAAAAAGATGAGTGAAGGACTTTGTCTAAGGCTTTGGAAGTCCATCATTAAAGATTCCACCATGCCTAAGGAAACTTTAAAGCATCTACTTAAAGAGCAACACCTCTGGAATTTACAACTGTTGGATTCAAAAGTGATTAAGATCCTAGACAGTCAAAGTGAAATTTACTAGTATGTTCAAAATTATGTGGTATCCATCCTGCTCAGGACTACATTGAGAACATGGAGGATTAAGTCCAAGGGAGTATGTCCTCTTTTACTCAACTCCTTGGATCACAATGTGGGACTTGTTTGTGGTGGGTGTGAGGATTAATGCCCTCCTGTCCTGGTATCTGATTGATTCTTTGGGGCAGGAAAATCCAAAGTCACCTATATGAGCAGAGCTGATTCAAGGGCTCCCATGCCACAGTGGTATACAAAGTGTTTTAGACACTTTGAGCAATATATTTGTATGCAGCTGAAGTTATAAAACTTTCAACTTTTCAGCAATTAGGACACTGAGGCCAAAGACACCAGATCTAGGTGATTATTCAAGCAACTATATCAACCATCTGGGCATTTGTTTCTAGAACTTTTGCCAGTCCTTAGAAGAATGGGTTCTGCATCTGATCTGGAAACAAAGAAAACTAAAAATGAGACCATCAGAATTAAGACAATAATGACTTGATACCTATTTAAAGCTGCTTTCTGATTGTTTAAAGTTTCCATTATCGACCTCAATGAGAATATGTAAGACTGTGGGGAAAATGTTATTCGTATTCTTATTCAGATTGCTTCTGAGAAGCAAAACTGTTTAAATACATGTTGGGATATAATAAAGATACTTCATTCTCTTGTGGTATTGGTATATGTATACCTATGCCATTTCATTTGTAGTGTGTTAAGGGACTTGTATATCCACTGGAATAATTGGTACTGCTTGATGTGTTTTCTCACTGAGATGAGCAAAGAAAGGTTTGCACAGAGTGTGTGAATGTACACTTGTTGCTGATTGAAAGGCATAGACATGTAAAGTGAGATGTAGTTTAGACTGAGTAGTCAGATATTGTACTTCAAGTTCGTTTGTGAAATGTCTACAACCATAGTCCACCAGCGACACCTATGTTATCTTTTTGAGTATAATTTCTCCCTACACTTCTTACCGAACAAACAAGCAGATCTTATATCAATTATACTTCAATGGTTCTTTTTTGTGTTAAACCTAATCCACAGCATAGCATCAACATATTTTAACATTATACTATTTGTCTGAGTGACTGAAGAACACCTTATATCTCCACAGAACATTTTTCTAAAGTTAAAAATAAAACCGAAACTCTTTTCCAAGAATATGTTAGAGTAACATGGGTTTTTATTTTAGAGCACGTGAATTAGTTCTGATATTTACATAATGGTGTAATGAAATACACACTTACAAACTCAAGAACTTTTTGCACAAAGACTCCTAATGTATGCAAATAAGAAACTAGAATGTTAGAGGTGAGCTGGGGTTTCCATAGAAGGCATAATCAGTCTGTAAATTATAGTGATATCTAACTATATCCACAATAGAATTTAACAAAGCTCCTATGTAGGTGTTGGATGAAAAAGTAAGGACCTCAGTACTGTGGTCAAAAGAATTGTTGTCAGACTACTAAAGAAAGTATCAAACATAGTAACTATACCTTTTATTGATCTAGTGTTGGCCAGTGGAAGTAAGACTATAACAATTTGAAACGCAATGCTGTATACTACTAATAGAACAAATAACTGGATAATTTGTTGTAGTGTTTGCTCAGGTTAGCATGATTTACATTGATAACTATAGGGTAAGAGACTAAAATGATCCTGTTGTTCCTAGCGTAGATATAGAGCCTGGAACATAGGCAAGAGCTCATATTTAGTTTAATATAGTTACAGATCATTATAATTAGAAGTGCTATAGATATGTGTATATGCAGGAGTTAGTATACTCACATAAATAAATGACCCTTTGGTAGCAGTGAGCATGCCTAGCAACTAGATCTTGATTTCCAATACCATTCTCCAATAAAAGGAACCAGGGATCCTTGGAGAAATGGCTGATTCTAGGAATGGGACAGGAAATTCATAAGGTTAGCTTGGAACATCTTGTGGTGCCAGAAAATAAGGAAGTGCTAAGAAAACCTACACACACTTGTGAGAGTATGCCAAAGGGGCACAAGAACAAGCTGAAAGAATTTCTAATGCCCAATGCTGGAACAATTAGAGAAAGAAAATAAATAAATTTAAAAAGTATTATATTATAACCCAAACTAGAAAATAAATACCTATAAGTTTGTATTGATATAAATAAACAATTGAATAAATAAATAAATGATGGTAAATAGGCAAATCTCCTGTGCAGAAGAATCTCAAAAAATCTATGTGGAAACTGTTTTCTAAAGGAATGAGAGCTTAAATGTGGGCTACACATAGAGAATTCCTCCCAGGGAGTAAAGTAGGAGAGCTAGGAAGGGTAAGAGTAACTTTAAAGTGGGAAACCCGGCAAACTTGATTCAGTCAGGTAATCAATATTAACAACAATATAGCCATGAATCATGTTGACGGTATGTACCCTGGAAGTGATATGATGAAATGGGCACTTAGCCTTTGTGATCTTTCTCCCTAAAATCTATGACCCTAGTTTCATCATGATAAAAAACACCAAATTCCAATAGAAGGGTATCCTACAATATGCCTGGCCAGTACTGCTCAAAATTGTCAAGGACATGAAAAAATGGAAAAGTCAAAGAAACTGTCACAGCCAAGCGGGGCCTAAGGAGACATGACAACTAAATTTAATGTGCTGTCCTGGATGGGATCCTGGCACAGAAAAAAAATAATAATAATAAGTAAAAACATAAGGAAGTTTGAACAAACTATGAACTTCAATTAATAATAAGGTATCAATATTGGTTCATTAATCGCCAAAAATGTGCCATATTAATGTAAGATGTTAATAATTGGGGAAACTGTTGGGGAGCACAGGGGAAATTTCAGTACTGTCTTCTCAATTTTTCTGTATACCTAAAACTGCTCTAAAAATAAAGTATATTATTTTAAAAAGTCAAGAGTTATAAGAAAGATTTTTATATTGTTATAATGTAGTTAAAATTTTTAGTGTTATTTCAAAGGTTCTTTGATGAAGAATTTGGAGGAGAGAAAATTAGAGCTTTAAAATTTGAGTGTTTTGGATATTAGTGCTCCGCAGGAAGATATATCTGTATATTCAATTTTAATGGCTTTCAAATTTGTAAGATTGCCTTTTTAAATACTACTCTATTAAGAAATACACACATACATTTTCATAGTGTGTTTTCAACAAAAAAGCATGATTAAATTATTATTTAAAATTGGCTTGTATTTATATCTAATTATTCCTTTGAGTTTTGTACCTCAAGACTTTATTTTTTCTATTGTACATATGTTTTACATGGATATGCTCCTTTTTTTAAAAGGAGAGGTTTATAACTTGCTCTGTGTCAGTGGAGTATAATCAGTAAGTATGCTGCTACATTTTTAAAATAAGGGAAATATCCGACCTGTATTCCTTTTTATTGCATCTCACTCCTGCTCTTAAAACCCCATATTGCAAAATGTAGCATTCTAGCACTGACTAATGTCAAAATATTGATTTGTTGAAGAAAAAATTGGACTGCAAACCATTCCAAGGCCAAACTGTAACAGTCACTCAGAAACAATCAAGAAACCCTGGACGAGGTTCACAAAACATGGAGATTCTCTATAGGCCCAGTTAGGAAATGATGCTGAGAAAGCCACAAGAGAGAAAGTTAGAGCAACAGAAAGACATTCATAAGCAAAGCCAAGGTCACCGAATTTTGGACTTTACTTAAGATGTCATCGTAAAAGAGAAACTGAAAGAGTAACTTTAAATTCTCTCTTCTAAACCTTTCTCAGTTACAAGCCAAATAACATTTTAAGTATAATAAAATCAAAAGGTCTTGGTAGTATGTTTTCAAAATGTTTTTATGAAACATAATTAAAAATTAAAGATGAAACCCAACATTTATTGAGCAGCAGCCTATATGTTATACAATTTACATATTTGATAGATCTTAATCCTTATAACAAATTCAAGTAGGAAGAATTATGTTCTTATTTAATGAGAGCCAAAAAATGTAAGTATATAATTAAAATGCAATAAAGTCAAACTTCAATCTTCTTGTGTCAGTTGAGTCCTCCAGGAAGCAGACACAAAATGGAGTTTGTAGTTATGAGGATTTTTTGTGAGAGATAAAATGAAAACAAGCAGTTTAAGTCAAGAAAAACCTCCAGGTCTGTATGCAAACTTCATGTTTGTGAAGGAAATGAAGGAATGAGGAATAGGCAAGTAGAGCCCCAAACCCAGGTACAAACCTGGCAAAGCTTCACTCAACCCAATGTGATGCTCCCAAGCACAGATTACCCATTAGAGGAGACACCTGCTGAACAGAAATGGAGGAGTCCAGTATGTGCACCTTGCTCAGTCACAGCCTGGGGCATCTGGTCACAGGCTGAAGCTGAGGCCTATTCTGAAGTTCCCAGCTGGAGGCTGTTGGTGAGTGCTACTTCTTGCAGAGATACGAGGGGCACATGCTCATGACTATTCCAGTCTACTCCTTACACCGTGAGAATCTCCTCTATATATGTTCAGGGTACAGCACTTCCCGGGTCCCAGTGAGCCTCTTTTCCTGAGGGAGCTTAGGAGAAGGAAGATTGATAAGATGAACTACAGCCCCTATCACCACAGTTGGTTCAGAACTGCAACTGGTACTCATCTACTTCCTCCCCCATCGTCAAGTTAGACATCCCTCACACTCAGCCATCAAGCCTGCTGTTTCCAGTGGCATAACTGGTGGTGTGACCCAAGCCCTCATTTTTGAGGTGCCAGAGTTCATATTAACCACATACTTCCCAGACCAGGATTGCCACACTTGTCGGTTTACCATCACAATTGGGCAAAGACTACCAGGAGGATCCCAGGGGTCCTGCACTTATTGCCCCCTGTCTCCAGGGGCACAGTGCTATCTCTTTCCGGTGATCCCCTTTTGTCCTATGTGTCTCTGGACACAAAAAGGCCAATGTGCTCAGGGAGGCTTCTGCAGTTTATAGTGTAATGGGACCTATTTTGCCTGGAAACTAGCAAGCGTTTTCCCCTAAAGAGCCCAGAGTTGTGGGTACAGGAAGCACAAAGGCCACCAATATGTCATTGGAGTGATGGTAAGTGGGGCTACGCCTGGGTCTAGCTCTTAGTTTCTGGACCAATATCTTCCACTTGGGAACACAGAACTAAGTAGAGGTCTCTGATTAAAAGTGTTTACTATATCCAGGCATGGTGGCTCATGCCTAGCACTCTGGGATGGCAGAGGTGGGAAGATTGCTTGAGCTCAGGAGTTTGAGGCCAGCCTGACCAAGAGAGAGACCCCACCTCTACTAAAAACAGAAAAATTAGCTGAGCAATGTGGCATGCACCTGTAGTCATAGCTACTTGGGAAGCTGAGGCAGGAGGATCCCTTGAGCCCAGGAGTTTGAGGTTGCACCGAGCTATGATGACACCACCGCACTCCACCCAGGGTGACAGAGTGAGACACTGTCTTAAAAAAAAAAAAATTTGTCTACTGTATCTTGGAGGATGGCTGCTCCTCTCAGCTGGTGTGTCAGTGGCTTTAGCAGGCCATGCTAACACTGTATTAGTCTAGCACCTTTTAGATGGTGCAATACATGATATGACCAGTGTATCCCAAGGTATGGAGTAACTTCTAGACCTCTCTCATACCTGGAAAGATGCTATACATCAATACTGGTGATGAGTAACAAATTTTTTTAGTTATCTCAAGAGGAAAACTATCTCCAAAACCAGATACTCTATGGCTGGCAGACTCTTGCAGGAGGAAAGGCGAGGTCTTCTGTGGCAGGGAGCTGAGACAAATTGGTGTTAGGTACTGAAGTTTGACTGATAAATGATGGCCTTGGTGATGTCCTTTAATACAACATGAACAATTTTGTGAGCTCACAATGCACTAAGTGTCAGTTGCCGACATCCTTAAAGTGGTAATAGATTTTCCATATTCTGAAGGAAAACATGACTACTAAATTCCTGAATTAGTTGCTGTCTCAAGTTTCTTTCCAGTCCTTATCATAGAACTGGTTCACTTTTACTTGAAAAAGAGGGGTTTTTTGTTGTTTTTGCTCTTTGTACAGTAAACTCTCATACTGACCTGACTGCAAAGCATCATAACTGCTTTAAATACAGTACTATAAATAACTTTTAAATAGCAAAATTGTGCAGGGCGGAGTCCATTTCAGGCTTTAAAGCAGATAGGTCAGCTCATTTAAAGCCCAGTGCATAGCTTCAGTACAACCAGAAAAAAAATTGGGGCATGACCTTTTTAATCAAAATGTTTTTTATGGACCCCCTCCCCCAAAAAAAACTTGCACAAAAAATCAAAATAATGAAATATATTCCACTCAGAATTTTGCAGCCAAACCTGAATTCTCAATAGATACATTTACTACATGTACTGCAGTATTCTTATCATTATCTGTTTTCCGTGCTGATTTGATATTCAAGGAACCAAATTTCTTTCCTTTAGAAGCTGTATGTGTAATTCTATTAGATAAGCTAGAAATGGATTTGAAATAGGATTTTCTCAATGCCCTCATTGCACTATGAACTGTAGAGTCACATATACAATGGACAGATGTTAACCAAGCTTAAGATGAATAGTAGAGTAAAACTCTACTGTGCTTAAGTGTGGGTATGCACAGAATATATAATATGTTCTGGACCTTTCACAGAAATTCACATACAGAATTTGTTAACTTTTTCCTTAGAATGTTCCTTGTGAAATTTTCTGAGAGTTTAAAACATGTAAAAAATCATTTATTATATATTCCAAATTTTATTTTAATGGCCTCAACATAGTCATTGTTATAACTTTCAAATTGAATATAAGCATTTATGTTTGTATGATCATGGTTAATGTTGTTGCTAGTAATTTAAAGTTATTCTCAATTATATCTAAACAAAATAATTTTATTTATTGAAACTTTGAAGTGTAGGTGTCAGTGTATGTGTGTATATACAGTATAATTACTCACTTCCCCTTGTTAGAAATTATTAGATCAAAGAAAATTCCCATTTCAAGTAAACTTCAAAAAATGTTTTAACATAAAATTACGTGACAATGATGTTATACACCAACACAAAAATTATTGTTAAAACTCTACAGTTGAAGATGAACTTCAAAATTTCAAAGCATTACATATTTTATCAGAATAACCATATATGATATACGTCATGATGATGATGAAGACAATAATGATCTTACAATTGAGAAAGCATTTGCAGAGAGATTAATAATTTGAAAAAGTTCACAAATATTGTTTTATAATGAAAAATCAAGAGCTAGTTTTCTAACTTCAAAATCATAATATATTAATACATTATCCTGGCAAAATAAAATGACTGAATATATAAATAATCCATCTTTATTGTCCCTACTATTGAGCCATGTTTTTATACTTATTTTTTGCACAGACTTAAGGTAAATTTATTGAAGGTCATTAATTTTGGATTAAGAAGAGATTGTCAAATCTCATAGGTCTGGAAATCTTGTCATATAAATTTATGACTAAAGGAATTGAATGAGCTTGGCTTAGAGAAACCCGGGGTAGACATGACAGCTGAGGATATTTGATAGACTGTCAGAGCAAAGAGATATTACACTTATCCTCAAGGATGCAAAACTTGAGCAAATGGGTAGAAATTACCTAGAAAGAGTCTGTGTTTCAAAATAAGAAACTGTTTCATAAGTAGAAGAATCTGACAGTGGGTTGTTATCCCCAAGAGGTATTCTAATAATAGAAGATTTTTCATGTTAAAACTGAATGACCCTCTGGCATAGACTTCATAAGAGGAAAAAATAAAAAAGTTTCCTGCAGTAAGTAGAAGAATGGATTTGGGGACTACTATGAGGTCACCCAACCAAATTATTAGAATTACAGAATGTTAGAGATGAAAGAAACCTTGGATAATACACTTTTACTATTTTCATTTGAAGATGAGAAACTAGAATCATAGAAGTTAACTTATCTGCTTAATATCATGAAACAGAATCTTTATTAGCAAAATCATAAATAAATCATTGAACTGAAGGAGAGGTTACAGAATTCTCAAGTCAATTTAATCAACAACCAGTGACGGCTAAGTTACTTTGAGAGTCTTCAGGAGAGTAAGACTTTTTATTGCGATGAGGTTTACCAGTGCTATGTGGTTTTTACTGATAAATTGATGCGACTAAGAAGGAATTGTCTCAATTTATACTGTCCCTTTGGCAAAGATTTATTTTATATTTTCTATGGTTCATTTAGTAGAATGTGTAACATTCACCAAATCTAACAGTAAAGAAAAGGTCTGCCAGCATGAGTTAGAATCTCATAAACACAAGAAACATAGCTGCAACCATGCAGAGGCCAACTCATCAGTTCTTGAAGATTCCTTGGTAGAAAAGACCCATGGGCTGAAGCTATAAAGAAGAAGTAAACATATTCAGTCATCCATCCTACCATTAATTAATTCACTTATCAAATATTTATTGAGCCCCTACTATGTGCCACACCAGGCATTTTTTATTCATATTTTTGCAAATTTATGTTAATTTAGTGCAATATAGGTCATTTCTTGATTTCTAGTATTTATTTTAAAGGCAAGACAAGAAGTAACTCATATACTTTCTTCTAAAACTCATGCTACTGAATTTCAGAGGAAAACTCCAATAGAACAGAAATCTGATCCACATTCTTAATACTTGCACAACAGTCAGATAAGCAGCTGCCACCAATGTCTCAGTATATTCTGGGTTTGGGGAATTTAATAGATTTATTTAGAGAAACATAAAAGAGTAGAATGCATAGGATTTCAAATGAAGAAAAAGTAATAAGTCAACATTTACTCTGCCTATCCTCTGTACCAAGTCTTATATTAGAAAATTCCACATACAATATTCCGTTTAATTCTCATTACTACAATAAAGAGTATCAGTAGACTTATTCTACAGATAAGAAAGCTGACCCTTAGGAAGATTATATGATTGGTAAATGCTGGAATTCAACCACATCTTCTAACTAGAAGTCCATTTTTTTCTTACTAAATAAAGCAATTACCGGAAAAATATGAAAGCAATAATAACAGTAAGAATAAAATGTATTTGCATGACCAGAACTGTTCATACCATGCATAATCTCATTAAAACCTTACAAATAGATCCAAAAAATTTACAGGAGAAATTTTATCCTTATCATACATATATGAAACTGAAGCTTAAGGAATTTAGAAATTACTCAAATACACATAGCTAAAAACAGTCAAGCCTGATTTCAAACCTAGGTCATCCTGACTTCGAAGCCAGTGACCATTAACTGTTATTCTGAACTTCATGCTTTTTTCAAGGATTCTGTCTTTTCTGGTTCTGGTTTTGGCAAAGACTGAAGGTTCCCTAGATCTATATCTGTTCAAAACTTTCTTCCTCAGCTATAAAACCCAATATTTTTCCTGAGCACCGGCCACCTGGAATAATATTACATATTGGAACTAAGTGTGCTCATTTACATATGCTTTTGTCAGAGATATGTACATGGAGTCGCTAGATGTCCTTTTCTGGACAATCTCAAAAGATAGTTTACATGAGACTTTTATCTGTTTTTCCTTCATATCTTCCTCCACATTGGCTCTGGAAAACAGATGTGATAGCTGAAACTCCATCAACCATTTTAAGCCCCAAGAACAAAAGCCACACTCTAGTGACAGTGGGGCAGAATGAAGAAAATGGCCTAAGACCTGGACAAATTTGTAGGACTGTGAAAGCACCCCTGTACTGCCTACTCCTGCCATCTTTTCAAACAAGAGAATAAAAATGTATGTTCACTGTTATTTTTTTCTTTTGGTCATATGAAATTGAACTTAATCTAAATCAGACAAGTGCAAAGTGCTAAATATTAGAATAGCCCTGAGTTTGCACCCATTTTAATTCAACACACATTTTTTGAAGAACCATTGGGTGAGCAGCACTGTGGGTGACACTAGAGGGAATGGAGAAAAGCATTAGCTCATTATAGAAAGGAACAATTCTTCAGAGGTAAAAATAAGCAATAATTAAGTAAAATACAGCAGTACAGAAGAAATGGCAATGATAATGAAGACCTACTTCATCAGCAAAATTAGTGGACAGAATGAAAAGCAATGATTTTAAAGGTCTTACTTTAAACAAATTGTGTGAGGGTTCACAAATAGTGATTAAAACATGGCTCTCTTAGGAAAGCCATCAACTGTGGTTAGCTCTTCTGATTAGGTAGAGAATTGCTTAGAAGGAATTAATTTCTATAGGTAGCACATGAAGAAAACTACTCAGGCAAATCTATCTTATTAATTTGGAACCAGTTCACATTGACTTTCTCTTAGTGAGATTTAGGGACAATATGTGGACAGAACATTCCCTGATTTCATTTACTTCTGGGAATTATATGCATTAGCGGGTGATGCTGCTGTGGAAAAACGGTAAAGCCGATGTGATGGAGGTGATGTCATCATTTAAAGTTTAGATACTTCTATCATTCTTGTTGACTGCCTGCCATTGAGATGTGTGCTCTGTATGTGTGTGCCAAATCTGTATTAGAAATGGGAAATAACAAGGGAATAGTTTGTGAAAGTACTTATTTTTAATATCTCACAACTCTACGAATATATAGCACAGAGGATATATTTATGCTTTCATGTTCATTCACTTAAGTTATGTTTATGGACTTTTGAAAAGGTGCCTTGTGACAGATTGTTATTGTTACCAAATATCCACACGTTCCTTAACTTCTCAGCATGCACTTGGGTTGAAATCATGAGACTGAGTTCTCAAAAATAAGGTTAGATGAGAATGATGTGAGACACTTCCATGAACACCCTAACATATCTCACATGAACATCCAGCTCTCTCTCCTTTTATTGTGGTCATAAAAACAACTCTGCTCCTGGATGAAGAGCCAACTGCTTTGCCACACAGACTGTGAAGAACAAGAAGTAAACCTTTGTTATGTTAATCCATTAAGATTGCGAGTTTTAATTATACAGTACCAAGTTGTTTGGTGCTGAGTACTGAAATTGGTCCTTGAAATAGGGTACTGCTTTAAAAGCTAAAGTATGTAGCATTGACTTACTGGTCAGGCCCTGGGCAGTGAGGTAACTGATACTGGCAGCAAGAAAATGGTCTTCTGTGGTAAACTGTAGACAAATATTTGGAAAACCTGTTTGAAATGAGGAAATGAGTCATGTGCTTTCTGAGGAAGTAGATTTAAAAGAAAAGATCAAAAACCAGAATGTTGTAATGCCTTTTGGCTACATTTGCCAAGGTATTGAAGAAAACACATAAGATCAGGAAATATTGTCTTGAATACAAGCAGAAATTTTTTTAAAAAATAGAAAGATTCTTGAAAATAGACATTTAGGGTCCTGGAGGAAACAGAATTCTTACACACTGCTAGGAAGGAGAATAATTTCATACAAATACCTTGGGAAACTGGCAATATTTTCTAACACTGAATATATGTATGTCTACTACTGAGCATTTCCTCTCCAAGGTATATATGAAAAAAATATGTATATATGTACACCAAAATACATGTACATAAATATTTATGGAAGTCCTCTTCAAAATATCCCAAAAGCAGAAACTACCCAAATGTTCAACATTAGAATGAATAAATACATTGTGAAATATTCATCAACTGGAATATTATACAGCAATGAACAAACGTATTCAAAAATATAACCAAATTGCACAAACATAATATTGAACCAAAGAAACCAGATTCAAGAGAATATATACAGTTGGATCTCATTAAAATAAAGTTCAAAATTCAGCAATACTAATTTTTAGTATTATAAATCAGCACGATGGTTACCCTTGGAGGTGGGGTTGAGATAAGGGCATGAGAAGGGCTTTTGGGGGGTTAATAATGTTTTATTTCTTAACGTAAGTGCTGGTTACACAACTGTGGTCAATTTGTGAAAGTATATGCAGCTGTACACTTACAATCTGAAGTTTTCTCCTTGTTTATAATAATTCAATTAAAGTAAAATGAAAATAGAAAGATAGAAAGATGGATAGATAAATGATAATTGAGAGATGTTCACAATTAGAAAATCTTACTGCTTCTAGAAATGATATTAAAACATATTTGAGTAAAAATTCCCCATAAAATTTTTTAGCTGGATAGAGTGCGTGAGGGCAAAGGTAAGATTACATATGTAGCCTTCACATTCAAAGTAGATAAACTTAAGAAAGCAGCTATTAAGCTCAGAGAGAGCTTTGGTGGCAATAAAGCAAAAGAAGCAGGAGGAGGAGGAGGACGTCGATGATGATTTAAGAAGCATGTCTCAGAAAGAATTTTGGTTGCAGTTGCTGATTTGTGGACTCTCATTAAAGACAATTAGATCAGAAGCCTACTAAGTTATTGAAGGAAATATATTGCAAAAACAAGCCATAAACCTCATAAGAATGAACGTATCTAGAGCCCAGATCTTGGTTTTTAAATACCATTCTCCACTGAAAGAACAAGAGTGCTTTGGAATAATTAGTGTTATCAATACTGGGGCAGGAAGAGTACAGTGTGAGCACGAAACATCATCTGCTGTAAATGCCCACCTCTACTCCAGATTTGGCCAAAATGCACAGTAGCAAAGGAAGAACTCAGAGATTAAAGCCAGGTACCACCGAGATAAAAGAAAACAAAACTTCCTCCAAGAGACTAAGAATAAGGCTCACCCTTGCATGTTCCCTATACTTCCATTTTCAAATGGGAGGGTTTGTGTGGTTAGCATGGCCTGCTCCATGAGTATATAAATATACATTTGTTGTGTGGATTGGAAGTAAAAGGAAAGCGACATCATGTTCCTCTTTTAGTTCATAAATCAATGGATTAAAAGGAGAAACACATTTTCACAAGATTACTATGCCAATGTAAAAGATTTTGAATCACCCAGAAAGTCTTGATATTAGGCTATAAACAGAGACTATATAGAAAGAAGAAAAAGTGATTTATATACATATAAACCAAGAGGAGGGACTGTAACAGAAACTGCTAGTTCAAATACTTGTGCTTCTTGATATTTTCTAGCCTCTTTCTACTTAGATAAAGACCATGGATGGACCTGTAGACCATTCTAAGTGAAGGATCACAAAAATGGAAAAACAAACACCACATGTACTCACCATTAAATTGGTACTAATCAATCAACACTTACATGCACATATGGAAATAACATTCATCGGAAATCAAGTAGGTGGAAGGGGGGAAGAGGGAATAGACAAATTCACACCTAATGGGCACAATGCACATTATCTGGGTGATGGGCACACTTACAACTTTGACTCAAATGGTACAAGAGCAATTTATGTAACCAAAACTTTTGTACCCCCATAATAATCAGAAATTAAAGAAAAGAAAAGGAAAAAAAAAGACAATGTAACTAAATTTCAGAAAAAGAGATGAGGGTAGAAGGGGTGTAACCTATGATCAGATGTGCCCGATAAAACACCCTACATGATCACCTACCTCTCTGTGTCCCTTTTGTGGTTACAAGAGACCACAGCTCTGGACAGCCTTACTACAAGACTGAAGCAGCCCCCATCTTTGAGTCACTGCTTGGAGGAGAGCCCTGTAGAGAGGCTCACAACCAGAATTGGAATGTAATTCAAATAAAAAATTAACTTTTGTGATATTAAAAGTCACTGAGAATGTGAAGTTTGTTGTGGCAGCTAATGTCAGTTACCACGAGAATATCCCCCTTGAGGTGATACAAGGATGAATCAGACAGACCTTGCCCCCAAAGATATTTTGCCTGTTGGGAAAGACAAGATACGTATTATGGTAGCTTAAGGGTGGCTGAAAGATTTTTGGTACTTCTACTATTGAAAGATGAGTCCAACTCCTCTCATGCTGAATCTAGGGTAGCCTTCTTGACTGGCCTGAACAACAGAATGTGGAAGAAGTGACTTTTGATGCCAAGTCATAAGGAAGCTTCTGGTTCTACTTGGGCTTTTTGGAAGGCTCTTCTTTGAAGCCCTAAGCACCTTTGTAGGAATTTCAACTTACCTGAAGACACCATGCTATGAGGAAGCTCAAGCTAGCCACATGAAGAGGCTATGTAGAGAGAGACAGAGTAGTTGCTTGGTTGGTCCCTGGAATTTTCAGCTCCTAGGCATTTTAGCCATCTCAACTGAGTCTTGAGCCATCATACATGCCATAATTGCTATGCCTTGACCAAACTCCTATTCACAAAATTATGAAACATAAAATTATTGATGTTTTAATACATTAAGCTTTGAGGTCGTGTTTTAACAATAATAGCTAACTGAAAAGCATTAAAATAGGAATATAAATATTATTTTAGTATAAATGTATGTATGTATTGCTATGTGTGTGCTTGTGTATGTGTGTTAGACACACAAGGTAGAAAGCAAAATGGACTATAGATAGAAAATAAGAAAGAGTCATAAAGTATAAATGTAGTGCCAGAGGAACACAAAGAAAGAAGAAATCACTTCCAGCATTAGAATTACTTGGGGAGGAAATATTCCCAGACTATAAGCACCCTGTGAACAAGGGCTGAGTTCATTTGATTCACCAGTGTAACTGTCATACCTACCACTATGCCTGTCACATGATAGATGCCTATGAATGTTCTTACATTAATAAAATAAATAAACCGATGTTGCATTTTAAAAGAATCTTAAAGGAAAGGCTGGATTTGCTCACATTATGAGTGATGGCAGTGGATGACAGTTGAACAGTCTAGGCCTGTGAATCAGCATGATCATCATACAACACAGAGAGAAGTATGCATGGAGACCACAAATGAGAGTAAGGAGCAATCTGACACAAATTAGAGTGTAAAAATAATGAGAGGTGGAGTATAGAAATCGTCAGCCATGGTTTGAAAGCAGACCCCAAAATTTGTACTTCATTTGGCAGGCATTGAAAAAACACACATTTTCTGATAAAATGTAGTATGATGATAAGAACTCTTTGTTAGGAGGAGGGATATATTAAAAGAATCTCAGACAGACTGGCTGATCATTTGCAAGCATCAGAAGTCCAGAAATAAGGTTTAAGCTGCAATGTGAGAAATTCCGGTTAAAAACAAGAAGAGTGATTAGCAATGAGAATCAATTACTGAGGGGATGTTCACAATCCTCTTCATTCAATAATGTTGAAATAGAAAATATCTGATAAAGTTTCCTGTCCTTTGCAAATATGTAACTCTAGAGTGTTGTGATAATTCCTAGGGACGTACTTGGCGACATTTTGACTCTTTTTATGCAAATACTTAAAATATCACTGAAATGTGCAGGCATTCCCTCAGTGCGTTGCATGTTAGTAAAACTGGCAGTACGGTGTATTGAGTATCACTTTCTTCTTCCAGGGAAATGTGGGCATTTCTGTAGCAACAATAATAAACTGAGAGCTTTATTTATGAGCCTGAGTATGCAGTAGATTGCAAGAGGAGAAAGCTGACTACTTGTACTGTCATCTCTGCTGTTCTGTGTGCTATATTAAGCCCCATCCGTAATGAGGAGTGGAGCAATAATTAACTCACTGGAGTGTCGCTTCTCTCTCTCTGCAGCATCGCTTCTGTGGGCAGACTAGCAAGGAAAGTCTGTTCTGAGGCTACAGGCAGCTTAATTTTTTTTTCTTCCAAGATCATTATTTGGAGCATCTAGGACTATAATTTAAGTCACTGAATATTTTTTTCTTAATCAGTGAAATATATTATCAAATAATTACAAGATCTAAAACTTGAAGATATCCAAACTGAACGAGCATAGTTCTCTGATTTTTAAAATGGCATCAGAGACAGGCAACCTAATTTTTATTAACAAAGATGCTGTCACTTAAGTATATCAATATGAGTGTGTGCTTTTTAAAAAGCTAGATTCTAGGAGGCATACACAAAATCTCTAATGACAATTTCAGGATAACCTTTAAAAATGGGAAAAAAAATGTGTAGCAAGGAAACACACAGCACAGTAATTGTTTATGTTAAAATGAATATAACAATTATCAGACCAAGTCATTGTCACATAGTAAAGGCCTGTAGAAAAATATGTAGAGTTAATCACTCTCAATTTTAAAAGTAAAACACATACACACACGCACGCGCACACACACACACAGAAACAACCACATTGTGAGGGAAAATAATACATGTCAGGGAAGAACACATAAATAATGGATCATTAGTAGGGAGTAGTTAGAAAAGATCACCTTTTGTTTCTTTTTTCTAAATCAATTACTTGGTTACTGTTCTCTTTTTATAGTCGTGCTTTGGAATCTGTGTGTTAGAAGCCTGTACTTGACAGTCTGTAGCACACAAATGACTTGGAGGGAATAAATTCCTGTGTGCATAATCTACTTTTACAGCCAAGGCTGTTTTCTACAGAGATACATAATATTCACACGGCCCCATCACAAACACCTGCACATATATTAAATATAATACATGAAAAATAAGAAACTAAATTATCTTCTCCTTTTACTTTTTCTTTCTTTTTTTTAAAAAAAACAACTCCAGGAGCTTGACCTGTTCTTTAATTTATCTCCTTTTCCAGCCCTCTTTTGCTTCTCTATTTTGTCATGTTTTTACTTTTTAGTAGAAGAAAAGAGAACAGTGCATAGCTATCCTAGAGGCACTTTTTATTGTTGTTGTTTTGAAAAATCTTTTTTCCTGTAGTGACAGCAGCGCTTATTAATCTTTTCCTCCTTTTGGTCTCAATGGTTCTCTTTCTCTTCTGCTCTTCCCATTGGAAACCTGTAGGTGGTAAAAATTATTTCTTTCTTCCAGGCGTCTGTGCTCTATTGGGAATTAGCAAAAGTGCTGGGTTTTATGCTGATCTCCCCTGTGCAAAGGGGAAAAAAGTACATCAGTGGAACCGAGTTTGCTCTGAAGAGCCAATATATGTTGAAGCATCTTTCAAATTCTAGGTCGGCAGTGAAGAGCAAAGAAAGGCTTCTTCATAAGGAAGTCTCATGTTCTGCCTAATTATGCTCAGTTTCAAAAGAGGAGCTGCTGTCACACCACTTGGTTAAAGTAGTTAGGTTTAATGAGTTTCATTCCCATGGTGTGTCTGGGTTTCTAAAGTTTTCCAAGCCTGTACCAATTGTCTAAACAGTTATCTTTTTTGAATAATGATCATTTGGTAAAAGCTGGGCACAGGGGAAAGTCCTACTTCACTTCTGAGGACTTCCCTACCCCTCTAATTCTGATTGTAAAATGTCTATCCCCAGGGTCAGTTTAATGGAGTCAGGCTGGGCTTATTTTTCCCTTGGTAAGTTTTGGAAGAGACAGTGACCCATATTTTACTGATGACTATAACAAGAGAAAATGTAGCGGATAGTATTTGTGAGGAGGGGCTGTAGAGAAGAAGAAAAAGAACATAATTTGTAAGAGGAGAAAATAGTTTCATCCCCAGTTCTGGCACTTACCAACTGTGAAATTCTGTTAAATTATTAATGGTTTGTCAAATTCAGTTTCCTTTGTATGTAAGATGAGAAAACTATCAATTCTTAGATTCTGTGACTTTTGTGCAGATTAAATGCTATAATATGTGTAAAAGACATTTTAATACTGGTATGCAGTAAACGCTCAGTATGCATTAGTTGTTATTATCTTTCCCATAATCATGACTATCATTTCTAGAATCTTGCAGAGTATTAGAACATTAAAAAAACTGTGATTGTTAGGTCACAGGTTGATATTTAATTGGTGATAAAATAGAGAACCTGCAGAGATAAATGACTAGACTAAGATCACACAGTTAATTGGTGGAAATTAGACCAAGGTGTCAGGTCTCTTGCTTTCTTCTCTGGTGATCTCCGTGGAGAATTTAAATAAAACATAATATCTCATGCACAATGTGAAGCTTAGGAAATATTTGCTATTAGATTGATTTATTGGCCGTTTCATCCGGACAAAATGACTATGCCACTAATCATTTTGTTACAATATTAAAGTACCTTATTTATTAAGAAGGTTAAAGGTGGTCCAAAGTCACAGAGCAGAGCAATCAAGTAGCCAATTCAGTCAAGTTTGACCATGAATTTTGAATTCTGTGTCTCAGCACACAAATCAGCATGGTAATAAATGGGGATTGACTTTTAAGTGATTGCTGTGAAAATAACCAGTTAAACTCAACCAAACAACTAGTGAGTTGCCAACTGGTAACCTACTGATTTCTAAATAGCCCACTGTCTAAATGACTTCATTAATTTTCTTCTCTTAATTTGTTATCTGTGTGTGCATATGTTTGTGTGTGAAAGTATGTATGTATGCAGAAGTGAAAATAACCTTTATCTGCTTGACGGGGTTGCATCTATATGAGATGTTTAATAATGTTTTCTAGAATAACAGAAATAATTTTACTTGACATATCTGGGGAATGACATTGCTGGTTGATGACCATTCATGTGTAATCTTAGTATATTTTCTCTATGACAATATCCTTGCAATCTCTCTTAAGAACTTATGGAACAAATATTTAGAAATAAACTTCAACTGCTGGTAGACTCTAAATTACTCTTTTCCAGTGACTGAATAAGTACATCAATAGACAGCCAAACAGACAAACTCTGGTTTTCCATTTTGTACTTGAATGTGTATTGAAAACAAGAAAATCTCTCATGTACTTTAAAACTTCCTTCCCATTATCAATATAAAAATAATAAATGTGGTACTCCCATCTGTATAACTCCACAGCTTATATGCTTTTTGCTATACCACACTTCTCTCATGTTATCGTGGAGAGTTGGGACAAAAAATAGACCCTGGAATTGGCTGGGTAAGTGAAAATATGGCCCTGGGACTTCAAGTTCCCACCAGCATGTGATACAGAAACAGTATGGTGGTGAGTTAACCGAAATACAGACAAGGTTCCCAGAGTAAGCTGCTGCCATTCTCATTACTCAGAACTAAACTAACTGAACACCCTTTCTGCACCTATAAACATATTTTCTGACTATCTCAGGACAAGATACAATTTTTAGTACAATTCAAAAATGTCACAAAAATGGAAAAGAACAAAAATCTCCAATTTAAGCCCATAGCTATATAAACTCGGGACCAGGGATCTAATTTATAAACATCAATCTCTCCTAGTCCACCACTGCTCCCCCCGCCCAATAAAAAGATATTCACTGGCTGAAAATATGTTTGAGAACACTGCTGATTTATATGAGAACATTGTACGTGCACGGAGCATGGCAACTTGCCCTTCCACAGAACTGTGCTAATTTCATTTTCATTGATGCAATAGAGGTAAAGTACTATATGCTCCTAGTAAATACCTTCAACTATTTTTTCTTTAAAAGATAACTCTACTTCCTATTAACTGGGTCTTTAATAGCATGGTGGTGACCACCACAGACTTTGGAGTGAGCTAACCTTGTTTGCAGATTCTTGCTTCATCACTCTGTGGCTGAAAGAACTTATTCACCCTCAACTCACTTGATTTCTTCAACTGTACAGTACAGAGAACAATGATTCCTCCGCAGTTTTGTTCATTTCAGTCACTTCATTCAACAACTTATTTTTGAATATGTGCTAGGGAAATAATGTCCACACACATGGGCAATCTCTGTCCACATAGAACTAGTCTAGTAGTTTAGCACAAGGATTAAATTAATGTATATACAATGCCTATTACAATACCTGCCCCATAGCAGGCTTTGATTAGTAGTAACTATAGTTACTTATTATACTGAGTGTCAATTCATGTAGCAGGCATGCTATTTGGCTCCACTTTGTCATCCTTTGAATCCTCAATTTGAGCCTCTATAAGTGTTTTTGTCCCTGTTTTACAGAACAGAACACCGAAGTTTAAAGAAATTACCTCACTAAAGTTATACAAAAAGAAATTTTAGAGTTAGGCTTCAAACACGGATCTGCCTAACACCATACAAGTATATAATGAAATTTGTTTGGCCTAAAAAGAAGTACCAGCCATGTGGGAAAACTTGGTAAACTCCATGTTTAGTCAAAGAAAACAGATTTGCTTCCCTTCAATAAATGCAGTCTGCTTGAAATTCTTTTCCTAAGTCTCTGAATACTTAAGTGGAGCTGTTTCATCTGTGATAGTTATTATGTCATTTTTGTCTATCATATGCATATGTCTGTTATACATATATAACATAATATATAGTGTTGACAATAAATGTTAGCTGTTGATTTTATTGAAACCCACGAATGACTCATTATAATATACCGGGTATCTGTATATTATTCATGATGTCACCAGTGTGTTATGTTGATATACATAATTTAAATTGCATTAAAATAAATGTGTAAGCTAAAAATCTTAAAAATATCTGTGTACAGTTTAAATATAACCATCTAATGAAATAATGTGATAAGCATCAAAAATGAAATGAATCCATTAAACATAGGCAAACTTAAACATGGGCAAGATTTTGAAGATCCTGATTAACAAGATGTAGAATCTTTCAGTGTCATTGCAGTGGCCAACTGTACATAGCCAATTGGCCAGATAAATATTATAAAAATATAAATTAAATCACATATATATTTTTAACATTTTAAATTATATAAAATTACATAGCACACTAGTGATTTCATGAATATTATTACTTAGACAAGGTTAATTATGACCTTGTTAATATTTCAATTAAAAATAAAGCATTTAAACAGACTCTGCTTCATCTTCCCTTCACCATATTATCTGTCTTTGTGCATCTGGTTCTATATTTGGCTTTACATTCAGTTACTAGAAGAAATGTCCTTTTTCTTCTCACAGCTGACCTTGCCTCTTGTGCTCTGGATCCCATTTAGTTATTTAAGACATCCAGATTCTGCAATTACATCTACCTTTTCATCATTCTCTCTCCCTACAGGATATTCTAAAAACTATGCACAGTTTTTTATTTCCAATCTTGAGAAAACAAAATTATCTTTAACTTGAGATTGCCAGATTTAGCAAATAAAAATAGAGCAATACACATGAGACATCCTTATACTAAAAAATAAAAAGTATTTATTGATTATTGAAAATTCAAATTTAACTTGGCATTCTATACTTCATCTGGTAAGCTTACTAACTCACATTCACAGTGAAACTTCTTTTAAAGTTAAAAATAAGATATCTTTAAAGTTAAGGTTCTTTTAAATTTAAAAAGAAAAATATCTTTAAAGTTAAAAGAAAAAGAATCTTTTATTGTTGTCTCCACTCCATCTCACATTTTCTCTGCGCACCTCACCAAACAGCCAAACAGATCTCATTCTCAAACATTCCAATGAAACTACTTTGCTCAAGACCACCCAAGATACAAATGTGGTTAAATCTAGTGGTCACTTTTCTGTTCTAATTTAATTGACCACATTCTCCTTCTTGAAACACTTTCTTGTCTAACCTTTTTGACAATTACTTTCCAGCTTTTCATTTATTTTACCTATTCTATTGACTGTGCTTTTCCATTTTCTTTGCAGGTACCTTTTCTGATGTCCAGTCTCTATTTTTAGAAAATATGAACATAGGACATTGTTTTGAGATCCTTACATTTTCAATGAATAAAGTCTCTTTAAGTGACTTTTTTTCAAACTTGTGACACTACATATCATCTAGATGCCAATGACTCCAAAAGCAGAATTTCAAGCCCTAACGTAGCTTGGAACTCCAGACTCCAACACATTCATCTGTTTATGTGACATATCCATGTATGTGTTCATTAGGCAATTCAAAACGAACACCAACAAAAAGAACTCTTGATTCACCTCCCCCACCCCAAAATGTTTCTTCTCTAGTCTTTTTCATTTGAGTAAGAGGCACAAAAGCCCACCAAGTCACTCAGATAAAATACTTAGAAAAATCCTAGATTCCCTCTTTTCCTTATCTCATGTTAAATTTATCAGAAAAACCCTAAGGTCTTGAGATCAAACCCCTATCCTAAATTGGTCCACTTCACTCCATCTTCACTTCTAAAACCCTAATCCAAGCAATATTGTATCCCACCGCAATTCCATCCTAATGGCTCTCCCTATTATAGTGTAATGGGTAAGAGCACAGGCTAAATTAAATGTAATAAAATTGAAGTCCTTTTTGTATTTGACAGTTATGCTAAAAATCATAAAATGTGGAGGTTTCACAAAGCACCTTTTATAAGTTCAATGTACAATTGTATTCAAGGTTAAGATGTTTGTGTTATTATTTGGAAAAGTATCTAATCATTTACGTGTATTAATCACCTTTTAATTTTAAGTTACGAGTCAATACAGAGAATATAAAATGGCATCATTTCTCAATTCTTGGTGTTTTAAATTAATTTTGTTTAAATTAAATAAATTTATACATTTTGGTTTAAATTAAATAAATAAATATAAGCGATAACTCAGTAAATATGAATATAAATATAGGGAAGTAGAAAAAATATTTGTGGGCTATTGGGCTAAAATGGCAGACTAGAAGCAAGCGCATGTCACTCTCAAGGAGAAGATCGAAAGTTGCAAGTAGATGCCTATCTACAGATAAACCTTTTCGGAGATAGCATTGTAAATCACCAGAGAAGCAACAGGAGACACACAGAGTGAAGGAGAGGAAGATGGGGTGATCCACTCGGCAAGATTGGAAGGTACCTGCAGGAGGCGTCCACATGTGGGAAAAGATAGGAGGTGAGAACCCAGGCCCTCTCCACTCCCCCCACAGACATTGTGACCCGAGCTGTGAAGGGGCCCCCACTACCAATGCAGACCTCAGGACTGATCAGGGAGCTGCTTGGAAACTGCAGTGATCCTGCACCAGAGAACAGGCACAGCAAAGACCCAGTGGCTTCCATTCCCAGGTTGCTGCAACTGACACCATTCTGAGCTCTTGTTTCCAGAGCGCCAGGTCTACACAGGGCTTGGCTTTGCTGCAGCCACCTCCGCAATTCTCCTTTTGGATTAGGGAGGGAGCAGGGATAGCAAATGCTCTTGTGCACCCCATCACTGGTAGCCAAGTGTCATGAGAGATTTGAACAGAACAGGTGCTGCTGATGCCACCTGAGAAAGCCTGCAATGACTGCCTCAGGGAGACCTGCCACAGGGAAAGAGCCCCAGCTGCCTGGTGGCCCAGACCCATCCCCAGGGCTCCTGCACCACGAACCGGCCCCACAGCCCCACCCACATGGCACCCCTCTGCCATCTTGTGGGACCCACCCTTGCAGTCTGACACTCCACCATGGACCCACTAGCCACATGCCACCACTGCACCTATACTCAGGTGGAGCAAATGCCCACATCCCTGACTCCTATGACCACCACCTAGATAGCCTGGGCAGTGTAATCTCCCACAATGCCAGCCTCCATGGAGAGTGACTCACCCAGCCCCCTGCCAAGCTTCCAACAGCAACCTGGGGAACAACTCATCACTCCACATGAAGATCATCCAGCACTAGCTTCAACTGTGACAATAACAGGGAAACAGGACAAAACAGAATACTTGCAATATAGATTCTCAGTGCATCTTCCTTTCTCCTGCTGGGTAAATTTTCCAGAGTAGGAAACAAAAGCACCATCTGGGACCTCTCCTTCTTCTCACTAAGTTGGAGATTCCCACAAAAGCAGAACAGATACACCACAAACCTATCTACACTGAGATGAGAGGCAAAGTTTTAGATAAGAAGAAACCAACAAAAGAATTCTGGCAACATGAAAAAAAGCTAGTTTGACACACCTAAAGAATCACAATAGATCCACAGCAATGAAACTCAACCAAAAGGAAACTGTTGATATGTTAGTAATGGAATTCAGAATATGAATGGCAAATAAGATGAATAAGATTGAAGAGAAAGTTGAAAACCAACACAAAGAAGCCAAGAAATATTATAGGACATGAGTGGAAAAAAAAAACAAAACAAGAAAGTCACTGAAAAGATAGACAACATAAGCAAAGAGTCATTTAGGGAATTTCAAAATACAGCAGAAAGCTTCAACAACAGGCTAGACCAAGCAGAAGAAAAAATCTCAGACCTCGAAGACAAGACTTTTGAACTAACCTAGTCAGTCAAAGATGCACAAAAGAAGAATAAAGAAGAATGTACAATCACACAGAGAAATATGGGACTATGTGAAATGAGCCAATATGTGAATTATAGGTATCCCAGAGGGAAAAGAAGAAAAAGCAAAAAGCATGGAAAAAAATATTCAAGGGAACTATTGAGGAAAACTTTGGTATCTTTAGAGATTCAGATATCCAGATACAAGATGGTCATTGAAGATTGGGAAGATTCATAGCAAGTAGGACATTTTCAAGACACATAGTCATCAACTTGGCCAAAGTCAAAATGAAGGAGAAAAATCTACAAACTGTAAGATGAAAGCAGCAACTATCATATTAATACAAAGGAAAACCTACAGCTAGCAGGAGACTTCTCAGCAGAGATGCTAAAAGCCAGAAGGGATTGGGGCCCCATTATTAGTCTTCTTAAATAGAACACCTGTTAGCCAAGAATTTGGTATACTGCAAAACTAAGTTTCATAAATGACGGGAGAAATAAAGACTTTTCCATAGAAGCAAACACTAAGGGAATTTGTCACTACCAGGCATGCCCTACAGAAAATAATCCAAAGTGCACTATACATGGAACAGCACAATAGATATCCACCACTGTAAAAACATCCAAAAGCTATTGCTTACAGCTCTTATAAAACAGTAGCTCAAGAGGGAAAACAAAACAAAAAGGTATCATCCAACATAATGAATAATAGAACAGTATCCCACATATCAATCCTAAGACTGAATGTAAATGGTCTAAATGACCTACTGAAAAGACATAGACTGGCTGAATGGATGAAAAAACACAAGTTATGTATATGCTGTCTCCAAGAAACCCATCTAACTCACAGAGACTCTCACAGACTCAAGGTAAAGGGATGGAAAAAAATATTCCACATAAATGGAAACCAAAAGTGATCAGGTATAGCCATTCTCATATCAGATAAAATTAACTTTAAATCAACAATGGTGGAAAAAAAAAAAGACCAAGATGGTAATTATATAATTATATATAATGGTAAAGATAGCAATTCAACAAGAAGACATAACAACCCTACGTATATATGCACCTAACACAGGAGCTCCCAGATTCATTAAAAAATTCTAGTAGATCTAAACAAGGCAATAAATAATAACATACCAATTGCTGGGTACTTCAACACCCCACTGACAAAACTGGACAAATCATTGAAGCAGAAAATCATTAAGAAATATTGGACTTAAGTGAGTCTCTAGAACAAATGGACATAACAGACATTTACAGAACATTCAATCTAACTACTGATGTACATTCTTCTCATAAGCACATGGGACATTTCCCATGATTGATTATATCTTAGGCCACAAAACAAGTCTCAGAAAAAAAAAATTGAATGCATACCATGTATTATCTCATACCACAGTGGAATAAAACTAGAAATCAATTCCAAGAGAAACTCTCAAATCTACACAAAGTCATGGAAATTAAACAACTTTCTGCTGAATGATCCTTGGGTCAATGGTGAAATTAAGATGGAAATCAAAGAGTCCTCAAACTAAATGAAAAAGGGGACACAAGCATTCAAAATCTATGGGAAACAGCAAAAGCAGAGCTAAGGGGAAAATTCATAGCCTTAAATGCCTACATCAAAAATACAAAAAGATCCCAAATTAGCAACCTAATGTTACATCTCAAGGAACTAGAAAAAGAAGAACACACCAAACCCAAAGCCATCAGAAGAAAATAAATAAAGGTCAGAGCAGAACTAAACAAAATGGAATCCAAAAACACTATATGAAGGATCATTAAACAAAAAGTTGGTTCTTTGAAAAGATAAACAAAACTGACAGACCACTAGCCAGATTAAACAGAAATAGAATAGTGAGGATTCAAATAAACTCAATCAGAAATGAAAAAGGAGAAAATACAACTGATACCACAGAAATACAAAATATCATCTGTGGATACTACAAAAACCTCTATACACACAAAATAGAAAACCTAGAGGAAATGGATAAATTCCTGGGAAAACACAACCTTCTAAGCCTAAATCAGGAAGAAATAGAAATCCTGAACAGACCAATAATGAGAAGCAAAATTGAAACAGTAATAAAAATGCCCAACAAAAAAAAGCCCTGGACCAGATGAATTCACACCTGAATTCTACCAGACCTACAAAGAAGAACTGGTACCTACCCTACAGAAATTATTCCATAACGTGGAGAAGAAAGGACATAACAACAACAACAACAACAACAAAACCCTACAAATCAATATCTCTTATGAACATAGATATAAAAATTATCAACAAAATACTAGAAAACCAAGGTCAACAGCACATCAAAAAGATAATTCACCATAATGAAGTGGGTTTTATCCCAGCGATACAAAATGGTTCAACATACATAAATCAATAAATGTGATTCACCACATAAACAGAAGCAAAAACAAGGACTACATGATCATCTCAATATACGCAGAAGAAGCATTTGATAAAGTCCAGTACACTTTCATGATAAAAACACCTCTTGTATTATCCTGGATGGAGCTGGAGCCCATCCTCCTAAGTGAAGAACCACAAGAATGGAAGAACAAGCACCACATATACTCACCATCAAATTGGTACTAATTGATCAACACTTATGTGCACATATGAAAGTAACATTCATTGGGTGTCGGGCAGGTGGGAAGGGGGAGGAGGAGATGGGTATATTCACACCCAATGAATGCAGTGCACACTGTCTAAGGGAGGGCATGCTTGTAGCTCTGACTCAGGTGGTGCAAAGGCAATATATGTAACCTAAATGTTTGTACCCCTGTAATATTTTGAAATAAAAATAAATAAATAAATAAATAAATAAAAAGGAAAAAGAAAAAAATCCTCATTAAACTAAGTGTAGAAGGAACACACCTCAAAAATTATAAAAGCTATGTATGACAAACCCACAGCCAACATCATAATTAGTGAGGAAAATTTAAATCATTCCTGCTGAGAACTGGAACAAGACAAGAGTGCCCAGTATCACCACTTCTATTCAACAGACTACTGGAAGTTCTAGCCACAGTAATCAACAAGAGCTGTAAAGAAAATAAATGCCTAGGAATATACTTAACCAAGGAAGTGAAAGATCTCTACAAGAACTACAAAACACTGCTGAAAGAAAACAGATGATACAAAAAAACTGGAAAAACAACCCATACTCATGGATCAATACAATCACCATCATTAAAATGTCCATACTACCCAAAGTGATTTACAGCTGCAAAGCAATCCCCATCAAAATACCAGCATCACATTTCATAAATCTAGAAAAAATAATCCTAAGCTTCATCCAGAACCAAAAAAAGCCCAAATACCTAAAGCAATCTTACACAAAAAAAAAAAAAAAAAAAAAAAATTTGGAGACATCACATTACCTGATTTAAAATTATACTAAAAGACTATAGTAACCAAAAGAGGGTGGTACTGGTATAAAAGTAAAAACATAGCCCAATGAAACAGAATAGAGAACCCAAAAATAAAACCATATAGCTACAACCAACTGATCTTAAACAAAGAGACCACAACATACACTGGGGAAAGGAAACCCCATTCAATAAATGGTGCTGGAAAAATTGGGTAGCCACCTGCAGAAGAATAAAACAGGACTGCTATCCCCCACCATTACAAAATTTAATTCAAGAAGGATAAAAGACTTAAATGTAAGGCATGAAACCATAAAAATCCTAGAAGAAGATACAGAAAAACTCTTCTAGACTTAGGCCTAGGCAAAGAATTTATAGATAAGACCCCAATGGCAAATACAGCAACAACAAAAATAAATAACTGGAACTTGATTAAGTTAAAAAGCTTCTGCACAGCCAAGGAAATAATCAGTAGAGTAGACAACCTACAGAATGGGAGAAAATATTCACAAACTATGTATCTGACAAAGGGCTAATATCCAGAATCTAAAAAGAATTCAAATAAATCTACAAGAAAAAACAAACAACCCCATTAAAAAGTCAGCAAAAGACATGAACAGAATTTTTTCAAAAGAAGATAGGGTCTTCTGGAAAAATGGCGGTCTGATAGAATCCTCCCACTGCACTGCTCCCAGGGAAGGAGTGAAAAAGTCATCAGCTACCTGCAAGCACGGACCGCTCACTCCAAAAACAGCATTGTGAATTACAGAGAAGCAACGCGGAACACTCAGCCCAAGAAAACAGGTACAAAATTCTCAAAAAGATCAGAAAGCGCACGGAGTACAATAGAGCCCAGAGCTTGGGATAGACACACTCACCAGGTCGGTACAGCGCAACCTGACCCCCAAGCAGTTGCGTGCCTCCCAAACCACTCAGTCAGGGACAAGCCCAGAGTTGGGGCAAAGCTGTTGCTAAAGACAGCAGACTCTGTGGAGAGGAAGCAATTGTGAGAGCCAAACAGATCTCTCAGCTGCAATATACAGAGACCACTCAGGGTGGGGTAGGGACCGGGCGGAAATACACCTTCCCGGGACAGTGCATGGGAACCCGCAGGCCGGCACTGTGCCACTAGAAGTCAGCGGGACTAGGCACAGGAGTTTAACAGAGAGTGGGACACGCCCTTAGGGGCTGCTGGCAATTGCCTCCGCTCGGGCTACAGGCCTGTGGAGAAAAGCCGCGCTCCCAGGTGCAATCGGAGCCCTGCTGTGCACCAGACTGGTGGCGGCCGCCATCTTTAAAGCTGCCCACCCAGAACTGTGAGCCGGGTCTCTACCTCCGCCCTGCTCTGGCCCGGCCCGGGGGCTCTTCTGCTGGGGCGACACAGGCTTTGCCCTTGGTGGCCAGGGACAGCTGCATCCCTGGGTTCCAGGGGGGACGAGATCCCTGAACTGTAGTGGCAGGACTTTTGTGTATTGAAAACACTTTGCAGTTCATCCATCTGGTCCTGCTACCCCGGCTCTGGCCTCCGACAAGTCCACTACGTGCTGGTCCTAGTGCCCACCCTTCAGGTCCCAGGCTTCCTGTACCCCAGAGATAGGTCATTTTGAAGGTTGCTGGCTATAGTGACACACTTGGTATAACTGCCGGTTCTCATGGCAACCAAATACCTCAAGAGCCATAGGCTGAACTAGAGCAGCTCCCCATAACCCTGCCAACATCATTAGGGAATTTCGCGCCAGCCAAGAGCGCTTCCAGTGGCCACTATTCCCCCCTCCCCGTGGGAACATCCCCCTGGCGGAGACTGCTGGGGATAGAGACGCCCACCCGCCTCGCCTTGGGGTCTAGTGATGGAAAAGGGATGCACAGTTGGAGATCCCCCATCACGCAGTATCACGCAGAGATGCACATCAGAAGGACAGACACACGCGGCTATATAAGCAACCTCTGAGCTGTGTAGAATTTTCCCAATTCAGCTCTCCACTGCAGTCAAAAGAAATTGTGATTCTACCTGCACCTCAGGAAAAGCAGGGTCAAAGTAAACCCTAGGAGCTACAAGGCCCTTCCAAAATGGCGGGGCTTTCCCATAACCCAACTGGGGGATCAGAGTCTGCCACGGATATAACAGAATACCTAGCTATTAGGGAGCTGTGGATTCATAGCCTCAAGTACAATTCACTAGCTTAGAGCTCAAGCTGGGAGGACAAGGTCACTACACTCCACCGGGAAGAGGGGAAGACAACAGGTCACAGATAACCCAAGATCCACCAAACTTGCTAAAATACATCTAAGGCAATTCAGGCCACTACTTCTCTCCCTGGCTCTGCCAAAAAACAAAACTCGAGGGCTTGGAGACAGGGCCATAAACTAGCCCTAACACCACCAGCTCTTGACCAAGAGGCCCGATGAGAAGAAACCAGTGAAAGAAATCAGGGAACATGAAAAATCAGAGTGAAAAGTCACCCCCAAAAGAAATCATCTGTTCCTCAGCAATGGATACCAACTGAAATGAAATGGGTAGAATGACAGAAAAGGAATTTCGTTTATGGATTATAAGAAAGCTCAATGAAATTCAAGAGATAATTGAATGCCAGCACAAAGAAACCACAAGAAAAATGCAAGAAATGAATTAAAAATTCTCCAAAGAAATAGAAATATTACAGAAAAATCAAATAGAAATCCTAGAAATGAAAGAAGCATTCAAGGATCTACAAAATACAGTGGAAAGCCTTAAGAATAGGCTGGACCATGCAGAGGAAAGAATTTCAGAGCTAGAAGACAACTCCTATGCGCTAAATAAATCAGTTGAAGAGAAAGAACACAAAAACAAGAGGCATGAACAAAGCATACAAGAAATATGGGATTAAGTAAAGAGGCCAAAAATAAGGGTCATAGGCATCCCTGAGGGAGAGGAAGAAAATTCGTGTGGGCTGGAAAATCTATTTGAAGGAATAATGGAGGAAAATTTCCATGGCTTAGCCAGAAATCTTGATATCCAAGTACAAGAAGCACACAGGACTCCTGGGAGACTCAACGTGAAAAGGCATTCACCATACCACATAATTATTAGACTGACCAAAGTAAACACAAAAGAGGCACTCCTCAGAGTTGTATGGCGAAAAGAGCAGGTAACCTATAAAGGGAAACCGATCAGATTAACTGCAGATTTCTCAACTGAAACCTTACAAGCCAGAAGGGAATGGGGAGCCATTACCAGTCTCCTAAAACAAAACAAAGGCCAACCCAGAATTCTGTATCCTGCCAAACTAAGCTTCTTATATAAGGGAGAAATAAAGACTTTTCCAGACAAGCAATCACTGATAGAATTTGCGAAATCCAGACCGACCTTGCAAGAAGTGCTTAGAACTGCACTGTACACTAACCAGCACAACAGACACCCACCAATGTAAAACTACGCAAAAGCTAAAACTCCAGAACCCAGATTCCACAATGATGCAAGAGGTAAAACAAAAGACACCACCCAATAGAGCAATCAGAAATTTACCCCAAATATCAATTCTCTCAATAAATGTAAATGGCTTGAATTGCCCATTGAAGAGACATAGGCTGGATGAATGGATTAAAAAATACAAGCCAAGTATCTGTTGTCTCCAGGAAACACACCTTACATACAAAGACGCATTCAGACTCAAGGTGAAAGGATGGAATACAATTTTCCAGGCTAATGGAAACCAAAAGAAATCCGGAGTAGCCACCCTTATTTCAGATGACATAAACTTTAAAGCAACAAAAGTAAAGAAGGACAAAAATGGACACTATATAGTGGTGAAGGAAAAATCTCACAAGAGGATTTAACAATCCTAAACATTTATGCACCCAACACAGGTGTACCCAGGTACATAAAGCAAATACTGCTTGATTAAAACAACATAATAAATAGCAATGCCATAATAGCAGGGGACTTCAACACCCCACTGACGGAACTGGACAGATCCTCCAAATAAAAAACAAATAGAGAAATAAAAGACCTAAACAGGACTCTAGAACATTTGGGCCTAACAGATATCTACAGAACACTCCACCCAAATAACACTGAATATACATTCTTCTCATCAGCTCATGGAACTTTCTCTAAAATTGACCACATCCTAGGCCACAAAACAGATCTAAACAAATTCAAAAAAATAGAAATCATACCATGTATCTTTTCAGACCACAGCGGAATAAAATTAGAAATCAATTCCAACAGAAACTCACATCTTCATCCGAAAACATGGAAATTAAACAATATCTTGCTGAATGAGTATTGGGTCAAGGAGGAGATTCAAATGGAAATCAAAAGATTCTTCGAACTAAACGATAATGGGGACACAAGTTATCAAAATCTGTGGGATACAGCAAAAGCAGTCCTGAGAGGAAAACTTATCACCTTAAATGCCCTCATCCAAAAGACAGAAAAGTCACAAATCAGTAAACTAATGAATCATCTTAAAGAAATGGAAAAGGAAGAGCAAAGCAATCCTAAAGCCAGCAGAAGAAAAGGAATAAGCAAGATCAGAGCAGAATTAAATGAAATTGAGAACAAAAGAACAATACAGAAGATTAATGAAATGAAAAGTTGGTTCTTTGAGAAAGTAAACAAAATAGACAGGCCACTTGCCAGTTTGACCAGAAGCAGAAAGGAGAGGACTCTAATAAGCTCAATTAGAAATGAAAAAGGAGAGGTCACAACTGATATCATGGAAATACAAAACATTATCTTCGAATACTACAAAAATCTCTATGTCCAAAAACACGAAAACATGGAGGAAATGGACAAATTCTTAGAAACATACTACCTACCTAGGCTCAACCAGGAAGAAACTGAATTTCTAAACAAACCAATATCAAGCACTGAAATTGAAGCAGTAATAAAAAATCTTCCCAAAAAAAAAGTCCTGGACCAGATGGGTTCACACCTGAATTCTACCAAGCCTACAAAGAAGAACTGGTGCCTATACTGCAGAAATTATTTGAAAATATCCAGAAGGATGGAATCCTCCCAAACTCATTCTACAAAGCCAATATCACCTTGATACCAAAGCCAAGAAAGGACACAACAAGAAAAGAAAATTACAGACCAATATCCCTTATGAATATAGATGAAAAAATTCTCAATAAAATCCTTGCAAACCGAATTCCAATGTACATCAAAAAAATAATTCATCACGATCAGGTGGGCTTCATTCCAGAGATGCAGGGATGGTTCAACACACGCAAATCTATAAATGTAATTCACCATATAAATAAAAGCAAGAACAAAGATTATATGATCCTTTCAATAGATGCAGAAAAGGCTTTTGACAAAATCCAGCATCCTTTTATGATAAGAACTCCTAACAATATAGGCATAGATGGCTCATACCTCGAAACTATTAAAGCCATATATGATAAACCCACAGCCAATATCATACTGAATGGGGAAAAATTGAAAGCATTCCCCCCTAAAACTGGAACCAGACAAGGGTGCCCACTATCTCCACTTCTATTCAACATAGTGCTGGAAGTCCTGGCCAGAGCAATCAGACAAGACAGAGGAATCAGGGGCGTCCAGATAGGGGCAGAAGAGGTCAAACTTTCACTATTGCAGACGATATGATATTATACATAGAAAACCCCAAAGATTCAACCAAGAGTTTATTGGAATTGACAAATGAATTCAGCAGAGTCTCAGTATACAAAATTAATACACACAAATCCATAGCCTTCATATATGCTAATAACAATCAAGCTGAGAAAAAATTAAAGATGCAATACCTTTCACAATAGCAGCAAAGAAGATTAAATATTTAGAAACATATCTAACTAAGGAGGTCAAAGACCTATATAGAGAGAATTATGAAACACTGAGAAAAGAAATTGCAGAGGATGTAAACAGATGGAAAAGCCTACCATGCTTTTGGATAGGCAGAATCAACATTATAAAAATGGCTTTGCTACCTAAAGTGATTTACAGAATCAATGCAGTCCCTATCAAAATACCAACATAATTTTTTGCTGATTTAGAAAAAATAATTCTACACTTCATGTGGAACCAGAGAAGACCCTGTCTAGCCAAAGCAATCTTAAGCAAAAAGAACAAATTGGGAGGCATCTATCTGCCAGACTTCAAACTACACTGCAAGGCTATAGTAACAAAAACAGCATGGTATTGGCACAAGAACAGAGATGTAGACCAATGGAACAGGACTGAGAACCCAAATACAAAACCAACCTTATACAGTCACCGCATTTTGACAAATTCCAGAAAAACATACACTCGGGAAAAGATTCCCTATTCAATAAATGGTGCTGGGAAAACTAGATGGCCATATGTAGAAGACTGAAACTGGACCCACACCTCTCACCTCTCACAAAAATCAACTCACAATGGATAACAGATTTAAACCTAAGACGTGAAACCATAAGAATTCTTGAAGAAAACGTTGGAAAAACTCTTATGGACATTGGCCTAGGCAAAGAATATATGAAGAAGACCCCCAAAGCAATCACAGCAGCAACAACAATAAATACATGGGACCTGATCAAATTAAAAAGCTTCTACACAGCCAAGGAAACTATCACTAGAGTGAACAGACAACCTACAGAATGGGAAAATTTTTGCATGCTACACATCTTATAAAGGACTGATAACCAGAATCTATACAGAACTTAGGAAAATCAACAAGAATAAATCAAACAACCCTATTAAAAAATGGGCAAAGGACACAAACAGAAACTTTTCAAAAGAAGACAGAATAATGGCCAGCAAACATATAAAAATTTGCTCAACTTCTCTAATCATCAGGGAAATGCAAATCAAAACCACAATGAGATATCACTTAACTCCAGGGAGATTGGCTCATATCAAAAAATCCCCAAACAACAAATGTTGGCAGGGATGCGGACAGATAGGAACACTCATACACTGCTGGTGGGACTGAAAATTAGAACAACCTCTATGGAAAGTAATATGGAGATACCTCAAAGAATTAAAAGTAGAATTACCATTTGACCCAGCAATCCCACTACTGGGTGTTTACCCAAAGGAAAAAAAGACATTCTATAATAAAGACATCTGTTCGCGAATGTTTATAGCAGCACAATTCACAATTGCACACCTGGGTTGTGGAAACAACCCAGGTGTCCATCAGTACACGAGTGGATTAATAAAATGTGGTACATTAATCAGCATTAAAATGGAGTATTAATGGAGCATTAATGGAGTAATTAATTAATGGAATATTAATCAGCAATAAAAAACAACAGTGAATTAACACATCTGGTATTATCCTGGTTGGAGCTAGAGCCCATTCTTTGGAGTGAAGTGTCACAGGAATGGAAAAACAAGCACCACTGGTACTCACCATCAAATTGGTACTAACTGATCAACACTTACATCACACAGGGCAATAATATTCATCAGGGTCAGGCAGGCAGGAGGTGGGTGGAGGGGATGGGAAAACTCTCACTGAATGGATGTGGGGAGCACAGTTTGGGGGATGACCACGATTGTAGCTCAGACACGGGCAGTGCGTGGGCAATATATATAGCCAAAGTGTTGTAACCCCATAATATTCTGAAATAAACAACAAAAAAGAGATAGACAAATGACCAAAATACCTATGAAAAAATGCTCAACATCAGTAATCATCAGGAAAATGAAAATTAAAACCACAGTGAGATATCACCTTACCCCTCTCAGGATGTCCATTAATAAAAAGTCAAAAAACTATAGATTGTTTTGCAGATTCAGAGAAAGGAAGGCTTATACACTGTTGGTGGGACTGCAAACTATTTAATTGTGCAACCTCTATAAAAAACAGTAGTAGATTCCACAAAGTAATAAATGTTGACTTACTGTTCAAGCCAACAATCCCACTACTGGGCATCTACCTATCCAAAGGAAGTCATTTTATCAAAAAGACATCTGCACTTGAATATTTATCACAGCACAATTCACAATTGCAAAGATATGTAATCAACCTACGAGCCCTTCAATTAATGAGTGCATTAAAAAAATGTGATACACACACACATACACCCCCCAGGGAGTACTACTTAGCCATGAAAAGGAATGAAATAATGTTTTTTGTAGCAATTTGGAATGAACTGGAGACCATTATCCTGTGCAAAGTATCTCAGGAATGGAATGGAAAACACCACATGTTCTCATGAATAATTGGGAGCTAAATGATGGGTACTCACTGGCACAAAGAGATGTAAAGGATGTTGAAAACTGAGAATAGGGTAGGGTGGGAAGGCGTGAGGGATCAAAAGTTAACTATCAGCTACAATGAACACTATTCTGGTGACAAGCACACTAAAGGCCCTGACTTAAGCATAATACAAGCTATCCACGTAAGAAAAATAATTGTACCCCCTTAATATTTAAAAATTAAAAAATAATATTTATGGAGTTGAGAACTCCCATAAGCACTTAAAGGTGGGAATATTACTTGAAATGAGAGAGAGGAGACAGTTGAACCAAACCATAGTACAGATTCAGACAGGGTTCTGGAAGGGAAATCACTCATTTTCTATTTATATTCCAATTATAAGAAGCTCCAATATACGTTGGCCAAAGGACACAAAGTTTCAGTTAGGTGGAGAAATAAGTTCAAGAGATATATTTTACATCATGGTGACTATAGTTAACAATGTATTATACTCTTGAAAATTGCTAAGAGAGTAAATTTTAAGTATTCTCACCACAAAAAATGATAAGCATGTGAGGTAATTAATTGTTAATTAGCTTGATTTAGCTGTTTAATAACATGCATATTTCAAAATAGAAAATTGTACATGATAAATATATACAATTTTTGTTTCTTAAATAAAAATAACTAATAAACAGGCGTTGCCTACAAGTTCAAAATAAACATAATGCTTAAAAAAAAAACTTTGGACTTAATGGATAAAAAGCACAGTTAATTAAGGGGAACTAAATTCACAACAATTACAAAGTAGCACTTGTTGAATACTTATAATGTGGTAGGCACCATGTTAAGTTGGATTACCTTGCTGAATCTTAACAATATTTTGAGATAGGAAGTAATATTATGCCTCTTACAGGTGAGGAAAGTGAAATTCCAAAGCACTAAGCAACTTGCTGACACTTTATAAAGCCTGCTTGGCAATAGCTTAAGTATAGATATATTACAGCAAACTGAAAACAACATGCAAAAAGTTTCTCAAGTCAACTCTAGTAAGGTTTTATCCAATGTTCCCAAAGTGTGTCTCCTTGAGATTTTTTCTATTATTATTTCAAAATATTATGGGGATACAAATGTTTTTGGTTACATGGAACACTTTTGTTATGCTTGAGTTAGGGTTACAAGTGTGCCCATTATCCAGATAGTGTTCATTGTACCTGTTAGTTAGGTTTTTACCCATCCCTTCCTCCTCTCCCCTCCACTTGATTTCTACTGAGTATTACTTCCCTCTGTGCACATGTGTGCTCATCAGTTAGTTCCAATTTAATAGCCAGTATGTGTGGTGTTTGTTTTTCCATTCTTTAGATACTTAGGATAATGGTCCCCAGTTTCATCCAAATTGTTGCAAAAGGCCTTAATTCACACTTCTTCATGACTGAGTCGTATTCTATAGTCTACATATACCACATTTTGTTAATCCACTCATGAATTGATGGACACTTGGGTTGATTCCACATCTTTGCAATTGTGAATTGTGCTGCAATAAACATTGGAGTGCAGGTGTCTTTTTGATAAAATTACTTATTTTCCTTGGGTAAATACCCAGTAGTGGGATTGCTGGATCAAATGGTAGGTCTACTTTTAGTTCTTTGAGGATTCTCCATACTGTTTGACATGAGGTTTGTACTAATTTGCAGTCCCATCAACGGTCTATACGATTTCCTTTCTGCATCCACACCATCATCTATTTGTTTTCAGTTCCTAGGTATTCAAATTACTTTGATGCCATCACCACTGGACAGGAGTTTTTCAGTCCCACTATACCAAGTGGTTCATGAGCTCTCTCATTGACTTTCATGGTTTTAATGACTATCTATATGTCAATGACTCCCAAATCTCTGTTTAGATCATTCTTCCAAGCCTTAGATATCTGCATCGAATCACCTACCAAACTACTGTCATGGTAGAGGCCCCACAAGCTCAATCCTTCACTGTACTTCCTTGTCTCCTTTGAGGCACCACCCTCAGTATTGCAAGTGTGAAACTGGGAGTCATAACAGACCTTTCCTCTCCCTGTTGTACACCCTCCCCACACAAGCACCCAATCTTACTGATTTGATTTCCTAACAATTTCACAAATTCATTTCCTTTTTGTACGTTTCTTCTATCTTTTTTTAACTTATATCCCAATCATTTCTCCACTTGATAACTTCAAAACTTTTCTAACTGGCCTCCTTAACTCCAATCTTACTATCCTTGAATTCATTCTCCTTAAAATAGCCAGAGAACTAGCTAAACATCAAAAACAGCTCTCTTTTCTCATATAAAATCCCTTTAAGCTCATTATTGTCCTTGAGCTGAAACTTTCTAATGGGTACGCCCAGCCTCTACGAGCTGGCTTTAGCAGTCTTTTTTACCACTCAAGGCTACCCACTTTATCATCCAGCAGCACTGAATAGCACCTGATTTTTGCATATATAAGGTTGTTTGTTAGCCAGTGCCTCTTCTCATACACTTTTCAAGCTTAAAACTCCACCCTACACATATTTGTCTTTTTATTTCTTTAAAAGACAAACCTAAGTATCAACTCCTTCTCAAATCTCTCTTGACTTGGTTTTGAAACCCTGCTCTTTGAACTTTTAAACTATATTTTACTAAAACAGCCAAGAAGTCACACAATCACCCTGGAAATTGGATCCAGGTTCTGCCACTTGCTAGCTGTGTAAACAGTTGCAATATAATTAATCATACTAGTTGTCCAAATATTTAAAAATGTACTTCATCATCTGTGTCCTTTAGTTTCTTCTTGTGGAATGTGGAGATAGAAACATACCCCAGAGATATTGCAGGTTTAGTTCTAGATAATTGCAATAAATCCAATATCACAATTAAGCAAGTGACACAAACTTCTTGGTTTCCCAATGCATATAAAAGCTACATTTACACTATACTGCAGTCTATTGATTGTGCAATAGCAATATGTCTAAGAAAACAACATATATGCCTTAACTAAAAGATACTTTATTGCTAAAAAATACTAATGACTATCTGAGCCTTTAGGGAGTCATAATCTTTTTGCTGGTGGAGGGTCTTGCCTTGATGTTGATGGTGCTGACTGATCAGGGTGGTGGTTGATGAAGGTTGGGGTGGCTGTGGCAATTTCTAAACATAATACAACAATGAAGTTTGCCCCTTTGATTGACTCTTCCTTTCATAAAAGATCTTTCTGTAGCATGTGATGCTGTTTGGTAGCATTTCAGGCACAGTAGAATTTCTATCAAAATTGGAGTCAATCCACTTAAAACTTACTGCTGCTTTATCAACTAAGTTTATGTAATATTCTAAATCATTTGTTGTTACTGCTGCTTTGTCAAGCAAGATTTTGTAATATTCTAAGTCCTTTGTTTTCATTTCAACAATGTTCACAGCATCTTCACCAAGAGTAGTTTCTATCTCCAGAAACCACTTTCTTTACTCATCTGTAAGAAGTAACCCTCATCCATTCAAGTTTTATCATGAGATTGCAGCAATTCAATCACATCTCCAGGCTCCATTTCTAATTCTAGTTCTCTTGCTATTGGCACCACATCTACAGTTACTTTCTCCACTGAAGTCTTCAACCCCTCAAATCATCCACAAAAGTTGGAATCAACTTCTTCCAAACTTCTGTTAAGGTAGTTATTTTGACCCCCTCCCATGAATTACAGATGTTCATAATGGCATATAGAATGGTGAATCCTTTCCAGTAAGTTTTCAATTTACTTTGCCCAGATTCATCAGAGGAATCACTACTATGAAAGGTATAGCTTTATGAAATGTATTTCTTACATAATAAAACTTGAAAATCAAAATTATTTATTGATCCATAGCCTGAAGAATGGACATTGTGTTAGTAGGCATGAAACAACATTAATCTCCTAGCACATTTCCATCAGAGCTCTTGGGTGACCAAGTGTATTGTCAATGATCAGTAATATTTTGAAAGGAATCTTTTTTTCCTAGGTAGTAGGTCTCAACAATGGGCTTAAAATATTCATACTGTAAACAGATATGTTGTCACCTAGGCTTTATCGTTCTATTTACAAAATACAAGCAGAGTAGTTTTGGTGAAATTCTTAAGGGCTCTAGTATTTTCAGAATGTCCAGTGAGCATTGGCTTCAACTTAAAGTCACCAGCTGCATTAGCCCTTAATAAGAGAGTGAACCTCTCCTTTGAATCTTTGCAGCCAGGCATTGATTTTTCCTCTCTAGTAATGAAAGTCCTAGAAGGCATCTTCTGATATAAGACGGTTTTGTCTACATTTCACCCTGCACCCTTATGTTATGGAGATGGCTTCTTTCTTTATATCTCATAAACCAACCTCTGCTAACTGCCAACTTTTCTTCTGCAGCTTCCTCACCTCTCTCAGCCTTCATAGAACTGAAAAGAGTTAGGGGCTTGTTCTGGAATAGGCTTTGGCTTCAGGGAATGTTCTGGCTGCTTTGATCTTCTATTCTGATTACCAAAACTTTGTCCATATCACCATTAAGGCTGTTTCGCTTTCTTATCATTTGTGTTTTTACTGGATTAGCACTTTTAATTTCCTTCAAGAATTTTTCCTTTGCATTCACAACTTGGCCAACTGTTTGTCATATGAATCCTAGCTTTCTGCCTATCTCAGCTGTTGACATGCCTTTCTCACTAAACTTAATTATTTCTAATTTTGATTTAAAGCAAAAGATAGGTGACCCTTCCTTTCACTTGAACACTTAGAGGCCACTGTAGTGTTATTAATTGGCCTAATTTCAATATTGTGTTTCAGGGAGTAGGAAAGTCCAAGGAGAGGGAGAGAGATGAGGGAACCACTGGTTGGTGGAGCAGTCAGAACACATACAACATTTATCTTTGCCATCTTGTGTGAGCATGGTTTGTGGCACCCCAAAACAATTACAACAGTAACATCAGAAATTACTGATCACAGATCACCATGACAGATACAATAATAATGAAAAAGTTTGAATTATCAATATGTGACATGGAGACACAAAGTGAGCACATGCTGTTGGAAATGAAGTCAATAGATTTGCTTGACACAGGGTTGTCACAAACCCTCAATTTGTAAAAAATGCAATATCTACAAAGCATAATAAAGAGAAGCTGAATAAAGCAAAGCACAATAAAAGGAAGTGTGCTTGTAACAGGACCTCTAGCTAGATTTAATGTGAAGAATCAATGACATAATGAATATAAGTGCAGTTAGGTCTTTTCCCGGCACTAAATGCACAATAAATACAAACAGATACCATTATATTATCATTATCCTTTTATGAAAATCATCTGTTTGGGATCTGGGTTCTGTATCTCCAAATCTCTTTTGACTAAGTATCCTTTCTCTCTCCCCCTTCTCCTTTCTGCCTGTCTCTTTTCCCATGTTTAGTTCAGGCTTTGTACATAGAAAGTGCTCAATAAATGTGTATTTAATCAAATTAAATGAGAACATCCCCAAGCCTCAAAAATCCAAAATCTACAGTGCTGAAAGTCAGAAGATTTCAGGAAATTAACTATGGATTTTAAATAAAATTTAATCCTATTGATGATTAACTTAAAACACTTAAGCAGTATTCACACCCACATGAATATGGTGTATTCAAAGATTATTTTCATGGCTGTATAAAAAATTATAAACTACTTTTCATTTACTTGATATTCATATTAGTACAACAAGAAAAAAAATTACCTGTTCTGGACAGATGACCAAACGAAAGCTTATTTTGATTAAGGGAATTCTCTAAAACACAGCTAATAAGTAACAGAGCTAAGCTGATCTCTGAATCTCAGATTCTTGCTTCTATACCAGACTGCAGCCACTACCTCAATTCTACCATTGCTAGTCAAATATATCCAAGTTTATTTTCTCAGAATTTTGGCATACTTGGTATGTAACTTGAGAAATTGATGTTTGAGAAATATACATATATTGTTTATTCTGTTATATCCAAGTCAATACAATAATTATATTTCATTATGAGTGTTCATTTTCACCTCAAAAACACAATATGGGAAAATTGCTAATTTGTTCCTTATTCACCCAAAAGAAAACCTGCACTTCAAATATTTATTTTCAACGTGGTGAAGTTTCCCGGCCTTAATGAGTATCTCTACAATTCCTAAATCCCAGATTTTTAGTTATGTTGCTAACATGAGAGTAATTTCAGAATGATATTATTTTTCACCACTCCCCACTCAGAGCCATGCACATCCCCTACATATAAAAATCAGTCGTCAGAACAATAGCAATAAAAATTCATCTTAGGCTAGGTGCAGTGGCTCACGCCTGCAATCCCAGCATTTGGAAGACCAATGCAGGAGAATCACTTGAAGCTAGGAGTTCGAGAACAGCCTGGGCAACATAGCAACACCCCATCCCTACACAAAAAGAAAAACATAGCTGAGTGTGGTGGCATGTGTTTGTAGTTCAAGATGCTCAGGAACCTGCAGGAGAAGGAATACTTGAGCCCAGGAGTTGGAGGCTACAGTGAGCTATGATCGCACCACTGAACTCCAGACTGGGTGACAGAGTGGGACCCTGTCTCAAAAGAAAAAAAAAGGAGTTCATGTTAGTTTTTCTACAGAGGTTGAAATTCATCCAGTCTTTCCAACATTTCATTGGTTCTTGAGTTTAAAAGTATGAGAGACAGGAGAGCCTTTAAAATATAAAGCAGATTCTCTATAAGATCAATCATGGTTTGTTATTAAATCCCGAACATCTACTGCTTGATCTCTAGACAATTTGTTTTCATGTGTCTTTCTTTGTTGAGAATCACTGAAACCCTGCATGTGATCATATGCAAAGATTTCATGCGATTGGTGCCTCAGCACAATCTCATTACCCTGTTTGGGCATAGAAAATTCATCAGGGAAATCCATGAAAGCATAATAAATGTCTTCTTATTTTGTAGATATATGATGTTCCAGGGATGGTTTGAAACATAATCCCCAAAACATTGCATGATATATGAAAAGTAATGATTAGAAGCACCAACTAAAATAGTCTCTCCCACTGATGAGGTTATGACCCTGCCATTAGACAGATGTCATTAAAAATACTTTTCAATATTTTACCCAAACTGAATCTGTGAGGCATGGTAACCACTTTAAGTCCAAAGATCTCTATAAAATCTTCAAATATATTTACTCATAAAGCCATTTAATGTACAATGGAGAAATAAGATATTGCTTGGTGTGGTGAGCTGAATTTAGAGCCACTGATATATTTTGACTTTTGGAAGGTTTTCATCTTAAAGTTCAGTTATTTTCTTGAAGCCTTTGAAATACATGCAGTCTTTAACACAAAGTGGCATTTTCAGAGTTGGATTCTTGAATTATTATTATTCATTTACTTCAGCAATTTAAATCTTAAACGTTGAATAACTTTAGAATTTGTTTTTCAAGCTGATTTTTAATACTTAGAATGGAAAGTATAACTATAGCTTTAAATGAGTAGCCAATGACAAGTGTGGGATCTGATAAAATTGATGCTGTGATGGATAGAAGATAAAGTCAATGTTTATGTGTGCTTAATCACAAGACATTTGTGGTAATAATGCCTTCAGTTTATGTTCTTGGTTTTTGTCATTTTCTAGATACATCCCTGACCTCCAAACTTTGGACCTACAAGCTATATTGTGTATTCTAAGATGTATACTATATATCAGATGTGCCATTATATTACAACCAAATTTATTAAAATAAAACAGCCTCCATACACCAAAAAGCACCCTCTCACATCCAACCAGTTTTTCTAATAATTGTTTCATAGTGATTTTTTTATAAAATCAAGATAGCACCAATGTTTTGCTATAACAAATGGAATGTATCAATGATTTTATTCATGTTTTTCATAATATGTGGTAGAAATGTTTTAACGTCTTAGTAAACATAAATGTATTATTTTGTTAGCATAATTTCAAACATTAAAGTATTATTAATTATGGATTTCATCATTTCACTCTGTCTTTTTGTCACTTTAATGACCTTCATTGTGCTGAGAAAAAAGTCAATAATGTATCAATCAAAAGTCAATTCTAAAATGTATCTCATTTTAGAATAATTTTGAAGTGACAGTTTCAGTTTGTTCTTAAAAATTTTTTCACATGAAACTTTTTGAACTTTTGTTGCTTATGAAAATAAGCCAGTTATCATTCCATTATTTCTATTTTCTTTTCTGCAACATACCACTATAAGATGTGGTTAAAAGGAGAAAAATTAGCTATTTTTACTGCTTATAATCTATGACTTCCTGATGCTACTATAGACATATACATGTAAATTCATTTTTGAAATATGGTGTAATTCTTCTTGCAGAATTTATAAATTAAATTATTACCTTTAGAATTACTGATTTTAAAAAAATGACTATGTAAAATTAACCTTATGTCTTTTTAGAAAATGGATTTACTTATCATATTATCATTCCAACGGTCATCATAGGTTGATTAAATACAGAGGAAAACTTTCACCCAGAATAGAACTATCTTATTTGTGTTGGTGTTTTTGTATGTGAATGCTTTGATTTAGGATGGATTTTAATCCAGGAATCTTAAAAGTAACTATCAAGCCACTTACAGTAATAATATTGCAATTTTAATCCACAATAATGCTAATGAATGTCAGTCTAGAAACAGAGCAGACACCTTATGGAAAAAAATAAAGTTCAGTCTAATACTCAATTACTCATTGACCTCTTTGCTGAAACTCCACAGGATGAATAGAGCCTCTTATCTAATATATATCCTATCACCACAGAGGTCTACTCTGCTTTGCAATTGGTTTGTACAGGGAGTTTAAGAGTGATGACCTGGAAACTAAAGTCTTTTCTAGCAACTGATGGAGCAAAATGAAATTCAGAAATTGATATGCTACTTCTTTAATAATGAAAAAGATTTTGGACATGGGGCTTCAAATGAAACTAAAATTATGGACCTCAGTTAGCTACAAATAATGTTCAGTTTAACCATACATTATAGTTTTTCAGTGTAATGAATGTATTTTTAAAATCAACTTATAGTTACTTGGATCTAGTATTCTAATTTTCATGAAAATTTTCTGATTTTCCCAAACAGTTTACTTTTAATTTATTGGTAGGATAGTTATAAGAACAAAAAGGAAATTGATGATGGCTTTATTATTATTCATTTTACTAAGACTGCTATTATCTTGTGGTAGCATAAACTAAAAAATTTTGTTTATATATATTACTTGCTTTGTATGACCTCTGAGATCTTCCCAATATCTCTGTGAATTAGGAAAAGGTAAGGATTATTATTCCTGTTTTACAGATAAGAAAAAAAGCATACAGAGGTCTTATTTATCATCTAAAGTTTTTTAACATTTTTGGTTCTAGATGAAAAACTAGATCTCTTCATTGAGAGATCTGCATACTTCACACTAAACCAATGGTTTAGATCACTTCTTTTTCACCATTGTGAGAGTCAGACTTCCATTTTCCATGAGCTGCCCAATGTGCCTTACTCTGCACCCTGGATGGCCTTGGAAGAGTCATGTGACCAAAGCTCAACAAATAAGATGCTTTTATCCAGAACTCGGAATTATGAGTGAGTGAGTCAAAGACAAAGGAAGAATTTTGAGTTTGCTCTCTTTAGCAGCACCCAGCAGGATCCAGGATCCAGGTTGTTGGCGGCACCAGCAATGTGCTCTAGCCAGGATGCTCCTGCCTCTGCTGTGGCCCAAACTCCCTGATGCCTTTTGTAGACCCTGGGCATTTTCTGAGCCTTGTTCTCCAGACCTCCAGTAATTTTGAGAGCTAGAATACAAACCTATAATAAATTGTACATCAGCTTAAATTCACTGGAGTTGATTTCTGAATTAGGCAACAAAATCTTGACGTGCACACCAGGAGAGTAAAATATTTACCACTTCAGTAGTTGTAAGAACAGTGTATGGAGGTATAGGGTAATTGGGTTCCAGTTCTGGAATTTCCACCTTATACCTATTAATATGTAAAATCTTGGCAAGTCATATGCATTCTTTTGGCATCACTTCCACTGCAAAAATAAAAGCATTTGGTTAATGATCTCTAAAATACTTCCCATATCTAACTTTCTATAATTTTCTTTAGTTTGGAGACAGATAGCCAGAGACAATGAGGTATAGCAGAAGTAGAAATGCAGTGAACCTTGTGAACAATTTAGCCCAACTCACAAATCAATTCCATCTCTTCTGAGGGTAAGGTAATCTTCCCCTACCCAACTTGCCTATCAAAGGATAGAAAAAATTGTCTCTTAAGAGTAATTAATTATACATACAGAGGTAATTATACATCTGAAGATAATTATACACCTAGAAACTAGATATTTTTATATACAATGTTAAACATTCAAATAAAATGTGTTTAGAGGTAGAGTTTTTAAAAAATCAAATAAATTGAATGAAATACTCAAAAGGGAGAAAAAGTCTGCAATTGAAAATAACTTAAGAGGTGGATTTAAGTGCAGATTTGACAAAGCAGGGAGAAAGGTTAGTAAGTTGATAACGAGCTCAGCCTACAGAATGGAGAGGAAAAGAGGTGAAATGTATAAAAACCACTTGGGACAAAGTTAAAAACGCCTAAACTGTATTTAGATAAAAGAAATGTTGAGAGAGAATAAGGAAGAAGTAATGAAGGAGAATTTCCCAAAACTTACAGATAAGGATTCAAGAAGTACTACAAATGCCAAAAGGATATATGCAAAGAAAACCATACCTAAGCATGCAGTAAAATGGTTGAAAACCCCACTAAGATAAAATATTGAAGTAACACAGAAACAGAAATACTCACACACAAATACATTTCTTTAGAAAGAGGATCTCACGCCTTTGTATTTACTCAAATGAGTTGAAAATGTATGCCCACACAAAAACCTACACATGGGTATTTATACTTTATAGCAGCTTTACTTATAATTGCCCAAACTTAAAAGCAACCAAGATGCCCTTCAGTAGGTGAATGGATAAACAAACTGCGGTACATCCAGACATTGGGATATTATTCATTACTAAAAAAAATAAGCTATCAAGCCAGGAAAAGACATGGAGAAATGTTAAATACATATTACTAAGTGAAAGAAGCCAATTTGCAAAGGCTACATACTGTATAATTCCACTAAGGAATATTCTGGGAAAAGCAAAACTGTAGAGTGGAAAGATCAGTGGTTGCTGGGGGCTAGTGGGGAGGGAGAGAGGTATATAGGTGGAAACACAGAGGATTTTTAGGGCAGTGAAACTATTCTGTATGATAAAATGATGGTGGATACGTGTTATTATATTTTAAAACAACAAAAAAGATGATCTGACTCTCAACAGAAACAGTGGAATTCAGAAGAAAATTGCATGACATCTTTAAAGTGCTGAAAAACAATTGCCAACAATTTTTCTAGGAAAATATTCTATAGAATGACAACAAAATAAAGGCATTTCCAGATGAATAAAAACGGGTATAAAAAGTCACCTTCAAATATAATGTAACAGAAATATTTGAAGGTTTTGCAGGCAAAGTAAAATGACTCTAGGCAAAAACATGAAAATGTAAAAATAAATATTAATATAACACAAAATAAAAGATTAACATGTAGATGAGTATAAATGAACATTGACTATGAAAATAATAACAATGTCTCTAAAAATGAAATAAAATACATGTAGAATTAAAATGATAACTACTATAAACAAAGGGCAGGAGAGATGTAAAAGTTGTTAAAAGTTGTTAAAAGTTCTGAGAGTTGTCTAGAAAGGGGTAAAAGTATTAATTTATATTACAGCAAAATATGCCAACGACACGTGTTGCAATCTCTAGGGTAACCTCTAAAAGCAATAATGGAAGCCTAACATGCTAATTGAGAGGAACAATGAAATAACAAGAACAACAAATAAAACCTCTGTTAATTCAAAACAAGATGAGAAAGAAGAGAATAAGGAACATAATGCAAGTGGAACAGAGAGCTGAAAGAAAGATCGTAGGTCAAAACCCAATATTTCATAATTACATTGAAAGTGAAATGATGAACTAATGTAATTAAGCGAAAAGATTGCCTGACGTGGTTGGAAAAACATTATATGTTCCCTACAAGAGTCATATTTATAAGATGACAGAAATGTTAACAGAAAGAAAAATTAATAGAAAATAAAAAATCAGATAATGTCAAAGGAGTTAGAGCCACTCAAGTGGCAATGTCTTTCCTATATTGTCATGGGCGTCCCAAGACATTCCGACATGGGCTAGTCCTAAATTCGTGGGAGTGGGGGAGGAAGTTATCTCACACTACTCCTAGATGGGAAGGAATCTGTAGTCCACTGCCAAGGAGAGTCAATTGGGAAGAACAGGTCCAGCTTCCTATGACCCCACACTCACTCCTTCATTTGTCTGATTGGGCAAAAGGAAAGAACTCACATTGCTCACTCATTGTTTCTCTCTGCCTTTTTCCAAGGACTTAACAGTATGTAGTTCTGCCAAAGACAGTGAGGATGAAGAGTGGAGAGCGTAGTGATCAGAAAACACTTCAGCCCAGTGATTCAAATTCAGTCTTTAATTAGTTTTATCCCTAATGAAATCCACACATCGATCTCTAACTATCTGATTCCCATGATTGATTTCAAAACTCTGAATTGATTTAAGAGAGCATTCAATTAGTAATCTCTAGCTCCCAATAATAAGATGGTGTGAACGTTCTTGGGAAAATATCTTTATCTTTCATTTTTATTTCAGTGCCTCAAACACACACACAGATGCATACACTAAACATAGATTTTCGTTTATACAAATGAAATAAGATTATGTTACCATCAAGACCACTTTAAGAAAAGAAAACAGAAATTGCAGAAGGGAGGCTTGAACAGTGTGTCTATCAACTCTGGGAGAGACTTTTCCCCTGCATTCCCTTGACATCCTTTACAGCTGTGGTCCCCAGCCCCCAGGGCATGGATCAGTACCGGTCCTTGGCCTGTTAGTAACTGGGCTGCACAGCAGGAGGTGAGTGGCAGGCCAGCGAGTGAAGCTTCATCTGTATTTACAGCTGTTCCCCATCATTCACATCACTGCATAAGCTTCATCTCCTGTCAGATCAGTGATGGCATTAGATTCTCATAGGAGTATGAACCCCACTGTAAACTGCGCATGCAAGGGATGTAGGTTGCATGCTCCTTATGCAAATCTAATGCCTGATGTTCTGAAGTGGAGCTGAAGTGGTGATGCTAGTGCTGGGGAGTGGCTGCAAATACAGATTATCATAAACAGAGAGGTTTGACTGCACAATGGATGTAATGTGCTTGAATCATCCTGAAACTGTCCACTCTCCACCCTGGTGTGTGGAAAAATTGTCTTCCATGAAAGTGGTCCCTGGTGCCAAAAAGGTTGGGGACCGCTGCTTTAGAGGATTATCCTAGGGAGGATTTTAGGTGCAGATTGCATGAATGTCACTAAGAGTTTGTGGAAGGACAGCCTCGATTGATTAACTGTTACCAATTTGTCTTTGACTGTCCATGCTAGTGAAAGATGAACAAATATATGACTCTGGTTTCAGAATGTAAGAATATATTACTGTCTTACCCACTCACTCATCAATTGGTCTGAGATTAAATAAGAACATGGAAAATAATTTCTAAGAAAATTCCTAAACTTTGGAAAATATGTAACATTTTCTTTTTTAAATAACTTGTACCTAATAGAAACCATTTGTAGTTTTATTAGTCATATCACTTTTGACATTCTTTCTTTGAATTTCTTCATATTGTTCTATTATTGAGATTATTAATGTTCAGTAATCCTTTAGAGTTTTTGCCCTACTTAATTACACACAGTCTTTCTTTTTAATATTACAGCTTTTTAAAAAAATCTTATTACTTATTATCACAGATGTTTCAGATTTAATGATGTACACAAAATCACCTTTATACTTTTACTTTTTGATACCTTAGACTTAATGATATACAATTGTTTGATATGCCTTTTTTCAGAGATGTGTCACTGTTCTGATTTAAAGCTATTTTGAACTAGCTTTCATCTTTTAGCATTTAAATGATCTAAGTCTTCATGTATCTTGCTGTATTTTTCTTTATTATTTACTCTTCCTCCCACATTAATGTCATCTGTTGAAGTTTCTGCTGCTTTTTTAAACTCCTGCTCTTTGTTTTAAAATTTTCAAGTCAATCTTAGACTTTTTTAAGACTCCCACACCCTAAGTATTGTTTTACATCTCACCTGAAAAAACTTTATGAATAATTTTACAGCCTGCTTTGAAACTCTTAAAACTACAGAAGTACATTTTAGACAATATGAGCTGAAAAAGACTATAAAGAAATTTGCATTTTAATTTTTTAATAAATATACCTAATGGGAACCATTTATAGTTTTATTGATAGTAGCACTATGACATTCTCTCTCTTAGTTTCTCCGTATTTGAGCCCTACCGACCTTCTTGCATTTCTTCAAATGTCCCATGTTTCCTCCTCCCTCCGGGTTTCTCCACATGCTTTGCCCTTTGCCACTGAAGCTCTTGTTGCACACTGCGTAACCTCTCAGCCAAAGTGTTGCCCATTTAAGTACTATACATCCTGTAGGTCCCAAGTCAAATATCATGTAATGAAGGAATCTTTCTTGACTGCCTATTTACATTCCTTCACAGCTCCTTGTGCTTTTTCTTTACAGCATTTATGACAGTTTGTCATCACAAACATAATTGAGTATTTAATTGTCCCCCCCCTCAAGATACTATAAGCAATATGTGGACAGGGGTGTATGTCAGTTTCATGCCATCCTATAATGCTGTCCTTACCACATAGTAGTTTCTCAATTTCCATTGTTGAATAAAAGAACATAGAAAAAAATTATTCATTATTGACCCCTCACTATGTGCCAGAGACCATGCTAAGTACTTTATGTATTTCAGTGTATTCTCAAGAAAATATTATGACAGATATTATTAGCCACTTTTTATAAAAGAAAAAAATGTCTCAAAGAGGTCAGCCAAGTTCCCCAGGTTCACTGAAAAAAATAAGAACTAGACCTTATTTGACCTGAGGAATTTCTGGGCCAATGCACATGTGCTTGCTACACAAATAAGTAATATTTAAGTTCTCTTTCTAAGATTCTGAGTATCCAAGAGTGCTTCCCAAACTTTGACTGTGTAAGAGAAGGCTCTGGCCAGTACATACAGGCATCGTGAAGTGGAGCTCACTATGCTCAGATTATGGACACCAACCGATGATCATAGCACCCCTTTTGCATGGAGTGGGACAGCAAAACCACATAGGAAGCCAGAACATGCAAGGGTTTTGTGTTGGTTTTCTATTGCTATGTAACAGGTTACAATACATCAGAAGCTTAAAACACACCTATTTATTAGCTCACCAATCTGTAGGTCAGAAGTCTGGAGGGCTTGGCTGGATTCTCTGTTTTAGGGTCTTATGAGGCCAAATCAAGTTATCTACTGCATGGAATTATTATCTGGAGGATCTGAGGAAGTATCTAATTGCAAGCTCATTCCATTTGTCAGCACATCCAGTTCTTGAAGCTGTAGGTCTAATGTCTCTATTTTCATGGTGGTTGTCATCTGCAAGCTATTCTCAGCTTCTAGAAGTTATCTGCATTTTTGCACATGTGGCTTCCCCCTAAACCAGCAAGTGTACATTAAGGCCTTCCACTTTAAATCTCTCTGACTTTCCCTTTGGCCGTCAACCAAAGAAAACTCTCTTCTCTTAAAGGGCTCATGTGATTAGTTGTGCCCTGATACTGTAGCCAGCTCTATGAATAAATTTCAATTGACCCCTATATGTTTTTTATAAAACTTTCCCTCTCATTGTTTGAGATCCTCAGGCCAGTAGGGCTTAATGACCCTCCTGAGTTGTTTCTCAGAAATGACAGAATTTCTGGACGACAAAGGGTAGAAATTCTGAAGTGCCCTGGGCAGACTCCCTGACATCAAGATTCACCATCCCCCACAACATGCCCCCAGTGCACATAGCCCCTTATTAATTACACCTTGACCTGCCCCAATGCACTGTGACCTCTCCTTAAAAAAACCCATGATCTCTTTTAGAGAGATGTATTTGAGACCTGATTCCCAGTTCTCCAGACAGATGTCTTTCAGAATAAATAAATTCCTTTCCTCCTTGGCAATCCTTGTTGTCTCAATAATCAGATCTTTGTACAGCAAACAACTGGACTTAGGCTGAAAAAAAACCCCTTGTGATTTTGATAACAATACTTTCTCTCTTGATAAACTCAAAGTAGACTAGCTAATAATTTTAATTACATCTTCGAAATTCTTTTTTCCATGTAAACTGGCATAATCAGAAGGGTAGTATCTCATGGTATTCACAGTCTAGGGATTAAGGAAGGTAATGTTGGGGAACCACAGGTCTCTTATGCAAAAACTCATATTGAGAAAAGAAATACTTGCTCTTGTTTATTAAGATTCTGTGAGATAGTAAGTTACATTGGTGAGCCACTATGATTACAGTTTTGTTATACTTATACTTGTTCTTGTTTCACTGTGGCCCCTGTGCATAAAGAAAATTGGGAGTGAAAATTGTTTGAGCCCTTTCATGCGGATCTCTCCCCAGCAGAAGGTAATAATGAGGCTTGAGAACTTGGCCCTTAGTATCATGGTGAGTTCTTATAAGAATGTTAGATCTCTCTCAGGACTCTAAATTTTTTGAAAATAATAAAATTTAGTCTAGAGTGTTGAAAATTTGGAAATGTTACATATTTGGCTTTCTATCTCCTAATATACTTGCATGACCTTGAATAAAACAGTCAATTTGTCTAGGTTGTTTAAGTGCACTGTTTTGCAAATACTCTCTACACTTGCTTGTTGATGTGTGAATTTGATCATGATTTTCTCAAAATATACTTTAGTGTAGGCTCTATAAGCTGAAGATAAGCTCTAAATGAGAAGTACTATGTGAAAGGATGGCCTTGCTAATAGACTAGCTAACAGAGAAAGATAAACTGGCAAACAGAAAGTAAGAGAAATAAACTCACAGCACATAATTACCCCTTTGAAGAAAAAACTCACAACACAACTGCCCTTTGTTTTGTTTGATTAAACACCTGGGACTCAACTCCTTGTCTTTAAGATTAACTCAATATCTTTAAGAGTTTGTTTTCACAGCCTTGAAGAGCCCTTTATGGATAGCAGGGGTGAGAGCTCCCCCACTCCAGCTCTCACCAGACCACATTTCAAGGATCCTGATAAGCCAACCTCACAGAAAAGACAAAAAAAAATAGAAAAAAAAAACAGACACAGCAGCTTTACAGCCACTTTTGCTATCAGTTGACAACATTCATTTTTTTCCTTTCTCTTTGTCCCCCAAATAAAAACCCCAAGTCCCTTACCCTCTCTGTGCTGGCATTTCTCCTTGCTTTCTTTCATACCCTGCCTTTCCCACCTTTGGGAAGTAAAATAAACTCTCTTTCTTTAAAACTATTCTAATTTTTGTGTGAGAATTCTTTCCCCAACCAGCAAAGTGAGTCCCCACTGTAACACTATGATCCAATTATGAAATAATAACAAAAGATAGGCAAAACTAATAACATTGCTATTTTACAATTTCTGAAAAACTAATTTATAAGTGGTTAATCATTTACCTAAGATTTCATAGCAAGTAAGTTGTAGATTTTGGCCTTACTGGGGCAGTTTGACATCTGACCATTTTACACCTAACCAAATTTCTATGTTGCTTCTAAAAATAATAGAGACAATTAGATAAAGTACAAAAATAAAATTTTATTGGACAAAACACTTTTTTTGTGGTAATGCAAGATTCACTAAATATAAGAAAATAATTGCTCGTAATTCACTTGTTAGTAAAAAGTGAAAATAAAAGTGAAACCTAAGTTCCCATTCCAATTGTTATAATCAATTAATAGATCTCTCAATGTCAAGCTCTGTAATGTAAAATTTATCATCTCTCTTTTAGTTACAAAAATAAAGAACAAAGGCCAACCTGACATAAACAGAGGGAGTCCACAGGATGGTAAGCACTTCCATGTCCTGGCATGTACTCCTTGAGTACAGAAGGTTATGTGTGTCCCTCATATTAGAGAAATAGTTTATAAATAATGCTGCACCAACTTAAAATTGGAAAGAGTTCATATATTTGGGAGAGTTTGGGTGATTCTAAAAGTAGTAAAATGGACTGTTCCATAATAACACTATGAAATTTTGTCATCCACATAGAATTTTAGAAATTGATGAAAACATTGAGATTGTGTGATTTAATGTATATATTCTAACAATGAAGAAACAGAGTTAGGGAGGTAACCTAGTTAGTTTTTAGCAAGACTCAGTGGCAGATCTTAGATAAGAAACTACTAAAAAGTCTCCAACTTTTATTTCATCACATCAAAATATTTCCCTTCATTTTTCAACAGAAACATTTTGTCCAAATTAACCATATAGAAATTGTTGCTCAATGTCTAGTCTGAAGACTGTGTAAATAGGAATTGCCTCAACCAGCTTGTTAAAAATGCAGAATCTTAGGCTTCAGTTGTGACATACTGAATCAGAAATTCTGGAATTGTTACCATAATACACCTTTTTGTAATCTTTTTAGGTAAAATTTGAGAACTACTGCTTTTTGAAATATAGATCATTTACTTGTTTACTTGTTGCAGAGCGTTCTGGTTTTAGACTTTTGCTGACATCATCACAGTAAGTGATTAAAGGCCTCACTATTTCACTTATGGCTTTTTGCTTTAATTGGCTACTCTGACTTCTGGCAGCTCAGCTCTCTCTCCCAGCTTAGTAGTTAAACTTCTGACAGTATAGAATCATATTCTTCACCTGTTTAAGGAATTATCTTCTTCAGCTTTGGTAATTGCTATAACCTGAATACTTATGTCCCCCCAAAATTCATATGTTGAAACCTAATCCCCAATGTAATGCTGTTTAGAGGTGGGGTCTTTGAGAAGTAAGTCCTGAGGGCTCTGCCCTCATGAATGGGATTTGTGCCCTTATAAAAGAGATCCCAGAGCACTCTCTGCTCCTTCTGCCATGTGAGGATATGGGACAATGGCCATCAGAGAACCAAGAAGTGGTCCCTTATCAGGCAACAAATATGCTGGTGACTTGATCTTGGAATTCTCAGCCTACAGAACTAAAAGAAATAAATTTCTGTTGTTTATAAGCCACTCAGTCTATGTTATTCTGTTATAGCAGCCTGAATTGACTAAGACAATAGTAACAAGCACTAATTATTTATTTCTGTTTCTGTGAAAGACACTATTCTGTGCATACACAATATATTTAATGGTAATAGCTAGCCTGTATGGTATATACGGAGCACATGTCTCTGAGTCTTTAATTTGAGTAAATTTCACCATAGACCATTTGCTGGTAATTCACCATGGACTCTTTGCTAATAATATTTAGCACACCCAAATACTCCACATAAAATATTGACATTAATTGTTTCCTTATCAGCACTTCCAGTTTCAACTTCAAAATGTAGAGTTTAGAAATTGTCACTACCATTTTTTATGAGCTGAATTGTGTTCCCTCAAAATTAATATGTTGAAGACCTAATGCCCAGTACCTCAAAATGTGACTGTGCTTGGAAATAAGGTATTTAAAGAGGTAATTAAATAAAATAAGGTCATCAGGCTAGGTCCTAATCCAATATGACTAACTCCCATATAAGGAGAGAAGAATAGGACACGGATGCACACAGAGGGAAGACCATGTGAAGACAATGAGAAGACAAGAAGACAAGCCAAGGAGAAAGGCCTCAGAAGAAACAACCCTGCTGACACCTTGATCTCAGACTTCCATCCTCCAAAACTGTAGAGAGTAAATTTTTGTTGTTTAAGCCACTCAGTCTCTGGCACTTTGTTATGGCAATTCTAGCAAACATCATCATTACAACAAGAAAAAGCTGGACAAACTGAAAATCAATGCCTTTTCTTTGGCCTATTAATAAACTGAGACTGTACAGCAAATTGTAACCTGAAATATGGAGAGACAGAACATTCCAGAAAGTCATAACTGAGATTTGCTTACATGGAGCAGAAAGTGTTAGAGCCATGAACTAGCATACACATTGCAATGGAAATTTTGACAAATTGCTGGAGGTTTAATGTAACCTTGAGTGACAATGAGAAATCCCCTTGGGCTACAGTCTTAGTCCCTTCTTCCCCTGCTTACATATACACACTTTCCTGAACCTTTCCTCCAGGAACTGCCCAGATTTTATTAATAATTGTGTGCTGTGCATAGTGACTTCCTTCCAAAGAATAGACTATAGGAAGGAGCAAAAAAGAATAATTTTAATAGTAGAGAAACCTACAAAACCATCACATCCAGATGATTAACATCAACAATTTGATAGTATGTAGCTTTGACATGCTTAGTAACAATGGCACCCTACCTCTGAGTTTTTCTCCCAAAATCCACAACCTGGGGCTAATCACTAGGAAAGAAATACAAATCTCAATTGAGGCACTTCCTATAAAATACCTGATCAGTAATCCTCAAACTATTAAAGTCACCAAAAGCAAAGTCAAGTCTGAGAAAATGTCACAGCCAAGAGGAGCCTAAAGAGACACCATGACTGACTGGAAAGTGATATCTTTGATTCTATTCTGAAAGAGAACAAGGACATTAGGGGAACATTAAAAACATATGAGTAAAAGCAACAGATTTCCTTCACTGCTTCCCTGTTTCTATCCCCACTATTAACAGTGTTTTGTGTATTTTTTCATTATTTTCATATGAAGACTCATACTTATGCCTTTTAAAAATATTTAACACATCATTAACATTCTTTATTTTACTCAAGAATTAAATATAAGTTTGTTTACTTAGTTTTTATTTCACTAGTTATTGAGTATCTGCAGGATAAAGAATATTTCTTCTTCATTTTTGTAAAGTTAACTCTTACAACATTTGGCATTTGGTAAGCAGTCAGTAAATATTTATTAAATGAGTAAATGGATAATCTGCATTTCTCAAGGCATAACCTATCCACTGATCTTTTAAAGGAGAGTTGTGAGAGACGGTAACTTATTTGGGAGCTGAAAAATGTAAATTAGAATTTTCAAAATAAGAGAACATTCATGTGAATTTGTTAGGCTGTTTGGTATATTTGGAATGCTTGTAGAGTTCACTATCTGAAAATATAAAAATGAGATAAATGAACCGCAGAGCAAATGAGAACTCTGAGCCAATTGGCTCATTTTTTCAATTTTGCATTATGTTCTGGGTAACACATTTAAATCTATATATAGAAAACCACATGCAGAAAAGGAAAATATGTATTTATTTTTAAAGTAGTATTGAAGTATAACCTTCTATATTTTTGAAAAATCTAGGTGGAAATTAATTAGAACCATCCAATTTTGTGAAAAATACAAATTTAGCATTCTTGTTACATTTCTACATCTTCCCAGTACACTCATAGTCATATAGTTTCTCTAACTTATTGGTATGAGTCATATATAATATACTCAGATGCAAAATTCAGCACCTACTTCATATTCCACAAAACACCAACACCTACACTGCATAGGAACACATGGAAGAATTTAAAGAAGATCTCAAGTAGCAGAGGGAGGTAGGTTTACTTGATATCTCTGCAAATATCTTGAAATATGAACTGGAATCATCATGATGCTTAAAATGTATCTTGGCTTTTATTCAGTGTGTTGAGTGGGAAGGAGAATGGTAGTTTTCCTTATATCAACTTTTTTCAGCTTCTCTCAATTTTTCTGGCTCTCTCTTCCAACCAATTAAAGCTTTGTTATTTGAGTAAAACAAGTTTTTTTTCTTGTGTGCAGAGCAGCCCCAAATTTTTCCTTATCACTTGGCCCCCCATCAACATAGCCCTTGAGGCCCTACCCCTTAAAGTAATAACCTATTAAGGTAGTATTTTTTTTCAAATAAAGAGAGTTCCCTAATTAAGAGGAACTGTGCCAACTGTTAAAATAATTATAAAACAAAACTGTCACTGCATTATTATAGTAAAACAATCAAGGTGTCAAGTATTGTTAATTCAAGAAGTAAATAGGGACGTTCTAACTATAATAAAATAATACATTATAAAAAGTGCTCATGTTGCATCTTGCTCCATTTGAGAGAGGTACAATCAAAAATGGAAATGTTAAAAGTAAACCAATAAAGGTAGCTGAAATAAGATGACCAAAGAGAAACATCCAGGAATCGTCCCTCTGCACAAACACCAAATTCAGCAACTATTCCTCCAAGAAATCACTTTCAGAAGAATCAAAAAAAATCAGGTAAGCCATCACAGTACCTGGTTTTAATAATATATCAAGGAAAGAGGCACTGAAGAGGGCAGAAAAGACAGTCTCACATTGCCACCCCTATGCCACCCCTCATCATGCAGCATGCCTTCTTCACCAGGCAAGAATGTGTGTGCCCAGGGGAAGGGGAGTGAAGTGACTATGGGTACTTTGCATTGGAACTCAGGGTCGTCCTGTCACAGGGGAACACAGCACAGGGCATAATTCTGCCAGTGCCCACAGAGAGAGCATTGAGACCAGCCTCACCAGAGGGAAATTTTCTGCCCCAGCAGTATAAACCTGAGCTCCAGCTAGGCCCACCATCAGCTGAAAAAAAGTGACCTGGAGCCAGGAATAAATTTGAAAGGTAGTCAAGCCACAAAGAGCAATCCTTCGGCAAGTTCTTGGGCAAATCCTAGGGCTGTGCTGACTCTGAGTCTGTGGACTTGGACTTGAGGTACATGTGGCCCAGTGAGACACCAGTGGTGGCAGCCAAGCCAGTGCCTGTGTCACAGCTCCCTCAACTCCAGGCAGTGCAGCTCAGGTAGTGTTTTCTTCCACTTGAGGAAGGGAAAGGGAAGAGTTCAGAAGACTTTGTTTTGCAACTTGGGTACCAGCTCAGCTACAGTAAAATAAAGTACCAAGCAGACTCCTGAAACTCTTGATTCTAGGCCATAGTTCCTGAACGGTATTTCTAGGCCCACCCTGGGCCAGTGGGGAAACGTGCGGCCCTGAGGGGAAAGAGCTAGTCCTGGTAGGATTCACTACCTGCTGACTAAAAGCCCTTGGGCTTTGAATAAACATCAGAGGTAGCCAGGCAGCAGTCACCACGGGATCTGAGTGAGACTGAGCTGGCTCCAGGTGTGACCTGGGGCAGTATACCAGCTATGGTGGCCACGAGGGAGTGCCCATGTCACTCCTCCCCCAACTCAAGCAGACCAGCACAGAGAGAGAGGGAAGAGAGTGAGACATTTTTCTTGGTAATACAGTGAATTGTCCTGTATCTTATCCAACCACATCAAGGCAGTACCACCAGGAATCTGCAAGAGTCACAGCATTACTGGGTTTGGGGCACTTCCAGTGCTGATATGGCTGTAGTGACAAATAATTACATCACAACACTCAATTTCCTTTGAATACTTGGAAATTCTTCTCAAGAAGGATGGATTCAAAATAGCCTAGATTGTGAAGATTAGAATAAATACAGAACTACTCAATGTCCAGACATTGACGAACATCCGCAAACATCAAGGACATCCAGGAAATCAAGACCTCATGAAACTACCTAAAGAAGGCACCAGTGAACAATACTGGAGTGATGGAGATATGTCACCTTTCAGACAAAGAATTCAAAATAGCTGTTCTGAAGAAGCTGAATGAACTTCAAGACAATACAGAGAAGGAATTCAGAAGCCTATCAGAGAAATTAACAAAGGGATTGGAATAATAAAAAAATAATGAAGCATAAATTCTGGAGCTGAAAAATTCCATTAACAAACTGAAAAATGAATCAGAGTCTCTCAGCAGCAAAATTGATCAAGCAAAAGAAAGAATTAGTGAGCTTGAAGGCAGTCTGAAATATACAGTTAAAAGAGAAAAAAATTGAAAAAAAGGAAGCTCACCTACAAGATCTAGAAAATAACTTCCAAAGGGCAAATCTAAGGGTTACTGGCCTTAAAGAGGAAGTAGAGAGAGAGATTGGGGTAGAAATTCTATTCAAATAAATAATAACAGAGAACTTTCCAAACCTAAAGAAAGATATCAATATTCAGATGAAAGAAGGTCACAGAACACAAAGCAGATTTAACCCAAACAAGACTAACGCAAGGCATTTAATAATAAAGCTCTCAAAGATCATGGATAAAGAAAAGATCCTAAGGGAAGCAAGAGAAAAGAAAATAATAAGATATAAAGGAGCTCTGATATGTCTGGCAGCAAACTTCTCTGGAAACCTTATAGGCTGGGAAAGAGTGGCAAGACATATTCAAAGTGCTGAAGGAAAAAAACCTTTACCCTAGAATATTATGTCTTCCAAATATGTCCCTTAAACATGCAGGAGAAATAAGGACTTTTCCATATAAACAAAAACTGAGGGATTTCATCAACACCAGACCTGTCCTACAAGAAATGCTAAAAGGAGTTCTTCAGTCTGGAAAAAAAGGACATTAATTAACAATAAGAAATCATCTGAAGGTGTAAAACTCATTAGTAATAGTAGTTACACAAGTGAAGAATACTCTATTGCTTTAAATTACAGTGCACAAACCAATTATATCTTGAGTAGAAAGACTAAAGGACAAACCTATCAAAAATAACTACAACTACTTTTTGAGAGAAAGATAGTATAAAAGATATGGAAGGAAACAACAAAAAGTTAAAAAGTGGGGGTTTGAAGTTAAAGAGTAGAATTTCTGTTAGATTTTTCTTTGCTTGTTTATTTGTTTATTTGTAAGCAGAGTCGTCATATGTTTAACATAATTGCTTATAAAATGTTTTTTGCAAGCCTCATGGTAACCTCAAATCAAAAAACCTGCAACAAATAAACAAAAAATGAAAAACAAGAATTAAAGCACATTACCAGAGAAAATCACTTTTAACAAAAGAAGACAGGAGGGAAGAAAAAAAGAAAGAGAGGACCACAAAACAACCAGAAATCAAATATTAATAACAACAGGGCAGTAGTAAGTCTTACCTATCAATAATAACATTGAATGTGAACAGACTAAACTCTCCAATCAAAAGCTGTAGAGTGGCTGAATAGATTAAAAAAAAAAAAGAGCCAACTATATGTTGTCTGGAAGAAACACACACTTCACCTATAAAGACACAGATAGACTGAAAATAAAGGGATGGAAAAAGAAATCCCATGTAAATGGAAATGAATAACGAGCAAGAGTAGCTATACTTTTATCATATCAAATAGATTTCAAGACAAAAACTGTAAAAAGAGACAAAGAGGGTCATTATATAATGATAAAGGGGTCAATTCAGCAAGAGTACATAGCAATTCTAAATATATATGCACCCAACACTGGAGGGCCCAGATATACAAAGCAAATACTATCAGAGCTAAATAGAGACATAGACCCCAGTACAATAATTTTGGGGGATCTCAACATTCCACTTTCAGCATTGGACAGATCATCCATACAGAAAGTCAACAAAGAAACACTAGACTTAACCTGCACTATAAACCAAATGGACCTAATAGATATTTTCACATTTCATCCAACAGCTGCAGAATATACATTCTTCTCCTTGGCTCATGGATCATTCTCAAGGATAGACCATATGTTAGGCCACAAAATAAGTCTTAAAAAAATTCCAAAAAATTGAAATCATAACAAGCATTTTCTCTGACCACAATTGAATAAAACTAGAAATCAATAACAAGAAAAACATTGGAAAATATACCAACACATGGAAATTAAACAATATGTTCTGGAATGATCAGTGGGTCAATGAAGAGATTAAGAAGGAAATTAAAAAATTTCTCAAAACAAATGAAAATGAAAGCACAACAAATCAAAACCTATGGGATACAGCAAAAGTAGAACAAGAGGAAAGTTTATAGCAATGAGTGCTTACATCAAAAAAGTAGGAATGCTTCAAATAAACAATCTAATACATCTCAAAGAACTAGAGAAATAAGTGCAAACCAAACCCAAATTAGCAGAAGGATAGAAATAATAAAGATTAGAGCAAAAAGAAATGAAACTAAAATCAAAACAAAAGAGAAAGAAAAACAAAAGATCAATGAAATGAAAAGTTGTTGTTTTTGAAAATATAAACACAATTGACACCCCTGTAGCCAGGCTAAATAAAAACAAACAAGAGAGAAAAGACCCAACTAAATAAAATATGAGATAAAGAAGAATACATTGCAACTGATACTGCAGAAACCCAAAGGATCATTAAAAGACTACTATGAGCAACTATATGCCAATAAATTGGGAAACCTAGAAGAAATACATAAGTTCCTAGACACATACAACCTACCAAGATTGAACCAGGAAGAAATGCAAAACCCGAATAAACCACTAACAAATAATGTGATAGAAGTGGTAATAAAAAGTTTCCCATCAAAGAAAAGGCCAGGACTCGATGTCTTCACTGCTAAATTCTACCAAGCATTCAAAGAAGAACTAATATCAATCCTACTTAAACTACTTCAAAAAATCAAGGAGGAAGGAATACTCCCAAACTCATTCTATGAGGCCTGTATACCTGATACCAAAACCAGGGAAAGACACAACAAAAAGGAAAATGATAAGCCCATATTTCTGATGAACTTGATGCAAAATTCTAAAGAAAATCCTAGCAAACTGAATTCAACAACACATTAAAGAGATTATTCATCACAATCAAGTGGGATTCATCACAGGCATGCAAAGATAATTCAACATATGCAAATCAATCAATGTGATACATATCAACAGAACAAAGAACAAAATCCATATGATCATTTCAATTGATGCTGAAAAACATTCGATTAAATTCAACATCCTTTTATGATAAACATTCTCAAAACACTGGAATAGAAGGAAGGTAACTAAACATGATAAAAGCCATTTATGACAGACCCACAGCTAGTATTATACTGAAGGGGGAAAAACTGAAAGCTTTTCCTCTAAGATCTGGAGCAAGACAAGGATGTCCACTTTAATTGCTGTTATTCAACATAGTACTGGATGTTCCAGCTAGAGGAATCAAACAAGAGAAAGAAATAAAGGGCATCCAAATTGAAAAGGAAGAATTCAATTATCTTTGTTTGTAGATGATATGATCTTATATCTAGAGAAACCTAAGGATTCCAGAAAAAACTGCTAGAACTGATAAACAAATTCAGTAAATTTGAAGGATACAAAATCAATATACAAACATCAGTAGTATATCTATATGCCAACAGCAAACAGTCTGAAAAGGAAACCAAGAAAGTAATCCCATTTACGATAGCTACAAATAAAATAAAATACCTAGGAATAACTTAATGAAAGAAAGATCTCTACAAAGAAAACTATAAAATATTGATGAATAATTGAAGAGGACACAAAAAATGGAAAGGTATTCCATGCTCATGGATTGCAATAATCAATATTTTTTAAATGTCTATACCACCCAAAGCAACCTACAGATTCAATGCAATCCCCATCAAAATACCAACCACATTCTTCACGGAAATAGAAAAAATCATCCTAAAATATACATGGAACCACAAGAGACCCAGAATAGCTAAAGCCACCCACAGTAAAATAACAAAACTGGAGGAATCACATTACCTGACTTCAAGTTATACTACAGATCTATAGTAACCAAAACAGCATGGTACTGTCATAAAAACAGACACATAGAATAGAACAGAATGGAACAGGATAATAAACCCAGAAATCACACATCTATCTGTAATGAACTTACCTTTGACAAAGATGCCAAGAATACAAATTGGAGAAAGAACAGTCTCTTCAATAAATGGTGCTGGGAAAACTCAATGTCCATATGCAGAAAAATGAAACTAGACCCTTACCTCTTGCCACATATAAAAATTAAATCAAAATGGATAAAAGACTTAAATAAAAGACCTGAATCTATGAAACTACTAAATGAAAACATTGGGGAAACAGTTCAGGACATTGATCTGGACAATGATTTATTGAGGAATAATCCCAAAGCAGAGACAACCAAAGCAAAATTGGACAAATGGCATCACATCAAGCTTCTGCACAGCAAAGGAAACAATCAATGAAGTGAAGAGATAATCCACAGAATCGGGGAAAATATTTGCAAACTACCCATCTGACAAGGGATTAATAACTAGAATACATAAAGAGCTCCAACAACTCAATAGGAAAAAAATCAAATAATCTGATTAAAAAATGGACAAAATATCTGAATAGATATTTCTCAAAAAAACACATACAAATGGAAAAGAGGTATACTAAAAATGCTCAATATCAGTCATCAAAGACTTACAAATTCAAATTATAATAAGATATCATCTCACCCCAGTTAATGGCTTTTATCAAAAAGATAGGCAATAAGGAATGCTGGTGAGGTTGTGGAGAAAGGGGAACCCTCGTACACTTTTGGTGGGAATGGAAATTAGTGCAACCACTATACAACAGTATGGAGGTTCCTCATAAAACTAAAAATACAACTACCATAAGACCCAGTAATCACACTGGTAGGTATATATCCAAAAGAAGGAAATTCAGTATATTGAAAAGATATCTGCACTCCCATATTTATTGCAGCACTATTCACAATAGCTAAGATAGGGTATCAACCTAAGTGTCCATCAATGGATGAATGGATAAAGAAATTGTGGTAATATACACAATGGAATATTATTCAGCCATAGAAAAGAATGAAATCCTGCCATTTGGAGCAACATGGATGGAACTGGAGAAAATTATGTTAAGTGATATAAGCCAAGCACAGAACGACACATCTTGCATGTTGTCACTCATATGTGGGAGCTAAATATTAAAACAATTGATCTCATGGAGACAGAGAACAGAATGATGGTTACCAGAAGTGTAGAGGGGAGGGTGGGATAAAGTGCAGATGGTCAATGGGTACAAAAATATAGTTAGATAGGAAGATAGAATGAACAATATTTGACAGCACAACAAAGTGACTACAGTCTACAAGAACTTAGGTTATACTTTAAAATAACTAAAAGAGTGGAATTGGAATGTTCCTAACACAAAGAAATGATAAATGCTTGAGGTTATGGACCCCTAATTACCCTGACTTGATTAATACACATTGTATACCTGTATCAAAACATTGTGTGTGCCCTATAAATATATACAATTATGTGCCCATAACAATTAAAATTTTTAAAAATTTTAAAAAATTACAAATGAAGAAACCATAGTTCAAAGTCACAATAAAGGTCAGATTAAAAATTGAGGACACATTGTTGTCCAAAACCAAATGCATTCCCATAACTTATCCTTCCTTTAATGATAAGCATAAGTATGAAAAGCATTCTATTGACCCAGAAAAGGAGGAGAAAGACAGTAACATGTATTTAGATATTGTGCCATTTTACATATTAGATTGGAATATCAGCAGTAAATCATGATATATCTATGCAGCAATAACCTTGTGAAAAATAAAATACATAAATACATGCAAAATAAAAGTAAACCAATAAAAGGAAGAAGGCTCTAACAAGGACATTGAACCAAAAATGGAATGAGTTGTCTTGACAGATGCCAAACTCTCCAAAATTTTACCCTTCAAGAAGAGGCTCCTGATCCTTCCAGAGGTTATTATGGATTTCTATTTTGTGGAGAGAACAGGTTAAATGAGTAATAATGTCTTTACCAACTATGAGAAGATATGATTCAAAGACACAGAGATTTTCCTTAAAACCTGGAATCCCTCCTCATTAATCTCATTAAATACCAGTGCTGAATCCAAGAGTAATATAAATAATAACTTTAAAAAAAACCATATGATGTAAAATATGTCAAAATACTAAAGACAGTTTAACCTAGTGTAAATTCATCTGAATATCCTTGCAGACTGTGGAAGTTTATGGAACATTTATGATGTGTTCTTTTAACTTACACTAATTCACTCCATGGGCCATTCAGGAGTATGTATTGATAGAATTATACAAAGACAATGAAAGATCAGTTTAAGTATGAGCCAGTATCAGAAGGCGGCTATGAGGAGGCAATGGACAAATAAATAATGGAGCAGTAATAGCACATTTGAGAAGGGAAATAAGAGAAAAGTGGGTAGAATTAAGAAATAGTAATATGGAGGGGAAGGCACGGTGGGGGAATCAAGAGGTGATAGTCCCATGCAGGTGAGACTCTCACATAGCAAAACACCTTTCACAGTATTCTTGATTTTGTCCAAAAATCATTTGCTCTTGAGGGGGAAGCAATTAAAATACTAATTTTCTAAAGCTGTCTTGATAAATTTTTAGTTTAAAAAGTAGCCATAAATAAAAGATCCTGCTAGAACGACAGTCCTCACTGATATTTTCCAAGTGACATTGCACTGATTATTGATCTAAGGACTCTTTCTTCATGGAAGGCCCAACTCTAAAACGCTAACCTGCAAGATCTTACATTTGTCCTACCAGGCTCTCCTGGCAAATAGAAATTCAGCCTCCCCATCTTAATTAGCTTTCTGATGACAGTTCTGCCTTTTCTAATCATTGTTTGGTAGGTATAACACTGAATTTTGTTTTAAAAAAGGAAATGTCTTTTTGCAATTAATGTTAAAGCAAAAGTTAAATTTCAAACTCTACTTAAACATTCAATGTCAAGAGATGTACATTCTAACATTTTGAGACATTTAATAGTCATGATAGGTATCAATATTTTGTCTCAAGTATTTCATTTAGTGTTTCTTTTATCTAATTTTTAATCCATGAATAATATTTTTTGTATTTTGTTTTCCTAAAGAATGGTTGGTACCTCTAAAGTTACAAATACATATAGACAAGCATAAATACATATTTATGTGTATATGAAGGCCAACATTCACACTTTAACCTTTTCAAAGCCTGCCAACAATTCATGAAAGTGTGTGTTTTATTCTGCCAAGCTCTCAGAGCTTTCTTGTTTTATGCCCAAGTGAAGTTTCAAAGCATTTAGCTTTAAAGTGTTTTGACTGACATGGACTTTTTGCTTACTTCAAAGATTTTTTTGCCAGCTTCGCCTTTTCTCATACTTTTTCCTGTTCATAATCACAAAGCTACATAAATTTTTGTGGATTAATACACATTGTCATTTATTTAAACCCCAATAGCGAGTGGGGTATTTTTCAAAGAATAGGAAAAGAAAGACCTTGTTAAATGTATATAGACTTGTTTAACAATCATTTTTCCTTCTTTTAATACATTTAAATATGAAAAGATAATACATGCAAATGAAGAACTGAAAGTAAAGAACTACTAATGTATTTATAATTAAGTTTAAGAAGAACTTCTGTTTTCACTGCCTTATGATTGTTATTCAAGCCAACAAAAGCTTCATATTTTGAAAAGACTAAGATTGCCTCTCACTTCAACTCTTTATTTTAAGAAAGTAGAAAGGAGAATTAATTTTAAAATTCAGTATGCCTGTAGCATGGATTATGGTCGTGAAATGTGATTATGTTAATAGCTACTGGCTTTGTTGGATATCACATAATCCTAATGAAGAATACTAGACTTAGAATCAGTAGATCTGTGTTCTAATCCATGTTATGAAATTAATTAGCTGTGTGACCTTGAACAATTAATCTAAACTCTCTGAGCCTCAGTGTCTCTGTCCACAAAGTCATGTTGGACCATATAATTTCGTGATGCTGTAATAATGAAAGTCAAATTATTACTCTTAAATGCTAGAGAGAGAGAGAGAGAGAGATCAATTAATTTTCTTATGGTCAATTAACATCCAGGACCTTAATTCAACAACAACAGAGATTTGGCTGAGGAAAGACACTAATAATTTCAGATGATGCTTTGGCTAACATAAAAAGGAATAGTTTCTCTGTGAATAGCCAATTATCTGTCCTAGAATCTCTGGGAAGGGATTATCTGACTCACCTCTAGAATGGAGGGAGAAAAAGCTATATCTGGACCCTTAGCCCTTTATTATATGCAAGGAGATTAACAAACCAACCAGATAGGAATATTAACTATTCTAGCTAACTACACAAGAAATCTTTATAGCTAAATATATTTCTCCTGCCATTCCTCTTCTCATCGAAGTAGAACTCTCAAGGATGCCTGAGAATTATGTTCTAGGAAGTTTCTTTATCTCCTTTTTGGACATTTGATATTATAAGTAATAACAGTTGTATATAGTATTTATTATATTGAAGTTTTTTGGGGGAATAATTTTAGAAGATCTAGGAGAAGTGGCAAAGTCTAATAACTGAATTCTGTCTTGGGAGCTAGACTGCCTGAGTTGTAAACCTGGCTTTGCTCCTGACTGGCCGTGAGACAGACTGTAGGATGCTCGACATTGTATGCAAATTCTCTGTGCCTAGGTCTCCCTGTCTATAAATTAAAATAATACTAGTACCACAGTAATATTGACATATAACAGGAAGACATAATATTAAATAAAGTAACTGATTTTATATATATATACACACATATATATTTATCTTTTTCATATTATCACCATCATCACATTATTAAGCATCCAGCACAATATCTGGCAAAGTGTGAATGCCTAATAAGTGGTATTACCGGTGTATGTACAGATTATTTCCATATAATATAGGACTCTGGGAACTGGCATTAGAGCTTGAGTAGGGATAATTTGGCATAGAATTTGACCTAGGTTTCTGTCTTCTACAATACTGTAAGATTCTTGAGGGAATAGGCACTGTTTTAGACACATTTTTGTGTTCAGAAATCCTGATGGCAAGAGCATCTATTTATAATTGTTCTTTTTCAATAGCAAAGCCAATATCAGAAAATTATCTTGAAGTCACTAAAATGAATACTTTTTATTGTTCTTTGGGATAAAATGTGGCATTGTGGATCACAGAGGCTTCATCTCCGTCTGCAGGTAAAGGACCCTCACAGGAGGGCATGAGTTTCCTAGAGGCATAAACAAACCTTTTTCAAGAGTATTAGAGAATAACTCAATTCCCCGAGAAGTGTATGGAGAGGTTGTTTGCATTTTGGAGGTTGAAATGAAATTCCAATCCAGACCTAAATGTGTAAATTCACCCACCGCTCAGGGATGATGTGATTCTGGGCCTGTGAATGATTTGATTGTGGGCTGAATCTACACATATGATGATATTCGCTCCCATGATTAGGTTTGTCATGTGACACAGTTGACCTTAAGAAAGGGAAGTTATCTTTGGTGAGCCTTACCTAATCAGATCAGCCATTAAAAAGGACTCCTCATTTCCTGGAGATAGAGATTTGACCGAAGAGAGATTCTCCATTACTGGCTCGGAAGATGGGAGCAGACCTTACAAGAATTAGAAAGTAGCCTCTAGTACTTGAAGGCCAGCTCTGAAAAACATTCAACAAGAAATGGGGACCTCAGTCCTACAATGACTGAATTCTGCCAACAATTACATGAGCTTGGAAGAAGACATTGATTTCCAGAGAAGGATGCAGATGGGCTGAACACCTTAATTTCAGCCATATGAGATCCAGAGCTCTCAGCTATGCTATTCCCAGATTTCTGCTGTACAAAACTGTGAGATAATAAATGGGTTTATTTTAAGCCACTAATTTGTGGTAATTTGCTACACAGCAATAGGAAACTAGTACAGGTACTGAAAAGCTGTCATGCTCACAGTGCTTGATTCAAGTCTTCCAAAGTTCTAAAATTTTTACTTAAAAGCTCAAATTGCATAACAAACACTACCAATTGAGAAACTCGTGTCATTCATTTGGAGAAAAAAGTGTACCAAAAAAGCTAAGCTTCAGTAACCATAGTTTTCCAGTCATTTTTTCAAGCAACAAGTAAAACACATCCTACTTTTATCTCCCATTGCTTTTGCACCATCAGCAAAAATGTCAACATACTAAAAAATGCAAATAATGTTTTTCTATCATTATGAAAAAAATTTCAATCCTCAAACCACCTGAAATTATCTAAGGGACCCCCATGAGTTTGTAAATTACACTTAAAGATTGCTAGTTTAAGACAAAGATATATCTGTGGAAAGCAACAGCAATAGCAGATTGATGAGATTCCAGACTCCTTTTTTGAGCACAGCAGTCAAATTCTCTCTCCAGGCTTTTGGACTGCTACCAGTGGGGTTGTGAGGTCCAGGGATAATATAACTTCGGATAGAGACAGCATCAGAGTGGGTGTGCATTTGATTTACAGCACTTCCAATGTTGTGAGATTTGGTTATGTTGTGGGTCCAGCATGACTCAGAAAGAGAAACTCTCACTAGATTTGAAAAAGACCAGAATCATACTTATTTCTCAATCAACTGGCACACCCTGCCAGTATCATAGCTTACACATATGATTCCATTTTTACCCTGAAATGATTTTTATTGTATTTAATCCTTGTGAACTTTTAGCAAGTTTTATGATCCATGAATATTGATTAACCAAGCTTCTCCAGACATCATTGTTGCAATGATAATTGATATTATAAACAACATAATTATTATAGATAGATATCAATAGGAGACACAAGATATTTTATCACTTTACTAACTCATATTATTCACACAGGCATCTATTTGAGTCTATGTTCAGGACACGTTTATTTAGAAGAGTTATAACAATTCTATTTTAAAAAGTATTAATATATTCATGATGCAAACTAATAGCATTCAATGTTATCCTGACTTTTAGTTCCATAGCAATGAATGTAAAAGGGTTAAATGAAGAGTTATTTATTTCTTATTTTTCTTTAGTTTATTGCTATTTCTGTCATAATATTAGACTCCTATATTAAAAACACTAATAAAAATTGACATGAGGTATTCACAGGGATAAGGAAACTCTAAAATGGATTCTTAAATTCCTGGAAAGAGAATAATGTGGAAATTGAGGACAAATAGGAAGTATAAAAATAAGAGATGTGACCACATAATAGGATTACATTGGTACCAGAATAAACTCTATCACTTAGCTAGTAGGTATTTAATAAATACTTATTGAACTCTTATTAAAACTGATACCCTTCATTTTACCTTTTCTTCCTATTCATCACACATATTAAAAAGACATCATATTCATATAGTACACTCCAGGAACTAAGTGCTTCACCTGATCTGTGATGTACTATAAATTCTACTGAGCAACACGTTCAAACCCACTTTTACTTTATTTTACTTTTTATTGTTTTTTTGAAATGGAAGTCATATAAAATAACATATATAACATAAAATTAGCCATTTTAAATTGGAAAATTTAGTGACAATCAGTATATTCACACTGTCTTGAACCCTCTCTCTAGGTCAAAAACATTTTCACTACCCCATTTTTTAACAGCTTTATTGGGGTATAATTGGCATACCAAAAAAACTGCACATGTTTAATGTATACAATTTGATGAATTTGGACACAGGCATACACCCATGACATTATCATTGCAATTAAAGTAATAAACATAATCAATCACCTTAAAAATTTTTTTTGTGTCCCCCTTTTTTGGGGGGAAGAATGTTTAACATGTGATTTATCCTCAACAAATCTTTAAGTGCACAACACTGTGTTGTTAACTACAGGCACTAGGTTGTATAACAGATCTCTAGAACTTACTCATCTTGTATAATTTTTAATGTGCAGGGCTCCAAACTTTGTATCTTTCCTACCTATTAAATTCTCCCATCTTCCTTACACACCCAAAAGTATTTCCACACTTCTTGGTTTGGTGAATCATCTCAGGTGAGGCCAAACTGATGTTTACTAGGCTATTCTGGCTGATACCAACTTTTTGCAATATTTAAGTCACTGTTTGTAGTTGATGTTTGCCTCTAGAGAACTCAAAGACACAAATGTTGAAGGGACTGTGACCTCGCTGAATAGTGCAAAGTTTACTTAACTTGAAAACATTTGAAAGCATTCAAATGCAATCTTCACTCCTTAAAATACATGACCTTAAGTAAGATGATACCACAAAATTATTTCCTCATTTATATCAGGGAGATAATACAATTTCCCATATACTGTACCATTTTTTAAAGATCAAACTAAATCACATATGCAAATGCTTGGCAAGTTAAAAGCATGCACTGATTGTGAGTGGGATCTCAGTCTTTCCTTCTCATCACTATCCTTTCTTGTTTTTTTCCTTTACTCTTGACTCTCTAATGTACTCTTCCATGGACGTCTACGCATCACTTGAACATTGCATGCAATATAATGACTGATACTAAATATACGATGATAGCCCAAGTTTATTATTCCAGTATTTATTCTGGAATTTCCCCTTATTCCATATTTCCCTTTGAAATTTAGACTTGTGTATCCAACTTCCTCTACGACAGCTCTACTTACTCCGTCTACTCATCATGAGCATCTCAAAATTAACATGTCTAATAATGAAATATTGAACTCTATCCTTCCAATTACTAAGGCAAAAAATTTAGTCTTTGATTTTTCCTTTTTACTCACATCATACCAATTAAGATAATCTACTGACTGCATCTTCATTTTATATATACATATACAATGTGTGTGTGTGTGTATATATATATACTAAAAAAACCATTTCTTACTGTCTTCACCACAATCACACTGAGATAGGCGATTACCATGACTCATCAGCCAGTTAACTGGTCTCTGCTTCTTCTCTCGGTTGTTAACAAACTATGCCCCATAAAGTGCAGAGTGATCACACTGTAATAGTCCCAAAATTTATCCCTTTGTACAGGTCCTTTCATACCTTCCTATCCCAGTAGGAGTAAAATCAAAAATTCTTGTAATAGCTTACCTCCTTTTTCTCAAGCAGATCAGGCATGGTACTGAACCAAAATCATTTTTTTAATTTTCTCCACTGCCTTTACATTCTTCTTTGAAATCAAAACTGTACAAGAACAATTTATGTAACCAAAATGTTTGTACCCCCATAATATTCTGAAATAGAAATAAATAAATAAATATTAAATAAATTTTTAAAATGTTTAAAAAATTAAAAAAAGAAATATATGAACTGTTTGCTTCTGACTTCTCAGTTAATTTTTCAGTGACAATCTTATTTAAAATTGGCCCTTCATAACATGCACACTAGCTATTCTTCATTCCTGCTGTATTTTTTTTCACAATTGCACTTAATATCAACAAATATATACTTTTTTATATTCTGTCTCATCCAAGTAGAATGTTATGAAGCCAGGGATTCAGTCAATTTTAATCACTGCCATATCCCCAGTGCCTTGAGTCATTTCTGGTGTTTAATAAATATTTTCAAATGAAGGAATGAATGGATGAATTGAACTTTTAAGGAAGATAAAACTCCCATATGCCTAATAAACATCAGAGTACTTCCATTCTAATTATTTTTCTAATATATTATGCTGTCCTTTATTAAAAGTTCTTAATAAGAGCAAGCTGATGAAGAGGGGATGAATATTTGGGGGCAATATATGGGAAAATTGAGCAATGAGTGAAGTTCATACACAAATTTTTGAGAACTATTGTTCTACGAGTTTGCTTGACATAGAGCTGAGCCTGCTTTTTTTTGACACTGGAAATCAATGAGACAATGACATGCACAGGGATTCTGTGGCAGTGATTGCTTCCCATCGTTTCCTGCCCAAACCAGCCTTCTATTAGCAATGACCACAGGGGGTGATTTTGGTATCTATGACATAATCTAAATATACGTATCTATAAGGTTTGCTGGACATTAAAAATACATTGAGACTCTAAGAAAATATAACAGAAGACAGTAAATTTCATTATCTGACTAAATTATTGCTCAGAAATTCTCTTAACCAAACACAGACACACACACACACATATGCACACACACAATTAATTATATTGGTCAACTTGAAATAAAATCCTTGCTTTCACCTTGTTAAATTCTGTGTGTGGAATAAGATACTTACTTTTTTCCTATATACAAACTCTACGAACCCTTAAAAACAAATATAAAAATTGCATATTAATTTTATTTAGTAATTTTGGACACAACACTACTGCTAATAAATAAAGATTCAAACAGGAGTATATAGCTTCCACACAAGACGCACAGCAAGCACTATTTTTTTACTGCTTCATATTTTGTGGAAGAAATATATTTCCAAGGAAATTTTGTACTCCAAAAATACTGGTTGCAAACGTCTCCTCAGATTTCTAGGAAAAATGGAAGTGTTTGCTGAGATATAAGCATAGGCTATTCCTCAAGATAACACACTTTGCAATTATTATTCAGAACATGTACAGGTCACTTTGAAATGTTTAATAATCTGTCTCTAACAAAGCTTTACTGCTACTTTCCCAGTATGACTTTATTATTTCTCTTGTGTTGGTCTCTTTACCTACCTTTCCTTTCTCTTGTCATTAGTTTCATGATTCTGTTTGTTTATTAGACTTTATTCGTGCCCTTTCCATAACCTTAAATGATGTTTTCACATCTCTCCTAACACTAATATATTTGACCTTGCAGTATGTTCATAGAGTGTTTTTGCCCTTTTTACGTTTGTTGCTTTTTCTGCCAACATCAGCTCCTGTTAATAGATAACAATTATTACTGTGCAAATGAATAAAAAAATAAATTATAATAGCTAAAATGCAAATACTGAGAAAAGAAATAGCAGAGTATGTAAACAGATGGAAAACCTTACCATGCTCTTGGATAGCTAGAATCAACATTGTAAAAATGTCTTTGCTACCTAAAGTGATTTACAGAATCAATGCGGTCCCTATCAAAATACCAACATCATTTTTTGCTGATCTAGAAAAAATAATTCTATGCTTCATGTGGAACCAGAGAAGACCCTGTCTAGCCAAAGCAATCCTAAGGAAAAAGAACAAATTGGGAGGCATCTATCTACCAGACTTCAAACTATACTACAAGGCTATAGTAACCAAAATAGCATGGTACTGGCATAAGAACAGAGACATAGACCAATGGAACAGGACTGAGAACCCAAATATAAAACCAACCTCATATGGTCATCTGATCGTTGAAAAATTCCACAAAAACATACACTGGGGAAAAGATTTCATATTCAATGAATGGTGCTGGGAAAACTGGATGGCCACATGTAGAAGACTGAAACTAGACCCACACCTCTCACCTCTCACAAAAATCAACTCACAATGGATAACAGATTTAAACCTAAGACGTGAAACCATAAGAATTCTCGAAGAAAACATTGGAAAAACTCTTATGGACATTGGCCTAGGCAAAGAATTTATGAAGAAGACCCCCAAAGCAATCACAGCAGCAACAAAAATAAATAAATGGGACCTGATCAAATTTAAAAGCTTCTGCACAGCCAAGGAAACTATCACTAAAGTGAACAGACAACCTACAGAATGGGAGAAAATATTTGCATGCTACACCTCTGATAAAGGACTGATAACCAGAATTTATACAGAACTTAGGAAAATCAACAAGAAAAAATCAAACAACCCTATTAAAAAATGGGCAAAGGACATGAACAGAAACTTTTCAAAATAGGACAGAGTAATGGCCAACAAGCATATAAAAAATTGCTCAACTTCTTTAATCATCAGGGAAATGCAAATCAAAACCACAATGAAATATCACTTACCTCCAGTGAGATTGGCTTATATCAAAAAGTCCCAAAACAACAAATGTTGGTGGGGATGCGGACAGATAGGAACACTCATACACTGCTGGTGGGACTGCAAACTAGTACAACATCTATGGAAAGTAATATGGAGATACCTCAAAGAATTAAAAGTAGAACTACTATTTGATCTAGCAATCCCACTACTGGATATTTACCCAAAAGAGAAAAAGACATTCTATAATAAAGATATCTGCACGCGAATGTTTATAGCAGCATAATTCACAATTGCAAAGATATGGAAACAACCCAGGTGCCCATCAATACACGACTGGATTAATAAAATGTGGTATATGTATACCATGGAGTATTACTCAGCAATAAAAAACAATGGTGAATTAATACATCTGTTATTATCCTGGATGGAGCTAGAGCCCATTCTTCGAAGTGAAGTGTCACAAGAATGGAAAAACAAGCACCACTGCTACTCACCATCAAATTGATACTAACTGATCAACACTTACGTCATGCATGGCAATAATATGCATCAGAGGTGGGCAGGCGGGAGGGGGGTGGGGGGGAAGGGAAAACTGTCATTGAATGGATGCGGGGAGCACAGTTTGGGGGATGTCCACGATTGTAGCTCTGACACGGGCAGTGCATGGGCAATATATATAACCAAAGTGTTGTACCCCCATAATATTCTGAAATTAAAAATAAATAAATAAAATGCAAATACTAAAACATACTGGAGATGTAAACATAAATAGATCCATACCGATTCATTGCAACTAAAATTTACAAAAATTTTCCCAGAAAAATTAGACTAGAACTAAATCAAAATAGAGTTAGAATGATACTAATTATATCTAATATGGAGTACAATATAAAATTATTATTGCCTAGAAATATAATGAAGAATTTAAGATTCTTGAAAAAACCTAGATTTAAAAGTTTTCACCTAGAAAACTTTGTAAAAATAATGTCTACAATGAAACATCACAATGGCATAAGTTCGAAATTTTAAATGAATCAAATATTTTTTATTATTTATATAAAAATCATATGGTCAATAAAGTATAAAAGAAATTTTAATAACTAAAAACAGTTTAATTGTTCTGCATTGAAAATTGATGAAGAAATTAATCTGGCTTTATTAGCTATACTCTAGAAAATACAATTATATTAGGAGACATTATTAAAATATCTGCTTTTACTTTATAATGCTAACTAAAAGCAATAGCTCAAAATGAAGATATAAAACATAAGAATGCAAAATATTATAGAACCATATATAAAATCCTAAAATAAAATATTAAATTTTATTGAAATCATCAGAGAGCTGAAGTCATCATAACCAAGTAGCTTGATATTTAAGGAAAGATGGCATTCTCCCGGGAGAGATAGAACATGAATACTGGCTCACCTGTGGCATCGGGAGAAAGACAGCACTGCCATTCAATCAGTGAAGAGAAATTAGCTAAACTTTTTAACAAATTGCTAAAGTTTGAGTGTGGGCTAGTGAGAGAGTAGAGAAAATCCAGGTGCTGCAGATTCAAGAGAAAATGGAAACATCTTACAGATGCTTCTTCATGAACTTCTATTGGGTGCTCATGAGAAAGAATTTTGGTGGGAAGAAAAGACTGGAGAATGTCCGCTTGGTGCAGGTCTAGAGAAGGGGAACCTACCAGTGCAGAAAGAAACGAAGATGCAAAAAGGCCCTAAAGAGCAAAACCCTCAAGCCATTGAGGAAAAGGCAATACATCTTGGCATTACCAGAGCATGGTGAAGACCTGTTGCAGCTGCAATATTTGCAAAAGAAAAACACATCCAGCACTGGAGAAGGGCAGAAAAACATCCTGGACACGGACCATGAGAAATTGCCTTCTGCTGTGGGAGGAGCTGAGTCACAGAGAAATTATCACCTGTCCAGCACAGGGGCACAGGTTCTGCCTAAGAATGAGACAGAAAAATGACAACCAAGAACCACCTCCAACCACCTGCCACCAGGTTAGAAAGTATCAAAAAAGAAAGTGGGCACCACCACTGGGAGGACAGGAGGGTAGAGAAAGAGACTGTCAATGGTATAGACATACAGGGAAAGCCTAAAGAAAAGGGCCGGAGCAGGAAAGTTGGAGGCAGAAGAGGGACTGGCAAACCACCCCACCCTGAAAATGAAACAGGACAAAGGAATTTGAAGTCACTGTGAATTTCAGGTAACCATAAACCAACAAAATACAAAACCAAATCAACTCCTATCTTAATTGCCTCAATCCTCATACTAACAATATAACAGAAGGAGAATTGTGCCCATATGCAGGCATAAATACAATGTACCTCATTTTTTATTGTTCTAGATACAATATTTGGCAATCAATGAATACTTGCATGACACAAAAAAGCAAAGGAAAAAACCATAATACACCGTTAAGAGACAATTTATTCAGCAGAATGAGATTCAGATGCCACATATGTTGGAATTAGAAGACAGGGAATTTAAATTAACTATGATTAATATGATAACGTCTCTCATGAAAAAAATGGACAACATAAACAAATGGAAAACTTCAGCAGAATGTTGGAAACTCTAAGAGTAAAATGAAAATAGCAAATTCAGCTTTATTTTGTCTATTGTTTGCATGACGTATCTTTGTGTCTTCTCACTCTTTCCCTCTTGTTACTTGGACCTTAGTTTTCATAATTAAAATGTATTCTTTCTAGGCACAGTCTATTGTACCTGGATTTTTTTATCCAATCTTATACGTTCAATCATTTCATCTGTATGCTTACGTCAGTTATACGTTATATAGTTATTGATGTGGTTGACCTGAAACTTACAAATTTGATAGTTGTTTTTTCTGTATTCCATTTGTTATTTATTTTTTCTTCTTCTTTGATCTGCTGTTGGAGTATGTACTTTTAAGATTTTATTTTATCTCCACTACTGGCTTATTATTTACTTTCCAAAACATTTTGGTACTTACAGTAGTGTTTACAACATGTAATATAATTCATCAAATGGGGTTGTTGTGTTAATATCAAAGAAGTGCACATAAGAACAAAAAATATTATTGGAGGTAGATAAGGACTTTACATAATTGTAAAAGGGGAAATTAACCAAGAAGAGTTGACAATTTTCAATACCTACATACTAAAAACAGAAATATAAAAACATGAAGGAAAACTGATATAACTGCAAGAAGAAATGGAAAAATCCATAACTTGTACTTTGAGATTTTTAACATTCCTGTCTAAATAATTGATAGAACAAGTACACATACAATTAGTAAAGATATTGAAAATCTAAATAATACATCAAACTATTGGGCCTAAATGATTTTAATAGAATAGTCCACTCAACAACAGCAGAATATACATTCTTTTCAAGCATATGTGGAACATGCACCAAGGCATACCATATTTTTAATAATATATATAAAAGCAAACTTCAAGAACTAAAATCATATGAAATATATTGACTGACCATAACAAAATTAAATTAGAAATCAATAAGAAAAATATATCTGGAAAAATGACAAATATATGAAATTCAACAACACACTTGTAAATAATGATGGATAAAGGAGAAACAAGTGAAAATAGAAATATTTTTATTTAAATTAATATAAAATACAATAGACAAAATTTATTTAAAGCAGGTAAAGCAGAGGTTTAGAGGAAATTTTATAGCAATGCCAAGCTTTTATTAGAAAATAAGAAAGTTCTTATATTAATTACCTCAATTTATCCCTTAATAGATTAGAAAAAGGAAAACATATTAAACTCATTTAATATAATTGACATAAGGAAACAAAAAGATAATTGAAGAAAACAATCACATTAAAACCAGGAAAAATATTAGAGAAAAATCAGTGAAACTGAAATTTGGTTCTTCAGAATTATCAGTGGAATTGATATACCCCTAGCCATACTGAAGAAATGAAATAAAATAAAATAAAAAGAGAAGACATAACTTACCAGTATAAAAAACGAAAGAGGGCATCATGTCAGATGCTCAAACAATAAACTACAAATATATAATAATATAAACAACCTTACTAGGCCTACAATTTTGACAACATAAATATCGTCAACAAATTTTATGAATAACACAAAATAACAAAAATCATTCAATGAATAGCCTGAATATTTCTATATGTGTGTGTTTCCTTTTAATTGAATCTATAGCTAGAAATTTTCTGAGTTAAAAAGTTTCAAGCCATGAAGGTTCATTGATAAATTCTACCAAACATTTAAATAAGAAGTTGTATAACTGCTGTGCAAAATCTACCAGAAAATTGTATAAAGAAGGAACACTTACCAATTAATTTTGAAGTCAGAAAAATATTGATACCACAACCAGAAAAAAATATTTACATGCAAAGGGAACTACACACTGATATTCCTCGTGAATACAGACCCAAAAGTACTCAACAATATATCAGCAAATTTAATCAACCAATATATAAAAAGAATTCTTTGTCATGCTTTACCAAGTAGCTTTTATCCCAGAAATGAAGGATTATTATAATATTTTAGAAATCAGTCAATGTAAATCACCGCATCAACAGACTGAGGAAGAAAACACAGATGATAATTTCAATAGATGCAGAGAAGAGCATTTGACAAACCTCGCTATCCATTCACAATCCTTTAAAAATCTCAGTGAAATAAATGGCAGAAAACGTCATCTAACTGAAGCAACAAAAGAAATAAAGTCATCCAGATTGGAAAAGAAAAATTAAACCCTTTATTTAAGTTTTTATTTATGAAATGATTGTCTATGTAGACAATCCAATGGAAGCTACAAAAAGGTCCTGGATATAATAAATGAGTTTAGTGAGATTACAGGATTAAAGATCAATATGCAAAGTCAAATCTCTTTCTACATACTAAGCACCAATTACAAATTTAAATTAAAAAATTGTTATTTGCCATAAAATATAACAAAATTTTTAAAAGGCATTTTAAAACTGGATTGCTTTATCAAAAAGACATTTGCACTTGAATGTTTATAGCAGCACAGTCCGCAATTGCAAAGATGTAGAATCAACCCAAGTGCCCATCAATACATGAATGGATTAATAAAATGTGGTATATGTATGTATGTAAAAAATATGGTGAACTAATACTTTTTGTAACAATCTGGATGGAACTGAAGACCATTCTTCTAAGTGAAGTATTGCAAGAATGGGAAAACAAACACCACATGTACTCACTATTAAATTGGAAGTAATCAATCAACACTGATGTGCACATATGGAAGTAAAACACAACAGAAATCAAGCAGGTGGCAGGGGAGGAGGGGATGGGTAAATTTACACCTAACGAGTACAACGCACACTATCTGGGTGATGGGCACACTTATAACTTTGACTCAAACTATACAAAAGCAATTCATGTAACCAAAATGTTTGTACCCCTGTAATATTCTGAAATTAAAAAAATAATAATAAAACTGGATTGTGGCCTAAATTTAAAACATAAACTGTACAGCTTCTGAAAGAAAATATTTTTAAAAATCTTTGAAAAGATTCTTTAGATATGACACCAAAAACATGATTCAAAAAGAAAACTTATAAAATGGACCTTATTTTAAACATTTAAACAATTAAAAACATTTTCTCTTTTAAGGACACTGACGAGAAAATGAAAGGACATGTCATACACTAGAAGAAAATATTTGCAAAATACATATGTGATAGATATTTTTATTTACAATATAAAAATAAATCTTAAAACTCAATAATAAGAACACATAAAAAGCCCAATAAAAAAGTAGGCAAAAGATTCAACAGACCAAAGAAGATATATGCAGGACAAATGAGCACATGAAAACACGATATCATGAGCCATTAGAGAAATTCATATAAAAAGCACAATAAAATGCCATTAGTCTCCTATTAAAAATAGCAAAAACAAAAACAAACCTGATACCAAGTACTGGTGAGGATGCAGAATGATTAGAATTCTCATACATTGTTGGTGGAAATGCAAAATGTTACAGACACATTGTAAAATAGTTTTGACCTTTTCTTTTAAAGTTAATAGTACATTTACACCATGATCAAGCAATCTCTTTTCTAGTCACTTATCTGAGAAAACAAAAACATAGATTCAAACAAAAACATGTACACAAATATTTATGGCAGCTGTATCTACACCTGCTAAAAAAATGGAAACGGCCTTCAGCTGCAGAATAGACAAACTATGGCAGACCCATACAAAAGTGTACTAAATAGCAATAAAAAGAAATGAACAACTGACACATCCCTCCTAAAACAGATAATTCTCTAATGCATAAAAGTAGCCAGGCTCAATACATACATATGTATATGTAAATTCCTACATACATTTATACATACAAATACACGTATGCAAATCCTGACAGGAAAGTCTGTTTGGCCTAACCACGGTTGTATACTGACCTTATGCTATTGCCAGTCCTCTAGTGGAAATGTGATATGAATAGAATGGATCCACATGGAACATCGGAATGGTCTTTCAAAAACAAGGAAAAAAGAATAATGTGCGTGCAAAATACACGTGTGTGTGTATATACACACACAAATACTTATACATGTGTTTTCTCTACACTTACTAGAAATTCATCTTAAACAAAACAGTACAGAAGAGTGCTCAAAACCTTTTAGGGAAACTGGCATAAAGTCTAAATGATATGTCTGGTAAGAGTTTCTCTTACAGTCAACATCATTTGAGTTCACTTCATGGATATTTGATATTTATTAATAATTTAATAAATATTACAGTAGTTATACAATGAAAAAGTGCTTTAAGGAACTGTGAAATTTAATTAAATGATGAGTTTATTATTGCAGACTGCTCATAGATACATAAAGACATTAGGTAGATTGACATACTAACTTTTATCCAAGTACTTTCACTCTTTTAGCCTCCCTACATTCCCATAAGAAACTGAGATAAAAAGGAGACAGTCACAGGCATGGTACATCTGGCTGATATATAAAACATAACTCTAATAAGTGTATTGCACATGGAAACACGTGGAAAATAAAATAATTGATAATGAAATAAAATTCATACTAAGTGTAGGATGGCATTTTTAAAATTATGGATTCAGATATGGTCTGATATCTGTGATGAGGACCAACCAGATCATTGCAAACTGAGTTTCTAGAGACAGTGGGATCCCAGCCCAGCTGGACCTGGAAAGAGTTTATAGTTACTTCACCCCTGGTACATGGAAGCCTGGATGAAACACATGAGAATGCATAAAGCAATACATTATTTCAGCAAGAAGGAACCTTAGTATGTCACTAAAAAGTCATATAAATAAAAATCAATTTCAAAGAGAGCCACCAAATCACTGAAATACCTTTGTATGATTTTCCAGAAAATTGCAAGCAATGAATCTTGGCAAGAAGACCTAATGTTTATTGAACAACTTATTATTAAACAGAAGCTTGACAAAATCATTTCACTTAAGTTATATTCACAAGAGTTCTGGGAGTTAGGTGATAGTATCTCCATTTAATATAAGGAGACACTACGGCTCAATGACTTTAACCTGTCATTGTTCAAGGCCATAAAGCCTGTTAAATGAATGAGCCAAGGTTCAAACTGAAGTTTTACTGATTACAGTCAATCAGGTTTCCGTCTTCCATAATCATCTCTGATATATTCTTTTATTATATTTCATGAAATGCCCATATAGTATCATGACTGTGGCATCACCAAGTTTTTGATTCTGAGTATACAAGACATTTTAAAACCCCAAAGGCTATTACCGTAGAGTTTTTTCAGAGTAACTTTTAATTCGTGTGATTTTTTCCCAAAAAACTGGATTTTTTAATATTGAATGCCCCCGAAGCCACTCTATATAACACAAATTTAACTGGAGACACCAATTACCTTCTGTTCTAGAAATCCTTAAGCAGCCAGTCCAAAAAATTCAGATCCGTATATTCACTTTGTGGTCTTGACATTTGCAGAATGACCATTGACCTTACATTCTATCAAAAGTTATTGTTAAAAAAGTACTGGAAACATAGTAAGTGCTCAAGAAATTCATAATGGTCTATGTTTCATTTGTCTCAAGCCTCCTTGAAGTTGACTTGGCTGCTCAGACTTCAATTTTGTCTTAGCTGTGAAAAATGCACTTTTAAACAAATGTATTAGAGATCATTTGGCTTTACACATTTTATCTCAGACCCATGAAGCTGGATCAGAGATCAGTAGAATCACCAAGGATATTGTATTCCCCAAAAACATGAATTTAAATTTTTAAAAATCTTGCATACTTGTTATTAAAAAAAAGAAAGAAAACAAAAAAAAGGATGGGCCTAAGATTTCCACTAAAAAGGACCCACCTGCACTGAAGACTTGTGACATATTTTAGTATTTAGTATGTTCTGGTCAGTACAGGCAGGAACAGAGAAGGTAAGACTGGATAACTAAAATTGACACAAGAAATTAAAAACCAACTTCAAGAACAGACAAAACATAAATCCTGCCTGCCCTTGTGATATGTCTAATAACATTTATGTATGCAATGTAACGAGAGGAAAATAAATAGACACTGTTTTACCAAGTTAAAGAGAAGAGAACTTTATAATAACTAGCATTGGTGTTGATGCCCATATATTTCTCTAAGGCTTTTCATACAAATTAAGATGAGCCACATAATAGAATCAAAGTAAACAAAAGCTCTGCGGTTGCTTGTTGCCTGTGAGATGGGGCAGTTCTGGTGGAGAAAAATGCACTGCATCTGGAAAATATTCTATTTAAATAATTGAGGACACAGGGTGTGAGCAAACTAAGGCAAATTTTGATGATTTTTCTTTCTTTCTTTTTACTTTTTTGTTTTCCACTTTTAGTGAACCAAGATAATTAGATGTGATTATACCTGCCAGTTGCATCCTCCTGGAAGATAAAACTTTTTAAGAACATTATAAAAATATTTGGTTTTGTCATAACTTATGTTATTATGGGTAATTTATATCGAGTATGATATTATTAAGTTGGTTTCACTTTACTTAGAAAATAGGTTTCTCTAGAAGAAAACAGAGAAAAATCTTCTTGACATTGGTCTGGGCAATGATTTTTTGAATATGACCCTAAGAGCACAGGCCACAAAAGCAAATATAGACAAATGGGATTGCATCAAGCTAAAAACCTTCTGCACAGAAAAGGAAACAACCAACAAACTACAGAAGGGGACAAAATATTTGCAAACCATACATTTGATAAGGGCTTAATATCCAAAATATGTAAGAAACTCAAGCAACTCAATAGCAAGAAGACAAATAACCTGATTTGAAAATGGGGAAAAAAGAACATAGAAAATGGCCAATGTGGTATATAAAAAATGCTCAACATCACTATTCATCAGGAAAATGCAAATCAAAATCACAGTGAAATATCACCTCATGCCTGTTAGAATGGCTACTATCAAAAAGACAAAAATCAACATGTTAGCAAGGATGTGGAGAAAAGGAAACCCTCATACACTGTTGGTGGGAATATAAATTAGTACAGACGTTATAAAAAACAATATGGAGGTTTCTCAAAAAAATAAAAATGGAGCTATCATATGATACAGCAATACTACTTCTGAGTTTATATCGCAAGGAAATGAAATCAATATCTTCAAGACACATATGCATTATCACATTCATTGTAGCATTATTCACAAAGGCCAATATATGGAATCAACCTAAGTTTCCATTGACAAATAAATGGATAAAGAAAAAGTTGTATATGTATACAACAGAATGTTACAACAGCCTTAAAAAAAAGAAGGAAATCCTGCCATTTGAGACAACATGGATGAACCTAGAGGACATTATGCTAAGTAAAATAAGCCAAGCACAGAAAGGCAAATATGCATGATCTCACTTGTATGCTGACTCTAAAAAAAGTCAAACTCATAGAACAGAGTGTAGTATGGCGGTTGCCACAGGGATTTGGGGATAGGGGAAATGAGGAAATGTTGGTCAAAAAATACAAAGTCTCAGTTAGACAAGATGAATAAGTTCTTGAGATCTAATATACAGTGTGGTAACTATAGTAAATAATGCTGTATTGTATACTTGAAATATGCTAAGAGAATAGATCTTAAATATTATCACCACAAAACAAAAAGGTAACTATGTGAGGTTATAGTTATGTTCATTAGCGTGGATGTGGTAATCATTTCACAATTTATAAAAATATCAAAACATGTTGCACACCTTAAATATATACAATTTTTATTTGTCAGCTATACCTCAATAAAGCTGGGGAAAAAAAGAAATTGGGTTTCTCATAATGGATACTTTTCAACTAAAATAGTTTAACTATTAAACTGTGATGTTCTTGATTATGAAAAATTTACACAGCATACCATATTTTCAGTGATTAACATATTTTACTTTAGAAATTATAAAACAAATTTGGAAAGCATTGTAATTCCTGTAAAATGTAGTCCTTTTGTGTTTATTGCAACTCTGCTTCTAATTTCAAGTTTTCCTCTAAGAATTCAATTGGCCTTATATAAATATTTAAATCAAAACCTGACTTAAATGATTATTTACTCTAAGTGCCTGAGCACATGCAAAATAAATATAAAATACATATACAAGAATATATAATATATATACAATGGACACAGTTGCTTTTCTCCTAGGAAAGCTTATTGTCAGGAAGCGAGATATGTATTTAACAAATAATTAAAGGATATGACGGGTTACTCAATAAAAACCACAGGATATTCATGGCCAAATGCTGGGGGTCTCCCAACCTAGTCTTGCAGAGGATATAGCCCTGATTAAGGTACCTTTTAAATTGAAGACCTAATAAAATGAAGTCAGAGGCAATGAGGAAAATGCTCCAAGCTGAGGACATGGAATATTCAAGGGCAGAGAGGTTCAAGTTAAATGACACATTCCAAGAATTAAAAGCAGCTCAGTCTGATTGGAGAGGAGAGTTCAGTTGGGAGGTTGGTAAGAGCTAAGGCTGGAAGATTGGAGAGGAGGCAGAGTGTGACCATATATCATGCACTTGAACTTTATTGTGATGAGAAGGAAGCTGTGGAAATAGTAAAGCAAGGAAGCACTGAGATCAAAAAAATTTTGCAAAAAATTACTCTAGCTACAATGAAAAGATTGGGTGCTCAGAGAAATGATGAAAAGGGAACAGAAGTATGTATGTACAGGGGAACTAATTAGAAAGCAGTTGCAATAGTGGATAATAGTGATATTATAATATATATCAACTATATATATGCATAAATATAATAGGAAACGCATGATGAAGCAAGGTGAATACCAAGGGCGACTGGCAGGTGCTACATCTGCCCTATGCATGTGTGTGTGTTTTAATCAACTTAATGCAGGCAAATGGTTAAGCACGTAAACACAAAGAATGATTTATAGAGATAATGATTTATCAACTGTCCCTTGATACACATCAGTTTGTAACTTCAAGAGCAACCATATTTGTATCATTTAGGTATTGTTTTTTGTTTCTCACTTCACATATTTATATAATCTTCATATTATTGCTTAATTTATCAATTTTAGATATTATCTGTCAACTTTCTGCTATGATAGATGAGAGATTAATTCCTTTATACCACTACTACCAATACTCTACCCTACCTGCCAAAATATTCATATACAAATTATTTTTATAGTCTACCTGTATAATTTGAGTAATATAGTTACACGCTCAGTTCTATATTCCATCAACTGCAGAGAACATCTCTGTCAGTATCTGTGTAGATCTGCCCCCCACCAAGTTGCAGATCTTAGAGTCTCCTCGCTTCCTTTCTGCTCCTCCTGACTTTAGCTGCCTGGATTCCACCTTCCAGCTTTCCTTTCTCAATTTTGGTCATCTTTTGTCAAGCAGTGGCAAATGTACCTTATCTATGTAAAGAAAACAAAGTTTATTTTTTATAATTAATATGGTCTTCTTCATTAGCCCCACCCACTGAACACTTTGGGATAATTTCCAAGTCTCTCCTCTTTGTGTCCCCTGTGGCATGTTGGGTTCTCAATGCCTGTGGAAGGGAGGAGAAAGCAGGACCTCCACCCTGCAGGGTCCAGAGTTGGGGGCCACCTGTCTTCCCATACAAAGTGACTGACCAGGTTGAGAAGATTTCCTTCACTACTGTTTTCCAAGTGAGTGAGGCTGCAATGGAGCCACCATCTGTTGTCAGCTTTGTGAAAGTTGTAAGATTCAAAACACAGTCACTTCAAAGATCAGGTGACTGTATGTATGAGGTTGGTTTTATATTTGGGTTCTCAGTCCTGTTCCATTGGTCTACGTCTCTGTTCTTGTGCCAATACCATGCTGTTTTGGTTACTATAGCCTTGTATTATAGTTTGAAGTCTGGTAGATAGATGCCTCCCAATTTGTTCTTTTTGCTTAAGATTGCTTTGGATAGACGGGGTCTACTCTGGTTCCACATGAAGCGTAGAATTATTTTTTCTAGATTGGTAAAAAATGATGTTGGTATTTTGATAGGGATTGCATTGATTCTGTAAATCAATTTAGGTAGCAAAGCCATTTTTACTATGTTGACTCCGCCTATCCAAGAGCTTGGTAGGGCTTTCCATCTATTTACTTCCTCTGCAATTTCTTTTCTCAGTGTTTCGTAATTCTCTCTGTATAGGTCTTTGACCTCCTTAGTTAGATATGTTCCTAAATATTTAATTTTCTTTGGTGCTACTGTGAAAGGTATTGCATCTTTAATTTGTTTCTCAGCTTGATTGTTATTAGCATATATGAAGGCTACGGATTTGTGTGTATTAATTTTGTATCCTGAGACTGCTGAATTCATTTATCAATTCCAGTAATCTCTTGGTTGAATATTTGGGGTTTTCTATGTATAATATCATATCGTCTGTGAATGGTGAAAGTTTGACCTCTTCTGCCCCTATCTGGACGCCCCTGATTCCTCTGTCTTGTCTAATTGCTGTGGCCAGGACTTCCAGCACTATGTTGAAAAGAAAAACAAACAAACAAAAAAAAACCAAAATACAGTCACTTGTGTCAAACCCTGACAAATGGAGCCAGGCAAGGTCATGAAGGGAGGGCTTTCATGCACGATTTGCATGATAACAAGAACTATCAAAAGAAATTTTTCTGAACCCCATCTTACTATATGAGTTACACAAGGACAGCTAGTTGCTTATACAAAAACACTTGCCCGACACCCTGTCTCACAAACCCATCCAAGGACACAGCTTGCTATGACTTCAGGATTACAAGCTTTACCTAGCAACTGCTGCCACCCACCAATCACAGCTTGCCAGCTCCCAAAGACCCTGCTAGTGCCAATAACTTTTTTCCAAAACAATTTGTGTAAACTCCTCTTTCCCCAGTAAAACTCTAACATTTTGCTTTTGCTGTTGTTCTTGTTGTTCTCTGGACTTACTGGAAGCCACCCTGGTCTGTGCACGCCCCAGATTGCAATCCCACTTGTTGTAGGATTAGCCAAAAAATATTTTAATTGGAGATTCATCTCTATTTTTTTTATGTTGACCTCTTTCACCAAAACAGTCCAAGCTAACCCATGTGTAAACAATGTTCTGGCATTTTCTCCTCTTTTTAGTTGATCGTAAGGGACTGCTGATATGAAAATAGGTGTACTCTGAGGGAGGTGCACCTGTGCTTCAGTAGTGGTAAACTTAGCTACTTGCTTATGAAGATTGTCAGTGCTTTTTGATCCTAACTTATGCTCAGTTCAGAAGTTCTTCATCCATCATATGATGGATTGCTCCAGATCCCATCTGATATTATAACTTTGTGGTTCTGACAGACCCAAACCATGCTCAGCAGTTCCAGATGACTGGCCATTTAGTGTCACCTGATCAAGCATTCTGTCTCTACCAGGGTCTCTATCAGGGACCCTCTGTTAGGGTCCAGTAGCATTCTAGGAGATATTTTACTAAAGGCATATCATTTTTTAATGCAGATAGCATGGGCCCTGCTATAGAACGTGAGGGGCCTGCATTGAGATTCTCCTACTGGGACTTTCTATCAGCTCCATGTGACACTTTTTTCTCACCACTGATAACTCTAAAACCATAGATTATTCCAATTTTATTGCTGGAGCATCAGGGCTACTTGTACCTCAGCCTGCACATGCTTCAGAATCTTGTCCTGCTCTGAGCCCCATTCAAAGCTGGAAGATTTTATTATCCCCCAGTATATGTATCAGATCCATTTTCCAACTGGAAAATACTACTTCCAGAATATTGTTAGATCTTAGATGTGCAGGACATGTAAAATATATTTCATCTTTTACTCTGGAGACAATGTTTTCTTACACCTCTTATTTGTGGAAGCCTAAAGTGTTTACTGATTATCAAACTCTTGAATTTTTTTAAGGTTTACCCTCCATACTCAGGAGCATGTGTGTCTTATCAAGGCCTCCAACTTACTAATCCTTCATTCAGCTTGATGTCATAGATCAATAACTGCTAGATGTCCATTTAGTCTACACTAGACAGAGGGTAAGAGAGTTAACATATCTTTGATGCAAAACTGGATATGTATAGTGTTGTCTGCTCCATGTGAATACTAACTGTTTCTGATTCTCTTTTCTCATTAGAATAGAAAAGAATGTAATTACATTACTGCTGCATTACCTACCTGATGCTAGATTACTCTTCTCTAGCAAAGATGATATATCAGGCACAGAAGTTGCAGCTGGAAATACCCTCAGTTGTGTTATAGAAGGGAAATATCATCGTACAGTACTCTGATTTATAGTACTGAGGCCAAGACCATACTGGTGAATTAAAAGGGTACATGTAGCCCTTGCAACCTTTTAGACCCTTTGAGGTGGCACCATTTTCTACCTCTCTTACACTCCCCCAGTTATGAGATATTGTTTCTGATTAACTCACTTGACCAGAAGAAGATGTTCCAGTAGCTTTCACTTGGCCTTGTTCTCCAGGGTATTCCTTACTTCACAGGCCAAGGATGCAACGTGGAGGTTGTACCTATCAGTAAGTACAATAATTCCAATTATACATTAAGGGAGCTGGAAAATGATGAAGTGGGGCCACAGACCTAGTGGATCTAGTGTATGTTGCACCTAGTCTAGAATTCCATTTATTTCCTGGTCCTTACATGTCCTCACGCAAACAATGACACCATAATGATGTTTCAGTATACTAGGTATCAATGGTAACTTAAACACTGTGTCCAATAATCTTCAAAATGTTTGAACATTCCTGTTTTCCCAATGCAAACATACCTGAGTAAATGTCTAAAAGCAGGGCCTATATAATTTGTAGGACCCAGTACAAAGTGAAAATGCAGGGCCACTTATTCAAAAATCAGGAAGAAAACAGCTTTTTCCTTTCTTCCGTGGTCTCTCTCTCAACCTGTCATGTATATTTTATGTCCTGTTTAATGTGCCTTCCCTCAGGCACAAGGATATTTATCAGGTGAATACAAACCCTCACCTTCCACTCTTCCTGTGCCCAGCCCAAGCACCTGTGCTCAGCCCTCCAACCCCTCAAAGGCAGCAGCAGGTGCTGGAAGGGAGTGAGGAGTAAATAGCCAAGAACCTGTCTAAAGGAGGTGGACAGTTGGTGGGAGGCAGGAACACATGTAAGTTAAAGCTCCAAATCCTTGGAAGATGCTCCATTGTTCCATTGGGCTTCAATCTTACAAAACACAGATTAATAGACAAAATTATTAAGAATTTCTAGAAGAAAACTGCAGAGCAATAAACTCAAACACCAGTCCCCTTTCTGAGCAGAGAGCCCTATCCAACTGCACTGGTCTTACCTCCATGAACAAAGCTATCTCTGGCTGTAGTTGCCTTTGGGAAAGGACTCCAGGAATCATTTTAATGAATATTTGCCATGTCATTGCAGGGTTTTTCCTCCTGGAGATAAAAATTCCCCTTGAGTCAGTGAGTCTGGGTTATAAACTGGCTGAGTTCTGTTTTTGGTCACCTATCCATGCTGTGCCTTGTTGGAAGACTTATTTGCTCCTGTAAACATGGTGTTCAATTCATGCTCTGCTTAACTCTTTGTGAGCATGGGTCCCTTGCCTGACACTACTACTTTGCTGCTCATACAATAATTACCACCATCTAACTTCTGATTATTAAATATCTCCAACTGGGCTTTATTATTTCAGGGATCAATTATCTATTAATAAATTAATATCAATACTATTAATACTATTGATTATCAATTACATTATTACTATTATCAAGCCTAATTATGTAATAGCCTCTCTTAGCTTACAACCCTGGCTTGTAGAAGAGAACCATGCTTTTGATGTTTTTTGTTTTGTTTTGTTTTGCTTTGTTTTCTCCCAGGCAACAAGTTATCTTTTAGTTTTAGATATCAGAGATGATTCATTTACTTGCACTAACCTTAGATATGGAATTTTGTGGTAACATTTTTAAATGGAATTGTATTTTAAGACTTCTTAACTCCTCTTTAAGGCCTCCCAACCCCCCTTACAAGTTAGGCCTAAGCTATTGAATCTTTTAGTGATTCTGGTGCACCTTTACCTCTGTGTTCCTTATGTTAAATCCTCCAAGTGTTCCTGGGGAACACAATTATTGGTGGGACTTCTGGCCTTCTATGATGTTTCCACTCCACCATTTTCACATCCCTGGAACCTCTGTACTCCCTTTTCTCACATGACACAAAAATCCTGGCATTTAAATTTACTTACTATGAGCATCACTTGTTTCATATTTCTAGGAGCCATCGTAATAATGAGTTTGCTACATCCCCTAGGACCCTAGGAGCACTCAGGATAATTCTACCAAATCAGTAAACCCTTACCTAGCTAATCATTTAATCCAGCCCATTTGATCCATCACCCTAAGAATCTAGTTCCGTGCATGTTCCCCAGGACTTTGCCAGCACATTGTATACAATCGCCCACTGGTATCTTCTCTACTTTATGGGGGACGTGTTTATTGCAGTCAGTCAAGCCTACTGTCCTGTTGAAGAAAATGTCCTACTTTTAAGCTTAAAGCTCATGGAGATGTGGAAAGCAATAAGAATGCAATGATGTAAATTAAATCTATGAGATTAATACTGGGGGAAAATTTTTCCCAATTACGTACCCAGGATTGAGTTGGTAATATTTACTTTCTGTTCTGTGCTTTATATTGGAAAACCTATAAAGGATGTTTTGATTAGTAGGATTTTATTAAGGCATTTACTACAGAACTAAGTGTAAGGCTTAAACTGCATTTACTTACCTGTACAGCTCTAAGATTTTCTACCATTGTTAAATTTTCCTGCATCTTCTATTTTTAAGGACACTATTAGAACTGTAGATTCTCCTTGTCATTTCCTTCATACTTGCCCAGAGAATTCATGTCTCCCTGCTCTCATGTGCAGAGACCACTCACGAGGTAGACTTCATACCTGTTTTCCTAGGATCCCACTTCACTCATCCTGGGTGTGCTCCTTTGCTGTGTAGAGCCCCTATTTTTTGTTGCTGGATTTTCTCCCTGCTTTTTCTGGAGAACACCCTGAAATAATTTCCTAAGAACAAATATGAGGGATAAAAACTGACAAAAGGGCATCACATTGAATGAATATAGAATTCTAAGTTAAAATCATTTTCTCTGAGAGCATTAAAGGCATTGTTCCCATACTTTTAGTTTAGTAAAAGAAATTTCAATCCCAGTCTGACTATATATTCTTTTAAGTGAGTATATATTTTTCATGGTTGAGTGCATTCTGGTTCTTTTCTTCATCTATATTGTTATGAAATTCAAAATATTAGTGCTAAGTGTGGTTATTTTTAATCATTCTTCTGCCTAAATACTGGATAGACCTTTTCAGTCTAAAGATAATGTCCCTTTGGCTCTGAGAAAGTCTCTTTTATTATTTTCTTGATAATTTCCTTTGGTTCATTTTTCCTTCTCTCTCTTTCTGATCATCTTAATAGTAGGATGATGGAATTCCTGGTTTGATTGTTTTTGTCTTTTAACTTTTCTTTCATTTTATTTTCTTGTTTTTCTGCTCCAATATCTGTGAGATAAGTTCAACTGTATGCTACAAGCATAAAATAGAATGTTTATTTCATTTCAGTAATTGTATTGCTGATTTCTAATCTGGTCTAGTTTTTACTTTTTCAGAGCATTCTCATTTTGTAGATGATGTTTATTATTAAATCTTTTTGAGGGTTTTAATAGTGGTGGTGTAAAATTCTTTTATCTTGATTAAATTTATTTTCCTTTTTCATCTTCACCCTGGAGTCATTTTTTTTTTTCTCTTTGGTTTTCTTAGCCTTTTTTCTTTTAGGTTGCAGCATTTTCTCAAATATCTGGAGAACTTTTGCAGTTTGAATGTAGTTATGAATAAAGCTAGAGCATGCTGAGAAGGGAGCTCGGTGGGTGTAGGGGAGGCTGATAGACTGGCAAGCCCAATCTTACGGAGAGTAGCTACAGAGGCAGCATTTTATTTTAATGTCCTCAACTCTTGGAATTAATTTTTAATCACTTGTATATCCTATATAAAAATAGTGTTTGTAGTACAAAAATACTTTATAAATAATGACAAAAAAGAACATATGTGTCAGCACCACTGTGATTTAAAAATAGAATGTTTAAATATCTTTGAAGTCCCCAGCATGACTTTGATAATAGCATCACAACCCATGCTGCCCTCCAGAGGTTACTGAGAATTCACAGTATGTATATGTAGCTTTGAATAATGGATTGTGTTTTACATGTTTATGAGTGAGCATGCATTGCATGTATTCTGTGACCTAATTATTTTTCATATAACATACTTTTTTATGTGACTCATTGGTATTGATATATGTTACTGTAGGTCATTTATTTTCATTGCTTCTGCCAGGCATCAGGAGACATATGAACCATAAATCATTTTCAACCACATTTCTGCCTTAAGCATTTCAGTCTACATTGACAGTGGCAAATCCTTGAGAGGACTGGACTGTTGTTATGTGTTTTCACAATAGGTACTATTCTAACTCCATCCGAAGTAAGTTGGAACAAGCACAATTCCTTATAGCCTTCCTTAGTTTCTTTTTCTCTTAATTCAATCATGGATAGCATATCCTCTTACATTCCTTGGGGTATGTAGGCTCTGTAGTACTGCTTCCCATGGGGCTTAGCACTCCTAGCAGGTACTACGGGAGTAAAACAGGCCAGCAGATGCCCTCAGGACAGAGGCCAGACTCAGAACCCGCTTACCTCTTACCATGAGTACTCTCCTCTACTTGGCACTATAAATTAGCTTTACTTTTTTTGCTATATTATGTCTTCATAGAAAAAGCGTTTCCAATCATGTTTTGTGTAATATTTTTAAGCATTTTCTTCCGAGAAGTTATGTATATTTATAAAGACATGTTATGGGAACAGGAAGTCCACATTATTTTATGTTATTATTCTTACTATTTTTTAAATTTGGCAAATGCTGGACTGCTATGCATTGTAAATCTGTGTTACAGGAGGTATGTCCTTAAACTCTGTGTGTTGGGGTATTAAACATTTTATATGAATATTTTCAGTTAATTTCCATTTTCAAGTTCATGTTTTACTACTTGTGCTCTTTTTTACCTAGAGTCCTAGTCTCTGAGCCTTTCTGGGATGCATCTGCAAACATTTGCTCCCTAGGACATAAATGTAGCTTGCTCTGCCTTTATGGTATATATACCAAAAGTTTTTCTCAACCTCTTTCCTCATTTTCCCACTTACGTCATATTCCCAGTAATTCTTTAAAATGCCTTTTCTTTTAAATATCCACTTCTTTTTATTGGTGTCTATTACTTGTAAAGAGATCTATTGTCTATAGTGTAACAGTATCTCAGGAAGTAGATGATATGTTCAAAGAACTTCCAAATTAGAACTACATAATTAAATAGGAATTGATTTCATAATGTTGTTTGTGTCTTGCTTTGTGTACAGGTGAGGGAAGAGCCCTTTGTTTACTTCTCAGTTAGATAAAAATAATACATAAGCCAAAATCTAACTGCCACACAGTATATAGTAGAAGCACCTAAGGTCTTAGATACTGGAAGATAAAGTGGAAATCAATAAACAGGATTTAGGGACAGGGTTGTGTAGTTCATACTGCACAATCCTCAGTATAAATCTTGGAGCCATCAGTAACAGCTGAGCAAAATTGAGGCAAACTACTTAATTTATCAGATGATCAGTATCATTATCTCAAATATAGCAAAACCCTACCCAGCAGGATTTTATTTAAAATATTTAAGGAGAATCTGGAAAAAAAGATAAGTCTCTGTTCTGGAAGACTCAGTCAACCAGAGGACAGGCTAACAAATCCAGGATGACTGGGAGAACTTAGAGCAGATTGTTCACTCAGCATGAGGGTATTTTGATCTAATAAACCCTCACTGATGACTTACTTGTATTGCAGTGGGACAGTCTTTTGGAGGGAAGCTTTATACACTTCGTTTGACTTTCAGTGAGTATTAAAGGATAGATATTTCCAATAAAAGGCACTCATATTTAAAATATATATATTAAATAAAATACCAGTAAAGCAATTAATTCATTATCTGGCGCCCAATAGATGGTCAAAGGATGGTTTGTCCTTCACATTTTTTGCCGTATCTTGTCTGTCTTTCCAATCTCTTAGAAGAATTCCCGCTACAAAACACAAATATCGGCTAAGTGGACTCCTAGGAGAGTCTACCGCAAGAAAAAATAAATGTGTTTACTCTTCTAGCCCATGCCTTCTTCCCTTTTATGAAGATTTATCTTCTTGGAGTAAACCCTGGTCTCTAACTCAGCAAGTGTCATCGTAGGGGCAGAGGTGAGAAGCTGAGTCTCTGTTTTAGGTACTGTGTAAACAATTTGATTTCTTCAAATCAACACTTTTGGCTGATGCATTGCTTAAACTGTCAAAAATCGATTCATGTGTTAAATACCATTGATGATAATTTCAGACGACCTTTGGTTTTTGGAAAGCATATTTAACAATTATACATCTATCAACTTGCTAATGTGTACTGGATTTTACATTTTTGCATTAAGCATATATTTTAAAAATGGTATATAAAAGCAATTTGTTTCTTATGCATTGGAAGGGCCTCTCAAACACAGCTGGGGGTTCTGGTCAACCATCAGACTGCCTCCCTCACCATAACGTCTAGGATCCTTGCGAAAACCTGCCTGTGATGTTTCTCATATTTATACCAACAATCTGAATGTGATTTCTCACCATTCCTAGGGAGTTACAAATAGACAATCAAAGCTTTATCATCTTTGGGGCTGAAGCATTCACTGAGATAATAACAGGAAAACAAGTATACTCTCCAGGAAATGATTATCATGGCTGCTATGAAGTTTATTTTGAGCCAGTTTTTCCTATCAAGAGCTTTATATCTGTGGAGGAAATAAGTAAGTTTATGGAATCTTATTTCTTCTGAAATTTAAAAATATCATTATTTGTGCCTCCCTTGTTTAAAACGTGATGTTAGGTACAAGCATTATGTTACACTAGATAACTTTGATGTAGTTTTGCACTCATATATAATGCAATGATATGTGTTATAAAACTATTTAAAATACAATATGCATAGAGAGAGTGTTGGTGAATGGCAAATTAGAATGGATTTTAAGCAAGGGATAGGTTTTAAATAAGGAGGAGAATTTTGACAAGCAGAGACATAAATATTCCTAGCACAGGAAAAGTAATGTGGGTTATGTATATGTGGGTATGTGCATAGATATGCTTTGTGGTAGTCTTTGATCTTTTAGTTGCAATGATACTGAAACTGATATGAGCTTGCTTATAGAAAAAATATTAGATTTTGAGGATATAGTTACAGCATGTAAGTCTTCAGTAATACTAGAATCAGGTGGCTGAAAACGATAAGATGCATGTTCTACTTCATGTCTGTTTCTTTCTGCATATCTGCTTAATTGTACTATTTTGCAGCATACTAGCTCCTTTTGTTTTCCTGTGTGCATGGCTTCCCAGAATTGGAGGTTTTATTCATCTTTCATTAAAAGATTGACCAAACTGGGCCTGGAATCTCTTAGCCTCAATTCCAAATTCCTTAGGGAAATTGGGCATTAATCCACTTTGCTTAAATTCTCATTCGTAGTCTAAGCAATTTTTCTAAAGCAATAAAGCCCCATTGAAGGGAGATGACTTCTTTGAGTCCTATGGATGCAACCAGGTGAACAGGCAGGAAAAAAGGTTACAATTCTTATGAAAAAGGAGATATGAGAGATCTGGAATAACCACTGTATGAGTGCCCACTTAGGTTGTGAATATTTATTGAACATCTGACTTATTTGAGATATAAAAAAGTATGAAGGTAGAAGTGTAAAGGGTAATAAAACTAAAAAAGTTAGCTGAGATGATGTCAAAAGGACCTTGAATGAAATTCCAAGGAATTATAATTTTATTCTTTATGCAAAGGGGAGTCATTAAAATATTTAAATAAGGCTTTAGCGCTATTAGTAGTATCTATAGGTAGATTCATGAGAAAGCAAAATCCAGATAGAGAGACTATCTCAAAAGATATTCTCATGTTTCAGATGAGATGTGACGATTTTGAGTTGTGGCATTGAGATTAGAAAGGGGAATTTTAGTGTGAAGTTGAGTCAGCTGGATTTGGTGTTTGATTTTATTAATATATTGGAGAAATAGATGAGGTGAGAGTGATTGTAAACAATTAACTCTTCAAAGATAGCTTTCTCATATTTACATTGTATTAACATAACTTGAAGTGATTTTAAGAAATGAAATGTCTATCACCTTCTTTCATAGTTACAGCCCAAATACTCATCTTTTGGGGTGTGTGCTGAGTGAATACCAGGAGAACGGGCTTGTGACTTCACACTGCAAATTAAGAACTGGCCCAAGTTCTCCCGAGAAGAAAACTATACTACATAATGGATTGTCATATACAATCGGTAGGTATTAAATGAAAAGGGGAAAACATACACAAATTAATTTGGGAGATGTTGAGTTAAACAATTTTAGAGAAGTTTCTTATTCCCAGGGCAACTCCAGACCTTTAATACGTTAATGTTTTGTATGTATCTTTAAAAGCAGCAGGGCAGTATGTAGAGTCTCCCATATGAGCATGAAACCCCTTTTTAGAGGGAAACTTCCATGGACTAATTTTGCTTGAAACTCAATATGAGATTCTACTAAATGTAGAGCTTTTTTAGGATCAAAAGTACTATTTCCATGGTGAATATCATTTAGGATATTTCACCTTAGACTAAAGTAATTCAACTAGAATCAGAAGATACACACTGCATTGTATTAAAATGAATTGGAATATTAAAAAAAAAGAAAATGGCTCTCATCTTTTTTCAGATTTGTGGCCCAAATGCTTATTCTTCTGAGTGTGTCTTCTGCCAGAAGAATGGTTCATGACCTTTGTGTTCCTAATGCAACTAAGCCCATGCCATGAATTCTCCAGAGGAGTACATTATGCTACCTATTGCATTGTCAAAGAATTTTGGCCTATGCTTTAACACAGAAAAGCACTACCTATACTGACACTCAGAAGATGGCAATAAAATTCAGCATAATATATGATAAGAGACCTAAAGACCTGAGCTAGAATAGTTGGGAGCTAAGATATCCTAACATCCTGCCATATCATACAGCAAAGCAGTTTTAGGAAAATTTCTATGAAAAATGGAAGTGAATATTGTTGATTCTGGACATTGAAATTTGATAAGCTCTTTCCTTCGGAAACAATTGTGATAATAATAATAATACATTTCTTTTAAAAGAGAAGGTATTTGTTAAATCAATATACATTCTCTTATTCTTTGTTTTCTTAACCAATTGCAAATTAATTTCAGATACACTCAGGCTACATCTAAGTTTTTTTAATTGTATAATGATAAATCTAAACATTCTTCATCACTCTGTATTTGAATGTATTCCTTGAACTGCTTACATTATAATTACTCAGGGGGCTCCCTCTAGAGACCTTCTGAATCAGAATCTCTGAAGAGATGATCTGAGAATGTGCAATTTAATAAACACCCAGGTGATCTTATCCACATGGCATTTTGAGAACATTACATTAGATTTTGCTTGTTCTAAGAATGCATAATTGTCGCTATCATTTTAAAAATGTCCAAAAGTATAGACCAATCAAAGACTCATTTATTCACTAGTTGATTTTACCATATATTATGCTCCTGCACTGTGATGGCTTCAAAGATGTATAGGGCATTGCCTCTTCTCTGACTGTTCTTCCATTACTCTTCTGTTTTTGATATTAAACCAATAAATAAAAAGAAATTCCTTGGTATATTGTGAAATGCACAGAAATATTGTTAGGCATTTTTAGAGTTTTATTCCTAAAGGTAAAAGTATTTTTAGGAAGTCTAGCTCTCAAAAGTGGTTTACAATTAGCTTATCCACTGTGGGGGTAGATATAAATGATAAGAGTTTCATATAAAAAGTATTTTTAATATGTAATTCCTCCCAAGACTTCTGAAGAAATGTCTATCAAGGCGAATAGCTGACGCACTTTCAACACTTCACTCCAAAAAGAAGATGACATTTTTTCATTAGTTTAAGATTTATATGCTAAAGTATCTGTCACAATAATAATAAAATCTGACAGTACAGATCATATGGGCTTTTCACGCGGCAGAGGTAATGTGTTCTTTGGAAGATATAAATGACAATTTGTTCAAATCAGAGACTTAAAAAATTTAGACAAACACGGAAGCTCCAGAACTTTATATTTCATCATTTCAAAATCACTCACTTAAGGATGTTTGTGTCATGTCAGCCATATTGATTAATATTTTGTATATGAGAGTAAATATAAATTATTATTTTATCACATACTGTTTTGGTTATTAACATTTTCAAAAAAGGTCAGGTGCCAATCAACTTAAATGCATATACAAAGAGAGATAGTTTTAGGTATAAATTCTAACATAATTACTCTGTGCCATAGCTGTGTTTTCTGTTTGTTTTGCTTTGGTAGCTGCAGCCCTGTGAAATTCCAATCCATTCTATATAAGACTACTGAAAAAAATGCGTATACCTCAACCTCTAAGCAAAGAGAAAGGAAAGCTTTCTCACAAAAATATTCAAAGCATTATTGTACTACAGCCATTGCCTTTCTGCATTGCACCAAAATCTCCTGTTCATGTAATTGTGCCACCAACTAGATTGCATTCCTCAAGTGAAGAGCCACGTGTTATTCCTTTTTGCCATCCCAGAGTCTCATACTGGATCTTAGCAGGTGCTTAATCAATGCAAGCCAAACAGAGCTGAAAGGTAAAATAAAGTATGTTGGCTACATATCCTTAAATGACAAAACTCCTATAAGTGAATTAGGAAAAGATTTAATAAAATTATCACCACAAAAACCTCAGTGTCTACTTTCAGAAAAGAAAATAAATGATTTAAAAAACCACATTCTAGGTTTCCTTTATATCTATGCTTCCAACTATTTTAACTAACTTTATATTTAGTGTGAAGTAACTAGAAAAAAATTTGGTCATTTAGGGAACTATTTAATAGTAAGATATAATACTTTATCTTGAAAAAATTAATGCAGTTCCTAAAATGCCTTGTATATTCTCAAGAAGTAGCTTATATTGTGGCAGTCTAGCTTCTTAAGACTTAATTTCTACACATAAAATGCCTATTTTAGTTTCTTTATCTAAAGAGACCTTTATAACGGTCATCATTTTTTATTCTCTAAGCTACATTTTTTTGTCAAATTGTATTTTACATGAATACTGCAGAAACTTCAAGTTGCACCCTTAGGGAAAGAATTTTATCCAATCTTCAGCCCAAGGATTAATCACAGATGAGTATAATGCAAAACTATAGCATTTTATATTACCAAAACATCTTTACATAAACAGTGTGCCAAGAACTTTCAGAAATAAAAAGAGAAGCTCTCATATTGAACTTACATTAGAAATAAAAACTCCCTCCATAGAGAAAGTCTCTAAGGAAATTGTGTTTGGGAGTACATAGTCAAACACCTTCCACAAAACCATGTAACATGTCTGCAGGAGGCTGGTATATCCATTTTCAACTTTTTTGGATCAATGTGTCTTCTATGCTTCAGTCCCCCTTTTCTTTCATTTTCTTTATAAGATCTATGACTCTCAACTTCTATAACTATGTGAGCCTTAAGTGAAGTAAAAGGAATTTATGACTATCTGATTTTATGAATATGTTGGTTTTAAGTGAGGAAAAAGAATTTTACCAAAGGCTTGAAATAAACCTTGTTGAATGTCTATTTTTAAAGCATATATGACACCAAGTGTCTTCTAATCAGCAAACACCACATAAGTACTTTCATAAGTCATCATCTGAACAGCTACACATTAAATAATAATTTAATAATATTGAAAGCATGCATGTAAACATGCACAATCTATAGCTTTGGGGTTCTATTTAGAAGGACTTCACAATGCAGGCATTGGCACCCAGGTAAGTAAAAAAAATAAGGACAGGTATTAGGAGTAATTACTCCATAATAAATCCTTTTATTTTGCTTGGTTAGTCAATTTACATAGGTAAACAATTGTAAAAATAGACAAAAACATTTGTTTCACTCAGGAAGCACTGGTTAATGTTCTAGGAATAAACAACACCAAAATCTCAGTGACTTACATCAAGAATAGTAGACAACTTTCTGCTTCTGCATGTCCACTGCAGATCAGTGGGGAAACTCTGCACATCAGAGCAGCCACCATTTTAAATATTGCTGGTTGCTGTGCCAGAGAGAAGGGAAAAGGCTGTGTAGAAATTTGTTCTGTAAATTAAAAGCCCTGTGCCACAGTGGTGTAAGATATTTCCATTCATAATTCATGGCCTAAAATTAGTCACTTTGTCCCACTTACCCAAAGGGTCAGCAAATACAATCCTTCCAGGTAACTGGAAGGAGAGAAGAAGTAGGTATGGGTATTTAGCAGTGATGCCTTTCTCTCGTATGTACTTCAATCCCATGAGCAGGTGTCTACACCAGTGCAGAAATAAGGCCAGTAGGAATGAAGTATTCCACTAACCAAGGTAAGTCTGGACAACAGGCTGGCATTTTCTTTTGAGAAGAACAGCCAATTAACTCTGTGTCTTTGTCCAGCACTGCTGACCACTTCTCATTATTCCAAGTCACTTTATTACACAGTCTGAAGAATTGCCTGGCTCATCCCTGAGATTATGAGCTCCCTAAGAAAATTTACCATTTTTCATTCCTTTCAGCACAGGGCTTGACATATTGTAGGAACTCAATAAATTTAATAAGTAAACGAATGGCTCTCGGAATGCCTGGAAACTTCTAATCAGTGGGCTGAATGAAATTTATACCACACTCAATTTTGATTATTTCTTATAAATAAAACAAAACTTCAGGTCTTTATAACATCACTTTATTCAGTTTAATTATTGAATCAACCATTTCCATAGATGGTTAGATCATCATTTTTAATACCTAGGTTAAGGTATTCTCATATTTGATGTCACAGTTAAGGAAATACTTTTGTAAGTGGGTTATTTTAGAAGCCAATGAACCAAGGACTGGTTAAAAGCCAGAATTCAGTGTCAAAGACTTAATATAAATAATGAAGTCTAGAGGCTTAGAAATTTCCAAAGATCACTTTAATTATATCTCAGAAACATACATCTGCATTTTAATACAGTTGGTTAAAGAGAAAAACAAACAGATAAAAACTCATGGTTTTTCTTTTCTGTCCCTTCCTTTTACTTGACACTTGTATTAAAAGTTGAACTTGCCCCATTATTTGGGTAAAGTACTAGCCCATGATTTTCGATTGAAAATTATGTTCTTTCTTCTGCACAAAGAAAGAGCTAGAAGGGATCACCTATTATAAAAATACCAGCTTCACACCCAGGGTATTTTGTTCATCAGGTTTAAAAAAATAATAATTTTGTTCTCTGCTACAGTTCAGAGAACTTTAGATAGGTTATGAGTCATTAAAAGGCTTACTCATTTCAGAAATAAACAAACAAACAAAAAAGATATTACTAAAGCTACTTGAGTTTTCCACTACTCAAATTTTGAATGATGTTTGCTTTAGAATTTTGTTTTGCATAATGATCTTTCTATCAATCCCTTAGAAGGTGAATAGACCCAGATATGATAAAATCACTTCTGTATCAAGAATTAGCTAATGATACAATGTGGAGACTAGGGTAATTTATTACAGTGTGTTGCAACTTAACAAAATATAATTGGTTTAAGCCACCTCCCCCACCTTCTACAAAAAACAAAAATGGGAGGGAGGGGATAGAGGGCGAGGAGACACTTTCTCATAAATTCTAAATCTGGATTAGGGAAGACTTCACACAAGCTTGATTTAACAGCTCATGTGACAATATCAAGAATCCATTTTTTTCTTTATCTTGCTCTGTCATCGTTCTCCCTGCTTCACCCAATTCCCTAGCCATAGTGACTGCATCAGTTAATCGTTTCTGTTTAATAAACCACCACAAACTAAGTGGCTGAAAAGACAATGATTTGTTATTTCTCACAATAATGGCTGTCTGTGGTTTCTCTACTACAGCCATTCAGTGTAGCTTCATTAAGCTCAGGGTCAGCTGAGTCAGAAGGTCCAAGAGGCCTGACAGTTGAAGCTGGCTGTCGTCTTGAGCACTGGGGACGTCATCCTCATGCTGTCCTATTCTCCAGCTGCCTACTGGCTTCCTCACATGGCAGTCTTAGTACAGAGTTCTCAAAGAGTAAAATTGGAGGCTGCATATGCTCAGACTTAGAGTTGCACAATGTCATTTTTTTCATCTTACATTGGTCAAAGCAAGTAAAAAAGCCATCTTAAATGCAAGAGGTGTGGATGAGAACTGTGGAAAAGTCACACGGTAAAGGGACATAGTCACAGACAGGTTTGATTCTTTCTCCTCAATATCCACATACTTGCTTTATTTTCAAACCTCATGTTTTTATACAACACCATAACGTCCAATAAATGGTGATGTATATTTTGGTAGTTCCTGCAGAAGAAGGAAGAGAGAGATTGATTTCTTTCCCAGAAGCTCTAGCAAATATCTGGCCCATCTTTGTAGTCAGGAAAATGATACTTAAGTCAATTTTGGGCCTAACCCTCCAGCTGGGAGTTAAGTTAATAGCATTAAATCTAAATAACTGACCATTAGAAATGATATTTCACCAAAGCAAGATTAAGGTAATCTTCCCAGAAAAAGGAAGACCGTGTGTTGTATCTCAAAACCAAAAGAAGTTCACTGCACAGTGCTATGAAATGTGGGTGAGAACTTTATCCCAGATCTCTCAACAAACACACTAGCACCATTTCTACAATACTATCCCTCCTTCTTTGTTGATATTTCACATTTGAAATTAGAATAATACACATATAGGATGATTATCCTCCATGTACTATTTATTTGACCTTATGCAAGCTAATTATCCTCTCTGAGCCTCAGTTTCTTTGAATAATAGGAGTAATGATCATGGTAATGATCCTGGGGCAATTAAATAAGATAATCTATGCTAAATAACTAGCAGAGTATCTTCCATGTAGGAGACACTTCCCAAATGCCACGCACTGCCATTAGCATCAACAACTCTGTTATTAGCAGGTCCCTTAAAAAGCACAGGATACCAGGTACAAAGAGCTTCCTGTTTGTGTTATGCTGAACCAATTCTCATAGTAGAAAATCTAGAAACACATATGCTACTTCAGGGCTTCTAAGGAATTTTATAACCACAGGTATGAGCATAATGCAAGTATATAAGAGTCACTTACTGTAAACCTACATTTAATGTGTACTCACAAAATAATTTACAAAGAACTGGGGAATACTGTAGCTCAGTAGGTTTAAAGATGACCTAGATTGTATATCAGAAAAATTTCAAAATTGGACAAAACAGCCTTCAGCAGCACAGAATAAGAACTTTTCTCTGGATTTAACCTTGAAATATATGCATGCTTTTTGATTGCACATTTCTATAACATGACTCACATGGCCTTATGCAGGATTTAACAACATAAAAAAAAAAAAAACAGATACAAGACAGGGTTGACAGCCCAGCTTGACTCAGGCTGAGGATCTTGTTTATTCTTTCACTTTCCAATTTTCAAATTTCACTTGATCTTAGTTTCTGACTTTGGCATCCTCTTGATTTGATTATTGAGTTTTGAGAATCTGTTTTTAAAGTAACTTGACAGCTGAAAGCTTTTCACTTTTGCTTACACTTACTTGGGTGTACAGACATGTTTGGAAACTTTATCCTTAGGCCCTTTTTCCCTCCCAGTAGCAGGCACCACTCAAAAGAGTGAGAGCAGCTTGCATTAGCACTAGCATGCGAGTCCTCTCATTGCCTCGGAGACACTCGGGCAATTTATGATCATTTGTTACAAAGAGTCTCTGCCATTTCTCTCAGCCAGAAAGAAAATAGCATTGCCTCCTCAATTGCATCTCAAGGACTCAGCTAATGCAGCCCTGGTGCTCTTCTCTGGATAGAAATATCTACAAAAGCTTTGAGAGCTCAGATCAAGTATTTTCACTGTCAGCCACCAAAGGCGTTCTGCCCCCTGCCTGCCACAATTACAGGACTTTCTAGCCAGCAAAAATAGGCAGCTGAAATTTCTTCTAATACTCCCATCAATATTGAACTATGGATTGCCTGAAAAAGAGTCATTCTTTTCCCTTAGTGGCTCATGGTGCATTGCGAAGGGTCTATAATCCTCTGTGTCAATCTGGGACATGAGGCTCAGAGGCTCCTCTATGCCCAGTACTGATGTCCCCTACAACATGCTCTACAGAATTGCTGCCTCATTGCTAGGTAGAGAGAGAAGGTATGTCTTCCAATATGTGGATCTCTTCCAGAGGAAAAGACACCAGCAAAGGAGCTAAGAAGAAATAAATGTAACAAAGTAGATTTTAGAGCATTAGTGTTTATTGTAGGAATGAAGTCTGGAGAAAGAAAGATTCTGCATTCATGCCTGTTAGTAAGGAGGGCATTAATGGAGCTGGCATGCCTCAGGGCTTTGATTGACTCTTTTGTTCTCCAGTATGAAGCTATCCAAGTTTCAGCTAAAGTTTCCAAGACCTGTGGGTTGAGAAAGGAGTAGAGGAACACCTCAACATACACAGCGACTTTCCCTCTAATTAGTACAACTTCTTCAAAGCATTTTTTTTAAAGTAACCCAGTTGTTCTGTATAATCTAGAACCACCAGGCCACCAGGTGTGAGGTTCAGGAGCCAACATTGTTAAAGATAGTATATCTTATTCCTTCAGGGTATCGTTAACTTGTAGAGGATATTGAAGGATGTGTAGAGCAATATGAGAAAAATCTTGTGTCTCTGCCATGCATCAATAATTATATAGGATTTCCAATTGATGTAACAATAGGACCAGTTACCTTGTATTGTTTACCTTAAATATTTGATGTTTTAATAGCTAGACTGTTCTATAACAGCTGCATACTCTATCATCATTAGCTAATACACTTGAGAAAAAATGTTATCTTTGCGAATTCTTGCAAATACAAAAATTGGAATAACATTGTCTTCATATTTTTCCAAATTGAAAATACAAGATTAGCCCTTTATGTGGCACTAATGTAAATAATATTAAATTCTAGGAGTTAGAGAAAGGAAAAAAGAGAAAAATAAAACTCTTCACACACATTGAAATGCAAAAGCTTTTCAAACCATTTTCAAACATAGAAAATGTCCTGTAACCATTGTTGAGGTTTATCTGTGTTTTATAAGACAACAGAAGCAAGACCCAGTAGTGAGGGTTATCAGTGATATTTCCCAATTTCAAATAAAATATTCATGGAATGACTAGGCAAAGGAAAAAAAGTCAGACACCTTGCATTCAGGAGATTATAATCTAATGAAGGACACCAAATGCCGACAACTACCTATAACAAGAGTAAATATATAGTATAAACCAAGGTATAGGTAAGCAAAGTACTGGGTACAAATGAAGGAGTCATAGGTGGATTCTCAATGGGGATATCTGGAAATGCTTCACTGAGGACATGGGACCTTCAAAGCAGAATAAAATTTCAGCATGAGGAAAGATATTCCAAGTGTAGCAAAATGAGAAAACAAGCATGGGAAAATGAACATGGCTATGAACATAGGAGGCCCGTTCAAGAAATGGTGTGTAGCGTGCACTGAGTACAACCTACGTCATATGTAAGGTGTGTCAGGACAGCAGCTAAACTATCAGGGCCTTCATTCAGAGACATTCAGATATATGACATATAGTCTATGTTTTTAATTGTATCAAGATATACATAACATAAAAATTACCAATTTAAACACTTCTAAATGTACAGTTGAGTGTCATTAAGTACATTCAAATTGTTGTGCAGCCATCACTACTATCTACCCCCAGAACTTTTTCATCTTTCCAAACTGAAACTCTGTATTCATTAAACACTAGCTCCCAGTTTCCCCCTTCCCCTGGCCCAGGCAGCCACCATACTTTCTGTCTCTATGAATTTGAATACTCTAGGTAACAAATATAAGTGAAACCATATAGTATTTGACTTTTTGTGTCTGATTTATTTATCTTAGCATAATGTCTTCAAAGCTCATCTACATTGTAACACGTGTCAGAATTTTACTGAGTTTTAAGGCTGAATAATATTTTGTTGTATGTATATACCATATTTTGTTTATCTATTGATCTGTCCATGGGCTCTTGGGATGCTTTCATCTTTTGGCTATTGTGAATAATGCTGCTATAAACCAGTGTAAAAATATGTTTTTGAGACCCTGGTTTCACTTCCTTTGGGTATATACCCAGAAGTGGAATTGCTGAAATATATGATAATTCTATTTTTAATATGTTGCAAAACCACCATATTATATCCCATAGTAGCCACAACATTTTACATTCCCACCAGTAGTGCACAAGTTCACCATATTCTTACCAACATCTCTTATTGTCTGTTTTGTTGTTTGATTTTACATAGTAACCATTCTAATGGATGTGAACTGGTATTCATCCAGGCTATTTTAATTAATTATTTTTCAGAACGGCACTGAAAGTATAACATTATTATCTCAATTTTGTAGATAAAGGAATAGACTTATAGACCCGAAGTAACTTCTCCAATTGTCTTCTTGGTTCTTAACCAGTAAAACTGGGATGGAACTTGAAGCCAGTTACATAAAAATGCAAATGCATATGTTTATCATGATGAGAGCATGGGATTTGTTTTTTCAGCAGTGAGTTACAATGCCTGGCATTTGTAGAAGGGTGAGACATGACCTTGTTAGCACATGTGAGCCTTATCTATTTTCCCCTGCTGTACTCTCTATTTTATCTACAAGTGTGTATCTTTTATACCCTCACTGTGCATAGCACTATTACTAATCCACTTGCCTTAATTCATCTCTTACCCAATAGCACACCCCAGTATTTGTATACATGTCTGGTTTCCTTAGTTAGACATTCTTTACACTTCTTTTTACCAATAGCTCAAAATTACTTCTAGGTATTCTTACCTGAAATATGATATAGAGTCTCTTTTGGTTTTGCTGTCTTATAACACCATGAAAGTGTTATCCATGATTCACCATGGCTCCAGGCAATTCTACTCAGCATAAGCCCTGGAAACTTGATTCTTGCCTTGTTTTCTCTGGACCCTGGAGTAGAGTCAGGGAAGAGTCAAACTAATTTAATGGGAAAGTAGTAAACATAGGAAGAGGTAGAATTGGTAGGAGTGGTTATATAGAAAATGACAGAGGATTTGGAATAGAAGATGAATTTTTGATTAGTGGGATGGCAGGACTCGTCTAGAGAAGAAATATATAGAGAAAAGTAAGTTTAAAGGAATGAATATAATAAACCAAATTTTTGACTGATAAAATGTGAAGTGATTCAGAAAAATTCTTTTAAAAAAAGATTACTTAGGTAGAAGAAAGTCAAGGGTGCTGTGATGATTAATTTCAATGTGCCAACTTGACTGGGCCACAGGGTGCCCAGATATTTGGTCAATCATTATTCTGGGTGTGTCTGTCAGGGTGTTTTTGGATGAGATTAACATTTGGTGGACTGAGTAAAGCCCTCTGTCCTCCCTAATATAGATGGGACTCATTCAATCAGTTGAAGGCCTTAATAGGAGAGAAAGGCTGACTTTCCCACAAGTAAGCTGGAACTCCTCCTGCCTGATTGCTTGATCTGGGACATCTGTCTTTTCCTTCTTTCAGACTTGAACTGAAATATCATCTCTTTTTGGATCTTGAGCTTGCCAGCTTTGAGACTGGAACTTGTAGCATCAACCTTCCAGGGTCACCAGCTTGTTGACTGTAGATCTTGGGATTTCTCAGCCTTGATAGTCATGTGAGCTAATTATTTTTAGTAAATCAGTCTTTCTTTCTCTCTCTCTCTCTCTCTCTGTCTCCTGCATGTGCACACACGAGAGAGAGAGAGAGAACTCTGACTAATACAGATTTAATTATAAAAATCTCCTGCCATTAAGGGGTAAGGGATAGGCAGAAGACAGAAAAGAAAAATAAGGCCTGAGAGATATTCTGAATAATATGGTGCCATAAGAAAGCAAGGCGGGTGATGGTTTCAAGGAATAATATGGCCTACAATATTAAAACTACTGGATGGCCAAAAGAGACAAGGGCAAGAAGACTTGACCATCAAGTATTTATTACTGATTTTTTAAGAGCAGTTTTAGTGAAATAGTGGGGCCAGAATTGGATTGAAGTGGACTAAGAAATGAGTCTAGGATGATAAACCATAGACAAAAAACACCATGTACACTGCATGCGGGTTGCAAAGTAAAGAGGAAATGGAAGAAAAGCTTAATAAAGGAAGAGGAACAACCTTTATTTTGGCACCTGAGAGGACTGAGTATATAGAGAAGCAGAGATAGAAAAGGATTGAAAGAGAAATCCATGTGGTCCTAGAGGATGTATAAAAGTAGAGAAATTAAAAACACATAATTAGGAGGAGTCTCAGGAACTCATAAGGATGAAACATAGAAAAGAATAGGAATCTCTTTTTAGGAGACTTCTTTAAGGAAGAGGATCAGTGAAAATTTAAAATCACATATAATTGGCATGGAAGTCAAACATGTAACTTTAATTTAAAATAACTTTTAATTTATCCAAATCAGATAAATCATATATAACACCAAACTGCAATAACACTAAATTAAAAAAAAACTTTGATATATCAAACAATTTTTAGGGTTTTGTTTGTTTATTTGTTTAATGGAAATGTTGCTGTCCTTTACCCATCATGACATGCCTCAGAGTAAGTGCAAGAGATAGACTTGTGTCCCTGTCACAAAGACAAGAAAGAAAATGAGTTAGCACAAGACTAAAGAAACTGGAAAATTGGGAATACAACCACTGAAATTGCAGAATTGGGAATACAACCACTTGTTTAACTTAATACAAAGGGGAATGCTCTTTTCCAGAAAACTGCAGTGTTCCAAAGGTTCAAAGGTTAGTATTGGGGGTAAATACAGCAGAATATATTAGTGATTTATTGTATTTCAATGACCAATAAGTCAATAAATGTTTATTATATATCTGTTATCCCACACAGGGGTGAGGAAAAAAGGGATTGGCACATGAAATTTAAATTAAGAAATAGTTGTTGATTAAATTAATGAGATGTTCTTCTACTTTGCATTATTCAGGGAGCTGATATATTTATCCCTTCCCACCTTTCATAACCACTCTTTTCCACATTATATAATCTCACAAGTATCCTCTTATCCTTTTCTTTTAATTTTATAGCACTAACTCATATACAAAAATTTTCTTTCTTTTATGACATAGTACATTCTATCAAGTATTACAGTTATTTAAGTTTAGATTTATTGTTAATATGATTGAAAGGAATTTTAAGTAAGTGCTTAAAAAGTGCATATATGAAGGGTAGGGTGAATGCTGAATCAATAAAAGGATGAATGAATGAGTCAGTGATTTAAGTTGAATGCACATTTCTGCATCAGGAAAATTTGCATATGTTTGCTTTATTTCATCTATTAGATTGTTCTAAGCTTCTCACAAAAGAAACAAACATGAAAAAGTGAATAAAAATTTTATTAACAGTAAGACTCCAATCAAAGAAATAACAGAAAATTGGAAGGAATTTGAGGAGAACTATAAGAATGTGATCAGTTATTTAAGAAAGGTAAGTTAAAATTGACAAAAATATCAGCATTGCTGGGTTAGCAATTTAACAGCAGGAAAATCAACATGTTGCTTGAAACAATGAGGGATAAAAGTAAAAGAAGCCAACAAAAAATAATTATAAGTTAACTGTATGTGAGCAAAGTAGTGTCTGGTATTTTCATAAGTTTCAACTTAAGTAGCAGGCACTGCCACTCTCTGGAATCAAAGCAATTTATCATCCATGAACAACTGCCAACAAGAACATCACCAGGGACAAGCTGAGGTTGTGTTTTCACTGTGCCTGGGTTTTCATATAAAAGTATTAATTTTATCTGGACTGTGGAGAGTTGCTAAGCTCAGTGTCAAGGGAAAAGCCCCATCTTATTAGTAGTGATGTTATCTTAGTTACTGTAGTCTGTCATAGTCCAGAGGAGTAGAGAAGGAGAGATGTACCTAGCCGCAGTTACAGACAAATTAGAATTTGGTTTTAAGGGACTCCATGTTACTGACCTTGTAGTTTCCACATAGACGGCCTCATTTAGGCCAGAGATCTTTGAGGGCCCCAAGAGTAGTATATCTTGAATCCTCAAAGGCAAAAATACATGTGTTCTTAAAGAAAAAAAATACATATTAAAGCTACAATTCTGTTCTTTTCTTTTAAAAATCAGATTGGAATGTAGTTCCACTGATAACACACATACAGAAACACCCATAAATATATAATGAGAAGCTGTGTGTGCATATAGAAAAGCCTACATGCATCCACCAGAGAACGGGAATGTTCAGAGTTTGGAGAAGTAACTTGAAATGCTCGGTGGTTGGGGGCACATTTCAGAATTTTTTAAAGGGCATATCCAAATGTGCCACTGGCTGTGATAAGGTAAAGAATCAGCATCGTTCGTGAGAGTGTAATGGGCAGTTCACATGCTCCGCTAGAGCCTAATGTGACAAATGAATGGGTTTGCACGCAAGCATCAAAGAGGCTGGATGGAACAAAGTGACAGATTTCTGTTACTGATAGACAATGGGTCTCTGTTTTCTTCACTCGGACACAGTCTCTCTTGGAGGGCAACACGAATCAGCTTTGGTCGCGCTTCCTGTAATCAGAGAATAGCTGGAGCATCTGTTTTGAGATTCTTCTATGGCAAGGATGTGTGTTGGGTTCTCTAGACATCCACCTAACACCCACTCACATGACTCCACCACCCATCCCCACCCATGCACACAATTCCAGTGTTGCCAGGGCTGAAGGTTAAAAGGATTAGTTTTGCTAAGCCAGGTATGCTTTGTATGGGGTAGGGATGTAAACTGGAATTAACTCTTTTCCTACAGTCTCTGAATATCTGAGTTTGGACATCAGCAAGAGAGAGCTTTGGGGTCAGAGGGAGTGAGCTCTTAAACTCAGCAAGGATAAATTCATCCCTCCATCGGAGAGGTACAATGCTAACCTCAGTGTCAAGAAGGAGAGTAGAGAGAGGAAGCAGGAGCACAATACAGAGACATTACGAAGGCTCACTATCTCAACCCAATGTGCTTTCCTCTTACATTTTATTATGGTAATTTTTAACCAAACAGAAAATTAAATCAATTTTACAGTAAACACTCAGACCTAAAACTAACCTACTACCACCTGAAACTAACATTTTTCTATACTTGATCTACCACATATCTAGCTATCCATCTGTCTATCCACCCATTAATCCATTTGTCAACATACTTCTCAGCAAGTTGCAGACATCAGTGCACTTTCTCCTAAATCCTTATTCATGGATATCATTTTCAAGAGCTCACTCTTTGTCATGGGTCTTTTTTCCTTTTTTGAGATAAAATTTACATATAGTGCAATATATATATACCTGTGTAACAAAAACCTCTATCAAAATAAAGAACATTGACATCATTCTACAATATTACCTCATGCCTCTTAGCAGTCAGTCTTTTCCCCAAAACCCAAAAAGCAACCACAGTTCTGTTGTGGGTTTTTTTTTTCCCACCAACGATTAGTTTGTCTGTTCTACAACTTTATTTTAAAAAGTCATAAAAATCTGTGCTCTTTTGTGCAAGACAAGTTAATGGTCCCCAAAATGTCCACATGGTAATCGCCAGAACCTGTGAACATGTTGTGAACATTGCAAGATGGCATTAAGGTAGCAGATGGAATTATGGTTGTTAATCAGCTCACCTTAAAATAGGGAAAATATTCTGGATTATCTGGGCTGATGCAATGTAATCACAAGGGTCCTTACATGTAGAAGACATTATGGGAACCACCAAGATGGCATTATGGGAAAGACTTGACTAGACATTGCTGGTTTTGAAGGTTGAAGTGGGCCAGGAGCCAAGGAATTGTGGTAGCCTCTAGAAGCTGGATAAGGCAAGAAAATTAATTCTTCCCTAGAACCTCTAGGAAAAAACACAAGTGCCAACACCATTGATTGCAGCCCAGTGAGACCCGTTTTGGACTTCTGACCTCTAGAACTGTAAGATAATACATTTGTGTTGTTTTAAGGCACCAAGTTTGTGGCAATTTGTTACAGCAGTATAAGAAACTAACAAGCTTCTTTTACTTAGCACAATGTTTTTGAGGTTCATCCATGTAATTGTATGTATCATCTATTTATCCCTTTTTATTGCTAAGTTGTATTCCATTTTATTCATGCTCCTGTTGAAGATCACTTAGACTGTTTACAGTGGCAAGACTGTAATTATTGGCCCATAATTCTGTGCATTTTTTAAAGCACTTGATAGAATTGTGCAGGATGTGTTTGAAGACTCACTATCTGTGACCTGCCCTCACAGTAACCAGCATCTGATCTGTTCAATGGCCAAGGAAGGATACTAGTTAGGAAGCTAGAAATGTACAACAGTAACTTGGTGTCAGAACCTTTTGCCAATCTCTGATAGACCATTTCATGAGCAAAACTTACACTAGAGGGCAGAAGCTACCCTCACCTGGAGCAGGCTGTGGAGACCTTGGTATTCTGAAGTGTCTGCCTCTCTCTGTATGCCCAGGGAAGTCACCCTTGAAGGCAACCAGTCCCATTGTATGTTATCCCAAGGAATGACTTCAACTACTACTACTACTAGTTAATTATTATCTTTTGCAGTATCACATGAGCCAATACCATCTGGGTCCAGTTATTAACTTTTGAGCCTTACTTTACTCATCTGTGAAATGAGTTTAAAACTAGCCCAAATCACACCGTTATTTGAAGGACTAAGAATGATAATATAAACTAAAGAACCTCATAAAATATATATAATAAGCTTCTATTGTCCTAAATTTTCATAAGCCCAACACAGAAAAATGTTTATGTTTTCTATTTCTATAAAAGTATTTTATGGAAAAATTAAAGCCAGAGAATATGCTTATTAATTCAACAAATATTGATTGAGCATAGACTAGGTCTGGGATGTCCCTAGAGTTATAAAGATTTATTCAGCACAGCTCTTTTCTTCTCAGAAGTCTAGTGAGGAAGACAAAAAGGCAAACATCCTCATGCAACTATCATTTAGCATGGTCACTATGAGAAAGGTGACAGGAGGTCATGGTCTTGGGGGTATTTAAGAGGGCACCTAGCCTAATCAGAGGAGAACGTCATGCGATTCTAAAAGAGATATTCCTGAACTGGGAAGAAGTGAATCAAGGATAAGCTAAGTGGGCAGGGGAATGAATATGGGCTTCTAGTTGTAGAAAAGTATTGAAATGCTTCCCAATTTAAAAGTAGTATTCTCCAGTAAATTTTTCATTCATTTTATGTCAGTTGATGGCTTGTCACTTACCAAATTTAAAGTATAGAATTTTTTTCAAGATTCATTTATTTATATCAGTTAAGGTATGGTTTTTTTTTTCCATTTCCTATATAATAGGCATACATGGGACACTATATGGAATGATGTTTAAATTTTGGGATATAAACTCATCTTTTGTGCTTGACAAGAAATAGGAAAATACTTCTCACTTCTAACCCAAAAGTGCAATAAACACATATTTTTGTTCTACCTCTAAAAGACAAACATTGTATTTAGCATGGTTACCCATAATGACTTTGCTGGAATTCTGACTTCAGCCTCCCACCTGAACCTGTTTTCCTAGAAGCTTAGCAACATGGTGCTTTCTCTCATGGCATTGATCTCTGACTGGGAAAGTGTCAATTTGTGGTTCCTTCTGCTATTCAGACTATGGGAAATAGCTTGAAAGAAACTCAAAGAATAATATTCAACCTTTTTTTAAAAAAATAAGGAAATCCTGTTATTTGTGACGACATAGATGAAGCTAGAGGACATTATGCTAAGTAAAGTAAGGCAAGCACAGAAAGACAAACACTGCATGATCTCATTTATGTATGGAATCTAAAATGTCAAATGCACAGAACAGAGTAGAATGGTAGTTGCCAAGGACCAAGGGGTAGTGGAAGTGGAGATGACAAGAGAGATATCCTTGTTCTTCAAGAGGCATCTCCAGGCTGTTATGTTCCTTGCCCTCAACTACTGTGTCAATAGTGTTGGACTGGGTTTGAAAGGCAGAAGCACTAGATATAAAGTGTGAGACATTTTAAGGGGATTTGAAAACATACCATCATTTAAAATTATTATTGTGATTATGGTTGTTATTATGTTTTCTCTAAACTGGTTACAGTTCTAAAGGAAAGTTGGTATTCAGACAGAGTGCACAACTATTAAATACCTTTACCTTTAAAAAACATGTTGTTAATTACATGCAGACTAAAACCATATTTTCCTTGCTCTTCAATTCAGTGTAAATCAGCCCTTTGCTGATTCTTTTTATTAATATTTCCATCCAGTTCTAGAGCTACCTGTAGGATGTCCATATTATCTTCTCCCTACCAAGAAAGAAAGCTTCTCAATAGAGCATAAGATTTAGTAGACACACTTCTCCAGACACACTGGAGGAAGAGGACTGCCTCCTCCTTTTTGGCATCGTGGCGCTGATGGTTTTGCGGAATGCTGGTTCTAAAACTCAAAGTTCTAAAAAGGAACCAGGATATGGGAATTTATAAAGTCCCCTTGAGGATTAGCTAAAGCTATTCTGCCACCTGGTGGCCTGGCACTTGCTATCCAGTAAAATAAATAGAAAGTAAGAAAAGGGGCAGGCAGGACTAGGTTTGTGAGCAACCTTGTTGTGCCTTTACCCCCAAGAGGAACTTGAAAGACTCCCCTGCAGCCAGAATCTCAGTGACAATCATATGTGTGAAACCAATTTTCCTATGTATCCGAAAGAGCCCAAATCTGGCTTCTTTCAGAATGCAATGGAAAATACAACATAAGTCAGAGAGTGTTCACAGAAATCTGGTACATAGGTGCCGAAAGGAACTCCAGAGATTCGTATTTTATAGATGCAGGGATTGAGGTCCAGGCAGTTAAAGTGAATCATTTAAGTCAGAAAGAGCAGAAACCACATTTATAGGACCCCAGTCGGGAAATCACACTTGAAGGCATCCTATAGCGCTTTACCTTTTAGGGCATGCAGCTCAGCTGGTATGTTTGTTTAGTATAAAGTGCTTTGTCTCTGTGCAGCTGCAGAATTAATATTATGGAATAAATGCTGCTTACTTCTGTATTACATACTCCGTGTTAATTAAAAAGGAACAATGGATAAACTGCAAGAAATCACTTAGAATCTGTAGAAATTGAATCAATATATACAGCTGAATATAATGAGTTCAAATTCACTCAAAAAATAGCACTGGGGAAAATCCAAATGCAATATTTTTATGTAATTATTCTTATAATTTTATATTTAATAATATGCAATGAAACCTTTTGTTTCCATTTAACATAAGGTTGTAAAATATTTGGCTCATAAAAGCATTAAGATGAGGAAATTAGATGGAGGAAAAAATAAACCCTTTATTTTTTAAAAGCATTCTTTTGTTTTTCTCCCTAGTTGTGAATCTGTCCTCTGAACTCATTGCTGCTTCATTTAAATTTTTTTCTATGCTCCCGAATGCATCACTTGATACTTCCCATCATGTTTAAAAACAAATGGAGACACTGCTTAATTCATTTTGCTTTCCAGGGAGTAAAGAAAATGAAAATTAAAAGTGGTTTCACCACCGGTAAATAATGCTAGAATGCAGAGGTTTTGATGGCAATATTATAAGAAAAATTGTTTTTCCATGTTTGTTGTTCATCTTTCTAAAACAGCTCTCCTCATCTGTTTCAAATGGCAATATTGTAAAAAGTGGGATCACTGAGTTACACATTCTGCAATTGTGGTGACACAGAATCGGTAATGCATTTAGAAGGTCCCATTTTTGCTGTGACTATAAGCCTTCCAAAAGTTGGAGCTGTGTATATCTTATTTATCTGCATGGTTTACTGTGGTGTTAAATGTCTGCCATATATTGGATGCTTATTAAAAATTGCTCAATTAATTGTTACAGTTTGTAACCTCATGTGAAACAATTACCTCCTGTGGCCAAACTCTTTCTGAAGCCTGTGGCTGGGAATCTCAGAGATAAACATGGATAGGCAGGAAAGGGGCAGAGGCAGGAGGTTGTGATGAGAATGGAAACCAAACCGCATGGCTTGAATTCTGAGTCCTATTGTACTAGCAATGTGTCTATGAGTTACTTAACTTCAAGTGAGTTACTTCATGTCTATAAACTACAGTTTGTTCTATGTCAAAATAGAAAAAAATAATAGCTGCCTCACGTGATTTTCAAGATGAAATCGCTTTTCTAAACAGTTCAGCAGAGTGTCTGGTTCTAGAAGTTAACACTCATCATATGTTAACTCATTGATATTGCTATTGCTATTGTAACAAATCACCATAAACTTGGTGGCTTAAAACAATCCAAATTGATTTTCTTACCTTTCTGAAGGCCTGAATGCCAAAATGAGTCCTAGGGGGTTGAAATCAAGGTGTCAACAAGGTTTATTCCATCTGGAAGCTCTAGGGGAGGTTCCATTCCTTGCCTTTTCCAACTACTAGAAGCTGCTGCATTTCTTCACCCCTGCAAGCATTGCTCCAGTCTCTACTTCAACATCACATCGTCTTTTCCATCTTCTTGTCTCCACTTGTTAGAACTCCTGTGATTACATTTGGGCCCACACAGATAATCCGGGGTAATATCCCCATCTCAAGATCTTTGATTTAATCACATCTGCAAAGTCTCTTTGATCAGGTAAAGTAACATATTCACAGATTCTGGAACATCAAACATTGACATATTTGGGGGACTTATTCAGCCCACCACATATACCAACATGATCACAAATCCCTTAAGTTTAGAGAGTTTTAGAAATTCGCAAATCTTTGAATTCCGAATAGTAGTTGTTCTCTTCAGAATCACTAAACTAGGCAACCTTTGCTTGTTTGTGAATTTTAGTTGTTATTTGTTTATTTGTTCAACTAAATTTAGCCAAACCTCAGGAAATTTGAAGATTTTGGTGTGCTAAATCTGAGAAGGCAGAGGGCTCCTAGGATTTGTATATTTTTCAAAAGCCCCATGAGTTATTTTAAATACATTCAACTTTCATTTAATAAAAACTTATTAATGTTTTAGAAGCTGAAGAATTTTATATATCTCATCACATTCTATGTTGGAAAACTAAACAAAAATTTAATAGATATGGCAAATGAATCTCTTTCCTAAACTGCAAAAATCTCCACAAATAAAATGCTAGGAGACTAATTTGAGCATAAGACCAGGAAACAATAATATGATGGTGCCCTGTTGCCAATGGGAAAAATATTTGCCAGTATTTAGAATTGCTTATTTGGTTTGTTTGTCTTAACCAACTCTTAATTTGGCACATTTAAAATACCTTTTCTCCCCTCACCACCTGTGATGATTAATTTTTGTGTCAACTTGACCGGGCCATTCTCCTCCTATCTCTGTTTAAATTGACAGGCAAACTTGTTTCTTCCTAGTGAGTCAGTAGTAGAGATGAGAACAATAATTTATTTGAGCGTATGTATGTCAACGCCACTTGAAGAAAAGGTGCCAGTGTCATTTTAACATGTAAAACATTTTAGGTCATTCTATTCTCACTTTTGTCCCCTAAAGCACTATTCAAGTTGCACATTTAACACACTGACAAGGAGCACAGTCTGCTATTTAATAACGGAAAGGAATAATGAAAAGGAGAGACACTGACTTGAGAATGAGGAGATATGTTCCAATCTAATTTGACCATTTACTACCTCTTACATCCCTGAACAAATACATAAACTTCTCAGTGTTTTAATATCTCCAGATACTAAATGTAGAATATGTCTTCAATTATATCTGAAGTCATTTCTATTTGTGAAGTTCCATGATTACAAGTTGATTTTAAATGTAAGTCCAGACCCCCTCACGATAACATCAATAAACACATGGTAATGCTAGATAATGTTTGAAGTATTTCAAAATGTTTAATTTTTAAATCTCTGTTCTGTATTACTGTTCTCCTCATTTTACAGATGGGAAAACTGGGGCATAGAAATTTATATAACTTACCTAAAGTCACAGAACTAGGATTTGAGCCTTGGAAGTCTAGCTCCTAAGCTATTGACTCCTTTATTCTGCCATATTTGAGTATTTTTTAAACATCTATGTACACACAGATATTAAATAATGATCATTTAGGGTCACAAAAAATGAGTTTAATGCAATGCTGGTATAATTTTATCTTTACCAGTGTGTATAGCCCCACACTCTTACGTATTTAGTTCAATTTGGTGTTTTGTGTTTTGTGCTTGTTCTCATAAATATTTTTCCTCCCTGTTCTGTTGCCCATTACCTCATCAGTAAAATTGTTATAGTTTTGATTGTTTTCATGAGAAAATGATTGAAAAGTCTCCTTGATAACATGAAATATGATTCAGGTGCTAAATGATAATAGGCAAGGCCAGGAGTCTGTTGAATCTAACTTGAGCAGGCACTGTGCTTATGGCCATGCATCATCCTTCTCAGAATTCACTGGACTAAAATCTCCTAGAGACCAGAGACAATTTCTGAGGACTGAGTGAATAAATGAATGACTGAAAAGAAAGTAAGCATTAGTGTCATCACATTGAATAAGAATACAACAGCTCAGAATGTTTGAATACCCTGATCATTGCAACATGGGTAGGAAGTGGTAAGCCAGAATTTGAACACAGGTGACACAGGGACACTTATTTCTTGGAATGGTGTTATTTCCAAACAATGCCACATCTGTCTCCAGCAAAACTTGGAGAAACTTTGCACTTATCATAAAGAGCCAGGGTACAGGCCAGGTGCAGTGGCTAACGCTTGTAACCCTAGCACTCTGGGAGGCTAAGGTGGGAAGAGCACTTGAGGTCAGGAGTTCAAGACCAGCCCGAGCAACAGCGAGACCCCTTATCTACAAAAAATAGAAAAAATTAGCCAGGCATGGTGGTGCATGCCGGTAGTCCCAGCTACTCAGGAGTCTGAGGCAGGAGGATCCCTTGAGTCCAGGAGTTTGAGGTCACAGTGAGCAATGATGATGCCACTGCACTGTAGCCAGAGCGACAGAGTGAGACTCTGCCTCAAAAAGAAAAACAAAACATAAAAAGGTACAGTAACCAGATTTATATAGATTTATAGACATGAAAAAACATGATGTTTTCTTTCTGGATGTGAGATACATAGATCATTTGCATTAACTTTATTAACTGTTGTACTCCAGGCTCAAATGTTTACATCATTCCTTCCCCTCTATACATTAGTGCACCAATTCTTATTAGTGATAATGTCCTTCCTGAATTAACCTTAAGAAGGTTTTGCTATATCACCAAATTCACCTCTTTTTAATGCAGTGTTTTTGAATCTGTTTTCTTTTTTGATTTTAATGAAATTGAACGGTTTAACGCTATTACTTCTATTGCTCTAATCTCTTTGTGAAATAGAATATCTCTTCCTGTCCATCCTTAAAATAACATCTTACATATTTTCTCAAAAACAACTTTTCTCACCCACTTGCACCTTATTACTATCTTGATTTTTTAAAACTTCTGGTATCTATTTCCCCTCACTAGACTTTAAACTCCATGGTGATATGTGTTACCTCAGTTTTGCTCACCAATATAGCCCCACTACCAAGCCTATAGAGAGGGGGGAACATATTGACCCTTTTTGGCATTCTCTCTTGCCAGATTGTTGTTTAGGATTAGAGTATGAATGTGTCTTGGTCTACCTGGTTTTGTAGGAGAAGGCTCTCTCTCTCATGTGCATATTCTCTGTTTCTTACTGCAGTGCACTTACTGAGCCAATCTCTGTCCTTACCAAAGCAGCCTATCATTCTGGGTAGGTAAATTCAATTAACAAAGGATAGAATTTAAAAGTGCTATAATGAGCAACACAAATAAATTCTCTCCTTCAATCTAGCTCTTTCAATAATAAAACTGCCATTTTAGTATTTACCTGGAAATTTATATGTCTACTTTCTCAAATTTGTTACTAACACTGGAGGAATGAAAAATATGAATTATCTACTTGCACCCTAAAATTTCAATATACTGGAACATTGGCTGGAAACCTTGAAAGAGCCAGCAATGGATTGGTTCTGTATGAAACAAAATACCATGTGGATAAATTGATGCTTCAAGTGTGGCTCCAGTTCTTGACCTTTTAGGATCACAGCGGCTTATTGCAGCAGTAGTCTATGGTGTTTAACGGCTATTTTATAAATAGCATAGGGCTTAGTAAACACATCTCACATAGACTTTTGTAGCTAACCTTGACCAACGCAGGTGCAGCTTTGACCTAAGCAAGCATGAATCAGATAGGGATTAGATTACCAAGGGAAAGAGAGTCTTTTGGTTCCAGCCAAAGCTCACTTGATAAAGGCTTTCCAAGCATTGAGGGGTAAAATTATTTTTGTTCCTTGTGTTTCTTGACATCAACTGGCTGAGGCTTCCTTCTGCAAAAGCGTTAATATCCATGTGGGCTATACAATGAGTGAATGAGGTTTTAGCTTTTGTCTTGTTAGTGTTTGACATTTGTAGAGATTATTAGTTTAGCTACTTGAAATTCTTTCCTCTTGCCACACTGGAAAGGGCATCCAATTCCAAAAAGGCTGAAGATGAGATATGCCAAGAGCTAATCCCCTGGACTCGTGTGTTACGTTCACACTCATGAGAACAACCTCCTACCATGTAGTTTCAAATTGACTCTGATTTGGTCACTGAACTGGCTGTAATAGTGGTATAAGATTTCTAAGGTCCTGACTGAGACTGGATTGATCCACAAAAAAAGACTTGATTAATCAACAGATAGTCAAGAACAGCAGAGAGAGGCATATTATGTTGGCAATGGCTTTTACTTGAACCTAGGTTTAAGGAATACTGAGGGAAATTATTACAAAGATAAAACCCCAAATTCAACAATGAAATGTTATAACCTACATTTATCTTAGAAATAAGGCTTGTAGATAATTTTTTTAAAAAAATGCAAAGGTTAAATATAGAGTAATTGAAATGTTGTAAATGGCTATGGCTCAGAAAATGGTTTTACCTTTGGAAAGAGAAGAGGGCAGATTGAAAAGGAATCAAGAACACAGGGACCTACCTAAGAGGTACCTTGAGGTCTTTACCACCAAATCAGAACTAGATAAAAGGGCAAATGAGCTACATTTACACCAAATGCTCTTCTCCAGCAATGGTAAAATTTCTTAGCAGTGAATTTGAGTGACTTCCCTTAAAAGAGCTCATATTCAAGAAAGTATTGAGAGGCACCATTGTATAACAGCAGATGGGAAGCCTGCAGCGACAGCAGTTAGAAAACCATCTCATGAAGAACTGAGAAAGCCATATGAAGCCATTATAGATTATTTGTACATTTGACAGGGGAACACTAGACAGATCATAAAGCACTTTAAGCACTACCAGGTTTGTTTCAAAGGAAGATCATTGTGGTAGTTGAAAATGTAGATATAGCCCCCACCACTACTAAAAGTTAATTCGACAGAGTTTTGGAGCACTTACCATTTGTCAGGCACAGCAGTCAGTGTAGGGAACAGATATAAATCTCCAAAACTCAGCAGGGCCTCTGGAAAAGAGAGACAAGATGGGATCAAAGCATCTAAGGAATAGCCCACTACAACTGAAAAGATGTAGTAGCAGAAAAAGATGCATTTTACCATCAACATAAAACAAGTTATTCCAATTCTGAGAGATCCAAAAGCAAAACAGAGGAATGGCCCCTTTTGTGTTGCACTCACACGGTGAGCTTGCAGTGTTCACTGGGTCTCTGGGGAGGCAGTGCCTTTAGAGGTCTCAGCAGCAGCTGAAGTCAGACAGTACTATTGCTGAGTCTGCAGATCAAAGGGATGTGAGGATAAGGAGCATTACTCAGGCCCTAAGAAGGGATTTAAAAGGCTTCCAAATATGGACAATGAGGAAAAAAGGAATCATTACAGTTACCAGTAGTGCAAATTTGCAAACTCCTCAAGAAGGCTCAAATGTCTCAAATGTCACTCTGGGAGATGGGGGTCAAGTTGCATAGGTGGGTATTCCTGACTCCATCTGATAAAGCTCAGTGCTGGAATTAATGCTAACATATGGAGGAACTGACTATGTGCTCCTAGGTCTTAGACACTGGACAACTGGGCTAGCCTGATTGGAATTCTGGCAAGGAGCCAGTCAAGGAGAATTACTCTTCTTTCTGTTTTTTGATCTTTAACAGTAACTGGGGTCTAATGTACGGTATTATATTTACTTGTGGTAACTCTTGTAGAAGCTGGGGTTGCCTGCGTTGAGACTGTGGGGTCAATGCAGTGAAAATCTTGTATGTTCTATTAATTTTTTGAGCTTTTAGAAAAGCGGGCACATAAGAGACTTTCAGTAAAAGCATTTGAAATTCAAAGGTCCTGAATGAACCATACTCCTTCCAGTAAAATGGCTCAAGCTACAACTGCTAAGGGAAGCTCAACTCCTCTAGGCACTTTACCAGGACCCATCTGACTGAGACTGAGCAGACAAAGAAATTGAAGGGGGAAAAATTGGGGGACTCTAATTTCTTTAGGGTTTAATCTAAAACTTTTTATTTAAGTTAAAAAAGAATGGGGGTTTTAAATTAGGGGCTTAGATTCCTTCTTATGAATTTAATAATGACAGTATTCATAGTTTAAATTTGTAACTTTTTAGAATTGTATTACTTGGAATAATTTCATGCTGTCAATTACATACATTGCCATGCCTCCTGCAAGATATATTGGATAACCTGACTGGTCATGTTTTAGAAAAAAATGTAGAACAGGAATTGAATTTCTTAGAAAGTGACAGGTTAGATTATGTATTATTTTAAGTTTTATAAACTCTTCTTTTCTTATCTTTCTAAGACCCAAGCTAAACTGTATGCCAGAGGTTCTAGAAAGATAAATAAAGTTGGTGCAGTGGGAGTGTTCTCATAAAGTAGGAGCAGAGATATTTTTTAGACTCTGGGACCTTCTAGAGAGGACAGCCACAGCTTTAGTTGACCAGATCTTTCATTTTAAAGCCCAGAGGGCTAAAGGAACAAAATCTGGGGAAAAGAGGAGGGATCTATTTCCTCTGCCATCACGCTAAGTCATACGTCTAGTGTGCCCGTCAACCACATTTGCTCATTGTTCTGAACATGGTGATAAAGGGAGAAGGAAACTAAGAGTTCATAGCTATGTTTGGTAAAGGCATCATTTTATCCTCTGTTACACCACGCTAATAAATTTTCAATAAAGGCCATATGTTTTAGCCTCCCAAGCATTGCCAGTTACTGCTTCTCCTGTGTTTTAAGTTAGATTACTTCTACCTACCCTTCAGCCACTCACCTCTTTGGTCTTGTTTTGTTCTAGAAGTCCTCTGCCATCTTTCTAGATGAGCTTCCTCCCTCATTGCTCCCAATGTCTTAAAACAGCACTTTTCATAGTGGCACATGGCAACCTTCTGATGATACATCTGCTCTCTTAGCTGTTTGTAATCATCTTGGTATTTTCTACACTAGCAGAGCTCTGGCCATGTAGTTGTGGAATGAGTCTCCTTTTAATTTTTCAACCCTTATCTAATGAAGGTTTCACACAATGTATCCAGTTGGTCCAGCATGTAATAGCATTGAAAAGCTCTGATCTGCCTGCAGACATAAGGGAACCCATGGACTTCCTTCACCTGATCTTGGATAATCAGACTAAACAATGAGCATCAACATTAATGCCTGACAAATTGTCCTGTTCATGCTTCACTTATCCTTTCATTCCCAACGATATGGAAGTGTGAGATCTATGACAAAACATCTCTCCCTTTTCTGACAGTTGCCCTTAAAAGAAATATCCCTTCTTTGAAGCCTGTGCAAGATTTTGAATTTCTAAGTATGTATCCTTATCATGTTTATTGGAAATCTATTTTAAAAAATAGTCAAATGTGGTTTTCCCCTAAAAAGCCTGGTTGTCTTTATTACTTCATCTCTCTAACTGCTCGATATTAGTGCACTTTATTTGAGAATTGATCAATTGGTCCACTATTTCTTGTGTTAATCAGGGAGCATTTGAGAATATATAAACCATTTCAGATAACTCAATATCCATATTTCAGTGAAGGGAAGAGCCTGCTGTCCTCAAAGAGTTAATGCGCTACTCTGAAACATCTGCTTTATTTCTAGAATGACTTGAACACTGAGGAAAATCTTGTTTAGCGTATGGGGATGTTGCAAGATACATTGTCTCTTTACACGTTTGTGAAGTACATGCCATAGCACGACACACAATTTGTCAAATCGAGTTCATTTGTGAGAAACCGCTCCTGGAGTTAGACCTCCTTCCCAAAGTTTCTATTCTGTCATTTCTTAGATTTCAGAAGGGTTTCAAGACCAAGTACTGTCACTTATATATGATATTGTACCAGCCACTGGTGATAAATCACACTTGTAACTACTTGAGGTGCATTTACTCACAGATGATATACATTTTACAATTTATGGTGAGCTTTACAATTCATCTGATTTGAAGCAGGTAACAAAGAATTGTTAGAGTTTCAAAACTCGATTTGTTATGTGTTTTTTTCTATCAAAAAATTTTGTTATTAATAGCACTAGATGAGACTTTTGGGATGATGTCATACAGTCCCTTCATTTTATAGATTAAGAGCTTGAGACCAGGGAAGGTTAATTGATTTTCCCAAAGTCCCAGAGCTAGTTAGTGGCAGAGCCAACACGAGAACCCATCTCTTTCTTGTCTCAAAAGGTTTCTTTCCACTGCAACAGGCTGCCTTTGGTCTCTGACTATGCAAACCAGACTTCAGAAGTGCATTATTAAAGGATTATCTGTTCTACCCTTAGTGGCTGGGTCAACAATAAGATTATTAAATTTTTATCTCACTTAGAGCTCTCTAAACTGGAAGATTCTCATCTGCCAGACTTAATCTGCCAAAAATATGCAGGAGGAAGTAATGAGCACACATGGTCGTCACTGAATTAGACACTGAAAGTCATTAGCTGAGCAATCCCTGATCCAATCTACAGTCAAAATATTTTGTGGTGAGAAAAGCATTTCTTCTTTCCACTTACGCTTCTATGAAAGCCTGTACACAGATAGCCTGGTCTGAACATGCACAGATCGCTTCTGGAAGTGCCTACACTCTGACATCTGCATAAATGTCAAATGAATCTGCTGTATGATAATGAATACAAAATGAATTAATAATGATATGTGAATCATGAATACAATTTGCAGTTCCTCAGACAAAATAGTGTCTTTTTTAGCATGCACCTGCATAAACCATCTCCTGCTGGCCACAGTGGAAACCTCCCAGACTCTCTTCTGGCACACCACCGCCATCTACTGTCGCCCGGGAGGGTAGCAGCCTTCCTCAAAAGCTTGTGTCCAGTGCTTGCTCTGCTCTCCATCAGCTTCTGCTACGTGTTGTTACCAAACGTATATTTGTTTGTATTTGTTTTAGAAGTTTTTTGCTCTTTAAGGAGGAGTTTCATCCTTCTTTCAGTTGATTTCATTCCAAATAAGTTAAAACTACTCCAGGGCAAAAATACTTGACAGCTTGTTCTATCACACTTCACAATCTAAAAACTACGCATAATCCCATCTTTAACTCAAAGCAGTTCTTTGTTTTGTCTTTTTTAAAAATAACAATGCATTCACTTCTCCCTTGCTACTTTTGAATATAATTTTCTTTATGGAAGTCCTCTAACTTATCAAACACCCCAAAGTTTTCCATATTTCCCCCCATAATAAATTCCACATTTCTAAACTCCTCAGACAGACATAATTAAACTCATAAGTGATATTAGCTTTATTCCCTCCACCCTGTAGTGGATATTTGCTGTTTTCTGTCCACTGCCTCCTCTGTGTCATCAGTATCCATTCATTTCTTAACTGTGTTTGAATTTCCCTGTTACCACAGGGGATGCTAAGAAAGGACTTTCTTTTTGAAAAGATCACATTGACCTGTCGGTGGAGGAAAGAGCATAGGGGAAGTGTGTATGGAGGGAGGCCAGTTAGGAAGCTGTTGTGGAAATGCTGCTCAGAGCTAATGGTACCTTCCCCTGTAGCCCAATGATGGTGGTGGTGCTGAGAAGTGGTAGGTAGGGTTCATAAGCATTGCTGATGAATTGGATATGAGGTAAGAAAGAAAGAGAAGACTCAAAGATGACGTATCTATTTTTGTCCTGAGCAATTGATTTGGAGAAAAAATCAGAAGTTCTGTGTTAGGCATTTTGAATTTGAGATTCCTACTGGACATTCAAATAGAGCTGTCTGGTGATGGGGGTCTCTTTAGCATGCCGATTTTCTTTAGGGAAATTACTCTTTCCTATAATGTGCAGTCCAGATAGGACTATAAATTAAGATGTCCTACCTTTATTGTTCATAAGAGTAGAGTTGCAGAGAAATGAATTATGTCTGACACAAAAAGCTAAATTAAAAAATGAAACATTCATTTTCTTTTATGAAGAGTTCAGAAACTGTAAACTCCTTACCCAGTGCTAGGATTCATCTGAAAGCAATGATTAACTCTTTTAGAAATAAACCCCGCTATCATCTCTGGATTCTTCATAATGCTTTGCATGCTCTCATTTGGATATGAAAATGAAAACTAAAATGATCTTCTCTCTCCTCATCTGTGTCATGTAGGAACTTGACCACCAAATCTCTAAGGCTTTCTAGTTCTAACCCTCTGATTCTGTGATGGTGCATAACTAGAATAGAGGATGTATTTCTTTGCAACTAGGTCACCCTATTAAAAATCAGTCCATTTATTTTCCAGATTACAGTTTTCACAATCATGTCATCTTTTAAAAGTATTTGCTAAGATTTAGGAAGAAAGAATGTTGTTGCCAAGTAACCAGACTTATAGAAAGAAATGAGTTAGGTAGTACATAGCAGAAAATGAAAATAAAAATTCCAAAAGAAATTCTTCAAAATCACCACTAAGAATCTGTGTCCAAGTTTAATTTTTCCTGGTAAGATGCATCCATGTTTTAATTTTCAATTCTAATGCTGAGATTAAAAAAGGAAGGGGTGAGCAAATATTGTCATCTCACATCTGGAATCACATATTAACTGAATATGTTCACAATAGTGTGTTGAAAAAGCCCAATACTGTCCTCTTATTAATTTATTTACCATATATATAGAGAGAGAGACACAGAGAGAGAGAGAGAGAGAGAGAGAAGAAATAAATTGCAAGAGGTGTTGTGATGTACATTGATTGAATAAAATCATTTAAAAAAGGGAAAGTCAGTATAAAAGAAACAAACAGGTTTAAGAGGCAATTCAGTATGAGTATAAAACATTTCTAATTTCATTGTATTACCTATTTACTGTTGGTTAAGTCACATACAATTCCAGAAACTTCACTCTGCACTTCACAATTTTTTTTACCATCCCTAGATACTTCATAGGTCCACTCTTCCTTCTAGTTTCTAAACTTTCTTGTACCTGTCTATCAAACCTGGATTCCACAGATCATAGTACATTTTTCACTTTTTTCTCCTTTTCTCCCAGACAAAAGGAGGCTGCTCATATAATCCTTCTCACTGAAATAGAGAAAAGAGAGTTTAATAGCTTTAACAAAATCTTTTATTTTATTTGTCAAAGTCATTCTATTCATGCAGTACATTTTATAGTGCTGACAAAACTTCACTCTATGCACAAAATACTCAACCAACTTCTGTATGATTTTTGGCATTTTTAATCTCTATTAATATGGTGAACATTTATGTATATGCATTTAAATGGCCACTCCATGAAGGAGCAGTTGGAGCTAGAATCACTGGCAAGGAAACATTTCTCAGGTAATGTATAATCACTTCTTTGTGATCCAACATCAGAAACCAATTACAAATCCAAATTACAAATGTCTAAGATGTAGCTAGGAATAAATAATATATACTTTTCAATTGACTTTACGTTCTATGTTGCATTTCATCTAAAGTTTGTCACTATCTGTATATATTAACAGAAAATAAATAGTAGAAGATTTCATAAGTTTTTTCAGCATAGAAAATCAAATATAATATGATCATCAGGTCTATGGGAGAAACTACTATTTACTCTCTGATATGTATATATGCACCTTCCTCTTTTTATAGTATTAAAATGCTTAGCTGAACATATGATCACCTAGAATAAAGACTACATTTTCTAGCATCCCCTGTAGCAAGGTGTGGCTAAATGATTAAGTTCAGAGCAATATGATATAAAGGAAGTGGCATGTGAACATTCCAACTTGTAACCTAAAGGGAAAGTGCCCTGCTCCCTCACCTCATAACTGGCTGCTTGGAGTAAATCATAGTGAAGCATCTTGAGCTCTGCATATAAATGCAACCCCTTAAAAATGGTAGAGCAAAAAGATAGACGGATTCTGGGCCTCTTATGTCTATCTAGGGAAGAACGATGAAACCAGGTCAACTTTTGCATGAATGCAAACGAACTTCTACCTTGGTTAATTGATTTTTATTTTGAGTCTCTGTTTCAGGTGCAATTCTATATTCTAATGATATACCTTCCCCAAACTCTGCTTATAGGAGGGCTATCCGAAAGGGGTTACATTTTAAAGCATAGCAGGTAGATCTTAATACTTGAATATACTAAATAAAGAGCTAGCAAGACCATTATAGCATGTGAAATGATGACTCTTTCTGTGATGTTAAGATGTATTCCAGGTCACTCATTATAAAAATCTAGGTAACATACACTTTACTTGGTATTCTGGAAAAATAAATTTAATAGAGTTGATTTTTAAATATTCACAAAACCATTAATTTACTCATAGTTCCATGTAAAGGATTTTTACTAACCATCTACCATATGTAAGTCCTATATTTGTCTATATATTTAAGAATGGACAAATGCTCAGCTGAATTAAGAAAGATCTGGGTTTAAAAACATCTCTAAAGTCTAGTAGCTCTAGAACTCCAGGCAATTTATAGAACCTCTCTAGGTCCTAATTTTCTCCTACGTAAATGAAGATATAATGTTGATACCTAACTCATAGGGTTATTAGGATTGAACAAGATAATGTATATAGAGCCCTTAGCAAATGTCTACATAGGGAAATCATTCATTTTGTTAGTGTAATTGTTGGTATTACTGTTATTATTATTACTATCATTATATAGTATACATATACATATTTAAAAAGAATAATGCGATAGGTATAAAGAATATACTGAGGCCAGGAACAGTGGTTCATGCCTGTAATCCTAGCACCTCAGGAGGCTGAGGCAGGAGGATCACTTGAGCCCAGGAGTTTGAGGCTGCAGGGAGCTGTGATGGTGCCACTGCACTCCAGCCTAGGCTACAGAGCAAGATCCTGTCTCTAAAACAAAAAACGAAAAAAGAATTTACTGAGATAAAGAATAATATTATAGGTCTTGATATTTGAGAAACTTGTTATCCGGGAGAGGATATCAGGTAACTTGCTAATTGGTTATAATATAAAATTATAAGATCTAAAAGTTCCCATAGCAGTTATAAGCAAGTGATTGTTCCTAGTTGGAGAAAATGTTTTATAAGCCAATAACATTTTTACTATATATTGAAAAATAAGAAAGCTCTTCATAGGTGGGGGGTGGAGTCAGGATGAATTGGTGTCCTGTTGGATAGGACAGTGTGAGCAAATGTAGGAAGGTCAGATAATTATACTGGCTTTATAATTGTGAAGAGACATGAAAGCTCTTTCAAAAGCCATAGTTTCAAATGGAAAGGAAGATTTTGGAGGCGATAAGATAAACTGACAAGTAGTACAAATATTTTGTCACTTCCATTGGAATCAGAGCACCGGAAATAAACTGAAGGGTCAGAGCTAAATATTGCTTTCCTTGTGCCCATTGCCAAGTTAAAAAGAAAACCAGCCATCAGCTTCCTGGGACATGATATGAAAAATGACACACAAACATCACTGAAATAAATCTGAATTAAAGCATAGGTAGTTTAGGTTTCTACATCTGACTCACCGCAAAATGTAATTTGTTGCTACACAAAATGTAAAGTGGTCTCTTTCCCAGTAAAGTAGACTATGCCTTTGGTGGTAAATTAAAAACAAGCAAACATTTTGTTAGCTTTCACCAATCTCTGTAGAGTGAAAGAACAAATTTTAGCCCTCAATAAAAGGTTGGCTAACAATCTTGAATAAGCTATTTAGGTCTCCTGAAAATAGTCCAAGTCATCTGAAATTCTGAGAACAAGTAATGCATGGCATAGAGCTATTTCCAGGACTATAGGATTGATTTCATTATCTACATTTAAAGCCTTTTAATATGTCTTCCAAGACTTTGTGTTAGGAAAATTATAACAGAAAAGTGAAGCAAGAACAAGAACATAGGGATTTGGAAATAATTTAGTCAGTATAGAAGATAGAAAAAGCAACTCTCAAATAATTTTACTTGTACTCTATCCATGCAAATTACCTCTGTCTCTGTTGTGCATAATGACGACAGATATCTATGTGTTACCAGCAGAAAAGCTTTGAGAAAGGTCCCTAATAAGATTCTTAGTTATAATCAGAGTATGTGATAAATTCCTTATTGTATGTTCAATATAATAATTTATTTTTGTTTTTCTTTAATCCCCCATATGTTTCAAAAGTTGAACAAATGCTTAAACGACATTGGGCAGGGGTGGGGATTCTAGAATTATGTTTAAGTTTGAGCAAAATAGATGTTTATCTTTTCTCACTCCCAGGGCCCATTAAAATGATAATAAACTAATACCACTAATAATAAAAAGTATAAAATAATCAGAGCAGAGGGAACAAAAATTGTGGGAGGATCCATGCCCAGGAGACTATAAGAAATTTAAACTTATTGAAGATAGAGAAAGAGAGTAGAATACTAATAACTAATGTAGCCAGTTAAGAACTGTTAAAGATCAGAGAGGCCTAACACAAAAAAGAAAGCTCTTGAGCTTTGCAGAACCCTGGGGAGGTGTGATACTCCTAAAGACCACATACGATACAAATTGGTAGTAAGACATGAGCCCAGACACAGTGAGATCAATTGAAAGACTATAGATAAAAGCATGACTTTCCCAGCCCAATCTTTATATTCAGAAAAACCCAAGAGCCAGGCATAGGAAAGCACACACACACACACACACACACACCCCAAAAACAATCACCACAAGAAAAGAAGTTAAGGAGGAAAAAAAACCCAAAACAGGGAGAATGGCACCAGAAAATTCAGTGGGTGTTGGCACAGAACAGGAAAACCTAATGGCCAACTTCCAATTCTCTTAAAAGTGAGTTGACAAACTCCTTCCATTTACATACATATGGAGCTTTTGTATATTTATGTTTTTATGTTGTTTGTTTTTGAGTTTTGAAATGGCATCTAACAAACTCCATCTTATGCATGGAAGTGGGAAATCTGTTCAATGGTTCATTTAGCCACTTATTCATCCGATACACATTTTAAAATATTAGAAAAAATATGTAATGAAAGAATTTAGAAGGCAGATTTACTGAAACTAGTTTAATTTATCCACAGAAACAAAGCTATCATAAGTAGCCATAGAAATGACTTTGACATCTCCTAGTACCACTGAATGTGAGTTATTTTCTACTGTGGCAGAGTTTGTGAATTCAACCATGAATAAAACATGGCCTTCACTTACAAGAAATTTCTCCTCTAGTGGAGGAACCAGACCTAGAAGTGCTGCAGTAAGGGAATTCCATGTGTTATGGGAAATAAAGAGCAAGAAGCTTGAACTTCAAATGGCAGAGTTGGTAGTAAGGAGGCCCAGGAGCTAGGATGATTGGGTAACCAAGCATTCCAGAGTTTCATCATGGAGTGGCTAGCATAGAGGCTGAAATTTTAAAAATAAACATAAGGCTTAGGGAAAACACTTTTAGCTTTTATTCTGAGGCGGAATAAAGAGATTATGGAAGGTGGGGAGCAGTGGCTTGCGCCTGTAATCCTAGCATTCTGGGAGGCTGAGGCAGGAGGATCGCTTGAGCTCAGGAGTTGGAGACCAGCCTGAGCAAGAGTGAGACCCTGTCTCTACTAAAAATAGAAAAATTATCCAGGTATGGTTGTGCCCTCCTGTGGTCCCAGCTATTCAGGAGGTTGAAGCAGGAGGATCACTTGCGCCCAGGAGTCTGAGGTTGCATGAGCTACTATGACACCATGGCACTCTACTCAGGGCAACAGAGCAAAAACCTGTCCCAAATAAAAAAGACTATGGAACAAAGCCAGAATTTGGTAACATAATACAGTGGCTTCAAATTAATGTTTGCACTGTACCTGAAGAACACTTTCAACAAGAGAAATGAATGTCTGTTCTCTATATGCTTCTATGGCAATATTGTTATTCCCTACACAATTTTATTTATACTTCATCACTCTCCTCATTTATCTAGATCATAATACTTTCAACAAGGAAGTCACCAATATATGTTTGTTGAATTACCACATTAGTTAATAAATTAGTTAATATATTTAAAATTGATGTATTAAGAAATTTAATAATTTCAGTAAATTCTTTACAAACAAAATGTATAACAAAAGCTTTTTGATCATTGCTATTATATTTGCCCCCTTTGTTAAATTAGCCACCTTATTCAAAATTTTGCCTATAAAGTACTCTATAGATATTCCATGCAAATAAATATCAAAAAAGAGCAGAAGTAGCTAAACTTACATCAGATAAAATAGACTTTAAGTCAATTATGGTTAAAAAAAAAAGACAAAGAAGGTCATTATATAATGATAAAGAAGTCAATACAGCAAGAGGATATAACAATTGTAAATTTTCTACTGCACCCAACACTGGAGCACCCAGATAGATAAAACAAATATTAATAGACCTAAAGGGAGATATTGAGTGCAATACAATACTAGTAGGAGACTTCAACATCCCATTTTCATCGATGGACAGATCATCCAGACAGAAAATCAACAGAGAAATATTGGAGTTAAACTGCACTCTAGACCAAATGAACCTAACATTTAGAGAACATTCCATCCAATAACTGCAGAATACACATTTTTCTCAACAGCACATGGGACATTCTCCAAGATAGATTATATGTTAGGTTACAAAACAAGTCTTAACAAATTTTTAAAAATCAAAATCATATCAAGTATCTTTTCTGACCACAATGGAATAAAACTAGAAATCAATAATAAAAGGAATATTGGAATCTGTAAAAATTTGTAGAAATTAAACAACATGCTCCTGAGCAATGAATAGGTCAATGCAGAAATTAAAAAAAGAAATTTAAAAATTCCTTTAGACAAATGAAAATGGAAACACAACATACCAAAACCTATGGAATACAGCAAAAGCAGTTCTATTTGTACTCTATCATTGTCCTCATTTATCTAGATCATAATATTTTGAACAGGGAAGAAAGTTCAACAAGTCAAACAAGAAAGAAGTTTAGAGCAAAAACATTAAAAACCTACATAAAGTGCTGTAAATCCACACACATCAAAGAAAGATAATTCTAGGGTATTTACATACCAAAATATAAACAATACTCATATAAAAGTCATAATTCATTTTATCATTGTCATAATATTTAATTGGACATTCTTCACACCTGCCCTAAATTCTCCAGACATCAATTTTTGTAGGCTATTTAATGGGAATTTTGGAGCCATGTGATCTTATCTTCAATGCCTGTATTATTATTGTAGATAGTATTGTGTAGTATCAATTAAAGATATACAAACTGTCACTTGTCACTACAGAGGTTTCATCTTACAAAACTTATCATTAGTGCACAGTGTTTACAGCTTAGGAAAAATCACAGTACTGTATTTTAGATTTTTTAAAGAGTTTGATTCATAAATAACTGCCATTTACAGAATACTTACTACACCATAGACACAAGACCATGTACCTTGTTAACACCATCTGAGTCATCCTTACAAAAACCCTACAAGGTAAGAAATTTTAGTCCCATTTTTCAGATAATAAACTGAAGCTTATTTGGGTTAAATTACCTAGCCAAGGTCATAGATATGAAAGTAATAGAACTGGGATTTTTGATGAGAGTCATTGTCTGACACTTGAAACTTATTTTCCTAAGCTAATTATTTATTTGATATACCTTAGGCAATGTATATAAAATTTGCCAATATTATTAACAGCATCTAATTATGAATATGAACTTAAAATCACCATGCTTTGGATTGCACAAAGAAAATCTATTTATGCAGCCCAATAGTTTATTAGTGTCACAACTGACAGCTCACCTTTCTCCTCATGGCCCCAAGATTATCAGTCAGACAGAATGCTTCCATTTATACCTGCATCCTGTTATTTGAATAATATCCATGTAAGTTCTACTCCTACCATTTCAATTTATAGGAGGTAGTACCATGTCACTGACATGGGTAGGTGGTTTGGATATTTCAAGGGAAAATATAATTAGGAGAGTAGAATGTATTTTATTTCTGAAGTTGCTTAGGCTTGTATTTTAAGTCATATTTTGCTAATCTACACAATCTTTTATGTGGAATGAATATTCAATGTTCCACCTAGGAGTAGGTTAGAAAAAATGTAGAATTTTTACAACATGAATTTTGATATGCCATACGATATTGTTTTTATCCCCTTGGAATACAGTGATACAAAAAGATTGGATGGCACATTTTGCTTATATGTCAGGCTTAGTTCTGTTGCTCATTGTCATAATAATAAAAGATCCTTTGCCTTTTCACTTATATTAATAATTCCCTAATATATCCATCTTCCCTAATATATTCATGTCAACACTGACTTTAAATGTAGGACATACCCATAATCACAATTTTATATTTTAAAAGTAATTAGTTTTTTTAAAGAATACATTGCATTGTTATTTTCTTTGATCTTTCTTCAGCGTGACATGTTAAAGAGTTTTCACCATCAGCAGGCAATTCACTCCCAGTGCACCAGGCACTACAGCAAACTCTCCCAAGAACAATACACTTCACACTGCTGCCAGTCGGATGAAGATTACTAATGTCTCCTCTCAACAATATCTCTGTGAAACTCTTCTTTCCCCTGTTTCTCTGTAAGAATCTCTGGTACTTCATAGTATGTATGGGGCTACAGGTCTGAATGAAATCATATTTTCCATTCAGTAACAATATCTCTCTCAGAAAGGTACATAAGAGCTTTATAACACATGCTCCCCAGAGGAATAGTGAAAGTAGTTCCATTTATATCCCTATGACACTCTCATAACTCAGCCTGCTGAAATGAACACTCAAATGCTCACACTGTCTCCTGCTCGCTCACACATGAACACACACACATACATCCCCTCCTCTCTCTCTCCCACCCTTGCTCTCTCTCCTTCTCTTCCCCCCCACTTTATCCCCTCTGTTTTTATTTTATATAAAAACATTCACTCACCCATAGGACTGTCAGATTTAATCTTAAATTTTCAAACAAGTGAGGAAGATCAGTTTAAATATAATATAAATATCTCAAATTCAGACCTATTTTCAGAACCTGCTTAGAAAACTTGCTTTTGAAAACACAATATCCACAAGTAAAAAAAAAAAAAAATAGCCAATAATGGCTTAACCAGTCACATAATTTGAGTCATCCAAGTCCCGTAAAGTATCTACTTTAGACAAACCGATCTTTTTGAGCACAATGTGGCTCTAGGCTACCAAACTTGGCAATGCAGTAAAATTTAGTCTTTAATGAAATCTTAGTCTTCCAAACTAATGAATACGGCTGCCCATGACTATTCCCCACTCAAAGATTCAGTAGATAGCCATTTATGCAGTGTAATTCAGGTGGCCCTAAGGAAACCATCTGCCCCAAAATATTTCTTCCTAGTGACCCACGACATTTTTCCTGAAATGTCTCCTTTTACTCTATGAGAAAAACCACTATGCTGTCAAAACTTTCCTGCTAAAATGAAATTGTATTTCATGATACAGGACATATGAGAGTTTTCCAATGTATTTATCTAACAACATTGTGAAGACTTAGCAGGAACCAATTGAGACGAGATGCCAATCAGAGATAATTAATTGGCAAGAATTTGAAAGTTTCAGACCTCTATTTATAGAGTGCCTGCTCGATATATACTATACGACGTAATAAGATTTCCCTATGAGAATGAGGAGCTAGATGCAGCCAGCAGATCTCCCGAGGAAATGGACACCAAAATGGGAAGTTCCAATGATGGAGTTTATGTCATTCATAGTTGTTGCCCTCCAGCATCTTTAAGTGTGTAACTCACTGCATAACATCCGAATTGTGCAGAATGTGCCTGGGAAGGTTTGGTGGTTCATAAACGTGTCTAATTTCTATACAAAGCATCAAAGATGATAGTAGGGGCTTATAGAAGAACATTGCAGATTCCTGCTTGTATAACTCAGAAATTCTCAATTTTTTCCTCCGTCATGGGCACTGGGAGAGGAGCTAAATCTGCTTTCTGTCAATCCTTCCATCTGTAAAATTACTATTCTGTTTATTAAATATGTCAAAAGTCTTCACAATGTCCTGAGCACTGAATACAACATATTATATGTAAAGATGCTGTTTGTGCCCTCTAGGAGCATAATGAAGCTTACCACCTACTTCTAGGAATGTCTTTGGGATTGAAATACTATTTTAAAGTGCCAAGAGCTACTCAGAAGAAATGTGCTGTATAATTACAAATATTATTATAGATGAATGGATATGTTCCATTAAACACTAGAATTAGTTGTCAAGGGACTTTATGGAAACTTTTTCCCTGGAAAGCTAAAAAAACAAAACAAACAAAAACAAAAACAAACAAACAAAAAATCCAAAACGGAGCAGCTAGATATGCATCTGACTAGATGGGTTTAAGTGGAGCTGTGCCTAGCACAAATTCGGAGAGTTATAGAGAGAAAAACCAAATGAACTCTCAAATTATCAGCATTAGTATCATGTAAACAACAAGGTTGAAAAGAGATGAACCAAATAAACAATCAAGTTGAAAAACAGAGGGAGCATAGGCTCCAACTGAGTTTGAAATTAGGAGATGAAGAACTATTCAGCTTAGAGAGATAAATATCTATTTAAGTAATTGCCAGGTATCTCCACTTTTTCTGTTTCTGAAACATTATGAATATGTTTCAGGATAATACTCACCATATCATAAAAAGACATGGAGCTAAATTTCTTATCAATGAGGCTTAATGGGTTGGTTAAATCAGTAAAGTTACTAATAATAGTAATCTTAATATTCTAAAAATGAGGTATTATAAATAATAATCTTTTTATGATCCATTCCTGAAAGTGCTTAATTATTTCCTTAACCTAAGCCATTCTGATCAAAATATTTCTATAATCTATTGCAGCCTCCCCTGCCAGAACAAATCCAGTAAAATAAATATAACTTATCCTATGCTAATGGTAGATCTTTAGAAAATTGAGATTTTTTTTCAGTGACACAAAGACCTTCAATATTACATTTTTCTGCAGATTCAGAAACAGGTCCACTCAAACATAGGATTGTTTGGAAACAACCCAATGCAAATATTCAACTATATTAAGAAAGTCCTTGTTGTGAGCTTATTTGCGGTCATATCTTTCTTTTTCATAAAATCTTAATAAAACATGAATAACTGCATGACCTTCAGAGAAGGATAACAGGACTACCTGTTGGCAGAATTAATTATTGACTCAAAGGCTGTGAAATATCCTTCAACTGAGTTATTTTCACAATCTCTAGAAACTATTCTTTTTCTCTGGCATTATCACTGTAGTGAATTGACAGGAGTGTTTAAAATATTATCTATTATTTCTGCATCACAGGCCCAGTGGACTAGGTCAATCGCCTTGTCAGTTTCAACCCGTTCCTCTGTCTGACTTGTATGAAGAGATGCATGCTGAGGTAGAGAGAGCTTTGGTCTGGTCTAGGAAGCACGAAACCTGGATTCTAAAATCTAGAGGTTTTTTTTTTTTTATGCACCCTTAAAAGTAACTTTATTTCTCTGGGCCTCAATTTCTTCATGTATTAGAAAAAAGGATTGAATAAGATAATGATTTAGGTCTCTTTTATTATAAAGACTTGTTATTCTCTGGTACCCTGTGTTTTCATGCAATGTTAAAGGCAAACAAAGTCCTTCGCTATGAGTTCCTTTGTCCATGAGGCTGTGATAGCACTTTGCAGATACCCCTGTTGAAGCTTTTATCATATGTCAAGTTATACAAATATACAAGTCAGAAGCAAATTGTATTGAATCTAGGCCATAGACATTTTTTGTTTGGCCTCCACATTAAAAAAATAACAATCTAGTTTGTAATTCTTAAAAAAAAGTGGAATACTTATCATAAAACCCAGATTTGGACTTCTGTTGATAAAGCAAAAGAGCTGAGCGTAATGAGTCCAGAGATCTCACAGCAGCATTCTCTTAGAACTGGGTAATTGTGGCCAATTTTAGTTGGGACACATGCTCTATAATTTTTCATACCACCCAATGTACTCAATTTTATCTTCTGCTTGGCCCTATATGTGTTTGAATTCGTGAATCCAGGTGTGTATGTTTCTGTCCTCCATTAAACCATGGGCTTTCCCAGGGGAGGGCAAAACAGCAACAACAACAACAAAGATACCTTGGCCTGATCCTCTCCGGTAGGTATAGTTAGCTGCCCAGAATATACACATTCTATGCTTCTCTAAAAAGAAAATGACAGTTGTATTCAAGATACAATCTGTCCTGATAAAATAGTTCTTTTGGCTACCCGGTGTATTACGAAGTTCAAATCAATAAGAAAGAAGAGAAAATGATCAAGTTAGTTATTTCAGGAGAGCTATTGTTTTACTTAATTAAAACACACCAACTGACCAGGCGTGGTGGCTCACACCTGTAATCATAGCACTCTAGGAGGCTAAGGCAGGAGGATCACCTGAGGTCAGGAGTTTGAGACCAGCCTGAGCAAGAGAGAGACCCCGTCTCTACAAAAAATAGAAAATAAGATGGGTGTGGTGGTGTGTGCTTGTAGTCCCAGCTCCAGAGGCTGAGGCAGGAGGATCGCTTGAGATATAGATCCCTAACATCTATATCTTCATTGAATTCCAAGTACCTGGTTCACAGAAGGTAGCTGGTTATTGACACTTTATAAAGGAAATAATACCAATAAAAATAACTTAGAATGGATGGGTGCTTACTATTGATAGGTATTGTGCTACAAGTTTTACATCCTTTAATCCTCTCATAACCCTACAAGACAGGTAACATCGCCAATATATAGATGAGGCATAGAGAGGATGAATTTTGCACCCGGTCTAACCATTCCTTGAAATGAATGGGAGAACTTTATCTAAATTTGAGAGAAAGCCAAATTCATGTATGTAAAAGTACAAACATCTCCATTCAATTACATGGACCCAGTGAAAATAAGTTGCCATTTCAACTAAACTTATTATATGTGTATGTGTCCAAATATCAGCTGTGCCCTCAGAATCCCCTAGCATTTCTACACTGTTTCCTAAATAGTTTGCTCTCTCCTTCTCATAGAGGAAAACTTCACATTTTCTACTCTTCTCTCAAACTATCGACATCACCCTCCACCGTCCCTGACTCTCTACTGAGAAAACAGAAGGCTGCTTCCATTTGTTCTCACACACTCTGGCTTTCTGACTTTTGAATTGATGAATTTTCCCCAATATTAAGATCAAATGCTTCAGTGGTCTTCAAGGTGTCTTTCCGAACTTACAGTCTGAAGATTTTTCTCCTGTAGTTGTATGATCCTTCTCCTATATTATCAATTTTCTCCTCCTGTTAGAATACAGACTTGCTTCATTTCTTATTAAAAAGAAATTTCCTTACCTTTCCCATCTCTTTCCAGTTATTGACCCAAAGTTGTTAACTACACTTGTGTTCCCTACTTCCTCCCTTTGCATTTTGTCTTCAACCCTTTTTATTTAGGCTATTTTATTTTTGTCTCTATTTCCCCCTTTAATGTTCTTATCTTCCTTATATGTTTCTTGTTAGGATTCATATTTAAATATATGCCTTCCACTTCTGCTAGTTTGAGGTCTATTTCTGTATGAATCAATATTCACATTATAGGAATTCACACTATCACAGCCTAACTTGGCATGTACTAAAATTACAGTATAACTCTAGTTAAATGAATACAAGCTACCCTGTTATATTTCTTTTAAAGTGACACTACGTATAACAATATCATACTTCTAGAGGGCCCAGAAAAGTGGACCTCAGCGTGCCCTTACACAAATTATCCTCTTAGGCTGCAGTATTTTTATGCACATAGATATACCTTAAATGTTAATGTGGAATTTTAAATATTCTCTAGGGGCCATATCTATTTTCTACTGTTACTGTATTTTGGCATTTTTGCTTTGTTCCCTCCAATTTCTGTGTCTTTTTTGCAACCTCAGTTTGAGCCTGAATACTTCTGATGTTTTCTGATGTTTACAGCCTCCTTTGTCTTTAATGTTTGGCATCTATTTCTGTCTTTGAGGACTAATTTTATAGCATTTACAAGCAAAATGCTACGTTCTTTTCTTCTGATTAGTAAACCAACCAATCACATTGTCTCTGGTTCTTAGTTATTTTAAGAGACTTCTCTCTTTAAGCCTAGATTATTTAAGAACAAGTATTCAAATACAGAGAAAATAGGAAATTCTTATAGAAACTTATCCAAGGTTCTATATCTGAACAATGAATGATAACACAGAAAATAATGGAGTTATTAATACTATTTTTTCAGTTCCTCAAAGTGGTTACAGAACTTGGACTATCCTAGATACATAGGAGAGAAGTTAATTAGTTGCATATGATGAACGTTTACACATTAGCGTCCATTTAATTTTCTCACAGAGAATTTCCATTGAAAACATTTGTTTCTTTGTTTATATTAGTACAGTCCTCCCTTTGTATCTGTGAGTTCCCCATCTGCAGATTCAACCAATCGGGGATTGAAGAAAATTTTTAAAGATAACAATACAACAATAAAAAATAATACAAATTTTTAAAATATAGTATAAAAACTATTTACATAGGATTTACATTGTATTTATTAGGTATTATTAGTAATATAGAGATAAAATGTATACATGAGGATGTGTGTAGATTATGTACAAATACTATGCTATTTTATATAAGTGACTTGAGTATCCTTGTATGTTGTTATCCATGGGAGGTACTGGAACAAATCCCTAGTGGATAATAAGAAATGACTGTACATCTTTTTAATCATAGGGTTAGAAGGAAATCCAGAAAAGCAACAAACCTACTCATATCTTTGCATATATCTTTTGCAATCATTTTGATCAATGTGTTCAACATTCCAAGGAATATCCTCATCTATATTTTTAAAGATTGTGTGTTTACAGACAAAATTGAGTTGAAAATTCTTTCTGTTGATTTGTTACAAAAATTATAGCCATTAATACAAATTGCTTGGATAAATTAATCAAAAATTCAAAAGAAGTCATCAATCTTTTAGTTTTACATTTCTTTCTTTAGTAAGACAACAGAAAATATTCAATAAAAATGAAATGAACACTTCCATATGCTTTCTGTGGGTTTAGAAAGACAAGTTTAACAGGTGTAAAAATGAATAGAACAGATGTAGATTCAAAGAGCCTGTATTCAGGTTGTCAATTTTCATCTTATGTAGAAATATAAAATATTTACAGCTGGCTTATAAATGTGTACTATCAGAAGAATTTGAACTCAGAAAAATTTTCCTCCCCTTCCTTTCACTGATTCAAATATTTAGAAACTAAAACTCTTACCATAAATATAATATTAAGTCTTATTATGTATGCCTCTAATTTACTTTACCTTATTGCACATCACTGTAAAGAATTTAAAAGAAAAAAGAAAGACAAACATTAATATAAATACAATAGATGATATATATAAGGTTAACATTGCAATCAAATAGTATATATTGTAGAGTAGTGCTTTACAATACAAATATGATGTTAGACACAATGGTAAAAGGAACAGGTAAAATTAATTCTATATCTTATTTACTACAATTAAACCAGATGTTATCATTTCAATATGTAGTAGATATAAAACTAACTGAGACATTTTACATTCTTTTTTCCATACGAAGTCTTCAAAATCTTGTATGTATTTAAGTTTAAATAAAAAGTTTAAATAAACTGAGTTTAAATGTATCTCAATTTAAACTAGAGACATTTCAAGTGCCCAACATGTGATTAGTGGCTACTGTGTTGGACACCACAACTCTACAGTGAGAAAATAATTAGAAAAGTGAATTTGTGTTCCCTCAGGAAATCATATATAATATCACATCATAACACAGGCAGTTTATATGTTATTGTAGTATAATGTATATTATATAGTAGTATATAAATAGATATTTTTATGTATGTGTATACAAATGTGTGTGTATATATACACACACACATATATGTGTATTCATATATATGTATGCTTATGTATATGTATGTAGATATATATGTATAACATGCTCATAAATGCAAACCAATATTTCATGTAGTACACATTATAAAAGTACATCAATGAAAATGTTTTAAAATTAAAAAGGAAAGAAAACCTGCAATCAATCTAGTCAACACTAAAAGAAAAATAAATGGCCATGTTGGAGTTATTAAGATATAGTATATTGGTATTCATCACAATGTCAACATTTCTTAAGATCTTATGAAAGTTAGTTTAAGCATATGTGAATTTTTCCTTATGTGGTGAGGTTAGACTAGTGGTGCAAATCAACCAGGGACAAATCACCCACCCCCTCCCCCTTCAGGACATTTGGCAATGTCTATAGCCATCTTCAATTGTCAAGATTCAAGGGGTGCTTACTGGCATCTAGTGGGTCAAGGCTGGGAACACTGATGAATATCCTACAATGCCCTGTACAAGCCCCTGTTCACAGGGCATGTTAAGGAATTATCTGGCCCAAAATATTAGTGCTAAGATTAAAATGCCCTGGTTTAGACCCAATGAACTACATAAAAAAAAAAATCCAATATTTTCTCATGATCACCATTTGAAAGGTGAAAACACAAACTTAGAGACTAAGTAATTTGCCCAAAGTCCCCATAGCTTTTAAGTCACAGAGGCAGGTTCAAACCCAGGTCTGCCTGAATCATATCTAGAGCTCTTACCCCTATTCCATAGAACTGTGATGTTCATACTCCCTGTGTTGAAGGTTATATGTCTTGCATTTTTTTGTTTTGATTTGCTTTGTTTTGTATTTTAATTCCTTTACAAATATGTACTTTTGTGAAATCCAGAAGTAAAAATTACTTGCAAAATAAAATAAAAACAGACAGAATTCAAAATACAGCTCCCTCAAATTTTTATTCTTACAAACAACAGACAATATTAACCTATTCAAGTGATACAAAGGCTTCTTAATGTTTGTGCTTCACTCTCAGTGTCTGTACTTCTCTTGTTGCTGAGCTGAAATACACAAATTTCAGGGACAGGATACACTTCAGAGCACCTTTGAGTAACACTGTAATCAAGCGCACTGGAAATTATGTTACTTCTTTAATTAAGAACAAATTTTAAAGATATTGGATGAACTCCAGTTTTTATCAATAAAATCTCAGTATTATTTCCAAGAGATTCTTCCTCAATTCACTCAAAAAACTAGTTTTCTTCAAGAAAACAAAACCACAGGGGGGAAAACAAGTACATTTATATTTATATCAATATGAGATATTAAGGTAACATCTAAAATGTGCGATATTTTTCCTTTTATGGAAGGATAAAATGATAAAAAAAAAAAGGAAAGTAAAAAGGGGGCTTGTAAGATATAATTTGCTTTAAGAATGGAAGAATTCTGAACAGTACTTCTAAATGAGAAACAATTACCTATAACCAGTAAAGCAATGATAATTTTTAATTACATTGTAGATGCTTTGTTTTTACATGGGATTCTACTTTGGAACATGAAATCTCATTTATCTGTAGTCTCAACATTCCTTTTCTCTTAGAAATTTAGTTTGCATCCATTAATTTTACTGTCATGGAAGAAATATAGCCACTAATACCAAGTAAGAGTTAATGAGAAGTTTCATAGAACATGCTCAGGTTGTTCCCACAAAATTGACAGCATCCTCAGTACTATCTATTGGCATCAAGACCAATATTACTGGGACATGCAAAGATCACTTGATTTTGTGAATATTTTAAAATACAGAACACTAGATTCTCTGACGGATGATTGTGATGGAGTTACTCATGCTCCACCCCAAATCTATGTGTCAAAGTCTAACCCCCAGTACTTCAGAATGTGACTGTATTTAGAGATAGAGCCTTTACAGAGGTAATTAAGGTGAAATAAGATTAGATGGGTGAGCCCTAATTCAATATGACTGATGTCCTTAAAAGAGGAGATTAGGACACAGAGATGTGCATACTCAGAGGAAAGGCCATGTGAGGACACAGCAAGCAACCTGGTGGACATCTGCAACCAGGGAAAGAGGCCTCAGAAGAAAGCAAACCTGCCAAAACATTGATTTTGGACTTCTACCCTCCAGAACTGGAAGAAAATAAATTTCTGTTGTTTAAGCCACTCAATCTCTGGTGTTTTGTTATGGCCCTAGCAAACTAATACAATGATTCAAAAATTTTCAGTAAATGAGAAAGAAAACAGTACCACTCAAGTTACTAGTCTCTTTACATTAGGAAAATATTGACAGTGCATTAAAACTTGGTCTTGCACATCATCAGTCAAAGCTACTAAGTGCACAGAGGATATAATGAGAAACAAAAAATAAATATTAATTAAAAGATAAATATTTAACACATTAAATATATTTTAAGGCACATTGTCAATATGGGTCACTTCACTAATGACCTAAGTACTTCTTATTGAGAAAACATTGGACCCAAAATAGCACTCAAAAAATTCAAATGAAATATGTAAATAATGTGAACAAGAATTTTGACAAGGAAGCATTTGCCTGAATAAAATCAACAGTGTAAACAACTGGAATTGTATGATTTTATAGAACATTTGGTGATAACAAGCAAGGTTTATGTTGAATAATTTATTAATTGGATTACAATGATCCATTATCTATTGAGTCTACTGACTCTTTAAAAATTATTTTTCATACTTGCAGTGATTGTGTTTTTTTAAATTTTTATTTGCTTTCTGAATTTAACTCTATGGAACTAAGTGTGACAAAGTACTCTCTCTGAATCAATAACATTTTGGAAACAGGTTTTTTTTATTTCTTTTTTTATTTTTTTGCAAAGTGGTATCCATAACCTCAAGAACTTATCAATTCTCTGTGTTAGGAACATTCCAATTCTACTAATACAAAACTATATTATTCCTGATGTAATACAAAAAATCTTTATCATTGAAATATCAGAAATAGAAGTATTCACAGGTCAAAATTTTCTCACTGAACAGTAACTGTAAAAACCTGGTAAATTTTGGATATGAAGGATAGAAAACAAAGAAAGAGAAAGTTATAAACACTGATGACTCCATTGGTAAGGCCAGTGTTTTTAATTAAATGGATTTTCTTAATTTAATGTCTTACGCTGCTACTGGGGCAAGAAACCTAAATTTCAGTAGGAATTTAATTCTCTCAGCAAAGTCAAAAAGAAAAACACATCTAATGTAACATAACATGTGTGTTTTAAGAAATTGCTCTTCTTTTTTAGGACAAAATGGAAAAGATAAAACATTGAATCGATTAATTCAAATGTCACAATTTTTAATTTCATTGCCTCTCCGTTCCTCTTCTTTAAAGCATTTTAATTGAACCAATATCTAAATATTATCTTAGCATTTTCTTAAGAAGAGTAATTTGTTAATTCATCTAAACCAACAAGAAATATACCAATTTTACAACTTTCTTATTTTCTTCCAAGATTATTTTAACCAGTACTAGATCAATTCCATTAAATACCATGAGGAATACGAATAGGTCATTTTAGCACTAAATATCACAGTCATCCTCACCTTAAAAACAGACACTGATGAGGTTACTTTCTCTAAATTTAGGGAAAATTCAGTTCAAATATCAGGCTGGTTTTATGAAATAGAGATATAGTTCTAATAAGACAAATTATTTGTTTGGGTAGAGCATCCTTTCCACTATCAAATGGCTTTCAGTGTTCAAAATGCTTTACAGCATATTTAAGTGATATAGTTTTGTGAGACATCAATAATGATAAGCATTCATATATTAAGAAAATGTAAACAGAAGACATCATCAGTTTTAGAAATAATTTTGTAAAATGCATTTCTAGTTCCAATAATCACCCCCCTCAATTTAATCTTATATTTTCCTGGATGTTTGTTTATGACTTTTAAACACTCAGTTTTTAGAACCATATCAATAGGGTATTTACAATAGTACTAGTTAAATTCTAAACACTCTTCCTAAGACAATGAGGCACAATATAAAATAATTAAAAGATTCCCGTATAATAGGTTGGAGTTTCTGCTCTACAAAATACCAGGTGTGTGATCATTGTAAGGTTATTTAAGTAAATATTCCAGGGGATTCCATCCAAAGCTGTCAGTCGACTCCATAGATTTGGAGTGGGCTTGAGAGTTTGTATGTCAAAAACAAAATCTCAAGGACTTGTTATTGACTAGGCTGAGATTTAGCATCCTGAAGTTACACCACAAATCTCAGGATAATTTAGAGTTTTTTGCATTGTGGGTGGGGTAACGTGGTCAGGTTTGGAACATTTGTTTTCTGTGCTGATAAAGGGCATTCAATGGGACTTCCATTTTCTTCCCTTCTTTCTACTTCAAAATAGTTACCTTCTGTTTGTATTCTTAATCCTGCTCTACTTCCTCATTCCCAGGAAAGATATTCCATCAATCATCCCCTCTCTCACTTATATCTAAAATTTCCATGCCTTCATACTTTAAATTCACTTTCCCAATCATTTATTAAGTCATTCATTGAATATTTATTGAGCACTTACTATAGGCTGAGCACTGTCTTGGGCACTAGAGACACAGTGAATGAGCAAGACAAATAACAATCTCTGCTCACACCAATTTACAGTCTAGTGAGGGAAGTCTATAGACAAGTAATAAGCAGGTGCAAAGGGTGTGTCTGGAACAGCAACATAGACCATCTGGGAGGATGTTAGAAATGCGGAATCTCTGGCCTCACCAAGGATTTCCTGAATGAGAACCTGTCCAGGTCCCCCAGTGATAGCTATGCACATTTAAGCTTGAGAAACACTGTCATAGAAGAAATTAAGGGCTTCAATCAAAGTTTATAAACATTTGCAGTTCTCTGCTACCTAAAATAAATATCTATTTTTAAAAACCTGCGTTCCTATCAAACCAAATTTCTCAAATGATTCAGACCTTTTCTTCTGTTTCCTCAGTTTATGTTTCTCTCAAACTATACTCTTCGCTGTTTCCTGAAATACATTTGCTTTTCTACACCTTTTATGTTTCCACACTTCTCTCTAAACCTGTAATATTCTAAGGTAACTGTCAAGGTCCTTCTCAAATAACACTATTAGTAATTGTAATAATGATGCTAGTTAACTTTGGCAGATCACATAGTGAGTGCCAAAGATCTCTTCTAATACTTTTACAATTACCAGTTAATTTAACACTCACCATATTGTTTGAGGAAGGTACTTCAAACAATTATTATCCTCATTTTACAGATGGGAAACTGAGGCACAGACAGGTTTCGTAATAACCATTCCATGAAAAAGCCTTTTCCTATTCTCTTATGGCACAAAATCCATTCCTTCTCTAACTACTCTTGGAACTGTCTCTGTGCCTCACCTAAGAAATTTTTACCCTTGACTCTTGGATATTTCCATGTTTCTCTCGTTATACTTCTGCTAAACATTAATCTTTTTCTACTACTACACATGAATCTCCTTTGGGACTTAAATATTTCAAATCTATGGCACATATTTCCATGGGATTTATAACATTGTAAGAGCTTAAATATATTTGTAGGATTGACTAATTTAATATTTGATACTTTGTATTTCCAGACATCAAGTATTATGCTCAGAAATAGAAGAAAAAGTATACGAGACAAGGTTTACTTTGCAATGTTGCTGAGACAATGACTTATATGTTGCTTTAGAAATTGTTTTAGCTTATTTTCTATTCCTTAGAATGAAATTTCTTCTCAGTATCAACTTGTTCTTTTCACTTCTGTTTTCCTCACCTATTACTGCCTTTTTTATTTTACCTCAATTTTTAAATAAAATTCAACCAAAATAAATTATTCCACACCTAGTGTCATCAAGCCACAGTGGCTAGAGGAAGGTGACTGGAAGAATGTGACTGAATAATGTCTTAAGGAGCTTAAAATCCAACAGAGGAAACATTCAAACAGATTGCATTGCGTGGAATTAGTGAGAAGGTAGAATCAGGCGCAACGCACTCCGTGGCTCAGGAGAGGAACTGATGATGTCCAGAGACGTTATCATATATCTCTACGGGCACATCGTCATCTCTAAGGAAACAAAGACAAATAATTTTTGTTTGGTTTTGACTATGGATTAGCAGACAAAATTCTAGCCAAGAAGCCATCTCAAACCATCACTGAGGATAATGACTTGTCATTAATGAACTCATGGCTCGTGGAATATCCTGCCATTAAGATAATGTTTTAATCGTTTTAGTTTTTCCTGTTTGTCTTGTATAGTAACCAAAATGATGAATACAAGATTCTATACATAGAACTCATGGAGAATTTGGAGCAGATTAAGTTTCTGCAATTTCTATGATTTAATAAAAATATTCATAAACAAAAGTATTGTATGAGCCCTTTTATTATTTGGCCACCTTTCAAATTTGTAAACTGCTTCCTTCTTTTTTACTCCTTGGTCAAATGTTATAAAAATATATGAGTATATTAGGTGAAATAAATTTATATAAGGGTAGAATAATAATTAACAACGTGATCAATAATAGATAAATTACTTAATTACATTATCATCAGTTCCAAGGAAGACAAAAACATAATGCCCTTGAACAAGTATAACACATCTTATAATTTAATGAATAAGAATTACATATAAATTTATTTTATGGGGAGGTGAGTGATTTTCATAGAATATTATATCCATGTAAATTCAGTTCATAGCAACATAATTTGTAAAATATCTGACATAAAGTTTTGCATGCCACTGGTGAAGAGGCTGAGTGTGTGTGTGTGTGTGTATTTGTTGTTATTAGTATTTGAGAATTAATATTTGAGTCAAGTGTGCCTTTTAGAGGTTTATTACTCTTTCTGCTCTGTCCTGAGTTATCTCATATGTAGCCATAGCAATGGAAGAGCAAGAGCAAATTAGCTGAGTTTTATGATAAAGGAGCTATGAAGTATTAATTTGAAAAATGAACCCTGTCCCAGAAAAGTAAGAGAACGATCTTGCCTATCTACGAAGAATACAATAAGATAATATAAAGTATAATAATGTTACATGTTAAAGAAGTTGGGATATATATATACAATTGACTAAGTTTAGAGTGATAATTCATGTAAAGAAAAAAAATTACTTAAGAATAAAGCTACAACTCTCTGATTAAATCATTTTATATATAAATATTTTATATGTTCTGAAAAGTAGATTTTGAAGCCTATACATATCTAAGGCAGATCCAGAATTTGGACAGTTCTATTTTTACCTACCTATTTTATTTAGAATTTATATAAAAACAATTCACACTAATATCAATAAAGTATTGTTTTGACAATAAATTTAGGCCTGAATATGTATTGTGAAGGTTCATATGTAAGCTCATGAAATATAACATTATTTCCATTGTCCAGAGTTCTTTTTCTACTAACAATTCCTTTTTATAGTAATAATCGCTTCTAAACCCCAATACTAAACTTCATCTTCTGTAGTTATATTTAGAGAAAATATTTAAAGATCCGTCTTAAACTCTTCCAAGAGTATTTATTTAGATATCTATCAAGGCTCAAAATTCTTTGATATTCAGTAAATAAAGTTTATTCAGGGTTGTTGAAATCTTTGAAGTAAACACTTGACAGGCCTACTTGCCTGTTAGTAGAGTTCACTGACATTTAGTGGGAAAATAGATAGTCCTGTTCTCTTCATACTTCTGGGCTCACTACCATGCAATAGAAACACATATTTTAGTTGTGTACATTTTATAATAATATGTCTACTTTTCTCTGCAAAAGACATGCATGGAACATGAAATTTTGGGGGAGGGTTTGGGGCGGAACTAAACCTGAGATCTTTCACTTTGTGTTTCCCAGGTGTTCCAGTGCTCTAACGGTCCTAATGTAGGTAGCTTGACATTCCCCCCTTTCCCAAGGTAGTAGATAGGCCTATTTTTTGAGCTAATGGTACCTCAGCACAAAACATACACGTGACAAATGGGAGAAAAGAGAGTATGAAGTCAAAACTCTAGATTTAGTCTGGAACAAAAAGAGAGAGAACATGTGTTAGGTGATAATTTGAGAAACTTCAGCTAATGAAGAATTCAACCTACATTTTTGCATAGGGGACAGTAAATGTTCTGTAAAGGACCAGCTGGTAAATATTTTAGGCTTTGTGGGCCTGAATTTGACAATTATAGTGATGAATTCATGCTTCCCCAATCATATGGTAAATATATATACATTGGGCATTAACCATTTTATTAGCACTTTAATAGAAGACACAGTGAAGTACAACACTCTTTTCTTCAAAGAGTTTGCAATTAGGTAAAGGGAAGAACAGATCAATTCTCACCAAGCAACAATAAAATTATAATATTGTTTGAGAAACTCTGTTCAGTGCAGTCTCTGAGTTTAATTTTAATAGGGTTGAAGTATAAGTAGAACAAATCAGACTGAATACGTCAGGGAGACCTGGAGCTTAAACATAGCTGCTGATGAAGAGAGCTTTCTAGGCAAGGAAGATAATCTGAGTCCAGAGTAAACTTAGTACATTTATGGAAAAAGAAGTATATTATAGGTATTAAGAGCATGAACTCTAGAGAAAAAAAAATGCCTAGATTCAAATCACAGCTCTGCCACTTACCAGCTATAGGACCTTGGGCAAATTACTCAAACTCTTTAACTGTCTTCATCCATAAAATGAGGACAATCATAGCTCCCTGTGTAATAGGATTAGTATAAAGATAAAATGGGTTTATACTTATAAACCTGGAACTTAGTAAGCTCTAAATAAATGTTTGCTATTATTATTACTATCATTATTATTATTAAACATGCAATACAAAATGGGCAAGTAACTTAAATCCTAAATATTTGGGAAGGAAGAAAATTCAGATGAAACCATTGCCCAACACACACACATAATTCATTGTGTGGCTAAAAACTCTTAGAATATTCATATCTTCTTTATTGTTTTCAGGTACATGCAAACAATGTTTTTTGTCCTTTAAATTAATCTTTTACATGTATAGAGGGATCACGCATGTAGTGATCATGAACATAGAATGTATACATGATACATTGTTTCTCTCTCTTTTTCTCTGTTAGAAAGAGACAGTGAGAGTGAGGGAGGAGGAAAGAGAGAGAAGGAGAGAGCGTGAGAGAGAGGGAAAGAGAACACAGAGGTTTGGGGCTCGTTGAAATATTCAAACATACTAATCTTGCATTTCCCTCTATCCTCCCTGCCAAGAAGAAGGATTTCCTAACCACCACTAACTAGCAAATGCAGCATGTAAGTACCTGACAATTCCTTCCAGGATGGTTATTTACAAAAGGGGCTGCAGATTTTGCAATTCTAATTTTAAAAAAGTAAATATGACTTTATAGGACTTATTTACAAGAAAGGAAATATTGTATCTGCATTAACATACTTAGCTTTACCACCCATAGAATTTATATACCTTTAGATATACACCATACATAAATAGTCCTATTATCATTATGATAATATAATATTTGATTAGAACTTTAAAGCTTATGTATAGTGCTAAATGATAAATATACCTCATGAAATAATACAACGGTTTTTCCTTCTCTTCTAAAAAAATTAACACTTTCTGAAAAGGCAGCAAAACCCCTTTATATTTTTCAAATAATAGCATATTCAATGCAGGGGTTTTCCATATATGCAAATTTCCTACTTGCACCAACTGGCTGCCATTTAACTTCTCCGAGGGGCTATGACCAACTTACCATAGAACTGTCTAGTTCATTTTGGAAAAAGATGCAAGTTAAAACAACAGTTTTCATTTATTTGGTTTTCCATTTGTGATGACTCCCTCTTTTTTAGGAGGGAGTGATTTGTATTATGCCATTTATATTTACTATATTGTGATCAACCTTTCAGCTCAGTAGCCAAAGCTACAATGTTATCAATTAACAATTGGGAATTCACCATTCAATCAAAAAAGATTTAGTAAGCAGGTAAGTGATAAGTACTATATTACCCGTGATGGGATAGAAGGCAAATAAATCATTGATACTGCCCTTAAAAAACTTACAGTCATAGAAGAGTCATTTAAGAAGTGTAAATAATACCAGGAAGCCTCCAACAGTGCGTTATATATGTTTTTTAAATGTGACTGGTGAACATGACAGATAAAAGATTGATTGTGACTCATGATTTGAGGAGACCAAACTTAGTAGTTAACACATCATACATTGCAAACATCAATAGAATGCACTGATAATATAATATTAATAACAACAATTGTCCATAGCTCACAAGCAGAAGCTGGGATTCCCCCACCTCCTCTCCATGCCAAGCATTTGCTCTCTAGTTAGTTTATCATGCTAATAACTGAGAGACTTTACGAAGGGAGTATAGAAGTCCAGAGAATAAGGGACGCTCAAGGAGCTCAGGCTAATGACTATTTACTAACTAACACGAAAACATTTCAATTTTCCAAACACATTTCAATACTTTAAAAACCACCCATAGCCTATCTGTATGGAAATAGGCTATATATATGGTCTGCTATCCTGAGATGGACCTCAAAATATGAATAGCATTTTACCAGATGTGTTTATTATATGAGGCTGAGAGGCTAGGCCTGTTGAGCAGCTCAATATGTCATTTCCAATCAGGTGATTTGCACAACCATATCATTGCATCCATACCAACCCTGTAAAATTGTTATATTATTGTTGCAACCTATTGCTTTCACATTGTACCTTTCATCATCTTTAAACCCTGAGTTTTTAACAGATCTCTTGTTTTCAGCACCCACCCCCTTTGGTGCTCTCTCTTGCCTTTCCTCTCTTTCTCATTGACTGTGGCATAGCCCCTCAAGGTGATGGCTCTAAACATATTCTTAATTCAAACAGCTCTAGCCACAGAAAAGAAAAATCATGAGCCCCTTCCACTTGGTCCTTGACCAGCACCTCACCATCAAATATAACCTTCCACAACTCCAACCCCCCAATGGAGAAGCTTAACCCAATTTTGATATTGGGATTGGGTGAGTGTAACTTGGAATTGGTACCACAGAGAAGTAATTTTTCCCTTATTTTTTAACCTTAAGTGAAGTGTATTCACACATTCTGTTTATTTTTTTCTGTTGAAATAACTGGCATGAATCTAAACACAATAACGTCTTCTGTCTGTTTTTATTTGAGTAAATATGGCAGGAAGTACTTACTTTATAACACAAGCTCTGCAGAACCTATTTCCCTTCCATGTTCAAATGCCATGAATATTTATGAACCCAGAGATGGAAGCAGTAAAATAAAATGAATTGGCTTGAGCCAAACACTATTCTGCGATCTTTTCCAGTTGATTCAACTGACGGCCACTTGACCAAGACCTCACTCAAATGAACTTACACATTAAACTACTCACTGAAAAACTGATTTCCCAAATGTTTTCCAATTACAAAATCACATGGAAATTTGCAGCATTCTGCAAAGCAATCAGTATTGATAAGACAATTTTCATACAAAATTTTTGAAATCAGATGCTAGTTATTATCTGTTTGTTCTCATGCCCTCAGGTTACTTCCTATAGTATGCCCTTATAATAGGTTGCATTTGGGTTCTGAAAGTTTTATGCCTCCTTCTTCATAAGAGAAATATGCATCCTTCTCTTGGCCATGTGACTTGTGGGGCCTTCCCATGGCAGGAGTTTATTTCATGACTCCATTGTCAAGTGTGTGGCCATTTGACTTTCTTTGGTCAATAAAATGTGGGCAGAAGTGATACCAGTGCATTCCAAGAAGAGGTTTAACTAGCCATTAAGTATTTCTGCTAACTCTCTTGTTCTTGTCCCCTGCCATGAGAATAGCATGTCTCAAAAACAGACTGTTCTTTCATATCAAGTTCCAGAAGCTATATGGAACTACGCCACATGAAACTTAAAGCTAATACCATGCAATATGACTGAGAAATAAACCAGTGTATAAGGCTTGGAGATGTTCAGATTGTAACTGAAGCAAAACCTAATAAAATTGACACTGGAAATGGGATTCTTTCATGATATTGGCCTAAAATATTTGTCACTGGCTTCTGTAGCTAGGGGGAAGATAAGGTCAAAACTCTTATTGAATGCTTAAAAAACAGCCACATCATGTGCTAATGATGCAAAGTGTTTTATAAAACTGTCACCTGTGATGATTTGTAAGGCAGATAGTGTGCTGAATGAGTTATAGCTTTTGTCAAAGAGGTTGGAATGTGATGTTACTGAGGAGACTTAATTGTTATTAGTGACCAAGATAGCCTTAACATTTCCCTCAACTTTAATAAACTTTAGAATGGTTTCTTTCTGACTATAAGTCCCTGACCTTCCTTCTCTTAAAGCACTTATTTTAAAAAACTTGCATATATAAATTCTTTCTCTTTCCCTCTGAGATGTAAATCTTCTACAACCCAAGAATGTCTTTTTCAAGGGCCTCAAAGCTATCCCTTTGCAATGCAATCATCAACAAAGGTAGGGCCCCTATTTCCTGTCTCTGTAATATAGGTGCCTAACTTCAATAAACCAATTAGCAGACATAGATGTCCTAATCACATTGATCAACCTTTCCCCAAAGTACTCCAGCACTTTTCCATTAACTCACCACAGTGAGTTAAAAATTCTCCTGACTCTTTTTTCTTTTCAGAAGAATTGAGTTTGATCTTTCTCCCCTATTGCAATTGTCTTGACCCCTATTGCAATAGTCTTAAATAAAGTTGCTCTGCCTGTTTGAACTCCATCTGGTGAATTTTTTCTTTAGCATTGGCTACATTTGACAAGCTACCACAGGAGATAATTTGGCTTAGAAAAGAGTTGGTTGGTTTACAAGAAGGTCGAAAAGGGAGGCTCCAGAAAGTTCATGGCTTACAAGGTGAGAGATTGAATAGGTAAGAAATAAACTAAAGTTCAGGCACAGGGCAAAGACCAAATCTAGGATGTGATTGATTGTCAGTGACCTCTGTTTTTTTTTTTTAAATGTAGCACCCTTAATTCACCCTTAAAATTATTTTAAATGGACAAAATGTCTCAGGGAAAAGAATCTGAGGGTGTGGTGCTCCTCGTAAAGACTGCTCAACTCAAATGACCTGTATCATAGTTTAGAGGAAGAAGCATCCCTCAAAAAAGAATTTTAGGTCAAACTATTAGCACAATTAGCCTGACTGGAATCAAATAAATACAATGCTGGCAAAGTTTTTGAGTGAGTTGTACTGCCAAAAAAGCTACCAGCTTAAATTTAAAGATATTGTGACTGTTCAAGACATAAAATGACCTTTGGACTGCCAAGTTTCCATGGCAGAATGAAGGCGGAAAAAAAAATCTCTCAGATGCTAAAGAAATCATATTACCCGCTGTCTTCTGTGTATGTGGTAAGGTAAGATAATGGAAAAGAAAGGACTTCTCAGAGAGTGGAGTTAAGAGCCAAGAACCAAAGGGGAAGCAACTCATGAACTAGAACTAAGGCCTAATTGAGAAATACTCCCTATTCTCAGGATTAGGGACTGTATCAAGAGTAAGATTTTATAATTCCTATAGACAAGTAACTGCTATGTGTCTCCAGTTCTTCCTGCTTCTGAATTGGAGTAATCAGTATCATCATTTTATCTCTATTTTATCACTGTGCCTTAGGTGTTTGAAGGACAGAAACTCTTTTATTCTTTTAAAGTCTTAGTTTCTTAACCAAAGTGCACTTGACATGCAGTCTATTTCAAGACCTTGGGTCTTCATCCGTTGCTGAGATGAATAGAGGTCTCACGCTGTCTTTCCTGTGATAGAATTTTGCATGGATTTTGCATAAAGAGGGAAAAATGAAACAAGTGAATATTTGGAACCCAGAAGGTGGATTGTGGTACATGGCATTATTGTTTCCAAATTTATTCTCCTGTATTTATCTATGAGAGGAACTTACATCTTTTTCCATAAAAGGGTAAATTTTATACGCTTCCTGTTTGAAACTCAACCAGCCACATTGTGAGACTTTGGTCATGTGACATTGTTGGCCAATGGATTGTGAGTTGAATGACAGAGGCCAATTTAAAGCAGAAATTTTAAAAGCCATTGTGCATTTCCACTAGCAGTCTTGCTCTTTCATTCTGTACTGAGAATGGTACCCCCCAAATATAAATTACTCCTGCAACTGAGAAAGAAAACACACGGAACAAAGCTTCAACCACACCAAAACTGCCAACATGTAACAGATACAAAAATATAGCATAGTTGTTATAAACTAACAATATCCTGGGGCTGTTTGTTACTGTGGAATAGTCTGAAAAAAAAAAAAGAAAAAAAACCCCTGACAAGCATAGTCCTATGTCTGCAAGACTGAAAGCCTGAAAATTACATTTCACATGATGCCTTTCTGAGTTCTGATTAATTACTGTCAGTGGGAGGTACTTATATGAAATTAGAAAATAGGAGGAAGATAGAATGCAGTTTTCTGCTTCATTAGTAGTTGAGGCTCCTAGATTCCTTCAGCATCAGAAGAAATGTGGGTTGTTATCATCCTAGGAATACCTCTTCTCTCCTCCGTATCTCAGCCCCATGGGCAATGACAGCTTCCTATAGTTAGTGATCCACAAATAACATTGCCTTTCTCTCATCTGCTTCTGTATGCCTGGTGGATAATAACAGCTTCTTGATTTTATTATACTAAAATTAATGACACCTTCCTTTTTATTTATATTTGTTCCACAGGATCTTCTAATTTTTAATACTTCTATAAAACTTCCTGCATTAGATCCCTTTCTGATTGAAATACCTCGAGTGGATCGTTTTCCAGACTGTGCCTGACAGACACAGACAGGACACAAAAGAAAAAAAATTTGCAGTGTCTACTCCATGTTTATTTTTAAAAAAGTCCTTAAACTAAACTAAATCCTGGGAATGTGAAGGATGTCAAGGAGATGGAGCAATAAGAACAGAAAAGACTACTACTATATTGCAGGTGTTATGTGATCACACATATTTAATCAATCATACGAAGCAGACATCATTCTGTAAATTGTTTCTATGTTGACACTTGGGTTCAGAGATATTAAATGAATATCCCAAAATTACTCATCATTGACAGGGATTGTATTACAACTCATGTTTTTGGGACTTCAAAGTCTTTTTTTTTCATATTTCAAATTTTTTAACAATACAAAAAATGAGCCAAGATGAACTATTAAGTAATATAAAATAGTATAAAATAAGTGTTAATTTGTACAGCAAAATAAAATATCAAAAAAATCTATAAGATAAATATGCTTATATATCCATTCAATCTAGGAAAATTTTTTGAAAGAAATGTGGTTTGCACTATATCATAAAATATAGACAGAATTAATGTAGGCAATAAGGAATATATTAAAATGTGGAGATACCAGAAAAGAAACACAAAAGGACAGACCAAACATGATTTGCTTCAGGAACTGTGATGTTGCTGGTTTGATAGAAGCTGGTCTCAGACTTTTGAGTTAATGGGAGATAAAATAAAGTAGAAACATGTTACAACTCAAAGTGCCTGGATGAGTTCAGCTGCAGCCATGGAAACTATGAGAGTCTTTGGAATTTCCTGAACATGTTAGTTATTTAATATTTTAGTAGCAATATGGAGAATAGATTTGATCAGAAGAAACTCAAATAGCATAGCAGTTTGTATACTTGTACATTAATCAAACATTGACTTGATAATGCCCAAATGCAGGGTGCTATTAGTGATCAAATGTGATCAAATGTTCAAAGTGTCTGCAAGAGTGGTAGCAAAGATAATCTGTAAACCTCATAAACTTATAAAGCCTCCTGGGTAATCTTAAAAAAACTAAGATAAAAATTGTACAACTTCTCTAGTAATTCTCTCAGTATTCTGTCATCTAAATTCTTCTTTTTCATGCATAGCTAAAATACGTTCTGCTTTCATTTAGATTTCTTTCTTTTCTTTGGGTTTCTGTGGCCATGGGTCAAATTGAAAAATGACTTTCTATAAACCCAAGTGCAATTATATTCCATAGGTGAAAGGATGGCCCAAATCCACAATGTATTATTGCATCCTACAAATCTTTTCAGCCATTATTGAAATGATTTATGCTTAATATGTGTTTATCTTATGTTATATTATGTTGTAAGCATCTTTCAAAACCTGATTCATGTCTTCTTTCTTATTTGCTTTGTCAGCAGAGTCTGATACAGCCTTGAGCATATATGAAGTGTGTTATGGGCTGAATTTTGCACCTCCCCCACCCCACCCAGAGCTCTTATGTTGAAGTCCTAACCTCCAGTACATCAGAATGTGACTGCTATTTGGAGATAGGACTTTTTAAGAAATGATTAAGCTAAAATGAGGCCATTAGGTGATCCCTAATCTATTCTGAGTGGTATCCTTATACGAAGAGGAAATTTGGACACATAAACAGTCACCAGAGATGTGCATACACAGGGGAAAGACCAAGGCAGAACATAGCCCTAAGGTGATCATCCCCAAGCCAAGGAGAAGCCTCAGAAGAAACCAAACTGTGACAACATCTTGATCTTCAACTTCTAGCATTCAGAACTGTAAAAACATAAATTTCTGTTGTTTGAGCCATCCAGTCTACAGTATTTTCTTACGGCAGCCCTAGAAAAACTAATAAAATATGTGAAAATACAGTAACTAATGGATGTTACTAGTTAAAAATCAAGTGAGAAACTTTTAGTACATAAATAAGGTAAAATAATAAATCGTAAAATGTTTAGCTCTTATACAAATAATAAATGTACTATGATTCCTATACTGTGATTCCTAGATTCCTATACTTCCTCTATAATTTACTCCAAGTTCAGATAATGAGTACATTACAAACAGTGTCCCAAACTGAATTTGATAAGCAGTTAACTATATTGGTAATTTAATTTCAAAGTTATTTCTTCAGTATCTATACACTGCTGTAACATTTTATAACATCCTAAAATTAATGAATTTTCCCAAAAAGGGATTCCAATATTCTGATTTTTTCCTTTATGAACATGATGAATTTAATACAAACTTAAGGCATTCCACAAATACATATAAATATCATATCATAGGATATAGCATATAATATCATATTTCTATAGCTCAATAGGAAATTTGTAAAAATTCAAATCATGCATAAATTTTGTAAATAACACTGTACTTTTCCATTGCTTATATTATTATTTAACTGTTTAAACATTTTAATTCTGTCTCCCTAGCAGTCTGTAAATTCTTCAACAATTACTTCTTGTATCACCCACAGCAAAATCAGAAACATATACACTATAAGCAATCTATACTCTCTGCAGAAAGAATGAATCAATAACCCTGACAGCTTATGAAAGTGAGTCCCTAGGAACATTTTTAATCAAACTCTGACCCCTGTTTCCACCTCACAGTTTGGCACTTTGTCCCAGTGTGTTTGATAATAATCTTTAAAAAAGATGATTGATTTTGATCTCTTCAATGCAACAACATCGGGGCTTTAAGAAGAGATTAATTCAACTTGTGAATTAGTCTGAAATTTCTGTAATGAATGGTGGTGAATAAACATTATTTTAGATTTTTAACAGCCTTCAGTAAAATTTAATGCATGCTTAAGTATCATAAAGTAACATAGGATAGTGGTAAAGAGGTGAGACTCCAGCATCAAATTGCCTGCATTTGACCCTCAGCTTCACCACTTTCTAGCCTGGGAATTTGGGAAAATTATTTAATCATTTTGTGGATTTGCTTTCCCATCTATAAAATAGGAATAAAAATACCTACTGAGTAGGGATATTAGGAGCAGTAGATGCAGCATCTTTGTAAGGGCATGCTGAAATATGTGTGGTACTAAGTGTAGTCTACAGGAGTGCTTGTTACATAAATAACTAAATAAATATTACATTGTTTGCAATAATCCTACCACCTAACAAAGGCATTCTTTTCCTCCTTCATTAAGTTTTGTCCTATACAAACACTTCTCTACCACATTTGTTAACAGGAAATGTGTCACTATGAAATTACAAAGTCAAGTTTTACATTTTTAAAAATCACTGATAACTTGTTTTAAAGTCTTATTGCAAAGAATGATGGAAAGTGAAAGAAATATGGAAAATCCACAGAAAGACTTAACTTCCCAAATTCTTAAATTTTATTCCCTGTTGAATAGGCTGGTATCACTACCTTTGATTTCATTTAGATTAACCAAGAAACATCTAATCGTATCAAGTCTTTCATTTTTCTATCCTTACTTATTTCAACACTTAAAATGAATAACTTGATCAGGATGAAGTATCTACAACAGTGTGAGAATTCTGCTGTTTCAGTTAGAATTTTGCCTCCTGAGGCAAGTCTGTCTATACTTAATCTTTCCTATTTCTTTGGTCTTCTGATCAAAGTTTGTTCTGACTCTTTTAGTAAATGCATCGGTCATTCTCCTTTGATAAAAAACAGTTCACGGACAAATCAAATGTATGCTTCTCTCATCTTATGCGACTCTATGAAGAGTTGCATAAAAATGGAATCCAGTTCTGAGATATCAAAGAATCACCCAGTTAAAGGAGAAATTGAGCTTTAAGGGAATAACTTCTTATTGAAACAACAAAAAAACTCCAAAGTCCAAGGGGAAAATATAACCTTTAGTAATTGCTTTGTTATTCAATTCATTCTTTTTAGCTTACTCCAGCCCCTCTCGTTAAAGGTCTCCATGACAAACTGATTTCAGCAATGTAGAAGCTCTATATTGTATATATGTGTGTCTGAATGCCTCAAATTGGAAACATACACAATACCACAACTAGTTAAGCATATGAAAAAAATTTCTTTAACATATTGGTTCCTATCTTATCCTAATTATAAAGGGATTAATACACAGAAATAACATTGTCCAAATTTTTACTCCTCATTCAGTATAAATAAAAGAACATCACATTAAATCTAATTTGCTAAGTATTACAAATGGGATAATATTTGATGATCATGAAATCAGAATGTTTGTCGCATCCATTAAAATCATGCCTAGTTAGCTCAATCCTATAAGCATAGTAGGGAAATCTTTCAATAAAAGGCAAATGTAATTTAAAAAAGTAATAAAGTAACATAGTTAAGATCTTTGAAACTTTGACTCAATTTTACAGTGTCCTAAGATAATTCAAAAATACAAAAATTTTACATATACTAAGCATCTCTTTGACAGGGAATATATGACCTTGAAAAGCACATTATTCCAGCTAATGAGCAATTCCAAGGGTACATCTTCTCTAGTAAGCTGGACGTGATTGCCCGCCCTCTCAGTGCAATTCATTGGTCCTACATCTGTTCTCTAGAGTCTTGCAGGAAATATTAAGTCACTCTTTTACATGGCAGACCTTTAAACACTAAATATGCTACTTTACCCTCCTAATTGCACTTTTCCAGAAGGAATTCAGGCCACAGTTAAAGCATATATACAGTCTTTCATTAATGTAAAAGAATCAGAGAGTGTCAATTTGATGAGCTGTCTGTGTCCAATTTGGACCCTTAAGGGAGATTTCAACCCTGAGCCACATTGATTTAATTAAAGTATTCTAAAATATTAGCTAAGTAAACCCCTATTTAAAGTCCTTCACATTCACTTTTAAAGTCAATTCAGCCCTTTAGACATGTTCTTAACATTTAGCTTCCTGCATGTCTGCTGTAGTTGCTGTTTTTTTCTTTTTCCTCCAGCTGTCCTCAATATAAATTGACGGGGACAGTACACATACAATATTGTAAAATGCTCATTCCTGTTTTTGGACTGCTGGCCAAGCAATTCTTTCCCATTGAACATTGGCAGCACAATGTTATTTCTTTCATGAATTTCCATTTTTATGAGTTTTCTTTGCAATTTGGCCTAGAAAATGTGATCCTGGGAAGTTTTAAAGGGTCTAATAACTGGGGACCTTTGGAATTTATCAGGGGCAGAAATGATGCCAACTCAAATGCAAGCATTTGTATTATTGTCCTCTTCAAAAATAATAGCAAATTCTGGGGTTTATTGTTTTTGACCAGGCAGAATAAGTAAATATTCCAAATAGAGGATGCTTGGGGGTCATAAATGCAATAAAGGTTTGAAAACAAAGCATCTTAGGCAGCTGTAAAGTTAGATTTTTGGAGTCAAATTTGGAATACTTACTGATAAACATGCCAATAATAATTCTTCCTCTACCCTTCAAATAATTATGTAACTACACTAAGTACACTAAAGATGCGCTGTAGCACCAGTGGTAACAACTTAAGAGACCTTTATTAATACCTGACTTCTAGTCACACTATACTCTTCAATACATTGACACAGATAGTAGAGCATTTCATGGCTAACTTTTAAAGGAAGTAAGTCAAATACCTTTAAAAAATTATTTTTTAAATAATTTTTTATTTGGTTTTAATATCTGTGCATATAAATGTTTTATCACCTCTTAAATGATTTGCAAATTGCTTTCTAGTTTTAAGAACCTCCTATCCCCTTTTCAAGAGACTGTTTAAAAGGGAAATTTTGCATCACTACACTTGGGCACAATATACTGTATTTTTTAAAAAGTCTTAGTTTTAACTGACTGCAAAATTAAAACTTGTCATGAACTAAATGTTTGTGTTCCACAAAATTTATATTGAAATATTAACTCCCAATGTGTTTGTATTAAGAGGTGGGGTCTTTAGATAGTTGGATAATTAGATTTTGAGGGTGGAGACCTCATGAATGAGGTTAGTGCCCTTATAAGAAGAAATAGGAGATCTTGTCCTCTATTTTCTTGGTTATATGAGTATATATATGCAAACCAGAAATAGTACCCTCACCAGACACCGGATTTACTGGCACCTCTATTTTTGACTTCCCAGATTCTCCAGACCTGTGAGAAATAAAGTTTGAAATGGTAACATGTTGTAGCAGCCTGAACTGCCAAAGACAATACAGGACTTAAGTCTGATGTTAACGTTATATTAAATGAGTGGTGATTTTCAGTTGAATGTATAAAGGCATACTTTTACAAAATATCATCTCTGAATACTATAAAAATCTCTGTGCACATAAACTTGAAAATGTGGAGGAAATGGACAAATTCCTAGAAACACACAACCTCCCTAGGCTCAATCAAGAAGAAATAGAATCCCTGAATAGACTAATATCAAGTACCAAAATTGAAGCAGCAATAAAAAATCTTCTAAAAAAAAAAAGAAGTCCTGAGCCAGATAGTTTTACACCCGAATTTTACCATACCTACAAAGAAGAACTGGTTTCTATCCTGCAGAAATTATTCCACAACATCGAGAAGGGAGGAATCCTCCCCAACACATTTTACGAAACCAGCATCACCTTGATACCAAAGCCAGGAAAGGAATCAACAAAAAAAGAAAACTACAGATCAATATCCCTTATGAATATAGATGCAAAAATTATCAATAAAATCCTAGCAAATCAAATTCAGCTGTTCATCAAAAAAAAAAATCCATCGCAACCAAGTGGGCTTCATCCCAGAGATGCAGGGATGGTTCAACATATGCAAATGTATAAATATAATTCACCACATAAATAAAAGTAAAAACAAACACCCTATGATCCTCTCAATAGACACAGAAAAACCATTTGACAAAATTCAGCACCCATGTATGATAAGAACACTTAACAAAATAGGCATAGATGGATGGGACTTACCTCAAACTTATAAAAGCTATATATGACAAACCCACAGCCAACATCATACTGAACAGGAAAAAACTGAGAGCATTCCTGCTTAGAACTGGGACCAGACAAGGTTGCCCTCTATCACCACTTCTACTCAACATAGTGTTGGAAGTCCTAGCCAGAGCAATCAGACAAGAGAAGGAAATCAAGGGTATCCAAATAGAGGGCAGAAGAGGTCAAACTATTTCTCTTTGCTGATGATATGATCTTATATCTAGAAAACCTCAAAGATTCTGCCAAGAGACTACTGGAGTTGATAAATAAATTCAGTAAAGCCTCAGGTTACAAAATCAATGTACACAAATCAGTAGTATTCACATACACCAACAACAGTCAAACTGAGAATCAAATCAGAGACTCAATACCTTTCATTAATAGCAACAAAGAAAATAAAATACCTAGGATTATATTTAACTAAGGAAGTCAAAGACCTCTACAGGGAGAACTATGAAACACTGAGGAAGGAAATAGCAGAGGATGCAAACAGATGGAAAACCATACCATGCTCATGGATCACAAGAATCAACATTATTAAAATGTCTATACTACCCAAAGTGATCTATAGGTTCAATGCAATCCCTATCAAAATACCAACATCATTTTTTGCATATCTAGAAAAAATAATTCTACACTTTGTGTGGAAGCAGAGAAGACCCTATCTAGCCAAAGCAATCTTAAGCAAAAAGAACAAATTGGGAGGCATCAATCTACCAGATGTCAAACTATACTACAAGTCTATAGTAACCAAAACAGCATGGTACTGGCACAAGAAGAGAGACATAGACCAATGGAACAGGACTGAGAACCCAGATATGAAACCATCCTCATACTGTCATATGATCTTTGACAAAGTAGAAAAAAACATACCCTGGGGAAAAAAATCCCCATTCAATAAATGGAGCTGGGAAACCTGAATAGCCACATGTAGAAGATTGAAACAGGATCCACACATCTCACCACTCACAAAAATCAAATCACAATGGATAACAGACTTAAACCTAAGATATGAAACCATAAAAATTCTAGTAGAAAGTGGTGGAAAAACTTTTATAGACATCAGCCTAGGCAAAGAATTTATGAAGAAGACCCCAAAAGCAATCACAACAACAGTGCAAAGAAATAAATGGGACCTGATCAAATTAAAAATCTTCTGCACACCAAGGAAACTATCATTAGAGTGAATAGACAACCTACAGAATGGGAGAAAATATGTGCATGCTATACATCTGATAAAGGGCTGATAACTACAATCTATATAGAAGTCAGCAAGAAAAAAATCAAATAACCCCATTAAAAAGGACATGAACAGAAAGTCTTCAAAAGAAGGTAGACTAATGGCCAAGAAACATGAAAAAATTCTCAACATCTCTAATCATCAGGGAAATGTAAATCAAAACCACAATGAGATATCACTTAACTCCAGTGAGAATGGCCTTTATCAAAAAGTCTCAAAACAACAAATGTTGGTTTGGATATGGAGAGATGGGAACACTCATACACTGCTGGTGGGACTGCAACTAGTACAACCTCTATGGAAAGTAGTACAGAGATATCTTGAAGAACTAAAAGTAGAACTGCCATTTGATCTAGCAATCCCATTACTGGGTATTTACCCAAAGGAAAAAAAAGACATTCTATAAAAAAGACCTAAACTCAAACGTTTATAGCAGGACAATTCACAATTACAAAGATGTGGAAACAACCCAAGTGCCCATAAATACATGAGTGTATTAATAAAATGTTGTATATGTATGCCATGGAGTACTACTCAGCCATAAAAAAGTGCTGAATTCCCTCTTGCATTATCCTGGATGGGGCTGGTACCCATTCTTCTAAATGAAGTATCACAAGAATGGAAAAACAAGCATCATATGTACTCACCATTAAATTGGTACTAATTGATCAAAACTTATGTGCACATATGGAAGTAACATTCATCAGGTGTTGGGCAGGTGGGAATGGGGAGTTGGGGATGGGTAAATTCTCACCCAATGGGTGTGGTGTGTGCTGTCTGGGGGATGGTCACACTTATAGCTCTGACTCAGACACTGCAAAAGGCAATTTATGTAACCAAAGTGTTTATACCCCTATAATATTCTAAAATAAAAAAATCTAAAAAAAATAGAATAATTAAAGGGGTAGGCTTCATATTCAGATTACATAGTAGCTCTGCCCTCAGTTCTAGATGCAATATTTGAAAAATTGTTAACTTTGGAGTAAGATTAGATAATTTCAAAATTTTCTCCAATCCTGAAAGTCTATGATTTTAAGGAATTTAACATCCAATTGTGTATGGAAGGCAAAGGTAAAATAAGCAAGATAATGGATATAACAATCAAAAACAGAGATATCCATAATATAAGACCAAAGCAGAATAAGTTAAGATATCATTGGGTTTGGATATTTAAGAAAGGTTTCCTGAAAGTCTGCATTTGACAATATATAAGATATGTGGATGACAAAGCTGAAGAGCACTTTGGAAATGAGAAAAGTAAAGAAGGGCACAAAATTAAAAAATTTGGAGGCCCCTTTGAAAAATCACAGTGGGTAGAGGTAAATTTAAGTTTAAGACATGCATAGTGAAGTAAAGAGAGAAGCACATGGACATGTGTAATGACTCCTCTATTTAGGACATCACTGAAATAAAATAAAGGGAAAAAATTGCTATTATTTGTGAGACTGAACAGGAAAAATATGATTACAACTGGACTTTTAGCTAATCAGTTTTTCAATGGTAGACTTGGTAATTTTAATGATGAGAAACCAAAAGGGGGGAAAAAAATCAAGAGCCAGTTTCAATAGTCTAAGAAAGAGCTAATGCAATTTTGAACAAGGCCATTGACAAATGGATGAAGCACATGAAGATCAAAGGGAGAGAAGGGAAGAGGTAGCTATCAAATTTCTCATAAGTTTCTGGCATTAGGTGGGCTGGTATATTTACAAATTTTATAATTCTTATGACAACTGTATGAAGTAGATATTATTATATTACTATCTTTGGAAAAATGAGTATATTGACAATGATTTTAAGGAACTTGTCTAAGCATACCCATAAGTAGTAGAATTGTTATTGGAAACAAATTTTGAAATAGGAATCCAAAGCTCAAAACTATTATACCATTATAATATTTAACCTGATAAGGTTTTTTGTTTTGTTTTGTTTAGTTTTTAAACTGTGCTGTATCTTACTCTCATGCCTACCCACTCCAGTAATAATTTACAACTATGGGGATGATTTTTAAATATCACTGGGTATGTATAATTTGGAGAACTTTCCTAGGTCATTCTGACGTGGTTCTCACATTTTTAGGAAAAAACAAGTGGAATCTTCAAGTTGTATCAACTGGTATGCAGGCATAGAAAAAGAAATGAAGTTGATAATAAATTAGAAAATTAAAATCCTATTTTCCTGAACTTTTAATGGCATTAATAGACTGGTAAATTCATGAGAATGAGTCAGTTTCCAAGAGAATAATACAATCATATTAGGGTAAACTAAATTTAAGTGTTGGCAAATGATATCCACACCATCAGTTGGCTTAATTTAAAACAACTTAATAATCTGCTGTAATAGAAAATCAATTTACTGGAAGATTCTAACTTGTACATAGGATTTTCAAAAAGGAAATGTCATATTCTGAAGGCCTATAGGACAGGATCTATAGCCAATGCCACTGTTGGGTTTCTCTATAGATACCCCTTTACCACTTTCACTTGGTAACCAAAATGGTTAGGAATATACACAGAAGTACTGTCCCTGCCTTCTGTAGAGAATCATGTATGTCTTTCAGCACACTTTCCAAAGATCATATGCCTCCTATGTGACCACCACTTTATATTACTTCACCTGTTTTTTAAGTACATCTGACTAGCAGAACATGCATCACCACTCTGAATCTGAGCTGCAAGGGAGCCTAGGGAAATTAATTTGCTGGCCTCAAACTTAGCAAGGCAAGGTTTAAATTGAGGATTATTTTCAAATATAGAAAGGGTATATAAAGATTTTAGACTACTAAAATTCTGAACTTCCATTAGAGCCCAAGTCTTAATATTAGCCCCACCTTATTAATATGCACCCTTTTTCTCTAGTTAAATTCCAAACATGCACCAAACTAACATAACAGCTATTCTTCATACAAATAATAAGTGATCACCCATTCCAATGAAGAAGTCAAATCAGTTACTGAATCTATTAGTCCAACATACTGAGTAATATGCATTCTACCTGTAGACCGGTTTTTGTAGACTGCATGTTTGTGGTCCCCCAAAATTAATATGGTGAAATCCTAACATCCAATGATATAGTATTAATAAATGGAGCCTTTGGGGGATAATTAGGTTTAGATGATATCATGAAGGTGGAACCCTCATGAGATATGAGAAGGCAGCTGTCTCCAGACAGTGAACCTGCCGTCACCTTGATCTTGGGCTTCCCAGCCTCCACAACTGTGAGAAATAAATGTTTGTTGTTTAATCCATCAGTCTATAGTATTTTTGTTATAGCAACTTGAACTAAGACACCAATCATAACTGAGACTTTATATTTTTTAACCTATGGGCTAAATAAAGTTAACCTCTACCCAATAGATCAGATCCTATATAAAATAAAAGAAGAGGAGGAGGGAAAAAATGAAACATTTAAATGGACAGATTGATGGATAGATAGATAGACAGTAGATAGATGACAAATAGATGATGATGAGATAGATACCACATTCCCTATTTCAGCAACTGATTAAAAGGCTATAGCTTGTATTGAGAATACATTTTCCAAAATAGTTAATTCATATTCACTTTGCTGTCAGTGAGTGACTGAGTTAGTCAATGCTATTTACCTGGAAAGTTGACGCAAAGCTGAATTTCCTAAGGAAGTCCTTATTTACTTTACAGTTACTGTGATGCTCTTACTATCCATTAACTTTTCTAAAAGACATGACAGTACTAGAAAGGACCTCAGAGGATGCTCTGGGCTTGTTTGTAATTTTTCTTTCCAGATTGGGTTAACAAAAAGCCTACATCCACTTGATCATCAAAATCAATAACCCACTCAACACAATAACTTTTCTCTTCCTTTTTATTCTAGTACCAGGAAGTCTTCAATAACCAGGTGGAAATTTCAGCTGCCATTTAATTGAAACTGTGTTGTATTCTTGGATACTACAAACTAGCAGACTCCAGAGTTAGGGAGGTTTAAATACGAATAGAATCACAAACACTGCACCTTTTAGGTGTTTGATGTTGGCATGAATATTTCCATTTTATCAGGGATGCAGTCTTAATTTTAGTTTACTATTTTGATATAAAAAGAGATGTTCCAGAAGCTTCCACTTAGTAGTTTATACTGTTTCATGAGTCAAAGAGCCAATGTATATACTCTGTCAGTTATTGATTATATTTTCTATAACCATGCATAAGAGATTGGGATGTAACCACTGAATATATTTATAGATCAATTGGACCACTCTGAGGGAGATTTGGGCCAAACTCTATTTTTATCTGACCACCAGAAACACGTGAGCCACAGTGAAATTCAAGAGCAGGAATTAGTGTTACTTCAGAACCAGTGCTAATCACTGAATATTCTACACCCTTGGCTCTTCTTAGGGCTAAATTACTAGGAAATAGTGACAGGTTCCTTTAGAGAAAGCTAGGTGGAAGGTTTACATAAAGTCTGTGCAACATTATTCCAGACTTTTCCCTCAAGGTTATTTAAACAGTCCTTTTTCCAAACTGACTCATTTCTTAGAAACTATCAAGAATTTCTGACTTTTTGAAGGTGAGTCTAGTAAGATCTCTTTGCACACATACACCAAAAAATCTTAGAAATTTATTTTCCTTTTGGCTCATTTCTTTTTGTGCTAGGTACCAGTGATAAATTAGCCACAGCCAAAGAGCACTATAGATAGAGTCATTCTGGTTGCCACGTTGGCTCTGAAACCTATTTGCATAATACTCCCTTTGTAGCTCTTAACACTAGTGGCTTCTATACCATATCAAGGAGTCTTTGTCATCACAACTTTATTTAGTATTTAATAAAATTAACTGTAGTTAGTTTAAGCCAAAAGCAGTTTTATAAGGTTATTTCAGGTAGCTCATAGATGCTCAAGAAGGGATACAAACCCACTCTGTGGCTAAGCAGACAAATGTGCTCAAGCAATAGGTTGCCAGATTTAGCAAATAAAAATACAAAATGCCCAATTTTAGATAAACAATACATATATTTTTTGGGAAAGTATGACCATGCAATATTTGGGATATCCTTATAATAAGAAATTAACTATTTACCTGAAATCCAAATTTAACCGGGCATCCTGTAATTTGGCTGCTTAACAAGCACATGGAAGCTTCACTAATGATACCACACATCACTGTTTCTAAGTACCTGTAATAATTAAAATTGGAAGCCCAAACCTCTACTATTGTCTTCCTCAAAGAACCAGATGGGTTTTACAGCACTCTGTTCGAAGACTCATTCTCTCACGTGGCTCATTGTTGAATGTGGTTTTTTTAGTTCATCTGACGTTAAAAGCTAAGTCATATGTGTGAATCTCAGCTTCATGGGAGCCTGCCGATGCAAGCTTTCTGTTTTCTGCTTTGGGGATACAAGATTCACAAACTGGACAATTAATAAAAATAGACAAGGTATTCATAAAGAATGAGTAGCTAAACAAATGAATCTATACTATCTCTGAGAGTTGGAAATGTGAATCAAGACGCACTAGTCCGTTAGATGCAAGTAGATTCAATTGTACTGAAATATTTATAACACAAGTATTTTAAAGTGAAATAATAAGTAATTTTATTCAAATAATAATTAAAATGTCTCTTTGCTAATTCTCTCATATGGCTAAATTGTTCAGCATTTGTGGATTGTCAGTTTTCTCTATTTTGAGTTATTTAATGAAGAAATATTATACCAACTCGCTGAAAATAATTTCCTAATAAAGAACCAATTAAGTCTTTAAATGTGCTATTTTCTATAAAATGTTCAAAATCCATTTCTAACTGGGTTTATTTTTAGATAAAGAGAATAAATTGCATAATTATAGGAAACTCCTGGGCTCTTGTATTTTATCCTTCTACAATGCATAAACGATAATACATGCGGAGCTTTTCAAAGCAAGCCTAGAGGGTTATGACAGTCAGAGATTTGAATCATTGGCTATCAGTTTACTTCAGCAGTACTATTGCTTCGGCATATTATATATTGTTCAGACCATTTATTTCTATGGTATCTTATACTCAAGGTGATTTTGCCGAGGAAAAAAGGTAAAATTCCTTTGAATTGCTCCCAAATCAATATGAATTGGGATACAATTTACACAATATTGGATGTGTAAATCAAATATCAGCTGCTTAGTGGTTTGAGAGATACACAATTTTAGTTTATAAAATAACTAGATGGTATGAAAATTAAAAAGTATCTTAGGGCCCAACTACAACTGTAAGTAAATAGGGATATGAAATGTTTTTAAAAATTGTGGGCAGGGGATGGACCACTCATAGTGGAAATGTGTCCACAAGGTAACCTGTCAGAAAATGAAAGCTTTAGTGAGACCAAATGTTTCCTTTATGTCTGAACCACCCATTTATTCTTTCAAACAGAAAGTGGAGAATAACATTGAGACCACAACGTGCCACTTTGCACAACACGGGTTTGGTGATATAGGTAGAGGGATTTTTTCTTTAAATGCCCCCAGTCTTCCTGTGTTGTACTGACAATCCCCACAAGATGATTCCATCAAAAGTTGAAGTCCATTCCCCCACCTCATTGAATCTGGGTTGACCTTGAACTTGCTTTTGGCAAAAATGGTACTCTGCTCCATTAATTCTCGACAACTTGACTTCCGCAAACTCTGACTCTACCTTTTGTGCAAGGAGACTGCTGGGCTCTATTTAGATATGCCCTGGCACTTTAGCACCGGGCACATGTAATGCCCAGCACATTTGTTTCCCTTTTTGCTGGGATCACCATCTTCCACTGCCTGTTTTCCAATATCGAAACAATCATGTCAATTTTTTTTCATTTTATTTTGTTTGGTTTTCTTTATAAGGCATAAAGGTGAATCTGGTTTTAGAAACACCATCATGATCAGAAGTGAAAATCCCCCTTAATCATTTTTCTTTCAATGTAATCATTTACTTGGCAGACAGTCACCGATTTTACTTTGTGAAACAGGTTGTCTAATTTCCTGACCAACCTAAACAGTAATCTCCTTAAGTGCAGTGACATTTCTTGTTTACTGTAGTATATATAAATCAAGGTTATCATTGCCGTCAACATAAACTAACACTTGCCATTGCACAATAAAAAGATTAAATTTCCTAGAGGAATATGTGTGGCACCTAGAATCAACAAAAGAGTTGCAAAATTGTAAGAAATCAAGGGAACTCTGAAGGTTAGGCTGCAGGTTCATATCCAGAGTTGGTCCATATGACATCACTGGTTGTAGTGGGGCTAGAAGAACAAGGATCTGGCCAGATAGGCTTCTGAAGTGGAAACATTCAGGGGCAGGGAGGTGCTAAGAATGTCCTCTTGCTCAGACTTTGCATAGATCAGGTTACAGATCTATAACAGAATTAAGATGGATGTTTGGCAGGCAGCTTATACTTACTGAATAAAAATATAATGAAAGAAAATAAGACCCTCTCCAGATATTCTCCTTAATTAAGTAGCCATATTACATTTTATAATTTCAATCTAGCTAATTTAAACAAAAAAGGAGAATTTCTCCTTCTATATGAGAGCCCTTTACAAATCTAAAAGCTATTATCTCAATGAAGAGTTTTAATATCCTTATTTAAGATAACATAAGAAGAGAAAGAAGACATTTAGCAATGTGTCATATTTAAGCTTGATGGATAGTTATTGCATTGCTATTTTGGCCCTGATATCTTTAGATAGCATTTAACGAAGTTCTTAAGAGAGCTAGATGATGTAGGTATAAGTTTCCTTTTACAAATGAGGTTACTCTGGGAAGTTAAATGACTCACCTAAGATTACAAAACTGATAAGCAGAGTTGAGATTAACATTTATTTTTTACTCCAGATCCAGCACATTTTCAAAGGACTTCTTTCTACATGACTTCTCTTCACGTTGAATATACTTTGTTTTAAAGTAAAATTAATTGAAGTATAATACTGAGATATAATTTCACAGTACATTTTTTATAAATCACATGTATGTATTGATGAATAAATTATAGGGCAAAATTCATTGTTATAAGTGTACAGAGCAGATTGCACAGTTTAAATACTTTTGAATACATGTATACAGCTATGTAACTACCACCTCAACCAAAATATAGACTATTTCCATCATTACAACATAATCCATTTTAGCTCTAAATAGTCAGTCCTCCTCCCCTCTCCCTAGTCCTTGGCAGCCAATGATATAATTTATATCTTTGTAGTTTTGCCTTTTCAAGAATGTTACATAAATGAATCACACATTCAGACCCTGAATCAGATCCTTTAACAATGCATTGTTTCAAACTTTTAACATTGAATTGTTTCAATACCGATATTGCACAACATCACATGAATACTAAAGTATATTATAGAGTATGACAAGTAATATATTAAAATAGAATAATACATCATAACTAAATAGGTTCATTTATAGGCTGAAAGTTTAGTCTATCATTCAAAATATCAATCAATGTATTTTAACACATTAATACAAAAGAGATTCATTGTGTGATCATTTTGATGAAGGCAGGGAAACATTAGGCAATAGGAAGAATCCATACATGCTTGAAAATACCACCATGAACAACAACTATTAGAAAATCAGGACTAGGAAAATTGGGATTAGAAAATCATTAAAAAAAAGAGAACATTTTTAATCTGTATTAGAGTATCTATAAAAACCCTTAGCAAAAACAAATTTCTGATGTACTGAAATATTTCAAGCCTTTTCACATTTTACTAGAACACCTAGAAAGTACAATAAGGCAATAAATAAAATAAATTTATAAAATTTTGAAAAGTGAAATAAAACTATCATTATTTATAGAGGACAGGATTTATACATGTAGAATATCAAAAATAAAATCAACTACTAATAGTAATTAGTGAATTTAAAAACGTTAAAGTAACAAGGTCAACATTAAAAACTTAATGACTACATACCAGCAACAATGAACAATTAAATTTTTAAAGTCATAATACTTATAATAGCTCCTAAATTTATTAAATACCTAGGAAAATATATGAAAACTAGAACACATAATTGAGAGACATTAAATTAGCCCCAAGCAAATCAGGGGATATGACACTTTAATGGATTGGAAGACTAGCTATTGTAAAGACATCATTACTCCAAATAAATATTAGAGTATATTGGATATATAAGATACCATGAGCTCTAAGTCACTTCATTTTATATTTTAGAATGATTATAGACTATGATAGTACATCCAAAGTCTTGGATAGGCTTGGAATTCAAGTGGATGGACTCTAATTGCTTTGAAATATGTAAAGAAATATTAATTATAACTAGATTCAGGCAGTCTTTTTTATAGATGTAAATGATTATATACCTTGCTCACATTAACAAGTAGACAGGAAAAATTTTTGTCACTCAATTGTTTGAACTACCTCTGTGTTATACCCTAAAATTGCATGGTGATCTATCATCAAAAATTATTATTAATGAACACTCCAGTGAAAAATCCATTTGATCTTCATCAGTATTGTTGAAGTTAAAAATTGAAAAACAACTGATTTGCAAAAGGATTTGTTACATAGTCATTTGAATCATTCACTTTTTCAACACCTACATCAATATTGTGAATTGTTCCTTTGGAGCCTCTGAGATTTTTACATCCCAGCATAATCTACTATAATAAATTAGAAGTAGATTAGAGGTTTTCCACTGTTTTTTGAAGGTGAGAAGACTGATTTTTAAAAGGGAGATGGAAAATGCAAGTCTGAATAACGATGCAGGCATTCATAGACAGATAAATTGTAGGCAAACGTATATGTGGAAAATGATAATTTGGGCATTGAATCCCTCACCATTATTTGTAACTCTGAAACTCTTGGGATGTTTTTATGGATTCCCAGGTGTAAACATGCCCTAGTTTTATGTCCACTGCACTAAGATAAATTCCATTTTCTTCTGCTTTCCTCAGCCACCTCACTTCAAGTCACTAAAATAATCAAGATCTAATAGTAGGCAAGGGATTTCCTCCCACTGATATTTAATCCACCTGAAACAGGAACATAGTTTTTCCTGAGGCAACAGAATAGGCACGTTGAAACTTTGGAATCTTTTACAGTCATAAAACACTATAAAAAAAGACCCTAAAACTCAATATTCAAAAATTATTCTATGTACAAATAAAACCAGGAAAGGCTTTCCTAAAGTTTCAGAGTTGAAGAATAGGTTTTATACGTATCTATATAATTACTTTCAAATACATTGATAATTGTATACATTGGTAGTCAGAGTATGTAATATAATTATCAACATAATTGAAAGTATTTATAAATTTATATATTAAGCAATAAATTGTTGCTTCCAAATACAGCTTTGCAAATAAATCACCTAGGGACTAAAAAATAAAAATAAAAATATATGTTTCAAGCTCTCACTTCAAATCCACTGATCCAAATATCAGAATGTGAGGCCAGATAATTCTTAAGCACTGGCCTGCTTACATACATTTTAGAATTTTTCTTCAATGCCACATTCCCTTGCAAAATGTGAGTCCTCATACATAAAGTATGTCCAGTAATTTTTCAGGAGAATGTTGCTTGCACATGACATAGATAAGCAGTAATACATTTCATTATTAAGTTTACATACCCATCATGCATTCCTACCTGGCTCTCTGGTGAATGGATAATTTGATTTTTGAATCCTCACATAGGTCACTGTACAAATAGAAGATCAAAACATGTTTCGTTTCAGGGTATGTAAAGGTATATTGGTCTTCTGTATATAAGATTAGTTTTCTCTTTTAGACAAATAATACAAGTATAGGTTTAATTGTGGTAACAGTTATTAAAGAAATTCAGCAACAACTGGCTTTGGAAAAGGGTGTTAATATCTGTCATTCTCTTTCGTTGGCAATTCAATTGCCATAACCTCAAAGTACGTATTTATGTAACAAGTATCCTCAGTCCCTTGTTGTCACCTTAATAAGTATGTAGGTGTTCACATACGGTTGATTTTAAGTGTTATGGAGACTGTTTTACAAAAGAAATTGTCACTACTTTCTATTTAAATTGGGGTCTGGAAGTCTATAGGTAATAGCATACCTGATAATTGGTTCTATTATGAAGCACTGTCAAGGCTGATTTTCCAAGTACCAAACAAAATGCTTAATGCTCATTTCCCAGCAAAAACTGCAACGTAGTGCTTCGGCAGCAAAAAATCCCAATTCTAATTGCGTGGAGTAAATCCAATTACACCTTACATAATCCAGATGCCAAACTGACACTCAGGGTAATACCTATAAACAATGTGGTGCTACCCCATGTTTGGGAGAGAAGATGTGGAGAGGACATTTTTAAAAATATGAATGTTAGGGCATAAGTTAAATATTCTATTAATATGTAAATAAACAATAAAAATAAGATGTTTTCTAATAACTCAAATAATGCATGCAACTCCTTTGTTAGTGCTTTCAAAAAGATTGTTATATATTTGACTCTTGGAATTTTTTATCTGTTTTCTAAAATCAATTAAATTTTAATTAGTCAAGTTCTAATTATCACATTTCTACCAGCACCAAAAATCTTACATGGAATTGTATAGGCCATTCTTTCTGGGTGGCCTCAGTCAAAGGAATCAAACTCTCTCTAATCCCGAGTTTTTTTCATCAGTAAAATATAGATAATATTCACTCTACCTCATGGGATATTTTGAGGCTTGAATGAGATTACACATGTAACAAATTTAACAAGATGCCTAAAGCACAGCAAATATTCAATAAGCGTTAACTATTACCTGATTTCAAATTATCACGTATGTTTACGTCTTACCAAATATAAGTATTTTTCAGATCCATTCATTTAACAATTCATTTTTCAGTGCTTGCAACATGTCTCCATTCTTTGGTACTTTGACACAAAGATGAATGAAATACAGACCCTACTTGTCTTGGCTATGTTCCATATAAACAGAGCCTGAGATGGGGATTGATGAAAGTGATTTATTAAAGAATGCTTTTAGGAGAAAATGGTATAAGTGTAAGGGGCATAAGCCTGGGAAGGAAAGGAAATACACAACAACAAACTGTTAGAAGTCCAGCTTTAGGCTGACCCCAAGGAGATCTCTGAAGTATGAACTGCAACACAGTCTGCCCTGCCTTGAGGTAAAAGTGCTGAGACTTTGCACCTTACCTTGTGAGGTTCATAGCAGACTGTTGGAAGAAAACTGCAGGTCTAAGTCCTTAACCAAGGTGGGTAGGGAAGGGGCTGGAGGAGGAATATTGACTATATCAATCAAAATGGCAAAAAGGTCTCGGGAATAGAATGTGGTGCCCCAAACAACATCTGCTATACTATCCTTAGAAACAGAAAGTCAGGTGAAACAGATGCCTGGGCAAGATAGTGATGTAAATAGTTTTAATTTATTGTGAAAAGTACTCTAACAGTAATGCCAGTCCTCCACACCACTTGCAAATTTTCTCCATTATGCTGTTTTATAGTACTGAGACTTTGCCCCACAAAAGCTTCACCACCCACACCCCACCTCCAGCCTGGTTAACTCATACTTTTCTTTAAAGGCTCAATCCAAGACATTATTCCTTTCTGGAGAATCTCTCTAACCTCTGTCTCAGCCTCTTCCTATATCTGCTAATGTCACCTATGTGAAAAGTTCTCTCAAACATTTATCACACTCTGATGTAATCATTGGTTTGTATTTTTCGCTTGTTTCTCTTACTAGACTGAGTACCCTAAGTGTAAGAATAATGTTTTCTTATTCATCTTTGGTAGGCTTAGCATAATACCTGCATAATCAAAGTGGTTTAATAAAAATTGGGTGACTGGATGGATGGGTGAATGAATGAGGAAACTAACATATTCTGTATCACTATGCAGATGTATAATCTCTTTTTGTAAACCTATAATCTCTCTCAATTATATGTGAAATGTACCTATTTATAGCTAAACTACTGCAAGCTTTTGGAGTTCACCTTGTGATGCTTAGATAGTCTTTCAACGTCCAGCAGGTGAATTTAATTCTCTGAAACTTTTTCTGGCATCTTTTCCATGGATCTTTAATGCACTCATTAAAAAAGGGATTACAAAGAAAAAAAATGGAGAGCTATTATCACCAGAATTTTCTGAGACACTTAAAAGCAAAGGTGAGACTAATTATAGAAAAATAGGAGACAGCATAGGAATAAGCAGGGTGATCTAGGACATCATTTGCTAAAAAGAACTTCTGCCTAAGTAACGAGAAAAGAGGATATCCTTGCATGTTCCTAAGAAGAATTGCTGCTCTAGATTCCCTTGGAAGACTAAATTCATGCTGAAAATTTATTTAACATTAATTTTTGGTTAATAAAATGAGTTAAGGTTTTATACTCAATTGGAAACTTATACTTCAAGAAATTCCAGTAGGTTTACATATGGACCCTATGTTTATATGATCTTATGAAAGCTACACCCTATTTTTAGTAAGACTATACTTCTGTTTATGAAATTTCAATATGCTGCCTTGTGTACTAGTTACTTCTTTTTTTTTTTTTTTTACAAATTTTGTACTTCTCATGAAGAATTCTGACCTCCCACAGAACCAAGAGTGTTCATTACCATACAAGAGTCCATAAAACATGTTTGTTGAAGTAAATTGACAAAGATAGCAAACTAGACAACAATATTTTTGGTCATATAAGAGTTTTGATTAGAAATGAAAATGGCTTATTTGTGTTTTCTTGGCTTTAACAGTGCTGATTGGACTTCAGGAAGAGTCTCTGAAACTTCAAAAAAGAAACCTTCAAAAACGACTCAAAATGTTTCTTTTCTGCAAAAATTGCTGGGCTTTAGATTATTCAAATTGAAACCTGCATTTTTGGTCGTGGCTGATTTGACTGAGGTTCCATGCAGGTGCCTAAGGTAATTAAGAATGGATTGGGTAGAAAAGAAGACATTCACTTTGACCAGGCTTGGTTGAAACTCAACAGATGTGCCCCTTGTGAATAAATCAAATCTTCTTTTTGGGGAAATATAAATTACTGATGAAAACTGGCCATTAAGCCAAGCAAAACTCAACAAACATCACTTGTTTAAGATATGTTTTCTCCCTTGTAGCTATCCAATAGCTGCAAAAATTTTTTTAAAATATTTTACCAAGATTTTCTAGTTTTTCCCTGTGGGAAGGATGTTCTGAAGCAATCTAGTCTTAACACTACCAGAAGTGGACATTCTCTCACAGGGATTTTTTTAAGTAAAATAAAAAAATAAAGAAATTGATATAAAACTGAAATCCAGCTTTGTAATCTCTAAAGTTTGAAAACTTTTGTGGATTTAATAGGTACAAAGACATGATAAATGCTTGAGGTGATGGATATCCCAATAACCCTGATTTGATTAATACGCATTGCATGACTATATCAAACATCACATGCAACCTATAAATATATACAACTATTATGTACCCATAATGATTAACAATAAAAATAAATGAACCAAAAAACCTAAAGTTTTCTGCCTGTTCTTCTGTTAGATTCATTTGTTTTTTCAATCCCCCATTATTTTTGTTGCTATATATCCTATTTCTATTCTTTCAAAGGTTGTCTTTAAATTTTAGCTTAGACCTCTACATCCATATTTCTCAAGTAAATAACTACCTCTATAATCCTGATTAAAAATACAAAAGTCTCAGAATTCAAACTGCCTCCCCTTGCATTTGTACATCATTACTCTCTGATGCTTATTTCTATCTTTTAAGCCTCCAAATTAGTTGTTATTATTATTGTTTTATATTGCCAATTGTAGATACACTAACTTATTTACTAATTAATTTATCATTTTTCTTACATTGCCGTCCTTCCTTCTGCATTGATTCTTTCTTCTAAATGAAGTAGATTCCTTAGCGATTCTTTTAGTGATCATGGCAAAATTCTGTAGATTGGTCTTTCTGGACATAGCTTGGATTAAATGTTGTTCTCAAATGATATTTTGCCTAAGTGTATGACTTTAGATTGATTATTATTTTCACCCAGTGTTGTTAAAATATTGTAATATCTTGTGGCTTTCATCATTACTTTACATGTAATTAAAATTACTTTGAGGATAGTATGACCTTTCTCTTTGCCTGTTTTTTACATTATTTCTTTGTCTTTGGTGTTTCTGGTTAACTTGGATGTAAGTAGTCATGGATTTCTTCATTTTAAATATTTCCTGCTTTGGATGCTTATGATTTAGAGATCAAAGGATTCATTTTTCCTCAATCCTGTTAACAATCATAGTTTCTTCAGTAATTTTCTTCTCAAATCTTTCTTTTTAACAATCTAATTACAAGAATGTTAAATTTTCAGAACTTTTAATTTTGTCCTCCCTATCTCTGTAACTCTCCCATAGTTAGATTCATCTTTCTCTTTACCACCCCTCTTCTCTTATGAGTATAATCTATCAATTAATATTTTTTTTAGCTTTCAAATTACTTTTATTTCTTAACAGATGCAGTTACATAATACCAATCTGAAGAATTCTAGCAGTGCTTTGAAGAGAATTGTATGTTTCTGATTCTTTAAAAATTTTTTAGATTATTTTATGGTTCTGAGTATGGTCTATCTTAAAAAAAAAAAAAGTTCTGTGTGCCCTTGCAAGGAATCAACATTCTGCCTGAATCATCATGTATGATTTCCATACAAGGACATGAATGTCCCTCTTTATAACTTTATCTTGCCTTAAACTAGAGCCTTTTTAAATCTAGTGTTCACAGGATATAACTTTTTTTATCCTTTTTTTTCTGCTTATAATATATCTCTTTCCTTATAGTTAAAGTGTCTTACATATATAACCTATACTTGGGTTCTTTTATAAAAAATATCATCCTGATTATCATTTTCTTCTTTGTTTATGAATAGATAGTATTTTTGGAATAGTTTTAGCTTTACAGAAAAATTAAAGAGAGAGTACAGAAAGTTCCCATGTGTCTCCTACAGTTTCCCCTATTAACAACTTATATTAACATATTGGTTTTGTTGGAATTAATGAGAAAAACACTGATACACTACTATTAACTAAAATCATAGTTTATTCAGTTTTCCTTAGTGTTTATCTAATGTCATTTATTATATTTCAGAATTCCACCTAGAATACTTCATTACATTTACTTGTCTTATATCTTTATGATCTTCTTGGCCACAGTTCCATATTTACCTTGTTTTGATGACCTTTATGGTTTTAGGAGTACTATATTACTTTCCTAGTGCTGCTGTAACAAAGTCCCACAAATCGAGTGGCTTAAACAACAGAAATTTTTTGTCTTACAGTTCTGGAGGCTAGAAGTCTGAAATCAAGAGGTCAGCAGGACAATGCTCCTTCTGAAACCTATAGGGTAGAATCCTTTCTTGCCTACTCCTGGCTTCTGCTGGCTTGCTGGCAATCCTTGCCTTTCTGCGGCTAGCAACAGCATAACTCCAGTCTCTGCCTTCATCATCAGTGTTTTCCTACGTGTGCTGTCTTCATATGGATGTCTTCTTACAAGGATACCCATCATATTGCATCAAAAGTCCACCCTACTCCAGGATGACCTCAGCTTTTTCTTTTCTTATTAATTTTTTGACATACAGAAAGCTGTACAAGATCAATGTATACAACTTGATTAGTTTGGAGATAAGGATACACCCACTAAGCCATCACCTCAATCCATACCATAAACCTATCCATCACCATCAAAAGTGTTTTCCTACCCTCTTATTTATTATTCCTTTTATTCTGTGATATGAACACTTAACATGAGATCAACCCTCAGAAAAATTTTAAGTGTACAGGATAGTATTGCTAACAATAAGCACTATGCTGCACAGTAGATATATAGGACTTATTTATCTTGTATAATCAAAATGTACTCTTTGACTAATACCTCTCCTCCTTGTTTTGCCCTCTGCTCAGCCCCTGGCAATCACCATTCTGTCCTCTGCTTCTATGAGTTTGACTTTTTTTAGATTCATCATGTAAGTGGTATCATGCAGTATTTGTCCTTTTGTGCCCGCTTGTTTTTCATCTATGGATCTTCTTCAGTGAGACGTCTGTTCAGAACTTTTGACCATTTTTTAAGCCAGTTGGTTATTTTTTATTGTTTAATTTTACGAATCCTTAGTATATTGTGGCTGTAAGTCCTTTATGAAATAAGTGTTTTGCAAATATTTTCTCCAGTCTTTACCTTGTCTTTTCATTTTCTTACCAGTGTCTTTAGCAGAGCAGAATATTTTAATTTTAATGAAGTTCAATTATTCAATTTTTTTCCTTCATGGATTGTGCCTTTGGTTTGTATCAAAAAAGTCATCATCAAACCCAAGCTCACCTAAATTTTCTTCTTTGTTATTTTGTAGAAGTCTTAGAGTTTTGCATTTGACATTTAGGTCTTTGATTCATCCTGAGTAGTTCTTGTGAAAGTTGTAACATTTTTGTTCAGATTCATATTATTTTGCATGTGAATATTCAGTTGTTTTAGAGCCATTATGTTGTAAAGACTATCTTTTCTCCGTTGAATTACCCTTGCTCTTTTTAGAAAGATCAGTTGACTATGTGTGTATGGGTCTATTTTTCCACTCTCTATTCTGTTCCATTGATCTGTGTGTCTATTCTTTTGCGTGTATCAGGCTGTCCTGGTTACTATAGCTCTATAGCATGTCTTGAATCTACTATAATAGTATATTCAAGGGGCTAGTCATCCTTCCAATTTGGTTCTTCTTAAATATTGTGTTGGCTGTTGTGGATCTTTTCCCTCTCCATATAAATTTTAGAACTACTTTATTGATATCCACAAATTAACTTGCTGGGATTTTGGTTGAGATTGCTTTGAATCTATAGATCAATTTGGGAAGAATTGACATATTAGGAATATTAAGCATTCCAATCCATGAATGCAAAATATCTCCTTGTATATTTAGTTCTTCTTTGATTTCTTTCATCAGAGTTTTGTAATTTTTTACATAAAGATCCTGTATTTTTTTTTCAGATTTATGCCAGACCATTTCACTTTTTGGTTTAATATAAATGTTACTGTGTTTTTTATTTCAAATTCCAGTTGTTCATTGCAGTTATATAGGAAAGCAATTGTCATTTGCATAATTGTCTTGTATCCTATTTTCTTGATATAATCATTTACTCTTTCTGAAGTCTGTATCATCTCTAGTTTGGTTTATATCTTAAAGTATTTCATGCTCTTTCACCACAATCATCTTTTTCATCTGGGATAGTGCCCCTCAAGACCAATCATGAGACTAAATTAATTATGAAAGTCAGTTTTCTCTACTTAATCCAATTAAACTAAATTGCATGTTCCCTATATTCCTAATCATTCTCACCTAAGGGACATGTTACCTTCATGTTTTTAAACAGATTGTCTGAGATAAATTGTTTTCACAAATATGACTCTCAGAAAAGATATTTAAGGTATAGGAAGATCGAGGGACATCAGATTTAGCTCATTAACCTGAAAGTTTGTGCCAAATCTCATAATGATTTTGGAGCTACCCATATATCCTCATTGATAATGGAAACAATTTACCAGAGGGAGTGACATATGAACAAAGTGCAGAACTGACTAAACAAAAAAGCTGAGTAACATAGAGTTAAATTTTTGTATTAAACTATAATAAGCATTAAAATCAAGCTCAACACTTAAATTATGATTGTTAAATCAGCACATAATTACATTCATGCAAATGCACTGACATAAGTGACAAGCATGAGAAGCATGGCACCATTTTACTATAATGTTCAAGTGTAAATATTTCCTGATTTAGAAATAGAGAACAGTCACCCTACTAGAGAAACCCAAAATTGTGCAATTTAATTTATAAAAACAGAGGAGGGTCTAGATGGTTTCATTTGCTTAAAATTACATGGTCAATAAGTGGCAGAGTAGCAAGATTGAGATCTTTAATATATATTCCATGCTTTTTCAACACAGCACAATTTTTTTTCTTAAGGAAAAGTATGATTTTGCAATTTAGAGTCACTGGTGGGTGAATCTATTCTTATTTATAAAATTAACATCAGCATGGTGTCCATCATGAACATGGAAAATATGAACATAGTTTATTATAATCAACTATCTGCTGTCAGGAATGGACCATTTCCAACAGTTGACTATTTTTAGAAATCTCAAAGAATGTGAATTTCATAACACCTTTTAAAAGTAATTTTCCCATGTTGTTAAAATAGCAAGTTCTAGAGCTGGGATGGAACTATGATTTTTCAGAATCCTGACCTCTCCACAAGCACAGACAAGAAAGGTGGAGCTAGGTAGGTAGGCACTAATGTTGGGTCACTCTAACTATACAAAGGGGGCGGGGTGAATGTCAAACAGGTCCTTCCTCTTTTCTGTTATGTCTAGCCTATTCAATAGAATTGCTTTGTGTAGGGTGCTTGCTCCAGAGCAGAAAGACCCTGAGTCATGCATCCTCCCCACCTGTGCTGAAGGGAAAGGGAGATTATGAGAACAACTCAAAACAAACCAAAAGACCCCCAAAAAGCCAGGAGAGAAACTGCACAAAAACAGGCAACTTTTAAGTCCTTACTTCTTCCACTGAAAGCTCTCAAGTCTGGCATCGTTTACCATTTGCATACCTGAGCACTTTGTCAGAAGCCCACAGTCAAAAATAGAATTAATTCTTATGACTTCTAAGGCCAAGGTATGAACTGTGGGAAAGAAAAGTCTGAGGATTTTTCATTTGCTTTATATTCAGCAAATGAAACCATCTACCCCTTCCGAAGTTGTTATAATCAGAGAAAAGATACTTTAAATTGCTCTTGCACATCTGTTTCTTAAAAGGATGGTAAGCACCTTACAAACAGAACAAAAATAAATGCAAATAACAGATAATCTCCTTTCGGAAGATGTAGGTATGGGGTGCTGAGGTTGTACTCTCTATTTAAGGTGATAAATAACATCAGTGTAAATATGGTGAACTTCAAAATGTGATACTATTTTTCAGACACTTTTCTTATTATAGTAAGTTAGAAATATGTTTTATCAATTCCTAAGCTGCTCTGTGTATACTCTCTATTGATTCTGATACAAAGTATGTGATTTCCCCCATTCATTTTAGCACCTTGATGTTGTTGTAGTTGTTTTTCATTGAGGTTTTAGATCAAACAAATCCACAGACCAACTGACCAGGCATGATTTTGGTTTGAGCTTTTTCAATTTGATGCAGTATGTCTTCGATCTGATAAATATGCAATAATTGACTATTATAGGAGATAATGAGCCAGGTGGCTAAAAGCAAAGGCTTTGGAGTCAGATAACCCAGATTAAAATCCTATTTTGAGTTTACCAGCACTTTGGACATGGAGACATTACCTAATCTGTCTAATCCTCAGCATCTTCATCTATACAGTGGGGATGATGATAAAAATATCTGGCTCATAGGGCTGTAATGAGGATTAAGTGAGTTCATTTATGAAATACAACTTTACACATATAATTGCCCAATGGATAGTAGCTATTTTGTTTTTGTTTTTTGTTTCATTATGTGCAAACATTATTCCAGGTGCAAAACAGAAAAAGTGCTTAAAATAAGAGATCAGGGAGCTCTCACTGCTTTCGACTCCATTAATGAATAAGACACAGTTCTTCTCTTCCAAGAACAAGAACACTAGAGAATCAGAGAGAGAGGCACCAAAGCTGCAGAAGGGAGTTTGGAGAGATATTAAATGGAATATGAGTTTGCAAATAGAGAGCACATTTAGATGGTTATTAGAAATAGAGGAGTGTAGGATTATTCTGAATTATGAAGCTATTTCAATTTTGTATTTGAGTTTTGAAAATACCAGTGAATTAACTCTTTTGGAAATTGCTGGAAGTACCCTGAGGTTATTAGCATTGTATAATTGTGTACTTAAAGAGTAATCAGTTTTCCCTGGAGGAATAAAGAAAACCACTATAGTTGGGTTAAGTGACTTTTTATTTCTAGTGGTATTAGGTTCTACACTATGAAGCAACAATGCTCTGAATAGAATCACATAAAAGAGCTGTGAGCATGGAACAAGAAAACCTGAGACTTGCCCAGTTCTCTTGTTGAATATGTATTTAATCTTTGGATGCCCCAACCCTTCTGCATTTAGAAAGTAAGAGACCTATTAAAACAAAAGTTTTTCAGAATATTAAATGAAATGTCCCATGGGGAAGTTGTTTGCAAAATTTAAGGTACTATCTTTTGCAATTGAAATTTGAGACCCAAAACTATGTGAAATCACGTTATAATATCACTTTATTTTTCTCGTATGGTTATGCACATTGCTTATTCTATTCTCATTAAATTCTTGTGAGTCATCAGTATGAATATTATTGTCCTTATCTTGAACAACAAAAGTGAGACTCAAAGAATTTAGATGATTTTACCTCTAGCACTTGGCCTGAAGTAGCAGAGGCAAAACTGTTTAATAGAAGCAAAGTCTTAAGAAACAAAGTGCGAGCATCTAGTCCTACATCAACTGCTTCAAGATATGCTGGAATACTAATGAGAGAGAATGTGCCATATTCATTCTGTTTCCTTATCACCTACACAATGATTGGCAAACATTGGGCTTATCAAGAATACTTGTGTAGTGACTTTAAATTGTAAGACACTATATCGTCAGCCAGTAAAACATTTAACTTTCAGGCATCTTTTGCCTCTTGTTTTACATTCTTTTGAACTTCAGCTCTCATGGTTATACATATGCATCAAAGAGTGGTGATGGTGAGGGTGAGACTGGTGGTTATATTTCTGTAGAGAAATGTAGGTTATGTACACAAATTCCAGATCACGGTCAAACAGTGATCTCACCACAAACTAGAATGAGTTGTCACAGTGAATTACGAACTGAAATTCTAATCAGGACACTTGTATTCTAGGCCAACCTTTGTCCATGATGTAATCTTCTAGGTCTCAATTATGACATAATTGTTATTAAAAAAAATTAATGCCCTTTCTACACCCTTTATAATTCTAACTTTATTTTCTGAAATAAAAATTCTCAGGTGACATGTAAAAATATATTTTAACACATATTATAAAATAAACCACACTATACTATGCTCTATAATACATAATATACTATGTAAACAGAATTTCTTACTTTTATTCTAATTTATATAGTTTTACAAGAAAATCTAAACTAGCTGAGTACAACCCATTTTAAACTAATACATATTAAACATATTCAATATCATTTAAAATAATTTCTGTCTGGAGATATGTTTACATAATTAAGTGGGATAAAAGACTATAGCATTAAATACTAGTACTAAAGTTAATGAATTAATTATTATTATTTTAATATAAAATATTAAGGGGGTACACATGTTTTTGTTACATGGATGCACTATAATGCTTAAGTCAGGGCTTTCAGTGTGTCTGTCACTGGCGCAGTGTTCATTATACTCAATAGGTAAGTTTTTAATCCCTCACCTCCCTCTACCTCCCCTGTCCCTAGTTTCCAATGTCCTTTACATCTCTTTGTGTACCCATTCTTTAGCTCCCACTTATTACTGTGAACATGTGGTGTTCGTTTTTCCATTCCTGAGATACTTCACTTAGGATAATGGTCTCCAGTTCCATCCAAGTTGCTGCAAAAGACATTATTTCATTCCTTTTTATGACTGAGTAGTGCTCCATGGTGTGTGTGTGTGTGTGTGAATGTGTGTGTGTGTGTGTGTATGTATCACTTTTTTTTCATTCACTTGTGAATTGATGGGCTCTTAGATTGATGCCACATCTTTTTGATTGTGAATTGTGTTGTGATAAACATTTGAGTGCAGGTGTTTTTTTAATAAAATGATTTCTTTTCCTCCGGGTAGATACTGAGTAGTGGGATTCCTGAATCGAATGGTGGGTCTACTTTTAGCTCTTTCAGGAATCTCCATACTGTTTTCCATAGGGTTGTACTAGTTTGCAGATATACCAATGGTGTATAAGTGTTCCTTTCTCTCTGCATCCATGCCAGCATCTATTGTTTTTTGACTTTTTAACAATGGTCATTCTAAGAGGGGTAAGGTGGTATCTCATTGTGGCTTTAATTTGAATTTCCCTGATGATTAGTGATGTTGAACATGTTTTCATATGTTTTCTGGCAATTTGTATATCTTCTTTTGAAAAAAATCTGTTTACATCTTTTGTCCACTTTTTGATTGGGTTGCTTGTTTTTCTCTTCCAGATTTGTTTGAGTTCTTTGTAGATTCTGGATATTAGTCCTTTGTTGGATGTATAGTTTGCAAATACTTACTCCCATTCTGTAAGTTGCCTGTTTACTCTGTTGATTATTTCCTTTGCTGTACAGAAGTTTTTACATTTAATTAAGTCTCATTTATTTATTTTTGTTGCTGCTGTATTTGCCTTTGGAGTTTTAGTCATAAATTCTTGCCTAGATCGATGTCTAGAAGAGTTTTTCCTACATTTTCTTCCAAAATTTTTATGGTTTCATGCCTTAACATTTGTCTTTAATCTATCTTGAATTAACTTTTGTATATGGCAAGAGATAGGGGTCCTGTTTCATTCTTTTTTCATGTGGCTATCCAATTTTCCAGCACCATTTATTGAATAGGGCATCTTGTCCCCAGTGTATGTTTCTGTCTGCTTTGTCAAATATCAGTTGCTCGTAACTGTATGATTTTATTTCTGGGTTCTATATTCTGTTCCATTGTTCTATGTCTCTACTTTTATATTAGTACCATGCTTTTTTGGTTACTATATACTTATAGCATAATTTGAAGTCTGGTAATGTGATGCTTACAGATTTGTTCTTTTTGCTTAAGATTGCTTTGGCTATTCAGGCTCTTTTTTGGCTCCAAATTAAGCCTTGAATTATTGTTTCTAAATTTGTGATATAAGATGTTAGTATTTTGATGTGAATTGCATTGAATCCGTAAATCACTTTGGGCAGTATGAACAATTTAACAATGTTGATTCTACTAATCCATGAGCATGGGATGATTTTCCATTTGTTTGTGTCATCTACAATTTCTTTTTGTTTTTAATTTAAAAAAATGTTTAATTATTATGGGCACATAATAGTTGTATATCTTTATAGGGTACATATATAGGCATACAATGTGAATTAATCAAATCACAGTGATTGGGTTATCTGCCCCCTCAGGCATTTATCATTTCTTTTTATTAGGAACATTCCAATTCTGTTCTTTTAGTTATTTTAAAGTATACCCTAAGTTATTATTGATTATAGTCACTTTATTGTGCTATCAAATATTGTTCATTCTATCTAACTATCTAACTATATTCTTTTACCCATTAACCACCTCCCTCCCCACTATCCTTCACAGCCTCTGGTAAACATCATTCTACTCTCTATCTCTTACTTCTTTCATCAGTGTTTTGTAGTTCTCCTTGTAGAGTTCTTTCACCTCCTTGATTAAGTATCTTCCTAAGTATTTTATTTTCTGTGTAGCTATTATAAATCATATTGAGTCCTTGATTTGACTCTCAGCTTGATTGTTATTAGTATATAGAAATGCTACTGATTTGCATACATTGATTTTTTAATCTGAGACTTTGCTAAATTTATTTATCAATTCTATGAGTCTTTTGGTGGCATCTTTAGGGTTTTCTAGGTATCAGATCATATCGTCGGCACATGGGAATTGTTTTGTCTCTTTCCTGATTTTAATACCCTTTATTTCTTTCTCTTGTCTGATTGCTCTGGCTAGGACTTCCAGTACTATGGTGACTAGAAGTGGTGACAATGGGCACCCTTATCTTGTTCCAGTTCTTAGGGGGAATGTTTTCAACTTTTCCCTATTCAGTATGATGTTGGCTGTGGCTATAGCTACATTTCTCACACACGGCTTTTATAATTTTGAGGTATTTTTCTTCTATGCTGAGTTTGTTAAGGGTTTTTATCATGAAAGGATGTTGGATTTTATCAAATGCTTTTTCTGCATCTATTGAGATGATCATGTGGTCTTTGGTTTTGATTCAGTTTATGTGGTGAATCATGTTTACTGATTTGCATATGTTGAACCATCCTTGCATCCCTGGGATGAAACCCACTTGATCATGGTGAATTATCTTTTTGATATGTTGTTGAATTCTGTTTGCTAGTATCTTATGAGGATTTTTGCATTAATGTTCATAAGGGATAATTATCTGTAGCTTTCATTTTTTTGTCTGTCCTTTCTTGGCATTAGTATCAAGGTGATATTGGCTTCTTAGAATGAGTTAAGGAGTATTCCCTCTTTCTTAATGCTATAGAATAATTTCTGTAGGATAGGTACCAGTTCTTCTTTGTAGGTCTGATAGAATTCAGGTGTGAATCCATCTGGTTCAGGGCTTTTTTTTTGTTCTTGTTGTTTTTAATTACTGCCTCATTTCTCACTGCTTGTTATTGTTCTATTCAGGAGTTCTAATTCTTCCTGATTCAGGCTTGGGAGGCTGTGTGTTTCCAAGAATTTATCCATTTCCTCTAGGTTTTCTAGTTTGTGTGCATAGAGGTTTTTGTATTATGATAAGTATTCAAAATCAATAGTTACTCCCTATTTTAAAGTTAAATACTTAAAAAAGTGTCCATTCTCCAAAGGTGTCATGTGTATTTAAAAGTAATTTCAAGTGTAATCACAAAAAGTATTTTCATTTAAACTTGAATAAAATGTTATAGGAATTTTTAAGTAGCTATAGGTATTCAAATAGTTCAGAAATGTATGCAAAATAAGGAGGGGAACTTAACCTACCCTATAGCAAACATATTATATAGTTACATTAGTCAAATAAATATGATACTTGTTTAAAAATGGACCAGAAATAGATACCAAAATATTAGTGTGTTTAATATAAGATAAGGTGATTTTTCAATTCATTGAAATTAAGATTAATTACTTTATAATGTTTCTGGCAAAAAAGTTTATCTGTCTGGAAAATAAATAAAAATTTTAGCCCATTACCTAACTTTCATCATATACAACAGGTACATTACAAATTTGTTCAAGGCTTAAATGTTGAAAAAAACAATTAAAATAAAAAATACTATGCAATTTAAGGTCAAGGAGAGGATCTTAGATAAGCTTCAAAATCCCAAGGCAAAAAAAGAAAAGATAGAAATTTGAACTATTAGCAAAATATTTTTTAATGGTAGATTATCACATAAACCAAACCAAAACATATATAATTGGAATATAGAGTTACAATTTAGGTAAGACAAAAAGGATGACTGTCTATTACATATAAAGAGATCTTAAGAAATTGGGCAAAAAGACATTAATCCAATTATTCAATGGTCAAAGCATATGAATAGACATTTCACTGAAGAGCAATTCTAGGTGGCCAATAAATATTTTTTCAAATGTTCTGATCCACAATTTTGAAACACAAATTAAGGCAACAAAGCACTATCATTTTATGCTCATCAAAAGAGCAAACAATAAAATGAATAATGATTATTGCACCTGGGAATATGAGTTACAGGGTATAGTCATATACTCCTCCTTCAAATGTGAATTGACGAAACCCTTTTTAAAAGAAATCTGGCAGAACAAAAGTAATGTATTGTTGTGTAAGAATAAGTAAATAAAATTTTTACATATGTTAGAATTATAATTTTATAAAACAAAGTGATCCCAAGATTTCTTAGATTTAGGGGCATTTGTATATATGAGTGTGTCCACCAACAGGCTTGCACATTACCATGTGAACATGAAGAAAACGTGGTTTTTTGGATGTTAGCATTGACTTCTGGTAGGCAGCACAGCCATTTGGTTAGCTGGGTTGAGAGACTGATTACATTAAGCAAATAAGTGAATATATTAATATTTAGACTATTGTAGGCCAAAATAAGGGCTTTTGTTTTCAGTTAAAGTGTGATGCGAAGCCACTGGAAGGTTTACGTGAATAAACAGGTATTTTTACACAGACAGCAAAGCCTTTGCTTATGTATTTGTGTCGCCCCCTTCTTGTTCATTGGTTGTTTTTTCAGATTCTAATTTCACTTTCTCTTTCCTCTTCTCTTCCCCATCCCTTTCGTTTCCCTTCCCTATAGACTTTCCTTTTTTAAATTCTTCCTTTCTACTTTCTCTTTCTGCTCTTCCTCCCTTCCTGTTTCCCTGCCTCTTTCCTCTCCTTCCCTGTATTTTTCTCTTGTTCCTTTCATTCCGTCCTCCCTTCTCTCTCCTTTTCCTTCATCCCTCCCTTCCAGACCTTTCATGGCACAGTCTGTGTGCCAGAGGCCAAGAAAGCACAGTAGTATGGCCAGAGAGCAGGGTGCCCAGCAGACCAGGCCTCAGGGTGTGGGAAGGCTCATCTGGAGGCACAGTGCTCCTGGTGGCCAAGACAGCAAGGCAGTCGAGGAAGGGACTGGTAGAGAGGCAACGGTGTGTCTAGCAGCAAATAAATGGGGTTCTGAGAGGGGGGCCATGAGGATTTGTCAGTGTGGCTGGTGGCCAGGGAGACAAATGGGTGGTGAGTGGAGCATGAGGTGCCCATCAGGGAGGCGTCTGATACCTAGGGAGCAGCGTGGCCAGGGAAAGAGGTGGCTGGCTTGATTGGGAGATGAATAACATAGAACAAATGAGTAAAATTATCAAATAACAAGTATAAATATTGACTATAATGTGAATCAGGTTAGAAAAGTGTTATACAACCATAGAAATGTTAGAAAGAAACCTGAGGTGTTGGGTTGGAATTCTAGGTATCAATATGAACTCTTATCTTTAAATAAATATGAACATAAAGATATATAAATAGTTTTTGATAAGTGTGTGTTGCCCTTTTGGTTCAGAAAGACAGGTGAATTAGAGTTGAGCATGGAAGAGAGTCAGTTGGCATTTTCCAAGAATTCTCTTCTTCCTGATGACTTTAGAGCCATGTTCGCTTTGTTTTAGTTGTTGGAATTAAGTCCTAACTCAAGTCAAAAAGGAAGAAAATGGCATAGACAATCAAACTTGAATTCTTACTCTGTCATTTCCCAGCTAGTACTTGGATTTATTTGAAGAATTAAATGAGATGAAATATATAACTTACCTGCTCTTTGGATGAAGTGATGTTAAAACTATTACGTATATATGCACTACCGGATTTTCAAGTAAATATTGCCTCTTTGATTCATACAAGACTAGAGTTATCTATAAGAGCGGGTAGTTGCACTATTTTGTATGAGACTTAGAGAAGACGTGTGATTTAATGAAATAGGCCAGTGAGGAACAGAAACCTGCCTCAGAGACCAAGCTTCTTTATCACTAATCCAGCAGCAAAACACAATAGTAACTTTAATTTAATCTCAACATTTTATGAAAACTAAAGGCCTTTGCCAAAGAATTTAATATTTTTTATTATTTAGTCAATTAAACACTTCTAAGCAAGTGAAAGATAGCTCTGGTGATCTCTAATTAATGTGGATATGCCCTTGGTAAACTTTGTTCTGCAATTTGACATATAGTACCCTATAGTTAATAATGTAGGAAAGTGCTGTCTTCAGTACACCAGAATGAAAAGGTCCCAAATGGCATTTTGGGATTCTCCCCTTATCATAACAGTACACAGGCAGCACATTCTGACCTATCAAATTGAAGATGTGTGAGCTATTAAGGTGTTTTGAGAAAGTGTGAAATAAATTTTGCATTGAAAACATGTTGATAAAATGTTGGCAGATAAAATCTCCATGGCATAAAAAGAAAATATCTTTGAAAACATTCAAGTGAGTGGTCATGTTTTAAGTTAACTTAACAAGTAGTTACTGAATTTTCCCTTGAAATCAGTAAACTGCTCATCTTGCAAATTTGTTAGAAATTGCATTTATAAAGCAAAAATGTCCTATGTTACAGAATAAGTGCAAGGATGTGCCCAATTTTTAAATGTCTTATATAATCTTGTTTTGATGTAAACAAGATATTATAATAAGATCAAATTAATACAATGCTGGCAATCACTATGTCAGGTAGGCAGAAGAATATAGCATGCATTTATTACCTTTGACCAGAAGCTCATTATCTTTGCATGTATCTCTTTGCTTTTATAATCAAAGCACATTAGTACAACAAAAAGAATAAATAAAGTGGTGCAACACAATAAATAAAGACATAGTGCAAGAGGTTAACAATATGCTATGGTAAAATACTATCACCTTTTACTGATTAGCATATTTTGGAAGGGAAAATATTCACAACTATATAACAAAAAGAAAACTTAGGAAGCTAGTGTTTGGAATTAATAGTGATATACACTTGGAGAAATTTCTAACATTTAGAATGAAAATACGTCTCCATTTTTTTCCCTATCCTCATTCTCTCTCTTTCACACACACACACAGTGTATGAACAATATAATCATTAAGCTTTACAATAACCAATTATCATTTCAATGATGATTTTTCCATTTTTACACCTATCTATCCATCCACCCATCCATCTATCCTCTATCTATCCAAACCCTCTTATCTTTTTAGCCAATTTTCCCTCTTATCTATTGTGGATGATGAAATGATTTCATCCTTCTTTCCATGGTTCACACTTGGCCCTCCAGGGTAGAGCACATAAGTTCACTGACACTTCTTTCTGACCTCCCTGTTCAGGAAGAGAAATTGATGCTCTTACTCACTGGACCTGAAAATGACTAGGCTACATTTTTTGTAGGCATCATACTGCTCCTTAAAGCCATTATTCCAGTTCTGTCTTCCTTTTTTGCCTCCTGTTTTCATATTGTAAGCACACCTCAAATCCTGTCTTTGAAAGGACAGCTAGATACACTCTATTCTCCATCTACCAGATTCCTTGTCAGCGACCAGGTGGAAGAGAATGTTAAATAATGCAATGGACAAGTGTCTACTCCACACAGCTAAACACTTGATATTTGAAGTCTCTCTTAAGCCATTTGTCCTAAGAAATATTTTCCAAACCAACTTTTACCAAAGTATCTTTTGTACTTTGGATGGAGTGAAGGGATCAGAGTTGTTAATAATCACATTCAGGCTCAACCTATTTTTAAAGCAATATCTAAAAATATTTAAGGTGATAGATATCCCAATTACCCTAATTTGGTCATTTCATATTGTATACATGTATCAAAATATCGTGTGTAACCCCAAAATAGGTACAACTGTTTTATATCAGTAAAAATAGGTTATTTGAATAAAAGTTAAGATTAAAGGGGAAAAAACCTATTTTATAGATTTGTCTGTAAATAGCTTCCCTTGCTAGGAACATAAGAAGGAAAGAGGTAAGTAGGAGAATTCAAGCACACATACACCCTTACAAACATACAACACACCACATACAAACACACACACACACACAAACAGCCTGATTTGATAACAATATTCCTTATTTTACTCTTTAATACTTTACTCTCATTCCTTTATTATTCTCTTCCCTTATTCCTCTTTGATCCAACATGTGACTGCTTCTTATCTTTTCTGTATATATTTATGTCTGTCTTTTTCTTTTCTTTGTCTAAGTGCAAGTACAAGAATCAGCTGTGCTATAGTGGCAGTCTTTGTTCCTTAAAATCTGGGTTCAAATGGTGCCACTAATTGTGTTCTTGAGGGGTCTATAGAAAAAAGGGATTAAGAGAAGTTTGCAGTGGTATCAGTACTTGTCCATTCGTTAAGCTGCCTTAAGTGTTTGCATCATTATTTTTAAGGGTATATGTACAATATAGATATTCTTCATGTGTGAAGTGTCCATACACACATACATGCACATACACATGCTGACACACACATATATAATTCTAAAAGTAAGACATTTATTGCACATTTGTGTTCTTTGCCAATTTAACTTAAAACTACCCGAGAGGGTATATAAGGATCTGCCTGTTTGCTTAGCCATGGATAAAGGAGTTTTCTGAAGCACCTTAATGCAGAGTGCCATGAAATCTGCCTCAAGAAATATCATCATGAGGGTTCCCACAGCCATTTGTCCTTAGAGAATTTTCAACCTAATTGTAACTGACACATTAATAATGTCATCAGGGTGCCAAGCCTACCATATGAGACTGGGAGACATAATGTGTAAGAAAACCATATTCTAGTCAGTAAGGGATCTGAAAAAATTGTTACAATGAATCAACCTAAAACAAGATTCATATTAAAATGCTACATTCATAATTTTAGTTTTGTTTTTATTTTGGATAACATTTTTTAAATAAGACTGATGTAATATATTTGGAAAATTAGTAGTAATCAATAAATAACAACAAATTGGAATAACAACTTCTATTTTAAATAAATGTTAAATAATAGAAATAAGGAAAACCTAGATGTTTTATTAAAAGCAAATTCTGTCTTTTCTGTTCTAGTTCATTATAGAAATAAGTTTAAATTGAAAAATGACTAGAGAGTCTTGACAACTATAGAGAACTTAAAATACTTATGTTGTATATATTTTACTACTATCCATATGAGACACTAGTTTTAAAAGAGTGAATGGTATTCAAGCAAATTAATGCAGCTAAAATCATGACCCCTCAAATTATTCATTTTTCTATTTGTAATCATACAACAGAGCCATGGGTATTAATGCCTGTATCATCATCACCATGTACAAAAGGCTTCCTCTGTAATTGAACTTTAGCTGGACAAATCTTTCACATGGACCTTTTATCAGAAAGAAGGGGCAGAGAAGACTAGTATCGGTCCCTCACCCATCCCTGGGGTTTTCTATTGGAACTAAAAGAGGCCAAAATTCTGAACTTGCATTCAAAACTTCTCTGGCAGTTTTTAATTCCAAAATATTATTTAATTATTTTCATACAATATCATCCAGAGTCAAATATTCACATTTATTTCACATGTTATACTGTCATGATACCCATTTATTATATGTGTGATATACAAATTACTTCAGAATTGTGCAAACTTCCAAAGACATTACAAAGAACTAAACACATGAAAGAGTAATCTGACTTACTTCTCTGACTTTTTCTTTGTGAACTTAATAGGCAAATCATTTGGCCATAGAATAGTATAGCCATTGAATATAAGGTGTTTTTGTTCAATTTCTACTTTGCCTCCCTCTTGAATAAACCACTGATAACTATTTTAATATCATTTACACATTTCAGTAAAAAAGAAGGAATAAACCCAATTTATTAACTATATTACATAGCACTCAAAGGAACATGTAAAAAATAAGATTTTATAATGGATATTTATTAACTTTAGTGATTTTAAAACATTTCATAAGGGGTAGATGTGAAACAGGTTTACTGTGGACTGGTCACCAACTTGTCTGAGTTCTGTGAGACAGAACATTCTCAGCACATTACATGAAGTGGATTTGTTACTCACCGATAGGCAGTAGTGGACAACAGAAGTCTAGGTTTAATTGGCATTCCCCCAAGACTCAGAAAGCTGCATGGGATAGACAGTCTTGAGTGCATGTGCTTGTACTGCTGAGGAGAGACTTCAAAAAGTGGGCCACCTGGTTACACACTTCAGGGTTACATGCCTCACTGGGGTAAAGCATTGAACGACATCCTGTCCTTGGGGAAGGGGAGGGATAGAACAGAGCACAGGCTGTTCCAGCCAGTTTCAGCCACCCCCATCTCAGAATGTTGCATTCCCAGCACATTGTACATTTATTCTTGAGAACTACAAGCAAGAAAGTGGGGAGAACTGTGTCAGTCTAAGGCCACCCAGAGAACTTCTGCAATAGAAACTGAGTAAACACTATAAATTCACCAGAATTGGTTACATAAACATTAATTCTTCTATAAAAGTCAATGTGCTGACCCTACATTCAACAGGGAGTCCAGTGACAACAAAAAAGCAGAGAGGTCCAGAACTTCCAGAACATGGCCCTCCTGGCATTGTTGCTACAGACATGAAACAAAGACATGTGGGATCATTACAGGGAAATAATTGGCATTCACTATATTTTACTGAAAATGCAGAAATATTTCACTAGGAAGTAAAGTGAATAAGATTCTAGGTCACATATTTGAGGATAAGTGGTAGAGAAGATGTTTGTATTTCCCCTGTGAGAGAGTGAATTAGACTAACATGTTTTACTGATGTTGGGGAAAAAAGAAAACATGAGATTTATTTCTTTATAAATATCTCTACAAAAATACTGAAGAGAAATCTTCTATCCCAGGGCCCAAACATTAATCAATGCTCCATGAAATATTCCTAAAGCCAGTCTAAACCTAGTCATTCTTCATCCTTTCTTCAAAATAAACATTTATTTTTATGTCTATTTTCCAAATAGTTATATGGCACATGCCAGTGCAACAATGGCTGGAAAAACCTACTGAGGAGTCTAACATCAATGTACAGGCAAACTTCTGAGATATTGCAGGTTCAGTTCCAGACCACTGCAATAAAGTGAACATTGCAATGAAATGAATCACATACATTTTTTGGTTTCCCAGTGCATATATAAGCTATGTTCATACTATACTGCAGTCTATTCTGTACAATAGCATTATGTCTAAAAAGTGCATATCCCTTAATTAAAGATATTTTGTTGCTAAAAATTGCTAACCATCATCTGAGTCTTCACTGAATCTCCACTGAACCAATCTTTTGTTGGTGGAGGGTATTGCCTCATTGTTGACAGCTGCTGACTGCTTAGGATGCTGTTTGTTGAATGTGGTGTGGCTGTAGAAATTTTTAAAAGTTAGACAACAAAAAAGTTTGCTGCTTCAATTGACTCTTCCTTTCACCAAAGATTTCTCTGTAGCGTGCAATGGTGTTTAATAGCATTTTATCCACAGTAGAACTTCTTTCAGAATTGGAGTCAAGTATCTCAAACCCTGCTGCTGATTTATCAACTAAGTTTATGTAATATTCTAAATCCTTTGTTGTCATTTCAACAATGTTCATAGCATCTTCACCAAGAATAGTTTCTATCTCAAGAAACGAACTTCTTTACTCATCCATAGGAAGCAACTCCTCCTTCGTGAAACTTTGATTATGAAATTGCAGCAATCTAGTCCCATCTTTAGGCTCCACTTCTACTTCTAGTTCTTTTGTATTTCCACCATATCTGCAGTTACTTCCTCCTCTTGAACCCCTCAAAGTCACCCATGAGCGTTGGAATCAACCTCTTCCAAACTCCTATTAATGTAGATATTTTGACTTCCCATGAAACAGTAATGTTCTCAATGATATCTAGAATGGTATATCTTTTCCAGAAGGTTTTCAATTTTCTTCTCCCAGAGACATCAGAGGAATCACTATCTATGGCAGCTATAGCCTTATAGGATGTATTTCTTAAATAGGACTTGAAAGTTGAAATTACTTCTTAATCAAGACTGTAGAATGTATGTTGTGTTAGCAGGCATGAAAACAACATTCATCTCCTAGTAAATCTCCGTTGAAGAGCTTGGGTGACCAGGTGCATTGTCAGTGAGCAGTAACATTTTGAAAGGAATCATTTTTTCAGACCAGATCTCAATAGTGGGCTTAAAATATTCAGTAAACCGTGCTGTAAACAGATATGCTGTCATTTAGGCTTTGGTTTCCCATTTATAGAGTACAGGCAGAGTAGATTTAGCATAATTCTTAGGGGCCCTAAGATTTTTGAAAAGGTAAATGGAGCATTGGCTTCAAATTAAAGTCATCAGCTGCATTAACCTCTATCAAGAGAGTAAGCCTGTCCTTTGGAGCTTCGAAGCCAGGCATTGACTTCTCTCTAGCAATGAAAGTCCTATATGGTATATTCTTTCAATAGAAGGATGTTTTGTCTACATGTAAAATCTATTGTTTAGTTTAGCCACCTTCATTAATTATCTTTCCTAGATCTATTGAATAATTTGCTGTAGTTACTACATCGGCACTTTCTGCTTCACCTTGCACTTTTATGATGTGGAGACAGCTTCTTTCCTTAAACCTCATGAACCAACCTCTGGTAGCCCCCAACTTTTCTTCCGCACCTTCCTTACCACTCTTAACCTTCACAGAATTGAAGACAGTTAAGGCCTTGCTCTGTTATTAGGCTTTGGCTTAAGGGAATGATGTGGCTGGTTTGATCTTTTATCCATATAAAGATCACTTAAACTTTCTCCATATCAACAATAATGCTATTTTGCTTCCTTATCATTTGTGTGTTCGCTTGTGTAGCACTTTTAATTTCCTTCAAGAATTTTTCCTTTGCATTCAGAACTTAGCCAGCTGTTTGGTACAGGAAGCCTTTTCCTTTTGGACTAACTTGGCCTTCTACATGCCTTCCTCACTAAGCTTACTTATTTCTAGCTTTTGATTTACAATGAGGGACATGCAACTCTTTCACTTGAACACTTAGAAGCCATTGTTGGATTATTAATTGGTCTAATTTAAATATCCTTAGGTCTTAGGAAATAAGGTCTGAGGAGAGGGAGAGACACGGAGGATTGGCTGGTTGGTGGAACAGTCAGAATACACAACATTTATTAAGTTTGCTATCTTATATGGGAACAGTTCACAGTGCCCCAAAACAATTACAATAGACACACAAAAGATCAATTATCAGAGATCATCATCATAACAGATACAGTAATAAAAATGAAATGTTTGAAATATTGCAAGGATTACCAAAATGTGACACAGATACATGAAATGAGCACATGCTGCTGGAAAAATGGTGCCAAAAGACTTGCTTGACGCAGGGTTGCCATAAACCTTCAATTGGTAAGAAAATGCAGTATCTGCAAAGTTCAATAAAATGAAGCACAGTAAAATGAGATATGCTTGTATATAGAAGATAGACTGTTTGTTCTTGGTAACAAGACACTTTGTATGGAGAAATTTTAATTTAAAATGGCATAGAAAGACCTAGGAAAATAAAATAAAATGGCATTCCCAGTAACACATAAAAGGAAACTCTTAAGAGTTTATTAGTCAGATTTGCTATAGTTATGGCATAACAAAGTACCACAATGCCTTAGGAGCTTAAAGGGATAAATATTTTTTTCCTACTCATGAATATGTAAATCTAAATATTGCTCTTTTGGGCTTGGCTGGCCTTGACTGGGCTTTGCTTTAGGTTATAGATTTAGTTTAGGCCTGCTCAACTATCTCTCCATTCTGGGAAGAATAGCATAGCGATGTGGAGTGTGCTCTTTTCATGACACATGCCAGAAAGACAAGAGGCCAAGTCAAAACACTCAAGTACATTTAAAGTGTCTGCTGGAATTACTATTGCTAATATTCAGTGCCCAAAGCATATAACTAGCCAAATACAATGTCACTGGTGTAGGAAAAAGTACTCGGGTTACAAGAGAAGGAGGTATAATAAAGTCACATGGCAAACTGAATAGATACACTTTTTTTAATGTAAGAAGAAGGGAGGACTAGTGAATGATGATCCAATGTACCACTGAGTGTTCCGGTGGAATTGCCAAAGCTAAAAGGTACATATTTCATGAGGGGTGAGGAAATCCACAAAGGGCACCATGACTGGCAATTATAATAGACCTGATTCCTGCCTTGTCATAAAAATCAAATGAGATGGCACTTGATCCATGTAACTTAGTTTTCTTTCCATAAAGGCTTAAGATCTTGCAAATACAGATTCACTTAAAATATCAAAATAAGTTTTCGGTTTATTGGAGTGGGTTCTACACTTTCCAGACTTTTTTGGAGAAAAGCATTACTTAGAGAGCAAACCACCTTACTTTGGAGGTAAGAGTATTCTATTTGCATACACCTTCTATTTCCAGGAGTATTTATTCTATAATACAAAACTGAACCTATAATTTCCTTGCTAAATTGAGTGTAACCAGTTAGTGGAATGGGGCTGCAGATTCACTGTAACTATTCCATCATTTTTCACCACCATACTTTATCCATCACGTGACGCCATTTTGATCATCAGAGTTTAACTGAAACCCAGTGTTAAGCCAAACACAGATACTCTCATGGGAGGCAAGTCTATACGGGTATATGTATGTAAGAATGGGTGGTTATTGCTATCACTCATTACTAGCCAGATTGAAGGAATAATAACATTTCAGGGAAAACAATTTCTTTAATTGTCTATTAAACTGAAGCAAGGAAAAGAAATCATTAGCCGATATGGTAAAATAATCTCAAAGAGGCAACTACAAGTCAAAAACAATGACTTTAGTGCCTAGGTCAATACTATTTGTGTCCAGGTAAGTACATAATGAAAAACATGAAAGAAAGCTATCAAAATATTTTGAAGGATAATTTTAGGATTATAAGATTTTAGGTTATTTTTAAATCATCTTCCATATGCAAATATATTGTTTTATTTTTAATACAATGAGCATAAATAATAAATAATAGATATTTTATAGATTAAAACAGAGTATATATTCTTTAGAATGAATTATACATGGATTCTATACTTACTAACTTTGTGGATTGAAACCAATCATTAAACCTCTCTCTTACAAACTAAGAGGAATTAGCAAATTACCTTGTGTCTAGAGTGGATATACTACAGAATTAGTATGTGTCTTATAGAATTGTTTTGGGTTAGTTAAACAGAATCTGGCATATGATAACCAGCAATTAAAAATGTGTAGCTACCATCATCACCATTATTACGATCATCATCATTTTAATTAAATGATCAGAATTTAATTGGACCCCTGACATCAGCATATCTCAGCATGTTTAGTAATAGCAAGCAGCCAGTTTTCTTGTCTGAATCCATTCACCTGAAGTTAAGCCTGAATTGGGACCCAGAGTAGCAGAGGCACCATCCTGCTATGAACTAGCTTTGTGATCTTGGGCATGACATCAATTCTCTAGGTCTCCATTTCTTCACAAATATAATGCAAGTATTAGAAAACATTAATCCCAAGCCATTACCAATTATGATGCCAATTTAAGTTGCTCTATACATGTTCTAAACATGACTGTCTGCAGCCACAGCCTGATCTACACATTCAGGTCAGCATCGTTTCTTCCCTGGACTTTTTCAGGAGTTTTCTGCCTGCTTTCCCTACTTCATTTGGACCTTCATTAACCCACACTCTATACCGTAGCCCAAGTGGTAATTTGACAATGGAAATTCTATCTTGCTGTTCAGTGGCTTACATGCATCCATGCACTTGGACAATTGGAATAAAATCAAATGTCTTATCAAGGCCTTCAGTGCTCTGCTCAGTCTAACCCCAAAATCTCACTGCCATCTTCTCTAGAGCCACTGCTCCCTTGCTCCCACACTCCAGTCACGCTGATATTCCCTCCCTTACTCAGAACAGCCCATGTTCTTTTCCAACTCAAGGCCTTTAAACTTAAGCAACTTTCTCCAAATAAAATGCCTCTTTTTCTGACCCATTGTTTGACCAGCTCTCTTCGACTCCTCGGGTTTCATTGGAAATATCTTCTCTCTAAGAGGCGATCCCAACCACCTCCCTAAATAGCTGCCCTCTGTTGGTGTTGGCTACCCCAATTTGTTTGGTTTTTAGCCCCCTGTTAAATTCCTACACAATACTTTAACTTATTTTTTTATATTTTATTGTTTTTATAAATTTATTTTAATTTATCCCCAGCTATATTTTTTTTAGTTTCAAGAGAGGAAGGATCATTTAAGTCCAAATATCTCTTCTGTCCCCAACATCTAGACTGGTGACTGTTGACAAAACATGTTAAATAAATATTTGTTGATAAGATGAGTGCAAATAGTGAATGGGTTAATAAGTGAATAATGGAGAATGAGTGCACGTACATGCACACTTTGCAATCTGGCAATATCCAGCACTATCATTTCACTTCTGGCAGGCTTTTTCCTGTAACGTGAACAACAATTTCTAAGCTCCAAAGGACTGGGGGCAGGAAAGGGGCTACAACCACACTGCATTTCCCAGAGGGTGGATGTCAACAGTATCATAATTGTTTATTTCTTGAATGGGAATTTTCCAATAAATACCAACATCGTAGGGGAAAAAGGGGCTGATGACCTAACTATTGTTTTGGATTCATCAAACATATCAAATGATTTCAAATGTTTGGGGCTTGATTGTAACACTGAATGCATTTTTCCAGCTATTGTCAACTTTCATTTAAAAGTCCTTCTCAGGTCAGAAACTTTATTGCGTCCTTTCCCCTAGGGTCAACTAGGCACACAATCAGACTTCCCGTGTGTGATTGCAGCTGGCCTTCCCTGACCTCCCTCTTGCTCATTGCTGCCTTCTGTTGTTCACAGTTTTACTGGCAGAGTTAAATCTTTACCTGTTTTTGTCAATGAGGGACAAGTTCCAAAATATGTTTGACCTTGTGTGACTTTTGCTCCTGTAGAGAGCATTATGTGTGCCCTTCAAAAAAATGTCAGACAGCAAGAACCACAGGCTGTATTGAGACTTTGTTATGTCCTATTTTCTAACAATGTCCTCTAAGTCCCTAGAGAGGGGAATGGGTATCTGTTTGTTCCTCTGAAATTTTGGCTGAAAGCACTATTTTATGTGGGGCCCCTTATATATTAACAACATAAGTAATGTAAAGAGGTCCTAGAATAACCAAGTATACCTCAAGACATGGTCTATGTGGCAGTAACAGGAGGAAAATTGTGTAGTTCTGAACTTCTACTGCATGCAAAATACTTTGCTAGATACTTTATGTATGTTTTAACATTAAGTCTCATTAGAATTTAAGTTCCATACGGGTAAGATGCATTTCTAGTACCCAATAAGATGTCTGGCACAATCATTGGATGTAGATTTGTTAACCTCATTTTACAGCAGGGAAAACTGAGGTTTATAAGTTTAGTAATGTGCTCAAATTCAAGGTCCTGGAAGGCATAAAGCCAAGCCCAGCCTTGGGTCTGGCTGAATTGAAAGCTTAATCTTCTTTTATTATGTCCCAGACATTTATTATGGCAAAACCCAGAAAAACTTTGTTTTTGAAAATATTTGTGGAATGCACAATTAAAAATCACTACTGATTTTGTATTTAATAGCCTGCAAACCTATCTTGAGTAGTATCTGAAGCTGAAAATATATGCAAAAATGTCACAATCTTGTTTTACACATGTCAATGATTCTTTTACTAATTAGTCATTAGCCCCTGAGATGTGTCATACATATGGGTCATTGTGAATATAGAACTAAATAAAACAATGTTCTATCCTTCTGGAGCTCCTAATTTTGTTTCCTTTCTCTCTTTTTTATGTCTAACAAGTACATGAAAAATACTCTTAATGTAAAAATCCAAAAATTTAAATCATTTTGAATTATCAGCATCTGTACAACAAATTTAATTTTTGCTGAAATTTGTATAGTGACAATTTATAAAAAGTAAAATTACTATCCCAAAAAGTAAAAATGAATTGTATCACCTAAATATTAAGCTGGGCTTAAAAACTTCTATTAAAGCACTGACAAAGAGAAATACACACACACACACACACACACACACACACGAGGGCTGTCCAGAAAGTACCCAACCATTCTTAATATAATGTATTCATATCACATGGCTGGATACTTTCTGGACAACCCTCGTGTGTGTGTGTGTGTGTGTGTGTGTGTGTGTGTGTGTGTGTTGTGTGTATAGTTGCTGGGTAGACTGAATAGGTCTATCTAAACTCACTATTAGCCACCACTTGCTCTAAATGCGGGTGAACTCTCTTTCTTTTGAGCAAAACTGGTTGGCAGTTTTGTAGTTAAAAAGTGATTCAATAATTAATGTATGGTTTCATTTGCCCTCAACTGATAATATAATAATTAAAGTATAATGGTAACTTGTACTAACTATACAACTTCCACTTTGTATATTATTACTTTTTAATAATGCATTTTACGTGTTAACATTTTCTTTTTCTTCTAGCAGATCTGCTCTTGAAAATAGGAGCATTTGCTGTTACCCCCTCACCATTAATATTCAGTTAGGGTGCTAGAATGTCACAATTTGTGTTAAATGATGGAAGAAAGGGAAAAAAGCTTATTTATCCCAAATCACTGCAAATATAATTTCCAAAGATCTTTCTGAACCACACTTGTATAATATCCTATCCAAGATCTGGTACATAGTAGACACACGGTCCATGTGCAACATATTTAACTTTATCCCACCTTAAAGTAAGTATGAATTTTACTTATCTTATACCCCTGTTGCATCATTTATGAGTCGTGTGATCTTGGATCATTCAGTCAACATCCCTGAATATTCTCATCTGTTTCTATGGATTATTATCTGTCTTAGTGGTATCAGGTGGTTGTTTTGAGAATTGAAGAAAATTATACTTTTAAAAAAATTTCATAAATTCTAACATCCCATATAAATAGATATTATTATTTTGCCTGTAACTCTGAGAAGAAAAACATGATATGGTATAAAGATCACAAGTCTAGGAGGCATCTTGTTACCTGTGAAATCATCAACCAATTTTTTAAGCTCCTGATCTTCAGTTCCTATGCCCTGGGCACTGCCTGCCTCTCTAGTCTTACCCTGTGTCATTTCAGCAGCGTGGTATTCATTCACCATTCAATCCAAAGTAGATCCCCCAGTGCTATTTAGCCTCCCTACCTTGCTCCTTGGATTATCATTCTAAAGTTTTTAGCTGAGAAACATCCCAATCTTTCTAATAATGGGTGAAAAAAAGGTTTAACTGTAACCATGGTAACAACTGCCAATTATTTAGTGCGTATTATATGACAGGCACTAGGATAAACTCTTTCAAGCCATCTCACCTAACCTCAAGGCACTCAAAAGAAGCAACACAGATTATCTCTATTTTGTGGTTGAACACCCTAGGGGTTGGAGATGATTGGTAACTGCCCAAGATCTTCTGATTAATACATGGGAGAGCTAGACGTCAAACCCAGCATGTTTCATTCCTGTTGCAAAGGCATTTAGTACTCATGAAATAACCCAGTGTTTTCCTACATTTCCTGACAAATTAGAATATGAGAGAAGGTGAGTACATCACTTCCAACCAGCCACGCCTATTAATAGAGGAAAGCTCCCACTGAACTATGTGGGGTTTTCATGAGTGAGAAATAAGATCTGAGGTGCCAACCTGCTGAGATCTCAGTGTTCGTCTGCTGTGGTGGTTAGTAGTTACTCATCCTGACTAGGACAACTAGTGAAGTCATGCTTTTAACCATTCAGTCACAATGCCTCCTCCAGGAAATGAGAGAGTGGAAAGTGGTTTTCAGTTCATAGGTGGTGCTTTCTACTGTAGAAACTTACGTGATGTCACCTTATTTTTAAATATTTTATTAGGGCCCAGAAAATATTTGTTTTCGTGAACAAGTAAATTTTGTTTGGGTAAAGATGTACTTTATGTAACTCCAGGTTTTTCAACAATGCTTATAAACCTTATAATCTTAATTTCGTTCCTTCTTTAAAGAATAATAGGAGATGGGAGGGGGTAAGGCCTCCAAGTCACACTTTAGTAACGTATGGAAAGCAATGAAAGAAAGAAGTCATCTGCACATGTTAGGTATTTCTCTTCTGCTCTTGCCTTGACCAATAGTAGGCTATCTGTAGGTGGCCCATATTCCAGGTTCATTTTTCCCCTTTTTTGGGTGGTGAGGGTAATAATTGCCTAAAGAAGAAATAAGATTCTAGCTCACACATTTGCTATGTTTCACAGGACATTTTTGTTCTTTTAAGACACTAGATCAAATTTTTTCTGCAACTCTATAGCTACCTATAGAGGGACAGGAACATGGGAAACACAAATTTGTGTTTAGCTTTTGGTTATCAGAGATAGGTTAAGTAAAAGCAGAAAGGAATCTAACTAATTATTGCAGCACTATTCACAATAGCCAAGATTGTGAATCAATCTGACTATCCATCAGTGGATGAATGGACAAAGAAATTGTGGTACATATACACGGTGGAATATTATACAGCTGTAAAAAGAATGAAACCCTGCCATTTGCAACAACATGGATGGAAGTGGAGAACATTATGTTAAGTGAAATAAAGCCAAGCACAGAAAGACAAATCTCACATGTTCTCACTCATATGTGGGAGCTAAATGTTAAAACAATTGATCTCATGGAGACAGAGAGTAGAATGATGGTTGCCAGAGGCTGGGAAGTGTATGAGGGATGAGAGGATAGAATGAGGATGGTTAATGGGTGCAAAAATATAGGTAGATAGGTAGATAGAATGAGCAATATTAGTGGCAGAAGTGTGATTCAAGCTCAAAGAAATGAGAAATGATGCTGGAAAATTCTGGAATTTTGCTCTCCTATAGACTGACTCCCAAATGAGCCATGTGCCTATAGAGTGAAACTGGCTCTTCAGAATTTTGTTAGTGCTATACTTCAATAAATGTTTCTCTCCTTCCTTTTTTCCACCATGAAAAATGTGAGGATTAAATGAGATGACACACACTGTCTACTGTCTAGCAGAATGTCTGGCTCTATGAAGATAGACAACCAGTGATAGTTCTTCCTCTCGCTTTTTCACCATTTTTATTTCTGTTTTTAAAAAGAACTGTAATTCTTTTCTATCTTGATTTTCCAGTAACAATAAGCCCAGTTTCTTCTACATCTCAGGTATTTAGGGTTACTCATTACTTTGTACACAGCAGTAGTTTCCATCTACATTATTTTATTTTCTTCTTCTAGGTCATGAAATAAGGGACTAAGCTGGGAATAGAATGAGAATATTAAAATTTCAATTTTTTTGAATTCTAATAAGATAACTATGTTAAGACATTCTTTGTGCACATGATCTACTGAAATCACACTAAGGTACTTTCTGCATGAAAATGCACAAATACACAAGCAGAATCTTGAAATGTACTTGTGTGATTATTGTTGCTCTTTTGCACATCTTTTTACCACAAGACTTTGTCATGGGAAACTACTGTTCCTTTAGCCCTAAAGAGAACATGCATGGAATAGACTTGAGCCCACCCCATCGCACAAAGCCAAGCCCAGCTTAAGTACCCTCATCTTGAGGCAAAATTTGTCTGGATGAGCACAGCCAAGAGCCACATATGGGTAAGCAAGAATAGTTGGTTATTTTAAGCTGATGGATTTTCAGTGATTTTTAACCCTACAGTAGTTGAACTTCACACACACACACACACACACACACACACGTAACTGTCCTGGCAAGAATTAACAGTGAATAGCTTTAAATAATTAGAGAGTAAAGCTGCAATGCTATCGGGCCAGGCATGCTAGATTCAGTACCTTCAATATGATGTAAAATATAATAGATTTAGGAGATTGCATCTCAGGATTATTTCAGTTTTAAGCTACAGAAAGCCTAAAACAATCTACTTTAACAAATAATGGTACACAAGAGAGAACAGCTCAGAAACACCTCTTGTTCCCAACAGAAACTGATCAATGGCTCAAAAATGCCAATCAAACTCATCTTACAGCTCTGTTTCCTCTGATTACACCTAATCCTCGGATCTAGTAATGATCCCTTAGAGTTTCCAAGCTTTTCCTCGTAGAATGCAGCAGTTTTGAGGCTCACAAACTTGAATCCAGTAGAGAAGTGAGAGTCTTATCCCAGTATTCCCAGCAAAAGTCCTAAGATTCAATCCGATTAGATAGACTGAGTCACATGCCCAGGACTCTGAACTTTGACCTGTGACCAAGGAGTAAGATTGCTAATTGGCTTAATCCTAAAGCTAAATCCTGAAGCCACACATGTGATTAATTGTACTTAAATCACTTAGGCAGAAAACAGGAGGTATCTACTACAATGAACCTGTTATCCTTATCACTTAAACTCTCTATAATATGAAAAGAAAAATAATCCATCAAAATTTATGACTGCCTTCTGCCAAAAAGTGGCTCTAAGAGGAAAGAGGAATTGATTGAGATCACTATTGGTTTGCAGGGCCAAGCATTTTCTAGTTTGAACAAGATTTACAGCACTTTGGAAACACTTTGATGTAATTGAAGACCACAAGGTAGACTTTTCAGGGAGTCCAGACTGTTATTTTGACCATTATTCCCATTTGAAAAGATAAAATAGCCATGCCACCCTAGAGACTGCCAAGCTAAAGCTGAATTGTTTTCTGGGATGATTTACACATGGATAACAATCAGCCAGCTTAACAACATGACACTGCTACTCACTGAAGTCATGCCAAAAGCTGAGCCTGCTTTTCCTGTGGGTGCTGTGGGAGTTACAGACACAGGAAAAGAAAGAGTAAAGTGCATGAAATAAACTGTCTGAGAATAATTATTTCTAAAAATAGAAAAACAAAGTCAGATTTATATATCATTTATCAAATATTATACATATGAAAAATTAAAACACCAATATCTATAATAAATGGATACTTAGTGACCCTCTACAATATGCTAGATTCAGTACATCATTAGATCTCTACATCATTAAATCCTCATAACAATTGCATTATTGTTTTCATTTTCCAAAAGCAGTTAGTCAAGCAATGTGGCCAGTAAGTGGTAGAAACAAGATTGAATCCCTATGGCCTCATTCCAGTCTGAACGTCCCTATAAATTGTTATATTGCCAAGGAGACACAGAATATTACCACAGAATAAAGTAGTAAATGGTGTGGAGAGAATTTAATTTCTAAAAGCTTCCAAATGATACATTTTGATCTGAGTTCTGAAAACAGAGATGGATATGTTTAGGTGATGGGGGAGAGAGGAGCCATCATAGGCCATCTTAATGACCTGAAAGGGTCAATTTCTCCAAATTCCTTAATATTTTTATTTAAAAAATAATTCACTTGGGTGTGTGTTTGACATGGTAATATTCAAAATGGGCTAAACTATTTACTAGAGCCTTTTTTATTGTAGTCTACCTTGTATGGAACTAGCTAGATTCTTAAAAATGATTTAAAGGAACTCTAAATTTTTTGGTAAAGTTTAAATTTTGATGAGTTTATAAGTTACTTGAAATAATTAAGAAACTAAAAAGTACTTCACAAACTTTTGTTAAACATAGCTTTTTTGTTGTTGAAATCCAAAAATAATATACATATTTATATTTTTAAGTACAAAAAGGATTTTTATTCACTGTAGGATTATAATATAAATGGATTTTAGTGAAAAATAATTTTAAAATTATTATTTTGTATATTAGTACATTTTAACTAGATAAAATTCAATATTGTATATCAATGTATTTATTTCTCTTTCTACTGATCAAAATGTCCAAAGTGCATTGAGACCACTCTGTGGGAATCTATGAGTATATGTATTGTTATTGATCATTTTTGTTATTGTAGGGTTTTTTTTGGTTAGTTTGTATTTTACATAGTACTGATTAAAAGACAAATATATTATGTGTTTGCAGCATTCAATTTTCAGTGAAGATAATTTTTAGTATCTTACCACCTCCTCTTTCTCTCTTTTACTTCTATGAGAATAATTTGGGGTCCTAGTTTTTCTCCTAGCTTAAAATTCAATCATTTTTTGTTGATAACCTGAGCATTTTATATATTTCTTCCACAGGAAGATCTTTGATACCAATGCACAATAGACTTCTTAAAGTAATTCTGATGGGCAGACTTAGTGCTATTTTTTTTCCAAAAGCCCAGTTCTTGTCTTATCCATGAAATTGCTTTGCTATGCATTTTATTAGACTCGAAGTCTTAATACTCTTTTTCCTGCTGAGAAATGAAGAGGATATAGGTCCCTGGATAAACTTATCTGCTGGGAAGGGAATATAGAAATGTAATCTTCTAACTGGCCTCATGTCATTTGGCTGTGCTCTGCGCAAATGCATCTGAAGACATTTATCTGACTCCAAAGCTGAGATCTTCATGAAAGCAGGTTAGCTCTCCTAGATTCAAATAACTGGGTTTATATCCTCTAACCTAAGGGTGACTTCTGAGTATTAAACCAGACCTGTGGGTTCAAAGAGAAATGGCCTTAAAATACTTTAGATTTACTGTGTATGGCAAAGGGGTGAGCAGCACAGAGAGAGCACGAAATGGGTGTACAGCACTTTCTGCTGTAAAACAGCCTACCTTGAACTTGATGATTGAGAAGAAATAATGCAGTGCCTTGCAAATAAACCATGCTGATGGATGTCTTCTGCTAGAATGGAGATCACTGTATTTACTCTCTTTCTGTTTGATGTCAGCATCTTAGCACTCAGCATGAACTCTACTACTGCTAACTGTCTAATACATTATTTCTAGTCGATAATGAATGCCTCCCTAACATGTTATTATTGAAAATAACAGGTTCCAAATGTGTGACTGTACCATATACAATTCATTTTCCTCTTCTGTAAGAATCGGATTTTCTTGTCATTAGAACTGAATTGTCTGTCGACACTGTGCTAAATTCGAACATCCAGAATCCAGACCAAAGGCAAAAAGTTGTGTTGAAAGATTACAAAAACAACGATTCAACAGTGGCTTAAAATCTGCAAAGAACTTTCCAAGTACTCTTTTTGGAATGTCTCCTCACTCTCTAAGGAAGATAACACACGTATTTTTATTCCCATTTTAGCAAAGAGTGGATTTAGGCATGGGGCATTTAAGTGATTCGCACAAATCACAAAACTAGTAATTGAGAGCACTAGGGCTCAAACCCTTGACATCTACCTCCAAATCTAATCTTTCCATACTCTAAAGAGTAAAGTATAATTATCTGGATATTACTTGTCTACTTTACAATAGAAAAGGAGAAGCACAAAGGCCCACAATCGTATAGTAGTAACTAAAAGCAGCATGAGAACATTAGCTGCTGTACCTTTTCTAGTTCATTAAGGTCACACGGTAGATATAAAGTGGTGTAGACAGGATTTGAGAAAATCTCTGGCTTGTTCAAAATCACATTTCAGGGCATACATTTAAGAATCAAACTATTTTGAAAAAACCTTTTTTTTCATGTTTTTCCATTTTCTTTTGTTAATCCCTAAATAGTATATTAAGTAATTATTAGAACTAAGCATGTTTAGTAGATTCTTACAGGCATCATACAACATTCATTGCTTTAGGAGCAAAGATTCATGTATAATAAAAGAGTATAAAATCCTTTCCCTCTTTCCTTCCCTTCCTTCCTTCTTTCCTTCCACAGTTATTTATTCGTATCCAACACTATTATGGTCATGATAACTTGAATCCTTTGCTCTTTATCCCTTTTCCAAATCTCCTTGCTGTGATTAACAATCATGTACTATGAAAGATTTAAAGTCTATTCATGGTGCTAAGCTAAGCCAGTACTTAATGCTATTATCAACACTGGTGTTAAAATAAATTTGGAGTCATTTATTTTAAATGACTTCTAGTGGATCACTTAACTCAACTGTTGACAAATATAGTAGAGCTAATGTATAGCTCCTGAAGCTTCTTCCTGCACAATTATCTAAAAGACCTTGATATCAATCTTCTTTATTGTGTCATTTGTCAAGCAAAAAGTAGTCAAGGGATCTAAGAAATTCTGCTGCTCCCAACAAATAGAAAAACAGCTAAAAACTTTCTAAAGCTGTTATTCAGGTTTGGGACATCTATGTCCTCTCAAATTGCAGAATGAGTTCACCAAAAGGTAACAAATGATGGCTAGGAAGAGTAGTGGTGCAGGAATAAATGGCACAGAGCTCTGAGAAAAGCTCATTTGGCAGGAAGCTTTGTGCATTGTGTCAATGCTTTGTGTACCCATTAAGAGAAAGCAATTTTGACGCTCTCTACCTTCCCTATTTCCTCTTGTTAAACATCAAAACAAAGATAAAATATATTGTGGAATTTTGTGAAAATCATGCTGCAATGCATCTAGAACAGCATTAGCTGGAAAGCTTTATAAAAATACTAATATCTAGAACCTACCTGATGATTTTTAGCCTGTCAATTTTGATTGTACTCCAGGAATTCATATATTTAATAAACAAATCAGATGATTCTCATACAGCCAGCTTGAGGGCTGTCTTTTGAAAACCAGAGGTCTACATGACCCAGTAAATAGCCCCTGGAAAAGTACAGAGACACACTGGTCATACAGTTTGGCTTCATTGCCCAGAATAGGAATTCAATACTTTTAGTCTGTGAATTGGTTTTTGCTCAAACTGCTCAAATTGTAAAATATCTGTAAAACCTAGGATGTTTGAAAATTGTAGCATCAATTGCAGTTTCTATATATTTAAACCTTAAATCATTTTAAGCATTCACCCTCAAACACCATCTGATTCAAGCTTCATTAGGATTTTTGTCTTATGCCATGGCTACTGTGATGAGCTTCACTCTACCATGTCTGAATTAGTTTCTTAAGAGGCTACATATCATTGTGAAATGAGAAAATATGAATCAATGCAGAGGGAAAATGATTTTCTCTTCCCTTCAATGTGTAGTATTGTGCTTTCAGTATGCATGAGATTTTCTCTGAAACATTAGAACATAAACTATCCTATATCATTTAAACTATTTTTAAATAATTAGTAGCAGAGTAAGCACAAAGTCCATTAAAGCTTTAGTCCTTTCTCTAACTTAGCCTGCCATCCAATCTAAGAAATAACTATTCTGTGAGCATACAATTCATCATGTAGTATGTTCTATTTCAAAAACTCATAAAATTGCTATTGGTAATGATTGCCAAGTTCATGACAGGTTTTCTGTGTAGTTTTCTGTTTAGTACCTTGCCCCAGGTGAAGGCATCCATTGGTGAAGCCATGTCTACAACTGAGAGCTATGTAAAACATTTAGGGCTGCATATGAAGATAACTTGATTGCTATGGTAGATTCTGCCTAATATAAGCTGAATGCAAAAGATATGACTGGTGAGCAAGAAATAAAAAGTACTCTATAAACATAATCACCCATATACTTAGCCTTTTCTAAAAGATTAATATTAGATTTTTTGAAATTAGAGCTGGTACTCGGTCATTAGGCACCGAAACAGCACACTGGCTAGTGGGTGCTTGAATTGGTTACATTTCTACCTTGATTGGTCAATGCCTTACCGTTCTGGTTGTTTACTACTTTGAATATATCATGCTCATTTGTAAGCATCGATAGAGGGATATGATTGTGCTTTTCTTGCCTTCCCAACATTGTTGCTTATGGTGGTATCCAAGGAAATTTTTTTTTCACTCATAGAACACATATTTACTAAAGACTAAAAATTTACTAAGACTAAAAATGCTGTTGGAAGGTAAGGTACAGGAGTTAATTTTTTAGTGAAAATTGAAAACTCAACTTTTTGCAGGGAAACAAAACAAGAAATATATATATAATAAGAATGTATATTGTTTATATATACATAACAAGAACATATATAAATAAAACAAGGATATATATAACAAGAGTAGAAAAATAAAGGAGGCTCTTAAAGTGCTCAAGTAGTTGATTGAGTTGCTTAGAAAGTGAAGGTCCTGCTAGCCAAAGAATCCTAATCTTCATACACAGATGAGGAAACAGGCACAGAGAGATCAAAAGCATTTAAGGATCTCACAGTTAGTTTATTGCAGAATTAGGACTGTGGTATAATCCATGCAAATGATAGGAACTCTATAATAAATATGTGTGATGGTTGGCTAGATTGATGAATAAATAAGACCTTTTAGGGAAGGAATATTTCCACTACACAAGTGGTTTTCAAACTTGCTTTTGTTCACTGTGAGATATCTTGGAGAGAATATCTACCTGTATGACTTATATTCATGACTTTTCACTACAGGGTGCTACACTAATATGATAAGCATCGTATTATACAAAATTCCCAGGAGCCCAACTGTAATTCCACCTCATTTCTTCCTCAATGCACCATTGTGACTTAATAACATATTTGAGAACTGTTATACTACTTAATGCTACCAAAATGATGAACTAACAGGAAGTTAGGTGCCTAAGGAGTTGGCTTTTATGAAACTGGAGTAATACATTATAATCAAAAAGGCTTCATTAACATTAGCTACTGCTCTTGGCTTGCTGATGTTATTTTTAAGCCTTAAATCCCCCATTATCTACTTTTGGTGATTTCTATAAGAGGCATAGATCATTCAATAATAAAGAATGTCTGAGTCTATGATATTTCCTTAGATCTATATTCAGTGGACATGGCCTTGGGAATATTACCTTTAGCCATAGCAAAATTGAGTTATGAACTGAGTAGAGCTATGGATAACAGCTTGTTTTATTCTGCAAAATTTGTAAACCTGGGATTTGAAGTATGAGTTGCAATTAGGATAAAAGCAGAGTTATTCTTAATAATCATAAGAGGAATATCTTGAAAATAAATATTCAAAAAGTGCATTCCTAGAAAAGACAAGGAAATGCCTGAAAGCACTTTTAAATTAAAAGCTAATAATTTGTTTTCTGTATAATTAAATTTACTGAACCTAACCTGTTTCTATAGGTTCATTGTGCCTTTAAGTTGCTTTGGGTTAACTTTCAAGATTGGTAACTGGTGAATTGTTCTAACACAATGAGATTCTCTTAACTAAAATAACATTGATACAAACATAAAAAGTCAGGGATAACAAAGTGATTTCTCTAAGGTGCAAATAAAACTACATGTATCACATGTGTGTGCATGTGTGTACATATATATAATTATATACATATTTTAAAATATTCAAGTAATACAAAATTCAAAAATATATAAAGAAGGGAAGTACATGGAGAACAAGTCAATGCCCTGTTTCAATCCTAACTCACAGTAATCATTGCTCTGTCATAATTTTGGGAATCAGGAAAGATAATCAGAGCTTCTCAAAATGCAGACTTACAGCTAAGAATAATCCTAAAGAAATATAGATTCTAAAACAATCAATCCATATTGTCAGGCACCAGGGTTTTGCCTTTCACCCAAGATCCATAGTAGAAAAAGAAAATGGACATAATTCCATTTGTACTTGCATTAAGCATTTATCCGTGATTAATTCCCTTGGATTTGAGCATCAGACAAATCTGGAGGTAAAGTCAAATTTGCATAAGTAGGATGATAATATTGCCACCTAGGGTGCAGTAATAATTTTTGGACTCCTTGAAAGGAAGGTCAATTGTAGTTATTGAACTATTTCTACTGTAAGGTTTGTGTCTTTGCTGACATTAAAAGGTACATGAATTTCTTACTGTAAGATTGCACAGTGCAAAGATTATATAAACAAATGTAAATCACCATGAAAATCTAATTTATTCCACTTTTACCACACACCATTTTACAATTCTAAATATCCATAATCTTCAAAATGTGGGGCCCATGACCTCATTAAGCATGAGTGAATTTGGCACTCTTATTTTCTGACTCAGAAATAAATGCTGCCCACACTGTTTTATGGCTCATCTTAGATTATTCTCTTCATCTGAATTTACACAAGAGCAAAGAGACTTTTTCTCAAAACTATGGTGGAATAACTGAAAATTTTTCAAAGCAATTCCAGAATTTAATGTGCATTGAGAAAATGTTTCTCTATAGGGACAAAAACTAAGAGAACGTACCAGAATATGTACAACTGCCACATTCTGTGTTTCTATCTCACCACCAAACAGCAGGATATGTAGACAGAAATGCAGACATTTTGCATGAATGTATGTTAATGCTTGCCAACTAATTTTCAAAATAAAATACAAGCATACCATGAAAAACTTTTTCTAAGTAAATATTTCCCTGGTAAAACGCCTTTTGGTATTTAATACTCAGTCTTTCAGTATATTCCTAGATCTTATCAAAATGTTATTCAGCTAATGTTTATATAAGAACATTCTGTATTTACATCTCCAAAATGCAACACAATATTTATCACAAAATGATTTGGGGAAAACCCTCAAGTTATATTCCAAACACCGCTGGTCATGAGATATAATTGCATCTAGGCATATTGAAAAGGTCACTGAGTACCAAAAACAATATATGCCTCTTGAATATTAGTGAGTCTGAGGCATCACAGTTTCTCAATCAGTGGGGACAAGTGTCAGCCGTCGTGGGCTCATCTGGAGTGTATTTTTGCAGGGCCTTTCTTACCTAGCCCCTATTTTTGCCTAGTGTTTTTTGTATCCCTAAAAAGTTGAGAAAATGCTAAAGGAAATTGTAGAAAAGGAAGCAAAGAGACTGAGAAGGAAAAAAATGATTAACAAATTAGCTGAGCGATCCCTATGTTGTATAGGCACATGTAATTCTTATTTATGAGGAAACAAAAATCTGTCACTTGTTAAATGTTTCAATTCCTTTATCATTGACAGTATGATACTCTTTAACATTAAAGTTGTCCCCATATGAGTCAGAGCGGGACAGATCTCCTGTCTATAGTACAGGCCAGCACTGTGGCCTATGCTTTGAGATTGCCACATGATTCATCATGAATACTGTCAGAAAAGCAAACAATCCCCAGGCCCAAAAGTCTTAGACAATGATTTGTGCTCGGTCTGGCAAGGCAGATGTAGTCTGCATGCTTGAGGCTCTTCACAGGTCACATTCTAAGAGATTTCTAAATCTTACAAAATTTAGAGCCCAGAGGGCACCAATCATTGTATATTCAGCTTCCTTATCATGAAAAGCAGACACTTGAAGCCAAGAGAGATTTAATATTAGCTCAAGGTCACATGGCTAATTGTTAGAAGAAGCCTTGAGTAAAGCCTTCATTCTTGACTCTCCACTTCAAATTGCTTTGCAATACTGCCCCATTTAAAGAATCAGGTAACTTTTCTGGAGATGGGTGGGGCTTATGAGCATGGTTTAAAGTCAGAGGAGCCATAAAATAACAAAAGAATAATAAACTTCATTTAACTTTTAACTTACTCTCTTCAGTTTCCAAAGTTCTTTCTAGGGTACCCCTCAAGTGACATAAACCTATTCTTGCTAAATAAAGCTAGATTTAAAATACTAAGGAGAGTTTTACCAATGGACCATGAGATATTTGTACTTCCTATAAGATATGTTGGAGGATCAAATTTATTAGTAGTAGACGTTGAAGGAAACACACTCAGAAGCTGCATGCCAGGCTCATATTTATGGTTACATGAGGTCATGGGCAAAGTATGAAGAGCGGTTGGAAACCTGTTCAATGACAAAATCAGTGTCTTTATAAGATCTCTCTTCTTGGCAACAAGCTGAGTTATCAGAACCATGACGCTGGAAGATCAGAGGAAAGCCTGAGTTTAAAATAATACAAAGTAAGAAGTAAAGTAAAATGGAATTACTAAAGTGTTCCACAAGAAGAGGGAATTGGAATGACTTTTGCCTTCGTATTTAGACTTAATTTTCAGTATGTAATATGCCACACTCCATTCACACTGAAAGTGTGGTTCCTCAAAAATGTGCATTCCTGTGGGTTTTATATCACATAATTCTCTCTTCTTATATATTCTTTCCAGCTTTTCAACCTTCTCAATCTAACTTTTATTCATCTTTCAGAATGCAGCTCAGATTTTGTCTGTTTTAAGTATAGTGATCATATATTATATTATTCAAAGTGGGGCAATTTAAAGTGAGAGAGTATGCTGTCAATAATCATGTAATAAGAGATACAAGAGGTATAAACTAAGTTTGTTCCTGGCAGGGTGAGGCCACCTTTATCTAAAGTCCTTCTTAGCACTATAACTTATGGATAATAAGTATAATGATCTCAATTCTCCTTGCAAAATTCTTCTCAACAAATAAACCTTTATAAGTCAGCTTATTTTTTAATTGTCCATCATTTTATTCTGGTTCTAATCAGATGTGTTCAATATGAGAGCTTTTATTAACTTTTTACAAAGCTATAGATTTTCACTTGTAGTAAAAAATGTACCTTACATTCAATTTGACTGTACATTCTTCAAAGAATAGAAAATATTAAGCAAAGATTATACAAGTCCTGTGTATAAAAAAAACTCAGGTTATCAGTAAAAATAATTGAAAACTAAAATGTAAGATAAAAAATGTATCTTCTTCTGAATTTGTCTTTCATTATCAATCCCGATTATTAGACACTTGATCATAATGAATGATTAATCTCAAATTTTGATTAAACTCTCTTAAAATTTAAAAACAGCTCTTTAGTATCCTTAGCAAAAGGAAACTACGCTTGACAGGTGACATAAATGAGACTAAACCAACCATTTGTGCAATAGACATGCGTTTTGTGCCAGCAAATCAAATTCCTCATGAGATAATGAAGGTTATATGTCCCTTATCTTCCAGCACATCTATTAATATTTAAATAATGTGTTGTGAATCTTCTGACAATTATGACAACTTAAATTTCAGTTTTTTCATTAGAGTTGGCGTATTGTTTGAAAATAGTGACAAGCAACATATGATTGCTATAGCAAACAAAAGGAAAATATGTCTATCTTGTCCATGGGCAAATATATGCAGATTTATAAAATAAAATATACTGCATAGTATAACACTAAAATTGTATGATTATGGGGGACAACGTATCTGATTTCTTCAATCACTGAATCCTTTTAGCTGTTTGACAGATAGAATTTCTCTGAGCTGATTGAAAAGCAGATTGTTTTATATTATGGGTAGTTATTCCACATTAAATCATCAAAATCACTTGCAATAACACCACCAGCACCAATATGAAAATAATTGTAGTCATTAATTGTTGACTTCTTACTATGAGCTGTATTTTTCTTACAAAAACTAAAGAACAATGTTGTAGTCCCAATTTTCCAGATGAAGAAATTAAGACGTAGATGGATTAGATAACACATTAATCATTACAATAGTCTCATGAGGTATTGTTATTTCTATTAAGATGATAAGAAATTGAAGCAGACTGGGATGTCTTAATTCAAGGTTCATGACATTGATTATTATACTAGAAAACCTTACTAATAAGAGGCTAATATGTTGTTTAAAAGAGCAAATAATAATGGTAAAAATCTCAGGTTTTCAGATAAGTCCACAGATCTTAAGTGCTGAAATAGTGTAATATCTGCCCCTAATTATACAAAATCTAAATAAACTAGCTCAATTGCTGGTTTAGCCATGGAAGGTCATTTTGCTACCTCTTCACTTGAGCATCTATTTGAAGATCATTAACATAGAAAAACAACAGAAAAAAAAGTCTAGAGAGTTTTCCATGGAGTCTATTCACAAACATACTTATTCATCAAAGCTCTTTATCAGGCCTAAAAGAAAAGCTCAGATATAAATTTGCCCATTTGTGAATTAATGCATATGGTCCTTAGTACATTAGCAAAATTATTTAGATCAGACTGAATTAGGAGATCTTCATTCCCATGAGTTTGTTTCCTAAAGACCATAATAAATGTGAAACCTGTATATGAGACCTTTTTATGTATCCACATATTATTCTTAATGAGTTGCCTAGTAAAAGAGCCTGAATGCACAGATGGCTCCAGCTGACCAGTAAGTCATCCCAAGGGAAGTTTCCAGCATAAAAGAGAAAGAAAGAGGGAGAGGAAAGAGAAAATCCTCTGAGAAAATTCTCCACAGAGAAGGGAGAAGGTAATACTTACTGTTACTTAATGGATAAAAAATGCAAACATTTTATGAAATAAAATAAAAATTTTGTCTTTTGTCTTCCCTCTTCTCATAATGATATCAATCATGTAGTCTGATTCCTCAATTATTCAGAATACCATTGTGCATTATCCAAATCTCCTTAAATAAACACATGCATATCTTTTGAACATGTACCATACATTGATTTTATAAATGTTTATTAAATATCCAGTGGGTGGCAGATATTATTGGATATAATTAAATATAATCCCTAACTACCTTCAAGTTGCTTTGGTTTTGTAGAGTATGCAAAAATAACTAATAATAACATGATATAGAACATTTACCTTTAAGAGAAAGAGACAAAATGACAAACAACTGGAAAAACATTAGCTGGTGGGAAAAGGTGAATCAGGCAAGACTTCATGTATGGATTTTAATTCCTATATTATTTCCCTTCTAGACCACTAACCTATTGAGAGCAAACTCCATGTTGGAATTGTCATTTTCTCCTTCAGTAGGTCCCCACACTAAGTTTTACTCATGGTAAACACTCTACATATCTGCTAAATAACTGCATAAAAGAGGAAGTAACTGTGATTTGCATTCAGCTACAATACCTTTGCTACAAACACAATCTTCCAACAGAAATTATACGCTCTTCAAAAGAGCTCTATATGCATAAGAAGAAAATTGCTCCATAATTAGAAAAAGTATTCCCTACTGGCTCCTCAAGAATATGATGACCAAAATTGACATTTTCCTAACCTACAACTATCTTCCAGATTGGGGAAAGTTAACTAACAGTGTTTGTTATAACTCTTCACACACTATGTGGGTTTTAAGATCATGTGCAAAACTTACTATGATTTTTAAAGAAAAAATGAAAAAAATACACAATAAGTGGAAAAAATCAATCACATGCCATATTAGGTAGCAAATACCAAATGAAACTGGCACATGTGAAAATGTATTGGCAACTTTAAAATTTGAGAAAAATAAACATAAACATTTGATATTTGCAAAGAATTGTATTTGATCTCTCCACCACTGTAATAGAGGCTTAAGGGTCTTTGAAACCACTTTGATAAATCTAATGAAGAGGAAAAAGTACATTGAAAAGGCAAAAATATAGCAAAATACACACACACACACACACACACGCAAAATGTGTGACTACATGGCTAAAATCATTTCTAAGGAAAATGGCGAAATAATATCTGCAGATATTAAAATAATACATAACATGCATCACAGGAAATATTAAAAATTAGCAATAGCATGTAATGAAAAGTTATTGGAGATACACACGTATAATCAGAGGAGGAAGATTTTATGTGTGCATGTGTGTGAATATAACTGCTATAAGAGAAGAACCTGTGCTGAGACAGAGAGGCTATAGCCACTTTGCCTGTGATATTCTACTTTCACATGGAAGACATAAAGTGAACTTCATAAGTTGCCATTAGGAGCACATAGTACTGTTAGACTTGGGCTGTTTTGTTCTCAATATGTGACTTATAGAAATTACAATAAAGGTGGGAACACAAGCAGGAGGTGTTCCTCAGTATTTACGGCTTGCTCAATGTTTTCAGAATTATTACATGCCTTATAATTTATAATATTCCTACCAGACCATACAAAAAAGCTAATTTCCAATGTCACAAAGGGGAAAGAAAAATTTCTTATTCTACCTAATCACTGTCAAATTGTGGGGAATAAAAGTTGGTAACACGGAACTTCACAGAGCAAGTAAAGAGAAATCCAGTTGGGTCTACAGATCTTGACTGTGGGTGAGCACATTTTAATTATTCCCCTCCAGAACAGCAGATATCTTTATTGCCTGAGGGACATATTTTCATTCATGAAAGGAATGTCTCCAGCCTAGGTCTGAAAAGGAAGTGTGGCAAAATACAATTCATGCATCACAACAATTATTCTGGCATTGGTGATCATTAAACTGGGGACAAGGATAAAAACAGGTTGACAAGGGAGGAAGTGCTTGGGATTATCTGGGTGAGAGATGATGGTGAGTTTGATCAGGCGCCAGTAGTGGAAGTGATGAGGAGTACGCCAATTCCGGATGTAATTTGACAGTAGATGAGCTGATTGGATATTGAACGGGGAAAAAGAAAAGAAAAGAAAAGAAAGAGCCAGAGATGCATTAGAGATTTTTTATTTTATGTATGTATTTATTTATTTATTTGCTTGTTTATTTTTGCCTGATCAGATGGAAAAACGCAATTGTTAATGATCTGGGCTGTGAGTGGAGTACTTTGGTGTGAGAAGGGTAATCAAGTATTCTGTTTTGGATATGACCTTGAAATATCCAATTTTATTTATAAGTTGGAATTTTGGGGAGAGATCTGAGCTACCCTGGCGTAATGAGAAGAAAGCACTCACATTAAGACGTGGGCGGAGAGTGAGCCCAGGAGAGGAACAATTCCGGCAAAGCCCATGCAACAGAGAAGGCTGCTATCAACAAGTCCATTTCTTTTTCTACTTGGCTGCACATTTGGATGACATTTCCTGGCTTCCTTTGAAGTCAGCTATGACTGAATTCTAGCTGAAGTGCCACTTCTAAGCCTGGAGCAAATAAATTTCTTTTGTATGATCCTTCTTATTCCTTTACCTTCTGCCAACTTGATAACAGAAATGCACAGTGACTTTGGAAATCATGTGTTAAAGATGATTGTGGAAATATTGCTGGTGCTCCCATATCCAGTTTCTACTTCTCTAGACACATGGAAAATTCTGTTTCTAAGAGCCCCTTTTGCAGTTGTGGCCAATGAGTTTTTAAGCAAAAATTATGCTTGTTATTTCTAGACTGAAGAATTTAATAGCTAGAGGTTCACTTTCTTCCGCTGCAATGACCAAGGGGACCACATGATTGAGAGGTAGCTGCGGAACGGGGCAGTATCTCCAGCCTTGGCAACATGAAGATGACTTACCATGCAGAGCTGCTCAAACTTACAGTGGACTTTACATGAGAGAACAACCTTTGTTGTGTGACACTGGATTTTTGAGGTGGTTTGTTATGGAATAATCTAACACACCCTGAGTAAAACAATAGCACTATAAGATAGAAGAACTAGTGCAGTGCACTCCAAAAGGAGAAATAAAATTCTGCTACTACAATTATAAATTATTTGAAATTGTAAATTTCCCAATTCTGTGGTTTTCTCTGGAGTTATAAATAAAATGAAAAAAAGTAATCTTTAAACTGTATAAATTATGAGAATAAGGAAAATATTTTAATAGAATCTAATTTTGGTTTTGGAAACCTTAAGTTTAAGTTTGGGCAAATAGGCAAAATGTTGAACTCTGATCAGCCACTAACTAGCTCTACATTTATCATAAATTAAAATGAGGATTAAATGAGATGATTCATATAATGCACATAGCACATTGCTTAATATGTAGTTTTCATTTAAGTTAGGTATTATTCTCAGTTTTTAAGAGATAAAATGCAGTTATATTGGGAATAGAACATTTCAGAGGTAAGTTACACATAGAGCTTTTTCTGAATCCTATTTCTAGTATTAGTTCAGTTCCATAAACCAGTCTTGGGAAAATGATCTCATTAAGTAAATGGAATACATTAGTCAGAGTGAAGACTCATTGAATAAAGTGAGTTGTGAGATTTCTTACTTCATGGCTGCTTCCCAGGGTCAATTTAAGTATAATTCTGTTCAGACTCAAAGAATTTTCACAGATGAACTCTTAATGATATCATTCCGTATTTTATGATTATATGAGATTGAAAAAATCTTGGACATAATCTAATCCTATGTGCTTATTCTTAAAAACTCATGGTTCAAAAGGATTAAACAAATTACCCAATGTGACTTCTTTTGTAGATGACAATCTCAAGATTGGACTGAAATTCAAGTTTTCCTCCATTCTGTCATCATTTCCAGTGTATGCATATCTCCTAATAGGCTAATTAGTAGGTTAAAATATTATAAATAGCCTTGTTTTCTCTAGAGCCATAGAATTAAACAATTTTTATTAGATTATGAGCTCCTATTTAGTTCTCAAAAAATAATATCTATTATAATGTTTGGGAAAGAGTTCAAATTAAATAAATGTCAAAAGAATTGGATGAGCAGCAGTGCTCTTCTATGGGGCAAGCATGCTTCTAGCTTCAGTACCTGATACAAAATGTACATTAGGATATTCTTGTGATATATTTCCAAATGTAGCTGCTCTACCAAAGCCTAGCAAGGGGATACTACTTTTATGGACAATAACTGAATACTGAGTAGTAACTGAGACATGTTACATAGTTCAATATTGGGACCAATAGATAAAATCTTCCATATTTTGGGTGAGAAAATGTCTGGCATATAATAGTTGCTCAGTGACACTTGTAGGAAGACACAAAGTATTTTGTTTCAATGCTTCATCATTGAAAGAGTTACATACCAATTCAACAAGTTATTCACCTAACACTTATTTTAGCTTGGAGAAGGGGAAAATCATTGGTTTATGTAGTTGAAAAATCTACTTAATGCTAAATATAGGTGCTCAAATGAGGGTATCAGAACTCTTTTTCCACTTTTCTCCATTCTACTTTCTTCCGTGATGATTTCATTCTCATGCTGATTTTCCCCACATGGGAGCCAAAAAGCTCCAAGCAGCTCTAAACCTATATCCTAACAATTCAGCAACCCCACCAGAAACAGAGCCTCTAGTACTAGAAGGGAGGATGGGTTCTAGCCAGACCAAACAACATATGCCCACTATATCAAGTTAGCTGTTGCAATAAGATTTAGAGATCTTCTGGAATGTTAAATATATTTAGACAGTGCCATAAGCACCTACAAGCACTTAATTTTTCTCTTTGCCTGGTAGTCATTAAGTGCCCACGGTTGGATAACTCTTTTTTTTAATTCAAAAGAGCCAATTTTCTAATATGTTCCATGAGTTTTCTGGGTACTAAAGATGAAAACACACAACCACCAACACAGAAAGTGTATTGTGTAAAAGAAAGACAGACTTGCAAATACATGATTACAATGCCATCACATTATTGTTATAATGCAGATGCTATAAAGACCAATTGGAGCTTATGATATGTTACACATCATTCTAGAGTAAAAAGAAGGCTTACCAGGTAAAGCACTAGGTATCAAGAAGGCATTGTGACAGTGTACTAAATTGAAGATACTTTTCCAGCAGCTTCCCCTTATAAACATATTGTATGTTCTAGTAGCCCCACTGGATTCCTCACTGCTTCCCAAACATGCTTAATGATTGTTCCACTCCCCGTTTTTGGCAAGTCTAGGATAAGGCAGAAGTAGATTAGAATGCTGTCCTCTCAAAATCAATGAGAATGTAGTCCTGTTTTATCTCTGCAGAGTTGAGGCATCTGCATATTGCCTTTACTAATTATGGAGAGTTTGGTCATGGACTAAACAGTGAATAATCAGGGTTGATAAACATCAACATCCAATGAATCTCCTCCTGTCCTTATTTTCTCTAAAAGGAGTAGCTCCTGAAAGAGTTTTACTAAAATCAAATCTTAGTACTTGTTCTAGTCTCTTATTAGGATGCTTTTCCTGTTATAGATTATTTAAGAGCCATAAATAAGCCCAAATTTGTATACTTTACTCACAAATAGAGTATTACTTTTAACTAGAAAGTCTTATCAGAAATATTAAAATATTTCATCTATCCTAAGACACACTTTTTTTTTCCACACCACAGCATTTTATATTTTACAATTAATGACCTGTCAGTTAAAGGAAATATTTTTCCTTAGAGGTGGATAAAATAATGGCGAACATTAAATCAACATTATCTTGGGTTTGGCAAATTATGGTATGTGCCTCAGGAAAAATGAAAGCTATACTTGGAGGCTCTGTTCTGAAGCCAACTGTATGTTTGTATCCAGGGTCCAAGACTTATTAGTTGGGTGGCCCTTGGCAAGTTACTTATCTTCTCTGTGCCTCGTTTTCCTCATCAACAAAGTGGGTGTAATAATATTACTAATTTCAAAGGGTCATTATAAGACATAAATAAAACCCTTTAATCAATGCTTAGCACATAGATAGCATCTTCAATTAATGTTACCTATTATTATAAGTCCCAGTTTCTGACATGTTCAGCAGACTCTCAATGCCAAATATTTTAAATATTATTTTCTTTCTATTGCTTCATAATCATAAATGGCACAAAGTTTGTCCCCTAAGGTTCAGAGAGGAAAGGTAACTTAGAGTCTGGAGTTTGAGTTGCAAAAATGTCTCACTGCACTGTCTGATGTGTAGCTACTGTCACACATGGCTATTTATGTCTAGATTGATTAAAACAAAAAATTTAATATTCATTTTCTGTGTCACATGGGCCATATTTCAAGTGTTAAATAACCACCTATGGCTAGTGGCTACCATATGGAACGGCGGAGACATAAGGCTTTTCTATTACCACAAATAGTTCTCTAGGTCAGTGCCAGTCTATGATCCCTAAGCCAGTTTCCAACAGAGGTCTCCTTTTTTGTGTGTCTATTATAAATTTGACAATCTTGTGATATATTTAGTTAGGAGATACCAAAACTTCATAATTTTTTTAAATTTTCAGTCGTGAGGACTATTATTTTGTGATAGTCAGTATTCTTTTTCATTCTAGGTACTAACAATGTATATTCATGATTAAACCTAGCTAGGCTTGGGTTTGCCATCTGTGACTTCAACATAGGACAAAGATGATCTGGTCAAGGTGAGCTGAGAATATTTGTCTTAGCTAAAGAAAATTATTTAGGGTGACATTTTCTTTAATTATTTCAACAAATACCTATTGAACTCATTTTAAGAAAAAAAAAACTCTCTACTTAGTTGTAGGTGGGGAAACCAGCAAGAGTATGATACGTTTCCTGAACTCAAATAACTTAGTCTATTTGAGTTATAAAAAGAACACAATGAAATACTATTAGCATTAGGATATTATACTTTTAAATAAGATGACAGAGATGTAATGAAAGTTCAAATGAGGAAAACATAAAAGAATTTTTCTAACTTAATCTTTAAACTTTTCTAAAGATTGTAGTTATACTTTATTCTCTGGTTCTTCCTTTCTTGGTCTCTATTCCTGACCTGCCTCCTCAAATCCAAAATTAACATGAAGCTTCAATTACCTGAATCTTCCACACAGGCACAATTGAACCAACCATAAGGCAGTTTTGGATAGGTCTCAAACAGGATCTTTTTACCAAAGTCTACTTAATATTTTCACAATTCACACTACCTTAAAAAACTTATTTTGTATGGTTTAGAGAGCTTAAATTGGTTTACATATGCTCATTGGAAAAGGTGTAATAAAGATTGTGTAGCAAATCACATAACATTGTCAGTCACTGAAAAATATCAGATTTCAAGAGTGACACTGATGATCATCATCATGGGTATTTCAAGATGTTATAAACAATCATTAACTATTTGAGTTTTTCTTAACAAAATAACGATCACTATAGTTTTCTACTTAACAAACCTTAACAGCTTTATTGCCAAAAAATTAGTCAAAATTAATGACATCTACCTACTTTCTCATCAAGTGATACACAAAGTAATTAAATAAATCACAACTTTCTTCAGAGGATTATGTGAACTCACTGTCAGTTACCTGGTTAGAAGATTACTTGTTATTATTTACTCTGGTATTGAATACTAAAGCAAAGTCAAGCAAATACAATGAATTCAAGTATTTCGCCAAGCTGTGTTCCTTGAGTGGGTAAAGGAGGATGAGAAGAATCTCTTTTCATGTTCATGTTCCTTTCAATTTAAGAAACACTACATTAGTGAGAAATGCTTTTATTCAGTCCTGTTCCCATCGAGAAAAGGAATATTCACTTCTCAGGAGAATAGAAAGAAGGGAGAAATATTTCCTACCTCCTTCTTCCACTCTAATGGAAGGACTAAGTTTGAAGAAGTGATGGAGTAGGTGTAGCTCAGCTGCTTTCTTTCTTGCAGAGTAGAGTGGCCGATCCTTGACATACAAAACTTTTTCTCCCTCTGCAAAGCTGAGCAGGTCTCTTCCTTTGAGGACAGCCCAGTGATGTTCAACTCTACCTGTGTCTCAATTCAAATGTGTGGTTTTTCCAATTTAGCCTTGTAAGTCATAAAGCTGATATTTTGTGTCTTACATGATTGGCTCATAATTCTTTCTCTGAATGATTTCAAACTTGGGAGAAGAAGGGGGTGATTTTACAGTATCCCTCAAGACCCAGAACCCCATTGCATCAATGCCTATATCATCTATTCAGCCAAGAATTCAATTTTGAAGGTGTTAACAAGAGATGTTTTTGGAAGGATGATCTTCCACTCTATAAATAGAGGTTACCTGGATCTTTCTTTCTCATGAACACCCCATGTTCTAGACAGGAAAAATTTAAACATTAGGGATGACTACAGCAATGTGGTTGAATAGAAGATCCCCTCGCTTCACTCTCCCCATAAAAAAGCCACTAGAAACCATTCAAAGACAAGAATACTACCCCACCCTGAGTTCATCAGAACTTGGGGGAAAAGGTGCGAAAACCCCTGGACCCAAAGAATCTAGAGAAGCTGTGACTGGTAAGAGAAATAATCATTTCAAACTGCACTGCTCCCTCCCTCAAGTCAGCACTATGCCACTCACAGAGAATTTCCTAGACCCAGGGTTTCTGAAGTGAGAGGAGGGAATTGGAGATGGATGTTTGATCTTCCCACTAGTCATTTTCAATAAAAGAACCAAGAATATACAATGGGGAAAGAACAATCCTTTCAATAAAGGGTATTGAGAAAACTGGATAACCATACACAGAAGAATAAGACTAGATTTCTATCTCTTACCATGCACAAAAATAAAATCAAAATGCATTACAGACTTAAAGGTAAGACCTTACACTATGAAACTACTACAAGAAAACATTGGGGGAATTCTTCAGGACATTGGCCTGGGCAAAGATTTTTTTAGTAAGATCTCAAAAGCCCAGGCAACAAAAGCAAAAATAGACAAATGGAATTCCATTAAGCAAAAAGCTTCTTCACAGCAAAGGAAACAACCAACATAGTAACAAGACAACCTACAGAATGGAACAAAATATTCACAACCTAACTATTCAACAAAGGATTAGTAACCAGAATATATAAAAAATCAAACAATACAATGACAAAAAAATTTAAATAATCCAATTTTAAAATAAGTAAATCATCTGAATAGACATCTCACCAAAGAATTACAAATGGGACACAAATATATGGAAAAAATGTTCAACATAACTAATCATCAGAAAAATGCAAATCAAAACCACAATGAAATATCATCTCACACCAGTTTAAATGGTCTATTATCAAAAAGACCAAAAATAACAGAGGCTGGTGAGGATGCAGGAAAAGGGGAATGCTAGTACACTGTTAGTGGGAATGCATATTAATTCAGCTACTATGGAAAACAATATTGAGTTTACTCAAAAAAATAGATCTACCATATGATCCAGCAATCTCACTGTTGGGTATATAAAAAAGGAAATCAGCATATTGAAGAAATATCTGCACTTACATGTTTATTGCAGAACTATTCACAATAGCCAGGATTTGGAAGCAACCTAAATGTCCGTTAGTGGATGAATGGATGATGAAAATGTGTTAGATATATGATGCAGTGTTACTCAGCCATGAAAAGAATGAAATTATGTCACTTGCAGCAATATGGATGGAATTGGGAGACATTATGTTAAGTGAAATAAGCTAGGAAAAGAAAGGCAAATATCAAATGTTCTCACTCGTATGTGGGAGCTATAAAAATTGATCTCAGGAAGAGTAGAATGATGATTACCAGAGTCTGGGAAGGATTTGGGGAGTGGGGATGAAGACAGGTTGGTTAATGGTTACAAAAACACAGTTAGAAAGAAGGAATAGTTCTAGTGTTCCATAGCATAGTAGAGTGACAATAGTTAGCAATAATTTATTGTATATTTAAAAATAAATAGAAGAGAAGGTTTGGAATATTCCCAACAAAAAAAAATGATAAATGCTTGAGACAATAGATACCTTAATATCCACTATTTGATCATTACATATTGTATGCATGTATCAAAATATCACATACACATCATAGATATGTACAATTATTATGTATCAATAAAAAAGACCAGGTGTGGAAATTATCATATTAGCCTTAAAAGAGAATTGCTGTCAGTTGAGTTTCCTGTCTTGCCTTAATAGTAACTGTCCTTTAAATGTATTCTTCAAAGTTTCCAATGGCCAAATGCACCCCTGCCTTTTCTCTCATTCCTTCTCAGTAACTGTGTTTTAGTCACAGATTACCATCTGCTCACGACCGACTGTCTGATACTTCATATCAAAAGCAGCCTATCATCTGGTTCTCCAAGAATCACATCACCTGCCCTCCTATGGTCAGGCAGCCTGGAGGTTGAGCTCTACTTAATGAGTTGTCAATAATGCCACAGTCCCTCTGGACAAATTTCCAAATTCCCATACTCTTTTAATATCTGTATCCTTGTATGAGCATCCTTAGAATAGCCTGTCGAGTCCAAGGGAAAACTTCCCCTTTGTCTTCTGAAGGCTTGCCGAAAATCACTGACAAGAGGCAAATAGGAGAATAGCTACACAAATTCATTTGATCATAGTTTTACATGACACAGGAGCCTTCAGAAGGAAGACTCAAAGATACAGGGGAAATATTCCATTTTTATGCTTAGGTTTAATGAAGTATAGACAGTCATGTAGAAATATGATTGAACAAAAAGGGCATGATCCAATTGAATAAATAGGAAACCTAGCAAGGCCTGCCTGTCCAGATTCCTCTTGGCCTCCCTGATCATGCATTCCTTCCTTCTGGGTATAATGCAGGACACTCTCTAGAGTGGGGGTCTTATGACCTACTGTCAAACAAGGTAGGTCACATAATCTCTTTATGGCTGATTTTTACACCAAAAGACAAGGGGGGTATGGGCGGGGGCAGAGTAATATTTTTAGGCTTTATGGCTGTCTTTGGGGAAAAGGGGTTCTGATTTCTATGACCCACGTTGGGGAAGAGGGATTCTAGTGTCTATGGATAGCTTCGGGGAAGAACGGGACTGAGAGACAGGAGGGTGGGAGAACGTCAGAGAAAAATTTTTGTTCCTGAGGCTGCCTCTGAAGCCTTCATTTTAGACAATTGTTTTCTGAGTCCCAACAAGCCAAACTCACCCAATCAAGGTCCATAATCTGCGACTTGATTCATTTCACTGCCATCAACTTGCATAGTAAAATTTCCTAACATAGTTTTCAACAGACAGTGGAGTTAAAGTTCAAGAATGAATCTCACATAATAATTTAGAATCTAGATCCTGGAGTCACAATGCCTTACTTCTAAATCCAGTTCTACCCCTTGCTCGATTGATGACCTTTGCCAATAAATCTTATCTCTCTACAGCTCAATTTATCCATTTGTAATTTGGAAACAAAAACATCATCCAGGACATAGAGTTGTTCTGAGGATTAACTGAGATTTTGCATCTGATGTGCCTGACATGTGGTGTGCATCCAATGTCTGTTGGTTATTAGTATCAAGTAGGCATTCCTGACTTGCTTCCAATCTTAGGGGGAAAGAATTCAGTCTTTCAACATTAAATGTATTGGTTGCTGTACGTTTTACAAAGATGTTCATCATCAGATTAATGAGGTTCCCAATTTACCTGGTTTGCTGACACTTTTTAGTCATGATTGATGTTAAATTTTGTCAGGAGCATTTTTTGCATTTATTAAAATGTAAGTTCTTACATTATTATGATCATAATATGATAAATTATATTGGTTGATTTTTAACCTGGCATTACTAAGAAAATTCCTACTTTACATGATGTTTATCCTTTTCACATATTGTCAGATTTTATTTGGTAATATCTTGTTAAGGATTTTGCATCTATATTCATGAGGGATAATTGTTTGTAATTTTCAAGTTTTGTAATTCTTTGTCAGAATTTAATATTAGGGTTATGTCGGTCTAATGAAATGATTTGTGCAATGTTTCTTCTCTGTTTTCTGGAAAAGTTTGTATAAATTTAGCATTAATTATTCCTTGATATTTAAGTAAATATATGTTTGGAAATATCTGGGCTTAGAATTTTTATTTGTGGAAAGTTTTTTTTTATATCAAGCCCAATTTACTTAATAGTTGTTATAGGGCTATTCAAGTTTCTGTTTCTTCTGTTTCTTCTCATCTTTTGTCTTCTTATCTGTTGATAAGTCGTATTGTATAAGGAATTTTTCTGTTTTGTCTAAGATTCATAGTTGATTTGTATCAAGTTGTTTTCATTTTTTTCTTCTCTTCTATATTCCCAGTTTTCTTTTGAATTATTTGGACTTATTGAGTATCCCATTTTAATGTACCTATTGGCCTCTTGGTTATTTGGCTGTATTTATTAGAGAGTCAGAGAAATAGAGATAAATATAGCGAGAGAGAGAGAGAGAGAGAGAGAAACTTTTAAAAAAAACTGGTTGTTCTAGGGATTCCAATACAAAAACCTAACTTTTTCATGCATACTTACATTTAATATTATACCACTTCACATAAAATATAGAAACCTTGCAATCTCTCCTTACACTATAGGTTTTATATATATTGCTTATGTGTGTATACTAAACCCCTAATAGACAATAATATTTTTCTTTAAACAGTCATGCATATTAAAATGAATTAAGAGGAAAATTATTCTCATATATGTATCCAGTTATTACCGTTTCTGTTACCCTTCCATCATTTTCAAAGATTCAAGTATCCATCTGGTATCATTTCCCTTTAGCATTTAGCATTTCATGTAGAACATGTCCAAGAACTGGTGACAAGTTTTCTTACTTTTCCTTAATATAAAAATGTCTTTTCGTTACCTTCATTGCTAACAAAGATTTTCCTGAATGTAGAGTTCTGTCTTGGCAGTTCCTCATTTTTAGCAAAGTGAAGATATTTTTCCATTTTTTTTTATATCTTTTGTTTCTGATGAGGAGTCCATGATCACTCAGAACATTCTTTCCTAGCATGTGATGTGTAATTTTTCCTTAGTGGTTTTCAAGAATTTTTCCCTATGTTTGATCTTCATCGGTGTGATTCTAAGATATTTATGCATGATTTTCTTTAAATTTTTCTATGTGTGGTTGTCTGACTTTCCTGAATTTGTAAATTTATGTCTTTCATCAAATTTGGAAAGTTTTCAATAAATTTTAAATAATTATTTTGTCTAATTTTTATTATCTTTCTAGGACCCCAATTTCACATATGTTGGATCTTTTGATATTATCCCATAGGTTCCCAAAATTCTGTCTTTTTAAAAAAAATTTTTTTGGTCTTCAGATTAGATAATTTCTGTAGATTTATCCTTAGGTTCACTGATTCTTTATACTGTCATCTCCATTTGATGCATATTTCCTGTCTTTAACATATTAGTCAAAGTTATTTTAAAATATCCAACTAGGTAATATGCGAATCTTCTTCTATTATCTATTTTCCCCATTTTTTTCTGCTAGATAAATAGGATGAAGGGCTGATAACCTCAAGCCATTCAAAGCTTGAGATGGTTTGGAGATGGATTGTAATTTTAGTAAGACTTAATACACATCTGTTTCTTTTTTTGTTTTTCAAGTGTTGGCAACCTTGAATTTTTCTTAGGCATTTGATTAAGAGTCTAGTAGAGATCTCTATCTTCATTTCCCAAAATGAAGAGAGATTCAGTTCTATTTTGGGGGATAATTTGAGTTTACCTTTTAGCCTCAATCCCCTGAAGATTTAAATTCTGCCAAATATCTTGAGATATTATCTGACTATTTTTTGTCAGATAATCTACCTCTCACAGTACATTAAAGAATCTTCTGCTCAGCTCTCCAGCCTCACAAAAGCTGTACCAGACCAGATTTCATCAAATAGCTCAAGTACAGGGGCCTTTTAAAAGCAAACCAATGAAAATATAAAAGAACTGCTGGTTTTGTTTTCCAGTAGAGTTCCTCTGCTTGGGCCAAAACTGTAAAAGAACTTTTGTATACTGCATAGAAAATGTATATATTCACTGCTCTATTTTAAACAAATGGTATTATACTATATATAATTTTGTACCTCCTTATTTTCATTTCACAATGTATTCTAGGTAAAAATCATATTAGAGTTTAGATGTCTTAATTGTCTTCTCATAATTTGTTAGTGAAGGATTCCTGCCCTGGGGTCATGGGAAAGCCAAACACATAATACCTGACACTGGACAAATAAGACTGACAAAATGTTTTATCTACATATACTCAGAGCCTGTGGAGAGAAGGACACCACACAGCACACAGGGCCACATAGGAGTTGTACTTGGGAACCCAGTGAACAACCAGCAGATGTAGGAAGCATATTTTCTAGTATGAAGAAGTTCAGGTCCTCTTTGGTTTCCACGGAAGGATGTGAATGGCTTATTTGAATTATAACATAGGCTGGCAAAGATCTGAAACCCACTATTCATGAATAAGCAGGAACTGTGCCTGTTCCCTTTGATAAGGAGGGTTGTTTGTCTAGGAGACCTTTTACCTTCAGAAAGAAGAGTGGGTAGCAAAACTTGGGTTTGTGTCACCTAAAGTCCTCTCAATTTTACCAAATGTTAAGGCAGTACATAATGTTAATTTTAAGCCTTATACCACAATAGAATTCTACCATATTTGCCTTTTTAGCTGTATGGTACTTCATTACATGAATGGAAAATATTTTATTTATTAATAATATATCTTCATTGTTTGAGCATTTAGTACATTTCCAATATTTCATTATTGTTTAAAACATAAAATGTTGCAGTAACAGGCCTAATTGTGTTTATATGTGTTTGTATGTGTGTATGTATTTATATTAATGTTGTTACAGGAATAATCTTCTATTCATGTTGTTGAATCCTTAGAAGTTGGTTTGCTTCTTCATAGTTTTGTTAGATATTGTTAAATTCTCCCCCTAGAACTTTGTATCATTTTCTACTTCTATGAGAAATATATAAGAATGTGCACAGATTTGTTGACCTAGTGTATTACAAAGGGTTTAAATTTTGTTGTCAGATTAGTGAGAAATGGCATTTCAATATTTATCAATCTGCACTTCTTATATTATGAATAAAGTTAACACATGCTCATATGTTTTATATGCTTGTAGGGCTATCACCCTTAATTATTTTTCTTTTTTAGATTTTCCTATGCATCTTTCCATTTAATTTTCTATATAAACTTAAGAATAATTTGTCTATTTGTAGGAAAATAATTGGTGAAATCAATATTATCACATTAAATTTATAAATTACATTAGGAATGATGTATATATTTATAATATTTTGTTCTAAAACAAGGAATATCTATTTGTTCAATTGCAATCTTGTGTTTTTGGTTGTTTAAGATATTTTTGTATGAAACAATACTTCACATTTTTTGTTAATCATTCCTATTTTATCTTTCTAAATTTCTTTTGTAAATGGTGTTTCCTTTTTATATCTTCTAGCCAGTTATTGTTTGTAAATATGAAGGCTGTTTTCTTCTAAATTTTATTATGAAATAGTTTCAAACTTAGAAAAAGGTCTCAAAATTGTACAAAAACTCATTTTATACCTTTTACACAGATTCCCCAAATGCTAATATTCTACCAAATTTGCTTTATTATTTGATCTCATATGTGTACATGCATGTGTGTATGTACACATAATTATTTCCTAAATGAGAGTAAGTTACAGACAGACCTGATGCTTTTTTATCTATACATGTATCAATAAGTATTTACTAAAAAAGCATCTTCACTTACATCATAATAGTACAAAATTTGGAATCTACCATTGATATAATTCCATTATCTAATCCATGTATATTCAAACTCTTATCAATTGCCTCAGTACTCGCATTTGTGCCAAAATATTTTTAAAATTACATTTCATGCTCCAATCCATGCTCAGGTGTTCATCTAATTGTCATTTATCTTTAGTCTCCTCTGATCTGGAAAGATTTCTTAGTCTTCCCTCATTTTTCATGAAGTTTTGAAGGAATTCACACTGTTACTTTGTAGAATGTCTCTTAATTTAGGTTTGCTTAATAATTCTTTATGATTAAATTCAAATTCTGAATGTAACATACAAAACACAGAGGCTCTGTTGTGCCTTTCTTAGTGTATCCTAGCACAAGGGACTTGATGACAATTTGTCCCTTTTACTGTTAGTATTGACTTTAATCACTTGGTTAATGGGCTGCCTTCAAGGTTTCTCCACTATAAAGTTAGGATTTTTTTTTCCTTTATAATTAATAGGTATCTTCTGGGAAGATACTATGAGAATCCATAAGTTTCTTGGTTCTCATCATACTTTTGTCGATTACTTACAGCATCCTCTTCTGATGATTCTTTCCTGAATCTTTGTTTTTTATTGTAGTGGTGGCCAAATGGTCATATTATAAGTACATTGTTTTACATTTTAAAATTCAGGATTGTTATACAGATAAGAGCTTTTCTTTCTCCCCCATTTATATATTTATTTATTCATTTATTAATTCATTGATATATCAGTGTAGACTAAGGAATCTTATTTTAATCTACAGCTATTATTTGTTATTATTCTTATTAATGTGCAAATTTTCCCAGACTTGGTCAGGGGGAGTCCTTTCATTGTGACTTCAATGTCCTTTTGACAAGTACCATCATTCTTTGGGTACTTATTTTCTTGCACCACAGATGTTCAGGCTCATCTTTTATTTCCCTGCTTCCATCTTAATATGACTGCTTTACCAAAGGAATCCTGCTTCCTTTTGTTAGACAATGGCATTTAGGAACCAAGATCTGGTGCTAGGTGTTTTAATTGCTAATGGCTATCCTTGCATCCAGGACATTTTATGGGATATACATACACACACACACACACACACACACACACATACATGTGTTTATTTATTCATATTTGCATATGTGTATGTCTTTTCTATCCCTGTGTGTGTATTAAAAATTTTGAGTGTCCACTGATACCTCCAATGGTAAAAAAAATAAAGCTTACCTCTCATTATCCAAATTATATTTACCTAGTTGCTCAATCATAAAATATAAATAAAATGGTTTTAGAATTGCTAACTCATAGCACTGTGAGAAGTAAATACACTTAATAAAGTGCAATATCTGTTTATAGTTCTTTAGCACGAGGATATATATCCAATATTGTGTTCAAAAGTTACTTGGATTAAGTTCTTCTACATACCGCTCAGTGTGGATATGTAATTTGATTGAAATTTTGTCCAATTTTCTTCACCCTTATTGATTATTTTGAGTATGTGAAACATTAACATAATTCTATTGTATAGTCATTATATTTTTCCCAGAAGCGTGGAATTTTGAAGCTGTAACTTCCATATCGCCACTACCTCTTGCTTGAGTTTAATCTTACACTTGTCATTAACGCAAACCAGAATTGTTCTTCCTTGTTCTTCACAATAGATGCTTTTCTGCTTTACACATTGGAGGTGAGTCGCCTACTACCAAATAACACCACTCTTTGCCAATATACTGACAATGGGAAATCCATTATTGAATTATTCTCTCATAGTTTTATTCATGCTTATAATTTATTGAATTATGCCAGCAGATATCTTTTTTGTAAATTTTATGTTCAAGATAGGAAGATTTCATACTATGGCAATAAAATGTCATTATTTAAAATTACCAGCTAGCTTGCATGACAGCTACTTGGAGTTAGTCTATAATACGTCTTCATGAACTGATTGCATATTTTTGAATTTGCATTTTTTCTCAAGGTTGAATATTTTTAAAAAGTTGTTACTACTTATTTTAAATTTATAATGATTCGAGGTACATTTAAAGAATAACTAAAAAGGGAATGCTCCAAATTGACTCCTTATACTAGGGTTTTCCTACTTAACGTAAGCACATTTCAATCTGGGTGCACACATTGCTGACTTCTCCAAAAACAAAACAAAACCTCCCTGAAAAGCCCAATAATTTTGCTGAAGTCTAAGCTCTTATGGATCTGGGTTTTTTTATTTACCTAGATTTATAGGATGCTAGAAATGCTATATCAAGTATAAAATTATTATGTTTATGAAATGCTTATTTATTGAATTTGTGAATAGAAATACATTTGCTAGGAATAAGACACTGAAAGTACACTTAACAACTACTGGCATTATTATTACTTTGCCATTTTATGTACTTTGACTTGAATATGATTCTGCTGGTTTACAAGTGATCCCATTAATGGAGATTCTACCATGTAAATTGTACAATATTTAGTAATAGCCTTTGTGTGTTCTCATTCTGTATGCTTTTGTTTTTTGTTAAAAAATCCATTTTACTGTAAAACTAATTGTGCTCCAGGAAAAAAGTTGCATATCACTGATTGTTTCAGTTATTTTACATAAATATTTATTAAATGCCTAATATATGTTAAATATTTAAGAGACACAGAATAGGACACAACGTAAATCACTTGTTTTCTAATAGAGAAAATCATGTCTAAAATACTAGATTTGCAGAAGTTAAGAAAATTAAAGAAACATTGAGTTCTATCAATATTATAGGTTAAATAACCTGATAATTTTATTATACATACCAAAATATATGATAAAATATAACAAATATCTTTGTAAGTGCTAACCAGAAAAGAAGGGGAAATTTCTTCGGGTCAAAAACACAAAGCAAATTAAAACTGAGTATGTTTTTAGCTGAAGTTACAGTTACCCCGCCCTGGTTGGAGAGAGGAGAAGGTGTTGGTTTTGTCACCTAAGGGCCGAATTTTTCAAGCTCATATGGAAAGATGAGCCTTGGGCCTGTGTGAAATGGGGAGACAGAATAGAATTACATAGAGAAACTGGCACATTTGAAAGTTTGCATCCTTGGTGAAATATTGGAGAAGTACAGAAAACCCACCCCTCTGGCAAAGGGAGATAATAAATAATTTGGAATAGGGCATGTGCCATAAAGGTTAAGGGCACATCTATTTTGGTATAGCTCTGAGTGAACAAAAATTGAATTCTGAGTTTATATCTGCAGCTGTGTACTTTCCATGGATATGGAGTTTGAATTTATACTACTTGACTTTTCTAGGAATCTGAAGCAAAAAGATGTTAATATTATAAATGCTTCAAGAAGGGAGTAAAACCCAGTTGCTCTGTTAGAAGCAATTGTTAAACTACTTTGGACAGTCATGTCCTCAAACCAAGATGTATATCATGCCACAGCAAAACTGATACAGAAGGAGAAATTAAAATAACTTTTAAAAAGTCTAAAATGTGAAGTCACAGCACTCCATGACCAAGAGTAATGAAATCAACCAAAGAATTATTAGAACCTGTGTCATTCAGGATCCCAGAAGAAATCAGATGGCATACTCAAATTAGGATAATTAAAGGAGAATTTATTTAAGAAGGGATGGATTACAAAAGAGTATACTGGGTGTAGAAGAGACAAGGCAATAATCTTTTTTTATAGCAATGGAGTTGAGTCCTGAAAGAAAGATGAGAAAGGGAGATTTTTGGAAATAGAAGTACAAAGAAACATTTTCAACAGCCTTTCTGGAAAGGGTGTACCTATTTTTTTTAAAAGAAATACAAGTTTAAACCATTTTTTTGAAAGGCAATCTGATGCATGAATACCCTGACCTTATTCCTCTACCTCCCTTCCTCTGGTTAGTCAAACCCAGGAGTAAAACTCAATTAGAAAGAAGAAAAAAATGGCAAACTCTTTATACAATTTATATTAGCTAGTCCCCTGAGGTAAAGAGCAGGTGAAGTAGAGAATTAATCTGCAAGGGAAATGGAAGATTATATATATTTATATATATATATAGAGAGAGAGAGAGAGAGAGAGACAGTGCTGATCTCCAAAGAATCTGAATAATAGAATGAACTTTTAGAGTCTAAAAGAAAGTGTATACTTAAAATGATCAAAAGCATAAATATATTTGAAAATAACCACAATGAAATTTCAGAAATAAAAATATATAGTCAATAGAATTAAAAACTCAATGGACAGACTGAATTCAAACTAGGTTAAGGGAAGAGAAAAATTAACATAATAAAATGAGAAGCCGAATAGATAGTGAATCATTCTGGGCTTCTCAGAGAAAAAACCTGAGCCAAAGCTTATGTGTTAATGCTCTGTTTGGAGGAATAATCCCAAGGAATGTAAATGAAGAAAAGAAGAGAACTGAGACAAAGAAGAGATCTGAGGTAAAGAACAAAGGAAAATAAATTCAATTCAATACGTTAATAAGCTGGCTATACCTTCAGAAGAAAGCACAACTGAATTCTCGGCAATGGAGTCATATCCGGACAGGCAATACAAAACCTGTGTGCTTCAGAACAGTCTTTCAGGGGAGGGAAAGGAGTTTTTCTGCTTTCTTCTTGTCTTCCATCAAAAGTAACTCCATTAACATTCCCAATGTTTTCACTTGTACCCATTGGACAAATACGGGAGAGCCGTGCCCCAGACCCCATTCCCCATGGAGAGCTGATGCATTGGAGACCAGGTCTAGAATTAGGTCTACTTTTGAGGAAATGATACAAGGGGAGCAGCAACCAGGTCTCTGCACTGATTAAGCTGCCCGGGGCCTCAAGAGACAGGTGTGTTTCATTTAACCAATGCGAACACATATGTTGGGCATAATACAGATGGAGAACAGAAAAGTTTTGAGAGTTCCAGAAGGAAGGGATAGAGAAAACGGTAAATGGGTAATATTTGAAGAGAAAAGACTAATAATTTTTCAGATTGATGAAAGATATGAATCCCCAGATTTAGAAAGAATAGCAAACAGGACAAGTTAAACAAATCAACAGACATAGTGTTTGTAAAGCTAGAGACAAAGAGATTTTAAGAGCAATCAGAGAGAAAAGAGGACCTCTACTGTCAGAAAAGCAAACACTAAAAGCATAAGAAACTTAAGGACATACACTGAAGAATTACTTTAAGAAAATGCTAAACCAAACACAAAAAGGATGTGAGGTGAACTGCAAGAATAGTTGATAGTAAACAAATTTGTAAATGTTTGGATACATATAAATTAATTTGATTATATAAAACTACAGTGGCAATAAGGATTTACATAATATAGAAATAACCTTGAAGTGAACTATTAGGAAAAAGATATATAATATGTGTGTGTATGTATGTTAGGTCATTAAGTATGAAATGTCCGATTTCCTTAAGTACTAAGTTTGACCATTGATATCTCTGACATTTGACTTTGATACTTCTTGTTTTATTTTTATTGTGAAGGTACATCCCCAGCCTTTCAAACTCACACTTTGGCTTGTGATTATCTATCAAAATTTTTTTGGAGCAATATTTGTGAAACCACGGAAAAGTCAAAAATTTTTGTTATTTTTGGATATGAGTTCTGTCATGGAACCAGTGCAGCACAGACAGCTTGAAATATCAACGAAGTGTTTGGGAAGGATGTGACTAGTGAACACACAGTACGTTGATGGTTTGAGAAGTTCCCTTCTGGTGATTATAATCTTGAAAATGAGCCACGTGGGCAACCTGACACCAAGGTGGATAATGGTGAGCTGAAAGCTGTAGTGGAAGCAAATCCCTCTCAACCTATGCATGAATTAGTAGCAAGGTTTGACATTACTATTCCAACAATATTGGACCATTTTAAAAAAAAGGGCAAGGCAAAGAAACTGGATAGATGGGTACCACATGAATTAAACAAGCATCAGAAGAGAAATCATCTCGAAGCTTGCCTTTCTTTGCTGTCACCACATAAAGGCAAAACATTTCTACATAGTATTGTTATATGTAATGAAAGATGGATTCTTTTTGACAATGACGAGCATTTGTCAAAATGGTTGGATAAGACAAAGTGCCAAAACACAGTCCAAAACCGAATATTCATCAAATAAAGCTAATGGTGTCTATTTGGTGGTCCAGCACTGGTATGATCCACTACAGCTTCATGAAACCTGCTCAGTCGATGACAGTGGACATCAACTGCAACTTATTGGATGAAATGATGAGGATGCTTGTGATTAAGCAGCTGAGATTGGTCACTAGAGACAGGCCAGTCCTCTTGCAAGACAACACTCGACCACATGGCACACAAACAATGCTGCTCAAACTACAGAAGTTGGACTTGGAAACTCTCTGTCATCCACCATACTCACCAGACCTTGTGCCAACTGACTACCACTTCTTCCAGGCTTTGGACCACTTCTTGCAAGGAAAAATATTCAATTCTCAACAAGCTGTGGAAAGTGCCTTTCATGATTTCATTGCCACTCGCTCTCCAGGCTTCTTCGCTGCTGGCGTAAACAAGATACCGTTAAGATGGCAAAACTGTGTCAATAGTTTAGGCGCATACTTTGATTAATTGTACTGTTTCTTGTTTGAGATATAATAAACTACACTTTTGATTCGAAATCAGACATTTCATATTTAATGACCAAATAAGATGAAAGAAATTAGCAGTTAAATGAATGAAATATTCTAGCATTTTTGAGAGGAAATCTGTTTACTAACTAAATTTATTTTTAAGCCAACTATTCATATTAGAAATGTTAGAATAAATAAAAGAAATGGAATAAATAATTTCTCAATCAATAGATATTAAAAATTGGAGAAGATACATTAACTAGCAAGTAGAATATCCTATGGATTTTATACACAAGGGGTTATGTTGCTCTATAAAAAAGATAAATAAATTAATAAAATTTTTAAAAATTAAAAAAAGTGAAGAAGATAAAAAAGAACTTGAAAAACATCAAAAAGGTCAAGGAACAGGAGAAAGAAAAACATAAAAGTGAAATTATAATATAAAGAAAGCAAAGAAATAAGTTGGCAGAAAAAATCAAACAAATAGATAATTAGAATAAATATAAATGGACTAAATTTTCTGGTAAAAAGATGTACAAATTATGTTTTATGCACTTACAGTTGATATGTATAACAACAAAAACTTAAATACATAGAAAAATTGAAGGTAAAAAGAAAAATATCTGCTAGTCCTAATAAAATTTGGGGCAGCTATAATTAGTATGAGAACAAAATGTGTTATCAGAAATAAAGAGAGTAACTATGTAACTATGGAAGAGGTGAAATTCAGCCAGAAGATATAAAATTCTTATATTGTGTTTACTTAATAATATAACCTTTAAAATATATAATTCAAAAATTGACTTTGAAGAATAACAAAGCAACATTAGTAAACCATCATTATAATAGAAGAGTTTACAAATCCCTTAGTAGATAGAGATTAAACAAGATTTTTTAAAAAGAAATATACAAAATTTAAACCTATAAGTGAAAATTCATAGTATAAACTCAGGGATATATCATCTTAAGGACATAGAGAAATAATAACATTAAACTGAGAAAGCGTAGAAGGAAGACAAATTATATTTTAGTCCAAAATATGAAAGATAGGAAGTATATTATAAAGAGGCCAAACAGAAACAAAATAATTTTTAAATATAAATAAAATAGACAGACCTCTATCAAGAATGGTGAAAAAATTTATATGACACAAATAAACATTAGAAATATAAAATTATGATAAGTTTGGACATGTTAGGGATTTCAAATATGGTAAGAATATACTACAAACAATATCATACCATAAAATTAAAATTTTAGGTGAAATGGGCACATTATCAATAAATTTAGAAAAAAGTCTATAATGCCTACTAACACGATTTCTCTTCAACATTTTAATATTAATACTCATAAAACAAAGTGACTATAAAGTAAACTAAAATTATAAAATTTGGGAAGAAAAAAGTACTATTGTTATGCATAGATAATACTATTTCTTCAAAGAAAAGCAAATCATAAATAAAATATCATTGTAAAAATTAATATAATTTCTAAACTCCAGTAACAAACCTTTGGGAATATTATTTTTAAGGATACCAATTAAAATATCAATCAAAATTACACAGAACCTGTTCTGCAGTGAGCAGGTATATGCAAACCTACCCCTGAAGGCTGAGGGAGCTGAGGGACCAAAGAGAGAAGCTGACAATTCCAGTTTCTCAGAAAGAAACATTTTTTGTTTTGCTTTTGAGACAGAATCTCACTCTGTTGCTCTGGCTGGAGTGCAGTGGCACAATCATAGCTCACTGCAACCTCAAACTCCCAGGATCAAGTGATCCTCCTGCCTCAGCCTCCCAAGTAGCTAAGACTGCAAGTGCATGCCACCATGTCTAGCTAATTTTTTTTTTTTTTTTTTTTGTCATAAAGACGGGGTCTGTTGCCCAGGTTGGTCTCTCAAACTCTTGGCCTCAAGTGATCCACCCACCTCGACCTCCCAAAGTGCCGGGATTATAGGCATGAGCCACTGCATCTGTCCAGAAAGAAACATTTAATGGGGACTTACTAACAGAAGTGATGTCTAAGGCAGCCATAACACAGTGGATTCCCGCACTCATCCTCCAGGAAGTATCCTTTATATATTAATAGAAGGCTTTGAGGGTAAAGACATGTTGGGCTGGTCATGCCTCTGACTTTCTTGAGTAAGGAATGGCCACTGAGGAGGGTTAGAAAAGCACCTTTAGGAAGGGTTATCTATGTTACAGGCATTGTTTCTTTATGAGGGGTATTCTATGCTATGGGAATTGTTTAAAGACCTTTCTGCAGAATGCCTTGGTACACAGGGTCAAACATCAGTTATCATAGAAGTTTCATAAGATGGCATCACTCTTGCCATGCTTTCCTACATAACCTAAGAGCAATTATCCCAAAATGTAAACAACTGAAAGAAGAAAATTAAAAAGCTGTATAAAGAAATTAACTACATTTATAGATAGAAACATTCTGTACCTTTAAAATGCAAATTCTTTCTAATTCAATTTTAATAACATACTTGACTAAAACTTAACATGTATAGTTGACTCAAAAATAAATTGAGTTGGGAAGAATTTTCATTTTTACAATACAGAGTCTGTCTCAGTATCCATACGAAAGATATGGAATAACATAATCCATTCATGTAATTCCAGTACAAATCTTGATTGTCCCTTTATTTATTTATTTATTTAACACAAAAAAGTGATCACAAAATTCATGTGGAAAATTATAGGCCAAGACGAGCTAAGATAAGAACAAATAGCACAAAGGAAAATATAATTATATTCAGATACATTCAAATTAAGAGCCCTTCATGCAAAGAAATTATAAAGAAAAATATAAGCCACAAGCTGGGAGAAGATATTTGTAGCATATATTAAAAAGTCTCAGTATCCAGAATATATAATCTATTCCTACAAATCAAATAGAAAAAGACAACCAACACAGTTCACAAATGTGTAAAAGACAAGAAAAAAGTACTCCTGAAAAGGGAAAACCACCCAGACTTAATTATAAAACTGCTGATTTGATATCTCCATTTAAATGTACAAAATTGAACCAATGTTTCCCACCTCTCCAAAAATCCGCTCCTTCTGCCATCTTCTTCTCTTCACTTACTGGCAGCTTCATCTTTCCAATTGTTTCAATTATGAGCCTGGGTTCTTCTTTGACTCCTCTTTGACACACTGCACATTTGACCTAGCAACACATCCTGTCCTCTGCACCTTCAAAATGTACCCAGCATCAGATCCCCTCTGAGCACTTTCCCTGTGACCACCCTGGGCCGGGAAGTTACCATCATGTCCCATCTCTCTGCTCTGGTCTCCACAACTTCCTTCTTGTCTTTTTAGTCTTTTCTCAACCTATCAGCCAAGTGATCCTTTATTTAAAAAAAAAAAAAAAAAGAAGTAACTCAGAGCAGATCATTCCTCTGCTCAAACCTCACAATGCCTTCTCCTCGTCTCTTTCAGAGTAAACACCATTTTTCTAACGACTTCCTTACTATGATTTCCTTTTACAAGCCCCATCTCTTCTCCTACTGCTCTCTTCCTTTCTATACTCCACTCCAGCCATGCTGGTCTGTTTGTTCTTTCTAACACATGTGAGATTCAATCCTGCATCTGGACTTGGTCTTCAGCCTGAAATACTCACATCAGTTATGCATGAAGTATTATCTATCTCCTTGTATGCACTCAGTTCTTTACCTGAACACAGCACAGCAGATCCTCAAGTAAGGTAATTTCCCTCCACGTCATTTTGTTATAATGTCAATGAGAACAAAAAAATGATCCCTGGCCATGGTAATCGTCTGTGTGGAAGTTATGCCTTCTCCCCATATCTTCGTGAGTTTGCTCTGGGTCCTCCAGTTTTATCCCTCCCAAAGCTGTGAACATGAGGTGAATTGGCACGTCAACATTGTCACAACGTGAGTGTGCCCTGCAATGTAATGGCCTCCTGGTTCCAGTTTTGCATCCTGAAATGCTGGGATAGGCTCCAGCCACCAGCAACCCTGAACTGGAATAAAGAGGTAAATAATTATCTTACTTGTTTGTATTATTCTTTCTCAAATGTATAAATAGCTAACATTTATCAATGTTCAATATTAGAAATGTTTTAGTCTTTATTTAGAACATGGGTAATACCTTTGTGACCAGAAATATGCTGTAGGAACTTCACTCTTGTGTTTTTCTCATTAGCCTATGGTAAAATTGGTTTCATAATACTTCAGTTTCCAAGAACCTATCGATATTAAGTGAGAACTTTCTATACCTGAACTTTGAACCCCTCCATTTTCAAACTTTTTAACCCACTTATTTTCTGCTATCTTTTTCTTAGCATGTATCAGTGTTTAATGTCTCATATGTACACACATATTTCCTTATTTATCTTCTTTTTGGTCTTACTAGAATGTGAGGTTTAGGAAGGTGGGGCTGATTCCTGATTTTGTACATGGATATGCTCCCAGTGCCCAGAACAGTGCCTGATCCTGGGAGACAAAGTTGAGAAAATTTCTCCTATATCAAAATAAAGTCATAAATGTGTGGAAAATATGAGACAAACCTCAAGAAAATAAGATGACCCATCCTAAAATGGCAAAATCTAAATAATAGGATTCCTGAATGAAGGAACAGAAAACAGTGAGGAGGGCGAGAAAATTTTTAAATTAACAAAAATATTCCTCAAGATAAAGGACATGACTTCCATATTGAAGCTGCAAGTCATTGAGAAAAATAATCTTTAAAATTCTCAAACAAAGACATATCACCTGGGATTTTAGAATACGGAGTTTACGGAGAACAACCTAAAGCCTCCAGAAAAGAAAATAACAAAAACCCTAAAGCAGGTGGCATACAAAGCATTAGGAATAGGGTGGCATCAGGTTTCTCAACCGCAACACTGAAAGTTGGAAGAGTAGGTAAATCTTTCCGATTTTCAAAAGGAAGTGAATGAGTATCTACCTACTCTGAATACCCCAAAATATATCTGTCAAGTATAGAAGTAGAATAAGGATATCTTTTGGTGTTCATGTTGTTCAGGGAACAATTAACATAGCAGGCCTGATTGTTTCCAGGAGGACCTGCTGGAGGCACTGACCTTTGGGAAGACGCCTGGGAACTTGGTCCCTGAAATGTTCTCTCTTTTGTATTCATAAGATTGTTTTGTGTAACTAGGGCACTGAATTCTGCTATACCAGCCTGCTAGATTGTTTGAGCAAACAATGCTATTTCCGATGAACACCTGCTTTCCTTCTGGGAGTCTGGAATTTTGCTAATAGTGGCTGGTTGCTCAGGCAAAGAGCATCTACATGACCAGCCCCCGATAAAATCCTTGGACTCTGAGTTTCAAGCAGGTTTCCTGCAGCAGAAACACTGGACTCCTGCTGCCGTATTTCACTACTACAGGAAGAAGCATGTTCTGTGTGCGACCTCCCTTCCTCTGCCACCTGTGAGGGAAAACTTTGGAAGCCTGCTCCTGGACTCCTCCAGATTTTGCCTTATGTCTCTTTTCCCTTCCTACAGCATGTCCTTTTGCTGTAATAAACTGTAGTTCTAAGTACAAGGGCCTGGGAATCCTGTGAGTCCTTTTTGAAAATCACCAAATGCATGGCTGGGTGTAGGGTCCTCTCCCCTCCCGTGACACATAGTCTCAAAAAGTTAATATCCATACATTCTTCCTCAGGATTTTCCCAAAAGATGTTCATACATGACTTGAAAGAGGAGAATTAAATATTTTTAAAGCATTAAAAATATGATTAACAAAACGACTTGAGGCATGTATCTATTACATATTCAGGTAGAGTTACGACTAAAAAATAGTCTGGAGGACTCAATATCATTGGTTTGGTCACTAGAAAATAATTTGTTTATTAAAAACATAAAAGCAAGCAGATATTCCAAATAAAATTATTGGGGTTTCTCTTGTATGTATACAAACGTGCAAACGTGAACACACATGCACACACACACACACACACACACAGCCTTGTCTAAATTTACCTGCATCTACTCATACCCATGGACATTATTACTTCCATCCCTCATATGGATCCTCTAGGACTTTATGCCTCTAATTATTTTCATCCTTTCTTTATCTCTCCACTTCTTGTGAACTCTGATTTCACAGCAGGAAATACAGCAAAGTATTATATTAGTGCTACCTCCTGTTAATCTAAAGTTCAATCACTATGTTTCCATTCCCAGCCAATGTAATTGAAAAGGTAATGTATATTCACTGATTTCATTAAGACAGGAATGAAGTGAGCACAAAAGGAATCCAAAATAAAGAACGTGGACTCGATCTTTTAGGCAATGGTTATGCTAGTAGACATCACATTGCCTTGTAGGAAAATGACTGCACAGAATGTGAAGAAAGGTTTGATGGGGCATGACTGAATCAGGAGCCATGTGAGACATATATGGAAGTAGTTCAAGGATAAGTCCTAAACAGTATTGGCACTGAGGCTGCAAGAAGAATAAAGATCTGAGAGATATTAGAAAGAAAACAATGACAGTCAAGAATTCTCTAAGGTTTTTGGTTAGGAAAAATACCTTCTTTGTAGGCTTACTATAAACATTTTTAAAAAATCATCTATTTAAAGTGTTTTGTAGAAGGTCAATAAATATTACTACTAGTACTATTTAATCAGGCATATGCATTGTTTAATAGTTCTAATATGCATAAAGAATATTAATCTTTGAAATATAAGCTTTTCTTATCAATTCAGTGGTGAAAATATCGATAGAAATCTTTATGACTCTGTCTCTTTTATATTGTTTAAATGACCCATAGTTTTCCTGTCAAGTTCAGGATTACTGAGTGAATGAGCTTAGCCCTGGAAACCAATTTTCCTTCTTTAATACAACGTCCATGGTACAGAAGAACAAGCATTGGATTTGGAAACAAAAGAAAGGGTCTAAATCTTTGCTGTTTCCCTGGCTACCTATTTGATCAGAGGAAATTTACTTAAACTATTTGACAGTTCATTTCCTAAACTCCCAAAAGGGAAAAGGAATGTCTGAATCCCACACTTTTGCAGAGTTAAGTGAAAACAGGGTGAAAATTCCAAGTTGGAAGGAAGTTCTTTTACTGATAGAAGATGTTTTGACTAAATTCTTCTCTATAAAATTTTCAAACATAAATTTCACAAGTTTAAAATGGGCTGAATTAGAAAATAATGAGCTAAATTTGACAAGGATGATGGTAATTCTACACATTTTTATTCTTTTCTTAGAATAAAAGCATGCCCCCACAGCATATGTTTATATTTGTTTAACTTCTCCTACAGTAAAAATCCTTCCAACTCCTTGGTTGTTTTAGTTTGCTTTTAGGAAGGCTTTCTCTTTCTTGAAATACAAAAAACAAATTACATGCAGAATTCAAAAGCAAAGGAGTAGGTTCACTTTATTTTCATTTTGTTATTTTCTTCCTAAGGATACTCAAGATAGGGTTGTTCTTTCACCTAGAGAAAATATCCTCAACCAGTGGTGACTGAAAAGATCTTTTCCTGGCTCCTGTCCACAACTTAGAGGTCTTAATTTCGTCTATTTGGTCTGAATTATTATAATATTTCTGACTCAAAGTAAAACTTTATGCTTGCCTGCTCTCAAGTTCATCTACCCTGGCTCTAAGCATTCACATAGCCTCATGAGCAATTGCTGAAGTTTATTCCCATTAACTTGGCACTTCTCAACCCAGGAGGCCACACTTTCATCTTGATCATTTCATTAAGTGCTCTTTCTTCCAGAGCTTTTATGTTAAAAGATAGTTAAATAAGTCGGCAGAACCCCAGCACTGATCCCTGGAGAATAACACTCTTAATAACTCACTAGTCAGAGAAGGCAAATTTTTCACTAAACTTTTTCCCATCTCTAAAGCTAGTTGCCGCTTAATGGCCAAATGTTTCTCCCAATTTCATGATAACTCCATTTACAACATGCATTCATATTGAACCTTGAAAACCTAGTCAAAATAGGCATCTAGCTAAAAACAAAGGATGAATCTTCAGATGTCAGAAGCCACACTCAGGCGGAGGAATAGTCAGTACAAGAAAAATATACACCGCACCTTTGATCCAAAGAACTTCTCAATTTATGGAATCACAGTTATGATACAAGCTCCCTGAGTCTGTTTCTTCATCTATAAAATAAAATGCATAACACCACCTGCTATGGTTTGAATGCATTCCCTGCAAAATTCAGGTGTTGAGACTTAACGGTCAGTGTGATAGTATTAAGAGGTGAAGACTTTAAGAGGTGATTAAGCCATGAGGGCTTCTCACTAATGAGTGGTATTAAGGCATTTATAAAAGAGGCCTCATATATTGGTCAGTTCTCTTGCTCATCTGCCTTCTGCTGTGTGAGGACACAGTGTTCCTCCTCTCCAGAGGAAGCAGCAACAATATGCCACCTTGGAAGCAGAAACCTGGCCCTTCACCAGGCTCTGAACTGGCCAGCACCTGATCTTAGACTTTCCATTTTGCAGAACTATAAGAAGTAAATTTCTGTTCGTTATGAATTACCCAGTCTAGTTATTTTGTTATAGCAGTACAAACATACTAAAGCAGAAATTGGTAACAGAAAAGTGGGATATTGCTATAACAAATACCTAAAATGTGGATATGGCTTTGGAACTGGATAATGGGAAAAGGTGGGAACAGTTTTGAAGCAATGTTAGAAAAAGCCTGTATTGCCACAAATGGAGCATGAACAGTGATTCTGGTGAGGGCGCAGAAGAGGAGGAGGGCTATATAGACAGCCTCAGTCTTCTGAGGCTAAGAGGTTCAGGGTGCAGCATGGCGTCTCTTAAGTGCTTACAGTAAAATGCAAGAACTGAGAAATGATATAAAGACAAAATTTATAATTAAAAGGGAAGCAGAATCTAAATATTTAAAAAATTCTCAGCCTGGCCACGTAAAGAATTTAAAAAAAAAAAAAACATGTTTAGGAGAGAAAATCAAGGCTGTGGCTGAGTGACTTTTGAAAGATTAGAAGGAAGTCAGGTGCTATTCATCAAAATGATGGGAGAATGACCCCAAAGCCATTTCTGTGATCTTTGGGGCTGCCAGATCCATCACAAGCTCAGAGTGCCAGGGCCTTGAGGGCAGAATGGTTTCCAAGGAGGGACCCAGGGCACCTGTGGGACCTCAGGGCTCACTTCCCAGGGCCTCAAGTTTCTTCACTCTGCTTATTTGGGTACAACACTCCTTGGCTACCCCAGCTATGGCTCAAGTGGGCCCAGGTGCAACTTGGGCCACTGCTCCAGAGGATGCAAGCAGTAAGCTTTAGTGACATCCACATGGTGCTAACTCTGAAGGACACAGTGCATGAGATGTGGAGGCATGGCTTCCTCTACCTAGATTTCAAAGGATGTGTGAGAAAGCCTCAGGGCCCAAGCAGAGAACTGTTGTAGGGGTGGGGGCATCAAAGAGAGCCTCCACTACAGCAATGCTTAGTGGAGCCATGGGGGTAGGGCTGCCATCAAGACCCCAGACCTATAGAGCCACTAGCATGCAATGCCAGCCTGGTAGAGCCACAGTCACCCAACTCCAACCTGTGAGAGCTTAGGTGTAGGCTGTACCTAACAAAGCCATGAAGGTGGGGTCCTCTGGAGCCTTGGGGGCCAAACTCCACCCTGGTGTTTCTGGAAGGTGGGACATGGAGTCAAAGATTATTCTCAAGATTTAATGTTTACCTTGTTGAGTTTTGGACTTACTTGGAACCTGTCACTGCTTTCTTCTTGCCTGTTTCTCCCTTTTGGAATGGGAATGTCTATCTTGTACTTATCCCACCATTGTATTTTGGAGGAACATAACTTGTTTGATTTCACCAGCTCAGTTGGAGGTAAATTTGTCTCAGGATAAAAGGTGCCTTTTCTCTCACACGTACCTGATTTAGATGAGATTCTGGATTTTAGGGTTTTGAGTTAATGCTGGAACGAGTTTAAACTTTTGGGGGTATTTGGAATACATTTTGCACATGATAAGGAAATGACTTTGGAGGGCTGGGGTGGAATGCTATAGTTCGAATGTGTGCCCTCCAAAATTCAGGTGTTGAAACTTAATGGCTAATGTGACAATATTGAGTTGTGGCCTTCAAGAGGTGATCAGACCAGAAAGGCTTTCTCTCATGAATGGGATTAAGGTCCTTACGTTAATAAAAGTAGCATCACACTGTGTTTAAATTTCTTGTCCTTCTGCCTTCTGCCATGTGAGGGCACAGCATTCCTCCTCTCCAGAGGATGCAGCCCTCCCCAAACTACCAAACCTGCTGGTGCCTTAATCTTAGACTTCTGGGCTTCCAAAACTATAAGAAATAAATTTCTGTTCTTTACAAATTACCCTATCTCAGCTACTTTGTTATAGCAGCATGAATGGACTAAGATACCTACCTCAAAGACAATTGTAAGGATACAAATATATATATGCTTAGTATATGTTGGCTCTCAATAACTATTTGTTAAATGAATAAATAAATGAAAGAGTGGCATGCAGGTGACATGGACAAAGAACAATTGTGCCTGCCTTATATATGAGAAAACAAGCGTAATTTTCTTGTTCATTCATCTACATACCTACATAGATGGGGTCATTTCTCAATATGTTCCTGCAGAAAGGAAAATATTAGGTTATTAAGTATGGAATGTCCAATTTCCTCAAGTACTAAGTTTAACAGTTGATATCTCTGACATTTCACTTTGTCACTTCTTTTTTTCTCTCTCTCTCTTTATTGTGAAGACACATCCTTATTCTTTCAAATGCACATTGTAGCTTGGGATTATCTTTCAAATTTTTTCTTTGGAGCAATTTTTGTGAAACCATGGATAAATCAAAAGTTCGTGTTATTTTTTAATACAAGTTCCGTCATGGAACCAATGCAGCACAGACAGCTCGAAATACTAACAAAGTGTTTGGGAAGGATGTGGTTCATGAATGCACAGTACGTCGATGGTTTGAGAAGTTCCATTCTGGTGAGTTTAATCTTGAAAATGAGCCATGTAGGTGACCCAAGACCAAGGTGGATAATGATGAGCTGAAAGCTGTAGTGGAAGCAAATCCACCTCAACCTACACATGAATTAGCAGCAAGGTTTGATATTACTATTCCAACAATATTGGACCATTTGAAACAAATAGGCAAGGTAAAGAAGCTGGATAGATGGGCACTGCATGAATTAAACAAGCATCAGAAGAGAAATCATCTCGAAGCTTGTCTTTCTCTGCTGTCATGCCATAAAGGCAAACCATTTCTACACTGTATTGTTACATATGATGAAAAATGGATTTTTTTTAACAATTGCAAGCATACAGCACAATGGTTGGATAAAGACGAAATGCTGAAACACAGTCCAAAACCAAACATTCATCAAATAAAGCTAATGGTGTCTATTTGGTGGTCAAGCACTGGTATTATCCACTGTAGCTTCATGAAACCTGGTCAATGGATTACAGTGTATGTCTACTGCAACCAATTAGATGAAATGATGAGGATGCTTGTGATTAAGCCGAGACTGGTCAATAGAGACAGGCCAATCTTCTTGCAAGGCCATATGTCGCAAAAACAACACTGTTCAAACTACAGAAGTTGGACTTGGAAACTCTGTCATCCAACATATTCACCAGACGTTGCACCAACTGACTACCACTTCTTCCAGGCTTTGGACCACTTCTTTCAAGGAAAAATATTCCATTCTCATCAAGCTGTGGAAAACGCCTTTCGTGATTTCATTGCCACTCACTCTCCAGGCTTCTTCTCTAATGGCATAAACCAGCTACCATTAAGACGGAAAAACTGTGTTGATAGTTTAGGTACACACTTTGATTAATTGTACTGCTTCTTGTTTGAGATATAATAAACTAAACTTTTTATTTGAAATCAGACATTTCATATTTAATGACCTAATAGATGGATAGATATAGCTTTAGAAAAGAAGTCCATGTTAACATTTTTCTTAGCAGAATCTATTGCTGCTAAGGTGCTAACCTAGAGTCTTATGAGGACTAGTTGAGTGATTCCAGTGTTGATATTTACTTTGAAATGTTTTGTTACTATGAAAACAATTCAATCATTGGAAAAGGAAAGGTATAATGATCCCCACAAGTGCTCTGCAAATTGCAAATGCATGTAATGTCTTTAAATACCTTACATATGTACAAAATCATATAAAGATGCCTTGGAATATTGCATCATAAAAATATATATTTACAACTATTAAGATATTAATAAATGATTAAAAACTGCAGAGTTCAATTCAAATGTCCATTGAAGCCCTTATTAAGTACCATCAATTGGAATTATTTGCTCTATCCTTGGTGATTTTTGACCAATTTTAATGGTAAGAGGTAGAGAATAATTCAAACATTCAACATAGCATCTGTTGTAGCTATTCATGGGCATGAATGCTTCCCTCAATAGACTGTCATGAGGCAAGAGCTCTATTATAGATCCAATGAGGTTTCCAGTAGACAGTTTAGGCCAAATTTTATATTTAATACATTTACTTGAATTTTAGTGAGTATACAACCATTATTTGAATACTTTCATATGGTAGTTCCTGTTAAGCTATTGTTTCTCTCCGTGTATCAAAGTTTATGGACTGTCTTTAACTCATTTTATTCTCTACATTTTGTGTTCCTTCTTTCAATATATTGCTTATTGGGGCATAATTTATATATAGTAATAATTACTCTTTTTTAGATGTATAGGTTTAGGAATTTTACAAGTGTACACTGTCATAACCACCACATCAAGATATAGTATATTTCTACCACACAATTTCTTTGTGTCCCTTCATAGTCAATTTCCTCAACCCAACTTAAGTACCTCACAACACTTCTGTTTCTATCTCTACAGATTCACATTTCAAGAGTCATACACACAAAATCATACAGTATATAGTCTTTTCTTTCAAGCTTCTTTCAGTTGGAATAATGCTCTTAGGTTACTGCATATATCAGTAGTTTACACCTTTTGATTGCTCAATCATATTCCATAGTATAGGCACAACACATCTTTTTCTGTTGACCAACTAATGGTTTTCTGGTGTGAAGCCCATATAAATAAAGCCGCAATTTTGTAGTCATGTTTTTATTAAATAAACACCTAGGAATGGGATTACTGAGTCATAAAGTGGACATTTAACTTTATAAGAAACTAAAAAACTGTTTTCCAAAGAGGTTGTACCATTATGCATTCCCATGAGCAGTGTTGTGAGTCCCAGTTCAACCACATTCTCATAAAAACCTCCTTTTGTCATATATGTTAATGTTAACCATACTAATAGATGGATACTAATATCATATTGTAGTTTTTATGTCCATTTTCCTGGTGAATACTTACGTTAAGCATCTTTTTAAGTGCTTGCACGCACCCATATTTATTTTTAGTAATATATATTCAAATCTTTAATGAATTTTATTGGTGTCTTTGCTTTCTTAATTATTGATTTGTGACAATTCTTTACATAATCTGGATACAAATATTTGATCAGATATGTGTTTGTTTTGCAAAAAGTTTACCTATGTCAGTGGCTTATTCATAATATTTACATTATTGCTCAACAAACAGAAGTTCTTAACTTTGAAGTTATATTTATCATTTTTTATGTTATGGTTTGTGATTTTATGTCATATCAAAGAAACCTTTGCTTAGTCCAAGTTCACAAAAAAGTTTCACGAACCAGGCACGGTGGCTCACGCCTGTAACCCTAGCACTCTGGGAGGCTGAGGCGGGAAGATCGCTTGGGCTCAGGAGTTCAAGACCAGCCTGAGCAAGAGCAAGACCCCATTTGTACAAAAAATAGAAAAATTAGCCAGGCATGGTGGCATGTGCCTCTGGTCCCAGCTACATGGGAGGCTGAGGCAGGAGGATCTCTTGAGCCTAGGAGTTTGAGTTTGCAGTGAGCTACAATGACTGTCTCAACTTAAAAAAAGAACAAAAAACCTTCTTTGAGACATTTTATAGTTCTTGGGTTCTTTTTTTTACATTTATATCTGTAGCCAATTTTTAGTTAATTTTTCATGGATGGAAGTTCATTTTTTTACATACTGATGTCCAATTGTTCAAGCATTACTTGTTAAAAACTATAATTTTTCCATTAAAATTGGTCAAAAATTAACCATATATCTGTGATTCTATTTCTCAACTCAGTTTTGTTCTATTAATCTATATATGTGTCTTTTTCTAATAATTAATTTCTATAGCTTTATATTAAGCCTCAAATTCAGGTGGTGTGACTCCTTCAACTGTGTTTTTGTTTTTCAAAATTGGTTGTTCTAGATCATTGGCATTAATATATAAATTTTATAATTAGCTTGTCCATTTTTACAAAGTCTGCTGGGATTTTGATTGCCATTGCATTTAAATGATAGATTTATTTTGGAAAGATCAGTATCCTAACAATATGAAGTCTTTTGAACCAGTGGCCCCAACCTTTTTGACACTAGGGATGGGTTTCATGGAAGACAATTTTTCCACGGACGGGTTGTGGGGGGATAGTTGGAGCTCATGCAGTGATGTCAGTGATGCGAAGTGGCTGTAAATACAGATGAAGCTTCACTTGCTCAACTGCTGCTCACCTCCTGCTGCGCAGCCTGGTTCCTAAGGGGCCGTGGAGGACCTGTACTGGTCTGCAGCCCGGGGGTGGGGGACTGCAGTTTTGAACCATGAACGTGGTCTATTCATTCATTTGTGATACCTTTGATTTCTCTCACCAATATTTTCTAGTTTTTTAGCATGCAATTCTTGCACATATATGTTAGATTTATCCCTATTTCATGATCTTTATGCTGTTGTAAATAGCGCTGATTTTTAAATTCAATTTTCACTTCATTTCTAGTTATATATAGAAACACAATTGATTTTTGTATAATGGTCTTGTATCCAAACACCATGATAAAATCACGTGTAAATTCTGTAGCTTCATTATAAATTCTCTAGGTATTTCTATGTAGAAATCATGCAATCTGTAAATACAGTTCATTTCTTCTTGTACAATCGTTTGCCTTTTACTTCTTTATCTTGCAATATGTCACTCCCCAGAGCCTCTGGTACAGTGCTGAATTGGGTGGCAAGAACAAAGACCCCTCACTTGTTTCCCATCTGAGGGGCCCTCAGTCATTTTCCCATTAAGTATATTAACTATAGTATTTCAGGGATACTGCTTTTCATGTTGAAGAAGTTCTCTTCTATTCCCAGTTTTTTAAGTTTTTAACATATGTGGACATTAAATTTTATCCAAAGCTTTTTCTGTACCTAGTGAGATGATTATCTATCTATCATCTATCTCTGTGGTCCCCAACCCCTGGTCCACAGCCTGTTAGGGACCAGGCACAGAGCTCCACACTGCTCCACCATGCGTGGAACAATTGTCTTCCATGAAACTTAGGAGAGGGGGTGCACACAGCCGGAGGTTAGTGGTGGGCAAGCGAACAGAAGGTTCATCTGTATTTACAGCCTCTCCCCATCACTCACATCACCTGCTGAGCTCCACCTCCACCCTCCCTACCCTACCGCCGTCATCCCCCACGTAGAAAAATTGTCTTCCATGAAACCGGGTCCCTGGTGCCAAAAAGACTGGGGACTGCTGAAATCTGTCTCTCTAGCTAGGTTTGTATATATTTTTTTTTTCTTTTTTAGTCAATATGTGAATTATTTTGACATTCAGCAGTTAAAAGAACCTTGCATTTCTGGAATAAACCAGACCTGGCCATGCTATACTATTGTTTATGAAATACCTGGGTTTTAACTGCTAACATCTTGTTAACGATTTCTGTGGCTTATATTGATGAGGTATATTAGACAGTAGTTTTCTTTTTTAATAATTTTCTTCTTTTGGTATCTAGCTAATTCGGCACTGATAAAATAAATTAGAAATTTTTTCTTCTATATTTTAGAAATATTTGCATAGAATTGTTATTTTTCATTTTCTTACTGTGGAAGATCATTTATTTAAACCCTTTATTTTTTAAATATAAACATTTAATGCTATAAATGCCCCCTCTCAGCACTGCTTTATCAGTATCTCATAAATTTTTATGTTGTATTTTCATTTTCATTCAATTCAATATATTTTATAACAACAAAAGGGACCATTTATTTGATCCTTGCATTATTAAGAAACATAATACTTAATTTTGTAATAAATGAGAGTTTCCAGGTATCTTTCCAATTCCTTATTCCATTATTTTGTAGTCAGAGAAAATAATTTGTAAAATTTTAATTCCTTTACATTTATGGGAGTTTGGTTTATACCCTATTGTATAATCTATGCAGAGAATGTTACATGTGCACCAGAAAAGACTGTATTCTATTGTTGTTGAGTGAAGCATTCTGTCAAATTTCCAGTTGGTCAGTTGGTTGACTGTGCTATTTAAGCCCTCAATATACTTACCGATTAGTTTTTATCTATTTTTCTATTAGTTATTCAGAAAAAAATATCAAAATCTTTAACTATAATTGTAAATGTATCTATTTCTTACTTAATCTCTGATTTTTGTTTCATGTATTTTCAATCTATTTTTAGTTCACACATTTTAGGATTGTTAGGTCTTCTGTGCACATTGATCCCTATATTATTATCTAATGTCCTGTTTTATCACTGATAGCATTCCTTGTTATGAATTCTACTTTGATATTAATACAACCACTTGAACTTTTTAAAATCAATATTTCTACGGAAAATCTTTTGTCCATTTTTGAGCTTTTAATCTATTTCTTGATATTTAAAGTAGTTTTTTTTTTACACAGTACATAGTTGAGTCTTGCTTTTTCGGGGAAAGTTCCTGCCTTTTATTAAATATTTAGCCCATTTGCATTTAATATACTTATTTGTATTGTTGGCCTTAAATCTACCACATTGCTAGGTTTTTCCTTTTTAAGTTTGACTCTTGATTTTGCTCCTTACCCCCCTTTTCCTGCATTGTCTTTGTATTATTTATAGCCACATTTTATTTCCATTATTGGTTTATTAGTTATACATCTTTCATTATGTTTAGCATTTGCTCTAGGATCTAATTAGATAGACCTTAAAATAATATTAACCTTTACGTATCAGGTAATAACTTTGCAACATCATATTTCTAATTCTTCTGTTCATTCTTTGCGTTACTGCTTTTATGCATTTTACTTTCACGTGTACTGCATTACATTATTATTTTTTCTTCACAGTACTTTACCTTTTAAAGTGATTAAATTTTAAGACAATCAAATAATCACTTTTTTATATTTACCTTCATTTGACTACCTCCTATAATCTTTATTTCTTTCCATAGATTCAAGTTTCTATCTGGTATCATTTTTCTTCTTCCCAAAGCACTTCCTTTAATATTTCTTTTCTCTAAGCTTTTTAGATTTGTATTTAAATATCTTTCATTATTTTTGAAAATGTCTAGTCCGTTATCTCTTTAATCCTTCCTTCATTCTCTCTTTTCTCCTCCTGATATTTCAATTAAACCTGTGCTAGACATTATGATTCTGTCCAGCAGTTATTGTGTTCTGTTCTCCTTATTCACTCTTTCTTCCTATTTCTATTTCAGTTTAAATAATTTCTGTTGATGTGTCTACAAGTTCACCTACTCTTTCCTCAGTTGTCTGTGTTCTGCCCATAAACCCATGAAAAGAATTATTTATCTCTTACACTGTTTTAATATAGTACTATATTTTCCTTTAGCTGTTGTTTTTTTAGTTTCCTTTTCTTCGCTAAAATTCCTCATCTGCTCATGCATATTGCTTATCTTTTCCAATCAATTAATATGTTATGCTTTATCATATTAATCATAGCTACTTTAAAATTTATCTCTGGCAATCCAATATCTGGGACAGCTCTGAATTCATTTCATGAATTGCTTTCTCTAGTGACAATGAGTTATTTTTATCTTGCTTTCTTGTGTGCCTCACAATTTTTTCTTGAATGCGCTATATCATGCAAAAGAACAGTGAAGATAGAGGCAAATAATATTACCCTTGGAAATAAGCACTCATCTATCCAGCCATTAGTTTAGAGGGTTAAGCTAATCTAGTCAAGGGTTAGACTAGGTTTGAATTTTGTTGTTGCTATTACTACATTCAGTGCAGTCAATTTTCTTTAGTGCTAGACTACTGTTACCTGGCAGTTAGAGTGGGTACGATGGCACCAGAGTCTTTATCCCGTGTCCCTGCTCTCCTCTTCAGTTTTGAGCGATCTCTGCACACTGACACCAGAGAGGGAGTGTCTATCCCTGCTCTTGCCCCTTGTCCAGGGTCTCTCAGTGGGGACAGCAGAGACTCTGTTTTCCTGCCCCAGCCGCAGCGTTAGGCAAACCCTGTGCACCCAGGTCTCAGGGGCAGAGCATTCTCAGTGTCATCTTGCTCTTACTAGTGGCAGCCAAATTCTGCCTATCTGTGGTCAGTCTTTGGAATTTCCTGCCTTTCCCTCAGCTGCACAGACTTCTGCACTGTATCAGTACAGAAATTGGCCCAAGAGAATTCCCAGATTTTCCCTCAGAGATAGAGGTTTTATGGCTTCTACCCTACTCCCAGTGATAATGGATTTTTATGTTTTAGGATTGGGATTTTTGTATCACTCCAACAGAGGCGGATGGCCAGAGGCAGATGGATTTTGCTTCTGTTCCTCTCCAAGAAACAATGGATCTTTGCCTAAGCCCTGTGGTTTGGAGCATGTGCAGCTCCTCCCCCAGTAGCTCACAACCTTTACTTATATGATAGAAGAAGTGGTTGGGAAATAGGTGGGGCTCTTTGCCCCTCTTCCACAGATAACATCCCTTCTTTCATGACTGCTCCATGGAGGAGGGCTCTCTCTGCTCTGTCCTCATTTTTCAATGTGGGCAGCCTAGTGGAGGTCTCTGGGAAGAACTTGAAGGTGTCTATGACCTCCCCTTTTGTTATTCCAAACCAACACTAGCCCACGTTTGGTCTTTAACAATTTGTTAAAATTTTAGCTGATTTCTTGTTAACCACTTGTATAGTGGCCACATCTTTTTTCTGTTGTCTGCAAAAGCTGAGATCCTCTGTGGTTCCATCTTTCATTAGAGTGCCTCTTTCTACTTCAGTTTGTTTGCAACTTCAGTTCTCTGATGAGCTCAAAAAGTTGGTTTTGTAGATTATCCATATTTTTCTCATTGTTGTGGGAACATTTTTGACAGCTTTCTACATTCTAAGCAAAAGAAGTCTCAAAAAAAACATTTTAAAAATTAACTATGTTATTGAAGACAAAAATAGGAATTATTAACTCAAAAATAACTATTGAATTTTTAAAATTAAAAATATTAATGAGAATGGAAAATAAAATATGATTGTGAAGAAAGGCATTTTAAACTCATATAGATATTCCAATTGTCTAGAAAACAGCCATCAGTGAAATAAATAAACCATTAGGTAGGGAGAAAGCATAAAATATATAACACACTAATTTGCTATTGTTGACAATGAATTGATCTTTAACTCTAACAAAAATTCACAGTACACAGATAAAACACAATAATGTGATTTTTCTCAGCATTCTGTGATGACATATGTGTCAAAAAATAGAAATAAACTTTTCTTTCCACTAAGAAATACTTATCTGAGAAATACTTATTATAATATTTACTAAGTCCTAGGGCTTCAGATTTAAAGTTCTTCTTAAAGTAGGAGAATAGAGAAGAAAAAAATTTCCACGAGGTCTGACCAAAAGAAGATCAAGCCTTGTTTCTGGGAGTAGACAAGATATTTCTTACCTACTTTCATTTACAATGAAAATAGTGTTGTTGCATGAAAAAATGAAATCCTCCTGCTGCATTGTAATATGGAAATAAAAAATAAATCAAGAGATTTATCAAAAACTGTATAGAGTTCTAATTCCGGAATAATCGTGACCCACTTATTTATGAAGGAGTGGATATTTCTTATGAGTATTATATTATATAAACATTTCATGCTGTTTAACAGTTTTGCCCAAATAATTTTAAATTAAAAGAGAATAAGAAAGCATTATGAATCAAAACTCAGGAAAATAACATTTATTTTAAACAAACCTCTATTTTACAAATTTTGGAGAAAATTTTAATACTGTCTGAATTTTTTTCCTAATTTATCAGTTAATTAAAATGTATCTGTGTTCCTGAATTCAACTTAATTGCCTTGTTTTATATTTTTAGATTTTAAATGAATTATGTTAATCTAGCTTACTTGCTTTAGCATCTATGAGTCTGCTATGGTTTGAATGTTTGTGTCCCCTCCAAAATTCATATTGAAAGTAATTGCCAATGTGATAGTATTAAGATGTGGGACATTTGGAAGGTAGTTATATCATGAAGGCTCTGCCCTCATGAATGGGATTAGCAACCTTATAAAAGGGCTGGAGGGAAAACAGTTAAGCTGGTTTTATCCTCTGTCTGTTCCTCCATGAGAAGACACAGCACTGAAGTCATCATTTTGGAAGCAGAGACTGGGACCCTCACCAGATATCAAAACTGCTCATGCCTTGGTCTTGGACTTTCCACTTCCCAGCCTTCAGAACTGTGAGAAACACATTTATGTTCTTTATAAATTTCCTGGTCTCAAGTATTTTGTTATAGCAGTGCAAAACTAAGAGTCTAACAAACTTCTTATATACTAGACCTCCAGTAGTTAGCCATACCATTTTTATACCATTTTTAAGTGCCCTTCATCACCATGATGTCTTTGTTCCCTTCTTTACTGGTTTAAATTCCAAGGGCCATCATATTTTGCATACATACCTAATTTTCTTGACCTTTTATTGTATTGGCTTCACAAAATCTGAAGCCAGAAAAACCAAACTTTAACTTCTCCTCACCTGTACTCAAGCAGCTGAATATAAACACAGAAAAACACTGAACCCTGTTGGCTTGTCTCACTTTAAATTTAAACCCACAGATCAAGCGTGGGCCCTCAGCACTGGCAGGCTATGAATCACCTTGTGTTAATTTTGTATTTTAATTTCTACTCTCTGATGTGATTTTTAATAACTTGTTTATTATCAAGACTCTAATTCCTCTCTTCTACTACTTAATCCAAGTTTCCCTGTCTCTAAGAAAAATAAAAGCAATTAGAAGAAAACTATTTAATTTAGCAACAGCAAATGGACCAGACAGCCTAGATATGTATTCATCTACTCTGCCTTTTCCTTCTGCTAACGTGGCCCACTGACCCTGCTCCTAGTTAAGTCCAGCCCTTCCATTTGCGCATCACATCCTTCCCTCTTGCCTCAATCATGGTGCCCCTGCAATTTTTCCATCTCTCCTGCATCAAAAATGTCTTCCTATTTTCTGGCCTATTTGAGTCATCAGAAAAACATGCTGTGATATGTCCCACATTAAAAATATAAAAATGATAAACTTCCTGAAATACCACTTCTCCCTAAAACTACTACCCATTTCTCTGTTTGCCTTTACAGAAAAACTACTCCCAAGCTTTTAATCCTAAAATTCAGAGTCCAATATCCAACTATCTACTTGACTTTTGCCATTGGATGTACGTGCTATAGGCATTTCAAACTCTACTTGTCCCCTAAACTCTTAATTTTTCTTGCATCACATTTCAGTAACTTGCACCATCATTTACAAACTGCTTTGGCCAAATAGGATTCATCTCTCACTCTTGTCTTTCTTCCATACTTCATGTCATATCTTCACATCTTGGTGCACATTCTATTTTTTTTTCCATCAAAATTTTCCCTGACTTTGAATTCCTTTCATGACCCCCACTGCTAACATTCTATCAAGCTATCGTGATAACCTGCCTAAAGTAATATGACAGCTTTCTGATTTCTGTACTTTCACACTTGCCTCTTATTCACACAGAAGCCAGCCAGAATGATGGTTTCAAAACATAAATTTATAACCATCAATCCCCCATATACATACAACCTCAAAGGCTTCCAGTTATACTTAGAATAAAATAAAAATTCTGTACCAAAGTATAAAAGGCCCTCTGTGACATTACAACTCTATTTTTCCTAAATCTTTTCCTCTGCCTTGTCCATTATAGTATTGACACACTAGTCTTCTTGCTGTTTTCAAAAATACCAAGGTTTTTTCACATCTTCAGGCATTTGTAGTTGTGTTGTTCTCTTGGTCTATAACACTTTTATTTCAGCTTCTCACACATTTTGCTTATTCATTTCAATTTAGTCTCTCATTAAATATTACTACCTTAGAAAGATCTTCCCTGATTTCTTCATATAAGATTGTACCCTTCAGGAACTCTCCATCATACTCCTCTTTACTTTCTTTATGTCTCCTTTCACTTCCTGACCTGGTGTCACATGCTTCTTTGTACATTTGTTTACTGGTCATTTCACCACAATATATGCTCCATGAAGACAGGTACTTTACTGATCTTGCACACTGTTACATCACTGCTACCTAGACTAGTGCCTGGCATATGTTAGGGGTTCATAAATACTTGTAGAATAAATCAATATTGTATTAGTTTCCTAGGGCTACCATAACAATTGCCATAAGCTCATGGCTTAAGACAACAGAAATCTATTCTTTTATAATTAGGGAAGAAAGAATCTTAGACCAAAGGGTTAGGAGAGTTGGTTCCTTTCTGAGGGCTCAGAGGGAGAATCTGTTCTGTGCTTCTTTCTTAGCTTCTGGTGGTTTCCAGCAATCCTTGGTATTTCTTGCCTTGTAGATGCATCTCTCCAATCTCTGCCTCCGTTTTCACATAGTGCTCTCCCTGCCTCCCTGTATGTCTTCACATCAACTTTGTGTCCAAATTTCCTTCTAAGTACACCAGTCATTGGATTAAGGCCATCTTTATCCAATATGACCTCATAATTACATCTACAATGACCCTCTTTCCAAATAAGGCTACATTCTGAGGTTCTGAATGGGTATGAATTTGGGGCAAATGAAGGGGGACACGATTCAACCCAGTATAACTAAATTTGTACCAAACAATGATTAAAATATTTAATTCATTTCAGAATATAACTTGAAGGCCACATCTTATCATTACTGAAAATCATAGCAAAGGATTGAAAGACTTGAGTGCCTTTTCAATCCTCGTATTTTCATTCAAATTTTTTGTTCTTCTATTTTAAAAAATGTGCTTCTATGTTACAGCTATTGTGCTAAGTAATGAGGACACATTAAACAAGACAGATTGGTACTGCTCTCAAGAAGTTGATGATTTATTGGACCAATAGTGTTATTTTTCTTCATAATATTTACCATCACCTGAAAACTTTATCTGGTATCAGTCCAGATTTTATTAGTAAATGGATGGCACACTCCATTTGAGTAATACGAGGAGAGTTTAATGAAAGAACAATTTTTAAAACTTTAAACGGGTTTTAGGAAAGCCATCAAGAAATAAAACAGTACCACAGGCAGGAATAGCAATAGGAGAGATTGTTGACCATCTTTAGGCCTGTGAAAGTAAAGAGAAAAACTGTGGGAAAAGGGGTCTTTTCTAGTATCTCCATGTCTAGAGGACCAGTTTCAGTTTTAACTATAGTTCTCTATGTGCATTTTTAATAATGTGCCTGTGTTTATTGTGCACAAAGTTCTATTTTTATTTTGCAACACCTAAGCTCTTTAACTGTTTTGAGATGACAGTGTATTATATAAAACAGAACTACTGAATTAACCAACTCATAAATATCTTTTTGTTATATTTAACAGAAAACATCTTATGCATGGAATTGTTAAGTCATCTCTAAACAGTATACCTCAGGACTTGTTTATCATGTTGGTGGCAGAGGGCAGAAGCAAGGACAAGGAAAGGGGTGTGTTCAAATGTGTTCATACTTACATTTTGATAGAACTATTGGTAAATGTGTGCCTTTCTTTTGGCCATAGTATATGAATAGATTTTTAAATAATTAAATGACAACATTTCTTCTTGCTAATATTTTGGTAGTAATACATCTTAGAATCTCTAAAAATCATCATGCTTATTGTACCATATTGCATGGCATCTCATTTTAATTGAACATTAAGGATATGCAGTATTTTAACTGTAACTCTGCCAACATCTATACACACAGATCTGTTGCCTTTTTTTTTAAGAAATTCTTGTTCTCACAAAAGGCTGGATTGTATTTCTTTCCTGATTGTTGTGGTATATAGTGTATTCTTTATAATCAAACCACTTATGGCTTTTGAACTTTGAATTTGTAAATACTCACAATGTGAAACCAAAATAAAATGTTTACTCCACTGTATATACATACACACTCAAAAGGACTGCTTGTAAATATACAGATGGCAGCAGAGACTATAAGGATACATAAAAATATTGTAATTATGAATGACTTTGTGTTTTATGTTTATGCTTCACAGTTTTCCATAATGAGCACATATACTTTTAAAAGGTGGGGGTAAAGTGTTATTAAAAAGAAGTCATGGTAAAGAGTGCCGAAGACAAATGAGCATGCACTTGAAGGAATTTAATAGTACAGAATTCAGGGGGAAGTTGGAAAAAACGAAACTCAATTTTTGGTACAACATGGTAGCTAATAACATGATAAAATATCAAGTATAAGAAATAAAATAGAATAGTACAATATCATTCCAATTATGCATGTATATAAATATATCTATAGATATTTATATATATATAGAGAGAGAGAGACAGGTGGAAATTGACTCTTTCCACATCTATTTTCCCTGTTTCTACAAAAGTATTCTGAATCTTCATTGGGAAATTCACCCCTCCTGATTATCCAGAATGTGGTCTCAGAGGGACTGATTCCTTGGGTAGAACCTGATTGGTTAACATACCCCATTCCTCAGTTCAAAATATTTCTTTTGTAAATGGTCATTTCACCAGATTGTAATCAATGAGATGAGAGGAAATGTTTATTGAGACTTCTGGGGGGAAAGGAGGCTGCTGCTTTGTTGTTGTTGTCTTGGTCTTTATCATTGTTTCCTTGTTTGCCTTATGGTGCTACCAAAAAAAACTCTCTTGTACTTGTCTTACACAGGAGGAAATGAAAGCTCAGGAAATAACAGCATTCATCCTCCAGATATATTTTGCTATTTGTTTTTAACCAACAAGACCAAACAGACCACATCATCCTAATATAAAGGTAGGCCTATCCTACAGAAACAAAACAGAGAAGTGGAGACAGAAAAGCAAAATCCTGCTCACAATTCTTTTATTCTGGAATTAACCCAATCCTGTCATTAGACAGATCTACCTCTTGTCTATTTGGTTAATAAACCAGGCCAATCTCCTTATTACTTAAATAAATTTGATTTTAGGTTTCTGTTACTTGAAAAGCATGATTTGTAAAAATATGCTTAATTCAAATTCTAAAAAAATATAAGGTGTGACTTGTGTTCTATGCAGGAAATGCAACGTAAAACATGTACGTTTCCCTGGATTCCCTAGGTATATGTACATTTCAGACCAATTACTTTACTTGAATTATTTTATCATAGGCTTTAGCAGCATTTGTTTAAAAGCATAAATAGTAGGTAGTGCCATTCTAGTATTGATACAGGTTATTTTATAAGGTAATAAACTTCATTTTTCTTTATCCAAATAACGATGATAATAAAGAGTATATATCAGTCTCTGTGAGGCTTTCAGCAAAATCAAGGCCTTCCAATTACAGGAAACTTTGAATTTATGAAATATTTATGAGAAATCACATCATGTTTACAGTGGTTCTCAGCTGTGACTCCAGCATATGGTTTATAAATTGAAACAGGTGTGAGAGAACAGGTGGTCACAGCCAAGCAAAGGAAGGATTGGAATTTACTGTGGGGAAGCTACATGATAAAATACCACCATTGGCATTGAAGGCAACTTGCTGATTTGATGGCAGAACCTAAAAGATGCTCAGAGGGGTGAATACACATGACAGCACTTGAGAAGAAAGCGTTCACCACTCACTGTGCAAGTCAGGAAGCAGTCAGCATCATTTCCCAAGGTGAGCAAATGCAAATGAATCCTCCTACTGAATTCGGATAGTTTGCAACTCAATTGCATTAAAAGAGAAAAAGGAATAAACCCTTCTTCCCCTTACTTCTTTTAATATAAAACTGGTCCAAATAAGGTGCAGGGTCACGTTCACCCCTGTTATCTTCACTACTTGTAAGGATAATGCCATATATGCTGGCTTGCACCCACAAACTCCAGACATCAGAAAAATACACCCCCCATTTCTGGAGGGGTGAGTATAATGTCCTCCTGTTATTTCAGCAAATACTTTAAAAATAAGCCATCCCAAAATCCCATATTGTTTACACAATAAAGGAAATAGATGATAGTGTGTGTGATTTTTAATCCCCCTCATTCCTGGTACCTTATTCTATGTTCGTTCAGAAAGTGATAGTTCATGCTAATGGAAAGGAGGTAAAAAATATTTCTAGATGGATTTGAAATAAGCATCTGTGCTTACATTTAAACACGAGCTTTTATTATATTCTAGGGATTCACAAAGTTTCATACCAAATATTTTATGCAGTTATATTTTAAAAGACAGCATGTAAAATCTAGAGAGTAACTTACCTTTGTAATCATCTTGTTCTAAGCCATACCTTGGCATACATTCAAGTAAGAAGAGTCACAACGACCTCAAAAAGTTGTGCAAAATCTCAAGGAAATTGAATCACCCTTCTTTATCTCCCTAAAATTCTTTCTACAATTAACTATCTTGTCTTAGTGTAAGCAGGAAGGTTAATTTTTAGAACAAAAGAACACAAGGCAGAGGGAAAATAACAAAGGACTTCATCATCACATACTGCAGTCACTGAATGAAATGCAGGTGTAGTGGATGTGTGCAATACTCAGCTTGGCTCCTCTCCACATACACACACACACACACACGCTTTAGGGCTAAGCATCCTTCTTCCTTGTTGTTGGGGGATACTGACCACTGACAACTCTCAGGTGATTCTTCTTTCCCAACAACTGCCCTGGGATAAAGAGAGCCACCTTGCTAAAGGTAACCCCCTTCCCCAGAGGCATCCCACACCCAGTGAGGAGATAGCTCTTCAAGGCCCTGCCAGACCCAGAGCTCACCTTGGCTGTGACTCCAAGATAGCCTAAGGTCACCCTTTACCCATTTCTGCCCTCTTCACCTTCCCACAGGTATTCAACCAAAGAGCACTACATGATGAGTTTCCTGCACACAAATCTCTGTTTCAAAAGCTAGAAAACACAGTCTGTAATAGTTGATGCCAGAAGTGTTCCAAGAAAGCAGATCTCCTGTCGCCTGGCTGCCAACAAAGACCCTTTCACTGGCAGCAGGCAGAGCACACATATCTCTTGGTATGCAGTGACAGTGAAATTTGTTAAAACATTCACTACTAGGAACTGGTATGCACTGGACGGGAATGCATTGATAGAGGTAATGTATTATGCTTTTAAGAAGCACATCAAAATAGTATTTATAAGGCCAATGGAATAGGATTATTATTTTGAGGGAAACAGATGACTTAAAGAAAAAGAAAGACTTGGCGATTAATCAGCAATTAAATCCTAAGAGGTAGTCCTAGGCAGCATGTAAAGAGCCTCCCATCTCCTGAAGCCAGAAGACACAAAAATCAGATTTAATTATAGAAGTACCAGAATCTCAGAAAAGGTTGAGAACGTTGAATTCTTACCTCAGTCAGATTTGCTGTCCCAATAGCGTTTCCATATGAAATAAAAAGAGCTATGTAGTTAGGTAACAGACCATGCTGTGCCTATGAACAAGATAGATGGGTAGCCATCAAGAGTTATTTCTTAATATATGCAAACAGAATAAATTAAGGATTGATGATCAGAAATTTAAAAGTAGCTACCCCAATAAAAAGTTGCAACTCTTTGCCTAGTTTCTGAATTTGAGCCAGTTTGGGGGTGCAGAATACATGTACTGAAGCTACTGAGTGTTCAGGAGGAAGGACCTTGTTACAGTATGACATGTGTATGTGTGCATTATTCCCCCATTCTCTCCTCAAAGGAACCTATAGCCATTGACTTCAGAAACTATACAGTGAGAAAGCAGATGCCCAAATATATTAAGGACTGTCATATACAAGGTCTAAACTGGCATTGATGACCAAGGACCCAAAGCATCATCAGGCCCCCTTGTTGGAGAGGGAGTGTTATGGGGGCCAGGTAATAAATGGAGCCCTTGCCAAGTGTGGCTCTCAGCGGGTCCACTTCACCCGATAGTAATCTTCCTAGTCCCCAAATGTAAAATTGAATGAATATACTTACATACTTGTAGCTGGCGGGCATGCAGTAAGAACTAACATAGTGGCATAACTAAAATACGTACCCACCAGCTAAACAGAAAAATTAAAAACAATGTGTCACAAGAGAATGGTAGAGGTTAATGCTCCCCTGGTGGGGGGGGGGGTTACCCATTATTTCTTCATTCAGTTCATATTTCTGGCTCCTACAAAAGCCAGATGAATTCTGGAGTATGGCATCAAATACGCCATCTCAACTGTGTAGCCAAGCCCATTTGTAGATGTTGCATGGAATGAGGAATGTTTGCACACAGTGGCAGTGAAATTTGCCACTGCATCAGATATGTGGTATTCAACCGCTGATCTTACAAATATATTCTATTCTGTCCCTATCAGAAATGAAGATCACAAAAAAACCTTTACTGTTACTGCATCACAGTCCAACATCTCCTTCTGCCCTATCCTGCTTTATTAACTCCTCCTTCACTATTGTTGATCCCAAGAGTAACATTAAATAACATTGCTGCATATAAATTTCAGTCTCATAAACTGCTTCCTGCAATACCTAATCTGCTGTAGAACATTTATACAAAACCATATAATTACTTTTAGATAAAAGCAAACTGTTCACTTAATAGCCCCAAAGAGTCTTGTCATTATTTTAAATAAACTAATTCCTACTTTATGTTTTTAAAAAATATTAGCTAAAATCTTTGTCATGTATTTACTTACAAATATAAACAAGCTATTTCTTAGTAGATAAAAAAGACTTTACAGTCTTTTATAAATAAAATAATAACTTATAAAGTATTAACTAAAATATGTTACTTTCATGAGGAGTAAATTATCAAATTTTTGAATTTAAAACAAATTTAGCATACACTAGTGCTAGAATTAGGGTTACCAGTTCAGAACAAGGACTTAGACTATATCTACGGAGTTCACACACACACACACACGCCCACACCACAAATAAAACCCCTACAAAAATAAAAATAAAACAAGTATATTGAGTACTTAATGTCTATCAGGCAACATCTCCTAAGAGCTTTACATACATTATATAATTTATTTCTCAGGGTAACTCTATGAAGCACATGGATTATTATAATATGTCTCAATAAGAAAACTCAGGATTAGAAAGGTTAAGAAATGTGCCCAAGGTCATACAATTAGTAAGTGTCAGAGCTGGGAATACATTCGTAATCTGCCTAAATTTGAAACTAGGCTTTCAAATATGTTGCAGAAAATTTAATGAGAAAGAGGAATTCAATAAAAATGATTAAAACATATATGCTTACTATGCAATGCAACAGAATACAATGCACACCTTTAAATACAATTCCTCTTTTTCAAAATTTCTCATAAAAATTATTTTACAAAGAAGAAGGCAGAAATTCATAATGACTTTGAACCAGTAATTTATGCACTTGGAGAGTTTTAATCTCAGCTTCTCAAAAGTAGTCACATTTTAATATATTGAAAGCTTGCTCAAACATTAATTCTTTAAACACTAGTCTAAATTTTTACCAGTCAATTAACAGCATCATGTCAGAAACCTTAATTTCTTTCCTAGCTGAAAAACAAACAAAATTTACCTCTCGTTTACTTCTCACTTCAAATAAACTAAAAAAAAATACATTTTGCAAAAGATGTTTGTTGGACGTAAAGGTCACTTGGAACTTAAGTTGGTGTCTCCAGAGACTGCACAAAATGTTTACCAAAACTCAGATGGCTTTATAGAAGCTCTAAAATGCTTTTGGTTTCTCAGGTAATGGCCTCTCATCTCACACTTTACAAATGTGTGGTAAACACATTGCATTTTAAAAGAATATCAAAGCATATTTCAAACATTGTTAATCCTTCCAGATCTTTCTTAATCTATAAAAGGCAGAATATTATAGCTGAATATCCATGATCAATAGTGGTTGTATCTTGATTATTTTGATAGTTAGCTGAGTCACGATAAAGAAGTAAGTCATGTCATCCTTATTAAGCTATGATAATAAATTATTCAAAACTCTGTCATTTATTCTGTCAATAATTCAGCAATCTCTATTGAGCTCTTATTTTGGTCCAGGTATTCACCTGTTTCTGATAAAGCATTGAACAAACTATGCTTTCCCTGTATTCATTAAGACTATTTTCTACTTTGATGGGGTTATAGAAAATAAATGGAGAATCAAATTTCTGATTGCGAATATGCATGAATAAGGACAGAGAATTCAACTTTACAAAAGAATTCTGTACGTATTATCTTCTCTGTTTTCTATGGCTAGTAATTGGTTGAATTATAGCAGAAATGTGGTCCCTTAACTAAAGTTGAAGTCATTCCCAACATTCTGGCATGTTTCAGTTACTTAAATAGCGTATATCATATACAACCCAGGTTGATCAAACTAGAATGATTGTTTTAGGCAATTCTCATCTGTAAATAGAACCAAATTAAATCTGAGCAAACACTTGTTACTTAATAGTATTTGAGAACAGAAAGACTGTTGAGGGTCCTAAAACTCAATGATTCCCACATTTGAATCTGCACAGCCCACAGAGGAGACCGTTCCTTTCCAACTCCCTTAAATTAGACAATTTCACAAATTATCTCTTATACATGTTAGTTTTATAAGTGAAGTTCAGTTTGAAAAAAGAGCCCCAGGATTAATCACCTGAACATGTAGAATGGGTCTGGAAACCCCTAACGTTCCAGTTGCCTTAGTTTACTACTCAAGATGTTGTGTCCCAGAGAAGTTTGTCAACTTTCTAGGTTCAGAGAGCTAGCAAATAAGGGAGCAAGACTCTAAATTGAGGTTTCTTAATTCTTAATTCTAATCTGGATTTTAATGATTTCTCTTAGTTTCTCTACCTTATTCAGTTACAGGAGAGAAAACGAACTAACGTGTTTTGGAGGTACCTATACTACACTAGAAGATGTGTGTGTACATGTATACACACATATACATATATACATATACATGCACATATGCATATGGGTGCATATGTGTGTGTGTATATATATATGCACACACACACACACATATATACACACACACACACACACACACTCCTATAATCCTTGCAACACTATGAGTTTGGTGTTACCTTCCCATTTTACAGATGCAGAATTTTAAGCTCAGAGAAATTAGTTTACCTTAGATTATAAAGGCAGAAGTGGCTGAAACAGGATTTGAAGTTAACACTGCCTGACTTCAAAGCCTACATTTTGTTCCTCTTTCAATATATTACCTCCTCAAATGATAAAACTCTAGTTCTCATTTGCCATTTCTTTTTGGGTGTGATTTTATACATGGTATAAGCATGAACTACATTTATATAATAATTTTGAAACAAATATTATGATTATCCAAGTTCTCTCCCCACCTTTCAATTACCTTCCAGAATGTTTCATGAGTGTTGACCTCAACTAGTTGAATTGCTATATGAAGTTTTACAACACCTTAAAACAGAAAAGATAATTTCTGAACCAATACTTTCCAGGTTCTCAACACAAAGATAGCCAAGCATGTTGAAATAGAACAACTACCTTTCAGTTTCAGACCAGACTTCCAGCTTCATAATTGGCCCAACTTTACAAAGCAGTGTTGCTCAAGGAAACAGGATAACAGGTTTATCATTCATAAGGAAACAGAAGTGTTACACAGCCAGCCAAATCAGAACTCCTGGAGAGATATGTCAAGCCAAGTGATAAAGCAGCAGAAAACAGAGCAGGAAGCAACAACTAAACCCAGAGGGGAAGGCATGGCCATCTGTCCCATCTGAAGTCTCCCCCATTCACCCATGACTGTGGCTGCTTGATGGAGTGAAACAAACTGGAAGAACGTTGGGGAGGGAAGCTGGAGAAATGAAATTTCACATCCACCATTGCAGGGCCTTCACTCTACTGGTTTGTGTCTTTCTGCCTTTGAAGGGCTTATGACCCAGTGAGTACTATATGGGGCCAGCACCGGTGGGTGGAGAGGGATTGGTTCCAGGAGGATCAAGCATAGGGAGTGTGTAGAACCTGAGCCCAAGATAAACGGAGCAAAAGAAAAGGGAATTACATGATAGGTTATTTGTTTTCTGTGGCAGGGACGAAAGCACGGAGAAATGGATTTCAGTCCCAATGCTTAATCAGTTATCAATTATTTTATAATGGAAGTAAAATGTGATAAATTGATACTCAACCCTGATTTGAATCTTCAGCATATGAAATAGGGTCTATTTTCAGACAGTATGTGTATGAAAACCTGTAGTTATAGGTCAAGGTTTCTCAACTTTGATATTACTGATGTTTGGGACCAGATGATTGTTTTTTGTGAGGAAATATCCTGTATCCTGTGTATTGTAGGATGTTTAGCAGCATCCTTGGCCTCAACCCACTAGATGCCAGAAGTAACCCCCTACAGTCTTAGCAACCAAAAATGTCTCCATACATTTTTCCTGAGCGCAGAATCACCCCTGGCTGAGCACCACTAGCCTAGATCATCCCTTTAAATGAACACACATAGTGTTTCAACCACAATCATATTGCCCAGCTGTCTCAAATCAGGGTGTAATAACATTACTTACCATACTAGGCATTCAGATATTGGCCTGATGGCTCGTTAGGCTAACAAAACATTAGATTTGGCTATGAAATTGACACCCATACTCATTCCCAAGGCTGGACCTTCATGCGAGATGAGTGAAGTAGATTAATCTCAGGAGAAAATTGGCTGTGTATTTACTCCATTTGGCTGCTTCTTCCATAAAAGAGGAAGAAGACACAGTTTGCCGAGGTATGGCATGGGCCCTAATATTAACACTTGTATAGTATTTCTATTCTTTTTTAGAAGGTCTCTGTCTTTCGTTCTCTCTCTCTCTGTGTCTCAAAATGTTGAAAGAAAAGGGAAGAATTCAGCATAGATAATAGTTCCGTTTGTGCAATTTGCCTGCCTGTTAGCCAAGTCAGAAAGTTAATATTAATTGGCTTATCTAACAAACTTATATTTCCTTTGTGCTCTTTTAACATTATCTTCACAATTGTAAGATTTCAAAAGCCTTGTTATGATTTGTATGTATTTTTATTTTTTCACCATACTTCCTAACTTACCAGAAAAAATTAAGGTCAATACTTTAGTTCACTGAAATTCAGATATTTTTATCATTAAACTCAAGAGGCTTTCAGCACAAGAAGGTGAATCTGATAGTAACAGTCAAAATACGTTTTTTGCAGTGTGAAAATGACCTGCCATAGAAAGCAACTTTCAGCTCAGGGAAATGTGTCTCTGCTGATATATAGATAGCATTTTAAAATGTTTGCAGAATGATTCATTTTAAAAATATTCAGCCTAGCACACATTTTTAATTGTTCTTTAATGTTTAGGGAAAACAAATGTGTGCAATAATATTTTGCTGATTTCTTGAGTTTAAACGTTGAATAAAATTGTTAAGTAATATGGAAGAAAAATTTCTTTTAGAACGCTGTAACTTAATTTGCTGACAAATTAGGGTAAATTCATAACTTATCTTACCCTAAGGTAAATGAAATCCAATGAATTTTAAATACAATGTGTTTATTTCTAATGTTAAATTTTAAAAAATCATGAGTCTATGTGTAAGAACATTTTCTATGAGGGTAAATTTTTATTGAGTAGCTTGCAATTGCTGGGAAGAGCAACTTACATATGTATATGGATGTACACATATGAGTATATGTGTATACATGTATGTACATAGCACATCAAGGTGAGCTTATGAGAAATAGTACAGTATAATAATTTTTTGATGGCTGTGGTTTATTCTCACCAAATGTAAGGGTTTTTGTTTTTTGTTTGTTTGGTTTTTTGTCAGGGGCAATAATTTAGATGGCATTTCTAATGCTTCCTAATGATAAGATGCAGGCTTGTGATTGAGTTTTGGCCAATGCTCATAAAACTTGCTGCACAATAAATTCCCCACCCTCTCTGGACTCCTGGGCTAGCTATACACATGGGACCTAGAAGAAGACTGGCCATGTAACTCTGGAAGACTGCAAAGAACCTAAATGGAAGACACTTAGGCTGAAAATGACCCTGTGGCTTAGAAAACACCCCCTACCAGATACGCTTCATTAAGTTGTGATGAGAACAAGAAATAAACTTTTGTTAATCAACTGAGATTTGGGAGTTATTTACTAGCACCCTCTGGAAATTCTGTAAGTGCTTTGCCCATGTCCCATGCCTTTGCCACTCCAGAGCTGTCCAGCCTAAGTTTCAACTGCCTGCACAAGCTTTTTCTACAAACTCAAGACTTGTTTGGCCGCCAAAGCCTACCTGTGCAACAGGCCAGAAATTCCAGAAAATTAACTAGCCCCTCCCTTCCAGCAGCCCTCAACCAATGACTGATGGGATTTTGTGCAAAATTTTCCCTCTTCCTGAACTGTCTTGTGGGACCTCTAAAGTGAGCATTCTCCCCTGGATACCAGAATTTCCCCAGCAGGATTAAGCACCAGTCACCCATGTTGGCACCTGACTTCTGGCTTAATAACACACCCTTGGCTGAATGCCTGCCTTCCCTTCCTGATCTCCTATCCCTGCATCTCTCCACTGTTTCCCATCCCAAACTGCCCATCTACACTCAAATTCCTGTCTGAGGCCTAGAAAAACCCTAACTAATGCAAACATTTAACCCTTCTGGACTGTTATAAAGAGTTTTGTATTCAGAAACATATGAATCCAATTTGTCCTGAACTCTCTCTTCCTAGCTCTGTAAATGTGGATAGCACAATAAAATTCTCTAAAGCCTAGGATTTTCCTCTGGAAAATGTGAAAAACAACAGTAATTATTTCATAGTGTTGTCATGAACACTAGTGTTGTTATTATCAGAAGTAATAAGAATGATAACTTTATAAATTGTCTGGTATACGGTAATAACTGGCTAAATTATACCATTTTTATGTTTGTTTCATAGCTAGATAGTGGTGGAAGGGATATTTGAATTCAGTGTGTCTTGCTGGTAAGCTAGTCTACTTTGTCCCATATTAGGCCAACTCCTTGATAATGAAAAGCCATTTCTGAGATAATTTATTTCAGTTTTATTGTTTATTTTGTATCCAAGCTGTACATGCACATATTTTACAGTCAAATAGTTTTACAAGGGTGGTTGTGAGAAGTAGTAATTGCCATCCACCTCCCATCTCAGTGTCACCTCTTCAGCGACAACCACTTTGATTCTATTGAATGATTTTTTTGATATTATTGCCACTTTCAATATAGCACGCTTGTATGGGTATTTGTGGATTTTTCGTTGTAGGTGTTACCTATTGCTTTCCCATTGTGCAGAAAGAGATTTTCCCTTCTTTTCTCTCCCTGCCCTCATTACACATGCACAGCCTTGCCATTTTCCCAAGCTCACAACATAAATATACCATAATTTGATATTAATATTTGATGTTAACATAATTGTGACTATGGAAAGCTGTGCATAATCAAACCACATTGGCTGGCTCCGTTTTCTGTATAATCACCAAGTCTATCCCAAAGTGCCTATTGTCCAGTTGTCTCCTCTAAGGGCAGTAGGACCTATCAGGTATCTTATCCATTTTGTCATCTTAGAAAACACTCCCACAGAGTCACCTGAGGTGCACATCTTGCTGGGCTGTGCTCTAAGGATGGCCCACAGCTGTCATCCAGACCTCCTCCTTCACCTGTGTTCTGGGGATTCCCTTGACTTGCTTTCCGTATCGAAAGACCAATTACCTGCACACCATCCCTTCTTTATTGTCTTACTTTGTTTTGGTTTAGTACATTCTATAATAACTTCTTGATGAACTTTAACTGGGATCTATTTTTTAAAACTTATGTGTCAAAGTAATTTTTTTTATTCTGTCCTCCTGCTTAGTTCATAATTTCACTGGGTATGGAATTCAAGAATGGATATCTTCTTCCGTCCCAGGATTCTGAAGTGTTCATCATCAAACTTCTAACTTGCCGCCATTTTTATTCCTAACTATTTTTGTGCAAATTGTTTTGTTTTGGTGGTTGTGGTTGTTTTAGCTTCTCTGCCCACACCCACCACATAAGCTCTTCTCTCTGCCCCAGCGTTTCAAAATTTCATCATGATGTACTTGATGTGGGTCTCATGTCATTAACTGTGTTCTGAGCACTTGGCCTCTCTCAATCTAGTGCCTTTTCGTTTATCATAACATTTTCTTCACTGTTTTGTTGACTATTCTTTCTCCCCTTTCCTCTATTTTCACTGGTCCTTTTTTCTGTCTTGAAATGTATTTATTCCTATTGGGCCTCCAGATTGGTTCTACAATTTTCTTGTCTTTTAATTCTTATTCCTTCTCCTCCTCCTCCTCCTGCTGCTTCTCCCGCACTCTCCCTCTCTCATGTGTATGTATACATATATGATACACAATATATAAATACATATGTAGGTATGTATAATGGGGGGGCTCCACTTTCCAGTATATTTCTACAAGCTTAAGCTTCTCATTTTTGCTATAAGGTATTTTATGTCCAAAAGATCCTGTTGTTCTCAATTTCTTTCTTCTTATTACATGTTTACAACACCTTCTGTTTCTTTTCTGAAGATATTAATAATTTTTTTAAGTTTTCTTACCCTAAATAGACTCTTTTATCTACAAACTGAGTTTTTTTTTTCTGTGTGTGGATTCTATCTTTCCTCATTTGTTTGCTAATCCTAGGCTGGGTGGAAAATTACAAAGATGTTTGAGCGCTCGAAGGGCTCATTGACTTTGAGTGCTTCTAGGAGGTGATCAGGCTGAAAATTTTCCTAAGAATTCTTAGAGTTTCATTCTAGTACCCATCAAATTCATAGGTGAAAGATCTTCTAGTGCTCTGCCAAGCAGGAACCAACTGGACAGCTATGGTATTGGCACCCAGCAAGTTATTGACAACTGGTCTGCTGTCCTCCAGTCCAGATATATTTAATCTTACCTTCTCCAGAGAGTAAGCCTTCAGTCCTTTGAAAGGAGTAGGGAACACAAGCACTGAGGTGCACAGAATAGTTCCAGTGAAATGGGGATACAATTTCTTTAATCAGATTTTGACTTGTCCTATTAGCTTTATCCTTTTACACCATTTGTGAGGTATCTGCTACTGTGAATTCCTAAGCCTTCTGGAAATTCCACAAGATAAATCAGGTCATTTTCCAGCTTTCCTCACTGCTGATTCAGGATTTAGGGTTTTGAGATCTGCCATATCATTTTCTACTCATCTACTTTTTTTTTAACTTCCACAATCCTTTTGTCTTGAAGTTTCTCCCATTCTTTCACACTTATAGGGGTTTTTTTTATACAGTCCCATTGCTACAAGCTTAGTGTGGTTTCAGTAGGGAATTAAAGTAGATTGATAAAAATAATCTGCCATATTCACAGGGAGTTCTGCTTGAAAATTTAGATAACATGATTACACAAGAAGAGAGTTCTGTATTAAAAATGGTTCATCTCTATGTCTAGCCAACAACAATCATTAGAAGCTTAAAGATCAAATTAGTTTGCCTGGAGTATGAACTACAACATTAATCCTAAAAGTATTTTCAATATGTGATTTCAAGTATAAAATATGCATGCAAAGCAAAAACAAATTCAACATGCTACACACACAAACGAAAATTTAAGGATCATGGTTGAGAAATTTTTATGGTTTCTCATTCTAGATGAGGAAAGGCCAAAATTTGACCATTAAGACCTGCCACAGTCACATCACATTCTTCCTTTCCAGATATGAATTCAGTTTCTCCAATTTGCATACTATACTCAAGCCAACTGAACTACTTAATTTTCCATTTTCCTACTCAGAATTTTCCCAGCTCCATGACTGTGCCCATGAGTTTCCTGGACTTCAAAATGTGTTTCCTAATGAAGCCATCCACGACTCTTCTGGGAGCAGTCTTTTCTGCTTCTGAACTCAAATATCAATACATCTTAATGAAAAACATATGTTATTTGTACATCTTTATCTTCTCTTACTAGAATATTAACTACTTGGATATGGGACAATATTTCATTCAGGTTTTAATCTCTAAGACCCCTCTCACATCCAGAATTTAGAAAAAAGCATAGCATAAAAGTCATCTTTAATAAATGTGTTGACTAACATTGTCACACTTTGTAAATCAAAATTGTATTGCAAGGCCAAGAAAGGAGGATTACTTGAGGCTAGGAGTTTCAGACCAGCCTGGACAACATAGCAAGACCCCATCTTTTAAAAAATGTTTTAAAAAATAGGCAGGTATGGTAGCACATGCCTATAGTCCCAGCAACTCAGGAGACTGAAGCAGAAAGATTGTTTTATCCCAGAAGTTCAAGACTGCAGTGAGCTACGATTACACTACTGTATTCCAGCCTGGGTAACAAAGCTAGAACTTCTCTCAAAAAAAATAAATCAAAATAAAACAAAACAAAAACAAATTGTGTCTGCAGGTATTGTTAATGGCTTAATTCAAGATACATTCCCCAACCTACTTAGTAAGAAAATTTTGAATTTTATCTGGATACATGGACAGATGAAATAAAGTATTCTTTTTTCACCTGTACTTGTAGCTGTGTGTACCCATCTGACTAAATTCTAGCAAATAAGATATAAATTACACAATATGTCAGGAGATGGTAAAAAGGAATGTCTCATGCTAAAGAAATCTCTAGAAGAAAAACTTTTTAAAACTATTTTCTTGTAAAGTTCTATTTATTCTGGGTGCAAATTCCTTATGAAATATGTGTACGTAAAATACTTTCTCCCAATATGCAGGTTGCGTTTCTTTTGGTGAACAGATGCTCTTGGTTTTAATTAACTTGAATGTATTCAATTTTTCTTTTTTGGTTAGTGCATTTTATATTTTGTTTAAGAAATTTACACAAAGATAGGAGGATATTCTCCTATGTCTTCTTTTAGAAGTTATTTTTTAAACTTTCAGATTTAGATCTATTACTTGCTGGATTAGCAATTATTATTATTTATATAGATATTTGGTTTCTCAACACTGTTTATTAAAATTGTTTACATCTTGCTTTCATTACCAGTCCTACAGGTTTATCCTGGAAGCACTTACTAATAAATCACTTTCACGTGAATCCTTATTCCAGGACCTCCTACTACTTTAGAAACCAACCTAAAACAGCCCTTATTCTTTTTTTTTTTTTTTTTTTCCAGCTAGCTCCTGGAACCAAGCTGTCAAGGCATTTTTTTTTTTTATTTCAGAGTATTACGGAGTACAAATGCTTTGGTTACATAAATTGCCTTTGCACTGCCCGACAAGCATGCTCATACCCCCAGACAGCGTGCACCACATCCATTAGGGATGCATTTACCCATCCCCTACCCCCCTCCCACCTACCTGATGCCCTGTGAATGTTACTCCCCATATTTGCACATTAGTGTTGATCAATTAGTACTAATTTAATGGTGAGTACATGTGGTGTTTGTTTTTACATTCTTGTGATACTTCACTTAGAAGAAGGGGCTCCAGCTTGATACAGGATAATACAATAGGGAGTTCATCTTTTTTTTTATGGTTGAGTAGTACTCCATAGTATACATATACTACATTTTGTTAATCCACTCATGTATTGACGGGCACTTGGGTTGTTTCCACATCTTTGCAATTGCAAATTGTGCTGCTATAAACATTCGAGGCAGATGTCTTTTTTATAGAATGTCTTTTTTTCCTTTGGGTAAATATCCAGTCGTGGGATTGCTGAATCAAGTGGTAGTTCTACTTTTAGTTCTTTGAGGTGTCTCCATACTACTTACCATAGAGGTGGTACTAATTTGCAGTCCCACCAGCAGTGTATGAGTGTTCCTAGCTCCCTGCATTCACACCAACATTTGTTGTTTTGGGACTTTTTGATGAAAGCCATTCTCACTAGAGTTAACTGATATCTCATTGGGGTTTTGATTTGCATTTCCATGACAATTAGAGAAGTTGAGCATTTTTTCATATGTTTCTCAACCATTAATCTATCTTCTTTTGAAAAGTTTCTGTTCATGTCCTTTGCCCATTTTTTAATGGGGTGGTTTGATTTTTTCTTGCTGATTTTCTTGAGTTCTATATAGCCCTTATTCTTGAAGAAGAGTTTTGCTGATATGTTAACATATTTATTTTGTTTTCTTGAACACTTGAGGATAGTGTAGCATTGCCTCTCTGTTTTAAAGCAATGGTCTTGAGATGCCTCTTGTCATTCTAGCAATTACTCCTTATAGGTAGACTGTATTTTCTTTCCAGATGCTTTTGAAATATTTTCTCTGACTCTGATGTTTGCAGGATTACATTTATGTGTCTAGGAATGGATTTATTCTCATCAGTTCTTCTCGGAATTTATTGTTTGTTGAAATGAAGAGTTCCTGTTTTTAATCAGCTCTAGAAAATTATCAACTATGATTTCCTTAAATATTTTCTAAAATATATTCTAAATGCACTATCCCCCTCTGGCACTTTTAGAAATACATTGCATCTTCTAAGTTCTTATTCCTTGGTTTTTGGTCTTCTTCTATTTTCTATTTCTTTAATTCTTTAGTTTTGTATAATTGCCTCTTCATATCTACTTCAGTTTCACTAATACTCGTCAGCATGTCATTTTTAAATATATATATACATATTGTTTTATTTATAGAAGGTCTATTTCAATATTTTTCAAATCTGTTTTTCATTCACTGTATCCTCTTTTGTGTTTGGGTTTCAAGTCCTTTTATAATTGTGTTCATGCTTACTGTTTGTTCTCTTTCTGAATGTGTTTCTATTATATTAGCTCTTGGGACTGAGAATCCCTTGCTGCTCAAATTTGAGAATGCCTGACAAGAGAAATTTTATGTCTATTTGCTTCTGCGAGGCCCTCAGAAGTTTCACATTTTACCTGCTTGAGAGGCTGTCCTCTTCCATTCTCCCTCTCTTCCTCCTTGTCCTGAGAGTTATAAAAACACACAGGTGGTTTAAAATCAAACCACAAACCTAAAGGAGTTTATAAACTTTGGCTTTCTAAATCTCACGTTAGACTTCTTTTTATTTGACTAAATGACAAAGCAGATAAACATAGAAGATTTTTAAAAAACTTTTTCTTGATTGTAGCTGTTGTTTTTTATTATCTGCCTGAACGGGAGGGCACACTTTTAGTCTACATTTTACTGAAAGTGCACAGACTTAAAGATTTTGGTTTTATCTGCCTTCCTGGTATGCCTTAGTATTTCCTGTACCTGATCCTATTGGTGAAGGAAACAACCAACCATATCCACCTGCACCCAGCCCCCAGCCCAGATGCAGCTGTGGCTTGAGATCAAGTCCTAGTCACTCTGGTTTTTATTTCTCTCTTAGTTTTGGGCACTTGAAGAGTTTCTTTGCTTTCTTCATATCTTTCCTTTCTTCTTTCTTCCTTAATCTCTAGTTCAGGTAACATTTAATACGCTTTTTGCTAAGTCTTATGCATCATTTCTAAGTGCTGGAGGGTTTAATTCTAGAGGGTTGTCAATTTTTACTATCTGTCATAAACCTGGAACAAGAAGTTCTACACCATTGTAATCTTAAGGCTGGAGATCAGAGCCATTTTTCTCATTGCTAAGGCCTGTTTCAGATAATGTGAGTTTATGTGTGTGATGATCCAAATAGGCTTTCCCTATAACTATGGCCTTGCACTGCTTGGGGGCAGAGAGCATCACGTTGAATTGACAGTCTTGCAGAGAAGTTACATAACTTGCCCAAGTTAAACACTAGCTGTAAGAAAAACAGTAGGCTAGCATACAAGGTCCCTGTCACTCAACCCTGGGACTTTTCCACACACTACCTGATTGCCTCTTTCTTTGTAAGTGGGCTTCTGCCTTTGAAAGTAGATCATATGGAAGAAACAAACGAACAAACAAAAAACCTATAGTCTTTTTGACATAAAGAGACAAAGTTTTGACACCAGCCCTAGACATTCACAGAATCTAGCTATGTAACTGAGCAAACCACAACACTTCTTGATCCAACTTCAGGTCCCTCATTTGTAAAACAGTAGTATTAACCTCTCTGTGCTGTTTTGATAAATAGACCTAGTATATGCACAATATTTTTACAAAATTTTATACACAGAAGATACTCAATAAATGAGCTATTCTTGATATATTATTACAATTATTTATATTAGTAGTAAAGGTGGCTTATAGTGGTTAATAAAATTATTATTGAAATCAATGCCTTTTTGAACCTTTTTCTTCTCATATGATTTTGTGTCTATCATAAAACAGCCACATCATTTCAGCGAAGCCTTAGCTGATTTATTGTCAGTGTCATGTTCTTATTTGATTTGTCAGTGAGCCCCTTTTATTATTCATTAAAATATAAATGAAACTAATTTTGTACCTGCTTAAGAACCCCAGTTTTTAATCTCTAAAACATTTTGCATCAAAACTTCTTAAATGTTTTATGGCTTTTTGCATTCTGAATCTTATTTTCAAAGTTACTAAATGTAGTCTAATTTAGCTCTGGTTACTTGATTTTCAAAATTCAGTCTAATCAAGGTTATGTTCACTTCTATTGAGAAAAAGCTGAAAACTTGCTCAACTTTTCACCAGCACAAGTACTCAAAGCCTGATCTTCCCATGACCCTGGATAGAGTTTATACATATGTCTAGCACTTCACACAGAATTCAAAGGGAAAGAGAACTAGCACTTCATAAAGAAAACATTGATTTTCTTTTCCAAATCTCTTTCAATAAAACTCTCTAACTTGTTTCTCTCTTGTCCTACAACAACATTGTTGGCTTATAGGCCTTTATGGATTTTTTTCCATATAACAACAACCACATCTTTTGTGGTCAAAATGCCATTGCACCTCAATGTTTGAGAATAAGCAGTTCCTACTTTGATTCTGTAATCTTTTATCTTTCTTGCCTTTTATCAAACCGCTCTGCCATCGGCCATTCAAGTCATCAGATCTCAATCTCCCTGTTTCCTATCTCAGTTTCTCACTGTGTTTGTACTTTGAATCTCAGAGCAGAGCCTAGCAGGCAACCCTTCTGAGACAACCACACATTTCTCTCTTGTGTATTTATAATGCAGCTTATTTTCAATTTTAACAATTAACATGGCTTCTACTATTTCTTTATATGGATGCAATATTTATAATAAAAAATTTTCATAGTTTTCACAGCATCATTTCATAATGTTCCTCTTCTGTTGCAGTCAATGGGTAAATCCAAGAATAAATTAAATAGCATTTTATTCATTTATCTGTAGCTTTATAAATTACAAAATGTTTTCAAGTAGATTAATTTGTTTTATCCCAGTTACAATCGTGGGGCACATAGAACAGGTTTTTAAAAATAATGTTTAGTGTCTTTTAAAGGTAAAGAAATTGTTACTCAAGGGTTTATGCAGCTCACCAAAGCTCACCCTAGTGACAGATATAACATTTAAGCCCACATTTTCTGACTTTTTACACTTTATGCTTCATAATATACTTACCCATTTTACATGCCTTCTGATTTATGATATTTTTTGCACTGTTATATTTTATTTTTTAAAAGTTATCTGTCCACTAATTTGATATAGTATCATCCTTAATAAGTTCGAAGGCATAGTTTGAAAAAAATGTCTAAATCAAGGCAGAGAAGAAAGATGTTCACTTTAATGTGAATTGTGTTTACTTCTGGATGCATTGATTGCATAATCAATGCTCTCTTTTTTTCTACATTTCTGTCTTACCAGAATTCATAAATAAGTCATTATTTGATAAAATAAAGTGACAATCAAAAAAAATCAATCAAAAGAAAGGATTGGAATTTGAAGACGAGAATAAGGTATATATAGTTGTAATTATTAACCTACCAGAGATCAAGTAGAACACTCCTTAAGAAAATATTAACATATTTAAGACAAAGGAGGAAAACTGTTAGGAGATGGCAAGTGGAAAAGAAGTTATTCTGTGCTCCGTGGGCCACCTTTATTCAGTAACGTATCTGTCTCTCTCATCTCAGAGTCATGATTCTGGGATAGGTTAGTAGTTCAAACACATTAGCACCAATTATTAAAATACAAAAGAAATTAAATGAATCTTTCACCCAGTATCATAATAACAAAACTAATAAAATGGGGGGAAAAAACTAATTCAAAATCCAATGTAAATCCCAGTTTAAGGAGCTCCTATGACATTATAGCAGGTCACTATTTCTGGTGAAAGTCACAGCTAAAGTTCCAATTTTAGAAGCTTCCTTTTATTTTCAGACACACATGCTCTATTTCTCCAACAATTTATTAAGTTCATTGGAAACTAGATTCTTTTGTGCTTCCTTGTTTAGACAGCTTTATATGCACTTCTCTGCTAACTGCTTCCATGTCTTTAAAACTATACGGTATATGTGTCAGGCACTTGTCCGTACTTCATATAATAGTTTCACCATCTCTCCCTTTTCAATAAAAATAAGTGAAAAAGTCAGCTATTTTTACTCCAATGAATCCATGGCACTGTTTACCCTAAGCTGCTGATACAAAAGCCACAAGGAAAAACACATTTTTTTTTTGAAACTGGGGACAGGAATATTTTTATGCTTTGTATATTTTTATTTATACAAACTAGTGGACAGGAAAATACTTAGCCTCATAGACATGGATCACTGGAAGGAGGGATACATTACCCAAGGGTGTAGAGGTTCTTTCACCAAATCAGTGACGATACCACCCAGCAACAAGAGGAAAAGTAATTAAACAGTCCTTTGATAAATGGTTCACTTTTTCTACTTTCTATCTTTACCAATCTGCAGCCCTTATATGTGCAGAATTACCAATCTGAAGCTGTCTTATATTTTTACCAGAGCAGGCCCCAAAGAAAAATTTACCACAAAACTCTCCAAAGAAAGCTTTGATTTCAGACTATTTATAAGATTTGATAATAAGAAAATATATCCCATATATCTGCACAAGCTGCCCCTGTTACTCCTGGATACTCTGGATCCAGATAAATATTTGGAACATAGATTTTTCCAAATATTTGAAATATTTCAAAAGGAATATTTCAAATATTTGAAAAGGAAACACAGATTAAAAAAAATACTCCGCAGCAGAATATCCTGTTGGGTAGGAATAGTATCTTCTTGCTATGTCTTTTTAAGCCATAGTCTCAGGTGCACAATGGCGGTGACAGTCGGAGGAGCAAAGGCCAGAGCAACTTATTTTCTTGATGGAGGCACTGCATTTCAGCATGTTATATTGAACACGGTCATCACACCAGAGTTAACATTTTTACCAAATTCTGTCTTTAGAAACTCATCCTCTCAGTGTAATCTCTTAATATTTGCATTAATTCATAGTGGGAAACATTTCTTAACAACCGAACACAAATTGACTTAGGGATATGTACTTCCAGTTATTCTAGTCAGTCAAATTTTTTTGACAGCAATTCAAGTTATTTAAAGAAAATATTATATAACTCCTGAGCTTTTCCCGAGCCATCTCTAGAACATGCATCCCCTCCAGGTTATGAACCTCTCAGTTCCCTGAAAATTGTTACCATTTCTTGACCAATGTGAGATTCTGTCAAGAAATGTGTTAATAGAGTGAGAATTGCTTCACACCTACTCTCCATATGTCTACAAAAAATATTTTTAATTCCACTCACCCCAAGCAGAACAAACGTTGAAGGGAAAACTGGTAAACTACCTGCAGAATTGTCTGCTGAGGAACATTAAAACCAAATAATTTTCTCTTCCTTCATGTCTCTTCCCCAAAATACAAGAAAATAAAATCCAGCACAAGCTAAATAATTAAAACCTGAATATAAGTTGGTATAATTTTTTCCCATTTCTTGTTCAGAAATTCTCTAACCCTGCATTTGGTTGTCTAAACCTTTTAGAAGACAATGAATAACTGACTTAAATCTTTATTTAGGACTTCCGTTCATATTTTTTAAATGCCTTCCATTAAACTTACTCTTTTATAAGCAAGAAGTATCCTGTCCCTCCCTTCACAATCAAATACAGAGAAATATTAAAATAATTATTTTGTGGTTTGGTCTTTGTAACTGCTTTGTCCTGGACAAAGAAATATTAGACTCCTGTTCTACTACGCAGCTCTCACAAAAATCCATCCAATTCACATAATTTACCCTGTCTTTAAAACAACTAAACAATGTACCAAACTGATGTACCTGAAGTTATGCCTAATTACTCTTTACTCCCTTTTTAGTTTCCTAGTACTCAATGGGTTGCCACAATTCTTTGAATTCAGGGATAATAAGACAAGCTCAGAAAGGGCTGGAACACTCCATAGTCAGAGATTGGGAAGTTACTTCAGGTGTCTTATTTTAGAGATGGGACAAATAAGTATTTGCTTAAACTGTCAAGTCTAGGGAGAAAGCATTTTCTCAATCCAAATATGAGTACATTATAGAATAAAAAACTTTATACTAGCATACAAATTAGAAAGGAGTATGAAAATTATAATTCATATTGATTATAAATTTCATGACTTCTTAAACAAGTCATGCCATCACTTACTATGCCCTATTAATTTTTTTATTAGATTGTTACAATGAAGGACATCAACACATCACAAATATCAGCTCAAATTCCATATACAGGTTACTAAACCAGCCCCATTCCTCAAACTGAAAATGTGTATCTTGAATATCTACAGCAAAACCATTTTCCCTAGAGGAAAGCCTCTAATTCATTTTCAGGAAAGCAGAACAAAGTTGATGTTTTTAAACTGTACAATCTAAAAAAATCATGGGAAAATCAACCAATTAGTACATATAATATAGAAAAGCATCAAATTAAATTAGTAAAAATTACATATTTCTCTGTGTATGTATGTTTACATGTATGTATGGATAATTCATTTAAATTGTGGACTTAATTTTATTTTAAGATGGGAAGTGATACAACTATTGTTACTGAGATAGCGTATCTATATAATACATTATCCTTGCCAAGGCAATTTGGACTTTTACAGCCATTAACTCACTTTAAGTGTTTACTGTATGCCTATTTTTCAGATGAACAAGAAGAACCCCAGAGAGTTGAAAGAACTTCCTCCAAAAGACAGCTAATTAATTATGGTTGATGGACTAAAATCTTGCTTCTGTATTATGTCCCTTTGGTCCAAAAGATTTGTGGGAATTAATCCAAAAGTTAGAGCAGCTATAGCAAGATGCATAGCACATACATTCATCATCAAAGAAGTAAACTCAGAGCTACAGTCTCTAATGATTTATAAGCACATAATCACTGGGATAAGCCCCACTGGTAACCCAGGGTTTCCCTTACTTGTAGTTATTTTTTGAGAATATTAGAACTATCGCTTAACCTTCAAGGCTTTAGACATAATTAAGAAAATTAGAAATTGTATATATTCAAGTGCAAGAGAAATATTATGAGAGAAAACATAGTTTCACATAAAATTGTTATTTCTGGATTAAAGAACAAGGATAATAAGCTTCACTAAGTTGTCTATCACTCATCCATACTTGAGAAGAAGTAGAATCATTCATCAAGTTGAAACTTAGAAATCATAGGGAAAAAAGGATATTTTTATTTACCCACAATGTCAGAGATGACCAGAAATAAAACTCTTACTCCGTGACCTCAGTATCCAGATACCAAATTTTTCCAATAAATGGCCTTGCCATTGAACCACAATTGATTTTCCTGTATCATTCTTCAAAATCTCTTTTCATCTTTATACCTCTATTTCTTTCACATGCTGAGCGCTTTCTATATTCTCCCCCAAACTCCATCTCCCATCCCACCCCTTCAGCCCCTTTCCCCTCTCTGTGTGACATTTTCTCATTCAGATAGCTGTAGTGCAATCTGATAGCTATTCTAGTCCAGCCAAACTCTTTCCCCATCATGCCCATTCGTCACTACCTTCATCGTATTATGGTATACTTGTGTACCTACTTGAAATGCTTCCATCTGCCTCTCAAAATCTCTAAACCCACACCCACTGTAAACCCTCACCAAAACACTACCAGGTTCATGCTAGCGATGAGACATGATATGGTTTTAATTTAGCACCCCACTGACTGAGATTTACAGAAAAATTCAGCATTTTCTGTCTTTTTAGGAGGTCCAGCAGCTACTCACATACAAATTTCTTACTCCACCCCACCTCACCCAACTCACCCACAAGAATGTATATGCCTGTCAGGGATGAGATCTGTGCGCGTGTGGCTTAATTTGATATAGAGAAGCTACTGCCTTGGTTTCCTACCCATATTTTATGTTATTCCAGTTACACAGAATTAAGGTCTGTAAGCCAACTCAGAGCTACCCCAGGCCATGCATATTCCCATATATCAGGTGTTACACAGTAAACAAGAAAGACAATTAGGCCCTGGAATATATCCATCTTAACCCTATCATGTTCTTGGAAATAGTGCCATGGGAGATAGGTCCAAGATCAGCTTCCTAGGCAGCTCTAGTGTTGTGCATGGCCCAGGCCTGATAATAACCATACACTTATGCCAGCAAAATGCAATTTCTTCTTCCTCTTCTTACATTTTCTATACTGTTCATTTGAGAGCTAATAATATACCTATTTCTGTTACTATAATTGTTATTATTATTGTCCACATTCTTTGTTTCTTTTGTTTTATTATGGTTATAGAATGGGAATAATATTTGAAATTGCTGTTTATTGTCTTATTCTGTTTGCCTAATCTTAGAAAGTCTGTCTTATTTATCTCTCTTACCTATCATTGCTGTATAGTTATAACATGGAGACCCCTAATAGTATGCTTGTGTTATTTCAGTTACATTTTGTGTAAAAGAGACTTTCTATTTTCCTGTAATTTTGCACTAAAAATTGTTTTAGAACCACACAATCTGAGGTTTGGTTACTTATCTAGCTAACCACCTTTTGCTTGACTATTCACATCAATATGAGCATGTTTTATTTTCTGAATCATCATTGGCTCTGAAATATTAGAGAATGAACTTTTCTGCCTTTATGTAACCAGATCAAAAGGGTTGAATATTTTCTTGTAAATATTACACAGGCAAATGACAAACAGAAGGACCAGAATATGTTAAACTACAAGAAACAATCTCAGTTTTATGTACCCAAAAACTACATATTTTCTGTCCAAAAGAAGGTTTTGGTGTTTAACTGGGGGAAAAATATCTTCTTAGAAACAACTTCTATTATATATAGTCCCAGAAATGGAGAAAGCACACATTGTGTTTTAAATGTATTTTTATTTAATTCCTTTAAACAACACTCTGATATGGGAATTCTTATCTCTCTTTTACAGATGAGGAAATGGACAGAGTTTAATCAGTATTCCTCTGATCAAATAGCATCAAATATGCTGTACAAAGCCTAACTCATCCACAGGCTGCTGTCTCTGAGTCCAGTGGTCTCTTTACTTAGGTGTGTATAGTGATTATTCTGTATAAAAGAGAAATACATATAATTCATAGGCAAAAAGTTTGCCTTAGTTGAATTAACTATAAACTATGACTTAAACTTAAGTAGGAGGAAAGTACAGAACTTTCACCTGATTTTTCGTCACCTTTCCATCACTGAGTTAGAAAAGGACAGTTCTGTCAATCAGCCAGTGTACTTGGCCCCAATGTGAAAGCAAACCATATGGAACTTTGAATCAAAAGAGGACACCAATAAACATCTAATCAAGAGGATAGGCAAGATTAATACAACCCTAGGGTACTGCTAGCAAACTAACTTTAGATCTATGGTCAATTAAACTCTACTGCACAACCTGGCTATAGCACCCTAGGAAGCAATAGCTATAGGGAGACAATTCACTCTGCACAAACTGGGAGAATTATGACTCTTTTGAAATAGTGTATAGGGGACATTACTGGTACCAATTCCAGATTCAAAAACATTCATTCAAAAACCATTTTTGTACCTGTTATATACCAGGCACTGGCTAAGGAATGAATATAAAGAAATAACAGTCACTGTCCCTTCCATAGACAAGCTTTCACACTCAAGGGGATGCTGCAAATTATTAGACAGGGAAATAGAAGGAATGGCAGAATTTTGCAGGAGATACTATGGGACACACAAAATATATTTAGTTAGGTATTGAGAGGTAAGGCTGGGGTAGGGCATAAAAGCCTTATTGGAGATTGTAATATTGAAATTGAGTTTTGAAGGATAACTAACGTTGAGTTATGTGGAACAAGAATGGAGTTTGAAAGCACAGAAATGGTGGAAGCGAGATGTTTCTTCACCATCTGAGTCATTCTCCAAAGATTTTCATGCTTTGATACTTACTTCACAATGTCTCTTTACTTACTGATTCCTTTATATTAAATATCTTGCTTTGTCTTATATCCAATGGGTGGCCGTTGAAGTAGGAAAGCAGCAGGAATTGATTTGTATCTTGTGTAAAGAGAAGCAAGTTTGATTAAATAGTAATTATTCTATTCTGCTTGATTTTCTTAAGTATTCAAGCAGAAGATCTGAATTCCTCATTTCTCAGGTGATCTCTCTACCACTCCCTCCATGCCTCCACCCATTAGAAATTGCCCAAAATGTGTTGAATCTCTACTACGTGCCTGTCACTGTGTAAGGGATCAGAATATAGAATATTGGCCACTATGCTTAAGAATATTGCAGAAAAAATAGAAATAAATAGGTGTAATAAATAAATCTTCATAATAAAGTCCTGGAACTGCCATGATAGATCATGAACAGGAGAGAGGGGAAAGGAAGGGATCACCACTTTTCCACGGTGCCAGGAAAGGCCATAGAGAAGGTACCACCTGGGTTGAGCCCCATGCTAATATTTAACATTTATTGAATGTTTATTTTTGTCTAGATACAGATGCTCCAGGAAATGTTATACCATTTAAACTTCACAATAAATCTATAAGTATTCAAATCCTCCCTTTATTAGTTCAAAAAACAAGGTTCAGAGAGAAAAACAGAACCTTGCAAAGGTCAAACAGGTGTAAAGAGACAGAACTGGGTTCTAAATTTATTATGCCCTTTTAAAAGAAGAGTTGATGTTCTTCAAAACATGTGGGGAAAGGGCATTTGGGGTACAGGTGGTCTAAATCCACACTGTCACAAAGCTGCCAGGACTGTCCTGTATTTATTACCCCTTTGACTTGAAAGCAGCTTTGCTCTTCTTTCCACTGAATAGGTCAATGTCCTGCTAAACAGGCTCAGGGACAAAGGTGCCACCGCTTCAAGAAAAGGTATGGGCCATTGCAGTGCTCATTCACCAAACAAGCTTCATCTAATGTCCTTTGTCCTTATCTGCTTTATGTACATTTTAAGAACATTTTATTTGGTTGTCTTTTAAATACTATCTGTTTTGGGGGGAAAAAGATGAAAAAGTAAAAATAAAGGAATTTTTTAAGGATAAGAAAATTAATCCTTATCAATAAATAAAAGTTTTTTAAACTTAGGATGAACAGTTAGACTGGGACTGAAGGGTTCCTCAAGGTACAAGACTTTCAGTGCTGAAACTGGGACAGGCCTTGTAGTCATAATTTCTGTCTTTCTTATGTGTAGTACATTGTAGAAATTCAATGAATTTTGGATTAATTTATCTTTATCTTCTTTTAAGTTGTCACTAACAAGCTACTGTATTTTTTGCATCAAATATAGCCCTATGAACAAGAAAAGGATTATTAAAGACTGAGATACACAAACTGCAAAGCATGCAAAGCCCATACAATCCACAGGGCATAAGTAGCATCAGTGGAATTTCTGCTTCCAGAAAGGCACTCTTATTCATGTCAAAACACCCAAGAGAGCAAACTAATAATAACACTAGCAATTAAAAACACAATTCCATCCTCTCTTTCTTAGAGCATGTATTGTGATTTACAAGTTTTACAGGTTTACAAGTTTACAGTCACAAACTTGAAGTTCAACATGCATAATAAACAGAAGGTCTAGAAGTTACAAATGAATAATTTAATAATGGATACATCTCCTCCCCTCTGTTGGGAAGTGAATAGAGAAAAAGAACTCTACTGAAAGTTGTTCTGAGAAGCAGAAATCAGAGAGGCACCCACTGCAGAAGATTCAAAGGTTCCAGTTTGTTCTGATGATGAAGACCAGATTCAAAAAAAGCAAGTCACTTTTGGAATGAGGATCTTTCATCTGGAAAGTCTAGAATGGATATAATAAAATCACTACAAGTCTGTGGTTAAAATCTCATTGTTTTTAAGTGCCTTTAACTTTTTTGGGTGGTAGGAAATGTAGTTCTTTTGGAAGACATCTCTAAGTAATATATTGTAATCAGCAAAATGCTTTAATTTCTTCTTGTTGTTACAGATTGTGTAACATGCTGGTTATAAAAAGATGAAAAACAAATAAAATCAAAGTTCCTGATCTAAAGGAACTCACAGACTATCCAGGACACCAGATAACAAATAGGTACGATAAAATATGAAAAGTGTTAAAATTTAGCTTTGAACGCTGAGGGAAGCAACAGAAGCTATGGGGACATTGAGGTAAGCATCAAAGAAAAGGTGAGGTTCAGCTTGGACCTAGAGGATGAACTTTCGAGTCTCTGTTAAAAAACAAAAATAGATGAAATGTTTAACCTCTAAATTTATTTAATATACATATAACCAAGTGATACCAAGTGTAGCAACCAATTAGCATACTGCTTTGAAAGAAGCGTCTTTTATAAAGATGAGAGTGAAGGCTTCTGTGTGAACATAGAAACCGAGCAGTGTTTTGATTCCTTCACTTCTGCTAACAGATCCATGGAATGACAATGATAAATGATCTAGGTGTTGAGAAAAAGAGAGATTACAAAGAGCTGAAGGGATTAGATTGCCTTCCCTGAGAGACAGGAGAGATGTCAGCCAGACTGATCTTTTAAAATACGTATCAGATCATGTCACCCCCATGTAAAACCTTCTAGCTGCTGACTCTTGCAAGTAGACTAACTCCAAACTCTTTCTTATGGCCTTTAACACATTGACTGCCATATGAATTTTATTTGACTCAGGTTAGTTTTGACCCTGCGGCCTTGTGAGGCAAAACCCTGCAGTTGGTTCGTGAAAATCTTACTTGTTGATATTCTTATTGTTACAATTAATATTGACTATTTAATTCTAAAACAGTGGATTGAATATAATTCATGCACAGAAAATAATAAAAAATAACAAATTAGGAAGAATCATTTTGTTTTAATAAAACACTGTGGCCCCAGGGGAAAAAAAAAATGGTTTTTTTCCTAGTGTGGCAGTCACTGTGTTAAAAAACCCTGCAATCTGGGTCCTGCCTACTTCTCTGATCCCCTTATACTCTCCTCTCATTTGCCCCCGGTACTCTAGCTGTAGCAACCTGTATACTCCTAAGACCCCACAAGTCTGTTCCAGCCTGCATCCTTTGCACTTGTTTGCTATTTGAGGAAAGCTGTGACTCCTTAACTTCTCCCATCTGGCACTTGTCACTTTTCAAGGTATGGCCATTACCACCAAGTTCAAACTCCCTACAATACTCCCTACCAGTCAGTCTCTAATAAATGACTGTTATGGGTTGATTCTGGCCCTCAAAAAGTTTATGTTGAAGTTCTAATGCCCAGTACCTCAGAATGTGACCTAATTTATAAATAGGTTATTTACAGAGGTAATCAAGTTAAAATGAGGTGGTTAGAGTAGGCCCCAATCCAATATAACTGGAGTCATTATAAAAAGGGAAAATTTGGACACAGAGATGCACACACAGGGAGGATGCCATTCAAAGATGGAAGCAGATATTGAGATGAAATTTCTACAAGCCAAAAAGTGACAGAGATGACAGTAAACAACCAGAAGTAAAGAGAGAGGCAAGGAACAGATTCTTCCTCACAGCCCTTGGAAGGAACCAACCCAGCTGACACCTTGATCTGGGACTTCCAGCTTCCAGAACTGTTAGACAATACAATTATGCTATTCAAAACACTCAGTTGGTGCTACTTTATTATGGTAGTCCTAGCAAACTAATACAGTGGCCCAATTATTTCTTATAACATTTACCAATAATTGAAAGCATCTTATGTATTTATTCATTCCTCCACTGAAAGACAAGCTTCAAGAGAGTACTAGCCTTTTCTTTGTCGCTCATAGCTCTGCCTCAGCACTCAAAACAGTGACTGGCATGTAGTAGCCACATTATAAATATTTTGGAATAGTTGACAAAAGACAGAAAGAATGAATGACTACAAAGAAGGACAGAATGTGTCCTGGAGAGGACAGTCTAGGATCATTTACTGAGATACATAAGCAATATTATTATACTATTCTTCCTAATTATTCCAAATTTTTCAAATTATTAGGGTATTTAGCAGTAATAACATTGAAACAGAATAAAATTATTTGCCATATTTACATTTGCTAATATTTTAGAGCAATTTGCATTTTTAGAATTAGAAAGCTTATTAGTTATTTCTTTTTATTTGGGTTTCTGAGTCATGGTTGTTTATACATGTAAATTTCTAGAAACTGCTCCTTTTGTTTTCATCTACTCCTTACGTATTCTAGTTCCATTTTCATAAATGTTCTCCCTTGGCCTCCATTAAAACCTTTCAAAAATGTAACATTCACTTGGAGCTTTTATTGTTTCACATATGTGATGTTCTACATAATGTATTTTTAAATTTGATTACTATGAGAATATAAAGGCAAACCATCTCCATCACTGAAAAAAATTACATTCTGTTCTTGTTTACGTTGTATGAAAGCAATGCAGAGATCTGAAGTCATTGTTGTATTTTTTCTCTCTTGCCACAAATATCCAAAATTAGGCAGAATAATTACCATGTCTTACTATTAGTAATAAAGAGTTTTAACTAGTTAAGACAGCTACAATAACACTTCTAAAGGGGCGAAAATATTTTCACTTTGGGCAATTGCATGAAAGTGCTTACTCCAGATGTTTTACATTATGTGCTCCAGAAAATAAAATATATTTTTTCACTGGAAAACCTGGCAAAAGTAAATATTAATATATTTCTCTATTTGCCATATATAATTATAAAATAGCCTTAAAGACGTAGAATCTTTAATTAATATCTACTACATGAAAAGAATTTTAACTCACTGAATTAGTTATAATTTATTAAATTTAGTAAAAGGGTTTGAGTGCCACAATAGATTGGACAGACACATTAAGATCTGTGTTTTGTGATGGGAATGGTGCTAGACACGATCATATCAAAGTGGCTGTTTTCAGATGTTTATTTATAGTATCCCTGGCTGAGACCAGTGAGAAATAGTTTTTCCATTAGTGAAATATTGATGCAATTTAAAAATGCAACTTCCTTTATCTGCCCAATTTTAATTATGATGATAAGAGTTTTCTAAGCTGGATTGAAAAGTCTTTCATAGGAAAAAACAAGTCCTTTTCCTTATCTTTGTTATATTTTAAATGCTTTCTTTCCTCCTATGGTTGTTAAAATATCCATGTTTCTTAGTGAGTCAAAGCCACAAGCCAAAACTACAACAGAATTTCTGTTTTGTTGCATGTCCCAACTTCATGGATTTTGATAAGGCTTGCTTTTCTCCAAGTTACCTGTTGGAAAGAGAAGACTCAGAGACGAAAGCATTTAACAGAGAAAATGTGTTTAGAAAATCGGTAACACAGATCAACAATAATACTGTAAAAGTCAGGAATAATTTTTCTGTGAGGAAATCAGCTGATGACAGGAAATGTTCAATGACTCAGTTACTTTGATGAGAACAAGGCAGGGTGACCCTATTTATTGTTGGTGGATCTCCATGTGGAAAATGGTTTGTTTTTCCTTGCTTAGTTACAACTGAGATGTGTTCCAGTCTCCTTTCCTAATGCACATGTTAAGCGTGTTAAATGATTTTCCCAGTTCAATATTATTAATTTGATGTTTTGGTTTATTTGACCACATGTGAAGCGTAGCACTTGTTCCTTAATAATGGACTTGTCATACCTAAATACATAAGATTTGTGGCATTGCCTGGTTTACAACTCAGATTTATTAAACTGTGTCTCAGTGAAAAGGAGGGTAGATTCTTATTGCATATACATAAATGACGATAGAGCCATGAAAAATAAAGGTGCTTAATGATGGCAACGTCTATAATATTTAACCATGGTTTTGAGGAGTTTTTTAGACCAATAAATATATGACATTATTTTCTTTTCCATAACATTATTTTATGTCTCCCTGATGATTCATTAGCTTTTAGTTTATATTAAGATCTTTTCTAAATATTTTTTTTCTGAATTCTCTGGCGTTTCCTTTTCATCTATATAATCCCCAGCCTTTAAATCAAGGATTAGTGATTAAATTGGAAAGAAATGTTTTTTCAGATGTTCATTTAAAATATAAGTAGAATTATAATATTAATTATAATTAAATTACTTATTTTAGTCTCAGATAATTAAATTTTGATTTCTAATCTGGATTTAAGAAGTCCACTCTCATGAAATCATCTGTTTCTGCACTAAAAGTGTCCTGGAGTCATGACTCAGTTGCTTGGTATAGGTGCATTGTCATAGCCACAACGTCAGATTAAACTAGGAAATCTGCTTCTATTATTTCTTAAAGTATCAAAACCTGGCACTGTCTTTCATGCAGCATATATCACAGCTATTTAAACAAGAGAAAGGAAAATAAGAAAATCTCTATGTGCAAAACTGAATAACTCAGGCCAATTTGTTATAATATCTGACAATAATAGAGGATGGTAAATTCCCCTTCTAGTGTAAAAGACAAAATCATTTCATATGTTGCCTGAGTGTCCTGGACCAAAGCTGTGAATACAGTACTATTTTCAGAAAATAGCGTTTCAAAGGCCCCTTCCCCAACTTCAAGGGACCTGATCCTTGGTAGAGGAGAGAAAGTACGGAATTTGAAATGAGACAAATGTGAATTTGAATCCTTGCTATGGTTATCATTTTTGTATAAATTTTAAAAAGGTGAATAATCACTCTGAGCCTATTTTTCTTATTTTGTAAAATAGAAGTAATGCTTATCTCACAGAATAATTATAATAATTAAATGAGCTCTTCTATAAAGTAATGGGCTTTCTGTCCAGAATCAAAAACTGGCTCATATGTCAGGTTACAATAGGACTAGAACCACATAAAAGAATAAAATTTCATACATTTAGACATTTAAAGCCCCTTAAGTTCTTATAGAATTTTTTTTTTTGGACCGAAATATTTAAACACTCTTTATTTACTTTTGACTCTAAATTGATTTTGTTAGCAATTTACTATTTTGGGTTCAATTTTCATTGGTAAAAATTAGTGGTCAAAAGGAGGCTTTGGTATCTGAACTTCAATAAAAATAACAGATCATGGACTAAAATTTCATGATGGTGAAGGACATGTCTGTTTTATTCATCACAAAATCTCTAAAACAGCTCTGTCCGGTAGAAATATAATGAGTTATAGGCATTTAAAATTCTAATAGCCATATTAAAAAATGTAAAAAGAATCAGGTGAAATTTATTTAGTAGTATATTTTATTTAAACTAATATACCCCAAATATTATCATTTCAATGTATAATCAATACAAAAATTTGTAAACTGTTCCAAATATTTTTATTTTAATTAACTAGATTTAAATAAAATTAAAAGTTCATTTCCTTGGTTGCACTACCTGGAGCTTCATAATCACATGTAGCCAATGGCCCCCTTATTGGGCAGTGCAATTCTAGAACCTAGCATAGTGCCTGATACGGAGAAGGCACTCAAGACAGATTGAACAAATGAATAAATAAATGAGTGAAAATAATTCCATATCACTCTATGTATAAAGTCTCTGGTCAATGATCTTCCATGAACAGCATCACTCTCTTTACTGTTCAAAAGACTCTTAGAGTCTTCCCAGTAGTAATCACTAACTAAAATGTTAAAAGAGGTTGTCCTATAATTCAAACGAAGATATTTTGCTTAAATTATCTCCCCAGCCTCATATTTGGGGTCAGGTGACTTTCTATGTAAATATATATTGTAAAAAAAACAACATGATAATAATTAAAAATTAATTTATTTGCATAATAATAAAATGCCTGTTTTATTTTTTAAAAAAGGAAAAATAGTTATCTTAACAAATTTGTCATCTAAACAAGAAGTTGGAAAGATATTTCCTCAGAAATTTCCTTACAACAGCTTTGAAAGTTCTAAGGCACCTATGTTTAGCAGATTTTTCTGATACTTTTTGTATTTTTTGGAAGCTCTTTAAGTGTATGCAAATTTTGAAGACACAAGAAATCAGTTAGCAGAAAATAATAGAGACCATAATACACTCACCTAAATTTTGACTCTTATTATAACCTCACACCTAATTGCACAGATCTGCATTGCCAGGAAATAATGTGAGGAAAAAATATACTCATGAAATATGATTTAAGAATAATTCCATCATAGAAAAAGTATGCAAAGTATTGATATGATAACTAACCTGATACATAAAAGAAAGCACAAATCCTAAAAGCCTCCACTGTCTACTCCCAAATCTTTGTAATTCAAAGTGGAAAACTGGCCAGGAAACCAAGTATACTGTGAAAGAGGCGGACCTCCCAAGTTTGTGAAAAAGTTGTCTTTTTTGTTGTAAATTTTTTGTTTTAAAATGAAAAATCTATACACAAATGGAGCAGAGTGGAGAGGCAGAGTTGCCTTCAAGAGATGGTATGGCCCCTAATCCAACCAGACCCTGCTATACTCTGACTAAACACGCAAATTTAAATGCAGTTGTTGTCAATGAGGATGACTCTTGATTATAGTTGATCCCTAAAAACAGCAGTATCACAGAGGCAAAGCTGGCAGGGCCCATCCTGGTACCAAAGAAGAGAGTGAGCCTCTCCTTTTGTTGGAATTTGACTCTCTCTCTCTCTCTCTCTTTCTGGGCAAGGAAATTCTCAATGTGAACGTGGATGTGAGCAGATACGGTCAACTTACCCTGAGTGTTCTGGTAGTTTTTGCCTGATGCCATTAAAATTTCAATCATAGTATGTGCTTAATCTTGAGTCCATATTCAACAGTAAACTTCTTGTTATAACCTGGCTTCCCACGTGGGTCTACTTCTACCTTCAGGAAGAAAATACGTTGAGCATAGAGTTCCACAGGAAGATGGTTCACAGGATTTTCTGAAATTGTGTATCAGCCTTTGGACATGTTTAATGTGAATCTGTACCTATGAGATAAATCCACACTATTGAGGAACCAACAAGTCAAGTGTTCAAGACTGCAGGGTAGAAAGCCAGACACTGGATGGTGGAAAATTCATGATGGAAATGATACCACCTGTGAAGGCTCTTAGGGACTTTTCCTTGGCACACAAATGCTATGTTTGTATAATGACTTGCTGGCGTTATTTACATTTGCAGAGACTCTTCAAAGGGACAAAAATGAAACCAAAAAAACAGGTACTGTTACATTACTAGTACAATGTTTATTTAAGAAAAGAATGATGCAATGCCCTATGCCTTTTAAAATAATTTTAAAAGGCAATCAGAGGCCCCTAAGAGGGGGTAAAAAAACAAGCTTAATCCACATTTGTACTAGTTAAATAGAACAAGGGATAGATTAGCAAAGAAGAAAATGATTTGTCTAGAAGAGAATTGAGAGTCTTCTTCATTATTATCAATAATTGATGGTCTTAGAGATTTCCTAAATTCCACAGATCTACATTGCCAGAAAAGAAAATGTGAGGTAAAAAGATACTCATGAAATATAGTTTAAGGACAATTCCATTATTAGGAAGCTAGTATGAATATTCTGTTATTTCTGCTATTTCTTTCTCAAGGAAAATGGTAAGACTGCTTCAATAAAACAGGACCTAAGGACTTTTAATAATAATCACAATTTTCAATATTACTTTTCATTTTTGTAAGCATAGGTGTAAAACATTAAAGAACTACTTATGGCAAAGTTAATATATCATGAGTCAGAGTAGTTACTTTCACTATTTTCAAATCTGTGCATATTTTCTTTCACTACTTTTATGTTTATATAGTGCTGAATTTATGTTTATATACTACTGTTATTTCTAAGTAAATAGGACTTTAAAATATGTACTTTAAAGGAGTAGATATTTAAGTGAAACCTTTAATACCTCTTTGTTGTGCAAATAAAATTATAAAGTTATTTATAACTACTAAACCAATGCTAAAAAGAAAAGGATTTGTCTTCTCTTAGTCTCACATTATTGAAATCTTAAGGTCAATCATTTTCAATATCCTTAACATGTTTTACTTTATTCTCACTCAAAATAAATAAATAAATAAAAACTAAGTTAGCTTAAATTTTGCATTATGAACCTGGAAGCCTAGCTTATATGAGGGGTCTTCAAAAAGTACATGGAAAATGCATATGCATGGATTTCAATTTTTTTGCACCAAAATAAACTCATGCTAACTTATTATAACATGAATTAACAGGATCTAGTTTGAAGCACTAAGAAGGATAAGACATTAGCCCCTATCAGAGCTACATGAATTCTACTAAAATTGAAGCAGAACAAACATGACATTAATGGTGAACTTGGGTAGAAGGTGAAATCATTGATGCTGTTGGAAAAGTTTAGGATGACAATGCCCCAAAGAAATCAGCAGTTTTCAAATGGATTACTGGTTATAAGAATGGACAAGGCAATGTTGAAGAAAAAACCCACAGTGGCAAACCACCTACATCAATTTGCAAGGGAAAAATTAATCTTGTTCTTGCCATAATTGAAAAGCACTGACAATTAACAGCACAAACAATAGCCAACATCACAAACATCTCAACTGGTGCAACTTACACAATTCTGCCTGAAAAATTAAAGTTGAGTGAAATTTCCACTCAATGGGTACTGAAACTATTGTGCCCAGATCAGCTGCAGACGAGAGCAGAGCATTCAACAGACTTCTTAAACAAGTGGGATTAAGACTATAGTAACTAAAACTGCATGGTACTAGCACAAGAACAGAGACATACACCAATGGAACAGGACTGAGAACCCAAATATAAAACCAACCTCATACAGTCACCTGATCTTTGACAAATTCCAAAAAAACATACACTGGGGAAAAGATTCCCTATTCAACAAATGGTGCTGGGAAAACTGGATAGCCATATGTAGAAGACTGAAACTGGACCCCCACCTCTCACCTCTCACAAAAATCAACTCACAATGGATAACAGATCTAAACCTAAGACATGAAACCATAAGAATTCTCAAAGAAAACATTGGAAAAACTCTTACGGACATTGGCCTAGGCAAAGAATTTATGAAGAAGACCCTCAAAGCAATCACAGCAGCAACCAAAATAAATACTTGGGACCTGATCAAATTAAAAAGGTTCTGCACAGCCAAGGAAACTATCACTAGAGTGAACAGACAACCTACAGAATGGGAGAAAATATTTGCATGCTACATCTCTGATAAAGGGCTGATAACCAGAATCTATACAGAACTTAGGAAAATCAACAAGAAAAAATCAAACAACACTATTAAAAAATGGACAAAGGACATGAACAGAAACTTTTCCAAAGAAGACAGAAAAATGGCCAGCAAACATATAAAAAATTGCTCAACTTCTCTAATCATCAGGGAAATGCAAATCAAAACCACAATGAGATATCACTTAACTCCAGTGAGATTGGCTCATAACAAAAAATCCCCAAACAACAAATGTTGGCGGGGATGTGGACAGATAGGAACACTCATACACTGCTGGTGGGACTGCAAATTAGTACAACCTCTATGGAAAGTAACACGGAGATACCTCAAAGAATTAAAAGTAGAATTACCATTTGACCCAGCAATCCCACTACTGGGTATTTATCCAAAGGAAAAAAAGACATTTTATAATAAAGACATCTGCTCACGAATGTTCATAGCAGCACAATTCAGAATTGCAAAGATGTGGAAACAACCCAGGTGCCCATCAATACACGAGTGGATAAATAAAATGTGGTATATGTATACCATGGAGTATTACTCAGCAATAAGGAATAACAGTGAATTAACACATCTGGTATTATCCTGGTTGTAGCTAGAACCCATTCTTCAAAGCGAAGTGTCACAGGATTGGAAAAACAAGCACCACTGGTACTCACCATCAAACTGGTACTAACTGATGAACACTTACATCACACAGGGCAATAACATTCACCTGAGGGCGGGCGGGAGGGGGGTGGAAGGGATGGGAAAAACTCTCACTGAATGGATGTGGGGAGCACAGTTTGGGAGACGACCACGATTGTGGCTCTGACACGGGCAGAACAGGGGCAATGTGTATGGCCAAAGTGTTGTACCCCCATGATATTCTGAAATAAAAAAAAATAAAAATTTAAAAAATTAAAAAAATTTTAAAAAAAGATTCTGAAGCATTTCTTTGAAGAATTGTAACAGGAGATGAAACATGTCTTTACCAATAGTATCTTGAAGACAAAGCACAATCAAACAATGATCATCAAGAAGTGGACGTGGTCCAAAGCAAAAGCGTACCAGTCAAGAGCAAAGGTCAAGGCAACAGTTTTTTTGGGATGTTTAAAGGCATTTTGCTTGTTGATTTTCTGAAGGGCCAAAGGATGATAACATTCGCTTATTATGACAGTGTTTTGAGAACGTTAGTGAAAGCTTTAGCAGAAAAAATGCCTGGGAAAGCTTCACCAGAGAGTCCTCCACTAGGATAATACCCCTCCTCTCGTCAAACAAAAGCAATTTTGTCAGAGTTTTGATGGGAAATTTTTAGGTGTCCACTTTACAGTCCTAATTTGGCTCCTTCTGACTTCTTTTTGTTTCCTAATCTTAAGAAAATCCTTAAAGGGAACCCATTTTTCTTCAGTAAATGATGTAAACAGATTGCATTGACATGATTAAATTCCCAGGACGCTCAGTTCTTTAGGGATGGACTAAATGGCTGGTATCATAGCTCACAAAAGTGCCTTGACCTTGATAGAGCTTATGTTGAAAAATAAAGTTTGTATTTTTGATTTTTATCTTTTAATTCCATTTTTCCATGAACTTTTTGAAGTCTCCTAGTATTTCCCAAGTAGTGCAAAAAAGAAAAAAAAAAAAAGCCTTTCTACTAAAGTAAACATATGTGCTTGAAAGCTTCTAATCCAATTGACTCTAAGCATTCTACGTGTCTTCTGGGCATGGATCCCTGGCTATATAATAAAATGCATAGTCGCCCTCCAGATCACTACTGATAAAGGATAAGCATGCAATGCTATGTTTTCCTTTGAAAATAATGACATTTTCAGCTGAAAACTGGGTGAATAGGAGTTCTTTAATAAAAGAATTCCTATGAAAGTCAGAATCTAAATAACTACACTTTAAAGTGTTATTTGCTATTTTTTATCCTATAAAGGAGTCACAAAATCCAGCTAGTTTTATACAGACTTGCTGATCTTCTACTTTTCTCTCACTTGGGTAATTCTTATGGCCAAATTTCTTCAGGGTTTGTGTCAATGAGGAAAGAGAATTGTCTAAGTTACTGAGCAAGGAAGGTAATTTCATTCTGTTCAAACTTCCTTAAGCCATCAGGTTTTCACTAAAACCATCATTACATGCAAGCACTGGGTTTCTCTTTAATTGGGCAACTGCCTGCTAGTTCACTTGGGTAGGCTATCAATGCTTAGCTTTCAGAAAACCAGTACAAGTACAGTATGCAATTCAGCAACCAAGATATTATGGAAATTTAGTATGAAAAGTACGCATTTGACATTTAAGTGGCCCTGTGAGATTTCAATTGGCATCATTACTATGATAGCAAGATCAGAAGAAACACTGAAAATAAAATGTTTATGAAATGCAGCTTAAAACTTTGTTTTGTTTTATTTTTTAAAAGGGGTCCACCAACATCAAGTTCATGGTACTTTGTCTCCAGACTGTGAAAAATCTTGATTCTATGAATGATTTTTAAGTAGTCATGTTAGCAATAAGAGTATCAATCTAATTTAGAATGTCCAGTGGTCTCCCTTTGAACCCTACAGTCCTTGGCACTTGGACTTGAAGTCTGAAAATTGGCTCCTATTCACTTCCACTCTATAATAATTAGTCCTAAGTAGCAATGCATCTTTTCAGTGCAAAACTGTTTCATAGGAACCCACACCCATGCCTAAAACTGTCAGAGTAGACACAAAGCTGTCATATTCAGGAGAACTTCAATGAGATGTTATCAGATTGACATGAAATAATGATTACTAATGTTTTCACTTGCAAAAATTTTCTGACCCTGTAATGGTTTGTGATGTGTCAACTCAGCTAGCTAACCTATGAGGATGCAGTAGAGGCATTTTGCAGCATCTGCACACCCTCTTCCAGTTATTCAATCAAGCATTAATCTAGTTGCTGCGGTGAGGGGATTTTGCAAGTGTTAACTAAAGTCCTTGATCAGTTGACTTCAAGCTAAAAAGATCATCTTTGATGAGCCTGACCTAATCAGGCCAGCCCTTAAAAGGGACTTGGTTTTCCCTGGCAAATGATACTTCAAATAGCAGCTGAGTCTACAATTGCTCTCCCTTCTCTGCAACTTCTCATCTGGATGCCTGTAGACAGACAAGTTCAACTCATGCATATGGGTTCTAGCCTGCCTGTTAGCTTCCTTTCTGCCTGACCTACAACCTTTGGACTTCTTAGCTAGCCTCCACTCTCACATAAGCCAACTCTTATGATAAACTTCTACCTCTCCTCTTCCTCCTCCTCCTCCTCCTCTTCTTCTTCCTCTCTCTCTTGTTCTCACTATCACTCTTGCACATGCATGTCCTCTCTCTCTCCCGCCTCTTTCCCCACCCCCATCTCCTTCTGGTTCTGCTTCTTTCGTTGAGCCCTAATACAGACCCCCATACGTTAGCTGCTATACTTTAGCACCTATCCTTTTAGGAAATGCTGAGTGAAAACTGCAAAATTGAATAAAAGCTACTGTAATGCATCTGTATTATTTTTATGCCCAACAAAATGGCATTCATTTGAAAAATAATAACATGTATTCATTGATTTATTCCACAAAAAATTGAGTGCCTGCCTAATTCTACTGTCTGCTTTGGGGATACAGCAGTGACTAAAATGGTAAAGTGTTGCTCTCATGGCATTTACAATAAGAGTTGAGGAAAGAGACTGACAGTGGACAAATAAAATACAGAAGTCTCATGATAATATGGGCTATAATACAACATAAGTTCCTGGGGTGGTTATGTAAGTCCTTGCTTTATAATAATTTACTATATTACACATTGTATTTTACCCATGATTCATTAAGTGTGTTATATTTCACAGTTTAAAGAAGGATAAAGAGTACCAAAGGAGGTTTAGTAGAATAAGGAATGTCAGTGGGTCGGGGTTGGAGAGAATGTTGTTTTCTGTTCATATATGCTGGTCAGGGAAATTAGTTCTGAGCGGGGTCAGAGACACAGCACTTTGCAGTTCGGGATTATCAATTTGTAGTCACTGATATCTAACAAAGATAAGAGTTCTCTAGCCTTTGTGACAGAGCTAAGGCAAGAGGAACAAGATGTGCAAGAGTCTCTATTAGTGCAATGCTGCAGTGGGGCTTAGTAGTGATTTTAAAGCATATTTGGTATGATGACCTTTCATGTTTTTATCCATAACATTTACATTGTATATCATAACCTAAGTCAGACATAGTTTTCTATGTAATGATTTTTCATTACCCTCTATGATATACTGGAATATTTTCTTTTTATTTCTTTTATTTTTCTTTTCATTGTTTGTTTAAGGATTTGTATATTTGTTTGTGTTTTGCTTCTTTTCTCTTTTGTTTTTCAGAATACTGCTCAGACCCACTAAATTGGTTTCTAAACCCATTATTAGATTGTAGCCTCAACTGGAAAAAAAATATTGCTTAAAAACTCTTTAAAGTTTATTACAGGAACAGTGAATAAAGATTTATTTAAATAGCATGAAATTGAAAGCATTTTGCTAAGCTAAATGTCCAAAATTTGAATGGCATTTGTTTTGCCATTGCCTAGACCTTGTAACCAAATGACATTCTACTATTTTAATTTTTTCTCTTTTTTAAACCTTTTATTTTGACATTTTCCAAACCTTCACAAAGTAGAATCTAAAATAAACGTATGTGAACCTGTCTGTCAGCATCAACAGCCGTCAACACTTTATCATATTGTTTTATTTATTATCCCGAGGTTGAAATTTTTTGTTTTGTTTTTTGGGGGATTTATTTTTGCTGGCTTATGTTAAGGCACTTCTCAGACACTAAATAACCAATGTACCTTTATATATTTCATAATGTTTGCCCCTAAACCAACAAACAAAATTCTTCTATAACTTCAAAGCCATTATCAATACCTGGAATAATTAACACGAATTTCTTAATGTCATTCAACACACAGTTCATGTGCAAATTTCTCAATTTGTCTAAAAATTATTCTTCACAGTTGTTTTGTGTGAATAGGGGTCCAAACAAGGAATAGTCCTTGTATTAAATAATCTGTTGTATGTCTCTAATCCCTTTTAAATTGACTTAATCTAAAACAGCCTCTCTTATTCTCTCTATTCTATGCAATTGGCCCGATAAGTCAATATTCTGTAAACTGTGTCATATTCTAGACTTGACTGCTTTCTTATCATGGCATTTAACTTATTCTTCTATCTCCTCTATTTCCTGTAGACTGAAAGATTGATCTAAAGGTTTGATAAAGTAAGGTTCCAATTTATCTTTGCAAGAGTAATTAATGGGTGCTACCATATACATCATATTTCACCACATCTTTAGGTAAATTACATCTGGTTGCTAACCTTGTAATAATTCTAAGGATAGAAAACAGAGTTCAAGCAATGCAGTCTGATCTCTTTGCTATGAAGTTCCCTTTGAAGTTTTCATCTAATTTTCTTTACTATCTGCTAAGCACTGCTTAAATCAGATATTTCAATTGGGGTTGCAAAATTGTGGTTTTTGCTAATTCTATCATTGCTTCTATATTTCTTAGCTGAAATTCTGAACCAAAGATTTATCTCTATTTGTCTTTCCTCTCTCTCTCTTTTTCTCCATTGTGGGTATGCATATTACCCTAAAATGCAGAAAAAGGAAGAATAATTGCTTAATTATTTCCCTTTAATTGTCAAATTTTAGATTATTAAGCTGGTTTCCTATCAATATACAATAGTGACTGACGAATTTAATTTTTAATTGTTCGCCTTCCTTTTTATTAATAGTTTTATTAAGAGCTCATTATTTTCTATATTTAAGGGTGTGTTTTAATCAATTGCAGTCATAATTTTATTGTGATTCTCTAATTATACTATTTTTGGCCAGTTGGGAGCCTTTTCAAGTCTCTGTAATTTTTAGAAATGATACTGATACCACAGTATATTTTTTTTTAGAAAACAAAAAGATATTTCAGTTTCATCTTTACCATTCTTCTTTCCCAGAATGTAATGAATTATTTCTCCAAACATCCATGGATTATTTTATTGAAGAATTCTGTTTAGATACCAACATATTGGTATTGGTGGTGGTCATTCCCTTTGGGTTGTCTTTGCTCCTAGGAGTTTTAAGTGAACAAATTAAGAAATAGGTGTTGTTTTAAAAAGAAAATAATTATAAATTAACACAAACATTTATTCTTTATATTTACCATTGCAAGGCTTTTAATTAATGCCTTTATTTCTATTTTAGTCTCTTATGATGAAATCCTGGTTCCAAATAACATTAACATAACTGTTTGCTTTATTTTATAGTAATATACAGTCAGTTCTGCTATAGTACTTATTTTGAAGTTGTGGATTTTTTCCCTTGTGATTTATGTATTAGGGAACAACTTGAGTTTAAATACAAACTTCTCATTTGCTTATGCCCAATTTCTTCTTCAAGAAAAACTAGGTGAATGCAGACAACTTCCCCCAGCTGAACTGAACCAGATAAGTACAGAAAAACTCATACACATCTCAAACATTTACCAGATACTTCAGGGCAATACCTGTGTTAAGAGCCATACCCATCTAGTAGGATTACTTTTCCCCCAATTTCATATAACCACCCTTCTACTACCTCACAATAATTCCCAACCTGAAGTCCATTCAATTTCCACTTCCACAAGCAAACTTCAGGTCTTATTTAAAGGAAAGTGTCATATTTGTTTTAGTATTTATCTCCTAATAATTTAACATGTGTAAAACTGTGCTGCTCTTTTTGATAGGTACCTATCTTTTTTAAATGTGTTATTTGCAAAGTTTTTGAGTGTTCTCTTCCTAACCCCCTTTTCCCCATGAATCCTGTGGTTTTTATTGCAGTACTTTGTGTAGCAGAGAGATTTTAATGTATGCCATGTTATAGGAGAACTGACTGAATGTACTAGTTTCAAAATAACAGTGCCAGTATTATTACTAACACTAAGACTGCTGAATGAGGTTTAAATTTCGTTGCAGGTTTTTGTTCCCAAAATATATCACAAAATACTGTATTCTAAGGTCAATTGGAATGCTTCTTTTCCCTCTATGGTTATTTTACGAACATAATATATACTAAGGTTATTGTTTCCATGTGTTTTGAACTTTCATGTTCAAACTTAAAATTTTTTGGTTTTTAATTTCATTTTTGTCTTTTAATTTTGTAAAAGTTTTCAGCTTCCAAAATCAAAAGTATATAGAATTCATGTTTCTATTCCAGTCTCCTCCACAGTACTGTTCTTAGACCTGGACAAGGAGGACCCCTACCCTAGGATCCATATGTCAAAGGAGAACACAGTACTTTGAAATGCCTTCCTAAAAATTTTCAAACTCCCCTCTGTTGGCTGGGACCCAGTCCCAACAGTACTAAGATCCTCATTGTTCCACTTTAGGGTGCTCTGTCATGCTCCACCCTCCCTTGGGGTTGACCATATGGTCCAAGTTACTCCAGGACTCATGGCCATGGGGTTGGCCTGTAATTGGGCCCAGATTCCAAGAGGACAATCTGATAAGAAGATCAATCTCTCTGTCCAATGGAGTATTTTCTTTTGGAGGCATTGCATGATATTGGTCTTCCAGAATGGCGTTGACAGCCAAATTTGGGTGTCTCAAATTGTTTCTATCTGAAAATGTAAGCATATACTCACCAGCTTTCACAAAGAAAAGCACACTATTTATGCTTTTTCCAGTTTTCTGTTTTTCATCTAATGATGTGTCCTAGAGATTGCACCAGACCAAGTGTAAAAATCAAACTCATTCTGTATCAAAGAATAGAGTTCTAACTCTTTCCTTTTGCTTCACTGTGTGGTGAATCAATGATTCTCTTTCAATGTGTATCTAGATTGCTTCTAGTCTTTTTGCTGTTAAGAGGCCTTAATGTATAACTTTGTGTAAATCATTTAATATTTTTCAAGTATATCTTTGAGATAGTATCCTTGAAGTAAGAGTCCTGAGCTAAAGATAAGTAATTTAATGAGATATTGCCAAATTCCTCTCCGTAGGCATTTTTTTTCATTTTCACCTGGACTTCCTGTTTTGCCACAGCTTTGCCAACAGATTATTTTTTCAAACTTTTAGATTTTTGACACTGTAATAATTGAATAATTATGTCTCAATGGAGATTAATTTGCAGCTTTATTTTATGAGCCAGGATGAGTAATTTGTATATAGTTAAGGGCCATTTGAATTTCTTTTATTTGTAAAAATTTGATCACTTTTTTCTACTTGTCCAGTTCACTTTGTTGGGGGTTTTCTTTTCTATATTTAGGAGCTCTTTATATGTTTGGAATATTAGCCCTTTGCCTATCATATTGCAAATATTATTGTTCCATTTTGTGTATGTCTCGTGACTGTGTTCCTGTTCTTAAACCATGGAAAAATATTGTTGTTTTTTCCTTAATAAATTAATCATTGTTTTTATTGCTCCAGAAATTGAAAAATAGTTGGGAAGGTTTTTCCCAATCTTATCTTATGAAGTAATTGTCCAATGATATTTTCTAATATATGAGTGGTTTTTTTACATTTAGATATTCATTCCATTTGGTATTTATCCCAATACCAAAGTATTGGTATAGTATGCGAAGTATAAATCTAGTTTTAATTTTCCAAATGGTAATCCTCTTGTCCAAGCACCATTTACTAAAACAAGTCTACCTTTCTATGTATTTGAGATGCTACCTCTATCAACTACTAATTTCCAAATATACTTGAATCTCTTTCTAAATTCTAATTAATTCCATTTCTCTTTATGTCTACCCATATCCAAATACCACATTTCTCTGGTTACGTAGCCTTTATAAATTATTTTAGTGTCTGAGAGGGCTAATTCTCCACCCCATTGTCCTATTTTCGATGCCTCTCACAGCCACTTCCTTGCATATTTTTCCCAATGTACTTTATAGTCAACTTTCATAGCTCAAGAAATAATATGTTCTGCTGGTAAGTTTATTGAAATCATGTTAAATTTGCAAAAAAAAAAATTGTGAGAGGATTGACCTCTTCGTCATACCATCTGCCTTCCCAAAAACACGGCATGTCTTTCTTTCCATTTGCTTAAACTTTCTTATCTTTATCAGGGAAAAAATTAAACTACTGATCTGAAGAAGACTAAGTAGGGACCAACTCACACATTTGTAGTTTTTCCAAGGACCTGTAAACTGAAGTTCAATTCAGAATAAAATAAAATAATGTTTGGATTCATCAATAACTCTATTCTAGATATATTCTAGAATATAACAACATATACTGACTTTAATAAGAGCTATAATACCAAGGCTGAAAATTAGCAGAAAAGCTGGTTTTAGACTTCTGTCTTGAGAAATTAGAATTCTGGGACAACAGGGATTCTTTTGTCAGAAGGATACCTTGAGCAAAGATGAAATTGTTCCTCTGAGTTCTCTTAGTAAACACTATTTTCTGGGAGAAATTGAATTTAAAATGGCTACTAATTACAGTGCAGTATTTCCCATGGCTTCCCCAAAACACCTGGCAGCAAGTATGCTTAGAGAAATGCAAAATAAATTTTCCAGAGAAATGACAATATGTCTTATTAATCTCAGAGACTGAAAAGCCCTGCTAGAAACAAAGCAGAAAGTGAAGCTAAGAAGTAAAAATAAAAGCAGTTAACGACTTTTTTTTTCCATCCTAGTACTCACATAGGAGGTTTTACAACTGCAATGATTACCTCTCCAACTATCTCCCATGCATAGGAAATTCACCAGTACCTTTACAAGCCAGCTTCTTTTTCTGTTATTTAACTATTGTCCTCTCTTTCTTTGCTGCTGCAGTAATCAACTAAGACTTCATTAAATTCTCCTAGGAAAGCTGAAATATAAACACATCTCACAAGAGCATCTGCCTCATTGATGAGCAGAAACAACAAGGTATACTGTAAGCAAAACAAAACTAAACTAAAAAAATCAGGAACTTTTAGACAAAAATATCTAGCCTTTTTGATGCAACATACCTGTCTACCTACTGCCCTGCCATTTGTTAGGTAATTTGAACTCTATTTTCTCTCTTCAGTTTTCTGAGCTATGTTTGTAAATTTGCACATTTGTAAAACAGTAATAACTGAGCTTATCCTATATACAACAAACAGTTGTGAAAATTAAATGAGTTTGTGCGTATAAAGAAATTTTGAAATTGTATAGTGTTATAAAATTTGGATAATTTTGTGTCTGGCTTATTTCCCTTAATGTAATGTCCTTCTGGCTCATCCATGTTGTGGAAAATGGCAATATGTCTTTCTTTTTTAGGGCTGAATGATATTCCTTTGTATTATATATATCACAGTGTCTTTATCAATCCACCCATCAACAGACACTTAGATTGTTTCAGAATCTTGGCTATTGTGAATAATGCTGCAATGAACATGGATGTGCAGATGTCTTTATGAGAAGGTGATTTCATTTTCTTTGGGTCTATGCCCAGAAAAGGGATTGCTGGGTCATATGGTAGTTCTATTTTTAATTTCTTTAGAAACCTTCATACAGTTTTCTACTAGTGGCTGCAGGAATCTACATTCCCACCAACAGGGTACAAGAGTACCCTTTTCTCCACATCTTAGTCAACATATGTAATCTTTTGAATTTTTGCTAATAGCCATCCTAAAAAGTGTGAGGTAGTATCTCATAGTGGTTTTTATTTGTCTTTCCCTGATGAATAATGAGGTTGAGCACCTTTTAATACACCGGCTGGCCATTTTTATGTCTTCTTTGAAGAAATGTCTATTCAGGTATCTTGCCCCCTTTTAAAGTAAATTTTCTACAGTTTATTTATTTCTACTATTTATTTCTCTACTATTGAGTTGTATGATTATGTATTTATACTAATATGTTTATATGTTTATATTAATAAGTATATGTTTGCATATTACATATTAACCTCTTATCATATATATGGTTGCAAGTATTTTTTCCTAATCCACAGGCTACTGTTTCATTTTGTTGATTGTTTCCTTTGATGTGGAGAAGCTTCTTAGTTTGATATAGTCCCATTTAATTATTTTTGCTTTTGTGGGTGGCCTGAGCTTTTGTTGTGATATCCAAAAAATCATTGCAAAGGCCAACGTCCAGGAGATTTTTCCCTATGTTCTTTTCTAGAAGTTTTGCAATTTTTGTACTTACATTTATATCTTTCATCTATTTTGAGTCAATTTTTGTGTATGGTGTAAGATAAAGGTCCAGTTTCATTCCTTTTCATGTGGAAGTCCAGTTTTCCAAGCATCATTCATTGAAGGGACTATTCTTTCCCTATTGTCTTCTTGGTGCCATTGTCAAAAATTAATTGACTGTACATGTTTATATTTATTTCTGGGTTCTCTATTCTGTTCTGCTGGTCTATGTATTTGTCATTCCAGTACCATATTGTTTTGATTACTATAACTTTGAAATATAATTTTCAAAGAAGTGTGTTGCCTCCAGCTTCGTTCTTTTTGCTCAAGATCGTTTTGGCTATTTGGGGTCTTTTATGTTTCCATATGAATTGTAGGATTGTTTTTTATGTTTCTGTAAAGAATGCCTTTCGGACTTTGATAGGGATTGCATTAAATCTGTTTATTGCTTTGGGTACTATAAAATTTTCAACAATGAAATTTCTTGATTTCTTTTTTCAGTTAGGTCATTATTTGTGTATAAAAATGCTGCTGATTTTTGTATGTTGATTTTGTATCCTATAACTTTACTAAATTCATTTATTGGTTCTAACAGTTTTTTTTGTGGAATCTTTTGGATGTTTTATATATAGGATCAAGTCATCTGAATAGAGAAATAACTTTCCTTTTTGATGTGGGTGACTTTTATCTCTTTTTGTAGTCTGTTCTTGTTAGTATTTCTGTACTATTTTGTGAGAGTGAGCATCCCTGCCTTATACTAGATCTTGGTGGAAAAACTTTCAGTTTTTTCCTGTTGATTATGATGTTAGCTGTAGGTGCTTCATTAATGACCTTTATTATGTTGAGGGACTTTCCTACTATACCTAAACTGTCGAGATTTTTTATCAAGAAAGGATATTGTATTAAATACTTGGTCAAATGGTTTATCTATGCCAATTGAAATGATTATGTGGTTTTTATCTTTCCTCCTGTTAATGTGATCTATCACATTGATTGATTTGCATATGTTAAACCAGCTTTGCATGCTAAAGATAAATTCAACTGGGTCATAATGTCTAACCTTTTTGATATGTTGTGGATTTGTTTTGCTAACATTTTATTAAGGATTTTTGCATTAATATTCATCCAAGAAATTGGCTAGTAGTTTTCTTTTCTTTGGCTTAGGTTTCAAGGTGATGTCAGCCACATAAAATGTGGTTCTATTTTTTTGGAAGGGTTTAATTCTTTAATGTTTGGTAGAATTCAGCCGTGAAGCCATCTGGTTCTGGGCTTTTCTTTGTTAGGAAGTTTTGGATTACTTCTTTAATTTCCCTATTTGTTATTGTTCTATTCAGGCTTTCTATTTCTTCCTGACTCAATCTTGGTAGCTTGCATTTTTTAGAAATTTATCCATTTCTTCTAGGTGATCCAATCACTTGGCATGTAATTGTTCACAACAATTATCAATCACATTTCTATGATCCTTTTTATTTCTGAGGCATCTGTTATAATGTCTTCATTACATTTTTTATTTATTTGGGTCTTCTCTCTTTTTTTCTTAGTTGGACTAGCTAAGGGTTTGTCACTTTTGTTTATTTTTCCAAAAAATCAACTCTTAGTTTTATTGATTCTTTCTGTGATTTTTTTCTCTATTTGATTTATTTCTGTTCTAATTTTTATTGTTTTTTTTCCCACTCAGCTACTTTTGTGTTTAGTTTGTCCTTTTTTTTTGGAATTTTTTATTTGAGATATTTCTTCTTTTTTAGTGTAGGCATTTGTTATTATAAACTTTCCTCTTAGAACCACTGTTGCTACATACCACAGGTTTTAATATGTCATGTTTTCATTGTGGTTTGTCTCAAGATAATTTTTAGTTTCCCTTTCTGTTTCTTCTGTATGCAAGAAAGTTCAGAAACATGATGTTTACTTTTCACATATTTGAGAATTTCCCTGGGTTTCTCCTGTTATTGATTTTAGTTTCATACCATTGTGGTCTGAAACAATATTAGATATGGTTTCAATCTTCTTAAATTTGTTGACTTAATTTTTGGCCTAACATAGGTCTATTCTAGAGAATGTTCTGTATGTTCTAGAGAAAACTATATTGCCCAGTATTTCCTTAATTTTTCCCCTACTCTTAATATTATTGCATTGTTACCTATTTTTCCCTTCATGTCCATTTATTTGCTTTATATATTTAGGTGTTCCAATGTTTGGGGAATGAGTGTGTGTATATACACACACCTACACACACCCGCAAACACACACATATACATACACACACACACACTTATATGTGTAAATGCTTACAACTATTATGTCTTCTTGACGAGTTAACCACTTTACCATTAAATGATAACCTTCTTGATTCTTTTGGAAGTTTTTCATTTGAAGTCTATTTTATCAGATATAAGTATAGCCACTTCTGTTCTCTTTTGATTATAATTTGCATGGAATAACCTCTTCCATTCCTTCACTTTCAGCCTATGTGTATCCATAAAGCCTAAGTGGGACTCTTGTAGGCAGCATATATTTGGATCTTGTGTTTTATTTATCCAGTCCCTTTATATTTTTTGATTAGAGAATTTAGTTCATTTATATTCAAGGTTATTATTGATAGGTAAATATATAATACTGCCCTTCTGTTAATTGTTTTCTGGGGGTTTGTAGGTCTTTTGCTCATTTTGACCTCTCTTGTTGCCTACATTTTTGATTTGGTAATTTTCTGTAGTAGTAATTTTTTTATTCATTTTTCTTTATAATTTGTATATCTGCTATAGTTTTTTGTTTTGTGATTACCACAAGGCTTACAAAAAAACTTACCATTATAACAAACCATTTTAAGCTGATTACAACTTAATTTCTGCCACATACAAAATCTCTAGATTTTTATCCTCCTCCCTACATGCAATTTATGTTTTTGATGTCACAATGCACATCTCATCATATACTGTATTCTTTAACATTCATTGTAATTATTAGACCATGTTGACTTTTAATCATCATACTAGAGATATGAATGATTTACAACAACCATTACAATATTGGAGTATTTTAGATTTGACTATGTATTTAGCTCTACCAGTGAGTTTTACAATTTCATATATATTTATGGTAGTAATTATCATCCTCTTGTTTCTGCTTGAAGAACACCCTTGAGCATTTCTTCTAAGGCAGATCCAGTGGTGACGAATTTTTTCAGCTTTTGCTTGTTTGTGAAAGACTTTATTTATCCTTCATTTCTGAAGGATAGATTTGCTGGGTATAGCATTCTTAGTTGATAGTTTTTTTTTTTTTTTGATCACTTTGAATCTATTAATATCATCTTATTCTCTCTGCATCTGCAAGGCTTCTGCTAGAGAAATCTGCTAATGGTCTATGGGGATTCCATTATATGTGACTTGATGCTTTTCTCTTGCTGCTTTTATAAATCTATTTGTATTTGACTTTTGAAAATTTGGTCATAATTTGTCTTGGAAAGGAACTCTTTGGGTTTATCTGTTTGGAGATCATTGAGCTTCATGGATTTGGATGTCTATATCTCTCCTAAGACTTGGGAAGTTTTCAGCAATTATTTTCTTAAATAAGCTCTCTGTCTTTTTCTCTGACTCTTCTCCTAGTATTTCTATAATGTGAATATTTATTTGCTTAATGGTATCCTGTAAGTTGGTAGTGTCATGTTTCCTTGCTTTTTCACTTTTTTATGTTTTCTGTGCTGCTGCATTGATATTTGCAAATTTATTGGCATAGTAACCTCTTCCAAACTTAACAGAGTAGGTTTCATAGGGGAAGATTTCACCTGCAGATGGGCCCAAGGGTGCCAGTTGGGCAAAGTGCAGTGGCTCTGGTTCCATGTGGGTGCAGTGGTGTAGTTGTCATGCAGCTTCTTCAGTTATGATTCACATAAGCAATGACTTCAGGTACCTCAGTGGTTTAGGCTATAGGAGTTTGTAGCAGTGACAGTGGCTCTGCTGGTTATTAGGACAAGGGGTTTAGGCAACCTCCTCTTCTTGTCTTCTTCATGTTGGGGAGTCTTAGCTGAGGGGATGTCTCTTGGTATTGGGTCTGACATGGCCTGCAGGTAGCCTCAGCAGCACTGGTAACCAGGGCACATGTAGTCAGTGAGACTGTTGAGCTCGGTTTCTTGGCTCAGAGTGTTGTGAAACTACTGTAGCACCTGGGACTTGAGGCACAGATTTACTTTCCAAGGCATAATATGATGCAATTCTCCCACTAAGCCAGGGTCTGTTGCTCTGAGGCACACCCCAGCAGCTCAGGCCTAAGGAGTTGGGATGTAACCGTGATTCTGGCCCTGGAGGAGAGTGCAGCACTGGCATGTCTCTGGGGAACAAGGAGTGCTCCAGAGGCTTGAGCTTCAGGAATCAGGGCAAAGCTGCAATTTGAGACCCAGAACCAACAAAGCATGGTGGCAGCTAGGCTCCAGAGGACAAAGTACTACACAATAGTGACCTTGGACCCTGGGATAGTGGGACACAGCAGTAGCCCAGGCTCTGTGAGGCTAGGTGCAACAGAAGCAAGGAGCTAGGAATGGCAAGACGCTGCCATGGCTTCAGGTCTGGGGATTTTGAGGGTGGGAAGCAGTGTAGCAATGATTACTCCCCAGAGAGGTGGGGTCCTTCAGCAGCTCAGACTGCATGGAGATAGTCCAATTCCAGGTAGGTGGGGCACTGTGGCTATTTGGCCTTTTCTCGGAAGGAAGAAGCTCATTCTGAGCTGATCCTGATGAGGGGGGTGGAGTGGCCAAGGCAAGATGTTTTCTTCCCTTTTTTATGTGGCCATCCTGGGTTTCTGTGCTTTTAAGAATTTCTGCTGTTTTTTTTTGCTGTTCTCCAGATCTTTGTTTTAGTTATATTGCTCAAAATGTAGTTGTTTATTCATTGTTTCTGTTTTTTTATGCAAGGGGAAAGAGTGCTGGGAGATTCTAGTCAGCCATCTTGCTGATGTCACCCCCAATATACCATCATCTATTTTCTTAAATGATTTGGGTCAGATTGATATAATTTATTTTTCAAATGTTAAAAAAAATTCATTTATTAAGCCAATTGATCTGGAGCATTTGACATTTTCTATTTCATATTATTTTAATTTCCTAAGTTCTTTTGTTTATAAATTTGTCACCCCAGAAATCATCACAATTGTTACCAAAAAATATTGATCATATTGCTTTATTTTCATTTTAATATGTATAGAATGTGAAATGAGAGCCAATGTTTTATTCTTAAAATTGATAGTTTGTTTCCTTTCCTTCATTTTTGTTCAGTTTTGCTAGGCATTTATTAATTTTATTATTTTTTTCAAAGAATTTTCTCTTAGCCATGCTACCTTTCTCTATTGTTCTTTGTTTTTCTATTTTATAGATTTCTCCTCTTATGTGTAGTATTTCCTTCCTTTAATTTATTTTGGACTTAATTTACTCTTCTTATTCTGGCATATTAAAGTAAAATTTAGATAGTTAATTTTAAACCTATATTTCTTTCTAATGTATAAATTAAATCTATGTATTTACCTCTACACCATGCTATAGCTGCACCCCCAACATTTTGACATATTGTGTTCTCATTTTTTAACTTCCAAATATTTTCTATTTTTTATGCTGCTTTTTCTTTGATCCATTTTGTTTGTATATGTACTGTTTCTTTATAAATATTTTGTGATTTTTAGCTATCTACTTATTATTTATTTCTAATTTATTTCCCTTATTTAACCTAAATCTCACAAAACCTGTAAGATTTAAATACTTTAAATCTACTTGTACTAAGACCTGTTTTAAGAGAGTAATTTTAAGGCTCAGAGTATATCCGTCTTGGTAAATACCCCAAGTATATTTAAAAGAATATGTATTTTTATCTCAGGAATGGTAGACCAAATACCATATGTTCTCACTAACAAGCAGGAGCTAATAGATGGGTACACACAGGCACAAATTGATATACAGGATATGAGAAACCAAGAAGGGAAGGAGGGTAGGAAGGAGAGCATGGGATCCAAACTTACCTATGGGGTACAATGAACACTATTCTCATAATGGGCACACCAAAAGCCCTGACTTAAGCATTATACAAGATATCTATATAACAAAAACACTTGTACCCTCTTAATTAATATTTTGAAATAAAAAAGAAAAAATATATATATTTTGTAGCTTGAGGGTACAGGATTCAAAAAATATACATTGGGTAAAGTTGATTGATAGAGTTCATATTATCTTCTCTATCCTTTGTTCTACTTTTATATAAATTACCAAGAAAGGTATGTAAAAATATTCAACAATGATTATGGATTCTCATATTTCTCCTTTCAGTTCTGTAAATCATTGCTACATACATTTCAAAGCTCTGTTATTATATGTACACACATTTAGGATTGTCATGTATGACTGATGAATTACCACTTGTTTCATTATTAAATATTCTGGTCTCTGGTAATGTTTCTCGTCTTAAAGTACACATTGATGTTAAACTTTCTTTAGGTTACTGCGTACAGAATACACCCTTTTTCAAACTTTTTTATACTCTCTGTCTCTTTATATATAAAGTACATCTCTCCTAAACACTAAGGGTAATGACTTTGTTTCCAGTCTAAGGTTTACTGTGCCTTATTTAGCATTACATTTATATTTCATATAACTATTGTAGACTAAAGAAAAAAATCAAGCTTTTAAAAAATTAAAGTTAGTTTTATTCAGAAGTCATACTGAGGACTATAGACCAAGGCTTATAGCCTGGGAGCAGCCATTTAGAGAGGTTCTATCAGACTGCTCCAGCATAGTGTTTTAGTGCACAGTTTATATATGGGTTGTGGAGGTAAGGTTTAGGTATAAGAGTACATCTGATTATAGATTACAGAAGAATAATCACTAAACCTGTGAAACATTGTCTTATGTAAGGGAAGAGGCCGGGATTAGGCTCATTTATCTTTTAAGGAATATAATGAGTCAGACAAGAGACAAGGGGGGGCCATCTACTCTATCCGGTTTTGTCTTCAAAGCATCCTTCTGGAGAGCTGCATGTCATCATAGAGACAGGGGCTTCATCAACTTATGCTGCCAAGCAGAAATAAGCAAACATGGTGTGTTCATTTCTTACTTTGTCTCATATTATCAATACAGTGGAGTTAAGTATATTATCTAGATAATATCTCCCCATTTATTTCATTTATTTTTGTTTCTCTGCTTTTCCTTTCATGCCTTCATTTTAGTATTTTTTTATTTCATATTTGTTGTTTGGATATTCTTCTTTGTATAATTTTACTGGTTGCTTTGATATTGCAATATACATCCTTAACTATGACAGTCTGCTTAGAATAAATATTGTACCATTTTATGAAAAATGTACAAATGCAACAGTAGTTTAATTTTTCAACTTCTCCCTCTGGCTTTTATGCTATTATTTATATTTTACTATATTTTACTTCTCTTCATGTTATAAAGCCCTCACAACAATTTATCTTTAGATTAAGCAATTACTTGTCTTTTAAAGAAATTAAGATAAAAATTATTGTCTTTTACTTACACTCATATTGACTATTTCTAGGGCTCTTTGTATCTTTTTAATTCAATCACATTTCCGTCTGGTATTGTTTTCTTTCAGCATGAAAACTTATGGGATCAATTCTTATAATTCAAGTCTACAGGCAAAAAAATTCTCAGCTTTTGTTTATGTGAAAATATATTTATTTCACTTTCAATTTAGAACTTTTTTTTCTTTTAGCATTTCAAATACAAAGTTCTACTGACTTCTGACCTCCACAGTTTCTGATGAGATGTAATTTGTAATTCTTTTATTCTTCCTTTTGCAGGGGCTGATATATTGGTTTTCAGCATTTTTACCATATGCTGGTTTTCTTTATTTTTATCCTGTTTAGCCTTCACTGATTTTTTGTAAATATAATGTGATAGTTTTCACCAGTTTTAGGAAATATTTGACCACTTTTTTCTTTAAACATTTTTTGGCCATTCTCTCTCTCTCTCTCTCTCTCTCCTCTTTGTCTAATATATGTATGTTAGATTGCTTGATATTGCTCCAAAGGAAGTTGAGGCTCAACATATTTTTTAATATTTCTCTCAATTTCTTCCTATTAGATAATTTCTATTAATGTAACTTCAAGCACACCAATTAACCCTTTCTTTTGCAGTAGTAAATCTGCTGTAAAGCCCATTTACTATTTTTTTCATTTCCAATATTATGCTAGAAATCTTCATCTAGTTCCCTTTTTAAAAATTTTCGTTTCTTCTATGAGAATCCCCATGTGCTTTTTCATTATGTACATTTTCTCCTTTAAGAACATATATATATATACATATATATATCTGTATGCTATTTTAGTTTAATTTTGTCTGTTTCATTATCATACAGCAAATTGATTTTGGTATAGAGTCCTATGAATTTTAACACATGTAAAGGTACATAGATCCAACACCACAATCACAATACGGAACAGTTCTATCACCCCAAAAAACTCCCTTGTTCTATCCTTTTGTATCCACACTTTCCCCCACCCATACCCTGGCAACCACTGATCTGTTGGCCATCACCATAATATTTTCTTTTGAGATTGTTCTATAAGTGGAACCATACATCATGCACCCTTTTGAAATTTTTTTTTTTTAATCAGCATTATGCCTTTGAGATTGTAGCATGTAACATTAGTTTGTTTATTTTTACTGCTGAGTAGTATTCCATATACCGCAGTGTGTCTATTCATCCAACCACTGAAGAACCTTCAGTTGATTTCAGATTTGGGCAATTATCAATACAACTGCTATAAACATCTTTGTTACAGATCTTGTCCTTAGTCTATCCAGAGCCTTTACTCTAGGATGTGGTCCTTATTTCTAAGATGCAGGTATTTGAAGTTCTCAATGAATAGCTAAAGACTTCAGTGATTTCTTCCACTTTTGCTGGGCCAGAATTCCATCATCTCCTGGCACTACATGACCTCCGACAGTCTCTTCATCTCCTAGTCCTGGAGCAAAACCTCTCCACTGGGCCTCATGTGTTTAGCCCTGTGTATGTACAGTCCAGCTATGAGCCAAGGACTAAGGATCATGTAGGGAACACCACCTTAGACTTCTCACATCCTCATCTTTGCTGCTTCCTCCATTCTAAGACTATGCCTTGCAAATTTCAGCCACTGAAGCAGCACCAAACTCAGAATTCTGCTTTCCCATCTCAACTAGACTCTCAGCTCTTGCTTGTACTCTGTCACCTTGCACTGACATCCAGAAAGTGCATGCAGAAAGAACATGGGGTGGAATTCATGTTTTTTCTTCTCTCAGAAATCACAATCCTGGCCAGGCACAGTAGCTGATGTCTGTAATCCTAGCACTTTGGGAGGCTGAGGCAGGAGGATCTCTTAAGGTCAGGAGTTTGAGACCAGCCAGAGCAAGAGCAAGACCCTGTATCTACAAAAAAAGAGAAACTAGTCAGGTGTGGTGGTACATGCCTGCAGTCCCAGCTATTTGAGAGGCTGAGACAGGAGGATCACTCGACCCCAGGTGTTTTGAGGTTGCAGTGAGCTGTAATGATGCCACCACACTCTAGCCCAGGCGACAGAACAAGACCCTGTCTCAAAAAAAAAAAAAAAAAGGAAAAAGAAAAAAAAAAAAGAAAGAAAGGAAAAGAAATCACAATCCTGTATCTTCTATTGTTCAATATGTGCAAACAGTTACATTTTGTCCAGTTTTATAGTATTTACAATCAGAATGCAAGTCTGATATCAGTTACACCATTGAGGCTGAAAGTTATAAAATGAAGTATTAATTTCGTGTTCTTTTTCATAGTCGAGGTATCTCTGAAAGCTGAGAGATCACATGAGTAAGTAATAGAGTTAAGACAATTTTTTGGAAAGCAATTTTGTAATTTTAATTAAGAGCCTTTAAATTTGTTATGCCTTTTGACTCAACAATTCCACTTGTGGGAATTTTTAATGAAGAGAAACAAATTTTCTTGACTTCCTTTACAGTTATTTATAATGTGGGGGGAGATAGATAGCTAAATATCCAATAATTGGGAAATGGTACATACATTAAGGTTGGTACATATAGTAAATTGTTATACAACCACTAAAAATGTTTTCAAAGAACATTTAATAACATGAGAATTGTTCATGATATAATGATAAGTGAGGAAAAGGTTACAATATTTTTACTGATGCACACCCAAATACAAATCAAGATTGAAAGCACCCAAATGTCAGCACTGGCTATATCTGGCATGTTGAATTGTCAATGATTTTTATTTTCTTTTTTATGTATGCTTTTATATGTCTTACAAATTTTCTACATTGAACATATGTAATTGTTATAATTAAGAAAATATTTAAGCAAATGTATAAATGCATCATAATTTCTACAAATTTATGTAGAATCAATACTAAAATTCCTGAAACACTAGACTAGCTCAGACCAATTCAAATTTATATGTAAATTTTTACATTATAGTAAGAACACTTAACATGAGATCTACCCTCTTAACAGATTTTTAAGAGTACAATACAGTATTGTTAACTGTAGGCACAAATTGTACAGCAGTTACCTAGAACTTTTTCATCTTGCATAACTGAAATTTTATATATCTTGAACAGCAACACCCCATTTTCTCTCTCCTCCATCCTCTGGGAACCACCATTCTACTCTCTGCTTCCATAAGTTTGACTATTGTAGATACCTCATGTAAGTAGAATCATGGAGTATTCATCCTTCTTTGACTGGCTTATTTCACTTAGCATGGTGTCCTCAAGGTTCACCCATGTTGTCACAAAAAGCAGGATTTTCTTCTTTTTAAGGCTGAATAATATTCCATTGTATGTATATACTACATTTTTTTTCCATTCATACATCAATGAACCTATATTTCCAGATCTTGGCTATTGTGAATAATGCCACCATGCATATGGGACTTTAAGTATGTCTTTGAGATTCTGATTTCAATTCTTTTGGATAAATATCCAAAAGAGAGATTGCTGGATTATATGGAAACCCTATCTTTATTTTTCTGAGGAATCCCCATACTGTTTTCCATAGAAGTTTCACCATTTCAGATTCCCACCCACACTGTAGAAGCATTCCAGTTTTTCCACATTCTCATCAACACTTGTTCTCTTTTTACTTTTTGATAATAGCCATCCTAACCGGTATGAGCCAGCATCTCACTGTGGTTTTGACCTGTATTTCCCTGAAGATTACTTATGTTGAGAATCTTTTCATATACATGATCACTTGTGTGTCTTTTTGGAGATATGGGTCTATTCAAGTTCTTTGCCTATTTAGAATTAGGATTTGAAAAATGGTCTAGGGATTCCAAGTTCATTTTTTCTCTATTAAATTACAAATGCCTCTCATAGTTGTTCCTGTTTCTGCCACATCCTATGAACCAAATTCTCATACATTTTACATACAGATATTTACTCATGTCCTCAATATGCCTAATCCTTTTTCCCCTGTAAAGTGTGGTAATTACAATATTCTATAATAGAATTATTATTATTGAAATGTATGACATTATCACCATTATTGTTAGGAAATTAGTTTTCACTTTTTGATCATATATTTTTAAATTTTCATTTTATACCATGCCCTTTTCTTTAATCCGTGTAGTGATTCTTAATAGAAGAACCTAGGAAACTCATAAAAATCCCGGAAACCCAAGATAACCCTCAGATAAAATTTATTTTAAAACAAACAAACAAAGTATTAAAACACGGTCACCTGTTCAGGCATAAATAAATTACATCTTATTAAGTAGTAAATAGAGATTAAAAATTTTTAAATATTAAAAATCAACATGGATCATTTTTATATCCCCACTGACTTAACATTCATTTCGTTCCCTCTTGCTCAGCTGTTCTTAGTTATCAGCTACTCTATTTAAATCTCGTGTTGACATTATTTTTCAACTCACTAAGTTTTTAAACATTACTATTTTTTGAATGACTGTGATTTCTTGTCTTTTCACAGTAGTTTCCGCTTAGTTTTGGCCCCTTCCAGTGGGTCAACTTTTCCTGTCCAGAGGAACAAAATCTGTCAACTCCCCAGTTTGTCCCAGTTTTGTCTCAGTTGCTCTCCACTAGCTTCCACCTTGACAGAGTAAATCAAACTCATTTTTAATACAGAAAAGGAGGGATAAAAGAGACAATTAATATGTACTGAACTCCTACTCTGTGCCAGGTTCCGAATATTAATTTGTCTTCTGTGAGGCCTTTCAGTAACACAATGAAGAATGTTCATCCCTTTGAGGTTGAAGCTCACACAGCTGGTAAATGTTAAAGCTGAGTTTTACACCCCCATCAAACTCCAAACCCAAAGCTCTTCTCAATCGTGCTTGGAACCACACTCTACATTAAGTTAAAAAAAAAAAACACTATTTACATGTAATCATGTAATTACACCACTCAGCAGAATAATTATAAATTGCTTCACAGAAAGAACAACCAGCAGTTCATTTGCACCCTGATCCTGTAAGCATTCTGTATATCTTAAAGCTTTAAAATATGTTCAGTTTGTGGAAGACAAGATATGGTCACTTTTCATTTTACAAAAGATACTTTTCACACTTGGCTTATTTTTACATTCTCAGTGTTGCTTGCATCCACAAACCTTCTTACATTACATTCTGCCTGTTTTCTGTAATATCCTGGAATGATTTATTTCAACACCATCCCAATGCCCAATTTGTTGGTACTCTTAAGAATGAATGGGCCCTTCCTCAGGTTCAGTATCTTGTTAGTCAGTGAGCATATCACATGCAAGGGGACCCTGACTGTGAAATGGCTCCACTTTCTTCCTGGAGAGAAGGGCATTAGAAGGATCACCTCTAACAGAATCATGAAATAAGTAATCTCTGGTTGGAAATTTTAAGGTTTCTGAATACCAACCTCTTAAAATCATGTATCATAAAAAATAAGATGATAAACACAAAAACAAATGGACAGCACAATAAGTTGCCAATTAGCAGAATTAAGTCTAGTTTTAAACGAATTTTAGAGCATAATAGATGATAAATAACTTTATTAATATGTTTTCCTTTACCATACAATACCCCATGCCTGCTGAGCCTTTATATAAGCCATGTATAAGGTTTACTTCTGATTTAAACAGTTAACATTTCTTCATTTAAACTAGTAACACTATGTAGCAAAACACTGTAAAGTAAGATATAAAAGCAATTTTCTCTTTATAAAGTATTGATTTTAAATAACTAATCAAGGTTTGAGGTTATACTATGGAAAGAAACAAGACAAAAACAAAACTAGGATTAATAAAGCTGTACACAAAATTTCACTACCCTCAACTTGAATTTTAATGCAATTAATGAAATGACTCAGAGATCAATGTTACAGGTACAACAGATACTACGATAACAAATAAAGACATACAGTTTCTTCAAGTTTTCAAAACTAGATTTAGATTTAAATGGAAGTACAATAATTGTATCCTTGCATTTAGGAATAAATCTGATCAAATGCTTGGTTTAGAGACACTCAAATTTCCCTCAGTGATACCTCAAGGTTATTATAAGGCATGGGAGGCTCAGATGTTGCAAGATGAAGTTCATCCAACTTTAATGACCTTGGTCATAGCCAATTTAAAGGCTCTGAGAACAAGTGAATCCCTGAATAAAGCTACAGCTTATGTTTTCATATTTTGTTTTAAGCTGTAGTTTCAGTAGAAATTGGCATAAAATATTTGACTTCTCAAGGAGTCTTTCTGTTGTTGAATGACCTGAATGGAGTCTTGGAAGCATATCTACCTGCAAACATATGCATAATTGAGAACAAGAAATTAAAGTGAAAATTATATTATACACAGAGCTATATGGCACTAGACCCAGCATGTCATTCCTTGAACATCAGGGTACTTAGCCACTAAGAAAAAAAAAATTCTCAAAAGACACTACAGTATTTGGAGTATACAAAACAATGTAAAAGCAAATTTTGATCCCTAGACTCAGCAAAGGACTGCATTTATGGATGGTTTATGAATGTTTTTACATGGGTTCTCTCTGATATTCCATATTCTTTTTACAAAATAAGCTTTGGGAGAAAGGTCTCTAGCTATCACATAAGCAATCAGAGAAAATGGCAAAACAAACTATGAAAACTGTTTGATTCCTCAGCAGTATTTGTGGTTCAATACCATGGGCTTGCTTCTTTTTAAGTATACAGTTCTAAGGGCAAGAGATATGAAGTCTGTCCGGAAAGTATCCAGCCATTGTTAATATAACAAGAACAGTTAGCTCGACATTGATGTAGCCTGGTAAGGAGAGTGGACTGGATGAGCATGTGTGAACAATGATGACTTCACTGTACTAGTCAGTGGGGTGCTAGACTCCGTTGAGCAAGCATGTGTACTGTGTGGCCATCACATTCAAAATGACTGAGCAAGTAGAGCAACGAATCTGCATCAAATTTTGCATTAAGCCTGAATATTCCTCCATGGAAACTTTTTGGATTATTCAGAAGGTTTTCAGGGATGATGCAACGAGTGCAGTGCAAATAAAAGTGTGGCAAAAACGCTTCAAAGATGGTCAAGAATCTGTTGAAAGTGATCCACATTCTGGAAGGCCTGCAACAAGCAGAACTCCTGAGTATGTTGAACATGTACGGGTTTAGGTTAAGTGACACTGGGAGAACTGTGTGAGGTCCCAAGGTGCCTACTTTGAAGGGGACTGAGGCGTCACTGTCCTACGTACAATGTTTCTTATATCTTATATCATCTTCAATAATTGTCTCTATTTTTCCTATTACATGGCTGGACACTTTCAGGACAGACCTTGTATTTCAACATAGAAAACTAAGTGAAGTTATCACAAGTCTTGTTCTTCCAGAAAATATAATTTATATTAGTGTAGCAGGTTAGTTTTTTTAATAGATGTTTACAGATATGTCATAGAAGGAAAAATTGTTATTGAAAATAGCCTTTTTCCAGAGTCTACTATATACCAAAGATTTTACATGCAGTTTTCATGGATGCATTGATTCACCATGTTTTTTTTTTAGCAGCTGTCTAGTCCATTTGGGCTGCTATAATAAAATACCTTAGACTGAGTAGCTTATAAACAACAGAAATTTATTTCTCACAGATCTGAATGCTGGGAACTGAATGATTTTGCTGCATCCATAATTTTTTTAATTTCAGAATATTACAGGGGTACAAATGTTTAGGTTACATATATTGCCTTTGCACAGCCCGAGTCAGAGTTACAAGCATGCCCCTCCTCCAGACAGTCCACACCACACCCATAGGTGTGAGTATACCCATCCCCTCCTTCCCCCCACCTGCCTGACACCTGATGAGTATTACTTCCATATGTGCACATAAGTGTTGATCAATTAGTACCAATTTAATGGTAAGTACATGTGGTGCTTGTTTTTCCATTCTTGTGATACCTCACTTAGGAGGATGGGCTCCAGCTCCACCCAGGATAACACAAGAGGTGTTAGTTCACCATTGTTTTTTGTGGCTGAGTAGTACTACATGGTATACATATACCACATTTTATTAATATATTGATAGGCACTTGGGTTGTTTCCACATCTTTGCAATTGTGAATTGTGCTGCTATAAACATTTGAATGCAGATGTCTTTCTTATAGAATGCTTTTTTTCCTTTGGGTAGATGCCCAGTAGCAGGATCAAATGGCAGTTCTACTTTTAGTTCTTTGAGGTATCTCCATATTACTTTCCATAGAGGTTGTACTAGTTTGCAGTCCCACCAGCAGTGCACAAGTGTTCCTATCTCTCCGCATCCAACAAATGCCAACATTTGTTGTTTTGGGACTTTTTGATAAAAGCCATTCTCACTGGAGTTATGTAATATCTCATTGTGGTTTTGATTTCCATTTCCCTGATGATTAGAGATATTGAGCATTTTTTCATATGTTTCTTGGCCATTAGTCTATCTTCTTTTGAAAAGTTTCTGTTCATGTCTTTTGCCCACTTTTTAATGGAGTTGTTTGATTTTTCTTGCATCCCATAAATTTTGATAAGTTGTATTTTCATTTTTAATTAGTTCAAAAGATTTTTCAATTTCTCTTGAATTACTTCTTTATCCCATGTGTTATTTAGAAGTGTTTTGTTTACTTTCCAAGTGTTTTGGTATATTCCAGCTATCTTCCTGTTATTGATTTCTAGTTTAATTCCATTGTGGTCTTAGAGCAGACATTGTATGATTTCTATTCTTTCAAATTCTTCAAGGTGTGTTTTATGGCCTGGAATGTGGTCTCTCTTGGTGAATGTCCCATATGAGCTTCAGAAGAATGTGTATTTTCCTGTTGTTGGATCAAGTATTCTACAGATGTCAATTATATTCAGTTGACTGATAGTGTTGTTGAGTTCAACTATGTCTTTACTAATTTTCTATGAACTAGATCTATCCATTCTGAGAGAGGAGTTTTGAAGTCTCCAACTATTATAGTGTATTTACCTATTTTCCTTTGCATTTCTATCAATTTTTGCCTCACATATTTTATTGTTCTCTTGGTAGGTGCATCATGATAAAACTTGTTATGTGTCCTTGGACTATTGATTTCCTTATCATTATGTAATGCTCCTCTCTATCCCCAATAACTTTCCTTGCTTTAAAATCTGCTCTGTTTGAAATTAATATAGCCACTCCACTTTCTTTTGATTAATACTAGCATGGTGTATCTTTCTTCATCCCCTTACTTTTAATACATATCTATTTTTATATTTAAAGTGGGTTTCTTTTAGACAACATATACTTGTATCTTATTGTTTAATCCATTCCCATTCTCATAATCTGTGTGTTTAAATTGGTGCATTTAGACCATCAATGTTCAAAGTGATGACTTATATAGTTGGATTAATGTCCACCATATTTGTTACTGTTTTCTATGTGTTGCCCTTGTTCTTTGTTACAGTTTTCATCTTTCACTCTTTTTTTGCCTTTTGTGGTTTTAATTGATCATTTTATATAATTCCATTTTCTCTCCTTTATTAGCATATCAATTTTACTTTTTTTCTTTTTTACTTTTTACAGTGTTTGCCCTAGATTTTTCAATATCCATTTACAACTAATCCAAGTTCACTTATGAAGAACACTATACTGCTTCATGGGTGTTATAACAAAATACCCATGTATAATTCTAATTTTTAATTTCTAATTCTAATTTCTTCTTTTTATCCCTTGTATCATTTTGTCATTAATTAAAATTATTTATAAGTATACATTTATGCATAAGAATACATAATCAAATACATTGATGCTATTATTATTTTAAGAAACTATTATCTGTTAAATATATCAAGAATATAAAAAATAAATCTTTTGTTTTACCTTTACTTACTCCATTTTTTATGTTCTTCCTTTCCCTATGTAGATCCAAGTTTCTGTCCTTCTTTCTTGAGAACTTCTTTTGACAATATTTCAAGGGAGATCTACTGGCAAGAAATCTTTTCAATTTTTTTGTTTGAGAAAGTCTTTATTTCTCCTTCACTTTTTTTTTTTTTTGAGACAGCGTTTTGCTTTGTCTCCAGGGCTAGAGTGCAGCGGCATCATCATAGCTCACTACAACCTCAAACTCCTGGGCTCAAGCGATCCTCCTGCCTCAGACTCCCAAGTAGCTAAGACTATAGGCATGCACCACCATGCCTGGCTAATTTCTCCATTTGTTTTGTAGAGACAGGGTCTCACTCTTGCTCAGGCTGGTCTTGAACTCCTGGCCTCAAGCCATCCTCCTGCCTCAGCCTCCCAAAGTGCTAGGATTATCTCCTTCACTTTTGAAGGATAATTTCACAGGGTACAGATTTCTAGGTTGGTGAGTTTTTTTCCTCTTAACACTTTAAATACCTTGCTTACATGGTTTTTGAGGAGAAGTCAGATGTAATTCTTTATTTTTATTCCTCTAGAGGTAAGGTGATTTTTCCCTCTGGCTTCTTACAGAATTTTTCTTTTCCTTTGATTTTCTATAGTTTGAAAATAATATGTCTGGGTGTGGGGTTTTTGGCATTTATGCTGCTTGGTGTTCTCTGAGTTTTCTGGATCTATGGTTTGGTATCTAACATTAATTTGGAGAAATTCTTAGTAATTTTTTTCAAATATTCCTTCTGTTCCTTCTTTTCCGTCTCTTTTTTTTTCCTCCTGGAGTTCCTATTCTGCACATGTTGTGCCTTTGGTAGTTGTCCCAGAGTTCTTGAATGTATTGTTCTGACTTTTTCAATCTTTATTCTCTTTGCTTTTTAGTTTTGAAAGTTTCTGTTGAGATACTCTCAAGCCTGGAAATTCTTTCCTCACCTGTATTCAGTCTACTAATAAGCCCATCAAACACATTCTTTATTTCTCTTACAGTGTTTTTGATCACTAGCAATTTTTTGTTTCTTTTTTAGGATTTCCATCTCTCGGCTTACATTGCCCATCTGTTCTTGCATGTTGTCTGCTTTATTCATTAGGGCCCTTGGCCTATAAATCATAGTTGTTTTATATTCCTGGTAAGATAATTCCAACATATCTGCCATATCTACATCTGGTTATGATGTTTGTTCTTTCTCTTCAAACTGTGTTCTTTTGCCTTTTACTATGTCATGTAATGTTTTCTTGATACCTGGACATGATATTCTAGGTAAAAGGAACTGCTATAAATAAGCCTTTAGAAATGCGGTAGTAAGCTGTGGGGGTGGGGGAGCAATCTGTAGTCCTATAGGTCTCCTTATTTCAGTTGGACTTTGTCTCTCGACTGTGAACTTCACAGTGATTTTTACTCCCCCTCTTTGTGTAGGACGGGTTGGATAGAGTAGGCTGGAGTTGGCTATTCCTTTCTCCCAGGTCAGTTAGGCTCTGATAGAAACCAGCAGATTAGGCTCAGGTAATTAGTTCTCCCGAGGGTAGGTCTTGTTAAGAAGATCAGAGTGCTGTTTTGTATTTCAAAATTGTTCCTTTTACCCTGTCCCTGCTGAAAGCACAAGGATATTTTTCTCCAATATCTACTATGAGAACCTAGTAGAGTTTCTGGGTAAAACTCACAAAAGCATGGGGTCTCCTTATGACTGGGTTACCCCTGAAGTTTTTAACTCTCAGAGTTGTTTTCACCGAGCCTCCAACAATTTGTCAATTACAGTTTGGGTTTTCCTACCCTGGCACTGGTTCATGTAGAGGTTTCAGTTCATGAGTTTCTGCTCCTATAAGTTTTGATTCCTTGCATCTGCCTATCTGTCTTTTAATTCCAGGGATAGCAATTTTCCCTGTATCCTTACTTCTCCTACTGATCTATGAAGAATTATTGATGTTTCACTTTGTTCAGTTTTTTTACTTTTTGTTAGGATGAAGTAGAAATTCCAAGCTCCTTATGTATGGAAACAGCCTCGTTAATTTTCCTACTATTTGTATTCAAATAAGTGTTGGCAAGAAAGCAGATCAATTAGAACTTTGATTTATCGCTAGAGAGGTGTCAATTCGTAAAACTGCTTTGGACAACTGTTTGGTGTCATCTACTGACTTTGACCATATGTTTGTTCCATGAACTAGCAATTTTACTTCCAGGTATACTCAATAAAAATAGGTGTATTGTGTAGATATTCCAACCAAAAAAGTATGTGCAAGAATGTTCTTGACAACAATATTTGTAAAAGTTTCAAACTGAAAAGAATCCAAATGTCAATCATTGTAACATGAATAAATACATTTTGGTGGTGTATAAAATGGAATAATGTACAACAAATAAATAAACAAACTAGTGCCAAATACTACCTTATACATAAAATGCACAAATATCATATTAAGTAAAATAAGCCAGAGCTCAAAGAACACCCATTATATGATTCCATTCACATATGCTTCTAAAAAATAAGGAAAAGTTGTTCTATGTTGTTAGAACTCAGAATATAGGTTAAATTTGCAAAAGGAGAATGGGAGCAAAGGGTAGTGATTGGAAGGGGCCATCACAAAGGCTTTTAGGGGCTGGTATTACTCTGTTTCTTAACCTGGGTAGTGGATATGTAAGTCAGTTTCAATTGATCTCAGGACCTCAGTTGGTATTCATTGTCTACCTCCTCCACTAACCATTCAAAATTCTTCTCACCCTCAGCTGTCACATCTGCAGGTTTTGGTGGCTTACAGGTGGTGGGACTCAAGTTTTTATTCCTGAGCAATGATTATAACCTTCTCAAGCCAAGGTTGTTGTATATGTCCATTCTTGGTTATAATCAGGTGAAGGAATATCAAATAGTACCAAAGTGGATCACCCGAGTCCCACATGTATGCCTCCCTCTCCCCACTTTGCAAAACCAGCCCTTTCTCATGCCACTGATCTGCATAAATTATCTCTGCAAGACAGTGACTTATCTCTTGCTTGCTGGTGTGGAATAAAGATCATGTGTAGAGGTGGGAGTTAGTATGTGTCATAGGAGCCATTGTGTGTTATGTATAATAGTTCTTTCCTTTAGGACATGACCTTACACAATTCCAGCATAGAAGGGACACAGATATAAAGTCCTACAGAAAATCTTTGGGAGGAGTAGTAAATGGGGTCACGCCTTTTTCTACCTTTTAGTTTCTGGCTCCTACAAAAATAGCACCATAGAGAGGTAGTTGATTCAGTGCATATACTGTACGTTGAAGAACAGAACATAACTTGAAGAGTATTCTTGAAGAGTACCACCTCTGAGCTCATGCTTCAGCTCTGCCTTTAGTAAACCATTCAAATGCTCTATAGAACTGTCAGCTTCTGGATGGTTTTGTATATGATACATTGAGTGGATTCCAAAGTCATGGACCCATTCCTGCACCTCCTTGGCTATGAAATGAGTCTACTGATCAAATGCTATGTTGTGTGAGAATCCATGCCTATAGATCAGGCATCCTTTAATTGCCGTAAGAAACCATAAGCCTCTGGAAAGTGGGGTTCAGCAGACAGAAAAGGAAAAACTACACCCAGAATAGGTATATCTCTTTGAGGACAAGCCACTGGCCCTTTCAGGACAGAAGGGGCCTAATGTATTCTACTTGCCACTAGAGACTGTTCTGTATTGGTATGTTCAGGAATAGACCTTAACAGCAATAGGCTCTGTGGTTTTAGGTTGGACATTCAAAGGTGCCATTATCTAGGTCAGCCTTAGTAAGTGATAAACCATGGCACCATCTCCACAACTGGCCACTCAATTCTTATAGTTCTAGGGTGGCTGTTGATACAGGGTCAAGACTTTTACATTCAGTAGCTTTTCTGTGATGGGTGCTTTCTGGAGGGCATTTGTATATGATTAAAAAAATCTTCATACTTTGGGTACATTACCATATGCTCATTCACATAACTCTACCCAAGACCTCCTTAACTTTGGACTGTCAATCATTTTCTTTCCAGGCACCCAAGCAGCTGGCTAGATTATTGGACCCTGCCCAGAAGTTTGGACATATCTCTACTTCAAGCCACTTTTCTTTTCACAAAAGAAGATGGCCAGATGCATGGATTATATCTTTGCCCAGTGGGAAGATTTTCTTTCTCCACTGTCTCTCAAGGCAATTTCCAAATGTACCTGTAATGGAATCACTATCCATTTTTGGCTTGCACCAATTTAATGGGCTGGCCGTTCCTTACACCAAGTTTGGGCTTTTTCTCATCTTTAAGCCAGTTCTTACAGAAACTTACAACGGCCCTAGGTGTGTGCTAGTGAATGGGCACTGTAAAGTCTATGGTGAGTGGGTACCAACTATACAGTTTACTCCTGCCCTCTTGGTCCCAAATACACCATTTCCATATTACAATGAACTACCACTGGGCATGTCCAACTTTTATGATTTCACAAGTCCAAAGGCAGCCATCATACAATAGGAAATTCCAGATGCTTTGTTATTTAGTGCTCCATGGTCAATAACACACCAGGAGCTCCTTCTTGAAAGGTGTCTAGTTCCTTGCTCCAGATAGCCTAGCCTTTCTTCAGAACCCCTCTTGGACTTGCCATACACTACACATCACTGACAATCTCAACAGCATGGGGTTTGCTGGATCATATGGCCCAAGAAAGAAAACAGCTTCTATCACAGCCTACACCTATTATATTTTTCTGCTTCAAGCAATACTCAAATCCGGCAACCTTCTGTGTTTCTCAATATATGCACCAGAGAGAAATTCCTTAGTATGGGATGAGTTGTCTCTAGGACTGAATGAAAACTACTAGCTGCCGTACTTCCTTTTCTGTGGTATGGGATACAAGATAGCACAATTTTTTCTTTTACTTTTGAGAGGGTATCCGAACATGTCCCTGATCCCTTGGCTCACCAGAAACTTTGTAATTTTATCTCCTGCCTTCTGGACAGCATAGATCTTACCATGGTCATCAGGGTATTACCCACCTCCTGCTTGTCCTTTCCAGTCAACATGATGTTACCTACGTAATGCATCAAAGTGATATTCTGAAAGATGACCTGAAGGCCCTGTGCTTTTTGGACTATACAACAGAGTGTGAGATAGTTAACACAACTCTGGGTAAAATATAGATAAATATTGGTGTTCTTTCCATATGAATATTATATGTTTCTGAATCTCTTTTTTGATTAGAATGGAAAAGAATGCATTTTTCAAATCAATGACTACACATCAAGTACCTGAAGGCTTAATAACCTTCTCTAATAGCAATACCATATCCAAAAAAGCAGCTGCACTTGGGGCTACTGCTGGTTAAGCTTGCAATCATCCCTAAGGATCCATCTAGTTTCTGCAGGAAACAGAATGTTGAATTAAATGGAGATATCCTTTCGGGAACTGTGGCACTAATATCCACCATTACCCCTGGGATATGATATTGGCATTTTGTTTGCTTTTTGTTTGTTTGTTTTGTTTTTTGTGTTTGGTTTGGTTTTGGTTTTGGTTTTGGTTTTGGTTTTTTGCTATCTTGGTTGAGGTCAGGGGGCACTTGTAGAAGCTTCCACGTGGCCTTCCCCAATTTGATAGCTGCTACCCCACAGGCCAAGGCCTAATGTAGGCATCCTTCCAATTGCCATGTGTGTCTATCCCAATTACACTCTTGAGGACCAAACAAAAAGCAACCAAGTAGGCCTAGGGACCTAGTGGAATCCCAACAAGATGGAAGTTGTTCAGGATTTCATTCATTACCTAGTCCCTATAAGCTCCTAAGCTAACAGGGGACCCATGAAGAGGTTTGGGGTTTCCAAATTTCAATGTCACCTCCAATCCTCTGTCTAATAGTCCTCAATATGTCCTGATAATCTTCTTTTCCAGTATGCAGTCACCTGAGTAATAGCCATAGGTCTCTTTTTTTCTATGGTGCAGGGTCATTCTTCGTTCATTGTGTCTACATCTGAAAATGAATAAGGTCCAGGAACTGAAGAAGGAATCATGAGTTTTTTATTGGGCTGACTGCCCTCAGCCCCATAATCCTCCATGCTTGCCTTCTGCTGATTATATGTGGTAAGTAGCACTCTCATTGGCTGCCCATCTGTCTTTCCCTTAGGAAGACCAGAGTCTATTAACCATCTCTGAAGATCAGCTTTACTTAGCTGCCTCTCCACTTTGCCATTTGTCCCAGTAATTGCTGCTGTCTTGACCTCTGGCAGTTAAACCCCTCCTCCTGGCTTCTATTACTTTCGAAGCCCCATCATTCCCATGGCCATTAACAAGCTCAACACTAAGACTGCCTAATATCTATTCTCCCCTTATTTTAGTAATAGAATCTCCAAAGTTTAGCTGGGAACATCATAGCCTTACAGATAGTTATGGAATTTGTTGCCACTGAGACATGAACAAAAGTACTGTATTCTACTTCTATGTGGTACCTTTAGAAATTATGCAATCATAGACTGGCTTTGCCTATTTCTCTTGGATATCAAGTGGACCTAGCAACCATAATGGCATACCATTCTGAGTGCAGGAATGAGGTGATGCTTGAGCAATGAGGCAGAGATAGTTTGGGTTCCTAGAACACCTCAAGGAATAGACATTCTGTCAGTCCTAGATACCTACCTCTGAACTGTCCCATGAGAAAGAAATAAACTTCTATCTTGTTTAAGCACTTTATCTGTTGGGTATTTTTAGAGCAGCTAAATCTATATTCTAACTCATATTCATCTCTGTTGCTTTATCATAAATCTATTTTTAACTGGACTCAGAATGTGAGGAAGGTAATTATAGAGAAAGCAGAAGTCTGGAATACTCTGAAGTTTAAGCATCACACAGTTAGTGGCATCAGATCTATGTGCTTCCCCAGTAAATCTCATAAAGCTATTGTGACAAAATTGATAGCTCAGTACATCTTCAGAGAACACTGGTTTCTCAGTTTCTGGACCTCTTCACTTCAAATCATCTTTGCCTCTTACTCTGCCTCAAACATCCGCTCCCATGTCACAGCCTTGATGTTGCCACAACAATTAACTGTTCTACCTTCAAAACCATCACCTCCTATCTTCTGGCTTTCCACCTCTATTAACCCATCTCTGAAAATATTTGAACTTCATAAGGACTTCAATATTTTGATTGCACCATTTTTTTCATGTTCTCTTTAGCTTTCTTGTGTCTGCACATTGCTCCTTAAACCTAATAATAGTGGCTATTCCTTATAAATTATTCATTTATGATTCCTTTGTTCAAGAAATGTTTATTGAGCAAGATCAATATATCAGACATTCCTCTGGGTATTAGGGCTGGAGAATTGAACAAAATAGAAAAAAGACCTCCTGCTGTGTAGCTTACTTACTTTGGGTAGGCAGAGATGCATAAGTAAACAGTAAAAATTCATCTTCTGTATCTTCATAATACATAAGTACATATATTTATCTGTTATCTATTACATATTATATCTTGATGGTTTTAAATAAAGATGCACCAAATTTCAGCCTCAGCTCTAGCATATGAACCAAATCTTGTATTTAGTCTCAAGCTTTGAGGCTTTAAAAATTGAGTAACTGAATAATTCCTTCAATATAATTTCTGGTGTCACTGAAATTTGCATGGATAATTATTACATAATTACATAGGTTACTATCATATTTAATGTGCACAACACTGTCCATAATATGAGCAGAGAATTAAATTCAAATTTATTTTTAATAACTAATATTTAATTTCAAACATAAATATGCATTTTGTATTCAAGTTAAAATAAAATTCACTTCATGGGCTTCTTGCAATTTTCATAGATTTGATATGTATCTACGTATTACTGAAATAGAAAATACCATGATAATTAAATACAATGTGACACCTATTACTTTTACTAACAAACCAAATTTTAAGAACTTTAGTTAAATAAACAGATAAATATATTTATAGTTATTACAAAATTGGGAGAGGACATGAGTTGTAAAACTTTTAAAAGAATATTATATTCAGTTTGAGTCAACATTATAGTAAGATTAAATAACAGAAGTAATGATAGTAATTCTAATATTAACAGTATTTTAAAATTAAAAATTAACCTTTGAGAACAGTATTTAGTCTTCAATTATTGAATCCCATTTTTTCCCATGCGTTTTTCAAGAACAAGTCCTATTTAGATATTCTTCAACATTTAGAAAGGAAAACTAAACTCAGAGGATCAATTTGCCAGCTCAAAATGTCATGAAAAGGAGATACCAAAATCATATACAGCAACATGCACGACAAACCATTTTTGAGCTAGACATTATGCAGAATATGTTAAGAAGAATAAAAGAAAAATAAGGTATAAAAACACAATTTGCTCTCACTAGTTTAATGAGAAAATAAGACACTACAAAGATGGTTTAGAAAGAAAATTCCTTAAAGTTTTGACACTGTGGATGCTAAAAGTCTTAAAATTCTTCAAATGATTGGCCTAACGTGGCAAATTTTTTAGTACCTAAAAAAGAAAGAATTTGGGGGATTTACAAAACCTGTGAATCCTAGCTTCAAAGTTCCTTTTGGAAACAAAGTTAACCAAAATCATTTTCATTACACACACAAAGTCTGTCATATTAAATGTATTCCCGGCAGTCTGGTCAATCAGTTGCTTAGATATACAGAAACAATAGATGATTTTTGAAAATGTTGGAATGCGTGTGGGTTCATGATAAATTCAACAATGCTTTATTTTTACCAGCTAGCCTAGAGATTCCTGGGCTTCACATAGATAAGAATATGATGATTCTGATAGAAGAAATATTTATGGAATAGAAAATAACACTGTTCAGTTGAGTGTTCATAAAGTAATGATAGTCCTCTGTAATATAAATGAACTACTGCCATTATCAGAAAGACAGCTAACAACGTTCATTATTCCTTTGCAGCCAAAGACAAACTCCTAACATGCAAGAGGTTTTGTTGTTGCCTGTAATGCTCTTACATATAATAATATGCACTAGGAAGATGGAACAGCAGCAATTACATCCTTAAAAATACATTCGGGAACAAAAGAATGGCTTGTGCTGTACTTTGAATGGAATAATACTGAAAAGGTTGGACTTTTGTTGGCAGAGAAAATAGTTTATTTGCTGGAAACTACAAATAAACCTGATAAACCTTGACAGTGTGTATATTTCTTACCTGGTAATTTCTATAGCATTTTATACCAGGGAAGGTGCTAAAATGAGTGTCTATGCAATGAAAGCTGAAACACTAATAGAAGTTGAGAGAAAATTTAGTTATCTTTAAGCCATTTTTCCTTCATTTCCATATTTCTTTTTTTTTGTTATTATATAAAGAAAACAACATTTATCTGTATAGCATAGAACAAAAAATGTTAGAAATAAAAAATAACAAGCAGAGCAACAATCTCAAATTTGCTTCTGAAAATATGCATATTTCGTCAAGCGGTATAAAAGGTGTGATTTATGAGATTGTTTCAATGAGACTACATCATCATCCTATTGACAAAATCTTCTGATCTAGGAGAGGAAAATGAGATGACTTTACCTATTTACTCACAAAAATAAATGAAAACTTTAAAACCTATTGGAAATATCCTCATCACAAGTATCTTATGTGAGCAGAGCCAGGAAAAAAATTCTTAGTCTTTGAAAGTGAGCCTGTATTTAGCATCATGGAGGTGCAATATAGTTACCGTCTGAACAATCTAGCAGCTGACGGTGCTGAGGAGGTATTGGTACACTTCTGTAAGGTCGAGTTTGCAAAATTGATGGCTATTTTTACTAATAAAATTTTAAAATTATAAAAATAAATAGATAAAATTTAGATTATTTTATTCAATTACAGTCACACTTGGCTTTGGCCAGTCATTGCCTTAAACACCAAACCATTTATTCCAAATGTGACTTCTGTACATCATGCACAAGTTAAATGGAGTAGAACATGCCAGGAAGGGAGCCTAGGAAGTGCCAGGGGGCAGGGGAAGTGGATGCTGCATTAAGTAGGATGGCCAGGGTAGGCCTCACCAGGGAGCGAGCCATGCAGATATCTAAGGAAAGGAAATTCCACAGAGGGATATCACTGAGGAAGGAGACTCACTGGTATATTCCAGGAACAGCAACCAGTCCAGTGTGACAGGAGGAGAGTGATCAAAGGTGAGAATAGTAAGAGATGAAATCAGAGAGAAAGGAGCCAGAAATACAAGCCCTGTTAGTCTATTTTAAAGACTTAGTGATTTTTCAAAGTGAGCTGAGGAACCGTTGGCACGCTGTGAGCTGAGTAAGGACGTGAGCTGACTGTTGCTGTTGGGGGACCACTCATCCTACTGAGTTGGTATTAGAGTGTGGGGTGTAAAGGTAGAAGCAGAGAGAATAAATGCAGACAAGAGATGATGGTGGCTTGGGCTAAGGGTTAGCACTGAAATGAGATGAAATGTGGCCAGGTTCTGACATACTCTGAAGGAAGAGGTGACAGTATTTGCAAATGAAGAGGATGTGAGATGCAAGAACAAGACACACTTAAGCGCAACCCCAAGATTTTATACCGTGTGAGAAGAAGGCAGTTGTCATGTACTGAAATGAGGAAGAATGTGACAGGGAGCAAATTTTGGAGGGAAGATACAGACTTTGGTTTAGGACTTTGTAAGCTTGAGATACCTATTAGACATCCAAGTGCAAAGGTGGGCATATGCGTATGGAATTTAGAGACTAAGTTGGGATGCTCATAGGATTTGGAAGATGTCAGGGCGGGGATGGCATTTCAGCCCTTGAGACTGAAAAAGATCATCAAGGATAGAAGAAAGAATATTCCATTCCTTTTCATGTACTTTCAATTCCTTGTCCCTCTCTTCCTCTACTTACCTAAGAGGAAATCCTAACCCTTAGTTAAATTCAATCACCCTGCTACAAGTCTAAGCCTGCACAGCTGAAGGTAGTGGAAGAAGCAGCACACAACTTTTAATCAAGGATGGGAAATAAAGATGTTTTATTCTTGCCTGGAAGCCCTAATACATCCAGGACTCAATTCACTGTACTCCTCCCAAAAGGACAATTGTATTTCTTGTACTCTCCCCTCTTAGCTCCAACTCAACTTCCTTCTCCTAACTGACTGTCAGATATTGACCTCGCATCTTATTTTCCAAAGAAAATAGAAGCACCAGAAGAGAATATTTTATCATCCTTTCACTAGACCTACCTTCCACATCTATCTGTATTTATATACTCTGCTCACCCCCCTTTTTCAGTGGACAGAATCCCCCGGCTTCTCTCCAAGGCATAGGTTTATGCTCCCATCCCTACTGAATCACTGTGACCAGCACAGCACTGTAAGTATCTCCCATCTTACCTGCAACAACAAATTCTCAGGCTCCAGGCTCTTTGAGGCTCCTTGGAATTATCCTCAATTAATAAAAAAAACTCCAAAAATACTTGTCTATACCTACTCTCCTGATTAGTTACCTCCAATTCTCTCTTTAACCCACTCCATTCAGGCGTCTATTTTCACACTGCACCAAACTTTCACTCTCACAACTCCTCTTGCCAACCCACCAGCTTCCCCATTACGTCCTAACAACAGGGTGTTCTCTTTCCCGACTGTACTGTAACTCTCACTCAGTTACTCACTACCTTTTAATTCAACAACTCACTACTTTTTTAAACTCTTCCTTCTCTTGGATCCTGGGATACCCGACAAACCACCTTGGAAGTCACACAAATAAGTAGAATACTATATGATAAGTGCCACATTTCAGATTTGCAGGAATAAGTGGCAAATTTCAGAGGAGCAAGAGAAGGAGGGATCCCAAGTGAGTTGTGTTTTTGCTGGACCTGGAAGAATGAGTATATTAATATGTTAACATAAAAAACAACACAAAGTATTTACTCTAGAAACTTTGTGTATATACACAATTAATTATCAAGCGATATATATGAAGTTTATCTTGTGGCTAAAACTCTCTAACAAAGATATAATAGTGTTTTCTATTTTTTTAAGACGACAATGGAAACCCTTGGTTATGAACCATAGAATAATTTAATGTGTTTATGTTAAAAGGGTAGGTGGCAATGTGTGTGTGACATTACAACTCTCAGTTGTTTCATATAGAAGGAAAAAAAGATTTTTTTCCCCCAAAACAGAGTTCTCCTGGAATGCAGGGGCTACATCCTATCCATTTGCCCTTCCCCAGAGTACAAGATGTTCAGTAAATGATAATTGAATAAAAATATATCAATTAACACTGGCAAGAAACTTATGAAAGAAGAAATATTATTATCCCCATTTTGCAATGAGGAAACTGAAGATTAAGTAATTTCCCAATGTTACACAATTAGTAAGTAAATCTCCTTCCACTATTCCAACACTTTAGTTTCAACTGGCTCTTCAGCTATTTATAAAAGCACCAATATTTTAAAATTTCTTTCCATTATTAAAAACAAAAAGATAACATTCTCAGTGTTAAAATTAATAAGCTTCATCTCAGGATGAATGAGGGAAAAAATCCTGTGGAGAATTTTATCCCGAAAGGAGTTTTTAGGCTCAAGCAATTGGCAGCTGACTTGAATCGGCATATTTTAAGGCACAAAAATAATCCTTATTAAAATGTTCATATTTTGAAAAAAAAATTCAGAAAACAAAAATTGAAAACTCCTAGAAATATTAGCTTTACACACTAAGCAAACAAAGCAATTCTTTTCATAAATATCAGAACACCAAACAGCTACCCCAGATCCTAATTTTGAATTTGCTACTCTGTTCATTACATTTTCAAAATTCCCTTTAAAATCACATTAGTAGGCATAGTTGACTATTTTGGGTATAGGAAATGAAAGCCAACACAGCTGTTAGCATTTGACATTTAGAGATTTGCAGTCACCTGAGATCTCTGTGTAAATATTTATGAGGAAAAACTCCCTCCTGGCTTTTATAACACGCACTTTCATTTGCCAAATCTCAGCTCTGGTTCTGAATTCCCATCTTGGGGACAAATCTTTTGGTTCCAACTGAGTTAGAAAGTCTTTTGAATGATTATATAAATGTTTTGCATTATGCACCTAGTTACCTTTATGAAGATCATTCAAGTTATGATGGACTTTGGCTCATTCTTTTATTTCAGATGACACAACGGAGGCACGAAATGGACAAACACCCAAGTAGTAAAAACATCCAAGGGAAGTTAAGGATTCTTGTCCTCCAGACATGGAGCTCCAACACGTTACCTTTCATCAAGGAGATCCATGGAAACGGAAAATAGATTTTTAAATATATGTATTTAATCAGCTTAAAAAACAACGAAGGCACACCAGTCATCCAGACGTACGAAGAATATCAAAAAACTTCTATTTACAAACCTCAAAATGAAACAAAATAAATGCCTGAGGAAAAGGCTGCATTTTTCTTTACACCAAGTAGTTTTACATTTCACCCAAATATTTTGCATTGCCCCAACCCAGTGTGGCAGTTATCTCTTCAAATATTCAAATTTTCTTTCCCCTTGGCATGGATTCATGTATGCCATTCAAAAAGGTTGTAATTATATTTCATTTTTAAAAATGAGTCTGTATGTAACATTTTTTCTCTCAGGTACTGTAGCCCTGTATCTCTTAATAGCTTCTGTGGATCACCAGTAAAAGGACCATAACTTCTCTTTTTTTATAGGCCTCTACAGTGCTTTGCACAGTGAATGAAGAAAACAAAATACTGAGAGACTTGGTTAAATAAAGAAGTGAAATTATTGAGACATAGAATATAATTTTAGTGAATAGCATTTTTATCATACACCTGAGTTCTGCAACATTCTCAGAAAAATACAGGAGATGTAAATAGTTCTATCAGTTACACAGGTAGAGAGTATTATTATGCAAACCCAAGCCTGTCTCTCCATCTCTGCTAACTTCACCGCTTTTTATTCACAGGACTGCAAAGTCTCTATGACAGATTGCATTTTCCAAATATGGCTGCAGGAGTATCTCCCATCTCACACGGTCTTCTAGAACCTTGCTGCTTACCCATCAAGAGGGGCAAACTATTACCCCTTGTCTTGAATCTGGGTGGTTTTGTGACTTGCTTATAAGCAACAAAATGTTTTCACTGTGTGCAACTTCCAAAGCTGGATCATAAAGTGTGGTTCACCATCTGCCTGTTTGCTAAAACACTCATGCTGTGCTTGAAGCCCTGAACACCCATATTAGAAGTCAAACTACCCTCAGGCAGCCATGCTGCAAGGAGGTTGAGCCATATGGAATGGTCACACGTAGGTGCTCTAGTCAGCAGTCCTCATCTTCGATTCTTCCCAGCCCAGGGAAAAGCCATATGGGTGAACAAGCTTTCATGTAATCCCAGCCCCCTGCCATCAATTCACCCACAGAACCTGTAGCTTTCAAGTCTTGAGGCCCCATATATCACAGAACACAAATAAGCTGTCCCTGCTGTACCTTTTCTATAGTCCTGACCCACAGAATCCATGAATATGTTAAATATATTGGTGTGGTTGCTTTAAGCTACTACGCTTGAGGGAAATTGGTTATACAGCAATAGTAACCAGAACAGCCTCATCATAATAGGAGTTCCTACTTCTGGTCTCCCTGTTGTTTATTTCCCACAGTGTTGCCAGTACTATACCATCCTTCAGAAATAAAATTCCACCCATGCTACTCCTTGTAAGCCTCTTTTATCAGCTTCTCATTGCTTACCACTACAAATTCTTTGTCTTCACCCTCAACTGGGCCTTCAACATGGACCAACAACCCTTTGATTCCTCCCTGGTCAATGAACCCTTTCTCTTCCCCTAGGGTTTATTCTAAATCTTTACCAATCACCTATAAGCAACCTACAAGTTACTGTTCCAGTAACTATCAGCAAATTATATTATCATTTATCTCATTAAGAAAGCTAAGGATAACTCAAGGGAGAATTACTTCAACTATCAACCTCCATCCAAAGACATGAACACATGTCTTTGTTCTTTTCCCTTCTATCTCAGAAGAGTATTCTCTTTCTTCTGTCCAGGGCAGAATATTCAATCCTATATGCTTTATTACATTTTCTACTGTCACCTCCAGGAACTTGCTCCATCAGTTATCTACCGTCTTGCCTAAACCTTCTAACGCTCATTGACTCTTGGACATATGGTTGAATCTGTAAGAATACTCACATTTCTTCCATCGTTACAAAAAGTTTTCCCTTTTATAAAAAAAAAATAGAAGTCCCTTTAAACTTATCTCCTTCCAATCTCTTGCAAATTGCAGACCTTGGCTACAAAATTTTCCCATTTTTGTATGCATGCTCCTTTGTCATGAGATTTTGACACTCCTCCCACTCCTTAAATCTGAATGTCCTCGCAAACTGCTTTGACTAATAGAATACTGTCAACATGAGAAAAAGCCTGGGCCAGCCTCCACTTAGAGAGACCCAGTTTTTCCAGACATCGCAACTATCTCTGCTGAGGCCCCATGCGTAAGAGTGAGCCTAGGTGCACAATGTGGGCCAGAGATGAGTAATTCCAGCTGAACCCAGACTGAATTGCTGACCCACAGAATTATGAGCAAATAAATGATTGTTGTTCCAAGCCACCAAGTTTGGTGGTGGTTCATTATGCAGCAAAGATTAACTGATGCAGCAATTCACACCTAGAAGTGAGATGCTGCTGTGACAAATATCTAATACAGGGGTCGCTGGCTTTGGAACCAGTTTGCAGGTGGAGGTTGGAAAAGCAGGAAGGAAACTATTAATAGAGACTTGACAAGTGGTGAGAAAACGTCTATAAAAAGCCACAAAAACGGTGACCTCTCTTATGGGATAGAAAAACAATTGTCAAACTGTCACCTGTACAAATTTGGAAGATAGAATGTGTACCTAATGAGGTTGTGGATTTGGCTAAGAATATTAGCAAACAGAATGTTGAAATGAACAAAGAAGGAATTGTTCCATTTCACAAACAGAATTTTGAAAAAATATAGAATGCCCAAAACTTGCTGTGTTAGAAAATAAAACTACTTCTTAAATCTAGTCTCTCAAACCAGTAAAAGGTTCTAACGGTAACAAATGGCTTTGTGCTAAAGGTTAAACTGAAGCTGTAGATGTAAGACCATTTGTTAATACTTCAGAAAGATTTGAGATAATGCAGAGATCTTCTCATCTAGACAAAAACACTTCTAGGAATCTTAAGGGTCCTAGGGATGTCAAAGCAGAGAGAAGATTGTCTCAAAAAAATAATGTGGTTTTTATCTTATGGTGTGGATTATAATATGATACATAGGACATGGATGAGCTTAGATGACATTATATTAAGTGAAATAAGCCAGGCACAGAAAGATAAATACAATATGGTATGTCACTCATATATGGGAGCTAAAAAAAAATAGCTCATAGAAGTAGAGAGTAGGATTGTAGTTATTAGAGGATGGGAACAGGGGGAGGAAGAGATTGGGAAAGATTGGTTACCAGAAAAATTACAGCTAGATAGGAGGAATAAGTTCTGGTGTTCTATGGCATTATACGATAAATATGGTTAATAATAATTTATTGTATATTTTCAAAAAGCTAGAAGAGAGGATTTTGAATGTTCACAACACAAAGAAATGATAAATGTTTGAGGTGATGGATATGCTAATTACACTTATTTGATCATTCCACTTTGTATACATGTGTCAAAAAATATCACTCTTTATCCCATAAATATGTGTCAAGAAAAAACTAAGATGCACAGGAAACAAAGTGTTTAAAATATCTGTGACGCTATGGACTGAAAGAGATTGAGAAAGTTAAAAATAAAAAGGGGCCTCTGGGTCCCAACTCTCTGTAGACAAGAAGCAGGCAGAAACACCAGAAACACAGGCCATTTTTTATATAAAGAGAAGGGCATCTCAGAAGGCATAACCAAGAAACCAAAAGGCAGAGCCAAGAGCCTTCGAGAATGATAAACCACAGGACCTCTCCAGGGGAATAGAGTAGACTTTGCTCAAGGAACACCTGCTGTGTCCACACCAGCAGAACCTGGGGGCTTGTGCCCCGCTGGGCTTCGGAGTTGCTTATGGCTCTTGACTGCTATCTTCTTTCCATTTTTCCTTTTCTGGGTGGGAGTGATTGCTGCAGTCACTGTTTCTCAGAAGTGTATGCCGAGTGTGTGTGGAGCAGATAACTTTTTATTTTTGTTCATAGGTCTATACACAAAAAGACACACTCGAAGAGCGTCATTTTCATCTAGACTTGATTCATGCCATGCAGTCATGAACTCTGAACTTTGGGCTTTGTGAAAAAAATTAGATGAGCATGAGCATGGGCAAGAGATGGGCACAAGCATGTGGGAGGCATGGGCATAGCATGTGGGAGGAATAGGTGTCATTTGTGCACACAGAACATAGCAATATATGGCCATAAATTGCTTTTTTCAGCATGCACATTCCTTGGCAATGTGATTCTGTGCCTCTTCCCATCAAGATGGAAGTCTGCCCCTCCACTTCTTGAATACTGGCTGACCTTGTGTCCTGCTTTGACTGCTAGAACATGGGCGAAGTGAAATTGAACAAGTTTTAGCATAGACCTCCAGAAGTCTCACCTAGAACGTGCTCTTCTTGCAATGATGCCATCATGTGAACAAGGTTGACTCTCTTGAGAATTACAGACTTTGTATAAAGAGAGGTCCAGCTGCCTAAGTTATCTCAGAAATCCTAGCTGATGTCCCAGACATACGAGACCAATATCACATGAAGCAGAGAGCAGGCATCCCAAGTGCCAGTCTTGAGAACTGTGAGAAAATTAAAATTGCTGTTTTTAGCCACTAGGTTTAGGGAATGATTTTTTATACATCAATGGAAAACTGATATAAAGTCTTTCTTCTTATCTTTTCAAGTTTCTTGGAAGAAATTTTATTTTAAATCTTTTTCTTCACTTCCCTTTTCTATGTTCCATTTAGAAAATTGCCTTTACTTATATGCTTTTAAAAGCCACAACTAATAATATCCTGATGTTAGAAAATACTAACCTCTAGTCACTTAACATTGAAAACCTCCATATGTAGTAATAATTATAATGCCTATTACATAAGATTTACTTTGAGAATTAAATGAACTAATACATAAAACATGCTTTAAAAGGTACCTAGTACATAGTAAATGTATGAAGTACGTTTGTTATATCTTGCTTCTAAATCATTACTGTCATTATAACTAACTTTATCTTACTACTATTTTGTATTTCTATTACCCATAATTGAAAATATTCTTAACTAATAAAGCAAGTAAATTCAATGATAAAAACCTCTAATATTATGATAGACTGGGAGAGTACTTTTAAAAAAGGGGTATTTTTTAGAAGAATCCTAAATTAGGAACTAGATACTCACTAGCCAGTCTGCCAATGGTTATTTCTGCCCTAACTTATATCCTGGTCATTTAAAAAATTCATTAATCTTGTCAATCTAGAATGGACTTTAGAGATAGCCAGTCTAAATTCATTTCACAGATAGGTAAACTGATACCCAAAGAGAATACGTGATTTGTTGGAGAACACATTGTAAGTTACTATACTCGTGGGACTGAGGCCTGAGTCCTGGCTCAGGGTCCTATGCACTAGACCACACTATCTCACCCCACTAAACTCAAACAGTGAACCTCATATGATTGTCAGAAATGGCTGCAAGGCTGAAACAATTCCTGTGAGTGTTCCAGTTTCTACTTGTGGTGTGAAAATCCAGAAAGTGCATCTCTCACACCTTTACAAAAACAGGAGGCTGGATATCTGAATTTGCAACTGTTCTTGAGAGCTGAGGTCACTGGGCAGCCTATCTGCGTGAAATCTAAGAATAGACAGAAGAGGGGAGCGGAGAAAAAAGACACTTGCTTACCTGAGACAGACACCACCAGATATAGGTAAAAAGAATTCAGCTAAAATTGTTGATAAATTGGAAAAGACAAAATGTTGGCTAATGAGAGAATGTAGAACTGCTAGGGTACAGATATAAAGGGAATTCCCAACCACTTTCAGATTCTTCCTCAAGGACTTCATAAGGCACTCACCAAAATGTTTGTGGTGTACGAGAAGTAAAACTTCACTTCCAGCCTCTTAGTGTCTCTGGCTGGGCCTAAGAGATATATTGATATAAGACAGATTAACAGTAGAAAAGCATAGATACTTTTACATGTACATGGGAGTTGTCACAAGAAATGAAGATCCAAAAAAGGGGCAAAACTTAAATGTTTTATATACTGGGTTGAAAAAAAAGTGGTGATTGTGAAAAAGTAACTTAAATGTAAGAGTTGTTTTAACAAAGTCTGTTTGTGCAGAATTCTCTCAGCCTCAGCTCTGGTAATAAGCATGTCTTCTTTCCTCCTTGTATAAAGAGGGCATTTTTCACATGGTAGTTTTATCACCTGCTTCAGGAAGAAAGGGGAGGTCAGAGTGCCCTTCCTACATCTGCTGTTTTCCAGATGCCTTTAGCTTAAAATAATCCTAATGGTGGCATATTCTTCTATCCTTCAGAGTGAAACCTGAGAAAGTGTCCTCCATGGTACAGGGCTGATGAAAGGGAAAAACAATCACTCTGGAAAAGAAACAAAACTCCACCTAGTTCCTTCTCCTCTAGTGCCCCTATGGAAAAAAAGCCTTTAACTACTAAGGGAAGGGCAAAAATTATTGTAGCTCTAGGATACACAATTATGGAGGCTGAGAAGTCCCAATATCTGCAGGGTGAGTCAGCAAGTTAGAGACCGAGGAGAGACAATGGTGTAGCTCCAATCCAAAGACCAACAGGCTGAGACTCAGGAAGAGCTGATGCTTTAGTTTGAGTCTAAAGGCAGGAAAAAGCCAGTGTCCCAGTTTGAAGGCAGCCAGGCAGCGGGAATTCTTTCATATTCAGGGGAAGGTCAGCCTTTGTGTTCTATTCAGGCTTTCAACTGATTGGGTGAGAACACCTGCTTCACTGAGCCTACCAATGCAGTTTAAATGTTAATCTCATCCAAAAACATCTTCACAGAAACAACCAGAATAATTTTTGACAAAATATCTGGGCACCCCATGGCCCAGAGATGTTGACACATAAAACTAACCATCACATTAGCTTTCAACAACAAAAAAAGTATGAGGCAATTGAAAAAAGAAGAAAAAGAAGAAGTAACATCAAACTTTCAAGAGCAAAGCAATCAACAGAACTAGACTTAGATATGACACAGATGTTGGAACAATCAGATAGGGTATTTAAAAAAATTATGATTAATATATTAAAGGCTCCAAGGGAAAAGGTAGGCCACATGCAAGCTCAGATAGGAAATCCATTAGAGAGATAAAACCTATAAGAAAGAATCAAATAAAAATACTAAAAATGAAAAATATAGTAGCAGACATAAATAATACCTTTGATGGGCTTATCAGTAGACTGACAAGGTAGAGGTAAGAAAGAATCAGTGGACTTGAAAATAGGTTAATATGAATGATCCAAATTAAAGCACCAAGAGAAAATGAAATTGAAAAAAGAAAAAAGAAGCAGATCATCTAAGAGATGTCAGAAAGTATTAAGCAGCCTAACACAGGTTTAGTTGGAATTCCTTAAAGAAAAGAGTAAGAGAACGCAGCAGAAGAAATATTTGAAGAAATAAAGAATTTTCCAAAATTAATGGCAGACATCAAACCCCAGATCCAAGAAACTCAGAGAACACCAAGCAAGATAAGTACCAAAGAGGGAAGAGAAACCAAAAAACAAAACAGAACAAAAAGACCCATGTGCCCTTAACCAAATACAATCTTAAAAACAACCACAGGAAAAAGACACATTATATATGGAAAAACAAAGATAAGAATTACAAAAGACTTCTTGTCAAAAACCATGCAAGACAGAAAACAATGAAAAGACATCTTTAAAGTGCCAAAAGAAATAAACTCTCCAGCCAGAATTCTATACTTCATGAAAATAGAAATCAAGACTTTCTCACGTAAACAAAATGAACAAAACTAACTGCCAGAGAATCTGCACTACAAGAAATGGTAAATGAAGTTCTTTAGGAAGGAGAAATATGATATCAGGAAGAATCTGAATCTAAACCAAGAAATAAAGACCACAGGTAATGGAATAGACTAATTAAAATAAAATTGTTTTGTTCATTGGAATTGCATTAAAAATAATGGTCTAAAGCAAAAGTAGTAACAATGTATTGTGTATTTATACCATATATACGAGTAAAACATGACAAAAATCACACAGAAATGCAGGGAAAAAACTTGGAATATTCTGTTCTGATGGTTTATATCACAAGTGAAATATATATTATTTGAATAAAGAATATGATTAATTAGATATGTACATTGCAAGTCCTAAGGCAACCACTAAAAGGATTAAAACAACTCTTTGTCCTTTTATATTCTTTGATTATGTTACAATAATAAAACTACTACCTAAATAATTGGAAATAAATTGATAGCTGAATTACTGATTTTTACTGCCTTTGTGTATTACTTGTTTGTATAAACCTCTTAACTATCTCTAACTCATGTAAATGCTTCCAATTGACATGACTATACCCCATAATTAAGTACTTATTCAATTATTATCTCAAGGGAAATTGTCTTGTCTTTGCACAAACACTGTAATTTTCTTGATGTTAGAAGCTTTGTTTTGCTTTCCTTTCTAAGTCTTAGATCTACTAAAGTTCCCAGCACATGGCATGTGTCAAATCAAGTATTATTTATAGATGAGAGCCTCGCTGGTAGGTAGATGGTCTGATTTTCTTAACTTTCTCTGCTGTCTCAGATCTTTGCTATCCCTTGCACTGACCTCTAACTGCCAATACTGACCTCTGACAGATGCTGTCATAATGCAATTTTTTCTTTCATTGGGCTATTCATGCCAGCCATAAAGACAAGTTTTTTAACACCATATTTCTGACCTCAGCTATATCTTGCTTCTCAAATTAAGTTTTTGTTAATGTTGTCCATCATTTTTGCTTCATTTTGCAGCCCTGTCATAAATGGATAAAACAGAACAGAAAGTCAAGGCATGTTATAGGTGCTCTTGCTTTACAAGAGAGAAGGTGGTTAGACTGAATGATCCACTTAAGCACTTTAAATCTTAAATTCAGGAACAGATTGTTTAATTTCTGTGTTTATGGATAGAGATGTGTGTTTCTGTTGGAATTGATTTCTAATTTTATTCCGCTGCTGTCTGAAAAGATACATCATATGATTTCTATTTTTTTAAATTTGTTGAGATCTATTTGTGGCCTAGGATGTGATCAATTTTAGAGAAATTTCCATGAGCTGATGAGAAGAACATATATTCAGTGTTATTTGGGTGTTCTGTGATGTCTCTTAGGCCCACATGTTCTAGAGTCCTGTTTAGGTCCATTGCTTCTTTGCTTATCTTCTGTTTGGAGGATCTGTCCAGTTCTGTCAGTGGGGTGTTGAAGTCCCTGGCTATTATGGCATTGCTATTTATTATGTTGCCTAGATCTAGCAGTATTTTCTTTACGTATCTGGGCAATCCTGTGTTGAGTGCATAAATATTTAGAATTGTTAAATCTTCTTCTAAGATTTTTCCCTTCACCACTATATAGTGACCATCTTTGTCTTTCTTTACATTTGTTGCTTTAAAGTTTATAATATCTGATATAAGAATGGCTACTGAAGATTTCCTTTGATTTCCATTTGCCTGGAAAATTGTATGCCATCTTTTCATGTTAAGTCTGAACAAGTCCTCGTGTGTAAGATGCATTTCCCAGAGACACCAGATACTTGGCTTGTATTTTTTAATCCATTCAGCCAGCCTATGACCCTTCAATGGGCAATTCAAGCCATTCACATTTATTGAGAGAATTGAAATCTGTGGGATACAGCAAAAGCAGTCCTGAGAGGAAAACTCATTGCCTTAAGTGCCCACATTCAAAAGAGAGAAAGTTCACAAATCAGTAAACTAATGAATCATCTCAAGGAAATGGAAAAGGAAGAGCAAAGCAACCCTAAACCCAGCGGAAAAAAAGAAATAACCAAAACCAGAGCAGAACTAAATGAACATGAGAACAAAAGAACTATATAGAAGATTAATAAAATGAAAAGTTGGTTCTTTGAAAAGATAGACAAAATAGACAGGCCACTTGCTAGGATGACCAGAAGCAGAAATTAAAGGACTCTAATAAGCTCAATTAGAAATGAAAAAGAAGAGGTCACAACTGATACCACAGAAATACAAAACACTTCAAATATCTTCAAACACTACAAAAATCTCTATGCCCCAAAACATGAAAAGGTGGAGGAAATGGAAAAATTCTTAGAAACACACTACCTCCCTAGGCTCAATCAGGAAGAAATAGAATTCCTAAACAGACCAATATCAAGCACCAAAATTGAAGCAGTAATAAAAAATCTTCCAACAAAAAAAAGTCCTGGACCAGATGGGTTCACACCTGAATTCTACTAAACCTACAAAGAAGAACTGGTGCCTATACTGCAGAAATTATTCCATAACATCAAGAAAGATGGAATCCTCTAAAACTAATTCTACAAAGCCAATATCACCTTGATACCAAAGCCATGAAAAGACACAACAAGAAAAGAAAACTAGAGACCAATATCCCTTATGAATATGGATGCACAAATTCTCAATAAAATCCTAGCAAACCGAATTCAAATGTACATTAAAAAAATAATTCATCATGATCAGGTGGGCTTCATCACCAAGATGCAGGGATGGTCCAATATACACAAATCTATAAATGTAATTCACCATATAAATAAATGTAAGAACAAAGACTGTATGATCCTCTCAATAGATGCAGAAAAGGCTTTTGACAAAATTCAGCACATTTTTATGATAAGCACTCTTAACAATATAGGCATAGATGGCTCATACCTCAAAATTATTAAAGCCATATATGATAAACCCACAGCAAATATCATACTGAATGGAGAAAAATTGAAAGCATTCCCCGTTAAAACTGGAACCAGAAAATGTTGCCCACTATCTCCACTTGTATTCAACATAGTGCTGGAAGTCTTTGCCAGAGCAATCAGACAAGAGAGAAGAATCAGGGGTGTCCAAATGGGGGCAGAAGACATCAAACTTTCAGTCTTCACTGATGATATGATATCTAGAAAACCCCAAAGATTCAACCAAGGGACTACTGGAATTGATAAATGAATTCAGCAAAGTCTCAGGATACAAAATCAGTGCACACAAATCAGTAGCCTTCATATACACCAATAATAGTTGAGCTGAGAAACAAATCAAAGACACAATACCTTTCACAATAGCAGCAAAGAAAATTAAATATTTAGGAACATATTTAACTAAGGCAGTGAGAGACCTATAGACAGAGAACTCCAAAATACTGAGAAAAGAAATTGCACAGGATATGAACAGATGGAAAACCCTACCATTCTCTTGGATAGGCAGAATCAACATTGTAGAAATGTCTTTGCTACCTAAAGTGATTTGCAGAATCAGTGCAGTCCCTATCAAAATACCAACATCATTTTTTTGCAGATCTAGAAAAAACAATTCTACACTTCGTGTGGAACCAGAGAAGACCCCGTCTAGCCAATGCAATCTTAAGTAAAAAGAACAAATTGGGAGGCATCAATCTACCAGACTTCAAACTATACTACAAGACTACAGTAACCAAAACAGCATGGTACTGGCACAAGAACAGAGATATAGACCAATGGAACAGGACTGAGAACCCAGATATATAACCATCCTCATACTGTCATCTGATGTTTGACAAAATCCACAAAAACATACAATGGGGAAAAGAATCCCTATTTAATAAATGGTGCTGAGAACATTGGATGGCCACATGTAGGAGACTGAAACTAGATCCACTCCTCTCACTCTCACAAAAATCAACTTATGATGGATAACAGACTTAAATCTAAGATGTGAAACCATAAGAATTCGAGAAGAAAATTTTGGAAAAACTCTTATAGACATTGGCCTATGCAAAGAATTTATGAATAAGACCCCCAAAGCAATCACAGCAGCAACAAAAATACAAAAATGGGACCTGATCACATTAAAAAGCTTCTGCACAGCCAAGGAAGCTATCACTAGAGTGAACAGACAACCTACAGAATGGAAGAGAATATTTGCATGCTACACATCTGATAAAGGGCTGATAACCAGAATCTAAACAGAACTTACGAAAACCAACAAGAAAAAATCAAACAACCCCATTAAAAAATGGGCAAAGGACATGAACAGAAACTTTTCAAAAGAAGACAGAATAATGGCCAGTAAACATATAAAAAATTGTTCAACTTCTCTAATCATCAGGGAAATGCAAATCAAAACCACAATGAGGTATCTCTTAACTCCAATGAGCTTGGCTTAAATTAAAAAGTCCCAAAACAACAAATGTTGGCAGGGATGCAGACAGATAGGAACACTCATACACTGCTAGTGGGACTGCAAATTAGTACAACCTCTATGGAAAGTAATATGGAGATACCTCAGAGAACTAAAAGTAGTACTACTATTTGATCCAGCAATGCCACTACTGGGTATTTACCCAAAGGAAAAAAAGACATTCTATAATGCAGACATCTGCATTCAAATGTTTATAGCAGCACAATTCACAATTGCAAAGATGTGGAAACAACCCAGGTGCCCATCAATACATGAGTGGATTAATAAAATGTGGTATATGTATACCACGGAATATTACTTAGCAATAAAAAACAATGGTGAATTAACACATCTGTTATTATCCTGGATGGAGCTACAGCCCATTCTTCAAAGCAAAGTATCACAAGAATGGAAAAACAAGCACCACTGGTACTCACCATCAAATTGGTACTAACTGATCAATACTTATGTCACACATGGAAATAATATTCATCAGGGGTCGGGCAGGTGGGAGGGGGGTGGAGGGGATGGGAAAATTCACACCTCATGGGTGCGGGACGCACAGTTTGGGGGATGTCCACAATTGTAGCTCTGACTTGGGCAGTGCATAGGCAATATATATAACCAAAGTGTTGTACCCCCATAATATTCTGAAATAAAATAAATAAATAAATAATAAATAAAATAAAATAAAATAAAATAAAATCTTAAATTCGGGTATTTACCTTCTGCATCTTTACTAAAAGTGGTGATCCATGCCATAGTCTCAAAAAGAAAATATGCTGGCTGTAACTTAGAAAGCAAGTCCTCAACAAGGTCTATCAGGACATTTCAGGTCCTTGTAGCCAGGGATTTGATTGATGGTTGAATTTTTATTTATTTTTTCGTGAGGGAGTCAAACCTACTCCATACAGCACAGACACATGACCAGTATTCAAAAACAGAGAATAGAGACAACTTTAGAGTCAGATTAATACATTTTGTCATCTGAGACTGAAGAAGAATGGTAGCAGAAGCCAGAAAAGGAAGGCTGAGTTTTCCTTTGGTTATTGCATGCAGATAGTGGAACAAATAAATACTGATTTATGAAGGACATACCATAGAAATAGAAACTTACAGACAACCATTTCTCCACCCTGGTTGTAAAGCCACAAAATGAAAATACATAATCCCAGAATAAAGAAGAATAAAAGTGTTCTTTTTTGTTTCCAAAGGAGAACAAAAATCCTGGGTTTTTTCAATATTATGTTTATAGGTTAAGCATTTATCAGCTTCAGATATTTCACTCCAGTTGTACCTTTAAAATTGCAAGTTTCTAAATTACATAAAACAGAACTTGGTAAAACTTAATTTTCAAAAAAAATAAAGCAATTAAAACTTTTAGAGTGCACAATGGCTTTTTATATACTAATGCCCCATCCCACTATAAATCTTATAATGTTTGACAGCTTAATGATAATAAAGTCAACTTCCCAAACTTGTTTTCAATTTTTCTGTGTATTCCAAGATAATTCTAATGAGATATGTGAAAGGTACAAAGATAAAATGTGTCAAAACTTAGAAAAATCATGTTCTATAGTTATTCCAATTATCAATTCTCTAGCTGCTGTCTTTGTCATTCCTTTGTATCATTACTACTTTAGAGTTGTTTAGATACAGAATACTTTAATAAAAAATAGAATCATAATGCTGATTTCAAGTAACTGAATACAATACCTGGGATGCTTAAACAGGTACATACAGCCAGAGCAAACATTAAGATTGATTTATTTAAGAACAGAAATGAGCAAACTTTAAAGGAAAAAAAAGTAGATTAAAGGCATATAGACATTTTTATACACCACCATTCTTTGGCTAATCACCAACTTCATATTCCAATGCTTTAATTCATCCCTGAACCTAATTCAATAGCACAATTACCCACACATTAGTAGCACAACATTTTTATAAAGAAGGCTGCTTAATAAACTGCTTTCTAATGCCATGAGTCTTCAGAAATATTTAAGTAAATATTTATCCTGATTGGGCAGGTATGCAAAGAAATATTACCATGCCAGTAGGAGTGACTGGACTAGGAGAGAGCAGATTGGAAGGGACTGGGAACTGGGTAAAAAACATATTCACTGACTTGGGCCAGATTCTAGGTGACAGGACTAAATGCAGGTGATGGGAAGATGTTATTCAAAAAAATACAGTGTCTAAAAAAGTATAAATTCAGGTACAGGTTGAGAGGGAGTGTTGCAGAACTCCAAATTCGGGCTCATGTACCCGATGGGCAGCTAAAGTCAAAGACTGTAACACCAGTGCTTGGAGACAGAGAAAGGTTTATTTGATTTGACCAAGGCAAGAAGACAGGAAAGCAAGTGCCTCAGACCTGTCTTGTCACAGAGCTGAGGCAGCGAGCTTTTATGTGGGGTTGGGGGTAAGGTAGGGGAAGGTCTGTGTAGCTTTTAGTCTCAGATAACACCTTGAGTAAAGCAGACTTCTGGGTATCAGCAGCTAGTTGCAACTTTTTCAGAGGCATACATTCCTTCTGCAAAACTAACTCAGATTCTCCTCGTGACCCCGGAGTTATCTCCTCCTGCTTGACAAAGAAACAGTGCATCCGTATTCAATAATTGCTGTTAGAACAAGGAGTGCAGCACGAGAAGCAAGCAGTTACCCTGTGCCAACAACCAAGGGCCTCGTCCAAAATGCCGGGCTACTAAAATCTCCAGGGGCCCGGCCACAGGCGCAGGGAAAGCAATGTGCTCTCACGTCTCTCTCAAATGTCTCCACGTAATCTCTCGCTGGCATTATGGCACATAAGACTTTGGAGTTGAAATGCTTATCTAAATCTGGGCTCTGCCATTTGGCCAAACCTTTGAGCTTCGGTACGTGACTTATCCTTGCTAGAATTTAGTTTTCTTATCTTTAATACAGGAATAGCATTTGCCTAATACAGTTGATTCAATGAAATTGCAAGATTCCATAAAACAATATATTTAAAGGGCTAAGTCAGAATTATCACTCAATAATATTAGCTTTAATTATTTTTGTAGAGGTGGAGGTGTGTGGTATGGAACGTCATGGACTCAGTTACAAAATCAATATTGTAAATATATTCAATGTTATATTGAAATATAACACACTTTTATATGCTCTGTGATAGCACGAAATTTGGTATTTCACTGTTTCTAGTATGGCTGGGGAGGCCCTAGGTGGCCCAATCCTGGTGCAGATGACATCTATAAGCCTTGGAAAAATTATTTTAAAACAGCTAACTAAAGTCTCTGGAGACTAAAAAAATAAAGCGGCAGACATTGGTGGGAAATCTACACTTGGAGCAAGGGAACGGCACTGAGAGAATTTCCTATTTTATGACTTGTACGTGAGGGCAGGCTCAGGTCTCCACCATGTGCAGAGGCTAAAACCCTGGGAGAAAACTCACAGTCATACCGATTTGAGAGACCAGAAGGCAGAGTTGAGGGCAAATGCACCCACTAGAAATTGAGGAAGGAAATTCTAGAAAGGAGAAAGTCAGAGAAAGGAAGCTCAGAACCTGTGAACAAATTCTTTTCAAATCTCTGGTTAATCTTGCAGCATACATGTTTAGGACAAATTCCAAGCATCCCAGGTAAGGTCAACAAAACAAACAAACAAACAACAGCAGCAAAATTTAAACTGTTGCCCACCTAGACGAAGATGGACTCTGTAGTTTGAGTGCAGCCAAGATAAGAGCCTGCTAACACAAAGAAACCAAGGAAAAATCTCTTTCAGGATTAAACAGAATCCAACGTCTCTAAAACATTTCTTCAAAAGTATTAAATAGAATTGAAAGTCTCTATAACGTCATTCACAATATCCAGGAAACAATCCAAAATTAATTAACATATAAAGAAACAGGAAAATAAGACCTATTTTAAGGGGAAAAAATTAATAGCCCAAAACAATAGAGACCAACCCCGTAATGAACCAGAAGTGAAAATTAAAACATAAAAACTTAAGAAAAAGTGACTATAACTATGTCCAAGGAAAGGAAATTATGCTTATAGTGAATGAAAAGATAGGAAATATTAGTAAAGAAATAGAAACCCTGAAAACAATCAAATGGAAATTCTAGTACCAAAAAATATAATCTGAAATAAAAATTTCACTGGATTGGCTTAACAGAATAATGGAGATTATACAAGAAAATAGTCAGTGAACTTAAAGATTAATTAATAGAAACTCTCAAGTCTAAAGAATAAAGAGAAACAAGATTGAAAATAAAACAAACAGTGACACAGGGACCTGTGGGACAATCCCAAGATGTTTAACATGTATGTACATGTAGTCTTGGGGAATAAAAAGGAGAAAGTAAAACAGGCAAAAAATATATTAGGAAAATAATGACTGAAAACTTCCCAAATTTGATGAACGATGTAAATTTCAAGGTTCAAAAAGTTCAGTGAAGCCATAGCAAGAAAAATACAGAGAAAACCACAGTTAGGCACATCATTGTCAAATTTCATAAAACTAGTGATAAAGAAAAAATCCTGAAAGTAGTCAGACTAAAATGCCACATTATATACAAGGGAACAGAGCTGGGTAATGATATGAAAGACAATGCATACTTGGGCAATGAGTCCCAAATCTAGCTGTGCATTGGGATTACCTGGTGGTAATTATTGCAATTACGGATTTCTAGAACCCAACCCGGGAAATTATGATGTAATAAGTCCACAGTAGGGCTCAAATTTCTGTACCTCTATAACATACTCCTTGAATTATTCTCTGTAGCTTTCCTTGGGGTCAGCTTTGGAATCCCCAGTCCTAGGATATAATGAAATTTTTCATGATTCCTTTTTTTAAATCTAGTAAATATCACTCAATTGGTCAGATGAAAAAAATTGGGATCATTCATGACTCTGTTATTTCTCTTTCATATCCCATATTGGCACATCCTATCAGCTTCATTTGGACAATATATCCCAAACTTATCTCTATAATTTCCCCATTAACTCTAGTCCCAGCCACTATGTCACCTAGACTACTTTTATAGTCTAAGAATGACTACTTTTATAATCTAATTAAATTGATCTTCTATGCCACTCATTCCCCTCTATATACTGTTCTCCAGAAAGAAATCAGTGTTGTCCCTGCTTACCTCATCTAAAGTAGTACCCCAATGCTTTCTTTTCTTACTTACACTTATGATGTGACTTGGTTTTGCCATAGAGCACTTAGCACAAATTATTAGTATATAATGACTGAGCATTTATTATTTGTCTCTCCAACTCCTAAGTCTGGTTTTCTGGGTTTTTTTTTTTTTTTTTGGTTTGTTTACTAGTCTATACTCAGCACTTAGGGCATTGTTTCGCACATACTTCCTGATCCGTAAATAACTATTGAGTGAATGAATATTGAAATGAACGGAAAAGGATTAGAAAATATATGGTCTCAATATATACATTTATATACACACACACACAATTTTATATATACATATATATACACACACACACACACACACACACTCAAATCCCTGATATAAATCATTAGAAATTCTAGATGCTTAAAAGAAATACTCTAGCAAACTTTTGCAGTTGGCTATTTCCCCACATGCAGCATTGCACTTATCTTTGTTAGGACTGCCTGTGATCTTATTTTTGTTGATATTATATGGACCACAACTAAAATTAAAATCCTTATAAATCCCAGTAACTTGTGGAATAAAAACAAGAAGTTACAATTATATCTTCAAGGATCTTCCTGAAATATATTTTCTCGGAGATATTACATTTACTGTATATACTTAGTCACTATCAGTTATTTCCTTGGTGATGGTTGTTTAGAAATTAGCTTTAATATTACTGTTGCTTCACTGGTATCAGTAATGTGATTTGGGCCATTAGGAAAATCATAACTGCGGTATTATTTACTTGTTCATTCAGCTATTCTTTATTGCATGCCATGACACTGTCCTGAAATAATGGAAATACAATGTTAATCAAATAAGACACAGTTTCAGATTTCTCACAGTTCCTGGTCTTAAACAGGGTATGCAGTCACAAAGACAATAATGCTGGTAAGAGTGTTCACGACAGCTAGTGGAGCATATATCAGCGGGGATCCAATTTAGTGTAGGAGATCAAGGGAGGCTTCTCTGACAATGTGATATCTAAGCTGAGATCTGAAGAACGAGTGAAATTGAGCTAGGGAAGGAGTGGGAGAAGCAGGGGAGGAAAAAGGTGATAAATTCTGGGCATTGGAGAAAATATTTTAGCAGAATCAGAGGCAAAGTGAGTTGAATAAACTAAAAGGTAGGGAGCATGGAAACATGAGTCTGTAAAATACACTAAGACCAAACCATTTAGGGTCATGTAAACCACGTTAACAAGTATTTTGTGCTAGGTAAGCATACTGAGTGATTTTATTCAGAAGGAAAACATAATTAAATCTACATTTTTAAATGATTACTTTCTGTGCATTAATTTCTTCAAATGCAATAGAGGTAACATCCCTGTACCTTTCAAATTCTGTGACACATGAGTCAGGAGTCCTGGCAGATTTGTTCAGCAATCTATACATTTGAATAATTGGGATTCCAAAGGACCATTGACTTAGGTGACAAAATCCAATATCTGAGATGCCAAAGAATGCCTATGGAGAACTGAGTCTTTCCAGAAAAAACAAAAACAAAAAACATTAGTTTATGAATGAGTGATGGCAGAACAGTGGACCTATCCAAAAAACCACCTTGAACATTCTATCCCACCCTGTGCTCATATTTTAGCCATGCATACAGAACATAGATATTATTTTTGCCAGAGAACAACGGGCAATGGCCCTGAGTCCTTTATACCAGTGAGATTATAAATATAGATGTTAGAAATAATAGTATTTGTGATACTTAAGCACTATGTGCCAGGAACTTTAAGGTTTTTTTTTAACAGAGACTATCTCATTTGAACTTCACAACTGTATTAGTTTTTTTACTATTATTATCATTCCCATTCTAAAAATAGCAAACTCAGACATAGAAAGTTACTTCTGTTGCCCGAGTTCACACAGGCATTGTGAGGTTATAGCAAGATTTCCACCCCAGCATTCTGTCTTTAGAACCCATGCTCTAGTGCATCCAATAACACTAGATACATTTCCTGCATGCACACCTCTGTTCCGTTGAAGTCAAGTTATGTTTTGTTGGGGTGAGGCAGACAAGAGAACAAAGGTGCCTCTAAAACCACAGGATCCACCTGGCCTTGCATGAATATAAATAAACCACTGTCTTTACCACCTCTGCATCAATGGTTTATTAAGAAAATATAGCACATTTTTGGGTTGACTGGTATGTCGTATTCCCAATAATAATAAGCTGACTTACAAACAATAGAGGACAAACTCTCTTTTCCAAAAAATTCAGAATTTTGCCAACTTGAATCATTTTCTTTCTGGCTGGAAACTTCCTCTATGAGCTCAGGTTTTCCTGCGGGTGAAGGGTGGCACGCTAGTAGAAAGGTGGTAGGGAGAAAAAGAAATGCTTGTTAAGAGAGAATTCAATTCACATTCCTCACACATATGCTTTCATGTCCACACACTGAAAATTCTTAAAGTTGGAACAAGGATACTTTGCCTGCTTTATTTCTGTTTGCCCTCATACCTTTCTCCTTCTCTGAAGAAACAGAAAGCAGCAAGAACAGTAAAGATGTCACGTGAAGTTGTAAAATGGTCCATTTACATAACCTGGTGGTCTTGGGTGTTGGGGAAATGCTTCTTCCCCATTTTACATGATCCCTTCCCATTGAATGAAATGATCATTCAAATGATCAACCAATTTTGTAACATTCATAGCATGTCTTTACCCCTTTTCTTTCCCAGAGAAAAATCACTTACTGACTGGACATTTGGATGCAAAAATTTGATCATGATCTCTGACAATTCAATAATATTAGAAATGAATGATAAATACACTTGAAAATATATATGTGTGTATATATATATTATGCTTTTGAATAATTTATTGGTTAACTATTATGACAGGCATTAGAAAATATTTAGAACTGAACTAAAGGGAAAACTTTACATATCAAATTTTATAGTATATAGATAATGAAATAATAAGAAACATAATATTAATTGTAGACTTTACAAAAAAAGGATAACTAAAACTAATGAAGTTATTGTTCAACTGATAAAGTTAGGCAAAAAATAACATACTAAAAATAAAGTAGGCAAAGGAAGGAATATAACGAAAAGAGCACAAGTTAGTGAAATGAAAAAAATCACCAGAAACAAAACTGATTGCTTTAATGGAATAATAAAACATGCAGTCTTCTAGTATGATTGATCAAGAACAAAAGAGAAGACACACTATTCAGATAACAGGTATCCTTTTGTAACAGCATAGGTGCAAAGATGGCAATGCTTCTGATATTAATTTCTATATTTCATCCAATTCCAATAAGGATTTACCAAACTTTAAAAACCCACTCTAAAATTATTTTGGAAACACAAAGTTAAAATCTGACAAGATAGTACTTGAAGAGGAATAAGGAGGAGAAGGAGAAGATAGCAGAGAAAAAGGAGGAGGAAGATGAAGAGAAAAACAAAACAAAAAGCAGGAGATGAAGAGAAAGAAATACTCGTAATACCAGATATCTAGAGTTTCTGTAAAGTTATTATAAACAAAGCGTGATATTGATACAAGGAGAGAATAGATTATAAACCCTGAAATCTGACCCATGCACACATGGCAGCTTGGTTTATAATGGAGGTTACATTACAAATTAGTTGATATGTCCAATAAGATGAACATACAAAAGCGACTTTGACAATAGCAGCTCCTTAACCTTAAGAAGAGAAGTTTAAGTACAGGAAAAAACAGATGAAAGTGGGAGGAAGAAAGGATGGAGACAAAGAAGTGGAGAGAGTCTTTATCTAATCTTTTATAAAGTCTACCATTACAGGTGAGAAGAGAAATGGAGCTAGAGACGGCATCAGGTCAAAGAAGGACTATTTTTAAAACAGGAAGGACCACAGAGCATGACTATGAGCTAATGGGAAATATCCAGCGTAGGAGACATTGTTGATGCGGGAGAGGATATATTTGGTGAGTAAATCCTTGAGTAGGTGAGAGAAGATGTAAAACAGAGCATTATGGAGGGATAGCTTTAAGAGTAGGGAAAATACTTTACTGTTACACAAGGTAAGGGAAAAATATGGGAACAAATAAAGTTGGTTATAGGAAGATGAGAAATTCCTATCTGGTTGCTGACTCTGTCCTGACTAATTGGGAGACCTTAGGCAAATATCTCTGTTTTGTTTTCTGAGCTCCAGGTCCTTTAAATAGAAGTAAGAAAATATTAACCTCAGAGTATTTTGTGATAATTAAAAGAGATAGTTGTAGGCCAGGTGCAGTGACTCACACCTGTAATCCCAGCACACTGGGAGGTCAAGGCAGGAGGACTGCTTGAGGCCAGGGGTTCAAGACTAACCTGGGTAACATAGCAAGACCCTGTCTCTACCAATAAATAAATAAATAAGAGATGATGTATATAAGGCAATTAGCATACTGGTTGGTGTTTAGTTAGTGCTCAATAAATTGCAAACGTTCTTATACATCAATATATTCTGTGGAAGGCACCACAGGAATATTCTAGAACTTGCTGAACAGAATACTTTAGCATGGACTAGCTGGCTGTTACGTATAAGTAAAAAGTACAGTTTTGACGGGGAAGAAGAAAATAAGAAAAAAGTTACAAAATTATGACTGTCAGAGCCATAATCTCAGAGAAATTAAAAGTTTGGATTTGGGAATCACAAGTAATTATGTTCCTGAGTCTACCTTCCCCTCCTGAACCTCTATTTTTTCATTTATGAATTAGGAATAATAATAGTAGTATCTCACAGGTAGTTTTTGAACTATATGATTACTAATACAAAACACAGAATGATACCCCACACTGCTATTATTATTATATAATTTCATGTTTTGTGTATATTTTACATAATCATATAATATTTTATAATACAATATGTAAATTATAAAATTATAAATTTTTATAATTGTATAAATAATACTATACAATACTATAAAAATATTAATTGTAAAAATTAGTTATGGAGGTATTACTATATAAATTTTCTCTTGAGGTAGAAAAGAATTAGTAATTATAATAATGCCTTGCATTTAATTCTTTTTTAGTGCATGGATCCATGCTATATCGTTGAACTCTCACAGTTCAATCCACAATTTAATTAGGATAGTGGTGAAAATTAACTAACATGCAAAGTGCATAAAAACATATCTTTTGTGTAGCTCAAAGTGAGCTATTGAAAGGCAGTACACAGCTGGGTCTAGACTTTGAATGCTGGCTCTGCTGCTTACTAGACGTGTGACTTTGAGCAAGTACTTGATCTCTATGTTTCTAATATTCTTATGCTATAATAACAAATTTTATAGTGACATAATTGCAGTTAAAACATTGTCTGGCATATTATAATCACTTAATAAATATACAAAGAAAACCAGCTTATAAAATATCAAAACCAGGGTTTAAATCCAGGTCTTCCAGCCCTAGTCCAGTACTTTCCTCAGGCTATAGCTAAAGATATCACTTCCACTTTTTTTTTTCCTGACACTATCCAAAGAATAGAGAAGTATCCTGCTTCTAAGGAAGTATCAGGGAATCAGGACCCCAGGCATGTTTGGAGAGACAAACTAAGGTGTCACCCCGCCACACCTATTTCTGTCCTCATTGCCCATTAGTGCCTGTTTACCTACGCCCCATACACAGAGTGGGAAATGATGCCAATTTCCTTGGTCGAAAGGTACTCAGAGCCCTGTGCTGAATCCACAACATGCCACCTAACTTTCATGATGAATCAAGCCAATTCTATTTTCTTCCTTTTTGTTTAAACCATATCACATGAACTTGAGCCTTTATTTTGGAAAAACAAAATGGTAAAACAAAGCTCTCACAAACAAAACTCTTTGGTACTCAAGTGCTGGGAAATACTGCACTGTTTGCCTTTTCATTTTCAGTTCCTCTGGCAACAAATGCAGCATAAGGGCTCTCCAAGTCCCTCAGTCCTGCTGCTCTCAGAGTTTGATTTGCTATTTCAAAGATCTTAAGAAAACAAAGGATTCTAGGTTTGATATGTCTTTCAATTAACAAAACAGCATCACTGATCTGATATAAAACACAAAGGAATTTTTGGCCCTGGAAGTAGTGGTTTTCCTATCATTAAAGCATTTAAACAGATGCCAATCACTCCACAAGAATGTAGAAAGCCTAGCTGCCTCCAGCACGTTTACCCATTTCCTCTGTGAAATGCTTTCTCCACATTTCCGCTATAGGTTCTAGTGGAGGTGTGCATATTCTTGTATGACTCTGCATCTCTGGATGTGGATCAATGGTCTCGTAATGGGCAAATAAGTCAAAAGGGACTATCAGGGACTTTTCCTGATACTTTTCAAACTGGATATGAGAGAGACACTAGCGTTTAGAGTTGAGGATTTCAGGCTGTGGAGGCAGACTTTCTGCATTCACATCAGTTTCTCCACTTAAGAGTTGGAAGTAACCAGAGAGGTTACTGAACATAATCTCTCTACCTCCCTTTGTAAAAGGAAAGAATATGAAAGTAACAATTAGCTCATAGGATTGTCATGAGACTTGAATACTCATATTGCTACATGTAAAAGACTTCCAGCAGTTTTTGACAGAGAGTAAACACTCAATTAAAATTAGATAGCACTAATACTATGACTACTATCAATCAACTCCTCATTAATCATGGATTTGTAGAAAGTAGATCTGGGTGGTGAAGAGGGGAGGTTTCTGGTCCTTCAAGTCTGTTCCTAATTATCCATGAAACCAGATACATTTATGCTCTTCCAATAAATTCTCCCTTTTGCCTGGAAATTAAAAAAAAATACTGGATTTCTATCATTTTCCATGAAACCATATGATTTGATAATGAACCTTGGGTAAAACCAGATAGGTAGCAACTATGGAATTCCACACTTCAGTGATTCTGTATCTAACTCACATTGACCCATGCAAGATGCCCTTTAGCCTGGCTTTTGCAATTAAATATTAGAATAACTCTGCCTCAGTTATTATAATGTAGCTGTCAGCTTTAGACATGTAAATCACTATAGCAGAAAAAGAAGACTTGGCCCTTTCTTTCCAGATGAAATTAATAAGATTATGAGAAGAAACATGTGTTAACACATCGTAGAAAGATAACACTCCCTAAAGATAAAAGGCAAAGCCATTATTTTTCCCTTTACCTAGAAAACCTCATAGACATCTGTATCTAGAATCCATTCTCTCTCAACCACTGGGTCTTAAATGTCATGTTAAATAGTAGTAGCATTTGATTTAATTTTGCTTATTTTTTCTTTCTGGAGAAGGGTAACACAAATTATTTAAAGTCTAGAAGTAATAGGGAAACTAAGCTTACTTATCCTGAAGTGAGGGTTTAATAAATGGCCCTTATCTATCTATCTATAGCTATCTAGAAAAATAGATAGATAGATATCGAGTGGGATTACTTGACCCCAGATCAAATGAGTAGGTATGAATTAAAGCAGATGTCAAGTAATGTTGATGGAAATGGAGTAACCCAGAGAACTTTATTGACTTCCTTATGGAAAGATTTTATTATAGGTATAGGATAAATTTATTGAAAAATCTGAATGTAGATAGAAAGGAAGGAAATAAAATGTATTAGTTGAGAACAGAATTACCTCACTTTTTGTGAAATCTTCTCAGAATTCTACCTGTGTTGGCATTTGTGTATAAACAAGTAAAAATCATCTAGAGTTTTTCCTGTATCCATAAATTTATAACATAATGAATATAAGAAGGATTTAAATTTACAAGATATAAACACAAATTCTAACTCTACCACAACTATTGTGTGACTTTGGGCAAATCTCTTAACATCTGTAAGTCCAGTTTACTCATCTGAATAAGAGAGCAACGTCCTTATCATGGTTTAATTATAGTAGTTAAATAAGAAAATATGTGAAAAAATGTAAACCACAAAGCACATATACAAATAAAGACAACCACTATACTATGATTGTTTTATAATTATGGACTTCTGCATTATGTATCTTTATGTCCCCAATACCTAGCATAATGTTTCCACTTCCCTATAGGTAAAATCCAAACTTCTTAATATTTTTAAGAGGTTTATGATGATATAGCCCTTGCTCATCTCTTCTACATTATCTCTTGCCACTTCATTATCATATTCTCTAGTTGTAAGGATTCTTCCACTCTGAGTTCATGAATTGTTCTTCTAATATCTTGGGGTCTCTGCACGTGTTCTTCTCTGTGCCAGGGACCCTCCCACCTGTTCTCTGAGCCAAGAGTTCTCTTAGCTATATCCTACTCCACCTTCAGACTCATTCTCTGTGCCATTTCTTCCAGGACGCTTTCCATAACATCCCACAGATGGATCTATCTGGTGCTTCTCCTATGTGTGCTTGTGTCACCCTGTATGGACTTGCTAATGTAGCACTCAACACAGTATACTATAATTATCTATTTCCCCATTAGTTTAAAAATGGGGAAAGAAGGCTCTGTCTTATCCACCTTTCCATTCTCATGGTGTAGCAAATGGTCATAGAGTAGTTTCTTAAGAGATATTAGTAGAATTAATTCTAGTGTGTTGTAATAAAACATCAAAAATGATAGAATTGCTCATATTATCTTATGGGGATCTGGTATTATTTAGGAATCAGTTCTTGAAAAGAACAAGTAATTGGAAGATGTTTAATCTTCTAAAAAGACTGAATAAAAGGAGATATGTATATTTTAAGACATGATTTCTTGCCAAATTTATGAATACATTTGTAATATGACATTAAATTCGAAGTTTTCACTGAAAAGCAATAATACAGAAGATATCAGATATCTTTGAGGGTATAAGAGAGTTCCTCCTGGAGATAGCTTCAAAGTTGCTATTTGAGAACTGGTTGTAGGTTTTTTGGATCTTTTATCTCCTACTGAGGGTATAAAAAAGGCACAAAAGGAATTTGTGAGGAGGATTCCTTTGCAGAGAACCAGTGGAATGCTAAGTCTCTTGCTATCTCTCTCTCTCTCTCTCTCTCTCTCTGTTTCACACACACACACACACACACACACACACCCCTGAAACCCTGAAACAGAGGAGGCATGGGGGGCTCAACCTCCTTTAGGCTCAACCTCTCAAACCAAAAATTGAGGAGTGTCAATGGGACCACTCATAGAATTTTAATATGTGTAACCTTGAGTTTGATGTCCGATTCACTTGTGGGAGATCTAGAAGGCAAGAGAAACAGTACAGTGGGATGCTTAGTGATGAAGTGACTCAGGATGATAATCTTACATTCCCAGAGTTCGTCAAAGCAAAAGACATATGAGCATTTTCCAAGGACCAGATGTGGGCCATGCAGCAAAGAGAGCCAGTGTCCAGACTTGTCTTCAAGAGGATTAAGTGAAGTTCAAGGGAACTCCAATAGAGAGAGGTCTGTGTGAACTGGACTTCCAAAGGCAGTCAGCATCCAGAGAAAAACACATTGTCCTCATCTAAAAGCTCAGGAGGGAAGCCTCCAAACAACTCACAGAAAAGTCACTGTTAGATATCTGCCAGGCCCAAAACTCACAAAGCCATTTCTTAGCCAAGTCAGCAAAAGCATCTGGCACCTTGCTCTTCTCTCCCTTAAACTCCACCCCCCACTCAGAATGAGGCAGGAGAGAAAAGAGAAAAAGTAAAGCAGCCAACGATATTCCCTTCTACAAAGACAGGTGCCCTGCCTGTGCTTCAAAAGCCAACATGGATATATTTTATAAAGCACTATGAAAACCATGACCTCCTAGAAAGAACATAGCAGATTTAAAAATATGGGAAAGAGATTTATAGGGAAAATATAACCCACAGAAATAAAACTAATTTTAAAACATTCTTAAACTTTCATTTTTTCTATTTAGATGTTTTAAATCAAGTTACATCCTCGAGACAATAAGGAAGTCTCCAATCATAACTTCAGTCTGTAAAAATATCTCAGAACATAGGGAACACTCAGCTCTATTGTACCTTTGCACAATAATCGTAGGGGAAACGGTGTGAGGATTATATGACAATCCTAGATTATGCCCCCATCCCAAAAGGAGTTAAAGAATTGAAATGCTAGTCAGCAGCAACACAATCAAGTACTCAAATTAAATAATTTCTATTTAACTCACTGATAAAAATGGGGTTTTTCCTTACAATAAGTAATAGGGCAAATAACTCAAAAAAAAAAAAAGAGAAAAAAAGCTCTTAAGACAATTGATTCAAGATGGAGGGCAAATATGAAAGTGGGGTTGATGGCCAAAGAAGAGTGGCTCCCACAAGAGTAGAGGAATAGGAGTTGGTGAGGTAACTGTGTGCCCAGCATTGGGGCAAACTAGACGTCTGCACTACCGTGTTGTAAATTATTGTCATTGGAAAGGGACCAACCATTTCATTTTACAGATAAAGAAACTAGGGGCCACGAAGATAAATTAATTTACTCATGGTCAAATAACATGTGGCAAAACTGGGCCTCAAACCTAGGTCTTTGGATTGTAAATATGGAGCCCTTCCTTTCATTCCTCTGAGCTCGCCTTCCAAGGCAGTCGTCAGTGTGGTATTCTTAGGGAACATCAGCAGTGTCCTTAGAGAAGAATAAACCATGGTGGAAGAGTCCTAAAGGCCAAGGGAGCAGAAAGATCAATGCTCATGAACAAAGAAACAAAATGTTTCCACTGAGAAAGATTTCATGTCTGTTGGTCTTAAATTTCAGGAGTATGGGAATAAGGAAATAGGCAATAAAGGAATATAATACCTTCACACATAGTTCAAGAAGGCTCCATTAAGGCATTGGGGATTTGAGGTTGAGAAAAAGCCTATTAAAGGCTTTGAGCTATTTTGAAAGAAGAAATGCTCTAAATATAAGGAATTACTGTCATTTCTGGGTTTTATTTTTCCTGTAGATTCTAAGACCTGTGGTTTATTAGCTTGATTTTCACTGTGAGAATGAAAAGGAAATTACCATTTTTCCTCCCTTGTTAGGTGTTTGGTGTATGGGGAAAGACATCCTAATCCTTTCTTTACTCACTTTGTATGGCCCTCCATCACTATTCATTTTGCTTCAAGAGATCATTAAGCCTCACTGTGTTCAGCAGCGGCAATGGAAACAGAAGGTGAGAGATTTGATGGGTATGACAACAGAGCAAGACTTCACACCCAGGATTTCATGCTGAGGAGTTAGGAGGTAAAAGACCTCCTGACTGAGGTAAGAGGATTTCAAGAGGCACTCTCCTCTTTGGGAGGGCTTCAGAGCGAACCTCATCCTCCTGCCTTGGCTTTGTCTTTCCAAGATTGACAGAGAAATGGTATCAGTTTTGATTTTATGAGAAAGCTGTCCTGGTTCTTTGGCTCCTTGCTTGGAGGAATCGCAAGCAGGGCTGGTACGACAGAGTGATGACAGACACGGAGCAATTCCACACAAGCAGCTTTTATTGTAGAAAAGAAGGGAGCTACACAAAGCAAGAATATGTCCCAGAGGAAAGACAGGTCAGTCTCCGCAAGTGGAGAAGACCCTGAATTTAAAAACAGAGTATAGAAAGCATAGTACACTCTCAAAGTCAGTAGAGAGCGGACTGCTCCAATAAGGAACAGCATCATCCCAGGGTTAGGGTCTGTCCTTTATGCTAATCCCTCATAATATGTTAAGCTGGGAGTGGAATATTCATGTCTTTTCGGGGAAGTGGATGGAGATTTCCGGGAATCACGTACCTTCCCATTTTCTGTCCTTGTATGGCTGGCTCTGGAACTGTCACGGCACTAGGGGGTGTGATTTTTACTATGCTAATGAGGGAAAGTAGGTGAAAAATTCACCTTAGGTCATAATCTCCACGTTCTGTGCATGCTCCCAGTCAGGAAAATCTCTAACCTCAAATTCCTGCTGTTGTGGTTTCTAGTCTTTATCCTCATTGGTCCATGCCACCTGCATACCCTCACCACTACCTAACAATGGGGATGGGAATTCTCTCTGACAGAAGCATGTCACTTGCATAACTGGCTAAGGCTGAGATTTTGGTCTCTTTATGCAACCTTTAAAAGAAACACAATCTGACAGTTAGGACTGGTTCTGCTGGGTTTGTACTATTGGAACATTAGGGGGAAAAAGATAAATTGCACTTGGTAGAAAAACACAAAATGAAATGGCTTGATTGCTTGCTGTGGCAGACTGCTGTTGCTCTGCCTAATGTGGCTGACATGGCATCAGGAAAGATTTCAGTTCACCAATAAATATAAATACAGGGAGTCACCTATGGGATCTCGGCCTGATGTGGATTATGTCAGCCCCCCTCAGAGAGAGAATGGCACTCTTGGATTTGAAGAAATTGTGATGTAATCAATAAAATATTCCACTAAAGTGTGTGAGATGTGGTGAGCTCCCCAACATCTCAAGGCTACAAGCTCTTCAGTGGGTAACAGTTGTGAACATCAAGGTGAAATGTCACAGTCCAAGGTTTAAAACAGTTCAGGCAAGGGACAAAAGTCAGGCTTGTCATATGCGTGTTTCTGCGTGAGTATACACAGAAAGGCAACACAGATGTATCTTACATTTAAGTAGTCAAGAATCATCATTAAATAAGTACCTTCCATGTGGCTATGACTGTCCCAGATGTCAAATATGAGACAAAAGCAATAGGCCTCCAGCTCTTGAGACATGATCAGGACCCAATTTCTGCTAAGCCCCAATGACCTCTAGAAACCCTTAGTGTAGACCATCATCACTAATTAAGCTGGGTTGACCTAGCAGGTGAAATCTATTTGCCCTGCCGCTCTTGATCATGTGAACTACAGGGAATAATTTTGAGCTAACTTTTAAGGCAGAAAAGACATAAAACCATTCAAGGTAATGCTTAATAACAAAATGAGCACTGGACTAGGAGCTCAGTGGTTTAAGTCCTACTTCAGCCTATAAGGTCTTGGGGCAAATAGGCCTCTCTTTGGTCATCTCCAAAGTGAAAAACTTACTCATGCTTGCTCTGTCTACTTCACAGTATTTTTAGGAAGATTCTGGAAGCACTATGCCAGCTAGATTGCATGGTAGGCCAGGGGTTTTGTTAAGGTATTCCAGAAGTGATAGCACATGGGGTAATAAGGCCTGGGTCAGGGTCAGAAAAATGTGAACAGAAAAGAGCCTTATAGTCAAGTGATTTTTTTAAAAATTTTTACTTTTCATTATGAAATAATTAAAACATATGGAAAAATATAGACAAAATTCTATATTGTCTACTTGAAATTTAATAAGAGAGATTTTAAGTGTCCTTACCACACACACCCACTCACACAAATTGATGCATTAATTAAATTATTGTGGTAATCATTACACAATGTGTATGTATATCAAATCATCACATTGTACACCCTGAATATATACAGTTTTTGTTTGTCAATTGTACCTCAATAAAGCTGGGTAAAAAAGAAAACATTTATAGGGGAGACACTAAAACAAGGTCGGGAGATAAAACAGAGAATGAAAGTAGGAAGAAATCAGGGTGAAACATTCTTAGTAAAAACTTCGTCAATCAATATTAGGTTATTAAGTATGAAATGTCCGATTTCCTTAAGTACTAAGTTTGACAGTTGATAGCTCTGACATTTCACTTTGACACTTCTTGTTTTATTTTTATTGTGAAGGTACATCCTCAGTCTTTCAAACGCATGTTTTGGATTGTGATTATCTTTCGAATTTTTTTTTAGAGCAATTCTTGTGGAACCATGAATAAGTCAAAAATTTATGTTATTTTCGAATATGAGTTCTGCCGTGGAACCAATGCAGTGCAGACAGCTCAAAGTATCAGCGAAGTGTTTGGGAAGGATGTAGATAATGAATGAACACACGGTATGCTAATAGCTTGAGAAGTTCCTTTCTGGTGATTTTAATCTTGAAAATTAGCCACGTGGGCAACCTAACACCAAGGGGGATAATGATGAGCTGAAAGCTGTAGTGGAAGAGAATCCATCTCAACCTACACGTGAATTAGCAGCAAGGTTTGACATTACCATTCCAACAATATTGGACCATTTGAAACAAATGGACAAAGTAAAGAAGCTGGATAGATGGGTTCTGCATGAATTAAACAAGCGTCAGAACAGAAATCATCTCAAAGCTTGCCTTTCTTTGCTGTCACTACATAAAGGCAAACATTTTTACACCGCATTGTTACATGTGGTGAAAAATAGATTCTCTTTGACAATCCCAAGCATTCAGCACAATGGTTGGATAAAGATGAAGTGTTGAAACACAGTTCAAAACCAAATGTTCATCAGGAAAAGCTAATGGTGTCTGTTTGGTGATTCAGCCCTGGTATTATCCACTACAGCTTGGTCAGTCGATTACAGTGGATGTCTACTGCAACCAATTGGATGAAATGATGAGGATGCTTGTGATTAAGCAGCCAAGATTGGTCAATAGAGACAGGCCAATCCTCTTACAAGACAACACTGGACCACATGGCACACAAACAATGCTGCTCAAACTGCAGAGGCTGGACTTAGAAACTCTGTGTCATCCACTTTATTCACCAGACCTTGCACCAACTGACTACTACTTCTTCCAGGCTTTAGACCACTTTTTGCAAGGAAAAATACTCAATTCTCAACAAGCTGTGGAAAACGCCTTTCACAATGTTATGGCCACTCACTCTCCAGGCTTCTTCCCTGCAACGCAAACAAGCTACTGTTAAGATGGCAAAACTGTGTCAATAGTTTAAGCACATACTTTAATTGATTGTATTGTTTCTTGTTTGAGATATAACAAACTACACTTTTGATTTGAAATCGGACATTTCATATTTAATCGTTCACTATATTATTCACTTATTTGTATAAATAAATAGTTATGTCTAGCCACTGTCAATAAACAAAAAATAAAAGTATTTCTTACCAAGGAAATTTGGCACATAAGTAAGTATTACCTCTGTGTTTTATTTTGAGTTCTTTACTCTCAAGGATAACATTTAATTGTTCATTATTGTAAATAAAAATAACTGTTCCTATGAATAAAAGAAAAGAATATAACCAAAACCTGCATGTCCACCAACAAAAAATATGTTTTAAAATTGTGTCACATTTATCTAAGAATTCATGTAAAAAGCAAGGAAGAGAGAGAAGGAAGAAAGAAGGGAGACAGGGAGGGTTGAGAAAGGGAGGAAAAATGCAAAATTTTACATATACACAAAAATTCACCCTCACTTACTGCTCCTCATTTCTTCTCCAGATATTACCACTTTCCTCACCCTGATATGTGTTATTTCCCTGCATTTTTTCTAAATTTATGAAATATATTCTTGGATAAGAATAACTTCATATTTTTTAACTCTGCCTGCTTTCATACTCTGCTTATCTTTTTGAAGCTTCATTTTTCAGATGATATTATACTTTTAGACTTTTCTGTGCATGCATGCATGTAGGCATCAATGTATGTAAATAACTTATTCATTTTTAAATGTTATATAGTCCTTCATTGTATGGATATAGCATTCCCCTTCTATGGGCAGTTAGGTGGTTTCTATGTTTTTTCACTATTATTAACAGTGCCATGGTAAACATTCTTCTACATGAAACTCAAAAAAGACAAGCCATTCTATATGGTGGAAACTTCATACAGTGCTGTGGACTAGAAAGTGCATGCCCTTCCTATTGTACCAACTAACACTTCACCAACAGTGAATGTGTTCCTTTCCCCCCACATCTTTGCAAATACTTGGCTTTATCAGATTTACTAAAGTTTGTCAATCTATGAAATGGTGTCTTATTGCTATGTTAATTTTAATTTCCCTTATTATTAGTGTGGTCAAGCATATCTTCCATATAAGTATTGGGATTTCTGGTTTCTTCTCTAAGAATTGGTTGTTATATTCTTTGTCCATTTATGCATTGGTCTATTTTATTTTTGTAATTTATGAGTTATTTATATATTTCAGATTATTAATCTTTGTTGGATTTTTCAGTTGCAAATTTTTTTATTTATTTCTAATTTTATTGTATTGTGGTTAGAGAAAATATTTGATTGACTCTAGTTCTTTCACATTTATTTAGTTCTGTTTTGTGCTCTGTTACATAGTCAATTTTTGCAAAGGTCACATTTATGCTCAAAAAGATTGTGTGCTTGCCAATATTGACTACAATGTTCTACATATGTTTGTTAGAGCCGGCTTTTATTGTGCTATTCAAATCATTTATAGCCTTAATAATTTGATGGCTCAATCAATTTTTATTGAGGACAATATGTTAAAATTTTGAAAAAATATTCGTTGATTATTTTTCATTGAATTCTGTCAATTTTTGTTGGACATGTGTTGGAGCTATATTGTTAGATAGCTGTTGATAAAAATTTAGGTTGTTTCTAAAAGTTTTCTATTATAAATCATGCTACCATTAATATTCTTATATCTAAATTCTCAAACGCACATGTATGTATGTCAGTAAGATAAAATCCGGGAAGGAAATAGATCAAAGCATATGCACATTTTTAACAATCAGATTTTACCAAGTGATTTCTTCTACAGTTTAAACTGAAGAAACTGATTGGAAGAAACTGCCTTGTTATAGCTGAATATATTTGGAGTAGTGATAATGACTATCTTTGGATAAGGGCCCTAGTGAAACTTGGTGAAATCTTTAAAAAGATTTGCCTTCAACTTTTTCAACTCCAACTCTTTTTCTTCATCCTGATAAGGTGATTACTCTTACTTTTTTTAGGCTGCTTTACTAGAGCATCCTAAAATAGATCCATTTCCATTTTCAGAAAACTTTGATTTTGTTCACATATATATACACACACACTTTTTACCTGTTCCTTTGGCATTCATGGGTGTCAGTGTGATATACCTAGATAAAAAGACTAAAAAGTCATATCTGCTATCTCACAGATCAGAGCGCACTTCTTAAAATGAGAGCATTAGTGATAAATAGCACCTCTTTTGCCAGTCACTGTGAAAAACACACCAAAAAAAGGATCCTGGAGTCTTTGAAGAATATCCTAGATAAATTTTTGCAAGTTCCAATTTCCATCTTCTTGAGAAATATTACCATGTTCTCTCTGAATCTCCAATTTAAGTTGCTACCAGTATGTTCAAGCAGCCATTTTATCTACTTGTGGCCAAAGGTTAAAATGCAGGCATCCAAAATGTACAAAATGACTGTGTTTTTCTTCTGTGGACTTGCAGCTGAATTTTTCTTTTTAGAACAGGATTCAAAGGTGTCTAGAAAATATCACTGATGTATTAGTACAGGTGCTCACCTTTAAGGAAAATTGTCTCTTCTAAGAGAGGCTTCTCTTCTAAGAAGAGGCAGGAAATAGAACTGTAATCACTGGAATCGTTTGTCAGGACTTAACACCCATGTGCCCTTGAGCAATTTATTTAGTTTCTCTGTGCTTTGGTTTCCTCATCTATAAAATTGGGATAACAGCCTCTCTCCAAGGTCAGAACATAATATAAAGCACCTTGAAAAATGCCTGGGTCATATAAAGGCTCAATGAATTTTGTTTTGTTGCTGTCAATGGTGGAGTGAGCAAAATTAGTCGTGGTGGTAGTATGTGATTGTGATCCACTTTCTCATTCCATTGGTTATGTTAATTTTTTTATTGATACATAATACATGTACATATTTTGGGGGTCCATTGATATTTTGATATATTCATATAATGTGTAAAGATCAAATCAGGATATTTGAGATGTCAATCACCTTAAATATTTATCTTCTTTTATGCTAAGAACATTCAAATTATTCTCTTCTAGCTATTTTGAAATGTATAATGGATTATTGTTAACTATGGTCACTCCACTGATCTGTCGAACACTAGGTCTTATTTCTTTTATCTAACAAATAGAAGCAATAATCTCTTAATAATCCCACCAACCTCTCTTCATGTTTTCCTCCTCACTACTTTTCCTGGTCTCTGGTAAGCAACAATCTACTCCATCTTCCTGAGATCCACTTTTTTAGCTTTCACTTATGAGTGAGAACATATATTTGTCTTTCTATGCTTGGCTTATATCACTTAACATAAGAACCTCCAGTTCTATCCATGGTGCTACAAATGACAGGATTTTATTCTTTTTCAGGGTTGAGTAATATTCCATTATGGGTATGTACCACATTTTCTTTATCCATTCATCCATTGATAAGCACTTAGGTTGGCTTTATATTTTGTCTATTATGAATAGTGCTGCAATAAACATGAGAATCCAGGTATATTGACATATTCAAAATACTGATTTCCTTTCTTTTTGATATATATCCAGGAGTGGAATTGTTGGATCATATGGTAGTTCTATTTTTAGTTTTTTGAGGAACCTCCATACTGTTTTCCATAGTGGCTACACTAATTTATATTCCCACCATCAGTGCATGAGGGTTCTACTTTCCTTGCCAGCATCTGTTATTGTCTGTCTTTTTGTTACAAGCCATTTTGACTAGAGTGAGGTGATATCTCATTGTGGTTTTCATTTGTATTTCTCTGATGACTAGTGATATTGAGCATTTTTTTCATATACCTGTTGGTTCGCAGACGACATGATCATGATCTTATATTTAGAAAAGCTTAAAGACTCCACCAAAAAACTTTTATAACTGATAAACAACTTCAGTAAAGTTTCAGGATACAAAATCAACATACAAAAATCAGTAGCAATTATATACATTAACAGTGAACAATCTGAAAAGGAAATCAAAAGCAATCCCATTTACAACAGCTACAAAAATGTAAAATACCCAGGAATTAATTTAACCAAATAAGTGAAAGATCTATACAAGGAAAATTATAAAACACCAATGAAAGAAATTGAACAGGACACAAAAAAATGGAAAGAGATGCCCAGGCCATAGACTGGAAGAATTAATATTGTTAAAATGTCAATTGTTAAGATAGACAGAGAAGGTACTACTGTTCTTAAAACAAAGTAGGCAGTGAATCCAGAACCATTAATTAATATGCCTAAAACCACAAACCTACTATTTGACAGGTAGACTTGGAAGCTTTAACACAGGTGTGTGAACACCTAAGACAAAACTAAGAAAGAGTTAAATTATGCAAAATCAACTCAATTTGATGTCTTGGGTTCGATAAAATTCCTGTCATACTAGTAAAAGTATGGTTCTAATGGCAAGAGAAATGAGAAATTCTGTTTCCTAATGACATAGTAAACAAAAATACACACAAACATTTATATGTCCACGGACACATAGTCACATCCCTTAACCACTCTGAGCCTAAAAAAATCACACTTGTAAAATGAAGCTGTTATATTTTTCAGGTGCTTATTGTAAAGATCTATATAAATACCTAGAATACCTAGTACAGGGCCTATCACATAACAGGCTATGCATTGTAGCCATCAGTTTTAACAACAGCATTAACAGAAGCAGTAGCAGTAGCAGCCATAGGTGCATAGTGATGGAACCCAGAAGTATAAGCACGTAAGTAGAAAGCTATGGAGGTGCTCGGAGATGAGGGGCAGCAGACTTTGCACCAGCCATGACTATGGAGCCACAGCCCAGCAGGGTCGTTACTGGGTGCTCTCTGAAATACCACCCAAGCTTCTCTGCATTTCTAAATTCTCTTCTTCAAAGCCCAGCTCTAAGCCATCTATTCCTGAAAGTCTCCAGGATGTGTGACAGTTCTTTGTAACTCCATTATTTTTTCAAAAGAAAATGCTCTATTTCATACTCACTACCAGGAGTTTATTAAGCAGAGGTAAATGACAGAGCCACAGGCTCTCTCTTCTTTCATGGAGTTGACAGTCTAGAAATCCTGAGAGCATGTATCTTCCTTTGCCAGCCTGGAACTACTGTACTCCATCCTGATTCCAACTAATTCTTATTCTTACCTTTTAAGAATCATTTTATGAATAAACTCTTTACAAAACTTTTCTTGATGACTTATTCTTCCTCTCCTGTTATGAGTAAAGTGCAGTGATGGTCAGTTTCATGTGTCAATTTGGCTTATCTACAGTCCCCCGTTACCCAGTCAAACACTATTCTAGGTGTTGCTGTGAAGGTATTTTTCATATGTAATTAAAGTCCACAACAGACCTTAAGGAAAATTATATTAGATAATCTGGTGGGCCTAAGTTAATCAGTTCTAGAGAGAACTAGAGTTTCCCTGATGAAGAACAAATTCATCTTTTATTCCCTGATGAAGAACAAATTCATGGACAGCAGCTCCAGCCCATGCCTGAGAGTTCCCACCAGGCCTTTCTGATGGCCTTCCTGATGGATTTCAGATTTGTCTAGCCAGGCCCCACATTTGCACAAGCCAATTCCTTACAATAAATAAATATGCACATATACACACACATAGCATAAGGAATCAATGAATACATCAATGAATATATCAATTAATAAATAAATCAATCAATATCTGCTTCTCTAGTTGAACCCTGACTGATACAGGTGCCTCCAGGTTAAGTTATTTCTAACATGGTATTTGTTACTTTCTAATTATAATTGTCTCTGTTACAATTAGTTTTGGATACCTAATAGCCAAACTGTCCTTGATAAAAGAACACTTGCCACATAGTAAACACTCAATATGGGTTTGCCTAATTTAATTAACTGTTACAAGTAAATATCGTCTAATAATTAAGCCTACAGGTATTAGAGTCAGGTAGACCTACTTTTGGGTTCTGTCTCTCACTAACAGTGGTTTTCTGGACAATTCTTCTCATGCTTTTAAGTTTCAGCTTCCCTCCCTGAGAAAAAGGTAATAATAATAATAGTGCCCACCATATAGAATTAATTTAGGAGATAGGGAAGTAAGTGCATAAAAATACCTTAGCATACTAACTGGCACATATTAAGAATTTAATAAATATTTATATTCTCGTTCTTCTTATCATTTAAAATTTAAAATGACTCTTTGTAGCCTTCCCTTGAGAAATACCTAATTAAATACCTAATTAAATAAATTAAAGCAATTGGTCTTCATGCCTTTGCCTCATTCCTGCTGCTGGGATGCCACAGGGACTAACGATTTAGTGTGACTGTGGTTCCTGCTGACCTAAACCTCTACAATGGACACCTGATGACTAACAAGTTCTCATCCCTCCTTCAGAACTCTCACATGCATGCATAGGAACCCAGTGAAATCTCAAATCAGTACCTTCTACTCTGCATAAAAATGCCAAATACATACAAGGATATATAATACTTTGCTCCCAAAACTCTTGCCCTAAAAAGGCAAGAATAATAAAACAACACCATGGGCATCCATACTTATGTAGCCCCATCCTTTACAAAGCACTTTAATATAAATTATATCCATGTAACAAAAATACATGTGTACTCCATAAATTTATATAAATGTTTTAAAATTTAAAATAACAAATATTCATCGGGTGTCAGGCAGGTGGGAGGGGGGTGGAAGGGATGGGTAAATTCACACCTAATGGGTGCGGGGTGAACTGTCTGGGGGATGGGCATGCTTGTAGCTCTGACTTGGGTGGTGCAAAGGCAATATATGCAACCAAAGTGTTTGTACCCTCATAATATTCTGAAATTTAATAATAATAATAATAAATAAATTATCTTCTTTGATCCTTGTAATGATCCTGTAACATGTGTAGGGCGTTTGCAGACCCCCTTGGGAGCTGATGAAACAAACTATTTTTATATCAGTATATATCATTCACGCAAAAGAATTTAGAAGTTATGTATTATCAGTGAGAGGCCAGAGGGCACCTTCCACTTACAGATTTTGTTTGCGGGTATCTCTGCCCTTAGGACTTAGATCTTAAAAATACTTGTTTTTTTTTTTTTGCCTCTGAAAACCCAAATATACAGGGATGAAATATTTTCTTTTCTTTTCAAGTCTCAACTCTGACATTATGAGTTACACACCCTTGTGCAATTCACTTAACTTTTCTGAGCCTCAATTGCTTTAACTGTAAAGTTGGCGATAATAATTGATCCCTCAGAGGACTGTGAGGATTTCAAATAATAATACAGGAAGTGGCTCATAGAATCTTTCCAAGAACTGTTAGCTACATTCTCTTTCTTTCAAGAGTCACCATTGTATCATGTAAGGAGAACAGACTGATCCAAATGCTTACTTCCTGACCAAGTTCAGTAGGCTGATATATCAAGCGAAATAGCCAAACAATAAATGAAGAATATTGTGGCAACTTTCTACATTCATGTTGTAAACTGCCTTGGTCACTGAGTCTTTTTCATGTCACCAACACTTTCAGTGGTGATGAAGGAAAGCAAAGTTTACTTTTAGTTTTTCTTTCATCAATATCAGTGCCTACTCATGTGGTCCATATGCTGAATATGGGAGAATCTATCTAAAATATTATTAGGAAGAGAGTTTTAAGATAATAATAAAAATCTTCAAGTTTGAAATTTTTCTTCTTTTCTAATATCCTAAAGAAAGATTTTTTAATAAAGTTAATCCACACAAATAAGCAAATTCCTGAAACAAATCCAGATATAGATGCAGAACTACCCCAGGTTTATTAGGCTAAGACTAGAGATAGAACATTACTCTCCCAGAAGATAAGATAAGACCCCATTCAGTCAGCCAGCATCATCAACAACTCTATATACGCTAGTGAGATTTTGGACCAGGGTGTTTGCACGTCTTTCTTAGAGAATATTGCTGGTTTTTCTGAAAAGCGAAAGTTGACTGTCTTAGTCTGTTTCTGCTGCTTTAACAGAATACCTAAGACTGGGTAATTTATAATGAACAGGAATTTATTGGCTCAAGGTTCTGGAGGCTGGAAAGTTCAGGAGCAAGGAGCTCAACATCTCACAAGGACTTTTTTGCTACATCATACCACGGCAGAAGGTAGAAGGGCAAGAGATCAAGAGGATGTGCACTTACCTTTGTATAATGAGACCAATCTCACCCATGATGTTGGAACCTTTATGGCCTAATCACCTCTTAGATGTCCCACCTCTTAATATTGTTACAATGGTAATTAAATTTCAACATGAGTTTTGAAGGGGCAAACATTCAAACCATAGCACTAACTATGCAAAGTGTCTTCAATATTCTGTTTGATTAACCTAAACTATTTTTGTGCCTGACATTTCTATCAATCTCTTTCTATTTTTGCAACTTGAAAATGCAATTTCTTGGCACCAACAGAAGAATCTGAAAGCAAAACACCTCACTAGTATATCAGAACTGGATTCTGGTATTCTCCCCAAAATTTCAGGTCATTTTTCTGCTGCCTTTTATTTTCCAACATTGATCATGAGAAGTCAACATCATTCTTATCCTTAACCCTTCATATTTGTCCTTCCATCTGAGAGTTTCTATCTTCAATGCTGAATGTCTAAAAATTTCAATGGTTGTGGGTCTTATTTATCCATTGTGCCAGTCACTTACTGTACCCTTCCAATCTTGACTCATGTCCTTCATTCTGGGAAATTTTGTACTATTTCTTTGATATATACTCTCTTCTTTTAGTCTGTTGTATATTTTAAAACAATGGTTATTCCAATGCTACTCCTCCTGAATTGATCTCCAAGTTTTATAACATTCTATCCCACTGTCTAATTAATGTACTTTTGACATAAGTTTCTTGATATTTTTTTCTTCTAATGTTTTTAAAGAATCTGTGGGTACAACAGGAATAGAGGTAAATGCTCCTGAAAGTTCAAGTTGCTTAACAGTGGGTAGATTGACAAATTTCCCTCTAAGAAGGGGGAGCCTGATACTCAAGAATGTCTTTTGACAAGAAGGACTCTTCTACAGGAATGATTTTTTAAAAGAACAGAAGTTGAGAGATATGTGGGAAGGGTCAAAGATCTAATATAATTAGAATTTGATTCTCTGAAGAAAATGAAAGAGAGGGAATATGCTAGAAGCATTATTCAATGGTTAATGCCTAAGAATTTTCCAGAACTGATGAAAGACACTGTATCACAGATACAAAACTTCAGGCAACCCTGAGTGGGATAAATGTGAAAAAAAAAATTTACATGAAACAGTATGTAACATAGAATTTACAAACTGTTAAAAACCAAAGCATTTTTAAAACATCTTAAACGAGCAAAAGTAATAGAGATGCATCACTTTCAAAGGAACAAGAATAAGATCAGTATTTCTTTTTATTTAATTTCAAAATATTAAGGGATACAAATGTTTTTGGTTATGTGGATCACTTTTATAATGCTTGAGTCACGGCTACAAGTGTGCCCATCACACAGATGGTGTTCACTGCACCCGTTAGGTAGGTTTTTTGCCTATCCCCTCCTGCCCCTCTCCCCTGCTTGATTTCCACTGAGTTTTACTTCCCTCTGTGCACATGTGTGCTCATCGGTTAGTTCCAATTTAATAGCGAGTACATGTGGTGTTTGTTTTTCCGTTCTTTAGATACATCATTTAGGATTATGGTCTCTGGTTCCATCCAAATTGTTGCAAGAGGCATTAATTCATTATTTTTATGGCTGAGTAGTACTCCATAGTATAGATATAGCATATTTTGTTATTACACTCAGAAATTGATGGGCACTTCAGTTGATTCCACATCTTTGCAATTGTGAATTGTGCTGCAATAAACATTCTAGTGCAGGGTTTTTTTTTTTGTTTTTTTTGTTTTTTTTGATAAAATGATTTCTTTTCCTTTCGGTAGATACCTAGTAGTGGGATTGCTGGATTGAATGGTAGGTCTACTTTTAGTTCTTTGAGGAATCTCCGCACACTGTTTTCCACAGAGGTTGTACTAATTTGTGGTCCCACCAACAGTGTATAAATGTTCCTTTCTCTCTGCATCCACATCAGCATCTATTGTTTTGGAATTTTTAATAAAAGCCATGTTAACACAGGTAAAGTGATATCTTATTGTGGTTTTAATTTGCATTTCCCTGATGATTAGTGACAGTGAGCATTTTTTCATATGTTTATTGGCCATTTGTCTATCTTCTTTTGAAAAGCTTCTATGCATGTCTTTTGCCCACTTTTTAATGGGGTTATTTGTTTTTTTCTTGCTGATTTGTCTGAGTTCTTTGTAGATTCTGGTTATTAGCCCTCTATTGGATGTATAGCTTGAGAATATTTTCTCCCATTCTGTAGGTTGTCTATTTGCTCTGTTGATTATTTCCTTAGCTGTGCAGAGCTTTTAAATTTAATCAAGTCCCATTAATTTATTTTTGTTGTTGTTGTGATTGCCATTGGGGTTTTAGTCATAAATTCTTTGCATAGGCTAATATCTGGAAGAGTTTTTCCTATATTTTCTTCTAGAATTGTTATGGTTTCATGCCTTACATTTAAGTCTTTTATCCATCTTGAATTAACTTTTATGAGTGGTGAGAGATACGAATTCTGTTTCATTCTTCTGTATGTGGCTATCCAATTTTCCCAGCACCATTTATTGAATAGGGCTTATTTTCCCTAGTGTATATTGTTGTATGCTTTGTCAAAAATAAGTTGGCTGTATGTGGATGGTTTTACATCTGGGTTGTCTGCTCTGTTCCCTTGGTCTATGTCTCTATTTTTGTGCTATTACCATGCTGTTTTGGTTACTATAGCCATGTAGTATAGTTTGAAGTCTGGTAATGTGATGCCTCCAGATTTGTTCTTTTTGCTTAAGATTGCTTTGGCTATTTGGGCTCTTCTGGTTCCAAACGAAGTGTAGAATTATTTTTTCTAGACCTGTGAAATATGATGTTTTGATGGGGATTGCATTGAATTTATAAATTACTATGGGTAGTATGGATATTTTAACAATGTTGATTCTACCAATTAATGAGCATGATATGGTTTTCCATTTGTTTATGTCCTCTGTGATTTCTTTCCTCAGTGTTTCATAGTTCTTTTTGTAGAGATCTTTCACCTTCTTGATTAGATATGTTCCTAGGTATTTTATTTGTAGCTATTGTGAATGGTATTGAGTTGTTGATTTGACTTTCAGTTTGATTGTTACTGGTGTATAGAGATGCTATTGATTTGTGTACATTTATTTTGTAACCTGAGATATTGCTGAATTTATTTATCAATTCCAGGTGTCTCTTGGTGGAGTTTTTGGAATTTTCTAGATATAAGATCATATCATCAATGAAAAGCAATAGTTTGACCTCCTCTTTCCTAATTTGGATACCCTTTATTTCCTTCTCTTGCCTGATTGTTCTAGCTAGGAGTTCCAGCACTATGTCAAATAGAAGTGGTGACAGTAGGCACCCTTGTGTTGTTCCAGTTCTTAGGGGGAATTCTTTCAACTTTTCCCCTTTCAGTATGATGTTGGCTGTGGGTTTGTCATATGTGGCTTTTATAATTTTGAGATATGTTCCTTCTATGCCTAGTTTGTTGATGGTTTTTATCATGAAAGAGTGCTGGATTTTGTTGAATGCTTGTTTTGCATCTATTGAGATGATCATATGGTCTTTGCTTTTGTTTCTGTTTATGTGGTGAATCTCATTTATTGATTTACATATGTTAAACATCCTTACATGCCTGGGATGAAGCCCACTTGGTCATGGTAGATTAATTCTTTGATATGCTGTTGAATTAGATTCTCTAGTATTTTTTTGAGGATTTTCACATCTATATTCATAAGGGATATTTGTCTGTAGTTTTCTTTGTGTGTGTGTGCGTGTGTGTGTGTGTCCTTTCCTGGCTTTGGTATCAAGGTAATACTTGCTTTATAGAATGAGTTGGGGAGGGTTCCCTCCTTCTCAGTGTTATGGAGTAATTTCTGAAGTATATTACTTCTTTGTAGATGTGGTAATATTTGGCTGAGAATTCATCTGGTCTGTGGCTTTTTTTTTTGTTGGAAGATTTTTTATTCCTGCTTCAATCTCACTGCTTGTTGTTGGTCTGTTCAGGAGTTCTATTTCTTCCTGATTGAATCTTGGGAAGTTATGTGTTTCCAGAAATTTGTCCATTTCCTCTATATTTTCTAGTTTATGTGCATAGAGATTTTCATAATATTTACAGATGATATTTTGTATTTCTGGGGTATCGATTGTAATATCTCCTTTTTCATTTCTGATTGAGCTTATTTGAGTCCTTTCTCTTCTTTTCCTGGTTAATCTAGCAAGAGGTCTATGAATTTTGTCTTTTCAAAGAACCAACTTTTTGTTTTGTTGCTCCTTTGTACTGTATTTTTTGTTTTTCCATTTCATTTAGTTCTGCTTTGACTTTATTTATTTTTTTCTGCTGCTCACTTTGGGTTTGGTTTGCTCTTCCTTTTCTAGTTCCTGAAGATGTGTCGTTAGACTGTTAACTTGTGATCTTTCTGTCTCTTTACCATAGTCACTTAAGGCCATGAATTTTCTCCTTAAGACTGTTTTTGCTGAATATATAGATTTTGATAGCTTGTGTCCCTTTGTCAGTCAGGTCAAGGAATCTTTTGATTTCTACCTTAATTCCATTATTGACCCAATAATCGTTCACCAGCAGGTTGTTTAATTTCCATGACTTTGTGTAGAAATGAGTGTTTCTCTTGGAATTGATTTCTAGTTTTACTCCACTGTAGTCTGAGAAGATGCATGGTATGATTTCTATTTTTTTGAATTTACTGAGACATTTTTTTGGGCCTAAGATATGATCAATCTTGGAGAATGTTCCATGTGCTGATGAGAAGAATGTATATTCAGTAGTTTGGGGGTAAAATGTTCTGTAAATGTCTATTAGGCCCATTTGTTCTAGAGTCCCATTTGAGTCCAGTGTTTCTTTATTTATTTTCTGCTTGGATGATCTGTCCAGCTCTGTCAGTGGGGTGTTGAAGTCCCCGGCACTTACTACACTGTCATTTATTTCTTTGCTTAGACCTATTAGAATTTGCTTTATGAATCTGGGTGCTCTTGTGTTAGGTTCATAAATGCTGACACTACAAAATCCAACCAAAAAGATAATAACATTTTTAAGGTTTTGAAAGGAAAATAATTGTTATTTTAGAATCTTATACCCTATAAAAATATCAGTCCCAAAATCAAGGTGAACTAAAACATTTTCAGACAAACTGAACCCCAGAGAAATGGTCACCTAAAGATACAATTAATACAAAGTATATGTCTAAACTATTGACACAGTTTTGCCATCTTAATGGTAGCTGGCTTATGCCAGCAGCAAAGAACCTGGGAGAGAGAGTAGCGATGAAATCAGGAAAGGCGTTTTCCACAGGTTGTTAAGAATGGAATATTTTTCCTTGCAAGAAGTGGTCCAAAGCCTGGAAGACGTGGTAGTCAGTTGGTGCAATGTCTGTTGAATACAGTGGATGACAGAGAGTTTCCAAGTCCAGCCTCTGTAGTTTGATCAGCATTGTTTGTGCACTATGTTGTCAAGTATTGTCTTACAAGAGGATTGGCCTGTCTCTATTGACCAATCTCGGCTGCTTAATTGCAAGCATCCTCATCTCTTGTCCTATGTGTTGCAGTAGATATCCACTGTAATTGACTGAACAGGTTTCATGAAGCTGTAGTGGGTAACACCAGCGCTGAACCACCAAACAGACACCATTAGCTTTTTTTGATGAATATTCAGTTTTGGACTGTGTTTCACACTTCATCTTTATCCAACCATTGTGTCAAATGCTTGTGATTGTCAAAAAGAATCCATTTTTCATCACATATAACAATACAGTATACAAATGGTTTGCCTTTACTTTGTGACAGTAAAGAAAGGCAAGCTTTGAGACGATTTCTCTTCTGATGCTCATTTAAATTATGCAGTATCCATCTATCCAGCTTCTTTACCTTGACAATTTGTTTCAAATGGTCCAATATTGTTTGAATAGTAACATCAATCCTTGCTGCTAATTCATGTGTAGGTTGTGATGGATTCTCTTCCACTGCAGCTTTCAGCTCATCATTATGCACCGTGGTGCCAGGTTGCCCACGTGGCTCATTTTTAAGATTAAAATCACCAGAAAGGAACTTCTCAAACCATCAGTGTATTGTGCATTCATTAGCCACATCCTTTCCAAACACTTCTGTGATATTTCGAGTTGTCTACACTGCATTGGTTCCACAACAGAACTCATATTCAAAAATAACACAAATTTTTGACTTCTCCATGTTTTCACAATAATTGCTCTAAAAAAAATTTGAAAGGTGATCACAAGCCAAAACGCGCATTTGAAAGAATGAGGATGTACCTTCACAATTAAAAAAAAAGTGTCAAAGTGAAATGTCAGAGATATCAATTGTCAAACATAGTACTTAAGGAAATCAGACATTCCATACTTAATAACCAATACATATGACCATATTGACACTGGAAAAAGTATTGAGTGGTCCTCCTCTGAAATGTGAAATTATTTTCTACCTGTTTATTTCTTATTATAATTCCCATGAAGACCTTTTTGTTAATTGTGACACTATTGCTTGTAGCCAAAGCAGAAAAGATACAAAATATGTTTATATCAAAAGAGAAGGAAATAGGTAATATTTGAAGAATATAAAATGAGGCATAGCAGTATTTAGCCTGAAAACATTGGAAGTTTCTGAACTGTCCTACATTGAAGACAGACAATGGTCAATGAAAACTGAATTTCATATTTTTCTAATTGGCACAATCTAGTTTTCTTAGTGTTTTAAGTTTTGAAATCAAAGTCCATTTCATCTGAGAGACAAATAATGATTGTACTGATATTACCTAGACTTTAGATCTAACTCTTGCAACAACATAAAGAATTAAGGATCACATTAAAGAAACTGGTATAAATTTAAGTCTACTTTATGTAAACTTAACCATCAGCAAGCATCTCCACTAACAGGCAAGATGCTACAAATGTATTGGTTTTAACAAGACAAGCATGTATATGACATGCAGGAAAATTCCTGCCATAGTTTTAATTTTCTTTTCTATAAATGTGAAAAACTGGAATAGCTCAGAGGTCAGAAAACCATGGCCCATGTGCCAAATCTGGCCAACCACCTGTATTTGTATGTGAAGTTTTCTTGGAACACAACACATCCATTTGTTTACATGTTGTCTATGGCTACTTGTGTGCTCAATGTCGAAGGTGAGTAGTTGCCACTGAGACCATATGACCACAAAGCCAAAAAAATTATATTTACAGAAGTTTGGCAACCCTTGAACTAGATATTAGTTACTAATAAGACTTCATATTTGTAGTGCACCTACCACACTCCACATACAATGCTAACATATGATTGACTGCATTTATATTTGTAAAAATATATATATAATGGGTACTAAATTTTAGAGTGTTTCTTAACTTACCTTGAGATAACTGATCCAAACTCAGGTATGATGACATTAAGGTCCACATTCTTAAACAATAAGACTCCATCTAGCTCTAAAGACTAAATATATTTATGGAATGTTTGTAATATGTAAGACAAGATGTGAAGGACTTGAAAATCCAGAACCATGAGTAAAATGCAGATTTGTTAAATAGGTTATTTGAGGACAAATATGATGCCTTTCTTTTTGCTTCCCTAGTAACTACCACAGAACTGTCACATAGTTGGCAATTACTAAAAATTGTATGAATGCATCAAGTCTGTGGGCTTAAAGGATCTTAATATTGCATGAAATGGGAAAAGACAATGTATAACCATGATGAAAGTCAGATATATTATAGAGTACTCCTCTAAATGACATAAGAAAAATAAAATGTGCTATTAAAATAGGGAGCAATCAAAGTTGAAGCTATTCATAATGCCTTTGAATAAGGGAAGAGGTAGGAGTGGAATGCAGCTCAGAGTTAGCTGGAGAAACTGTCTTCCAGAGTGCAGCTTCAAATTCTAGTTTATTCTCCAAGGCATATAATACTTAATGTTATAAACCTGAAAAGAGCTGGGAATACAAGTTCTAACTACTTACTGCTCTTCCTGTACACTTTCTCTTATAGGGAGGTCTCCTAGACAGGGGGTTTACTTTCCAGCTGAATAATATCATGATTAATCTCTCTGATCTCACCTCATTCAAAAACTTGCTTGAATAATTCCCAGCTACCTGTGGTAAATCTCTAGGCCATCTCAGAAAGGTGGGCTCCAAATCCTAACCAACAAGGGTGTTAAGTGATGTTATATGTTAACAGTTATCAATGTATTAGGGTGAGAGAGCCCTCAAACAACTGACAGAATCCAGGGATTGCTGGAGTTTGTTGAATGCTTCCTTTAATGAATTCTCTAGTTTTTTGCACTTATCACTTTGAAACTACTCATGAATTGAAGGTATTTTTTTGTTCTTGTCTGCAACAGTGGCCCTTTAGCAACTCAAAAACTGTTCATGCTTTAATCCTGATCTGGTATTCCCGTCCCAACTCAATTCCAACTCTTTTATACTGGAGTGGGGAGGGGTGCAGGTAATGAGGCTATGTTGTGACCAAGATGTTATGAAAGACTCAGGTAGCAGCCACTTACTCTCCTCTGTCCAACCTCCAAAATTTATTTTTATGTCAACTAGCCCACATGCAGACAAAGGCTAATGGTGGTTAAGCTGCCTTCAGTCACGGAAGGGGGAGCCGTGATGAGGAATAGCTGCCCAGTGAGGACATGCCGGGGCCATCAGAGCCTATCGTCTTAAAGGCAGGTTGGGCCATGCTTTTCAACTATGATGCATGTGGGGTGAGGATAGGGGCAAAATGAACAAACACAAACAGAGCCATGTAAATGACTGGCCTCAGAAGGCAGAATACCAAGACGACTTCCCACATGGCGAATTTCCCACGCTGGCTCAGTTTTATCAGCCAGAAAATTTATTTCCTTCCCTTCCTTTCCTTGCTCTTTCCCTCATTCATACTTTCTTTTCTTTCTTTTTTTCTTTTCTTTCTCTTTGATTTGCATCTTCTGTTGCTTACAATATATAAATAGTTCTAATGATGCTATGTTATTCTGTATAAGTGATTACCTGGAGATGTGTAAATTATATAGCATTATCAACAATACATTGAGACAAAGAATCATTTGAAAATTTTTCCACTCCTTTATGCTTGTGCCATTTAGCCTTACCCCCTGCTATCACCTACTCACCATGCTCTGAGTCTTTTTAAGAGTTTTTATTTATTATTGATTGATTGATTGATTGATTACTCATTTAAGTCTAGCCCAAACTATGGAATTAACTATTTTTTAATAGTTAAATAGTCAAATAGTTCATGGTTGATCACAAGAATGACTCATAAAAATCCTAGCATTACAATTTTTGTTTATTTTGTTTTGTGTTTTAAAATGTAAGTTTTATTATTATTCAGGTATAGTGAGGCCAACAGATAACGAGATGATTGCCATTGAAAATATAGTTTGTTGCAATTCCCCAAAGGAGGGGACATGCTATGCCATTAAAAGCCACACAGAGAAGCACCAGGGCTGGTCAAGAGGCAGAAACAGTGAGGGAAAGCATGGCAGGAGCCTTTATTTTGGTTTCATGGGAAAGGCAATGCAAGGCTAAGCAGCCTTACAAACGGCCCGTGTGAGAAATGTCAGGAGACTCTGGGGTATAGGAACTCTCTCTAATTGTCTGGCACCTGGCCCTGGAATGATAAGGGCAGAGGAATATTGCCACCTGGAGTGTAACAGCCAGATAGAAGAGGTGGTTCAGAGTATGGGAATGGGATTTTTAGTTTGCATATGAAATTTTACTATATTTAAAAATTGGCTAGCTCTGGGTGGGGGAGTTTCTCCCCAGTCAGTGAAGCCCCAGGTGCCAAAGCATCAAGAACATAAAAAACAAGAAAATATAATTAACAATGATATATATGTTACATTGAGTTATAACTTACATAAAGTAAAATAAGTGAGTGTTAAGTGTATGACATAATAAATTATTTATATTTAATAATTTAATTTAATTTCCATTTTCCTGTTGAGCATCTTTACATACACTTGTTGTAAATACACTTGTTGTTACATATACCTCTTTGAGAATTTTGCTATTTTTTAAATATAATACTCTGTATTTTTCTTATTTGATTTGTATTATTTTTAAAATCTATTAAAATCTATTCTAGATATGAGGACTTCATTGGATAAATATTTTGAAAATATTTCTCCCAGGCTGTGGTTTCCCTTTTGCCTTTCTTGCTGAGGTCTTTTGATAAGCAGAAGACAAATTTATCATTTTTTAATTTTACTGTTAGTGATTTTTGAATCTTATTCAGAAATTTTCACCAGCCCCAAGGTCCTGAAAATATTCTCCTGGTTTTTTTGTAAAAGGTTTATTGTTTAACCTTTCAGATGTAGGTCTGTAATTCACATTGAGTTAATTTTTGTGAATGATTTGACATAAAATCCTCCCTATCACCAAAACTTCCTTGCTTGTGTTTGCCATGCAAATGAAGAATCCCTTTTGAACTAATGTATATCATAATAGTTAGACTGTGAACCTCTTGGTGCCACCATAGTCCCAATAGTTGCAATGATTAGTGGAAACCACGTTTTAGAATTTTATAATCACAATTGGTGTGTACAATTCTGAACAAATACAACAAATGCACACATGAAAATGAAGCCAACATGATCTAAACTTCTTGGGATTCAGATAATTTGAGACATCTAACACACAAAGCATAAACCCTGCTCTTTCTTGAAAGTTCCTTTTAGAGTTCCTTAATGTAGTTGTCTACATTATTTCAAACTTTTGTTTTATTTTATTTTGTTTCAGAGTATGTGTTTATAGAAAAGGTGCTATGCAAACACAAGATCTATATACTTCCCTTGCATAGTCAACAAGGATGTATCTCATCTGCTTTAGGCTATTTATGCCAAAACAGTCTCACAAAGGTTCCTACTTAACTGTAATGAGACAAACTTTGGGAAATCTATTTAAATGGCTTTTTAGCATCTAAGAAAACTACAAAGGTAAGACTACACTAATAGAAAGGAATGCCAAGTTTTTTTCATTAGAGAACTTGAGATTTATCCAGTCACCTGAAGGGGAAGGTGATTCTTATGGTAAGTTCTGTCTGAAATCCAGGGGTATATATTATGAAGAAATCACTTATGATTTCTGTCATAAGCCAGAATCTTTGACAAGGACTAAATGCAGGTGATGAGGAAAATATAACAACCTCGAAAGAAACTCCACATTGTAGCTGTTTCTCATAATCCTTCATTTTTTTGTAAACATATATTGAATGCCTAATTTTTACTTAAATTTGGGTTTTTTTTTGCTTTTTATTTTTTTCTTTCAGAATATTATGGGGGTACAACACTTTGGTTATATATATTGCCCAGGCACTGCCCAAGTCAGAGCTACAATCGTGGACATCCCCCAAACTGTGTGCCCTGCACCCATTAGGTGTGAGTTTTCCCATCCCCTCCACCCCCCTCCCATCTGCCCGACCCCTGATGAATATTATTTCCATGTGTCCACATAAGTAGTGATCAGTTAGTACCAATTTGATGGTGAGTGCCAGTGGTGCTTGTTTTTCCATTCTTGTGATAACTTTGCTTTGAAGAATGGGCTCTAGCTCCATCCAGGATAATACCAGATGTGTTAACTCACCGTTGTTTTCTATTGCTGAGTAATACTCCATGGTATACATATACCACATTTTATTAATCCACTTGTGTATTGATGGGTACCTGGGTTGTCTCCACATCTTTGCAATTGTGAATAGTGCTGCTATAAACATTTGAGTGCAGATGTCTTTATTATAGAACGTCTTTTTTTCCTTTGGATAGATGCCAAGTGGTAGGATTGCTGGATCAAATAGTAGTTCTACTTTTAGTTCTTAGCGGTATCTCCATATTACTTTCCATAGAGGTTGTACTAATTTGCAGTCCCACCAGCAATGTATGAGTGTTCCTTTCTAAAGGACCATAAATCTGAACAAGAAAGGCAAGATCCTGGCCTTCTTGGAGCTTCTATTGCAATGGTAAATAGGTCAAAACATAGATGAGAAAAAAAGCAACTTCAAGTTATAATGATCATAATGAAGGGGAGAAAATGCTAAGGCAGAGAAGAAAGGGGCCAGGCAAATCTTCAGAGAGTAACGGATGATCAAGGATATAGTGTACAGGGAAAAATCAAATCATCAAGCCATCCATACCACCTCACATGCAAATAATTCACTAAAACAAAAGTGAGAGATCAAATGGACATGAGCAAGGTGTATTACTTAATTTGCTTATTTATCTGACTTTGAAAATGGAGAAGAGAAGACAAGATGATACCGACAGATTCCTAAAACACTGTGAGTAAAGGGCCAGGGTGCCCTCAGTCAGCAGTTCTCAACAGGAGATCCATGAAAGCCAGTACCACCAAGAGTCCTGTAAGCCTGTTTGTGCCTACTAACATTAATGTATAAAGTATAAATCATTCCTAGTTGGCAACAGAGACCCAGTCCACAGCCTGCAAGAAAATATCCAGGGATTCAGAAAGAATTTTTGGCCTTGCAGGCTTTGATTTGGCTGACTTGGAGTCATGGGACATAAAGTATTCCAACTTTATTCTCTCTGGCTGAAGTTTATTTTAGCTTTTGCCACTGATGTGGTTTGTTATTTTAATGGTGTTCCATGAAAGAGAACAACATATTCCTCAAACAGAAAGAGCCTTGGTTTACCCACAAAATAATTCCACTTCTTCAGATGATTCTGAAACGTTCTCAACTAATATAAAAAGCATTTCAGTATCTGGCATTCTGCATTATCATCTAAAGAATTCATATTTACAGCATATAGGCATTTTTCTGTAGCAGAGAAAACATCAATTTTGTTCTTTCTCTTTTATTAGGTCCAAGGTAAAAAGGAAACATTCCTAAGAAATATTTTTTATCTCCTTCAATTATTTTATGTGAATAGACTGAATTAAATAGAAAACACAGCATAAGTATTTTCTACGAAGGCTCCAAATTCATTTCACCAAGTACATTCTGAACTTGAAAAGTTTTAGAATGTTGAGATATATAAATTAGGATTTCTGGTGACCAGATGTTGTACCCCTGTGATAAAAACACAACTAAACTTTTATAGAACTTGCTTAGTAAGATGACATCTTGGTGTCCAATATCTAGCTATAACAGATAGGAAGACTGCTAGATGTTTTTTCCTGTTTCCTTCCTCAAAGGCTAAAATTAGAAGTAGCATCATTAAATAGATGCTGTTCTTTTAGGAATGATACATTCAACAAAGACTTGAAATTACTTCTAGAGAATGAAAAACAAGTGTCTCAGGGAAAGAAAGAAGAGATACTGCAAAATGTCTTTATGAAACTTAAGCCAGTTTGTCAAATTGCTTAATTGTCTCCTGGTTGGAGATTAGATAGATAGATGGATAGATCTATAGATATCTATAAATACCTATATTATATCAATAGATAGACACACATATACATGGAGTCATGGGCTGAACTGTATTCTTCCTCAAAATTCTTATGCTGAAGTCCTAACCCCCAGAACCACAGAATATGACTGTATTTGGAGATTGGGTCTTTGAAGAGGTATTTAAGGTTATATGATATCATTGGATTGGGCCCTAATCCTATATGACTGGTGTCCTTATAAGAAGAGTAGATTAGGACATAGACTAGCCCAAAGGAAAGACCATGTGAAGACACAGGGAGAAGATGACCATCTACAAGCCAGAGAGGCCTCAGAAGAAAACAACCTTGCTGACACCTTGATCTCATGGATTTTCCATTTTAGTTACCCTTCCTTTTCCATAAAAATTGCACTATGTTTGCTGAGAGCTTTGTCTAGCCTCCTCTCTGCCTATTGACGTATGGGATCCAAAAGCCTCTTTTTGTTTTGCTCCGTCTGTCTCACTTTCAGTCCAAGCTGCTGGGGTTTCAGCCTGTATAGTTACCTTAAAAACTTCGCTTCTCAGACTTCTAGCCTCCAGAACTGTGAGAAAATAAATTTCTGTTGCTTAAGTCACCAGTTTATGGTACTTGTTATGGCAGCCGTAGCAAACTAATGTGTTGTGTGTATGTGTGAGTGTGTGTGTGTCTGTGTCTGTGTGTCTGTGTATATTGTGTATGCTGTATATGTCCAATACAAATGCAACCTCCACAATAACTACAAATATCTTTTTTGATAGTGGTGTTTGATGTGCAAAACTCACCTCCCAATATCAATTATGTTTATGAAAATCCCTGTTACCTACAGGATATCTGGCCACTACTATGGATTTTGGAAATATATATATATATACATATATACATATAAATATTTAAATGATCCTTTCATCGTGTTCCTGTTACTTTTATTTTGAAACTACTCTGAAAGTTAATGTCATAAACAACCATTTTGTTCGGGAATTCTGTAAGTCAGGAATTTGGACAGGTGCTACAGTTTGAATGTTTGTCCCCTCAAAAACTCATATTGAAACTTAATCCCTAACATGGTCATATTGAGAGGTAGGTTTTTTTAAGAGGTGATTGAGTCATAAGGCTCTGCCCTCATGAATGGATTAATTCCATTAATCCATTGATGGATTAATGGGTTATTATGGGAGTGGGACTGGTGGCTTTATAAAAAGAGGAAGAGATACCTGAGCTAGCTTGCTCAATCCCCTTGCCATATGATGGCCTGCATCACCTCAGGACTCTGCAGAGTCTTCACCAGCAAGAAGGCTCTCAATAGATATGCCCCCTCAACCTTGGATTCCCAGCCTCCATAACTGTAAGAAATAAATTTCTTTTCTTTATAAATTATTCAGTTTCAAGTATGCTGATATAAGCAACAGAAAACAGACTAAGACAACAGGGAACCGCAGGAATGGTTAGTCTCTGTTCTGCAATGTCTGGGGTCCCAGCTAGGAAGAATAAAATAGCTGGAGATGACTCAGAGAGATGGGAACCGGAATAGTTGAAACTGAAAGATCCACATCCAAGATGACTTCTTTACCCACATATCTGGCATCTGACTGAGATGACATGAAGACTGTTCTCTCAGCTGAGCATGCTGACAGGTAGGCAGTACTACACACAACCTCTTCATGTGGCATAGGCTACTCACAATATGATGGCTGATTTCTACAAGACAGAATCCTAAGAGAGGTTGTTCCAAGAAAACCTGATAGAAGGTGAAAAGACTTTCCTCAGAAGCCACAACACCCCTAAGTCTCAAGAAAAGAGGACATAATCACAACCTATTGAAGGAATAGTGTCAAAGAATTTTGTAGCATATTTCAAAACCTTCACATTTATCTTCTGGCCACAAATTATTAACATTCTTTCCACATGAAAAATACCCTTACCCTCTCTTAATAGTGCTCAAAGTTACCATCTCATAACAGAGTCAGTCTTAGACTCAAAGTCAGAATGCTGTCACCTAAATCAAGTCAAGATTTGGATAATACTCATCAGTCATGTTTCCTCATAATCAAAAAACAGTTAAACTAAAGAGGCCAGCTATCCACCACCCAACCACCCAACATACCTGGTGGTATGAGCTTAGGATAAACATTATGGATACTCTTGACATGAAGGATTAGTGACAGACATATAGCTATCGCTGGATCATAATAACTCCGAAATCCAGTAGCACATGTTGCCAGTTCCTAGATTATGGTCCTGTCCTATTTTATAGGAGTTGTTCTAGATTTATCTTAGCCCCAATCTCTAGACTCTGGATTATCCATTTTAGTCACCCTTCCTTTTCCATAAAAATTGCACTATGTTTGCTGAGAGCTTTGCCCAGACTATCGAAATATGGGATCCAAGAGCCTCTTTTTGTTTTGTTCTGTCTGTCTCACTTTCAGTCCAAGCTGATGGTGTTTCAGCCTATATAGTTATCTTAAAAACTTTTCCAGTTTCTTATGTTTCAATTTAGAATCCATTCCAATGCACAAAAGTTACACCCACAAATCTCTCCATAAAATATTCTCTGCTTGGGATCTGGTACGATGCTGCTGTGAAACAACACCCGTAAGACTTCTGAAAGTCCTGTTGTTCAACAGAGAAAGTCTTTGAGGTGTATGCATTCAAATGGCTTTTTTCCTGAGAAAAAATACAAAGCAACACCTTTATATATTTCTGAGATCCTAACAAAAATGTTTTATGGTCCCACCCTTGACATCTTCTTTACCCTAAGACCACATTTTTCCTGTGCCTAATTGTATCTTTCATGAGAGAGATTGGGACTGATAAATAGCTGTATTTTCACATACAAAGTTTTAAATCTATTATAGTTTCTGTAAGTACTTCTTAAAAATTGAATAATTCTTTTTTTTTCTTTTTTAGTTCATTTCTCTATATACTTTCTTATAATATGCAGGTAAAGGAAACTAGCTACCACCTTTACCATTCCTTCTGGAAATATTCTCAGCCAGATCCATCATTTTCTTAAATATTTTTTTCTATTTCTTGAATTCCTACTGGTGGCAATATTTAAAATTTTCTACTGCTACTTAATGGGGATCTCTTTTCCTCCAGGTTCCAGTAACATTTTGCTCATTCTCCTTTAAACCTTCACCAACAACTTCCTTGAGGCCTTCCAGGGTTCCACTAACAAATTTCTCACCGGCATCCAGTTTTCAACCACCACCAAATCTCAAAACCACATGTTTTAGATTTTTATTATAGTAGCACCCTGTTCCTGATATCAAATTTTGTTCTAGTTGATATTTCTGCATTAATAATGGTCTCAAAACTTAGTGGAATAAAATAACAATAATTTTATTGTGCTCACAGACTCTGTGGGTCAATAATTCAGACAGGGTGCAGTGCTTGCTTCTTCTCCAAGGTGTTTGAGGCCTCAGCTGGACAGCCTTGAACAGCCAGGCATGACTCTAATAGCTGGGAGCTCTAATAACTGGGACTGAAGGGCCCATTTTCAGGATGCTTTATTCACTCACATCTAGCCCCTGGACTAGAATGATTTGGAGGCTTAGCTCAGCTCAGACTGTCAACTAGAGCACATACACATAGCCTCTCCCTGTGCTTTGGGCTTCTCATAGCGTGGTGACCAGGATCCAAAAGAAAGCATCACAACAGAGCACCTCCAGAAAGAGAATATTCCAAAGTAATCACGTGGAAGCTTCTTGGTCTCTAGATAATATTGTCATCGTACTTTATTGGTCAAAGCATTCACAAGCCCACCCAAATACAAGATAAGAGTACATAGACCACCTCTCATTGGAGGGTGGTCTATAGTCAAAAAATTGGGGGATCATGCTTTAAAACTGCCACATAGTTTCTAAAATATCACTCCACAAGTTGTTTCTCTTAGCAATATTTGTTTGATTAGATAGTTACAATGTGGAGACTGTGTTGATTTTTTAAAATCTTTTTGTTTAGAACAGTGTGAAAAAGTACCCAGATAATCAGTAATGATAACTAATTCATTAAACCATAGATCAATGCCTGCCTTGTAGGGGAGAAAAATGAAATAAAAAGGAGAATATTGAAGTGTTTTATCCATGGTAGAAATAGAGATGGTGAGAATAGAAAGTAAGATACCTAATTGGCTCCGTAAGGCAAAGACAATCAGTTAGGACCCCAATGAGGCTATGGCCTTGGAGTGACCATGCCCTATATTTTGACTGCAAGGAGTGCCACCAATAGGACTAGAGATATATATATATCTACAAGGATGCTAACTCACATCTTTCCTTCTAATGAGTGATCTATTCCTTTAACAATATCACTTCCTATAGCAAAGTATGGTATAAATTGACCATCAGTGATTTGGTGGCAGGAAGGTAACTTATAGCCAGGCAATATGTTTCCCAGCCACCTAATGAAGTCCTGTGACTAATTCTGGCCCAAGGAATGTGAATGTACTTGATGGGTGTCACTCTAGGACATGGTGCCAGTATTTTTCTGCATTTCTTCTTGGGCTGGTCAGATTCTCTGGAGCCAAGTGGAGAAAAAGCATTGAAGGGCTCAGTATTTAATATTTGACACACATAAAATCACTTTTATTTTTTGCAAGAGATACAGGCCCTCAACTCTGCCTAGCATCCTCTGGCACAGAAACCCTCTGTTTTACCCTTTCTAGGAAATCCATTTTCAGACTTCTGTCCAGGTGGTGAAGACCATTTTTCCAGATGCTTTGATTGGGGAGGGGATCAAGGGATACAACTGTTCCTCAAACAGCTGTTACCCAAAACTACTCTTTTTAGCACTTCCCTCCCTTCTTCCAGCTGTTACTTGTTCCTCAGCCCTTGAAAGCATCTGCAGTATAAATTAGCTTGTTTCTCAGCTTTATTAGCTGCTAATTTAGAGGCTGGATCTCTTAAGTCTCCTATATTATTTTCTACTCAGTCATCTTCTTTCTGGCTTCCGAAATCTTGTTGCTGTTTTATCCTCTCGTGTTCTCTTTTTCTTTGTGTTCAATCTACAATTTTAACCCACAAAAATATTTTATTTTTTAAAATACTTTATATATATATATATATATATTCTTTATTCTTCCTTTGAAAATTTTAATATCTGAAGTCCTTGAGTAACTAAATAATCATTTGTTTTTCTCTGACAATTCTCCCTTATATTGGATTGACCTTCTAGTGCACTTTGAGTGACCCTTGATTTTAAGCATTTTGATTGATTTTAATTTGAAAGAGTCCTGGAAGCCTAAAAGAGGAAACAGCTTTCTCCAGATAGAATTCACTTCTACTTTTGCCAGTAGGTGAAAGGAACAATAACCTTGGACCAGTTTATCCACTGTGGTGATGGCCCCCAGTAATCTCACCTCCTGGTATTCATGTCGTTATGGAGGTCCTTCCTGCATTGAATCATGGCTGGCCTGCATGATCAATAAAATACTGTAGGAATAACATTCTGTGACTCCAAAAACTAGGTCATCAAAGATATTGCAGTGTCCACCTTGGCCACTCTTGGATCTGAGGAAAGCCACCACTATTTCTTGAAGCCACTCACGCAGATCTAGGAAGAGGCCCAATTATGGAAAGGCCCATGGGGATAGGAACTAATTCACCAGCACCAACTTGCCACCTCTGAGTGAGCTGCTTTGGAAGTGTGTCCTTCCACCTCAGTCAAGCTTTCAGAAGATACTAGCCTCTAGCCTTCAATTCTTCCTGCTGAGGGCCCAGACATCGTGGAGCAGAAACAGATCATCCCCTCTGTGCCTTGTTTGAATTTCTGACCCACAAAAACTGTGAAAAAATAAATTATTATTGTTGTTTTAAGCCATTATAATATAGCATGATTGTTTTGCAATAATAAATAATTAAATACTGCCAAAGGTCCATGCTGAACTCTAGAGAGCCATAGTAAGCTTCTACCACTCAGTATCCTGATCATTACAGTGCTGTCCTTGGCATCTTCTCTCAGGGCCATCAACTCCTCCCAGCTGCCTACAATTCAGGACTTCCAGCTAAGGCCCAGCTCAGTTTATTGGAGGAGGTGGGTGAGGAACATTCATAGTGATAGTTCCTCCCTTTCATGGAATCAGCAATGCATTAAAAAGCGTGCCCTTTTCAGAATCTAGATGTTCTGTAGCGGGAGGGTGGCTCATAACTCCAAGTGTTCCAAGATACTGGAAGTATTATTCTAATGTATGCACCCCAATTTTTCTAAGTAATAGTTTTATGCACATACATATATTAAAAATACTTATTTTCTATTCTAAGACACCAGGAACTATGCCAAGTATTAATACTTAGAATAACCATACAACTCCTACCTGGTTCAATGGGTTTTTTTTAAATATGCTATAACTAATTTTTTCTTTTCACAATAATTTAGACATACGAATAAATGTAAAAGTGTGGGCTTAATTGTGAATGTAACTGAGTTTTTGAGTTTGGAATCTATCAAAAACCACTTAACAAGCTACCCTTGAGCATGTTACAACATATTTGATAAGTTTTTTAATTATTCCAGCTATAAAATAGAAATGATAACAATATTACCTTCCATATTAATGATGTAGAAATTAAAAATAATATATGTACAACACCAAGCAAAAAGTAAATGATTAGAAATAATCATTTTTATTCTTTAACAAAAAAAAAGGTGCAAGGTCAAAATTGTTTTATGTTTTTCTCTAGAGTGCATTAAAAATAACATCACTGCCAAATTAAGCTTAGTCATTCCTTCATCCTTTCATTACTTTGCTATAGAGCAATACAGTGACTGAAGCATGGCTTTGGAGTCAGACTAACCAGAGATGACTCTTGGCCTCAATATTCATAGATTATGTGACAAGTTACTTACTGCCAATTCATCAGATTCTTCATCCAAGTGGTGTCATATGTGAGTTGAAATAAAACCATCATCTCTTTAAACAGGACATTACAATTTTCAAGACTTTGTAGCTTGTATTAGCAACTGAGAAAAACATAGTGTTGTTCTTGTTGAAGATAAATAGGTATATTTGTCCTCTAAAAAGTCTCTGTCTTCTAGGAACACAATACTTGGGCAAATAAAAGACAAATTGGCTAATTTGATTAAGATTAAAATGCATGTAGGGAAAGAATGGACAGTACATTTGGAAATTGGGTGTACTAAAAAGGGCATTGACTAGGAGGTTAGGAAATCTGGGTTTTGTCTTGTTTCTGCTACTTACTTACAGAGTCTCCATCCTGAGTAAGTCATTTTACTGCTATGGGCTTCACTTTCTTCATCTGTAAAATGGGCATAATAACACTGCCATGTTTATCTCACCAAAAATTATAAAGGATTAAATGAGCTGTGGATGGGAAGATGCCTTTAAAACTGTAAGACACAGTAGAAATATAAAGTATTTTTTAAATTATAGTTTGTATCCATATAGAGAAAACCAAGCTCACAAAGCAAATAAATTGTATTTTTATGCTAAGACATGTACATTTCTTTTTCAGAATGGGTTCTTCTTGTTAGCAAGAGCATTTTTACACTAGAGGGAGGATACTAATTAGCTATCTGTGGAAGTGAAAGGATAGATTTTCTATTTTATGATAAAAACTCTGCAACTTAAATCTACGCAAGTGAATTTGTATTGAATTCTTACTGGCATTGTATTCTCTGATTTTCTTCTCACTGATTACAGATTGTAGCTATTCAAATAAGATAAATGTATAAATGCATATTGTTCAGAAATGTGTTCATTTAAGGTATGGTGTGGGATGACTTATTTTCTTTGGGGCATAGCTATTAAATTTGGATTAGCCCTTGTGCTAGTGAGAGCACAAGAGTTTTTTCTTAAATATATATAGAGAGAGGCATATTAAGCTATAGGAAAATATAATAATATGTCCAGGTAGCAGCATTTTCCAAATTTTTATTTTCCATTAATGTGTGATTAAATCTAATATTTACTCATAAAGAATTTACTTAGCATGTTGTCTTTAAGCATGCTGAGAGTGTCTCTACAAGCCCTAAATTCTCCAATTTTGGAAAAATATGATTCATAATGGTACAGTACAAAAATAATCAAAGATAATATTTTTTATGAACTATTATGTTCCAGGCACTGTGTTGAGTGATTCACCTTCATTAATTCACTGAATCTTCAGAACAAAGCTACAAGGTATGTACTATTATTATCGTACTTTTACAGATCAGGAAACAGAGTTTAGAGTATATCTGTCAGGGTTCATCATAGGAAATAAAAACTATTCTCATCGTTTCAAGCAGAAATTGTAAAAAGCATACTGCCAAACTACTCACAGGTTAATAAAGAAATCATAATGGGCTTCTTAAAAAGATAATGACAATATTACATGTCAAAGCTGGGCCATGCACCAAACACAGTGGTTGGAAGGATTTTACAGCCTTAAATATTCATAACAGAAATTTTTAAACCTCAAAACTAATGAGCTAAATATTCCTAAGAAGTTAGCTGATCCACTCTAAACCAAGAATAAACCCAAATAAAAGATATGGAAAGAAATATAAATAAGAGGAGAGAAATTCATAATTTTTTTTAAAAACATAAAGAAAAAGTTGGTTCTTTTCATGAAAATTATAACAAAATAATTCTCTCAGCTTTATTGAGGTATATAACAAAATAATCTCTGTTAATCTATTTGAGAGGAGTAGAAGCAATGTTATGAATGAAACGGTTATATATGCAGTTAACTTAAAGAATAAAAATGTGGGAGAATAGTATTAGCAAATCTATGCCATTCTTAAAAAAATGTACTTTACAAAAAAAATTAAAATATTTAATAGTTCTATAACTATTAATGAAACTGAAGCAGTGGTCAAAAAAACTTTCTGTAAACACAACACTGGGCCTTGATTGTTTTAAAAGGCAAGTTCTGCCAACCTTCCAACAAATTTCCATGTCTGTTCTCCCAAGCAAAAGAAAGAGGATAATTGCTCCTCAATAAACCCAACGTAATGCTGATAGCAAAATCAGACAAATCATTACAGGTCTACTTCACTCATAAACATATTATAGAACCCATTCCCAAACTACAAAAAGGAAATAAAATTAAATCCATTAATACATTAAAACTTATAGTGTATTTTTAATACACGATGATCAAATTGAGTTTATCCCAGGTATGCAAGAATAGTTTATATCATAAAATCCATTAATGTAATTTTGCATAATAACAGACTAAAAGAGAAAGTTATGTAGTCATCTTATTAAATGCAGAAAATCGATAAAATGCAAAACTCATTCATGCTAATAAACTCTTAGTAAACTAGGTATTGAAAGAAACATCCTTGACCTGATAAAAATTATTTATAAAAAAATATATTATTCTATAGCATCAGTTTTAAAATCAGAAATAAGGCAATGAAGCACACTTACAACTTCTAATCAACAGTATTGTTGGCACAATTAAATAAACAAAATATTAGTCACACAAATTAGAAAGGATGACATAAAACTGTCATTATTTAGAGATATTATCATTTACATATAAAGCCCAGAAAAATATATGATAAATCGTTGGAATAATTGGCAGTATTAGGCAAAGTGGATGGATATAAGCTTAACATACAAAAGCCAAATACATTTCTATTCCCCAGCAGCACAAAACTAAAAAACATGATTAAAGAGATGACTCTATAATTGTACCAAATAAATATCAAGTGAATAAGAATAAATCCCCCCAAAAAGATGCTCAATATCTCTACAGAAAAAATTATAAAACTCTATGAAGAGGTATTAAAGATTATGCAAATAAAAAGAGATATAAACTATGTTTATGGACAGGAAGACTTAATATCATAAAAATATCAATTCTCCAAAAATTGATCTATAAGATCGACTTCTGAGCAATGCTTTTTATAGTACTTTATAACAATCATTCTAAATTTGTATGACAAATAAAGGGTCAAGCATAGCTAAGACACTTCTGAAGAAGTGCCAGGAGGAAAGATTATCCCTACCATGTATCAAGATTGATTAGAAAACTATAATAATGAAGACATTGTAATACTAGGACAGAAAAAAATGACCATGTATGGATGGATCTTTGGTATGGTGGATATATTATGTAAGATTAGTGAGAAAATCAGAGACTAGTCAATAATTAAAGTAGAGAGATATGATTATGTATGTAGAAAATGAAATTGGATCCTACCTTATGCAATCATGCAAAAATCCATCCCACATGAATTAAGGACTTAAATATCAAAAGTAAACATTTCAAATTCTTAGTAGAAAATGTAGGGTACAATATTTTAGCCCTTGGGGTATGGAAAGATTTCTTATAATGTTTACTATAAAAATTTAAAAACTGGTAAATTGGGCTACATTAAAATTAACTTTTGTCCAGCAATAAAAACCTTAAAGAAAGTAAAAATATGGGTTATATACTTGCATGATATATTTGTAATATACACAGTGAACAAAAGATCAATATCAAGAAGATATAACATAATATAAATTATTATCAAGAACAAATAAAATTATAGAAAATGGGCAAGAGAAATGATAGAATCCTTCACAGAATAGGAAATATATGGCCAATAAACATATGAAGAGATGTTCATTATATCAGAGAAATGAAAATTAAGACTATAATGAGATACCCTTATACTCTTTCAATTCACAATTAAAATATCTGAACATTCCAATTGTTAGAGAGGATCTACAGGATCTTTACTATTTTTCTGAGAGTGATATAAATAAGCACAATCACTTTGGAAAAGAATTTGACTTTATCATCTAATATTGAATATTCATATATCTCAGGGCTCAGCAATTCAACTCCTATTGTACACACAAGAGAATCCCTTGCAGAGGTGTAATAGAAGATAATAATTTTCACAGCAGTACTATCAAAAACAGCAAAAACTTGGGAATAACCCAATTGTCCATCAGTTGGAGACTGGATAAACCAGATGTGCTAATATATTCACATGATAAAGTATTACATTGCAGTGTAAATGAATTAACTACAGTGTCATGCAATAAACAAAATCAATCTTAATCATATAATGTTCAGTGAAATTCTGTCACAATTACATAAATCATTATACTCTAATTTAAAAGCTAATAATAACTAAAATAGACATAATATTTCAGAAATGGTCATAGATGTAATAAAAAAGAAGGCAAGGGAATGAACATAGGAGTCAGAATGAGGATGTTTGGCAGGAAGACAGAATGAAAGGGGTGAGTCACCTAGCTTGATGTAGATTATTTTCAATGTCCTAGCTTGTTTTACATGGCAGGTTCACATGTACTTATTAAATTGCTAAAATTAACTAACCAAATATATAAATAAATGTGAGCATTCCCTGACAATGAAAAGAGTGTATCAAAGAATGAAGGAAAAAAAAACAAAAAAGAAGTATGTGCTTCGTCTTAAATACTCAGTAAAACTCCTCTTTTATAATACCATGTGAACAGCCAGGGTTGGAACAGTAAAACAAACAATAATCACACATCACTAATTATGATCTAGATCTGTTCAAAAGGTATTTCAGAGGTTCTGGGGAAATGGCAGTCTGGTAGAGACCTCCCACATCACCGCTCCCAGGGAAGGAGGTGAAAATCACCAACAGCTGCCTGCGCACAGATCGCTCACTCTGAAAACAGCATTGTGAATTTATAGAGAAACATTGTGGGACACTCAGCCCAAGAAAACAGGTGACCGGGAGATACATTCACAAATATCGGAGAGTGCAGGGAATACACTAGAGACCAGAGCACAGGAAGGATGGGCGAGGCAGGTCAGCACAGTGCACCTGACCTACAGGTGGTCACACACCATTCCCACAGTCTTCCCATCCACTCATTCAGGGACAAGCCTAGAACTGGTGCAAAGTTGTTGCTCAAGACAGCAGGCTCTGTGGAGAGGAAGCAATTGTGGGAATCATACAGAACTCTCAGGTGCACTATACAGGGACTGTGCAGGGCCACATAGGGACTGGGCTGAGATACAGCTTCCCGGGACAGTACAAGGGAATCTGGAGATGGGCACCTCACCACTGGAAGTCAGTGGGACCAGGGCACAGGAGTTGAATGGAGACCAACAGGATACACCCTTAGGGGCTTCCGGCAATTGCCTCCGCAGGACGAGGTGGGTTGAAAAGAGCTGTGTTTACACATGATCTGACCCCTGCTATACGCCAGACTGGCAGTCAGCAGCCATCTCTTAGGTCTTCCTCCTGGAGCACACTGCTAGATAGGGCTCTAGCTTCACTCCACCCCTGGCCTGGGGGCTCTTCAGCCTGGGCATGACAGGCTATGCTCTTGGTGGTGGTGGACAGCTGCCTCCAGGGGTTTCAGGTGGGACGAAGTCCCTGATCTGCATCAGTGGGACCTTTGTGTATTGGAAAGAGTTTGCCTCCCATCCATCTGGTCCTGCCTCCCTGGACCTGGCCTCCTACATGCCCACTATGTGCTGGTCCTAGTGCCCACTCTTCAGGTCCCAGCCCTCCCGGTCATTTTGAAGGTTGCTTGCCATAGTGACTCATTTTGTATAAGTACTGGTTCTCATGGCAACCAAATGCCTCACGTGCCATAGGCTGAACCAGAGAAGCTTCCCCTAGCCCTGCCCAATTTATTAGGGAATTTAGTTCAATCCAAGAGTGCCTCCAGTTGCCATTATTCCCCTGGTGGGAACATCCCCCTGGCGGAGACTTCTGGGGATAGAGATGCCCACCTACCTCACCTTGGGGTCTAGTGGTGGAAAAGGGGTGCACAACTGGAGATCCCCCTATCAGCCAGTCACACGCAGTGATGTATGTCAGAGGGCCAGACACATGGACTGTGGGAAAACTTGAGAGCCCACAAGTGGTCCTATCAGAGAAGAAAGTGCCCGAGCTTGTGGACAGTGAAGAAAAAACCTGGCTAGAGACCTCAGCAATCCCACCAGCTGGCCCCTCCCATCAGAAGCAACCTTACAAGCCTGGAGAGAGAGAGCTCTGAACTCCATAGCAGTGGCCTCCCCTAGAGGCCAGAGAAGCAACCTCTGAGCTGTGTAGAATTTACCCAATCTAGCTCTCACACTGCAGTTGCAAGCAATTTTGCTTCTCCCCCCACCTCAGGAGGAGCAGGGTCAAAGTAACCCCTGGGAGTTACAAGGCCCCTCCCAAAGCTTGGGGCTTTCATATACCCCACCTGGGGGACCAGAGCCTGCCATGGGCATAACAGAATATCTAGGTAACTGGCTACTCCACACAAACTACAATCAACAACAGCAGGAACAACCCCACAGCTAAAAATATTGCCTTCCATCTCAAACTATTAGGGAGCAGTAGATTCGTACCTTCAAGTACAATCAACCAGCTTGGAGTTCAACCTGGGTGAACAAACTCACTACACTCCATTGGGAAGAGGTGAAGACAAAAGGTCAGAGGTAACCCAAGAGGTACACCAAACTTGCTAAAATACACCTAAGGCAATACAAACCAGTACTCCTGTCCCTGGCTCTGCCAAGGAATGATCCTTGGGGGCTTGGAGACAGGGCCATAAACTAGCCCTAACACCCCCAGCTCTTGACCAAGAGGACAGGTGAGAAAGAATCAGCAAAAGAACTCAGCAACCATGAAAAATCAGAGCAAAAAGTCACCCCCAAAAGAAATCATTAGTTCCTCAGCAAGGATACCAACTTAAATAAAACAGTAGAATGACAGAAGAGGAATTTCTGTTATGGATTATAAGAAAGCTCAATCAAATTCAAGAGAAAATTTAATCCCAGCACAAAGAAACCACAAAAACAGTGCAAGAAATGAATGAAAGTTTTTCTAAAGAAATTGAAGTATATGGACAAATCAAACAGAAATACTAGAAATGAAAGAGACATTCAAGGTTCTAAAAAACACAGTGGAAAGCCTTAAGGATAGGCTGGATCATGCCGAGGAAAGAATCTCAGAGCTGGAAGGTAACTCCTACGTGCTAAATAAATCAGTTGAAGAGAAAGAACACAAAAACAAGAGGCATGAACAAAGCATACAAGAAATGTGGGGTTATGTATAGAGGCCAAACATAAGAATCATAGGCATCCCTGAGGGCGAGGAAGAACATAAGGCTGGAAAATCTATTTGAAGGAATAATAGAGGAAAATTTCCATGGCCTAGCCAGAAATCTCAATATCCAGGTACAAGAAGCACACAGGACTCCTGGGAGACTCAATGTGAAAAGGCATTCACCATGCCACATAATTATTAGGCTGGCCAAAGTAAACACAAAAGAGGCACTCCTTCGAGCAATAACGCAAAAAGAGCAGGTAACCTACAAAGGGAAACTCATCACATTAACTGTAGATTTCTCAGCTGAAACCTTACAAGCTAGAAGGGACTGGGGACCCATACTCAGTCATCAAAAACAAAATCATGGCCAACCCAGAATTCTTTATCCTGCAAAACTAAGCTTCTTATATGAGGGAGAAATAAAGAATTTTCCAGACAAATGATCATTGATAGAATTTGAGAAGACCATATGTGCACTGAAGCTCTGACTCAGGCAGAGTAAAGGCAATACATGTAACCTAAATGTCTGTACCCCCGTAACACTCTGAAATAAATAAATTAAATTTTAAAAAAAGGAATTCGTGAAGACTAGACCTGCTCTGCAAGAAGTACTTAGACCTGCACTGTACACTAACCAGCACAATAGACACCCACCAGTGTAAAATTACCCAAAAGCTAAAAGTCCAGAACCCAGATTTCACAATGGCTCAAGAGGTAAAACAAAACAAGAGTCTACCCAACAGGATGAATAGAAATCCACCCAAAATATCAATTCTTTCAATAAATATGAATGGCTTGAATTGCCCATTGAAGAGACATAGACTGGCTGAATGGATAAAAAAATACAAGCCAAGTATCTAGTGTCTCCAGGAAATGCATCTTATACACAAGGACTCATTTAGACTCAAGGTGAAAGGATGGTGTACAATTTTCCAAGCAAATGGAAACCAAAAGAAATCTGGGGTGGCCATTCTTTTATTAGATATTATAAATTTTAAAACAACAAAAGTAAAGGAAGACAAAGATGGTCATTATATAGTGGTGAACAGCAAAATCATACAAGAAGACTTAACAATCCTAAACATTTATGCACCCAACATAGGAGCACCCAGATACATAAAGCAAATACTGCCAGATCTAGACAACATAATAAACAGCAATGCCATAATAGCCAGGGACTTCAATACCCCACTGACAGAACTGGACAGATTCTCCAAACAGAAAATAAGCAAAGAAGTAATGGACCTAAATAGGATTCTAGAACATTTGGGCCTAAAAGACATCTACAGAACACTCCACCCAAATAACACTGAATATACGTTCTTCTCATCAGCTCATGGAACTTTCTCTAAAATTGATCACATCCTAGGCCACAAAACAGATCTCAACAAATTTAAAAAAATAGAAATCATACGATGTATCTTTTCAGACAGCAGCAGAATAAAATTAGAAATCAATTCCAACGGAAACACAAATCTCTATCCAAAATCATGGAAATTAAACAATCTATTGCTGAATGACTATTGGGTCAAGGAGGAGATTCAGATGGAAATCAAAAGATTCTTTGAGCTAAATGATAATGGGGACACAAGTTATCAAAATCTGTGAGATACAGCAAAAACAGTCCTGAGAAGAAAACTTATCACCTTATATGCCAACATCCAAAAGACAGAAAGTTAACAAATCAGTAAACTAATGAATCATTTCAAGGAAATGGAAAAGGAAGAGCAAACCAACCCTAAACCCAGCAGAAGAAAAGAAGTAACCAAGATCAGAGAAGAACTAAATGAAAGTGAGAACAAAAGAACTATACAGATTAATAAAATGAAAAGTTGGTTCTTTGAAAAGATAAATAAAATAGACAGCCCACTTGCCAGGTTGACCAGAAGCAGAAAGGAAAGGACTTTAATAAGCTCAATTAGAAATGAAAAAGGAAAGGTCACAACTGATACCATGGAATTACAAAACATCATCTTCAAATACTATAAAAATCTCTATGCTCAAAAACATGAAAACATGGAGGAAATGGACAAATTCTTAGAAACATGCTACATCCCTAGACTCAATAAGGAAGAAATAGAATTCCTAAACAGACCAATATCAAGCACCAAAATTGAAGCAGTAATAAAAAATCTTCCAACAAAAAAAGTCCTGGACCAGATGGGTTCACACCTGAATTCTACCAAACCTACAAGAAGAACTAGTGCCTATACTGCAGAAAATATTCCATAAAATCAAGAAGGATGGAATCCTCCCAAGCTCATTCTACAAAGCCAATATCACCTTGATACCAAAGCCAGGAAAGGACACAACAAGAAAAGAAAACTACAGACAAGTATACCTTATGAATATAGATGCACAAATTTTCAATAAAATCCTAGCAAGCTGAATTCAAATGTACATCAAAAAAAAAATTCATCACAATCAGGTGGGCTTCATCCCGGAGATGCAGGGATGGTTCAGCATACACAAACCTATAAATGTAATTCACCATATAAATAAAAGCAAGAACAAAGACCATATGATCCTCTCAATAGATGCAGAAAAGGCTTTTGACAAAATTCAGCACATTTTTATCACAAGAACTCTTAAAAATATAGGCATAGATGGCTCATACTTCAAAATTATTAAAGCCATATATGACAAACCCACAGCCAATATCACACTGAATGGGGAAAAATTGAAAGTATTCCCCCTTAAAACTGGAATCAGACAACATTGCCCACTATCTCCAATTGTATTCAACATAGTGCTGGAAGTCCTTGCCAGAGCAATCATACCAGAGAGAGGAATCAGGGGTGTTCAAATGGGGGCAGAAGAGGTCAAACTTTCACTCTTTCTGGACGATATGATATTATATCTAGAAAACTCCAAAGATTCAACCAAGAGACTACTGGAATTGAAAAATGAATTCAGCAAAGTCTCAGGATACAAAATCAATGCACACAAATCAGTAGCCTTCATATATACCAATAACAGTTGAGACGAGAAACAAACAAAGATGCAATACCTTTCCCAATAGCACCAAAGAAAATTAAATATTTAGGAACATATCTAACTAAGGAAGTGAGAAACCTATAGAGAGGGAACTCTGAAACACTGAGAAAAGAAATTGCAGAGGATGTAAACAGATGGAAAACCCTACCATGCTCTAGGATAGGTAGAATCAACATTGTTAAACTATCTATACTGCTTAAAGTGATTTACAGAATCAATGCAGTCCCTATCAAAATACCAACATCACTTTTTGCTGATCTAGAAAAAATAATTCTACACTTCGTGTGGAACCAGAGAAGACCCCATCTAGTCAAAGCAATATTAAGCAAAAAGAACAAATTAGGAGGCATCAATCTAGCAGACTTCAAACTATACTACAAGGCTATAATAACTAAAAAAGCGTGGTACTGGCACAAGAACAGAGACATAGACCAATGGAACAGGACTGAGAACCCAGATATAAAATCACCCTCATACTTTCATCTGATCTTTGACAAAGTAAACAAAAACATACACTGGGAAAAAGAATCCCTATTCAATAAATGGTGCTGGGAGAACTCGATAGCCACATGTAGAAGACTGAAACTAGATCCACACCTCTCACCTCTCACAAATATCAACTCACGATGGATAACAGACTTAAACCCAAGACACGAAACCATGAGAATTCTAGAAGAAAACGTTGGAAAAACTCTTATAGACATTGGCCAAGGCAAAGAATTTATGAAGAAGACCCCCAAAGCAATCACAGCAGCAATAAAAATACATAAATGGGACCTGATCAAATTAAAAAGTTTCTGCACAGCCAAAGAAACTAGCACTAGAGTGAACACACAACCTACAGAATGGGAGAAAATATTTGCATGCTACACATCTGATAAAGGGCTGATAACCCAAATCTACGCAGAACTTATGAAAATCAACAAGAAAAAATCAAACAACCCCATTAAAAAGTGGACAAAGGACACGAACAGAAACTTTTTGGAAGAAGACAGTATAATGGCCAGCAATCGTATAAAAAATTGCTCAACTTCTCTAATCATCCGGGAAATACAAATCAAAACTACAATGAGATATCACTTAACTCCAGTGAGATTAGCTTATATTGAAAAGTCCCCAAACAACAAATGTTGGTGGGGATGCGGACAGATAGGAACACTCATACACTGCTGGTGGCACTGCAAATTAGTACAACCTCTATGGAAAGTAATATGGAGATACCTCTAAGAACTAAAAGTAGTAGTACCATTTGATCCAGCAATCCCACTACTGGGTATTTACCCGAAAGAAAAAAAGACATTTTATAATAAAGACATCTGCATGCAAATGTTTATAGCAGCACAATTCACAATTGCAAAGATGTGGAGACAACCCAGGTGCCCATCAATACACGAGTGGATTAATAAAATGTGGTATATGTATACCATGGAGTATTACTCAGCAATAGAAAACAACAGTGAATTAACACATCTGGTATTATCCTGGATGGAGCTAGAGCCCATTCTTCAAAGCGACGTATCACAAGAATGGAAAAACAAGCACTACTAGTACTCATCATCAAATTGGTACTAACTGATCAATACTTATGTCACACATGGAAATAATATTCATCAGGAGTCGGGCAAGTGGGAGGGAGGTGGAGGGGATGGGAAAACTCTCACCTAATGGGTGCGGGGCACACAGTTTGAGGGTTGTCCACGATTGTAGCTCTGACATGGGCAGTGCATAGGCAATATATATAACCAAAGTGTTGTACCCCCACAATATTCTGAAATAAAAAAAAATTCCATTATCAAGTTCCCACATTGAAATTAAAGTAAAACAAAAATCTCCCTTTCCTAACTAGAGAATTAAGAAAAAAAACCTGTTTTTTCAAATTTTCTTAAGTATCTGAGTTCTAAGCATCATTCGGGTAATCTAAGTGTTCTTTCTTTCTTAAAGAACTAGAGGTTGGACCATCTTCTATTAGAACACAAATCACTCCTTCATCATCTCCCAAGTTGTCAATCATCATTTTAATCAAAAAAAGAATATATTAGCATCCAATAAATATCAAAATCAAGATCCGCTATTACTATTACCAGGCAAAGGTCATAACAGCATTGCATTATCTATTTCAACACTTCTTATCTGGGATGGTGTTAAGGAGCAGACTGACCCAGCAGCTTTTGGGTGGGGCCTCGAGTCAACATTTCTCACAAGCTCCCAGGTGATGTCAGTGCTGCTGGTTTATGCAACACACTTCAAGTAACAAAAGTCTATCGAACGCAGTGGGGTGAAGATGGAGACAAGGTGTGCATATGAAATAAGAGCAGAATAGAATAAGAAGGACAAATAATTTTTTGGCTTCAGCTTTGCCAAGTTTCTGGTTAATCTGTTCCAGCTGGCTCATAATATGTGAATATAAAATCAGTTAAGAGAAATGCTTCATCAGAAAATGAATTGTACTACTCTATTTCCATGCACTTTGGAGATAGTCCACATAAAATATATTGCCTCCTTTACTGGAGAAGGTCACTTGCCATCCCGTGACTCTCTAATGATTTTTGGTAATTTGTAGTGCTGATCCCTCCAATCTCTATATGGTTCCTGAGACATTTCTTTTCTCTTTTGCATGTATCATGCAGGATACATTAATTTTCATTTGTCTACCTTGGCCTCTGCATGTCTGGCAGCACAATATTGAAGGAGGAATTATCCACTAAGAACAATAGTTAAGCAATGACAGACACAAATGTCACAGTCCAATTTACTATGATCTGAGCTAGTACCCAAAATCCAAATTCAATTCTCCCTGGTTAAACAGGTGTCACTGAGTAAGGGGTGTCTCCAACCACCCCTAAGCTCAAATTCAAAATACGACACTTATGACCAGCCAGCCTCAAATACAAAGGCATGTGAAAAACCTATGGTTCTAAACTTTTTGCGTGAGGGAAGAGGAAACAGTATGAAAGACCATGCGAAGGATCACTGCTCTTATCTCTTTGGAAGAGGATTCTAGAGAAAGAATCATGGTTATGTGTAGAATCTATTAGTGCACTGTGACCCTGAACACTAGCAAATGTTGCCTAGTGGGTTTCCCAAATCAGAAAAATATGTAAGAAAATCCCAACAGAGGGTATTGTCTGTACAGAAGAGGAGTAGCAAACCAGTCAACTTCTGGAATTAACCCCCTCCCTCCCAAACTCTGGGTAACTTCACTAATGAAAATAGAAAAGACACCAAATAAAAGAGACTAAAGGAATAAAGTATTTTTAAAAAGTTATTTCAATTACTAAGGAACTTTTGCCAAAAAGTTTTTCTCTCTTGGTACAGCAGCCCGTCTGTTGCCACATGCACTTCAAAGGAGCCCAGTTTATGACAATTTAAATAATTTATACACAGAAAGTAAAGCAAAGCATGAAAATTTTAAGGCATCTTAAATCATTTTTAATGTTGCATAAGCATAATAAAATAATTTAAGAAATAATTATGTGACACCCTGGGAGTGAATGAAGTCTAGCTAATGAATTATGATGCTCATATCCCTTCTTAGTTCTCTGTCACTGAGCCTGCATTTTAGAAAGTTAAATAAAGGAGAGTTTAAGCTCAGACAGTAAAATTCTCTTCTTTGGCACATGGGATGACTCCTGAATAGGTATCTGACATGAAACAAAAAGTAAAATTGCATTTTTCAAGACTTATTTTTTTTTTATTTAGAGAAAATGTCCCTGTTTATTTTATCAAGTTCATCAGCATCTAAGAATGTGTTACAGAATGACAACAAAGCTGTCACTGAAGAAATAACCCTAGTCAATTTATTTCAGATGATTAAACCTTTATGTTATCTTCTCCAAGGGAGTAAAATGGTAACACCATGGGAGCCTAAGCAGCAGTTTTAGACGGAGGATGATTATTTCAGTGGTAAAGCAAACCTGCTTAAAAGGGTCAGCAAGCAATTTAGAGCCTTCTTTTATCATAGTATACTGATAAAAGATAAGTTTGAACTGTCTTTCAAATTAGCATATAGCACATAACATTTCAGTATGCACCTGGTGGAGAGAATGTGGCTGGTTTCCTGTCAATGCTCAGAGATTCATCCTGTGCATGAGACACAATGGCTTTCAGCCACACATTTTGAATAGATAGGAAAAGTAACTTCCTAAGTTTCCCAGAGAAAAAAATAAAAGGATCCCAGTCTGATACAGAAGCATGATGCCTATGGCTATAAATTGGTGTCATTGCCAATGAAGAATCAGAAGTATAAATAAGATTATTTAAATCAAGACCAGCCATCCAAATATCTTCCTAAAGAGACTGTACTATTAATATTGTACTATTAATAGTTTCCTAGGGCTACCATAACAAATTGCCACCCATTCAGTAGCTTGAAACAATAGAAATTTATTCTCTCACAGTTTTGGAGGCCAGAAGTTCAAAATCAAGAAGTCAGCAGAGCTGGTTTCTACCTGAGGCTCTGAGGGAAAGTCTGCTCCATACTTCTGTCCTAGCTTCTGACAGTTGCTGGCAATCCTTGTGAAACTGCTCGTTACAAATTAATAAAGGGGTACAAGGCTAGAACTGTGGTAAGGGCCTAAAGTTTGCAAAGGCACAGGCATAGCTAATAATAATAATAATAACCAGCCACTGTCCCCTAGTTTGCTTTCCTGTAATTGCTCCTCAGGAGCCACATAGCTGATGATCATAAAGATTCTTAACTTTCTCCACAGATAACATCACCTTTTCGAAACCTAAGGCTAGTTTTTGAGATATCTTCCAGGCCCTGAATTCTGGTGGAATAGCTTACCCACCCAGACCAGTAACCCATTCCGAGGAACTGACTCAAGTGATATTGCGACTCTCACTCAAGAACCGACTCAATAAAGAAGATAATATCTACACCCCTGTGGTTCCGCCCCAAACCCAGCCAATTAGCAGACCCAACTGCCTAGCCTTAAGCCAGCCAAACTATCTTTAGAAACCCTTTCTCCCAAATTTCTGGGGAGATGGATTTGAGAAATTTCTCCCTTCTCCTCCCATGGCACCTGTGATATTAAACTCTTTCTCTGCTGTAAACCTTGCTGCCTCAGTGTGCTGCCCTCTTGAGCAGCGGGCAATGAACCTGGTTGGGCTATAACCCTTGGTGCCCTTTGGCTCATAGACTCATTACTCTATTTTCTGCTTGCATCTTCACATGGAGTTCGCTCCTGTATCTTATCACATAGTGTTCCCCTCATATGTCTGTCTCTGTGTCTCTTCTCCTCTTCTTATGAGGACACCAGTCATAATGGATTAGGATCCACCCTAATTGAGTGTGACTTCATCTTAATTACATCTCCAAGGACCAGATTTTCATATAAGGTCACAGTCACCACCAGTACTGGAGGTTAGGACTTTAACATATCTTTCTGGGGACACAAGACAACCAACAACACTGATGAATGGGAATGTTTGGAGAGAAAGAAATAGCATTATTGTAAAAAAGTAAAAGTTCTTCTTTGCCCTTCTGCCCTGGGAAATAACCAACTAGATAAACATCCCAGGGATTAAAAAGCCTCTAGCTGCAAAGACCGGTAACAAACTCATTTGCTTACGGGGGCTGAAAAGGAAACATTGTGAGTGAAATGGACTGATGGGTATAAGCTGATTTACTTATTTTATTCACTTTAAAAAATAACTTGTATTGAAATTTTAGTCTCCACTTTTTAAAAAATTATTGAACTTTTTATCATGTATCTTCCATATGCATTTTTCCACATAACTTTCATAATTCTCATCACGGTTTGTTTTAGCTGGGTATCTTACATTGAATATTTTACAAATATGCTCTATTTGTTCATTAAAAATATAGAAATACTCTTAACTGCCACAAAGAAATATGTTTTCTCTCATTTTCCTTGAAACACACTCATTTTCCAACTTTTGATAGAGTCATAAATAGAGAAACATTCCTCTGCTATAAGACAAACAGCAGTGCAAGCATAATGACATGCAGAGGCTAGCATATAACTTCAGCTATGGGCAGACAGTGGGGAAGAGTGGGGACTGCAGTGCCTGTCCAAATGGGGAAGAAGCTACTCAGTTCTAACCGTTTAGTGTTGCTTAGTTCCACCATAGGCATACAGGGAAGTTCTAGATGCAGCATGTCCAGGAAAGACAAGTTCTGATTTCTCAAGAAAAACCAGAAATCCAGATTTTTACGAGAAATCTCCAGATTTATTTTAATGCTCTCTTATATCAGCCAAATGAAACACACCTGTAGATTGCATTCAATAGGCCACTGATTTCTATCTTCGACACCACAGGATAACCATCTTAACAAAAGGTTTTTCTCTTTAAAAAGACTTACTTCCCTTCATCTTCTCCCTATCTCGATGCTGCTTCCTCCTTCTCTGTCTCTTCTCCTTCTAATACTAAGTTCTGGCTCTCAAACTATGCTCTTCCTAAAACAGAATCAAAAGCCGAACTCAGGCGATCAACTAATAAAATAAAGTCTTAATTATCATTATGCAATTGATATAAAAAAACTATAGATAGGAATATCTCAATCTGAAAAATTCAACTGCTATCTGACAAGAGACCTGATCATGTGTAGTTTGACAGCTTTTGCTATCTGCTCTCATGTTTATTGGAGGTTATGATTTTCCATCACATATGCATAATGTAGCCAAATTTTGGCCAATATACAGATTTTGGTGGACATGCATCATTCTTTTTAGCTATCTAGTAAGAAAAATCCCTTTCCTTTGTCTTCTGACACCCCAGTTTCACAAGGTGAAGAAAAGGGGTTCATTTTCTGGGAAGCTAAAAGAATGACAAATATGCACCTATAGAATTTAAAAATGCTAAAGTCTCACTTTCCCTGTCTCCTTTGAATCCAGGGTATAAACAGGTGCCCTAAGTTTTACCTATCAGATGCACCATCCCAGACTTTCTTAGAAATACAAAGAAGCAGGATCTATGCAGAATCTTTTCTGGTAAGGGTGCCAGAAGGAGTTACCATCTTGCAGAGATTCATCTTGCAGAGGCAGTCAGGGCAACAGTGATTCTGGCTGCGATGCGTAGTGTGCAAGATCTGAGACTTGGTAGTGCCAGCTTGGATGTCAATGCCCAGGAGCTGTGCTCAGTGGCAATGCCCAGCAGGTCTTTTTGTTCTAGGACATAACTCAGGCATTGCTCCTGCCTGTGGAGCTTCAAGTTTAATTCTCTACCTGTCCAGAAGATTATGTGAGCTACTCTGTATATTAATAAATTCCTTTTCTGTTTCAAATAACCAGAATTTATTTCTTCAGCTTGAAGCCAAGTTCCTTGATCAATATAAAAATTTAATGTCAATAGTTACAGTATTTTTCACGTGATGTCCAAGAGTTTTGCCTCATGAACAAGTTTAAAAACCATTGTTTTAAGAGATAGAAATAAAGCATAGTGGTTACTATTATGAACTCTGGTTCAAATCACAGTTCTGCTACTTCCCAGTTATGTCACCTTAAGCAATGCTTTAATTTTAATCTCTCTGTGCCTCAGCTCTCCCATCTGCAAAAGGGAACAATAACAATTAGCACCTATCTCTTGGGATTGTTGTGAAGATTAATTAAGTGCTTGGGACATAATGAACACTCAACAAATGTGGCCTGTTGGTATTATTTTTCCCCTGAGCTATATCAGAGGGGAGATAAGACCACACGATTAGGTGGGACCCACTTGGCATAGCCACTCCATCTGAATGGATGGTAAAGAAATAGAGCCAGAAAGGAATTCTAAGACCCTGGAGCTAGAACACTCAGGGTCCTAGTCTTTTATGAAAACAATCAGCTGACACCAGAGTTGGATTCTCCAAAGGTCTAAAACCTTAAAAGAGAAGCTGCCCCCTAATGCTTCCCTTTGAATCCTAAAAAAAATTTCCTAGGACACCTCAACATTTTCATTCCTACAGACTTTCTTAAGCCTTCTGTCCTTGCGAGACTCTTGGGATATATCAGTGAATAAAACTGGAAAAGATCCTTGCCCTCATAAAGCTGATATTACAGACCAAAATATATAAATACATTAACCACAAAATAATTAATAAAAAATAAATTAATTAATCATTATGGTATGTTGCAATGTAGTAAGTGTTAAGGGAAATAATAGAGCAAAGAAAGGGGAATCTGGAGTGGCCAGGTTAGGAGGTTGCAGCAGGTTAAACTAGGTAGTCCCTTTCAGAAAGGTGTTAGTGGAGTAGAGTTAAAGGAGGTCAGAGAGTTAGCTGTGTGGATCTAGGAAGAGCATTTCAGGCAGAGGGAACATCCATTGCAAAGGCCCTAAGGAAGATGCATGCCTAGTATGTTGGAAGCACAGCAAGGAGGTTAGTAGAGCTGAAGCAGAGTAGGGGAAATCTATCCCAGAGCTCACAGAGATGACCAGGAATTACTAATATTTTGTGCAGGGCCTCCTCTCTACCTAACTCTTTGGATAGCTCCATTACCTTGCTAGAACTATCATCTGCTGCTACCTGTGGCTATTAACATTTAATATTATATCCTGTAGGCCAGATTAGACATTTTCGTAACCTCTGAAACGTGTCCTTTCAGTGCCTAGCTGAGACAGTAACTAGGCCTAGTTCCAGGGCATGGCCTCTCCTTACAAGCCCAGTCCAAAGTTTAACACATGAAGAATACTAAAAGAAGAAAGAAATCTAGTGTTCAGAACACTAGCAATCATCTATAAACATTTTCCAAACATGCATGATTATCAAAATAACTGTTGAAAATGAAGATTCCTGCACTCACCCCAGACCTACTGAATCAGAATTTCCCAGAAAGAAAACTACAAACCTATTCTTTTGCTTTTTTAACAAGTTCCCCAAGTTATACCAGCGATGAACTAGGTTTAGGGAACACTGATTCGGACCCAAACCCTCATCACAAAAGAGGGAACGAAAACCCCGTAGGAGTTAAGTAATTTCCCAATGAAGTATTTCTCCTTCTCTAATTGAGAAAGAATTTTTTTCTTTCTGCTTTCTTCTTTTAACTTTCCTCATTTCCCTTCCAACATATAGAAAATACATGTTTTTGATCAATCTCTGAGGAGACTGCTAACACTTGCTAATCATGTCTCCTAGGAGAAGTGACTTTGGAAACCTGAAACAGTCTCGGGAACTGCTCTATCCTTTCCTCATGAAACGCTCACCTTGAAACAGTGGCAGGCACTCTACTCTAGGAGAATTATTTCTTCTTAATTGGGACCATCTAGAGAGGCTTGGAACCATACAGGCTTTCTTTGCCAAGTTTAAAAAAAAAACAGGCGTCCTTTTGTCCTTATTATTTTCAAGATGATACATGTGATCTAACGGCTCTTGCACACCATGAGGCTCTCTCTGACATCAATCGGCATTATGCATGTGAAAGGGCAGCAGAACCAGGCTCATTATCTCCAGCCCAAGCAGAGAGAAAGGCAATAATAATCGTTCTCTGCTCTTCTTGAAGCTTTTAACCGGTGTTGGAAACATAAGTAACCTTAGTGCTTGGGGTTAGGGTAAGTGACACCTCTTTCAATTGGCAGATGGGATTCAATTCCTACTCCACAGACCGCAGGGATTGGGGAGAGGGAGCCATTGAATGAGAGAAACTGTTCTTATCTATCTAAGCTGAACAGTTGAGTTGTCTTTGAGAAGAGCAGTGACTCCCCAGTCACATCTTCCAACACACCCAAACTCTTAAATAAATGAGGACTTTATGTATCCATGGGAGTCAAAAGCACCTATGTCAAAGAGAAGGGTGAACCAGAAAAAATGCAGTACTTACCCCAAGAACATGATTAAGTCAAATCATTTTGTTTATCAAGGGTCTTTTACTTTTTTTCCTATCAAAGACATGGCTGTAGAACAGATACAGCTTGACATCAAGATCTTATGAATATAGTTAGGTCTCAATTATCTGCTCCAACAGGAAAACCCTGGCACAGATCATTTAAATTAGCAGAAAAGGCACGCACCTGGAGCAAAGCCCTGGCTTGGCTTTCCTTTGAAAGGCAATATTATCATCACTTTGAGCCTTTCTCTTTTCCAGTTTCCATTCTGACACCAAGAGAAGAGAGTCACTCATCAGGTTGCCTTTGTCAAATTAAAAACTACAGAAGAAAACCACTATTTTCTTCTCACAATGTTTCCTCCCCTTTACCTGTGTCCTCTCTCAAGCTGCCTACTAATAGCCTTTTTCATTTTATTCTGCTTTACCTCACTTATTTTCCCAAAAAAAAGGAAAGATCCATTTAAGATCACCTGGGCATCATGTTTTCAAAAAGGTGCTTTTTTAAATTATTAAATTATGGTTAGAACACTTAACATGACATCTACCCCTTAAATTTTTAAGTGCACAATACAGTATTGTTAACTATAGGCACAATGTTGTACAGCAGATCTCTAGAACTTCACCATTTTACATTACTAAAACCATACTTCCATTCAGCAGCAACTCTCCATTCCCCCCTACTCCCAACACCTGGCAACCACCACTTAACTGTTTCTATGAGTCTGACTACTGTAGATACCTCATACAAATAGAATCATGCAATATTTGTTTTTCTGTGACTTGCTTATTTCATTTAGCATAATGTCCTCAAGGTGTTGTTGTGCTGTTGTATACAGCAGGATTTCCTTCTTTTTTAAGGCTGAGTAATATTCCATTGTATGTATATATCACATTTTCATAATCTATACTTTTATGGATATTTAGGTTGTTTCTAGATCTTGGCTATTGTAAATCATGCTGCAATGAACATGGGTGAGATCCTCGTTTCTTTTGGATAAAAACCCAGAAGTGGGATTGTTGGATCATATGGTAGTTCTATTTTTAATTTTTTGAGGAACTGCCATACTGTTTTCTGTAGCAGCTGCACCATTTTACATTTCAACCAACACTGTACAAGGGTTCCAAATTTTCTACATCCTTGTCAATATTTATCTTTTGCTTTTTTAAAAATTTTTTTTGTTATTTTTTAATAATAGTGATCCTAACAGGTGTGAGGTGATGTCTCATTGTGATTTTGACTTGTTTGTCTCTGATGCTCAGTGGTGTTGAACATCTTTTCATATACCTGTTGGCCATTTGTATATCTTCTCTGGAGAAATGTCTATTCAAGCCCTTTGCTGATTTTTTAACAGAATTATTTAAGATCCTGATTTCAGTAGTATAATTTATTGTGGACATGTGTAAATCTCTGTTTCAGTTACCCAACTATTAATGTCAGCAGTACTCCTTTCAAGCCAAAATGGACCAGGCCAGGCATTTCATCAAGCACAGTAAACCACAAGAAAATGGAGATCACAAAGATCTCAATTTGCCTAAGTAATCCAGATCTTCAATTTTTGTCATTTTAATCTAAACCTAAGTATCAATTCTGTTCCCTTTTCTTGCTGCCAGTAAGAAAGCTTGTTTTTTGTTTCATTGTGTTTTGTTTTTTAACTTCCAAAATATATTTTGGCCGTGGTCTTTTAAAATTTAGTGAAAGAGGAGAGGAGGCCTGTCTGAACCTTGATCTCTTAGGACTATTTGCAGAACTCTGATTCACCACTGAGTCACCACCATTCCTGCTAGTCTCTCTGTTGAAAGCCCAGGCCACTCAGCTGTACACCCACTCCATGCACTCACAGCTGACATCTCTCACTTCCTGCTATAAATATGCATTTCCACCCTCTGGTTCAAGATTGCAAACCTGGGTGGGAAGGGAGAGCTAAAAGACAAGTATCTTGCCTTCTCATGTAGGTTTTAATGTGAGAGAATAAAAGCCAACAATGACTCTGAGTATTCTTACCATGCTTTGGGCTGTGCTTCATATTTATTATTATTAAGGAACCACCTCTCTTTTTATCAAACCGCATTTGGGCCAGAGCTGATTATTTCTTGAGGGCAAGAACCATGATTGATATTTTTTTAATCACTCTCCATCCCTAACCAAGTGCCAGTCACACAGTAATGATCAACAAATTCCTATTACTGGGCAGAAAAATTTGATGGGGCATTAAAAATTATGTAATTAAAATCTTTCTTTTACAAATAGTAAAATAGCCTCAGAACAATGACATGTAACTTCTAAAGTCACGCATATAACCAACCGGTGACAGAGGCAGCACTGGAACACAGGAACCAAGCATTTGCTCCCCAACACTTTTTTTTAATTGTAATCTTTCAACCTGAATTACACATACAACTAATGCTCTCCCTTCACTTCAACTTAAGTCTCTTAAATATTGATCCATCTGAGAGTACTCTCCTACCAGACCTGCTTCTGATTTCATAGTTAAGGGACTGATTTTGAGGGTCTCAGTGTTCTGAAGAAGGTTGTCTAGATGTCTCTACCCCAGTGGATCTGGCAAGGGGAGGAATGTCCTATGTTTAGTGCTACATTGCTACAGGATGGCAATCCACCTGCTTTCTTGATTCAGAAAGGCTTTATTGACCCTGGCATTACTTTCCCCTCAGCTTTTGTCAGGCATGGTTTTTCACGTTCCAATAACCTGGCTCTCTAAACCCAACTAAGTAGATCTTAAGGAGGATGATAATGCAAGAGATGCATAGTTCCACAATTCCAGCAACAAATCTGCCCTGTCAGAGAAGTCGAGCAGAAATTCAATTCTATAGCCATTTTTTGAGCATCTTCTATGTAAAAAACTCAGTGTTAGGCATCTGGAAGAAAATACAGTTAATTTTATTGGTTTACATATGGTTTGCAAAAGTGATGACCCAATTATCACACATAGATCAGATACTTAATGGATATTAAGTGCTTAATAAATAGTAAATTATAAACAAATACTATTTAATTTATTTTTATAAAAAATATTTAGTTCTTCAAGGGAACAAATTATTTTTATTTGTTCACTCATTCATTCAGTTGTTCAAAAATATATATTGAGCATCAGGTATTTTTCAGACACTCTCCCAGACAGTGGGAATACAAAAGTGAATAAGTTTGGATCCTAATACTCTGTGAGTTTGCAGATAAACATAGAGATAGATAAAAAATGTAGGAATAATAGAGTGGAGAAGATGTTATGGTGGAAGTCTCTGTTCTATGAGAGATTGTTGGCACAGAGATAGTTGTCAAAGACAAGGGAGAAGCCAGTTCATAGAGAATCTTACCTTGAAAGACACTCGTTAAGCAACTGAAGGAGAGATATGTACCAGATGGAAAGGAAAATCTAAATAAGGCACTGAGACATGGCACAACACGGATGAATAATGTAGAAGAAAGAAAGGACGGGCTATTGTGAATAGTGCTGCAATGAACATGGGCGCATTCACATACTGATTTCATTTCCTTTGAATATATGCCCAGTAGTGGGATTATTGGGTCGCGTAGTAGCTCTATTTTTTATTTTTTTAAGAAACTCCATACTGTAGTCCATAATGGCTGTACTATGATAACTTACATTCCCGCCAACAGTGTATGGGAGAGACATGGAGAAACAGTTCCCCTTTCTCTGCATCCTGGCCAGCATTTGTTATTTTTTGCCTTTTATGTATCAATTAAAAGCAAAATAAAATTTAAAAAGAAAGGATAGGGAAAAGACAAGTCAGAGAGAATCTTTAGGCATTGATAAAGATTTTGTACTTTACCCTGTGGGCAATGGAAGGCACTGAAAGTTTTCTGGCAAGGGAGGACTTGATTAGATTCAGGGTGAATTGAGGCTATGTGACAAAGCAAGGACATCCAGGTGATGCCTGCGGTTGTTTGTTAGAAGCAACAGACTTTGATATACACAGGAGAGGTTTGATCTGAAAGCAGGAAGGAGTATAGTCTACAGAATCCAATAACAAGTTAGATTTTGTAAATAAATGGGACGTAATTAAACTAAAAAGCTTCTGCAAGCAAAAGAAACAATCAACAGAGTAAATAGGCAACCTACAGAGTGGGGAAAAATATTGACAAGCTATATATTTGACAGAGGACTAATATCCAGATTCTACAAGGAACTCAAACAAATCAGCAAGAGAAATACAAATAAACCCCATTAAAAAGTGGCAAAATACATGAACAGGTATTTTTCAAAAGAAAAGATACAAATGGCCAACAAACATATGAAAAAATGCTCAACATCACTAATCATCAGGGAAGTGCAAACTAAAACCACAAAGAGATACCACCTTACCCCAGTCAGAATTGCCATTATTAAAAAGTCAAAAAACGAGATATTGAGGTGGATGCAGTAAAAAAGGAATGCTTATATACTTCTGCTAGGAATGTAAATTGATACAACCTCTATGGAAAATAGTATAGAGATTTCTCAAAGAACTAAAAATAGATCTATCATTTGATCCAGCAATCCCACTACTAGGTATCTACCCAAAGGAAAGGATGTTATTATATCAAAGAGATACCTGCACTTGTGTGTTTATTGCAGCATAACTCACAATTGTGAGGTTATGGAATCAAGCTAAGTGCCCATCAACCAAGGGAGTGGATAAAGAAAATGTGATATATACACACCATGGAGTACTACTCAGCCATAAAAAGGAATGAAATAATGTCTTTTGCAGCAACTTGGGTGGAACTGGGGGCCATTATCCTAAGTGAAGGATCTCAGGAATGGAAACCCAAATATCGCATGTTCTCACTTATAAATGGGAGCTAAGCTATGGGTATGCAGGGGCATACAGAGTAGTGCAATGGACATAGGAGACTGAGAAAATGGGAGGGTGGGAGGGAGTGATGAGAGAGAAGCTACCTATAGGGTGCAATGTACACTATTCGGGTGATGAATACGCTAAAAACCCAGACATGACCACTATACAATTCATCCATGTAACCGAAAACCACTTGTACCTCTAAATCTATCAAAATAAAAAAATACTAAGAAACAGGTGAAATTAACTTTAATAATATAGTTTGTTTAACCCAGTAAAACAAAAAAAATTCAGATTTTGGACTTTCTGGGGGGAGAATAACAGTTCCCCAAGATGTCCATGCTCTAATGCCCAGAACCTGTAAATATGTTACCATACATAACAAAAGGGACTTTGCAGATGTGAGTACGGTTATGGACCTTAAAATGAGGAAAGCAAACTGGTTTATCTGGATGGGTCCCACGTAATCACATGAACTTTCCAAGCTTCTGAGGTGTGAACAGAGAGGTGAGATGGAAGAAGAAGGAGACATTCAAAGTGTGAGAGGGATTCGACCCTCCATTGCTGGCTTTGAGGGTAGAGGAAGGGGCCCCAGAGCCACAGAATGGGGGTGGTCTGTAGAAGCTGGGAATGGTCTTCAGCAAAGAAACAGGAATCTGAGTCACAGGAACTAAATTCTGTCAAAAACCAAATAAGTAAGAAAGCAGATCCTTTTCTAGGGTCTTCAGAAAGAAACACAGTCCTATTGACACCTTGACTTTTGCCTGGTGAGACCTATGTCAAACTTCTAAACTAGAAAATCATAAAATAATAAATTTATGTTGTTTGAGCGACTAAGTGTGTGATAATTTGTCAACCATAGTAAACTAATACAGATTTGAAGGTAAAAGAGGTGTCTTGGTGGAGGCCAAAGAAGAAAATATTCCAGGGAAATTGAAAAGGAAGTACCAAAGAGGTAAGAAGAATCAGGACAAGTCATAGAACCAAGGAAGAAAGGAATCCAAGAAAGGAATGATTCAAACTAACAACTGCAAGAAGTCAAGTAATATTGGACTCGTAGCCTTTGCCAAAGCCAAACTTCAAATCTGAGAGCAGAATCTTTAAAGGAATAAACCAGAAGGTGAAAGCAATACTTACCGGCTTTCAACCCCTGGAACCTGTGCCCTGTCTACTGGCATCCTAGAAAATAAGCCCATCATTTTACCCTAATTTAAGTTAAGAAAGGAACTATCTTCAGAGCAAGTTACAATGTGTAATGTAGTCTCTGTCTCCCTTCTGATTTAGTGACTTCATATTTTGTGAACTTGTGCCCTAGTGGGTAAAACTTATATTATTTCAAAGCATACAAAGTACTCTTTGCAAGACTAAAAAGGGTAGTGACCTTCCTGATTCCTTGGGATTCCAACAGTGGTAAAAATGACTGCCAAAGAGCTCAAAAGTTCTAATTGATCACTCCATTTCTCCTGAAAACATATACACTTTTCAATGACCAGTTACCTTTTTATTTAAATGCAGCTTATTTAGACCTACATTCTTCACAAATATACTTGTGGGAACCTATCTTATTTATCTCTGAAGCCCCAGAAACTAATCAATGGTAAGAACATAGAATGTCAGGAATATTTCTTTCCTGGCTGTATTAGTGAATAAGTGATAATTTATTCAATTATTGTGATTCTTATTCAATATCTCTTTGATATTGGTATTACAAATACCAATTTGTAATAAATTGGTAAATTCACCATAATATCCAGAACACAATATATTTCATGACTTTCAAATACTTCTATCACCATGCATAATATTCATAACGTGTAAACTTAATTCTTTCAAAACTTATAACAAAAAAAACTCTTACATGAGCATAGAGATAATATTCAAAGTACTACATGCTCCTGCATACCTCACGGAGCTTTGTTCCAGAAAAGAATTGTTCTCAGAAAGTACCTCATCCTGACAAGGCTGGTTTGGCACACAATTATGATGTATGTCCGTGACTATATTCAAGTTCACAGAACAGTACATATTTTCTTTTCTGAAGTAGCAGAGGATTGTCTTGCCCCAAGCATCCCTGGGAATACTTGGGTGTTATTTGAAAATATCTTTGAGATTCTCTAGGCAGCTTTTTGCAATATTTCCCCAAGTAGGTTTTTAATTGTTTTCTTTGTCCACATTATTCTAAGCCTGCTTCTTTATATTTTGCCCCAGCTAAAGTCTCCAGGGCTCCCCCACAACCCACCCCAACAAGAGCCTAAGCTCATCAATGTGCCTTCATGGACTGTCTAGATTGGTAGGGGACTCAGAAATAATTTAATCTAATTCTTTCAGTAAAAAGATGAAAAAACAGAGACTAAGGAAACAAGGTGAATTGTTCAGGGGATAAGTCTGGTTAGTGGCACAGCCAGACTCTTGTCTTCAGATTCAGAGGTGAGTGTTCTTTCCACAACAACATACAAAGATGTCCACATTTCTTATAGGATCCAACCACATTAGGCAAGGCTTATTTTTCTGGCCACCTTTGTGGAATGGCTATTGCTATGGTTTGAATATACTTTTCAAAACTCATGGTGAAATTTAATTGCCACTATAACAGTATTAAGACATGGGACCTTTAAGAGGCGATTAGGTCAGGAGGGCTCTGCCCTCGGGAATGGATTAATGCCATTTTTGCAGGAGTGGGCTCCTGATCAAAGGATGAGTTTGACCTCCACTTTCTCTCAGTCTTGTGCACACTTGCCCTCTCTCACCATGTGACGTCTCTGCCACGTGATGAATCAGCAAGAAGATGCTCACAAGATGCAGCCCCTAGATCTTAGTCTTCCCAGTCTCCAGAACCATGAGCCAAATAAATCTCTTTTCTTAATAAATTACCTAGTCTGTAGTATTCTGTATTAGCAGCAGAAGATAAATACAGTTCTTTTGGCTCTCTCTCAGAGTATTAAGCTGAGATTTGCAGATTATGAAATCAAACACATTATCCCATGGAAATCAATTCATGATTTCCTCCAATTGAAGTTGTGACTTTTTTTTAATTTCTAAATTAATTATGTCCCTTTCCTCACTCACTTCCTTTTATCCACACCAAAATCACACCATCAGATACATATTCTTTTATTCATGGATGCATTCATTCACTAAGTATTTTGTTATTATTTATTCTATTATTTATTCATCCATTCATTTTTTATAAAGCATTTATATATAATTTTATATTTGCCAATTTGTATCTAAGCTGTAAGAGTACCTCTGAAATGGGTTTTTTTTGGGGTTTTTTGTTATTTTGGTGTTTTTTTTGGAGTGGGGTGAGAAGGTTACCGAGAGGTTAGGTTCCATTGCCATTATGCATTATTTAATAGTGATGGTGACAGCTCTTTTCTAGCAAGTTTAGAGGCCTATGTGAATAGAGAAAGGGGAGGAGATTTTAAAATAGGAAAGTTTGAATAGGAATTTTACTGTAAAATTATTTTTTTTTCAATGAAGTGATTTACAAATAGTTTAATTTGATGACTGCCAGCTAAATTGCATTACCTCCTTGTAATGATAAGAATTTCCTTGGAGATTAGCAAAATTAACGGTAAAAAACACATTTTTAGATTGATAAGAAGCCACTTTTTTCTATATTTCAAGCACAGTGTTTGGTCCCCTCCTTGCAATAGTCAACTACTTAAACATAAAAAAGAGAGAGAAAGAGCGGAAGGGAGAGAGGGAGAGAGTTCTTTATTCGGAACTCCTGGAGACAGATGTCAATCAAAGAAGTTTCTACACAAAGATAAAATTAATTAGGATCTCTATTATCTCCACTGGTTTCTAAGACTTCTCTTGGTAAGTTCTCTTTTTTATTTTAAAATTCTGAGCAAGAAAGTACCTATCTACACCCCACCCATCTTAGGAGGCAAAAGGACAGAGAAAATCATTAACAGCCAAGATTTGTGGACATGATATGGCTGCTGCTTCTCAAGAGGGGAGATGTCTGAATGATGGATGGCAAATGCATCCAATTATAACTTCTTTTATATCTTGAGGGGACCTGAATGCTGACTTCTTCTGTTATCTAATAGAAATATTGCAAAGGAGCAAGCATGACTAATCTGTCTAAACAAAGAACAAGATAGGAGTTTGAACAACCTGTTCATGCTTCTGCTTTATCCCCTTGCCATAAATATATAAACCTTTTTGTGATGAAATGGCCAAGGTCTTGTGGGAAACACTTGTGATGATCTAGGACATTGCTATGGACTGAATTTTGTCCCTCCAAATTCACGTGTTGAAGCCTTGACATCCCATTTGACTGTATTTGGAGATAGGGCCTTTAAGGAGTTGATTAAGGTTAAGTGAGGTCATAAGGTGGGTCTCTAATTTAATAGGGCTACTGCCCTTATAATAAGAGGAAGAGACACCATCAGTCACATCGTCAGTGCATTTCACAATGGTTAATATTCATTTCATCAAAGGAATACTAAGTGTGAGAGGAGAATAGAAAGAGCTCTGGTCTTGAAATCAGAAGACCTAGATCAGTCTTCTCAGTCCCTGCTGGGTGCATAGCACTGGGTGAGAAGTTCCTCATCTCTGCACCTTGGTTTCCCATAAAAATGAGAGGACTTAACTTCGTATCTTAAATTCCTTCAGCAATAACATCTTCTAACTTAGAAGTCCACTTGAGTCTGCTAAGAAATAAGCAAAAGACACTAGGATTTTCCTTTCTATTTTCTTTTTCTTTCACCTCTAATCAACTTTAGTTGTTTGCAAAAGACATTTACAAATATAAGGTTTTCTTTTCCACTTTCAGGTCTCTATTTTCTCAGGAAAATTGTGTCCTTTCAAAGGGAGACACAGGTACACCCAGAATATGCATGGTTTCAGTGGCTGTGCGCCCCCAGACTACATTGTCCTTATCCCAAAGGCAATGGGCAGGCACACAACGCACTACAGTGCAGTCCCTGAAAATGCTGCCCGGGGAACATGCTTTTCAGAGCTAGATTTCTGATCAGAGCTACACTGAGGATTTGTGCAACAGCATCCATGCCTCTGTGCATTTACCCACCAACTTTCCACTTCAGCCATTACACATGTAGGACTTGCCTCCCCACTTGCCAAACACACCATTTTCAAAAACACACTATTTTTATAGCCATCCTATAAATCATCTATCTCCTTTGTTTCCACTCCTTTTTCCTCTGGCTAGCCTTATCCTGATCAGTTCTTTAGTTTGGCATCATTTCTAGGACATGGTAAATGACAACCTTTCTCTACTCTAAATTGCTCAAACCAGACCTAGGGCATTCAGCTTACTTTTTGGGGTAGGTGAAAGGGTTGTTGTCACATCTCAGGAAGGAGATTATAATGTAGGTTAAGAACACGTACTTTAGAATCAGTAAAGACATCAGTTCAAATTCTGGCTCTGCCAACTAATAGATATGTAAAACTGACACAGCCCCTCGACTTGCCTTTACCCTTGGTTTCCTTATTGATAAACTGAGGATGACACTACCTAACTCGGATTATTGTGGGTATTAAAGATAATGTTTGTAAGACACTTGGCACATATTAAAAGCTCAATATGGTAGCTTTACTATTCTTATCAGCTAACTACAGCACATTCAGAGGCTGAGGTTTGCAAGGTGGCTAGACTCAAAATCATATCATATAAGCACTTGTGTCATCAGAAATATTTGGCATGGAGAAACAAACAGGCACAGGACAGAATTGCAAAAATATATGTAAAAACAAAAAAAAAAGTTGCACGTGTTTTTTGCCTATCCACTAAAAACAGAACAAAAGCCAATAGGGAAAGTCCTTCTCAGCATAACAAATAATTTTCTGACCACTAGAGCTGTGTGGAATTGGAATGAACTCCCTTGAGAGGTAGTGAGTGTCCCATGACTGAAGGAATTCAAGAGGGGCCTGGCTAGTCCTTGAGAGGGAATATCATATGAGATTCAAGCGTGGGATGAACTATTGGATTTTTATGACTTTTAAAATACCTTCCAAGTTTAAATTTTATTGTTCTGTGATCATTTCCAGCCCAAAAAGCAGATGCAGGAGGAGATCTTTAAAAGGTAAAAGGGAAGCCAATCAATTTGGCTCCCTGCTAGCAATTTTTAAGAAAGATAGGTGGGCTAAAGATGTTTACATTAGTAAAACTAAGGATTGGGCATGCAACATTCTGCATCTTCCCACTTACCCTGGCTTTTAAATGCGTTTTTCTCAGCTACAGTCCTGTAATGCCAAATTCATTATGTAAAACCTGAGTGGATACATACATTGTGAAAGACTCTAAAACATAAACTCAATGGCAAAGCCCATTATGTGGAATTATGTTTACTTAATTAGCTAAGGGCTTAAAGGTAGTTAAAACAGGTAAACCATCTTCTCTCCAGCTGAGAGATCATAAAAATGGTTGTGAGGGATGATAACAAGTATCCGAGGATTTGTAAAATGTCAGGAGCAGTGAGCTAATGAGAATTAAGAAGTGTACGTACAAATGTTTTTGAAGTCTTAATAAAGGTTAGCAAATGGCTCTCTCACTAGATTGCTCTCTTTCTCTGTCTTCCTCAAAACAGTTCAAGAACATCTCATAGAAACAAGAAATTAGCAGTCTCATAATTGAAAAAAAATTGTATTAGGCACTTTAGAAAACATTATTTAGGAGGAAAATTCAATAGAAGCAATTAAAACAAATCTGATTTTTATATGCATATGTGCACATACACAAATTACAGACTGTGCTAAGACTGCCAAAATTAGGTGTTGGTCTCAGGCCCTGACATCAACGCTAGAAAGGACTTTTGCAATGTAATTCTAATAACTTCTAAAAAAAAATAGCAACCCTCAGTTTGCAAAGAAGTCTTTGCAAAGACTAGTTTACATCATCCTCTTGCCACCCCTTTCCCCATTCAGTTGGCTTGGGAAATTTGAGGATCAGTTGCATTCTTTCCTCCATACCTCAGGATCTGAGACCAACACACATTTTTAAACAACATGCATTACTGAGAAAACATTCAAAGTCTAATATCCAAAAATGCTGATTTTTTTTGTTTCAGATAATGATTATATTGAAGTGCTTTCTGACCACATTTAGAATAGTCATTAAAAGACATGAGATAGGCCATGAATCCAGAAACTCTAACAATAGCCATTCAAGGACTTTTCTGTCACTTAAGTATGCATATACTTCTAAAGGAAGAAATTCATTCTTTGCAGGTTCTTTTTAAGCAAATGAGAATGACTCCAGTGTTATGTGTTGGTGATAAGTTGACATTTAGTTTCTAAAAGCCTTTGAAAAGAATGTGGATGTAATCAACATGAAATAAAAATCTATCCATTATCCCCTGGTTTTATCAGCAAATGGTACTATAAATAGCACTTCATAAAAAGACCTGAACAAAGCCCTCTGACCAGGAAACAGTTGAGCTGGGCACCAAATCATCTGAATTCTATTTAGAAGATGAGCTTGAAACCAATTTAATCCTTAAACAGAGGGACTAACGTTAGACCTTAGCAGAGAGAACAAGATAGGGTGATAAATGGTATCAGAGGTGACCAATAAGCCTTAGAGGACTGGAAAAGTCTAACAGACATTCAGGATGCTGCTTTTCCAAGTAAATCACTAATGTGCACAGGCTAGCTCTGCTGGAGCTGTGTTTGGTTTGACTCATGACTGAATCTGCGGAGCTGAATGGCATAATGCATGGAACATGGGAAGGATCTAACGCTGCCCAAATCTCCAGACCAATCACCCACTGCATGTTCACAGAAGGGGCTGAAATCTCAACTGTGTGTTTTTCCCAAAGATACTTTCCCTTTCACATTAGAATTTTGTGTGGCATAGCGTTAAAACCTGACTACTAAACTGGCAATAATAATAATATCTAACATTGAGCACATGCCACGTGCAGGAATCAAAATTCAGTACTCCGTGAAAAGGAAAGAGTTTAAGAGTTAGGCAGCTGTCTTGGATTCTAAAAAGCAAAAAATGACAAGGCATGCATAACAAAGAAAAGGAAGTGTCCACTTTTTTAGGGTTAAGGAAAAACTAGTAGTGAAAGTAGCCCTGGATCTGGGAGAACTACAAGAAACAGCTGTTCGTTTGTCAACAGCAGCTAAAGGCGTGAGAGAGCCAGGGACAGGCAGGAAAGCAGCCTGCCTGCGCACAGTTAGCTACAACGCTCCAGAATGCCTTTTGTTTGTGTGAAGGAATTTACAACCCAGCGATTCACACTGCAGAGTTTATACTTAGCTCTTTGCAATGTGTGCCAGCTCCTGGTGTTTTCCCATTCCCTAACTCAGATGTCAAGAGAAAGAGAGAATAAAAGTCCAATAATAACAACCTGAAGACAAACCACTATATTTAGATACAGATATCACCCTCTCTGTCTGTAAACGTGGTGTCCGTGAGGCACAAAGCTGCTTAATCTTTCCCTCTTTGTAGGCTTCCAAATCCCATCTCATTTTGCATCCCCTGTGCTTTGTACAAATGCCAATCCCCTCCAATTCCGCCCTGATGTCAAGTGACAAAGGGAAACACTCCCACTTGAACTCTCTCCCTTTCAGCCTTTTTGCTTCAAGTCTCCTTCAAACAAAGACTTTGCCTCTGATTCTTGGCTTGAGACCACTTTCTTAGATGACACATAGCCTGGTGTGGCCAAGCAGTTTAAAAAGTAAAAATAAAAAGTCAATGCCTAGATCTGGACGCCCCTACTGAGCAAGGAACTATTGGATTTCCATCTGTGCGTCTTATACCATTGGTGGCTATTGTTTAAATAAACATTACTTTGTATAGCTTTTTTAAAAAATTCAATACATGTTGGTGCCTGGTTATAAAGAAAGAAAATTGCAGTATTAAAAGACTAGTATTTTCAGAGTCTTGAGATGTAAATTGCTAATTTAAAACCCAAAATATTGTTAAAGTGTCTTTATTTAATAGCAGGTGATTGCAAGCTGTAATTTGCAAGCTGTAGATGCAGATGGTAATGTTTTTCCTCCCTTTTCAGTAGTGCAGTACAGTATTTACTGCAGATCTATGCAGACACGGAAGAGCCAACTGTGAAAGAAAACACTCTGGAAAATGGAGGAAGATCAACTACAAAATTTGTAAAAGGAAGACGGGTTTTGAGACCTGCTCATGTCTGAGCCAAGGCAGGATCCCTCCTCCTTAGTATGGAGGGTGCTTGTTCATTAAAAGAAGCTGAAGGTGCTATCCATGGATTTTCCAGGTGCTTGCAAATGTTAAAACATGTGCATGAGAGACTAATATTTAATTTAGATTTGATTTATTTATTCTTCAGCTGGAGAAAACCTAGGGAAGAGACAGAATGTGAGTACAGGATTGCTAGATAAAATGCAGGACACCTAGTTAAATTTGAACTTTACATAAACAATGAGTAATTTGTTAGTATAAGTCTGTCCCAAATTACGTGGGACAGACTTATACCAACAAAGTATTTCTTATTTCTCTGATGTTCAAATTTAACTAAGAATCTTGTATTTTTATTTGTTACATCTTGCAATCCTATGTGGAGAGAAAGGGTGAGTAAATAAATAACAATGTCAGGTGCAGGCAAAGACGATGGGAATTGACACTTACTGAACACAGCTAGGGACTCAACTTCTGCTCTCCCAAGTAATTTTGGCAACAACTTACCAGGTGGATTTTGTTGTGAACCACATTTCACAGGGAACATAATTGTGTCTGAGAGATTTGTGTGACTTTCAGTGATTTTCCAAAGGTCATATAGTTCACAACATGCCTGGATTTGGGAACTAAGTTTTCTATGGCTTCAAAAACTGAGTTCTTTCCAATAAATGATACTCATGCCTCACCTTTGTTAATTCTCTCCCATGACACTTAGGGAATCCAGAAGAAATCCAGCGCCCACCTCTAGCTCTGGTGGCCTCCCAACTCCCTACCTTGGCAAAAATTCATATCAACAAACAAGCCCATGTGTCCTCACCAATTATCTCCTTCTTCCTGAGCCTACCCCAGCGAACAAATAAAAGCACTATTTGCCTGTTGAAGAGGAATAACAGCTCTTTCTCCGTTCATGTAATCCAAGTAAAGTCTTCATAATTATTATATTCTCTTTTATCTTATTGTAGTCTATTACGAAAAGACCTGTGAGGCTAGCTGCCTTTGAGCATTTGGCTTTACACTACTTGTACAGAATCCTGGGAAGTGGTAATACAGGACCCAAGCAGGAACAGGGAGAAGGGAACTGTTGATTGTTTACTCAGATATCATGTCTCCCTTCTTTCCTGTTGCCTGAGTTCTGAATGGCTCAATCTGACCCTTCCCGATGGCTCAGTAGGAAGTCCTGATTGGTCTCCACTATTTCACAACAGGTGGATTATTGGCATTTGGGCAAAATGATTCTTCATCGTAAGGGACTGACTTGAACATTGCAAGACACCTCATTCGTGTGTCCTTGTCCTCAATACTATAGACAGGCATTTAGTCACTTTGTTAACCAAAAATATCCCTGCACATTTCCAAATACTTCTGCTGGTGGAGGGGCACCTCCCACAGTGGAGCATCACAGGACAGTCTGTCCCTTGGTAGTCATTGATGTGGTGGGCAGGGTTACTGCCAATGGCACATAAAAGAAGATCTGCCGGGGCCTTCTGGAAAATTTTCCTCACACTATAAAAGAGGCGCAAGGAAGGAGCCCCTTCCCTGGAGTCCCTCTAACACTGCTGAGTGGGGTCAGGTAGGTGCATGATTCCTGGAGCTACAAAAGCTATTTTCACCTATGAGGACAAAAACTGAGAACAAAAAGATGGCAAAGTACAAAAATGGGAAACTCCTGGGCCCGTGGTAATATCATTGATCTGCTGAATTAGCAAACCCCAGCTGCCCTACCTCCCCAGCAGCAGGTTGGGAAGGAATAAAATTGCCGAATCGTTTAAGCCTCTTGAGCTGGGCATGCTCAACCTACTTGCAACTCAGAGCACCCAAACTGGCGTGTGATTACAAGGACATCGGACTTCTGAAGGGAAGACAAGAAAAAAGCAATGAGGAGGCAGGAAGGGTATGAAGCGCTAGAGACATCTTTGGCACGTTCCGGTGCAGTTGAGAAGAGAAGAGAATGGAGTCAGGGAATTGGAATTTGAACCCTAACTTTAACACTAATTAGCTCTGTGACCTTGGTGAGACACATTATCTCAGCCTTAGATTTCTGATCAAAACACTGACGGGATCACATCTACAAAAGTTGCCATCTCAAAGACTGTGGACCACGCTAGACTTGCAGGTGTGCTATTTTTCACTGGTGCGTGAGCCCAGCGGCCACATATGCCACAATAACCCCACAATCTTACCACCAGGACTCTTCACTCACCTCACCTGCCCATTTCCTGGGCCATGTGAGTTCAGGGCTTCATTTAAACCCACTCTCTCCTGTCCTATGAGTGCCTGATACTGTGTTCCATGGCTCTGATATAAATGTCATTTGGGCCAACAATCAGCCTCGAGATCTCTGCTGTTTATATCAGTCTTTTGTCTGCACTAAATGAATTTATTCTAATTAAAATACCAATGACCAATTGCAAGACATCCACAGATAAAGTTACCTATTTTCACTTTCAAGGAGCATCTAGTATATCTTTTAAATAAAGAATGCATAAACGCTAGCCTTGCATATTACATTCCATCCTGTTCAACTTCTTATTAATGTTTATTTGCAGGAAAATAAAAATTACTTGCTCTCATCTACTGAGGGGTATTACATAAGCCACTTAAATATAATATTCTCTAGTGCCATCTAGGGGATTTCCGACCAAGAACAAAAAAATCATCTGTTCAGCTGAAAGAGAAAAACAAATACTGAGAAATCAGCTGTAACTTGCAAAGCAATTTCTTATATATATCCAATAGTGTTTGGGTAACCTTTTGTTTTAGTTTGGATAGCTGAGCAAGGTCACACATAGTGCTGCATCTGGGAAATGCATAAATGAGTAAAACATATGACCTCATGCCCATGCTAATATTTCACAAACATAATCTTGAGAGAAAAAAATATTTCCCCATTGAAATCAATGCCACTTTCTAAAACCAAATCAAGCAGGATTTGTTAATATTTTTTCCATGTGTTTTCTGGATACCTGGTACCTACATATTAATCATCAACATGTAAGAATTCCAGCAAGTGCCCTTTGAAGCTAAAGCAAAAACCAAAGAGTGACCCTCACTTTGCAAGGGCCTGCGTCTCTATCCTTAGCCCCTAGCACAATGCCTAGCAGATAGAAGTCACTCCTAAGTGTTCCTTATACTGAGCTGAGCTCAGTAGACTCTAGATGGTATTGACTGATGACATGTGGTGTTCACCTCTTTCTAATGAACCATATGAGACTAAATTGGAGTAATCTGTGTTAACCCAAACAAGCACATTTCTGAAAAGGTCTACACCCCAACTTCTGTGATGGCCCTGCGCTAGGTAGGCACTTTTCCCACAGGTTATTACAATAATCCTTCCCTCAAAGCCTATGAAGTTTTAATTACCATTTTACAGATGAGAAAATGGAGGCAGAGATAGGTGGAACGTCTTCTCCAGGGTAACACAATAAGAAATACATAAACAGGACTTCAAATCCATATTATGCTCCAGCGTCAACCAGTGTGCTTCCTCCACTGAAGTGGAATTTCAAATGTAGCATTTTAATATGATTACTAAATGTAATGACAAACTATTTCAATCAAGAGGAAAATGCACATTAGGCAGAACCACATGAAATTCCTGATATTCAACCATTTTTGACCTATAAAAAGAGCTTACATGTGATTCAACACAATATATTCCCAAATTCAAGGCTACTTCCCTTTAAGGCTGGTAAAAAAGAAGTAGCTTTTTTTATGCACCATTTCATTTACTTTGCGTTTTTCATGATCTCTTAGCTACTGCAAGCACCAATTAATTAAACTGGATTGCCTCCAACAATGCAACTTCTTCATGTATACTTATGTGCTTGTCAAGACCAAGGCTCCTGAACATCACCTCCAGGGTATATTGATCTTATTTGTCCTACAAGCATTTTGTGACAGTAGGGATTGGCAAGGCAGTTCCAGCATCATTTGTTCATAGCCACTTTGTTTAATGTCTGCCTTGAATAAATGTTCTTTCTCACTAGGGTCATTTGGCTGGAATAAGTCTCTATGCCAGAGTGAATAGAGGAGAGCGATGAGGTGGTCAGGAATAGGTGACGGGTGGGTAGATATTTTAGAATGTGTCTAATAATGAGTCACAAAACCTTACTATTTTACAAACATAAAAAGCAATTGGTGTTTAACAACTGCTCTCAAGTAACCCTGCCATGTATCTGAAAGTAAAGATGATCAAGGCTTACTGGTTCCCGGTCTAATAAAGCTAATGACTTCTGCTTATTATTCAGTCAAAGGCTGGTTGGTTTTCAACAGAGATTTTATAGTCTACTTATACTTTGTGCCAAAATATTTCCTTTTTGTTCTTGCTTTTCCAATAGAATAAAGACAAAAATAATTAATGTCTAAGTATATATAGCCTTTTTCCTTTTTCTCAACCTACACCCCACCCGCCCATTAAGGAAGCATTTTGCAGAGTAATGAAGAGAAAAGGGGATGGGAAAAGAAAAATAGGATTCACAGAAATGGGTGTGAGAAGCATTTCATGGAAAACTAAAAGACCAAAAAGAAATCAAAAATTGGTATGCATTGGTAGATGCTGTGGCAAGCAAGTAGGAAAGCAAGAGGAATGAATAATATCAGAGGAAATAATATCCTTTGACATTATTCAATAAATTCAAATAAAATTGTGATTATTTTTATTATTCCAAAATGTTGGACTATAGTCCTTTGACTATGACTCTGCAGTGAGACTGGGCTATGTGGAACTCCATGATTTATTAATATTATGCTAACATGGTATATAATGAGAAAGGCTATTGACATAAACTATTTCGTGTGCAATTATCTGGTATATTCTTGACCCCTCTCCTCTAGTGTCTTGGGAGTTATTGCATCATTTGGTCTCTGATTTTTATTGCCTGGTGTGCACAGCATCCCACCAATCCATGTCTCCATTGCTCCAATATACCCTTGCCCTCAATAATTCCTTACCCCAAAATCTCCTCACTGCATCAATTTTCAGTTCCTCCAAATAAGAGGAGGACAAAGAGTTAAATAACAACTAGGATTAGATTTTTAGTAGGATTCTACCCAACAGAAGGTACTCATTTACCAGTTCCTCGACATGTCTACAAATCACCAAGATGCTCACTAAACCAAAAGTAGCAGAGATCCCTCTTCAAAGGTAGTGAAATCCAGACATTCAGCAGTTAAGGGCCCAGTGATTTTCTTGACAGCCTTATTCTTATATTAAGAAACCTCTCTTTGTAACAATGGTACCTATAGCCTTACAGATTTGTTTTTGGATTTCTGTTTCTTTTCTTTTTTTTCTGTTGACATGGCCCAAAAGGGAGACACTGAAGATAATTTGAAGACTTCATTTTAATCCTTTATAATACCCTATAGCACTTGATTATCATAATCTGTATCATTATTTTTGAAAATTAACTGACTTTGCCAAGCCCCAATTTTACGAATATATAAACAATATACAAAAAAAAAAAAAGAAGAATGTTGCAACATTCCTTCTTCCAGTATGGTTTTCTATTATATGTCCTATTGGATGCTTTGGAGAGGCACGTTACTCCCGACCATGAAAGACTTACTAGATTTTAAGCATTTAATTACTGTGTTTAGTTTATAGTATTATATGATCTTGACACAGTATGTTTAGTGGTGACATCTGAGACGTGTTGAAAAGTACACTGGCACTGGAATTAAAATAGCTAGGTTGATTCAGCTTTTAGATAGTCCATGACTACTAGTTTCTGACTCTGTGAATTTTAAGTAACAAGTTCTCTGAGCCTCATTACTGCTTCAATAAATTGAATATAAGAAAATTATGCTAATTATGCTAATAAAGGTAGGACAGTGACTGAAACACATTGAAACCTCAGTGGTTTAACACAATGAAAGGTCATTTCTTGTTCACAAAACTGTTCAGGATGGATGTTTAGCCTACAGCCTTCCATGTAGTCACCAGGGATCCAGGCTCTTTCTATCTTGTGGTTTTATCATCCCCATTACTATCTGTGAAGGGCCAGATTGCAAATATTTTAGGCTTTACAGGCCACGTGTTACAATACTTGATTCTGCTGTTGTAGTGCAAAAGCAGCCATTAACAATATAAAAGCATAACAGCGTGATTAGTTTCAATAAAACTTTATATACAAAAACAAGTGGCAGGCCAGATTTGACCCAAGACCCATAGTTTTCTGACCCATGCCCTAAGTTGCCAGAGTCCACTTCTGGATTCTTTGCAAGCAACTGATTAGTGGGGGGAAATCAGAACATGAGGAATGGGCAGGAGTTTTTAATGTTCTAGGCCTAAAAATATCATGTATCACTTCTGCCCATTCCACTGGTTAGAATGTGGGCACATTTAACTCTAAAGAACATTGTGTTTGCCCAGGAGAGAAAGAAAATAGAGTTCGGTAAACTAATAACATTCTCTACCAAAAATACTTTCTTCAGTGGTTGTGGAGGAGGTCATAGGAGATAATGAGTATATAAAACTACTTTGTAAATTATAATCTGCTTTACAAATGTAGAGAGCTATTTTTATTATAATTATAATATGCAACCTCTCTATGAATACCTTACCACCAGGGAGAGATGGCCCCTTTAGAAAGAAGAGAGATTATGGGTATAAAGTCACTTAAAATTTTTGGATCAAGGAGAATGTGCAGATTGTGCCTTACACACCAAGAAATCATGGCCATTTCCTCCAAATTGGGTATCTTGAAATACCCTGAAATTTCCTCTCCCTCCATGGTAGAGACAAGCTTTGCATGCGTAGAGGCAATTACTGAAGCACTTTTCAGGTTATCTCAATAGTCAGATTATTTGCTGTAAAACTAAAGTTTATTTATGATACCCTTCAATGCCAGAAACAATAAATTGGAAACATAAAAATGAAGGTATCCATAGTATTAACTAATTAACTAGAAATCCATGCTTAATATTCTCCAAGAGTAAAGCTCTGTGCTGGGGAGATAGGACACATCAGAAAGCATTTAAGCCAAGATAAAAACAATTCTCAACGTGATCCCTTCAATCAGATTTTGAAGGTCTCACTTTTAAACCATTTAATGTTTGAGATTGGGTCATGGTATTTTTTTCGACATACTTTTCACAGAGTAGCATGAGCAGCACAATTATTCCACTAATTTTAAAAGGTTCCTCTTCTGTTTGTGTCTTTTACATGATAGAATTAAACATGGAGAAAATGAAAATGCAAAAGATTAGAATTAATTATATTGAATAGGGGATAAAGCAGAGATGATTCATTTATTTATCTAATTTTTAGCAAAGTGACAAATTGAAAGGACTCCCTATGAGGCAATTAGCCATCCATCATTGGTTATTTCAAAAAAAAAAAACACAAAAATCAGACATTTAATGGGGTTTGTAAAGACTTCAGAGAGTGTGGAAGCTGGAGTGTGGATGGCTATGTTGGCAAGTAGGGATGATGTGCCTTACTGGGAGTGGTGACCTGGACATTACCTATATCTCCCTATGATACATAGTTTCCCCACTTCTAAATAGCTAGGGCTCAATGGATAGGGTGTGCATAAGGTCTAGTTTGCTCAAGAAAGTCTTAGTTTACCCTTGTTCCTCAGCATAAATAGTGCCTTCATCCATTCTCCAGTGTCCCAGTTTGGACAACACACCATATGGACAAATTGTCCATGAATATGTGTTCATGGCTTGGTGTGCAGAACTTGGAGAGGTGACGCTCATGCAGCCTCTTAACAGCTATACCCGAGAGGCTTAAAACATGAAAATGTACAATGATCTAAACACAGAGCAAGTAACATGATCCATGTGCACGTAACTGAAGGACTGGTGATAGGCATTTCTATTCCATAAACCTGGCAGAAAAACTTCTCAGCAGCAAGAAAATGGCCAATAAGCAATGAGCTATCATTGCCTGAAAGAAAGAGTGAATGGTTATTCGAGAATCTGTGTGATCTTTAGTCACCATTGCAAAAATCCTGAACTTTCGCACCTAAAATAACTTCTTAAAGTTTATAAAGCTCCAGAGTTCTTCATCTTTTATGAGTAAAATAATGTCTATAACTATTTATCAACTAAATGATTTCCTTATATTAACCTAGGGTGAATTTTGGGGGTATTTGTTAATTGTCTCCTGATTGATTTTAACATTATTAATCATAATGATACAATTTCAGATGACAGCAGGTCAGAGGGAGCTTAGATAACATCCAACCCCACACTCCTCAAGATGTAATATACAGAGAGAATCAATGGCTTATTCCAAAGCATTGGCCAGTTGGAACCTATAAGGGCTCTATCCTAGTCCCTAACTTCTCACCTAGTATCCCTATATCCTATATCCAAGTCATCACAAACACTAATACTTCCCCCTGCTGTTTACCAATTCCTGCAATTTTTGGTAGCATTGACGCAGAGAGGTGTTCCTCTCTCCAGGAGATCTGGGGAAAAGGAAATGAGTTCAGCATTCAGCTAGAGAACGATGACTGCTCACCTAAGCCATTCTTTCTGATTTGGGGGATAATGAGAAAACTTTTAGTTTTTTGGTTTTGATGAGGCAGCATTAGTCAAGAGCAAATTAAATGATTTCCTTTCTCTTAAACTTTGTCAGAACCCATCCTGTTCCTGGATTGGCCAGAAAAGAATTCTCTCTAAACTCCAAGAATGCTTCTCTTTGTTCACTATGTTGTATCCCCAGAATCTGACCTAGTGTCTACTGCAGTAGGTATCCTATGTATATTTGTAAATTAATAAGTTAATGAAGAAATGAAGAAATTCACCAAGGTAACATGCAGTCAAAATATAAGGGTATGTTGGGCAATACACAGCTATGTGTCCTACCATATGTACCATACATTGATGCTTCCTCACTGCCAGGATTCCTATTGAGTTAAGGAACCACTAGAGTATAGGTTCCTGGAGGCACTGAGACCTGCCTTAGAAATAGAGCCCGGTTAAGCCAAATAGGAAAGAGATTTGCAGAAAAGTAGTTAACATTACAAAGAAAAGAGACTCCTTCCAATATGAGAATATTAGCAGTGCAGAGGAATTGCAAAAAGATGCAAGAGATCAATTGTTTATTGGGAAGGTTAATAGCAATTGGAGCATATAAGGATGAGGATGAAGCTGACAGCCATAGGCAACAGAAATATTAACTCGATCTGGCTTCAATGGTAAGATAATAATATTTTCTGACATAACTGGTATCCAGGGTAGGTAGGCTTCTGGGCTGGGTGATTCAGAGACTCATAATGTTTCATAGGTCCATATTTTCTCCCTTGGCTCTACAGAATCCTCAGTATCAGTATGACCTCTGAACGGTAGAACAATATCTGAAGCAAGTGTCACATCCAGATAATAATGCCCACAGGAAGAGGAGAGATGTTCACTCCCTATGGCTCTCTCTCTCTTTTATTTATGTATGTGTTGTTCATTTATCTTTGAAGAATGCATGCTCTTTATTACTATTAATGAGGCTTGTAATCCCCTGACTGTTGTTTTCTCCCTGAACCTAAGAAAACATAATTCTCGTAACAAGAGTCTGTATCTCTCCTTCACCAGCAAGGAAACTTTTCCAAGGAGTTCTCAGAACCTCTCCCCTCACATCCCATTGACCAGAATTGGATCCCATGGCGCTTCCTAACACATGACTCACAAGGCAAATGGGAATCCCCTGTTACTCTTATGGGAGCTGTAATCAGCTTCTGCTGAGGCATACAGCTGCATGGAGAGGATTGAATACCAAAAAAATAATTACGCTAGAGAGGAAGAAGCAGAGGGAACTGCTGTGTGGGCAACCATCAGTACTCCAGAGTGAGACCGTCAATGATAAATTAGCAACCTGTGTTAGCTTTGGGAAGATTATAGTAATCCTAAGAAAAATATTTCATATGGGCATAGTGCTTGACAGTTTATAAACTCTTCCAAATCTCTGAAGTAGATAAATACTATTATCCCGTATTTATAGATAAAGAAACCAAGGTTCAATTGACTGACATACAGAATTAAATAGTTAGAAAGTGGCCATTGCATGTGGGAAGTCAAACGTTTAGTTAGTGAAGATTTGTCTGATTCCCTAATATAAAAATTACAAGTTAGAGAGTTTTGAAAGAAAACTTCTAAGCAAGTGCCTACTACCCTGTGAAGCCATGGGTTAAATAAATTTCACTTATCATAACCACATTCTTTTTTGGTACATCATTTATTTGTTTGTTCATTCATTCATTTATTGAATAGGTTGTGTATGCAAGACAAATTTTCAGGTATTGGAGACTAAAGAGATGAAAAATTATTCCACCTATGCCTATTCCACCCCTAAGTTCACAATATACCAAGCAAGATTCAAAGGAAAGCACTGACCATATTTCCTAATGTGAAGATGTCATCTATGAGAAAACATGTAAATAACATTGAGGGAGGGGAAGGAAAAAATGCAACATTAAATGCACATGTTGACTGTAACATACGTATAAATTTCTGAACTGTTCTAACCTAGAGGACAAAGACTGTTAGAAGAGGAGAGGTCTAGCAACCACAGCACAGCCTTTTGCCAGATATGAAATGTTCTGTGTAACTTGTCCCTAGTCATAATTGTGATCCTGAAACGTCGGCATTGTGGGTCCTCTTGTACTATAAGTGCTATAATAGTGCAAAGTGCTGTAATAGAGAACACACACAATGCTTTGTGGAGGCACAACACGAATGAACAATCTGCTCTGCAAGGAGGACGTGGGGATGATGTGAAAGAGGAGGTGACATTTTAAATACAGGCACTGAAAAATGAGTTGGTGCTTTCCAGATAGAGAGAGGAGAATCCAGGAAGAACAACACAAGTAAGACATAGGGACAGGAACCAGCAGTGAATAATCACTTCATCGTTTCTTTAGACCAGCGCTCTTCACATGGAGGGAAGAGAGAGAGAGAGAGAGAAAGAGAGACATCTGGGTAAATACGCAATCTAGTCCTTGCCCTCCTGAAATATTGTATTCGGCCTCCCAATTATTCTTGGAGCCACTGGAGCTGAATCCCTCAGGATGAGAGTTCCAGACCCACCACTGACTGCCCCGGTTTTGCCATTTAACTTTCTAAGCCTCGTCTTCACCCTCTGTACAAGCAGGAGAGTGCCATGCCTACCTCTTAGGAGGAGATCTCAGGATTTCACGTGATGTTGCCTGTGAATCACAGCGCTCGATGCTCGGCACGTGGTAAGCATCCAATAAATGGCAGCAGGCTAGCAAAAAACCAGAGAAGGACCCTACTCTTCAGTCCTGACACTCAGAGAAGCACCTTCTCAGTGCCAGACATACCCCTTTCAGGTGGACGAGGTAACAGAGACGGTAACCCCAACTGTAGAGACATTCCAGTATACCTCATTTCTGAAATCACTCCTGGACAAAAGGTGGGGGTGAATCTAGGGAAGAATGAAGTGGAGCTGAGCGAGGGAAGAAGAGAAATAACATGCTGCACTAGCAGGTGATTCCTGGAGGTGGGGGGCGAGGCAAGAGAATGTTGCCCAAGGTGTGATTTCAAAATGAGGAGACTAGCATCTACTTTTTTATTTGAAGATATCTACAAATGGGAAGCTTCCAAATTAACTGCCCTCAGTGGGTTGTGAGGGAACCAGATTGAGGTCTGCCTCATCAGAAGAAGGGCCCCATCCCATTCCCTGTGTTCTGGAGGCACTAAGGGGCATTCAGTATATCTCTGGACCCCTCCCTGGAGAGGCACAGAAGCTAGAGGGGATGCAGGGCTGGCACACCACTCTTAACATCAGCCCAGAAGGCAGACACTGATGGCTAGCAGAGCCCAAGGGAGAAGTGACCGCCCTCCACACCAGAAAGCAGAAGCCATGCTGAATGCTACTGGGGCATGAGTGGGGCTGGCAGGCCTGTGTGTACCACATAAGCCAAGACCACCATTCCAGCTGACATCCCCGACATTAAGCCAGCCAGATGGAGGCAGGGGATGCCTCCCAGTCCCCTGCCAGCTCCCAGCCCTTGCTGTAACCAGGCTTGAGCAATGCCCACAGTGGGAACCAACCCAGGAATGATCTGGAAAGTAGGAGCCAGGAGAAACCCAGGGGTGATAGACTGAAATTTTATGTCCCCCTCAAATTCATATGTTGAAACCCTAACCACCAAGGCAATGGTATTAGGAAGTGGGACCTTTGGGATGTGATTAGGTCATGAGGGTGGTGGCTTCATCATTAGGATTACTGTCCTTATAAAAGAGAGCTCCCTCTCTCCTTCCACCGCATGAGGCTACAGCAAACAGACAGGAACCAGGAAGCAGATTCTTCCCAGACACTGAATCTTCCAGCACCCTGATCTTGGACATCCAGCCTCCAGAACTGTAGAAATAAAATAAACACCCAGCTTATGGTATTTTGTTATAGCAGCTCAAACAGACTAAGACACCAGGAAAGGAACCACACATGCAAACCCCCTTCCCATCAACTGAGATGTCATCCTGAAGAGGAGGAAGAGAGACAAGAGTAGGGCCTTGAATCTCACTGAATATCAACTCCAAAGATATTAAGCTTTAAACCAGTAGAACTTTGTAGCCCAAGACAACATTTTCTTACCCAGGGATCCATGGAAGAGTCCATTAGCTAAGATGAGTTCAGTTGCAGAATGCACAAGTGTTGTGCAATCCAGTTGCTGCTGGTAGATGAGAAAATTAGAGTAGTAACACCCAACATTGATAGAACCCTTGACTTTGCTAAGCATTAGGCAAAGCACTTCCATGAATTATCAGACTTAATCTTCTTTTTATTTCTATTTCACAAATGAGAAAACTGAAATAAACAGGTAAAGTAACTATGATTCTAAATTTGTTCTTATTATATGTAGTAAGAGTAGAGGTAATAGATCAAGAAGGAAGGGAAGGAGAGTTACAGGCTATTTTATTCTATGTCTTGAATGGAGCAGCAAATGTCACCACGACGAGAGGTGAGAACAAATACCACCTAACACCCATGAAACACCATCCAGTAAAAACATGTATTTCCCCAGTCCTTGGGGTCTGCCATCCTAAAACAGGTAACAGTGATGTTCCAGGCAAACTCGTGGTGGAGGTTTGGCCAATGCCTGTCTTTCCTCATTTTGGGTGGTAGATCCTCCTCTCCCTGAGATTTTACTCTGGATTCCAGCTTCCAGGCTTCCCAGCCATGCAATCTTGCAACTACGTAAACCTCAGTAACTTCACTTCCCCGTGCCTCAACTTCCCACTGTATACAATGCCAATGTTTCGGGATCCTAATTATGACTGGGGACAAGTTACACAGAACACTTAACATCTGGCACAAAGTAGGTTGTTAATGTCGTCCTCTTTATAGCCTCACTGTCTCAGCTCCCTGTTCAATTACAAAGCAAAGTTCCCCTCTCCTGTACCTAAAAGGTGTAGGCAAAAACTTAAATGTTTTGCCTCTAGGAGCATTTTACTAGCAGCGCCTTGAAAATCGAACTACTGCTACAAATACAAAGGAATCAATTTCTAATAGAAAGATATAAAATTCCCCACAAAATTGGTTATTATCCCAATTAAGATATTCCATGAGTTAAATTCTTTTTCTAAAACAATGGAAGCAGTATTTAAGTTTTTATTAATTTCCATCCTACCTCTTTTTAGAAAGGATTTGAGATTTCAAAGAAATGAAGACAACATATTGAGATCAATAAAAAAAAAAGAAGAAAAAAACAGAAAATTGTCAGAATCGGGAAAGCAAATAGAATCAACTTGCTCTTCAAAAAGATCACCCAGAGCAATGGAGCCTAGACATCAGATCTGGATCTGAGTATCTTATGAGCTAAAGCAAAAGTATTTGTATTGTTTCTAAGAATGTATACTTTTAAAGCATTTTCACATACATTTTTTATTTGTCCCTCACAGCAACCCAATAAGGAATCTCCATTTTACAGATAAGGAAACTGAGGCTCTGAAAATGAAACCATCTTCCTTGATCTCATGACTGTTGTCCCAGACCCAGGGGTCTTAAATACCTGTTCAATGCCTTCTCTTACCCCACCACCCCCTACTTACCTGTATGAGGTAGAATTGTGAAGCAGAACAGGACTTTAGAGGTTACCTAGTCAAATTTTTAGAAAACTGTTTTCAATAATGCATGCATGTCAATATTAACAGTATTAAATTTCACAAAATAATATTAATATTAAAATTTGTTATTACCAGTGGTACATGATTGATAACACACCTGGCCACTTTCCTTCAGGTTTGAGATAGGCCTGTTTATGACAAAGAAGTAACTGGAGGATCGAATTATGTATCAGTGCACAACCCCGGTCACTTTTATTTTCTCATTTAGGGCATCAAGGGTCTAACAAGGCTCATGTCATCCTCACTGATAAGTCATGAATTAGGCATTTTTTAAACAGTCTCCATGGTTAAATAATGTTTAGTAACAGCATCTTCCGGAAGCACTTCTGTTCCAGTTATGATTAGCCTTTTCTAATGATTCTGCTTAGCTAGGATTTTTAGTGTTTTTTAATTGCGTATTTTATGATATTTTAATTTTATGTTTATTCATTATTAATCATCTTTATTATATTTTAATTGTCAATGCAGCATCCTAAGCAGGGAGAGGGAGCACTTCACAAATAAGAATATTAATTTATATGCCTTAAAATAATAATTAGGATTTTAATAAAATTACCTCCCGTAATAGGTCTCTGTGGAATGTAAATCCCCCACCTTTTAACAAACTAATGAGATATGAGGTGAATATCATTAAGCACTGTGCTCACTTCTAACCAAAATATTTTAAGCAACAACAGAAAACCTTCAAAATATTTACCTAAAGGTAAGCTGCCTATTTCTTCTAAAGAGCATTCTAAGAGCTGCACACAGGTAATAAAATCTAATCATATCCTCTCTCATGCTGGCATCTTTCAGGAGGATGAACACATTGGCACTTCCCATCTCACTGTGGTCTCCCAAAATACTTTGTCCCTGACTCACTCCAGTATCAGGAAGGGTCTACCTGTCAGCACACTACTCTGCCAAGCTTCCTGAGTTTCAGGGTCATTCTATAAGGTGCACACCTGTAAGTCATCACACTGACCACTGGCGATGCCATCTTCCACTCAAGGATGTCATAGCACTCTAGAAACATCAGGTAAGCCTCACAGCTTCTCTGCCCAATGAGAGGACTGCTGGTCCAGTCCTATGGATGGGGGAGTTGAAGGGCAGATTGACAGGAGAGGAAGCAACTCGTCCACCATTTCACAGCCATCATGGAAAACCACATGGAGGAACAGAGAAGGTCGAGCATGCCTTGTCCCTCATTAAGCACAGACTATCTTAGAGGCCCTTGGATTTGCCATTGAGTTCTCCTAGTTCTCTATTATGAATGCAAGAAAGAAGTCGTGTGTGCACTTTTGAATGAATGCATTTTTTGTACTGCTGCCAATGTTTATTAATACCACCCATTGATTTATAGCTTTCTTGTCACTTGACAGTTTTCATAATCTGCTCCCATTTTGTAATCAGTAGCAGTAATTTTCGGTGCTGGCATGTCCTCTTCAAGGCAGAGGATGCTACAGCCATTCTGAAATTAACCTAATATTCTCCCAGCATCATTTTAAAATAGTGTTATCATAAAGGCTTTGTGAGTATATCTGTTACTGGTAGGGTTTCCATGTGTTCCTGTAAATCTCATTAATTTTCTGAAAGCAAAATCTATAAAAATCCCTTAATAGAAAAGAAATACAAAAGTCACTAATCTTCCAATGTAGGTGGAAGCTTTTTTGTTTAGTTTAGCTTTTTTAAAAATTAACTGTTCAAACAATTTCTTTCTTATTACTTCAGTGTTATCCTTTGAGTTCTCTGAGAACAAACCAATTCACTTCAATAGAATCACTGCCATCATTCTGTTTACCAGGCAAAGTTTATGGGAGCATGATTACTAAAAAGAACTATCCAGGAAAAAGAAAAGTGACTCCCATGAACTCTCAATTAATGGTATGTCTTGTACACCCCCCACCTTTACAAACACACACACATTCACCTCTTACTCTGTAGTTGCAGCTCTAGAAAATTTTAGAAAAGCACTTGGTAACTGATTATGAGAATGGCTTCCTCTCGCTCTCTAAATTACACATTAGAACTTCACTATGAAACCTTCTATTACAAAATCCAACCTCCAAGGTGTCATGAAACTCAGCCCCAGGAGAACCACAGAACCATGATACGTTGAGACTGGAAGAAACCTCTCAGATCCCTTAGCTCCAAGTTCTCATTTCACCAATCAAGAGGACAAAATCTAGTGATGTCAGGAGTCTCTCATTGCACGCCATTAACAGGCTAAGAAACCAATCTGGCAAAGCCAGAACCCGCCTCAGAGAGCAGGGGGGAAATGTGAGCAGTCAAATTCTCTTTATCAAGGTGGCAGTAGGCAAGACAGTTCCCAAACACATATAGGCTAATACATTTTTTTCTTTCCATGGATCAATCATTGACTCTCAGAGGAAACTGGTTGAACAAAATGTCTTTACAAGTAACGGAAATAGACAGGGATGACAGCAGCATATAGCCTGAATTCTGAGAACTATGCTACAAAATCAACACCATTTAAAGATGTAAAATGTGCAGAAGGTGCCTTAGAGACAAAATGATTTGGAGTAAACAAGCAAGAAATTCAAACTGGATGTTATATATTACAAGGTACTAGCTTATCTGAAAAATGACTAAGCCAAGGAGAAGGGATGAGAAGGATCACCTTGGGACTTGGGAAAAAAGTCAGAGAGCCTAGTGTCGGCAGGTTAGTGGGGCCCCGGCCTTGAGCCTGCAGGTCCTGTGCATCCCTCTTGTGGAGAAGACACCCTGGACCACCTTAGCCCATCGTCATTAAACATTTATGTCCTAAGACCAACTCCCTTTGCTCTACCTCTGTGCTCACCAGGCAATCTTCTAATTTTAAGTCCACTTCCAAACAGATTTTCCAGCATTCTAGTCTAGTTATATTGATAGTTAAACTTACCTTGGCAAATTCACTCAAACTGGCATTCCAGTTGATACTTTCTCGCTTGTGAGTTTGTCTCATGTAAATTAGTTTATCTGAAACAACTGGAAAAATAATAAAGTATATCTGAACAGTTTTCAGCCTAAAACTGCCTAAGGACCATTTTCTATAATATTTCTTCCTCCTCATAGGCTGGGCCCCTCCCTCAGCATCATTGATTTCCTGTTGCCTGTCCACCTCCATCAGGCCTGGGTTGCCACCTCTGATCCCCGCCACTGCAGACTGACAGACTGGCTTCCATCCCCCTCACCATCCAGCAGACGGTTCTGGAGGATGACATCCCTGACACCTGGGCCCAATCCAGGGCGATTCCTCAGTCTGCACTAGTCCAATCAGAAACAGAGGACTCAGCCTTTAGACGAGAGAGCGTGAGGGCAGCAAATCAGAATGAGACCCTAATCCCTCTCCATTTTGTTCCCTTTTCTTCATCATCACCCCTTCCCCAGAACAAGTCAAAGTATTTTCTCTCAACCCCAGAGAGAAACCTTCTGACTTTAGTCCCTATTAAACCCGCCAGCAGCCTCCCTGTGATTCCTAACTGAAAAGGGTGTCCAGGATTCTGTATCTCACATGGGCTTGGGAACCAGAAAGTCTGAGTGACAGGTTAAAATACTTTCATTAAATAGTTATGATCCACTAGGAAAATCATCTGTTATAGCATGATGGACCATGAGAGCCAGAAAGGACCTCAGAGATCATCTAATGTGATACCATATATATAGCAAAACTTCTCCAAAGTCACATATATAAGAAAAGAAATTTAAAAAATTATTCTCACTCCCAAATCCAGGGTTTTTCCCACTCTATCCAGCCTCTTCTTTAAGTCTTAATTTCATCAGCAGCAAATAAAAGTGTTGAACTTAAAGATACTATTACAAATGAGCTTTTAGAATATGACAACCTCAACAAGCCTTTCAATATTACGTTCCTTCCCCTATTTCAATTAAAATTGTGGTGAGAAGGAATTGTTAAGGGAACTTTAATTTTCAGCAAGTTCTAGTGTTATTCAGCTGGTAGAATGCAAGACACTCTCCACCACCATAAGAAAACATCCTGCCTGAGAATGAAGCCGACACAGAAGCAGGTGGATCTGAGAGCTGGAAATAGGATAGCATCCCAACCAGTGTTTTTAGGACACCTGGAAACAGGTAAGTCTGAAGCTCAACCTGCCAGTACACCTGAACATTTCAGTTATATGAGGTGAAGAACAAAAATCTAATTCTTACTTAAAGTAGTTTGAATTATGTCTATTTCACTTGAAACCAGAAAAAGGCCTGATACAATGATGAAATCTTCATGTTGCTTCGGGGGAAGCAATGGTCACTATGAAGTTCTGGAGTGAGAGCTGCACAGTAAAGTATAAAGAGTGGGCTGCCATTCCAAGAGTGATGAGCCGTGACTGGGATTTGGGGAGGAAGCAAGTGTCTTCTCTATGTTCCAGTGTTCTTATATGTAAAACAGAGGCAGTACCTCCCCCACAGGGCTATGGTGAGGAACAAATTAGTTTATGAATGTAAAATGCCTTGATCAGTGCCTGGCACTATAATATGTATATAATCGTGTGTGTGTGTGTGTTTCAATATTAGATATTAATTAGAAAATGTATGTTAAAGTGTAATTTATGGCCCTAAACTGCAAACTTCAATTGGGCCACACTCTCGATTGCTCAGAGACCTCATTATTTCTGGCCAAGTGCATCAGGGAACCTGGGGGAACCTGGGGGATGGATCAAAGGGGTCACTTTCTTCTGCTCTGAGAATCACATAGGGGATCCAAGTTATCCCACTATGTGAGGCCTTGTTAATATGTGTGCCTTTTTTGCACATTTTAGCTTCACTTTTTGGATTCTAGGGGAATCAAGGTGCTATTTTATACTGGAGCAGCTGCATTTATAATACTGCCAGTTCAATTCTTCAGTCCATAGTCCAAAAATGATGGTGACCTGTCTCCCTCATAATGTCTCACACAATGATCTTGCCTTGCCTTTAGTTTCTGAGGAAATCCCTTGCCCATCTCTGCCCCTGGAAGAGCACAAGTTAGAGAAACCTAGCAACAAACTTCTCCCCTACAAAATTGCCCACTAGTGGCAAAGAACTTTCAGGATTCTTTTGAACTCTGCCTCTTCCTTGTTTGTGATGTGAATAGATCTTGCAATTAATTAGCCATGTGAATAATATATGACTGTGAGTCCAAGAAATAAGTCAAAGTTTCCAAACAGTTTTATCCCCAGTTTCACATACAGGTGTTCTTGCAGACAAGCATTCCATTTTAAACACATCAGCACATTTGGGGATAGAAACTTTTTGGTCCTGGCCTTCTCACAGCTGGCTCATTAGTGAGCAGCTCGCACAATCAATAAGTTACCGACCGAGAGACTAGGAGTTTCTTATCTCTGCCTTTGCATGTTCAAGTGTCCCAGAAATATTGATGAAACTGCATTCTTTCCTTCCTCTCTCTCTCTCTCTCTCTCTCCCCCCTCCCCCTCCTTCTTTTGCCTGTATGTCAAAATAATTAGTTAAAACAGAGTAGAGCTTTGCCAATGTGAAATTCTTTCTAAGCCCAAAATGTGTCTTTTGGTCACCTTGCCTGTCCCTGTCATTTCACCATCAGCTAAAGGTTCTCATTTAAGTGACAGGCCTGTTTAATAATAGGTTGAGGCTTTGCAGCAATTTCAAGATTTTGGGTAGGATATCCAATATTGTAAGACATGATAAATGTCCAGTTAAGGAAGTAGTTCGTGGTTCCACAGAGGAAATGGACCGGGTTGAAGCAATGGACATTCTTTATGACAACATTTATGCTAAGTTAAAATGGTGATGTTCACTTTTTTTGGCATGCTTTGGGGGTATCCAATTTTTTTCAATTTTTCTCATTAATGATCGAGGAAGCCATTGTGGCAGATAGCATGCTTAGTCTAATTTTGTTGACCAACTGAATCAAATGAGCTGTTAGTGAATTACTAGAAGGCCTGTAGATATGCATGAATAATTTTGGCTGATATCCATAACTTTACAATCTGCACTCTTGTTAGTCTGTGTGGCATGCAGGCAGAGTGGACATAATTGCTCCCTCTTTGGGCACACCAGCTAACTGTCACTGCTAGTGAAGACTTCCCAGGGTGTCACAGACAACTCCCTCCTCTGAGCCTCACAGAGGAAAGAGAAAACCACTGCAATCTGTTGGCAAAAGAAAAGCCAACACTTTTCCTCTCTTTTCAACATCTCTAGGGAATCATCTAACGGAAACGGAGCTCAACCTCTGGAAGAAAGAGACTTGAGTTTCAGTCCCAATCTGACCAGACACTTGCTCTGAGGACTTTAGCAAATCATTTCAATTCTGTGATAATCATTTCCTCATCTGCAAAATTTATTTAATAAAGACTACCTTTTAAGGGTCCTGGGAAAATTTTATGTCCAGTGACTGTTATAAAGTAGGAGCCTAGAAAGTAGTAGTTACTGGTAAAAATTTCAGAGAAAGTAAAAGAAAAACCTAAGAAACAGAAGCACTTGAGAAGAAGCATAAAATATTATCATAGCAACAAAGCAACAGTGCTACTACCATTACTGTTATTATACTGTGCTGAAATGTGGCATCTGTAGGTAGTTCTATGCAGTTATTATAAGCAGGATTATCTAAAAATGACTCCAGGGGTTCCCTCTGAGTTTTCTGAACAATGAGCTAGCTGGCACTGGGGCTCACCCTTTCTCCCAACAAGAGGAGCTCCCAAAACTCAGCTGCCCATGGATCTAGGGGCTTCGTCCTCCAGAAAGAAGCACTGCAATGAGGCACAGGCCCCAAAGTCCCCAGGTGCTTGGCAGCTAGTTTTCCCAGACAAATCCTATAAACAGCAGCACTCAAACCCAGAGTGCTTGATGCTCAAGTCATATATTTGTCTTCTCCCCTAACACCACCCACACTTGTCAAGGCCACTTTCCCATGTTAGTCCCATAAGAAGGTATAGTAATAGGGGACATGTTCCTTGCTCTAAAATGGTTTACCCAGCATACCTGGAGGCATACCCCCAGATCACTTCTCCCTGGGGACAATGAGAAATTTAAGGACTGTACATCTTCTTCTCTTGCTGACCCCCATTTTGTAAATTTCCTGAATAAATCTTGTTCCTTAACCCATGCCCTGTGATATTGTGGAATTTATATGGAATCTATTGCACAACTGTCTAAAACTCCAGAATTGTTCTTCAATCAATCCTAAAGATCTGTTCTTAAGTTCTAGTCGTATCATCTATCATTAAAGAGGTGAGATTCTTTGTGCAGAACACTCTACTAACCCCAGGCAGGCAAATTAATTAAACACTATCTCTGCCCTTAAAGGGTTTGGCTTTTGTCATCATTACATTGTTATTCCATATCTTTAGTAGAAAGGAAAGTGAATACAATAATAGATTTAGTAGGATAGAACATAAATTTATTCTCAATAGCCTCCGTGTTATCCATTGATTGAAAATAAATTATGAACCAAGCACTCTATTGGCCACATTATAGACAGTGTTTCACAAAATTCTCAGATTAATCCTCTGATAAGAGAACTGAAGTTCAGAGAGGTTAAATAACTTGCCTGAAGTCACACAGCTAGTGAGTGATGAAGAAGAGTTTTGAACTCAGTTCTACTCTTGTAATAATAAGTTATCCTGCTTCCTAAGCCACTTGAATAGCCAAAGGGAACCACAGAACAGATGAATTGAGTTGGACTCAACATCAGTACATTTAGTCTATTTTTCTCCAGTCACTAAAACAGTGCCCCAAGGGCCTGAAAGTCTGCATGTGTCTCTGTAAATGGCTCATTTATTTCCAGGGAGTGACTTAGTCATTAAGGAGGAAAACAAGCCGAATAGTACCAGACACACAAATCACTTTCCAAAGTATTTGTGTCCACTGATCAGCACTCATAAGGCTCATATTTAAAGCCCTGTCATATTCAAAATGCTTAAAGTGCAAGTTGAGTTTTTATGTAGTGAACAGAGAAGCATAAAGACAGAGTTTCTGAAGTTATAGCAAAGTCTAAAAAACACACAAATGAAATAAAATGATTTTTTTTTAGTTTTGTGTGACCTGTTTTCATAGTCTTATATTTCCTGTTTTTAGCAGCTTAAGGTACAGTTCCCCTAAAACAGCAACAAAAAGAAAAGGAAAAGAAATAATAAATTAAGTGCTACAGGTCACTTTAATGTGCTTTATAAATTCCATTAATACTACTGCTATACTCTGAATGTTTGTGTCCCCCAAAAATTCAAAAGTTGAAACTTAATCCACAATATGACAGTGTTTAAAGGGTGAGGACTTTGGGAGGGTATTAGGTCATGAGTGTGGAGCCCTCATGAATGGGTTTAGTACCCTTATAAAAGAAGCCCCAGAGCCTTGCCTTTTCTACCACATGAGGACACAAGTGAAAAGGCACCATCTACAAACCAGAAAGCAACCCTCACTAGACACCAAATCTGCTGGCACCTTGATCTTTGGCTTCCCAGCCTCCAGAACAGTGAGATAATTTTCTGGTATTTAGAAGCCACCCAGTCTATGGTATTCTGTTATAGCAACCCAAATGGACTAAGACAACTACTATCAATGGTATTGACCCAAAGGAAGGTAGAATGAAATTCACTTTTGTTCACAACCAACTGCGTGCTAAGAACCGTTTAAAATATAATCCCATTTAATCTTCAGAGAGTGAACATTTATATTTATTTTTGGCTTCCATCATCTATATTCTCTTCCTATATTTAGTAATTTTCTCCCTAATGAGCCTTGCAGGGAGGCTGAGCCTGCCTGTGTGTTTTGATATTGACATTGCTATATTGGTATATTTCTTCAAACCAACTTGGGACTCTCCAAAAAAGTTTGAACCCAAGAGATTCCAGAAAGTTTCATCTGAACTTCATCTCCAATCATCCCACAACAAGTGAGAGTGAAGAAGGTGAGAGAAATTTCTTCCTTCACACCCGAGCACAGGGAGGTTCTGGAAATCCACAGCTCTTCTGAATTGGAGGCTGGACATCAAAAGGCTGGGATTTGTCACCACCATGACACAGTGAAGGAGCAAAGAGAAAAGGTCTTTGCAGAACATGAGGTTGTCACTTCTGCAGGAAGAAAACATTATTATCTGTACAAAGGGCTTAGTGAGCAATGCCCAAAGGTGGCTGGAGGCATCACTGTTTTGAAGTTCAAGTTTTCCTATCCTCCCTTGCTCACACATCTCAGTAACCAGACTTGGTGGGGAGAGAGTGGCCTCAGTGACATTATAAGTACTGATGATTGAGACTTCCCTACAGGCTGGCAGAAAATCCACCCCAAAATGAAAACAGGCACCAGATCTTGTGTTTAAACACAGAAAGCATTGCAAAGTTTCATGAAGGCTTTGACAGATATCTGCCAGAATTAAGCAGGACCCACTGGTGGCTCTAGCCAAGCCCCTGACCTTCAGTAAGGAAAGGCTATATCACCTCACCCTCCCCTGCTTAGGAACTTTGAACACCCTGGCATGGAAATCTTGGATGTCTTCAGAATGTGGGCTTAGGACTAAGTCTGCCTGGCTTTAGTTTCTGTTCCCACTATTTGCTAGTTATACCTTTTGCCCAATTACTTAACTATTTAGGTGCCTCAGTTTCCTCATTATAAAATGTGAATAATATAGTACCTACCACATAGGGTTGCTATAAAGAATAAATCATTTACTTAATATAGCACAAAATAAGTGCTTAAAATGTTATCTGTCTATAAATCTCCATATATCCTTCATCTTCTATGTGAAGATGAGATGACGAAATTTCAATGAATTTTGTAATTGGCCCTGCCACTTCTAACACTCCCAAGTATGATGGCATGGCCAACTCATTCCACTTCCCCAAGTGTTTAGAAGAAGCTTATGATAGATTACAATAAGCCTCACAGGCTTGCGGTAAGGATCAAATACCAAAAATATCAAAATTGCCAAAAATGTCTAAACATTGGCGGGGGAATTAAAAACTTTTCAAAGACAAAAATTGGTCTTCTTGCTATTTTTTGAGCATGCTGATTAGATTATCACCTCAAGATCTTTACCCGGGCTATACCCTGTGTCTGGAATTTTCTGCCACCAGCTCCCCATGTGGGTGGCTTATCCTTATCACTCAAGTCTCACTCAGCTCAAAGGCTTCACCTTTGTGGAAGGGTCTCCTGACCACTCTGTGTTGGTTAACCACCCCCCCACACACACACACACACACAGAGACACACACATACCTTGCCCTGCATTATTTTATGAAGTCCACTGATTATATATTTCATCCATTTATTTTTGATGTATTTGTTCCCACCCCATGCCACTGGAATGTATATTCCTTGGAGACAGATTTGTGAACCCATTTCCCCAGGAGCTAGAGGATTAGCTGGCACACAGCAGGTGCTTCATGATTATTCACTTAGTGAATTAAATAACGAATTCAAGTTGACTCTGGTGTGGTGCCAGTTAACAATGGACCTGAAATCCTCTACTCCTTTCAGACTCAAGGCTTTAGAGTCATCAGGTTTTGTCAAGGTTGCCCAAGGGCAGTGGTTTTCATATGATGCTCCCTGGCACAGCTTTCCAGAGCAGACTCTGCCCAACTACTGATCCACTCAGCCCAGGGTGGCTGGGCCTTCGCCTCCAGCCTAGAGCAGTGTTCTCCAGCTATTCTGAATTCTACACAAACGTTATCACTTTGTATGTGTGCCACACTGAAGAAAAGTTTGAGGAGCATTGCCCCACAGTGCCAAATGTTTACAGAGCGGTGCCTCAGGAGCTGACGGTATGGGACAGGGCCTGACTCCCAGATCCCCCAGCCCTGCTTCCCACAAAGCACCTCCACTTCTTCACTGCTTTACATACTGAGCTTCCATAAACTATGATGTGCAAGAAAAGACTGCACAGTAGCTTCAATCAAGACCTGAGGGATTTATGCAGAGGCAGATTTTATCCACAGGGGCACCGGTACAGACCCTCCAGAAATGTAAATATCTACATTCCACCTCAAATATCTATGTCCACCTCAAATTCATGCCTTTGGATTATTCATTGATCACAGAAACTTTAAGTCACAAATTACCCTGTAGAAGGTAATACCTGAGTCCTTGACACCTTAGAGAGAATGAACTCATCAGCCCACTTTCCTGGGTAGTGTCAGGACAGCAGTGTCCTTGGGAAGTGACAGAAGCCAGAGGAGAAGCACTAAGAAATGAATAGAAAAGTCTCCAAAAGGGCAATAGGAGTACACCAGAGACCACTGACCTGTCCCAATGTCACCCAGGTTCATACTGGTCCTTGTATAACATTGCCTTATGTGCCCTGCTCTGTTGCTGCACAGACCAGTCAGCCAGAAGCCATTCACAAGCTGGCAGCCGACAGTGCTTCCCACTCGAGCCTTCTGCATGTACCCTGCCAGTGAAACAGACTTTCAATGGCCTCTGTCTGTGGAATATTGCTATCCATTCAGGAGTAAATTTCCAGTGCAGGGCAGCATAATGATTCCCATTAATGTTGATATTATTCATGCGGCTAAAATCCACATGCCCCCAGCTAAAATGTTCCCCTGCAGCTCTTATCTGTTCAGAAATCCTTCATTACAGGTAGGTAATGTTGTTGCTCTGTACAGGAGTCTGATGCACTATAATAGCATCCCTCATTGTGCCTTTGAAGCCTTTAAAACACCAGGGGAATTTTATGTGTAGGTTTAATCACTAAGCCCAGACTTGACTTTCGAGCATCCTGCTACCAGGGCAGATGATGGGAATCAGTGCTCTCAAGCTCGGTGATAGAGATTCTCATCCCTTACAAATTTATTCTCACATAAAACAGTGCTTCTCATCCTTGACACTATTGACTTTTGGGCCAGTTAATCATTTGTTGTGTACAGAAGAGAGGGACTGTCCTGTGAATTGTAGGAAGTTTAGCAGCATCCCTGGCCTGTAACCACTAGATACCAGTAGCTGCTTTCCCAGTTGTGACAATCAAAAATGTCTACAGACATTGTTAAATATCCCCAGTGGGGCACAATTGCCCCTGGTTGAGAACCAGTAACATAAAACAACATGAAAGGAAAGGAAAGATACCCCTTCTAGTCCTAAAGTCCAAAATGTGAAATCCAGTCTACACACAGAGAAACTCAAATGGATAGCAAGAAAATGGGTATTTGTGGTATCCAATAGGGCATCAGATAGGGTCTCTAAGCAATGACAAGAGTCAGGAATATATTCAGATTTTACTGGTTCTGAATTAAATAATTTAAGAATTCCATAGTTAGAAGGGGCCATAGGGATCTTTTAAGACAACTCCCCTATGAGACAAAGGAGCAAACTCAGGCCCAGAAATGGTAAATGATTTCTGAATGGTTTCACATAATGATAACAGAGCCTAGATTAGAATTCAGGTCCCCAAAGACCAAGCTGTGAATGTATTACTTCTTTCGTTCATTTAGATATTCATCAATATGTGCTTGACTTATTAATCACACACATACTTTGTATTTAATTCAATGTAAAGTGCTGAGCTTAAGTCTGAAGACACAAAAGAAAAAAAAAAAGCCATATTTCCCAATAATGACAATGGAGACCATTTATCCCATACCTTCTTGTATACCTTGATGAGGCATTTTAGATCTATCATATCATTAAACTTTTACCAAAAAAAAATCTATGTGGTGGGACTGTTACCTCACTGGTAACATTGGTAGGTATGATTAGGCACTGTTGTCCCATAACTTACAGGGCAGGGCTGGGGAAACAAAGCCCAGCATTGTAACTAGAAATACATTAAGAGTTGTCCAGGAATGGTGCACCCACTAGAGCAGAGACAAGCGTCCCCAGTCCTCACTGGGGGTAGAGGAACATTCCCCATCGTCCATCTACATGTGATGTGTGGGAAAGAAGGGACTTTGTAGCAGCACAGTGATGGAGTCCAACTTGGGTTCTGTCCTTTTCTTTGTGTCCATTTAGCTAATCATAAAAACAGCACTAACCCTCAGTTTCCCTATTTGTAAAAAGGGGACTTTAAGAGACCCAGAATGCAGTTAGTATGATTACAAAACAAGATCATGCCTTAAAGTCACCAAATGCAGTCCCTTGTGCATAGTGAATATTCAATGTTAGTCACCTCTCCTCTTCCTAATCTCTCTGTGCCTCAGTTTCCTTACCTATAATATGGACATAATACAGGTAGCTACTTTGTAAAGTTGTTGTGAGGGCTAAGAGAGCATATAGAATGTATAGGGCTTGGAGGTTAAGAAATATCAGCTCTAGTTATTCTCACAAATGTAAATAGCTCAGGGAATATCTTTAACAGATCAATCCAAAGTGAAGATTCAGAGATGAACTAGTTCGCTTTCCTTCCAGTGTCCACGCCCCTTTCAGCCCATCCTACCAATTAACAGGTGAGAAATCTGAGAACCTTAAAAGTTGAATAATTTGTCCAAAATTTCTCAGTAAGCTAATTGTGCCTTTTTTTGGCTCCATGACCCAGCTCTTTCTACCACATATTTTTTTACTTCCCATGGGCTACCCTGAGCCTAGTTGTACGTAAGCCTCCCAGGATGGCAAGGGTAACACGCATGTCACAGGCTGGCCATATCAAGGTCCTGTTACAAATTTTATTCTGTGTTATCACTGAATTTCAAAAATCAAGATGTGACTAATAACAGAGCAGTATCCACGTGAAAATGAACTGCTGTAGCACAGCTCCTCCTGGGTCAGCTCCAACCAGCAGACTGGCACCAGAGGCTCTGGACTCCACAGAGTCATTTAGTTTTCAGCTACTGTCACCTCCTCAGACATCCCTTCCCTGACCACCCTACCAAAAGTCACATATCCTCACCAGTCTATCTTCATCACATCACCTGTTTGTCTCCACAGTGCTCCTAGATATCTGAAAATATCATGTTCCTTTGTTTACTGATTTATGACCTATCTCCCACACCACAATGTTAACTCCATGAGGACTGTATTGGCCACTCTAATTCAAGTGCTCATAACAGTATCTGATTACTATTAGATTCTCAACAAATATTTGTAGAATCAATGAAGGAATAAGGAAATTTGAGCTGGAATTCCTATGCCCTACTTGCCAGCCTTTCTTGTGCCCTGGCTCCGTCACTTCCAAGCCCTACCATAAGTCCACCCAATAGAAACCCTGGAACCCAGAGTCCTAGCAGGACTGTTTACTATTAAAGCACACTGGATCTTGTGAAGCAGGTTTCTGGGCCAAACCAGAATCTTAGGAGCTCTCCAACTTGCCAAAGCTCTGGTGATCTGGAGCCCAGATGGCTCAAAGTTTACCATGATGTACTTGATTACATTCAAACAAAAATGCTGAGTGTTTCTGAGACTTAGGATTGCACCATAATTTAATTCAATAAACATTTACTAAGCACCTTCAATGTGCTAGTCATAATATAAGGAAATCCAGACACTATTTGCCAGGATTCTTCAGAGAAACAGAATCAATAGGTTATATATATATATATATATATATATATATACACACATATATATACACACACACACACACATACATATATATATATTAAAAAAAATAGAAATTGACTCATGCAGTTATGGAGGCCACAAAGTCCCATAATCTGCTGCCTGCAAGCTGGAGAACCAAGAAAACTGATGGTATAATTCAGTCCAAGTTTAAAAGCTTGAGGAGGGGGGTTGGTGTAAGTCTCAGTCTGAGTGTGAAAGCCCAAGAACCAGCAACACCAACGTCCAAGCTCAGGAGAAGATGTCTGTCTCAGCTCAAGCAGAGAGAGAGAACTCACCTTTCTTCTACCTTTTATGTTCTATTCAGGCTCTTGGTGGGTAGGATGATGCCCACCTGCAGTGGGGAGGGCCATCTGCTTAACTCAGTTTACCAATTCAGATGCTAATCTCTTCTGAAAAGACCCTCACAGAAATACCCAGAAATAATGTTTTGCCAGCTATCTGAGCATTCTTTAGCCCAGACTTGTAAAATGAACCATCATAGGCACCATTACCAATAGTGTCAAAGCTTCTTGCCCAAAACTATCTACCCTGCTTCCAGACACAATGACTAAAAATTATGTCATCAGCTTTGGGTTGTCAAGAGTGCTCCACTTTGGTTGACTATGCATATAAAGGGCACTATCTTAACCACTTTAATAGGGATCAGTTGACCAAATACTTCCAGGATGACAATCCCAGGAACCATATAACACAGAAGAACAGTTCCCTGGAAATTTGATGGACACAAGGAGTACCAGAAATAAGAAAAGAGGGCACATAAAGGGACAGAAGAGAAATCCAAAAATAAACTCCACCTACCTCAGGCAGTGGGGCGAATGCCTGGGAACACTTTCCTCACAGCCAAATAGACCTGAAGTCTTGTCCTGGCTCAGTCACATCCTAGTTGCATGAACTTGAGCAAACTGCTTAATGTTTCTGAGGCCGAATTTCTTCATCGTGAAGCATGGAAAATAATATACACCTCATAGTTTCTTGTGATGAATGAATGAATAATACATGCAAAGTGCTTAGCATTGTGTTGGGCTCCATAAGTGATATTTTTTATTATTATTATTATTATTCTGAGCTTGCTTAGGTGTAGACCTTGAGAGGATCAGCCAAGACCAGTGTATCCTTTGGAAATACCCCTTTGAAGGATAAGAAAAATGTCCTGGAACAATACTCATAAATCTCTCTTTCACTGTGCCTAACAGAGTTAAAGCAGCTTCCCCAAAGTGCCTTGGTCCCCAGGGGGCCCTTACTTACTAAGAGAATCTGCTTCCTCCCTCATGTGTTCTGTTCGTCCTCCTACTCCCATCTGCACCAATTAGCAGGGAGCAGATTGCTGGAGACCCAGGAGAACAGGAACGTTATGCCAGGAACAGGTGAGCCTTTGGAGCCTGTGCAGGTAATGGGGTCAAAAATGAAGACGTATTAGGGAAAGAGGAATTACCACTCTGCTGATTAAGTGATGAAGTGAATGGAAATGACAAACGTGGCATAAATTATTAAGGAAATGCTAGCTGCTCCAGGCAAAGGCAAGGATGAGGAAGGCTGGATATTGTCAAAGGTTATAAAATGAACCAGCAGCCATAACCTGAGGCCTTGCTATGACACAAAGGAGAGAAATTTTTACTCCCAGTGATTTCTTCATATTTTAAGGGTTTCTATATTTTCAAAGATGTCTTCAATTCCCTAGTTATCTAACTCTGCCCACTGAATAAATATAGGAAATGACTTCAGATTAACATAAAAATACAAGTGTATGTCTATAATCAGCATAATTGAGCTAAGATAAGCCATGTGGATTCTAGGTAGTATATTTCAAGTAACACTTCAGACAGCCAACCTCAGAATGGTTTTCTAATCAACCATGCAGAATGGCATTCTCCAGTTATCACTGCAGTGCAAAACAATCTGACCAAGAAAGGAGAGGTGATGAAACAGATTCTGGTAAATAGAAAGTGATGTGAAAATTTGCCCCATATGTAGATATGTCCTCTAGTAAGGTTTGAGCATGTTTATCAATCGATATGTTTTTCATTACTTTAAACTGTTGTGATAGTGCTTGTTAATCCCTTCTCCCCCTGGCCACAGGTGCATGGTTGGATTGGAATCATTCCCTCACCAAGAACACTGTCTCTGATAGTTTGCTGGAGGAGAGATTTTGTGGCTGAGAGGTGAGGCTAGCAAGAACCATGCAAGATTCAGCTGCAGAGGAAAGCAGAAAACAGAGAGACCCCTAAGAGTCAGAGAGAATGGCTGCCTTGGCTTTGGGTGGCTTTCCCAGTTCCCCCATCCCAGTTCCTAGGAAGCCTAGATGTGCTTCCTTTTTTATGCAGGAATTACAGGAGGGGGATCCTGCCAATAACTCCCTTCTCCTTCAACTAATTTGAGGAGGGGTCTCAGATCCCGCAAAAGTAACCAGCTGATTTATATGAGGCTTAAAGACTCTCCATTGTCTTCCTGACAAGTGAACATTCAGACTTTGTTTGAATACCTCTAGTGACTGCAAACTCATTATCTCACAAGGTAGTGCACACCATTTATGAAAAACTCTTCCTGGCCAGGTACCTAGAGGCCACTGATAGAAATAAATATTTTCATAAACTAATCACTCAATTAATGACATGACGTCTAGGCTGAAGATTCAGATGAAGCCAGAGCAAGAAATGATAATCACAATCCTATTATACATCCTTCCCCCAAGCCCTCTTCCCTACTGGGCTGGCACCTATTCACACACCAGTGAATCAGGAAGAATGGAGCCCTTTTCATCACCTTGCTGTCTGTCCAGATTTGGACCACCAGAAGGATAGTATAAAAAGAAAGACAAGACATTATCCATAAAACATTTTAAAGTACCATGTCTGCCTCCATTAGATTATGGCTGAGGAGTCATAAAAATTGCCTTTGTGACTTTTTTGGACCATGATTCTTTGTGTAAAATTGTGTTCTAGTAACAGAAGCAATGTATTTTCATTGAAGAAAACCCAAAAATATAGTAAAGCATAAAGAAGAAAATAAAAAATTTCCATAAGCATCATCCACAGATAAATGCTGTCATTTTGGTGTATATTTTTCCAAGGGGTTTGGGATCATAATTTTTGCAGTTTTATAATTTAACTTTATTTAAGGTATCACTCTACTATGAATATTTTTCCAAGTTACAATATTTTTTCTTCAACATAATCCTTAATGGCTATAGCATTCAGGTGCATAGATGCATCACAATCTCTTTATACTATATATTTTTTTATTTTGTAAAGACAAGGTCTCACTATGCTGCCCAAGCTGGTCTTGAACTCTTGGCCAAGTGATCCTCCCACCTCAGCCTCCCAAAGCACTGGGATTACAGGCATGAGTCACCGTGCCCAGCTTTATATAATACTATTCTGTGTTTGATGGGTACTTGTTAGCAGCTCTACATAATATGACATACGATGGAGGAAGGATCAGGAACTCTAGGACCAGAGAGAAAAAGCTCAGAAAATGTACTTAAGGGGTCAGGGAGAGTCTCCTGGAGGAAGTGACTCTTGAATAGCACTTTTCAGATTGCAAGGCAAAATAGCGTACATCATCTATTTAGTCCTCACAATTGACCAAGACAGTCTTGGCCTTAACATTTCTCTCAGCTTGACTAAATTTTATATATGCTACCTCCTGAGTCTAGGCCCCTGACCTCCCTTAGAGCATTTGCTTTCGAAAACTTGTAATTATAAATTTTTTCTCTGTCCCTTTGAGATGTAAATCTTTTTAAAAGCTTCCTTTGGAAATGTAACCATTAAGGAAGATGGAGTCCCTATCCCCCTGTTCCTGTGGAAGGGTAAGAGCCTAACTTCAGCAAGCACCTTGTTCCAAGTTGCAAATCTAATTGCTATCATGAAGATATGACAAAGTTTACTTTTCTTTTGGGTGAAGCCAATTAGCAAGCACAGATAGCCTATAATTCCCCCATCCCAGCTCTTAAAAACTCTTCAGCCCTTTGTTTCAGCAAAGTTAAGCTCAGACTGAGTTCTGGCCCCTCCTCCCTATGGCAATAGTCTTGAATAAAGTGGAGAGGAGCCAGAAATTACCTCCAACACCCCTTTTAGCTCTTTGTGGGCTTTTTGGCTGGATGTAGAAACCAGATTGATATCAGGCAAGTTAACAAGAGAAAAGCATACAAGTTGTATTAGTTTTTCAGATACATGGGGTCCTCACAAGAGAGTAAAGTCTAAAGAAGTGGCCAAAGCAAGATGTTTTTATGCTTTATAGACAAAGAATGATAAATTTGAGAAGAAATGACAGGACAAAGGGGATCTGGCTAGGGACAGTAAATCTCTATGGGAGTTACTGGGAGATATATTGGGGTGTAAAATTAGTGGAAGATAAGGGTTGCTTTGGTAAGTGTATGTATTCAGATCCATTACAGCACCCAATTCCCAGTCTCTGGTGATAAGGTTTATTTTCCCACTTTGATAAGGCAAGGGTACCCCTTCCAGAGGAATCTTTATGCTTGCTGCATGCAGGAAGAGACAGGTCAGCTAGCCCTTTCTGAAACGACAACTTCTCCAACGTTTTCAACTAAAAATAATCAATATCCCAATTTGACATATTTTGGGATGGCACATCCTTCACTCCTTCAAAAGTCTTAATTGACTGTTGAGCTTTATCCAGTACAAGCTTTGCTTTGACACAATAAAAGTCTTAGAAAGTGTCACTTCCTATCATGCAGATAAGGAAAACAGTAGTGAAATAGAAGCTACTAGGCAGGAAATCCATGAGCACCTAAAGTTGGTGTTAGTGAAGTTTCTGAGTCCTCTTTGAATGCCTCCCTCATGCACTGATGACAGAGGTTGAGATTAACTAGCGTGGTCTAATCATACCAAGAGCCTTGTTGCCAGTTGGTTTGCTCCTCTATAGCTTCTTCATCTACAAAATGGAACCAATAATAGTATGAACCTACAGGGTTGTTGTGAAAGCTAAATGAGTTCATAAATGAGAACTGGCGGTTCCTGGCACATAGAGCCTGCTGCTGTTCATTGTTACTGTGGACGAGCACTGATTTTAGAGTCAAAAAAGGCTGGAATCACATTTGTCACTTACTGGGTGAATGAATTAGGCAATTAACTGGTGTCCTTATAGACTGATGAAAGGTTTAAATTAAATGGCATAAGCAAAACAAATGATTGACATTGGTCCTGTGGTAGTCAGAATTCTAAAATGGCCTTTCAAGGTTTCTGGCCCCAAATATTCAATCAAACATGAATCCAGGTGCTATTGTGAGGGATTTTGCAGACGTCATTCAAGTTCCAAATCAGCTGACCTTAAAATACAGCAATTATTAAATACCTGGATGGGCCTAATTGAATTACACAAGCCCTTTAAAAGCAGAAAGTTTTCTCTGCCTAGTTGCAAAAGACAAATTCAGAGATATTCAAAATGTGGGCAGGATTCAACATGCAGTTGATATCTTTGAAGATGGACAGAAGGCCACCTTGGAAAGAATCTGAGAGCAGGTCCAGGAGCTGAGAATGACCCTCAGCCAACAGCCAGCAAGAAATTCATTCCTACACCCCAAGGAACTAACTAGATTCTGCCAACAACCTAAATGAGCTTAGAAGTGGATTCTTCCCCTATATCCTACAGATAAGAGCACAACTTGGCCAACATCTTGATTTCAGCCTTGGAAGACTCTAAACAAAAATCCTAGCCAAGCCCACCCCAACTTCTGGCCTACAGAACTTTGAGATAATATGTGAATGTGGTCTTAAGCCACTACGATTGTGACAATTTGTCATGCATCAATAGAAAACTAATACAGGCCTTTAGTAATGTGTGAAGTTTTTTTGTTCCACCCCAAATCTCTTTTTAACCACTGTCAAACACAAACTAAAACTAGATACAGGGGCAGCCATGCAACTCAGCCCTTTCCTATATGCCGACATCCCCTGGCCCAAGGTCAAAGTATTACATTATTCCCCAAGGACATCCTGGCCATACAGGCAGGTATCCTGGTTAAAAGGCTAAGGTAGCCTCAAGAGTCCCTTTGAAAATATACTTGCTTTTCAAGTCTCAGCACAAATCCACTAAAGAGATCAGACTGTTTTCAAAATTGAGAAACACAGACAAGTCCATTTGTACCTTTTTATTGACATATCTGACCTTGCTGGAAAAGTATGTTATGTTTTGCTATAAAAATTATTGGAGAATGCAACTTACTGAGTGATTTTTTTATATTACAGGACAGAGCACTCACAGCTACTCTCCTCGAAGGAGCCACTGAAAATCTGTAGGATCTTGATGAGATTTTTTCTTCCCCAGCATCAGGTCTGCAATGTTAATGGGGCCTCAATGTTAGCAAGTGATTCAGTAGATGGAACCATTGTGTGACATTTTCTTGATTGAATCACTCTACCAGTTTAGGTACAGTTATGAGTAAATGCCTAAAGTCTTAGGCTTTATTAAAAAAATTATTGTTTGCTAAAAGTTCTTGGTGGACATTAGGAATATGCGAACACTGGGATTATTTGGACATTGATTCTGTTGACAAATCTCAAAAATAAAACCAAAAATCAAGTCAGGACCAAATAATTAAATAAATAAGACCTCTGGGTTCTACATCATTTTGTTCAGGTTTCTTGTCCTCAGGTAGAAAGCTTTTATCTTTAGTAAAACTGTGCTACACATCCTAATCTCTATGTACTCTAAAATGATAGAATGTCCATGTTGGCTATTACTCATTCATAAATCAGTTAAGCATTTACTCATGTATGCTAGAGACATTGATAGGTGCTAGGGATACAAGTTTAAAAGAGACATAGTCCATGTATTTAAATAGGGAAGGCAAATATTAAGTTTTATAAAGAACTCAAGCTGCCCTATCACCCCTTTTCATGGATGGATCAGAATAAAAAGCAGAATTACACAATGTTAAGAGGACAGGTGGAGAACTAAGCATCACTTCTACTCCCCTACCTACTAGCTATATAACCTTGAACAAGTCAAGTAAGTTTTTTAAACCCCACTTTCATCATGCATGAAAGGAGGGTAATAATAAAAATGACACAATGGGGGTATTGTGAAGAGTAGAGGAGACAATCTTACTCCATTCAGGCTGCTATAAGCACATACAACATACTGGTTGGCTTATAAATAATAGAAATGTATATCTCACAGTTCTGGAGGCTGAGAAGTCCAGGATTAACACAGAGATTCAATGTCTAGTGAAGGCCCACTTTCTAGTTCATACACAGCTGTGTTCTTGGTGTAACCTCATGTGGTAGAAGAGGCTCTCTGGGGTCTCTTTTATAAGGGCACTAATTCCATTCATGCAGGCTCTGTCTTCATGAACTAATCACCTCTCAAAGACCCTGCTTTCAAACATCATCGTACTGAGATTAGGCTTCAACATTTGAATTTTGGGAAAGAGCACAAACATTTAGTTTATAAAAGCAGCCAAGCACATTTAAAGAAATTTCTGATTCAAAATTGGTCTTGCCATAGACCAATGGAACAGGACTGAGAACCCAGATATAAAACCACCCCCATACTGTCATCTTATCTTTGACAAAGTAGACAAAAACATACACTGCAGAAAAGAATCCCTATTCAATAAATGGTGCTGGGAAAATTGGATAGCCACATGTAGAAGATTGAAACTAGATCCACACCTCTCACCTCTCACAAATATCAACTCACGATAGATAACAGACTTAAACCTAAGACATGAAACCATAAGAATTCTAGAATAAAATGTTGGAAAAACTCTTATAGACATTGGCCTAGGCAAAGAATTTATGAAGAAGACCCCCAAAGCAATCATAACAGCAACAAAAATAAATACATGGGACCTGATCAAATTAAAAAGCTTCTGCACAGCCAAAGAAACTATCACTAGAGTGAACAGACAACCTAAAGAATGGGAGAAAATATTTGCATGCTACACATCTGATAAAAGGCTGATAACCAGAATCTATACAGAACTTAGGAAAATCAACAAGAAAAAAATCAAACAACCCCATTAGAAAGTAGGCAAAGGACATGAACAGAAACTTTTCAAAAGAAGACAAAATAATGGCCAGCAAACATATGAAAAGTTGCTCAACTTCTCTAATCATCAGGGAAATGCACATCAAAACCACAATGAGATATCATTTAACTCCAGTGAGATTGGCTGTTATCAAAAAGTCCCAAAACAACAAATGTTGGTGGGGATGTGGACAGATAGGAACACTCATACACTGCTGGTGGGACTGCAAATTAGTACAACCTCTATGGAAAGTAATATGGAGATACCTCAAAGAACTAAAAGCAAAACTGCTATTTGATCCAGCAATCCTACTACTGGGTATTTACCCAAAGGAAAAAAAGACATTCTATACTAAAGACATCCACACTCAAATGTTTATAGCAGCACAATTCACAATTGCAAAGATGTGGAAACAACCCAGGTGCCCATCAACACACAAAAGGATTAATAAAATGTGGTATATGTATGCCGTGGGGTATTCCTCAGCAATAAAAAAACAACGGTGAATTAACACATCTGGTATTATCCTGGATGGAGCTAGGGCCCATTCTTCAAAGTGAAGTATCACAAGAATGGAAAAACCAAGCACCACTGGTACTCACCATCAAATTGGTACTAACTGATCAGTACTTATGGACACACATGGAAATAATATTTATCAGGGGTCGGGCAGGTGGGAGGGATATGGAGGGGATGGGAAAACTCACACCTAATGGATGCGGGCCACACAGTTTAGGGGTGTCCATGATTGTAGCTCTTACATGGGCAGTGCATGGGCAATATGTATAGCCAAAGTGTTGAACCCCCATAATATTCTGAAATTAAAAAAAAGAAACTTGTCTTGCTGATTAAAATGTGCATATTTAAAAGGTATAACCAATGTTGCATTTACATTTATTTGTAAGTAAATGAGTTAACTTCCTTCAAAAATGCATATATCTAGAGGAAAAATCTACAATTGACAAAAGTCATAATAATTTACTCTCAGCTTGTTTTATTTTTTTCCAGTTCTGATAATAGTTTCTTTTTTTATGTTTTTGTATTTCAAAGCAGAGTATATCAAAATGGCTATGAATAATAAAAGGTATGCTTCTTTGTTTAATTTAGAAATAGGCTAAAATTGATGAAAAAAATTGATGAAAATCAATTTTTGTTTTGACTTTTAAGACTGTGCAACAAACTGATAATAATATAACAAACACGATGATAATATATACTTCTAAATTACAAGCATTTTACCAGACTCCAGAAGATTGCCTGCTACTTTCAACACTAGTCATGTTTTACCTACCATGACTAGATTTGAGAAAAATTCAGACTTGAACCAAAATGTTCTAGCCTTTCCTCTAACACATGTTTTTAGATAAATCACCAATTGGGTTCATGTCTCCATTTCTTCATCTGTATAATAAAAATGTATTTGGTGTTCTTAAAAGTACCTTAAACCAACATGATTATATTATTTAGTGATATAGCAAAACAAACCTCTACAAAATATGTGAATCATCCATTGAAGTTCATCTCAAAACAAAAGTTAAATTAAGAAAGTTAGCTATTCAAATAAATGCATTGAATCCTTGAAAATCCCAGCTAAAATGCATATTCCTCAAGGGTGTATCTGCACCACATTTGTCTTGTTTCTCTGATTCCTTTTTGACATATTGCTATAAATACAATGGGTACTTGATACATTTGTAATGAATAATGGATTAACTGAACCCACGAAGTAGGTTGCCATTTATGTCTCAGGTTCACCTAGATCTATTGAACATGCAACAGTGAATCAGGGCAGAGCCCCAGCCACAACTCTAGCAAACAACACCCCAATTACCCAAGCTGTAGTCTCATTTGGTCATATAATAAGATGTGCAAGTGTTAGCTATTCCTATTCAGGTTTCTTTGCACTAGGAAGGGTTTTTTTTCTTTTCTTCAGTGAACTAGACCTTAAGACAACACTTTTCAGTGCAAATACTATTTTATCAAAGCAAAGAGTGTGATGGTTCATAAAGCTTTTTGGTCAAATATTGAAAAATACAAAAACTTAGAGAGGGAGCTCTTTGGTTTCCCCATCACTAACGTGTTTAAGATGATTTTAGGCAACTTGTCACCAAGACTATATTCTCTTCCTGCTCTTTGTTTTATTTTCCCTGGAGGAGCCACTGGGATCACTGATCCTGCAAGCCTTCCTGAGGCATGTAATATCACCCAGGCACTGTGCCGGATATGAAAGTGGATAACAAATACAGTCTCTGGGCTCAAGTAGCTCATAGGTAAAGTAAAATATTTAACTTCTTTAACTTTAAGTATTACATTAATTTCTGTGACTCCAAATGCCTGGCAGGAGTACCTACTTCACAGAGAGGTCATGAGATGAGGCTCAAATGAGATAGTGCATGTAAAAGGACAAGTCCATAGCCTGGGATTTTGTAAGTGCTGCATGAGGCCCAGATAAAGACAATGGCAATCCAGCCCCCAAGGTGCAGAGACTTCCAGTGCTGAGAAGAGCAACTTTTCCTGGCAAATGGGTGGAACTGTCACTAGGATGGGTGCTGAGGGTGCAGCTGAGTCTGGAGAGGAAGGGCCTCATCAGTATACTTTTCTATATGCAGGTTTTGGGAGGAGAAAGCAAGAGCCAAAATAATTTCCTTTCCCCGAGACCAGGCTCTTGATGAATTTCTACTCCAAATATTAATTCCTCTTTTAGGTATGCTTTTTTTCATTTTCTTAGCACTTGTCTGCCTTTCTAAGGTAGCTCTCTAGCCCCTTCACCATGGAGTGGCCTCCATGGTTCCTACAAGCTGTGGTGCCAGGAGGCAGTGCAGAAAGATGCCCCTGCTGAGACAGAGGCTGGGAAGGAAAAGCAGTTCTCCCCTGGGAAACAAGATGGACCTCCGTGAAGAGCCAGAGATGGCTGGCCATGGGGCACCAGGCTTGGCACATAGCACGACACACTGTCTTGAAGGATGGAAGGTCCTCTTCCAAATTTCTAACAACTGGGACTGGTCACTGTGCTAAAAACCTGCAAGCCATCCTGGATCTAGTCTCTCCCTAGACCCCTTCATCACATCAACAACTAAATGTCACGTAGATAGTGAGGGATTCTGGGTCTCCTAGGGACAAAAGCGGGTGCTGCTTCATTCACCACCCCCCATGGCTTTTAGAGGGGCTCATGGGATATCGGCATGCATAGTAAGACTCAGGTTATATAACTCCCAGCTGTCCAATCAAAGTGGTTCCATGGTAACATCTGAGCCATGAGGGAGGTCCCAATCTGGCACTATAAAACAAGACAGAGACCATAACCATGCCCCCTCCTTTTGCTCTCCCTTTGCTACGGCAATGGGTCCAGTCATCATCTGTGGAGTATGTATCTCGCTCTGTAAACCTATATTTTGCTATTGCTCTATAAACCTATCTTTCTCTCCTCAATAAGCCTCATTTTTGTGCTTGCCTTACTTTGGTGCATCTGGTCATTCTTCAGCCACGAGCATGCCAAGAACTGACATTTCTGACCCCGAAACCCAACACAGTACTTAAGATTTTGCCTTCTGAACACTTCAAAATGGCCCCTCCTCTCTGCCCTGACTAGAATTGGACTTCTACAGTGGTTTCCTCACTTATCTCCTGGCCTTTTGTCTTTATCATCAGTTCCTCAGCTGCATAAAACATCCCCATACTCCTTAAAATCTCTTTCAGAGCCTTTCCCAGCCTGCCACTCACTTCCTCCCCAGCCTCACTTCCACAGCCCTGTCCCGCACTTTGTCCTTCTGCCAGTCTGCGAGTCTGCACTGCCTATGGGTCCCCAGAACATTGCCTGCTGCTTCTCTCTTCCTTGCTTTTGCTCATGCTTCCCTTTGATGTAGCATATTCTTCCCAAAGTTCTACTCATCCTTTGAGAAGAGAAAATGACCTTACCTCTTCCTAGGGTGACTAACAAGTCCACGTTTACCAGGGAATTTTTAGGTCTTACTACTGAAAGCCCCACATCCCAGGAAGTGTCCCCTCCCATCGTTCCGGGGCAAGCCCTCCTCTCCCTCCTCACCCCTCCCTGGTCAGTTCAGGTACCCCTTCACCATTCTCCTATAATGCATCTCTTCTGACATTACCACATTGTAGCAAAATTATATGCTAATATATCTTGACCCACCCTTTTGAGACAGGGAACTGGCAGGTACTGCTTTGGGTATGGCACTGCTACAGGCGATGCCTTGGGCATTGTTTTGGGCATTGCTGCAGTATTGCTTTACAGAGTCAGGAAGTCTCAAAACAAAGTTTCAAATTGCCCTGATCAAAACAGGATGGAGGCAGGGCAAGTTCCAACTGGTTAGAACCAAGATGGTGGGAATACACTGCCTCTTCCATGAATATTCCTCCCCTGTTTAGCCCGTTGCTAACATAGAAAGACAATGGGAACCAGGGGGCTGGTTCTCTTCTGCTGGGAGAACTTGCCTCTGCTCTGTAGAGTAGACTTTCTATAGTACCTGAATAAATGTCACTTTCACTTTATACTGTCAGCTCACTCCTGAATTCTTTCTTGCATGAAGCCAAGGACCCACTTGGACTTCAAATGGTTTCAACACTTTCCTGTGTCACTTTGACTCTCAGCTCCTCAAGGGCAGGGATTGTATTTATATAGTTTTCTTCTTTTCTGTATCCCTGCATAACATGGAACCTGGAACACAATAGTCATTTAATAAGAAAGGAAGAAAGGAAGGGAGGGAGAGAGGGAGAAAAAGAAGAAGGATAGAAAAAAGGAGGAACAAAAGGCGGAAGGTTTGTTACAGTGAAGCATGTTGTTTAACTCCAACAGACTAAGACAGGGCTGGGGAACCTGCAGCCTCAAGGCCACATGTGACCTTTTAGGTCCTTAAGTGTGACCTTTTGACCAAATCCAAATTTTACAGAAAAAGTCTTTTATTTTTATTAATACTTTTTTGTTCACATTTTATATTTTTATTTCATTTTTTAAATGAACATATTTAAAATACCAAAGAATAAAATAAATTTCAATGAAATAATCCTCCCAGACTGACCAGGACAATTAGAACATTAGTAAGCCATAAAGGCTAAATTGATGGCTGCTACACTCATGATTTAGTTCTAACTTCCCCCGCCTGATTGGCCCCACTACCACGAGGCTGGTTAGTGAGAGTTTATGGGGGTCGAGTACACCAGTCTGTTATCAGCTTTTGACAGTGGTGCACTGTGTTTCTGTTGGAAGTGGAATTTGTGAATAGTTGCACCAGCTCAATGGTATTTTTTAATTCTGTCTGCTTAACAGGCCATCATGTCAAAGAAGACCAAGAGAACACTGAAGGAAGAAAACAGATTTTTTAATGAGGATTGGGAATTGCAATATTATCTTGTTTCTGCTAAAGATAAGATGATTTGCTTGCTTTGTGATACTGCAATATCAACATTAAAGAAATTCAGTGCTCATCAGCATTATAACACTCATAAGGACCACAAATATTTTTAGAGAGAGAGGTGTGAAAGGTGGTGTTGCAAAAATTGAAAGATGAAAAGCAAAAGCAAAGATAATTCTTTCAGGCAGCAATAACACCTGGAAATAATGCCACTGAAGCAACTTATAAAGTAGCTTATATACTCAGGAAAAAAGGGAAGCCATTCAGTGATGTAGAAATTGTGAAAGAATGCATTGTCTAAGTTGTAGAATGCTTAGACCCTGATAACGTTTCAAAGTACAAACAACTGCCTCCTTCAAAGAGAAACATAACTGATCAGCAGCATAAGTAGCCTTCAACTTAACAGAACAACTTCACTCAATACTTCAAAAGGAAAGTATATATTATTCAATCACCTTGGATGAATCAACTGATACTACTGACTCAGCACAGGTTTTATACTTCATTTGGGTCAAAACAGAAGATTTTCTTTGCTACGAAGAGTTACTTGCTTTGGGCACTCTTGTGAACAGAACATGGGGAATAGACATCTTCAACAACTTTCAAGATAAATGTCATGAAGTTGGACTGAATTTGGCAAATTTAGTGAGTATAGGTACAGATGGTGCACCTTCCATAACAGGAAAACATGAAGGGTTTATTGCACAGATTAAAAAAAAGTGTTAACAGATCCAGATGTTCTCATTTATTTTCATTGTATCTTGCATCAGGAAAATCTCTGTGCTAAAGCTACCATTTTAAGTGACACATTGCAACAAGTTATAAATATTGTTAACTATATTCCTATATTCATACAGCAATATGGCATTGTCACTTTCATAACATGCTAAAGTTGAATGGTGAGGTATTCAGTGTGGATTTGCCTTATCACTCTAAAGCATTGCAGGGACAGATATTAGCCAAAATTTTATCTCTGCAAGAACAAATAGTTAAATTTTATGAAGAACAAGAAACAGCAATATGAATTATTGAAAGAAGATTTCTATAGGAATGCAGCATTTCTGTGTGATATCATGTCAAATCAAAATGACTTGAATATTACTTTGCAAGGTAAAACTAAGTCTATATATGATATGTGGCAAAAAATTCAAACATTTTGAAAAAAGCTATCTTCTTTCAAAACACTTCTTCTTCAAAGGAAATTTCAGATGAACATTTTCCCCAGTTAGCAAAGGTCATTGATGAGCAGGATGACATATGCAAATCATGTGAAGAATAAGCAGCTGTTACAGATCTATTAATTGGAGAATACAATGAAAAGTTCACTGACTTTGAGAATCTTGACATCACGCTCAAATTAGCATTTCAGCCTCACCTAGTTGATATCACCAAGGCACCTAAAGAACTACAGATGGAGTTGATTGAGCTCTCAGTAGATGACATTTTAAAGTCACTGTTTGATGCTAAGAAAGATCCACTTGAAATATGGAAAAATGCAGTAGAATACCCACACCTTTGGCAATATGCCCGGAAAATGCTTTCTTGCTTTTCAACCACGTATTGCTGCAAATCTACATTCTCCTACCTAACCCAAATCAAGACGCCCTTAAGGTCACAAATGACTGATACTTGTCTAGAGGATCAACTGAAACCATGGACCTCCATGCTTCAACCAAATATTCAAATGCTTTTCAACTAAAAGTAGATACAACAAAGTCATTAAAAGGTTAGTTAACTTTAAAATTAACAAATAGTTTCATTTTTTGAAATTATGAAGTATATAGTAGTTAGAATTTTATAAAATAATGTACATTTCTAAGTATATCTAATTAAAATATGTTGAATGTGACCTTATTTGATTACAGCTAAATTAATGTGGCCTTCCAACATGAAAAGTTTCCCTAGCCCTGGACTATGACATCATGGGATTCTCTGTCACCATATGCATTTTGAAGATTTAATATCTATTGACTTATTTTTTTTCCCATAAGTAAACATCTTTCTATAACAATACATGGAAGTAGAGAGCAACACTATCCAGTAGAATATGTTTTATAGCTATATATTGGTTGGGAACTAAATTAGGATAAATTCCAGAAAGCTGCTCTAGCAAATAAGCACCAACATTTCAATGTCTTAATGTGATAGAAGTTTATTTCTAACTTACACAGAGTTTAATTTAGAATGAAAAACTTCCCTATTGGCAAGCAGCTCTCTTCCGTGTGGTCATTAAGAGTCCCAGGCTCTTACCTTTTTGTGTTTCTCCCATCCCTTGAAATCAGAGTCCTCTAAATCTTGACAGAAAGGAAAAGAGCATGGAGGATAGATTATGGAGGTTGTATAGATCAGTCTGGAGAGGCTACTACACATCCTTCCCTCTCATCCCATTAGCTGGAAATCAGTCCCGGGGCCACACCTAACCTCATGGGAAGCTAAGAGGCTCAGGTGAGATGATGAGCAAAATGATAGGCTCAAAGTCTTGTACGTGCTCCATAAATATGCATTAGTTATTAGTATTATTATTACTATTATTTCTGGCATTACCACTACCCATCTTTATGCCAAGGGCATTCTAAGCTAGGGATTATCATTAATTTTTTTTTCTGGAAACTTGGGTCTCTGAAAAGCCACAGCAGCCTTCCCATAATCCGTTTTCCCCTTCATCAATCCCACCTTCAGGTCCTCCAGCTGCCTTATAAATCCTAAGCCACTAGGAGAAGAAAAACAAAGAGTTCAGTTCCCTGGCCACTGTTTTGAGGAACCCCCACCCCAGCTCAATTGGGTTGCCAGTACCAGAGCTGCCAGCAACAGCAACCTAACAGGAAATGAGGGGGAGCTGGGCATAGTATTTACAGTGTGCCTTTCACAGGATACTTCCTTTACCTGGTGAACAACCTAATGCCTAGTTGTCCAACCTTCAAATCAGAGGGTCACTCACACTGGAAACTTGTTTATCCTGGCAGACACTCTTGTGGCTCTTGTCTGACCTGTGTCAAGTTTATGTCTGCCTGACAATTGCTCTGGTGCTAAGAGCCCAACTTTGTGTTCCCCCTGGTGTCCGAGGGAAATTCCAGCCTGGTTCTTCTGATGGAAGGTACAAACTCAATATGCTAGCACAATAGGAAATACATTCAAAGATTTTTTACTTACAGATCCTGAGCAAAGTGGGTGCAATCAGTTGGGAGGGCAATGCTCCATTCCTGGTCACACAAGACAGGAATGAAAAGTCAGACAGAGAGAGAGAGGAAGCATGTGTGGGAACCAGCAGTATATATAAGGGAATAGAATTTGAGTCACTTTAAGTTTGTGGGCAAAGGCCCAAATGGTCCATACAAGGGAAGCTGTGGGAAAGCAGGGAGCCCAGTGTACAAGGTGGGAGAGATGCCTCTAAGTTCCTATCTCTAGCCACTAGCTTCTGCCATTTGGGTGTGGGACAGGACTGGAGTCTGTGTCAAGGGTGACTAAGCTCAGCTTCTGGTATGAAAAAGTTAAAATAGTATTCAAAATGGATTCCAAGGCAACATAAAAGTATAAGAATTCACCACAACCACATATATACTAGGTGTCAAGTGTTACAAAATGCAGCACTATCCATCATCAGACAATGATAAACTATAATGAAATATAATTTCACTTTGTACTCAACCATGCATTTTATGAGGATACCATAAAGTTTTACCATCAGCCTCAAAAAGCAATAGTAAACCCCTATGATTCCTTATGTTCTACTTTCCTGGGTGCCTTCAACAAAGAAAACTATTGATTTTGAGTTGTCTGAAGTATACTCTATAAAAAATTACCCTCAGTCCTTGGCTTTCTTTTTACCAGGCTCAAATAATGGGAGAAAATAGGAGGTCTCACAGAATTGCACATCCAAGGGAGTTATATGGAACCTTTTGCTTAATGGCAGTCACCATTTTAACCATGATCAAACCTGATCCTATAAGCCAAAATCCTGGCAGTGTCAGCCCATTTCTATGAGAAATCCACATTCTTTCTAATACCAAGCTAAATCAAAATAGAGACAATAGAGACATATTACTTCAACTACACAGAGAACTTCTATCTTCACGTGTTTTTAAATAATTCCTTACTATATTTAATCCTCACAGCACTCACATGCTGGAGATATTAGCTCCATTTTACAGATAAATAAACAAGGCTTTTCAAGGAGTTCAAATAGATTGTCCAAAGTGACAAAGTTGTGTTATGACAATGGCTAGACCCCAGTTCTTCTGTTATGACTCCTGGAACTTTGCTCATTCCTGATGGCCAAGTTCTCATTGTACACTATGAAGAACCAGGATGTATCCCAGTTGAAGGGCATATTCTGAAGAAGCCAAAGTTGTGGGAAGGAAAAGTTGTGGGATGGAGGAGAGAGACGAAGAAATCCAGGAGCTAAGAAAAAAAACATCATCACCACAACTTAGTCCAAAGTCAATGACCTCCAAATAAAACTGGTAGGGCTGAAATCCTTAAAAAGCCAGGAGGATTTAAATCTGGAATGGATACAGAGATGCTATCTTAGTCCATTCGGGCTGCTGTAACAGAATACCATTGATTGAGTGGCTTATAAACAACGGGAATTTATTTCTCACTGTTCTGGATGAGTGAGCTCCCTGAGGTCTCTTTTACAAAGGCATGAATCCCATTCATGAGAGCTCTACCCTCATGACCTAATCACCTCCTAATACCATTATTTTGGAGATTAGGTTTCAATATATGAATGTGGGGGGAGACATAAACATTCAGCATATAGCAGATGAGATGCAAGTTCCAGCAATGGTCCCATTTGAACCAAGGCTGCAGAACCACAGAACTGGATCATACTTCATCCAGTGGCCAAAAGAAATGTGGGCTGTCATGGGGTCTTGTTAACCTGGATCCTTAAAGGAGAAAGATGCCCTTAGTCTTCTAAAATTCCTGGCCTTTAACCTTCACACAATAAAATGGCTATAGTAAACTGCAGGTTATCGGTCCCAAATATTTAATTCCCTTCCCACTAGCAATCTGCCAGAGGTGATAAAGCCCTTCAGACAAGGTGGCAAGTATGAAAGGAAGTGTTTTAAACAGTGGTGTTTATTTCATTTCCTTGCTTGTTTTCCAAAAATGCCTGCAGAAAAGAAAGACAATCAGCATAGGAACAGCTGTGGACAATCCACAAGGAGATGCTTAGCTCTTCTGAACTGATGGAAATTTATTTTCAGATTTTACTTTAAAACAGAGTTGACCCAAAACCCATCATTACAGTCTTTTGCTATTCCTCTCTAGCTTGTGTGTTTCCTTCATCACCGCAGACAGTTTTTTTTGCTTTGTTATGTTGTGTTTTCTCCCTTCTCTGATTGCACTGCTCGAGCATGATGCCAGGTATGCAGGCAGGTGGGGGTGGGCACACATGAAGACATCCGCACTGCACCTGTTTCACCTATGGCACCACCACCTCCGAGCAAAGATGCAGCTACAGAGATGGTAGAACAACCTCCAGGAGGCACAGGTGCTGCCTGGCTTTCCTGGAAGCATTTGTGGACACAGTTGTGTTGCACACACCCGTAATTGCTGAACGTATTTGTAGCCTCCACACTATCCCATCCCCTTCCTCCTCTTCTGCCCTAAATCGTCCCCTGAAAATATAAGTTTCTCCTGAGCATGTATTACCCACAGAATAAATGCAGTTGTCTGTATGGAAGTGTTTATGCACTGAGACAATAATAAGAAATGACTAGAAGAAACTGGTGGCAAGTCAAAAGCTAGTAGCAGCTGATAGCTTTTGTACAACCTGTCTCAGGCAATTTGATAAGTGTGGTTTCAACCTACACGTGGGAGACACCCTGCTGGTTAATAGTCTGCCCCAATATGCATCAGTTCTTTCTGGCAATGGCTTCTTCCCTCACCAATCCCCATCGCTCAAATGAAGAAGCAAGTTTGTGCACCTTTGCCATCAGATGCCGACTGCAATGCAGTCTTGTCATAGCTCCTGAACTCCTTTATTTGGAGCCTATGTTAGAAACAAAGGATAAAAGGCTGTTTTCACACTTTATTTAGCCTGTTATTGAAGTTTTAAAAGCCTCTTTTCTTCTCCAAAGCCCTCTTTGTCTTGGCAAATATGACAAGTGTGAATAGGGCAGAACCTCATTATAACTGTCATCTCGGTGGAGCAGAATTTCATATAAGGAGAGTTGTTATAGCTCTTACTCTATTACCACGTCCTCAAAGGCAGGGGCTGAGCATTATTCCAATATGTGTTCCCCCAACACAGAGGTCTACAGGGTGAATGCTTTTTGGATTGAATTGAATGCAAAGGACTTTATATTGAAATAGCCAGGAGATCTCTTTCCTTTCGAAGAGGTCTCCTTATGGGTGATTTTCATTTTCTTCTTTGGCCTTTTCCACACTTTTTTCAAGTTTCCTGACATGAGCATTTATTACTTTCATAATCATTTATTTGAAAATAAGTTGCTTAAAAATGAAGTCTCCTCAGAAAACCCTGGGACCCTGCCACCAAGAGGGTAAATTTTTATTCTGAAAAATACATAAAATGCAGCCTTCCCCACAATCACCACAACCTTAACTTTAGAAAATCATCACCTGCATGGAAGGTGGGGGGAAAGCTATACAGGACCAAGTTTTGTATATCTTTGTAGCTACCAAAATACAATGATCTATAGGTGAGTTATAATATAGAGTGCACCTCGCATATGTGTACTTACATGTACACATGGACAAATATGCCCGTTTGACTATGGCTAACAGCTTTTTACTTAGGCATTTAAGCAACATTCATTCCCGAGCTGCAAAGGTAATACAAGCCTAGATTCTAAAGATGTCTGTAACCATTTTTCCAATGGCCACAAAACCAAACACGTCTTGATAAGGCCCCCATCAGCATAATTACTGGAGCCTAAGTTTTGCCCAACAGCCAAGAACTTGACTTTAGTTTCTCTGCAAAGCAGGAGGGTGGATTCTAAGCTTTCACTAATACAACAGCTGCTGGAAGTTACTCTATGCCATGGCAAAGAAAGGCTTCTTCATTGATGCTCTGCTCTGCCTTGGCGTCTCTCCTTTTCCCCCTGGCTATTCCCCGCTTGTAATCAGTACTCCCTTCCCGCTGCCACACACACATACACACATGGCTGCAATTGCTTCCACCCTCCTGAGGGATCAGGGGTCCACTGGAGCAGGCATTTGCCTAAACCCTGCCCTGCATTGGAGTTCATCTACCAAACTTCTGGGTGCTCCATGGACTAGGGGAATATGTGTAACCTTAAATTCTATGAAGACAAGGGTGTTGTTGGTTCCTCCTCTGTTCTGTCTGAGCACCCATGATATGTGCTTCCTGACTTCTCCCTAACATTTCTAGGATCTCATCTGTTTCTCTTTTCATTAGAAAAGAAACATGAAGAGAGAAAAATTCACTTTTCCCCAGCCATCCTTTCTCTTACTGAACAGCCAGATTTGCTCCTGCCCCTCTGTATTAGTACAGGGGTGCTCCAGAGGCCCAGAGGGTACCCAGCTCTATGTAGCTTTGTTGGGAAAGCAGGGCAGTCTTTGACTCAAGCAAACAACAAGAGCAAGGACATAGCAAGGGTTGGTGAGAACCAGGGTCTCAAGGCACCCAAACCTCCCTCTTTCTCCCAGATCTGCTTCTTTCTGGGTGTGGGCTGCATTTTCTCCTAAGTCCATTGGGGAAGTTCAATAACTTTGCTGCTGGTAGGTCTAGGCTCAGGCCCTTAAAATATCACAACATAAGAGTGGTGTTTCATTTGGAAAATCTAGGGAAGGGCCCTTGACAGCCTGGCTGGGGTGGTTGTGAGGTTAGAGTTCTAAAGCAAGTCTATGGCCATTGCCAAATTTGAACCATACAAGAAAACTGTTTGCAAATATTATAGCAATGCTTTAAAAATTAGGAAGGTGAGAATGACTTAAATGACTTTTCTAGTGTCTCAGAACTAAAGAATGGGAGCAGAGAGGCTACTTCAGAAGAAGTAGAAGGTAATGATGAATATTTTGTAATAGTTCAAATCAATTTACCATTCTCAGAGACCGTGCTAAGAACCTTTTTTGCATTACCTTATTTATCCTCCCATCAACTGAATGGTGTACGTTCTGTTATTATCATCATTCCACAGAAGAACTATAAGGGATACAAAGTTTAGTAACCTGTCCAAGGGACAAACTAAGGGGAAAAACTCAACCAGGTGTATACTGTGAACTACTAATCTATGATGTGGTCCCTGTGCCCAAGGATCTATTAATCTATTAGCATTAAAAAGTTGACTTCATGAAACAAGAACAGACAATATTTTATTAAATGATAAGTTGTGAGGAATAAGCCATAAGTTCTATAGGAAATAAGAGCAGGAAGAAATTAAACAATGGGCCCTAAAGTCGTCAGGAAAGACTTGATGGAAGGTAGAAGCTCTGGGTTCCAAAGGATGCAGAGGAGTTACTTGAACAAAATGGTGAGGTGACAACATTTAAGTAAAGTGGCACAATGACACCACTTAAATGTCAGCATTTATGATGGCATAAGTAAAGGAATGTAATCAAGAATAACCTTGGCATTTTGGAGGATGGAGAGAAGGAAATGAATTAAAATGGAAAGGCCAGACTTTGAAGCTTCCTTGTCTTCCCATGACTTCATCTTATTATTATCATTATTACTTTTATAATTCAGAGTCCCTCTTTAGAATCTGATAAGGGCCATGCGTTCTCTTTCCCTATTAAAATGTACACATACACTCTAAAAATCATATTGTATGTAAGCACTACAATAGAAAGACCATCTACAGAAAGACCATCCTTCCCTGACTGAACTCTGTTATGAACCTCTGGTTCAGAACTCCTGCACTAAAAATTTCTATGTTGGTGTTTTTCTAGGTTAAATAAAGCCAGATACCAGATAGGATGAGAACTACCTGGAACAGGAAGACCTGGACTTTATATCCTGATAATTTCAGCTTCAGTCCAGGAACTTAACACCTGTGTCCTAAAGTACTCAACTCCTTTATTTGGGAAATATTCATAGAACACAAAGGATACGCAAGAAAGGCTCAGTGCTGAGCATTGACGAAACAGTCTAAGGTAGGACCCTGCTTCCAGAGAACTCATGACCAACCCTCTTATCTTGATTGTTACCCTAATATTTCTGTTCATTACCTAATCTTGCCATTCTTCTTGAGGTATAGGATGTCTCATCATTTTGCAGGGTTCAGGATACACTCCGTTACCCAGACACTTCCTTTGCCCAGCCTATGTGATTAATTCACTTCACATTTGCCTGATGAACAAAGCCTTTTTAACGAATTTTAACTCCCACCTCTAAGTTTTCTAAAATACAACTCTTATACTGCATGCTCTTTATATATCCAGAAGGTCATTTGGCTTATTAGAAGCCAGACACATTTAAAGCTGCAATGTTCAAAACTTGGCTCAACCACTTCCAGACTAGAAGGTCCTAGAAAAGATGAAACTCCCCATCCTCAGTTTTTGCATCTGATAGGTGGGAATAATCACCATGTCTAGGTTTCACAACTATTATGTTTAAAGAATAACTTATGCCTAGTCTTAGGCACTCAGTAGTTGCTCGGGAAATTGTAGTATATTTATTTTTCCATCTGTATCAGCATGTATATTACTTTACATTTTAAACTCTCAGAGAGCAAAACCTACTTAAAATTGTTTTTATTTTCAAACAAATGATAGAATTGCGTGTATTATTTAATCTTGGGTGGCAGGTGGGAAGGCAACTTTTTGTAATGATAAAAAAGAATTAACCGTTGCCTTCTTCATGTATTGAAACATTTGGCATTATACCTGATTTCAATTGTTTGATAGCGTTGCCTAAATTTGGTTTTCTACTTCAAATGAGATAGACATCTCAATTATTTGGCTAACCAGGCAATGAGAGACCTTTTACTTTAAAACATTTGTTATGATTCCCTGTGTTGCTAGGGATAAATTTCAGCACCAGGGGACCTTGTTATATCATTTCTTGTAATCCGTTAGTCGGTATATAGGCAAGGCTATATAAGTTCTTTAGCTATCCTCTCCCTATAGCTTTTGATAATTTCCTTTCTTCTTTTTATTAAAGATAAGACACCCAAGAAGCACTCTGAGCAGTTTTCATGCATTTCAGATATTTGAAAGCTACATCCTTGTCTGGCTTAATTTCTCACTCCAACAGAAAGCAGGGACATATGGCAAGCTCTCCCTGCCTAATGGTGACAGGCAGGCCCACTCTAGGCTCCGCGAGGATTTTAAACAAAGCACACAGTGCCCTGGAAAATTACTGTGGATGCAAAATACCACCATTAAAGGAACTATTTTAAACTAAATTGATTCTTTGTTCCTTAGCCAATTGGCTAATCCTCCTCTTGAGACATGCTTCCATTTAGGAAAGCCAAAAACACAGCTCGTGGCCTGAGACACAGAGGAGCCAAGGGATATGCTGACATAGACATTAAGTAGGATTGAGCCGAGAAGCCAGCTGCATCTTGATGAGCTACTTGAGGATTTGTCCAGGCTCTGCAGTCTTGCATGGCAGAGCATATCAGTGGAAGGGGCAGAAGAGAAGCCAAGGGAAGCTGAGGGAGCAAGGTCCAGGTGTCTGAATCAAGGATGCTTCCATCCAGGAGGGTCCATCACCTGCATGCCAGCTCCCAGATCCCAGTAGTGACCTTCTTGCCTGATGGGATTTTTGAACTAGCTCCATCTTCCCTGACCTATATGAGAAAATTCTGATAACCCAGTCTCCAACTTCACAATATGGTCCTGAGGAGAATCCTTAGGTGTAGGAAGCAAAACCATCGCATCTACTACACTGGGCTCCCATAAGGGAAGATGTGGGAGGTGGGGGGACACATAGGAGTGGGGGAAGATGGAATAAGTCCAGGAAGACAGGGACCTAGCCAAAGCCTCATAAACATTTCTCTTAAAGAAGGATTTACAACAATTTTCTTTTTTCATTTTGAAATGTTTGCTATTATTTCATCATTACATGGTATCTGTTCAATGTAGCAAGATAGATAATAGGGAAAAATACCTATAAATCACAAATTTCTTAAAAATCCTTCCATTTACCTTTCCATATAGGTGTTAATGTCACTATGTATCTTTTATATAAATGAGACATACTATAAATTTTTTAACTTAATTATACATCATTCATTCATCTGGGCTTTATATATATGTATGCATTAATATTTTTAGTAATTGTATAGAATCCTATCATAATACTGAGCCATAATTTAATATTTTAGTTTCCAATTTGGGGACATTTACATTGTTTCTGAACTTTAGCTTTTACAAGTGCATTCTTGAACACACATTAGTATGCATTGTTCTTAATTATCCCTCCCACCCCTAGTTTCAACGCCTGGTTTATGACAGGCGATGGAAGCCTGAGCTGTAGCCCGGGGTGAAAGAAAGCGCAGCACCACACGCTCAATCCAAAATCTTCCAGGATCCAGACCATTCTACACATCTTCAAAGGCTCTGACATCATCCTCAAATTTTTACTGAACAGCTGCTTCATGGGAAACACACAGGGCACCTGCTTCCCAGACAGCTCAGGTAATCCAACCCTGGTGAGCACAGTCTAAGAGGCCACTGGAGAAGATATATTCCACCCCAACCTATAATAAACCTAGGTCAGAACTGACTCTTCCTGCATCTACCTTAAGAAATTTAGAGCAATGAGATTATAAGATATGGTTCTCCTGCTCCCACTCTGTTTTGAACAGTTTTAGAATAATTTTTTAAACATAGCAACTTTAAGATTGATTGGGTTGGGCGGCTGCACTGAGGAAGGAGTGAGTCGGAGTAGGTGAGTGTAACTGTCTCCAATTAGAAGTGCCATCCATACATGTAATAAAATATTCAAAAGCTTCCCAGGGATGTCAACTTATTCATAATTGATTTAAATGAATCACTGAAAAAGAGCCCTTTAATCTCTCATATAACATGTCTCTGAAAAATTAAAATTGGAATCACAGTTCAGTTGAAAAAAATCCAGCAAGTGTTCCAATCACCTAGATGGGTTTGTCATTTAGTATGGCTGCTCCATTAAGCACCCCCTACACTTGAGGTAGTTCAGGATTTAGGCTCTATGGTCTTTAAAATAAAACAGATCCAGGAGGATATGAGTGGAATGGTCCTTCATTTAAAACAGTGAATTTTTTTAATTATTTCACATCTGGAGGAGCAAAAAAGAAAAACAAAAATAAAAGAAGAGAAATCTTTACACTGCTTACCTTCATTGTACTACAATGTTTTAAAGTATTTTAAAGTCCAAATGCAGGTGCGAGTGTTTAGAAGAGTCCCTCTGTGTCACGTTCAGGGGTCTCTGGAGGTCCTAGATGACGAGCTTCTCCAGGGGCAACTTCTCCCCTTGGACCCAATTGGCATGTGTCCAAGATGTGTCTTAGACACTGTCTGATGCTCAGGCAGTGTATTCTGACAAGACAGACAGCAGGAGCAGATGGTGGCATGGGCCAGATACAGTCAGGGGTCAGATGACCTCCTGCCAGGGAGAATCTCCATCTAGAGACCATTTGCGTGGTGTGGGGGATTTTTCCCCCTTTCTTATGCCTGAATTCAGTCTGAATTAGTCACCAGATATTTCTTTCATGAAGGGAGTTTAAACTGTTCTTGTAAGGGTAAGTTTTGTTTTAAGGTTCATGAAAGTTGCATCTGTCCTGAGGTGGCCTTGTCTCTAGGAAAACCAGGGATTTTAGGTCCTGTTGTCACAAAGACCCAGTAGTCTCCAGGCCAGGGTTAGAAATTCCCAGGCCAGATTACATCATATTGCTAAGTGACACGTAATGTAGACCCCACAAAATGTTTGAGTGGATCTTATGGCTATTCTTAATCTTATAGCCACAATATGTCTCTTAGAGTAGCTACACCCTAAAATCTCTTTGCAGTGATGTAAGTGCTGACATCACTTTGCACCAGCTGATGACAGCCACCTGGGCACTTCTCTTCCCCAAATCCGTGTTCAGTGATACCCAGGAAAGTAGCTTGAAACTGGTCATAATGGGAGTATTTACACAATGAAATTACCAAACACTGCTAATTAGGGTCTTTTTATTTCTTTTTTCCTGAGAGCCAGTTGTTAATCATTGACCAGCACCTTCCTACTTTATCCCCTTGCCCACAGCCCAATAATTTGCTTCCTCTGACCAAGCATTGCTGCTGCAGACGTCAGCCTCTGGCTGACCACACATATACTCTTTGGAACATTCAAGAAGTATTTCTTTACTAATTAATAAAAAACGAATCTTAGACTAGTGAATCACAGGCATTGTCTTCTATCCTAAGACTGAAAATCTACTTATAATTCTCATTTTCACTGTAATACTCTCAAGGTGCATTGACACACTGAATTCTCACAGCAGTTAAAATAAGGAATTAAATTAGGAACTCTTGAGAAGCTTATTATACATTGCTCAAATGTCCATTTGTCAAACCTTTAAGGTTTTCAGAATAGTCACGACTCTTTCCTGGGTTTTTCAGATTAGTGAACAATATATACCTGAAAGTGTGTCCCTGATGCCAAGCTCCTAGTAAACACTTAGCATTCAGGTATGTCGATTGGCCCACATTCCACAGATGTCAGAGTTAGATCCTAAGTGAGAGCTGCTACTTCCCTGCTGTGAATTAGTATCGTTCCACATGAATGCATTAAATAGCCATCATTAATAATTATCCATGCATGGAACTGACAGACGAAAGACTTTCAGGTTATGACTCTATCACACCAACCTCGTTTGTTCATTGATTTATTAAAATTTCATGGTTAGGATAATACAAATTTTAACTATGCTAGCTTATGTGCATCTTAACACTTTCTCTGCCAGGCTGCATTACCAAATGATATCTTTTATAAATCTTTTCCTGTTTTTACTGGAAAAGAAAAGTTAAATAGAGATCAAGATATTTAGAAAATGCTTAACATATCCCACTAAAGACTGATAGCTTACAGAAGCTTTAGCAGAACATTAAACCACTCTGTATGCCAACAGTCCTTTCAATTATAATAAAAACTCTGAAACACCAATGGGCAGCTTGGGCTTTAAAAAAAAAAGACAATGCCACCCTTATTCTTCTGAGTCTACATGCTCTTGGGAATATCTCACCCCATATTTCTATCTGCTTGAACTCATTAAATGGGATGAATCCAATCACCTATTGGAACAAATTACCATTATATATACTTAGCAACATAAAGCAACACTGATTTATTATCTTACAGTTCTGGAGGTTAGAAGTTCAAAGTGGGTCTTAGCTAAAATTAAGGTGTTGGCAGAGCTACATTCCTTCTGCAGGCTGTAAGGAAGAAAACATTTTCTTTCTTTTTTCATCTTGTGAGGCTGCCTGCAATTCCTCAACGTATGGTCCCTTCTTCCATTTTCAAATCCATTAGTACATGATCTTCAAATTTCTCTCTATTTCTCTCTCTCCTTTTCCCTCCATCATTGTATCTCTTCCCTCTCTCTGCCTTTCCTGCCTCCCTCTTTCCTTTGCCTTAAAAGTGCCATTGTAATTACATTGGGCACAGTGGATAATCCAGAATAACCTCCCTACCTCAAAATCCTTAATTTAAGGATATTTCATATATTCAAAGTCCTTCTTGTCATATAAGGTAACATGATCATGATTTTTGAAGACTAGGACATGGACATCTTTAGGGGGTCATTATTCTGTTTGCTATAATAAGGAATCTGCCATAGGAGACTAGAAAGACAGTGGCTTATGGTTTGTAGTAAAAGCAATTGGCAAAACTATTGTCTACATTAATTTGGAAGGCAGAAATGGATTTGTGCATCTGACTAAGATTTCCTGTGTATAGAATAAAGAGGTTAGCTACAGAGAAAACTTTTAAGTATTCAAGGAAAATTTCAAGGAACTGAGGAAAAACCAGGATGTACTAGGTTGGAAAAATAAAACAATTTCTCGTTTTCACTATCTTTAGCCAGTAAAAATTTCAAAAAGTAAGAAATAGCCTCAGGGTTAAGATCAAATCACAGGTTTATCTATAAGCCCTTTAGTTAAGACCTCAGAAAGATTTAACAGAGTATCTAGTTAGATCCTCTCAATTAGACTAAAGAGTTTCTTAAAATCCTAAAGACGATGTTCCACAGCACCCTGACACTCTGTCCAAAATAGAGAAAGGTCTTTCTTAAAAAGAATTATGGAGTGATTTTGGGAGCATAAAGTGAATCCAGTCAAATTCATAGGATTCCCACTGAGTGGCATGTGTAAAATTTTGTACCAACTTGAAGTAAAAGGGACAGAGAAAGTTCAAAATGAAGAGGCTCTGAACCCCCAACTTTCAACAAGCAGGAAGCAGATTGTGAAAGCTACTTAGTTGCAAATACAGGCTTTTTTTTTTTTTGGGGGGGGGAAAAGGGAAGGCCACAGGATAGCGCTAAGAGTCGCAGAGAATCGTGGATTAGGAAACTACTCTCAGGAAGCAGAACTGGGTCTTCGTCAAGAAACATTTCTTTCCCCAAAACACAGAGCCTGACACTATGTGCCTGGCTGAATTTCAGAATGGCTATGGGCCAGTGACTGCTATGTGCCTGCTCTTACCCCTCTCCTTTTAGAATGGGACTATTTCCTGTGGTTATCTTGACTAGTCCTCTGCCTCACCATTGTATATTAGGTGTGGGGGGTCAGATGACTTATCTTTTTAGGTCACAGTTTTCAAGATCAAGAAAAGCTGCACCCAAAGTCCTCATCCACATCTAGATCTGATTTAGATCACGAATTACTAAACTTCACCCATGGTGTCATGATTAGGTGAAACTTTGAGAATCTTAGAGTGTGTAATTACATTTACATATGGAAGAAAACCAACAGTAGGCTATTGTGGATTGTTAGATTAATCACCACCAATAAATTATACCTCCCAGTATTCACACTCTTGTTGAGTCTCTTAATGCATTGACTTAAAGGTTGGCTACATGAATTTCTGTGGCTAATGAGACGTCAGCAAACATGACACAAATAGAGGTTTGAAAAGAACTTACAGGTTTGCGATTTGTTTTCTTGGAATGTGAATTCTTCCCCCACATGGCTCAGTTTGGCTTTCATGAGGATGAAAGACCCCATGGAGAAGGAGACCCAGCCATCCCAGCTGTCCCAGCTGAGCCCAGCCTCCAGCCAACCCTGTGATTCAACGTAGCCACATGATTGTGCACAAGTAAAACCAGCAGAAGAACCACCCATAAAACCCACAAATCATTACACAGCAACAGATAACTGAAATAGGAATTTATTAGAAGCATGGTCCCAGAAGCTATTGAGAGCAAATGAAGCTGAGTTCTAATTTAATTGCCCTTTTCCCAGTACCTGAAGCTAGCCTATGTCCCTACCTACTCTACCAACCAGGCTTCCACTATAGCTTCCCTTCCATTCGTACCAGATTATAGCTCATAAAACCCATTCCTCATAATCATAATCCAACTCTTGCCTGCACTTACTTTCATACCAAGATCCCCAGAATCATACTTATGGAATTTCTATAATACTTGACAACATTTAGTCAATGTTTAATGACTTTTTAAAATAATGTAAGCCCTTATATGATGGCCCTCCTATACTATAATAGACTAGGTTATACAGTTATAAGTGTGTCATGGGCATAAAACTTCATCAAAAGGAGCTGCCATAGTAGCCTATTTTAGGAAACACTGTTCTTCCTCAAAATGTTTTTTCATTTTTGCAAAAATATCTGGTGTTATTTCAAGTACCTTCCTTTTCCTCTTCAGGTTCTACCTGAGCCTGGGCTCCCAAGCAAAGTCTAAGAAAAATTAGAAATTTTCCTACCATATAGATTGATGAGGCAGATCTAAGTACTTCAATGGCCAAGTTTTTCCTCCTGGGAAGTAACTTCCATGCTTAGGAAAGGACAGTAACTCTTCTAAGGTTTCAGCTCACTGTATCATCTCTTAGAAAATGAAAAGGGAAATGATCCAAATAGACTCCCTTATTCACTGCTGAGAACACTGGAGACAAACAAGCTTGTGCCTGTATTATTTCAGCTCAGATCCATGATGTGGGCAGGACAGTGTTGTTGTCTTCCCTTTATCGACAAAAACTCTAAGGCTTCAGAAGGATAAGTGACTGACACAAGGTCACAGAGCCTGGATGGGGCATAACCACAGCTTAAATTCAGGCCTCTCTTTGAAACAGTATTCTGATGATTATTGCTTTGTGGAGAAATCTGGACGCAAGCCCTGGATCTTCCCCTTACTAGGCAGTGAATTTGAGCTCAATTTTGTGACTTCACGTGTGAACTGTCGATAATAGTAGTTGCATTGCAGAGTTGTTATGAGGATTAAGTGAAATAGGGTGGAGGGGAAACAGAAATTAAGTATGTAGACACTGAGCCAGATTGACTAGATTCAAATCCCAATTCTGCTACTTCAAAGCTGGGTGGCCTGTGGCAACTTGTTTAACTTCTCTGTGCTGCACTACTTTAAAATGTGGATAAAAGTAATAGCCTTACCTCATAGGATCTGGGGGAAGATTAAAGATGAGCTAATATCTGAAAAGCATTTTTAACAGGATCTGACTTATTGTAAGCATCAGCTCTCTACGTTAAGCCTGGCATGTAAGTGGCATTCAGTTGGCTTCAGGTCCAGTACTGTTTTCAGCGCTCCGTGATACTTCATAAAGTTAGAGTTCACAAGTTCACTTCAAATGTCCGGTTTCTGAACCAACTATCCTCTTAGTTGGCACTGTCATTTAAAAAAAAAAAAAAAAAAAAACTTTACCAGAATGAATAGAGAATTTGTCTCCACTCGGATAAGACAAATAAAATTTTTTTTCCTGACTATAGTTGACTGTATTGAATAAATTATTCACTATGACAGAGGAAAAGACTGAACATTTTTTAACATAAGAGACAGCTCCAGATCACCTAAGAAAGCTCCATGGTCCCCTGTGGAGTTGAGCAGACACCCTTAAGGATCAATGTCTCAGAGAACCGAGACTGTTCTTCAGCCGTTCAGCAAACTTGTATCAGCCTCTATCAGCATGTGTGACTCTGCGCTCTAGGGATGAAGGGAGAAGTCAATCAGAAACGTTAATAAATCCTGAGTCTGAAAACAGAGGAGTTTAAAAATAAAGACAGAAGTGCAGTGCATATTCTGGGGAGTTCCATTATAAGCACATTTAACTTTTTAGACTTTAAATATACACTCTCAGGTAAAAGAGAGAGAGAGAGAGAAAGTCAGACGGGGAGACAGAGAAATAATTGCACAAAGAATGCAGTAGTTAATTCCAATCAAAATTCCCCTCCATGATCTTACACTCAGGAACAAGAGTGACATTGGGTCGTGACTCTGCTACCCCCTCAGTAGATTCCCATGAGCATATTACCTCACCTCACCACAGTGAGTGTGAATGTAGGCTTAACGGAAGCTGTTTTCATCCAGCTGGCCCCAAATGCAAGCCAACATCTTCCCCTGTTGCTCAACCAAAGAAAGAGCCATCTGCTCTAACAGTGGAGGAAAAACTGGACACAGCGAATTTTCTGACACAAATGTCAGCCTCCAAAGAGTTGCCTTCCTAAGGATTTTCAAGTATAATCTTAAGAACAGTAGATTTTCACCTTACATGCAACTCCTTCGTTCTGTGTTTCATAGAGTTTATATAACAGTGTTTCCTCTGAGTCTGTAATGTAACCTAGGAGAAAGAAACTTCAGTCCTTCTATAATGCAAGATATCAGGCCTTCTAATTTCACACCCATAAATTTAAGTGGATTGCATTTTGATAATTTATAGGATTGCAATCTTGTGAAAGAAAAGGAAAATAGGGACATTTATCCCTGCTTCACCAGTCCTAACAACTGTCATGTCTTCATTCCACACAAGTCACTTAATACACTGAACCTATAGCCACTGGACTTTGCTGCATTCCTGAGATGGAATGGAATGTTTGCAATAATAAAACTAAGCAAGAGTAATTTCTTTAAGAAAAAATTAATGTAGTATGGTAATATGCTCTCATCTTCTGGTGTAAAAGTGATACCACAGACAGTAGGACTTGTTTTAAGTTTATCTGAAACTAATTTATACTAAGTGGGTTAAAGTATTGCTTCTCCCAGGAAGCTGTGTGTGTGTGGAGGGGGCAGGGACACACTTAAGAGACTTTTTGAAACACAACTTTTAACACAGAGGGGATTCAGGCAGATAAAATTTTTGTTTTTATTAAAGTTAAAATTTCTTAAACTCGAAGTTTTATTTTATATGTGAAATAAAAATGGCTTTTTCTTCTTTTCTTTTTATCCGCTTAATTATCAGTATATTAAATTCAAATTTTGTCCTGGATTATGTTATCAAAATGAAACAAATAAGCAAAAAAAAAATGCTAGATTTGATAGCTGCTGAATGGTACCTTATTTAATCAATAAAGTGTTATTATTACTCTATTACTCCCATTGTCCAGATGAGGACCCTGAGGTTCCAGGATATTAAGTAACATACTACGGTCTCATAAATGATGGAGCTAGGATTACACATAGGTCTCTTAACACCAAAGTGGCTTTTTTCCATTTAACTCAATTCTCTGAACCATAGGATCAGAATAAAGGTAGCTAGCCTTACTCTCTCCTCATAATCAGAGACACCTCTACTATGATCTGGGTCATTCACCAAGAAAATAAAGAAGAAGAAAAGAAGAAACACCAAGCCCTCCCTGTCCTTAGCCACACCTGGCTATGCTAAGGCCTCGCACATACCAAAAGTCATTCCTCCCTTTCTTAGGGGCAACTCTTCCTCCCTGACAGTTGGTGGAAAGTGCATACGATCTACAGATATCACAAATCTATTCATCAACATCCTAACCAAAGTCAGAGAAAAAAGATACTTAAAAACCCATAATAATTCAACTAAAACTAAATTAAAAATTGTAAAAAGTTTAGAAATTTAAGAATGTGTTGTTGAGAAAGAGGTACTTGGGCATCATTAAAATTGCACCCAGACTGCTGAGCATTCACCAGGGGGAAGGGTTAGTTCTACGTTTAATGTATCGAATGTTCTCGATGGTGACACCGGGGCCTCTTAAGGCCAGCAGCCTCCCGCTCCTCTCAGCCTCAGGGAATCTGAAGACGTGCAGCCGCCAAAAAGCACTGGCAGAGGCAGAAAAAATAAAAAACCTGAGTAACTTGAGATTAACTTTCTATCCCTCAGGCAGATATATGCAGAGTGGGCAAAAGCAAAAAATAGAAATTCCCCATCACCCTCTTCCAATCTTCCCCCAGGATTCTCCCAGACCACTCTGCTGTCGACAATAGCAATATGTATTCCTTCACCCAACCATAGAAGACTGACTTCTTCTGCAAGCACCCTGTTTTTCAAACACCTTTATTCTGTCTCTTATATTTTTCAGTTTTCTAATTAATTTCTTCCAATAGCTTCCAAGAGAAAAGGGGAAGAAAAGCTTTCAAACTATAATACAAAAGTGTACAAATGAATAACCATATGTGTGTGCACTTCTGTAGGCATTTAAGTGAGCAATTTGATTCTGTTGGCAAAGCACAAAATGAAGTGAATACCAGAAAATAAATTCATTTCTCAAGCATAACTCAAGCCTTCCAACATCAAGCAGAAGCCTAAATTATTTGATTATGTGAACTTGATAATAGCTAACCATGCATTGTTGGTCAATTATGTATGGTGCTTAGTTGGGTGCCATTGTTTGTGACTATTATCACTGCCATCTACAATGCAACTTTTAGAAACTTGAGTTTTAAATATACATTGCATCTTACCACTTACAATGATCCTATATAATGAATTCTCTGAGGTATAACTTATTCGTCTGTATAATAAGGTGCTTCAAATAATTTCTAATACCCTTTCCAGCTATCTCATTTTCTAAAAATAATCTAAGACCTTTAGTATACCTGAAATATAAAAATTTTGTAAATTTTAATTTAAACCAAATGAAATTCAAGAAATTAATTTAATGATGCAATCAAAGTAATGGACAAAAGTCAAGGGAGCTGGGTTTTAATTCTGGTACTTCTACTATCTGTTCTGGTTATCTATTGCTGCATAAAAACCACACCAAACTTAACAGCATAAACAACAGTAATCTGTTGTTACTATTATTCCCTCTCACAGGGCTTATGGGTGGGTCATGTTCAGGGTTTTTAATGTGATTACAGTCATATAGTAGCTGGGGCTGGAGTCACCTCTAAGACTGCCTCACTCACATGTTTGCCTGTTGGCACTGGCTATCAGCTCAAATCCCTATATGTTAGACCAGACTTTTTCACAGCATGGCAACTGGGTTCCAAGAGGGAGCATTCCAAGAGCTAGAGAGAGCCAGGTGTGTTGCCTTTTACAACCTAGTCTGGGAAGTCATATAGCTTCCCTACCACTTCATTCCATTCAGTACAAGCAAGCCACAAAGGCCTGTCCATATGCAAGGAGAAAGGAATTAGGCTTCACTTCTTGATGGGAGGAATGTCCAAAAATTTACAACATAATTTTTGAAACCACTGCAGTGACTTTGGTCAATTGCAACCTAGACTTACCATCTAGGTTTCTATGATCAATAACAAAAAAAAATTGTCATTTTACTGTTGAAAAGTCAAATATATAACAGCAACGAATTCAACTGCACTTCTCCAAATATTCTATTTTTCAAGAAAGCAATAGCACTAATAACAACTAACATTCATTGTGTGATTACTATGCTAACTGCCTTTAAATGTGTTCTATAGTCCCCATGTCCTACATACAATTATCAGCCCCTCTGATCCCTACAGATGCACCTTAAACTCAGAGTTGTAAATTAACACTCAAGAGAACTAACAAAATCTGATTTTTCAATTACCTACATAAAGAAAAATTGTAAACATTTCTTTAGAGTTTGGAGACAGTAACATTATTTTTGTTTAAGACGTATTTTCAGGATACTGATCATTAACAGGGAATGTTACTTATTCTTTATATGGAGAATAAACACAACCACCTCAATTTCTTTTCCCAAGAATAAATTATCCCCAAAGGGACATCCTTTAAACAGAGGACAAATGTATGTTATGATTCTGCCTGCAGACCCTCACAGAAGGACCCTTGAAACCACATTTGAGGATGCCCATCGAATAAAGAAAACCATCCCTCCTCAGAGGAGACACTCAGCACCGTGGCAGACCAGACCACAGTGAAATTCAGACAGCAGAACTTGATCAAAACACCAGAGCCCAAGCCCAGGTATTATTGAGCACTGAAGAAGCCTGCTCCTTCCCCAGAGCACTCCATTTTCTGACTGGTCTTATTATTTTAAAAGAGCCACAACCTTAACAAGAGGTGTGTGTGAAAGCCAGTCCCAGCGTGATCAGGGACTAAGCCGAAGAGTGAGTGTGTGCAAAGGCCAGGGGTTAAGTTAGACAGAACGGGCACCCCCACTGATTATTGATGTATTGATTGAAGCAGAAGAGTCAGAAAGTCAGGCCATCCCTGAGTCTTCCAAATCCACACCACTTTATTGTAATGGAAAAGATCCTCACAAGGAACCCAGAGAGCAGATGCTGAGAGCACGAAACAAGTGCAGGCCCAGGTGCTGCCAAACCTTCATCATTTCCAAATGACCAGAATGACAACTTGGAAAAGGAAAGATTTAATTCAACATAATTGCCCGCAGGGAGCCTGAAGCCTGTTCTATGCTACCCTTGGATTTTAAAAAAGAAAAGGAAAAGAAAGAGAAGTAGAAAATGGCTAAAGAGGGAAAGGAAAAGACCAGACACTGTTGAACTTTCCCCTAGGAATTCATTGTATTAAGATTTTTTTTCATGCACAATCAGCACTCAAGGGCCTGGGGTTTTATTGTATATCAGTAAAGCAATAAGTGTATGCAATAACTAAATCCAAAACTGAGGTTGCTTGAATGAAAATATGCCTGGAAAGAAAGCAAACTGGCCTCTTGGGAAATACAGAGGAAAGTCCAGATAAATTTAATAACAGGAATTATCAAAATAGTTGCCATGCTATTAGATTTTTACCGGTTTCAAATACCTGGTGAATAGTCTCTGCTATGTTGTGAAATTTCTGTTAAATAATTAGTTTTGAAATGTTACTCAGACTGTTATTGGTATATGCTTTTCAAAGGGTGATTGGGAAGGCTCAGTGATTGTCCTTGCTTGGTACTCCAGGAGAGCAAAGGCATGAACAGGAACTTTAAGATGGGGCAGTGGCCGGACCACACTAAGCCACCAAAAAAGAATCTTAACCAGGCTTTGTGGCTTGTTTCTAATAGGCTTTGTTCAATACAGCCAGAGTACTTATTTCCTAGTGTTCTCTGGAAATGCAAGGTGACTCCAAAACAGAGACCTTGCCCTGAAGAAGCCTAATTCAGAGAAATAAACAAAGATGATGAACATTATTTATGTAAAATTATAAGCCACTGGATCATAGCATTGTTTCACATTTTCTCACACTGGGTATGTTAGTTTTTTTCCCTCATAGTAGGTAGTCACTTTTTGCCCAACACAGAGATACAGATTGAATTAACGTTGATAAGTGCTTACTATCTGCCAAGGACTATGCAAGGTGCTTTCAAATGTTTATATTAATATCTTATCTGACCTTTCAGGCATTACCTGGGTCCAAATTCCAGTTTCTCCTCATACTACATGACTTGAGTAAGTTACTTAACATAACTGAGCCTCAGTCTCCCCATAGGTATAATGGGTATGATTATTGTACCTACCTCATAAGATTATCACAATCAAATAAAATAATGCTTGTATGCACAAATAAGGGGGGGATTGCACACAGATGAAAAAAAAACTGGGTAAAAAAAGTTGGGAAGGACCAAGTGCGGTGGCTCACGCCTGTTAATCCTAACCCTCTGGAAGGCTGAGGAGGGAGGATTGCTTGAGCTCAGGAGTTCAAGACCAGCCTGAGCAAGAGCGAGACCCCTTCTCTACCGAAAATAGAAAAATTAGCTGGGCATCATAGCGTACACCTGTAGTCCCAGCTACTCAGGAGGCTGAGGCGGGAGGATCGCTTGAGCCCAGGAGTCTGAGGTTGCAGTGAGCTATGATGACACCACTGCACTCTACCCAGGGTGACAGAGTGAGACCCTGTCTCAAAAAAAAAAAAAAAAAGTTTGGAGAAAATGTGGAAGAATTCAAAAGATTACTGAGAAAGCTGAAGGACCAGGCTCTAACCAGATAAGAAATTAAAGACTCCCAGAAAGTGTTCATAGCAGAAAGCACTCCACAGTCTGAGAGTGGTGCTGCTCCTATAGTGAATGAATTCTAACTATATCTTCCTGTTACTTTGGTCAATATTTAAGGTCTGAAGACCAAAAGGTCTAATTCACCATATTTGGATTATGTGACTGCCCTTTAGATATACTTAGTGACGCAAAGAAATTTCTGGAAAAAGGGACCCCATTAGCTCCAATGATAAGAAACAAGGCTCCCGGATCTACACTTCCGCCAAGAGTATACATCCTTGAGGAGAAGGACAATCTTCCAGAGGAAATCAAATGCTGTCAGAAAAGGGGAATGAATGATATGCAGTCACCCAAGATGATGGGAGTCAACTACAACATGAAATGTATGGTACATGTCAAAACTCGATAAACGTCAATTGTCTACAACTTCCCTACGATGCAGATATTGTTATTCCCATTTTTCACAGAGGTAAACTAAAGCTCAGAGAGGTTAACTAATTTTCCCAAGTCACAGACAAATTAAGTCAACCAAAGCATCTTAATTCCAAGACCAGCACTTTTCCAATGGGAAGAATTATGGCAAAAAGTTAGGAAAAACAGAGTTATTTAGATGAATGTGTACAGAGAAAAATATGTTTATGATTTTGGTCCTTAAACTTGCTTTTCCTTGGGCACAGCATGAAGTTTCAACGTCATGCTCTTAAGTTGATGCAGCCTGTTCCGTGATCTCTGGACATCCACACCTGTGAGGTCAGATATCACTGCTTCCCCCAGAGGAAGCTTCCCACTCAACAAAAGAAAAGCCAAACTTCCTCAGAGAGGAACAGCAGGTAGACAGGTGTATGTACAAGTTTTGGCCTCCTGTTTTCTGATGAAGTGGATAGGGGATAAAAATGTTTATGAAGTTGGACACACATGAATTTTGCAGCTGATCTCACTTGCAGGAGAGGCCACCTGAGGCAGCTGAGATAGCAGAAGGAATTGGTATCTTCTGACTTTTATCTGGAGAAGTTTTCCCAAACCTGAGACTCCAATCGTTCCTGATTGGTAGAAAAGTCTATTGTCACCAGCACAAACCCTAAAAATTGAAGAAAAAGAATACATTTGTTCTCATGGTTGCTTCCCCACCCCCAACCCACCATCATATTCCCAGGAAAACTCAGTTCAACATGTGGCAAAGGTCTGTGTACTTTGGAGGGCGCTGGGGGTGAAAAGTGCTAAAGCTGCATATACTCCTCCAAAATCCTAGCATATTAAGATAGTTACTAAGAGCTCCCTTTGCATAAAAACCTTTATGCAAAGGTTAAGATAAGCCTTTGGGGAGAAATGGAAAGCGAATTTTAGGAAAGATGGCCAGATCTTTGGACAACAGGATGAACATTTCTGGAAGATAAAAATAGCGGGAAAGAGTATATGAAGGGATGTGGAAATTGGATATGGGGTATGGGCAGATACTCACCCTAAAGAGAGGAGCCCCAAGCTACCTGGATTCTGCCTAGTGTCACTGGGTCTCAGGATTGTCACTGAGGGACACTTTTTGAGGGTGGTCATGCTGTTATGCTCTCCAGGCTCTGGAGCTTGTCCCAAGTCCCTGGGCAGATGGGATTGTGCAATGAAGGAGCCCGTCTCCTGTAAGAGCTATAATAACTGAAGGAGAGGGACAAGAGCAACAGAGCTGAGCAAAGAAGCAGTAGATAGCAAGAGAAGAAAGGGGTGGCAGGCAACCCCACTGAAAAGAGAAGCAACTGGGATTGGAGGCAAAAGCTCCAAGGAAGGCCACAAAATAAGAGAGAAATTTTTCACCAATGGAAATAGAAACAGGAGAATGTTGACAGTCACAGAGAAGGGCACACAAGCCCCCAAAACAACAATGGGAAAGGCAGGGCATCTGGGTCAACCATAATGTGACTGCTCTTTGTGCATATCGGTCATGTGCTATGGATCCCAACCATGTGCACGTAAAGCAACAACCACGTGCACATGGATACCAACTACATGTACATACATACCCACCACGTGCATGTGGCTACTGACCACATGCACATGGATACCAACCACGTGCAGGCAGTCATATTTTCCAAGGAATCCTTATAACAACCCTAAGAAGTACATTATTATCCCTATTTCACACTGGATTTCTGGAAGAACAAGTAACTTGCCTAAGGTCACAAAGTTAGTAGAATCAGGATAAACACTCAGGTCTGTCTCCACAGCCCACATTCTGTCTCCAGTGCACTATGCCGTATCCATGGTTGACTCTCACCCCCCAAACTTCCACTCCTACCCCCTAGGACAGGAAAAGACCTATAAAGCAAGGTCTAACTTTTATGGAGATTTACTATATTAAGCGGCCATTTTAATAGAACAAAGAGTCCAATATCGATGTTATTTGGTTCAACCTTTTCAGTATAAGCATTGTTGCACTTTACATATGTTATCTCATTTGGTCCTCACAACAGTTCTTATTTGGCAGGTATCATTATGGTACCCACTGAAGAGAAGAACATTGAGGCAGAGACAAGTTAAGAAATTTCACAGTTACACAGCCAATAAGGGACATAACAAGAACTCAAACACATGTTCTTATCCACAATGCTAAACTGTCTTCCTTCATAATAAAATTTAGGGGGAAAGTGGCAAAAATATTCATAAAGTCATCTATATTTTCCCTTTTTTTCAGAAAAATGACATTATTTATTCATGGAGTGCTTATTGAGAGCCTGGACTCAGTCAGGCTATACATATCCTGACCTGCCTTTCACCTGTGAAAAAATCTTTCCATGGTGCTTCCGGAGCTTCTTCCTACAGAGTATTTCTAAAATTAGAAACCTTAAGAATCAAATGAGAACATTCTTTCCTTCCTTTCTTCCTTCCTTGCCTTCTTTCTTTTTTTTTTTTTTATTCTTTCTACGATATATTGTTTGCGTCTTCATTTGTTTTGTTTTGTTTTGTTTTTTATTTCAGAGTATTACAGGGGTACAAACGCTTTGGTTACATAAATTGCCTTTGCACCACCGGAGTCAGAGCTACAAGCGTGCCCAGCCCCCAGACAGTGCTCACCACACCCTTTAGGTGTGAATTTACCTATCCCTTCCTCTCCCCTCCCTCCTGCCGACACCCCATGAATGTTACTTCCATATGTGCGCATAAGTTTTGATCGATTAGTACCAATTTAATGGTGAGTACATGTGGTGTTTGTTTTTCCAGTCTTGTGATACTTCACTTAGGATGATGGGCTCCAGCTCCATCCAGGATAATACAAGAGGTGTCAGTTCACCATTTTTTTATGGCTGAGTAGTGCTCCATGGTATACATATACCACATTTTATTAATTCACTCATGGATTGACGGGCACTTGGGTTGTTTCCACATCTTTGCAATTGTGAATTGTGCTGCTATAAACATTCGCAAGCAGATGTCTTTATTATAAAATGTCTTCTTTTCCTTTGGGTAAATACCCAGTAGTGGAATTGCTGGATCAAATGGTAGATCTACTCTTAGTTCTTTAAAGTATCTCCATACTACTTTCCATAGAGGTTGTACTAGTTTGCAGTCCCACCAGCAGTGTATGGGTGTTCCTATCTCTCCACATCCACGCCAACATTTGTTGTTTTGGGACTTTTTGATAACAGCCATTCTCACTGGAGTTAAATGATATCTCATTATAGTTTTGATTTGCATTTCCCTGATAATTAGAGATGTTGAGCATTTTTTCATGTTTCTTGGCCATTAGTCTATCTTCTTTTGAAAAGTTTCTATTCATGTCCTTTGCCCACGTTTAGTTTGATTTTTTTCTTGCTAATTTTCCTGAGTTCTATATAGATTCTAGTTATCAGCCCTTTATTGGATATGTAGCATGCAAATATTTTCTTCCATTCTGTAGTTTGTCTATTCACTCTAATGATAGTTTACTTGGCTGTGCAGAAGCTTTTTAATTTGATTAGTTCCCATTTATTTTTTTTGCTGCTGTGATTGCTTTGGGGGTCTTCTTCACAAATTCTTTGCCTAGGCTGATGTCTATAATAGTTTTTCTGACATTTTCTTCTAGAATTCTTATGGTTTCATGCCTTAGATTTAAGTCTATTATCCATCGTGAGTTGATTTTCGTGAGTGATAAGGGGTGCGGATCCTGTTTCAGTCTTCTACATGTGGCTATCCAACTTTCCCAGCACCATTTATTGAATAGGGATTCTTCTTTTAATTGTAATAATATGTGTTGGTCTACAGAGCCAAACAAACCATAGCATATATAGAAAATGTCAGTGGTCTCTGCCTGCCCAACTCCAGTTGCACCACTGAAGGGTTCCATGTTAGTAGTTTGATGTGTATCATTCCACACTTCTCGCATGCCAGCACATACCAATTTGTGTACATTTTCAACATACATAAAATATACATCTCGCAACATACAACTGTCATGCGGTTTTCGATATACAGTTCTTTACGATTGAGGTCTATCATACACATTACCCTGAAACTTGCATCTTTCTCCCTTAATACTGTATCTGGGATATTCTTTCATGTCCTTTATCCATTCTTTTTTATGTTTATATCATATTCCATAAAATATCATATGCTGAGGTCAGCAGACTATAGCCTGCTGGCCAAATGTAGCCTGTCACCTGTTTTTGTAGATAACGTGTTACTGGCATTTAGCTACAACCATTGTTTTATGTATTTTCTATGGCTGCTTTATTGCTTCAACAACAGAATTGAGTAATTGCTACAGATATTATGGGGCCCTCATGCCTAAAACTGGTAATTTTTTTTTTATTTTACACTTCTCTGATTAATAAAAAGACTGAATATCCTTTTAAATGTTTATTGTCCCTTACATTTGCTCACATGTGAGTTGCCTGTTCATTTCCTTTGCTCATTTTTACACTATGCTGTTGGAGTATGACGTATGGTCAAGAATGCTTGCTCCGGATACTGCCGGAATAAGCTAGAATCCGGACCCCAATACTTACTGTGTGACATAGGGCATGGGACCTGATTTTTCCATGCTTCAGTTTCTTAATCTAAAATGGGGTGGTAATATTGCCCCACCTCTTAGAATTACTGTAAGGATATAATAAGGATGGTAAAAACATACATCCTTGTTATTTATTATTTCTCTTTGCTTTCTCTCCTTTTTTAAAACAAATTGTCTATCTAGTCAAACAGCTACAGCATTTTGCAAATTCCTTTCAAAATCTTCAGGACACTGAGAACTTCTGAAGCCGACAAAGTGTGTGGTTGGCCTCTACACGAGGTCTAGGGGGAAAATAGCCAATGGGAATAGTACATTCTGGCGATGTGGTTTTGGGTGGTGCAGGAGGAATAAATATCTTGTTTCATTTCTTTGCTCAAACACCTTTTCTGTATCAGTCCAGTAAATCATAAGTGAATTTTGCTGTAATAAGGGAGGTTCCTGCAGGTCCTCAGAGATAACCTTCTTAATATTAGTTTCATTGTACAGGATAGTAGGAGATAGAACCCAAAAATCCACTGAGCCTGTGATCTACCTTGATTTAAAAAAATAATTATCCTTAAATTCCAGATTGCCTGCAATTTGAAAAAATACTCCTATCTCTCTCCTTGATCTTATATCTATGCCTTATGTTAAACTTATATGTATGTGTCCTATCTTAACTACTAAACTGAAAATAGTTTGAGGACAGACTAAGTATCTGGGTCATCTTTGTGTCCCTCATAGCACCCAGCAGAATATGTAACACAAAGCAGGTGCTCATTAAATAATAACTGAATAAATAAATATCAACTGCCTCACATGACTTGTGTATTCTAAAAACAAAGCAAAAGAGAGAAATTTTAATCAATTTAGGGCTTTAGGTCATTGGATTTCCATTAATTGAAGTCCTACAGGTATCAGACTCTCTATAGTAGAAGTTTTTGTTTCATGAGGGCACATCGTAACCTAGAGAATCTGGAATTCCCTATGGGGTCCTCATTTAGAATTTGCAACGTAAAAGTTGAACAGATTTAGCCCTGGGTTTTCAGGATTTGGATTGTTAAAATAGAGCAGAAGTAATAATAATAATAATATTTGGAGGCAACACCTAGTAAGCATTTTATATATATCAGTTAATCCTCCCCAAATACTATAAGGTTGGCATTATTCTTATCCCCATTTTATAGTTAAAGAAACTAAGGCACAAAGTGGTTAACTAACTTGCCCAAGGTCACACAGCTAGGATGTGACACACCAGGATTTAGCCCCATGCAGTATGGCTCTAGGACCAACACACACCTCTCTACATCGCAGTAGAGGCATTGCCAAACAAAGCCTCCTAGGAACAAATTATTAGAAGGAGAAGAGGCCTGATCTCTTAAAACACCAGCGTTAGAATAAGGAAGATTGGGCTTGACTCCTGGAGTCGTAATCATCCACTGGCAAAACTTGAAGCAAACAAGCCAATCACCTTTCCTGGACTTTGGTTTTCCTTATCTATAAAATGAGAATAATGATACCAGCCCGGAGTCTTCCTCACGGTTATCTAAATTAGAATAAGATCACGTATATAACAAACACTTTCTAAACTATAGAGCAAATTGTCATGATCATGAGCCCAAACATACTAGGATCTTGAGGTTTATGTTGGGAGAAGAGGATAAGAGGGAAATATCTTTAAAAGGATATGTTAGTTGTACTCACTGACCCATAAAAAGTAGGTACAAGTAGGTGAAGGGGAGATGTTCCGAGTATTTATACCCCAAATTCTAAGCACTTCAGATGACCCAGGCCATCATGAGAATGTAGCTGAGTCACACAGCCAATTATTTCAATTATCCTCATTTTACCCCAGTGATATTTTAGGGATTATGAGTGGTATTATAAAAGAAGATTAATTATAATGGCAAATTTCACCAAAAAGGTTTTAAAATAATTTTAAGTGTGTTGCCAACCCATATGGGTTATTAAAGGTCTTTAGACTAGAACTAACAAAAAAAGGAATTTCTAAAATTAGAGAACTCTACATCTGTGTGGCAGGATGGAGGAGAGGAGCAAATCGTCCACAGCCGTGTGTGACGATGCCACTCTGTGGTTAAATTCTACTTTCCTAGTCCCATGTCTTTGCTTAGGCTCATCCCCCTATTAAAGTCCCCCTTCCTCTATCCATTAAAAAACGCCACCTCTCCGTGAAGCATCCTCTGATCACTGCGGATGGAAGGGATCACTCTCTTCTGAGAGTCACTCTATGTTTACTGTATTTCTCAGAATGACTTAGGAAGAAAGATTAAGTTCTTGTAACAAAAAGACCCAGAAATATTGTGGCATGAATGATGAAAGTTTATGGCTTTCTGTATAAGATTTTTGAAATGAGTAATACAGGTTGGTGAAGCAATTCTGTTCTATCCAGTCACTTGGAGACCCAGACTCCTTCCCTCTTTTGGCTCTGCCATCTTTTTGGGTGCTGTCTTCCACAGAGTTAAAGCTGGGTCACAGTCACAAACAGTCCATAAAAAAAACTTTTTTTTTTTTGAGATAAAGTCTCACTCTGTCACCCCAGGGAAGAGTGCAGTGGTGTCATCATAACTCACTGCAGCCTCAAACTTCTGGGCTCAAGCGATCCTCCTGCCTCAGCCTCCTGAGTAGCTGGGACTACAGGTATGCACCACGACACCCAGCTAATTTTTCTATTTTTTTAGTAGAGATGAGGTCTTGCTCTTGGTCAGGCTGGTCTCAAACTCCTAGGCTCAAGCAATCCTCCTTCCTTTGCCTCCCAGAGTACTAGGGTTACAGGCGTGAGCCACTGTACCCAGTGCATAAAAAAAGCTTAAGGCAAGTGGAAATAGCATAAACCCAGGGAAAATAATTTTCTTTTAAGAAAGAAAGGCAGAGCATCAGAGCTTGAACACATCATTTCTTCTCCCATTCCACTGGTAAGAACTGTCTCATGGCCACACCCAGCTACATGGAAGGCTGGAAAATGTAGTTTCTCACCAGGGGAAAAGGAAAACATATCTTTTGGATACCGGGTTGTCTCCACCCCAGACTCTTATGGTTTTTCTAAAAGACCTTTTAATAGGGCTCCTTGCATAGTATTCAATTTTCTTAACTTATTGTAAACTCCAGAAGGGCAGGGATGACTGGAACTCATGGGACTGGACTTCTGCACCCTAAAGGCTCAGTGCCCCACACTGAGTTCAATTTAAAAAACTGAATGTGTGAATGTTTATCTCTTTCATATGGAGACCATTGGTTCTCTGTCTGATCGTTTTCCTTATAATACTTACCTCAATTATAACTATTCCTAAATTTATCTTTTTAATATCCCTCTCTTCTTATGTGTACTATATCCATTTGTGATATTATAATTATTCATGTGAAGGTAATGAAGATGGTGACCACATCTGATGTGTGTTCTGACATAGGAAGTACATGAAAAAAATTTACTGAATAGTGAATAAGTATATTTGTCAAAAGGTAGTGCTGGCTCATTAAGAAATGCACAAGGTGAGGGTAGGTATTGAGGAATGTAGTGGAGGCTGCTAGGCTATCTGTGAAATGCATTCCCCTTTTCTGCTGGACACAGCCCTAGACCCCTTGGTGTTGGGTGTGGTCTTGAGGATGCGTCCTAGCCAATAAAATGTGGATGTATGGGCAAAAGTGAGGCCCACCACTTCTAGCTTTTGACCATGTGAAACCTTCAGTGCCACCTTTCAGGCACTTTTTCTCTGCCTTGTATCTCTGACAAGATGTAAGAGAGGACACTGAGCCCTTGTGAGATGGTAGAGAATCAGACAGAATGATAAAGGTGCCTGAATCACCATGTGCAACACTACCAGCCAAGGACCTGCATGAGGGTGGGAAATAAATTTCTTATTGTATTAAGCCGTTGATATTTTAGGGATTTTTGTTGAAGCAATTGCAATACCGGAAGAGAATCCCAGATGACACTGTCTGGTATTTCTTAATCATTTTCAGCAAGATGTTCCACTACTTTCTTCATTTTTAGAAGTGGAAAATACTCCTGGAAATACTCTACCTAGGAATGGCCAATGGCTATAGTTGAGACAAGCCTTATTCCTAGGTGACATTGATAGACAAGGGACAAGAAGGATTCTCTGGCCCAGATTATGTCCCCCACCAGAATACCTGAAATTCTCACACAACTAAAAATGCATTATTTTTAAATTTTAGAATCTTTTAAAAACAGCTTTATTGAGGTAAATGGACATACAATAAACTACACATATTTAAACTCTATAATTTACTGTTTTACATGTGTATATAACTGTTAAATCATCACCACAATTAATAAACAAAAGCATCACCCCTAAAAGTTTCCTCATGCCCCTTTTTAATCTATTCCTCCTTTTCTTCCCCATCCCCTCTTCATGACATCCCTATCCCCAGGTAACCTCTTATCTGCTTCTTGTCACTAGGCATTAGGTTGCACTTCCTAGATTTACTGTCATCCTTCAGTATCCTAGGGGGATCAGTCCCAGGACCCCCTGCAGATACCAATATCCACAGATGCCCAAGTCCCTTATATAAAACTGTATGGTATTTGCATATAAACTGTGCACAGCCTCTTGTATACTTTAAATCATCTCTAGGTTATTTATAATACCTAATACAATGTAAATGCTATGTAAATAGTTGTTATACCATATTTTTATTTGTACTATTTTTATTGTCTTTTTTTATTTTTTTTCCTAATATTTTTGATTCAAGATTGTTTGAATCCTCCAATATGGAACCCCCGGATACAGAGGGCCAACTGTATATATAAATGGAACCTTACTAAGTGCACCATTTTTTTGTCTGGCTTCTATTATTCGCCATAATTATTTTGATACTATTTCATATTGTAAAGTGTTATCAATAGTCCATTTCTTTTTATTACTGAGTAGTATTCTATTGCATGGATATACTACAATTTGTTTATCCATTCACCTATTGATGGACATTTGGATTGTTTCCAGTTTGGGGCCATGACAAAGCTGCTATCAACTTGGCATACGAGCCTTTGTACGGACATATGCTTTCATTTCTCTTTGGTAAATACCAAGAAATAGAAGGGCTGGGTCAAATGGTAGGCATATGCTTAGCTTTTTAAAAAAGTGCCAAACTGCGTATCAAAGTAGTCGTACCACTTTGCATTCCCACCAGCAATATATGAGAGATCTACTTCCTCTACATCCTCACCAATACTTGCTATAGTCACAGCCTTTTTGATTTTAACCATTGTAGTAAGTATAAGTGGTACCTCATTGACCAGAAGCAAAAGCGCCAGAATCCACTCTTAAAATGCAACTTTGACATTGTGAAAAGAACGTGAACTTTAATGACAGAACTGGTTATGAGTCTTCATAATATCATTCATGTAGGTACGACTTTGGCAAGGAAGGAGGGCGTTCCAGAGAACGGACACGCAAAGACTTGATGATAAGAAGGAGCAAGCACAGGTAAAATGACATATAGTTCAATGATGCTAAAATATGGAGTAAGAAGTAGACAGTGGCAGTAGAAAACTCTAAAAAAGCCAGCAGTGGCCAGACCATGAAGGACATGGCACACCATGTAAATGGTTTAAGATTCTGACCCTTGCAAAATGGGGATCTATGATGTTGGAGAGTGACGTAATCAGATAATCAGATTCATGAACTAGAATTTGCAGCTCAGTGAGGACCACACTAGAGGAGAAATGTTTCTCTCCACAGGGAGAGAAACACTAAGAAGATTATTACGCTAGTGCAGACCAGAGAAAATGGGGACCTGATCTAGGACAATACCAGCAGGGATAGAGAGAATGGGAACTGATATACACAGGAAAGAGAATTATCCTGACTCAAGGGATAATTCCCTGGATTTAAATGACTTGCTTTGAGCAGAGAGACAGGGAGAGTGTCTCTCAGCAAAATAAGAAACAAAAATCAGAAAGCAGAATTTATAGAGGAAGATGATAAGCTCATTCCAGGACCCCTGAGATTAAGGTATCACTGACTATGAAAATGGAGGCATTGAGGCATTTGGAAGTTAGCTTTTGCCTTATTCATTCAAAACAAATGTGTTAATTATTACCTATGTGCTAGGAATGGTAGGAAGATGGAGCTATATGGCAGTGGAAATAAGACTAGAATAGGAACCAGATATCTTGGTTTCACTGCTAGTCAGTTAGTTAGTTTTCATTTATCTTAGACAAGTCTCTTGGGCTCTTGGCTCATGCATCTGTAAAACAGAGGAAATAACACCAATCTTGGATATCTGCAATATAGTAAAGAACAGTACAACATGAGAACATAAGATGACGATTCAAAGTAGAAAGTGTTAAGAACCATACAATAGATATATAGAGTTCTGGGGATTCGGGAGGTGTTAACTTCCAACTGGTTCTGGTCATACATTGCAATATATAATTATTTATGCCCACATCCTTTTCAGCCATAAGTGATGGCAGAGTCTTGAAGGAATGAGCCCCAAATGCACTTTGATGGAATAAAGAGAAAGCCATGCTACAGTATGCCAATCGCAGCTCAGGCAGCAGACAACCTTGAGAAACTTGTCCTATTCTTCCCAGAGGCCAGTACTAAGGGATATCAGAGAGACATTACAAAGTTGTTCAGGACCACTATCACCATGTGACTCTGCAGGACAGCAGAAACTGTTCATAGGTTTATGGGCGGCTCCCCAGTTATGAGAGTGCTTGTCTCAATGGGAAGAACAACTCTCTAGGAATCAGAAGACTAGAAAGTCAGTCTCAGCACCACTACATAATAGCTGTGTGACCTGGGGCAAACACTCGGCATCTCTGGTTTTCTGTTTGCCCGCCTGTAAACGATCTCCACCAACTCTGCCATCTCTAACAACATATGTTTTTATGAAACCTTTGTGGACACGTTGGCCCTTGAAAGGGGAGCTCCTTCTCTTTGCTGATAAATAAAGTCTGTTTGCTCAGCAAGATTAAGAAACATAATAAATATTCAAGCCAGGCACTGTTTGGACTGTGACACAGTTTAACAATGCTAATCTGCTGCATGGCAGTCAAAGCCTGTATCAGCTTCACGTATTTATAAAGATGTCCTTGTCATCCAGGGCTTAGGTCAATTTTAAACTCACATTTGTGTTAGTAACTTCATTTAGCCATCTTCCTGCCACTGGTTTATTAGCTGGGTCTTCAGCGCATAACAGAGGTCATCCATGTAGAATGAAAGTAAATCTCTACATATATTTTTAGAATAAATGTTATTTCAGGACTACTGAAAGTGGTCCAAGGTATTGCTTTAGGAATCTGGATTTGCTGAAAATAAATTAATTTCTGCCCTGGTCTTGGCTAATTTTTCTAACCTCCCTAGCTCAGCACCCTAGACAGGTGTACCACACTGAATAAGCTGGTAGACATCATTGTGTGATCCTAAGAATTTACTTGGTAGATTGGAGAAAGCTGCCTTCAAACTTAAATAGGGCAGAATATCTTTGCAGGTAATGTAGTGAAAAACTACCTTAGTCAAAATGTGCATGTGCTGCAAATGAGAAGTTGCTACTTTCCAAAGAAGTACTCATAAAGTGAGGGGCGGGGGAAAAGAAAACACCTCAGACAACTTTTACTAGTATCTATTACTTTACTGTAAAATGCCAGAAGCAATTATGATGTCATGTGTTGTCTAAAATTGGAGCGGTGAGACAGCTTGAGATGCAGTCAGAGCTAATAAACCAAATAAAATCCACCAAGTTTTACTGCATCGTATTGTTTCTTTACACAATTACAGACAGCGAGAAAGGCATCCACCACATTATACTTGATGTATTCCTCTTTTATTTTCTCTCTTCTCTTTCCTTCCTTTGTTAAAAAGAAAGTATGTGAGGGTAGGACTGGTTGGGGATTAAAAAAACTATGTCTTCCTGGATAGATCCAATGTAACTTATTGTTGCAAGCCTTGAAATAGCCCATGATTAAAATATGCTTCCCCATTTTGTACTTACTTTAGCACTAAGCATCTAACAAAGGAGCAAAGAACTTTCTACCTTAAATGAGAAAGATACAATGAAAAGAATGCTTGCCACTCCCAGATCCTTCTAATAAATTCTACCTAAGTGGTTCCAGCACTATGGGGCTAATTTCCAAGGTATTTCTTTAATCAGGTTCCTAAATCCAAACATATGCTTCTTCAATTTCCTTTAGATCTGACAGCATTAAGTTGAAAAAAGTCAAGAGCTTATTTTTTCATTTTCTATGTAATGAAAACATTTCCACTTTCCATGCAATTTTCAGATGAGATCAATTGTTTTATTTCCCTCAAATGCTAACAAGAGTTGAGCTGCCAGGAAACTTCAGGACCCACGGGCCCCCAAGTTCCTCTTTCCCTGGGATTCAGCCAACTGGTAGTTCACACATTTTGGGAGCAGCCAAACAAACTACTTTCTAGAATTAAACCAAGAAATTTATCCAGAGAGAGGCTTTTTGTTTTGTGTTTGTGTTGTTTATTTTCCCACACAAGCTATAAAATCCTTCACATCTCACTGATGGAAAAGAACAAAATAAATTGCATGACATCAGAATATGTGCAATCATTTCAACTGGACCCAAACAGCCTTTATAAGTCACTTATTTCTACTAGTTCAGGCTCCTATGCTTTCTGTACATCTCTCACCACCCCTACTTATGGTGAAGAAAATCTTCATGCAAGTAGCAAATATCATATTAACTATGTGAATTGCATCTGCACGCAGGTTGTAGGAGCTCTCAGACCACATCTGTTGAATGCCAAGGCCAAAAGCACCCAACTCCACAGGGATGTTATTTGCTATGCCCTTTTGGTCATTGGTAGTTTGATTTTCATGTTCTGGCTAAACAAACAGTTAACAAAGCTGAGCATTTTTTCCTACTTTGCACTGAAGACCCAATTAGCTAACACAGTCAATGAACAGGTCAAGAGTTGAGGTTCAGATGGGCTTCTTGAGGCCAAGTCTCTCTGTTTAAACAGCTTTCCACTGACCTTTGTCCTTATCACATATGATCTCCTGTAAAACGTGTCACCAAACTCCATGTGCAGAGCCAGAGAGGAAATAAATCACAGTTTATCCAAATATCATGTGTCACTGGACAGTCAAATCAAATGGCTCTAGAAAGATCATTACTGATAAAAAGTAAACTGTTAGCACAGAAATCTAAAGATGCTGGTCAGGAAAGGCTCTCAGCTGCAGAGGTAAACAAATACACAGTGAATATTTAGAAAGAGCACAGGTCAAGAGCAATTTAAATTAGATGTTAGTTTTAACTCACGATAGACCAGCTATGGGGATCTCAGTATGCTGGGGATCTCCTGTCAGTAAGTCATAGGGACATCCTATCACTGACTATCCTTTAGTCTGCCGCTATAAATTCACATGAGATTTACAGCTTTCTGAGCATTCTTGGCAGGGTTACAGGCCATTAACACATCAGGAATGGCATTCTGGCTAGCTATTGTAGCCACCATACATTTTACAGATGATAGTCTTCAAGACATCAAGAGGCAATAAGACCCAGAATAAATCCACCAGGGATTAGAGTTGCAGTGATCGTGTTAGACATCTGATCTATCAAATGCATTTGAACCAATAGGTCCTGTCTATTTGTCTCCTATAAGGTGCAGTTGGACAGCAGACCCCTTGTTGTACAGGCTTCCTCAGAGGGAGAACAAATTAACCACAAGTCCATCCAACTAGTTCTTCTGTAAGCCAACGTCATCAGGAGCAGTCCAGGGCCCTCTCTCACAGTTGTACCTAGAGTCACCTGCTAGCTGATACTGCCTTGTTGACAAGCTAATGGGAACAAGAGATTCCCAAATATCAAGGAGTCAGCTCTCTCGGAACCTTTATAGCCTCCTGCGGCCCCTGGCCTCTGAAACTCAATTCGTCTTGGGAACCGGAACAGAAAGATGGTGATTAGAGCAGTGACATGGGTAGCCACACATGGACTGTTTTAGTTCATGAAAGGGCAAATATTTTCCAAAGGCTAGACTCATTCAACTGAAAGCATTTTTGACCAGTTCTAACCATTGCAGGTGGAAAAACAAAACAAACCTAAACAAAACTAATAATCAGCCCTAACCTTAGAGCACTCACGGTCCAGTCAGGTCGGCAAAGAGAAGCAGCAATGGGTGACACCACCACTTAACCATTGCTCCAAGACGGAGCCCCGGAGCTTACGCTAAGTTCTAACAGCTGTTGATTTTATTTCTTTAATATATTCCTAATCAGTGCTCTCCTCCCTTCTTACCACCAATAGTTTAGAGTGACCAGCGCACCATCACTTCCCTCCTCTGCAAATGAACTGAGTGAAATGACAATGTACGAAACCCACCTAATGTGAGGCCAAGGCCAAGTCTCTTCACACAACGTTCCAGCAACTTGCATTATTGCCGCCCACACAGAGGCTCCATATCTCCAAGAAGGCGAAGCTAGAGAAGATGACAGAACAATCCTAAAGTTGGAATAGCTTTGCCAAAATCTGTGTCCTCATTCTCTAACCACATTGTATCTGCATGTTCACCCTTTGCCTTTTGTAATCCTGCTCCCCAAGCCCACTCTCACAGCTCCAGCAGGGGACAAGCTTGGTCTAGCCTGTTATTTGGCAACCCACAGAGGTGGAGGACACATCTCCCGTCCTGCTGCTGCCCAGGAAGCAGATTCATCCACACGTTAGGCAAAGAGGCAGAAACCATAGAGTTTAATATAAGGGAAGTTTAGGATGCCCTTTTGAACCCAAGTATCTTCCTGCCTCTAATCCTACCATTAGAGAGCCATTTGGTTGAGTCTTAAAAGATATTTTTTTTACCAAAATCACTCAGTTAAAAATAAATATCCAATGAGAACTTAAATCTTTATCTGTGTAGCAGGAAAGGGTTCTCGCCTTTCTAGTACCTCCCAAGCATGAAGCTTGGGCTTTCCTTTTCACAATGTCTCTGCCTCTCTGGGTATAATGCCTCCCCCCTATATTTTGAGGCTCTTCTATACATCCCAGGACACAGGAAAAAAAAGTGAATCCCCCCCACCCCCACCTGAGCAGTTAGATGGCCTCAGTGAAGTCTCATTATAGGTATCTTCCTTCTGGACAATTTGTGAGCTCCCTGCAGGCAGCTCTCATGAAAAGTCCACATCTCACTAGGGCAGTGAGACTAACGGTTCCATTAGGACAGCTCCACTGCCTGCCTGAAAGTGGACAGTCCTCTCCCCACTGGCAGGAAGTGGCTGGGTTTGCAGGCTACTCCCCAGTATTCTCCTTGGCTGCCCCTATTACCCACCCCACACACCTCCCCCACTAACTCACCCCCGTCCTGCCTCCCTCCATTAGGGTCGCCCATCCTCCCTGCTCAGCCTCTTTTTCATGCAGGACCTGCCTGTGGGGGGTTGTGGAGGGTGGCAATGAGCAGCCTGGCTCTCTGGTTCCTGCTCTATCCTCTTTCCAGCTTTGTGGATATGGCCCTGCTTCTGTTAGGACCCACTGTGGAAGTCAGAAAAGCGAACTTGACTGTTTTTTATGATTCCTAAAAGCAATGTGGATACCTCTGTCTAACGGGGGATAAACACAGAAAGCAAGTAGGAAAAAAAAGAACACTTGTAGCTCTGACTCGGGCAGAGCAAAAGCAATACATGTAACCTAAACGTCTGTATGTCTGTACCCCTGTAATACTCTGAAATAAAAAAATAATTATATATATATAGATATAAATGTTTATATATATCTATATAAAATATATGTATGCTTATATATATATATCTTGCTTCACCAAGTGTTGGAATTTGACACTTGAGGAAAATCAAGGGGCTGTGGATTGCCTTTGCTAGGTGCCAGAGTATCTATCCCCTACCTCCTAGGGCTGTTCAAGTATGAAGATAATACTTGTGAAGTCTTTAACACAGTGCCAGGCACACAGTAAGTGCTTGGAAAATGTTAGTTTCTGGTATTATCAGGAAGGAGGAAATTGATTTAGAAGTAGCTCAGAAGGGATTAAGACAAACAAACAAACATACAACAATTAAAAAAAAAAAAACAGGAAAAAATTCCCCCACTGCTCAAGCTTAATGGGGGCCAACAGGACCAGGCCCGCCGTGTTGGTTTCTCTTCCCTCCCCACCTCCCCTTTGACTCAACTTTTCTCCTATGGTAGCTGGGAGGCTTCATCCTATCACCTGCCACAAATTATTGTACCCCAAGAAAGCCCACTTTATCTGCACTCAAACTCTTAGTTAAATTTTGGCCTATTCTTTGAAAGTTTCCAGCAGAGATTTTGCTGTGCCCCTTATTATACCCAAACACTCTCACAAAAATTCAATATCGGCCTTATGTTGTAGCAGATAATGCTTCTTCAGTACCACTGGTGGCACCATTATGCCTCCAATGACAGGATGCTCGGTGAAATGGTCCCCTCCAAGCCACAACAGAGACCCTTTGACAACAGGTAAATACTACAAAACTATTCATTAGAACCTGAATATAACACGCCATCACCACAGGGAAATTTATGATTTGAAATCATAAATGTCAAGATATAATTAGCTTAAAGGTCAGGTTTAATTATAGTTGTTGAAAATGAAATACACTAATTACTGAAACCATGTCAGAAAATTATTTTAATGGTTTGAAATGTTTTGTTGGTGCCTTTGTTTCTACAGAATGATGGTTCTTGTTGCTCGATGAAAAAAATGGTGATGAGCATTTGCTTCCCTGCATGGATAGAAGCAGAGAACAAAACAGAGTGTTGATTACAAAAAAGCCCACAACCCCAAACAGCTCCACAGAACAGTTGCTCCATGTTATTGTATTATTAATCATTTTCTTATAATCGGTGCTTTAGATATAATTTTAATGAAGCTTCAAGGGAAGCTCAATGCATTACACTGTAACAACAGAGGAAGCACATTTATCACTTGGTTTGTAGGTTTAATGGCAAAACAAATCAATAAATAAACAACTGCTGAGAAAATAACTCAATAACTGGAAAAAGTTGTTTTACCTGTAGGATTTCTGAGATTTCTGCTGGGAATATTTATTGGATCACCTAAGTATTTTTCTTGTGTTTTTTATCATCTCTTTCCTTTGGGCTTCCAAGGACTAGAAAGTTTGAACAATCTTTCATTTAATTTTATTTTTTGTCTAGTGTTTTGTTTTTAAAAATAAATAATACCTTTCTTTCAAACTTTGGCTCTGTTTTAAAAAGAAAAGAAAACATTTTTTAAAAAAAAAATTTAAAAACTCCTAAGAAATCTAAGTGGTAAGCAACCACAAGTTATCAGAAGCTCCTCATAATTGGTAATAAAAGTCCTTCAGAAGATTTAGTCTGAATACTGGTATATCCCCATAGGGAAAAAGGAAGCTTTATCCAGTGTAGCACTCCTGAAGAGAACTAAAACATCAATTTCTGGAGGGGAAAAAAATTGTTAAAAGAGGCAGGAACCTACAGAATGTGTTTTGTCACAATGGAAAACAAAGGGCTAAGGAAACAGGGTTTTACTATCTGAAAGATAGTAAAGACATTGAGGGAGACAGTTTTAGTTAAGAGAGGAGAAACTGCATGACACCAAAGCATTTAAATAGCTCCAAAAGAACCCACTTGTGATAAAGCAGAGAGCAGAGCTATTCTCCAGAAAGCCACAGACAATGCAAAGAGACTCTGCACTCTGCTCTAGCTCAACAATGGAAAAAGAAAATGGCATTTAATTAAGAGTTGCCTGCCTTCCAGTTACTTATGACATTGAAATCAGTGTGGACATAAGGCACTAAAGCTGACATCAACATAGTTCACCCAAGAAGTCATTTACTTAAGATTTACAACCCACTGTAAGAGAAAAGTGAAAATTTATGAAAGGTTTCCATCTGGCAGGCTATACCATTAGTATTCAAACTGATAGCAACAATGATTTAAATTTCATAATCTAAGTGAAGATATGCATCAAAAAATTCTTCTAAAATATGTCTGATAGCTCTAACTGACTTCTTTATTAGAGTCTGCCTATGAAAAAAAATGTCAGATATCAATAAGAATCATCAAGTGTTAATTTCAGTCTATTTGGCTGATAGAAATTTATAATATGGTAGAATCATTGTGGCTAAAACCCCCACCCAAGCTCTCTGAAAGAAATGCAATAAACTAACTACTTTTCATTGCTTTAAAAAATAAAACCAGATTGCCTTGTTTGATCTAGTTATAGCAAACATTTTAAGTCATAACAATGATTATTTATTAGATACCAATAGCTATTTTAGGAGATGGGGGAAGAAAAAGTGCAGCTTTTGGCATGTGTTGCTCAGGACTGATGAATAAATCCTATTAGCAGAGAGGAGGAAATAAGTATAAATCTCCTACTGCAGGAGAACCACTGTGCCATCCATTTTCCTGAATTAAAGCACACCGTCACAGCAAAATGCTCTCATGTTGTCGGAACAGGATGGTGTAAGGAGATAAACCCTTGATACCCACCCTTAAAAATATAGATAGAGAAATTTTTAAAACAAAACGCAATGTGCTTTACATATCAGAAAATAAGCCCAAGATTTAGAGTACCCTCAGATGATATTGGACACCAGTTAAAAATATCTTTAATTTAAAAGGAGGTTAATATACTTCCAGAATTTCATATACAATGCTGCAGAGATAAAGAAAAAAGTAAGAGTTACAGATTCAGGAGACAGGCTGGAATTAAATTTGGTTCCACCACATTTTAGCTCTGTGACCTTGAGCAAGCTATTTATCCTGTCTGATATTCTATTTCCCCATCTAGAAAACAATACCTAGCTCATAGGGATGATGGACTAGAAGTGAGATTTTATATATGATGTTCCCAGCACAGAGAGTGTTTAGCTATGCAAAGCTTATCTAGACTTTCCATAGAACTAAGAATATGGTGTGCTCTGTGAAGCTCCTAGACCCTCCCACCCCTGAACTTGGCTGTAGGAGTTGAAGGAACAAGGTGTGATAGACACTATTCATTATCTCTCCAATAGCCACTCCTCCCTTCTTCTTTGCTAAAGAACATCTGATTGTGTCCAAACATGTCACGCAAATGTGCCCAGGAAAAAGGCCCCTTTGTAACTCTAGGTAATAACCATGATTGGTTTTGTGTTGGGCATATGTGGTCATAAAAAGTACTATTTGCCAAATATTTCTGGCTCTCTGCCTTACATGCACAAGGCAGTCCTGCATTTCCTCGTTTTTTTGTGTTTGGATAGGATCTTGTTACTAGTTATAATTAATGAATCAGGAATACAAGTGACACTGAGATTGAATGGACTGTGTGGGACCCTCTTTTTTCCCTCTGGTACAATAACCGGTGTGTTTAAGATGGTAGCTGCTTACTCACCCTGACTCTCTGAATGATGATGTAGAGAAAGACCCTAGCAAATTCACAATGGACATGGAGCACAAGCAATAAATAAACCTCTGCTGTTGCAAGCCATTGAGATTTGGGGATTGTTTGTTCTCACAGCAGGCCCTGAACTATCCTGATTGATGCAATAGGTATTTTCTACTGGGACCTGATGAAATGAATGAGAAACAGAGAAAGTTTTTATGCCATTGTGTGAGCACTCAGTTCTATCAGAGTCAGGGAGAGGGGTGTCAAGGTAGAATCCATAGAGGAAGTAATGCTTCAACTGAATCATGCTCTGAAAATATTTGAGGTGCTTATCAAATTGATTGGAAGGAGGGGCTATAAAAAAAACCACTTCAGACAGAGAACAGATTGAAAAGTGGATGGGGTTGAAAGATGGTACTCTCAAAGATGTGAGATAAACAATATGAAATCAGAGAAGTCATTATATACTCTTTATGGAATTTGGACCTTATTCAGTGGGACAGAGGATTTTCTAATGCAAAATCTATGACGGTTGATGGTGAAATGCTGGACACATATCCCTGGACAATCCCAGATTTTCAGTGCAGTAATTACAATGGCATCATGCCAATTACTGATGACAGTCGCCACATGGTATATCCCACAACTTAGAAAAGATCGGCTGCTGATTACACACAACCCCGTGTCTCTCGGTTCCATTCAGGAAAGAATGGTGGAATTCAAAATTGTTAAATTTACATTTAAAAAGTAAATCACTACCAATCTTCAATACTTAAACTCAGTGAATAGCAGACATTTGGTACACACTTTACAGATTGTGCTAATGCACCGATAGGTCCTAACAAAGAATGTCTGCTGCGAGCAATGGGAGCCATCGAGGGGTTCTAAGCAGAGCAGTGGCATTACTGGAGATGCACATTTTGGAAAAATTTATCTAGAAACAGTGAGGTGGATGGAACAGATGGAGCAAGATGATGGTTAGGACACCACTTAGGAAAGTGCCACACTCGTAAGTGTTTACAACTCACAAAGACAAGAAGGGGCATGTGGCCATCTACCAAAGTCCAAGAGAAATTTTCCAAGAGAAAATTTGTCTTTCTTACTGTCTGTGGTAATTCGAAAACTACGTTCGAATACAGTATTAATATCTTCTTTTATCCCCGTGACGTCTCAGTGGAATACTTATCTACTTGTTTCTACCATTTATCTCTCCCGGCTGTTTCTCTTTTTCCTCACCATTGCCTCCCCTCTCCCTTGGGAGAACTCATAAATGTGTTTTAAGACCTTGGGCAGTTGGTGAAGTGGCGTGTTCCCTTTTCCCTAGAAAATCATAGTGATAATAGTCCAGGTCAAGATAAGAACAGTCTAAACTGAGGTGGAACTTAGAAATGAAATGAAGAAAAATAATTAAAACAAGAAGATGGTAAATTACTGAATTTAGTACACCTTGTATATTGTTGGGGGAACCCACTTTTCTGGTTGGATAACCAGGTTCATAGAATGTTGTAGGCACTCAACAAATATTTGCTGAATAAATAAATAAATTTGAGAAACAAAATGCAAAGCGCTGAATATATGCCAGGATTAATCAAAATAGATTAACAACAACAACTGCACTAAAAGAGTTTCTGGCATTGGTGTTAACCTAAAATCTTAAGGCATGGATGGAAATACTTGGCACAAATGCCACCACCACCACCACCACCCCTTCATTGTCTGCGCCCATAGCAATCATTTTAACTTGGCCACTACAATTTTTCACTGTTAAACCTACACATAGCATCAGAAGCCTTCTGGTTACCTATTTCTTAAGCTTACCAATATGTTGAATGAGTTTGAAAGGAATAAAGCAGCAAAACAAGACAGAAAGAAATACTGTGTTTTATTACTATTTTCTTTTTAAGTTTCTTGGGACTCTGTCCTAACTCAGGAAAGCTGGAGCACATGAGGTCAGCAGATGATGACTGATAGGTCCCCAGTCTTAAGAAGGGTACAAGTGACCACTAGGCCTATGTGGGTTAAGAAAGGATGGGAAAGAACATCTATGCAAAGCGCTTATTTTGAGAGGAAAAAAGAAGAAATTTGTCCTATTTGTTTTGTTAACATAAAACCTGCAAGGATGCCTCCTACACAGATATTTTTAGTATAAACCATCTAAGGCAAATAAGAGCTACGAAAACCACATCTGGCTAGAAAGCAAGAACTGCAGCGTCTAACCCTGCTCTCGCAATGAAGTTGTAGAGTAAGCAGGAATGATATCAGCTGCCCTTCAATTTCCCTATTAGTAAGCAACTAGTCAGAATAACTGCCAATAATGATGATGGCCACTTATTTAATACCTAATGTATCCTAGACAATATTCCAAGCACTTTGCATAGATTATCAAAGCCAGGAATATATCTCCCTTAGAACCAGGAATGGTGAAAAGGCATTCTCCTTTTGCTTTATTTGTACTATTCTTCCCATGTGGCACATGACAGAAACCAAGGCTCAGTACAATTAAGGAACTCATGTTCACATCCTGTAAGAAACAAAGATGGAATTGAACCCAAGTCTGTCTGGTTCTAAAGCTAATCATAGTAACCATTATGTTATATAGAAATTGCCAAATATCATTTTTCAATTTACAACCAGGCAGTTGAGCTAAGACTGAAGCTTCAGAAAATGTACAATCCCTATGTGTTGTGGTAACACTCCTATTTAGGAACATAACACTGACAAGATTCTGAAAATGAACTCAGTTAAGCAAACATACCTGTTTAATAGCTACCAGTGTCCTCCTATGTGCTAGCTGAGATCGGCATATAAAGCACTTTGTGAGGCTTTTATTGACCTGTTAATGTCACTCCCAGTACTAACGGAAGAGTCCATTATGCACAATGGAACTGTGGAAACCTGTATCCAGTGGCAATGACCAGGACTAACTCAGAAACATACAGTTAACCTGGGCTGGCTGCCATCAGAGAAATGAAGAACTTTGGCTGGCTAATCTTCCTAGGGCAACAACACAGATACAATAGGGTCCTGGTGAAACGACCTGCTCTCTTTCTCAAGAAGCAGACACCCACCCCCTGCTTAGCATCCAAAATTACTAGATGATGTTACAGTGCATCAGGCGAGAAATAGGACATTCTGGAAATGTGCTTTCTCAACATTTGGCTCTTCAACCTAGGGGAAGAAAAAACCTGACAAAATTATTTAGGAAGATGAAAGATGGAAGCACCATTATAAGCCCCTCTCCAGTGGTAAATGGCCAGGCTTTTACTGGGTGAATGTAATTAGAGGCAGATTTCAGTGCAGCTTGGATACAGCTGTTTCTGTCCTCCTGGCTCCAGACTGTTGCTGGATCATTCTGCAGCCATTGGCAATTTAGCCAGTCAGTTCCGCCCCAGTGCACCCAGCTGACCTCCTTCTTTACTGAGATGATGGACCTGCCTGTAAAGACTGCTCAGAATTCCAAAATGAGGCACCCAAATCTCACAGGCACCTTGAAATATGCGCCTCCTGTGATACAGCTATCAGATTTGTCTTGTACTAGTGTTTGTTCTGGGCGTGTTTGTGTTTTAAAAGGCCCCTGGGAAAAAAATTCCTATAATCAGCCTGATGCCTTCCTGTCACTTCTAGGTAATGGGTTTTGCTTCTTTTGGATATCAGGAAGAATTAAAGAACAGTATTCATTGTGTATTTTTCCAAAGGAAGGTATGCAAAGACCTCTGTATACCATTAAGAGAAAGACTTAATGGCCAGGCACAGAAAGACAAATACTGGATAACCTCACCTATATGTGGAATTTTTAAAAGGCAAAGTTATAAAGCAGAGAGTAAAATGGTAGTTACTGGAGGCTGGAGAGGGGTTGGCAAAGAGGGAGTTGGGAGATGCAATAAAAAGAGACAGAGAGAGACCAACTGCAACAGAAAGAAGTATATGCAGGTGCTCAAGGCCGCTTCGTTTTCAAACATGTTGGCTTGCTTTTTATGCATATGTAAAATTAGGAAAAAGCTTGTCTCTCAGTGTCCTAACTATGGTAATATAAACTAGTGATTGGATATCACAACAGACCAAAGTTTCTGTGCCTTGAGTGAAGCAGTAAATGGGGTAGGAACATCCCTTAGGTCAGACACCAGCTGCCTCAACAAGGACTTGGCTGCAAACTTCAGAGTAACCCACTTAGCACCCACCTTAATAACAAGAATGCCTTATAAACGCCTGACTGAAAACTTTTTAGATCAGAAAATCCTAGTTTCTACATAGGACTGGAAACAATACAGATAGTACTTGTATTTGTTAGGGGAAAGAAAAAAAAAAGAAAGAACAAACCCTTAGACCAGTCTTTCTCTCTTGGTGGTCTGCAATTTTGGTGTCCTTATCATAAGCAAAATCAAGTGCTATCTGGCCAACAGAAGTGAGGGAGAACCAATTTGGGTTGAACCTAAAATAATGTATCTCCACCCTAGATTTTGAGTAACTAGAGGACGTGAACTGTTACTCTGGTCCTAGCCGCTACCTCACAACACTGAACACAGAACTGTCCCTCAGAGTTAGTCTACAAATGTTTACTGGATTGAATTAGAATAGGCATCAGTGTACCAAATGTCCATTTGAAACAGAAGAGGATAACATGATTTCATTAAAGTTCTAAATGTAGCCCTGCCTTTGTTTTCAAGGTGGCTACAACTAGAACAACTTTTCATTCTATGTGGTATTAGAGTCCTAAACACAAGGAAAATAAATATATTGCTGTCTATAGGAAAGGGGTCCAGCAAACAGTCACTGCACATCTATCTCAAAAGGTTCCTTGGTCAACCTTCAAGCTAGTGATAGCTGCCAAGACCTTTCTTCCCTTTGGTTTAAAAAGACATTACACTTAAATAAAATTCAAATCCCCTACTACATTAGTTACTATTGCTAGATAACAGACGATCTCAAATTTAACAGCTTACAACAACAATTTATTATCTAAGCGTCAGGAATCTGGATGTGGTTTAGCTGAGTGGTTCCAGGTCCCTCATGAGGTTGCAGTCAAGCTGTTGGCCGGAATTTCAATGATCTGAAGACTTGACCAGGGCTGGAGGCCCCACTTCCAAGCTTACTCATGAGGCTGTTGACAGGAAGCTATATTAGCTTACCATGTGGGCTTCTTCATAACATTGTTCACAAGATAGCAGCTGGTTTCCCACAGAGCAAGCTATCCCAGAAAGAGAGCGAGAGAGAGAGAGAGAGACCACAGTGTCTTTTATAACCTAATGTCAGAAGTCACATACCATCATTTCTGCCATACTCTACTGGTCGCAAAAACCAACCCTGGTACAATGTGCACAAGGACCACACAGCATATCATTGGGGACCGTTCTGGAGGCTACCACACTTACCAAAACCCACAGTGAGCTCTTCCCTGCCTATCGCTCCAAACTCACCTCGTGCTATTCTCCCCCCATGCCAACTATGCTCCAGTCACATGGTCTTGTAACAGTTCCTGGAACACACTGAAATCTCTCCCTGCTCAGTTCCTTTTTATTTTCTTTCCTATGCCTGGATGCTTTTCATCAGCTCCTACAATGGATAAACCCTTCTCATCAGATTAAACACTATCTTATCAGAGAGGCCTTCCTAAACCATCCACTTTTTAAAATCTCCATCCCATGATATCCCATCATCTGTTTCTTTCACAGCACATCTGTACTTATGCTTATTCATGTATCTACTTGCTTATTGCATTTTTCTAAATATGATAAGAACCATAAAGACAAGGACCCTCTCTGCCAGTGTCTGGCACAACATTCATTAGTGCTCATAAATATTTATTGTCTGAATTAAAAAGGCACAGTCAACAGCTCTTCCCGGTGACCTCTTTTAATCTAACTTCCTTGACCCACACCTACACAGAGGACCAGAGGACGCTGTTCCAAGTCAGGCATCAAAGCAAACCTTATAACACCTATTCCCTGCCACATTCCTCTATCTCATGACTTAATTTCCCCTGAAATGATCACAGGCAATGAGGCCCAAACAGGCTTAACACCCTTGAGATTTCCCTCCCGCTTCCTGGGGTGGCATCAGGCTCTCCCTTGAAAGTCTCTAGAAAGTCAACCCATAATCTTCTCACTAATCTAGCTTTTCTTACTCTGTTGCACCTAATTTCCACCCAGTTGCCTCATATTTAATTTCTATGGCTTAGACCAAAATCTTCAATTAGATGCTTTAGCATATCCTCTCTGTGTGGGCTCTAAAAACCAGCATCACTCAAGGATGTTAAATTCCTGGCCTGTCATTCTGCAGGCTTGTGGCCAGCAAGGCTGGCTCCACACCCACTTCCAACCGGAATTCCCACAGTCTCTGCCTGGGTCCAGTACTCAAGCATCAGCTTGAATTTGATGCTTGAACAATATAAGAAGTTCAGACATCTGGTGACTTCTTGTTTTTATATGGCCTCTTGTTCTCCAGAGATCATGTTATCATGTGAACTACCACATATAGGGTTTTCAAATGCTAAAATTCTGAGTTTATCTTTCTTCAATTGGATTTAATTACAGCATAATGGCTGATCTCAATCAGGTGCAGCATATGCAGAAACACTTTATCGAATATTTTACTCTCTTAACGCTAATTCTGCCTTGCAAAGTGAAATCTGCCAGTAGATCTGATTTCCGGCCCAAACTCTGAACTTATCGTCAGTTTCCTTATCTGTACAGTAATAATATGGGCTTAGATGTTCTCAAAAGTCTTCCTAAATTCTAGGATAATTCTATGATAATACACAATCTCAAGACACATGTGGCTTTTCCCAGTTGTTTATCTCCGATTCTTTAGGTACTTCTGAAACCAGATGCCAGTTCCCTCAGCAACATGCATGATTTCCAAAGTCGCAAATTCTCTTTGCATGTTCTGCCTTGATCCAGATGGCCTTCTTGATCTGTCTAGAGATCCTTCGTTCTCCTTTTCTCAAAGATGTTTTAGAACCAGCTTCCACAAAGGTGAACACTTCTCTATCCTGAGACTTGTGCTAACCCCCAGGGGTCTTGTACAAAAATCACTTATGCCAATGCTGCCCCATTCATTAGCGTGGCTCAATTTTCTAATCAACTGAGGCAAGAATTCTGTTCATTTAGAGGAGGCTAAAGGGTTTCTCTATCAACTTCCCAGATGTTTCCAGGACCAGAAAGAAAAAGGAAGAAAAGGAAGTAAGAAATCTAAACTGTTTTAACCTAAAGGCCAAAATATAGATACTTTAGCCCCTTTTCACTTAATACTGGAAGAAATTTCCAAGCACTCTCTTAAAAATGGCATAAAATATTTTTAATCCTCTTTGCTTTCATGGTCAATTAACCAGAATATTTGTGTAAGTTTTGGGCTCTAAGAATTAGAACTCGAGTCACACTCAGAGTTTTTTAAGTACTTGTTAAATAAAAAGGCAAGTAATACAATAATATTCTTATGTTTCCATACATGTTACCTCAGCTTTGCCCCTTCCTCTCTGTTGTATGCTAGTTATGCAATGAATTTAAAGAAGGGACTATATTGTCTTTACTAGTAAGTAAAGTAACCAAAATATCTTTTTGATAATTTTTAATTAATAATGGTGTCTAAATCCCAAAGTCTTTGCAACTCTTTACACACACACACGTGCACGCACGCTCACATACGTGCACACACACGACAAACTTTCAGAATTTTCTAGCTATTAACTGTCATGACACATTCGAACACAGCTGCTTTCATTACTAAATAATGACTGAACAGCAAAAAGATGGCAATTTTATTCATGCTTCAGGTATCTTAGAAAACTTTTCAGGTTTGTGAGAGTGATGAGGTTGAGCTTCCTCAGTCTAAACCCAGTTTCTCTACATTCTCTTAAAACAACTTGTCTGAAAATATTTCTTTCTAATCTTCCTTTTTTTATTAAATCCTCACTGATATTTTTCTATAGAAAACTCAGGAGATATAGTTCAGAGTCTGTGGTTAAAGAAGCCCACTTGGGCAGTCCTATCACAGGTTTTAAACTAAGAGGATTTCTTCAAAGCCTACCATGAGAGACTTTCAGTTATACAGTATACCAAGAGAAAGAAAATGTCTCAAAATTATTTTTCTCTTGAGTGTCAGTCCCTTCTGCTTCCTACTGCACACATTTTAGCTGTAATGCCATCTGTGTAAATTCACCATTAATTATTCAACTTTTCCTTTGGGGTTGTTAATTGTTGTTAATCTGCCTTCAAAACAGGTTAAAGGCATGCAAGCTAATGAACAACTCCAGGCAGGAAATACATTTCACAACCCTGCTTCATTATCATAGCTCATCCAATTATTTTTAATAAAATGATGATATAAAGGATTGATTAGAAAGGACCAAGTTTGGGAGAAGTAAAATAGTTTTTTTTTTTAATAGCACATTGAATGAGTATAAGAAATGTGATTTCCTTAATACTAGATTTCCACAGTTGTATATAGATGTTTAAACAAAGGCATGGATTATATATCAAGACTCTATACAATAACCATTTTCATTAGGGTAAAAGAATAAAGCAAATCATTGTTTTACTTTATTGAATATAACAAATTATTTTATAAATTAAATACCAATTGCTTTACCCTGAAAAAGGAACATTTATCACATATCACGCATCCCAAATGTTAAAAAAGAAATATCACTAAAAAGGAAGGATTAAAATAGCAAGAATGAACAAATAAACTTTTAAAATCTTAATTTATTGAAACCATTGCCATTTTTTCTTCTGATTTTCTTATCAGCAGAACCTAAGATTATGTCAAATGTATTTTTACATTGCCCAAGAATAGTCCCCAAAACTCAGTCCTAGATTTTTCTCTTTCTTCCTCTATAGTTATGCCTCCACCTGCATCTGTTGCATCTGTGGTGCTCACTTGCTTCCCCACTTGAAAGGACCATGATGTGGCTTCCCACATGCTTTTCCAAGCATCCCCTGGACAGGTCTGCCTGGAATCCATGTCAACATATCAAAAGCCAATCTCATCATCTTTTATTTCAGTGAATCTAGCTGCTTCTCTATTTTCCTGGCATAGCCATAGAAATCAACATCTAAGTATAGATTCTATCTATCCAGATGGGCATTCTCAAAAATAACATTTCATTTACTTCACTTTTTTGTGTACAAGTCAGTTTCCAAATACTGTAGACTCTCAGCAACATGGTTGTTCCTAATCTATTTCTTCTTTTTCCATCCTTAGCTAGTGGCATAATTCTAGTTACTATCATATTATACCTAAATTATTTCAACTGCTCATTTCCTGTCTCTAATCCCTGACTTCAAAGGACCTCCATCATGGATTGGGACTTATCAAGGATGCCAAAAGCACACACATGGCAGTTCTCCAAGAGGGAAGTGTTCTTCCTGAGTTTTTCCCAGATTCCTGAGCCTTCCCTATCCATCATTACGGCAGTAACCCACTGTTTTATCCTCCAGAACACCCAGAAAGATTGCATTTTCCAACTCCCTTGGCTGGACTGAGGTTTTTTGACTGCGTTCTAGCTGGTGGGATGGGAAGGGGGATGATATAAGCACTTTCCCTACCTGGCCCTTAAAAATATCTCACATGAGAGCCCATCTCTTTCTGTGGTTACGCCAGTGGCCACGTGTTCCAGAAGGTATAGCTACAGACAAAGGAGAGCCACCCCACCTGCATTAGACTGTAATGGGAGAAAGAGGTAAACGTACATAGTGTTCAACCCAGAGATTACAGGGATGTTTGGTTTTTATAGCAAACAGCTTTAGTACCTACCACCTCTTTCTACCTCCAGATAAATACCCAGCCTCTCAGGTGAGACAAAGACTTTGAGTACCTTTCTTAATCTATATTCATTCTAAATGAGACACAAGAGCTGGAGAATGAGGTAGGCCATCAAAATGGGTCTACAACAAGGAATTATAGGGCTCAGTGACAAAATCAGGACACTGCAAAGTAAGATATGAGACATGATGCTCAACCAAATTGTTTACAATAGGCTTAATTAGCTGCAATCACTTTATATCAAACTTGTTTTTTTCTTTCAGTAACAACAGGATAGGCTGAGGTATCTTATAAACCTTTCTCATTTCTATTCTACAAAGACTAAGAAAATCTCCCCAGGACTCTTCCCACCTTCAAATTGGAATAAAATGTCCAAATTCTATCCTTTCGTGGCATACCTTGTTTCAGTTTTCTTCTAATTCCCTTCAGACTGTCTCGTTGGTTTGGACTTTCTCCCGGCTCTGGATTTCAGCTTCTTCCCTAAATACCGCCCTTTAGGTCTTCTTGGGCTCCAGGCCCGACAGCACGGGGACCAGCCCGGGGTTTGCTCTGCAGCCCATCAAGGATGTGGGAACTCCCCCTGGACTTTCAGGCCGAGGGGCAAATCAGCTTTCCCTTGTTAGTTCTAAAGTGCCTCAATCCCTTAACCCTGTCCACACATCTGCAAACAGGCCTAACATTAAATCGTCTTCAAAACACCAACTGGAGACTTCTTTTTGTTTTCTGCCAAGGACTTGGCTAATAAAAAAAAAAATGAAACAATAAAAGTATTTTGGTCCTTGTAAATTTTGCTACCGTAAATCTGGAGGCTTGTGCAGCTCAATCAAAACACCTCATTCATGAAAAATTAACACAACTATCAAAATGATTAATAAGTAGTTCAAACACATTTGTAATCTACCACAACACCAGATACAAATCTTCATGGAAGGAAGGGGCTACACAGGGTGGATACAGATGCAGAATATTTGACATGGGCTCTTTCTTGCCCCTGGGAATTCAGCTGCTCATGGCATTATCTATGTTAAAAAATAATAAAAATAAAAAATAAACACCTTGCTATGCTACTTCCATCGCCATTTCAAAAAACTAAATATCCACATAAGGGCTCTCCCAGTTCTTGAACCAAACCCAACAGTATCCAACATCGGGAAAGGCCACATCTTCAACCAGGGAGTGAACAATATCTCTACCTTTAGTTTTCCAAAAACTCTGAAAGGCCTTCTCCATGCAGACATTTCTCTGCAATTGACACCACAGATGGACCTAAGTATGTTATTTGCCCTGAAGACAAAAGAGAGCTTAAATTTTTTAAAATACAGCGTGCTCCACACAGAGGAGAAAAGAATCCAGTTTTTGTACTTTAAAGCACATTGTCTCTCTGCCAAGTGAAGGACAACGAACCATTCCCAATGACTATTTGCAAGGTGCAAGGTTAAAGTGTTTTTTGCATGTAGTTAAAACCAGGCAATGAGTCAATGGAAAAAATTCCCCATGAAATGGCTTTTAGATGTACTTGTTCATTGTTCGTACAAGCATTTATCTTAAGAGGATATGCTCATCTGTTCCGGTCACTGACATTTATACCTACCCAAGCCACAATTAACTCCTATTGAAAATTTTGTTTTCATGGTTATTATAGAACTTAATCATTTTTATGGATAAAGCCAGTTTAGACATTTGAACTAGGCTTCTCTTGTAGAACAGTCTACATCATTGTGGACAGACCACAAAACACTTTCTAGATAAACGCTCCCCCCAGCCTGTCACCAAAGCAATGTGAAATCAATGTTCCACAGATAAAGGGGATGGGAGGGGAGACTTCCCAAATATTCTTATTATCTTCAAGGTACATTCATGGGAATACTGAGATGTATGTGTTGTATGCATATATAATATTTCATTATTGTTGGAATGCATACACATATATATGTTAATGCAGATTGGCCAACTATTTCTCTCAGCCCACAATAATCTTCTTTCTCTTTGGGGGTAGAGAGAAGCTGGAAAATGTATGTAAGGAAAATAATGCATGTGGGCATTTTTCCCCAATACAACACTAATATTTAAACAAATGTCATCCAAAAGTTGTACATTTTTATTCTACTCAACTTTCTATTGTGAAGAACAGAAACCCACTCAAACTAGCACAAGAAAAACATGGGGATGGGGGTATTATTACAAGGATACAGCAGAAATTCTCTGGGCATCCAAAGGCAGGAAGTTAAACATAGTTGGACCTCTCTGGAAATTGTAAATTCAGAAACTGAGTCTTCTCTTTCTGTTTCTCAGGGGCCAATTTCTATCTCTATATATATGCTCTTCCTAATCCTTGCTTCTCTTCCCAAATTTCTCTGTTAACTCATCTTATGCATGGCCCAGGGTGGGGACCCCAGACTCTGATCATTCAGATTAGGTCCTCTTAGTCAAACCTCCTGCTATATGTCTCAGTTCAAATTCCCAAGAAAAAGATTCTGATTATCTACTGGTGAAAGAATGGATTCACTAGCTTTGGGCCAATTTCCCCCATGCCAAACCAGCAGCAGCTGGGAGATGGGGACCCATGGGACCTAATGCTTCCACTTGCAGAGAATGTGGCCTACTCAGGACCCAAGTGAGAAGGCAGCAGTATAATTCTGGTGTCTGACCTGGGCTTGTTACAGATTATAGTGGATTGGCTCATCTGTCATCTCTTCCAACTTCCTTCTTATACTACATAAAGCTAAAACCTACATTTCTCAGACTTCTTTGAAGAGAGACTTCTGAATACAAACTAGTTTCCACTAATTAGAGACATTTGCGTGAGATTTTAGAAGGTGAGCATGATGTGGAGATTTTCCTGCTACTTTGGTTTTCCCATGGCGAATACTAGGGTTTACCACAGCAGCATTTGATGTCCAGCCTCTCACTTCACGTGAGAGGGGTAGAGGAAGTCAGAACTCTGGCCCTGAATCACAGCCAAGGTGGTGTGCTCCTGAGGACCACAGCTCCAGTGACAGCCTCCTCATTCCCCGTGTTCCTGGCAAAGGGGCCAGCTTCCCTGGAAGGCCAGACTAGTGGACTGGTTCTGGGGTTATTCCCATGGGCCTGGCCACAGCTGAAACACATAGCCTTCCAAAGATTTTGTAAGCACCTAGATCCTTGCATTCAATCTTTTTTGGCTAAAAATAGCCACAGTGGTTTCTCTTTCCTACAACTGAAAGTCATTGAGCCCAAATCAATGGGACTTAGTATCCTAATCAAAATCTAGAGGATAAAGATAAACAGTCAGGGATTGTCTCACAGGAATTGAAAAATTACCCTGAAGTAATCAAAAGCTTTAGGCTCCATTTGTTGATTAAATGTAAAGGATACTTTTGGATAAAACCATATAAGGTATTATGCAAATGGCTTCTGTCAAAGAAAAAACAGACCAGACAGCAGTTAAAGTGGTAAAAACAGATTTTATTGGGAACTATTGCAGTAAGGGAAAAAAGACCTTGTATCGAAATGGGCTCAATTCCAAATACAACAAGTAAAAGTGGGGACTGATAGCCAAGGAGTAGAGTAAGGGCTAGGTGGAAGGAAAATTACTAAGAGGAAACATCAGGAATAGGGGGGATTCTGCTCAAACAACAGACTTAACAAGATTCTTGCTGAAGGTAGGTCAGAGTGATCAGATATCACCTGGAAAATTGTGGGGGATAAGGAATTTGACCAGACAGCAAGGTTGATCAGATATCAAGGCAGGGGATTCTCTCTAAACTGACTTAGCAGGATTTTTTGCTAAAATTGAGTGAAGCAAAGATAGACACTTAAGTCCAGTGGTCCAGGCCTAGTTGAGAAGAGGGTTCAGAGGAGCTTGAGTAAAGTTTAGTCAAGGAAAGAGTCTTTGTCACCTCTACCCTGACCTTAGAAGTATAGGTCTAGATTCTTATAGCAAGGGAGCTCTAAGGAAATAAAAGAGTAAGCCTGACCTCTTGGTATTTAAGTGAAATGGTTGTCACACTTTGTAAGCTACAAGGAACTAAGTGAAAGAATAAAGTTGCTGATGGAAGAGAAAATCACCCTCCTTGTACCAGCAAGATGACCATGATGTTGAGATCAACTTTAGCAGCCACAGAAACCACAGCAACAGATTAAAAACTAGACCAGCAAATGAAGACTAGCCAGGATAATTGCAGCAGATGAACATTAGTAGAAGCCAAACTATGAGACAGTCAGAATAAATAGGCAAAGTATCCACTCTCCCATCAACCAGTGGTACAGGCCAACCCTCCTAGTCTGAGCCTCAGGGTCATCTCTACTGTTTATCAGTATGTGGCCACATTTCTGACCTTACAGGTAAACACACTCCCTTTATTTTCCTTGATAAAAGTAACATAAATCTAAAGGAAAATTTAATCAAATACTTTGTTATTAGGGCTCAAGGGACAAAGTCAGAGGTGAAGCTGTACTCAAGCATGGATTTGAAAAACATGAAGAATACGGATGAACACACACATATTTAGAATTAAGAGAAGAGGAGAAAGATTTAGAGACTGATATAAAGGAAAATACAAGAAAGACCAGTTTCAAAAGGATAAGAATGGCAATGGATAAAGAGGATAAGAATGGCAATGATAAAAGGAAATTGACTACACAAAATTTATTGAGTGCCTACTATGTCCCAGGTATTGTTCTAAGCCCTGAGGATATTTCAATGGATAAGATAGACAAGAAGAAAAGAGACGGTAGGTGATGAGACTTAAGAGATTCTTAAGGTAGTTTAGGATAAGATCAAGGAAAGGCTTTTATAAGGCAGTTTTGACATTGTCATTTAGAAAATAAGGAGCCATTTTATTTTTTTAGTTCCAAAGACACAATTGGTCCATGTTAGAATTAAAGATAGTTAACACTTGGCGTATATAGAAAAGTTAGAGGCTATTGTAATAGTTCAAGCAAAAATCATTATCATCATCATCATTGCCATTATCATCCCTTGATCTTGGATAATTAATTTCTATTTTGGATAATTAGATAACATTAATCATTTTGGGAAATGCAGAATGAAGTGTTTCTTGTTTTGGTTTGGGTGTGGAAGGGAATAGGGAGTAAAACTTGTGGCCTATTAAATTTGAACTACCTGTTACCTTAAATAAGTTGGGCTTAGTTCAATCGGTTGATGATTATAGTTTGAGAATTATGTCTTTCTGCTGAGGTTAAGGGGAATGTTTGCCAGATCAAGAGAAATAAAATCATCAATTTCTCCAGAACACATACCACTAGGGGCTTGGAGTTGCCCCTGATTTTTGGTACTACTTGAACTGCACTAACCTTGTCTTCTCCCCTCAAGAGTTTCCTCCAAGGATAAATTCCATGTCACGGTCACAAGAGGTTTTTATAATCGTGGAAGATAGTAGCAGGTCACTGGTTCCTGAGTTAGGGAAGCTTCCAAATGGTATTATATGTCAATTCCAAGTAAACCAGGTAGCAGCATCCAAAAGTAGCCAGTTACAGAATCAGAACTTAGTACAGAGCCCAATGAACTGAGTCCAAAATGAGTTTGAAATAATGACAATACTTTACAGAAGTTTAAGTATGTGTTCTGGACTAGATAAGGCACATTACTGATTTCCCCCCTCTCTCCTCCACCTTGCCTCCAGCCTACCAGCACTGTTATCTCCTAACGCACAAGCCTCAGGACCCTATCCCTTTGGCCATAGCTTACTGGACTGGAAGCAAATATCTGAACAAAACTGGGCCAGTAGATTCTCTGTCCTAGGAACTCTCTCCTGGGAAACACTTCAGGCAATTCAAACTAGAAGGTCATAAAAACTTAGGGACTGAGGCCACCATTCTGAGGTGGTTTATTTCAAAGGATCATGCAAGTCAATGAATGGACAGAGAACCTGGACTTCAGTCAGAGAAAAATCAAGCATATCCACAGCACGAATGATAGGCCATATGGCTCAAGAACAAGAGAGAGAGAAGCGGTAGCTGTTGGAAATCAGTCCAGCTCCTGAGCCTCCCAATGACTCAAGGGCATCAGGGACAAGAAGCGTCAAGGAGCGGATGTCCCTGGCCCTCCCATTTAATCTCCCATAACTCCCCCAGTGGTCTCCCTTCATCCACACTAACAGGAAGTTTATCTCTTTGCTAGCCAGTTTTCCTTTAAATGGGAGGCTCTAGGTAAAGTTCTGGCAAGACGGGAGGAAGCTCAGAATTCTTGTTTGAATCAGAAAGGAGGAAAAAAAGCCAGGGGGCATGTACCAATATAGAAAAAAAATTATGGAAAGCACTGAGCATTGGGGAGAGTTCTAGAGGTAGTTTGTTGAAGGAGAGACTCTGGACAGGCCTGAGGAAGAAACAGAAAGGGGATTTGTGAAAATGTTACTATGGTTTATGATTTAGGTTATTTCAAATGTTCTTTAGAAGACTCAAGAAAATAATATTCTTATTTATAATTTTTTTTTTGAGGCATAGTCTCACTCTGTTGCCCTGACTGGAGTGCAGTGGCATCATCATAGCTCACAGCAACTTCAAACTCCTGGGCTCAAGCGATGCTCCTGCCTCAGCCTCCCAAGTAGCTGGGACTACAGGTGTGTGCCACCACGCCCAGCTAATTTTTTCTATTTTTAGTAGAGACGGGGTCTCACTCTTGCTCAGGCTGGTCTCGAACTCCTGCGCTCAAGCAATCCTCCCGCCTCGGCCTCCCAGGGTGCTAGGATTACAGGCGCGAGCCACGGCCCCCGGCCTATAATAATATATTTTGAATGCTGGACTATACTGGTATAAAAATGACTAGGTGCTGAAACAGAGAACATGAGGGTCCTAGATTTATATGGGTTAAGCCTACAATAAATTTTTTATTTTTAAGCTAAATTGAGTGAATTTCCATTTCTTATTTCTGAGCCCTTCTTTAGACATCTTCTAAAAAATTCTAGGATTGAGTCCTGAACTTATTTCATTTATTACACCGTCTCTCCACCCTTTGCTGTAATACAGGGCTAGGTACCCTTTCCTTATTTCACAGAGAGAAAAACCGGAACTCTGAAACTGTTTTTGGAACGCAGAAATATGGAATTCAATATCCTTTCCCTCAGCCAGACCCACTTCTAATTTAGATGGAATTTCAGTATTTGTTGAACGTAAAAACAAATAGATAAATAGTAAATAGTAAAACAAGTATCAAAAAACTTCTGTTTTTTTAATTCCCAGTCCCCTAGCAAACTGACCCTTTGTCCTCCTCCCCTCTCCCCCATTTAATGTCCCCTAAATTGAATGATATCAAGTTCATTGCCATTTAAGTCTTTCTTCATTCAATAGCTGAGGAAATTGTCATTGGTATGCAAACTGATCTCACGCAAGGAACATTACTCTTTAATCTCCTAATTTTAATTGGTATGCCATCATGCAGACTGATGCTGCTAATGGCCTAGTTTGTAGATTAAGACCAGCAGACCTGAACTGTGGTGTGCCATTAGTTACAAATAAAAGGAAGAAAAACACTGAACAATGACAAATGGGCCACTCAAAATCAGGGAGAAGATGATCCTTCCTCATCTTCTCTAAGGTGCATAACCCTATTTCAAAGTCCATTCGTAACAGGATTCGGATTAATGCTTTCGGCTTGGTCAGATAATTTCAGAACAGTTGGTAAATTGGAATGATTTGCTGTGTATTTACCAATGTTATTGTCTGGCTCAAGAAATGTTGCCGAATGTTTCTCTCACAAATGACATTGTTTCAGCTGATAAAGCTGTTTCTTTCACCAGGAAACAAATATATTAAATGAAAAGAATCTTTCACTATTTAAGGAAAGTATATTTTTCTCCCATGAAATTAACTATCATTACTACCTCCAGTGTCTTTTCACCATCTAATATGCAAAGAGTCTAATAGAGTTAATCTTTCATAGAGTCCACACATGTACCTATTACCAGTGAAGAAAATGAAAGCTCCAAGTGAAAAAGAAAGTTATGTTTAGATATATAGAGGATAGATCAGAGAGACAGACAGCCAGACAGATGATAGATTCTATGAAACAGGAGTAGAATACTCTAATTACGGGTTAAACCTCTTCTCTCAGAAGGAGCAAGTTAGAACCATTGCTAAAGACAAAAGAGTAAACAAAAAAAAAAAAAAAGACTGTATTGCTCTGAAAACAAAGCAAAATAAATAAAATATAATGATGTATTAATGCCTGTTATGAGTTGTATTCCCTCAAAAATATGTTGAAATCCTAATCTCTAACACCTATAAATGGGACGTACTTTGGAAATAGGGTCTTTGCAGATGATTGAGTTGTAATGTCATCCAGGTGGGTCCTGATCCAATATGACTGTTGTCCTTATAAAAAGGGGAAATTTGGGCACAGAAACAGACATGCACAGAGGGAAGATGATGTGAAGACACACAGGGAGAAGACAGCCATGTGATTGCAGTGATATATCCATCGACCAAGGAACCCTAAGAATTGTCAGCAAATACAGGAGCTGGAAGAGGCAAGGAAAGAAATATCTACAAGCTAAAGAACCCCAAGAATCATCATCAAATCACATCAGAAGCTAGAAGAGGCTAGAGCCACCGGAGACAGCATGGCCCTACTGACACCTTGATCTTGGACTTCTAGCTTCCAAAACTATATAAATTTCTGTCGTTTAAAGCCACGCAGTTTGTGGTACTTTGTTACAGCAGCCCTAGCACACTAATGTAATGCCTATCTTGATTCTGTACTTACTTCCTCACTGTCATTATTCTAACCTGTGTATGTTCCCTCCTTTCCTAAGGAGTTTGGTTTTACAGAAAGCCATAGAGAAATAACAAAGAGCAAACAACAGTTATTGAGGTCTTTCATAACCCACCTTATTTAAGTCTTAAACAACCCTGAAGGTGCATATTATCATCCCTTGTTGTCCAAAGGGAACACTGGATCTGACACGCTGAGTATCTTGCTCCAGGAAACACAGGCAGAAAGTAATAGAGCTGAGATTTCAGGCAATACCAAAGCGTGTTACTATACAAAGCATTCTATTATATCACATTGCCTTTAACAATTTTTTAGCGTGAGTAAAACAAGAAAAAGAAATTCTGGAAGGAGGAGCTATGATTCTGGCAAATAACTACATCATTTTAAAGCCAACATTGCTGCAAACTAAAATGGAAGATTCTGGTAACTGCAGAGAAGGAGAGGTGTGGGGGATTGGTGAGGGGAAGGGATGACACAGTCCACAAAATCCTTCTCCTCCTTGACCTTGAGGCCAGGGCATAGGATTCCTAGGCACTACCCCTCTGCGCTGTGGAAAAGCACAATGAGGTCAGACTTTCCCCTTCTGCTATAAAAATCATGATACTCGTTACTCAACACCAGAGATTGAGCTTAGCAATGAAAAAAAAAAAAAGGCTGTTGTTGCAGGGACTGGCCTCTAATCAGATAACTGGGCCCATTTTGGGAGCTGGCATTGTAAACAGAGTATGTGCCCAGAACCAGTCCCTAACAGCACAAAGCAGCTGAAGATGTCTGGGGAGCACAAAGGTTGTGTGAGGAAAATAGAGGCCAGGAAGCACATTCCTTTCCTTTGTTAGGTGAAAGAAGCTTCCCACACTGCCAGGGGTGGCCTTCTGCTCTCCCATCACAGGAGGCCACCTGAAGCATGTCAGATGCTCCGGGACCACAAGAAAAAAGGGCTCTGCTGAGCCACTCTCTTTCTTTTTGCAGCCATGACTGAAAATCAGCATTGGCCTGGGAGCCTGTGGAGATGGTTTGTTGTTTCTCTGTTTTGTTTTGTTTTGTTCTATGCCAATGATAATATTTTCAAACCTTGTGCCTCTGAGACACTCTCCAAAAGTAACTGACAGCTAGCACATCAAAAACAATTAACTTTTCATACAAGTAAAATCATAGTAACTCCTTACATTATAATAATAACCATCTGATAGTTTATGATTATGATATGTCAGTCGCAGAACTACGTGCTTTGTAAGCATTAGATTGTCTAATCCTCCCAGCAATCCAGTAAAGCAGTTATTATTATCAGCATTTTACAGATGGAGAAACTAAGGCTCAAAGTGGACAAACTGATTTACTCAAGACCAAACAGCTAGAAAATGACAAAGCTAGGATGTAATCTTAGGCTTATTTTGTCCCAAAGCCTGCATTCCCTCCCCTAGGAATAAAGAGATGAACTTTGAATGTGAAGGTTCAATAAAGGCGTGGGAAGATCAATTGGCCCTGCATGAAGCTTCCCATTCCAGTTCACATATTGCAGGCCCCTTGGCCTCCAGGGATGAATCAGAGCTGGCCAGGTGAGAAGGAAGGACCAATAAGCTGAGTCGTAAACCGAAGGGTCCTCAGCTAGCATGGACTTCATCAACTTGACAGCTCCAGAGGCCCAGGGAACGGTGCTGTCTTCTTGGGATAAATGAGAGCCTCTTCATGTTTCCCCCCAAAAAAGCTCCACATCCAGCAGGGGCACACTTGTGACTACCTGGCCTAAGCAGAGCAGGGGAGCCCCTGTCATCTTTCCCATCCAGACCAAGGTAACAGATGATGAATGTGTGGCTCCAGATCAGCAAATCATGCATTTTCTGAGGATGCATCGCTATTGTAAACAAATTGTTCTCGGCCCTTTTTCCCAGCCCAGCCAAGAGCTATAGCACACCCAATTAGTGACAACAGCTCCAAGAAAGTTAAAAGGAAATGGTGGATTCAGTTCATTATCTGACTGGCAGAATTATGAGGGGCCAAGGCTAATTCCAAGACATCTGTAGGCATCCACAAGAAAGCACATTTGAGAAAAGAAACTGTTTCTTCTTCACTTTAGATTTTTAGCACAGTTTGGGGCACAAAGAATGTGCTCAGGAAATATTTATTGTAGAGATGGATAGATGAATGGATGGTGAGTAGGAAGTATTAAACTGAAGAGAAAACTTGCCAAAAATCATAGTTGCAGGGCAAGAGTTGGAGTAAAGCAAGGAAGGGGAAAGGAGATGAACTATCCAGTTGACAGGAAGAAAGAACATCATTCATTCATTCATCAAATATTTCCTGAGCTCCCACCATATACCAGGCATTGCCTAGGCATTGGGGATACAGAGTCAAAAATCCCTGCCCTCAGAGAGCTTATATACTAGTGTGGGAAAGATTATCAATAATGTAAAAGATTATTAAGTATATAGTACATTATGTTTGTGCCATTAAATCCTGAAGAATTAAGATAAATCTACACTTGGGAAAGAAAAACAAAAAGACTGCATCATTTTTTCCTTTTCTAATTTCGTATATATTTAAAAATCAATCGATGTTATTTACCACATTAACATAATAAGGGAAAAAATATGACCGTCTCACGAGTAAGTCTATAGTACATTGAAAGGTGATCAGTGCTATGGGTGCAAAAAAGAGCCAGGAGGATGGGAAACACTGGGAGCTGCTGCAGCTCTACAGAGCATGGTAATAAAAGGCTCCACCAAAATGGCATCTGAGCAAAGTCTTGCCAAGTTGAGGGTGGGAGTCACGAAGGTATCCGGGGGAACATAATCGACGTGGACAAGAACAGACAGCGCAAATGCCCTGAGCCAGACATGTGCCTGGAGCACGTGAGGAACAGCAGGAGGCGAGTGTGGCCTAGATGGAGACAGAGGGAGAAAGACTCTGGAAGGGAGACCAGAAAGGCTGTGGGGGAGGTGCAGGTTGTCGGGCTCTGGTGACCCTATTGAGCGAAAAGGGAAGGCAGGGGAAGCTTTCGAGCAGACAACTGATATGGTCTGACTTCCTCGTCCTTGCTTCTGTGTTGAGAATGACATGAGGTAGGAGAAACGAGTAAGGTCCGAGAGACCATTTAGGAGGCTGCTGGAACAATTCAGGTGAAAGATGATGTTGATCTGGGCCTTGACAGTGCAGATGGTAAGAATTGTCGTGTCTTGGTACATTGTGAAAAAAGAGCCTATAGACTTTCCTGACCAGCTGAATGTGAGTATGAAAAAAAAAATGAGTTGCAGATGATGCTTTATATTGTTGGTGTGAGAAACTAGAGTTACCACTACCTCAGATGGGAAGACTGCCAATGGAATTGCAGAGGGAGAAGAGGAGTCAGGTAGGAACACGTAACACTTGAGGTGTCTCTTCCACGGAGATGCAAGTGGGGGAGTTTGGATGCATGACTGTGAAAGAGAAAGGACAAGTCTGGGTAAGAGATATAAACTCAGGAGTCACCAGTTTACTTGTGATATTAGAGCCCTGAGACTAGATGTGATCACCCGGGCAGTGAGTTTGGATGGGGAAGAGAAGAGGATGAAGGACTGAGCCCTGGGACCCCTCCAACAGCAGGAAATCAAGAAGAAGAGAGAGAAAGAAAAAAGGGAGAGAAGCCAAGGGAAGCAAGAGTTCCCAGGACGAGGAAGTGAGCACGTGTGACAAACGTGGTAAATGTTGCTGATATGTCACGTAAGAGCTGAGTAAGAACTGAGAATCAACAAGTAGAGCTGGCAATTTTGAGGTCAGGGGTGACCTGAACAAGAGCTCATCTGATGAAGTGGTTACAGCAAAAGTCTGACTAAAGGGGCTTCAGGAGAGAATGGGAAGAGAGACGTGGGAGGCAGTGATAATGGACAAGCATTTTGAAGAGTTTAACCATAAAGGAAGGAGAATAGGGAAAGAGGAAGAAAGGAAGAAGGAAATTAACGATACAGGGAGATGGGAGCCAGGCCACCCTGGTGCAAGCAATAAGGTGGCGCCTTATCTATAGAGAATCTTAAAACAATAATAAAAAAAATTGACAAAAAAGTCAGTCTGCTTTATATTATATTACCAAGGGGTAGCTGTTCTAAACAATGTCAGTGACAAAATATTCCACCCCATTAGAGCAGGCTTCTCTCACCACCACTACCCCTTTGATGCACCATTGGAAAGAAGAAAGGGAAAAAAATGATTAATTAAAGACTTATTTTGACTTCCACATTAAACCCCTCTCTACAAACTGTGGAGATATAAATGCACGATAACAACTGTTGTTAGCCCTTTCCCGGCAATAGGTAGAATGGCACATTGGATCATTTCCACACCTCCTGATTCTGGGTCTTGTGGTATTCCCTTTCATCTCATGAGGGCTGTAGACGTCCCAGACATGATTCTAACACAACAGAACAGACGTTCAGCAACCACCCTTTCCTATGTCATGTTGAAGAAGGCATCGCTGGGCTGGTACCATGGGTGGATCTTTACATGCCACCATAAGTAAATGAGACGGCTCTCAAGCCTCACACTGGGAATAGGATATCAAAGGAGAAGCAGTGACGTGTCCCTTCTGTGTTGAGGGCTTCAGACAACAGGCACACTTTTGCACATTCTCTGTCCTCTTCTTCTTGGCTGGAACCTGGGATGCAGCAGGGATATAGCTTAAGCAGGCAGAAAGCAGTGCTCAGGGAATAAAAAAGGAATGACTCAGAACTGAGATCCTAAATGATCATACAGAACAAGCTGCCCACCTGGATGTGTAAAATGAGAAAAAATCAATACCCATAACCTTTAAGCCACTACTCTCAGGGTATAATTTGAAATGGAATTTTGCATCTTCACTAACTAATATGCTTTCCCACCTCCAAAAGCTCTCACAGATGCTCAATGCCAAGGAAATAAAGTGAATGTTGCTAAACATGCACACACGGTGCTCCGCTGTCCAACCTTGCTTTATCCAGTTGTTTTGTCTTTCACTCCAGGTCCCATCTCTGACTGAAATCCAGTGAGTTAAAGCTCATGAAGACAAGTACCTGAAGGAAAGGTTAAAATCCTAAAAGGATCCGTCTTTTTTTTTTAATAAAGTCTGTTTCTTTCAGTGGGTGAAAAAGAATGAAATTTCAAGATTATGAGTCTTTTCTTCTAAACAGAAGGAAAGAAAAAATAATTCTGAACTGAATACAATGGAGGACAATATTGCAACACATGAATTCTTTATAATTAATAAACTTTAATTTGTTAAAGCAGTTTTAGGTTCACAGCAAAGTTGAATAGAAAGTACAGAGAGTTCCCATATACCCTCTGTCCCTACACACACACAACCTACCCACTATCAACATCCCACACAAGAATGGTACATACATTACAATTGATGAACACACATTAACACATCGTTATCACCCAAAGTCCATAGTTTATAGGGTTCGCTCTTGATGTTGTACACTGTATGGGTTTTTTACAAATGCATAATGGCATGCATCCACCATTGCAGTGTTATACCAAATAGTTTCACTGCCCTAAAAATGCTCTGTACTTCACCTATTCAACCCTACCCCCTCACCCTGGTCTCCAACCCCCTTATGCAAAGGGCCAAAAACCAGAAGTCAACACATGTATTTTTAAAATGTAACCAACACATTTCTCCTTTTTACCCCTCAAGAGGAATTCATTCCTGAACATTTCTTCATTTTAGCCAGCACTGCAGCAAATGTTTTTACTTCTGATTATAAACTAAGAGGTTTTTACATAAGCCCATGACTAAGAATCTATTTCTATTCCCTTAACAACTAGAAAGTCTGCAGCAAGATGTTAGGCAAAATTAGTAATGTCTTGTAGTTATTCACAAGTCTTACAGTATACTTCACAGTTTTCAAAATTCTTCTACATACATAGACTCATTTGTTTTTGTACACGTCTTCCTACCTCCGACTGCTAGAGTTTATACTCCATGTGAATAGAAATATTGCAGTATTTATTTGTGTCTCTTTATTTTGATACCTATTTGTTGTTAAGTGCTATGCAAATGTTCTATAAACTTAATTGAATTTGATCCTCACAGTAACTCTGGGAACTAGGTGAGGCAAGCAGTGGTATCACTATCAGACTAAGGAAGAAATTGAGGTTCAGAGATGCAAAGGAACCTTCTCAAGGTTATAAAGTTGCAGAATCTTAAACTACATGAGTGTAGGTGACGAGGGGAATCCCTAATCCTAACTATAATTTAATTCTTGCCAAATTGGCAGGGTAGAGATTGTAGTTTGATTTAATTGGCTTTGAAGAAATAAAGAAATGTGACATATCTCACACACCTGGATTTTTGGAATATGATTCATATTTGCTACAAGCTGCTGCCTTTATTTCATGATTTATCAACCCTGGACAGCACCTATTAACTCCTTGCCATGAAGGATAAAGAATTTGGTTCATTAACACTGTCTTTCATCTTCCCTCCCTGCCTCAACCCCCACATTTTGTTGACTATATTATTACATTTTTTTATAACTTGAGATAGGACAAATAAACCCTTTTTCTTATATTTTCAACTTGAACCGGTATCTGTCAACTCCTTGCTATTACCTATGAGAAAATCACTCCCTTTACTTATTCTTTTCCTTACCTCTCTTTCCATTCTCTACCCCTCAATTTGTTGCTATTGTTGTTATTTTAACTTATCTAGGTTTATGACATTTAGATTCTGTCCCATAACTCTACCCTCAAGTGGAACAGACTTTGCCTATAACATGCACGTAGGCACCAACTCAAAATTATAAAATAGCATTTTCATTTTTATGCTTATACCAGCATTATTCAATGTAGAATCAAATAGTGTGGTTCCACACACGATGAAGGAAATGTAACCCTATGCTACTGAAGCATTGTTGGTAAAGGGAAACTCTTTTAAGCGTCTTTCTTTAAAGTAATGCTTCTCAAACCTGAGTGTGCACACACATCACTGGAGGATCTTGTTAAAATGTAATTGGTCTCAGGGGAGGCCCAAAACTGTGCGTTTCCAGCAAGCTTCAGGTGATGACAATGGTGCTGGTCTGCGGACCGTATCCTGGGTGGCAAGCCTCTAATGGGTCCTCCTTTTATACCTTTTCAGCCTTCATCATTTCTTCAGGGGTCATAGTGAACCTCTAGTGTTTTTGAAATCCATTATCGTCTTCTTTCTTAAATTACTATTTCCACCACTCTTAAGATTTCAATTCTGTATGATCTCTGTCTCCATTTTCAATTCCCTACAAAAGAGTATTAATCAGTTATTCAGGGCCACTTGGTAGTCAACAGCATGCTTTGAGATTTTTAAGTGAAAGCTTTTTTGCTTTGTTAGTTTAGCACTCTTACAATAAACTCATGCCCACCTCTAAATCTATTCACTCTTATTTCCTTGCTTAGAACTCCAGAATTTAAAGACCCTAAGTTCCAACAAAGTGGCCAGAAAGTTTTTGAAACATGTTCATCAACAAAGTGAATTGCCTCCAAAACACCATCTCCATCAAAATATATCATCAAGGCTTTATCTCAATTAAAGTTTCCTCCTTGAAATTTGGTAATTGGATCTTGCCCCTTGAAACATGATCCACATCATTGCCAAAAATACGTCTCAGTTTCTTACCCAGAAAAATCATTATAAAATTGTTTTCTTCATCATTGTGACACTTAAAAATGGCACAGTGGAAGAAAACATTACCTAATCATTTTTAAAATTCTCTCTGAAAAGGTCTATAATTCATTCTCAGGGCACAAACTACAACACAAAGAGAAATGTGATAAATAAATCCAGTCTAATGAGAAAATATTGGTATGAGAAATAAGAAAAGCATGCAGTTAATCCATTTTTAAACAATCCTAAAATAATGCTGAGGTGCTCCCTGGATTCCATATCTTGAGATATGACTAGTCATTTTTTTCTTTATCCCACAAACCCTGATTACACAAAAGCAATTATGAGAAAATGTGTAATAAAACAGCAGGTGATGCTGAATGGAATTCAGAAAACTGCCTACAGGGAAAAGAGAGTCATTCATTGCTAAGCATTCCTAAACACTATACTTCAGGAAGAGGCATGAATATAAATCTTAAATATTTAGAAGACTCAGGGTGCCTTGAATACAAATATTCCCACCCTCCCCATTTTACAGTTTGGGAAAACTGAGTCAGCAATCCTCAACTGTCCTAGACTTCTGTGTACTTAACCCCAGAAGGGCACTCAGCACAATTTGATTTAGAAGTGTAATTAGGAACCCTTCTCTTATTTAGCTGAGTCACCTGGTATCTTGTTGCACACTTCTACTAAAATTAAATGCATTAATTTTTTAAATTGCACGTGGGAGAAGCCCATCTCCAGTGTAATCAAAGTAAATTATATTATTAAGTGTTAAGAGGTCCAAGACACAAAATAACATAAAATAAATATGTATAAAAAACTAACAATGCCCTAGGCAAAGAGCTAAGAAACTGTTGATCACACTGCTGTCAAAATTGTTACCAGCACTGGAGTATAAAGACCTAGGCAGAGGCTGCAAATATTTTTTTCTTAACAGATCATTTTCTCCAGTGAAAAAGAAAACATACTAAAAATAGAATCACTGGTTTTCTATTTGATAAGACCCTGATATAAGTAGTTAACTTTTTAGACTACATTTTAAAAGTCTAGTGGGGATAATTTGTGAGGCTATATATTGTCACTAGGTGGGCTTTGGCTTTATGAAACTTCACATTTTTGGGTCTGCTTCCCTAGTGAGGCAAACCACTCCACCACTGCTTCCTGTATCCTGCCTGTATCAATAAAGATATCTTTCAAAATTAGAACTCACTAGGGTCCAGGGCTCACTCTTAATTTTAGGAAAGTTCTATGATAATCCCCTATCTAGGGTATCTTCTAGAGTTCACAAGCATTCCTGTTCAGGAGTTAGGAAACTTACCAAGTTTGTAGAACTCCCAGGGAAAATTGAATCCTTCCACCTAAGGGAATATAATGGGAACTTCAAGAGAAACCTTGGATGTGATGCAAAGTTGTTAACCTGAGAAATACTAGACCTAAGGCAAGAGAGTTAAGAAGGGAAAAGGAGTCAGTCATTGGGCAGAGAAAGGACTAGACAGAATACAATAGGATTCAAAGCCCAAAGGGAAATGCAGGGAAGCATCCCTTCCACCAAGTTCAAACAAGTTGTTCAAGGTACAAAGAGTGGCAAAGGCGAAGTGTACTCAAGGGGTATCTTGCAGGGAAGAGGGACCATGGAATAATACATCACCCTTCTCTGCCTTCTACTGCTGTAAAATAGCTTCAGCTCCATTCTTTTGTTCAGTGACTCATGAGGTCTCAACAAAGCAAGTAAGTCCAGCTTTTACAACATTAAGAATTCCTTGGCACATCCTCTGTGCCCACAGTGATTCAGACCAGGAGTTGGCACACTGTAGTCTTCAGGCCAAATTCAGCCTGCTGCCTGTTTTTGTAAATAAAATTTTATTGGAACACAGCCACACCCATTCATTTAACTGTTATCTATGACTGTTTTCAAGCAGCACAGTTGAAGAGTTGCCACAGAAACCACATGGTCCGCATGCTTAAAATACTTACTACACAACTCTTTACAAAAAACATTTGCTGATCCCTCAGCCCCCAAAACACTATAACTGATTTTTCAATAGGACAGTGTGACTCTGGATTTGGCCTATCACCTCTAGACCAAAGAGGTCTTAAAAATATTTGCTGATGGCATTTGATCTATTATACCTAGCGAAGCATTGCTGTGTAAAGCTGAAGAGCACAAGCCCCAGAATTGACTAGCTGGGTTCAAATCCTGTCTTTGCCACTTACTGGCTGTGTGACTTTGGAGAAGTTGTTCAACATTTCTATACCTCTGTTCCCGCATCCACAGGAGACAGTCTTCCCCCCCAGAGGGAAACAGTCTGGTGTCTCTCTCTCTCTCTCTCTCTCTCTCTCTCTCTCTCTCTCTCTCTCACTGGTATCTATGCCCTTCTATAATCCCCTCCCCTTAAGTATGGGGTGGACCTAATGACTTGCTTCTAATCAAAAGAATATGGCAAAAGTAATGGAATGTCACTCCTGAGATTGAGTTACATGAAGACTGGAACTTCTGTCTTGCTCTCCCATTCTGTTCTCTCTTGCTTGCTCTGATGGAAGCCAGCTTCCATGTCCAGAGATGTACTGTGGAGATGTGCACATGGCAAGGAACTGAGGCAGGCCTCTGACCAGCACTCAGCAAGGACTTGAGGCCCTCAGTCCAAGAGTCTATGAAAAACTAAATCCTACCAACAACCATGGTGTGAGCTTTGCCTTAGTCAAGTCCCGCACCTACTGCAGCCCCACCTGACACCTCGAGTGTGGTTTTGTGATAGGCGCCGTGTAAGAGGCACCCAGCCAAGATGTGACTGGGTTCTTGACCCATAAAAACTGTGAGATAATGAATGTTTGTTGTTTTAAGCAACGATGTTTGGTGATAATTTGTTACTCAGCAATAGCTAATGACTATTGTTATGAAGAGCAAATTTATACATACAAAGTGCATGCAAGTGTGCCTGCCAAATGTCCAACAAATGCTCATTATTATTAGGCAACAAGCTTTGTTTTCCAACTTCACTTCTCCTTTCATTGCTTGAATTAACGTGCAGGGGTTAGGACCATGAGCCAACAGCATCACCTCACCTCACTGAATTCTGCATCCTCACCTGTAAATGTGGGTTAAAAAATAGTACCAAACTCATAGGATTTTTACATGCATTAAATGGTCTATGAGTTTACTAGGGCTGCCGTAAAAACATGGCACAGATTGGATGGTTCGAACAACAGAAATTTTTTTTCTCACAGTTCTAGTGGCTAGAAATCCAGAATAGAGGTGTCAACACCTTGATTTCTTTAAGGACTCTCCAGCTGGCTTTCAGATAGCTTCTCACTTATGTGTTCACACAGTGACTTTTGTGGGCACCTGTCTGGTCTCTTTCTCTCTTGCTCTCTCACTCTCTTACTCTTTGTCTTAATCTCTTCTTATAAGGACACCAGTCATATTAGATTAGGGTCCACCCTAATAACACTACTTTAACTTAATTGCCTCTTTAAAGGCCTAATATGGTTTGAATATTTGTCCTAACACTCATGTTAAAATTTAGTCCCCCATGTAGCAGTGTTGAGTAAGAGGTGGGATCTTTAAGAGGTGATTGGCTCTGCTTTCATGAATGGGTTAATCCATTAATGGCCTAATGAATTCATGGGTTATCATGGGAGTGGGACTGATGGCTTTGTAAGAACAGGAAGAGCAACCTGAGCTACTACACTGAGCTCCCTCACCATGTGATGCCCTGCATCACCTCCGGACTCTGCAGAGGGTCCCCACCAGTAAGAAGCCCTCACTAGATGTGGCTCCTCAACCTTGGACTTCTCAGCCTCCAGAACTATAAGAAACAAATTCGTTTTCTTTATATATTACCCTACTCCAAGTATTCTGATGTAAGCAACAGAAAAAGGACTAAAACAGGGATTTATATCCAAGTTCAGTCACATGCTGAGGTACTTGGGGGTAGGACTTCAACATAACAATTTGGAGGGGACACAGTTCACTCATAACAAATGAATAAGTCAAAGAAATAACTTGGAAAAGTATGAAGCCCACAAAAGGCACAAAATCCAAATTAGCTCTTATTAATATTCTTTCCAGTGTTATCTGTAAAGGGGCTAAGGACATGCCACCCCAAAGTACACCTACTTGGTTTATTGATTATTTCAAGGTGAAAACTTTGGAGAAGCTGTAATTGCAGAAAACTCTATCTGATCTGCCTTTTCCGACAGCAAGCCACAAGGATTCCTTTGGGAGGAGTGCCTTTTCCCTTACCAGGGTGAGAAAATAACACCTGGTCACCAGAGACTGGGAATTGTTGCTGCCATAGGCCTGAATAAATAAACTCCCCAAAGTAACCCTTACCTTCCACTAGCTTCACACCTGTCATGTATCTCCTAGTGACCCTCGTAGAATTTACTGCCCCTAGCCTAGAGATCCCCTTGTCCCTCATTTCTTCACAAATCTATTGTTCTTTATCTGACAAGTATAAAAGCATCTTGCTTTGCTTATTTCTTCAGACATCACTCTTGTGAAGATCCCCATGTAAGTGAAAAATTAATAAAACTTGTATACTTTTGTCTTGTTAATCTGTGTTGTGCCAATTTAGTTCCTAGACCCAGCCAAAGATCCCACGTAAGAACTGCAATGGGTAGAGGCAATCTTTAGCCTTCCCTACAATTGGAATGAGGAATTTTAAAGCTATGAAGGGCTGTAGAGGCCCAGAAATCAAAATCTCTTACTTTAGAGATAAAGAAAATAGTAGCCTGGATAAAAAATCAGAAGTCACATCAAAACCTTTCATTTTCTAACTTACCAGTGAATACATTTACTAATTCCAAATCACAGGGTGGATATAGAAATCTGGGATATTGTCTTACTGGGTATAGAACATAGCAACTCGGGAATCAGAATTTTAGAACTGGAAGGAATCTCAAAAAATATCTTGTTTAGTCTTCCCTTTTTACATAAATAAAAACCAAGGTGCACAGGTCATCCAGTTAATAATGGAAGCAGGAGTCAACCCCATCTTTATTCTTTCACTGAGGAAAATTAAATTGAGCAGCTACTGTATACGAGGCATTTTGCTGGACACCGAGAATACAAAAGTAAATCAGACATGGATACTATGTTCATAGAGCTTAGAGTCCATCTCTAGATATAGACAAAAACAAACAACAAAAAAATACAATGCAGTAGAGTAAGTAGTCTCCTTTGCCAGCTCCCCCCTTCCTAGACCACCAAGTGTTGTTGCTCAGTCCTGGCCCCTTCTCTGTCTCCATTGGCTGCTCAACTGATCTCATTCTTCCCATGCTGTTCCCAGCATCTATAATCTAGATGCTGATAACCCCCAAAGGATATGTCCAGCTGTGACTTTCCCTCCCCCCAACTCCTGTATTGAATTGTATCCTGGAAATCTCCACTTTGATTTTTAATCAATACACCAGAAAACATATTCAAAACCAAATGGTTCATTTTTATACCCAAACCTCTTCTTTCCTGAGTCTTCTTCATCTCATTAAATGATATCCCTGTGTATCCAGCTGCTTAGGCCTGTAGAATAGCCAATCAGAATACAGGACCAGAAAGTAAGTGGGACTCTACATTTGCAAAAGTCCAAAAAAAGAAAGAATATGACATATTTAAGGAATTAAAAGTTCAACATGGCTTAAGTTCAGAGTTCAAGGCAGAGAGTGGCAAGAAATGAGGCTAGGAAGGTATACAGAGCCCTGTTAAGCCATGATGAAGAGTTTTGATTGATATACAAAGTCATGAGGAAATGCTGAAGTGCTCTAAGCAGGGCATAAATGAATAATACTACATTTTAGAAAACTCTGGCCACATTAAAGGACGTCCAGCAAAAAGAACAGTTCTTATGGCAGAAAGCATAGTTAGGAGGCTATTACAGTAACCTGGGGGGAAAACAAAAAGAATGATGATCTGAACCAAGGAGTGGCAATGGGGATGAAGAGAAGGGAGGTATCTGAGAGATATTACTTAGGTAAAACCAGCAAACTTGGGGGTTGTGTAGTTAGGATTGAGTCTCACTCCATTTTCTGTTGCTTATAATAAAACACTGGAATTGAGTAACTTATAAAGAAAAGGAATTTATTTCTCTCAATTCTGGAGGCCAAGAAATCCAAGGTTGGGGATCTGCATCTGGTGAGGGCCTTCCTGCTGCTGGGGACCCTGCAGAGTCCCGAGTTGGCGCAGGGCGTCACATGGCGAGAGGGCTGAGCCTTCTAGCTCAGGTCTTTCTTCCTCTTCCTGTAAAGTCACCAGTTACATTCCCGTGATAACCCATTAACCCATTAACCCATTAATCCATGAATAGATTAATCCATTCATGAAGGCAGAGGCCCTCATGACCCAATCACCTCTTAATGGCCTCACCTCTCAATACTGCTACATTGGGGATTAAATTTCAACATTAGTTTTGGAGAGGACAAATATTCAAACCATAGCAGATTGCATTAGGTATCAGGTAATAGAAGCCCACTGCAATGACTTAATCAAAGAAGAATTTTATTTTGTTTACATCACAGAAGTCTGGATGTAGACTGTTCAAGATTCTGTCTGCTGAAGGAAGCCATGAAGGATTACATTCTTCCTCATTTCCTGCTCTATCATCCTAAGCATGTGGCACTTATCTTAATGGTTGAAAAATGCGCATTCTATCTGCAGGCATTGTGTCTGTGCTCAGGAAAGCAAATGGGGAAGGGGAAAGGCAAAAAGTGTAAGCCAGCTTAGTCTGCTCTTTTATATCAGAAAAACAATAGCATTCCTGGAAGTTCTAAGGGACTTCCTCTCTTATCCCACTGGCCAATAGTGGGTTCTATGATTACCCAAGAGGCAAGGGAATCTAGCGGGGCAAGTATTTTTATTGGAGCATATTACCACACTTAAACAAAATCTGAGTAACAAAGAAGGGAAGAATGGATATTGGGTAGATAACTAGCAGTGTCTGCCATAGACACTAATTGGATTTAATGGCAAGAAAGAATCAAGACTACTGCCCACATTCCTGACGGGGTAAGTATGCAGGGTGCTCACTCCCAGTTTCCACAGTAGTAAGAGGAAGAATGGGAGGAAGAGGAGACAAAGGCTGAAGGGAAATATGAGTTCCACTTAGGACATGTTGAATGTCTGAAGCTCATGAGAGCGGTCTGAACTGAAGATATATGGTTGAAAGTAGTATATGTCTGGTTCAAATGCCTATGACCTTTCTACTATATATGATCCTGTAACCTTCAAAATCCTTACTCTTTGAAAAAATCTATTACTAGTGTTCCTGTGATTAACTCTGAAGCTATACAAGCTTTTAAATTATCCATTGATATTATGATTTATGTTGACCAGAATGCAAAGGAAATGAAATCTGCATACATCAAGCCAAATGATTTTCACTTTATTTGCTAAAAATAAGATCATTCCCCTGTTTTTGGTGTGTTTCCATTTTTCAGGATTATTCAAGGCAGATAAAAAATGGCAAACTGAGAATCACTCATCACTTTCATCAGAAGCTAACTAATGGGAGATATCCCAGTACTAAAGAAATAACATCTTTCAGTACGATTGACATCAGTTGACATTGCTTATCCTGGGATTGGAGAGGAACATCTGGAATCCTACTAGAGCTCACTGGCAAACCTCTGATGCAGCTGCTATGCAGTTAGACCACCTTTCTCTCCTAACCTCTGCATACTGCTTTTGGCTACTCCAATTAGATAATTAGATTAGATTAGATTAGATTAGATTAGATTAATTAGATTGGCTCTCTGGCTCACATATCTGTAAGACTATTTCACCTGACAATGGAATAGTCACTGCATTTCTCATTCTAACACAGTCCTTGTTAACTAGAAAGGTTCTTGTCAAAACAAAGCCCCTTGTAGAGAAATCATAATGGGCCATAGGAGGATTGTTCTATAATAGGAACTATAATAATACTCTATGACAAAGTTTTGGGGCAGCAAGCTATATCTGCAGAAAATTACCAGCATAGTAAACATGTGGCTTCTGTTGGAAACAGATTGATTAAAAGTTATCTAACCCTGCTGGTGGGCAGAGGAATGGAGGTATCTTCTAAAATACATAAAACACTACTCTATAACTTTTAATTGTAATCACTGAACCATGACACATTATCAAAGAGCAACCTATACACTTCCATGTTAATTATAGTGGGGAAAGGGAAATGAAGGAAATTTTTTAAGCTCCTCTAGAAATATGCTCAATATTTTCTCTATCTTCTGGGTTTTTTTTTAATCCTTTCAGTTTTTCTTATGGTAATTGCCAGATCACAACCTCCTGGCCTTCAGATTTTAGTTGTAGATCCACTGCCCAGCTCAAGAAAGAAGATGGAAGTAATGAATGCTATTCATCAAGTATTTCTGGCTTTTCATCTTCCTGGCCATTTGTGATTCATGGGGCCACATAACTAATTCTAGCCAATGTGTTGTGAGCAAAAGCATCATATGTCACTTCTGAGCCAGTGTGAGATTCTTCTGCATCCTGCTTAAGTGATTCCGACAACATTCAAGACAGTGGATCTCTAAGTGACCACGATGGGCAGATCTACCACTTACCCACTGCCACCTGAGAAATAAGCCTTTATATTTTAAGGCACTGAGATTTGGGGTTGTTTGTTACCATAGCATAATTTAGCCTATCCACACAAATAAAAAGAGCCATTTTTTCTGGACTACTCAACAATTGTTCAACATGTTTCCATGTGTACTTTTCTAAAAACTTTTAGAAACCTAATTTAACAGAGAAAAAGAATAGTTGACAAGAGTACTGTAACCATAACCTTAATTAGCACAATTGTTAATATTAGCATCTGTTGACTTTTAATAATTACAACAATGCTACTTTCATCTGTAAAGGGATTTTTTTTATTAACACTTCTTTCTGATTCCAGATGTAAAATACATTTATTGATGAAAATATGAAAATACAAAAAAGCATAAATAGAAATTTTAAATTACTCATAGTACCTAAATACTCAAAGATATTCACCATTAATTTTTGTTATACAAACTTCCAGTCTTTAGAGTCCACATTTTCAGTATAGCTTTCTAAACTTCCACTTTACTGAACAATATATTGTCAATATTTCTCTTTATCATTAAATATTGTTCTGCATCATTTTAATGGCTAGATAGTATTTCATCACATGAATGAATATGATCTGTTTATTAATTTCAAAATATTAAGGGGTACAAAATTTTTTATATGGATAATTTGTATGAGGCTTAAGTTGGGGATTTTAGTGTGCCCATCACCAGAATAGTGTTCATTGTACCCGATAGGTAAGTTTTTACCCCTCCCTCTTCTCATTCTCCTCCCCTTCATGGTTTCCAATGTCCTTTACATCTTTCTGTGCCTGAGTGTGCCCATCATTTAACTCCCAATTATTAGAGACTATGTGTGATGTTTGCTTTTCCATTCCTGAGATACTTCACTTAGGATAATGGTTTCCAATTTCATCCAACTTGCTGCAAAATACATTATTTCATTCCTTTTTATAGCTGAGTAGTGCTCCATAGTGTATATATATCACATTTTCTTTATCCATTCATGAATTGATTGATAGGTGTTTAGGTTGATTCCACATCTCTGCAATTGTGAATCGTACTGCAATAAACACTCAAGTGCTGGTGTCTTTTTGATAAAATGACCCCTTTTCCTTAGCATAGATAACCAGTAGTGGGATTGCTGGATAAAATGGTAATTCTACATTTATTTCTTTGAGGAATCTCCATACTGTTTTCCATAGAGGTTGTACTAATTTCCAGTCCCACCAACAGTATATAAAGTGTTCCTTTCTCTTGGCATCCACACCAGCATCTATTGTTTATTGGCTTTTTAATAATGCCCATTCTGATAGGGGTAAGGTGGCATCTTATTGTGGTTTCAATTTACATTTCCCTGATGATTAGTGATGTTGAGCATTTTTCAAGTGTTTGTTGGCCATTTGTCTATCTTCTTTTCAAAAAGTTTTGTTCATGTCTTTTGCCCCCTTTTTAATGGGGTTGTTTGTTTTTATTTTTTTTTCTTGCTGATTTGTTTGAGTTCTTGTACATTCTGGAAATCATGCCTTTATTGGATGAATAGTTTGTGAATATATTCTCCCATTCTGTGGGTTGTCTGTTAACTCTGTTGATTATTTCCTCTGCTGTGCAGAAGCTTTTTAAGTGAATTAAGTTCCATTTATTTATTTTTATCGTTGCTCTATTTGTCTTTGGGATTTCAGTCATAAATTCTTTGCCTGGGCCGATGGCTAGAAGAGTTTTTCTTATGTTTTCTCCTAGAATTTTTGTGGTTTCATATCTTACATTTATGTCTTTTATCCATCTTGAATTAATTTTTGTATATGGCAAGAGAGAGGGGCCCTGTTTCATTCTTCTGCATGTGGCTATCCAGTTTTCCCAGCACTGTTTATTGAATAGGGCTTCCTTTCCCCTGTGTATGTTGTGTGCTTTGTTGAAGATCAGTTGGTTGTAGGTAGATGGTTTTATTTCTGAATAGTCTATTCTGTTCCATTGGTCTATGTCTCTACTTTCATACCAGTACTATGCATGCTGTTTTTGTTACTGTATCCCTGTAGTATAATTTGAAGTCAGGTAAGGTGATGCCTCCAGATTTATTCCTTTTGCTTATGATTGCTTTGGCTATTCAGGATCTTTTTTGGTTCCAAATGAAATGTAGAATTATTTTTTCTAGATCAGTAAAATATGACATTGGTATTTTGATGGGGATTGCATTGAATCTGTAAATCACTTTGGGCAGTATGGACATTTAACAATGTTGATTCTACCCATCCATGAGCATGATATGTTTTTCCATTTGTTTCTGTCATCTGCGATTTCTTTCCTCAGTGTTTTGTAGTTCTCCTTGTAGAGATCTTTCACCTCCTTGGTTAAGTATATTCCTAAGTATTTTATTTTCTTTGTAGCTATTGTGAATGATATTGAGCCTTTGATTTGACTCTTAGCTTGACTGCTATTAGTATATAGAAATGCTACTGATTTGTATACATTGATTTTGTAAGCTGTTACTTTGCTGAATTTATTTATCAATTCTAGGAGTCTTTTGGTGAAGTTTTTAGAGTTTTCTAGATACAACATCATATCATCAGTGAACAGGGATAGTTTGACCTCCTCTTTCCTAATTTGGATACCCTTTATTTCTTTCTCTTGCCTTTATTTCTTTGTCTGGGTAGGACTTCCAGTACTATGTTGAATAGAAGTGGTGACAGTGGGCATCCTGGTCCTGTTCCAGTTCTTAGGGGGAATGCTTTCAACTTTTCCCTATTCAGTATGATGTTGGTTATGGGTTTGTCATACATGCCTTTTATAATTTTGAGGCATGTTCCTTCTATGCCTACTTTCTTGAGGGTTTTTATCATGAAAGGGTGCTGGATTTTATCAAATGCTTTTTCTGCATTTATTGAGATGATTATATTGTTTTGCTTTTGCTTCTGTTTATGTGGTGAATCAAGTTTATTAGTTTACATATATTAAACCATTCTTGCGTCCTTGGGATGAAACCCACTTGATCATGGTGAATTATCTTTTTGATGTGCTGTTGAGTTCAGTTCGCTAGTATTTTGCTGAGGATTTTTGCATCCATGTTCATAAGGGATATTGGTCTTTAGTTTTCTTTTTCTGTTGTTTCCTTTACTGTCTTTGGATCTAGGTGATACTGGCTTCATAGAATGAGTTGCAGAGGATTCTCTCCTTCTCAATGTTATGGAATAATTTCTGTAGGATAGGTACCAGTTCTTCTTTGTAGGTCTGGTAGAATTCGGCTGTGAATCAGTCTGGTCTGGGGCTTTTTTTGTTGAGAGATTTTTTATTACTGCTTCATTCTCACTGCTCATTGTTGGTCTGTTCAGGATTTCTATTTCTTCCTGATCCAGGCTTGGGAGGTTTTATGTTTACAGGAATTTATCCAGTTCCTCTACCTTTTTTAGTTTGTGTGCATAGAGGTTTTGGTAGTATTCACAGATGATATTTTGTATTTCTGTGGTATCAGTTCTAATGTCTCCTTTTTCATTTCTGATTGAGCTTATGTGAGTCCCTTTTCTTCTACTTCTGGTTAATCTGGCTAGTCATTTATTGATTTTGTTTATCTTTTCAAAGAACCAACTTTTTGTTTCATTGATCCTTCATATATATATATTTTATATATATATAATATTTTTTATTTAATAATATATTATTATATTATATAGATAATATAATATAATATATAATATTTATATATTTTATATAATATATATATTTTATATATATCCATTTCATTTAGGTCTGTTTTGAGCTTTGTTGTTTCTTTCATTCTGCTAGCTTTGGATTTGGTTTGCTCTTCTTTTTCTAGTTCCTTAAGATGTGACATTAGGTTGTTAATTTGTAATCTTTCTGTCTTTTTGATGTAGGAATTTAAGGATATGAACTTTCCTCTTAGGACTACTTTTGCTGAATGCCTTAGACTGTGATGGCCTATGTCTCCTTTGTCCTTCAGTTCAAGGAATTTTTTTATTTTGACTTTAATTTCAGCATTAACCCCAGGATCATTCAGGAGAAGGTTGTTTAATTTGCATGACTGTCTGTAGATTTCAATATTTCTCTTGGAATTGATTTCTAGTTTTAGTCTACTATAGTCTCAGAAGGTAAGCGTATGATTTTGATTTTTTTGAATTTGCTGAGACTTGTTCTGTGGCCTGAGATATGATCAATCTTGGAAAACGTCCCATGTACTGACGAGAAGAATGTATATTCAGTACTTTTTGGGTAGAATGTTCTATAAATGACTGTTAGGTCCATTTGTTGCTTAATATTTGCCTGTGCTGTGGACAGGACATTGTCCCTGTCATTCCCATGTTAGAGTGGAAGAAACAGATAAATAAAGAGGCAATTGCCATATATTGTTATAATCTACTATAATAGAGAGGAGTTCAGGGCCCCTCCCTGAGAACACATGCCTTTAACAAGCCTAAAGTCTGCCTTTGGTAACCACAAATATCCAGGTGATGCTTTAGGATGCTGCAAAGAAAATATATTGAAAATCTCTGTCCCTTCCACAGAAAGGTTAGGGTTTTTTCATGTAATAAGTCCCATAACAGGGGAGCAGGTCTAGATTTTGAATGATGCTAGTAACATACCATAATTATCCCCTGTAACCAGTGATTTTATTAGGCATGCACCACTACAAAATATAAATACTAAATAATTCACTTAAAGCACTTTTTATTGGAAATACCATGCATGATTAATTTTGTCCTTGATAGTGAGATACAAGCTGAATTGTTTCTATCTAATTGGCAGTTTCCTTCAACAGCTTATTTTCATTAGTAAGCACTTGTCATTGCTTTTCTTGATACAAAGTAAACATCATAATGATTCAGAATGTTTTTAGGCTTGGAATGAGATTTGCTGCCTCTGACTCCAAATAAAGGCAATTTCATAGACAGTCCCCTAAGGAATATGGACGAGGTCCATGATATTCACAAAGTGGTCAACTGACTGGCTTCCTTCACAAGCTGATGAGAAATACAAAAACTCAGGCCCCATCCCAGACCTACTATATCAGAATTTTCAATTTAACAAAAAAAAAAAAAAAAAAAAAAAAAAAAACAATGATTGTGTGCACATAAAATATGAGAAGCTCTGATCTGGGAGACATAGGGAAAAGTCAGGGCCCCAAATATCTCCCTCCCCTCATACCTGCATCATGATACATTTAGGGCTTAGCCATTGCTTGTGCAATGTTTGACACAGACAAAAAGGTAGACCTAAGAAAGAGGGATTTAAAATACCCACTCCCAGTTTTGTCTGAGCCTGTGCCTGCCCTTTTTTGAGGGGCCATCCTTTGAGAGTGCACCAGAACACTGTCATTAGGATGTCCCTTCAAGGCAGGAACAAACTCAGGTCAAATTCTGGGTTTCAGTGTGGAAAATTAAAAAGAAATGTCCAACATTAGGCATCTCCTTTAAAAAACTTTTTTTTAATTTTTTAATGTAATGGAATACTTTCTAGTTGTAAAAATATATTATAGTAGATGAATATCCAATAAATGGCAATCATGCTGTAGTGAGGTACTTTATTAGAAACACTTTTGCTTCCCTCTCATTTTTATAGAATTCTGTAATCTCAAGGTTGAAAAAGACCTCAAAGGTCTTCTGGATTTTGCCTCCATTTTCTACTAACTACTGATCTAGTCGCTGCTTGAGCACCTCTGGTGATGGGGGACTCAGCACCTATAGCAGGGCAGCCCATTCCATTTTATGGAAGTGCAAATAGTTAAAGAGTTCCTTCTTCCTTTGACTTCATAAACATGCTTCTCTGTAGTTTTTTCCTGTGATATGGGGTCTTGGCCTTTGGAATCTATGGAACAATTCCACCTCCTCTTCATAAACTATCCCCTCAAATATCTGAAGCCACTCACCATGCCTTCTCTTCTCCAGATTCAGCATCTTCATACACAATAGGTTGTAAGTAGTAAGAGGAGAAAATCAAGTGCAATTAAGGTCACAACAATTTCTTATGGTTTAGACCTCCCTGGCCCAGCTGCATTCTCCTGAGTACACCTCAGCTTCTCCTGAGGTCACCTCAGTTTCTGTCCAACTGTATCTATGTGTTAACATTTTTAGACACTTATTCAACAAATACTTATTGAATTATTGACAGCTTATTGAAATCTAGGCAGTACTATTCTAAGTACTGGAGATACAGTAGTAAATATAATCAACAAGATTCTAGCTCCTCAGGGAGCTATCATTCTGGCTGCAGGAGATAACAAAATACTACTACTAAAAATAATAATAATTGCTATAGAGAAAAATAAAGTTGTGAAAAAGGAGAAAGAATTGCTATTTTATACAGGGTGGCCAAAAACGCCAATATTTGAGCAGAAGCCTGAAGGAAGTGAGAAGCAATCCAGGTGGATGAGGGAAAGAGCATTCTAGCATGAGGAAATAGCAGGTGGAAAAGCCCTGAGGAGGAAAAACACTGAGTGTTGTCCCAGAACAGCAAAAAAGCCACTGGAGCTGGAGCTGAATAACCAGCCTCAGAGGTGAGGAGTCAGGAGTTGATTATACAGAGACCTGTAAACCATTGAAAGAACTTTGGGCTTTTGTTTTGGTTTTTTTTTTTTTTTTTGGTTTTTTGGTTTGTTTTGTTTTTTATTTCCCACTGAGTGAGACAGAAAGCCACTGGTAGATTATAAGCAAATGAGCAACATGATCTGACCTAGTGTTAGATGGACCCCATGGCTACTGTGTAAAGGACAACTGGGCAGGGTGGGAAGGCAAAGAGGAGTGGGGGGATGAGGGGAAAGCAAGGGGACCATTTAGGAGGCGATGGCAATAAGCCAGGAGGAAGATACTGGCTTAGATGAGAGTAGCAAAGCTGGAGAGTGGTAATGCTGCTTTAAGAAGAAGCCATTTCACAAATAATCTTTCTATTCTCAGTGCTGATTGTGGTGGTTTTCTCATGGGAATCTCCTCCAAGTTAACTTATATTCTTTGGAACTCAATGCAAGGAACACCCTAAGCTGTAATTCCACCAGACTCTAGTGATTTCTCCAAAGAAATACTTGAGTTCTGATTTCCAAAATTTTCCCTCTGTCTGACCTGCTGAGAACTTTTAGAATACCCCAAATTATTCCTGGATACTGTTCTGTCATCCGTCAACATGGGATTACAGGATCCGAATGCGCGCCATTTGCAGCAGCCAGCCTAGCACAGCAGACGCCGGCAGAACATCGCACATGTTTCCTCTGCACTCACAACTCTCGTGTACACAGATAGCTTCTTGATGCAACCACCCATAACTCTTCACCTACTTGATTTAGAGGGCTCAGCTCATGAGTGGGGTAGGCCAGAGGAGCAAGGGAAATACTGTTGTCTGGGGCAGTCCTTCCAGTGATAAAAGTTGAAGCATAATTCCCAGAATGCTCTAGATGCCTGGGAGGCCACTGAGAACAAAAGAGAGCCAGATGGCTCCTGAACAGCCAGAGAACCAGTACCCAGAATCCTCTATACCTAGCATACTCTAGACCCAGCATACTCTAGAGATCAAAAAATCGAAGAGGAGGGAATACTTCTAAACTCATTCTATGAAGCCAACATTATCCTAATGCCAAAGCCAGAAAAAGACACTGCAAGAAAAGAAAACTGCAGGACAATATCTCTGATAAATGTAGATTTGAAAATCCTCAACAAAATACCACCAAACTAAATTCAATAGTAAATTGATAGCACTATATACCACAACGAAGTGGAATTTATCCCAGGGATGCAAGGATGTCTCAATGCACCAAAAAAAAAAAAAAAAGAAATCAATCAATGTGATTGATTGGAGTATATCACATTAACAGAGCAAAGGATAAAAATGACATGACTATGTCAATAGGTGCAGAAAAATTATTTGACCAAATTCAGCACTCTTTTATGATAAAAACACTCAACAAACTAGGAGTAGAAGGAAATTACTTCAACATAATAAAGGTCATGTATTTAAAAAAAAAAAAGATCTAATACCATACTCAATGGTAAAGAACTGAAAGCTTTTCCTCTGAGATCAGAAACAAGGCCAGAAAAAGACACTGCAAGAAAAGAAAACTGCATGACCACTCTCACCACTTTTATTCAACATAGAACTGGAATTCCTGGCTAAAGAAATTAGTTAGGCAAGAAAAAGAAATAAAACTTATCCAAATCAGAAAGGAATAAGTAAAATTATCTCTCTGTCTTCAGGTGACATGTTCCAATATGTAGAAAACCCTAAAGTTTTTTTAGATTCCAAAAAAAAAAAATACTGTTGGAACTAATAAACAAATTCAGCAAAGTGGCAGAATTCAAAATCAACATGCAAAAATCCATTATGTTTGTATACACTGACAACAAACAATCCAAAAAGGAAATTAAGAAAAACAATCCCACTTATAATAGTATCAAAAAATTAAGTATATAGGAATAAGCTTAACAAAATTGGCAAAAGACTTGTATACTGAAAACTACAAGTCACTGAAGAAAGAAATTAAACAAGCCACAAATAAATGAAAATATGTCCAATGTTCATGGATTAAAACTCTCCAATATTGCCAAAATGTGCACATTACCCAAAGTGATCTACAGATTCAATGCAATCCCTAATAAAATCCCAAAGGCTTTTTTTTTAGAAATAGAAAAAATGACCCTAAAATTTATATGGAACCACATACAACCTTGAATAGCCAAAACAACCTTGACAAAGAACAAAACTAGAGGTCTCATATTTCCTGGCTTCAAATCATATTACAAAGCTACAGTAATCAAAACAGTATAGTACTGACACAAAGACAGACATATAGATTAGTGGAACAGGAGAGAGAGCCTAAAAATAAACCTATGCATATTCAGTCAACTAATCTTCAATGAGGATGCCAAGAACATATAATGAGGAAAGGACAGTCCCTCCATCAAATGGTGTTGGGAATACTGGATATCCACATGCAAAAGAATGAGAAAGGACCCTTATTTTATACTACACACAAAAAAATCAGCTCAAAATAGATTAAAAGTTTAAATATAAGACCCAAAACTATAAAAATTCTAGAAGAAAACATAAGAGAAAATCTTCATAACACTGGTCATGGCAATACTTTCTTAGATATGACACCAAGAGCATGGGTAACAAAAGCAAAAATAGACAAGTGGACCTATCTCAAACTAAAAACCTCCTGTGCGTCCAAGGAAACAGTCAACAGAATGAAAAGGCAACCTATGGAGTGGGCTAAAGTATTTGCAAAACATATATCTGATAAGGGATTAATTTCTAAGACCTATAAGGAACTCCTGCAACCAATAGCAAAACAAACAAATAACTTGATTAAAAAATAGCCAAAGGGCCTGACAGAAGACATGCAATGTCTTTAGAGAAGGCACACAATTGGCCAACAGGTATGTGAAAAGATGGCCAACATCATTAATCATCAGAGAAATGCAAATCAAAAGTACAATGAGATACCACCTCATACTTGTTAGGATGGCCATTTTTAAAAAAAGAAAACATGAAGTGTTTGTAAGAATGTAGAGAAATTAGACCACTTTCACACTGTTAGGGAAAATTTTTGAAGTTCCTCAAAAAATTTAAAATAACTTCAATTCAAACTATACAAAAGGAAATTACATAACCAAAATGTATGTACCCCCATAAAATTCTGAAATTAAAAAAAGAAAAAAATGAATACCATATGACCCATCAATCCCAATTCTAGATATATCCAAAAAATTGAAAACAGGGTCTTAAGAAGATATTTGCACTCCCATGTTCATTGTAACAGTTTTCACAATAGCCAAGAGGTGGAAACAACTTAAATGTCCATGAGCAGATGAATGGATAAAGAAAATGGGCTATATACACACATACAATGAAATATTATTTAGTCTTTAAAAAGAAAATCCTATCATTTGTTACAGTATGGATGAACCTTGAGAACATTATGCTAAGTGAAATAAACTAGTTACAGAAGGACAAATGCTACATTATTCCACTTACATGAGATATCTAAAGTAGTCAAACTCATAGAAGCACAAAGTAGACAGTGGTTACCACAGGCTGTGGGAGAGGGAAATGGGGCATTATCGTTTAATAAAGCTTCAGTCATGTAAAACAAAAAAGTTGTAGAGATCTGCCGTACAATAGCATAGAAATAGTTAATACTGTACTGTACACTTAAAAATTTGTAAGTGGGTAGATCTCATGTTATATGTTTTTGACAATTAAAAAAAAATTTATGCCAGCAGCAGTCACACGTGTATGCATGAAGTACATTTTACACAGTCAACAAATTAAAATTGGATAAACCATTTTGGATGAGGTCTACACTTCCAATCTAGAATGACTGCCTCTTTGTATTAGTTTTATTACTGATCAGCTATGTAACCACGGGCAAGTTTCTTACCTTCTCTGGGCCTCGGTTTCCTCAATAAAATGATTGAAATAAATTAACTCTAAAGTTGATCCTAACCAAGTTTTCCCTGAGTTTCTTTTTTACTCAATGCAACCTTAATGATAAGAAGCAGAGGTATTACCTAACTGTCTGTCCTTAGACAAACCTAATTTTATATTTTCAAGTAGCTCATTGAGGTAATTTCTTCCCTAGTCTAGTCTCCTGTGCTGAATTTTGTAAGGTTGACACCCTATATATATCTGTGTGCCTCAAGCAAAACGGTTGACAGAAACCCATAAACCCATCATGCCCTGAGTCATATGAAGTAATTACTAATAATCCTAATTCTAGTTCATAGTTTGCTTGTCAGTAATTACAGCTGCAGTTGAATGCTTTCAGCGTTAACATCAGCCCAAAGTTGCAGCTCCCTCCCCATCTCGGGGGAAATGGATCTGTGAGTACATTTCAAAGCAAGGTTTGCTGCTTTTTTGCCTGGAACACTTTTTAATTGGGTATCATTTGGAAACTTCTAAATCCCATTTTGGAGCTTCTGGTCACTGCGTTACTTATTGAAGCCCTAAAAGCTAGTTAGGAGGCATGCCTAAACTGTGCGAATGTCAAAGCAAAAATTACCGTCATCTCTGCTTTCTTCAGAGAATGAAAAGAGCCATCATCTGGACCATTCTAAAATACATTAATAGAAATCAAAGATAGCAAAGCTGTATGAGAAAGAATTTGTGAATTTGGGATTGAAATTGTACTTCTAATTTAAGAGTTTTCCATCTAGTTAGCAGAGTTTAAAAATGTTGTGTTTTTCAGAAACCCACAAACTATATAAATGTACAATTTTGGTATATCCACCCAAGTGCCTGCCTAGAAACCTCAGTCATCTTTACCTTCGCCCTCTCCTCCTCCCCCACTCCCTGTGAGTCAGCAAACTCCCCCCATTCTACCTCTAGTGATTTTGGAATCTACTCCCCCACCTCCACCTCATCCCTGCTGAAAAGGCAGTTAAAGATCTCATTATTCTTAAGTGGGTAAATGGTTGGCCTGATCCCAGTCCCTCCCACCTCCAAACTCTCCTACACACAGACACAAGAGATGGCTTCACTAAAGCACAAATTGGAGCCTGATTTCCCCCTTATAAATACATTATGGCTCCTTGGGGCACAGAAGTATCCAAAGCCTCAGCTTGGTACTTCGTACCTCTTCAGCGTCATCTCTCAGACCTCCCCCTCATCCCTTCCAGCCTTCTAGAGCCCACCCACAAGACTTATTATTTGTCATCCCCCAAATCTCCAAACGTTCCATCACTGGCAAATATTTCTGTCTGCTCTTTTCTCTGCCAGGAACTCCCAACTTTATATATTGAAATCTTACTCATCTTTTAATACAAAACTCAACCATCATCGTCTATGAAACATTTCATAACCCTTTTAGAACAGTTCAGTTCTCTTTCCTACATGCTTCCTTAGAACATTGATTTATTCATCCATCCATTTTTTGTTCATTCACCAAATCTTTAAAAAGCAACTAAGTTCTGGGGATATAGACAGAAATAATGGAATCATGTCTCCTGCCCGTGAGAAGCCTACCTTCTTATAGATTATTACCACCACATGTATGCTAACTCATTGTCTTTTTACCTGTATTTTAATTACTGTTCTGTTTCCTTCATTGTACCACAAACTCCTTGAAAGAAGGAGATTATGATTCATTCAGTGCCCAGCACAATGAGTGATTCCCAACTAATATCTACTGAATTTTGATTAAATTAAATTGGCTTTTGCTTGAGTATATATTTGTACTCAAACCAAGTGATTTATAATACCTTGTGCTTTAGTAGCTGTGCACTCTCCCAGACATCTCCTATGTGCCCCTACCCATCTTAAAACAAAACAGATACTGGTGCAAAGACATCACCAGCATTAGAGGAGATAATGTATAGGAAGCACTTATCACAGTGATTGGTGTCTGAAAGTGCTAAATAAACACACGCTCCTCTTTAGCTTATTTTAAGTAGCCCTTCATTTTTCAGATTAGGAATAAGTTGGTCTTTGTTTAAGTCTGATGGATTTTCCCAGTAAGAACTTCCAGCAAAGCAAGACTTTTCTTTTTTTTTTTTTTTTTTTATAATTTATTTTTTTAATTTCAGAATATCATGGGGGTACAACATTTTGGCCATACACATTGCCCCTGTTCTGCCCGTGTCAGAGCCACAATCGTGGTCATCTCCCAAACTGTGCTCCCCGCATCCATTCAGTGAGAGTTTTTCCCATCCCTTCCACCCCCCTCCCGCCCGCCCGCCCTCTGATGAATGTTATTGCCCTGTGTGATGTAAGTGTTCATCAGTTAGTACCAGTTTGATGGTGAGTACCAGGGGTGCTTGTTTTTCCAATCCTGTGACACTTCAAAGCAAGACTTTTCATATGGCCCATCTCAAAGGATTACCATTCAATCGGTAATATTAGGGGTGTTTACAAATAACAGTGGGAAAAGGTAAATGTTTAAATTCCTATAAAACTTGGTAAACAGGGCTGGGTGATAGGAGATCTGGGTTTCAAGACCAGCTCTGATATGAATAAATTCCGGAAAATCACCTCATTTCCCTGTTGCTCAGTTTTCTTATCTGTCAGGGATGGGGATATTAGTACCATTTTTACCTCCCTTGAAGAGTTTTGTGGATAAAAATATAATACCTGTAAAATGAGCCTGAAAAAAAAGGTAAAAGCTTATCAAATGTGAGGTGATATTTGTAATAGTAAAAACTTATGAAATACTCTCATGACAGAACCATCTCTCACAGATGTCCCCAAGCATATATGAGGCTTCTTGGTAAATTGATACACATATGGTCAGGGATTTAGAGGCAAAAGATAATAAATCCTCCCCAAGTCCTCTTGGGGCAGATAAGGAACAAGCATAGCCAACCCTCAGTGACCTGTGATAGCAAGGCCAGGGATAATATGGATAAACGGATTTCACAGATTATCCAAAAATATAACTTTCACCAATTACGACCTCTAAACTTTTGCAGAAATTCCTTAAAAGGAGCCAAATTACTTTCACCTGGACTCATAACCTACATGAATTTCACTGCCAGTTTCTACCCCTTCCCATGCCCAGATACAGCTGCAAAAAACAAAAGAACAACTAGTGGACACACTGGGGCAGCTGCTATACCTAATGCTAACCTACCCTTGAGAGCTCAGTACAAGTTATTCCCAGAGACCTGTGAGATGCTGGCCCTGTCTGCATTTTCCTGGGGCAAGGAAGAGGCAACCAGGGCCTGCCAACTAGAAAATTCTGTTAGTGACCACGATCCGTGGTGATTTCCCCAAGCCGCCTGAAGGAGCTTGTCCCTTCAGCTGATCCCCTGGCAGCAATGAAACCAGGTCCTGGATCACGCCTAGTCCAGAAATTGCAAATGTTTGCAAAGCTGGGGCAGGAAATGGCTTAGAAATGAGCAAATCTGTTATTTGAATTATTCAACAATTCTTTCCCTGACAACCCCACGAGGAGTTGCTTTCCTGTCATTTCTCATTATGATAGCTTTTCTTTCCCTTCTTTTTGCCGCTTTTCCGGAAATATTGGCAAGATGATTCAAAAACATTGTGAACAGCACCTTGGGAAGGACCATCTGCAAAACAGCAGCCCCGTAGGTTACACAAAGCTTACTCTTACCCAGTAACTCAAGAACAAAATCTAGGCAGGTTAAAAAGCAGAAAATCATTGATGGGAATTAGAGTAACATTGAGAAAAGTAGACTAGTGACGACTCGTACTTCAAGTGCTTTGCATTCCTTAACTCATTGATTCAACAGATGTTTGTTGGCTGTTTACTCCCTGCCAGACTCTCCAAACAGAACACCTGGGGTCTGTCTGTCCAGTTTCTACAATTCCATAAATAACTGCAGCATGCAGTTCCCCTCTGCAGTTCTCCGTCCGTTCAAGCCAGTGAAATAAGTAACATACTGGAGAGATCCCAAGGTAGGATCCAGCCATCCCAGTGTGCCCAGAACTAAGGGGGTTCTTGGGACACAGAACTTTCAGTTTTAAAACAGGGAAAGTCCTAGGAAAACAGGGATGAGTTGGATTTGACCTTTGACAATCTCTTTTGTGTGACCTTTGATGATTTTTAAAAATTTTTAGGCCTCAGTTTCCACATCTGTGGAATGAAGGTGCAAGAATAGATTATCTCTAAGGATTACCTTCAGCTTTAGTATTCTAAGGGTGAACTCAACATATTTTCCCGATTAAAATGGGTTCTAAAGAGGCTGTGAAGTATGTATAGGGAGCTCTTTGGAAATCTCTGTCCACACATAAAAATAACATTAAGTTAAAATTGTTAGTTTCCCAACGATTACAATGATCTGATCTAAACTTAAGCCACTCTTTTCAATTAAGCATCAGAGTTCTTTGCCTCAGTGCCTGGATAAACTTAGCTCAGCACAGAAAGAGTTCTATTCAGAAACTGTGATAGAGAAGAAATAGTTTAAAATTAGCAATTAAGCAGAGTGAGGATCTCATAGTAATTCAGGTGAAATAGACCTCTGTGGCCATTAGGTGCTTTTGTATCATGGGTAAGACTGTAGAAGGAATTAAGGAGCACACATTTACCACATGAACAGTCCCATCTTTGAAAGAATCATAAGTAAAGAAATCAGGAGACAGGGGGAGAGGGAGAGAGGAATGGAGCCTGGTCCCAATTCTAACACTACCTTGAAGAAATAACTTACTTTTCTTGGACTTTAATAGCCTCAGCTGCAGAAAACATACTTTGCAGGGTTGTATCAGGGTAAACTTGTTCTCTTTTTTTAAAAATGTATGTGTTTCTTATATTTATCAATCCTTATATTTTATATATATATGGATGCATTTTATCTTATAAATCCATCCTTACATTTTATATATATAGTACATATATAATAATAAATGATACATATAATTGTATGTGATATATAATTATATATATGTATTTATAATTACATATACATATATTATAATTATACCTATATGTAATTATAAATATTTATGTAATTATACATTATAATGTAAGTTATATGTTATTTATAAATTATATATACAGTGAGCAACTGTATATATAATTGAGCAACCTGAGGGTAAGGGGTACTGACCATCTGTGTCATTGAAAATCCAAGAATAGTTTTTGACTCCCCCAAAACTTAACTACTAATAGCCTACTGTTGACCAGAAGCCTTACCAATAACAAAGTTGATTAACACATGTTTTTTATGTTATATGTATTATAGGCTGTATTCTTACAATAAAGTAAGCTAGAGAAAAGAAAATGTTATTAAGAAAAACATAAAGAAGAGAAAATATATTTACTATTCATTAGGTGGAAGTGGATCTTCATAAAGGTCTTCATCTTTGTCGTCTTCACATTGAGTAGGCTGAGGAGGAGGAAGAAGAGGAGGGAGGGTTGGTCTTGCTGTCTCAGGGGTGGCAGAGGCAGTAGAAAATCTGTGTATAAGTGAACCCGCACAGTTCAAGTCCACATTGTTCAAGGGTCAGCTGTATAAAATATTTCCAAAAACATATATATAAAAAGTACCTACTATGTGATTATGACATTCTTAGATATGAAAAGCATTTCAAAATGCCAAAAATGCTAGACAAATCTAGAGAAATATGTCATGAAAAAGTACATTCCAGAACCATTATTTTTAGCTCCTTCAAGTCCTGTCAGATCGGTTCTTTGGCCAGCCCAACACAGTCGCCCAGATTAAAATAGAAAGTAAATTGTCATTGAGTTTATCTCCATGTCTGTGAGAAGCACGTAAGAATATCCCATAATCCATAGACTCTCATGCTTAGACAGGCCTGCAGAGGCCCCCTGTGTGATGATGCCTTCTCCAACTTGAACAAATGCTCACCCAGTCCCAGCGAGATTAGGAGCAGAGAACTCATCAGCTCATAGGATTTTTTTCTGCCTTTTCACCTTTACTTAATGCATCTTCACAGATCCAGCTCATTATTGATCCACCTAATTGCACTGTTCGGGATTCCTGAGGCTAATATGTGCTAAACACCGTGCCTACCACACACAGAGTAGGCACTCAATAAATAGCATTGTCCTCCCTTACTCTATTTTCTCCTTCCTAAATAATTGCTCACTTAAGTTAGCATTCTCTAAAAAAAGTCTTCCCCAATGTCCCAGCCCTGCTAAGGGCTGACAGCCAGGATGTTCCTCTGGGGATTATCAGCGAAAATTCAAGAGGAAAATAGGAGAGTGAGGTGGCAATTTGGCATGACCACCCAATCTGCTTGCCCCTAGATTGGCAAGTAGCCCAAGAACTGCTGAAATTCCAATTCAGTGGTGAAAGTCTATTGCTGTGCCAGTCCTTACACCAGTGGCCTGGCAATGCTGTCCTGAGTTTGATTTAACTTTCTTGCCAATACATGAGAACAGGTTGTTAGAAAACAATTATCTCAGGACCTCCCTCAAAACTGTGCTGTTTTTCAACCCCATTAGTGTTGAGCCAGCAGCGTACGATTGCAGGGTGATTTATCTCTCAATACTGATCTGTTCCTACACTACTGGACATTTCCTCCACCGCTGATTCCATCAATCATGCCATCATCCGAACAGTCCTGTAGCCTGTGCTCGTCTGACAGAGCCGTACTTGTTATTTATCTTACGTGTCGTCTCTCACTCTTGTCAGTTTTAATTCTGCTCCATTCTTATCCTCTTCTCCTGTCCCCTGAGGGCTGTCTGGGACACATTATTATTCAGTATTTACAGGGATGTCACTTGAAAAATGTCACCATCACAAATGACAAAAATTCTGGGGTTTGCACAGAATTGTCTATGCCCCAACCACCATTTTGAATTTTTATACCATGATGTAAATTCCACAACCACCCATGAATCTCTAAAATTATTGAACTGGTTGAAAGGAAGCCTTAGGGCAGGAGTGTGGCATTTGCTAAAATCCTTCAAGTTTAATTGAAAAGTTTCTATTTTGGAGGAGACTTTATTCAATTCTCTATTTTTAGAAAAAATGTAATTTAGAAATGTTGCCACCATTATTAATGTTGTCACACAAGTGAGGCTGCAAGATCTATCTTTAACTCTCTAAAATTTATAATTATGAATTGTCAATATCTTATTAGCAAATGTATTCTCTTTTAAAGAAGGAATTTAAATACTTATTTCGGCTAACACCCATGTAACACTTCTGATGTTCCAGAATCTGTTCTAAGCATGTGTACATGCATATGTTAATCCTCAAACCAAACCTATGTTTCCCATTACAGTCAAAGAGGATATTTGGACAAACTATTTAAATAGAAGGGGAAGTTTATTTATTCAACATATACTATACACTTGGCTTTTTCATAGACACTGTCTTTCAAATGCTAACCACAATTATAAAGATAAATGTTTATGTTCATAAATGAGAAAGCTACTAGCAGACTCAGGGAGGTCGGTCAGCATTTTAACCTATCTTTGTCTGATTCTAAATACTCCACTTCTCCATGTCACAGCATGCCAATCTCTATCTTTGCCTTTAGAAAGAAATCTGATATGCTAGGTTATTGTAGAAACGTCTTTGTTGAAGTATCTACTCAATCTTTGGCCTGGCGTAACATCTTATTGGTCAAAGGTCAGCCATCTTTTTACATCAGCTTCGGTGGCGATTCACTGTGTCCTCGTTCATCACGAAGAAGGCAGATGAGGTGAAAAGTGTGCTTGCCTTTTCCTCAGAATGGCTAGAATGATCCAAAATTCTGGAATGGTCACTGGGCCTGCATTGACGCCAGGTCACAAGAGTTGACTCAGCTGAAGAGAAAAAGGTGTCCTCCATGGTATAGCCAGGCTCATTGGAGTTCTACACCTGGGTGTGAGGCCCAAGGCACAGCAAGGAAAAAACTCACTTAACTTGCTTTATTCAGTGCAACCATTTCCCCTAAAAGCATATTCATAGGGCAGTGACTGGTTGATGGTAGATAATATGTTATTTCTTGACCCCCTGGCCAATCTCAGCATACCATAGACAACTTAGAGGAATTTCAAATGGGCCAGCAGAACCAGAAATTTAGAGCATGCAATGGCAGATCATGGAGGCAATCCAGGCAGGCTACTTAACAGCAGGGAGGCCCAGCAAAAAGGAGCAGGTGGCAACAGGAAAGACTGGAGGCCAGTCTGATAGGAAGGTGAACATCAGCAAGACCCAAACGTGGGAGTGTTTACAGGAAACCGAGTATGGTCTGCAGGAGCAACTCTCCAGTCTCCCATATGACTCAAGGGAGATGGCTGGAGCCCTAATCTCTGAGAACCCAATCTTCTGAACAAGTCATTGACATACTACTAATAATAATGACTTACTCTGTAGCAGGTACTTTTGCTTTATGAGCAATTAACTTTTAATCTTCTCAGCAATCATATGAAGCAAGTGCTATTCCTATCTCTAAGATATATACAAAATTATTGGATCAGGTAGCCCATAATCAAATGAACTGTAAATTCCAAACCCAGACACACTGGATCTAGAACCTATACTCGTAACCGTTTTCCTACTCCCACCATCTCTTAAAGTTGAGGTCAGAACTAAATAGCAAGCATTTAGAATCTGCAAACTTATGTGGAAAGTACTAGTCCAAGTATTTGTTTTAACCCCTAAAATTTTTAAAACAACCCTTTGAGGTAGTACGTCTATGAGCACTTGTTCGGAAAACAAAAGCCACTTTGCATGTTCTAAGTATCAATAATTTTCATGCAGGAAATTAGAGATTTATACAGTCTATTGGAAAGGCTACTGAGCAATAGAGTTGAGGAAAGACACCAGGACTTTTTCTGCCTGCTGCATCTATGCAGCTGGAAGTCAACACTCACTCAGACGTCAGTGAACTTAGTGTGGGCCTCAGTGACGTTCTCACTGGCTTCTCGGCCAGCAGCCCTGAGACAGGCGATTCTTAACAGGCTCATCTGAGAGACATTTTGAATCTCTCATTCACCTGCCCACACAGCTGCCTACAACCACCTCCTTTGAAACATTAATGGCTTTGAAACATAATGGCTTCTTCTTCTCTCTTCCTGGGGAAATCTCACACAAGTGCCTCTCCTTGGCAGACTCTACACAAAGCCATACATGAAATGATATTCAAGGAACAGTAGTTCCTAGTTTCTCTGCAACACACACTGTAATACCACTTAGAAAGTGGTAAAGATGCATCAAGTTGACAATGGATAAACTGGTAGAGTTGGGTGCAATTAGTATCCCCATTTTATAGTTGAGGAAACTGAGGTGCAATGAGGTTAATCAATTTGCCCCATATCACATAACTAGCACACCCATTAAGTGCTATAACCATTAAGTGCTGCCTGTTTGTATAACCGTATTTGTTTTTCTCACAATCATCACCACTGGGATTGCTCAACTATTACCTAAAGAATGGTGAATACCCCCACTAATAGTCTATCCCACCTTTCAAGTCAACCTAGGTGAGTTTTCTTCCCCTAATGGATGCATTGTTATGACTTAGTTCCGGGTTTCTAAATATTTACCAACTTTAAAAAACCAATGTCCTGAGTAACCACAGATGTGTGTGAATACAAGCACACATGCACACACATATGCACACAGGCACATACACTCACACACTTTGTGAACAACAGCAACATAACTATATTTTAATTGATGCAATTAATGATGGTGAGTTCCAGCAGCTTCACCCAGGCAATCATGGCCAGTCAATTATTGCAGGCAGCCTTCTCTCACATGTTCACCACTCAAAAAACATGTCAAAATGCACTTGGAAACAATGGTAGGCTGCAGCACACTGAGAAAGTGAGGCTGAGCGCTGCACTTGCTGCCTTTGGGCTGACTGGCATAGCCCAGAACGCATGTGTGGTCTCTGATTCCATCTCTCGGTACTGCAGGGAAGGTTCTGTAATTAGAAAATGCTGCCCAGGCAGAAGTCTGCCTTGCTTCATAAACAACGCTCTCTGAAGAAGTTTGAAAATTACCAAAGGAGAAACAGCCTCATGTTACCGTTGGTGTTCTAGAACTGGCTAAAATTGATCCTGGGTTTCAGCTGCATTCTTTCTCTTACAGCTCATTTAACCATGCAATTAGGCAGTTAAGTAGATGCAAAATATTTAAAATGAAACATGCGTCTCATCAATCCAGCAGTCAGAACATTTTATTTTAGAGTAAATGACCAAGTTGCTCTCTCTTCATCACCCACTCCTATCCATCTCCAATCATGCCCAGAGAAAAAAGGGAAGAAAGAAACAGAGGGTGTTTATCTTAACTCAGCAATTTCATGATTTCTATCAGATGGTAGGAGCAAAAATAAGAAGCTGGAAGATTTCAAATGAAAAGGCTATAGAGCACAGCAAGGGCACATCACGTGGCTAATAATGTATTTTGTAAATGTAGGGGAGAAAATTATGCATGAATACCAAATTTCCACAATAGGGAGGTGAACAGCCTGTTTCACGACTGCAAATTCAATACTGGAAATCACATCACTCTGAACAGGTATACAGTATTATATTCCTATTGAGAAAGGAATGCCATGTGAATGCACTTGGCAAAAAGGTAGCACAGGAATATTGCATCTTTAATAGGATTTTTGATTCAAATGTGCTGAGCCAAACCATTTAAAATTGCATTTGAATAGTAAACAGATAACATCATCATTTTTAAAAACCTGCATACTTGTGCCAGATCAACAGACAGCCTGCAAAATAAAGACAGGGAGAAGGAGGTATCAGGTCTGAATAGAAAATAAAATTAAATATGATTTCTCAGCTATGAGGACTTCTTCAGGCCTAAAAAAGGGAAGCAAGGTTAACTCCATCCTTCATCAGCACACCTCCAAGAAGGTTTCAGAGCCAGCACGTCCCTCCTCATCAAATATCTTTTTCAAACATGGATTTAATTTGGGTGGGGGGTTTTCTTGCCTCTTCCACCAAATCGCTTTAGTGTCATTCATCAATTTATATTATTGGTATTTAGTATGTGATATCAGGGAAAGGTAAAATAAGAAAACACAATCAGCCAGTGGCCCCACAGAATTAAAATGCCAGTGATTCATATGCAGAGGACATCTGAGGAAGCCCAAGAAATCATAGTAACCACCAGCCCTGCCGGGAAAGCCTCAGTTTCCCAGAATCCTCCCAAATGAATCCTTATGTTTGGCCAAGTTTCTGCGTAACTGAAAACTAACCTTTGTGTGTGCAGACTTTCCTATCAGCCTCAGTTTTCTAGAGATTTTTTTGAAAACAAGATTTCCCTATATAGCACATACAGATCAACACTCTGGGGTTTTCTTTTTTGCCTACTTTAATTAGCATCATTCCAGAGAAATTCTTATGGGAGAGGAAGAATTTTATGAGTAAGAAAAAGCATAGATGACTGTAAGCTGAAGAATTCCTCAAACTTTTAACAGAACTTCTGAACCCAGGATTTTTTAACCTGTCATTTTTCCCTTTTCTGTGTCAAATATCTCACCAGAATGCTATGGAGGCTTCTGTATGTTCTGTTCTCTTTGAAGAAAGAATCATCATGAAGATTTACACCCAGAAAGGCTGACTTGGAAGTTTCTGGTGTATCCTACACACAGGAACTTTGTGACTGACCAGAGGCACAGTCTGAGGCTTCCAGAAAACTCGACTTGCCTGTGAAGCAGGCAGAGGCAGGATGAGGACTAGAGAATCCGCACAGCAGAGACACTAGACTGCGTTGTGCTTACGTGAAAACTTGAAGAGTTTTTTTGCCATTGCCCAATAACTTTCTAAATTTTATTTACAAATTTCCAAACAGTTAACAATGAAAACATCAAAAATACAAAAAGGTATACAAAAAGTTTTTCTCTCCCACTGGAGTCCTCTAACTGCCCTGTTGTCATCCCTTTGACCAGATGACAGTCTGTTATTTTATTGTTATCCTTCCTTCTCCCAGAGAGTCTTAATTGTTCAAGTCATGGCTTCTTGCCTTCATCAAGTACCTGCTAGGCCTTGACATTCTTGACTTCCCAGGTCCTGATTTGCTTTAAGGGTCAAACTTCTCAGTTTTCACACTGGTCATCTTGCGAGAAGGGAAAGATTAGCTTTCCATCCTAATTCATTAGTCACCAAAAAGATGTCAAAAATGTTTTCAGACACAAACTCAGTTTCCGAGGATAAGTTTGATCATTGTTTTAAAATAGGAAAACTTTGTCTTTTTCCTCAGGTAAATCCATGACTGTGAAATGATCTTTCATTAACAAAAATGGAAAGAGATTAAAACCAGTCTTACCCCCCCAGACAATAATTTGTTCTCTTTAAGATTTTATTATCTCAGAAAATTCACCAATGATGATATTTGCTACTATTTTATGGTGTCTGTGGTGAACATTTTGTTTGCCCAACAATCATCCCCCCTACTTTTGGCAACCATACCCTATTTTCACTTGGAGAACAATTCCTATTATCAGCCCTTGTGTTTCAAGTTGAGCTGATACAATCCCCTAACCACAGACTGGACATGTGACCCTTGCCAGGCCAATCAAAGTAAGAGTTCCTCAGCTATAGTGATTTGTTCTGGGATCATCACATGACCCAAATAGGCCAATGAGAACCTTCCCTGGCCCCTTTGTTGGCTCTCTTGAGAAAGTGAAACTCTCTGTGCCCTAGAGTTGCTAAGCCAATAGATTTGTCAACCCAGAGCTTCTGGGGGCCATCTTGCCCCACCACTGAAGGACCCAATCCAAGAATGAAGCCATCAGAAAGGAAAGCAGAATGGAAAAATAGAGAAAGACAGATCCTGATTGTTTAATACCTGGATCCAAATATCTCCTTTCCAAAAATGTGAACTAACTAGTCCCCTTTTGTTCAAGCCATTTAAATTGATTTTCTGCCACTAGCAACTGAGTGAGTCATTATATATATTTAATTGCAATAGCAGTCCACCTACACTTATTCTATTTAAAACTGATAATTGGTTCACTCATACCATCACCTACACTTCTGTAAGATGTAGTACTGTACACACAGACAAAAAAACAAACTCCCCAAATAGTATTGCTTACCTCTTTTTACAGATGCTAAACATCAAAATATGATGGGACCGGGTATCAGCTGGTAGGAGATATTCAGCTAGTTAAAAAACCTGGTGAATTTCCACCTGGACTTTCTATGACTTTTAGGTCCTAAAATAATTCCTCAGGGGCTGACACTTGCAATCTCAAGAGTTTATCCAGTCCAGTGATTTACACTTCAGTAGGTTCTGGTCCCACCTGACCAGAATCTACAGAGCAGTACCCAAGACTCCATATCATTAATGTCTTCTAATCAGTACCAATTTCTTATTCAATTCAGACTTCTATAACAGAATAATATAGACTAGATGGATCATAAACAAAAGTAATTTATTTCTCACAGCTCTGGAGGCTGGGAAGTCCAAGATCAAGGTGCTGATAGATTTGGTGTCTGATGAGGGCCCACTTCCTGGTTCATAGAAGGTCATCTTCTCCCTGTGTCCTTACATGGTAGAAAGGATGAGGGTCCTTCTCCTGGGTCTCTTTTATGAGGGAACTAATCTGATTCATGAGGGTTCCATCCTCATGATCTAATTACCTTCCAAAGGCCTCACCTTCTGATACCATCACATTGGGAGTTAGGGTTTCAACATACAGATTTTGAGGGGAGCCTCTTGGGGGGCATTGTGCACCCAGCTCAGTGCTAATCCTCTGATCTAGCTCATCTCCTAGTTACCTATGGAACTCTGACAGTTAAACCCTGCCTTTGCTTTCAGGAGATCAAAAGGTACAACTTCTTAATATCTAAATTCCTTCTGTTAGCATTTTACTGCTATGTGTCTTCTTGTCCTGTCTCAATACACATACAAGATTCACTCACAAGGAAAAATATATCACAGACGAATTGCATCAACATACTAACCTGCATCAATGATCACAAAATCAGTAGATCTCTCCTACTTTTGTTGACACTTCTATTTTCAATATTTAAAGGTTGGTTGATTATTTAAAGTCCCTCATGAACAACTTTTACTAAACACTCCGATGGTAAGATGGGGGAGTCAAAGGAAGACTCTCATGATCAAAGCCATCACTGTACTTGGCTCACGATGCACAGAGTTCCACTGCTGCTAATGACCTAGCATAATGCCTGGGCATAAGAGTATGTTTCAGTAAATATCTGGTAAGCACAAACCATGGCCAGTTAAATGGAGAAATGCACTTGATCAAGAACAGAATACATTCTCAATCATCTTCTCTCTGAAATAAAAAGCATCCATCTTGCATTCACCTAAGGAAATCACTGAACAAATGGCCACTCTACAGCTCAGCATCAAAGGCCATGACCATCTAGCACAGAGTACTTACAGACAAACGAGTTAACTTATAATCCCTTAGAGGTCTCAGAAATTATTTCTATCCCATAGGAATCAGAGATAGCAAACTTAAATGCCCACAGGGGCCAGGCTTTTAAGGAGTAAAGCAGGGAAAGTGTAGGATTTATGGTGCTCCAATTTTGTCATATTTTATTTTAAGTCCACAAAACGCACTCAGTCTCAGTGTTGGAGAACCACAGGGTTTAGAGCAACAGGCATTCTCCATGGTGGTAATATCATTTCCAAGGGAGGAAGAATTGGTTCTTGAGAGGTACAAAATCCTTAGATAGTACAACCATTTGTGGTCCCTTCCAAAGGGCCACCTTATATAAATAGATATACAGTATATTCATGGCATTAAAATTTTTTGGAGATGGAGAGGCAATTAGTAGGGGAAAAAATATCTCCAAAGGCTCCTTAGGAGAACAATAATGATAAAAATGTTGAGAAACATCGGGAAACTGGAGAATTTCAGAATCTAAAAAGGCAGCCATTTCCCAGCTCCAACTGATTCGTGGCTGTGTGAAAATATGGCAGGGACACATTTATCAAGAGAGACCATAAATCTAGATATTTGGACAAAATGTCCCAATTTTTAAATGTTTGTTTTAACAGAAAATCAAAAAAACTCTTTCTGGGCCAAACAAACTATATCTCCAGGGCCATGTGGCCCACCAGCTGCCAGTGTCCAGTCAATCTCCTCAGTGGAAGTTTTAAGAAATTGTTATGTCCTTAGAGCATTCAGTGGTTACTGATCAGTTAAATTAGACAAAAAGCAAAGGCATTATTTATGCTGCACCTTTTTAGGAAAAGTGTTTATTATTTAATCTAAAAGTGAAGCCATTTGCCTATTGGCAAATTTGAGAAACATTTTTTTTTTGGCTCTGCAATATTAACCAAGGTGTCAATAATCTTTGAAAAGGGGCCTTAGTCATTCCAAAGCTATTTTAAAATGAGCAGAACAATTACCCCACGGAAAGTGTGTTTGTGATACGTTCAGGCTTTAAAGTTCTGCTTTTCAAACTAGCAAGGCTCGTTCCTGCGTAAGTAGAGATTTGTTTATTCTGCTTATCTCAAGCCATAGCAAATACTGTCCCTGTCTCTAAATGGTCAGATTTCTGCCTGCCATATCTTAATTCTGCCTTACAGAGATAACTCCAAAAAGTTAGAGACTGTGTTTACTGAACTTACTCACACAAAAGGATGCTAAATATTTGATGATAATCTTCCCGTTCTTTGAATTAATATGAGTGCCAATCTAAACAGCACATGTTAAACGAAAATTTTATTTTAATTGCATTTCCCACATTCCCTTTCCTGCACATAAATTCTAAGAATAAAATTAAAGTCAGCTCTAAAAAGTATGTCTTTCCTCCTCTAAATGACATGAAGACATTAGTTTTGCCTTAATCATTTTTCGTTTGAGCAGCTTAGGAAGGCTCATCATGAATTTTTTATGTGTCAGATATATTCCTCCACCTACTCAATCCCTTCCTGCTGTTTCCTGAATTTCTCTCCCATCATGCTTTGGCTTTGGATAATCTATTTCCTCCGAGGTATTTGGTGTTTTTTCACCCCTAGTTAGCTAGAACAATGCTGAGTGTATAGGAATATTAGTAAACTCAGCAATCCAACAGGCAAAAATGGAAAGGAAGTGTCCAAATCTTTGGGCAATTTGGGGGGTGCCTATTAGGCATTTCCCCCTGGGCTTGAGGAAACCCTGAACTGCCTGAGAAGCATTTTCATGTCCAAGATGGGTGAGGACTTTGTTATTTCCTATCTGTGCTCACCTAGAGGAGCTAAGTTCAGGAATTAAAATTTAATAAAGAATCAAGTTTGAAATTCTGCACCAGTGCACAATGCTTATAAATACACTACACTGATACTACCCGGGTATTATAAATAATACATGTAATGTTGATTAAAATTTTGATGTAAATTTCAAAAACTTTATTAAAGTTGTAAAATAACTGGCATGGGGTGTTTATAGTTAGGTGACAACTTAATTAATCAACTGCTGTCTCTGCTGCAATAAAATCTAGAAATGCATATTCTCTACTTTATTTTTATCCCTGAAGAATGAGCCAGAAAATACAAAATTATCTCCCTTTCAAAATACCAAATTATCTTTCTTTCAAAACAGTCTGAGTATTAATTGTGAGGCATGACAGCACATAGTCTTTGCCTAGACTAATAATTAATCTGGAAAATACAAATTTCTGACATTCAACTAGTGAAGAACTAAAATGATAACCAGGGAACATTTATTCACACTCAGCTTGGAAATGATCATTTTTGTCTTGGTACAGAGAAAATTTCTAATTTTCAGGTCACTAAACAATTTCATTCTTTATTAGAGATAAAAACTAAACACACAAATCATTACCACATGAAAGAATATATACACACACACACACACACACACACATATATTGCATGCTGGTTGTTTCAGGATTCTTGTTTAATGAGACTTGTCCCTTTCTAAATGAGAAATCCCAGACTGATATTGAAAATAAATAATATGATGACAAAAAGTAACATTTTAGATAGTCAGTCTTTTATTACTTTACTATTGCCCTTTTTCAAGAGTTCCATTACATTAGGAATTATAAGAAAAAGTGTTTGTAATTGTTGCTGCTGGCTCTATTCATTCATTCATTCAACAAACGTACTACCTGCAAGACCTTATGTTAGACATCGGGAGGTTTGCAAAGGGCAACTAGATGCAATTCTGCTGAGTTTACACTATAGCAACAAAGATGCATTCTGGACATAATAACTTTGCAGCAAGGAGACTGAGCCAAACACACCTAGATTCACATCCCTGTTCCATTTGACCTCTTAGAATCTCAATTTCCTCATCTGTAAAGTATGTCTGGCAATATTTCTGACATCATAAATGTATTATGAGGATCCAATGACATAATTCATGATAAATTCTTAGCACAGTATCAAATATATAGTTAGTTTTCTATAAAAAGTTAATTTCTCTTCTTCCTATAGTTGGAGGGGGGTGGTGGTGGTATTGACCTCCAAAGTAGTAATTGTCAGGACATGAGCTCTTATCATACAACAGGGAGAAATGGTTTGTCATTACCCAGATCTGTACCCTTTCAAATTACCCCATACCATGATTATTCTGGCCTTCCTTCTAGGCTCAGCCATATATAATAACTGTCTCCTTAAACCATGCTTCAAATCCGACTCATGTTGCTTTCTACCAGCATTAAACACCAGCCCTGGATTAACCATTGAGCAAATAAGTCCAAGCTTATTTCATTGTCATGCTCTACTTCAGTAGAATTTTTTATTATTATCTTCTTGGTGTGTTTGATGTCCAGTTCGTATTACCCAAAAAAATGTTTTCCTGGACATGGTCAGGGATAAAAGTTTAACACTTTGGTTTGAAGGTGTCATCAGAAATCACATTCATTTTTATCTCATGAAATAAGAGTTTCTGCTTCCCTTCCAGTGTAAACACAGCTGATTGGATCTGGCTAGCATTTAGCTCATCACTTAATTTGTGTAACAGACCCTTATGATCTTGATTTTAAGCCCTGCTAGGGCTTAAAATCTAGGAGGAACCATTGTTGGGCAGTGCTTAGGGCATTAATTGGCCTTACTCTGGCCCTGTTCAACACCCACAGGGGTGCACAATCTCTCTGTCTAGAGTATCCTGATAAATATTTTCCCATATATATGGGAGCTTGACTCCTCATGCCTGAAGATGGAATTGCATTGAAGGTTTTCATGAAGCTCAACTTTGCAAGGACCTCTCAACATTATCCAGGCCAACCTCCTATTGGAAGTCTAATTTCCATTTTTCCTTCTAGTGAGCAGCCCTATAAGTCTTTCTTCTGCTCCTTCTGCCATGTTCTACTACTTACTGTGACTACAGAACCTTGAATGTACCTCCAGTATAGCCCAAATCGATTTGTACTGTCATTTGTTTACATGTTTATCCTTTCAAGATTACACGTCACCCATATTTCTGTCCATAGCAATTGACTCACACATCCATAGTAGGTGCTCAATAAATATTTTTGAACAAATAAATTTGTAATTTAATGAAAAAATATCAATTAAAATAGCTGAAACATACTTAATGCTTTTTATCAGGGCCCTAATTAGATTAAGCTCTGAATAGTCTAATTAAGCACAGAAATGTTCTCTTAGCAGAATTCCTTTATCACCAAAGTTTCTAGACCTGAAAACTCAATGTTGATAATCACTGAATCTCAGAGGATTAATAAATAGACCCTTTAATAAATAGGTTATGCAGTCCTCTTAGAAAATATGAAAGAAAGTTGAGATATTCTAGGTCACTTGTATTTCCACCTTCTGCTGCAGTTCATTTTGAAGTCATTAGTTAAGTATGAATTTACCCTGAATTCCCATCCCCTTCAGCAACTAGCCTACTTTTCTGCACCTCTTCCAGCATCACACCTCAGTACAATTGTCTATTCTTGCCATGTCTACTCATTCTCAATATTAATTGTCCAATAGCATTTCTCAGTCTTTATTTCAATGGACTTAATGGCAGCAAGTGTCATGTTTTATTACTCTCTCCTCCTCAAAATGCTTCCTTCACTCAGCCACTTCTTCTCAGTCTTCTTGGCTGCTTTCTCCTCATCTCCCTAACCTCCAAACAGTCCCTGAACAACTTCTCTTTCCTATCATTAGTCACCTCTTTCCAGATCTTATCCAATCTCATAGCTTTAAATATCAACTCTACATGGAAGGCTCCCAAATGATTATCTTTAATCCAAACTCACTCATAAAGTCTAAAGTGCCAAATACAACCACATAGATAACATCTCCACCTGGACACCTAACAGGCATCACTAACCCAACATGTCCAAAACTGAACTTTTATAATTCTTTCCTTTTTATGGTTACTCAGACCAAACTCCTTGGAATCATCCCTGACTCCTCATACTGCACATCCATCCTGCTAACAAATTCTGTTGACTCTACCCTTCAAAATACATCCAGAATCTGACCACTTCTCACCACCCTCACACTGGTCCAACACCCATCATATTTTGCTTGGATTATTACAAAAGTTTCCTAATTAATTTTCTTGCTTCTACCTCTGTTCTCTCTACAGTCTATTCTCAACACACAAACAAAGTGATGCTATAAGCCAGATGATGGCAGTCCTCTGCTCAAACCGTCCCATGGCCTCCATTTCATAGAGCAAAAGTTGACAATTTTGCAAAGGCCTGAGAGGCCCTGCAGGATCTCGTTATCTGTCATTTCTCCATCTCTCTGGCCTCGCCTCCTACTGTCTTCTCCCCACCCACGCTGCCCCAGCCATAGTGGCTGTCCTGTTCTTCCTCAAACATACCAAAGCCTAGAACAGGTTTGCCACAGGGTAGGTATATGGTAACTAATTGTGGAAAGAAGGAAGAAGGGACCAAGGAGGGAAGGAAGGAGGGAGGGAAGGAAGGAAAATAGAAGAGAAGGAAGGGAAGGAGGGAGGGAGAGAGGAATATATTGGTAAGTGGCACAAACACAGCATTCCAAACCAAAGTGGCTCTTTGTAAAATAATATGCTTGGTTAATTTAACAGACAATAGACAAACTCTTTAGAATATGTCTCAGCAGCATTTGGATTTTGATACTAGCTCTAAAGCTAAATAGTAGGAATTTATAACCATTCTTACTATTCCATGTTTTTAGAAAATTATCTAAGTGTCCATAGGCAAGTGAAATGGACACATTATACAGCCTCAGAATGGCTTCAGAAGCAATCAAAGCATTTCATAGGAAAGAAAAAATTGTTCTAGAGTATTACTTAGGAGGAGCATAGGCCTTTATTTCATGGACAAATCGAAAATGCAATTCTGAAGAAATTGATGTTATGCCAGAAAAAAAGTGTACAACTCAAGGGGAAAATTGGGTTGTGAGAACAAAAGTGACCAACCAATGATATCAGATAAAAAATTCAAAATAAGTATTCATAAACTTGTAATAGACACAGTTGTTCAACACTTCACAGATTAATTTTAAAGGCATTCTCATGGTGCTGTAGAAATTACAGATCTGGATCTGTAAAACTTCAGTTAATGAAATTTTTCATAGCCTTGATATTGTTTTAAGAAAAAGCATAATCACCTGAAAGCCCACAAACAAAGTTTTTGGATCCGAAGAAACATAAGCTAAGAGGTTCTATAGAGATGCAAGACAGAGTGAATGGGCCTCTACTGAGAGAGAAGCAAAAGGCTGATGTCACTACTTGCCCCACAGAATTGAAAGTGACTAGTCAATATTTGATGAAATTGCTTAGGATGCCAACTGATATGATAACGCATTGCAAATAGCTCCTTTTTTCTATCTGTCTGGTCCACTTAAGTGATTTATCCACGTACCTAAAGCTTACATGATTAAGTGTCAGCTTTTTGTTTAAATATGCCTAAAGTGCTAAAGTGTATTACCTTTTTGCCTACATTATTAAGCAGAGTTCATTGGATATAATTTAACTTATTTTTGATGGCTCAGCTGCTGCCAGAAAGACAGTGTGATGCAGCAATAAAGAATTGACTTTAAAGACAGACTGACATAAAGGACTGCCTACTCTTCCACTCACAAGATGTTTGACCTTAAAAAAAGTTATTTAAACTCCCTAAAATTCAGAGCCCTCATCTGGAAAATAAAGACATTAACATTGTCCCTCGAGGATTCAATGGGATACACAGGCGGCACACAAATGTTCATTTTGTGACCCATCTCGTTTCTTCCACGCCAGCACGGCCATCCTGGACCGCACTGGGCAGCCAAGCAGGCACTAGATGAGAAAATTGAGACTGGCCTTTGCACGCTGCTGAGATCCTGGTACATGTTTCCTTGGCCCAATCCTGTGTGGTCCCAACTTCTTCCTCTTTCTAGATTGTCTGCCATTGACATCCCAGCATGCTTTGCAGCCAAAACTGTCACCTCAGCCACTGCGGTTCTCACATCAATTTTCCAGAGGTTTTCCAGCTCCTTCCTCCTTTCAGGATCTCGCTGGTGGCATTTGGCCTTTTGCTGCTCTCAGCTTATGGCTTCTATTCTACTGTGACTGGCACGAGGCCACCAGCGTTGTTAGAATTACAGAAGTGTAAATATACTCCAGATCCCTTATGTAAATAACGAACGTGAACTTTCCCGCATGGACTTAGGAATAGCAATTCAAGCACACAAGACCTTTTTGTTGGGGGCAAAGGACCAAGGCAGGATTTCAAATTCTATTAGAGGCTGAACACCAACTGCAGTCCAACAGTGTTAATGTGACAGGAATATATAATTAATAATAACATTTATTGAGCTGTGTCTACCATTTTAACTATATTATCTTTTTAGACCTACTGCTATTCCATTTTACAGGTGACTTGCCCAAGGCTAAGTGGTGGACCTGAGATTCAGTTTTCAGGCAGTGTGACTCAAAATCCTTTGCTGTTTCCACTGAGCTAAACCACACCCCATGCTGCCCTCCAAAAGCCCCCGGGTGAGCAGGGTGGGCCGGAAGAGAGCACTCCCAACAAGCCAGTGTGCTCCTAGTGGAAGCTGGTGGAAATGGACTAGGAGTGGACAGGTGGAGGGGAGCTGGCCAAGGGAGAGAACTGGGAATTAAAGCAGCAAGGGGAAGATGAATGAGCTAAGCAAGATGGGTTCAGAAAAAAGTGGGCAATAGTGATCAAAAAAGGGAGAGGCCACCGCAGCCCCAACCTGTAAACACCCACGTGGGGAAAATTGTAGGTGCCTTAGGCCACATCCTTCAAATAAGTTGAATATTGTCCATGATAAAGTAGGCCACAGCTTCCCAACCAGTGTGAAAGACAGCATGATATTAATCCTTTTGGTCCACAAGGATGGAGCCCAGGAGACCGAACTTCCAGATAGATTTGTTCATTTGTGCCAGAGTGCCTTGACAGAATAAACGTTATCAGGATGTGAGAGGGGATAGGAAGCCCAGGATAACCTATTCTCATTACTTGTCATTGTCTTCATAATGCCAGTGGGCTCTGGTGCCTTCAGAATATTGAGACTTCTGCAACCTAAAACCTGGAACTGGCAAGAAAGCCTAACTTAGAGAGTTAAGAACTAAGGAAATATACATGAAATAAGATTGTCCAAGCAGTTGCCAATATTCGAAGGGATCTAATAGGTCATCAAGTAACAAAAGCAAATGCTTCCATTTAAATAATGTTGATAGTTCCAGCAGGTTCCTAGCAATCCATCAATTCACAAGACATCCAGCAAGAGGGATACAGCAAACAGAGTCCATCAGAGGGTTTGAGACAGGGCTCATCCTTGTTGCTTGCAATTCTGTATCCACAGCAGCAGAACTTATTCCAGACCCCATCAACAGGGGAGCTGAGGTGGTCCATAGATTTCCTACCTGGTTCAGGATTAGCTCAGAAATTGCCTAGGCCTGAGGGAGGGTATCTTAGTCCATTTGGGCTGCCATAACAAAAAAAATACTGTAAATTGGGTGGCTTATAAACAATAAACATTTATTTCTCAGTGTCCTGGATTCTGGGAAGTCCAAGATCAAGGCACCAGCAGCTTCTGTGTCTGGTGAGAGCCTATTCCTCATAGATGGCACCTTCTCACAAAACAGCTGTCTAGGGTACCTAAGGCACCCATCTCATTCAGAAGGGCTCGGCTCTCATAACCTAATTACCTCCTAAAGGCCCCAGCTCATATATCGTCAGCCCTACCCTTGGGGCCAGGGCTTCAACATATGGATTTTAGGGGAACATAAACATTCAGACCATAGCAGTGGACAAGGGATCACTCGCTCAGTCTAGTAGACTCTTGGGAAGGCACAGGCAAACATCATACATGTCCCCATGGCCTAGCATCCCAACAATTGCTACCCTGCAGAAAGAAGGTGGTATGCCCCTTGGAAAGGACACAATTAGTACATGTAAACAGGGGACACTTCTCATCCCTCTCCATAATCAGAGAAGAGAACAGGAGCAGAGCATTTACCCCTCTCTCCCACAAAACAAAGCCCAAACATGTGGCACAGTGTAAAGGCCCTTCAAGTTTCTTCAGGACTTTCTGCAACTGCAGCTTCCTTGTCCCCATTGCAGTGACTTCTATTGCCTCTAATTGACATTCACCCATCTCAGCCCCAGTGCAGGTGACAAAGTCATGAATCATAGACTTTTTCACCACACTTTCAGGCTGACAACCACCCAACCTCTGTGGGTAATTTCACTTTTCCAATTCTGCAAACCTCATCTATGCCATTAATGCAAACTTTTATAAGAAGCTGGACCTCATTTGGTCCTCATTACTACAAATATAAGACCAGGAAGGTGTGTTGGCAAGTCTTGTTGGATTTCTGGCTCCATGCAAAATCATTCATTCCCATAGTGCTGATGTACCATCCCCAGGTAGCAACCACGCCATTTCTACAGAACTTTACCATGGGCTCTAAGTCTAGGAGGAAAAAATGGCCAAGAACTGAGGCAGCATCCTGTAGCCCAATGTTTATTCAGCCCATTCTAAGTTACTGCCTGCCTGCTATTTTCTCCTATTCCAGGTCTTAGTTTATTTTTAAAAGGAACCTTTGTCCTCCCTTTGTTATTAATAGTAGCTGAGAATGTCACCTCTAAAACCTTTTCCTCACCCCTGCTTTGACCAAAAAATGCACCCCCCCAACATCCTCCCTGGCACTCAATATCATATCAAATTCAAATAAATCACAGTTGACTTTAAAACCCTCCAGCAATTCATGTCTGCCTACATCAACTCCCACACTCTTCAGCTGTTCTTGTCACGGGAACCTTCTCACAGCCCTGTCCTCCATGACTTGCAACTCTTTCCCTGCTTTCCTTGCTCTATCGCCCATTTTAATCAACGTCTCAGCCCCAACTATCAAATTACTGATTTTAGAGGAAGCAGAAAAGATTGAGTCAGGTATCCTGATGCATATTCTTACCCTGATAACTCCTGACTCTGTGACCTTGGGAAATAGCAGTAATAGTAATGATAATAACAGCAGGCACTTGTCAAGCACTTTTATCTTTTAACCCATTTAATTCTCACAACAACCCTATGAGACGGGGACTACCATTATCTGCATTTTAAGGATGTGAAAATTCACCCAACCTCTCTAAGCCCAAGTTTTCTCATTTAAAAATAGGAAATAACAATACTTATTTTTCAATTATGAAAATGTTTAAAATTATGAAATATACAGCATATAATTTATGTCAATTTCCTTCCTTCCTAGCCCCATTGCCAAGTCCACCTTATTCACTATTTCCCACAATTTCTGTCTTTCTCAGAAATCTCCACCTAGCTAAATAAAAGAATTTCTCTTCTCCAGCAATTAAATATTGTTCTTTCCTTCTTTCCTCCAAAATGCATAAGAGCTAAGCACTAGGTTTTTTTTTTTTTTAAAGAAACAGAGGTTATAGCTGCTGTGTCCCAGAAATATAATGCTCTTTAGCTCAGCACCACTGCTCCACAACACTTGGTTAGAAAGAGAAAGAAAACTTCAACTTTAGGAGGGGAGGCAATTGCTTACCAAACGTGTGAACTGAGGCCTTTTTCTTCTGCTGGCTCCCTCTGGAGAGGAAACATCTTTCCTACCTGTTCACTGAAATTTCTTCACCAGAGACAAAGATTTTCATTCCATGAAGCCAAACTTAACATGTAAATATCACTAGATGGGCTAATCCTAGGATGTGACTCCAACTTACTGGTTTCAGATCATTTCTTGCCAGCAGGGGTTGGCAGAGATGAAGAAAATATCAGGAGGATAAAGGAGCAGGCACAGAGACCGTGGTGTCCACTTAGCTATTTGGCCCAGAAATAACACCATTCCTCACTGTGCCTGGTATAGAAATGGCTACAAGCAACAATGAAGGTGAAAGATACCAGTTTCCATGTGTATTCTGAACAAAGAGAAGATTCATAAACTATGATTACAACCTACCTGTAGCTGACGTAGAAGACTTACCTCAGTTTATAAGGTGACCCACCTTTGCTTCGTCATTTACACCCTTGACATAATTTGATAATTAATGTTCATACATCCACAGTCCCCTAAAGTCATTGAAATTACCACTATTCTACATAGTACAAGGGTAGGACTGAAATGTCCCATCCCTAAATAAATGGCATCTCCTGGTAAAGATTATTATTTCCATGTCAATAAAAGATACTGAATAAGTATCTATAATTATTTTCCTGAAATAAATAAGGTGAAAGAATATTTAGTGTTGTTGCAGACAGCCTCTAAGATGCCCCCAGTGATCTCTGCCTCCTGGTATTCACATCCTGATATAGTCCCTTCTCCTTGAGGGTGAGTTAAACTTATTGACTTGCTTCTAATTAATTAATAGAATGTTGTCAAAACAATAGGAAGTCACTTCTGAGATCAGGTTTTAGAAAGACTGTGGCTTCTGTCTTGGGTATTCACTCTTTTTCACTCTTTTGCTCGTCCAGGGAGTGATGTTGAGCTGCCCTGCGACATCAACACAGCAAAGAATTAAGAGAGGCCTCCCACGAACAGCCAGCAATAAACTGAGGCCCTCATTCCAACAGGCTGCAAGAAGCTAAATCCGCCCAACAACCACATTCTTGAACCGGAAATGAACCCTCCCCTCATTGAGACTTCAGATGAGACTGCAGCTCCAGCTGACATTGTGACTGCAACCACATGACCTTGAACCAGAAACACCCCGGTAAACCATGCCCAGATTCCTGACCCACAGAAATTGTGAAATAATCGATGTTCGTATTTTAAGCCACTAACTTTTGGGGTGACTTGGTAAACAGAAATACATTACTAAGACAAACGAGTTTTGAACTTGTTTTGTTTTAAAAGCCCAAAGGATTTAACTGTGACTTTCGGGATCATATAAAAATAACTAAATTTTTCTTTTAATATTTTATTTAATTTTTAATGAGATTCAAAACATCAGACAAGCTACAGCTTCCTTGTTTTCTGTTACTTATTCTGATGCTAAAATAAAGACAAGCATTAGAGCATTCTGGGTTTTATAACTCAGAAGCCCCCAGTTTTTTAAAATTAATATTAGAATTTAGGGATTATGTGATATACTGGGATTTTAAAGTACCAGATTAACTATATATCTCTCTGGTAAGTATCTATATGCTTTCTTTGAGGATTGCAGCATTTTACAGTCTATAGATATCATCTAGACCAGTTGAAATGTAAGCAAACTGAGCCTCAGATGAGTTAAAAGACTCTCCTATAGTCCTAGAAATAGCACATGGCAGAGCTCAGACGGAAATCCCCATTTCCTGACTCCACACCATTGCTCTTTCCATGCCACTGCTTTGAAAAAGCAAGAAAGCATGGCCAGCTATAATAATCTTGTCCATTTTACCCAAATAAAAATGGAACGTCATTGGAGAAAAATTAAAATACCCTACAGCAGCATAGAAATCTCTGGTTCATTTTCATCATTTTCAACTTGTAGTCTGCATCTCAATAGCAAATAGCTAATTGACTGACCAGTTTATAAACACTCCTGATTTTACAAGTAGATTTTATGGAGCAACAGCTCTCCTTGGGGTTAACTTGCTCTTTGCATAGGTTAATTCAAATAGCAGTGAAAATTTAGCTTGAAAGGATAATTACAATATTTCACCTCCTTTTATCTCAGGTTATGTAAATGAGGCTTTAATCTTCTCACAGTTCATATTATATTAATACAGGGAATAAAAAGATCTCAATATATTGTGTGCTGTCAATCATTTTAGAAGAATATACTCACACAATCATAGTGGGTACAAATTGAACTAATTCCCATAATCATGTACTGTGTGTATTATCAACAAGTAAACAGATGGACTTATAGCTTGGCAGAGTTCTCACTTGAGCAGTGTAAGTTGTCATTTTGATTAGATTGCAAAGTTTTGGGGATTTTTGACATTTCCTCCAATATCAAGAGTATTTATTTAAAAACTAGGGACGGCCCTGGAGAAGCAAATTCAGCTTCTGCCCCCTTTTAACCTACAATTTTTTGCATCCTGCCAAAGGTGATGAAAGCACTAACCTTGAGTGACAGGACCTCGATGGCAGGCTTATCCTCCACTCTGCACCACGGCTCTTGTGGGAGACTCTGTCACTCATAGTATTGAAGAGTAAAATATGATGGTAAGAGAAACATAGTATTGTCTAGTTTAATAAATATCAGGAGGAAGGTGGCAGATAAGTTTTAACCCCCAGGCATATAAAAAGCAATCAAAATACTGTTTTCCATCCACATAGTGTTAACACAACACAGTGTGTTTATACTAGGGTTGAGAGAGAGAGTAACTGAAGTTTTTCTATCATACCATAGCTAGCTCAAGGTCTAATTCCTCCAGGAAGTCTTCCATGATTATACCAACTCTAAACAATTACTCTTTCAACTATGTGACCACAGGACATTATTAGTGCCAGGGAAGACAGTATATAATAGTAGTTAAGAGCATAAGTTCTGTGAATAGACTGCCTGGCTTCAAATCCCAATGCCACTACTCACTAGCTACAGGCTTGGAGCAAACAACTTAACCTCCTAAGTCTTGGTTTCACCTATAAAATGGAAATAGTATCTGCCCTGTAGATTGTCTGAAATAATCATGTAGACAGATTAGAACTGCATGAGGCACCCTATAAACATTAGCTCTTGAGTGTTTACTGTGTGCCAATTAGAAACATTCACTTAGTTTTACTCTTAATTTCCATAACAACCCTCTAAATTAGATATGATTTACAAATGGGAAACCGAGGCTTAGAGAAGTTAATCAACCAGCTCCCTGACACACTGTTAGTGAGTTGTGAAGCTGGTGTATGAACCATGGTGTTCTGGGTTCACCTATATGTCTCACCTCTATAAAATATCACTGCCCATCACCACTCTTGTACTTCTGGAAAGCACTGTCTTCAATAGTTTGGTATACCTGAATGCACACATATTTATCACTGCATTGCTGAGTTTCCCTGGGGCAGAAATCGTTTCTTATTCTTTTTGGGATTCCCAATGCCTAGAATAGCACTTAACCTATGATAGATGTCCATTACATTTCCTTGCAATAAAATGAGTTGGGAAAGTTGAAGCTTCCCCTGTAGGAACCATTACCCTTTATTAAGGAAAAATTTCTACTGAAAAAAAAAGGCCACAGATTTCCTTGAGCAAAGAAAAGTGTTGAAGGATGAACAGACACAGTCGCGGGCCCTGAGCCGTCAAAATCCAAAAGGAGCTGAGAGTCTGCCAGAGGCAGCTTTCCTCAAGCCCATCAGTCAGTTTATACTTATCGATTATCCTCTGGACGCTAAGCTAACCTTATAATATCCGTGGCTCCCAAACATGTAGGTCAATCTGATTTCTGACATTCCAAAGGAAATGTACAGTGACTATCTAACCCTAAAGTTCACTGGAAAACTTCTATTTTCAGTCGTCCATAAAAGTTTAAAGTTCCATAACAGGCTCGCTCTCACATGGATGTCCCCTCAGAGAAGGAAGTTGCACTTTTCTGTACCTACTGAGGAAAAGCCATTTGGGAATGCTGCTCCTCCCTGGAACAGATAAATGTCAGAAATGTAGTACCCTTAAAGTGTGAGGTGATGAGAAGTTTATGCTGTCTCATTTTTCTGTGTTGGTGAAAACTGATCCCTAAAGTTTTAAAGACATATTTGGGAGAAGAATAAAGAATCAAAGAGCAGGGACCAGTAGATTTCCATGGATAAAAGAATGAAGTTGGGCCCTTATCTCACATCATATACAAAAATTAACTCAGAATGCATCAATGACCTAAATATAGAAGCTAACACTATAAAACTCTCAGAAGACAACATAGGGGTAAATCTGCATAACTTTGGATGTGCCAATGGATTCTTCAATATGAAAACAAAAGTATGAACAATGAAAGGAAAAAGAGGATGAATTAGACTTCATAAAAATAAAAAAAACCTCTGTGCATCAAAGGGCATTATCAAGAAAGTGGAGAGAAAACATACAGAATAGGAGAAAGTACTTGCAAATCACAGATCTCATAAAAGTTTAATGTCCTGAGTATGTAAAGAACTCTTATAATTCAACAACAAGAAGACAACCCAATTTTTAAAATAGGCAAAGCCCTTGAATAGACCTTTTGCCAAAGGGGATATGCAAATGGCCAATTAACACAGGAAAAGATGCTCAGCACAATTAGTCATTTGAGAAATGCAGCTCAAAACCAGAATAAGACATGGCTCCACACCTACTAGGATGGTTATAATAAAAGACCAAAAAAAAAAAAAAAAACAGAAAGTAACAAATGTTGAGGCGAATGTGGAAAAATTGGAACCCTTGTACATTGCTAGTAGCAAAGTAAAATGGTGAAGCACCTGTGGACACAGTTTAACAATTGCTCAAGAAGCTAACCATAGAATTACTACGTGGCCCAGCAATTCCACTCCTAGTCATATACCCAGAAGAATTGGAAACAGGGATTCAAACAGTTGGTTGTATGCCAATATTTGCTGCAGCATGACTCGCAGTAGCCAAAAGGTAAAAACAACCCAAGTACCCGTGAACAGATGAATAGATAAACAAATATGTTATATGTATGCAATGGAATATTATCCAGCTATAAAAAGGAATAAAGTTCTGATAGATGATATGACACAGGTGAATCTTGAAAACATGCTGAGTGAAATATACCAGACACAAAAAGATAACTGTTGTATGATCCTACTTACATGATATATCTAGAATAGGCAAATTCACAGAGATGAAAAGTAGATTCAAGGTTACCAGGGGCTGGGGGCAGGGGAAAATGGAAAGTTATTGCTCAATGTTTACAGATTTCTGATTGGGGGGGTTGTGTGATAAAAAAGTTTAGGGAATAGTGGCAATGGTTGCAGCACATTGTGAATATAACTAATGCCCCCAAATTATATGCTTAAAAATGGTTAAAATGGCAAAATTTTTGTTATAAAAACATTTTTAAGGACAGAAAAGAATCAATGAGTGTTGCCCTCCCCAACTCAAACAGCTATTTGAGTCGACTTCTTCTAAGCAGTGGAAGCATGTCACTATGGTGATGTGCGCACTGGGGGACCCCAGTCAATCCCTGTGGTTTCACACAAAGTCTCTTTCATCACTGCTTTCCCTCCTGCCCCATGTAAAACACAGCACCATGGCACACAGCCAGAAATTATTTGCTTTTCTAAATTTTCTCCACGATGAAAGGGTATCCAATTTAGCTCATGTGAGACTATCTCATAAAATTACAAAAACCAAGTTATCCTGAGTATAATCTAAATTCATTCAGGAACCCAGAGGGTAAAAGAAACACCATAAGAATTTCACTCCAAGGTTTGCAGTGAAAATGGTTTACAGCAAAATGTTATTTTCCTCTTGGGGATCAATCTGCTATTTTTCTTTAAATATCTTACATAAACTTCCCCCAAGCAATATAGGGGCAATTGTAATAAGTGAGAGCACATATTTAAACTCTTAAATGTCTTCTCAAAATGACAAAACATTGACTTTTACTTAGAAAAAGATAGTGCGTGATTAAAAATGGCCCAATAATCCATGATGGGACTTTTAAACTCAGCATTTTACCTTACACACCCACATGACAGTGAACAAGAATTGGCTATAAAGTAAAACCCTGAAAATAACAGAGGCATACACGTTAGCACAGATTTTGCACAACATGTTGCAGGAAGCAATAACTGACTCTTCTGCCCCAGACTTGGTGAGCAGTACCCACCCCTTAGCCAATAATTGTAAGACTTATTTGTGACAGTGTCCTTTAAGTACAGAGTTCAAAATCCATATTATAAAAACAAGCAAGATTAACAACAATAGCAATGCCAACTGATATTTATGTTTGTAGTTTTTACAAAGGAGCATTTTTACAATCTTCTGAACTTCACTTTTCATTATCCTTGACTATAATATTCAAAGCCTTTCATGAGAGAGAGAATAATTAAGAATTCTCAACACCATCATCTGTGCATCATGCCTTCAATGGGATTGGGAAGCAATTCAAGATAAACCTTGTTATGGAGTACATTTTTGGGGAAGAACCAATTCTTTAAAAAGTTGTATTTGTTTTTTCAACAAATAATTTTTGAACTTCTCTTATGTGAGACAGTTTGAAGAAAGGAGTGGATATCTGGTATCTCCACCTTTCCCTCGACATCTGCCCTTTCTCTGTGACACAGATTCTGCCCTCTCCAGGCCTTACCACAGCTCAGTAACTTCTTCTTTCCCTCCTCAGTGCTTGATTTCCAGAAGAGCTCTAACATCCACTCATTTTCTACTCTCTCTCCAGTGCCTAAAGCAAGACTTTACCATATTACTTGTATGTTGTAAATATAGTATTACAATAACAATAAACATTACAATAATAACTTTACTATATTTATAATAAAGTTAGCTAATGTACGTGCTGCTTTCTAAATAAATAATTTTATCTCATACAATGTGGTCCTCACCAGAAAGAAGTAGCTGAGCCACAAGCTAGACTGGCCCCCACCAGTCATGGAATGGCTACTCCCAGAATACAGGCAGAATTCTTTAGAGGAATTGCCCTGGAATTTCAGAACCTTTTTAGTAATCAATGTTTCAGAGAACTGAAGTCAATGGATAGTTGCTACTAACGTGTTTGATGGAAGGTTCACATGCTTTGGAGTCAGACAGGTGTACTTTTGAATTTCAGCTCTGTTTCTAACTATAAGAGGGAATAATCACTTTCCTAGGCAAGTTATTTAGCCTTCCTAAGCCTTGATGTCCGCATCTGTTCAAAGACTTGTATGGGGAGATAAGAGTAAAGTATCCAGTGCGGGGTAAATACTCAATAGATGTTAGTGACTAGGTAGAAGTGGTAGTCAAGGGGAGGTGACAATAGTTATGAAATTCATGTGTCAGCACGTAAGAGGTGGCCCGGCAAACAATGGGAAACGAAGAGGGAAGAGGAGAGAAGTACGTGATTTTGAGCACCTATCACATGCCAGGCACAGCCTGGAGTTTTATATTCACACGTGGCTTCACAGCAGATGCGTGAGATAGCTAGCATCACCTCCATTTCACACATGAGGAAATGAAGCCCAGGGAAGCTTTATGTAATTTCTCAAAAGTCACTAAACTAGAAAGGAGAAGAATTGGAATTCGAACCTATGTCTTCGTGACTCCAAAGTCCTGGATCGTTTTAGTAACATAGCTTAGTTTATTACAAGACTAGGCTGATCTTTTAACATATCTCAAAATATAATCATTATAGGGAACCATTCAGCTGGGTTTCACTAGGCAAAATGATTGAAATACTATAAATTCTTTATAATAGCCAATCAATCATGGTAGCATTTTGTGGCCATATTATCAACATGTTTCATGTTGCACTCATATATTTAGGCTTCCTCTCAGCATTATCCAGCAGGAGGAAATCATTCCCTTATGATAACATTCAGTTCTACTGACATAATCAGTTCCCTGGTGACATTCAATTAGTGAAAGACTAGGTTATTCTATTAAAAAACACTCCAGGAAAGATTTCTAGATATCTAAAAACTGACCACAAATTTGAGTGGTATTTAGAAATAGACTTGTGTTGAACTGTATGGAGCACTGGGCTTTCAAAATGCCAGTCCTTTTGCATTTCTGTCTTTTTCATTTCAAATGTAAGGGTTTCATCATGCCATTGTTCATGTCCTGCCGTGTTGATAATGTGGACAGATTCACAGAGAAGCACTTGAGGCAAGACTTGCTCTCAGTAGCATGAGTTAGTGTTGCTCCCAAGAATATATGCAACATGACAAATTACACAAATGGAAACTAAATTAAATCATGGCAAGGGAAAATATAGGCATACCAGGAAGATGAGAGTGGAAGGTGGGGCGATTAAATGAAGATGTGATACAATCTAGAGGAAATGAGTCAAAAATAGAGCTAGGAGATTCTGCTGGCCAAGGGTTTACCTATTTCAAGAAATTACTTTGATTATAACATTTACGTTGCCTTTGAGAAAAGAAAAAAATACATACTAATTCCTTAGAAGAAAAAGTTTCTTCCTGGAACTTTAGTCTCTAGCAGAGCTGTCCAATAAAAATATAATGTAAGTCACATATGTAACTTTAAATTTTCTAATAGCCACATTTAAAAATGTAAAAAAAAATGACATTAATTTTGATAACATTTTAGTTAGCCCAATACACCCAAAATATTATCATTTCAACACATAACCAATGTACAAATTATTAATGAGAATTTTTTCTTTTTTTACAGTCTTCCAACTATGATGTGTATTTTATACTCATAGCACAGCTCAATAGAGATGCTAGATTTTCATCAGAAATACTTGATCTATATTTAGATTTCATAAGACACACAGTTGAAAAAGTAGATTCACATACCCAAAATGTTCCAACATATTTAAATGTTTTCCCATTGCTGAGTATTTGTTTTTAAATTTGATTTAATTTAAAATTAAATTAAATCCAGTTCTTCAGTTGCACTGGCCATATTTCTAGTACTCAGTAGGCACGTGTGGACAGCACATGTCTAAATGAAAGGTCTTGTCTAGGTCTTCACATAGTGGATGCTGAGAAAATAGAATACAGTATCTTCAGCAGTACCCATGCAAAACCTCCATTTCTTCAGAGTATTTCTCAATATAAGCTGAGGGCATAATGCCAAGCTCCAGCTCAGTGTTAAGCAGAAGGGCAAGGCCACAACGTCCACTCGCCCTGCTCTCTGATGATTTGGAATAAAAGAACATCTCAGAATGCCCTTCAATCTACTCTCTTGCCATATCATTTCCCTTGGCTGAATTTTTTGATTTGCACACTAAGAAGATAATATTCATAGGCAAGAGCCTAAAATTCAAGTAACATTTTTGATTAAGAATAATGCACGTGTTTTGAATGTCACCTGGTGGAAAATTGATAAATACATCCAAGAACCAGATCTTTGGAAAAAATAATAAAATGTACAAAGCTCTCTTTAAAATTAAAGAGATTACTAAAAAACAGTTCAGGAATCAAGCAGAAATAATACATAATTTTAATACTGTTTAAATACCATTTAAACTGAAAACAGGAATATAGACGGCATTCTAATTTATTTTATCAAGCCATCACATGCTTCGCATCAAGGCCTAAAAAAGATTTTGGAGATAAAGAATACCAATTAAATGAAATTGAAAATGTCAAATTTCATATATGAATAGATTCAGGGCTTCACCAGTGAAATCTGAAAAGCCTTTGCACTATTTTACTCTTCTTAATTCCCTGATCTTTCTAATCCTGTTATAAACATAGGTGAACTCAAGCATATATTTATGTCAAATAGAGAAATAATCAAAATATAACTACAGTAGTGAGCAAAAGCGGGAGGACTTCCTTAGAACTCCCAAAGTGAAAATATAAAGAAAATTCTCCCATTTTTCAATTTGCTGTTAATTAAAAATGCCAGTTCTGTCTACGAAGCAGATTAATGAGGAACTTTCCATTTAAATTGCTACATCCATGCCTAGAGGAGAATTCTGGTGGGAAGTGGTCCTCCAGTCCCACATTGTCTTTAGCGGATCTCCTCCAGCAACCAGACATGATTATCTACACCACGGGGTGCACAGAATAAATAAAGGTTAAACGATTATCAAAATGTGACCCACATCTGAGCAAACAGCATGTATTGGGATATCAGTTTTAAGGCAAATCACATCCAACTGTAGAAATGAACTCGCCAGACGCAGGCTGTTGCTGCATCCCCAGCTACAGACCTTCTCCTAATGACGACCCAAAGAGGTTCAGCAGCACCGGGCCCAGCCTCCCGCCCCCTTTGCCTCCTGTCATCACTTTCATGCCTGGACATGTCAGAGATTGTAGTTTTTAAACTCTCAAGTCCACGTTGGAAGGAATGAAATGAAAAAAAATGATATTTGTGTAATTTAAGTGTGAGGCCTCAGGAGGGAAGAATTTTGGACCTCGTGGTATCCACAATTTAGCAGGATGAGAGCCATTTGGGGCAGACGACACTGAAAGGAATGAGGTCTGTCTTCGGGGCAGCCGGTGCAGTGGACTTCCTGTGGCCAAACACTGCTTGCACAGCGTAAATCATCTCACCTTCATCCGTAGAAAACCCTGTCAAGTAGGTTCTATTATTACCCTCATTTTTCAAATGAAGAAATTAAGACACAGAGAAAGTAACTTGTCCAAGGTCACACAGCTAAGACACGGAAGAACTGAGCTATTAGCCCCAGGTGGTGACTCTAGAAACTTCACTCTGAACAGCAATGCTACGGTGCCACCCTATGGACTGCTGGAAAAATTCATTTGTCGATGAAGTCTAGTTGCTATGGACTGAATGTTTGTGTCCACCTAAAATTCACAGATTGAAACCTAATTCCCAATGTGAGGATATTTGAGGTGGGGTCTTTGGAGATGACTGGGTCAGGAGGGTAGAGCCCCCGTTGACCTATAAAGGAGGCTGAAGAGAGCTCCCTCGCCCCTTCTGCCACGCGAGGTCACAGGGAGAAGACAGCTGTCCATGAACCAGGAAGCAGGCCCTCTCCAGACGCTGCCTCTGTCAGCACCTTGATCTCAGACTTCCAGCCTCCAGTATGTGTGACATAAATGTCTGTTGGTTAAGCCATCCAGTCTATGGTGTTTTGTCATAGCAGCCAGAACACACTATGACACCAGTCAAAAGTTCAACTAAAAATTTAAACCAAAGGAATGGAGGAGCACTTTAGAAAGCACTGATGGTAGCTAGTGACTCAATTTAAATATAAATATTTGACCACTGCATGAGTTATATACCAAACAGAAAGTAAACCTGGAGCATTATAAAAGATATAATCAACAAAAATTGGGAGGTAGAGGATGAGGAGATGGGAGAACATACGAGAATACTGATCTTTTAGGGCAGCAACTCGAATTCCAAGTGCAGTTTTTTAAAAAATGACAGTGACGTCAACTTCTTAATGTTTTACATAAACTCTTCAGTGGAATCTTTGAAAAAGTAATGTCTCTTACAATAAAAAATAATCCATTTAAAATTTCACCTTTTCTCCATTTTTATTTCTTCAGTTCAATTCAAATGAAATTCAAGTTAAAACATTTTTTAAATTTTGAATTTTAAATCGTTGTATTTTAACAACTATTTGATATTTATCCTTTATACTTTAAATAGCACCAATAGTTTGTATCTTACTTTTATAGAAGTAAATAGAGAACCATGTCTGGAATGATGTGTTTCTAATGTGAATGGTGTTCATTTCTGAATGACAGTATCTGGGAAGTTTTTTATTATTATTATTAATATTGCTATTACTAGTATTTATTCAATTGTCATGTATTTATTGATCACTTACCATATGACAAGAATTGTTCTTCTAGAATGATGAAGGACCCTCTCCAAGGTGCTAACATTTCAGTTGAGAATGAAAGAAGCACATTCAAGGCCCTGAAGAAAAAGACCGAAGGAGAATGAAAAGCCGACACAAATGTCCTGAGGCAGGAAGGAGGTAACAAGGTAATAAAGGACGTCAGTGAAATCTAATACTGCAGCTTTCAGACTTGAACCAAGTGTTTAGTAAGTTGGATGGCATGCTCAATTTCACACTACATAATGCATTGGTAACGTTCAAGTTCCATCCAGGTCTTATTCATTTTCATTTTTCCATCGCTTCCCCCAGAGCCCCCGGCCTCGCATAACAACCTCTATAGACTTAAAGTTCCTATTGTGTATGAAATATTGAAATTAACAGATAATCTATCTGTGTCTTTTCCCAGAGCAGTGATAGCCCAAATGGGGCATGTTAAATGCTTGCTTAACTAAGCTAATGGCAACGCTGAAAGTTTTATTGACATTAAACCCTTTCAAAAGTATCTGACAACCTGGCTAAAAGCATATATACCATGTGGATTTCCTTCATTAATGAGGCAATTAATCGTGAGAATTAGCAAACTTCACTGAGAACCAAGCGGGCTGCTGTGAAACGGAGCTCCAGGCCTCTGCTGAAATCCGAGTCAAGAAAGGCAGCACCTCCCAGCCGAGGCGGCCTGGTGTGATTGACAGCTGTGCTTATTGATTTTGGATTTTGAGAACAACTCCTGGGGGGCTGGTATCAGCGAGTCAGAGGCAGAATTTGATGAGGCAGATGAGACCCTGCGGGAAAACCTCATAAGGCAGAGTGGTGAAGTGCCCCTTCCCTGACCCTCACAGGCTCGATAAGAGACGGTCTCTTTCTCATTTTAACAAGGATTCATTCCCACCAGCCTGCATCTGAAGAAGATGGCAGCCCAAAAGAGTCTTGCTCTTTGGGTGAAAAAATAAAAAAAAAATGTAAGCTTCTTAAGTACAAACTTTCAAACTGCCACCACCAGGCATGTGCTTCAGGGAAGAAGATAGGAGCTAAACATCTGGTACCCAGGGCTCCCCCTGCATCCACAATGTGGATTGTGTTATAGATGAAAAAGGGGCGGGCGGGCGTGTGTGTGTGTGTGTGTGTGTGTGTGTGTGTATGCACCCTCTCTTCTGCATGTGAACAGACTCTAGCAGCATTTCTAAGAATATACCTTTGTAAGGGAAGCTCCTCACCTAGCACACCCACCATATCACCTGCCATCAGGGACAGATGGTGGGATGATTCAAAGCAAGTGAAGCAGCAGGCCATCCCTGTCTCCTAACCCCCAGTTCCCAGACGCACTCAAGTGAAGGAGCACCAGGGAGTCATGAGGGTTTTGCCACATGTGCAAAATAATGATGTGCTAAATTCTACCATACACGACAGCAAACGACTTCTCTGGCAGAAAACATGACTACATGATATGTATGCAAAGTAAAATCACAACCAGAAACACAAAGGCCCCTGGAATAAAAATATAAACTGTCGATCTAAGAGGGCTGCATGCCTCTGGGCAAGTTTTTTGCATCCACAACCTCTTGATAATGTATGCTCACATTACTTCCCCATCTCTTCACATTTTGCCTCACTTAAGCATTAACAGGTGCCAAGATTTTAATTAAAAATTATGGTAGGGCAAATTTAAGTTGTAAAAATTCCAATCTAACTGATAACTTAATTGTTGTCTGCAAATTAGAAATGGTCCTGTTGTTTGATTCTGGAGGTAGAACGCTGTCTAGTGTGATCAGCGGGAACACAGTGAGGGGCTCGCACCACTGCTCTGGGTGCTGCCACGGACCTCCCCTCCTCTTGCCTTCCCCCCACTCCTCCCTGTCCCCAACAACCTCACTGCTGCACCCAACAAACTCCAAAAGGAGGGGAGGAAGTAATCGGGAAAGCGGCAGAGACTGCAGATTATCCACGAAATTCGTTCTCTCGATCTTCCAGATTGAATTGAATGGACCTGAAGGTGAGCACAGGCTGCTTAGCTAGGCTCCATTTCCCAGCCTCATGTGTCCCTGTGGGCCTGAGTTGGGGGGCGTGGAGTGTGCCTCCTCCGTGTGCCCTCGGTCCTTCCTGATGGCTGGCACCCAGATGGGATATCAGCCCAGCTTTCAACCATACAGAAAATGGCAACACCCTGGCAGGTGGCAGACCAACAACTTGGAAAGTAGCTACCCTTCCAGCCTGGCTTGTTCACATCAACACTGTTTCATAAGAGAGGAATAAACTTCTTTGTTCATTGAGCCATTGCATTGTCAGGTCTCTGTTACAGCAGCTGAGCCTGACCCTATCTAATACAAGAATTAATCATAAACCTACTATGATAGTCAACTTTATATGTCAACTTGACTGGGTTAAGGGATAACCAGATAGCTGGTAAAACATTACTCTGAGTGTGTCTGTGAGGGTGTTTCCAGAAAAGATTAACAATTAAATCAGTAGCCTGAGGAAAGAAGACCCACCTTATCCATGTAGGCAGGCATCCTCCAATCTGTTGAAGTCCTAGATGGAACCAAAAGGGGCAGGAAGGGCAAATTCTCTTCCTCTCTCCATGTGCTGTGGCCTCCATCTTCTCCTGCCCTTGGACATAGAGTTCCTGGTTCTCGGGCCTTCAAACTCCAGGACTTACCCCATCAGCCCCCCGCCCCAGTTATCAGGCCTTCGGGTTCATACTGAACCACAATACCAGCTTTCCTGGTTCTCCAGTTTTCAGATGACACATCATGGGACTTCTTGGCCTCCGTAATCACTTAAGCCAATTCACGTAATAAATCTCTTCTGTGTCTATATCTATCTTTCTACCTGTCTATTCTATTGGTGCTGTTTCTCTGGAGACCCTGACTAATATCACCTATGTGAATACACAGGAAATACAGCCATTCATTGCTATATGGCTCTTAGCAACTTGTTCACACTTTTCCTGGTTTTCTAGCCTCTCCTTTCACCTATAAATCCTTCTCCTTCCAGGTTCCTCTCAAATGCCCTTTCCTCCAGGATGACAGCCAACCACACTGGCAGTAGGTTCCACAGAACCTCATGATTACGTCACTTAAGGGATTCATCCAGAGTCTGGCCAGTAGAGGTACACAGTTGGCTCCCTTTCCATCAGTTGTTTACTATCTTCAGACACAACAAACCAAGTTCTTCCTGTGAACTTACATATGACTTTGAGGATTTGGACTTGGGCGAGCACTTGGATGTTGTGCCAGTTAAGATTACGAACAGAACTACAGAGGGAAAAGGAAGGTGGGTTGATGAGAGTTCAATCACCTGAGCAGTTCTCCAGAAAATTAGTTCTAGGAGAGAAATTGAAAGATGCTCTAACAAGAAAAATCAGTAGGAAAAAATTTATAACAGTCTATCATAAATAACAACCGGTACTGGCTGGGTCAGAGGGGCAGAACAGGAAGGAAGAGAGAGAGAGAATCACCAGAGAACAAGACACTGACCCCATAGCCCTTAATCCATAATGTCATTTACAGACAAGAATTGTAATTGACTCTGAACAAAATATTTAATTCCAAATAACACCACTCTCTACTGGCCTGAGACCCTCAACCAATCACGTTTACCTCTCTGTACCTTTGTTTTTCCATCTGAAAAATGGGAATAATAATAAAACATGCCCAGAGGATAATATGAAATAACATTACCATCAAAACTAAATAAGATAATACACACGAAAGTGATAAACAAAAAAGAAAGCACGATACATGCGTTAGTAATTAGGAAATACACCGCATTCTAAGTGAGTGGGAATGTGGGTGTATCTCTGGAGATAGGATGGTTCAGGCTGGGGAAAGGATTAAAAATAAGTTCAGAATGTTGCACAGGCCAGAGTGAGGTGCTGAAAAATGGACCTTGAGGAGTAAAACAGAAGCAAATACAGACCTTTTAATCAGGTATACCCCTGACTTCTCATCCTCTGACCCCCACTGCCGTGCTCCTAGCTCTGACACACACACATACACACACACACCCCCGTCTCACGGGCGCCTGCATACCAGTAAGGCTTGGAGAGAGACACTATAAGGATCACAGGCCAGGCTGGCAAGCCACACATTTCAAATGAAAGTTGAACAGAGATGGTCTATGAAATCACATCACAGGTTCAACAACATCAAGAATAGGTTTTTAAAAGTTAAAATATCGTTCTTAGTGATGCCACTAGCCCACCTAACAGATGCAGCTGTTGTAGGTTTCAGACTCAGTGGTTTATTTGTTCATTCATTCAGTTACTAAATATTTATTAAAGCACACATTATGTACCAGACACTGTGCTTGACATTAATATAGTTTAGTAAGCTTTTTAAAAATTCACAAGATTAGAAGTTTAGCCCCAAATATTACCTAGCATAGGCTCTGCCTTCAGATAGGGAAGTCCATTAATCAGGAAAAGTTAAAAAGCCCACTCTATCCTCTTTGAAAAACCATCAGAAAATTATATTCTAAAAACCCCCCTAGTCGTTCACCAAACATCTGTTGAATATGAGCCATTTCTGAAGCACAACGCTGAGCGTCATAGGCAATACAAAAGTTGGAGATTCTTACCTTAGAATGACTTATGTGGCTTGTAGTTTAAATGAACTCATCAAATATACGTACTAATCCTATGACATAAAGATGATTATCACTGGTATAGAGATGAGGAAACTGAGCTCTAAGGTCATAGAGCTGACAGAAGGCAGAGCCCCAGTTGATGCTGAAGGTTAACTCCTTGTACCACACGGAATCTACCTTTCCCGAATATGTAAGGGAAACCACGATGCAAACTCTCATGACAGATACAAACCTAGATGTAGAAATTCAAACTTGGAAAATTATTCCTAGCAAGACTTTTAGGAAAGTTTTTAAGAAGATGATATTTTATCTCATTTTAAGGATGCATAGGAATAAAAAGAGGAAGGGAAGAATAAATAAATAGAAATTGTTTACTGAAAACATATTAGAAATAATATTAAAGAGATAATAAAAGCGTCATTTCTTGGAAGTGGGAAATAGCCCTGTTTGGCTACAACATTAAGTTGGCATAGGATTTAGCAGGAGTTAGAAAAACAGGTCAGGAATACAGTGTGTATAACTTAAATACCAGGTAATGGAACTTAAAATTTATCTCCCAGGTTAGGGTCACTCAAAAATTTTAATAGGGCCCACAATTTCCTAACTCCATAAGAGTGAGGGCATCATTAATTTTTACTGATAGCTGTGATGAGTTGAAAGTATCCCTGCTTACAACAAAGAAAATTAAATATTTAGGAACATATCTAACTAAGGAGGTCAAAGCCCTATATAGAGAGAATTATGAAACACTGAGAAAAGAAATTGCAGAGGATGTAAAGAGATGGAAAGCCCTACCATGCTCTTGGATAGGCAGAGTCAACATAGTAAAAATGGCTTCACTACCTAAATTAATTTACAGAATCAATGCAATCCCTATCAAAATACCAACATCATTTTTTGCCGATCTAGAAAAAATAATTCTACGCTTCGTGTGGAACCAGAGAAGACCCTGTCTAGCCAAAGCAATCTTAAGCAAAAAGAACAAGTTGGGAGGTATCTGTCTACCAGACTTCAAACTATACTACAAGGCTATAGTAACCAAAACGGCATGGTATTGGCACAAGAACAGACACGTAGACCAATGGAACAGGACTGAGAACCCAAATATAAAACCAACCTCATACAGTCACCAGATCTTTGACAAATTCCAGAAAAACATACACTGGGGAAAAGATTCCCTATTCAACAAATGGTGCTGGGAAAACTGGATGGCCATATGTAGAAGACTGAAAGTGGACCCACACCTCTCACCTCTCACAAAAATCAACTCACAATGGATAACAGATCTAAACCTAAGACATGAAACCATAAGAATTCTCAAAGAAAACATTGGAAAAACTCTTATGGACATTGGCCTAGGCAAAGAATTTATGAAGAAGACCCCCAAAGCAATCACAGCAGCAACAAAAATAAATACATGGGACCTGATCAAATTAAAAAGCTTCTGCACAGCCAAGGAAACTATCACTAGAGTGAACAGACAACCTACAGAATGGGAGAAAATATTTGCATGCTACACCTCTGATAAAGGGCTGATAACCAGAATCTATACAGAACTCAGGAAAATCAACAAGAAAAAATCAAACAACCCTATTAAAAAATGGGCAAACGACATGAACAGAAACTTTTCCAAAGAAGACGGAATAATGGCCAGCAAACATATAAAAAAGTGCTCAACTTCTCTAATCATCAGGGAAATGCAAATCAAAACCACAATGAGATATCACTTAACTCCAGTGAGATTGGCTCATATCAAAAAATCCCCAAATAACAAATGTCGGCGGGGATGTGGACAGATAGGAACACTCATACACTGCTGGTGGGACTGCAAATTAGTACAACCTCTATGGAAAAGAATATGGAGATACCTCAAAGAATTAAAAGTAGAATTACCATTTGACCCAGCAATCCCACTACTGGGTATTTATCGAAAAGAAAAAAAGACATTTTATAATAAAGACATCTGCTCACGAATGTTCATAGCAGCACAATTCACAATTGCAAAGTTGTGAAAACAACCAAGGTGCCCATCAGTACACGAGTGGATCAATAAAATGTGGTATATGTATACCATGGAGTATTACTCAGCAATAAGGAACAACAGTGAATTAACACATCTGCTATTATCCTGGTTGGAGCTAGAACCCATTCTTCGAAGCGAAGTGTCACAGGATTGGAAAAACAAGCACCACTGGTACTCACCATCAAACTGGCACTAACTGATGAACACTTACAACACACAGGGCAATAACATTCATCTGAAGGCGGGCGGGCGGGAGGGGGGTGGAAGGGATGGGAAAAACTCTCACTGAATGGATGTGGGGAGCACAGTTTGGGAGATGACCACGATTGTGGCTCTGACACGGGCAGAACAGGGGCAATGTGTATGGCCAAGTGTTGTACCCCCATGATATTCTGAAATAAAAAACTAAATTAAAAAAAAAAAAAAGAAAGTATCCCTGCTTAGCAAATAAATGGATTCAAATGTGAATGCAGTGCATATCTATTTTCCTTTTGTTAATAATCTTTCACAATGCCTGAGTTCCATGATGTCATTTTAGTGGAACTAAACTTAGGTGGTCAAAAATTATAAAATGATGTTTAGCTTTGGTTGCAACCAGGTCACAGGGAACTGAAAGTGGTTCGTTACACAGTGGAAGGGACATGTAGTCAGACTGAATTGGCCTATTTGTTCCTGGATGAAATTTACTTAGGTAAAATTTATTTGCCAGAATCTTAAAGGGGCTATACCCAATGTTCAGTTTGGTCAGAGCCCACGTATTCAGATTCTCAGTTGCAAATAACAGAAACCCAACTCATTCTGGCTCAACCCCTCTCCCACTCAAAAAAAAAAAAATTAAAAAGGAATTTTTTGGCTCCTATATTAGGGAAATTCAAGAAGAGCTAGACTCCAAGGGTATGGCTGTATCCAGGGCCTCCAAGTACATCATCGGAGTGCTTATCCATTTCTATGCTCACATCTGTTTCCTTCTGCTTTGGTTTCATTCTCCAGTTGCTTCACCCCACACTGTAACAAAACAATGTTCACCAGAAGATCCAAGTTTATACTCTACCAATTTAGCATCCCCAGAAGAAAGAGAAATGTTCTCTCCAAAGAGTTCCAACACAAATATGGTGCTGAGTTCGGACACACACCTAGTGTCACATGCCCATCTGTGAATGAGTGATTCTGACTCTTATTGGCTGTGCCCGAGGGAAAGTTGCTTGTATCAGAAGAAGAGATAACATCACAAAACAGGCAAAAACAAGACACCCATGCATAATGTCAGTCCCATCAGTCCCTTCCCTCCTCCCACACACTCTCAGGAGTTACCTACATTTTAACCAAAAAAGTAAATAAATAATATTGAGGACTGAATTGTGTCCCCACTCCCAAAATTCACGTGTTGAAGTGCTAACCCCCAATACCTCAGAATGTGACTATGTTTGGAGATAAGGTCTTTAGAGAGGGGAATAAAGTTAAAATGAGGTCATTAGAGTAGACCCTAATCCAATCTGACTGGTGCCTTTACAAAAAGAGGAAATTGGACACACGGAGAGACATCAGGGATGTGTGTACACAGAGGAAAGACGAGAAAAACCTGTGTGGGGAGACAGAGAGAAGGTGGCCATCCACAAGCCAAGGAGAGAGACCTCAGGAGAAACCAGATCTGCCCACACCTTGATCTTGGACTTCTTGACTCCAGAACCATGAGAAAATAAATTTCTGTTGTTTAAGCCACTGTCTATTGTGTTTTGTTTATGGCAGCCCCGGCAATCTAATACAAATAAAATATTGGAAAATTAAATATCTACTTGTGGTAGATGAAATATCACCACAAGTTATTTGAGGTTCCTCCCATCAAAAGGAGTCTCTATCCCCACCCCTTGTATTTGGGCTGGCCTTAGGACTCGGTCTATCCCATAGGATGTAGTGAGAATGACATTGTATAGCTTCCAAGCTCAGGCCTCCAGGGGGCTTGCAGATTCTGTCTTGGAATCTAGACAACACATGAGGAAACTAGACCCACGTCCTTGAGGATGGGAGACTACAGATCATGTGCAGAGAGAGCCACAGCCATCCCCTATTCAATCAGCCAGAGCTTTTGAGGCCAGACATGTAAGTGAAGTGAGGTCACCTTGGACCAGCCAGCCCCCAGAAGACCCACCAGCTAAACACAGTCATGTCAGGTGAAGCCAGCAGAAGAATGACCCAGCCAACCCACAAAACCATGAGAAGAAACTCTTATTGCTTTAAGCCACTACGTTTTGTTGGTTTGCTATGTAATGATACATACTGAAACCTAAATAACACAAAAGGAGCTGCAGAATTTTGTTTGTTCACTGGTTTGTTTATGTGGCATGTACGAAAGTATGTTACAACCAAATCAGACTACTAAATATTGCAAAACAAATTTTATATAACTATAAAAATGAACTATTAAATATATACTCAATAAAATATTTTAGTATATGATCAACATATATGTGCTTTTATGATTTAAAATAACAACAGTATTCAGATTTTTTATTGTGCTAAGAATAAGTTTATTACAAATGTCCCTTTCATGTTGCTTTGATTGCTTAACTGATGGATCATTGCAAAACAGGAATGTTCACAATATCATTTTCACTCATCTGTGATGACTCTGTCGGTGCTGTGTGATTTCAGTTTTTCTTCAATCATTCTTAGCTTATTCTTCATTAAAAAATGTACCCATGAGCAAAATATATCACAATAGAAATAACAATAAAGCTACAAATCACCAGTAGCTGCACATTATATCATATATTTACTTGAATACAGACCATCATTTTAAGTTTTTATTTGATTAGTTTTTATTTATTTGCAGAAATAAGATTTACAGATCTACATGTTGCTACCTAGTGTTCCACTGAGCACTGTTCGCAAAATGGAGCCGCAGCCAATGCCTAATCACCACAGCGATGGACACTGTCAATAGTGTTTGAGTTCTGCTGGCCGGGCATAGAAAACCTGCTGGCTGGGAGCAGTCCTCTGTGTGCTCTGTGGCCCCACTACTTCCTCCCCTATCCCATGAGAATGTCAGAATACAAATGACAATGATATCAGAGTAAAAGAAAATTATGACTACTTCTTAATACGTTTTGAATTCTAAAATTAATACAAATCCCAAACTCCTGTTCTTTAACTCATATTAGGGAAAAAATGTGCACAACATACAGATGTTGCCTCATGAGGGTGGGATTGAAGACTCTGTTCTAGATCATGCAGGAGGCTGAGTAGACGGGGAGGATGGTGGGGTTTTAAGTTGTATGGTCACTGTGATGCATTGAGAAGACCAATCTAGATCCAAAGTGAAGAATGCGCACATATGGAAGTAACATTCATCAGGTGTCGGGCAGGTGGGGGGGATGGGTAAACTCACACCTAACGGGTGTGGTGCGTGCTGTCTGGGGAATGGGGCACACTTGTAGCTTTGATTCAGGTGGTGCAAAGGCAATATATGTAACCAAAGCGTTTGTACCCCCATAATATTCTGAGATAAAAAAGAAAAGAAAAGAAAAGAAAAAACAAAAATATTTAAAAATTTTAAAAAAATAAACTCTAGTGGAATTATTGTGTTTACTTCTCTAAAAAAAAAAAAAGAAAAGAAAAGAAGTATTTTAGTGTGGTAAGTAGCAGTAATCTGTCCTGATTTATATCCAAAGACAGAATAGTAAAGTTCTATCCAAATGAAAAAAAAAAAGTGAAGAATGGATTAGAATTATTATGCGGATGCCCAGAAACTAACTGGTTAGGATCCAATTAAGATGGCCCAGTCAGGATATACACAGTGCCTAGTATCCAAAGATGGCCCCCAACGGACCACACCTCCCAGTACTCATGCTCCGTGTAGGCCTTTACCTTTAATCTGAAGTGGTCTTTGACTCACTTGTAAGCAGTAGATTGTGGCAGAAGGGATTTCCAAGGCTAGGTCAGAAGAAACTCTGCAGCTTCTATCTTGATCTTCTGGAACACTCATTTTGGGGGAAGCCAGCCACCATGTACGAGGTTTGACTGAGACCACCCCAACATGGAGAAGCCACATGTAGAGCCACGTGGAAAGAAATGTTCAGCCAGCCTCCTCCAGGTCTTCCAGCCGTCATAGCCCAGGTGCCAGACATGGGAATGAAGATGACTTATTGGACAGCTAACCCAGATGACTCTTGAAATAATTGCAGTTCCCACTGACATCTGCCTGTAACTTAGAGAGACACTTGAAGCAAGAACTGTCCAAATGAGCCCAGTCAACCCACAGAAAAGAAAGAGATAAACAATAAATTTTTGTTTTAAGTGAATAAGTTTTGAAATGGTTTGTTATACAACTATCACCAAAATTATCTATACAAAATATTACCTGCTAACTCAATAGAACATTGTTCTAAATCATGTCTGTTTTCCTCTATGATAATATTAAACTAAATATACATTCGAAATGCAGTGTATTGGTTTGCTAGGGCTTCCACAACAAAATACCACAGCCTTAAACAATAGAAATTTGTCAAAGTCCTGGAGGCTAGAAGTTCCAGCTCAAAGTGTCAATAGGTTTGGTCTCTCCTGAGGCCTCTCTCCTTGGTTTGCAGAGGGGCTCCTCGCTGTGTCCTCACGGGGCCTTTTTCTTTGTGCATACACACTTTGATATCTCTCCTTGTGTCCACTCTCCTCTTCTTAGAAGGACACCAGTCAGATTGGATTGGGGCCTACCCTAACAGCCTCACTGTAATTTAATCTTCAATTACAGGCACATTCTGAGGTAATGGGAGTTGGGACTTCAACATATGCATTTGGTGGGGGGACATAGTCCATAACATTTAGTGACCTGAGCAACGTTGCCATGAGGTTGTTTCTGTCATCTATAAATGAACACAGACTTAATAAATGACTGAACAGGGAAGGGCTGCAGGGACTGATCTGAATTTGAAAGGGATTTACACAGATGACTAAATTGTATATATGATGAGTCAAATACCTATAACCCCCTATAACTCTCTGTATTTACATCCGTTTGTCCTAGAGATCTACTTGCTGTTTCTTGTAACTATCACCTTGATTCTTAAACTGAAAAGAGATTAAATGGCCATTTATAACCCTGTATGCCTATTCAGTGCATGGTCATGTGCTTGGCACTGTGAGTATTATAAAGAAAAGCAGGAATTTGCTTTTCTAGCTCCTGTGGTGCTTGCAATCCAGTAAAGGGCACGATGGGGTAATAAACACACATAGTGCTCTGGAAGCCAGAAAAAGGCTGAAGAGAGAGCTCTCTACGTCTATGCACATGAGCGCACACAAAAACATGTGTGCGTGTGTACACACACACACACACACACCATTGGTGAATCTCCATGGCTTTCAGGATAATATTTGAGACACTGCTACAAGTCAGCAGAATTATGTGATTCTGTTTCCAGCATCAGTATTGATTTACTTCCTGCCCTAAGAGAAGCTCTATAACCTCCCAGGGACATAATCCCCCATTTTCGCTGAAGGAAAGGCCCTTTTTGACAGAGGCATGGGGAGAGTCTATTAGCTCACTGTCACAAGCCGGGGCTTCAGACCAAGCCCAGACAGCTTAGTTTTCAGGCTTTAGTTCCCAACTAATGAGTCGGCAGCCTCAACCTTAGGCTTAAGCTCTTCACCCCTGGTTTAACTCTACCCAGACACTGAGCCCTTGCTTGTGTGCTCTACTATGATATGCAGCTCCAGTCCCTGGAGGCTTAGTTAAAGCTCACTTCTGTGAGTGTCTGTGTTGCTCTCCTATTGAGTCAGCAAAATATAGTTCTCCATTATATATCTTTTTTCATGTTCCAGAAGGAACCCTACTTTGGGTCAATAGATACACCTGCTCTTGAATATTATCTGGTATAAAAGTCCAAACTCTTCCCCCACTCTTTCTTCTCTCATGGCACTTAGCTCATGTGTAGATTAAAGTCCTTTCTGCACTCAGCTTTGGACTGAGGCTGTTTGGGAATTATCTGCCTTCTCCACCAGACTCTGATGTAAGTGGCAGGGCCCAGTGGAGGCTCTGGAATTTCACCTGGGGGAGGATTAGGGAGTGATGACCTGACTGCAAAGAGAGGCTGGGGACCCTAGCATTCAATTTTTCTAGCAAACATGATGGTTTTACTTTGATTTTATTTGTATAATTGGAATTGCTTGAAGCTACTTGCATTGCAAGATGCCTGTTTTTACTTCTACTCTATGTTTACTTTTGATGGTGTTATGGATCGAACATTTGTGTCTCCCCATAATTCATATGTTGAAGCCTGTCTTTGGGAGATAATCAGGATTAGGTGGGGTCATAAGAGTGAAGCCCTCATGAACGAGACTAGTGTCTTTACAAAAGTCCTGAGAGAACTTTCTTCCTTTTCCCACCATTCAAGGATAACCGAGAAGAATGCCACCTGTGAACCACGAAGCAGGCCTCATCTGACACCACATCTGCCAATGCCTTGATCATGGACTTCCCAGCCTCCAGAACTGTGAGAAATAAATGTTCATTGTTTAAGCCACCCAGCTTATGGTGTTTTGTTATAGCAGCCCACGCTGAGACAAAATTGTTCCTAAGAGTGGGGTACTGCTGTAACAAATACCTAAAACTGCAGAAGCAGTTTTGGAACTGGGTAATGGGCAGAGGCCCAGAGAGTTTTGAAACACATTCTAGAAAAATCCTGGATTACCATGGGCAGACTTTTAAAGGTGATTCTAGTGAGGGCTCAAAAAGGCAAGAGAACGGTGGAGAAAGTTTCTGTCTTGCTAGAGAATGATAAATTATCATGAGCAGAATGTTGGTAGAAATATAGACAGTAAAGGCCATCCTGCTGAGGTCTCAGGCAGAAATGAGGAAGATGTCATGAGCCGGCAGAGAGAAGGCACTCCCTGCTTTTATATGGTGGCAAAGAATGCGGCTGAAGTGCATTCATGTTCTAGTGTTTTGTGATTTTAGCTGATAAGATTTCTAAGAAAAGTGTTGAAGGAGCACCTTGGTTCCTCTTCACCACTCATAGCGAAATGTGAGAAGAGAGAAAAAACTTGAAGATGGAATTATTAAGCAAAAAAACAAAACAAAAACTAGAACTTCATGATTTGAAAACTCTCAGCCTATACATGTTGCAAAAAATGAGAAAACATGTTTGGAAGAGAACACTAAAGGTGTGGCCAAGCAACCCTTTGATGAGATTAGTGTGGGCGTGAACCACGGACTTAATCAGCCACCAGAAAAGGAAATTGCCAGTTTGAACTGAAGGATAAGGGGATCTGAAAGAATGAAGGAAGGTTGTCAGACTTCTCAGATTTTACAGGACAAGACCCTAGAGCTACTCAGCTACAAACATGCACTATTTTTCAACACACGGGGAGGACCCCAAAGGTGACGCTGAGATCATTAGGCTGCCTCCTCAGTTACAAAGGGGGAGGGGAAATCACCTGGGTTTCAACAGGCCGGATGGCCTCCACCCAAAGCCATGGAATTATGGGGACAAGAAAGCCTCGCCCGCTAAAGTCACCCTTGGAGTTGCCAATGGCTGGAATAAGTCTCGTTCATAGTCATATTTCACAGGGCACCTGGCACAGTATGTACAGGAAATGCAACATTTGGCTATAGAATGACCCTCTGTGATGAATGTATGTGATCCAGAGAAGGACACAGCAAAACAAAGTATGAGAAAGCCCAAGCCCACACAGCCAATTCTAGCACAGATTCAGTCTGTACTATTACAACTGGGTAGTGTCCAAAAGGACCATGTGGAGGCTTGCAGAAATATTTAAAAATAAAATAAAATCAGCCTAGCACTAACAACAATTTCACTGATCCCCAGGAAACATACAGTGGGTCACCTTGAGGCAAACACTCTAAAAATTAAGGGAGAAATGTCAGCTACCTTGTGTTGGTCAGACATTAGAGCAAATTTAAGTTCCTCCGAACCCTGAGTGCCAAGCTCTCTCCATGGGCATCTTGCCCATTAGCCTGCTGGTGTCTTGATCCAATACCCTTGAGGACTCAAAATAGCAGCTTTACGAGGGTAATTGAAAGGGTATTACAGGCTGTCTACTTATCATTTCTTGATCACCTAACACCATGGTACCTATTAGGATGAGCTAGTAAACGCTGTGCTAAAGGTTGCCTCAGCTGGAAGCTGTTCAGCTGCTTATCCAACAGGAGATAAACAAAGCAAGATTCTCCTCAAATCCTCTCATTTTGGACCAATCTTATGTGCTAATTAATCATGATTACTCTATACAGTAAGCATATTTGAGGAGATTAATCTGCACTAGCCTCGGGTCGTGTCCTAATTAACAATATGCTGAAGCAGCGTTCTCCTTATAAGTGTAAACACAGTGTTGATGCCATTTGCAAGACAACAGTATGACTGTATATTAGGCACACATGACTGTGTATTAGGCACACATCCATTAAGATGCTATACTGATCTATTCAGAAACTTTCTGTCCTTTAACCCGACTCATTGTCTTAGCTGGATGGTCATGTACTGTCCACTATGGGCAGAATATATGCCTCAGCTTCTTAGGATGTTTCAACCCCCCAAAAAAAGAAAAAAAAACAACCATGGCCAGGAAAATATCATAAAGGCAGGAAACTTTAATGATCAGTTATTCAGTGATTCACTTGCCTCCACTAAGCCCTAAGAGCTAAAACATCAGTGCCCAGAGTCCAGTGAGATGTAACAGAGAATGCAGGGAATACATTTCCTCCTCTGGTTCAAGTATTTATTAGGAGGGAAATAAAATCAAGCCATTTGTAAGAATGGGTGGCCACCCACCTGTGTCCACGTAAGCTGCCTGTGGCCTTGGCCTTCTTTAGCACTCCTCCCCCTCCTAAATCTCCCTCCACGTTTTACTTTCTCTATACCCCAGTGGTTTCAAATTAGATCCAGGGCCCCCACACCAGGAGAAAGAAGAGAAAAATCAGGGAGAGTAGAAAATCAATGTAATCTCTTTAGAAAACCTGTCTTGGATTTGGCTCAATTTTCCCATAGCTGCTGCCCCTAATTCCATGAAAGAAAGAGACCTCAGCAAAAGTTAAGGGGGAATAAGGGACTAGGGCTGATAGTGACGTGTGACTGTTATTTGTAGGTAGAGGCCAGAAAGCTGATAAAGGAAAAAAGTATCTGCCTCCTGATTTCCTCCAAAGAAACTAGATGGAATGGATGAGGGATGAACATTTATATTGGTCCAGAGAAGTCAACAACTGTGGAAGGAAAGGGAAGGAAGCAGTGTTAGGCAGAGGGGAAGGCTGGTTTGTGATGCAGGCTCAACCAAGGTGCCAACCCCACAGAAAGTTCTGGAACTGAGATGATCCTTCAGATTAGCAACCTGATGCAGAAAAAAATATATTATTGCATTTTTATATTTAAGAAAAGACAGATTCTCAATATATGTGTGTGTGCAGGGTAGGTTCCCAGGAAAGCAAACTCTGAGATGGAGACCAACCATGCAGGAAGTTTATTGAGAAGTGCTTTCAGGAATGGCATGGGCAGAAGGAAAAGGAAGGAAATTATTTTTTTCCTAAGCCAATATTACAGATTCATTCATGGGAAAAAAATTATCGAAAGCCTATTATGTGCCAGGCACCAGCTGCTGGGGATACAACAGTTAACAAAATCTCCTAAGTCCCTGCCCTCATGGAGCTTTTGTTCTAATAGGAGAGTCCAGCAATCAACCAACAAACACGGATCTATACCAAAAAATCAGGTACTTGCAAGTTTTACCTAGAAAAATGTAACAAGGCTAGGGAATAGAGTGGTGCAGATGTTGATCTTAAGTAAGGTGGTCAAGAAAGGCCAGGCTGACAGGGTGAAATTCAAGGAAAGACTTGAAGGAAGTGAGAGGAAATATCTGGATCAAGCGCATTCTAGGAACAACTTGCAAAATATGTTTCCAAAACATACGATTATTTTTAATAACTGAGTTTCACAATATGAATGCCTCATAATTCATTGACCTACTCCCTAATTGATGAGCATTCAGGAAGCTTCCAAGTTTTTCCCATTGCAAAAGTGTTGCAATAAACACCATGGTGCACATATCCTTAGTTACTGCTTACTTTTATTGCCGTGGGATGAATTACCCAAAGAGAGATTCCTGGGTCAAAGAATTTATGCTCATTTTCTTAATAAATGCCTTTTCAACAGTATACAGTGATTCATAATTCCACCAGCAATGTATGAGAGGTTCCATTTCTCCACATCCTCACCAGTTGTTACCAGTTTGTCTTAGTTCAGGCTGCTATAACAAAGTACCATAGAATGGGTGGCTTATAAACGACAGAAATTTATTCTCACAGTTCTGGAGAATCAGGGTGCCAGTGTGGTCGAGTTCTGGTGAGGGCCCTTTTCCTCCTTGTATCTTCACATGGTGAAGAGAGAGCGCTGGTCTCTTCATCCCCTTATAAGGGCACTAACTCCATTCATGGGGGCTCCACCCTCATGACTTAATTACCTCTCAGGGGCCCCACCTCCTAATACTTTCACATTGGTATTTAGGCTTCAACGTGTGAATTTGGGGGTGGGAGGGACACAAACATTTAGTTCATTGCACGACTTTTTAAACTTTTGCTGATCTGCTGACCAATGTGAGTATTCCGTTCTTTTCATATGCATTTTCATGATTACTAGAGAAGCTGAGCAGCTTTTCGTATTTACTGGCTTTTCAAGTTTGCATGTTTACTGTGAGTTGCTCATTCACGCCTTTTACCCCATTTTCAGTTGAGTTGTCTGTCTTTTCTTTGACGATTTTGAAAGACTTTTTTTTTAGATCAGGGATATTAACCCTTGCCATTCATATGTGTTGCAGACATTCTCTGCCAGTCTACTGTTTGATTTTCTACTCTGTGTATGATATACATTTTTTCCTATCCAGATATTTAAGTGATCAAGTCAATCTGTCTTTATGGACTCAAACAAGATGAGATTTAGCAGAGATACATGTCAATATTGTTGTCCTTTATCAAACTCACAAATAAAGTTCAGAAAATCCTTGTTGCCAGAGATTTTGAGGTTGGGAAATTAAGATTATATTAATATTAGAAATAGAATTTAAGAAAGTAAAATCAGAATTGCACCTATGAAAGTCCTTGGAAATACATTTTGCATTCACAAAAATAAAAGAATAAAGACATTATAAATATCAATTAGTAATATGTATACTATCATATTAATTTCCATTTACTATTCTTGCTTAAAACTTTTGAGTGTTTCTTAAAATTTAAGTGCAGTGCTTGTAAATTCTATTTATTTTTTTCCTTGCCTGGTTCCCCATTCAAATGATCAATGCTTTCTTGATTGCATGACTCAGAAGATGCTTCCTACCCCCTCTCCAGATCACAGATATATCAAATCCTCTCTCTCATATCTCAGCTCCCAGTTCCTCAACTCCTCCTCACAGATGTCACCTGAATACCCTTCTGAGTTTACTGTGCTTTATCTTCCTTTGTCTCCCCAAGGATCCACCACAAAAATCTCTATCCTTCCTCTGCCATCTGCTTTACCTCCCTGCTCTATTCCCAACTCCCCATTTCCTTTCTTCCTAATTATCCCCAGCAGGAGTGACTCACAATCCACACAATTCTGTTTTTCTGGAACTGAAATTCTGACAGTTACCAAACAGGTGTACAGAAGCAGATTTCACTCTCTTTTAGTGTACTTTGAAGTTGAAGAAAGATTTTATGAATTTTGTTCAGAAAACCACGGACACTAGTTTGGAAGACAGTAATCTGGTTTAATAACCTTTGCTGTAAAATTGATGTAGGGGTATTAGTTTTATACAAGTTTGACATGAACTAACAAAAGTATAATAGTAACATAGAAATGGAAAAATGGGTACATATCAATAGAAATATATATCCAGATCAAAAGATGGGTTTAATATTGTCAGTGGCTGTGGAGGTGGGGGGGGCTGTCGTCCTCCACCCCCATCTTCCTAAACCGATCGTAGTTAACTAGAATAGCACCAACATGATTGGCTTATATCAAACCGATTCTCCACCGTGAGCTGGGACTAGGGCTGCGAGGGGCATGCCCTGAAGCATATGGTCATAGAGAAGCATAAAGACCTAAAAAAATAAAATTCAAGCCAGGCGTGGTAGCCCCCACCTGTAATCTCAGCACTTTGGGAGGCCAAGGTGGGAGAATCAATTTGATACAGGAAAAAGTGGGCCCCACACTGGGGTCGGCTTCAAGGCCAAGTGGGTCCTTGGCTGCATGCGAGAAAGAATTCAAGAGCCAGCTGACAAAGTAAGGCTAAAGCAAGTTTTACTGAGATAGAGGGAAACAAAGGCAAGTGACAGCTCCACAGTCAGGGAAGTGTTTGCATGCTGCTGGCTGCCTGTGTTCATGTTTCTCTCGTGTCTGCATGTTAAACAAAGGGAGGATTGTCCAGTGAGTTTCTGAGAGAAGGAGAGAGAGTTTCCTAGACCAGGGGTCCCCCTCCCATTTAAACCATAGAGGGCAATTTCTGGGTGTTGCCATGGCATTTGTAAACTGTCATGGTGCTGGTGCGAGTTTATTTTAGCATGCTGATGCATTACAACTAGCATATAATGAGCAGCGGGGGTAACCTGAGGTCGTTTTTCATTGCCACCTGGGCTCTGAGGGGTTTGGGCAGGTTTCTCTGCTGTCTACTGTTTTATCAGAGACCTTGGTTCGGGGTTTAGGACTCTATGTTGAGCAAGGCCTGCCAGTTCCCTATCCCAACTTGAACCCAGTAGTTCGAGACCAGCCTGAGCAATAAGTGAGACCACATCTCCGAAAAAATAAAATAAATAAATGAAAAGAAAAGAAAAGAAATTTCTCTTAGCTAATGTAAGGACGAATATTTGTTTCCTTCCATGTTGTAGGGGGCGCACCATCGGTACAGAGCCCCTGGGCACTCTCTACCCCCAAATCCACTCAATTCACGCCAGTGGGAAGGCGAATGGAATGATGTACCTGACTGGTAAATTTGGGAGGATAATTGGCCAGGCAGATCCCAACACCCCAATCCAAGCCCCCCTTGCGATTGAGCACTTGTGAAAATTATGCAATCTCCTCTACTCCCCTCTGCTCTATATCTGACTGGAGCAGGACCCCATGCAGGAAATGCATATAGCTCTGGGAGGGCAGTACATGCAAGTCAGGGGACAGTTAACATCCAGTGTTTGAGCCAGGAACACCAGGAAATAGACAAGGTATAAGAATGGAGCAACAAATTCTTCATAGACTTGTTGAAACTTCTAGTGTACAGGTGTGCCCAGTTTGGGGCCTGAAAAGTGAGCATGAGGATGGGGTGTTATGATCTTATTGGCTCCTGAATGTTTTTTTTGATCCATGCAACCATTTCTTACAGATATGCAATAGGCTTTCACTGCTGAGGCCAGACCAAGAGTATCAAATAAGGCATCTTGACGGCAGGGATCATTATTGTTCAGAGCACCCTCATCCACATGGCAGAATCCACATAGAAGGTCTAAAGCAAAGGCATCTGGGTCTCAAAGGACTAGGAGCCAAGGGTCTCCACAGAGGCAGAGGCCAGAGGACCTCAGCCAGGAGGAGGGGTTCCTCACCAACACAGGCCTCACAAGGTTCAGCAAAAGTGAGTCCCGCTGTTCCCTCCTCAGCAAGTGCATGTGCCTTCACCAGGCAGAGAGACTGTCTAAGGATGCAGAATATTCCTGTTTAACCTTGAACCTTGCCTCAACTTTTCCTAAGCAGACATTATCTTAGGTCAGGTTCACCAGAAGCAAACCCTAACACAAGAATTCACGCGTGAACAATTTATTAAGAAAGTGCTTCCAGGAGAAACTGATAAGGGATTAGGGGAGGGGAGAAGCCAAGCAAGGATGCAGCCTCAGGGGTGCTCTGGAATGTAAATTATATCTGAGAATTTGTCCGGACTGAAGGCAAGCATGTCAGGTGATCAAACTCCCCAGCACAAGCATGGAAGTTAGAACTCTGATAGTCCTGAGGGGAGGAGATGTGTCTTACCGAGGATCTGGTCTTGATTCTGTATAACTTCTGAGGCTCAGAAGAAACTGCAGGGAGCAATGGCCCAGCCTGAAAACTCCTCTAGCTGAAACGGAGCAGAATTGGAAGTTGACAAGATGAATTTCAGCCTTGATGCAGAAGTACTAGCCAGGTTTCCAGCAGCCTTCTGGTAACCTTGACAATGGAAACCACACACTAAAGATGGATTAGAACAGAAAGAGAAAAAGAATCTGAGTTCCTGGTGAGTTCATGAAGCTCTAGCTGGTGTAGACTACCTAACTTTGGATTTTATCTTACAGGAGAAAATTAAGCCCCAATTTGTTCAAGCCCCTGTAGTTGGCTCTCTGATGCTAGTAGTCTAACAAAATTCATACCTAATACAATTGATGAGCTACTTCCAGGAATTTTTAAATCTAAACTTAAAACAATGTTAGAAATCAAAGTCCTGTTTTGTGTTTGGTTTGGGGTTATTTGTTGGAAGTGCAGGGATTGTTGCATTTTTAATTCCCGAAATTATGTTCAACATGTGACATACATATTACTTCTTTCCTTCATGCATTTATTCATTTATTCCTCCAGCAAATATTTCTTGAGCACCTGCAGCCTGTCAAGCAGTATGCAAAGCTCTGAGGATGCTGGACAAACAAGACAGAGTCCCTTCCTATAAAAAGTGCAGACTTAATGGGAGAGACAAAGCAAGGAGATAAATACTACAGTGCAAAGTGTCAAACACTATGGTAAATGTCTGAACAGAGGGCTGTGGTGTCCTGGAGGATATCAATTATTTCTCTGGTAGCTGGAGGCAAACATGCAAATAGCAGCATACTCTGCAAAGAGCCACAAAGGAAAAGACTGTATGTCTTCACTCTGCTCTGGGGGACCTTTGAGTCATCAGCTGGGTGTTGCAGCTGTCCCTTCTGTTAGAAAAGGAACTCCAAGACCAATCACATGTGTATGCAGAGAGTGAATAAACTGAAGTCTAGAGGTGGGAATGCAATGTGAAGAAGCCACTAGCCACATACACATCCTTTCTCTTATCCTCAGCTTAAAGTTTATTAAAGAAACTGCAGACAAAAGTTGTCCTTGAAAAATCTTTGTTGTCTCCTTTTCCTTTGTCCTGTCTTATTGCATCATTGTGGTTTGGTCTTTTAATTTTTTCTCATAGAAATGCCTTTGTGAAATTTATCCAAGATTGAATCTTACCTTCTAGTCACATCCAATATTTTCAACACTGTTTATATCTAAATGACAGTACCGTTATGCCCTGAGATAAAAGAATTTTTTTTCTGAATCACTTTAAAGGAGTTATTCTCTTGCAAAACTTTCACTTTACCTTCTGGATAACAAGAACTAGTTATGGACGGTGAAACTTGGGGAACAGACTCTTGGAATAGACTTATCTGGGATGGAAATAAGGGGAAGAGAAGGAATGAGCCATGCTGTCTTTCCAGATATTCTACCCATGCGGGTCCACTCACCCACCATTAGGTGGGAGACAAGCTGGTGAGGGTGTTGGCTGTGGATCACGCCATCCTCAGCACCAATTACTATCTTGTTTGTTGCCCCCAAGGAGGACCATACACAAAGCTCAAGCAGCTCTTTACTCAAAATTTTCAATAATAAAATCATGAATAAAATCATAATCAGAGTAGAGAGGGACAGCTGTGAAAATCTAAATCTATCTCTTTTACATGATTAAAAAGACAAAGAAAAAGGGTCTCATACTCATTTTCCAGAATCTCCCCATTTGGTCATTCCCTACACCAGCCACGTGCTGGCCACTCCCTAACCTCATATTCCCTTTCCCTTCATCCTAATTCCTCCACCCTTTTAATTCTTTCTCTCCTGTTGAAGTCTCCCACCTACATCCAAATGGGGTTGCTGTGAGGCACAGAAAAAGAAATAGATGCTAGAAGTGAGATGCAAGTAACAGAATTCAGCAGAAACATGAAATGAGAACAAAAGATGACTACAGAAAAAGATAAGGTTCCAGAGACTGTGTTGGGCTATTAGGGGCAACCTGGATTAGATTCCAACTAATTTCACTTAATGGTAAAGGGCTGTGTAAGCCCAGCAGGCTGAGGAGCTTGGGAATGCCCTGGCAATTCACATTAGTCATACCTATACATAAAACTCATTGCAGTGACTACTGCTTCTGGTTAAAGGGTAGAAAGTTGCAAGAGAGTATTGTGCCCACGTGAAACAACAAGAACAGGCTAGATAAGCTGTAAAATCATAGTTTAGAAAAACTAATAACTGAAGATTTAAGGAAAAAAAACCTCTAAATGAGCTAAATTCCACAAAATGGCAAACCCTTCCTTAGAGAGAAGACGCCACAGCTGTCTTCATCCCTGGTGGAGTAATGAGAAGGGGAGGAATTGAAAATAAATGGAGATAAGGAGAAACCAGCTTAACTGCCCATGAACTTTTAATGGTCATACATGGGTTGGCATTATGGATTAAAATGCTGAGGGCCCCCAGTAATGAAATGAGTCTGCACCCATTTGCCAAAACTTCCTCAAGGGCCTTCTCTGAGCACAGGGAGGTAGCATAGCAAAAACTCAGAGCAGAGTAAGAGACATGAGAGAAATCCCTGGTAGGTAAAATTAAGTCTTCATGGAATGCAAAAAAGCTTCAGGCAGGGTCCTAGGCCTTTGCCAAGTGCACTATAGCTGTCCAATAAAGGCTGGGGGCAGGACAGGAGGGTAGAGACAGATTTTTCTGGATGCATAAAGCCAGAGGCAGAACTGGGAAGCAAAGAGAACTCCTAGGGACCCAAAAAGTAGGTAGCCAAGTTGTAAAGCAGAGAGACATTCCCCACAGTTCAGAAAGCTGGTGGCTGAGCTGTAAAGCATCAAGAAGATTCCCAGAGTCTTTCTGGTGCTAAATTCTCAAGCTCTCCTTGAAAAGGAAAAGTCCTAACACCATCCTCAAAATATTTGAAACCAGAGTGGACTGGATCTAACTGAACCTGCAAGGAGGCCCAGACCCAGCTCAACAACAGATTAAATTCACTCAGGCTCACACACTATCAACCTGAAAGAAGGAGGCACGGTCTTTTCTGGAAGCAAATATCATTTGCTTCAGTATCACTATTCTTTGACACACAATGATGAGCATACAATCAAAAACTTACATCTATGATGATGTAAGAAAATATGACCCATACTCAAAAGAACAGTAGTCAATAGAAGCATAGCCATAGATGGCCCAGATATCAGAATTAACAAAAAGGATTATCAAATAATTCTGATAACAGATGGAAAATGCATGAACAGATGGGGGATATCAACCAAAAAATGAAAGCTATAAAAAAAAATGGAAATGCCAGAAATAAAAACTACAATATCAGAAATAAAGAATTCACTTTAGGTCTTAACTGAAGAGTATATACAACAGAAAAAAATACTGAATAAGTTTAAAATAGGTCAACAAAAATTATTCAAGTTTAAATATAAAGCAGAAAAAAAGAATGAAAAGGGAAAAAGAGTACCTGAGATTTGTGAGACAGTATCAAATGGTGTAATAACAAGTAATTGGAGTCCCCAGATATACAGAGAAAGAGATTGGAACGATGGGACAGAAGAAATATTTGAAAATATAATGACTGTAAGTTTTCCGAAAGTGATTAAAGATCCAGGAGATCCAAGAAAATCCATCAGATTTCCATCAAAGAAATGCTCAAAAAAGTTCTTCAGGACTGTAGGAAAAGATGTCAGATGGAAGCCTGGATCTGCAGGAAGAAATGAAGAACATTACAAAAGGTAAATACATATGTAAGTACAAAATACCTCGTGTGCCTCTGTGTGTGTGTGTGTGTGTGTGTATTTAAACTTTTTTAAAAAAACTATTAATTGTGTAAATCAAAATTTAATAACTTTATTTTGATTTGTGGGATTTATTTAAATACATAGAAGTAAAATATGAGTCAATAGAGAAAAACAAAGATTGAGGGGATATAAATGGAATTATAACATTGTAAGGTTCTTATATTGCTCATGAAATGGTATGATATTGTTTGAAGGTAGCCTGTGATAAATTACAGCTGTATATTGTAATTGAGAGAAACCACCAAAAAAAAAAAAATCACAAAAAGTCAACAGAGAAGACAAAATAGAAAACTAAAGAATACTTGTTTAATTCCCCCCCCAAAAAAAGTCAGGAAAGGAGGAACAGAGGGACAAAAAAATTGATGTGATAAATAGAATATAATTACATCAATGAATTTATTAAATGTAAATGGGCTAAATACTCCATGTAAAATGTAAAGATTGTAAAACTGGACACAAAAGAAAAACCCAAACTATACTGTTTACAAGAAACACACTTTAAATACAAAGACATGTACAGACCAGAAAAGGGTCGGAAAATATATACCATACAAACACTAAGAACAAGAAAGCTGATGTGGCTCTTTTAATATAAGACAAAGAAGACTTCAAGACAAAAAATATTATCAGAAATATAAACATTTACTATACTACAAGGCTATAGTAACCAAAACAGCATGGTATTGGCACAAGAACAGAGACGTAGACCAATGGAACAGGACTGAGAACCCAAATATAAAACCAACCTCATACAGTCACCTGATCTTTGACAAATTCCAGAAAAATGTACACTGGGGAAAAGATTCCCTATTCAACAAATGGTGCTGGGAAAACTGGATGGCCATATGTAGAAGACTGAAAGTGGACCCACACCTCTCACCTCTCACAAAAATCAACTCACAATGGATAACAGATCTAAACCTAAGACATGAAACCATAAGAATTCTCAAAGAAAACGTTGGAAAAACTCTTATGGACATTGGCCTAGGCAAAGAATTTATGAAGAAGACCCCCAAAGCAATCATAGCAGCAACAAAAATAAATACATGGGACCTGATCAAATTAAAAAGCTTCTGCACAGCCAAGGAAACTATCACTAGAGTGAACAGACAACCTACAGAATGGGAGAAAATATTTGCACGCTACACCTCTGATAAAGGACTGATAACCAGAATCTATACAGAACTTAGGAAAATCAACAAGAAAAAATCAAACAACCCTATTAAAAAAATGGGCAAAGGACATGAACAGAAACTTTTCAAAAGAAGACAGAATAATGGCCAAAAAACATATAAAAAAGTGCTCAACTTCTCTAATCATCAGGGAAATGCAAATCAAAACCACAATGAGACATCACTTAACTCCAGTAAGATTGGCTCATATCAAAAAATCCCCAAACAACAAATATTGGCGGGGATGTGGACAGATAGGAACACTCACACACTGCTGGTGGGACTGCAAATTAGTACAACCTCTACGGAAAGTAATATGGAGATACCTCAAAGAATTAAAAGTAGAATTACCATTTGACCCAGCAATCCCACTACCGGGTATTTACCCAAAGGAAAAAAAGACATTCTATAATAAAGACATGTGCTCGCGAATGTTTATAGCAGCACAATTCACAATTGCAAAGATGTGGAAACAACCCAGGTGCCCATCAATACACGAGTGGATTAATAAAATGTGGTATATGTATACCATGGAGTGTTACTCAGCAATAAAAAACAATAGTGAATTAACACATCTGGTATTATCCTGATTGGAGCTAGAACCCATTCTTCGAAGCAAAGTGTCACAAGAATGGAAAAACAAGCACCACTGGTACTCACCATCAAATTGGTACTAACTGATCAACACTTACATCACACAGGGCAATAATATTCATCAGGGGGCGGGCAGGCAGGAGGGGGGTGGAGGGGATGGGAAAAACTCTCACTGAATGGATGCGGGGAGCACAGTTTGGGGGATGACCACTATTGTAGCTCAGACATGGGCAGTGCATGGGCAACATAAGTAACCAAAGTGTTGTACTCCCATAATATTCTGAAATTTAAAAAAAAAAAGAAATATAAACATTTAGTAATTAAAAGAGGTTAATTCTTTCAAAAAGAAATAATAATCCTAAATGTGTATGTACCTAACGACAGACTTTCTAAGTACATTAAGCAACATTTGACAGAACTAGAAGAAGAAATAAATAAACCCATAATCATGGTTAGAGATTTTAATACTGAGTCGAAAGAAAAGGAAAGGAATAGGGTAAGAGGGATCTTTGTCATGGAAAACAGGGGTTCAGTGACATCCTACATGGGATTATGATTTGTTCCCAAAGGATACCTCATTTATTAATGCAATTAGTGACTTGTTTCTGTACATTTCTTTCTTCCATCCCTGTGGGAGTTTCCCACTCCATGTTTCCCCTACTTGCAACTACTTTCTCTCCAGAAATCACTCCCATGGAACATTCAGTTACCCACTGCTACATTAGAAGGTCAGGCTTCTCTTGGGGCCTTCCAGGGAATCCATCCATCATCACCTTAATCTTACAAATAGAGGTACCTCAGCAAGCTACGAAGAGGAAGGACATTCACCCACTTCTCTTTGCCACCTGACCACCGAGACCCATCCTACCACCATCCTCACAACTGGCTCCTTCTTATCTTTCAGGTCACAACTTAAATGAAACATCTTCAAAGAGGACATCCTTGACCACTTTATCTAGAATATCTGTCCCCCTCCATGAGTATTCTCTCTCATCAACCTTTCTCTCAGCAATAAAAATAATTTGTAATTAATAAACCATTTGTTTGATTTTTCTTCTCTTTCTCACCTAGACAGTAAAGTGTATGGGATCTGGGACCCTATCTGTTTTGTTTCCTCCATCAGATACTAGGAATGGAAATCCAAGGCTGAGAGAGGCTGCACTATTTGTCCAGCATCACACATCTAGAAAGTGACAAAACCATGATTCAACACTGGTCAGCCCAATAGCGCTCCTTCGCCTACAACATCCAACCTGCTGTATGGACTCCTGCATGCCTACACGAACATTAAATTGTTCCAGGCTTAACAGAACTAAAAGAAGAAATAGAAAAATGTATAATCATGGTTATGTATTTTAATATTTTAATTTTCCTCAGTAGAGAGGAAAAGAAGTGGTTACAATGAGTAAATTCTAAGTAACTGGCTTAAAATACAACCCAAAACTAGGTGAGAGGTTCCTGTCCATTAAAAGTCATTCACTCAAGATTCCTGAATGAATCATTTTCCCACTCTCCATGTTAAGAGTAAGGATAACACAAGCTACTGTAAAAAAATAAATCCCAAAATCTCAGTGACTTTACATGAGAGATGTTTATTTTTCATCCTTGTGAAGTACAACATGGTGTTCCTAATTGATTGGAACTCTCCTGCAAGTGGCAATGTAGCAGCCCACCTGCAGAAAGAACCTGAAGTATCACACGTGGGAAGTCTTTAAGGGGCAGATCTGGATATGGTATTTACCAGTGGTTCGCAAACTGTAACATGTGTCAGAATGACCCGGAAAGGAAGAATGCAGATTCCTGGGCCCACCACTAGAGATTCTGATTCAGTAGATCTGGGACGGGGCTCAAGAATCTGCATTTCCAACAAGCTCTAAGGTGATGCTGAGCCTGCTGGTCTGGGGACCACACTTTGAGCGGCACTGGCATGTATCACTTCTAATGACAATTTTTTGGCTAGTACTCAGTAATATGGCCACATTCACCCGCCATAGATTCTGGTAAATCGAGTCTAACTCTATACTAAGAAAGAAAAGGAAATGGGTTTGATGAACAGCTGGACAGTGTCTCCTATACAATGTTTTTTAAATTACTAACTTATCCAGGCAACCAGGAAATCAAAAGAGATTTATAAATTAAATTTACAACTCCTTGCCCTAGTCAATCCTCTACCCTGCATAAGATTTCTCACTTAAGGAATCATAGTCAATTAAGAGATCAATGACTGTATTTTGAAACCCTGTCACCATATCCTAACAAATTGAAGCTAAGAATGAAAAAGGGAAATAGAAAGCCAAGAAACACACATGCACACACACACACACACAAACACATAATATTAGCCAAGGAGACCACATTTGTGTACCTGGATCTAGGCAAACCTCCTCTTGCAAACAGAAATGCTAATGGGTCCTTAACTCTTGATAAAATATTATTAGTGCTGTAAGTACACTCACCTCCAGGAGACGACGCTTAATGCATATAACTTCCTGACCTTTAAGATTTTACTTATATTTTTCAAGATGCCCCTGAGAGTGCTTACTCTGTTCCTATTTAGCCATTGGTCACTGGATAACAATGCTCTGTGATATAAGTAATTGCTCAGAACAGTCATTGCCCTCCAGGGCTTCTTTCTTCCCTAGAAAGATTGTGTCTCCAGGATTGGTGGGACTTAGAGAGGTCGTTTAGTTTCTTCTGGCCTTTGGCTGAAATGTACTTAAAAACTGTCTCAAAAAAAATAGAAATCTGAACTTCACTCAGTAAGGAATTTTCATCCACTCTCCCTAGCAAGGAATCCTGCCTTTGTTTAACCTTAGTGCTTCTCGTTGTAGTTAATTCTTTTTCCTCTCATTTTGTCCTCAGGAAAAATGAGATATTTGGCCAACAGTATTATAAGTTCAAGAACCTTTCAAAGACTTAGAGATCCAATGCATAAATTAACTTTATTGAGCACCACACTATATGACTGATTCTCTACTTAGTACTGGGGATAAAAGGTGGACTAGTCCATTGTCCAGGCAGTAGAAATTATTTCTTAGTAATAACAAAGTACCAGTATTTTCAAATAATATTTCTTGAAAAAAAATGTATTCCATAGTTCCTCTTTAATGATGAACCTCAGAATAGTATAGATATAATGGGCAACAGTGAAGTCCCTCCTTCTAGGAACTAACCAAAATTGGACTGTCAGGATCTGTGGGGACATTCTCACAGTTGTCTGGGAGCTGGCTGTGCTTGGCTTAAGTGAGCAACGAGAAAGTCATCCTCAGCGCTCCTCCAAGTTCAATGCCATTCACGACGATTCATTGAGCGCCATGTCAGGGCAAATGCTGAGCTAGGTGCTATGACAGATACAAATGAGGGCAAGACTGGTTTCTGCCCTTCTGGAAACTAAGAGAAAGCAGTCTATTACAGAAATGGAATTACATCTCTCCTCAATGTCAAGTCTTATTCATTGATAGTGGCTGTGCTAAGTGCTACATTGAGAATTATGACGCTTGGTCTAATGCCAGTGAGAAAGGACCAGGACTAATTACCAATGGCAGCCTAGGACATGGAATATGGGAGTGGCAGCTTGTTTTCCAGGTGTTTTCTGTCCCTGTCTAGTGTTTCAGACAGGGACTTTACCCAGATAGAGGAAGATTGCTTACCTGACCTACTACTTTCCATTATCAAAGTTGCCTACAGGCAAAGATAAGGTCCCAAGAAGTGGCCACTGGGGCCTCAGGTGCCTGGTGGTCAGCCCTTATTACTCCTACTATTACCCCCAGGAAGGAAGTAGCCTTTGTTACTTTTCTTTCTTCTCTAAAAAAGAACGTTCAAATTGCACAGAATCTGATCTTCCCCCACGTATGTTTGGTGTGATAATTCCTGAAACCAAAAGCAAGTACAAAGTGGAATTCAAAACAAACCTTCTCAATATCCAAGACAGGCTTTTTTTCCCTCTTCCTTGATGTTTTCTTTGACTTTACTCCCACAGAAATGGCCTCCATTTCTCTCCCTTTAGAAGTGTGACCTGAGAGTGAACAAACACGCTTTCCTGAGACAGCCTGACATTTTCATAAAGAGCTTTATTAAAATCTGAGAGGGAAAAAAAGAAATAATTACAGAAATGCAAATGGTGCAAAAATAGTTTGATTTCCAAAGCACAGGCCTGTAACCCTAAGCATATCAGTTAAGTCACAACTAAGAAGAATGAGCCCCCAAGTACCTCACCCTCAGGTGACTGTCCCCCAGGCCTCTGCAGCCTGGCAAAAACTAGCAGGAGTCCTGGCCTGGCTCCCTTCCCACCTCTCAGAAAGTGACCTTCCGGTGCCTGTTTGTCATCCTGACCCTGGGAGCCAGTCCAAGGACAAACTCCAACTCTCTTTCACGGTTCCCACCTCCTGCCTGTGGTCGTCCTCCTCAATTTCAGATCTCAGCCATATGCCCGGTTCCCCAGCAACATTCACGGCAGTGGTAACTGGCATTCACTGAGATCTAGTGAAGGTTATTGCTCCTGCCTTTACCTGCTTTGATTGAATTCTGCAAAGACCAATTTTGTTGAGTCATTCCTCCATCTCCCCACCTATACACATAAAGAAATCATCTTACTAAAGTTCATCCATTAAAATTTTAATATATCCCAACTCGTTGACCATTGCTTGGCAAGTGAAGCTCTGATTTGAAGAGACTGAGGCTGGTCCAGGCTCGGTGGGAAAGAACGAAATGATCAATTAGTAATGTCTGCCGTGGGTGTGGGAAGTCCACTGGCATTAGCCACAGATTTATTTAGCAACCCCAACTTAAATTGCATGATAACCATAACACCAGCCCAGAGTTACCAGAGAAGAAAAGGGCCATTCTTTCCTGGTTGGCTGGGCCAAGAAGCATTCGTTTAGTCTGTATGAGAAAGCAGCTACAGCAGAGATGGAGCAGCTACAGAGGAGAATAAAACCAAGTTTCTGGACTAATTAATCCATTTTTCTAATTAGCTCTAGGCCTTTTCCATCATTCCTATTCTACCTTCACCCAAAAATAGGCCCTCTTTAAGTAAACTTGGACTTGTTCACATGATACCTATATTCATCCTCTGTTGCACAGATATGTTGGGAATGCTGTGGTGAGCACTTTCTTGAACATAATGAGGTCAAAACTGCTGATACCAGGCGGCTTCCTGGACCACTTAGCCCTCCAGCTTCTGAGTAAAATTGAGAGAGGTAATTGGGGTGCAAAACCAAATGGAATCCATCACAAATTAATCTTTTCCTAAGTTATGTGTCCAAGATCCAAACTGATCGAAATTTTATAGATTTAAAAAAGGACAAGTGATTTGATTCTACCAACAAATATCCAGGAGTTTACATGCAGGTGCTCTCATAATCAGTATGAAATAAAAGCCAAGGATCCTATGTCTAGTCCAGGCTTCTCTCCTAACATTGGCTCCCATATGCTATGAAGTAGGAAAAAACAACGGTCGTGGTATGTTTTTATGCCAGAGGCAACCATATCAAAAAAGCCTGTAAGAAATAAGGTGAAAGTTAGCTGTAGAGAGAAAAAGGAAAAAAGTTATCTTACATATTTTTAAAACTCTCAGGTAGCAAGAGAGAATATGAAAATATGAAAAAAGGAGGGATGTATTCTCCAATACTTATAGCCTATACCTGTATCAATACCTTAATGCTTGTTAACATTCTCCTAAGAATCTCAAGGTTTTCAGGGTATGAAAAAGTTTTTCCCACTAAATCTACTCGGTAGTGGGCTACGCACAAAGGCACGGAGGAAACAGGTACAAGGTCAAAGAAGGTTACTTCACTATTGAGGCAAACTTTGGGTATTAGTAGTGCCTGGGTTTCCTACTTAGAAATAAGGAAAATAACATTGGAGTTAGAACTTTAAAACCAATAAAAAGAAATCAGGGAAGAGATAGGCAAAGTCATCTTAAGGAAATAGAATAATTTATGTAACTACTCCTTTAATTCAGATTTCATGTTAAACAATCATTTTGTTGTAATTTTTTTCCCATGTCATCTGTAGTGGGTTGAATTATGTCCCTCAAAATGATATGTCCAGGTACTAACATCTGGTACCTGTGAATGTGACCTTATGTGGAAATAGGGTCTTTTTAGATGTAATTAAATTAAAGATCTCAAGATGAGTTCATCCTGGATTTAGGGTGGACCCTAACTCCAATGACTGGTGTCCTTATAATCAAAAGGAGAGGCAATTTTGAGAACCAGAGACACAGAAAACAAGGCTAGGTAAAGATAGAAGAAGATAGAAGAAGCATTATGCTGCCATGAACCAAGAAATGTCAGGAGCCACCAGAAGCTGGAAGAGACAAGGAAGTATCTCCTCTAAAGCCTTCCGAGGGAGTATGGCCTCCAGAACTGTAAGAGAAAATAATTCTGTTGTTTTAAGCCACTAATTTTATGGTAACTTATTGCAGCCGCCCTAGGAAACTAATACACAGTCTACTTTAAGGAAAAGATTGCACTCACCTAAGGACTCAAGTGTCTAGCCCTTAAACAGTTGTGTTTACCATTGTACATTTTAAAAATTAGCATTCTATTTCTGCATAGCAATTTTACGCACTTGGTATATTAGGTTAGGTTATACTGCAGTGATAACCCCAAATCTAAGTGTCTTAACGTGCTACATGCCCATGAGGAATTGGAAGGGGATTGTGCTCTGCATAGTCACTCAGGGACTGGAAATCCACCATGTTGTAGCTGTGCCGTGTGGAACACACAGCATGTTCAGTGGCAGCAGCAAAACAGAGCACATCACAATTTCCCACCAACTCTTCTATTCCTTAACCCAGAAAAGAAACATACAACTTCCGTTCAGAGCCCACCAGCAAAAACTAGTCATACAGCCTTGCCTTACTGCAAGAGCAATGGGAAATGTATGGGAGTAAATGAATTACTTTACTTTTATTGTCACATTTCTGAATCCACGCAGGTAAAAAATGACTCTTTTTCTTAGTAGACTCAAAAAGGGAAATTACGGAGCTTGTAAGACTGAAGTTTAGTCCTTCAACTGTGGAAAACTTCTTTTATGCTTCTTAGGGGCATACCAGATAGCTTTTTCTGGGCCACATACCATCCCACTATGTCAGCACTATGTGCAAAGAAAACATTTTTAAGTTATTTTTAATGTCTACAGTATGAAAATACTGAAAAAGCTCTCCAAGATCCATCCCAAGTCTAGCATGCTGTGGCTTCAATTCCAGACATACTGCAGCTTCTGGCATCATGGTGCAAGTGTGCAAACCACCCCACCCCCACCCCTCCTTCCAGGTACTATAAAATTTTTATTCAAACCAGGCACTTTGGCACTCACCTATAGTCCCAGCTACTCGGAGGTGGGAGGATCACTTGGGCCCAGGAGTTCAAGTCCAGCTTGGGCAACACAGGGAGACCCTATCTCTAAAAACAAAATAAAACCAAAAAAAAATGTATTCCCTGGAATTCTCAGAAAGAGGGTATCATGGGACACAAATTCTTTGTCAATTGCAGGACCAAGACTAAGAAAGGAAAAATTTTTATGCCAAAACTTCATTACAAATTCTTCCTGAAGTACCTATAGACCATAATAACTTACTAAGTGGAGTCACATAAATATAAAAGAATTGTTGATATTCTGAATCATGTAGCACTGGAGGGTCATCATTCTTAACAAGACACTGTACTCAGAGTAGGATCACCCCTCCCAAAGCAAGAGGAAAAGACCTCACCTTGAGGGGCTGAAATCATGGAACTCTTCCAGATCTGTTCTCTGCTTCCAGAAATCATTTGGAATCACACCTGTCCTATTCCATCCAGGTCTCAAGGGCCTGAATCCAATCCAAGTTTACTTCCACCAATTCGAACAACAGCAAAATCTAGATCCCAATAATTACCACTGAGTATGATTTAGGGGAAAAAAAAGTAAACACTCTTCAAATTGCTATCTGCTGCAATTTTTAGCTGAGGTAAACAAGCTTTACAAACACAAACGTTTGCAGAAAATTCTTCCTGCGCTGGTAAAAAATGTTTTTAAATTGATGCAGGTGGTCCTAGTGTGACTCCAGCATAGCATTTGGGTATTCCCTTAGGGACATGCTCCCTTCCTGCTACTTAACTGTTATTTTTGTCTACAAATTAATAGGCACAGTTAACCTGGAGTTGTGATTTAACCGGGGAATGGGGAATTGGGACCTCAGAGACTGCTGCACAAAGGAGGGAAGCTAGGTTGCTCCCAGAAGCACTGTCACTTCCCCGTAATGACACCTTAAGGTCAGAAATAAATGTCTTACCTTGCTAGGGAATTGGCCTGAAGGAAGAGCAAAGGAGAGCTCATTTAACTTACAGCAAACAATCCCAAAGTGGTGGAACTTATTAGAAGAAATGTCGTGTTCTGTCACCAGCCTTGCACTCTGCTGCATTTAAAGCAGGGAATCCAGAGATCTCTACTTAGTATCGTCATTCAGTGGTATTAGTGGACACTACCACGAACAAGGTTCTGAGTACTGTTGCACAAAGCAGAGGAAACCAGATTCTGCCCCAAAAGACTGGCTAAAGAGGTGGGGCTATTGATTAAGGAGAAACAGGAGTACTGCATGTATCCGTGGGTAACATTCTTATGGTTAGTTTAGCCTTGAAAGCAAGGCTGTTGATACTAAAGGTCCTGAACAGTCCTGCGTTCACAGGTGTTCTTAGCCAATATTGACTGAATGAAGGTAAATGTGATAGTTTGTCTTCTCGGCAGATTCTGTTGAGAGTTTGATAAATCCAAATGATAATCCAAATTTAAATGATCCACATTAACCTGTTAATAAACAATTAATTACCAACTATCTTTTGTAATAGACTATCCAGTATCCTTTGCTCTTTTATATAAACAACACCCCCAATTTTGTTCAGTGAAATACTTCCTCCACTCTCATTTGACAATGCTAAATGATATTAACCCCACACCTGGCTGGCTAATGAGAATGTTACATCCTTCAGCTGCCATGATGGGCCAGGGTAAGCAATCCAATTAAAGCCAATGACTTTTACTGGGAACACAGATGAATAAACAGAGACAGAGAGAGAGGGAGAGAGAGAGAGAGGAAGACAGAGAGAGGCTCTCTTATCACCTCGTTTTCTGGCTTGGATTAGTCAGAGCCAGGTTGCCATGCAGAGGGAGAGGCCTGAGTTAAACGACCATAGAAACAAACTGTGGGAAGTAGAGAGACCAGGGCTTGACAAGCATTGGTGACATCATTTGAGCCTGAATCCAGCCATGCCTAAAAGATCACCTAAACTTTTCAGTTATTTAAGTCAATAAATTCCCTTTTGCTGTTGTTGTTGTTGTTGAAACATGTTTGGGTAGGAGGTTTTCATTACTCCAAACTGAAATAATAAAGGTTTGTGTAAGTATGTATCTAACACTGTGAAGCTAATTTTAAAATACAAAACACATAGTCTCTTCCAACAAGAAATTTACATGCTAGTTAAAATAACACATATTATGGTACCCAGAAGTAGACATTTGTTGTTATGATTTAAACAAGGTGCCACTCTGGTAAGTTTTCAGCAAAACAGAGCCTGACAAGTTATTATGTTTCCATAGGAAAAGGAAGTGGGGTTACCCAAGGTCTTGTTTTTAATTCTGGTGACTGAGTACAAAAAGGACCCATTACAAAGATGATTTAAGAGTCTTGTTAGAACGATTTAGAGACCCTGAAACCTCCACCCACCACGATCATTTCTTGCTTTATTGCTCAGAGTGGCTGAAGCTTTAGATTCTGAATTCTAAGTTCTTCAGGGTAAAGACCTGACACTGAAATCTCAGCTACTCAAAGCACAAAGAATGTCAGAGATGCTATATAAATTATACACAGCAGCAGTGATGAGAGAAAAGAAGTTACAAAGAAATTGTACTCCTAGGAGCTTTATGAAAATAATATTTCAAATTGAAACTAGAAAATCTGGGAAACAGTTTGTACTACACAAAAGTAGAAAAATCGGGGAGGTAAGGTCTGTGTTTTTAATAAGTTATGATTAACCTAGGAATGGAAATAGGAGTTTTATGACCTGGATCTTTCTCCCTCAGTGGAATAATGCCTTGTGCTTATTTTTGTAAGCTATATTAAAATGAATCTTTAGGTTAAAACCTCAAATCTTTTCATGGAGCCATTTCTTTCTTCTATGATCCACGTATTAAGAAAATTGGTAAACTAATATATTAGGATGAAAACTATAAAACATTTTGAAAAGTATTTGGATTTTGATGTTGTATTTCAGAAAAAAATATATAATTACCAAGAAGTAATGTTACTCTTCAAAGTTTGATGGACACAGAAAATGGCACAAACAAAAATAGAGGATCCTAAGAGATATTTACAATGATAATCAAACAAATGTGAGGTATAGATATAAACTAATTGACATTACCATCGGATGAAGCTTTTCCTATTTTCTCCCCCTTCCTCCCCTTTACAGAAGAGATAAAAATGGTCCATAATACAGATACTCAAAGGGCAAGTACATGTATCCTGTAAAATGTCCAGGTTATTAATACTGATAGATCTTTGTGGCATCTAAGAAAGCAAGAAGGAAAAATTGATTATCAGACTTTTAAAAAATGACAGCTTTATTGAGATGTAATTCACATGCAGGTAAAGTTTACCCTTTAGCTACATGTGAATTACAGATTACTGAAACTAAGTCAAGAAAATCAATAAAGAGATTAGTAATTTGTCCAATTTATTTAGGTTATATAATTTGTTGGCACACAATTGTTCATAGTATTCCATTATAAATCTTTTTATTTCTGTAAATCAGTAGTGATTTCCTTTTATTGTCCCTGATTCTAATAATTTGAACTTTTTCTTTCTTCTTTTTTTTTTTTTTTTTTTGCCAGTATAGTTTAAGGTGTGTCAATTTGGTTGCTCTTTTCAAATAACCAATTTTGTTTCATAGATTTTCTCTACTGTTTTCCTATTCTTTATTTTATTTTTTTTTCTGCCCTAGTCTTTATTATTTACTTCCTTTTGTTTGCTCTGGGTTGAGTTTGCTCTTCTTTTTCTAGTTCCTTAAGATAGAAAGTTAGGGTATTGATTTGAGATCTTTCTTCATTTTTAATACAGGCAGTTAAAGCTATAAATTTCCTTTTAAGCACTGGTTAGTTTCATCCCATAAGTTTTGGTATGTGTGTTTTTGTTTTCACTCATCTCAAAGTATCTTCTAATTTCCCTTGTGATTTCTTTTTTGATCCATTAGTTATGGAGGAGTGTATTTTTTAATTTTCACATATTTGTAAACCTCCCAAATTTCCTCTGTCATTGATTTCTAATTCCATTTCATTGTGGTCAGAGAACATACTTTGTATGATTTCAATCCTTTTAAATTTATTAGGGCTTGTTTTTATGACCTAATACATAGTCTATTCTGGAGATAGTTCCATGTGCACTTGAGACAAATGTGTATTCTGCTGTTGTTGAGTGTGGTGCTCTGTAAGTATCTGGTGGGTCTAGTTGTTCATGGTCTTTTTCAAGTCTTCTATTTTCTTGTTGATCTTAAGTCTGGTTGTTCTATCCATTATTAAGACTAAGATATGAAATTCTCCAATAATTATTGTTACATTGTCTATTTCTCCTTTCAATCCTATCAGTTTTTGTTTCATGTATTTTTGGGGCTCTGTTGTTAGGTGCATATAAGTTTATAATTAGTATATCTTCCTAATGAATTTACCCTTTTACCATTATAAAATATCCTTCTTGGTCTCTAGTTATAATTTTTTGTAACTTTTTAGTCTTAAAGTCCATTTTGTCTGATAATATAGACCCTCTAGTCCACTTTTAAGGACTGTGTGCATGGTATATATCTTCCATCCTTTTACTTTCTACCTATTTATGTCTTTCAGCCTAATGTGTGTCTCTTATAGACAGCATATATTTAGATCACAATTTTTTAATTCATTCTGCCAGTGTCTGTCTTTTAATTGGAGAGTTTAATCCATTTACATTTAATGTAATTACTGATACAGTAGGATTTATGTCTGTCATTTTGCTGAGGGGGGTTCAGTGTATCTTATGTCTTTTTTGTTGTTATTGTTCCTCTATTCCTCTAGTACTGCCTTCTTTTGTGTTAAATAGATATTTTCTTGTATATCATTTTAATTCACTTGTCATTTCTTTTACTGTATCTTATGAGTTATTTTCTTAGTAGTTTCCATGAGGATTGCAATAAACATCTTAAAACAATATAACCACATTAATACAAGTCTACCTTCAATGGTATACATAAACTCTGCTCCAATGTAGTCCCATTCCCTCCACCCTCCGTTGTACTATTATTATCACACAAATTACATCTATATGCATTATGAGCCAACCAAACACAGTTTTATAATTATTGTTTTATGCACCTGTCTTTTAAATGAGATAGGAAAAGAAAATAGCTGTGAGGAAAAATACATTTAAACTTTCTTACATTTACCTGCACAGTTACTTTTACTAGTGATCTTTATTTCTTCATGTGGATTCAAGTTAGTTTAATGTCCTTTCATTTCAGCTTAAAGAACAACTTTTAATATTTCTTGTAGGGCAGGTCAACTGGCAACAAATTCTCTCCATGTTTGTTTGTTTGTTTGAATATGTCTTAACATCTCCTTTATTTGTGAAAGATAGTTTTGCAGGATATGGAATTCTTGATTGACCAGTATTATTCCTTTAGCAGTTTGAATAGGTCATTCCACTGCTTTCTGACCTCCGTGGTGAAAGGTCAGTTGTTAATCTTATTGAGGATCCCTTGTGCATGATGAGTCACTTCTCTCTTTATGTTTGCAAGATTCTTTGTCTTTGTCTTTAGAAAGTTTTACTGTAATGTATTTGGTATAGATCTTTTTGAGTTTATACTCTTGGAATTCATTGAGCTTCTTGGATGTACAGATTAATTATTTATCTGATTTGGAAAGTTTTGGTGATTATTTCTTCAAAAACTCTTTCTGCCCCTTTCTCTTTTTCCTCTCTGTCTAGAACTCCCATATGCATGCATTAATACACTTGATGGTGTCCCACAGGTCTCTGAGTGTCTATTCACTTTTTTTCTTATTGTTCCTCAGACTGAATAAGGGATAATCTCAATTTGCCTGTCTTCAAGTTCACTCACCTTTTCTTCATTCAGTTCAAATCTAGTCCCACTAATAAATTTTTCATTTCAGTTATTGTAATTCCCAAATCCAGAATTTCCACTTGGTTCTTTTTTGTAATTTCTATCACTTTATTGATATTCTATATTTGGTGTAGTATAATTCTCATACTTTCATTTAGTTCTTCAGACATAATACCCTTTAGTTCCTTGAATATATTTATAATAGATGATTTAAAGTTTTTGTCAAGTAAGTTGAACACCTGAGGACAGTTTCTACGTACTGCTTTTTCCTATGTATGGGACATATTTTCCTGTTTCTTTATGTGTCTTATAACTTTTTTTTGAAAATTGGACATTCTAAATAGTGTAATGTGTCAACTCTAGTAATCAGATTCCCTACTCCAGGGTTTGTTGCTCTTTTTCTTCTTGTTGTTACTGGTGCTGCTGCTGCTTCTGCTGTTTGTTGATTTAATGACTTTCCTGAACTAATTCTGTAAAGTATGTTTTCTTTGTCCTGGGCAGCCACTGACATCTCTGTTTGCTTAGCTTAGTGGTCAGCTAATTATTGGACAGATTTCTTTTAATGCCTGGACCCAGTAAGTCTCCCAGTCTTTGCCTAAGGCTTTGTATGTGTACATATTGGGACACATGTTCAATATTCCTGCAGGCAGTTTACAATTCTTCCTCAGCCTTTATTTCCTGCTTGTATGGAGCCTCAAGCTCAGCCAGGGATGAAATCTCCTTAGAGTCCCCTCAGGTCTTTCCAGCCTTCTAGATTCCAGGACTATGTCAGAGATTTTCCAAGTTCCCCATGGCATCTCATTCCCCAGTTTTTCTTTCTACATTTTGGGGCTGGCCTCTTTTTAGCCTGCTAGCACCACCTCAGGCTGCTGTGATGTTAAACAATTGTCACTAGTTGTTCTCAGCAAATGCCTTGCAAATAGGGCTGCTTGCACAGAGAGGGTTCTGAGTCAAGTCAAATAATGCCCTGAGGATGGATGGAGCCTTTCAGCAAGCTGCCAGGCAGGTTAAATCCTGATAGTTCTAGGGATGGGGCTTTGGGGGAGCTCCAAACCCCATTTCTCCCCTCCAGTGGCTGCTCAGCTGCTGGTCCTCACAGCTATCATAGTTGCAAGTCTGTTGGTTTTCAAGGCTACCACAAAGCTGAGGAGAGGAGATGGAATTAGGGAAAGTTAAAACACCATAAGATGCTGTTTTTATCCATATTCAACTTGAACAAACATACCTTCAGTTGTTGCAAGCCTTTAGTTAATTTCTAGAGCTCTGAAAAAATTGATTTAGACCATGTTTCCAGTGTTTTCATTGCTTTTATGGAGCAGCAGATTTCTGGAGGTCCTTACTCTGCTGTTCCCAAAGTTAGATCTAATAGTTATTGTAGCAAGATTCCTTCTTTTTTTTTTAGGGACAGCATCTCACTATGTTGCTCAGGCTGGAGTGCAGTGGCTATTCACATGTGCAATCATAGCACACTACAGCCTCGAACTCCTGGCCTCAAGTGATCCACCTCAGCCTTCTGCAGGATTCCTTTAAGTAAAAAATAAAATTGTAGAAATAAATAGTATAAAATATGTAATCTAATAGAAAAAAACAATAGAAATCATATGACAACATATAACAGAGATAAATAAGTAATAATATACAGTTGCCATTATTTGCTTATTTCAACATTTCTAATTTTTAATCTGTAGTGATGAGCCAAATATTTAAGTGGTGCCTGATGTCACATCTGACAGATAAATAACAGATATTGTTCCTGTGATTCTCAAATATGAGCAAATATGGTTCTATCAAGCAAAAAGATAGGTTTCATTACAACAGCAGAATAAAAACAAAATCCCAATGGCTTAAGCTCCAAATTTTATACCTCACTCATACTACATATCCAGTAGTGGGGTGAGGTGGGGAGATCTCTGGCCATCACACAGAGATCCAGGCTGATGGAGACTTCATATTGGCAGGTGATGTCATGATCAACATTACATGGAGAAGTCAATTTCCCACTGGTTTTTAAAGTTTCCACCCAGAAGCAACATCACTCCTGCTCAGATTTCACTGACCAAAACAAGTCATCTGGCCATGTCTATCTCTGAATGGATCAGAGAGGTGCAATTCTATCATATAATAGGAAAGAGAGAAAAGCTCAAATAATTGTGAAGAGCTAAAATGTCTACTGCAGTGGGTCTTATTATTTTATTCTTTATCTTTACCCTTCTTAATTTAATAAGAACTATTTAAGACTAAGAATATACGTCAATCTTCAGAAGGCTGCTTAACAAATATTAGTAAACACAGAAGAAACTGCCTGATAATGTATTAAATTCTAGTGACCACTCAACTTATTTTCCTAGAGAAATCCAGCAAAATAAATTCCAGTGGGAGAATTCTGGATTTCCCTGTTAGAGTTGACGGTATGGATAACTCTGAGGATCCTGTACTCCACAATATCATTTGGTAAAAATGATTAGTAGGCAGAGATTCAATGTCATTTATTATATTTATTCTTTCATTCAGCAGACACTTATAAGCCAGCACATACTAATCTATTTCCTCATTTAACAAATATTCAATGGCCATCTATTATTTGACAGATTCAGTCCTACAAATATGTGTTAGCCCTTACAATGAACTAGGAACAAGTAACGCAAAATGTACTAGGAAAAAGCAATGCAAAGATGAATTCAATCCAGTCTCTACTCTGAGAAGTGTGCACAGACCAGTGAAGGGTGTGGTTATGTGATCAGTTGACCATAATGCAGTGGTGGTATCTGACAGCCAGGAATTCTCTCTTAGTAAAACTGGCTTTCCAAGCCCATGGAAAGCCTCAGGTTGACTGCCCTCCCACTCTTACCAAAAGTACAGTGGAGAAAATAGATATTTGGGCAGGATGAAGTAGTGACCCCACTTCTAGGTCACCAATTCTCAAGTTTCAGTGTATTAAAGAATTATCTAAAAATATCATTAGTGATGTAGAAGCCCAGGGCCTATCTCAAATATTCAGATCCCATTGGTGCAGCCCAGGCTGTCAAAGCCCCACTCATACATTCTCCCTGGTAAGGATTTATTGTGTCTTCCCAAAAATTCATATAGATTTGAGGGAGGGGGATATAATACAGCCCATATACCCTATAAAAAGGGAAAATTTGAACACAGAATGCCATCTGAAGGCAAAGGCAGAGATTTGGTAATATAGCAAAAGCCAAGAACACCAAAGAGTACCAGCAAACTCCCAGAAGCCAGGGAAGAGGCATGGAACAGATTCTCCCTTACAGCCCTCAGAAGGAATCAACCTTCCGATCAATACCTTGATCTCAGACGTCAAGTTTCCAGAATTGTGAGACAATAAATTTCTGCTTTTAGTTCATCCAGTTTGTGGTACTCTGTTACAGTGGCCCCAGCCAAATAATATACTCCCCTTTGCCACCACCATGAATGCTACCAGAGGTCCAGTTAACAGTCCTAAATTTCTTTGTCTGAGAGCTTTCCCTGACTGCCAAAGTTTGCTTTGCCCAGCTGAGTATCAGGGCAGACGTGCTGGGGTATTAATGTCCCAGAAGCCACCTTCCACTAAGAAGTGATAGAAGTTGGTATGTGAATACCACAGATCCCTCACCTCTCACGAGTGATAAATGTACCCTGGCACAGAGTTTCTCTAGGGTTCTAACCTTTGGTTGTCCACAGTGGTAGAGGGCTTGATAACACACCAATTGTTCGCTACCTCCCTACCCCCTTCCCCACTCCCCTACCAGGGTTTCTTTCACCACCCCTACTTCACTCAATCCTTGTCTCAGGCTCTGTTTTGGGGGGTTGTAAACTAAGATATAGTTCTGGGGTGGGACCTTGGGATCTGCATTCTAACAAGCTCCCCCCCATCTTTTGAATGCAGGTGGTTTGTGGATCACCCTTGGAAGTAGACTGTTTCAGGGATTCCAAGTTCTGTTCCTGAGACCAGTTAGAACAACCCAAGTCTGCATGACTAACTGCTAATGGTTCCTCTCTGGCTCAACCATTTTGCTGAGTCATACTTCTATGTGATATCCTTGATCATTATAAGTGAAATAGTTACTAAAAATGACTTCTAAATTCATCATAAAATTGTTACCATATATATAAAATCCCTCCCAAGATATTTTTTCTCTAAGAAATTTATGCCAGAAAAGTTAAATCCCCTCTAATGAGCCAAGATGGTTCCCTGTAATAATAATAGGTATGCATTTACTCTTTTTCCCTTTTTCCCTGGTGACCAGGAAGCTCTAAGACAAATCAGATATTCAGTCACTATAATTATTGAGCCCATATTCATATTTGCTTCTCATTCTTTTCACACTCTTGTATTTCAAGTCTACCTATATTTCCTTTTTGAAAGAGTCAAGGAAAAGGAAATAAAGCAAAGGTTAGAGTGTGAACGATGAATGATAAATTTTCCAAGTTTACCAAAGCACCAAGCCAAACAGCTTCTCCTTGGCATTTTCTATGATGGACTTTCTAATTTTATGTGGAGCGTTTCACCAGCAAAGGAAGCCTGGATGAAAGGGAGTCTAAGTAAAAATGATTAATGGCATTTGACCTGCACCAGTCACCCAATGACATCCATTTAGCCTCTAAATCTGAATATAACCTATGCTAAAAAAAAAAAAAAAAAAAAAAAAAATCCATGAAAAAAGAAAGATCGACTCAGTCAATAGGATCCCCAAAGGGAAATTTTACCACTGCTGCAGAGTTGTTGGTTGGGGAAGAAAGCAACCATGAACATTTCCTCTTGGGAAACCCCTGTGGAGAAGGCAAGAGTTCTATTAATATTTTCATTTCAGTTCAACTCCAGAGAGGCCCACTTTAGACAACTGCAGTTTTATCTACTAAGTCACTCTCTGAGCCCAACTTCCCGCCAGGCGCGTGGGGAGTTCGAAGAAACCCTTAGACAAGTTACTGTGCAAAAGAACATGCTCGCTGGTGCCCGGGAAGTGATAACTTCTCTTCACAAAGTGAGATGCAGAGAAAAGACCCAGGAACTGACACTCAAATAGAGACAGAGAGTGCAAAGCGTATGAGCATCTTTCCTAGCAATTATCTCTGCAGAAAGTTTAGCACACCGTAGACACTCTACATTTGTTTGACAATATAATTTATTTATTTGATTTTTAAAATGACATCCTGGTGAGGTAGGTAAGAGGGGAAATGATTTTTATTTCGCAAGTGGGGAAAAAGAAGCACAAAAACAGTGTGACTTCCTTGAGGTCATGTATTGCAAATAACTTAGAACTATTTATCCCCAATCTCTATCTAACAACCTGTACCTCCTCCTGGTTTGTACCTCAGCTGACATCCTCACCATCCACACCACCCCACTGGCTGAAATTCTCAGAGTCAAGCACAGCGCCTTCTCCCCCTTCCCCTCCTATAAAGTTGTAACCAATTGCTACTGAATCTACCCCAGAATCTGGCCCCTGCCCTCTGTCCTCACGGCCATGACCTTGGTCCTTCCTTGTCTCTCATCAGGACATTCAGCTAGTCAGTTGCTTCCCAATCCATCATATTTTGAGACTACATTGTGCCAGATTCTGAGCTAAGAGACCGAGCAATCATGTTAAAGGAAGGAAAGGAGTACTCCCTGCTTCAAAGACACACAGAAAAACTCCAGTGTACAAAAGAGAGATCCAAGGCTGATGGAGACTTCATCTTGACAGGTGATTTCATGATTAATGTTACATGGAGAAGTGAATGGAAGTGATGGAAGCTGGTGTGTGAATACCACAGATCCCTCACCTTCGGGATTGATAAATGTACCCCGGCCCAGAGTTTCTCCGGGGTACTAACCTTTGGTTGCCCACAGTGGTAGGGGGCTTGATAACGCACCAATTATTGGTGCAGAGGTAAGAAAATGGGACCATGGGTCCAGCAGAGGACAGGCATTCATTAATTCATTCATTGAACAAATATTTAAACAAACATTGTACAAAGTATGTGCCAGACACAAGGCGAGGTGTTGGACATTGTCTGTGAACAAGACCATTAAAGACCCTCTACCCATGGAGCTTGTATTTCCATGGAAAAACAAAAATATTGCACTGGTGAAGGATGATGAGGATAGATGACAGATAGACACAGTGATATTAACGACTGTAAAAAAAATGAAGGCAGAGGGATATCAGCGTAGGTTCTAGTATAAACAGGATGATCAGAGAAAGCCTCTTAGGAGATGCTGTTGGAGCCGAGACTTAAAGAAGTGAAGGAGTGTGCCAAACACCTAGGCAAAAGCTTCCAGGCAGAGTGAACAGCAAGTACAAAAACGCTGCCCCGGGACATGCACTCCCCCCGAGCCAGGGCCCAGGAAAGCCTTCATGGAGAAGAGGGATGCTGGCTGACTTAAATAATGAATGAGTCCCCAGATGGAAATGGACATAGAGCGTCTAGCCAAGGGCAGAGGCAGGCGGAGCCCGAAGCTGGAAGAAGGCAGTGGCACATTCTGGGAGCGCCACACAGTCAGAAATATCTGGCCACAAAACAACTTGCTGTCCATCACCAGCTTCGTACCCCATGAACTCCCCAGGCTTTCTGCCTCATCTTTGCTCAGTTTGAGCTGTCTTTCTGTGCAGGCGTTGCACCAAGAGAAACTCTTTGTAATCAGTGACCACTATTAAAAACTGGCCTGACCAGGCACCAAGGTTAAGGCTTTGGCCCATTTCCACATGCTGGACTGGCCTGAGGGTCCTGATGAGAGGAAAGGGGGTGGGCACTGCACGAACCCGGCCCACAGGTTCCCGGGGAGGTGCCCTGCAGCTCTCAGGGGAGCCCACCTCCTTTCTGAGCATTTGCTCAGGATGTGGGCTTGCGCATTGCTTTGCTTCAACTGACTTGTTTTTGCAACCAGAAGTACTGCCTCAGTTTCTCCATCTGTTATACAAGGACTCCCCCTGCTTTCAGAGCCTCGTGAGGTTAATTATGCATAGCCTATAAAGTCTGGTGAATTCCTCCGAGTGTGGCTTTATGTCAACATGAGATTAAACCTTCAGCAGTAGGCAGAGGGCTGGTTTTCATTTCTACATCAACTGTCCTTATTTTTTGCCACAGAAGCAATTCCATCGCTCCAGAATTCACAACTGGAGGGGGGAAAAAAATCCCAATTTTATTTCCATGCAATCCAGAAACATATGCCTCATGGATCTCTCACCACAGAGGGAGCCAGAAGGGGCCAGGTGAAGCGTCATCAGGCAGAAGGAGCGCAGCAGGAGCAAGCGCTCCCAGAAACAGCATCAAAAGAAGGAAGTAATTAGGTCAGACCGCCAGAGGAGGAGAAAAAGAGAGAAGGAGGCACAGCAGAGGTGGACAAACACCACTTGCCGCGCACTCATCCCAGGAAGAGGAGGCTTAGAGGAGGCGCCCATAAAAAACAAGCAGCTCATTGCCTCATCTCATAAACCAACCACATCTGCCCTGTGACACCCCTCAATGCACAGAGCCACCGGGTCTCTATCATCTGGCTGAGAACTTGCGTGTGATCCTCGAGTCTCCCCGTTCCCTCGCAATCCAATCAGTCACTGAGTAAGGAAGCTTGCGAGGCATGAGCCTAGGCTTTCAAGACAGCCCTTAACTGGCCAACAGGACTAGCTTGTCCATGAAGACACTGCAGCCAGACTGTCCCTGACCGTGCCTATCCCTGGAATGAAGCTCCCCACCCAGAGTTGGCTTCTGTCTCCAGTCTCCTCATCTGTTTTCCAGACCTGCCCTCAGCTCCCACCTCCCACACTGACGCTGATGCCTGCCCTCCATGACCCTCTGCTTCTCAGCCAGGGCCCATGCCCTTGGTTGCACTTCTGGCACTGACCCTATTTCCAGTTCTGCTATGTCTCATGTGGAGGGAGGCACACCAGAGTCTGCCTCTGCTGTAACCGCCAAGTCTTTTAGTCATTTAGTCTCACGCATTTAACAAATAAGTGTACCACTCCTGCTGTGTGTCACACACAGTCCTGAGCACCGGAGAAACACAGGCGCATATGACAGAGAAGATTCCTGCTCTCAGGTAGCTTAGCACTAGAAACAGAAGAAATGTTCACAGGAAAGAGGTGGTTGATGGGGTAGTTAAGATGGGTGATCAAGGAAGACTGCTTGGAAGAGGTGATGTCTGAAAGATGAGAAAGATCCAGCCATGCAGAGATGGTGGGGCGTGGGGGAGAACAGACCATTCAAAGGCCCTGGGGTCAGGACCAAGATGTATTCAAAAGCCAGAGGGGGCTATGTGGCTGGGGCAGAGGGAAAGGGGGGGTTGGTAAGAGATGAGATCAGAGAAGTCCCTCAGGGCCCTGGCTATGGTAAGGATTGGGGGCTTCATGGTGAAATGGGAAGGCCCTCAAAGGTTTAAAGCAAAGGAGCGATTCATTCGGACTTGGATATATGTTTAAAGTTTGCCGTGGCTTGCCGTGCACAGGGCACATGTGGAAGCAGAGGGGTCTACAAGGAGTCAGCTGTAGGGGTCCGGATGGGGGAGATGATGGCTCAGGGGGTGTCGCTGTGGAGATGGTTGTCCTTCCTGCCGTCCATCCACGCTGCCTTTACCCCCTCATGCAGACCTGTGCACTTCCTGCCCAGACTATGACAGTAGCTTCTGAATCCTTCATCCTTTCCCCGAGTCTCTCTCATTAAATCAACTCTAGCACCACTGCCTGGTAATGCATCCTAAATTACAGCTGTGAAGTCACTTCTAGATGTCTATCCTCCTTATTTGCATACCCCCATGACCCAGTTTGGATTAATGAGAGGGACATGGAGTCTACAGGGTAGTGCTTCCCAGGCAGATACTGCTTTTCTGATATAAACAATAACAGACTCAGCTGGCACGAGTTTTGCCTGGAGGTGGGATGGCCACCTGGTAAGGACGGAGGGGCTCGAGCCAAAAGGGGCCTGGTTCCTGAGGGCACCGTTGAGCCCGCGAAGCATGACTGGATAGCCTGCCTCTGAACTCTTTGTCAGCTGAGGAAAATTAGCCTCTATTTGGTTAAGATACTGTAGTTGGATTTCTATTAAAAGCAGCTGAACACATTTCTTCACCAAAGCAAGGAGCTCAGGGAATTAATTCACCTACAGCAATAGCAGATGTTAGCCCCAAGTGTATTCCTCCTAAAACAAAGGGAGAATCAGGTTCTAATGAAGGTAAGTCACTCATGTAAGAATTTTCAAAGGTACAAACTCTTGATTTCTGTGAGGTAGTTGCTAGGACTGCATAGTCTCCGTACCAGGCAGACATGCTGATGGAAGGAAAACATCAGGCCACAGCAATGACTCAGCTCCCCAGAGGAGTTTGTTCTGAATGCCCAGGTCCCACCCCCTTGAACTCAGTGCATCGTGGGAGCATCCAGAGAGGCCTCAGAATGTGAGCTCCAGAACACTCTTCTAAAGACAAACACTTCTGTGAACTGCCATGTGTCAGAAGGCTAGTGAGGGTATGGAAGGCAGAGACAAGACTCACCCTCCAAGGGCAAAGGAGCAGCAACTGGAGTCACCAGTCAGGCTGCAACATAACATTACAGCCCGGGGTTTGGTCCAGACCCAGGCAGGCAGCATCCAAGGGGCCAGACAGGTGGAAAAGGGAAGGTTTCCCAGCAGGGAGAGGGCAGAACATATGAACCACCATGGAGCTTGTTAAAATGCAGATTCCGAGTCAGTTGGTCTGGGGTGAGAATTTCTAACAAGCTCAGAGGATGCGGAGGCTGCTCAGCACACAACCACACTTTGAATAATAAGGAGGTAAAACACAGGATAGGAAGTGTGCCCTATGGAGATAACCAGGAAGCTACTAGGAGGTACGTGTGTGTGATGCACACATGTGTACTCATATTTTGACAGTTGGAATCAGCAGGGACTCAGTAGGAACCAGACAAGTGAGAAATAGAAATGTCTAATCGTCTGCAGGTTACCTATGCAGAAACTCAAGTTGTTGCTAACGACAGTCCCGGGACAAGAGACTTCCCCCGGCATCCTTAGGAGCCCTGCCCAGCCACTGTCACTGCAGCTGTATGCATGGCAGCACGTGACTGGGACTGGTACCCTGTTTAGAGCCTCAGTCTGTGCGGCCACAGTACACACAGCTCAGAGGCTGCCCACTTCCTCCTATGTGAGGCTGTGGTAACCAGGAATGACTGCTCAGACCAAGTAAGGTCCTTAGAGTTCTTGCACTTGACGCCGGAAAACAAATATAGACCCCAGGAAGGTCAATGCATTCCTGCAATAGCAAGCTGGTGCTCAAGCCATGTTAGTTAAATATAAAAAGAGATTTGACCTCAGTTTGAATTCTAAGCCAGTAAAGCTAGACAGATTGCTTACCTTTATAATCGGTGACAACAATAAAGCTATTTTCTTGTCAAAGAAAGTAAAAATGCAGAAAGGGCCTGGTCTCCTGAAAATTGTTCCAGATTGATTGCAAAACCAAGCATGCCCACGCTTTTCTAAAACTTAACCTGTACCAGCAGCTCAAATAGTCAAAGTCACAAGAATGTTCTTATTTGCTCTTAAATGTACACGGGGCGGGGGGGGAAATGAGCAAGAGAAGGAGACTGCATCTAGAGGAAATATAGAAGCTGGAGGGGATTCGTCCTCTTCTATTTCAAACTTGCCTGGTACTGTGTGAAGAAAACACTCTGGTCTGTTCCATCACCCTCGGTTCTCATTTAAGCTGCACTGAGACTGTATTTTGAACAAACAGAGCACGAGAGCAGTGTTCCTGAACCGGGTGGCATGGAGACAGGATGCATAATGAAGAAAAGAGCCCAAAGCATGAATATCTTGGGGGCTCAAAATCAAATCTGAGTGTCCTGTGAAACTTGTGTTCCCTTTCTCAATAGTTTGCTTTTTCTTCTTGTCTCAAATTCTGGTGTCCTCAGTTTGGGGATTGAGTCCCAGGAAGGAGACCATCAGACCTGGTGCTGGGCCCCCCAACACCTCCAGCCCAGCCCTCAACTGCCCTGCCTCCACCCTGTGCACCGCCAGGAGGCCAGCCCAGCGGGGCTGGAGGCTGCACCTGCTGCCTCCCTCCATATTTGTTCAACGTGCTGCTGCCTGTGGACTTTGCTCTGAGATTCCAGGTGGAGGCCTTGGGTGGTTTCTCAGGAGACACACATAAAAGTGTCTTTATGAGCAAAAGAAATTCCGTTTTATTCTTCTGTCTTCTCATTGGCATAAATCTACCCTCAGCCCTGTCAGCAGAGATCTCAGACAGACCTGAGCACATCAGTCACTGTTAAGAAAGAAAAAAATTAAACTTGTATTGTGAACATTGTTCTGACTCATGAATTCTTTTTTGCTTCTTTTTTGGTGGGGGAGACAGTTAAAGAACTAGGGACTTGCAAGGGGTTAAGTCAATTTGCTCTTGAGTTGCTCTCAAGTAGCAGCCATAGCCTTGCTCATTGCTGCCTGGGGTTTTGGGGTCTCAATTGCAGCTCTTGCTAAATGCATCTTTCCTGGTCAATTAGAGCCAGAAAAAAACTTGAAGTGGGACAGAAGGGCCTTCCAGGTGAGTAAGTTCAATTGATAAAAACCAAAGGAAAAGATCAGTTTTCATATTCCCAAATCATGTAAAAAAGTGTTTCATGTTCAGCCCCTCTGATAATAATTAACCCAAGAATTCACTTGAAAGGTGGACACCAAAAGTCAAGTTGTAAAGCAAAAGTTAAACATAAAGAAGTTATTGAGTACTTACTATTTGTACAGCACTGTTCTAAGCATTTAGCCTGTTTTAATTCATTTAATTCTCACAACTTCATAAAACATGTACTGTATATTCCCCATTTAGTAGATACGTAAACTGAGGCACAGAGATGTTCAGTAGCTTGCCCAAAGTCATCCTCCCCAATGTATCTATCACTGATGTTTCTAGTCACCTGCACTGACTTTAAAAACATCTCAACTTACTTTAAAAAAAAAACTAAAGTAAACATGATGCGGTGGACAAACTCAACTGCTATTTTAAGTTTTTAATCTCTCCAAGTTCCAAATCATTCTCTGCAGCAGAAGAGGCAGCAGCGGTGGCTGTGGGGGCTGCCCTAGAAGCTGTGCAGAATGGGGTTGGAGGCACTGCTGAGCCCTGCAGTCACAGCTGATACAGGAGTGGACTCTGGGGCCAGCCAGCCTGGGCTCCAATCCCAACTCTGGTACTCACAGCTGAGAGGTCTGGGCAAGTTGTTATATTTCTCTCTCTGTGCCTCTGTTTCATCATCAGTAAAAATGTGGCTGAGTACAGCACCTTATCATGGGGTGGACACGAGGATTAAATGAGCTAATAGTATACGTAAAACATAGAAAACAATGTCTGATACATATTTAGAGCCATGTCATCGCTCAGAAATTTGCCTGATAGACATGGTCTATGAGAGTTCAATACCTGCAAATGTCCTCTGGTGAGCGAGAATCCAAAGTGAGTAAGGAGCGGTCTCAGGGAAGAGTGTAGACCGAGCTGAAGCCCCAGAGCTCACAGGAAACCAAGCAAGCTCTGCCTCGGCCCCTGCCTTCACTCATCCATTCATCCACGCATTTGCAAAGACCTTTCCCTGCGTAAGCCCCTCCCACGGGAGTGTGAGATGTGTAACTGGATTAACAGGGAATTCTTAAAGCCCCAGAGGCACCACCACATGTCTACCACATCCATCAATCACCAAGATCAGCCGGAGCAGAATAGCTCACTGCGTAAGGGCACGGGCTTTGGAATCAGATGTGAGTTTCAATCCCAATATGACCACCAACCAGCGGTGTGACCTTGAGCGACGTGCTTAACCTCTCCGCGCCTAGGTTTTAACATCTATAAATGAAGGACAGTAACAATATCTACTTCTTGGAGTTGACAGAAGGACTAGGGAGTTAGAATATATTTGAGACCAGGTCTAACAGATAGTAAGGGCTCAGTGCTGTTATTATACCTCATTAAAGCATTATGATGTTTAAATTTAAAAATGCGTGGAAAGTACTTTGCATTGTGGCCTATGTATACAGCAAGGGCTTCGATATACAGTGGCTGTTAGGATTTCCTTTCAGCCCACCACCGTGCCAGGTGGTGTGACAAATACTAGGGAATTCAAGGCTGCTCCCAGGAAGCCTTGCATCTGAAATAGGGAAGAGGGCTGGCATGCAAGAAAAACCGGATAGTCATTTAACATTAATTTATGTAATTTTGTCCAAAAAACTCAGTAAGTTTTTCAAAAAGTCACATGTGGAGGCCAGAGGTGAAGTCAGGCAAGGCTGCAAGGAGGAGGCAGAATATTTTTCATCCTGAAGAATCCTGGGACTTACTCCCAATCCGGCAACTAAGAGGGCTACAGCTGGCAGAGTGGGGCTTCCAGGACCTCAGGACCTGCTCCAGGGCTCCCACTCCCAAAGGTTAGCACCCAGACCCCAGCAGTTGTGAATATTTTGAAAACACTCCCATGCAAAGGAGAACACCGTCTAGTGGAGAAGATAAACAAGTAAACAATGAATTACCAAACAGTGGGACACGAGCGGAGACGGTGCTACTCACAGAGACAGGAGCACAGGGCCAGCTCTGCCTCATGGGTGGGGCATCATAGCTGGCTTTACCAAAGAAGTGACTCCTGACGCCAGGCATGACTGGGGCCAGCAGAGGGGACAGCAGCACAAAAGACCCAGCTGTGAGAAGGAGCAGCCTCTGACCAGTTAGGAAGACCAAGAAGCAAGACTGCAGGGCGTTTGTTAGAGAGCGCTGGTGATGCCAAGAGACTAGGAAGGTGGGGGGAGGCTAAATCCTGGCCGGCCCGGGATGCAGTGAGGATTCACGCAGGGACGGGAAGCTGGGGAGTGCTTTTGGTAAATCACCCTCGCAGTAGAGAGGGAAGTGGACCAGAGGGGCAGGAGGATGGAAGAAGAGAAGTTGGTACAGGAATTAGGATGAGAAAGGACAAGGTCCGCAATCTAAGTAGGGACAGAGTTGGTGCACGCTGACGGGGAAGTTGCAAAAGAGGCAGAAAGGACGGGCCTGCAGCTGACTGGATGAGGGCATAAATAAGGTGGAGCAGGCCGGGAGGATGCTCAGGTTTCAGCCTGATATGACGGTAGTTGGGACATCGTCCCCCAAGCCAGGGCACCCAGACGGGAAAGATGATAGCCAATGATATACACAGAGGGGGCAAGAGATTATGCAGCAGCCACTGGCACTAGTGAGGGATTTTTTACAAATATGCAAAAGAGTACATCACTCCTATCTTACAATCCTGCAATGACCCCTCTCACTAAGAATAAAACCTAAGTCCTTTATTCCCTTAAGCACGTAATCAGGGCCCTGCACCCCTCTAACCTCAGCGCTGACCCCCGGCTTCCTGTTCTTTAGCCACACTGGCCTCTTTCTCTTCTTAACTATACCAAGCTCATCCTTGCTCCTAGGTACTTGCCTTCTGCTGTCCCTTCCATGTAATCTGTGCTTGTCCCCATTTTTCTTGTCATCCAGAGTGCCTCTTAACTGTCATCTTCCCAGAACCACTTTCTCTGACCCTGCTGCCTGAGGTTGCCCAACCACCGACAGCCCCCTAGCTGTTCTCTGCCACACTCCTTGCTTTTCTTTCTTTGTAGTCAAAATAACTATCTGAGGTGGTCTCCAGCATGCACGATTGACTTGTCTCTTTTTAGTCTTCCCTATCAGGATGTAAGCACCGTGAGGGCAGAGCCTGGGTCTGCCATGTCACCCTTGTGCTCCTAAATGCCCAGGACAGTACCGGCTTTGAGTCAACAGTCAGCAAATATCTCTGAATGAATGAAGGGGCCCACGTGGGCCACGTGCCCATATACAGTGTTTGGTTTTGACTTTGGAGGGATACTGAGGGGGAACGGGACACAGAGTTTATCAGTCAAGTTGACGATAAGAAACAGCACGCTCGAAGGCAGGACTGAGGAGCATTTAATAAAGGGGCTGTTGGCAAAGGTATGGGCAGGGGCATGGGAAATTTACTAAGGGAAGGGAAGCACCCCAGGGCCAAGACAGCCAGATGCTGATAAGTCTCCAGGTAAAAAGGTGTCAGAAAGACAGTTCCCAGAACCCAGAAGCGTTGAGAGCACCTGCAGGAGCCGGAGAAACCCAGAGGGAGAGAGCTTGAGGAAGACCCTCACTCTCCCAGTGCTGGTCGCCTGCCAGTGCCTCTCATTGGGTGAATCCAACCAGAAGCTAAGGAGAAGGGAGCCAAGGTGGCGAAGTTCCTGCAGCTCCGCCTCCCAGGCAGAGAGGTAGACAGAGATAGAATGTGCCTCTCAGGGGCAAATGGAAGTTATCTGTGCACGGTTTTATTACACCATCAGAACCACACACAGAATAGAGGAGAAAGAGTGGTTCACCAACCTGAGGCTGACAAACAAAAGCAACAGATTTCCACTAGGCAGGCAGATTGACAAAAAAGAATGCTCGTGTTCCATCGCCTCCTTCCTGCCCCTTTGGAGTCTGGCCTTCTGTTTCTTCCTGGAGCCCCTGCCACAGCTTTGCACTGCCCTTTGCTTGTCAGACATGGGAACAGCATGGTGGCTGCAATCTGTAGAATCGTGCTTTACATGTTGGTACTGCCTCGGGTCGTGGTGAGGAATAAACTGGAAGCATAAAAAATGATCGGTGTTCTGAAATTCTCACTGAGCTCAAAGGCAGCAGGAGACAGTAGAACAGGAGATTTGCATTTCATGCCTTTCCACCTGGGCCGCAAGTTTTGAAAATGCAGAATTCCTAAAATGCTTACCTTGGGAACGACAGGACTCGGGCTCAGAATCCTCGGGAGGATTTGGGCTGCTCTGTGTGCTCCCCACAGATTTGGGTGTCTGATTTTTCAGCAGAGTTAAAGCCTGCGGACGTGGGTGCACATATCCCAATGATGCATTGAAGTTTTTTGTGTCGTTTGTTTCTTAGGCATCTAATTCTGTGTTTTGTCCCAGGCTCCATATCCCAGGCATCATCAAGCATTATCTTCTAAAATCTTTAAATGTAGCCGTGCTTAAAGTCCTTTTTTCACATAATAGAAGCTTGGGGGAGGGGAGAAGAGAAGGAAAATTTTAAATTCAATCTTCCTCTTGTTTAAGGAGGCAGAAGCCTTGCTGGGATGAACATCTCCTGCCTTAGTGAGGGCTGGTGTGTGAAAATATTCCTGCTCTCGTGCCTGCCTGGCAGTGAGGGGCAGCACCAAGCAAACCTGGCCCCCAAAGTCCCAGGCACCAGGGGTTGTCATTTGCTGCTGGGTTTCCCCATCACCTCTGAAGACATCCCTACTGTGGATCCCACCACTGAAGGATTTCTGTGTTCTGCTCTTCGCATCATTAAAATCAAAGATCAATGCTGTGCTCTGGGAGGGATTTTGCAGGGCTGATCTGTGCCCCTGATAGACTAAGCAGAAGCCTAATAATGTAAAGGTTTTCTTTTGGCAGAGTCACCCTCAGGCTTTAGAAATAGCCTGGAGTGGGGCTGGGAGAGCTGTCTGCAGGCCCTGGCCAAGTGCTGGGCCCTGTGGTGGCCCTGCTAGAGGCTGCCTGTGAACGGGGACAAGCCACAGTGAGAAGGGAGAGGACTGTGGTAATGTGGGGGCTGAGGAGACAAGGAAGGAAAAGGGAGAAGGGAATAAAATGAGGATTGCAGCTAGAAACTCAAGAGACAGGACTCGGATTCACACCTGGGTCTACTTGACTCCAAAGTCCATCTTCCTCCCTTTGTAACAGGCTTGGAGAGGTGTCACAGGAGGCTCCTAGTGCACAAGGGCACTCTTTTAGGAGAATTCCCAGTAGATCTGTTTAGCTCTCCTGACTTCCACAAATGCATTTTTAGCGTATGCCAGACAATGGGCTGGATGTTTGGGGGCCAAAGATAAATAAGACATAGTCCTCAGCCTTGAGAAACCCACAGTGTAGTACAGAAGTAGATGTGCCAACAAATAACGACACCTAAAAAAAATTTTTAGTAAGGATAAGAACATAAACAAGTATAAAATGCCCAAAGATCAGAGATGGGGCAGATAATGGACCTAGAGAATAGGACACATACATAACGATAGGTATATTTGACCTGGGTTTTGATAACAATAGGTATATTTGACCTGGGTTTTGAGGCATGATTAGGAGTTCAGATAGCCAATGATGGCAAGAAAAGGTATTACCAGCAAAGGAACAGTTATTCCAAAAGAGAAATGTGGGAACAATATGCGGACTGATGAGGTGGAGATTTGGTTCCATAAAAGCATGAATGGCCCCAAAATAGAAAACTGCCCTAGAAATAGAAAATAAGAAATTCCCCGTTGTTGCAAAGATCCAGGCAGGGTGTAGACAAATCCTGTGTTGAAAAAGGAAGGGCATCATGATGAATTCTGCTTAGACTCCTTGGTCCTTCCTGAAGTGTTCCCGACTCCCTCTGTCTATGGCTGAACCTTGGCTCACTCTGGAGTTGGAGTATGGTGCCAGGGTGGCAGGCATAGCCTTCAAATAAGATAGTCCTGAATTGGAACCATGGCTTTTCACCTGCTTGGGGTCAAGTAACTCAATCTCCCTGGGCCTCAGGTTCTACATCTGCGGACTCAAACACCCGCCTCACCTGTTAGTATTAAATGAATTAATGGTATAAAGAACTGAGTACAGTGCCTGGAGTAGAATATGAGTCCATAATATAGAACCAGGAACAATGACATTATTATTACAGCAAAAGGTGGGAAGCACCACTGAGGTAGATAACTTTGACCTCTCTTACCACCTAGCCGAGGCGCTCTTGTGTGCTGCAGTGGCAGCCACTGGCAGAAGCCAAGTACACAGGCACCACGGACGGGGCCAGGAGAGGTAAGGAGGGCGAGGCAAGTCTTGCAAGTGCAGGGGTCAGATCCTATATTTATTTAAAATTTCACATCTTGTTCATCATAGATTTTTTTTCTACATTCATTTTGATGTTTTTAAATATTGTATTAATATATTACTTATATTGATTCCTGAGCTTTACAGCGCCTCCTTGAATTTGGCACCGGAGGTAGATGCAGCCTCCCGTGCAGAGCACCCACACGGCAGCCCTGCGCGTACCAGACTTTGCTTTAAGATCTTCCTTCCCAGGACGCCCTTGCCTGTGCCCAGGGTCCCATCAGGTTCCAAGACTCAATGGAATCAGCTCTTAGGTTTGGTAATACCTCACTCCACTTGATTTGTCTTTTTGCTTCTTCTTTCTTTCCTTTTTGCCTGCCCTATTATGAATTTTATAAAATAAAAAATAAAAAAGAACTTTAGCATTGGAAGGCTGAGAGCTCTCCACTAGAAAATCAGCCCGAATTGTGTCATTACCCTGAGGAACCAGAGGAGTGAATTGAAACGAATACATAAAATTCACATCACTTCCAAATGAGTAGTCTTAATACAATTTTTGCCAAGAGCCTGTGCTCAGAGGGCCTGTTTTCCAAATGTAAAGTGTAGCAGGCTTCTACTAAGCGATGGCCAGGCATGTTTTGCAAAATGTGGGAGACTTAATAAGTCTCAGCGTTAGCAACTTTCTTAAGTCTTGGTCCTGCTGACTTCTCTCGCTCTGCACCAGCCCTAAACGATGCTGTTAAGTAATTCAGTTTGAAGAACTCTTATGCAGATCAATTTTACTAATGCACACACAGCATAATAGAGGCTGGGCTACTGTAGAGAGAGGAATCTCTCTCTTTTTTTTTTAAATCAGAGAATAAGAGCAGGAATTACCAATCAGATTGGAGCCGTGGCCTAGGGATAGCTTCCCCGTGGATTAACATTTCCTGACTTTGCGCTTTACAGAAAGGTTACAACTATTTATGCTATGTGCAAGCTATGCATAGTAATTAGAACTGCTGCACAGCTTTAACCGTGACACTTGTTGGGATTTCAATGCAGACATCAGAGTCCCTGAATTTCTGATGACAGTTGTCACTCAGAATTGGCAGCAAAAGCCTAGATTTTGCACTTCTCTCTCTGTACTTCCCTCTCTCTCTCTCCATATATATATATACACACACACACACATTATATATGTATATATACCATTCCAAAATGTTCTTGATTCCTTTACCGATTAACCCTTCTGTAATAAATTTTTGTTTTCTGAGTATAAACAGTTACATTGTAAAGTCTATAACTCAGCAACTATTGACAAGGTAGAGATCTAGATCAAAGACAAACCCTGGTCATGTCTTTAAAACAATCAGTGTAAATGGAAGTCAGGAATCAACAAATGGCAAACCATGTAGAAACAGAGCATTTTAAAAGGTAGAGCCTTGAATGCTTTCTAAAAAGCATTTAAAAGATATTCTAGAAACTGGTCAGGGAATCATTTTGGACAAAGACACAGTGACTGTCTGAGTCTATTTGGGCTGCTATAATGAAAAACTATAAACTGAGTGGCTTATGAACAATAGAAATTTGTTTCCCACAGTTTTGAAGGCTGGAAAATCCAAGATCAAGGTGCCAGCAGATTCAGTGTCTGACGAGAGCCCACTTTCTAGGTCATAGATGGCACCTTCTAGCTGTGTCCCCACATGGTAGAAGGGATGAGGGTCTCTCTGGGGCCTCTTTTATAAGGGCACCCATCCCATTCATGAGGCTGGAACCTTCATGACCTGATCACCTTCCAAAGTCCCCCACCTCCTAATACCATCACCTCGAATGTTGGGATTTTAACATATGAATTTGGGAGGACACAAACATTCAGACCATAGTAGAGACCTGAGAAGTTCACACATATTAAACCCAACAGTTTCTGATTACAGTGAACAATCAAACTAAGACACTACACGTCCCCTGGTATTCTATGTAAAATCTATTCTCTTAGAAGCTATCATTTCCAGTAACAGAGCTCCCCACTTATGTGCCTCTGTGACTCAGATTTTTCCAGTATAATTTTGTCTATATATTAAGTACACATTCAGCTTGGCCTATGGGAAAGTAGGACATCAGAGAAGCATTAGATCACTCAGGCTACTTCATACCACTTAGAAGATTAGTAATCTACAAGGGCACACAAAACTTGTTTTAAAATGTCTTTTGCTTTCCAGCATCTAACTTGAAATAGGCTTCCAGGAAGAGAGGATAAGAGGATGGGAGGGAGGGCGGAAACTAACATTGATGAGGGTTGGCTAAGTGTCAGACGCGTTGCCAGGCACTCACAGACCTTCCCACATCATCCAGGCCATCACGATTTGAAATCATTAATCCTTTTGCCTTTTTCTCTATTTTCAGAGAAGCTCGTTTACTGCAAAGTACCTTATGTATCTCATTGTACTTACTTTTTGTATTAGTTTGGTTGCAAGTGACAGAATCACAATTCAGACCAGTTTGGGGAAAACTGGAGATTTATTGGCTCAACTCTGAAGAAAAATTGAGAAACCAGACTGTGGAAAGGGCAGGGATACAACCGAGTTTTATGACAGCCTGGAGCCCGGAGATTGAATATTACCATAATTCTCTTCCTAAATCTTCTCTCTTTTCTCTCTGGGTGTTGGTTCATTCTTCGTCAATGCACACTGCTTTTCTCCCCATTTGGGATGTGGGTGGTACATGGCCCTTCCCAAAGCACTTGAACTTGACATTTTACAGCTTCTACTTCAAAAGCCAATGTCTCTTATCTCAAGACCAAAAATCCCAGAGAGAGGGCTCATTGACCTCGCCTGGGCCAGGTGCCCGACTTGAGGGTTTAGGATGGACGTGACCATGCTGGTGGTTGCCATGGTGATGGGAGGCAAGCAGTGTCTGGGAGAAAAGGGACAGTGTGTGGCAGTCCCCTTAAAGTGCTCTACACCCATCTAGAAAATATTTCTTTCCTTAGTGAGTGTTTAGTTTCATTCCTAACACATATCAGGCCTTTAGTAAATATTTATTGAATGTCAAGGGTTAAAAACCGGGAGGAAAAGAAAGGAGAATAAGCAGAAAAGACAAAAGCCGGGGCTGGAGATGACGCTGGTTCAAAGAAACATCTCTTCCCCGCAAGGGAGCTCGCTATCTGCAAAAGCACCATTGGAAGCCCAGGGGACAGTCACCCTCCCGTGTTCAGCAGAGGTGAGGATGCCTCTCCCCTCAGCCGACACTCAGCTGGCCAGACCCTTGGACCACGCAATGAGGCGCCCCACCCGCCAATGTTTCCAGGCTTGTTTTATCTTCTCCTGCAACAATATTTTTTTTTTTCCTTTTAGCAGCCAGTATGAGAATCCTTCCCGTAGAGAGAGAGCCACTTTTGTCAGGCAAATGCTTTGATGATCAGCCCACTGGGGCGGGGGTGAGGGGGGTGCCTTGGGTCAGCTGGTGCTGGGATCAGAGGAGCAGGTGGGGTTTCTCTGTTTCCCAAAGGCAGGGAGAGGAGGGAGGAGGAAGGAGGGAGAGGTGGAGGCGCCAAGTCAATAGCACATCCAAGGAAGCCTCAAAAGAAAAGAGGCCGTAATTGTGGGACATGCCCTGGACTCTGCTATGTGAGCCCCCCCATGACTCCAGGCATCTTTACAGAACAACCGCAAGCCCCATTCCCCCAGGGGGGTGGCCTTCTTGAAGAACCTGAGAACAGGACAGATTTTGTGTCAAGAACAGTGGGGCACCTGAAGAGGTTGAGCATGTGGGCAAAGGGGGAAACATCTGCTTAGGTCCCCAGTGCACAGACGTGAAAATGACCTGCATGTCATGCCACAGTCTGCACCTGCTGGGGCCCAGGCAGGGCACCATGGAGGGTGTCCAAGGTGAGGACAGCTGGCCTGCCCTCCCTGTTCCTTCAGGGAACAAGTCCAAGTTCTAACAACAATTGCATCTGTTAAGTCTAGCCCTTGTACACAGGTCCCAAGTTCCTGTTGCTTTGCTGACTTTTCTGACCTGAGGTTTTCGGTCCTCTCCTCTCTCCTCCCTCCCTTGCTCCTCCAAGCCACTGGGCTGTGCCCCCGGTCTGTTTTCTCATTGTCCCACCTCATCTGCAAGCCCTCTTTCTCCTGCAGATCTCACCTTAAATGCCCCTTTTTCTAGGGAGGCTTCCCCCATGTCCCCAAAGCTAGAGCCGTGTGCCTTTCACGTGACCCTGGTCTCCTGGTGTATTTCAAGCATCACTCTGATCATGATGAGTTCTAACTGTCCACTTGCCACTTATCTGCCTGTCCCTCCCACTAGATTGTGAACTCAGTGAGGACACGGGCTGTGTGTCTATTTTGTTCACCACCCAGGCCTCGCCCTCCCTGGAGTACAGTGCCTGCCACATAGCAGGTCCTCAATAAATGTTCGTTGAATGTGTTGAAGGAATGATTAAATGAATGAGGCTCTGGGAAAACCACTCATAGCCAATTCAGTCCCAGCCTAATCTGTCCAGATGGGTCCTCTCTCCCCGTCTGCCCCAGGTCCTCCTGCTGGTCCCCATGGAGGCTCGGGGAGCCTGCAGCCACGGCTCTGCCATCTGCAAGTAACTCTTACGCTGCGTCCCGTGGGATGATCCAAATAGCAGCACACCTGCCTCTAGCGTCCAAAGATCCCAACGTCAGGCAAGTGGGGCTGGGGAGAAGGGGAAGAAGCCGCCTCATCTGCTGAGGCCTACAGTCCACCTGGCCACTGTGACAACATCCAGGAAACAAATGTATGAGCCCTGATGGCATCAAATATCCTCTCCCTAAGGCAGCTGGGTATAGAAGCAACAACAGAACCTTCTAGAAGCCTCTCAGCTGCCCTGGCTCTCTGAACACATGAAACAGACATAGCACAGTCCCATTCTCAAATGTGCCTGAACTGCAGCTGAGAAGATTGGACACACAGAAAGCCAGGGGTGACCCTGGAAGACAACGGCAGAGAGAAGGTGGAGAGCCACAGGAGAGAGGTCTCTCGCAAGAAGGGGCAGCGACGGTATCCCCAGAGGACTTAGGATATGTAGCATCTGAAAAGGCGGATGGAATTGGGAAGATGCTGAAAACGTAAAGACTCCGTTCTTCATGTCTCTGAGAAAAGGCAGCCGTGGGAAAACCAGAGGACTCCCACAGGCAGAGAGGAAACCGCCGTAGCTGGAGCAGATGATGCCCAGAGAAGAGAAGAACCAAAGCCTGGGAAGGGCTCAGATGGTGGAAGTCGAGCTCCAGGTTAGGGAGTTTGGGCCTTGACCTCTAGGAAATAAGGAGGCTTCTTAGAAAGCTTTAGGGGCAAGTTTCTCTCGGAGAGGAGTTTGGGGACAATGTAACCTGGCAACGTGAAGGCAGCGTGGGAAGAGGGAGGCGGACCGCAGAGGGGCAGGCTGGGCGGCTGCAGCAGTGCGGGTGAGGTCAGGGCCTCTTCTCTTCCCGACAGTCTCTGAAGCGTTGATCAGGGCAGCGGAGGCAGAGCGAGGAAGGGCTGGGGTGGGGGACAAGGGGGCCAAGCTTGGGGGTTCATTGCAAGCAAAGGAGAACTTAACTTTATCTGAAATATTTAATTTTTTCCAAGGAAAGTGATTTATGTAATACTTGAGTGATTAAAAAGTAATTGAAAAAATTGTAAAGGGAGAGAAGACAGGAGAAGCAAGGGAGAGAATGAGAAAGAAGGAACAAAAGGAAGTTGAAAGAAAGAGAGACACTGAGGCAGAAAAGGAAGAAAGGAAGAGAGGAGAAAGAAAATAGGAAAATATAATTCAGGAGATTCAGGATTATTATTCATTCAGGAAATATTTATTCGGTGCCTATGATGTGCACTAGGGTAAAATAATAAGATAGAAAAAGTTCCTTCCCTCATGAAACTCATATTTAATGCAGAAGACAGACAATAAACAAGTTGGCAAATAATTCCAAATAGTGGTAAGTAATTTTTTTAAAAAAAAATCAACAGTTTAAGGAGAAAGAAAATGTTCCAGTTATCTATTATTATATAAAAATCAACCCTGAAACAGTGGCTTTAAGTAAAATTCATAATTTGGTTTTGCTCTTGGTCCTGTAGGCTGGGCAGGGCTCCGTGGGGACAGCTTGTCTCTGCTCCACTCAGCGTCACTGGGGTGGCTCAAAGGTGGGACGCTGGAATCTTCCCGAGGCTTGTTCTCTCACGTGTCTGGAGTCGATGCTGGCTGGAATTTGGCACCTCGGCTGGTACTGTTGGCTGGAACGGTTATGTGGCCTCTCCATGTAACATGGGCTTCCTCACAATATGGTGGGTAAGTTCCAAAAGCAAGCACCCTAAGATAGATGGGGGTGGGGGAGTGGAGACAGATCCTAACATATATATACATATATACACACAGAGAGAAATGATATACACATACATATGTATGCATGTATGTACAGTATGTATATATATACCTATGTATACATACACATATGTATATATGCATATATAGGCATATGTATGTGTGTGTTTTTGTGTGTGTGTGTGTATATATATAAACAGCCAGACTTATTTTAAGGAGTTGGCACGTGCAATTGTGGGAGCTGGCAGGTGTGAAAGACATAGGTCAGGCAAGTAGATTGGAAACTTGGGCAGGAGTTAAAAGTTTGGAAACCACTGGAAGATTCTGAACAGGGGAGCAGTGTGATCTGATTCACACCACTTAAAGATGGCACCGGCTGGGGGGGAGAAGCAGTGTGCTGGACGAAGGGGTCCAGGAGTTGGGAAGGGTGGGGCAGAGCGGGGCAATGAAGACAGCCCCATGCTTTCCATGCCAGCTGACAGCTCTGCCACAGGACAAAAGTGAAGAAATAACCCAGGGACTGACCTAGGGATGCCATTTGAGAAATGTCCATTTTGAAAGAAAAACTGTACAACCCTCTAGAATAAAGTCAGTGGAAATCCAGACCTAGAGCTGGCGGGCTGGCTCAGGGCTGCAGCTACCGTGCTCAAAGGCATGTCTGAGAGGTGGTGGGTGAAACCACGGGCACAAGAGGCTCAGCAAGGGGGAGAGAGGAAAGAGAACCCAGGACATGCCAGTGGTCAGCTCCTTAGGATTATCTACTCCTGGCCACCGAGGGAGGTTTCCCTTAGTTGAGGAAGCAAAAAGAAAATAGTTTGAAGGGAACACTTCTCTGTTCTCAGCCTCCCGAAAAGGTCATGCATGTGATGAGGTATTAAAGACAGTCCAAGAGACAGCCGAGAGGCGAGCAGTATGCATGCATGCATTACTTATGAGACCCCACTGAAATGTAAATTGGGGTGGGTTTATTGGTTCCCTTGGTCTTAAATAGAATCATAAAGTATTCACTGAGTCCAGCCAAGGCCTTTCAGATCTGGAGCTCAGTGAGAAATATGTGGCATGCTAAGGTTACATTAATAAAAAATAAATAAATCCGTGTCCAGGAAACTCGTGCTTGTGCACTATAAAACTGCCCATTCTGTAGATATTAATGTTTAATGTGTTTGTAAAAAGCAGTCGTCTTTGCCGAGCACAGCAACAAAAATGTCCCGCGCCCCTCAGTACTTAACATCTCAGCACGTCTCCTAAGTGCTGTGTTGGAGAACACGCCAGCCTGGGTGGGAGAAGAGGGAGATCTGGGCAGCGTCTAGTCGAGCCACATTAAAAAGTTGCTTCACTAAGAGGAAACGTGCCCGCTGCCTCGCTCACTGCTGCTGCTGATGCGAGAGTCAAACTCGCACACCCACCTCCACGTCCAACCGGCTCACCACGCTCAGGAGAAATAGTAACAGAAGCTGAGCTTTTCAACTGAATACATAATGACTAGAAACCAGTTTAAAGAAGGATGCTTGAAAGATAACCACTTCAAAATAAACAAAGTTTGTTTTATGGAAAAGATCTGATGAACACCCAACTCAGAGAAACAAAAATATTTCTTTTGCTTCAGACCACTTATACAGCCCCAGCTGTTTCCTAGACATTTCTAGAAAGTTCACACCAATTGATCGGAATCATCGTTTTCCTAGGCACATTGGATAGGCTGCACTTGGTAGCCGTGATGTTTTGCTTTTGGTCCCAACTCAGTGTAGAGAAATCGCTGTTTCCCCTGAGCTGATGTGCAGTCAGGAAACATTCTGCCACCCGCCAGACCCGCCGACCAGACCTCACCATGTTACCTTTCACCCTGAGGTGCCACGTGGAACTAAATGGTAAAATGAGAAAGGACAGGTGGGGAAAACAGAGCTGAACACTCAGGAATGGGAACATATACTTATAACCAGCACCAGGCAACCCACCCGCCTACTCACTGAGGAAGAAACTATAGCAGGGATCTGCAAGAAAAGGAGGGACAACAGCAAGAGGTGGACTCTCTCTCTCTGATTCCCTCTCCCTCCACACCCTGGAATTCAGCAGACTTATTTCCATTTCTGTCCAGTCTTGAGGACCCATTGACAGTGTCCCTGAAGTCATGGACCAGGATGTCCCTGAGAAAACCAGCCTTTTAGCTTTCGATGTGCTGGGAAAAACCTGGAGCTCTGCTCCTTACATACAGGGAGAAGCAAAGCAACCTTTGCTTCTCACAGCCAGTATTGTGGGTTCAGCTGTGTTCCCCAAAAAGATATGTTGAAGTCCTAACCCCTGGTACTTGTGAACGTGACCTTATTTGGAAATTGGGTCTTCAGAGATATAATCAAGTTAAGATAGGGTCATCCTGGTATAGAATGAGTGCTAAATCCAGTAACTGGTGTCATTATAAAGAGAGAGATTTGGAGACACACAGACATACATGGGAAAAGGCCACATGAAGACACAGGCAGAGACTGGAGTGATGCTGCCACAAGCTACGAGATGCCAGGGACTGCCTCCAACCACAAGAAGCTAGAAAAGGCAAGGGAGAAATCTCCCCTAGAGCCCTCAGAGAAATCACAGCCATGCCAGCCCCTAGACTTTGGACTTCCATCCTCCAAAAGTGTAAGACAATACATCTCAGTTGTTTTAAGCCACCCAGTTTGCACTAGTTAATTATGGAAGTCCCAGGAAACTAATACACCCAGGAACACATGGGGGTAGCTCAGGAAGGAAAAAGAGAAATCACAGTGACCATGGTGAGGATGGAGAAGTCCACAACTGGCCCCAAAGAGGCTTCGTGTCAGGGATACACTGAAGTTGCCAACAAAACCCCACCCAGGCAGGATGTGGTCAGGGCACACCAGTCCTTCTGCAATGCCCGGGCAATGGCAACTATGAGAAAGGTGTCTCCAAGAGCCTCACCAAGGCAATGGAAGGACCGAGATGAGAGGAAGCAGTTGGCTGTCCAGAGAGGCTGGGAGCAGGGAGGAGGCTAGAACCGCCGTGTGCCCAGACGGCCACATCACATCACGGTCTGCTCCAAGGAGGGTGGCTGGCTGTCCCCGAGTAGTTCCCCTGCAGCCTGCCAGAAATGCTTTGGCTTATTTCCAGCACGGCTTACCTGTGAAGGGGCACATAACCACACCCATCGTCGGCACGCGTGTTCCCCACTGGATCCCAGCGGCCGGAGCGGGGCCTGGGGAGAGCAGGTGCTCCGTAGATACCTGCTAATGACTGAACAGGTGAAGGGATACGTGATTCAATAAAAGCAGAGAGAAGAGAGGAACCCACCTGGCTCCCAGAAAGTTAAACTGAGGGGAATCCAGGGCGGCAGGAAGCACAAAGGAGAAGGAAACTTCTGGAAAGGTGAGCTGAATGAGCACATTGGAGCATAGCTCTCAAATGCCAAAAGGACTCTGTGACCCGGCCTTTGCCAAGCCTCCAGCCTTCTCTCCCTCCCTCCTCCTTTCATATTTTATGTTCAATTACTCCAAACCCTTTCCAGTTGTCTGCACTTGCCTTGCTATTTCAGGCCTCCAGGCCTTTGCACATGCTTTTCCCTGAGCCTGGAATGCTGTCCCTTGGCATCCTCCAAAACCACTGCTTGTCACTCCCTCCTCTAGGAAGCCCTCCTAGATAACCCCGCCCAGTGCCTACTGAACACCCTTTGTCACTGCGTGTATCCCGCCATACTGTGGCCATCTGGGGCCCTTCTATGGCTCATGTCTATATCTTCAGGGCATGAGATAAACCCCAGATAAACATTTGGCTGGACTGGGGAGGCACAGGTGAGGTGGGAAAGAAGAGAAAGACAGGGATGAGGATGGGGCAGGCTCCAAGAGGGGAAATACCTACAGAATCAGGAATGGGCCAACAACCACGAAGGATTTGGGGGCCAAAGGGATTTTGCCTGGAATGAGCCTGGTTTTGAGTCATCTGTTAACGGCCTTTAGAACAGAGCACGAGCATGTTTATTGAGGGAAGAAGCTGCAGAATCTGAATGGCCAAGTTCTTCACTCCGAAGTACTAATGGTTTGGCTTCTGGAACCCGCTTTCCCCAGGCAGCCTCACGCTGTCCTGCTGCGGTGAACAATCTTCCAGGCAATTAACTTCAGCCTTTCCAAAAAGTCAACCCGGGACTCCTTGGTGCTGAGTCCGCCATCGGCTCGCTGGGGCGGACCCACCTCCGTCTCCTTCTGTCTCTTGAGCAGATAAGTAAGTGGATCAATGAATGAATGAATGAGTGGGGTTGATCACGGCAGGATAAATAATCCTCGGCCCTAACAGGGTAGAAAGAGCACAGGTTTTGGAGTCTGACAGGCCCAGTTTGACTGCACCACTTCCGAGCTCTGTGACCTTCTGCCAGTGGCTTAGCCTCTGAGCGCCCCCACTCCCTCGGCAGCAAAATGGTTGTTAGTTGTTAGTGAGAACTAAAGACAAATATGCAAAGTTTCCAGCACTAACAGGTGCTTCATATCAGGCATTTCCTGCCTCCTTTATTCCTTCCTCACAATAACCAACGCGTGATGAACGCCCACCAGACGGCAAGCCTTGCATGCTGGGGCGTTCCCGTCCACCATCTCATGTACTCACCACTGTCATCCTTAGGATGAAGGCCAAGGTTAAACACCCTCCTGTATTAGTTTTCTGGGGCTGTTGTAACAAAGTACCACAAACCGGGGGGCTTAAAATAACAGAAATTTATTGCCTGAAAATCCTGGAGGCTACAAGTCCAAGATCAAGGTGTGGGCAGGGTTGGTTCCCTCTAAGCGCGGTGAGGGAGAATCTGTTCCATGCCTCTCATCTCGTTTCTGGTAGCTGCTGGCAGTCCTTGGAATTCCTTAGCTTGTAGATACATCACCCCAATCTCTGCCTTCATCTTCACGTAACACTCCCCTTATCTGTGTCTATTCCCATAAATGAATTTCCCCTCTTTATAAAAACACAGTTACATTGGGTTAGGGCCCATCCTAATGACATCATCTTAACTTGATCATCTGCATTGGCCCTATTTCCAAATAAGGCCACATTCATAGATTCTGGGACTTCAACATCTTTGGGGGGACACAGTTCAACCCGTGACGCATCCCAACGTGACCAGCAAGTACAGAACCAGGACTCACACCCATATCCTTCTGTCTTTCTGTCTTTCTCCCCAGAGCTGCCTTTGGTTTAACTTTTCATGCAAAAGTCCAGGTAAAAATGCAGTGTGAACAACTTAACCATAAGGAGACTGCTTGGGAGACAGCACGTCAGATCGGAAAGAAATCTTAAATGTCTCCTAATCTGATACTGTCATCTTACAAACAAGGATACTGAGGTCCAGAGGGGACAGTGACTTGCCCAAGGTCACACGGCTGGAGAGAAACAGGCCAAATCTAGAACTCAGGTCCCAGATCCCCCCTGCAGCCCCTCTCCTCTCCTCGGTGGAAAATTTCCATGAATCCTGCAGCAGGAAGCTGCCAGCTCCCACACTAACACTCTCCATTAATGTTGAGAAAGAAAACATTTCTTAAACACAAACCTCTGAGTAAAAGTTTCAAACACCCACTTGCACAAACGCCCTGCAGCAAGCGGCATGTCTGTCTTGAGCCAGATGGAGAGACTGTTACTCTCTCCCTCATGATTATTATTCTAATAGTCAAGTCAAAATTGCCAGTAAGCCCAAGAACACCACTTTCCTCCTGTGTCCAGTTTCAAGAAAACAGGCCTAGAAAACAACCTACAGAAATTGAATCACAGTTTCAGCTAAATACATATTTAATTCCTTATGTATTTTTTATATTTTGTTTTGTACAGGACTGTTTACCTAGTTAATGGTGAAGTAGAATCTATTGTCACCAAGTGGCTGGGGTTTTTTTCTTACCCAGTCTTGAAGTGCCCCCTAGTGAAATGCTTTCACATTTAAGAAGTGGAGAAAGAAGCTGACAGTAAGTCTGTCAGAAAGCTGAAGACTATTTCAGAAAGAAATGGGGACAAAATTGAGCGTAGAGGGATGGCTCCTTTGTTTCAAGGGGATTTGAACATGATTCTTCTAAAAATCTATTCTTCAGCCCTTTTCTATACGTGCACTCACCAGGGTGGCCTTGCAGACTCGTCCCTGAGACAAGAGGGTTTCACCCCCAGAGCACATGGCAAAGAAATCCTGCGAGCTGACCCACAGCTGGGCAGAAGGGAGCAGCCAGCCCAGCCCCACACGCTGTGGCCTCACAAAAACCAGGGATTCCACCCCTTACTCAAGGACGTGCCATGAATCTTTTGCCAACACTAGGTTGTACATTTTAGGGAGCATCTTTCCCATGTGAGGAAATCCAAGAGTCACAAATTGGTCATTTCAAGTCATGCAGATTTGTACTGAAAATAGCATTTGATGAGGAGGCTGGGAGGAGGTGGGAATATATGGGAATTCTCTCTAGTTTCCACTCAATTTTCTATAACCTAAAACTGCACTAAAAAATAAAGTTTATTAATTAATTTTTTTTTAAATACAGCATTTGATAGAGCAAAGAAAATCCAAAGAAAGAGATCTTGAAAGGCAGCTGACATCAGCCTCATCTAATTGGCAGTGTTCAACCCTGCCCACGCATCAAAATCAGTTATAGAGCTTTTAAAATAATACATATTCCCGATCCCCACCCTCAGAGGTGGACTTTTAATGGGTTTGGGGTGAAGCAGGCAATAGTCTTCTTTCAAAAGTTCCCTCGAGCAACCTGGTGTTCAGCGAGAGCTAAGAAACTCTGACCCAAACGATGCCCCTGCGCACGCTCCGGGCTCTCACCAAGTCCCTCCTAGAACATAGTTTGGGTTCCCTTGAAGTCCCCCTACAGGCAGGAGGACAGGAGCAAGTGGCCATGCAGAAGGGACAGACATGCAGATATGACGTATGCTTTGTCCCCTGAACCCTTATGGCAAGTCAATAAAGTGGCTTTTGATTCTGCATTGGCTTCCCAGGTAAGCAGCTCACAGGAGTCAGATCTCCCTGTCAACTCAGATCATCAGGGTAATTTTATAAATGCAGATGGGCCACAAAGCAGAGCTGCAGGGTGGCCTGCACCGCAACCAGAGCATAGTGCTAGGGGAGGGCAGTGTGTCCACCAGGGAAATGCACCTGACACTGACAAACACGCCGGGCCAGCCAGGGAGCCCCAGCAACACTGTGCAGGCCGAGGTCCTGGCCATGCCTCTGTCCCCTGTCCCCAGCTTTCCCCGGCCTCCATCTGTTCCATCACCACAAGGCTCAAGGCCTGACCCCTCCCCTTGGTCTTTGTAGGATAAGGGAGGAAAAGCTGGTGGGAAACCCTCCTAGCAACTTGACATAAAAATGGGGGCTTCTCAGCAGTTCTCTCATTTTCCCCTTTTTGAAGGGAAATTGACCTAGGATCCAGCAGTCGATTTGATATGTGAACAAGCCAAGGCAATATACAAGGTGATACCCAGAACAAACAGTGCAACTACCTAATTCAGTGATTCTCAAATGCTAAAGCTCGTAAGAATTACCTGAGGCCCTTATTAAAGATGCAGATTCCCAGCCCCACCTAAAGATGCTAATTCAGTATGTCTGGAGTGGTTTTCAAGAATCCATTCATTCATTCAGCAAATATTGACAGGTTTCTGCTACATGCCAAGCTAGGCTCCTAGGCCTGGGGATGTGGTATTGAACAAATAGCTCTTTTCTTCCATGAAGCTTACCTTCTAGTGGAATCTGCATTTCTAACAAGCAATGCAAGTGTTTTGGGTGCCAAAAGTTCTGGATCATGCACTAAGAAATGCTGATCATTCAACACGATCATGTTACAGACTTGGACACAGAGCCAGACAGGTGAGGTAACTAGCCACGACTTCCTCCACCCCATCTATGGGCCAGTTCTACCAACACCAGCTCCCTCCTTTTGGGCACACTCTATCTAAAGCCATCCAAACATTCTATAGACCTGCAGTCCCCAACCCCCAGGCCTCAGACCAGTACCAGTCTGTGGCCTGTTAGGAACCAGGCCACACAGCAGGAGGTGAGCAGCAGGTAAGCGAGCAAAGCTTCATCTGTATTTACAGCTGCTCCCCATCACTCACATTACCGCCTGAGCTCTGCCTCCTGTCAGGTCAGCAGCGGTATTATATTCTCATAGGAGTGCAAACCCTACTGTAAACTGCGCATGCGAGGGTTCTAGGTTGCAGGCTCCTTATGAGAATCTAATACCTGATGATCTGAGGTGGAGCTGAGGTGGTGATGCTAGTGCTGGGGAGCGGCTGCAAATACAGATTATCATTAGCAGAGAGGTTGGACTGCACAGAGACTATAATAAAGCAATTGCTGGCAGATTCATATCAAACCCTATCAGTGAGTGGCAAGTGACAATGTAATAATGATAGAAACAAAATGCACAATAAATTTAATGCACTTGAATTATCCTGAAATTATCCCCCCAGTCCCCCAATCCCTGGTCTGTGGAAAAATTGTCTTCCATGAAACTGGTCCCTGGTGTCAAAAAGGTTGGGGTCCACTGCTATAGACAATACATTTCTTTTGATTGATCCTCTCCATATTCCAAATCGAATAAAGGGACACTGGCTTTAGCTACTCATCTTATATATATGAAACCAAAGCAATAAATGGTATGGTTGTCTTACCAGCAGTCACACAGCAAATTAATACCAGGGGTTCTAAGGATGTGGAGGGTTGTGCCTCCCACCCTCTCTCAGGAGTGCAATCCCCACACAGGCCAGCTGCAGCCTTCCTCTGGTCTTAGGGTCACCACATGTATCACACCATGGGATGGTGTAGCAGTGCCCATTACTGAAAGGCTCCTACAAAATGCTCATTCCCAGGCCTGCCCCAGCCTTCTGAATCGGTCTCCAGGGATGGGACTCAGGAATTTGTATTTTACAAATGCTCCCAGAGTAATTCAGACATGTTTCCAGGTGTGGAAGCCACCAATATATAAGAAAGAGCCCAAGCTTTTGTTTCAGATGGGTACAGGGGGTCCAGCCCCAGCTCTGCCACCCATTAGCTATACGGCCAGGGGTAAGTTGTTTGACTTTATGAGATTCAGTTTCTTTATCTGTGAAAGTGAAATAAGTCTGCCTTCCCTCACAGAGCTGAGGATTAGGACTGAGGGTGTCGGTAGGCACCGGGCACAGGGCCCACATGCAGTGGGGCTGTCAACAGCAACTTTCATTGCTAAGCTGCGTCCTCCACCAGGCTCGGGAGCAGCTCAGAGACAGGCTCTAGACCCACCTGACGTGACCAAGTCATTTAACCTCGCTGAAGCTCACTTTCTCATCTTAAAATGAAGATGATGGTAATGATAATAAGTGATTTATTTGTTTTGAGGATGAAATGAGTTGATTTATAATGAGTAAATAAAGCTCTTGGCACAACCCTGGCTCCTAGTAAGTGCTCAGCAAATGTTGGCTCTTTTTATCACATCCACATTCTGTGCCTTTGCTCATCCCATTAACCCTTTTTTCAAACCTAGTGAACATTCTGTCTCCTCTGGTTACCCCAGCCAGCTGCAAAAAGCCACCAAAATGCAGCGGGCAATCCAGCGGCTATGGAAGCCAGAAGTCCTGCATTCGAATCTCAGCACGTGGCCCTCACAGTATTTGTCCTTGGTTGTTTTCTTAACATCTCTGAACCTCAGTTTTCTCAACAATAAAATGGGCATATAAGGTTCTCCAGACTTCAGGGATAACACTTTGCTACCTAGCTAATGTAGCCTGAGCTCCATGCTGTGACTTTTATGATGTATTTCTGAGAGACTTTAGGGAGCACTTCCGTGTTCCAAAAAGCAGCCTCCCATTGCAGACCCCTGAGCTGGCACCTCTGCTGCTCCCCTCTTGCTGTCATGTTGTCACTGCTTCTTCAAGCCACTATCTTCTCCATTCTACTGTGTCCCAAGTGTGGGGCACATCTCCTTCCTATTTTTCCTCCAAGCACCAATAGCACAGACTGTGGTGTTTGTTAAGTCTTGACTAAAGGCCTCAGCAAAACCTCAAGGAGTCTCAATATTAAAAAGGACAGTTTCAAAGAGGACTATCAGCTGTCCCCACCCCAAAGTCCATCATTCTTGCCCCTTCTTGGGAGCTCCACTGAGAAGGAAAAGGGACACAGGACTTCTTGGAGGGTGAGGGGACAAGGAGAATGTCTGGAGAGGCCTGGGTGGTAGAGCAACCATCCAGGGGACACACATCTTGGCCACTGATCCTGAGAATGTCAGCCAAGAAAAAAGAGCGGCCTCCGTCCAGGAGAAGCTGAGTAAGGGAACCCAGAGAATGACCACTGCAGAGGCCTTGTCAAGGCCCAGGGGCCAAGTGGGAACTGAGTCCTCACCACTGGTGATGACTGCTGTCCCCATGGGACCTGTGGTTCTTGTCAATGCAGGAGAGGCCAGCTTCTGAGCCACTGACTGTCCAGCCAGAGTGACACCTGTCCTCACCACAGGACTGCTGACATCAACCAACTCCCCATGTGAATACATACAAATAGCCCAAGACACCATTAGCCCAAAGGTTGACAGTCAGGGACATTTACCTGGGTAATGGAGGGGATGGAAAGCCTCCCGACTTGTTTCAGAGGGAACTCAACACCTCTCCTAGTGACCTCTATTAGGGGCTAGGGATACCCCTCTTCGTGTCTGAGGCCAGCTCTGCTTTGCCCAACCCACAGGGAGAAGTGCCATTGTTCTCAGACAGCTCGGCACCCAGCAGACAAGGGCCCCAGCCAGAGCCTGGTCACTGCTTGCCAGAGGTGCTCTGCTGGGTGCTCCCAGAAAGGCCCTCACTTCTGCAGGATACGGTCACGGTGGATAAAGGACATCACGCATTCAGTAAGACCTATAGAACTGTACAACACAAAGACTAAACCCTAACATAAACTGTGGACTTTAGTTAATAATAGTGTACCAATAAGGGGCTCATCAATTGTAACAAATGTCCCATACAAAGGCAAGATGTCAATAATATGAAGAACTAGGGAGGAAGTGGGACAGAGGATATGCTGCTAACTCTATACTTTCTGCTCAATTTCTATAAACCTAAAACTCTATTAATTAAAAAAAGAGAAGGGTCACTGGCCCAGTGAGCTTTTCTTGCCTTGGGAACATAAGGCCTTACCCACCAGGTTAAGAATCAGTTTAAATGTCAGCCAGGCAAATATAATCATTCCTAGCAGAAGAATGACTCCCACCTGAGCAAATATACACATGTGTGCCCGCCCCCTCCAGTCCTCCCAGCCACCAGCCAGGCGGCCCCACAGCCAGGCCACTAAGCCACCAAGCCCCGTGCACAAATGTCCCGGCAGCCCAGCACCACCACCCTGTGCTCCACCCCTGTGGTCAGAGAGGCCCCCTGAACCTCCTTAACCATAATGAGTGCTAAAATGCTCCCTAAATGCTCAGATTCAAGTGTAAATGAACCAGCAGACTGGAGACCGGCTGGTGGGGGCTTTATATTACATCCCAGCTGCTCTCAGGGCTGGGAATTATTTACTCACAAAGGTGAATACTTTCCCTGGGGCTGCTTCCTGCCAGCAACATTTCCCCATGCCTGCTTCCTGATGAATGTGTACAGAAGATCACAGCCGGGAATGTCTGCATGCCCCAGTGGGCAAGATGCCGTTAAATCCATCCAGGGCTGATGAAAGCCACGTCTGCCCACCCTGACTTAGTCAATTTTTGTGCTTGAGGGGGAAAAAATTACATTGAAAAGAATGGCCAATTTTAAGACAGAGGTTGCTTTTTCGTTATTGTAAAACATTTAGTATAAAGGAATATTTATCACCCTTTGCTTATTGAATTCCACTCTGGTTGCTAAAAATAAGGAGCCTGTGTTCCCATTATCCTGAAGGTGGTCAGATTTGGCTTAGCAAAGCTGCCAGGGAGCTGAGCAGCATCCAGCGGTGTGCCCTTGCCCACCCCATTCCCTCTGCCCCTCAGGCCTCTGGGAGGGTATAGGATTCCCCCACCCCATCTCTGTTCAAACAAGAGAAATTCCAGCAAGGCATTTACTACCACTTCCTCCCACTGTTCCTGTTCCAGGAGGACACTGCACCTGCACAGGGCCTGGCCTGTAGGAGATGCACAATGAATATTTGTTGCCAGAGCAGAGAAGGGAGGAACAGTAGCAGAGAAAGGAGAGCAACGTGGGCCCCATACACAGACAGGGAGAAAGCAACTCACTTCCTAAGCGATCGAGCCGTGCTGACAACCCAGGAAAGTGATAGAAGGAGACAGATACTGTAACAGAGTAGTCACCCCTTCTCCCATAGACATGGAAGCGTACAATTGAGAATGGGGACTATGCAACAGAGGGAATGGCCTGGGGGAAAAAAACGCAAAAGATGTTTTCTGTCTCTTTAAAACTTCCCTCCCTCTTTTTGAGAACTGAGGCCTGCATCCCTGCCTCGGGGGCAGGTGGTCGGGAGGGGCAGGGGAATGTCTTTTGTTCTTTGTGTTACAGGAGATGGCTCAGCTGAACCGGCTCCATCCCAGGCACAGCCCCGCCTCCCAGGTGGGCAGAGGTCACAGGCTTTGTCTTCAGCAGAGATGGGATGATAACAATCATTAATGACAATAGCTTAGAACCGAGGGTCCTCCCTTCAATAGCTCTGTATTTCTGCATATGGACAGGAATTTGGATTTTGAGAGGAGAGTCTGTTGTTTTTCCTCCTTTGCTGGCAAAGTAATAAACTTCTCTTTCCTTCTCCTCAAACCACTTGTCCCGTTCTTCTGATGCCTCGTGGACAAGTGCCGAGCTTTCGGTAACAATACAACCAAGACTGATCTGGCCCATGATCTTGCACAATGTGGTTCTACCAGCTGATGGCTGCTGACTTCAGGATGAGATAGTACAGCCACTGGCTGGTGTGTGTGGTCATCAGCCTAGCTGAGCAGGCAACCTCTAGCAGTGAGCTTAAGGGGCCCTCAGCCCTGTTTCATTTCCATGGGTGGATATATTGAAGGGAAATATCTCAAATTTGCAAGGAACCCAAAACTGGGTAAGAGTGGTGGATACCAAGATCAATAATGACAGAAATAATAATTTTTATTAGTAGTAAAAGACCACCAGCAACACACTTCAGTGGGTTTATCAAAGTCATTACAAAGAGAATGACAAGACACCAGGGAGAACCACGGGCCATCTCAGCAAGACAGTGACAGGAAGGCCTGGTTATAAGATCTGGGCTTGTTCACCATCAAATTGGTACTAACTGATCAACACTTACAACACACAGGGCAATAACATTCATCTGGGGGCGGGCAGGTGGGAGGGGGGTGGAGGGGATGGGAAAACTCTCACTGAATGGGTGCGGGGAGCACAGTTTGGGGGATGACCACGATTGTAGCTCTGACACGGGCAGTGCATGGGGGATATATACAGCCAAAGTGTTGTACCCCCATAATATTCTGAAATTTAAAAAAAAAGTGTACAATTCAAAAAAATAAATAAATAAATACATAAATAAAAAGATCTGGGCTTGTGTTAGGTGACTGTGAAGAGGTTTCAATAAAGTGAAGCTTTGCTCTGGAGACAGCTGGAGGAAGCCAGGGATACAGGCTCACTAAAAGACCAAAAGCTAATCACATGATATGGAACACCCTCCCCACAAACACACCTTACCACATCAGTCAGAGCTGGACACACTCTGGACAGTGTCAGGGAGTGAGACTAATTCTGTGACTGTTACCCTAACAGTTCTTCTTCAGAAGGAAGGGAGAACAGGGTAGGGTGAAGAAGCAGCCCTCATTGTATTGGCCAGGATTGGGAGATGTTTGGTGGTTTTTGTGGTTCGGGCAATGTTCTCATCCTGTCTGCTCTGCATCGTGTCTTGGTCATGATCCCTCAGGGTCACAGTGTGGTCTTGTCTGCTGTTGACATTCTGTGAAATTGTCTACGTTTAAGAGGAGAACACCATGGCCCTGTGTGAGTGACAGGCCAGCTCCTGCCTGTCAGGAGCTGAATTTCTTTCTCAACACTATCAATTACTACCATTTAGTTGTTCATTCAATAAATATTTATTTAGGGACTACTTATGTGCTAGCCTCTGTTCTAGGCACTAGGAATACAGGACAAAGAAGACACACAATGCCCCTGCCCTATGGAGCATGTAATCTGGTAGAGGAGACAGACAATGAACAATGAGCAAATAAGCCTGGAACAGCGTCACCCTCTAGGTGCTTTGGAGGGAAATTAAGCAGGATGGGGCTAGAGAGGGACATAGACTATGTTAGGCAGAGTGATCCAAGGAAGGCTTTCTAAGAGGATGAATTTGAGCAGAGCCTAAATGCAGTAAAGCAGGCAGCCGCAAGAATACTGGGAAGAGCCTTCTCAATAGTGGGACAGACAAGAGTGAAAGCCCTGGGCATGGAGTGAGCTTGGCGTGTGTGGAGAAAAACCAAAGTACCAGCGTGGACGGAGGACAGTGAAGGGGCAGGACTGAGGACACAGGGCAAGGGCTATGTCACACAAGGCCCTCAAGGTCTCGGCCAGAACTTTGATGCCACAGTCAGGGTCTGGCACAGGTAAGCCCTCAGCAAACCGCTTCTTGTCACTCCCTGTTCTCTGCCTCCAAAGGCTTTTATCACAAATAAAGTTTGAATGGGACAAAAAGGGGGAAAACATGGATTAAACAAAATGCAAATTTGAAATTAGGAACAGGTCCAAATGGAGATTGTCAGGTTCAGCTCTCAGGGGTATCAGGGAAGAGTCTGAGAAATCAGGTCATGTGAGAAATTGTCCAGGCACCCAGGGCTGCTTATTTTGAAAAGCAAAATGACCTGGATGGTACAAGATGGAAAACCGCCTTGGCCCTGTACAGGCAGAGAGGACAATGCACAGGAGACCTGCTCCTCCTGGCTCTGCCTTTATCTCTCGCTGAAAGACTCCTACACCTGTTGAGTATCAATGGGACAACCAACTTACAAATCCTGTCTCAGTCAACCCCACAGCAAATCTGCCAACCAGCTATCATGATCTCGTTGTCTGGGAACTTGATGTCAGAGAAACTAAGTACCTACAGGGGGTCATATTAGTATAACAACAAACATTTATTAGGCACTTACTGTATGGCAAAGACTGTTCTAAACTCTAGTCAAAAGTCATCTGATTTTTACCACTTTATGAGGTGGGTGCTTTTGCTCTCCCCAGTTTATAGATGAAAAAACTGAGGCTTAGAGGAGTAATTTACAAATAAGAGGGGGTTCCAGGGTTTGAACCAAGGGTGCTGGACTCCAAGTCCTTGTCCTCAGCCACTAAGCAGTACCGCAGCCCATAAATAGGAGGAGTATGGTAAAATTGGAGCCCTAGATAGCTGGCTGGGGTCCCTTCACTCCCTGCCTTGGTGCCAAGTGACTGGCTAGGGGAGCTCTCTACTGCCATAGTCTGATTTTAAGAATTCTAGGAAGGTCAATAGTCAAGGAAAGTAGGCACGGGGGAGAGAAGGAGAAGAAATTTAAAAAAAAAAACAAGAAACCTAGTATGATTAGTGGTTGCCTTGTGGGGAGTGATGCTTCATGGGCATGGGGTTTCCTTTGGGGATGACGAAAGTGTTCTGGAACTAGACAGGGTGATAGTTGCACACCATTGTAAGTGTATAAAATACTACTGAATTTTACACTTTAAAATCATTAAAATGATAAATTTTCTGTTATGTGTATTTTATCACAATTTTTTAAAAAAAATATGCCATGAACTGATTTCTAATCACCTTTGATTCCCTGCCAAGTCCCTTCTTGCCCTGTTCTTCTTCCCCAGTTCCCTCCTGAGACTGTGCAGGAGAAGCAGTTGGCTTCTTACTAGTTGGTTCCCACACTATTCAGTAGCCACCAAGACCCTAGGAGAGTGGATGAATGTGGGTTGGACAAATGGGTGGGACAGGAGCCCTGGCTTTCTTTAAAAAGTATTTATAACATGTTTCTTCATTTAATATACCGTGGACATTTTCTTCTGTCTCTTTAATAGGATCGTTGATATCTGCATGATATTCCATTTCTGGATGTATCTTAATATGCCTTAAAGTTCTGGTTGGTTCACTTTTATAAATGCATTGCAGTGAACATCATCATACAGACATCTTTGTACCCTCCTCTGGATATGCTTGATGATTTTTTTAGTGTCCACAGAGAGAGCCATCTTCTTGGCCCCTGCCATCTGTTGCCCCCAATCCCTGTGCAACAGGCTCCCAGGAGCTCACCTTGGCTCATTTGACCCAGTGGAAGATCCTAAGAGTTTGCACAGAATCTCATTTCAGCCCTGGACCTTCACTGGCAAACATATTCATTCCTTTAGAGGGCATTTATTGATCTTCATTTGCAATTTTAATCATTTATTTAGAAAGCATTTGCAGACATTTTTCTAGGACTTGGACATTAAATCAGGGCTTGGATGGGCAAGGAAGGTAAACCCAATATTTAATCAAAGGGGGAAAAGGAAAAAACATTTTAGTGGGGCCTCCCTCCCTCAGCACACGGGATGGTTTCTTTCTTTGAAATGAATTCATCTGAGAATTGTACTTAGCTAGAGTCATTTTTAAAGCTCTTTCTCTTCTAAAAATAAAAAGGTAAGGGGACGTGTGTTTCATGCAATGAGACCGCTGCAGAAGGTTTGTGTTTCGTTTTGCTCAGTGCTAATCTCCACATTCAACGCCACACTCCTTTCGCTGAGTCAGCGCCGTTCCTTTAAGTGACCTGGTTCTGTAATTCCATTATTAATATTATGAAAATGGCTTTCCTCTACACTATTTTGTGCTATCAATGGAAAACCACAGTTCCAAAATGCATTAGCTGGTGCAGGCTCCTGCAGGATTATTTGCATCAATATAAACAGAGTTAATCATCACCCGTTTGAGTAATCAGTCGTGTGGCACCCCGCACCTCACAGGTGGCTTCACCGCACCCCGCTCTGCGACCAGGCGCGCCATGTCATTTGGGTCCCACATTGTCCTAAGCACAGCAGATTTTCCTGCTCGCTATCGTGGCAACATCTTGCCATTTACTTTGCAATTTTTCCTCTCCTGCCCTGACAGTGATGTCGGAGGTGGTAAATGGCGTGTGTTAAAACCGATAAGCGTAAGGACGGAAAGGAACGTTCATTAGGAAAAATATCGAGGCTGGGAATAATAAATGTCAGAGCAGCAAAGACGCGTCTTATTTTTCCCAGTATTAACTTGCCTTTGGTATCTTAGGCCTTGAGGTAATGTTTTACTGATTTACAATTTTCAAAACCAAAATTAAGGCAGAAGGGGATCCAGAGTGGGGAGAGAGTGCAAATTACGTGCTAAGAAGGGGGCTTTTGATGGGTCCCAGCCTATGCGTCTTTCCTTGCCTGAGCCTCCCTGCGTTGTCAGGGTTTTCCCACGGACAATATTGTTGGCAGTCATTAGAAAACCAGAAAGTTGGAGGCTGGGGAGAAAAAAAGGGAAGCCAAGGGAATCTTTATAAAATGCAAATCAGATCACTTTACTCCTCCACTTAAAACCCTACTGCAGAGTCCCCTCCTTGCTAGAGTGGAGTACAAAGTTCTGCACAAGGTGGCCTGGGCTGTGCAAAAAGAACCCACCTGTCTGCACCCCCTCCCTCCACGTGCCCTCTCTGTTCCAGGCACGTGGGCCTTGCCTCCTTCCCTGGGGGCTGCCTGCTGTCTTGGGCCTCTGTCTTTCTTCATGGGCATCTGCCAGTCTGGAATGCTTTTCCTGCCCCGCTCTAAATGTAACAAGTAGCTGCGGAGCCTTCTGCTTTCAGATGATGTCACTTCCTTTAACTCCCAAAGGAGAAGTTGTTGCACCATCTCTTGAGCACCCTAGAGTCCTCTTTTTAATACTCTCCACACTAATGATTGTTCACCATCTGTAGTGGGTTAAACGGTGGCTCCCAAAAAGACACGTGGACATCCTAACATCCAGAACCTGAGAATGTGACCTAATTTGGAAGAAAGATCTTTGCAGATGTTTCTTAAGTTAAGGAACTCGAGATAAGACCATCCTGGATTATTCCAGCCGCCCAACAAAGTGTCTTTATAAGAGACACACAGAGAGAAGAGGAAAAAGCCACGTGAAGTCGGGGGGCAGAGATCAGAGTGATACAGCCACAGCCGAGGAATGTCTGGAGCCATCAGAAGCCGGAAGAGGCAAGAAAGGATTCAGAAGGAGAATGGCCTTGCTGACACCTTGATTTTGGACTTCTGTCCTCCAGAACTGGGAAAGAATAAATTTCTGCAGTTTTAAGCCTCTAAGTTTGTGGTAACGAACTTGGCAACCACAGGAAATTAATACACCGTCTCTCTTCCCCAGAATGTAAGACCCATGAGGCCAGACACCATGTCTAGATGGCTCACCAGTCCCCAGAGAGCCCAGCACAGAGCCCAGCACTTGGTAGAACTCAGTATGTCAGAAGGAGTGAGTGAATGAATGCACAGACAGACACGTGGTAAGGTGCACAGTAGTGTAGGAAGAAATGATCTTCTTCAACACAGGCCTCCAGCCTATGCACATCTAGGTAGATTAATCAACTACTGTACTGGAAAGGGCTCTTTTGTTTGCAAGTGACAGAGACTAACCCACGCTATGGGATAGTGTTTTGAGGGCAGAAATGTGTCCAGGCCTCAGAGGACCCAGGGAGAGGCACTGGGAACGGTATCATTGCTCCGTCTGTCATCTCAGAACCCCACCCCTCCACCAACAGACACACACAGGGAACTGCTTCACCTTCTCTCTTGCAACACAAGTTTTTCTGCTTCTACCTGGTAGAATCCACCAAGCCCACCTCTCCTTTGGGGCAATGTAACCACCCAAAGAGAGTGACTCTCTTTCTCCACCCCAATTCTAAATTCTCAGGGAAGAATCTCTGATTGGCCAAACCTCAGTCAAGTGTCCACCTCTTATCAATCAGGGACAAAGAAGCAAACACAGCTGTAAGGAGTGGCCCACCTTTGCAGAGGGACTGAGCAGGTAATGCAGTAGGTGTCCTCTCCAGCTACCCCGAGCTTGTCCTATATCTCAGACATCTGGATGACCCATTGTCTCTGGAGGCACCACATCCTTCACAGGCTGCCAGCCTTGTGAACAGACAACCAGTCACCACACGGGAGCAGACTTTAATAGTCAGCCCGTGCTCAGCCCTAATATACCCAGACTTATGTGTGTTCCCTTTTATTAACTGCAAGCCCCAGCTGCACATGCCATGCAGCCACGTTTCCTGGGAAATCTCAAGGAAGCTATGCCCAGAGCTGCACCAGCCTGAGCAGGAACCGGAGGCCAGTCCCACGGTTCGTGCACAACACATCCACTGCGAATGGGCCAGCAGGCAGTGCAAGAGACATTAGAGGACGTGCTGGACGCAACACCTCCCTGAGGAATGAAAGCCCCAGCAGCCTTTGCAAAGTACTAAGGGTGAAGTCAGCCTCCATCAGTTGGTGCTGGAGACTCAGGCTCTTACAAATATGATTATACCAATAGGAAAAAGCCACATTAGAAAAAAAACTGCTATAAGAAAAAAACTCCTTAGAGGCACTTATCATAATGAAGCTACATTAAATTACAACAAATAGATGTCCTCTTGAAAGAACTTCCGCAGATAAAAAGCTTCAACTGACTGAAGGGGACCAGAAATGTCAGAACTGAAAGGGAAAGTAACAAGAATCTAATTCAGTGGCCTCACTTGACAGATGGGAATGCCCCAAGGGGACGAAGGGACAGCCCCGTGTTACCCTTAGCTGGTGAGGAAGCCCAGGTCCCGGTGCTCCTCTCTCCTCACGCAACAGTAAGTAAAACCAAGAGGGGAGTAATTAAAGAGAGTTAAGGAAAAGGAAGGACAAAAACCAAGGGAAAGGCAAACAAACCCATCCAAGCGAATCAGAATGTATTATAGTAGTAATAGAATAACGTAGTTGTTCCCTCTGAAACCAGCCTGGGATACAGCGAGTGTACAGCGAACAGCAGTTAATCAATTGCTACCTGCTGGTGTAGGGGAAGGCTCATCATTTACAGACAACAAAGTCTCTCTTGAAATGATAACAGTCAATTTACGAGAACATTCTGTAAGTTTATTTTCCCATTGCTTGTTTCAAAGAACAACCACGTTCTTTTGTTCATGAAGACAAAGACTGACAAACTCTTAAGGGGGCAGGAGGGAGATTTTTAATCCCAATCCCCACACATTTCTGGACTCCGTAATGATTTAGGGACACTCCAGCGGTGGAAAGTTGATGATCTCTTTGCCAGGACCTCCAGTCGTCAGCATGCAGGACCTGCCGGGTGGTGGAGAAGGCTCTTTGCGGGAGTGAGCACCGGAGTCATCCTTCCAGGACGCTGACTCTTGGTGACCTTCCCAGAAAAGCTCAGGTGAGTCTGCAGTGAAGACAGTTGCTCCGCTTTAGCTGCATTAAAACAGGAACAACCCCCCAAGCCTGTTCCAGCTGGTGGTTACCACTGGAATCATGGGTCAAGTTGAGCTAATTGATCAGCTGCGGCAGCCAGGCCTGGAGAGAAACTGGAAAATGATCCATAGAAATTAATATATCCTTTTTTGCCAATTAAAAATTAGAATGGTCAATTTCAGTCACCAAATCCATTTGGTGCACACTGATCCCATTGCCTTCCAAAGCAACCGTCCTTCGCTTCTCTTCTGATTAACTTCCCGGGGGAAGCTTGGGTCTGGGTAGAACATTAGAGAATCAGCTCCTTTCCAAAAACTAAACAGAACACATGCTAAGCTCTCATGCCCAGTCGCCACATTTTTGCCTGTCTGAGGGTCAAGGCTGCATGTGTGGAGATGACAAGGAGAAGCTGCCATCGGGCCCTGTCCTGTCTCATTTGCACAGAGACTCAGGGCAGTTGGGTCTTATGTGCACAGAACAGGAAGGAGCCATCAGTGTTGTGCCAGGTGCTCTGGAAAGAGCCCTCTTGCTCCCATATCTTGCTCCTAAATTACGGGGCCCCATGCCCCTTACACCTTCTCTTTAATTAAAGAACTGAAGCTTAATGAAGGACCTTAACACTGAAAGAGACAGGACTCCCATGGAAAGAGAAACTAAGCAGATGCATTTTGCTGGACAAGGAGAAGCAGGGCCAGAGGCTGAGACCACAGGAGGGCAGCTCACAAAATAGTGGGGGGAGACAGGGCTGACAGGGTTCTGGGGCTACCCGAAGCAGACGGAAGAGTCTGGTTGTCAGGAATCCTCTTCGGGGCTGTGCAGAATGGATGAGATCCCCTGGCATCCTGGGAAGACCACCCACAGGTGGAGACATATATAGGAAAAATATATCTCACTTTCTTGCCATGCACAATAGGAAGACAGAAGATGCTACTAAGTGCCATAAAAATTCTAGGCCAGATTCCATAGCCACAGCATCTCAGATCCAGGACTATCACGCCCACTTCTTCCTTCCTGGTTGTGTGTCAGGCCAGCCCACCGGTCCCAGCTCTCCAGTCCGATAGTAAATTTTTCAGGGACTCTGTTGCCCTTCGCTACCCCTGTGCCTTGGGTGGAATCACCCTGCCCAAATGTTAACTTTTGGGCAGCAGAGGTTGAGGTACTGGTGTTTTTATGCCCAGAAGGCACCAGAGCTCCTTATACAGGCAGGCCCCCTCCCTCCTAGAACTCTAAACAGAGAAACAACATTTGTCAAACCCACAAAACAATAGTTCTCAGGAAAATGGGAGCATCCCTTCTTCCTTACTGGTTCTGTTGATCCCTGGATTGATCACCGAAAACCAACTATTAAGTCTGTTTCCTTTTCTGCCAGATGAAATAATAAATAGTACCTACCTGCCATGATTTTTGTAAATTTAAATAAGATAATGCATGTAACGTTTTAAGTGTGCGTGTGCTCAATAAATAAATGTGGCTGTCACTATAATTATATACATTTGCATAAATAAAGTCCTTCAAAAGACCTTCTGGGGAATGAGGATCTGCTTCAAACTGGCTTTCTGTCTCAGTCTATTCCTTTTGTGACTGGAATCTTCTCTCAGCTAAAGCCTGTCCTCTTCATCACACGCAGCAATTAATGGTTCCGGTGCTGTGGCTGCGTAAGGAGTTAATGCAGACTTTCCAATAGATTTGCTGCCTGGAGGTTCTGCACAGGGATGCACTTGCCTTTTCGTTCATCTCTGTCCGCCCCACGCGCCCACACTCACAGACACACCAGCTACTTAAAAAAGAAAAGAAATAAAAAGCTTTCAAAAGACAGAAAAAAATATCTCATGTAATCCCTGTTCTATTCTCATGATGTACTTGATACAGAGGAATGCAGTGAAGCAAATGTTTATGTCCACTTGAATTAAATAATGCATTCGCTATGTTTCTGCATTGCCTAGCACACGGGGTCTCTGTCCAATAATAAAGGTTACCCACGCTTTCGTAGTTCAAGTCCTGGCATAGCAACCTCTTTGTAAGAGTCCTGGTTCACCTCTCCATTCATTTATCTCCTTACAAAATAGGTCCTTTGCAATTGTCACTTAAATCTGATTAGGATGGGGAAATAAAAGGAAACCAGGATTTAAATAGGCTAGGGAGCTTAAATGCGATTCTATCGAACATACAAAATCATTAGCCAATGTGAATCTGACTGATGTAATATTGCATTAAGGGCTGGTAAGAAAAGAGTTCGTTTTTGCAGGGTTCATTTATGGGAAGGCCGTTCAAATGCCTCTTTCCTCCCCCCAAACCTCTCCTCCTCACTTCAGTACTTGATTCGTTTTCCCTCTAAGATGTAGATACAAGACAGTCATCATTCGTTCTAACTAGCTTCTATTTGGCCCCTATGATGTAGCTGCTGGAACTGTGCCAACCATTGGAAACCCAGAAATAAAAACGTCGTGGTCCCTGGAATGTGCTGCTGTGCATGGGAAGGGCTTTCATGTGGACTTAGAGAAAAATGTTTGGGGGCCACAGAGAAGAAAGAGTGCTATTAACTTGGGAGCTGTGTGGAGCCGTCACAGAGAATACATTTCAGAAGAGCTTTTAGGGATGAGGAGTTCACCAGGGAGAGAAGGGGCCCTGTATATGGAGGAAAGAGTAGAAATTTGAAGGACAGAAAGTGCTTAGTGTTTTCTTAAATGGCAATCCCAACAATAAGTCTAAAAGGAAAATTATTTATGTTTTGTATTATTTGTGTTTTGTATTAGGAAGGCTATTGACCACGGTAAGAGAAAGCCATACCACCAGTAAATAGCTTAAACCATGAAGCCAACTATTGTTTACTTAATAATCATTCTGGGGTCTGTGTTTTCTGGGCAGTTCCAGGGTCCATTCTGTGGCTTAACTATGTTTTCAGGTGCTCAGACTCTGATCATCCTGTTCTTCTACCATCCTCAGAGCACGGGCTCTCTGCCCTCGTGATGGTGCCACCTTGCTTTTAACTTGCATGTGCCTCACTTGTCACCTCATGATTGCAAGATGGTTGCCACAGCTGCAGACATCACATCTTCACACTAGTGTCCCAAGAAGGAGGGAAGAGGTGCGGCCCGTGGGAGTCTCATATCAGAAAATAAAAGCATTCCAGAATCATGCCCTCCTCCCTCAACTGACTTCCCCTTAGGTCTAAAAATAGGTTATTGTCCACTCCTTATATATAAGGGAGGAGGGAAAAGTGAGTATCTGGCAAAGGGAAATGGACATGCCATGACTGGATTGGATCAATCCTGATTTGTCCCTGAGCAAGGACACATGGTTGGGTCAGTAACCAACAGTGCTACACCTGTCAAATTGTTATGCAATGTTTCAGACACACAAAACAGCACCAAGGATAATGTAACAAATACTGCAGTACTCATCACCAGCTTAGAAAACAATTCATTGCTAGCATAGTTAAATCCCCTGTACAGGACCCTCCTAGATTCCTTCCCCTCTTCTTTCCTCCTAGAAAGAACCTCTGCCCTGATTTGGGAAGTTCGTCTTTGCCTTGCACGGTTTTCCTCCCTCTCTCTCTCTCGCTCTCTCTCACTTGCTAGCTGTCTTCCAGCTATCCATCTATCTACATACACACACGGAGACAGAGAGAGAGAGAGAGAGAATCTATTCAACTTACAGAATTTTTGCATCTTTTGAACTTTCATGTGGATATCATACTACAAATATCCATTTGCAAATTGCTTCCTTTGATCAATGTTATGTTTGTGGAATTAATCCATATGGATTCATGTAGCTCTAGTTCATTCCTTTTCACTGCTACGTAGCATTCCATTATAGACATAGCATAATTTATTTCTCCTCTGGATGGACATTAGGAAGTTTCCAGTATTTTAGTGTTATAAACACTACTTCTATGATGATTATTTTTCATGTCTTCTGACATATATGTGTGTATGTGTGTATATCCATATATGGACATATATGTATATGTGTGTATGTATATGTACATGTCAGTATACATATATCCATCTATATGTATATATATGACTCTCAGGTATATATCAAGAATATAACTCTGAGTAGTACTATATGCATACCTTCAACTTTACTGAATGTTGCCAAATTTTTCTCCAAAGTGGTTGTACCATTTTCATTCTTGACAGGCGTGGATAAGAGGTCCCATTACCCCACATCCTCACCAAAACTTGGTACTGTCATACTTTTCAGTTTTTGTCAACCTGATGGTGTGAAACGGCATCTAATTTTAGTTTTAATTTGGATTTCTCTCATTACTCGTGAGGTTAAGCATCTTTTCCTGTGTTTATTAGCAATTGATGTTTCCACTTCTTCAGTAAATTCTCTCTTAACCATTTTGCCCATTTTGACTAACCTGTTTGTCTTCTCCTTTTTGAGTTAGAGAAGTTCTTTATATATTCTGGCTATTAATTCTTTATTTCTTCTTAACTGTGGGTGATCTTTTTATTTTCTTAAAGGTATCTTCTAATGAACAAATTATTTTTTGTTTTAATGCAAATTGATTTTTTTCAATTTTTGCTATGGTTTGTGAGTTTGGAATATTATGAAATTTTAATTTTTGACATGAAGTTCATAAAGAAGTTCTATTTTCTTGTATACATTTTTATGCTTTCATATTTAAGTCTTTCCATAATTAGGTCTTTAACTCACATGATGTTAGAAGGATGTCATTTTGTTTTCTCCATATTAACAACCAATTGCCAAGAAATAAAAAACATTTATTGAAGAACGCAATTTTCCCACTGATCTGTAGTGCCAACCACATATGCGTGGAGTGTGCCTGGGCTGTCATTCCTTTGCCGGTGATCTCCTTACCTGGGCCAGCGCCCTTCATCTTTGCTCCAGCTTCACAGTCGGTGTTGATGTCTGGTAGAAACAGTCCCCCTGCCTTGTTCTTTCCCTTCAAAGTTGTCTTGTCCAGATTTGGCCTTCAGCATAGAATAAAATGGGGAGGCACCCTTATTCCCATCCGGCTCCTTTCAGCAAGTCTATGCGACACTGGCTGTTTGCTTTACTGTTTAACCCACTAACAGCATCTCTCCCCTTTTAATTTACACATTCAGCAAAGAAAAGGACGTTTTGGACTTCTTCAAGCTGAAAGACTCGTTTCCTATTTGAAGTCCCATCTGAAAACAGATACCCCATTAGCAGAATTGCATTCACCAGTACAATTCCAGCGTAGCAGTTCAACGTGGCAGGAGGGCAGCGACAGAGGAGCGGTCTGTTGTGTGCCGTGTGCTCCTGTGCTCCCTGCAGAAGCCAAGGAAAGCCACCGCGTACAGGGACTTCAGGAAACCTCCGTGTCAGGTGAATAGCAAGAAGGGATGGGGGTTGGAGTGGAAGAACCGTAACTTGGCTCCGTGTTTTCCCCTCCTTCACCATGGGCTAGCCCAAGCCCGACTGCACCCCCGATCCCTTGTCACCCTCTTTTTTCTTTTACCTGATAGGGCAAGAAGGAGCTTTACAGTCTACCTTCCTCAGGCCTCCCCTGGCTGTCCAAAGTCTCAGGGTCTAACTTAGTGTTCAGATTTTCTCATCCCAGGTTCCTACCATTAATTCTGCTAAGATATTCCTCTATCTGTTTATGTATTTCTAACTTCTGTTTGATATGTATTCCTATTATAAGCAGCTTCAAAAATGGCTTAGGGGAAGGGGTAATCTAAATATAAGTCCCATTTCACAGATAAGGATCTGAGTGTGAGGGAGATAAAACAACTTGTTCCAGAATTTGTGGTGCGTCTGAGGCTAGAAGGTCAGACGCCCAAGGCTCGGGCCAAGGTCCGTCTCTCTTCTCACGCCTCCTTGTCCTCTGGTTCAGGGAACGAAAACTCCAGTGGCAAATTTGCCTGACAAGGACTTACCATGCCCTTCTTTGCTAAGGGCTTTCCAGGAAACCAGAATGAAGCAGAAGTTGGCTTCAAAGAACAAGGAACTTGATACCCCGGCTGTGTAGGTGTGTAGGTGTGATGCGCGTGCTGTGTATACCCACTTTAATAATTAAGTGTGCACCTGAAACTCTGCAGGAATGCTGACCGCCTCATGCCAACTCCCTTTTAATTCCTAACCCTTTAGCATTCCACCTAAGGCAAGGAGTTTTAAAAGCTCCTCGGGAAAGGAGGAAAAATCTTGACACCAACTTAAAAGCTCTATTCACCCAGCAGGAACCACTGTTTTGCTATCAGCGTGGAAACCTTGACCAAGAAGTAGGGCCAGACGCTTGTCCAGAGTTCAGAAGAAAGAACTGCAACAAATTGTGAGTGTGTCAGCACAGGTGAGGAGGGTCACAGGGCAGGCTCACTCAAAGAGCTCAGCAGTCACAGAAAGACCCTCCCAAAGGGCAAGCAAGTGGAATCTGGTTAGAACACATTCATTCCTGCAATGTGATCCCTTGTGTGCAAATGGTCATCGGGTCCCACAGCTCAGGGTCCCAGACACTAGACACAGGTGTGTTTAGTGTCTAGTCCAGATAGACACGGGGTGAGGCCCAAGAATTTGCATTTCTAACCTGTTTCCAGGAAAACTGATGCTGCTGGAACATGAGCCACTCTGTGAGAGCCATAGCTCCAATCAGTCCAATTAAACATGGTGAGCCTCTCAAATGCCATTATAGGTACCAGGCACTGCAAGGCAGAGAAATAAATTAAGACACAGTATATCCCTCCAGGAGCATTAAGAGTCAAACACCTCCCCTGCCTGCTTGCAAAGATGCCTCTTATGCTTTTGAGATAAGGTTGTGTTTCCAAAACCCAACTACTCCAGAAAACTATCCATGAAGCTTGAAAACATACACACACCTAGGATTCTCCCAGCAAATATAGATTTAGTATGTCTGTGATGGTATCCAGGAATCTGTTTTTTCAACAAGATCCCCAGATAATTCTTATGCTCACGAGAGTTTAAGGCAGATTTGCATTAAGGCATTGTTTTCCAAAAAGCCCAGAACTTCTACTGCAAGGGATGTCTCAGAGTAACCCATTAAGACTCCCACCTTCATCATCTATCATTTGGCACAAATTATTTCTAAAATAAGCTGGCTCCTTCCTATAAGACATCCTAAATGAAGAGCTCTGGAATAACAAGGGGGAAGACAAAAAAGGACCAAGGACAGGTAAATTTTAGTAGGCCTGGGTAGAAGGCATGAGGCACTGAGAGAGAGATGTCCAGAGGTCACACGGTAGATTGCAAACGGGCCACAATATGTTGTGGCTCCTCCCCAAAAGGGATGGAGTCTATTTACCCACCCCTTGAATCTGAGCTGTCGCTGTGAACTGCTTTGAGCAATAGAATATGACAGAAGGGACACTGGGCAAGTTCCAACCCTAGGCCTCAATAGGTCTGACAGCTTCCCTTTGTGCTGTCCTTGAAACCCTGCAGTCACCCTGGGAAACAGCCGAGGCTAGACCACATGGGGAAGTGAAAAGTCAAAAGCCACTCTAATTCCTCATAAACCAGCAAGCCCCAGCCTCCGACCACAAATGCTTGAGCAAGATAGACCAGATCAGCTGGAGTCCAGTCCAAATTACGTGCAGGATCATGAGATAGGTGGCATTCTGTGTGAAGCCACCAAGTTTTGGGTGGTTATTACATAGCAAAAGTTAACTGATACAGGAAGGAGGCCAGGAGATGTCAGGGCAACCCTGAAAACCAATTCCATTATTGGGGCAGTACGCCTTAGGACAGAACCAAGTGTCGTGCCCCTGCTGTATAATAAGGCCACCCTCTGGCTTCTCCATCCCCACATCCTCCCAAACTTCAAAGCTTTCCTCTGACTAGTAAACAGGAAAATGCAGATCCTTCCAACATCCCTGCTTTACTCATTGTCCCATTGCCCTGAACTCAGCCATAAGACTCATTGCAGAGGGCAAACAGCAGCCACTCCACCACTTGCTCCGGTTTCCACCTGAGAAGGCAAAGCAGGTCTGTCCCCTATACACACACAGCGAAGGAGTGTCCTGCAACATCTAGTGCATAATTGAACCCTGAAAGAGTCTCTATGCAGTGGGATATTCACACTGAGCTAACTCTTAGCAAATAGGGTAGCTGCCTAAGCAGGTGGCCAGCTGGTGTGTAACAGTAAGCAATGGACTGGTGATCTGGCAACCTGGGCTCCAGTCTTGCCTGTTCTCTTTGGGATCTCAGGATAGGCACTTGGCCTCCCTGGATCCCAGGTATTCAATTGCTGAATTTGATAACCAACAAATTTCTAGGAATCTATAGAACAGGGCATGAAGCTCAGGTAAGAGATCTGGGCCACAGTTCTGGACAGAGCTGGCTTTGTGAATGTGCAACCTATCAGTTGCACAGGGCCCCAGGCTCAAAAGAGCCTCATGTTTGCTTTAATGCTCAATTGTTGCCATCTTATGGTCTTAATAATTTTATCTTTGAACTTGGCTTTCATAAGTGAAGTCCAATGGGACGATAGAGCATGCACATGAGCAAAGGAGATACATGCAATATGCATATCTGCCTCTGTTCCTTGCCATTGCATTTGCATATAGTGTTCGTGGCTCCCCATAAGCACAGAATTCCAGTGGACCCAAGGTGTATGGAGCTTGAGCTAAACTAAGGCCTATGACTAAGCAGGACACTGACAGCCCTGAAAGGCCATGCTTTCAGTTTAAAACTCGCTTCAAATGCAGAAAGAAAGCAGTGGTGTTCTACGGAACATGAACAACCAGGGAACCTCTTATGGGTTGAATTGTGTCCCCCTCCCAAAAATTCATACATTGAAGTCCTAACTTTGAGTACCTCCAAATGAAACCCTATTTGGAAACAAGGTCTTTGCAGATGTTAGCTAGGACAAATTAAGTTAGGATGTGGTCATACTGGATTAGGGTGGGCCCTAATCCAATATGACTGGTGTCCTTATAAAAAGGGGAGATTTGGACACAGTCATACAGACGGGGAGAACACCTTGTGAAGATTGGAATTATGCTGCCACAAGCCAAGGAACTTCAAGAAGCTAGGAGAAAGGCCTGGAAGATTCTTCCCTCTCACTTCAGAAGGAAAAAAATCCTGCCAACACCTTGATCTCAGATTTCTAGCCTCCAGAATGGTTAGACAACAAATTTCTGTTGTTTAAGCCACCCAGTTTGTGATATTTCATTACGGCAGCCCTAGAAAACAAATACAGAACCCGGTCATATCCTTTCTTCCTCATGTTACTTCCCAGTGTTAGTCAACCATTAAGGCCGAAAATGATGACCCAGAAGAAAAGGGAAAGACAGGCAACCCATAAATCCTTGTCCTTTGCATCCTTCCTTACTCACCAGTAAGCCGACGGCAGAGAGTGTTGATAGAATGTGTGCATATCAAGAAGTGAAATACAACCAGTTGAGTTACTTTTGTGCAGCATTTCTACTATTATGTTAAGAACAAAATATATATAGTTATATAATTTTGGTAATTTTTCATAGAAGTTAAATGCTCTTATGTTTATTTGCATTTAAAAGTGGCATTGCATGATATAAAGATGAACAGTGAAATTCATGTTAATAATGAAAATTTTTAAGTTTTCTTTCCTTAGAACAACATTAAAAAGCAAATATAAAACACCATGATAAGTTGGAAAAGAGACCACAGCAGACAGGAAAAAGCCTTATATTTTACTACCTTTAATAGCACTTTTTTCCCTTTTGAAAAAGGGGACTTGCATTTTCATTTTGCACTGGGCCCTGCAAGTTATGTATCCAAGAGCTGTAGGAAATGATATTTCTACTCTGAGCTCTGAACTTGTGCTTTTCCCCAGCTCCTAAGTCTGGATCTTCCTGATATTAGTTCTTATAACCATATCCATAAAGAAAACACAATTTTTACATAATCACCTTGCTCAGGTGTGCAAAAACGTCAATGTCTTCATTTCTCCACAACTGATGCTTAGTTCTCAAGGCTCCATTTACCGCTGATAAGGGAGGGAAAAAAAATGTTGATAATTCAAGGAAACTCAGTGCCTTTGGGATTTGAACTCAGCCAATTCAGGACAATCTCCTGCATTCCCCTGCCCTCCCCAGGGAGAGATTGAAAGCTGAAAAAAAATCCCTGACCTCCTGAATCTGTCCATGCTGCTATATATATGTTGAGATATAATATTCTAATTCGTCCCTGGTCGTCAGTCCCCCCCCACACCGCAGATGTGGCTGAAACGTCTGTGCCGCAGCCTACGCTTCCGTCCCCAGGGTGTTCCTGTGTCCTGCTCACGCTCACTGAGAGGTCCTTCCAGGTCCAGTGGCCTCCCTCAGACTCTTCTCACCTCTCTTGTGTCTGCTGAAGACTCAGGGGTTTGACTTATGTCTTCCTATCCTGCGCCACGGGTTGGCAAACTATTGTCCCAGGGCCAAATCTGGCCCACTGCCTGGTTTTATAAAGTTTTACTGGAACAAAATCAAGCCCATTCATGTACATGTTGTCCATAGCTGCTTGCACTCTACAATGGCAGAGAGAGGTAGTTGCTACAGGGACGATATGGTCCACAAGCCTAAAATCCTTATCTGGCTCTTTACAGACAAAGTTTGCCAGCCCCTGACTTAGATACACTGGCTCTTCCATCTACCTACTGTTCCTTCAGTGCAGTAGCTGTTCTTTTCTTCTTTAGGAAGTTTTCTGCCTCCTTGGGAAACACGACTTAAGTTCTCTCTACTTAGCAGAATCCCTCAAACTTGCCAGGGGTTTCCATCAACCAAAAGGACATTCATGCATGTCCTAAGATGAAGAACCATCACTGCCTTAACCCTAGTGACATTGTCTCTGCCTGTCCTCCACCACCAACAAGCCATCAGATCTTTCTTGCCACTTTGGACAGGAAAACTGATTTTACATCATTGTGCATTGGCCACTTGTATTATCTATTTATGTATAATAAATTACCCCAAAACTTAGCAGCTCAGAAAAACAAGCACTTAATATCTCACAGTTTCTCTGGGTCAGGAATCTTGCACGACTTGGCTGGGTGCCCCTGGCTCAACGTCTCTCATGAGGTTGCAGTCAATCTGTTGTTGGCACGACTTTGGTCATCTCAAGGATCAACTGGGGAAGGATTCACTTCCAAGCCTGTTGGCAGGTCTCAAAAGATCTGCTTCCAAGCCCACTCACATACACCTCTCCACAGGGCCGCCTCATGGCATGGCAGCTTGCTTCCCTCAGAGTGAGCAAAGCAGGAGCAAGTGAGAGGCAGCTCGCAAGATGCAAGATGAAAAGACAGTCTTTTTGTACTCTATTCCTGAAGTAACAACCTATCACTTCTGCCATGTTCTGTTTGTTAGAAGAAAGTCAGTAAGTCCACCCCACACTCAAGGGAAGGGGCACTGAGCTCCATTTCTCAAAGGAGTATAAAATAATGTGTGGACACGGCCCCAAAACCACCGCATCACATCACTCTAAGGCTTATGATACACTCTGGCCTCAAAACACCATTAGTCCAAGAACAACAAAAACAACAAAGCCTTTGCAGTAGAAAGCCTGAGCTATCAAGACAATTGTGTGTACCACTATCTTTAAAAATCCATTCAGAAACCTGTTTGAAAACCATTGGTGCCATATTAATGCTCCCTTCATCTCATTCCTCCCATGGAAGCAATGGGAGGGGGGAAAAAAAGGAATCAGCAAGAAAACCTTAGTTATTATCTTCTAATTTTATCCTACTGTATTTATTTGACAAAGTATGTTGGATGTCTAAAATCTATCTGTCCAGACAAAGAAATCAAGCAGATAAGATGAAATAAATGAACACAGGCAGCCAGAAAAATGCACTATAAATCCTCCACAGTTCTAAGCACATGGCTATTTGAGTAAACATTTAGGTCCACCTAAAAACGTTAGCAAACGAGTCTCTCAGAAACAGGTCGCTATATAAAGCTCTAACTGAAGAGAGCCAAAGGCACTACTCAAAAGGAATCCACTCTTTACACATCTATATTTTCTCCTCTCTGGCCATTCCAGGGTCCTTGCTCAATCCCACAACAGTAAACTTTTCACAAGGCCCAGCTTTAAGATCTGAGCCTTGATTAAGACTAATCAAGAAGATTAAAAATATTTCTTCAATTTCAACAGCTGCTGTTTCCTGTGTACATGTTATCAGTTACTTCGTTAGGCACTTTACATATTAATGCATTATCGCATGTAATTTTTTTTTCTCACAACAACCCTGCCAGAGAAATATTGTTATCTTTTTTTTAGATGAGAAAACAAGTTCACAGAAATTATTTTATTTTCCCCAGGTCACACAGCTATAAAATAATGAAGCCAGAATTCAAATCCATATCTATCTGAGTCCTGACTCCATTCTGTTTACAGTATTACCACATGAGGAATAAACCTGATACACACATCTTCCTGGATCTAAAAAGATTTAGGGGAAAATATTGTTTCCATATTAAAATAAACATGAATATATTGTGTATAGGAAAAAATAATAGGCACTGGGGTTTTTTTGGTTTTTTGGTTTGGTTTGGTTTGGTTTCTTGAGACAGGGTCTTGCTCTGTCTCCCAGGCTAGAGTGCAGTGGCATCATCATAGCTCACTGCAATCTCATACTCCTGGGCTCAGGCCATCCTGGGTAGCTGGGACTACAGGTGTGCACCACCATGCCCAGCTAATTTTTTCTATTTTTTGTAGAGACGGGGTCTCACTCTTGCTCAGGCTGGTCTTGAACTCCTGGACACAAGCGATCATCCTGCTTCAACCTCCAAAAGTGATAGGATTGCAGGTGTGAGCCACTGTGCCTGGCCGAGCATTGTTAAGATCAAATAAATGTCATGTTTTTGGCCTGTGGATTTGGACCATACATTTAGATCTCTGGAAAGATGGGTTTCCTATTGGTTGCAGTTGAGGTTTCTTCCATAAAAATTCAAGAAGCCCAGCACTCCATGCCTCTTCCCAAGTAAGCAAACAACAAACTGAGAATATCAAGGCACTAGATAAAGTTTTTGATTTTTCTTTTTTAATACTGTCTTGATTCCTTGTGGGACTTTCCCAGCACAGCAACAGCAACTACTGTAGGAGTGCAAACGGATGATTGTTTCGTTCATTCGCGCCCCACCCCCACCCCTGCCTTTGAGTTCTAATGCAATCCTACTGAGATCCTTGCGGGGGAATGAAACGTTTTGATTTGCTTGTGGATTTCAAAGGTAAGTCCCCAGGAAATACCACAGTAATTGTGTTCAAATTCACCTGAGTAAAATGTTTTTGCTTATTAGAAAACAAATCTTTGCAATAGGAGCCAGCCATACATAAGATGAGAAGGACCACATTGAGTCTTTCTGAAGGTTACTGATCATTTCTTGAGATGTGCTAATGTATCATATTTGAGAGGAAGTGAAGGGAGCAAAGTGGGGCCACTTGAAAGAGTACAGCTCAATAATGTAGACCCCATTTGCTGAAAATTCAGACACACCTGTGCTAATAGACAAGGGCCATTTATAGAGTGGCAACGTGTTACAAACGCTGCAGATGTGGCTCTCACCTATTCCTCACAACAGCCCCTATGGGGTAAGAATTGTTACCCCATTTTACACATAAGGAAAATAATATGTAAAAATGATTCAAGAGATCCAGGAACTTCCATAGATCACTGAGCTAAAGAGTAGTGAGACTGAGCCCCCTGATTGGATTCTGGTTCTGCAGGGCCATCAGTCACAGACGCATGCCAGGCCCTAGAAGTTCCTGTATTATAATAGTCATGATGTTCTTATTTCTGATTTAATTGGACGTCTCTCCCAGCATAGGCTTTCACATCCCTTGGAAGGACTAGGGAAGCAGAGGTTAGTGAAGCAACTGCTTGAGTTCCTGAGCCCACGAAGTGCCAGGGCCATGGGGAAGCAGCATGGAGCCCAAGGCTGGTGATCCCTAGAAGTTCACCCAAAAGTTGCTGCAAACCCCATGCCAGCCATCTGCCAACACTTCTGTCCATAGTTACCCTGAAGGATGGTAGCTTCACCTTCTCTTCCACCTTCCAAATCTTACTCTAATGCTTCTGATTGGCTGAATATAACTTGGAACCATGCAGGGAAAAAACTTGTGGGACATGTAAGTCCCTGCTTCTTCCCTGCAATACAGAAGAGAATGAACAAAGAGACAGTAATGGTACTGAGCTGACCACAGCCAATCCGGCCAGAATGGTAAATAGTATATGCATCACCAATTTATAATCCCAATTTATAGACATGGAACTATTAAAAGGGATTTTTTTTAAATGGATGCCATCATTGTATCATTAATCTGTGGCCGCATAACAAACCACTCAAAATGTAGTGCCTCAAAACAACAACCGTTTATGTGGCTTACAATTTTCTGGGTCAGCAATTTGGCTGCGCTCAGCTGGTCCCTCTTGTGTGCCTGTGATCAGCCTCCAATAAGTCATATGGCTGCATTTCTCGGGGGTTGGATGGCTGTTTGCTGACGCAGTGGGGAAGCTGGGCACATTTCTCTCATCTTCCAGCAGATGACCCAGACGTGTTCCCGTGGAAGCTGGCAGGGTTCTCAGGGTGTGAACAGAAGCTGCCAAAGTTCTTGAGGCCCAGCTCAGAAGTGGCATCATGTCATTTCCACTACATTCTATTGGACAAAGCAAGTCACAGGGCCTACCCAGATTCAAAGGGTAGAGAAACAGACCCCACTACTGATGAGAGGAGCCGCAAAGTCACATTCCAAAAGGGTATGTATTCAAAGAGTGGAATGCTTGCAACTTTTGCAAACATCTACAAAACCTATCAAATAATTTGGGAGAAGAGTAAGGTAAATAAAGTTCAACTTGTTTTTTAAGCCCCCGGCAGGACTTTAATGCGTTAACATGGATTTTTAATCTCCAAGAGGAAAGCATAATATGTGGTGTTCCCCACGGCTCAGGCAGCCATAGAGCCCTTTTGGTTTTGTGCATCTTGTGGGCATGGTGCTCTGAGAATCGTCTCTGTGAAACACTACTCTGCCTCATTGTGAATTCCCAGCCTGAATCAAGGAAAATATCTGTTTTCATAATTTAGGGGATGAAATGCCATCAATGGCATAGACATTTTTTTGTGGGGAAAAATACCATGTTTTATAGCAGGGTGGGAGGGGAAATAAAGCACCATATAGTCCCTCAACCTGGGAAGACCACAGTGTGTGTTCCAACAGCCCCCCTGAAGTCATTGTTGCTTCAGAGCCAGCTGAATTGCTCGATAATAACAATTCTTTGCACTTATAGAATGCGTGTCCTCCAAGGAGTGCCAAGTAATTTACAATCACTTATGAATTAATCCTCAGCCCCCACGTGAGATGAGGCTGGGTTATTATGCATCTTTGACAGATGTGTGAAGTAGGCAAAGGGAAACAAAACGACATTAAGTTTCTGTCCAAGGTCACTACGTTGTCAAACTCACCGGACACATTCCCAGCTCCATGAACCTCAACAATGACTCAGGGTGCCTCCCCCACAGTGGCAGTGGAATCCATTAGAGCTGAGTTCTGGCCATTCCTCAAAAGTCTGAGTTTTTTGGACCAGACATCAGGATTTTGCTGTTATGTTTCATGGGGGGAGGGTGTCATTTTAACTGTCATTTTAACTGTTCTGCTTTTGGCTTTGGCACTGACGTGCACAGGTTTTAAATCTAGGGTTCAGGAGTCCAAGAAGAGCTGGTTCTAATTGTACTTATTTTGCCTTTGTTCACAGAGACATCACTTACTCCGGGAGAATAGGTACTCCCCAAGCTGAAAGAGGATGCCATAGCAGCTCACAGAGTGCAAAAGAGGGACTGAAAAGGAGGAGGGGAGCATGTGCTGTCTCTACCAGGACCGTGTACTTTCACAGCAACATCCAATTAGGAGATAAATGCAGATTTGTTTTTCTAAACAGAATGCACTTACACCAACACTCAGCTAAACTAGAGTCCACTTCCCTTAGCAGCCGAACACATTCTCAGGGAAAGCTACTGGCTACAGAGCAGTCTTTGAGATCACTTTCAGGCATCGTTCCCAATTTATTTTTGAAAGGATTTCTTCCCTAAGTATGTGTTTTTCCACACACACACCAAAGCAATGAGAGTGGGTTTGTTTTTGTAAAGGAAAGGGAAAACCTGTCACATCAAAAGAAGAGCTACGGGGTACATTGAAAACTCAGAAACTGTGAGGTAAATATCCCTGTGACCAGGTCACAAGAGCTGTGGCCAGTCTTCTGAGCTGCACAAAACCACCTGCAGCCACCCCTGGCAAATGAGGACGGACACTTTGGAAGACATCTAACCTAGGAGCCAGCAAGGAGTGCTTGAGTGTGGTGACTTCCAGGGTCAACTTCATGGAAGGAAGCTTTGTGGTGTTTAGAACTTGGAGACATGCTCTTCTGGTACGACACAGTTGAAGCTGTGCTGACTGGTGGGTCTCCTTCTGTCCCTCACTCATTCTCTCTTCCATCAAGTGTGTACTGAGCACTCGCTTTGTCGAGGGCCCTGTTCTGGGGCTCTGGAGGGATGCAGCCACAGCCTGAAGCCTGCAAGAAAACATCCAATGAAGTCATTTTCTTGGACCCTCTTCTATTCCCACTCTCTCCCTTCAGGCCTGTGTGCCATTTAGGCTCTGCCTAGGTACCATATGAGTCCCTGCTCCCGGCGGATTAGGGTGTAAGTCAGAACTCTGTCCAAGGAAACACTCTACTAAGGCTACCTGGAAGCCCCAAATGTCCCACATCTCTAAGGAAGGAGGCCATGATGGTGAAGCGGCCGTCAGAAGGGCTGTCCTGGGTGGGGCAGCAGTTCGAATTACCCACCATGACCAGACCACGGCATGCTGTAGGAGCCCCTCCCAGGGGACTGCGGGCAGAGTTGGGCAGTGCGGGGCCAGGGGGACAAGTGTGTCATTGTGCCTGGGGATTAGCCTGCAACTTGCAGCTACTGGCTCACATCTTGAGGTTCCCACGGGGCTGCACCAGCATCCTTTCATACTTTCTCTCATTGTGAGCTACAACACTGCTCTTTTGTTCCTAGGTCCCGAGATTAATCTCGCGTATCTGTATATGACGGGGAATGTATGTCCTTACATGTGTTTTAATGGCTTATTAATGATTGAAATTTATGATCTTCAACACATCCTTATCCCTCCCATCTGCCCTCACCTGCTAAATCCTCTTGACAATATTTCAGAGCCACGTTTAACTGGTTCGAATTTCATCTCTGCCAGGGAGTGGCCCTGGGTGAGAGGCTTAACTTCTGAGTTTCACTAATTGCATCTGATACCGTTGTGGGAAAAAAACGAAATAACCTGTGTAAAACACTTGATACAGAGTTGGCAGTCAGTAAATGTTAATTGTTTTTATGCCCCTTTCAACTTCTTCCTCTGTGTTCCCACAGTAGGTTGTTCATTCAACTGTATTTGACTTAGGTTAGAGACTGCTTTTATAAAAGTTAACAACAACTAGCCCTTCAAATTGATGATGAATAATTTAAAAGGAAAGAGGAATCTATATGACTATAAGGTAACAAAGACAGAAATAAGCGGCCCAGCCTTCGGGAGGAGACAGTGATCATAACTGATTTGCATTTGCACATTCACCAGGGAGTTAGAACTAGGCACTTGTTTATGATCAAATCCTATAATTTCAAATATTTACAAAGCATCCGTCAAATCATACACAACCACATTTTAGAAGATAATCTTCCAGAAATTTGCTACACAAGAAATTCACTCTATATTTAAAGAGACAAAACGAAATGATGGATGATAAAACAAGTTGCTCCAGAAGGGTATAAAAATATGATACAAAAGAACCCACGAGAGAGTAAATGTGTGACATTGGTAAAGGATTTGCTCGCTTTGGGTAGATCCTCGAGTGACTGCCAATGTCAGTTTATATGTAAATTACTAAAATATGTACCACATAGAGTGCAAAGTTTGGCAGACGTCTGAGAAATAGCAACCAATGGATAACGAGTTAACACATACACTGTTTGGGGACAACTCCGTTTTTTCTGACCTGTTTGGAAATGAAGGATAGAAAAGAAGATCCTACAAGAAGCAAAGAGAAATTCTAGCTTTTTACCAATGTTCTCTTTTAAGAAGTCTTCCCAAATTCAGTATGTTAATGCCTTGTGAAAAATCAAGTGACCCAATATAAGACTTCGGTTATCTTGTGAATCTAATTTTTCAAAGGCCACCTGTTTTCTGAACAAAGTTGGAAAACATCTTTCCTTTATAAACTAAAAAGACTATTTTATAAAAATAACAAGCGAGTCAAAAAATTAACTAGCACCTTTTTAGATTCCACCTTTTGGGCCATAAAGAATGTTTTCACATCTTCAGCAGGATGTTACCTGGTCTGCATCACCACCAGGTACCTAGCCACAAAAGCACCAGAGAAGGACCAGCCAGCACCTAAATTATCCATCAGCCCCTTCCTGTGACTGGCTGGAGAAAAACCAGAAGCAAATCTTCAGATATCCTCCTGCTTTGAGCTCTGCTCAGCACAACAATATTTCTGTAATTCCATGCTGTTAGAGAAAGAAATGTACCTTCATCTGCATTTTATTTTGAGCCAAATACACTTTGGGCAATCAAAAAGAGATTATTATTAATTGCCCCAACCCCAGCAATGTCTTGTGTCTTAATTAAGCACAGTAATGGCTCTGGGGATAGAAAGCATGTTGGAAGTCTAGCCCTAGCTTAACACGTTCTCTCACCAAGCAGGAATCAGAAAAAAAAGTGACATAGCAAGACGAGCCAGAAGGTCACCAAACCAAGGGGAAGGTGACTACTTTCCAATTCTAAAGAGAGAGGCAGAAAAAGCAAGGATCAGCAGCTTTTCATCCACAGAGCTATAATTATATATGACCAGGGAAACAGGGACACACAGATTACAGATGTACTCACACATGCAACACACATGGTCGGCATTACGAACCAAAATAAGGATATCCACATTGGTAAAATGATTGGGCTTCATGCATGTGCACACAAACACATGCACACCCAGGAATATTTTCTTTAAAGAGATGTCTGTAAATGAAGAAATATCTTTCTCAAAAAACTCAGATTTCTCTGCTCTTCTGCATTGAAGGCATCATATGACTAATCTGAACAAACATGAGCTTCGTCACGTGAAGGATGTGCACCAGCCTCAGCTCAGCAGACCTTCACATTTTCCATAATAATAGATGGTTGCGTTGTCTCAGCGCTACTTAGCATGCTCAGTGTCAAAATCCCCAGGGTCCCCAAAACCCCCCTTGCTGTCTATCACTGATTACAATGTAGTAAGGCAAACATAATAGATTTCATTCAAATCAACTGCACAATTGGGAGATGGTTTTAAATTTTATTCAGTAATGAGGGTGGCTTTATTGTTGTAGATACTGGAGGAATACAAATCAGCCAGATTTCTGGTCATAAAAAGGCCAGTATTAGAGTCTGGAGGAATATGAAGTTGAAAAGAAGAACTCCTCTCAAGATTTATGTGTAAATAAAGTTAAATCACAAACCAGGGAAACTGGACTCTTTAATATGGCTGTCCTTTAGAAATATTTGTACAAGCCTTTGAACTGAGCCCAACAATTCAGAGTTGATACCATGCAGTGTTCTCGAAATCTTATCAAATATTAAAAACCCCATTTTGCTGAAAAACAATACTTTACATGCCAAAAAGGCAGAGCAATATTTAAGCAAACTTCCCTTTGTTTTCCACCAAGAGAACCTTGAGCTTTTTTTTTTTTTTTTTTTTTTTTTTGTCTTTCACATTCTGAAGGAGCATCTTTTCCTTTGCTGCAGAATTGGTAAAAAGCTGACAGCCTGGAAATTTGTATCACATTCGTGCTGGATTTTCCCCTACAGGATCCCAGTCTTTGAGCAGTTGCTGAGCACAGTCCCCGGGTCTGGGCCAGGTATGGAGGATGCAACTGGTCTACAGGGGCCTCTGGTAAGAATGAGACAGGTAACAACAGTGGAAATCACTGTGGCCTGAGATTACTGGTGAAAGCTTCCTAAAGAGGCAGGAATATAGATGAGCCTTGAGGCAAAGGGAGTAAGTACAGGATAAACTCAGGATATCTTCCCACCGACTCTGAGTTCCCTTCTTTCCTTCCTGTTCCCTCAAGTCATTCACCTTTTGCAAATTCTGCCAATTACTCCGTGAGCATTTGGACAGGACAGCTGAGTCTAACATGGGACTTCCAGACCTGAGGTGAAACAAGATTGTCCTGAGGTGGAAATACAGACCCAGTGTTTCCTATAACAAGATCCCATTAGCCAAAGGCTACGGTGTTGGAAATGCATGCTACATATACAAGGTGACTTGTCTTCAAATCTTTCTTGAAACTAGAAAGGTTGTCAGAATTTTAAATGCTCCAGAGAATGTGGATATTTATTTGCTCTAATTCAGAATCCATTTGCCCAGGGGTGAAGCCTCTGAAAACCTGGACAAAAAGACCATCAGGCTTCACATCTGTCTGGGAATCTTTCAAATCACCTCTAACGGGATGCAGCTGGGAGCTGCAGGCATTCGGAGGGAGGGGAAATTCTGTCGTGGAGACAGAGATGGGTCCAGGAAGGCTTGGGGAAAGTAGTAGAGTCTCAGCATTGCCCCGAAGGACACAGAAGGGAGGGGTGGTGCTAAGGAGACGGGGAGTGCGCTTAGGAAGGCCAGGAACAGTGCAAGTCAGGGCGATCCCGGTCAGGGCTGGGGTGGAAGCTGTACATGAAAAGTTTGGGCTCCTTCTCCGATGTCAGAGTAGGACCCAGCTCTTGCTAACAGGGGAGGTGCCTGAGAGCAAGGGTTACTGATCACTTTTTCTCTAGACATCTGCTATGAGTGTTGCCAAACTTGAACCACAAGCCAGACTCCAAGCAAGCTGTGGAAAAAGGGGTATGGCAGTAGTGAAACGATAGTACATCTACCACTTGGATCTAAGATTCAGGGCATTCAGCTTAGGGGTGGAGAGGAGTCAGGGCCCAGTAGAAGGAAGGCCGTCTTTCTTATAATAAAAGTGTCAGGCCATGGAGGACTTTGCACACTCGATTAAGTTGTTTGGATAAGCCCGAAAAGGCAGAGAGGTTTCATCTCATGTGCCGTTTCTGATGAGATCGGAGCGCCTGCCTGGAGGGCTGTGTTGGGAAGGACTCACGCTCCTCCGAACAGCCTGCAGACCTCTGTGTGCAGCCCGGCTCACCCCTCTGGTTGCATTTCCCGCCACCATGCTCACCTTGGCTCAGTGTGAGGGCAAACGGGAAAACGTCCCAACGGTTAGCTCTGTCCCTCAGTGGGGCAGTCTTTGTATTGACACAACGCCGACCCCAACATTCCCATCCCAGAGCACATCATACAGGGGCTAGAGAGCCAGTGTGTAAGGCAACAGTAACACTCAGACACTGGATGGGAAAGGTCCTCGTGGAGTTTTTCCAACTCTAACATTTTAGGATACAATCAAGGTGATAAAAACAAGGAACCTTAAATACCACTTAGATTGGTCCAAGACATAATTGGCCAGGCTTTTATAACAGAGAACTGCAGGGTCCCTGTTTCATACTCTGCTGTCAAGTGGATTAACCAGTACTGAAAAGAAGGCAATTTCAGAACCCAAAGCATCAAAACCAAACAATTAAATCAGTGAAATATTAGTGGGTTGTACTTGAAGATAAAATTGAATACTTACTATTTTTCTGTTGAATACTAAAGCAAATTACACAAAATAACTCAAAGTGAAATATTTAATTAGCTGCTCTGAAATGGATTTGTTCTGAAACCATTAATCTAATTAACGCACACAACTTCCCTTTTGCAGTCCTTGCCTCATTTTTGTATGAGGCCAACACGTAGCTCACATTTGTCTACTTACGTGTATGGATGTCTCTAAGAGCCTCCCCTTGTAATACAGACTGTGTTTCTGCTCCCTTGCTTCCCATGTTTGTGGGTAACATTCATTATCCACAAAACAAAATAAAGAAATTGTGCCAAATGAGAAACATTTGATGTTTCAAACTGTACAGAGGAGGGGCTATTTTTCCAACGTGCACTGCAGATGTGGCAGCTGAATGCACATGCACATGCAAGATCTAAATGAACAGCCCGCATAATCGTGACAATTACACGTTGCAATATGTTCTGTTTCTCCTCATCAACTCAGGAAGCTCCAAGGAGGGGGAAAATATTTGTCATTTTGTTCTTTTAAAAATTTCAGCTTTATGGACCCTACCTGCTTACTGATAAATTTGGCAGTATTGAAAAATACTGTAATAAATTTAGAAACAAAAATTATTCCCGCTGAAAAATTATATAATCAACATTTTGAAAGCAGCTGGAATGGGGCGTATCTGAGGTAATACCAGTACAATACTGCCATCTAGAGGAAATAAGGAGAAACCACAGTCCTTTTTTATTTTTCTGATTGTTTTCTTCCAGAGTTGTAAAATAAGCATAGAAAAGGGGTTTGCTGGTATATATGATAATGGTAGGGAAAGGAGACTCAAATTTCTAAATAATGCGATCCCCATATCAGAGATTTCCAAATCTTTCTTAGCTTCCCTGAGCCCCTGAGGTGGGGCGTGCTGACTAGGAGGAGAGGAAACAAACTCAAACGTGTCCCACCAAGAATCTGAAGGAATGAGCAGGCCCAGTCTTAGCATTGCCTAGTCTTCTTTTTTTGGGGTGTGTGTGTATGTGTGTGTGTATTTGAAAGCTGAACATTTGTACATGTATGTGAAATCTCCAGGTAGTTTACTTTAACAACTTCTAAAAAATTTAACTGTGCAGTCTGAATAAAACATGTCTGAGCACCAGCTTTGGCTCAAAGGGCAGCCAGTTTGTGACCCTTGGGATGGAAGAAAAAATGTTGCCAGCAACTACTGGCCACGTGAGAAAGGAAGAGAGAACCTAGGGGGTTGTTACCAGCTTTAAAATGTATCAAGTGGGAATTTGTGCCATAGCCTGAAATGCCAAGTGTCACTCAAGAGGGGATGTAGTTAGGGAGAGTTGTCCTGGTTCTTTGGTTCCTTGCTTGGAAGAATCACAAGCAGGGCGGGTGCTACAGAGTGATGACAGACACGCAGCACTTCCACACAAGCAGCCTTTATTGAGCACCGCAAAGGATACAAAGCGAAAATGTGTCCCAGAGGAGGGACAGGTCTGTCTTCATGAGTGGAGAAGACCCCAAGTTCAAAGACAGAATATAGAAAGCATAGTACACTCTCAAGGTCAGTAGAGAGCAGACTGCTCCAATAAGGAACAGTGTCATCCCAGAGTTAGGGTCTATCCTTTATGCTAATCCCTAATATATGTTAAGCTGGGGGTGGAATATTCATGTCTTTTCGGGGAAGTGGGTGGAGAGTTCTGGAATCATGTGCCCTCCCATTTTCTGTCCTTGTATGGCTGGCTCTGGAACTGTCATAGAGCTAGGGGGTATGAGTTTTACTATGTTAATGAAGGAAAGGTTTCCTTTGGTCATATGCTCCCAGCTACTGTGTGTGCTCCCAGTGGGAAAAAGTCCCTAACCTCACATTCTTGCTGTTGTAGTTTCTTTTCTCTGTTTTTATTGATCCTGACCCTCAGCCCTTGACCACATCCCCCCATCGCCTGCCCTGCCACCTGCATGTCTAACTGCCTGCCTTGCCACCTGCATACACTTCATCCCTACCTAACAGGAAGACAAGATTCTAACACAAAATTAGCTTTAGCTGTCCTACCCTCTGTAATTCAGAGACCTTTGTGGTGTAGGACTTAATGAAAATGTGTACAATTATCTACATGCAAGTGCAGTGAGCAGTTTCCCCTCCTCACCACTTATGCTGAATCATTAGTGTGTTAGGCCAGTCCTTTCTCCTAACCCTGGTCATACCAGAGGAATCTCCCCCAAGAATTGTGAGCCAGGTGATGAAAGACACAATGGAACACAAGGAAAGGAGAAGAAAGCACCAAAAAAAAAGTAAAAATAAAAGGACAGAAATTGCCAAAGAAGAAAACAAGGGCTGTTGTTCTGATACTCTTTTCAAATAATCATAATGAACAAGGAAAAAATCATAACTAACGATAGCCAGAATATCTAATAACCAAAAGAGAGTCAGAGAAAAAAATGACTACTACAAAGTGATGCCAAGCTCAGGGTATGTCTCTATTGAGCACATACATTTTTGCAAGTGGCGAACAAAACACCAGGCAAGTTGAGATGTTGTAATTGATTTGCACTCTTCAGCTGACCTGTACCAAGGTGCTTGATGTTCTGTTTTTCCTCTTGATTAAATAATTGCAGGTTTCTACAGTCACAGAACAAAGAGAACCATGACATATGTATCACGATGTATTCAGCTGATTTCACATACTTTTGTAAACAGAGGGATTAAGGAAGGACATTTCAAATATGTGTATGGCAGGGACCAGAAGGAAAAAGGTGTAGAGCAGTCAGGGTGAGTGAAGGAGGTGCAGCCTTACAACTCTCCCTTCTCTGTCTTTACTACTTTTTCTTCTTCTTGTTCCATCAATTTATGAAAAAAGAGTGTTAAAATCTCCAATTATAATTGTGGATTTGTCTGGTTCTTGACTTAATTCTGTGAGTTTTTGTTTCATGTATTTCAAAGCTCTACTGTCATGTGCATACAAATATTCATATTTAGGATTTCTGCGCATTCCTGGTGAATTAACCCTTTCCTCATTATGAAATGTCCCTCTTTATAAGGAGTGATAATCTTTGTCTTGATGCCAACTTTGTGTGAAATTGATATAAACAAACTAGCTTTCTTATGCTTACTATTTCCACGGTATATAATTTCCCCCTCCTTTTCTACATGTGCATTTATATTTATAGGCAGCATATTGTGGGATCTTAATTTTTATCTAAATAGTCTCTTCCTCTAAAATGAAGAGTTTAGTCAGGTCACTTCAAGTAGCTATTAATAGGATTGGATTTAATTCTATTATCCTGCTACTTGTTTTATATTTTTTTAGTCGTCCTTGTTTGTTCATGTTCCTCCATTTCTCCCTACTTATGTTCTTTGAATTAACAAAATTTTAAGTATTCTATGTCCTCTATTGAGGTTTTAGCTGGACCTTAATGTTTACAGTGGTTGCTCTAGGGATTACAATATGCATCCTTACCTTAACACACTACACGGAGTTAAAATTATGCCACTTCATGTAAAACGTAAGGTGCTTTCAAGACTATAGTTTCATTCTTGTCCCCTGTGCTATTATTGTCATATATTTTATTCTACACTTTGTAAATTCCAAAATGCAATGTTACCTTTGTTCTAAAGTATCATGTGTTGTTAAATTGAGAAGTAAAAAAGACAGTCTTTTATACTGATCCACATATTAACCATTTCCAGTGCTTTTCATTACTTTCTGCAGTTCTGAGTTTCCGTCTAATATTTCTCTTTAGGCTTTTCTGTGGCATTTCTTATAGTGTAGATCTGCTGGCAATACATTTTCCCAGCTTTTATTTATCTGAGAAGCCATTTAATCCTAATTTTTGAAGGATATTCATGCTGAGTAGAGTCAGCTTTAAAAAAAATGGTCAGTTGTTGACAGTTTTCATTCTTCTTTCAATACTTTTGAGATGTTGTTCCACGTCTTCTTCTGGCCTTCATTGCTTGGTCATTTGTCATATGCATTATTGTTCCCCTATAAGTATTGGATCTTTTCCCACTGGCAGCATTAAAGATTTTCTCCTTATCTATGGTTTTCAGAAATATGACTATTATGTATCTAAATGGGGTTCTCTTTGAAATTATCTCGTTTGGGGTTTATCGAGCTTCTTGGATGCATAGAGTAGGGTTTTTCCTACCAAATTTGGGGAATGTTCAGGTATTAGTTCCTCAAATATTTTTTCTGCCTCATTCCCTGTCTTCTCTCTTTCTTGAACTCCGATTATGTGGATGGTGGACAACTTAATAATCTCCCATGATCACTGAGGCTCTGTTCATTGTCTTGTCTTTCATCTTTTCACTCTCTCTTCTTCAGATTGTATAATTTCTATTGATCTCTCTTCAAGTGTACTGTATTTTTTCTTTTGAAGTCTCCAATCTGCTGTTAATCCCATTCAGTAAACTTTTCATCCCTAATATCATATCTTTCAATTATAGAATTTCCATTTTTTTTTAATAGTGCTCATTTCTCCATTGAGGTTTCCCATCTGTTCACTTATTGTGCCCATCTTTTCCTTTTAGTCTCTGAACATATTTACAATGGCAGTCTTAAAATCCTAGTCTGATAAGTACAACATCCGGGTCATATCAAACTCTATTTCTATTGACTGGTTTTTGTTCCCTTGATCATAGGTAACATAATCCTAATTCCTCACATGTCAAGAATTTTTTTATTGTTTGCTGGCATTGTTGGTGATACATTATAAGGAGTCTGGATTATGTTTGCTTTAAGGTGATTAGTTTTGTTCTGCAAAGCAGCTAATTGTTGGCAAACTTCCCTACTGTGGCTTGGTTTTATTCTTTGTTAGGGTGGTTCTGTTTTATATGTATTCTTAGTCCAGGACATTGTTGCAGGGGTTGGCAAACATTGTCTTTACAAGACCAGGTAGCAAATATTTTAGCTTTAGTGAGCCAAATATGGTCTCTGTCTCCTTCTTCATCTTCTTCTTCTTCCTGTCCTTTTCCTCTTCTTCCTCTTCCTCCACCTTCTTCTGTTGCTGCTGCTACTACTTCTAAAATGTAAAAATTATTTTTAGCTTGTAAAGTATATAAAAACAAGGCCACAAGCCAGATTTGGCTGCAGTTTCCTGACCTCTATTCTGGGGTATTGTCCTTACTCCTAGCATGTGGCTTTTATGAGGTCTCAGTGCAATGCCTGAAGTATTTGTTGAAAACATTCCTTTCTGGATTGGCCAAAACTCCAATGTCTCACAGTACCATATGACCCCTAGACGGTCAGAAGCCACTCTGCTAAGCCTCATGAAGGCTCACCCTATGTATGTGCCACCTCGCCCTGAGCAAAGAACCCATAAGAAACCCTTATGCTCCATCACCTCCACTGAAGTCCAAAAAATTTTCCAGACAGAAAGCTGGAGTGATTATGTCGCTCACTTGATGTTTTTCCCTTGTCTCAAGGAGCACAGTCTCACATTGCTTGTTTATCAATGCCTGAAGCTAATTTACTCACATATATTGACCTGTTTTATATTTGCTTATGGCCAACCAGTTACTCCATCAGGACCAGAAATGGAAATCCCAAGAAGTTCCACTCTAAATAGGTTGAGTTTTAGTGACTCTGAGACCTATGGGTGGAGCTGTAGAGTGGGTAGATTATGACAATGGGCAAGATTTATAAAAATACAAATAGTTAGTATATGATACTTGATATTACATCAAGAGAGAAAAAATTTCTCAGAGAAAACACACAGTTGATAAAAGGGGCAAAAGATTGGGTCAAGGGTAAAAATAAAGCTGAGAGCTAAACGGAAAGAGTTGTCAAGTGAAAGAGAAGCTCAGCCTTCCCTGTGTTCATGTTTTTCCTCTGAGATTGTACATTTTAGGAATGTCCCAAAGAGTTGTCAATATTCTCACTATCTGTAATATGTTCTTGCCCTCAGGGGAAACACTGATCGAAATCTTATAAAATAATTACTCATTGCATCTTTATAAATGATTTTGTTCTCTTCCATTCTAATATTGCCAACTACTATTAAAAAAAAGTACCACCACCATTCAGTCTTGTCATCAACTTCTGACTCTTCTCCCATACTTACCTGAAGATTCTGCTGTCAGCTACAGGCTGAAAAGAGGTTTTAACCAAGACAGACATCCTCAGAACCTCAGTGAAAAGGACAAGATATTTTTACCTGTCGATACTTTAAGTAATAGAATCATGGGTATAGACTTCCAAGTTGACACCACTTAGACAACTGCAGGTTGTAGCAAGGGTGTGAGTCAGGATTTCTACACCTCTTTTTAGTACGGAAGAAGCAACTTTGTAAAAACAAAAGGTAGACCCAGGAACAAGTGTGACAAGTAATAATTACATGGAGTTGAATGAACTGATAGAATGAATACAATTATAGTTATTTGTTTTATGATATTTTAAATTTACTTATTGTGTGTTGATATTATTGTTAATGTTCTATTTTCTTACGGGCATGTAATGAAGCCCTTTCTCTTTCTTTTGAATTATCCTTAACCTTTAAACTAGGGGTCAACTAAACTATGACCCATAGGCTAAATCTAGCTCTCTACAGGTCAAATGCAGCCCATGAGAGGCAAAATCCAGATATGCCCATTGTTTACATATTTTCTCTGGCTGCATTCATTTTACAACGGCAGATTTGAGCACAAATATTGCTTCAGAGACCCCTGGCCCACAAAACTGAAAACATTTACTATTGGGCCCTTTAAAAAAAAAGTTTGCCAACCCCTGTTTAAGACTATGCTTTTGCATACTGAAATGAAATATGATTTAAGTAGTGTTTTGTTGTTACTGACACCTCAAAATTCAGGAGCAAATAGTTTTGTCTCTTTGCTTTTAAAAGCTAGGTAGTTTTTTCAAGGAGTAAATAAGAGGCTTTTGTTGTGGTGGTGGTGGTTATTGTTGTTATTAACCAGGATATAATCAGAAAAATCAACTGTATAACCAAAGCTATACTTAAAGTGTCATATGAGAATAAATCTCATTTAATCAGGTATGACAAACCCCATACTGGGAACAGGAGTTGTGCTTTCTATGTGGAACCAAGGCTCACAGAGCCCTCCCAAGAGACCAGTCTGTTTGTTCTATGGCTTTGGGGGTTCTGAACTTTTAGGTGGAGGAGAGAATCATTTCCTGGCAGACCAAGGACCTTAGCAGATTGGGGCAGTGGCGGGGAGGTCAAGGAGAGAGAGAGAAATGCATTTACATTTACAGGTACTCCAGGAAGAACTGGTGGAAATTAATTTCTTGGGGTTGTCTAGCCTCAGAACGTGAGCACAAATAAGAGTAATAAAAATTTCTCTGGAATAATAGAGCCTATCGAAAACACAATACTAGATTTACAGTGAGTTCTCATGACAGAGGTTAATTTTTTGGCATTATTAGTTGCTTAACACCATATGGCACTGGATTTGCTGACCATATTTCAAGGAAATTTATATGTATTAATTAACACTTCTTGCCACACCAATGTTAATGAAAAAGAACAAAATAAAATGACACCAGCTTTTGTGACCAAGAATAATCTCCAGAGATTATTTATGATCACAAGGGATGGCTATTAGAAAAGGTGTCCAAAACCTCCAAATAGGCAAGAGATTTCTACATGTCTTTTCAGTGCTGTGCTGAACACTGCATAGCAGGCCTGCCCAGAGTTTTCCTGATTCCCTAGGAGTGTGTGCCTTTATTTGACTTGCTATTTACTATTTAGGATCTCTTTCACCTTTTTAAGGGTAGATATTAATTGTAGAAAACTAGTAGAAATATAAATCATTCTTGTTCAATAGGAAGGAAAGTGAAAATCATCCCTGGAGAGATGCACGTGAAAATATTATAACCCAAAGGTTACAATTTACTTTGTATGTAATTTAGCTATCTTATTCCCGCATCCTTCCAATGACTTTATATACCTAGTCTTTTACATTTTCTTTAAATCAGCATTCCCATTTCTACTGACTCCTTCATTAATGAGTTTAATAATTCTTTGATACAAGTTCACTTAAAAAAATTTAGATACATAATCATTGACTACCTTCCCTGATGCTTGGGTAAGATATGAAAGCAAGAGAGAGTTAAGTGTTTTTTTTTTTCTTTTAAGATAAAGATCTGAGCCTTAGTTTCATAATCTGAGTTTAAGATAAAGATCTGAGTTTAGTTTCATAATGCAAAAAAAAAAAAATGTCATGGAAAGGGAAATGTTAAAGATACAGTAAAGATGAGACAATTAATGACTCCAATCCTAGCGAAACAGGAGAGAACAACATTCAAAACACAAATGGCTGAATGACTCTTGGTTAGAAAACAATACTAACTTTTCCTGTGATGGTGAAGAAAGGAGGAAAGGCTGGTGAGATACATAGATATATATATAATTTTGTAAGTTAAGGGCACGAATTTGAAGACGTTTATACCAAACAGGCAGCCTGCCACTGAGAATGAGGGTTTGATAGTGTGGTAGATGATGTGAAGTGATAGGGATTCGAGCAGCCATAGATGGAAACGGGAAAGGGTGCTGATGGAACAACCTGGGAGTCAGAGCTGGAAAGGGCTGGCTGTACCAATCTGTGGTGGGAAGTCAGGGAAGTGCAGGAGGAGCTACAGGTGGTTGCGGTGATGTACTGTGTATTACAGGTCGGTCAACATGGAAAGGAAAGCGAGGCTGTGGCGGGATACAGAAAACACAGGCGATGGCAAGTAGTAGGATCCACGACAAGGCTGAAAAGAAGAAAGCTGAGCACAGGAATTGGCACCCTAGAAGAGTAGCCAATTTTGGCCAAAGAGGCACAGGGAGAGGTTGGGGATAATGAATCCACAGGTGGAAAGTTCCAGATGATGACAAGGTTTCAGTGTGAGCAGCACCGATATTTGTCACTTGAGAAATAAAAAGGTCTCATCTAGACCTCAAAAGGCTTTGGGTGGGGTTTGGGCGTAGGCTGGTAAAGATGACTTCACTGAAGAGCATCAGTGTGACACTGGGCTCTCACACACTGGTAAGAAGTTCTTTTTTCATAGGAGCAGCACTTGATCTATCCCCAGACAATCCATGGCACACAGGGGCTGAGGATCACAAGGAAGGGGAGAAGGGCACAGGAGAGTCACCTGCTAGGCCCCCAGCACTGTGTAGGCCCTGCACAAGCAGCACCCCAAGTAACACAACAGAGGTGAAGCAGGCTTAGCATCCTACTTTGTAGGTGAGGAAACAGGCTCTGAGAGGGTAAGTTATTTGTCCAGTATCACAGACAGTAAATGTTGGGGCTCATGCTCAGGGCTGCCAGACCCCAAAGTCCACTTTCATAATTACTACAGCACATAGATCCCCCCAAAGAATAAGGAAACAGGATTCAGGAGAGGGAGAGAAGTGGGAAAAGGCACCTAACAATTTATCAAGATGTACATTTGGGCATGTTGTTTTTTCCAAAGGGAGAGGAAAGCACCAGATACCACTACAGAGCTGCCCTTTTACAGACAGTAAAACTGCACCAATATCCATATAAAAAAAATATTGAGAATCCATAAAACAAACATACGAGGTCTGTCCAGAAAGTGTCCAGCCATTGTTAATATAACAAGAACAGTTTGTGTAACACTGATGTAATGTGGCAGCCAAGGAGAGTGGACTGTAACGCACATGCGTGAGCAATGACGCCTTCAATGTACTAGTCAGTGGGGCGCTGGACACCACTGAGTGAGCCTGTGTACTGTGTAGTTGTCACATCCAAAATGACTGAGCGAGTAGAGCAATGAATCTGCATATTTTGTGTTAAGCTTGAACATTCCTTGGCTGAAACTATTCGGATGATTCAGAAGCCTTTCGGGGATGATGCAATGAGTGCAGTGCAAATAAAAGTGTGGCACAAATGCTTCAAAGATGGTCGAGAATCTGTTGAAAGTGATCCACGTTCTGGAAGGCCGGCAACAAGCAGCACACCTGAGAATGTTGAACGCGTATGGGTTAAGAGACGCTGGGAGAACTGTGTGAGGTCCCAAGGTGCCTACTTTGAAGGGGACTGAGGTGTCATTGTCCTATGTACAATGTTTCTTGTATCTTCTTCAATAAATGTCTCCATTTTTCATATTACCTGGCTGGATACTTTCCAGACAGACCTCCTACATTGGGAATACAAAGAAAAATCCAGGGCCTTTGTACCTATTATTCTAATTGCTCTGCCTGGGATGTTCTTTTCCAGGTATGTGCATGACTATCCCTCACTTCCTTCACGTCAGTACTCAAATGCTATCATCTTCTTAATGCAGGCTCCCCTGATCACCTAACTTAAAATTGTGACCCACTATCTCAACCGTCACTACTTGGGCGCTCCCTAGCCCCTTCATAAGGTTTTAATCAGAGAAAATGCACCGTGCAAGTTAGAGAGCTCACCAACAAAAGAAAGGAAGAAAGGGAGCGAGGCTGGGTTCAGTTAGCTTTTTGAAAATAACAAAATGAGAAATGAAGGCAGCAAGGCCCCGGGGCACTGGATAGAGAGGTGAGGCACTGGCTGAGATGTTCAGGGATTTGGTAAGTTGACAACAAATGCACCTTCCCCTCCTCTCTCCTTCCCTTCCTTCCCTCCCCTCCCAAGGTCCCATGCCCAGTCCTATTTCCAGCTTCATTTTCTTACCTTTAGTTTAAAGGTCAAAAGCAACCTCTGGTATAGCAGTTCACTGTCACACCCAGGCTTTACTTTATCCCCCCACGCAACCCCTCTTTCTTTTCATTTCTTGTCATTGTACTTTCTGGCTAAAGATGCACATCTTGAATGTTGATAGAAAGCTTTTTCGTGGAGAATCAGAGAAAAATGCCACGTTCTTATTCTGGAAACCTTTTGCAGTCCTTTAGTGATGGTGACCTTAAATTTTCCTAGAATCCAGTGTCAGCACACCCCAGGGGCTAGAGGTTTGTAAGAGTATTTCAGCAGTTAACATTCTCACACATGGGAAAATAAGCCTATGTGGATATTTTAGAGCTAAGATGATTCAGCTAAAGAAGTGGGGCTTAAGGAGTACACACAGGAATTCTCTTATGCATGAGAGTTGCAACACTGGATGGCTGCCATGCAACAAAAACATTTGAAACTAAAATGAGTAAGTCTGAGGCAAAAGATGAAGAACTATTTTGACTCAGGTAAGATTTCTTAGAGTTTTACTTTTACAGGGAAGTAGAACTGCCAGGGCAAAACGGGCAGAATATAGGAAAGGGAAGCTCAGCTGCTGCTTCCAGGACGGGCGACCTGGAGCGGCTGAGCCACTGTGATGGCCTGGGGCAGAGCTGCTCTCACCAGGTGCAGGTGAACTGCCTGCCCTACCTTCAGCTCACTGCTGTCCCTCACTCTCAGAGGCTGACAGAGACACTGTGACATATTCAGTAAAAACTGCATCATCTGCAGAATCTGGCAGTCAAAACTCTGTAACTCTGAGAGGATGTGAGGCACTGGCCTCAATCCCAGTCACACGGACAAGACATCAAGAGCTGGCCTGAGGCCTCTCTACAATGTACTATCTGGGCCTAAAAGGAACACTAAGACAGGGCCCTTCGAAAGCCACTTCACAGACTTGTAGGTAACTCCAGGAAAGCCCAGTCACAGGACTGAGGTTAAATCCTGAAACTTGGCCTGAAGCCCACTTGACACCAATTGATTCAAGATAAGATCAGGCCTAGCAGGATAAATCTGAAGAATGGTGTCTTTCAACAAAGACTACCCTGTTTGAGGGCTGGGGATGTGGGCAGGGAAGCAGCCTGTAATCAGCGCTATCCAGGCTTATGTAAGATTGCACCAAGATAAGCACCCTCACAGCTATTCTAAGTGTTGTGCTGGAACTCCAGTAATTGCAAGCTCATTTGCTGGAACCGGACTACTAGTTAGTAGAAGCCCTAAAACTAACTTGCCCTTGGTCCTGTATGTTTCTGCCACAGCCAATCTCTCCGTGTCCTCGACAAAACAGCACCATTAAATTATCCTTGATTTCATAACTACTTTTGAGCTATTTAACACCTCTCCCCATTAGCCCCCACCTCCCCAATATTCAGCTTACACTTCTATCACTCACTCACTATAGGGACTTTTGTCTGATCTGTCTCCCCTATTAGACACCAAGTTCCTTTAAAACAGGCACCTGTCATCTTTGTCTTTATACCTTCAAAGTTTATCATGACGCTTGGTACATGGTAGGCTATTAAACATTTGTTGAATGAATTAAGCAGATTCTATATTGTCTCTTACCTGTAATTTCTGGGGGAAGATCTATCTCAACCACATAAACAAGGTGAAACTCTCCCATTCCAGACCCAAAATCAGGAGATCAGTAAAACGAAAACCTAAACCTAGGTTTTCTTTCACCTACTTTTAAAATAAGTACAAAAAATACATATACAGTAAAAAAAAAAAAAAAAAAAAAAAATCACTGGTTGGTAAATGAAGAATATAAGAATAACTACATTTGAAAGACTAACTGTGCAAAAGACTTAGAGAAACAGTAGGACCCCCAGCACTTAATGGGCAAAATAAATAGACAATTCACTGAAATGAAAAATATACAAGGCTAATAAAACATGAAAAAACTGTCCAACCTTATCAGACATCATTTATCTATTAAATTAGCAAAGTTTTAACCAAATGGTAATTCAGAAATGATGATGTGAAGTCAAAGGGCACTCATACACACTCAAGTTTTGGGGAGTATCAACATGGTTATATGAGTAAGAAACCTTAAAAATAGTTATAACCAAGGTATGTATGTGAGATTACATGTGTATATGTATGCACACTATGTACATAGATACAAAAATGTAAACTAAAAAATCTTTATATTTTTCTATGAATGTCTTTTTTTTTTTTGAGGCAGAGTCTTCCTCTGCTGCCCAGGCTAGAGTGCAGTGGCATGATCATAGCTCACTGCAACCTCCAACTCCTGGGCTCAAGCAATCGTCCTCCTGAGTAACTAGGACTACAGGTGTGTGCCACCATGCCCGGCTAATATTTTTATTTTTGTAGAGACAGGGTCTCACTATGTTGCCCAGGCTGGTCTTGAACTCCTGGCCTCAAGTGATCTTCCTGCCTCAGCCTCCCAAAGTGCTGGGATTACAGGTGTGAGCCACCATGCCTGGCCAATATCCTAAGAAATTAAAGTGTTGATTAGAATTTATGCAGTATGACTTAGAAGTTAAGAACATGGCTCTACCACTTACTAGCTATGTGACCTTCAGCAAATTATCGACACTTTGGGCTCAGTTTCCTCATCAGTAAAATGTTTTTTGTTTTTTAAAAAAAGTACCTACCTTATAGAGTTGGTGAAAGATTAAATGAGAATATAAACTAAAGTTTAGAACAGTGCCTGGCATAAAGAATGCTCAAAAAATGCTAAATGCTATTAATCCACATATGAGAAATTTGGAAACAGCCAAATGTTTAATGACAGAATGATGGTTAAAAATTATGGTAAATCCATACAATGGCATATTATTATACAGTCATTAAAATGTTGTTCATGAGGAGTTTTTAATGATGTTGGAAAAGTGCTTATAATATATTAAGTGAAAAAGCATGATATAAAATTGAATATATAGCATGATTTCAATTATGTAAAATATACATCAATATGTAAAAAAAGATCTAGCAGAAAACATACCAAAATATTAAAAGCAATTATTTTGGGTAATAGAATTTGACCTGCTTGCTATTGTTTTCTTCTTTACACTTTTCTGTCTTTAATCTTTTGTTTACAGTAAAGAAGGTATTACTTTTAAAACCAGAAAACACTATATGATTTTAAAATGCTAAAATATCTAATAATTTAAAAAATTTATAGAAATGTCCAACTTTTCACATATAAATGATATAATACAGAAATTACTATAGCTTTCCAAAACTCAATTATTTTCTCTAGAACTTACAAATAAGTATAGAGTATTGTATTAATGCAAAATAAATATTACAAGCAACATAAAGCAGTAAATATCCCTTAGTTGAATTTGTTTATAAATAAGTGTGTGAAATTTAACACAAACAATGCATTCCCTGACTTAAAACGGCCCTCCCCCTGAGCAGGAGTGCTGGCCTGCGGCTGCTCCCACACCACAGTTCCCTGCTGGCAGCTCCTCCTCCCAGCTTTACCCCATGCTCTGGCTGCTTTTCCCTTTTCTATCTATCCAGCTACAAAGTTCCCACCCCTTTGGCAATTTTCAAAGAGAAGAACTCCTCCTATTTGGTTGTAAGAAAAAGAAAGAAGATAAGGCTTTCCCTCCACTTTGAATAAACTTTCCAGAACACTTTTCAATTCTTTATATGCCATTTTTCCCCTTCTTTGACAGCTTTAGACCTTGTGTTCCTCAACTCCACCTTTCAGGTTATCCCACATTATCATTAGTCCAAAACACTATGTTCATTTCAATCAATTTTTGCCCTTACAGCACTCAGTCTATTAAATATATAAATATCAGCCTGTATAAATGTCATTCGAGTTTTTAACAATACTAAAGAGAATAAACAATCATAATTTACAGGAGACATCAGGAAATTCTTCATAGTCTTAATAATTAAAGCATTTTTTGGAGCAAATCTCAAAAGAAACTTCTTGTTTATCGATCACCATTTTCACCTAAAGAGCACTGGGTTAGACATTATGTATTTTAGCCATAAGGCTGAAAACCATTCTAGCTAATATGTACCAGTTGTTCACCCAAACATCTATCCACATTGCATTAACTGAATCATTTATGACTGCATTTTTAAAAGTGGTATAAGCAAAACTCTCCAGATGTTAATGTACTTTGTGGCTGTATGGGATTTAACTCTCATAATAAAAGCTACCCTTATACAAGCTACCAATTTAATGAACACCAAACTTTACAAATTAATACAACACAATCTAAATGCACCATAAATTTATATTTGTTAATCTTGATATTAGAACATTTAAACATTTCAAACTACATAAAAATATGACAAACAATATAAAATAGAAATAAATTTGTTGACAACTTACTGCCAAAACATCACTATTTCCTATATTAAGCAACAAGACAGCTTACACAGCTCGCCAGAAAACATATAGTGTTTTTAGTGGAGTGTTATCAACAAAAGTCAGCACAATCCCACACAATGTCTCCAATTTATTATCTTTTCCACAGTACAAATTTTCACAAACCATAAATCCTTTGCAGTTATTCAAAATCTGTAAACATGTGCCTGACTCCCCATTACCCGCCCCTCAGTTTAAGCTTGTGAATGTTTTAAGTCCTTCAATCAAGTTTCAACTCTTCCACTTGCATAAGGAATCAAAAGCCCTCTCTCTTTAAATTATTTATATTTTATCACACAGCCTGCAATGCAGTAAATCACAGTGAAAGCCCTGGGTAAAACAAAACGACATGATCTTTGCAGCAGGACTTGAAACTTTACAATATTAAATGCATTTAAAGAAGCTTCCCATAATAAAAGCATGGGTTTTCATTTCCAGAAATCAAGTCAATTAGAAACCCTAGGTTCTACTTAAAAACCCATTTTGATCTAAAAGTGAAAACAGTCCCCTATCCATAGTCATTTTATGAACTCTATACAGTTTCACTTGCAGATATTTTCTTTTCCAGTCTGGAAAACAGTAGTGCAATTAGTTTTACTTCTCTTAAGTTATTTAGTCCAGGATGTAAATAGCTCTGTGGAAAGATAAGAAGATGCTCTGGTAAACAAGAAAGTTTTGCAAGCCCATGCTGGCTTACTAGTCCATTAAAGCTTGTAAGTCCATAGTGGCTTTCAACAAAATGTTGTATATACATCACTAATAACAAAGCAGAAATAAATAGGCAGAAATGACTGTAAACTGTCTCATCTCTTAATGATTTTTGAATAACTGGCTTGACGAATTGATTGTATAGTCATTTAAATAAGCAGACAGTACACAGTTGCCCTTAAGGACATTCCACTATGGCATCCAGTCTGGAAAGCCCCAATGGAGTTACCTTCCTAAAATTAAAACAAACAAAAAAAGGGAGTGGAGGGCGGGAGACAAAAGTTTACAGATGCCACTTGAATGGGATTCCAAGTCTGCCAGTTCACTTAGATTTCTTCTTAAAAAGGCTTTTGATTTTTGATGGCTTTTTGCTTTTCTCTCCATTATGACAAAGGTCATGTGGGATGCTGCTTATCCTGGCAACATTTGGGGCTTCCTGAACTGGTTTACTGTCATTGCCAGCTGAGGAACACGATGTGTGGCGAGGTTTTGGCACCGGGATGCCACTGGAAAGCTGGTTCATACTACAGGATTTCTCCAAGATGCCATTGTACACTTTGCTTGCAGGGCTGAAGATCATACTCTTAGTTTCTGTCAGACCTACGCAATCAGGAGAACCCCGGGAGACATCCACAGTCACGGGCGAATCTCCTCTTGAGGAGTCCTCTAGGGAGAGCTCATCTCTTGATATCTTTCGAGGAGATAATGTTTGGTATATCTCAAGGCTTGAAGGAGGAGACTGTTTCCTTCCAATGGAAGAATTTAAGGAGTCACATTCTGAAGCTGTGTCTGGCACCTCCCTGAGTGAGACAGAGACAAACATAACAATTTTAAACCAACATGTTCTCAAGAGCACTGGCAGCATCTAACTAACTCTAACTAAAACATCTCCCATCATTTCATCTATCGAAATTCCAAAGGGGGAAATGCTATAATCCTACACTCATTTCAACAAAATTAGAAAATTGCTACTTTACATAATATAGTTTCTCAAAACTCCATGTTTAATATTTAACATAAACTATAATAAGATCCTACAAACTAAGACATAAGAGAACATAAGTTACACTTTCTGTCAGAAAAATTAAAACGTTTAAATTTTACAAATGATTCAGCTACCATTTCAGCTGCTTTTACGTTTTGTTTCAGTATTATTTTTCTTTCTAAATCAGAGTTGACACTATATATTTCAAAAGATGAATTTTAGTCACTGCTTCCCCCTTTAATATTAGTCATTAACTTGAGGAAATATAGCTTCATAAGGAAGGAAGAAACATACACTAAAGGAATTACACTAAAATATAAGTTCTGCCAAGTTTAAAAAAGGGCACCGGAAGTTGAGGTGCAGCAGAGTATGGGAGTGGAGGGGAGGGGAAAGGCAACTGTATAATGCTATTTGCAAAAAGTGGGCATTCAAATTCTCACAAGATTATTCCTTTGCGAATGTTTTCCCCCTTTCTGCATAGTGGAAAAATAAAGTTCATAACCCCACAGCCAACATACATGAGCGCTATTAGCCATTCCTTCAAATAGCCCTTGAATCCGCTGCTCCTTATTGCCCCTACTGCTACCATCCTTCTTCGGGAACCACCAGGAACTCACCCAAATGTCTGCAACAGCTCTCTAATTGGTCTCCCTGCTTCCATTCTTGTTATTCCCTTTAGTTACTTCTCTATACAGCTGCTAAAGTGATTTTTAAAAACTCAAGCAAAGCACATCATTCACTTGCTAAAAACTTTCCAATGCTTTCTCTCATACTCAGAGTAAGCACCAAAGCCCTTACCAAAGCCTACGAGGCCCTGTACATCTGGTCCCTGGCTCTCTCTTCAACTGCATACCCTACCCCTCTGCCTCACTCCACTGCAGCTCCTCGTTCCTCCAACAGCCAACCTTGGGGCTCCCTGAGGGCTTTGTGCTTGCCCTTCCCTCTGCCTGTCTCCACATGGCATGCTGGTCACCGCCGTGTCCCCAGAGATGCTCCCCCAACCACTCTATCTAAAATACCATTCTCTTTCCTTTCACCCATCTTTGTTTATCATCCCAGAACTTACCAGTACCTAAAATGACATTTTATAGTAACATTATAGTCAGTATCCCCAGAAAAAGGAAACTTAATGAGGACAGGGAGTCTTCTTAACTTCTGCAATAGAATAGTGGTGGCAAGCTCACAGTGGTTTTTAATAAAAGTGTGTTGGATGGATGGATGAACAGAACGAGATCTTGAAGAACAGGGATCACACTTTATTCACTTTACTGCCTAATCTTATTCACTTTTGTACGCACTGAGCCTGATGTGGATACTGTCCACTCCATGAAAGGAATGATGAAGAAATGAAAGGTAGAGTCAAGGTAAAAAGTAACTGGCAAAAGAAATAAAGTAGGAGAAGGAACAGATTCCGCCTTCTATTCTGAAGGCAGAATAGAAAGGCAAGAACACATACGATTATAATCCACCAGCTGGAAAACTAGGCCAAGACCTCATCTCACTTGTCTTGGCAGCTCAAGTTATTAGCAAGTGCACAGCACACAGCAAGAACTAAATTCAGATTTATAGAATGAATAAACTGAATGATCTTTCATCTGGGATGGCCTATGATTACTACCATCTTCCATGTTATTGATATGCATGTTTATTGGAGGTCTGGCATTTGTTTTTCACAAGTATTTTATGTTAGCATCATATTTTAGATATACATTAGATTGCTGAATTTATTTAGTCATTTCCGCGTACTTTACTCACACATGTATGTGAAGATTGTCTTTACTACCCTACAAGCTCCCAAAGGGTACAAAATCTCCTGGACAAATAAAGACTTAAATAATGGTTTCGTACCATTCTGCACGTGCTGTAGAATTCTCAAATGCCTTCACAATTTGATAATGGGTAGTGCTAAGAGAAGACAAGAGGCAGTTTGGATATGAACAAATGATCAGACTCAGAAATGAATCATTGATAGGGACATTTCTGCAAAGTTTCTTTTTGGAGTGCATGTCAATTAACTGAATAGAAGATATCACTGTTCCCCTGAAGCTGTTCAGATTCCAAAGTCAGAAGCTGATTTACTCACAATTTTATGAATTTACTTTCTTTTCTGCTATGTGACCTAGCTGCTTTGTATGTGAAATTCTAAGCTAGGCTAATAGTTTGAAAACTAGCTTCTAAACTCTAAACAAGATGTGAAAAGCATACTGATCTAAATCAGGAAACCTGGATTCCTGTCCTAGTCCTGCCATTAACCAGCTGTACAATCCTCAGCAAGTCACTTGATTTCTCTCTCAATTTTCCTATGTTAAAGTAAGAGAATTTGATTAATCACTATTGTTACTTCTAGTTCTAACATTCTAATTCCATAACAAGTAATAACCTAAAGTGTTGCTTCTTCATAACTAGTCAGATTTGGAGTGTAGGCATAGTACAACTTAAAATTTCAGTTTCTTTCAGAGTATAGACTCTTTGGAACGTTGAACTTAATCATGTGTGCCATTTATGCTATTTTTCTACTTCTTTACTTCTCCCACAGTGACTTGTAGTTGAATCAGTTTAAGTTTAACACATGTATAAGACGACTTAACTCAAAGGTGAGGTTTAAATGAGCACATATGTGCATAATACACAGAAGATAAAATAATCAGTAAATATTAAATACTATTATTATTATTTTGTGAGGATTCTGGTGGTTCAATAGTTGAGAAATTGAAAATGAAGAGGAGGAAAAGTTTTCTGAATTCAAATTCTTCTCATATTTATGAGCTAGCTGTGAATTTCTAACATTGCTATTTGAAATGAGGACTGAACATTCCATCACTGCAAAAAGTTCTATTAGACAGTGCAGCTCTAGAGTTTTCCTTCTAATTTCCAGAAGCCACACAAGACCAGTTTTGTCAGTAAAGCCATTTTGCTGGTGACTATGGTTATACTGCAAAGATACACGAAAGCTAATCATAAAGCGCTGCCATAAAATTTTCCAGTTACAATGAGGATACAAAACCTGGGTTACCTCCTTAGGAAAACTGCCACAGTGATCACTTGCTAATCACAAATTTTTCTTTTACTAGTTGATAAAACAATTATGGATTGAAAATGATTTTTAATGATAATGTCACCTAGAGTCACATGATAGAGAGTTACAAAGGACCACTGAGAGCATGTGGATGGCAAAACTTTGGGGCCACATGGCTACTTAGTGGCAAAATCGGAAACTAACACCAGTTTTTCTGACACTTAGTACCATACTGCTTCAAGAGGAATGTGGTTTAGACACAGAGCTCTGGCAAAGCAACAGGTTTCACGTAGCACCGGTATCCTTCAGTTAAACTGGAACACACTGCTGCTATACCCATTTTGTTTAAAAAAAAAAAAAAAGAATTAAGTTATGAATATAATTTCCTCCTTTAAGTTCCTGAGATTTTCTTAAATCTTTGGCATATGATACTGCTTGTGTGCTAGCACATAACAGAATAAATCACTAAGTGGCAACAAATATTTTAAAAACTCAGTCACATTTGATGTTTCTTTGTGTTCAAGTATATTTTACATATGAAATTGTTCATATGACAAGTTTATGTTCTGAGACCTGAGTCAACCGAGTCCAGTGGCCTCTACGCAGTTATATCTCAAGATATCTACCTACATGTCCACGGTAGGCAGAATCCTAGGATGGTCTCCCAATCCCCAGTCCCTGACGTACGTACACCTTCTTCCAGTTACTCAATCAAACAAAAATGTAGGTGCTGCTGTGAAGGGATTTCGCAGATAAAATTAAGGCCCCAAACAAGCTGATCGTAATATAGAGAGATTCTTATCCAGGTGAGCCTTTTAAATTTGAGTTGAGAGATCAGAGATAGAAGTCAGAGATTCAAAGCAAAGCAGGGATTCACAGAAGGGAAATTCGCTGCTGCTGGCTTTGAAGATGGAGGTCACGTGGCAAGGAACAGCGAACAGACTTCAGGAACTGACTGCAGCCCCCCGCCGACAGCAAGCACAGACACAGGGACCTCAGTCCTATAACATGAGCTTTGAAGAGGATCCTGAGCTCCAGATAAGAATGCAGCCCAGCCAACACTTTGACTTCTGCCCTCTGAGACCTTGAGCAGAAAAGCCAGTCACACCAGCCTTGGACTTCAGACATACAGAACTAAGGGTTAATAAATGAGTTTGTTTGAGGCCACTAAGTCTGTGGTAACTTGTCATGCAGCAATAGAAAACTGACACCATGCACCACTCCTCCTCACCCCTCCCCGGCCCCGACGCGTATTGTAGATTATTCACTGCCAATACCATTGCTTCTCAGCGGAGAAGTAAATGGCTTCCTCCTCCTCTTCATTTCGATACAGCGCCGGGCAGCTTGACACTGACAGGATATCGGGGTCAGGGGAAGGCAGCGAGTGCTGCGTGTGCTGGGGACGGTGGGGATGCCGAGGGTGTGCTGGGTGGGGAGCAAGCGGAGGAGGCTGAGCTCGCTGAGACTGCGGCGAGGACGGCACGATGCTGCGGCGAGAGCGGCACAAGCTGCTGCTTCTGGCTAACGATCCAGGAGGTTTAGCCATGGTCCCTGAAAAACATAAACAGACAAAAACGCCCATGAAGTCCAATGCTCTCTTTACAGTCACTACAAATATACACAAAGAGAACTGACGTCACTAATATGTCACTATTTTAATCTCCCTTTATCGAAGTAACTATACAATTATTACTATTCTCTACCACCTATAACAGGAAAGTTAAGAAATAAGAAATAAAAATGCAACAAAAATGAGAACAGGTTGAAAAAAGGAACAGAAATGAACATAAACACATGAAGCTTAATAGAAAATCTAAATTTACCAACCACAAAGGCTTAAAAATTTACCCAAGATAACAAATCCTTAAATTTAAAAATCAACATAACCTATTTATAAGAAATCTGTACTTTACTGCAAGCTTTTTTATGACTGTTAACATTAAAAGAGGAACACCATCAGCATAAAGTAGATTGGAGTTTTACCAATGGATCTCTCTTGAAATATCACAACTTGTTTGCATTTCAAGTAGTTTTAAATCAAGGAAATCATTTAACTACTGTATGCACAGTTTCACAGCTGGGTAGAGCTGAGACCAAAACTTGTTTCTTGAACACTGACTACTGTGGAACTAAACATAAGTCTTAGATCATCCTATCTCTGCTACCAGGCTGTCTATACCCATGCACCCTCATCCCCCTCAATGTCTTCACCGAGTGGGCATTCCAGTTCTCTCCCTTACCTGGAACATAGCTCGCCTAAGAACAACCTTTTCAGGCTGAAGATGTTCATTCCTGCACACTCCACACGCTATAGCATCAGGACTAAGGTTGCTGGCCTCCTCCTCATTCCCCAATATTGTCTGCAAACCAATATTGCATTGGGTGGTATTCCTACACCCTTTTATAAAAATGAGCTCCTTCTGAAGCTCACACTATTAAGAAACATGAATGAATCTTCCACTTCCACTTCACTGGTCACTTCCCAGTCATCCTCTCTCTCTGACCAGTCCATCCAGCCTGTCATCAAATGTGAGCAACTTCATATGTAAGACCTACCCAACACCTTAACCACCCAGGGTTTTCATCTCTTCTCCCCTGACCTTCACCTCTACTCTACCAGCTACTCCCATGCATGCCTTGTCTTGCCATCATTCAGAACTGGGCCATGTTTGAAATTACAAGTCAAGACATCAGACATTTAGGTTCTGAGCATGCTTCTATCTTTCTAGCTCATACCTTATGTTCCTTCCACTTACTGATTATTCCACAATAGACCTTACTCTATTGATTATTCCTTTTCTTGCCTTTATTTTCATCTTCTCCATTTCTACTTCCCATCAACATTTAAAAACATGCTGAAAAGACAAACCTAAAAAACAAGCAAATGACAAGAATAGCAACAAAAAAATCCTCTTCTATTGCAGACTGTTTTTCAGCTGACATACTTCTCTTCTTTTTTATGAAAAAGAATTATGTTACTGTCTCTACTACTTCATCTTCACTCATTCATCAAAGAAACTGTAAAGTGCTTACTTACATACTCGAAATTTTGCTGACACTATCCTCCAGAGCATGATCTAACTCCTAGTTGCTCAATTCAATGAATATCCCAATCCTTCCTTGACATCTAACTAGCACGCACCTGACATTATTACTCTGTCCTTTCCTTGACTTCCCTGAGCATATTCTTACCTCCTTTACCTGCTCCTTGATTTTTGGTCTTCTTCAAAGTCCTGTTCTAAGTCTTGTTCTATTCTTGTTCCACAAATTCATCCAGGCTCATGACTGCAATTATCATTTGTAGTCTACAAAAGCCCAAATCTGTAACTCCAGGTTCAATCTTTCTCCTAAACTTTGGACCCTTATGTCTAATTGCCTACTGGACACTTGAATGTTCCACAGAAGCCCAAACTGAACTTAACATTTCCCTCCTCAAACTCACTCCTTCTTCTGTGTTCCTCATCTCAGTAAATAACACCACTCCCTACCCAGTTATCTGACTTATAAACACAGACATTCTTTACTCTTCTTCCTCCACCATAATCCACATTTAGTTAACCATAAAGTGTTGCCACCTCTAACTCCTTGATACCTTTCAGATCTGTCCACTCCCCTACATCCCCACTGCCAATGGACGATACTGACTATTGTACCAGCCTCCTAACTTACCTTTCTCTAAAATGGAAAAGGGAAATGACATTTTATTGCTTAAAACCCTTAAAACTCAAACCCCTTTACATGGATTGGACTGTCTTACCTATCTATCCTCTATTTTGGAGCCACGTCCCCCTTTTCTGTTACAGGAATACGAGGAACAGCATCCACCTCTCAGCTCCTTAGAAGTATCATACTCTCTCTCGCTTCCATGCCTCCTTTACTCATCTCTCCCTTGACCTCCCATTTCATGTCTTTGCGTAAATGGCATGTCCTCCAGGAAGTTTTCCAATCCTTCCAAGTTTGAAATCAGTGTTTGCCCTCTTGTGCCCACTCAGCAATACCAACTTATCTCAATGCATTGCTTTTGTCTGTTCTCGTCTAGACTGTAAGCTCCGAGAAGGCAATCATTGTCTATCATGCTCTGTATTGTATCACAACACCAAGCACGGTGTTGGGCAAAACGTAGATGCTCAACAAGTATTATCATTGGCTGAGTAAATCAATGAATGATGCAAATAGAAACAGCCATTGAAATAACTTGGACTAAAACAGAAAATAAGGTAAAATTAAAGGGAATATTTCAGAATTTTTTACTCCCTCCCTTAATACTGTACAAGGCTTTTTCCAAACACAAATAATATAATATGGAAATATCTGTAATTCTACAGAGCAGTTTAATATGACCCTATATTTATAAACTGTATTTTGTGATGTGTTTCTTATGGCAGAAAGGATAATATTTTGTTTTCAATAAGGGATTCCCCCCACTAACAACAACTGAAAATAATAAGTAATATATATATTTTTGGTTCTAGCAACATGGCATGAAAAAGTAACCCAACCACTATCTCCCAACCCCTAACAACAACACACTTTAAATACCCTCAAACACTTCAATATACTGGATAAAATGTAATAATTACTTTAAACGCATAGCTGAGCTTGCAAAGAAGAACAGAAAATTCTCAGATGCCAAAACAAAAAGACTAAAAGTAAATGACAATAGGCCTGTGAAGGATTTGGAGTTCGATTAAAGGACATGAGATTAGGCCTTGGGCCCACATGAGGTAAGGGGTGGAATTGTGAGTGAGTGGTCTAGATAAAAAGCCTGGGCATATTAGAAAAAAATATGACCAATGAACAAGGAAATTTCTTTCATCATATGGTCCCTGAATATAGGGATTTTAAAAGGCTGCTGTGAAAAACTCAATACTCTGGGCCTATATCACATTATTAGCTTGGAGTTCAAGTTCATATGACCAAAAGAGCCTGGGAAACCCTAATCCAAAAAGTTAACAGCTTTATTAAAAAACTGGCCCTCAGTTGGTGATATCCTTGAAATTACTGTCAGAAGCAAAGAAAACCATTTTAAGGTCACTCCTATAACTCACAAAGCATTTTCCAGGGGGGAAAATACAAGTCCCTTTAAAAATAGCTCAGTGAAAAATTGAGACAGCAACTCACTATGCAAACACAAGACACTGCTATAATAATTGGTCAAGATCATCAAATAAGAGGAATATCAAATGAAGACTAAAAAATAAGGATTTTAAAATCATTAAACTATAAAATAATTGAAAATATGGGAAAGAACAAGGCATTAAGAAACAGATTTGACGAAGTATCAAGGAGAACTAATAAAAATGAAAAACACAGTCATTAAAATTAAAAATTCAAAGGGTGAGTTGAACAAAATTAGAGCATTTGAAGAAAGAATTAGTAAGCTAGAAGACAGATCTGAGGAAATTTCTCTGAATGCAGCATAGATAGATAAAAAGACTATAAAGAAAGTTTAAGAAATGTGGAAGATAAAATAAGTTGCAACATATAACTAATAAACTAATATTACTCCTAATATTTCCATATAAGTAATATTCCAGAAGGAATGAATTAAGCAAAGGAAAAATAACACTCAAAGAGATAATGACTGGTAATTTTTTCAGAATTGATAAAAGACATACATCTTCAGATTCAAGAAACACACCAAGTATCAGCCAAAAAAAAAAACTTTTTAAAAATCCACACCCAATCATATCATAGGGAAACCACATGACAAAAAAGACAATGAGAACATTTCTAAGCAATTAGAGAGAAAAGACAGATTATTTACTAAAAAGAGAAACAATTTGTCTAACTACAAACTTCTCAACAGCAACAAACAATGACAAATGACTTAAAAACACTCTGGGAGAAATAATTGTTCATCTAGAATTTGATATCCAATTAAATTACTACTCCCAAGTGAGAGTGAAAATAAAGACATTTTCAGGTAAAGACTGTGAGAATTCACTACTCCCAGCTGATCACTGAAAAACTTTTACTAAATATATTGTCAAGAAAGAAAGAAAAAAAAAAGGAGTAACAGGCAAAATGTAATGATGAACAGAGGAATAAACACATAAGTATATCTAAACAATGACCGAATAAAAACAACAAAATACAATGACTGTTTTGAGGGACATTCAAAACAAAATACTAGACATTAACATATAATTTAAAATGGGAGAGGACTGACTAAAATTAAAGCACCCAAATATCTTTAATTGTTCAGGAGAATGATAGAAAAACTGAAAAAAGTTATAGAAAATAAAAACTACAAAATTCCAGTGATAAATCCAAACAGACCAGCAAGCAGATTAAAAATATTTGGATTAAATTTGCCTTAGCTGGCAACAGAGATTCTCAAATAAGATGCAAAATAAAACCAGTTACTGCTATTGCTTATTGACATATGCCTAAAATCTAATGATGAAAAAATTTTAAAGTGAAGAAAATGAAAAAGATATGCTAGGCAAATACTAATCAAAAGAAAGATATTCTAGCTATTTTAATATCAGACAGTACAAACTTAAAGGTAAAAAGTATTAGCCAGAAAGCAGTGTCCACATAAATACAAAAGGAACAGTTAATCTGTAAAAAAGATATTACATCTGAATTTGTATTCACCAAGTAACTATGTTCAAACTACATAAAATAGAAATGGCAGAATTATAAAAAGAAATTGATCAACATGGGAGATTTTAACAAACATCTCTGCAACTGAGAGAAGAAACCACAAAAATGTATTAATATACAGAAGATTTTATCTTAACTAACATCTAATTTAACAGACTAGTACCCTGAAACTAACAATTAATAAAATGCACTTTTCACATATATTCAGAACATTTAAAATACGTGACCAAATAAATACTAAGCCACAAAGCAAGTCTCAAGAAATACCAAAAATAAGTGTCATATAGACACTATTCTCTAACCACAAAGCAATTAGAAATCAATAAACAAAGATGTTTTTAAAAACCAATAGCCAAACAAAAAATAAAACAAAACAAACATACACACACATTTGGAAACTAAAATGTATACTTCTAGATAAGTCATATTTCAAGGAAGAGACATATTAGAAGTTGGAAACCTTTTAAAATTAGATGATAATAAAATTATATGTATCAATATGTGTGGAGGTGGCTAAAGTGGTTCTTAGAGGAAAATTCATAGCCTTAAAAATCATATAGTAAGGAAAACAAAGATGACTGGAAATTCATGAGATGTCTAAATATTAAAACAAACAAACAAACAGGTAAACTCCAAGAAAGAAAATAAAAGATAAGAGCAGAAATAAATGGAGACTATCAACAAGACCAACAGTTAGTTTTTTGAAGAGTAAAAGGGTGCAATAAAATAAACAAACTACGCTAGATTAACCAGAGGTAGGTGGTGGTAAGAGAAGACACCATAAATAAGTAATTACTAGAAACAAAAAGATTTTAAGATGTAACTGAAATTTTTAAAATCATATAAAATACTATGAACTTAATGCCAACAAATTTTAAAACTCAGATAAAACAGACAATATGCTAGAAACATATAAGTTAACAAATCTACACTTTTAACCATTAAAGAAGTTGAATAACTACTGTAGTTTAAAAACCTGTCCCCTGCAATCTGTCCCGTGTGTTCACACCAAGTTCAATTTATAGGCAATTTCTTTAAAATCTTCAAAAAACAAGTAATCAGTATCTTATACTATTTCAGGGTATAGAATAAAAATTCATAACATTTATTGGGTGGTTATTATAGGCCAGGGGCTGTTATAAAAGAGTACCTCCCACAAGGTTACACAATTAATACAAGCTGGCATAAAAATTTAAACCCAAGAAGTTTTGTTCCAGAGTCCCAATTGTTAACCACTATATTACACTGCCTTTCTAAGAGTAGAAAAGAATGGAATGGAAGAATAGGGAGTATAGTAGACTCCCTCTATCCTTGGGGGATACATTCCAAGACCCCCGGTGGATGCCTGAAACCACGGATAGTACCAAACTCTATATATACTATGTTTTTTCCTATACATATATACCTATGATAAAGTTTAATTCATAAATTAGGCACAGTAAGAGATTAAACATAACTGATAATAACATAGCATAATTATAGCAATACACTGTAAAAAAAAAAAGTTATGTAAATGTGGTGGCTCCCTTGCGCGTGCGGTCTCTCTCTCTCTCTCTCTCTCTCAAAATACCTTATTGTACTGTATTCACTATTTGCAGGCCATGGCTGACATAGGTAACTGAAACTGTGAAAAGCAAAACTACAGATAATAAGGGAAGCCTACTCCCTGACTTATTTTATAACTCTAATATAATCTTGATGCCAAAATCAAACAACTACAGTGTTGGGAAGAAAAATTATTGGCTAATCCAATTTATAATTAAAGATGCACAAACCCTAAATAATAAACCAAATCCAACTCATTATAAAAATAGTATATTGTAACAAATATAGCTTCACTGACACTTAAAAGATTTATTTAAACAGATTAAAATTCAACAGAATAAAAAATTAAATAAATTATCACCTTAAATTATGCAGAAAAAGAATCTGATAAAATTTAACACCCACTGACATAGAAGAAAAAAAATTGATAAGTTAGGAACAGAAATCGATTTCCTTAACTTAAAAGTAATCTACCTAAAACAGAGCAAAAATCATACTCTATGGTGAAATATGGAAGCATTCTTAAAGTCAGAAATGGCAATCACTATTGCCTGCCGATATGACTTCATTCAGTATTTTACCGGAGGTCTTTGCTTAGACAATAAAAAGAAAAAAAGGCATAAGGGTTAGGGGGGGAAAAAAAAACCCTTATTCACACTTAAAAAACCCAAAAGACTCTCATAAGTGAATGCAATAATGTTTCTGGATACAGGATCAGCAAACCAAAATCCACAGCGTTTCTTCATCAGCAACAAACAATTTGAAGTAGGATTTTCTTAAGAAAGATAACATACATACCAGAAAAAGCTATTAAGGTACCTAGAAATTAATCTTTTTTTTAAAGAACATGCAAGACCTACACAGAGAAAATAAACTATCAATTTTATTTAAAGATATAAAAGACCTCAATAAATGGAATTTATTAATAATAATTCTCCCCCAAAAAATCCACTAATTCAAAGAATTAAAAAAATCTTTTTAAATTTTAAATTCATTTAAAAAATGAATTTAAAAAATTCATTTTTTAAAAAAACCAACGGACCTTTCCATGGAATTTCATAAGCTGATCTTGAAATTCATAAGAATAATTGGTCAAGGGTAGAAATTCTGAATTTGAATAATAAAGGAAGATTTACATTTTATCACAGAGCAATGCTTCCTATAAAGCTATAGCAACTAAAGCAGAGTGGAGCCAATGGAACAAAATAGAGAGCTGGAAGCATTTATGTATCTATGGAGGGAAGTGGTATTACAAGTTAACAGAGATAGAGCAGGAATGAAGCTGCAACAACTGTTTACCCATACATCAAGAGATATATTTAGATTCCAACCTCATGCTATGAACAAAAATAACTTCCAGGTGGATTAAAGGACTAAGGGATTAAAGAAAAACTTAAAAACTTGTAAGAGAGCAAACTACAATATATCACCTTTTGAAAAAGACATAAAAAGCACAAATCAGATTCACAAATTTGCCATTAAAGAAGCCAAAGCCTAGGAGAAGATATCTGCAACCCTAAAATAACCAGAAAATAAAAGGAGAGCTTCCAAATCAAGTAAGGAATCTTGGAGAGATTCTACAGCAGGAAAAAGCAACTCAGAGAGGAAGAAACCTGAATGACAAATGCCAATAAATGAAATGGTACTCAACCTCAGCAGTCATTAAGGAAGTAAATATTTTAGTAATATTGAGGTATCATTTCACACCCATCCAAGTTGCAAAACAAACCGGATTATTCCAAGTATCAGTGAGGATACAGGCACACAGGCACTCTTATAAACAGTGGGTATTATAAACTGATAGAACCATTTTGAGGGCAACTTAGCAATGACTAGAGTCTGAGGTGTCTTCCTAATGACCCGACAATCCACTTCTAGGTGTCCACGCAGAGAAATTCTCAAAGTTATGCACAAGGAGATACAGGTAAGGATGCTTTTTGCATATTGTTTGTAAGGGCACAAAAGCAGAAAGAATCGATGTCAGCAGAAACATGAATAAACTCTGGCTTTTAATACAATAAATAAATAGATACATTGTGGTTAATTCATATTAGTTACAGTGAATTATATTCACTGTATACAGTTACAGTGAATATAATTCATCTATATATAAACATGGAAAATTTTTGAAACATACTTTTGAACAAAAGGAGTTACAAAATAATACATACAGTTTGATAACATTTATGTAAATTTTTAAACACACAATTGTAAATACTGCTGTGGATATATATGCATGTATGTAATAAAAGTACAACAGGCTTTAGAATGACTCACAACTTTAGAAGAGTGGGAAGGGGAGGCTTGGTTTAGCTGTATCTGTAATGGTTTGTTTCAGAGAAAAAAAAGATAAATAAGGTAAAATGTTAAAAAAAGTAAGGTAAAATGTTACAAAAAAAGGTAAAATGTTAAAATCTGTTTATCTTTCTGGTAGTGGGCATATTATTTTCAGTAATTTTAAGTACACATGAAAGCCTTTATAATAAGAAATTTTAAATAAATTGCTACTACATCTCATTAGGAAAGCATTTAGCAGACACTAAAAGAAGTAATAAGAAAACAGCTATCATCCATTCTACTACCCACACAAAGCTATCTGTTGATATTTTCTGTTTTTTCTGTACATACAATTAAACATAGACAATATTATTCTATGTTTAGTGTTACTTTGTTCTTAACATACCACAGGCATGTTTACTTGTCATTATTTCAAACTTATAAAATTTACATATACCTGTGATAAAACAAATTTAAAACTGCTCAGGAGGGTATATAAATGAAGAGCCTTCATGCTACCTTAGACTCTGCTCCTACTGCCAAGACTTTCCAGTTTATCAGGTGCAGAAATTACGCTTTTGTAACTAAGCCGAGTGGAGTACCACTGTAGTGCCACTGGGTGGAGGCAGAGCCCTCAAATTGTAACCTTTGGCATCAGTTATTTTTCAGATAATAAACTTGATCACAAATTTGAGCATTTCTAAAACATCATATTAAATTTAAAATCAATTCTTGTACTTTTTTGTATGTAAAAGTTCAAATTTGTCTGTATACCACAATCATTTAAAACTAGGGTAATTATTCTCATTTAGTATAAGCATTTTCATTTAACAGACATATGGATATCCACCACCTCCCTTTGCTTTTAAAAAAAGCAATAAAAAAAAGCTAGTTAATCTAGAGAATGCATCTTCATGCACAATTCTGATATTAAATGTGGATTGATTTTAAGGAGGGACTGTAACTTTAAAAAGCTATAGTTTTCAAACAAAAGCATATACTTATGAATCAGTGCTGCATTTGGCAAGCTTAAGGGCATATAATTTAAATAAACAAGCACAAACTGCCAAACTGCAGATCCGGCCCAGATCTAAATACAACTTTGCAACCATCACTACCTTGCAGTGTGGGACAAGTGAAATGAATGAGGTCACACACTTCTAGTGTTAATTTACATTCTGTCCACTCCTCCTGCCTCCTTTAAGAGCTGAGTGGCTCCTCACTCTCCTTGTATTATCTGCCTGCCATTAAATCAGAGAATTAAAACCACAGAAATAATACAAGCACATAGTCACTGAGAATTAATTTTCAAATTCAGGGCTTTATTTTGTAAAATTGTTTTAAAAATCAGAACCCTTTCTAAATCATAACTTCAGGAACACTGTAACAATTGGATAGGAAAATTCAAACTGGAAAATGATCATATATTAAGATTTAACTGGTCTCAAAGACTAAAATTTCTGGGTAAGTTTCAGCCAATCAATGACTAAATTCTGTTTTCCAATATTTGGAACCTTGTTCTAAGCTACGCTGTCACAAAGATTGGAAAAATACATCAAGCAGGCAACAATAAGGATAAAGAGCTTTTCAAACGATTTCTAATACAATGGTTTCTTTCTAATACAAGAAAGAAACCATTTTAAATTCAAAACCTCTAACTTCGCAAAAAGTCAAAACTAAAATACTTAAATTCTACCTTCCCACTGAAATTTATTCTCACAATGTAAAAATTTTCAAAGCACAGAGCACAACAAAGGAATATCAATTGTACATGGAAGAAAACCATCTTTGGGAGGAGTTCCACTTTCTAACAACAAAAAATGTATAAGTTTTTCCAAACATTAACACAGTTTTTAAATTTGTTTCGTTAAAAGGTTAATTGCATCAGTAATACTCTTTCAATGAAAGGACAGAACTGGAAAAGCAAAACAAAATACTAAAAAACATGCCTAGTGGGGACAGCAACTCAATTTAAAATAAATTACAGAATGGCTCAAAGTCCACAGTTCATTAGTGGCAGAGCTAGTATTCAAACCCATGTTTCCAAGCTCTTCCCCTGATTTTTATTTCTATTATAGATTAAGTTGCCATTTGAAAGGATGTTTTCCCTCAAAGCTCAGCACTTCATTCATATACTGATTTGGCATTTATAATGTGCTATCTTTACCGTCAATTACATTTTTATGTGACTCCACCATTTCAATTTAATTATAACGTATTATGTCAACTTTATTAATTTTTGTTTTAAAAACAAAGTCATATTCATTCAACACTTACTATAATGAGTTATATACAATAATTGCTCAAATAAAAATGTGTTGATCAATTCAATTAATTAAGCATTCAGGTTTCTTAAAAGTATATGTATAAATTTATAATATACATAAAGTATATATATGCACATCTCATATAGTATTCTCAAACAGTAAATACTTAAATTATTAACAACAAAAAGAAAAAACAGAAAATGAAAAATGAACAAAATTTTTACCATAGATTTCAAAGTACATAATTCCTAAAAGCACATGGTAGAATGTTACTTTAAAAATTGTACCAATTTTTTTTTGTTGAACTCACCACTTACCGGGAAATTGTGACACTATTGGGGGTGTATCTTCATCTAAGTCATCAACTCCTCCAGCAATCGGATAGGGTGGAATAGAGACTCTGGGCATCACCACCCAGCTGTGATCAGAATAAAGGGAAGAGGTCAAGCTGGGGAGGCCTGAATTATGGGCTATCTGAAAGCCACAGATCTTCTCAATCTGTTGCCAGCGAAAAAGTCGTTCTCTCAAGCAAGTCGTCAACTCAGAGAGAGCTTTCCTGGAAAAATCAAAAAAGGAATTACTTATTGCATCAAAGAGTCTTTAATATGGCACTGAGAAAGGCAATTACATGAACAGACCATGGCAGTTAACTAATTTCAAAAAGAAATTACCCACTCTTAGAATTAGTGTAAATTATATAACTATTATATATGATTAAATGATAAATTTAAATATAAATTGTCTATAAATTACTCATTTCAACACAATAGCAAATAAACAGATAGCTAAAATAATATTCTTACTTTGCTTCCAGAATTTTGTGGTCTACCTCATCTAGGGAGGAGCTATGTGCAACATGCAGAGTACCAAAGACTGTACTTCTCTTCTTTTTAATTTTTTCTGCCTAGAAACCAAAAAGGAGAAAAATAAGACTAGGTTTGGAGAAAAAAATACATATACTTGTAAAGTTTATTCTGGTTTTGAATGTATTAATCATCATAAAACCAGAGGAGAATTATTAGCCAAGATATAGCCCTGTTTAAAAAAAAAAAAAAAAAGAAAAAAGAAAACAGATGAGGGAGAAAGCATGCTTTCCTACGTCAATCAATGTAATTCAAAACTTTATCCTGGAGAACTTTTTGTCTTATTTCTATGTTTCAGAAAAACCTGAATCTTCTATTAAAACTACAAAACATTAACTATATCCTACTGCAACGGAGGTGTTAGTGAACTGAGCATTTTGTTCTTTGCTAGAATTCAGATTAAGACTTATTCTTATTCCACACAATTTAATAAGTGTCAAAATTAATTTCTAGTAACTACTAACCTGAATCAGATATGAAGCAGCAACCTAGAGGAGAAAAGCTCCGTATAAAACTTTTATGATAACGATAAATAACGGTAATTTTTAAATGACACTAGGTCATTTTGAAAGTTACACACTTCTCTAAATACAGTAATTTTACTTTAAAGTCTACGATTACAATAGTCAATTTACACAGTGAGTTCCAATTCAAGAAAGAAATCTGCGATAATAAAACTTTTATTCAGATCTTTGTATCCCAGTTGGTCAATCCCTCTAAAACACAGCCTAAGAAACAAGTTTAGTATATTTTGAAATATAAGAATACCTCATCCTTAGCAATAGCTAACTGCATTTCAGCATTTTGTCTTTTAATATTGTAATACTGTACTTCTACTTCATGTGTTAATTGGAGCCATTTCTGAAGTGCATCTGGAACAGACCAGCTGCTTCTTAGTTCAAATTCTTTTTCAGCTTTCTTCAGAGCCATGCGAACCTGGAGGGAGGGAGGGAGGGAAGCAGGAATGGAGAGAGGGAGGAAGGAAGAATTAAAATATTTTTTTAGTACCCAAATTAAATGAAAAAGCAACTTCAATTATGTTCTTTGTAAACATTTTAAATTGCAAAGTCTATATACAATCTGCTAAGCAAAGCTGCAAAGCCAGAGACAGTAGAAGGGGCTTATGTATGTCTTAAGTTGCAATATTTTGTTTTTATATTTTATTAATATAATATCCAAGCTCATTGAAGGAAAAATATTCAGGGCATATACAAATTAAAACTGATCACACTTTTCCCATAATGTATATTTGGTTTATGAAGAAGTGTCCAAAATCAGGTGGATACTCGTTCTATTAGCCCTTCTAATGTTCCCAGAAGACAGTACTGTAGCTCCTTAACTATACACTTTTTTTTCCCCACGTAATCATACTTTTTTTCTGTAATTTTTAATGACACCTTCTTTGTGGCCTCACTATTACAAGTATATCTGCCTATTATAGTCTCTTTTACCATTTCTGCTACTTAATTCACTGCTTCTAATTTACCAGAAAGTAGGTAAGTGAGCATTTGCAGACCATATGTAAATTTCAAGAAAACAGATTCTGAGTGAGAATCTACTTAATTTTTCTATGAGAAACTACACATAGCCTTCTGTGTAAGGATGTCGGAGTATTTCTTCCACCTGCTGTTTAAGCAAGCCAGACAATAAACAGAGAAAAAACTAAAATTCTTGGTGTGTTAATGGTAATAAAAGTGCTAAAAAAAAAAAAAAAAAAGTCTTAAGGAAAGCCTCACTAAGAAAATGACACAGAAGGAAGACGTAATCCATTCTAGGAATGATTTACTCAAAAATTAGCAAGAGCTCAAACTAAAGATGTGTAAAGATATATGATGGAATTTAAGGAATTGTGCATACACGCTCTAGATCTTCAGGCAAAGTGATGAGTGAACTACAGAGCATCCTGCTTCTGGAGTACCACAAATGCAAATTAGTTGTCCTCAAAGTAACTAAGGTAACTGAAACTTCATTCCTAAATTAAAAAGCAGAGGAATTTTTGACCTGAACAAACCCGCTTTATTTAAATAAACTAAGAATAGTACTATCACACAAACTTCTGATAAAGAAACAGACAGCTGACAGATACTATGAAAAAAAGAATTATGCAGAAAAATATCTTTTAAAACTCCAAAATTATAAACAAAAATTCACAATGGGACACTAAGTAGATAATTTTAAAAAAAAAGACACATTAAAGTAAGGGTAAGATGGGCACTTACTCACTGAAAACAAATCCCAAGCAACATTTGCCTTGCATGATTCACTGTGCAATGGCTTGGGACAATATTGTGTTTAATAAGACAGTTGGGTAAGCTGTGTGGCGTCCCTGCTAATCTCTCAGGAAGAGAGAATTTGAGCTCAGGTCCTGTGACATGTAGTTGTATATAACGCCACAAAATGTACGTCACACCAAGACCTTTTTCTCAGAAGATTTTACAGCTAAAATTTCTATACAGTTTTCATTTCCAAAGAAGTATAAAAAGAATCTTAACAAATTTCACTCAAGTTATTCTCTTTATTCATAAAAATTTTCCCTAATGTTATTTCCATAAATTTACTTCCCCTAAAAGAGCTCAAAAAAACACATTTACCATAGAAACTACATATATATTTTTAGCATAAATTGAGGCTGAATAATGTTTACATTGATTATCAAATAATGTCTCAAATTTGTGGAAATTCTGATCTTTTAATAATGGCAACCATGTAACTGTTTCTCTGCTATTATTCATAAATTTATCATTTGACCTAAATCCCAATCCTTAAGTTTAAATTATATTGTTATTTATAGGGGAATGGAAACAGTAAAAACTGAGCAATAGCTTTTGCAAATAATGAATTTCTGTTTAAAAATGTGATAATTATTTACATAATTTTTTAATTTTAGGAATAAAACCATAAGTAAATAAAATGATGTCACAGAAAGAAACAGACTAAATATCTGAATATCTGACTTCTAGATTCAACTTTATTATTTATTACTCGACCTTCAGTAAGTCCCTTACCTCCTGAGGCTACTGTCTCATGTAGAACACTTGTCCTGACTAAAGGCTTCTTGAAACTTTTTTTCAGAACAAAATAACTTATGTGAAAACTATTTAAATCACACAAAATATAAAGTAGTACTATTAGCCACCCAAAAGTCTTTGTTTTAGGGAAAATAACACTATACAAAATACATACCAGATTTTCCTGCCTTCTAATTTTAAGAGTTCAATTATCCCTCAGACAAAATATAGCAATGCTTTGAACTATGTGGAACTGTGGATTATGTGACATTAAACATAATTAATTTCCCAGTTAAACTTATTTCTATAAACAAAGCTTTTAACAGCAGTATAGGAAAACACAGATTTTGGAATATGACACGCAAATTCTCGCCTTTGCTATGTAATAGTTGTGTAACCCACGGCAAGTTATTTAACCTCTCTACACATCTCATCTATAAATGAGGATAATATCTATGTATTGTGAGGATTAAAATTTATGAGCAAACCATTGGCAATGTGTGTAGTATACGCTTATGGCACACAGTAAGCACTCAGAAAATTGTGTTTCTTATTCATATAATCAAGTTGGATAGAGCTCTTTCTAAACATCCATTTCCTTCCTTTTCACCTCTTACTGACCCAGGATCTCGTTAGTATTATTATGTTCATACTGGTACATCCTATCGTGGTAACTTTAGGGTCTGCTCAGGTGTGCAGGGTCTCTATGCCAAAACGTCGGATTAGAATGTTCGTGACTCTTGAGCCTTTTTTTAAATATTGTGTTTTTTCCCTCACTATGAGGCAATCACCTGTGAAATGCTACTATCACTTTATGTCTTGGTAAAAGAATTCCCCAGTATTGCTTTCTGATTTGCCCTTTCTTATCTGCAAAGTTTAGAAAAACAGCTAACAAGCTTGGAAAAAAACAAGACTTAGACATCTTGGTGGGAACAGGCAGGGCATTCTCACAGGAGTAAAGCACATGGTATCTAATTCTTGGACACAGTATAATTTTGGCTAAGCCTTTTTTGTCTACTCCCTGATTATTTACCACATTCTGTACTGATAAGGTTCATCAGGTAAATGAGGCATGACTGTAAAATATGTCCAAGAGTCAATTTAAAAGAACAAACTCCTTACAGGGAAGAGATCAAAAAAACAGATGTCTGGGGTACGAGGGGAAGAGTAATTACCAGTAACAAAAAAGATGGCTGCATTCAGTCAAACAAATTCTCGTAAAAGGACAATCCTGACGGAAACAGTAGTGCATAGTGCATATTTTCCCATGCGTTGAAATTAAATGTCATTCATCCCATAATTCTTATTTCTTATTTAACACTCAGTTGAGAAGGTAACACTGCATAAAACAGAGTGGCAAGCAGAATATCCAGGTTCTTGCCCTGCTTTACAATCGAGTCACTGTCCAATTTTGAGCAAGTTTTCGAACCCTCTTTTTGTTCCTCAGTTTCTTTATCAGTTAAAAAAAAAAAAAAGGGTCAAAGTCAGAAGAAGGAGATGGGACCACAAAAGCAGAGTTTGGAGTGACGTGCTTTGAAGACGAAGGAAGGGGCCATGGGCCAAGAGATGTCCGTGGCCTCTGAAAGTGAAGAAGGCAAGAAAATAGGTCTTCCCCTCACAGCCTGCAGAAGGAACACAGCCCTGAGGACCCACTGTAGACTCACTCTGACCTCCAGAACTTTAGGATAATAAATTTGTGTTTATTTAAGCCACTAGGTTTGTGGTAAATTTTTTACAGCAGGAATAGGAAATGGGTGCATCTGCCTATAATTAAATTCTCCTAGAACCTCACCTTCTCCAAAGGACTCTGTGCAATGCCTAAATGCCTACATTCTATCTTGAGTAACTGAACAGGAGAAAGGACATCTTTTAGACAGCTTCAGAATTTTTAGCAATTATGTTCTAAAACCATAGGATTCAAATGGATGTTTAATAGAGATCCTTTACCTTTGCAGAGAATTTCAAAATTAGATATACTTTATTTTATTAGGTTATAGTCAGAAACTCAAACATTATAAATGTTAAATAAACACCCTAAATTTACTCAAGACAATGAACATGGCAAGAGATAAGATTTCATGAATGAGTGAACATGATGATAATTTTATCTTTCAGTTACTACTTTATTATTTTGTTATATGGACTTTGATCAATACTAACAATATAAACGAATGATTCTTTTATTAACTGAGGAACAGTATACAATGAAATTAAATGCAGGAAACTGTACAAAAACAGGACCTGGCTCCTCAGAGTGGCAATATCCTAACGAATAATTTTCTTTAATGTAAATACCTGTTCCAACTCCTGCTCTGCATACTGACGTCTACTCAATTCACATTCAGCTCCCTCCCTTAGCTCTCTCAGCCGACAAGCCTCCTCCTTTGCGTAATTGATTTCATCCATCATTTTGCGCTCCAGATTTTGCTTTTCTACGGCAACATTTCTGTTTTCTTCCTGTGCCTTTTCAAGCCTCATGGAATAATAAAAATGAAAATTCCTCACAAGTTTTCAAAATTTCATTTTTTACAAGAAGAAGACTGTATCAAGTAATTAGATATATATTTCAATCAGAATTCACAGCATTTTCTATTAAGTTTGGATAATAAAAATATCAGGCAACCTACTATACAGCTGCTTTGGTTATCTTGGGATCAAAAGACAGGACAGCAGGGAAACATGCTTCTACAAAGGACTTTTAAGAAATTCATAATTATTTAAATCAAGTTAAAAATAAAATTTCACTACACATGTAATTCCACCTACATCTGATTTACTTTTACTGGTCTTCTACCCACTTATTCCCAAGTACATACATTTATAATAAATCTTCAATTATGACAATATTATGATACTTTTCTAAAAATATGAAATATGCATACATTCCTAATGTGTGTAATAACCTAAATAATTGTTTAAGCACATGCCCATATTATATTTTTACAAACTGTATTTTCCCACATAAATAAGTTATGATTTTCTTTGACTTACCTCTCTTGTAAGTCCATTAGACTTTGCTCTGCAGTTTGTAGACTCTCTAAATCTTTCATCATTTTTGCAACATGTTCTTTTGATGTCTTATTCTGTGTATAAGCAAACCAGCACCCTCCAACACCAATTACTATAGAAACTGTGAGGATAAAATCTTTCATCCAGTTATGAGGTGGGCCTATGAAGAGAATTACAGATGATTAATCTTTGAATTATAACAGAACCTCAATACACAGAGGCATTTTTTCTTAAATAGTAGGTATTTAAAAACAAAACAAAAAACTGAAGACTCCCTTCTTATATACAAACTCTAGCCTTTTAAAAATTCTTTCTTCAAATAAACAATGTGTTTATTATGACTATCTGATACACTGGACCTATAGGACAGAGATAAACCCATATGGACACACTATGCCCCTGCTGGTGGTAGAGGAAAAAGTAGTAACCAAAGTCACTGGGATCCTTGAATAAGGAACAGTATCTCCCATCATGTGCTGCTAGAATGGTCCTCTGTGGGGTAAAAGAAATCATAAAGAGTATCATCATTACCATTCCAACTCCTTTCCTTCAGTCAAGTTAGGCAGCTGTCATGCTTTCAGACATAAACTGGAACCTAATCATTCACCAAAAAGCATTTTCTCCAAGCACGTAGCTATGTAACTAATCAGGCTAATAGTGGTTCTCAGACATTTGACAGTTTTTGGCTGTCACACCTGGGGGGAGCTGTTATAGGCATCTAGTGGGTAGAAGCCATGGATACTGCTGAATATCCTACAGTGCACAAGGACAACCTCCTCCCCATGCCCCCTCTGTCAGTAACAAAGAATTATCCAGGAATTACCCAGTCCAAAATGTGAATTAGTGCCAAGGCTGAGAAACCCTGGGTTAACTGGTCATAACAAGTATTCCATTTTAGATAGCTATTTGCCAGAGACATGGGGGTTACTAGCAAGAAAGAGCAGGATCTCCATCCCTAACATGCCAGGCATGATGTTAATGGTCAGCATTATGTCTAAAGTAAAGAGTAAGGAGCCAGGGCCTACTCTCTTCAGGGACACAAAACACAGAAATCACTATTCACATTTCCTAACTTAGCCCTGACTGTCAATACACATCAATTTTTAGGGAGTTCTCTGAAAGGGACACACGATAGCTAATACAATATAATATATTATTTTAATGCTCCAAGAGATATAGTTCACAGTGAAAAACTGCTTAAATGTCCAGGCCTCCAGCAAGAAGACATTTTGCAGTTTAATGACATGAAGAGCTCTACAGAAATCCCAAGTTCCTATGCTGATAAGTCTAGGGTTTGTCTAAGTTTGCACATTGTGCTATGTAGCATGTTGTATGCCAGAGACCTCCAGTGCTCTGTATTTCCAGAGTGAACATCCTCACCTATAGTGGAGAAGACGCACTGCAGAAGGCTACAGACTCAAAAGGATTTGTTTTTATTTCTGTCTCAGACTGAGAGGTTAAGCTCAGGCTCTACTTCAACTATGAGCCCTATTCTCTGACTCTAGCTGAAATATAATCACCATAAATAATAATAAATAGATGGACAAGTCCCAAGCTCTAAACTAAGCACCACAAACTGGAAAAGACTTAAGTAAAAACTTCTTTAAAATGTATCTCTGTTCATTTGACAGAATAGTCAAATGAACCATTGGGTTTTTTATAACTCCAACCCAGGTGTTCTGAGCTCATTCACTCAAATAATAATTCTAAGACAAACATATTTAAAAGGTTATGCATCATTAACTTCTTAACTAGTTTATTTAAATATTTGTTTAAAACCTTCTTTGAGACTAGTTTGATTTCTTTTCAAATGACTTGATAATATAATTTTTTTTCTTGTTAGAAAGTGGTTTGTTCCCAGATTAATAAAATATAAATATTCCTGACCAGGCTGCATACACAGACAAATTTTATACTTTAATTCCTATTTTCACCAATCATTCACATGGAAAAAATCTGACAGAATCTCACAGAAGACAATCCCCCAATGGATTCAGTCCAGAACTCAGGACAAGGAAAATGTTAGAAAGGTATCATCTCTATCAAACGCTCTCCATTTGAGTAGTGTTCTCTTTCCTAGGGTTTGTAATTTCCACCAACTCTCATAAAGGGGAGTTCCAGCTGTTTCACCAGCTGCTCTTTTAGCCTGAGCCAAAAAAGAACCACCAGTAAAGTCAGGAAATCCATTCAACCAACTCCAATAACCCGTGCTGAGAAGGGCCATCCTCAAGATGGAAACACAGAAACCTGAAAATCTCCTAATTCCAAATATTCAGGTAGAATTAACATTAGTTTCCTAATTTATAATTTGTGGAAGCCATTTTTCTTTATTAATTATTTTGCAAGTATTAATTTTGTTATTCCTTTTTGGCTTCTGAAAAATAAAACATAACTCCTCTAAAATGTGTACTCTACTTTTTCCCAAAGCTTTCTGAAATTTGAAATTAAATTAAATAAACATATTAAACTTCTCTTCTGGGAAAAAATATTGTTCCTGTCAAAGTAAAGAAATACAAGGTTTATTTTCTTTATTAATATGACATTAGACTCCCTTAAATGTTCCTCTTCAAAACAGTCAAATAACATTATCCGCCTTGTGCTCCTACCGGGATAGTCTGTTAGTTTATAAAGCTTCAAGTGGGCCTTTGCTTTTGATCTGTATCTAAAAAACCCTTTTCTTCATGATTAATGAAATCATTAGGATCTATTACTTCATACCATCAAGATGGTCAGAGTGCAATATTTTTTTTAAAGATTCTTAAGTGAATATCCAGTAATAACATCAACATTAAAACTGTTATAAAGATCCCAAGTTTTAAATCTAGAAATTCTAAATTATCAGCTGATCATAGCTTTTACAACTTTTAACGTTAGTAACAAGATTTGAAAATTTCACACTCCACGTTTCAATGACAAAATCCCATCCTATAAATCTTTTGTTTTAAGATAGTATTACATTTTTTTCACAGGTAATAGATGATTCTTCTTAGAGGTCTACTACCTTTCTTACTTTTTCCTTCCTTAAATAACACAGAGATGATCAGATTATTCATTTACGTCACACTCTGAGAGAGAATACTAACGTGTTACAGGTCCAAACAAAACCACATCCAGGGCCTTGAGCTGAAGTTTTTGTCTGTGACTCCGGTCACTGATTTTCAACTGGAAGTTCATAAATGAAGGTTCATGCACTGCTATCCTGTTCATTTAAAAAATATACATATATATATTAAATGAAAATATTTCTAGTATATAAATTTAAAGATTTGAGCAACACACTTTATACTTTACATATTATTGATCATAGAGCTCATCCATGTGTGATTTAATACTTTATGACGTTTCAAAAACCCTTTCAATGCAAACTTAGCTGTAGAAAGACTCTTGTATGTTAATAATTTAGTTGCTATATTGATAAGTTTTGTTTTCATAACTATGATTTAGAAATGTATAAAGTTGAAGATATTTTATAATCATTAATTGCCTCTGGCATTTTACTATCATTTCACAAAGAACAATAATATTGTAACTTACTTAACATCAATAGCAGACTTTGAAAAATAGTCCTCAATTTAGATTATGCTACTTTTCTTTTTTTTTTCTTTAAAGGTATCAAAAAAATCTATACCTTCATAGTCTAATATTTAAACTGTTTAAAATTGAGCAAAGTACACTGAAGCCATAAGTGGGAAACAAGAATCCTTCATGGGTTGGTGTGGGTGGGTAGAGGGATTTATGCAATAAGAAGTACTGAACCATTTTATTAGCAATGAAGAAAGCATGTAGGGGGCCAAAAGGCACAGGTGAAATAAGGAAATAAAATCACTTCATTTTGGACTGCAAATCCAAGCAGGCAGTACTCAACTAAGATTTCTTAACAACCAAGTATGATGCCAGTAAAGATCTTATAATGCAAAGTCTAATAATAATAATATAATTAATAACAATGGCAATAAAAACAAGCATGTACTATATGCTAGGTCTTGTGCCAATAACTTTATTAATACTCAAGAAAACCATATAAGGTATATAATATCTCCATTTTATAGGTGAGGATACTTGTGCAAGGTTGAGTAACCTGGCCAAGGTTACATAATTGGGAAGAGGCAAGGATTCAAACCCAAATATATATGATTCCAAAGACTACTCTGAACCACTGCTTTTATTTGGGAAAATAGTACCTCTGAGTACGGAGAAATTATACGAACTCCAATGAGGCTTCTATAAAACTTTAGAGAGTAAAGAACTCTTACATTTCCTTTTCAAAATGCCTTCCTTCATCTTCTCCACAGGTGCCTTTCCTGTGTGCTTCCCTTACTCCTTTTAACATGATGCTTATCAAACTGCTTGAAGGCAAAAACTATATCTTAGCTCTCCAAAGCCTATCATGGTACTTGACAAAAGTAGAAGCTTGAGGAATGTTTGTGTAATAGTTGAATGAATGCGTGGATGGATGTGTGAATGAATTAACAGCAATACTATCAATAGACTAAATTTAAGAAAGACAATGAGATGTAATAAAAAGGAAACTATATAACAGAATTTTATGCAAGGTTCAATATGAGCCCAGAAGTGGAAATGACTCCACCTGAGTGGATGAGGGTGTCAGGGGAGGCTACACAGGTCTGAAAGGAAACAGAGGGCATTTGTCAGGTGAAGAAAGCCTTAGTACTATCTCTGGTAATAAGAATTACAGAGTATAGAAAACATAGTAAAAGGTTTAAGATAACCATTACACTAAAACAAAACAAACATAGTTTTGGCTGCCAATAGCAGATGTAACAGTGTTTTAAGGTCACAGAAAAGAAACATCAAAATGGATTACTGGAAGCCAATTATCTGGAATGTGCAACACATTTTCTTTTTTAAAAATTTTTTTATTTTAAATTATTACGGGTACATAAGAGTTGTATAATAATACATTTTTCTTATACATGCTTATGACCAGCTCTTATATCTACAGATACCCTACAAAAAGTGCTGTAACTTACACAGTAATTGAAGTTAATTGATGTTTCCCCTTTAAGTTGACTCATCTAATTTCCATCACCACATAACAGGGGCTTGAGGAAGAGTTTACTGTTTTCCTTTCTCTTCCCCTGAAGTCCTCAATGGACTAATGAAACTGAACTGTTACATTTATAATTTTTTTCTACAGTAACATGTTCACTATTTTAAAAAATTGATTTTGACAAGTGTATGATGTTGTCTCTACAATTCTACTAGAATTTGAGGCATCTCTGATAACCTTTACTTAACCAAAAGAAAAAAGTGGCTATAACACTGAAGGTCAAACACAGATCACCCTATTTTATTTCAGGTTGTTATTATACAAAAAAACTTCCCAAAAGACAACATAAGAAAAATACTATAGTTCCTTATATCCAGGGCAACACATATAAATCGAAAAACCCTGATACCATTTTAATACTTTATCCTGTTTTAACTTAGGAATCTGTTTTATTTAAAAGCAAGAACTATATTTAATTTTTTTCTTCTTTCTAGCATCTAATTGCACAATGAACAAAGAAGATATTCAGTAAGTACTTGTTGAATTGACTCTTATCCCCAAAATTTCATCATTCTAGTCACATGCATAATAAAATCATAAATATTGATGCTGATGCTCAGAATACATTTAATGGAGATCTGAAAAGTTCCAACTTGATCCAAAATACAAACCTCAAAGGAACAAAGGCTACTTATTTAAATAGAACATGTAAGCAAATTGATTAGTGATACAATGTATATATTTCATTATGTATAACAATTAGATTGTAATAACTGATTAAAATTTTTTTCATGTAGGAAACAACCCAGGGAAAAATAAAACATACCAAGAAACCTTGTAAAGATAAAAAGTTCTGGTAGAATCACTGCAAATTTTAACATTTAAATCCTTCAAGATTATTAGATTAACTAATAGAGATTTAGAAAATAAAATTCAGAAAATTAACAATAGGTTTCAGACATCTAAGGGATAAACTGGCATCCTGGACTTTGGTATCAGATCTATTTGGTTTTAAATGCTGCCTTGGGTGAAATATTTAACTTGTCTCTGATGGGTTTTTTAACCTGTAAAATGGCGGTGATAACATATACCTCATTTTAATCACGAGGCTTAAGCGAGATAATATAAAGTACTTCCATGTAACATATATTTTAAAATGGTTGCTACTATTTATTTTTTGTTTACTAAACTTCATTTTTTAAGTTGAGGTATAACTTATGGCCACTATAATTAAATGGTTATTGTTGTCATTAAAAAAGAATACCAATCCAGAAAGATCTGTATATTAATCCATTCAAATAGGTGTCTTCATGGAAATGAATCAGTACCAAATGAATAACTTTTTGTTAAATTTACCAGGTAGTCAAAAGTTGACTTTTGATATTATTATCTGCAAATGATATAGCTGACTCACTTTATAATTCTCAAAACTACTTTCTTTGGAAATAAATTTTTTAAAGGGTCTGATTACTTAGACAAGAAAAACTGATTAAAACTTGAAAACACATACCTTAAAAAAATTAAGGAATGGATATATTTATAATATTTCCTTTGTGCCCTCAGCCACAGAAGTAACTTGTAGATTCAGCACTGAAAAATGACATCTAGTATATAATTCTCCCTGAGTACAAAAATACATTTGGATAATAAAGACTCACCTGGGAAGTGTTGTTCCTTTGACATTATTGTCTCTAAAATTCTTCTCATATTGAGGGAGTTCAACAAATTCTATCAACCACTGAAGGGTGTCCTCAAGGGTCCAATTATGAACTGTAAGAGATAAAAGGGGAATGCATATTTTAAACACATCTGCTTTCAAAAATATATATATACTATAATTTCAGAGGAAATAAAGATGTTAGATTGAATTTCCTATTTAATCAATATAAGTACTAAAATGGTATCTAGCACTCTATGAGGAGAAGCTAAAAACAATGAGACAAACCTCTTACCCTTAAAGGCTTACAATCTAAAACAGAAGAGACAGATGAAAACAATTAGGACAAATATTAGAATGACTGAGTCTAAAGTAAGCATCTATACAAGTTTGTACAGGATGAAATAATCCATCATTTCCCTGGTTGTAGAAAACTTACCAGATACATACTTGTTCATTCTTTCCTCTAGCCATCCATCCATATAATACTGTAATACTGTAAACATTCTAAGCGTCAGTTTTCATTCTAAGCACCAGGCATATGGCAATGAACAAGACAGATAAAGTGTACTTGCCCTTATGGAACTTAAATTCCTTTGGGGTTGGGGAGGGGCAATTTATGAAAGAAGGAAGAAAAGGGAGGGAAATTTCAGATGGTGATTAGCTATTAAGAAAGGAAGGAAAGGGGGTGGAGGGGATGGGAAAAACTCTCACTGAATGGATGTGGGGAGCACAGTTTGGGGGATGACCACGATTGTAGCTCTGACACGGGCAGTGCATGGGCAATATATATAGCCAAAGTGTTGTACCCCCATAATATTCTGAAATAAAAAAAAAAAAAGAAAGGAAGGAAAGATGTCAGGGTAAGCCTCTCTGAGGAGTCAACATCTAAACTGAGACCTAAAAATTGCAAGGAGCCACACTGTGAAGATCTGGGAGAGAAAGATCCCAGAGGGAAAAGCTAATGTAAAAGCCTTCAGATAGGAGGCATGAACTAGTGGTGTTTGAGAAATAGGCAGAAAGTCAGAGAGGGGCCAGGTCATGAAAGACTCTCAAGAACTCTGCATAGTTTTCTAATATCAATAAGAAGAAGGGGAATAAAATAATCTGGTTTTAAATATCACTGTTTGACGTGGAGAATGGATTGTATGGGCTAAGACTGGAAACAGGGAGAGATAAGGAGACCAGTCCTTACATAACCATCCAGGCAAAAAAGGCTATTGCCTTGTACTATGATGGCAGCAGAGAGGATGATGACAAGCGGTCAGATTCAGGACACATTCTGGGGATAATGCTAATAAGATGTGCTCATAAAATGGATAAGGGTTGGTAGCTAGAGGGAAGCCAAAAGTACAAAGAGTGGTGTCATTAACTGAGGTAGGAATGGATGGGCAGGAACAGATTGGGGAAGTGAGTAGAGTCAGGTGACAGAGATCAAAAGTTCTGTTTTTAGACATGTTGTATTTGAAGTATATATTAGACATTTAAGTATAGGTAATACAGTAGCAGTGAGATACACAAGTCTAGCGCTTACGGGAAGGTGGGGCTAGGGATAGAGATCTTAATGGGTAGGCATCAGCATACACATGATCTTTAGACTGAATGAAATCAACCAGAAAAGTGAAGATAGCTATTAATAGAGTCTAGGAGACTGGACCTAAATCATGAACAATATGATAACTAACATCTATTCTCTAGGACATTTATTTTAAATTAAGCCCTTTATATGAATTTTCATCTTTAAGCCTTTAAAAAAGAAAACTTCTGAGGTCCTAACATGATTATCTCCATTTTGCAGATGAAAAACTGAGGAGATAATGGAATCAAGACACTAAGTAGCAGGACTGGATTTGAACTCAGGCAAACCAACCACACAATCGGACTTTACTCTGAAAGTAATAATATTAAATAACAACAAAGATATAAACAAGCAGTTAAACACTGAAAGAAAATCAGAAGTTTCTGCTTGAATAAAGGGTAATAATGAGTTTATCCAAAGGAAAGGATGCAAGTGTGCTTGAAAAATGAGGAGTTTCATTGTTTGCATTTAATTTCAGGGTTTGGGAAAACAAAGTGCTTACAGACCACAGAAGAGGTCAAAAGAGAGTGAAGAAAACAAGAGAGCAAAAAAAGATGATCTGGGAATCCATCTGTGTATAAATAAATCTGAAAAAAGATCTTTCTAATAAACTACATAAAATTATGAATTCACATTTGCAAGCAAAGCTAGGTTTCCATAATCTGCCTTTTTCATTAAGTGTTCTTTGGAGAAAAAGCTTAAATAAATCACAAACAAAATGTTCAATCAAAAACTATGTGTGGTAATTGATAACTTTATACTCAGACAAAGCTCTATTTTTTAATGCTTTCTCCTTCGTGTGTTCCTGCCATAAAGCCTGGACATGGGCCTGAGGCTGCTGTATCCATTTAGCCAAATAACTTAGGCTATCAGCCAAAGGTTCAGGCCCTGGGTGCTTTCCACTGAATTTAATACATTCAAAGTAGCTTTTTTACTCTGAAGTTTCTTCCTATTCAAGATGAAATGCATTGAGAATTGCCCTGTCTGGACTGCCAAAAAAACCCTCAGTGCAGCTGCACCTCACACCCCCACACAAAAACCTCAGTCAAGAAAACAAGATAAAATTCTCTCTGTCATTTCTATGACTGTCCAACAGTAAAAGTCCCTGATCTAAATACTCCAGCACATCAAAATATCCCCTCCCAATAAGCCAGTATAGAAAGGAAGAAAAATCAAGTGAAAAAGAATACACAATTAAAAAGCCCAAATCCTAGTATTACTCTACCTAGTAAATAAAAAATTATAGTGGTTTCCTTGACAATAATCTTTAAAAAGACAAAACTCTAACATAAAACAGCTTATTTGGGGAGGAGGTTCACTTCCCCTTTTGCTGCGGTTTCTTTGGTGATGCCTAGTGAACATCTTCACTTCTCTTTTCATGACCAGGAGTTGCATTTTATACTAGCTTTCTCTGCTCCAAATTCTCCATTTGTCTTTCAATTTTTAGAACAGATCATAGCCTGTCTTTCCTCAGGGCCTTTGTACATGCTGTTTCCTCAGTATGACACCCTTTTCTCTATCCCTTTGCCTCTTTGTTGCCTATTTCTTAAAACTTCTTACCTCAGTTAAAACTGTAATTCCTCAAGTGAGCCTTTACAAACATTGCTATATGATCATAAATCCCTCTGTACTTTTTATGCATAGCATTTAACTAATTATAATTATTTGTGTGGTTATTCCTTCAACATCTTTTTATTCCACTGAAGTATACATTTCTTGCTCACCACTTGGTACACAGGGGCTCAAGAAATTATTTGTTGGATGCTCTTGAGTAAAGTAGAACATGTTTAATTGATAAGTATGATGAAAATCTATTTTTGCATTTTAGTGAGAAGACCCAAATAAACAGAAGTATGTATTTGTCCGTATAAAAAATTCTTGATAAAAGAGTTATTCATTTAAGAATTATCCGGTTCCTTGCAACTTGCCTGTCACTGGTGTTTTACACGTGCTGTTGCTGAACAGCACTTCCATCAGAGGGCAGGCAGAGGACATGCAATTCCTTTAAAAAATATATTTCCCAATCTGCAAACTACAGAAATGCCAATTTCTACATTGTTAACTTGTATTGTTTCTGCTCGAAATTGTGGCCAATGCTACAGATTGATGTCTCAGAGTGATTTTTGGCAATTTATTCCAAGGCCAATAGAAAGAACTCTGGAATGCAAAGAGACCTGATTCTAGTTCCAGCTGTGCCACTGATTCACAGTGACATCATAGCCAGGTTATTTAACTGTGGCTCAGATTCTCTTTGTAAATTGATATATCATAGTTGTACATATTTTGGGGGTACATGTAATATTTTAATACATATATATAATGTGTAATGATCAAATCAGGGTAATTGGGATATCCATCACGTCAAACATTTATCTTTTCTTTCTGTTGGAACCATTATAATTCTTCTTTTCCAGCTATTTTGAAATATACAATAAATTAGTAACTATAATTTCCCTACTCTACTATCAAAATACCAGAATTTATTCCTTCTAACTATATTTTTGTACCCATTAACCAACTTCTCTTCATTCCCCCCACCTTCCGTTCCCAGCCCCAGGTCACCCCCATTCCACTCTACCTCCATGAGATCCATTATTTTAGCTCCCACATGAGTGAGACCGTGCGATATTTGTCTTTCTATGCCTGGCTTATTTCACTTAACATAACTCCAGTTCTGTCCATGTTGCTGCAAATGTCAGGATTTCATTCTTTTTTGTGGCTGAATAATATTCCATGTGAATATGTACCACATTTTCTTTATCCATTCATCTGCTGGTGGATACTTAGGTTGATTCTCTATCTTGGCTATTGGGAATAGTGCTACAATAAACATGGGAGTGCAGATATATCTTTGGTATACTGATTTCCTTTCTTCTGGATATATACCTAGGAGTGGGATTGCAGGATCATATAGTAATTCTATTTCTACTTTTTTGAGGAACCTCCATACCGCTTTCCATAATGACTATGCTACTTTATACTGCCACCAAAGAGCATTCCCCTTTCTCTGCTTCCTTGCCAGCATTTATTTTTTGTCTTTTTGATAACAGCCATTCTAACTGGGGTGAGATAGTGTCTCATTGTGGTTTTGATTTGCATTTCCCTGATGATTAGTGATACTGAACATTTTTTCATATACCTGGTTGGTCATTCGTATGTTGCTTTTGAGAAAAATCTATTCAGGTCTCTTGCCTATTTTAAAATCAGATTATTTGTTTTCTTGCTATTGAGTTGTTTGAACTTCCTTATATATTCTGGTTATATTAACCCCTTGTCAGATTGATATTTTGCAAATATTTCCTCCCATTCAGTAGGTTGTCTCTTCACTTCTTCACTTTATTAACTGTTTCCTTTGCTGTGCAGAAGCTTTTCAGCTTGATATAATCCCATTTGTCTATTTTTGCTTTGGTTGCCTATGCTTTTGAGGTCTTACCCAAAAAATCTTTGCCAAGACCAATATCCTGAGGCATTTCCCCAATGTCTTCTTCTAGTAGTTTCATAGTTTCAGGTCTTACAATTAAGTCTTGAATCCATTTTGAGTTGATTTTTGTATATGGTGAAAGGTGGAGATCTAGTTTTATTCTTCTGCATATGGACATCCAGTTTTCCCAGCACCATTTATTAAAGTGACTGCCCTTTCCCCAATGTATGTTCTTGGCACTTAATTAGTTGGCTGAAAGTGTGTGCACAGATTTACGTCTGGGTTCTCTATTCTGTTCTATTGGTCTATATGTCTGTTTTTATGCCAGTAACATGCTGTTTGGGTTACTATAGCTTTGCAGCATAAGTTAAAATCAGGTAGTGTGATGCCTCCAGCTTTGTTCTTTTTTCTGAGGATTGCTTTAGCTATTCAGGGTTTTTGTGGCTCCATACAAATTTTAGGATGTTTTTTTCCATTTCTGTGAAGAATATCATTGGTATTTTGATAGGGTAGGCAGTGAATCAGTAGATCACTTTGGCTAGTATGGAAATTTTAACAATATTAGTTCTTCTAATCCATGAGCATGAGATATCTTTCCATTTTTTTGTGTGTCCTTTTCAATTTCTTTCATCAGCGTTTTGTAGTTTTCCTCATGTTTTTCACTTCTTTGGTTAAGTTTATTCCTAGGTATTTTATTTGTTTTTGTAGCTATTGTAAATGAGATTGCCTTTTTGATTTCTTTTTCAGATTGATTGCTGTTAGCATATAGAAACGCCACTGATGTTTGCATGTTGACTTTGTACCCTGCAACTTTACTAAATTCATTTACCAGTTCTAAGAGTTTTTTGGTCAAGTCTTTAGGTTTTTCTAAATATAAGATCATTATCCGAAAATAAGGATAATTTGACAACCTCCTTTCCAATTTGGATGTCTTATTTATTTCTCTTGCCTAACTGCCCTGGATAGGACTCCCAGTATTATGCTGAACAAAAGAGGTAAAAGTGGGCAAGTGGGCATCTTTGTCTTATTCCAGGTCTCAGTGGACAGGCTTTCAATTTTTCCACATTCAGTAAGCTACCAGCTGTGGTCTTGTCATATATAGCTTTTATTGTGTTGAGATACGTTCCTTCTATACCCAATTTGTTGAGGGTTTTTATCATGAAGGATGTTGAATTTTATCAAGTGCTTTTTCAGCATCTATTGAAATGATCATACAGTTTTTGTCATTGATTCTGTTGATGTGATGTATCACACTTATTGATTTACATATGCTAAACCATTCTTGAATCTTAACACACAAAATAATAAAATTGAGCTAGGCCATCTTTAAAATGCATTTAAATTCTGTTTCTTTGTTTCCATTATAACAAACAAGAGCTGGTGTTTAAAACATTACCAATGAAACTGTTAGACTAGAACAGCAGATTATAGAACACTGAGAGGAAAAAGTGACTTTAAGAACTTTCAGGACAGCCATAAAAACTGCTAACATTTATCAAGTGTTCATTAAATACCAGGAGATTTGCAAGTGTTATTTCAAATAATCATTGCAACAACCCTTTGAAGTCAGTACTTTTATCATCATATTGAACCTAAAAGTTTATGAAGGTGAAGTTCTTAATTAGGTGTAACAGATTAGTAAATGATCAAACCAAGGTTTTGGACCAAGCTTGTTTCTAGAGTCATCAACCATTGTGCAATAACATTGCCTCTTTAAAGTAAGCTACATGGACCTGATAATCAGATCAGGCACCACAAGCAGGCAGCTTATAGTCCAGTCATACTTACAGCCATATTTGCAGCTTTCAGAATATACCATATTCCCCCATGCCCCATATGCCATTCCTTCTTTGCCAGGCTTGCTCTTCCTTAGCCTTCATGACTCAGATAAGAAACTTCCTCCTCAATGAATTTTTCCCTAGTCACTATTTCCAGGCTATAGTTGCTCTTCTTTGTGCTCCCTGATCACCTATACATATATCTGCCATAGGATTTATCATATACTGTCATGTAATTGTACATGCCCATCTTGCCCTCTGGCTGATAAATTCCTAGAGAGCACAAACTTGCTCTTTTACCTAACACAGTGATTACTGACACAAAAATGTCACACTCCTTTCAGAATATGGGGTTTTACATTGTATTATACACTGTCACATAAGTTCTCATTTAAGCCGCCATAACCATTTTTGACAACTATCTGTTATCTCTAAATCTTGACCAAGAGAGGCCAAGTGATCACACACATGATCACACACGTCTAAAAACTAAGAGAGCTAGAATTTGAAAGTTTAAAACTTGAAACACATTTTCTCTTCGAAACAAACTTTTCAGACATACAGTACTAACAACAATACAAAAGTTGAACATTATACATGAGCAATCTGCCATGGACAATTGCATTAATGGACTCAGGATTCTCCTAGAGACATCAACTATACATCAATGGAGTCATATCAGTTCTTTCTCGTAGAGGTGACTCCTACAACTTGGAAGAGGGGCTCTAACAGCCTGAAAGACAAGATTTAAAAGAGCCAAGGGATTCAGAACTGGAGCACGGCTCTAGAGCAAAGCAGGTGGTGAGGAATGGGAGAGAGGGGTCAGTATGGTGTGTGGAACCAAAACTTCAGGAACCACCCCCACCCCTTGCTGCTATCAACAGGGTGCTTTCTGTAACAGGGAATGAATGACTGTGCACCAAAACAAGTTTCCCTCTCCTCCTGCCTACTTGCTGCTGTCAGTTCCACTACCATGTAACCATTTTGGACCAGTGCTTGAGAAAGATGAAAACTGTACCTAAGAAGAGAAAGCTTTTGGAAAGCAGTGGGGTCCTAGTAAAGGGGGAGAATGAAGAGACAGGAAGGGCTAGAAACAGCCATCACCAGAGAAGCAAGGAAATTGGCATTCCTGTGGCCACCCAACTGAAGCAGGCTTCTAAAAAAGACACACGAGTCATGCATAGGTACAGCATCAGTTGTACAACTAGGTTATAAGTAGATGAAACACTTTAGCTGAAAGTGATTCTCCCTTCCTGAATTTCTATAGTACTTACTATTTCTACCAAATGGCACATCATATACGCTATCTTGCTTTGTAACTATTTGGTTACATCTTATGTTCCTACTAAATTGTAAGCTTCCATAGGACAACGACTATTGAGAAAGTTGCCATTTAAGTATTAGCTGAATGTATAACAGGCTTTTTCTTCCTTAAAGGAAAGAATCTGTTTTGTTTTGTTTTGTTTTGTTTTTAATTGTCTGCTTGCTATCCTGTAGTTGTGTGAAAGACAAACAATACTGTTTTCATGATGTCTCATTTCAAAGCAGCATTGGAGAATCCTTGGCTCCAGAACAGGATCACAGAAATCTATATCACCATTAATGGGGGCACCAATTCAGAGCTGTGTGGTTTACAGTAGTATGAGAAGAGAATTTGTGTGTCCTGCCTTAGGCAAACCTGATATAAAGAAATCATTATAAAAGGTAAACTTTAAAAATTTATATGTATTTACTTGTTCATCTATAAAAGGCAATCTTATAAAACCAATGCACCCAGTGCACATAGCCATATACTTGTATTAAGTTACAGGCCTAAAAATATAAAACAGCTTAGTAAAGTACTACCATATAAATTATTATCTATTATATTTAAAATAAGTACATGCTATCGTAAAAACTCTTTCAAGGTGATTTGTGAAATCACCTAAAAACTGTGGGTAACAACTAATTTCTAATTACAAGGCATTCTGTGCATCTGCGGAGACATGTTAATAAATAGTAGCAGCTAACATTTTGTCAGCACATGGCAATTTCCAGTAACTGTACTAAATGCTTTACATGAATTATCTCATGAAATTCTCTCAACAAACCTATGAAGTAGGTATTAGAAGGAATATTATAATCCTTGGTATACAGATCAGGAAGCTGAAGCTCTGAGACTTTAAGTAACTTGCCCAAATGCACACACCAAGTAAGTAGTAGAAATAGGATTCAGTACATCTGCTGACTTGAAAGCCCCAACTCTAACCATCATGCTCCTCTGCCTTCTCCTCTCCCTCTTTTGCATTCTGAGAAAACCTCGAAATACAGCCAATTCACCACTAGCTATGGCAGACTTTGGATATAGCAGACATACACATTACATTCATTTTCCTTTTTAATAACTCTCCTACTACTTTTTTAAAATGCTATATACTAAATTTATGATTTAACATTGACTGCCATGAGAGTTGTATTTAACTCACTGTAGTTTTGACCCTGGGGCCACGTGAAACATATAAAAATCTTACTTGTTGATGCTCTTATTGTTGCAATATTGACAATTTAATTCTAAAAACATGGACTGAATGAATAGAATTCAAAAAATTTCATTTTTCTATTTATGTTTAACTTTAAATTACACTCAAAGTTTTTATTCTATTTTCATAATAAAACATTGTCGCCCCAAGGAAAAGTTTGTTTTTTTGTGTGTAGCAGTCAATGTGTTAAAAAATATTTGTAATGATTTTCTTAATGTCAAGAAAGCAACTGGCATAGCAGTTTCTTTTGGCAAACTGAGTATTTTAGAGAAATCAATTTCTGATACCCTGAGATAGAACAGTAGAGTTAAATACAGCACAATTAAATATATATTCACTGCTTTTTATTAAAGCATAAAAATATCTTTGTAAGTCCAAAAGGTTTGGTAAGGGGGCCAGAGAGAAGAAAAAAAGAGTAAACATCACTAATAAAAATAACTATATTCAAAGTTGGCCATATGAAATGTTTATGGAAAGAAGTTCTACATTTTGAAGATTCTCTGATGTACCAGCTAAAAACTTACAAGCAGTTTGAAAATGTTTGAATTATTGGCATGTTTATACAAAATATCATATTCTAAAATCACATAAGTATACACTAGTATTCACCACTTTTAAACTCAATTTCAACTGAGAATTTCAAGTTTAAAGGCCTCAGAAGTTCTTTTTAGAATGACAGATATAATTTATCATAGGAAAATTCAATTAACCAAAGGTTCAATATAGTAGGGTTTTAATAATGAAAAAAAAATTTTAACTAATACAAACATGAAAGAAAATAATAACTTTTTAAATCTAAAAGCTGAAAAAGGTTAAGGCCTTTCACATTTCATAACTCAGTCAGTTTTATAGACTTTCTGGTGTCGCTTCTGAGTGAGACTTTAGATGCTCAGCTGCTCAGCACGGTCAAGACAGGCTTATCTTTAGAACAGTGCCAGAATATTCGCTCCTCATACAGATGGTGGTCAGCAGGGTATGTCTTTGTAACATGGACTAAATTCCTGCAACATGCTATATTTGGATACCTAAAGCCACACCCTGAACTTGGGGAGTTCAGACATTAGTAGCTATACCAAACAGAAATACATACTTTCACTCATGAGCTCCTAACCTTCTATCATGCAAGAATTACATGTAATTTTTAGAGATACTAGGTAAATGCTGGTTAACGTCAGAACATTCAGAATTTTAAAATTACCAGGGTGTTTTTGTTCCCAACAGCGGTAGGAAGGACGCTAAGGGAAGGTTTTATTACCCTATTATAAACTGCAGTCTTATTATCAAGGAAACTAAGCATATTAGCAACACCTACTCCCATGAAGATGGTGAGAGATAACAAAGACATATCTAAATAGAAATTGGAGAAACCATGAGTCCTAGACTATTGTGAAGGTTTAATTGACAAAATGTATATGAAAATGACTCTTATGAATGTGCTCTACAAATGTAAATTATCATAAAATAAATAACAAGTATAGAATCAGAAGTGTTATGTAACTAAGGAAATTCAAGGAATGTGCTTTCTTTAAAAATGATTCAACAAAACCAGTGGACTCAATGGCCATAGGGAACTAAATGTTTAATCGAGTTTTCCTAAACATTTCATTATGGTGTCATTGAAGATGACACCTTAGGGACAGAGTGGCTAAATCTCTAGTTATTCTTTCTTCCATGTTACACTCATCTTTCCTTTTTTTTTAAACACTGATCTGAGAATAAATAAGAGTATTTCACATCAAATGAAGTTAAGTTATTTAAGAGCAAACAATGTTTCTTATTCATTTATGTATTTCCAATATGTTATACAATGCCAAAAATATAGCAGGCACTAAACAAATGTGGAATGGCAGGTACGTAGTAGGAACTCAATTAACATTTGTTGGATGAGTGAATGGATGACAAAATGATTCTGTTAAACAGGCTGTCAGGAAAACATCACCTTCATTGATTCTTTTTGGTGGCATTTCTAGCTAAAGCAAGAAACTTTTCAAAAGTGTGACTAAGCTTCATAAAATAAAGAGGAAGCTATTTTCCAAAGAATATGTTTAACAGCAGCAAAGAAATTCTACTTCTAAATTACAGCTTTATAAATGCTTGCTTTAATTTTCTGCTATTAATGTTCTTTTCTCTTAGAATTTGAAAGTTTCTTCATAAGATTTTCTGTACAGGCAACTTGGAATTCCTTCAATCAGCAAATATTTACTAAGTGCACAGTAATTACTATTGAGCAATAAATAAAATAAATAAAACATCAGAGTCAAGGAATTATTACCAAGCCTAGCAGAAAGCATGATGTAATAAAATGCATTAACTTTTAGAGGGAGTTCAACAAAAATGAACACAAAAGCCCACTTAATAAATACTTTCTTTCTAAAGGTTGTTAAATTAAAAGCCAGCTAAAAATTGAGCTTTCACTCCTAGCTGTCACACAATGTCCAGGTAAGAAGAGACATCACATTCAAAACGTGTAAATCCTGGTTTCTTCAAGAATAGAAAAATTTCCCAATTCCAGTGGTAGAAATATTTTCAAGGTAATTTTACTCACAAAGTTTCTGTTTGAGCTCCAATTATACATCATTTTTCCTAGTGCATTTAGCATTTAAAAATCTAACAATTCAGCCAGGTGCAGTGGCACATGCCTATAGTCCTAGCTACTAGAGAGGCTCACGCAGATGGATCGCTTTAGCCCAGGAGTTCAAGACCAGACTGGATGATATAGGGAGACCCTGTCTTCAAAAAAAAAAAAAAAAAAAAAACTAATAATTCACAAATACTATTAGCCACATTTACTGGTATATAGCATTTTCCAACTTAGACTTAGCTTGGTATATACAGCAGTGATTTAACTAATATTATTAATGGCAAAACAACTTTTAGGGAAAGTTTGCTTAATTATGACAATGGTTTTAGTGCATTAAATAATAGGCTCCCCACTCACAGGGGACCTTTGTCAATAGCTAGAGAGTTACACAAGGAGAGCAAAATGTGAATGATGTACTTCAGTGATAAAAATAAATTCATGAAGATTGACTCTTTTGCACAAAGTCACTGGTTACTATTCACTCAAATTTCTCTCCAAAGTTTTTGCCAACTCTCAAATTCATTTCAAAATCTTTCAAGTGCCCTGAAGTAGCCAGATCCCATATGGAGCTGAGAAGACAGGCTAATGGTAGCCAATGTCTACATAATGTGGACACCAGTGTGGCAGCACTGCAAAGGCAGAGGCCCACACAAGGCAGGCTCCTGAATGAGATAGTAGGCCAATGCAGTCAGGAAACTGGTTATATACAGGGGTTATTGAGCAAATAAGTAAATATATTGAAGGTAAAAGAGTCAGGTTTTTCACTGTCAGTAGAGATAGGGAAAGAGGTTAAGCTAGAATTAACCTAGTAGTGTTGGACTGAAACTATAAATATAAGATATCAGTGTGAATTCATGATTTTAATATAAAAAAAGAAATAAATATAAGGAGTGTGTGTGCTTCTTAATTCTGACCACTGAGAAGGTCTGAGAACAACATCTCAGTAGCAATGAACAACCCAGTGCCCAAAACTTGGTTTCTAAATACCACTTTGACTAAAAGTAACCAGGACTCCTTGGAGAAATGGCTGTTTCCAGGTTTGGGGCTGAGAAATAACACAATGAGCCCAGAACATCTTTTTGTGCCAAAAAGTAAGGAAGGGCTCAAAAAAGGATGGAGACATATAAAAGGATATGGAAGCCAGTTTGAAAGGCCTTCCACTATCCAAATTTGGGACAATTTGAGCATCAAAACAATGACAGTAACAAATTAAAACACACTGAATAAAACAGAAATCCAGGAGTCCATCCTGACACTGATACAAATGAATAAATGAAGAGATCAATCTTCAGAACAGTTGTAAGATTTTGAGAATCAGTTCTTCTCCAATTTCTAGTTTCAAGATATGTCTTTGTTATCTCCCACCATTTTCACAAGACAAGATATTTACACTCCATTTAAATCTCTTCCTTACAGTAGAATGGCAACTAGTAAATAGAAAGAATGATGGAATTGGAAAAGTTACAATTTGGCAACCATCAGAGTAATAATTAATTCAGGTAAGAAACATTCATAGATGGTAAAAGTGAAATGAAGAATGTGATTTTACATAGTCTCCAAGTATCTCTCCACAAAAAATATTTATTAAATCACAAAGGGGGAAAAAGTAACTATACAGTTACAGAAATACAGTAAACATTATTTTCATCAAGTGACCAAAGTAACACCACCTGTAATAGGACAAATAAACACCAGATGCCACCAAAAAGGACGTAATGAAAGGAATCATTTCTGTGACAGTCCAGCCCAAAACACATAACTTGGGTCTAATCATGTAAAATATCAAACAAACCTTAATTTAGATATATTTTACAAAATGACATTTTTGAAGATTACTGGCCAAAGTCATGAAAGTCCAGGAAATACTAAGAAATTATTCCAGGTTAAAGAAGACTACAGAGATGGGACAACTGGGTAAAATACACAATCCTGCATTCTTTGGCCATAAAAGGCCATTATTAAGACAAATAGAAAAATTGGAACAGAAGGAGAAGGCCTCTGAACCAAGTATACATGGGAGTTCTTTGTTCTGGTCCTGCAACTTTTCTCTAAATTTGAAATCCCTTTCACTTAAGAAATTGAAATTTTAAAAAGACATTTTTCAATTCCCTTTCAACAATATAGGTAGAGAATTCTATTACTAATTGCCAAATTCTCTATTACTTTGCAGCTTGTGATTTTCTTCAAGAAAGTATGGTAATCTTTTAACAATACTAATACCAATAAGAGCAAATACTAGGCCTTTATTAGCTATCAAGTACTGTTCTAAGCTCTATATACTCATTAACTCATTTAATCCTCAACACAGCCCTCTAAGGTGGGTACTATTATTAGTTGCATTTTACAAATAGTGAAAGTTAGGGACAGAGAGATCAAGTTATTTGCCCAAGGTCACAATCTGGTAAGTGTTATATAGAGATTTGAATACAGGCAGTCAAGCGCCATGCTCTTAGTTACTTTGGGATATTGTCTATATGGGAAAGGACAGCTGTACCTTGGGGTTTCTCTAGGTATCAGTATTGAAAAGATAAGTCGCCCAAAACCCATACTAAGTTTATTTGTTCCTAAGAACCCACAATAAGTTTAATTTAGTAACAAGTTGAAAGGCTTAAGATCCTAAAACCACAATATTGAAAAGCTTCTAGTAAGGATTTAAGATGTTTATCTAGCAAAAAACTAATAAACCACTATAAAAATATTTATGACACCTTCTGAAAACGAGACTTTAAAGGACAACATTCTTTTCTTGACTTTGTATTTGGGAATAATCTGAAATTTTAGTAGTCTTTTTAGAAACATGGTGATTACATTAAATTACTAAAAACATTTAAACTTTACTATTTCTCAACTTTTATGGGCTGGAGATTGAAAACAATCTCCTCTCAACATGTTTCAGATTATTTTGCTTTTTCTAATTGTCTATTCAGTAATTCCCCATTCTATTCCTTTGTATTTCTTTGTTCTCTTACAAGTGATCTATTTCCCAGGTCCAGAAGTACTCTCTTGTTTTAACTTTTCAGGTTCTTTTTCCCCCAGGACCCCAGCTATGCCAATGAAAAAGAAAGTAATTCTGCTTACTCTGGTGAAGCAGTGTTGGAGACAAACCAAAAAGTTATCACCAAATAATTAAATTCAGAGTCCTTCTTAAACTATAAATTGCCCTTTCTTATACTGGATATTCCATACAAACAAAATACTTTATTATCTAGGAAGTAATGATTATTTGTTTTAATGGAAGTGTTGACAAACGAAAAATGGTAAAAATGATCTCTAAATCCTGCCCTATCAATTTACTTGCAAAATAAACACATTCTTATATTCTAGAAGACAAATACAAAACCAATTTGCAGTTTATACATGCCTTTATTCTACACAAATGATACTAATACATATATTATCTCAATTTGGTATTTTAGAGAATTCTGATCCTTGTTTCCTGTTAATACAAGGAAAAATGAAAAATGTTCACAATAACATCGAATTAATTTTTTAAAAAATACTATCCAAATCTTTCATTAATAAATATAGAAAATGAAGACACCACTGTAAGCTATAAAACACCATTTCTTATAGTAGCTGTATTCAATATAAAAGCAGTGCTTTTCCTAGATTTGATAATAGCAAGATATTACCTGTAACGACTTACTCTTTGTAATTCCACAAAGGCATACCCTCCTAGATAATTCTCTGGATGCCTTTGTAAGTTTTAATTATACTCATTGGCTCTCTAATTTTATAGTTGTTCCTCTTCCCTCTTGAGAAGACCTCATCTGGCAAAAATTCACCAGTAACCTAAACAACAAGAACTCTAATACAGCATGAAGACATAGCTTTGCAAAAACCTTCCACATTCTTAAGCTTTACAGTAAATTATAACAGTAGTTGGTATTCTTGGATATTACTAAAGCGTTGAGTGATGGGCACACTTATAGCCGTGACTCCAGCATTTCAAAAGCGAAACATGTTACCAAAAATATTTGTACCCCCTTAATATTTTTAAATATAAATAAATAAAAATACTATTTGCCTTTTGGGGGTGTTTAGGGCATGTGTCAAGAATCATTTATTCCCTGAATTTACAGGTATTTGGAAGGCATCTGTTTCTCAAGATTTCCAAACTCAGCACGGATAGTGTCTAGTTTTTGCCACCTCAAATTCACTTTTATCCTCCTCCAATGATGCTTTTAAAATATTTATGCTTCATTTTTAACAGTATAAACACGTTTGGTGATCCTAGGTAAACTCAGCCAGGGTTTCACTTTGTCAAAATAAAAAGTGCTGGCTGTTGTGAAAATCTGCAACAGCCGGCAAGATTTTGGAAGTCTCCAGTGGAGAGAGTTGTATTAGCTCATTTCACTAAAATAACCAAAATGGGATTTAATAAAATGTCCCTATTTGGGAAATGATATACTCAATTATCATAAAATTCAGAGTGGGACCAAAATAGGCCCTTGAGAAAATCTATTTATAGTTCAAAAGTTTTGAACTACAAGTGTTAGACACTTATCAGATTGTTCTGAAAGAGTAGCTATATTATATATCATGTGACCATGCTGCCAGACTCTACCCACCCACCCATCCCAGGATCCACAAGAACCTTTTAAGGTTTTCTTCTATCTGCTCTTCTCAAAGCTCAGTTTTTCTTGCTCATCAATAGTAACGGCTAGCTGTCTGCTAGGTACTTCTTCTCTCTGCCTTCTTCTGAGACAAGAGTCCTGATCACCTGGGGGAGAGGGATGGGGAAGAAGTCATCATAGGACTCCATCCCAGAGGTGATCACAGTGATAGGTCTAGAGGTGGACACATGACCTAAGCCAGGTACTTCCTGGCATTTTTCTAACTAGAGCAGGCAGGGAAGACTATTTCTCTTTGGTCATGACACCGGGAAATGGTAAGCCTAAAACAGCTGCAGAGCTAGTCTCTAGGAAACACAGTTGGAGAAAATAAAATCAAAATCCAAAAAGAAACAGAGAGAGAAAGACAGGACCAGGGTGGATTAAGCCTCTGACTATACACCAGTACTTTCCTATTAAATATAGTTTTTAAATTAAGATAGTTTGATCATTTTCTGTATCAATTATTTCTTAAGTGGGTCATTCTATTAATATAGAAACACATTGCAAAATCTCCCATCTTTTAAAAAATAAAAAAACTTCCTTCACATCATGTCTCCCTTCAGGTTTCAGAGTCCCATTTCTCTACTACTTCTCAAAGTCAGCAATATTTATTTACTGTCTTCACTTCCTCTGTAATCCACTCCAATTGGACTTTCACTTCTATCACTACAGTGAAACTGCTTATGTCAAGATCAACAACCTCAACCTCTACCTTGCCAATCCAATGGCGAGGTCTCTGTCATCATCTTTTTTTTTTTTTTTTTTTTTTTTGAGATGGAGTCTCACTCTGTCACCCTGGGTAGAGTGCAGTGGCGTCATCATAGCTCACTGCAACCTCCAACTCCTGGGCTCAAGAGATCTTCCAGTCTCAGCCTCCCGAGTAGCTGGGACTACAGGCGGGCACCATAACCCCACCGAATTTTTTCTATTTTTAGTAGAGATGGGGTCTTGCTCTTGCTCAGGCTGGTCTCTAACTCCTGAGCTCAGACAATCCTCCCCCCTCGGCCTCCCAGAGTGCTAGGATTACAGGCCTCTGTCACCATTTTATTCCAACTTCTGGAGCATCTAACACTGCTGTTCCCTCTTTCTCTTTTTTTTTTTTCTTTTAAAGACAAGGTCTCACTATGTTGCCCAGGTTGCTCTCGAACTCCTGGGCTCAAGTGACCCTCCTGCCTCAGCCTCCCAAAGTGCCATATTGCAAGTGTGAGCCACCATACCCGGCTACTGTCCCCTCTTTCTTAAAACACTTTCTTCACTAGGCTTCCAGGCCCCGTGCTCTCCTGGCTCTCCTGGCATCTCACTGGTCACTTCTCCTTAACCTCTCCTGCATCCTACTCTGCTTCTTGATCTCACAGCACTCAGTTCTTCACCTCCTTGCATCACGACCTCAACTAGGATCTCTCAACCTTTTTCTCCCCACTAATTCCCCCCCATGATCCTGTTCAGACATTTTTTCTCCCCTAATCACCCCCATCCAAAAGAAATTCTAATACCACAGGTGCACAAAACCTAGGAATCATCCTTTATTCTGGTCTATTCCCCTCACCGATATCCAGAATTCAATCCCACAGCAAATCCTGCCAGCTCTTTCTTCAAAATATGTCATGAATCAGACTTCCCTGCCACCTCCTTCTGACCAGATCACCATCACTTCTCACCAGGTCACTGCCAGAGCCTCAATAGGACTCCCTCTTCTACTTCTGATCCCTTCCGCAGAAGTCTAATATCCACACAGTAATTACAATAATCTTTTTGAAAGATAAATCACATCACTACTTTGCTCAAAACTCCTCAATTGAGTTATTTTTGCAATACACTTACATTCTACTTATAATAAGTCCCATACTCTTTATTGGACCCCATCCTATGAGATCTGGCCCTATCTCCTGATCTTACCTGTCTCCCACCACTCTCCCCATCCCTTACTAACTTCTAGCTATGCTAGCCTTCTTACAGTCCCCTAAATACTTCGAGGTCAAGCCAGCCTTACAGCCTTAGCCTGGCTGGTCCCTAAACTTGGAATACACTTCACCCAGATCTTCCCCTGGCTCACTCTCTATCATCCCTCAGGTCTATAACCAAATATCAGTCCTTCGCAGGGTTCTTCCTTGACCACATTATTTAAATAGCCTTTGTCCTACCTGCTCATTGACTACACTGCTACCCTGCTTTATTTTTATCACATAACTCATCTGTATATGTATCTACACACACACACACACACACACACACACACACGCAAATTTGTTCATGGTTTCCCTTAAAGAGCGTTAACTCCATGAGGGTAGGATATCTATTTTGTATAATATTCTGTTCCTAAAGCCTAGAATAATGTCTGTCTCACAGGAAGAACTAAATAAATGTTTGATGATTTAATGAATAAATGAAGCAAGTGAGTCTGATTTTTGTCACTTGCAATCAAACAAATCATCGATGATCGAGTATCCTTACAATGTCTCATTACTTGAGGTAATTTGAGTTTCTATCTCTTGCCATTAAAAAAAAAGATTTACTAAAACAGACAAACTGCTCAAATTTTAAAATAAAGCTCTGTAGTAAAAAAGAAGATACTATAATTTCAAGCCAGTCAACAAAGCGTTGAACAATCAGTTACGCACAGGAATTTATTAAGCGTTTAGTTTTGCGATAAATTCAGCTTCCCGTATTTAACAGAGTGTAAGTTCCATTAGAAACTAGAGTAGTTACTTTTTTGGGCATTGCTGAAAACTGTTCAAAGAATTTAGACACAGTTCTAAAACACACATACATTCACTAACTTAAAACTTGACCTTCCCTCTTTCGAAAGCTTCCGATTACACATCTGAAAGAGAATGCAGTCTAATGTCATGGTCAGATTCATGCAATTGAGCATGCTCATTAAAAACAGATGAGAGAAATTCAGACAACTACTAAAGCAGATCAGTCTTCAACTATCTCACACTGCAATCTGGGATATGCTTACCTTTGCTAAGATCACAGGCTCTGGATCAGTGGATATGCAGCTAGTGCACAGAAACCTATTATTATTCATTGTAGTAGAGCTGTGGCACTATCATTAAAATTCTCCCACAAAATAAATGGTACTGGTCAAAACATGGAAAATAATGACATCAGAATTCTATATGCTTACAATATATAATTCAGAAACCAAACAAATGCTTAAGCCAAGATAAAAGGTAAGGAATTTCTCAGGCTTCCCCTCTCTAATTACTTGCCCCTCCATTCCCCTTTTTCCCATCCCACCTCCATCCCCTTCCAAAAAGTTTAAGACATCGTTTAACAAGGATTGGCACTCAAATTCTTCATAGGAAATGAATTTTAAGAAGGATTTGAAATGCTTAGTGACATGCCTCTAAGTCACTGCCATGCCAATGGAGAATTATTCTGTCAATGAGCTTCTCACCTGTCTTAAATTTATTTTTATTAGCCTAACAAAATCCTTCAATCCATAAACCAACACAATTATCCATGAAGAAAACAGATGCTGACATTAAATGGAAATGTGTAATAAGACCACCTCTTATACACAGTAGGTATTCAAAAAGAACTTGCTGAATTAAATTTTTTTTAAAAAATGTTCAACTTTAAAAATATGTCAAGTGCTTCCCTTTTTCTTTTAAGCACAGTCAGATCTACCAGTTATTAAGAAAACCCTTTACTTGATCATACTACTCATCCATAACAACCATTCAATTTCCCTCCATTTTCTTGCCTATCACTTAAACAGGGGGTTAAACCACTGTTTCTACTTCATGTCTCATTCTCTTAAATTTTTTCATTGTGGTAAAATACACATAACATAAAATTTACCATCTTAATCATTTTTAAGTGTATAATTCAGTGGTATCAAGTACATTCATATTGCTGGGCAACCATCACCACAGTCCATCTCCAGAACTCTCTTCATCTTGCAAAACTGAAACTCTGTTCCTATTAAACAGTAACTCCCCATTCTCCCCTCCCCCCGAGCCCCTGGCAACCACCATTCTATTGTATTTTCTGTCTCTATGATTTTGACTACTGTAAGTACCTCTTGTAAATGGACTCATACAGTATTTATGTTTTTGTGACTACCTTATTTCACTTAGCTCAAGGTCCTCAAGGTTCATCCACGTCATGCATATGTCAGAATTTTCCTAATATTCCATTTTATGTGCATTACGCATTTTGCTTATCCATTCATCCACTGATGGGCACTTGGGTTGCTTCCACTTAAATCTTTTTTTAAGACTTTTTTTTGTGACTCCATGCCCCTTACTAATGTTTACACTGATTTCTTGAAGGCTAATAATGATTTTCTTCTTGCCAAATCTAGTGGATTTTCTTCTATACATCATATTTCTCTATATCAAGCTACTAGCCACTTTTCGTCTTTCCTCTCTCTGACCCCCAATGTTGGGGGAGAAGGAGGGAGAGGGAAAAGGAGAGGAAGGGGGAGGGGAGGGGAGGAGAAGGGGTAGAAAAATTATTTACAAAGATTCATCCATACAATGTAAACAGAATAAAAAATGAAAGATGTCAACAGACCAGGAAGATAAAATGAAGCTGAGTTAAGAGCATTTACAAAATACGCATGAGATCCTTAATAACAGTTACAAAAGGTAGACAAAGAAGGAAACAAAATTAGTCACAGGATTAAAACATCTGCTCAGGAGTACATCTATTCTTATCACTGAGACCTAAAAGGAATATTCTTCATGAGGACTCTTGGCAGATACTTTGCAATATGGCAAGATTATGCCCTCAACTATATAACCATCTATCCCTTCCTGAAAACACTCTCCTCTCTGGATGTTCATGACACTATAGCTTCCCGATTCTCTTTCCATGTCTCTGACAGCCATTACCTACTTCATTAGTCAATCTCTTACCATTGCCTTACTGCCAGTATCCCCAAGGCTATTCTCTATCCCCTTCCTTCTTTTAATGAACTCTCAATTTATATGACTTCAACTATTATACCTTTATGTGAGTGAATCACAACTCTATTTTGTTTGATTTTAGAACATTGCCCTTAAGCAGCTATAATCTCTTAGTGATAAACACTTGTTTTATACTTTTTCTTTTAAAGCTGACTACATGGTAAGGAAAAAAATTAATGGTGGAAGTAAAAATTAAATTGTTTTCAATGAGATATTGACATTTGCTGTTTCATTTTGTCAAACTAATCTAGACTCTTAATTTCAAACTAATTACTTAAGGGTCTGATTTAAAACACTATGAAATCAGACGTATCTAAATGGTTGATTATTTTCAACATCCTGGAAGAATTCAAACTGATGCAAAGACAGACAGAAACAGAATATTGTCCACATGTTAGAAGAATGCTTACTAAGGGCCTCTTACTGTTAGACAATATAAGCTTTATTTGTTCTATTCCATCCAGAGTAACCATCCATACAGTGAAAAGATTTTAAGTAAAAGACACATAAACATGCTATGTGATTTATCCTATTTTTATCATTTATTTCCTCTGATCAATTTATATATATAATAGAACATATGTGTATGAATATACATTTCAGAATTATAGAAATGCTTAGAATTTTTAGAAATGAGCAAAGTTGATATTCAAATTGAAAAGGCTGGCTAATACCTTTGAAAATTTTAGTTTTTCATTGTGTTTGTAACTTACATTATTTCCACTACAGTTGCTTCTAAAATGCTAAGTAACGTTCAGTTAAATGGAAGAAAAAAGATCCAAGTAAGCATAAGACTTATTTGAAAAGAAAAAGTTTTTTTTTAACTATCTTTGAAGACAGTACTATTATCAACAAATAAGTCTCTTAATTCAAAAGCAGCAGAAATAAAATATCTGTTCCACATAAAGTAGAATTTAATATAGTGAATTACCTGCAGTAACATATATATGAACATCCAGAACTATATCCAGAGTCTCTCCTACCCCTTTGCAAACTAAGGACTGATAAAGTAAAATTTAACACATGTCCATATGCAACTGATTCCCAACTGTTGGAGAAAGGTGCAAAGGGAGGAACAATATAACGTTCAAAAAACCCTGTTTTCTAGATAGTCCATCACAAATAGTGGAAAATGGACAGCCCTCATTTTTAACCTTCTGGAGAAGGTTCTGTTACTGTACTTCAAATTTGAGGTATCCTTTGAGTCTGTGAACATAGCAGAGGAGAAATGTAGAATAATTCAGCTGTACAGAAAGCCATAATAAGGCAATTCACAATCTTAGAATAGTACTTCCTTAAGTCTTAAGAAAAGATTCATATGTTGAATTATTAATATTATATATACCAGAAAACTTGTTATATGAGAAAAAAATAAGGCTCAAAACATGTTTACTTCATGTGTTCCTACAGAATAGGAATTTTCAAATTTTCTAGAGTACAGAGAGATGTAACAGGTAGTTGGTCTCTGCATCCTCTTCTGGCACATGGTCTCTATTTCAGAATAAAACCAAGAATGATCTATAAAAAGGAAGATAGAGTTGTCTCAAAGTTAAGTATCTTCCACAAATTAAAAAGGCATAACGAATCCTGGCAAATCAGTATATACAATGATCCTACATCTCCAAAACTCAAGTGTCCTGAAGTAAAAGAGGAAGAATGTCAATAATAAAATAGAGAAATACTAAAGAAGAACACTAATAAAACCAAAATAGCCCTGATGAGTAGATCCAAAATGAAGGGAACAGAGACAATGAAATGCTAACATAGGATCGTGAGTAGGATAGATCAGCAATTTATTGTGAGTGCTCTGACCTCATTTGGATAATTTTATAATAAAAAGAAAGCCATTTGATAATAAAGGGATAAAGGAGCAAACCTTCTATGAAGTATAAAAGTCAGTTCTGATTAATATAGAATAGTGTTTGTATAGTTTGTAAATTGATCAAGAAATGCTTACACTATTTTTCCATGTTAAGCTCCCTTACATGTTGGTTGATAGAGTGAATGAGCAACATATTGGTGTCATATATTCTCTACACAGAAGAAACGTGGACTACAAAAGACCTCTTGTTAGTGGTACAAATGATGATACCTGTCATTCTGAAACTAGACTCAGACTCCACCTCAAGAACAGATCTTCCCTTGTATAAACTGTTTTCTGTGGACAATGAAAACCCAATAACTCTACAGAAGGCTAACAAGAGCTTCTCCTAAAAGTAAAAGCACTGTAAGAAAATTGAAGTGTTAAAATCAGATTTACTAAAACAGCACAAGCATTTGTAGCATATTCAGAGCCTTGTGTTTTATAAATATGCTATATTAATTACAAATATCCTCAGAGCTATTAATCTAGCAGTGTCTCTCACTGAAGGTATGACAAGAGACGAAAGGTATATGTCCCTTAACGTAACTCCTCTGGTCTTACTCAACCTCTGTAAGCAGATGGACGTGCTTCTTTTATTATCCCATAGTGCCTTCTACATAATCTCAATTACAGATCGTAGCAAATCCCTTAATTACTTGTTAATATATCTTTCTCCACCAACAGACTACAGACAGGTAGAGGACAAAGAACTCATCCTTCATCTGTGTATCCTTAGTGCCTAGGACAAAGCCTTACTCATTTTATAAGCATATACTAAAAATGTTCACTGTATGAATCAGTTAAATGAACCCCCTCAAGCCCAATGGGTCCAAAATCACAGGGAAAAAAAAATATCAGAATTCATTCTAAACACAGGGAAAAAGTTGACACAAGTCTTCCTTTAAAACACTGCTCAGAATTCATGTTTCATTCTTCCCACTCAAATCCACATTATATTAAACTCAATGCTAATCTTCCTGCCTATAGTGAAATCATCTTGCTATAACTCTTGTATATTACAAAGCTTTCTAAAACAAGAAGCTGTAATAGCTCCTAATACTTAGTGCAATGATGACAAAAATGCTAAAATACACCACCACCTCCCACACATATAGTAAATATTGCTAACTGATAACTGCTAAAATAATATCTTTGCTATTAAGACCAGATACAAACCAAGCTTCCTTAAAACAGTGCTCCAGGGAACCACTACATATTGGTAAGCACTGGCATATAAGTGGAATCTTACTTGCCACTCTTGGAGCAGCTCAAGTTTAAATATCAAAACTCGCTATAGTTTAAAAAATAAAATAAAATAAATTAGTCCTTGGATGGGAGACTGCCTGGGAATACCAGGTGCTGTAGACTTTAAATAATAATAATAATATTAATAATAAAAATAAATAAAACTCACTATAGTTTGGTCTCCCTCTCTGACCCTAACTCCCACTATTCCCCAACTCAACAATATCAGTCTCCAATGTCCCATGCACGTGTCATCATCACCTTTACCTTATAAAAATAGTAATAACAGATATTTGTTGACCACTTGCTACATGCTAGGCACTATTCCAAGCACTTTATATTTACAAATTCATTTCATCCTCAACAACCTTATGTGGTAGAGAATTTTTACTCCCATTTAACAGGTGACAGAACTAAGACACAGGAAGGTTAAGCACTATATGTTAACAGCAAAAGACAAATATCACAACAGTGATGTATTAAGTCACACTAAAAAAAGTATCATATTTCTATTTTGTAAATTATGCTTATTTAAGGGATTTAGCATTTAAGGCTGTGAGGCAAAAATGCAGTTTCCCCACCACATAACAGAAACACTGTGCTAGCCTGGAGTGCTTAGCAAAACTGTAACAGTTTATTAATATTATGAGACAATCAAAAACACTACAAAACTTTAAATATGCCTGAACATTTTAATTTATTCAGCATTATTACTGAATGAGAAAAATCAACATTTACTAAGTGCCTACCAGGTTTTGTCAGAAATTATGTCAGGCTCTTTGACTACATTACTCATTTATATCACTTACACAAGAACAGCATTTTAGAAGTGAGTTTTAAAGTATGCCTAATGTCTCAACATTCATAAAAAGAAGAGCCAGGATTTAAAACTGTATACTTTGAAAGCCTATACATGCCACCTCCACCTCCACTTCCAGCAAATTTTCAGGTAATTAAAGAAGTGACTTTTACATTGACATGATTCGGAGCTACCATTTATGTCGTACCTCCTTATCCCCTTCCAGAACTCCTGGTCAACCTTCACAGCCTATCCCAAACACTGCCTTCTGTGTAAAATACTACCAGCGAGTTAATCACTCCTTCTAGCGAGCTACCTACGTACCCTAAACTTACTTCTATTATTGTACTTATCACCTTATATTGTAATTAATTGTTTACCTTGTTTACTCTATCTTTCCTACCCTATTTGCTCTGTATAGCCCAGAGCTATCTTTAACTTATCGTTAATTCCCAGGGTCCAGAACAATGCCTGCTTAGCACGTAACAGATACGGTCTATTCTGCTGTATGTGCTTCAGTAACATGAATTAGCTTATGTGCACCTGGTAATTAAGAATTATGTCGATATAAGTCACATCATTTCACATGTTGACTTTTCCAAACATGTTACCATTTCACCTAGCTAAGTACAGCAAATGGATACAACATATACTAACCAAAACACCAAGCTATGAACATGATGTCCATTCACCCCTCCTTTTTCCTCTTAGCTCAATTTGGCCAGAGCCTCTCTCTTTAGAAATGCTTGTCACTCAGTTCTCATCTTCATGCACTTTGCCCTTGTCTTCATTTTTTAGTAACCTCAATCCTACCTAATACCCACTTCTATTAAGTTATCTCCCTTTATTTTCCCTCCCACAGACCTGCCTTAGTAGGAGCCCTGATACTACTCCTCCCAGGCCTTGACCCTGGTAAGACCTTAGAGGGTGAAGATTAAGGTGAAAGCCTAGGGAAAAAGAAGTTTAAGAGGCTATTCAACTTGAAAAGACCTTAAGGTAAAAACACAAACAAGCAAACAAACATTCTCATAGATCACAAAAGATCTCACCAGAGTCACTAGTGTGGGAAACCAAAAAGGAGTTTAAGGATAGAATCCCTTCAATTTGGGATACCTTAATAAACAAAATAGACAAAGACCCCCTGCTCTGTAAGACTTACATTCTTGGCAGGGGGAGGGTGGGAGAGAGACAAGGGAAACAAACAAACATAATGAATAAGTCAATTATATAATACCTTAGAAGGTGGTAAATGGCATGAGAAAAAGAAAGCCTGAAGCTGAATAAGAGGGATCAAGAGTGCCAGAAAAAAATGTTAAATAGGGTGGTCGAGTGGGCCTCACTGAGAGAATAACCCTTGATAAAGACTTTAACAGAGGCAGCGAGAGAGTTAGCCCTGAGGACACCTCCATTCTTACCTTTGTGGCATAGTGAAGGGTCCACGTGGATGGAGCAGAGTGAGTGAGGGAGATGGATGAAATGGAGGAGGAAAGAGAGATGACAGAGGCGGGAGGAGGAGGAGAAGGCAGATCACGTCCAGGCTTGCAGGTCTTTGTAAAGATTTTGGCTTTTACTCAGAGGGCCACTACAGGGTATTGCAGATCTGATTTATATTTTAAATAGATTACCCTGCTAAGTGAAGAATAGACTACAACAGAGCACAAATATACACAGGGAGACCAGTTAGTAGGCTCCTGCAATTATCCAGGCAAGAATAGTGGTGGCTGAATCAAGGTGGTAAGAGCGTTAAGTGGTCAAGTATTTGTTCTTCATTCAAACATAGTTAAGTGGGTTCCAATCAACATATCAAATACCCAAATCCTAAAAAAAATACTAGAAACAATGTAATGGATCTCCAATTCCCTTAGTAGTATCTATATATTGCCGAGATATTCCATATAAATAAATTAAGTCTGTTACTGAGTTTTCCACCATTCTATCACTTTTCCCTAAGAAATTTACACTCATTTATTTCTATTCCCATACAAGTTCATATTATTTTTAAATGATGTAGGGAGGGGAAATAAAGAATTTTTTTTAAGTCTATATATCTTTCAAGTCACTGATTTTTTTTCTTCTTTACTTTTTTCCCAGTATATTTCAACCGATGTCTCTTTTTAAAAAGCAAAAACAAACGTAAGTAAGCTAAAAACCATCTGTTACACTAAAAGAAAAATACTGGGCATTGGTGAAATAGTTTTCTGTATTTTCCTATTTCCAAATGTCACTATCAAAAGTCTAGTAAACTTAATTATTTCTTTACACTCCTACTTGGTAATCTGTCCTAGCTTCCTTTTAATTTCATTTCATTATTCAAACTTACAGATAAAAATATATCCTACAACATAAGTGCTCAACTTTCATAAAAGAAGAGAAGCACTAGAAAAAAGATATTTTGGTTAACTGGTACTCAAAAAAATATAAGCTTAATGATTTTTTTTTTTTTTTTTAGTAGCTTTCTAGTATTAGGGACCAAGTTGAGGTTTTAGGTCATAAAGTTTTCCTGCCCTAAAGAATTACTGTCCAAAAGATAGCTGGAGAACTTAACAGGAAAAAAAGGAATAAAATACAAATGACTCAATTTTAACATGCAGCTATTAAAAGACTTCATAAAGGATTTACTTCAGGAAAAGTTTAAAAGTTCCAGCCTCCTAAAGACTTTAGGAACTATTCTCCACAATTAAAAAGAAAACTTTGGGTTTCCATACATTTATTTGATAAACCTTTTATAATAATGCCATTTAATGGCTGAAACAATGCTTTACAACTTTAAGCTCACAGACATACATTATTTTATTTATTTTAGTATAAGATATCAAATTATCTGAGAACAGCCTGAGGCTTAATGACTCTAAGAAAGATAAAAATCATCTTCCAAAACCAAAAATGAAAAAGTTAGTTACTAAACTATAAATGTCCTAAAAGAAATGTTATTTTGTGGGGTTTATTTGTAAAAACATATGTTATTAGTGAATTAACAAAGACTAAGCAAGGCAGAAGAACAGAAAGTGAGGGATCCAGATCACTAAAACAGACTTACCTTCTGATGTCTTCCATTGCTTCCATAAATCCTCAACAGTTATATGCTTATCTTCTCTGTGCAGATGGCTGTGTTTATTAGTAGCATCTTTATATTTCATATCTTCTCTAATAAACTATAAAAGAGAAAACACTAAGTTAAACATACTTAAATTCACTATTTTCGTCTCAATAAACTGAGAAAAAGATAAAATCTGATATCCAGTAGGTAACTATTTTCAGGTAATAACCAGTATATTTTTGGTATTTTATAGTTAAATTCTTACATATTTGTAAAACGTATTAATGAAATGTGTTCTACTGCTAGTCATAACAACAATGACAACAGCAGTAGTAAAAGTACTTATTCAATGCTTATTATTTAGCAGGTATTATTCTAAGTTATATAACAAATATGTCTATATAGTTGGCCCTCAGTGTCTGTGGGTTCTGCATACATGGATTTAACCAACTGCAGATCAAAAATAGTCAAGAAAAAAGTGGATGGTTGCATCTGTACTGAACATATAGACATTTTTCTTGACATTATTCCTTAAACAATACAGTACAACAATTATTTACATAACATTTACCCTGTATTAGAAGTAATCTAGAGATGGTATAGAGTTTATGGGATGATGTGTGTAGGTTATATGTAAATACTACACCATTTTATGTAAAAGACTTGAGCATCTGTGGATTTTGGTCTCTGCAAGGGGAACCAATTCCCCATGGAAACCAAGGAACAACTGTGTATTTATATACCCATACACACACACATACAGAGATAGTCATTTAACTTTACGACAGTCTTATAAGGAAAGTATTATTTATCCCCATCTTATAGATGAGAAACCAAGGCCCAAAGAGGTTAGACAATTTTCCTAAGGTTGAAAAAATGACAAACAGCAAAGCTGAGATTCCAACCCAAGCCATTCAGTTGTACTCAACAGCATAATATACTGCTTCAATATTACTGTATACATTTTAACCAAACACTTAGTGACAGGGATGTGTCAAAACGCAATAAATACTAATTTCTCAATTAATGTATCATATTTTTATGTTCTCCTGGCTTTTGAGCTATTAATTATAATTGAAGGACATTTGATTATGGTGTTCAGAATGAAAGTATTTTACAAAACTAAAGTATATCCTCTATAAATCTTACTTTAAAATATACACAGAGAGAAAGCAGTAAAATTATCTTTGCTAAAAACCAACCTGTTCTAAATTACTTCTTTCATTGTTTCCCACACTGTCTGACAAATAAAAAGCAAACTCCTTTTTATGGCTTACATACCAATTATTAATCTTATACCTGACAATCTTTTAGGCCTTATCTCTTTATACTTTCACCATATAAACATATTACTCTAATCTATGAAACTAATAGCGTTTTAAACTTTTTATGCTTTTTCTATTTCAGTATTACTGATTTTTCTTGTTTTCTTTTTGTTTTACTTGGTGTATTTATTTTTTATGGTTCCAACAATAAGATCATATAAAAGATTATTTCTGAAATCCACAATGCAGAAAGTAAAAATCCTCCATAGCTCCAAACACCAGTGACATATTTTTCTGACTTTTATATATTGACAATGAACATCACCTTCAGATAAAAGACCAAATTTTGCTTTTGAGTAGAGTTGTTCTCTACTGAAACTAACAAAGAAAATTTTAACAGCTGTACAATATTGAGCAAATCACGTCACTTTTCTGAGCTTCAAAGACTTTGGGTGGAAAATGAAGAAACAAGCTTTAAGGATCAACAACACTATTCAAGATGTGGTCAGCAGGCTAGTTAGTGTCTGTCAGCAAACTGAAAATAGTCTACAGTATGTCTAGAGATTGAAAGCAGCCATTTAGGAACCTTTATAACAATTAGACAACACTTTCAAAGCATCTCAAACGTGATAAATGTGCTCACCTTGTAGACCTTGTCCATAATAGACTGGAAATTAAAAATCTAGGCCATCATCATCAATAGTTTGAAAAGCACTAATCTAAAAGATCTATTCTAGCATTTATGTATTCTGTTGTTCTAAATAGTGCTTTACTCCTTTTTTCTAAATGCCTCTTTTTAAAGTTATATATAATGGGGCCTGCTGATTGTCCCAGCCTCTCCAGTCATCCTGCCTACTCTTCTTGACTGACAACTTCAAAATCCAGTAGAGATACCTGAAAAAATCACTGCCACTGAGATGCTCAGAAACTGTCTCTATCACAAAAAAGGTGCAAGAGCTGGAGAGAAATTTTAGACTGAAAATCATGATGATGGACAGAGCAGGGAGAAAGTCTGACTTGGAAATGGTCCAAGTTGGAACAAATGGCAACTGTTTCATTTATGTGATACATATTAAAAACAATGTCCTAAAAAATTCTCTGCACCACATGAATACAAAGAACACAAAAGTAGAGTTCTGTGGCTTCAGGATCAATGTATTTCAGAAAATAAGCTGATTTCCATCTAGACTAGATGTGGTATTCTAGCTACTTAACTATTTTAGAAAGACCAGAATGAGTTTATGGATATATGCTAAACATGTGCTTAGCAAAATAAAAGATATCTCCAAAAAAAAGCAAACTAAAAAAAAAGCTTATGAAGATAACTATAGCTCACTTGGTATAAAGGAACTATCTTTTCCTAAGAAAGCTGGGTGAAAACTGAATAAAGACATTGAATTATATTTTCCCTGGAATTACCATCTACAAATATTTCTGTTTTGAAACATGACCCCAGGATATGACAATAACTCATAACAAACCACATAAAATAAAAGCATATTCTGTATCCTATAAGATATGTTGATCACAGAATGTGACTATAAAACACTATAATTAGAAATACTTTATGTTAAAACTAAATTGGAAAATGTTTAACTGAACCAAACACGCTAGAAATCATCAGCTTCCCCATTTAACTCTCTTCCTAACATCCTACTGAAGGAAAAAGCACACAGTTCTGACTGTTCAGACTTTTCCAAAACTTTACAGAAAACTGCTAATTTTAGAAATAAGGCAAGCTAACTAGAGAAATTTTAAAAATAGTCACCAATAACTGAAAATGCATGAACAAAAGACAAATATTTATTGAAATCCATGAATTAAGAAATCTGAAAATAGAATCTGAAATTCAATGAAGTAAATCTTCAAATAATATACAGCAAATAATATAGAGTTCCTTGGTAAACATGTCCAATTATATGCAAATCTACTATAGGAAATCCTAAATGGACATACAAATAAAGGAGTGCTCAATAATGAATGACTATTGAACATTCCTTCCAAAAAGAGTCACCCAGATGATTCTTTTAAATAAACTCTTTAAGCACCATTGAAAATACTGCCGTTAAGTATCCACTTTCAGGAAGTTAGTTTTTATATAATAAACTGATTTCAGTTTCTTGTACCTGTAATATACATTTTGTATTTGTGCCATTATTTTTATGGTGCTGCTTTAATAAAATCTGATACATGTTATTATGACATATTTTGGGGCTCTATTCAGGCGATACCCCTTTCCCAGAGAACCACCCACCATTAGTGAAGATAACCTGCATGTCCAGTCACCCTTCTCCTCAACCTGTCATGCACTGCCACAGCCATCTGACCAAAGGACAAACGGACACCTCACCTACAGGAGAACAATCTCAAGCCCGTACCAGGGTGACAGGATTCTTTCTCACAAGAAACTACAATTGAGATAATGAAAAGTTAGGTCACTTGGCCATGGCTCTGGATTTTTTAAGCTGATAAACACACTGGTCTTGAAGGTACTATTGAATGGGCAGTCAAGATAGGCCAGGTGGTAAGGGAAACAAATGAAGACAATGACTACTCAGAGAGAGGAAATAATGAAAGAACAGAGATGACCACGGAGAGAGAAAGAAATGGCACCAGGAACTGCCTCAGTTCTTTATGACTTTCCAGTTCCAGTTCCTTAGGAGGCCTGGTCTGCAAAATTTTTATCCTGATTTCCATGATATAAATGTATCCCCATTTATTTTTAATACACAATTTTAAGACCTCAATACCCGGGACAGATGGTTTATCTTCATAATTAAGCACTCAAACTATGGAGTCTGAGAGACATATATATTCAAAACCTGACTCCACTACTTATATTGCAAGCTACTTAACCTCATTAGTTCCATATTTCTTTTCTATACAATGAGGAAAATAAAATTGCCTACTACATAAGGTTGTAAAGAAAATTAAATTAAATATGTATACACAGCATATACAGACAAATATTTTGAGTGGTTTCCTATGCCAATGTTGCATTATTGTCGAAGTTTAAAGCATGAATAAATGACTATACCTGACTATACTGGTAGGTTTACTACACATTTGGGGGAAAATCAGACATTTATAAAGGTAAGGCTGCCCAATACTCTTAGAGTCCCATTTCAGATATTCTGAAACAAAACATATAACAGAGATGCAGAAGAAAACCACAGCCTCTTCAAAGGAGATGTTAAGCAGAGCCGTTTTTCAAAGAACACCTGTCATCAAATAACACAATGTCCAAGGTCTGATATGTGAGTAAAGCAGACGCCTTCCTTATAAACAACTGCAATGTCTTACTGTCATGAAAATAATATTAAAATAGCTTAGTATAATGTCTCAGAGGAAAGAATGCACAACAAGAAAAATACTACTATTATTCCCCATTTTAAAAATGAAAAAACAAAGGCTAAGGGAAGGTTGGCAATTTATTCTATTTCATATAGCTATTTAAAAGGAGACCCATACTGGGAATATATTTTGAAGAATTCTAAAGTTTAAGTTTTTCACCATCATGCTAACCTGGACGTTCTGTAAAAACATGGATTCTCAAATTCTTAGAAGCGACAACATACTAATAAAGCATAAATTGCCCATCTTTCTCTCTTTATCCTAAAATTGTTGTATCAAACAGACAGTATAGTGGTTAAAAGCATAGACTTGATCTCCACACTACACAGATATCCCAAATCTCCCACTTGTTGTATGACCGTAGTAAGTTACTTCATTCTCCATGCTTCAGTTTTCTCATCTGCAAAATGTTAACCTCAGAGAATTATAAAGATTAAGTGATTTTTCATGTGAAGTGAAAAAAACAGTGTTTGGTACACAGTAGACACCCCAATAATGTCAGCTATTTTAATTTTATTTTTCAAAATAATGAGTTAAATTTTTACCTTGATTTGCATACTCTATCATTTCTTGACATGAGTAAAGATAGTCTGAGGTATTACAAAACACCAGCTGATAATCATTGATCTAAGAATTAAATCTACAAAGAACAACAATACCAAATCTTGACCGAGACACACAACCCAAGAAGCTGTAATTGGTACAGAGATAGGGGTTACTACTCCTAAGACATTCCTTGTTATGATAACCTTGATCTTATCATCTAAGATGGATGATGACACGGACACAAAACACTGGAGAGCACAGGCAAACTGGAATACATTTTCACAAAAATAACAACAAAAAAAGGTAAATTATTTAACATCTGAAAAAAAAATTCTTCAGATACTAAATTCAAATATTTAAACTCTATGTTAACGAAGACTTCAAGCTGATTTGGACAGTTTCTACACTTTAACACAAGCAAGACTTGATACTTCCACTCCAACTCCTACCACTGTAACTGTTGCTATAACACTAAATCAGCCCTTAATCCCATTCCCTGCGCTACCTACATCCAAACACCCATCAACCAATCCCCAGTTTACTTGTAATAAATCCACCAAAATTATCTCCTTCAAATTCCATTCTCAGGAGAGCCCAGGGTCCAACAGGCTTCACAATTACTGTCAACATCATTTAAGCTATAAGCTAGCCAGAGAACTTAACCATTATATGTAATACTGATTCAACTGATTGGTCAACAGATAGACAGATGACAGATTCAAACAACTGATTTACAAAGATACCTGTGAAACACAATGTTTTTATGAGCTGGAGTTTGCCTGTGTCATTTGTTCTATAGGAACCAATATATGACCTATATCATGACTACTCTTCAAGATTATTGTTGATTATAATCCAAAAATCTCTAACAAAATTATCCATAATTCCATCAGTCTTTCCACTAATAATCAAAACGAAGGTACTCTACTGTCATTAAAAAGAATACCTAAATTAGAGTCCAAACACCTTGGAAAATGACTTCCCTTCTATGTTCCCAATTGGGAAATAAAAGGTAAAAACTACTTCACAAAGTTATAAAGATTTAAAAAAGGGCATAGCTTTACAAATACATGCTAAAAAACTGTTACTATTATTAATGTTAAAATAAGTAGGTACTGGGGCAACTAGAGATATACCAAGGTCTAGCATTGATTGGCCTTAGGAGGACCCAGTCAAAATCTACCATTAGGTTTTAGCCTCAGATACCAGAACTCTGAATACCCAAATACCTAATTGAGTATCTTTCTGCCATCCAAGAATTTTTGCATGATCAATATTGATGCAATCGCATAAGTTAACATATCCAATCAGCATAACATCAGAAATTTATAAACTTAGCAAGTCATTCAGAATTAACATTACTATGTGATTATTTACTTTAAGTAGAGGTAAGCACCCAAGATTTAATAAATAATCTCCTTCTGTGTTTTATTTGCTAAAATTTAATGTCAGAATTTGCATTTCCAGCAAAAATGAGGTTACAGGGACCAGATTTACCATCCCCCCCATTTAAAAAAACAACTAAAAAACCAGACAAAATATATAAACAACAGTTTTCATGCCACTGAACATCAGGCAACAAAGGACAGTAATCCCTGAAAGACCAGAAACAAACAAGTATCTCCTACAACTGCCCTAAATTAGTTCCTGGAGAGAATTTCAAGGAAAAGGTACGGGAAGAGGGAACCCCTCAGTGCCTGGCAGTTTCTCTGAGTTGAAGAGATAGAACTGGGAGTGTATGGGAAATGGCATAGTCATCCATCTGTGAAAAGTCTAACCTTTTTGGGGGGGCAATTTTATCACTATCAATTAAAATATTAAATGTTCATTGCCTTTAACCCAGAATTTCCACTTTTCAGAATTTATCGTACAGCAACACTTACATAACTATATAAAAAGTTCAAGAGCTTTCATTGCAATATTAGCAATAATGAAAATTTTATAACTACCTAAACTGCCCACCACTAAGAAAATCATTAGAAAAATTATGATAACACCAGGGTAAAGTTAAAAATAAGATATATCTGCTTACCCTTAATAAAAAAAAGAGAAGCTTACAATATGTTAATAGTTATCTGATATTTAATACATTATATCAATTGAATATGATCACTTTGGAATTTTTTTCATATTGATTAGAAAATCAAAAGCAGCAACATTGTTTAATAAATAAGGAGTGGGGTAGGTCATCAGCAGGATGAAAAGAAGGGCCAAGGAGGGGACACAATACTTAGAGACGTTAAACTGTGTGCACCTGCGTAAGTTAACATGCACATACACAAGTTCAACAATAAAGACCTTGAAGCAAGATGGAGGCATCCCAGAGTGGCACACATGGAAACAGACCTAAAACTGTATCAGAACTATTCCTTGGGCACCTTGATTGAAGGTTGTTACCAGCTTCTTTGGAAAGAGAAACTGGACACCAACTTCATAACCATCACATAGCCTTTACTTCATTGTATATAAATATTATAATAAATCACACTTAGTTCTCACTGAAAAAAAAACTTTAAATTATCTTAGTACTCATCACTTTAATATAGAACCTATTTCTTATATTAATTTAGTCACCAATAAAAGAGTTTTACTAATTAACTACTTCAAAATACACACAGAATTGTGAGATAAAATAAACATCCATAATTTAGACCATAAAATAGATGTTACCAAAGTAAATTCTGAAACTGCTATCTTTAGAAATATTTTAAATGAACACAGAAATTGATAATTGTGAGAAAGCTTCGTGGCACTTAGCATTCAGAGAATAACTCTGACTATAAATCTGAATGACAAAATCCAGATTATAGATAATATATCTAAATTAATTTTTCAAGATTTACTGTGTAATAGAATTGATAAAGAATAATAAGAGAATATATAAACAAAAAGAAAAGCAATTCCATCCTAAATCAGGAAAAAGTGATATTGGAAAATTAAGGTATTAAGAAAAAAAAATCCTACAAAGAAACAAAATGAACGTATTGTATGTACTGTGCCAATTCACTAGGCTGTGACTTAACTACCATCACCACTTGGTACTCATTATTTTGTAGTTTTCCTCACTTTTACTTCTCAAAAAAGCTAACAAGTATTTTCCATTAATCAAAGATTCAATTTCCAAGAAGTCACTAGCCCTTTGTTACCCAATCATCCAAGACTAGTCATGTTCACTGTAATGATATTAATTACAATTTCCAATTTTCTTTAAAAAAAAAAACTGTAGAATAAGTATAGTAATACCTAACTTATCCAACAATGTCAGAAAATTAAGGCATTTCCAGACTACTGAAATCTGCCTCTTTTAGCACCAAAACATGCTAATTTTAAGCAATTTTAGTGGAAAACTTTCTAAAACAAATTACCTTATCAAATGAATTATTTTTAAATGTGTTAACTTTTTACTGATAATTCAAGGTCATCATTCCGAACATTACTTCTTAACATTACAGTTTTAGGTCTGTTTCCATGTGTCCCACTCTGGGATGCCTTCATCTTGCTTCAGGGTCTTTATTGTTGAACTTGCACATATGCATGTTAACTTATGCAGGTGCTCACAGTTTAACGTCTCTAATTATCGTGTCTCCTCCTTGGCCTTTCTTCTCATCCTCCTGATGATCTACCCCATTCCCTGTTCATTAAACAATGTTGCTGCTTGTGATTTTCTCCCATACATTCTTTTTACTCATAAAATCATATATAAACCTATACATAAGTTTTTCATAATTGTTGCTTTATAAAAAGCAAACAAGTCTCCAGTTGCTCCCCTCTGTGGAGGCATCATTACGTCTGAATTGAGGAAGCCTGGCCAAAAATATCCCAATTCCTTTGGCCATAGTGAATGGTTGGAGGTAGACATCTGACCATGTTAGAGAACAATTACAGCCAATATGAATCCTACCCAGTACTTTTGCTGGAACACCTGGAAAAAAACAGCTCTGTTTTCTGGAGTAAAAACAAAATTATTTCCTAGTCCTGTCCACTGAGAAAACATAGAAAGAATGGCTAACACAGCACGGCTAGCACCTGGATTAGGGCCAGAAATGTACAAGCTGAACATGGAACATCTTGTCACAGTAGAAAGCAAGAAATCTATCAAAGACTACTGATGTTGGGTCCAAAGGATCCAGGTGCAAGCCCACATAAGCCTCCATTGGCCAAAAACGGAGCTATTTAAGCAACAAAGATAATAATAACAGCCTGAAGTTCATTTAAATCCGTAAGTTCATTACACTATACACACACATACACACACATACACACACCTCTCTTTTGTTCCCTTTAAAGGAACCCTGGAAACTACCTAATAATAATATTTTGAAAATCTGTAAATAAAGGGAAAGAATCAAGTATTTAGACTGACTTCCCTATACAAATAGGAAACCAAATAATATGCTGAAATTTCTCTTTAAAGTACTCCAACTAATAAAAAAGAAAAGAATTAAAATATTGGCATTTCTCAACTTCTAATAAATTAATGAATCTCCGCAATGATCAACAATGGCAGATGAGATCACAAAACCTCAAGGATGATGCCAAATTTTTTAGCCCACTCAAGGATCATTACTGTGCAAGTGTTTAAACAGTAACTCCATTGTAAGAAATGGAGACAAGAGAAAATAAATCTGAGTCAAGCAGAAAATCACGACTCAATTTTGAACACTTAAATTTAAGATAACTATTAGATATCCAAGTGGAGATGCTGATGCAATTGGATATACGAATCCAGAGCTCAGCACTCCAAAGGACAGAGTATATTTAAAAGCCTTGAAATTAGGTAAGATAACCAAGATAATGAGTATAAATAAGCAAAGAGGTATACAGACTAAGATTTGTAGCTCAAGGAGATAAAGAAGAAATCAACAAAGAAACTGAAAAGAAGTAACCAATATAGTAGAAGCAAAATAAGGAGAGTATGATTTCTTGGAGGCCAAGTGAAAAAAAGTGTTTTAAAAAAGTAAACATATTCACCTATATCATGATGCTAATAAGCGATATGAAGACTGAGAACTGACCACTGCATAGCAACATGGACATCGCTGACGAGCATAAGAACAATTTTGGTGGAGTAATAAAAGCAAAAGCCTAAGCGAGTTCAAGAAAGAACAAGAGGAGAGAAATAGTACACAAGTCCTTCTGAGGGAGTTTTTTGTAATCAAACAAGAAATGGAACAATAACCAAAGGAAGAAATAGAGTCAAGAGAAGTTTTTACTTTGGTCTGTTTACAAGGTAGGAAAAATAATGGCAAGTTTGAGACAGATGGGAAAGTTCCAGTAGAAAATGGAAAATATGGTTGTTGAAGAGAAGAAAATTGCAAAAGCATTGCCCTAGGTAGGGAGAGGAGATGAGATCAAGTACACAGGTGAAGAAATTTCACTTTGCAAGGAGGACAAACAGTGAATCCATCATAGTAACAGGAGAAAAGATAGAGTTCATGGACACAAATGCCGATGGTGAGCCCCCAGTGGTTATATGACCTCTGACAGAGAGAAAAAACTTCCCTACCCCAATCTTTGGTTAGTTATTATATGACTGGGATAAGATTTTAAACATACCACATAGTACAGAAAATAAACGAGCAATGAAAATTTTTTTTAAAAATTAGTGACCAATTATACTTAACAGATTTTGTAGCAAATACAAAGATTTCTTTTCATTGTCTTCTACATAAGAAAGTGACTGGTTTAAAACTTAAGGATCAAAATGTTCTACATCGCAATTGTGGTAGTGGATACATGGGTATATACCATTTTCAAAATTCAAACTGTGAAGAGGGGAAAAATGGCGGTCTGATAGAGTCCTCCCACCGCACCGCTCCCAGGGAAGGAGGTGAAAAACCCCAGCGGCTACCTGCGAGCACGTACCACTCACTCCGCAAACAGCATTGTGAATTACAGACAAACAACGCCGAACGCCCAGCCCAAGAAAACAGGTACAAAATTTTCACAAAGATCGGAGGGCGCACGGAACACAATAGAGCCCAGAGCGCGGGAAGGACGCGCTCACCAGGTCGGCGCAGCGCGACCTGCCCCCCAAGCGGTTACGCACCTCCCCATCCACTCAGTCAGGGACAAGCCCAGAGTTGGGGCAAAGCGGTTGCGCGAGGCAGCAGACCCTGTGGAGAGGAGGCAATTACGAGAGCCAAACACAACTCTCAGCTGCAATATACAGAGACCGTGCAGGGCTGGGGAGGGACCGGGCAGGGACCGAGCGGAGATACAGCTTCCCGGGACAGTGCGCGGAAACCCGCAAGCCGGCACTGCGCCACTAGAAGTCAACAGGACTAGGCCCAGGAGTTTAACGGAGAGCAGGATACGCCCTTAGAGGTTGCTAGCAACTGCTGGTGGAGAAAAGCTGCGCTCCCAGCGCAATCGGAGCCCGGCCGTGCGCCAGGCTGCCGGCGGCAGCCATCTTTACAGCCGCCCACCCGCCCGGAGCTGTGAGCCGCGTCTCTAGCTCCGCCCCGCCCCGGCCCGGGGCTCTTCTGCTGGGGCGAGACAGGCTTTGCCTTTGGTGGCCAGGGATAGCTGCATCCGTGGGTTCCAGGTGGGACGAGATCCCAGAACTGTAGCGGCAGGACCTTTGTGTATTGGAAACAGTTTGCAGCTCGTCCATCTGGTCCTGCTACCCCGGCTCTGGACTCCGACAAGTCCACTACGTGCTGATCGTAGTGCCCGCCCTTCAGGTCCCAGCCCTCCTGTATCCCAGAGATCGCTCATTTTGAAGGTTGCTGGCTATAGTGACTCATTTGGTATAACTGCTGGTTCTCATGACAACCAAATACCTCAAGAGCCACAGGCTGAACCAGAGCAGCTCCCCATAACCCTGCCCACTTCATTAGGGAATTTCGCGCCATCCAAGAGCACTTCCAGTAGCCACTATTCCCCCCTCCCCGTGGGAGCATCCCCCCGGTGGAGACGGCTGGGGATAGAGATGGCCACCTGCCTCTCCTTGGGGTCTAGTGGTGGAGAAGGGGTGCACAATTGGAGATCCCCCTATCAACCAGTATCACGTGGAGACGCACATCAGAAGGGCAGACACACATGGCTAGATAAGCAACCTCTGAGCTGTGTAGAATTTTCCCAATTCAGCTCTCACACTGCAGCCAAAAGAAATTGTGTTTCTACCTGCACCTCAGGAGGAGCAGGGTCAAAGTAACCCCTAGGAGCTACAAGGCCCCGCCCAAAGCACGGGGCTTTCGCATACCCCAACTGGGGGATCAGAGTCTGCCACTGACAAAACAGAATACCTAGCTAATAGGGAGCTGTAGATTCATATCCTCAAGTACAATTCACTAGCTTAGAGCCCAAGCTGGGAGGTCATTCTCACCACACTCCACCGGGAAGAGGAGAAGACAACAGGCCAGAGATAACTCAAGATCCACCAAACTTGCTAAAATACACCTAAGGCAATACAAGCCACTACTTCTCTCCCTGGTTCTGCCAAGGAACGAAAATTGTGGGCCTGGAGACAGGGACATAAACTAGCCCTAACACCCCCAGCTCTCGACCAAGAAGCCAGATGAGAAAAAAACAGCGAAAGAACTCAGGGAACATGAAAAATCAGAGTGAAAAGTCACCCCCAAAACAAACCATCAGTTCCTCAGCAATGGATACCAACTCAAATGAAATGGGTAGAATGACAGAAGAGGAATTTTGTTTATGGATTATAAGAAAGCTCAATGAAATTCAGGAGAAAATTGAATCCCAGCACAAAGAAACCACAAGAAAAATGCAAGGAATGAATGAAAAATTCTCCAAAGAAATAGAAATATTATGGAAAAATCAAATAGAAATCCTAGAAATGAAAGAAGCATTCAAAGATCTACAAAACACAGTGGAAAGCCTTAAGAATAGGCTGGACCATGCAGAGGAAAGAATTTCAGAGCTAGAAGACAACTCCTATGTGCTAAATAAATCAGTTGAAGAGAAAGAACACAAAAACAAGAGGCATGAAAAAAGCATACAAGAAATGTGGGATTATGTAAAGAGGCCAAACATAAGGATCATAGGCATCCCTCAGGGAGAGGAAGAAAATTCGCTTGGACTGGAAAATCTATTTGAAGGAATAATAGAGGAAAATTTCCATGGCTTAGGCAGAAATCTCGATATCCAAGTAGAAGAAGCACACAGGACTCCTGGGAGACTCAACGTGAAAAGGCATTCACCACGCCACATAATTATTAGACTGACCAAAGTAAACACAAAAGAGGCACTCCTCAGAGCTGTAAGACAAAAAGAGCAGGGAACCTATAAAGGGAAACCGATCAGATTAACTGCAGATTTCTCAGCTGAAACCTTACAAGCCAGAAGGGAATGGGGAGACATCATCAGTCTCCTAAAACAAAACAAAGGCCAACCCAGAATTCTGTATCCTGCCAAACTAAGCTTCTTATATGAGGGAGAAATAAAGACTTTTCCAGACAAGCAATCACTGATAGAATTTGCAAAATCCAGACCGGCCTTGCAAGAAGTGCTTAGACCTGCATTGTACACTAATCAGCACAACAGACACCCACCTATGTAAAACTATGCAAAAGCTAAAACCCCAGAAACCTGATTCCACAACAACGCAAGAGGTAAAACAAAAGACACCTCCCAATAGAGTAATCAGAAATTTACCCCAAATATCAATTCTCTCAATAAATGTAAATGGCTTGTATTGCCCTTTGTAGAGACATAGGCTGGCTGAATGGATTAAAAAATACAAGCCAAGTATCTGTCATCTTCAGGAAACACACCTTACACACAAAGACACATTCAGACTCAAGGTGAAAGGATGGAATACAATTTTCCAGGCTAATGGAAACCAAAAGAAATCCGGAGTAGCCATCCTTATTTCAGATAATATAAACTTTAAAGCAACAGAAGTAAATAAGGACAAAAATGGACACTATATAGCAGTGAAGGGAAAAATCTCACAAGAGGATTTAACAATCCTAAATATTTATGCACCCAACACAGGAGTGCCCAGGTACATAAAGCAAATACTGCTACATCTAGACAACATAATAAACAGGAATGCCATAATAGCAAGGGACTTCAACACCCCACTGACGGAACTGGACAGATCCTCCAAACAAAAAATAAACAAAGAAACAAAGAACCTAAACAGGACTCTAGAACATTTGGGCCTAACAGATATCTACAGAACACTCCACCCAAATAACACTGAATATACATTCTTCTCATCAGCTCATGGAACTTTCTCTAAAATTGACCACATGCTAGGCCACAAAACAGATCTAAACAAATTCAAAAAAATAGAAATCATACCATGTATCTTTTCAGACCACAGTGGAATAAAATTAGATATCAATTCCAACAGAAACTCACATCTTCCTCCAAAAACTTGGAAACTAAACAATCTATTGCTGAAAGATTATTGGGTCAAGGAGGAGATTCAAATTGAAATCAAAAGATTCTTCGAACTAAACGATAATGGGGACACAAGTTATCAAAATCTGTGGGACACAGCAAAAGCAGTCCTGAGAGGAAAACTTATCGCCCTAAATTCCCACATCCAAAAGACAGAAAAGTCACAAATCAGTAAACTAACGAATCATCTTAAGGAAATGGAAAAGGAAGAGCAAAGCAATCCTAAAGCCAGCAGAAGAAAAGAAATAACCAAAATCAGAGCAGAATTAAATGAAATCGAGAACAAAAGAACAATACAGAAGATCAATGAAACAAAAAGTTGGTTCTTTGAAAAGATAAACAAAATAGACAGGCCACTTGCCAGGTTGACCAGAAGCAGAAAGGAAAGGACTCTAATAAGCTCAATTAGAAACGAAAAAGGAGAGGTCACAACTGATACCATGGAAATACAAAACATCATCTTCGAATACTACAAAAATCTCTATGCCCACAAACACGAAAACATGGAGGAAATAGACAAATTCTTAGAAACATGCTATCTCCCTAGGCTCAACCAGGAAGAAACAGAATTTCTAAACAGACCAATATCAAGCACCGAAATCGAAGCAGTAATAAAAAATCTTCCCACAAAAAAAAGTCCCGGACCAGAGGGGTTCACACCTGAATTCTACCAAGCCTACAAAGAAGAACTGGTGCCTATACTGCAGAAATTATTTGAAAATATCCAGAAGGATGGAATCTTCCCAAACTCATTCTACAAAGCAAATATCACCTTGATACCAAAGCCAGGGAAGGACACAACAAGAAAAGAAGACTACAGACCAATATCCCTTATTAATATAGATGCAAAAATTCTCAATAAAATCCTTGCAAACCGAATTCAAATGTACATCAAAAAAATAATTCATCACGATCAGGTGGGATTCATTCCCGAGATGCAGGGATGGTTCAACATATACAAATCTATAAATGTAATTCACCATATAAATAAAAGCAAGAACAAAGATTATATGATCCTTTCAATAGATGCAGAAAAGGCTTTTGACAAAATCCAGCATCCTTTTATGATAAGAACTCTTAACAATTTAGGCATAGATGGCTCATTCCTAAAAACTATTAAAGCCATATATGATAAATCCACAGCCAATATCATACTGAATGGGGAAAAATTGAAAGCATTCCCCCTTAAAACAGGAACTAGATAAGGGTGCCCACTATCTCCACTTCTTTTCAACATAGTGCTGGAAGTCCTGGCCAGAGCAATCAGACAAGACAGAGGAATCAGGGGCGTCCACATGGGGGCAGAAGAGGTCAAACTTTCACTATTCGCAGACGATATGATATTATACATAGAAAACCCCAAAGATTCAACCAAGAGATTACTGGAATTGATAAATGAATTCAGCAAAGTCTCAGGATACAAAATTAATACACACAAATCCATAGCCTTCATATATGCTAATAACAATCAAGCCAAGAAACAAATTAAAGATGCAATACCTTTCACAATAGCACCAAAGAAAATTAAATATTTAGGAACATATCTAACTAAGGAGGTCAAAGACCTATATAGAGAGAATTATGAAACACTGAGAAAAGAAATTGCAGAGGATGTAAACAGATGGAAAACCCTACCATGCTCTTGGATAGGCAGAGTGAACATAGTAAAAATGGCTTTGCTACCTAAATTGATTTACAGAATCAATGCAGTCCCTATCAAAATACCAACATCATTTTTTGCCAATCTAGAAAAAATAATTCTACAACTTCGTGTGGAACCAGAGAAGACCCCGTCTAGCCAAAGCAATCTTAAGCAAAAAGAGCAAATTGGGAGGCATCTATCTACCAGACTTCAAACTATACTACAAGGCTATAGTAACCAAAACAGCATGGTATTGGCACAAGAACAGAGATGGAGACCAACGGAACAGGACTGAGAACCCAAATATAAAACCAACCTCATACAGTCACCTGATCTTTGACAAATTCCAGAAAAACGTACACTGGGGAAAAGATTCCCTATTCAATAAATGGTGGTGGGAAAACTGGATGGCCATATGTGGAAGACTGAAACTGGACCCACACCTCTCACCTCTCACAAAAATCAACTCACAATGGATAACAGATCTAAACCTAAGACATGAAACCATAAGAATTCTCGAAGAAAACGTTGGAAAAACTCTTATGGATATTGGCCTAGGCAAAGAACTTATGAAGAAGACCCCCAAAGCAATCACAGCAGCAACCAAAATAAATACATGGGACCTGATCAAATTAAAAAGCTTCTGCACAGCCAAGGAAACTATCACTAGAGTGAACAGACAACCTACAGAATGGCAGAAAATATTTGCATGCTACACCTCTGATAAAGGGCTGATAACCAGAATCTATACAGAACTCAGGAAAATCAACAAGAAAAAATCAAACAACCCTATTAAAAAATGGGCAAAGGACATGAACAGAAACTTTTCAAAAGAAGACGGAATAATGGCCAGCAAACATATGAAAAATTGCTCAACTTCTCTAATCATCAGGGAAATGCAAATCAAAACCACAATGAGATATCACTTAACTCCAGTGAGACTGGCTCATATCAAAAAATCCCCAAACAACAAATGTTGGCGGGGATGTGGACAGATAGGAACACTCATACACTGCTGGTGGGACTGCAAATTAGTACAACCTCTATGGAAAGTAATATGGAGATACCTCAAAGAATTAAAAGTAGAATTACCATTTGACCCAGCAATCCCACTACTGGGTATTTACCCAAAGGAAAAAAAGACATTTTATAATAAAGACATCTGCTCGCGAATGTTTATAGCAGCACAATTCACAATCGCAAAGTTATGGAAACAACCCAGGTGCCCGTCAATACACGAGTGGATTAATAAAATGTGGTATATGTATACCATGGAGTATTACTCAGCAATAAGGAACAATAGTGAATTAACACATCTGGTATTATCCTGGTTGGAGCTAGAACCCATTCTTCGAAGCGAAGTGTCACAGGAATGGAAAAACAAGCACCACTGGTACTCACCATCAACTTGTTTTTAACTGATCAACACTTACATCACATAGGACAATAACATACACCAGGGGGCGGGCAGGCGGGAGGCGGGTGGAGGGGATGGGAAAAACTCTCAGTGAATGGATGCGGGGAGCACAGTTTGGGGGATGACCACGATTGTAAGCTCTGACACCGGCAGTGCCTGGGCAATATATATAGCCAAAGTGTTGTACCCCCATAATATTCTGAAATAAAATAAAATAAATAAATAAATAAATAAATAAAAATTCAAACTGTATACCTAAAATCTCTGCATTGAATTGTATGTAAAATAAACCTCAAAAAACCTTGAACCAGTAAGAATTTGAAAAAATTCATTATCTTATACAGGCACAATTTTATTCATTAAAAAGATATTTACTTTTAAATGTACTGCTCATCTCTCAGGATCTTTAAGAAAGCCACTCATTGGGAGATTCCCATTAATTTGCCACATGTATAATTTTCAAATGTCTTTTTTATCATTTGTTGGTTTTTCAGAGGAGAAAAGAGGAGTTTAAAAGATTTCCATCAGTGAGATTTAGGGTAGTCATTGTAACCCACTTCTTTGAACATGAAAATCCTGTATCGACTATTAAGGGAATGTTGGCTTCTTAGGCCTCCTAGTTACAGCCTAGAGAAAGAGTTTCGTTTCCCAAGCACCACACATATGCTATGTAAAAACCCAAAGAGTGGACTAGATAAAGGAAATATTAATAAAATGGAAACAAGGGTCAAGCTAAACTATAAACCAACAAATACCATAAGGGAAAACAGTACAACTCAAGAAACTGCTTTGGCTTGGAAGAAGAATGACAGAAAAAAATACAAAAAACAGGGAAGGCTTTATATGGAAAAGGTTCTATTTGAACTAAATCTTAAAATTAAAATTAATCTTCAAAGATGGCTATAATTTGACAAGCAAAATGAAACGAGAAGAGACTGAGAGAAATCATGAGTGAAATGCCTCAGTTAGCAAGGATTAATGATTAAAGATAAAGGCTCTCAAATATTCATTAACAATTGTTTGAAACATTTTTAGAATCAAGGTGAAATATTCTTTCATTTTTAAAAAGGTTCTCTTTATCAGCTTCAGCCTTCCAGACCCAATAAAGACTACACCAGTGGGGTGGTATAAAGCAAGTCTTCAATACTTAGTAGTACCAATACTAGGTCACAAGCAATATCAAGCCAGGTCAGACCCAGAAAGGCCACAATAGAATGTCCAATACTAAGCAGGGTAAAGAGGTAAGGTGAGTTCTCCAGCCAAGCTCAAGATAACACTCAAGACATAAGTCAGTACAATAAGATTCAAACCCAAATACAGGGAACAAGCAGGGTATGAGGTCCTAGTGAGTTGACATCAATACCCAGAAGTTTCCAACATTAACAGAACATCCAACATTAACAGAAACACAGTTCAAGAAAGTATGCAGAGAGGTTCTTTTAGCTCCCAGGAATACAAAACCGAATACAAGTTAAAAATAAACAAAAACAATAACAACTTGGAACTATGTCTAAACATGTTATGGAGAGTGCACAGAAGTAGCAATGGGGGAGCGCTAATCTCAGTTCTCCTTACACATGTTATGTGACCTAAATCACTTAATCTCTCTAAGCCTCTGTCTCCTCATCTATAAAACAGGGATAGCACTTGTCCTCCCCCTCTCAAGAAAAGTACTGCTGAAGATAATGTGAGACAGCATAAATACTTTATAAACAATGACATTACAATCACATAGGTTAGGTTAGGTTATCTAAGGATACACCTCCCTGATATAGCATAGCACTGGACCTTATGACCACCCAAACAGCTTTCTAGAGCAAAACAGTCTTCTGAAACTATGCAGTCAGTGACTGCAGCACTAAGTCCTTGAAGAAATTCCAGGCTGAAGACTGGATGGGCTCATAGGAAAATTTAGACTTTTTAATAAAATTCTTCAGATATGAAAATTTGGTTACCATTTTTTTGGTGGAAAAAATACTTAAGATCTACCCTCTTTGTAAATTGCAAGTATATAATATAGTATTATTAACTATAGTCACCAGCTGTACATTAGATCCCCAGAACTTACCTCATAACTGAAAATATATACCCTTTGACATGTAAAGTGATAGGACTGGTGTAGTAATCACTTCACAATGTATACATATCAAATCATCACGTTGTATACCTTAAATATATACAATTTTTCTTTGTCAATTATACCTCAATAAAGCTGGGGAAAATTTGTTTTAAAAAGAAAGAAAATGTGGGAAAGCCAAGAAATATACTATTAAAAAAATAAATTGTAAAAAAAAATCAATGAAAGGGTCAATGAGTATTATTTTAATATAAAAATATTTTAAGCTTTATTATTCTAGAAAATAAAAACACAAAAAATAATCACTTAACTGTAAGAAAGAAAAAGGGATAGAAAAATTCCTCAGTGTTTCTGTCAGGTTACTAAAATACAAAACAAGCTATACAATATGAAAAGATTCAGTGTGATGAGCTAAACTGACATACAGCCAAGCTTTACTAATAGCATAAATCTTGGCACACAACTTAGATCAATTTAATAACAACTTAGTGAGGGTGCAAGACAAAGATAAAGGCAAATACAAGAGAGCAGACTGTGATAACCCATATGGTAAGAGTAATTATACAGCCCGTTTGCCTGGGACAGTCCTTATTTATACCTGTTGTTCTGGTGTAATTATTAATAACACTCTCTTTCAATCTCAAAAATATACCAGTTTGGATGATAAATTATATGGTCATCCTATTTATAATAACAATAATATAAGGTTAACAGCGTTAATGTTACAGTAGAGGCAAAATTTTATTTCATTCATTTGTGAAATGGGAATAAACAGGTCTGTACTCACCCAAACTCAAACGTCTTTTAGAAGATAAGGCAGTATGTGAACTGTGCTAAACTTGCAAAAAATATATATATATTACATCAATGCAATGCCATTCTGTGCTCCTGAAAATGCTCAGGGAAGGAGGGGTAGGAGAGAGCAGGACTGGCAGTACCCTCGAGCGAGAACTGAAACAGAGAAGCACACACACACAGTCCTGATTCACACTTCTACTTCTCTGCCCCCTTCCAGTCTGTAACAATGTTTGATATGACATTCTTGTTGAGGTAAATTAAAAATTAATGAAACAGGAATGAGAAATGATTTTTTAATGAAAATATATAATTACCATGTGGTCTGACTGAGGAAAGCTGAAATAATTTGGGAAAGGGGCTAAAAGATTCACTAGTTGAAGCAGGGATTTGGGTTGAATGTTTCAATGCTCCAGGATGCCATAAATTAACTTCAAAAGTTTTTGGCTCTTCACAGACAGATCTCATACTATAGGGCATCCATTCACAACGTATAACTAGACTGCATTTAAGAGTGTATATTTATCACTTGAAGCACATCTTTCTACAGAAACCATGTTATGGTGGTTAAGTTCCTAGTTCACCACAAAAACCTAATTAATCCATACATAACTGAACTATATACTACCAATGGTGCTTCTCAAACAACCTATGAATAATGTGGCCTCAAAAAGAGGGAACCCACTAAAATAAATCAGAATTTGGGGATAAAGGTGAGATAGTCTGGATGGTAAGAAATGGTAGGGTAAGAGAAAGTTTTCTGGTTTCCATGGTGGTTGATTTGAGGGACAAGCAAATATATGACTAAATATAATCTAGGAGAATCAGTTCTTATCAAATGTCATAAACAAAAAGGATAATTCAATAGCAGTTGGTAAATGAACTAGAAAAGCAAGAGATTGAGGAGGAAGTCCAGTAAACAGGTACTACAATTGTCAAGGCAAGAGATAAGAGCCTGGGTACGCAACTAAATAAATGCTGAGGCAGGGTAGAAATATTCTAGGTATAACTACAAAATAATGAGACATTTTCTTAAGATCTGTCTCAATAACTTGCACAATGGGTCTTAACTATCTAGGTTACAGAAGCATCTTAATTTAACAGAAGCAAAGGATCCTCCCTCCCAGAAAAATACAAATAACTCTCCTTTATAATAATTGCATGCCCATGATTTCCTGTATGACATACAATGACACTTTTAAGGTAGAACTTGGCAAAAGTAAAATCACAAAGTACAGGGGCAGAAAACTATGTCTTTTGCAAGAGAATCACAATAGCCAAATATAAATAGCCTGATGTTATAAAAACTGTTATCAAAGTGTAATGTAAAAACTGTAAAATTTATTAAGGTACAAATACTAAGTCATGAAGCATTTTTTCATGGATCCAATCATAAGAAAAAAAGATTTGTAACTACATTGTGTGATCATAAGAGGTCAAGACAAAGAGCTTCCAGCTACCATCAGTGTCCTGAAGATTTAACTCAGTGGTTTTCAAACTTCAACCGACATCAGACTCACCCAAGAGGACTTGTTAAAACAGATCACTGGGCCCCACCCTCAAGCTGCTGATTCAGTAGAGCTGAGGTGGAGCTCAAGAATTTGCATTTTTAATAAGTTTTCATGTGACGTTAATACTGCTTGCCCAGGGAGCATAAACCGATTTATTCCTTAGAGCAATTTCTCAAAACAATGCCAGCTCCCCCTTTCATCCACTTCTCTCCCTTGAGGCCCAAGGATTTGGCTGCAAAGGTCTTCTTTGTCCTTCCTAATTCTGCAGGCTAAATGCAAACTATTAGAGTGTCCCAAACTTTTTCTACCTTGCTTTTAAAACATGAACATAGCCTCCATATCACTTTGAATCATTTAAACTGCAGTTAAGTACAGATGAACAGAGAAGAGGCAGTCAAAATGACAAATGATTATTTGGTGCTCAACACATTTGGTGAGTTGTTGAATACCAAAATACCTTCAGGATACCCTAAAAGATCACTTCCACCCACATATGCGTCTTTCTTCCACAGACTCCTATTTAAAGGTGTCTAAAATCATTACTTCTAGGGTCTCTTCAGATCAATAATTAGACACTCACACTCCAGATAAAATTAAATTTTAAAATTAACAGAATTTGCAGCCAAAATAAAAAGTCATAGTGGCAAATGTATAGGAAAAGGGTTTTTTCCCAAAAGAAGGAAATAAAATGTAGAGTTTAATCATGTCTTCCCTTATCAAAATGCTATCTATCTAAATTTTCTGCCTCACTCATTCCCTGCCTTTTTTTCTAACTTAGTATAAATGAATGAGCTTTGCCTTATTCTTACATTACCATGTCTTACAGGCATCACAAGTATCAGAGCTAAATTAAATCATGAAAACCAGAGTGGTCATCATAAGAAGGTCATTAACTGATGTGCTATATGGTGACGAAACCTGTATATAGTGACAGTGGAAATTAGAGAAGAATAAATACTAAATTAGCAGTGTCTCTGGAACTTGCTTTCTTGAAAAATTTGCACAGTTGTCTGTTCTTACAAAAATGGACTAAAGTCAATGGGACTTATAACATGACCTTGATTTACAATTCATTAGTGCAATGGTCTCCAAATTGGGTGGCCCAGACCCAATAGGGATATACAATCTAATCTACTTGAAAGGGGAAAAAAATATTAGAATTTCTATTTACATTTAATTTTACCTCATTTTTTAATTTATATTTTTATAAACATTTTAAAAACACTAACATTAGTATAATAGTTTGTGTATGTGTATATATATAACATGTAATATACATTTACACACTACTTATACATAGCAATTTAAAAATTAGATCAGGGAATGCATACTCAAAAAAATTTTTTTTTGAGATAGGATCTCACTACATTGCCCAGGCTACTCTCAAACTCCTGGGCTCAAGCCATCCTCCTGCCTCAGACTCCTGAGTAGCTGGGACTACAGGTGCATGCCACCACACATGGCAAAAACTTTTTACTGATAGAAGTACATGAAAAAAACTGTTTGGATAAATATAGGTTAGTAGAGCTACTTTGGGCCTCTAGAAGGTCATTTTCCCTTTTGCTGCTTTCACAAGTGCCATTAATTAATTTAAATCAATTAATTTAACAACATCATTTGAAGGACTGTATTTGAACCACAGGAATTGCCACATCTGCATCAAATCAAGTATCCTTTACCTTTTCCTCGACTTGTACTAACCTGTTTTGGCAGAAGATTTACTTCTATACCAAAATCCATAATTTTCATCATCACAGAACAACACTTGTTAACTTTCTAAGCGCCCCTTAATATTTACATATAAGTAAGATAAAATGTTTTTATAACAGATATGAAAAAATAAAGAGTTCCAGACACTAACTTTTTTTTTAAGCTCTCATTTGGAGTTCTGCAGACTAGAGATGGCCTATGATAGCTGGGGTACAGAGATCTCCCAGCTCTGATCCATTCTTCCATCAGCTCTTGTGTTTTCCACCGGTGTCTCACTTTCTTGATAACCATGGACTATCCCAGCATTAATGTGCTGCTTTCTCATGTCTTTTCTCACTTCTAGTCTCTTATGTACTACTGATTCTTTACCACTTCTCAGTTTCAGGACAAGGCAATGTATGTTTTTTTCCATGAAATGAATGGTCATAGGCACATCAAATGTCTTTGTTTATCTTTGCAACACCAGCACCTAGCACACTGTCTAGTAGCCAACAGGTGCTCAATAAAAGATTGCTGAACTAAATTTTGTTTCTTCTGTTCTTAATAGTTTTTCTGTTGTTGACAAGTACTCAGGAGCTGCTGCTGCTGCTGCTGCTTAGTTCCAGACTGCTCCCAACCCATGGTCACCACAGGCCCTCCATGGTCATTTATGTGCCCAGGCCATTCCAAAAGTTTGATTTCCCAATATTCATTCATTAAATAAACATTTATTAAATGCTTATTAGGTACTTTGTTAGATACTAATAGCCAAGATTTACCGCCTTGAAAAATTAAAATAAATGCAAAACAAAAGCAACAATTTTTTTTTAATTTATCATTTACTAAATAATGACTTTGCGTAAAGTAAGTTTAGTGTCAGTCCTAACGAGTCACGTTAAAGTCACAAAAAAAAATCTATGTAGTGCTATCTATTAGTATCAATTACCGATTTTCAGGAAAAAAGTATTTAATCAGGCAAAAACCTACTGACCACTTATACTCTACCAAATGCACAAGATAGCTTGTATTAGAAAAGTTCCTTGTCAAACAGAGTTAAGATTTACCATCCTATCAAAGATTAATAATACACATTAACATAGAGAAACAACACAGACTAGAAATCAAGAACATGGGTTCTGGAGTCAGCCTGGTTTCAAAACTCCAGTTCTATCACTTACAAGTTGGTGACCATGGGCATATTGCTTAACCCACCAAAGTTTGTTTCCTTATCTGCAAATAAGATAATAATAGGATATTCTTAGCACATAGCATTGCTATAAGGAGTCTGTACCATAGTACATGTAAAGTGCTTATACTATGGAACAAATATTAAGTGCTCACTAAATGGTATTTTAGTACACAAATTCGTAAATATAAATCTGAGAAGTCCTACAGTAACAAAACTAAATTAATCCACCATTTCCCAATTTTGACCATGTAACCCTTTTTTCTATGGAACACTTATTATCATTTTCTGCTACTCTAAATGTATGCTTATTGCCCTTATTTCCCAGAAAGAATTTAAGTCTCTGTTTTTATGGCATCAAGTTATATTAACTAAATGAACTACGAAACAATGAAAATTTCACTATATAGGAAAGTACCTCAATAAGTATAATTTAATGGACACCAAGAATTTTCCAGTACCTACTCTCTTCACCTTACCTTTGCCCTGCTTATCCTTTCAAGAGAATGCCAAGTGATCCTTCAGCCAAACAAATTACACTGGTACATTTGTGCATGCAATTAAAGTCACCATTCACTATAAAGTGCTACTCAATAGATAACTTTTAATCAGACACATCAAGCTTAAAATTCTAAGCATACCCTATTACAAAGATAAACACAAAAAGTTTAATTGTGGGTCACTTCCAAAATGAAGCCTTTTAACGGAAGTTTTACAACTATACTGCTTGTATACTTTATACTTCTGTGGCTTGAGAATCTCCCATCACATATCTCTAGATAGTAGAGAAACAAACTGTGGTCAGCAGCCTCTAAAGTGGCTCCCAATGACCCCACATCCTCATACTCATACCCGTGTACCCGTCTCCCCTTGAGTGTCAACTGGTCCTAATGGCTCACTTTAACAAGTAGAATACAGCAAAAATGATGGGACATGACTTCCAAGATCAGTCACAAAAAGACTGTGACTCCCCCGTTGCTGGCCCTTCTCTTCCTCTCCCTCTCAGAGCTCTCTCTCACTTGCTCTGAGGGAAGCCCACTGCCATGTTGTGAGATGCCCTATGGAGAGAAAATTGATGCTGCAGAAAATTGGTGTCTCGGACCAACGGTCAGTGAGGACCTGTGAGGCCAACAACCATGTGAGTAGGCTTTTAAGTGGATCCTCCCCCAATCACGCCTTGAGACGATGCAACCCCAGCTGATACCTTAACTGCAGCCTTGTGAGAGACCCGGAGCCAGAACGCCCACTTAAGCTGCACTAAAATTTCTGACCCACAGAAACCATGAGATGATAGATGTGTGTTGTTTTAAGCCACTACGTTTTGGGATCCTTTGTTACACAACAATAGATAATTAATACACAAGTTAAAAGTTTAACTTAGAAAACTCCAGTAAAAAATACACACAATACCCCACATAATTCAAAACTCACTGGTCCTACTTTAAAATGCATTTCCTTCTTTTTTTTTCCTAAACCTACTTTTGCCTATTTTCATAAATGATTCTCCTTTCATAAGTGACCTTCCACAGATACATCTGTGTTGTTAACTAAACTTGCCAAGATGCATGTGCACAAATGATGACAAAGGTATTTTGTAGGCAGAATACCTAATGTAAGGAAAACTGAAATACCAGGTACTACTGGATTTTTCATGTTAGTCTTAAAGTTGATTTTAGAGAGAGCTATATATAGACCAATTACTCTTCAAACCAACTGATAAGAACAAAAACTCTAAAACTGTCTATTCTAAGTGATGGAATAAAAGAGAAGAATAAATTTTTAAAAAACAAAAATTAGAAAAAGAAAAGGAATGAAAAAAATGTTAAAGAAAAAAGGGGAAGGTAAAAACAGAAAACAAAGTTCATACACACTGGCAAGGATAATAAAGTTTTCAGTCACAAAACAGGCAATAACTCTGATGTGAATTCCCACATTGCCTCCTACTGCTGTGCTCAGGGCAACACCATCATTCATTTCTCTTAAATTATTTGTTGATCAAACACCTACACTTTCCAAAATATCATTAAAATTGACAAAACATGCAAACTTGACTATAATCAACAACTCAAATTAAACAGGTCACAGATTCAGCACTTATTGACATCTGATCTTTTTCATCTTGGTCCAGAAAGACAAGGACCTGGAGAGCAAAAGCTTTGCATCCTGTTCCTAATCTGAAACACTCCAAGTCCTCCAAATTCAGTTCTAGCATAGCTCTGGAAAATTACCAGGTATTTATTCTCTTACTTGTCCAAGTAATGCACACAGTATACACTGTAAGTGTTACCTTCTTAATTCAGCCACCCCATATAAAATTACAGCCACCCATCATCTACCTGTCCTGATCCCCCTTTCCCTGTTTATTAGCTTTTCCTTTAGTCACCTTCCCACAAGGCCTACCAGAATGTTAGCTTGAAGGCACAGATTTTGTCTGTTTTGTTCCTAATGGATTCCAAACACCTATTTGAGTATCTGGCATATAGTAGGCCTTCAAATATTAGTTCCATATTAAATGAATAAACTATGAAAGTAAATGCTTTCTCATATGACCTAAATACAAAACAAAACAGAGGGCACTAAGGAGGAAAAAAACTAAAGTTTTTAACCAGCTCAAATTCCAAATACTTTTATGATTTTTCTAAAGTAACATTTCAGACTAAATATCACAAGAAATTAAGTATTTTAAAATTTGGTCTAAGATTTCCTGTTAAATTCATGAGGTTTCCTGATGACTGCTAGTAGAGGCCCATAACAGAATTACTGTTTACTTCTTTAAAAAAGAGACACTTCAACAAGAAATACAAATCAAAATGTACCCATACCGAACTGAAAGCACCAAACTAACCTAAGAACTGCAGAATTAATAATTCACCCTTTAAAGCATATGGCACATCATACACAAACTCTAGATCAGTGCTAACAGAAATGTAGAACTATATATGTAATTTTAAGTTTTCTAGAAGTCACATTAAGTAAAAACGAAGTGAATTTTAATACTGTATTTCATGTAACCCAATATGTCTAAAATGTTATTTCTAACAGTTAATCATTATTTTAAAATTTAGATATTTTACATTATTTTTCTCATATAAACCTTCAAAATTCGAAGCACATTTTACGCCTATAAAACCTCAATTTTGAATGCTCAACAGCCAAATGTGGCTAGTGGCTACCATACTGGACGGTGGATTTCTAATTCTTTTAGGTACTAATAAAATATAAAACCATACTGCATTTGCATTTAAGTATTAATACTAAGAGAAATACAGAAGGAAAAATATCATCTTCTGGGTTTTTCTTGGGATTTTCTTTGTTTATTTGTATTGAGATGGAGTCTCGCTATGTTGCCCAGGCTGGTCTCAAACTCCTGGGCTCAAGTGATCCTCCTACCTCAACTTCTGAGTATCTGGGACTATAGGCGCACACCTGGCTTGTTTTTAAATATTAAAATTCACCTCTAATACTGATAGAATTCTAAGCTCTACTTTTTAAACATAAGTTTTACTTCTAACTTTTATTACAAAATGCTAGAATTCCAGTGAAATTTGAAGAATTCAATAAGCCTTCCATTGAAATATAAATTATACAGCCATGTATGCTTAATTTTTTGCATAGTAATAGTGACATTTTGCACATGTGCATTTAATATCTGATGAGGTTAAAAAAAGATTAAAATAACTTCTAATTCTAAGAATTATTATGCAATCAAATACATTCAAATAGGCTGTCAGATATCTGCAAAACTTACTTAATACTCTGTCTATATATCACACACAATTTTAATTGCTCTTTCCTTTGATTTTTAATGATTCAGAAAATGTGAATTTCTGCTATTTTTTAGATTTAAGTATTTTTGTAATTGTGGTATGCTATGGTTTGAGTCTGTTCCCTCCAAATTCAACTCATGTTGAAATTTGTCTACCATTGTCGCAGAGTTAAGAAGTGGGACTTTCAGAAGTAATATGGGTGGGATTAATGCCCCTATAAAAGGGCGAGTTCAGCCTCCTTTTGCCTCTTGGCCCTTCCGCTTCTGCCCTATAAAGAAAAAGTGGTCCTCCCCTCCTGGGGATGCAGAGTTCAAGGAGCCATCTTGGAATCAGAATCATCAAACCTGCCAGCACCTTGATATTGGACGTCCCAGCCTCCAGAACTGTGAGCCAATACACTTCTGTTCATTATCAATTACCCAGCCTGTGCTATTCTGTTAGAGCAGCACAAAACAAACCAAGACGTGGCATAATAAGAAACATATTTGGTCAGTCTTTGTCCTCAGTTCCTGGTACAAAGCTTCTAAACCCCTTGAAATCTCCAGAGTAATAGGAGGGTTTATGTTATTCATAATGAGCACTTATCCATCACACCAGAGTTTATACTAATGAGGTGACTTAGGGTGGGGCCCCTAAATAGCTTCAGGATAAGGCTGGTCACCAGAAAGACCAAATGATTAGAGGGTTATAACTTTCAGTGCCACTCACCGACCTCCAGGAAGATGGAGCTCTTTAAAAACTCTCAAACAATAAGGTTCAAGATTTGAAGAGCTTCCAGGTTGGTGAAAATATTGAGACACTTGGGAGGATGGCATACACGGAGAGGACATGGGAGCTCTGTGCCCCTCCCCTCATGCCTTGCCCTCTACATATTTTCCATTTGGATATTCCTAAGTTGTATGTTTTAGAACAAACCAGTAAATGTAAGTAAAATGTTTTCCCAAGTTCTGTGAGCTGTTTTAGCAAGTTATCAAACCTGAGGAGGGGCTCGTGGAAATTCCAGGTTTATAGCCAGTTGGTCAGAAGTACAGGAGGCCCAGGACTTGTGACTGGCATCTGAAGTAGGGTAGTCTTGTGGGACTGAGTCCTTTAACCTGTGGGAGCTGATGATAACTCAAAATAGATAGTGTCAGAATTGAATTGAATTGCTGGACACCCAGTTGATGTCAGAGAATTTGAGAACTGGTTTTTGTCAGAAAAATCCCAGAATAATATTTTAATTGATATATCAATTAATAACAAAAGTAATTTTTATTATGTAGATTTTTAAAACAAAGAATCTAGTCCTTATTCTAGGCCCAAAATAAACCAATTGTCAATAAGTTAATGTGTAACTTCTGAAACATAACTATCCAAAACTAGTCCAGATTTAAAAAGCAAAAACACACACCAATCTTTCCAAATATATTATAATACTAAAACTCTCCAAATTAATCATATGTGCTCCCTCAATCCCACTTTTCACTCAGCTGCAAAATAATCCCTCAGAATTAATATGTTTTCTAACCTAAAATAATGTTATCTAATATGTTAAGTCCTCAAGCATTATCAAAAACAAAGGAAAACTTAGCACCATCAGTGTAATTACTTAAAAGTGTGTGCTTTCAGCACAGCAGCACAGGTTTAATGTTAAAAGTTATCTCCAACTTAATTGCTGGAGAAAATTAGGAAACTGTACAAAGCACTCATTTACTAGACACTGTATACTCTCAGAGTTGATGTGGAATTTGTCTGACAAAGCTAATCCTGTCATATTGTAAATAACTAAGAAAATTACAATAATAATCCTACAAAATCTATTTAGCCTAGAGAATGATTTCCCTTTATAAAGAACTAACATATTTAATACTCAAATTCTTAAGCACCTAAATTGATAACTAAATTAACCACTTAGACAATCTTGGGAGGATTAGAAAGAATAATTCATCACTAATAATTCAGATTACTATTATTAAAAAGTAATTTTATAGTTTGATTGTGTGTGTGTGTGTGTGTGTGTGTATCGAGAGAGAGAGAGAGAGAGAGAGAAGGAATAATGATGATGATGTTGAGAGAATTATCTACTCAATATAATAAAATGGCCCACAATAAATGACAACTAGTTTACATTGCTCTCCAATAATGATAAAACTCTTGATAATCTGTCAATTTCATCTCACTCACTCTTTCTTATGACCAACAGAATATATTTATATACTTCAAAAACTTTTTAAATTGGAAGCAATGCAAGATAAGATTATCACATAGTCTGTGGTTCTAAACATAAATGAAATAAATTGGTCTACTTAGAACTGAAAGCCATGATTTTGGTATCATTGGGACTCAGCTCTAACCAAAATGATTTAACCACAATAAAAAGCAGAAATTGATTGATTCAGAGACATTAAATATAAGACTGGAGATTTAATATCTAATCTAATAAGCAATTAGAAATCACTGTAAGTTTCTTAGCTAGAGAAAAACACTCAAAGTGATAATCATGATGGATTAGAAAGGAAAAACTCAGAGGCAGTAATCTAAGCACAAGATAATAAATAGCTAGATTAAAATAGAACAAGCAGGTAACTACAGCAGATAAGAGGTATTGGAGAAAGGAATGAAAAGGAATAAATTTTAAGAACACAAGAGCTTATTTATAGCAAGGACTGGCAAACTATAGCATGCAGATCAAATCCAGCCTGCTGCCTGTTTTTGCAAATAAAGCTTTATTAGAACACAGTCATGCCCATTAGCTCATGTATTGTCTATGGCTGCTTCACACTACAGTGGCAGAGTTGAGTAGTTACAACAAAGACTACAGGGCCCACAAAACCTAAAATATTTGCTACCTGGTTTGTATTCATTTCCTAGGACTACCATAACAAAGTACCACAAACTGGATGGGTTAAAACAACAGAAATTTATTCTCTTACAGATCTGGAGTCTGGAAGTTCAAAATCAAGGTGTCAGCAGAACCACGCTCTCTCAAAGGCTCTAAGGGAGACTCTATTCCATGCCTTTCTCTTAGCTTCTGGTGTCACCAGCAATTCCCTGACCTATAGCAGAATAACTCTAATCTCTGCTTCCACTGTCACATCATCATCTTCTCCCATGTGTCTGTGTCTTCACACAGTACTATCCTCTCTTATAAGGACACCAGTTACATTGGATTAAGGGTCTACCCTACTCTAGTATGACCTCATTTTAACTATTACATCTGCAATGACCCGATTTCCCAATAAGGTCACATTCTGAGGTACTGAGGGTTGGGACTTCAACAAATGTTTTTGGAGGACACATCTCAACCTATATAACTTAGCCCTTTACAGAAAAAGTCTGCCAACTCCAACTTTAGGACAATAAGAATTGAGGAGGAGTAGGCCCAAAAATGTCATTGAACAGGGAGAGATTTAAAATAAGAGAACTGAGATTTTGTTTTAGACAAACCAAGTTTAAAGTAAAAGTAAGAACCCTCTAAAAAAGTCAGGCAGAAAGCAATACATGTAGGTCAGGCATCTGGATTGGCTTAGAGACAGAGGAATCGGGAGTAACTTGAAAATGGACGAGCATCGTCAAAGGAAACATTTTGTACAACAGGGCAAGAACTGATCTTTCGAGAATGTCACTGTTGGATAACAATGTTATTAGAGAATGTCATTGTTATATATATTAGATAGTAATGTAGAAAACAATGTAATTTAGTATTATATAAACTAAAAGAAAAGCATTACAACAGTGACAAATCCAACAAAGAGGTTGAAGAGTTCTGAAAAACCAGGGGATTTGGCTAGAATGAGACTACAGTCAAATAAAGAAAACAACTTTCATGGAGAAACTAAGAGGGAAACCAGACCAGGGGGAAGATGAGAATGCTTAAAAATTAAAGACAGTGGGTACAGTAAATTACTAAATTGCTGGCCTCCAATGAACCACATCTCCTGGTTATCTATATCCTTGTATAATTCTCTCCCACATAGACTCTAAGCTTAGCCAAATGACTTGCTTTGGCCAATGTGATATTAGCGAACATTGGCAAGCAGAGGCTCAGTACGCACTTGCACATGGGAACTTGCCTTCTTGGAACACTACCACTTGGAAGCCAGCTGCCATGCTGTAATGAAGCTTGAGCTATACTCCCGAATGATGTGAGGTCACACAGAGAGAGATCATGAAGAAAAAGAGGCCACCTTAGATGCTCCAGCCCCAGCAGAGTTCCCAAATGAATACAACTGCCACAGTGACCTCCGCCCATGCCTAAGGCAACAGAAAACTGCCCAACTGGGCCCAGTCACCCACAGAATCAGGAGAAATAGTAAACTGTTGTCATTTTAAGCCACTACATTTTGGGGTGGTTTGTAAAGCAGCAATAGATACTGATACAGTCAAAATAGGATATATATTTGAAAAATACAAGAATGTGAGACTAAAAATTTTTATAAAACTGGGAACACTTATATACAAATAGGGGCGGCAGAAAAACTGTGTAAATACAGAAGCTAAAATTAACACGTAAGAAGAAAAACCAAAGATGCTGAAAATGAAGGAGTTGAGCCATAAGAGGAATAAAGAGAAAATTTAAGACTAGAAATGCAATCTTTTGTAAGAGAATACGAAGGAAAGCATTTTTCCACCTACTTCATCACTTTCATCTACTTCAATTCCACCATCTTTGTCATCATCCATTTGTTTATGTATTGTTTGAAGAGCTTCCAGACTAAATCTATCTTCTTCTGTAAAGCATGGTGGACTCAGCGACATGCAGGGATCTGAAATAGAACAAAGGGCAATTACTAACTTGCCATACCAAAACACAGGCTGTAGTTAGAGAATATAACTTTAAAAAACCCCACACAATTAAATTTCAAACTAAGTCAAACTAAAAGGCTTTAAAATGTCTAGCAGAGTATTCTTCACATCAAAAGTACAATATACAAACACAGCTGTCTAAAACTAAATAACCCGATTTAATTAGTACTAGGCAAGTACAACCAGGAGTTACACTAGTACTAACTGCAGGTTGCCTAAAGTCTTCTACATCTTTAACCATTTCTTATCCAACCTGTTATTTTTACTAATCATCCCCACCCTGCAAAAAAGATGATCTTCCCTCATTTAAAAAATACTAAAAATCACAGAATACAAGGTGCTATTTTTGTACATCCAGTTTAGCTAAAATAAAAGTCCTACGAAAATATGACCCAAAAAAAGTAAAGGAAATGTAGAATATTCACATGATCCTTTTTTTTCATTTTTCTATTTAAGTTAATCCAAGAGTCTACTCATAAGAATTTTTTTTAAAAAAAACACATAACTTCTTAGGATCAACAACAACAAAAAAAGAAAAAGATTAACTTCATTTTTTTTTATCTTGTTCTTCATGTTTTCTTTAACATACATTTATTGGTCAAACCTCTTCCTATGGAATATGTGTGAATCCTCACAGGTTGTCAAAAACTAACACGTTAGAGAGCATGTTGGGTTTTTCGATGGCTTAAAATCAGACTGATGAAAATTACCTTCTGTTGACATAACTAGTAAACAACCTACACATCAAAATGGAAAAGTACTGACAAGCTTCACTCACACCCAATCTGGCTGACTGGTGGATTGACAAATTCCAGGGACTTACTTCTATTTTACTAGGTCACTAAAATAATATCCTTTTAAAATGTCATCAGAGCCACATGTATTTCTAGAAACAGTATAGCCTTAAAATTTAATGTGGTTAGCATAGGCAAGGGGTCAAAGTTTGGTTATACTAGATTTTTAACTATTGATGAGATATCATTCTTGCCCTATCATTAATTAACTATTGTCAGTTAACTGAAGTCAAATCACTTGTCCTTGTGTTTTAGTTGCCTCATCTCTAAAATAAAGCAAGTAGACCAGATGCTTACTAAGGTCTATCGCTGCTGTAAGTGCCTAAGAATATCTAATTCTGTGCTTAGAAAAAAAATTGGAAGAAGAGAAGCTAGTACTTGAGACTCAAAGATAATTTTATTTTTTTAAAAATAATTCAAATCTATATTTTCAACATGTTTACAGTAATAGCCAAAAAAATTTGGTGATTTAACATTTTCAGTAGTTTTAATTCAAAATCTCATTTTAATTTCTTTACAATTAACCTAATTTTAATTTCTTTAGGGAAGAAAACAGAAGAGAAAGGAAACTATAAAAGTGGGAAATGGAATTATTAATATATGTGTGACATATGAATATATGTACATACAAATACTTAAAATGCTGATCAAGAATTGCTAAAAATCTAAGAACTTACAGGCATAATGGTCAACTATGACCCCTAATTCACAAAAGAACCAGAACCCTACTATGCCTGTGAGTTCAAATTTATTTTCAACTATTCTAATAGGTGCAAAGTAAAAGATCAGCTCTCAGGTACCTAAACAACATATAGTGTAAAGATCTGTATACAATGTACAACTGCCTCCAGCAGACCTATTTTTTACACACATTTTATTTTGCTAAAAACAATATAAAGTGAATGAGTTTACTGCAACTGGTATATAAAGGGTCAGCATCACTCACTCTGATTAAATAGGCTTTGTTGTTAAACTCTCTAATTGAAGTCAATAGTGAGGGCTGTACAAACTTCAGACAGCTTTAGGAGAAAATCAGGAGTAACACATGACCTGAAAAAATTCATATAAAAATAAAGCTGGTAATTATTTACTTAAATGAACATATTTCATAAACACTAACTCCTCTAATAAAATATTCTATCAAGGTCTACTTCAAGATGTAACTTCTCCACGAAGTCTTTCATAAATACTATCTCCCAGTATTCACTTCTCTGAACTCCATTCCATCCACTCAATAAACATCTACCGAGCACCTACCATGTGTCAGGCACGGGAAATACCATAGTGAACAAAAGAGCCAAAACTCCTCATACTCATAAAACTTACATTCTAGTGGGGGCTATGAACATAACAAGATAAATAAGTAAAAGGTATAGGCATGTTAGTAGTGGTAAATATTAAGGAGAAAAAGAGTAAAGAGCAGATATGAAATATCAAGGATTTGAAATTTGTTATCTTCATTTTCAAATCATTCTACCTAAGTCCTCACTTAGTGCTATACTTTATTAATCTCTAATTGCTTTAGGTGTCATTTTTCCACACAACTACAATTATGAACAGGGCAGGGACCATGTTCTTCCATTTCTCACATGTTCATAATACCCAGGACTTAGTTGGGCATATTTTAAGCGTCTGATAAATTCCGTTACTTCACACCTTACATAAATAACAAACTTCTAGGCTTATATACTGTGCAAAGCAGTGACAGGCATTAGGAATTAAAGAGATAACAGAGTATCTTGTACTCAAAGAAGCTCACAGTCTAGTTAGAGAAAGGACATGTAGACTTCTACAATGGATTACGTTAGGCAAAGGTGGAGGATTTTAAATGACCTGTAGTTGATAACCTTGAGAAAAGAGAAAAGCCTGCCTGGAGGAAGACTGACTCATCGTATATTCAATGACATGAAAAGAAAATGAAACATTCAGAGAAGTGCAAGGGGGTTAATATGTCTGGAGTACAGAGAACATAAGGAAAAGGGTAGGCAATTGGGTAGAGATTGGTAAGAGGCCAGATCTCTAAAAGCTCTGTTTTCATACTAAGGAATTTGGATTTTTATCCTGAAAACTTTGGGAAGCCATTAAGGGATTTCCAATTCATTACAGAAAGATCACTCTAGTGACTGTGGAATGGGATGGAGGCAAGACTGAGAGGCACAGCTGTGGGCAAGTGCTACAGCAATCTTGACAGCACTCAAAAGTCCCTGCCACCAAGGAACAGAGAGAAGGTTGATGATGAGACTGCTCTAGGGTTTGGTGTTTTGCCAGGTTGGAGCAGCAGAAGGAAAGACAGGAGTTGAAGTTATGGCAAGAGTGATCCATTTCTCCACATGAAATTTTAATTCCTTTAAAGTACAATGACTTAAGGCCTACAAATACAATTTAGAATAGTTGTGGATTCTGAATTCTATTATCTGTTCTAATGTCTTGTTTCATTTCCTTCTCAGTTGTTTCCCATCTAGGTTAATTCAGCAGAGGTGATCATTTTTACTCAAATTAGCTGGCCCAAATTTCTTCTAAAATATACTACCTGTTGTAAAAGCTCTGTGCCTATAATTAATCTGGTATAATAGTTTCAAAGAAAACTGCTAAACTACCAAAATTGTTCTCCTTTGCCAATATTTCATACACACCTACCTTAGCTACCCAAAATGTGCCAGTGCACAGGTACCCCATACCTAGGACATCTTTCTCATTCAAACTGAATTCACTTGTTCATTTAAACATAATATGTTGTGCCTGCAATGTGCCAGGCCCTGTGCTTGATGCTGGGCACACAATGCAACAACTAAAACAAATTTCCTCCCCTAAGTGCCCTCACATTGGGTTAAATGCAACATGGTGTGATGTATCTTTTTAGCATTATATGCTGAGCATTCTTTTCTTTTCTCTGGATTGACAGCACCACTTTGCGCTGAGGAAAAAGGAAATCACCTGCAACAGAATGAGGCCTAACCAAAGTCAGCAGTCAACACCATTTAATAAATTCCACCTTGTTTTCCTATATTCAGAGCCAAACACTCAGTTTGATTCTGCAGTAATAAAGTTAAATGAATTAAAATGATTTCACCTAATAAGAAATATCTACTATATTCTAGAAACCAATTCTATTTTATGTACATAATTTATTCCCTACAACCCTGTGTGGGGCAGGTATTATCTCCATTTTTCAGATGTGGATATGAGTCTAATGAGTAACTTGCTTAAAATCACACCCCTAGAATTGACAGTTGTGATTCTAACCAAGTCTTCAAAACTCCAAATCCATGCTCAAGTGTCAGTATAATGAACATAAATGAGTCAGTGTCACCAGTGTCAGAGAAAAATAAAGTATTGCTTTCACAGATATTGCCAGGTCCTGGCTGAGGAGCTGACAGCACCAAGAAGCATAAATGTGCCACAGGGAAGGGGATCACTAAACACTTCTGGAATAATATTCACAATCTAGAATACATACCTATACCTTCTACTTTACTTTTCTTTTGATAATGTACCTCCAATTCACACTCCCCTTGAACAAACCATTATATTAAGTATATTATACTGTATCACAACTTTAAATTTGATTGTGGGCATGCACTGTATTAACTTTTTTTCAGTGTCTACCACAATAACTGACATATTTGTTGAATGGTTTAAATACACATAAATATTAGAAACCAAATAAATTAACTCCTAAATTCAAGTCATTTATCTGGCAAATATCTAAATGCCAGACTCTAGGTTGGAAGCCGGGTATACAAAAGGTAAAAACAAATAAAAAAGTTAAATATGGCGGATGCAATGACAGGATATATGTAATAAATATATAACGGTAGCAAAAGTAAGGAGCAGTCACTTTTACATGCATAACAAGAAAGGCTTCAAGAAGGAAGTGACATTTACATTGATTCTTTAAAGTTGAGCAAGTGTCCTCTAGAAAGACATGTATAGGCAAGAGCATAAACTGCTAATAGTTATTATACTCATAAAATGATAATAACTATCAATTATGGAGTGTCTATTATATATCTCATAAAATATATTAAAATACATATAAAATTAAGAATTATATATTTCACTTTGCCTACAAAGTAGGCATTATTCCCATTTAGATTATTAAGAGAAAAGACAATATCAGTGAAGGCCAGATTATGGTGGGATATACAGATTATTCTAAAATGACAATAGAGGAGGAAAAATATTAAAAAGTTAGTCATTGAAAGCAGTTTCTTCTGCCTGCAAAGTTCTCTCAACTATATCCATGGTTGGTTAACTCCTTTTATTCCAACTCAAATGTTCCTCCTCAGAGGCCATCTTATTTCCCTATCTAAAATAGCCTTCCCTTTGACTCTCTCTACTTGTTTAATTTTTCTTCATAGCACTTTATCACAGTGCACTATATTACATATTTATTTATTAATATTTGTTTACTGTCTAACTCCCCCACTATAATGCAACCATGAGATCACAGTTTTTGTTTTGATTATTCCTCTTTCCCTGTGCCTAGAACAGTGTCTGGCACATAGTAAGTGCTCAAAACATACTTATTTACTGAATTACCCAATTGGTTTTTCAATATAAATGTTTGGAGGAGAAAAGCTTTTCAAAAAATTACTTGGCTGATTAGAAAACTAAGATGTAGAAATTAACAATAAAATTTCTAACCTCTTCATGACACTGAAGTTAAATCTAAGTAGTGTGAACTAAAATTAAATAAAAATCTTCCCCCCCACCGGCTGGCTGAATGGACCCCCTCCTGACCAAGAGATATCCTAAAACTAAATTGTCTGCCACAAGGAGGAAGTCAGACATGCCTCACCATGCCCCCCTCCCTTCTTGGAGATATGCTTTGTAACTCATTAACAGGCCAAAGGCTATGCAAGACAAACCTGCAGGTCCCCAATTTACACAACAAATATATGTCCTGTGACTTGTCTCCTATCTAAAACATTCCAAGCCTTTAGACAAAGCTTCATTTTTTAACCAATTACAAGTCAAGGAATCTTTAAACCCACCAATAACCTGTAACCCCTATCTCCCTAAAATGTATAAAACCAAACCGTAACCCAACCACAGCGAGTCCACTTGATCAAGGCTTCTTGGGTGTGGGTCCAGGTCATGGCCCTCAAATTTGGCTCAGAATAAACCCCTTCAAAATTATCTTACAGAGTTTGCCTTCTTTTCCATCGACAGTAGTTAGCAGAAATCTAGTAACATTACTTTTCTGATTAAACTATTCAATACTCCCCTAGAGCCTAAAGTCTATTCAATATCAAATATCATTGTTTAAATACTTATTGAACAAAATACACAACATACCATGCAAAAATAACCAAAGGGAACTTTAAAATATTTAAGACAGTCCTCAAAAACTTCATGAGGTCAAGCACTAGGCCTGTTTTACTGTTTACTACACATTAATATTATTACTATATATATTATTATTGTTATACATCTTATTATATATAGATACATGATTACAACTAATAAATAATTTGCCTGACTTTTACATGTAAGCAATTGCATTTTCAGTGGCCTTATGAAAGAGAAACTGGACTTTAGTAATTATGGTTAGAAGAGGGGAAAACAAGAACAAACACAAATAGGAAATAAGACGAACTCTGGAAGCCACAATAGTACAGACTTTCTAGTAGACTAGTTCTCAACTGAGAGTGCTAGGGCCTCCTCCCTTCTTCCTCCTCCCAGCTGCTACTGGAGGTCACCGGGATGGGGGGGTTGGAAGGAGGTACAAGAATATTGAGTAACTGCAATGCACAGGCCAGTCCAACACAACAAAGAATTGTCCTCTGCTGTGCCAGTGGGAAGAAGAAAACACTAGCAAATGATGGGTGGAGTAGCAATAGGAGGTAAATCTGCAAAGATAGCTTGGGGCTATCAGTCAGTGAAGCACAATGAACATCAGTAAGAGGAATCTAAAAGAAGCCACAGATGGTTTTTGAGCAGGACTGTGACATGATGAAAGATGTAACAGAAAAAAAAATTTTAATTACAACTTATATTTTGTGTAGTGCTTTCAAGTTTAAAAATGCTTTACTATATAGTCAGTTTTATTTTTTTAAAATAGACTTTGTCTTTCAGAGCAGTTTTAGGTTCACAGCAAAATTGAGCAGAAGGGACAGAGATTTCCTATATACCCCCTTCCCCCACACATGCACAGCCTCCCCTACTATCAACATTCCCCAACAGAGTGGTACATTTGTTACTACTGATGAACCTACACTGACACATCATTATCACCCAGGGTCCATAGTTTACATTAAGGTTCACTCTTAGTGTTATTTACCCATACATTTTATGGGTGTAGACAGATATATAATGACACGTATCCACTATTATAATATCACACAAAGTAGTTTCACTGCCCCAAAAATCCTTTGTGCTCTGCCTGTTAATTCCTTGCTTCCTTCCAACCTCTGGCAACTGCTGATATTTTTACTGTCCTCAATAGTTTTGCCTTTTCCAGAATATCATATAGTTGAAATTGTACAGTATGTAGCCTTCTCAGTTTGGCTTTGTTCACTTAGTAATGTGCATTTAAGTTTCCTCCACGTCTTTTCATGGATTGATAGCTCATTGCTTTCTAACGCTGAACAATATTTCATTGTGTGGATGTACCACAGTTTACTGATCCATTCACCTACTGAAGGGCATCTTGGTTGCTTCCAAGACTTAGCAATCACAAATAAAGCTGCTATAAACATTCACATGCAGGTTTTCGTGCGGACATAATTTTCCAACTCCTTTAGATAAACACCAAGGAGTGCAACTGCTGGATTGTATGGTAAGAATAGTTTTGTAAGAAACCACCAAACAGTCTTCTAAAGTGGCTGTATCATTTTGCATTGCAACCAGCAATGAATGAGAGTTCCTGTTGCTCCATATCCTCACCAACGGTGTAGTCCGTGTTCTGGATTTTGGCCATTCTAACAGGTGTACAGTGTATCTCATTGTTTTAATTTGCATTTCCCTGATGACATATGATGGGGAACATCTTTTCATATGCTTATTTGACATCTGTATATCTCTTCTGGTAAGATGTGTAACTTTTATTTCAATCTAGAGTATATGTTTGCTATCAAAGAATGCCTATCACAACAGTCTAGGCAGGAAGTAATAGAATATAAACCACAGAAACGGCAGGGGGAATAGAAAGAAAAGGTTATGCTGAAGTGACAACTGAAGGTAGTGTGAGAATGGAGACAAATATGACTGACATTTCAGGCCTAAAAGTCATCTAGGTAAAACAAAGCTACATTTGTCTTCTATTTGGCTGAGCCAGGCCAAACAACACAGAGTTACAAAATACATCAAATGTGATTCCATTAAACCTTCACTGGAGGAATAAATATGCCATATTCTATACCTTGTCAACCCAGTTAATTGATATATGTAGGGAATATACAGCTCAGAAACCTAAGAAAATAAGAGCTTAAGAAAAAAATGAAGATGAAAAAAGTAAATGAAGTCTTTAGAGGTAGTTCCCCTCCCATAATACCTTTTAAATAGGCAAATTTCTTGCACAACTAAGAAGGGGAGCCAGGTGACTCTTAATCACAAACCAATGACTGTAGCCCACTAACAGTGTATAACATATGCTGCCAAGAACTTGGCTTACCATACTGGCAACTATTTATGGATCTCATGATTTGGATTTTCTTAATTATTACCACTGAGAGAAATTTTTAAAATAAATACTGTTTATATTTAGTACTCCCACTAATAGTTCAAGCATTTATCAAATCAAATACTTCAGTATGAATATTTTTAGAGTTAATTTTCTCTAAAATCTTTGGGGATAATTCTTTGGTGTCATTTTTCAATATACCAAAGACCTGATACAAGTTGTATCACGATACAGTTGTAACTGGATACGTACACATAACACTATACCAGGATGCTATAAAAATGCATGCTATACCAGGATAGGTATACACAATTCCACATCCAGGAAGCTATAAAAATGCAGGCAGAGGACTCTAGAATCTCTACTATCTACTCGGCCTTTTGAAAAGTTCAACACAGATCTTACCAATAGAGGGCTGAGAAACCACTACAGATGTTCCCTAATTATGGCTTAAGTATTATTCTGCATAGAAAATAAAGAGCCTTGTTGAAAACCCCTTCTGACTGATGACTGCCTCTTGGAGCTCTGAATCTCTGTAATCGCTAACTTTGCATTAAAAAGTACCTATTAATTTACCTGGACCTTAGAACAAAGAAAGAAGCGTTCCCTGATTGGTAGCTAAAAATTCTCCTTAAAAAATTGCTAACATCACCTATACCTTCCAAACGTTTTAAACAGATTATCTTATATAAATTCAGGTCCTTAGGTCCCTTCCCACTTTCCAGGAACATTTTAAAATTTATCGTCTTCTGATTACTTCACTCCCACTTATTACCCCATCCACCCCATACCACCCAGCAACGTATGTCCCTGCTAATCTTCTCAGAGCCTCTAAAGGTAGAAGCCAGAAGGTAATTCCCCTGCCTCAAAACTATCTTTACAGGCAATTCATTTACCAACACACTCCTCTATCTACACTTACATTCATGGTTAATAATATGTTCCTTCAGTGTATTTAAGTAAGCGAGTAGGTATATTTATACAGCTATATTTATCTATATCTATTGACAGCTACCTAATTTCTTCCATTTTGTTTTATACTATAAGCTCCTAGAAAGCAATAATACATTTGTCTATAACATTGTAGCATCTGAAAATACTGTTGACAAGGTGCAAAAAAAGAAAATAAACAGGTGCATGCATACAGTTATTTATTGACTCCTGGTTTCCGAGGATGCTATTGAAAATTTAATGAAAAATGTTTTACATTAAAGAGGATCTGGGTACACACACACATGCAGAATCCCAGCAGCATTTCCCAACTTCTCTCCAAAGATCAGAAAAACCTCATTGACATACACAACTGAAAGCAACATAACCAAAATAATTGAGAACAAGGATTCCAAGCAGCACTGGCTTTTTTGAGACCCTATCTCATGCCAGTATTATTTTGATTAACACTGTTATGTACACAAAGTAATGAAAGAGCTTTGCTTATTTTTATTTATTTTGTGTTGTTTTGGAGGAGAGAATATGATCATTCAAAGCTATCACAACATTGTGAATGTTCTTAGTGCCACTGGACTATACACTTAAAAATGATTAAAATGGTCAATGTTATGTTATGTGTTAAAAAGAAAGCTATAGCCAAAACACAAGCTACAGTGAACAAAGATCATTAATACTATCCTACCTATATCAACACTAGGGAAATAAAGAGAATGTTGTTGTTATTGCCAGGCACTGATCCAAGAGCAATACATTGTTTGTCTTACTTCTCTCTCAGTGCAAGAACTTAACAACAACATAAGTATCACAATTTTACAGATGAGAAAGGTCAAACACTCCATAGAGAAAAAAAGAACTTTCAATTCATTCTCACTCTGCCACTTACTGTATAACTTCAAGAAAGTTATTTAACCTTTTTACCTTAATTTCCTCATCTGAAGAATGGGAAGAAAAGCAACCTTGCAAAGCTGTTGTTAGAATTAAATATATATATTATTTTTTTATATATATATATAAAAAAAAATATATATATATATTTTTATTTTATATATATATATATATAAAATATATATAATTAAATATATATAACATCTAACAGTGTGTGACACATATTTGCAACTCAATAAACAACACTCTATAGATAACTAATAATATCATCTAGAGAGAAAGGTAAGGTGCCCATAGCTAATAAATGGCACAGTAGGAATTCAATGGCGAGTCTCCTGAAATCTAAGTCTGGTCTATTACCTTAACAGTTATCAACAATTATTATTTTTTAAAAATTAGACTTAACTCTAAATATCTTTTGGCTGATTCCAAAACAAATATACTCTAAAATACAAAGAAAGAAGATAAAGGAAGAAGAGAGCATTTGTGTAACTATTGCATAAAACACTAATTGGGTGTTTTACTTGATTATCTAATTCAAATGCTCTCAACAACCCTGCCATGTTAATATCAAACTACTACTTCTCATGATGAATAAACCAAGCTTCTCATAGGCAAAGTAATTTGCCCAAGATTAAACAGCTAGTTAATTGTGCTGCTGAAATTCAACCCAGGTCTGTCCAAATCCAAAGAACTTTACTTTTTCCTGTATCCTACAACCTGTCAAAAGAAAAAGATTTTCCTAGTTTTAAAAATACCCAAAAATATTATCCTAAAAACAAATTCCAAAATAAGAATTCTAAAAGCGAGTTCATTAAAAGTAACACTTGCTGGAAGTATATAACCTCTAAAGCACTATTTTGAAAAAGAAAATGTTCATTTAGAAATAAGTTTTGCTTATTGGATTTTTTTGTTTGTTTGAACAACTATCTTAGAAAGTTCTTAACGTTCCTAAGTGAAAACAAATTCGAACTTCCAACTTGGAAGCAGAGTCCATTACCCCATCAACTTGGTCTCAGCAACAAAAATGGGTAATTTCACTTTCATGTACTGTTCCATAATAACAGAAGATTTAACAAAGCTATACTATAATCATAGAGATTATGCAAGAGGGGCACAGCAGGGAAATGAGGCCACAACCAGAGACTTGATGTTCAGTGATATTTGTAAATCAAGTATTTCTAAGTTGGGAACTGCTTATACGATGTACAAAGAAACAGCCAACCAATCCCTTTTCTCATGATAAAAAAACCTCCAAAAACAGACAGCCACTGTTTTAGTTTTGTTTTGTGTGGGGAAGAGGAAGTCTCATAAAACCCTTCCATATTAAAGTTTTGCAAATTTTGTTTCCAACACACAGGGCTCTAAAGTAATGTACAGTTACAAAGCTTATTGAAATTTTTATTGATAATTAAAACATCAAAGCAGAAAACATAATGTCTCTGAATTTTAGACAATATCTTCCTAGTTTTTAAAATAGCCTCTTTAAGACATCCAAAAGCAGGAGAGAGAAATTGGAGACGTCAGTACTTGTTAACAGCCTGCAAAAAGCCTTCATGCAAAAAGCTGAATCTGGCAAAACCTCTGTTTAATAGTTCATAAGAGAATTGACACCTAACTCTTCAGATCATTAACTTCATTCTCCAATACAACCTTTCCTACCTATCCTATTTCACCTGATTTTTTACACCATATAATTCTAATATCTCTTTATGCTTTAAAATAAGTAGGTAGAAGTGAAAGGAGTTCAGAGTTAGAGTGAGTTACTGGAGATTCCTTACGTGTAGCAAACATTGTTTGTAACCAGTATATAAACTAAAATACTTCCCAGAGTAACCTCTTTTCTCTGAAAGTGTTTACTTCAATTCTTCCATAGTAATGATTCAGGGGCTCATTCTTTCTCTCTCTCTCTCTCACAACACCAGGTTTTATTGAAGATAACGCTAAAAATAATGTAATTATTTAATCAATATATTAAAATATATGCATACAAATTAATACTGTCCTTCCTATTCAAAGCATTCTCCTTAGAAAGCTATACACACTTGCTCCAACAACTCAACCACTGTCCAAAATTCATGACACTCATGAATTACCCAGAAGAATTATTCCAAAGCACTTGTAATGTTTTCTGCATATTCTTAATAATAGCATAATTTCTTACATTTACGGTGGACTTAAACTTTGGAAACTGCTCAGGCAATCAATCTGCAGAATATCATTTCTGATCCAAATGGGGTATCAGGTTCTAGTAAAGAAAAAAGTATTCTCATGCGGTCCATACACTATAAAATAAATTCCAATTCATTAGCCTCAAACTTTTATATTTTTTTGAATATAACAATAACTTAAATTTTTTAAAATAATTGTGATCTAAAAAATAACTGTATGATAATGTAAGTTTCTAGAAGAATAGTATTAAATATATAAAACTTGCCTGAAAATATTTATACATAAAGTCAACTGAACCAGTTAACAATTAAATACAAGGACAATATAATTTAAGATACAGTAATCCCTTTTATTTCATACATTTTCCAAAATACATTTTCTCAATACGAACTAAAATTAGTGCAAATTATTGATGTATGTGTTCTGGTCAGTGCTGTATTCCCATCACCCAGAATACCACCTGGAACACAGCAAGCACTCACTAAGTATTTACTGAATGAATGAATCAACACAGAAATTTATATATGGCCATGGATTTAGCTGATTTATATTTTCCTAGCTTAATTACACTAGAAAATTTTCTCTTTTTATATGGAACGATCAACAAAACAACCAAACCATATACTACAATAAAGTACCAACCACTTCAGTTGACAGCAACTCCATTCTTAAAAGTGCTCAGGCCAAAAACTCTAAAGTCATTCTTGACTACTCTTCTCACACACATCCCATCCAACATCAGGAAATCTGTTGGCTCTATCTTCAAAATATTATCCAGACTCTGCCCTATTCAGAGCTACCATCATCTCTTGCATAGATTATTGTCCCTCCCCCTTTGATGTCCTCTCTCCCCTCCTTTCAGAGCTTAATTCATGGCCACTCATAATCACTCCCCTGCAAACACCCACATTGCCTTTCTCTCACTTCATCACACTTGGTTAGCAAAGCTGTAACGTTGGTTAAATCTAATTCTTCACCAGCTCTGTACCTACATCCATGCATCTAAAAACGGCTAATCATGATGCTTTAAATTAATAACCACAGACCTCGACTGCACCCTTAATGCTGCCAGGCAAGTATACTATAACTCCCTGGTCCATTCACTCTCCCACTCGATTTCACACTTTCTTGATCCTGAACTCCAAATGCCTTCTCCCCATCCTTACTCACAGTGATAACTTTGCTTCCTATATTTCACTGAAAGAAAATAAAAATTTTTAATGAAGCTATCTGAAGTGAACTTCCATTAACTCCCATGACCCATCAAAACACCCTCAAACTGTGTCTCTGGCCTATTGCCACAGATAAATTACCCAAGTTTCTATGTAATACCAATCCCTACATTTGTGAACTAAATCACATCCCATTTAGTCCCTCAAGAACAGGACTCCAGGAATTCATCCTTAACATTTTGCTCTCAATGACTTGTTGCCATTAGCATATAAACATGCTGTTTGTTTCTCCCATCCTTAAAAAAATTAAAAAGGCAAAACACTCTCAACCCCACTTCACTACTGTTCCACTTCTTTGTTCCCCCTTGCAAAAAACCTTCAAAACATTCCTAACTAACCACCTCCAATTTTTCTCCTCCCTTTCTCTCGTAAAATGCACGCCAATCAAGCTTTTGCTTTCACCACTCCACCAAAACTGCCCTGGCCAAAATCACCGGTAATCTCTACACTACCAAATCCAATGGATAATCTCATTTCTCATGTTACTTTGCCTATCAGTGACCACTTGCCATAGCTGATTATTTTGTCCTTCATTAGTTGCCAAGACAACACAATATCCTTGTTCTCCTCCTCACTGACTGCTCCTTCTCAGTCTCCTCATAAAAACGGCCTGAGGAAACTTTTGGGGATGATGGTTATGTTCATCATCTTGACTATGGTGATGGTTTCATGGGTATATGCATATGTTAACACTTAGCAAATTGTACACTTTAAGTATGAACCACTTATTGGATGTCAATTATACTTCAAAAAATGTTTTTCAAAAAACCAAACCTATTGGGGCCTGCACATACCATTCCTATGTATTGCTCAGAGATCATGAAAACAGGATTATTAAAGTTGTTTTTAGACCCTAAGATGAAAAAAAAATCCTGGCCACTGAGAACAGTTAGTTCCTTCTCGTCCAATTCTCTCTCAATAACTTGGATCTACCATTTTCAATTAAACAATTATTTTCCTAATAAAAGAGAGAATCAGATGGGTGGTGTAGAGTTTGACATTCTTTTTGTCATCTATTATCATTACAGTATCAGAAATAACCTGCTGCCTTCCTTGTTTTTTCTCCAAACATAACATCTGAAAATGCCTTTTATTATTCGTAGCACTCTGCAAGCCTCAGCTGAGTCTGGCTTTAGTATGATGAAGCTAGCTATCAGATATCTCTGGCACTTTCTCGTTTCGTATCAGTTATGTATCCTATTTTCCATCTTTTTACAATTTTATACCCCATCTCAATTAACATCTACCAGTATCAGGTATTTCAATAAATACTATTAAGAAATAGGTAAGTAAGTAAAATAGTACTTGAAGCATAATAGGAAAAGAATTAGTTCACTAAAATATTTTACAAAAATCAGGAACATTTATATGTGTGTGTCTACAAATGTTAAAGGATACTCTCTGGTGACAACTCCAAGCATTTAACAGAACTCATTAGCAATAAGAGACTCAGGGAGACATAGGTTAGACAGTGTCAGATTTGTATTTTGTATAAAATATTCACAGAGTTGTAGAGTGTGGATTTAAGGACAACAGACTAGAGGCAGGGAGACAAGTTATTTTCTTATCTCAAGCAATGAGAGGCTGTGCTAATAAGGTGAGACAAAAACAAAAATGTACAAGGTAAGTTTTACTAATTCCTGGAACTCTCCCTAGTTCCACTACAGTATGCAGCCTCCATAATATGCCACCCAGTAGGAAAAGACCTTATTTATTATCAAGTACAAGGACAACTTTGCATTTTGTAATTCTAGAGAAAGTGTAGGTATTTAAACTAAATTTCTGAATGATTAGATACTAAAAGCTAAACTCATACTATCATAAACTTTTATTTTTGGCCCCATTAACAACAGGAAGACTGTTCTTATAACCCAAGAAAACTCCACCTATCACATGACAGATTGGAGGACTGCAACAGTTCCCTTCCAGCTCAGGATATAAGGAAAGGACACGATGCAAGGTGGCATCAAATAGGTAGAAAGTGGCCTAGGAGGACATGCTGTCAGAAAGACTGACAATTGCTGCATTCTTCCTGCTTGCAGAACTCAATCAGAAATTTCTAAGAAATGAGTTCAAATGATCTAGAATGAGATGAAAGAAGTCATTCATAAAACAGTGCTGATCATTTTTAAGTAACATTAGCTTTGCTTCCTGAACTGCTGTTACTGTGTAGGTCCTACACTAACAAGCCTTATTTCCACTATTACCACAATCCAGGCATAAATTTTAGCTTCCATCTAGAGAAACAGCTTTGTCACTAAAACATGTGATTTCTCTCCTAAATGTAATAATACTCTTCACAGTTAAGATTAAAGTTCTTTGCAGATCAGAAATCTGAAGATGATCAGAAGACTGGGTCAGTCTTCTAAACACAAACATTTAGCTCTATTTCTGATAGGGAAAGAAAACAAGAACATCTATATGTAGTCTAATGATTAAAAGCTCAAATCCAGTTCCCTCCTCTCCATCTCTCTACCACTGCCCTAGAAGACAACCTCATCACTTCTCTCAAAGTCTTCCTGTAATGGTCTCCCTATCTCTAACACCACCCCGCAACAAATGTATTCCTCTTTATGGCACACCATATATCTTTAGAATATGAATCTGATCACATCATCCCTTCTGTTGAAACCCTTCAACACCTCCCATTCCCCCAAAGGATAAAGGCTAATCTCTACAGCATGAAATACAAGGCACATTCTTCACCAGTGATTCATCCCCAATATAAAGCCATCCTGACCTTCCTAACAGTTAGGTGTTTCCTATTCTCCACTCTTATAGTATCTTATGCATAACTATTAATACTATAGCTGCAAGTAACTGTTTACCTATCAACCCACAACCTCCACTAAATAATTAGTCTCTCAAAGGGATAATCAGAATTTCACAACAAAGACCACCAACTCTGGAATCAGACCTAAGCTCAAATCGCAATTCCACTATTTATTAAGGATGTAATCTTCAGCAAACTTCTTAACATCTTTGGATCTTAGCTTGCTCAGCCGCAAAATTAGCATAAAATAATCACTCTCATGAGTTCCTATGAATAATTTAAAAAAGAAAGAATAATAAGCAGTTCTAGAAAACCTATAAAACTAATGTAGCTAACATCATCTATAAAACCAAAAAAAGAACATTTATTATATAAAGGACTAACCCTTCTCTATGGCAGGCAAAAGTTACACCTTTGTAATGAGGATATATGTAATATTTTTTTAAAAGAAAATGTTTTGATTTTCAGAGGAAAAAAGTCACAAGCCTATATAACCGACATTAAATCTGCCCTTCAACTTTAAGTCAATAAAAGTATACTTAAATGTATATGTTCATTGAATTCTCACAGAAATTAGTATTTAAGCAGAAAGAATACAGCCTCAGTTCCTAGAAACTTTTTATTCAAAATATTGACAAATTTAGCACTTGATGGTGTTACCTCCAAAAAATTAAAAGTGTGATCAAAATGGCAAGTAAAATGTTTAAAAACTTATTGAAAATACACTAAATATATTTTCTACAACGATACACAGACAAAAATGCTTGGGATTTTAAAACTGCCCCAGCAAACCTGGGCTTCTCCTTTTAACATGTCCCTAAAGTATTCATCATTTCCCAGGCAGCCAACTTCCTGGGAGAGAAAGGGTAAGAAGGGAAGGAAAGAGGAAATTCTTAAATGAGACTGGACAACAGAACTGGGGATAAGGATTAGCAATTGAAATATGTGCTGTAATTTATGGAGGGGTGGGGGTAAAGGAGACAATGCTGGAGGGAAGGAGGGGGCTGCAGTCTGGGATTTCCTCTTCCTGCTCTTGGTTGGCTTCAGTATACTACAGCAATGAGAGAGAGGAAAGATGTTCCCGCTGGGAAATAAGAAACCACAAACACTGTGCAATATACTGAACCTTCAAAGCTCAAATAATAACAAACCTTTCCATTAGCAGTATCAACTTTAAGAATTTGAAGGAAACATTAATTTTCCAGAGTATATTTAGAGAGAATAAGGAACTAAGTAAAAATAATTGGATTTTAAGGAACTACCTCTAACAAACTTCAGTTTGAAAGTTTTCATGCCAATTACAAGATTTTACTAAAATTATAGTGAAGTAATGGTTTTTAAAGTAAAATTTCAACCAAATTTCTAGTACAAAGTTATAAAGCAACCACACAGGACCTTACTTCTTACTATATTAAATGAATTTTAATCCCTGAAAAGTATAACAAGACTTCTTTGTCTAGATTCTGAGGGGAAAAAAATTCAATAACTACTTTGACAACAGTTTTAATTACTTGCAACTTAAGAAACTAAAGTCTTAAAATTCCTTTTTCCCCCCAATGTCACGTATCACATATACTTTTCTACTAAACTCTTGGGAATAATACACTTAACTATGTACCTGAAGAAGTCAAAGTTTCTTTCAATCACCTAGCATTTCATTCCACAGAAGGCAAAACAGGAAAAGCCCACTGATTTGGGAATCAGGAAGCCCAGGTTATACCATCAGCTCAGTACACTAGCTAGTTATAGATAACACTGGGCATTTCTCCAGCTTCTGTGGCCTCTATTTCCCTTAAACCAGCAGTCCCCAACCTTTTTGGCACCAGCGACCAGCTTCACTGAAGACAATTTTTCCACGGACGAGGGTGGGGGGTAGGGGGAGGTTTCGGGATGATTCAAGTGCATTACATTTATTGTGCACTTTATTTCTATTATTATTACATTGTAATACAGAATGAAATAATTATACAACTCACCATAATGCAGAATCAGTGGGAGCCCTGACCTTGTTTTCCTGCAACTAGATAGTCCCATCTGGGGGTGATGGGAGACAGTGACTGATCTGACAGGAGGCGGAGCTCAGGCAGTGATGCACATGATGGAGAGCAGCTGTAAATACAAACAAAGCTTCGCTTGCTCACCCAGCACTCATCTCCTGCTGAATGGCCCAGTTCCTAACAGGCCACGGACCAGTACCAGTCCACAGCCCAGGGGTTGGGGAATGCAGCTATAAATTGGAGGGGCTCACACTGATCTCAAAGGTTCCTTCTAACTCACTTTCTTTGAACATTTTACCTACATTCACTAACTTTAAAACCTTTCACTTATATGAAAGGTTTATGGTTTATAAAGCACTTCTCAGTTTGTCCTCATGAAAACTATGTGAAATAGATCATTGTTTTACAAATGCAGAATGTGAGGCCCAGAAAGTAGGAGACACACCCAAGATAGTAACTGGCAGAGCCAGAAGCAAAATCTAGCTCAAAGCCATTCAGTTCCTTAAAGATTCATTATTCAGAAATCTCACAAACTTGAAAAGCTTAAGATACAAATCTAAACAATTGTATTAAAGTAATATATAGTATATAGTCTATTTTTAAAATGAAATTTATTCAATATGCTAAGTAATTGTTTACAGACAAAAAGTATGTAGCATGTACCTCAAAATATGGAGAAAAATAAATCAACTCAAGCTATTCAGTAAAACGTATTAATCAGTGACTGAATTTTTCACTTATAACTACTAGCTTTGTCATCACAGGATGACACATATTCTTCAAAGAACTAAAAATTAAAGCATGTGGGAATTTTTCCCATAAAGAAAGTTCCCAACCCAGTTAGTTTCATTAATGAGTTTATCAATAATCAGGGGAAAATGAATTCCACTCCTAAAACTCTTCCAGAAATTACAAAGAAGAGACTCCTTATAAGGGTAGCAAAATAATTATACCAAAACCAAGAAAATAGTACTAGAAATGAAAATTATAAAGCCAGCCTCACTTATGAACATAACTGTAAAAATCAGAAAGTATTAGTAAATTAAATTCAACCACAAAAAAAGGATAGTAACACATCGTGACAAAGGTGAATTCATTTCATGAATGGAGGAATATTGGCTAAACATTAGGAAATCAATTAATATAATTCACATTAACAGGTAAAAGGCAGAAAACGCATTTAATCATGAGAACAGATGCAGAACATACTCTATAAAATTAAACATTAACGGATGATAAAATGTATAGGAATGTAAGAGAATATCCTTAATCTGATAAATACAATCTGAGAAAGGTTGTATTATCTTCATTTCTATTCAAATAGTACTGGAGTCCCATTCCACTACAGGAAAGGAAAAAAAGAAATGCCAAGTATAAAGACTTGAAAAGCAAACTAAACTGTCATTTGCAGATGAATGATCTGAAAACAAATTAAAATTAACAAGAATTTAGCAAAGATGCTAAATTTTAAAAATCAATATATAAAAATCACTTGTAAATACCTACAGATAGAAAATGAAATTTTAAAGAAAATGCCATTGAAAAGCATCAAATACTTTTTAAAAAATTCACAAATTCAAAATGATACACAAAGAAAATGAAGGGGAAAAAAGCCCACCTCACTGGTGTCTTCTGTGGATTGCTAGGATACCAACTCATTATTCTGAAAATTGATACATAAGGGGGAAATTAAGCATTTTTCCTGCCTTTTCTGTATGAACTATATTTCATGAAAACCAAAAAGTTGATGAAAGTTCCTGACAGACTAGCTAATAAATGCAAAAGAACTAAACTGGAAAATCACTGTTTTGCAACCTCAAATGAAATATTGGATCTAGGCAACAATCATCAACAGTGATGATTAGGTGAAAGATTAATGGAAAATTTTAAAACAGAGGGATGGGGTTGACAATACCTGAACCCACTGATCAAACTGGGTGAGAAAAGTCATGTGATTCATGATGTAATATAATAAGAAGTACTCAGTACCTCTATGAAGTATACTTGCCTAAAAACCTCAAGCTGCTAAATCTTACTATCATTTTAGAGGAAACAAGATAGAAGAACAAGTTAAATGACACAATAAGGAAGGAATCAGCCAAATTCATTAGTCCAGAGGACAAATGGCCCAATTTCTCCAACAAATCAACTGCTGAAGAAAAAAAGAAAATGCTGTCCAAAAAGTGCACATAACTAAACAAAATAGATCTTATGTGAATTCCGATTCTGACCAACCATTTTTAAAAATTCATCTTTGAGGGAGAAAAAATGTAAATATGGACTAAGTACTAGATGATATTAAGAAATTATTGTTACATTAAATATGATATCCTGGTGATTATATTTTTCAAAAGCCCCTATAAAGACAGCAATGCATAGTGAAATATTCACAAATGAAATGCCATGACATCTATGTACCTGATTTGCTTTGAAATACTCAAAAAAAAAACAAAAGAGCAAAATGTGGAAACTGTTGGAGCTCAATAAGAAGGATTCATTATACTACTGTGTCAACTTTTTTATTTACTTGAAAATGTCCATAGTAAAAACCAATAGAAATCCAATTAGGAAATGAGCCAAAAATAGGAAGAAGATACACACATAGTAGAGAAACACATGAAAAGATGTTCAGCCACTAGAGAAACACAAATTAAAACCACAATGAGATACCACCACACACTTATTAGAATGGCTAAAAAAGTAAAAAAAAAAAAAATACTGAAAGTACCAAATGTTGGTGAGGATGCAGAGAAACTGTCTCTCTCACACTTTGCTGCTGGGAATGTAAAATGATACAGCTATTCTGGCAATCCAGTCTGTCAGTTTCTTAAAAAGTTAAACATACACTCCTGAAGGTGAATGTTTATAGGAATTTTATTTGTAATAGGACCAAAATGAAAATAATACAAATGGCCTTCAATGGGTAAACAGTTAAACAAACAGGTACCTCCATACAATGGAATATTATTCAGCAATAAAAAGGAACACACTATTGATACACTCAACAATTTGAATGGACCTTAAGGGTATTATGCTGAGTGAAAAGGGCTAGTATCAGAAAATTACATAATCTAGAATTCCATTTATATAACATTCTCAAAATTACACAAGTAAAAAAGTGGAGAACAAGGATTCAGGAATAGGGTGTGACTATAAAGGGGGAACATAAGGGAATTCCTTTGTGAAGACAGACCAGTTCTGTGTCTTGAATATGGTAGTGGTTGTATGAACCTACACATAGAATTATACACAAAGACATACCAAAATTTTAAAATGAATGCATGCAAAAACTGGTGAAATTTAAGTCAAGTCTATAGTCTATTAAATTGTATTATGCTATTACCAATTTCTTCTGGTTTTGATAATATACTATATTTGTGTAACCGGAAAAAACCCAATTTTTAATCTCTGTAAAATTTTTGCAACTTCTTGTAAGCCTATAATTAGTTCAAAATAAAAGCATTTTTTTAAAAAAAGCAATCCAGGAGAGAACAGTGAGGAATTGAAATTTTCATGTATGGATCAGAGTGTGGAAGGAAGAATTCTAAATTGCTCCCAAGATTCCTGCCCCCTGTTCTATACACCCTATATAATTCACTTCTCTTGAATGTGAGCAGGACTTGTGAATATGATGGGATATCAGTGCCCTGATTATGTTACATTACAGGGCAGAAAGGATTTTACAAATGTAATTCACAGCCCTAATCAGTTGACTTTGAGTCATGAGGAAATTGCCTCAAATTTACTTTGAGTTTACTTCAAAGACCTCTTAAAAGAGGTTAAAGAGATGAAAAGTGTGAGAGAGATACACCTGCTGGCCTAGAAGGAGCAACCTGCTGTGCTGTGGAGAGAATCATATGGCAAGGTGTTCCTACGCTGTTGCTAGGAAGAACAATTGGCCAAAAATTATCAAGATATTAAAGACCTCAGTACTACAACCAGTTAGCAATTCAGTTAGCATAACTGAATTATGCTAACAATCTGAATGGTCCTGGAAGAAGAGTCCATACTCCAGATAAGAACACAGCCCAACCACCACCTTGATTTCATCCTTGTGAGACTCAGTAGAGAACCCAGATAAACCACGCCCAGACTCGTCACCAACAGAAACTCTGAAATAAGAAACATATACCATTTTAAGATGCTGAGTCTGTGGTAATTATTATGCAGCAACAGAAAATTAATACACTGAGTTTGATTATTATTCTTTAAACTTGCTTACAAAGAGAATGACTTAGAGGTAGTAGATAAGCCAAAAATAGATCCATGTACTTTTTCAAACTAATTCAAATTTTGTCTGAACATTAGGCCTTCCTGTTCTGGCTTTCATGAGACCAAACTATCCAAAGAATTTCCATGGTTTGGGTTTGCAACTCTAGTTGACCCTCATAAATGACAGAGCAAGATAAAGACTTAAAACTGATGAAACTTGGTATGGCCAAATTCAACAACATAAAAAAAAATTTTTTTTTACATTTCTCATCTCTAGCAGATTTTCAAAACCCAACTTAAGGCCAAACTCTTGCCTCTCCCTAGCCATATTAAGAAACTTCAGGAAAAGGAAAGGAATATTTGCAAGTTCATGTTTCCTGAAATGCAAAGACACCTCAAAAAGTCAGAGATCCATGATACTTGTTATCCTAAAGACTGGGAACTGGCAATCCCATTTTAAAAATAAAAACACTTGAATATTTTTAAGAAGCAAAGTGGGGGGATCAAAACATAGTACCTAGGAATAAATACAACAATGTGCAAAACCTCTAGGGAAAAAAAAAATTAAGCTTTACAAGAGCATTAAAATAGACTTAAACAAGTAGAAATATATACCAAATCTTTAGATTGGAAAGCTAAATGTTGTAAGGATGTCAGCTGTCTCCAAATCAATTTAATAGAATCAATGAAGCTCCAGTCAAATTTCCAATAGGTTTTTATCCCCAGAGCTTGACAAGCTGATTGCAAAACTTATATGAATATGCAAAGGGCAAAGAATAGCCAGACAGTCTTGAAAGAACAAAGAAAACTTGCTATACTAAATATTAAGACTTATAACATGACAGTAACTTAAAAACATTGTGAGTATTGTCAAAGTAACAGAAAAATAGATCAGTGGCAAAAATACAGAGCCCAGAAACAGACCCACACACATACAGACACCCGCTATATGACAGAACTAGCACTACAGATTGGTGGAGAAAATCCAAACTTGTTAAATAAATGGTGCTGGAATTGACTGAACATCCACATGGAAGAAAAAAAAAATGGAAATCACACCTGACTCACAAAACATACAAAATCAATTCCTAGTGAATAAAAACTTAAATTTGACTAAGCTAAACTAAAGATAATATAGGACAGTATCATCAGAGTAGGGAAGGATTTCTTAAATAAGACATTAAAGGCATTAACCATACAGTAAAACTCTGGTTAATGTGACAATACTAACATTAAGAACTTCTGTCTATAAAGACACCATAAAGTATATAAAAAGACAAGGCACAAATTTGGAAAAGATATTGCAATTGTAACCAAAGATAGAAATATAAAGAATTCAAAAAAAAACTGTAAGAAAAAAATGGACCAACCCAATAGGAAAATGGACAGAAGACTTGAATAGACAGTCTCCAAAAGAGGAAATCTATACAACCAGTAGTATGAAAGGACGCTCAACTTCAAAAGTAATGAGTGAACTACAAATTAAACTCATCAAAAGATACCCATTACATACCTACCACAAAAAATTTAAAAAAAAAAAAAAAGAATGTATAATACCAATACTGGTGATGCTGGAAAGTAAATGGATACATCCCCTTTGGCATATAGCATTACTAAGTAAAACTGGTACCATCTGACCCAGCAACCTCCTTGGTTACATATCCTTGAGAAACTCACAAAGGTGTGCAACAAAGGGATACTCCTAGAAGTACTGTTCACAAAAGCCCAAAACTAGAAACAAACAAAATGTTCTTTAGAAAAAAGAATAAACTTTGGCGTATTCAAAATTGGAATACTGCAATAAGATGAATGAACTACAACTACATACAACAAAATGGACAAATTGCACACTTTTCTTGAGCAGAAGAGACAAAAACACCACACGATGATTCTATTAATATACAGTCCAAAAAAGACAAAATTAAATAATATTATCTTAATAAACATACACAAATGGTCAAAGGAAATTATCACGACAGTAGTAACGACACCTCTGGCAGTAGGAGAGGTTGTGATTAAGAAGAGGGAACACGGGGGAGGGAGTTTCTAGGGGTGATGATGTAGTTCTATTTCTTGACCTGATGGTGTTTTTAAGTGGTTCCCTTTATTATTCATTAGACTACATAAATGTTTTAATGTTCTTTTCTGTATTTTGTATTTTATATGTGACTCCAAAAATGTTTCACTCTAAAACATAATATAGGTATATATTTCATGAATAAAACCTAATGGATACTTATATTAAAAGAGCTACAATCTAGGATCAGGTATATTAATGTACAGTCATGCATTGCTTAACGACAGGTATACATTCTAAGAAATGTGTTATTAGGCAATTTCCTCATCACTCAAACATCACAGAGTGTACTTACACAAACCTAGATGGTATGGCCTACTACACACCTAGGCTATACGGTACAGACTATTGCTCCTAGGCTACAAACCTGTACAGCATGTTACTGTACTGAATACTGTAGGCAACTGTAACACAATGGGATATATTTGCGTATATAAACAGAAAAAGGTACAGTATAAATATAGCATAAAAGATTTAAAATGGTGCATTTGTACAGGCAGCCATATGGGACCACCATCATATATGTAGTCCATCACCAAGCAGAATATAGTTATGCAGTGCATGACTATATAAGCATATGAAGTACATGCCCATATTAAAAATTTTTTTAAGTGGTTCATCCGGAAATTTCTTCAGATGGAGGACTTTTTGGGGTCTATGATGGTAGGTTTTATGCGTCAACTTGGCTAGGCTATAGCACTCAGTTATTCAAACACTAATACAGATGTTACTATGAAGGTATTTTGTAGAATAGTTAACACCTAAAATCAGTTTACTGTAAGCAAACAAGATTACACTGGATAACGTGGGTGGCCAGGATCCAATCAGTTGGAAGGTCTTAAAAGCAAAACTGAAGTTTCTCTGAGAAAAAAGAAACTGCATCAAGATTGTAGCGTCAACTACTGCCTAAAAGCTTCTAAGCCTTTCCACCTGCTGTACAAACTTCAGACTTGCTAGTCCCCCACAATCACATGAGCCAATTTCTTAAAACAAATCTCTTATTTTATATATATGTCCATCCATCCTACTGGTCTTTTCGGAAGAACCATGAGTGATACTGATTTGGATAACTAGAGTGGTTCTGGAGGAACAGAATTTTAAGGATGAGTTTTCTGAATTGGTTCTGGAGTTTTTGAACTTGGTTCTCTACTATGATTAGATGTAGGCAATAATGACTGTATTTCCAGCAGTAAAGAAGGCAGGTGACTGCATGCTGGGGAAAAGAAAATTCATCAGACTTTTTGAGGATTATTTGACATTAACTCTGAAGTGGTACTGATTTCAGGAACCCAAAACATCACTGTGGCCCACCAGTTAAGCAGGGACTCGTGGAGGTCAGGTGATAATGGAGCTTTAACTCACGTCTAGCTCACAGTGGGTCCAGTGTATCCCATCTTTCCAAATTGGTTATTTCCCCAGTTCTGGAATGCCTAATTGGAAAACACATACTTAGCAATTGGCAAAATGCCCACATTGGTTCCCTGACCTGTGGAATAGGGGCTATTGTGGTAGGAAAGGACTAGGAAAATAGTAAGCCAAAAACAATACCACATTCCTGGAGGGACTGCATAGTGCCACATCAAGGACTTGAAGGACGCAGGAGTAGTGAGTCCAACCACATCCCCATTCAACTCACCCATTTGCCCTGTGCAGGAAAGAGATGGATTTTGGAGTTTATTATCATAAACTTAGCCAAGTGGTGACTCCAAATGTAACTGCTGTACCAGATGTGGTCTCATTGCTTGACCAAATTAACACATCCCCTGGTACCTGGTATGCAAATATGGAGAAAAAAGCATTTGCCAGATCCATATGTGTTAATAAAGGCTGTCAGAAGCAGTTTATTTTCAGCTGGTAAGGTTGACAGGCAATACATTTTCACTGTCTTACCTCAAGGTTACATCAATTCTCTAGCCCTATGTCATAATTTAATACACAGGGACCCTGATCAACTTTCTCTTCCACAAGACAGCACACTGGCCCATTACACCCATGACATTACACTAATTGGACCTAGTGAGAAAGAAATTGCAACTACTCTAAACTTACTGGTAAGGTATTTGTGTGTCAGAGGGTAGGAAATAAATCAAACAAAAATTCAGGGGTGTTATGGACTGAATGTATGCATCCCCCCAAAATTCATATGTTGAAATCCTAATTCCCAATGTAATAATAACAGAAAGTGGGGCCTTTGGGAGGTAAATAAGTCATGAGGGTAGAGCCATCCTGAATGGGATCAGTGCCCTTATGAGACAGGAGAACTTGCTCATTCTCTGCTCTCCGCCACATAAGGATACAAGGAGTAGGTGGCCATCTACAAAACAGGAAAGGTGCCTTCAACAGACCCTGGATCTGCGAGCACTTTGATGCTGGACTTTCCAGCCTCCAGATCTATGAGAAATAAATGTTTGTTGTTTAAGCCACCCAGTCTTTGGTAATTTGTTATAATAGCCTAAACAGACTAAGACAAGAGGACTTCCACTTTAATGACATGTATAGTGGTCTAGAGGTGTGGAGGATGTCAACATATCCCTTCTAAGGTGAAGGATAATGAGTTGTATCTGGTCCCTCCTACAAACAAGAAATATACAACGCCTAGTGGGCTTCTTTGTGTTTTGAAGGCAGTATGTTCCTCATTTGGGTGTGCTACTTTGGCCCATTTATTGAGTATATCAGTCAGAGTTTTCCAGAAAAACAGAACCAATAACCAATAGGATACATGTGTGTGCGCATATATGTGTACATGTGCACATATACACATATATGAATATATACATACACACATATGTGTATGAATATAAGATCTATTTTAAGGAATTGGTTCACAAGATTGCGTGAGCTGGTAAGTCTGAAATATGTAGTGCAGGTCAGCAGCTAAAAACTCAGGCAAGAGTTGATGGTACAGTCTTGAGTTCAAAATCTAACAAGAGCAGGCCAGTTAGCTGGAAACTCGTGCAAGATTTCTATGTTACAATTTTGAGGCAAAATTCCTTCTTTTCTGGGAAACCTGTGCTTGCTCTTAAAGCCTTCAACTGATTGGATAATGCCCACCCATATTATCAAGGGTAATCTCCTTTACTTAGAGACAACTGACTGCAGATATTACTCACATCTGCAAATTACTTTCATGACAACATCTAGACCCGTGTTTGACCAAAAAACTGGGCACCACAGACTAGCCAAGATGACACACAAAATTTATCTCTCATGCCAACTGAGCTCAAAAGCTATTTGCTTTGAATATAGCCCAGAACAAGAAAAGGCTCTCTGCAACAAGCCAGGCTGCCATGCAAGCTGCTCTGCCACTCGGGACTCACGATCCAGCAGATCCAATGGTGCTTTAATTGTCAGAGGCAGAGAGAGATGCTGTGTGGAGCCTTTGGCAGACCCACATAGGTTAATCAGAGTACAGACCCTTAGGATCTTAGAGCAAAGCCCTTCTGTGGAAAATGACTCTGCTTTTGAGCAACAGATTTTAGCATGCTACTGGGCCTTATAAGAGACTAAACACTTAACAACGGGCCACCAAGTTACCATGAGATCTGAGCTGACCATCATGAACTGGGTGTTATCTGACCCACAAATTCATAAAGTTGGACATGCATGGCAGCACTCCATTATCAAATGCAAGTGGTATAAGCAAGAACAGCAGCAAGATCAAGCAAGCCCTAAAGGTGCAAGTAAGCGATATGAAGAAGTGGCCCAAATGCCCATGGTCCCCATTCCTACTATATTACCTTCTCTCTCCCAGAGAAGAAACATTGGGCCAGGTTTACAGATGACTCTGCACAATATGCACACACCACCCCAATGTGAACACCTGCAGCACTGATTGCCTTTTTGGGACATTCCTTAAAGACAGTGACAAAGAGAAATCCTCCTAGCGGGTAGAACTTTGAGCAGTGCATCTAGCTGTTCATTTTGCTTGGAACAAGAAATGGCTAGAGGTGCCAATGTGTATACCAATTCATAGGATGTGGGCTATGATTTAGCTAGATGGTCAGGGACTTGGAAGGACATAATTGGGAAAGTGGTGACAAGGTCTGTTGAAGAGGTATGTAGACAGACCTCTCTGAATGAGCAAAAAATGTGAAGATATCTGGGTCCCATGTGAATGCTCACCACAGGGTGACCTCAGCAGAAGAGGATTTTAATAATCAAGTGGATAGAATAATTTGTTCTGTGGATACCAGCCAGCTTCTTTCCCCAGCAACTCTTATCCTTGCACAATGGCCTCATAAACAAAGAGGCCAGAGGAGGGAGGAAGGTCATGCATGGACTCAGCAACAGGAACTTCTACCCACCACAGCAGACCCAGCCACTGCCGCTAATGAATGCCCAATCTGTCAGCAACAGAGACCTACACTGAGTCCCCAATACAGCAACATTCCCCAGGGTGATTAGCCAGCTAACTGGTGGCAGGTTGATTACACTGGACTGCTTCCATCATAAAAGGGGCAGTGTTTTGCTCTTATTAGAACAGATACTCTGGATATGGATTTGCCTTCCCTAAATGCAATCATTCTGCCAAACCTACCATCCATGAACCTCACAGAACGCCTTATCCGCCATCAAGGTATTTCACCCAACATTGCTTCCAATCAAGGAACTCACTTCACAGCACATGATATGTGGCAATGGACCCACCCTCACGGAATTCACTAGTCTTACCATGGTCCCCATCATCTTGAAGCAGGTGGCTTGACAGAATGATGGAATGGACTTTTGAAGACTCAATTACAGTGTCAGCTGGGTGATAATACTTTGCAGGTCTGGGGCAATATTATCCATAAGGCTGTATATGCTCTAAATCAGCATGCAATATATGGTATTATTTCTCCCATAGCCCAGATTCACGGATCCAGGAAGCAAGAGGTAGAAATAGCAGCACCACCACTATTACCCCTAGTGACCCACTAGCAAAATTTTTGCTTCCTATTCCTACAACCTTATGCTCTGCTGGTCTAATGGTCTTAGTCCCAGAAGCAGGAATGTTTTCACTGGAGAAACAGGACAATTCCATTGAACCGACATTAAGACTGCCACCTGGCCACTTTGGACTCCTCATGCCTCTGAATCAACAGGCAAAGAAGGAAATTACTGTACTGACTGGGACTGCTGTGCATGATTACCAAGGGGAAAATGGACTGCTACCATACAATGGAGGTAAGGAAGAGTAAGTCTTGAACACAGGAAATCCCTTACAGTGTCCTGTATTACTCCCATGCTCTGTGATTAAAGTCAATGGAAAACAGCAACAACCTAATTTAGGAAGTACTACTACATTCCCAGACCCCTCAGAAGCAAAGTTTTGGGTCACCCCACCAGGCAAAGAACCACAACCAGCCTCAGCTTGCTGAGGACAAAGGGAATATGGAATGGGAAGTGGAAGAAGGTAGTCATAAATACTAGCTACAACCATGTGACCAGTTACAGAAAAGAGGATTATAATTGTTATGTCTTCCTTATTTTGTAATGAATACATTTATGTATTTAAATATTAAGCAAATATCTGTTTTGACTCTTTCATCCCCCATCACCTAACATAAGATATATTAATAATATAATAGTTAACTTTACATCATAGTATTTAAGTTACAGGTTATCAAAAAGAAGAATGAATATTACCCAAGGACTATGCATCCTCCACTAGGATGCAAAGGGTTGGCATGTTTTCAGTTGTTCAGAGAATACTTACGTTAGGCAGAAGTATGACTTTGTTATTGTCTTTATTTGCAGATTAGCATGGTTTAAGGAGATGTGTATGGGTGCCAAGTTGACAAGGGTGGACTGCTGTGATGGTTAATTTTTATGCGTCAATTGTCTAGATTATAGTATCCAGTTATATATTCAAAGACTAATCTGGATATTACTGTGATGGTACTTTGTAGACACAGTTACCATCTATAATCAGTTGACTTTAAGCAAAGGAAATTATTCTTAGAAATGTGGGTAGGCCTGATCTAAACAGTAGGATGGCCTTCCCCGAGAAAGAAAAATTCTGCCTCAAGACCACAGCATCATTACCTGTCCAAGAGTTTCCAGTCGTCCAGCCTGTCCCACAGATTTTAGATTTGCCAATCCCTACAATCACCTCAGCCAATTCCTTGAAATAAATCTCTTTATATCTAACTACCTCTCTCTATCTACATAGATATAGATACACATGTACCAAACAACTAATTTAATTAAATTATTTTAATAGTTACTTTAAATATTTAAAATGCAATTAAATTCTTAATAACATAATTATATATTGTGTGTGTGCTATATAAAATTATTTTTAATAAGGAATATATATGTAGTCATTCTTCTGGTTCTATTTCTGAGGAGAACCCTGACTAATACAGAGCCTTTCAAAATATTGAGAAAAAGCAGCCATTCTTTGCTTCAAGGAATAGATCTAGAACCCATAGAAAGTACTGAAAGATTTTAGCTCAATGTAACAAAGAACTTTTTACAAACCAGAGCTGTCTACTAATGGAAAAGGTTGCTTAGAACCAATGAGTTCCCAGTCACCTAAAGTATTTGAGGAGCTAATGAATGAAAATCTATAAGGGATGCACCATAAGGGTTCCTATAATTAACAAAAAGCTTGAGCATTAAGCTTAGTGCATAGCTTTCAACTCTAAGTCTGTAATTCTGTAACAGCATGCTCTGATTTTAGATTAGCAAAATAAACAAATCTCAACCCAAGCAGAAAATACTTTGTTTCTCCTAGTCTCATTTATTAAAACCAAAATGAGTTTCTGTTCTTTTCACAAGTAGTTCCGAATGGGCTTCATTATTTGATGCCTTATGTTTATCACAGGTCCAGATGAGGATACATCTGCATCTCTGTAGTTCTTTCCAAAGAGACTAGGACAAAAAAAAGGAAAGAATAGAGAAAGCAAAGGGAGTACCAACTAAAAGAAAATTCAATCAAGTATTTCTGTATATTGTTCCTCTATTTTAAAAAATTAACCTAATGGCTTATAAGGGAAACAGAGATAATAACCATTTTAGGGACCACTACTGCCTACCAGACATTGTGGTAGGCACTTTATACGCATTCTCATTTAATCTTCACAACAATCTTGAAAGACAGGCATCATGTTTCATATTTTACAGACAGGTAACAGAGGCTCAGAGTACCCAGCCAACTTAGTAAGTGGCAGAACCAAGAGTCTAATTCATGTTGGTTTGATTGCAAATTCTGGATACTTGCCACAGATTATAACAACTGGAATATGCATATGTACAAATTTTTAAATGTGTCATATTACATAATGAATGTCGTTTTCAACAGAAAAGTGAATAAACAGAGTAAAGAGAAACTAATACAAAGTGAATAAAGCAAAAGAAATTAAGCATTTACTAAGTACAGTTATCTGCTAGACACTGGTAATAATTCACTATTTTTACTGCCTTTTCAGAACAAATAACTACTTAGGTAATAACACAAAACAACTTGAAGTTAGATAGCAGACGATGATACATGTCTCATAGAATTTACGGTAGTATATAAAATAAGGAGAAAAAGGTCAAAAATCTAATAAACTTCTGAAAGGAAAACTGGTTGAAGTACGGACAAACAAAACAGATCAGGTATTTATTTGTAATTACATTAGCCCATAAAAGGAAGGCCAAGGATAAAAAAACAAAGAAAGTTAAGAGAAATGAAAGCAATATCAACCAAAAAAGAGAGAAAAACTCAAATAAATCCTACGCTTTAAAGGGATGGAGACATGAAGAAAGGCAAAAAAGGTTTAACTATTAATATTTGGTTTGGTGCTTATGCTATCCCATAATATTCAGCATGTGAACACTACAATAAGTTTGTTCCAATGTCTTAGCTCTTCATATACCGTAAGATTTTATGTCTTTACGTCACAATAAAGTTTATATTACAATGAACTTGATTCTCAGGACAACAGAATACAAAGGCTTTCACTATATTCAGTATCTGCATATAGCACCACCTATACCACCTCTCACCACCTCCACAGCTAACGAGCGTTCACCACACTGCTCCCCGGACAAAAGCGTCTTCTACAGTCTATCTCAGTGAAATAGCTAAAGTGATCCTTTTAAAACATAAATCAGATAATATCACACCTCTTCTCAAAAACCGTGCAGTGGCTCCCCATCTCAGAGTAAATGACAGTGTCCTCACATTTTGTAGACATGTACATTCTGGCCGAGACTACCTCTTTGATCTACTCTACCTCTCTTTCCATTGCTCACTCCACACCAGTCCTGTGGTCTCTCGGAAGTTTCCCTAAAATCCAAAAATGCCACATGTCGGGGCCCATGTGCATGCTCTTCCCTCCACGTAAGGGGTACTCACATCTCTCTGTCCCTCCCTTCCGTCCTCTGAAGGGTCATCTGTGATGATTTCCTTGACCACCATATATAATAATAAAATAGCAGACACACACATATACTTTTCCCTGACATTCTCTATCCCCCTCACCTATTTAATTTTCCTCTATAGCATTTATCGCCTCCTGATATAATATTTGTCTATTTGTTTACTATCTTACCCCCACTTAAATATAACCCCATTGTTTTGTTTTATTTTGTTTTTTGATACAGGGTCTCACCCTGTTGCCCGGGCTAGAGTGCAGTGGCATCATCATAGCTCGCTGCAACCTCAAACCCCTGGGCTCAAGCAATCCTCCCGCCTCAGCCTCCCAAGTAGCTGGGACTATAGGGAAACGCCACCAAGCCTGACTAATTTTTTTATTTTTTGTGGAGACAGTATCTGAGTATTGCCCAGGCTGGTCTCAAACTCGTAACCTCAAGCAATCCTCCTGCCTCAGCCTCCCAAAGTGGTACGATTACATGCATAAGCCACAGCGCCAAGCCTCATTGTTTCATTTTGTTCATTACTTCAGTACCTAGAACAATGTCTATAAGTACTGAATAAGTATGTTGAAATAATATATTAGCCTTAAATTCAAACAATCTTCCCAATTATGTGAATATGCTATTAAACAGTAAAAGCTTCAAGCAGGAAAATTTCATATACTAGCCTAGTTCTCCTTCCACTCTTTTCATTGACTTGGTTTTATAGTGGATGTGAAAGGAAAGTGAATGTTCCACCTGGCATAGTTCTCTTCCTTTCCACTTAACCACAAATTACGAACTCCCATAGTCTCAACTTCTACATTTGCCAAATAAGAGGAACTGGCCCATGATAATCACCTTCTAAAAAATCTACCATCTAAAAATCAGATTTGAAGCAAAGTTTATATGTAACTTTCAACAAATTATCATGGAATTTCTCAGTACTTAGGATAAATAAACACTGTATATTTATGTGTAGATATATACACTATATATAATCTAAGGTGGTCAATTCAGCTTCATTCTCATAATGCAAATGGCACTAAACCCAATATTTTAAGTTTCACTGCTCTTAAAAACTCCTTAGCCTGATAATCACAGTAAAAAATTTATCTGAAAGTCACCTTCTGACTTTACCTAGGGAAAACATAGATAAACCTGAAAAAATAAATACTCAGAAATGACAACTATATCACAAATATCATACACTAAAACCCTATGTGCTTTATTCAGAGGAGGATCCTCATACCACCAATATTTATGACAACTCATGACTTGATACCCATCTTCCTGCCTTAGCAGATACCAAAACATAAAAAAATTATAGTTGTCCATTAAATAAACTGTGATATAACCATATGCTGATGATTCCATTTACATTACATTCAAAAACAGGGAAGCAAATCTATGATATTAAAGTAAGGACAGTAGTTAACCTTGGGCAGAGGCACATAGTGATTACAAGAGGGCATGAGGGACTTCTGGGGTGAAGGCAATGCTATGTTTCTTGACCTGGGTACTGCTAACATGTGAGTATTCACTTTGTGAAAAACAGCTGCACTGCATACTTGTGCCCTTTTCTGTACTATTATACTGTACTTCAATAAAAAGCTTATTAAAAAAAATTACAGCAGTTCATGACCATGAAAGATAAGGTTCAACATGAACAGCTCAACACAAATCAACAGTCCTTAAGAATATCTGTGTTTTTGCATTTGCACTAACACTAATATTGTGCCTGTTAACTGCACCCAGTACATTCTAATTAAGAAAGCAGGGAAATAAGTAACACATTTTAGGAATAATTTGCCTCCAAAATGTTTGAAATAAAACAAGTTTTATAATTCAAAGCAGTTAAGCTTCAATTACTCAAGAGGCAAAAGAGTACTGGTTAAGAATGTGAGTCCTGTTGTGGGAATCCTGTCTCTACCACTTGCCAGCAATGCAAATTTGTACTTAACCTCTCCAAGTCTGTGACCTTGCCTATTAAATGGGGACCTACCCCATAAGCTTGTTGTGAGAACCAAATGAGTTATTTCACGTAAGATGAATTCAGAACAGTGCCTGACACACAGTAAGTTATCAATAAATGTTGCCTCTTCAATCATTCGGGACACTTAATTCCCCAATCATGCTAAATAAACAGATGTTTCTACTATAACCAACTGACAGATGAGCACCGAATGCAACAAAGAGCCCCTTCTTAAAATAACTTGTACATTACCCTACCCATAAAGCAAGATCATTACCTGTTAGTTTTCTTTATATTTGAATTTCCCAAAGCAGTTGCTGTAGAAGCAATAAATCACACCCCAGCTCCATTCTGGTTCTTTTTTAATCCTTTATTACAAACAGCTTTAAGAAGTAAATAACCATTTAGAGCACTGCATCATCATAGAAAGAAACTGTAGAATTTTCAGATAATAGTAATAGCAAATGCTTTGTGCAGCAAACGTGGTAAACATTTTTCCTACATTGATCTTATTTACTGCTCACGACAACCCTATTAAGTAGGTATACTGTTCACCTTTGACTAAGATGCCATAAGCCCATTTTACTGGAGAGCACATCTTATTCCCTTTATTTTCTTCACCTCCCTGAGCTGGCACAGTGTCTCCCACACAGGAGGGGCTCAGGACTATTTGCAGGAACCAGTTTATTACAAAGATGAGAAGTAGTAACTCCCAAGCACAATCTGCATTTTAGTGAATGCTAGAGCAAGCACCTTCTCTTCCAGAGAAACATAAGGAACTCAGGTATCTAATTCCATTATTTCAGTCCTACTTGAGATAACTTTCTTGGTTTACCAAGAGGCTCATCCATTTGCCAAGTATAATCCAGGTGACAATCTGATAATCCTCTTGTTAACAGTAACTTTTCAGAGAATAAGGTAAATGAGGAGGATCAATTTGATGGCCATATAATATTAAAATAAGTTATCAATATCATACCAAAACACACAACCTTGCATATTTACATGACTCACACAGTACAGCAACACACTCCAATATTGTGCATGCTTCTTTCCATCAATTACAAAAGGAACATTATTTGATACAGCATGAAGTCTCCTCCAAACAGATTAATAAATGTGGCAGAAAATTTTCATTTTAAATTAAACTTCTAAGAGTCTTTTCATACCTTATTTTAATTGTATAATTCTACTATACTTCCACTGCAGTTGTGTTACAAAGAATGAATCTGTTAAATGGCTTTGCCCATCACAATATAATTTACTGCATACTTTCAGCACCTCAGGCAATGTCCTAGCATATACTAGCATACCTCATACCTGTGTTTATACAATATAGTCTTCCCAGACATTGTGCCGATCCCTCTATTTCCCAAGGGAAAAAATAGCTAATTGACTGAACACCGAATTATACACTACACAAGATAGTATATATATGTGCATAGGTATGTTTGCAATTTAATCCTTACTATAACTTTGAACGATAGGGATCATCCTTTTTTACCCCCAAGAACAAATTGAGGCACAGAAACTGTGAGTTAGTAAATAACATACAACTTAAATACAGGTTTACATTACTCTAAAGCCTAATTCATTCCTTTATTCCATGCTGTTTCCCTCCCAACCTTTCCTCTTTCTCACTCTGGAAAGTATCACCAGTTCCTATGGCTGAAGAGATATACAGATAGTACCTGGATTTACATATTATACTTCAGGCCATAAAAAGAGACCAATGACACAAATTGCAGACCAACTATACAATTAGGTAGCACTGACCTCATCATTTAGAGAAAAGAGTCATATTCAAGAGGAACTGGCAAGAGAAAATAAAGGCAACCAACATTTGTAATATTCGTAGTAACTTATTATTACTCCTCTGGTTGTTAAATTTAGAAACTAAAGAAACTAGATTTCTGGATAAAACCAGAATTACATGGGGGAAAAAACTACCAACAGCTAAAACCTTAACAAAATTGGAGAAAACAGAAGCACAATTAACCCATTAAAAAGCTCAATCCTTTTAATGATATCACATTTTTACAAGAGTCACCACAATGGAATGTGAGGAAAGAATCAGTCTTCACCCTCTCCTTAGTTTAAGGAGATCTTTTGCCAGAACCACATCAACCCCCAATCACAAGGAATAATGTATTTAACAATACAGAATGGAGAAACCATTCAAAGCCTTTAATAATCAAAGAAATAAAAACATAACATTTCACCCAAAGTAGTGAAGTTCCTTTTTCAATGAAAACACTAATGGACACTCAAAAATACAATCCTTCCAGAAAGCAATTTGGCAGTAAATAAATATATTAAAACGTGTATTTTTTTAAACCTTAAAACATTCATTCTTTTAACCTACTAGTACGCTTCTAGGAATGTAGCATTAAAATCCAAAATGCAGAAGAGATTTATGTACATAAATGTTTATAACAATATTTTTAAAAGAAAAACTGGAAACAATCTATCCAAAAATAAGTAAATAATTTTTATCTTCCATTCTATTTAATAGGTAAGAAAAAGCTTGGGATATATTAGATTTTAAAAAGCAAGATGAAAAATTGCATCTAAGAGGATTGCAATTTGTCTTAGTCTGTTCAGGCTGCTCTAACAAAATGCCTTATACTGGGTAATTTATAAACAATAGAAATTTCTTGCTCACAGTTCTAGAGGCTGGGAAGTCCAACATCAAGACACCAGAAGATTCAGTGTGTCTGGGGGCTGCTCTCTACTTTGTAGTGGCACCTTGTTGCTGTGTCCTCACATGGCAGAAGGGAAAGGCAAAAGAGTCTAACAAGCTCCCTCTGGCCTCTTTTATAACGGCACTAATCCCATTCATGACCTAATCACCTCCCAAAAACTCCACCTCTTAATACCATCAATTTGGGGGTTAGGTTTCAACATATAAATTTTGGGGAGACACATATATTCAGATCATAGCACAACTATATAAAATAATACTGCATATAAAAAAATAACAATACCAAAATGGTTTCTCTAAAGAGTGAAATTTGCTTTATTCTCTTTGCCACATTTGCATGTATTTTCCAAATTCATAATAAGAAAAACTATTTATATAAAAGAAGAATGAAAATTGAGATAACACAGCACCCACTCCAAGAATCATTAGATCTTTGGGAAAAAAAGATCATTCTGAAATGTTTAAGTTAGCATATATGATTAAACATGCATTAAATATTTCCTCTACCTTAATTCTACTTTGACTTTCTATCCTCAAAAAAAAAATTAAAATATAGGAAAAGGTTTATGCGCAAAAGGTACCCATCAAGCCATTCATCATCCAAAAAATCTTATGGAGTACCTATGACACACTGGGCATTTTCTAGCTACTACATGAATACAAGGGCCCAATCCTTTCACAGCTTACATTTTTGTGGGTGAGCACAGATAACAAGTTAATAATGTAATTTCCGGTTATAAGCATTATAAGGGAAATAAACAAAATGCTGTGTACAATTATTGGGGGGAACAAAGAAGGAGACTGCTCCTACAGTCCTGAGAAAAATACAAAACCAAAAACTAAACAATAATAGCCAGTCATGCTAAAAGGTGAGGAAGAACAATCAAGACATAGAAAACCTTGAGTGCCAAGGCTCAGAAATAAGGAAAGAATACGGCACATTCCAGCAACAGAAAGGAAGTCAGGTAGACGAAAATGGTAAAAAGAGATGAAGCTGGAAGGTAGACAGGGCCCAGATCATGCAGGGATGTGAAGGCCAGGGTAGAAAGTTTCTATAATATCATAATTACGAAGAGAAGCCACTAAAAGGGGGAAAGAAATTATCTTATGTGATTTTTACAGGCTTCTGAGAGATTAGACTGTAGAAGCTAAAAAGTGATAACAAGAAGTTAGGAAGGTACTGCACAGGAACCCCGTAAGAGGTAATGGTAGCCTGGACTAGAGTGATGACAATGGAAATAGAGAAAAGCAGAGAAATTCAAAATATAGTGTGGTGGTTAGAATCCATAACACTTACTGACAGATGGTCAGAACATAGGAGATGAGGGCCCAAAACAAAAAAGTATAGCTCTTAGGATTCTGGCTGCATCATTATCTATAAGGCTAAAACTTAAACTGTGTTTCTACTAACAGAGAAATAGTTAAGTGTATTATGAAGGATCCAACAGATGGAACATTACTAATGTTTGTGGAAGGTTTGCTTCCCTTTACTATCTATGAGGTAATGAGCATGATACCTAACTATGCAGGTCTTCAGTTTCCCCAAATAGTTACTACAAATAATACCTACTGCTCTCACAGAGTTGTTGGGAGGATTAAATGTGAACCTATGAAAAACACAACACAGTGGCAGTACTGAATAAATTAAAGCTGTCAGAAGTCCTACTAATAATATCTCAGTACCCAGAATAAAGAAGGTATTCAATAAATGTTTTGTGGTTGAACAGACAGGCAAATAAAAGAAATGATAGAGCATCCTAGGTCATTTGACTCAATCCCATAATTCTACAAAACTGTGCACTTTTCACCACAGGTTAGCAAAAAAGATTAACAGTTTCACAACTGTTAAATTGTGAAATAAACTAAGCATAGCTATGGAATCCTCATTAGACACTTTTTGGTACAAATTACACAACAACCCAAGGTGTAGAGGGTTTAGTACCATACATGGTCAAGTAGATTAACTAGAATAATATGTAATTTCTGAGTGACAAAAATAATTGAAAAGCTTACTGGCCTACTTACAGGCTGGTGAGTCAACCTGAATGCAATACAAAAAGAGCACTTGACCGCAGGGGAGGGGGAGTGGACCAGGCAGCAAGGAATTATTAAAATGAAGTCAAGAGCTAGATGGGGAATACAAGTGAGTGCCAGAATAAGAGAACAGAATCCAAAACCTCGAAAAAGAGGGCAAAAGCACAAAGAGACATATACCAAAAGCCTGGATTAGTCAGTCTGACAGATAATCACTGATCAGAAGAAGCAGGTATCTACCTCTAAGGCAGGTGTAGGAAACTCTCCCACCTGCAGGGCCCAGGCTAAGATCCACTGCTCCTAAGAGAGAAACAGCACTAAAAGCCTACTAATTCAGTGGAGGAACGAGAAACCCCCCTGACCCAGGATCCCACACCAAAACTAAGACGTATACTACCACTGAGGGAAGGACAGGAAACTGTCCCTGTCCCACGTCCTACTTAAGACACAAGGCAGAGTTTGGCTGCCACTTGGAGGGGGGAACAAGAGGAAGACTGAAAAAGCCCCACTCCCAAGGCTCAGGCTCACAAGCCCCATCTAAAACTGAGGGTAGACCAGGAAAACCAAGAACTCCTCCACTCCATCACAAACCTAACACACAGAGGGAAAAACACTCTGTGGTGTAGAACGTTGCTGACAGCTGCTGATGGAGCAGTGTCTTTACCCGTTTGTGCTGCTATAACAGAATACCTAAGACTGTGCCATTTATAAAGAACAGAAATTTATTTCTTCCCAGTTCTGGAGGGTGGGAAATCCAAGATTAAGACACCAGCATCTGGCGAGGCCTTCCTGCTGAATCATTACATGGTGGAAGGGCAAAGAGAGACAGAGAGAAGAGGGCCAAACTTGCCTTTTTTAATGAAGACATTAATCCCATTTATGAGGGCAGAGCCCCCATGGCCTAATCACCTCTTAAAGAGCCATCCCATAATACTGTTACACAGCAATTAAATTTCAACATGAATTTTGGAAAGGACAAATATTCAAATGATAGCAAGCAGGAATACTACATAGGCCATACAAAACACAAAATAACAGCAACCTGCTACTGGAGAAATTTCAGGTATGTGGTACACTGAAGATCTTAACATCAACAACAGAGCCATATCCAGCCATACCCAGCTCAACAAAATCGACTTAACCTACTTTACTAATAATGTGGCAAAAGAGGTGTACTCATTATGGATAGGTAACATATATTCTCATTCTCAACTGTTCTTCTATCATTCAAAAATTATGAGACAAAACCAAAAAAGCAAGGAAAAAACACAACTCATTGTCAAGAGATAAAGCAAATAACTGAACAAAACACAGAGATGACCCAGATGTCAGAACTATCAGAGATGCTAAAATAACTACAATTAATTTGTAGGTTAAAAGATCTAAAAGAAAAGATAAATATGTTAAGAGATCTCGACAACATGATAAACAGAGGAAATTTCAGCAGAGATATGGAAATTATAAGAGATGGTAATACTGAAATTAAAAAACACAGTATCAAAGATAGAGAATTCCTTTAATAGGATTTAACTTAAGATAAGTCAACAGAAATCATCCAAATTGAAACAAAAAAAAAATGTTTAAAAAAAAAAAAGAAACTGGAAGGGGACACTAATACTAATATCAAACAGTCTAACATATACTTAATTAAAGTTCCAAAGGGAGAAAAGAGAAAACAGGATAAAAGAATTATCTGAAAAGATAATGGCCAAGATTTTCCAAAATTAATGAAAGACAACAAACCACAGATCCAAGGAAGTCAAAGAGCCCTCTTAAAGTTGTTAAGTTGTTCTTACCTTAAATCATACAAGTCAAAGTAAAAGGTTTATACAAATGATACAGCTTGAAATAATTACCTACTGGAAAGTACGTATGTAGCAGATACTGTAAAACTATTTTCTATTACCTATAAGAAGACAACAACATACCATTTACCACCTCCACATAAAAATGAACTAGAAGAAAAAAAGATGAAAAAACCTGAACTACTGTAAAGTATAACTCAATAATTAAACACACATTATAGTTTTCTTCCATAAGCCACTAAACTAATGTTGATATTTAGACTACATTATTTTGGCTAAAAAACTGTCAATTTTCAGCAAGAACATTAAATAAAAGCATTTAGTTATGAGTTGTAAAGATAATTATTGTATATGAATTTAGTAAGTCCTCTGGGATGATAATTGTACTTTGCGAAAAGTCTATTACCCACAAATTTATTTATGGTTTGTCATTTCCACCATTGTGAGAATCTGTGTTAGAGTGGAAAAAAGAGGATCCACAGATCGATAAGAGTAAAGCAGAGAAGAACCAGCTTTGAGACTTGTAAAATGCAATCTTGAGTTAAAGGAAACCTAGGTAAACTCCACCTGGCCAAAAAAGTGCATCTGTGTCTGAATGGTGGGAAAGTGCTACAAGTCAAAGACCCATCTAAATGTTGGGAACAGAGCCAAGTAAGACTGTCCAACATCCTCATGTCTTCTGATATAAGGGCCGTACAGGAAGAATTCAAATTTTACCTATACCCTGTGAATTACTGAAGATGTTTCAGCCATACTACTGGGGACATCCAAAGACTTGTTAAATAAATTTACTCAAAACTTTTCCAGTTTTATTCATTCAAGTAAATCAACACATCTGAGACTACTGTGGACCCTAAGAGGTGTGAATCACCAATTCCAAGTAACAAAAAAAGATATCTAACTTTTCAATGGACTAGATACTGAGTCACATATTAATATGCTCCTTAGTATACACACTATCTAGTATAACCTAAAATAGGTTTATAAGCATCTCATAAGCTACAGAAGGAAATTCTGAACCTTCTTTATAATAAAAGGATAATAAATGAGAATTAACTTATTTGAATTATTAATTCAGAACATGCAAATGATTCTTTACTGGTATTTTCTTTTAGCAAACATAAATATTAATAAGGGCTTTTCTGGGGCCTCACTCCACAGTCTATTTTTCCCAAAGGATCTGAGTTTTTCAATTTCAAATTTTTCTAGAATAAGATTTTTCCGATCTACAATTAGGAAGGATTTGACTATAACACACCAGATCTCACTATGGAATTTATATTTGACTGAAAACAGCTGCTGTTTATCCAGAAATCTTGAAGACTGGCTAAATACAAAGACTCATTTATCTTACTATCTTTGCATTCCTGAACACAGTCTATTCTCATGTTGTTACATTATAAAATAAGGGCCCAAGAATATTATAACAGCTTTTCACTCCTTTACTAATCAAGCATATGAAAAAAAATAATCCTAATTATTAACAGTTTGATATTCAGGGCTTATGATGACTCTATCTACCAGCCACCTTCCTGAAAAGAAACTTTGAAACACTTCAAAGTGTAAAACTGAAATTTTAGTACACTATAAAAGCTACCAGATAATTTTATAAAAAAGTTTAAACAATTTATCATAGATTATTCATATATGTTTGATTAAATTCAGAGGACCAGTATATTTGCATATTTCTGTAAGATTTTTAAATAGATACCACAAAAAATATTACATAGCATATAAAAACAACACCAGATTAGGAGTTAGAAGATCTGGGTTCTAATTCTAGGTCTATTATACTAAGTTAAAGTTGATACTAAGTTAACAATACAAGTGTATAAGATTCAAAGAGATTTATCATTGTGACCTATATAACTGATACTATAAATGAATAAAAAGATTAATAAATAAAACCAATGTGCCACTCAGCTTCAATTAAGGGAGTATGGACACTAATAAACACTGGGATCAGTAGCAATCATACAATGAGGAAGTTGCCAATTTGTTCTAAGATCACATACCGTATAGGACAAAACTACAATATAGAACAAAAACAATAAATAACCAGAACATTTAAAGTAAAATCATGAGAGGAAAGACTTCATTAGTTTTCTCCTATTTCCCCAGCACCTAAAAAGCATCTAATGTCTAGCACATAGCAGGCATTCAAACATTTGCTGAATAAATATATTCCTCAACTAAGTAGCACAATGTAACCTCAGTCAACGCCTAATACTGACTTTACTACTTCTAATTTCACATTAACCAGTACTTTTCAAATGTTTTTTAAAGTCTGTGAGACTGCAAGTTGAATAAAATTCCAACTTTTTCAATAATCACATCATTTTATTTCCCTAAACTCTTTCAAAAACATGTGAAAATAACAAAGTAAAGAAGAGTTCATGACTTAAGCTAAAAATGAGTAATATGTTAATCATAACTGCTAAGTTTATATAAATGAAGAACTGAAAGTTCATCCTATAACATTTCCCCACTAGAAGTTAGTAGTCACAAATAAAGATGTGCCACAATTCTTCCTAAAAGTATTTAACACACAAAATTTTTCAAGTGCCAATAAAGATATCTTAGATAAGAACAGATGTCAATGATTAAGCCATACTATATTTCAGTCTAACTACCCAGATATTTTAAAGTGTTGGACACACTGAGTCAAAGTGCATTTGTAAACCATTAATCACTATACAGATGTAAGGAATCAACAACTACAATAGATTACAAAGACAAACTTTTAAGTCAAAAGTATTTATGAAGCTATGGAACAATTTTTAAAAGAAAGACACTATAATAGAATACCTCAAATGGGTAAAAAAGGAAAGAAAAACCACTGTGCAACACAAATAGACTGAAATCTCTAGTTAGAATTGCCATAAACAATCTGCTAAGAAAGTTCCAAGGTGTAAGAAGAAATCTTTTTGAGGCTAACTCTGGAAAGACTTCACAACAGAAGAAAACACAAAAGAACTGGAACATGTCAATTTTGCGCATCGTATTTCCAACTCATACAACAGTACACTGAACACAGAACATTTACTGATTGAATGAACGAACACTGGACTGGACCTTGAGAGATAGAGAGGAAACTCTAAAATGAAGGAAACATGAAGCTAAAGAATAAAGAAGGAAATAAGGTTTATTCAAAGAACAAAGAGTAGCTTAATTTTGCTGGAACATATTTACAATATGCAGAAGATAAGCAAGAGTTTGTCTCCACTACGAGCTTCATAAAAAGTTTAGATTTAATTTGGTATTAACCAGAAATACTAAAAATTTTACTAATGAAAGTAGTTTATAAGAGAACACAAGATGAGTTACAAGATTATTGCCTCCTCAGTCCAAATGATTTAGTTCAGAACTAATGTGGTAGCAATGAGGAAAGGGTTAAATGTAACTCCAAGAATTTGTGTTTGATTAGAAAAACAGTGGTACCATCAAAAGAAATACAAAGGCCAAAAGAAAAAAAAAAACAGATGGGGGGGAGGAGTCAGGTAAAGAAAATGAAATTGAGCATTCCTTGCTAAGTACTTCAAATACACTATTAATATTTTACTTAATCTTCACAACAACCCTATGAAGTAGTTATATTCCCATTTTACAAATGAGACAAAAGAGATCAAGATATTTCCCCAAAGCTCACGAAGCCAATTAGTTATGTATCATTTCCTCCCTTCTTCCTTCCTCAAAGAACCTCCATTTTGCTCAAATATGGGGCAGCAATGTGCACAGGAAGATAAGCCCCTCCCCTCAGCCCTAAGGGGATAAAACATGTGTGTTCTAAACAAGGAAAACTCTATTTCCCTTGGCCAATACCCAATGAGACATGCAAAGAAATATGCTGAGGGCTTTTGGGAAAGATTTTCCTAGCAGCCATTAGCACCATGGAAGTCATTAGGAACCTTAAGCGAACAATCTAAGAGTAGTCCTTGATTCCTCCTTTCTTTCACTTCTATTTACCAAATCATCTGGAAGCCAAATCAATTCTAATTCCAATATAATTAGTTAACCCTTTCTCTTCATTCAAACTCTACTGCTATCATCCTAGTCCAAACCATTATCAACTCTGAACTAGACTCCTAACAACTACCCTCCTAGGCAATCTCCCTGCGACCACTCTTGCTCCCAACAATTCATTCCCCAAACAGCAGCCAAGATACCTTAAAAATGTAAATCACGGAGAAATTGGAACCCTTGTGCACTGTTGGTGGGACTGTAAAATGGAGCAACTACTATGGAAAACAATGTAGAGATTCCCAAAAAAATTAAAAGTAAAACTACCATATGATCTCTGGGTATATAACCAAAAGAACAGAAAGCAGGGTCTTGAAAAGGTATTTGCATGTCCATGTTCATAGCAGCATTATTCACAATAGACAAAAAGTGAAAGTAATCAAAAGGCCATCGGTGGATGAATGGATAAAGAAAATGTGATATATACATAAAATGGAGTATTACTCACCCTCAGGGAGGAAATCCTGTCACATGCTACAAGAATGAACTTTGAAGACCTTATGCTAAATGAAATAAGCCAGTCACAATAAGACAAATACGATTTGTATATGATTCCACTTATATGAGTTATCTAGTCAAATTCATAGAAACAGAAAGTAAAATGGTCGTTACTAGTGACTGAGGGAGGAGAAAAGGGGAGTTGTTGTTTGATGGGCATAGTTTCAGTTTTGTAAGATGATAAAGCTCTGGACATCTATTTCTCAACAATGTGACTATACTTAACATACTGAACCGTATACTTAAAAATAGTTAAGTAAATTTTAAGTTATGTGTTTGCAACCACAATAAAAAAAAAAAAACATTATGCAGGCCAAACCAAATATATACATCCTATCCCTTTACTCCCTAAAATGCTTCAACTGCTTCCTATTACCCTCTGAACAAACCCAAACAAGGTAACAAGGTCTATGAGGCTCTATACCTTCTGGCCCTTCCGTCTGCAACAGCCAGATCTCATGCTACTCTATCCCTCCCTCAAGATGCTCAGTCAAAATGATAATTCATAACTTCTTCAAATAATTCAAATTCTTTCTTGCCTTAAGGTCTTTGTCTAAGCTATTGCCTCTGTGTGGAATGCTATTCCCCAACTCTTCACAGACCTGGCTCCTTATTCTCCTTCGGTTGTTGTCTTAAATGTGACCTTCTCAGAAGCCTTCCCTACCTAAATTCTTAATAGGTGTCCCCACATCATACACTTCATTTTCTATTTTATGTCTCTTTTGTTCCTTAATAGCATTTCTCACAACTTCAAATATTGTCTTTTCTATCTTCCCAAATGAAATGCAGGCTCCACAGAAACAAAAATCATATTGATCTCATCCATCATTGTGTCCCCAATACTTACAATATGCCTGCAATAAACTTGGCATTCAAATATTTATTAAGTGCTTTCACATTAAAAAAACACTGAGTCTATGATTAAATACATATAAATCCATATATATCTTAAAAAGACTGTAAAAATAATATTTTGATGTTATAGTTATCTCTAGGTGTTGAGGTAGATGTATTTTCTATGGTTACTTTTCAGTATGTTCTAAATTTTCTATAATAAACCTTTGTACTTAGAAACTAAAGATTTTTAAGTCCAATATTTCCACTGCAAAATGCTTTAAATCTTTAAGTCATATAAAATAATAACAGTACAAAATTACTTAAAGTAATGATATAATTAATTTTTTTTAATATCACAGTACTTTTCAATCTGTCTATACTTAGCTTCATATTTATACAAAGTTTTAACTAATCTTAGACCATTAATGGTCTGGTTATTTGGATCACAGAAGTGCCTGAAACTATGCCCTCATACTTTTTAAAATGCAACAGAAAACGGCTTAACAATACTCAATAAATCACAGCACATTTCTACAACTATGCTACATCTATAGGTAAAAAGAATAACAATTAAGTCAACAGTATCTGAATACTTAGCCTTGCCAGGCTCTGTTCTATGCACTTTACATAGATTAATTCATTTATTCTTCAAAGCTCATTTTAGAGATAAGGAAATTTAGGCACCAATAGATTAAATCATCTACCCCAAATTACAAAGCCACTGTCAGACTGGGATTCAAACTCAGGAAATCCTGCTCTAATCTAGAAGCTATGCTCTTAATCACACTATACAAAAGTGGAAACAGACGCATGGCCCAGATAAAAGTTCAAGATATAAGATGTTATGCTTCTGAAAAGTTACATTCCATCATTCTTAAAGAATATTCATGAAAACAAAGCACAAACAGAAATTATGCACTCATTGAGGATACTGATTTTAAAAAGGCATACTTAGTATATATTACTGAGCCTCAAAAACTATACATTTTACAGCAGTTTTTTAAGATTTCAGAATATTTAATAGCAAAATTTTATTTACCAAAGACAAATGAAGAAGAAACTCATAAGGCCCTTGGACAATAAAGATTTAGAATTTAACACTAATCAGAATGTTTAATTCTGCTACTTCTCCAGCCTCATTTCCTGACTCAACTCTAATCATACCTCATGCTTTAACATAAAGATCCTTGGTACTGGAGGATTTTTAAGGTACAAACTATTTGAGAGCAATCCTAAATCTCCATTATATGTAGTAACTTAATATGGAGATGATAATCTCACAAGAATTCTCTAAGGATTAAATGAGATAAAGCATACAAAATGTCTGGTAAAGAATTTGAATCCCACAGGCAAATATGGATGTTGATGCACTGCAAGCAGGCTCACCACTGACTCTGTCATTCTGGGTATTTGGTAATTTACAATCACACCGAGCATTCTCAAGTGCCAATGCCTAAAACACATTCCCCACTCAGCTTCCTCCTGTCCCACCTATGGCTTTCCACTAAGCCCTCTCCTACTGACAAACTCTTATACATTCTTAGCAAACACCTCCACTCTGAGTTGGGTGGTGGGGGAACTCTTCAGTAAAAACCCACTTCTCCCCATGGAAGTAACTCCATCATTGTAATTCAGTAAAATACAGCACATACGCTTGTGCCCTTATACCCTCATCACAATGTATCATCACCCTTCAAGTGGGTATGCCTTCTAGTAGACTACAGGGCAGGATGAATATCTTATTGATCTTGAAATTCCAAACACCTAACTGGTGTCTAGCACATAGGACCTACTGAAATTTTTTGTTTGTTTGCATGTTTGTTTTTTAACAAAGAAGAAAATAGAAGAGAGTGAACAAGAAAGAACCGTACCTCAAAAATATGTACATCTATTATGTATCAATAAAAGAAATTTTTAACTACATTTATTTATATCACACCTTGTTCCAAACACGGGGGAAGGGAGAGTTGTTTTTAATACTGAAAATGTATAACAAGTAACTTCTAATAAATATTCTAATTTTTTCTCACTTTATTGAGGTGTAATTGACAATTGAAAAGTGTATATACTTAAAGTGTATAACTTGATGATTTGATCTGTGTGTGCATTGTGACATATTCAACCCAATGAAGCTAATTAACACAACCATCACCTCATATCCTTACCTTTTTCTTTTTTTGATGTGTTAAGAACACTTAAGGTCTACCCTCTTAGCAAATGTCAACTATAGTATACAATACTGTTAACTATAGTCATATTGTTGTACATTAGATCTCCAGAACTTATTCATCTTGCATAACTGAATCTTTATATCTCTTGACCAACATCTCTCCATATCCCCCTCCCCAAAGAACCCCCCTCCCCAAAGCCCCTGGGAACCACCATTCTGCTCTCTGTTTCTGTAAGTCTGACATATACAGATTCCATATATAAGTGATATCATGCAGTATTTGTCTTTCTGTATCTGGGTCATTTCACTTAGCATAGTGTTCTCCAGGTTCATTCATATTGTCGCAAATGGCAGGCTTTCCTTCTTTTTTAAGGCTGAATGATATTTCATTGTGTGTATCACATTTTCTTTATTTGTCCATCAACGGACATTTAGGTTGCTTCCATATCTTGGCTATTGTGAATAATGCTGAAAAGAACATGGGAGTGCAGACATCTCTAACAGATATTTTTAGTAAATGTAGCAATACTACTAAATAAGCTACCACAGTAGTGGCTTTTAAAAACAAATAAAATATTTACACTCTTTTTTAGATTATACAATCCACTCTCAGGCAATTTTCAGGTTTATATTGGTCCTGCAATGATAAAAATGGTCAATTCCAGCATCTTTATATCTCCAATTCCTTGCATCATGGCTAGCACAAAGCAGTCACTAAATAATGTTAAAAACTCATGCACACTTATGCACACACACACATTCACCAAAGACTGACTTTCTCACTTTAACCCTCTATGGTTCTTTTTAGGACCCACTGTAACACACCTAGAACCAAACAAACACTGAATGCACATCAGAGGGTACATTTAAAAAGGCAAATTCAAAAATGGCAGGGCGTAGCTATAGCTACAGTTGGACAAACATTTAAAGTAGGTTTTGTTTCTTTGTTTTTGTTTTTGTTTTTAAATTTGGTACCCAGAAGAAAGAAATAGCAAGGATTAACACAGTCTGAATATGTGCGGCAAAGTAGAAAGAGCTAAACATAACAACAGTTTAAGGCAGTGGGGAAACAGAGGAAAAATTACATACATGTCATTAATGAAAAAGTTACAGATACATTCCTGGAGACTAAGAATAAAGAAGGGAGATTAAGTACTCAACATCAGATGTTTTTTAAAAAGGAAAAAAACAGCAATGGAAAGAAGTCATGGACCTGTGAAATGTACAGTGTGTTAAGCAGATAAAAATTTCAAATAAGGGTTTAAAAAACTTTTTTTACTTACTGAGAATCATTTAAGAAACAACTACAAATCACTTTCAATACTCCAGGGGTTTTTGACGACGTTGTTTACTATTTTGCAACCACATAAATAAGATACTCACTTCAAGGATTTTTTAACACTAAAAATCCTGCACTTAATTCAGTAAAATTGTTTTTGAGTTGTTTCAGTTCCATATAATGGCAAATTTAGGAAGATCAAAGGGAGAGGTAGAGAAAGAAAGTGAAAACGACTAGAAGAAAGAGAGTAAACTACACAGAGGCCAAGATCCATAAACACGCACAAAGACAAACTTATATGTAAGAAGAAATACTTGGACAGATATAGGGACTTGGGTTCGGAGATGAATGTTAGTCCAAGTAAACTATTCTGGCCTGGCTCTGTAGTTCCCTGGCCTGCATGCATGGGGGAGGGGAGGAGTAACCACTGTCTTAAGAAAACACTGAATAGCCACTATTAACCATTCTATGACTGCTCTAAGCCTTAATCCTAAAGTTGTTTCACTTTAAAAGATATTGCTGACAAAGCTTACTAGAAAGGAAATTACTCTCAGGACTGCAGTCATGATAGTTATGCAGTATCACCTCAAGGGCCAAGTGAAATAAAGCCAAAAGTCAAATCAATCATTGGCTTGGGGTTCCCCACCCCCAATTTAGAACTTTTCCTAGTAATGAAGTTCTCTGAGGAGGAAATGTTCAGCTAAACTAGAGGAACACAAGACTGAAAACAGAGACTTAGGACTAAACCATTAAAATCAGCAACAATAAAACCAGTCAAGGAAAACAGTTACTGAAGGTAGGATTAGAAAGTGTCAAGAAAGCTTGAATATCCAACACCTGCTAATACAAAGATCTAGATGGATAAGGAAAAGAACAAACCATTCAGATCTGGCATTAGAAATCATCCATACATCAAGCTTGAAATTCACACAGGAATGAAATTTAAAAGTTAATTTTCAAACAAATAATATGCCAGTACTCTGTAACATTGTTATTCACACGGTGAGGGTGGTGGGAGAGTTGACCTCTGACTTACAACATTACTTCAATGTGGAAACAGTTATCCTTTGTCAAGGAATAAACACATTTTTACATATGGAATACTAAACGCTTTATCTAAGGATCTTATGGAATATATATTATCTTTAGCTATCAAACTTTTTTGGTTTTTTCAAACAATTGGCAAGTACATTTGCAAATGTTTTCCTGTTAACAATTTTGTAAATCATCACATAAACCCAATCATATACAAAAATAACATCTTTATATTAATAAATAGGCACATGTGAAATAAAGAAGACTCTCTACGACAAAGAGTGTGTTTCTTCTTGGATTTTTCAAGGGCTTGTACCAATTTAAACCATTCTACAAACTCAAGGTGCTTAATATTAGAAGGTAATTTTTATTTCTCAGACTTCATACAAATAGCCAGATTCCTTTTTAACCTAAGAAAAAAATAAATTTTATAAAATCTCCACTGAACATTTTTGTAGCCACTACATAATTTAAACCCTCAAGACCTCTACTTCTACATAGTTTCCTAACTGGCGCCCTTATCTCTATTATCTCCTCTCTTCCATCTACCCAGAATTCGCTTTTTCAAACACACAGAGGTCACGTCACTCCCACCTTCAAAACCCAGTGAATTTCACCTTCTAATGACAATAATAGATTTGGAACTCCAAGAGTTTATGAACAAAACACTCTAGCAATTCAAAATGCCTTTTGTTTTACCATAAAAATTAAAGTAAATTTACATTCTCCCTAACGTGTGTTTTGTATTTTTTAAATGTTTTCTATTACCACTGATTAAATATTTAATGTTTCCCAAATAATCTCTAATAAAATGGATATACCAAGAAAATGTATCATATTCTTCCTGTGGTTTCCCATACTCCTCAGTACATGGCTGAGCACCCCAGTTTTAGATGTGTTTTATATACAGGAATGCACTAAGGAATAATAAAACACTTGATAATTTGGCCCCAACCTTCTTTCTCTTAGCATTTCCCACTACTCTACATATACCCTATGCTTAACTCTGAAGAAAATTATTAATTTACTATTTGTTCTTGCATATGCCTCCTCCTAGAAAGCCCTTTCACTCATCTCCACAAGAAGTCCCATCTACTCATCATGGTCCAGCTCAAATCCTACCCTCCCCCAGGTAAAACTTTCTAACAACCTCTTCCTTTCCCCAACACTTTGCAGTCCATTATGGTGCTTCTCATAGTTTGTCTCATATTATGCTTAGTTATTTGTACAATGATGCATACAATATACCTGTTAAGAATTGAAGCTTTGGAATCAGAGAAACCCAAGTCAACATTTAACTCTGCTACTTACTAGGTATGACCTTGGGCAAGTTATTGAAAATCATCCTACATCAGTTTCATCATCTATTATACAAAGATAAGAGCAGTTATTTAACAGAGTTAAGTCTCAGAATCAAAAAATAGTGATGTATAAAAAGCACTTAGCACAATACTGACACCTAGTAATAGTTTACTAAATGTACCTATTATTACCTAACCCAAACTAGTCTGAGTTCCCAATGGGCAGATCCATGTCTTACTCTTTTTTTGTATTCCTTCCCATTCCTAGTATGTGGTATTCTGCATGTGCTTAATAACTGTTTAGTTGATGAAACCTGATTAATTCAGAAGTAATCTCCTAGGCAGATCCTAACAAGGTAAGGTCCAAACTCTAGTTAAATGTCAAAAATGGCTTGCTAATCATATTAGCTGTTAATTTTAACATTAAGTTTAACCAGTTTATATTTTAACTATACCATATACATATACACATCTCCAAGCATCATTGTGAAAATGCTTCTCACACCACATTATCAATGATCAGGCCAATATCCAAGATGTTTGACATAGTTACTCAAAAGAAAAGTCTAAATTAATCTAAAAACATTAGCATGTATCCAGCCACAAAGCAAGCCTTTAGCAAATTAAAGAATTCCCATGTTATCCTTTTGTATAAAATTAAGCTAAATCTTAAATCCACTTTTCCAACTGGCCCTATGAGTTGTTCTTGTGCCATGAGATTCCCAAGACAGACCAATCAGTTCTGCCATCGTATTCTTAAGAGTACCAAGTGATGCAGTGTTTCCAGACTAGTAAGATTACTACTGGTAATTCTTAAAGTACGAATTACTAATTAATTCTTAAAGTAGATTCTTTAATCCTGTAGTTAGCAACAATACAACTACAGCAATGGTCAAAGACTGGTGAAGGACAGGACAGGTAATGATAACTAAGAGGAAGGAAAAAGAGGATACAACAGACAACCATCAAAAGATGACTTTAGGAAATTATCAGCTAAAATCAAAAAGCAATGTCACAACAAGAACAAAACTTTCTAGTACTATGTGAACTACATTATGAATCTATTGTCACAATGTAAACATTAATGTATAAATTCTTCATAAAAATATCACTCAAAGCAACATATATATCCCACACTCGAGCCAACTAGGAATAAAAAAATAAAATAAGGTGACATCATTTACTGGATAAATGTTAGGAATGCAAGGTGAGATAATTAAAAGTTAAGTTTAAGATTTTCCCAGTAACAATCATGCTAATTTGAGATATTTATGAAAGTCTGACAACACAGAGGTGTTTAACACTACTGGTTAAAGCGGACTATCTAAATGGTATTATGCTTTGAACTAAGAACATTTTAAATTTTCATTGAGATTTTAATGCTTCTAAAAGATATGTTTTAAAATATGTATTTTATATTTCTAATAACATGCCAAATTAGTGACATGGTTTTACAGTTAAGATAAAGCCTTTATATAGCACTAAAGAATGTTATTTTAATTCATTTTTTTAAAAATGACAAAAGCAAATATTTTCAAAGTTAAAAATTTTGTTTTTAAAAATCCTGAAACAGGCTGGGCAAGGTGGCTCATGCCTGCAATCCTAGCACTTTGGGAGGCCAATGCAGGAGGATTGCTTGAGGCCAAGAGTTCAAGACCAGCCTGAGCAAAAGCAAGACCCCATCACTACAAAAAATAGAAAAATTAGCTGAGTGTGGTGGTGTGCACCTGTAGTCCCAGCTAGTTGGGAGGCTGAGGCAGGAGGATCCCTTGAGCCCAGGAGTTTGAGGTTGCAGTAAGCTATGATGATGCCACTGCACTCTATCCCAGGTGACAGAGCGAGACCCTGTCTCAAAAAAAAAAAAAAAAAACCCTTAACAATTAACTACATATGAGAAAACAATGTTTTAATGTTTCAATTATTCTTCACATTTTTCCAGAACAAAGAATTGTGTGAGATATATAAAAATATATACACATACATATATAATCATTACCCTTTCATAAACTATTTCTCAGGGACCCAGTGACTCCCCACTGGGATCAATTCATTCATTCTGAATCTGTTAGGCAAAAAAGAAAAAAAAAGGAATGTTTTGAATTATTAAAGCACTGCTTTACAATCAGCAAGCTCTCAGTCACCAATCCCTAATTTGCTTTAAATTTCAATCACTGTCAAAGTAAGAGCCCTAAATATACACATACTAGATATGAAAGTTTAAACTCTCATATACTAACCTTACTATATAACATCATAAATATTGGTTCCACCTTATCACAAAAACATTTGCACACTGAATTCTTAAAAAGTAATATCAAAACGAAAAGAAAATATAAACCTGTATTCATTAGACAATGGATGTTTATTTTGATGATTTTTCATAGCCTCTCTGTAAGAACATTTTGCTTGCTCAAAACTCAGCACAGGATAGACAATTTAAAGGTAATTTATTCTCAAAATACACTAAATCCCTAAAGTAAAACCCTTAAGAGGAAAACTTCAGTGGAAAGGAATGTTTTCTAGATTTTATTAGTAAAGGGCAAACTCTTATGAAGTTTCTAAAGGTAAGTATTAAAAATACCAATCTGAAGAGGAAAAGAGAAAAGTGACTTTGGCTGTCATTTTACAGAGCTATTAAGAACACTCACAGCTAAATCACAACTTTAACCAAGAGTCAGAGAGAACAATTCTTCTCTCAGAATTGTTCCAAAAATTTTCAATTAGTTTCTTATTACTGATGCTCTATCCATTAACACTGCCTAGATTATGACACTGCAGCATTTTGTAAGTTCAGTCTATGATTCTATTTCCTAAAGTATACAATAACACTAATAAATTATGTTTTGGGCTTAGCACAACATTTACAAAGGGAACCATAAAAGAAAGCACTATTCATACAATCTTAAGAATGGGAAGGAGCCCTATAAAGGCCACATAGTTCAAAGAAATTTTCAACATGTTCTAACTTCATCATGGATTTTCAATTTACCTTTTCCAAGATACCAATGCTATTGACTGTATTTACATAAATTTATTAAAATGACTGCAATTTAACTTGTACACTGTATAGTTTTATGATCTGAAACTTTAAATGGAAATGTTTAACTTGGTAAAAATCAATATTTTAACAAAAGGAAGCAAAAAGAACATTAGAAATAATTTCATGGCTAACATTATTTTTAAAGCCCTACAGCCCAAACTCATCTTGCATGATATATCAGACTTTTTTCCCAGTAAGAATCACTTTTTCCCCCCACAATGTCATAAATAACCACAGAGAATTTTAAGTCTTAAAAGAATTATAAACTGCTTATTAAAATAAAATTCCATCTTAAGTATTTTTCTTGATATGATCTATATGACATAAAATATACTTGTGAGTGGTCAATAAACAGTACATTTGCTGAATTGCTTGCCTTTTTATCAATTACATTTCAATAAAGCATTAGCCAATTATTTATTAACCAAACTTTTCTGCTCCAGAAACCAAGACACTCCCATACCTTCTAGAAGCCCAAATATTTCTGCTCCCTCCCTTCCTGCATGAGGAATTAAAATCTTCAAATTAGTCTTATCTAGCTACTTTCCTGATAATCACTATTGTTCACATTGTTATTTGCCACATTTTTATTTGGAGAATAAAGACTATTCAAGCATAAAACTATCTAACCTATTCTACCACTCAAACTATACTAAGCTCCTAATACAGAATATTCTATAATCATTTTATCCAAATTACCCAGTGATAGGTCTGATGTTTCAAGTTCCACTTAACAGGGCTTGATATGTTTCAGGGTAAAGTTAAATATGCTCATCATTATGTTCTATACCATACAACTTCAAAAATGCTTGACAAAGATTACCAACATCCTTCTCTCTAGAATAGTAAATATCCTGTCGTAGAACCTGGAGAATACTGCTTTGCGCTAAAGAATATAGCTCCTCTGTACTTCTCAGAGCAGCTGTCAGTAACTTCCAGACGCCTGTTGGACTATCACTTGGGTTAAATTAATCATGGGCCTTATTCCACTTTACGTTTTCCTTTTTAATCTTGCAATTAATATAGAAAATCTACGGATCTATTTTTAAAATAAATGAGTAAAGTACTGACAAAAATAGGCATTACTTTAGCTCCATTACTTTCCCAAAGAAATCGTTTCTTAAACCACAACAGATCAGTTGTACATGACACTGGAAGGCTTTAAAAAGATACAATTTTCTACTTAAACTTACCAAACATGTTTTCAAGTTTTCAATTGCGAGAATGTTCTGTATTAAAAAGGCGTGATACAGTCCATCAGAACTGTGCTGCTCAAACGCAAGCCCCGAGTATCTTGCACTTGGCCAATTTTAGGTATGTCTGGTTACCTGCTGAGCTTTCTGCACCCTTTGTCACCCAGTGATGCTCTCACTAGCAAATACTTTCCATCTTTTAAAAAAGGGCTTCCTTCCATCCCACAAAAAATACACATTTAACTTAGACGTTTCTGCATACTAATACGGAACCACTAATACCACACTAGGTATTATGGCTCTCAAAGAATCCTCTTTAGCAGCCTCCCCTGGGACGTTGTGCTCAATGGAGCTTTAAACCGGTGAGACTCGCTGCCAGCTGCCTTTGCAAAAGCAGCACCAAAAGCAGACTCAATACCGCATTGCTGCTGCTGACTTTTTCTAGCAGCTTCAAAAACAAACAAAAAATCAGTCCAGTACTCTGCAGACCCCGCTGGCTCTTCTGCAGCACTAAAGAGAAACCACCGCATTGCTCAGCTTAGAAGATCGCGCGGAGCCCGACTGAAGGGCGGGGAAGTGATTGCCGTCGAGGGCGGGGTGCTGGAGAGAAAAGAGAAGGCGTCCGGAGTGCTGGGGACCACGACGAAGCAGCAGTCAAGGCGCCGGCGTCCGGGCGCCGGGCTCTGCATCGCGCTCTGGCCGGGGCCGTCAAACAGCGGGCGCCCGGCTGGGACCCAGACCCCTCCCGGGGATGGGGGGTCCCACTGTGGCCGGCCAAGCCCCGCCCGCCACCCCCCGGGCCCTCACCTGTCATGAGCGCCGGGCTCTCGCCCGCCGCCGCGGCGGAAGAGGCGGCGGTTGCCGCGGCAGAGCCAGTCGCCCGCCGCCCGCGGAGGTGCCTCGGCACCAGCTCGCATCCGTCCGCCGCTCCGGCCACCAGCAACCCGAGCACCAGCAGCGCAGCCCAGCGCCGCCGCCGCAGCCAGCCCGAGGCCGGGCCGGGAGTCGCGGCGGGATGAAGATGCGGAGGAGGAGCGGGGTGAAAGCGCAGCGGCGCCCCGGCCGCCGGCCACTCGCCCGCTCCGCGAGGCGCCGCCGCCGGCGACTCCTCGGGCCGCCCCCGCCGCCTCAGACGCGGGCTCCCGCCGGGCGCCACCCCGGTCCCCTCGGCACCGGCGGCCTCCGGAGCTCGGGTCCCGGCTGCGTTCATTGGTTCCGGTTATTTAAGAAAAAAAAAAAAAAAGGTGGTGGGCAGAAGGGTACGGCGTCTTCAGGCCGTGCGCCGCACTCGCGCGGCTGCCGCGGAGACACCGGGATCCGCTGCTCTGGCGCCGCCAAACACCAGCCCCAGCGCCCGCGCCGCCGCCGCCGCCGCGGCGCATCCCCCCGCCCCCTCCGGCCCGCGCTCGCCGTAGTACCACGCTCGGCCGGGACGCCTCCCTCCCCTCACACACTCGCTCGCGTACCAATCCCCCGCCTCCCGGAGCCCCTCCAAGGCGCAGGCGCAGCGCCGTTGCACTGCGCGTGCGCGCCGCCACAGTCCCGCCCCTGGGGGCGTTCCCGGACGGGAGCGCTGCGGGGTGGTTTCGAACGCTTTTGCGAGCCGCGAAGATAGGGGGCGGGGAGGAAGGAGGACATGCTCCCCTACCCCATTCACGCCCCCACCGCGACTGGGGAGGGGCGGGGAGAAGAGTATGGACATCCTAGATCTTTAGGGCGAGTTATAGCCTTGTGAAGGGCAGCAAAAATAATTGCATGGGCCAAGAAAATTCTGTAATAGGAAACACTGGAGCCCCCATAATTTCAATATAGGTGGGGCTTACAAGTGTAACTGTGTGGCAGTGAAGGTTAGCATAGCCTACTATTTACTTAACAAACATGTAACAAAGCGCTTGCTGTGTGCCAGTGTGCCAGGTATTGCTTTAAGCGCTTTACAGATTTACACACTGTAACTCTAATTACCGTTATCATCCCCACATCACAAATGAGGAAACTAAGGCCCAGAAATGTTAAGTCACTTGCCCTCAAGGTCCCACAGCTAATAAATGGAAGATGGGCCAGTTTTAGCAGCCACTGAATGAAAATATTAATATTTAAGAACATTTGCTCCACTTTCTGACTCTCCTATGTTCAGGCATTACCGGAACTCATCATCTCCCTAACCCCAGTCCCATCCCATGGAGTCTTTGCTGTCAGCTGAACAGGTTGACAGAAGGACAATGGTGTAGACTTCACCTGGCTTCACCTACCTGGAATAAAGCAAAGTTCTTGTGCACCCCAAATCTGCTTTCTATTGTAGATCCTCCTCAGGCCCGACCTAATTGGTTTGAAGAAAAAAAGAACCAGAATCTTTCATCCAAACTAGTTACCAACACATTTTTCAGGCCACCTCCCTTCAAATATAAAAGGAAGTGAATGTAATGTCACTATAAGTTTAAAGCCATGTAAATTCTCTCTCTCTCTCTCTCTCTCTCTCTCTCTCTCTCTCTCTCTCTCTCACACACACACACACACACACACACACACACACACACACACACGGCATTCTCTCTCCTAGGGGCATAACGCTGTTTAAAATTTGCAGATAGGGTTCTTACGCACAAAGGTCCTGTTTGCTTTTGGGTTTTGTTGTTGGTTTAGTTTGGTTTTTTATTGGTTTGTTTGCTTGCCTTCTGAACTCAAGAAGATACTCAAATTACACATTCTCCTAAAGAATTTCTTAGGCAGCCCAGCCAACATAACCAAGAATACGGCTTATTGTGGAAGGGCAGATGTACACTTTAGAATAGAATCAAGAATGTCTTTAAGGCTACTCAATCTATCAAACAATTATTTTCTGGCAGACTTCTTCGGGGCATCGTGTTCAGGTGGCAATTCTTTATAGAGCAACAGGGAGATTATATTTCCCCTGCTGAAAGACACAGCAATGAAGTCACACATTTGCTGAGTGTCCACCACAAAGAGGTAATTCTTCTAGGGGACCAGGAAAATTTAAAAAACAAAAGACAAACAAACAAAAAAAACCACCAGGCTTGTTCCTGCTCTCCAGGAGGCATTATTTCATTTATTAAATATTTACCGAGTGCCTAGTATGTGCCAGGCAAGGTACTGAGTGGTGAGGATTCAGCAGATAATAAGAGAGACAGTTGAAAAAGTCAATTAAGTCAGCACTCAGGGATATGAGATAGCACAGTCCCTGCCTGGGGAATCTTACAATCTTGCTTAGGAGATAAAATTTACAACCATTAAACAATTAGAGGCTAATACAAGATAGTGGTTGATCAGTTGCTAAATTGAGTAGTGCAAACCGCGTTATAGCAATAACAGTATAAAGCCAAGAACAAATTAACAAATCACCGGAGCAAGCATCTTTAAACAAAGATGATACAGTATTTTCTTCTTTTAAAGATAGGGAGGGTGTTGACACAGAGAGTGCTGATTTTGGAGTTATAAATGTTTGTTCCTCTCACTCCTGGAGCCACAAAGGAGCTAGGGATCCAGCAAGCACGTAAGAGACCACTCTCAGCCAGGCCAGGGACCAGGAATAAACCCACCATCTCAAACCATCTTTGTCACGGGTATAGAAGTTTCCGGCTGTTAAATGAGTAGCCAGAATACACCTTGCTGAACAGCGGTACAGTGGCATTGTGCGTCATAGCATAAACCTAAGTACAGAAAAGAGAAAGTCCATTGCTTTGGAAGAAAAGTCCATGCCTAGAGTTACAGATGCTTCTATTTGCAAGCCAACCATAACCACAAGGCTCCAACTGAGGCAATCTCTTACCTTTCTCCTCAGGTTTCCTGTCCCACCTCCAAGCCTTTGCTTTTCCTTTCCTTGCTACCCCAAAGCTTTCTTTTCTCCCTTCTTCTTGCCAAATCCCATTCAAAATCTACCCGACACCTAAAGCCCATCCTATACCGCTTAACGTCCAAACCTCACGATTTGCCACATTTACGCGTCTTACTGTCTCATTTTCGCCAAGTCATGATTTCAAACGTCTGATGGGCAGCACTCAGCTCTGGAATCAGACAAACCTGGTAGAAATGGCAACTCCACCACTTCTCAGCTGTGTGGCCTGTATGCAAGTTAATATGTCCTCAATTTCCCCACCTGTAAATTGGGGACCCAATAATGCCCGCCCCACAGGGTTGTTGGTGGCAGCGGGAAAGTAAAATAGAGAAAGCCCTTACGTGGAACCTGGCACAGAGGTGCGTTACAATCCCCCCGGGGAGAACTGGCCCCGGGCTCTGGGCGTGTACTCTAAGCGTGTTCTTGGCTTAGAATAAACACATCGCACTTTGTCTGCCCATCTTGTTTGATTTCATCTTCCTGCAAATAAATCCCAAACTCCTGGGGCGCGCCCAGCGCAGACGAGCAGCAGGATCTGTGCACCCGGCTCCTCCCCCACCCAGAGGCAAACCCGCCCTTCCCAATAGTCGGGCTCCCTCCCCATCTCCTTCTTCTCCCCTTGCTCCCCCGCAGCCAGGACAGCCCACGCCGCGCCGCCGGCTCCAACTCGGAAAACCGGTTCTCGGCCAGCGAGCGAGGCAGGGCGCCTGCGCCACCCGGCAGCCTCGCGCATGCCCGCTGCCTCCCGCCGGCTTTCCCCACGTGCGCGAGCTCGCGGGCTCCCGGGTGCCGGGACGCCCTGCGGCGCTGCTCCCCGGCTTCTGGCTCCCCCTCCGTGGGCGGCGAGCCCCGGCGCCCGGCCGCTGCGCCATGGCGTCATAGCGTGGGCGGGCGCGGCGGGCTGCCCGTGGGGAGCGCGGTGGGCGTGGAGGGGAGTCAGGGTGGAAGCAGAGGAATGGGGGATTCCGGCCCGAGGTTAACTGGGAGGGGCTTTCTCCAGCTTCTCGACCGTCCACGGACCTTCTTCCTCCCGCCTTTGACCCAGAGTAACATTTCTCGGCCTCAACTGCGTGCCCCTGGAATACTGGGGGCTAACCGAGCACCAGGGGCCACGCTGCTTCGCTTGCTCTTCATAGTAAAGCCCCTCAGAGAATTGCAAACAGCTGCCTTTGGTGGAAACCCTGTTGTGTACCGATAGCTTTATGTTTTTCCACTAACTCATCACACAGGCTTGCAAGGGAATTGAGGTCCTGAGAACTTTGGAAACATCTTCAAAGTTATACAGCCAATAGGATGGCTCCAGGATTCCAACAGTGAAGATCATACATAAATATGGTCCTCAAGTTGTTGAATAAATTAAAGCACTAAGAAAAAAAGTGACACAGTGGGAGTAACTCATTAGCAAGACCCTTGCTCCCTAAATCCAATAAAGTGTGGTATATTCCTCAATGAGTTTAATGAAGGTGGAAAAAATCATTGCATCTTTCTCCCGGAGTGGAGGAAGGAAGTCTTTTAAAAAGCGTCTTGCATTGAGGATAGGAAATCAGAAACTCCAGAATTTTTAAGTTATTGACATGTTTTTTAAAAAGCCACTCAACAGAGCAAAAGCAAGTCAACTTTGTCCACCAAAGCCAAGAGAGTCAGTGGGTTTGTGGGGTGGGTCATTTCTATTATTAAACAGGATATGTTTGCTAAGTTACTGCTTAAGTTGAGGTGTTACATGAATATTATTGACCACATATCTGATAAGTGCTGAAGCAGTAGGAGTGTTGATACTTCCTGTAAAAAGAGGAGTAGAATTGTGATGGAGATTAAAAAAAAATAAAGATAATCATAATTGAAAATGAGAAAATGAGAACTGTTTCATTCACACACAGATGAATTGTTGGATAGTAATGACAATTCTGAAGATGAAAGGCAAGTTATGCAACAGGTAAAACATGATATGCTTATGCACTCGACAGCAAGAGATTCAAAAAATGATTGATAAAATGGAAAAACTTTAGAGTATGATTCCAGAAACTAAGCAGCCAAGTCATATACCTACTAACCTAATCTAAGTTCACATAAGACCAAGTGTTTGTTTTAGAACTCAAACTCAGGACAGTAAAATAGTACAGTATGGTCCCATGGGTTCAAGGCACCAATCAAATGTTCATAACACACCAAAGAATGTTAGAACTGATAAACAAATTCAGTAAAGCTGTAGGTTACAAAATCAATATACAAAAAATCAGGAGCATTTCTTTAACACTAACAGCAAACTATCTGAAAAAGAGATTGAGAAAACAATCTCATTTATAATAGCATCAAAAAATAAAATACTTAGGAGTAAATTTAACCAAGGAAGTGAAAGATCTGTACATGGAAAACTATAAAATACTGATGAAAAAAATTGAGGAAGACATAAAGAAATGGAAAGATATCCCATGTTCATGGATTGGAAGAAAAAATATCTTTAAAAATGTCCATACTATCCAAAGCAATCTACAGATTCAATGCAATTCCTATCAAAATTCCAATGTCATTTTGCACAGCAGTAGAAAAAACAATCCTAAAATTCATGTGGAACCAGAAAAGACCCCAAATAGCCAAAGCAACCTTAAGCAAAAAGGACAAAGCTGGAGGCATTATACTCCCTGATTTCAAAATATTATAAAGCTATTATAATCAAAACAGCATAGTAATAGCATGAAAATAGATACATCAACCAATGGAACAGGATAGAAAGCCCAGAAATAAGCCCATATATTTACAGTCAATTGATTTTGGACAAAGGTACCAAGAACACACAATGGGGAAAGGACAGTGTCTTTAATAAATGGTGTTGGGAAAACTGAATATCCACATACAGAAGAATGAAACTGGACTCTTATCTCACACTATATACAAAGATTAACTCAAAATAGATGAAAGATTTAAACATACAGACCCAAAACTGTAAAGCTAATAGAAGAAAACATAGAAGAAAAACTCCACAACATTGGTATGGGCTATGATATCCTGGACAGAACTCCAAAAACACAGGCAACAAAAGCAAAAATGGACAAGTGGGATTGCATCAAACTACAAAGCTTCTGTGCAGCAAAGAAAACAAATGAAGAGACCACCCATGGATTGGGAGAAAATATTTGCAAACCATACATTTGATAAAGGGCTATTATCCAAAATATATAAGGAACTCTACTCAATAGCAAGAAAACAAGTAGCCCGGTTTTTAAAATGGGCAAAGGATCTGAACAGACGTTTCTCAAAAGAAGAGATGCGAATGGCCAACAGATATATCAAAAAATGCTCATCTCTAATCATCAGGGAAATGCAAATAAAAGCCACAATGAGATACCACCTCACACCTGTTAGAATGGCTATTAGCAAAAAGACAAAAGATAACAAGTGTTGGTAAGGATGTGGAGAAAAGGGGACCTTTGTACATTGTTGGTGGGAATGTAAATTAGTATATCCATTTTGGAAAGTAGTATGGAGGTTCCTCAAAAAACTAAAAATAGAATTACCGTATGATCCAGCAATCCCACTGCTGAGTATATATCTAAAGGAATTGAAATCAGTATGTCAAAGATACATCTGCACTCCCATATTCACTTCGGCATTATTCATAATAGCCAAGATATGGAAGCAACCTAAGTGTCCATCAAAGAATAAATGGATAAAGAAAATGTGGTATATGTACATGATGTAATACTATACAGCCTTTAAAAGAAGGAAATTCTGACATTCATAACAACATGGATGGAACTAGAGAACATTATACTAAGTTCGTAACATTTGTGAGTTATTAGGCAGAAAGATGCTAAGGGGTTCCCTACAACACTTGAAGAAATTATCCAAAAGGCACTTACCTACTTTCAATCTCAAAGTGTACAAAACATCTATTTTAGAAAAAGATGCCATAGAAAATAATCAGCAAGGAGGAGAAAAGTTTTTGAGTTTCAAAGGGCTGCCCACCTCCCTCTTATTTGTGGAAAATCCATCCAGGGACTGGAAATTTAAACTCCTTCTTATTAAGTTTGAATGTATAAAAAGTGACCATAAGTCCAGCCATTTGAAACCTAAACCCTTCGTAAGGAGAGGAACTCCTGCATTTTTGTTCCAGGGAAGCCAGGTCCTTGCTGTGGGCTTATTTGAGGTATGATGTCTCTAAGAATCTGAATTCTGGGGTTCACACAGTCATTTATTAACTGTGTGACTTTGCTGAAGTTATTAATCATCTTAACCTCCATTCCTCTTCAGTAAAAAAAAAGGTGACAATAGTCCTAGATATAGGGTTGTAAGGTGAAAATGATTGTAAAGGTGTCTGGTGCATAGTTAGCTATTATTGTCTAAGCCATTAAGGGTATTTAAGGGAAAGAGCTTGTTTTGAATTAAATTGTGCAAAAGAGGAAAGTGGAAAGGGAAGAACACAAGAAAAATATATAGGAACACATACAACAAAGTCAAGCATGTAAAAATCTTTACGGGGCCATATGCTTAAAGAGACAGTCAAAGGTGATCTTTTAATCCAGGTTCCCTAGAAAACAAGACTTGATGCAAAGGCCTATATAACAATTCCTTGGAGAGTACCACCCCAGAGAAGTGAAGGGAAAGGAGACTTGAGCCAGGGAAGGAGACAGAAAAAAATGAAGGAGATGCACCACTGAGCTGGCCACAACTTTGCCGCAAAGACTGCTGGCTGTTCAGTCTAGGGCAATATCTCCCTAGGAGTCTTGGGAGACCACTCTGTTTTGGAACAACACAGAGGAATGGAAAAAAATGGAGCTCCTGGCTCCCGTCAACCAAAGGTTTTTGCAGGAGATATGAACTCCCCCGCACTTTTCAGTTATGCCACCTGCTGCCCCAGGCAGCTGCCAGGGAAGCCAGATCCCTGAACAGCGGTGTCATTATCCATGCACAAGCTGAGCCAGCAAGTGAATGGGAGCCAATAGCACGCCCCAACTGTCCACCTGCAGCCTGCAGCTTCCCAGGAGAGTCTACCACCTCTGCAACAATAAGGAAGCCCCAGGAGAAAAGGCTGGCAATTTAAGGCAGTAGGCCAGGCATTATTAAATCATGCCCAAAAGCAACATGAGAGACCTGGAGCAAGTGGAGCATACCACCCTTGGTGGCCCCTACCACCAAGGCAGCCACAGAGCTCAACAAGCCTCACTTCGAGGAAGATTGAAACATCCCTTCTGTAACCTGTAAGGATGCTGTTGTGGCGTAATGTTTCTGGAAGGTAGCCTCCAACAGAAGTCTATGGCCAGGCAAATCCAGGGAGAGCACATAAACTAGGTTCAATGTAATGATAATGGCACAGACATAGGAGAACCAAGGTACTGTGAACTAAGAGAAGCCCTTTGTGATTCATACATCAAATGCTAAATGCATTTTAGGGTCAGGTACTACATTAGGTGCTAAGATAAATAAGATAATCAAAGAAAAATGAGATAATCCTTAGTCCAGGATCCAAGGAGCTCGCAGTCACACAATAGCAATAAAAAGATATTTCATTTATTTATTCATGCTTTGTTAATTGTTTAATAGTATCTGTCACCATTAAATGCTGGTTATACCATCTCTGGCACGGTTAAATCGTTCTAAGAAAACAGTTTGTTTCAAAATATTCTTGCCTCAAAAAATTAATATCAAATGAGTTTAATGAATGATCTCATACTTCACATAATGCAGCTGCTAGGAACTGGTAAAAGTAGGCATTTGTCTGAATGTTTTAATATTTACACAAAGGTGCTCCAGCATGTGTTTGCAATGGAGAGAGAAATAGTTAAAGGAGAGTTTGGGGACAAGCTTTCTGACATGGAAAGGAAGGAAAACTGAAAGCCTGAAAATGTGGGTGTTCAAATTATGGAGAAGCCCATTCCCATAGCAGTATTGCAAATCCAAAAGAAAGAAGATGAGATTTTAAAATTGTTTTTCTAACTGGGACAAAGTAGTGTTATTTAGCCAAAATTTATTGGGCCCTTCACTATGTGACAACAAGAAAAGAAAAAACACCTGTTCTCGTGGAATTTACATTCTAGTTGGGACAGCTGAAAATATGGGAGATAAATAAGTAAAATACGTTGTGTATCAGATAGTGGTAAGTGTTGACGGGGGTGGGGAGAAGGAGGAGGGAAGTGACTTTTGAGTGAAGACCTGAACAAAATGAGATGATTATACAGATATCTGGGGAGAGAGGATCCCAGCCAGCAGGAAGGTTTTTGGGGAAAGGGTGTGTGTGGTTTTTTCAGAAATAGCAAAGGGGTGGGTGTGCCTAGAGCATCCGAGGGCGAGAATGGTGAATGCTGTAAGGGAATAGGGACCCAACCATGCAGGAGTCTTACAGGTTGTAATAAGAACTTTAGCTTTTTCCTCTGAATGAGTTTGAAAACTATTGGAAAGTTTTGAGTAGAATGATAGGATCTGACGTAAGTTTTTATAGGATCACTGCAGTTCCTTCATGGCAGGAGCAGGGACGCTGGTGAGGAGGCTACTGAAAAATCCAGACAAGAGGTGATGGCAGTTTAGACCAGAATAGTGGCAGAAGTGATGGTAAAAAGTGGTGGAGTTCTTGGTGAATTCTGAAGGTAGAATCAATAGGATTTAAAGACGAACTGAATGCAGTGTGTGAGAGAGGAAAGTCAAGAATAACACTGAAATTTTTGCCTTAAGCAACTGCAAGAATGGAGTTGTCATCAGCCAGGATGGGGAAGACAGTGAGAGGAGTAGGTTGGGAACAGGTGGCAGGTGGTGGCAGAACATAAAAAGCTCAGTTTTGCATATGGTTAATTTGAGATGCCTAATGGGCATCCAGGGGGAAACATCAGAGAGCAATTGAATATACAGGCCTAGAGTTCAGAGGAAAAACCCAGGCTAGAGATTTTAATTTAAGAGCCATCAGAATATAGATGACATTTAAAGCCCTGAGATTATTCACACTTTCCCCAAACATACCATTCCTCTCTTGTTCTCCATGTGCTAAACAGGTGCCACTGTTTAAGCACCTGTTTAAAAAGAAATAGTAGTTCTGACAGCAAGGAACACATTTATAGATTTCCCTACTCAGAGAAGTATTGTAGTATAAAATAAATATTTAACTAACAGCAGGTTTAGTTAAATTCATGGCCAAACAATCCAAAGGAAGTTTATTAAGGGAAATTCAGTAGTTTAATTTTATATCCTTTGCACCCCTCACCCAAGTTTGAGGTGTTAAGGAGATCATTTCTCAATAAAAGAATAAGTCTTTGGAACAGGTCAATCCTGGGATCAGTCCAGTCTGTTTGCCATTAATAAAGTAAATTACCTGCCTGTATTAGTTTGCTAGGGCTGTGTATTAGTAAGGGTTTTCCAGAGAGACAGAACCAATAGGACAGACAGATAGATAGACATATGAAAAGAGATTTATTAGGGGAATTGGCTCCTGCAATTACGGAGGCTGACAGGCTGTCTGTAATCTGGGAAGCTGGTAACCCAGGGAAGCTGGTAGCATGGCTCTGTCCAAGTCCGAAAGCCTCAGAACTAGGGAAGCCGGTGGTGTAACCCTCAATCCAAGGCCAAAGGCCCGAAAACTCTGAAGGCCCCCTGGTGCAAATCCCAGAGTCCAAAGGCTGGAGAACCTGAAGTTCTGATGTCCAAGGGCAGGAGAAGAAGGGTGTCCCAGCTCCAAAAAAAAAGAGAGAGCAAATTTGCCTTTTCTCCACCTTTTTGTTCTATGCAGGACCCCAGCTGATTGGATGGTGCCAGGTCACATTGAGGGTGGATCTTCCCCACCCAGTCCCTGGACTCACATTGCCAAACTCTGAAAATACCCTCATAGACACACCCAGAAATAATACTTTGCCAGCTATCCAGGTATCCCTTAATCCAGTCAAGTCAACACCTAAAATTAACCATCACAGGCTGCCATAAAAGTACCACAGACTGGGTGGCTTAAACCAGTGGTCCCCAACTTTTTTGGCACCAGGGACTGGTCTCATGGAAGACAATTTTTCCACAAGGGGGAGGGGGTGCTGGGGGCAGGGAGGTGTAGTTCAGGCGGTGATGTGTGGGCCACAGCCTGGGGGGTTGGGGACTGTAGGCTTAAACCACAGAATTTATTGTCTCACAGTTCTGGAGGCTAAACGTCCAAAATCAAGGTGTTAGCAGGGTTGGTTCCTTCTGAGGGCTGAAGTGAAGGATCTCTTCCAGGCCTCTCGCAGACAAACAACTTCCCCCTACATCTCTTCACATCATCTTCCTTCTGTGCATATCTGTCTCCAAATTTCCCCTTTTTATAAGGACACCAGTCATACAGAATTAGGACCCATCCTAATGACCTCACTTTAACTTGATTACCTCTATAAATACCATATCTCCAAATAAGGTCACATTCTGAGGTACTGGGGATTAGGAATTCAACATATGAATTGGGGGCGGGACACAATACAGCCCATAGCAATGCCTATGTAAAATAATGAACCTAAATTTCAAGACTGTCTTGAGGCTTAAATGAGATACTTAAGTATCTGATACAGTACCTGGCATATAGTAGGCAATCAAATTGTAAAGTGATAAAAATATGATTTGAAAATAACAGTAATCTAGTAATCTAAGTACAATCCCTAAAAAAGCCTTATACTAACATAATAAGTTGGCAATAAAAATAATGAAAATGTTTTTCTCCTTCAGAGCCAGCCAAATGTTGCAGATGTAAGTGTGTTTGGGTGACCTTAAAACTTGGGAACTGAGTTAGGATTTAAAGCTGGCATAATATGGATTTACAGGTCCACCCAACAATAAGAGATCCTTAATTTGTATGGAAATTAAAGCTCTTTCATTTGCAAAGGGCATTAATTTTTTTCATCATATTTTTATCAATTGATTGCTAATGCCAATCTCCGTGCTACACGCTGGGCATCAGAGGTAAAAGAGACAGATTGCCCGCTCCCGAGAAATTTTCCATTAAGTGATGGAGACAGATTAACAAGTATTTACAGTAAAAATATGATAATGGGGTAAAAATAGAATGCTACATAACCACAATCCAACTGGGGTGCTAGGGAAGATTTCTTAGAGGAGACAAGAGTTGAGATGGCTTTGAAGGACAAGAAGCCGTTACCAAATTAAAGGTTAACTAGACAAAGAGGAAGGGAAGACATTCTAATCAGAAGTAATATCATCTGAACCTTTAAAGTAAAAGCTTTCTTATAGAAGAGTAAATATGTGGTTTTTGAAGAACAACTGTATTTTGTTCAACATAAGCATGTAAATTGAATAATAGATCTTGGCATCATGAGGCCTCTGTGTGTGTGCATGTGTGTGTATTTTAATACTGAACCACTTGGAAAGTACTTAGTATACCATATTATAATACAAAAGATCTAAACCTGAAAGCCTATTTCTACCTAATAAGCAATATGGTTAGACAGATGAAAGAAAGCCACATTAATGTGTACCCACAGGAGCAGAAATGAGTGGGAGAGGATCATTGGAAAAGCTAGCAGTTTACTATCATAAAGTAGAAGAAAGAAGTAACGAGGTCAAAAAGGCTTCCAAGATTTTGATAAGAAATATTCATTCTTTGGCTGCCAGGGAGTTCAAAGGTAAATTTGCTGTGAAATTTTAATAACCATATAGGAACTCAAAACTATATAGCAGTTTACTCTTTCCTCTCAGTTTTTGTTCCTTGTTCTAACAGAGTGGTGGTTCTATATACATACTAGTGGAGAATAAAAGAAGAGAAGCAATTGAATTTGGGATGTGTTTAGTTTGACATGCTTTTGGTACATGCAGGTGCAAAAGTACAGTAAGTGTTTAAATGTGAGAGAGAGAGAGGAGAATGATTGATTTAGCGTAAAGAATTTACTCATGTGATTATGGAGGCCAAAAAGTCCCATGATCTGTAGTAGGCAAGCTGGAAATCCAAGAGAGCCCGTGGTGTAGTTCCAGTCTGAGGACAGAAGAACACTAATCTAATGTTTCAGCTCAAGCAGTCATGCAGAGAGAGTGAATTTTCCCATTCTTCATCTTTTTGTTCTATTCAGGCTCTAAACAGATTGGATAATGCCCACCCACATTAGGGAAAGCAATCTGCTTTACTCAGTCTACCATTCAAATGCTATGGTCATCCTGAAAAACTCCCACAGGCTCACCTAGAAATAATGTTTAACCAAATATCTGGGCACCCTGTGGCCCAGTCAAGTCGATACGTTAAAATTAATCACACCAGCACATCTTAATGACTCCCAAATTTATTTCTCCAGCTTAAAACTATCTTGTGAACTCCAGACTCATAGCTCCACTTGGATGCCTAATTAGCATCTCAAATTCACATATTCAAAAACTGTGCTCCTGATATTTTCCCCACATCCTACTTCTTTCTGTAGTCCCCATCTCAGTCAGTGACCACTCTACCCTTCCTCACATTCACCAAGTCCTGTTGACTCTATCTTTGAAATAGAAAAATAATCTGACTTTTTCTTACCACCTTACAACTACCTCTCTGGTGGAAGCAACCATCAGTGCTTACCTGGGTTATTGCAATTTTCTCTTAACTTGTTTCCCTGTTTAGCCCATACCCTCCAATGTCTATTGTTGATATGTCTGTTATTTCTCTACTTAAAACCCTCAAACAGCTTGGAGTAAAAGTAATAATGGTTGACAGGGTTCTGCCTGATCAGAGAGGCCCCAATTACCTCTCTGGCCTCGTTTCCTATTGTTCCCCTTCTCATTTAATCTGCTGGAGCCATTCAGTCTCTTCCTGCTCCTGGAACAAACTAGGCATAACCTTGCCTCAGGGCCTTTGCATATGCTTTTCCTTCTGCCTAGAATGTTCTTCCAACAGATATCCACAGTAGTTACTCCCTCATCTTTCTCTTTCAGCTCTTTGCACAGATGTTCCCTTCTCAGTGGGGCCTTGTCTGATGACTTCATTTAAAATTGCAACCCTCACATCTACCTACAGACACATTATAACTTCCATGCCTGCATTAGCTTTCTCCACAGCCCTTATTACTTCCTAACATATTATAGATTGCACGTCTAACTCACAAGAATATGAGTTCCATGAGGGTAGGCATTTTGTCCCCTGAGCCTAGAAGAGTGCCTTGTAAAGTAAGTGTTCAATTAATATTTGGTGGATCTTGAACAAATCAATGGCTGAACACACAGATCTGGAAAAGTAGGAAAAAGAAAGGGGGGGTGTCATTCACATGTGGGTGGAAGCTGAAATTGTGATACTGTGAGCAAGGGCAGATCACTAAGGCAGAATGTAGAAAGACTGGATTAAAGGGTTGACATCTATCTTAGGAGCAGGCAGAAAAAGAGGTACAGTGCAGAGGCCTGAAAATCAGTAACAAGAGTGTAAAAGGAGAACCAAGAGAGAGTGAGCAACCAAAAGATAGACATACTTTGAAAAGGAGTGGTTAGCAGTGTCAGATGTAGCAGAAAGGTTAGACTATCACTAAAAAGTGTCCATAGATATTGCTTAGTTGTTTGGAAAATAAACAAATAAAAGTAGATCATCCCCCACCACATATCCAACTCCAGATGGGTAAAGTGCTGAATGCAAAAAATTGGTGAAGAAATATACTCTTGATGGGAAAGAATTTTGTAAGCTTAACATAAATCATATAATTTACAAATGTACTAACTGATAAATTTGACTCCATTAAAATGAAAAATATTCTCTATATCAAAAAGAAGCTCAAAATGAAAACGCTAAAATACACTGGAAAAATATGTGCAAGCCAAACTTGGTCGTGAGCACCTGTGGTCCCAGCCACTTGGGAGGCTGAGGTGGGAGGACGGCTAGAGCGCAGGAGTTCAAGGCTGCAGTGAGCTATGATTGCACCTGTGAATAGCCACCGCACTCCAACTTGGGTGAAATAGTTAGACCCTTATTTCTTACAATAAGAAAAATCTTAAGATTCTGATAAATAAAAGGGTGAAAAATATGAACAGACATTTCACAAAAGCATAAATGTAAGCAGTTGAAAAATGATCTATTTGACTAATAAATGAAGAACTGCCAACTAAAACAATGATAAGAGTTTTTTTCTTATTAATTCACAAAGTTTAAAAATATAATTATGGCAACTGAACTATGAAACAGAATTAGTTACATACTATCAGTAGATGTAAATTAGTACAATCTATTTTATAAAGCAATTAAAAAATATAAAATATTCACAATAGCCAAAAGGCGGAAACCACCCAAATGTCCATGAACAGTTGAATGGATAAACGAAATGTGGTGTGTGTGTGTATATATATATATATATATATATACACAATGGAATATAATTCAGTCTTAAAAAGGAATAAAATTCCAATGCATGCTACAACATGGATGAACTTTGAGGATATTATGCTAAGTGAAATAAGCCAAACACAAAGGGACGAATATTGTATGATTCCACTTATACGAGATACCTAGACCAGTCAGATTTGTTGAGAAAGAGAATAGAACAGTGGTTGCCAAGGTCCAGAGAGGGCATAATGGGAGGTTATTGTTAATGGGTAAAATTTCAGTTTGGGATGATGAAGAAATTCTGGTGATAGTTGTACAATATTGTGAATGTATCTAATGCCACTGAATTGTTGACTTAAAAATAGCTAAAGTGGTCAATTTTATATTGTATATTTTACCACAATAAAGTCTCAAAAAATATATAAGAGCTTTAAAATGACCCAGTAATTCCACTTTTAGAAATTACTCTTGTGGAAATAAAGCAAAATTTAGGCAAAGATGTTTATCAGAATGTTATTTATAATTGCTAAACAACTCTTGGAAACAAAATAATGGTCACATAAATGGTGGTGCACTCCCACTAACCTGGCAGCTCCAGGACTCCAGGAACCTTGCCTGTTCTTGCTCTCTGTGTCATTTCATCTCTACCGCCTTTCTGTGTGCTTGGCACACAGAAGACACTCAACAAATACTTGCCGATTTAATTAATGTGGTGAAATGCTACATATAAGAATATTTACAAAGGATTTTAATGACATAGGAAAATGGTTTGATATAATAAGTGAAAAACAACAGGATAAGACTTGTACATACAACTGGATTTCAACTATGTAAAATAAGAGTTCTTGGTATGTGAAATAATGAATTCCCTTAAGCCAATCTGAGTTGTGGTTTATTATACCTGAAAACATCCCAACGGATCCTTCCACCCACGCAAGAACTTTACTCATAAAGAGTTCCTCATGCTTTCCCAGAGAGTATTAAAGAGAAAATCAGAAAGTAGAACAAGTAATGGTACCATTAATAAAAGTTACCTGACAGCAAGGGAAAAAACAGGAAAATTATTTAAACAAAACGCAAAAAAGCAACCACAGTGCCATAGAACACAGCTGGCTGGAGCCATTTATTGTAGGATCAGACAGTTTTACAGACTTTAATAACTTTTTCAGCTATTCTTATAATAATGGATATTTGTAATAATGATGCTGAGTCACCAAAAATGTCCAGTTTGGGCAATCTTTTCTGTTTGAGAAGATGGTGTGTTATATGAATTATATAACCCAGTTTAGAAGGATTTTCATTAAAATGTTTAAAATATTTAAAAGTTTTGGGACTTAATGGGGGTAAACTGAAATTAAATTCTTCTGGAAAATTGACTTAGCTGGAACTCTTCATTTTCCCAATATTGTTGAAGAGAAATTAAAAGCTATTTTATTTGACAATCTAAAATTCTTGTATTTATGTTGGAAATTTGGCTTCCCTAAGACCTGGAGTGCATAGCGGGTCACCTGGAATGGAACAGAGGGCTTATATAAAAGGCAGTTTCCTCAGTCCTTCCTTCAAAGACTCTAATTAATGGGTCTGGGGTGGAGCTTAGATACTGGACCTGTTAACAGGGACCCCAGATGATTTGGTCTAGAAACAGTAGAATCAAGCTATGAAGACTTAATTTAGGAATTGCTAGAGAATCTCTCTGCTTTACCAAGGCTCCAGCTCAGAACATATTAATGCTTGCTACTCCACACAAGAAGAGGTAGGTAGCCTCACCTCTTAGTTTGTAGGAAAGTACTAACCTACCTAGCCACTGTATTTTTTAGATAGTTGAGGATCGGATCTGTCCTGACTTTACCAAAACTTTTATGGTTATGTTTTTAACTTTAAAGAACACTTGCTTTGCTATTAATAAAATTTAAAATAAAGTTGGGGTTAACAACTTTACCTCAGATTTCATACTTATTATTGATAAAAATGTGATATAGTATGTGCTATTAATGTTCTCCAGTGTTGATACAGTATTTTAATAGAGTATTTTCACTGGGGTACTTTGGCACCATCACTGCTTTCTCTGACTCCTTGAGATGTTTCATCCCAACATCTGATACCTAGATGAAGGGTAAGTTATTTGTAAGACATTGGAAAAAGCATTAGTGAATACAGAAGAATCTTAATCAAATGTATTACATGACTGAAAAGTTTGGGGATTTACTTGGACATGGCATTGACATTTTTCTCCCTGAGTGGACCTTAACCAAATAAGCATGAAACTTTAAAAAGTGTCATGTTAACACTTTCCAAAAAAGTTTTTAACATGGAAATTATTTCATAACTCATTAACTTCCATTATGTCATCTTTCTGCTGGTGAAAGAATTTTTATTCCTGGTTCTCCTTCCCTTTTTCCTCCATGACAAGTCTGGGCTCAAAAGGACCTTCTGGCTACCCAGATATCCCTAGAAACATCATACATGCTGCCTGAGATATCTGTTCATTCTTCAAACCTCGGGTCATATATTTCCTCCTCCAAGAAGCCTTTTCCTAATTGCTCAGGCAGAACTGTGATCCTGCAGCCTGCTGTTACAGCTGTCATCATGCTGCAGTGTGATTGCTCATTTATATGTCTGTCTCCCCTGAATAGACTATGAACAAGTCAAAGGCAGGCCCTGTATCTGGTGGCTGGAGATTCATTCTGAGCATGGAAAGAGAAGAGGGCATGGAGTGTTTGATAGACTCCATAGAACTTGGTGGCCAATCGCATATGGGAAATGGAAAGAACAGAGAGAATGTTTCTACGATTCCATCCATTCATTCAACAATGTAGCAACCACTCTGTTACAAAAGAGTATCTAGATGATATTTCATTAAGAAAAAAAAGGAAATGTAAGAGGAGAAGCAGGCTTGAGGGATGAGATCAGATGAGAATATGTGGAGTTTCAGTTGCCTGCAAATCCTCCAGGCACAGCAGATCTGGAGGGGAGAAGTGGGGTCCAGGCCGCCGATGGAGGGGGGTGCCATCAGCAAATGAAGGCCTGGGCAGGACCAGACACGCAACTTGTGGGGCCTAGTGAAAAATAAAAATGTGGGGCCCCTTGTTCAGAAAGCAGGAAAAAAAGCTCCATGAAAGTTCCTAAAGTTCCTAAAGGTACTAAGGCACTTCCTTTCTGCCGCTATGTTCCTCTCTTAACATGTCATGGTATTTTTTATTTGCTATTTGATGTTGTTCTAAATTTTAAAATTTTGCATTATTGGCATAAATTTTATTATTCATATTTATATTGGGCAATGCCAAGTCTAAATGTAAATATTAGAACATTTAGCTCTTGTCTGGAATCATTGAAATTACACAATTCACACTTTATGGCGTGACCCCAGAGGATGTCCCAAGCTGGTCAGAAGAAACGAACACAAGCCACGCTCAGGGAAACTAAAAGGAGGAGGAAAGGGTTCCCCCAGGCACAGAGTGGCCCAAAGGATCGGGGGATACTCACATGGCGAGTTCAGACCCTTGCAGATGCTCCAGGTCTGGCCTGGGACTAGGAAGGTCCGTATGCACTTGGGAGGGCCTGACAGCTGCCATGTCCCCACTCCCACCAGCCTCCAGACCCATCAACTACACCTCAGCAAGGGGCAAGGAAGTCAAGTCAGGCGTCTCCCCTTTCTATGAGTCAAATGCGCGACCGTAAGTGTGTTGCAACCTCTGCACCAAGATGCACTAGGGATTTGGATCTGGGGTGGTAAAAGGCTGGCTGCCACCAAGTTGCCAACTCTTGAGCTGTGGTGCTGCCAGCCTGGGATGGGGACAGACACCACTGCCAGGCCTGACCCTGAGATGCCACCTGAGTGCAGGTGCATGGACCCCAAACCTGCTTACACCTGCACTCAGATCCCTGCCAGGGCAGAAGGCATCAGCATTCTTGGCAGGGGGGTGTGGGAGGAGGGCAGGCAGGACCCAGGGTGGGAAGGGCAGAGGAACAGGTGACCAAGAACCCTTCCCAGGAGGCAGCCAGAGGAGGGATGGCACCTCAGCTGAAATGCTAAGTCCCTGGCATGTGCTCCTTGCCTCATTGCACCTCACTCACAAAACACAAGTTCAGAGATAATATTATAAGAATCTCAAGACAGCAGGTGCAGAGCATTACACCGCAGGCGTGGAGCCCTTCTCAGTCTGGGGCCCTGCACAACCGCCTGCTTGCAAACCCACGAGGCTAACTCTAGGCCTATGACATTGCCCATGAGGATGAGAAAATAGAAGAGGACCAAGGAGGAACACTGGGGAGCCCTAACATGAGAGAGGTAGGTGGCAGAGGAAAAGGGCAAAAAAAAAAAAAAAAAAAAGGCAGAAACTAGAAGGCACAACAGAGACAGAATTAGGCCCAGAGGCCAAGAGAAGCAGAGAACTGTCTACAGCAGAGGCGTCTCCTCGGAGGCCTACAGATATGTTTACTTGTCCTGTGAGCATTTAAAAAATGTGAGGCAATATTTAGACATTAGAAACATTCTCATAAAAACCAAGCTTTTCTTTAAAGAAAATAAATTTAAAAATTTATCAGCGTTGTGTCCACATTCCTCCATGGCCAAAATCAACCAGAGAGAGCAGCTGCTGCTCCTCAGAAGGGACGCGTGCCCACCGTTTGCCAGGCTTCCTGTGACTCATTTGGCGTCTGAATGTGCAGTGCTGCGGACCCAGCGTCACCCGTGCAAACCGCAGCCGGCCGCGGGCACGTGAGGTTGGAGCCTCGGGTCTGCACTGCGTGTCCAATGCTGCAGAAAGGTCAACTAGGAGGGGTCCTAAAAATAGGTCATTGGATCTGGTAAGTAAGAAAACATCGGTAATCTTAATGAGAACAGTCTGAATGGGGTTTGGGATGGAAGCCAGATGGCAGTGGGTTGAGAAGTGAATGGGAGGTGATGATGCTGAGACAGCAAGGGTAGAGACTAATTTTTCAAGCATTTTTTTGTCATAAAAGAGGGTGATGGAAAAGTAGATCGAACCCACCCATCTCTCTCTCTTCCTCCCTCAGGCTCCCTCCCACACACCCTCTATAACTAAATAAAGAAGGAAAGCAACATGAAATGAAGCAAGAGCTCTGTTTGAAATTTTACACTTTAGAAAAAAAATCAATTCAAGGCCTGAAGTGGAAATTAACTGGGATTTTTACTGTTCCCTATTGTAGCGTCATACTCAAAGATATCAGTCATGAGCATTTATTGCTGCTGGTATTGGTGTTAGAAAAAATAAAATCAGGCTGCTTAAGATTAATTCACAGGTTTTTATTTTTTTCAGCTACTTTAAAAATTTTATCCTATGACAGCCTCGTTTTTTATGGCAAGTTTTAGGAAAAACCCATTTTGTTTATACCATGGAAACAAAGCAGAGTTACACAATTTAAGAGCTACTCTAAAAATCCAGAAAACTATTTGACAGTCCTATATTTTAAAATAACAAGTGAACTACTCAAGTTCTAAGATGTTGTGTAGAATAAGTAACATTCCCCCCTTTGAAATGTTGAATAAACTAATCTTAAAATAAATGGTGACATCTGTTTCCACCTACTACACCATTGTTTGGATGTTTTACAGGCTTGTTTGTTCATACAGAAAGTAATTTGGAAGGCTGATATTTTATTATGAACATATTTAGGTTTGGATTTAGCAGGCTCTGCATTTTATGAAGGGCCTAACCTGGTCAAGTATACCCTACCCAAAAAGTGGAACTTACCGGAATTATGAGGGCTTAATGCCTCTTGCTTCGTGCTACTGGAAATGATCTTTGATTTGTTAACAGATTCTGAGAGGTGATTTAGGTCAGGTTTTGGAATCCTTGCAAAGTAATCAGATTTTAACTCTGGCTTCCGCTAGTCTGACAAAGTACAGGAAGCCTGCTCACTCCCCCATGGCCTACTCTCACCAGCTGTTTAGAATGTGGTCTACAGACTTCATCAGGGTCTTGTGAGATATGCAGATTTCAACACTTAATGGTGTCATTTTGTGACTTTGAGTGGGTGTCAAGTACATGAGACAAGCTACACTTATTTTTAAAAAAAGGAGAAAATTGTATAATTCTTTTATTCTTGTTTTTCGTGAAGTTATAGACGTTAGTTAACCTTTACTTAATATATTGCTAGGTGTCTTTAGGAAAACACTTTGAGCTAGTATCTACAGCTTTAAGTACCAACCTTTGACATTAATAAATAACTTCAGCCTCCACAACAAGCTGATACTGGTCACACAGACCATGTCTCCATGAAGTCAGCAAGCAGCTTTGTGAACATAAGCCCAACCACTGGCCCATCCTACGCTTGCATGCAGGTGGTACCGGGAGTTATGAGGGTGAGTGTGCCAAGGATGTAGGTAGGGAAGGACTTTGTGGCAGGCAGAGGACATTGATGGGAAAGAGACCGAGGGGATGGGAGAATTAGCCATTCTCACTCTCTTACTTCCTTGTGATTCAACCACTCTTTAGACAGAAATATAGATTCTGTCCCCACTAAATCATTGAAGCTGCTATCTGCAAACCCAGTGGATTTTTCTTTAACCTTTATTCTCCTTAACCCCTTGCAGGATCTGACAGTCTTGGCAAGTCCCATTTTTCGTGAAATCTCCTTCTCCCTTGGCTTACGTCGTGGCATGAACTGTCTTGGTCCTCCCGCTATGTCCGCCTCCTTTCTAAGCAGCCTCTCTCTTGCCTCCTACACTTCGTCCCTGCACCCGCCCCTGCATCCTTGTAGGTCTGGCTTCTCTACTCTCTCACCCTCGGTGATCTCATCCAGTATCCTGTTTTCGGTTCTCTCTTCTGCGTAGATGGTTACCAAATCGTGCCCCGTAGACTCAACCCCTTTGCCAAGTTACAGACTGGTATCAATGAGGGAGCGTAGTGGAAAGAGCTAGGAGATTAAAATTTAAATTAAATGAGATCGTACATGTGAAAATCAAATGTGCCATGTGGATGCCAATTGTTGCTTTCTGCCTTCCACAGCTTCCAAGCCTCTTTCGTTCTTCCCGACATCTCCTAATGATCCCACCTTCCAGTTACGTGGCGGGGGGCGGGGGTGGGATCGTGGTGCCAACTTTGATTTTTCCTCTCTCGTTCATCTCATCCAACCAAGTGCCACGGCCTCTAAAAAATACTACATTTTTAGTTTTTCTGACAATCTTTCACATCCTTTCCTTCTTTCCAACTCACCACACTCACCGCTAAGCAGGGCAGCCTTTGGACACCGTTCTCCATTCACAGCCCTTGACTCAGGCCTCAGTGAATCTCCACTGTTTATCAAAATGAGTATAAACTTCTCTACCCTGTATTTGAGTTCGTCCAGAACATAGACTTTTTATGCCTCTGTGGCTTTTTCACTCACCACTCTGGGCTAAAATCAAGGTGGGCTAAAATCAAGGTGTCAGCAGGGCTGTATTCCTTCTGGAGGCTCTAGGGGAGAATCCATTTCCCTGCCTTCTCCTGCTTCCACAGGCCACTTGCATTCCTTGGCTCGTGGCTCCTTCCTCCATCTTCAAAGCCAGCTAGCACCTTCAACCCTCTCTATGACTCTGATATTTCTACTTCCCTCTTATAAGGACCCTTGTGATTACAGTGGGCTACCCAGATAATCCTGGGTCATTTCCCCATCTCAAGATCCTTAACTTAGCACATCTGCAAAAGCCCCTTTTGCCATGTAAGATAACATATTCATAGGTTTCAAGGATTAGAATGTGGACATCGTTATTCTGCCTACCACAGAAAGTAAGGGCACAGATGAGTTCAATTTTGCACACATGGAGCTTGGTGAATATGGCACATCCAAGGGGTGATGTCGTGTAGAAAGCATGATATCTGGGCCCGAATCTTGGGAGCAAGACTTGCTTTATAATCTCAATGTGAGAATCATCAAAATATAGATGGTCATTGAAATCACAGAAGTGGAAGCGGTCACCCTGGCAAAATATTTAGAGTAAAAAGAGAAGAGGATAAAAACCTTGAGAAACATCGTCCTTCAATGGATGAGCAGAGAATATCCGTAAAGGAGAATGAAAATGAGCAGCCAGAGAGGCAGGAAGGACTAGGAGTGTTCTCTCTTCAGGACCCCACAGTGTCCCAGCTCCACTTCTTTGCACATCTTTCCTCAAACTGGGCCTTCACTAAGTTGGTGTGTACGTGGTGTGTGCACTCCCCAGCCACCAGCCTAGACTGAGGCTAGTCTCTTATTCCTGATTTAAAATTCCAGGAGAGAAAGTCTGATGCCCCCATCTTGAGCCTAGGCATTGATCCAACCCCTGGGACTGCCTCTGACACGTAATAGGCACTCAATTAATATTTGTTGAAGAAATGGATACCTAAGTCAAAGATTCACTGGTGGTCTAACCAGCTATGACCACAGGCATCATCATAGAGCACAAACATGGCTCTGGGAGACCCAGCTCTGGGTGGGGAGGATTTCACAGAGCATGAGAGTGCAGACTGAGCAGACAGCTCAAAGCATGGCTGTCTAGAGCCTCCCCAGTACACTTCCTAGCACAAGGCTGGCATCAGTAAATCTCTGTGGACCTACTTATGGGTTGGGCCTTTGGGGAGTCCTGGCCTGACCACTAATAGGCAACAGAATGTTTGGCAACATATTGTGGGGAAGTAACAAACCTGCACAAGCTCTATTATCCGTGGCAGTTTTTATAGCACAAGCTTCCTTTACCAACTGCCCCTGTCCGCTTTGAGATGCTTTGGAGACATTTCATCTCTAAAAAGCTCCCCTTAGCTGGAGATTTAAATCCCACCTTTACTGCTGCCAACTGTATGATTCCATCTACCTGACATTCTGGAAAAGACAACACTCTAGGGACAGTGGTTGCCCAGGGCACTGGGAGTGGCCGAGCAGTTGACCACCAAGGAGTGCGAGGGAATTTTTTGTGGTGGTGGAAATACAATTTCATGACTCTATGTATTTGTCAAAACTTACAGAACGACACACTAAAAAGGGTGGTTTTACTACTTGTAAATCATACTTCAATAAACCTGACTAAAAAAAAAAAAGAACTGGTTTCCCTCCTGCTAACCCTTATGCATGCATTGCCTACCTGATTTTTCTGCTATGTCACCTTCTACCTTGGCACTTGTGAAGTCTGATTCCTCATGTCAGTTTAAATACATGTTACCTGGCAATGTAAAGTCCTTCCTTGCTTGTCTCTGTGTGTCTGCAACTATAGTTTAAGTTCCTTGATGACAGTGAGCAGCGTTTACTTACATTTTGATTGTTTTTCCTTTAGGTGACTCAGTACTCGCTAATTTTAAGGGTATATGTTTTAATCCAGAATAGTGATTTCAATTTTGATTGATGTTTTGTTAGCCTTTCACTTTCACTGGTGTCCAGCCCAGCTCTTTCCTCTTTTCCTCTGAAGTCATGTGTTAAAACCTCACTATCTGTTACTGTGCAGATAGGAAACGTTCTAATCAGACAGTATGCAGAACTACCTGTGGAGGATCAGGGAGGGATTTCCCACCCAGAGTGAGGCCTTAGGGAAAAAGATTGTTTTACCACAGTCATTTGCCAAAAAAACCCTGATGTCCTTGAGTTGCATGAAAAGACAAATCATGGTTTAAAGATTTCACTTTTGTCTTGTGCCCTGGAAGAATTTGGCATGTGAAGTTCTTGGTTTTAACAGTTAGGTGTTTAACATCACCCATAGCTTGCCCAGCGTGTAGAAATACTTGTTGAAATTACTTTCATTTCAAAACAAAAACCAATAGAATAATATGATCAGGAATTTTCTTTTTGCAAGGTAGCTTGAAGTTGTTATACATCATAAACCTGGCAGATATGTAAGCCTTATTATTTTCATCCAATAGTATCTTTAAACCTTTAAGACAGGGACCAGCAAACTGCTGCCATGGGTCAAATCTGGCCCACCACCTGTTTTTCTAAATAAAGTTTTATTAAAAAACCACCAATCCATTTGTTTACATATTGTCCATGGCTGCTTTTTCACTATAACAGGAGAGTTGTGTACTTGCAATAGAGACGATGTAGCTCACAAAGCTGAAAATATTTACTATCTAATCCTTTTCAGAAAAAGTTTGACAATCCCTACTCTAAGAGATTACATTTTCCAGAGTCAGTTTTAGAATTCACGTCAATCCTGTGCACAGGCCTTCTTACTTTTGGAGATAAGAATGGAGAGATAGCATCTGTGGTGTGATAATCTCTCTCATAAGCACAGATATTTTATTTTGAACAAAAACAGGAAAAATTAGTGAAATTATTGGCTTTTTTCCTAGAGAAAACTTTAGGCAAAGTTTCCTGTTGGCCCTCTTTGTGATATATGAAATTTGGGCCTATGTATCTGTGTCCTCATGTACTCTGAAAAGTAAATCACTGAAAATAACTTGTCAGAAAAAGCAATAATCATTCATAAACTTTTGGTGGGTTATAGAGCCTTTTAGGCACCTGCAAAGACCTAGAGAGCCTCTCTTCGGGGATAAAAATGGGCATGTGCACATACACTCACACTATGTGTATACTTTCAAGAGTTTGCAGAGGTTTGAGGCTAGTGTGTTCAGTCCAGGTAAATTATTCCTTTATTGAAGAATGAGTCTCTATAGGCAGAACTCCAGGCACAAACCAGTTTTAGGAGGTGGTCATTGAAATGTCAGGGCAGTTCTAGCATCCATGAAATCATACCTCATAGGCAGTCACTCCGTTTTATAAACCCTGAAGCTTTGAAGAGCTTTTAGGCTGAAGATGCTAGAGTTTGGGCCCTGGTTTCTATGTGATCTTAGACTGAAACGAAAACCTTTGACAGCCTCCGACTTGCAGAAGCTGCAATCCGGTGGTTAGGGAATCCCCAGGAACAGAAGACAATTGCAGAGGTCAGAGGTAAAAAAAAAAAAAAATCCCAGAAATATGCAAACACTGCACAACTTTAAGAGTTCTGAGAGGGCCCCCCCATACCTAATCACAAGGACTTAGCTATCTTTAATCCTTTTCAGTTTTGTCTCCCAATTAGTGTACAGTGGAAGTCAGTTTTACAGAAAGAGCTAGTCTGTACAGGTAGGATGTCACATACACTTAGAGTAACAAAAATATAACCCAGCCAAGTTAAAGATGGGGCGCTGGGGGTCCTCTGGTAAAGTCTCCACTGGGGTATGACCCACAGTGCCCAGGAGTCCTGGTCAAACAAGATGTTTATCATTTGCATATAAGCATTGTTTATTCAAAGAGAAACACAGGGGGTGATTTGCAAGTACTTGTCAAGTTGAGTAAACAGTTAAGTCATCTTTCCCCAAGATTCAAATGTGATAGGCTCGACTTCTTTTTTTTTTTTTTCCTTTTATTTCAGAATATTATGGGGGTACAACAGGCTCGACTTCTTACAGAAATCTCTTTTGTGGATCTCACCACTGTGGGTGAGGAAACCATAACTAGATGGAATGGCTGAACCACTGAGGCCCTATGCCTCAAATCCAGTTCCTGGCTGGTTCCTGTACTGTTTTACAGGTGTGGAAGGGGTGCAGAAGCCATTGCCAAAAGATAAGTTATATCCGCCGAAGAACCCTGTCTTACCGGAACATGCTGGACTGACACCTCTATCAGGTTACATTGCTTACTAAAGTAATTCTGGGAGTGCAAAACCCCACTACTAGATAGCCAGCCACGCTCTTCGTCCACATACATCACAAAATGCTGCCAGGAGCCAACATAGCAACAACTTTTAGTCCCGATGAAGTAAAAATAAACAAAAAAAAAATCTTACCTGCTTCTAATAAACTTTTACCTTGAACACTTGGTGATTCATTACTTAGCCTAGATATTTTCTCTGCTAAATCATAGTTGTTTCCATAGGTATGTGATCAGTTTATCTTTTTATTCTGTATGAGAGAGGGGAAAAATTAGAAAATTCCACATTTGCATGTAGCAGCTTCCTCTCCCCTCAACCTCCAAGACTAGAGATGGGTTAGTGGAAATGAGCTCAGCCAGTAGCTAACTAAGTGGCCTCGGACAACTCACTTGACCCCCTTAGACCTGTTTCTTCAGCGACAGAACAAGAGCTTAGGAGGAGATGATTTCTAAATTCCCTTCTAAATCTGAAATGTGATTTTGTAATTGCTTTGGAATAACTTGGGACATTCAAAGAACCTTTGACTCCCACAGCAGAGTAGGAACATGGCCTGTGTATTATTTAAACAACTGAACTGTGATAAGATTTTTCCCATTAAGGCATTTGGTGCAGGCAAGCATTTATAATAAACTTCCCATGAGCTCAGTTAAAGCTCCCTTTAAAAGCAAACATATTTTTCAAAGTGAGCTCCTTCTAATTACTTGTTATTTGAGCTTCATGTTTCCTTCCAATCTTGAGTTGTGGGCATCTGTGTATGCCCAGGCAAAGTCCATAGCTCTTAAGAAAGATAATTGGTTTGATAAAGATTGTAGTTACCATGACTAAGGGGTATAAACTAAATGGATCTGTCCTAATCTCCCTTCCTGCGTTCTTCCCACTCTGCATCGCAGCCTCCAACATCTAAAATAGTTGTGTAAAAGCTAACATGAACTCAGTGCCTGCCAATTGCCAAGCACTGGTCTAAGGGCTAACGTTAAATATAGCACTTATAGCATTGCAGGCACTGTTCTAAGTCCTTCATATTTGTTAATTTACCAACTTAGCTCTACAGTCCTGCAAGGAATTTGTATTATCCCTATCTACCAATCAGGAAACTGAAGCACAGAGAAGTTAAGTAACCTATTCAAGGTCACTCAGCTAATAAGTGGAAAAAGCAGGATTTGAAGGTGGTGGGGGCTGCTCCAGAGTCTACATACTTAACCATTTTACTATACTGCGTTATATTTGGACATGCATAGATTTGGGGAGCAATGGCGTATAATAGAAGTTTTTAAAATGTCATTTCATCAAGTATCTTACCATCCAAACACAGGCTAGTCCAAAGATGATTTGGAAATGACAAAATGGTTTCCATCTGATAATCTTTCAGCACCAAATTATCAGCTCCAAGATTATATGAAACAGCCAAAGTTGTATTCTTTTCATCTCTACTCTCATAATGGATTTCTGGAAAAGCTACCAGAAAAGCCCACTTCAGACCGTGCTAGAGTTCACAGGTCAGGTTGCCTCCATTTAAAGTAGTTAAGGCTAGAGCCTAGAAGGCCGAAATTAATTTTCACAGTTGAGATACATGAAAGTCTACCTAGGAGTGGTAACCGGAATAGGCATTCTTTGTGTTCACACACACAGCCCATTGAGCCTCTGCCATGCCCATCTTACAGAAGAGGAAATTGAGGCTCAGAACACTCCATAAGTCTCCTGGGACCACACACCTAATGAGAGCCAGAGCCACAGCCAGGGCCAGGGCCGGGGAATTCTGAATAGCAGCACTGAACAGTTTGTATCTGCCAAACACTATCTTGGAAGAAAAATTTCAAAGTTATTTCTTTTGAGAATCTTTAGATACAGGTTCTTTGGGTGGCCTCCATTAATCTCAAAGCCTAATAAAATGGTTCCCCCCTCAAAAACATTTGCTTGCATTTAGGGCTGGGTAGGTGGGTGCCAGCCTGGTGTTTTTGACCCAAATGATGGATTTGGTGGCTAAGAAGAGAGCTCATTGAAATAGTAATATATTTAAAGCTGGGTATTTCCATTATGTGAAAGTGAAAATAAAGCGTTTTCAATTTTTGTAAGCACTTGTCACTTACTGTGATTGAATTTGTGACAAAGAGTCAAGGAGAGGCTGTGGAGCAGCAGTCTAATCGGTTCACCAGAATTATCATGGGAAGGCCAAGCTATACTGGTTAAAAGTTAAAAATTAGTTACCTTTCTCCATGATACGATTGAATAAGCACATTAACAGTTTATAAAAGAGGTTGTGAAACCTCCTGAGGAAAAAAATATTATGTAACCAGTTTAGGGGAGAGGCTTACCTCCTGCCATATCTCAGTAGGGGGCTGAACTGCATGGCTGGGAGGTTCTTTCCTGTTTCATAACTGTTGTTATTCCTTTGGAAGGGTTTATCTTTTATTGCTAATAGCATTTCACTCTCCTCCATCCTCTTGCTCTACGTCACTACCCACACCCAGGATCATTGTAAACATCTACCCAACACCGGGGCACTACCCTGTGTGAAGCAGGAACAGTAGTCTTTCTGCCAACCAACGGGGTTATAAACCTTGAAATATCATTAGGCCAAACTCTACTGGACCTTGTTGTTAGGGTTTTTGAATATCTCACTGAACCTAATCTAACAAAATATATGTGGACATCGACTATAACAATGACTCTCAAAGTGAAAATTTTAAAAGGTATATTGAAGAGAGATTAGAATTATTTATGGCTATAGCAGCTTTAATATCTTAGTGTGGATAGTCTGTTTGGCATCAAAAACATGGTTAGTATTATAGAAATGTCATTCATTTCTTTTCCTGTAAATAACGTTCACCTACTAGAAGCAGATAGTAAGGCACTAATATATATAAACTTTAAATTGTTTTAAATATCCTGCTTTTCACGATTATTGTCATCACCAAGTATGTATTCGGTAGCTGGGCAAGAATGCCCTAATACTAGATTTAAATGATGGACAGGCAGAAGGTGAAGTTGCACAGACAGTGGGAATTAAAATTTCATTATATTATAAAAATGTGGTGTTCAAATAAAAAAAGATGCAAACATCCTGTCTTCTCCATGCTCCCAGGGGCAATCTAGGTGGCCTTGAGTCCCATTTCCACATATTAACAAGGAGACTTTGGCTAAATTGTTTAAAACCTTTGAGTCTTAGTTTTTTCCTTAAAATAAAATGGACATAACCAAAGCTGATTCAGAGAGTTGTTGAAGATCAAATGGACGTGTGTATCATTTGCATCACAGTAAACATTCAAGACAGTTTAGCTATTATTACATTCCATTACTAATAGTTAATACTTATTCAGGGCTTAACTTGTACCAGGCCCTGTTACAAGGGTTTTCCTCATCTTACTGATACCATAACAATCCTGTGAAGTAGGTACCATTATCCCCATTTACAGATGAGGAAAATGAGGTACAGTGATTTTTGAGCAATTTTTCCAATGTCACAGAACTGCTAAATGGTAGGGCTGGGATTTGAACCCAGAAAGTCCAGCTCCAAACCTCTTCTACTTAACTAGTATAACTACACACTAGTGCCTCTCAGGTCACGGTACTTAACTCATGGCAGGTCAGTGACACAGAACGTTGGCAGCAAAGTTCAAAACAGTGGGTGCTGCATGAGTGTTTCTAACCAAAAGATGTCCACTAGGGCCTGGAAATTTTTTGCACGTACAGAAAATGTCATTGGAAAAATAACAAAAGTTATTTTGAAAAACCAGGCATCCCATTTATATGCAGTTACTCCTAGAAGTAAAAAGAATCCCAAATTTTTAAATATGAAGAGGCAAATCAAGAACATATTCATATCAATAGCCAAAAAACACAGGAAGAAAATGTTCATCTAGTAATTGAGGTAACAGTAATATCCAGAGTGTGTGGAAGAGCTGTCTCGGTACAAATTTAAATAGCCTTCTGCAGGGCAATTTGGCAATCTATAGCAAAAGCCTTCAACAGGTGTGCCTTCTACCCAGAAATTCCACTCCCGGGAGTTTATTCTATACAAAGGAATGGATGAGCACATTCACTTAAACATTATTTATGATAAAAAATTAGAAAAACCTAATGAGGAATTTATTATGCATATGGCCATGGGAAGTTACCCTAAGGAATGACATGGATATGTGCAAAGATTTATCGACACAAATGTTCATAATAGTAAATAGTAAATAATAGCAAAAAAAGAAAGAAAATGACCTCAGCTGTTAAAAAGGAAGAATTAATTAACTAAGCTATACTGTAGTTATATAATGTGGAAAGTATGTTTTAAATGTCCATAAATATGCATGTGAAAAAGACTCAGAGGACATACGCTCAGAGGTTAGCAGCCATCATCTCAGAGTTACAGGATTAAAAGGGAATTTTGCTTTATTTTCTTTGTGTTTTTCTGTATTTTCCAGATTTTCTGTATTGAGCATTCATTAGTTTTGCACTAGGAAATACAAAAATATAATAATAAATAGAAATAAATAGCATGAAAAAATATTTCCCATCTGTGTTAGTCAAGATTCTAAACTGCAAGTGACAGAACCCAGCTCAAACTGTCTTGATAGGAAGGAGGGTGTGCTTCAGGCACGGCTAGATCCAGGCCCCACAGAATTCTGTTAGGACTTGGTCCTTCTCTCACCGTCTCTTTATCTCTTGTCTTTCTCTCCTCTCTATTTGCTTCATTTTTGGGACTGTTCTCCCCGTGTGGTGGCAAACACGTCCACAAAAATGTTTATATCCTCCCTCAGCAAACTCAGCTGATGGCTTTTTCAGTAAGAGTTCAAATAAAATCCTGGATCTCACTTACATGGGCCATCTTGGGATCACACACCCATCCCCAATCCGAGCAATCATCCCAGGAAATGGTAGGCCCAGATGGGTTGTGCCTGGGCGCCATGTCCATCACTGCAGTCAGGAGGTGGGGAAAGGGTGTCTCCCTCAGGGTCATCAGGGTTCTGTATAAAAAAGAAGGAGGGAGGACTGCTAGGGAGGTAAAACCACTACAACAAAGAGCATTAGCAACCTTGAGTCATTTAGGTCTCTTGTGGTGGCAAGTGACAGAAAACCTAGTTAGAACTGGCTAAAACAACAAAGAGAATTTGTTGGCTCACATAGCTGAAAAGTCCAGAGGTAGGGTTGGCTTTGAGAGCCTGTAAGCTACCGAAGCCATGGCTCTTACCATCTCTCCAGTGGTGACAGCTCCATCTCCAGACTCCACACAAAGGCTCCTGCAACTCTGGGATCTCTCCCCACGGTAGCAAATTGCTCTGGCAGTTCCACACCCTGCATCCTCACTCCACTCTAGGTGTGATCCAGGGACAGAGAATCTCTTTTTTGTATTTTCCACACAAGTCCTGTGATTGTCACCTCTCTCATTAGCCCAAATTGGATGACAAGCGCATCCCTGACCCATCAATGTGTTATGGAGGAATAACTTATGTTGATTGGCTTGAGCCAAGTAGAGTCCATTCCTGGGTGGGGTCAGTCCCATTTAGACCACCAATGAGCGTGGAGGAGAAATGCATTCCCAGGGAAAATCAAGGTGGGGAAGGAAGAGATTCCTGCTGGAGAGATCACAGCCTATCACAGCTCTGTAGCAGTCTGATGTGTTTTAGACTCTACGTAGTTGCTCATTTTAGAACACGAAATATTTATTAAAACTATTTTCTGCTTGTAGCTTAATGTATTCCTGGTGTTGCCGGTTATTGCCAACTTACATGCGTAAATGAAAAAGTATAAATTTATCACAGGTTTTCAACCTCATATCAATTTTAGTCTTTCAAATGGGCCTGCTGTTACCGAGAAAGAGAGAGAGAGAGAGAGAATCATAGCATGGTGTAAAGGGCCCTACACACGCCACAGCCAGCCTCTCTTCTCTTGGGCAGTAATAACCTGAAAACAGTCTTTTTTTTAAATATATATTTTCATGAAACTTTGCTTAGGGAAACATATGGGGCTTTGAAATGTCAGCACACTGGGAAGAAAGCAGGAAGTGTAAAGAGTTTTGTGCTCCTGTCTCGTATTTACAGAGTGGGTTCAAAGTCGTGTTGGGTTAGTAAGAAAAACAAACAAAATGATCCATGCCTGCTCTGGGTGACATCTGTCCACTAGGATAGTCACTAGCTTTTGGTTTTGAAAGGTTTTCAGTAGATGGCACAGGCCAGGAATGAATGTTTTCTTTTCACCTCCAGAAGGAAGTTTGCACAAATCCTTTCAGAACCAGCCTCTTCTGAGATAAATAAATGTGTCTCTGCCAGAGAGAGCAACAAGAAAACCTCAGCGCCTGACAGCTTAAGAGGGGGAAAAAAAATCACCAAGGCTAATGTCATTGCAAAAGAGGGACAGCTTTGAAGGTTACGTGATTGAAAATGCTCTGCACAGACAATAGCGGGGCTTGGCATATGACGTGGCTAACTGATCTGTTTTCCCATGTGGCGACTGCTGCAGAAAAATTCCCCATCTTGTCTCATATGAGTCAACAGAATTCTGCAAAAGTGTCATAAAATGTCACTGCAAACATGCAGAGATGGTGACAGTGGAAGTGAGGGAGGTGGGCCATGGAGCAAAGTGGCCCGCCTGGCCACCAGAGGTTTGCCACACATAAAGAGTGGGGACCCGCTGGCCTGTGCATGAGGAGCAGACAGGGACAGGGACTTCTAGCACAACCACAGTGAGCCCTGCCGTGACTTTCTGACTTCCGGCACAGTCACAGGACATCCCAGCAATTGGCCCCCTGAGTGTGGTCCTGCATTAACAGGCAGCAAAGGGAGACTTCATTTCTCTAATCTCTGATTCTTGCCAGGACCATTTTATCTGCCGAATTTTCCAGATCCAAGACCCAGGTCCTGTGAGATTTCAGGGGCCCATCAACGTGGCTGAATCCCAGAAGGAAATAATTATCGGCTCTAAAATACGCAAGGAACACTACACGACCTGAATTAATAAATGCTTAAATGAATGCCCATGAAGCACAGAATTATACTCATTTCATTAATGGTTGAATTGATTGTCTATAAGAGTTTCATTACATTTGAAAACAATTTTAAGGCTAGATTTTATTTTGCTTCAAGAGAATTCCCAAGCACGCGGGATGGCTGCTGAGAATCAGAGCCAAGTGAGAATTAAATGAGTCACGCATTGCCAAATGATTTCAAAAACAAAATTATGATAGTCCTTTGAAAACATTTCAGCCAAAATTCTGTTTCACAAGGAAGGTAAGTGCATTTCGATATCTTTGCTAAGACGTAAGGTGGGACCTTCAAAAGAAAGGGTGGCGAGGACGCAAGGGGCTTTTGAACAATCTGGACCCGCTGATTATTCGTGAGCATGCTTCACTGCAGGGGTCCTTCCTTCCTTCCGGGCATGACATCGGGACCCCATGCATCCCTGTACTAAATGCAGCGCAGGAGCCAGGGGCATGTAGAAAGCTGAGTAGAGCGACTCCCAGTCACTGAGGAGCCAGTCAGCAGGTATTTGTGTGCCTACCACACTCCTGCTGATATTCTCCAGCTGTGAAAACTAAACCCCTGTACTGAAGGAGCTTACAGTCTAATGGGAGCAAAGGTTATCACCAAATAAGTTAAATATATGATACATTGGATGGAGTAAGATTTAAGGTGAAGAGTAAAGCAGAGAGAGGGAAAGTAGCGCAGCCACTGTGGAAAGTAGTATGGAGGTTCCTCAAAAAACTAAAAACAGAATGACCACGTGGTCCAGCAATCCCGCTTCTGCGTGTATACAAAGGAATTGAAATCAGCACGTTGAAGCGATTTCTGCGCTCCTGTGTTCACGTCAGCATTATTCACAAGAGTCATCACATGGCTAAGCTAAGTGTCCACCCACGGAGGAATGGATGAAGAAAACGTGATATACGTACAAAATGGAATCCTATGCAGCTTTAGAAAAGAAGGAAGTTCTGTCATTCGTCACAATATGGATGGAACTGGAGGACATTATGGTACATGAAATAAGGCAGGCACAAAAAGACAAATACTGTATGATCTAGCTTATTATGTGGACTCTAAAAAAGTCAATCTCATAGAAACAGAGAGTAGAAAGGTGGTTCCCAGAGTCTGGCAGGGTTTTGGGGGAGAGGGATGGGAAAAGGGAAGATGTTGGTCAAAGAGTACAAAGTCTCAGTTAGACTGGAGAAATAAGTTTTAGTGATCTATCGCACTGTATGGCGGCCACAGTTAATAACAATGTATTATATATTTCAAAATTGCTAAAAGAATAGATTTTTTAATGTTCTGACCACAAAAAAGTGAGCTGCTAAGGTGATGAATATGTTAATTAGCTGGATTGACTCTTTCTACAATGTATGCATAGATCAAAACATCACATCGTACCCTATGAATATATACAATTATCATTTGTCAATTAAAAAAAAACAGAAAGAGGGAAAATGTTGACGTTTGTAATTTTAGACATAATAGCAAGGGAAGGCCTCATTCAGAAGGGGTTATTTGAGCAAAGAACTGAAGTTGGTGAGCAAGAAAGTCATGTTGGTATCTGAGGGACAAGCATTCTAGGCTGTGGGAATAGAAAGTACAGTGACTCTGAGTCATGAAATATCTGGGTAGTTAGAGGAACAGCAAGAGGCCAGAGCAGTTGCAGAGGAATGATCAAGGCTCACACTGGTCTTTGATAAGGTCAGAGAGGTATCCGGGAGCCAGACTGGGTATGGCCACACGAGCCAGGGTAAGGAGTTTGGACTTTACTCTGAGTGAGATGGGCAGCCCACTGGAGGCAGAAGTGTGACATAATCTGATGTCTAGGTTAACAAGGTCACCGTGGCTGCAATATTGAGCACAGATGAAGGTGACAAAGCAGAAGCGGAGAAACCATAGCTTTTGCTACGACAATGACTATGGCCATGGCGATCATCTAGGTGAGAGACAGTGGCGCTTGGACTGGGGTGTGTGGTGGAATACGATGATGAGAATAAGATGCTTGATCCATTTAGATTATAAATTCTTACTTGTGTCTGTGTGGACGCTTCCCTCCTCTCTCCACCGTTCCCCACCCAGCTCAGGGGAAACAGAAGCACAACCACCCTGGAGCTGGAGCAGGCACCCCAGGAGCCCAGCACGCCTCACAGTCATTCCCCCAGCAGACAGTCTCTCTTGTTACTGCCCCGACCTCTCACGCGCCACTGGTGCCCCAGCCTCAGCGGCCGCTGCCCTGGCAGAGGAAACAGACGCCCCAGGTTAAAGCATGCTGCTCACAAACACAAAAGAGAAAAAAATCCAGCTACTCTTTTGTTTTAGGAATGAGTTTGTCAGTTTGTCGCTGGGTATTTCTTTTGTCCTTGCTTCCAGTGGCCACCCTGGGAGGTCACCAACTGCCTTTGCTTGTAGAGTGTCGGTCTCCCTGGCATCCATTTTTCCAGGAATACCACAGCCATTGTTTCCAGAAGCGCAGATGATGTTTGCACATATGAGCTAAGCCCTAGGCTTTACCTTGCACCTGACGTCAGGGAGGATGTGCTTCTTCAGGGCAGCCTTACAGAGCTCTGCCTCCCTGAGGCCCATGTCTCTGGCTGCCAGAGCAAACAGCACTGGTATGGGGCAGGCATTAATAAGACTTTTTTGTGTGTGTGTGTGACAGGGTCTCACTCTGTTGCCCGGGTGCTAGAATGTAGTGGTGTCATCATAGCTCACTGCAACCTCAAACTCCTCAGCTCAAGTGATCCTCCTGCCTCAGCCTCCCAAGTAGCTGGGACTACAGACACATGCCACCATGCCCAGCTAATTTTTAAAATTTTTTTGTAGAGATGAGGTCTCACTATGTTGCCCAGGCTGGTCTCAAACTCCTGGGCCCAGGCAATCCTCCTGCTTCGGCCTCCCAAAGTGCTGGGATTACAGGCGTGAACCACTGCATGCCCGGCCTAATAAAACATTGTAATAGTATAAAAGTGGCATATGCCTGCTCAAAAACATTCATAAAATATGAATTTTTTGTAAGTTAAAAGTAAAAATTCCTACTGTTTAAGGTGAAACCACAGGAAACGGCTTGATTTATGGCCTTCCAGATTCCAGGTGCTTCTGGGTCCCCTCCCAAGTTACTTCTTTAGTAGGAGCAGAGCATTATATTAATATGCATTTTAGCAAGTTCACCAGGTGATTCTTAGGCACTCTAAAGTTTGAGAGACCTCTTGTCCCTGGCGTTCCTATTAACACAAAAGGTGTGTGCATGCATGTAGTTTTACACACATACACACACACACGCATGTAGAAATTAAACATACACCCGTATGCACAAAGGGATTCATACAAGACAAACTGAATGCAGCTTGGCTATTTTGACTCAACACTATATCATTGATAAACTCCTCTGTCAGCATATGCAGCAATATCGCATAATTTTAAACAGCTGCTCAATAGTCCACGGTAGAGATGGACGTATGTTATTTAACTGAGCCCCGCTGATAGGCATTTGTGTTGCCTTTGGCTGTTCGGAGCTGATTTTAGATGTCACCTTGCCCACTGTGTAGCTATGTGGCCTTGGTCAGGTTACTTAACTTCTTTGTGACTCAGTTTTTTGCCTTATCTGTGAAGCGAGGTTCCTATCAGTCCCCCTAAGGTGGTCGTGAAGACTGAAGGTGTTTAGCTGAGGGAAAGTGCACAACATCGCGCCCAACACAGACTCAGAGATTAAATAGTAGTTGAATTTCACTCATTTTCTGACCAGCCTCATACTTCGGGGCGTAAAAGTATGGGATTGGAAGACAAGCTTCCAGTGCTCCAGCTGGGAGACTGCAGAGGTGTATGTTGCTTGAGGTCACGCTGGCTGCTATTTGAGCAACACTGCACAACCGAGGGGCTCAGGTCAGTGTGAGTCCTACTCTGGGCCGCTGTGCTTATTGCCATGACACGCAAAAAAACAGGTTTGAATCTGCTTTGGAGAACATTTCTTCAAACTTTGTCGGACTTTTTTTTTTCCTTTCAGTTTTTTATTTTGATATAATTTCAGACATGTAAAAGTTATAAGCATAGTATAGATTCTTTACTCATATCCCCCAAATGTCAATATTTACCACATTTGTTTTACATACACAAACACACATTTTTGTCCTGAACTTTTTGACAGTCAGTTGCGGGTAGGGTGACCAGCCCTTCCAGTTTGTCTTGGGACTCTCCTGATTTTTACAATTGAAAGCCTTATATCTGGGAATTCCATCAGTCCCAGGAAACCAAGACAATTGGTCACCTTAGTTGTAGCCGTGATGCCCATTTACCTGTAAATACTTCAGTGTGTATACTAAAAATAAGGCCATAACTACTGTATAATTATCCAAATGTCGAAATTAACTTTGATACAAAATCCTATTCGAGCTACAGACCTTTTTCAAATTTTGCCAATCGTCCCAATAATGTCCTTCATAAAAGCAAAATCCCAGATGATGTGTTATATTCACTTGTCATACTTCTTTTCTACTGTTTAATCTGGACGAGTTCCTCAGTCTCCTGTCTCTCACGACATTGACGTTTGTGAAGAGTATAGGCCAAATATTATATAGAATGCCCCTCAAGGTGGGTTTGTTTGATGTTTTCTCATGATTGGATTCAAGTTATTTATTTTTGGCAGGAATACCACAAAAGTGAAGTACATAGTGTTGATTTATCACATATCGGGTATATTAACTTTGATCACTTGATTGAGGAGTTTTCTGCCAGGTTTCTCCTCTGTAAAGTTACAGTTTTCCCCTTTGCAATTAATAAGTATGTTGTGGGGAGATATTTCAAGATGATATAAATATCCTGTTTCTCATTAAACTCTCCCACTTGTTTTAGTATTCATTGATAATTCTTGCCTGAATTATCAGTTATTTTTATGATGGGTTGCTCAGTGGTTGGACTTTCTTTTTGAAAATGTTTAAAAGTGGAGAATCTTCACTAAAATAAGTATGTGGGTTTATGGAGGAGACAGGCAAGTTACAGGAAATTGCAGTACAATATAACAATCGCTTTGTAAAAAAAGGAAAGGAAGGGGGGAACTACAAGCCCCTGGGTCAAATCTAGCACAACACCTGTTTTTGTAAATAAAGTTTTATTGGAACACAGCCATATCCATCTACTTACTTACCAAGTGTCTGTGACTGCTTTTGCACAATGATGGCAGTTAAGAAGGTGCAACCAAGAGCATATGACCCCCAAAGCCTAACATATTTGCTCCCTGGCCCTTATAAAATGTTTTCTGACCCTTGATAAAAGGCCTGTGGAGAAAATTCTGCTGAATTGAACTTCAGTTCTGTTAAACTCACACATAGGCAGCATTCATCTGCCCTGTAGGCCCTCATCCCTTACAAAGTTAGGGATGTTCCTGAACTAGAACCTAGTCATAAGTAGGGCTTCCCCATTTAGGTTACCATACACACTACAGAGGTGTCATGCCACCCCTTACTTAAAAGAGATTAACTCTGCTTTTTGTTTAGTATAACTATACTTTATTAAGAAGAAAGAAAATTATACCAAGTCATAATAATTAAATACAATTACTATAATTAGCCTGACCAAAATCTCTGCATGTCAAAGTATTGTCAAGTCCTATAAGAATTGTCTATTTATTTCTAGCACATATTTGGTACAAGAAAACTCCAGGGATCAAGAGAATTTGGACAACTCTCAAAGTATGTAATATGAAGACAGAATCTGTTTTGGCACCAGGTTTAGTAAAGGTAAATAATAAGGGTTATTGGTAGGTTAAGAATATCAGTTAGTCGTTTACATGTGAAATCATTTTTATTTCCAGAATGTGTCTTGTTCTCTAAAGCTCCAGACAGAATTAGACTAAAGTGAATGTGCTGCTCAGAAAGCTGTGTTATGTGATAGGAAGAGGAAGTTCTGGAAAATTAATTAAGGACTCAAAGTAACTTAATCTTGTTGATTGTTCTCTCCTATGGGGAACACCCATGTGGTGCTGGAATGACCAGCCCCAGGAAAAGATCAGATTTTAAGGCCAAGCCTACATATTAAAGTAGAGGAGAGAGTTAAATGTTTCTGATGAATCTTGGCCACAAAAAGTCAATTTGGATTTTTCTAAACCCAAAGCTACAATTTCTTATTGGTAAAAGTCATCCCAGTGGATTCCTGCTTGAGACAGTGTTGGGATGAGAAGGTGAAGAGAATTTTAGTGAGTGATAGAGTTCTTATTAAAAATTATTATTTTATGTTCTAGGGAAGCATGTGACTTTAAAGCAGGTAAAGCAACCAGTGCACTGGACAGGATGTTGAAGCTCTGGAAGAATGCAAAGGTGAAGCCCCAGGTGATTACAGAGTGGCATAGGACAGAAAAAGAAAAGTGGATTGATCAGTATATGACAAAAACACAGAAGCTTTTGCCCAAGGCACTCACAGAAGATGGATGATAGAAATTAAGCAAAGTACATCTGGGAAGGACAGAGGGCAGAACTGGGGCCTTCCTTTTCCAGTCACTTGTTGCCACCTGTGGTCTCAGCACAAGACATTTGTATATTTGGCTTTAAACAAAGTAAACACCTTTTCACCCAGAAGAGTTGGGATAGGATGCATATTCAGAATAATTAAATATTCTACTTTCTTAAGAGTTCTTGAATTCCTTGTATTCCTTTAGAGTTTCCTAGACATTTTCACATACATCGATTTGTGTATTATCACTGCACACTCTGAAATGGGCATTGTTAGCCCCTTTTTACAGATAGGAAAACCAAGGACCAGAAAAGTAAAGTGACTTGCCCAAAGTTAGGCAATCCTCAAATTCGGGCCTCTTGATTTACCATCAGAGCATTTTATGGGACTTTAAAATGCTCTCTGGTTTGTCAACTTATTCGTCAGATGTGCAGCTGGTTCAAATGGAGAGATTCTAATGAAGCAGCTGCTTACCAGGTGTGTCCAGTGTCCAGGGAACAAACACAGAGCTCAAGGCACACAGAGTCCTGTAGCAGTGGGGAGCAATGACTACTCCCCTAAGAAGTGCTCCCTGGCTCACAAGTGTTGGAGCTGTGAAGGCCAGGCTCCTGGCAGGAGCTGACACGGGGAGGGAAGCAGCTAGTGCCAGTGACCGGCACTGAGGCAAGGAGGAAACACTCCAACCTCCCTCTCTCCTGGCCCTCTGGTCTCCAGCCAGCGCCTGCCCCTGGCCATCAGGGGAGCCAGCCAGCATGAGGCCATCCACAGGGCACCTCCCTGGTCAGAGAGCAGAGCAGTGGAGTAAGAGCCAGGGAAGGATGGGGCAACACAAAAGGAATAGCTAGTGCTCCAACTTCCACAAAATTAGAAAGCCCTAAAACATGCCTAACACAAAAATTAAGTTGAACATAATTTATGTAGGCTCAGCCCATAATCCCTTATCTGAAGCCCTTTGGGCCAGATGTGTTCTAGAATTCAGAGTATTTTGTATTCTATGAAGAAAACCATATTTATAAACTATATATTATGTAATGCCCCCAAGCAGGGTCTAGGGCAGCACACTGCAATAAAACACATTCACATTTCTGCTGCAAAAGGTATGATTATTTACTCTAAGTAAGATAAATAATGACTATAAATAACTTCTCCTTAGTTTTAGGTCAGTGTTTGCTACCACATGAATTTTGGTGCTAAACTTACCCCTCAAAATTGGATTTCAGAGTTTTTAGGGTTTTGGAATTATGGATAAGGGATTATAGACCAGTAGTTCAATTTTGAGAAGTCATTCTTTGATTATGTGGCATTTTATTGTCATTATTTTGAATGCCGGTTGTCCTTATATAGGCTTTCTTTTACTATCAAGTTATACTTATATATTTTCTGAATTCCAGAAAAATGAGAATTTATCTCATATAGTTTAAAAAATTATTAATAAAAGAGAATGGCAATTCACTTTGCAAAAAAAGTCTTTGTTCCAGAAATGATTCACAGGAGGATTCCTTTAAACAGCGAGCATCCTGGTAGCTACAACTTGGCTTTGTTGACAAAAAACAGAGTTGTGCAGTACTTTTCCTGCAAATAAAGGATGGGCCCCAAAAGTGAAAAGGATGTCTCCAGGTCACCATTTGCCGACTGGTTGGCACTCTCTGGAATGCCCAGGTTAGCAGAGTGAGGAATCGGTTCTTAGAACTCAGTGGCGATCTTAAGTGGTAATTTTGCTGGCAGGCATTCCTGGTCTCTAAAGCTCTGAAAACTGCAGTTCTCAGAACGACTTAACAGGAAGCCTCACCCACTAGCAGAGGAAGCTGAGGAAGGAAGGAAAGATGGCAGTGCTGGGGGAGGGTCCCTATGTTAAACAATAAGCAAAGTCATGTGCCTTGGGACGTGTCCACGTGGTCAGAGGAAGCGCCCCCATTCACGCCTTCCTCGCTGCCTCCCAGCACTCTGCTAGGGACCCTGTGCTCCTGCCAGCCTGGATCACTCCCCGTTTCCCAGGCTGGCTCAGAAATATCCTGCCTCAGGACCTTTGTGCTCAGTGCTCCCTGGCTCCAGACGGCTTCTTCTCCTACTGCTCATCACTGCCAACTCCTCTGCTCAATTACTACCGTCCTTCAGGGCCTTCAAAGTCAATGCTCACTTTTTTTTTTTTTCAAAGAAGGCAGTAATTGCTGCCTCCTCTCTACTCTGGCACCCCGCAAAGTGGTTTATTCTTTCCTCATGATATTTACCACATTCCACCTTGTATTACAGGAATTGTCTTATTCCCTTCCACAATTAAAAGTTTTGTTCATTTACTTTTTTTTCATTAATTCATCAAGGATTTATTTAAAAACCTACTTTATGTAGTACTAGGCTTGGGAATTTGAAGATAAACAAGGCAGAGTTCCTGCCTTCTGGAACGTATGGTCACTGGGAGAAAACAGGCAGGATCAGAACAGGGTGGTCTGAGGGCACATATGAGGGACATGTGACCCAACTTTGGCGTGTGCTTACAGGGGGTGGTCCGGGAAGGCTGCATCCTCAAGGACAAGTGGGAGGCAGGCTAATGGACGGTGGGAGAAGGATGTTCCCGGCAGAGAGAATGGCATGGCATGGCGCCAGGAGCTTGAAGGTCGGAATATATTCCAAACACTGCAAATAATTGAGCATGGTTGGTACACGGAAATCAAGCAACAGCACGTGTGAAGAAAGGGTTGTGGAAAAGTAAAGCCGGGCAGTGAGCAGAGGCCTGACCGTGAAAGGTTTTACAAACCATGCTAAGGAATTTAGACAGTTCCACGGTGCCTCCTAAGTGACCTGGATGGATGAGGCCCTCAACTATGTCACAGGTCAAGATGTGATTACCTGGTCTCTTAGGCTGAATGCCCACAGAAGCAGATTCTGAGACAAAGATTCAAGTGCAAGTAGGTTCAGGGGGAGGTGACCCCAAGAACTGTGAGGGGAGTATGGAAGTAGGTTGGGAAAAAGAAGGCGGCCAACGCAGGGCGCACTGGAGAGCAAGTTGCCACTGCGAGCACCTCGGCCCAGACCTCCGGAAAACTGGAGGATGCGCTTCGGGGACATCCCTCTCAAGGGTGAGGTGGCTGGGGTGATGTCCACCAGCTTCCCTGGCTCAGCCCTTGCTTGAGGGCTGCTGTCAGGGGCGCTAACTCCCCATCGCTGTGGCCTGTCCTGTGTGAGGGCAAGCAGGAGCCTCCAGCTGGAGAAACCTCGGGCAGAGAGCCGGAGGAGCTGGGGGAAGCCATTGGCAATGTAAGAACAGCAAGTGATGAGGGATGTGGTGAGGCAGGAGCACCCGCTGCATCTGGTTATTCAGACAGAAGAACATGGAAAAACATGGTGGGTTTTGGTTCTTTGCTCTTGTTATGAGTTAGGGCAGGAACGAGATGGCACATTCAAGGGGGTCACTGAAAAGAGTTTGATGAAGGGACAATCTGCAGAAGTGTGGGCAGGGGACACACCAGGAGCTGGCGCATCTAGACCTGAAGGGGAGGGGACCTGGCCTCCCCCTCGGGTGGGGCAACGCTGAGGCTCTCCCTGCACTGCTTTCCAGGACTCGCAGCTGAGCTGCCTGTCCGTGCACCCTGCTCACAAGCACACCCTGATCACTTCCCCATGCCCCTAAACGGTCCTTCTTGGGGTCGCCTCCTAATCAACCTATGCAGTACAAAGTGAGAGCTGGAGTCGGGGGAGACAGGTTGCCAACAGGAGCACAGTCTTAGGGAGAAAACTGCAGCCCTGCCAAATTATGGATGGCTTGGCAGGAAGCTGAAGGCAGAAACATTACGTCCCCTCTCTTGTCCAGTCCCCCAGCCAGAGGAACTGAAAGCCAGAGGACAAGGAAACCCCAGTGACATAGTGGGTCCAGAGAGAAGCGCCTCCAGGGTGCAGAGCAGGGCGAAAAGTGAGAAGCACATCTGGTGGGCAAATAGAGAAGACCCAGCACACCCTCTCACACCAGAATGGAGCCTTTAGCCTGCCCTGTTCAGACAGGGCAGAAAAGTCATCACTTCACGACAAAGCACAACGTTACCTGACAACACCTTATATTTGTGAGCTCCTCACCAGGTCAGGTACAATCACTTTTCATTGACCCTGTATTCCTTTCACCTCAAAATAACTGCATCAGCTGGGCTGAGCAGGTGCTAATATCCATTCTCTGTTGATCCAGGAATCCAAATCTTGTCTTTGGATTCAACGTCCAGCGTTCACTCCAGTACGTCATATCTTCCCAAGAAATAAGAAGTCATTGCTGCTCAGCAATGACCAAATTATTCATATTTACCATAACATCTTTGTATTAATAATAGTTCAGTTGGTGCTTGGAATCAGTAATTGAACTCTCGATTTCTAGAGGTCCCTTTTAGCCTCAAGCTTCTTAATTTAATAATGATCTGACCATGTGCACCCGTAGGTGTGACCTAAGGTGGGAACACCATATGTCCTTAACTGTGGAGTCTCATGTACAATCTACCTAGGTAGAGGGAGGCTGACAGAATTAAGATCATTGGATGCCTATGAGCCAGGCAACGTGTGTACGTCGTCACTTACAGATGGAGGACTCAGTCCCCAGAGAAGATGAGTAACTTGCTCAAGGTTACACAGCCAGTTAGGGCAGAGCCAGGCATACGATGTCTGTCTTACTGACTCCAAATTCCATATTCTTCTGCTTCAATAAAGGTTTCTAATGGATTATTGCTGAGAAATCCATGCTAGTTATTTTTAGAAACACAGCAAAACAAGAATGTGCACACTCACAGGAATCATTTTTGGGTCCTCAATGACGGCATGATGATACCTCTTGCAAAAATGTGCCCTTCAGCTTCACTGCTGGCAGTAGTAAGAACCCAGGCTCTGGAGCCAGACCACCTGGCATCACTTATTACTTATTCACTGTGTAACCTTGGACAGGTTATTCAATCCCCTCTGCCTCAGTTTCCCATCACCAAATTAGAGTTAATAATAGTCCTCACTCTTAGGGTTGTAATGAACATTGAATGAAGTTAATGGTGCCTGGTATAGAGTGGGTGCCCAGTAAAATCAACTGTAGTTATTTTTATTAGTCTGTATTGTCCTATCAACTGGATATATTCTGTAAATAAATATGCCTTCAACCCATGGCCTGGCCTAGAAAATGTAGGGGTTGACCTTAAGAGGCCAAGAATCCAAGACACACAGAGAGAGAGAGAGAGAGAGAGAGAGAGAGAGAGAGAGAGAGACCTACAGGGGCCTGGTGCTTTTGTGCCTGAGTGAATTGATAATGTCACATGGGGATGGGAGAGAACAAATTCCCCAAGCAAGTGGCACATTGAGGGGTGGGCAGTTCTTGTCAGAAAAATATTTTGGTCTGTGGTTTCTCTGAGCCATTTTTGTCTTTGCCAAATGACCCCCTTGGGAAAATGAGGCAGCTCAATATATAAAAATAGCCAGGATTTGAGAGAGGAAGCAGGAGGTTTCCCTAGAGAGGGCAGAGCAGGGCCGTGGAGCTCTGTGTCAGGCCCAGCACCCGGCCCACACGGGGGCTCACGCAGTGGGTGGGCTTCGGTGATTTTTGTTGTGAAAGACCTCCCTCCCTCCTTGGACAGAGGACGTTGTCTTGATGGCAGGTGGTGGCTCTGGAATCTTAGGTTATGTCGAGCTGACCTTGGCCGAGGTAGGGCAGTTACTGGTCCCCTCACCTGTGAGTCAAGGGTGGGGGGAACCCTGGATCCCCGCCGTATCTCCCGAGGGAACCCAGGCTGCCAACACGTCTCACGTGTTCCCTGGTCACGGCACAGGGGAAAGGAGAGGGCAAGCCTTTGCCTTTTCATGGAGTCGAAGCACTACGGAAGGAGGGTCTGTGATTCACTCCCTCACTCACCCTCTCTGTCACTCCTCCCCAGTTATTGGGTGTCATACTCGTTTCCTAGGACTGTCATAACAAACTAGGTGGCTTAATGTAACAGAAATTTATTCTCTCACAGTTCTGGAAGACAGACGTCCAGAATCAAAGTGTTGGCAGGGCCACACTCGCTCTGAAGACTCTTGAGGACATCTTTCCTCACCTCTTCCCAGCTCTGGCAGTTGCCGGCAATCTTTGGCATTCCCTGGCTTGCAGCTGCATAACTTCAATCTCTGCCTCTTGTCACATGACCTTCTTCCTGCTCCATTTGTGTCTGTGTGTGTCTTCACATGGCCTTCTTGTAAGGACACCGCCCTAATCCAGTATGACCTCACCTTAACCAATTGCATCTGCAAAGACTCTATTTCCAAATAAGGTCACGTTGTGAGGTTCTGTGTGGACATGAATTTGGTGGTGGAGTGGGGGACACTCTATTCAACCCAGTATAGGTGACTTCTTTATGCCAGGCACCCTGCCAGGTGGCCTGGATGTAAAGATGAGTAAGATCCCCACAATCTCACAGTCAAGGTAGACACATAAGTAAATCATTATAATTCCATGAGATAAATATGAGTAAATGCTCAATAAAGGTAAGGTATTAGCTAAGCGTCTGGCACTATTTTAAGCAATGCACATTTGAACTCATGTAATTCTCACAGCAACCTTAAGAGGTAGGTACTATCACTATCCCCATTTTACAGATGAGGAGACCGAGTTCCAGAGAGGATGAGTAACCTGCCACAGGTCACAGAGTTGGTTCACTTGGCTGTGGAAGTCGGGGTGTGCCTCTCTGAGGAGGTGGCAGTCAAGTGGAGACGTGGATCAGGAGAAAGCATCCATTACAGGAGGGCCGGAGGGCAAATGAGGTTAGGACAAGTGTTCCAGGCAGAGGCAAAAGCCAGCGCCAAGGCCCTGAGTCAGGCATAAACTCAGCACGCACAGGGAGAGAAAGGAAGCTGGAGCCGGTGCAAGACAGCACCAAGTGAGGGGACGTTAGGGAGGGAGGGAGGGCCTCTGAGGCCAAGGTGAGGAGTTTGGGTCTGACACTTGTAAACTCCCATATCCGTAAACAAGGGAGCCCTGTGGTCAGATTTATTCTTTGCACAGGTCTCTCCGGCTGTGAATGGGGAATGGACAGCAGCGGGCCGCTGGAGGTGGGGAGGCCAGGCTGGGTTTGGGTGTTGCTCACGGGACTTGCTGATGGATGTGAAGGGTGAACGGGAAACGGAAAGTGCTCACGTTGGGCCTGAGTGACTGATGCAGGAGGACACCATAAGGGAGCCGGGGACATGGGGCGGGAAGGGTGTGGCCTGAGGGAGGACTAAATTTGATATATCTGTTTGGCACCCATTTGTCTTTGAAGCCAGGGGACTGAATGTGAACAAGGATGACCAGGGTGAGAACCTTGCTGGTATCCACAGGAGGGGCGGGGGTCACTTCTGCACAGGGCCTCAGGACCTTGCTTCCCAAACCTGCTTGCCCAGCAGAAAACCCTGGAGAGAGTGTTCAGAATACACATTCCTGGGCCTTGTCTCAGACGTCCAAGTCTTGACTTAAGAGCGTCCACGAATGTGTATTTTAACAGGCCTAGTGTAGAGTTTAGTAGTAGTAGCTTGCTTTTACTAAGCACTTCCTTTATGTTGTTTTTTTTTCTTTTAAATCTTGTAAGAATTCTACGAGATAGATAGATTTTCCCCTCCAGGTTACAGGCACACTAAGGCTTAGGGCAGCTGAGTAATTTGTCCCAAGTCTCAGAGCAAGCCCCAGCGTCTGTGGGTAGGGGAGTCGGGCCAGGCGATGGCAAACCCTGAACTGATTCCATGAGTGTCCTGAGCCTTCAGGCCCCCCCTCTTTCCCTCTTTCTTTCCCACGGGGGTTTCTCACCGCCCCGGCCTACTTCAGAAAAGCAACCTTCCCCCCTCTTGCCTCTCTCGTCCTCAGTCGAGGTCAGAGTGTTTCAGCTGTCTGTCCATCTCCTCTTTGAGTAAATATTTAAATCGGATTTAAATTTTCCCTCTTCAACCTTTTTAAATAAAAATAAATCTTGCCTTCTGGACTGTGTCTGCACACGCAGGCTGAGCGCGGGCAGAGAGCCGACGGCTGCAGTCACCAAGGGTGGCCCCACAGACCCGGGCTGGCTCTGTCCTTGTCCTCAGCCGGGCCTGGTTGTTCCGCCTGTCCGAGCCAGAGCCCCTTTTCCTTCCTGGCTCTCCCATTTTTATTTAGCTGAGGTTTGCTGGGGTCCCTCCAGGTGAGAGGCTCCAGATAGACTTCTAGATACCACGGTTAAATGCCCAAGATCACTGTCAGTTGTAAACTTTTCAATAACATAGAAAAATGCAGCTGTTTTTTTGGTTTTTTTTTTGTCTTTAAGGAGTTAGATCCCCGGGCCCTCAAGAGAATAGTTGATCGAATAAGGAACTGAGATTGCTGAGTTCAGTTGCTCATTGAACTCCTTTTGGTTTCCAGAAAATTCCGTCTTTCCTACCTCTATTCCCCTTCCCTCCTTCCCTTTGCTTATAATTTAACTGCAGTTTCCCAAAACATGCCAAGTAAAGATTCTCATACGGAAGGCCCTGCAAAATCGAAAATGAAAAGGAGACACTTCCCTCTCCTTTCTCCAGCCGTCCTCTCCCTCCCTGTTCTGCCAGAAACCCCGCCCGCTTGCCAAGAGCCACCCAGGAACAGATTTCCTCTCTAATCTGTTGCATCTGTTCACCCACTCCTACTCCCTGTTAATCCCTCCAAATGCACTGTTGGCCACAAATGGGCATGAGGCAGCTGGGAGCCAGACCACGGGGCTCATCCGCGTGGCTCCGGCCACTCTCCTTTGTTCTGTTTCTTTCCGAAACGCAGAGATGCAGCCACCTTCGCTCTAGCCAGCAAAGCGACACTCAATAACTCTTTGGTCACAGGGCCAGTCTGTGAAGCCAAGCCTCTGTCATCTACGCATTCATGCTTGTCGATTTTACGCCGATGACTTAGTTATATTTATTTGGGAATGGTTCCGATTCAAGCCATGGGAAAGTCAGGAGGCTTGGGTGGTATTTATGGTTCAGTAATTGCCTTGCTGTGGGGCCCTGGCTTAGGATATAATCCTCTCTGAGCCTACATTTCTTCATTTTGAAAACAGGGTGAAATCTTCCATGCAACAGCTATTTGTCAAAAGTACATTGAAATCTGCTTATAAAAGTATTGGTCTGATTTCTTCTTTGTTTCTCCCTTTTCCTTTTTAGTTGTTCTTTAGTACCCCCAATGCATCCTTGGTACCCAGTACTAACAGAAGTTAGTACTTAACTGTTATAGACCGAATGTGTGTCCCTCAAAATTCATATGGTAAAACCCTAAACCCCAATGTGATAGTATTAGGAGGTGGGGCATTTAGGAGAAAATTAAATCATGAGGCTGGAGCCCTCACGAATGGGATTATGCCCTTATAAGAAGATGAAGAGACTCTAGAGCTTCCTCCCTCTGCCATGTGGGGATACAGTGAGAAGCAGCTGTCTGCAAGCCAGAAAGGGAGAAACAGAACCAAATTTACCGGCACCCTGATCTTGGACTTGCAGCTTCCAGAACTGGGGGAAATAAATGTCTGTTATTTAAGCCATCCAGCCTTTAGTATTTTGTTATAGCAGCCTAAGCTAAGACATTATCCTGCTATTTTTTCTCCATGTTCATATAATCATCTATAAACATCAATGTACATTTATACAGATACATGTATAATGTGTTTTTTCTGTATCTGGCTTTTTTTCTCCAGCACCTAATGGAATCACTCTAAATTCACCTGATTCAACTCCAGTTTATTCTTTTTAATGGCCATATATATTAATAACTCTATGGTGCAGCTGTAGTATAATTTATTCAACTATCCCATACAGATGATATTCACTGTTTCCAGTTTTTTGCCATTGTTTACAATGCAGCACACTTCTGTGTAAATAAGTCCTTTGGTTTTGAAGCTTTTATTTCTATGGGATAGGTTTTTGGGAGTGGGATTTCTGGATCAAAGATGTATGTATTTTAATTCTAACAGACGCGGCCAGATTGCTTTCTAAAAAGATTGCATTAGTTTCATTAATTATTCCCAACCACAAACGTAATATAGTCTCCACAGCCCCTTTAGCAATAGGGATTATTAATATCTTTCATTTTTCCATCTACTCAGAGTAAGTTGATATCTCATTGTAACTTTACTTGGTAGCTCCCTGATTGCACATGACTTTGAGACTCTTTTTATGTATGTGTTGGTCACATGCAATTGCTTTTCTATGAATTGCCTATTCATATCCTTGGCTCAGTTTTCTGTCGTGGTGTGTATCCCTGCCTTATTTGTTTTGTAAGAGTTCTTGGTATATTATAGTTATTCACCTGCTGTCTGATCTCTGGGTTGACAGTGTTCCCTGCTCCCCAACCTAATGTTTATCTGTTGACTTAGTGTCTTGGTCTGTTTGGTCTGCAATAACAAAACACTTTAGACTGGGTAATTTATAAACAGTGATTCATTGCTCACTGTTCTAGAGGCTGGAAAGTCCAAAGTGAAGGCACCAGCAGATTCAGTGTCTGGTGAGGGCCTGTTCCTCATAGATGGTGCCTTCTGTGTCTTCACGTGGCAGAAGGAGTGAACAATCTCCCTCAGGCCTCTTTGACAGGGCACAAATCCCATTTATGAGAGTGGAGCCCTCATGACCTATCACCTCCCAAAGGCCCCCACCTGTTAATACCATCACCTTGGGGATTAGGTTTCAACATATGAATTTTGGGAGGACACGTAAATTCAGACTATAGCACTCAGTTTCTGGGATCTTTTCCAAACCAAAGGTTTTCATTTTAATCTAGTCAAATATGTATACTGTCCTTTTATAGCTTCTGAGTTTCCAGTTTTAATTAAATAGCTATCACCTACCTGAGAGTTTACATGTGGTGTTCTAGTAGTATTTAAATTTTTACATGTAGGTGTTTAACTCACTTAAAGTTTATTTATATATTGGGTAAAAGAGGGGTCCATTTTTTTTCTTCTGACTGCATAATGAGTTATTCTAGCATCCTTATTAATTATTAATACCTATTCTTTCCCATTGGATTAAAAATCACTTTTAAAAATAGCTTTATTCAAGTATAATTTATATACCATAAAATTCACCCTTTGTTAAGTGATTTTTAGTAAGTTGATAGTTTTGCAATCATCCCTATAATCCAGTTTTAGGCATTTCTATCACCCCGCAAAGTTTTCTTGTGCCTGTTTAACCTCCATCGTAGGCCACCACAGATCTGTTTTCTGTGTCTATAAATTTGCCTTTTCTAGATATGAAAAATCACTTTTGTCCTACTTGAAACTATACATATATGGTTAAATCTGTTCAGGATTCTGTATTTTCATTGATTCATTTATCTGTCCTTCAACCCAATAGAAATATGAGCAAAGAATATGAAGAGTTTTTGAAAAGAAGATACAATGGCTCTTAGAAGATACTTTACTTTACTTAATAAGAAAAAACGTACAAATGAAAACTATGCTAAGACACCATTTTTGCCTGTTCAATTGGCAGTAATACAAAAGTTTAGGAACACACTGTGTTGATGACGCTTTGGGCAAACACATTCTTACTCATTGCTGGTAAGAGCATAACCCCTTGGCATAACCCATATATAAGGCAATTTGGCCAAATTTCAAATGCATATTCCCAGCAGTTCTACTTTTGGGAAATTACTCTACAGATACATTTTTGTTTAAAAAGTATATATTTTACAATATTGCTTTTAGTAATAAAATGTTAGAAACAACCTCAACATTCAGTAATAGGGGACTAGTTAAATTATGGTATATTCATACAATGGAAAGGTGAGGCAGTTATGTAATAAAGGACAGGAAAACTCTTTTGTACTACAAATATCTCACAGACTTATTAAGCAGAAGCTAGATTCAGTGTGTACAGCATGCTACCCTTTGTGTAAAAATACAGAAAAAACAAGATTCTGTATTCGTATCTGCTTGTATATGTATACAGAAATTCTGGAAGGATACATATGGTGGGAGGTGAGATGGAACTGGGCAGATATAGGGCAAAGGTAGGAGAAAGGATTTCACTGTATTTTTTTAACTTCATTTTAATTTTATATTAATTTTTTTACCTATTTTCTCATACCTATTTTCAGGCATTTATTCTTTCATATAATTTCAAGACAATTTTATCCAGTTCTTACCTTCCCAATACCATTGGCATTCCAATTGTAATTGCATTAAGTTTATATCTTAATTTGGGGAAAATGGACTTCTAAATTACTCTCCTCCCTCTGTCATCAGGGGATTGGTTCCGGGACCCCAGGGATACCAAATTCCACACATACTCAAGTCCCACGGTCAGCCCTGCGAAACCCACAGATACAAAAGCTTGGCCCTCCTTTCACGTGGGTTTCGCATCCCCCAAATACTGTACTTTCCATTGAGTTTTGTTGCGGATGTGGAACTTGCCAATATAGAGGGCCAACTGTATTTATTGAAAAAATTGGCATATAAGTGGACCCATGTAGTTCAAACCCATATCGTTTAAGGGCCAAGTGTACAGTATATTGTCTTCTCAACCAAGACTGAAACATTTTTTCATTTGTTGTGGTCTTGGTTTAGATCTTTGATAAGATGTTATAATTTTTTTGTGTGTCCCTATTAAATTTATTTCTAGTAAAAATTTTGTCTTTATTGTGAATGAAACATTTTTCTCATTCTCTTTCCTAGGTGCTTGTTGCCAGAAGAGGGAAGTCATCTAGTTCTTTTGTTAATTCTAGTGTTTTATATTATCTTGAGTTTTCTAGGTATATAACCACATGGTGAATAGAGATAGTTTAGACTCTTTCAACACTTATACCGCTTATTTCATATCCTAGTCTCAATAAATTTGTTGGAACCCTAAGACAATGTTAAGTAATAATGATTATGGCTTTCCTTTCAAGTTCTTGATTTTAATGGATGTGGTTTTAGCACTTTGCCATTTAGGATAATATTAGGTTGGGCCATATGAAATTGTTGTTTTATAGGTCTAAAAGAGTTGACATTGGTGATTTCATGATTCAATATAAATGCTTGTTCTTGGCTTTCACACCTATTTTACTTAACATTTTTATTAGAAATGGCTGCTAAGTTTTATCAAATGTATTTTTTGGCACTTACAGATAGGTTCCTATGATTTTTCTCTTTTAATATTGTGGTAAACTGTTACATTCATAACCCCAATGAATTACACTTCCCAGTATTCCTACCTCTTTGTAGTTTCCTTCTACATTGACTTGGGGTATGCATGTGACTTCAGCCAATTGGACATTAACAAACATGATCCAATTAGAACTTGATAAGCACTTGCACAATGGAATTGGTCCTCTTGGAACGCTCCCTTTAGAAATCAGGCATTATGCTGTAATGAGGCTTGGGCTATACTACTGAATGATGAGAGGTCATCTTGGACTTTCCAGTCGAATACAGTCACGCGAGTGTCTCAGTTATACCATGTGGAGCAGAACTTCCTAGCTGAGCCCAGCCAAACCATAGCATTCACAAGAAATAATACAATATTATTGATTTAAGCCACTAGGCTTTGGGGTAATTTGTTACGCAAAAACAGATGATTTGGGAAATGTTGTAGTAATGAATTATGTTGATAAGTTTTCTGATACTAAACTACTCTTGAACTTTGAAATAAATTCCAAATCATGAAGATATTTTTACTCATGAAGTTATTATTCTTTTAAATTATTACTGGATTTTATTGTCTGGTTTATTTTTGCATTTATGTTTAATTGACTGTTTTTCTCTTTTAATACTAAATTACAGAAAAAATTTTTTAAAATTTTTCTATGGATTAGAATTATTTAAGTAGCATTTCAATTATCCATTTGTAAAAGTTAAAAGTTAAAAGTTAGTACACCTGGTGGTACTAATGTCTGTTTCAAGGTTGGTTTTAAAGTTGGTTTTCCATATCCTCTATGGTAATTAATGTTTATTGATTTTTGTAGTTTTTTTTCTGATTTTGTATTTTGTACACTGTTTAAAAGATCATGTTTTAAATTGTGCATCCATTTATGACTTTTAATTTCTTCTGTGTATGTGGTGTGCTTCCTTTTTTATTTTTAAACTTACATATTTTTATATTCTTTTATTTTTAACAAAGCTCATGTAATCTATTAGTCTTTTCAAATAATTCAATTTTGGGTCTATTTATCTTTTCATTATTTTGTTGATTTCTATTTCAACAATGTTAGGTTTTGCCTTCATTAATTTCATCTTTCTAGTTTCTTTTGGCTTATTTTCTTACTTTTAAAAAAATTTATTTGAAGCTTGAAAAAAATTAATATCATGAGTCTGAAAATATAAGTAGGAACAATAATTCTTGGCTGAAACAAGAATTTTTCCTTCAAAAATAAACTGAAATTAGTAATGTAGTGTGGACATCAGTATTTCTTGTTTCTGCAATATGCATGCCCCTTCTTTTTGGCAACAGAACATCAGTTTCCCTTTGGGGACACCTTCTCCCTCATCCTCAGTCTATGTGATCCCATCTCTGAGCTCGAAGTATAGGCCAATCAGAGTTGTGTATCTATCTGGGTACAGTGAACGGATACTTGACCCAAGATGAGCCAATCAAACTTCTTTCCAGGGTTTTCTAGAACTATTGGGAAAGAGGCTTTCTGTTTTCTTTTGAGATTTCAGGTACTAAGAGGTAGATTTGGAACCACAAGAGCCTGTCTTTGTTGCCACTAGAAAGAGCCAGTCTGAGAATGAAGTCAACACAGAACATAGGGAGAAAGAAAGAGATTCTCAATGACATCAGTTTTACCCTTGATTATCCTGTCCTGTCTGGAGGTGATTCACCCCTTTTGAACACACTTGTTGTGTAGGCAAATAAACTCCCACTTTTGTTTGGTGAGTTTGAATAGGACTTCCGTCGCACACCATTGGATGAATTCTGATAGACGCAGAACACGTGGTGCCATTTTCCATTGGAAGCAGGCCTCTCGGCAGAGAGTGACAGGTAACCCCATGCATTTCAGGCCTGGCTTCTCTGCCTTCCCAGCCGCTTCCCTCACTTTTCCCAAATCCCTCTTTCTTGGAAGCCCCCCTTCCTTGGCCTCTTTAGTGCTGCAACTTCCACATTATTTGGGTCTCTAAGTTTTCTGGTTGTGTGTTAAATGTTGGTGCTTTTAAGGGTAACAGGAAAAAAAAACCGACTTTTATTTAAAAGCTGGCTGGAGTTTGAACTTTTTGACTTGGGAGAAAGGCAAAATTGCTTAATTTTTTGGTTATAGACCCACTTCCTTAATGGCTCTGTTTGCCTGGAAAGGCAGGAAGGCTGCAGGGCAGAGGGTCTATGTTAGGGTAAGGGAAAAGGAGGCCAGGAAGGAGCTGTGTTCTGGGGGCAGAGGCCTGGAAGGCCAGGGTACTCAGCCAGGCCCTGACATGGACCCAGCTGCTCAGACTGGGGCATGCATATCCTTTGCTGTATTGCAGGGAAATAGGATAAATAGGGCATTTTTTTCTGGAAGATCCATTTTACTCAAAGATTTGGGGAGAACAAATCACTTGTAAATGAAAACATATTCTTCAGAATAAAAGGGAAAATTCACGTGAATCTTTAAGGCTTCACAGAAATTTTATGCTTACACAGGCTGCTTTAGCCAATGCATCCCAGATTTTCTGGTGACATACAAATATGTATTTTCCCCACCTTAAGGAAAGCTCTCTCCTAATCCCACATTCTCCTCCAATTTTGCTTGTTTAATCAGCTTCTTTTATAGCAAAACTCATTCAGGCCAGGTGTGGTGGCTCACGCTTGTGATCCTTTGGGAGCCAGAGGAAGGAAGATCGTTCAACACCAGGAGTTCGAGACCAGCCTGGGCAACATAGCAAGGCCCTGTCTGTACATAAAATACAAAAAATTAGCCAGGTGCAGTGCCATGCGACTGTAGTCCCAGCTACTTGGGAGATTGAGGCAGGAGGATCGCTTGAGCCCAGGAGTTTGAGGTTGCAGTGAGCTGTGATGACCCCACTGCACTCCAACCTCTGTCTCAAACACACACACACAACAAACCTCATTCAAAGTGTTGTGTCTAAATTTGCTGTCTCCACTTCTCCTCATCCTATGCTTTCTCAAACCCACCCATCAGTCTCTTGCTCCTATTTTCTCTAAAGCGTAGGGAGCCTCCATGTTGCTAAATCCAATGGTCAGTTATCAGCCTCCGCTGTGGCAGAATCTGACATAGTTTATCATCCTCTTTTGGAACATGCTCTTCACTTGGCTTCCAGGACGCTACATTCTGTGAGGGTCTCGCCTCACAATGGCCGCTCTTTTTCAGTCTCCTTTGCTGGTTCTTCTCATTTTCCCGACCACCTAGTGTGGGGGCTCCCTTTGCTGTCTGCTCTATCCATCCACATGTTCTGATCGGCGATCTCAGCCAGTCTCACAACTTTAAATACTATCTATAAGCTGACAACTTCCAAGTTTATAGCTCCAGCCTGGGCCTTTCCCCTGAATTCCAACTGAATACTTGACATCCCCACTTGGATGTCTAATATGCATGTCAGACTTAACACACTCAAAACGGAAACTCCTCACCCTCCCTCAATAAAACTGCTCCTGTTCCATCTCATTAAATGGCAACTCTTTTATATTTTCAGGCTTCAAACTATGGAGTCATTACTGATTCTTCTTTTAATCTTATACAGCACACACAGTCAGTCAGCAAATTGTCTTGGCTTTAGGTTACAAATGCATCCACAATTTTAACTGGTACCACCCTGGCCCAAGTTGCCGTCATCTATCATCTCTTGCCAAGATGACTGCCTGGGGTTCCTAATTGGTCTCCTGGCTTCTGCTTTGCCCACGTTAGGCTGTTCACCTAGCAGCCAGAGTGATCACTTCCACACATAAGTCAGAGCATGCCGTTTCCCTGCTCGGAACCCTCCAGTGGCTACACATGTCAGGGTAAAGGCCACGCCCCACATGCTGGTCCTCAAGGCCTCCCTCGATCTGGCTCGTTCCACACCAGCCATGCTGGACTTCGTGCTGCCCCTCACACGCACAGGCCTGCTCCGGCCCCAGATTTCCTCTTCCTGGAATGCTCCTCCCAGCCCTGCCTTGCTCCTCACCCTCTCAGGTCTTGGCTTAAATATCACTTTTCCGTGAGTCCTTTTCTGATCGCCTTATTTCAACTGGCATTCTCCTACCCGCCCTGCTCGTCCCTGCTGTTACCATCCCGACTCATCCTTTGCCTCACGTTTATCACCAGGTGCTGCACCACGACCCAGCTGATTTGCTCATTGGTTCTCTGTCTCCCTTCACTCTAATGTAAGCTCCATGAGGGATTTTTTTTGTTTTTGCTTGTTTTGTTCCACTATATCCTCTTGCTCATTACAGGTACTCAAAAAATATTGTTTGAATGCATTGAATCAATGATTGAAGCATGAATGGCACCAGTTTATGCTCCTCTACCATTTTGACTCTTCTCTAGAAAAGTCTGAGACTCTGTGGGAGGCAACCAAGAACCATGCAGAGTCTGGGGCAGGGGGCAGATTGGTGACCAAGGATTTTGGCGCAATTGTCATGGGGAGAGTGTGCAGGATGGATGCGGGAGTGGGCAGTGAGGGTGGGGGGACTGGGGGGTCGGTCGGCCAGGAGGAGGCCACTTTGATAGTCCAGAAGAGAGCTAAGGATGACTTTGGGGTTCAAGTCTCTGTGTGAGTGGGACAGAAAGACAGCACTGCAAGAGAAACACCAACATCTGGAGTGGGAACTGCCAGGAGGCAGGCTTGGTTGCCAGCTGTATGTATTATTTATTATTCCCCATGATTTTAAAAGCAAACGATTTTTTAAAAATGTTTGAATGTGACTGTGAAAATATTTCTGCATGAGTACATTTGGTTGGAAAAAAGTCTATGTGTCTCATTCAGACTATACCTTTTTGAGGAAAGTGGTGTTCTTTTGTTTTTCTTCAAGAAACACAGGAATATACTAATAAATGACTTGACATATTTTTCTACAATGCCGTCTTTTCCCCCTAAAATACAGACTCTACAGCTGTGCAATAAAAATTCTTTTTTATATTATTTTGGTGATAATCTAAGAAACATGACTCTATAGGCAACCGCCTTTGCAGCCAGTACACATAATTCTGTCTCTCTTTCTCAATATCTATTTATCCATCTACTCATCATGATAATGGCAATCATGTACATAGCTCACTTATATATGTTCCAGGAACTGTTCTAGGGGCTTTATATATGCTAATTCATTTGGTTCTTATAACAACCTTATCAGGCAGGTGCTGTAAAAACACACCCTAAATTCTCAGTATCTTAACACAATTAAAGTTATTTTTACTTAAGTAATATTATGGTTCAGTGGAGATGTTTGGCAGGCAGCCTTCCACGCGGTGATTCAGGGTCCCAGGCTCCTTCCATCTGGTGGCACCATTGTCCCCTGGGCCTCAGAGTCCTCTAAAGCACCCTCGGTCAGCAAATGGGATAAGACAGAGTATGGAGGATCACCTGGGAAGATTTTATGGGCCAGGTCTGGAAGTGGCCCATCATCTCCCCTCATATTTCATTGGCTAGAGAATTTAATCACACAGCAAACCTAACTGCAAGGGAGCCTGGGCTGGAAGAACAGTTTGGCCGCGTGGCCGGGAATGGGTTATAGTTGGTACTTAGTCTCTGCCAGAGGCAGGGTACTAGTATTCTATTTTACACATGAAAAAACCAAGGTAGAGAAGGTTAAGAAACTTGCCCAAAGTTAAATCGGTAATAAATGATGGAGCCAGGATTCAAACCCAAGCTAAGCTATCAGTCACCAGGGAATGGGCTCGTTACCATTGCGATTATGTTGAAGATCCACCGAGGTCAGTCTGAGGTGAGAACTGGCCATGCGCTTGCATGAGGACGAGGAGCAAGAGCGACTCCAGCCCCTCGGCGTTCTCATCCTCCCGCTTTCGCCATCTTCCTTCCCCTGAGTGCACAGCAAGGGGGCCGGGAGCTCAGCAAGGCCTGCAATCGCCCATGCCTGTCGCCAAAAGCTTGTCCTCTTACCAGGAAGCCAGGCTGGCAGGTGGGTGGGGTGATGGGGGAAAGGTTGCCTGGAGGAGTAGGGCGGCTGGGGGCATGAGAGCTGTCACAGTAGTCCTTCTTGACACATTTGATTTCTGTCTGGGAGGCTATGTTCAGAAAGTCACAGAAGGTTGCTTATTTTAAGCTCTCTCAGGTGGCCAGGACAGCACAAAGGGCCCTGAAGACTTTGCTTCTACTCTTTTCTCTGCCACCCACTGGTGATGTGACTTAAATCACTGAATCATGCTCTGTAGGTAAAATGAGGATATCATCTTCTTTAGATCATATCAAAAGAAATATAAGGGGTCTTAGAACTCAATGCATCTGATTGAAACTACGGGTCCTCTTCACACAAAATGCACATACTCTCCTAATTTTGCAGGAGTTTACAGATTTCCTGAAGGGTATTCATGAGCCACCCATTAAGAACAGATGGACTCCCGGTACTTTTTAGCTCTAACGCTCTTGCTTCCCAAAAGCAATAAAGAAAGAATCACTCCCCTTGACTCTGCTGCCTCCTATGGAAGGACACCTTCCAGGCACCCTCCTGGTTCCAGTCAGCCTCCCTGTGGGGCTTGGCCCCTCCCCAGAACCCAGAGCCCCTGGGAGCCCACAGTCACCTGGCACCTCGCCCCCAGCTCAGCTGGCAGCCAGCCTTCCCTGCGGAGCCTGTGAAAGGGTGAGTCACAGCAGATCTTCTGATTCACAGGTAGCATTTATCTGACAAAGGAGGTTTAAGGGGCCTCGCTTCTCTTTGTGCCATCTAATCTTTAAAAATCACTTGCTTCACTGTTAGCTGAGAGTTTCTGTAGGCAGCAGGCTTTCAGCTGCTCCCTGGGGATGAAGGAGAGTGCTGGCTGCCAGAGTCCTGCAGCTGTCCGGGGCGCGGGAAATCCACAGCTACTTGTAAAAGGTAAGGGGAACTATAAATACTGCAGAAAACGGGAGCTTCCAAGTTCAAAGGAAGTCCGGATGTTGTCAAGGTCAGGCTGCAGAGGAAAGAGGGTCCAGAGGGAGCCTTCCTACTTCCTTCTGAGCCTTCCGTAATCGGACAAGGCTCCAGGGACAAGCCAGACTCCTTAGCACTTCAAGTCCTCTGAGCTCAGTCCCGGTCTGCCTTTCCAGCCCCGGAACCTGTGGCCCCAGGCAGTCCCCTCAGTGATGCCTCCAGCTTTTCCAGGCACACACCCTCATTGTGCAGCTCTTCCATCTGAGATCGCCCTTTTCCTCCTTTCCATGTTCACAACCCGCTCCTTTCTTCAGGCCTGGCTCTAATCCCGTGTCTACCTAGAAACTTTTCTAGATCATAACTCATATAAATAAACATACTTCCTTTGTGTTTTGTGTCTACCAGATGCCAGTTGCTTCACAAGCCTTATCATATTTAATTTCCTCAATAAACTTGCAAGGCAAGTATTATGTCTATTTTATAGGTGGGGAAATTGGGTTTGATTAAATCTCCTGAGGTCACGTAGCTAGTAAATGACAGAACAGCGACTCTTGTCTAATTGACTTGAAAGCTACTGTGCAATGCTGCTGCACTCATGTACCCACCCACCCACCCATCATTCATCCATCACCCATCCATCCACCCACCTGTCCACCCTTCCATCCTTTCAACTGGCCATCCACCCATCCACTTATCCCCCCACCCCCAAATACCTGCATGCAGCAAGACAACCCTCTCCCCCTCCAAAGTCTGGTGGCACTCAGTGTTTGCAGCCCTCCCATGTTGGCCCAGTGTGGTGCTTCTCCTTTCCTAGTGTAGGCATTACATTTTAAACTAAACTGAGAGCTCTAAGTACAGGGATCAGGTATCCCTCACAAAGCCTAGGCCAGCACTTTGAGGACATTGGATGCTCACTGACAACTGGCTAAAGATTGAGCACTCACCCTGCTTTTATGGGCAAACTTGTCCCCAGAGAACCAGGAGCCAAGAGGCAATGTCTTCAGGCGACCAGGCCTAGAGGTAGTCATTCAAGAAAGATTAACAGATGAAGGGCCTTTTGCCAGAGTCCTGAGACAGTGTCTCCTGGAGCACAAAGAAACCTAATTTCAAAGTCTTTGAAAATCTTTTTACAGGGACAGACTGCTGTCAAAACCCTACGGTGAGCACAGAACTTTAGCCTTGAGATTGCAATCACAGGAAATGTAGTGTTCAGTTTCCTAAGCAACCATAATTCCTTTTCTTTCCATCCTGACTGCCCCTTTATATTACAATGGGATCTCTCATGACAGGAATACAAATCCAAAATACTCAGCCCCCAAAGCAGTATTTTTAAAAAAGCTCCTAAAGACCCTGGTGCTCCATAGCACAAAGAAAAGGAAGTGATAAAAGCAGCAGTTGTCTGAACTCAGCCTTGTTCCTGTTTGCACAGATAGACGGGTAGGCAGTGTTGTTTACAGTCATCTCTGCACACACACACCGTGTGCACACAATGCCACGGGGCCCACCGTACCGCTGCCCACTCCAGTCCTGTCGCACTTTATGCATTATTCTTACTGCACTGTACTATGACCATCTGTTTACCTGCAAGCTTCCTCCATTAGACTGAGAACTGCTTGAAAGCAGTGACTGTGTCATCATCATCGTAGTGATAGTTAGCATTCTTCAGTGCTAACTATGTGACAGAATTTTGTCTGCTCTGTGTACGTTATTGGACTCAATCCTGCCAAAACAATTCTATGCTGTTACAGTTCTCAGGTGCCATTTTATCCTCTGAAGTCTCTTGCATAGTTCAGCGGGTCTTTCTTATTGTAAAAGTTTTTATTTTAAAAAAAGGAAAAATAGGCTATTTGGAAGAAATATCAGGCAATCTTATTTTTCCCCTTTAGTGAACTGGTCGTCATCCCTGAGAAATAAGCTTTCTGGACTGGATTTAAAGATTGCCAATGCCATGTCAAAATAATACTAATAGCTAGAGGGGTAGGGAGATAAAAGGCAGACAGACCTGGATTTGAAACGGCCTCTAACAGGCTATGTCACCTTGGGCAAGTCCCCTCAACACTCTAAGCCTGTTTTAAAACATGCTAAGTGGTTGTTCTTGGTGGTGCTGGGAGAACCAGGGAGGATGTAAGCACAATGTCTAGCAAGGCGTGTGATGTGAAGGAGGTGTTAATAAACTGTGGCCATTGTCATCATTGTTTTCATGGCCAATACTCACCCTTTAATATTAGGGAGTAATACAAGCTAGGGTCTAGCTTGAATTTATGTCAAGGCGGTTTTAATTCTCTAAAAATAATTAGCCAATGTTCCCCAAGGCAGAGAACGATTTCTCCCCTCATAAATTCAGAAAGTGCTTAGTATTAGAACATGACCTTGCTATCCAAGAGATATAAGGATATTCAAACATTTTGTTGTGGTCTAAGGTTAAAATCTTATGTTTTCAAAAGATTTGTGGGATCCATTTTAGATTGGGGTGACCACAAAACTGTTCTGGGCCAGGAGTTAACATAATCATGCAGAGCCCTGGCTCCCCAGCAGCTGGAGGCCGTGGGAGCTCTCTAGGCTCTGGAAAGCAGAAGTGGACAGACAGCCCTTGGGAATGTCTATCAAAAGAAACTGTGAAATGATTTGGGAATGCCTGTAAGAAGGTTTCCATTGTGCTTTAGGTTGCAATTGGGTGGTTTGCCGAGCTGTTCACTAGCCTAGCATTTGCCCGTGGCCTGGAGAAGCAAAGTGATGATGAAGGTAGCCAGAGCCGAGGATCTGAGGCTGGGCTCCTGGGCTCCTGGGCTCCTGCCAAGTGCCTTAGGCAGGCACAGGATGGCTGTGGGCCTGGGAGATAAGAGGCCCAGACAATGATCTTTAATCTCACTGCCTTCCCAATGCTGGACCTGTGAAACACACAGATCGTAGCAAAGACCCAGTCTCCAAGATTCTCTACTAGGGGACCCCTTTCAGGGGAGCCCAGGGGAATCCACTGGGATTCTGAGTGGCTCGTGCTGTGATTCTGTCAGTCACCACAGACTTTGTCTCGGCCTGGGCAGAGAAGGGAGACAGGTTCTCTACCTATAGCTTACTGTGAACGAGTTCATTCCGGTTGCTTTCTATACTTGGTAAGGATGAAGGAGTTTTTATTGAGGGTGGGAAACTGGAGAGGCAATTTGAAGCCAAAGTCATTGAGTGGCCCAAAACCTCAGTAAGATTAGCACACAAGGCTTCCAGGAGGAAGGCGTGTGAGCTCCGCTCTGACCTCGTGCCCGGGTGACCAGCACAGAAGCTGAAAGGGAGTTTCCTGGAGATGGCAGCCAGAGGTCTGCTCCAGAGACATTCCTGCCACAGTCAGTTGAGCCATACATCTTAGGGGAAGTATTAGCAGCACCCCTGTCTCTAGATGGAAAACTGAAGAGCATTCCTTCTCAATTGTTTCCCCCTGCCCCACCCTCCTTTCTTGTGTCTCCCCACAGCTATTATTTGGCATTGCATCGCCAGCCTTTACACTTCAGTTCAAAAAGCATCCTCACTTTATTTCTCGGAGATGACAAGTTATTTTGCATAAAAGGTAAAAATTAGGATTGGCTAGGATTTCTACCAAATAGCTTTCTTTAAAAAGTGCTTTCTTAAATCTCCAAATAAGACATTCCAAATTGTTCTGATCTTCCTGATCTATTCAAAACATTTTTTCAGTAGACTTTCAGTTTGAAACCAAACGGTTTCCCTCATGCATTTCAATAGATGTTTCTCTAATTCATGGCAAGTCATTGCCACTGATCAGCACCTAGAATCAATCAGTCCTCATGCCTTTAACTAAATCTTCAAGTTGGAAACTATGTAGTGAGATTCTTTATTCAAAATACCAAGAGAAAACATGAGCAGCTTCATTTCTTGTTGTAACAACGCCAGTTTTCCATAATCTGACCTTCACTTGACATCAGTGGACCAGAACCTTTCTTCAAAGCAGTGTATATATTTTTATAACCTAGATGCACAAGATGACGACAGAGGATTATTTTCGGTCATTAAAGATGTTGGAACATTCTTTATTATAGATGGAAAAAATAGCCCCATGGTTAGTTATGATCCGTGTTTGAAGCTGACTTCAGTTGTCTTTTGTTGTCACAAGGTGTGGACTTCAACTGTAAGATTATAAGTGCATACATTCTTTAGGATCAATATTTAAAAGCAGATTAGATACATGACTCACATTCTATAGTCATTTTGCAGTACAGTTGAGAGTCATATGTAATCATAAAAAACTTTGAATATACTCACAGACAAGAAAACTATCTGTATTCTCTTTCCTGAGCAAGCCGTGTTTCTTTTTCAAAGAAAATTTACTGACATATTGCCTTCAGCCTTCAGGATATACAGTATGCAATATTTTCTTCTTCCATGATCTTTTGTTTGTTTTGTAAGAAAAAAAGTCAATGTTTTTGATCCATACATCCTTTTCTTCCAGAATGTGAATAAATGATTAGTTACAAGGAACACTGGCATAGCCACAAAGTGCCAATGTCAAAAGAAATTTAATTTGACAATATAGCTTTTGGTTTAAGCTTTTTTTTTTTGTATATAGAATGCACAATGCTAAATTTAAGACAAAGATGCAAAACTAATGTAATTAAGAATCTAACTCTGGTTTTGATGTTTGGCTGCTGACAACTTTCAAGCCCCACATCTGGACAAGCTGATAAGAAAGTGCAGGTGCACCCTCCTTTGGCACCAGTGGGAAGTTCAAACCATGCAAGGCCTCGTCTGTGTGCTGGAACCCTCATCCCAGCCCCACATTCTGACTGCAGTAAACCTGCGGCTTGTCTCCTTTCCCCGCTTTCTCAAGCAATTTCTGAACTTCCTTAGGGTCCTTCTCTACTCTCTCCAGAAAGCATCATTATGTAATAAACATCTCATACCCTCCTGGTGTCTGTGTATGTGGCATCAATTTTGGCATCTGAATCAAATTTTAGGTGGAGGAGTCCATCCTGCTTTTGCAGGGTGATCACAACAGTGCAGTATGATCCCATAAAACATTTTTAATATACATACATATTAATAATTATATATGTGAGCAGGAAAAAAGCCACAAAGAAATGTACTACAACATTAACAGTGATTCTCTAAATAGTCGGACATGGGTGTTTTTTTTCCTCTTCATGTTTCTCTGTATTCTCTAAAATTTCTACTACAAAGGTATATTTTTTACAAGCAAAAAGCAATGTAATATGTGATAGAGTGAAAAACGTTCTGCTTTAAAAGAAAGTGCTCAAATCATTTTGATTAGTTTTGTTAAATTTTCCTAATCCTGAATTAGAAATACCAAAAAAAGAAAAAAAAATCAAGCCATATATGATCTGTTCTTCCTCTCTCTTAAAAAGAAAAAAAAGGAAGTGTAAATACATGAAATTTCACTTTTTAGGAAAGTTTTGATCTAATCTTTGAAACTATTTGGATGAAAGTTGGCATGGGAAAACATTTCTGCTAAAAAAAAAAACGCTTCTCCGGACTCAAACGCTGAAACAAACTCATTCGAACCTATTTTAAAATGTTAATTAAAAATGTATCAACATCAGCATCCTGTACGTGTGTGGCCATTCCACGTCTTGCAGATTTCTACCCTAGTGACAGTCCGTCCTGTTCTGGAAATTTCTCTCTAGATAGAGTGGGATAGGGAAGAGACTTGATGTTCCCCATCTTAGAGCTGAGGGAACTGACATACAAGGTCACATCACTAGGACATTGCAGAGCTAATATTCAGAACCAGCAGTCTGACTTGAAAACCCCGCTTTCTGATCCAATGTCCCCGTTTGTCTGGAGTACCCTGATTCAACCTGATTTAAAGAGGTTGAACAAAAATGATTTCACTAGAGCAGTGGTTCTCAAACTTGAGCTCGCACCAGAATCACCTGGAGAGCTTGTTAGACACAGGTTGCTATATTCCACCACCAGAGATTCCGACCCAGTCAGTCTGGGACAGTGCCTGAGAATTATTTCTAACAGGTTCCCAGGTGATATGGATGCTGCTTCCCAGGGACCATACTGAGAACCAGCAGGTGAGAGCAAGGACCTTAATTCTGGGAGCTTTCCAAGGCAGAGTTCAAGGCCTAGATACTAGAGGCCTTAAGAGTTTATCTAATTTATTGGGTGCTTAAGGCTGCCAGAAGGCCTGTGTGGCCTCACTGAACCTTCCAGTCTCCCACAATGGGCGGCTTCTCCACCGTGTCAGGAACTCCCCTCCAGAGTTGCCAGGCTTCCTCCCTGGTCCGCTACTGGTTAATTAGCTACCCCTTAGGTGAGATTTCACTAGGCCAGTTACTCATTTGTGGGCCAGAAAATTTCTTATCTTGTTTTAGTCCTCAAAAGCCTACATTTAAATAGTACCCCCAAGGGAAGTGTTATTAGGCTGGGGAAGTAGAAGACAGGGACTTAAGTCTACTTAGACTAGTCCTGGGAGACCAGAGGTCTATCCCCAAGGGCTGAACAGGTTGCACTGTGGGTACTTGGCCACTTGCTAGCTGGGACACTGATCTTGGGGAAGTTGTTGAGCCACCTCATCTGGGAAATGAAGCTTTTCCTCAGCTGTTCTTTGGGGAACAATGAGGATCAATTATCGTCTGGTGCTGTCAGTAGAGAGGAGAAACCTATTCAGTCTCTGAGCTACATTAACTCTTTTAGGTCCTAGAGTTGCGTCCCCTGAATGGTTAGAAACTGGCAGGAAATTAGAGTCTCAAGAATCTGGGAGGAAAAAAAGTGTTATTCCAGAGGGTAAACAGGTTATGTTCTGATGACCAGTTTTATCTGGCATGTGGTAAAATGCCTTACATAGTGCTTAGAAAAATGTCAGTGAACAAGCCTCAAATAAAAAATATGGGGTGATCCCAAGTTAGAAACTGAGACTTAAAGAATCCTGTATGTGGCTGCCTTCACATTGGACATCCTAAGATCTGTTTTTCCCTTCCCTTCCTGTCAAGCCTAAAGAAAGGGAACTAGTTTGCTCTGCTGTCGAGGTTAACTTTTGGCCTAGTGGAATGCTGGAGAAGTGTTCCACAACCTCAGAAATGGCCAGTTAAAGCTGTCAGGGATTCCTCAGCCTTGGCACACGCAGAGGGAAGCCCTTACCTAGACTCTGCTGCAACTGTCAAGCATCCCCGCTCTGCCGCAGGCCAGGGGATTTGAGTCAAGACTCTAGGCTACGCTGAACCCAACGCAGACTTGCATCACACTAGGCAAATCCCACACAACCTGCTGATGACAGTTTCTTGGGTCTTGCCAAGGGGGGAAATATGTAAGTTATAAGTTGGAGTGAGAACAGTGCATGTTAAGTCCTGCCAAGCTACGTTGTCAGACCAAATCTTGCATGTCATGACTGCAGCTGGGATGAAAAACAAATCAAGCTCTGTCATGCTGCGTCTCTTAGGTACTCCTCCCCAGGGCCCTTCTTATTCTCCTGGCTTAAGTTCCTCTGTGTTATGGCCTGAGACTTTGCAGTTTTGACTTAGTCCAAAACCCAAGTATGTACCCAGGGGACGAAGCAAGTGCCCCAGTACTGCTGGGAGGCCTGGATACAGGAACCTGGGGAAAAGTAAGTAAAAGTCCAGGGAAAAGAAAGGCAGATGGTGAAGGCACAGGCGTTAGAAAAGAAAGTGTATGTTTGCAAGAGCTCTTGCCCTGGGGCTGCAAGCAGCAGCCTGAGCTGGCTGGCCTACTCGGGAGGGTCTGCCTGCACCGGGGTGTGAAGTAACCTGGAGGGCCATATAAGAGCCTGCAGCAGCCCCACCCCTTCTCCTAGAGTTCCTTATTTGGAGTTCACAGGCCGAGATTGTGCCTTAATTACCTGTATGGTTGAAGGAGGCCCCAGGTAGCTTCATTTTGCTCCGGAAATTCCTTGGACCAGGAGCTTCTACCCTCTGAGAACTTGTTAGAAATGTAGAGTCTCAGGCCCCACCCTAAATCTACTGACTCAGCATCTGCAATGTGTGCTGCTCCCATGTGATTCCTACGAATGTGAAGGACTAAGTACTGCCTTCAGCACTGGTTCCCAAGCTTGGCTGTGTTTTGGAATCAGCTGGGAAGTTTTAAAATATGCTGATGCTTGGGCTGCATCCCCAGAGATTCTGGTCTGATTCAACTGGCAGGGGTTGTGGCCTGGGTATCAAGATTTTTAAGTGATTCTAAGGGATTCCAACATGCTGTGAAGTTTGAGAAGCACTGGCCAAGCTACCTTCAGATTTTTCTCCTAGACCAGGGCTTCAAGTTTTAATGGGCATGAGAATCACCTTAGGATCTTGTAAAAATTCAGAATCTCACGCAGTAGGCCTGCAGCAGCTGCGGTTCTGCAGTTTTAATGCACTTCCAGGTGATGCCAGTGCTGCTGGCCTGAAAAACAGACTGTGAGGAGCAAGACTGCAAGGTCTATGACAGTGGTCATCTAAAGGAAAGACAGGAAAAATCTAGTTGCGCAATACCCGGACCCAAGTCCAGGAGAAAGACCTCAGGTTTCAGAGTTGAGCGGACTTGGGTTCTAGTTCTCTTGCTACCAGCTGTGAAACCTTGAACAAATTACATAATCTTTATGATTATCAGGGATAAGAAAACTTAAGAGAGCTATGTAAAGACATAAGGTGACCTGTACCAGGGTTTCTTGTAGAAGAACACCAACACAAGGAAACAGAACAAATTCTAACAACTATAATCCAAGAAAACTTTCTTAAAATTAAAAGGATTCAAAATTACATATTGTAAGCACACATGAACCTCAGAATGTGAACACAAAACAACCAACATCAAGGCATATTTTAGTTTATTATTTGGCTTAAAGAAGAAAAAAATCCTTAGGAAATCTAGACAAGTGATTTGTAAGGGAAAGAAAATTAGATTATCATCTAATTTTAAGCCAGAAGAAAATAGAGTAATATATTTAAGATACTTAAGGAAAGAAAATATGAGCCAGTATTTTTTTTTTTAAAGAGATGGGGTCTTACTTTTGCCCAGGCTGAAGTGCAGTGGCTATTCACAGGTGTAATCATAGTGCACTACAGCCTCAAACTCCTGGGCTCAAGCAATCCTTCTGCCTTAGCCTCCTGAGTAGATGAGGTCTATTGGCACATACCCACCATGCCTGGCTAAGAACCAAGGATTTCATATCTAACTACACTTACTTTCAAATATAAAGGGTATATACAAGTTGTTATCAACATGAAGACTTTAAAGATCATTGTTCCTCCCAAGAGCCTTTCTTAAGGAATCTGCTAGAAAACAAGCTTCGAACAACCCAAATGACTAAGTGTGACATTGACAGAAGTACTGATGGTGAGTATTCAATATAGTTACTTGTAGAACTAAGACTAAAGGGTCAAATTGAAGATGGGTATATTATGTTCTGACTACATGCTCTGACAATTTAGATATGGTGCAACTACAAACAATGGTACAAGAACGGGGAGAACATATGACAAAGACATTTAAAACTTGTGTTGGGGTAATTTTATTGTCTTGGGACTACTGTATGTGAATTATTGGATAAAGCAAATGAGTAATTATATTTAATAGATATTTTATTCCATTGCCTCGTGTATCCTTGAGAACCATGATTATCAGTGTGAAGAAATACATATATTATGTATAGAAGAGCTTAAGTAAAAGCACTAAGTAAAAACACAAAGTCTGTATTTGAACTGGAAATTACCTCTGAACACCTGAAAAGGCCTAGTAACAATGACCAACCTAGTAGTAATGAATAACCCTAACAACAAGACTGGGGCCTTGAAATACTGTTTTCCATAAAAAGATACCAGGACTTCTTGGGGAACTGGCTGGTTTCAGATTCGAGGTAGAAAATGCACAAGTTGAACTTGGAACATCTTGTCATACCAGACAGCAAGCAAGATTTCAATGATAACTAGAATCATGTCAAAAGAACTCCAGCAGCCTCCTTGAAGGGGCTGTCACTAACCAAAAATGGGCAACTTGAGCTTCAACAAGGATAAAAACTGCATTAGATTGAATGAGTTCACAATGATATTAAAACTGACCACTCTTGAAGAATGATAAGGAATCAACTCATTGCCTTGATAACTAATAAATAAAGGGAGAGAATCAAGGATATTCTGGCTTTCCTATAAGTACTTGTCTTAGTCTGTGTTGTGCGGCTATAACAGAAGCACAGAAGTTACCTGCAATTGGGTAATTTATAAAGAACAGAAATTTATTGGCTTACAGTTGTGGAGGCTGGGAAGTCCAATATCAAGGCGCTGGCATCTGGAGAGGACCTTCTTCCAGCATCATCCCATGGTGGAAGGGCAAAGAGAGCCCACTGCTGAGCGAACCCTTTTATAAAGGTATCAAACTCACCCATGAGGGTGGAAACCTCATAGCCTAATCACCTCATAAAGACCCCACCTCCCAATACTGTTACACTGGCAATTAAATTTCAACATGAGTTTTGGAAGGGATAAGAATTCAAACTATAGCAGTACTGTACAAAATTATTCAAAAGCAATTTACCAATTTACCGTATTAACACACTAAGAGAGAAAAACTATATGATTGTCTCAATAGATACAGAAAAGGCATTTTTACAAAATTCAACATCAATTCATAATGAAAACTCTCAGCAAACTTGGAATAGAAGGGAACTTTCTCAACCTGACAAAAAGTATCCATGAAAAACCTTCTGTCCATACCACACTAAATGGAAAAATAATAAATTCTTTCCTCCTTAGATCAGGAACTTGTGGGGATGTCCACTCTCACAACTTCTACTCAACATTTTATTGGAAGTTTTAGCAATGCAAAAAGACAAGAAAAATAGAAGATATTGATGTTGGAAAGGAAGAAGTAAAATTGTCTTTATCACAGACAATATTATCATTTATGTAGGAAATATTAGGGAATCTACAGAAAAGCTGCTAGAATGAATAAGTGAGTTTAGCAATGTTTCAGGATATAAGATCAAAATACAAAATCAATTGTGTTTCTGTATATTAGCAACAAACAATCAGAAATTGAAATTATCCAATAGCATTTACAACATCATCAAAAATATGAAACTTAGAGAAAACTCTGACAAAGAATGTCCAAGGCTTGTAAGCTGATGACAAATGCAGAAATATACTGTGACAACATCGCTGGGTGAAATTGAAAAAGACTTGAATAGACATACCATGGTTCATGGATTGGGAGATTCAAAATTGTTCAGATGTCAATTCTACCCAAGCTGATCTATGGATTTAATGACATCCCAATCAAAATCCCACAAAAATTTTTTTGTAGAAATTGACAAACTGGTTCTGTAATTCGTAAGTGTCAAGAGCTGAGCCGAGAGTGCTATCCGCCAGGTGTCACAATAGCTGATAGGGCAAGTGAAAATGAAAATAACAGTCCAGCCTCTAATCACTTACTGTACTATGGCAGCAAAAGCAAGAGGCCAAACAGGAGAAAGAAAGCACCACCTCCCCTTCCATTTTTTCCCCATGAAACAGCTCTGGTTGAGGGTCAGGTGAGTCAGCACAGGTGTGGGGAATTGTCTCAATGTCAAGGGAGCCCCAAACAAATGGACCTGGGGAACAGGGGGAGATAGAAGGGAAAGGGATAGGAGTGGAGAAGTACTGAGTACTTAGCATAGAGAAAAATGTCTTCAAGTCCTGTTCCCTCCCCCCACCCAGATAAGGAGGTCTTGGCAGAGGCATCTGAGGAAGGCCTCTGTGGAAGGCCCCTAATAAAGAGGCCTCCAAGTGGAGGCACCTGGGCTAGGGATGGAGCCTTGCATAAGAGCATGTCCAGCTGGGGTGAGAGGGCCTGAGTCCATGACAACAACTCCCTTCAGAGACTACAATGCACTGACTGTGCACCAAGTCTGGTATGGGGAAGGCAGTTTCCTCCCTTGATACCTGCCAGGTAAAGTCTTTGTAATGTATATAGAATGGACTGAAAGATCAAATATAAGTTTTTGGACAGGAGCCAGACTTTTCAATAAGGAGATACAGAGAATCCAGAATAGCCAAGACAACTTACACACACACACACACACACCCCACCCCAGTTAGAGGACTAAAAATACCTGATCTCAAATTTATAGGCATGAAGTTGTTCATAATGTTTCCTGTAGTTACATCATCTCTCATTTCTGATAATGGTAATTTTTGTCTTTTCTTTTTTTCCCTGATCAGTCTGGATAGAGATTTATCAATTATAATGGCCTTGTTGAAGAGTCAGATTTTTGTTTTATTGACTTTCTGTAGTGTTTTTATTTTCTATTTCATTGATTTCTGCTCTGACCTTTATTATTTCCTTTGTTTTACTTACTTTTGGTTTAACTTTATCTTGCTTTTTTCCTAGTTTTTAAAACAAATTGTGGTAAGAACTCCTAATGTGAGATCTACCCTCTGAGTAAAATTTTAAGTGTATAGTACAGTATTGTTAACTATAGGTGCAATGTTGTCAGCAGATCTCCAGACTTATTTATCTTGCATTACTGAAACTTTATACCCATTCAATAGCACCTATTCATTTTACCTTCCCCAAGTCCCTGGCAACTGCCACTCTGCTTCTGAGTTTGACTGTTTTAGATATCTTATATAAGTGGAATCATGTAGTATTTGCCTTTTTGTGACTGGCTTATTTCACTTAGCATAATGTCCTCAAGGTTCATTCATGTTGTCACATATGGCAGGATTTCCTTCTTTTTCAAGGCTGAATAGTATTTCATTGTATGTATATATCACATTTTCTTTTTAAAAAAATTTTGTTTTTAATTATTATGGGTACATAATAGTTGTATATCTTTATAGGGTGCATATGACGTTTTGACACAGGCATACAATGTGAATTAATCAAATCAGCATAATTGGGGTATCTATCACCTCAGGCATTTATCATTTCTTTGTGCTAGGAACACATTTCGATTCGACTCTTTTAGTTATTTTAAAGTATACCCTAGCTTATTTTTTATTATATGCACTTTGTTGTGCTATCAAATATTGTTCATTCTGTCTAACTATCTAACTATATTTTTGTAGCCGTTAAGCAGCCCCACTTTATCCCCCCTTCCCCACTACCCTTTCCAGCCTCTGGTTACCATCATTGTACTCTCTGTCTCCATGAGATCAATTGTTTTTAATATTTAGCTCCCACATATAAGTATACCACATTTTCTTTATCCATTCACCCACTGATGGACATGTAGGTTGTTTTCATAACTTGGCTATTGCAAATAATGCTGCAGTGAACATGGGTGTTCAAATATCTCTTTGAGATTTTGATTTCAATTATTTTGGATAGATACCCAGACATGAGATTGCTGGATCATATGGTAGTTCTATTTTTAACTTTTTGGGGAACCTCCATACTGTTTTCATGGTGGCTACATTATTTTACATTCCCACCAACAGTGTACAAGTGTTCCAATTTCTCCACATCCTCACCAACATTTATCTTTTTTTTTTTTTTTGATGATAGTCATCCTGATAGGTGTGAGGTGATATCTCATTGTGGTTTTGATTTGCATTTCCCTGACGACTAGTGACGTTGAGCATCTTTTCGTATACCTGTTGGCCATTTGTGTGTTTTCTAGTTTTTAATGGAAGCTAAGATCACTGATATAAGACCTTTCTCTTTTTATAATACAGACATTTATAGTATAAATGTCCCAGTAAATACTGCTTTAACTGTATTCCAAAAATTATGATATGTTTTATTTCCATTTTCATTCAGTTCAAAATACTTTCTAACTACCCTTTTGATTTATTTTTTGACCCATGGGTTAGTTAGTAGTATGACAGTTACAAAATATTTCAAGATTTTTCTAGGTTTTTGTTGATTTTTAATATTACTCCATTATAATTAGAGAACATATTTTATATGGCTTGAATCCTTGTAAACTTGTTGAGATTTGTTTTATGGCCCCAAATATGTTCTATACTCATAAAAGTTTTGTGTGCACTTGAGATAAAAATGTCGTATTTTGCTGTTGTAGTTGGTTAATAATTTCTATATCCTTACAGATTTTTCTACTTAATTATTCCACCAATAATTGATAAAGGGGTGTTGAAATTTCTGACTGTAATTGTAGATTTGTCTGCTTTTCCTTGCAATTCTATCAGTTTTGCTTCATATGCCTAGAATCTATGTTATGCACATACATGTTTAGGACTGTTATGTCTTTTTGATGAATTCACCTTTTATCATGGTAATGCTTGTTGCTTTGAAATCCCTCCGCTTACTTTTGACTAGTGTTAGCACGATCTTTTTCCATCCTTTTACTTTTAACCTAATTGTGCCTTTATATTAAAGTGGGTTTTCTGAAGGGAATATAGAGTTAAGGTCTTGTCATTTTTTTAATCCAATCTGACAATCTCTGCCTTTTAGTCAAAATGTTTGCATTTAGATCTTATATTTAATGTAATTATTGGTACGGATGAGTTTTAAAATCTACCCTTTTGTTATTTTTCTATTTTCTCCATCTGTTCCTTGTTTCCTTTTTACTCCTTTTCTACCTTCTTTTGAACACATATTTTTATGATTCCATTTTTATTTCCTTTAACTTATTAGTTGTAAGTCTTTGTTGTTTTATTTTAGTGGTGGATTAAGGATTTTTAATATACATTCTTTAACTTACCACAGTCTCCCTTCAAGTGATACCATACCACGCATGTGTAGAGTAAGAACCTTAAACTGTATCCTTACATTTCTACCCGACTTGCTGTTGTGCTATTGTCATACATTTTACTTCCACTTCTACATAAACTTCATATTTATTGAAGTAATTTTTGCTCTACATGGTTTATTTTTTAAATAGAATTAAATAATAATAGGGAAAGCCTTTATATGTACCCACATAGTTATTATTTCTGGTGCTCTTCGTTCCTTTGTGTAGATGTAGGTTTCCTTCAGGAGCCATTTTTCTTCACTTGAAGGACTTCCTTTACCATTTTCTTTTCTTTTCTTTTTTTTTAACACATATTCAAGTCATTTAATCCTTTACCATTTCTTTTGAGGCATGTCTGCTGGTAATGATTTCTTTCAGCTGTTGTATGTGTGAAAAAAATCTTTATTTCACATTCATTTTTGAAAGATATTTTCGCTGGACAAAGAATTCTAGATTGACCATGTTTTTCTTCCAGTGTTTTAAAGTTATTGTTTCTTGTCTTCCAGCTTGCAATATGCTGTCAACCTTAACCTTGTTCCTCTCTACAGAATAGGACCGTTGGGTTGCTTTTAAGATTTTCTCTTTCTCACTAGTTTTATTTTTATTTATTTTTTAAATTTCAAAGTATAAGGGGTACAAATGTTTTTGTTACATGGATAGCTTTTATAATGCTTAAGTCAAGGCTATTAGTGTACCCATCACCCAAATAGAGCTCACTGTACCCATTAGGTAGGTTTTTGCCCCTCCCTGCCTCTCCCCTCCCGACCCCAGCTTGATTTCCACTGAGTTCTACTTCCCTCTGTGCACATGTGTGCTCATTGGTTAGTTCCATTTTAATAGTGAGTACATGTGGTGTTTGTTTTTCCATTCTTGAGATACCTCACTTAGGAGAATGGTCTCCAGTTCCATCCAGATTGTTGCAAAAGATATTAATTCATCTTTTTTATGGCTCAGTAGTACTCCGGTATACATATACCACATTTTGTTAATCCACTCAAGAATTGATGGGCACTTAGATTGATTCCACATCTTTACAATTGTATCACTAGTTTTAACTAAATTTATTATCACGTGTCTTCTTGTAGTTTTATGTTTCTTGTTCTTGGGGTTTGTTGATCTTCTTGGACCTGAGGATTTTACTTTTCATCAAATTTGGACAATTTTTGCCTTTATTTTTTCAGATATCCTTCCCTCCTTCCTTTGGAGATTTTAATTATGAGTATATTAGGTTGTTTAACATTGACATTCAGCTCATTGATTATCTTTTCTGTTTTTTTGTTTTCCCCAGTCTTCTTTCTCTCTGTGTTTCATTTTGGATAGTTCCTATTGCAATGTCTTCATGATTCACTAAATTCTTCTTCTGAAATATCCAATCTGCTGTTAAAACATCCAGATACTTTTCATATTAGACACTATTTTTTTTCTCTAGAGGATTGTTTTGGAACTTTTAAAATATCTTCCATGTCTCTACTTAACATGGTCAATTTTTCTCTAGCTTCTTGAACATATAGGACACAGTTATAAAAACTGTTTTGACATCCTTGTTTAAACATTATATCATCTGTGTCATTTTCAGTCTGATTTACTGATTTTGTTCCTATTATGAGTCTAATTTTCCTGCTTCTTTGTATGCATGGTAATTTTTTATTAAATGCCAAATATTGTGAATTTTACCTTCTTGGGTGCTGTATATATTTGCATTCTTATAAATACTCTTGAGCTCTGTTCTGGAATGGGGTTAAGTTCCTTGAAGTTATTTAATCCTCTTGAGTCTTGCTTTTAAGCCTTGCTAGGTGGGGCCAGAACAGCATCTAGTCTAGGATTAATATTCCCCACTAATGAGGCAAAACCCTTGTGAGTATTCTAGCCATGACTGCTGGTGGGAACAGGCACTATTCCTGGCCCTGTGTGAGCTCAAAGGATTGTTCCCTCTAATCCTTTTGAATAGTTCCTTTTTCAGCTTTCGGTAGTTGCCTCACATGCATGCTCTGAGGAAAGGTCCGGGCTGAATAGCTGAGGGAGATCTCTTGAAGAGCCTTAGCTTTCCCTCTCTGTGAATCTCTCTCTTCTCTGGTACTCTGTCCTGCGAACTCTTGTCTTGGCCTCCTTGGTCTTCCAGTTCCACATTTTCAATTCAGGGAGAGCACCAAGTTCTTCCTGGCTTCTTCCTTCCTATGTTGCGTCATGGAAACTTTCTACAGGCAGTAAGTTAGGGCAAGTTTAAGGCTCACTGTCTTTCGTGCTTGACTTCCCATGTCTTGAACTGTTGTTTTGTACAGTCTAGTTTTTCAGTTGTTTCAGATGAAGGGTAAATTTGATTCTGGTTACTCCGTTGCCTTAGTCTGCTGGGTCTGCTATAACAAAACACCATAGACTGGGTGGCTTAAAGAACAGAAACTTATTTTTCATAGTTCTGGAGGCTGGCAAGTCCAAGATTAAGGTGCTGGCAAGGTAGGATTCATCCTGAGGCCTCTTCTCTTGGCTTGTAGGTGGCCATCATCTTGCTGAATGTTCACATGACCTCTTCTTTATGAAAAGAGAGAATGCTTCAGTCTCTTTCTCTTCTTATAAGGACACTAATCCCATCATGGGGGCTGTACCTTCATGACCTAATTACCTCCCAAAGGCCCTATCATCTTCTAACACCATCACATTGGGGGTTAGGGCTTCAATATATGACTTTGGGTGGGGGTGTGCACAAACATGCAGTTCATAATATCCATCTTGGACAGAAGTGGAAATCTCCCCAAACTGTGATTTAAGGAAGACTAAATCTGCAAGATGTTAATAGTTTGTGTATGTGTGATGTTGAGAAACTCTGGGTTAAGCGGAGGTAATCAAGGTTGTTTTACTGCAGGGATTCTCAGAGTTTGTAATGGACTAATGTGCAGTGTAAATCTCCATGAGGAAAATACAGTATAAAACATTTCCCAAATTTATTGATCATGAAACCGTAAAAATGGCAGGGCACTTTTGATGAGTCTTACTGTTCTGAGCTTGCTATTTTTTTTGCATGATTATGTACCTATTAATTTGTATACCCCTTGAGGATAAGAATGGCTCCTTTTCTTCTTAGTAAAGTGTCTAGTGCTTAATGTTTTGCATGCATTATCTCATTTAATCTTCAGAGTAACCAGACCTATTTGGCACTGACTTGCATTTTATAGGTGAAGAAATTAAGGCTTATAAAGGTTAGGTAATCTCACCAAGGTCACACAGCTAGCAAATGGTGGAGCTGGGATTCAAGTCTATGTCTGATAGAGTATAAACAAAAAATATGGGGATATTGTGAAAATATTTGTTTGCAAAATAGTTACTATTCCCTCTGTCTCCAGTTCATGGGTAATTAATATGCATAGTTCTCGGCAAAGCACAGGTGTAGGAACTCTCCCCTTCTCTTTCAACTACCTCTTTCACATGGACTAGGTGTTTGGTGGTTCCTTAGGAGCGAAGAGACCTGATGGTAATTCTGGGAGGTGTCCTCACACGGTGTTGAGTATTTATATTGGTAAGAGAAGTCTGGAAGTTCAAGAAGGGTGTTGTTCCTATTCTCTGGCTGAGGCCGCTGATCTTGTCCTAGGACTGAAGTGCTGGGTTGGCCTTCTGTTGAGTGCAGTTCCCTTCCTTCATACAGTGCCCCCTTACAACATTTCTGTACTTGGCCGCCAGCCTGGCATTATCCAGATGTCTGACAGATTTGGGGTCCACTCTCAGGATAAAGTTCTATTATCCATTCTCAGATCCAAATCTTCTTTATTTCCATATATGTATTCAGTTCTTTCCATTTTCTTCAGGTTCTCACACATGAAATACTTATTCATCTACTTTTTTTCCTATACTGGGGGAGGAAATTCATCCATACAAAAAATACTATCCCTTTCTCTCCTCCCCCACTGTAGATAAGTTTATTGCCCAAGTCTTTGGTGGTATAGTGTGCATGTGCTGTGGGGGCAAATTAAGTTGTATATTAGAAATGATTTGTTGTTTTCTATTTTAAGAAAACTTTGCAGTGATTCCATTTATAAAGGAGGAATCATTTTGTCTGAGTAATTAAAATAATCCCTCCCCAAGCCATGAGTAGGTAGAATCGATGAATAGGCAGAAGCCAAAAGAGGGAGAGAGGAGAACCAAATTCACTGGATGGGAAAAAGTAGCTGAGTCACCAAACTAGTACAGTGCTGGAGCAGAGACAACCACAACTCGGCTGTCTAAAGAAGCAGCTGATTATAATTAGCCCGGACCAGCTTCCTGAGGGAGCAGCTGCCCCACCAGAGAGAAATGATCTGGACCACAGTAGAAGAGCTTTAATTTGCTCAGTCACCTCTGAGAGGATTGGCCCATCCACAGATCCCTGTTTATCCCACTCTCCATCAGAATTCCAAGCTCCCCAGGCATCAATTACCTGAACTTTCTTCCCTTAATCTGACCTAATTCCCTCCCTCCCCCCAAATTCCCCTTTTTAATAAACCATTTCCCTGTACTACTTGGAATTCCCAATTCCCGATGTGAGATCAATAAACTCCTATGTTTTTCAATCTCTTCTCTGAAGATTCTATTCACTTTCTCACTTAACTAAAAGCAGGCTATCTCCTGGGGACTCAGTTTCTCTGCAGCCCTTTCAAATGGATGTTGTTTTTTCTCTCTCATACCCCAAGTGCTTCAGCACCAGCCTTACTCCTCAGTGCCAATTTTAGAGTGTTATTCCCCCTTCCCTCTTGCAAACCCCTTCTGCTCCTTTGAGGCTCACACCATCTGGTTATACCACTCTTCCACCTCCATGCTGCTGTCACCTACAAGTAGTCTCTGCGTCTTTCCTTCTCATTCTCAGGAAAGCTAGCTTGCAACTCAGTTTTCTTCTGTATTGTCCCTACTTGTCCTGTCATCCTTCTTGGTGATTTCAACATGTATGCTGATGATTCATCTAACACCATGGACTTTTGTTTTTTTGACTTTCTCCTATTTTCAATGATGTTTTCTTCCACTCTGCTTCAGCTATCCATTGTGCCTTACATCTCCACATCAACAAAAATGGCATCATCCCCAAAGTTTCAAATATAGATATCTCAATCTGACTACAAATATTAATCTTCCACATTACTTGCCTTTAAAAGTGCTTTTACTTTTTTGTTGTGACCTTCAATCCATCCACCTCTCTTTATCCGTATCCATCACCAACCTCCTCCTGATACTCTCTTTTCTAGCTTATATTTCATGACCCATCATTATAGTTTCTTCCTTGCAATCTTCAATTTCCTTGTCCTGTTGAATGAGATTTGGAGTCCAATAAATAGCATCCTTCCTCCTGCCTGATTTCTGGAGTACTTGAGAGAGAAAATTAAAACCTAGGCTGATGAAAGCAGATGAAGATGATGTATCACCTTTCTCACCAAAAAGTTAACCCCAGGGAATGTGGCTAAGTTTTGCAGCAAGGACTAGTTTTTTAAAACTGAACTAGTAGTCACAGGCAGCACTGAACAACTGTGGCCATCCTCTCCCCCTGCCCCCATTCCCATACCATGCAATCCAGATTTTGTAAAGCTCAGGGAATAGGGAAGTAGTGCAGAACATATGTTCACCGTGGGCAGCTGGATCCCAAGAAAAAGATGAGAGGAGGTTGGCCTTACATGCCCACCCCCTTATCGTAACCTCATCAATAATACTATTCACTCCCCTCCAGGGCAGGAGGGAGTGAAGGCCAGCTACAGACCAGGATCATTACACCAGTGAGATCCTTCCACAGGGACGGAAACATTAGGACTTGGTGATACATTTCTCCTAACACCGCTCTTCCTCCATCACACTTGCCAAACTTTCTGTGGTCTTCTCCCTGACAGCATCAGAGTAGTAGAAGGCAGTCTTCAAAATACCTTAACACATTTTATCTTGTTTGATCATTTTAAAAACCACACAAGAGAAATCAGATAAGTAGAATCACCTATTTTATAAGAAAGGAAATGAAATCAATGTGAACTTGTTATTGTCATAGGTTACAGTTAATATGGTAAATCCAGTTTATTTGAGAGGAGGTGGATTAGTTCCTTCTTATTACTGTAACAAATTACCACCCAATTAGGGGGTAATTAGGGGGCTTAAAACAGCACAGATTTATTATCTTACAATTCTGGAGGTCAAAAGTTGTCAGTAGGGCTGAGTTCCTTCTGGAGGTTCTAGGGGAGAATACATTTCCTTGCCATTTCCAGATTCTAGAGGCTGCCTGTATTCCTTGGCTCATGGCCACTTCTTCCATCTTCAAAGCCAGCAGCATGACACCTTCAAATCCCTCTCTGACTCATACCCTCCTACCTCCCTCTTTCACTTACAAGGACAGTTGTCATTACATTTGACCCATGTGATAATCTGTAACAATCTCCCCATCTCAAAATCATTAATAACATCAGCAAGTCCCTTTTGCCTGTAAGGTAACATATTCACAGTTTTCAGGGACTAGAACATGAACATCTTTGGGGTACCATTATTTTCCCTACCATAGAAAGGATGGCACTATTACTTCAAGAAAGAGGTGCTAGGATTTTATTTCCGTAAGGAGTACTGTCTCTTACCATGTTTGTCACTGAAAAAGCAACCACACAAATACACATATACATTGAATGCCCAGCACAATATCTTGCTCAGAGTAAGCATTTAATGTTTATCGAATAAATATATGCATACCACATATCTAAGAAAAAAGTTTTCAGTATAAAAAATAGTTGAAAAAGCAATACAAAAACAATTTTCTAATTAATATGAAAAGGCATTGACAATACCTGAAGCCAATTGCTTAAAAGAATGATTTTAAGAAGCCATTTGGATGATCAGCAACATAAAACTTAATCTATATTCACTGTATGTCAATAAATCTCTCCACCTGCTTCTGAATCTATCTCACTTCTCCCTACTGTTTTATATCTAAATTGGCCAAACTATTACATTGATAAATATTTTAAAGTATTTGTTAAACATATTCAAGAGAGAAGTATATTTCATTTAATAGTAGGTGAGTTTCAACACGTCCGTATTCTATTGCAAGTTCTAGTCAGTGAGTAATGCAAGAAAAAGAAATAAAAGGCATACTGATTTGAAACAAGCAAAGCTGTCTTTATTTATGGGTGACATACTGTATATGTAGAAAATCCTAGGGAGGCTACAAAAAAGGATAGTAGAAATAGTAAGTTTAGCAAGATGTCAGGATACAAGGTCAATATAAAAAATCAATTGTATTTCTATATATTAACAACCATTGGAAATTGAAATTTAAAACACCATTATTTAAATACAACAGCATAAAAATACAAAATAATTAGGATAATTTTAACAAAATATGTGTAAGAATTGTACACTGAAAACTATAAAATGTTGCTGAGTGAAATTAAAGAAGACCTAAATAAATGGAGAGATATACCATGTTCATGGATTAAAAGATGCAATAATGTTATATGATATCAATTGTCCCCAAACTGATCTGTAGATTCAATGCTATCTCAATAAAAAGCCCAGCAGGCTTTTTTCTTTTGGTGCAAATTGAAAAGCTGATTCTAAAAGTTATTTAGAAATGTAAAGAAGCTAGAATAGCTAAAATAATTTTGACATATGTGAACAAAGTTAGAGGACTTACACTATCAGATTTCAAGATTTACTATAAAACTACAAAAATCAAGAGAGTGTGGTATTGAATAAGGACAGACATAAATCCATGGACCAGAACAAAGAGGCCAGAACCCAGCGTACGTATATGTGATGGTTGATTTTATACAAACGTGCTGATGTAAAAAGGGAAAAGATAGTCTTTTCAGAAAATGGTGTTTATCCATGTTTAAAAATATAAACCTCAACCCTTAACTTGCACCATACACAAAAATCAACTTTTAAAAAAGGATCATAGACCTAAATGTATAAGCTAATATTTAAAGTTTCTAGAAGAAAACATAGGAAAAAAATCTTTGTGACCTTGAGTTATGCAAACATTTCTTTGATAGGACACAAAAAATACAAACCATAAAAGATAAAATAGATAAACTGGGCTTCAACAAAATTAAACTTTTTCTCTTTAAAGGATAGTTAAGAAAATTAAGACAGAAGCCATAGACTGGGAGAAAATTTTGCAAGCCATATAGTATATCCAGAATAAAGAATTCTTATGGCTTAACAATAAGAAAATTGATTAAAATGGGCAAAATATTTGAACAGATACTTTACAAAAGAATATGTATAAATGGCAAATAAGCATGAAAAGATATTCAACATCATTAGTAATTAGGGAAATACAAATTAAAACCACCTATTAGAATGACTAACATGACAATACTAAGAGTTGGTAAGGACTTAGAAAAACTGGAACTCATATATTGCTAGTGGGAATATAAAATGATAGAAACACTTCAGAAAGAGTTTGGGGGCTTCTTAGAAAGTTAAATGCATGCTTACATATGACCCAGAAATTCTACTCCTAGGTATTTACTCCAGAGAAATGAAGATATATGCCCATGAATGCTTGAACACAAATGTATATAGTAGCTGTATCCCTAGGACTAATACATGAAAACTGAAAACAACATGGATGTCCATTAACAATGGTGGATAAACAAATTGTGAAATATTCATACAATGAAATACTACTCAGCAATAAAAAGAAATGAACTATTGATCATACAACAACATGGATGAATCTTGAAACAATATACTGAGCAAAAGAATCCAGCCACAAAAGAGTATCTCTGTATGATTCCATTTACATGGAATTCTAGAAAAGACTAATCTTTAGGGACAGAAGCAAATCAGTGGTTGTTTGGAGTGAATGTGTATATGAAAAGGGACAAAACAGGAACTGTTTTGGGTGATGGAAATGTTCTGTACCTTGATTGTGGCAGTGGTGACACGGGTATATACATTTTTCAAACTTCATAGAACTGTACACTTAAAATGCATTTTATTTTACATAAAATATATGTACAAGTTTATTGTACATAAACTATACCTTAATAAAGTTGACTTAAATTAAAAAAAATCGAATGAGTGAAACATTTGCATTTTTTTTCCTCTCAAAATATTCTTCCCTCAAGGACTTCCACAGGCAACTCCACAAATCAACTTGGTGGGTAAAATAGCTGTGTGACACTGGACAAGCAAGTTCCTTCATCAGTAAAATCAATGAATTACATGACTTCATTTGTTCATTCAATAAACATTTATTAAAGCCTTCCATGGGACAAGCACTATGCTAGGTTCTAGAAATATAAAGCTGAAAAAGAAAGCAATTATGTCCTCAGGAAGTCACAGTCTAGTGGAAGAGAAAGACAAGCTAACATATGATTATAATACAGCTTATGTTTATTTGGGGTTTGAGGAGGATCATAAGAGAAGTCTTCCCTGATGATGCAACACCTGAGTTGGGTTTTGAGGTACAAGCAAGAGGTAAAGAGGGAAGAGAAGGCATTCTAAGCAGAGGGAGCTGTACGGGCAAAGGGCCAAAGGCAAAAGATGCACCTTATGTTAGGTACTTCAGCTAGTTTAGTAGGTCTGGAACATAAGAATTCATCCTTGTAAGGTCATGGTTGTGTCTTGATTGGAAGAAGTCAAAAAATACTACTCTAGTTGAGCGATGTGTAGACAGGGGTTCTGTACCCAATAATGATACCCCCATTATAGTGGATCACCTAAAAGGAAAATAACTACCATCAGTTAGGATCCTTTCTGTTGCAAAGAAAATCTTTTAGGTCATGTAACAAAGTGGTCCAGGGCTAGACTGGTGGAGTGTGATCTGAGGAGCAGCAAGGACAAAAGAGCAGCTTTTCATTCTCTCCATTCCTAGGCTGCAGCAGCTACAGACCCCACATCCTTCTTTTTCATATCCAGCTTCCCTGAAAGATTAAACCAAAGCTTCGTAATCAAGTATCATTAGCTCTCACTGGTCTTAGATATTGCACGGATCCTAAAGCAAGCCCTGTGGCCAGAGGGATAGTACATGGTGACTGCTTGGACAGCACCTAGAGGTCCTGAGGGTAGAAGTCAGCCTCACCTGAAGCACATGGGGGAGGGGTAATCTGCAAATAAAAATCAGAGCCTTTGTGGAAGAAGGAAGACCAGATACAAAGGAGGAATTGCGTTTTAAGAAAAACAGATCCCAACAATTTCTGAACACGTCAGGAGATACAAACACATATGGACAAATTTCTTCTTGTGTCTTCCACATCTAGGATGAAGCAATGAAAATTGCCTTGAGAATAAGGTGACATAATGAGAACACGTACACAAAAAACTTACCACTCAATATTATAAGCACCATAAGAATGGATGAACAGTTTTATGAGAACAAAGAGAAAGGCATAATTAATTCTAATTTATAGGCTCCATGGTCTCTTCACAACTAAGAGGATTTTTGAGTGAGGCCTTGAAAAATGGAGAAGATCCTTCTGGCAGAGACAAAATGAATCACCATAGCTGGACGAGGCTCAGCACGGAACCTGGTGAGGCTGAAACGCAGGATAATGGATCAGTGTGGGAGAATTTTTCCCCTATGCTACAGACCCTTGCCTTTATCTTTTAAGCAATGGGGAGTTGTTGAATTTTTTAAGCATAGAAGTGACACAATCAAATCTGCATTTAGAGAACTATAGGAATAGACTAGATACTTCTTGAGACAAGAAGAAAGGAGATAAGTATGGGGAGTTAAAGCTCAATTTTGAAATAGAAGGCTGATGGAGCTCAAGCCTAATGGTCTCTATTTTCCCTGTGAAATGGGAGGAGGGAACACATGCTGAGTGTGAGGGGGTGTTACGCAGTTAAGACAAGCTGGAAACTTCAATTAGCCAGAACACTGCATTACCAAAACATTCTGATCAGAAAGATTATTCAATAAACTCCCTCATAATATGAGGTCATAAAATATTATATTAGTGGGTGAACTGAAATCCAGAAGAGCCAAATACAATTTGCCTATTAAGCTACTTCACTGTCAATGCCAATAGCCGTAGGTAGAAGAATTATGTGAGTATCACTGGTCACTCAGATCCTTGTGAGCACTGGCAGAGCAGATGTGAAGGGGGTTTTAGGGGTTGGCAGGAGATGGGGCACAGGAGGATGAAAGAGGAAGGAAGCCAAGTGAGGGGGCGTGGGGAGGTGTGGTTAAAGACAGAGTGCACAAGGCAGCCTGACTGCTCCATGCAGTATTTCAACAAGCAGCAGAGAAGCAGCATGTGGCAGAGAAAGGTAGCAGCACAGCATGTGGCAGGTTTGACTTTGGGATTCAGATTCAGAACTACTGCCTAGAACCACCTATTCCAAATGAAAGGATCTGTTATGCCACGGTCCCTTCATTTTTTATAGACATAGTGTTAAGTTATCAGGTAAAATGATATAAATGCTAAGGAAGTTAAGCATTCTTCATATATTATCTTCTTCCATTTGACCGTAAAATGTCATATACAAAATTAATTACCAACAATATCTTATATTTGCTTGGTGCTTTACAGTTTAAAAAAATCACTTTCAAATATAGTAGTATCTCATTTGGCCCTACAAAACCCTGTAAGGTAAACAAAACAGATACAATAATTTCCTACCGTCTGTTGCCTCCCTCCCCACCAAATTACAGATAAAAGAGATTAAATTATCTAGAGATTTATATTAATAGCTAGGACCAGAATTCTCCAGACTAGTGTACTACAGCACCACATTGTCCCTTTTAAAAAAGCTCATGAATATTCTCCAAAAGAAGCCAAAGATGGGCATATCTCTACACATTTGACCCAAAGCATTTAAAACTCACTCTCTTCCTAATATTTTTGTCATTTTCTCAGAGTGGGGAGAGGAGGGAGACAATAGCCATGAGTGTGTTTGTCCTCTTAATTAATGTACACACATAAAATGTCAAAGCATATGATTATAACTATATCACCTTCAAAAGCAGTAAAATGGGGCTTATTAAGACTCAATCACAGAATAAATCATTATTTAGTCCTTAGTAAGTGCCTGATGAATAATAAAAGTATATAATATTGATTTTCAAATTAATGAAACTAGTTATACCAAACTCTACCACTCTTGAAGTCTTATGCTAAACCTCACACATTTCCTAATATATACCGTGAAAGTAAAAGACTGATGAAATACATTTGGATAGAACTTAATAAACTTGTAGGCAATCAATGAGAGTATCAATCTATTGATTTAGAGTTTTAGTAAAGTGATCTTAAATTTGAATCTTAAATGTGAATCTGAAATCAAAGGACAATGGTTTTTGGACTTTTTTTCATGTAGTATTATTCCATATTACAGAAATGGTAGGTCTTTAGGAAGCAATATAAAATAAGACCCTTCACTTATACTGAAGAGCAATATAAGACTGATGCCGTGCATAACATCTTCAGTTCTAGAATGAATGTCTACTCCCCACTTCTAGTCTCGCTCAGTGCTCTCCCTAGAAGGAAATCTTGCGAAACCAAGCTTCAGCAAAAGTAGATGTGGTCTTGAGTCTTCATTCTCTTCACTCCTTTGGGTGTCCTCTTTGTATACTCCCAAAGTAACAGAATCTGGCAACAGGCCTCAGCAGTGTCAAGCCTTCTACGCAACAGATAGAAGGTTGAGAAGTGAGAAGGGATCATCCCATAATTTTATGACTTTCAGGGAGTGAAGAATAAAACATTTTCAGATGGAGTATTTGATCTTCCCCAGTAGAGATGTTTAAAGTGAGAAATAAAATGGAGAGGGATGTAGAAAATCCCTGGGGAGTGAAAAGTTGCTAAAAACACCAAAGTACATTTGAATTCCTTCTTAAAAGCATTATCTTTTTCAAGTCTTCTCCCATCCTACCCCACCCCTGACTCTGAGTGAAGAGCAATTTATAAGACAAAACAATACATTATCTAGAGAAAAATTATAAACAAACATAAAAGAATTGTGCAAGAATCTGCATTACCTCTTGAAGTTTATTACAGTATCTTTAGTTCTTATTGCATATATTGCTACATGCCTTTTACAAGTCAGGATTATATATATAGTATGCTCTATTTAGCAGAAGTTATGTTTATTGCTTCTCTCTTGAAAATCAGCAGCATGCGATGCAATATTTGGTGTGAAGTTATTTTTTCAAAAAGTGGAAAACTACTTAGGTTTAACTGAGGAGGGAACATGATCTTTATTGGCTTATATGCAAAGTTTAATTTTGGTTTTATGCAGAGTTTGCATAGTTCATGATTAGTTTCTAATGAAAAACTAAATTTGTTGTCAGTGACCTTGAAGAAGATCATGTGACAGTAGCAAACAGAAAAATCTGAAGAAGAGGCATAACTTTTAAAGTAGAAAGGTCAGCAAGAACCGCCTGAAACAAAAAACAAAAAGAATTATTAATAGCAAAGTGAAGTCTATGAAATAAGGTACAGCAGAAACACCATCACATTGTAATTTTGGTATCAACACATACTCTAAGTTCTTTGGATTTGTCCTAAATCTTTGTACTAAAGCTATAACTTTCCTTCTTTTTTCTGAATATATTAATGTTAGTACATGCACAAAATGCTAAAACGTGCAGTAGAAAATAACCTGGACTTTAGCCTTGAACCTTCTTCAAATATACAAGGTAGCATGAGTTTATAAGAGGTCTAACATTTCAACTTGCTTCTATAAATAAACGTACATTATGAATCCTAGTCCCGTTATTCTAGTGTAAGAAGTAACTGACTGCAGGAAATAATTTTGAGATGGAACTAATGTTTATTCAGTTGCAAGATGCATAAACATCCTCTTCCCTTTAAACAAAGAATGTAGGCAGCTATTTTAAGGATAAAATCTACATTTCTATGAGAGATAACAGATAGAGTAATAAGGTGAGCACTATTTAATTGAACCTTATTTCAGGTATAAATGATACTGTTAAAAAGAAATCAGCTTTAAATAATTAACTCACAATTAAAAAGAACCACTATGTATCTTTACTATATCATCCAAACACGTGCTTTCTCAACTAGTTTTTCTTTGTTCTGTGAGCATAGTGCATGGACGTGAGCAATAATAAGGAAATCCCAATAGTTTCTATTAAAATTACTAGGTATTTGGTTTCCCATAATGCTTATAATGGTTTCCTATAATAATTTTGTTTATGATCCCTTCATAAGAAGACTGTTTTCAAGTAATTAAGGAAATTTGATTACTTAATATTACTTAGCTTGGAACTTACAGGTTTTACCCGAGTTAAAAAATTTGGCTACAAGTAATGTGTGTCCTATGCATCAGACACTAAAATGAGTGAGCCTGGCAATCTCTCAGGAACTATTTCCATCCCATCTGAGTGAAACTTATCCTTACTTCAGCTGCGGCCAGTGATGTCACCTCCATCAGGTTCACTGCTCGGAAAGCAAACACGGCAGCTGCCAGGACTGGAAAAGAATGAACACTATTTCAACTGCTGGCCTATTCGTCAGCCCGGCACAGTTACTGCTATGCCCACAGCCCACTACACGAAAGCTCAGAACTGGTGCTTTATACTACTGATCACACCCCCACATTCTGAGTTAAGGCCTAGTGATGAATGGAAATTCTTTACTCTACAGAACAGTTCCTGATGGCTAGACAAACTGAATACCACAGTTTTGGGAAAAAGGAAAAATCAATGGTCTTTAAAAGGCCATTTTATAAATTATTTCACTCATATCTACAACTTAAATTATAACAGTTTTAACATGGCATGAAGATCTAATGACTGTCTTATAAATTCAGGTTTATTTTGATACAGGTATTTCTTACTAATGCAATGGGGAGGCTTCTGAAAAGTTATACGGAGACCAAATTTTTAAATATATCAGATCATGTTTCGTATGCATTGAGGAAGTGTTGTGATAGAATCATGGATTTAAAGCCTTTTCTTTAAAAATTTTATAATATTTTGTTATATTTACATTTTTAAACACAACATTGACTTCTTTAGAATGTCACAAATGGATATACCTGTAGGGAGGGCTGCTGTGGGACTGATCCTGACATTTACAATGATGTTGGCTACAGGAAAAAGAAGTTGAAACTTTGGGAAAAAAACCATTATAGGACAACTTGTAGGTTAATAATACACATTAAGTAGAAAACAACACTTGAATTATTGTTTCCATTAAACATATGCATATCAAAAAAGAGTAATGCTAACATGCAATACTTATATAATCTACCATAAAACTCCATGTGAGGGAATGAGTCAAGAACAACAGAAGGACAACAGGTGACACTGATAAGGAGATGGTACTACCTGGAGATAACTCTTGACTTCTCCCTATTTTTTTCCATCACCAGTGATGGTAGTGTATTCCCTACAATAAGACATTGAGGTTTAGGAAATTAGTAGTAAAAATATTCAAAATTATTTGGAAGATTGGTTCCTAGGTATGTATACTACATACCTACTGCAAACATATATATTTTTAAAAATACATTTTTACAATAGGAATAATAATAGCAATCAATTCTCACACCAATTCAATGAGTTAAATACTATTATTAGCCCATTGTACTAATGTAGAAAGTGAGGCACAGTGGCTTCGGTGACATGTTCAGAGTCACAAAGGTAGAAAATAGTAGAGCCAATATTCAACCCTGGCTTTGGAGCCTGTGCATCTAACCATTATGTGAAAACACTATTAAGGTAAGCAGTAATGACTCATCCCTGACATGCAAATCTGTGTGCTTTCCTAAGAATCATCTCCTCTGCTGTTCCTCAGAATGGTTTTCCAGAGAATGCATGAAGGATGATGCTATGGTGGTCCTGGGCTCTGACATGCGGGTGGTTGTGCCTGAGGGGTAGAAGTCAGGAGCCGGGCCTCTTAATTTCCCCAGATAGAAGCAGAGTGCAACCAGTGACTGGGAAGCACAGGTACTTTTCTAGGGGATAAGCTGACACAAAAACACTAGAACTAGTTAGAAAGAAAAAGTCTGGAGAGAAAAAGATGGTAGTGGTAAAATTTAAAAAGTCAAGTCAGCTGGAATTATTCAATATGTAACAAGAGATACAAGAGATCTGGGACAAAGAATTTACTCTTTAATTGAAAAGGAGAAAACTTAAGTACTTTAAAGTCACTTTAAAGTCTTGTAATTCATGATTATAAGAATGTCACAAAACAATTTCTGTGGACCAGCAATTTTTTACAGCTTCCTAGTATCTAGAATCATATTTGGTATAGTGGAGACATTTTAGAAGCTAAGGAATATAATCACCACTTCCTTTTCTGTGTATAATTGAACAGAGTCACTGGAAGCTTGACAAGCTGGCCAAGTTTTCTGCTGTAGCAGGAAAGAGTTTTACATAGTGAGAAACTGATTTTCCAAGGGTAGATAAGAGGGGGAAAAAAGAGCAGTTCACTAATTGACCTCAGCATCCAAAATGCTTATGTGCTCATAACCTTTATTTATCTTGGTGTCACATCACAGAAGTTCCTTTCCGTCTGCTTCATGTTTGGTTTGCCCAGCCCTTCTGCAGAACAGGTTTATTTGCCAAGGAGAAAATATCTATACTTTGGGATATTTTCAGCTCAAATCATGCTTCATATGAAATGTAGAAACTCTATTTTCTTTTGGTCTTTTAAACTATTCTCATTACTTTAATTCTAAGCAACTCGTGAACATGAAGACATTTTTGCTTTAAAATGTTCTTCAAAAGGCTCTAATTAACAATTAAAGCCAGTGATATTTATTAAAATATTTCTAAAGACTATGTAATAACTCACTTGATCAAAAAAGGTGGTCCCAAAATACTCATACCAAAAATGTATGAAATAATCAAAACTAATTTTTACACATCTAGATGAAATTATCAACCCCATGGCTCATTATCTGAATCCCATGGTAGGAAAGTTTCCATCAGTCTAGTTCCATTTCTAGATGTTCTAGAATTTTTTCTTGTTGATTTTTAAAAAGCACTCATGGAAAGTGAGTGGATACAATAATGTGAATTACATTTCTACCTATTCATCAGTAATATTTGTATTAATATATTGAGCTCATAGCGAAGTGCCTGGCTTAAAGCAAATACAGCATTAAGTATGTATTTATTTCTCTTTTCCTTCAGTTTGCTAAAGGGCGATAAGGCACGGAATGGGAGAATTTAAATTGGAAGAGGCCTTGAAGGTTTTCTAATTCAACATTTCTTTCAAGGTACAAAAGCTCTTGATCCTTTAGGTGACAGTTAAAGAGCCCATTCTACTTTTGGAAAGGCCTAATTATTAGAAAGTACTTTCTTATACTGAGCCCCCTTCTTTAACATGCTTTGATGTCTTTTAAAAATGATACCAAATGCTATATACAGCACTCTTCAAAGTTTCTGGCATACCCAGAAGAGAGTTATTTGGTGGAAAGTCTAAAATCCTGTTACTTGAGAAATGATAGCAGAAAACAAGGCTACTTAGCTTAGAATAGAAGACTTTGGGGAGAAGTGGGGAAACGTGAGAGTAGAAAAAAACATGATAATGACCTTGGTTTAACAGGAGTACATTTTAACAAGCCATATTATCCAGAAATGAAATGGGCCACCTGGCAAGACAGGGATTACCTAACGTTGAAGTGAAACGAAGGATAAGGACTGCTTGTCAGAAATGTTTAAAATACTCCTCTAGGACTCCTCTATCTCTAGATTATATATATCACTGCCATTCAGCCAAAAGAAATGAGGGCAGACCATTCTTTCCTAACTCATATTTGTATGGGCTTTAAAAAAAAATACTGAGAGAGAAGGATACTAGTTGTTAAAAACGTTAGTCAGTGATACCTCTCATTACACTAGGGGTGACATTTACCTTCATGGTACTTTATTATTACTGTAGTTTTCCTTTTCAAAATGCCACCCAATTACTATAGACCTCTCAGCATTCAAGAATATGTTAATATGGTGCCTACAGAATCTTCATATCTTATTCTTCTTCAAGTAAGCATTATTTCCACAACAACCCAGAGAGGTGATTTTACAATGCTATCAATTTAAGGTAAGGAAACATTCTGCCAGCTTTCCTGATCTCCATCTATTATTGGGAAAATCTCATAATTATTATTTGCATTTCCTGATAATACCAGTGATAAAAATGACTGAGTTTATTGTGCACAAGAGAAGCAAAATAATATAATTATAAGAAATATGTGTCCTGTCTATTATTACACAATTGCCTCAGGCATATATCTGTTGTAAGAACTGCTTAAATATTAAATAAAAGATGAATCTGTAGCTTCCTGAAAAAAAGGATGAAATATATTTTGGCCTGAGAGAATACCTAAAAGGGGAAACTCAGCCACCAGGGCAGAAGTCAGAGACTAGGAAAAAAAAAAAGGAAAAAGTTTTAAATTTGGTTTAAACTGAGGTCCAGAAGAGCTGAGATTTCACCTATGTGAGGAGGCTCAGTCTCAGTTTGGATTTTAGGCAGTTGAGAAGGGGCACAGAACAGAATGCTAAGGTAGTCAGGGGAGTCCAGAGTAGAAGGGAAGTATATCTACACTCTCTTGCACAGACCTCACAGGTGCTGGGACACAGTGAGCCCCGCCTGGACTAAACGAGAGGAGGGGAAAGAGGGTGGGGAAGAGAGGGAAAATGAGCTTTCCTGGGGGCCAAAAAGAAAGACTAGGACTAGGCTGGTGTTGGGCAGTTAGACAGAAGTATCAAGATCACAGAACCTCAGTACTTGTCCTCAAAGCCAGATAAATCTATTAAATGTTTATGAATTAGAAATGACAAATAACTGTAGACTTAAACTCCAATTACAGATGGTGAATGTTAGAAAGAAAAGGGGCCTTTACTACAGGAATACCATGTGTTTTACAACAAAGCATTTACTCTTACCAGCAAGAATTTCCAGAGAGTTGTATCCTAGGATTCTATCCCACAAAAGCAAGAGTTGATCTGTAGCTAAGTATCCGGAGAAAGCTCGAACCATCCACTTAAATGATATGCGAAGTCTGTAAGCAAAGAAGAATGAAAATTAATTTATCACTGAAATTTTTTCTTATGAAAAGGCAGTATCAGAAGAGCCCAACCAATTCTATTGTTAAGGTAGCTCCTCTGAGAGTCTTAGAAATCACCTGGGCATATAAAACTCAAATACTTTCTTAAAAGCTGCAAAAGTACAGTGGTAAGAAACCGTAAGTCCTCAAATTAGTGGTCTTAACGTATTAAGAAGAAGAACTATATATGCTGGGCTATCCTTTATGTTAGAGTTCAGCCTTTATAAAACCCATTTCTACATCCTGTTTTCCAGAGTGTATACTAATTAGGTATCAATGAGCTGATCTTCTAATAGTCTTAACAATTCCAGGCAAGCATAATAATTTGAATTTTTATTCAAAATACTTGAAAGAGTGTACAATGGCTTCATATTTTTTCAATTTAATAAATTATTTTTCTACATTTCAGTCAAATGGCTACATAGGATGAATAAAATAACTAGTAGGAGTTTTGAAGGACAAAGAAAAATAGCTTTAAAGCTATGAGACCTTAGAAATAGATTTCTGATTTCAAACCCTTCATTTTAGTGAGGAGGTCATCAAACTCTGAAAGATTAACCAGAAAATCCAATTGAATTCCATTTTGCTAAAACAAACAAACAAAAAACAACAACAATAAAAAAACCACTCTAAGATGTGTGAGATCTGACTATAAGTAGGTTGGTTATGTCATGGTAACAACTTATCTCTAAAATCAGGAAATGAACTTTCTGGATCTGGTTCATTAAGAGATAAACTAGTCCCTCCATTTCTGTATTATCTATTAGCATCAAAAAATCACTTGACTATCCGTGAGAGGAGCTAGCCAAACACTTTGCTGGAATTGTTATTATGTCGATAAATAGCTGTGCTATTCTCTTAAAGAGAAAAAGAGACCAAGAGATTGCCTTGGTTTGCGTCATTGTATTAATTCTCTTAAGACTTAAAAAGATCCCCAAATTTCAGAAATTCCTAAATACTGGATCACTATTGTTTTAATATAACAAAGTACATGTAAGCAGTAGTATTGACAAATTAAGCTTTTTTGGTTGGCTTTAGAATATCTCTTTATAGATGTAAAAGGAACTTTTGGCACTGAGTATTTTAATACTTAAAAAATGCATTTGACTTTTAAGTCTAAATTATTAACTTCAACTAGTTTCATTTTACTCAACTTGTCCTAGTGTCACATTAGAGGAATATTACATACATCCCCATCCCCAGACACATAAATAGTACAGCGTCAGTTTTTAGAAATAAGTTTATTAAGGTATCATTTATATACAGTAGTGCTCCCCTTATCTGCGGTTTTGTTTTCTGCAGTTTCAGTTACCTACGGTCAACTATGGTCCAAAAATATTAAATGGAAAATTCCAGAAATAAACAATTCATAAGTTGTAAATTGTGTGCTGTTCTGAGGAGCATGAGGAAATCTTGCACGGTCCCCACCCCAGATATGAATCACCCTTCTGTCCAGTGTATCCATGCTGTATATGCTACCTGCCTGTTAGTCGCTTAGTGGCCATATAGGTCATCAGATTGACTGTCTTGGTATTGCAGTGCTTGTGTTCAAGTAACCCTTATTTTACCTAACAAAATAAGGGTTTTACCTACTAATGGCCCCAAAGTGCAAGAGTAGTGATGCTGGCATATTGTTATAACTGTTCTATTTTATTATTAGTTATTGTTGTAAATCTCTTACTGTGTCTAATTTATAAATTAAACTTTATCTTAGACATGTATATATAGGAAAAAACATAGTACATATAGGGTTCAGTACTATCTGTGGTTTTAGGCATCCACTAGGGATCTTGGAACATATTCCCTGCAGATAAGGAGGGACCACTGTATAGAATTTACCTTTATTAATGTACAATTCTGTGAGTTTTGCATGAAGAAGAATCAAATGGATGTTATAGAACTGAAAAATACAATAACCAAAAAACTACAAAACCCACAAAAACCCCTCCCTAGATGGGTCCAGTAGCAAAATGGAAATGACTCAGGAAAGAGCTAGTGAAGTTGAGTATAGATCAATAGAAAATGTCCAATCTGAACCATAGAGAAGAAAGGATTGGAAAAAAAATGAATAATTCTTCAAGGACCTGTGGGACAATACCAAATGTTTCTTCTTCTTCTTTTTTCTTCTGCACCAAAAGTTTTAACATTTGTATCATTGAAATCCCAGAAGAAAAGGAGAATGAGTATGGTGCAGAAAAAATATTTGAAGGAATGGTAGATGAAAACTTCCCAAATTTGGCAAAAGATATAAACTAACAGATTCAAAAAGCTTAGCAAACCCTAAACAGGATAAACCCAAAGAAATCCATGTCTAGATACATTATAATCAAATTGGGGAGAGTTAAAAAACAAAGATCTTGATAGCAGTCAGGGAAAAATGAGAATTGGTATTATTTCTTCCTGAAATGCTTGGTAGAATTTGCCAGTGAAGGCATCTAGGCCGGAAGTTTATTTGTAGGTAGAATGTGATCAATTAAAGATGTATATTGTAAACCCTATGGCACCTACCAAAAACATGTTTTAACGAAGTATAAATGGTAATCCAATAGTAGAGATAAAATGGAATAAAAAAATGTTCAATGCAAAAGTAGGCAGAAAAAGAGAAAAAAGGAATAAAGAGAACATAGGACAAATAAAAAATTCTAGTAAGATAGATTTCAATCCAGTAATATTAATATACATTGGATACAAATGGTATAAACACAGCCATTAAAAAACAGACTGCCACATAGGAAGACCCAACTATACCTTTGACAAGAAAGCCACTTGAAAAACAAAGACATTGATAATCAATATGTTAAAAGTAAAAGCATAAAAAAGAATACATCATGTAAATTATATTCAAAAGAAAGTTGAAATAGCTATATTAATATCAGACATAGTAGATTTATTACCAGGAAGAAAGAATGACATTACACAATAATAAAGGGATCAATTCTCCTAAAAACAAAGCTTCAAAATACATGAAGTAAAAACATATAGTAATGAAGGAAGAAACAGATAAAATCCACAATTATAATTAGACACTCTAACACTTCTCTCTCAAAAATCAATAGAAAAGGTAGACAAAAAATTAATAAATGTATAGAATGTTTGAACAACATTATCAACAAACTTGACTTCATTGACATTTATAGGACATTCTGCCCAACATTTGCAAAATACAAATTCTTTTCAAGTGTACAAGAAACATTCACCAAGATAGATCATATTCTGGGTCAAAAAAAAGGTCAACAAATTTAAAATAACTGAAATCATACAAAGCATGTTGTCTAACTGCAACAGAATTAAAATAGAAATCCATAACAGAAAGATACCATATCTTTCCAAATATTTAGAAATTAAACACACTTTTGTATAACCCATGTTCAAAGAGGAAAACACAAGAGAAATTATAAAATATTTTGAACTGAATGAAAACAAAAAGATAACATATTAAAATTTGTTGGGTGGAAGTAAAGGGGTACTTTGAGGGAAATTTATAACATCAATTCTTACATTAAAAAAAGAAGAAAGCTCCTAAATCAGTGATCTAAATTCCACCTTAAATAAGTAGAAAGAAAAGAACAAAATAAACCTAAAGCAAGCAAAAGGAAGGAAATAATATACACAAGAGCAGAAATCAATGAAATTGAAACACAAAAACAACAGACAAAAATCAATGGAACCAAAAACTGGTTCTTTCAGAGATGAATAAAATTGATAAACCTCTAGCTAGAATAATCAAGAAAAAGAGAAAGACAATATAAATACTAATCTCAGAAATGAGAGTGGTGATGTTACTACTAATCCTATAAATATTAAAAAGCTAATTAATAATTAGGAAATATTATGAATAACTTTATATCCATAAATATGACAATATAGATGAAATACATATATTAAAGCTCATTCAAGAAGAAATAGATAACCTGATTAGTCCTATAGCTATTAAAGAAATTAAATTCAAAATTAAAAAGCTTCCAACAGCATCAGTTTACATTTATGAAAGCCTTTTAAAATTTGATTTCTATGTTGACAACTGGAATTTTTATACTTTCTCCTGCATAAGAATTTTCATGTTTATCATAAATCATTGAAATAAATTAGTTCCTTTTAATGAATAAAGTGTATAAACAGGCTAGAAAAAAATCAAAATTTTAGTTTCTAGCAATGAATATATTCATCCTGGTAAAGAAAAGCCTACTGATACTTCGATGTTCATTTCACAATAGCCAAGAACAGGTCAATTCATAAGTTTAAGAAAAAAGTCTTATGCTCAATATAAAATATTTCTGCCATATTCTTGTTTTATAATCTTAATCATGAACAGAATTTTGTTTTTTAATGGCTACAAAGGAAAGAGTGTAACAGAGGGAACGGCCTGAAAAAGGGTAAAATGTTTTACGAGTTGTCTTTTTAACTGCAACCCCCCCAAGCTCTTCTTGAGAATTAAAACCTGTATTCCTGCCTGCGGCCAGTGATCAAAGGGGTAGAGGAGTATCCTTTGTTCTTTGTACCACAGGAGATGGCTCAAGAGAATTGTCCAGGAGGGCAGAGGTCATAAGATGGGGTTGATCAGGACCATCAACTGTAGTTAAACAGCAATAGCCCCAAGCTGAAAACTCCCTATAAAAGTTCTGTATTTCTGCTTTTAAAGGAGACTATGGTACTTTAAGAGGTGAGTCTGCCATCCTCCTCATTTGTTGGCAAATTAATAAATTTCTCTTTTCCTCAAACCACTTGTCCTCATTCTGATGTGGACTTGGGGACAAGTGCCAAACTTTCAGTAACAAGAGCCTCAGTTCAGTATTATCAATGGATGATATGAAGTATTGTTTTATGCAAGACATTTCTAAAATATCTGAAATTCAATAGTACTTTATAAAAAGTAGATATCTCTATCTCTATGATCATTTGATCCTGAAACAACTCCATGAGGTATGAATTCTATTGATTTTTAAGATAAAGAAATTGAATTACCTTGATTTAAAAATAAAGAAATTGAGGCTTAGGTGAATTAAATAATTTTACCAGGATTATACAGTTTAACAGAAATGGAATTTGAATCTGGGTTAAATTTCCACCCACTCAACCATACATCTGTTATGGATTCACGTGTGGAAAAGACAAATACTACACTATTCTATTTCCCATGAACTCCTTTTGTGGCCTCAAAAAGTTCATACTCTTTTCAAATATGCTCTTCTTAATAGGAAAAAATAGTTACAGAGGAGAAGACAGGAATAAAACACTGGTAAATCATTTGGAAATTCTGTTGCTGTAGACATTGTTAGTTAAAAAGAGAAACAGAACCAATAATATTGAAGTCCAGACCTATTCTACATATTCATCTATAACTCATACTGAGATCAATGAATAAAATTCAAACTTTAGGAAGCAAGAATCACAGTGTACAACCATTGGTGGGTAATTGAGCTGGTTTCCTTTAACAAAAAACAGCAAACTTTATAGTTTTCATAGGTTGTTCTCAGATTTGGCCTATGCTGACTTAATTTTAGTATTATCATATTTCTCAGGCAGTATTTGCTTACACAAATATTTGACTTGGTTTGGGCTAACATCTTATCTTGCTTATTATCGATTAGTTCATGAGAAATTAGTTCAATTTCTAGTCAATTAGAAATTAGTTCATTCTGGTGATTCTTGTACCAGACACAAAAGTCCTAGTAAATAAGACTTCATTAGGATTTTGGTAATTCTTTTAAGAATGTTTGGCACAATGTTGTTACAATTTACTACTTTATTGTTTTATTGGGGAAATTGTTGGAATAATTTCTCTGAAGAATTACTACATCCATGCAAGTGTTTTACAATGATAAATAGCTTTCTCATGTGAAACTATTCTTCAATTAGGAGAAAAAAATACTTACGGTTGAGCCCCAATTTCTCGTAGATGATAAAAGAGTTGGGGAAGATAAGTTTGAAGAAGAGTTTCAAACAGCAAACAGAGTGACACAATACCCTGAATACAACAATGAATCATAAGATAAATAGATATTTTAGAATTTAAAATTAATTATGCCAACAAATTATTCAAATGGAAAATGAGAAAGACTATCAACATACATATTCTTCATATTATTTAAGAGTCGAAAATAGGAACTGTACGAATGGATCTCTAACATTGTGTTTAAAGATTTTATCCTCTACACATACTCACATTTACAGATATGCTAAGGGGTATCCTTTTAACACAAAAGTATGTAATATTTGGAGAGTCCAAGGAAAACATCACTTTATAGAAAACCTCCTACTTTGCAAGCCACATATTATCACTTAGGCCCAGCAAAATTAGTTTTTCCAGTTTCCAGGTATTTCCCTAGTGCTATAGCCACACCCTTTATTCTCTCTCAATATATGTTCCTTCCCCTCCAGGCTCAATCACTGGGGAAAATATATCCTGCTTTTCTCCCCCTTTCTTTGAAATCTACCCCCAGGAAAAGACTGGCTGTTGACTGCTTGAAATTTACATCAGGAAGTTATCAAACAAGAATGTTTGATTACTTAGTATACACATACTTTTTTTTTTTTACTTAAATCTACTTTTTAAAAAGTACATTATCTGTAAAGTACAAGAAGTAACTGATTTAAACAGATGGTTTTTCAAGTATGTTTATTATTTGACAACTCTGAATAAAGTCTTTCTTGCAGCTCAGCATTCCTCAGGGTTGATCTTTGTAAGAAAGTTTTAATCCTCTTTTTGAATTTCTAAAGAAAAAAGGCTGTCAGGGTTCCAAAACAGTTCAGTCTGGCTGCAAGCCAAAAAAGGAGATGGCTGCCTATAAGTCTTTGTTCCACTGAATAAAGAAAGGGCTAAGGCAGGACTGGTTCAATCAATTAGCTGAAAAAGGACACCCCAGGGCCAGTATGGAGAGAAAGAAGAAATACCCAGAGCTGCCCAGTGTCAGGCTTCAGTGCTCTGCACAGGGAGAACACCACTGGTATGTACTGTGCAGCCAGTTTTTTTAAACTCTGAAGCATAAAATGGTATAGAATATAAGAGTAAAAAATCTGATGCTAAGAATGAGATACTAGAAAAGAAAATTATTAATACTAATTGTTATTAATATTTCTGATTATTCTAGATTAAACATTAAGATAAGAACTACATCAAGTTCCCTGAGACAACTGGGTGGTGCTTTGCTTATCTGTGATATCCAGAAATTCTGTTATTTGCCAACTTTCACTAGCAATGTAAGAGAACAAAACTGGAGATGGAGGAAGGTGGAATAGGAATACACAGGCTTAACCTGGAGGGATAAAGAACAGCTGTTTCATTTAGTAGCAGTAACACAGTTTCTTCTTTTTTTTTTTTTTTTTTTAATTTATTTTTTTAATTTCAGAATATCATGGGGGTACAACACTTTGGCCATACACATTGCCCCTGTTCTGCCCGTGTCAGAACACAGTTTCTTCTTTAGGGAAATTTGGTAGCCCTGACATATTCCAGTTGAATGTTTCTTCTGGACAGGCAGTAAAGTTACCTACAAGTAGGCCAAAGCAGGTCCAAAGGGGGAAAAAAGCACTGAAATAAATAAACACTGCTTTTACCCAGGCTTATGGGAAGGAAAAAGAAGGTATGATAAAGGAACAGCCAAAATAAAACAGATAAAAATGCTCGACTCCCAATATGGCTTTTCCTTGACTCTCATACTGAGGGCAAAGGAGCTTTGTATTGAATAAATAGAAGGAAAATATCTAGTATGATGAATGATAATTAACCAAATATGAAATTGACAAACAAGTGACAAATGTTTTTCACTAACAAAGAAGAGATGATGATAATTATAATAACAACATTTATTTACTAAACACCTGCTATGAGCCAACTACTAGCTACACTGAGTGCTTTGTAGACACCTCTACAGCACGACAAATGACATACATTATTAACTTCATTTCATAGATAAGAAACCAGGAAAGAAGGTAGAGGCATCTTTGTCAAGGATAATAATACAGTCTGTGTTTTTTCTTTTAATATATAAAAGATAATTTAAATGTAGTTGATAAGAGACTTTTTCCTAATTATTATGAAAATATTTAAATATCAATTTCATCTTCTCTTGTATTTATGCTATGCAAAAGAAAATATGTTGCTTGACATCACAAAGTAAAATTTGTTGCTTTGTAATTGAGTAGAAGACTTTTTCTTACAGAAAAAAAGAACAGATTAGAGTCTGATCTGATTCACTTTTTATGAACTTACAGAAGGATGAGAAGAGATGGAATGAAGTCTGAAGAAGAAACGCACATACATCTCACGGAACACCTGATACAACTTGGAAGGTTCATGATATAGAAAACAAAGTGGTGCAACTGAAAGAAAAAAAATTAATTGATAATACTGCAGAACTACTAAAAATTTTTAAATAAATTCATGAAATTTGAAAGAATAAATCAATATTTTATAATAATCACATTCATTCATAGACAAGTTTAAAATCATATATACTTTTCTTCATTTTGAAAAGGGGATATATGTACATGTAAAATTCAAACAGCCATTAAATATTATAAAGAAAGGAGTGTATTACGAATTACTGTAATCCCAACTAAACAGCTAAGAATGACGTAATGGAATTATATAGAAATATTAAAAATTCAAAGTAACTTATAAAAACTACATATAGTCAAGTCTCTCTTTTTTAACTGAAGTAGTAAGAAAGTGAAATCAGGCAACTCATTTTTATTTTGTCCCACAAAGGATTCAGGCTACTTTTCAAAATTTTTAATTTTGGAAGTCAGGTAAATAAAATATAAAGTGATTTATGACTAACTTTTAGAATCACAACCTTCAATTAATTCAAATTAATTCAATTTGAAAATAAAACTTTTGAGTAATAGTTTTACACTATTGGTTTATATTGGCATATCTCCATATATATCAGCTTTCATTGACTTAAAATAATCTCAGGTAGAGGATTTATTTCTCTAATGAACGTAGAATTAAGTTTTCTTTTGTCCTCAGTTCTTAGCAATTAAGCAAAGGTGGGTCAACTCAACCAGATATCCCACAGCTGGATGTCAGAAAGTCCTAATCTTGGAGACCAAACTGACCACGTGATTATTTTACACTGGCAAATGTGGTCATGCTTTCCATCTTTCCAAGCCTCAAGAATTTTAGGCAGTATAAACACTTTATAATGCAGATACATAAAACTGCATTACCTAGCTATTAATTTTAATAAAAATGCCTTACTTACAGGATAATTTCAAACAATACAAGTTGGACAGATAAGTAGTTCTGAGGTTCTATAATCTGTCAGTAATGTTCTGAGGGCAGTAGGTATTAAGTGAGAAGGGAAACCAGTAAGCCAATTTAGTTAGCTCTCTTCTCTTTGACAAAGTGGAAGGAAAAACAGTAAAATATTTTAAATGCTTACAAACACAAAAGTTCAATTTTCTGGGATAAAAGGCAGTATCCAGTATTACTGATGAGTAAGTTGCTGAAAACTAGCATTGCAAGTGAGAAATTTTACTTTTTCTGAAGGGCAAAAGAGAAACAAATCACTTTTGGGAGGCAAATATCTAAATACATATACAAATAACTACTTGTGTGTGTGTATATATATATATATAAAATTTAAATATTATATATAAAAGTTTAAAAACAGACATATCCTTCCACTTCAAAACTAATTTTTAAAACTTATTTTATTATCAAAATAAATTGCTACTTATTAAAATAGCCCAAATTAGGGTATTCTATATATTTAAAAATAATAACTCATGGTCTAAATTGCAATAACAACCTAAGAAAAGGCAATGTGGCACAAATACATGGTATTATTTTAAGTTCAAAGTGAAGGTTGGAATTTATTTACTTTTTAAAAATGATGCATGCATTTCCTCTAATTTTTGAAGTTATTGATATGTAAAAACCCATAATCTGATTCAGATTCATAAAATCTGAATGGGATAAAACCTGCAAATGGGATTCATAAAATCCCATTTCTTCCAGTGAAGAAATTAAGAGAAAATTTTAAAATAAGTACTTTTTTACAAACATATAAAATACAAAAAATTTATAATTAGTTATTATTCAAGATACCACATTTGTTTAAGTTCAATTCCCTTATGTAGCCATGAGATGGAAAAGCTTTAGTCTATTATATATAATATGTAAAAAATATTCTACACGACTTAATTTTTAATTTTAAGCATCTTTCCCTATTTGGTTCTTCCATAAAAATAAATTTAGCTCATTATCTTTTTAACCAATTAAATATTATACTGTAGGAATTTATTTATGAAGTCATAATATACTATATACCTACAATAAAAGTTCTGCATAAATGGAAGAGCAGAAGGCATTTTAATTAGAGAAAAATTCTGAATCAGTTTTTAAAAGAGATAAGTATTATAATTTTAAAGAAATATAGTAACTAAAGCTGAAGTGGCAAAGTACTAACTAGAGTTCCTTAGGGATGATTTGTGATTATTCTTGTATGCTGGTTCTAAATAAATGGTTGCTGGTAAAGTATCTGTGGATGCTTAAAATAGTTTTCTAAAATAGTATAAATAAGCTCTGTATCAAATATTTTGCATCATTGTTAACAAATGTTTTCCCCTTGGGTGTATAAACCTTAGCCTATTTAAATGACCATAAATGTGAATAGGCAGAGGCTGAGTCAATGATGTATTTTGAACACTGAGAATTGCTAGATCTAAACTTTCATGACATCAAGCATCCTCCAACTCTTCAAGTACAACTTCTAAAAACTATTTACTTAAAAAATTCTTACAGTTGGAATTATTAAAGTAGAAGGATTAAATGGCAAACATTTTTATTATTAGAGGTAAAAATTTACATTCTTAATCTTTTACGATTTTCTATTTTAGATTCCTCACATGTTTACAAGAGAAATATGCTGTAAGGTCACTACAACATTATGTATTATGTTATGAAATTTTGGTTGCTCAAGAGAATAAAGTCAAGTACCCAATAATTCAAGCCTGTGACCAATACCATCAAGATAGCATAACGTAAAGGCCCTAGGTGCTCTGAATTCTTTCCATTGTGTGCTAGTTTTAAAAGTTTTACATTATGTCATTCACCATGACTGTCTGATGTTGAACACTGAGGTGATTTTTACAAAGAAAAGTGTTAATTTATTGCTGATTCTTGTTACAGAGGTAAAACATTAATGTATTTCTTTTTATTCTAAAGGTAGAGGGTAGAAATAAAGGGGACAACAATCTTTAACAAGTAAGTATATATGTTATACATAAAAATTTAAAAATTAAGTGGCATTAAGGTGTAGAGTGTCCTTCCTCTTGCTAATCTTCGCTAAGCTTCTTGCATTCCTCATTCAATAACAGGTGAGGCCCAAAAGGCATTCTGAGTTCTCAGGCCTGCACATGCATCTTCCACGTGCGTGTACCATAGGATGACCAAATTCCCCAATGTAATTGTTGCTGTGCATAGCAGTAGCCTGGAGAAACCATGAGCTCAAACTCAGTGTTGTCCCTCCCTTAGGATTCTTTTGGATCTATTATTTTTTAAAGACTCTTACGAGAATTAGGAATCAGAAATTTAAGCAACCTGATTTTATACCTATTAGAGCTAAACATTAATGTGTATCTCTAGTTTCCATTGGATTGAAAGATGGTAAACCACAGAACCACTTTCACAGTATGTTCTAATTCTAATTTGTCAAGAAATCATCACCTAACCAATGGTAATGACCTTTTAGTTTTAATTTTTTTAATTGGACATATAAAACAATACGAAACTCAATGTTTTAAAATGTTCATAATACCTTGTGGGTGATTTGACATAAAGTGTGATTTTTATGTTTCATTTTCTAAAGTGTAATAAAAACCTATGGAGGGCTAGTATGCATTTTACTTCACTTTTCCTTTTATTATCTTACTATATGGAAACAACTATAGCTGTCAGTTATTTTTTAAAAAACTGACAGATAACACTGTATGTTTTTATTGTGCACAACATGATGATTTTAAAGCCCAACTCACCATACATTGAAAATCCATGAAAAGGGATAACACCTAAAAAATAAAAAAAGTATTTCTTTTCAATAAGTAGTAGTATGGATTATTAGTAGAATTATTATTAGGAAAACTTTAAAGGATTAAAACTAAAAATAGAAAGGTTTTCTATTTTTTGCTTCAACTTTGTTCATGAATATCAGAATGACTTAGTGATGGTAACCAACAAAAATAAATGTTTTTTTATTACCCTCAGAAAAGCAAACAAGAAGTTTTCAAACATATATCCAGTTAACTTTCTATTGATAATGATGAAAAATCAAAACTTTGAATATATACATATACAAAAACAGGACAAAAACATAACAAGGTAGGTCACAGAATTAAGTTTAAGAACTAATTATAATAGTCTCAGAAAGTCAAATAGATTATATCCCTCCTAAAACAACTTTATTCTGTATATTAGAATCTAATCTGTTAAAAGATAAGTGGGCTTTTCGGCATTGAAAACATCACTTTCCAGAAAACACCATGGGTGTTTACTAAACTTACTAAAAATTAATCATGGGGCATGGCTTAGAAGAAATATTGGCAGGAATATAATACAAATTCAGTATAATCTTTGGCAAGAATTATACACAAGTATATATCCTTTTCAAAGAAATAGTCAAAGCCTAACTTGGTGTGCTAAACATCTTGTCATATTCTAAGTAAAAAATTAGAATTTGTACAGGTTAGGTTCAAAACAGAAGTTCTATAATATATACCATCATATAGTCAACATTGTACGAAATCACGTTGCAAACACAGGACGGAAGCTGAGAAGTTTACTTTTTTGAAAAATAGCATAGAAATGCTTTATTCATGTGACATGTTCAGAGGCAAAAACTTAGTGTTAGCAGGAGCTTTAGAGGTCATCTAGAGTAAGTTCTAATAAATGATTAGTTCAGGCTTAGTTTAAAACACGTCCAGCAATAGGGGATGCATTAATTCCCAACGCAACCCATTACAATTTTGAACGGGTTCAATTTTGGAAGAGTTATTTCTCATACTGACTCAAACTCTGGCTCCCTGTAATCCCTACTTATTAGTCCCAGTTCCAACCACAAAGGTCACATAGAACAAGTCTAATTTATCTCCTATTATTATACAAACTTTCGGAAATATCACCATCAGGATTTTTTTGCTTCAAGACTTTATAAATTTCTTTAATTGTTCCTCAGATGAAGTAGTCTTAAATAGCTTCCCTATTTCATTTTCCTCTGGACAAGCTACAGTTCACCACAGTCCCTAAAGTGAGGTGACTAAAACCTCTAAGCATTTTTCTTCTCTACATACCCCACAGCTAAGATAGTGCACTTGGACAGTTATTTCTGGACCTAAGTGAAGGATTACATTTTTATCTCCATTACATTTCTTTGGTGAACCATTCCAATTGGAGATAATCCTGGATTCTCCTTCTGTGATCTAATGTATTACCTATTCTTCCTGGTTCCACATTACTGAAAATTTTGGTAAGTGTACCATCTAAAGCAATATAAAAATGCTGAACAAGACAGAGGACAAGAATTGTTACTAGAGACCTCCTTCCACACTGATATCAATTTATTAATCAGCACCCTACTGTGATAAGTTAAGAGCATGGACAGGGCGTTGGACAGATTTGGTTGGGTTCATCTGGCTCTGTCACTTTCAAGAGCTTTGTGTGTCTTTGGGTAAGTTTCTTAACTTCTCTAAGCTTTAGTTTCCTCATCTATAAATCAGAGATAATGTTAGAACTTACATCATATCATTAATGAGATGACGATTGTAGCTTAGGCTATTTATTATTAATAAATAAATGTTTACTATTATCATTCACAAATTAGTTCATATTTCTTTGTTGTTTCTAGAAGCAATTTTATCAAAAATAGTATGAGGAAAATCAATTATTATTCTGAACTGGTATGCAGGCAAACCAGCTTCAGAATTTTGTGCAACAGAGCTTCACAAGTTCTAATTCTTAGGATCACCCTTTTCCCTTTTTCCCTAGTCTTCTAGCATAGATTCATGTTGTACAACTTTGGCTGAATCTTGTGTTGCTTGTCAATTTTCTTATTCCTCTCTATTTGATTAGCCATTCTGTTCTTTCAAAACTTTCCCACCCTTCAAGTGTTTAACACTTAATTGCAGACCTCACTTCGCCCTCGCTAGGAGGCTGATGGCACTGACATGAACTCTCTCATTTGCCTGTTCTTTATATTTCATCTGTTTTCTCACTTTCAGTCTCAAAGGAAGATATACCCCTTTTTCTTTTTCATCCAACATCTTCCCCTGTGCTCTAAATCCTGTTTCCTTGACTTTCACAGTGGTTGGCAAGCCATAGTCAGGTCCAGGCTTATGTGCTGCCTGTGAGCTAAGAATGGCTTTTACATTTTTAAAGGATTATTTACAAAGACAACAAAGAAAAATATGGGACAGGGATTGTTTGTGTCCAGGAAAACTTCAAATATTTACCCTCTGGCCGGTTACAGGAAAAGTTTGTCACCCCTGCTTTGGTATCCTGCCCTGTGAATGATTCCCTCCACCCCACTTTGTGTACACCCTTCAGCAAATACATATTGAGCCTCTACTCTCTGCCAGACACTCTTCTAAAGCTAGAGCTGCCTCTTTATTAGGGCCAAACAAAATCATAGTAAGAACAAGTGAATATATTTCAGACAGTGGTAAGTGCTACGAAGAAGTGCTACAATGGCGGGAAGGAGCACTGTGAGGGCAAGGCCCCGAGAGGTCAGAGGAGGCCTCACTGACCAAACAGCCATCAAAGCCATGGAGGGGAGAATCGCCTGAGAAGGGTGACCTGGAAGCCCAGTCACACGGAGACAGTCAGAAACAGGGCGAGTTCACTGAGCACAGCTAGTCTTACGGTGGATGGTGGCGGGACACAGGCAAGGGGTGGGTAAGTCTCACCACAGTCTCTCCTATTGCACTGCATCATTTCAGCCAAGGATATTATAAATGTCCTCACATACAATAGTAATAGTAAAAATAATAATAATGATAGTAATAATAATAAAAAGTCCATTTTCTTCACGGGCACTACTTTCCTATCAAATCTCTAATCTCTCTCTTTTCCTCAAAGCCAAGCTTAATTTTTTTTTGACAACTGTCTACATTCTTTCCCTTTACTTCCTCATTATATACCCTCAGATGCTTGCAAACTGTTTTCCATCACTATGACCCTAACTTCTGGTTGTTAAATCCAGGGTCTCCTCTCTTTGTGTGCTGTACTTAATGGCCTCACAGCAACTGAAGGTTCCTTCTCAAACTTGTGCTGACCAGACACTGATGACACTATGCAGATCAGGTTCCTTGTCTCTTAGAAACTTCTGTTGTTCAGTTTTTTAAGTTTGTTTCGTTTTGTTTCTGGCTGGTTCTCTCTTCTGGCCACTCCTTAAATACAGCTACCCTCCAAAACTCTGTCATACCTGTTTTCTCTCTCCCTCTACCAGTATTCTCACTATTAACCCATAATCCCAATTATAAAAGCCCAGTATACCGAGTCTCCTTCTGGACTCTCTATTTCAGTAAATGACTTGTCACCTCCTTAGTCATTCAGAGAAGAAGTCATATTTGCTCTCTAGTCCTCCCTCAGTCCTTATACCGAAATGTGATTATGTCCCTTTCCTGTCCCTTTTAGATAATGATTACTTAACTCTTCAGTCTTCATTTCTCCTCTTGACCCCACAAGCACAACTCTAATCCTGCCAAATTGCTGTCCCTTCAGCCTCGGAGCATAGGCAATGCTCTCCATCACCTCCAGCCCTGTCCCTGCCCCACCCCTCCAACATTTTAAACAGTCCTCCTAGCCCCAACCTCCCCACCCTCAAGGAATTCATTAATCAGTACTCTCGTCTCAGCTGACTTGCCCTGACTGATTGAGGTACTCCTTCTCTGTGTGCCTAGACAAATGGTACGATTCTGGCTCTACCACTTTTTACCTATGTACACTTAAGTAAGTTACTTAACCTGTTTCCTATCCAAAACTGCTCTTAGATTTAGGCAGGGAGGCTTGATCTGAGGGCCCTGCTCTGGCCCTCCTCTGGCTGTACCCCTTACTCACAGCCCATGCCTGTCCTTTTAGACCACACCCCAGGTATCCAGGACCCTGAAATTCTCATCCCAAAGGCCCCTAAGCTAGATTCCTGGGCCTACAAGTTCTCTTTGGTGGAGCCTCCTCCTGATAAGTATGTATCTCAGGATGGAGAGGTGGCCAAAGGGTGGCTTTTTGTGGAAGGTGTGAACAGAGCTGGGACCCTCAGGCTAGCAAGTCCATGTGCATATCCCTGAAGCCTGTCCAAGGTGTAGGGTGAGCCATGTATGAGAAGGGGGTGGGATACCACAGGCTAGGGACGCCTGAAGAGTCTGAATTCTGAATTCAAAGCTGGCCTTCCAGATTATTATAAAGGCTTATGTGTTAAGGCAAGAAAACAGAGTAGACTTTTTCAGTTTATTAGTCTAATTTATCACTTTTAAATATGTAGACTTATGGTAGGTGGGCCTCCATTTGCACTCCTGCCCTGGGCCCTGCAAAGGTTAAGGATAGACCTGCCTTCATCTATGAGAGGATGGAATGCAAGGCCACCTCCTTGCCCCTCCCCACACACAGACATTAATCAGCACTTCCCCTAGCACTCCCCTCTCCGAAGGTAAAGTCTCTAAATCTAACAAATTCCTCTTGGAGCCAAAACATCTGCTCCCCAATAACCACCCCTTTGGCAAAATGCCCAAAGGTCTCTATACCCCCTCAAGCCCTGTAATGCCCCTCCAAAGCCCTTAAAACATTCAGCCTGTAAGAGCAGGGGTATTTTTGTCTGCCGTAGACAAAAGACCCTTCTCAGGTTTCATCATTAAAACCTGTCTTGCTCGCCAAGCCGCCTTTCCCTCTTTCTTTTTCTCCCCCTACCTGACAATCTATAAAATGGGGACAATACCAATGAGGGGGTAAGGATTAAATATGATGTATGTAATATAACTAGCATAATACTTGATACAAAGTCAGTACTTAACCAATGTTGTATTCCTTCCCTTACTGTCTTGTAATCATTTTTTAATTTTTTTCTCTCCTAGTAGAATAAATCCTTTGATTACAGGAGCTATTTCTTATTTATTTATCTTTATCCCCAGAGACAAGTACAGTGTCCAGAATATAATAGGTACACATTAATGCTGGAAGAATGAGGATATGAAGCTTTTGAGAACCCACATCTATCATTTTTTAAATCTTTTATTTCCTTCCCTATTGCTACAGAAGAGCCTGAATTCAGGCTCTGATGAACTCTAACCTATGGTTCTGCAAGAGCCTTCTAATCTGTATCCCTTCCTCCAAACTCTCAGCTCTCAAACAAAATGGCTCTTTCTAAATGGCTCAAGTTATCTACCAAAAATATTGATGAGATCATGAAAAAGACTTCTACATCCATTGAGGGTTTTCCACTGACCATTTATCCATCCACCAAATACTTGCTGAACTCCTACTCATCCAATTAACCAATATTTAAAAACCTACTCTGTAGCTTCTGGAGATATTAAAATGAATATGACATTGTCCCTGTATTTAGGGAATTCACATTCTGGCCTTATAATATAGGCTGTCTACAGAGTGGAATTTAAGACCTTTGATCTGGCCTTAAACACTCATGATTATGTCCTGTAACCTGAGATACATCTGCCTCCCCCTTGTCATACCATCCTGACTCCATACTCTTTTGTAGTTATCGCCACACTAGATTATTTATCATCACCATAACTCATCATAATTTGGTAGCTCTGAACTTGATAATTCTGTATTCTTCTCAGCCATCAAAACTTTACTAACGTCAGCTACAACCTCAGAGAAACATTTCCTTATCTCTTAATCATAATTAATGCTCATTTTTCTGCATTCTCATGGCACTTTGTTCATATTTCCGACACTATGATTTCAATATATTTTGTGATATAATTAGCTATTTAACAGATTGTTCCAGAGGATAGGAAATATGTCGTATTCATCTCTGTAATACAACTCATGGTGCCATGCACATAGTTGATGATGAATGCATCCTTGCTGAATGAATGAATGGGTGGATAGATGAGTAAATGATGAATAGAGAAGCAACAAGAGAAATATTGGTCTGTAGTTAGGACATCAGAATTCCATTGTGGGCTTAACACAAACCACCTGGGTAACCCCAGGAACATCATCAAATCTCCTGAGCTTCAGTAACTTGCCTGACATGTAAAGGGACTAAGATTGTGTCTGAAGTATCACCTGACTCTAAAATTCAATGTTAACGATTATATCCAGAGTAAATGCAGAAAAACTTGTGAGACTTGAAGAAAACTGTACATACAAAGATTTTCCAATAGTAAGATTCTTTACCAACTTAAAGGTCCTTTGCTTTCTAAAAACTGAAAAAAATTAAAAACCAGATTAGAAGGTCAATATTCCTAATGACACTATAGCCACCAGCTCCAGCTCCAGGAACATTTAGAAGGAGAGCTCAAAGAATATATTTCTTCTTCAAGTCTCTCCCTCTCTCTATTCTTTGGTTGAGTCTCTTTTTCTTCTTGTGAACACTCATCTTTTTCTATCTTCCCCCTCTTGCTGTTTCATTTCCTTTACTAATTATAGACTTTAAACAAATAATAAAAAAGTTTATCTGTCTTTTCTAACTTTTCTACAATAAACATGGTGACATGATAAAGAAAAACTAAGAGAGAAAAATAAGTTAATAAATAGAAGGCAAATTTTCATGCCTCACAGAAGTGTAAGTACATATATCTTTCTATATACTAAATCTCAAAGCAGATTGTTATCATATAAAACCCTAATATTCTTACACTTTGCCTTCCTCCGTTAAGCCACCACAGAAACATTTCAACAAGCAGGTTAAGGTAGCCGGAAATGAAGCCCTTATTATTATTATTTTCATCTTCTACAAATTTTTATTAAGGATCTACTAATGCAAGAACACCCTACTCAGGACAAGGCATTTTTAATAAGGAAGCTTACAACGAATGAATTAGTGAACTGCCAAGCAGCAAAAAGGGATTTAAGTATTAAGATGTCTCATGTTAATCACACTCTTACTACATTTCTCCCAAGTTCTGAAATCTATCGCTGCTCTGTAAGTAGCTAGGTTACAAGCTATTTGAAGCAAGGACCACATTTCATACTGTGTATTATCTTCAGCATCCAGCACAGTATCTTCTACAAGCGAGATGCTCAATGTATGTTGTAAATGATGGAAATTTGAGCATTTATAAATATAATTAAGCATTGTAAATAAAATATTAAAGTATAAAATTCATTTATGAAAAAGTAATTAAGATACAGGACAGGAGGCTCTCAATAACTCAATGTTGAAAGAATAAATGACCAATGAAGTCATACAGACATGAATTCAAATCCTGTGTGACTCTGGGCATGTTACCAACCCTCACAGAATCTCTATTTTCATTTCTGAAAACAGAGACAAACAAGATCAACTTCACTGGGTTGTACTAAATCACAAACGAGTTAATGTATTAAAAAGTACACCAATACAGGGTTTAGTGCACAGCAGATGCTCAATAACCTGTTACAATTTTATGCTCTCAGAAGGAGAGTACCACATTTGAGCATCAGCTTAAAACTAAGAAAATCTTTTTTTGTCAGTATTAGGTAAGAGTACACTTCAGCTTAGCCAAGATTAGCCAGGGCTTATGGGTCCAAAAGAGGATACCCAGTCCACTTTGTTGAAGAAGAACCAAGTCAAATTCCGGCAAACAAAAGTAGGAGGCAGAAGAAGCAGTGAAGAATCCATTAACACTGTAGGGTGCATACCACCTAAAATATTTCTTTGATCTTAGGTTGTTATGTTCTTGGCTAGTTTTTCAAAATCCTTTCCTTTGCCTCTCATCACTTCAGTCTTGCAAGGGTCAAGTTTCACTCACCTGGCTACCTCCCAAGAGCGTGCTTCCAACAGGCATCAGGATGCTTGGGACACATCTCATATCTGGCCTTAGAGTTCTACAAGTCTGCTATGAGTATTATTTTAGAATCCTAGCCTTCCCTTATGCATTGAAGAAAGTCTAAAATATTAATTGTGTATTCTATTCAATATGAACAACTTTATAAAGTGATGACTTAACATGCCTTTGAAGAAGTTCAGAATGGCAAACACTGTCAACAAAAATAAATCCTGAACTAGATGAGGTATAAAGAGTAAATATGACTCAGAAAATACCCCAAATATTAACATGCTTTGCACTTATTAAATATTTTCCCTTCATTTCCTCACTGTCTCTATGAATACTTAGCATTTATAGTTGTACCATAACTCTCACATCTGATTCACTTCAACTGCACCCCAGCTGAAAGCAAATTTTTGCATTCTTTCATTTGGAATTACTTAGAACAGTTTATTTAGTTCGTCTGTTGAAATATGCATTTCCTCTGTTTATTTTCATTCCACATACAGTCTACAGGTCAGTAAGAGTCGAGATTAGGACAATGGTTAAATTGTTTCCTAGCTATCCCATTATCTTTGTGAATATGAACTTCAGACTTACGACACTTTGTTACTTTTTCAGTAGTTAAAATTTCCCAAAACATCCAAACATAACCATATTTAAATATAAATCTAAAAATAATACTTTAAATAAAATTTCAATGAGACTTTCAATTTATGTCTAAAGTTACACTTAAAATGAATTTTTGAATATGAGATGTTTTATTCAATACAGATAACAATGTACATCGCTATTTATCAACTTGACACAGAAAGATTTAAGAAGATATATTTTCATTATTTCTTCTAAGCGCCTTTCCTAATCTTTGTTGTAAGGGGCTGTCCTGGGCACTGTAGGATGTTTATCAGCATCCCTCCCCTGGTTTGACAACCAAAAATGTGTCCAGACATTGCCAAATACACCCTGGTGTGTGAGTGTGTGTGTGTGTTTTTTGCAGGAATTGTCCTTGGTTGAGAATCACTGCTCTAGAGTCTTGAAACTCCCCTACCCAACGTTTACCAGCAATTAATTATTTTCTCCTGTCTTGTAGGTAACAAATGGTATTACCATTGCTAATAGATGATTGCTGCTTATCACTTATAATTAAGTCTCTGTGAGATCTATGTGTATTTTTCCTATAAGTCTGGTCTCCTCGCTTCTACTCTCATTCCTCTGTATTGCATGTTCATTCCCTCATTCACTCACTCACTCATTCAACCAAGTTTATTGGGCACAGACTTTATGCCATGCATGATTCTAGGTGCTAGACATGTTGGTCATCAAAACTACTAAGGTCCTTGTTCTCTTGGAGCTTACATTCTAGTGACACTTTTAAGCTACACAGTAGTCAGGATAATCTTTTAAAAGTATTAGTCAGGAATTGGAAGAGAGATGTTACTGAGAACAGCGGCGTAGGGAAGTCCCAAACTTCATCCCTCCATTAAAGCAATAGTTAAGCTGGCAAGAACTGTTAGAATCAACTATTTTGAACTCTGGAATCTAATAAAAAACTTACAACAACCAGGGGAATGGTTAACGAAGAAAGAACTTTGGTAGAGAGCAGTAGGGTATTCTCATTTACCTGCCTACCATCCCCTACTCCCCAGCTTGGCAGCAGCCATGAAGATGGTGGCCCACATTCCTGGTGCAGCTTCCTGGTACCAGAGGGATCTTATATCAAAAAATTGTGATTGTGTGTTTTGACCTATCTGGTAGCTACCTGAGGGATTAGCTCGGGAGCTTGCCTTTGTTTTACCTACCTCATCTCAGACCTTTCTTAGGATCGAAGTGGCCTGTCAGGAGGCATTTGTCAAAAGCATTTAAATGAAAATATATACTAGCTGCAGTTACCTGGGAGAAGGAATAAAAGATGGGGCAAAGAGTAGACTGATTGAAAAGCCTGGGAAGGAAGAGGCTGGAGAAGGAGCTACATGGGAGGATAAAGACTTTGAAAAGCATCTGTGTATTCAGGGGAATCTAGAAGAGACCTGAGAAGAACTTAGGCTTTCACCTCTGACTGACTTTTAGGCTCTGTGCAAGCAGGACGTGAAGGTTAGGTAGGGTTGTAAATGGCTTGGCTAAGCCTTGAAGGAGTGCCCCAACACTCTGCCAATCTGAAAAGACTGGGAGAGTGTTTTTTATTTTTTGTTTTTTGTTCCAGATGTTTAAGAAAATCTCTGTCAAATCACTAGTTGACCATTAGTCTAATGGAACAAAGACTTTAGGGGGCACACAAGACAAAGAATATAATCTTTATTAAAATAGTTTAGAAAAGTCACTAAACAAATACACAACTATAATCCACAACAAGCAACAACAAGAAATTCTGGGGAAGGGGGAGAATCTGATTTCCAGAGACACCATATTATAATGTTCTAGATACCCAATTTTCAACAATGAAAAAAATTACTAGGCCTGGAAAAGAAATAAGAAAGTATAGCCCATTCACAGGAAAAAGAGAAATTAACAGAAACCGTCCCTGAGGAAACCCAGACATTGGACTTACTAGACACGACTTTATTTTTTTTTTTAAGAGAATGAGTCTTGCTCTGTTGCCTAGGCTGGAGTGCAATGGCATGATTATAACTCACTACAGCCTCAAACTCAGGGGCTCAAGTGATCCTCCTGCCTCAGCCTCCTGAGTAGCTGGGACTATAGGAGTATACCCCCACACTCAGCTAATTTTTTCATTTTTCTGTAGAGACGGGGTCTCAGTATGTTGCCCGGGCCTTAAGTGATCCTCCTGCCTCAACCTCCCAAAGTGCTAGGATTACAGGTGGGAGCCACCGTTCCCAGCCTAGACAAGACTTTATACCAACTGTCTTCCTAACTGACCTGGCCCCTGTCAACCTCTTCTACATCACTCTGTATCAGCCTATCTTTGCTCACCATCACCAGTCACACTGGCCATCATGGTGTTCTTCAAACCATCAAGCTTGTTCCTGTCTTTGGCCTTCAGACATGTACTCCCTCTGGAATGCTCTTCTCCTACTTCTTTGCATGGCTCACTCCACATATATTCTGGTCTCTGTTGATATTCTACCTCCTCAGAGGCACCTTTCCTGACTACTTTATCTAAAATAGCCATATCCATCCCACCTCACTACAATTTTTGTTCCCTTTCACTGTTCACTTTATCACTCTCTGAAGTTATTTTCATTATTTATTTGTTTATTTATTATATTTCTCCCTTACTAGAATGTAAGCTCCTTGGCGGAGGTACTTTATTTGTGTTGTATGCTGTGGATCACCCATCTAAAACAGTGAGCCATAGCAGGGCTAAATAAATATTTATCAAATGAATAAAGACAATTTATACATGTTGAACAAAGGGAAAAAAACACAAAAAGCTTATAAAATTCCTGTGAGAAATCTCCCTCAGCTCAGAAATTTTGCTCACCAGCTGTTTAATGAATCTACTAGAGAAAGACTGTCTATTGATGATGCCCCAAAGGAAGTGAAAGAATAGAATGCCTGATGCCACCATGGCCTATCATTTCCATCCTAGGGAAGGTAATCATACATGTGTCCCCCTGTAAGTACTGACCTGGTCAGGGACCGAGAGTATGACAGTGAGCTATGGGCAAACCTCTCCATTGGTCCCCTGAGATCAAGAAAGCCAGGCCAGTTTTGGTGGTGGTACTGGTCGAAGATTTCACAGCAACACTATCTTTGGCAGAGGTTCAAAACAGGGCAGGCAATATAAAAATGTTGCTTAGTAATGCCTTGGGTGAAAAAAAAGGGACAGTAGACTGACTGGACTTTGTCTCTCCTTGTTCTGCAACTTCAGAATCATTGTCCAGAGAAAAGAGTCCTCCTCCCTAATTCTGGTAAGTTCTAAAACAACCTGAGAGAAGAAATGATTCTATAGAATTAAATTTATGAACAGCCGTGGGCTTATCTCATTAAGGATTAAACTATTTTTATTCTGGATGAAAATATTTCTAGAACCTATTATATACATCTTTTACTTTTTCAATATATTAACCACTTTCCTTTCTTCCAAAAGACACTATAATGAGCTCAGTAACATTTTCTGAGGCTGTAGGGCGTGGTGGTAAGAAAACTGCTTCTGAAGCCAGACAGCTTGGGTTCAAAGCTGGGCTTTGCCTCTCACCAGCTGGGCAGGTTAACATTGTGTGCCTCAGTTTCTTTAACTATAAATATTAGTACCTGCCTCGTAGGGTTCTTGTAAGGACTAAATCAGTTAATACATGTAATGTACTTAACACACTGACTGGTATATAGTACTGCTCAAAAACTGTCAGTTGCTGCTGCTACAATTACTGTTATGATTATAAGCAATATTTTTCTAGTGTCTTGAGCTCATTATAAAGATCTTAAATTATAATATGCTACAACCTAATGATAGGTTTTTAAAGGGCTTAGGGTTATGGCTTTTACATAAAATGGTCCCAGAATGATTTGCTGGAGTGGTCTTATATGCTGTTTTATAGCTTTTATATTTTCCTTTGTGAAGTCTCTGGCTTTCACTTCTCACTCTTGTATCAGCCTCTTTCCACACTTCGATTTTTGCAGGGGGCATAAAAAAAAGTAAATCAAGTTTTTAGACATATGTGTTAAGTAAGAGATAATATGTTCTAAACTAAGTTGAAAAAGCTCTCCTATGAATAGAGAGAAGGCATTCGAGTCCATGGACATCTCTTTTGACGATTCAGAGGCATTTTATTTTTTCTTATTTCCTGTTTCTTAGATAAATATAAAAAGTTATCAGAAAATTAAGTTTCTGGGGGTGATAGATGTAACAATGGTTATACATAAAGTTAAAATTAGGAATCCTCTAATTTAGTTCAAATAAATACTCTAAATACTCATTACACTCCTACCACATGCCACATACTGGGGGAACAAAAATGAATGATATGGTCCTGAACCTCAGGAAGGCTGCAGTTTAGAGGGGAAGATAAAGTATAAACAAAAATATCAAGATAATATAGTTAGAGATGCTAAAGTTTTTCATACCAGGTGCTATGGTAGTTTAGAGGACGGGCCCTTAACCTAAGCCGAGAGGGAACTCAGGGAAAGCTTCCTGAAGAGGATCACGCCTAAACTCAGCCCTGACAACATTCAAGTGAAGAAAGGTTTGATGGGCTATTCTAGGCATGGGAACAGGAGAGCTAATGAGAGGCAGGAAGCAGCATAGTGCTCTTGTGAGAGCATGCAGCTGCGTGTGTGGAGAATAAACAGTTTAATATTACTGTGACTAAAAAAAAGGTGGGAAACAGTGAGCAATGAAGCTCGGGGGGAGACTGCGTAGGGTCAGACTCGAGAGCTCCTCATCACGCCGAGAAGCTTGAATGTTACTTGTTAAGAGATGCACAGCCTTTAAGAAAACCTTGAGAAAATGGCAATTTTCAGATATTCATTTTAGATGCATAACTCAGACAGCAGTGTAAAAGACAGAGGAAAACTAGAAAAGACTGGGAAAGAGAGACCAGTTAGAGGGTGGTTGCAATTAATAAGCTAGAGATAGTAAGGCCAGAAAGAGGGCAAGGCAGCAGTGATGGTGAGAAAGAGAGGGTCCCAGATGTATTTGGAAGATAAAATTGGAAGGCCCTGGTGACTTAGTAGATGAGGTGGGTACAAGACTGAGAGAAATCTAGGATGACTATCAGGTTTTAGGCCTTGAATTGCCGGGTAGATGATAATGCAATTAACTGAGATAGGACTAGGTGTTTTGTTTTAAATTTGGTTTTGTTTCTGTCTTTCTTTTATTTTGGAGGGTAGGCATAGGAAGATAAAATAGTGAGTTCAGGTTGGGACATACTAAGTTTGAGGAAATTATGGGACAGGTCAGATATAAATTTTATAGAGTAATTAACAAATAGATAAAACCATGAAAGTAGATGGAAGCCCCTAGCAAAAAGTGTGAAAAGAGAAGAGCAGCAGAACAAGGGCAAGATGTTTAAAGAGAGACAGAGGCAGATGGCCCATGAAAGAAACTGAGTCACCACATTGAGAGGCACAGGGAGACAACAGTGCCACGAAAGGCAAAGCCAAGTATGAGTTTCAGAAATAGTGGTCAATAAAGTAAAACACACTTATAATATTTTCTGAGGTCACTATATGTCAGGCACTGTGCTGTTTCATATCCCATATCTCATTTATCTATTATCCACATGCTACAGATGATGAATCTGAAGTTCAGAGAAGTCATGTAACTTACCCAAGGTCATAGGGTGAGCTGGCAGAACTGGGATCTGAACCCAGGTCTGCTGGATTACAAAGCCCATGTTCTTAACTCTGCTGGAGTAAAAGAACTTCTTCAGGATGGAACTTAATATTATGATAATAAGGACTGCTATATATTGCTTTTCCAAGAAGCATATCTTACAAATTATCTAATAAATCTCAAAGGAATACTTAATACATAATGAGGTCATTATATATTTGATCACTTTATATCATCAAAATAGATCATTTCAGTGATAACTTTTTTATAGTCTTTTTATTTCATAAATACCATAACAGTCAAATTATGAGAACAATAAAATGCAACACAAGGCAATCCACTCAAGCAACTAGAGCACTGCTCCAATAAAACCAAAAGGAAGGTTCTAGTTGGACTAGTTAGTGTTCTTCACAAGAAAACTAAGTGCCCTGAACTTAGACACACCTAAGCCTACTCAGCTTTCTCACAAATTTACTAATAGTCCCAAGAAGAACCAGAGAGGGTATGTATAATTTAGCATAAACCTAACACAAATGTGGAAAAATTAATTAAAGAATACACTCTATGGAAGGTTTATTTTAGGTAATAAATGATTATCCATTTAAAGATAGAGAATAAGAAAGTCAGTTCCTATTATAAAAGGTGTAATTTTCCTATTTCCCACTAGAGGAAGCAATAGCATTACTCTTACCATTCGGTGGATAAAAGACAGCATATTCTTCTAGTCCTAGTTTTCCTATAAGAGAAAACCATAGAGAGTTTCAAGGATTAAGTAAAATAAATCTTTAGAAACCAACTTATTCTGTGAATGTTCTAAAAAAATTAATGGAATTTTAAAAACTACTATAAACCAATCTTATCTCATTTCATGATATGGAATTAATTTGAAAATTTACTATCCAGTCTTTTGATATTAGCAAACCCTTTCATTAATTAAAGTCAACAATATAAACTTAAGTACAAAGGAAGTGATACAAAATAATCAAAAGAATAAATGCTTTCAAGATCCTTAAGTACTTAAGAGAATCATCTGCCTATAAGCACAGAAGTGTTTTGCTAATTATAAATAATTCTAATCTATTCATTAAAGCAAGCTCCAAGCTTTGCAATACTGCATTAGTTTACATTTTTATGGAATGTGCTGATAAGTTAAAAATTAAATGTCTTTAACTATATGGTAGTCATATTTTCTGAATCCTAAAACAGTTCAAATGATCTGAGAATAGGACTAACTATATGAAATCAGAATTGTCCCAGAAAAGTAAAGTATATTCACTATAATCAAATGTTTAACAGAGTTTTTAAAAGTAGCTTTCCCTCAAAACTTTTAAGGTTCTTAGTTTTTTCCCCACTTTTCACTGAATATCTGTAGATAGTTTTTATCTTGACTGTTTTTCCAATACCTGTGAGTCCATAGACAAGTCACATGCATTCTTGCACTGGGCTTTAAAGTAACATCTTTAATTAAAAATATATATTTTTTTGTTTTTGTTAAGGGGTGGTGACAGAGAGGAGATGAAGAATAAAAATGAGCGGTTCAGGTTAGGGTGGAGGTAACAAGGACTAATCTTGGGAGGAGAGAATGGAAAAATGAAATATAGATAGATGGTAGATTAGAATTGACTACTGGACTAAGTGCTGAGAGGTGAACAGAATAAATATAAGATATGGTCCCTCAACCACGTGGTTTATAATCCAGATGAAACCATTAAATGTTAGGGTATGTTTGTTAACTTTTCTGGCATAGGCTTAAATGTTTGAGACACTGTCTCTAAAAAAAAAGAAAAAAAAAAGGACATTCAGAGGAGAGGAAAACTGATGATAGCTGATAGCTTGGTGGACATGGGGAGGTACAAGCTAGTTCTACAAGGACCTATGATTTTGGGGTGGGGGAGGGGATATATGGAGGCTAGAATGAATACGGTGTATCGTGGAATAATCACAGAAGCCAAGTTAGCTAGGTTAAGACAGTAGCAACTGATTAAGGGCCTTAAAATCCTGCCTGAGTTTAGAGGTGAGCCCATTAGATATTAAGTTCTACAATCAGTTTTTCAGCAGATGATGTTAAAGAAACAAATAAAAGGTTTATGTAAGTTCAATTTAGATGCAATGCAACTAGGAGAGCCCTAAGTTGGGGGGAGCCTGACTCCAGCACAAGGTAATGTGGCCTGTCCCAGGATAGGTTGGAACAATCAGGCAGATAGGTCAGACCTAGGAAATATAGGAGAACAGTTTCTTTCTTCACGGAAACTGCAGAATGACCACACACAATGCAGTTTGAGCTCTCAGTGCTGGGTATTCACCACTTAATAAACAAGAGAAGGTGGGAAGAGCTTTCACTTAAAGTTAGTTCAGTTTTCTGGTGATGTCAGCATATTGAAATAGTGATGTCTTATAGGCAGTGGTGATAAAGAGAAGAAGAAAGCAATAAAAAATAGAGCTAACAGCATATAAATTATATCAAAATTTTAAGTGTGGTAGAACATTTTTGAGAGAAAGAATATAGAAGGTAAAAAAAAAAGTAGAAAAAGCAAATCCATGTCATAAACTTATAGTTAGAAAAGAAGAGTCAACAGATACAACAAAAACTGCAACCGAGAAAGCAAACAAGGAAGACAATGAAGGGTCACTTGAAATGCTGCTTCTGGGAACCACTTTCCTGTGACTTGTAACAAGCTGCTTGAGCACTGATTTAAGTGAGAGTGAAAGGACAGCTGCAGCCATCTGAGAGGAAATCTAGTAATTTACCCAAAAAATAGGAAACACCAATATATGTTATAAAATAAACAAACATTCTTGGCATGATTATGTAAGTCTTAAAGAATATTTCTTTTACCTCTTATGTATGATTTCGGAGGTGAAGCACTGTTGTATGCAAAGTGACCCAACACAGATGTATCCCGGGAAAAACAAAGTAATACCTGGGTATAACATTGGAAAAAACAAGCAATTAAGCACTGTTATAAAACCAGATAATTCATTACTGTTTCCTACTCAGGAAGCATTGATGTGTACTCGTTCCAAGTTCAGTACAGTGCTTTGCAATGGGAAGAGTGCCCTCTGTCAGTATACCTCTGGTGTTATAGTGGGATGCCAAGTGTCAATGGCCAAAGTTCTTCCAAAGAGTTCTCACTCTTTGCCACCTAAACTTTGATCAACAGCAGAAAATGCAAGTTGCTAGCCACCAGTTGATTCTTCTCCTGTGTTTTCTATCTGGGAAAAAGAAACACCTGGGAGAAATTTAGCAGACGAGAAACGTATAGAGCAGACCCCAGGTAACTACGGTGGCATAGAGCAATTTGAAAAGTCCAGGAGATGAACCAGACTCATTGCTGGGACGCAGCAGGCAGCTGGGCATGTCAGGCAGGAGAGGAGGCAACTCATGGTTTTCAGAAGGAGTGGCAGCAGCAGTAGAACAAGTGGTTGCCCAATACAGGGTAGAAGTTGGTTGTCTTGGCCAGCAGGTAGAGTGCGGCAACTCTATGTGAAGAGGAAAATAGGTAGGCCAGAAAGTCAGAATCAAGGATGTCCATTAGGAGGGACTGGATTGCTGACACCAGCCTAAAATTTGGAGGCAGGAGTCCAATCCCTAGGAAGGCAATTAGTGACAGGAAATCTGGGTCCTGGTATTAGAAGACCTGGGATTCTAAAGACGCTACCAAGAAAAGAATTCAGGATGACTGGAAAAGGCAGAACAGGGCACAGAGTCAGGGCTGGACTAGCAGCAAGAGTGAACAGGGAGGAGAATCCTTTTGTGTCCAAGACACAAGAAAGGGGCCCAACTTTGGAAAAAGGAGAGATGACAGAGACTGGGCATCAGTCAGGTTCAATGGTGGAATGTGTACCAACCACTGCCACTGATATGTTTTTATAATATTTTAAGTGACTACACAAGCAATACATGTTTATGAAAAAATTAGAAATATAGATTATCAAAAAAGAGGGAGAATACCCCATAATCCAACCAGTGTTAATATTTTGATGCATACCTTTTCAGACTCTTTTTATACACTAACATATATACATTTTTCAAACAAAATAAGATTATACAACATACTGTTTTATAATCTATTTTCTCTCAATATTATAAAATAAATATTTCCTACACATTTTTATGTTGCAGAATATTCCACTTATGAATGAACAATAATTTATTTAACCCATCTTATTGTCAAACATTTAATTATTTCTACTTTTCCCCAACTACAAACAATGCTAAATCTTTATGTACACCTTTAGCAATTTAAATTTCTAAAACTGTACTACCTGTCTGGTCAAATGCTTTGGGCATTTTAAATTAAAAACTTTTAAAATACACATTGCCAAATTGTCTCGCAGAAAGGTAGGCTTTTTCTTTGTTGTTGTTTTTTTTCTTAAACATACCCAGTACTAAGATAGTATATATTTTCTCTTACTGTTATACCAGAATGGTTATCATCATCTTACAGGTAAAGAATGGTTTCTTGCTTTAATTTGGCAGTGCTTTAATTACTAATGAGGTTGAACATGTTTCCATTTGCATTTCTTTTGTTATTTTCCTGTTCATCACCTTAGTCCAATTTAAAATGGGTGTTTTTAAAATTATCGATTTGTTTGTATATTAAGGATTCTAATCTTTGGTCTAACTATATATTGCAAATGGTTTTGCTCAAACAATTTGTTAATTATTTTTGACACAGAGATGTTTTTAATTTTTATATGATCAAATCTACTAATACTCTCATGCTTAGAAAGTCTCTCCCCACAATTATATTCTCTATATATTCACCTAAACTATGAAAATCATTGGTGATGTTCATGAAATATTTCCGGTTCTTCCCCTTTTGGGATTATTTCGGCTTGTCTTTTCTGGCCACCTTGGTGTTAAATGTGGCCATGTGACTTGCTCTTTACTCGATGAAATGAATACGTGTCACTAAAGAGTTTCCAGATAGAAGCTTCAAGAACCAGTGCATAGTTACCCAGGTTCCTCTCCACAGTAACCATCAGTGGTTACTCCAACAGCCTGGGTTTTGGAGTAAAGATAACGCAAAAGCTGGGTCCCCATCCTACCCAAGATGGACATAACCATGAACAAGAACTAAACCTTTGCTGTTTTAAACCACTGAGGTTTTGGATTTGCATGTTATGACAATGTAATCTAGACTATCCTGACTAAAACAGAAAATTTCATTTAGCATTTTGATAGATTCATTTTGTGGTAGAATCATTAAGCCATCTAGAATTCATTTTAAAGCTAGACTACCGGAGTTCAAATTACAGCTCCACCATTTGCTAACTGGGTAACATTGGGCAAGTCACTGGACCTCTTGGTGTCTTAGTTTCCTCACACGTGATAGGTATACCATAGTGATACCTACCTCAAAGTGTACTGCGGAGATTAACTGATATACATAAAGCAATTAGAACAGTGCCCTAGCACACAGTACTATTAAAATGTTAGTTGTAGCCAGGCACAGTGGCTCACGCCTATAATCCTAGCACTTTGGGAGGCCGAGGTGGGAGGATTGCTCGAGGCCAGCAGTTTGAGGCCAGCCTGAACAGGGTGAGACCTTGTCTCTACAAAAAGGAGAAAAAATTAGCCAGGCATGGTAGTGCACGACTATTGTCCTAGCTACTCAGGAGGCTGAGGCAGGAGGATCACTTCAGCCCAGGAATTTGAGGTTACACTGAGCTATGATAACACCATTGCACTTTAGCCAGAGCAATACAGCGAGACCCTGTCTCAAAACTGAAATAAAATGAAATAAAATAAATAAAATAAAATTTAAAAATAAAATGTTAACTGCAATTATTACTACTACTGTTAGTAATAATAGTATTGCTATTTTTTCTATATTCTGCAGTTTCTCCCCCACCAATATATTTAATTTAGGGTTTGTTTTATTTACATGTCTCAACTATCATGTTTCTCCAACTTGAAATTTTATCTCCATTTCTGGAAAATTCTCAGCCATTATCTTTTTGAATGATGCCTCTCCCATATTTTCTCTATTTACTTCTACCTGACTCCTATGAGATGTAAGATTGACCTACACTTATTCAACCCACCGTGCCTTTCACTTACTTTTATCCCTCTGTGCTCCATTCTGGATGATCTCCTCAGATTATTTTTTAATCAGTTTACTAATTCTCTTCTGCTTCTACTATGCACCAGGCACTGTTCTAGGGGTAATAAGTAGCAAATATGATAAAAAATCACATTATATAGTATATTAGGTGGTAAGTGCTATGGGAACAAGGTAAAGGAGAACAGGGAAAGGGTGGCTGCCATTTTAAAGAGGGTAGTCAGGGAAGGCTTCATGGAGAAGGTGACATCTGATCAAAGTCTTGAAAGGAGTTGAAAAATTTAGCATATGGATATCTGCTGAATGGCATTGCAGACAGAAGAGGCAACAACTGCAAAGGTGCTAAGACAGGAGCATGCCTGGTGTTTTGGAGAAGCAGCATGTATGCCAGTGTTGCTGCAGCAGACAAGCTGGAAGAGATATGGCATAGAGAGAAGAGAGGACAAACCGTGCAAGGCACTGCAGGCCACTGGGTTTTACTGGGAGTGAAATGGGGAGCCATTGCAAGATTTTGAGCAGAGGAGTGACATGATCTAACATACTTTATAAGGCTCACTCTGACCACTGTGAGGAGAATTGGCCACAAGGGTCAAGTACAGAAGCAGGGAGACTTGTCAGGAGACCACTGATAGTGGCCTGGACTAAGACAGCAGCGGTGTGTGGCAAATGTGTGTGAACTACCCAGAGATCCTTCTCTAGGAATGAAGGACTTTTTAGAGAGCAGCTGGTAGTACTATAGCAGACAGTCCTCAGCAGCCAGTCCTTTCAGGGATTACCTCTACTGAAGAGAGCTATTTTGCTCAAATATCAAGATCACACCCTTTTCCTGGAATGGCCCACATCCAATGGAGATGATGTAAGGGAAAAAGGCCTGAACCTCTTGTCCATCACTCAGGATAGGTCTGAGAGTTTATACCATCTTCAGAATTCTCTGCAGCATTGGCTGAGGCTTCCATTTAAACTGCACTGCAGCTAGACTTTTCCTTCTGCTCAACCCTGCTTCACTTACTGCACTTCCACAGTTTTTGATTCCAAGAGCACTCCCTAATAAACCTTCAGCATGCTAATCTCCATCTGAGTTGGCTTCCCTGGGAACCCATCTCATAACATAGTGAAAGTAGGGAAAGGTGGTCAGATTCTAAATATGCTGTGGAGGCAGGGCCAACAAGATTTACCAACAGATTGGATGTAGTGTGTGAGAGAAAGACAGGAGTCAAGGATGATGACAAGTGGAAGTTGGAAGTGGAGGATGCTTGATTTGAGCAAGTGGAAAGTTAGGAGTTACTATCAACTGAGACAGGGAAAGCAGCACGCAGAACAGTTTTGGGAGTGAAATCAGGGGTTCAGTTTTCAATGTGCTAAGTTTGGGATGTCTGCAAGACATCTAAATGGAGATGTTGAATCAGCAGTTGGAGATTTTAGTCTTGAGTATAGGAGTAAAGTTTGAACTGAAGATATAAATTTGGCAGTTATCAAGATATGGATGGTAACAAAAGCCACAAAACAGGTGAGCTTGGTGAAATCATCAAGTGAGTGAGTATAATCAGAGAAGAGAAGACCAAGAACTGAGACCTGAGTCGTTCTAAGATACCAGAGAGAAGAGAAAGAACAAGCCTAGAAGAGGAGGATTTACCACCTCTTTAGGGCCCCTTCCTTAGCATAGGTCCCTGTGAGTGTGGGAAGTAGCTGGGAGATATACAGTGTTCTAGGCAAGGAAGGTAAGTCAGGTTGTAATCAGAAAGCACTTCTATGCATGCATTTCTGGTAAACTGCTTAATAAGATCTCAGAAGAAAATGAATATCTATGGTTCTAATTATTTGTTATCATTTTTTCCTCATTCTAAACAAAAATACATATTCTTACCTGATTTTTTATTTGTAATATTATATTCTCTTTCTTAAAGAAGGCCCTCCAAATTATATATGCCTTACATCCCCAAAATGCTGGATTTGCCTCTGGTGACAAGTAAAATAAGAGAAAAACTAAAAAGAGCGTGGTGTCTTGAAAGCCAAGTGAAGGAAGAACACAACTGGGTCAAATGCTGTTGAGAGATCAATTAAGAAGAGTATGGAGAATTGGTCATCGGATTTAGTTATTGGTGACCTTGACAAGAGCTGTTTCAGCTCAACTGGTAGGGCACCATATATGATGTTTGGTATTTGCTTTTTTTTTTTTTTTTAACTTAATACATTAAAGAGATCTTTTCATATCGATATATACAGAGCTGCTTCATTCTTTTTAAGGGCTGCATCATATATCTTTGAGTGTGTATACCATAGTTTATCTAATGGGTTAGTCCCCTATAAATGAACATTTAAATTATTTTCAATTTTTTGTATTTCAGATTATTATGGGGGTACAACCATTTTGGTTATATAATTTGCCTTTGCACTGTCTGAGTCAGAGGTACAAGTGTGCCCGTCCCCCAGACAGCGCACACTGCACCACTTAGGTGTGAATTTACCCATTCTCTCCTCCCTCCCCCACCTGCCTGAAACCCGATGAATGTTACTTCCAAATGTGCACATAAGTGTTGATTGATTAGTACCAATTTAATGGTGAGTACATGTGGTGTTTTTTTTTCCATTCTTGTGATACTTCACTTAGAAGAATGGGCTCCAGCTCCATCCAGGATAATACAAGAGGTAGTTCACCATTTTTTTTATGGCTGAGTTAAGTACTCCATGGTATACATATACCACATTTTGCTAATCCACTCATGTATTGATCGGCACTTGGGTTGTTTCCACATCTTTGCAACTGTGAATTGTGCCACTATAAATATTTGAGCACAGGTGTCTATTTTATAGAATGTTATGCTATTTCTGCCAATACCAAAATAATTAGCCTGTTATAGTGCCATTTCACACATGAGTGCCTCTGTAGGACAAATACATAGGAATAGAATTGCCCAGTCAAAGGGTATATGCATCAAAAAATGTGATGGATATTTGGCTGTATATGTACATTCTTTGTTATCTTTTATCCAGCATTTCTACATATTTATAGTGGAAAGGGGGCTGTGTGAGTGAGCTTAGTCCCTTATGTTGCCTGACTCTTTATTTTTCACTATATATTCTAAATAATTTTTGCTCATATTTAAAAGAGAGCCGGGCATGGTGGCTGATACCTATAATCCTAGCACTTTGGGAAGCCAAGGCAGGAGGATCACTTGAGCCCAGGAGTTTGAGTTTGCAGTGAGTTATGATGAGGCTGCTGCACTCCAGCCCCAGCAACAGAGCAAGACTCTGTCTCAAAAAAAAAAAAAAATTAATAGGGATTTTAATATTTTATTTGGTAAAGAGGCATTTAACTGAATCATCTTATTAGTTCTAATGTTTTTCAGCCCAATTCCCTTGAATTTTTATATATCTATACTTGATAATAATATTATATCCTTTCTGATATCTGTAACTCTATTTTTCTTATCTTATTCATTGGCTAGAAATTCCAAAATGATCTGCATTCTTTCCTTACTTTAGCGGAAACATCTCTAGTATTTCAATAATAAGCAACATTAACTTACATTAAGAGGGTGAATGTTGGTTTCACATAAAATATTATGTTGAGAAAATATACTTACTTTCTAGTGTAGAAACAGTTAGTATAAAAAGAGTTAGGGACAAAAAATTACCTATTGGGTACAATGTACATTATTCGGGTGATGAGTACATTAAAAGCTCAGACTTTGCCACTATACAATATATACATATAATGGAATTCAACTTGTACCCCCTAAATCTATTGAAATAAATTTTTTAAAGATATTAGGTTGTACAACAATGTGAATATAATTAACATTACAAAACTGTACATTTAGAAATGGCTAAGATGGTAACTTTTATGTTGTGTATACCACAATTAAAATTTTTTAAAAAATGGATGCTATCAAATAAATACATTTTTGGTATCTATTTAGATAATAATATACTTACACAATAATACTTCTTGAACTATTAATGTGATAAATACTTTCTAATAATTAAGCAAAACCATTAGGCTCTAAAAAATCCTAAATCCACAATATGTTATTGATCCAGTAAATAATATTAATCTTTTCTCTTGCCAAACTTGTGTGCACCACTGTGGGAGGCAGAATAATGCCCCTCTAAAGATGTCCCACATCCTAATCTCTGGAACCTCTGTGCTATGGTGTATCTCTACCAAATTCCTGTTGAAATTTGATTCCCAATGTGGTAGTGTTGGGAGGTGGGGCCTAGTGGGAGGTGTTTGGGTCTTGGGGGTATATCCCTCATGAATAGATTAATGTACTCCTGTGGGACTGGCTTAGTCACCACGAGAGCAGGTTGTTCCTTCTGTATTTGGTCTCTTTGCACATGACCCCTTCCTCTTCCAGTTTCTGCGATGAGTTGAAGTAATGTGAGACCTTCACCAGATGGGCTGCCTGATCTTGGACTCTCCAGCCATCAGAATCATGAATGAAATAAACCTCTATTCTTTATAAATTACCCAGCTTCAGGTATTCTGTTATAGCAACACAAAACAGACTAAGACACCAAGAATAAGACACTAAATGGATATGTTACCTTACACCAGTGGTCAACAACCTTTTCAGCACCAAGGACTGGTTTCATGGAAGACAATTTTTCCACAAAGGGGGTGGGGATGGGGTGGGGGTTGGGGTGGAGCTCAGGCAGTGATGCCAGTGATGGGCAGGGGAGCATCTGTAAATACAGATGAAGCTTCACTCGCTCGCTTGCCTGCTGTGTGCCCCCCCACCCCGCTTCCCAAGTTTCACAGAAGGCAATTTTTCCTCCACAGATGGGGGTAGGGGGTGGGGGTGGGGGAAGAGCGGCAGAGCTGTGTGGCCCAGGGGTTGGGGACAGCAGCCTTACATGACAAAAGAGATTTTGCAGATGTAATTAAATTGAAGATCTTTAAATGAGGAGATTATTCAGGATTATCTAGCTAGGCCCAATGTAATCACAAGGATCCTTATATATGAAAGAGAGAGGTAGCAGGGCCAGAGTTGGAGAGAGATGTAAAGACACTATCTGCTGGCTTTGATGATGGAGGAAAGGACCACAAGCCAAGAAATGCAGGTATACTATAGAATCTGGGAAGGGCAAAAAAGCAGATTCTCCTCCAGAGCATCCAAAAACAACACAGCCCTGCCAACACCATGATGCTAGCCCAGTGAAACCCATTTCAAACTTCCGAACTTCAGAACTGTAAGTGAATATATTCATTTTAAGCCACTAAATTTATGATAATTTATTATAGCAGCAAAAATAAACTCATACAACTAATGAAATAATAAACTAATGCAAGTAATGCAATTAAAGTAAAATAATACAAAAAGAAAATATACTTACAAATATCTTTCTACTACTGCCTAGAGGGAAAAAATTCCTAAAGAAATGTTTGTATTAATTAACTTCTCTTTAGTTTAGCAGAGTGGGGGAAACATAGTAATTTTAGAAGAAGCTCTGTGCTTAAATATATTCCCTTAGAGTCCCTGGTGCCCTGGAGAAGACAAGACATCTGAGACTGCTCTAAGGAGAATATTGGTGACTGTAAGGTGATAATGTCAGAGCTGGTATGTTAGGCAGTACATACTGGTGTGCCACCCTGGGAATACAAACAAAGAGCTGCCAACTCCTATTCTAACCTGAGTTGTTGTTTTAACTTCTGAGATTCTTATTTCTATATCTGTGAGAAATTAATAGTTCAGTTGAAAATTTGCTAGAAAACATGTTTATATGAAGATGATAATTTCAACCACGTTGAAAATTTAAGTAGAAAATTTAACTTTGATAACTTACTAAGTAAAAATTAAACTTTATAGGGATGAGGTTATATGATAGTAATTTACTTTATTTAGAAGAGTTATAAGAAACTGGATATGTATAAGTCTAAACTGTTAATAGCAGAATTATACCTAAAATGTCTACATACAGCTGAAAAAGATTTACTTGATCCTAAAAAATTCTTTTATTTCTGGAAAATATATTTATGGTAAATGTTTCTGAGTAATAAGTTATTTATATAACAAAACACAAGAAATGACAGGTATCAATTGGACAATCACTTTAATATACAACTATTATATAATTTTTTCATTTGTTGTGCTCTTGCATTTTTAACCAAACCAATTTAGAGAATTTCAAATGATAAATTTCCAAAAATGTCTTTTTAAATTTAAATCAAGACACTCGCCTTGATTTAAATTTTCATAAATTAAAGGGCAATATGGCTTACTGGGCTTTGAAAATGGACAGCCCTGGCTTGAGGTCCTGATAGCTGTATGAACTTGGGCTCTAAGCCTCTGCTTCTTCATCTGTAAAAGGGGAATAAAGCTACCTTACAGGGGTGTTGTAAGAATCAGTTATAAAGTAGACTCCGGGAAGATGGTAGAGTAGCAAGCACTAACAATCTGTCTCCACACCTAGACAATAATTGCACTGGCAGAATCAGTCTGATGTAATTATTTTAGAACTCTGGAGTCTATTGAAGTCCTGTAACTTTCAGGGGAAAGGCTAGATGGTAAATTGCAGTCAATTTCAATAAATTTCAGCTCTTACCACATAGGCACCTTCCACCCTAAGCCCCTCGGTAAGCAGTTCTAAGAGCCATTTGCACGCAGGTTGAAGGACACAGGACGGGGAAAAAAGCACCCTGTCCTCTGAATATTTGGTATCTGTACTCTGATTGTTGATTGCTACTTCTGACCAGAAAAGTACAGACAAAGAGTCAAGGGTGGGGATAGGAGAAAGAGATCATTGTTGTTGAACCTCCCCACATTGTTGCAAGCCTCTCCTCCTCTGGCTGAAGTGACTTTCAGGTGATTTAAAGGGACAGTGCCCCACTCCTTCATTTTTCTCTTTTCTTCCTTTTGGGAACCAGATATTAAAGACTAGGTCATTCAAAAACAACTGCATATATGGGGGAAAATAAGAAAGTGACCATGCATGCCCATGGAAAGGTGCAGGCTCACAGAAGACCTTAAATTTACACCTCAGACTGATCCTTGGCACAGCAAGAAACTACAATAATCAAAGAAACAAAAATGATAAACATAAACAATGACAACAAAACCCAAAAATCCTAGGGAAGGAGAAGAATCTGATTTCCAGAGATACCACATTATTAGATTCAAATATCTAGTTTTCAACAACAAGAACAAAAAAATCACAAAGAATACAAAGAACTGGGAAAGTATGACCATTCAAAGGAAAAAAAAAAATCAACAGAAACTGTCCCTGAAAAAGACCTAAGAACAAATCTACTAGACAAAGACATCAAAATAACAGTCTTAAAGATGCTCAAAGAACTAAAAGAAGATGTGGAGAAAGTCAAGAAATGATGTATGAACAAAATGGAAATATCGATAAAGAGATAGCAAACCTAAAAAGAAACCTCCCAAAAATCTAGAGCTCGAAAGTACAATAACTGAAATAAAAATTCACCTGAGGGATTCAAAGGCAGATGTGAGCAGGCAGAATAAAGAATCAGCATACTAGAAGATAGGGCAGTATAAATAACTGAGTCTGTGAAACAGAAATTTAAAAATGGAAGAAAGGTAAATAGAGCCATAGGAACCTGTGGGACACCATCAAGCCAACCAATGTATACATTGTAGGAGTCTCAGAAGGAGAAGAGAGAGAGAGAAAGGGGTAGAGAGAATATTTGAAAAAATAATGGCTGAAAACTTCCCAAATTTGATTAAAGACACGAATACAAACATAAAACAAGAAGTTCAACAAAATCCAACTAAGATGAATTCAAAGAGGCCCAAACTAAGACACATTATAACGAAACTATAGAAAGTCAAAGACAAAGAGACAACTTTGAAAGCAGCAAGAGAGTAGCAACTCATTACATACAAGGGATCCTCTATAAAATTATCAGATTTCTCATCAGAAACTTTGAAAGCCATACACAGTGGGCTGACATACTCAATGTGATAAAAGAAAAAAAAAAAAAAACCTGTCAACCAAGAATCCTATAGCCAGCAAACTGTATCCAGCAAATTGTCCCCAGCAAATTGTCCTTCAAAAGTGAGGAAGAAATTAAGACTTTCCCACATAAATGAAAGCTGAGAAAGTTCATTACCACTAGATATCCTTTGAGAAATGCTCAAGAGAGTCCTGCAGTATGCAATGAAAGGACATAAGACAGTAACTCAAATCTGAGTGAAGAAATAAAGATCTCAATAAAGGTAAACACATGGGCAATTATAAAAAGTAGTATTATTGTAACAATGGTTTATAACTCCTTTTGTTTTCTGTATGATTTAAGAAATTAATACATTTGAAAAACTATTAGTTTAAAAATTAGTATTACTGTAACTCCATATTTTGTTTTCTACATAATGTAAAATATTAATGCATTTAAAATAATTAGTTTAAAATGAAAAAATAAAATACTCATGAAGCAAAAAAATTATTAATTTATGTTTTGCCTACGCAATGTTTAAAGATGTAGTACTGTGATGTCATCAACTGAAAGGGGTAGGGACAGAACGGTAAAGGAGTACAGATTTTGTATGTTATTTAAGTTAAACTGGCATAAATTTAAATTAGAGTGTTATAACTTTAGGTTGTTAAATGTGATTCCCATGGTAACCACAAAGAAAATAACAATAAAATATACACAAAAGGAAATAAGGGAATTTAAACATTTCACTACCAAAAAAAAAAAACAAAACCAATTAAACCCAAAAGAAGACAGTAATGCAGAAAATGAGAGACAAGAAGTTATAAGGAATATAGAAAACAAACACAAAAATGAGAGAAGTAGCTTCTCATCAGTAGTTACTTTAAATGCAAATGGATTAAACTCTCCAATCAAAAGACAGAGACTGACAGAATGAATGAAAAAACATGATCAAACTATTTGCCACCTACAAGAGACTCATTTTAGATCTATAGACACAAATAGATTGAAAGTAAAAGGATGGAAAAAGATATTCAATGCAAATAGTAACCAAAAGAGAGCAGGGTAACTATACTCTTATCAGACAAAATAGACTTTAAATCAAAAAAGTTAGAGGAAACAAAAAAGATTAAATATTAATTAAAGTTTCAGTACAGCAAGAAGATATAAAAACTATAAACATTTACGCACATAATAAGAGACCACCAAAATATACAAAGCAAAAACTGACAGAACTGAAGGGAGAAATAGTTCTGCAGTAACAGGTGGAGACTTCAAGACATCACTCTTAATATTGGATAGAACAATCAGACAGAAGTAAGGAAATAGAAGACTTATCACAATAAACCAACTAGACCTAACAAACATATGCCACTCTCAATATATACAAGATAAGGCAAGCATTTGATGGAAGATTTGTCATACAGCAGAAAGTAAATCCCCACGTTTTCCTTTACTATATATGAATTCTTTCCTATGAGTATTTTATATACTTTGGACAATATGTTAACTTATGTAGTTTGTGATAATGCCATTCAGTAGGAATCTGAAAATGATATTGTCAAACTACCCAATTTCATTGAATAAGAGGTGTCTCCTGTTTGAACACATTTGGAAATTCTGACATAATTTAAAACTTTCAACACCACTAAGTACTTTTAAGAATTCCACGCAAAATAAAAAATAACTAAACTTTAGAATACTAAAAGATGGACTTATTACTAAAAACATAATTTTTACAATATTCAGTGTTAATGCCTATAAAATTTAGGTAACATTAACATGAGGCACTCAGGAGCAGTGCCTGTGTATGCTTGCAACATAGACCCAGATTTCCTTAAAAGAGGGATTACTGGATGTCTTCTCATCTGTATGTGGACACAGTGATGCCATGTGCCATCTAATTTTCTAGTCTAGTCACAAAGTCCAATAAATGGGCTATGACCAAGACCATAGCCAGCAACATTAAATTTGTTACATTATCATCAATAATTTTCTCATAGAGCAGCTGTGTTGCTGGGCAGCTCTGCCAAAAGAAAGCCTGTAATTAATAATAAGAACAGGTTTTCTTCTTATTACACATACACACAAAATTTTCCTCCTGGAGAAAAAACAGAACTCAATTTCTGATCATAGTATATTGTTTATAATGCATACAATTACATATATTTTTATTGGTTAAAATAAACTTCTAATAATTCAGGTAATTGTAAAATGAATAATTAAAAAGTATCACCATGGAAAATATTTTCTTAGTAACTGTCTATATGAGGAAAATTTAATTTTGCATAATTCCCAAAGACAGAAGCTTCCTTATTGTAGTTATCCTTTTAAATATGTTATGGAGATAAAGATCCACATTAAAGCTTATTTAGACAGATGAATGGATAAAGAAAATGTAGTATATACATACAATGGAACATCATTCAACTTTTAAAAAGAAGGAAATGATGCCTTTTGAGACAACATGGATGAATTTGGAGGACACTATGTTAATTGAAATAAGCAAGTCACAGAAGGACAAATATTGCATGATTCCTCTTATATGAAGTATCTAAAATATTCCAACATACAACAGCAGAGATTAAAATGGTGGTTGCCAAGGGCTAGGGAAGAGGGGAATGAGGTATTGCTATTAAATGGGTGTAAAATGTAGGTTATGCAAGATGATTAAGTTCTAGAGATCTGCTGTACAACAGCCTACAGCTAACAATACTACACTGTACACTTACAAATTTGTTAAGAGGGTAGATCTCACATTAAGTGTTCTCACTACAACATTTTTTAAAAGGGCATATTTAGTCATTTCCAAAGTACTAAAAGTAGCAGGGGTCATGAGACCTATGACTGAAAAAATATGTAAAATCTAAAAACAAGGCCCTTTTGTCACGACAGAGGGTTCCATCTTGCTCTTACTCTATAAACCTATATCTTGCTCTTGCTCTATAATCCTATCTTGCTCCCCCTCAATAAACTGCACCTCATGCTTGCCTTAAAAAATAAATAAATATACACATACAATTTGGACTAAAATATTGATAAAAATGGAAAATAAAGGTTAAAGCACACTCCTATAGCACTTACTGTCTGTGATAATAATTTAATATCTAATGCTCTACATAAATACTTTAAAACAACTGCAAAACATTTCGTATGTTCATGTTCTGCCTCCTTACCTAGAATGTTTCTTTTATGTTTCCTTAGAAGTTTCCTTACACATGTCACTTATATGTGGAACAGGCAAAACTTAATATACCCTTACAGGTTAATTCTGGCACTATTTGGAAAAATGATTACTGCTCTCATCTACAACAGCTACCCTCACTGACTCTGTTTACCAAATAAGGCAGACTTGCTACCTGGCAAGCCCCTTTTACCACCACCAAAAAGGCTTTGTAGTTGTACCTTAAAATTGGCGGTCCTCTTGTCTCCAGTCACTAAACAGGATGAATTTGTTAAATTTACATTCTCTCTACCCACACAATGAAGTAGAATAGTAACAGGTTACTATAAATCACGCCATTATTGGCCTTTGGCTGATATTGTAATTTACATGTTGATGTCTGGTGTCATAAGTTTTGTGTTCAGGATTAAAGTGGCATAGGAAAGACCAAAACATTTTAATAAGTTGGTTAAATTTTTGCCAAGTGGTAGATACTTAGTTTTATTTGGTTTTATTTATCATATATCTTTAATTGTGTGACATTAACTAATCTTTTTTCCTTAGAAATCAATTCATAAAAAAGGATCCATCACATCTGGAACTAAACTCTAACTGAAGGAAATCTAGAGCCCCATAAAATGATGGTAAAATCTCACTCAGCCAATAATTACTAATATTAAGCTTTCAGATAAACAAAGAAAGCTTCCTTCGTAATAATGAAAATAACCCATCAATGAAAAAAATACACGATATTAAGGAAAAATTTTTTTATTGCAAATTATTAAGGGGGTACAAATGTTTTTGTTATATGGATACATTATATAATGCTGAAGTCAGGGCTTTTAGGGTGCCCATCACCAGAATTGTGCTCATTGTACCTGATAGGTAAGCTTTGATTAAGGAACTTTTTAAATTCAGTATCTACAATGTATTAGGCACTGGAATGAACAATGAGAACCAAATCACTTATTAACTAATAAGTTAAATACCATTTACTCAGATACTCTTTCCCTGGCCAACCCCCTACTCCTCTACACAAACACATGCAAGGTCATGGCTATCTAATATATGCTTTTAGAGTACTATGTACTGCTTTTTATACTTTTTATTTATAGTACTTATTATAACTTACCTGATTATTTTATAATTCTCTCTGTCATATAAATTAATAATTTTTAAATCTGGGTTTAAAAAGAATAAACAAAATCTGTAATCAATACCTTTATGGAAAAACCCAACTGCTTTGCCTTGTGACAAATGACATAAACAGTACCTTTTTTTTTTTTTTTTGGTAGCTCTGATATGTACATAAAGGCAGTCTATTCTAAACCGTCGTTTTAATGATAAGAATATGAAGGGCCATGGAGGTCTAGTGAATTGCCTAAGACCACAAAGACATGTGAGGACAGAACTACTAGAACATGAGTTAAACAACAGAAAAAATTATCATTCAATATTTATTTCAGCACCTTTGAGATTTTTCTCATTGCCTTTGGCTTTCAGCAGTTTGACTATGATATGTGGATATCTGCATTTATCCTACTTGGCATTAATTGAATATCCTACATGTGTAAACAATATGTACACATAGACATACATTGTGGAATGACAGGCAATGAAAACTTGGAAGGGTGGGAGAGTGGGAGGTGGGTGGATGATGAGCAATTACTTAATGGGTACAATGTACATTATTCAGGTGATGGATACCCTAAAAGCCCTGACTTCACCACTTATGCAATCTATCCATGTAACAAAATTATACTTGTACCCCCTAAATTTATATACACAAAACATGTTAGATTAATGTTTTTCATCAAATTTGGGAAGTTTTCAGCCATTATTTCATCAAATACTTGTTCTGTGCCTTTCTCTCTCTCCTCTCCTTCTGATACTCCTATTATAAATATGTTGGTGAGCATCATGGTGTCCTAAAATTCCCTGAGGCTCCGTTCATTTCTCTTCATTTTTTTCTATCTGTTCTTTGGATGACATAATTTTTAGTGAACTCTCTTCCAAGTTCACTGATTCTTTTCTGCTTTTTCAAATATACTGTTGAGTCCCTCCAGTGAATTTTTTCCTTTCAGTTACTGTACTTTTCAACTCCAGAATTTCTATTTGGTACTATCAAAAAATAATTTATATCCCTTTATTGACCTTCTCCATATGATGAGACATTGTCATAGTACCTTCCTTTACTTCTTTAAGCATAGTTTCCTTTAGTTCTTTGAATATATTTATAATGGCTGCTTTGAAGTTTTTGTCTAAGTCTAATATCAAGGCCCTCTTACAGGCAGCTGGAGCTTGTGGTGGTTGTTGTTTGCTTATTTGTTTAATGAACTTGGTTGGAATATTTTCTTGAAGTCTATTTCTCCCACAGTGTGAAGCTTCTGATGTACCTCAGAAGGTGCAGCATACATACAATCACTCTTTAATGACATTAGTTTTAGCAGGGTTCTTTGACTGTCTCTTCCCCTGATCTCTCTGTTAAGGTTTCTATCTTTCTTGGTATCACAGCCAGATGTTAGGTTCCTTTAATTGCCAGCTGCTTATTCTACTGTTTTCAACAATGTCCTCAGGCATAAATGTACCACAGTCTGATCTAATTAAATTTCGACCCCTTTGCAGAGATCATTTTTGAGGCCAGTCTTTGAGGTTTGTTTCTACCCTATCAGGACGACTCCTAGCTATTAGTATCTCTGGTTTTGTCTGGTAAATTAGCTGCTTATGGTTTAGCTTGTTACTCTCTTAGAGCTAAGTGTCTCCTCTTAACTGTTTACCATTAAAATCTCCATTGTTTTAGAAAGCCCCATTGGGTTGGCATCCCCCCACCCCCCATCTCCATATAAAGTCATTTCTTTGAGGAGAGCTTAAGAGCTCCTGTTGCTATGGCTGCATCGCCCTCTGGGCAAAATCTCTGAGTCACTGCTCTGGAGATGTGGTAGAGAGAGTGGCCCACTTCTCTCAGAGAGACACTTCTGCTTTATGAAAAAGGCAGTGGGTGGGGGCAGTAGCCTCTGGTTTTCTAAGATTTCCTTTCCCTGTGTGGAATCTCTACCCTATGAATAAGCTGGGGTGAAGGCACTCGAGTCCCTAGTACTCTTGACCTTCTGGGAGCAGTCAGACCTCTGGAGCCAGATCTCTGCCCTATGAGAAGGGATCCCCCAACTTCATGGTGGAACTTTTTTGGAATTTAGTAACTGCAACATAGAGCTGAGGGGGGTGAGAAATACTGGCCATCTGCCTCTCCTGTGGAGATACTGTAGCCCTTGACTAGAAGCTGGAGAGAAAGGGAGCCCCATCTTCTTGGCCACACTCAGCTGAATTGAAGCTTCTGTCATACTCATCTGGGAGTCAGAGGAGGCAAAAAGGTCATGACTCAAGTGTCACAAATTGTTTCCAGTGAGATTTAGTACCTTTTCTTGAATAAATGTTTCTTCATTTGCTGACTTGTTCTGTAACCTTAGGACAATTTCCAGAGACTTTAAATGCTTTTTTTTTAAAAAATAGTTTTCACTATATTTCACTATAGTTAATGATTTTTCTGCTGGGGATAGTTCTGTGGAGCTCCTCATACCACCATTCTGGAAATGATAATTTCCACTCTATTTCTGAAGTACAGAGTTTATCAGTAAGCTAATGTTTCTGTATAAATAACTTATCTGCCTAAAAAATGTATATACCATAATTTAAAAATACTTTATTGCTAAAAAAAAAAATGCTAACAATCATCTGAGCCTTCAGTGGTTGTAATCTTTTTGCTGCTAGAGGGTTTTGCCTCAATGTTGACGGCTGCTGACCAATAAGGGTAGTGGTTCCTGAAGGTTTGGGCAGCTGTGGCAGTTTCTTAAAGTAAGACAACAATGAAGTTTGCCACATTGATTGACTCTTCCTTTCATGAAAGATTTCTCTGTCTGACAGCATTTTACCCACAGTAGAACTTCTTTCAAAATTGGAGTCAATCCTCTTGAACCCTGCTGCTGCTTTATCAACTAAGTTTATGTAATATTCTAAATGCTTTGTTGTCATTTCAACAATGTTCACAGCATCTTCACCAAGAGCAGATTCCATCTCAAGAAACCACTTTCTTTGCTCATCCATAAAAGGAACTCCTCATCCGCTCAAGTTTTATCATGAGATTGCAGCAGTTCAGTCATATCTTCAGGTTCCACTTTTAATTCTAGTTCTCTTACTGTTTCCACCATATCTGCAGCTACTTCCTCCACTGAAGTCTTGAATGCCTCAAAGTCATCCATGAAGGTTGGAATCAACTTCTTCCAGACTACTGTTCATATTGGTATTTTGACCTCCTCCCATGAATCACAAATGTAATTTGGTAAAATGTGTTAATGGCATCTAGAATGGTGAATCCTTTCCGGAAGGTTTTCTATTTACTTAGCCCAGATCCATCAGAGGAATCACTATATATGGCAGCTATAGCCTTACAAAATGTCTTTCTTAAAAAATAAGACTTGAAAGTCAAAATAACTCCTTGATCCATGGGCTGTAGAATGGATATTGTATTAACAGGTATGTAAACAACTTTAATCTTCCTTGTACAGCTCCATCAGAGCTCTGGATGACCAAGTTCATTATCAATGAGCAGTAATATTTTGAAAGGAATCTTTTTTTCTGAACAGTAGGTCTCAAAAGTGGACTTAAAATATTAAATAAACCATGGTGTTAACAGATGTGCTGTCATCTAGGCTTTGTTGTTCCATTTATAGAGCATAGGCAGAGTAGACTTGGCATAATTCTTAAGGGCACTAGGATTTTCAAAATGGTAAATGAACACTGGCTTTAATTTAAAGTCACCAAATGCATTAGTACCTAACAAGAGGTAAGTGAAGGCTAAGGGGATACCTTGCATATCGTTTAGTAATTCTCACAGAATGTGTCCAGCAGCTCCTCTTTAAGAAATGAGGACATAATCACTAATTGCCTTAAGCATTGGTATTAAAATAAAAAATTCTGGGACAAGAAGAAAAGTACGATTCAATATCCTATTATATATATGAAGCTTTGAAGCCAGGCTTTGACTTCTCCTCTCTAGCTATAAAAGTCCTAGATGGCATCTTCTGCCAATATAAGACTATTTCATCTACATTGAAAATTTGTTGTTTAGCATAGCCCACCTTTCATGAATAATCTTAGCTAGATCTACTGGATAACTTGCTGCAGCTTCTACATCAGCATTTGCTGCTTCACCTCGCACTTTTACATTATGAAGACAGCCTCTTTCCTTAAACCTCGTGAACCAACCTCTGCTAGCTTCAAACTTTTCTTCTGCAGCTTCCTCACCTCTCTCAGCCTTTGTAGAATTGAAGAGAGTTAGGGCCTTGCTCTGAATTAGCCTTTGATTTAGGGGAATATCATGGCTGGTTTGATCTTCTATCCAGACTACTAAAATTTTTTCCATATCACCAATAGGGCTGTTTCACTTTCTTTTCATTCATGTGTTCGTTAGAGTGGCACTTTTAATTTCCTTCAAGAACTTTTCCTTTGCATTCACAACTTGGCTAACTATTTGGCGCAAGAGGACTAGCTTTCGGCCTATCTCAACTTTTGACATGCCTTCCTCACTAAGCTTAGTTATTGATTTAAAGTGAGAAACATGATTCTTCCTTTCACTTGAACACTCAGAGGCCATTGTAGGATTATTAATTACTCTAATTTCAACTTGTGTGTCTCAGAGAATAGGGAAGCCTGAGGAGAGGGAGAGAGATGGGGAATGGCTGGTTGGTGGAATAGTCAGAACACACACAACATATATTGATTAAGTTTGCCATCTTACATGGGTGCAGTTTGTGGCACCCCAAAACAATTACAGTAGTAACATCAAAGATCACTAACCACAGATCACCATAACAGATATAATAACAATGAAAAGGTTTAAAATATTGCAAGAATTACCAAAATGTGACACAGAGACATGAAGTGAGCACATGCTGTTGGAAAAATGGCACTGATAGACTTGCTTGACACGGGGTTGCCACAAACCTTAAATTTGTGTAAAAAATGCAATATCTGTGAAACACAATAAAGCACAGTAAGCACAATAAAGGGAAGTGTGCCTGTATGTTCAAAAATCTACTAAGTAGTAAGAATTACGCATAGGGCTACATATTAGCTACATGAACAAATAAACTTTTAGAAGATTTTTGTATTCTCCAACTTTTAATTAGTAACTGACTTTATATTAAAAATGGAATTTAAAATAATTACTTTTTAAAATAAAAAATTTTTAATTATGCATTTGAAATCATAGAAGTCTCTTAAAATTGTTTCTGAGGTTATTTAAAATTTTATTTTATAAAGTCTTTATACATCAGCTGTTGGAATGCACTTTTTTTTTTGAAAGACAGTCTCATTCTGTTACCCTGGCTAGAGTGCAGTGGCATCATCATAGCTCACTGCCACCTCAAATTCCTGGGCTCAAGCAATCCTAGATCCCCCTGCCTTAGCCTCCTGAGTATCTGGAACTACAGGTGTGTGCCACCATGCCCTGCTAATTTTTTCTATTTTTAGTAGAGACGGGGTCTCGCTGTTGCTCAGGTTGGCCTCAAACTCCTGGGCTCAAGCTATCCTCCCGCCTTGGTCTCCCAGAGTGCTAGGATTATAGGCGTGAGCCACTGAACCTGGCCTGGAATGTATGATTAATTAAACCTTCTTGAGAGATTCTTATTTAATTTTATCTTCTTTCTTAAACATATATGCACCACTACCTGCTCATCCAAACAGCTAGAACTGGTTTGCATTTAATCAAGTAGAAATTTCTGTGTAGGACCTAGATATTTCCTCCATGACTTTTACATTGACATTCATTCAAAATCAAATTATTAATATGTATGTGTAATCTTTAAAAAAAAGAACATCACCTAGGCAATTCTATATAAATTACATATTTTCTATTTATGATAAATTATTTTATTTTAGTAGATATGAAAAAGACCTACATAAGGATCCAAGCATCTACAATAGTAGCAGATGAAATGATCAGAGTAATCATGACACTCCAAATTGATTTCAAAACATTTAATTATTTATTCAATACCTTTAATTAGAAAGTATCACGCAAAATGCTTTCTCCAAACATCTCAGGATGGCTTACCTAAGAATTTGACATCTAATTTAAGAATCTGTGCCAACAACAAAGATAGAAAACTTACCTGCCAATACCTCCTGGTTGTAGCATATATGACTAAAAGGAATATTCCAAAAACTCATTGGGAACTCTTATTCTCCCACCTAATCTTGTTTTAGGTTCTCTACTGTACCTAAAACAAGAACATTATATACTTTAATTTTTAAACTCACCTGATATAAATAATCTTCAAATACAAAATAATAATCATCATTGCTTGCTGTCAACTTCACATCCTATAATTAAAAGTAGAGAATACTGAAATGAATCCAAATGAATCTGTCTGTAGTACTAAAGCATACATACAATATTTAGAAATAATATTGCAATGAATTTATTACTTTATAATTATAAACTTCTCAATTAGATTTTATCACTGCTATATAATATATACTTGAGTAATACATGTGACACATTATTTGACCTCAAATTCCACATACTTTTTTAGGTTCCATTAGTAATTCTTTATTATTTATTTCAATTTTATATCCTTTTAATCTAATATTTAAGTATCTTAAAGCTAGAAAAGAAAAGCAGATGAGATCATAACATCCAGAAGCAGCCATAACAACCTGCCCTAAACACTGTTTCAATCTCACTGTTCAAGTCCACATTCTTACTGTTCCCTCAAAATACCCAATATCTGTCATGCCTTTGTGATTATTCACTTGTGAGTCACCACTTGTTACTGGGAGGCCAGTAACACCAATTTTCTGCACCATGAACTCATGTTTTAAGGGCCAGTTCTTTGACTTGCCCTGGATACAGTGTTAGTTCCTTCCTTTAAATGTATCTCTATTTGCACTTTCTGACTTGAGACTACCTTAAAGATTTCTACTCTCCCTACAAGACTTTAGGTTCTTTGTGCCCCAATGTCATAATTGTTTTTTATATACTTTGCACCAGCACAGTGCCTAGCATCTAATAAGTACCCAACAGGTGTTTGAAGAATGAATAAATAAAAACGATAAAATTATTAACAGAAATTAATTATAGTTTCCTGTGATGCATTGTATCATTATTTAGGTACCCCTTCCCAATAACAAACAAATGAAGCCCAGAAAAATAAACAAAAATATTTGTGTTTCCCCCACGATGTCTCTGAACATTTTGTACAGTGAGTTAGAACTTGCTGCTTGTGTGCTTCAATGCAAAGAACATGGACATTCCAACAGATTTAACTGAGATTTGAAATCCAGTGCCACTACTTCTAGCTGTATGACTTTGGTCAGTAACTCTGAGCTGAGGTCTTCATATTTGTAAATGGGGATATCACCACCTACTTTAGAAAGTATGGGTAAATGCCTAAGATAGTATTAGATACAGAATAGGCATCCAGAAAACTATTTTAAAAGTTAACCAAAAGCCCCTTTACTTACAGTAGTCTTCATCTATTTATAAGTAAATATAGATCCTGAACCTTACTTGTATCAAAAAACTCCAGACCTAAAGGACACCATACTTTTGGACTCAATATATAATCAATTCAACAAATACTGATTGGATGGGAAGAAGGATACAATATCCTCAAGAAGTCTACAGTCTCACCGGCAAGAAAACATACTTAGTAAAAACACAGGAAAAATTACAAAGAAATATTACAGAAATCCATAATAATATGGCTCAAATAGTCTACAAAATTCAACCAGGCTATTAAGCAAAGTAGCAATCAGGGGAGGATGAAAAGAGTCACAGATGACTCTAGGGGTAGTGAATGTATGCTAAGTCTGAAAAAACTTAATGACACAGATTAAGGGGACCGAAAAAGGCCAATCTTCTAAGTCAGAAGACAACATGGGCAAAGGTAAGGATCATGCATTCTCAACAGTGGTGATATTACCTCTACGGGTGTGAAAATTGGTTCTTGGGGGCCAAAAAATTTTACATATTACAATGGTATGTGGATCTCTAGAGCTCCAGAAAAATTTTATTCTCTGCTATTTAGTTTTTCTTATTAGAGAGAAATTAAATAATTTTTCTTTTCAGGGGTGTGATAAAGAAAGTTGAGAAACACTGGTATAAATTGTCAGATCACAGTAAATGGTAGGAAAATGCAGAACGTGTGGCTATAAGGCAAGTTTGTGAAAAAGAAAAAACAACCCAGTTTAGATAGAACCATTTATTAATTTAGCTTGGTGGGGGCGTTGATGATATTTGGTATTTAGTATTGCCTTGTTCCATTCATTCCTTTAACCTTTAATTAAAGTCATTTTACCTTGTTTTCAATTAGATTTAAAACAAATCTTTGCTATAGGGAGCTGTAATGAAACTTTAAATAATTTTTTAAAAATACTCATTCCTTTAAGGGCTGACTTTAACAATGTTGGAGTTGTTCCAGTAAGATCAGCAGAGCCCAACTAACACAAGCCAAAAACAACTGAACAGATATCTTCCTAAAAACATTCATGTGCACAGGATTGATGCTATCAAAACTTAATACTTAATTCCTCAGGCACAAACTGTATACTTTTACTCAAAACAGATTTTCTTTACTGACTCAAACAGAAACTCATGTTGGCAACAAAGAGGACTCTCATGCTAGCACTCCCTGCTTTTTTGAGCTTTTCACTTTTAAGTTTCCTCTCACTTGAATAGAAAAGAGGTTAAAGGTCTTAGAGGCCAAAATATCTCTTGTGCTGTTGCTAAAATAATCCACTGAGCATGATAATTTGACCTCAAAATTAACAGGAGTACCTGTGATCCAAATCTAGTGTAAAACCTCTGTGAGATTCAAGATTTTTCATCAAAGGACTGTATCCTCTAAACTCTCATTTCTGCTTACTGTTCCGAGCTTAGTGGTTAAGAGTATGGTTCTGAAGTCAGATTACCTAGGACCAAATCTTGGCTTCGCTACTTAATATGGGAATTTAAACAAATTTGTTTAATCTTTCTTTACATCAGCTCCCTCATCTGTAAAATACAAAAATAACAGTACTTTCTGTTTTTCTATAACATGTGTCGATATGTGGCTTGTAAGCAGGGTAATGATGTCAGTATAATATGGTAATTGTCTTGGTTCAGATGCAATTCTTCTTAAGCAAGTGGAGTCACAGCAGTGGGAATAGAATTATAACCTTCAGCAGGAAGGCAAAAAAGTCTTCAGCTCAGCTGCTGCACGAGCATGAACCTGTATAGCTGCATTTTAAGAAAATTAAAAATGGACGTTGGCCCTGGGTCTCCCTCTCCAGAAAGGCACCCTCCCAGCTTGGCACACTTCTCAGTTGCTGTACTTCTTGTGTTCACCTTAACAGCAGCCCCAGTGGCCCAGAGCACCACTTCTATTTGCATTATTTAAGCATTTCTATTTTAGTATTTTTGTACATTTTTAATGGCTCCTGCCAGAGCAGCCTGCCTAAGCTGTCTAATTCTTCTCCCAAGCTACCAATTATTGTTTTTATTAGTACTCTGGTTACAAAGTTGCAAAAGCTTTGAGTGGGCCTACCCCAACCCTTTTTTCCTCATAAGCTCTGTTATTGTTAATACATGATTTTGCAGAATGTGAGGTTTTTTCCCCAGAAAAAAATGCATTTGTCATTCATACCCTAAATGCTGGTATCTGCTACTCTTAGGAAGTTATCAGGATTAAATAGTATCTATGTAAAGGGTTTGGGACACTATGGTACATAGTCAGCAGTCATCAAACGTTAGTAGTTGTTATTATTACCCTTGGCCATGTTCTACTCAAACAAATTTTCAGGTCCACTATGTATTATATTCTTTTTCCCATTTCTGAGACCTGTAATAATATGCCCTTCTCCTCTATCTTTTAAATTTTAAATTTAAAATCCAAGTCTTTTAAACAGCCTAATACTAATTCAGAATTAGTCATATCTTATATCATGCTTAAAGCATCTACAATTAGACTCTTAACTTGATTATGAGATGCTTGGAAGCAAAACCTCAATGTATCCACATCATAAAATTTGAGATGTACTTTGCCATATGTCTAGAAACTAAAAGAAATTAAAAGTTAAAAATGACTTCAATATAATAAATAAGTAGGCCCTAAAGAATCACAAGATAAAAATATTATAGTCTGATTTTCTTTTTAGTTGCGTTTTTATTTGGTTTATGTGGAAAACTAGAGTTTATAGTGACAAGAAATGCTTATTCTCTTAATCACAAAATGGGAGGACCAGAAAAAGATCATGAGGACAGCTTCAAAGGGAAAGAGCACTGAATACAAACCACAAATTTTGAAGGCCAACCTTAACTTTATAGGCATAAATTTAATGATCACTCAAAATTATTTTTCAAGGTTAATGTGCATCATTGCACATAGTGCAGACCCTGCATACTGAATTCTCTCAATTTTTAATATTAATGAAATGGAAAAGACTATGCTTACTTTCACTTACTTTATAAATTAGACTGTCCACCAAAAGGTCATGTTGTATCACATTGGTCTTAAGCTGCTCATAATACAAGATATCCTAAATTTAAAAGTAAAACAAAAAATTTAAAGGTTAATCACATTTATAAAGTCAGCCTCAAACTTTAATAAATAATAATCATCAATAGCATTATAAACACTGAGAGAGCAGGAACTCAGTTTTATTCACTATTATATCCTCCATGTCTGACCAATAATAGATGTTCAATAAATATACCTATTCCTATCACTTAGGATAACATCTGGCACCTGGTAGATAGTCAGTCAACATTTGCTAAATTAACTGTAATTTAGCTTTAATAGCAAATACTGCTTTACCCACTTTATACGAGTTAACTCATTTAATCCCATACCAAAAAAATGAAATAGGTCAGTGATGATTATTCCCATTTACATATGAGAAACTGAGGCCCAGAGAGAAAAGTAACTTGCTACCCCAAGACCACAAAGCTAATAAGATTTGATCCAAGCAAACCTGGCCCTATAACCTATACAAAAACCCAGAAGGATTACACTATACTGCCTTTCTAATGCCTAAATTATTATTAATACAAAACAAAAAGTTTAACATAACAAATCATCTCTGGTGGTAAAAGCAATTATAGAGCATATAAAAGAAGTCAGCTTTTAATATTAGAATATGGTCCCACAATACTATAAAATCTGATTAACTGCACAATGATAAGATTAGGCTAATGTTTAATTTAATAGATAGTAAGAAATGGAAGAGAGGACAAGTGGAAAGGAGAGAACAAGTGAGGAAAGGAAGAAGGGGGAGGAGGAAGGCAGGGAACAAGGGAGGAGGACTTGAAACTGTAATCACATTAAGCATCAGGTTCATAGCTGGTCAGGCGTGAAGGATGAAGGTAGGGATCAACTGGGCAGTAGTTGTACTGAAACAAGCTGGAAATACTAATATTATCTCATTGCTTTAGCTGACCCTTGTATTCCTCTGAATCCTGCCTTTCATCTGTTAGGCACTTTAGCCCTGGCCTCTGCTCATATCCAAAGGCTGCCTGGCTCCATAGCACACACCAGTCTGTACGACTCTTGCCAAAGACATTCACTCAAACAAGTAAAAGTTGTAGGACAGGTCATCTGGGACAAGGAGGAATATTTATTGTGTGAACTAAAATAAAATCTTAAGCCCCCCAGCTGAATGAATGGACTTCCTCTTGGCCAAGGGGACTCCAGAAAAACCTTAAAGCTGAGTTGCCAGCCATGAGGAGAAGGGAGGTCAAATATGCCCCATCCCTTTTGGAGTTACTCTTTGTTGCAATAAGATACTAAATCATTAACAGGCCTAAGGCAATGCAAAACAAAGCTTAAACCATACCTGCAGGCCATGAATTTACTTAACAGATCATTTGAGTTTTGCTAAATGTCTGGCGGCTTGTCACTGATTAACAGACAACCTTATGTTAAGTTGAAACATTTCAAGCCTTTAGATAAAGCTTCATTTCTTTAACCAATTACAAATCAAAGACTCTCTAAACTCACCTACAGCCTATAAGCTCCGTCCCCCACCATGTCCCGCCTTTTTGGGACAAATCAACGTACTCCTTCCATACATGACCTTTTATGTGTAATTTCTGACTCCATGAATGTATTATATAAAACCAAACCATAACTCGGCTAATTCAGGCACATTTTCTCAGAACCTCTTGAAAATGTGTTCCGGGAAGTTGGTCACACACACTTGGCTCAGAATAAATCTTGTTAAATTATGTTACAGAGTTTGGGTTTTTTTCAGTTAACAATTTTATGTAGCTTCCTTGGCAAGATGGTATCTGACACTATGTTTCCTGACATATGATTTCTTAATCTTGAAAGATGTTTAATACATAGTTCTCTGGTTTGAGTCAAAGTGCTCTTTGCCTAAAGATGATATAAGCATTCACTGGTTATTTTCAGTTATTTTTAATTTTCATAAAAAAGCTTTAATTAGCTCTCACTGATGTTTTAATTTTTTAACTAAAGCAAAATTATTTTACTATTTTATTTACCTTCCATTGTATCTATTGAATCTCTCTGGCTAGAATGTAGAAGATAAAGAGTTTAGAGGTTTGCCTCTTTTTAAACATAAAATAAGTTTAAAATTACAAACTAATATATGACCATTAAAATAAGTGAAACAATCTAAAGCAAAATAAAGGTAAGCATCTTTTCTCCTTCCATTCTACCTTCCTGAAGTAACTAACGTTACTTGTATTTTGTATTGTATTTGCGATGTTATTTGTAATTTGTATTCTTCCACACCTTTCTCTCTGCTTATACATATGTAATCCCAATAGTTGGGAGTTTGGGTTGTTTTTTTTTTTTTAGAGACTGTGTCTGGAGTGCGGTGGCCCAATTATAGCTGTAACCTTAAACTTCTGAGCTCAAGCAATCCTCCAGCCTCAGCCTCCTGAGGAGCTGGGACTACAGGTATGTGCCACCATGCCCAGCACATTTAAAAAAATTTCTTTAGAGATAAGATCTCTGTGTCTTGAACTCCCATCCTCAAGCGATCCTCCTACCTCAGCCTCCCAAAGTGCTGAAATTATAGGTATGAGCCACCACACCCAGCCTTGGTTGTTTTTTAACATGAAATGGAATCATACATTACTCATTATTTAGCTTCTCTAGCCTAATGATATATCATAGTTGTGCCTCTATGTTATTAATAGTAAGTATAAATTTAACTCATTCTTTTTAATAGCTACATATGCTGTAATATTTCTAAAGTTGTGGTATAGATGTGTCACAATTTATTTAATCATTTCCCTACAGATGAATCCTCAGGTTGTTTCTGCTTGTTTGTCCCTACAATTAATGTGGCAATAAATATCCTTATACACTATGTTTTTATATCCACTATGTTTTTATATCCAAATTGGCAAAAGTAGGATTATAAACCGAAGGCTGTATGTATTTTAAATTGGGCTCCAAATTGCCTGACTACTTTCAAAAAAAAAAAAAAATCAATTCAAATTCCCACCAGCAACAAAAGAGTACATTTTATCTATATCCTCCCCTTTTTAAATATTCACTTGCAATGAAAAATGGTATCTCATTGTTGTGTTAACTTGCACTTTCCCAGCTAACAATAAAGTTGAAGATCCCTTCATATATTTACTGGCCATGTGAATTTTTACATCAGTGATTTGCCCTTTGCAACATTTACCTACTTTTTCTAATAGATTATCTCTTAATAATTTGTTGGAATTTGTTTATAAGGAGGATTAACCCTTTGTCATTTATGTTGCAAATACTTTTTATTAAAAATAACATGTTTGATTTTTTGTTTATGGTATTCATTGACAATTTAAAAAAATACTTTATGGCTTTTGGTTTTCTTGCTCGCTTTAGGAAGGCCCCCCCCACCACATGTTTATATGAATATTTTCCTTATTTTTTTCATTTAAATATTTATAACCACCCAGAATTTATTCTTATATTAGGTTATTCAGTATGAAATGTCCAATTTCCTTAAGTACTAAGTTTGACAGTTGATATCTCTGACATTTCACTTTGACACTTCTTGTTTTATTTTTATTGTGAAGGTACATCCTCACTCTTTCAAACACATAGTTTGGCTTCTGATTATGTTTCAAATTTTTTTTTAGAGCAATTTTCGTGAAACCATGGGTAAGTCAAAAATTTGTGTTATTTTCAAATATGAGTTCTGTCATAGAACCAATGCTGTGCAGACAGCTCAAAATATCGACAAAGTGTTTGGGAAGGATGTGGCTAATGAACACACAGTATGTCAATGGTTTGAGAAGTTCCCTTCTGGTGATTTTAATCTTGAAAATGAGCCATGTGGGCGACCTGAGACCAGGGTGGATAATGATGAGCTGAAAGCTGTAGTGGAAGGAAGTCCATCTCAACCTATGTGCTGATCTAGTAGCAAGGTTTGATGTTAGTATTCTAACAATATTGGACCATTTGAAACAAATCAGCAAGGTAAAGAAGCTGGATAGATGGGTTCTGCGTGAATTAAATGAGTGTCAGAAGAGAAATTGTCTCAAAGCTTGCCTTTCTTTGCTGTCACGACATAAAGGCAAAAACTATTTCTACAATGCATTGTTACATGTGATGAAAAATGGATTTTTTTTGACAATTGTAAGGGTTTGGCACAATGGTTTGATAAAGATGAAGTGCCAAAACACAGTCCAAAACCCAATATTTATCAAAAAAAGCTAATGGCATCTGTTTGGTGGTCCAGCGCTGATATTATCCATTACAGTTTCATGAAACCTGGTCAATTGATTATAGCGGATGTCTACCACAACCAATTGGATGAAAGGATGAGGATGCTTGCAATGAAGCAGCTGAGATTGGTCAATAGAGACAGGCCAGTCCTCTTGCAAGACAACGCTTGACCACATGTCACATAAACAATGCTGCTCAAACTACAGAGGCTGGACTTGGAAACTCTCTGTCATCCACCGTATTCACCAGACCTTGCACCAACTGACTACCACTTCTTCCAGGCTTTGGACCACTTCTTGCAAGGGAAAATATTCAATTCTCAACAACGTGGAAAAACCTTTGCGTTTCATCCCACTCGCTCTCCAGGCTTCTTCACTGCTGGCATAAACAAGCTACTGTTAAGATGGCAAAACTGTGTCAATAGTTTAGGTGCATACTTTGATTAATTGCACTGCTTCTAGTTTGAGATATAATAAACTAAACTTTTGATTCAAAATCGGACATTTCATATTTAATGACCTAAATAGCTGGTTATCAAAAGATCTATTTTCTTTAAAAAGGATGGTCAATTATCAGCATCATTTATTAAATGAACCATGTATTTCCAATTGAAATAAAATAAAATGCTGGATCTCTTTATTGACTCATCATTCTTTTTTTCATAATTTATTTGGCTATTCTTAGACATTTAATCTCCACAAGAACTTTAAGATAATTTCATCCAGTTAAAAATAAAAGGAATTCTCTTACATATTTGTTTCAGAAAACTACTAACAAGTTTTATGATATTAAGCCTTTCCACTCAAGAATGATTCAGATCTTAGCTGTGTGACCCTAGGCATAAACTTTTCTGAGCCTGAGTGAAATGATGATAATAATAACACCTTTTTGTAGGGTTAATGTGAGGAATAAATGAATTAATACTTGTAATATGCACAGAATAGTCTTAAAAATAAGGGATCTTTAAAAGTTTTTAAACAGAAGAGCTGAGATATAAACTTTCAGTTTTAGAAAAAGCAGGGTAGGGAAAGGATTTATAGGGAACAAGGGTGGAGGCAGGAAGACCAAGTAGGAGGTTGTTTTAATTTAGGCAGGAAGTAATGGTATTGTGAAATGGAGTGACAGTAATGTGGATACAGAGAAATAGCTGGATTTGAAATATACTTAGGAGTTAAATCAAGAAGGAATTATTGAGTAATATAATATGAGATTCAGGTAGAAAGAAAGTTAGGAATTACACCAGGTTTCTGACTGGGGCACCTTGTTGGACAGTGGTACTGAAAAAGGAATTTAGGAAGAGTTTTAACATCTTGAATTTGTGGTGCTATGAGATATATGAGTGCTTAAGTCCACTACACAGTTGCATCTGTTTTTGTTTTTTGAGACAGGGTCTCACTCTATCAGGCTTGAGTGCAGTGGCCCAATCATAAAACTCACTATAACCTTGAACTCCTGGGCTCAAGTCATCCTCCTGCCTCGGCCTCCCAAAGTGCCAGGATTATAGGCCTGAGCCAGCGTGCCCAGCTGACAGTTACATCTGCAGCTCAGAAAAGAGAGATCTGAGAAGAAGATATATAGATTTGAGGTAACTGGTAACTGAAGCTACAGGAGTTGATGAGATTTACCAAGGAATGTATGAATGAGAAGAGACAGACCATTAAGAACCCTAACTTAAAAGATGAAGAAGATCCTCCACAAATGAAGAATGCCAGAAAGAGCAGTGTGTCACAAAAGTTAGGGGATATTTCAGAAAGGAGCAGTCAATGAGATGAAACACTGCCAAGAAGCATAAGAAGTAGATATTTATTCGATTTAAATAAAAGTAGGATGAGGAAAGAGCAGGTGCCAGTGCAATTAAGTTTAAAGTTTGAAAGAAGGAATTTGAATGAGTTTCTAATGATGACTTCTGTTTTCTCGGGGTATCGGGAGGGGAGGTCTTTTGCTATGACTCTGAAGAGAAGTTGTTGAGGACCGTGGAGGTCAGAAACAGGCACTGTGGAGACTAGGTGAGCTAACCACGAAAATCTAGGCAGGCCAAGCATTGTAATGGGCTGAGGTAAGGTTGTGAGAATCTTATTAAGAAATCACTAAAGAAAATCTTCCATGTTAATACTAGTCTTGGCTATTTTATTAGTGAGCAAGTACCTAGAGCAAAAGTATGGGAAAATTTCATCTTTAATTAGCAAACTGAAATTTATAAAAATTTTAAAAGACAATATTCACTAAACATGAATATTTCAACACACACCTAGAGATCTGTGGGAAAGAAAATATATAGAAGCAATCCTTTTAAACTTGACACATATTTTCTTACAAAATATCAAAGTCAGATAATATTCCATTGAAAGTACTAAATGAATTAACTACTAGGAACTTAAAGTATTATACCCAAAATCTCTGTATTGAAATAAGAATTTAAAGAATAGCTTTATGGGTGTGAAATGTTCCATTTATATCTCTAACTCCTCAACTGTGACCACAATTATACGTGCAGCTTATTTTATATGACTGAAAAGTAATTGAACAAAAAGTTCTAATCAATTATTCTTAATAAGTATTTTTCCTCCTCCTCACTCTCTATTTCTCTCTTTCTCTCTGAAGTACTATCTACATCAATTATTTTGAAATTGCCACAGTTTGTTGAGATCACACTTTTACAGCTGAAATTAATGTGTAAGTAATGAAAGATGTTTTAATCAATAAAATCAGGATTGTTTTTCTGAAAATATTAAATTATGGATATTGAATAGACTTCTCACTTTGCATTTAGAAAATTCAGATGGCTATAGCTCCAAAATTCAAGTGTAAAAACCACCTTGGAACATTGTAATAAACAATCATTATCTGGGATTATTGTTTTATTAGTATCTGGGATTATTAGAATGATATTTCTGGAAACTTTCTAAATTTGTGTTTGAAATGGCAGTAATTCCTTTGCAAAGAGACAGAATTTGTTAATCTAATTCCTGAACAGTGAAGTTGGCAGGTCATCTACAAAGTTAGATTGGGACAAGAGTTATATCTTCTTCTATAAGAACTGATACACTTACAAAAAAATGCTCAACATATACTCAAAACTGTTTTGTAAACTGTTACCTCTAAAGTGTCACCACAAAAGATCAGTAATATTATTTGTCCAAAACTGCTCTGAAGTAAATCACAAGTGTTATTCTTTCAAAAAGGAAGCAAGTGATTTTTGACAGTGCTGTTTACGGGAGATTTAAAATATATAGTATACATGCACCCACATGCATACATAATTTGCAAGGGGGTCAGAAGGTATAGTTTTTATAATAGATATTAATAATGTTTAATTTTCTTAAAAACTACCTTATTATTTATAATTAATTTATAACATAATTATATATAATATATAATTATTATGACTACTACCATTAATGGTGACCAGTTTGTTCCAGGTACTGTATTAAAAGACTCACATACATTATTTCATTTAATTCTCACAATAGTTATGTGATATAAATATTGTTACCTATATTTAATTATGGGTTAACTGAGGTTTCAAGAAATTTAAGTACTTGCTCAGTGATGTATTTCTAATAAGCTGGAGGAGACAGAAGTTGAAACCATGTCTACCTGATTCTGAAACCCATGTTTTTAACCATTAGGCTAGAAAACTATTAGTGTGCTATTCATTAAAATCTTTTAAATGTATAACTTCTATGGTTAATGGGCTTAAGAAAAAAAAATCCCCACTAAGAATATTTTAAGAATAATCAATGTTTTACATAATTTTTCTTTATTGAATCTATTACCTGTCTGTTGGTGATTTCTCTTCACATTCATTATATTTCCTAAAATAAAATGTTCTTATACTTAGAAAAATAATATTTCCACATACCCTATCAATTTTTAGAACCACAAAAATAGTACATATTTCAAAGGTAACAAAAGGTTGAAGAATTCATTTACTTAAACTGAGCTGCCCTTCTTTACTTCTCCCTCTTCTAACATCCCAATTCTACCACACATCTTCACTGCTTTAAATTGTCAGACTCCACTTCTCAAAATATTAATTATTGTTTTGTTGTATATACAAGGTCACACTCTTTCATTAATCATAAATAATAAAAACTTCTATATTAAGCATACACTGATTAAATTACATGTTAAATCTTGTCTTAGAACCCAAAACTACACTGATTTTGAAAATAAAAAGCAGGGTCAATAATAGGCTGAGAAACAAAAGTTTCTCTATTTTCAGTAATTGGTCTTTGAACAATAAATATCAACAGCTCAATTTTGGCCTATCCTTTTTTCTTCTTACCTCAGGTTGACTGGAAATATTCAGAATGAGAGCCCACAGTTCAGCTCTCAGTGCTGTGGGACTGCCTTGTCTTACATACTGTTGAGCAGCAGCACTATCTTGTTCTGCTAGAACTGTCAAAAGTATATTAAAATCTCATTAGAAAATTTACAATGCAAAAAATATCACTGAAATCTTTAATTATAAATCTTTCGGGGAACTGACATTTAGTCTTTATATCTAACATAATTACATCATATATTGACCTTTTTTTACTCTTTGCATTTTGATATTGGCCCTATTTACAGCCCTCCAAGTTTCAAGCCTTAAGTTCCTCCACCTCCTACTCAGCCTGGTAAAATCTATTTAATATAGAAACCTTGAGATCACTTTGCTTTAACTACAGCTCTATGGATCTGAAACTAGTAATGCATATATATAATTTTCAGATTCCATGATCAGGCAAAGTAATATCTACAGGAACCCTAAATCTCTTATGCATATTCTACTAAAGTCATGAATGTTCTAATATTTGGAAGTACTATGGTACATGAAGTAACCCGGCTGAGAATCATAATATACAAGAATTGTAAGATATCAATTCTATTAGATGACTTCTTAGCTATTTGCCAAAATCAACAGAAAAGAGGGAATTTTTTAAAGAAGTAAAAACAAAGATTTGATAACCTTTTAATTAGGCCAAAGTTATTCTTAAGCAGCTAAGTTCACAAAATTAATATATTATCTTTTGCTTTCATTTTCATTTTTATTTTCTTTAATGAAAATATCAGCTATTCAGTCTGGAAATAAAGGCCAAAAAAAACAAAACAAAACAAAAATTTAAAAAAAATACTCGACAACTGTTGCTGTTTGTCTAACAATACTGTTTTCTTATATTTTCCTCTTAAAAGGAAGGGGAAAAAACCTTATACCAAATGAACATGACTTAAGCAGAAGAAACAAAGTGATCATATGAAATAAAAAAGAGATGAAACATATTCTTTAATTTGCGATTGTGCGTCATGAAAGTGCCAAATCATACAAGTGAAGTCTTCTAAATAAATATGATATGGAAAAATTAAACTAGAGAGTTTGGTACATGATAATACAATTGCCATAGAGGATTCATTCTGACACAAAGACCTATCTGTACTTCATATTTCAAAGATAAAACAGAATTTATAAAAACAAAGAAAAGAATCTTCAAAAGATGGGGAAAAATTATTCCCCAGAATACTAAGAGCCACTTTGGTTATTAAGCCTTACCTCTGTGAACAGTCATCAAGAAATGTTACAGTTACATTTTCTCCTGATGCAGGAGCATATTCCTATTAACTCTAATGAGAGGTGTGTGGGTGCATCCAAGAGAGAACATGCCTCTTTGATTTTAAAATGAAATTCTACTGCTGAATGGATTAAGCTAACATCCCTGAGGAATGTGTGTCTCCATTTCCTTTTTGGTGAATAAGCTGTGTACTTCTTCTTTATCTGATATTCATTGATTTCATTGATAAAGCCAAAATGATGCATTTTCCCTCTTATAAAGATTCCCATTATATAATCTGCATAGTTAAATATTACACCTCTTTAGGTTTTAGCTTTTCAGAGATTAAATCTCATTTGGAGGTATTTGAAGCAGACATTTAGCTAGGACTATCTCATTTTTCAGAAATTATAACAAATATAATTAAAAGCTTACCTTTTTGCCCAATACGCACATGCTCATTTTCAAAAAGTTCTAAAAATGTTAAAGGAAAATAAAATTACTTAAAAGACACACATATGATCAGCCACATTTGGACCAATATTAGGTATATTTTTTCTGTTATTGATACTTTTAATTACTTTTAAAGTTGGATTATTTTTAAACTTTTTAAACTTTTCTATAGAAAACTCTAAGTATTTATTCTATACATAGAAAAAATTTTTTCTAAGTTGTTTAAAGTGTGGAGAAATTAAAAGGAAGTTAAGGTCATTTAATCAGAAGAAAAAAATGATGAATTGATTTCTCTTTGTTAAAATCAAATAAAATATCTTCTTATAACAAAATAATGTTTCTGTTCATTCATCTTTGATTTTTTTCTAAAAGAAAAACAAAACTGGTTGACAGCTTCATTTACAAAGTCCTACTTCCATTTCAATCTACCACTGGATATCTAATAAAAGCATATCTAATAAAAGCCTTACTACTATATAGGTAAAATCTCAATATACAAATACTATTTTACAAGACCATATGGGGAGGATTACTTTTTTTCAAAGAACTAATCATAATGGGAAAAGACTCATAAACTAGACCATATTAAAATTTTAAAAACTTCTGTTCATCAAAAAACACCATTAAGAGAGTGAAATGATAATAACAGAGTGGAAGAATATATTTGCAATATGTAATCTGGCAAGGGACTCCTATCCAGAATATATAAAAAACTCCTGGTAGAAAAAAACAGACAACCATCAGACACAAAAAGGCAAAGGACTTGAACATGTCCTTCCTAAAGGACCAATAAATATATAAAACGTTGCTTGACCACATTAGTCATTACAGAAATGAAAGTAAAACCATTATGAAATGCACAACCACCACAATGGCTAAAAGGAAGAAGACTAACGATTCTAAATGCAAAAGATATGGAGCAAACTAAGTTCTCAACACAGGCGGTGGGAGTGTAAATTGGTATAACCACTCTGGAAAATTGCTCAGCAGTATCTACAAACACTGAACATATGCATATCTTATGACAATTAGCAATTCACTCTCAGGTATATATCCTAATGTGTAAATATGTGCACCAAGAGACATGTACAAGAATATTCACAGCAGCACCACTGATAATAACCAAATAGTGAAAACAACTCAAGTGACCATCAACAGTAGACTAGATAAATGGTGGTATATTCATACAATAGATTACAATACAGCAATGAGAATGAATGATTTATAATTCTACACAACACTATGGATCTTACAAACAAAAGCAAAAGAAGCCAAACACAAGATTACATACTATATGATTCTATTTCTATGAAGTACAAAAACAGGCAAAACTATTCTTTGATGTCAGAAGTCAAAATAGTTGTTACTCATGGGAGTGGTAGAGTCTGGATGTGTGCTTAAGGGGGATTCCGAGATGCTGGTAATCTCTTCCTGGATCTGGTTGGAGGTTACACTTTGTAAAACTTCACTGATCTGTACACTTATTATTTGTGTACTTTTCGGTATGGATGGTATACGTGTATAAAATTATTTAAAAATTAGAGCAAAATAAACAAAAAAAGATTATGAAACCATGAGGGGGAGAACTTCTAGATCTTTTCCCCATCCCAAAGAAAATCAATTGCTCAACTTCCTTTCCTCCTCCTTCTCCCAACCTGAGAAAGGAGTGGCTGCTTATTGGATTTGTGAGATTCCACAACAGCAATTAGATAACCTTTTCTAATGAATGAGTTAACTGTTAAAGGTCATGAATTTACATGTGACTCTCTCAGTATGTAGACCCTGGGTCCGCTGGCAACTTGGTGGCCACCTTGGCGCTTGATTTTCTTTTGACAAGAATGCTCAGGCTCAGGCACTTTGGAGTTCTTATCAGGTATGGCTCAGTGGCCTGCTGGTATGAGATAAGGGCATTGAAGGAGGGAGACCTGTCCTGGGCAAAGATTTTGACAATATAAGATTCTGTAATATATTTACAAAACAAATATATGCAAATGTATGTATTTTCAGTATTATGTAATGTTTTAGATTTTAAAATAATCCATAAAGCTGTTTTTTTACTAAATAGAATATTTGAACCAGAATACTCTATTCTTTTATTCTATTCCTAAAGTCTCCGATGTAATCAGCTGATCAGATTATACAACAACCAAGTTTTCTAGAAAGCCTGTTCAGTGATGTCCAGCTTTAGCTCAGCTAAATATAAAATGGGACTGTACTTCTATTTTCCATTTGTGAATATTTCTTATGTATATATAGCTATCTTGGGAAGAGGTGAAGGGATGGAGGCTGCTAGGGTAAAGAGGGATGAATAGGCCAAAGCAGAATCTGTGTAATCCAAGGATATCTAAATGCAGATCAAACTACACTATTACTTCCAACAATGAATAACAGGATTAGCCAGTTTTCTATTACCTGAAATACTTTAAAAATCTATCTTTGATATATAAAATTGCCACACTAAGGCAAAACCATAAGAATCTTCTTAATCAAGGAAAGACTAATGTTCGTTTTGTAGATACGTAATATATTTACAAAACAAATATATGCAAATGTATGTATTTTCAGTATTATGTAATGTTTTAGATTTAAAAAATAATCCATAAAGCTGGTTTTTTACTAAATAGAATGTTTGAACCAGAATACCCTATTCTTTTATTCTATTCCTAAAGTCTCTGATGTAATTAGTTGATCAGTTTATACAATGACCAAGGAAAGTGCCTGGGATCCCTGCTACGATTAGCTATGATTGCCCAGACTGAATAACCAAAGATGACAATGCTCCAGTGAATACTACATATAACAGCATGAGATAGCAGATGTAATGCTCAGCCTGTTAGAGTGGGGACTCTTTCAGAGAATATATTACAAAGAATATATTACAGGTACTGGATATGGTTTTCACATGAATCCTACAACTGGTTCTTACCAGTAAACTTGATAAGCATATCACAACTTGATTTTTTTTCATGCTCCTTAACTAAATACTAATTTAAAATTCCTTTTAAAATTCAAATTATGATCCTTTTATGTCCATTTCAATCATTGTAGTTTTATGCAGTTCAAGAGTTTCTTCTCATAATACGCTAAAAATGTTTTCTATTCATAATTTTCATTGAATGAATAAAGAACAGTTGAATAATCAAGTTAAAAAAGAAGTTGTCAGCCAATTTTTGTTTTCTAATAAAAGGATGATACTAGTGGATGATAATAGTGCTTTATTACCTAAAGTAGTATGAAATAAACAATAAGCAAAGACTTCCTTAGAGTAACTATTCAATTATGTGAAATATAATAATTTTGTTTTCTAAATGCTATTTTCTAGCCCAAAATTAAGAAGCCCAAAGAAATGAGAACCAGAATTTCTAACTTATACTCTAATTCTGTGTTTCACAGAGTGTCCTAACCACTGTGTTAATAAATGCTTATATATTAACGGATCGTGCTTGGGGAAAAAACAGTTCTCTGGTAAAATGACTTTGGGAGAGGCTAAGCTAAAATAATTTAATTAAGACTCTGTATATCTTAAGAAAGTATACGGCATAGCCCTACCCAAACATTATCTGACAAGATCCTTTTTTTTCACAGAGCATCTTGTGAGTGTTCCATAGAACATACTTCAGGAAATCCTATACCAACTGAAGATGCTTTTTCTTTTAGAAATAACAAGCTGTATAAAATGTCTATTTAGCAGAACCCCTATCTAAGAAGATTCATTATGATGTATATTAAAACAATACCAGACATATGACCCCCCTTATCATAAAGTCTTATGAAAGAATGCTGATCCTGCTCACCCTGTTAACATCAGTCTTATACATGGTTTCCATCGTAAGTATATAGGCGGGGGGGGGGGGGGTGCATGTGTATATTTAAAATCAATGCATGTTCATGAGAATTTATAGAAATAATTGATATGACTAAAGGTTTTTTAAATTATTGTTAAATAAGGTTAAAATAGTATAATGAAATAGAATAAAATAGTATAACTTTTCTCCTGACTTTTATATAAAAGCTGATAAGTTAATAAGTGAGGAATACTCATCAGATATAATAATTGAATTACTGTAATGATAAAACATAGGTAATACCAGTGCTAAAGATGAGTAAGAAAACAGTTCCTTTAAGTCACACGTAAATTTAATCCTAAATATAAAACTTGCTTCTAGCCAAGTACAAGTACTAGCAATATTTTTAAACATTAGTATTACTTTTCCAATTTAACCAAAGCCATAGACATAGACTAAAAAATCAAAATAATAGTGAATTCTAGGCAAAAGTAGTTATATGTGACCCCATTCTTCTTTCCCAGTAATATTGTTGCCTAGCAATTTACAAGCCAGGCAGAAATCCAAGTACTATATCACTAAAAACAACTTCATTGGATGAACACTAATTTGACCCAATTTTTGGCAGTCTTGCTTTGAAAAGTAGAGAGAGAAAAATAACTGCATCTACTAAGAGATCGTCAACCTCCTCCAGTCAGACTTAGCTGCTCTTTCATCTGCTCCAACAGCTCCTTATATATAATAATAGCCAATACTACACAGAATCTTAGCTGTCACTTAGCACTATTTGCTTCCCTAAGAGCAGAGATTATGTCTTATATCTATGTATTCACCAGTCTCTGGTCCTCTAAGTCTCAAACACATTTGTTGTAATATGAGTGAATCAAAGAAGGAAAATCTATACTTTAGGTTAAGAAATACAGTATATTAAGTTTTCTAAAGCATAGCTACTAAAAGATTTACAATAATTTTAAATAATTCTTAAAAATTATTTCAAAAGTGAAAAATATGAATATAATTCAAGGTTGTGTTACTACTTCCTTTCCTTTTCTTATATATGGCTATCACTTGCCATGAGTCAAAGTATAAGATATTTTATTCTATAAGATATCTTACATCTTCTTATAAAATAAGAAAAGGTTATCAAAGGTGGCAGGAAGGAGGTAGCATAGTGTAGCAGACTTTGGAGGCAGATTGCTTAGTTTTGAAGCCTGGCTCTACCACTAGCTTTGTGACCTTGAGCAAGTTACTTAACATTTCCACTTCTTTGAATTTAAAATGGTAGTAATACTCCTATATCACATCATATAAGAAAATTAAAACCATAATGCAATACCACTATACACTACCAGACTGACTAAAACAAAGAAGATGAAATACACCAAGCCTTAGCGAGGACCTCAGCAACTGTGACCATCATGCATTGTTGTTGGAAATATAAACTGGTACTAGCACTTTTGAAAACTCATTGGCAGTTATCTACTAAAGCTGAACATATACAAACCCTAGGACCTAGAAAATGCATTCCCTCCTACCTACTCAACAGAAGAATATACATATATTCACCAAAAGACACACACTAGAATGATCATAGTAGGCCTGTATGTACTAGCCCCAAATTTGAAACTTCCCAAATACTCATCAACAGTAGAATGGATAAATACATGTGTGGTATGTACATACAGCAGAATACTGGAGCTATAAACACATACAATATGGCTGAATCTCACAAACATAATTTGAACAAAAGAAGACAAATATCAAGGAGACACATTGTATGCTTCCATTTATATGAAGTTCAAGAACTGGAAAAACTAATCTGTGCTGTTAGAAATCAGAATAGTAGCTATCTTTGAAATGGGAGGTAAAGACTGAAAGAGGGTGAGGGGCTTCCATTTACTGTTCTTAGTGGTATTTTAATAGGTGTGTTCAATTTTTAAAACTTCATTGAGCTGTCCTCTTATGATACATGTACTTTTCTATATATATTACACATTAATACAATTTTAAAAAATGGTAATAATACATACCTTATAGAGTTGCTGAGAGGTTAAAATGAGATACATGCAACACATAGTATGTGCTCAATAACCATTTATTATTAGTAGTAGTAATAACAATAATTATTATATAATATTACTATTAGAGTAATAATAAATAGCCAACTTCCTTATTTTATAGAGGAAGAAACAAGTCCAAAGATGTATAGTGACTTGTCCAAGTCACATAGCTAGCCAGCGGCAGAGGAGAGACTAGGATCATCCTCTAACCCTTGTCTAGTTTTGCTTCCACTACAATACAGGCCTCTCATACTTTAAGTCAATTTTTACTTCCTTTTTATTATAGCTAAATACCAATCTGGTTCTTTCATGAAAAGTACATTGTACTCATGCACAAAAAGAGAAAAGTTAGGGAAACTGGATGATTAAAGTTTAAAAAATACTATTTTTAAAGCCTAAGTCTACTTGAGGTAGATGCCAGTGTTCACTTAACTTGGTGATACAAAAACAAAAGTAGACAGTGATGGCCAGGAAAGGGAAATATGAGTGTTGTCAATGAAGATTCTAACAAAATAACTCATATATGTCTAGTGACTTTTCAAAAGTATTTTAAAGACCTTCAAAAAAAAAGACAAAATTTAGTTGAACTCTGATAATTACAACATAGAGGATTTTATTCAATAATTAACAGTAACCAAGGAGAGGCAAAAGCATGCCTAGTTTTCAAATATTGCAAAAAAAGCTGCTAGATTAATTTAGAAACAGCAATAGAAATCTTAAACTCACTCTCATGTATCATTAATTACATGTCACATGGGAGAAATACTAACCAGGTGGCACTTGTGTAGAATCATCTATACCCAGTTGTCCTGTATTTAAGCCAAGTTCTACAAAGCATTCTTTCTGAAAAATAACATATGCAGAATTAACATAGATCTCATACTTTGCTGCACATGATTAAAAGATCTCCTTTACCTAAACATCAGCTGAAATAAAAACCACAATGTAAAATGAACCTTTCCTTCATTCAAATATCTAAAAAAAGAAAGGACATATTAGACATCTAAATAATAATGCATTAGTCCAAAATTAAGCAGCAGAACAATCATGAGTCTTTTTACTACAGGTATTACTATGTAATATTTATTATTTTCATGTGAAATAAACATGAATAGGAAAGATATGTGTTTAGGAAAAATTAATACATATAATAGAAATAGAAACAAACATAATATTTCTTCAAATGGAAAGGCTTTAATAATATTTTTCTTTCTCCTAATTTTTCCTACCTAAGAAAAGTTTTTACTTTGATACCTTTTGACCAATATGAATGCTGCCATTGCTTAAAAGGAAAAACCTGTCTTTCAAAAATAGTTCTTGATTTTGTCTTTTTAGGTGACAGACTAATCAGTAAAGTAAGGAATGATAATTATCCTTTTGAGTAAAGAACTAACATTCAAACCTTTCCTGAAACACACACACACACAAACACACATTCTTTCTCCCTCTCCCTCTCTCTCTCTCTCTCTCTTACACAGTATATATAGCACTTATCAATTTTATCTTCTAAAATAATTATCTAAAATTACCAATGTAATCCTGTATCTGCGCTTTCTAAGGTACTACACTTCACTCAGCTCTTAATCAACTAAACACTGCAAATATCCAAAACAACTTAAATTAATTTTTAAGTAAAATTGGACTATCAGGTGCTCTGCTAAAATAAGGATAAATCGGATTTATTCTCCAGACTTCCTCTACTTATCTAGTAATGTCTAGGGAAAATAGTCGTGTTTGTCTGGTATTTTTTAAATATATAAAAGCCTCATATTATTCACATTATTTTTTTGCACAAATTAAACATTGCTATTAATGTTTGCTTCAGTATTTTATTACTAATTCAAATTGCTAAAACAATACTTCCTTCTCTTTAAAAAAATGGAATTAGTTTTAATCTGTCCTAATTATCTATTATTTAAGTTAGTTATTAATGTCCCTCACAAGACAGTTATTCAGCCTAACAAACATACACACATTTCATTTTTTCATTGATTATAAATTATCATATTTCAATTGTTAACTACACTTGATTTTTATGTGCACTAAAAAAAGCACTGTATCTTATAACTTATCAACTTTCAATTACTAAAAATTGAAAGTTATTCTTCCATTTTCAACTACTGTGTTTCATTTATTTTAAGACACTCCTCCTTCATTGAAATCATTAGATTGTTAGTGATAATGTATTTCATTTTTTTAATAACCTTGATCTTCATACTACAGAAGGGATTTAGGTTCAATAAACACTCCAATATTAGGTTCTGTAATCAAAATGGAGAGTTTTACTTATGCTAAGATATGTTAAGGAGAGTAAACAGAACTCAACATCCATTTTCTACCTCACTGCTCTGGACTATCTTTTACTCAACATCAGCAGATGTGGGCCTTAATCTCAGATTTCCTTCAAAACTCTACCCAAGTATCATGCCTTCTGGAAAGCCTTCCTTGATATTCCAGACTGATATAAGCAACTTTCTATGCACATACATAACCCTTTATCAATCTCTATCCAAGCACATAGTCACTTCATATTGAAATTGTCTTTTTATTGTCCATCTCTCCCCACTGACCTGCAGTTACTAGAAGACGAGGATTGTCTCTTATATGCATGTGCACCTCTGCCACCCCGGTACTTAGCATAGTGCCTGACATAGCACAGGGGTTCAGTAAATATTGAACCACACTACTGGGCTCTAATCTCAATCTGCTGCCTCCACATGACCGAATTAATAAACAAGAATTAGTCACAACTTCACTTGAGAGTTAATAAATCTCAGTTTTAAGAAATTTCCTTTTAATATGCATGAGTCTACATAACATTGTAACTAAGTTTAAGGACTATCCATTACAGGATCACAGGACTCACTGAGCCTCACCAAGTTCAATGCTCATACAGACAGACCAGGATCACAGACAAACCGTGCATCCTGGAGTTGAATCATCATATCACCAGGCCACATGATACAAGGAAGGGAGGGACAACTATCCCAACAACTGCAAAAGAGAAGGACTAACCACACTCTTAGCGCATATAGCCACAATTTCTTGAAAATTAGCCACAGGCTATTGGTTCTCCAATAGCCTAATAGCTATTCACGTCAGCTTGGGTCCCTTCAGACAGACAGAACACACACTAGTCCCACTTGCACATATGCTGAACCTTTTCCTAAATTATCCTTTCCCTACTTCTTTACCTAGCAAACTCCTTCAAGACCTAGTTAAAACGGACGTACATCTGAGAAGACTTCCCACCATTTCCAGAAGAATCTGCCACTTCCCCTTCTGTACAGCCACAGCACTTTCTACAAACCTCTACTAATAGGACTTCTAACACCTTTGTAAAATCAATTTTTATCAAAGTTGTAGTACTAGTGGTTAATAGTGAGATACTGCTTACTTTCCACATGCTTTACATATTGTAGTTTCCTAGGGCTGCCAAAAAAAAAAAAAGTACCACAAACTGGGTGGCTTCAAACAATAGGAATTTATTCTCTTACTTCTGGAGGCTAGAAGTCCAAAATCAAGGTGACAGCAAGACATGCTCTCCCCAAATGTTCCAGGGGACCATCTGTTCCATGTTCTTCTCTTAGCTTCTGGTGTTGCCAGCAATCCTTGGTGATCCTTGGCTTGTAGATGCATCACTGCAATCTCTGCCTCCATGGGTATGTGGATTCTCCTGTGTATCTCTCTTCTGTGTCTCTTCTCTTCTTATAAAGACACCAGTCATATTAGATGTAGGGCCCTCCCTACTTCAGTAAGACCTCATCTTAACCTAATTACACCTGCAAAGACCCTATTTCCAAATAAGATCACATTCATAGGTACTGGAGGTTAGGATTTCAACATATCTTCTAAGTAGACACAATTCAACCCATATCATATATCTTATTTGATCTGCACAACATTGCTGTAAGATATTGTTATACCTATTTTACAGATGAGAAAACTAAGGCTCAAAGAAGACCAATAACTTGCCCAATGTCATACAGCCAGTAAGTGGCAAAGGCAGAATTTAAACCCAGACTGGTTGGCTTCAGCATATCATCACCTAACCATCACATGATACCACCTCTACATGCAACAAATAGTCTGAGAAATCAAATCAGATAAAAAAACTTTTAACAACAAAATAAAAGTTCCCTATCTTATATACTCCTCCCTAACACACTCAAACATATAATCATAATTGGCCCTCTACCCAGAAACAATCACTTTAACTTTTTTATCTCCTTATTTCCAAGTGTATATTGCTATTTTTAATTCACCAGTTTCAGATATCATCTATTGATTTTATATGGTAAATGAGAATTTTAGACTATGTTCATTCTCTTACCCTCCTTCTATCATCTCAATATAATTATATATAAATTCTTAATTAGATCCATACTAAGAGTTTGCATTATCGTGACTATGTAAACATTATTCACTGGTGAGCCATGTGGTATTTATAAATATGTTCCTCTCTTATACTTTTTTTCACATTGTCATAATTAAAACATTTTTTCACTTACATAATTTTCTCTAATCATTTACCTCCTCTTCCTACACCTCTTAACAACTCTGAAAAGACACTCCTCAAAATAATTTTGTATGTAGTCAAGCCTGTGAGATCATCTATAATTTTGGTGTTTTTCTTGCAGGCATCCCTCCTGGAACCTTCCAACCTTCTGCTCCAATCTGGGATTGTTATGCTCTAGTCCTGTTTTACAGACTTGGTCCTGCAACTTCTCTTCACTGTCATTTCTGGAAATTCTCCTTCTCTTTGGTTAAAATCCTGTTTCCTGGGTTCCATATTTTGCTTTTTGTTTATGACCTTGTTTGAAGTACTTCTACCAGCAGTTCTCTGAGTAAGAGTAAATATTTTAGATTACATACATCAGAAAATGTCTACTCCACTTTCACGTTTGATTGACTGCTGGTTACATATAGAGTTCTAGGCTTGAAATCATTCAGATTTTTAAAGATATTACTTCAAAATATTTTGGCTTCCAGTCTTGCTGCTGAGAGTCAGATGCCACTCTGATTCTTGATACCCTGTATATACGTTGCTTTTCTTTTATAAAAAGTTTTCAGTTTTCTCGTTTTTAAGTGCCGTGGTATGGATCTTCCTTCATTCATGGCATTGGGTACTTGCCCATGTTGGAGATCCATGTCTTTCAGTTCTTGGAAATTCAATAATTATATTCCCTCTGTTTTCTCTTTCTGGAACTCTTACTGGTCAGATGTTAGTCTTCCTGGATTGATCTTCTAGTTTAAAAAATCTTTTCCCTCCCATTTTTCATCTGTCTGGCTTTTTGCTTTATCTTCTGATAAAGATTTCCTCAGCTTTGTTTTCAACTCTTCTACTGATATTTTTTTTTTGCATAACATATTCTTGACCCTAAAACCTCTTTTTTTCTCTAATGTTTTGTTATTTTAATGAAATTCTGTTCTTGTTCCGTGAGTAATATCTTCTCTTATCTCTCTGAGGATATTAATGGTTTCTCTAAAGTTGTCTTTTGGAAAGAAATGGTTAACACATCCAGGTGCAAATGACCTTGGATTTACCTTCTCCTAGCACTGTTGCCCTAAAAATGTACTGGATCACAAAAAATGCTAAGAGGAATGCCAGCTATGTTACTAAGCAATGTTATTAGCCAAAAAAATATGACTTTTGATCGGTAAATTACATCTGAAATAGAGAACTGTGAATGGACTATAAACTGATTGGAAAACACAGGCCTTAGCCATCTTGTGCAGTATCTTTTGATAAACCTTAGAAGATATACTCATGTGTATTACAAGATATAGCTCCTATTGTATGTGAGACTTCCCCATGTTGTGCCTATGTGACCTTATCACTCCCAGGTGCATGCATTCCTTGTGATGGTGGTGAAGTACCAATCTGGATGGCTGTAAGAACTCCTAGTGATCATCTACCTGATCATGGCATGCTGGTATACTAACAAGCTGTTTTTCTGTCCTGTATCAGTCTACAAATCTAAATGAACCTAGTGCCAGGTTGTGTTCTATTGTATCCTGTGAGTGTGAATTTAAATCCAAACCAGAAACACCTGGTCATTTCCTAAATTGGCTATTTCTTCTTGTTTTTTGTTTGTTTGTTTTGGTTTGGGGGGTGCGGTTTGCTTTAGTTTTAGTCTCTGCCTTTCAAACTGGAAGAGTTCAAATTTCTTAGCATCCTAGGTTGGTCATTCATATGTAGGAATAAGGTAATAAAAAACTGACTGGAAGCTCTGTCTGTAAGGGTTGGACATAGAGTGTGGTGAGCTTCCCTGTGAGGCAATTTCATAGCCACCCAGCTATCTTTTTTGCAAGGGTTCTCCAAATCCCTGTTAGTCTTTTCTCTGGCATTTTAGAGTTGGTGGAGAGTGAGGCGGAGGGGGTGGAGGCTGGTGAAGGCACAGTGGTGGAGGTGGGATGAGAGTAGGAGTCTCACTATTCAGCAGACTTTCACTTAATCCCTGTTTTCAATACCTCACACCTTCCCTGCTCTATGTCTGAGGTCTCTGAGTGCACAGCCTCTCTGACTCTGTATTTCTAGTGAATATATGTCTGGTCTCCTGTGGGTGGTAATGGGAATTTGGGGGTCTAACTCCTCCTGATACAGACTTCCACATAATCTCCATTTTCAGCCCTGTGGCTCACCACGGCCTTCTGTGATATGTAGTGTCTCCAATTCTAAGCATTTCTAAGGTTCTATGTAGAAAATCATCTTGGTTCTTGTATCTGTCAGTGTCTAGTCAGGCAATAGAAACCATATCAGAAATGTGAACAGGGAAAAATAGAAGAAGCAAACACAGAAAACAGCTATGACTTCTAGGCTAAAGGAAACTGAACAAAGAAATTAAGAACTCATAAAAGGGTCTCCCAGACCTCAAGGCTGAGATTCAAACCTCTATGGAGGCTGGGCACAGTGGCTCACACCTGTAATCCTAGCACTTTGGGAGGCTGAGGCAGGAGGATTGCTTGAGGCCAGAAGTTTGAGACCAGACTGAGCAAGAGCAAGGTGCTGTCTCTACAAAAAATAGAAAAATTAGCCAGGCATGGTGGCATATGCCTCTCTAGTCCCAGCTACTTGGGAGGCTGAGGCAGGAGGATCGCTTGAGCCCAGGAGTTTGAGGTTGCAATGAGCTATGATGATGTCACTGCACTCTAGCCCCGGAGACAGAGCAAGACCCTATCTTAAAAAAAAACAAAACCCTCTATGGAGATGGAGTGGCTGCCACAGAAACATGTAGACCAGGGGTAGTGAAAAACTTGTCAAAAGGAGCAGGCTGGAGCTGGGCTGCTGAGGACTGCTGAGGTGAGTGTTACTGAGCCTCCTGCATGCTGATCTGCTGGTTCCTACACACAGAAACCAGGAAGAGAAGCCCCTTCCTCCTACTATGGCCTTCCAGAACCTTCTATTGACAAACCTAACATCAAGCCAGCTGGCCAAGGAGAAATGTTTTCAAGTCCAGCTCTAGTTTTATATAAAAAAGCAGAGCAAGAAAAGGAGGATTGGAACTGAAAGATAATAAATTGATTACTGGCACCCTTCTCATCCATACTTCCCATCTTTTAGATGCATTTAGGTTTGACCTTCTTCTCCCCTGTTTAAGTCATTTATCAACAGCTCCCTATCTTAACACAGTAAAGCTCAGAGTTATAAGTTGCTTCCTAGTTTCACTAAAGACAATATTTACATTTCTGTGTTCTTTACTGTTTTAGGGTGACTTTAAAAAGAAGAAGGAGTGATAATTTCTTAACTCCACCATCAGAAAATCTCCCCACCTTTCATTTTAAAACTGACTTCCTCACCAAAATGTGATGATCTCCAGAGCAAACACAGTCTCTAATTCATTCTTATTTTCTCTGTCTTCTTCAGTGACTCACCATGTTATGAGCTCCATAAAAGTTGGTTGAATTAAATAAAATGTACTTTCTTAAAATAATTTTATAAAACTCACAATTTGTTTCAATCAGTTTTATAGCCATACATCAGGCACCTGAATCCCAACATGCTGTCTCATAAATCTATGCTGTTTATTAAAATGGGGAATAAGCAAAAGCATTTATAGGTCAATGCAAGCTCATTTTTAGTCCCATTAGGAAAACAACTTGCTCTCTATATATACATATTTGCAATAAAAAAGAAACGTCACTTTATTAATTTGTGTAATGAGTAGATTACCATATTGTTTTAGATACATGCTGTACTAAAACATTTTTCTAATGGTTGTCTCCTAAAATATGTTAATTTAATCTAAAATGTCTATACTTACCAATTCAGGGATGTCTTTTACTTTTAGAGGAACTTGGATTAAACCCAAATGAGTCCTGAAACTAAGAGAATCACCATTTTCATAATTTGGGTTGCGAAGATTAATTAACACCTTTAAAAACAAATCCAACAAAACTGATTAGTTTCTTTATAGGATGTTTACACTTATAAAATTAGCAGTGATATTCTTGGTGTATCACCACAAAATTAATAACTATTTGGGGTTATGCATATACTTTAATTACATTCTAAAATAGTATAAAATTGTATTTAAATGTTAAAATATAATACCATGAACATGCTTTTAATTAGGATGGTTTTAATATTCCAACTAATGTTCTACCAGATAAAACTCCAAAAAGTTAAGAATTCAGTTAGAAATAAAAACTTTTCGATGATTAGAAAAAAATAAAAATTTATTGATTATAACATTTTACCAAGGAAGGTGATAGAAAAAAATTGCTTAATTTTAATATTTATTAGGAAAAATTTTACAACCAACTCTAACACATTTAAAAACAGAAATTGACAAGGTTTTTAGAAAGATGGCAGAGTAACATTGCAGGGCATCGCCTCTAAACCAAACCCACAAGGAAAAAAAAAATTTAGATGCAGAACTAACAAAAAAGACCATTTATATAAATTTTTTAAATAAGCAGATAAAAAACAACTTAGATATTTATATACCATTTAATGTAGGAATCTCACGTCTATATGTATGAATACAGAACACGATTCTAAGGAAATAATTAAATATATTTGCAAAGATAGTGCAGAAAGAATGTTAATGAAGTACTGTTTATAATGAAAAAATATGAAACAACTTAAATATCCCATTAGAGGGAATTACTTAAATTATGGTTAATTCATATAATAAAATACAGTATAATAGGCCTCAATTAATATAGGTAATGACATGAAAAATATTCATAATATATTATTAGTTTAAAAAGTATAGTAATGATAGTGGTTATTGCTATGTGATGATATTGTGGGCAATTTTATTTTAAATTTTATTCTTATGCATGTTTTCTTATTTTTCTAACAACATGTATTTTTCTGGAAAAAATAAAAATAACTTTAAAAATATTTTTAATTGAAACTCGTGAGGGAAAGAAACCATCAAGAATCCAGTGGAGGAGATTATAATGACAGAAATATTATCATATCTGAAGAAAGCATTAATGAACTGATAACTAATGGCAGGTAAAATGTAATATGCTATAATATCAAAAGAGTTTCCTAAAATTGCAAACACTATATTGAAACTAAAAATATCAATGGTATTTGTCTTACAAAATAAAAGATTTAGCAAAGAATCAACAATGTTAAATGTAGACTAATATAGAACAGCACAATTTTAGCCTAATTACATAAATAACGGATCGTACTGCATGGGAAACTCACAAACATAGAAAAAGGAAAAGAAATTATAAATACATGGGTAACAGAAAAGAGAAAATATTAGAAATGTAGAAACTATAACTAAGGAAATAATTATAGAAAAATGTTCTTAAAGGAGAAATCTCAGAGTGAGTAACGAAAGGATCAATTCACCAACTGTCTCAAGGAAACAGATTGTTATGAGCTACTAAGGAGAAAACATAGTTACAGATAATCATATAAAAATTACACGACATTTCAGCCCTTAACTGCTAGAAAATGGAAGCATTTGGGAGAAACTTTTAATAAGCTAAAAGAAAAAAAGCCAACATTATAAAGGTAGTTTCTTACTAAACTCTTTAAGTTAAAAGGAAACTATTTACAACTCCAAAAGTCCTGAAATATAATTTCTATCAAAATTTTACCCTGGCAAAACTGGTATCAGAGAAAACAGGTTCAGAAAATAGATAAAAATAAAATGTGAAACATTCATTCATTTACTCATTCATTCAATAAATATTTATTGAGCAGCTATGTGCTAAGCACTGTTTTACCTGTTGGGGACAGAGCAGTTAAGGAGAGGATTAACTTGCAACTGGTTCACGGTAGTGCTATGTTTATCTCTAGGGATACCTGGAAGTCTGGTAGTGACCCCTTGGCCAACACGTGGTGAAATGTGAAATGTACTAACTATTCATTTACAATGTGCTATTTAATGTCCAAAACTCCCCTGGAGTCATTCCATGTAGGTTTGTTTACATTGTTTATTGAAAATGTACAGATAGGTGGTTTGCATCTGATTTAACCAGTGGGAATATAAAAGACCCCTCAAAAAACTTGTGCCTTGGCTCCCTAGACCAAGGTATCTTGCATGTACCTTGATGGTTTATAACTCAAAGATGAAGCACATGCTGTGCAACTGAGAAAGGGCCCTGGGAAGTACTGGTCTCTCTACGTGCTTGCATCTGCTTGCTTTCTCTTGCGGAAAGAAAGCCTTACGTGGATGTGCCCTGTGCAGTCTTGTGAGTGCTGTCAATTATCTGACTCTGCAATAGTTCTACAGAACAAAACAGAATGAAAAGCTCCTGCCCCTGTGCAGATTCTATTGTAATGAAAGAAAGCAGGAATAAGCAAAATGAAGTAACAGTACTCTATATACGTAATATAACTGCAGTGGAGAAAAACAAAGGTGGAAAGGGGTATAAGGAATTCCAAGCAGGACCAGGAAAGGTTTTGCTGAGAAGGTGACATTTAAGCAAAGACATGAGGAATGCGGGAATGTGCAGGCAGATATTTGGGTAAAAAATCATTGCAAGCAGAGAAAACAAAGAGCAAAGGCCCTCTGGCTGGGAGGAAGCCAGGGGAAAGCAAGGAGGCTAACATGGCTGGAGTAGGACAAATCAGGAGGAAAAGTAACAGAAGATGAACTCAGAGAAGTAATGTAGTATCAAATCCAATGGGGTGTTTTAGGCCACTGCCATGACTTTGACTTTTAAGTAGAAGGAGATGGAAAGCCACTGGACACCAGAAGAGTAGCTAATCCCAAGTTGCATTTAAAGGCCTCCCTCTGTAAGCTGTACTAAGAACAGATTCTAGGAGGGCAAAAGTAGAAGTAGGAAGACCAGTTAGGAGGCTAGTCCAAACAAGAGATGATGGTAGCTTGGACTACATTAGTAGTGGTGGTGATAAAAAGTGGATGGCTTCTGGACATATTTTGAAGGTAAAGTTGACAGGATTACATGTAAGGTCCAAGAAAAAGAGTGGAATCAAAGAAGGGTGAATTAAAATAGAGTTCCATGTGCCTACTGTGATATGCCTCTCAAATTTGACTAAGCTCATCACCTTCACTAATGGACCTCTTCCTCCTCCTGTATTCTCTATCTCAAGGGCAAGTAACCCTGCCCAAACACCCAATCTAGATACTTGAAGGCATCATTATCTTTTCTTTTTCTCATAGTCCCTATGTCTAATCAGTTCCCAAATCCTCCTTGATATCTCCCTCAAATCTGTCAAATTCTTTCCATTTCCAGTGCTGTTCTCTTAGTTCAGACCCTCATCATGTCTTGCCTGGACTACTAGAATGGGGGGCGGGGGGAAGACAAGAAAAAGATTTACTGAACACCGATATGTGCGAGGCAGCAGGCATGATTTACAGTCACCATTTTTTAATCAAAATCTTCCCAATTGATTTACCTGACCTAAATTTTCCATATTCCAATATTTTTTTCAAGAGCAATTTCCAAATACAGGTTTGATTATGTCATTCCACTGCTTCAAAGGCTTTAGGTCTTTTTACATGGTGATCCCTCTGCATGGAGATTCTTGCATTATCACTTCTTTCACGTTGTTCCTTCATTAATATTAATACATGTATATTTATTTATCCAATAGAACCTACCTCAAGAAAATCCTTAGGTGCGTAAACAGGTCTGAAAAGGCTTAAATCTATAATAAGACAGATTAAAACAAAATTTCAGTTAATAATATTATATGAAGTCTTATTAATAATAAATGTTACTAATTCTTTCATATGTTGCCATGCAGATAGATTAATTCAAACATGTGCTGGGTATTGATTATTTGTCATCCATTGTGTTAAGTATTGGGAATATAAAAATGAAAAGATAATCTCTGCTCTTAACAGCCTAGATGACATATTCTAGAAAAATTGTATCTTATTCATAAATTGTAGTAAATTATTTATAAATGAATTGACCAATGTCAATTTAATGTAAAGGTTCTATATGAGAATTCTCAAAATACTTAGAATATGAACAATGCATCCTTAGTGAATTGCTCTAGTTGTATTAAATGATCCTCCCTTTTGAACACCAATAACCCACTGCTTCCTCTATTATGGCACTTATTTCCTGACTAGTCCTTCATACAATTTTTTTTTAAGCAGTGGTGAAAAAGAGGAAGAGAGGGGTTATGTACATGTCTATCTGTACAATTATAGGCCTCTACCATAGTAAATGAAATATAGTTGTTACTCATAATATGACTAGATTTTAAATATTAAAATGAACCAAAATAAATTTTTTAAAGTCTTGAAACTTATTTTTCACTATTTAACCTATTTTTAACAACTCAATGTAAATAAGCTTGTAAAATATTTACCTTAATTATAAGAGTCTCAAAAATCCACTGAAAAAATTTAATTTACTCTTTTCTAAAAATGTTCTAAAATTTTGCTTTAGAAAAAGATAAATGATTTAAATATTCTCAAAATAATGGAGAACACAGACAAAAATCAGGAATTCTTCTACTGCAAAGTAGAAGGTTAAGCAAACAAAACAGATGATAGAAAATTAGTGGAGAGAGAAAGTTGCTATCCTTCCAAAAGAATTGTTAATTATGTTATTTTGGATTCACAGTTAAGAAGGCAATTTTTCTTCCGCTATCAATTTTGAAAAAAGTTCTTCACATACCTGGTTCATCGGTTCCCATTTCATTCCACTTATTAAGAAGTTCTTTCTGTTCTCCAACTGGCCTCTAAAAAAGGTAATTTTAAAATTGGTTTCATTTTTTGAAGTTTAGCAATGCAGCTAAAAAACAAGAATCAATAACTTATTTAAAAGTTTAAATAAACTGCCATTTAAGGAAAAATAATTTTACTAAACATGGTGAACTTTTTTGGGAATTACACTTAAATTATTATTATTTAACTATTACATTATATCTAGTCTCAATGGCTTAAGTCCAAGAAAAGAAGGTAAATGATCTGTACTGGCCAGTAAATTTCACAAAGAAAAACTGCTCCTCAGCCACATACTACATCTCTTACCCCATCCAGTAATCTCAGAAATGCATCACAAGGGGGACTGGCCAAGAGAATGTGACTGTGAGTCAGTAGCATCATCTTCCTACATGAAAGACAGTATATTACACAATACTATATATTTAGACAGTTTTTCATATAAATTTATCCTTTTTTTTACACCATCCTTCTGGTGGCTTCAGTGATTTGTCCTTGGATATTATCCAAAGTATATCCACTCTATCCTGTCCAACAGCAAGGAATAAATAGCAAGTGGGGAGAAGGAAGTGAAGGGACATTGGTTCTTTACTACTTGTGAGCAGCTATAAAGAATCCAGAACATTCCTCAACTGGTCTATCTCTCCTTTCCTGTCTCTCCCCTCTCAATGCCCAGTGTGACAGATAAATGTTGAGTATTAGTACTAAATAGAATTCTAGTTCTACAGAGATGATAAGTTATTCTTTTTATTCCCTATATTAATACTAAAAGATGGTACCAAATTGCCTATTACAAGATCATAGTGCCTGAACTCCATCTCTGATTCAAGGAATATGGCTATTGTGCTAAGTAGACAAAAAGTAAGGAGACTAAAGGTAATTAAAATCTTTAAAGTGTACTTATGATATTTACAGCTAAATGTCTAAATAATCTATACTATAGATTCTATATTTCTATTTATTTTCAAAGATATAGTTTGTTGCAACAATCATTACAGCATACATGATAGAAATCTATGTAGAATACACCCACATAATTAGCCTTTCACAGATTTGTATTTCAAAACAAGTTGATACACTAGTTTTAAAAAATGTGCCTAACATTTATATAACTTCATGATACTTTCTAGTACTTGATTCACAATAATATACACTTTAACAGAAGGATGTTAAAAGTACCTTTCGTGCCAATGGGATACTCAGTTCAGTGCACATACTATTTAAACTCTTCAAAATTCTTTTTTCCCAACTTCCCTGAAACATAAGGAACAATCTATTATTGTTTCTGGTTAACAATACTGAAACTAATAAAAAATATTAAAGATATTATGAGTTACATAGAAATGGTAAAGCTGGTTGAGATTGGTTATCCTTATTCATTTGTTCACTCAACAAATATTGATTATTGCCTACTATGTGCCAGATACTATCCTTAGGGCTGTGAACTAAGCAGTGAATAACAGAAAGCCTCAGTCCTCAAAGAACTGACATTTCAGTTGAGGATGAGGATAGATAAAAATGAGGATAGATTAAAAAAATAAGTCAACAAGTCATAATGGTAATAAATAGCATATGGAAAAATAGATAATAAAAAGGTAAATTAAATTTAAGCATTTTATAAAAATTCAATACTTAATAAATACTTTATAAATATTTGGATCCTATTAATGACATAGTAAAAATCTTAAATGTACAGAAATTATCATATTGTAATTTTTCCAAACATGACATTTCAACCTTAAATAATTCAGCATGCATATTCTTAGAATAAAGACCTTCTTCTACATATAATACCATTATCATATCTCAGAAAATTAATATTTCATAATATCATATAATATTTAGTCCATAATCAAAATTTTCCAGTTGTCCCCCAAATATCTTTTATAGTTTTTTTAAATCCAGGATCCATTATAAATTCATGCATTACATTACATTTGGTTGTTATGTCTCTTTCAGCGCAGTTTAACCTGGAGTCTCTCTGTTCTTTTCTTTTTCATGACACTGACTTTTTTGAAGAGTCCAGGGCAGTTATCTTTTAGAATGTGTCACAATCTGGATTTGTCCCACTATTTTTCACAGTATTTATTACCTTCTTGTCTATATCCTCTATTTTTTATAAACTGGACATTAAAAATTAATTTTAATAGTTATAGATTTGATTATCCATATATACCATATTTAATATACTATTTCTTTTTAATTTCAAGCTAAAATGCCATAATAATTTTTTTTTTGGTCTTTCTACAAAAATATGCCTACAGGCCACTTCCAGTTCACTGAAACCAAAATAAAATAATGCCAAAGTTCCAAAATTCACACCTAATGAGGAGAAAAGGAGAGAACTATATATTACATTACTCATAAAGGACGGTTATAATCGATTAATGAAAGTGGAATAATAGTAACAGCTCCCTTATATGGATGTTATAAAGATTAAAGATGTGAATACAGATAAACTGCTTCAAACAGTGGCATAATAGGATAATAATAATCCTTCAATAACTAATGGCTTTTACTATAACTATCATTGTTCATAGCTTCTTCTTTAACACACATATTTAAATATATTACTTTCTTTATATAACTGGAATATGCTCTCCATGCTCTATTCCACCCTCAACATTCTTATTCCTACTCTACCTAAATAAATCTTATTCACCTTTTAAGGTGTCAGCTTAAATCTCTCTTCCTCCATTAAACATTCTCTCACCTGGTCCCCCACCTCAGATAGCATTAGGTGCCTTTGCTTATGGGTTCTCATAGCACCCTGTCCTTCAACTATCATGGCACATAATCACACTTTGTCTAGTCATAATAGATGCTCAGTAATTGAACAGATTTCTACTCTAAGTAACGTTGCAAGTATTTTTAAAAATTTTAATACAATGACCTAAGCAATGAATAAACAAAAAAATTCATCTGTAGGAGAAACACAGAGCTATGTGAAATGTATAAGACTTGATTTACTAAATATACAGATACAGATTTTCAAGAATAAAAGAACACTCTTAACAAATTTCATGAGCTAGCCCCAAAACTAACTCCATTTACTAGCTTATTTTCAATTATCTTCTTTTACCATAAATAGATCCAAGACTTATTTGGTACCCGTTATTTGGGTACCTGGTTAATGATCAAACATTAATTATAACAATACAACCTATCTTTCCCCCACAACTTCCTCATGCCCATTTTATTTTGATAAATCTTATTCACATTTCAGATCTGTTTAAATATCATTTCCTCTAATGAGCTTTCTGTCACCTGCTCCCTTCACTCCAAATTGTGAAGGCAGCAGGTAAGAAAAAGCTCATTTAACAAAAAAGCCCCTCACTTGTAATTAATCATTATAATAAAAATAAAATTTGCATAAATATTAAAAATCCAATTCCTGAATTTTTATTATTTATTCTATTATATAAGGAACCAAATTGTTAGCCATTAAATTATGGTTACAAATATTCTCATTTTTAATCACTAGTGAAAATGGCTTTAGAATTGATAAAAAGATAATAACTCTCAGACATAAAAACAAAATTAAAGTTACAATTAGAAATCAAGGTGTGGCTCATAACAGAGTTGACCCTTGAACAACAGAGGCTTGAACTGGGCAGGTCCACTTACACACAAATTTTTCTCACTAAATATATTGGAAAATTTTTGGAGATTTGCAACAATTTGAAAAAACTCACTGATGAACCATATAGCAAAGAAATCAAAAAAATTAAAGAAAAGTTAGGTACGTCATGAATGCATAAAATATATATAGATACTTTTATCATTTCCTAGCATAAAATATAGACAAATCTATTATAAAAAGTTAAAATTTATCAAAATGTGCACACACACTTATAGATCATACATAGTGTCAGTCACAGTTGAGAGAAATGTAAACAAATGTAAAGATGCAGTATTAAATAACAACTGCAAAAATTTAACTATAGTACATATACTGTACTACTGTAATGACTTCACGGTGACCTCCTGTTGCTATTGCGGTGAGCTCAAGTGTTGCAGGCAACAGCTTAAAACACCATGTGAAGCTAATCATCTCCACATGAGCACATCTCTCAAGTAAATTGCATATTACAGTAAAAAGTCATGTCTCATAGTTCTCATGTACTTTTCATTTTCATCATGTTAGGTGCCATACTATGAACCTGGACTCACCATGGGACCCATACAATGTGTCAGTAGTAATGCTGGAAGTACTCCCAAGAAGCAGAGAAAAGTCATGACATTACAAGAAAAAGTTGAATTGCTTGATATGTACCATAGATTGAGGTCTGAAGCTGCAGTAGTCCAACATTTCAAGATAAATGAATCCAGCCGAAGGACCATTGTAGAAAAAAGAAAAGGAAATTCATGAAGCCATTGATGCAGCTGTGCCAGCAGGCACAAAGACCTTGCACTTTTTGTGAAATATCTTTTTATCTAGTACTGAAAATGCAGCTTTTGTGTGGGTGCAGGATTGCTGTAAGAAAGGCATACCAATAGACTCTAACATGATTCAAGAAAAAGCAAAGTCATTACATGACAACTTAAAGCAAAAGGAAGGTGATGGATCTGAAGCTGGAGAATTAAATGCCGCCAAAAATGGTTGAATAATTTTAGAAAGAGGTTTGGCTTAAAAAATATCAGAAGCAGCTTCTGCTGACCAAGGGGTTGTAGATGAGTTCCCAGATGACATTAAGGAAGTCATTGAGGAGAATGGATTTCTGCCCGAACAGGTTTTCAATACAGAAGAAAGTGCCCTATTGTGGAAAAAAAAAAGCCACAAAGGACATTTATTAGTAAGGAAGGAAACTAAGCACTAGGATTTAAGGCAAGAAGGAATAGGATAGGGTAACTCTACTGTTTTGTGCATATGCAACTGGGTCTATGATCAGGACTGCCCCTATCTCTAAAGCTGTAACCCCTGAGCCTTGAAGGAAAAAAATAAGCACCAGCTGCCAGTCTTCTGGTTGTACATAAAGAAGACCTGGACAATGAGAACTCTTTTTCCAGATTGGTTCCATCAATGTTTTGTCCCTGAAGTCAGGAAGTACCTTGCCAGTAAAGGACTGCCTGTTAAAGTTCTTTTGCTATTGGATAATGCCTCTGGCCACCCAGAACCCCATGAGTCCAACACTGAAGGCACTCAAGTGGTCTACTTGCCCCTGAACACAATGTCTCTAATTCAGCCTCTAGATCAGGGTGTCATAAGGACCTTTAAGGCTCATTACACATGGTACTCTGTGGAAAGGATTGTTAACATGATGGAAGAGAACCCTGATAGAAAGAACACCATGAAAGTCTGGAAGGATCACACCATTGAAAAAGCCATGAAAGCCATCAACCTGAAACAATGAATTCCTGCTGGAGAAAACTACATATAGATGCTGTGCATGACTTCACAGGATTTATAACAGAGCAAATCAAGGAAATCATGAAAGAGATTGTGGATATGGCAAAAAAGGTGGGAGGTGAAGAGTTTCAAGATATCGATCTTGGCAAAATTCAAGAACTAACAGACACCACACCAGAGGGATTAACAGACGCTGACTTGAGGGAGACAAGTGCTTCCGAACCAGTGCCAGGCAATGAGGAAGAAGGCATAGAAGAAGCAGTGCCAGAAAACAAATCGACATTAGATAATCTGGCAGAAGAGTTCTGATTATTTGAGATCATTTTTGACTTCTTTCATAACATGGACTATAGTACATATGTACTGTGACATGGGCACTGAAACTAAAGCAAATAGTGGTAGAAGGATTGGTACCAAATAGAAATATTTTGAGAGAAATGAAAAAGCAAAAAAATCAGATGGAAATTACAATGTATTTCTGTAAAGTTACACCAAGTGTTCCTGCCTCTCCTGCCTCCCCTTCCACCTCCTCCACCTCTTCCACCTCTGCCACCTAAGACAGCAAGACCAACCCTCTTCCTCCTCCTCCTCAGCCTACTCAATGTGAAGACAATGAGGACGAAGACCTTTATAATTATCCACTTCCACTTAATGAATAGTAAATATATTTTCTCTTCTTATGATTTTCTTAATAACATTTTCTTTGCTCTAGCTTACTTTATTGTAAGAATACAGTATATAATACATAACATGCAAACTTTGTGTTAATCAACTGTTTATGTTATCAGTAAGGCTTCAGATCAACAGCAGGCTATTAGTAGTCAAGTTTTGGGGAGTCAAAAGTTATATGTGGATTTTTGCCTGCTGGGTTGGGGGAAGATCAGAGCCTCTAACCCCCGTGTTATTCAAGGGTCAATTGTCCTATACATATTTTCAAGACTGTAATACACAATTTTAATATAGCATAAAACCTACTAAAAACTCAAAGATGAAGGCCATTCAAAACAGAAAGATGACTTTTGTAATGACATCTTGACAAAATACTCTGAAACATATTTGTTAACTTATCTTTTAAAGAATTATTTTGGCAATAACAGCTCATTCAGGTGTTTTTCTGTAAAATGATTAATCACAGTCTCCTAAACAGACATCCCAATGTACCAAGAATTTCAATTCACTAACTTTAAATTTAACATTAAATGTAATACAGAGAGAAATGAGTTAAGAGAAAAAGTTATACAGAAAAGAAATTAGACATCAGAAGAAAGTATTCTGAGTGGAAAAAGTTGACAAAACACAACTATGGGATTTACATGTGCTTATATAGGTTACTTTATTAATCCTATGTGTATTATTACTTTCATTTTAAAAATGAGAAAACTGTTTTAAAAGAACACATAAAAGCAGAATAGAAAGAATATTAAGAACTGAAGAATATTAAGAGCTGATCAAAATTTTCTTTGATTATCATTTTTCTGCACTATACAACTAAAGTAGGAACTTAGAAATAACTCAGAACAGAAGAAAGAACATGACTGAAAATTGAGGAACGAGGAAAACAGCAAAGAGTTTTTACGGCTAGGACAGGGGGAAATGAGGTACAATATCTGAGTTTTCAAATAGTGAAAAGAAATTGTTTCAACAAACATTTATTGGGCACCTATTAAACACATGCCACTAAAGATAAATAAAATAGAATTCCTGTCACTAAGAAACTCATCACTTTTGTGGTGGAGGTGAGGAGGATAAGACAGATATAAAAATAATATGGAACAGGTTGCAAAAAGTTCATAAGCGCTACATCAATCCATATGTCATAAACCTTAGAAAGAGCATGAAAGAATGAGCAAAGAAACAGGAAAGCTAGATATAGCAGAAATAGTTTTCAATGGAACACATACCACTTCCTGGAAAATCCTAAAAATAACTAAGGAAAAGTGACCCCAGTGGTTGGCCATGTCTCCCTCATTCCCTGTCCCATATCTATAGCACTATGACAAGGTAGTGAGGTCTTTTCAAAGGTACTCCTTAAAAGAATCTCAGTCAGATGATCAGAGAAGTTATTTCCATAGAAATCTCATAAGGTCAAAGAAGTCAGTTCCATAGACATCAGAAGCAGGAACAGAATTTCCTGAAAATGAGGAGTACTTCAAGATTAAAAAGCAAGTGGCTGCTTTGAAGTTGGGTCATCCTTTAGGTTCCCTCAAGAACTCTAATCTTAATTAAGTGGTATTCATTCATTCCTTTGTTCACGCACGGACTCACTGAATATACTGAATGCCTTCTATATGCCAAGCACAAAATGAGGATCAGAGAGTAAAAGTTATAAGGAGCAGATGACTGTTTAATACAAGAAAGACACTTTCCAAAAGAAGAAAAATATAATCAAAATATGGCTAAACTCAAAGAAATCATGAGCTCCCTATTTCCAGAAATCCCAGAGCAAGAGGAGATGAAAAATGAACACTTGCCAGAGTTTGCACAGGAAAAACATGAAAGTCCACTCTAGCTCCAGTTTTATAGATACTTAATTTTTCTCGGGTCCTATGTGGAGGTGAATAAATGAACCCTAAGTCTCAAAATTAAATGCTCAAAAAAAGTCATGATTATTCCTGTGCTATTATTTAAATAAAAATTTCAATGTACACTTAGCACCAAAAAATAAATTAAAAGTAATGGTCTACCCAAAAGACTTACAAAATAAATAAGCTTTAAAATGTTATTTAATAAGAAAATGGATGGCCTTTTACATTAAAAATGTTTAAATAATAAGACATTTACCTTTTACCCAAAAGGATAAGGATTTCATATCCTCTCTAAATGAAATTATTGTTGCCTTCAAATCAGTTTCCCTAATAATTGGAATCTATGGTATTGACTCAAAGGATTTCAGGAGCCATATAAATAAGGTAATTTCTAAGCCATGAGAAGCAAAAGATTTATAAAAGAATAGCAATTATATTAAAATTTTTAAAATGGGTATTGTAGCATTACTACTTTTTTATAACAATGAAAGTAAAGAGAAGTCTTTAAAATCCATATATATTAAACATGTAGCATGTTAAAAAACTTATGAAATTATAAAATCAAAAAAGTATTTTCTTCACCCTGACAAAAAATAAAACAAAGTAAAACAAAATAATTTTAACCCAACTATCTAATGGAAAAACATTTTAGTAATTCTTCTCCAATTATAAAATAACACATTTATTCTAGATAATTTGGAAAACAGAACAATATGTAAAGAATAAACTAATAAATATCCATAAATTCCATCAACCAAAAATAACCACTGTTAAAATATTTTGTCTTCTTCCTACATTTTTTGATGCATATATATGTGTATAATTGAGACATATGTATATACATACAAACACACATATATATTTTTTATTTAAATGGAATTATTTTATATTTTGCTATTTCCATATAAGATTATAATGTTAATGTATGCATTTTCCTATTTCATTATATTTCTTCAAAATTGACATTTTTTTGATGTCTAACATTTAAACATGTTGAAAATACCATGAAAATACCATGTTACATTTAAACAAGCTCTATTGTTGTTTATTTAGATTCTTTTAAATTTTTTACTATTATCACAAACATAAATTTCTGTGTTTCTGATTCTTTCCTTTATACAAGGTTCTAGAAGCAGAATTACTAGGTAAAAGGGTCTGAATATTTTCTAGGAGGGTACATTATCCATTTTTTTGCTTATTCAATTTGTCCACCTTTTTTTTTTAACCTCCCAGAATTAGGAGAAATCATTCGTCATTTTAGAAAATATCTATTGGGTATCCACTGTCGGCTGGGGACTGGGCCAGATGTTGGAGATACAGTGATGAAAAGAGAGACACTGGTCCTGCTTCACAGAGACTATAGAATCAAGTGATGATATAGACAACCTAAATATTACTGTAGGGGAGGACAGGGTGCCACAGGAGAAGCATCTGAGTATCTGAGATCTGGGAGTCAGAGAGCCCACCTAAAGAAACTGCCACCTCACCTCCTAGCCTAAATGATGTGTAGAAGCTAGCCACAAATATACAGAACTGAGGGGAGGCCGTTTCAGGTAGAAGCAACAGCATAAGCAGAAGTTCTGTTGTTACAACAAGTGAAGGAGGTCAGTATGATGAGAGAGAGGGAATGTTTGCTTATGTGTGTGGCAGGATGGGAAGGGACAGCGTGAGAAGGCAAGAGATGGGACTGGAATAGTAAAGAGGGGTGAGATATCTTACAGCCTTGTAAGTCATAACAAGGAATTTAAGCTCTAGCCAAAGTTGTGGAAGTTTTAAGAAATGGAGTGACAATACAGAAAGCAGAAGGACCAATTAGGAAGGGGATGAGAATGGAAATATTGTAAAATTAACAAAATTCTCATTTTTGCTAAGGTTACTGAATTGACAAAAAACAGGGTAAATTCAACCACATAGTATATCTTAAGTTTGCCTGAGCATTTCTGGGCTAGATAGATAAACAAGCCGAATATTATCAGGTAGTATAAATTCTGGAGCCAGACTGTTCAAATCCAAGCTCTACCACTTGCTAGTTTTGTAAAGTTAGACCTATCTAAGACCATAAGAGTTTTGTGAAGTTAGACCTATCTAAGACCATGACAACTTCCTAGGGTTGTCATAAATATTAAATGGGTGAATTCATGTAAAGCACTAGAATGGTACCAGGTACATAATTAGAGCTCTATGTGTTTACTAGTATTATTTCACAAGAAAACTTACACACTTGTATATTTAACGCATGGTGTATCAGTTACTATCTGTTACATGGTGTATCAAATACTATCTTCTGTGTAAGGTGTAGCAAAGAAGTTTCCAAAGTACTTTACATGGAAATAGAGTTTCATGATCACATAAGCTTGAATAACAGTGGATTAAATAAAATTAAACAGGTTTCTTTACTGCAGAACTTCTCTGAGCCTTTAACATGCCAAAATAAAAAGGAGTATTGGATTAAAAATCAAATTAATAAATATCAAAATAAATAGCCATGAGTCCGCACTAACATAACTAAATAATTGAATAAATAAATAAATGGGGAAGAAAAGAAAATTCTTCCATGCAGAAGAATTCCAAATAATTTATATAGATAGTCCTCCCTCAAGGTGGAGCATAACTCCCTACTCCTTAAGTGTGGGCTACACTTAGTGACTTCCTTCCAAAGAGTACAGTATGGAAAGAAGGGGAAAAAGTAACATTACAGTTGAGAAACCTCACAAATACTCCCTCAGCCAGGTGATCAAGGTCAACACCAACAGTATAAATCATGTTGATAGTATGTATCCTGATGTGATGTGATGAATATAAGTGGCACATTTTGTGGTCTTCCTCCAAAAAACCCACAACCCCAGTCTAATCATGAGAGAAAACATCAGACAAATGCCAACAGAGGGATGGTCTACAAAATACCTGGCCAGTACTTCTCAAAACTGTCAAGGTCATCAAAAATAAGGAAAGTCTGAGAAACTGTCATAGCCAAGAGAAGCCTAAGGAAACATGACAACCAAATGTAATGTGGTGTCCTGGATGGGATCCTGGAACAGAAAAAGGACATTAGGTTAAAACTAAGGATATCTGAACAAAGTGTGGACTTTAATTAACAATAATGTACCAATCAATATTGGCTTATTAATTATAAAAAATATACCATGCTAATGTAAGATGTTAATAATAAGGGAAACTGGGTACGGGATCTATGAGAACTCTCTGTATTAGCTTTTCAAAGCTCTTCTAAAAAAATCAAGTCTACCAAAAATAGTAAAATCAATTCTGATTCATCAAGAAGAAAGCAGGATGCCTAAATTCCCAAACTTATTTGTCCATGGAACCTTTTCTGTGGAGCATCTCTCAGGGCTAGCAGTCAGCAGAAAACACTCTGGGAAATGCTGATGCAGAATAAGAAGCTTCATAACCTCATTGGCCTAGAAAATTAAGTACCAAGTCTAGCTTTCCAAAAACTTCAGAGAGCTGATTTACATCTCAACTCTCAAGACATGATCAAAAGCTAAGTGAAGATAAAATAACTCCTAAAACTTTAATAGAATAAAAGCAGTTGAATTTTTTGAGGGTACAATTCCAAAATATTTTCTGTCCACATTTTACTGAATAAAACAGAGAAAGAAACACCAACTGGATTTTTTAAAGTTCTTTTTGATTGTAAAGGGCAAAGAACAACCTGATAAGAAACTGCCCATACCTTCTCCTTCCCAGTGCTCCTACAAAACTTCCTAGCTGCCTCCCTTTAATCACACGGCTCTTTCTTTCTTTCTTTCTTTCTTTCTTTCTTTTTTAACAGCACTTTCTACCATGTATTACAGTCACTTGTGTCCAAGTCTTATTTCAACTACTAAACCATGCAGTTACCTAAAAGGTAGAATCTGTATCTAATTTATTACTGAATCTCCACAGCAGAGTGTCGTCTACTCAGTAGGCAGTCACTAAATATCTTTTAAATAAATACTGTAATAACTGGTAGAAGAGATGGCAAACTCTTATACTATTAATCCAACATAAACTTACTAAGCTCCTGCTACACAAAGGTCAATATACTAGATGCACAGGTATGTGAAAATATTTTTAAACTATTAATTCTTTCAAGAGTCAGATAACAAAAGTCAGGAAGATGTATACAGAAATTACTACAATAGAATGCAATTTGTGATAAGGGTCATAAAGAGATCCCTTTCTTTCAACAAGGGTAATCAAGAAGAGATGCCATCTGAGCTGACCCTTACAAAGTAGATGGGATTGTCACAACGCAAAGTAGTCAGAAAGGGCTTTCAAAGACAGGGAAACAAAATATAAGAAGTGTTAACGATACAAGAGAAAAAGGCAAAATGATTCACTTGGACAGGCCCATAGGACAGTTATAAGACAGTGGAGATTGACAAGGTGGAAGGGAAAGCTGGGCACAGATAGTAAAAATTCCTAAATGCTGAGCTTTAGAGTAGAAACTTCATTTGTTAGGCAATTGTTAGTCACTGAAGATTTGTTAAAGGGGCAATGAGATACATCATAAAAGTTCATCTGCTTATAATTAAAGTTAATAATATTGACAGTACATAAGGAGATGGGGAGAGAGGGAGATTGAAAGTTGGGAGGTATAAGAATAAGGCAAGGATGTGAATTATAGCACAATGTCTGAAACAAAGTAAGCACTCAATAAAAGTCATAATTATCAGCATTATCATCATGATCATTATCATGATCACTATGGTAATGGCCTTGGTAATGACAAGAAAGACTATAAGACTATGGGAAGAAATAACCTATAGAACTTAGTGACTATTTGGATATGGAAAACTGATATAAAAGATATTTCAAGTCTAAATTACTATAATAATGGAAACCTATAAACAGACCGCCTCGACCTCGCAGAGTGCTAGGATTACAGGCATGAGCCACTGTGCCTGCCCTAATATATTATTCTTATTTTGATTTTTCAACCCGTTAAAAATGTAAAAGTCAGGAAGAGACATTTATTTTAGGAAGAGCATAACAAAATCAGTTTTCTACGTGTTGAATTTGATCTCACAGAAGAAATATATGGCAGACAATTGATCATAGAGGATTAGAGCAAAAAGAGATGGGCAACAAAGAAGGAGGAAGCTGTGGGAGTTTGAATGACATCATCTGAATATTTTAAAGTAAGTGGCACATGTTAAAAATAAGTGAGATAGAGGTGGAATTGGGGGCTACACAAGCATGGAAAGGTTCTGAAACAACCTAAATGGAAAGGAGATAATGAATAAAGATTAATGAAAGTACTGGCAGGCAGCAAAAAGAATCTCTAAAAGTTAAATGAATTTAGACTAGACTAATGGTTAACACAGGCCTTATGTGATTTTCCCCTGAGGTAGTCAAGGGTTTGGGAGAAGACAGAAAGTATTAAATAGAAAGTAGGGTGGCCTTAGGCTGAGGACTAGAATGGCAGACAGAACAGAAGTCTGATGAGGCAAGAGATTATGAAGTGCAAGAGAGAACATGATGGAATGGAAGTCATGTGATCCCGACTAGGTAGCTTTCATGCAAATGAAAGAACTGCCCAAGAGAATAGGGAGCTGAAGAACTGGATGTCTCAAGAAAAACAAATCTAGAAAGATAGGCAGATACTAACTAGTAGAGGAGGTAATTAGTACGGCTGTGGCTAAAGAAACCATTAATTCAACAAACATTTATTGAGAGTGTTCTGTGGGCTAGGCACTATGCTAGATGCTGAGGATAAAAAGCATAGTCCCTGCTCTTAAAGAATGAATAATTTAGTGCAGGGATTGGCAAACCTTCTATAAAAGGGCAAATAGTAAATATTTTAGGCTTTGCAGGTCATAAGGTCTCTACTGCAACCACTTAACTCTGTCACTGTATTACAAAAGCAGCCACGGACAATATGTAAATGAATGAGCATGACTATTTTCTAATAAAACATGTTTTATTAATTCATTTAATTTTCCTGGGTCACAAGATATTATTCTTTTTTTTTTTTTTGAGACAGAGTCTCACTCTGTCACCCTGAGTAGAGTGCAGTGGCGTCGTCATAGCTCACTGCAGCCTCAAACTCCTGGGCTTAAGTGATCCTCCTGCCTCAGCCTTCTGAGTAGCTGGGACTACAGGCATGCACCGCAATGGCCAGCTAGTTTTTCTATTTTTAGTAGAGATGGGGACTCACTGTTGCTCAGGCTGGTCTCGAACTCCTGAGCTCAAGCAGCAATCTTCCCGCCTCGACCTCGTAGAGTGCTAGGATTACAGGCATGAGCCACTGTGCCTGCCCTAATATATTATTCTTATTTTGATTTTTCAACCCGTTAAAAATGTAAAAAAATTAAAACTAAAATAATAAAAATTAAAAAAATAATTCCCAGGTTGCCATGGCTGTGGTTTGCCAATCCCTGATGTAAATGGATAAATCCAGAAAGAAAACAGAGTGCATATGCAGTTCACACACTTATCATTCATCCACATATATTCTCAGCAACTGGCAGTAAACTTTAAGAATGGACTTATTATTTACCCCTCTCTCTCTTCTTTTCAGTCATGATAGGAAACCAACCTGTGTGTATTATTTCTTGCACCTAACATGCTAAAACTGATATTTTCTCTATACCATTTGAAAGTTTTCAATTTCACCAAAAAATATTTAGACACAACCTTCTTAGTTTTAATTTCTTGAGTTTAAATCTTTACAACAAAAGACCACACAATTCTTTCACACTAGTATCATTTAACTATTATGCTTTATGACAGATCGATAATTATCATCTCATTTCCAGCCCTAAAAGATAACCACCTAGAAACAGAAATACACATTTCTTCAAATATCTCCACATTTTTTGTTTATACTGCCTCCTTTCACCATCTAATTTTGATGGTTTTTTAAGTGAAAATAAAAGTTGAAAAATAAAAATATGCCCAATATCCACTGCTGTGGAATGTGACAGATAACTCAAGCAGCAGAACCATAATGATAATTGTTGAAGCTGAGTGATGGGTTCATAGGAGTTATTTCAGGTATCTTTGAAATATTTCATTTTTAAAAATCCATTTTTGGGGCTATCCTGGAGAATAAAGGTCAACTCTGGCTGTGATGCCCATTAAACACCTCAGCAGTGGCAGTCACAGAGTCCTAGCCAGCATCACGAGGAAGACTGTGCCAAAGGGAGGTGGACTAGGCTGTGTCAAGGTAAAGGGCAGTTAGAAGAGTTAGGGGCATGTGATAGAATGTACTGAGCTTCTATTTAAATAGCTTTTTATAGTTTTTCTGTTTAAATTACTTTATTTTATCCTTTTAAAGTGATTCTTAGTTGTTTGCCAGCCCATTTTGATAGGAGGTTCATTTGAGTCCTGTAATAGAATACAATATGTGACAGCCTGCCATGAAAACAAATATATTTCAAATACAGTATCAATAACACTAGCTTCAAAGGCCCAAATTTTAAGGGAAGAGGGTGTAATTTCATTCACATTTTATTCCTTTAATATCACAGGCCATGAAGAATAGATTGTCACTTAATACTTTTATCATATTTTAAATTTCAAGCCAGTATGGTACATGATATTTTACCTTCTACTCAATTTTTTCCAGGGTTACTATAGTTAAATAGGCATGATCCTTGGTTACCGAAAATAAAATGGGAGAATATACAGACACTGTTAACATCAATTTAGTGGTTCTTACCCAGGCTTTCATAATGAATAATACATACTCCTGACATCAATAAGGATTTTTACTCTGCATTACATAACTCAGCATGCAAAAATGAAATAAAAATGAATAGCCAACCTGTGCCTTCCTCATGTATACCAAAGGTTCTTTTAGATGTTCAGGAGGTGCAGCAGGATGACTAGGTAAAGGAAATCTAGGAGCAAAAAGAGGCAGCTAAATATTACAAATTTATTCTCTTGGTTAGACATTATTTACCTCTGTAGTCCATGTTATAAATGAAATAGAATATTTGTTAGTTCTATGTGTTTACACAAGGTGCAAGGGCCTAATAAAACTCTGATTATTATCCTACTAGTATTGAAGTTCTAGATTAAAATTTCAATTACATGTTAAAAGTTAAATTGCATTATAATCTGACTTCATAAATTGAGGTAATTTTAAAATTACCTATCTCTGTAAATGCTCACATAAAAACTGTTATTAACCATTAACTTTAGCATATAAATATTATAACATTTAGGGGAATTTTTAAGGTTAAAAAATCCATTAACTTACCAATGTATTAATTTCATTTCTCCTAATTAATTTCCTTGTCCACATGATAATATATTTTTTTACATAATTGAAATAGTAATATAAATACTACTTTTGGTAGCAGCCATGTTTTAATATGTAATACATAAATTGGCAAATTTAACACAATTTTAAAGTTTTATTGTACTATGAATTCTTTGTTTTCCAAGTAATATTACATTTTATATTCAAAATGTATTATTTTTATTAAGAAAATAGATTTATTTAGTCAGCAAATATTTGAGCCATTCTAGGTACTAAGTATAATGTGGTGATTAAAACGATATCCCCTGTTCTCACGGACTTAACATTCTAGTGAAGAAGGACAGTCAATAATTATGAACACAAACAAATCAATAGAATAATATCAGATAGTCATAAGTGCCATGAGAAAATGAAAGCAGGGTAATGAGATACAAGTAATTTGGAAGGCAGTGAAGGCCTTTAGGGGATATAATATTTGAACTAAGACATAAGTGAGAAGAAGGAGCCACCCATGCCAATATCTGGGGGAAGAATATTCTAGGCAGAGGGACAGCAAGCACAAGACTCTGAAGATGGAATGTTTGGAATGTTTAAGGATCATAAAAAGCCAGAATAGTGGGAACATAATGAATGAAGTGCAGAGTGGTATGAAATCACAGATAGATAAGGCAGTAGGAAGACACAATGGTTCAATATTTGCTTAGAGATTCCAGTCCTTTTCACAACAATATATAACTCCTATTGAAATTAGTCATAGGACTTGTACCTACAACAAAGCAACCGTGTTCCAATAATCAAGAACCACAGACTGAATTCTCAAGAAATTCCTGGTCCAAAGTGGGACAGTAGCATGTGTAAAGGGTTAATAATCCAAAACACTTGCATCTGTCCCACAGCCTAAGGGTGAAAGACTCAACTGTTCAGAAGAAATACTTCTGGAATAGAAAAAGGCAACTATCCCACCTAATCTATAAGACAGTTGCACGAATTGATTATTTCTGGCAAATTATTTTTTCTACTAAAATCTGCATTCCATGTACCTCTCCCACTCACAAATGAAAAAAAAAATTGATAGTCTCTAGATACCTCGGTATTTCTTGTCTTATACACAAGATAGTTTAAAATCTATCTCACATTACCCAATATATCATTTGCTTCCATTTTTAATGGCAATTATGTCTAAATTTAATAAAACTTAGAAATATTAGGATTGAAATTTGAAAGCATTTACTGATGAACTTAAGAGTTATTTAATGATCAAAGAAATTTTACCCAAAAATACAGGTAACAAGAAGAGGCAACTCCAAAGTCATTCCTATTAAGACCAAAATCAAGTTAGATATTTATTTATTCAGAAATATTTAACGAAAACCTACTAAGCGTTCAAGTTAAAAGAGATACAGAAGTGAACAAAACAGGTCAAAAATCTCTGCCCTCATGGAGCTTACATTTAGTAATATGAAGAGATAAGGGTTGCCATATGGAACAGTGCACAGAAATCTATGCCAGCACCTTTGACTCTGTTCCCTCTTGTTCCCCAAGTCTGCATATATAACTCTCAGCTTATCTACCCACTGACAGTATCCTATTTTAGGAACCCATTATCCCTTGCCTACATTCAGTTCCTAAGCAGTTTCCTCCGCTTCCAGACTATTTTCAACCTATTCACCAATATGCCTGACTGTTAGCCAGGAGTGATATCTTCCTTATTCACCAGCGATTCTATTTCCAGTGTCTAGCATAATGCCTGGCACATACTAGGTAACCAATACACTGTTGAATAAATAAAAAGCAAATGTGATCATGTTACTACCTTGCTTAAATTTTCATAATGGCACCCAAACGCTTTTAGGATCCAATCTACAAAGCCTTGATTAAGAAGCACATCCCTTCCAACAAATCTAGCATCACCCTTTGCCAAGTCCCCTTCACTCGCTCCTATCCAGCCATACAAACTTTTGTTCCTCCTTTGTGCCACATTCTTTTCCACCTCTAAATCTCTGAACCTGTTGTTCCCTTCTGACTAAAGTGCTTTTCTTCTCTACTCTTTCCCCTGACTAACTTTAGCTTAGCTTTCTGATCTCAGCCTGAATATTTTTTCCTCTGGTAAGCCATTACAGCATCCCCAAATCTGAGTTAAGTGCCTGCCCCATGGTCCCGTGTACTTCCCTAATCACAGGACTTACCATACTGTACTGTAAGTGCCTCTTTAAAGTCTGTGTGCCCAACTGGGATGTAAGCTCCATGAAAGCAAAAACCGCCTGGTTTGTTCATTATCCTCAGCACCTGGCTCAGTGCATAACACATAAGCAAATATACAGTAGCATTTAAAACTAAGAGGGCAAAGAAGAACTATATGACTAGGATATTTTGAAGGTACCCAGGTATGCTGCCTGAGCACTCTCCCAACGAAAGCCGTGAATGTGTGTACAAAGACTTACCTGAATTTGTGGTCTAGTGTAAAGTACTCATTATCTGAAATCCTTCCATTTTAGACCCACTACTGTTCAACACTCATCTCTCTCTAAGGTATGGTAGACATGTGTAGATACCAACTATAACAGTAAACTGTGGTATATGTTTTTATAACTTGTCCATATAGAATAGATTTTTAAAAAGGTTTATTTCTTTAATTTGTGTTCCTTAAGGGAAAAGAATAGGTCATCTAATTCTTTATAAACTTCTCTGTACTTAAAGACCAAGACACAGAAAGAAAGTGGTGCATTTTCATTATGTGTGTAAACACTGTCTTAGTTAGATCTTTATAGTAAGATTAGGATTAATAATTACACTGAGTTTCCTCAATTTAACAAATATTTATCATGTGTTAGTACTGGTACAGTGGCTTAATAACTATTTGCTGACTCAGTGTCATTTATGTGATGCTATTACTAAAAGAAACGCAAGACACAATTCTTGTTCCAGAACATTTTTAATCCAGTCAAGAGATAAGATAGAGACATATGTGAGATAGAGTAAAATGCATGGACTTTGGAATCAGACAATTGAAGATGAAGCCCTAGCATTGCCATTTACTAGCTATACTATCTTCAGCAAGTTACTTAAGTGTTCCGCCATAGTTTGGATGTCTGTCCCCTCCAAAACTCATGTTGAAATTTAATTGCCATTGTAATAGTATTAAGAGGTGGGACCTTTGAGAGGTGATTAAGGCATGAGGGTTTTACCCACATGGGTGGGACTGGTGCCATTATAAAAGGGTGAGTTCAGTCCCCTCTTGCCTTATCTCGTCCTCTCACCTTCTGTCACATGACGACATAGCAAGAAGGCTCTCGCCAGTTGCTGGCACCTTAATATTGGACTTCCCAGCCTCCAGAACTATGAGCCAATAAATTTCTGTTATTATAAATTACCTAGTCTCAGATATTCTATTCTAGCAGCACAAAACAGACTAAGATATGGTCTAAGCCTCAGTTTTCTCTTCTGTCAAATGGTGATCATAATAAATTCTACTTCATAGGGTTGTTATGAAAATTACATTAAATAAGCCAATGCATATAAGCTGCTTAGAACAGTGTCTGGCACAAAATAAGCATTCAATCAATGTAAATTATCATTAACATAATATTGAATAGTTATTAACACAATAATAAATATGTAACTAATCATTTTAAATGAGTGGAAAAGATAATTAATTAAACAAAGTAAATGCTCAAGTAGAAATAGCTAACCTAGGCTAGATTTACAAATTACTAGTAAATAACAATACAGAAAATTTTCTGGTACATTTGCTAAATAAGAATCTGACTAAAATCTTTGGAATGCTTAGTAAAATGAAGTGTCCTATTTTCAGGTATGGTCTGTATAGCTCATGTGATCCACACTTCTATTAGGCATGAGAGTATGTGTGTATTTCTTTAACCTCCAATTATTTAATATTACCTAATGAATATTCCTACTTTACTTTTTGCTTTCTTTACTCATCTATCGACTGGTTGCTGCCAATGAAAAATGCAACAGAATATGCTAAGTCTACTTCATTATTTTGAGTTATGTTAGGGGAAACACTTCTTCCCCACTCCCAATGTGCCCTTCCATGTAAAAAGAGCTCTATTACTGTAACATTCTGGGCCTCTCTCCAGGACTTAACTCACTACACCACAGAAGAAGTTTAATGCCTTATCTAACTTTTAAACTTGAGAATAAACTGAAAAGGCTTACCCCATGCCAATGCTATTTGACAGGAAGCTTAAGTCTATTTAATTCTGGAGTTCAGTTAAGGGATTCATTTTGCTCTTACACTAAGCTATGTCCTCCTGCCTAGTCTTTATATAAAATAAAAGCGTAATTTTGATCTCCTATCTGCCTTTCTGTTTTATCATATTTCTCAATTTATTCAGAACCTAAGTGACAAAGAAAAGTAGTATTTATTACTGGACTCCTTCAAAAATCCCAACAAGTTATTCAAAAAATATTATTTAAAACTCTATAGTATAGTATACCAAAGTATAGTATACTCTATAGTATAGTATACCAAAACTCTATAGTATAGTATAGTATAGTATACCAAAGCAATTTTCAGGAATGCATTAGATCACAAAAATAGCAATCATTAGTAATAAATCTCCTCAGATTGAGAATCCAATATTTGGAATTTCATACCACAGGCATCTCTAGTACTTATTGTAAATGTAAAACCTTACCTGTCACGATAAATGTCTATTCCTTTGGTGACTAGTACTACCAAAGGTATGATCACAGTCAACTTCAATTAATAGACAGCACTTGTATCTGATGTTATTTAAGAATTCAAAAACCAACTGGGAAGATGGTGATAAGCAAAGAAGTAAATACTAATTTAAAAATAAAATTACCTAAAGCACATATCCACAGGCCTTCATCTGAGTCTCTTTATTTTAGAAACAGTTCTGGTAAACTGGGTTATCTTATTTCCCAGTTAACAGATTAGAAAGGGCAAGTTGAAAATAGGAGTGTTAGAAACTAGAGAATGCTAGAGACACAGATACAGTGATAGTAGTGAAAAAAAAAATAGCAGATATAAAACTCTATTAGACTATGAACTCCATGAGGGCAGGAATTGTGTTTATTGTTCTATATTATATCCCTAGTGCCTAGCATAGTGCTGGCACATGGTAGGTACTCAATAAATAATTGAAGAATAATAGAATGTTGAATTAACTGCAAAAGCTAACATTCTAGATCTAGATTTTTTGAAATGGCAAACAGTTCTATATACCTTAATAGACCCTGATGCTAAATCTAGATAAACAAAAACACTGATGCTCTTAATAATGACACCAATTTTGCGAAAAAAGATGATGTTTAGAAAGGTCAGTTTATAAAGACACAAAAAAGAGTAATATCCAAAATGGCAACAATAAAAAGAATGTTAATAAGCTTCAGTTATCTGAAATATTAACTTAAGAGAAACATATTACTCTCTAATTCACTGGATGAATGAATTATTAATATAAAATATCAGGTGGCAAAAAAAACCCCACCTATTCATTATTAATTGTCAGGCAAGACTGTAGTAATTTTAAATTATATTAACTTACTTGAAATGCTATATAACTACTAACGAGAAATAATAATACAATGAGTATACATAGCAATATTGATTTTATTACTCACAAAGTAAATATAGCTAAACAAAACAGTATCTCAAAATAGGTGGGAAAACTCACACACTCAGTTCACTATAAACAGCATTCTGAAGTTTCTTCTCCCAACCTGTTTAAAAAAAAAGAATAAAATATATGGACATATTAGTTTTTTAAACAATATCATAATTAAATTTATCTCACTAAAATATTGACATGTTTATTTATAAAAGAACTTTCTCAACTGTTGATAGCTATGTAAAGTGTTATTAAGGAATTATTTCCTATACACTTACCACATCCCTTGGCTAACACTGAGTAGCAAAGTCATCAACATGGTGTTATTTTTAAATAATATCATTATTGCACCATTTTCTCAAGTTGAGAGGAACATTTCCTTCTTTTACTACCAAGGTACTCAATGAATGCCAAAATCTTTGGATGTTGTACTACTAATGCTATGAGGAATGTGCCCAGGGAAAGTCAAAAAACAGGCACCTGATGAAGATAAATCACAAGTATGTAGTTACAATTAACTAGTCAATAAAGTCCTGGACAACAGAAGCAGATTATTTTGAGTTACAAACAGCCAGACCAGTTAGTTTAGCTGCTAAATAACTATCTGGCTAAGACCCTTAACTTGTCAGTTCTCATGTGTGGAATTTGGAATAGGGAACCTCTCTCTTGCTCTACAAAAAATTAGGATTTTCTTTCTGTTTTCTTTGAAAGCATAGAAAAGTAGTGGGAAGAAATTGTAAGAGGAAAAAACCACAACTGAAAAGTAAAAAGTCAAATTACTTAACTAAGGAGATACTTAATACATTCAGGGTGTATTTTGACCAGGAAGGTAAACAGTAAACAGTATTTAAAACTGATTAATGCAAAGCAGTCATTCTCACAGTGTTCTTGAATTTTTGCACCATTTTATTAAAACGTCTGATTTTCCCCAAATAGAAACCTATTCAGCCACAGTTTTCACAATTTTGAATGAGTAATTGAAGACTGGGGATAAAATTTTATCCATTTTGCCTTAAAGAATTAGGAATAAATAAAACATTTCCCTTTTTGCCTTAAATAATTAGAAAAAACTTACAAACCTGATATTTTAAAGAATTCTTTAATATCTTCTTTTAGTGATTCAAGTTTAATCTCAGGTCTCTGAAGACTGGCCTAATTTTTTTTAAAACGAAGACAAAGAAGAAGAAAGGAAATGACAGGTCAAAAGTAAATCAGTTGGCTTGATTTTTAACACAAATGAAATTTTTAAAAAGGAGTGTTCAAATGTGTATACTATTTGAAAATCCTCTTTGAGGACAGAGCTTAGAACTATCTAGAACAGCTTATAAGAGAGAAGACTTCCTCACCTATTCTTAAAATAGAGGATCTGTAACAGTACACAGAAGTCTACTCAAAATATAAAGACTTTCAGCTTATGCGTACTTAAGATCTTTACCTAATGTCTCAAGTAGGAAAAATACTCAGATTTTATAAATTTATTCCCTTAATATTACATCCAACTTATATGGCACCTATACTTAATGACCAAAAAACCACTTGCATACATATAAATGGATCTTTATATAGGGTCTTCCTCTGTGGATTGCTGCTCAACGTAAACATGCATTTGTTGCATGTATTTACAGAAAATACATAAAACTATTATACTAATTCATAAATGCTTATTATTAATACCTTATCTTCAAGTGCATGCTTTCTATCCTACTGGTTTTTCACACTGCAATTTTTACCAAAAATAATAATTTTCCCTATTCGTAATGGTTTTGATCACAATCAAAGCACTGATGTTTCATCACCTAGCTCTCTCTATCAAATTCTAACAGCATTATTTCTTAAGAAGGCATTCTATTAGAGTATCTCATAAGCATTTCAAACCTACGAAATCAAAAATTGATCTTATCTTCCACTCATTACCTTGTTACTTCTACTTTTTTAATCTTCATCAATGAAATCACCATCCACCAGATCTTCCAAGTCAGAAACGTCAAAGTTATTCTCAATTCCACTCTAACTCCTCATGATTCAACTCCTTTCTCGGAAGATGGCACAATTTCCACATAAAAACAGACCAAGCAACTAGGCAGTAAAACCAAAATCCCATGGAAAATACTTACAACAAAACTGGATGATAAGCTATCCCCCACAAATACAAGCAGCTGGAGGCAAACCAACAGCCATAAGACCTGTTTGATATTAGTATCTGCACAGGAAAAAGCAGAGAAAAGCAATGGGGTTCTGATGTATGTGAAAACAAGAGAACCCCCAAACAGCCAACAAATATACATCTGAACATATAATGAGCCAATTTGCAAACAAGAGCTAAAACTGGGAAGGGTTTTGCCCAATCCAATATAGGAGACAAGGTCTGAAGAGACTGGAGCAGTCTTGTACATATAAATTCTTATAACTACCAATCAGGGATCCCTTTCCAGACAAAATCTAAAAATGTTGATAAAGTAATCAAAATTGAGCATGACAGAGAACTAACTCATTACCATGAAAACTGGCAAATAAAGAAAAAGGCATTTATCTTGCCTTTCCTATTGGAAATATACCACTGAATAAACAAATAGTAAATGAGGGGAAATGTCTCTTTATAAAATATTATAGCCAATAGCTAAAACAGATATGAATATCATAATTTTGCAACCCTCAATGATTTCTAACTCTAGGCATTTAGCAGAAACAGCCACTAACACTGCAAAAGAGACAACCAGATTTTATGTGGTTCTCAATGAAAGAACACTCCACTGCCTATCGTCATGCTAAAGTCTAATGAAACCTATGGGTCCAGCTGTCAACTTACAAGACATACAAAGGACAGAGGAACATGGTGAGCCATACCATCAGTTTCCAATCAGAAAAATCCAGGCTATGGGAAATTCTAAGGTCAAATGGCCCAGTTCTCCAGATGATAAATCATAAGGGGAAAAAAAGAAAGGAGAAAAAACCTATAGATTAAAAAAAGACTTAAAAGAAATATAAAAAAAAATTAATTGGCATGACTAAGCTATAGTGTCTAGGGATATACATTTGGTTAATGAAACTATCAAGAAATGCAACAAAATGATTACCATAAGCATCATGCGGTCAGGGAGGGAGGGGTTTGTGATTGAGATGGAACAAATGGAGAGGTTTCTGGTGTGGCTGGCAAAGTTTCACTTCTTTACAGAGAGGTTGTTACAAAGTCTGTTTCACCTTATAACAATATATTATAGGTTTATATGTATAATATAAACATAAATGTATATATTTATAGAACAATAAAAAGGTCCAAAAAAGAAAAGAAAAAATATGTACCCCAATCTACTCTTTCTCTAAATTTTAAAGTCCCACATTTAGTCTAGGTCCTCATCACTTCTCATTTGGATTACTGCAACAGCTTCTGAACTAGACATCTTGCCACCTTACTTAAATTGCAACCACTCTCCACTTGGCATTCTCAAACCCCTTGACTCTATTTGTCTCCTTTCTTAGCATTTATTACCTCCTAATGTACTGTATAATCAATTTATTTACTACATTTATTGGTATATTATCTCATTACAACGGAAGAGGTATGTTCCACTACAGCAGACAGACATCTTTGCCTTTTTCACTGCTGTATCCCAAATGCCTAGAATACTTTCACACAGTAGGTGCTCAATGACTGTTTACCGAATGAATGAACCAATTTCTCCCCTTTCCAATCTATCCGTCAGTGTTTTCTTTCTAAAACGTTAGTCTTTCCTGGCTGTGGCTCTTCACAGCATACACAAGAAGTCTAAATTTTTCAACAGAGCATACTTGGCCCTTCACAATGTAGACCCAACTTATCTCTACAAATTCATCTCCTGCTGCTGCTCCACCAAGTTAACAACATCCTCTTTTTTCTCACACCTCCTCCCCACACAAACCCTACTCTCTAGTCATAGTGAACTATATTTACTGATTCCCCAAGTCAAGTCCTTTGGGACTCCAGGCTTTTGTTCATGTTTCTTCAGATGGAAGGTACTCCCTCACCACCTTGGCAAACACCTACTAATTTCCAAGACATCTCTCAAATATCACCTCCTTTTCCTACTCCTCCCAGCCAAGGATAGAACATTATGTTCTTCTGTTACATCACTTATCAAATTATAATGCAATTTTCAGCTTAGCTATTTAATCTTTCTGACTAGACTATAAATTCAAGGACAAGGACCAGGTCATTTTTGCATCCCAAGTATTACCCTGGTATTAACTGCTGCTTGACAAAATTATGTTGACCAAACCACTTTCTACCCTTTTAAGCCAAATTTCCTCCCAAAATAAACAAGGAACTTGATAAAATTATTTTTAACTGAAGAGACTGGTTTCTAGTATGTTATTCCTAGGAAAGATTTTAAAAGCTGCAAAACCCCTGCTCATTATTCAAAAGCACCAAGGCAAAAGGAAATAAGCTTTCTTATACTAGCCTATATTTGGAAATGATCCAGAAATAGCACAAAATAAAGAAATCCAAAAGAAAAAACTGGTTTTTATTTCTAAATATTTTCAATATTTCAAGGTTGCTAGACCTCCTATATATACTTTTTATACTGAAGGCAAACCCAATTCACTAACCACCTAAGCTAATTATTTAAAAATCTTCAGAAATTTGAGAATCAAAAGCAGGACAGTAACAAGAGGACAACATGGAAAGGCACAGTGGTTCTCTAGCCCGATTTGGCAACATAATCCTTTCTGGAAATAAAATCTAAACCCTACTAGGAATCCTAATATGTAAAATACATTGAAAGTGATATTATAATACAATGAGAACAATAAGCCTTTTCTCATTTACTAATGTTATGGCTACCAATAAAAAGGTACAGCTTTATTCTGATATAGCCTCCATATCCAATCTATTTCTGTATTTTGTTTTGGTCACTCAGTATAGAGAAAAGTCCTGATCACAGAGATATGTGTTTGCATTTTTCATAGCCTTCCTGGCAATCTCGGCACATTCCCAAATTAAACTGATACAGGAAATGGAAAGAGAAGTCGTTGGAAATTTTATTTTGAGGTAAATCCTAAAATTATTTACCATAAATACAAAATCAAGGAGATTCAGATACTCATAATTGTTAGAACTATGCATAACATGGTATTACTACCATATGACATATAACTAGCTCACTTGTCACACATCTCAGCAGTATACCATGATAGGGAACCGTGTTGAACAAATGCACCTGTGCTTTGCCTGGCCAACACCAAGCACAACATACCCACTGCAGTAGTACCATCGCTTGTACAATGTATTAATACCATGGGCAAACATGCACAAACCCAAATATTTTAAAAGACCAGTATAGAGTCACATCCTTCCTCATCAAGCACACATTTGTAAGCTGTCCACAATACACAAAGAAAAATAAAACAAACAGCATTTTTTTGTGGAATCACTCAGAAAAAGTAAATTTGGAGCACAGTAGTGGATTATGCACTAAGCACTTGATATTTAATGCATTTGAAAGAGTGTTGTTTCTTAATATAATTTTTAAATTAAATATTTTTAAATTAATAGAACTTTTCAGAATCCTTGGATATAACAGAGCAGTTTGAAAACCACTTGGGACTAAATGAGAATGGGATTTGGTATCAAAATATCTGGAATCTTCTCAGCCTTATTTACTAGCTTGGTCAAGTCACTTAACCTCTCTGCATTGCAGTTTTCATCCTTATTTAATAGGAAAAATAATATCTGAAATTAAGTTATTGTGAGACTCAAATAAAAAAACTTTCAAAGTTATTTTTAGTTTGTGAAGTCCAATGTAAATTAAAGTTGTTGTGGTATAAAATATCAGATGTGCCCAGATAGCAATGGACTAAATAAATATTTGTAAAAGATCGGCAGGGAAGGGGGTGAGGGGGACTATAAGGTTCTTCTGTGTCAACTACCCATTTAACGCCTGACTCCCCTCTGCAAGTGCTTTTCTAGCTTAGAAACTCTAACTTTGAAACTCTAAATTAGCTTTCTAGCTTAGAAACTATCTACATCCCTACTTTAGCCAATTCTGTCTTTGAACTATTCTGTTAGAAAGTTCTTCCTTACTATGAGCTAAAATTAATTCTCCTTAACTTCTGCCACCACCAGTACCCCTCCCACCCCACCCTGGGGTCACAGCTTTATCCCTTTTCTGTGAGAAACCTTCAAATATTCAAAGAGAGCTATTGTATCTTCCTTGAAACCTTTCTTCTCAAGACCACATACATTCCCAGGAACCAATTTAAAACAAACAAAAAAAAGCCACTATAAGAAGAAAATATGTTACAAAAGAGGTATAGAAAAAGGAACAATTAATTCTACTTAAAGGAACTGGGAAAGGGAAGGGAGCAAAGTGATCTAGACTGGGTAAACACATTGAGCAAAGGCATGAAAATGGTTTTGTGCACTGTCAGTTTATGGAATAGCAAAGATCCAATAAATTTAAGAAGGGCTGGGCGTGGTAGCTCACGCCTGTAATCCTAGCACTTTGGGAGGCTGAGGCAGGAGGACAGCTTGAGCCCAGGAGTTTGAGACCAGCCTGAGAAAGAATGAGACACCGTCTCTATAAAAAATAGAAAAATTAGTTGGGCATGGTGGCGCTCACCGATAGTCCCTGCTACTTGGGAGACCGAGGCAGGAGGATTGCTGGAGCCCAGGATGAAGCTGCAGTGAGGTATGATGATGCCACTGCATTCTACCCCAGGAAACAGAGCAAGGCCCTGTCTCCAAAAAAAAAAAAAAAAAAAAAGTAAGAAGGGAAAAAAGTAGCAGATGAAGCTAAAGCACTCTCTCTCCTATTCCTATCTATCCTGCTCAACTGTGTCAGATTAATATTCCTAAAAACCAGCTCCATGCCTTCACTCGCCTCATAGTACCCTCAATGACCCCTTCCCTACCTATAGAATCAAGGCAAACTCATCCAGGCATTTACAACCCTCTAAAAATCTAGTTCCACCCAACCTATATAACCTTATTTCTCTAGAAATGCCCACAACAGCAACCTTCTACTTAGCCTTCTCACTGTGCCTACACGGAGAATTCATTCCTATCTTCCCACCTTGAGTGCCATCCAGGACTTCTCCAATCCCCAGCCTTTCCCTCTCAGTATATTTATACTCTATTCATTTGTAACCTTCCAATAATTAATCGAACACTTCCTATGTGCACTTGCTGGGTATTAAAAGAAAAACAAGACATAATCCTCCCTCCTCTGAGGAACATACTAAAGGATATAACCGAAAAGCTGAGAGAAGCGCTATTTAAAAATGGATATAATGCTCTTTCCCACATCAATCCCCAAATATCCTTATCATTAGCTTAATTGTTTGGGATTTTGTCTAATTTCTCTCAAAAGTCTATCACCACCACAGACGACAGTCTCAATTAAAACATGTTGAATTAGGTATCTCCATTTTTTACTAATACTTTTGGTTCTTTCTAAAACTGTACATCAGACTTGTTTCTGTAATCCCAGTAGTCCCAGTGGACACACATTGTAGTGAGGAATAAGTTTTAGTTTCATATTGAAAGTTTTGGCTCTGCAAGAGCTGACCATGCCTTACACTCAATCTGTGCTGTATAATTCCAGCCCTGTTCTGGTCTCTCTCACCTGAAGATGGATCCCTCATGGTTTTCTTTTGCTGACATGCCCAAGCTGACCCACTTCTCTGCCAGCACTGGGTGTCTTGTCCCCCTTTCGTCCACATCTTTACTTCTTAGACTCCTTTCATGATATACTTTATGCCTGAAACAGTCTGCAGTTCACAGTTAGTAATCAATTTTCTCCCTCTCATTTCAACTTGGTCTTACCTAATTCAAGAACCCTACATGACCTTCTCTAAACAACTCAGTGCTGAAATAAAACATGAAGAGATGTACTTACACAAAGCAAACCCACATATTAACATTTATCTTATACTTTAAGTACATACAGTCAATGGAGATAAGAACTTAATCCTGTACACCATCATTCATTTCTTCACTGTTTTATTTTCCAGGAGTAAAAGACACAATAGCCAAAATAGATATAGGTAAGGATGACACCACTCCCTGGTTCGCACCAAATGCAATCAGAGTCCCTGAATCAATAATTTATATATCAACTGCAGTAGTCCAATCCAAAGGTTCCTTAGCATATGCCAAATCCTACCCTAAAGACATCTCAAAAAAAGAGAGAAGATAGTAAGCTCTAATCATGGCACAGGCCTTTCAATACCAATACATGTTTTATATATGTTCTATACACTTGAGATATAATTTTATAAGTTTTTTAGTACAGGGTCACTAGTATTGAGATGCTCTGGGGTCCTAGACTTATGACAACAACCTATTAGTTGTATTATTCCTTCTCTCTCCAAAGCCTATCTTCTTTCAGGTTCCTTCCTCTCACAATTTGATTATTTATAATGACAATCTGAGCAACAAGACCTATTAAACACTTAATGGAATAGAAATAACATTTGGGGATTTATACAACATCCATTTTAAATACAAATAATGCATGATAACACAAAATAACAGTGCTGATCTGGTGGTAGACATCAAATTTGGAATTAGGCACTCACACCAGTGTCTAGAAGATAAGTGAGCAGATGCAATGTTAGAGACAGGCTGACTTCACAAAGTAACTCAGGAAAATTCAGAAAACAAAAAACATAATCTCTTTCCAGAGAACACAAATTCCATGTTATCACAATGTTAAATAATTAAACTTCAATATATAAAGGGATACATTAAAATACAGTCAATGCTTAATTATATATGCTAAGAAAAGAGCTAGAGGTAAGGAAAAAAAATCTAAAAATCACTTATATTTAGCTTTAAAATATGCTATCTGATTTTATTTTTTTAATGAAGTTGGGCCAACACTGCTCCAGCACTTTCTGAGCATACCCAGATAAATTGGAGGCTATATGGAACACCCTGATGGCAGGAAAATGCCCTCCGGATTAAATTTTAAAAAGTATGTAACAAATAAGCAACCAGTTGTTTAAAAGTATATTATCAAAACTGATTGTAAAGTTGCCTTTTAAAAGTTATTGGATTTCTATTAAATGTCAATGCTAATAGATATAAACTAAGGCAAAATTGGTACCATATATTTTTCAAGTCCAAGATTACATTATTTTTAAAAGATCTATAATTACATTCTTTTAAAGTTCTCTCTGTATAAAATATAGATCTTATTTTATTCATCTGGTTCTTAGAACCAGCCAAACACATTTTTTAATTTCTCATGTAATCCTCTCCTTACCACTGCTTTATCTTTCTTTCCATTCCCTTGCCCAACTTTCTATTACTTCAAGGATTAACCTCCTGATGTTATACATACAGATCCACAATCCTTTATTTGAAATCCTGAAACCTGAAAAGCTTTGCAAACCAAGTTTTTCATGACTGAATTGGTGGCAAAATCTGTCCCAACTTGAACTCATTTGGTGGCAAAACCTGATCTGACCTGAATTGACATGAGACTATTTATAGGCCTTATTTATCACACTTAGTGTGAAAATGTACACATTTTGTTGCAGAAATATTAATGTATATAATTACAAGGTGCTGCCAGACCCTGATAGGATATTAAATAACATACAGAATATACATGAATTATCTTTTTAAAATTTAAAAAAATGTGAATTCCCAAGCATATTTAGCCCCCAGATTTTGGATAAAGGATTGTGGACTCATATGTATTTATTTGTAATACTATCATCTTTCCATGAGGGCACAACTTTATTTTACTCACTGTTGTATTCCCTGGGCCTAGAATTATGCTTGCCACACAGTAACATCTCAAGAAAGACTTGTTAATGATGACATTTAATTATTTCTTATAAAAATATTTCTTCACGGCAGTAATCATAAAAGGAGGTTATATTATACACAGGTCCTAAACCTCTTACTTGCAATTCAGAAACACAGAAAGCTTTGAAAACAAAGCATTTTGTCATCACTACTTATTTTCTGGAACTTTAAGATTTCTTATAAATTGGGAAACAGCTATTAATTTATTAGATCCCAAATTTGAATAAAAAACATTTAAAGGAGAAACATTTTCAAGGAAGAGCAGAGTCTCACACCAGACTTTGAATTCCTACAGGGCAAGAATGCTTTTAGTAATCTTTATTACCTAGTGAATGATCTGGTACATAGTAGGTACTCAGTACATATTGTTAGAATGAACATTAAAAAGAAGAATGGGGATTTACTCCATTTACTAACTACACATTGAGACCTATCTTGTGCCAATCATTTTGCTAGGTATGGAATGCAGCAAAACTGGAGAGACATAGACTCTTCCTGCCTTCAGGAAACACATACTTTAGTGAGGGAAGGCAAACTTTGCATAAGAAAATAGAGGTGTGATGAACATGACAAAAAAGAAAATTCCAGGTACTATAAATCACCAAAAAAAAAGTGTTATCTAATCTAAGCTAGGAGGTCTTGGAGACTCTAATTTTAAAAGGCGGGAGAGGGGAATTTAGTTGGGTAAAGTGAGGGCAGTGTCTCAGGCAAAGGAAATAACCTGTGCAGCTACTGCCACAGAGGGGAGGGTGAAGAGGCTGTGCCAGGTGAGACAGAGCGGGTAGAAGCCAGACCATCCAAGCTTTGTAGGCCTAATCAAGGGTTTCAGACATTTCTCTAAGGGCAATGAGAAGCACTAAGAAGTTGTTCAGCTTTTTTCTGTTTTTTCTTTATGAAATTCATACAACTTTAATATCAACACCTAGAAAGGAAAATATGACAAAGGCAAAGTCCAACTTCACTTGACTTAAAAATAGATAAAATCCAACAAGCATTCATGATTTAAAAAACAACAACAGCAACAGTAAATGTAAGGGAGAAAAAAAATCCTTAACCCAATAAACAGATCAAATATACCCAATAAATATTGCATTGAAGGGGAGAAATTTTATTTTATTTATTTCAATAGTTTTGGGGGTACAAGTGGTTTTTTGATACATGGATGAGTTGTATAGTGGTGAAGTCAGGGGTTTTAGTGTACCCGTCACCCAAATAATATACATTGCACCAAACAGGTAATTTTTTGATACCTCACCTTCCTCCCACCCTCCCCCTTCTAAGTCTCCAAAGTCCATTATGCCCCTCTGTATGACCATGTATACCCATCATTCAGCTCCCACTTATAAGTGAGTACATGGTATTTGTTTTTCAATTCCTGAGATACATCACTTAGAATAATGTCTTCCAGTTCCATCCAAGTTGATGCAAAAGGCACTATTTTATTCTTTTTTATGGCTGAGTAGTATTCCATGGTATATATATACCACATTTTCTTTATCCATTCATCAGCTGATGGGCACTTAGGTTGATTCTGTATCTTTGCAATTGTGAATTGTGCTGAGACAAACATACAAGCACATATGTCTTTTTGATAGAATGACTTATTTTCCTTTGGGTAGATACCCAGCAGTGGGACTGCTGGATTGAATAGTATGTCTACTTTTAGTTCTTTGAGGAATCGCCATACTGTCTTCCACACAGATTGTACTAACTTACATTCCCACCAACAGTGTATAAGTGTTCCCTTTTCACCTAACTTGCACCAACATCTATTGTTTTTTGACTTTTTAATAATGGCCATTCTAACAGGGGTAAGGTCGTATCTCATTGTGGTTTTAATTTGCATTTCCCTGATGATTAGTGATGTTGAGCATGTTTTCATATGTTTGTTGGCCATTTGTATATCTTCTTTTTAAAAATGTCTGTTCATGTCGTTTACCCACTTTTTAATAGGGTTATTTCTTTTTTCTTGCTGATTTGTTTGAGTTCCTTGTAGATTCTAGATATTAGTCCTTTGTTGTATGTACAGTTTGGGAATATTTTCTCCCACTCTGTAGGTTGTCTATTTACTCTGTTGATTATTTCTTTTGCTGTGCAGAAACTGTTTCATTAAGCCCCATTTATTTATTTTTGTCTTTGTCATAAATTCTTTGCCTAAGCCAATGTCCAGAAGAGTTTTCCCTAAGTTTTCTTTTAGAATTTTGATGGTTTCAGGTCTTAAATTTAAGTCAAAAATTAACCTGGAGTTAATTTTTGTGTGTGGTGAGAGGGATCCAGTTTCATTCTTCTACATATGGCTATCCAATTTTCCCAGCACCATCTATTGAATATGGGGTCCTTTTTCCAGTGAATGTTTTTGTATGGTTTGTCAAAGATCAGTTGGTTGTAGGTGTATGATTTTATTTCTGGATTCTCTATTCCGTTCCATTAATCTATCTGTCTACTTTTATATCAGTATCATGCTGTTTTGGTTACTATAGCCTTGTAGTATAATTTGAAGGTGGATAATGTGATGCCTCCAGATTTGTTCCTTTTGCTTAGGATTGCTCTGACTATTAAGGCTCTTTTTTGATTCCACAAGAAATGTAGGATTGTTTTTAATAATTCTGTGAAAAATGACATTGGTATTTTGATGGGAATTGCACTGAATCTGTGAATCATTTTGGACAATATGGACATTTTAGCAATATTGGTTCTTCCAATCCATGAGCATGGGATGTTTTTCCATTTGTTTGTATCATCAAAGATTTCTTTTATCAGTGTTTTATAGTTCTCCTTGTAGAGATCTTGGTATTTATGCAAAGAACTTGAAAATTTACATCCACACAAAAACCTACACATGAAGGTTCATAGCAGTTTTATTTATAATTGCCAAAACTTGGAAGCAACCAAGGTGTCTTTCAATAGGTGAGTTCATAAACAAACTGTGGTAAATGCATACAATAAGATATTATTTGGTTAAAAAAAATTAGCTATTAAGCCACAAAAAGAGAGGAACATTAAATGTATATTGCTACATGAAAGATGCCAGTGAAAAGACTACACACTGTGTAACTTCAGAAACAGTAAAAAGTGGTTGCCAGGGTCTTGGGGGTGGGGGAGAGGGAAGGGAGGGGTGAATAGTAAGGCACAGGAGATTTTTAGGGCAGTGAAACTATTCTGTATGATACTGACAAACACACTGTGTATTTGTCAAAACCCATAGTTGCCAAGTGCAGTGGCACACACCTGTAATCCCAGGTACTCAGGAGACTGAGGCAGGAAGATCCCCTGCACCCAGGAGTTCAAGACCAGCCTGGGCAACATAGCAAAACCCATAGAACTACAACATAAAGAGTGAACCCTAATGTAAACTATGAACTTTAGTTAATAATAATGTATCAATATTAGTTCAACAGCAACAAATGTACCACACTAATGCAAGATGTTAATAATAAAGGAAACTATATGCAAGGGGAGAAGGATATATGGAAACTGTATTTTCTGTTCAATTTTTCTGTAAATCTGAAAGTGTGTAAAGTCTGTTAACTTTAAAAATCTCCCCAAATTGAAAATCCCAGACATAGGCTTCATTAGAGAATTCTTCCAAACATTTTAAAAATAACAAATCTCAAAACACTCTTGCAGCAAATAGAAAATTTTAAAAAGGAGGTAATACTTCCCTACTCATTTTATGAGGCCAACCATAACCTTGATATAAAACTTGTAAAGGCATTACAAGAAATTACATACCAATCTTTCTCATGACATAGTAGCAATCCTTAAACACTTATTAGAGTTCTGCTAAGTCTACCATAGAAAGTCACTATAAAAGAATGTAACTCCTAGCCTCACAATGAGAAAAAAACAGTACAATCTTCAAAGTCATAACTTTTGAAACCATCAGAAAACTGAAGCGGTAATACAACCAAGTGAACTAAATTCCAAAGGATAACAAGCTCCTCCAAGAATGGGATTCTAAACTACTTTACCTTTGGCAGAGCACAATTGGAAAAGGAGGATATCATACAAGGAGGTAAGAAGAAATCAACTAAAATGTTAACAATTAAAGACTATGTGTGGTCTAGCATGTCAATTTGGAATAGCTGGGAACCCAAAACACAAGAATTCACACTCATTTGCATGCTCTTTTCCATGGGTATACACCAGGTACCTACACAAAAGATCAGGAGCAGAGCAGGAAGCTGCAGAGAGCACACCCTTTCATGGCACAGGTGTGCAACAAGGAACAGGCTGCCACTGCAGGGCAAGCTTAAAACTGTGCTACCTTGGTCAAACTCTCCTCACGTGAGGCAAAGGCCTTAACCACTGAAGGAAGGTTCAGAAACCGTCCCATTCTGAAGACAAAGCAATCATTTTTTGCTTCTAGGGGTGGGATAGATGCAAAAGCCCTCTGCCTCATAGGAAGCTAAGAAAACTCTCTTGGGCCAGGATCCTACACCAATACAAAGCAGAGGTAAACTAGCACTAGGGAGAGGGCGAATATGTCTCTTTCACCCAATACTTGCTACAGATACCAGGCAGAGCTGGGTTGCCAAAGAAGGGGAAGGAACATCCAAAGGTGAGAAAGATCCACCCCCAAGGACAAGGCACATGCATGGACTGAGACAGAAGAATAGAGAACTCCTGCACCTACCATGAGCCTAGGACTGACTAACAAACAACAGACTACTGCTGGGGGAGGGACAAGAAGAGAGAGATCTCCCTCTGAGGCATAGGCTGGCAGAGACTCATGAAAGCCAAGGATATAGTAGAAACACTGAGAAAACCTCTCTAAGACCTATTCCAAGCAGAAAGTCCACTGCTGCAGGAATCTGAAGCCTGTGGTACACTGAAGATAATGACAACAACAACAAAATTCATACTTAGCCTGACCCTTGACTATATTGACTGAAGCCCCCCACACTCAACAAAGATATAGAATACTTGAACAAAATTATTGATCTACTTGACCGAATTGACATTTATAAAACAGAAACAGCAGAATAAGCACACTTTTCCAGTGCACATGGAACATTCAACAAGGTAGAACTTATTCTGGATCATAAAAGAAACTCCCACAAATTTAAAAGAACTAAAATCATACACATTACGTTCTTTTCTTCTTTTTTTTTCTTTTTTCTTTTCTTTGAGACAAGGTCTCTCTCTGAGTGCAGTGGCATCATCATAGCTCAATGCAATCCTCAAACTCCTGGACTCAAGTGATCCTCCTGCCTCAGCCTCCCAAGTAGCTAGGACTACAGGCAAGTGCCACCATGCCTGGCTAATATTTTTCTATTTTCTGTAGAGATGAGGTCTCGCTATGTTGCCCAGGCTGGTCTCAAACTCCTGGCCTCAAGCGATCCTCCCACCTCGGCCTCCGAAAGTGCTAGGATTACAGGGGTGAGCCACCGCACCCTGCTCTGTTCTTGACCATAAAAGAATTAAACTAGAAATCAATCAAAGAAACATATCAGTAAACAATACATTTCTAAACAACCCATAGGTTGAAGATAAAGTCACAAGAGAATTTTTTTAATTTTTTGAATTGAGTGAAAATGACAATACAATATATCATAATTCACAGGACCCAGATAAAGCAGTATATAGAGGGAAATTTATACCATTATATTAGAAGAGAATAAAGGTCTCAAATCAATAATCTAAATTTCCACCTAAATGACTGGAACAATGCAAGTTAAATCCAAAGCAAGCAAAAATATAATAATAAAGGGAAAAATCAGAGAGACTAACGACAGAAAAACAATGAAACCAAGAGCTAGTACTTCAAAAATTATTAATAAAATTGATAACTCTCTAGCCAGATTAAGCAGGAAAAAAGATAAAACACACATTACAATACAAAGAATGAAAGAGGGGCTATCCCTATGAATCCAACAGACACTAAAAGGAAAATATGGGATTAATATAAATAACTTTATGCCAATAAATTTGATAATGTAGATTAAGTGCAGCAAATTTTTGAAACGTAAAAACTACCAAAGCTTACAGAAGAAGAAACAGATAACCTGAATAGCCCTGCAAATATTTTTTAAATTGAAATTTTTTATTAAAAAATGTTCCCACAAAGAAAACTCTAGGACCCAATGAATTTGCTGGGAATTCTACCAAGTGTTTAAGGAGAAAATAATATTAATTCTTCGCAAATTCTTCCAGAAAATAGTAGAGGAGGGAATACTTCCCAACTCATTTTATAAGATCAGCACTACTTGATATCAAAACCAGAGAAAAATGTTACAAGAAAAGAAACCACAAACCAATATCTTTCATGAATACAGTTGCAAAATCTTCAGCAAAATATTAGCAAATTGAATCAAGAAATATAATGCATCATAACCAAGTGGAATTTATCTCAGGAATGCAACATTGGTGCAACATTCAAAGTCAATCAGAGTTATTCACCATATCAACATGAACAGAAAAAAAAATCATATGAGCATATCTACAGAGTCAAGAAAAGTATTTAACAAAATTCAACATCCATTCATGATAAAACTCTCAGAAAACCAGGGATAGAAGAGAGCTCCCTCAACCTGATAAAAAGCTATACACCCTTGCACTGGAGACATTACCCAGTATAGGAAGTTAGCAAAAGGAAATAAAAAGCATACAGATTGAAAAGGAAGAAGTAAAACTGTCATTTGCCTATGACACATGTACCTGGAAAATCCTAAGTAATCTACCAAAAGGTAGTTTTTTTACTTATTTAAATCTTCAAAAAGGTAGACTTAAACTTACTATAATAAGTAAGTTTAGCAAGGTCTCAGGATACACAGTAAATATACCAGTGTCAATTGTATTTGTGTACACTAACAATAAACAGTTGGAAATTGAAATGAGAAAAAAAAATCACTATTTATAACAGCATCAAAAAATATTAAATACCTAGAGGAAAACCTTAACAAAAAGTGTGCAAGATTTCCATACTGAAACTACAAAACACTGACAAGAGAAAATTAAAAAGGTATAAATAAATGAAGAGATAAACTATGTTCATGGGCCAGAAAAACTCAATATTTTCAATGTCAATTTTCCCCAAATTGATCTATAGATTCAAGATAATCCCAATCCAAATCCCAACAAGTCTTGTAGTAATTCACAAGTTAACCTAGAACAGCCAAAACAACTTTGAAAAAGAGAACAGTGTTAAAGGACTAACTACTTGCTCTCAAGGCTTATTATAAAGTTACAAAAAGCAACACAGGGTGGTATTGCATGATAGACAAATAGATCAATGGAACAAAATAGAAAGCCAGAAATAGTTGTGTATGTGTGTGTGCGTGAGAGTGTGTGTGTAATTGATTTTCAACAAAGGTGCCAAGAAAATTAGTGGAGAAAGGATAGGTTTTTTGACAAATCAGTACTGGAAATACTTGACATCTATAAGCAAAAAAAAAAAAAAAAAAAAAAAAAAAGCTTACCTTGCACCGTATACAAAAATTGGCTCCAAATGGATCACAGACCTAAATGTAGAAGCTAAAACTATAAAACTTCTAGAACAAACAAACATAGGAGAAACTTTTTTTGAGACGTTGAGTTAGGCAAAGATTCTTAGGTAGGACACAAAAAGCACAAATCATAATAAAAATTTATATCATCAAACTTAAACATTTTTGCTCTTTGAAAGACCCAGTTAAGAAAATGAAAAGATAAGCCACAGACTGGGAGAAAATATTTGCAAGATGCATATCTGATAAAGACTTGTATCATATATAAAGAATCCTTACAACTCAACAATAAAAATACAAACTTTTTTTAAATGGGCAAAAGATTTGAACAGACTACTTCACCAAAGAAGATGAGAAAATGCACATGAGAAAATGCTTAATATCATTAGCCGTTAGGGAAATGCAATTAAAGCTACAATGAGATAACATTATGCTACTACTATGGGTGTGTAATTAATTAATAAAAATAAATTAAAAACTGGCAACATCAAGTGCTATCAAGGATGCAGAACAACTGGAAGTCTCATAATTGCTGATGAGAATGTAAAATAGTACAGCCACTTTGGAAAAGTTTGGCAGTTTCTTATAGAATTAAACATTACACTTACCATACAACTCAGCAATTCCACTCATAGGTATTTATCCAAGAAAATAAGAAAACAAATATCCAAGCAAAAAAACCTATACCAGAATGTATATATCAGCTTTACTCATAATCTCTAAAACCAGAAAACAACCCAACTGTCCTTCAAACAATTAAGGATAAACGAACCGTAATACATTCAAACAATGAAATATTTTTCAGCAATAAAAAGGAACAGAACTATTGAAATTCCAACAACATGGATGAATCTCAAAAGCATTATGTTAAATGACAGAAAGCAGGCAAAAAAGTTTACATACTTTATGATTCCACTTATATGACATTCACAAAAACAAATTCACAAAAAAGGCAAAGATCTCTTCATCAATCTGTGCATCCGCAGTGCCTAGCACGTTATAAAATACCCAATAAATGCTGGGTGGACGGATAGAGAAGTAATCATTGCAGGGAGGGTAAAGTACAAGAAAGTGATACATTGACGCGAAAGCACAAAGGCACCTGGAGGACCACGTCCGCCCACCCACAAGATGGAAAAAGTCACGGAAGGCGTGGTCCAAGCTGCCCTCACTAAGTCCAGCCACTTAAAAAATCAGATTCTTGTTATCTACGACCACAGGAATACATAAATGAATGAGTCAACTCAGCGTTTCTCTGGCCTGAAGAAAGGTGTAATGCGCCCCACCCTTCTTTAAAAATCTATTTCCTACGCCTGGGGCTGAGCAAGCAGAGCTTGCGCCAGAGGAGGTTTTTTTGCGCACCAGAGTGGACCTGGAGAGATCGGAGGCGAGCTGTGGCTGGCGTTAGGAGGGTATAGACGGAGACGAGACCTCACCGCGGCACCGCCCGTCTCCATCCATTGCCACCCGGCCTCACTTACCCAGGCCTGCCGTTCCAGCTGAGCGTACAAATTGGAGCCCTTAAGCTTTTGGACTATTTGGGCAATAATGAGAGAGATATCCGACTCCTCCTGCAACATTTCCCCTGCTCTAGCCCGCCGAGCCGCGGGGACAGGCCGCCGACCCGGAGAGAACGGGCTGCCGGGTCCCACTAAGGGCCAGTGACACTTCTCCGGGACCTTATTATGCTGGGACTCCTCCAGCGGGCGTTACCAGGCAACTGCCGAGCCGTGTGTCCGTTCCTCTCTGATCCCCTCCGCGCTTGAAGGCCCCAGCACCGGTGTTCCGCCGGCAGAAAAAGACCGGGGCGGAGAGGTAGCTTTTCATTCCATTGTTCCTGCTTTGTCTCCGGTTAAAAGGCGAGGACAGAAGCTCTTTCTTCCACAGCCGCAGAGCCTCGGATGCACAAAGGAAACCCAAAGAGTTGTGTATGTTACCGTATAAAGGATCATTCTTCTTCCACCTCTCAATCCCTGCGGAAAAAGTGCTGTGCACAAGATGATATGATACGGCGAATCACACCCAAGAATTGTCAGGTTCTGACACTAGCTGTGGGAACATGGGCGAGGTGCTTAAATTTCAGAGCTCAGTTTCCCGCCTGTGTAAAATAATACCACGTTCACAGGCTGTTGTGATGTTTTACCTCCACTAAGGTAAAAATGGTGAAAGTGTCTAGCGCTGTTCATAGCAGTCCATTTTTTTTTTTTTTCATTTTCTTCCGTTTCTGTTCCCTGGAGTCTTACGCCAGGAATAAATAGACAACCTCATCTCATCTAACACCTACAAATTATCCACGAAGTATTATTGATAAGTTTCTGTAAAATATTGGCAATTCAAGAATGAATAAGACGTTGTCCCAGTCTTCAAGGAATTTACTGTCTAGATTCCTCCTCTTCCATGTATTCATTCTGAAAGGGGCAGCCTTGCTGAAATAACCGGAAAATATCTAATCCCACAATTTCTTAACAACATCTAAAGATCAATCATGAGCTCTCCCTGCTTTCTCTCTCTCCCTACAGGCAACCTTGCAGGGACTCTGTTTTCACAAACATCTGAAAGGAGCCCAACAGACAAAAAGGAAATGTAAATCTTTCTCTTTACATTCACCAGAAACTGCTTTTAAAATTTGTTTCTGTAGCCTCAAGGTGTTCCTGAGAAGCTCCTGGATGGACAGCAGCGGGGCAGACTCCAGGCCTTAGTTTCCTGCCCAAAACCACATCTCAGGGGCAAAATCACATCCCCTGTGATAGGCCTGACTACATTTCAGAGATAACCAAGTCTCCAAGAACAGAGAAAACAAGAAAGATGGACAACCTGACATCTCGCAGCTGCCTGCTGATTACTCCACAGCTGCTTCTGTTTCAACTGCCAACAATCACTATTTTTTTCTTTCTCTTTGTCCCCATAAAATCAACAAGCCACTTGGCCTCACTGCTGGCAAGCTCCCCCTTCTCTTTGTTTGGGATGCCCCACCATCTCCCTGCTCTCCCTCTCTTTCCTCTCTCTCACTCTCTCATCATCTCTCCTTCTAAAAGGATAAAATAAACGTTTTTACTTGTATGTATCCTAATCTCCGCGTGCAAAATCTTTCTCCACCCGCGCCATAAGCACCTACTAGGCTTTCCACCCTAACATTCATTCCAGCATTTATTCATAATTCATTCAGTTTTCAACTTATTGAGCATTTATTTGCATACAAGCAACTGTGTGGACACAAAGGTTTAAATAAAATATGGTTCTTGCCTTCAAAGAAATATACAAAAGATTTTTAGGAGATTTAGAGGTAACTGATTTAAATAATTGAGGAACATTCCCAAAGTCCAGTGGCAGCCAGAAAAGGGTCTAATGAATAATACACATGTTAGAATTGTTAGGTAGTTAGCAAGGGATTCCGGGTCTTCTAAGGATGAAAGTGGGTGCCTTGCCTTGGTGCAATTGCCCCACCTGGGAAGAACGACAAGGGTGGGCCCCAGGCCCCCATCTTTGTCCTGCCCCACCTTAATCCTGTCCCAAGCACTGCCGTACCTGGGGTAGGAAGGAACACCCTACGAATCTGCCATGTAGAACTTAGTGTGCCAACCAGAAAAGAACACAGAGGACTCTATCCCACGGGCCAAGCAGCATAGGTACAATAGAGTCTGGAGTTAGGTCAGAGCCCAGAGGAAGACACGCAAGCCTGGGTGCATGGTAAAATGCTGTTTATTTTGAGCACCTGGCGTCCACCCAGAGGAAGGGAAGGTGGTGAGTTTTATAGAAAATTTGGAAGGGGGAGTTCTGCCAGTTTCTGCCGGTTCCATCCCAGCCTTTGTAATTCAGAGTTATCTTTACAACCTCCGGAGATTCCTCTGGAGCCTGCAGCCTGTGGGAGTCCTAATCTGACTAAGTCTACCGCATGCATTCTGGGGCAGACCCAACATCTGGAAAGTGACCTAAAACAGCTTTCAGAGAGGCTCATGGGAGATCCGCATGTGTAGTAAGACTCAGGTCATATAACTTCCATCTGTCCAAATCAAAGTGGTTCCATGGTGACGTGTGAACCACGGGGAGGTCCCTATCTGGACACCATAAAACAAGACCAAGACCATAACCAAGCCTCTTCATTTTCCTCTTTTCTGCTACAAGGGGCTGGTCGTCATCTGTGGCATATATATCTTGCTCTGTAAACCTATATCTTGCTCTTGCTCTGTAATCCTATCTTGCTCCCCCCAATAAATTTCACCTCATGCTTGCCTTACTTTGGCATGTGTGGTCATTCTTCTGCCATGAGCGCATCGAGAACACAGAACGAGACTAAACCTGACAGAATAACCTCACCAAAATTATCAAGAATTAATTTCAGATGTGTGTATGTATATATTTTTAAGCAAAGCAAAAGTAGGATTCCAAGAAAACAGGTCAAGATTGCTGCAAAAGCTACTCTAGACTACATTAAACTTAAATGTGCTTAGGAATCACAAAAGACCTTGTAAATCAGATGCAAGTTCTGATTCAATAGGTCTCTGGTGGGACCTGGTAAACTGTGTTTCTGACAAGTCCCAAGAGATTGTGATGCCAGTGATCCAAAGACTACATTCTGAATAGCCGAGGACTAATGCAAGTAAACAATAGGAATTCAAAGGGACTGGACTCCTGGCATCTATGCACAACACTCTAACATTCATAACACCACCATCCAGAATACTGTGATGATAAGTGCGAATTCTAAATAATCCATTCAGTCAAGTTTGTTTATTAAACCAACTTTAGAAAGAGGAAATCGGGAAAGAAGCAAGGCACTTAAAGGCAATTAATTACAGACTCTTTAAAACATGTAGTTTCCCTACAAAACTGAAAGGGGCGGCCTTGCAAAAATAACAGGAAAATACCTAATCCTACAATTTCCCCAGCAACAGTTAAAGACCAATCCTGTGAGTTCTCTTAATGACAGGCACCCTGCAGGAGTTCTGTTTGCACAACTTCTGAAAAGAGCTGAATGGACAGAAAAGAGATGTAAATCTTTCTCTTCAAAATTGTTTTTTTGAGAATCTGCTTTTACAGAGTTCCTGAGTAAATAGCAGAATAATGAGCTACAGCCTCAACCATATCTCACCTCCTGTGATAATCCCTTCTCCAAGGAAAGGTGGGGAAACCAACTCTTGGACTTTGACATCCTCCCCATCCTGCTGTTGCTTTTGTTATCAACTGACAGCCATTACTATTTTTTTTTTTCTCTTTGTCCCCCTTAAAATCAGCAAGCCACTTGGCCTCGCTGCTGGCATCTCCCTTCTCTTTCTTTGGGATGCCATCTCCCTGCTCTCTCCCCCCACCACTTTCCCCTCTCTCTTTCACTCTCTATCCTTCTGAGAAGATAAAATAGACTTCTTTACTTTTATATCTTAATCTCTGCATGAGAAATCTTTCTCCACCCCTGCTGTGAGTACTTACTAGGCTTTCCACCCTAGCAAAACATTCTCACAACTCAAAATTTCTCAAACCTGCAAACAAGTAGATCTCTCCAACTCTCTGTAGTCCCTCCATCCCAACACCCCACCCATCCATGAATCTCCACCACAAACCTCACTTTGAACAAAAAAAGAAAAACTATGGTGACTTCCTTTATTTATTTATTTATTTTTTTATATCAACCCTTTGGTCAATTTGCAAATGGCAACTTCCTTTGAGAGTGAATGGGGTGGAGTGATTAGTAACTAGAGAGATAAAGATACTTAAGTTGAAAAGGTTTATAGAGCATAGAGGAGAAAATGGATGAAGCTATGGAAAAAGAAAAAGCATGGTGCCTGGAGTCAGAAGACATTCTAGCCTCCTTCCTAGTATGTGCCCTAGGAATTGCACGAGTCTCTTTCCCCTTCAGAGTTTCAGCTTTCTCGTCTGTAACAAGAGGGTAAAATACCCACCCGAGAGGATATTATGAGGAACGGGTGTACCAAGTACTAATATATTAATAAATATTAATAAATTAAATATTGAAACAGAGATAAGTAAAAGTAATGTCCAGTACTATTGACAAGGGCATGGAAAATAACTAAATAAACATAGCAACACATATGAAAGTGCCCAGCACAATCCCTCACACAAGTAGAGACTCCAAATAATTTTGTAAAGGAAAGAACAATTGTAGTCATAAAGCAGCAATTAAGAAGTTTAGATTTAATTCTGAAAGCATGTCCAAGCAAAAAAAACTTAATCCCACTATTTTAAAATTGGTTTTTACATGCATAGAAGCAGGTGTGTTAGAGTACAATTCAATTCTAGAATGCTCTCTACTCTCATTTTCCAATTCAATTCAACAAAACTTTTCAGAACATCTGCTCTAGGCAAGAAATGGCAAGGAATACAAAGATGAGTAAGAAGTGGCCCTTCTCTCAAGAAATTCTCAGTCCCAAAGGAATGATGCAGCCAATATACAAAGAGCTATAATGGTAGATGGGCTCCTTCAGTCTCCCACCTGTGGGTCTGGAAATTTTATTGCTTTAAAGTCATTGTCCCATAAGAAATTGGAGGTGCAGATTCCCATCTCCATCCCACAAGGGGGAACTTTGCCTTAGAAAGCCTTACTGTACAACGGTAGGTGGAGATTGGGAAAACCCTCTATTTCTGATATTTCAGAGTAAATATGACCAAGCCTAACAGATGAGTAGCAAGAGGGGTCCAATTTCATCTGAGTGGCTAAAACTATATAAACAGAGACTAAAGTAAAATAGATGCAGAGGGAAGTCTCCTCAAAATTCCCTCAAATTTAGAACAGAGGTACTTCCAGATCAACATGTGTAGGGCTCTGGGCCCAACCCTGTCTTTCTCAGACCTGTTCTGCTTTGATCTATTTTACATATGATGGTGTGTTTGATTTCACTGGGGAGGGGCAGAGGATGCATTTGAAAACCACTGACTAGTGGCATCATATGGCAAGGATATGGACCACATCGAAAACAGCCTGCCAGCCTAACAAAAAATTGAGGCACACTTCAGGGATACATTGGAACATATCCTTATTTTATTCACATAATTATGGCTTGTATAACCTCTACCATCTACAGTGAAAAATACTTTCAGTTGTTTTAGGAGACACTGCTTTTAGCATCCTGTGTCTGCAGAATAAACTGAACTGTATGTTGTCAGGAATTTATTTAGAATAAATAAAAATTATTGTGTGTGTAGTGTGTTTCACAAATGTCATAGGCCTCACAGTCTTTGGGAACAAATGAGGTCATAGTGATGTTAATTACCTGTCACTGGACAGTTAGCCCCCACGTGCTAGCACGGGACCTCAGGCCCCTCTTCTTCATTCTTCCTGGTACTCCTGTGAGTCCTCAGGAAGTGACACATGTGTGCTCAGGAAAAAGTCTGCTGGTGATCTGCTCTGCCTGTCTCGGTGATGCCTGCTGCCCTCAAGCCACTGTCCAGGGTTCTGTTTCTTGGTGCTACCAAAGCTGCAAATGCTAAAGGTGTTTAAACCCCAAGGTTCACAAAGCCCCTCATGAAAAAAAGCGCCTCTGAACCTGCCTGCCACATTTCTTTACAATGGGGGTCATAGCTCGTTTCTGAGTCCAGGCTTCGTATCAAACCATGCTCTCCTCCACATTCCCAAATTTCACGCCTGTGGCTCCAGGCAATCATATGTGAATGGGAGGACTGGGCAACAGGCTCCATGAGTAATCTCAGGGACTATGTTGACTATTTGCAAAGTATAAAACTTACAGGAGAAAACCCAATTAGCAGTGGTTTAAATCAGAGGATATTTATTATTACCAACAAGTCTGGAGGAGAATCCCAAGGTTGGTTCGGTGTCTCAACAATGTCCTCAAGAATCTAAGCTCTTTCCTTCTTTTCTATTCTACCATCCTCAGCATATTGGCTTTCCCCTCCGGCTTGCTGCCTCGTCTCAAGACGACTGCCGCAGTTCCAACTACCATGTCCTCCTACTGCTGCCTCGAACGGCAGGAAGGAAGGGGGCAAAATTAACAAGTTTTCAATGGCTGTGTATGTCTTTCTTTTTTGAAGGAAAGGATATTTTTCCAAGAAGCTCCCGAGAAGACTTCACCATACATCTTATTGCCTGAAGCTGTGTCACACAACCACCTCTACTTACAAGAGAGTACGGAGAGAGATGATCTGGTATTTATCCTCGATCCTGGGAGAGAGACGAAGGAGGCGATGAAAGCCTTGTTAGTTCTGCTATATTGGCCAAAATGACTTCCGTGTAAGAGTGATGCTGTGATATGAACACTTGTGAAGGAGCATCCCTACCTCATATTTGGGCCACAAATAAATTAAATTACTTAAAGTTAGACAATATCCAGATTACTTACCATTCACACAGAGTTGGTTGTGTGCAGTTTAGACTGAAAATCCAAATTCTAGTACACATCTATGTGGCATTTTCTTAGTATCATGGTGACATTTTAAAAGCTAAAAACCAATAAGGTTAACCCATTGCAAAATAAGGTCTATGAGTACAGAATTATATGACAAGAGCAGAACATTTGCAAATGTTATTGTAAAAAAGACAAAAATTGATGACTTGTGAAGAAGGCAGCTTGTTGGTAAATTACTTTTAACCAAGGCCTCCCTGTATCTAGAGGCTACTCTACTGGAACTTGAGGTTATTCCCTCTATTTGATTATACAAAAGAAATGAACATTGGAAATAGTCTATTCTCTAATGTAATCCATACTGCTTGGGGCAAAAGAGGTTTACAGATAAAAAGTGATGTCCTAGTTTCTCTGGGCACTTCCTCTAGGTTTTGGGTAATAGTAGAGCAGGATCCACTCAGCTCATTTTCTTCTCAATTCTCTGATCTCAACTCTGCTTTCTCACCTCCTCCAAACTACATCCAACACACACGCGCACACACACACACATGCACACACTCATACATTTCTACTCCAAGGTGTTTCCTTTTTTATGGTTCTTTCTTGTTTATGTGGTCTTTCCTCCATTGCTTCCTGGGAAACTTTTGTGCCATCTGCCACCTGTTTTTTTTCCCCTCCAGTTTTCTCTCTTTCTTTCTTTCTTTTTCTTTTTCTTTTCTTTTTCTTTTTTTTTTGAGACAAAGTCTCGCTCTGTCACCCAGGCTAGAGTGCAGTGGCGTCATCATAGCTCACTGCAACCTCACACTCCTCAAGCGATCCTCCTGCCTCAGCCTCCTGAGTATCTACTGCTACAGCTGTGTGCCACCACGCCCAGCTAATTTTTTCTATTTTTAGCAGAGACAGGGTCTCACTCTTGCTCAGGTTGGTCTTGAACTCCTGAGCTCAAGCAATCCTCCCACCTCAGCCTCCCGGAGTGTTAGGATTACACCACACCTGGCCCCTCCAGTTTTCTTGAAGGCATAGCAGCATGTATGAGACAAGCATATATATGAGAATAGGACAGCTATGATATTGGTACTTGAGATCAAATTGAAGATTTCAGGTGGTCTTGGCTCTATCCATTATGGGAGTAAGCAAGTTGTCCACATGGATACAGATGGGAAATTAGGATCAGGTTATAGGCCTAGAAATGTCAGAGGCCCAGTAATATGGGAGCAGAGCCGATGTGCAGGCAGAACATGGAACTCTAGTGCATAACTGCTGGGCCTACTGCAGATGCCTTTACCAGGAAGGGTCCTGGGGCAGAGGTCAAGAGTCTGTTACCAGGACTTGAGCCTAAAACAAGCTCTGTGTAGTGGTAGCAGCAAAGCCATGGGCCCTGGAACAAAGTGCACGTCTTAGCAAGGAGAAGCCTTTCAAATGGGAAACTGAATTAAATGTCTGATATAAAGGAGAAGAGAGAGAGGAAAAGGCAAAGACTGCACTAAAACAATGGTTCTTAGCTCAAAATTTCCTTGAGTTCTCATGGTTTTTCTCAAAAATTCATGAGACTTCGCATGTATTCCAAAATATGCCTGTGTTTATTGTAATATAAAAATGTTTTAAATAATGCAACATCCAGAAAATTAATGCACCATTTTTATCCTCGGTTTTCAGTACCATGCAGCTGTATGCTCCATGGCATATAGTCTCCCAGAAGTCCCAGTGACAATGAACCCAGTGGCCCAAAGCTATATCCTTCTTATTAACATGCCCTGTTGTGTTTTCTTTCCCTTGTCTGTCTCACTTCCCCATTCCCCTACCAGTGTTTCCTCCAATATACTCTTCATACACAAATTCTTATTTCAGTATCTACTTTCTGGAGGAATCCAACCTATGGGTAGCTAGTATGATGCCTGGAAGGTAGCAGGTATTTCAGAAGTGCCAGTTGAAGGAAAGAATAACCATTTCCAATTTTCTCAGGGCGGCACTGCTTGACTGGGTTTTTGCAACTTTAAGCATGACTCTACAGCCCAGCAGAGTCTTCCAAACCTTGCACTGGAGAAGAGGAATGCCAGGAGAGCTGTATCAGTCAAGGTTCTCAGGAGGAACAGAACCAATAGGAGAGGGATAGCATGGGAGGGTAGAGAAAGAGAAGAGGGTAGGGAGTGTGTGGGGGGAGGAGAGAGAGAATCAAGAAGAGAGATTTTAAGGATTTAGCTCATATGATGTGGGGTCTGGCAAATCTGAAATTTGTCTGACATCTACAGAGCAGAGCTGCAAGCTGGACATTCAGGCAAGAGTTGATGTTGCAGTCTTGGCTCTGAAGTCCATAGAAGAGACCAGTAGGCTAGAAACTGGGGTGGAATTTACATGTTACAGCCTTGACACACAATCCCTTCTTCTCTAGGAAACCTTGGTTTTTGCTGTTAAGGCACTCAACTGATTGGATGAGGCCCATGCACTTTATGAAGGGTAATCTGTCCCACTTACAGGCAACTGATTGTAGAAGTTTATCACTTCTACAAAATACCTTCATAGCAACACCCAGATTAGTGTTTGACCAAATAACTGGATGCTATAGCCTAGCCAGGTCGACATGTAATATTTGCCATCACAACAGGTCCAACAGGCTCTTGACATAGTCCATGTCCCGGTCACCCCTTCCTCACAAAGTCTCATCCTACTTCATCTCCCTGACATCCTAACTGTCTCTACAACACTTCCAATTTTGATTTTCTGTCTTAGGGGGCTCTATGGCTCTCTACCACACTACTTTGTTCTTCTGTCCATGGTTTCTCTGCTGCATTGGACTCCATTCTTGGGGACTCACTTCTTGATCTGGGAGCCCCATGGCAGCTCCTTCCAGGATGCACCTTGCAGGCGTTTAAGCACAGTGGTCCGCTGTACTGGCCTCAAACAAGGTGTGAGATTCTCTCCAGATTCCCAAAACAAAAATATGTTTGATTCATGGAACTAAACATAAAATATATGTCAAATAGTGCTTTTTTTAAGGAAAAGGAAATGGGGCAAAATGAAACTGCAGCCCCTGGGAGGAAGGGGAGGAGTAGCTGTGGTTCCCCACTAGTATTTTTGTCAGTGCATTTGCTGATGATTGATGTTACTTAATGTCAAAACATCCTGGGAACACTTTAAAAGAGCATCACTGACATGTTACATCAGATAAATAAATATTTCCATCTCAACTGACTCATTTGCTGGAATAATTTCACTTAACAATACAAATAAAGAAAGAGGGCAGGAAATGTGGATGGTTAAAAAGTACATTTTATGGTTTTCAGGATATGAGTAAAGGTGTAAAATTTTCCATAAATTTTAAGGGTTATTTTAATATTCTTGAAACAATGATTTTTTGTCAAAATTCGGACAAACTTTGGAAGTCAAATATTTCCTTTCCTCTTGACAGGAGTGAAATTTGTTCTTTCCAAGAGTAAAATTAAGGGAATTGCTCCAAGTCACAGAACAAGATGGAGGCAGAGTTCCAAATTCACTCCCAAGTTTTCTGACAGTTTGTCCCATGATTTTCCACTATTCTAGACTATTTTGGTGTATGTGGCTTGTTACTATTATTGTCTTTTTCCTTCTCTTTTCTTTTTTAGCTCCAGAGCTGCAGAAATTCAAAATGGGAGGAAAGAAGCTAATATTATGTCACTTAACCCTTGTAACATCTCACAAGGTAGGGGTGATTTTCTCTAATTTTTTTTTCTGAATGCTGATCTCATATTTTCTCTAATTTTTATAGACTAGGAAACTAACACCTGAAAGTTAGATAACTTGTCAAAGTAACAATATAGTTCAGAATAACAGAGCTGGGATTTGAACCCAATTTGTTCACGTTTCTTCTCTGGGAAAAATGAGGATAATTTTGGCTTCAAAAATGTTCAGATCCTACTTTTCTTTAACAAGACCAACTAGTGATAAAAATGACAACTCCAAAAGTTTTCAGAAATCCTCCCTTCTCACAGTGATAATATTTAAATTTGAGAACATCTATAGACTAAAAAGCTTATAAGATATAAAAGGGGAGAAAATATTTTTTATTCATTGTGCATTTCTGCACATCTTTGTAAGAACTTACTTTGGAAATCTAATATCTTCCTCTACATTATTAATTTCTAGATATTAGAAGAATAATAATATTTTATTAAATCTTAGAGATGCAATCTTAAAAATGTGAGAGACATCATTAGTAAGAAAAAATGTGGAACTTCACAGCTCAATAATACTATTTTGATTTATTATTTTTGAAAGTATATAATGTTTCCTCTAATAAATGGACAGACCTAAGGTCATTTTGCTATTCCTCACTTCAAAGATAATAAAATTCAGGGCATTATTAGCTTTGTATCAGAGAACAATTATTTCTTCAAGCTATTTCTTGATTTAAATAGGTCTTATCAGACTTTGAAGTATGTTGGCATTTACCCAAGAGACTATTGTTTCCCTGGAAAGATAGTTCTGAGTCCAATTTTTTCTTTAGTAACTGAACAACCTAGTCAGACAGCCTGGAATATTGTTAAGTTTAAAAAAATTATTTGGAGGAATATGATTTAGATCTCAGTGGGGTTCATTTTTAGGATCAACAAAGAAGGGAGATCATCTGAGCTCTGGTCATGATCTTGGAGCTATGGTCAGGTAGACACAGGTCAGATGTTGCTATGGTTTGGATGTTTGTCCCCTCCAAAACTCATGTTGAAATTAGGTAGGGCCTAATGGGAGGTGTCTGGGCCATGGGGCCGATCCCTCATGGATAGATTAACTCGGTGGTGAGTTCTCATCTCTATTAGTTCCCATGAAAGCTGGTTGTTAAGAAGGGCCTGCCACCTCCTTCCCTCTCTTCTTTGCTTCCTCTCTCATCATGTGATCTTTGCACACACAGGCTGCCCTTCACCTTCCACCATAAGTGGAAACGGCCTGAGGTCCTCCCCAGATGCAGATGCCCAATCTTGAACTTTATAGCCATGTATCAGTTAGGGCTCAGTTGCAAAAAAACAGAAACCACCCCAGCTTTCATAAACAGAAAGAGATTTGATACAGGCCATTAAACACAAAATAGTTGGAAAGCCTTAGGAGCAAGTTCTAGACCAAGTCTCCAAAAATGACTCTCAAAATAATTCTTCCAAGCTGGCCCACCAAGGCAGCTGCTGCTATCTCCACCACAATCAGGGGTTGGAGGAATTAGAAAACCACCATCAGGAACTGTTGAGTTTGAAGCTACACTGCCTTAGCTGCTATGTAGTGCTCAAGAGGGGACCTCAGCAACCACAACTGTCTCTCAATAACCTCAGAGCTAGAAAGTGGATTCTACTACAATGCTGCTGCAAAAAGACCCAGCACCCCCATGCTTGTTCCAGCAACATTTGCAGCAGCTGAAGATGGCCCCTGCCTCACTTCCACCTTCCAAATCTCAAATGAGGTCATCTAATATGGGGATTTAACTTGCATTTGGAGATTGGAAGAGAATGTTCTTTTTATTTTGTTTATAATTTATACATAATAATTGTACATGTTTGTGGGGTATGGTGTGATGTTTCAATACATGTATACATACTATAATAACACAGTCTGGGGAGTTAGCACATCCATCACCTCAAACCTTTATCATTTCTTTGTGGTGATAACTTTTAAAATCTTCTTTTCTAACTATTTCAAAATATACAATGCATTTTTTTTTTTTGAGACAGAGTCTTGCTCTGTCACCTGGGCTAGAGTGCAGTGGTGTCATCGTAGCTCACTGCAACCTCAAACTCCTGGGCTCAAGCAATCCTCCTGCCTCAGCCTCCCGAGTAGCTGGGACTACAGGTGTGTGCCACCACACCCAGCTAATTTTCCTATTTTTAGTAGAGACGGGGTCTCACTCTTGCTCAGGCTGGTCTTGAACTCCTGAGCTCAAGCGATTCTCCCACCTTGGCCTCCCAGGGTGCTAGGATTACAGGTGTGAGCCACCGTGCCCAGCCTACAATGCATTATTATTAGCTATAGTCACTCTACTATGTAATAGAACACCAGAACTCTTTCTTCCTAACTAACTATAACTTTGTACCTGTTGACTAACCTCTCCCTATCTCCCCCACTCTTCTCCTCCCCAGCCTCTGGTAACCACCATTCTACAACTCTTTACATCTATGAAATCAAATTTTTCAGATTCCACATATGAGTGAAATCATGCTGTATTTGTCTTTCTGTGCCTGGCTTATTTCACTTAACATTTTGTCCTCCAGGTTCATCCATGTTGCTGCAGATGACAGGATTTCATTCTTTTTTTATAGCTGAATAATATTCCATTGTTTATATACCACATTTTCTTTATCCATTCATCTGTTGATGGACACTTCTATCTCTTGGCTGTTGTGAAGCATGCTGCAATAAACATGGGAATGCAGACATCTTAAAGAGAATGTATTAAGTTCTCTGGCAGTACAGGAAGACATGCTAGAAGGAGGTTGGAAGGGAATCTGAGTGTCAATGTACCATATTCACCATAGACGAACGTATTAGTCTGCTAAGGCTTCCCTAACAAACTACCACAGACTGGGTAGCTTAAGCAACAGAAATTTAATTCTCACAGTTCTGGAGGGCTGGAAGTCTAAGATCAAGGTGTTTGCAGGTTTGTTTTCTCCTGAATCTTCTCTTCTTGGCTTGCAGACAGCTGCCTTCTTGCTGTGTCCTCCATATGGCCTTTCTTCTCTGGACACTCAAACTCCTGGTGTCTCTTTCTCTTTTTATAAGGACACTATTCCTATTGGATTAGGGCCCCACTCCATCACCTCATTTAATAGTAATTACTTCTTTAGAGGTCCTACCTCCCAATATAGTCACATTGGGAGTTAGGGCTTCAACATAAGAATTTTGGGAGGACACAATTCTGTCCACGCAATGAGTAAGACAGTCCTCTGTCCTGGAAAAATTTGCTGTAGGAGAAAAGGTCATAAACACACATACACAGTTGCAGGTGCTAAGTGCCACAACAGAAGGATGTAGAGATTATGGTGAAAATAACAGCACAAGATCTAGGTAAGCCTTTGATGACGAGTTATATGTTACATGTACAGTATTTATAAGCAGAATTCCTTATCTTTACTAATTCTTCTTTTCCATTCCAGATGTAGGATTCTAGGACAAACTTATGTGTCCAATAGTGAGGAAAAGGGATGGTACAAAATGACCTAGAGGTGGTTGCTGAAGTTCTGCACAAACCTCCACTCCTTTGACTTTAGGAATAACCTAGTATGCAAGGGAGGCAAGACAGCTTGGCTCATTAGCACCCTGTCTATTAATTTAAAAATACATAATAAAAGGTAACAGTTTTGAACACTCACTAAGAATTAGGAACAGTGCTAAGACTCTTCCATGTATATCTCCTTTAAGCCTCGTCTCAGAATTATCTACACTTCACAGATGCTATTGTCTGTGTCCCCTTAAAATTCATATGTTGAAACCTAACCCCCAAGGTATTAAGAAGTGGGGCTTCTGGGAGGTGTTAAAACCCTTATCAAAGAGGCCTCAGAGAGACCTTTGTCCCTTATATCGAGTGAGGACACAGCTGGAAGGTGCCATTTATGAACCAGAAAGTGGGCTCTCACTGGACACCAAATCTTCTGGTGCCTTGATCTTGGACTTCCTAGCCTCCAGATCTGTGAACAATAAATTTTTGATGTTTATAAATTACCCAGTCTGAGGTATTTTGTTAGAGCAACTTGAATGGACTAAGACAACCCTAAGGAAACTAAAGCTTAGAGGGGTTCAATGACTTACCTTGGGTCACACAGTAGAAAATGGGAGAATCTGGATTTGAATCTGAGCTACCTGTTTCCAATTGACTGGGCTCTTATTTATGGCCAGAAAATCAGATCCTCCATCTGACTTGCCTAGGATTTTAACTCCTAAGGATTACCACAGGGAGCATCCCAGTCCTGCAGTTAAAACCTTTGAACTAATATCTGACTTTTCTTGGCTCAAATTTATTCTACTTTTTAATCTTTTTGCTTTCTTTTGAGCATTTACCTGAGAAATCATTTAAAACTAATTTTGTTCTTTACATCCTTTTAGTCACTAACTCTGCTTGTTTTATTCAGTCTTGAGTTTTGGTTATTCCTAACTTTTCCCAGTTTCTCTATTTGTCTTATTCTTCTAGGACTTTCTCTCCATGTATCCCTTGGATGGCAACTTGGAACTTAGTTTCCATTCCTGAGGAAAGAAAGAGATCTAATTAAGTCCATGTGCCTTAGACATTCAGATACTCATTTAACACATTTATTGGATGTCTTTCGTGTGCCATGCTCTGTCCTTAGACACTGGAGATTCAGCAGCAAACTGAACGGTCAGGGAACCTGCTCTTACTGTGCTTATATCCCATGGAGGAAACAAACTATAAACACATACCTGAATTTAAAAAAAAAAAAAAAGGTGACTAGTTTAGATAATCATGGTTGTTCTCAAGAAAACATAACATGATGAGGGGACAATGGTGTCTGAAATGTGGATTTAGTGGTCAGGGACAGTGTCTCTAAGGTAGTGACATTCGACAACGCTGGCCCAGGCTACTTAACATCAAGTTATATTCATCATCCAAATAATGAATACACATTTAAAGGTAGTTATCACTTGTGTGGACAAATGAAAAACAAAGGAAACAAAGCCCAAGCTGCTAGTGGTTAAAGGCTTGGTAGCTATGAGCAGTAAAGCTTCTGAAGACTGATGAATAGATGTGAATAAGAGCAGACCTTTCTCATTTGACACAATCTCCTGCGTTGGTAAGTTTTTTCCTCCCCTGTTTTCTAGGAACCAGGGATTTCTTTTCAAATCTCCCCGACAGATAAGTGTGAATCCTTGAAACTACAAGTTATGTGTGGATATTCCCTCCTGTTAGTAATCAGTAGAACTCAAGGCTTACTGTTCCAGAGACCCTGCCATTATATTGAAACTTTAAAAATGAGTATCTTAATGAGCATTTATATTTAAACTACACCTTATTATGCTGACAGTATGCTGGCTTCTGATTACGAGTTGCAGCTGGATTGCTTCAGTCCTTTCTTTTACATGATATTTTCCTTTCAACTAATTTTTGATTATGTGAGTTGTGCTATTTCATATCCAACTAAAATATGTTCATTCATTAGGCTAGTAATCATTGAAATCTGTGGCTTAAATTTTCAATTATAGTCCCAGTAGAAACAAATTGTTCCTTGATGATAATACAGATTTGAATTCGACTGGGTCTGTGACTGTACATCTGGGTAATAAAAAAATTCAAATATCATATGATATTTGCAAACAGCTATATGTTTTTCATTATGTAGCCAAAATACCCAGACAATTGACTGTTTTGTTTTGTTTTGTTTTTTCAATTTTCCTTCAGATGATTCAGGGTAGATACAGCCAAGGAAATCTTTGAATCTTAAATGCTCAATTTTCATGGCAGATTAAAAATTTCTACAACCAGCACAAATCATCAATTTTTCTCAGCAAGAATAGTTACTCCAAGGACTGGGATCTTTATTTCTCATTCAGTTTTCTTAGAAATTCTTTGATCTTAATCTTGAATGCCACCTTTGCTCTTTAAAATGAGATTCTGAATTTTAAACACAAAATGGAAATACTGAGGAAAACGAAAAACAAACAATCAAGATTGTAATGTCTTTATCATTCAGCTAAGCATTTTCCTTCCTTGTAAGGCCAAGCAAAACAAAAGGGAGCTGAATGGAAAAATCAAACATGTGGAGACTAACACATCATCTAAGATCATTTCCAGTGATCTCATGAAAAGAACTGCTAAGTCTCCTCTCTTCTTCCAGAATTGGTTTATTTCAAAGGAATCATGCTAGTCAACATTCCCTAGGTTTGCAGTATATGTGGTAAGTGTCTTTCTGCAGCCACCAAAGGCTTCTGAGCTTATAAAATAGTGCCTTATGGTATGGCAGACAGAGACCTGGAATGTATTCAGGAGATCAGGCTCTCATGCTAGTTCTGCTACAGGTTAGGTGTATAGCTTTTTGGGTCTGTGTTTCATCTGAAAATATGATGTGGCTAGACAAGATGATTTCTCAAGATCTTCCATCAAAAATCTATGATGGTGTAAAGCTAATAAGAAGTCCAGCAGCTCAACAATACTGTATTGTAAGGAAGGAGATATTTGGTAATGTGATAAAAGAACCCAGTATTAAAATGAATCTTTTGACTTTTCTGCTATATATTAAATGTCATAAATATGAAAAAAATTACAATATAAAAGGTTAATGCAAGTAATAATGATTAATCTAGGCCTATAAGGTAATGATTTTACTAGATGAAAATAACAACTTGATAGGCACTGGAATAGTAATATCTCCTACTGCTCAGATATAGATCAGTTAGATTTATGGAGCAATAACAACAAAAACATAGTGTACCTGGCCTGTAGGTCTATATAACAACAATATATCACAAGAGACTTTCTTGGTCAACTATAAGTTTAGTCCTCACATTATCAGCTTCCTCGATTATTAAAGCATTTTGATCTTGTGGCTCTAACTAACTAGAATGATTTAGGATTTTTTGTCCTCAGTTTTCTTATCTATAAAATAAGAGGTTTAGCCACAATTACTTTAAGATTCCCCAAATCTCTAAAATTTCAAGATTCTATATTTTTGGATGATTTGAAAATATAGACTCTAATTAATTAAATTAAAACAATCTAAGACATGTATGCTATCAGCTATGCAGAGCTAGAAAAAGAAGGAAGCAAAATGGCTTCCTAAATATGAAACTATTGGGGGAGATATCAAAAAAGACACTTCCAAGTGCTATGGCCTCACTTCCCTCAGAAAAACCTCTCCTGTTGCCTGACTTACAGAATTGGAGATTCATCTATTTAACTCAAGACCATATCTTCTGGTAAAATACAAATGCCTCTGGAAAGGTCACACATTAAACAATATCAGTCATTCTTACCTTTGTTTGAATTAATTTTTTTTTTTTCCAATTTGACCCTGTCTTGTTCCATAAAGGATTTCAAACTGTCTACCGGAAAGGGGTTAAGCAAATGCATTTCTAAGATCAGATTTGATAAAAGCCCATGAGAGCCAGGAGAGAATGTAAGAAGGAAGATGCCACCAATGAGGAAAGCTCTATGTAAATTGCAAAGGGCTGTAAAAGTATTAGAGGTCATTAGTAATAACAGGGAGAGGCTGGATGCTTAAATATAAACCTTGCCCATTTCCCAGTGATTTCAACAGGTCAAATTATTCTTCATTCTTCTTATGGGGCTTAATGTTCCTTGCCTAATTCTTTGGACACTTTATTAAAAAGAAATCTATTCATAATTTGCTCTTTACCTTGCTCATGTTGCTTTCTTATTTCCTGAATGGCACAAAATTCTATTAGCCACAGTACTGCCTGGAACCATATTTACACAGTCTCGTGATCTTCCCTATTTCCTGGAAATGCAACAATCCTTTCTCTGTCTTTTCGTAAATAGGTATCTATTAAGCTCAGGAAGGAAAAAATGACTTTAATTTTAAATGGCTCAACACTGCCAGAGCTGATTGTAGCAAAATGGATAGTTCTGGTATAATCAGCAAAGAAAAATCATAGCCCATCTTTCAAAGAGACTAGTTTTAGCCAAACATAAAAGCTTCCAGAAATTTTTAAATTGGACTACAAAGATTTCATTTTGTTTTGGTCACAAAGGTAACATAACCTTAAGAAAGAAAGAAAAAATGAAGTTTTGAACCCTGAGAATTAGACTGAAAATATCTCATCTTACTGGGAGATGTTGGCCCAAGAAGGAAATCTGCCACCAAGACAGAGAGCCAAGGAAGAGAAGCAGGCTTTTTGGGGTAGGAAGCTGGCCTCTTATGGTAGTCTTTCTGCCCCTGCTGGTAGAACCTAATCTGGAACATATAATTAAAATATTCTACTAAGACACTGTTTTACCACTACGTAACTATTGGCCTGAATTAGCAGTCTCCCGAACAGGACTGTTAGATCAGGATTAGAAGTTCTATTTATATGCATTTATCTTGTGAAAATGAAATTAAGCTTCAGTGTTATTTAGTACAAGAACTGCCCGCACTCAGTCACTTATGCTCTGGCCATGTTGCACACTTAGCACGGGAGGTGTACTGGGGAAAGAATCCCATGAGAAGCTGGTTGTGACAGCCTCAGACATTTCACTTTCAGCAGTTTGGGGCATGTGGACTTGAAGTGGATTTACAGATTGTGTGCTCGAGTTTCAATTAAATCAACTCTCACAAATGGAATGACAACAAAAAGATACTGGCAAAGAAACCATAGAGCAACTATATGGTATTAATAATGTAAAGACACCCACAAAAAATGACAAATCTGTTATTTTGTGACCGCTAGTACAAGCCCTTTGTCAGCCACATGACAATTTAAAACGTAAAAAAAAAGTGACATAGCTAGAAGTTAGCCAAAATTCCTTGAAAATATTAATAAGTCTATCTAAAATATAGGTTTACATCCACTCTCATAAATGATGACCCTCACCTTGAATGTATTGTGTGGCTAAGATATTTGTTATTAATAGTCTGGAACATCACAATTTGCAAGACCTTTAAAAATCAAGCAGGCAAGGAGAATTCTGGGAAGATGGCAGAGTAGGAAGCACCTGTAATCTGTCTTCTCACCTAGACCGTTATAATGACAGAATCTGTCTGATATAACTATTTTGGAACTCTGAAGTCTATTGAGGAGTTGCAACTTCCAGGTGAAGACTACAACATGGCATTTAATTTCAGGAAATTTTAGCTCTTAGCTCAGCAGAAGCAATCCTGCAGGGTGAAATGAAAGGACACTGGAAAATAACTTAAATAGGTATGAAGAAATAAAGATCTTAATAAAGGTAAATACATGGGCAATTACAAAAGGTAGCATTATCGTAACTTTGTACCTCCACATTTTGTTTTCTATGTAACTTAAGAGGCTAATGAAGTAAAAAAGTTACTAGCTTATGTTTTTGGGCACACAATGTAAAAAAATGTAATTTTGTAACATCAATAACTAGAAAGGGTGGGAATAGCATGGTAAAGGAGCAGAGTTTTATGTGTTATTGAAGTTAAGATGGTACAAATTCAAATTAGAGTGTTATAACTTCAGGATGTTAAGTGTAATCCCCATGGTAACTGCAAAAAAAAAAAAAGATATAGAATGTATACAAAATGAAATGAAAATGGAATTAAAACATTTCACTACAAAAAAATACAACCAAACACAAAAGAAGACAGTATTGCAAGAAATGAGGGACAAAAGAAGCTATAAGGCATATAGGAAAGAAATAGGAAAATGAGAGAAATAAGTCCCTTGTTACCAGTAATTACTTTAAACATAAACGAATTAAATTCTCCAGTCAAAAGACAGAAATTGGTGGAATGAATTTTTTTTCCCCAAACCAAGATTCAAATATGTGCTGTCTACAAGAGACTCACTTTAGCTCCAAAAACACAAATAGATTGAAAATGAGAGGATGGAAAAAGTAAATAGCAACTAAAAGGGAGCAAGTATGGCTGTACTCATATAAGACAAAATAGACTTCAGATCAAAAAAATTTAGAAGAGGCAAAGAAGAGCATTATATATTAGTAAAATGTTCAATACAGCAAGAAGATAAAGCAACTATAAACATTTATGCACCTAATAACAAGCCATCAAAATATGTGATGCAAAAATTAACATAATTGAAGGAAGAAATATATAGTTTTAAAATAATAGTTGGAGATGTCAATACCCCACTCTCAATAATGAATAGAAAAACCAGACAGAAGGTAAGTAAGGAAAGAGAACTGAACAACACAATGAACTGACTAGATCCAATGGACACATACAGAACACTATCCAACAACATTCTTCACAAGTGCACATGGGACATTTTCCAGGGTAGATCCTAATAGGCCACAAATGGAGTCTCAATAGACTTTAAAAGATATATATCATAAAAAAATCTTCTCCTACCACAAGGGAATGAAGTTGGAAATTAATAACAGGAGGCAAATTGGAAAATTCACAATTTGTGGAAATTAAACAACACACTCTTGAACAACCAATGGATTAAAGAAGAAATCACAAGAGAAATTAGAAAATAGTTAAAGATGGGTGCAAACAAAACCATGACATACCCAAACTATGGGACACAGAGACCACAGTGCTAAGGAGGGAATGTATAGCTATAAACACTTATATTAAAAAAGAAGAATTCAAATCAACAGCCTGACTTTACCACTTAAAGAACTAGAAAAAGAATGAACTAAACCCAAAGCCAGAAGAAGGAGGGAAATAAGAATTAGAGCAGAGAGAATGAAATAGAGAATAGAGAAACAATGGAGAAAATCAATGAAACTAAAGGTTGATTGTTTGAAAAGATAAACAAAATTGACGGACTTTTAGCTAGATGGACCAAGAAGAAAAAAAAGACTCAAATTACTGAAACCAGAAATAAAACCAGGACATTACTACCAATTATACAGAAATAAAAATCATTATAAGAGAGTATTATGAACAATTGTATACAAAAATATTGAATAACCTTGATGAAATGGACAAATTCCTAGAAACACAAAACCTACGAAGACTAAATTGCAAAGAAATAGAAAATATGAACAGGCCTACAACTAGTAAGGAGACTGAATCAGTAATCAAAAGTCTCCCAACAAAGAAAACTCCTGGACCTGATGACTTCACTGATGAATTCTACCAAACATTTAAAGAAGAGCCAACACCAAATTTTCTGAAACTTTGTCACAAAATTAAAGAAGAGCATACACTTAATTCATTCTATGAGGACAGCAATACCTTGATACCAACACCAAAGATACTATAAGAAAAGAAAATTACAGATCAATATCCCTTATAAACATTAATGCAAAAATTCTCAGCAAAATACTAGAACTGAATTCAGTAACATAGTAAAAGAATTATACACCATGCCCAAGTGGAATTTATTTCTGGAATGAGAGGATAGTTTAAAATATGAAAATCAATGTATTATATGTAATACACCATATTAACAAAATGAAGCAGGGGTGGGAAACACATGATCACCTCAATTAATGCAGAAAAAGCATTTGATAAAATTCAACACCCTTTTATGATAAAAGCCCTCAACAAACTAAGAAGAAGGACACTACCTCAACTTAATAAAACCCATATATTAAAAAACCCACAATGAACACCATCCTTAAGGGTAAAAGACTGAAAGATTTCCCTTTAAGATCAGTAACTAGGCAAGGATGCCTTCCTTCACCACTTCTATTAATACAGTATTGAAAGTTCTTCTAGCAAGAGCAATTAGGCAAGAAAAAGAAGTAAAAGGCATCCAAATTGGAAAGGTAGAAATAAAATTACCTCTATTCACAGATGATATGATCTTATATGTAGAAAACTCTAAAGATTGCACAAAAAATTATTAGAGTAAATAAATTCAGCAAAGTGGCTAAATACAAAGATAACACACAAAATCAGTTGCATTTCTATACACTAACAATGAACTATCCAAAAAAGGAATTATGAAAACTATTCCATTTGTAATAGTATAAAAAGAATAAAATACTTAATAATTGACTTAACCAAGGAAGTGAAAGACTTGTACAATAAAAACTACAAAATGTAGCTGAAAGAAATTAAAGACAACAAATAAATGGAAAGGTATCCCATTTTCATGGATTAGAAGACTTAATAGTGTTAAGAAGTCAATGCTACCCAAAGTGATCTATCTACAAGTTCAATGCAACCCTATCAAAATTCCAGCAATTTTACAAAATCAATGTACACAAATCAGTAGCATTCCTATACACCAACAATAGTCAAGCTGAGAATCTAATCAAAGACTCAATATCTTTCACAATAGCTACAGAGAAAATAAAATACCTAGGAATATACTTAACCAAGGAGGTGAAAGATCTCTACAAAGAGAACTATGAACCATTGAGGAAGGAAATCATAGATTTCCTTCAAAAATAAATAAATGGAAAAACATATCATGGTCATGGATTGGCAGAATCAACATTGTTAAAATGTCCATACTACTCAAAGTGATTTACAGATTCAACACAATCCCCATAAAAATACCAAGGTCATTTTTTGCAGATCTAGAAAAAATAATTCTATGCTTTGTTTGGAACCAGAAAAGAGCCCAAATAGATAAAAGGAACAAATCTGGCAGCATCACTTTACCAGACTTTAAGCTATACTACAAGGCTATAGTAACCAAAACAACATCGTACTGGCACAAAAATAGAGACATAGACCAATGGAACAGAACAAAGACCCCAGATATAAAACCATCCACATATTGCCATCTGATCTTTGACAAAGTAGACAGCAATATACACTGGGGAAAAGAATCCCTATTCAATAAATGGTGTTGGGAAAATTGGATTCAATTGTTGTAGAAAATTGAAACAGGATCCATATCTCTCACCACTCACAAAAATTAATTCAAGATGGATAGCAGACTTGAATATAAGACATGAAACCATAAGAATTCTTGAAGAAAATGTTGGAAAAACTCTTCTTCTAGATATAGGCCTAGGCAAAGAATTTATGAAGAAGAACCCAAGGGCAATCACAGCAACAACAAAAATAAACAAATGGGACTTGATTAAATTAAAAGGCTTCTGCACAGCCAAGGAAACAATCCACAGAGTAAACAGACAATCTACAGAATGGGAAAAAAATATTCATATGCTATACATCCAATAAAAAGCTTATAACCAGAATCTACAAGGAACTCAAGCAAACCAGCAAGAAAAAATCAGACAACCCCTAAATGCAAACAATGCATTTGTCCCATTAAAAAGTGGACAAAAGACGTGAACAGAAGCTTTTCCAAAGAAGATAGACTAATGGCTAATAAACATATGAAAAAATGCTCAACATCACTAATCATCAGAGAAATGCAAATCAAAACCACAATGAGATATCACCTAACCCCAGTGAGAATGGCTTTTATCAAAAAGTCCCAAAACAATAGATGCTGGCCTTGATGCAGAGAGAAAGGAACACTTATACACTATTGGTGAGACTGCAAACTAGTGCAACCTCTATGGAAAATAGTATGGAGATTCCTCAAAGAAGTAAAAGTAGATCTACCATTTGATCCAGCAATCCCACTACTGGGTATTTACCCAAGGAAAAAAAGTCATTTTATCAAAAAGACTCTTGCATTAGAATGTTTATTGCAGCACAATTCACAATTGCAAAGATGTGGAATTAACCCAAGTGCCCATCATTTTATGAGTGGATTAATAAAATGTGGTATATGTATACCATGGAGTACTACTCAGGCATAAAAAATGAATTAATACCTTTGCAACAATCTGGATGGAACTGGAGACCATTCTCCTAAGTGAAGTATCACAAGAATGGAAAAACAAATGCCATATGTACTCACTATTAACTTGGAACTAACCGATCAGCACTCACGTACACAGATGGAAGTAAAACTCAACAAAACTCATGCAGGTGGGAGGCGGCAGGAGGGCATGGATGAAATCATACCTAACAGGTACAATGTATACTATCTGGGTGATGTGCACACTTATAACATTGACTCAAGCAGTACAAAAGCAATCCATGTAAACAAAACATTTGTACCCCAGTAATATTCTGAAATAAAAAAATTAAATAAAATAAAAAGTAAAAAAATAAAAATTTTTTAAAACTATTTGAATAAAAATTGAATGCTATTTATCAAATAACTTTCAATAAATGCTATTTCTTTTCTTAAAAATTCCAGCAATGCTTTTTGCAGAAATAGAAAAATGCATCCTAAAATTCTCACAGAATTTCAAGAGACCCCAAATAGCCAAAACGATCTTGAAAAGCAAGAACAATCATGAAGGACTCAAATTTCCTGATTTCAGGACTTACTATAAAGCTATTAATATAATAATCAAAATTGGGTGATATTGGCATGAAGACAGACATATAGACCAATGGAGTAAAACAGAGAGCTCAGAAATAAGTTCTCACATATACAGTCAAATGATTTTTAACAAGGCCACTCAATGAAGAAAGGACAATCTTTTCAACAAATGTGGCTGGGATATCTGGACATCCACTTGCAAAAAATGAAGTTGGACCCTTACCCAACACCATAAACAAAAATTAACTCAAAATGGATCAAAGACCTAAACATAATACCTGAACTATAAAACGCTTAGAAGAAAGCGTGGGGCTTCACGACATTGGATTTGGCAGTGATTTCATTTTATTTTTCCTACAGCAAATACCAGGGTAGAGCACGAATGCAGTCCCCCACTACCACAAATTATGCAGTCGAGTTTCCCACATTTGGGGAAATCTCAAGGGTCAGCACATCCAGAGTGCAATGGGTAAGTCTTGCCCTGGGAAAACTACCTTGGTGATCATGGTATCTCCTCTGCCAGGTAAGTATGGCAATGATTGCTTGAATAAGACACCAAAGTCACAGATAACAAAAGAAAAAATAGAAAATTGGAATTTATGAAAATTTGAAAATTTTGTGCATCAAAAGACACTATTGAGTAAAAAGGAAACTTACAGAATGGAAGAAAATATTTGCAAATTTTATAACTGAGAAAGAATTAATATTCAGTATATATAGAGAACTCCTAAAACTCAAAAATGAAAAAATAAAAAAACTCATTCAAAAATGGGCAAAGGACTTGAATAGACATTTCTCCAAAGAAGATATACAAATGACCAATAATCACATGAAAAAATGCTCAACATGACTGATAATTAGGGAAAGGCAAACCACTTCACATCTATTAAAATGGCTACTAAAAAAAACAGTTTGGCGAGGATGTAGAGAAATTGGAACCCTAACGTGTTGTTGGTGAGAATGAAAAATGGTGTAGCCACTGTAAAAAAACAGTATGGTGGTTCTGTAAAAAATTAAAATAGAATTACCATATGATCCAGCAATTCAACTTCTAGATATATACCCAAAAGAATTGAAAGCAGAGTCTCGAAGAGATATTTGTAGACCCATGTTCATAGCAGCATTATTCACAGTAGCTAAAACATGGAAAAAATTCAAGTGTCCATTGACAGATGAGTGGATAAGTAAAAGATATATACATATGATGGAATATTACTCATCCTTTAAAAAGGAAGGAAATTCTGACGCATGCTATACATAGGTGACACTTGAGAATATTATGCTAAGCAAAATGATCCAACCACAAAGAGAAAAATACTGTATGATTCCACTTATGCGAAGTACTTAAAGTAGTCAAAATCATACCGACAGAAAGTAGAATGGTGGTTGCCAGAGGCTGGGGGAGGGGAGAATGGAGAGTTGTTCTTTGATGAGTACAGAGTTTCATTTTTGCAAGGTGAAAGAGTTCTGGAGATGGATGGTGGTGATGGTTGCACAACAATATGAATGTATTTAATACCATTGAACTGTACACTTAAAAATGGTTAAAATGGTAAATTTTGTGTGTATTTTACCACAATAAAGGAAAAAAAACCAAGCAGGCAAAACATGAAAGACTCCTACTACTTTCCAGCAATATTTAAAATCATGTGATATCAATCTAGTACTTTACAACATTTCATCAAATTGAATAACAAACATTTAGAATGCCCAAATGAGATGTCTTAAAGCCGAAACCAAGCAAGCCACACACCGCTGTAGGAAACACTTGTTCTTCCCATGGTGGTGAAAATGGCCAAAACAATGCACTGAAAACAAGATGGTTACAAACACATGCATATTCATTTGTCATAAAATGTTGCTGGAAGACGTACCAAAAAATACTGATGTAAAATGGAACAAAATAGAATTAGCACAAGCTAAGCAGTTTGGGAGGTTTACTATTCTGTTGGAGGAAAACACAGATGTTGCTGGCGTGCTTCACTTGACAGTTTGCAGCGTTCTGATTCTGTAATGAACATAGGAAGGACTCCTTGTGTGTGTGTGTGTGTGTGTGTGTGTGTGTGTGTGAACCTCTAAGAAAAGTTGTCCAGTAGAAGAAAGAATTCAATAGTGAATCCAATAGGGAATAACTTTAAAAAAAAGATGTTTTAGTTAAAACCTGTGTTACCTGTGTTAGTGTAACTCCTGATAGGACAAGAGCTTTGATGGGAATAGATAAACACTTTCAGGGAAAGGTTATACAGATAAATTCCTGTGGTGGAATTTGTATAAACATGTTTTAGTGAGATGAGACATGACCACAAAATTCTCAGGAACCTGTGGTAAACTGAATTTTGGGTCTTAACTCTTCATTCACCTGCTGTAAAATTACGCATCTATACCCTTGACATAGACTCATGGTGGGCGGAGTAGAGTATTCTTATCACCCCTGACTTTGGGCTTAGCATGAGACTCATTTTGGCCAGTGGGATATTAGAGGCTGTCACATAAGCAGAGGTTGAAACGTGCTTGCCAATTTGGCTTGGCTCTGCTCACTTCTGCTGTTGTCATGAGAAGAACATTATTTTCAAACTTAAAGATGATACTCAGTTTTCCTTTAGAAATAACATAAATACTACAAATTTGCTGTCCATTTCTGTGATGGCAAGTAAATGTCACTAGAATGCTACCTTGCAGATAGTTTTGAAACGAGTAAATACATTGAACTGGTCCCTTCGAGGTAAAGGTGATTTTCAACAATGAGTAAAAAAGTCATTTTTTTTTAAAAATATGTTTATGCTATGAAGGGATCATTTTCAAAACTGGATTGAAAGTTTTCCACAATTATCTCATGATACAGCTCCAAATAATTTATATTTGTCACCTGTAAAAAAAAAAACCAGCCATATATACACACTTGAAAAACTTGGAAACTGAACTTTCTACTGGTTAAAATTCCTCTGTTTCGCTTAAGATTAGTGTATTTTATTGTGTGAGTTATCACTTAATAAGTTATCACTTATTAAGTGATAACTCACACAATAACTTATATTGTGTGATTTTTGTGTGAATTGTGTGATTATTGAGTGATAACTCACACAATAACTCACACGATAACTTATTAAATTTCTTAATAAGAAATTTTTTTCTGAACAAAAAATTTCAGTGGGTTTTAAACCCATTTTTTAAAAATGTAGAGATGGAACAACTTGTAATTCATTTGCAAGAACAAATCATTGACTTCAGGGAAGATGGAAATTTCCTAACTGAATTTCAATAACAACCCTTGCATAGTTGATGATGGTGATGAAAAATTAGCATCATGATTTGGTAGCCAAGCAAGTGATATATCCTTCCAGTTGTATCTATGTGTCTTTATGAAGTACCTCTTTCAGCTGTGACAGACATAAAATCAAGTATAAAAATAAGCTGAACTTAGAAACAGACCTTTGAACTGCTATAATACAAAATGTTAAACAAGATTTTCAAAAATAGTGAAGCATATTCTATCACTTTGCTGCCACTAAAAATATTATGACTATTAATAATATAGAATAATGAATACAAATACTATTTTGAGTACAAAAGAATTATGTATCATAAATAAAAGCTATTTTAAAAATATTTTCTTTTTGTATCATCCTTTTAAAATATCAATTTTTGCACAATTTTATAATGTATATAATAATGGTACATGTAAGCAGTTTATAAATAAGTGAACATACTTGTATCCAGAGTAAACCCTCAAAAATATATTACTGATGGGAGTTGTACAATCAGAAAAGTGTCAAGACCACTCACCTAAAAAGATGCCTATTTTTCTTACATTGACGGGCTCACACCTATGCTTTTCCTCCCCAACATCTTTAGTACCCCTTGGTGCCTTCTTCCTTTTTATTCACGCATGCACACCTCCATCCTGTCTTGAAATCAAACAGACAAGATCAGCCTCATTTGATCCTGTAACCTCCTCTAGCTGAGATTCTATTTCTTTCCTTTTTATTGCCAAATTTCTGGACCAAGTGGCCATCAGTGGTGCCAATGTTGCCTGGACAATTGCACCTCCATTGCTTTTTTGTCCTCGCCACCATTCCCAACACATGCATGCTCAGACCCTGTTCTTGGGGTCTGCGCATGAAGGGGTTCCTCTGACCCCAAGGAAGACCATGCTTCTACCTTAATAAAAGAGTTTAAGAGTGGTGGAGGTGTAGAAAAATAAAATAAAACAGTTTAATTCAATGGTCCTCAGCCCTGGCTACACATTAGAGTCACCTGGGGAGCTTTTAAAAAATGCCAGTGATTGAACTGCACCTGTGGAGATTCTGATTCGCATGTTCTGAATTGGTGCCCGGGTATGGTGATATTTTAAAAGCTCCCCATGTGGTATATTATGCAGCCAGAATAAAGAAGTCCCAGCTTCCTTGCTCATTGTTTTAGCTTCTCAATTCCAGTGTAAGAGTTTGCATTCTTTTGCATAGCTAAAAACCTCATCACTCCTTTCTTCCACCAGAAGTGGATCCCAATTTGTGACCTTTAACAAAACAAATAACAAGCAGAAGCTTTCAAATTACTCATTTTCATTAAAGGCTGCAAAAACCCCAAATCAAATTCTTCATAGCCTGGGCTCAAGACAAAGTGTTCAAGTTTTTTCTGCGTGGGGAGCTTTTCCTAACCAATGGGAATGCCAGTCCCTATATGGATCTGGGATTGTGGTGGCAGGTTGAGTCTCATCTCTCTTTCCTAGAACAACCTAGGGGGATGTTATCTTCAAAAATTTTATTCTTTCCCAATTTGCTTCAGTAAACATTGCCATCTTTTCCTTTTCATGGAAACTTTATCCTAACTTGATTAGAATGATGCCTAATAAGCAAAATCTTTCTCCTCATCTCTTCTTCCTGTTGTTCAATTTAATTTAGGTTCTCCCCAAGGCTTAGTAATTGGTTCTCAACTTTGCTTTTTCTCCACACTGCCTCAAATAGGTAAATCATGATGATATCTTTAGCAATTACATCCGTCCTTTATTCTAGGTATCGTGGTCAGAGCTGGGAATACAATGGAAAGTTTTAGTCAACATGGCCTCAGCCTCACAGGGCTTATACTCTTGTGGGAGGGAACAAATTTATTTTTTTAAAAAAAGGGCAAATATATAAATGCAAATTGCCTTAAGGAAAGGAACAGATTTCTTTAAGAGTATATAACAAAGGGATGTGTCTATTTTGGGATCTGAGAGAAGCTTTGACATTTGAGCTGGGATCTGAAGGATGAGTAGGTGAAATCAGCATGTGCAATGGCCTTGGACCTCCCCAATTGGTTTGTGAGTTTCTTGAAGAGAGTTATTGGGTCTCAAGCTTTTGCTGTACCCATCCTTCAGTGTGTCAAGCTTCAGAAGCTCAGCAAACATCTATTGATGTAAGATTTATTCCAAATAGGAAAACATTTCTGAGGTATGTGTTGTTTTTGCCCATCCAGCACATCTGCAAGTAGAGGAGCAGATCCTCCCCCTCCAATCGAATGACACTCCCACCCCGGTCCCTCAGCCATTCCACTGGCCACGGGGAATGGTTCCAGGATGGGAAAGTGAACAGGCCAGGCCAAACAGAGCCTTTCTCTGGGACTTTTCCATTTGGAGTTGAAGGGACAAGGAGACAGAAATGGCAAAACTGGAGCTTCTGGTAGCCCTCTTCCCTATGGCATGGAGAAATCTCATCTTCAACAGGTGAGAATAAGCAGAGAGAAACCAGAATATATGACACACAGATGAGGTAGAGTTCTAGAGCATTGGGCCCAGTTCCAATCCCAGATGCTCCTGGAGCTGCCACGATTCCTGCAAGACCTGCTTTAATTTTTGTTAATTTCCCCAGTTATAGGATTCACAATTTGCTTTGCTTTAGCCAATCTGAGATTAGTTAAAATTTTACCTCTTTCAACTGACAGAGTCCTGACTAACTAGGCTCAACTCCTATTCACAAACAGATTTTTGAGTGGTCTAATTTGTCTTTAATTCATAGGAAAATGGGTGGCCATGATTTATCATAAGCGAAATCAATAAACAATATGGCACTGAAGCTATAGACATGATAAAAGAAGTGAGTACTACTGTTATGAACAATCAGTAGTGGAAACACTCAACAAATAGTTACAGTACAGTACAACAAGGATGATGATAAAATTCAACACAAGATACAGTAATCTATGATTACATTATAATTCCAATTTCATCTTGTCATTTATGATTTATGGAGAATTAATATTTGAATGGTATTTGTCTCTGTCCTCTCAATACTCTAAGTGTACAGGTACAAGATTTATTTTAAAATGCAGTGAAGTTTAAAAAAAAAAACTTACAATTAACCTTTTCTTTTCTATTGTATGCCCATTGTGATGTTAATTTTAGGTGTCAACTTGACCGAATTAAAGTGTCAAAGTGTCAACGCTTCACCTCCTCCACCAAGAACAGATGGGCTTTTATGCTTTCTTCACACATTTCTATCCCTTTAAATATTTTCCTTGGCTCCTTTGTAATAAAGGTGTCAACTTTACCGGATAGCTGGTAAAGCATTATTTCTGTGCATGTCTGTGAGGTTGTTTCCAAAAGAGATTGGCATTTGAATCAGTGGATTGAACAGGAAAGATCCACCCACACCCAATGTGGGTGGGCACCATCCAATCTTCTGATGACCAGATAGAACAAAAAGGCAGAAGAAAGGTGAAATCTCTCCCTCTCTTCTGGAGCTAGGACCCCTTTCTCTCCTTCCCTTGGACATTAGAACTCCATGTTCTCTGATCTTTGGAATAGACTCTGAGACTTGCACCAGTGCCCCCCAACCTGGGTTCTCAGGCCTCTGGCCTTGAACTGGGAGATTTACACCATCAGTTCCCCTGGTTTGGAGGCTTTCAGACTTGGAATGAGCCATGCTACCATCTGCCCTCATTCTCCAGCTTGCAGATGCCTATCATGGGACCTCTCAGCCTCTGTGATCATGTGAGCCAATTCCCCCAGTAAATCCTCTCGCATACTCTTATATATTTTATATACATATATATATATAAAGTCATGCATCACTTAACAATGAAGATACATTTTTGAGAAATGTGTTATTAGGCAATTTCATCATTGTGCAAACATCACAGAGTGTATTTACACAAACCTAGATGGTATGGCCTACTACGCACCCAGGCTATATGGTACAGCCTATTGCTCCTAGGCTACAAACCTGTACAGCATGTTACTGTACTGAATACTGTAGGCAGTTGTAACACAATGGTGAGTATTTGTGTATCTAAGGATATTACAACATAGAAAATGTACAGTAAAAATATGATAGAGAAGATTTTTTTTAAAAAAAAGATAGACCTATAGAAGGCAGCAGCTCCATTATTATCTTATGGGACCACTGTTGTATATGCAGTCCATTGTTGACTGACACATCGTTGTGGCACGCATGACTATATATATATCCAATTGGTCTGTTTCTTTAGAGAATCCTGACTAATACAACCATTCATAATTTTAAAGCAGGCAGCCAGTCAACATGACTTTTTCTTTGTTGCAGAGCAAGGAATTACTTTAGAACAGGAAGGTTTAGGAAACATATTTGCTATAGACCAAATGTATGTGCCCCCTGAAAACTCGTATGTTGAGACATAATCTCCAGTGTGTGGCATTAGGAAGTGGGGCCTTTGGGAGGTGACTAGGTCCTGAGTGCAGAGCCCTCATGAATGGGATTAGTGCCCTTATAAAAGAGGCCCCAGAGAGATTTTCCCCTCACGTAGGAGAGCCCTGGTCTGGGACTCCCCAGCCTCCAGAACTGTGAGAAACAAATTTCTGTTGTTTGTAAGCCACCCAGTTTATGGTATTTTTGTTACAGCAGCCTGAATGGACAAAGACAACATTGTTACAGCCGGAAGGTTGAGGAAACACTTTGTTTCAACGCTTCCCCTCTTCCACCGCGAACAGATGGGCTTTTATGCTTTCTTCACACATTTCTATCCCTTTAAATATTTTCCTTGGCTCCTTTGTAAGTTGTGTCAAATCCTTTCTAAAACAGAGAGAATGAACTAGGACCCAAAGCTCTAATTCAAGATAAGAAGAGCTTCTTCCCTTTGTTTGAGATTCCTCTAGGGGTATGTTCAGTGCCAGGCTGGGTGTGCCAGGCAGCACTGAGACAGCCAGGGGAGTGCTGAGGGGCTGCACTCAGCCTCTTATAGCCTGTGTGGCCTGGGGCAATTAACTAGCCTCTGTGAATCTCAGTTTGCTGAACAGGTAAATGGGATGATCATATTACCTCCTTAGAGGACTCTATAGTGCCTGTCTCGTAATGCAATAAAGTGGCCAATGAACGCCAGCTGTCACCTTTCTATATAGTATTAGGTCCAGCGTGTGTTGCACTACGATGCCATGCCTCCGTCTTTCCTGGGCACAATAAAGTCTTTCACAGCCTTAGTCACAGCCACTTGTTTTGCCCAAAATTATCTCATTTGTTCCTTTTGAAGTTTATTTTATTTTTGATGGATCATTTTCTCTTTGGTAAAGGTGACTTTGAATTATATTTATTTTCCCCAATGTGTTAGCAACAAGGCTCAGCGGAGTAATCAACAAGCAATATCAACAAGCTTAAAAATGTTTTCATCTACATAATAAGAATTAAATCATTTTGACCTCTATATCATGGGACACCAATCAGCATGATTCTCCAGGGTGACTTTTAGCTTCCTGTCAGTCCACTTGAACCACATCTTCCTGATTTAATGAGGAAAATCAGTATCAGATTTTTATTAACTGCCTGAAGAGATAGATGGAGACAGAGACAGAGACAGAGATAGACACAGACAGAGAACCAGGAAGACATCATCTTGGTAACAGAGAGACATTGGGAATACATACACTTGAATAAAACATACAGGTAGCAAAAAGCAAAACAGAACATCATCCAAATGAGTACATGTCCAATGGAGTATTCCATCATAAACAGGCAAGGAGCTTATCAAGGAACTTGAATTCAAGGATAATAAATTTAACTGACTTTTAGGGATGAAAGCCAAGTTTGAGTATACAATTGACCCTTGAACAACATGGGTTTGAATTGTGAGGGTCCACTTAAACACAGATTTTTTTCAATAAATATATTGGAAAATTTTTTGAAGATTTGCAACAATTTGAGAAAACTCGTAGATAAACTGTGTAACCTAGAAATATATATAAAATTAGGAAAAAATTAGGTATGGCATGAATGCATAAAATACACATAGGTACTAATTTATTTTATCATTTGCTACCATAAAATACACACAAATCTATTATAAAAAGTTAAAATTTATCAAAACTTACACACACTTACAGATCATACATGGTGCCATTTGCAGTGGAGGGAAATGTAAACAAACGTAAAGATGCAGCATTAAAACACAACTGCATAAAATTAACTATAGTGCATATGGTAATACAAGTATTTTAATAATTTCAGAGCCACCTCCTGTTGCTGTTTCAGTGAGCTAAAGTGTTATCAGCATCTGCTTAAAATGCATCTCCACATGAGCAGTTCAGTCTCTTCCGTAAATTGCACATTATAGTAAAGAGCGATCCCTCGCTGTTCTCACCTGTTTTTCATTGTGTTGAGTGCAATGCCGTAAACCTTGAATCACCCGTACAATGTGCCAGTAGAGATGATGAAAGCGCTCCCAAGAAGCAGAGAAAAGTCATGACATTACAAGAAAAAGTTGAATTGCTTGATATGTACCACAGATTGAGGTCTAAAGCTGCAGTTGCCCACCATTTCAAGATACATGAATCCAGCCTAAGGACCACTGTAGAAAAAAGAAAAGGAAATTCATGAAGCCATTGATGCAGCTTCGCCAGCAGGCATGAAAACCTTGCACTTTTTGTGAAATATCTTTTTATCTAGTACTGAAAATGTAGCTTTCATGTGGGTGCAGGATTGCTATAAGAAACATAGACCTATAGACTCTAATATGATTCAAGAAAAAGTGAAGTCATCATAAAGCAAAAGGAAGGTGAAAGATCTAAAGCTGGAGCATTGAATGCCAGCAAAGATGGTTTGATAATTTAGAAAGAGGTTTGGCTTAAAAAACGTTAAGCTAATAGGAGAAGCAGCTTCTGCCAACCAAGAAGCAGCAGACGAGTTCCCAAACATCATTAAGAAAATCATCACAGAGGAAGAATATCTGCCTGAACAGGTTTTCAATGCAGAAGAAAGTGTCCTATTCTGGAAAAAAATGCCACAAAGGAAATTTATTTGTTAGTAAAGAAGATAAGTAAGCGCCAGGATTTAAAGCAAGAAGGGATAGGCTAATTTAACTGTTTGGTGCAAATGCAGTCAATTTTCCATCAGGACTGCCCCTATCTATAAAGATGTAACCCCTGAGCCTTGAAGGGAAAAAATAAGCACCAGCTGCTAGTCTTTTGGTTGTACAGCAAGAAGGCCTGGACAATGAGAACTCTTTTTCTGGATTGGTTCCATCAATGGAACCAATCCCTGAGGTCAGGAAGTACCCTGCTAGTAAGGGACTGCCTTTTAAAGTTCTTTGGATATTGGACAATGCCCCTGGCCACCCAGAACCCCATGAGTCCAACATTGAAGGCACTGAAGTGGTCTACTTGCCCCAAACATAATGTCTGTAACCCAGCCTCTAGATCAGGAGGTCATAAGGACCTTTAAGCCTTATTACACACAGTACCCTATGGAAAAGATTGTCAACAGTATGTATTAATAAAAGAACCCCAACAGAAGAAACATCATGAAAGTCTGGAAGGATCACACCATTGAAGATGCCATTGTTGTTATGGAAAAAGCCATGGACACCATCAACCTGAAACAATGAATTCCTGCTGGAGAAAACTGTGTACAGATGCTGTGTGTGACTTCACAGGATTTACAACAGAGCCAGTCAAGGAAATCATGAAAGAGATTGTGGATATGGCAAAAAAAAAAAAAGATTTCAAGCTATGGATCTTGGAGAAATTCAAGAGTTAATGGACACCACAGCAGAGGGATTAACAGATGATGACTTGAGAGAGACAAGTGCTTCCGAACCAGTGCCAGGCGATGAGGAAAAAAGCATAGAAGAAGCAGTGCCAGAAAACAAATCGACATTAGACAATCTGGCAGAAGAGTTCTGATTATTCAAGACAGCTTTTGACTTCTTTTACAACATGGACCCTCCTATGACATGGGCACTGAAACCAAAGCAAACAGTGGAAGAAGGATTGGTACCATGTAAGAACATTTTGAGAGAAACAAAAAAGCAAAAAAATCAGGCGGAAATTACAATGTATTTCTGTAAAGTTACACCAAGTGTTCCTGCCTCTCCTGCCTCCCCTTCCACCTCCTCCACCTCTTCCACCTCTGCCACCCCTGAGACGGCAAGACCAACCCTCTTCCTCCTCCTCCTCTGCCTACTCAACGTGAAGATGACGAGGATGAAGACATTCATGATGATCCACTTCCACTTAATGAATAGTAAATATATTTTCTCTTATGATTTTCTTAATAACATCTTCTTTGCTGTAGCTTACTTCATTGTAACAATACAGCATATAATACATATAAGATACAAAATATGTGTTAATCAACTGTTTGTTATCAGTAAGGTTTCTGGTCAACAGTAGGCTATTCATAGTTAAGTTTTTGGGGAGTCAAAAATAGAATTTATGATTGAGTAGGAGGTTACAGACCAAAAGAAAAGTAAATATATGTATTTCATAAGGTGGCCATTGGTCATTATGAAGAAAATAAAGCCAGGTGACACAGTAGAGGAGAATGAGGGTGGGAAGTGGGAGATTATGTTATTTTAGAAATAATAGCTGAGAAGACCTTTTTGTGAAGTGATATTTGAGCAGAGATCTGAATGGAGTGAGGGCCATGCAGATATCTATAAGAACATTTCTTAGGTAGAGGGAGCTGCAAGTGCAAAGGCCCTGAGGCAGGAGTGGCTTGACATGTTTGAGAAACAGTAAGGAGGCCAGTGTGGCTAGAGCATGGAGGAGGGGGAGGAGGAAGGGGTAGGAGATGAAGTCACAGAGGTGGGGGCACGGTGGGTACCCAGGGCCTGGAAGGACGTAGAATGGCTTTGGATCTTGTTCTCAGTGAGATGAGAAGCTAGTAGAGGGTAAAGGCAGGAAAACCACTTGGAGGCTTTTGAAATCATACAGTTGAGAGTCAATGGTGGCTTAGACAGGGTGGGAAGTGGTGGCAGTGGAGAGAATGATCAGACTTTGGGTAATTTTGAAGGCAGAGCTGACAAGGTCTACTGATGGGTTAGATATACAGCATGGAGAAAGCGAGGGGTCGACAATGATTCAAAGAGTTTTGGCCTGAGCAACCTGGAGAATGAGTTAACAGTTACTGAGATGAAAAGGAACAAGTTTGAGGTTGGGGCTGGGGTGGGGTGGAGAATCAAGTGTTTGATTTCAACATATCAAGCAGGGCCAGGAGATGGGTGAAGCCAGTGAGGCCTTCACCTTAGACACAAAATATAAGAGGTTTCCAAAACTCAGTCATCAACATAAATAATATTTGAATGCAATATTTTTTTTTAAAAAAATTAGTGCAAAAAAATTGATGTTGAACAACCTATCAAAATTTGAAATAAAGACAGGTTGTTGCTGGTTTGTTTTATGACCCTGCATTTTTGCAACAGAAAGATTATTTCTACCAGCTGGAGGTCCCTGGGGCACAAGGTCATCGTGCCCCCCTCACCCCTTTAGAGTTGACAATGGCATGCCAGCAGATTAGGCAACACTAGGCTTTACATATAGTCATTTTTTTAAATGTGGAGCTTTATTATGTTTTTCCACTTGGTTTCAAATACTAGAGGATATTTTGATAAGTGAATCAAGGGGCTCACATGTTTTACATGTTTTCTTTTGCCTCAGGCTCCAATATGGCTCAGCAGGGCACTGCATCCACGTGGGAATGTTGAATTTGGATACAGAGTCTGGTGTACAGGAGAAGGGTTGCAACAGGAGATATAATGCAGGAGCTTGAGCACATAAATGTGGTATTTAAAGCCTGGGTGTGATCAGATGGCAACTAAGCATGAGGACAGAGGAGATAAGAGGTCTGACGGTAACCCCTGAGGAGGACCGTGAGGAATAAGGAGCGACCAACAAATGTGACAAAGACGGAGCAGCTGGGAGAGAGGACCCAAGATAGTGATGTCACAGAACTCAAGGGACAAAAGCATTGTAAGGAGGAGGGAGCATAAAACTATAGTTGACCCTTAAACAACATGGGAGCTTGGCACCGCCCCCCTGCACAGTAGAAAACCCATGTATAGCTTTTGACTCCCCAAAACTTAACTACGAATAGCCTACTATTGACTGGAAACCTACTGATAACATAAACAGTCAATTAACACAAATTTTGTATATTATATGTATTATAATAATACTGTATTGTTACAATAAAGTAAGCTAGAGGAAAAGAAAATGTTTTAAAAATCATAAGGAAGAGAAAATGTATTTTCTGCTCATTCAGTGCAAGTGGATCATCACAAAGGTCTTCATCCTTATCGTCTTCACATTGAGTAGGCTGAGGAGGGAGAGGAAGAAGAGGGTTGGTCTTGCTGTCTCGGGGTTGGCAGGGCAGAAGAAAATCCACATATAAGTGGACCCTCACAGTTCAAACCTATGTTGTTCAAGGGTCAGCTTTATACAGAGATAATAATTTTTTTATCTATCAGACTGGTAATGATTTTTTAAAGTTTTAATAAACTTGTAGTGGGTTGAATGGTGTGCTCTCAAGAAGACATGTCCAGGTCCTAATCCTCAGAACATGTGAATGTTACTCATAAAAATCTTGAGATGAGATCATCCTGAATTCTCCAGGTGGGCCCCAAATGCAATGGCAAGTGTCTTTGTTAGAGTGCGGCAGAGGGTGATTACAGGCAGAAGAAGATGGGGTCATGTGAAGACAGAGGCAGAGATTGGAGTGATGCAGCCACAAGCCAGTGAAGCCAAGGAAGGTTGACATCCACCAGGAGCTGGGAGCGGCAAAGAAGGCTTCTCCCCTAGAGCAACCCTGCTGACAACTTGGTTTTAGACTTCTGGCCTCCAGGACTGTGAAAGAATAACCTTCTATTGTTTTAAGCCACCCATTAGTGGTCATTTGTTACAGCAGCCTCAGCAGATCAATATAAAACTTTGTGATGAAGGTGTGAGGAAACCAATTCTCTCACACATGACAATGGGGTGGTAAATTGGAGCGTAACTTCCATGGAGGGAAATTTGGCAACATTCATCAACATTTGAAACACACATAGCGTTTGAACTGGGAATTCCAATCTCAAGAGTTTATCGTCCAGCTATACTCAACATGCATATAAAATTATATATGTGCAAGATTATTCATTGAAGCATTGTTTAAAAAATAAACGGGAAACCATCTAAACTTGTTAACCTTTATGTTAAATGAACTTGACTCTATGGAGTACAATAAACACACAACCCTATTTTTTCTTTCATTGTGGAGGCAAGCTCTTTTCTGCCCTTGGATGAAATTACAAGCTACTCTCACATTCTTTCCCCAGACATTTAAGATAATAAAAAGGCCTTTGGTAATTTTAATTACAAGATTGGTCCTATTGTACCTGCCTGAATATCAAGCTCAGAGTAATATTAAAATTGTCATATTCTTATTCTAATGAAGGCTCTCTCCTCCCCCAGCTGCAGGTTGGAAGTCTGCCTTGGAGGAGGGGGCATGGCTGGCTGCCGCTGCTTTTTTTCCTGGGTTCCCTCCTCCTGGCCCCACACAGAGTCTGCCTCTGACTTCTTTAGGGTTGGAGGGCTAGAGAGAGGTAAGGGGCAGAAAAGGCCTTAGCCCTTTGTCATAGATAGAATCTGGCAATGGTAGGTGTCAGAGTATACTAGTCAGATTTGCACTATTGCAATAACAACCTCCAATTAGAACCCCAGTGAAAGTTCATTTCTCACTCATGTCATAGGCAACATACATCAGCATCTGAGGGGGGGAGGGGAGGCAGGACTCTGCTGTACTCGGCCATTCAAAACCCCTGCTTCTCCCAGCCTGTGGCTTCTCCATTTTCTAGGGCCTCTTCCTGCTCTGCTGTTGGTGGGGAAAGAGAAAAAGCATGGAGAATCCTGTGGAACATAATTCAGGGCCAGGTGAGAAAGTGTCTGTCATATCACTTCTGACCACACTCCATTGGCTGTGACTCAGTCACATGGTTCCAACAAACTGCAAGGGCAGCTGGGAGATGTGGTCTTCATGCCCAGGACTTGGAATGCACAGCATTGACTCCCTGTATGGAGATTCCCAAAGCTGATTCTTTCTCTGTGGGGTGCTTGCATGGATTCCCCCGAGATGCCTCTTGTGATTGTAGCTTCCTTAATGTGGGGAATTTCCCCCTTTGGCTGGCTACTTATAGTTCCTCCAAAGCCTGTGGTCATCTGGCCATACAATCCCTCTCTTGGGGTCACATTACTCCTCCAGAGAGTCATTTGGGTGGAGTCCAAGATGACCCCAAGCTGAATTCTTCCAAATTGTCCCCTAGTGAGTTCCTTAGGAGGGATCTTTATTTCCCATCAGTAATGTACACCTTGCTCCCAGTGTGGAGAAAAGACGAACCAAATTGGTGTCATTTACCTCAAGGAAATAGGAAGAAACATCATAATAGCCTTCCAATAAGTGTAGAGGCTATCTATAAAGGTTTGAGTAGTTACTGTCTCTCTTTTGTTGAACTGTTGGCACAGCAAAGATTGTTACTGGAATCTATGAATTCCAAGTTAATAATGAGTCATATATTACTTTTTTTTGTTAAAATGGCTTTCTTATTTCAACACATGTTCATGTATTTAAAACAATCAAAATGCAGAAAACTTTAAGGAAAAAGTTAGCTTGCCTGTAAACCCATCACTCAGAGATGACCATTGTTAATATTTTCATGAATAGTCTTCCAGAACTCTTTTTCTGTACATTTCCTCTTATGGAGAAATTCTTGAGACATATCCTCAAATTGCACCTGACACCTTTGGCATGAGATTCTAATACTGTTTTCTTCTCACTGAAACAGATGAGCAAGGTCATCTGCCAAAGTCACTGCCTCTTTTCCTTTAATGAAGGAAAATTAGTGTCATCCACAAATCTGTAGTGTAGAGTTCTTGTTTAGCAAGCTTATTTATTTGTTTTTGTCTTTTTAAATTAGGGATGAATTTATTTCTTTTCGTCCAAATAGGAAAAAAGAAACTTTAAGTGGATTACTTCATTGGTACACAGTTGCTGCCCTGAGACAGAATTCTCTCTCAGCTTGTTGGGGGCGACTTGACCACTGTGGGGAGAGGATACCCTGCCTCCCACTCCCAATCCAAACAAGAATAGCAGCACCATGCTCCGGGATAATTGAGAGAAATTAGTTTTCCATCTTCAAGCACGGACCGAAACAGAGCGGGAAACATAATCACAATAGCAAATTCTTCTGTAGCATTTACTATGTGCTGGAGAACTTTAGGCATTAACTCATTGAAATCTACCCACAAACCAAGGAGGTTGAAAACATCATCCCCATTTTACAGATGAGGAAACAGAGGCACAGAAGGGTTAAGGAATAAGGAACTTGCCCAATTTCACAAAGCTAGTAACAGGTAGAGCAGAGCTTCGCACCAAAGTAGTCTATGCACGTGGCCGTTAGGTAAACAGCCTCTCAAACAGCATCTAAATATTATTATATTTGGGCATTGCATTTATAGAGAATAAAAGGCTTGAGAAGTCCAGATATAAAAGGCATATGAAACCTTTGCTTAAACCTTTAAGATTGCTTGTCTGAACAGTAAAATATGAGAAGAGGCACAGGAAGCAAGGCAAGGTGGAAGGAATTCAAGCACTGGTATTAGAAGAACATAGGTGTGAATTCCAATGCTGCCATTTCTAAGCTGCCTTACTTTAGAAACATTGCTTCATATGTCTACACCTCAGTTTGCACATCTGCCAAATGAGCATAATGATGCCTGTCTCAAAGGGTTGCTGACAAGATGAAATACTACCTAGGTGCCTGTAGTATTTCAGGCACCTTCTCGTCCTGTGGCTCCCATGAAACCATATAGAGCATCATGTCTAGTTGCTCCACACTCACCCATATTTTAGTCACTACTTAGTCATCACTTTTTAGTTTTCCCCAAAGAATGCATTTGCACAGAAGCATTTGTAAATAGACTGTTCTGAGGATTCTGGAGGGGAGATGAGGAAGAACTTTACATACCACCCACCATAACAATGCCTTAATGTCTCTTCCCCCAACTCCCCTTCTCTGCTAACCTGCCACAGGGAAGTTTAAGTTCAAGGTCTCTCTTATTACTCTTTCTCTCTCTTAACTTTCTTTCCCCAACTCCACACATGCTCAGCCTTCAGACTCCTCCTTCTCCCTGCAAGATCTTTCACCTCAAGCAACATCATCAAACCATGTTACTTTGGCTCCAAGCCAACTCAGAATTCTATAGCCACATATGCATACTTGACACACCGCTTAGCAAACAAAGGGTTATTTTATCCAGTTATTTTATCAGACCCACTATCTTGGTTACCTATTGCTGAATAAAAAACCACTCCAAAACGCATGGGCTTCACATAACAACAACATTCATTATCTCTCCCACTGTTCTTTGGGTGGACTGGGCTCAGCCTGGTGGTTCCTCGGTTCCACATGGTGTCAGCTGGCATCACAGTCATCAGGAGACAGGAATGTCCGAGATGGTTTACTCATATGGCTGGCAGTTGGAAGTGGCTCTCTTCTGGGACCTGAACTGGAACAACTCAGTTCTCCTCCATGTGGCCTCCCCACTTGCTGGGGCTTTTCATAGCATGGCAACTGGGTTCCAAGAGGGAGCATTCCAAGCACTTGAAAGCAGAAGCTGCAGCTCTCTTAAGGCACAGGCTTGAAAATTCTACAGTAAAAACTTCTACCACTTTTTACTGGTCAAAGCTAGAGCCAGCTCAGATTTAAGAGGAAGAGGGGCAAAGAATTTGTGCCATCTTTAATCCACCACACCCATCATCTTGAAAAAGGGTTGTAAGTAGCAGAATTATTTTTCTTTTACCTATTCAAAGTATTTGGCAAATAAATGCCAGAATGAGACTTTCTTTTTCTGTTTCTTGTGATGAAATATGAACAATGGAAGGTTTACAGTAGTGGGAATGCAAAGGATGGACAGTACTGGCTAGGAATAGACCTTAATTTTCATATCTGCATATAAGTCCCCTCTTTTGCTAAATCTTAGGCTACAAACTCCAAAACAATTAGGATCACGTTTATCAGCTAGCCCTTCTTTATCTGCTCCCCATCCTTGGCACATTGCTCATCCGTTCACCACAGTGTGGGCCAGAGTTGGGGGGTGCACCCTCTGCATCTGCACTGCTCACAGGTTCAGCGTCAGCAGCATCCCACCCACCAGCTCGTCTCTGTGCCAAGACCCTGACTTGCTCCTCTCCTTTTCTTCATTTTCTTTGTGGATTAAGTTTCTTATTGTCTGAATGATACATTTAAAATCTGACAGGAAATCAAAGGGCAATATTATTTGTGTTGACAGTAAAAAGCAACTGTCAGACTCCAGCTAGCCACGAGAGCCAAGTCCAAACATTCTCCAGTAGCTGTAATGAAAAGGAATAAAGAGGATCCTTTTGAACTGCCCCATGTCCGCCTTCACTTTAGCAATAATACATTCAGCAATAACCTTGTAAACAGAGCTCAGGGAGCTGGAGGAAAAATTTACTTTGTGACCCAAGTCATTCCTCTTTCTAATTAAAAGAATCTCATAAGTCTAGACATGGATTAACTTAAGTTCCTCTAAAAGACAGAAAGTAATTTGGACAATAAAAATAATTAAACTTTCCAAATATGTAAGAGCAATTCTTAACAGACTGGGAAAAACAAAAGCTTTTTTCCTTAGAAATATAAATAATCTTTTAGAGTAGAACAGAGCTGGGTTTTAGGCAATTCTGAGAAGACTGAAATAGTTTCATTTCGGACTCAAATTGTGTGATCTCTGATGACCTTCCAAATATATTTTATTCAGTTGGCTTTTGCCTTATGCATGTGCAAATTTTAAAGGGTGCAAACACCACCACAAGGCGATCAGTCATATTGTTGGTGGTTCACTTGATGTAAGAAGGATTGGCTTTGTAAATAGTTGGATCTATTGATCCGTTCCTTTGTGATTTCTTCTATTGCTTTTATGCTCAGAAAGTCTTTCCTCATCCCAGGATTGGTTCAATATTCACCTACATCTTCTTCCAGTCCTTTTAGAATTCCCCTTTGTACAGGTAATTCTTTAACTCTTCAATTCCTAGAATTTATTTTAAAGTATTGTAGGGAACATTCATTATGCTTTGGGTTGCATAGCAACTTTGGTACATCCTTCCTGCGCATGTGTGTGTGCATGTGTATAGGGCGTATTCCCACTCTGTCAGTTTGTACTTACCCCACAGTAGCAAGCAGAAACTGGATGTCCCAGAATGTGACCAAGGCTCCACCAGTCAGATAGTTCTACGTGAAATTTCAATTTAGAAACCAGTGACAAGCAGAAGTAGGGGCTTCCAGAAATCCATTCTGGGGAGGGTGGTGGCACAGGCTTCCAGATTTCAGAAGCAGTGATGGCAGAGGTTCTGTGGCACCACCCCTCACCTGGCTACAGTGGTGAGGTCTAGGAGTTGATACCTGGGAAGGAAGCTTTAGAGTTTCCACTAGAGAGGGTCTGTGCTGTAATTTGGGCTTTGTGCCTGGCTGCATAATCCTCAGGCCTAATTCCTGCCCTTCTTAGAGAGTTTCAGGGCTTCCATGTCCTTTAATAATTTCCTTTTCTGCTTACACTAGCTAGGGAGGTTTCTGTTGTCAGCAATCAAGAACACTGACTTAACTCAAGTATGCCGTAAGATAAGAATAGAACTTATGTTTTTCACAAATAGCTAATCCATTGCCCTACATGGATTGTTGAATAATAACAATCACCTATTTTTCCCCCAACTACCTTGAAATGCCATCTTATTTTCTTAAATACACAGGGATCAGTTTCTGTGCTCTTGATTGTGTTTGATTGATCAACAGTCAGTTAAATTGTCTGGAAGAGGAAGGGAAGCAGACGACCACAAACCTTGTTCTGGTCTGTGACAGTGAATCTCTGTTTTGCGATTCTACCCACAGATAATTGTGTTCTTGCCTTGACTGCTATTCATATCATTTAAAGTAATATGATTTTTACATTCTGAGTCACCACTCTGATTTTTTCTTTGGACAAAGCCAACTGGGGAGCTGTCTAACCCTCTCCGTACCTGTGCCAAGCAAACGTCCTGACGGCGGTTAGAGAATGCTGTCATTTAGCAGTTTGGGGCTAGCAAATAAAAATTTGGGTGATGAACAGAATTTTTTTATTTCCTTATGTAGAACAGGTGGTATAGACAGCTCTCTCTCTTCTTTTCCTTGTAAGAAGGGTGGAAATCAAGGAACACATATATTTAACCAGTAGCCCTGTGATAAAGTGGAGAACGATAGGGTTGGTATTCAACCAGAGAATGAGGTTCCTGCTGCCTCATTCTCTTCTTTAACCAGGTGTTTCCACATAAACTTTTCCTACAAGTTTCAAGCTTGAGACGTAGAGGAAAGAGTCTTAATTTGGGCATCATAAGAACCAGGTTCAAATCCCAGTTCTACCACGAACTGGCTGTGTGACCTCGGGCAGCAGGCTCTGCATATGGAACAATAGCCACATCAGGGTCTTGAGGGGTGTATTAATTTCCTAGGGCTGCTGTAACAAATTACTTCACACTTGGTGGCTTGAAACAACGGAAGTGTATTCTCCCACTGTTCTGGAGGCCATAAATCTGAAATCAAGGTGTTAGCAGGGTTGGTTCCTTCTGAAGGTTCTGAGAGAGAACCTATTCCATGCCTCTCTCCCAGCTTTCAGTGGTGGCTGGCAATGTTTGGCGTTCCTTGGCTTCCAGACACATCACTCCAATTTCTGCTGCATCTTCACATCACCTTCCTCTGTGTGTGTCTCTGTGTCCTCTCCAGTTCTTATAAGGACATCAGTCATTGGATGCAGAGCCACCCTAAATCCAGGATGATCCCATCTCAACATCCTTAACTTAATTACATCTGCAAAGACCCTCTTTCTAAATAAGGTCACATTCTGAGGTTCTGGATGGAACATGAATTTTAAGGGAACACTATTCAATCCATTACAAGGGGCAAAAGCAGATCGAAGACTACAGTCCGGCTGAGGTCAGGGCCTGATTCTGGCATCCTGATCTGGATGCCTGGGAGCCACACCAGGCTATGGCTCAGAGCCAGATAGTTAATGAGGGGAGCAGGAAATCGCTCACCCAGAGGAGCGAGGCGAGAGGGAGATGTGGGGGTGCCAGCCAGACCAGCAGGAGGAGCAGGGATGCTTGGAGAAGTATGAATGTGACCAAAGGCCTGAGGGAGGTCTGGCAGAGGAAAGAGCTTGCTGCTCTGGCTACCTACCCTGCTCCCCGCTTCCGTGAGAATTACTCCCAGATCAACTGGCTCAGATCCCAGCCTCTTCGGCTCCATAGGAGCCAAGTCTCTCATTTCCGCGTAGTCCCTGAGTTGATGATGACCAGACAGTCAGCTCACACCCACAACAGCTAGAGTCTGGAATTTGTTTTGCGGGACAGGTGTCTGTTGTGTCTGGGGAAGCTCTGACCCACCAGGCCTCTCTGTGCTTGTTCCCAGGTCCCTTCTGCTTTACTTCCCTGATTTTCACTACAGTTTCCCACTTGGAACTAAACCCCTGCTCATCTGCTGAGTTAGACCTTCCAGCCTATATGTTGCTCCATCACTGGATTTTCTAGACAAAAATAAGTGTTTACATTAGTTAAGGCAAGTAACTCTAGCTACTATAACACATCTCAGTGACTTAACAAAAAGAAAAACATTTATTTCTAGCTTATATAAAGTCCAATACAGGTCAGATGACACTACATGGCAGAATCCTTTCAATGGTGCCTCAGCAATCCACACTCTTCCATCACGTGACGCTATCATCTTTGGAGACCTTTACTTCTAGCCATGCAGCTGGAGAATAAAATGGCATGGAGAATGGCACAGTGTATTAGAGTTCTCCAGAGAAACAGAACCAATAGGATGCATATGTGTGTGTGTATAGAAAGAGATTTATTTTAAGGAATAGGGTCATGCAATTATGGAGGCTAGCAAGTTCTAAATCTGCAGGATGGGCCAGCAGGCTAGAGACCAGAAAAGAGCTGATGCTACAATTCAAGTCCAAGGGCTGTCTGCTGGCACAATTCCTTCTTGCTTGTGGGAGGTCAGTCTTCTGGTTCTATTTAGACCTTTGACAGATGAAGCCCATTCACATTACAGAGGGTAATCTGCTTTACCCAAAATCCACCAATTTTAATGTTAATCCCATCCAAGACACCCTCATAGAAACACTCAGAATAATATTTGACCACATAGCTGGGCACTGTGGCCCAGTCAAGTTGACACATAAAATTAATTATCACACATGGTGTATTTTATTGTCAGACCTGGAAGTGGTGAGTATTACTTCTGCCACATTCCGCTGGTGATAAGTCATTGAAAGGCTGCAATCTATCCCCAGGGGAAGCCAAGGAGCATAATCTTCCCATGTGTTTAGGAAGAGGGAACTGGACTGGTGAACTCCTACTGGTGAATAGCAGTAGGTTTTCAACATAGAGAATCTTGATCTGGGAAGGAACCATCCCGGAAGTTTTGGAACCAAGTGAGGAGGATGCCCAACAAGTCACCAAAAAGAGCAGAGGGTGGCAGGATGTAGGATGAGCTGAGAACTCAGAGCAGAGGGCAAACCAACATTACACGGACCAAACCTATTACCAGTAATCTCATTTTCAAAATTCAATGTAATTAAAATAATTTTAAGCTTTGATCAATGTCCTGTACAAAATATTCTTTTGGATGACATACCTGTGAAAATCACCAGAATAGAAAATGTATTACTGTGTTTTAGGGTTTGTTGTTTTTCCCAATTCTCAGTGCGTGGGAAGTCCCTTTTGAGAACTAACTTTGACACGGGCATCCTTCCTCAGCATGGAAGCCGTGGAGTCAAGACAGTATAAATAGCCATGGTTTTCAAGTATAAAGAATATGATGGTTAGAAAATGTAAGAAGTTGAGTCACAAATAACCACTATTGCCTAGTGCTTGTGATTTAAAAGGAGAATAATGTAATGAAAAGAGCACATGTCTTGTAATGAGACAAACAGAGTTTAGAACCACAGTTCCACCACATCACACATCAGGCAAGTTTTCTAATATTTCTAAATCTTATTTATTATTTTTTAAATGGAGATTTAAAAAAAAAAAACTTACCCACAAAAAGAGTATGTGGCACATGCTAAGTGCTCAGATTTCTTTTTTTCTTTTTTTTTTTTTTGTAAAGCCTTCTAGTAGGAAGGTGCTCAGATTTGAAGTTAGCTAGCAAAGCATCCCCTGTAATGAGCCAAGCATTCTATTAAATGCTCAGCATGTCTTATTTAAACAACATTATGAGACTGATATTATTATTGTTCACATTTTCCAGATGAGGAAAATGAGATCCAGAAAGATGTAGTAACTTGCTCAAAGTCACACAGCTAATAAGTGGTATAGCTGGCATTTAACCCAGGCAGTCTGATCACAGAGCTTGTGCTTTTAACTATATAGCATATATAATGTACAACACAGAGCATAGACATACTATGTGCTGGTTGAGAATACACAAATATATTATTGTTGGAACAGAGCAGGAAATCCTGCAATAGAGTAAAGACACGTTTAGGAAATATGATAAAGGTGGCATTTCAAACCAGAAGAAAAAGGATGTACTTGCTATTTAATAAATTGTCTTGAAATAATTAGCTACCAATTAGAAAATTAAAATTAAGTTCCTAGTTCACACCATCTAAAGAAAAGTAAACTAAAAAGTATTAAAAATGAATTGAAGAAAAGTGAATTATTGATTGAGGAAGATTTTCATAGTCTTGAAACAAAATCAAGAAGATCACTGTATCAGAAAAAACTGACAAATGTCACCGTATAAACAGGGGGAAATCTATATGGCAAAATAGAGTTAAATGAGTTACCACAATATATGTAACAATATAAAGAGTTCCTATAAAATCAATAAGAAAAAGTCAAACAACTTGATAGAAATATGATCAAATGATATATTAAGGCAATTCACTGAAAAAAATATTTATGGTTGACAAATAATAAAAAGGAGCAAACTCCTCATAATAGTAAAAGGAATGGATTTAAAATAGCAACAAGATTCCATTTTCCACCTGTTGCCTGGTAAAACATAGCAAAGATGTTGAGAAACAGGCACTTTCCTACACTTTGATGGCAGTATAAACTGATACAGCCTTTTTTGGAGCATTATTTGATGATATCTATCAAAAATATGTATATGTGCAACCTATGACCCAGAAATTCCACTTTTAGAACTTGAACCTTCAGAAATACTGGTGACGGTGTTTAAAAATATGTGTGTGAGGATATTTATTGCTGTATTGTTTATAATCATAAAAACTAGACACACTTTAAGTAACCATCCTTGGAGAATGGTTACTATAGTTAACCAGAGTATGAAACTATCATGCTGACTTTGGAAAGAATGAGGTCGAGCTATATATGTTGATCTGGAACGTGCCCATAATATACTCTTAAGTAAAAATAAACTGTTGCAGAACAGTATAAAAATAGTCTCAATGACCATCCTAAGGGAGTAAAAATTGAGAATGAGCAGAGGGAACATTTTCTTTATATATATATATATGTGCACTGTTTTATTTTTTCAAAGAATATGTTTGAAATGCATTTAAAAATTCTCTGGAAAGATTCAAATGTAATTTGTTAACAGTGTTTATTTTGGGAGAGTTTGGGTGGCAAAGGTGGGTTAATGGAAGGTAGGATTGTGGTTTTAATTTTATGTTCTTTATTGTTTGAAATGTGTGCAGTAAAGACGCATTAATTTCGTGATAGCAAAAACCATAGAGGAAAAAACAATACGAAACAAAAAGCAAAAGAAGTAGAGAATATCATCACTAAGGTTGGCAGCTTTTACTGGTTTTTCTTTAATCTCTGTCTCTGCAAATAGAGAGAATGGCTGAGAGTATTTTGAAGCTGAGCATACTCCAAACAACCAGGCCTGATGGCATTTATTCTAAGGTACTCAGGGAATGGGGAGATATTACTGCAAAGCCACTAGCTATTATTTCTCAGTTCTTTGGAAGGATAAAAGCAGCCCTCGAAAAAGTCACCATTGCACTCAAAATGAAAAAAGGATGACCTTGGGTATCACAGGCTAGACATTTTTAATGCTGTTTTTATCACTGGAAAGACATTAGAGAAGATTCTTGAGCAAGTAAAAATGCAGCACTAGGAGAAACATGAAGTTCTTAAGGGCAGATGAGGGGGTTATATCATAACAAAATGGCCCCTTAGGCTTTCTAATTACACTCACTTGGGTGGGACCATCCTTTGACGGTGGCTCCGAGCAGAGTCAAACACGCCAGTCGTGGAGTCAGGTGAGCTGGGTGACAAGCCTCTGCCACTTCCAAGCGCATGGGGTATGATCAGGACTCGCCAGCAGATCAGGACGGGTTCACCTGGTGAAAGCCAGAAGGGGAGACGCCTTGGCTTGCTCAACCGAAACTCCCGGCTGGGTCCAGGTTATAGAGACGCTGACTTTTTATAAGCCCTGCATTCTTCTGCATCAACTCCGTTTTCAGTTGCCTTTTTCTCCTGTGGCACCTCCTCAAGCTCCATGTCCAGCAAAAAGAAGGCCCTTCTCCAGGTGTCAGCTTCAAGATGAACTTTGGTTGGCTCGGGGCAGGAGGGTCACTACATGATTTTCACCCAGTGGTAGATTACTCTAATGTCCACTTCTGCAGCCATTGGTTGGCTCAACTTCCCAAGGACCTCACACCCGACAGTGGAGAAGTTGACTCCAGTAAAAATTGGGATGGTATCAGAAAAAGGGGCAATGGGATGCTGGGTGACCAACAAATGTCCACTACAATCCCACATTGGACAAGTCACCAAAAATAACTCAGTCTGAGTTTCCTCTTCTGTATAATGGGTATAAAATGCCCATCTCATGAAATTATTGAGACGATTAAAGTAATGTGAATGAAAGCACTTAGAATTCAGAAAGCCTTATTTAAATATAAGATATTATCACTATTGACCTTGAATGATAGGAAGAAAAACCCAAACGAGCAAAGGAAAAATAGAAAGAGAGAGAAATGAATCCAGAAAAAGCTACGTCATTCACAAGAGATAGGAATATGGCAATGGAAAAAAATTAACCTGAGCCATGAATTTAGAATCAGAGGGATTAAAAAGACAAAGCTATGGAGACAGTAAAAAGATCGGTGGTTGCCAGGGATTACAGCAAGAGCAAGGAATGAATAGGCGGAGCACAGAGGATTTTTATGGCATAACACTACAATGGCGGATACATGTCATTATACATTTGTCCAAACCCATAGAATGTACAACACCAAGAGTGAACCCTAATGCAAACTATGGATTTGATGTGTCGAGTAGGCTCCTCAATTGTAACAGATGTACCACTCTGGTGGAGGATATTGATAAATGGGAGAGGCTGCGCATGTAACATGACAATTTGTTGAAGAATTATTCCTGACACTGGCATAGGAAAGTTCTGTCTGGAACTGGGAACAAGAGAAGTCTCAGCATCATGAGGGCAAAGGAGGAGTACTCAGTCTTGGCAGCCAGGGATTGGGAACAGAGGTAGCGAACAGCAGTGAGAACCCAAAATGAGCTCTAAAGACAGACATTAGCGTTAATCTGTAGACAAGAAAAATGCTGAACTCTCTTCTCAAAATGTAAATAAAGGCTTACTGGGCCTGCTTCTGTTCCCTGGCTCCCTGGATAGCCTTGGGTCAGCTCTACACTCATTTGGAAAGATAAAGGCATTAAGGTTTGTTTTACGAAAAGCAAACATTTGTCCAACATTTACCTTGTTAAGGGCTGCGGGGGCAGGGTCATTAGGTAATGCTTATTTCTCCAGAGGGAACCGGCCTTTTTCACTCCAGCGGTAGAATGGAGTCTCCATTAAGAGTAGCGACTTGGAAGGCCAACTTCTGGTTTAAATCTCAGCTCTGCCAAGACCTTGGCAAGGGCTTCAAGACCTTCTCTGGTCTTCATTTTCCTCATCTACAGAATGAGGATAATATGGATATTCACTTTATATGCATGCTGTGAGAATGAAATGAATTAACCCATGAACACTCTAAAGTGCAAGGAACAAAATATTAGCAAAGATCATTATTACTATAACTAATCAATATCATACCAATAAGGGGGAGAGCCCATCTACACAGGTGTGAAAGCAGGATTGCAATGAAATGAAAATATTCTTTTTGGTTGTATTATCTCCTAAACTGAAAAGGCTCCTGAGATTAAGAAAAGGAAAATAAGAAAAATTACCATTTACTAAGATCCTTAGGGACCAGGACTATGTCTGTCCTAGTTATTGCTTCATTCTTACCACATGGACTAGTGACAGGATACTGAATTAGACATGCAATATGTTGTACGTCAAGCAATACTACTTGCATTGCTTTATTTAATCTTTATGACACCAAAAGGTGGATGTTATCACCATTTTACACATAACCCAAATAAAACCACAGCACCTTAAAAGAAGCACAAATTAGTGTATGAAAAAATGCTCAACATCACTAATCATCAGGGAAATGCAAATCAAAACCATAATGAGATATCACCTCACACCAGTTAGAACAGCTATTATCAAAAAGACAAAAAGTAACCAATGCTGGCGAAGACATGGAGAAAAGGGAACCCTTACACACTCTTGGTGGGAGTGTACATTAGTGCAACCATTATGAAACAGTATGGAGTTTTTTTTAAAAAACTAAAAATAGAACTACCATATGATCCAGCAATCCTACTACTGGGTATTTATACAAAGGAAAGGAAATCAGTATATCAAAGAGATACCTGCTCCCCCGTGTTTACAGCAGCACTATTCACAATAGCCAAAAGATGGGATCAACCCAAGTGTCCATCAACAGATGAATTGAAGAAAACGTGGTATATAAACAATGGAATACTGTTTATTCAGGCACTAAAATAAATGAAATCCTGTCATTGGCAGCAACATGGATGACCCTGGAGGACATTATGTTTAGTGAAATAAGTCAGGCACAGAAAGGTAAATGCTGAATATTGTCACTCATATGTAGGAGCTGAAAAAATGAGCTCATAGAAGTAGAGAGTAGAATTACGGTTGTAAGAGGTTGGAAAGTGTAGGGCGGAGGGGAGGATGGGGACAGGTTGGTTAAGGGACCCAAAATCACAGCTAGATGGGGGAATGAGTACCAGTGTTCTGTAGCACTGTAGGGTGAATACAGTTAACACTGACTTATCATATGTGTTCAGAAAGCTAGAAGACAGGACTGTGAACGTGCCCGGCACAAAGAAATGACAAATGCTGGAGGTGATGGGTATCCTAATACCCTGATTTGATAATGACACACTGTACGCATGTATCGAATGTCAGTCTGTACCTCATAAATGTGTACAATTATTGCGTGACAACTAAAAATAAAAGAAAAAATAGATTTTTTTTAAAAAAGAAGCACAAATTCAAACTCAATGGCACTTAAAGCTACATAAATCTTTACTGAAGTTTGGATTGGGATGGGAGCAGGCTGGGAAGGCAAAGTAGACGATGGCAAAGAAGGAACATCACAGGACCCTCCCAGACACTCCGTGACGCAAGCGTCACTCATCGAGGACCTCCCGGCTCATCTCCCCTCCCTCTCCACAACGCCAAACTTTCTCAGTCGCCTAATGTTCTCTCTCCCTCCCTCCTCTCCACTCCCAAATCTTTTTCCCCCTGTACCAGTCCACTATGGTTCCTCCTTGTGCTGCTCCCAGCCAATGACTGAAAATGGAGGGCCTATAAGAGCCCAGACATTCCTGCCTAGCAGGGGCTGCTCTGATGGGCAATCTTTGATCTGGGGTCCCCATCAGCCTCGCCAAGACTTCCTCAGAGCTGCACTGCAGACTGAAGCTCTTCTTGCTCAGTCCTCCCTCCTTCCTGCTCTTTCTTCACAGGTGTCAAGCCTCCTTCCTGCTGCCCTGTGCCCCTCCCTTTTATCCAGCAGGCATTTCCCCCAATAAATATCTGTTCTTCTAATTCCATCTCGGTGTCTGCTTCTTGAAACATCAAAAATGACACATCTTCTAAAGCCTAGCTCCAAACTCCCATGTCTTTGTATTTTGCCAGGAAAAGGGCTCCCACTTGCTCCTTTCTGGCTTACCACTCACCTCTATGTTTTTCTTAAATAGTGTAATCTGGCCCTTCTTGGTTTCTTTAATTCTCCTCTCTACCTCTCACCCTGCTGGAACCCATCCAAATTCCAGTAACTGATCAAACAGGCAAAGAATCCTTGCTCGTTGCACGTGTGTTATTGTGTGTGTGTGTGTAGAAAATTGCAAATATTCATAATCTCATATCTTTCCTTCCCCCTCTGTCACATGAAGATAAGGGACCCAAGGCTCCAAAAGGTCAAGCAACTTGGCCAAGGTCACACACTGAGCACATGATGAAATCACGTTCAATTCCAGGTTTTGCTGACTGCCAAGCCCCTGCTATTTTACCCTGTGTGTACAAGGGCATTTGTTGGGACTCCAGTCGGTGTTTACTCTAGGATTCAGCTGCATCTGGAGGAGTAGTGGGGAGCATCATATCAAGACCCTATTTGCATCACAATTTGATGATTCTTCTGGGAGAAAACTCATTCCAGGCTATAGTCAAGAGCACAGGTGTGATCCAGACTTAGCAGGCTTAGCATGGTGGGAAAGTTTGAGCCCAGCATGGGGTCCCCTGGTCACTTCCACAATCTGTCCTCTCACCCAGCCCCCAAGGACTCATGCCTGAGTCCTGGGAAGAAGGAATTATAATACACGCCACTTTTCTATACATTAATGAAGATGAAAAACCCAGTATTAGCATATCTAGTTTTAATAAAGCAAAGAAGAAAAACATCCAGAGCACAGATGCAGTGTGGAAAATGTTAATCACAAATAAAGTCCCTGTCAATCCTACCAGAAGCGAGAGCCAGCTGGGATAGTCTGAGTCATCAATTCCTGCAAGTAAAGGAAATTGCCAATGAGACAGGGGCCGGAGGAGGGCAAGGAGGATAACAAGGTAACTATTCCAGGAAGCAGCTGCCCACCGTTCCTGTGGTGCCAACACCGCTGAGGTTATGCTCGGAATAGTCAATGCCCTATCAAATGCTCTCCATGATCTATAAGCAGCGAAGAGCATCCCATATCAGTGCTTTCCTCTCTTTTGTTTTGTTTTGTTTTTTGTTTTTGTTTTTCTCATGTAAAAGGTGCTTCCTAGCTTTTGAGAGACTTGTCTTTGAATTCAATCGCCAGCTTAGCACAGTCCTGGCTTGTGACTTTGTTCAATAAATGAATGATACCTCATTTATTTAAAATAAAAGCAGCCCATGCATACTCCAAATAATCTGGAAATTAAAGGAAAGAAGAGATCACCCCACACTATCCCCCAGACTCCTCCACTAAAGGTTTTCAGTTGGTCTGAAAACTTGTGCATATACTTTTGTTATTTCATGGCTGGGTCATCCTCTGGATTCTGTATCGGTTGGTTAGAAGAGTCAGTTCCTTGAATCATTCACCAGGGTGAAAGGCTGCCAAGAATTATTTGCAGCATCGGCAAAGATTTGAGGGAAGATGATGCCCTTGAAGATGAGCGATCCAATAAATCACTGCTTGCTTTGCACCTATATTTTTCCCTCCATCCCAATGTCAGCTCTAATCTAGGCCTCCTCTTTCCTCTGTCTATAATGAAGTGGATAACAAAGTGAGTGCATGAGACAATTCATTGAACGATAGGATGTTCTATTTCTATTTTTCATCTCATCCTTTAAAAATTCCTACACAATTTGTAAATATTAATAAATAAATGACCTATAATGAGAGCGTACGCTTAAAAATTTGTGGCTGATGGAAGGTAGGTGAAAAAAGTTTGGATACCTGTTTTAGTCTCTTATATTTCAAACTTTCCTAATCCTTTAAGGCTGTTAATTGTTTTATTCTCTCACTCATCAAATATTTATTGAGTGCCTACTGTGTGCCACCCCTGTTCCTGGTATAAGAACATAACAGTAAGATTGAAAATGCCCTTGCCCTCATAGAACCTCCTGAAAGGTTTAGAAAGAAAAAAAATTATTTTAAATATTATAATGTTGTATAGTGATAGGCACAATAAAAAAATTAAGCAGGTCATTGGGCTAAAGATGATGGATGGTACTATTTTAGATTAGGTAGTTAGGGAAGGTCTCTCTGAGCAGGTGGCATTCAAGGACAAATTTTAAACAAAGTAACAGGGCAAGACAAGCGAGTACAGAATAGGCTGCTGTTACAAAGAGACTCTGCAGCACAGCTGCCTGAACAAGGTAGATATTTATTACTCTTACCCAAAAGACTGAATGTTAGTGATCCAGAGCTGATCTGATAGGGACCTGCAATCTTTCTCTGGCTTATCTGCCATGCCCAGAGCAGGGGTTGGCAAACTATGACCCACTCACAGACCCAATCCAGGCCACTGTCAGTTTTTGTAAATAAAGTTTTATTAGAACACAGCCATGCCCATTTGTTTACTTGTTGTCTATGGCTGCCTTCACAATCTAGGTAAAGTTGAGTAGTTGTGACAGAGACTACATGGCCTGCAAAGCCAAAAATATTTACTTTTTACAGAAAAAGTTTGCTGGTCCTTGCTTTAACTTATCTGTTTGGAGCACACATTTTAAGTGTAGCCTTTTTCCCCTGGAAAGCAATTAGCATCCCTGGAGTAGGGATGACCCTGCAGAGAGGCGTGGGCCATTTCCCTGGTCCTCCGTTTATGGAGGTCATTCAGAACGGCTGGCGAGTAAGTGCATACTGCAAATTCTCTAGCCCCCATTCCCCTCTTCCCACCCTCCCACCATAGGATTTTTGCATCATAATCCCATCAGATTCACCATCCCCAGAAACACCCCTATCCATACCCTGGTCCTTTCTCCTCACTGTCCAAAAGCCCCAGGGGAAAGGTAGGGAGCCCCAGCTGTAGGAGCTTCCGGTGTGCCTATTGCCTGGTCAAGGCAGCGGGACCACAGCATGAAAGACTCTGCTGTAAGCCTGGGATCAATTTGTTTTCTGAAATGAGAAAATCCCAGCAGGCCAGTCAAGGAGGAGCACTCCAGCCAGAGGAGAGGAGGGGACAGAGGAGATCAGTGGGGCAGGTCTGCCTGAAATACCACCCCCAGCCAGCAAGCACCAGCAGGCTTGGCCCATGAGGTCCCCCAGCTTTACACAGACCAAGCACTAGTGTGGGCTTCACTGACTGATCACACAACTGCCTGGCTGCCCAAAGGCCTGTTAGAGGAATGTGGATCTGCACTGTGTCAAGATTTCACGAAGAGAGAAAGACAAAAGGAGGCTCTTCTTTTTATCCCCTGTGTTTGTAGAATTTGTCAAGAATGAAGCAACTCAAATAACATCGTGAGTTGTGATGAGGTCTGACATAATCATATTTCATTGACAGGGCTGTGTTTAAAATCACAGATAAAATGAAGAGCATGAGGCTTGAAACATTACACACAGATTATTTTAAGAGGCAATGCACCTCTTCCAAAGTTTTGGGGTCAGGTCTCTCTTCCATCCGGGGCCCCTGCCTCCCCACCACCACCTGGGTGTGGATTTAGGAGGGCTACATAATTACACCAAAAGACAGAAGCCGTGACAGGAGATGTCATTGTATTTGAGGCTTTATAATCCCTTAATCTAAAAGTGTCTAGTTTGGTTCTCTGTGCCAACCACTGCAGTCTGAAAGGTTGGAAGAAAGGAACTAGTCGTATGGTGTTCAACACGGGGAAATGAGAAGGGGGCACTAACAGAAGTGTGTAGGGAAAGGAAGGGAAGAGTGTGGCTCGCACTGACCCATTACTAAGAGTCGGAGTGTAAGTGAGCACAGCGGCCTCAGGACAGACAACAGGGTTGGATACGCTCTGCCTTTTCTTTCAGGGCCTCGTCCCTTAAGTCCCTTTGGTTGTTCTACTTCCTGTACCCAAGTCCATGCTGGGATAGCCCTTAATGTGGTTTATGCCAAGGAGAATATGACTGATAAGAGCCCAGTGTGGTCCCAATACCTACCGTCTGCTTTTTAACAGGGATGAAAGATAGGATCTGGTGCTGTGGAAGGGAGGGCATTTGGAAGGCAGAAGGGAAAGTCTTGGAGGAAGGGTACCTTGCAGTGCCCCTTGGCGCACACCACCATGGATGGCCACCTCTTTGGTCCTGAAGGTCAGGGAGGCACCTGGAATTCTGAAGGGTGCAGGGAGAGGAAGTTAGACAAAGGGAAGCTGGGGAAAGGGATCCTATTCCAAGAGAGAAAAAAATAAGGAGAGATGGGTTTTTTTCATAAGTTGTGTGCTATAAACATAAGAATGGTTGATATGTCCAATGTGGAAAACAGTTTGACAATTTCTTAAAAAGTTAAACATACACAGACCATAAGACCCAGCAAGCCCACCCCTGGGAATTTACCCTGGAGAAATTGACTTGGGTTCATATGAAAACCTATACAAGAATGTTCATAGCAGCTCTACTCATAGTTGTCCAAAACTGGAAACAACCCAAATTGTCTTCTATAGGTGAATGGGCAAATGCACTGTGGTACATCCACCCAAAGGAACACTGCTCAGCAATTTAATAAAAAAGAACAAACTATCAATACAACAACTTACATGGATCTCAACTGCATTACGCTGAGTGAAAGAAGCCATTCTCAAAAGATCACATACTGTTTGATTCCATTTACAAGACATTCTTGAAAGACAAAGAGATAGTTATGGAGAACAGTGCTTCCCAGGGGTAAGGCTAAGGGATGGTGTGACTATAAAGGATAACATTAGCAAGGTTATTTCGATAATGGAACAGTTCTGTAATTTGATTGTAGAGGTGGTTACACGAATCTGAACATGTGTTAAAATTCATAGAACTCTGCACACACACCCCCAAAAGTCTATTTTACTGTATAATAATTTAAAATATTATTTAAGATTTTTAAATACATCTAAAGAAGGAGTGTTTAATATGGCTAATGGAGAGCTGGGTACCACTTCTTACCAGGTATGACTTTGAATAAGTTCATCTATCCATTCATCCATCCTTCCTCCACCCATCAGTCCATTCATCCCTTCATGCATTCACACTAGACAGGCATGAAGGCTGCACAGACAGAAGGTAGCCTTTCTGCTTACAAGGAACTTATCTAGCGGAGGAGACCAAGACATATACACGTGACTCGAACATGGTCTGACAGAGGTTTGTACGTGGTGGGATGGAGGTGCCTACCAGGAGGCCCTGGCTCAACTGGGAAGGTCAAGAATAGTTTTGCCCTCAGAGCCTCTGTTTCCTCATTTAAAAATTTGGGGGAAATAGTTCTTCCTGCCCCACCTATTCTAGAGGATTATTGGGGAATCAAGTTCATAAGGAAGGTCTGTGACCTAGAGAGCGTGCTTGGTTATATAGAAAGGCTTGTGATCGTCCAGACTCAGAAGGAGCTGTTTGGTTTCTCAGAACAATGGGGTGTTTTTAAGAACAATGATTTTGTTGGTAATGTTACAGGGAGAAGAAGAGGACAGACTGTCGCTGCATCTCCCCAGGCTGAGGCTGTTATGAAAAATGCTTTTATGAATTTGCTTTGAAAGTTTTTTGAATGAAAATACAATTTTACTTCTATTCAGAGTTTCCCCTGCTGTATTAATAATTTGATTTCTACAACATTGGCTGGAAGTGAAAATAAACAGACCTATTGTAGACGTTGTAAACTAAAATCAGATGTGATTTTTTTCTACTATTCATCCTAAAATATCTTCCAGACTTTCATTTTTGTTTTCCTATAGAAAATAAATCCATAACCAAAAGGTAGAAGTTGAAGGTAGACATTATTTTGGCTTATACAGGGAAGAATTTTTTTAAATTATCAATGAATAATGATTATCTTTGAGCACTTATGATACGCCAGGCACTAGGCCACACATTTTATAGTCATTATCTGATTTAATCCTAACAACAACCCTAAAGGTAGATACTTTCACCATGTTCATATTACAGATAGGAAATCTGAAGCTCAGAGTGGTATTTATGCAAGTCATCTAGCAAGTCAGTGTTCGCATCAGGATTTCAATCCAGGTGTGTAAACTACAAGGACAGGAGCGAGACTGAGAGAAAAATATTTGTAACATAGTTAATAAATGTTTGGTATCAGAACGTAACAGGGAGCTCATCAATCAATGACAAAAAGAAAATGCACAGAAAAATGAGCAAAAGAAATGAGAGGTAATGCACAAAAGAAAAATGCAAATGAGCAATAAAATATAAAAATATGCTCAAACCACTAATAATCAAAAATGCAAACTCAAACAATGAGATACCATTTTTCATCCATCAGTTTGGAGAAAGTTGAAAGATTGATAAAAGTAATGGTTGAACGTGGAGAAATTATGGGCTTTATATATTGTTGGAGAAAATGCAAATTGGCACCACCGTTTTTAAGGGAAAGTTGGTGCATTCACATTTTTTAAAATGCACATTTTCACTGACCCAGCAATTCCAGTGGTTTGGCATTTCTTCTAAAGAAACATCTGCTCATGTGCTTGAGAAGGGTGTACAAAAGTGTTCGCTATGGACTTGTTCACAAGAACAAAAAGCTAGAAACGACCTAAAGTCATTTAGTAAGAAAATGGCAATAGTGTGATGCATCCTTATTACGGAATTCTACACAGTAGCTTAAATGGATATGGCAGAGGTATATACGCTAAAAAAATCTGTAAGATGATTCTTAAGTGAAAAAAAGCAAGTTGCAGGGGAAAAAATGCAATACAATATCATTTGTGTAAACTCCCCAATAACACACAACCATACTAAGTAATTTCTGTGGCTGCATAGTTAGGTGTTTAATGTATAGAAAAAGGACATAAAATGAACTGGTAGCAATGGTTACTTCTAGGAAGGTGCCTAGAATTAATCAGTCAAAGGGAATTTAGATAGCACCTCTAATGTTTAAATTTTCACTAGAGAAGATGCAGTCCTGTATTATTATACTTCATAACTAACACAATACTTTAAGTTTTAAAAAGGAAAAGAAACCAGATGTGTCTGACTCCAGAACCTAAGCATGTTGTCACACTGGTTCTTAGCCTATGATTTATAGTTAGGTTTTAGCAATTCCATGAACTTCCTAAAATTGTGCACACATTGGGTGTGTGCTGGGGAGTACACGTTTTCCCTTAGGTAGAGATTCACAATATTAGATTCCCAAAGTGCATCTGTCTTAGTCCATTCTGGTTGCTATAACAAAATACCATAGACTGGGTAGCTCAGAAGCAACTTTTATTCTCACAGCTCTGGAGACTGAGAAGTCCAAGATCAAGGTGCTGTCAGCTTTGGGTCTGGTGAGGGCCACTTCCTGGTTCACAGATGGCTATCATCTTGCTGTGTCCTCACGTGGCAGAAGGGGGAAGAAAGCTCTCTGGGATCTCTTTTATAAGGGCACTAATCCCAGTCATGAGGGCTCCACTTTCATGACCTAATCATCTCCCAAAGGCCCCACCTCCAAATACCATCACCTTGGAGATTAGGGTTTAACATACAAATATTGGAAGGGCACAAATATTCAGGATGCAACACCCAAAAAAGGTCAAGATCGATTTTAGTGGAAAATGTTCTTGTTCTGTTGCAGCCTTAGGAAAGTTACTCAGCTGCTCTGGATAAGGGGGATCATAATATTACTTACCTCCTGGGGCTGATGTGAGGATTACATGAGTCAATGTGTATAAAGCACTTGAAATAGAAGTCAATAATGGTAGCTATTATTATTACTTTTGTCACTACTGCTATTATTAATAGCTGGGAAAGAGCACTTCATTCAAGAGACTTGAATTCTCAAAACAGTTATATTGCAAGTAAAATAGAAAGATAAATCTATCCAGTCTGAAAATCCCACAATTTCAGACTCTTAAATTTTCTTCCGTACATAAAAATGATAAAAATGACATGAAATGACATCAATTCTCCAGTCTGTTCATTCTTTTACGCAATAAACATTTAATGAATGCTTACAACACACTAGACATTGTAGAAATAGCTGGAGATACAATTGCAGCACAAGTGGCCCACAGGGCACTACCCTCAAGGAGCTCAGAGTCCACTGTGGTGACAGACCCCCAAGGCACAATGACATCACTGCATAGTGAGCTCTGACACTGCACTTGAGAGCTATAATTACTCTGTGACCTGTTAACGCCTTTCAAAGGCAACTGAATTTCAAAGTCAAGCTTTTATTATTGACAGGCATAGAAATTATTATTTTAATTCTTAAATTTGACTTTTCTCCTTTAATTTATTGGGTCATAAGGGAGCTGAAATCAAGAGTTCCATTCTGGCCCTACTTTCCCAGTAATTAGGCCAAATAAGCATTTTGGTGCTTAAACCTTGCAAGGCACTTGTATTTCCAACTGCCTTCACTTTAAAACCAGTTAATGGTTTAAATAGCAAGCAGACATGTGGGTGGACCAGATGCTGCCAGGCACAACTCTAAAAGGTTCCCATAAGAGCCATGACACTTGCTCCCCACACCTCTGAGGAATGTGATCCTCAGGGTTTTAGTGACCTAAGGGTGTAGGGGGGACTCCTCCTGGCTTAATTGGAACATGATAACAATAATTTAATAGGGCATTTGGCTGGCTGAGCTGGGACGTAGACCTTTCACCAACTCCATATGGGCACGTCCAACTCTTTGCATCCTCTGATATTCTTGGGAGCTTTTGTCTCTTAATTTCCAGAGGAAAAAGGAGTTTGGATGGGGACTGCAGCAGGAGGGTGGGGAGATGTAGACCACAGTGGGCCTCAGACTGGATTTGAGAGCCGGAGCTGATGGGACTGTGTTCACAGGAGGCTTTCTGGGGTCCGGCCCGAGTGGGGCTGTTTGGGTGCCCAGTCCCCACCTCTGCATGCTGGTGCCCAAGGACTGGCCCCTGCAGGAATATCAGAGACAGTGTCTTTTCCATGGCTGTGCTGTTCTCACGATGGGATTCCAATGGCTTCAAGGGTAGTACTGCCCACAGTGGGATCCCCAGCAGGAGACAAAGTCATACGTGAAATGAGGTAACAATAGCTAAGAGAATGACTTTTAAGAGCACACGAGGCCTGCTTTGAGGACTCCCACACATAACTGGAGGATGCTTTGTGGTGGGGCGTGGTGGTACAAAGCCGTGTGAGAAATAGAACAGCACAATAGAATACCTAACAGAGTGTTAGTGCTCAAGAAATGATGGTTTTATCACCCACCCTTCTCTCTAGAGTTCAGACAGAACTTTCACACACACACACACCATGCCATGGGACCCTCACACGACCCTGTAAGCTTCGTATTATGGTCTACACTTCGCGGGCGAAAGAGGGAATTCACAGGGATGAAAGTCAATGTGAGAGCCCGAACGAGGTCGGATCAGCAGAGGTGGCCCAGGGAGGAGACACCCGAGTCCTCAGGTGTTCACCTCGTAGCAGCTGCCTCATGGCATCCTTCTCTGAGTGGTCCCTGGGGAGCCAGGGGGAGAAAACTCTAAGCTAATGATATTTTGGCTTCCTGTTGACTCCCAAGTTAACAGACCCCTCAAGCATCTCCTGCCGTGTCTGTCACACACTCTGAGATTCCATTCAGAGATTCACGCCCTTGAGCCTTAAAGAGTCAGAAACCATGGCCGTGAGTGTGCTGAAGACTAGGTGGGACCTAGAGTCAGACGTTGGCCTCCATTGCCACCAGACCCTGGGAATCCTGTGGTGATACTTTATGCTGTGTGATGAAATGAGCACGGATGTTGGCACCAGTCCTACTTGGGTCTGCACGTTGATTCTGTGTCTATAGTCTCTTTGAGACTCATTTGGCTCATCTGCAAAAGGGCATTATGATAATATCTACTTCCTGAAGGCTCGAGGAGGAATGGTGGTCACCACTCACATGGAGGAGCTACTTCAGTGATGTGCAAAGCACGGCTCTTGGCTTCATGGAGCTTCAGTCTAGTGGGGAGGCAGAGGAAGACCTACCAACCACACAAATACAATATTGCAAACCATAGGAGGGGCTTTGAAAGAAAAGACCTGGGAGCCACGTGAGCAGCCAGCAGGGAAACTTGTTCCAGCCTGGATTTCAGGAGACATTTCCCTAAGGAGGAGGCATCAGTGGGTGGGTGAGACAGTCCAGGCAGAAAGCAACGTGTGCATGAGTCTGGGGGAGGGGGAAGGAGTGGCCTGAGCACAGCCCAAGGGAGAATAAAGTCCACGGCACACACAGAAGAGGGGAGGGAGGTGGGAAGAACATGAGGCAAGGCCACAGAGGGAGGCAGGGGCCATTCCAGCCACGCAGGCCCTTACTGGATTGGACCAGAGAGTTTTAAGTAGGGAATGACATTCTGGTTTCTGCTTCAAAAACATCACACAGGCTATTGCACAGAGAAGGGATTGGAGGAGTCAGAGGAAAGGTAGGGAGACAGTGGAGAAGAGTTCCTGCAGCTCCCCGTGAGAGAGATGAGGGTCGTGTGCACTAGGGCGACAGCAGCGGAGACGGGCAGAAGTGGGAAGGTGGGGCCGAGACTTGACTTCAACCCATGAAAGAACAAGACCATTTGATGAAGGCCTAGCGAGCGGATCTGTGGTGAGGGCCGTGGGGGTTGAGAGAAAAGACAGAGCTACGAGGGCCGTACGCTGGAGAAGGCTGCTTGGAGACGGGCCACGGTTGGGCCCTGTAGAATAGCAGACTCTGATGAGGTGCTAAGGAATCAGACAGGCACGCTTGGGGCTGGGGAAATACCATCCTCGTCAGTGATGCAAAAGCTACCATGATGCATCCTGAATACAGTGGAGGAGTAGTGTGAGGAAGAAAAGACCAGAAACTAAAATAGGCAGACTCTAATTCACAGTGCTTCAGTTAGGATTAGGCTGACAGTGGCAGAAAATCCGAGACAACATTGGCTTTATAAAGTAAGAATTAATTTTTCTTTCTCATATAAATGAAGTCTAAAGATAAGCAGATCAGGGCTGGCTAGTATATCAGTTCTGAGATCATCAAGGATCCAGCCTCCCTTGAGTATCTTGTTATTCAACTTAGGCGCCACCTCATGGTACAAAATGGCTGCTCCAGCTCCAGTGATCACATCTTCATTCCAGCCAGAGAAGTGATGAAAAGGAAAGAAAAGGGCATGCACTTTCTTTGGAAAGATACTTTCAGGAAGCTGCGTGCTCATTGGCCAGAATGTTGTCCCATAGCCATACCTAACTACAAAGGAGGCTGGAAATATTACTGTTAATTATAGATAGTCATGTACCCAATTAAAAGTTGGAGACTCCATTACTATAACAAAAGAGAAGGGAAGCAGTCTCTGCCACATCAGCAGTTTGTGATAGTAATTTGCAAATTAAACATCATCCTTACCTCTCTAAATAGGGTTCCTATTAAGTGATGAGAAAAACATTAAGACCACAATAAATATCCTATCTGGAATATTCTTCTCCCAGATTGTCATGAGACTCATTCCCTCAATTCCTATCACCCCCGCAGAAAGGCCTTCTCTGACCACCCATCACTCTCCACCCCCAACTTTGCTTTGTTTCCCTTCCTAGCACTTTTCACTACCTGAAGTCATCCTCTATTCATTTATTTGTTTATTGTGTGTCCCTCACAGAATGAGAACTAAGTAAACGGAAGGACTTTGTTTTGTTCATTGCTGTGAACAGTACTTACATCAGTTCCTGCCACATAGCAGATGTTCAATAAATATTTGCTGACCGAATAAAGAAATGGGCAAAGCACATAAACAACTCATAAAAAGAGGTTCTGGCTTATCTTAAGTTTGATTTAAAAAGAAATACAACTAGTAAACAAAGGTGGGAAATTGTGAGCATCTTTGGTAATAAAAGACATGCAAATTAAAACCACAATGGGGTTCCTTTTTCAATTACTAAATTAGCAAAATGAAAATGTTCAATGATAATGTCTAATGCTCACAAAAGTACAATAAACCAGTACTAATATAATAAATAGCAGCCTTATAAAATAGTACCATCTTCTGGAAAGTGATTGCCAGGCCTGCCAGGCTACCAGCCCCAGGGAGTCATGCAACTTGAATGGACAGCTTTAGGGGGTTCCATTTACTTACATTCACCACGAACGCTGCTTCCCTGGAGTTGCGCTAATGGCAGACCCGAAGTCGCCAATGTACATCAAATGCCACAAAAATATGTGTACATAAGTGTTCACCAGATTGTCTTATAAAAACAAAAAGCTAAAAATAAAACTTAAATATCCAATGCTATGGAAACATTTTAGTAAATTCGAGTACATATTCTTTATGGAATAATAGACATCACTAAAAATAATACTATAGAGAAATACTAAGACATGATCATGGAGTAATGCTAAGTGAAAAAAAGAAATATACAAAACAGTCTATAAGTAAAACATTTTTTAAATTCTCTGGATGATGAGGTTATAGATTTTTTTACTTTCTTTTTTATCTAAAATTTTTAAAAACCACATTTTTCCATAAAGCCATATTTTTCATTTTGAAGGAAAACTTTATCTTAAAATTACATTTTCAAAAAGTGACAAGTAGAATGAATACTGAACATAGGGTATTATTCCAAGTTTGTTTTTATAAAAATTATATTTCGAGGAAAATGCTAAAAGGGCACCCAGCGAACCATTAACAAAGGTAATCTTTAGGCAGTGGCATTAGTGCATGATTTGAACGTTCCTATCAACATAGTTCTTGTTTGTTCTTATCATTTCTTGAGCCCCTATGACATGCCAAGCACTCTGTGGGGTGCTTTATACACATCGTGACAAGGGAGATCCCAGCAGCCTCTGAGGTGGGTGTTATCACTGTGAATCCATTTTCCCGAGAGGAAATGAAGACCCAGAGAAGCAAAGCCACTTGCAAAGCCCAGCTACAGCCTGCTAAGTGACAGCCTCTTCAAACAGATACGGTGCTGGCCTTCCTCTGTTGGAGGAGGAAGGGTTTATTCCTCAGAAAGGATCCACTGTGCTTTCTCCAAGGAAGGCGGCCAGTGGGGAAAGGACTTCGGGGGGTGGTTTCATGCCGCCCTCTGTGGGGACCATGGGTGCAAGAGAACCTCAGCCCATCCACAAATTAAAAGGATTTGTTCTGCAAAACTTGGATTCAGTCAAAAGGCCGCACTCAAGGATGCAGAGGCCACAGGTTCCCCACCCCTGCAAGGACGGAGGGAAGTCCCAGTCAGTCACTCCCGGAAGGCTGAAATGGTTAGAGGAAAGACAAGAGGAAAAATCTAGCAGGCAGCAGTCTGAGTGGGTTTGGCAAGACAGTGAGATATGAAGAATTTAGAGAGTGACGTCCTGAGCATCAGAGTGTGGGGGGAGACTGCAGAGAAGCAAGAGAATTTTAAGAAATGTCAGGCTGCCCTATAAATTGGGTCTCCCATAACATGAAATTGCCTGTAACTACCTCTGGCTTCTGGACTGAATTTCTCTGAAAGTGAAACCACACAGAGGATAAATCATGTAGGGCCCTGAAATGTATTTGTGTTATATTTATACCTATTTTTCTTTATTAAAAAAAATTTGCAATGAGCATGTGATTAAAGTTATAATGAGGAAAAAAGTACATACTAATCTTTTAGGTGTTTTAGAACAATTGTTTCTTAAGACGGAGAATAGTTTGGGGAACTGTTAATAATTTCATTACCCTGGAACCCATTGAGATTGTTCATGATCCTTCTTTCCTTCTGGGACAGGGTTTGGCAGAGAAGAGAGTCCCTAGTACTGAAAGGGCTCCATGGACTGTGGGAGTCACTAGGGCTTATGCCCTGTCCAGTACTGTGTGTTTCAGAGAGAAGGGAGGCATTTAAACCATTCCAGTTGAATTTACTCAATTTTTATCAATTCACCTGAACTGTGCCTGATCAGAGGACAGGGCTCTAAGGTGAGAGGGCAGTTCCACTTTGCCCAGTCTACTGGTCGCCTGTCTCCCACAGTGGACTGGGGTCCCATGAGGAAGGGAATCCATCTACTTGGCTCATGAGACCCCTAACACCCAGCAAACCACCTGGCACTTACAAGGCACTGTGAGGAATGGAACAAGGGCTGGCACTCTGGAAACACGTCAGCTTCTCCCTTGAAGGCACACTGGAATCTTCCATTGAAATTCTCCTTCTTAGTTGAACTCTAACATAACAAAGGCTCACAAACTCAGAGTGAAAAATCTGGAGTTGGCCAAGGAAAAAAACCCAACTTAACAGAGTTATAAAAGGGTATCATAAGCAATGAAATATTGGCTCCTCTAATTTTTCCCTCTTCATTCATATTTACCAAGCACATCCTGTATGCCAGGCACTGTGCTAGAGTCCTGGAGATATAAACCCTTAATGTGGCCATGATAATGGGACAGATAGAGCATCCCTAGAATTAATCTTATCCCTTAATAATAACAATTAGTATCCAGCACTATGTTCCAGTTATTGTTCTAAGTTCTTTCCACGTATTTTTCATTTATAGGTAGCATTATTTTATCCCTATTACAGATGAGCAAACTGAGATCCAGAAAGATTAAGTAATTTGTTCACATTCCACAGCTGGCCAGGGGTGAAGATCAGGCTTAGATTTCTGCTGTCTGATGCCTACCCTCACGCTGTTAATGGCTCCCGGGGAGCTTCCCCACAGGTGATCCTGAGATCACTGGCCTCCAAATCTCCAGGGATGCTTGATTAAAACGCACATTGCCAGGCCCGGGACTGAAGGATCAGAATCTCTGGGAGGGCAGTCTGGAAATGCCCATTTTTAAATCACTAACCCAGGTAATTCAGATGTGCGCTAAAGTTTGTGCAATATAGCATTCAAATTTGCTGCCCCCCCTTCTTGTGAGTTCACAAAATCTCTAGCACCCACCTCACCACCCACTCCTACTTCCTGCCAACCAATGAGCAGCAAAGAACAGAATAGGAAGGAAGGAAGGGAGGATGGATGGATGGAAAGAGAACTTGCCCCAAACTGGGCTCCATTTGGGTTCAGGGCAGGTCGACACCCAGCCCTCTGCTCTCCTGCACCTTGGAGCTGCACCAGCACTGTCCTCCCAGCTGTTGAAGCAGCTGCTGAGAAGCCTGATGAACCTCGGTAGGGAGCACCCCCTGTGGCTAGTGATGTCTGCCCGGTGGAAGCAGTTTAAGTAGCTGACTGCTGGGAGCAGCAGGGAGGTGAAATTTCACTGCACTCAGGGCTCAAAACCTGAATGCTTTTCCCTTTCCAAATCAGAACACTGCTGTTCTGGGTCAGTGCCCAGCAAGCAGGGTCCATAGTCTGTAGACAGGGAAGATTCAGCCAAAAGGATGTGTGGCAGGAAGGAGTAGAGATGGGAACCCTGGCTCCAAACAGGCTAGAAGATACTAGAATAACGATGAAAACCTCCAAGCTGCAGGAAGTGGTGTGTGGATGGGGTTTGCAGGGTCCTCGAGGGGACATCTGCCCGTTTCTCACCAGCAAATCATGTGGCCACTCTGAGCCTCAGTTTTTGCATTTGTAAAAGGAAAATAGCAAGCATCATTAGAAGGCTATTAATTCTGTCTGTGATTTATGGAACAGTTTTCGTGTGTCAGACACTGTCTTGAGTCAATCAGGTGATTTTTACAGCAAATATCTATGAAGTCATTTTGATGAAGAAAATGAGCCTTAGAAAAGTTAAGAAACTTGCTCAGTATTTCCTGGCAGGTAACCAGTGAAGACAGCATTTGATCCCAGGTCTATCTGATGCCAAAGCCTGTCCTCCTAATAACTGCCCATAGCTTCTCCAATATCCCTTCCACTTCTAGTTTCTGTGACTAAGTGCTCCAAACATGAGGAGTCCATGGTTTCAAAGAAAAGAGATACCACCGTTTTCCCAGCCACACATCGGCAGTAAAAAATGCCAATTAGTGCATTTCTGTCCGGCAGGGACTTAGCAAAGATGTAGCGCGTAGCTCCGTTAATGGAAGCACTGTCAGTACACAAGAAGCCCCAGAGGTATCTAACAAAGAGACCAAGTCTCAGCTCAGACAAGCGGCGTGTCAGAAACTCAGCTTCCATGGCTGTTGTCATCTGCTTTCCAAAGGGTCTGAACGGAGGGGACTATATATGCAATGGGTGTTGAGGGGCATTCCAGCACCACAGAGCTTCACAGAAAACCCTGACCCCCAAGCTGGTCCCCTCCTCTAACCTCCTGCCTGCTGTCTGCCTTCACTCATTCCTACTTCTATCTAGCTGCACCTCAGAGGGACCAAGCTCATTCCCACCCCAGGGCCTTTGCACTTGCTGTGACATCTGCTGAAAATACTACTCCTTCTGCCTGGAAGAAGCTGGCCTCCAATCTTCATAATGCTTTCTCCTTCTTGTCATCGAGGTCTCAGAGCACGGTCCCCTCCTTGAGGAAGCCCTTCCTGACCACTCCACCCAAATTCGCACTACCAATCCATTCCTCCCCATCACACCTCCCTGCTCTACTTTCTCCACGCTACTTAGCACTACCTGAAATGATTTTGCTTGTTGTTTGCTGACATGCTAGCAAAGTACCTAGCAAACGGCTGACTCTCAGTGAACATGTGCTGAACGAATGTATGAATGAATACATGAGTGAACGGGAAATCTTACTAACTTTTTTTGTGATAAGGACGCAGGAACCTATATTCAACGTGCTCCCCTCCCCCCAGTTGACAAGGGCAGAGACCACAAGAAATAACACTGTGGTTAGTAACAACTTACCAACCACCCAGAGGTTATATCCACACACATTGCTGGGCATGGTTCCAAAGCTAAAAAGGCACTAATTGCTTTTATATAAGGAGGTAGAAATGCAGTCCCTCCGTGTCCTGTAGGCCTGATGGTCTGCATTATCGTATCTGTTACTGTGTTAATTGTGCCTGTCTCACACAGCCAGCTTGGGCTTTCTCCTGCATATGTCAGGGGTGGTGACAGGTTCCTATACAGAGAAGAGAGGTACCGGGGAAGTGTGTGTGTGTCTATGCATGTGTACACGTGTATGTGCATAAAAGCAGCCACACTCTGGGAAGGGTTAACTTGCAGCCAGGCTGTCTGTCCTCAGGGCCCTAAGACTGGCCCGGGAACGGGAGGGGTGGGCCTGGAAGGTGGAGCAGGCTTGGCTTGCACTAGCTGCCTTTTTCACAACAGGAGTGCAGACGCTTGCCCAGCTGGCCTGAGTGTGGTGAACTCAAGCCACCTTTAGGAATGGCAGAAAAAGCCCACACCTGGATATCACTCCCTCCCGGCCCCTCCACGGCAGGTTGCATTTGGGAGACGCTACAGTCATTAGAGGAATGAGCCGGGAGTGAGCAATTCGCCAGCTCGCCAGCACTTGCTGGAAAGCAGCAGACGAGATGGACGTGGTTGACAGCCTTCTTGTGAACGGAAGCGACATCACTCCTCCCTGCGAACTCGGGCTGGAAAATGAGACCCTTTTCTGCTTGGATCAGCCCCACCCTTCCAAAGGTAGGTGTCAGAGACTGTTATTTTAATTCAGAAAACTATTAAGTTGTGGGAGAAATCAGCAAAGGCAAAGGCTGATAAAGAAAACAGAACAAAGTCATTGTGAGACAAGGCTGGATAAAGTCATATGTTCAGAAGTTTGGGTAAGAGATCAGAAAGCAGAATAGAGTCAAATATTGTCCGCCGTGGCAGAGCTGGGCGTTCATGAATAGGACTTGGGGGAACGAAAGCAGTGGGCGGACGAGCTGAGTACAAGTGTCTGAGCTTGAACTTGCAAGCATCACAGAAAAGGTGCTGTCACCACGTAGCAGTTGCCTTTTCTTGGAGGGTAACCCAGCGTGAATTGATTAAAGCGAAATAATGCTTAGCAGCTAGGAAAGAAAGCGATCACTGTTCACTTGAGCTTTGTTATTAAGAAAAAGTGGTTCCCTGAGTGGTTCTTTAACAAACCAACCTTTTAAAAACAAATGATTCACTTCGTGCTTTCTTCAGTTTGTTTCCATAAGATGTTGTTAGAACAGGAATCGTTGGGTTCAATGAGGTACACCCCTGGGGGGAAAATGGGCAGGAAATACCCGCTCACTTGATGTGCTAAGGTTTTAGCATTCTGCTCTCATAACCTCATCCCTCCGTCCTGTTCCTGTGAATCCCTGCAGAGTGGCGGCCGGCGGTGCAGATTCTCTTGTACTCCTTGATATTCCTGCTCAGCGTGCTCGGAAACACGCTGGTCATCACGGTGCTGATTCGCAACAAGAGGATGAGGACCGTCACCAACATCTTCCTGCTCTCCCTGGCTGTCAGCGACCTCATGCTCTGCCTCTTTTGCATGCCGTTCAACCTCATCCCCAACCTGCTCAAGGACTTCATCTTCGGGAGCGCTGTTTGCAAGACCACCACCTACTTCATGGGTAAGTTGCTGCTGGTGACTCGCTCCAGATCCCGCTCCGCCACTGCGGAGGAGCCCCTACTGGGTGCTAAACACAGAACATCTGGCTGTGCGGGGCTGTATGCAAGGACATAGGTACTGCTTTACAGTGAGGCAATCCTCATACGTCCCCAGAAGTCGGTCCCCAGTCATCCATGTCAGAGGTCAGTTTCTAAGAGTGAAATAAGTTAATATGGAAACACAGAGAAGGAAACACAAGTTTGCTTGCTTTTGTTCCAAGGGAAGAGGGATTCAAAAGTGACTTCAAGCTGTTCTATCGCTTTCTGGAAGCCGTTGATCATAACCTGATCTCCACCCAACTTGAGTCACGGCTTCTAGGGATAGTGAGGGTCGTGGAGGAGGGTTCTTTGCTGTGTTCCTCTTGTTTTCCTAGGGAGCGGGGGCTATTGGAAGACTAGTGCCATCACAGTTCTAGATTCTTTTCTCAGGATTTACTTCCCAGCCTGTTCCCCTCAAAGCTGGGACCATCTCAGGCAGAGAGACAGAGAGAGCGATCTCTCTCCCTAAATGAGGAATTGAATTTGCTCCTGGGGGCTGTGAGGTCACTAAGCTGCCCCCGATTGGCTAAGATATGCAGCTCTCTGCCTGTGCCAATCAAAATGATGATAATAAGAAAAATCACAAGGGCTAATATTTTTTGAGTACCTTTGTACACCAGATGTTATACTAAGTGCTTTTACTTCCATGATCTTATTTTATCTCCCAACCAGCCCATGAAGTAACTACAAGTATCCTTCCCTGTCTCACCACGGAGGGAACAGAGGCACAGAGAGGGTCATCATGTGCCTAAAAACACACAGGCGGTAGCAACAGAGCCAGGATTTGAACCCGTATTAGCAGCCACCACAGTGGTGAGCATGCTGCCTCCGTTCGCCAACTGCTGTGGTTCTCGAGCAGAACAAATACACATTTCTTGGTCTCCTCTGTTTGCCAAATTGCCTTGTCCCTTGCCCTTTCTGAGAACCATTTGGGAGGGCACGAGAGGTGGGAATTATTTTTCATCCTGACCCCAGCCTTGTAAAACATGCAGAACTGAGTTGGGCTAGAGCAGTCTTCAATGACCGGAAAGTTTTAAAAGTCTTTATTTTTCCCAGTTGAGGAAGCAGGATTCAGCACTGACAAAATGATGATGACGTACTGACCCTTATGCCACAGACAAATAACCAAGAGTGCGTCAATCCGTGTTCCAGTCCTCAAAAAAAAAAAAGGATGAAATGAAAAGGATCATTCATTGTTAAATAATGAGGCAATAATAAGTAGCATTTCTTAGTGCCTTAGACTCCCAAGGCCCATCCACATATATCTTACGGGAATAGTATTTGAGAACCTTAACCAGAGTATGCAAAAGGAGGTTTGAAATGAGTGTTTGCATCGTTGTGAATGGCACGGAATTAAGTTTAAAATGGTTAATTTTATGTTGTGTGAATTTCAACTCAATAAAAAAAAATTTTTAATGCCAAAAGGAAAGGCAAGATAATTCTGAAAGTATTTACAACACTATAGTGATTTTGTTAGATTTCTAATTCCAGTAATTTGGATTCTTCTCTCAATTTTGCTGTCTCCTCGATGCTATTACTAACAATTAACCATTCATGAAACTCCTAATTTGTAGCAAAGAAAGAAAAGAAAAAGCATGTTTGCCTGACAGTGAGTTTATAGTTACAGGGAACCCATTACACAGAATTGACTCTAGGGAGTTTGGGGCTATACTCTTGACTCAAAATATCATCAACTCTTTAGGGTAAAGTCCAGTAAAACACAGCAAATCCTATCCCAGAACACGAGTTTTTAGTTAACGGTTTTGGGGTCATAGATTCCTTTAAGACTCTAAGGAAAGCTAGTGCCAGTCTCTCTAGAAAAAGGACATTTTTGGACATAGTTGCAGAGAATTAATTTATATCTGTGAACACAGTGAGAATCTAAGGACCACAAATTTATATTAATTCTGAGGCTTAAGAAATCATGGTAAGTGATACTCAGAAAAATTAACAGAATTCATAGCTGAAGGTTTCTAAAGGGAATTTTAAGGCGATAATAAGTCCTTATATAAGCATGTACATACAATACAAAGATTAGGGGAGATTAATCTTTTTTGACATGTTTTTCGCTGAGGCATATTTGTCGTCTTTCCCACCGTCATAGTGATGCATGCTCATTCTAAAAAATACAGAAAAGCAAAAAGAACAATAAGGAAGACCCTAGGCCTCCCATGCAGGGAAACCTTTAGTTACAGTATGGAGGTTTCCCCTCCATCTTTTTTGCTATGTATTTTTTTCAACAAACTACATTTTGAAATTGAGAATGTTTCATTCTTAAGAACAGTGTGTACTAGAAATTTTCAGAAAAAGTCTTAATGCCTCCAGCTCAGATCCCAATGACCCTTCAGCGTCACAGAGTCCTTAAGAATCTTGGGTTTTTAAGGTCAATTTAACCATGCAGATCATGCTCAAAACTAGAGCTTTTCTTCGGGCTTCTCTAAAATCTCTTCTGGGGGTCAGGAACTTATTTCATCCCCTTGGTTATTAATTAATGAGCACTTTCAGCCTAAGCAGGAGTTAGGTTGTAATCAGAGCTTAATTAACTTATCTAAAAATGGCTATGAGATGTATTTGCAAATACATTTCTTTAACTGCCTTAATTCCTTCTTGGAACAAAGCTGGGAATAAATCATCTTTTAAAAATATACGTACACAATATTTCTTTACCCTCTGAGCATTTTCCTTTGATATCAAACCTGTGCAGATCAGATATGCTCAAGCTAATGTGCAAACAAATTTTGGATTTCAGAGTCAACATAACCAACTTCTTTGTTCATTTCCCAGGCACCTCTGTGAGTGTATCTACCTTTAATCTGGTAGCCATCTCTCTGGAGAGATATGGTGCAATTTGCAAACCCTTACAGTCCCGGGTCTGGCAAACAAAATCCCACGCTTTGAAGGTGATTGCTGCTACCTGGTGCCTTTCCTTCACCATCATGACTCCATACCCCATCTACAGCAACTTGGTGCCTTTTACCAAAAGTAACAACCAGACTGCAAACATGTGCCGCTTTCTACTGCCAAATGACGTTATGCAGCAGTCCTGGTAAGGCTGCACTGTGTTTAGTTTTTTAAATACAACTTGATATAATTGTGCAATATTATGAAAAACTGGAATGCCTTACCCAGAGTGGTCAGAGGATAAGTTTCTGGAAACTTTTTGGGTAGAGTCATTCTAACCTCGTTCTAGGATAACAGTGAAAGCAAACACTTAGCTGGAGTGTTCTGTTTTAAATGCCATATGTATATCAATCAATTAATCCCCTCAAAACACTGTAGGGGAGGTATTATTATTATGCCCACTTTACAGATGAGTAGACTGAGATTTGGAAAGGTTAAGTTGCCCAAACTCACAAACCTAAGAAGGGGCAGAACCCCTGTACTTAATCACTATGCTTCTAAATGCTCTAGTTGGGGGTTAGGCAAGATGACCTGGAGAGCTATGATTTTCTAAAGAATGGAAGATAGTACAGAGACTTCCAAATCCTAAGTGGTTTTTCTTAGAGCTGCAGCTCTGGTACTTGTCCAGAGCACTTTATCAGAAATAAAAAGGCAACATTCTAATACTGGTTCCTTTGCTCACTAGCTGGGTGACCTTGGGCAAATTCACATAACCTCTCTGAGCTTTAGGTTCCTTATCTCTCCAAGGAGTTAATAATATAGATATGTTTTAAATCTACCTCATTGGGTGGCTGTAGGGTTCAAAGGAGTATATGTATATAAAAATGTCACTCTAAAAAGACTACACAAATTCAGGGTATTATGTTTACTAATTCCAAGGATGTTTTAGAAGCAGAGAACTAGACATTCAGAAACAGCCCCAAACTGAGATCATCTCTGCTTTCTTTGCCTTCCTCCTTTTATTTCAACAAAGTAGCACACACATAAAAAGAATTATATTGCAAACGAGACAGATATTTCCAAGACTTGAAAAGGAATCTTATCAAAACATATCCCATTGAAATGAGAAATGGCCCAGCCACCATGAGCCTCTGACAATTTTATGGCCCAATTGTATAACTGTACACATGCCAGAGTGCAAAAATGATTTAGGGGCCAGACTCATAAAGGAGGAGGCTGTGATTCCTCAGGAATCAAACATGTTTAGAGAAAGCATAGCTCTATCTCACCAGGCACTAGAACGACTATGCCACTGTGCCAGCTTCACAGGGTCATGGAGAATGAATGTCCATGGAAATTTCTTAGCTGCTCATGGGTCATAAACAGCCGGAATGCCATATTTTACAAAACCAAGGAAGTTTTCGATCATCCCTTCCTAAGCATTTGATTATTCTGTTGTTACATTTTGTGATGCTTAAAAGCATAAGGTTCTAGAATCATATTGCTTGGGTTCAAATTCCATCTCTGCCACTAACTGTGTGACTTTGGACAAGTTATTTAATCTCTTTAAGTCTCAGTTTCCTCGTCTCTAAAATAGGTATTAGGACAATAGTACCTAACTCAACGGTTATTGTGGGAGTCAAATGTAGTAATATATGTAAAATGTTTAGCCTAGCATGTAGCACATATAAGTCCTCAATGAATGGAAGCTCTCATTATTACGGGGGTTTTTGGGTAACAGCTTTATTGAAATATAATTCATACACTCTCCTAATTTTTCAAGCTTTCATTATTTTGAATACGTAGACTTGTTACAGGCCCAGAATCATGCCAAACTTTTCTAATTGAACTAGTCCTTCATCAGAGACTTTATCTAAAAAAAAGAAAAGAAGTAAACAACTTATAATCACTGAATCTCCAAACATGAAATTTCCAAGAATATTAAATATTAGTAATTAATGTGTTTGCTCAGACCAGTTAAAATAAAGAGGAACTCTATTCGTTCCTCCCCATTGGAGTGTGAAGGCCTAGACTTGGATTTCTTTTCATTTTATTAGGCACACGTTCCTGCTACTCATTCTCTTTCTTATTCCTGGAATTGTGATGATGGTGGCCTATGGATTAATCTCTTTGGAACTCTACCAAGGAATAAAATTTGAGGCTAGCCAGAAGAAATCTGCGAAAGGTAACCATCTTTTAGCTGTATGTTTGTGCCAAAAGAGCTCAAAAGCTTGCTTTCTATAACTTAAATAGGTATCCCCAGAAAGTATATTGGAGCTTTTTCAAAGTATTCTTATGGGACTCTGTGTCATGAGGCACAGTCATGAGACCCAGTGTCTCTAATTCCTCATCTGTAAAATGGGGAAATAATTCCTTTCAAAAGCGTTCTGACTGGAATAAAATAACATACACATAACCCAATTATAAGCTGAGGGCCCATGTGTCCCATACTTTCTGTAATGCTACATTCACGTGGACATCCTTCAGCAACCAACGCTGCTTGTATCATAGTTCCGGGCTGTTCTGTGTCTCTCCAAAGGGCTTGGAAGAGATCCGGCTTATAACCTGCAGTGCAGCTTTTATCTCTTCTCCTGTCCTCCCTTCTCCCCTCCTTTCCCACACTGCAGCTGCCCGCAAGTCTCCTCCTCCGCGTTCATTACAGCCCACCACCCGCTAGGACTGACCCCAGCACCTCTGGGGACACAAACTTTTCGCTTTTCACTCCATCCCCTCGCTCAGCTCTTTACTATGTAGACAGCCAAGTCTCTCCAGCTTCTTTGGTTTTCTTGGGTTTTTTGCTCGTTACGCAGATTCCTCACAGTAAAAGCAATCTGGGATCCTGCCCAGCAAGCAGGAACCTTCCTCCCGGGGAGCTAAGGAAAGGAGGGAGGAGAGTGGGCATATTCACTCATTCTTTAATACTTTTTGCCTTTTAATCTACGTGTCCATTATTTTTATTATATATGATATTACATATTTCATTCTTTTTAAGTAGCTTTTCATGTGAAGGCGAGAACTAGCGTAGATCGCTGCTTCCCCATATCCGTGGAGGGCCACGTTGCCCGCCGGAGAGCTCGCGCTGGGCTCGGCCCCCGATGGGGGTGGGGCTCGCGCCTTCCGGCCGGCATGGCCCACCCCAAACGACTAGTGACGTCTCTTGCCCACCCAGAAAGGACACCGAGCGCCGGCAGCAGCGGCAGGTACGAGGACAGCGACGGCTGCTACCTGCAGAAGCCCCAGCACCCCGGGAAGCTGGCGCTGCGGCCGCTGTCCACCGGCGGCGGCAGGGTCAACCGCGCCCGGAGCAGCAGCTCCGCCGCCAACCTGATGGCCAAGAAGCGTGTGATCCGCATGCTCATCGTCATCGTGGTCCTGTTCTTCCTGTGCTGGATGCCCATCTTCAGCGCCAACGCCTGGCGGGCCTACGACACCGCCTCTGCCGAGCGCCGCCTCTCAGGGACCCCCATTTCCTTCATCCTCCTCCTCTCCTACACCTCGTCCTGCGTCAACCCCATCATCTACTGCTTCATGAACAAGCGCTTCCGCCTTGGCTTCATGGCCACCTTCCCCTGCTGCCCCCATCCTGGGCCCCCAGGGGCGAGAGGGGAGGTGGGGGAGGAGGAGGACGGCAGGACCACCGGGGCCTCTCTGTCCAGGTACTCGTGCGGCCACGTGGGCGCCGCGGCGCCGCCCCCGTGAGGGGCCCTGGCCCGCCATCGCCACCGCCACCGCCACCGCCACCGCCACCTCCGGGAAGAGGGTAGAGAAGGAGGGCAGAGGAAGAGAGCAGCAGGAGGAGGAGGAGGAGGAGGAAGGCTTCCCTTCCACTGCCAACTCTTCCCTGCCTGCTTTCATCGTTCATCTGGATCCCAGAGGGGAAGCTATGCTGGGGTAGGGCCGTGACTTGGTTTCTAGGCAGTTCAAGGCAGGAAATTCTTAGTAACATCCACCATCAGAAAAACCTCAGCAGGCCAGTGACAGGGGTCCAACAGGGCTCATGCTGCAAATGTAATGGCCAAGCACGTGTTGGGAATGAAGATGTGGACCCTACTGAGCTCTAGAAGGTTCTAGAACATCCATGGTGGGCTCTCATGCCCCATAGTGACACATTTCTATGTCTGCTTTTTCTGCTCATGCAGAATTGTGGAGGTTGCTTGGCCCGTGGGCAGCCCATCACTCTTTCTTGTACATACCGTAGCCACCCACCTCATTGTGACCAGGGAAGGAACACGCAGCAAACCCTCTTTGGCCGTTGTCTGGAGCCAGAGAACAGCCTGATTTCTTCAGCTTGAGGTTGGTCAAGGACATGCAGAGACATAAGCTTATGTCATCATCAGAATAGCATAAGAGATGTTGTCTGAAAGATGGAATTTGGGGCTTAACATGTTTAAAAAGAGAAGAGAGTATGGGCTGGATGAGATGCTAGCTTACTCTAAGGAATGTTAAGTGGCAGGAAGTACATGGGAATATTTCTTTCTATTTCAATGATGTATATTACTTATTTAATTTCTCCTTTATGTGGTGATATTAAACCTCGTGACTCCTTTGCCTCAACTTAATTTCTTCCATTCTTCTACCCTTCCTCTTTTCCAGAAAGGACCCCCAGGGGCAAAGGGGAGTTGTCAGTTACCTGTACCTGGCCAGGGGTGGAAACGTGTATAATCAGGCCCAGAATCAAAACTGGCATATTTGGACTCAGTTAACAAATAGCTTTTGATTGTCAAAGCTGTGTATGCCTTTAAACACATCCTTTGTACTTGCTAATAATTGGTTAATTTTATGTATATGTGTAAATGAAACATGTAAGTATACTCTTTGGTTCGTAAAAAAAAGAAATATTGTTAATGGATGTTGGAATTCAGCAAGGGTTATCATTTTACATTCCTTCATACCAGTTAAAATTTCATGTGATCTTCCTTTCTTTAGTGTTGAAAGCTCTCTCCTCTAATTTAGAAATCTCAAAGACGATGTGAGCTGTGCGTTCAGATACCAGGAAGCACATTTCTAGAATAGTATGTGGGAGTCCAGTCTACTAGCACTTCTTTCTTTTTTCAGAGCAGCGTTGTCCTGTCTGCTTAAATAAATTAAATAAATTAACATGGACATTTTTGAAAGAAGCAAGTTTACATGCTAATGTGGGAAGTAAACAAACAAACAAACAAACAAGTCCATGGCATCATGCCCCTAAGCATCTGAGAAGAAGTGAGCTTTGCTTTTTGTTGTTCTCTTGGGGCATGGTCATGCATTGATTCAGGCTTGACACTGGATGACACACAAGAACCAGTAATTTCAATTGTCCAAAAAAAATCTGTGGGGACGAGGGTAAGAAAGGAGCGTGGCAAGAAGTGATGATGGATAGCGTAACAGATGTTGTATAATTTGACAAGGTGTGAGTAGTGTCACATTTTTTTTTAGGTGGGAAAATGGTCCTGTGCTGACCGAGAAGAAATTATTGAGGGCATAACTATTTATTACAAGGGACTTTTCAAGCCAGACTGTTCCTCAGACTGCAATCTAATTTTACTAGCTATCACCAGCCATGTCAGTCAAAGATCTCAAGGTAAAGATTCAACCGACTGAAACTTGCACTGCTAAAATGCTAATGATAAAATGTGTAAGGAATAAAAATGTCTCCAATATTTAAGTCCTACCTTATCTACAGTTTTCCTGCAGGAAGAATAAGTCTTCCCCTCCGACAGTGTTAGCATATAAATGAACATAAATTAGCCCTCCCCCCATTATTGGGACCCTCTGGAAGTTGCAAAGGCATGTTAGCCTAAAAATAAGGTTCCCAGATTTGGCTAATAAAAATACAGATGTCAGCTAAATTATAATTTCAGGTAAGCAATGAATAGTTTTTATTATGACTATGAGCTGTGCACCAAAATATATCCTGTATTTTATCTGGCAAGTCTACTTTAAAATATTTAAAAAGCACATAAAAATACAAACAAAATTTCCCTGATGTAGAGCAGTAAAATGCCTCTGTTCACTAATTTATTAGAAGGTCTTTCACGTGTGGAAGCTTTTTTTAGAAAGAAGGAAAAAGCCTATTAACTTTTGCAATCTGTGTCTGACCTTTGGGAAGGTCTGTTTTTACTCCTTAAAAAATTTTTTTTAACATAACGCTATTCTAGTATTTTGTTGAGTTAGCTGCCTTTCTATCATGCTAAAGTAGATTATTAATTTGAATTTGAAACGAAGTGGCTAATAGAGTTAAGAAAAAGGTCGTCAATTTTCTGGAATTTTCTGGTGTCTTCTGGTAGCTTTCACTCATCACCAGAGTGGCAAGTTGGACCTTGAGCACTGGCATGGAGAGTTGTGTCTTTGCTCTTAAATTAAGGTACTTGTCTCGGTGCCCTGGTTGCTGTGGTAATCTCGCATGATAAACATGTAGTGCTGAATGAACATGGATGTATTTCTGTGGTTTGGGTACACATGTCCCATAGGGTTAACCAGTGTCGCCTGCATTCAATGAAATGTAACCTTTGGGAGGCTTACGACAGCTGTCGAACCTCCACTGCATTTCCTTCTAGTGCTTTGCCCAGTACTCTGAACACCACGAGTGTTCAATAAATGTTGTGACTGACTCCTGTTGCACCTCCTCTGTTTTTGGTGCCCTCTCTTTCTGTCCACAGCTGTGATTCTTGACAAGGGAAATTACGTTCCTGGGGGAAGGGGATGGGGGCAGAATTTCTAGAAGACTTTTCCTAACTCTTTATGCATCCCCACCCAGGATTTGGATGTGTGAGCCTTTGCTGCAATCGCTTCCTCCCATTTTTCTTTCCTCCTTGGTGTGTGTTACTAATGAGATGGTGTTGTGCCTGTGAATGGTGTTAGGACACAGGTAGAAAAGGGTTGGGAACAACTGATCTGTAGTATCCCTTGGCTGGGGGCTCCTCCTGCCCTAATTCTCTTTAAGGAGAACAGTAAAAAACCATCACCGTATGTCTAATCCATGTTAAAGTACCCAAATCACTCATTAGTGCTGATAAATATTATCAAAGCCATGTGGCTCCCTTGGCTGTCCCCTTCCACCCATCTGCTTTCCTGCAGGGCCCTTCTGAGGACCTCTGGGAGCCTTTCTGGGCCTCTCCGAACATGTGCTACATCTACCAACTCCCTGCGGCTGGCTCTCCGCTCTAAACAAGGTGCATACCTCCCTCTGATTGGATGTTTCTGACTTCTCTGGCTTCCTGGCCCCCCTCAAGTGGAACAAGCCTCCTGGTTTCCTAAACCTGCTCCCAAAGCCAAGGGCCAGCCCCACAACTCCATGCCCAGCCCTGGCTCTTGGAAGTCCAGCCTGGGTAGAATTTCACATCCTCCTGCTTGCCCAGGAAGAGAGGTCAGACAAGTAGCATTGCTCATAGGACATAACAGGTGCTCAATAGACATTTCAGGGAATGAATGAATTAATTAATTAATACATTTGAATGGCATTGTTCCTTGATGCCAGTCCTCTCCTGGCCACTCTGGGAAGGGTGTGCCTTCTAAACCAGAGGCTCCTGTGCAGAGTGTGAAGTAGTGCTTGATTAAGGATGAAGTTGACTGGGCAGTCACATTCTGTTTTGGATCATCCAACCTGTACGTGATGTCCAGCAAATTTTGCTTTCAAGTTCGCTGACCATAAAAGCCACTTCTACAGGTGAAAAGGTTATTCTCTGGACTAGAAGTCTGAAAGTCTGTGTCCCAATCTCAATGGATGTTGCTAACTTACTGTGTGGCTCCAGGCAAGTCACACCTACTCCCTGGGTATCAGTTTTCTCTCATGCATAATGAGGGATGAGGGATTGTCACCCTATATCTGATACTGTGTGACTCAGTGGGTCAGAATTTGCTATCCTTTTATGATTTCACACCCTCCTTTAATTTCACTGGCTTCCCATTGACTTTGTAATCAGAGAAGCTCCTTGACACCCAAGCACATAACCAAGGCTGCCAGGCCAAGAACAAAAAAGGTCCCAGAGTGGAGTCACCAAGCTCCCACACCCTTCTAGGTGAGGTCTTCCTAGAACAACATGTGGGAGGCTCATCCCTGGAACACCAGCCCCATTCCAGTTAAAATATAGTCATAAAAATTCACTCCAAAAACAAATTGGCTCAGGATTGAGAGGGGGACCAACATTTATTAAAGCCTGCTCTATATAGTCACTGTGCAAGTCACTGGTGACAGCAGGTGACAGTAGACACTGGTAGAGGGATGAATGAATGAATGAATGAATGTTACATGTAGTTTCTTATTTAATTCTCCAAACAACATGTGTGAGGCATCATTTTCCACATTTCCCAGGTGAAGAGACTGAGGCTCAGATGGGTGGTGACATGGTCAAGGTCAGATGGCTAGTAAACAACAGGCAGGACGGAGCCTGGCTTTCATCCCACCAGGCTGCTGTAGGGATTAGATGGCGTTCATTAGCCTAAGTAACCAAGAGCCGGTGTTTAGTTTCCTATAATGCTTTATAGTTCCTAGGCCTTGTGCTGTAACCACTCTAAGGAGAAGTCCCTGTCTTTGTCCTCTTCTCCTCCCTCCCCCATGGACATTTGGTCCTCACTCTGAGCTTCCTGAATGTGGAAAATTTGAAAGCTGGATTTTTGCATTTGTGTCCTAGATGCTTCCATCCCCATGTTTATTTTTAGAAGGAAGATAATATACTTCACCACCTCATGGAAGCCGACAGATGGTATCAGTAAATGCACTTTCACCTCTTTGGCAAATTATCAGCATTATTAAGGTAGATCTGATTTCTCAGAGTCATCAGAAAGACAGATACAAACCAAGTGACCCATCAGCCTGCAGTGTAAAGCTTCCTGGTTCTCCCCATCACCTGCTACCTTGTTATCAAGTCTCCCCTCCCTGGTGAAATGTGCAGGTTATTGTTACCCATGAGGCATTGCTGTAGTGTCCAGATGTCCCCAAACTTAAAACCCGTGATATCTGAAATGGAGCTAATTGCCACATCCCAAACCACTTCTCTTCCTGATTCTCTCCAGCTGCTAATGGTACTCCCACTCTCCCGGAGGCTCAGACTCAAATCTGGCTCATCTTTTTAAAGATACTGTCAGGAAGTGGTAAAGAACTTGGTCATTGGAATCAGAATGATCTGAATTCATATCCCAGGCCCAACTAGCTATGAAATATGGAGCAAATGATTCAGCCTCCAAGTCTTAGATTCTGCATCTGTAGTACTTACTTTATAGGATTTTTGTGAGAATTAAATGATATTAAATAATATTAAATGATATTAATGATATTAAATTTAAAATGATCTTAAAAAGGATACTAATGGGGACTTTTCCAGACTCAGACTGTGCTTGTAGACAAGGAATGACAAGTTATCCAACATTCCACAGAGAGGGACTAGATGCAGTCCCATGTTTGCTAAGAGATAATGAAACCTATTCTTCAATACACACTCTTCTTCACCTTTATCCTACCCCTATGAATATAAAGGACAGAAAGAGAGGTAATTTCTTTGATGAGGGCTGTCAGCTGAGTGGGCAGGGAGTTCTGTGCCATTTTCCTCTTCTCCCACCAGAGAACCAAGCAAGGGAAACTTCTAGAAACAATTGTGGAAGGTGGAGTTTTTATCAGAAGGGAAAATTGATATTTCATCCTTCCTCCTATGGGACCTCAATTTGGGGAAATGGTTCCAAGGGAACTTGTATCTCTTGGATTCAGGGTTAATTTCTTGTCTCCAGTGTTGAAAAGTGTTAAGAAAGTGCCTGACTGGAGCTGGGTTTCCAAGAATGGAGAGTGTTTTAGTCAGTTAGCGCTACTGTGACAAAAATACCATACACCGGGTGGCTTAAACAATAGAAATTTGTTCCTCACAATTCTGAGGACTGGGAAGTCCAACATCAAGGTGTCAGCTGATTTAGTTCCTGGTGAGGGCTCTCTTATTGGCTTGCAGATGGATGTCTTCTGGCTGTGTCCTCACATGGTGGACAGAGGGATCATCTCTCTCGTGTCTCTTCTTATAAGGGCACTAATCCCATTCATGGGGCCACCACCCTCATGACCTAATTATCTCCCAAAGACCCCACCTCCAAATACAATCACACTGAAGACTAGGGTTTCAACATAAGAATTTGTTGGTGGTGGCAGGGGGGGGGACACAAACATTCAGTCCACAGCAGAGAAGCAAGGGGGCTTGGCTCTATTCCACCAGAGCAAGAGCTGACTGGAGAATGCATCACCTGCACCAGAAAATTATGCAGTGTGTGTGTGCATGGGAGGGTGGAAGTGGCCGGAAAACCCACAAAGTTGCCCCAAAAGAACAAAAGCCAACATTTTCTATCTTTATGTCAAAGGTCACTTGACCAGTGAAGAAGAATCCCAAATAATGCCACTTTTGCCCCTTTACCACTGACCTCTCCTACCATCCTCAAGAGGAGGTGACGGAGTAAAGAAGAGAGAGAGAGAAAAACAGACCACAGCTTCCTCCCCCTGTGTGTCTTGTCTGGGACCCGTCTGACTTAGAGGAAAGGAGAAAAGCTTCAATCTGGGTGTGAGATGAAGGGTATGACTTACATCATACTGAATACCTGAAGAGGAAGTTGTTCTAATGAAGAGATGAAAGAGGCCAGAAAGAGCTGAGAAAAGCTGTAGGATCTGCCAGAGATAGGGTTGGGACAGAATATCTAACAGCTAAGGGATTGAAGACAGAAGCAGGAGAAAAATAAAGGTATTTTCTGATTGTCCCACATCTTTCGATAAACTAGTTACGTGTGAAGAGTGTCTGGCAAACAGGAGGTGCTTAATGAATGATAGGCATCATAAGCGATATCTAAGACACCTAATTCAGTTATTAGCCTGGTCCACCTGGTCTTTTTGATTTTTATTGAGAATACTCTAAATACCTTTGTTACTTATAATCCAGAAAGTCACAGCAGCCGCCCAACTAGCCTCCCTACCCCCAATTCTCTCTTCCCTGCACTTTATCCCACTCTCTGGTATCAGACTTGTCTTACCAATATAAGGCTTGGATCATCTCACCCCTACCCAGAGGCTCAGAGACTCCCCACCACCTACAGGTCCAATTTCCTCAACCGTGGAATAAAGATTCCCAGAAATTGGGAGTCAATCTTCCTTCCTTATCAGTCAATTTCCTCTTCCTTTCAGAACAGAATGATGTGCTGTTTCCCCAACACTTCCTTGTATTTATGCCTCCCTCAGTTTGGGGCATTCTCCCTTTCTTTAGCTCTTTAAAATCTTACCATTCTTCACAGTTCAGCTCACCTGTTACTCTCCCGTAAAACCTCCAAAATTCTCTATAAGAAAAGATTTCCTCTCTTTCTGAGCTTTCATGATACCATCTTTGTACACTTTTGGTTGTCTAACAACAGCCCACTCCCCCCACCCTACTCCTCATTGCCTGCTAATGAAACCCCATTGCATACAGGCATTGACGGTTGGTATGGTTTGAATGTGTCCCCCAAAAAGCGTGTGTTGGAAACTTAATCCCCAGTGCAACAGGCACTGGGAGGTGGGGCCTCACATGAGGTATTTGGGTCACGGGGCACTGTTCTCATGAATGGGTTAATGCCGTTATCTCATGAGTAGGTTCCTTATGAAAGGATGAGGTCAGCCCCCTCTTCCTCTCTCTCTCACCCTCTATTTGCCCTTCCGCCATGGGGTGACATCGCAAGAAGGCTCTCATCAGATGTGGCCCCTTGATTGTGGACTTCTCAACCTCCAAAATCATGAGCCAATAAATTTCTGTTTAGCATAAATTATCCAGGTTGCAGGTATTTTGTTATAGCAACACAAAACAGACCAAGACACTCGTGTTATGTTCAGAGAAAAAAAGCCCATTTCCAAAGAATAAATCATGATGGATCTGTGCTGGGCGTAATAATTTCATTCCTTTTGCTAGTTATTTGTTTTGGGGTAAGTTGTGTTCTAGTCTTGCCAGTGATGTTTAACAACATGCCTTCTAGTTAAAAAAAAAAAAAAAGCCCTAATTTATAGCAAGTTTGCTGATTTCTATGGTGTAAATACTACCACCATGGCCAATCTCAAGTCACTAGCATGACATCATTGAACAGGGAGCTGGGAAAAGATATGTTGTAGCACACTATTTTATAGTATTTCCACCATGAACTTACAAGAAACATAAACAATATCAAGAGCACAGATAATAGCTAAATGTAGTAAAATAATTAGGATGTGAGGCATTTTGAGTATTTATTACCAAGTTTCCTGAAAATTTAACTATTGGCTCTTGCAAGCCATTATAAGCCAACTCTAACACACCACTTGTTCTAGCCAATGAAATGTAAGAATTCTGCTTGGGGTTTCAGGGTTTATTGGTCAGTGTTGATTGAATTGTGCTTCAGTAACAAAAAAACCCAAAATCTAGCACAGAGCAGCATACATGAAGGTGTCATGCATGCTCATGCACAGAGAGACAATCAAGTGAAGAGGCAGCAAGAAGGCAGCCATCTACAAGCCAAGGAGAGAGCCCTCAGCAGAAACCAACCCTGCTGATACCTTGATCTTGTACTTTAAGCCTCCAGAACCATGAGAAAATAAACTTCTGATGTTTAAGCCATCCAGTCTGTGGTACTTTGTTGTGGCAATCCTATAAAACTGACATACCTCCCCTCCCTGAAAGGTGTGGGGTTCAGAGGGCCACTCTCTTTCCAAAGGCCCAGAACTAGCCCAAGCTTGTCAGAGAAGGTGAAACCTTAATAATGTCCCTTACACCAGCTGGAACCCCTGAAAGCTCAAGCTTTGTCCTCACACCTGTTCTTGGATCTCTTCTCCCTCAACTGCTTCTGTCTTTCCCTCCTGGTTTCTCATTTCAATAATGTTTCTCAAGCATAGAAGCAGCAGCTGCAACAAGAACACAGCCTGTTGGGGCAAATATATGAAAGGGTGAGTGAGAACACTAATGGCTAAGGGCCCAGCTGAAAAATTCTCTAGGGGTGGAGCCAACAGATCCCAAGACCTAATTCAGCAGGTGTTTTCTTGGGCACCTTCCAGGCATAGAGTTGCCAGATAAAAATATTGTAAAAGACGCCACTTCAATTTGAATTTCAGATAAGCAGAGAATAGCTTCTTAGTATGTGTGTCTTGTGCCATGTTGTATTTTTATTTGCTGAATCTGGCAACCCTGTCCAGGGGCTATCCGTGGGGTAGGTGTGGGGCGGCAGAGAAGGAACACTGAGACATGAGAAATCAAATATGAATGAGGGCCACGCTGTGGCCGCACACATGGAGGATGACATCAAGACTGTCACATAATAAGCACAGAGCCCGTTTAAAGGAAGGAAAGGCATGTCTCTTGGTGAGGGGTCTCTGTTGCCTTCCCAGCCCCATAGGCCCTCATTTGGAGTCAAGTCAAAGAATCTCAGATGTGTCATTTTCCTGTGGCTGCTGTAACAAATTATCACCAATTTAGTGGCTTAAAATATTACTTTGAATATATCCCTTTCTGATGCTGCCTTAAATATTGCTTTCGACCAGGTCTCACTTGGTTTGGGCACAGAGAGCACAATACACTTTCTCTCGAGATCACAGCCCTGGAGTAGGCTTGAGCCCCGCACCATCTTAGCAGCGGCTCTGCTTGCAGGCACCTGGTGAGGAGACACGGACCCCTTAGAATCTTCACGACTGCATCAGCTGGCTAGGGCTGCCATAACAAAGGACCACAAACCGGGTGGCTTAAACACCAGAAATGTATTCTCTCACAGTCCTAGAGGTTAGAAGTCCAAGATCCAGGTATCAGCTGGGTTGTTTCCTTTCCAGGGATGTGAAGAAGAACCTGTTCCATGCCTGTCCTCTAGCTTCCAGTAGTCTGCTGGCAATCTTTGGTGTTCCTTAGCTTGTAGGAACATCATCCCCATCGCTGCCTATGTCGTCACATCGTGTTCTTCCCATGTGTGTGTCTGTGTCCGAATTTCTCCTTTTTATGTAGACACCGGTCATATTGGATTAGGGTGTGCTCTAATGATCTCATCCTAACTGCAATGATTCCATGTCCAAATAAGGTCACATTCTGAGGTACTGGGGGAGGGGTTAAAGACTTCAACATATGGATTTGGGGAGGACATAATTCAACCCATAATGATGACTTACACAGACTTTGAGTTGCTAAATTTTACAGCTGTCTGTGAAATGGCACAAATAACTGTACCCTTGAAGAGTTCATGGGTCTTCCTCAGTGTGTGAATGACATCAGATTCCACAAAACACATATAATCCCTGTGGTTACGCAGCTCATGTCAGAAGGCAGTTTCAGACATGCACGTCTCCCTCCTATCGTCGCAGCTCCTTGAGGTGGGTATTATTAACTTCATTTTATAGTTGAGACTTTAAGAGATGGAGAAACCTGCCCAGAGCCACATCACCTTGGGATGTACATGTCCGCTGGCCCCTACAGAAGAGGAAACAAGCGAGCAAGCCTCAGGACTAGGACTCGCCAAAGATGTCCCCTGTGGGAAACTGAGTCCCCTGTAGGGAACCAAGCAGGTGCCTGGGTTCAGACTCTTCTGGCGAATTCTTTGAGGTTCAAGAAGTGCTGCCAGCCAGGGAACAATTTACCGTGTAACAGGCACGTGGGAAGTGTGACTTGATGGGGCAGCCAGCCTCCAAAAGTGACACAGCCTACATCTGTGTCTACAGAAGGAAAGTACAGCCTCAGGTCTCAGGCACATGGACACAGCTGCTTAGCATCTGCCATTTTAAACTCCCAGATGCCAGGCTGCCCTGCCCTTTGAAAGTATAGGTCTTTATAACTATATAAATAGCACTACTTCCCCAGACCACAGTAATATTGCAGGGACTCCCTGGTAAAAGTGAAGGAAAAGTACAGTGTTCTCAAACAATTGTTTGCAGGAGAACATGTGAAGAGTTTAATAAAAATTCCAATTCCTGCGCCTCATCCCTAAGGTCTGGTGTGGGGCTCAGGAATATGCATGATTAACAAGCTCCCCAGGTGACATTTATGCAGATGGCTCATGGGGTGCTCTTTCAAAATCTCTGCTCTGGAACTTTCTGTTCTTTAGCAGATTTGACTCCTTATTACCCAAGTCAAGGATTTATGGGGTAATACATCCCCCATCATCCCCTGCCTGTGAGCCATTGGAGAGGCAACTGGGTCACAGGCTGGAACTAACCCAGGACCAAAGTGGCCAATGGCAGTGAGGAAACATCAGCCTTCCTATTCCATAAACACTGTGGAACAGATTAGGAATCGTGGCATTGCTAGGAAGAGAAGTGACATGGTTTGGTGGGGGATATAAGATGTACAATGTCACTCACTCTACCAGCACCTGGCTCTGACTCTCCCTCCCAAGCTGGATTCAGGAGGCCCATTGCCAAGCCACTAAGAACCACATGATAACGGCAGGTGGTTTGTGAGACCCCACCACAAGCTGAGGCCCTGTCCTAGTTAGTGTAGAGAGCACCCCTGTGGTAACGGGGGAAAGGCAGCATGGTGTAGCACTTACAAGCAAGACTCCAGCATCAGACTACCTGGGTTCACTCTCAGATCCTTCCCCTTGCTGTCTGTGAGCCCTTGGACCAGTCAACAACCTCTCTATGCCTCAGTTTTACCGTCTACGAAATGGGGGTGAGGAGAGCAGTGTCCATTTTAGAGGAAACTGCAGAGAGTGAATGAAGTCATCTTTTTAAAAAATACTTCGGGTGCAGTGGCTCCTGCCTGTAATCCCAGCACTTTGGGAGGCTGAGGCAGGAGGATCATTTAAGGCCAGGAGTTTGAGACCAGCCTGAGCAACGTAGCGAGACCACATCTCTACAACAAATAGAAAAATTAGCCAGGCATGGTGGTGTGCTCCTGTAGTCCCAGCTACTCAGGAGGCTGAGGCAGGAGGGTCACTTGAGCTCAGGCGTTTGAGGTTGCAGTGAGCTAGGATGATGCCACTGAACTCTAGCCTGGGCAACAGAGAGCAACCCCGTCTCAAAAAAAATAAAAAATTTAAAAAAGCACTTACATCAAAGGTGCTCAAAAGTGTAAGTTAAAATTACTAACCAATGAGATGTGGTTGGAATTGTCAGTTCTGCTTCTGACAAGCTATCAAGAGGAAAGTGGCTCAGAGTAGATCCTCAATAAATATTTATTGAACCCAATCGCACCCGTATCCCTCAGCACCTGACCCCTCACAGGTACAGTTCTGCAGTGCATGGTTGTGCTCTGCCCGGCTGTAAACCTTCCTTGCCTGCTCTTCAGGAGGGCAGGCTGAGTGCCCTTTCATCTTCTGCACCGTCCTCCGCACAGGGTTTGCCCAAGATGGGTACCAATGTCACAGATCAGCCCCCACCGGTCACTTGAACGAAAGCCAGCTGGAGATGGATCCCATGGGATAGCATGTCATTTCCCCTAAACCCTCCTCTTGCACTTAACAGCGGGCTCACCAAGGTCTCCTTCCCCCAACACTGGAAGCTCTGTTGCTAATTCCTCACTCAGACTCCTCCTTACCCTAAGGATTCTGCCGATAAGCACATGTGGCGCTCCCCTGTCTTTCTCACCCAGCCCCCAAAGGGCACCAGATTGCTGTTGGAGGAGGGGGAGGAGGTGACGGGAAACCGGGCCTGCTCCCGGCAGGGCAGAGGGCAGGGAGGTCTGTCCCACCGGGCGAATCTGCACCAGGTGCACTGGGTCCCGCTGACCCGCCGGGGGCTAGGACTGGCATGAGGCTTGCGGCTCTTGCCCTTGCGACCGGGAACCAGCACCACCCGAGGAAGCAGAGAGCCGCTGCCTTCCCGGGTGCTGGTTTTGCTGTTTTCCTACCCTGGGCGCGAACCCAGCTGCCGGCACACGGCGAGCTCAAAGCCAAAGGTGAGCGGCTCTGCGCATGTGCTTGCAGGGCACACAGGGAAACGAGTTTGCGTTGTTGTCACTTTTGATCTGTCAGTTTCTGATTTTTAGTTGGCAATAATAAAATACATTTATTTACTATGAAAGTAATCTTTATGATTGAATTTCCTGTGGGAAAGATAATCTCATTAAGGTGAGTGAAACTCTAGCTCCTGGCCCTCTGACGCCTTGTTTGTACAAGGGGATTTTTCAAAAATCCAGGTATACTGCACAACGGCTGCGTGTTTTTATTCACCCCCCACCCCTGCCACCCCCCCCCCCCCCCAGTATCTAAACCAAGAAAATAAAGGTCCAGAGAGGGAAATGGAATGTGATTAGTTTTCAGCCAAGGAAGTACAGTAAAGGGGCGCCTAGTGTCCCACAGCTTGGGGTGTGTGTGGAAAGTGGAGGAACATTTAGGAGAGGGAAGTTCTTTGTGGAACAAAATTATGGTGCACTGGGGGCCAGGGAGGGTAATATGCCCTAAAGACCCAGAACCTTACTTAAGACTCATTGTCCTGACTCTGTGAAAACCCAGGAAAACTGACAGACTGAATGCAGTGCAGGAAATGCTGTGAGCTTGATCCCAGTGGCCTTTGATACGCAGGCTGCCCATGACAATTAAAGTATTGTTCAGCAAATACCCTTTCTCTAGAGTCACCACCACTCCCTCCATGGGACAGGCATATACTTCTCTGCATCAGCAATCTTGAGACTGACCCTGTGACTTGCTTTGGCCAAAATATTGTGGGTGTGGAAGTGACCATGGGCAAGTTTTGAGCTGACCAGAGAAGCACTGCGTGTCTCCACTTGCTCCTCAGTATGAAGCTTGTCTGAGAAGAAGGAGAGAAAAAGTATGAAGATGGCGGCCCAGAGACACCAGCTGCCAGATCGGCTCAGAAAGAAGAAAAGCTTTAGGTGAAAAAGAACAAACAAACAAACAAACATAGACTGGGGGTTAATTCCAAGGGAAAAGTGCCAGAACCTATAGGAGATTCCATGGGAAGAAGCTGCGGAGCAGAACAAGAAGGAGCAAGATATCGGCAGGGGACAACCCCAAAGAGGCTTGGAGTCCAGCGAAAACAGTAGGTGGGGGGTTTGTTTCTCCCTCCCTCACATCTCTGGCCGTCAGCAGGCTCCTGAGCTGCTGGAGAGCCTTTCTACCTTCATGAGTCCAAAAGCTGCTGCTGCCAGTGAACTGGGAGCTTTTTGAGGACACAGTCCCCTTGGGGTGGCTTCCCATTACCACAGACCGAAACCGAGATGGCAGACGCCATATTGCTTCTCCACCCACCATGCACCCTTGTCCTCCCCAGGGAGCTTCAGCCCCTCAGTTTTCATCTTGCTTGTTTGCACACAAACATTTCCCAGCTGTGAGACCCACAGGGGGCCAGTGGAACCCAGGGGATCTGCGTGACCCCAGAGCCTGAACATTCCAGGTGGGCTGCCTTCCAGAGAGAGGGACAGAGATGACCAGAGTGCTGGCTCTCCTCCAATTCAGACTTTTCCTCCTTTTCCCCCTCCCCTGCCCACAGCTGCTGAGTGACACAATTAAGCCAGGATTCTCAGGAGCTGCTGCTTCCCCCCCTGTTGGTGCATACACCACACTAGGGCTTCCACAGAGAGAGGGGCTCAAACCTTTCCTCTTAAAGACCTGCAGCAGACTAAGGGGTGCTCAGACTGTGAGCACCTGCTCACTAGCCCTCCCTGGTGCTGCTCGCCCAGCTGCTCCATCAGAGCAGGGCACACCCCAAAGCAGAGGGACATCAAACCGACTTGAACACCCCATAGGCAACTTGGGACCATCATGCTTCTCCCTGGCACAGTCAGGGATTGATCTTCGGGGACCCAGGGACAGGCCCGCAGGTCAGATCCTGTACCCCAAGGACTGGATCATTTTGCTCAGGGGCACGGAGGGGAGATTTGTGAACTATAATAATATCAGGAGGCAAGGGAGCCCGCGTGGGCAGAATTGAAAAGAGAGCACAGTGTGGGTCCCAGCTGCAGCGCACTTATGGAGCACCCCTCCCCCCACAGGAAAGCTGCACTCTCAGCTCTCAGCCCAGGGCGGGATCCTGGACAGGGACGCTTCCAGCCTGCAGGGCCATCATGGGGAAGCTCAGCTAGTTTGAGCTCCTACCTGCTGGCAGACACCAGAGGGAGAGCACGGAGGGGGGCAGGGGGGGAGATGAGTGAAACCTACTCCTGACAGCCAGATTGTGAATCTCAGAGGGTCCATCCCCAACAAGCAGACTTTCTGGCTGGGTGGGGCCACTTCAGCCCCTCCCTGGCAGCTTTCCCTAGAAGCTGGGAGCAGACATTTCACCCCTGATGAAACAGCTACCTTACCAGCTTCTGTGGAGGCTGAGGGCAAGATAACCCACCCAGCCCCACCCAGCCTCACTCCCCCAAAAGCCTCTGCTATGGTACAGAATAAAGACTCACCTGGAAGTTCCAGGGCCCCATCCACAACCTGCGGCATTTGAGTGCTTGTCCTGAAGGGCTAGAGCCAGTCACAGGTCCCACAAATAACATTGCAGCTTGTTCCTTCTGGCAAACACTACCTACTGGCAGGGAGGTCAACTTGAACAGCACAGCATTTAATGACTCAATTGTACAAGGTGTGGCTGATTCTTACCCAAAAGTACTACCTACTGTCTCAGAGATTAAACTGGGTGAGCCAATACAATTCACACTGTTAAGAAGACCACAGGGCTAGGGAAAAAGAAAGGATTTCAAAGACCTCCATCCTCCCTCATCAAAGAGAGAGAGGGAATCTGCCCACACACATAGCTCACCACTGCTAGCTACAGCCTACAAACAAATAGCAACTGAGAAGACCATCACACTAAGGATATCTATAATCAAGGCATCCATCCAGCACCTAGATTGCCATCAAAGCACCCACAAGCAAAGCCAAAGGTTCTTACCCAACATATGCTACAGACACTCCTTTACAAATGGGGGGAGCCCCATCTAAACAAAAGAAAATCCAAAATTAAGAAGGGACAGCTGCTCCAGATGAGAAGGAATCAGAGAAAGATCTCCAGAAGTATGAAAAATTGGGGCGAAAGGATACCCCCAAAAGGGAACACCAGCTCTCTAGCAATGGACACCAACCAAAATGAAAATATTGAAATGACAGATAAAGAATTCCCAGTATGGATTATAAGGAAGCTCAATGAAATCCAAGAGAAAATGGAAAACCAACTCAAAGAAACCAGAAAAACAATTCAGGAAATGAATGAAAAATTCACTAAAGAGATCAACATATTTAAAAAAAGCCAAATGGAACTCTGGAGATAAAAAATTCATTTAACACATTAACTGTCATGTGAGCTGTATTTAACTCACTCTAGTTTTAAGCCTGGAGCCTCATGAAGCTTATGTAACTCACACCTCTCTTCACCTTGGGAGCCACAAGAACTATTTTTCAAGTTTGCATATAACTCACACACAGAAAACAATAAAAAATAACAATTTTTTCATTAAATTAGAAAGGATCATTTTGTTTTAGAAGTTTTTATTATATTTTCATAATAAAACACCATGGCCCAAAGGAACAAAAAATTTTTTTCTAATGTGGCAGTCAATGTGTTAAGGAAATACAAAACACAGTGGAAAGTTTTAAGAATAGATTAGACCAGCCAGAGGAAAGAGTCTCAGAGCTTGAAGACAATTCTTTCAAATTAAATCAGTCTATCAAAAATAAAGAACAGAGAATTAAAAGGAATGAACAAAGCCTACAAGAAATATGGGATTACATAAAATGGCCAAATATAAGAATCATAGGCATCCCTGAGGGTGAAGAAGAACACACACAAGGCCTGGAAAACCTATTTGAAGGAATAATTGCAGAAAACTTGCCTGGTCTTGATAGAGATTTAGACATCCAGGTACAAGAAGCTCACCAAACACCTGGGAGATTCATCACAAAGAGGCAATCACCAAGACACATAGTCATCAGACTGGCCAAAGTCAACACAAAAGAGGAACTTCTGTGAGCTGTGAGGTGAAAACATCAAGTAACTTACAGAGGAAAACCCATCAGGCTAACTGCAGACTTCTCAACTGAGACCTTACGAGCCAGAAGGGAATAGGGCTCCATCTTCAGTCTTCTTAAACAGAACAGCTCCCAGCCTATAATTTTGTATCCTGCAAAACTAAGTTTCATATATGAAGGAGAAATAAAGACTATCCCAGAAAACAAACACTGAGGGAATTTGTCAAGACCAGACCTGCCCTGCAGGAAATACTCAGAACTGTATTATACATGGATCAGCACAACAGACACCCACCAGTGTAAAACCACCCAAAAGCTAGAGCTCAGAGGTTATATAAAACAATAGCACAAGAGGTAAAACAAAGTAACAAGATACTACCCAACAGGATGAACAGTACAGCATACCACATATCAATTCTCTCAATCAATGTGAACAGTCTGAATGCCTCACTCAAGAGACATAGGCTGGCCGAATGGATGAAAAAATACAACCCAACTATCTGCTGTCTTCAGGAAACACATCTAACCCACAAGGACTCCTATAGACTCAAGGTGAAAAGATGGAAAAAAATATTCCATGTAAATCAAAACCAAAAGAAAGCAGGTGTAGCCATTCTCATATCAGATAAAATTGACTTTAAATCAACAATAGTAAAGAAAGACAAAGATGGTCATTATACAATGGTGAAAGTAGCAATTCAACAACATGACATAACAATTCTAAATATTTATGCACCTAACACAGGAGTGCCCAGATTCATAAAGCAAACCCTACTAGATCTAAGCAAAGAGATAAACAGCAGCACTGTAATTGCCAGGGACTTCAACACCCCACTGACAGAACAGGCCAGATCTTCCAAGTAGAAAATAAATAAAGAAACACTGGACTTAAATGGGACTCTAGAAAAAATGGGCCTAACAGATGTTTACAGAACATTTTACCCATGAACTACTGAACAAATTAAACTTTCTTTCCATCGGCACAGGAAACATTCTCCAAAATTGATCTTATCTTAGGCCACAAAACATGTCTCAACAAATTCAAAAAATAGAAATCATACTAGGTATCTTCTCAGACCACAATGGAATAAAACTAGAAATCAATTCCAAGAGAAACACTCAATTCTACACAAAGTCATGGATATTAAACAACCTAATGTGAACGATTATTGGTTCAATACTGAAATTAAGATGGAAATCAAAAGATTCCTCAAACTGAACAACAAAAGGGACACAAGTTATCAAAACGTATGGGATTCAGCAAAAGCAGTCCTAAGGGGAAAATTCATAGCCTTAAATGCCTGCATCAAAGAGACAGAAAGATCACAAATTAACAATCTAATGACATGTCTCAAGGAACTAGAAAAAGAAGAGCAAACAAAACCCAAAGCCAGCAGAAGAAAATAAATAACTAAGGTCAGAGCAGAACTAAATGAAATGGAAAACACAAAAACAATACAAAGGACCAATGAAACAAAAAGTTAGTTCTTTGAAAATATAAACAAAATTGATATACCTCTTGATAGATTAACCAGGAATAGAAGAGAAAGGACCCAAATAAGCTCAGTCAGAAATGAAAAAGGAGATATTACAACTGATACTACAGAAATACAAAATATCACCTGTGAATATTATAAAAATCTCTAAACACATAAACCTGAAAACATAGAGGAAATGGACAAGTTCCTGGAAACAAACAACCTCCCGAGACTCAATCAGAAGAAATAGAACTCCTGAATAGACCAATAACAAGCAACAAGATTGAAGCAGTAATAAAAAACCTTCCAAAAGAAAAATCCCTGGACCAGATGGATTCACAGCTGAATTTTACCAGACTTACAAAGAAGAGCTGGTATCCATACTGCAGAAATTATTCCATGACATTGAGAAGGAGGGAATCCTCCCCAGCTTATTCTATGAAGCCAGTCACCTTGATACCAAAGCCAGGAAAGGACATAACAAAAAAAGAAAACTACAGACCAATATTCCTTATGAATATAGATGCAAAAATCCTCAATAAAATACTAGCACACTGAATTCAACAGCACATCAAAAAAATAATCCACCATGACCAAGTGGGCTTCATTTCAGGGATGCAAGGATGGTTCAACCTATGGAAACCAATAAACATGATTCACCACATAAACAGAAGCAAAAACAAAGACCATATGATCATCTCAATAGATGCAGAAAAAGCATTCAAGAAAATTCATCACCCTTTCATGGTAAAAACCCTCAACAAACTAGGCATAGAAGGAATATATCTCAAAATTATACGATAAAAGCCATATATGACAAACCCACAGCCAACATCATACTGAATGAGGAAAAGTTGAAAGCATTCCCACTAAGAACTGGAATGAGACAAGGGTGCCCACTGTCACCACTTCTATTCAACATAGTGCTGGAAGTCCTAGCCAGAGCAATCAAGCAAGAGAAACGAATAAAGGGTATCCAAAACAGGAAAGAGGAGGTCAAACTATCACTTTTTGCTTATGATATGATCTTATATCTAGAAAACACCAAAGACTTCACCAAGAGACTCCTGGAATTGATAAATAAATTTAGTAAAGTCTCAGGTTACAAAATCAATGTACACAAATAGTAGCATTTCTATATACCAATAACAAACAAGCTGAGAGTCAAATCAAAGACTCAATAGCCACAAAGCCATTCAAAATAGCCACAAAGAAAATAAAATACCTAGGAATATACCTAACTAAGGAGATGAAAGATCTCTACAAAGAGAACTATGAAATACTGAGGAAAGAAATTGCAGATGACACAAAAATGGAAAAACATATTATGCTCTTGGATCAGTAGAATCAACATTGTTAAAATTTCCATGCTACCCAAAGTGATTTACAGATTCAACGCAATCCCCATCAAAATACCAATGTCATATTTCACAGATCTAGAAAAAATAATTCTACATTTCGTTTGGAATCAGAAAAGAGCCTGAATAGCCAAAGCAATCTTAAGCAAAAAGAACAAATCAGGAGGCATCATGTTATGAGACTTCAAACTATCCTACAAGGCTATAGTAACCAAAATGGGATGGTATTGGCACAAAAATAGAGATATAGACCAATGGAACAGAACAGAGAACCCAAATATAAAACCATCCACATACAGCCAACTGATCTTTGACAAAGCAGACAACAATATACACTGGGGAAAAGAAGCCCTACTCAATAAATAGTGCTGGGAGAATTGGATAGCCACATGCAGAAAAATGAAACAATATCCATATCTCTCACCACTCACAAAAATTAATTCAAGATGGATAAAAGACTTAAATGTGAGGCATGAAACCATAAGAATGCTAGAAGAAAATGTTGGAAAAACTCTTCTAGATATAAGCCTAGGCAAAGAACTTATGAAGAAGACTCCAATGGCAATCGCAACAACAAAAATAAATAAATGGGACTTAATTAAATTAAAAAGCTTTTGCGCAGCTAAGGAAATAATCAACAGAGCAAATAGACAATGTAAAGAATGGGAGAAAATATTCGCAAGCTATACATCTGATAAAGGGCTAAAAACCAAAATCTACAAAGAACTCAAGCAAATCAGCAAGAAAAAAACAAACAACCCCATTAAAAAGTGGACAAAAGACATGAACAGAAGCTTTTCAAAAGAAGATAGACAAATGGCCAATAAACATGTGAAAAATGCTCAACATCACTAATCATCAGGGCAATTCAAGTCAAAACCACAATAAGATATCACCTTACCCCAGTTAGAATGGCTTTTGTTAAAAAGTCCAAAAACAATAGATGCTGGCATCGATGCAGAGTGAAAGGAATGCTTATTCACTGTTGGTGGGACTGCAAATTAGTACAACCTCTATGGAAAACAATATGGAGATTCCTCAAAGAACTAAAAGTAGACCTACCGTTCAATCCAGCAATCCCACTACGGGTATTTACCCAAAGTAATAGAAGTCATTTTATCAAAAAGATACCTGTACTCAAATGTTTATTGCAGCACAGTTCACAATTGCAAATGTGTGGAATTAACCCAAATGTCCATCAATTCATGAGTGGATTAACAAAATGTGGAATAGGTATACTATGGAATACTACTCAGCCATGAGGAAGGATGAATTAAGTCCTTTTGCAACAATTTGGATGAAACCGGAGACCATTATCCTAAGTGAAGTATCTAAAGAAGGGAAAAACAAACACCACATGTACTCACTGTTAAATTGGAACTAATCGATGAGCACACACGTGTGCTGAGGGAAGTAAAACTCAGTGGAAATCAAGCAGTGGGGAGGGGGATGGGGGGGATGGGTGAAAACCTACCTAATGGGTACAATGAACACTATCTGGGTGATGGGCACATTTACAACCCTGACTCAAGCATAACAAAGGCGATCCATGTAACCAAAAACATTTGTACCCTTGTAATATTTTGAAATACAAAAGTACATATATGTATTTTTTAAAGATGAAGAAGAATGAAAGACACATGGGGCAGATCTGGGCCTTACCTGCAGCTTGGAGCCAAGCCCAGGAGAGCGTAGAACATGTCAGCTGAACCCAAATTGACCAATAGACATGTAAGGAAAAAATAAATGCTTAACACGTGTCACTGAGTTTTCGATGATTTGTTACACAACATTACTGTAGCAATAGCTGACTGATGCACTGCCCTTTCTTTATTTCCTACCACCTCTCTCTCTGGATCTCCTAATCTTTCTCCTCTGCCTTCTTCTTGTCAAAAACTTTCAACCTAAAAGTCTGGAGTCAAGCCCTTACTTCCTAGTCTGAATTTCAATTACAGACTTTGCCCTCCCAAATGCGTGTGCTTTTCAAGTCACTTGTCTCTTTGCAGAAAGACTGTGCAATTAGGATTTCAGGAATCAGCAAGCAGATGAGAACAGCATTTATGGGCTGAGGATGTCTTTTTTGGATCTCCTGATTTCACATTCCTAGCAGCCTAGAGTGAGGCAGATCCTAGCATATAACTGATTTTTCAGGAAGGCTCAAAATCCTGCAAGAAGGGCTCAGAAAGAGCCATGCATCTGTTTCATTCTATCATTTGCTCAGAGAAAGTAGAATCCTGTTGACAATTCTAGCTGGTCATATGAAGACTTCTCCTCCTCTCCACCCCTCCCTCAAAGTTTGGCCAGATCCCCAGTCCAAATGGCAGTATGTGTTCAGGAAGATGATTAATAGTAGCAGAAGGCTCCAGAGAATCTCGCAGGGCCCTTTTGTTTATTAAATATAAAAACCCATGTTTAAATGTAATGTCAAAGGTATGACACAGACCAACATGATCCAAGACAGACTTTTGGCTTTAATCTTCAATAATTAGAGGTTCTTCAAGTTTTGACTTCCGGGCTTAAAGCCTCTAAAGATTTCCTGGGAAGGCTCAAACTACTCAAGGCATAGGTCAGTAGAGACCAACAGAGCCCATCCATTTCTTTCCATCATCTGTTCTTAATGGCAGAAGCTGTGGCTTTCAGGTTGGGGTACAGCACTTAGTTGGGTCGGTATTGTCTACTGTAGAAGGAGGCTATTGCCTGACTGCCTGGCTAGAGAATGCAGCTATGTTTGCCCATAATACCCCAGCTTCTCACGTTCCTTCATTCATTCCTTTAGCAAATAATTATTGAGAACCTACTATGTGCCAGGCCCAGTTCCAGAAACTGCAGACACCTGGGGTGCAGGACAATGCCCTAGGTCTCCTGGCTTAGATTGTGGAGGTAGAGAAACAGACAACACACAAGTAAACACATGGGGTGGGGGGGTTGATAATAAGGACTATGAAGAAAATCCAACAGTGTGATGTGATACACTTGAATTAAGGGGGTACATCACTAGTAGACAGGAACAGCAGAAGCAGAAGTTTCTGTGCTGCTTACCCTTTGACAGACACTGTTCTAGGCACTTTGCGTATATTAACTCATTTAATCCTCCTCTTTTACAGATGAGCAAACTGATGTCCAGAGAAGTGAAGTAACTTGCCCTGCCTCACACAGCTAATGAGTAAAGGAGCAGGAACACAGGCCCAGTTGTTGGCACCACTGACCATACTCTCACCTGCTATGCTACATACTGCCTCACGGAGCAGGTGAGGTTGGGGTTACAGGAAGGGGCCAGCCACATGACAGTCTGGGGAAGAGTATTCTAGACGAAGGGATGAGGAGATCATTGCAGTCCTCCAGACAAGCGATGAGGGAGGCATAGGCCAGGCAGCGGCAAGGGCTGCAGTGAGAAGTGGTAGGTTTGGGATCTGTTTTTGCTCTGTGGTGGCGCTTCTTATTTAAATGCCCACTGTTCCTGCTAAGTTGGCAGCTGCACAAGGGCCAGGGCCTCATGCAGGCTTTTTGTTCACCTTGCATCCCAAATGCCCAGGACAATGTTTAGTTTATAGATTTCTCTAATAATTCATTTTGGATTAATTAGCTGGTTAAAATTAATTAATGAGCATTGGGCCAGTCTAATGTTGGTTTGAATCCCAAATCCTTCACCTGTTTACTGTTCAACCTTGGGCAAGTTACTTAACCTCTCTGATCCTTTGATTTTATGTCCAGTGGGGATAATCAGACAAGCACAAAGTTGGGTGTGGAGAGGATTAGATGAGACAGCCTTTGTAAGGAGTTAATAGCAAGGCTGCCACAGGCCAGGTCCTACAGAAATGTTGGCACCCAACTTTCTTTCCTTACTATATATAAAATCAGAGTTGTTCCTGTGACAAGAACCCATTGTAGAATCAAGAGTTGAAAGGGACTCCAAGCCCTTGTCACTCAAAGTGTGGTCCAAGGACCAGCCCCACCAGCATCCTGTGGGAGTTGTTAGAAATAAACTCCGGCAGGGCGTGGTGGCTCACACCTGTAATCCTAGCACTCTGGAAGGCCAAGGCGGAAGGATCACTTGAGGTCAGGAGTTCGAGACCAGCCTCAGCAAGAGTGAGACCCTGTCTCTACAAAAAAATAGAAAAATCACCTGGGCATGGTGGTGTGTGCCTGTAGTCCCAGCTACTCGGGAGGCTGAGGCAGGAGGATCACTTAACCTAGGAGCTGGAGGTTGCCGTGAGCTATGGTGACGCCATTGCACTCTAGCCTGGGCAACAGCGCAAGACCCTGTCTCAAAAAAAAAAAAAAGAATGAAAGAAACTCTGGCCCCACCCCAGACCCACTGAAACAGAATTTCTGAGGGAGAGGCCTGGTCATCTGTATATTTAGGAAGCACTTCCCCCAACCCCGGGTGATTATCATCAACAAGAAAGTCGGAACAGGTTGAGCCTGCTCTACTCCTGGGTCCCATTTCCTTTGTACTGTCCTAAATATTTGCACCCCAACCCTCTACTTCCCTGGCCCTTGGTGCCTGGGCCTCCACACATTCCTGCCAATCCATCAGCTGCCACTCAGACACCTGCCACTCCCGCTGGGCTTCCAATTAATTGATAGCCACCCCATCAGATGTCCACCCTGGACCAATCAGCTGGGTTTGTGGGGATCCAGTAGCATTATAAACAAGGGGAGCCTGAGCCTGGCTGGCTCACTGACCAGTGTCACAGAGCCCCGGGAGTGGTGCCTTCTCTCCTTTGCAATCCTACGGCCCACCTGCCACACCTGAGAAACATAACAAAACAGGATTCTGACTGTGGAAGGCGTCCTCCTTCCCAAACCATGAACCACCTAAAGAACCCCTAGAGAGAGGAGTATGAGAGAGGACAAACTCTCCCTCCCCTACTCAACATCTTCTAGGCATGTCTGTGCCCACTTATCAACTCTGAAGCCAGGGTGTCACAAAGATTTATTTAGTTTTTATTTATAATATATGATCCAACCTTCTGGAAACTAAATTTTCCTCTCAATTGGTGGAGAAGGCATTTCAGTGAGGCATGGAACCTGCTTTTCATTCTTGGTGACTGTGCCCATACGGCATTGTTAGGAGAGCTGAAGTAAGAACATCCTGCATTCCTCTCTGTAACAGCTCTGCTTCGCACCCCAATACACCTGCTTGAAAACATCTAGACACCGTTTGTATCGGGATGACAAACCAAGCAATGGTGCTAAAGTGTAACTCCCACAATGGCAGCAACCCCGTCTGTTATGACCACCCTGCCTGGCACAAAGTGGCCATTCAATACGTATATTTCTCAATAAACACCATAAAGCATAGAGGTACAAATGGACTTTACAAAAGGCTCATCATGATGAAAGTCGGTGGCCACATTTCAGTTCATGTTTTAGCCTATCCTGCGCTAGGGCTGACTTGTGTGCTGTTACATCAAACGAGAGAAAATCTACTTCCCAGGCCAAGCTCAAACTTGCTGCCATCTACTGGCCAACTCTTAACATTATCCTTACCTGCACACATTTAAACTACCCGTATGAAATGTAAAACATTTGCAGAAAATATGGAAACATAATCTATAAAGACTTGACAGTAGTATTCCATTTTCAAAAGAATTAATAAAAAACTACTGTTTTGGCTTAATAGTGTTTTTAAAGCTTAGATTATAAATTAGAGCTCAATGAAATTTCTAATCAATAAATTATGTTACTAATATATTCTCATTTGATGGATGTGTTGTTTCTGCTGGGTTTTATGGCTACTTCTTCACAGGCTGTGAGTCTGGGAAGAAGCAAATTGGGTCTGAAAAATGGAGACGGTCTCCTGAAGATGCTTGGGCCCAGAATGCAGAGATTCAGAAAAGCCTGCCAGGTGCGGCTGCCCACTCAGTAGGATATGCCCGAGTCCACCTTCCACCCTCCCCACCCAAAAAAATGTGTGCATGTGTGTGTTTACTATACTGTTTTTCTTCATATCTGCAACTGTCATGGGGGTGCTTGCACAGGAAAACAGCAGCTCCCTTCACACTGCCCCCTGCAGCTGCATATCAAAGGAAAGTCTGATCCAATACGTTCAACTGCAGCAGAAAGAAAACACACAGACACACAGGTGCACACACACAGGTTTAATTTCAAAGATTCTTCCAAGACTTGGTGTGGTTCAGGAATGGCTTTCAAGAAGTTGATGGTCCTGGAATGGGCCCTGATTTTTATACACTCACGTCTCACTGGTGATTCTTTAGAGCTGCCACTGCCTCATAGAATCACAAAAAGCCCACTCTGGCCAGGGGCAGGCAGGCACACTATGTTGTGATCCGGGAAACGTTCTTTTTCCTTGAAAGTGGATTTAGAGTTTCCGAGAAGTAATGTTTGTCCTTGAGAATGGGTGTGTGTGTGTGCGTGTGTGTGTGTGTGTGTTTGATTTAATAGTTGCCCCTTGAACAACCTCTCACCCAGAGTGACCTGCTGGGAAGTCCCCATAGAACTCATTCATTCTACAAATTCATCCAATAAACACTTTGGAGGCTTTTTTTCCACAGCAGTGATGAAGCCAGACAATGTTTCCCTTCTCTTGGGTCTTGCCTTTCGGTTGGAGAAAAAGGCAATAATCAGAAAATACACAAATGCATGAACAGTAAGTGCTACACACAGGAAAAAAACAAAACAAAACAGGGAATGAGACAAAGCATGAATGAGCTAGGGGGCTGGAAGAGAGAGAATTATTAAGGTGGTCATCTTTGACAGAGGATATTTGAGCAGATACCTGAATGAAGCAAGGGGACAGCCATGCAGACATCCTGGAAAGAGCAATTCAGGCAGAAGAAACAATAGGTACGAAGGCTCAGGGATGGGAACCTCTTGGCATGTTCAAGGAATCAGAGGAAAGCACTTCACACACATGACCTCAATTTATCTTCACAAAGCCCCTAAGAAGTAAATACTGCCATTATCCCTATTTTAAAGATGAAGAAGTAGAGGCTCAGAGAGGTTAAGTAACTTGTTCAAGGTCATCCAACAGGCAAATGGCAGAGCCATCAAGGAACCCAAGCAGTGTGGCTGCGGAGTCCAGGCTCATAAAGAATTTGAGTTGATATGATAAGTAACAGGTACCACGTATGACCTGGAAGAGTTGGGTGGAAGGGACTCAGTGGAGGGGGGGGGAGGGGATCCCAGGACCAAACCAGTCTTTGTGGATAAAGGGTGGCTTTTCCTTCCAATTGTGGAGACTCGTGGGAGAGAATCTTTCAGAAGAGGGCGTACCAGCTGACAAGGAAAACGAGGACCTGGAGTGTGTCTGTATGGGTCGCCAGTGAAGAGTGTGTGTGTGTGTGTGTGTGTTTTCTCTTGGACTACAGGGACAGTCATACTTAGCATATCAGTTTAGCATTTCAGTTAACTTAGCATCTCAGTTCCCCACCTGAGACCCATGTGCCCTAATTATCCAGCCCCTCTGCAGGGTTTGAGGGCTTTGTGCAGCTCCATGGGGCATTGTCACGAAGGAGTGGGGCCTCCTCGAGCCGGTGACAAGGTGGTCGTGGGCAGGTGTGGTGTTGGCGTTCCAGAGGGTGAAGGGAAAGCGCGTCATGGCCAGGCCAGGCACCCGCAGTGAACGTGAGACAAAGGTGTCCTTGCCCAACTGTCCCGCACACTGTCCTCCCCAGCACCTCGCCTAGGCCGGGCAGGCAGCAGGCGCTCGCTAAATAGGCGTCATGTGGATATGTCTATTGGAATCTTCAGTTGGAGGGCAGAAAATTTGTGGTTCAAGCCAAGAAAATGTGTTGACTTGCTAACGGTAGGTCTGAGGACTAGATTTGACTTTTCACCCGACTAGGTACGCGGCTGCGTTGGTGACCCCGGAACTCTGCGGCTGGCAGAGCACCTGTTTCACGCTCAGCTAACAGAGCAGCAGCTGCCACCCCCAGCCCTCAGCACCGAGGAGGAAAGAGACAGCCAATTGGGCTGCAGCGGGGACCCTGGGGATCACTCTGATTGGACCAGTTTAGTCACGTTACCAGCCCTGAACCAATCACGGTGGGTGGGGAAATGCACTGTTTTGATTGGCTTGGACTGGGTCATGTGCTCCCCCGCAGATTGCGGAAGCAGAGCCCCACACGAACCCGCGAGGACAGGCGGGGAGGGAGGGAGAGCCCGGACCCCCAGTGAAACTTTGGGGTTGTGTGTTAAAGAAGGAAGGAAAGATTCTGGGTGAAATACAAATGATCTGGACCGTCACAGACACGGACATGGTAATAATAGCAATAATAATGACGGACATTTACAGAGGGCTAATTTCTACCAGGCACTTTTCTAAGCACTTTACAAATATTGGTGTGATCCTCGTTACAATCCTGTGGAAAGGGGGTATCATTAGACCCCACTTTACAGAGGAAGAAGCACAGAGAAGTTAAATAACTTGCCCAAGTTTACAGAGTCCAAAAAAAAGGTGGAGCCAGGAATCAAACCCAAGTATGCAGCTACAAAGTCTGTGCTCCTAACTACAGCACATGTAAAAACTGCAGAAGTCCGAGGGAAAACAAATTAGCGGATAGTATCCTGCAGTTGACACCCAGTGCCAAGCAGAACCCTGACACAGTGGGTGCTCACTAAATATTTGTCAAATCAAAAAATGAAACGTTGGCCTAGTTAAAAAGTGGGCAAAGGAGATGAACAGAAACTTTTCAAAGGAAGATAGACTAATGGCCAACAAACATATGAAAAATTGCTCAACACCTCTAATCATCAGGGAAATGCAAATCAAAACCACAATGAGATATCACTTAACTCCAGTGAGATTGGCTTGTATCAAAAATCCCAAAACAACAAATGTTGGTGTGGATGTGTAGTGATAGGAACACTCATGCGCTGCCAGTGGGACTACAAATTAGTACAACCTCTATGGAAAGAAATACGGAGATACCTCAAAGAACTAAAAGTAGGACTACCATTTGATCCAGCAATCCCACTACTGGGTATTTACCTAAAGGAAGACATTCTATAATAAAGACATCTGCACTCGAATGTTTATAGCAGCACAATTCACAATTGCAAAGATGTGGAAACAACCTAACTGCCCATCAATACATGAGTGGATTAATAAAATGTGGTATATGTATACCATGGAGTACTACTCAGCCATAAAAAACAATGGGGAATTAATACCTCTTGTATTAACCTGGATGGAGCTGGAGACTATTCTTCAAAGTGAAGTATCACAAGAATAGAAAAACAAACACCACATGTACTCACCATTAAATTGGTACTAACTGATCAACACTTATGTTCACATATGGAAGTAACATTTATCGAGTGTCGGGCAGGTCAGGGGGGAGGAGGGGGTGGGTAAATTCACAGCTAATGGGTATGTCATGCACTGTCTGGGGGATGGGCATGCTTGTAGCTCTGACTCGGGCAGTGCAAAAGCAATATATGTAACCAAAGTGTTTGTACCCCCATAATATTCTGAAATTTAAAAATAAACTTTTTAAAAAATGAAACATTGGTTTCACCCATGTGCATTTAATATCCTCAGATGGCAAGTGGCTTGATTTCTAGGAAAATACTTTATAGTGCTTCTATATTCTCCCAGGCTGGAGGTTCGTAGCGGGTGCTGACATTTTTATTTTTAGGGGAAAAAGAGTAAGTGATGGTGATTGGAAAAAATATCCACTCTTCCCAACCTCAGGGAAGATTCTTATTCTTTCATCTACCTTAAATATTTACCCTGAGCACCAGTCCAGAAACTACTTTTCTGGGTGATCTTGATCATGTTTCCCATCTCTCCTTTTCTGGGAAAGTGGGAAAGCTTCCTTCTGAGACCGTATCTATGCTACTTGCCAAACACTGGATAGGGCCTGCCAGATCCCGCGTGCTGTAGACTTGCAGGTCTAAGCAGGCACCTGCCTAACAGAGTGAGGGCCCTGGATCTTGAGGACTGCAGAGACAGGGAAAGCACTGTGGCTTTCTGGGTCCAGTCTTCCCCTCGCCAGGGTGTCCACCGGGCACCAGGTGGGCATTGCCCAGGCTTGGAATTGGAAGCTCTGTTGGTTGGTGCTTTTCCATTAAGTAAACCTGTGCGTGGGCCTGAGCTGTGCTGCCAAGGGGAGAGTAATGCATACACCATTCATTCATTCGTTCACTCATTCCCTTATTCATAATTTCACTGATACTTATTTGAGCACTTACCAAGTACAAGTCACTCTTTCAGGGGCAGAGAATTTGAGAAGATTCTTCCACCACACCCTTCAAGCAAGATACCGGCTCATTCATATGAAGCTGAGACTCTCTCTCTCAGGCATTAACCAAACAATCACATGCGTAACTTAATGGACAGAGAGCTAAGAGAGCATCTGATAAAAGAGCTGGTAGAGTTTGGGTGGCAGTGGGGTTGGGGGTGGCAGCAAAGGGCTTGCAGCGGAAGTGATATCAGGCCCAAGCTCAGTAGAGTGCATGGGAGTTCAAGGTGAGGTTGGTGGAGGGAAAAGTCATGCCAGGCAGAGGGGAGAGACAGGGCAGAGTCTCTGGGGCTGGGAGGGAGCCCAGACAGTGGGGAAGCAGAGGCAGGGCGGCTGGTGCAGAGCAAGTCGGGGGAGGAAGGAGCGAGGAGGCCTGAGAGACAAGTTGGGGCCTGGCCCTGAAGGACTTTATAGGACTTGTTGGGAATTTTGTGTTTCACACTAGAACACTGACAATCCAGTAAGGGGAAATGGGTTTAAGAAAAAGAGATGGGATGCATTTTTTATTTTAGAAGATCCCATTGGCTCGTGTAGAAAGGCAGAGTGGACAAGGGGAGAATTGTCAAGAGGCCACTGGAGAAACCCATGGAGGAGATGATGGAGGCTTGGACAAGAGCAATGGCCCTGGGAAAGGATAGCAATGGATAGAGGCAAGAAACGTTTAGGACACAAGTCAACAAGATGGCTATGTGACCAGAGCAGATCCAGAAATTTATTTTCTACTTACTCCACTCCCACCCAGGACAATTGAAAGACTGTAGGCCCTAGACACTTGCACTTCCCGGAGGCCACTCCCCACATTCATATAAAATACCTATATCCTCTGTTAAATATAGTTTTGTTTGTAACTAAAGAAATCAAAAGGATTTTTATAATTTTGCCTTTCAAATTATTTAGCTACATGTATATTTTAAACATTTAACTTACAAATGGTTACAGTTTCTTGGCAATCTGTAAGCATACCCCCAAATCCTAGGCCAGTGAGAAAATCTAACCTACAAATTGTTTTCAAATATAATGAAAATCTTTCAGTGTTACACTGGACAATTAATAAGGCCAAAGTAGTGTTTTGTAAACAGTTTGCATTAGGCCCCTCTTGTGCCTTGCCTCCCCTCCTCTCTAGCCACCTCTTTACTCTGGCCGCCACTGTAGGGACCAGCTGGCGAGGGTGGACCTGACTGCACCTGGACTCAGCGGCACTGCCCATCTCTCGCTTTCTGCCCTGGGGGCTTTTTGCTGCACCTTTTGCAAAACTGAAAATGTGAGGGAATTAACCCCCCATGAGGAATCCCATGGCCAATGGGGGGCAGATCTGGTGGATAAATGCTGCCCTCTTCCATTCCTCAAGGGATCGGTTCTAGTTGCATTGTTCATGGCTCCTAAGATGGTTCCCAGTGGAATGACCAGCTTGATAATGCACCTTTACATGGCCTTCCTCCTTCCCTTTACACTATTCCCAGTCTCCCACTACTGTTTCTTAGGATCATTTCCCAAAATAAACTGCCTACAAGCTGTTGTCTCAGGCCCTGGTTTTTGAGCGAAGCTAGGTTAAGACCATTGGTGCCAATGCTTCTAAAAAGCAGATACTGTAGATGAGATTAGGGAATCTTGGCGACAGATTGATTTCCCCAGATCTCCTTTACTGTGGAAGTGGTTGCAACTTGTCCTATCTGGAATTGACACCTACACCAGATATGTTTGCTTTCACTGCCTGTAGTACCACTGTCAGCACCACCACGCAGGACATGGGATCCTGCATGGCATTGCTTCAGAGTAAGGGATCCATTTATGGCAAAGAGGGATCCAACCACGGCATCCACTGGTTCTCCCATAACATTGCATCACCTGGAAGCAGCTGGTCTAAAAGAATGATAGAATGGACTATTAACAGTTCAGCTAAGATGCCAGGTCAAGGACCCACCCTGTGGGGCTGGGGCACTGTCCTTCAGAACACAGAATGTGCACTGAATCAAAGGCCACAATATGCTACTGTATTCCCAAGAGCTAGAATACTCAGATCCAGGAACCAAAAAATGGAAATAGGATTTTCCCCTCTTCCCATCACTCCCAGCAACTCACTTGCAGAATTTTGATTCCCATTCCCCAAACTGGAGGCGCTGCCCAGTACCTGAAACGTCTCAGTTAGTGACTGAGAAATCAAGAGAACCTATAATTTAAATCCTTTTGAAAAGATAGCACACCCAGGGCTTGCAAAATGGGGAGTTGGGAGGGGGGGAAGGGGAGAGAGAGGGAGAGAAAGAAAGAGAGAGAGAGATTGAACAGAATATGGATATTTCTTCTGGAGGATGTATCTGTGAGTTGAATGTACTGGCCACGCAGGTAGAAATCAGCATCCAGAGACCCAAAAGGAGAGGTGGACACAGGCGTGCACAAAGGCTGCATATACAAGCCAACTCCAAAGTCCAGGGCAAAACTGAGGCATAAGGGAACTGCTTGAGAAGAAACTCTGAACATGAAGATGCTGATCTAAGGTGAAGCAGTATGCCTCCATAGATCCAGGAGGGGAATGCCCAGAGCCAAGTCCTCCTGCCTCCCGTCCTGGTTTTAGGTAGGCTTCCAGGTGAGCCCATTAAGGTTTGATTGAAGGCAGGTGTCTCCAAGGAAGGGCGAAACCAACAGGAGCCCATGGCCAGGACTGACAGGTCCTTTAGCAAGAGCCTGTGACAGGTGGGGTCACAGAGCTAGTCACCCTACGTCTCACCTTCCACACATGGCCACAACGTAGGCCTTTGACACTACTTCCAAATAAGGCTATATGCTATCATTGTTTTTATTCTGAGTGTGGCAAAAGTGTTGATTTGTTAAACACAAACATTTAAAATGTACTGCAATTTTTGAGAACCCAGTTTGGGCCTTCCTTCACTTTTTAAAAAAATTTGGTTTATTGAGGTACAATTTACATATAGTAAAATTAAATCATTTTAGGTACATAATTCTATGGATTAGACACACATATATAGTTGTGTCGCCGTGACCACATTTGAGATATGGAATATTTCCCTTACCCCAAAAAGCTCCCTGGAGGCCCTTTGTACTCAATCCTCTCCCCACCCCCTGTCCCGGGCCGCCACTGCTCTGATGCCTGTCCTTAAAGTTTTGACTTTTGTAGGTCATATGATGGAATCACAGAATTTATAGCCTTGTGTATGTGGCTTTTTTCACTTAGCACAGTGCGCTTGAGATCCAGCCAGTTATTGCATGTATTAGTAGTTTATTCCTCTTTGTTGCTGAGTAGCATTACATTGTTTGATGTATTACCACAAATCTGGTGGCCTAAAACAACAAAAATTTATTCTCCCACAGTTTTGGAGGCCAAAAGTTTGAAATCAAGGTGTCAGCTGGGCTGTGCTCTCTCCAGAGGCTCTAGGGGAGGTTCAGTTCCTTGTTTCTTCCAGCTTCTAGTGGCTCCCAGCGTCCCTTGGCTTGTGGCTGCAACCATTCCAGTCACTGCCTCTGTCTTCACATAGCCTTCTCCTCTTCTCCGCCTGTGTCTCTTACAAGGACACTTGTCCTTGGATTTGGGGCCCACCCAGATAATACAGGATTATTTCATCTCAAGAGCTTTAATTACATCTGCAAAGACCCCTTTTCCAAAAAAGGTCACATTCCCAGGTTCCAAGAATTAGCACGGGGCTATAACTTTGAGGAGCACCACTACTCATGGACAGACCACAGTTTGTTTATTCTTTTACCAGTTGATGGATATTTGGGTAGTTTCCAGTTTGGGGACATTATAAATACAGCTGCTTTAAACATCCACCAGTCTTTGCATGGAACCATGTTTCCATTTCTCTTGGGTGTGAGATTAGGAGAGCATTCCTTCACTTTGTAATATATAAGGGAGGCACTTCAAAAAATAAAAATGGCCCATCCCTCTCTGTCCACCCCTAGTGGCCCTGTCCTGGGGCCTTGGTCCCCCAGCTGTAAGCACACTTCTCCCCTGCCCTGGTTTCAGGTGTGTCCAGGGGTGCTGTCGTCTGCCCACCAGCCCCTGCTCCTGCAGCCACGCCCTGCACATCCACAGCTGAGCACTGTGTGTACACACACAGGCTTCTACAGAGAAGGAGCCTGAGCAGGGAATGTGGACCCAATCTCATCTCCCTGGGCCCTCTTCCTTGTGAGCAGGCTCCAGCATTGAGCTGGCAGTTTCTGTTTGTCACAGGCTCTGACTTATGAGCCCTCGGTGGCCTTGGGAAGCGACAGACAGAGGGGTATCATGCTGCCATGCCTGCTTCTGGCAGCCCACCCTGTGACCACAGCCAGGCTGGCCCAGACAGGCTGATGGGAGACAAAAAAAATCAAGGCACACCCGCTGAGATGCAATTTTATAATCAACCTTTAACTTGATTATCTCAGAAATAAGTGAACAATCAATATTGCTAACCTCCGCGGACAGGGAGCTCAAGCTGAGCCTGGCTTGTGTTCGGCTTCACATATCTTTCTAATGGTTCAAAGGAGGCTTCTGTTTAACGTCAACATTTGCTTTTGAACCTTTTTTGTTTATTTATTTTTCATTATTTGCTTCTGCTTGTCCTTGCCCTGTGTGAGAACAAGCGAATGCAGGGGCCCTTGTATTCTAACTCATTCCTCGTCTGTGAGATCTGCACACCTGTGTGACCCGCAAACACTGGCTTATCTCTCGCCGATTAGGACACCTCCCAACTCCAGGGGATATAGGAGCCAGTGAGCTTGTTCAGAAAAATGGCTTGCTGATGACCGCACCTGCTCCCCAGGGAAGGCTGCCCCCTACCGGGCAGGTGACACATTCTCCACCCATTGGTCCCATTATTGATTAAGGGACTCTTTAAATTCTGTGTCCTTGACCTTCTGGCTGCAGCAGCAGCAGCATCTCAGCCTGTCACTGTGCTGTGTATCGTTGGAGGCTCCACTTCATCATTTTCCCTCCAGGATTCATTCCCTCCATTAAAAAGCCCCCCTCTCTAGCCATCTGTGGCTTGAAATCCCTCGGTGTCCTGCAGGAATTCAAATTCCTAGCACAATTTCCCTTGAGCAGAGAGTCTGTTTCTACAGCAGAGACAAAGATATCTATCCTAACTTCCTCCCAGCTCAACTTGTATATCCTCTGCTCCTGCAGAGGCTTCCTGAATTTTATGTAGCTTAATTTATGATGACAAACATGCTTTCTGGGAGGCTGAGAACAGGGAGCATTCACCCTTCTTACTAGAGAATTCAGACGGCTTCTCAGACACTGAGGAACCCCCCTCCCCTCCCCCACCAGTGGTGAGGTGGGGTGACAATTCATTTGGCTTCACAAACACAGCGCAGGTCTGCCTTCCACCGAAAACTGTAGCTGAGTTTCCACATGGCCCAGATCAAACCTAGCATTACATGAGTGCCCACTCCATGCCAAGTACTTTTCATATTCAGTTTCATTTTTATGTTTGTCAACTATCTCAATGAAACAGATAGCATTACCTTCATTTTACAGATGAGGAAACTGAAGTTTAGAGAAATAAAGTGAGCTAAAGACCACAGAGCTAGTAGTTAGTGATGAAGCCTGAACTTGAGCCCAAGTCTTTGTGCCTCTCAGGTTCATGTTCTTTCCCTAGATCCCGCTACAGCTGCAACTCCCCAGCTCTGACATAATTGACAACGTGCCCTAAGGCACATCACTTAGCCTCTCTGAAGCTCACTTTCCTCATCTATGAATGGAAATAATAAGTCCTGCTCCCCAGAGATGTTGTGAGTTTTATAAATGAGATCAGGTAGGTAAAGTATTTAGCACAGTTTCCGGCATGTAAGTGTTCAGCAGATAATGACAATGATTATTTTCTAGTAGCAGCATTGGAGCTTTTGAAGCTTCTGATGGCAGTCACAGATCACAGACTCTTCCAGCCAGAAGTCACTTTAAAGACCATCTGTTACAACCCCCCACTTTACAGATGAGGAGACAGAGGCCAGAGGGTCTAGCTGACCTTCCCATGGGCAGGCGAAGCCATAGTGACAGACAGGCCTGAAATGCAGGTCTGACTTGAGGAAAAAAGGACTGTTTATATCTTGCCCTCTAAGTTCCCTAGCTGTATTCTAGGCTGCTTGGTCTTTTTTTTTTTCCTTTTCCTTTTGGTGGGGGGTAGGAGGGAGATACCAAATCATAATTGAGGACAAGTTGTGAAGGAAAGGCACTTATGGGCCAAGGTCCCTAGACTGGTGTTTCTCAAAGCGGGGTCCTTAGATCAGCACCAGCATCACCTGAAAACTTTTTAAAAATGCAATTTCTTGGGCCCTAATCCAGACCTCCTGAACTAGAAACTCTGGGTAGAGCCCAGCAATCTGTGTTTTAACCTTCAGGTGATTTTGTTGCAGGGTCAAGTTTCAGAACCACCACCCCAAGGCCAACAAGGGGAAATATCCGGAGTCTGCGCAGATAATTGTCTCACGCTCACCAGGCATCACTGATTGCTTGCAACGCTCTGCAGTTAAACACAGACGCAGCCTCTGAACCCTTCTCGACACACAGCACTCCTGACAACCATCGCCAGGACAGTCCCTGGGGAGGCATCAGAGATAGCCGTGTGTCAACCCACGTGGAGAAAGGGTAACCTCCCTGGACTCAATCATCCAGTCCAGAAGCAGTTTCTGACCTTTCCACAGTCATGTTCAAGCCTGGAGCCCAGTACAGATCTGGACCTGCTCAGGGAACTTTGTTTCTTCACCTGTCCCCTCCTTCTCCGTGGGTGCTGGGCTTCCTTTGCTAATGCAGGAGCAAAACTATGGCATAAAACAGACACGGAGAAGGGCTCTGCTGGGCTAGGCTGAGTTTGATCAGCAACGGGACTATGAACCAGCACAGAGGCCCTTGGTGAGTCTCCAACCTCATTCCGCTTGTGGCTCTGTAAAAATGTAACTTATAAGGTACAAGGGGAGCGACACAGATATCCCAGTCTTGCTGCTTCCAAGCTCTGGAATCTTAGGTGAGTTATATAATGCATCATTTTCTCATCTGTAAAATGGACATATTAACACCTGCTTCTCAGGACTGTTTGGAAGATTAAATAAGATGACATATGTAGTGCCCTGCCTAGTCTATAGGACATGAGTGACACATATCATTACTCCAGGAGGACACCTCCATCTTTTGTCATCCACACCTCAGCCAGGATCTGGAGTCAGCAAGGGGGGAAAAAATTCAGTTAAAGTGGAATGTTCATAAAAATGTGGCATAGTAAAGATTTTATTTTAACCTAAACATATACATTATGTTAATTTGATCTTTTGATATAGGGCCAACTTTTAAGAACATGCCCATGAATTAACATCCTCTATCAATTTTCTTACAAAAATCTCACCTCAAATCCCTGACTTCTGGTTTGGGTTTATTTAAAATGTAGTTTTTCCAGTCACTGGCAAAATTAAGAAGTTCAGAGAAGTGTGGGGAAGGGTGGGCATGAGGCAGAAGGCAGCCCACAGGGATGAGTGAAGGTAACAGAGGTGCCCTCCTGGACCAAACTCCAGCCAGCCCCCTCTGGGCCCTTTCTCCACTAGACCTCAACCTAGGCCCACAAAGACTTGAACAAACAATGACATAGTTTCTAACAGTTCAAGACCATATCCCTAGGATGACTATAGCCTCCCTTAACGTGCCTGCCTGAGAAAACTCAAAGCTGCCAAAAGAATTTACTGTTTGTTCCAGCCAACACCTGAAATAGGGCCCCTGTCTCCCAGTCTGTCAAGCACCAGTTAGCAAACCTAGAGGGTTTTCACAGGACAAATCCCCTCCTTGACCCCTCCATACTTTCTGAAAAAAATGAGAGCCAAAATGGAAAACTAAAGGAAAACTCTCTGAAAATGGAATAAAAAGACAAAGAGATGGAAAACAGATGATAAAAGAAAATTAAAGAATTAATCTGGGGTAGTAGGGTCATCTGGGAATTCTGGAAAGAAAAAACAGAGACAATGGAAGGGAAGACACTTTCAAAGAAATAACACAAGAAAACGCCACTCAAGTTCACAAGTATCCATTTTGAAAGAGCCCAGTGAATGTCCAGTACCTATGTTTGGGGGAAAAAAAAGTGTACAGCAACACATATATATCAATGTGAAATTTTAGAAACCAGGGATTTTTTTTTAATTCTAAAATCTTGAAAAAAAAATAGAACCAAACAAGTACTCTGTAAGAGAGCACATAACATACAAAGGAAAAAGCCCATAGAATAAACAGCAGTAAAGCGGAGTTCTCTGGAAGGAAGATTTCTTTTTTCTTTCTTTCTTTTTTTTTTTTTTTGAGACAGAGTCTCGCTCTGTCTCGCTCGTCATCCTAGCTCACTGCAGCCTCAAACTCCCAGGCTGCTCAAGCGATCCTCCTACCTAAGCCTCCCGAATAGCTGGGACTACAGGTTCGTGACACGACGCCCGGCCAATTTTTCTATTTTTAGGAGAGACGGGGTATCACTCTTGCTCAGGCTGGTCTCCAGCTCCTGAGCACAAGCTATCCTCCCGCCTCGGCCTCCCAGAGTGCTAGGATTACAGCCTTGAGCCACTGTGCCTGGCCTGGAAGGAAGATTTCTAAAGGGGGAAAAAAGATTTTAATGATTATCCAACATATCCAAGTATGTGGAAAATAACTATCGTGGGTATTTAACCAAATATAAGCTCCCTGAGGACAGGGATTTTGTTTAATTTGTACACTGCTGATCTCCAATGCCAAGAACAGTGCCTGGCAGATAGTGGAAAATTAGAATTAATGAATCTGATAGAGCATTTGGAAATAAAGAGAGACTAGGTGCATAGAAAACAATGGGAGAAAATGATGCACTTACTAACTCCAGGAAAAACAAACAAAAAAGGAAACATAATTATTGTATACCATGTATATTATTGTATACTCTCAAGAGTGAATAATAAAACATAATTGCAATAATGTAAGCAATGACCAATGATTTAAATGAAAATTGTCTTATAACTACAGGTATATTAGGAGAAAAGGGAGAAAGACAGGCATGGGGTCAAGGACGTAGGCAAGCAAAATCCTCATTTACCTTAGCAGTAAGATGACAGGTAAATAGAAGTTTATGCACATTATTTAGAAATATAGAGGTGAACAGAAGAGATAACTGAGTTGAAATTACTTAGATCTGAAGCGGTGGGAAGGGATAAAAAATGGTAATGTTCTTATTTTATGTTTTTTAGTAATATTTGATTTTTTAACATTATGGTTGCAGTGTTTTGTTAAAATATTTTTTTTAAGTGGGGAAAGACTCTGACTTAACTGTGCTAGAAATACTGGGATAAACCAAAGAAATTCTTACCACCAGTGGTCATATGTAAGTAGGCAAATGCAGAGGATCTCAAACTTTGACTCACAGCACCTTTAGTGTCTTGGTCATTTTTTTATAGCCTCCCTAAGCCAAAAAGAAAATACCTACTAGTTCCATTTATTAGGTAACTACGCATAAACAACTTAGCAATAGTTTACATAGACTCTGACAGATGTCACCCTGTCCCTCAAATTCAAAATAATCAGTGGTGCCATTTGGTAAGAAGTTCAACTGTGGTTTTCCTACTTATTAGCTGTGTGACCTTGGGCACTAAGCCTCAGTTTCACACCTGAAAAATGGGAGTAACAATACCTTTCTCTTTGTGTTGTGGAGAGGATTCAAGAAGATAATATACACAGAACACTTAGCTGACTGCCTGGTACACGGTAAACAAACACTCAGTATCCATCAGGTATATGAGGAATAGAAAATTCTCAATTCTGTCACATAAAATGAGACTACGTGATTATCTTCCTTGAAAATACCTACAAATCCTATCCCTGTCCCATATTGATTGGAAATTACCTAAGAAAGAATTGGGGAAATGGACTAACTACCCTCCAGTTAGTGGGAAGTCCCGCGCACTTCCTTTCACCTAGTAATAGAGACCTTCATTGCAAAAACCACCGAAGTAGTTTTTTACAATCCCATATTCTTGGCTGCCAAGAATCGCTTCACTCCCAATGTTTATATTCTTGTCTCTGCATTGCATGTCTGGTCTCAGATAGTTGCTGTCACTTTTAGACACTTCTGTCACTGCTGTGTTCCAGAGTGAGTTGTTCTTTATCAAGTTTCTTGAACTGAATTGAAGCAGGTTGTCAAGGTAGACGGGCCATACCATCCGGAAACACTCAGTCATCCATTTGGCAAATATTTATTGAACACCTACCATGTGCTAGGCACTATGCTAGGGTCTGGGGACACAGCAAGGAACAAAACAAAGCCCCCAGTCTCAAGCAGTTTTCATGCTGGTTGGAGGAGACAGAAATAAACAAATGGCCAAGTAAAAACACAAAATGTCAGGTGACAATAAGTGCTATGAAGAAAAACAAAGTGGGTCAGGGGTACGTGGGTGAAGGGTACAGAAAGTGATGGAAGTAGAAATACAACTTTTCATAAGGTATTTAGAGATGGTAACCTGCAGGGAGTGAGGGCACAGACCTTGGGGACACCAGAGGAAAAGTGTTCCAGACACAGGGTACAGCAAAGGCAAAGGCCCTGAGCTGAGAGCATATTTAATGAGCTCAAAGAAGCCAGCGTGTCTGGAGTACAGTGACCCTGGTCATAGGGCGGAAGATGAAGACTGAGAAGTAGGAAGACAGAGGTGAGAGGCATGAGGAAGACCTTGGTGAGCAAGACAGAGGGTCCATGGAGGGCTTGAAGCAGCAGAGGGACACATTTTCAAATAATTGCTCTAAATAGACTGCAATAGGGGAGGGAGGAAGCTGCGGGATAGTTAGAAAGCTACCGTCATGATGCACAGGGGAGCTGATGGTGACTTGGCCCACAGTGGTAGTGGTGGAGGTGAGGAGAAGTAGCCAAAGTCTGGATATATTTGAAGGAGCCAATGAGCGGACGTGGGATGTGAGAGGACAGAGCAAAACAAGGCTGCCTTCAGGGCTCTTCCCTGAGCAACTGGAAGAAAGGAGGCACCACTTTACCCAAAGGGGACGCCTGGCTGGTATAGTGGAGTAAGCTGGGGCGAGGGAAAGGAAATCATGGATTAGTTTTGGATAGGGTTTTGGATGCCTACTAGCCTTCAGATGTCAAGCAAGTAGTTACATCTGCGTTTCTGGAGTTCAGGCGGGAAGTCTGGGCAGGAAATGACTTTGGGAGTCACTTCCATACAGATGGTGTTTCAACACGTGAGACGGGAAGAGATCACCACAGAAGGACTATAGTTGGGGAGATGCAGAGGGGATGAGACTTTGTCCTGCAGCTGTCCAAGGTTTAAGGGTTGGGGAGGTGAGAAGGAACCAGCAAAGCAGACTGAAAAAGAGCAGCCAGAAAGCTTGCCGTCCAGAAAGCCAAGGGAAAATAGTTTCCAAAATGAGGGAGTGATCAGCTGTGTCGAGTGAGTAAACAGCCCCCCATGCACAATTTTTCAGAGCGACACTATAATGAAGTACTCTGCATCTAGTCAACAAAATGTGGGTTTCACATTTTTTTAAAACAGCTCAGAAAACAAAGTATTTGTTGTTTTAACACACTGCTTTCAATCTTTTTAGACATCTTCACATTTATTACAAATGTAAAAAAGGAAAAAATACAAAAGCAAAGCCTCAGGTTGCCCTGGGCTCCCACCTACAAAGTCAAGTCTTTCTCCTTGTCCACGGTGAACCAAACTCCAATAAATGTGCCCAAAGCTCTGCTCCTTGCACACACTTGGCCAGTGTTCAAATCACCCGACAGAAAATGTTAAACGTCACATTTCAAAAAGAGACTCCTTGGTTTTGTTGAAATATTTTCAGAGCAGGATGTCTGCAATGGGGTGTGTGTTTTTTTCCAACTCTGTCCTCATTAATGAGGGGAGAGCATGTCTCAGTTCTCTTCCAACACTGCATCTCTGCACCCTTCTCATGTCTGGGATCTCTCCCTCTATTTTGCTTCCTGCTCACCTTATGTCTACAGTCTCAACCCCTGTAGAAGGCACTTGTGTATCTGTCGGTTTCATTTAGATCTCAGATCACAGTGTGGGAAAGAAAACACGGCCTTCCCAGAGCCAGGCCACAGGAAGGTTTCTCTACAGGGAAGCCTGGCCTGTTTGAGTGGAGTCAGGCCCTTGCACAGCTGAGGACCGTCTGTCTTGTAAATCTCAGCGTAGATGCCACTTATTTGGGTTTTTGTGATAATTTAGTCTCTCTGAATTTGCAGAACTGCTCTCATGAGTAAGGGAACCCAATTAAAACTGAGGTGTTTTCCCCCAAACCAAAGATTTTTAAAACTCACGAGTTGTTCAATGTTCCTCTAACTTTTAAGTACAACAATTTCACCTTGGATGCTAAAAGGCTCTGGGGTTTATGACGCATTGTTAAGTAATGCAGGCCTCTGCATTGTGACTACAATTGCACGTGAACATTGAGATTTTTAGACAGGCCATGTTGTCTATCACATTCTCTGACCAGACCATTTGTGATTTGGTACACAGGCCTTCTCAAGTGTAAATAGAAATTTTAACTCTGTGCTTCAAAAACAGGCTAATTCTAAAACTATTAATGAGTTATTTGGAAAACAATGACTGACATTAACGAAAAATAATTCCTTTTTATGGAGCAAACAAGCGCTTCACTCCGCTTTACTCCTTTTGTCGATCACTCTCATTTCTGTCTGGAGATACACTAGGCCCCTGCTACCTGCAGTGAGGTCTCCGGACCAGCAGCATCAGCGTCACCTAGGAGACATGAGTTCTAACCTGAAATTAGAATTGGCTATTAGATCTATTTACAGATGAAGCTCCATTACCTTCACCTGAAGATGGAAAAGGTTTTTTTCATCTTCCCAGTGTTTTGTAATTTAGCACATTATGTGTAAGACTTGGCCGGCGGGACTAAGAACATTAGCAAAGAGGTCAGGGCACTAAAATAAAAAATCACGGAACCTGGATAGCACTTTTGAGTTTACAAAGCATTTTTAATCTGTAATCACACTTGGGCTATTCACCTTCTCTAGGCCTCAGCTTTCCTCACCTGTAAAATGTGATGGTTGAAATAGAAAGGTTGGTCTCTACGGAGGCCCTGAAGAAGACATGACTCATTACAGAGCCACTCCCTAGCAACTCCGAGTCCCTAGCTCCTCTGATAGTTGGGAAACCTAGTGTGGCAATTAGCAGCGTGACTTTTGACCACCTGGGTCCAAATCTGAATCCCAGCTCTGCTAAATTTAACTTGTGACTTTGGGCAAGTTCCCTTGAAAGTCCTAAGCCTGTCTCCTCATCTCTAAAATAGGTATATTAGCTCATAGGATTGTAGTAAAGATTGAATTAGGGCCATAAAACAATTTGTAAGTAGTCATTAAAGTGACTTCTCCCTCAAACTTGCTTCTCCCCTTGACCCTCAGCCAAAGTTCATTTAACATCTTAGCTAACTATTGAGAAACCCCAACTAGGACTTACAATGCAGGAAACCCCAATACTGTCATACAGACAGACATTCACAATTTAAACTATCTGGAAGATTTTTAGAAACAGCTCAATGTGACTGTATCTGGATATGCAGTCTTTAGGAAGCAATGAAGGTTAAAGGAGGTCCTAAGGGTGGAGTCCTAATCCAGTAAGACTGTGGCCTTACAAGAAAACAGATCACATTCTTTCTTTCTGCCCTGTGAGGGGCACAGTGAGAAGGTGTGCACAGCAGGAAGAGAGCCTTCACCAGAACTCGACTGTGCTGGCACCCTGATTTTGGATTTCCAAACTCCAGAACTGTGAGAAAACCAATTCGTGGTGTGTGTGTGTGTGTGTGTGTGTTCGTGTTTAGCCACACAGTCAAGGGTATTTCATTATGGCTGCCAGAGTTGACTAGTATGAGCCCACAGAGGAAATTTTCTGGAAATAGCCACACCCTAATGGAGTGCAGAGCCTGGGAGGTTACTGGACATTTAAAAATCCTGGTTGTGTCTTCACCAATTCTAATCTTCTGACACTAGAAAGCAAATGTCAGGGATGGATGATATTCATGCTTTCAAGCTGATAGCTGCATATTCCATTACCCCTTAGCTGAAATTCTTCCCAAAGACCACACCATTTGCACCTCTGGACCCTATCAGCTACTAGCATATTCCCTGCTAGTAACTCTTAGAGCTACTCTCTTAGAATCAATCCCAGGATTCTAAATTGTGACTACACTGAGTGTCCAACTGTCCTCAAAGTCACAATTTTTTTCTAAAATTTTTCATTATATTATCTAAATACCTGAACACCACATTAAGAACTTAGTTCTGAAGGTTTAAAAAGCAGGAAAAACCCAAATCACTGACTTTGAGATGTATGATGAGGAAGAACAGAGAAAACAATCTTGCAAGGAGAAAAAGTTCTAGGAAAAATGAAAAGCTGTCAAAGTCCGCTCAAGAGGCCACTGCAGGAATGACCCAGTCACAATTCTTAGTCTTCTACATGATGAAGGTGAGGGTAGTTCTGTATCGACAGTTTGGGATTTAAGTAAATACCAGCGCCCCTACTCTGTCCAGCACCAGTAGAAATTATCAAACAGGTAAAAGAGCAAGAAATGACTGATCGATATGTTCATCTGCACTGAATGATAGGACAGGGGGCCAGGAGATAAAAAGCAGGAATTGCAATCATTATCCTAGAAAGAACTTGGTATACTTACACCTCACACTTACCTTTAAAAATTGTTTTCATAGAACATCACATTTTAAAGTGTCACCTCCTCAAAGTAAAACATTCTATAAATTCCAAGTTATAAAATAACCGATTTGCATTTAGTATGAATGTTTCTTATAGTTAAAACCCAGAGAATGCTTACCTGCATTTTGTACAAACCAAGATTAGTCATAATTTCTACATAAGTGAACATGACAGCTTTAACTAAACTCTTTGTTGAGCATCTATGTGCCAAGCACAAAGAACCATGGGCATGTTGTCTAGTCGTATAGGTCCCTACAGGGCATGTGGCTTTCAGTTCTATCTCTTGGCCTTATGCTTTAGGATCATAATCTGAGGTCAAGATGAATGATCTCATTTGTATAAAACTTTGTATACAACAGCTTCATCTGTCTCCCTCAACTGTTTCCTAGTACTAATCAGTTATTATAGGATTTCCCTTTTAGTGTGTACCTTTCTAGACTTTTGTTTGCTTGTTTGGGGGGTGAGGGGGAGACATCCTTCTGTGGTCACTCACTTTACTAAACGTGGAAACTGATACGGCTTACCTTCTGAATCATTGTAACTGGTGGCCATCTAGGGGTTCAATGACAAAAAAAGACAATATATTTAATGTATCTTTGCTGAGATTGCTTAGAAAGTGACCATATACTACTTACAGCAAGGAGTACAAGCTTATTACTCTAAATTCTAAAATCAAGTGACTATCAATTTCAATCAACCTTTAGAGGTCTCACAATTCGAATTCCAACTAAATTGTTTATTCCTTACTTATTCAACAATCAGTATTTTTATAGCAAGATGTCTTTAGCAAAATCCTCATAACTTTACTTAGATTCTTTCTTTGGGAGAGCAGATAAGAACTTGCTATCATTTAAAATTTATATAACTTCCCCCTTTAAATTTGTTTCATATTAAACAAAGATATTCTGTCCTCACTTCTTAGGAACCTCCCCAAAAGACACAAACTATTAGGTGTTCTTTCATATACTAGATCAAATGCCAACCTTATATTGGGAAAGCAAGTTATTCTTACATAATACTCTCCAATTTTAGTGAGATCAGCTTTAAATGACCCTAAATTGGGAGATATGCTACTGAGTAACAAAGCCCATTTCTGTAGTATGGGAGAGGAGAAACAAAAAGTGTATCTCTTTAAAGCACTACATAGTTAAAAACATTGAAAAGAAAATTAAAATTGCACACCTGTCACTTTGATGTGATATACATGGCAAGGTAAGATTGTAAATACACAAACTGTAATACAGAATTTAATTTTGTCTTTATGAAGTATTCTGAAATCAAAGACGTTAATACATGCATTAGGCACATCCAACAGAAGACTTTTACAATGGTTTACATTTCCTTTTTATTTATTCCTTGAAACTGCCCGTATTGCAGGTTTTTCATGGATGAAATATGGAACTGAGCAGATTCTTTTTTTCTACAAAATTATGGTATAAACTTGCTCAATTTTCTATCTTATTGCTAATTAACCTTACAGGCGCACAGTTTGTAAAATAAACCCCTTAAGGACTGAATGCTTAGAGCATGCTGCAAGGTACAAGAAATAAGCTAAAAATGAGCATATAAACTTACATCTGGACCAACACAGTACTGAATGCTGGAAAACATTTATCACAACACAGGGAAAAATTAATAAAAGGAGATACAGTTCAGTCCTGAAAGGGTTAAATAGAAACCCTAATATATTATTGTTTCTAACCATCCATCCCACATTACAGTGCTTGAAAACAAAGTCAAAAGTCTGGCACAGAAAATTACACACATTTGTTCAGTACTCATCAGAAACACAGCTGCTTTTGAAATCAAAGTAAATGACTTGGTTAATAATTGAACAGCATTCTGTTTCAAAAAGGAACCCTCCCACCCCCACAGATTTTCTGGTTAACATGACTAGTTAGGTTAGTTCTCAAAAATGGCACTGAAAATTTTCTGTGAGGCTTGCAGTAAGAGAAAACCACAATAACTTGGATTTAACCCCCTAACTTGGATTTAAAGCACAGATGGTACCAGTTTCCTTAAAAACAAAAACAAAAAAACTAACCAGTTATGATCGAAAATAAGTCTGTGCAGTAAGAGTGACAAATATTTCACTAATTAATTCATGTTATGATGATGCCTTTAGTTGCCACGGTTTAAGAAAATTCAGCAGCAGGTTAAATATCATACTAGTGTTCAACTCTGAAATCTTTCAAAATATAAAGGGCATTTTTACATGTAAAGCCTTTAGCTTGCCTTCCCAATCTATGTGATAAATTCAACAGAACAAATAAAACGTACTGGATCAGAGGCTCAGCTTCTATGCATATTTTTTAGAAACTGCATAGAATCATGAGAGCATGATGATATAATTCCAAAACAGAATTTTTTAAAAAAATCAAATATACTATAACTGAAGCATTCATTCACCATTCTAAGAAGAGAGTCTTATGAGGATACATGACCAGCATCTCTAATAATGCCATCACTGGGGGAGGGACATATTCTACTATACCTGGAAAATAAGGTTCCTATAAATTATATACTGAAAATGATTCACAAATCCATGAAAAAGATTTTTTTTAAAGCAGCTGACAAAAGAACTACTGATAAACAATAAGCTACAATAGACAAATCATTTCACTCTTTAGTCTATGGTGTGAGAATGGCATACAATAGGTGGGGAAAATGCCTTGTGTAAGTACATTCTTGAAGTTCTCAAAAAAAAAAACCAAGAAAAGGGTTTATAGTCTAATATTTCAATTATCTTATTAAAAGAAACAAAGAACCAAAATAAGATAAACATTAAAAAAGCAAAAGTTCACTTTAATACAGCCATGAACTTGAAAAATTATTTTGAGCTACAAAGCTGGGTAAGGAATAGTTTGTTCTTCAAAAGCATCTCATTTGTTATCAGTTAGTTTAGTATTTCTTAATTAAATACCAAACCTAGGAAGTAGAAGAAACTTGTGGCCCGTTAAAAATAAAGCAGCACTAAAAACATTTCCACACTCTGAACAAAAGCACTGTGTAATGACTTCTGCCATGACTCAACAGAGAGAATAAATACTACTCAGAAATAAGCAAGTTTGCAAGTTAGAGCCAGAGAATAGTTTACAACAAAGAAAGATAAGGCCACAATGAGTTCTGCCCTTGATCACGGAACAGATTTAAGGTGAGGCAGAAGTGAGCGACTGGAGCAGATTTGAAGAGAAAAGGCTACACACGGAGTGAAATGCAGCCTGGGGGTGATTAAAAAGGCTTGCAGTAAGAAAAAACCGCAATAACTTGGACTTAACCACCTAACATACTTTACACATGATTTTGCCCTTGAAAACTGAGGAAAAGGCAATTTAAACATGTTAGGAAGAGTAGTTACAGTGGTGTAGTCTGAGCAAAAGAGTGAGCGATGAAGACAGCAAAGCTGGGGGAAAAAATGCTACTAATAATGATTTCTAAAAAGTCCACTGATGGAAGCTTTTTCAAAATAGCCCAGGACACCAGAAAGACAATGTTCTGTATGGAAACGCTATAGGAAGTTATAGTTTTGTATTCATAAGGTACTGTAGCTCCTGTTTTATGGGACAGTAAAAGCTTACCACTATCTAGAGGTAGTTTTTACTCTAAGAAGGATGATTGTATTACTAGACTGTGTCCTATAACATACACATGTGGTTCTTGTACTAAATGTAGCCCAATGAGTCTGCTGCAATTTCCAAGAAACCAAACAAAGGCATAACCAAAGTGCAGGAATGAAAGTAATGTAAAACTGGTGAGATTAGTATGCAAGGCCAACACACAACCCTGAATGCAACCAAATCTCAAATGAAAGGAAAAGAAATGTTTTCTGAGTAGGAAACATTTGTGGAAATGATGAGTACTGGGGAAAAGAAAACAAAAAAAGGCAGAGAAAGAAATGGCAACATAAGTTACATTTGCATTTTTATAACCTTACAACTATCTGCTTCTGTCTTCTTCCAGCTATTTTAGTTGATCACCTAATAAAAGCATCTTATGTTTTAAGATTACAATGATGTTCTGGCCTAGCCTACCAAAAAGAAAAGAAAAGAAACGTAAAGATAATAAAACATGCTTTTGCTGAGATTTTCCCCATTCTACCCTTAGGGCACCATCTACCAATTGGTAGCAAATACTTCTCATGATATTTTCTAGTCATTTGCCAACAAGGCAGAAAACACTCTGCTGAATGAAATCACTGGGAACATTCCAAGTTCAAAATAAATTGTTTAACTTACACATAATACAAGTTATGTACAAGATCAGGAAGGGGGAAAAACCTGAAGAAATCCTGAACACACAGTTGCATTTACGTATGGGAAAAGGGGAGAGAACATTTCAAACATCAACATGTTCTGCACCATTTACTCATTAATGACTAAATGGCCGAACTGAATTCCATGTAAATGTCAGAACCTCTTCGATAACCACTATAAATACATTTAAAAAAAAAAAAAAGAAAAACACAGAAATAACTACCAACAGTGTCTGAGAATAGAGACTAAGTTAACGTACATTGCATGTATTGCAGGCAAGGCAGAGGCATTTTCTTTTAAAGCTTTTGCACAGACTTCATATAATCTTAAAAAAAATATGCAGGCCTTTACAAGATTTAACTCGCTGAAATCAAAACAATTTTGACTCATGAAAAGTCATAAGACTTCAGCTTAAAAAAAAAAAAATAGTTCCAGCCTTAGACCAAAAAAACCTGGAAGAGTGTGGTAATTAGATTAAACAAGCATGGTCAGGCTTGGAACCTGAATGTACTTTAGAGCAAAAGCTCAAAGTGGGTAGGGAAGAGAACAACCTATTTGGTAACAAGGTGTACTATATACCATGATATTAAAAAAGGTATGGTGAAAATGTACCTTTTACTAAAGCTTATACAAGTTCCTTGGTCCATAAAAACTATGTTAGATTTGTGTCTTCTAGTTTGATTCACTTTTATTCCAGCCACATATTTACTTCTTGCCCATTTAAAAAAACCAAACAATAACCAACCAACCAAACAAAAAAACAGCTGAAAAACTTGATTTCCAATAGTTTGTAAATTTTGATTTTGTGTGTGTGTGTGTGTTTTACTGTGGCTTCTGCATTTCAAATTAGCACTTGCAGGTAACAGGGGTTTTGAATAGTATCACCTGGTATGAAAAGTTTTCCCAAGAAACCACAAAAGATTGTTCATTTTTTTTCCTCTTTTTTGTCAACATTTTGCCGCACTCAAGTCAGTTTAAGTCCTAGCAAAAAGACGGTAGTTAGGACACCACTGTTGCTGTAGATGATGCGACACTGGTGGAATTTGTGCTGGCGTCTGTGTAGCTTCCCGCGCTGTTTGTGTTTGATTCATTAGGGGGCACTTGGCTTGAATTGGCTCGAAGGATTGCTCCTGCTGCACTGCAATGTGGCCGCGGCCCTGGTTCTGGTGTGTAGGTAAAGGTAAGGCTGGTGGAATAAATGATTCCATCATTACGGACCAAAGTTACTGGAACCTGGACTGGCTGCCGGACCCATCTCCAACCTTCTCGGAATGCAGAAATGTCTGGGACGACACAAAGCATACTCTCTCCACATCTAAGGAGGAAATAGAAAGCACTTAAAAGCACTTTAAAAGCAAAGCACATTTTATAAATGAGACTTAAAGCAAGGTTGTTTAATACATTAAAATCAATGTCAGGAAAGCATCTCAGGTACCCATGCCCCTTACAACCTCTGGATGACATAAAAAGTTTTATCAAGTACCTGTACATAGTTTCAGCTTCTACATCCCCAAACCACACTCGTAAATTTGGAGTGAAATTCTGTCCTGTGAGTTCAAGCATTGCTACGTCCCCACCGCCGTTCAACTGCAATTCATAGAAAAATCACAACACTGAGAAAACTTTTCATTTTTCATTAAAGTACACAAATTAGATTCCCATTCAACTTTCATTTGTTAAAAAAATGGGTGATTAAAATGTTCCTTTTAAATAGCATGGTTACAAAGCTAGCTAAAAACATTTTAAGATAACATACAAGTTGATTTAAATTTAAATTTTCTTTCACATAAGTACGTTCCTCCTATTTTTGTATTTTATCAACAAATGATGTATAAAAGAATCAAAATTCCCATGAAACAAAACTAGGCCAAGTCACAGCTGAGAGCAGTTGCAAAGAGCTACAAGCCAACTGTGACTAAGAGGTCTCACCTGAAGACTCTCTACGACAGGCACAGGGGTGACAGGGGCCAGGACAGGGCCCATCCCCTCGTAAAACGTATACTCTGCCTTATCTGTGCTAATGATTGTCCAGGAAGCGCCATCATTTATCATCTCTTTATTTGGTTCCTTTGGGCATGGAGTGGCCTTATGAAGAAAAAATGTTTAGAAACTGAGTTTTATATACTTTGTAGTACAAGAGAATTTTACCAAAGTAACACACAGACTAGAGTTAACAAGGACAGAATTTAGTAAAAATTTATCAACTTTCTAAAGCATGGTGCTTTGCCAATCCCTAAATAAACACAAACAGAATATTAATATGGAAACCCCACAGACAACAGTTTTAGTTATAATATAAAATATTTCAGTGACATATTAAGTAATAATACCTTTCAGAATAAACATTAAGAGTACACCAATACTCATAGTTTCATTAATATGTAAACAGCTGTTTAAAACTCTTTAGAAATCCCTAAGAAAGAGAGAGGATGGGAGCCCCTCATGCTTAAAGTATAGCTAGAAGCTATGCACTTTCAGCAAGAGGCAGCCAAGATCTGAACTGGCAAGTCCCCACCTCTACTGTAACACACCTAGACCAGGGACCCAGCATGCTCATCAGAGTTATGTATGGCCATCCTCTGGAATGGGAGTTTACAAAGGAGTTTCACATGAAATTATAACTATCCTATTAAATCATCTGCCCATGTCATAAATATCTTCACAAAAGCCTTCTGAGTAAGTGTAATTAAAAATTAGCTTTTGAAGCACATCATCATCACTATCTCGGGAGACCCCAATGTAAACCTGATGAGATTTTGAACCCTCCCCTAGAAAAATGCTTCATCTGCACACAATTTCAGAGGATTCAACAAACACCAAAAATCTATTATTGAATATCCTGAGAGAGATTTGTCCCCAGATTAAGACCCTAGAACTACATGTTAACTGCTTCTCTGAGAACATTTTCCTAGTTTTCAGAGTTCTTCTCTGAGGTAGGATTACCAGCATGTCTGAGGACATACATGCTAAAGACTCTTGGACCTGAGATAAATACGTGATACAGCCACACGTATTTAGATACAATTAACAGCAAATGAGAACTGCATGTTTCTGTAAGCTGCTAACCTAATGGTTGGCACATTTTAGATTTCACCAGTAATTTTAAAACATACCTGAAATTGAATTATTCTTTCTTGAGAAAGGCACAAGTACATTCTTTCTGTATCCTTAAGGTAAAATGCACATTTATGGAGCTGTGACACAGGATCATCTGCATCCAGTAATGCGGTCTGCTTATCTACTTTCCTAATTATCTATATTTCAACAATTAAGAAATAAAAGGTCATCCACACATGGAAAACACTGTTGAAAGCACACAGAAAGTACATGCTATATAATAATATATCACAGTTATTTGTCCTATGCCTACATATACAAAAACATTTAAAAATAATAAGGCTAGGAATAAAAAATGCTTTTAGATCATAAGCATGTTAAAATGTGGAAATTGTTACCCTCTTCCATGAACACCTAAAAAAAATTACTGGGCAGGTAGTCACTTGTTTTCTAGATCAGTGCTTTTAAAACACTAATGTGCACACAAATCATCTGGGGTTCTTGTGAAAAATACAGGTTCTGATTTGGCTGAGCTTATGTGGGGATGGGCATTCTGCATCTCTAACAAATTCTCAGGTGATGTTAATGCTGCTGACCTATGGACCATATTTTGAGTAGCACATGTACAATGACAAATATTCCAAAGTCAAAGGGAAAAACCTCTAGAAGGCTATTGTGGGTGTGCCAGTCAGTGCAAACATCTTATATCCATTATCCAATACTTATTTAAAAACAAAAGAAAATTAAACTAGTTCTACAGATTAGGAAATGGGCTTAGAGAGGTCAGGTAAATTGCTCAAAATAACAAGGTTAGTAGCTGAAGGATCAGAATATGATCCCACGGCTGGCTATTCTGCCCAGCCTGACCTCTTCCCACTATACTCTAAAATCTTATTATCCAAATAGTCCACAAAATAGACACGGATATCAGGAAAGATAATACCACCAAAGTTTACACTTGATACATAGAATGCAATCACTAAGTAGATGATGATGATGATGAAGAGCAAGATTTGATATAGTAAAACCTTTTACTCTCATTTTTTTTTTACTGATCACTCCCAACAACATATAAACGTGTTATAACTATTTCTCATCTTAAAATCAAAAGTAAAGAAAAGGCTTCCTGGACTACATGCCCTGTCCCTCCTGCTCCTTGCCTACCCACTTCTCCGCTCCCCTTCATAGCAATCTCCTACTCTCCAGCCTCTTGTCTCAAAGACTCTGTCCACTACAACTGCTCATCAAAGCCACAAGGACTTCCAGACAGACGACTCTCACGGCACTTCTCTGTCCTCATCTTAACTTCATTTGCTCAGAAGCATGTGACATAAACATTCTCTTTCCGGGGCTACACCTACTCTAACTGACCATTAGAGAACCCAGAGCTGAGTCCTCAGACCTCTTCCCCTCTCTTTATAACCTATATTCTCTACAGGATGTAGAGATTGACAACTCCCAAATTTATATCTCCAGCCTTATCCTCTCTCCTGCACTTACTGTGTATATTTAACTACCTATTCAATATTTCCACTTACTATGTCTAATAGGTACCTCAAACTTAACATATCAAGAACAGAATTTTGGATTTCCTCCCAAATTTGATCCTTCCCAACTCACAGTTCAATAAATGGCACCACCATTCACTTAATCCAAAAACAGAGTCATCCTTGACACTTGCTTTCTCTCATACCCAACCATCCAATCTGTCAGCAAATTCTGTTAGGTCCACTTTCAAACAAATCAGAAACCTCTCATCACCTGACCACTATAATCCTAGTCGAAGATACCATCGACTCTTGCCTGAAGTATGACACTTGTCTCTCTGCTTCCACTGCCACATCCCTATGCTCTCTTCTCCACACAGTGGCCGGAATTATCCTTCCTAAACATAAATCAGCCATCATGCCCTGTTTCAAACCCTCCAGTGGCTTTCTATCACACAGAGATAATATCAAGTCCTTACCATAGATACAGAGATCTTGCCCATGGCTACCCCTGTGGCTTCAGTTCCTCTCCTCCCTCCACTCCAGCTAGCCTGGTTTCCTTACCAGTCTTCACACACTCCCTGTCGTAAGTTCTTCAGCACTCATTCTGTCTGCCCGAAATGCTCCCCAAGCAGTTAGTGGTTCCTTGACTTCATGCTGGTTTCTGTTCAAATACCGCCACTTCCAAAAGACTTCCCTGACCTCTCTAAGGCCTCCCCCAAATCTCTATACCTTTATCTTGTTTTAATTATGTCTTATCAGTATGTAAAACGTGTACTACATTATATGAGTATCTCTTTAGCTGTTTTTTTGTCTCTCTCGCTACCATGATGTAAAAACTCCATGAGGAGAGGAACTCTGTTTTGCTCACCAGTGTCTCTCCAGCATCTAGACAGTGCCGGGCACACAGAAGATGCTCAGGACTATTTGTAGGATGCATGTACACACGCATGAAACGCTCTGCTCCACAGTCCTTCATAGTAACCTCTCACAAAGTTCGGTGAAGATTAAATCAATCAATTCATGTGAAAGTACTTAGAATAGTGCCGTTGATATTATGCAATGTATGGCTTTTACTACTTGATTCATGTCTCACTTATACTCAAAGATCATTTATCTTCAGCTAAGCCACAACTGTATATAGCCCCAATCTTTGAAGTCAACATTCTTCATATTTACACATTTTTAGCTTTGCAGAGTATTAGTCGGACTAATTGTCATCCTACTAACCACTAATTTTTGAGTTTAAAAGGGAGACATTACACTTTTAGCAATTCATTCACTTATGAGTCTCCACCATGAGAGTCATGAGTTGTTACAGAAATGTTATTTGTTTCTCCACTAGCTACTAATAATAAGCACATTGAGAACATGGGCCATGTTTACCTTGTTTTTTATTCCCCACAATAGTTCTTTGGACATAGACATTGCTGAATGACCTAGCTTTCACCAATAAAGAAACCCAAGATGTTCAAAGATGGTGCCAAAGGCTTGCTTTGATAATTTCTAAGTATTAAGGGGGGAAGAAATTTAAGAAAACAGGTAATACAAACTTGTTATAAGTTAAGCTATGTGTGTGGTGGATTATACATTCAAAAACATCAGGGGTTATTCCAACCAGCTCTTTCTTTCCTCTAAGCTGGTTTTGTAGATTGTTGGTATACTATTTACCATATTTCTGATGTTAGGTGGATGTAGCCCTTAAGGACAAGAAACATACCTTGTTCATAGTACTAGCATCGTACCTGTTAAATGCCCAATAAATGTTGGTGAAGTTTATGTCACTGGGTTGTTCACCAAATGAGAGTGATATACTTTCTATACCATACATGGACAGTGGTTATCGGTACAATTGCACTGACAAAGCCTTAGGAGTGGAGCTATACTGGTGACAGAACCAATCCTTATGACCCCTACCCCTGGAGGTATCTGACAGCCTTGATGAGTACTTGGGGTAAATGGCCAACAGTGGTTTCTTATTACTTGGCTAGATCTGCATCGATTATGCCTGTTTTGAGAGCATCCTAAGAAACAGGATTTTTTACTAGAACATTTATCCCACTGAAACTTGGTCTTAGAGGGATAGTATTTTCCAAGCAAAGCTCTCTAATGAGGTTGATATTGTAGGAAGCATTAAAGGCCCACTTTCAGGCCGGGCATGGTGGCTCCTGAGTGTAATCCCAGGACTTCAGGAGGATCGCTTGAGACTAGGAGTTTGAGACCAGCCTGGACAACACGGTGAGACCCTGTCTCTAAAAAAAAAAAATTAGAAATAAAAAATTAGCCAGGTGTGGTGGCATGCACCTGTAGTCCTACCTACTCAGGAAGCTGAGGCAGTAGGATCACTTGAGCCTAGGATATCAAGGTTACAGAGAGCTATAACCATGCCACTGCACTCCAGCCTGGGCTACAGAGGGAGACCCTGTCTCTCTCTCTCTTTTTTTATTTTTTAAAGCCAACTTTCAGATAATAAGGTAGGATTATCCTTTTAAAAAGCATATGAAAACCATAGAACACCATCGTTATTGAAAACTGCATGTAAATGGAGGTCAAGGGAGGTAGGAAGTAGTACAGACATCTAAAGTCCATCTAAGATTTACTAGTCAGAATTCTTCAGTCATGGAACCTCTAGAAAGACATATTTATCAGCATGCTAATGATGGCACTGCAGCTCTCTCTAATACATTATCCACGTTAATTTTTTTATTGCAACATTTTAATAATCAGAGCCACACAATTTGAGTGTAAAAAATTTAATTAAAGATGATGTTCAAGCAAGGCAGACTATTGTTACTTTACATAAAACTGAGTGAAAAACTGTTTTAAGATTTGGGTATGTTTTCTAAGCGGTCTGGTAAGGTGCTACTGATCAGAGGCATAAGACCCTGAAGTTGTGCTTCTGTAGTATAAGCATCTAATACCAAAGCAAACAAACATCATCCTTGGAATAGAGAGACACATAATAAATACGAGAAGAAATGAGTAGTTGTTTTTTTGTTTGATTCTGCCTTCCTTTCCATTTACACCGTTCCTTCCTTTACACACTTTTTAGTAAGATTCGTCCCAATTTCAAGGTTTTTCAGATTATTATTGCTACACTTGCACATTTTAGTTTATTAAATAGAAATGGAAAAAAAATCACCTTGTTACAATGGCATAGAAAAAATAAAAAATAAAATAAAAACAAAGAAATGATACATTTGCTTAGATAACTGTAGATCCACAAATATAAGCCAATGAAGTATTTCACCAAAGTGATAAATATAAGGCATGCTCAGGAACAGTAATACTATTAATAAATGTTCTTCTGCCCACCCAATACCCCCCCAACTGGACCTTGAATCAAACTTACTCATAAATCCCCCTCTCATCTTTAACATAACTAAATTGCATTGTTTCAGAAAATGAGGGGGAAAAATTGGAGGTGGGGGATTGGAGTTGTAAGGGCTTTTGTTTTAATTTTACAGCAGTTTTTACAGTTTCAAGATCTTCTAGTGAACAAAACCCCTAAATCTTATGCTTCTCTCCCCAAGTAAGAAACACTAATTTTATTTAATTTTTAATAAATCTATCTTCTTGTGAGAGAGTAAGCTAATAAAAATAAAAATTATGCTTATATTTTAAAGGAAATAAGAATTTCTTTACTTTTAAAAACTTGGTACTACATTGGGATATAGCAGGTACCACAAAAAATGAATATATTATATCTGCATTAGTAAAGAAAAAAAACTTAATGTAATTTATAACGTCCTCTATTGAACATGTTCAGATATACAACCAAAAAGGAAACTACCATCAAAATGTGTTAGAAATAGTATAAGAGGAAGTCATTAGAAATGCACTTTTAAAAACTGACTAATTGCTTTAAAACATTTCTGAAATAAGGTAGAGTATAATAGTCATCATTAACAGCAGGGATTATTGACATACCTTTTTAAATTAAAAAGCATGAAACTGAGATGTATTTTTACATTTCAATGTTGTGATTTTCCTGTTTTAAGAATTAATTTTTACTTCACACATCACTAAAGCAAAAGTACAGCCATACCAATCTTGGAAGTGCCATGCCAGTAACTGAACACACAAGTTTGACTGTTTGTCCATAATGGATATACCCATCTCGGACTGTGAATTCTTCTCCTTCTGATTCATCATCATCCACTGCAGTGGGTGGAAAAAGAGATCAAATCATCACCTTTTAGAATTCATGATCTGCTTAGGAAAATGACAAAACAATATATCCATATATCTCATTATCAAAAAGAATTTAACAATTTCACACTAAAATCATTAAATACATATTTTTATACTCACAGAGATGAATGTAAAATGCTCCCCACTGTTGCGAACTGGCATGGAAATTACCTCCTTCTACATGCAAGTATCTGGTACTAACTGTCTGGGATCGAAGTCGATTAAACAGAGCCACCTTTGTTCCTGAGGCAATGCATACTGCAAAGGAAAGACAGCTCCTAATTTATGTGACTGGGGTGTGGGGCACAAGAAGGTAATTCTACTTGGCAAGTTATGACTATTCTTTATTACAATTTAGCATTTAACAGATATGACAAATATTTTAACCTTCCAAGAAAATACAGACAATAGCAAAATAGCTTAATAATAATATCAATGTCTTAATAATGTCAAGGTAATGATATCAAATATGTCCATAAAATAAAAATCATTTTAAAATGAGAGCTACACAGTATGCTTAATGTGGTGATGATCTTTCTATGAAGAGGAAAAATTATTTTAAAAATCATAAATGTCCAACAGTAGGAATTTTATTAAATAAATTGTAATACCATTTGCCCATTTAAGTGATTTATATCTAAATACATTGATAAGAAAACATCTCCCTGGAATATCACTAAATGGAAAAGCAGACTATAAAATGCCCTGTACGCTATGGTTCCATTGGCCAAACATATATTTACATGTGACTGCATGTTTGTCTCCACATGCTTGCATCCAATCCCACAGAACATATGCACAGAAAAGAGTCTAGAAAGTTGTTTACCAAAGAGGCAATTGCCTCTGTATATTGTGATTTTAGAAAATTTTGCTTTCTTCTAAATACCTTAAAATACCTGCCTTAAAGTATTATATTGCATGAAATTTCTTGGAAAAAAACACGTCTATGTAAGAAGGAAAATATTCTGAAAGTAAAATATGTTCTCTGCCATCAAGAAACTAATAATCAGTACAAATAAAAAGTTAAATCAAACCCTGTAGTTTGGATTGTAAATAGCCTGAATACAAGATTAAATGCTTCCTGGTACAGAAGAGCACATCACCATCTATGAAGTAGGCCTTGCCTTTCAGCAACAAAAAAAGAACCAAAGAACAGCAACCTTAAATCTGATTAAGCTTGTAGATTAACTACTGACAAAGATCCTCTCCTTAACCAAACTTTACATCTTTGTCCCTGGGCCTTGTCATCAGTCTGCTTAGACCAGTTGTAGCAAGAATCCTGCTAAGTTGTCCCCTCACCCTTGACCTTGGCCTGCCTTTAGCTGGAATCCTGTTAAGTGGGGTTAGCAAGAATTCCCCTACCCCATGATGCCTCCTTTTAGTAATTTTCTATCCATTGACCCTCTCACTCTGCTCCTTGGCTATAAATCCCCACTTGTCTTTGTTGTATCTCAGAATTGAACTCAGTTCTATAATTTAAGTCTCTTTCCCCTTATTGCAATAGTACTAAATGAAATCTGTCTTTCTAACTTTAACTAGTGTCTGGCTCTGTTTCCTTCTAACACTACCTATATACAGAAAACACATTAAACTACACCAAAGGAATGAAATTAGCAAAATCCGGTTTGTGGAACTCTCTAATGGCCAAATAACTCAAGTCTCTTGAATAAATAAATTGCAGAAGGCGGTTCATAAATTAAAGAATATTCAAAGATATATCGATACAATATATATATTATAACATCTGATGGATATGAATTTTGACTCAAACAAACTGATTTTTAAATTGACATTTTAGACAATTTAAAATTTGAACACTGACTGGATATTTGATGATACCAAGAAAGCATTTCTTCTTACAGTTGTTTTATATGTTGTTTTTATGTAATCATGGTATTTGTGAATATATTAAAAAGCAAGGGACTCCATCTTTTAGAGACACATAGACATATTTACAGATGATGTTATGTCTGGGATTTGCATCAAACTGAGGGCAGAGGAAAGTGAGGTTAGGGCAGGGGTATAAATGAAGATAAAATAAGATTGGCCTGAAGTTAAGATCACTGCTGAAGTTAGAGGATAAACATAAGAGGTTTCATTTTATTATACAACTCTGTCTACTTTGCTGTGTTTGAAATTTTCCGTAATATAAAGTAAATGACATTAATAAATACTGAGTGGGTTAAAATACATCCAATACATAAAAATCCAAGAGTTCATAAGACAACAAAATAAAAGCAAGCAAACAAAACAAAACCCCTAAAACCTCACTGGCATCTTTCAAAGAATATTATCATTATTCTGCAAATGAGTAAACAATCCAGTTAACCCTGCCTTTTCTCAACAGACTACCTCTGAAGCAAACAGCTGGTACGGCAAAGTTACTCTGTGTAGGAAAAAACTCCAGCTAACAAATGCAGAAGTTACAAATAAAAAATAAGAAATTCACCCTTTTGCAGCCCTTATGAATTGGATTTAAGCAGCCATCACCAATGGTTCAAGGTTGCCAGGGAACTTTATGGATGGATTAGAAGCATTAGACTAACAACAGCTGAACTCACTATAACCAATCTTAACATGACAAAAAATGGGATAGCCAGATACAGACTTCTGATCCAGTGGAAATGAATGTATATAGGACCAACTAATTCTAAAAGTCTTTTAAGTCCAACCACCAGTTCATGGAAAATATGAGAGACAGAGAAACATGTAATCAGCCAAATCTAGAATATGAAAATTCCACGGAAAAAGTGACCTAGTTTCCTCAATAAATAAATGACATGGAAGGAAAAAAAAAGGTGGGAGAGGGAAAGGAGAAGAAACTATTACAGATCAAAATGTTTCACCCTTGTTAGGATTCAGGTTTGAATAAACCAACTACAAAACAAAACAAAACAAGAACAATTGTAAAAAGACATTGCTGAGACAATCTGATAAATCTGTACATGGAATGATACCAGATGGCATTAAAGAACTACTGTTCTTTGATAGGTATAATGATGTTTAAAAAGAAAAGTCACGTGTTAGTCACTACTGCAGACATTTTGGTTGAAAGGACAGGATCGTTGAGATTTACATTATAATATTCCAGCAGCTGGAATAGGAAGAAGTGTTGGTAGTGATGGAGATAGTGAGTCGGAATTGGTAAAACCTGTTGAGGCCAGGTGGATGGTTCATCATACTACTTTTCCCCTTTTACATAAATTTGAAAGTTTCCATAATAAAAAGCTGAATTAAGAAAAGAAGGAAAAACAGGCGTGGAGGTTGAAATGTATAACTTAAACGGATGGTATAAATCTTTGATAGTCTAAAATTAATCTGCTGATGAGACAGTAGTCTCTGCTAGAGCAACCATCTTTAAAAAATTGGTTTAGGTTTTCAGGATGGCTTCCAAAGCCCATCTGATATAATAGTGTTTTTCAAAAGGGTGCTTTTGACATTCTGGGTAGATCAGTTCTTTGTGGGAATGGGAACTTTCTTGGGAGTTGCAGGACATTTAGCAACACGGGCCAAAGATATTCAATGCAATATCATCCCCTCCAGTCACTGTGACAACAGAAGGAAAAAACCTCCCACTTCCCTAAATGCCCCTGGGCAGCACTAAGGAACCAATCTGGTTGAGAACCACTTCATTAGACCATTTTCAATTAAAAAAAAAAAAAGACAATAAAGGGGGCCACAAAAATATTAGTAAAGACTGAACTGGCTATTAAAAAAGCAATTTTAATTTGAAAAACAGTTTATCTCATTAATTCATGGTGGCAGTTGGGGAAAAATAAGAAAACTCAAGCATACATACAGTCAGCATTTTTCAATGACTGCTTCTTTTTGGAAGGTTTCGAGATGACTTTTATCCGCTTGCTGAGGAACACACCAATGTCATCACTGTTGCCATAGAACATCTTTACAGACAACATGAAGTGCTTTCTCTTGTCTGAATCAGATATGTACAATGTTTTGGCCGTGCAATAGTTCTGTGAAAGAAAAGAAAAGTTTTATAGCATCAAAATTTTGTTGGTTACGTATCTACAACTCAGAATGGCCATGGTTAGGTCTGATCAGGTTTAAATGAAATAATTCCAATGGATAACTGATAAAACCAACTATAAAAATTACCAACTGTAAAAATTACTCAAATTGATCTCTGAAGCTAGTACAAAATCTTTCTTATCAAGTCTGTAAGATATAAACATTGTGATCCATTGTACCCTTTTTAAAAGACTGTTTTTAAAAAGCCTTTCCTTGTTTTATATAGCACTACATCTGCTTTGCAGAATTATCACTCAGTGTTGTTTTTAAAAATAGAAATTTTACAGTTAAAAAAAGCGATGACTATCTTTCTGCAAAGAAAAGATATACATAAGGCTATCAGAATTCAGTAGAACTACGTAAAGATTTCAGCAGTGGTCCTTCTCAAAATAGTGCATAGAATCTTTTTCTTTACATTGCTGAATGCTAGAGTAACCACTTACAAGTCTGAGGAAAACAATGCTAGACTAACTGGATGATTATAAAATGTCTAAAACCAGAAAGAGATTATATGAGTATACTTTAAAGGAATATTTAAAAAATGGTTAATTTTGCCCAATGAGATCATTCATATTGCATCACCAAAAGAACTAAATTTAAAGGTACTACAGAAAATGTTCAAGGCATTATGTAGTTTACCAGAGTAAAATTTCTGATAACTGAAAAGATAGTATTAAAGAGTTACGGCACTCAACAAACAGCAAAGATACTTCAAAATGCTACGATTTCAATTACATATGACAATTCTAAAATCTTTCCTGTTCCCCTGATCCCTGTGAATTAGGGAGGGCCTAAATTATTGACCTCCTTTTCCAAATAGGGTAAATGATGCCCAAACACAGTGTAAGTATCTAAAATATCTAAACTATATTTTGTGAAAGATCAACACTCCACTTTAAAATTAAACTAAACAAATCTCTTCAACTACCTCTTCTGTGTGTTCCCTTACAAAAGCAGAGCAAATGCCACTCATTTAGGAAATAGTTAACGACTTTTATGTTTTAATCTTTAAAATTTTACTCATAGGCAGCCTTAGTAGCAGACAAAAATAGTGCAATAGTTTCATTTCTCATAGCAAAGTTATATAAGAAAATTTAGGTGCCATCTTGAATATTCTACACTTGATTAAGTTTTTAAAATTCAAAAGTTTGGTAAAAGCTTCAAGAGGCTTTGCTCTGCATGAGGCAAAATAAAATAAAGTTAATAATAGTAATAAGAAAAATAAAAACAACAGTACTTTGCAGTCACATAGCTTCTTTCACCCAAGGATCTCCAAAGCACTCAGAGATGGCATCTGTGAGCTGCTGTGTCCATGGGTCCACCATACATTTTAAAATGACAGCACTGAAGGTCAAATTAAGCCTAAACAATGGAATTGTTCTGCAACATAAGATGAGGTCTATGAAAATGGGTATCAATGTACTAAAGATGACAGTCACAGGAAGCAAAAATGAAATGTGCATCTAATTGAAGGAATTACATTCAAATGGGAAATCTTAAAAATGTTGAGATCACTTAATTTTTAGTGTTAAAATTAATGGATATAATCTGTATCAGGAAAGAGAAAATACTGAAATGTAGCACAAATGGTAAGACACATAGGCAAACAGGAAAGTAAAAAAGAGCAGGGAAGGTGGGATCCTAAGACCTACACACAAAGGACTTCATTTTATTCAGAAAAAACAAACACATGCATCTCTTTGGAAAGAAAGGAAATATATCCCTAATTACAATAAGTAGTTTGAATCCACAAAAATTATAACTGAGATAACTTTATTGGAACTATTATTTTTAAAAAACTGCAAGGCCACTGACCAAAAACAATTCAAATTTCATAAGAAAAAAAGGAAAAAGTCATTGACTCTTAGAAAATAAGCAAATAAAAGCTAAAATTGCATTTACTTTATAATACTAAAAAGCTAAATTAGTTAACAGAATTCTAGAAGAGAAAATGGCATAAAATAATCTCCCCAAAAACAACTCTTTAAAAATCTTTAGGCAATAAAAGCATTGCCCTGAAATGAAGAAATATCAAATCTAATGCTGCAATATTGTAAAAATATTTGAATTATAGAAACAAAACCCTAGCAAGAATATGCAATTTTTAAAAATAAGAAAAACACAAATGTGTTAATTAGGGAAGTAATCCTTGTTGCACAGCTTACCTAGCTGCAACTATGTAAAATGTAAAATTAAGGAAAAATTTAACAATTTAAAATACCATTAAATAAAAATCTCAGATCAAAAATATTACCATCATACAGTCAAATGTCATGACCATAAATTTAAAGGGCTACATATACCAGAATTTTGTTGTAGTAAATATTTAAAATAAATACGAACACCAAATAATGAAAAATAAATATTCCTTATTTTTTAATAATGACTAATTAAACTATTCAATGAACAGACTATTGAAAGAAAATAGTATTTCCTTACATGAATGAAGTGTAAGTGAGGCAGACAGGAGCAAAGTGTCTTAGTGAAACTCAGCATCTCACTGCTCAGGACATCTTTGCCTACCTTGACCCTAAACCATGTTCTTATACCTTTATGCTCTGAGCACATGATTATGTTGTTCTTTCTGTCTGGCATGCCTCTACTGACTCTCACCAGTCTTACTTTACATAAAATTCTCTAATAGTATATTTTCATTAAAATTAAATATTAATATATAGTTTTGGCTTATAGATATTGTACTACCCTATTAGTAGGTGTTTTAAATATTAGTTAAATGCTTGAGCTTTCAAATATTCTATTCCTCTTCTGCCAATTTCTAGGCCTTGAGGAAAGGGTATAATGATGGAAATTAAAAAAAGGTATGATAGAAGAGAGCAGGAATATCTCTATGCTGAGGCAGCCCCTCAAGGTACAAAACTTGAACATGGCACTACTAAGCTATGATGGTGGGAAAGGCAAGCAGGGATGCTATTGGTTGATTTGTTTGGTATCACCTCACTTAAAATTACTGAAAGCTGGAATTCGTTAAAACAAACAATAATGTTCAATTAAACAGTTATATACATTGATAGCTACAATTCCTCACTTCTCACTACCTATCTGATCCACTCATTCATAGTACTGAATGTCTAGAGGTAGAGCTTGCAGGCATGTAACTCTCAGACTTTCTATATAACAAGAAAACAGATGAGACATTGCTACGTCTATTGGGTCAACCCACCACTTAAATATATTCTTTACTTTTGCTCAAGAGTCATAATTCAGAAATGGTTTTACTGATTTATTTTAAGATGAAACAATCTTTATTGTAGTAAGTATTATCCCAAACCTAATTTAAAATATATAGTCAACAAGTCTTACTGATAAAAACTGTAAAGCTATAAATAACACACAAATAGCCAAATTTGAAAGAGGTTGACATTGAGTGTTCTTAGTACCCACAATCTGTAAAATGACTAGAATTGAATTTTTTTTTTAAAGACAAGGTCTCACTCTGTCGCCCAGGCTAGCGTGGAATCATGGCTCACTGTAACCTCAAATTCCTGGGCTCAAGTAATCCTCCTGCCTCAGCCTCCCAGTAGCTAGCACTACAGGTGCATGCCACCATGCCCAGCTACATTTTTTTTTATAGAGACAGGGTCTTGCTATGTTGCCCAGGCTAGTCTTGAATTCCTGGCCTCGAGTGATCCTCCTGGCTCGGCCTTCCAAAGTGCTGGGATTACAGGCAAGAGCCACCATGGCCAGCCCTAAAATTGAATTTGAGAATACAAATTTCGTAGCTCACCTCCCTCAACACTACCCTCCAACCCCTATCCCTAGTGCCAAATACGACAAACGCTAAGATGTTCAATAAAGATTTATCAAATAAAGGAATAGCTTTTTATGTATTATTTTAAAAGACATTCAATGTTCTGATCTCAATGTAGTCATTAAACAGCCATTTTTTAAAATCCCCATCACGAAAATGAATGAAAACTACATTCTGGTACCATGATGCCCCTTGACGGGGAACTAGCAGTCCTGATTTACCTTTCCTTCCAGGTTTAGCTGCTGCATTTCTTGGTCACTATTCCCTATTCCAATAAATGCACATGGTTGAGACTCTTGTTCAGAACAACCATCACGCTCCATTTGTTCTTTTTTTTTCTTCCATCCACTGCCCATAAGGTACACACAAGGAGGAGGGCAAAAAAACCTGAAGAATGGGAAAAAACAAAAACACAAAGCAATTAGATTTAAGAAAGCATTTCCTTTTATTTTTCCCCCTTTCTGTTGATTCATAACATTTTACATATTCATAAGGTACAAGTGGTATTTTGTTACATGTACAGAACGTGTAATGATCAATTCAGGACATTTGGGGTATCCATCACTTTGGGTATTTATAATTTCTATGTGTTGGGAACACTTCAAGTTCTCTCTTCTAGCTACTTTGAAATATACAATACATTGTTGCTAACTGTAGTCACCCTATTGTGCTATGGAACATGAGAACTTACCCCTTTTATCTAACAATATGTTTGTACCCATTGACTAACTTCTCTTCACCCCATTTGCTTTTCTTGAACATTATATATACAAAACCTTATTGAAATGTACTCAGCACCTAATGAAAAACTTTTGGTAATGCCTTTTGTAACACAAATAATCGTGTGTACTGAGGGGAAAGAACAAAGCAGGAAAGGGGAACTTGAAACAGAGACGACCTGGGGTGGCCAGCAAAAGCTTCCTTAAGGAGGAGACTCCAGTCATGACCTAAAGCCATGTGGACATCTGGGGCAAGAGCACTTCAGCAGAGGGGAAAGCAAGAGCAAAGACTCTGACAGGAAGAACTCTGACCAATAGTGAGGAACAACAAATAGACAAGAGTGGCTGGAGTAGAGAGGAGGAGGATCAACAGGGGGTGAAGCCAGAGGTAATGGGCAAGTAGACCAAGTAGGCCCCAGGGATCACACTAAGCAAAGAGGGAAGCCTCTGCAGTCTTCTCGTATTTACTTAAACCAACAGAAAAGAAGAGCAGCTTTCATGCATGTATACTCACACTGAGGCCATGGATATAAAGGTCACAGCCAAGGTAGTGGGCCCAGCTCCAGGTCACTCCAATTTTGGAGGGATGCCTAGATTAGCTGGGCTAGTTTTGGAGTTGGTTCAGTTCAAGTCTGTACCAGGGATCTTTCTGGCTTCTAATGCTGGGAGCCACCCAATGCTTACCGTGGCACTGACTCAAATACCTAGGCTGGCATACTCTCAGGAGGTTGAGAAGACACCAGTTTTGGAAACATGTTTCCTGTTAGTATTTTACCAAACTCTGATATTAAGATTCCTCTACATTGGTATGCCAACTATAAAATCCAAAGAGCTGTGCTTTAGTATAGTACACGGTGAGTATCCCTTATCAAAAATGGTTCGGACCAGAAGTGTTTTCGATTTCAGGTTTTGGAATATCTGCATTTATATTTACAGTTGAGCATCCCAAACCTGAAAATTCAAAATCCAAAATGCTCCAATGAGCATTACTTTTGAGCATGATGTTGACACTCAAAATATTCAAATTTTGGAGCATTTGGGATGTTTGGATTTGAGATGCACAACCTGTATACCAAATGTAGTAGTCAAATCTCAACAAATTATTAAAAAAAATTTTTATTTCACATTTGAAAAATATAAAGAGAGCTAAAACGATAAAATAATGAGTAGTGCTGGTTTTCTCAAGAGTACTGTGACAAAATGCATGAAACTAACAGGGTATAAAATTAGACAGGTTGATGAGAAATTCTTTACCCGAAACACTGACCAAGGTTCTACATCGAAAGTGGTTTTACAACCACATAATAAATGTGAGAAAAATGAAGGCTCTTCAACAGGCTCTGAGCTAGCCTTGTTTTTTTTATGTCAACTCTACAATTATTCAAAAAAGCTGTGATGGAAGAAAACAGCAAATCTAATATAATCTAAACACTGAGGTTATGTCTATCAGGTGATGATGAAATCATATCTTAAAAACATCCCAATATTGTCACCCCCTGAAATACAGCAAATAAATCAAATTTTCATTTCCATACAATTCAGTAATAATACAATAATCAAACAGAAGATAAGCATATATACAAAAAAGGGAAGAATATAGTCAAAAGAAAGGAAACTAAAGGGAGCAGGTTAAAATCATCCAAATTAACAGAAGAAAAATTAAAATACATCATTATAATGTTGTGTAAAACCAATGACTTTCTGAATTTGGACAGTTGGTCAACATGTACCAGACACTCAGTGAAGAGTTTGACCAATAAGTGGTTAGCTTACAGAGTTTAACAGCTGCTATAAAGATGCACTATGAAATAATGTTGCCTTTATTTTGTCATCTTTCCCAGTAGCTAGCTCTAAGCGACTATGATAAACAATGCTTTTCTCTGCCACTTGGTGGCAATATGCACACATATAAGATTTTATTCATTTCATAGTTCAAATAATCGGTCTTTATTTTCAGAGAATGTTTCTTTTTTTTCTTTTTGTTTTTTTTTAGCAACAGCAGAAACTGCAGACAGAGAATGTTTCAATAACTTTTTCCTCAAATCTTGAGATGAGGTCTGAAAACTACATTGCAGATTCAAAGACTTTTTATTCAGCCCATTATATAAAATAAGTTAGGTTAAACAAAATCCAAACTCATGTCATTTATATTGTCTGACTACCTTTGCAGAATTATTACCCTTTGGTGATTATCCAGTTCAAAAGGAGCATATTTAGGAACTTTTTGCATACTACAATTACGCCAATTAACACAATTCTCAATATGACTTCAGAATCAGTCTAATTGTCTAAATGGCTTTACTGTTAATTTTCTCAACAGTATCATTATCACTACTGCTTAATTACTTCCTTCAAGAAAGTTGAATATTATGTCAAATGGCATATTAACATTTTCTCTAGACAAAATAATCTTTTTAAAAGTTTATTTTTTAACCTTGGAAGGCCTTCTTTAATGAAAAATTATAACTAATCACTAACAAATGGGATACTAGATGTGCTATGCAAATAAGTATTAGTTATTAGGCATAATAGGTAATATCAAGAACAATTTTAAATTTTAGGATAAAATTTCCTGACCAAATATTTTTAGCATCATTCACTGGAGTTATTTTATATGCCAAAGGGACACAGCCAAGAAGACTGTGGTCATGTCCCCAGGTGACCTCAGGCCTTATGCCTTAGCAGCTCTTCAAAAAGGCCCAAACCAGAATCAGCAAGAAGGTAGATCATCCTCTTTCCACTGTGCACTCCACCAACAAGTAAGTAACAGAGGATGTCTGGTCCTCTTTTAACAGTGGTACCCAACCTTTCTGGCACCAGGGACTGGTTTCATGGAAGACAATTTTTTGGAGGGTGGTGGCGGGGTACTGTGGGGCAGCGGGTGGTACAGAGATTGTGCAGCCCATTTCCTAACAGGCCACAGGCCGGTACCAGGCAGAAGCCTGGGGGTTGAGGACTGCAGCCTTTTAACACATTAATTGCCATGTGAGTCATATTTAACTCAGGCTAGTTTTGAGCCCAGGCCTTGTGAAGCAAAACCCTACAGTTGGTTCATGAAAATCTCACTTGTTGATGTTCTTATTGTTACAATTAACACTGACAATTTAGGCTGGGCTGGATGGCTCACACCTGTAATCCTAGCACTCTGGGAGGCTGAGGCAGGAGGATCCTGAGCTGAGGAGTTCAAGACTAGCCTAAGCAAGAACAATACCCCGTGTCTACAAAAAAATAGAAAAAATTATCCAGGCGTGGTGGCGCCTACCTGTAGTCCCAGCTATTCAGGAGGCTGAAGCAGTTGGATCGCTTGACCCCAGGCGTTGGAGGTTACAGTGAGCTATGATGGTGCCACTGCACTCTAGCCTGGACGACAGAGTGAGACTCTGTCTGGGGGGGATCTTTACTTCCTCCATCCTCAAGCTCTGCTGTAGATAATCAATACTCAAACACAAACTGGATTTTTGAAGATGTATTTTAGTAAAATTAATCTATTCTTTATTTATTAATAAATCATTTATGAATCAATGATTTATATATTCATTTAGTCTTTATTTTGATCGCGTATTAGGTGCCAGGTAGCATGCAAAAGGACCTTTACTGGTAGTTTATAAACTCACTATGTCATTTAATACTAGGACAGATAACCAACAATTAGGGCAATAAAAAGAATAAGAAATTTGGAATTAGAGCCTCAGGAGCTCCAATCCTGGCTCCACAGATTCCTAACTAATATGAACCTAGGCAATGTTTAAGGTCTCTGACCTTTAGTTTCCTCACCCACAGAATGGGGATTATAACATGCCTACTTTATTACAAGATTATTCCGAGAATTAAAATTTTTAAATATTTATAAAGCATTTCAAGAACAATGTCTAGCTCATGATTGGAGGTGATATAAAAACTGTTTCTACTTCAGATTCACTATGAGGTGCACACTCAGCCTTTTAGATTCTTCTTCAGTAATGAGGGTATTGACTTGTTTTGCTTAGAGAACAGATGACTTGCTATATATACACACATTAAATTTCATTATTAGAAAAAAATTTTCTAAATTTCTAGTATCAAATTCATGGAAAGAAAGATGTTATTCTATAGCCCAAATTGTAGATAGACACCAGTTTCTTTCCATATTTAACCCTAAATCAGTGATTAAGTTTTATTAGTAAAGTAAGATGAAATAACCAAAAATGTAACAAACTTGAATAACATTTGGAAGTATGAATCCTAAATATTGTTTTCACTTATTTGTCTTCTTAATAGCTTTACCTTTTCAGCTCAGATTTAGTTGGCTTTAAGAAAGTAACCTCTTAATTTTCTTCTAGCATGTAAACTGATCATACACTTACATTTTCCCTTCTCTTCTGCATATGCTAAGGTTTCCCTTATGTCACAAACTGCAAGACTCTACTCATTCCTTCCAACCCAAGCCCAAAACCTGGCTTCTCATTCCTCCTCCTTTCAGTCTGGTGCCTTTCCAGCCAATCCAAAAAAACTCTTGATCTTTTCCCACAAGCCAGCTATCTTTATCTATGAAATGGTTAACCAAAAAATACTGTCTGAAAGACAAAGACTCAAGAAACTATTCACAAGAAAGTTTCAGGAACCAAGGAGAAAAACTAACAACAAAAATCCACAATTATACACAAAAAATGCTGAAATTTATAGGACACCGTGAGAGATAAAGATCACTTTGTTCTAATTTAATTTTAGCTACTCTACTTTATAGGCAATGTCTGTAGTGCCTGCATTCAGGTGGTATGAGAATATGAACCTAGTTTAGCAGTTTTTTCTTAAAAACCACCAGAATAGGCACAGGGTGGCGGGAGCTCTTTTCTTTACGATTGCTCCAAAGCTCAATTCAAACTGAACTCAAGATAGTTTTAGGATCGGGGGTTTGTTTAGCCTTTTCCTTTTTAAAAATGCACTTTTGGGGTCACACTTGTTTATAAAACTACATTTTCCACCAAAAGGAAAGCTTCTTTGTGAACAAGCTACTGTATCGTGAAAATACTTGGGGAACATAATCATGCAGCCCAGAAGAAAAATTGTGGATTATATCATTTTGCAGGACTAGGGATTTAGCCAGATGATCTTTACTATATTTTCCTTCTGGCTTGAGCACGCCACAATTCACTTTGTTTCTCCCTTCAAGAGACAAATCCAGGTTTTCATTTTGTACTAGGCAAATTAGCCTAGTAACAGAAAAGCATCATTTGACATGCATATTAATAAATCATTTGCAAATTCATGTGATAACTACAATTAACTATCCACCAGAAAAACAATCATCTTACCTTTTTTCATTTCCATATGACTTCTGTGCAACTTTTGCATGAAGAATAAGTACTGTTTGATCCCCTCGCTCTTTTAAATAATTTCGCATAGCTTCCCTAAAATCAAATACAAATATTACTGTTACCAGGGTAAAATTTTTGGTGAAATCTTCCTTCATTACTATGCTCTGTAATGAGAGGAATGCTTATATTTTTTAAATAAGCAAATTCAAATTCAAAAACAATACAGCAAAACAAATCCATTAGTTAAATTTGAAGATTATACAATGGGACAACAAATAATGCTCATTTTCAACTCTATACCTTACAAGAAGAAATTGTCCCCCATTCTTTGGAATATATCATGTAACTCAATTAGATCCCACTTACAACTTCAAGAATAACTAGAACCAATATATACACTGCTAATGTGGCTTTATTTATAAAGTTAATGAAATACAATACTTTTATAGCTTAATAATCTAATACCTCCCCCAAGTTGCCCTCCCCTAGCTATAAGAATCAGTATTTTTCATTGAATGCAAAAGCCATAACAAATCATTAGGCCATCTAAACTTATCATTACATGATCCTATATTGACATTCCTATAAGGACTAAGAAAGGCCTATAATTTACATAAAAATACATAATTATGTGAAGGATGCTACTACTAAATAGACAATATTTAATAAAGGCTAATTGAAATTAGTGAAAATTCAAATTAAATTTTGGAAAAAATACAATGTTAATTCTTTCAAGTACAAACTATTGTAACTACAAACTTACTAAGCAAATGTTCTATAAAAAGTTCAATATCTTAAATGTATTTACTCATCCAATTATTGTGCTAAGCAATATTACATATTACAAAGAAAGCAAGCTCACCACAGATCAAACTATAATAATTCTGAATCAGCAGAATCCCAATTTTTGAGTTTTTTACACATCACAAAATAAAAGCTATTCTATTATAAATAAAGACAGATGTAAACAATAAGAGGATATCTATACAATAGTAATAGTAAATACAATAGTAAATGTGGGAAATTTTTTATTTATAGTACTTACACATTAAGTGGCCTGGGCAAATCATTTAACCTCATCCACCCTGTTTCCAGATCTGGAAACTGGCAATAATAACACCTCCCTAACTCAGGGTGGCCATGGGGATTAAGCATTTATATTTATTGACTAAAAAAACCTGTTAGCTGCAAGGCAGAGCAGGTAACACCAGGATATAAACAGACTTAGAACTAATCTCCACCACTGAAAAGGAACTCAAAAGTCCAGACTGTAATGAAATGCAATTATCCAAAGAGAGGTATGTACAAGCACCAATAAGGAAAAGCCTACGTGAAGGAGGGAGTGGGTGATAAAGGACTGCATGCTGGGAAACGTTTCTTAGAAGGACTGAACTCTGAAAGAGGGAGTAGACACAGGAAGTGGGAGGGGGAAAAGAATAAGGCCTTCCTGGGCTTGGGAGTAGTGCCCAGACAAAGGTGTGAATAACCTTGCACATTTGGGTATAGCGGGATTCGGGCTAAGGCTGTAAGACAGCCACAACAATAAAACCACAGCAACTAACGTTTCTTGAGTATTTACTATGTGCCAGGCCCTGAACTAAGCACTTTAAATGCCTTATTTAATTTAATCCCCATAACCCAAGAACCTAAGTACTGTCAATATCATTTTGGCTGTCTTGTCCAAGGTCTTGCAGTGAATAAGTGGCAGCCAGGAATTGAAACAAATTCTGGAAGATTTTAAAGTGAGCTATGGCAGTGAATAAGGTTGACAAGATGCGTAGAGTCAAACTGTGAAGAGCCTTCTTTGAAAATTGGACATTTGTACACTTAAATATTAAGTATAAAATTTAAGCTAATTCAAATATCCCCTATAACAGATGATGATAAAAGTGGTAGCAGGTAATAAAATTTTAGGAAGTTAGGAAAAACTTAAAATGTTAAAAAAAATCCATCCCTTTGTGAAGCAGGACAAGATCACCATTCAATTTTCTCTCAATCTCATTATAGAAAAACAATAAGCTGTAGAAACCGGATTTTCAATCTAAGCTAAAGGCGAGAGATCTTGGGGTTTTTAAAAATATTTCATTAATTTTCCTTTTTAGTTACTTAATTCTAGAGAAAGGATTAGAAAGCATTGAGACAAAGCAAACTCATAAAAAGGCTGTCACACTAAGAAGAATGTAACAGAAAATAAACGGGGACAGGAAAAACTTAACTTGTTTTTGGAGAAGTGAATAGGTATTACTAATAGGTTCTGTTGACAAATGACAACTCTGAAGTGCCCCTGGGACCTCCAAATTGAAAGGATTCAGTAGCTTTTTGGAAATATCCATTATAGTCCAAGAGAGAGATCTGAGCTACAAAAGTGAGGTTCATTGGTATATAATTGGCAAACGGAGTCAGAGAAGTGAATGAAATCTCCCAGAAGGAAAATGCAGTGACAGGAGAGTTAATCAGAAAATGTATAAAAGGAAAGGGGGGTGAAATCAAAAGGTGAGATGCAGAAGTCAAGGTCACTTTAATTTTAGCAAAAAGTCTAATAGATGCCAGATGGAGAAGAGTGGAAGGGGGAGCTGAAGTCTGAAAGTCTCTATTTTATTTGTAAATGAGAGGCCACTGTGATGTCTAATGGGTAAGAAAAAGAGCAGTCAATACTTGGAAATACCCTCTAGGGAATGGAAAAGGAAGCTGACTATAGACAAGTAAAATGACTGAAGATCAGAAGGATCAAAGGACCAGCTAATGTTGGAATCCAAAATTACTGGTGCCAATTCCCACCAATATTCCAAGGGTGGGAACAGGGAGAGCAGGTTCTCAAACATACTGGGTACTGGTGATGTAGCCTGGAAGAGGATCACAATCACAAGGGATTCGAGGCGTTGCTCGGTCAGGTGGCCATGAAGTTCAGGGTGGATAAGAAAACAAAAGTAAACCCAGGATAAAGCCAGTATCCTGAACACAACTGGCACAAAAGTCCCTGGCATAAAATTTGAAAAGCTGCTAGATACTTGAAAAGAAAAATTTTAAGCTGTAAGTATATTTCCCCAAACTAAATTCTATTGACATTTGTAGTCTCTATTATATCATTTAGCAATTACTTGATTATGTTTGTCAGGTTTCGTGTTTATTTTTCTTGTCTTCCCAAGTAGATTACAAATTCTTTAAGGACAAGATTCATATTTTATACTTCTATGTCTTTCATGACAACTCATGTAAAGCAGGACACAAAGTTGGTATTTGAAAATACCTGAGGCAGTCACAAATCCTTTCTACAAAGAAGATATTAATTATAATCATTAAAAGAGCTAAAATTAAGCAATCACTCTATGCCAGTACTGTTCTAAGCATATATTAACATAACCAACAACTTTGAGGGTAACACTGTTAGGCATATTTTAGAAACAGGGGAGAGGTTAAGTAACTTTCCCAAGATGATACTGAACAACCAGGATTCAAACCTAGGCAGTTTGGCTCTCGAGGACAAAATCATACCGTCAGATATTTTGTAGTGGTTAAGAGCACAGCTTTGGTATGAAACAGACTAGGGTCTGAATCTTAACTGTCACTAAGCCTAAGCCTTCTCACCTGTAAAATTAAGACAGTAATACCTAACACTGTGAAAAAAAACTTTAAGTTAGCCCACAGACTGACATATAGTGTCTGTAAACTCTAGCTATTACTATTATAGATATATAATATATATATTAATAATATATATTATTATTATATACTATTACTATTATATTTTCTTTAGAAAGGGGACTTCAATCTTTTAGTAGTTAATAACTACATAGAGTGCAGGGGGAGGGGAAATGGGACTTCCACTGAAGCTTTGAAGAACAAACTTGAAAATGACCAAGGGTGAGTGATCAAGCATCTTATTCAACTTGCAAAGCCTAAGTTTTGTGAGCATACTAGGTAAGCTGCACGCTTATCCATCTTCCCACTGAAGAATTATTGAGAACCTACTACATTCCTAGGCACTGGGGCATTGTGCTGGTTTCCAGTACTGGAAGTAACTGGTCACAATTAAGATCTCAAGATGCTTACGATGAATGCAGGGTGATAGTTCCAGTTTTCCTTATCTTTTCCCTCATATTGAGAATACAAATTCCTGGAAAAGTAACTAGAGCCTCAAGGTAGTCATTAATAATACTTGTCCTGTAATAATAATTTGCCAAACACCTTCTTTCAACAAGAAAAATAAACTTTGCTTTATTAAACAGAACATCAAACATTAAAAATGATGTTCTCTGGCTATCAAAGCTTGACCATTTACTTTCTGCACCTTAAGGAGTCTTAAAAAAATAGTATACTCTAAAGAAACACAATTAAATAGTAAAACCCACAGAATGATAGCCCATATTTTTTTCATCCAAATACAGTAGGGTTTTGTCAATAAATAGGATTTCTATCTTAGCACTGTTGACAGCCTGGGCAAAATAATTCTCTGTTGTGAAGTGACTGTCCTGTGCATTGTAGGATGTTCAGCAGCATCTCTAGTTTTTATCCAGCAGATGCCAAGGGTGGGGTGGGATGGAGTGGTGTTACCTGGGTTAAAAACCACTGGAATAAACAAAAAAGATTCCAATAGTAGGGTGCCACAATCATCCAATATCTTTTTAAGAAAAAATGGGGGAAACTTTATTATTGGAAAAACATAACGTAGGTACTGAAGAATCCTTACCACTAGAATTGCTATGTTTTATTATTGACTTGTTAAAAAATATTCATGACAAAAGTTAAAACTCAACTTTTTTGGAATAGTTTCTTTAAAACACAGTGTAAATTTTGAAGGATGTTCTTTACCAATTTCATTTAATGATTACTTACATATTCATTCCAAATGAAAACCAATTAAGAATTCTTTGAAAAATACCACGGAGCAACTACTTCTAAAAGAGTTTTCTTACTCAAAAGGCAAAAGCTCAAATGATTGAATAGTGGAAGACTGTATTTTTAACAATAATTTTACTAACATGAAATCATAGCAAATGCCATTCTAGCTTTAACATGTTTAAACTACCAGTACATTTGTTAATTTTGTGGCTGTGGTTTTATAAATTTCAAGCACTTTTTACACTGCAAACAAAATTCACAAAAAGAATGCCAAAATGAAACATCTGTGAATGGTAAGATAAGCTCATGTGCTGCTGTCTCCAGCGGGCCTATTTTTACTAGTTACACCACTGAAGGCAACAGGAGCCTGTCAAAGAGATCAAGCAAACAGAAGAACTTGGTTCAGGCAATCAGAGTAAAAGAACTTCAATTGAGGGAAAACAACCAATGGTATTAAATACTACAAAGTCATTACGTAAGGTAACGATCAGAAAGTGTTCACAAACTTGGCAATTAGTTCATAAATTGAACAGTTACAAAAAAATCTTTTCAGTGAGTTGGCGGAAAGGAAACCCAAATGAAGCAAACTGCAAAGTGAATGGGAGGCGAGGAAATGCAATGAACACAAACCATGTTTCTTGGCTGTTAAGGAAAGGGGGGGGGAATAACTACGGGTATGGTAGAAAGTTTGTCTCTTCACAGAATTTTTTTAAAATGTGGACAAAAAAGGAAGTTTTTAGTTACTAAGACTGTTAAAGCTAATAAAAAGCTACGAAGACAAAAGAGAAAATAAAGAAGGACAGAAAAACCTAATAATATCTATAAACTGAGTATCTTTTAAGTGGCTGAAGCACAACACACACTGAATTCTGAAAGACGAGATTAGAAAGACAGGGTAGGGTGAGATTGGGTCAAGCCTTAAATGCCATGTTAGTTAATGTTTCTCAAAGTAAATTCATGGAGGCAAGATCCTCCTTAAAAAATGGAGTTCTGAGGTCTAAGACATATGGAAAACACTACATACCACATCTCCCTTTAGGACATAAATTACAGCAGTTTTAGTTCAGTGTCCTTATGGTGCTAACCACCATTCTTCTGAAAATAGACCCCCTCCCTCCCTCACCACACTCATACACACCTCTGTGATTGGTCCAAGGGGTGAATAAACGATTTAAGGCATATCAGTGGGAGAAGAGTAGGGGGAAAGGGAGGGCGAGGAGGCACGTGAGTTGGAAGCTAACCACAGCCAGCTCCATTTATTCTAGGCGAGGAAATTAACCACAACAATGGGAGATCCAGTCATCCTTACCAATAGGCTCACACTCTGCCATTCTCAGATTGGATTCTTGTCACTTTGTAAAATCCAAATAATAAAAGTTCAAAAATGAACTCTGTCTTCTAGCAAAGAAACCTATTTGTGTTACACCAAGAATTTGCAAAGTAACTACACACACACACACCACCACACATGCAAACATTTTAAGAATGTGTTGAGAAGCACTACTACCATACACCATGCAGCAGCCTGTTTTTATAACCTCTAGGGGCTAAGCAAGACTTTTACATCTTTAAAGGATTATAAAAAAGAAAAGATGAATATGTAACAGAGAAAATATGTGGCCCTCAAAGCCTAAAATGTATACTACTGACTCTTCACAGAAAATGTGGCCGATCCCTGCAGACAATAAAAAAATGCAAGATCCTTTTGTAGTTCATAAGCGTGATGACTGAGTGTTGCCACTCAGGCGTGAGATGTGCCTCCCTCAAACCTTGTTACAACATTGACACATTACCCATCTGACATGAAAAAAAATTTAAAAATTAAAGATTTTAGAAGAAAAAACTCTTCCTCAAAATTGGAGCTGGGGACATCTGAGAGTTCAGAAAGCTCAGCTCAGACTCTTCGCACTTCTTCTTTAGAATGCTGCCAAAAGGCATCCAGATTTACAAACATACAACCCACACCCCACCACCAATAAAAACCTCAAGGAACTGTCCTGTTTTTGTCAGATTCTGGAAGATTCATCTTTTACACTTATCTCAGACAACATTCTCAAAGTGAGCTCCACAATAGTCATGGTTTACAATGCAGAGTGCCCCAATCAAAGAAGTTTTAACAAAAACTAGATTTAAAAAAGCAAAACCAATTCACTGCAGGACTACTCAGAGCCTTAAATTTTCAAGCTGGGGATATTTGTATGCTGCATTTTCCAAACTAGATCACGCCAAGATCTCCTTGTTTTTCCCCCAAGGAAGCTTTCTGAGAACTACTGCTTCCCCTAAAGGCCAGTTTTGAAAATGACAATCTAGGTCCTAAGACCCTTATAATACTAATAAATTAAGGCTGCTACATTAGATGTCTATTATCAGTGACCAAAGTCAAACAACAGCACAGGTCCTGTCCTAAGGAAATGCTTGCAAATCTCATTTCATTCTCTCCCTCTTTATGATAAAAGAAACAATGTCCCATAATTCCATAAAAGTTTTCAGTAGAAATATAGGTAAACTGCTTCAAATCCTGTCACACAGCTATGACACACACCCTTTTAAATTCTGACACATTCTTCAGTTTTTCCCCCTCCCAAATAGCCTTGGCCATTACATTGTGAGTGAACAATGGGTCGTCAACACTCTGGTGTTCTTTTTTTTTAAAGTTTATTTTGCAAATAAGCCATTTTGCTGTTTAAGGCTTTATATCTTGTGTAGAGAAAAACTCGGGGCTGGGGAAATTGACAACATATAACAGTACAAGGTACTGATAATCAAAGGCAGGTCATCACCTTGGTCCTTATAATTCCAACCCTAGTTGATACAAACTTAACTCCTAGAATTCCAGGAACCACACAGTCCCTCCTTATTTTACCCTGTTCTCTTCTTCCCCCAAGAAGGCCTACAAACATGTAATTGATCTAAGTAAAGCTGAATATTATTAGCTGCAACCACTTTTATATGAATTATTTACTATTTATCAATTAATTACTTGACTGATAACTATACAGAGCAAAGGTCATGTATCACTATTCATGCAGCAGATCAACTTTATGGTTTTATTTGACTACAAATCTAAATTCATTTTATGTTTACCTAGTTTATATGGCATTTGTTACTCATAGGTGTCTTATTATAAAATAAAAGGAGAACTCATGAGTAAGTTGAAACATGAATATTGTACCTTATGATGCAAAATATAAAGTAGCCCCCAACTACTAGAAAAGGGCCAAAACAGGTATTAATCTAAGTCAACAATAAGAAATGATTGAGTCTCCTGTCTCAGAGTGAGGGGATGAATCGTAAGGAGCAACAGGCGCAGAAAACAGCAACTTTAGCCACAATCCAGAGTAGACAAGGAAAATACATTGTTTCTTGAGTTTCTCATTAGGCACTGGTAAAATGCTTCTCAAAATTGCATGGTATGGATAGGGAAGAGAAGAGATTCAAAAAGAAAAAACAGCCTTACTCAAAGACAATAAAATCCTCAAACTAATACACAAATATGAACATATAACACATGTTAAGGCAGACAACAGATATGGAGCCTATTTCTTAACGTTCACCTTACGGTGTTATTGCTTACTGGGGGGTAACCTCCAAAACAGGCCAAGAGAGAGCTTCAGAAACTGATTATTTCCATAAAGTCTGACCAGGGAAGTGATGGACGTGTATATAGGCGCTATGAGAACAGAGATGTATGGCAGTGAGACCAACACTTTAGAAAGCACTAGTCCAAGTGACAGAGGAAAGGTTTTCCAAGCAATACACCACCACAAAATAGTTCCAACAATTACAATAAGCCTTAAATAAAGGTAACCCTTTATGAAGGAAATCTCCCGATATTAAACAAATTCAAGCAAAAGAATGAGTTATTGTCTATGAGTCTGGAGTGTTGTTGGCGGGGAGAAGGTTAAAGACTACATGACTTTAGAGTGTCCAAGATTCCAATCTAACCTTTTGGTTATTGACAATAGGGCACAGTCACTTAGTACAACAGGGTATTAAGTTGAATAACATCGTTCTTTTTTTAAAGGCATGTGTTACTGTCCTGCTGCAGTCGTAACTTCAGAGCTCAGGCCTACTCCCCATAAGGGACAGGCACCTCAATGTGCTCGGCGTTCCTGGAGACTGATGCCTAACTGCATTGCAACTAATATTTTCACTGATAACATTAGGCTCTAAATGACAAAATGAGAAGTCTCGACAATAAAAGAGCAATTGCTTGTATACATCTGGTTATTCTATTTGTTTTTGTTTGAACTAACAGTTCTACCTGTGTACCACATTAAGGGGAGTATTTCAAGAAATTGGGATGCCCTTGGGAGTTAACACTCAAATTCCTACTATATATGTATCTCTGAAAGAATGTAATTTTTTTTTTAACTGAGTTCACAGTAAGGCCGAATAGTGTATATATAGTGGTAACTATCCTCAATCAAAAATTTGAAGTCTGTGTAAGTAGAATTGTGTCTAAAACACTATTCAAAAGTTGATCTTCTAAATAACAGGATGCTCTTTCAATAATGCTAAATTTGGAAATGGGAGTAAGGATAGAGTAGGGCAGGTTTTAAAAGATTTTTTTTTTGGGGGGCAAACACAGAGTCTAATAACTTTTTTAAAAGATGCTTTTAATAAATAAATTTATTTTAATGTTTTTAATACTAAAGTTTTATCAGCATTACCAAAAAAAAGGGAAAGAAACCCTCCTTGAATTAAACTCCCCATGCCCCAATGAAGAGAGAGAAAAACTCCTTTAAAATATTTTTGATCAAATAAAAGACACTAAAATTCCCTTAACAGGAAAACTCTTTAGAGGAGAAATGGGGGAAAAAATTATTTTAAAAAGTCAAATGGGACCTTAAATTGCTATACTATTAAAAGGGAAAATTTCCTGATTTTCAAGTTTGTGCTTAATAAAATAAATTTTTATCACAGACTTGTTAACTGATTTTACATATCCATTTGGGGGTTATACAAACAGTTTTTGTTAAATTTGCCTTATATTAGCTTCAATAATAAAGAATATATATCTATAGTTTACCCTTTTTAAGAGATTTAAAAAGAAATAAAGCTTACCTGAATTCTTCCCCAGAAGATACACTAATCCCTTCTAGAATATTTTTAAAGTATAAAGGCTTCTAAAATTTTTATCAGCTTTATTGAGATTATTTGAAATACAATACAAAGCACTGAAAGTGTACAGTGTGCTAAGTTTTGCCATGTGTATATACACCAACACCACAATCAAGATAAAGACACTCACAATTCCCAAATTTCTTCTGCTGCTTTGTAATCTTTCCTCCTGCCTTTCCCTATCTCCAGGAAACCACTGATCTGCTTTTTGTCCTTATAAATTAGTTTGCATTTTCCAGAATTTTATATAAATGGAATCATACAGTATATACTCTTTTTTCCTAATTTTTTTAGAAAATTGAGCATAAGTATTTTAAGATTCATGTTGCATGTATCAAGAGTTTGCTCCTTTTTTATTGCTGAACAGAAATTTATTGTAGAATATACTTCAATTTGTTCATCCACTCACTTTTTTGCCAGTATGTGCAAAAACAACTAAAGCTAACATGGACATTTGTGTTCAAGCCTTTGTATTCACGTTTTCTTTTCTTTTCTTTGTTTTGGAATAAATACATAGGAATGGAATGGCTGAGCCATATGGAAGGGGTATGTTTAACTTTTTAAGAAAGTGCCAAATTATTTGCCAAAATTATTGTGCCATTTTACATACCCTCCACCAGTGTATAAAAGTACTAATTGTTCTACATGATATGATCAATCCTTTAAATTTTAGACATTTTAATAGATACACAGTGGTATCTAACTGCTTGAGATCAAATGTGTCCCTTTCTCCTCTTGCAAAATGCATATGTTGCAACCTAATTCAAAATGCCATGGTATAAGAAGGTGAAGCATTTGGGAGGTGATTAGGTCATGAGGATGGAGCCGTCATGAATGGGACCAGTGCCTTCATTCCTTCTGCCATGTAAGGACAGAGCAAGAAGAAAGTTATCTATCAACCAGGAAACATCCCCTCACCAGACATCAAATCTGCTGGCACCTCGACCTTGCACTTCCCAGTCACCAGAACTATGAAAACCAAATTTGTGGTTTAAGCCACTCAGTCTATGGTACACTGTTATAGCAATCCAAAGGAACTAAGACACCTACTGTGGTCTTAATTTGCATTTCCTTGATGGTTATTTGCCATAAGCATACACTGTTTGGATAAGTATCTGCTCAAATTATTTTCCCCTTTTAAAAGTGGATTTTTTACTTCCTTATTATTGAATTTTAAAAGTTCTTTTCATCTTTATTCTTAATTTTGATGAAATAAAATTTATCAATTTCTTCCACAGATTTGTGTTTTTGGTGTTGTATCTAAGAAATCTTTGCCTAGTCCAAGGTCACAAATATTTTCTATATAAGCTATGTAATTTAAAGATTTACATTTAAGTCTGTATTGAGCTAATTTCTGTACACGGTGCTATGTGTAGACGGTAGTTACTTTGCGCGTAGGGGATGAGGCGGGGTTGGGGGAGAGGAAGTAGCATATGATGTCCAGTTGTTCCAGAATCAACTGTTAAAAAGACTATCTTCATCTAACTAAACTGCCTTGGCACCTTGATTGGAAAACAACTAATCATGTATCTGAAGAACTACTTCTGGCTACTACTCTCTTACAGATCTACTTAGCTGTCTTTACATCAATACCATACTTATTATTGTAGCTTTATGAGAAATTCTGAAACCAGGCAGTGTAAGTTCTTCTTGCTCTTTTCCAAGGTTGTTCTGGCTACTCTAGGTTATTTGCATTTTCATATGAATGTTAGAAACAGCTTTGCAACAGCTATCAAAAAGCCTGCTGGAATTTTGATGGGGATTGTGTTGAATCTGTAGATCAATCTGGAAAGAACTGGCATCTTAACAATAGTAAGTCTTCTGCCTAAAGAACATTTATTCAGGACTTCCAAGTTCTCCCAGCAATGTTCGGTAGTTTTCAGGGTAAATTTTGCACACCTTTTTTGCCAGATTTTCCTTAAGAATTACCTATTTTTTGATACTACCATAAATAGCAGCATTTTAAAATTTCAATGTCTCATTATTACTAGTAAGTAGAAATACAATTTAATTCTATATGTTGATCATGTATCCTATTACCTTGCTAAACCTGCTTACTAGTTCTAGCAGTTTTTTTTAAAGATTCCATAGAATTTTCTAAATAAATGATCGTGACATCTATAAATAAAGACTGTTTTACTTTTTTCTTTCCAATCTGGATGTCTTTTATTTCTTTTTCTGGCCTTACTGTACTGATTAGAACCTCAAATACAATACTGAATGAAAGTAGTGAGTGCAGACATTCTTGTGCTGTTTCTGATCTTAGAGGAAAAGCATTCAGTACTTCACCATTAAGTATGCTATTAAATGTACTTTTTTGTAGGTGCCTTTTATCAGGATGAGGAAATTCCCTTCTATGCCTAGTTTGCTGAGAATTTCTATTAAAAATAAATGTCAAAAGGTTTTCTAAATCCCATGAGATAACCATATGATTTTCCTTTTTATTCTGTTAATATATTGAATTACACTGACTGTTTTCCATTCTTCAGACAAATCTCACTAGGTTATGATGTATCATCCCTTTAATATATTGTTGGATTCCACTTGAAAATTTAAGACTCTTTACATCTATGTTCATATGGGATTTTGGACTGTAATTTTATTTTCTTGTAATGTCTGATCTGCTTTTAGTAAAAAGGTAATACTGTCCTCACAGAATGAGTCGGGAAGTTGTGTCCTGCTCTCTAATTTTCTGGAAGAGTATGTATAAAACCGGGATAATTTTTTTCTTAAATATATGGTAGAATTCAACAGTGAAGCCATCTGGGCCTGCAGTTTTCTCTGTCAGAAGGTTTGTAATTGCAAATTCTCTTTCTTTTGATATGAGCTATTAAGGTTACCTGTTTATTCTTGAGTAAACTTTGGTAGTTTGTTAGTTTCAAGAAATTTATGCATATCTTCAAAAGCTATTGAATGTATTGGCAAAAAGTTATTTATAAGATTCACTTACCCTTTAAATATCTTTAGAATCTGTGGTGATGTCACCTTTCTTGTTCTTGACACTAGTAACTTCTACAGAATCAAATTTCCATCTGATATGATTGTCCTTCTCCTTGAAGGATTTAACATTGTAGTTCAGGACTGTTTGTGATTAATTCTTTCAGTTTTTAATGTCTAAAAAGGTCTGTATCAATTGGGTATAGAATTCTAGGTTAACAAGTATCTTCCTCCTTGAGCACTTCAAAGCTCTTGCTCTCTCTTATCCCTAGCAAGGTTTCAGATGAAAAATCTGTTTGTCTGTCATCCTTACCTTTGTTCCTTTGTACATAATTTGTCTTTTGTCTCTGTTGCTATTAAGATTCTCTCTTTGGCCAGGTGCAGTGGCTCACGCCTGTAATCCTAGCACTCTGGGAGGCTGAGGCAAGAGGATTGCTTGAGGTCAGGAGTTTGAGACCAGCCTGAACAAGAGTGAGACCCTGTCTCTAATAAAAATAGAAAAACTAGCCAGGTGTCGTGGCTCGCACCTATAGTCCCAGCTACTCTCTAGAGGATGAGGCGGGAGGATCGCTTGAGCCCAGGAGTTGGAGCTTGCAGAGAGCTACAATGATGCCACTGCACTCTACCCAGGGCAACAGAGTGAGACTGTCTCAAAAAAAAAAAAGGATTTTCTCTTTATCACTGATTTTAATCAATTTGATTACGAAGTGCTTCTGCGTAGTTTTTGCACTTGGGATTCAGAGTTTCTACAATTTTCACTAAAGAAATTTAGCCATTATCACTCCATATATTGTTTTACTCATACCCTCCCCTTCAATGACTCTAATTACATGTATACTAGGGGCCACTGACAATACACCACATTTCGCTAATACTCACCCTTTTTTTAGACTACTATTGCTATGTCAAGTTGATTAATCCATTCTTTGTCAATTCTGAAATTTATCCCATTAAGTATTTTTTCACCTTAAATATCATAGTTTCCATCTGTAGAAATTTGATTTGGAGATATGTATACATTTATATTTATATATTTAAATTTAACTTGTTCAATAAACTTGTTCAATCTCTCCTCTACTTCAGGTATCTACAAATTACAGCCTATAGGCCAAATCCAACTTACCACCTATTTTAGAAATAAAGCTGTACTCCAGTACAAAGACATGCCAATTGTTTACACATTGCCTATGGCTGCCTTATGTGCTACAGCAGAGTTAAGTAGAGTTGAGTAGTACAACAGAGGCTGTATGGGCAATAAAACCTAAAATATTTACCATCTGATCCTTTAAAGAAAAATTTTCCCAACTCTTGATCTTAGCATCTTGAACATATAGAACACAAGTACAATAACTGTTTTAATGTCTTTACCAAGCTGGGCGTGGTGGCTCATGCCTGTAATCTGAGCACTTTGGGAGGCTGAGGCAGGAGGATAGCTGGAGGCCAGGAGTTCAAGACCAGCCTAGGCAACACAGGAGACCCTCTTTTTTTTTTTTTTAAGGGGAGGGGTGAATGTCTTTATCTACTAATTCTATCACTATGTCATTTCTGGGTTGTTTTCGACTGAATTCATTCCTTATTAGGGACCCTATTTTCCTGCTTCATTGTATGACTGGTATATTCTGATTTTGCCTTTCTGAGTGCTGGGTATTTTTCTATTACTTTACTTTCAAGCTTTGTTCTGGTACACAGTTAAGTTACTTGGCACAAGTCTGATCCTTTCAATTCTATTTTAACTTTGTCAGGTGAAACCAGAGCATCATTTAGTATGGACTCAATTTTACAGCATTACTGAAGCAAATCCCTTCTGAGTACTCTAGCTGATATCCTGTAAATTATGAGATTTACACCCTGGCTATTTTTAACAGGAACAATTTGTAGCCCTAAGTAAGCTTTAGGAATTGTTTCCTCTAAATCTGTTGGGTGGTCCTCCCTCCCCCACCACCACAACCACAAGTAGTTTCCTCAAACATATGTGGCAGTTCTATCCAGTTCTCTGCCCTGCAAACTCTAAACACGTTGGCCTCCCTGGATCCCCAGCTCCACCTGGGTTCCCGCTCCCTATATCATGTGCTGGAAACTCTCTCCAGGCACTAAGCTGACACAATCATAAGGCTCACCTCATTTGTCTCCTGTTTCTGGGGAATAACTCTCCTTCCTTGCCTGATGTCAGTATCTTGAAAATCATTGTTTCATATATAGATAGATAGATAGGGCGATAGGGAGAGGGGGAGAGAGGGGGAGAGAGAGGGAGAGAGAGAGAGAGAGAGAGAGAGAGAGAGAGAGAGAGAGAGAGAGAGAGATAGGCAGACACACCATGATTTTAGCTGTTTCAGGCCACAGAGTAATTCTAGGCCCTGTTACTCCATCTTGGTCAGAAGTGAAAGTCCTAAAAGCTGCTAAAATTTTCCAAATGGGGAAAACTGCTTAAAAAGCAAATAATGGAAAATCATGATAAAGCAGATGGAACCTAACTATATATTATCGTATTTATTTAGAGAAAGAAAAGGAAATTTTCCTTATAAGTTTATTATCCTTATATTGTTATTTTTACAGATTGTTATTCTACATTAAGGTAACTAACTTATTCATCAAAATATATTGTTACATTAGAAGTCACTTAGACTAATTGCTGCTGCTACTGAAATAAAAATATCTATTAAATTTTAAATTTCAAAATGCTGATACATGTGAACACAGCAATTCCACTTATCAGAACTTATTCAATGGATATGTAAAAAAATTGAAAATATATTTACATGGCCCTGTGAGACAAGTTATATTTTCCCAGACTACTTGATCTGGAATATTAATGAAGTGCTTTTAAAAATTTTTTTTCTAATTTTAAAATAACTGCAGGATTTCAGAAAAGTTGTAAAAGTAGTACAAAGAATTCGTAGTCACCTTTCACCCAGACTCTCCAAATGTCGACATTTTACTATATTCGCATAGTATATTGTTTAAATCATTTAAGAGTACATGTAGACATAATACCACTTTAACCAAAATACTTCAGTATTTATTTCCTAAAAACAAGGACACTCTTTTATACAATCACAATGCAATTATCATTGATGATACTAACATCTATTCTACAGATTTTATTCAAACTTTGCCAATTGTCCCACTAGTCCTTTATGGGGAGCTGGGGGGTAGGTATCTTGAGAAACTTCTATCCTCAGGCCAAATCAGGACGGCCACCAGTTTTTGTAAATAAAGTTGTGCTGGAACACAGATATGCCATTCATTTACATATTATCTATGGCTGATTTGGAAATATAAAAGTACAAGAACAGAGTTGAGAAGTCTCAACAGACTCAGCGTGGCCCTCAAAGTCTAACATGTTTATTATCTGATCCACTACAGAAAACATTTGCCAACTCCATCTTTATGGCAAAAGAAAAAATTTTTTTCCTAGGTTAGGATTTGCTTGAATATAGTTGTTATATCTCTTTGATCTCCTTTAATCTAGAGCAGTTCCTCATTCTTTGTTTTTCATGATCTTGACATTTTTGAAGAGCAAATATCACTTATTTTATAGAATGTCTCTCAATTTGTGTCTGTCTGATGTTTCCTTATTCTTAGATTTAGCTCATGCATTTTTGGCAACAATACCACAAAAGTGATAATGTATCCTCTTTGGATGCACATGATTATCTGTTTGTCCATTACCGGTGATGTCAATTTAGATCACGTAATTAAGATGGTGTCTGCCAATTTTCTCCAATGTCATGTTATTATTTTTCCCTTTATAATTAAAACATACTTTGTGAGGACACACTTTGAGACGTGGTAAATATTTGGTTTCTCATCAAACTTTAATTCAATAGTTAAAGCATCCACTGATGATTTTTGCCTAGAACAATTACTGCCACTGAGGCTGTCAAGTAGTTATTTCCTAATTTCATCATTCCTTCTACATTACGTGGCATTCTTCTGTAAGAAAAGGCTATTCCATCCCCTTTCCCACATTAATTCATTTACATAAATAAATAATATTTCTATAAATAATATTTATACTGAGATTAATTATCTCAGTACAGACGTCTAAACTGTCACTTTAATATGGGTTTCAAACCATTACTATCATTTTTTATTTTGGTGATCTCAGTGTCCCAGACTTGGCTAACAAGAATCCCTTCAAACCATCTCCTGTATTCTTTCAGTAAGTCCCAATCATTCTTTAAGTGCAACAGCTTTTATAATAATAGCAATAATTTGGAAATTACCTAAATGGCCATCAATGTGAAATAGTAAATAAAAAGTGATATGAAGACAATGGAAAATCATGGAGCCATTAAAAAGAACTATCAAGATAAAAGAAGTGCTGTTAAAGAGGAGTTGAAAGATGCGGAACAATGGTAGAGTATGATCCCAGTTGAGTTTAAATAGAAAAAGAAAAAAGGCACATACATAGATGCATACAATTTTCTTGGATTTGTATCTCTTAAGATACAAAACAGAAATTGCTAACAGTGCAGGGTTTGCATTAATTCTAGGACTATGACTGTGGAACTGGGTCTCTTTCTTTTTATTTTACAACCTTTGGCTGTTAGAAATTTTTAAAATCATTTTCAAGACTAATACTTATAAACTTAATGTTTATAATTAAAGCATGTATTGTAAAATTAATTTATATAATAAGAACAGGGTATAACATTCTCATTAAAAACAAGTAAAAATGTTTTCTTTAAAATTCTTTTCTAAAAGAATTCATAAAATCTTTCAAGTCTCACCAGCAATCAACAAATTGTGACTGGCTAAACGTAGCTAGATATAGAAGCTAGTTTTACATGGCCACCTGTGTTGTATTCACTGTATAATAGTCAATATTAGGATGGCTGTGGTGACTCATGACTTTAATCCCAGCACTTTGGGAGGCAGGAGGATTGCTTGAGACCAGGAGTTAGAGAACAGCCTGGGCAACATAGCCAGATGCCCCTGCAGTCCCAGCTGACTAGGAAGGCTGGGGTGGGAGGATCACTTGAGCCCAGGTTGCAGTGAGCTATGATTGAGCCACTGCACTCCAGCCTGGGTGACAAAGTGAGACCCTGTCACTAAAAATAAATTAAAAATTAAAAATTAAAAAAACTCAAGACTAATTCTCAAACAAGTTTCATTTTCCCTTTTGAACTATATCGTCTTATTCCTCCTTTCTTGGAGGGAAGGGGGGAAGGAGGGGGAAAGAGAATGGGAATAAGTTTATGCTCTAGATACCAATATTTGAATGACTTCAAGAGCATCTAATATAGTTTCTAAAACAACCGGATCTACACTTTTATGAAATGTTTGCATAAAAGGCTGACTAATATTATATGATGCTTACCTAGTGAGTCGTTTAGGTGGAGGCCGCTCACCAAACTTCCTGAAAAAGAAAAGAAAAAAATTAAATAAGCTGTATGATACACTTCACAGTAAGCTTTTTAGGCACCATTAAATCTCCTTTATAACATACTTCAACTCACTGAAGAACAATGAGAACAGAAATCCTCTAGTAAGCATCTGTACCCATAAATAACAAAATACACATTTAAAATGGTTCTTAAACAAAACCAACACACCCTAAGTAGACCTTACAGACCCACTGTACTGAAGTAGCACACTGATCAGACAGAGAAGACAGGTATCTTTTAGCAACACCTCACAAGAAAACAACCAAAGACCCTTTATATTCACACATAATCTACAGAACTAAGGAAAACCTTCACCGCCCAAGAGGTGGTATAGAGCTCATAAGTATTTATTATGTGTCAGGCACTATGCTATATATTTTTTACTACCTGCCCTATTTAATCATCATAAAATAATTCTATAAGATGTGAAAAACACCTTGCCTAGTGTCACAAAGTAAATTAAGTGTCAGGAAGAGCTGAGGTTTAAAGACAGATTTTGACAACTAGCCTATAGTCTCTGGCCCTTTAAAAGAGAAACATGCTGAATAGCCTCCCACAGAAGCATTTCAACTAGTTGGGAGAGGGCAACAAGAAAAGCAGGTGTGGCTCAATCCTAGCACTCTGGGAAGCCAAGGCAGGAAGATCCCAGGATCACTTGAGCTCAGGAGTTCCAGACCAGCCTAAGCAACAGTGAGACCCCGTCTCTACTAAAAATAGAAAAAATAGCCAGGAGTCGTGTGCCTGTAGTCCCAGCTACTCAGGAGGCTGAGGCAGGAGGATCTCTTGAGCCCAGGAGTTTGAGGTTGCAGTGAGCTACAATGACGCCACTGCACTCCAGCCTGGGTAACAGAAGGAGACAGAAAAGAAAGGTGGGGGGGGCGGGGCGGGTACAAAGGCAAAAAAGCACAATTCAGGCTGGAATTAGAATACAACATTGAGGTTAAGAGAAAAGCTCTAGAGTAAGATTGGCTGGGCTCAAATCCATTATTCAGTATGTACTTGCTGTGTAACCCTGAAGTTACCTGACCCTCTAGGTCTCAGTTTCCTCTTCTATAAAAAGGATGCAGTGATTGTACTTACCTCAAAGAATTGTTGAGGGAACTAAATGTTAGTTAATATATGGAAAACATATAGAATAGTGCCCAGAACACAGTAAGTCTGCAGTCCCCAACCCCCAGACCACCAGACCAGTAGCGGTCCATGGCCTGTTAGGAACCCAGCCACACAGCAGGAGGTAAGGGTGAGCTAGCCAAGCTTTATCTGTTCCCATCGCCCCATCACCCCATCACTCACATTACAGCCTGAGCTCTGCCACCTGTCAGATCAGCAGAGGCATTAGATTCTCATAGGAGCGCGAACACTACCGTAAACTGTGCATGCCAAGGATCTAGGTTGCGTGCTCCTTATGAGAGTCTATAACGCCTGATGATCTGAGGTGGAGCTGAGGCGGTGATGCTAGCGCTGAGGAGCAGCTGCAAATACAGATTATCCTTAGCAGAGAGGTTTGACACAATAAATGTAATGCACTTGAATCATCCTGGAACCATTTTGCCCACCTCCACCCCAGTCCATGAAAAAATTGTCTTTCATGAAACTGGTCCCTGGTGCCAAAAAGTTGGGGACCACTGTATTAAGTGTTCCACAAATGCTAGGAAATATCACTATTTTTAGTTATAAACGGTTAAGCCAGAAGAACTAAAGGAACTAAGTATGATGTTCGTAGAGATAAGTAAGTATGTAAGAAAGAAGAAACTGTAGCTCCTATGTGATGACCTCTTATTTCTTCTAAAATAGGAAACACAAACTTCCTCTGAAAGACATGGTGAAGGCACAACACCTGAAAAAGACCAATACAAGTTGTTTTTTGTTTTGTTTTGAAGCAAGATTACAGTTATAAACAGTTAAGTAACTAGTTCACAGTCATAGGTTATGGAGCCTTGTTTGACTTAACGATTTCTCTACTACATTTGTGATGTTCCACAAGATTAACTTTGATGATAAAATTTATAGGATCTCACTTAGTTCATTTTGTTGAGTAAATGCCATATGATGACACTTTATGAATTGATAATTTATAAGCAATGGGTACCTGTGACTGAATATTTGAATATTTTCATTAACCCTGGAATACTGAAAAGTTTAATTGGAATAGCATGCAAAATGAGCAAATAATCCAACTTTCTGAGACAATAATTATTCATGATTAGTTCTCTTTGATTTTATCCTACAGGATATTCAATTTTTTAAAATCAAGAAAAAACACAATGTTTTAGTGGTAACACCAGCAAGGCAGCTAAAGATCACTAGTTTCAAAACAATGAACTACTTACTGACTGACCCATGAATTCCAGTTATGAAATTAAATCTGCTCCTAAATCTTTTTCCACAATTTTTTTTTTTTTTAAAGAGACAAGGTCTTGCACTGTCACCCAGACTGGAGTGTAGTGGCCCAACCACAGCTCACTGTAACCTTTAACTCCTGGGCTCAAGTGATCCTCCCACCTCAGTCTCCCAAATAGCTGCAACTACAGGCACATACAACCACACCAGGCTAACTTTTTTTTATATTTTATAGAGCAAAGTTCTTGCTATGTTGCCCAGGTACTGGCCTCTTAACTCCTGACTCAAGCAATTGTCCCACCTCGGCCTCCCAAAGTGTTGGTTGGGACTACAGGTTTGAGCCACTCGCCCAGCCACTTTTTAATGTATTAAACTGATTAAATGTATCACTATAGCAGATGATTACAATAAGACAGCTTTACTAGGTTACATAAAGAATATTGTACAAAAACCAAGAAGTTTAAGATACTTTTTAAAATACTTCTTAAATAGATACATACAGATATTTATATGTATGTATATACATGTGGAGTTATACTTTATAAAGAGAAGTAAAGTGGGGTATGACCAAATTCTACCTAAGGGCTTACAGTGGTAAAAATTTTAGAGAGACAGAGTTAACAATTGAGATAAAACATTTTAATGATGGTGCCTCCCACCATACTAGGTACTAATACTACAACCAGAAAGCGCCCTTTGAGATGTAACACAGGATCTAACATAGGTTTATTACATAACTAGTAAGAGATTCACTGCACTCAAAATTCAACTGTAAATTTTGCTCCTTGCTGCTCTGAAATTCCCTCAAAATTAGACTAACAAGGAAGTGTTGATTAAAATATCTAAGTCATTTTTTGGAAATACCCATTTGATGAAGTCAACAATTACAAAACATGTTTGTGCAACATCACTCCTGCCCCACAGAAAACGTGAACAAGAGCACTTAATACATTTACCTGCTAAGCCTGGACAGCATTTTACACAAAACAAAATCTTATAAACATTACTAAGATCAAGTTGCTTCATCAGCAGATAATAAAGCATCTCCAGTAATTGTTGTGTGCAATCTGACCATCACATTCCTATTTATCTCATTGAAACTAATGGTTACTGTATCTATTGGAGTGGGGAAAGAATAAGAAAATGAGTTTTCTGAGAAAATTCAAAAAAGCATGTGGCAGGTTAACAATGCATAAATATGAAGGTCACAATCAAACTAAATTCTAATTATTTACTAAATTTTCATAGGTCTACATATTAAAAACTGTTAAGTTATACCAAGGTACTATGTATATCCTGCATTTATCAAAATCCACCTACACCACTACTTTGATATACAACTAACACACGAAACTTCAAGAATTATCTAAAAAAGAAAGCCCATCTTTAAACATGGTGATTCAACAAAATTCATGACATGGTATTTATATTATGCAACCAAAATAATCACTTCTCAGCAGAATGACAGCAGTCAGCTATCAATGACTCGGAGACTGATCATAATTTAAGGATTAGGCTTTGTCTTTCCCGCTTTCAATAGGAAACAGTGAGATAAGCAGGTACACATTTTAATCTTTATTCGCAATCTTTTTTAAAAACAAGATGTCTACAGACAAGATCTTTGTTGACAACTAAACCAGAAATAAGTTGGGCCAACCATGTTTAGACCAGTCTTATGTGTAAAAACATTGTTCATAACACGTACATGGTGTATTTAATAATGCAAAAGGCCTGGAGCGGTGGCTCACACCTGTAATCCTAGCACTCTGGGAGGCCAAGGCAGGAGGATCACTAGAGGTCAGGAGTTTGAGACCAGCCTGAGCAAGAGTAAGACCCCATCTTCTACCAAAAATAGAAAAAGTAGCCAAGCGTGGTGGCGCACACCTGTAGTCCCAGCTACTTGGGAAGCTGCGGCAGGAGAATCACTTGAGCCCAGGAGCGTGAGGTTGCAATGAGCTATGATCATGTCACTGCACTCCAGCCGGGACGAACAAGACTCTGTCTCAAAAAGAAAAAAGGGGGGGAGGGGCAAAAAAAGCAAAAAAAAATCTAAATTCTTAAATTTCCTAGCCCTTTTAATTTCATGAAATGAGTCGATCTTTCACTGTGACAAAGAATCGCTGCACTCCAATTTATCTTTTGCTAATTACAGATTGTCAATACCTCATTTGCATGAGTAGGTTTCTCAAATTTTCTGCATACCATATAAAATGTAGTTTTAATTAAATGTAATAATCAATCCTGGTATACATTTAAAGGGAAAAGGTTATGTTTCTGGGTTTTTGAAAAAAATAACAAAACAAAAAGGAGCTAGTATATAGTTGATTTCTACCACACCCTTTCCTTCTTGCTCTATGCTCCATACACTTTTCCCTCAGACTGTGTAAATGGGATAGAAGAAAACATCTGCTGGCCACCATCACCCACTAATGTTCATATCATACTATGGCTCAAGAAAATTTACATTCTGCAGCATATATACGTCACTAAGTACAGTTTAAAACTAGCAAATTCCTTTAACTTCACTAGCTTTCCTCTTCTAAGAAAACAATGACCTTATATTCAAACTGAGAATAGCTAGGGAACATGTTAGTTACTATAGCTAAATCTGATTTCATACATCTGGAAGTATGATTTTTTTTAAGTTGTAATCTATCATTAAACATATTACTTCCTACCTGTAAAGTAGTATTGAGGCTCCCACATATCCTCCAATCTGTCAGAATTTTCAAGTAAGTATAATAAAAAACTTTCATATGCATTACATTTATATATACACACTTCCTTTTTGCTCACAGAGGAGGTACAATATTGTTTTCTCCCACACCAGATACATCTGCTTCTATACTCCCCAATATGTTAAGGATGTACATGACCACAAACGTATTGAGGACAACCATGATAAAAGGTATCAAAACTTCACAATCTTAACACCTTTTCTGGCTAAAACATGCTTCACATAAAAAAAAAAGTCAAAAGTCAAAAAGGGATGGGAAAAACACAAGAAAAAGCTTTTCTGAATACAGAACAATTTAGTAATTACACCTCTACAAAACAAAGCAAAACCTGATCTATCTAGAATACTTTGTAGAAACAATACTAGAACTTTGATTTTAAAACATAGCTGGCTTGAACAGTAGGCTGAAATCATGTGGGAAATCCTTCTGCCCTTGGGTTGTAGAACTAGAAGTTAGTTCCTCTATTTTTCTGTATTTCACAAATCTTTTTTTTTTTTTTTTTTGCTTAAATTTACTTATTTATTATGCTTGTTTGTCTCCTCCCAATAGAATGTTAAGTCCTATAAGGGCAGAGATTTTTGGTCTTTTTTTAATGGCTCTATTCATAGAACCTAGAACAACTACACCTGGTACAATAAATGTTTGCAGAATGAAATGTTCAACTCCTTGGTGACCCCAATTTCCAGATCACTGGACTAGACACTTTCGCTCCTTAGGTTCCCCCTATCTTTCAGGGACCCAGGTGTACAGCCTTCAAGTTCCCCTACTCTCAGGATCCCTGGGCCCCTCAGGCTTCCCACCCAACCAACCCAGTATGGCATCTTTATACCCTGGTCTGTGGACCTCCACAGGGTGATGAACTTGGCGCCCTCATCACATGTGGACATTTTTCTGGCCTCAGCAAAGGCTAGAAGAGTGCCCTGAGGAGCTGTTGTGATGAGTGGGATGCAGATGGAGTTCACAAAGGTGTCTCCCGCTTAGCCACAGCAGTTGCTCCATGGTTACCAGTGGCTGCGCCAGACCAAAGTCATTCTCAGCTCTAGCCCAGAATTCTGCCAAAGACAACAGCAGCAGGAAGATCACAGCAAACACCTGAACCCTACAGCCTCCCGAGAGGCCCAGCATCCATGGCCCCCAGGGTCTGACCAGAAGCGCTGTGCCCAGTAGCTCCCCTGTCATCTCTTCCCACAGCAGCTGCAACCCGGCCACTAGACTACATGGGGTCTTCACAAATCTTCTGTTTAAGACAGAAAACGAGATTAAAAATAATTTAGGCAAGAAGCACGGTGAGGTATGTGCAGGAAAGAAGTAAAAAAGAAAGCATGAAGAATCCAAATTCATAATTAAACCAAACTGCACACGGAATCTGCTGTAAACAGTATATAAATTTTAGCAGTTCAAAAGTACTGGGATTTCTTTTATTTTCCCCCAGCTGACAGAGTCTCACTCTGTTCCCCATGCAGTGCAGTGGAGTGGTGTCATCATAGCTCACTGTAACCTTGAACTCCTGGGCTCAAGTGATAGTCTATCTCAGACTCCCCAGTAGCTGGGACTACAGGTACACACCACCACACCTGGCTAGTTTTTTTTTTTTTGGTAGAGACAGGTGTTTCACTATGTTGCCCAGGCTGGTCTCGAACTCCTGGCCTCAAGTGATCCTCCTGCCTCAGCCTCCCAAAGTGCTGGGATTACAAACCTGAGCCACTGTGCCCAGCCAGTACTAGGATTTCTGAACAATGTTTAAGATAATGAACTGAAGCAGCACTTGAGTGGGGAAAAATTTGGATACCTGATGCACACCCTCAAAGCATACACCCACCAGAAGGAGGAAACAAATAGGTGATACACATTAGTACTATATTCTGTGATAAAAAATAATATGAAAAGTTAAGCAAATGGTACTGGGAAGCTGCTTAGCAATTTACTCACAAAAAATATGACAGGCTTATTAGAAAGGCTACATGGACCTAACATGGCTACATGGATCTATTCCTTATCTCCAGATTTGTTCATTCACCAAATACTTATTCAGCACCTAGAAGGGCCAAGTATAGGTAGCTGGTATACATCAGTGAACGAAAGACACAAACCCATGACCTTATGGAACTTACATGCTATTGGAACAAATAGACAATGACATATGTTCTAAGATGTTCATCTATATAATTTATAAAAACAAAAAATAATTAGGAACTTAAATATTGTACCTACTGAATATAGCTGAAGAGATTAGTATTAGAAAATATACTTTTAAAGTAAGTATGTAATTTATCTTTACTTTTAAAAGTTTACTCATTCTCCACCCATGGGTACAGAAAATAGCCTATTAAGTCATAAACCTTTGAGCAAGACACTGTATCAGCCTTTGTGATACTTCGATTTCTAGTTTTGAACCTGCTCTTACCTTAAGAACCACATTTAGTAGCAATGTTGCTCAAAATTTGGCTAAGAGTAACCAGCGGTCCTTGGCTACAGTACCAAGGCATGATGTGTTCTCCTGGATCACTCATCTAATAAACATGTTTCTATTAGAACAAATATCCTATGGGGTAGATTTCAAAGATGTGCCATGCTTGCATCTGGCCCCTTCAGGTAGAGAAATGTGCTCCCCCTCTTATTAAGTATACTGTGTAGGAACATTTGAAAAGCACCATTTTCTTAATTTTTAAAGTCCCTTTATTCTACCTTTTCTTTTCTGATTGAAAAAAAAAAGCCAACAAACTTTTCTGTATAACAGTCTGCCAACAGTGGTATAAAGAAGCAGTAAGAGAAGAAAGACATAAATGAGGGGCTGACTGAGTTCACTGCCTCCAGCTACCCTCAGCATTTGGATTTTTAGGTATCCCCAATATTATTTCCAGGTTTGGTTAATGTTCTCTTTCCAAATGTCCACACTTGGAGAGGGATTCCCTGGGTTAAATCTGTAACAGCCATAAGTCCCACTATCCAGATGGTACAGTTGAGCTGTGAAAATTCTGGTCTCTACTAATGTCATATGAAGGCCTTAAATGAAAAGTATGGCCTCAAAAAGAGAGGAGCAATCAGACGCTGGGAAAACTACTCCAATTTCATGTATCAAGAGACTGAATGAGGCAAACCAACATCAAATGCCTCTCGATATGATGCAGTAAGGAGAACACAACATCACTTTCTGTGATTTCTCGATTTTGGTAACTGTATAGTGGTTATAGAAGAGAACGTCCTTACTTTTAGAAACACTCATTGTGGTATTTAGGGAGAAAAGGGTATGATGTCTACTTCTTACCTTCAAATGGTTTGGGAGGGGGCAGTTCGTGTGTATGCAGCTATGTGTAGATATATAAGGATAAAGCAAATGTGGTAAAATGTTAACATTTGAGGTATCTGGGTAAACTTCTTTGTAATAGTCTTACAGCTCTTCTGTAAATTGAAATTATATCTGAACAAAAAGGACACACCCAGAGAAGTACTCATCTCATCTCTTAACCAAGATGCTGGCCTGACTCTGCTTGCTGTAGAAACTAGTGGTGACAAACCTATCAAAAAACATTCATGAGGGGTGGCACGTACGCGTCCTGGCATAACTTTTATGTCATTAAGACAATAATTTACAAATTGCTTGCTGTAGATTTAAAATTTGATAATATTCAGTGCTGGTGTATAAGTAGAAAAACAGAAACTCGCATACACTGTTGGGAGTTCAAATTTGTGCAACCTTTTGACATTTTGGCAATGTCTATTGTAATTTAAGAGGTGTATTCCTTTGACTTAGCCATTTCGATTCTGGAAATTTAATATACAGGTAGATAATTTGTGACTGTGCAAAAACATGCATACAAAGATGTTCAATAAAGCATTTGCAATCAACAAAAAAAAATTTAAGTAACAGATTGCCAGTTACATAGTACCTCCCAGTTATGCCTATATACAACACATGCAAAAAGCTATCCAGTTAGTAGAATTCTGAATGAGAAAATGCGATCTACATTTTTCATCCCCCCTCCCCGGTATATACATAAAACACACACATGCCCTACACACAATTATTAGTGATAATGGTGGGCAGCAGCAAAAATTCCATTTTGCTTTAATATGCAATATATAATTTGACAAAAGAGGGGTTTTTCTTTACTAATTAAGTTTGGCTTAGTTAAACAGGAAGACAAATTGCATTCTCTAGACCTGTGGTCCCCAACCCCCACACGGCAGACCGGTACCCCTTTCGTTGCCTGTTAGGAACCAGGCCGCACAGCAGGAGGTCAGAGGCAGAAGGCAAGCAAGACAACTGATGGCCACTCAAGCACCAACTCTAGAATACAAGAAGATTAAAATGAAGAGAGAGAGAGGCATATAAGTTAAGAATTTACCAAAAAAATTTTTTTAATCGTCCTGGTAAGCAAATTTTACTAGGGGAACTAGTTTAGAAAATATATGCCAAACTCAAAGAAAGAATCAAATTCACACCCTTATGGAAAACCTAAGGGTTTTCCACAAAGAACAGTACAATGAAACTTTAAAGAGGTTCAAATCTTAACCATTTAATTTTTACTAATAACTCCTTCAGACACCTCACTCTTAGGAACTACCTTTAAAATGGCACATACACCTTTAGGAATTCTAGTCACAGTTTCCTGATCTTCATGATTCTGTCTGCCTTCTGGTTTTGCCTTCTCCTATCCCTCCAACCAGTGGAGAAAAGAAAGATAAAAATCTATGGGAGAGGTATAAAGCAGTATTCAAGACCCGCAAAGTGTCATCTGATGAGAACACACATTCAGTTTATCATACAGGCAAGTCAGAGGAGAGGTGGTCAAGTGCTGCTGCTAAGTGCATGGACTCAGGAACACGGTTGCTTAAATAGAAATCCTGGCTTTCATGCAAACTAGTGGTGTGACCTGGAACAAAAAAGTTACTTAAACTCTATGTGCCTCAGTTTCCTCAACTAAAAACACACATAAAGGAATTTCCAATCAAAAAGGTTTGTGTATATATAAAGCACCTATAAAAGTGTCCAGCACGGAGTTGAAACACCACTACTCTTTTAAAGCTGGATTATTGAATAATATCTACTCTACAGAAAACAGGGAAACTGAAATGGACCCTTCAAAACAAATATATACATTTATACTGCCTTAAAAATACATATGATCATATATCTGGAAAGAGATTTTTATAAAGAACTCCTACGACTCAACAACCAAGAAAAGTGGTTTTAAAATGGGCAAAAGATGGGAATGGACATATCTCCAAGTGGCCAATAAGCACATGAATAGATACTCAAGTGGCCAATAAGCACATGAAAAGAAGGTCAGCATCACTAATTAGGGAAATGCAAACCCACCATGAGATACCACTTTACACCCATTAGGATGGCTATGATAAAAAAACAAAGGATAACAAAGTAATAAGGGTCAGCAAGGATGTGGGGAAAACTGGAACCCTTGTGCATTGCTAGTGGGAATGTAAAATGGTATAGCTGCTGTAGAAAATAGTATGGTTCCTCAAAAAATTAAACACAGAATTACCATATGATCCATCAATTTCACTTGCGAGCACATACACAGAAGAAGTGAAAGCTGGGACTCAAAACCATAGTTGTACACTACCGTTCATAGCAGCATTGTTCACAATAGCTAAAAGGTAGAAACACAAATGTCCACTGACAGTGAATGGGTAAATAAAATGTGGTACATACATACATACATACAATAGAATATTATTTAGCCCAAAAAGGAAGGAAATTCTGATACGTTACAACTCAGATGAACCTTGAAGACATTATGATAAGTGAAATAAGCCAGACACAAAAGGACAAATACTGTATGATTCCACTTATGTGAGGTATCTAAACTAGTCAAATTCATAGAGACAGATGGTTGAACAGTGGTTTGCCAGGGGCTGTGGGATGTCAGGGGATGGACAGTTATTGTTTAACGGGTACAGAGTTTCAGTTTGGGAGGATGAAAAAATTCTGGACATGAATGGTGGTGATGGCTGCACAGCAATGTGAATGTACTTAATGCCACTGGGCTATAAATTTAAAACTGGCTAAAAAATACATTTAGTTTTGCTTTAAACTATGGCTTAGCTTCGAAGGACCCTAATGTTTCTGCCAGGTCAGGTGGCAGCGGCTGCCTAGTAACTTAGGAACCATTTATATTCATACATATACTCCTCAGGTTCTTTGTTTGTTTGTTGTGGCACCCACTTGTCTGTTTTTTTCTAAGTTACTGGTACCACCAAGGTAAAAATTCAGAAGGAAAGAGATAACATGATGAAGTTTATCGTTGAATCTACACCTCCCTGGGAAGGGCAGCACAGAGAGCATGCAAGAAGCATACCCCTCCCCTGACTTGCCTACATGACAGACTTTGTGGTGCCCCAACAAAGAATGCTTGGGACTGAACACCTTCCATGGAAAATCCACAAAGTGATCATGGAAGACTGGCTTGTATATACAAGATGAAGTTGCATGGTTTTCCTCCTTGCACTTTCCCTCTTATTTCTCACCCCCACCTCAAATTAGAAGTAGTGAGTTGTGAGTTGTTTTTTGTGTTGTTGTGGGAGTTTTGGGGGGTTGGTGTTTTTTTTTTTCTTTTGCTTATTTCACCTAAAACTGAGATGAAGAGGAAGGAGAAAGAATGGTATAATTAATTGTTGGCATAATTAATTGTTCTCCCAGATTCTGGTTCCTTTTTGCTTTCTTTCCATTCAGCACACATTTAAGTGTCTATTATGTGTTAAATAGACGCTTGGAACAGAGAGCAGCAGATAAGAAACATGGTTCCTAACCACACAGAGTGCACTGCAACAGCAGCTCCTGGAGGGCAGGTATTATGTTACATACTTTGCATTCATATCTCACTTCATACTCACATCAATCTCGGTGCTATTATCCTTATTATACTGATAAGGAAACCAGCTCAGAACTGTCTTCCTTAAGTTCATATACTGGTAAATTTGGTTCAAAATGGAACTAGATTATAATGTTCATGATTTTCCACATACTCTGCATTAGGATAAAATTTAATTGCAGTTCAATTCTTGACACTAAAGTATGACAGGATATGCATTTTTAAGATAAGATTGTAAAGTGCACTAACTGAACCTAACACTTTCTATGATATAGCACAGATTTGGTTTGCCTGGAGGGGGGAGGACAAAAAAATCTGAAAGGAAGTCTTTTGTTACCTTCTCATCCTTCAGCTACCAACTAAATTTTATAAAGGTAAAGAGTAAATTTTTCTTTGATTACTAGAAAGTAAGAAAATGCTTTCTAAAGCTGTAAATACACAAAATGCAGAAAATCTAAAGGCATCTGCTGTGGGAGCCATACCTTGACTATTACATACTACACACACATACAGACACTTGTGTGTATGTGCCCACATATATGTATGTTGTAAATCTGACAATGCCTTTCTGGAACAATTATTCTTGCATCTTTCCTGCACAGGGAACTATGTTACAATTGCTGTGGGGACTGTGAGAGTCTCCTGAATTTAGTGTTTACACTATGAATCATAATTCTGCAAAGTATGTTTTTTCTGAATTGAAAAAGACCATGTATCTACAAAGACTTCAGTTTAACAAGAGGTTTTTCCAGTCTCCTTTTTTCTGTTGGTAGAAATTATGCAAACAGTACCAGCCCAACCTCCACCAAACCATGTTTGGCCAATTTCTTAAGCAGCCAAACCTCTGACACACAGTTTGGTATTTTAAAGTATTTGAATTCAGCAGTGCATCTGCCTTTTATTTTCCTTTTCAGTAACACAGACCAGAGTTATGGATAGCCAAAATAACTCTTTCATGACTTATGATTCAGGTTTATAAGGAATTAAGTTGTTTCAAAGAAGCCTGTCCCTAACGAAAAAATAAAAGATGGCAATTCCCATATTTAAACACATGTAAAATAGGACATTGTGGATACCCTACTCGTGAATTTAAATATACTCAATAAACTAAAGTAAATGATAGGAATCAAAATTCTTATGTTCAGAATAAGGAAGAAGAGATTTCCAAAACATTTATATAACACCATTGCATGAATAAGGAAACGACTTTTTGCTTGGGTGTAAATACCCAAAACAACACATTTCTTCTGAATTGTAACTTAGTTTCCTGTTATCACACATCATATCATAATGATCAAACCTACATTTGTGGTAAAGTCAAAAACCACTCTGAAGAAGTGGTCTTAACCACAATTCAAATCTTAAAAGAATGGCTTTCTGCCAAAGTGTATCTGAGCCATTTAACCTGCCATGCTGCCTTCATGCATAGCTAGGAACAAAAGAGCAGGCCCAGAAGTTAGTATTTGCTCACTCAAGCCTCACAGGAGGCCATGGGGCTCTGCAAGAGGAATAAGCAACATAGGAGCACATGGGTTGATGGTGCAAGATCTGACTACAAGCTGCTTTGCCTTGGGTGGTACTACAACAGGTAGCCTAATGCTTCTAGAAACATCTGAGGAGCCTCTGCCCAGCATAGGCAAAGGAAAGGTTTGGAATTGAGATTGGCCAGATCACAAAGCAGTGATTAAAAGTATGGACCATCACTAACTTACAGAAACACCAGTATAGGAAAGAAAGCCTTGGGGTTCTGAGTGGGGGTATAATGGGGGAGACAGGGATAAGGCCTCTAGTAGATGTAAACTTAACTTTCACAGTTTGGGTCATTCTTGTTTTGTATTTACTTGGTACTTTGCTGTGCTATGAATTTAAATTGCACATACTGCAAGGGTGTTGTGTTACAGAGTTAATTTAATAGTTAACTGTCTAGTTGACTGCCTTACATCAAATTGTTTAATTAGAAAATAGGAGACTAGTTTTTCTTTAAATATAAGCTCCATCATAGCTACTTAATTCTTAATATTCCTTCTCTCACCAACTTCTGCCTGTGCATGTTCCCTAAAGAAATGTAAAGTCTCCATTGTCGACAACACTAGTACTACTGACTTCATTCTCGCCTTCCACAAGCAATTCATTGATAAATGCCATCAATTGTATTTCCAAATTATCTTCTCTATCTCCATTCTCTGATTCCATAAGGTTAGATGAAGCTCTCATTACCACCTATACCTGTAGCTTCTTAAACTGGCCTCATTCAGCAGAGTAAGCAAGAGATAGCAACAGACAGGATGTATCTCCTTATGTGTGTTCTCCTTTAAGTCTCATTAACAATCCTGGTAGGTCAGCATTATTTCCATTTACAAGAGGAAAATGAAGATCAGAAAGTCACAAAGTAGGGCTGTCCCCCACTTCTGATTCCACATTTATCAACTAAGGTTATAGAAAATGAGCCCCACACATAAATAAATAAGGAGGCCAAATTGTATTCCATAAACCACCTATCTTCCTTGCCTTCCCCAAATAATGACTTTTTCCCCCTGATTCACTGATAATATCCAGTCTCTTTTCCCAGTAAACAAATTACCTATTGTTATTTAATGTTTCAGAAAAATCACTTCTTAACCTATACACTATTTTTCAGCAAACCAAAATTGTTGAATCCAGAGGATGAAATACTGTAATAATCCAACTAGAGACTATAAAGCAATGCCGTAAGGTTTTAAAAACCAGGAAAATCTGTGGTAACAGCTCTATGGAGTAGTCAAACACAGACTCCTAAAGAATTATAACTAAGTAATCTAGCAATGAAGAAAAATGTCTGTTTCCACAATAAACCAGAGATGCACAGCATATATTTTAGGCTATAACTTTTATGTTGGCCAATACTTTTTAAAATGGCAGACACGCACATTAAAGAAATATGGCCAAAGTTATAAGTTTGTATTATTCACACTGAAGTTGACTCAAGTGCATACAATGTTAACATCAAGTTTTCAAATACAAGTTTGTATGCAGTAGGTGCACACTAAATGAATGAACCATAAATAACAAGTTATCTGTTAAAAAGAAAAAAACACAACGACAACACAAAAATTATTTTGGAATCTTAGTTCTTAAACTGTAAGGGGGGGGAATGACACAGCTTCCAGTGTCAAATGAAGGTTGTTCCCTTTGGGAGGGGTAGGGATGCAGTCTTAAGTGCACTCTCTATGCTATTTAGATCAACTGATTTAACGATGATTAGACCATAGTTGGATTAAATGATCATAAGCAAACTGATGTGATATGTCTAAGTTAATTTCTACAATGAAGAAAAAAATTGTAAATGAGCCAATGTTAACTTTTCAAATTTTACAATAGAGAGAAAAGGGAACTATTTTACCGAGTTCAGATAGCTAAAAAGATGATTGATTTCCTCAACTTAATGAAATGATTTTTCCCCAAGAAGAATACCCTACAAAGACATAATGGTATACGTTACTCTTGTATACTTGCTCAACAATAGCAATGTTCTTTAAAGAGGCATGTTGACACTTAAAAAAAAGTGATAGTCCACATTTTTCACAGATTCTATGAAGAAGTGGTGTTATGATCTAAATGGGGCTCTCAATCCACCTTACGAGTTCCTTCACACAGTTTTGTTGAATTTAAAACTAATTGATAGGAAAACTTACATATATCACTTAACAGGTCTCCAGCAATTTCACCCAAGTAATTTTTTATTATTAACAGCAGTAATCTGACATTACGTTTAAGCCAATAATAATTACGCAGTTAACAAATTAGCTACCTGTGCTTTTAAATGTAAGCAGCTCTAGGTGTAAAGGAAAGTTTAAGATTGAAAAGAAATCCTTAATTCTAAGTAGAAATGTGAACTTTGGGGAAAAAAGAAATCATCAATGCTTTGATTTGGTTCCAGTATTTCTCCAAAATTAATCCTACTGGTCTGGTCATTATACTAAATAAGCTCTTTATTCTGAAAGAGAAATACTATTAATACTTGTCCTGGGTCAGCTCTCTTAACTTCTGGACAACCTCTTAGGACCTAAGATTTATGCTATTTTCATAGCATCCTCCTGACTTGAGCCCTGCTGGTCAGATCACTTCTCATTTGACCTACCCCGTTCACTAACTCATAAGCACTGTTCACATATTATTCTTTCACAGGCAGAGTACAGAGCAAATTCTTTTGTTTGTTCGGTTTCATGTAAATGAGGGAGGGAAAGAGGAGAGAGAAGGGGGGTGGAATGGGAGAGAGGGAGGAAAGCAGAGAGAGAACACTTGAGTGCATAAGAGCAGGAAAAAAAGAGAAGAAAAAGATTGCTCGAGGGAGTGTCAGAGCTACCAAGTTGAAGGAAAATAAAAGAGAGCAATGGAGTATCTATTGGCCATAAAAGGGCAACTGGCCACCTCCTAACAAACCAAATCTGGTCAATCCCAAATATGGAAATGTTTTAGTTGAAATACAAAGCTTTTCATCTGTGGAATATGAGCATAGATCACAATCAGTCTTTCCCTATAAATAATCTCACACTTGGATTAACTATCATTGTGAGAAAAATCTGTTGAATTATTATGTAAACTATTTCAAAGTTTTGTTCCCTCAAACTCCTGGTATTCCTTAAAAATAAAACTAAAATTTTAAAAACTTAAAAATAAAAAACACTCCAGCACTTTCACAGTTATTCTAGAGCTTCAGTCTCCAAAACAGAAATAAATGTTAATTTTAACAACCTGGAAAGCTGTTGTGAACACTGGGTTAATCACAAGGTGAGGGACACCATGTAAGCACAGTGCTCATGAAATGTTAGCATAACAACACACTCATTTTCTCAGCCTTTAGATTTGCCAATCCCCAACTCATAAGAGTTCAGCAATGACAAATTTGTAGAAATTAAGATCATTACAAAATAAGATTACCTCCTTATATATCTGGTTATTCTCCCCACTTGTATATTAAGAGGTTGGTAAATAAGAGTATGGTCTATTCTGCCATGACAGGATAGATGCATGTCTTAAAAACCCAGTATTATCAAAAAGCTCATTCATTTGACAAATATTTACTGAGTACTTGCTATGAGTATTCGCTGTCCCAGGAGCTGGGGATACAGGAGTCAACAAAATAAACAAAATCTGTTAATGGGGGTGGGGGGAAGGAGTAGGTTTGGGGACTACAGCAAGCATTGAAAATTGGCTCCCTACAGAGCAAGGAACAGTGTTTATTTCTAATGTGAATGCTTTCAGTGGGTCTTACCTGTTCCAAATCACCCCTGTATTAAAGGAGTATAGTACATTTATGGTACCTGTGTCTGGCCTGTCCCTGCCCCTAGGCTAGAATTTCTCACTCACAAGTTAGTTTTTCCACAGGAATTTCAACAGTAAAGGAGTTTTAATAAAGTTAAATTCCATGCACATTTGATTAATCTAGCTGCTTAGCTGCTACCACCACTTCTACATATATTTTTAATTCCTCCACCACCCTTGTTGTGGTGTAGCCTCTGGCCAATGATCTCAGTTTGGGGCCAACTAAACTAGAAGGCGGTTTAGTTTCCTTCTAAAGTACACTCTAGAAGGAGAAATCTACCAAAGAAAAAGGATACATGTTGCTATCATGCATGATGGACAACCAAAGTAAAGAGACACAGCTTTGAAGAAACAAATGCCACAAAGAAACAACATGAAACCTTGTGCTTCCATCAGGATAACAAGTATGAGGTGGAAAGTGGTGACATAGGAAGGTGAAAAATCAATCAATCTCCCTATAAGGACGAAAGGCCAAACAATGCTATTGAAAAGAATAGGAAGAACTGGATATTCTGGGAGAAGACAAAGGATTGATGGGGAATGGGGGGAATTTGGGGAAACAAAGTAAAAGAAAAGAGGAATTCAATTCTTCTATACCCTAAATCCATATGTTCTCATTCATTGCCTCCACCACTAATAACGCGTCTCTGCACACATCTATACAAAGACAGGCAACCATCATAAGGGGAGTTAACCCACTGATGGGGAGATTATCGCTTTATCTTCTACAATTTCAAAACCTGTTTTCTAAGGAGCAGACCATGCCCAATTCAAAGAACTGAACTATGTACTTTAATTCAATTTCCAAGAACTTGCAGAAAAAGATGAATTATGCTTATTATCTTTTGTCCTTCTCTTTTGGCAAAGAATTCTTCCATTTTTCAAATCCCAAGTGTAGAAAACTAATGTACAAATTCCATTGCTATGAAACAATTTACCAGAAGTCTTCATCCTTTTACTGTTTTCTAGGGAAAAAGAAACTGTATTTTAGACACAAACTTAAAACATACATACACTGATACTGCCCTACTTTGAAGGCTTATTTATTTTAAAATATTCACCAGAAACTCTTGTGATCATCCTCAATAAATCTGTAAAGCAAATATCTGCTGTTATGTGGACACTGTGGCAGGCAAAGGCACTAATCCAAAAAAAATAACATTTTAAATGTTATTGAAATCCTCACAAAAACAGAAGCTCTAACATTGGAACATTTAACTACCTTAAATATTTGTAATATATCTGATTCATGCTTAATTTTTTTACCGCATTAAACTTTATATTTACCTTCTAAATTAAAGAAGCACCTAATATATGACCAAGTCCTACCATATAAAGAATCAAAAATGAATTGAGTGGGTTTTAGTGTGTATCATCAGTTTTTTGTATTTTTTTTTAACTGCATGGGTCTCTTCCATCAATACAAAGCAAGAGTAAATTCATCCACAACTAGGAAATATTGTAAATTTCTTACCTATGAAACTTTAAATATTTACCAGGCCAAACAAAAACACACACATACCCTCACAAAACAATAAAGCAAAAAACTAAAAACAAGGGGTTTCACAGCTAATCAACTATTCATCACCATCAGAGATAAGGCTATTGATCTGATAATACTTGCCTTAGATATATCTGAAGGTTTTTGTGGTTAAGGTCACTTTGGCAATAAGGATTTATAAGACTGAGTTTTATACAGCTGCCCAGTTGATCATTACTAGAACTTAGGTCTCTGCAATCCAGTACCTAAACATACCACTGACACAAAAGTTTTATAAAACTGTATTGTGTGATACATTCATAACATTTTCTATTCTGTTCTTTTCTGTTTCATTTAACTAGAAGGCGGAAAAGAGAGCAATTTCTTAAATTGATTCCAGAATATGCTACCACTGGCAGTTTGAAAACCGCTGATCTATGAGTTGATAAACACCAGAAAGTATGCCAAGGGGCAGGATATGAGATCACTCTACTTAATAAAACAGGCTTGGTCAATGTCACTCAAAAGCTACTGCTGTTATGTTCTCTTACTTTCTTCTACTCCACAGACATTTTCCTGTAATAAATTTCACTTCAAAGAAAAAGGACGGCAGAGAGACCCTTGAAGGTGATGTAGGGGATATGGCACAACACTAGAAGCCACAGACTGGAACTTACCCTGGTCACTTCTTTTCAATAAGGCAAAACAATAGTAGTTCTCAGGGACATTTGTGACTAAGGGAGGCATACTCTTAGTGGAACTGAACCCAATCAATATCCACATAAATGTGTATGTATTTTGTTTATTTCAACCTTTTTTAAAAACTGAAACAGAAGTTTTAAAAAATACATTCTTTTCTACATTCAGTGTACTGACATTTTTCTATTCTAATACATGTTTTAATGCTGGTCATAACCCACTAAGTTGATTTCTTGACCCACTAATGAATGTGCTAAAACCTGCAATTTGAAAAACATGGCATTAGAGAACACACAAATCAACTTAGCAGGATAAGAGGATCATAGATAAAGAAGCAGTCTCCAGTGGCCACCTTCTTTCACTGATGAGAAAAGGCCCAAATGATTGAAAACATCAGTCAAATAGTGATGGCTTCTTTTACTCTAGGAAGAGCATACGAGAAAGTATAAGACTCAGGATAAGAAAAATGTAAAGCACCCCCCACCCAAATGAGGTCCTAATCTAGCATTTAATAATCACCACCACTGGCTATTAAGAGTGGCTTCTAAATGCCCAAACTTGCACTAAGTGCTTGTGTACCATTGTCTATATATCTCTAATATATAAATTATATTCTATGATTACATATTAATATGCCTGTTATCATCATTTTAATATACAAATTTATGGCTTTTCCCAGGTCATTCTTATAACCTGTCACATTAACAAGGTAAGCATTAGATTTGAAACCCAAGTCAGTTGACCCCAGAGTCTAAGCTCTTAACAACAAAGCTATAAATTCTTCCAAAGAGAACAGGAGCTCACTCCCAACTCTAGCTGTGCATCAAAAACCTCTGTGGAGTTAAAACAAAACAAAGCAAAACAAAACAAAACAAAACAAATGGACGCTCAAGTGCTACCCACAAAAGAAATGCTAAAGTTGAAGTAGCAAGTATTACAGAGAAACATATTTTGAAACATATTTTGTAAACAATGCACTGAACACTATCTTGAAACCATTATGTCCAAGCATATCTTTTTGGAGGGCAGATACTATTCTGTGCCATTAGACATAAAATTCCTGTTTGAACTGAATGATTGCCTTGGCTAATAAGCAGATGACTCCACCTTGGAACTTGATTAGACGGCTATCATTATGGACTAGAACTTAATATAAAGCAGTTTTGTCTTAGCTTTAATAACTAAATTCCATTAAGAATTTAACTGCTGACATGCCAAAAGGATCTTAGCATAAGGTAGCATAAATGAGGCAGCATAGTCTAAAAATTATGGACTGCTCCACTGTATTTCTATTAAATTTACCTACCCATGATTTAAACCTCTACCTTCTCAATATACTTTCCTTCACTGCCTAAAAGATAAAGAATTCTGAACCTGATGTGATATTAATAAGTTCAGCATTCTGAGTTGGTTCACTTCTACCACCCTATAAAAAAATTTTAATAGCAAGCACACAGTACAAAAATTTGTAGGTTTCCAAGACTTCAAATAATTAAGAAATAGTTTTGACTACATCACTCAAAATTTTATGAACATAAAAACCTCAAAGAGTTTTGATGGCTAAGTGGGTACTATGAAGCCTAGAATTACCTCTACTAGTAACCACAAATTAACAGCAAGACTACATACCACAAACACAAGAATGATTAATGCATACATACATTGGTGAATAGACAACAATCACAATATAAACTTTAAAAATTACTCATTTTCCTCTAAGTGAAAATTCTTAACATTTGTCTTAAAAGACAAAGCTGTACTTTGTCTTAAATGGCCCAAATAAGAATTGTTTTGATTGGTTAAATTTATGCCCCAACTGAAGAATTTACCCAACTATTTCCTCTTCCGACTACCATGAAATGATAGTACTGCAGAGAACTAACCTATGACATAAACCAGAAAGATAATTACAGACTAACATATGAATAACCTGTAAACTATTTGGCGAAAAAAATTATAGCCCATTACTATTAAAACCTAGGGAAAATATCTACTCCAGTATCTTCTATAACCATGTCTCTCAAAAAAGGAAAAAGAAAATTCACTCAAAAAGTTTGTGATTTTTTTAAACAAAAAATACTACCATAAATCCATAACCACATCTGCAATCTAAATATTAAAATACCTTAAAATGTGTAATAATTAAATATAACATCATGAGCATTCATTCTACCCATGACCTTGGGATCACTGGGAGATTTCTAAAGCATACCTTTTAATCCACGCCATGGTACTTCAAGAACATGTTAAGGTAAGTCCCAGCTTGGAACACTTCGATGCACCTCAAAACACCTCAGCCAGTGTATCTGTATCATTCTCCTTTCGTTTTGAGATCATAATGGTTCCGAAGAACTATAATGCTTCCATTTGAATGATAGTCTCATAATTTCAATGACTTAAAAACAAAAACAAAAAATAAGGACTTAAGTGTTGGTATGTTAAGCCACTAGTGCATTGTGTTAATTAATGCCATGACTAAGAAAAACAAAAAAGCTGCTGCTGCTACTACTACGTAACACTGTCATTTTTAATGTGAACCCTCACATGAGTGAGGAGTATAAGTTGGTGGCCTGAGAGACAGCCCTTGCTTCATCGAGATCTTTCCGGTAAAACGCCACAAATCTGTTTGCCCCAACTGTTTCTTCAGTTTTCTTTTCCAGGAATGAAAATAACTTAAAAGACAGGTATGAAGACTTGCTAGGTGCCAGGTCCACTCCTGAATGACCAATATTCTATTCTGTGTTGAATGAGAGAGGAAATCACCCACACACCTGTCTAAAAGGGAATTGGTTAATAGACAGGAGAGGAGTTCCTTTAAACAATGCTTCTCCTGATGTTAATATTACTTAATCATGTCCATTCCATGGAAGTCATTAAACTGGAAAGAACTCTAGTTTCTAAAGCTTACTTTCTATAAATAGCATGGACATGCATATAAATGAACAGATAGATGGCTAACCACCAAGTTTTACTGCTACTCTGTGATTGCAGGTATCTGTCCCTCTTTCCTCCTTACTCCACCTTTCTTACATAAAAACATAAAAAATATTTCATTATTAAAACGATACAGTAAGAAATGTATATATCATATTTTAAATCTACTAAGAATTCACACTGCTTTTGCTACAATTTTGGTACTATGTATTACTAGTTACAAGAAAGAATATTCCAGCTACACAAAGAAAGTAAAACTAACTGATAACTTACCAACAAAATACATACATTTACTGTCATAAAGCAATTAAAATTACTTTAGGATGACTGATCAGGAAATTTTTAATAAAGGTAAGCCATAAAAGGGCTTCCAAGGAAAGTAGTGGACAAGAAAAGTTCTGTTATACTCTAGGCATGTGGAACAGCTCCTGTAAAGAATGGAAGATGACAAAGTTTCCCAGCTAGGATTAAATAGCATGTGCTGAGAAAGTGAAACTATTTCCTGTTTGAAAGGGTAGATTTAACTGATGAAAATCTTTCAATCCACTATCAGAAAAATTACATATTTCTAAGATTTAGATTGATTGCAGGTTGTGGGCAATGCAGATTACAAAATGTAGGTCATCCTTCAGAAAGCTGATAATTGTGGTAGAATTACATATAGGAAAGAACTCTTCCAGAGTAGGTGGGAAGAAACTAATGAAGAACAGAAACAAGGGACCTGGTCCAATGAAACCCCTGCCTGCAGCCAAAACCATCTTTTCAAACTGATGATTGTATCACAGTAGCCCAACACTCTGGCCCTTCCCCACTCCTGCTTAAAACCACTTAATGGCCGAGTATGTGTGCACACACAAACATACAACCTCCTGGAAGGACATCACATTGTTTCCTACACTGTGCTCTGCCAAATAAATGTATCCAACATAAAACTACTAGGTTAATGCTCCTGAAGCACAGTTCCTCCCTTGCACGGAAAGAATAAAGTTAATCACTGGGAAATAAATCAGGATATAAATAAGTTAGATAACGAAGAATAAAAGCCTAGCTCTGAAGCACTTACTCATTACCTCATTAAATTTCGGAACCCCAATTTACAGAGGAGAAAACTAAGACTGCCTCATGAAAACATATGTAGTAATACAAAAGAAGTAGGACTTAGATCTAGACCTTCTAGCTGGAATTTCAGCGTTTTTTTCTACTATAATATTGTTACAGAATATTGCTGCGGGAGGAGGTGGTACTGGCCCTAACACACATTGACAATATGCCAAGTACCATGCTTTGTAAGCACTTTTTGGCATTTTACTTCATCCTGATCTACCTCCATTTTTACAGGTGAGGATACTGAGGCTCAGAGAGATTTAAGTAAGCTATTCAATATCACACATAAAAGTGATAGAACAGATATTGGGCCCCACAATGTCCAAATCAAAAACCCACACTTATATTGTTATACCAATCTTTTTTCCTAGAACAAACAGAAGAAACCAAATCTAACATGTAAGCTTATTTCTTAATCTGGCTGATACTGCAATAATCTATAATAATTATATATATAAATGCTTCTCACACAAAACCTAATTTTATAACTCAAAATTATATAAATGGTTTTTTAGCTATGTTTTAGCAAAAGACTAAACAAACATTTACTAAAACCATTAATAAGGATCAGAATATTTAATCACTCAACTTAGAAACTTCATTTGATTCCTACAAACGTGAAGTACTGCCACAAAGTTATCAGGATTCTGGAGACGGTTTTACAATTGACAAGTAACACCAACTTGATGACAATTCACTCATCCCCTATTTTATGATACCCGCGTCACTTATTTCATCAGATGCAGGGTTGTTTTATTTCACTCATCCAATTATTCAATTTCTTTCAAAACAGTTCTTCAGTCAACCAGACTAGGACATGTTTTAGTAGACCTCTGTTTTGGGCACTTCAAAGTGCACATAATCATCCTTGCAGCAATAAACACTGTTTTCTAACAATGGATCCATACAAGAGTGCAGTGGTTTGTAGAGTTTTACTAAACTCAATTTTATTGTATTCACTCTTCAAAAACCAGGCAATTCACTCTCCCATCACTAAAAACCCAAGAACCCCCTCCCCCAAAAGAAACAAACCAAAAATCACCTGAGTATAAGAAACCCAAGTGTCCACCTATGGACTAACGAATTTTAAAATGTGGTATATGCACACAATGGAATATTATTCTGCTTTAAGAAGAAAGGAAATTATGACACGTGCTACAACACAGATGAACCTTGAAGACATTATGGTAAGTGAAATAAGCCAGTCAAAAAAGACAAATAGTTTATGACTCCACTTATATGAGGTACCTAGAGTAGTTGTCAAATTCTTAGAGACAGAAAGAATGGTAGTTACCAGGGACTTGAGGAAGGAGGAAATGAGGAGTTATTGTTTAATGGGTTTGGAGTTTCAGTTTGGGCACATGCAAGAGTTGTGGAGATAGACGGTAGGGATGGTTGTACAGCAATGAGAATGTACTTAATGCCACTCAACTGCACAGTTTTAAATGGTTAAAATGGCAAAATTTATATTATGTATATTTTACCACAATAAAAAAGTGAATATACCTGATGAAATACATAAATTTTCTAAGTTTTTTTCTTCTTTTACAAACCCAAACCTATCTTTCCTCTTATTTTTGTTACCTTCCTAAGTGGCCCCACCTATCCACACAGACAGCCAAACATTCAACCTTTTTCCTTCCCATCCTAAGCCAAGTCTTACAAATTGATTTTAACTCTAACACTACTTGAGTCTGATGCCTCTCTTTCGTTTCTAATGCTACTACCCTCATTAAGTTCTTCCTTATGGCGTACAATCGGCATATAATCTTTTTAACAGCCCCATAATCAATTTCCTATCCTCCTAAGCCTAGCCTTCACAATTATCACCAGCTGCTCTCTTGAAATTAAGCTCCTGTATAAAACCTTTAGAAAGGCCTCCACTGTCCATTCAAATTTAAAAGTTCTAAGTAACACATTAAAAAATACTTTGTTATCTCATCCAACCTACCTTTCTGGACTCACAAGACCCTTCTGCTTCCTATACTCCCTCTCTCCTCACCATACCCCCCAGGCTCTCCTGCCTCCAAGCTTGTGTATACACTTCTCTATCTGTGCAGAATCCCCTTCCTTTCAACTTCTATTGAAATCTGTTCAATTCTCAGAAACTGCGATATATGGGTGTAAGTTAATTAAGCTTTCGGAGAACAATTTGGCAGCATTTATCAAAAGTATAAATGTACATATCCTTGCAACCAGCAACTCTACTTCTATGTCCTACAAAAACACTCACACATAGGTGGTACACAAAGATATTCACTACAGCGTTGTTTCTAAAAGAGAAAAACATCTAGTTGGACACCAAATGAGAACTGGCTAAATATATTATAACATCTATATTATGGATAATGGGATACTATGCAAAATTATTAGACAGAGGTAATCTAATTGTATGATGATAAGAACTCAAGAATTATTATAAATTTTAAAAGTAAATATAATACATAATATACAAATACAATATGAGCTCATCTGCCCTAAAGAAAACCCAAACTGTATTTATGTACTTTTATGTGTACTTAGGTACATGGAAGATGATCTGGAAGAATATATTCCAAATTTTTAACAGTGGTTATCTCCTGGGAAGGGAGTGGAATTTGTGCAACATTTCAAATGGGTTACAAATAGGCAGGAAGAGGCAGCACAGATACTCTCTCTCTTACTTTCTCACTCCTGATCTATTTAGCCAACAGTACAGAATTTAGCTGAATGGCAGTGGCTACACAGAGCAGAAGCGCATGCACAGCCTATCTTGGCACAGACTTACTTTAGCCACAAACTTCCTAAGAGTACTCACAGCTGCCAGTGACACACACTGCAGGTCCAGCTCTGGTAGAGGTGAGAAAATAGTCACATTCTTACCAGGCCTCTACTCAGGCTAACTTTTCTACCGATGTTGTTTTCTTCCATTTAAAAAAAAGTTTACAAATATTGGGCACTCATGGTTTTTGAACAAACTCCTCTCCAACAAGAAACACATCTTGCCTGACTTGGCAGGAAGGGGTAGAGGACAGTCAGTACTCAGGTATTTCTCACAAAATCTCCTGCCTCCATATTTCTAGAATTCATCTTCCTGTAACATCATTAAAAAGTTCAAAAATAAGAGGAAGTAATCCTTTATGAAGTTCTTTCCCCAGAACCTTCAGTTTGAATTATTCATTCCCTCTTCTTCTGTACCTCAGTGTTCCTTGTGAAATGCCTCTATTAAATGAGCCACCATGCTCTTCTTTAGATTACGGCTAAATGTGAGAGTATGTGGATTCCCCAGTAAGGCAAAAACTACCAAGCACCAAACTGTCTTTGCTTATCTTTTATATAACTTAACATGTTTCAAGTTCTTGTCTATTAACAGGTTTTTAAGAAATGTCTCCTGAACAGAATTTGTTGAAAACAGTTCAGTGCAGGATGCTATACAAGTTCACAGACAGGATGTATTTAACTTTAGAATTAAAATGTCAATAGGCAATACTGAATCAAGTAAGAAGGACTTATAAGTTTTAAATGAAGTTCTACTTCAACTTATTTGGTTAAATGAAAGCTTAGAGCTGGAAGAGAATATAAACCTCAAAAACCACTACATGTCAAGGGCAAAAGCAGAAAAGTATAAAAACTTTTGATGATATTTAAATAGAATTAAACAATCCATCTTTATTGTACCCTAAGGGAAAAAAGCCTGTTTGTATCCCCTTTACATCACAAGAACCAACACAATCAGCTTCTGTATAATTATTTCATCACTTTCCTGTGTAAAATCTTTACCTAAAAATATGAATTTTTCATTTATCACATTTTGTATGTTTTCCCTTGTGATCTATACTTGATAGTAAAACAAAAATCCTGCCTTCTAATAAATATTTTGTATTTAAATAAAATTGATAAAAACATAAAAATAATTTTAAAACATTAAACTTGCTGAACACATTCCTTAGTGGTGGTATATGCCATGTCATGCTCCAAAGAATACTGTGAATTGTAAATGACAATTGCAAATAAGATCTTGAATTTATTAGTAAATTTGCAGTATTGGAAGATTGTCTAACATTTTACATGTATCTAAATATATCTTATTTACTACCATCTTATGGGATGTATGATAATTATTAATAATTCCATTTTATAGATACAGAAAGTGAAGCTTTAAAAAGTCAAGTAAATTGCAGGAAGTGACATTTAAGTGGCAGAACCAGAATTCAAAACCTCATCAAATTCCAAAGCTAACATTCACCTGCCGCCCCATTTGTTTAAGAAATCAAATCAAAACAAAAGGTCTGTTCTCATATCATGTATGTTTCTTTGTTGTGAACTGCTTCATAGGCAACTAGTAATAGGGGAATGATGCTGGTGTATAATGAAGTCATGTTACCGCATAGACAATTTTTCCTAGCATATTAATGTTCTAAAGAAATTGAAAACTTTTCACAACTAAAGAAAAAAACCTTAGCAATAGATAAATATTTTAAGAAAAAAAGCTGAAAATATACAAAAGTGACTTTCTCTGTTGTAAGCAGTGGTTGATTTAGTAGCTTCAGTGCTACACTTTCCACCTGGGTCAGTCTATTTGACAAAGCTGTCAGTGCAGATGAAGGTGCTGCAAAAATTAAATAAATAAATAAATGAAATTTCCCCTGTATTGAAACAATGGATTAATGATGAAGACTACACACTGGATTAGATTTTAATGAAAACAGTCTCTGAGAAGCAATGCCAGGACATATATATGGCACTATGGCAGATGTCTCTGTGCATTAGACAAAAGAATCCTTGTGAACCTTCAGTATCCATGGTCCTACAAGAATGCCACGGATAGTTCTTGTTTGGTTTTGTTTTGGGTTTTTTTAATGATGTGACTGCTACGGTGTGAATGTTTGTGTCCCCCCGCCAAAATTTGTATGGTGAAATCCTAATCCGAAAAGTGATGATATCAGGGGGAACCTTTGGGAGGCGATTAGGTCATGAGAGTGTGGCTCTTGTGAATGGAATTAGTGTCCTTATAAAAGAAGCCTGAGAGAAACCCCTCACCCCTCTACCCCATGTGAGGACATAGCTAAAAAGGCACCATCTATGAACCAGGAGAGCAGGGCCCTCACCAGACAATGAATCTGCGTTGATCTTGGACTTCCAACCTCCAGAACCATGAGAAATACATTTCTGTTGTTTATAAGCTACCCAGTTCATGTTGTTATAGCAGCCCAAATGGACAAAGACAGTGAGGTAAACTCCAAGTCTACAGAGAAAAATAACGAATGTATGCTAAAACTGCTATCATTAAGACAAAGATGCAGGAAGAGAGATTAATGCTACTTTGAATTTAAAACAATTTAGATAAAAAGATCAATGTCAACTCACTGTGATCCCAGACAAAGTAGATATGAGAGGGAACCCCACCTCCACCACTGCACACAAACCCCAAAGCAGCTCTTAGCATACACTGCCTCTTAACAGAAGAACTAGAGAAGTCAATACCTATGGGGAGTGACCCTACTCTGTAATCTATTGTATAAATTAGCAATGGGGCCTATCTAGCATGCATATTATTTCCAAATATATAAACATACCATCAAAACAGAAAGCTCATATAGAAAAGATAAATATGGTTTATAAAGAAAATAGGCCAAATAAAGCAGCTATTTTGATAGATACCATTGCCCTTTATTAATTGTTCATAACATAAAAGGCATTCTCGGAAATATTCTCTCAAGTGATGCCTGGAGACCTAAGTATGTGATCAAACACTTCTATGTGTCTTCTGCCCATTAGTCTTAATATTGGCCTTCATGCCTCCCTAATTCCCTTTTCCTATCTAAATACTCTAAGTATTTATGTTCCTCATCTGTCAGAGATGATACACTAATCTATACAATGCTATCACATTTACTGCTTAAAACAGGATGGGGGGACTTACACATATTAACAGAATAAAGCAAAATACTTTTAAGTAATTTATTTAGGTAATCCAAAATTAATAAATAAAACACTTTCATTTACTCTAGGAATGTTTTCTTCCTTATGTTTGGCTTGGGCAAATAAATTAGTTCATCTTCCTTAAGTGTCATCAATTTAGAGTAAAACAGTTATTCAAAATCACGTTTCTTACCAAGAGTTGGCTAGCCTGAGATTTTTAATCTGTTACCATGCAAAATTCAGAAGCCATAAAAGCAAATCATACATTTGGATACACTTTCATCTCATACCCAAAACCTGTTTCCCATATTAAATAATGACAATCCTGTTCAGGCCAAAATCTATGAAGTCATCTTTGAATCCGGTCTTTGCTTTACATACCACATCTAATCCAGGCACACTCTGCCTCAGGGTCTTTACATCTGCTGTTTATTCTTGCTGGAATGTTCTTCCCCGACTTATATACTTGTCTCCCATCCTCACCTTCTTAAGGTCCCTTGCTCAACTGTTACCAGTTGACTAGGTCTCAGCGAAACTTCACTTAAGTACTTTTTCTAGAGTTGCAACCTCTTCCTGACACTCCCTATCCTATTCCCAACATCCCTTTTAATCTAAAGTCCTTATCTCAATTACTATTTTACTTATTTATATGTTTTTTATCTGTCTCTCCCACTAAAAAGTAACCTCCACATGGCTTTGTTGTAAGCAGTTGTTCATTTAGTAGGTTCAGGAATTCCACTCTAACACAGTGGAAAATGATTTCCAACAGAAAAATTGCTAGATTTTTCATTTTGCGGTTTTTCAATCTGCTTTGTTCGCTGCTATATGCTAGTGCCTGGAACATAGCTGGTCCTCAAAAATACCTGAATCTATCACTAGGGTTCAATCAGTCTATGTCGGATGATCACAACCTGAGATAAGAGGTGTCCCAGAATGTGAAAGCTTAATAATGGTGCTCTTTACGACTGATTTGTTTCAGCATATCACACAACATGGGTGCCTGGTTAGATTTATAGAAATTACCTAGTTTAATAACCTGAGCCCTCAGAAAACAGGTGAGGATCTTATATGATTTCTGCAGTAAAACAAGTATTAGAGATAACAGCAGTAATTCAAGCACACTAAATAAACAGCCTAACATGTATGACAAGACAATCAAAAAGAACATAGAAATAGCTAAGATGGGCCACGCAGGGCGGCTCACACCTATAATCCGACTAGCACTTGAGGCTGTGATGAGAAGATCACTTGAGGCCAGACGTTCAAGACCAGCCTGGGCAACATAGCAAAAGCTCCCATCTCTATAAAAAAATTTTTTTAATTAGCCAGGCATGGTGGTGCACGCCTGTAGTCTCAGTTACCCAAGAGGCTAAGGTGGGAGAATAGCTTGAGCCCTGGAGTTTGAGGTTGCAGTGAGCTACGATGGCAGCGCTGCACACACTCTAGCCTGACAACAGAGTAAGACCCTCTCTCAAAAAAAAGAAAAGAAAAAAGAAAGAAAGAAACCACCAAGATGACTATTTAAAAATGTAGATTTACATATACCATCAACAAAAACCTCAACCTACATATAAATTATGCTCTGAAATTAGCAAATGACAGTACAAAGCAATCATAATTAGCAAGATACTTAAAAAATTAAATACCTAAAACATGTATCATATCTGTAAGTTGTGGGGTTTTTTCTCCCAAACAAGGTTTTAAAGTCATGATTTTCAATTCAATACTTTGGAAAATTTCACTGAATTTAACTATACGTTTAGATGCCTCTTTTAAGGTTTTTCTTATACAACAGTGTAAGATAAGAAGCCACATACCGCGAGGAAAGACTTGTTCTTCCTGTCATGCTAGAAACAGCTGAAATATAACTTGGGAAATAATATGGACATAAACCAAAATGTTATTTCTCTGTCAGCAAGTTACTGCATAAATATGCATAGAAAATACTGTTGAAGATCATGGAGCGAGGCGGGAAACTAGTATTAGAAAAATTACCTAGTGTGGAAAATTTGCCATAAAAGTTAGTACAGATAGTTTTTCTAATAAACCTTACTTTATTGTCCTTGTTGGCTTCCTAATGAAATGCAAAAACTTCTAAGAAAATATCTACAGGAAAACATATTCTCAACTGCAGATTCACTCCACAGTTAAATATTTATTATGTTTTATGTGACAGGCATTCTTCTAGGTGTGAGGTATAGAGCACTGAACAAAAAAACAAGGTCTCTGTCTTCATAGAGAGAGCTTCTTTGACTTCTTTAATAAAAGCATTTTATAGAAAAACAGTGAGAGCATTATCTCCTATGAGAGTGGCTGCTTTAACCAAAATAAAACAAGATTTCTGTAGAAGGAGTACCAAAATTCCATCACACAAGACATTCATTCATTCCATCTTTCCTTAGTAAGCTAAGGAATTGAAGACAGAATGGCACAAAGTACTACCAGATGTCATAGATATGGTTAGTTTTATAAAACAATATATCTTCATGAGATAGGGAGTAATAACCATGAAAATCTCTTGTACCACATAGAGGTTTGCTGTTTATCTCATAGCAAAGCTATTAAAAGGGTTGTGAAACTTAACGAATTACTCATTTTCTTTATACAGAAAGGTCCCCAAATTGATTATTTTTCCTATGAAGACAAGCAGCTTCCTGTAGTATGCTACTAGCAGATATTTTTGTAAATTAAAAACACTTAAGGTAAGTGTGACACTCAAACAATAGCTTTTCAGCTATGAAAATCACTTATTTATATCAAAATAAAAGGAACTTGGAACCAGTCACCTTTGAATGACTCTATCACAAGGTATTAACCTAGATTTTAAAAAATAATGAAGTATATTATACCACAATTAAAAAAATAAAGTGATATTCAAACAGATTGCTCTCACTAAAAAATACTTGTGAAGATAAAATGGATTTCTACCATTAACTATTAAAAGTATCTTTAATACTGTGCCTCCTCTTTATCACATTATCTTTTAGCATTTCAAATTTATGTATATTTCAGTATATTAGTACAGTATAATATTTCACTATAATTAATACATAACAACATATACTGGGGTACATGTTAACTTTCTACTTACTGATAAGGGTGAACAATCAAAAGTCTAGAGACAATGACTTAGTAAAAAAAAAAAGAAGAAAAGAAAAGAAATGAAAAAAAAGAAACTGATGCGTGTACCACACGCCTCTTGTAGTATATGGATGAAGATTCCAAAGATAGGCAAAACTTCTTTGGCTTCAAAGGAATTAACCAAATCCATCACCTGGGTGAATTATTAGAGAGACTGAGCAAAAATATGAAAGAATCAAAGCATAAACATCATTCCTCCAGGAGAAAAACAACACAAAATAATTTTCCTGATTAAAATGAGATAGTAGATGTCGAAAGACTAAAAATAGAGAATCAAATTCATGAATGTCCTCTTGGTTACAGTATTATTGAATACGTGCCTCTTTTAATAAACCCTTTTTAATTCAGGCTTTCCATTAATACATGAGAAGCAGCACAAGGTGGTAAAAAAGGCACCATTAGGAGTTTCAATCTAAATTTCAATCCCCTCTTTCCTCTTTGTGTTCCTTCCAATCAGCATCTAAACATGCCAAACCTATTCCACCTTTAGAAGCTCCATCACAATAGCTATGGCTCCACTCTCACCCTCCAAGTTCAAAGCCATTGCTGTTGAAAGAGCTGCTCCACTATTTCACCTCTAAATCCTCAACCCATGACAACCCACGTTACAGCTCCCACCAGTTCACTGAAATTGTTCTTGCCAGCGTCTTTGAAGTTCTAAATCTGATGAACATTTGGATTTATCTCACCTGCCCACTTTGCAGCATCTGACACCACTGACCAGTTTCCCTCCTTCTACAACTCTCTCTTCATTTTGTAATACTACACTGTTGAGGTTTTTGTCCTACCTCTTTTGTCATCAGTTTTCTTTTACTGGCTTCTATACCTCCACCCATTCCTTAAATTTTGATGCTTGCCAGGTCTGCCTGACTCTGCTTAACTCTTCTCCAGTAGATTTTACCCACTTCTAAGGTTCTAATTACCACTAACAGTCTTCAAGTATGTATTCCCAATCTTGATCTCTCTCCTGGGCTCCAGGAAGCCCATATCTTATTGAAACTGGCCACTGGATATCTCTACCTAGCTCTCTCACAAGAGCCTCAAACTCAACATGTTCAAAACCAAAAACTTCTTCAACACTAACTCAACTCCTCTACTGTGCCATTTATCTCAGTGCCATCTCATTACAACAAATGGCACCACTGTCCCCCTGGCAACATGTGTAAAACACCAGAATTTTTTTCTTCTTGACAAATTTTTAATAGCTCCATGACTCTGTTCACTCTTACAACTTGTCCCAACTTGTTATATTAAAGAGATATTAATAAAGCCCCCTCATCCTCCCAAAAGGCAACTTGTCTTTATGTATTTCAAAATGTCACTGGGTTCCTTTTAGGCGTCATTAAGAAATTGCTTCCAAGCCAGGCATGGTGGTATGAGCCTGTAGTCCCAAGACTTCAGGAGGATCGTTTGAGATTAGGAGTTTGAGACCAGCCTGGGCAACACAGAGAGATCCCATCTCATTTAAAAAAAAGAAAAGAAATAACTCCCAAAAAACAGACTTTATTTTTTAAGTATCAAGAAATAAATACAGCTTACAAGGTTTTTAGAATCTTAATTGACTATTTCTGAAATTTCAGTAACATAAATATACATGCAGATTCCCAACGTGTACATGTGTTTTAATTTCCAATGGGAAAAGGAAAATAGAAACATTAAAAAAGAGAAAGTATCCCTATTAATAACAAGTGAAATCTCCACAAAAGTGTCACTATAGAGCTGAAAAAAAGATGTGCTTTTATAATTATAAGCCCCAGCATTACTGTATTCTCCAAAAGCCTTATACACAATGGAAACCTATCCTTAAGCCTAACAAAAATCTACCTATGCCTCAGAACATTAGATGGGGTAGTCATCCAACTAAGCAGAAATGAAAATAGCACACTGATGGCAGAGTTAATGAAAATCAAAGAGTGGAAGAAAGCCAGGCGCGGCGACTCATGCCTGTAATCCTAGCACTCTGGGAGGCCAAGGCAGGAGGATCGCTTGAGCTCAGGAGTTCCAGACCAGCCTGAGCAAGAATGAGACCCCATTTCTACCAAAAATAGAAAAAATTAGCTGGGCGTGGTGGCACAAGCCTGTAGTCCCAGCTATTCAGAAAGGAGGAGGCAGCAGGATCGCTTGAGCCCAGGAGTTTGAGGTTGCAGTGAGCTACGAAGATGCCACTGCACTCTAGCCGGGGCAACAGAGCAAGACTCTGTCTCCAAAAAAAAAAAACAGTGGAAGAAGTAGCTAAGGAATCCCAGAGAGGACAGCTAAGGCAGAAAGAACATCGTGGGACTGGTGATAAGGCAAGTATCCACTACTAAGTGATTCCTCTCCTTGGGGCAGACTACCCTCCCCAGGCGTGTGGGAAGTATACACACTTCCAACTTTTGGAAGCTGTCAAGTTCACTAAGTCATTTTAATATCTATATCATATTCTGTTACCAGGTGTGATCTTTCAAAAGTATAATGAGTTGGTGTGATTAGGAAGTCATCCAACATAAACATGAACCTCAGTAAGCACTGTTAGGGACCAGTGCAAGCAAAGCCATCTGTTTGCTGGAAATAGTATTTCTACTTCCCTAGTGATTACAGCTATCCATAACAAATGGGAAATCCCAAGAGAAGAAATGAAATTTTAACTGCCTCAAAACTTTAATTATTCATATAAACTGGCCAAGAAATTAAAGTTAAATGTTACACAAAGGGATCTCTAACCCCCTAATATTTTTTGGCTAATTATTCCACTGGTAGTCTACATCTGCTCTGCTAAAATTTGGTTATGAATCAGAAGTAACTCACTGGGAATGCTTTTATATCTAAAAGTGACTATGAATAATAACTACAATTCACAAAAATTGTTATTTTTAACGTGCATAAAAATCCTCCTGAAAACATGTCCCTCACAAAAAAGAACAGATGTTACTGTCAAAGTTTAAACTTTTTTAACCACTAGGAAGAATGAGATAAATTTAACAAATATTAAAATTAAAAATAAAATAAAGCAGGAGCTAATTTTAGACAGCACATTCAACCTGTACAACCTGTATTTTTTGAACATCTTCAGTAGTCAACCTTTTATGATTAGGAAGCATATTAAGCATTGCCTTTAAAGAGAAAGTGAATCTATTATGATGATTTAAACATATAAATAGTTCAGAGATTTGCAAATATATACTCTAACACCAGAAATACTGACCATAATCCCACATATACAGTGGGTACTTTGGGGGACTTGGGGGTCAGGGATCCTCATTTACTTCAACTATTGGTATTCTACCCTTTCTTTTTTTTTTTAAATAAACATTTTCTAAAATTCTTTTGAGAAATTTTTCTTCTAGTTATTTTGATAAAAAATACCACAGCTCCCTTATTTTTTGTAGGTCATGTCCAGGTGATCTCTTTAATATCTCATAGTAAAAACTACTTTTAATAATTATAGTTAACCATTTGTCTCAATAACATATTAAAATCATATTCTTTTGAAATAAAAGTGGGTATATGCACTGTGCCTAAAACTATACATATGTATGAGCTTATGGTACCAAATAGGAAATATTTAGCTCCAAGTAACCCAATATTTATAGCTGTAGACAGTAGATGTATGTAAAGCATCATCCATAAGTGCTAATACACACACTAATTCCTATGAGCAAAAATATGACAGAAACCATGTCCATAAAACATCTTAAACTTACAATTTACAAACATCTGAATAATGTTTAGAGAAAGAATTATTAAAATAGTCAAGCAAAAATATTCTAAATTCCTTCAAAGTCTTAAGAAGGAAAGATTACCAGAATAGAAACACTCTCAGTTTGTACCATCCTAACTCACCCCCCCCCAAAAAAAACATTCACCCTTAGGGATTCACAAATAACAAACACAGAATTCATTGCAACTGTGGCTACAATTTGTAAGCAGCCTTTCATTGCTCCATAAAGGCTCATCATTGTAGATACTCATCAGTTTTTAAGCCACATCCACAGCTGCTCTCTTAGGAAAACAACAAAATTTGACAGCAAAGACTTTTAAATGACATTTATAGAACAGTTTTGCATAAAACAAAATTAAAAGTACTCCAGTATAATAGAAAGAATGAATGATATCTAGACTCTTGAGTCATTCTTCTTTTTTTTTTTTGAGACATTGTCTTGCTCTGTCACCCTGGCATCATCAGAGCTTACTGCAACCTCAAACTCCTGGGCTCAAGTGATCCTCCTGCCTCAGCCTGCTGAGCAGCTGGGACTACAGACGTGCACCTCTATGCCTGGCTAATTTTTTCCAATTTTGGTAGAGACAGGGGCCTAGCTCTTGCTCAGGCTGGTCTGGAACTCCTGAGCTCAAGCGATCCTCCTGCCTTGGCCTCCCCGAGTGCTAGGATTACATATGTGAGCCACCGTGCCCGGTCTTTAAGTCGTTCTTAATAGTAATACCTTTCATTTATATGGCGCTAGCATCATTTTCTAAACTCCCTGGCGCGTCAGAGATATCATTTACACTGAAAAAAAGTGAAGTAGAGATAGCACCATATTAATGAATGGTGAACAGAATGTGTTCCACGACCACCAGCCTGGGTTCTTTCCACAAACCTTTCTTCCAAAATCGTATAGTGAAATTCAGAGTCAAAAAAAACCCCACATAAGCCAATTCCCTGTTCAGCTTTACCCTCCTGCCTCAGCTCTACTATATAATCTATCTGGACTAAAAGGAGAGGCTCCTAAAGTTAGGGAGCACAGCCAATCATGTATTGTCAAATGACTAAGAGTTAAGCATGCATGGGGGAAAGGTGGGGCTCACTAGCATCATCACATACCAAATCATACTATCACTAGAAGATGTTCATACTACAAAATGGCAATGGAATTGGAATCCAGAAACACAGGTTTGAATTCCAACTCTCCCACCAACTAGCAGGTGAACTTGGTTAAGTTTCTGTAAAAGGATAATACTACCTTCCTACCTAGACTATGGCAAGGTCTAAATGCAACCACAGATCTCCTGGCTACTGAACACCACATTCAGGTAACAGATTATATATAAAACACACTAGATAAACCTGCATTCATACCATTAAAACATTATAGCATACAGTAGTAAAAGTAGCATTCAAATCAGTGAGAAAAGAGCATTCAAAAAGTGATGCTAGAACACTTCATTCATTCATTCATTCAGCAAATAATTATTGAGTATCTACTATGTACCGTGTACTCTATTCTACTAGGGAAGACAAAATTTAAAAAGCAACATGTTAGAAGGTGACACATGCAATTTAGAAAAATAAAATGGGGAAGGAGCATAGAATGTTGGATAAAAAGTAGGCCAGATGGTCAGGGAAGGCCTCACGGAGTTGATATCTGAGAAAAATCTGAAGGAGGGAGGGAGGTATTCCTGTGGGTATGTGCGATAACAGAATTCCAGGCAAAAGAAACAGCACCTGCCTGGATGGAGCAGAGTAGTAAGAGGAGGAACAGTAAGAGATGAAGTCAAAGATAAAATGGCAGTCCAGAATGTACAAGGTCTTAAAGGAAGAAGTTAGCTTTTATTTTGTGATGGGTAGCTATTACAGGATCTTGACAAGGATCCCTCAAGCAGCTTCACTGAAAACAAGCGCAGAGCTCAAGAAAAGTTAAGAAGATCCTGCAACAATTTCAGCTAGAGATGATGGTGGTAGTGAAAAATGTGGTACATGCGAGAGGAGGAATGATGCCATGATTTGGCTAGAGCAAATGGAAAGATAGATTTTTCTAACTGAGATGGGAAAGCCTAGGAGTAGTGTTGTAAAGGAAAAAAATCAGGTGTTCCATTTTAGATGTGTTAAGTTTGAAATGTCTTTTAGAAATCCAAGGGGAAATGTCTTTTTAGACAGCTGGACATAAAGACTGGGGTTTAGAAGAGAGGTCAAGGCTAGAGGTAAAACTTTGGGAGTCATCAGCATTATTTACAGTAGTTAAAGCCATAATCAATGAGATCTGTGTTGGTGGCAAAGTAATGTTAAAATCCAAGATGTCAAACACTGTTGATCAAATAAGTCAAGTTGGGTAACATTTGAAAAAAAAACTGACCACTACATTCCACTGTGTGGAAGAAATTGGTAACCTCATGGGGGCCAGTTTTGTTAGAGTGGTGGAGATAAAAGCCTGGCTGGAGTAGTTTTACCGAGAATGGTATGAGAATAATCGGAGAAAGAAAGAACTCTTTGGAGGTGGTATGTTGTAAAGGGAAGCAGGGAAATATGGAACTAGAGAGGATAGTGAGGTCCAGAGGAGAAATAACAGCATGTTTGTATATTGTCAAGAATGCTTTAGTAGAAAGGTAAAAATGGAGACAGAAAGGCTAGCTGGCTAGCTCAACATCATTAGAGTAGCCAAGAAGGTATGGGATCTAGTGCACAAGCAGACTTGCACTATGAAGAGTTCTCTCAGTGGTTTGCAAACTTCAATAGGCATCAGAATCACATGAAGGGCTTACTGAAGCACAGATTGTTGGACTCCCCACCTCCAGAGTGTCTGATATAGAAGGTCTGGAGTGAAGCCCCCAAAATTTGCATTTCTAACAAGTTCCCAGATGATCCTATTGCTGCTGGTCCAGAGACCTCATTTTGAGAACCACTGCTCTATAGCAACAGATGGGAAGACAGAAAAGATGACCATATAAGTACAAACGCTGTACACTTGGGTTACCCATTAAGGAAAAAAATAAGGTTAGAGCCTACATCACGTAATACACACCAAAACAAACAAACAAACAAACAAAACCCAGACTCCCGGAAGAGTTAAAGGGATAAATCTGTTTTTAAATTGTAAAAGAATATATACAAGAAAAACATAATAATAATTTTATAATCTTAGGGTGAGGAAGATAAGCAAAACATAAAGCCAAAAGAAAAACTACAAATTTGACTGCATAAAAATGTTAAACTCCTGGATGAAAAAAATAAAATTGAATGACAAATAAAAAACTAGGAATGTAATATTTAATACACAGATTTGACAAAAAGTAATACATGGAAAATAAAAAGTTCTTACACAAAATGAGAAAAGACTTATTTCAACAGAAAAATGGATAGTTATAAATACATAATTTGCAAAGAAAATATAAATGGCCAAGACACAGAAGAAAAAACCAGTGATTCCACTTAAAGGTATCCAAACTTTAGTTATCGTCACACATGCACAGGTGTGTTGGTGGCTGCAATCAATGTAAAAAAATAAAAAGTTGGAAATAACCTCAAAGCAGCCATTAAGAATGGGGAGCCACACCTACTGACACCCAGAGCTACAAAAGAAATACTGTTTAATGACCCAAGCAAGTAGAAGAATATGCTGTTTAATTGGTATGATCCAATTTACACAGAGGAAGGGAGGACCAATGTGAGGAAGGACAGACAGAAGAACAGAATAAAAAAAATTACATATGCATTAACATGCATTTAATAGATATCTACAAAATGCACATCAAACATTAAACAAAGACTATCTCTAGGACAGATGCAAGGAAGCACCACCACTTCTGCTCTACATTTATTGTTTGGGTTTTTTTCTTAACAATATATTTACATATTACTTTTGGGGGGTGATAAATCATTTTTTAAAAATGAAACATTTAAAAGGACGAATATACATTAAAATGTTACTTGTTTACTTTGGCAGAATTATGATTTTTTTCCTTTTTATATTTTGTTACCTTAGTTATCAGGAGAAAAATATATACAGCATCTTGAAGAACAAATTCTACTCATAGTCAATACTAACAGTATTGATTCTATCCTTTAATGTAAGTAAAAAAAGCAAAAAATTTACTTAGATTTCTAAAGAATCTTTCATAAAAATAGTAACCATGAGAAACAGACATGTCAAGAAAAGAATTAATTTCAAGTTTGGAAGGAAACTCACCCCACTGTAAACATGCAGACATCTGGGGACTGGGATTTAGGTGTGTAGAGGAACTATCTTATTCACTTTATATCAATTTAGTTTACAATTAATATCTATCTGTCTGATACTTTTTAAAAAAACTCAGGATTTTAGCACAGCAGGGGCAGTAGCATAGTTTCCCAATCTATCCCACATAAAAAAGCAGTAACTAGACAGCAAAATCAAAATCCATGGACACCATTTACAACAAAACTAAGTCACCAGGTATCCCCACAAACCCCAAAATACTAACAGGTGGGACAAACCACCCACAGTCATAGACTAAAGAAGGAAGCAAATGGTAGTGATGGGGGTGGGGGGGACAAGGCAGTGACAATAGTCCAACTATGAGATGAAGCAGGGCTGGAAAATAAGGCAATGGCAGTGAGCAAGGAGAGGAGAGCCCAGAATATCTGATAAGAGATATATGGAGGCAGACACGAAAGATTTGATCAACAAATAAGAAAAAATGAGAGTGCGAGGAAATGAGAAAGCTACTGAAGTTAATATTTACCTGTGACAGCTACATGGACAATCGCCATTAACAGACAACAAGTCTACTTTATAGGATGGTATGACAGATCTTGGTGGTGAAAAGAACAAGTTGTTTTGGAAAAACCAAGTTTGGTGGGCCTGCAGAACCACCAGTAGGAGCTTTAGAAACACACATCTAAACATCCGAGCTAATGACACAGACATAAAGTCAAAGAATAAATAAGACAAGAAGAGGAGAACAAAAATTGCAAACCACAATACTTAAGACTAGAGGAGTAAGTAGCAAAGAAAAGATGGAACGTTCAAGAGATAGAGATGGTGGCTTTTTAGTCAAGAGTAAAGACATCACGGTCAAAAAAAATAAAAGATGCAGAAAAATGAAATAGGCTGATGACTGAGAAGAGGTTTGGGGACCTGGTCAAAGGAGGTTATTTATTGATGGCCTGGAATGAAAATGAAAATCAGATTTTAACATGTAACACAAGGGACTATAAAAAAAATGAGACCAAGTTAAGTGGTAAAGACATGGCAGTAGCTTGAATGAGAAGAAAGGAAATGGACATCAAGCAATTCTCATGGACCAGGCCTAGTCTTGCAGCCTCTTTGCATACATACATTGGATACTCACAAGCTCTGAAGCATGCTCTTCATTTTACAAATGGGGAAACTTTTAAGTTACAATGTAATTAAGAAACTTGCCCAGAGTGTATACAGAATAACTAAAAGACCTGAAAATTGGTCTACAGGCAGAAAAGGAATATTAGGAAAAAACTGAAAATATGGAAGAGGATTAGCTGATGGAGCAACATCCCAGCAATGACTGACAAGATTATTTTTTAAGTTAAATAGAAAATTTTACTTAAAAATAAATTATGCTACTTCAGAGAACTTCTGAATTCAAAGACTAGTCTAATTAAGTGTAACTTTGAATGTATTTCTAGGAAACAGACTTATTTTTAGAGTAATCTAATAGAGAATATAATCTTCATTTTCTTAAAGCCTTGTATTACACTTGCTTTTATCTGGGACTGTCTTGCCATCTAGTAGTGAGCTTGAAAGTGTTCAGGTGGGGAGACAAACAAAAGCTCTATGAGTCCCGGGTAGTAAATGCAATGGCAAAGGCAGAAGCGAAGATGTGTGAACTTTAAATTACTAAATCCCTGACCTTCAGACTTATCTATGAAATGGAGATGCCACCTCCCTCACAATGTAGTTGAAGACTGAGTAGATAGTCAACAAAATACGAGTCTCCTGATCCCTTTAACATTATGTTTGTAAAACTGTTGACATTTTTAATATAAAACAGAATGCTAGCAGTTCCCTTTTAAAAAATTAGGGAATATACAGTCGTCCCTGGTATCCATAGGAGATTGGTTCCAGGACCCACCCACCCCCATATGACAAAATCCACACATACTCAAGATCCACACTCAGCCCTCCACGTAGGCAGGTTTCACATCCCTCAAATATTGTATTTTCCATGCAAGTTTGGTTGAAAAATATCTGAGTACAAGTGGATCCACTCAGTTCAAACCCTCTTGTTCAAAGGTTAACTATACTCCCAATTGTTAAAAGTGGTTATTTCCTGGTATAAGACTACAGTGGCTCACTTTACATGATTCATTTAAATAACTTCCGAATTTCTCATAATATTTTTCAAAATAAGAAAAATAATCAAGATGCATGAATATAGATGTGACAATTAACCCTTAAGAAAATTTTCTATACCAAGATAGTCACTTTCCTGAACTACTATGAAAACAAGCTAAAAATTAAATGAAAAAATAAATCAACTACATACCTAAACTACCATGTAAATTTAAGTTTAAATTCTACTGTAATTTAAAAGGTATTTCATTTACTAACTGACAATTTCCAGGAGTTATAGCTGAGAAACTATAGGTTTAAGTAAATGACATGCCACTAAATCCTGTCTGCAAAATGTACATATCACATTGAATAAAGTGGGGGAAGGTCAGGACAAAGAATGGCTTACTTACCAATAATAATGAAATAAGCTTTGAAAACTAGAGCTATCCAGGTTTGTTTGTTTTTTTAACATTACAATAGTGAAGTGGCAACTCCTACTAATTTAGTACTATTCATTTAATCAAATAATGACACTAATTATTATAAGCTGTAAGTAAATTACCAAATACTATCACTACTATCTTTGGAATGCTGAAATGGATTTAATTCACTTCCTGACACGAAGATGAACACGGATGACAGATACAACCAATTTAATGAATTCCACAGCTGAGAGTAATATTGCTTTGCCATAGACACTAGAAAAATCACTGCATGTACATCAAAGTTCAAAAATCAGATCATCTTTCAGTATAAAAATTTGAGTTCTGGCCTCTCTTCCCTGTATGACAGCCTTCTTTCTTCTTACTCTCTTCTCTGTCCTTCCATCTTCTCTTCCAGAAGCTCCAGAAACAGCCAGCTGCAATTTAGTGCAGATGGCAGAACCAAGAAGCTAGAGAGACAAGAGGCACAGACTGGAGTAAGCCTGGGGTAACTGACCCAACCAGTTGGGTGTGCAGTGAGGACAACTATGTTCCTGAAGAGTACTCTGGTCAGCTAGAAACATGAGATAAATATCATAAGCAACATCAAGAACAGGAAAACAGCAAAGGAGGAAAAAACAAGCAGCCTCAAAGCTGAGCATTTATGAAGCAACACTGGCAGCAGCACTCCACCAACCAGGCTTGAGAGCTGAGGGATTTGCATTCTTCCTCTACGTCCACACATATAGAGAAAAGGCTATTTCTTTTAAAAATGCATGTGACATTAAAAGGCAGCTGAGTGGGATAAATAGAAAAAAGACCAACATAAGCCTCACCCCTCCCCCAAAACAAACCAAGAACTAGCTCAGTCAATGAATGTGTCTCAGTCACTGGCCAACTACAAAGTATCTAACCTGTCTGTGCCTCCACTTAAATGAGTGGATACTTTAGAACGTATGATTAGTAAGGTCTGCTCCAACTCTGAAATTTCCTGAACCTAATGGATTTATGATATATATAACACGTGTCCAGTAGAATGTAGTTACCATTCTATGGTATGTTAGTCCTCAACAGGAAGAGCGCAATAAGAACATAGCACAGCATCAGTACAGACCACACTTCATCAACGTCTTTCTTCAAATCCTCTAAGAAACAAATTCCCACAATATCCTCCTTCAAAGCAATGCACACATTCTAAACAACAAAAGACACTGTCTAAAATCAAACCACCAGGCTTCACTTACAGCACATTCAGAGATGGGGTATTTGTTCACTTGCTAATCTCATTGTGCTTCCCTTCAGGTTCTTTCTACAGGACATATTCTAATGTCATCACACTTTTCTATTTATTAACACTGTAAATGAGTTTTCTATTTGACATATGTTTCATATTCCACTTCAAAAAAGTATCATACAGGAAAGGCAGAAAAGTGAATATAATTGAGGGAGTCAGTTTCTACATGGGTTTTAGGTAGAAAAACCAAACTATGCTGAACGTCAGGCCTTATCACTTAGACTAAGTGCCACCTAGTGGCAAGTGTTATATATTATTAAATCCATTCAAGTCATAGTCATTCATCCTGCAAGTAACATTCTGGCAGATAGATGGTAGATGCTCCATTATTATGCAAGATAAATAAAACACTGTTCCTGCCCTTATGAAGCTCACTGACAGACTAGACAGATAATCAATACAGATAAATTTATATAATTGTAGAACAATGCTAAGTGTAACAACAGAGGTAAGCAAAAGTAAGTATTCAACATTTATTAATAACATAAAATAAACAACACTTTGTTAAGTAGGTTCTCTTAAAGCTTTTCACCTCACTCAGACTTTTCCTTTTCTAATTATTTAATATTTCATTACCCAGGTTTCAATTGTTCAGGTTTCTTCCCCACCCCCATCTTATCCTTTATATTCTACACTTGAGAAAAGGGGGGGGGGGAGGAGAGCCTATTTATTGAGCACCTACTATTCCCAGAACTATGCTAGGCATTTTATATGCCTTATCTTATTTAATCGATACCATGAGGTATTATTCTGTCCCATTTTTTAGATAAGGGGCAAGACTTAGATTAACTGACATGCTTATAGCCACAGACCTATTTTAGTGACAGACAGTACAATCATTCCAATGAGCCCTCTATCACCCTGCCTCAAACAGTTGCTTTGCCTACCCATTCCTAGGCCTACCACCAAGATCAGATCTTGACCATATCTCTCTTATGGTCTCTAGCAATTCCAATCTATTTTACACTATTTACATCCAACCTCACTTCATCAATGCCCTACCCCTATCCTCTGCATCCATGATTATACTCAAATACTTATCTTAGCATTCCAAGTGCTCCAAGAGGCCTCCAACCACTTCTCCAGTTTAATTTCCCACCACTCACTATCAACTCCCACCTTTTCTATGCACTTCCCACCAACTGGAGATAATCATTCACACCTGTGTTCCCACCAACACTAAACATCTGTTATAGCACTTACAATTCCCCTTATGTTATAATTATCTGTGTACTTTCCACTAAATCATGAGCTTTGCTAAACCATTTCTTAGCCATCTTCATAGACCCAGCACATAGCAGTGTCTTATATATACCTAATAAGTGCTCAAGAACTGTCTTTTTAATAAATATATTGTTATTAAAACAATACTAAATGGAAAGCCACTAAGGCATGGTTATACTCCTCATTTTCATTAACCCTTCCTACATGTCTTCGGACCTCAGTGTTTCTGCTTACTCCAGGTGGTGTATAAATTAAGGCATTTTTAACTATATAATTTTTTGCATGAAAAATTTTCTCACAGTCAAACCAAAAAATGATTTGGAAAAGCATGCTGGGCCCAGCATACTTGGGTGCTCACGCCCATAATCCCAGCACTTTGGGATTTGTAGCTTTCCAAAAAGGGAACAAATACCTTTGTTCCAATTATGCAAACCAGTCTAAAGCTAGTTATGTTCTGGAGCAAATTAGGTTATGTCCAAAATAAGCTGTTCATGATATTAAAAAAAAAAAACTACAACACTGGTTTTATATTTCCTAAGGCAATTCTACACTTCTATAACACAATCTTTATTATACTTATAAAAAATCACGGTTTTATAGAGTGATAAACTTTTCTGGTTATGTAACCTTTTTATAAGAAATTATTCTTATTCACTTACAATTCGTATTATCATATAATTAATAATGCACAAATAAACTTAGCTCTAAGGCCAAGTTAAGACTATTTAATATAGGAAAAGAATAGTGGAAAGGGAATTAAAACGCAAGAGTCAACTTGATTTTCTAGTGTATTCCACATGACATCCAACAGGTGCAGCTTTCACTGCAAGGCTATTACAACTTAGGATGCCTAATAGGCAGTGTTTCCTATCTCTTCTTTTTTGTAAACTTAAAATAGGATAAATATTCCCAAGACTGCTACAAACGTTACCAATCCGACTGAAAAGCAGTCATGCGTATTACTACACATTGTCTCAACAGAACAAAATTACACAAATATGTACACAGATAGGTAATTACTACCACTTACGGCGCCTCTGATGCTTGCCCCCCCAAACACATGTTAAGTCTGATATGTTTGGGAAATACTTTACCCTTTTTAAACAATTAGGATAACATTTCATTCCCTGAAGCAGAAGTAGGGCCTAATGAGGCATAAGCAACATCACGATGTTCTGCCAGGGCTAAGAGGCACCCAGAACTCTGGGCAGGGTGTCTGAGAGAGAGCAGCTGGGCATGCAACATTCCTGCACCGTTACAGCTGCCCAAGCAGAGAGGAGAGCGCAGTAAATAGACCCCAAGAAGTTGGGGGTGAATCAATGACAACACCCATGGTCAAGCAGTAATTTACCAAATATGTCTGCTCAAAATGCCAAAGCACATACTTCAAGGGTTGTGTTCCTCTGCACTAAATACACTGCTGCCTTCCTAAAACATGACCCACAAACCACAAGTTGCAGTATAAAAAGTCCATCTTGAACCCTGACGGTGACAGGTTACCAGAAGAAACTATTATAATAATTACAATATTTGTATAGAGATCTTTACTATTTACAACTCACATGTACATTGTTTCACTTGACCTTTATAATTATAATTTCACATATTTTACCTGATAGTCACGATATGCCTGACAGATAAAATACAAGTAAATTATTATTCTTTATTTTATAGAAGTAGAACCTGAAGCTTAAAGAAATTACCTATAAGTGATCTGTCCACAAGACCTGAGTCTCCCTGTAGATTGTCAATTTATTATTTGGTTCTATGGCATGGGTCCTAAAAAAAGCAGTCTGTAGTGTGCTAAGGTTTAATGTACACCCCCTATGCATCTAGGAACTTATACTTAAAAATAATGGAACCTTTTGAGAAACACTTGAGAGCCAATCATATAAAAAATAAAATATGAAATTTAAGCTTGTCAGTTTTGTACAAACAATATAATATAGTATGTTCTAACAATCCAAAAAGAATTTTTGCTAAAGAGCCTTACTGTAATATAATGTTGTTCTCAGGGGCTATGAGACTGCCTGTGGCTAAAAATATCAATTCCTCTGCGTACTTCAGCAATTACTCCCTATAGAATCAAAGTCAAATATAAATTTTATATATATACACACACACACATGCACACATACTGTATATACACACACACATATATATAAAAAATTTTGCCTACATGAACCACATTGCATCAAGGTTTCAAAGTACTATGAGTCCTTTGTTCAAAAAATCTTTTTGCTGAGTCTCTTACCATGTTCTAGGCACTCTTCTAAGTACAAGAATATATAAGTGGTATCTGCCACCAAGTAATTAACAACATTTGGATATGATAGATAATTACAATTTAGTATCACACTTCCAAGAGAATTATATACAGTATTCAATAACACACAGCAAGGGCAAGGAAACTAGCCTAGTGAATCGGGTTAGAATATTCCCCGACTTTGGTCTTGAATAATAACCTACTAAGGACCAGTACTCTTCATGCAGAAGAAGGCATTAAACTACCAAGGGCTATGCAGGGACCAAGTTCTTAAATATGACTGCAGCATTGATTATGAAGGGAGAGAAAAAGGTAAACAATTCAGCTGGAGAAGAGGTAAATGAAATAATTATGGAAGACTCTATATGCCACACGAGCTAACATTTTTGGAGCACTTGCTATGTGCCAGGAATTCTAAACGCTTTCATGTATTGTCGCTGGATCTTCACAACAACCCTTTGATTTAGGAAAAATTATCTTGCAATTGATGGAGAGGGTAACTTGTCAATGTTATAGGGTTTTAAGTAGCAGAGACAGAATTGGAACCCAGTTCGGATTAAATCCTAAATGTGAGCTCATAACCCTCCACTTTGCTGCCTCTCTTAATGAAGGCTGCTAGAGGGAGCCATTGAAAGGATTTTAGACTAAGGAGTGAAATGATCAGATTTGCTCTTTAGAAAAACTGCAATGCAACTATGTGTAAGCTGGATAAAGGGGGTGAGCCTAGATGCAGAAAGAGGCTGTCAATATGTCTGCAGTAATCCAGGTAAGAAATGACGAGAGCCTGAACTGTGGCAGTGAGGATGAAAGAGGCAGATTCAAAAGATTTTTTAGGAGGAAAAATTATCAGTTCTTAGTGACTAAATGTTAAAGGTTGATGAGAGAGGAAGCCAGAATCCTGGCTTAGGGAACCAGATGGGACATGATATCATCCACCAAGAACAGAGAAGCAGCAGGTTTCATTTGTCCAATAAGTATCTATATAGTGTCCCCCAAACACAAAACACTTTCCTAAGGCCAAGAGTCAAGTCTGAAATTATAGTCCTGGTTGTTAGAAAATATTCTGAAGAGCAAATGGCAAACCATTAAACCTAAAGCACATTTAAAATTAGGCATTACTATTAACAGACTTGGCTTAGAGTCCAGTGACAACATGTTGTGCTACCATTTTTTAATATTACTATTATACACGCAGAAAACAAATCAATAGAGGAAAGGCATCCCATAATTTTACAACGTGTTATTACATTTGAGTTCGACAGCTAGCTCTTCAATCTCTTACACAACACACACAACACCTTGTAATTTGTTTTACTTGTCTGTCTCCCTGTAAGTTTACAGAAAAAAAAAGAATGTTTTATTACTCAAACTATAATACATATTTGGGTTTTTTTCATCCCACTATCACTACTGTGACTTGCCAAGAACTTAGTTCAAAACCTCCTATATGACTTCCTATAAAATATGACCTACTTCACATTAGCTTATTTCAGTAACAATTCCTAGACCTTAGCCACACCTTTCATCCAAGGATGCTCTCTGCAAATCTTAAGGCACAGCAATCCTATGCAGATGTGGCAAGTTATTACAATTCCCATTTTACTACACAGTTAGGAAACTGGCCCAGGGGAAGTAGAGTAACTTGGAAATAATCACGAAGCCAGATGCCAAAAATAACAACTTTTAGTCAATCCATGAGAAAATACTGCCCCCAGTTGAAATAACATGAAATTTAATATTAGGAGGACACAAAATGCAAAATAATACTTTAGAGCCAAGTCTTATATGACTTAATTTCTAAAAATGATTGAACACCAGAATTAAGAAGATTTGAGAACTTTCAAACAAAACATTTTTTTTTTCCTAATGCCTTATCCATCTAGGATGCCAAAGATTATTTAATAAATTACATCTGGCAAGAATGGCCTTTTTCCCAAAGCAATTTTTATCTTACCCACTTAAAAGACAGTAACAGAAATCTGTTGGTATAGGGCAATAGGTAACTTTTTAACAAACCTAACTGTATAAAATCTAATACCTAGAAATATGAACAGATCTGAAAATACTACAAGTGAGGCTCTTATATTCTTTTCCTGAAAAATACTCTCCACAGACCCATCTGCAATATGCATTGATAATAAATTAAAAGTTTTAACAGTCAATATTCAGAATGAAAGCTTCCCAGCACAATTCATCCCGTAGATTTCTAAATATGCTGCCGTGTTATAATTTAAAGGCACTGTTTCATTTGGTCACAAAATAAAGGTCTTACGTGATTTAGAAAAAAAACCCACAACTCAAATTGTAATAGCACTTTTATGTCTGTGTGATCATTCGATCATTCTTATATGTTCAAGTCACAGCAAAATACCTTCCATTATTGCACAGTATTTAGTTTGCTTCCACTGAGAACCACTAAGCTCAAGATTTTACCTTCAGAAGAATGATTATGTACTGAGAACAAGTAAAGGAGACAAATGATTATTAGTTAAAACCCACTCACGGAACCCAGACTGCAAATTTTCACAAAAACCTCATGTATCAATCATGAAACCATGGTTTTCCGTTAATTAAATATCAAACTAATTCTAATCACAGCCAAAAAACAAAAACAAAAAAGGCTTTCCAATGCACCAACATTCCTTATAGATCTTGTATATCCTCTATCAGTTAACACTTTATGTGGAACTTCAGTAGTAAACGAAATGACACTCCAAATGATCTTATGAGTAACGTATCTTCTAAAAGTAGTAATCAACTAGTGGGAAAAAAACAAACTCATGAAAAATATATTCAGTATAGTAATACTGGTAAACCTAATACCTCTTTTTCCTAGCACCAGAATAATTCAGGTCATTAAAACACACCACACCTCACACACACCCCCACCCCCACACATAACCCCAAGCTTTTCATTACCATAACAATAAGAACATAACAATAGGAACAAGTTAACAGTCCTTCCACATTAGGAAGTGTCTTTAAGATAACCTCACTAAAGGCTGTTACATACATGTATATGATATACGTATTAAGTATATGATATACGTATTAAATACATATTATACACGTATATATGGTTTTTAACTGTATTTGATTAATATAATCCACAAAGACCCCAGAAGCAGTATCCATCAACTAGAAACTGCACTCTTCAGCGCTTTCCTCATTTCAACCCCAATGATGGGACAGAAGGGTTGTGGCTGTCACACATCTACAGAGCAAAAAGCAAATAATTGTAAACTACGTGCTGAAAAAATAGAACATTTATAAAATTCCCAAGCAGGATGCTTCTTTTCCTCATGATGCAGGAGTTACTGGTAAAATAACTAAACTCTACATCTAGATTCTAGAAAATGCTGAAATTCTCCACCCCAACAGTCACAAGTTTTTAACATCAAAATTCGCTGAACTTCTCACACACCAAATGAATATCCTTTGTGGGTATCTGAAACTATTCTCAAACACCAACAGAAAAAAAAAAAAAAACCTGAGCCTCCTAAACGTTCTGCAATATCCTCTATTCATCTTCAGGTAAATTAGAAGCAAAGCTACGACAGCTGCCCTTGGCCTAGGCCGTCAGAAACCATTGAAGGGGAGGGGGAGGCGCAATAACCACCAAGAGACCAGATCTTTTTCCAGGGCTACTGTTTCCAAGCAAAACAACCATGGGCCCAAAGAGACGGCTATGAAAATCGGAGACGCTTTAATTCCGAGAGGAAAGGGGGGGAGGTGGTACATACAATCCCGAGAGAAAGGGGTGCAGAGGCGAGGAGGGCTGCGGAGGAAACTAAGTATCCCATGCATCTTTCAGACCCACAAAACAACAACAAACCGTAGAGTCTGAAGCACCAGATGGAGTCCCCGGGGCTGAGACAGTTCAGCAGACACACACCGTGGGCAGTGGATAAATCAACCGATAATGGAAGGGGAAAGGGGTTCTGAGAGAATAAGCCACTGGATGGGGGAGACAAAGCCTCTGGGGGTAATCAAGGACCAAAGAGAAAGATGAGAGGGGATACACAAGAGAAAGACAATGGAAGAAAATTAAGGCAGGAATCTGGCGCCTGGGCTGTGGCAGGTCACTGGACTACCGACAAGAGAGGGGCACAACAAAGGGGCATGGGAGGAAGGACAGCAGAGGGGAGGAGATGGAGAGGGACGCGGGGCGCGACCGGTCGGACAAAGAGCCTAAGGCGGCGAAACCAAGGGCCGGGGGTAGAGAGTCGCGGGGGGCAGCGGAGAAAGACAAAGCGCCCGGGGCCGCAGACACCGGCGGGGCGAGGAGGCGACGACCGCCGCGAAGAACAAAGCTGCGCGGAGCCCCGAGGCAGGGCCCGCGGGCGGCGGCGCGGGAGGCGCGCGGCAGGCACGGCGCCCGCGGGCCCCGCGCGCCCGGCCGCACTCTCGCCCGCACCCGCCGGCCTCGCCGCCGCCCGCCCTCACGCGCCGGAGCCCGAGCCACGGCGGCGCAGAGCGCCAGCGCACTGCCACACGCCGCCGCCGCCGCCGCGCTCGGCGCACGCGACGCCTCCCCCGCGGCCCCCGGACGCCAAGCGTGCCGTGGCCCCGGAGCCCGCCGCCCGCCGCGGGCTGCCAGACGCCCGCAACTTTCCCGGTTCCCTGCGCTCTGATTCCCCCAGACTTACCCTGTCACAACAGGCGCCATCTTCCACAAACTCTCGCCAAAACTCCAACCCTCGCGAGATTCCCCCCGACGCCTTCCCTGGTCCCTCTCCCCCGCCCCTACCCTTTTTCCTCACTGCTCGATTCCACCCAGCCCCCTCGCTGCTTTTCCCCTCGCAGCCGCCGCGAAGAGCCAGACGCCTCGCGCCGCCTGCGGTGTAGGGGATCCTGCTCGCTGCCTTCCCTGGAAACCTACCCAAGCGATGGAGCATGCGCAGGCGGCTCCTCCGCGGGCGAGCCCTCGGTGTGGTCCATGGGGAGTGCTCCGGTTATCCGGGTTTTGGGACGCGCCCTGAGGGACGTACGTGGAGACTGAGGAAAACCGGAGGGGATTACTACAGGGCCGCGGAATGGAGGGCCAGGAGGCGGGGCCGAGGGGAAGGGAGGAGGGGTCCTGGGAAAATCTGCCGCCTTTCACAGGCCTAGATGAAACACCTCCTCAAATGGGTGTTTTCCAAGTGGCTTCCCGCGCACTCTGGGTTCCCAGCGTTTTTCATTCATTCAGAACGTTCACTGGGCGCCTCCTTTATGCTAATCTCGGCGTTAGGTGCAGGAGCTACGGAGGTGCCTGGGGTTTCAGCGAGTGACATACCAGGAACTATCTTCATTCCTTGATCCCCCTGCTAGTGAAGAGATCCTTCCAGAGCTCTGTAAACGGAAAACTTTTGCAGTTGAGCTCTGTCGCCTTAGCTTTCTTCTTGGGTGCGAGATAAGGTCAGGACGAGGCCTCTGGCAACGACACACATACTGTCCCCCTCGCATGCACACGCCAGAGCGCCCAGTAGTTTTCTCCAGAAGTGCAAACTGCGCTGGAATTGAGTGCCACATTCTCCCACCCCCGACTCGGTGCAGGCAGGCGCCTGCTGCATGAGCCTCCCTAGGACCGCATCGCAGCCGCCAGCCCTGTGTGAGCCCAGGTGTATGTAGGGGCCGACTACACAGGGAACCGATCCCCCGTGGGCCTGACACACTGCTAGCTGCCCGAAACGTACTTCACGCGCCCTAAGCCCGGAAGCACCCGAGTAAACGTGGCCCGTCTGGGCATTTAATAGCTAGGTGCAGGGCCCGAACCCCGCCCCCTCCTCTCTACCTGCAGCCCCCCTTCTTCCCCCTCCCTTGCCCTTTCCTTTCCTAGAGATTCCCAGATTCAGTGCTGCCTCCCGCAGGGAGCCCCAAAACCCGGAAAACTGGAATTCGCCGCCCGAAACCTGCTGAAGGCGCTGCAGGATTGGCGCGGCACGCGCGAGCGGCACTGCGCATGTGTCCAATGCGGGCAGCCCAGTCTCACGCTACACCTCCTTCCCACCGCCTTCCACTACTCGGCTCAGACACAACACGGGCCGTGGGAAATTTCCTAAACCTCGCGAGAACGCGCCCTCTGCTGCCTATGCTTTCGCACCAAATCTCGCGGAGCCCTGGCGGGACAGGTGTTTGTCTAGCGCAGCTCCGGGCGCTGTTCGTGCCGCGCGTGCCCAGGCGGCGGGCGGCAGGCGCGGGCGGGATGGGAAGGGAGCGGCTCGCCGCGGAGGCGGGGCGGGTGGGCGCGTGGCTGGGAGCGCTGGGCGGAGGGCGGCGGGGGAAGAGACCCGACGACTCGCACACACGCACACGCCCAGTGACGCTTGGTGGAAGAAAGGGGGTGGGGGAAGCCTCGAAAGAAGTAGGGGAAGCCGGGAGATTAGAAACTGCTTCTGGTTGGAAGGGTAAGAGGTCAGGCTCTAGGGCGGGAGAAGCCCCAGGCCGATCTCCCGGGGAGGTTTCCTGCGGGCCTCCGCGAGCCTGGTACTTTCCTAAAATGTGTTAGACGCTGCGCCCTCCGCCTCCGGGAGCTGACAGACAGCCCCCAGTGTCGGGTTTGAGTCATGCCTCTGAGTCACCTAGTCTGGCCACCACTTCACTTGCTTTAAAACAAGTTCTGATTCCCTTAGCTATTCTCCTCTAGCAGTTAGTTGTTTTCTTTCTGATCTACCCTCTGGCCTTGTGAGTTAGGTAGGAAAAAAAAAATGCTGCTCTGCACTCTCACAATGTTGCCTTTTAAAGATTCTGCCTCCTGTTCAAGGACACGATTTTTTAAATTTCTTTTCTCCAACCTCTTCCTAGCCTTTTGGAGTAATCCCTATATTTCAGTTTTTGTTCTTTTTTTCCCCTCCCACTAATATGACTTAAAATAATTGGTTTTGCTTTCCTTCACCTTTCCATGTTTTTGTTGAAATATCCCATTTTAGGTATTGTTGCATCAGGTGCTTTAGTGACTACTTTTTAGATGCAGCCCTTCTTTTTGGATTATTTATCTGTCCAATGAGTTCCTGGTCACATTCTTCTATCAGCCACGTTTCAGATTGTCCCTCGTGTGGTTTCTATACCAGCCTAGCCTGGCATAGGAACTGGTGTCTTGCTGACATCATAGACCTGCAAATATAGAATTGAATTGAATTTTGATATTTGCAGGACAATGAGTCCTCTACTAGGAGGAAATCCAAGTTTTTGAGTTGTTTTCAAGGTTTTTAGGGGGGAGTGTGTGTGTGTGTTTGCCTATTCCTTTGATTACATTTTTCATGCAGAAAAAAATGTAAGAACATTGAATATAATATCTCAATCTGGTTTGGAACAGGATGGTTTAGGAATAGGATGATGTCCTTGGAGTCTTAATCCCAAGAAGGTATTTCAGTCATGGTCTAGTCCTGTCCACTGATCTCATTTGGAACCATGGCCTTCTGAGAGCCCCAGGTCCTTGGAAAGCCATGGTAACCAGAAATGTAATCACAACTCCTCATTTTCACCCTAAACATGCTTTGCATGTAGCCTTTCCCCATCTCAGGAAAGGTCAACTCCATTCTGCCATTTACATAAGCCAGGAACCTTAGAGTCGTTCTTGCCTCCCTTTTCTCTCACACTCAGGATCCAGTTGGAAAACCATGCTGGCTCTACCTTCAAAGTATACCACAATCCAAATACTTTCACATGTCTTTGGCTACCATCCCAGTCTAACCTGGTTTAAGGCAGTCCCCTAACCTGTCCTCCCTTCTTCCGTTCTTACCTTCCCTCAGTCTGTTCTCAGTGGAGCATTCTGAGTAACCCTCTAGAACTCTCTAATGGTTTTCTCATTTCACTGTGAGGACCTACACTATCTGGCCTGCTGCCAACTCCCCCCCACCACCACCTCTCTGCCTTCATCTCCTCCTCCTCTTGCCCTCCCTCACTAAGCTCTAACCAGCTGCCTTCCTTGCTGTTCCTGGGACACACCATGACACACTTTGCTCTTTCTACTACCTGGAATGCTCTCAACGTCAGGCCTTTGCTCTTTCCACAAACTGCAGTGCTCTTCCCTCACTCCTTTCAGGTCTTTGCTGAAATGTCACCTCCTCATTGAGGCCTTCCCTGACCACCGTTCACAAGAGTGACTCCCACACTCCTTATCTCCTTTCCTGTTTGATTGTTCTCATGGCACTTACCATAACCTGTCATACCATATTCATACTTGGGTACTGTGTTTACAATCTGCCTCCTCCCGTGATAATATAATCTTAACGAGGGCAGGGACTTTTGTCTGTTTTGTTCATTATTCAAGCCTTAGCCACTAGAATGATGCCTGGTGCATTGTAAGTAAGTGTGGAATAAATGTAGAATGTCCTCCAATTTAGGACAGAGTAGAAATGATTCTGAAGACTCCCTAAGCCTTCTAGGGTTCAAAACAATATTGGGATTGACCAGCAGTGAGGACCCCAGTACCAGCCTTTCTGGGAAGGAGGAAAAAAGCCTACAGAAAAACCACCTATGTTGGCTTTCTGCAAAAAAAAAAAATCCTTTCTTCTGGGTTAGACCAGTAGATGAGGCTGCACTTACTTAGAGTTTCCTTTACTCTCCATTGTAGAACCTCAGGAAAGAAAACACTGTTAGCTGGATATAAAGAAACAAATATTTTCATGGGTTTCTAGTGGGAGTGAAAATGGATGTAATCTTTATGGAAACCATTTTTGGCAAAATTTATCACTACCTGTTAATCCTACAGTTCCATTTCTAGAAGTTTATCCTACAAATATACTCATACATGTGAAATTGCCTATAATTTGCAGCATCATTGATGGTAAAAAATACTGGTTGTTATCTAAATGTCAAGAGATGTCTTTCTAAAAAAAATCATGACATATTCATAGAATGGGATAGTATGCATCTGTTAATAAACAGAGGCTGCTTTTTATGTACTTATACGGAAGGATCACAAAGTTTAAAAAACACGGTGTAAAACAGTGATAGATAAATATATACTTATTTGTCTGTATGTGTCTATAATGGCTCTGGAAGTGCACAGCAGATACTGTAATGGTGACTGCCTCATTGTAAAAGACTCAACAGTTGGAGGACAGAGGTGAAGGCGGGGGTGCTTTTCTCACAATATGCTATCTTGGATCCTTTAAATTTTGTACCACGTGCATGTATTACCTACTCAAAATGTAAAACAAACAAGGCGGGGGGGAAGAAAAGGAATAAATGTGCAAGAAGACAAAAAAATTGATTAAATAAAATTTTTTCTTCCACTTTAGTAGAATTAGTTTCTAACAAAAGTTATGTATATGACCTACCATCTCAGTAGAATTAAAACAGCAGAATTAACTCGTGGTCTATTCAAACTACATGTTTAGAGTACCTACCACTGCAGGTCAAGCATCATCTTTGGTGTTTTACAAAGATGGATAATGCAAAGAACCCAACTTCATGGGACTCCCAGGCTAACAGAGTACACAGAGCAGTTGCACAGAGTAATTCTGTGCTAGGACAGAGACATGAGTTTAACTCCATGGGGGTACAATGGAAGACGTGCCTAACTCTTGCCTGATGGGCCCAGGAAGCCTTTGCAGAGGTGTCTTTTGAGCTGACTCTTACTGCAGTGGGAGTTCAAAAGATAATGAGAGGAGGAGGAAGCATGACAAGCACAGGAAACGGCATGCTCAGGGTATAAGGTGTGAAAGAGCATCTCATATTCAGGGGAACTCCAGATGGGGGGTTGGTGCATGCAGAAGAGGGACAGGCATCCTAAGCAAGGTCATAAGAAGGACCTGATAGAACTAGGGTCCTCAAAAGTTAGTAGGCATCAAAATCACCTGGGTCCCACTCCCTAAGATGCTAAATGAGTAAATCTGGGCTGAAGCCAAGGAGCAGGCATTTAAAGCAGGCTGGTCAGAAATTCTGATGCCAACTGCCCACGAACCAAGCTTGGAGAATCTCTGTTATGAGATTGGGTATAACCTTTCTCTGGGAGTTTCTTATCAAAGTGAGTAATAGCAAGTAGTTTTTTTTTTTTTTAATCAATAAATGAAATATTTAAATAGTAAAAGGGATGAGTTTGGGAGTCCCTGAGTATGTATCCAATGGGCATGTGAACCAGTTAGTGACTCGTGAGGGGGTCATTACAGTTTGCTGTGGTGGTTTAAACACAGTGACACACTTCAACATGACTAGCTGTATGATCTTAGACGTGTTATTTAACCTGTCAGTGCCTCAGCTTCTTTACCTGTAAAATAGAAATAATAGCTCCTAATTCATAGGGTTGTCATAAGAATTCAAAATGTTGCTATGTTTAAAGTACATAGAACAATGCTATAACGTAATTGTTACAGTAATGTTAGTTTTTATCATTATTATTCAACAAATCCATAACTAGCATTCATCTCATCAAAAGTCTTGCAAAGTATGTCAAAATGCCTTAACACTTCAAAAATCAATGTTAAAATGGCCAAATACAGTGATGATTTTGTCCAGATTGATGTTAATTCATTTCTTTATCACCCCACTCAGAAATGACAATATCATTATTATTGTTCTTTAATTTCCAAGAGGCTCACATGTCCAAAAAGTTTGGGAAACCTGCTGTAGGTGGCTGATGAGGATACAAAGCAGGGTTTCATGTGATCAGATTGTACAGGGGCCAACCTTACTGATAACTCACATTAGAAATTGGGAGCCAATTACTCCACAGATGTTTCTCAGCTCATGGTTTTTCATTCATTTTTATGCCTCCTGTGTATTCTTAACATTATCCCTATCATTTTCTACTATGTGTTAATCAAGGTTAATGAAATGTACAGGAAACTGAAGAAAGAATGGCAAGAAGGGTTCCATCAGACTGTGCAATTCTATAAGAAAAATAAGCTCTAACCCCAGGATTAAAAGAAAGAAAGTGAACACTGAAAATGAATCACAGAGTGAGCTTCAGGAGAACTTAAGAAACAAAAATAAATACTCATGCTTTTCTTTCCAATTGTGTTTACTTTTTTATAGGATTATTTGGCCCTGGAAATTTGATTTTTTTGCAGGCCTGGGTTAAGGTTTGCTTAGCTTGCTAACGTGTGCAGCAGTTCAAGAAGGTAAGGCAAGAAAATGAACGGGCCATTTACTCTAGTGGTGTGGAACGTGAATGGAATCAAATGCACATTTGGTGAGAAGAATGTATACAAATCTAATGATTTGTCAGAAGTTTTTGTAGCTAATGTAATTGGAAGAAAATGTTTCCATGTGTGAGGGATATATTTTGTTCTTTTTATAACATGAACAAGATAAAAAGCCTGTTAACACTTTCTATACAAGAAATGACAACACCATATGAATCATAAAATTCCAGTTATCTGTCTATAAGGGAATATATTTAAATTTTGATTTCCTAAACTTTCACCCTTTGTCATGTATCATATATTGCATTGAGTTTTGGTTCTGTCTTAAGCCAATGTTAAACATCCATAGTTTAAAAAAAAATAGCTGGGGTATTAATGAAAGAGCATTGAACTATCTCCACCATTGAGGCCTAAGGCCTCCACCACTGACCAGCTGGCCAACTTTGGGCAGGTTCATTTTTCCTCACCTGCAAATGGACAATATAAAACCTATTGCATAGGGTCATTTTGAGAACTGATTGAGATATTTCATGAAATAACTGGGTACACAGAAGGCACTCGGTAAATGTTACTTCCCTTATGAAATTCTCCTATCCATACTCATGTTCAGTTTTCTTATCAGATGGACTAATACCACCTGCCTTACAGGTTGATTGCATTGATCAAATTAGATAATTATGTGGATGATTAAATTGAAAGAATTATCTTTAAGTAAAATCATGGTATTTAATATCACTTGGCCTATTTATTTTTAAAAATTTGACTGTGGTTATATAGCAAATCAATAGAACAAAAAAAGATCCCTGCATTCTCTCCTTTGGCTTCGGTTACTATTAACCTCATGCACAGATGGCCTTTATCACTTTTTCAAAGAAAGCCTACCAGAAAGGTTTCACTCTTTGCATCTGTATTGTTTTGTGTCATAGATAGTGTAACGATAAGCATCAACCCGTAGATATGACCTTTGTGGCTAGCACCCTTGTCCAAAATAGACTAAGGACTAAGAAGATCAATTTTTGGATCCTGTCTATTCAAGCACTGACAAATAGGGAGATATCAAACAATTCACATCTTGTGAAATATCTAACTCTGTCAAAGATAGCTAACTAATTGAAAATCCCCTTGAACGTCATAATCAAAGTTGTACATTGTTTCATTTAATGATTGCTGTTGTCGTTATGTCAACATTTTTATTTTAATTAATTTTAAAATTTTTAATTGTCATTATGTTAACATGATGAAATTTTTTTAAATCCTGTGAAATTGCTGCAAGAAAATAGTCTCTAGGATAATTTCTAATGAAACTATTAATAATATTGAGTATAGACTTAATTTAATACAATTAAACTATCTGAAAATTTTCTTCTCAATCTAGTAATGATGTATTTTATTTGTAAAATGCATTCGAGAAACTCTCTATTTAAAGGAATCCTTAAAGGCTGGTCTGATGGTAGTAGGTTATCAGAACTTATTAACATTAGTGTCACTAAAGTTGGTATACACCCCCCACTGCTAAATTTGACTGGCTTCAAATAATAAAAATAAAAATAAATTTTTACAAAAAGGAATCCTTAAAGACTCCATGTTAAGTATTATAACTGGTATTGTCCTGTATGTAGTTTTTGCTAATTAAATGATTATTTAACTAAATTCTGTCATGATTAGCATCCTGTGGAAGGTGAAATATACTAAAGCTGTTATTAATATTCCACTAATAGAAAAAACGTTTCTCAAGATCTTAACTACAAATCACCTTCCATCTTAGTACTTTGGAAAAATTTGGAAATTTATGCATGCCTTTTTTTTCTTCCAGCTTTCCAAACACATGGCCTACATTCTACCCTCAGAATTACTCTTGACTTCAGTGAGTTATAAACTGTCGAGTGGGAGAAACATTTGGCTCCTACTTGTCTCACGTCTAAAGTTCTCCAGAAATGTTCTTATGATTTTCATCAAGCATTTTTACCTACCCAGCATCATATTTTCCTTCAACAGCAGACACTAAGTATTTTATTTTTAACTAGCACAGCTATATCTGTATTTGCATGGTACTTTCCAAGTTTCTGAAATAAGCAACAAATCACAGAATCTAGGCAAAAAAAAAAAAAGAAAAAAGAAAAAAAGACTTAAGAACTGAAAGATAACTTCTGAAAAACCAATTACATACATATTTAGTTTTATGCAATAGAGGGTTTTCGAAAGGTTGCATGCCAATCTTACATAAAACGGCTTTTTAGTTAAAGGGATGTTGTGATATATAATTTGCAAGATGACAGTAAGTATGATTGAGTCTACACTTGCCCAAGCCCTCTCCTGGACATCAATCATCTCATTCGATCATCAGGACAGTGCCTGAGGGTAGGTAATTTTATTCCTGTTCTTATACATTAGCCTCAGAGGATATGACTTACACATGTTATACTCCTGGAAGTGAGATTTATGATTGTCCTTGAGTTCTTTATTTTTTTGGCTATAGCAATTTAAATTCTTTTTTATTATTATAAACTGATAGAGAATATTTTGTGTCAAGTACTCAGAGTACCAGATTATAATTTTAATAAATTATTAAAAATTGTAAAAATTATTTACAAAAGTATAAATGAGAAGGGATAGAAAAAGATTTATTTTTAAATAGCTGATGTATTTAATTTTTAAAAAATCATATGAACTAGTAACAGTGAGTTGCTAAGGATGGGTAACCAAGACAGGGGGAAGACCTAATACCCGTTTGGATTTTCTGCCACATCTATTATTTTAAAAAATAATTCACCAAATAAAAGAAAACTACAGACCAATCCCTCTTATAAATATCAACACAGAAATCCTCCACAAAATACTAGCAAATGCTCAACCAACTAGGAATAGAAGGGAACTTCCTCAACTTGATAAAGGGCATCTATAGGAAACCCACAGCTAATGCCATAGAAAGAAGACAAGGATTTCCACTCTCACCATTTCTACTCAACATTGTACTGAAGGTTCTAGACAGGACAATTAGGCAAGAGAATGAAATCAAAGACATGAGATTGAAAAGGAAGAAGTTAAATTATCTCTGCAGAAGGCATGGTCTTGAAGATACAAAATTCTAAGGACACTAAAAAAAATTACCTGTACAATTCATACACAAATTCAGTAAAGTTGCAGGATATAAGATCAATATACAAAAATCAGTTGTATTTCATATGTTTTCAGTAAATGATCTGAAAATAAAAATAACAAAACAATCCCATTTCCAATAGCATCAAAAAGAATAAAAGAAGGTGGACAGGGAGAAAAAAAAAGAATAAAAGCCTGAGCAACATAGCAAGACCCTGTCTCTACAAAAAATTTAAAAATTAGCCAGCGTGGTGGCACAAACCTGTACTCCCAGCTACTCAGGAGGCTCAGGCAGGAGGATCACTTGAGCCCAGGAGTTTGAGGCCGCACTCTAGCCCAGGCAACAGAGTGAGACCCTGTCTCAAAATAAAATAAAATAAAATACTTAGGAATAAATTTTTTAATAGAAGTGCAAGGCTTATGCTCTGAAAACTACAAAACATTGTTGAAAGAAATTTTTTAAAATCTAAATAAAATGGAAAGACATCCTGTGTTCATAGATCAAAAGATACTATTGGCCAGGCCAAGTGGCTCAAGCCTGTAATCCTAGCACTCTGGGAGGCTGAGGCAGGAGGATCGCTTGAGGTCAGGAGTTCTAGACCAGCCTGAACAAGAACGAGACCTCATCTTTACAAAAAATAGAAAAATTAGCTGGGTGTGGTGGCATGCGCCTCCTGTAGTCCCAGCTACTCAGGAGGCTGAGGTGGGAGGATCCCTTGAGCTCGGGGGGTCTGAGGTTGCAGTGAGCTATCATGACGCCACTGCACTCTAGCTGAGATAACAGAGCGAGACTCTTGTTTCCAAAAAAAAAAGATACTGTTATTAAGATGGCAACACTCCCCAAATTGATCCACAGATTCAAGGCAATCACTATCAAAATCCCACTGACCACTTTGCAGAAATTCATCTGGAAATTCAAGGAACCCAGAATAGTCAATCAATCTTCAAAAAGAAGAACAAATTTGGAGGACTGACATTCCCCATTTCAACTTACTATAAAGCTACAGTACTCGAGACTGTATGGTACTGGTGCAAGAATAAACATATAGATCAACTGAATAGAATTAAGAGTCCAGAAATAAGCCCTCACACTTATGGTAATTTTATTTTTGACAAAAGTGCCACAAGAATTCACTGAGAAAAGAATAGTCTTTTCAACAAATGGTGCTGTGACAACTGGATATCCACACGCAAAAGAATGAAGTTGGGCCCAAAATTCATAACATATAAAAAAATTACTTTAAAATGGATCATGGACCTAAATGTAAAAACCAAAACTATGAAACTCATAGATGAAATTACGGGGTAAAGTTTCATGACCTTGGATTAGCAATGGTTTCTTAAAGTACAAGCAAAAAGAAAAAAAATGGATAAATTAGACTTCATCAAAGTTTAAAATTTTTGTGCTTCAAAGGACATTATCAAAAATGTGAAAAAGACAACCCACAGAATGGGAGAAAATATTTGCAAATTATATATCTGATAAGGGTATAGTATTAAGAATACATAAAGCATTCTTGAAAGTGAATAATAAAAAAGACAAATAACTCAATTTAAAAATGGGCAAAAGATCTGAATAGACATTTCTCCAAACATGTGCAAATGACCATTAAGCATATAAAAAATATTCAACATCATTAGCCATCAGGGGGAAAAAAAGTAAATCAAAACCACAATGAGATACCATTTCACACCCACTGGGATGGCAATAAACAAAAAAGCAAATAATGAGTGTTGTCAAGGATGTGGAAAATTGAAACCCTCCTTGCTGGTGGGAATATAAAGTGACACAGCTTTTTATTTTTATTTTATCTTATTTTATTATTTTTTTGAGACAGAGTCTTGCTCTATCACCCAGAATGGAGTGCAATGACCCAATCGTAGCTCACTGTAACCTTGAATTCCTGGCTCAAGTGATACTCCTGCCTCAGCCTCCTGAGTAGCTGGGACTATAGGCACATGCCACCAGGCTTGGCTAAATTTTTTATTTCTTGTAGAAATGGGACCTCGCTATGTTACCCAGCCTGGCCTTGAACTCCTGGCCTCAAGTGATCATCCTGCATTGAACTTCCGGCCTCCCAAAGTGCTAGGATTACAGGTGTAAGCCACCAACTCCCATCTGACACAGCCACTTTAAAATACAGTCTGACAATTCCTCAAAAGGTTAACGATAGAGTTACTATATGATCCAGCAATTCCACCCTTAGGTATATACCCAAGAGAACTGAAAACATATGTCCATACAAAAACATGAATGTTCATGGCAGCATTATTCATAATAGCCAAAAAGTAGAAACAATGCAAATGTCCATCAATTGATAAATGGATAAATAAAATATGATATATCTATAAAATGAAATATTATTAGGCTATAAAAAGAAATGAAATACTGATACACACTACAACATGGATAAACTTTGAAAACATGCTCTTAAAAACATGCTAAATATCCAGAAAAGGCAAATCTATAGAGGCAGAAGTAGATTCCTGGACATTTTTTTTATTTTTCTTTTTTTTTTGAGACGGAGTCTCACTGTGTTCCCCGGACTAGAGTGCAGTGGCATCATCATAGCTCACTAAAACCTCAAACTCCTGGAAGCAATTCTCCTGCATTAGCCTTCCAAGTAGCTGGGACTTCAGGCATGTGCCACCACACCCAGCTAATTTTTTTCTATTTTTGTAGAGATGAGGTCTCTCTGTAGCTTAGGCTGGTCTTGAACTCCTGGCCTCAAGCAATCCTCCTGCCTTAGCCTCCCAGAGTGCTGGGATTACAGGAGTGAGCTACTGCAGCTGGCCTGTTTTCTAGACATTTCATATAAATAGAATCATATAGCACAGGGGTAATTAACTGTTAAAGAGTACAGAACTTCATTTAGAGTGGTAAAAATATTCTAAAATTAATTGTGGTGATGGCTGTACAACTCTATGAATGCACTATAAACCATTGAATGGGCACTTTAAATGGGTGAATTACATGGTCCATGAAGTATATCCCAATAAAGCTGTGAAGCAAAGAGAAAAGAGAGAGAAGACAAAAATTAATTTAACTTTATTCAATTAGATGCTTTAAAAAAAAATCAATGTGATTGTGAACTTTATCTTAGTAAGTCACATGTTCAAGTGGGAGCCACTAAATAATAAAATAAACTATAGAAAATTAGGGAATAGTCAGCACTTTGATAGTCAATTTACCCTCTAACCTCATAGTAAGTTTGAGATTATATATTATTTTTTTTTTTTTTTTTTTTTTTTTGAGACAGTGTCTCACTGTGTTGCCCGGGCTAGAGTGCAGTGGCACTCTAATAGCTGTAATTATTGAGCACCAACTAAATCCAAGAGACTTCAACGGACATGATCCCATTTGATCCTCCCACACCTCTAAATAGGACTTCCACTCCCCTTTCTACAGTTTGTGAACTAAAATAAAATAAAAGTCTTCCCCTACACTGGCGGACTGAATGGTCCCCAATTTACACAACAAATATATGTCTGGTGACTTGTCTCTTCCTTATCTAAAACATTCCAAGCCTTTAGACAAAGCTTCATTTTTTAACCAATTACAAGTCAAGGAGTCTTTTAAACCCACCTATAACCTGTAAACCTCCCCCCTTCGAGATGATCTTCCTTTTCGGGCCAAGCCAATGTATGCCTTCCCTGTATTGATTTATGACTTTACCTGTAATCCCTATCTCCCTAAAATGTATAAAACCAAACTGTAACCCAACCACAACAAGTCTACTTGCTCAAAGCTTCTTGGGTGTGGCTCCGGGTCATGGTCCTCAAATTTGGCTCAGAATAAACCTCTTTAAAATTATATTACAGAGTTCTGCTTCTTTTCCGTCCACAAGATAAGGAAGCTAGGCCCAGAATAATTAAGAAATGTTCCTTGGCTTGTACTCATATCTACAGATACAGCTAGAATGCAAACGCCGCATACTCTTCTGACCTTTCTCTGTAAGCTGCCCTGCGCTAGGCCTACTGGACCACTTTCTCCCTCATTGCCATTGTGAATTTGAACCCAAAGGCTGTGGGGGACTTGCAGGATAATTGCATAATAAGTATACTATTGTTACCATCTAAGAACTGGGACATCACTTCTAGGCCACTTCAGAGAACTGGTGATGCTAGGGGTTAGGGAGAGGGGAAGCAATAGAGTTGAAAATGGAAATTCCTTGTTTTCTTTTCCCTTTTTTAAAAATTAAATTTTTTTTTTTATGTTTAAGGCTAGTCAAGTGAAGCCATAGGAGTGGAGAAGTCTTTTTTTTTTTTTAAAGTAGAGACCCAAGTGGGGTCACGCCATGTTGACCAGGCTGGTTTTGAATTCCTGGCCTCAAGTCATCCTCCCGCCTCAGCCTCCTGAAGTGCTGGATTACAGGCATGAGCCACCAGGCCTGGCCAGAAACTCCTCGTTTTTGAATGTGGAAGAAAGTATGAAGAAATGTAAAAGAACACCTCAAAGCTTCCTTCCAGTTCTAAAAGTTCTGTCCGTTTAAGTCTTCACCTTAATGGAGCTAAAGATATTCTGGAATTCAGGGAACTTTTTCTTCCTCTCCTGACTTAGTCTTTCCCAGGACCCATGGTTGAGGTGTCTTCATTAGGGTTCCAAGGCCTACAATTCCACAATTCCATCAGGAAGTGTGTTTTCAGACTCCCCTGCCCCCCCAAACCCTCTTGCTGTACTTGTCTAGCAATATGTATGCCATCAAAATCATCCTTGCAAATTTAGTCCTTTTATACTTATTTTTAAAATATTATCCTTAGCTCTTATATTTAATTTCAACCTATACCATATCTTCTTACAATCCTTAGCCAAAAAATTGCCTCTAAAACAGTGACAAATCATAGAAACTGCTTTATTTTTAAAAATTGTATTATTTTAAGAATAAGCAATACATGCACATGGAACAAAATTTAAAATTTATAGAATGGAATGCACATAGGGTTTGCCAGATTTAACAAATAAAAGTGCAGTACACCCAATTACATTTGAATTTATAAACAAAAAATACATTTTTAGTATAAATTTGTTCCATGCAGTATTTGGGACATACTTATACTAAAAATGTATTTGTTTTTTATCTGAAATTAAAATTTAAGAGGACACAGTATATTTTGTCTGGCAACCCTAAATGCATATAGAAGTAAGACTCTGGCAATGGTATCCCAGCGACCCACTTGCCTTCTCAAAAGAAGATCCTATTACCAGTTTCTTGAGTATCATTCCAGGAATATTGTATAAACAACTTTCTTTTACAGCAAAGTTAGTATCCCCAGAACAAAATAGAATCTGAAAAAAAGGATCTAGACCAAATATAGCAATATCTATGTTTTTAATTTGGACTCATAACAGTTATTAAAGGAACTTTACAGAGGCCATGTGATGCAGGAGGACGGGTCAGATCTTAGTTCATACCCACTGGGAATCCTTGGGTATGTTCCTTAACTTCTGGGATCATTTGCAAAAGGAAGATAATCATACTCACCTCATCTGTTTATAGTGAATAATAAGTAACACATGTAACATGCATTGCAAAATGCCTGGCACAATGTAGTTGTTGGATCAGCAGTCCCCTCCCTGATTGGATGTTTTAGGATATTCATCTTCTTAAGAACTTAACCATGAAGGATCCTATCTGAAAATACAGGCCAGATAAACTGAGCATGTCTCCGTGTAACCTTCTAAATTTGCCATCAGGTAGTCGTGTTGTTTCTCTATAGCCTCTACTCCATCAAATACTTATATGATTCAGGGCCCCGACGGCTTCGTTTATCCTGTCCCACTTCCATCTTATTGAATCTTCCTCTGTCTTCCATTAAATCAAAAAGAAATATTTGCTGAACACCCACTGTGAGCTAGGTCCTGTTTTAGGCCTTGGAGAGACAGGGCTGGACAAGAGAGGCGAGGTCACTGCCCTTGGGGGACTTGCGTTCAAGTATTCCAGTACAGATAATAAACAGGTAAACAAATAAGTAAGACATTTTAAATAATGATAAAAGCTATGCAAAAATATAAATGGGAGTGATCAATGCTAGAGAGAGAGGGAATTGGACTTTATTCAGGTCAACTGCCCTCTGAATAGTAAGTTCCTTTTACTTAATAGTAAATTCCACTTACTTAAGCTGCCCAAGGTACTTTTCATTTCCTGAAGGAAGGTTTTCAAACAATACAAGTAGAGAACACCATTTACAATTTTAAGTTCACTCTTTAGACTCTAGCACTATGTAGATACCAAGGTCTTTCAGAAGTATAGACTTGGATGTTTCTTCCTTTCTTTGGTTAAAATCTAGATGGGAAAAGGCCAGTGAGGAGCGTTTAAATTCTATGTGCCAATTATAAAAGGGCAAACCCTCATACCAACCATTAACATTTATAATCCAAGTTCCCCCACCCCCACCACATATACAATACATATACTCAGCTCTGCAAGTTGGATGTCTTTATCCGTATTTTAAAGGGGGAAAGAACTGAGGCTCCCACAGTTCAAGTGATTTGCTCAAGGACACCCTGGTCTGACGTGGACAAACCTCTACCTGACACAAACCAGATTTGAAACCATCTTTCTGCTTCCAAGTCAAGAACTTTTTTATTTCTATCAGTTAGCCTACAATTTCATGCCACTTCCCTCCTCCAAAAACCTTGTTTTTTCATTAAGAGGTTTGCATTTAAAAAAAAAAAAAAATTACTGTGGAGAAAGTTGAGTATGTTGAGGAGGTTTGGCATAAATGTTTCAGCATCCTTAAAAATCACATATAATAACTTCCCACTTCATTTTGCCTGTTAGTTCATATGTTATTATCAGAGCTAATTATCTACTTGGAATGGCAGTGATTAACAAATTATTTTTATTTTATTATATCAGAATATTATGGGCATACAAATGCTTTGGTCACATAAATTGCCTTTGCACTGCCCAGTCAAAGCTACAAGCGTGCCCATGCCCCAGACAGCATGCACCACATCCATTAGGTGTGAATTTACTCATCCCTTCCTCCCCCGCCACCTGCCTTGACCAAATTATTTTAAAAGCAGTCTTAACTATCTTTTCTGAGAAGCTGCTTGTCGTTGGCCAAGATAATGCAATTCTTGTTTGTGTATTATAAACTTAGTACAATTTATTATATATTCAGAAAATCTTTTTTCTTTGTACCTCCTAGTGAAATGATGCATTTTCATGATGATTAAAAGCAAAACATCCTATAATGCTATATTAGTTCACAAAAATTTCTCAGAATGGCGTGTGAAAACTGAAACTGAAACATTACAGAGGTGGTAAAATCTACTCACATTCAGATGTTTATGGGCAGAAAAATGTTAGATACCATCAGTGTCTACAGAGCTACACTATCTGTTAATAATGATAATGAAAATAAGCTTGAAATTTGGGGTGAATCCTCTAGATAAGGATGTTCTTCTAAACAAGTTTGAAAGAGTTGATGATTAGTAAACCGTTAAAATTAACTGAGGTATAAAAAGAGAAAAACATGAGATATTATCATATTAAAGTTTTCTGAGAAGTTAAGAATCACTTTAAAATGTGACTGGTTGGCTCTTCCTGCCCTGCCCTGACCCCCATTCTTTTATTTTTTGAGATACAAAGTATTTCATTGCTACCTTCTTTTTTTAGAGTTCTTTTCTTTCCTTTTTTGGAGTGGGAGAGAAACACGATGTTTGCATAGGAAAGCATGCATATTCTGAGGTACTAATACAGCTTTCTTTGGCTCAACCTTTTCTCTGTGAAGCCTAGATTTTAAATGCCCCTAAAATGGTTAATCTTCCTTCTATAATTCTTAAATTTATTTTACAGATTTACTTTTTCTCAAAAGCACTTTTTCAGAATATCACTTTGTGTGTCAGTAATTCCTCTGGTCTTCCTGCCTCTAAAATTTGGATTTTTCTGACTTGACATAACTTTTGGCATTGGCCATTGTCCTTTCCACGTCACCCTCCCACCCTGAATCAGTCTCCACTGTTAATAATACCAAACTAATGTGCTAAGAACTAGCTTGTCAAGCATACTGCTTTTAACTTGAGTTTATAGGAGTTTATAAGCCAGAGTGTTTCCTCAACTTATGGTTATAATGAACAAATATTAGTTATTAAGAGGATCCTTTTAATACTTCTTCTTCATTCATTGCAATGAGTTTGGTTTCTTTTGGAGGCACACAACTAATGTGGAATTTAGCTTTGCCCATCTTGTGCAAATCCCCTATAGGGTTTGTAAAACTGTAACCCATAATCCCCTCTTCAAAAAACACACTGATTATTTGTACTTATGCTAGTTCCAAATATTACAATAGTTTCTGGATTTTTGCCACATTCCTCTCTAGATGGTCATTTGGGAGACTTTGTTTGTAATGTGTGTTTTGAATGAAATTTTAACATTCCAAGACCACAAGATGTAAGACTCAATTGTGAGTTAAACTTAATTTTGCATGTTTTCAAAGACATCCTACTTAGATTCCAACAATAGCAAACATTGAATAGAAAATGAAACAAGGTATGTTTTTTCCAAGGATTAATGTTTGAAAGAATATGAGAGAGAGCATGCTGTTTTCAAGAATTAGAGAATGTTTTCAAAATGGCCTATAGCGCCGTCCCCAACCCCCAGTTTGTGGACAGGTACCGGTCCTCCGCCTGTTGGGGACCGGGCTGCAGAACTCTGCCACCCCCTCCTCCCCCGCCCCTCCTCCCCCACCCAGCCGGAAAAATTGTCTTCCATGAAACCGGTTCCTGGTGCCAAAAAGGTTGGGGACGGCTGGCCTATAGCATTCAGTTGGTGGCTCAGGTGGATTAAAACATTAAGCTGTTTTATGGAAATCAGAAGAAACATTTTCTTAAGTGATTATGCTAATTGACTAATTGTAATTTTAAAATCAGAGACAAAACCCTGAATTTTAAAATAGCATCTCTTTCTCAAAAAACAGTATAATGGCAATTTGGGGTTTTTTTAGGGTTTTTTTTCTTTTTAAATTTAAGGCAACATTAAAATACAGAAGCTCCCCTGGGACATTTTTCTTCTAATAAATTCTGGGCTATTTTCTCATACTTTTTGTTTATTTTAGAAGCTGATGCTCATTAAAGAACCCTCTGAGATTTTAGGACAAAATGAATTGGTTTTTTAAAAAATATAATTAAGGTTTCTTGCATCTGATTTCAACTTTAAGAAGTTTTTTAACTTTACAAATGATAGATTTATTAAACCAGTGTGTCTGATTTTAGTTGTTTTGCGCTCTGTCTCTTTAGCTTTTTGCTAGTTGGATATATTGGTTTACCCTCCAGTACTTATAAAACAGATCGCAGATTAGGAGCACAGTAACACCACAGCGAATGGAAGTAAAAGCCAGCATCTTCTATCAACGTTCTCAGTCACTATAAACTGATGGATTCCTGCTCAAGATGTTTCAGTTTATATTGTCTCTTTCTCTCTCTCTCTCTCTCTCTCTCTCTCTCTCTCTCTCTCTCTCTCTCTCACACACACACACACACCCCCACCCCAGTGATTTATATGACATAACCTTTCTGGAATTCCATAAACACAGGATATGCAACACGGGTTAACCACTTGTCTAGGAAAGAAAATAAGCAGAGAGTTGCCCACAGAACACATCTTACATTTGGTCTTCTATGTATGCCAAGAAAGTGATCACTTTGAGTCTCTGACTGAATAATAACAGGACCTTGAAAGCAGGTTTGCTATTTTCAATGACTGCTGCTTGTTAACAGAATGCAGAATGAATTATGGCCTCTGAATTAAGCTCTTTTATTGTTGACCTTGATCTTTAGAGAGGGTGTGGTAGGTAACCAACTGCAAATATGAAGTTTGTGTTAGGTGCAAAGGAAAGTATACTACTCAGACAAAAATAGAATATAAACATTAACGGAACTGGTTAAAACAAAATTATTAGTTATTCATTAAAGTAAAGAATAAGATATTTAATAGTTCATATATGCCAACCACCTTAAAACTTTTATGAGATAGAGTGGAGAATAAATGAGTAAATAAATGCCCAAAGTATTGTCTTCCTTTGCTAAAACACTTGAGCCTGATTAATGCTGCCCTAACACAGGGACACCATGCACAGCTTTATGCTCGATGGTGGCTACATTCAAGAGCACAGTTTTAAGCTGCTAATGCTACATTTTCTAGCATCGGGTAGCATTAACAGCTACCTAATGCTAAAATAAGAAAAAAAAGCATTGTGCGAGGCGGGGTAGGTAGGGATGTGACTAACAGCCTTGTGTTCCTGTAATTATAGTGGGAGATCCCTGTGCTAAATCTTAGCAACTTTTCTGTTCTACAGAAGGAATAACATCAGGAAGCTTGGCTACTACTGGTGATTACCAAAACTGCCAATTCAAAGAGTCAAATAGCCCCTCTAAACTCCACTTAAGATAGGAAAGACATTCAGAGGAGGTAGAGAGGCGCTTTCTCTCCAACGCATTCGTCTTTATGGACTCATTTGGGCTCATTACTTCAGGTGCTCTTGTAACATTTCTAAATGGGAAGAATCTGTTTTCTCAATTACTGATATCAAATGAACATCGCAGGAGTGAAGTGCTTTACTGTGGTTATACAACTATATCATTCCTCTCATTTTACCCCAGGGGTTACCTACACCACCGAAATCTGAGTGCGGATGTAGCAGAGAGGCTCAGTTTGTAGAAGCATGAAATCCCTAGAAGTCTCTTTCTTTCCCTTCAAACACCCTTGAATCACATGATTATTGGACTAGCCCACACCAAGCTGCTGAAGATCCACAACTATCACCCCTCTTCCAAGTCCCAAATCAGCCTTGAACTTGATTGATTCCTTGATGCAGCAAGGCCTAAGGGGGAGGAGGTGAATTCCAGCAAACTTGCTTTTTTTCCACAGGACCAGTTCTGAGAATTGGGTGTAGTCGGGTAAATCGTGCCTTCGGGATCCCTACAATTCTTTCCCCTCTTCCACTGCTGTCGGTATTTTCCTCCGACTTCCATCTCAACAGTGTCTGGTCCTACCCTCTGTTGCATTAGTGCCCAATGCGCTGCTTCCTAAAAAGACTGCTACTAACCCGAGCAAGCAGTTCGCACTGTGAATGCGAGAGAAGCACCTCTCTTCCTCACACACGCACCTTTCTTCCTGGATTGCAGCCGTACTTGTCATTTCACCCAACAAAGTCATTCTCGCGGAGGAAATGTAAACCTAATGGACAGGAGAAAAATGTCTGTCATTTCCTTGCTTGAATGTTTTCAATTTTATTTTTTATTTTAACTTTATTTTATTTTTTAAGACAGGGTCTTGCTCTCTCACCCAGGCTAGGGCGCAGTGGGGTCATCATAGGTCACTGCAACCTCAAACTCCTGGCTCCAGCGATCTTCTTACCTCAGCTTCCTGAGTAGGCATGCACCACCACACCCGGATAATTTTTCTATTTTTGGTAGAGATAGGGTCTCTCTCTTACCCAGGCTGGTCTCGAACTCCTGGCCTCAAGCAATCCTCCTGCCTTGGCCTCCCAAAGTGCGAGGATTACAGGCATGAGCCACTGTGCCCGGCCTAAATGTTTTCAGTTATTTACAGCTCTCCATCCCAAAGCCCAAAGCTAAGCAGTCCAGAGGAAATGTCCAGAAGGGATCATTGCTAGGGAAGGCAAAGCCTGGTGAACAGAGCATCACCCACCCACGAGCTTGGTGGTTCGTCCTTGATTCCTCCTTCTCTCATCAACGCTATCCAATCCGGTGGCAAGTCCTGCTGGTTCCGTATTAAACTATGCTCCATATCTAATAATTTTTACTATCTTCCCCACTACACCCTAGTCCAGGGCACCATCAGGTCTCTCTAGGTACCTGTATTACCTTCCCACCTTCTCCCCACTTCTATTCCACCCCCATCCCCTGCAGTCCATTCTCTACAAGACATCTGGAGTGACCTTTAACAATGTAAATCCGATCATACTACTCTTAAATGTAAAAATTCTTATATGCATGTCTATTATTTTCATTATTTCTCAAGCATTTTGCCATCATCATTAGCATTGAAAAAACTTTTAACAAAAAGACTGTGTGCTTTCTTACAAGAAACAAAAAAGCTGGAAGCTGAGGGTACCACCTTCCAGATGTAGGAGGTAAGTTGGGTGGTAACACCTAGTAATGTTCTCACCACACATTAAAACAAATAACTATGAAGGGTGATGGATATGTTAACTAACTTGATTGTGGTAATCATTTTGCAGTATATATATATATCAAATCATCAGGTTGTACACTTTAAATTTATACAATTTTATTTGTTAATTATATTTCAATAAATCTGGAAAAAATAAAATTAAAACATAGTAAGGCTGGGTATGGTGGCTCAAGGCTGTAATCCTATCACTCTGGGAGGCTGAGGCAGGAGGATCCCTTGAGCTCAGGAGTTTGAGACCAGCCTGAGCAAGAGTGAGACCCCATCTCTACTAAAAATAGAAAAATTAGCCGGGCGTGGTGGCGCGTGCCTGTAGTCCCAGTTACTTGGAGGCTGAGGCAGGAGGATTGCTTGAGCCCCAGAGTTGGAGCTTGCAGTGAGCTACGATGACATCACTGCACTCTACCCAGGGTGACAAAGTGAGACTGTGTCTCAAAAAACACCAAAAACCAAAAAACAAAACAACAACCACAAAAAATACGTAAAACCTTAAAAAAATGCAAATATCTTTCATTCCTGAATGCAGGAATACCTGCTTGCCTTGTCATCCATTTCCTTTGCTTAGAAGAATCTTCACTACCTTTTCTTCTTGGTGAATATTTTATTCAGTTCATACAATTCCCCAGAATAGATTTCCCACACCACAATTTAATGTCTTAATTTTCTCCCCTTGCTCTGAAGCTTGTACAATTGTTAAGACTATTCTTGGGTTCTAAATGATAACTTTGTAATAATATCCTTTAGTAGTTTCCCAACTTTTGAAGTTTTCTATATGCCATGAAAATTAGTGTTTCTAATTCTATTTGATGTAAAAAAGATTATACTGGACAATGTCCTGTTGAATAGGAAAGGCAAGTAGACCTCAATGGATGGATGGTAACCCAAGGCCAAGAAGAGGATCTGAATATACTAGTCATTCCAACACGTAGCTTCTCCACCCTGATTGCTTCCTTTTCTGGACTCTGGATTACTCCAGAAAGATTAGCACTCATTTTCCCTACTGTTTTCCCCCATGCACATTTATTTTGTCTCTCTGCAACATATCTCAACCAGGTATTGTAGAACTATAGGTAATTAACAGAGAGCAAAGCCTTGTAAGTGAATACCTATTTGCGCAGGACAAATAAGCAGTGTTCAAGGAGAACACTTTCTATTTTTTTAAAAGGAAGAATTATTTACTTTAGTATGTCTACTTCCTTGGAGGAAGACCAACTGGTTTAAGACAGAAATAAAGGCTATTAATCTTTCCATATTTCACTTACAATTCTATCTTGGAAGGAGGAGACCCATTAATAAATAGAAACATTTATAAGTACTATAATATCTAAATAAAAGTATACTAAATCTTCTACTTTTGGGGGAGTATTTAGGATATAATTTTCAGCTAACTGGAGAGAACCTAACAGTACTCAAGTGCTTGAAAGAAAACACATTACCACTGGAGATAAACTTGATTTCTTTTTTGGCAGAACTGGACAGCTGCTTGCACCTGCCTTAACTTTTTTTTTTTTTCCAGGCTAAAGTTATCTATTCCAGGATCCTGTGTCATGTGGTATAAAGCTTTGGTTTCAGCCAGTCACTAATACAGAAGCTTGGATATATTTGAAATTCCTTTCGGGGGGAATAAATTGGCCAAGTCTTCTGACAGCTTTGCTTCTCACACCCAGGCCAAACTGGGCCAGCTCTTCCTTGGGGCAAAAATGCATATTGGCATATCTCATCCCTTCAAGCCACAGAACCACAGCATATTGGTTCAAAAAGGGAAGTTAGAGCTTGTGTGATCTAACTTATTTATTTTATATTTTTCTATAACTTTGTATTAACGTTCCTTGCTCCCTTATAGCAAAGCCCCTAATTAATTGACAATATAGAGCATTTGTATTATAGGTGCCTGTTAGAAGATGTCAACACAGATTGATAAGATTTAGCAGCTGATTCAAGGACTTTCACTTACAACTCTGATTCTTAGGAGAGACAGTCCACCAGATGGACTAACCATCCAGTCATGTATATTATCCAATTTCTATGCCTTAACTTGGTAAAGGAATTAGACAGCAAAGTGCCTGGGCCACATTTCCTCAGCCTCTTGCTCAAATATATTCACCAACTTACAGGTGAGGTGTGTCTTCTATATTTATGCAGAAGGTTAGTATGAGCATATCTTTTGCAAAAGCATGATTGAAGATATTGGTCACAATGCCAAGTGGTCCTATCTATACACAGGACCATGTGATAAAGTCCTCCTTGAATTTAGTTTTAGGCAATGATAACATGCATGCTCAGAAAGTGAAACCCCTAAAGCCTATCATGTTTCTCTTTTCACCTTCACTGCCAGAAAAATACGAATCACATTTATTGCCGAGCATAATCTGATCAACTCTGGTGCCCAGAAGTATTTACTTCTCTTGCTTCCTTCTTAACTATTTTATTTGTAAACTGCCTCCAGTAATTTTAGAAGTATGTAAGTTGAAAATAAAAATTTAAATTAATAAAATGGGTAAAAACAATTGGTAGGAAGTAAGGAATAGTCAGACTTGCCAACGAAACTTGTCTGTGCAAAGGTTTTCTCATTTGAAGGGTAGTCAAGAGACCTTGTGCTTTGTATCAGAAAACCTGGGCTTAATCCTCAGCCTCACAACTTACTTGTTGAACAACCATACAAAAGTCACCTAGCCTCTATTTTCTCATCTCTAAATGGGGGTATTAATGCTGTTGATCCACTGGGTGATTGTGACAACCAAATGAGAAAACATGGGGAAATGCTTTCTAAACAGTGAGTCACTCTAAAATTATAGAAGTTATAACTTCTATAGCTCTGTGTTGCAATGCTGAGCCACTCTAGGCTAACTAATACCTGTTTGTGGGGGCTTTTTAAGTAAGTTCACAAATTCACAAATAAATTCACAAATTCTTTGATACTCCTTTCAAGAGGGGAAGCCAATTCTCTCCCCTAGAATGTGGGCTAGATTCAATAACTGATTTCTACCAAATAGAATGTGGCAGAAATGACAACGCATAACCTGCAAGATTAGGTCATTAAATGCATTGTGGCTTCCTTCTTGCTCTTGCTCTTAGATCACTCATGGCAGGTTCACCCACCACCCATGTCATAAGGACAGTCAGCAACTCTACAGGGAGGTCCATGTCATAAGCAACTGAAGCCCCTGCTGACAGCCGTACGAGAGCACCATCTTGGAAGCAAATCCTTCAGCCCCAGTCAAGTTTCCAGAAGACTGTACTCCTGGCCAACTTCTAGACTATGACTCCAGAGAGACCTCAAGCCAGAACCACCCAACTAGGCCACTCCTAAATTTCTGGCCCTCAGAAATTCGGTGAGAGAATAAATGTTTATTCTTGGTTTAAGCCCCTAAATTTGGGGGAAATTTGTTGTACAGCTAAAGATAATTAATGAAATGTCTATAGTTACCTGCCCATCATTTGGATTAATAGAAGACCTTACTCTTCCCAGATATTGTTACTAAAGGAAATTCAAATATCCAAATATCTTAGAATCATTGACTGGGAGATCACCTCAGAGCCATGTGCAATTATGTCATTTTGCTGATGGGAAAACCAAGAAGCAGCGAGAGTTAAATGAGATGCCCAAGGACATTTAAATAGATGACAAAATTAGGACTGACCCTTCCCCAGTCTTCTTCCATTTGATTTCAGCTTTCTCTCTCTCTCTCTCTCTCTCTCTTTTTTATGACCTAAAATGCTCCTTTATTTTTGATCACAGATCTCAGAACTGTGGAATGGTTAAAATCAATACTCACTTTCTTTCTACCATACTGTGCTACCTCTTTCCTTTGCTTTTTTCACCTGAAAATGTGTCAACCAATAGCTCTTAGTTTACAACATCATTTTACAAAAGAAAGGATGCCTCTCAGATAAGGAAATTGCATGAGGTGAATACTTGTTGTTGTGAACACCTGGTGTTTGTAAGATGCTGTATGGAATCAAAGACTTTTAAACCTAAATTCTGGACCTTAAGGTTCTCCCAATCTGGTGGGAAGGGGATGTTCTAAGCGCCGTCAGAACAATAAATTGTAAGATATTGAAGGGCAGAGAGATCACATGTGAGATAGAAAAATATATTTGGCCAAGAGCCCACAGCACATGTTCTATAACCACTCTCCCACAGTGATATTTAAAGCCAGTCCTTTCCTTCAGAGTAGAGGAGGGAAAGAAAAAATAATAATAATAAAATAAAGCCAGTCCTTTAAATTAATATTCTGGGATGAAAAAAAAGTATATTTTAAAGATTTTTAGACTAAACTCTTAAATATACTCTTAGTGAGTAATTTTACTCATGTATCCAACAAACTGCTGCTAAGCTCTGAGCACACACATAATAATTTATATTCAGACATGGATAGCTTGAGAATTTTTATATAAGACAGGGGATAGCATTCTGGTTGGAAGATTGTTCAGGGGACTTGTCTGCAATGTGCATTTGGTGACATGCCATTTCTACATAGGAGTTTTGGTGTGGGGTCAGGGTTGATGGCAATCTTGACTCTCTGAGCTGCCACTATACATAGACACTGTTAGTAACAATACTTGCCTCTCTTCCCTCACATTCTCTTTTTTTCAAACTGTGGAAAGAACCAGGCTGTAATACTCATTTGTTAAAATCTCAAGGCAGAGAGACCTTAGAGCAGATGCTCTGAAACGACAGGGGGTTTTACCAGCACTGGAAGTAAATACAGCTGTTCTTACATGAGGGATGGCCGGAATGGAGTAGGGTAGGGATAATAAATGTTTATTATTGTTTGAAGCTGCTATGTTTGGGGGTAATTCATTATGCAGCAATACATAACTGAAAGAAGGTGGCAGGTGCTACTAGTCCCAGATCACTATGGCATGGGTGCCACCATGGTTGTGGTGGCGGTGTTGGGGTGGGGGGAGTTTAGAATATTTATCTGGGACTGGGGCTGCTACACAGAAATGCCTTTCAGAGTCTGGACACTAAGATATGTTTGAAGGAATATTTAATTTTAACTTGTTCTAGGGATGCAGGGTGCACAATAAACTTTTTCATCCCAAACAAAAGAGAAAAAAATGGAGTTCATGTAGACCAGAAAAGATGCTTTGGTGTACTCTCAACTTGGTAACGTCAGTTTCTAACCAACTAATCGTCAGTCAGTTGCAAAATCAAAATTTATTTCCGCTAAGTATGAAGTTGAGGGCTGAAGAATCTTAATTATGGGAAAGGGTTAGTAAGTGCAAGACAACCTTTAAAAATGCAACAACAAAGCTGTTAAGGAAATACATTATAGCTTGTTCAGATGAATTAGAGCCTGAGGTCCGTCGTCTTGTACTTTGTAGTCTTTATTCTCTTTGCAACTTGTTTCTTACTTTTGGATTTTGTAGGCAGCGTAACATATAACAATAAAATAAGTACTATTAGAAGAAAGAGGTGCTTTCAATAGTCATTACCATATTTAATCCTGTAATTTGGATATTATGAGAAAATGGAGACTCAGGGGTTAGATGACTGACCCACCCAACATCATGTGCCTCTAACTTAAATCTTCTGCACGCCTTCCCAAACCATAAAAGTCATTGTGTTAATGAGCTTATTTAAATGTATTCAGGAGGAAAGAAGAGAAAATCGGTAGCTTCTGGCCCTTTTTGCTTTAGAAAATCCCATAAGATATCTTAATTTAAAAAATAAGAATCTACACTTAAAAAACAGAGGTGCATAGACCTCAGAGAAGTGGGGAGATAAAAAGAAAAATAAAAAAAAAAAAACAGAGGTGCAATCTTTTGTCAGCCTCAACTAAATATTTCCTTTTATTATAATATAAAATGTTGTTTAAAAGTTATGAAATATATGAAGCTCATTTGATTCATCATAATTTAAATTTCTTAGATGCTTACTCGAATATGAAATATATCATTCAACTCTCTCTCTGTTTCCTATGTGCAGTTTATTTTTTTATCAGATGACTTTTTCAATTTCAATATTCCCACATTTAATACTAAACTGGAAATTAAAATTCAAGTATAATTTCATAGTAGTGTGGGGATTTTGACATGCTGTTGGCAGTTTATCCCAGAAAAAAATAGATGCACCAGACATGGACATGTTTTTTTTTGAGGATTTATTTCTCTTGGTGACATGATCCTACTGTCCATAGCAAAATTCCTTTTAAGATGATTCATAGGCAAAATTTACATTAGCAAAAAGAAAAGGAGGATTAAGGATGAGGGCAATTATTTACATCTCATAGAATCCCTTGAGAATTTGATAAAACTATGACTCTCTCCCTAGATAAACACATATGTACACGCATACACATAAAGTGTGCATGAAAATCTGTCAGGGGAGGTCTTTCCCGGTCTAGATAATTTGGAAAGAACAAAGCACTTTATTAGAGAGAGCTCTATAATTCAGATAGAATAGGAGGGTTACGTTTAGAAAAAAAGAGTTTTAAGAAATAACTTTATAAGACCGAGACTAAGAACTATTAAATTAGCATAACTCTTCTGACCAGACTTCTTCAAGGAATTAGGATTCCAATGCCTGTAATTATTTATATATAGCCAGTTGAAGATGGGAAATAGACTTATTGGATAATGCCATCTTTTTGATTTGCCTACTCTGAAGATAAATAAATATCTTCTTTATATTATTTTTTTATTGGCTACTAAAAGTGACCCTATAGAATATAAATCTTCTCAAACACTAAGTATTTTATAGTTACAATAATAAACAAGTCAGAGAGAATTTAAAAGGTCATGTTAGTTTCAAACTTTTTTTAAAAAAAGCAGAGGAACTCTCAAACAGTATACTAAAATACAACAGATTAAAATAGGATTTTTAGTCTAAATTGTTTTTTAAATGTTAAAAAATTAAAACAACTCCTTATTATAATGTCATTCCCAGAGGTTGTTTTTGTTTAACACAAACATTTAGAAAGCGGACCTAATGGAATATAGCTACAGTCTCGTCATCCACTTTGTTTCTGTATTTAGTTTGGGTTACTCAATAAATACCAAGAAAATTCTTATTTGGATAGAAATATAGTTGCAAATGGTAACAGTTTTTAAACACTCACCTTTCAGTCTCAGAATATTCTTCAAGTAAACAAAGATGGAAGGAAATGCTTTATTCAGAAGTATGTATGAAAACTGGATAGCACATGGGAAGTATCCAATTTAATAAAATTTAGTATATAATGCATTTGTGTGTGTGGCTTTTTTTTTTATTTTTGAGACAGAGTCTTGCTCTTTGCCTGGGCGAGAGTGCAGTGGCATCATCATCACTCACCGCAACCTCAAACTCCTGGGCTCAAGAGATCCTCTCGCCTCAGCCTCCCAAAGTGCTAGGATTACAGGTGTGAGCCACTGCACCTGGCCTATATTTACTTTTTAAAAAAATATTTCCTCCGGGCACAGTGGCACACCCCTGTCAGGAGGCTGAGGCAGGAGGATCGCTTGAGCCCAGGAGTTTTGGGCTGTAGTGCACTATGCCAATCGGGTGTCCTCACTAAGTTCGGCATCAATATGGTGACCTCCGGGGAGCAGGGGACCACCAGGTTGCCTAAGGAGCGGTGAACCAGCCCAGGTCAGAAATAGAGCAGGTCAAAACTCCCGTGCTGATCAGTAGTGGGATGGTGCCTGTGAATAGCCACTGCACTCCAGCTTGGGCAACACAGAGAGATCCTGTCTCCAAAAAATAAAAAATATATTTCTTATTGTGGTAAAATATTTATAACATAAAATTTACTATTTTCACCATTTTTAATTGTACAATTCGGGGGCATAAATTACATTCACAATGCTGTGCAACCATCACTACTGCCCATTTCCAGAAGTATTTCATTATCCCAAACCATTTGCTTTTAATAACCAAATTTTAAACAGTTAAAAATAAAGTTTGAATCAAATGTTTGCAAAGTTCCTAAAGCACCTTTGTAGAACAGTTTAATATGTATGGTCCCCTCAATTATCTGAGGCACAGAGAATTAACTGGCTGGGACAAGCACCATTGTCCATGGTTAGGCCTGAGCAGAAATGGGGCTCTCCTGACATCAAATGGTGCTGATTTTTCTATTCTACCTTGCCATTCTGAGTAGCAAAGTCTCTTCATGATTCTAGTCTCTTAAAATACAATTCCAGCCTCACTCACAAAAACCCTTTCACCTCCTTCCACCTGAAAAGGAGAAGTTCAAATGTGGCATGCAAAAACCTGCCATCTTCTTGGGAGGTTTTATTGAAATTCATCACTGCTTGTCTAGGCTGGTCTTAGAATCGTCCTACATTAAAAGCAAATCTGAGCAACTGCAGGAATTGATGTAAACATTTCAAATATCAGACAGAACAGTCTGTGTGGCTAAATTTACCCTCGTCTGCTATAAGTGGTTAGGCTCAGATCACCATCCTCCCTTCCATTCAATCAAGTTGAATTTAGTGATATTTATTAGGAACTACCAGGTATGACAGATACTTACTCCAAACAAATAGTTAACATTTATTGAGCACTTACTATGGACCAGGCACTGTGCTGGGCACTTCACTTGTATTATCTTATTTACTTCTCAACATAATCCTGTGAAATAGGTACTGCTATTATCTCCACTTTAGAAAGGAGAAAATTGTGTGACAGAGAAAGCTAAGGTCACACAGGAGTACAGTGAATCTGCTCCCAAGGTAGCAGCCTTGGCCACCAGGCACTGTGGCCTCCCTAGAACCTTAGTTCTGTGGTGGGATTTATTCATCAATTCCATAGTCCAAACTTCCTGATGTCTGCCAGATGTCATATAAGTGGAGCTCCCAAGAAAGGCCGTTTTTATTTATGTATTTATTTTAATTTTTTTATTTTTAGAGATACAGTCTTGCTCTGTCAACCAGGCTGGAGTGCAGTGACACGATCATAGCTCACTACAGCCTCGAACTCCTGGGCTCAAGTGATCCTCCTGCTTCTGCCTCCCAAAGTGGTGGGATTACAGGCGTGAGCCACTGGGCCCAGCCGAAAGGCTGTTTTAAAAATGGACTGACCATTGTTATCGCAGACCTGTTGGAAATTGACAAGAGTTGAGCTGAATTTTCTCCTTGTGAAGCCCCTGTCAGAAAGATTATCAAAGACTCGGAAAGGGGCAAAAGAGATTCCTGGGTGTCTTTTCAGTGGAGTCCTGGGTATTTTCAAGCACGCCTCCTGGGAACTACTTGCTTCTATAGGAGTATGCGCCTTTGATTATCTTGGATTGATTAGGCTATTTTATAATTCTGTAGAGGTAGAAATTAAGTTGTAGAAAACTGATAACAATGCAGATCTGTGATTCAGATGATACTTGTTTTGGAAATACACGTAAGTTTTATCTGATACAATTGATTTCTACCCAGCAGATGACCCAAAAAAACTACATATTTTGCTCTACCAGATATTAACCAATTTTATCTCTATTAGTAAATTCATTTCAGCCTTCCAGATTGCCTAGGTATATATCTGTTCTTCAAATTGTCCTTTGAACTGGTTTTAACATCTTTCTGGGTCCTTCATGAATTAATGAATTAAATAAAAAGCTTTCACACCACATGTTTACTTTATATTATATGAAAGTCATGATTTTACCTTTTTGAAGATTACATTTAGCACTCTATCTTTAGATGAAAGATGGAAGATAAATATGAAGCACATGTGGTAAAGTAACTAGAAAGCAAAGGCAGCAAAGAGAAGATAAAGGGGCATTCCTCGAAGAGTTGCTAACTAGAATGTCAATGCCATGGCACTGGCATTCATACTACTGTATAAGGTCCTTAGCACATAATAGGTGTTCAATAAGTATTCAGCAATGGAACTAGCTTGGAAAACAAGATACACACACACACAAATGAGGAATAAGCAGCAACTAGGAAAAAGAACATGAAGACATCATGTGAAAATAACTTGAAAGATGACATGGATACTGAATCCAATTTTTAAAAGCATGATGGAAACCCACGGGGGAAAGAAAGTTATACATTTAGAAACACTAATCATGCCTGCAAAATCATTCCTCTGGACTTTTAAGGCTAGAAAGGGTCAGAAGAGCATTTCTCTTGGGAAAAATGTGAGCCCACGTGAACAAACTAAGTCTCTCCCTCCTTCTAATGTTTGCCATCTTTTCCTCCATCACTGCCATCCTAGCTTTAAATCTTGCGAAGGAGCTAAACAGGCCCCCTCTACCCCTGCAAGGCCGTGTGCCTTTCACATCATGTTCTCACAAGTCAGATTTTCCACGGCAATGCCCTGACTTTCTTGGGTACCTACAGCTTGACCAGGCTGGCACTTCACCTACACAACTCTCAGGGGTAACCCACCAAGGCCATGCATTGAAGAACCCAGGCCCCACGGCCCTCAGGCTTGCAGTCTAGTCAGGGACCCAGGAGAGGAAAGAGGCTTGTGTCTGGTGGGAGTGGGGCAGCCAGGAAGAGATTCCTAAATCATAAACTAAGGAATTCCTTAAATGTTGAATTTTTCATGAGTGCTAGCGTTACATAGAGGGATCAGAACCATATTTTCTCAAGTTCAGCTTTTTTAACTTATAGAAAGCTATATGGCCAGATGATTCTGTGCCAAAGATAGAATACCATCCAGCCAAAAAAAAAAAAAAACCCCAAAAATTTAAATCCAATTTCACAGGTGTTATGTGACTCTGCCCTGGCTGCAAGGGAAACAGAGAGACGGATTTCTTCGAAGATACGGGAACACTAAAACTAACATTTTAAGTTTGCTTATTTAAGGTTTTTTCTTAACACAGTATGTGCTCAGCTAAACATTAAACTGTCAAAGTCACTGCTGTAGGTCTGATGTCATGGAGAAGCAAAGATGAGTATTTTTTTCTTTCCCATTTAAATGATTCTAAGTGCTTCACAAATAGCATTTAACCAGCAAACCCACAAAAATAGAAAAATAATCAACAGGGACGGAGTTCCAGTGTGTTAACAGCAAAGCAAGTACAAGCCGGGGGCCCAAGGCAACATTAGATTTCCCATAGATTGCTTTTTAATAGATTTTTGCAGATCGTGTAGTTTCAAGGAAGCGATTTCACTGAGACATGTACCAATGCATCCGCATATGCACCCAGCCTCGCCTAAGCAGGAACTCTTAGCGCCGCCCTCCCATCTCATCTAACATTCATGATGTCTAAAGCTTTGTTTTAATCATCTCAAGGAAGGTGTTTTTTAAAATCAGAGACTTTAAAAGTAGGTACTTTAAATTTACAACAGCTTTAAAGTTAGAATGTCATTCAATATCTCTTTAAAGTCATAAAATCTGTGTGGTTTGGAGAGGAGGTGACGATTGTGATATGTCAAGTCACCTCCCGTCTGGGTGGTTTTTCTCTGGACCACCAACTTGACATATTGCTTAACCACACTAGAATCATATAGTCTTCCTTGGTTTTAATTTCTTCTTCTGGAGTTATTAATACTTGTTTCCTTCCTGCCCCACCAGGCTGTTGGGAGGAGTAAGTAGAATCACAGAATGCTAAGGTCCCATTTTCATTTTCTTCGCAGGAAAACAGGTAGCCATAGAGATTCAGAGTCTTGCCTACAGTAACCGTGCCAAGAAGTGGCAGGCTGGGATTAGAATCCAGGTCTTGTGCGTTTTAACTGAATCTGCTGAGGATGCCAAATCACCAGCCCTTGTTCCAAACAGGAGTCAGGGAAGAGCAGCACAGTGAAAGAGTATAGCTATGGTCCTCCTCCCCTGATGTCATATGCCACTTTCTCTTTGTGTGACCTTGGGTAAGCTATTGAATTCTCTGTGCCTCAGTTTCTTCATCTAGAAAATGTGGATGATGACATCTAACTCACTAGTGTATCATAAATATTAAATGACCACTTGGCCAGCTCCCTATCCCATAGATGCTATCTTCTTTCTCGGCTTCTAATCCCCTCCCTGCAGCTCTGGTAGTTTAGAAACATCTTTCTTAATCAAAACAGTATACCTTCCCATATCTTTTTTTCCCGTTTCATAAATTCCTCAAATTCATGAATTATTCAGCAAATACCTATTGAGCACCTACTATGTACCAGATGTTGTTCTATGTGCTAGGGATGTGGCAGTGAACAGAGTAACCCAAATTCCCATTCCCTGGAATTGGAGTTTCCACTCTAGAGGACTAGGGGGTGTGTGGGGGGGGGCAGGTGGCAGAAAATAGGAAGAAAATCAAATGAAGAAGTAAAATGTAAAATGCAATGCATGTACAAAGCATGTTGGGAGATGACAAATACTATGGATAAAAATAAAGTGGAGGAGTAGAGTAGGATACATCAGGGTGGGGCCACACCCGTGGTTGGGAAAGGCCTCTCAGAAGGTAACATCTGAGCAAAGACCCCTAGGTTGCAGGCAAGTGGAACAAGAACAAACTCTTTTTCCCAAAACCAGGGAGGGCACAGACACCTTCAGGAGAGGCAACCCTCAGCCTAAAGGCATTCTCAGGAAGGCGTGAATGGAGATGTCTTGGCTGCGTGCGTTTTGAAGAGGGAAGAACCGTTGCTGTACCAAGCTCTGCGAGGGTGGCTGCAAAGGGCGCCGGGAAAGGCTGTGGTTGCCACCGATGAAGACGAGCTGCCCACTTCCCCACTCCTCCCTGGAAGCTGCGGTGGGGAGGGAGGCTGTTGAGCGAAGAGCTCCCAGACCCGGCTCCTCTAGGTTTTTCTGCAGGAAGATCAGCATCTCTTTGTGCAAATAATCTGCAGAGTGGGTCTTCCCTGGGCCATTATAATTTATGCCCTCCTTCTCTTAGATTCCAGAACGGCCTTGGAAATGTATGCACTTCTCTGCGGCCGGCTTCCTTTCAGCCAGCCAGGGCTGGAAAGACCTTCATCTCCGCTGCCTGCCAAGGCCAGGAGGCCCGCTCCCCTCCCTCCGGAGGCATCCCGCCCTCTGGGAGGTCGCCAGCCAGCCAGCTTTGGAAAACTGAGAGCTTGGAAAAAAGTCACTTGAATTTTATAAAGTGGTAACGACTGTAGGGCTTTATGTAATAAAACCTAAATGCCACTTTCCTCCTGAAGCTCTCGGGTGAGGTAACAGTTCTCTTTAATGTCAACTCAGGAAGTTTTACCCAAGAAAAAGGAGGGGGGGGGGCGGTGTTTGCCAAATCAGGAAATGTGTATTAACTGACAAGGAACTTGAAAAAAGAGACAGGGGCGAAGAAAAGAAGAGAAGTGGGAGAGAGCACAAGGTGGTGCTGCCAATGGGCAGACTTGGGAAACACGGGCCAATTTTCATTTCAAGTAAATTCTGTTGGTTGAAACTTCCTATTTATTGTGGGTTGCTTTGAACAACTTGGAGGGAAAGAAAATCCCAAACTTAATGCAGTCTTCATGAAAAGAACACCTCAGGTACTAGCAGGGATTGCAGCCTCTGTAACGTAAACATTCCCCTTAGGCATGGAAACTCTTGCTCTCAGAGTTGCACGGAGTTCCCTGTTTCACACCACAAATCTAACCACAGCTTTCTGGGCAATGTATGGTTTTAAACAACGGCTGCATTATGTAGATCAAGTAGGACTTTCCTCCAACCCACCACACCTTCCCTGGTATTAGGCCTACCTCATGGTTTCAAACATGGGCGGCACACTCTAAGGACGGAGAAAAGAAAGCCCTATTTTTAAGCAGGTGTTCAGGAACCAAGAAGAATGAATCACTTTGGAAAAAATGAAGGCAAAATGCAAGTTCATCTGTCACCAAATCTGTAGTGAGTTTTAGAAAATAAAATTAACCTTTTCATTTTTTTCTTCCTTGCATATATCTCCTGGTTTTATCTAGAAATAGAAGTCAAAGTTCTGAAATATAAGGAATTTTATCCAAAGGGTTTTTGCCAGAAAAGCTTTTTTTCCCTATTGATTCTGCTACCTAATTTCCAGCCTCAGTCCTGGTGAGGGCTGCCCTAGTGAGGTGGTATCTTAAGAGCCAAGGCAAGTGACCCATAGCACTGGCCCTACAGTGATCTGGAAGCTAATGCAAGCATGTGTGCACATATGTATCTGTGTACATGCACCCACTATGCCCATCTTCATGTGTCTGCACGTGGTTGCACACACGTGTGCCTGCACATACAAGTGTGTATGTATGTGTGTATGTGGCAGTGGCATTGTGCAGAATGAATAAAAAGACATCATAGTTTATATGTTGAAGTCTCACAGGTCTTTCCAAATTGATAAACCTGGCTTTCACGTAGAAGGCCAGGTCTTAGATGAAAAGAATCCACTCTTGGGAAAACTTATCAAACAAGGAAGATTAACTTGGATCACAGAGGGAAGATTGGAGGGCAACATCACACCCAGACAGATTTTGTCACAGACTGTCACCTATTCTTCTGAGGGTCCATTTATCTTTCATAGAAATCATTTACTCTCTCCTGAATTGCCTACATCCCCCCTTCCTTCTCTTTTATAAAGAGGGTGTGTAAGCTTCTAGATCTCACTGGGTTTTGGGGTAAAATAGCTCCCCCTTATCCATGAGGGATAAGTTCTAAGACCCCCAATGTATGCCTGCAACTGCAGATAGTACCAACAATTACATATACTGTTTTTTCCTATACATGCATCCTATGATAAAATTTTAACTTATAAATTAAGCATAGTAAGAGATTAATAACAACAAATAATAAAATAGAACAATTATAACAATATACTGTAATAAAAGTGATGTGAATGTGGTCTCTCTCTCAAAATATCTCATTGCTCTGTACTCACCTATTTTTAGAGAAGGGGAGACTACTGTATTCACTTTTCTTTCATGTGATGCCCCTATGCACATAATAAATTTGTATTCTTTGTCTCCTGTTAATCTGTCTACTGTGAGTTTACTGCATAGACTCAATTATCAAACCCTCTGAGGGTAGGGGGAAAGTTTTCCTTTCCCTACAAAAAACCCTCTACACTAACTGGACCTGGATGTGATAAGGATGAAGTACACTCAGGAAGAGCTGCATAGATGGTTTTTAAACTCTAGTGTCTGAGATACTTGCTAAAAACTCCCGGAGAGCCCAGAGATTCTGGCCAAAGATTCAGAGTCAGTCATCCAGGGTGGAGCCAGAAATCGGTATTTTAACCAACACACCAGCAAATTCACATATTGAGGAACACCAACACCACCTTACTCTATAAACCAAATTCTTCCTGTTTCCATGCAACCTTCAGTTAACCGTTTTGTAACTGTGTTGCTTCCTACTGGCCTGGATCCTTTCTAAAAATAAATGTTAGTTTTGCCTCAAAATAATTTCGGATGCCAGTATTAACTCTGTTCTTCTCTTTCCTTGGTCACTCCACCCCTTTTCTTTCCCTCCAATTCTCTCTTTAAGCACTCAACGCTTCCTCCTTTTCCTCAGTTTAGTTCAAGAAGCCATTTAAGGAGCTTCCTTTTAAGTTTAAGATGCTGAAATTATAAAAATGAATTGAGGCAGAGCCCCTATCCTTAAGAGGCTAAAGTCTGGCTGGGGAGACAGACAGATTAAACAGATCATTTCAACAGGGAGGTCACACGTTAAAATAACTAAGGTGTGGGCCTTGGCAGCAGCTGCGTCTGCGTGGTGGCTCAGAAAGAAGGGTAGTGGAGAAGGTGCTTTCAACAGCGCTGTGGTTTTCCAGGTACCTGAAGCAGGGGTACTGAAGCCAATGCCGATCCAGGCTTCCCAGTCCCAGCCCCCACCAAACTAAAGCACATATAGTTGCCAGTTGCCAATTCACCAGAACAGCCCAAGAAGCCAATTATCAGAGAAAAAGAGCAAAATTGATTCAAAGCTATAATTATGAAACAATATGGTATCCAAAATGTCTAGGAATTAAACGCACATTTATCAAGCTAATAGATTTATTCTAAGCAGATGTTCTAAGCACGGATTTTTGTTTTACCTATTTGCATAGGAAGGGTATTACTTAGTTGGTGAAGCGGTGGATTTGGGGGTGGATATTTACCTGTAACCCCCACCCCCGCTGCTGCCGCTCCCCTTTATCTCGGACAAGACACTTTCTGTTTTTTGGTTTCCAACTTGTAAGAAAGGGATAGAAAAATACCTTTGCTTCTAGCTGTTTAACCATGATCTGAGAAGATTTATACACTAATTCTGGCGAAATCACCAGAGTTCTCTGAAGGAGCAAATAATGTGTGTACCTTTATTGAGGAGAAAGGGGAAGCGGAGGATGCACATTTTATTTCATTGTACTCTTTGCCCGCTAATTAGAAAACAGATTCATTAGGCCCAAAGAAAAAGCCCAGAGCGTGAAAAGAGACCAAAGAGAATTACATCATTTCCTCTGTATCTTCCCTAAGGGCATCCTGGTATTGGAGAGAATGACTCAGGCCATAGAAATGAAGCAAAAACAGCCCAATTTCCAATACTGATTATTTGGACCAGAACCTTACACAGAAGACGAGGATAGTTTTTTTTGGAAAAAATAAAGAAGTGAGGCTAACAAAGAGCATGTTTTTCTGACGGGGTCGAAAATAAAGCAGAGAGGGAAGTTTAAGTTAAATCATGGCGTGTGCTGTCCTTTTTCTTCTTCCCTTTGTATAAAAATCAAAACAACTTACAGATTTTACCCAACTGATAGGAAATTTAGATTCCATAAAATTCTTGGAATAGAAGCATTGGCTTTAAAGCTTATACTTTTTTAAATTCATTTTTTATTATTATAGGAATATCAGATGTAATTGGGCAGATAAATTAAGTTGGAAGATCTTTTTATTATGACTTCTGCAAGTAGCTGTTACTCTTATATTGAAAGTGTAAAGTTTCCTGCCACGTGAATGCCTCATTAAGTTCATTCCTTTGCCTCCAGCAATAAGGTGCACTCAGATATCTATTGTTCTTGCTTTGGTGATGATAGAATACTTACATTTGCATATGAATACGAGTTGCTTCTTTTTTTCAGTTAGTTAAATACACTCAGAGGAACCCAGGAATGATCCTTGGGACACATCCATGGCAAATTCCTAAATTGGGAGTCTGTTATTCTGGCTGCTGAATTGCATTTACTCTGGGATGCTGGATTCTGGACAAGCTTGTCCCGTCTCCAAACTCCACCCCCTCCAGACTCCAAGACTCTGGAGCACACACAAGCGAATATGACTTGGGAAAAATCAAGTCCTTTTATATTTTAGAGCTTGGGTTTAGAGATCCATCAAACTCCACTGAGCCCCAGGAAGAACAGACAAAACCAAAGTTGGGCTTGGGCTTCTGTGTAACTTCATTTCGAGCTCTACCTTGAAATCAAGAGGACACAACTTATTGACTATCTGCATCATCAGAAAGGGCAAGTTTCAAGGCTTTTTGGATTTTAAAAATTAATGTTATGGAAGAGAAGAAAAGAACCTTTATGGAACTTTTGCAATAAGATGATGACTAAGCAGTTCAGATTATAGAAAAAAGTTTGGAAAACCTCTTTGATAGTGAACACTCCAATCTTTAGTACAATTTTATTGGGGAATTGCGGTACTTCCAACACTGAGGTTTTCTTAGCAGATATCACCAGTGATACGATAACTGGCCCCCCACAGAACAAATTTCAATGACCCCTATATAATCCTCTCCCTTAACTAACTGCTTGAACTTTTGAGTTGTTTCCCAGAAATGGTGGATTTTCTACATGACAAAGGAGCTGAGATTCTGAAGGCCCCTGTGCAGACTTTCTGACAACAGGATTCACCATTCCCCACAACGTGTCCCCAATACAGGTAGCCCCTTGTTAGCTATATCACGACCTGCCCTAAGGCATGGGATTCCTCCTTTAAAAGCCCATGATCTCCGACGAATTTGAGGCAACTTCTCTCATTCTCCGGACAAGACAGCTGTCATATTAAAAATTCCTTGTTTCCTTGGCAATCCTAGTTGACTCAATAATTGGATCTTTGTGCAATGGGCAAATGGATCTACACTGAAACCCCCTTGCGGTTGTGACAACAATAGCTAATCTTGAATTCCATGGTTCACAGCTCTCTCCTAAATGTCATTTATATATCCATCCACCTTATAGGGTTCAGGACTCACTGCCCCGAAATATGGCACCTTAGCATTTGAGAAAACAGCAAAAGTAGGAAGGATACTCTCACTGTCCCCTCACCCATGCCCACCCATCTCCCCTGAAGCAGGTCATAAAAACCTAGGAAGGTTTTCACAGCCCCCCCCGAAGCAGGTGAAAGATGTTCTCCCTATACCCAGCGGAAAGGAACATCCTTATCTCTGAAGGCAAAAGTTCACAGAGAAGTATCTGAGCAAACAGGCCTTGCAAAATTTCCCCCAGTTTATTACCATTACATTATATCCTTTGTCCAAACCTATTTCTCCATGTCTATCCACTTCTTCATCAGACCTAGCATGAAAATACACAAGTTTAACCATATCTTCAGTCTTCATCTCCTTATGAATGCTCTCGTGTCATGTAAAATGTATATTAAGTACATTTGTGTGCTTTTCTCTTATTAATCTGTCTTTTGTTATGGGGGCCTCAACCATGAACTTAGGATGGATGAGGAAAAGATATTTTTCCTCCCCTACACACTGGCCAAGCCATCCTTTATTTCCAGGATGTAGACCACATGCTAAGCAATGTATTAAGTGCTGGGAGCACTGCAGAGAATAAGATGTGGTAGGACAGTCTGCTAGGGAAGAAAGACTTGGTAATGTTGGGGCATAGAGAATGATACTCCGAAGTACGGTGTTTTGGCATGTTGAGCACTTACGAATTAAAGGAAATTGGAAGGCCTTAGAAATCTGTCCTAGAACCAAGAACATTTTAACCTTCTCTTGTTTCTCCCCTCCAAGCACAGGGAGGTGCTCTGTCTGGAAGTTCCCTGATCTGACTCAGGAAAACTTCTTCCAAAAGAAATGCAATTGTTTAAGACCTCCTCCCTAGGGCCTCTCATTAAATAACCGGGAGAGATTAACCACTGGAGGAGAGAAGAGACTAAAAGTCATCACCGTGCCCTGATGGACTTTTCACTATTCTTTTGAGGGTGGCTCTGAGAGATTACTTAAGAGACTTTATCTGCAAAATAGATAACCTTGTTAATACGGAGGTTCCACCCCTCACCTTCCCATAACTTTTCCCAATCAGCTTCCAAAGGAAGTCACTTACAAACTATTGTCTGCTATTTGGGCTCATTCAATTCCCCTGAAAATCATTTACCACCCATCAAAAGTGCCTACACCCCCCATTTCCCTCTCCCCTGTGAAGAGGATAGATAAATTTCACCCATCTGTCCTTTCTTTGGGTCTCATATTTTCAAGACTCCTATGTCTATTAATAAATTTCTGTGCCTTTCCCCTGTTAATCTGTCTATTGTCAGTTTGCTTAGCAGACTTGAACCTTCAGAGGGGGAGGGAAATTTTCTTTGCCCCTACAATAACTTAAGGCAAAGCATAAAATACCTGCTATAGTAGGCAGAGGGTCAAGGGAGTGCACAGTGTAGGGGGTACCATCACTATCCTGGGGGGTGGGGAGCTAAAGGGGCATCTCCAAGAAAGTGATAACTAAGTTGAGACTCAAGGCAATAAGCAGTTAGCCATGGCAAGGACATGGTGCTTTTGGGGGAAGTGTCAGTGTTTCACTGTGGTTGTGCTGGGGAGGAAGGAAGAGAGTGAGTGTGGGTGCCTATGGGGTGGAGGGAATGTGGAAAGGGAACAGTGGGGAGAAATAAGGCTGGAAAGATGAACAGAAAGGGAAAATACATGGCAAGATAAGGAGTTTTTAGGGCATTGAGGGGCCACTGAAGAGTTACAAAGTGAAGAAAATGGCAGGATCAAATGTACAATTTAGGAAGATCACTATGGCTACGTTATGTGGGGGCAAAGAAGAGAGACAGAGGTTTGTCAGAAGGCTGCTGCAGTGCTCCAGACTACATATGCTAGAGATCTGAATTAATGAACATTCATTGATAAATTCAACACATATTTATTGAAGCTTACTGGGAGTAGATTGTGAACAAAAAGTCATCAATCCTCACAGAGCTTAAAATTTGGTGGAGGAAACAGACATTAATAATGTAATTGTACAAATAAATGGAAAGTGACAATTGTGACAGGGGCTGCTGAGGCAGAGACTGCTTTCCCTCAGAATCTGTTGTTTGCTTCTTTGCCCAGGTAGACAGCTGCACTACATTTCCCAGCCTCCCCTCCAGGGGGGACGGTCATGTGACTAAGGTCTAGACTCTAGCCAGTGATATTTAAGTAGAAGTGATGGGGCATGGCAGAGTAATAAAGTGGGAGGATCCTGGCCCTCTAAATGGGAAGATAAGCTCAGGAGTGTTATGTGAACAGGAAATAACTCCTAATAGATGAGCAATTATATATTTGGGTCTATTTGTTACATCAGCTTAGCTTACCATATACCAGTATATATTGTCAAAGAGAAGCACAAGGTAAAATGAGTTAGCAAAATTATGGGGAACCTGACATAATCTGAGGAAGCAAAGCCGGGAAGATTTTATTGTGGAATTCTGAGGATGAAGTGAACAGTTCAAAAACATTCAACAGGTAGACTCTGTGGGGCTAGATAACTGGATGTGCAGCCGAAAGAGAAATTAAAGACAACATCCAGAATTCTGCTTTGGGAAGCCTGGCGGGGGATAGTGCTGGCATAAGAGCAGACAGGAAGAAGAAAGATGATAAGAGCGATTTTGGACATGTGAAGTTTGTGGTGCCTGAGGACCAACCCTAGAGATGTCCCAACCGTTGTAAAGCTCAGTAGAGAGGGATTAGGTGGCAGATACAGTCTTGGGGGCGGGTGTCATCTGCCTCTGAATAATCATTGAAACAAGAAAAATAGAGCAGATAATGCAAGGAGATTGTGTAATGTCAAAAAAGCAGAGTCAAGAATGGGCTGTCAAGGAGTGACATTATAAGAGAGGAATCTAGGAAGAGGAGTCTTCAAAGACTCAGGAGTAGCAGAGTGGTAAGAGGAAAACTGGATAAGAAAGGTATCCTACAAGCCAAGGGAAAGATGTCACACCTCTATTTTTAGTTTTCAATTTAAATGACAGTAGAATTAATTTTTGTCTGATAATTTTGCATAATAGGAAGGAATCTGGAGTTTAAAAACTTAGGACGGAAGCTGGGCACAGTGGTGCATGTCTGTAGTCCCACCTACTGGGGAGGCTGAGGTGGAAGCGTCACTTGAGCCTAGGAGTTCAAGCCCATCCTGGGCGACATAGTGAGACCCCCTGCCATCTCTTAACAAAAAAAATTTAAAAAATAAAAAATAAAACTTAGGGTGGTCATAAGACTTTGCTAGATTAGACAATCATTTAAAAGTTCTGGTTTAAAATGGTTAAAAAGTTCTTATATGATGACAAAGAATTGAAACACATGCTTCAGATGCTTCGGCTAAAATTATCTAAGCAGCACATAATTTCTGACAAAAAGCATTGTCGTGTCATACACCTGTTCCTGATGGAGCATTCAATATCTTAGGGTGCTATTTCAGTCTCCATCACTGCTAGAATAAAGCAGAAGGTGGAAGTAACATCAGAAGCATAGTAAAATATTCCATTGTAACAGGAAAAGCATAATCTGGACTCTAAGTTCCTTTTATTGTGGTTTTCTTTTTTCCCTTTGATTTTGCAAAGTTGTCAAAAACTGATTTCATTTGGAATAATTTTAATAACCAAAAACAAAAAAAAAAAAGGATCCGACCACTTCCCTCTGTCCTTCCCCTTTATCCTCCTGTTTACTTTCTCGGTTCTCTCACCTTCGACCAATGGATAGAGCCTTCCTCTTTTCTTCTCTACTTCCCAAAGCCCAAATTAGCTGTTCTGGTTGGCATAACAAATTTTCTTAAGGAGATCATAAAAATGCTTTTCTGTCTTTTTTCTCCCTGTCTTTATCTTCCCCCTTAAAAAAAAAAAAAGTAATCCATTCATCTGTTCATCTCAGCCCTCCAGCTGGTAAATCTCTTCCCTTCCTTTCCTTTCTCGGTCTTTCTTTTCCTTCTGATTTCTCTTTAGCGGCCTCCTTTTACTTCTTCTACCTTTAAATAATTTTTCTTTGCTTCTGCACCTCGTTCTATTTTCTCCGGTGTAGGGCGACCACAAGTCAGTGCAATATTTTCCTCCATTCCCAAGTGGTGTGCTTTAACTTTTTCATCTACAAGGTGGGCGTGACAACGCCTCTCCTATGCAACCCCTCACATTTTTCTCACACTTTTTGTATGCAAGATACTGTCTTACATAGTTTAGGGAATAAAACATTGGTCACTTTCTTTGCCATCAAGTTTTTTGCCATAAACAAGTAAAAATTTATTGTTTCCTAAAAGTAATTATAGCAAGAGATGTCACATATGAACGACATAGGCAATGAGGGATGGAGAGTTCAGAGAAAGGAAGGATGAGGGTGGATTCAGGAAACCCAGGAAGTCTTCATGGAAGAGGAGAGGAGCCTTGAGTGGGTGCTTGAGAAGATGCTGATTTGCATAGGCAGAGGCAGGGTCCTAGGGAAGTACAAAGGAGTAAGAGAGCAGCGTTTCAATGAGGAGCACTTCAAACATACAAAATAGTCTGTAACTGCAAAGTATTGTTATTTCCATCCCCTTGTAAGTCATCACCATAGAAAAAGCAACTTCAAAAACCTCCATTTTTTGGCCATTTTGAAATGTCAAATTTATCAGAGTCCCTGGGTTACAACAAAACAGACAGGTGACAGCTGCTTCTTTGTATTCTGAGTCAACTAAAATTTTTGACCGTAGATTCAAGTAAGAGAATTGAGGATAAAGAGCATTAAAAAATTTATGATGTCCAATTCTGAGTATACCACAGCTAAAAATGGAACACTAGCCAAAGTCTACAATGAAAGAATAGTTAGTGGTGACCTTTTATTTTTTGGTTTCTACCCTTAAGGTTAATTTTTTTTTTCTCAGCAAGAACTTTTGACCTGATTAGGGCCATGAGTCCATGAAAGATTTTTATTTGTACTAGACAAGCCACCGAAAGTGCCTACCATGGTCACAGTTCCCTTCTAAACATACAGGTTCATGTTTTATTCTCTACGATCCTACCACCTTGGTTGCAGCTAATGGACCCAGAAGTGCTTCCCCCTTCCCCTAGGGAGTTGAGAGGTGGGGGGAAGGCAGCCATCTATAACTTTGAGATGGCCTAATGAGAGCTCTGCCCAGTGGATCACAATCTACTGGATGCACCAGTAGATCTACTCATGTGCCCAAGGATCCTATCTTTCCAATGGAGTTTGATTGTAAGCCCTACAGAAAAGAACATAAGTGAAAAATAGAAAGGCAGAAGAAGAGAAACCCAGAGCAGAGGCAGGAAAGAGAGGTAGGAGAGGAGAATAGAAAGAAGTCGTTTGGTAGTGAGCAAGTCAAGAGACAGGAGACAATCAGAGAAGCCAAGTCATGATCATGGTAGACAACTAGAACTGCTGTTGAATGCCTACAGCAACTATTGCAACCGGGAGAAAAATGAATGATGCTCCATGAGGCCTGGCTGTGCAGGCTCTGAGACCATTTTCTATGCTTTCTCACTTCCCCTGGTAGTCTTACAACAAATTCCCCCACTAATTGACGTAACATGAGTGTGTCTCTGCTCCTTCTTGCAGAAAGAATCCAACTCACGTAGCAATTTACAGATTGTTTTCATACCAAGCCACTACGTGCAGAAAACACTTTCATGGGTAGTAGCCGTAACCCGGTGAAGTGTAACATTGCTGATACCATGATCACGTCTCGGATTGTCCGTGTTATTCAGGTTGCAGTTGACACTGGGCCCAGCCTTCCCTTCTTTTTGGCTCCTCTGTCTTTAAATGTCTCTATGCCAGCTAGTATTGAAGTGGCAGGGGATGCAGGGGGAAGATAACTTAAGTTAGCTACTTGTTATTTTTTAAAAATTGTTTGGTGATGGGAAAGTAGACACTAATGAACAGGTGACCTAGCATAGAGAGGCAGCGTACGTATTGGTTTGAGGGTGTGCACCCGAGCATGGCTCAACCTCTTTATGACTCAGTTTCTTCACCTGTAAAATAGCAATAATAATGGTATTTTATAGGATGGTTTTAAGGACTAAATAACTTACTAGATGTAATAGGCTTAGAAAAGTGTCTGCCACAAAATAATATGTGTTAGCAATGATGATTCTCATTATTACCTACCCTGTAGGACTAGTGTGGATATTAAATAGGATAATAAAAAGTAACACATATAGTAAGTACCTGACACATAAACTCAACAAATATTAGCAATTATTATCACAACAACACAACAACTAATACTGTAATTCTTAGTTTCTCAGTTAATGGACTGATCGTTTTATATTCCAGTCTACCATGAATGGGTTGGCACATATCATTGAAAGCTGCAGGTAATTACAGGGTCTCGTAAAGGCACAGTGTGATGAGAAAAGCAGAGTACGATCAACCAGGAGACTGGAGCTTGAGTTCCAAGCTCCAGCACTAATGAGCTATGTGACCTTGGCCTGGTCATTCGATCTCTCTGAGTTTCAATTTTTTTCACTGTTAAATGAAGGCCTCAATGTTCTTCCAGCTCATAAATGCTGTGATTATAAGTCTTCATGTGGTTTTAAATTTTAAAAACTTGGTTTGTAGATATGCATTTAAAAGCCAATTAAAATCTCTCCTTGCAACTGATCTTGACTTTAATTCTTCCAGCCATGAAAGAAATTTCCTTTTGTATTTCCTGAGACCATTTTCACAGGATCTGAATTAAGGAATGATGTAAGTCCAAGTGGAACATTGCTATTTAATCATCACTGGATTATTTTTTGATATATATTTCTGGCATATTACAAACTAAATGGCCAAAAGTTAAGCCTGTACGGGGGTAGTCACCTTAATTAGGTATGGACTAGAATCGTAATGTAGAAATTATCTCTGACAGTATCTAAAATATGACATAACAATCTCCTATTATCTTCAGGGACTTTATCATGTGAATAAATTTTATAAAGTTTTTATTAATCCTGTCAGTTGTACCCTCATTTCTCCAGAAACATCATGCTAGTTAAGTTCTGTGTGGCATTTTTTTTTTTCCAGAAGCCAGAGAGTTTCTATTCCATTTTTATTTCCACAGGCAGGGTGGGGCTGTGGCTTGGCAGTGGAGGGTGTGGTTTTGATGGGATCATCTAGGCAAGGGAAAATAAACACTATAACATGTGGTTGTGATGACAATTCAGTGTCTAGAGACCATATATCCTTGAGAGCTCTATGTTTATGCATAAAATATCTCCAACTGGTTTAGAACTATTCATGCATCCAAGAGAGTGTTGCTAAGAGAGAGAGGGGAGGGAGGAGAAGAGGGATGGGGACAGGGAAAATAATATTTAAGTATGAACCATGGAAATATAAAACAAGAAGTGCTCTTAAGGATCACCCAGTCCACCTTACTAATCATTCATGAGGGGAACTGAAGCCCACAGAGGTTCAGCACTTGTCAGAGGCTTCTCCGTTACTCAGTTACCAAGCCAGCAGTGGAAATTAGGTGATTTCTGAAGCCAGGTATTCATTCATTCATTCAAGCAACATTATTGAAAGACATCCTAAAGGGTCACATTAGGCATTGAATGACAAGACACTTTCACAGCTTACGTTCTAGGGGGAGAGATGCTATAGCATAAACTAGTTACCAAATACAGGGCAATGGTAAAATCAAAGTATTGAGTGCTTTAAAGAAAATAAAACAGGGTGTTGGACACAGGCTGATGGCATATGTGGGGAGGGAAAGCTTCTCTGAGGAGTTAGCCGAGGGCCATGAAAGGAAGCAACCATGCAAAGTCTGTAGCCTTGTAGGCAGAGGACATGGCAAGCACTGAGATCCTAAAGTGGGGAATGCACTTGGAGTATTTGAAGAAAGCAAGCACATGAAGCTGTAGCACAGTGAGCAGGTGAGACAGTGAGGTACAAGGAGGTGGGAGAGGGAGACATGGCCCAGATCAGGGAAAGCTGTGTGCTCCATTGTCAAGGACTGAATTTATTCTAGATGCAATGGAAGCCATTGGAGAGTTTTAAGCAAGCAGTGACACGATTTGATTGACAGATCAGAAAGCGCTGGAGTGGGAGCAGCGAGACCAGCTAGGATGCTATTGTCTTTACCTAGGTGCACAATAGCATGGACCAGAGTGGTGGCAGTAGAGGTGGGGAGAAGTGGACAGACTGATGCTCAGAGAAGACACAACGGGGCAGGTTCCCAACTTTGTTACTCAATGTTCTTATTACTAATGAGGGGAAAGATGGGATTTATAATTAAAACAAAATTCTAAAACCTTTAAACATGACTATCATCACTTTGCACCAATGTTGTTTTAGGCCATGTAAATGCTTAAAATATGATTACTATTTGTAAACTCTGAGGGACCAGAATCTCTACCCTCATTGTACTCCTGTGTTAGTGTAAAAATAATTGATCACAAGAAAATAAGCAGATGCCAGCATTCTCATAAAATGCAAAAATAAGCTTCTAGTTTATGATCTGAAGTCAATGTAGATTTAACTCAACTTCATATACAGCTTATATGTTTATGTCCACATAGATATTCATATTTCAAAGATTTTTTTCCAGTGATTTTTATCATGACCAGGGATGTGATGACAAATCAATAAATTATACTCTATAAAAGTGGACTGGAAGGCTTTAGAAATATTTTCAACATTGAGGGTTGAAATGGCTGCTTTAAAAATTTTAATTAACCAATAATATTTGATAAAAATTCAGTTAATTAGGCTTTAATCTAAGAGTTTTAATTTAAAAACTTTTTGCATCCTATAGTAGCTTTAGCACAGACTACTTTGATTATATGCGTAATACTGGGTTACCAAGTTTAGAATATTTTCCCAAATGTGGAAAAGGATTAAGCATGACACAAAACTCACAGAACATGCCAAAAACCTACATCTCAAATGTCCCTGTAATATCAGTGGCTGTCATTCAATACCCCTAAGATACCCCAGATGCTTTAAATATGTCAAATATAACCCTTATAGCAAACATGCAAGTTTGGTATTATCATAAATCTCTAGAGCAAAAGCAGCTGGGGCTCATATGTAGTAGAGCCAAATCAGGAAGAAAACCCAGCTTAGTTCTTAGGCCCAGTTTTTCTGATATGCCCATTTTTATGAATCACTTACTCTTAGACGTTGGAGTAGAGAAACATTTATATATGAATTCACACTCAACTCCAAAAACTGATGTTCTCCAGTCAAAGGCTTATTTGGCTGTTCTTATATTTTCCCATCATGATGACCCTTATTCTTACAGTTTTTACACATGCAATGATGGAACTCAAAACCAATTTAAAAATTACATTCAAACAAAGCTATTGAAATACAGAAATCTTGTGGTTCACATCACTGTAGTCTTTCTGAAAGTCAGTTGATGGCCTCATTGTAAGAACGTTATTGACTTTTGCACTGCAGTTTTTTCATTTGGCTTTTTGCTACCATGCTGATCCAGTTCTGCTACCACTTTTCTCTATTCTGTCTACTTAAAAACCTTCATTCCATGGTGCACATGATGTCATTTGGTGTGAAGCTGGAGCAAACTTATTTGGTTTTCCTCCATCCTTTTGTGTTACCCCTTGACTTCCATGGTTGCAATCATAAGCACAACAGTAAGGGTAGTAACAATTGTTGTCAATACTTGGTCAGAAGCTAGTAATTCAGATGATCCAGATAATGCTTACTACTATATTTTAGATACCTTAAAAATGAGGTAAAAAAATTTTTTTATAAAAAAAATTGCAGATCCGCAAGACTATGTGTACCCTAGGTTTCCACAAGCTCTACTTTGAGAAAACTTGCATTTGCATGATACAGTCTGAGGTTCAGGGAAGATAAAGTTTACTTCTATAGAATATCATCCACACATCATACTATGGAGTTAAAAGCAATTGGCTGAAAGAATGAGGTAGCTGTATCTGACTTGAGAAGATGCCCACAATTTATTAAGTGACAAAAGCAATACATCAGAATTGAAAACAGGGACTCAAACAGACACTTTTACACTGATGTTCATAGCAGCTTATTCAAAATAACCAAAAGGTGGAAGCAACACAAGTGTCCATCAACAGATGCATGGATAAACAAAATATGGTGTATAGATACAAGGAAATATAATTCAGCCATAAAAGGAATGATGTTCTGATATATACTACAACCTGGATGGACCCTGAAAACATTGGGTTAAGTGAAATAAGCTAGACACAAATGGGCAAATGTTGTGTGATTCCACTTATATGAGGTATCAAGAATAGGCAAACTCATAGAGACAGAAAGTAGAAGACAGACTACCAGAAATTGCGGGAATAGGGGAGGATAAGTTATTGCTTAACGGGTATAGAGTTTCTATTTGGGATGATGAAAAATTCTGGAAATAGATAGTGGTGATGGTTGCACAACATTGTGAATGAATTTAATGCCACTGAATTGTACACTTAAGGTTAAAATAGTAAATTTGATGTTTACATATATTTTACCACAATAAAACTTTTTAAAATAAAAAAATCATCATATCAAATAACACATATGGTATGGTTATACATATGTGTGTATGTGTGTAAACATACATATACATTTGTAAATGCATAGAAAATTTTCTGTAGTATACATACTAAATTGTTAAGACTGAAGGGAGGTGTTATGGGTAGAATTGTGTCCTTCCAAAAAGATATCTTGAATTTTTAACCCCCGGAACCCCAGAATGTGACCTTATTTAGAATAGGGTTGTGCAGGTATAGGTAGTTAAGGTGAGATCATACTGGAGTAGGGTGGGCCCCTAATCCAATAGGAATTGTGTCAGTATAAGAAGATAGCCATATGAAGACAGAAACACAGGGAGAAGGCCACGTATCTGAAAGACAGGGGATTGGAGTGATATGTTCACCAGCCAAGGAATGCCCATGGTTTCCAGCAAACACCAGAAGATAGGCAGAGGCAAGGAAGGATTCCCCTACAGGTTTTAGAGGAAGTATGGCCCTCCTGACAACATGACTTCAGACTTCCAGCCTCCAGAACTGTGAGAGAAAAAATTTCTGTTGTTGTAAGCCACCCAATTTGAGGTACTTTGTTATGGTAGTCCTAGGAAACCAATACCAGGGGCTTTATATATCATACTTTTATATTGTTAGATACATAACAGTGGACATGATTTTATTTTGCAACCAGAAATAAAATTTTACTTAACCTCATTAGTCATCAGGGAAATGAAACTTAAAACTACATACAATATGATACCATCACATATCCACTAGAATGGCTAAAATGTAAAAGACAACACTGAGGGTTGGAGAGGATATATGACAACTGGACTCCCCATTCATTGTAAATAGGAACATAAATTAGTATAACCACTTGGAAAACTGACAATAGGTATTAAAGCCAAACATAAAAATACCTGTGACCCACCATTTCTACTTCTTAATGTATAACCTACAGAAATACTTATATGTGTTCATCCAAAGACATGTACTAAAATGTTCATAGCAGTACTATTCATGATAGTTCCAACCTGGAAACATTCTAAATGCCCGCCAACAATAGAATGGATAAATAAATTGTGGTATATTCATACAATGGAATATTCTACAACAGTAAGAATAAACACATTATTGCTACTTGTAACAACATGGAAGAATATCAAAAACAATGTTGAGCAAAATAAGCCATTTACAAAAAAGTATATACTGTAAGATTTTATTTATACACAGTTAAAAAGTAGCTAAAACTAATCTATGTTGTTTTTGTGACTACCCTTGAGGAAGGATAGTGGCTGGGTGAGGGGAGCAAGGCGAACTTCTGGAGAACTGATCATGTTCTATTTTTTGTCCTCAGTGGTGGTTACATGGCATCATAGTACATTCAGGCTGCTATAGCAAATTACTTTAGACTGGATAACTTAAAAACAACAGAAATTTTATTGCTCACAGTTCTGGAGGCTGGGAAGTCCAAGACCAAGGTGCCCCAGATTTGGTGTCTGGTGAAGGATTGTTCCTCATAGATGGCACCTTCTATATGTCCTCACATGGAGGAAGAGGCAAACAGGTTCCCTCAAGTGTCTTTTATAAGGGCACTAATCTATTCATGATGGCAGAGTCCTCATGACCTAATCACCTTATAAAGGCCCTACTTCTTAATACTATTACATTGGATATTAGGTCCTAATATAAGTTTTAGGGGAACACCAACATTCAGACCATAGCATATGGAGCAATAATTTGTGAAGATGTATGATTTGTACACTTTGATATATACATGTTATGGTTCAATAAAATGATTATTTAAAAACAAGATTTTTAAAAGATTCATCTGTTTGGTATTAGCTTTTGCCCTCTTTTCCTTGGCTTTTGAGATGCTATTGCTTTTCTCTCTCCTTGTCTATTCATTCAATGGATATTTATTGAACACCAACTATATGCAAGCCACTGTGTTAGGTGAAGGACTCTACTATACCTATAGGAAGATGAAAACTCACATTTTGAAAGCTTGAAAAACTGTCTTAGGAGGTGCTTGTCAAGACTTTCTGTTAATCTTCAAGATTCTTTCCTATCAGAGCTTCATGTTCCTTCTTTGGCTTCTGTATAAAACAGTTTTGATGTGGTGGTTACCTCCCAGCTGGTGTTTTTGGCTTTTGCCCCAGAAAATCCTGCTTGTTTATCTCTGGTCTCTTGTTCTCCAAAGTTTCTAATCTTTGAACTCTTAATCTGCTATCTTGGACACATCAGATTCTTCCTGGCTCCTCTCTCCCACCACTTCCTTTAAGAATTTAAGGAATGAAAAGTTCCTTCAAGTCTTTAGTTCTAGCCATGGAGACTCAGACTTACTCTGCTCTCAGGGCATTGTTCAGTATTATTTATCCTAAATATAATTATTGTTATATCCCAAAGGGATATAGTTTGCTTTCCTGTTTTTGTATTAAAATTTGTATTGGCTATGAAATTTTCGAGAGCAAATACTCCAGACTTCAATAACAAGTAAACAAATATCACCACTGTTATTTGGCATTATTAGGGATGTTTTAACTATGTAATAAGACAAGAAAATCAAATGAGAACTTCAAATATTGAAAATGAAAAGGCAGTTATTTTTATTTGCATGTGGTATAAATATATGTCTAGAAATCCCAAATGACTCAATTAAAAATACTAAAACCAATAAGAGAATTGGCAGAGTGACTGGGTATAAGATACATATTTTTTAAAAGTCAATAATTTGTCTTTATATTAGTAATGGTGAGTTATCCAAGAAATTGTAGAAATTACAAAATAAATTCTTTAAAAATAGAATTATGAAAAAAGTTAACAAGAAAAGTTTAGAATCTATATGAAGAAAGCAATTAAATTTCATTGAAGGAAATAAAGCACGTCCTGAATGAATGGAGAGACATACCAAAATCCTGGATTGGAAAAACACCATAAAAATAAAATTCTGTGCAAGTTAATAGAAACATGTTATCAAATCCAGTCTAAATCTGACTAAGGACCCAGTAATGAAAAGAATATGAAAACATAAACTTTCAAAAGTGTCGAGAGAATGCTGAACAAGAATAATAAAAGACAACTTGTTGCACCACATATTTTTAATAAGTACTATAAAGTGACTATAATAAAAATAGCATATTATGTCCCATAGATAATAGATAAGAATTTGGTAGTGCAAGAGACTGGTCGTTTATGAGCAGAGTGCTTGTAAATCAGCCACACCTGAGCCCCTAAGCAAGCTAAGAGCCCATTGATGTCTGCTGCCCTGAGTCGTTTCCTTCTTTTCACTCCCTTTGTTCAGGGAGTCAGGCAAATACTAAAAGCAGGCACTACACTGGACTTTAGAGAAATAACTATACAAAAGACCCCGTTACTGCTTTCAGAGAGTTTGAAGTCTAGTGGGATAACTTGACAGTTAAAGTAGTGAAGAATAGTATATTTGTCTGTGGGGGTCTTGCTTCTCCCCACTTCCATGGGTTTACCTGAGCCCACAATCTGACAGGTTATATGTTTATTAGTCAATGTCAGTGGCATTTTTCCAAAGATCCAAGCTAATAAAATTCTCAGAAAAGTAAAATTAGTATCATTGTAGCTGGCAATTGGAATGTGAATTACATCTCACTAGAACAGTGGCATTGAAACTTTTTGGATTCAAGACCCTTACACTCTTAAATATTATAGTCATCAATAAATGAAAATCAAATTTCTTTTTGTACACTAGTGAACAACATGAAAATGAATTTAAGAAGAAAATTCTATTTACAATAGCATCATAGCTGGGTACAGTGACTCATACCTGTAGTCTCAGCTACTCGAAAGGCTGAGGTGGGAGGGTCACTTGAAGCCAGGAGTTTGAGTCCAGCCTGGTCAACACAGTGGGTCCCTGCCTCTAAACATAAAATAAAATAAAATAAAATAAAATAATAAAATAAAATACTTAGGGATAAATTTAACAAAAGAAGTACAAGCCTTGTACACTGAAAACTATAAAACATCATTGAAATATATTGAAGAAAACCTAAGTAAATGGAAAGACATCCCATGTTTATGGATTGGAAGACTTAGCACAATTAAGATGAACAGTACTCCCCAAATTGATCTACAGGTTCAAAGCAATACCCATCAAAATTGCAGCTTTTTTTTTTTTTTGCAGAAATTGGTAAGAAGTTTCTAAAATTCATGTGAAATGGAAGAGTCTCAGACTAGCCAAAACAATCTTTATGAAGAACAACTTTGGAGGACTCACACTTTCCCATTTCAAAACTTATCACAAAGCCACAGTAATCAAGACTGCATGGTACAGGCATAAAGATAGATATATAGATAAAGAGAATAGAATTTAGAGTCCAAAAATAAACCTAGACATCTATGGTCAATTGATTTTCAGTGAAGGTGTCAAGACAATTCAATGGAGGAAAGAATAGTCTTTTCAACAAATGGTGTTGGCACAACTAGATACCCACATGCACAAGGATGAAGTTGGAGACCTACCTCACACAAAAATAAATGGGAAATCATAGGCCTAAATGTAAGAGCTAAAGCTATAAAACTTATAGAAGAAAACTTAGGAATAACTCATGGATGGGTGGGGAACCTGCAGCCTTGGGGCCACAAGTGGCTTTCTGAATCCTTGAGCACGGCCTTTTGACTGAATCCAAATTTTACAGAACAAATCCTTTTAATAAAGAAATTTGCTCTGTGAAGTTTGGATTCAGTAGAGGGGCCACACTTGGGGATCTGGAGGCTCACATGTGGCCTTGAGGCCACAGGTTTCTCACCCCCTTTACTAAAATCACACACAGCAAAAGAAAAAATAGATGTATTGGACTTCATCAAAATTAAACTTTTGTGTTTCAAAGGATACTATCACAAAAATGAAAAGACAAGAAGGTATACAAATGGCTAATAAGTTTGTGAAAAAATGCTGAACATCATCAGATGTCAGGTAAATGCAAATATTGCTTCACACCCAATAGGATGGCATATTCAAAAAGACAGATGATAATAAGCATTGATGGGTAGTGGAGAAATTGAAATCCACAGACATTGACGGTGGAAATGGAAAATGGTGCAGCCACTTTGGAAAACAGTTTAGCAGTTGTGTAAAAAGTTAGAAATAGAGTTACCAGATGACCTAGCAATTCCACTCCTAGGTATACATTCAAGAGAACTGAAACCCTTTGTTCACACAAAACTTGTACTGAAAAGTTAATAGCAGCATTATTTGTAATAGCCAAAAAGTATACAAAAAACCCAAATATCTATCAACTGATGAATGGATAAACAAATGTGATATAGTTAATCCTCATTATTTGTAGATCCCATGTTTGTGAATTCAACTACATGCTAAAATTTATTTTAACCCTCCAAATCAATATTTATCATGTTTCATAGTCATTTGTGGAGAGGCACAGAGTGGCAAAAAATTTGGGTTGTTTGATGTGTGTGCTTATTTTCTGCCATCTTGTTTCAGATCTGATACTATAAACGAGTACCTTTTCATAGTCTATTTAGTGCTGTTGTTTGTTTTTTTGCATTTTTGTGCTTTTTGTTGGTGATTTTGCTGTTTAAAATAGCACCCAAACATAGTGCTAAGGTGTTGTCTAGTAGAAGGATGTGATGTGCCTTTCAGAGAAAATACTTGCATCAGAAAAGCTTCATTTAGGCATGATTTATAGTGGTGCTGGCCATGAGTTCAATGTTAATGAATCAAGAATGATATTAAATAAGGTGTCTTTAAACAGAAGCACACATTAAACCAAGGTTATGTACAGATTCGTTGATGAAAATGTAAACACAGGCTTGTAGGAACCTAACCCTTTATTTCCCTTAGGAGTAATGGTTCAGTATTTGCTAATTCAGTGTTGGCTGTGACTTTATAGAACAGAAGTACCACAAATAATGAGAATTGACTGCCTATCCATACAATGAAATATTATTCAGCCATGAAAAGTGATGAAATACTGATACATGCTACAACGTGGATGACCCTTGAAAATATTATGCTATGTGAAAGAAGCCAGACACAAAAGACCACATATTGTATGAGTCTGCTTATATGAAATGTTCAGAATAGGCAAATCCATGGAGACATAACAATACATTAGTAATTTTCAGGGACTGGGGAGAAGGGAAAATGAAGAATGACCTGCTAAAGGACAGTTTCTTGGAGTAATAAAAATGTTCTGGAATTATATAGAAGTGATCGTTGCACAACCTTGGGCATACTGAATTGCACACTTTAAGAAGGTGATTCTTATGATATGTGAATTTAAATACTTAATATTAATAAGATTAAATATCAAATATTAATATTGGTACTTGATACTATTTAAAATATTTATTTAAAAATATGATTAGAAGTTAAAGTTGATAACATTAAAAATGTCAATTAGTAAAATAATTGTAACTTTTAATGTAGCCATTTAAAATAACAGTAATAAATCAATTACATTTCACTTAATACATTTTAATGAAAATAACTGTTTTTTAAAACAAAAAAATTCAGAGGATAGGCACTGTTTGACATTTTTTAGAAATTTCATTAATATCTGATTTAATCAAGCACAGCTGCATTCTCATATCTGCTTCTGCGTCCAATCTGTTGCTATATATTGTTTGGGTTGGATGTTATGAAGAAAATCTGGCCTTACACAGACATATTGTCAGAAAAGAGAAGAGTATTTTAATAGCTTTTAAGATAATTGTGGATATTCTTCCTTGATACTACACCAAAATTCAACGAGTTATAGTTTCTGAAAGATTAGTTACAATGTGGAATCTGATAGCGTAATAATGACCTTTTGTATTCTGATAAACTAAAATTCACTGGCCCACCTTCCACTTGAATGAATCTTTTACCATGCATGATTTTGTAGCATCACAGTTTGTCATTTGGAAAATATTGGCTTACTAAGTTATGCAGAGCATCCAAATGTCAGTAAATTTCAATTTAAGACAAAAGAATCTTATTTGTTAATGTCGCAATCAATCTCACTAGAAAGTCTTGAATACTGAGAAGTTGTCAAACTCACTGTAGTGAATATAAGCATTCCATAATTCTACTTTTCTCTTGAAAGCTCAAATTCTATCATTGGCAACAAATATAGTCAGTTGTTTTGGTTAAAGAGATAGACTCACTTCATTTTTAAGAAAATGTCTGCCAAATACCCACGTCTGAGTAACAATAGTTTGTCAGTTGACAGGGTGTTCTTTTAAAAAGTGGCCGGGTCAGCTCATAATTCAAACAAATGCAAAAGTGCTTTCCCTCAAGGCAATGATCATATTTCAGCATGCAACACGAGCGCTTTATGTGTACTTACCCTCTCATCACACAAAATATTAAAAAGACATATACTTAAGTGTGGAGCTTAAAGAAAATTAATAATTTTAATAATTTTTACCATTTCATAAATGAATTTGACCTTTTTTTTTTTAAAATGTGAATGGGTCTGATGGTGAAAAATCCCATGAATACTAATACAATTTTCTACCAATACATTAATTTGCACTAAGGTGCCAGCAGTTTTATCCACTGTTGCTTTTGTGCTATCGGGGCAAATGTCAACACAATCAAAAGGACAAATAGCATCTTGGTATTAGCATGAAGATAGTTATGACTTGAGAATGCTCCCACTCCATCACAGGGTCTCAGTGAATCTCAGGCGTCTGTAATTCACACTTTGAAAGCCTCTGCACTGGACTATAAGTCCATGAGGGCAGAGCACAAGGACCTTAATGATTTGACGTACTGCTGTATCCTGGAGACACGAGGAAAAGGCTGGGCAAGCCACGAGGGAAAGGCTGGGCAGTGAATATTTGTTGCATGAACGTATGAACAAATTTCACAGAGAATCCAACTTTGTGTTCTCTTTGGTTAGATTATGTGTCTTGTGGTACTACCTTTTCACTGGTAGCATGAATCAGTGAAATACATTGAGTACTGCTTCAAATCTTTTTGGAAGTAGACAGAGTACAACTTTTTTTTTTTTAATAAAAAATTCCCTCTCAAGAGGAGTTTAACTGTCATATTATTATGACAGAAAGTCAGAAATACTGGATCTGTATTCTTTCCTTAGGTGTAGATAAAATTACACTGCTCTGCAATCTCTGATTTTGCTTGGAATTTTTTTCATGCTTGATTCCAAGTTAGTTCATCAAAGTATTTCTTCTGCTGAAGCTGCCAAACAATATCAGCTCTCTTTTCACACTAAGATTTTACCAGCACTCTCTTGGCTAACAGATCCTATAGTAAAAGAGAGCTGGTAAACTTTCATCCATGTGGTGCCAAGTGCTCAACTTCTGTAAATTTCTTAGAACTTTTTAACATTCTGCAACTCCTTAGTTTTATATATATATATATTTAGAGAGAGAGAGAGAGAATATATATATCTCACACATATAAACACACAACTCCTCAGTTTTATATATATGACATATTGTTGTCAATTATAAAGTATGGATTTGTAAAGCTTAATTATATTCTAATTTTTAAATTAAAATATCAATATAAATTGGAAGCCTAAATTTTCTGCCTGCACCTCACTTTGTCCTGGAGGGGAGGGCCATTAAGGAACAACCTCAGAAATTCCCCCTCAACTTGAAGACCTTTCTCCATCTTCCTCATCAAGTAGAGTTTCTACTGGGGGTCACAAGATGTTGTACGGAACAAAGGCAGCCTGGGAGCCCAAAACACCTAAAACCTAGTCACACCTTCTATGTGCAAAGTTCAAGAAAAAAATCAGTAAGATTATATGAAGCATCCAACATTAAACCTAGAATGCAGTGTGGGTTCAACAGATACTTCTGTAATGTAAATGATCATTTTGCTTTTTACTTTCTGAAGACACCCAAGAACTCCCTTCCTGAGACAGAGCCCATTACAACATGCTCTGCCCCATCCACCTCTTAAATGTGGCCTTCCCTACTTGAGTATGGCTAAAGCTTGATTCTTTTACTCTCACCCACCTCTTAACACTGTACCTGGTGCTTTTGTAGGTGTTAAATAATTGTATATTCAGGTGAATTTCTTCTAATATCTGCCTCAGATTAACCCAGACTGTGTGAATGTTACTGATCTGGAGAAGAGGGCGAAGTCATTTGGAGAATAGAGTATTTGAGAGGAGGGATGACCCAGACAGGGTATCCCAGTGAATGGCAAATAAAATCCAAGGTAAGAAAGAAGAGGACCCAATAGGAATAGTGTTGATGGATGAAAAACAGGACACCCAGTTGCATTTGCATTTCAGATAAACAACAAATAATTTTTTAGTAGGTTTCGTGCAATGTTTGGAGCATAGTTATACTAAAAAACTATTTGTAATTTATCTGAAATTTAATTGTAATTTGGCATCCTGTATTTTTTATTTGTTAAATCTGGCGACCCTAAACAGGGAGGGACAGGCAGGATTTGCTCACACTTTCATCTGCCAAGACTCTGAGGAAGGAGTGGTGGGAGTCTTAAGTATTTAGTCACTTACATTTCTGCTAAAAGGATTTTATTATCTTTACAATAACATCCTTTACAAGAAAACTATTGCTAAGTGGAAAACTACGTTTTATTTTACAATTCATTAAAAAAAAAACCTTTTGGCTTTGAGTCCAACCAAAGCCATCTCTGAAAACAGAGATGAAACAGCGTCACTGGATTCACAGTAATCAATGAACCAATTAAGGAGACTTTTTCCATTTCCCCACAAACGAAGTTTCACTCTATCCAGGCTCCCTTTGTCTCCTCTTTCCTTTGCTTTTCTCCTCTTGTCTCCCCTCCTCTTCTTTTCCCTCCCGTTCTGCCTCCCTGCAATACACTATAATGGTGCGTTGACTGTGCGGAGACTGCTCTGGAAATGTATCCTGGGATCCTTAGTTGGCATTTGCTTTTAGTACAGACAGAGGTCACTCCGAGCAAAGTTTACAAGTCTTTCCTTGATTACATTGTGCCTAAAGCGTTAACCCTGTTAGCAGTCACAGCACAGATTTCCTCAATGAGACTCTTGTGCTCCTGACAATGTAACTATTTATTTGCAAAGTTGCTACCATTGACATTTGTGCTGCTCGATGCAAAGTGTTACCAGTGCTTTCTTTATGTCACTGTTTCTCTTCAGTAACCAAGAAAAGCAAAACAAAGTACAAATAACTGCTTATTCAGAAAGAAATCTCAGATTGTTCCTTAAACCTGCTCCAGGCAGCGGATACAGACTTTTGAGTGATCTGGAAAATATGAAAAGCACTTGGCTGGGAGACAAAACCCAAACTGATCTGCGGTGATGGCAAAAGCAGAAATAGGAGCTCAGTAGTAAAAATAAATTTCTGTATGGTTGATCGTGGCTCTGCTGGCTTCAGGAGGGAGAAGGTCTCAGAAGTGAAACTATTATCTGTGCAGTCGTTGCTTTGGTGGTGGTGGTGGGGAACAGGGCTTTGCTTTAAGAGCAGTCCCTCAATTGTCGGCTGATTGATTGAAAAAGGCAAATGGGGCTGCCCTCTCCCTGCCAAGTGTTTTCTTCTGCCTCAGCTCTCCCTGGGTGCCTCGAGGGTTGATCTCTGTGGCCCTCACCTGCTACTTTGTTCCCACAAAGCTGGCGTCTTGCAGCCGCTGCCACTCAGTCCTCCACGCCGTTGTCCCGGCTGTCCTGAGTGTGTAAACCCTGTCACCCCCATCTGCCCAGCCACCTGCCTCCTTGTCTTTAAATATCTTCCTGCGACCCCAGCTCTTCTGGGAAGCTGTCCGGAATTATTGCCACCCGCTTGCTTCCAACTGTTGGCATAACGCGCTCCCCCAAGCCACTCCGGAAAAAACGGCTGCAGCTCATTTCTGTTGATTGTTACCATGTCTCAACAGAGGGGAAGATGCATGCACTCTGAGTCAGGCTAGGATTCATTTACTGACTTTGCCCCTTACCAGCTCTGTGACCTTTGACCACAACAGTGATGATGATACCCTACAAACTATAGAGCTCTTGTGGTGTGCCAAGCATGTGCACGACACTTTTACATGCTTCATTTTATTTTATCCTCGTGTTAGAGCTGTGAGATATGCAATTATTCTCCTTGTTTTACAGGCGAAAAAGCTGAGGCTTGACGAGGTTAAGGAACTTGGTCAAGGTCAGAGAGCTCCTTAATGATAGAGCTAGGATTGGAACCCAAAGGGTCAAGTTGTAAGTCCAAACTCTTACTGTGACCCAAACACCAGACTAGATAGCTTCATTATCTAATTCTCTCAACAACCAAGTTAAGTGTGTATTGTCCGCATTGCACTGACAGGGAGATTGAGGGTCAAAAAGTTGAAGTCATTTGCCCACGGTCATGCCTCTAGTAAGTAGGCAATGCTGGATTCAACCCCATAAAACCCTGGTCTTCCAGATAGGCTTATACCTGCAGTTGAGGGTGGGGTGGGGGGACATGGAGACAGTGTGTTGTGCTCTAACAAGTTTGCAAAATGCTGGAAATGCTGGGTCAAATCCAACTAAACCATTTTTTTCTTCCAGTTTTGTTATTGTTTAATCATATGACTTCCTATAGTCTTTACACCATGCAAAATGTGAACTTAAAGTCTTCAAAAAAAGATTTAATAGGCAGCTTTTCAAGTGTATTTGACCATAAAGCTTTTTTTTTTTTTTGAGATCCACCTATTAACACTTTTTTGCAGTACCATTTCCCAGAATACAAATTTGAAAAATATTGCACTACACAACCTAAGTGCTAACACACAGAGATAAGGGTATAGATGGAGATACATTTGTTGTTGCTGTCGCTATTTAGGAGTCCCAAGGTAGTGACAAGCTTCTCTAGGTGCTTTGCAGGCTGGGTGAGCTGTTGAGTCTGCCAGGGCAACCAGCTGCTGTTGGTACTCAGGAGTCCAGCAGCCAGATGTCATTTGCTTCATCAGTTAATTGAATTGGTGTTTGTTTTTTGTGCTGTTTTTCCTGAGTTCTTTGGCTTTCTGGCTTCTTCCTGCTGGGTTCTAATGTGGGTCCAAGCATTTTACAAGGTAGACTCTTGTTAAAATGCAATAAAATCAAACTCAGGGCAGAGTTTAGAACCAGTACCAGCCTTAGCCTAGGTAGGCATTTAGCACTTTAGGACCTTTGTAATAGTAGCTACCATTTAGTCAGTGTTTACCATGTACCAGGTTTAACATGAGTTGTTTCACTGAATCCTCCCCACAGCAGTAAATATTGTTGTAGAAGTCCCCAAGAGGGCCCTTGTGTGGTCCCCTCCCACATTGAATATGTGGCTGCCTTGTGTGACCAATAGACTATCACCAAGGTGATGGTGTATGACTCCCAATGGTTGGCATTAAGTCACTACAGCTTCCATCTTGGTCTTTTGGGTTGCTTGCTCTGGGTGAAGCCAGCTGCCATTTCTTGAAGACACTCAAGCAACACCATGGAGGGGCCCATGAGGAGAGGAACCAACTTTCCAGCCATGTAAGTGAGCCTTGGAAGTGCTTCCTCCAGCCCCAGTCAGACTTTCAGATGAACACACACCCCACCGACATCTCACTGCAACTTCATGGAACACCCCGAGTGAGAACTCCCCAACTTGAGCCACACCCAAATTTCTGAACTGTAGGGATGGCTAGTGCTGTTTTAAGCAACTAAATTTTGGGGTGACTTGTTACAAGCAGGAAATCATTTAATACAGACACTATTGCTGTCTCCCAGTTTTCAGACAAGGAAATGGAAGCTGTAAGAAGGGTTAAGTTGCTTGGTCAAGGTCACAGGGCTTACTCACTCAAGGTCCCAGCCAGAGTTTATGTGGCTGAGCCGGGATACCACAAAGGACTCCTTTCCTCACACCCCAAAAGTCTGCAATGGTATTCAGAATTCTATTTCTGGGCTCCTTTATTCGTGTGCCGATGTGATAATACAGAAAGTCTTGGAGCCTGTCCACCCTTCACCTCCCATGAACTTCAGTTTCTTAGAGAGTAATATCTGCCCGGTTGTGGATGAAATGATTTCATATATTAAAAGCTCAGGCACATTCTAGACGCTGGATATTTGGAAGTTCCCTTGCCTTCCAATTCCACCTTTAGCACCAGGCCTCACTTTGGTGGTGAGGAGAACAGAAGGTTAGCCCAGCCAAGGAGCTGTCATTTCTGCCCTAAGGGGAATTAGCTCATCAGGATCCAGTTCTAACTGGCAGGAGACTGAGGAGGCAGGCTTTTTGCTTGGGGAGCAAAGGACAGGAAGACATAATTTCTGAGTATGAATTACTTTGGGAGCAGGCAGAGCTGGCTGGGTGCCCCAGAGAGTTTTGGAGCAGCTAGAGGGCATCATGAGAGCCCGGAGGAGGCAGGAGTGGGGCCCAGAAACTGCAAGTGGGAGGGAACTTTCCTTCAAAGGTTTGCCTAAGGCCAGCTATCCCCAAATCCCATCAACAAAGATGACCATTGTACAAAGCATCATCAAGAATATCTGCTGCTTCGGTTTTAGCCAGGAGAGGCTAAGCAAAGAATGCAGTAATTCTATTGGAAGTTTTTTTAATTTTTTTATTTTAACCCATTTACAGGCAAAAAAAAAAAGTCCTTGGCTTCAGGTATAAATACCTTCAGAGGTCCACAAAAAACGAAGTTCAAGTGTCTTGTTTTAGGTCATACAGCTAAATAGAGGCAGAGTTTGGTCTAGAACCCAAAACCTATGTTGTAATCGCTATGTTTGATCAGATCAATTTGTTTTGGCTGGAAAAGCACACATACCACTTCTTCCAGGAAGCTTTTCCTCATTAACCTTGCCAAAGGTTACTTATTTTGAATTTTTACAGCACTAATATGTAGTCTGACTTATAGTATTAAACACTTCATTAAACAAGTTTTTTGGGGAACACCTACTATGTGCCAGATGCTCTACTACCTGCTAGGGATTTGGCAATGAACAGAATGCAAAATGCTTTTAGGAGGGCTTCATTCAGAGGTGGGAGGATGGGGTGGGGTTGTAAAATAGTTGAAAAACAAAATTATAAGATGAAAGGTAATGGGAAAAGCAAAATAGGAAAGAAAGATAGATATAGGGTTTGTGGGGTGGGGTGGTGCAATTTATATATGGAGTGGCCAGGGAAATTCTCATCAAAAAGGTGACATTTGAATAAAGACCTGAAGGAGGTAAGGGAGTGAGCTGCATCCCATCGGGGGAAGAGCATGCCACTAATTTTTGTATTACTGTGGAATTATTTTCTGGTTCTTTCTTGCTTGCAATTTTATTATTCTTCTGTCCCTTACTAAATTGTCAAGAGTGTGTATTTCATCTTCTGCTTCCTTCAGGTCTAATATAAGTACTTTCTGCAGAATGTTGCTTGTACCACAGACTTTTAATAAATACTTGTTGAATATTTTGGTTAAAGTCATTTTCTCACTATGGCCCTTTTTAGGCAAGAAATGAGGGGAAAACTACAGTAGTTCAGTATACTCTCCAATATTTTAAATTACTTAGAATGCACAAACTGACATTAACTATACTATCCAACATTCTGGGTTAATATTCTTTGCCTTCCATAAACATTACATCTACAAATATTTGCAAAAGTCTTGGCTTCTCCTAAATTCAAAACAGGAAGCCCCTCTAGTCTCCAAGCTATGTTTACTCACCTCCAAACCCAAAACTGGAATCCACCATTACTATTTTGCAATTATAATTTATTTTGTACAATGAGCTCTGACATTTTTTGAAAATGGTTTCCTGCCTAAGCTAGAGACATCCTGTTATTCTTAATGATATTCTATGTCACCTAAATATTAAGGTGTCTGGAATTACAAGAACAGAACCATTCATGGCCAATAACTTGTTCCTCTTTGATTTGTGCAAAAAGGGACACTACACAGATGCTTGCCAATTTCCTTTTGAACAGGATTCTCAGTTTTGGTATCAATGAGATTTTGATCTTGTTTGATTTCAGTGCTTTCCCTAAGGGCATATAACCTGTACTTATTTTATTTGGTCTGATTTTTGTTTTGAAGAGACAAATTGAAAATGAAAAGGAGTTATCACAATACTGAAGATCTGAAGGACCTCAGTGATAACAGCACTGGAGAAAATTGAACAGAAAATCAAAGTGACAAGACAGTGTCAGCAGCTGAGTAATAAACTTACATGACACGTATGAAACGGCAACAGGGCCACGTCTTAATGAAACTGAAGGGACTTGTGAGTCAGGGGTATAATTCTGTGAAGGGCAACTGAATTCAGTACCGAATGAGGAAGAAAAACTGTTTTAAGAAACAGATCTGATGGTAGGTAATAAGACAGTCAAATGTAAACAGGATAACCTGCTATGTTGACACCTGTGGGTCATATAAATGCCTCAAGAAGGGATATTAGGATAACGTGGATATAATCAGTCATAGTTTTTTTTTTTAGTATTTTAATTTATGGCTCCACATATTCTCTCATCGAATGTATTCATGAATGATTTATTCACCATCTGGGGAAAAAAAGTCCAATGAAGTACCAATGATCTGGAATCTTAATCATTTCAGGATGTCAGATATAGAAAAAAGGGACTCTCTTTATTCTTTTTACAGTGCACACAATGCTACTTGAACATCTGGTGAAGAAAAAGCAGCTGCTCTCTCTGCATGTGAGACCTTGGTCAAACTATTTACTTTTCTGAACTTTATTTCCTTTAGGTGTAATATAGGGATAATAATACAAAACTTAGATGATGTTTAGGAACATAAAGAACAATAGCCAAATGATACCAGGTTTCAGGCACTCTTTTTAACCCTTTACATGTATGAATTTATTTAATCCTGATAACAATCCTATGACATAGGTAGCACGGTTTACAAATGAGGGAAGTTAGCAGAAAGACATGCAAGCCATTTGCTCACAGGCACGCAGCGGTGGAGCTGGCTACAGAGACCACATACTCGACTGCCTCTCTGAAATATTTCTTTAATGATGGACGTACAGCACATAGTAAGTGCTCAATAAATGGTTATTTTAATTGTTGTTATAGGGAAGAGATATGTCATTTTTGTTATAAATTGTTCCCCTGAGACTCCCCAGTGCATTCAGATGGGAGGGAAATTGTAACTGATAAAATGGAAATTTTAAAAATAATTGGATCCGCTACAAAACAACTCCTTTTGGACCACATGTCCTGATTTACAATTGGGCTGAACTGACTGTTCCTCTCGGTCAAAACACTGCTCTGTTAAATGAAAATAGCAGTTTAAGTTAATTGCTTGATTAAATCAATCGTTTAGGTCCATTTAAAATAATCAACCTGTCAGCTGCATGAGGCTCCATCCTTTTTCCTATGCTTTTGTGGCTCTTTTGGGTATAAGACATTTAAAATATCTAAGTTGTTCCTTCAGTCAATAAATGGACTTTGTAAACAGGTCACAGAGTAGAAATGGCTGTTTCTTTCACCTATGCATTTTTATGTCCAGAATCCATCACTTTTGCTGATGTTTATAGAGCCCGCTTATGCATTTCCTTGTTGGGTATTGTCAGAGGGCCTGGGGGAGGGCTTTATTCCTGCCACTATCTTTGGGTGAGGTGATAAAAAGTGGAGTACTTTACTCAAAGTGTCAAATATACCAGCCGAGATATTTCATCATACTTCATTACAAGGTGCCAGAATCCAAAACTACGCTTGTCATTTTAATTTTACTATGAATATATTTTATGGGCCATTTTGAAGCTGGGACAAAAGTGTGGAAAACTAATGGTTATTTGAAGAAAAAAAATAGAAGAGAAATAAACTGAACTTATTTATAAGGAAATAAAACTATGCCGCTGGTTACATAGGAAAAAGAGAACATTTGATGAAACAAAAAATCTATATAATGGATCAATTATGCGTGGGCAGTAGAGGCTGGTGGTTAGCACAGGACGCATTGGAGTGCTTCTTTCACGGTCAAACCCTGGCTCTGCCAGTTGTTTGCTATGTGTCCATAAACATGTTACCAACCTTGTCATGCCTCTTCCCTCATCTATAAAATGAAGATAAAAATAAGACCTAACTTGTAGGGTTTTTGTGAGGATTAAAGCAGTTAATATATATAAAGCACTTAGCACAATGTCTAGCGTATAGTATCTACCACATAAATGTTAGATATTCTTATTGTTATTATTATTGGTACATTTGTATGAGTGTATAATTAAAATCCTAAGTTTACCTGAATTATGGTACCTAGTAATGTAGGCAAGTCAGTCAACCCGGTTGTTTCCAATTTTTGGCTGTTGTTAATGGTGCTGCAATGAACTTGTCATAATGAACTCAACCGAGTAGCTGATTGGCCCACCGCAGACACCCATACAACTTTCTGCCATATTCAGGACAACCTACCCAAAAGGAAAAAGAAGAGAGGCATTGGGTTTATTAAATTTCTTTCAGGCTTCCTGCCTGATTCTCTATCCTGCTGCCTAACTTGTTTTAATTTCTCCTGAGGGAGCTCATGGGTATAGGCTGAGTTGCTTGGCTATAGTCATGGGTACGTTTTAGAAAAACAAAGCCAAGAAGAGCTCTAAGGCTCCCGTGACTTGCACCATCAGCCAATAGTCGTTTTATGAAGTGCTGATTCCCCCTATAGAGTTAATGGAGGTGGGAGAGAAAGTCAGGGCCAAAAACAAGGAGCCACTCAGATGTAGTATTGAAAATATAAAGGTAACAGAGTTTCTGTACCAAGCACTGCAGGTCCGAGCTCTGTATGAACGAAAGGGGAGCGGTCGTTCTACATCCGTCTAGTCAAACTGTTCACAGAGACCCAGCAAGAGGGAAAAGACCTATTAATTACGGCCTCCACTCATAGCTCCAGATTGTCCCCTATGGGATGGTTCCTTGTATTATTGTCTAATTTCATTTTAAAATTGGAGTTTTACCTAGAATTTTGTCAATTAGTAACATGTTGTGTTCTTGGGTATTTTTCTTCTCTTGCTTTTCAAAAAAGGAGGATTACAGAGACTTTAAAACAAGATGCAGATCAGAAAATATAGGCTTGAATTGGGAACCTTGAGAAACGTAGAACAAAATCCACATTGGAAGGAGAGCTAAAAGTGGTGTAAATCATGGCTATCAGAACAAAACATCGCTACTGTGTTAATGACAAATACTTGTGGCAATAAAGTCAAGATATGCAGCTCACTAAAATTCTTACACTGGATACATGCCTTGTGTGCCTATATGTGGGTGTGAGCGTGAGTGTGCACGTGTGTGTAATTGCATGTTTGGGTGTACATTTTAAAAGGAATAACCCAAACAGAAAGAGACAGTCTGCAGAACAGCAACTGGAGAAAATGGCAAAATGAGGAACTAGGGATGAAGTAGCCAAACCGAGAGTCTGCTGCTGAAATTACAACCAGATTGCCTCTGAAAAGCAAATAAGCTCCAACAAATAAACCCCTGTGGCAGATTCGCTTTCCCAAGCGTACCTGTGAGATGATGTCCAGAACCCCCCTTCCAGATGAGAGGTGAAATGGCTCAGGGGAGGGGGGTGCAGTGCTGAGGAAATGGTGTTCCCAGCAACTTGCAGCAACAGGGAAGCCTGCGCTGTCCCACTGTCCCACAGGGGCGCTGGCCCAACGGCCTGCTCATCACTGTAGGGCTGACACAGGGGCAGGGACTGCCCATGAAGCCTGGAAACAAATAGCAGCTGAGGAAGCACAGACACCAGGGATGTTAGGGAGCATGCTCACGGGACACTTGGGAATGAGGAGCATGAAACCCAGCCAGAGAAGGACTGGGCCAACGGGAGATGTGGAGCGAATGTGCTGACATTGGACATGTGTCAGTAGCACTCGGCTGCTCTGTGACTAAAGCAAAGGCTGCTCTTCACTGGTGCATTTCCACATCTCAGGCAGCAGATTCTGGGAGGGAGATCTCCCAATGAGGTGGACATATGGTCATGTACCCTGGGCATGCTGCCTCAGATGTTCTGAAACAGCAGCAACTCCAAATGAAAGAGAAAAAATGAATGCATTTGGACTGTGCAAAACTCAACTTGTGAGGTGGCAGTTATTAATTCAACCTCACTTAGATCCCAATATAGAGTCTTACCTTGGCCCCTTTCCATGGACTAGCAGAATATTTATTGTCCCTTATGGTGTGCCAAGCTCATTATTTGCATTGTCTTATTGACCTGTCACGACTACCCTATGAAGTAGCCATTACTATTCTCCATCTACTATACGTACATGTTGGGCAACTAGCCAAGTTGCCATAACCAGGACAAGGCAGACCTGGGATGGAAACAGTAGGTTTGCTCACTCCAGAGTCCATTTTAACCACTCTACCTGAAGGTCTGAGGTCCTGAACTCTCTTAGTTGAGAAATTACTCAAGTCTCTGCAATGGCAAAGGATACAGGAAAGGATTTAAATCGAATTACATGGGTGCCAATCATGCAGGATCCGACCATCAGATGACCCCAATGAAATGTTTTTTATTCTTCTAATGTTGCTCTACCCCCCTTTCTTGAGACAGAGACAAATGACTGGCACACAGGTGAATATCTGAGAATCATGCAAAAGAGCCACTTCTAGGGCTTTACCTTATGGTCAGTGAGGAGTCTTCCACCTCTCCCTGCCCTGTGTCTCTGCAGTTCTGAACGAGGGGAAGTGACATTTGGAATGACACACTGGGGTCCTGCTGGATCCTGAAGTGCCTTCCCCCATTACAAAGGACTCACCATCAAATAGATCTAAATTATGTTCAGCCCAGTTTTCTCATTAAACCAGTTTTATTGCATGCATTCTAATCCTGAGAAAATTGGAGGGCTATGTATGGTATCCATGGCAACCCTCACTTAAACAGAATATGAAATTAACCAGACAGCTCAATGTCTCTGACAGTCTAGATAAATGAGTTAACCACACAGAAGCAAATGAACTTGTTTTTCAAGGCAATTTTGGGAATTATATGCCTATAGGATCCTAGAAAGGATCAGATTAGGGTCTGTGTAACCCAACTTGGGTAGGTGATCATCACAGAGCCATCCTTAACCTTGGTTTCCCCATTTAAGAAGTGCCAACATTGGGTGGTTAGCTCCTCTAATTGCTTTCCTATCCCCAATTTTCACGGGATGGATCCAGATTTTTTTATTCTTTTTTTGCCTCATTTTGTGTCAAGGCAGTTGAAAATGTCCTACTTCTGTTTTGCTAGAGTTTGCCCTGAATTTTTTAAATTCATAGACTTTATTTTTTACAGTGGTTTTAAGTTTACAGAAAAATTGAGCAGAAACTAGAGTTCCCATATATTCCCCCCAAGTTTTCCCTATTATTAATATTTTGCATTGGTGTGGTACATTTGTTACAATTGATGAACCAATCTTGATACATTATATTAACTAAAGTCCATGGCTTACATCAGGGTTTTTGTGTTGTATATTCTATGGGTTTTGACAAATGTGTAATGTTGTGTATCCACTATTACAGTATCACACAGAATAGCTTTGCTGCCTGAAAAATCCTCTCTGCTGTGCTTGTGTATCCTTCTCTGCTTCTCTGGCAAACACTGATGTTTTTACTGTCTTCATAGATTTGCCTTTTCCAGAATATCATGTAGTTGGAATCATACAGTATGTTGCCTTTTCAGACTAGCTTATTTCACTTAGCTGTGCAATTAAATTTTCTCCATGTCTTTTCATTGCCTTTGATTTTTTTTAACAAATGTGTTAACTCATATTTTTTTTACCAAATAAACACTTAATCAGTATATATAGCCAACCCTGCTTTCTTACCATAGAGCAATGCATTTTTTTTTTTTTGCCAGATGTGCAACAATATATCACAATGCATACTTTTAAATTCTTTTTTCCTTCGTACCAGCTACCTCCAACTCAGATTCGGTTTAAATTTTGGTTCTGGACGGATATTAAAGTTTTCTTTTATATTATGCCTCTTATATTGGACAAATCGTTTCTTAATATTTGAAGCCTCACAACTCCTTTGTCATCAATTACTTAGACTTAACTCTGTGCTTCACTGGTTTTCATTCCTCACTGTCTCTTGTACACCACATCTTTCCTTTATTAGAGTCTTTGTCCCAGCTTTAACTTTTCTAGGGCTTTCTTTGGGGCTGGGTGAGCAGAGCTACATCAGATGGGACAGGAACTCCTTTGAGGTTGGAGTTCGAGTTGGAGATATAGCCAGACTTCTAACTCCAACATCCTGTGACTGCTTCTGGAAAATTGTTTTTATTGTCAATTTATTGAAAATTTTTTTACTGCCCTGATTGACATACATTTAGCAAGCATGTATTTTTTTTGAGACAGGGTCTCACTCTGTCGCCCCAGCTAGAGTACAATTGCACCACCATAGCTCACTGCAATCTCAAACTTCTGGGCTCTAGTGATCCTCCTGCCTCAGCCTCCTGAGTAGCTGGAACTACTCAGCATGTGCCACCATGCTGGCTAATTTTTCTATTTTTTGTAGAGATGGGGTCTCTTGCTCAGGCTGGTCTCGAATCCCTGACCTTAAGCAATCCTCCCACCTTGTACTCCCAAAGTGCTAAGATTACAGGCACGAACAAGCATGTATTAAGCAATTACTACATGCTAACAGTGTGCTTCAGGAGAAGTGTATGTCACTTGGATTCTGCCATCAAGAATGTTCTGTTCTCAGAATAGAATGCACAGGTGTGGATGGGAGTGCAGGGGGGAGGGGACGGAATGTTGGTAATTGGTATCCAAGGTATCTCCTCTGAGTCAGAAAACAATGGAGATCAATTCAAGATAATTAACCAATACAAATACTAATATTAATCATTAGCATTTATTGAGAGTGCCAGGCACTCTTCTAAGCTCTGTATATTATCTCATTTAATTCTCACAACTCTATTAGGTGGGTATAATTATTCCCATTTAGGAAAGTAAGGCACAGAGAAATCAAGCAATTTGTCCAAGGTCAGAGAGTTAGTAAGTTGTAGAGCATGGATCCCAACTTGGGCAATCTCTCCATAATGTTACCATAATGATCCTTTTTGTGCAAAGTACTGGGCTAACCCCTGTGGGAGATAAAACATAGTTTCTCAGCCCTGAATCTCTCCTGGCCACAATCTGTCCTCTGACTGCCACTCTTGCTATCTCCCTAAGAAAGATTATGCTCCTGTCACTTTCCTCTTTGAAGACCTCTGCTGGCGTTGCTTCCTACATGGCCAACCCAACTCCTTGGCCGGGAGCACAAAGCCCTTTACCACCTGGCCCAACTATCTTCCACCACTGGCTCCTCCCTTGGCCTCACTCCAGCCCCTCTAAATCTTCAGTCTTCTCTGCCTCCGGCTCGTCATAGTAGGACTCTCTGCCTCTGCTCCTCCTCTTTTTGGAATGCCTTTCCTCTCCTTCTTTACTTGGAAAACTCCTACTACTTAATTTTCAAAACCACTCTCAGATGTAACCTCCTATGTGCAGATTTTCCCTGGGCCCTCTGGCAAAGTTGGTAATTCCCATCTAGGAACATCCATACATTCTACTCATATTTCCATTATTGTCCGTGACATAGTGGGACATACGTTGCCATCTGTTTGCTTGTCCATGACCTCTCAGTGTCAGGGAGTGGTCTTATTCATCTCTGTGTGCTGTGCCTCTCTTTGTGCCCATCACATGGTTGTCCTTCAATGTATAACCCAAATAATGCCAGTGAGCCCTGTGGTCCTGATTTCTTAGAGTGCTCCTCGAAGAAGCACATCCACCATCACAAATTAATTAAAGTATTATAATTCTTACTCAGTCTCTTGAGGAAACACCAAAGGATTATATGTTCTATGAATTGTAAAGCCTCTACAAATGCTCCTCCTTATCTCTGCCACTTTTAATAAACCTCCATAGAGATGGCAGCTTTAAATTCATTCATTCATTCACTCATTCATTCACCTATTTTCTTTTCTTTCTTTCTTCTTATTGATAATATTGGATGTACGTATTTTTGAGGTACATGTGATGATTTGATACCTTTATATAATATGTAAAGATGAAATCAGAGTGATTGGGATTCCCATCACCTTAAATATTTATCTTTTCTTTATGCTGGGAACATTCAAATTATTCTCTTCTAGCTATTTTGAAATGTACAATAGATTAACTATAGTCACCCTGTTGATCTATTATGCACATTCATCTATTCGATCAGCAAGCATTTATTGAGAACCCCCTGGGTGCCAGGTGTTCTTTTTAGCACCGTTTCTTCCAAAATGTTCTCTCATATACTCAAATCTCAAAATTCTCTCCAGACATCTAGCCTAAGGGTTTTGCTGTCCTCGTCCTTCTATACCCGTGCAGGTTTTATTCTGAAGATCATATACAGAAGAAAATTTTAGCCTTTCTGGCCTCTTTAGTTTTCTCTGTCAGTCCATTAACAGGATTCCCCTTAACTAATAATTGTCTAGAAATGGACACAGCAAACTAGAATTCTTTTCCCTTAAGCTCTATTTATGAGGAAGATTATGAATATTAATACATTAATAATATTTGTCCCAGTTAAAAATTAATGAGTAAATATACAAACAAAAATAAGAACCAGAGCAAACATAGATTCTGAGTTCCAAATGATGCAATCAGTAGATGCTATAGGATTAAGTTCCAGAATATGTGTTTGGGCCCCAGATGAATTTCCTCATAGTGATCTCACCACTCTAATGCAGTGAAATAAACCCGGACTTCAGGCCAGGGGAGCTCAGTTCCTGGCTCTGCCCCGTAGCCCTGGGTGGGTCGTCGGGAATACCTTAACTCTTGGAGCCTCTAGTTCCTCATTGCTAAAGATGAGATGGGCAACAGCCCTCTCCAAAGTGCTGGGAGGCTCTAATAACGTAATGGAGGTCAAGCCCTTCAGAGCTCAGGGAATGGTTGTTCAACCTAAATCCTTCAGTTCTAAATTCTTTATGTGTAAGATCAAGTGAGAGGCAGAAGATGCTGTGACCAGAGTCCAAGACCTGAACTGCAACAAAGTAACCTAAACCCATCAACATATAAACTTTGTTAGGGCATAGATTTTATCTCTTTTGTTTACTAATATATCCCCAGTGTCTACAACAATGCCTGTCCCATTGTAGGAGCTCAATAAATATTTGATGAATTAGAAAATTTATATTGTAGTGTAAGATATATTTTAGTGCCTCTGAAACCTAGGTCTCAAACTCTATTAGTGAGAAGGACTATTGGGACAGCTTTTTGAACTTGGATAGGCAGAATCGATCCAAGTTCAAAATACACACGTACGTCTTTGCGGGTGAAAATAAACTCCTACGCTCCAGGTAGTCAATTAACATGCTCATCTGCATGTTATGCAGGCCTGCCTGTTATAGCAGTAGCTATCATTTATTGAGCACGTACACAGTGTAAGGTAGTAGCTCAGAGCAAAAACTCTGAAGCAGAGCGCCTGGACTTAAACCCTGGCTCTGCAAATACCGACTAATGTGACCTTGACTGAGTTATTTAACCTATTCCTTTGTCTGCAAAATAGGATGATATCAGCACCCATCTACCTCACAGGGTTGTTGACAGTATTAAAGGGGTTCAGATGTGTACGTGCTTAGGGTAGCACCTGCTATACAAAGAGTGCATGTTCGTTTTTTATTTGTGGGGAGTTCAAATGCTCGACACAGACCTCTTATAGCAGAAGAAGGTTTAGAGACGTTAAATAGCAATGGCAGCTAGTCAGCTGCAGAACTGAGACTTGAACTCTGACCTCTGTACCCCAGTGCCTGGGGGCTTAACCATCTCACTTCCCAGTGACAACAGGCAGTACCAACATATTCTCCTTGGCTTATAAAGTGTTTTTGTCCTGATCCGTGTTTTCCAGGTGTTCCGCCCTGATCCTTGTCACAACCACCATGCCCAAAGCTAAGAAAACACGAACATCGTCATCTTTGGATAATCTTGATCCCCCAGTAAGATGCCATGGCTAGCAGGCTGATCAGGCAGACAGACCCTCTGCTGGTGACATAACAAGTATCCAAACTAGCTCTCCCTCCCCTGACCCCAAACCTAAATTCCCAACATTAGATAATCCTGCCCTTATTTTGCATTGATCATTTTTTTCTTCTAAATTTACTTCATATGATGGCATCATTTCCTTCTTTGAAAAATGCTTGGAACCCTTTTTGGGACAAGGTGGGCTATAAATACACTCATTACCTTTTAAGCTGGGGGCTAGGGGTTGGATCGCCCTGAAGCTCAGGCCAGGGCCTCCACCCCTGGTCTGTGTCTGTGTCTGGGCTGGCTCTGGAGAGAAGCGCAATCAATTTCTCACCAGTGCCGAGCCAGGCCTGTTTCTCGTTAGGGCTCCGGCTCCACTCAGCTCCTCGTCCTCCCCCCACCCCCATGCGTGCTTATCCCGGCTCTGAGCACCCAGCCAGGGCTTTATTTTCCTGCCGTGGTGAGGATTAATCAAAGAATGGTTATTGAATGCCTGCTGTGTGCAGAGATCAGGCTGGGGACCACCGTGGGGAGGGCAGGAACAAAGGAAAGGCCCAGAGTCATCTTGGGGAGTCACACTCCTGGTGCAGACAGCAGCAGTGACAACAATATTGATAGCCACAGTGTGGTCAGAGGACCAGTTAGGAACCAGCAGAACCTCAGGCCTCAGAGCTGTGGCCCTATTTAAACCCACAAGTACGTTCTGGTAGGCGTGTTTATACCTCAGTGTTTTGGGGATTAAGTGCCCTCCTGGGGGACGTGAGCAGAATCATGCACTTGGTCTTCAGTACCCGTCAGGGTGCCTCCCAAGGAGTTTCCTCGGGTGGCCACAGTTCTGGAATAGACTTTCACTTCTGTCCTTAGACATCTGCTCAGCTCTCTTGGTTACATCACTGAGAATCTGTCTGTGGTTGTTTCCCCACCAGCAACAGAGAGCCTGTGTTTGCACGTAGCCACCGGCAACAGCTAAGTGGATACTGGCGCCCTGAGTGCCTTTGCATAGGGTCTCCTAACCCAAGTCCTCCCTTGAACAAAGATGAAACTAAGGCTGAGACAGGGCCCTGGGCTTGCTCAAGGTCATGCGACTAGAAAGAATCTCAAGTGGGACTTGAATCTTCTCATTCCCTGTGCAGGGTAAATCAACATTGCTTCCAGCAAGATGATCCTACTGCATTTTAATCCGGTGGAAATGCCCTGCTCTGTTTTGTTTTATTCTTCTCCCTTTCCAAAATGTTTGAGCGCAGAGCTACTTATCCGTGAGTATCTACTGAACACATCTATGTCCCTAGGACTTGTGAGACTGTGCAGGAGCTACAAAAATCTAAAGATCTGGGCTTTGTCCCCAAAGAAAACTGCAGGGCCAGATCAGACCAACCCATGACATGGGGATAGTCCAAACCCACGTCTGACCCTGAAGACAGCTCCAGCTTCAGAGAAGGCTGGATCTTGGTTGGGGGAGGCGGGTAGGAATTTAGAAGTTTTGTATCATACTGGAAGGAATTGGGTGAAAATACCAAATACTTCGTTTGCATTTTTGTTGGTTTTTTCCAACTGGGCAAATTTTCCACCCACTTCTGGTTTTACATTGAATGTAAACAGCACTGCCAAAGAGAGGAAGGATGTTCTACCTTCAAATCAGGAGGCCTACTTCACAGTTCTGAATCCTGGGGCAGCTGCTCCTTACGACTTTCCAAGGGCCTGGGCATTCAGATTCCTAGAGATGATACTTGGGCTTTGGGGTCTGCTTGAGTCCTCCTGGCACTGGGATGCTGGCTGAAATAGCTCAGGCCATAAAAATACCAGAATGAAAATACTTGTAGCAACCCATCCACACATTCCATGCAGAGGCTATTAAAGCCTCCAAATTATACCAGGGTTGCTCTTCAAGGCCACAGGAGTGCACAGTTGAATGGAAGAGGAAGGGATATTTTCAGGCTGAGTTCAGCAACAATCAGTATAAGCTTTCATTCATCCTCCTAAAAAAATCTTCTTCAAGCCTTTTGGAACAATTTATAAAGGTTGACTCCCTTTTGAAATGGTTTTACCAGACCACAATAAGGTGTGGTCTTCACATATTGCTTTTTCCAATGGGAGTCATTAAATCTCAAGTTGGGAGAGAGAAGTTCCAGTAAAACTTGGTGGTTCTGACCTACCCATTGTACTCGGAGGTACCTCTGCCAGCCGTCTAGCCCAAGCCAGCGCCGTGTTTTGCCTAGACTCTCAGCAAGCACCTTAATTGACTTGTCTACTCCCAGTTTCCCCTCTCACGCCCACTCTCCACAAATCACACATCTTGTTCATCTCAAATGCACTCCTAGTTATGACCCTCCCATGTTTAACACCCTCTCGTAGCTCCTCATAGTCTCTAAGTCCAAACATCTTCCTAGAGCCTAGGAGGTCCTCAGTGACTTGGCCCGGCCCAAACTCTCTGGCTTCACCTGGCACCATCTCTAGCTTGGTACGCGTCCTTGGGTGCTCCGTGCTGTCTCTTCAAGGTCTTCAAACCTGCCTGCTCCTCCGCCTGGGTGCTTTCCCTCTGTGCTCCTTCGCTCTGCTAATTTACATTCACCCTTCTGGTCTTAGTCACTATCCCCTAAGAAGAGGGAGCAAGTACTTCATTCATTATTTGCAGAGGCTTGAATGGTTCCTCCCCACCCCCACACAAAGGATATGTCCATCTAATACCTTATCTGGAAAAAGGGTCTTTGCAGATGTAATTAACTTAGAGGTCTCCAGATAAGATCATCTCATCATCTTAGATTATCCAGGTGGGCCTTAAATCCCATGACAAGTGTCCTCCTAAGAGAAAGACAGAGGAGATTTGAGACACACAGAGGAGACGTCTATGTGAAGGCGACCACCGAGATTGGAGTGAGGCAGCCACAAGCCAAAAAGCGCACGGAGCCACCAGCAGCGAAAAGAGGCGAGGAACTGAATCTTCCCTAGAGCCTTTAGAGAGAGCGAGGGTGGCCCTGCTGACACCTTGATTTCGGACTTCTGGCCTCCAGAACTCTGAGGGAATAAATTTCTGTTGTTTAAAGCCACTCTGTAATGATTTGTTACAGCAGCCCAGGGAACAAATGTGGTGCTGCCCTTCTCAGTCTCGGCACGCTGCCCAGCACTCAATGAATCAAACTCTGAGACCAGCAAGGGCGTGAGAGAGATTGGGGGTGCAGTGTGAGTGCGGAGTTGAGTTAAGAGGTGCTAAAGGTCAGCAGTTTCCCGGGGCACTTCCAGTTTGTGGGTGTCGTTCTTCTCTTAGATGGGGGGTCCTAGAGTGTGTGACTTGCAACCCTGTTTTCACAGCACTCCGGTGTGTCTCCTACCACCTCAGGAGGTGTTGCAAAATCTCAGAAATGTTCTTGCAGCAAAATTAAGTTTAACTCACTTTTACATAGGTAGCTGCACATTTAAAAACACATTTCAGTCAATTAGCAAATATGTTTCAGTATCTGTAAGAGTCCCTTCATATGAGTGATTTTCTCCCTGCAAGCGGTACCTTCTCCTGTCTCTGCGTCTTGGTAAATGTCAACACCATCCACTCAGTTGTACAAGCTCAAGATTTGAACGACACCCTTATTTTCTCCTTTGCCATCACCCCCATCAGTAAATCTTGTCAAATCTATTTCCAGAACCTATTTCTGGGCAATCTGCCCTTCTTCATCTCCAGCCTCCACTCAAGTTCATGCTGCTGTCATCTCCCTCCTGGACGTCTACAACGGCCTCCCCACTGGATTCACAACTTGCTTTCTTACTGTAGTCTCCACCCAACAGCCAGAGTTACCCTTCTGGAATTAAATCTGATCTTGACAATCCCCTACGTGAAATCCTTTAATGGCTTTTCATTGCATTTAGAAAAAAATCCAAACCCGTGACCATGGCCTGTTGGGCCAGGATGGATCTAGCCCCTGCCCACCTTTCCATTCTCCTCTGGAACCACCCTCTTCTGTGACCCCTGTGCCACAACCTCACTTACCATACCCCTGTTCTTTTAACCTGCTAATCTCGTTCCTGCCTTAGGGTGTTTGCATTTGCCATGTCCTCTGTCAGGAATGCTCTTTTATGATTTTTTTATACACCTAGCTCCTCTCATTTTCCTATGCCAGAAAACAATCAACAATCAACCCTAACACTCAACACAGAAGACTTTGGTGACCAAATGTGTGGGGATTTCTCACCACCAGCAAGCAAGCAATCAGTTCTGCAGCAGACACCAGCTGAGTGTCCTCCAACCCAATTCAATTCTGACACTATTTACCTGGAGATAGTGTCAGATGCCACAGGTTGAGGGCTCAGTTGGACAAGACTGCCCCCACTGACACCTGAGTTGCAATTCAGGATCTCTAGAACTTCTGATCGACTGACTTCAAGTTGGGGTCCCATGACTCCTTCTTTAGGCTTTATTAATTTATTACAGCAGCTCACAGAACTCAAGGAACATTTACTTATGTTTACTGGTTTATTATAAAGGGTATTTTAAAGGATACAAATAAACTGCCAGATGAAGAGACACATAGGGTGAGGTCTGGAAAGGTCCTGAGCGCAGAAGCTTCCCTTCCTGTGAGTTGGGGTGCGCCCCCCTCCTGGCACGTAGATGAGTTCTTGTTCACCTTCCTGCAAGCCTCTAGGAGTTCGGCTGCCCAGAAACTCCCCATATCCTGTTTTCTTGGGCCTTTTATGGAGATTCATTGAATAGGCATGATTGAAGCATGGACAACCATGTAGAAATGTGATTAGACAAAAAGGATATGGTCTAATACTAACAGGCTGAGTGGGGAAACCCAGCAAGGCCTGTGGGTTCAGATTCTTCTTGGCCTCTCTGAGCAACATTCTTTCCTCCAGGGTATGGGGCAGGACTCCTTCTGAAATGAGGGTCTTATGACCTACAATCAGACAAGGTAGGTCAGAGAATTTCTTTATAGGCAGTTCCAAGACAGAAAGATGGGGGAAGATTAGAGTCTTGCCTTGAGGAGAAAAAGAAGCAGGTGAAAAGAGGGCAGGAGAAGGTCAGACAGAGGGAGAGAGAGAGAGATTCTGTTTGCTGAGGCCTAAAACACCCCAACAGTATAACCAAAGACTGTGACAAGGGCTATTGGAGTTATAAGCTAGGAATTGTGGATGGAAACCTATATATATAATATCACACCTTCCCTGACCACCCTATGTAAAAAGTAAAAAGGAGCCCCCTTCCCATCTATCACATGGCACCCTAAGTAATTTCTATTGTGGAGGAGATCACAAACTGAAACGAGGGTGTATATTAGTTTTCTAGGGCTGCTGTAACAAAGTACCACAAACTGGGTGGCTAAAAGTCCAAGATGAAAGTGTCAGCAGGCTTGGTGTCTTCTGAGAGCTGTGAGGAAGGATCCGTTCCAGCCTTTCCCCTCGCTTCTGCTGTTTGCTGGCAATCTTTGGTGACCCTTGGCTTCTGCTGCGCTACCCCCATCCCTGCCTTCATCATCACGTGGCTTTCTCCTGTGTGCATATCTATGTCCAAATTTCCCCTTTTTATAAAGACCCCAGTCATATTGGATTAGAGCCTGCCCCACTCCAGTATGACCTCATCTTAACTAATTACATCTGTAACGACCCTATTTCCAAATAAGGTCATATTATGGGGTATTAGGGGTTAGCACTTCAACCTATGGATTTTGAGGGGGACACAATTTAACCTACAATAGGCTATAATTATTTGATTACCTAGTTATTGTCTACCCCAGTGGAAGGTGAGTTTCTGGAGGGCAGAGCTGTCCCTCTTGATCCCACTGTTTTATTGATTACACTGAGAACAGTGCTTGGCACAAAGCTTCTCAGAAAGTAATCCTTATAAGAAAGTGGTGATGGCTGCGCAACTTTGTGAATATATTAAAAACTGATGAATTGTGTATTTACAGGGGTGAATCTGTGGCATGTGAAATATATCTCAAATATAAATGAGTAAATAATAAACAATCCCTGCATAGTTACAATTATTTATTGTATAAATATCTACTCTTTCTGGGACTTGGTTCCTCTCCCCGTAATACTTCCTAATTCCCCAGAGGTTTGCTGACTGCACGGCACTGTCCTTGGGGCTGTGTGGGCCTTGAGCAGAGTGGTAGATGTTTAACATTTTTGAGAATCTGATGAACATTTCTCCCCCCAAAAATGCCGATAGGCACATGCCCACGTGCATGCACACACGTGCATAGAGTATTCTATATAATTTCAGAGAATTCACAGATGTCTTGAGTAAGGCTGTTTCATGGTCCAGAGTAAAAATACCTGGTTTGGAGAATCTCACCAAAGACCCTTCTGGCTCTGAAAATTATGGGATTCTGTACACCTGTGCTCTGCAAACCACAGGGACTTTATGGGGAAAATGAAATACTTTGCCTCTGCTTACAAGGAGCTTATGGTCTACTTGTAGAGAAAAAAAATCTCATAATACAAAACCAAGCGGAGAACTCCGAGTAGTTCAGAGAAAGCTTTCACGGCTCTCGGGTTGAAAGTAGCCATAACTAAGCTTCCCACTGGCATGCTGATGAAAGAGCCAGACATATGAAGGAAAAAAGGGGAGAAAGAGCCAACAAGTTTGCTTAAGGTTTGAAAACCAGTAAAATCAGTAAAAAGTGGGTTTGCCACAATACATTTAATTAAGAGCCTTATTGATATTTGAAATAAAAATGATTTTTATTACCTTCCTTTAAAAAAACACTAATGGCATATAGTTTCTTTTAAAGACTATTAACAATGGTTTTTGATGCAATGGGAATGGTTTTGAATCCATGTGATTGCCTTCTGCGGCTCTCTGCACCCAGACGGATCCTGTCACACAAGTTGTGAAGGAGCCAGTTTCTACGTATGGATAGACCTTAACCTCCTCTCTCCCTCCCTCGTCACACATCAAATACAAATTCTCATAACCAGAGGTTTAATAAAGAGGAGGGGATGGCCCAGTGCGGGAGAGAACACTGGCAGTTGGAATCTTTATATTAATAAATTCAGAGAAAATGACATTTCCAGCTTAGAGCCCTGTCGTACTCTTGGATCTGTGTTGAGAGTTATCTTTTTCCCTCTAAAATGGTTGTGCCCAGTACATATCCCATGAAGGGCACGTTAGGAACCTTGAATGAAAAGCTGAAGTGGAAGAAGAGGGACTCTCTGGAAGATTGGCTAGAAGAAAAAACAATCCAACAGTTGTTTTAAATTCTATAGTGGGTTATCACACGGGATTAGGTTGGCAAGATCGTTGGTCTCAAAAGTGTTTTCTCATCCCAGCAATGTCACCATCAGTTAAAGGTAAAACCTACCATCCAAAATGAAAATGGCATGAATGGGGAAGGACGTGAGGTGAGGGGCGGAGGAAGGAAGGAGAGAGAGAAGGCAGGAAATGCAATGTTCCTTGGTTGTTTGACTGGCTTAAGAGTGTAGATTTTACACTGGGCATGGTGCGTCACACCTGTAATCCCAGCGCTTTGGGAGGCTGAGGAGGATCACTTGAGCCCAGGAGTATGAGACTAGCCTGGGCAACAAAGTGAGACCCCATCTCTACCAAAAGTTTAAAAAAAATAAGTAAAAATAAAAAAGAAATAAGAGAGTAGATTTTAATTTTTTAGCTTTATTAGTTTAAACATAAAACCTTTTCCACAACTTAGCAGTTGTTACATCGCTAAGGTTTGTATTTCAAATTATCATAACACAACCCAAAAGTCTTAGCCTTTAGGTAAACCTGGGGACAATCCTTTTACTAAGAAAGTCTTTGTTGAGGTAGAAAACCAAAAGTCATCACATCCAGCAAAGATTATATTTTAGGGGAAGAAACTAGTGTTTTGGAGCCACTTGCACCAGCTTAATAGAATCAATTGTTAAACTTTCAGGCGTTTTGCAAGCCAATTGACATCATGCTGCTAGCTTGAAATAGGCCATGGTAAGACTATTTATATTATAATAAATGCTTTTTTAATGTTTTTTTTTCCTGGAATGCTGGTTGTTAAAGATTTACCAGTGCACTGTCTTTATATTTATTTACAGTTTTAGCTGCAAAAAAACAAAGAAAAAATAAATACCTCTAGCCAACCAATAGGGAATAAGCACAAATGCTTCTGAAGAAGCAACTAAGAATTCAACTTAAAGATGATCATTTAGGCAGTCAACAAATATTGATTATCTACTATCTTGTCCTTGTTACCCTAAGTTAGTGCTGAAGGGCCAATGAAGGCATGCGATATAGATCTCAGTCACTGAGTATCTTATAAAATGTTTGGGGAGACAGGCTGGGCATACATGGAATAATTATGTAAGAGTACAAAGCAAAGTCTAATTACATGTAATGTTGTGTAGTAAAGATTGAATACAGCAAGTGTTCAGAGAAGAGAGAGATCACAGGGTGGTTGTATTTAGGCAAGAAAATTGTATAAATCATGGTCCCCTGTTAATTCAAGGGAGTAACAGATAAACCAGCTTCACCATCATGGGATGTTTGGCTTGTGGGAAAGGGATCTCCAGACAATTTTCAAAATCCTTTCAGTTTGTCTCCCTCTTACTTAATGTTATTATCACTCTTGAAATATATTATTAGCACAGAGAGACTATTGTTCTTTGTGATAGATGGTGACATCTCTGGCAGTGTGGCTGTTCATGTGTTCCCGGCCAGTCGATCAATGGAACAGCCTTCTTTTCCGCACTTGAGAGTGGGCACTACCCTTGAGCCCGGAGCTGTAGTTGATATTTCAAGAGGTTGCTTAGGTTTGCATGACCTGAGTTTGAATCCAAGCTCTACCACTTTTTAGCAGTGTGACCTTAGGCAAGTGACTCAACTTTTCTGTGCCTCAATTGCCTCATCTGTAAAATGGGAAAACAGTTGTATCTATCTCAGTAGGATGTTTTGAGGACTGAAATGGGTTACTTCATATAGAGCACTTAGAATAGCACTGACCACGTAGTCAACATTGACATTGTATTTATTACTAGTGTTACTATTCTGCTGAGCTTGAAGCCCAGTTCTTCTATGTGAATTGTATGACCTTGTGCAAGTCACTCTTGGTTGGTGTCAAAACCCTGGTTTCCTCATCTATACGACTAGAATATCATCGTTTCCCATCTGGCAGGGCTATTGTGAGGACCATAGGAAATAGTATCTGTGGAAAGCTCTTGGCAAACTGGAAAGCTCTGTACAGGTATAAGCTGTCAGTGCTGGCACAAGATGTCTCTAATCAAAATTAGCTCCTCCGTTCCTGGCCTCCTGATGGCTTTGTATTTGGTGCCTTGCTGTGGTTTTCAAAATGCCATTGCTGTGTCTGAGTGCAGTCTTGGCTTGCCTGACCTCTATGAGATAACATACAAATTTACTCAAAGCATTTCAATCATTACTTATTAACAACCCTTTCCACTCCCAGTAGAGCATGAGCTCCCCAAAGGCAGGGATTGCATGTCTGTTTTCTTCACAGATTGAATAAAAGTGACTAGACAAGAGCCTGGCGTGTGATAGGCACTTAACACACATTTGTGGCAGGAATGGATGCTCATCTTTATCCTTAGCTCACATCTCCTCCAAATGGGAAAAGACATCTCCATAGTAATGAATCAGTATACTGTAGGCCTCTAAAATGAACAAACCAATCCATCAATCAGCTAACACTTAGCACCATGTGTGTGCAAACCACTAGACTAGGTCTTCTGGGGGAAAGGCAGACATGGAGAAGAAGGTATGACCTCTGTTAACTCTAATTTAAAAAAAAAAAAAACAAGAAGCTGCCCAACCTGAGATCTCATAAATCTCATTATTATCACACCCTAGTTCCACATCCTAAACCTGACTTGATCATCGCTGACACCAGCTCCCGGAAGCGGATCTAGAAGAACCACAAGGAACTGGTGTACAAAGCACCATGTGCTCACCATTTATTTGCTAAGGTTTTCCATTTTGGAATCAGATGTGAACCACAGAACCCTTTGCGTTATTCCAGGGGCTTAGTAAAGACTCTGTCATTTCTACATTAAAAAGAGAGTTGGGAAGGGAGAGTGCTGCATGAAGCTAAACCTGGAAAAAGTGGAATCGATTTATGGAATTCCGCAGGTGGGTAGCCCTGGAGCAGAAAAGCAAGCCTTAGTCACCTGTGCATCTGACGCTTATGACCTTCAGGAAAGGTGCAAAGATTTAGGGGACTTTTACATAGATATTTAGCATAATCCTCCTTAAAAAAAAAAACCTACCAGAATTCAGAAAAAAAGGCCAAAAAAATGTTTTCTTGGCTATGTTTCTTATAGTGACTGTGAAAACCCATGAAGGAAGAAGAATGGCCAGAAATTTTTTTTTTTTGAGGGTATGAAAGCCTCTCATTTTTATAGTTTTGAAAATCCTTGGAGTTTAACTTTGAACTTTAACCAAGAAAAATTATATCTTATAAACAATGGCATTTGTTGATTGGATGAAGGACTAGATCAATATTGGTCTTGGCAATCTCTTTTGGCTGCTATTGCCTGCAGAAATATGCTGGTTGTGGTGTTAAAAAATTATGTCAGTTCCTCACCATGTGTCTCTTTTTCTTGGAGTTTTGCCTGAGAATTACTTTCCAAAGATACTTCCAGAAGTTAACCTAGAGCCTGGCCTCCACAGCAAAGGAAGTTACACATAAACTCTTGGAAAGCAGCCCTCCACGGTGAGCTTCTGGGAGGGGTAGAAGAAGAAATCTGGACCTATGGGAAGAAGATGGTTTGGAGCTACTCCTAATTCCGTGAGGATGGTCACATTCTTTCTTACTGCTGAATTCTTCACTGAGACTTGTCACACTTAGGTGAAAAAACACTAAACTAAACAAAAATAAATCAATCTTGGTAAATGAAAACCATTGCTTTGAAAGAAAATGATCATATTGCAGCCACAATGGAACTGTCTGTGTTAGAATATCCTAAATCTTTTCATTTTAAGGGGCAGGGGGGTGGTGGTGGTGACAATTGGGATGTTTAAGGAGAAGTAGTAAAGCTGTTAGTGTTTTATTTTAGACTACCATATTATCCATTTATTTTGGGTATAAGACTAATTTATAAAGAAAATATATCTATATCACATCTACTTTACTCAACTCAGCAGACTGAGTTGGGTTATTTATTTTTTGTAACTTTGGACTTCATTTTCATTTGTAAGTTTTGTTGTTTTTTGTTTTGTAGTAGAGACAGGGTCTCACTACTTTGCCCAGGCTGGTCTTAAACTCTTGGGATCATGCAATCCTCCTGCCTCAGCCTCCCAAGAAGCTGGGATTACAAACGCCTGCCACCGTGCATGCAGCTTCCATTTGTAAGTTTAATAACTGGAGTGATGCAGGACTGTGCAGTGGGGCGGGGGAGAGAGCAATAAGAAAAGCTAAAAAGGAATCCCACGTCGTCACCCTGTGAGTCTGACTCCAAAATTGCAGCTGCTAATTCAGCCTCGTTTGCCCTAGGTGGTCTGTGCTGGGTTCTCCCACACTGTGCAGAGGGTGACGCAATGGCCTATTCTCATCACCAACAGCTGGCAGTGAAAGATGATGGCACGGGGCCGGAGCTGTCCCCACGTCCCTTCTCCTTGCTAACGATGAGTGCACACCTGCCACTGCTTGAGAAAGACTGAGCCAAGAGCTGTCACTGCATGCTCCATCCGGAGGACCTGCTGGCTGGCCCCCTCCCTTCGCTCCTGGGGGCCAGTGAGAGCCCTGGGCCTTCCCTCAGCCCCTCCCCCATCCCTCAGTTGTAACTGTGCTCCCAGAGACCTCTCCTTCCAGCCACGTGGCCCTGGCGCCGAGGCCGGGACCTTGGCACATCGCTTTGGAAAGGTGGCCAACTCCGCGCTTGCCAGATTCTCACAGATTTCTGACTGGTGTCTCAAATGAAATGAATGCAGGAGGTGGGACTATATTTAGTTCAGCTCAGAAAGGATGTGCCAGGGCACATACTAACAGTAATAAAACAAGGCTACTACTAACGTTTATTGAGCACTTACTGTCTACGATGCTTTGTGCTAAGCACTTTGCATACTGCATTTTGTTGAACCCTAATGACCATTTTATGAGAGCAGTACTATGTTCTCACTGAGAAAATTGAGGGTGGGCATCTCATAGCTAGGAACAGTGTCCCACTGCAGAGCCATGTCACTTCTAACTTGAACACAACAGTGAGTCGGACACAATAGTGAGTCTCACATGGGTCCGCTCGCCCCAATGTGCTACCCCTTTGCAAGGTCACATCTCCTGGGGTCCCCACCAGCAGTCCCATCCCCAGTGGATGGTTTGAAGAGCCACCCACATTCATAAGCACATTGGGTAACTGCACACAGGCTTGGGCTGCAAGGACCCGTGCCCAGGGACCAGCAGGGCTCCTTCCTCTGCACATCATTTCCTGAACTCTGACAGCCTTTACTGAGCAGAGCACTCAGGGATTCTTCCTTACGTCTGGTCTTCAAAGGTTATCACCTCTTTTATAGGTGTGAGGACAATTTACTTTGCTAGATTCAGCATTCCTTGAGTGCAAGAACTGTGTATTCTATTTCAATCAAATACAAGAAAAGATCACTGATTCTTAGGGTTGGGAAGAGTTCTTGGAGATCACCTGGCCCAATTTATTCATTTTAAGAAGATAGAATGGAGGCCCAGTGAGGTTAAACATGGCTGAGGCCACACAGCAAGGGAGAGGCGGCTTCAGGTCAAGAACCTTGGGTTCCTGACTGTCAGGCACTATGAATCCTGGTCTGATTGATCTGATTGATGTTTTCAGGTTGAGGGAGGGAGAAAAGGGAGGTGATAAAGCAATTACTGAAAAGCCAACCTCAGCGGCTCCTCCCTGCCGCGTGTCACCCCCTCACTTTGTTGAGATGAAAGCATTTGGAGGGTATGGTAGGTGTGTAAACCACCCCAACCTGTAGGGTCAGCAATGCTTGTGCCGGAGAGGCACCGCTGGGTGCACCTTAGAAGAAAATCAATCAAAGCTTCTTTCCCAGTTTGGTGGAGTCCAGCGGGTCCCCCGAGGACACACAGCCACGGGCCTGCTTGGGGCACAGATCTCTCGGCAGCCCCTCTGTAAACCCCTCTCGTGCCCTGGTCAGACACACCCTTGGCCAACTCCCATCTGCCCACAAACCCAGCTCTTGTAAACGCTGCTGACCCGAAACCATTCTGGGCACCCCAAGAATGCTTCCCTCGGGACTCCTGCCCGGCCCGCACCCTAGATGCCATGTCCATGCTGGGGGGCCCGATGAACTGGTGGCAGGAAGCAGGGACTCCCCAGGGAGCTGCAGTGCATGGAGCCCTCATCTCCAGGTGTCCTGGGGGCCCCCTTCCCTGTTGACCCTTCTCCAGGCCCCCCCCCGGGTGGAGCTGACTTCAGGCAGGGAAAGAAGGCTACTGGAAGAGGTGGGAGTGTGTACAGAAAATTTTGCACAGATTTAAGAAACAATTCCATTAATATTATTGATTTTAGGCCCCCCCCCCACCTGCTCCTCAGGCCAAAATGATTTGACATCAAGAATAATAGATGCATGCATTAAGCATGGACTTCAAGCTTGACGTTGTGCTTGCTTGTTAATGTTTGTCTCGTGTGGTGTGCACAGCCCAGGCACACCATCAGCATCGAGCCAGTATCTGGTGAAGAAGAGAATTTATTCCTCACGGCAACACTACAGTTATCCCCAACTGAAGGGCAAGCTCTGAGAGTCATAAAGCCAATCCCTCCTCAATTATGAACTCCCTTTATGTGACATTTCACTCTATCTGTGTGACAGGTGGTTTAATGAGAAATCACGTTGTGTGTTTGTCTGTCTGCTCTTGTGCAGTGTTAGCTTCCTTCTTTCCTCCTTCCTCTTTTCCATTTTCCTTCCCTGCCTCCCTCCTTCCTTCCCTCCTTCTTTCCCTCTCTCTTTTCTTCCTTCTTCTAGTGTAGAAACCTTGGGGGGACACATTTCTTACTCCATAGCTCACCTCCCTTATGGAAGAGACCGACGTCTTACAAAAATAATAGCAAACACATATTGTGCTAAGCACGATTCTAAGCACTTAACGTAGATTAACTAATGCTCACAACAGGTTTGCAAGGATGAGACTCTTACTATCTATCGTCTCTGTTTTGCAGATGAAGAAACCAAGACACAGAGATGTTAAGAAACTTGACCCAAGCCGCACAGGTGTTAGGTGCCCAGGATTTGGACACCAGCAGTTTGCCTCCAAAGTTTATCAAGCATTATGCTATACTGCCTCTCCGGGTTCTCCTTCCCTTCAGGGCAGAAGTAAGCAGTTTGTGTGCATATGTGAAAGGTGGTGGTGAAATTAAAGTCTTCACGACAGGGAGGAGGTGTGGAGTGGGCAGACTCTGTAAGTGGCAGTAACCTATGTCCTATGGCAACGTTGAACTCCTCAAGGACACAGTATTGTGTGAGGATGGCTGTATGGGAAGCTTTGAGGGCAGAGTGTGGGACCCTTGGCAGAGGTCAGAGAGGGAGTGTCTGCTGGCAGCTGCCACCTTCATGTGGGTTGCACAGGGAGCAGCAGCAGTGGCAGCCACTCATTCATTCACTCAACAGACAGAGCCTTTAGTCTGAGCAAGGTCCTGTTTAGAGTAGAGGATAGATCAGTGAACCAAACAGACAAAGGTCCCTTCTCTCACTGACCTTACCTTTTACAGGAGGGAGACAGACAACACAGAGATAAATAAATTTGTGACAAATTATGCTAAAGGCCATGAAGAAGAATAAAACTGGTAAGGGGACAGAGAGAGACAGGGGTATGGAGGCCCTGTTGGGTATGGACTGGGCAGGGAAGGCCCCACTGAGAAGGCTGCATGTGAATAAAGACATAAAGGAGGTGAGGGAATGAGCCACGTGGGTATTTGGGACCGAGTATTCCCGGCAGAGGGGCCCTAGCATGTAAGTGCTTGCAGATCATTGTGAAGTTTTTGGATTTCACTCTGACTGTGATGAGCAACTACTGGAAAGTTTTGAGCAAAGAAGTGATATAATCTAACTGTTTGTTTAAAGGGATTCCTCTGGCTACTGTGTGAAGACTAGATTTAGGTGACAAGGATGGAAGCAAAGCAGACAGAATAGAACCTTTATGACAAAAATATGCCAGTGACTTGGACTAGGGCAGCAGCACTGGAGGAGATGAGAAATTATATTTCTAAGCAAGAGACAGCCAGATTTGCTGTGGAGTGAATGTCAGATTTAAAAGAAGAGGGGGTGTGTAGTCAAGAATGACTCCAAGGTTTTGAGCCTGAGCAAACAGTGCCATGGAGTTGTCATTTGCTGAGACAGGAAGGAGTAAGAATAGACTGGGCGGGGCGAGAGTGGAGATCAGGTTTTGGGCATGTTAGATTTGAGATGTCTGTTGGACACCTAAGCAGAGACGTCCAGTATCAAGTAGACAGTCAACTACAGGGGGCTAGAGTTGAAGGGAGAAGTTGGAACTGGAGACTACTTTGGAAATTACCAGTGTAGACTGATGGTAGTTAGAGCTGTGGACCAGATGAGCTCATCCAGGGAATGGGTGAAGATAGAGAAGAGGTCTAAAGATGGAGGCCTGGGGTGCTTCAATCTTAAAGTTGGAGAAGATGGGAAGGAATCAGCAAAGTCACTGAGAAAGAATGGCCAGATATTGGGAAAGAAAGTTTTTTGGAGGAAAGAGGGAGAAATCACCCATGTCCAGTAAGATGAAGACTGAAAAATTAGCATTGGATTTTGCAGCTGGCAGCTCATGGGTACCACTGAAATTATGGATGGAGGACCAGGGCCCTCTCCCAAATTTCTGATCTGTGTAATCCCTGAGTTTCTTGTGTGACTCATGGGGCAAGAAAAAGCCATGAGCAACTTCTGGGATTTGGCAACTCTTGACCCTTTTGAGTGTAGGGCATGAAGTAGATCTAACTTGGTTTAGAACATTAAAGAAATGTAGCCTTTTTCTACTCCAGGGTATCACAGAATAGCCTACCTGTTGCATTGAGATTTGTCTCAGTGTACCTTTTGTTTCTAGGAATTGTGAATTATGGGTCATATCTTTTGGGGGTGGAAATGTAGAGGCAGGAGAAGGGCGGTGGTTTTCCCAATGAAGCTGTGGAGTAAAAGTGGAACGTGAGGGTAAAGCTTGTCTGGTCTTTGGGGTCACCCTGATACCGTCTTGGGCAGGGAGACTGAGGCACCTGTAGAGAGAGGTCAATGCCATGTTTTTGACAATCACTGCAACAGAGCTGAAGCTCCTTAATCTTGAGTGCTAGGGAGGGAATTAAGAAATACCTACTGAGTTATATCACCCAGTTAAGTAAAAGTTACACCATCTTTTTTCCATCTCCAATATCCTGATTATGCCACAACTTTGGGACCACAATTAAAACCAGGAGGATAGACCCTGCAGCCAAAAACCAGTCAACAAGTCTGAGTTACAAAATTAGAAAAGCATTGAACATTTGGAAAGAGAACCCAGTAGGAGAGGGGAGCCTTATAATATATGCGTTATTAGTGACAAAGCAAAATGAATTTCCAAACCTTTCTTGGAAATTACATTGTAAGGAGACTCTAAAAAGTATCTTGAGAGTAAGGGATGGTAAATGGATGTTCCCTAATTCATTCATTCATTCAATTTGGTTTTAGAACACCATCCGCATGCCAGGTGTGGGGATACATCAGAGAGCAAGGTACGTGTGATCCCTGCCCTCACACCACTTTGAATCTAGGTATGGATGGGTAAATAAGCAACTTACAGCCTAGCGTGATGAATAATATGAGAGGAGAAATATAGGCACCAGAAGGTCAGAGAGGAGGGGTACCTAATCAGATTTAGGGGGTCAAGGAGGCTTCTGAGATGAAACAAGGTCTAAGCTGAGACCTGAAGATGAGGAGAATAAAGTGATTTGCGGCACCTGTCACAAGGGAAGAGATAGTAAAGTGGTCATTGGGTCCAATTGCCTGGGTTTAAATCTGGGCTCTGCTACTAGCTGTGGACCTCGGTGAAATTAGTTGTCTTTCTCTACTTCAGTAACCTCAGGGGACAATAATGCTACCTATCTCAAGGAGTTGTTGTGATGAGTAAATAGTCTATAAAGCATTAAGCCCTGCATCTAATCATAGTTAAGAAGTTGAGTAAAATGTCTATGATATCTTCTTAATTTAAAGTTTTGTTTTCATAACTGTGACTGTAAAAATATATTTCTAAGGGCTTTACTAACTTCATTCAAAACTCTTATTTTCTCTACAACATTTTAAGTTCCTCGATGGCAAATGCACCTCCTGCCAGGTCTACAGGCTCTGCCCTTGAGGTGGAGGAGAGAAGACAGAGGTGACAGTGAAAATGGAAACTGGCAGAACTAGGTGAGGAAAGGTTGCTAGAGCGAGGATGGCACTGTCCTCGGTCATTGGCAGCAGGACTGAATCGCAGGGCACAGGCTCCACCAGAAGCATTCACAAAAGAGACAAGGCAGAGCATCACCAGGACTGAACGGTGCTGGCCAGGATTTGTGTTTGTGCTTTTTAAGAATTAAAAAAAATTGATATATAATTCACATACCATACAATTCACCCTTTAAAAGTGTACAATTTAGTGGTTTTTAGTACATTCACAAGGCTGTGCAACCTTCATCACTATCTGATTCCAGAACATTTTCATTACCCTAAAAAAGAAACCACCTGCCAGGTTTATGAAAGGTACAAATCTGTGCCAGAGTCGCTAATGTAGAAATAAAGTCTCTGTGATCAAGACCCTTATAAATTTGGCATCGGATCTGAACTACAAAGCTCATTCTGCCTCCCCTCTCCCTGACCCCTGCAGGTTCACTCTAGACTCTCAGTCTCTACTGACCTAGAAGTGTCCCTCAGCAACACTGTCCTGGGTTCCATTCTGATGCATGTCTATTTTCTTGCCCTCATGTTAGTGGACACCTGTTTTCCTGCGGTTAACCTGTCCTCTTACCAACCTCTTTCCTCACCCTCTCTAACCTCCACATACAAGAGAGGAAAGGACCACCGTGCAGTTTCCTTTTCCCTGTACCCCAGACAGCTTCCCTTGGGTGTTTCAGAGCACCATCACCTGGACTTGCCCAAGATGGAACTGGTTAACTTCCCACCCAAACCAGCTCCTCTCCCAGGGCCCTTTATCTCAGGGAAGGGATGAATGGACCCATCACCCACTCAGTCATCCCATCTGCAAGTCTACGCATCATTCGTGACTCCTGTCTCCGCAGCCTGTCACCTGCACCCTCTCAGGGGCCACTGTCTTGGGTCAGAGCACCCTCACCTGTGGCCGGGCTTACACAACCACCACCACCTGGTCTCCCTGTTCCCAGTATTGTCCCTACCTCCTTCCCATCCTCCACATTTCCTGAAATGCGAACCTGACCATGGCACCTCCCAGTATGAAATCTTCCTGTGGCTCCCCATTGCTGGCAGGATAAAGTCCAATTCCCTAGTTCGGTCTACAGAGCCCTGCCTGGTCCAGTCCTGTGCACCACCGGAGCCTTCACTCTCCCCACGCTGCCCATCGCACCCTCAACCGCGCTGTTGATTGTTGTGCGGTCCTCATCTAGCTGTCTCCGTTCCAGGCTTACACACACTGTTCCCTTTTCCCTGGAGCACTCTTGGCGCCCTCTCCCCATTTCTCCCCAATCCTTTCACCTAGCAAACCCCTACCCACACTTTAGGTCTCGGCCTAGATGTTGCTTCTCCTAGATCCCCTCTGTTGTGTTCCCAGAGTGTGGCACACTTCTTCTGCCATGGCAAGGACGGTCATACTATTTACTCCTTGGCGGCCCCCACCATGGTGCTCCTGGGCAGTGTCTGGAATATAACAGGCGCTGTCAATATCCGACAAGCGAATGAATGCAGGCAGCTCGAGTCGCGAACAAGCTCCGAGGGAAGGGAGATCCTTGGGGCCAGCCTTGCAGTCTTCCCTTTGCGCCCTCCCCGGATCCCATGCCCATGCTTACGCTGGTGGCGACGCGATGTCCTCACCTTCTCTTTGGGCTCTCAGAAGACCCCAAGATTTTTGAAACCACAAGAATGAATCTCTAATGGCAGAATTTCTGATTTTGTGACAGACAACAGAGGAACCAATTTCTAGAGCAGGAATTCTTAATTGCTCCTCTCAAATGATCTCACACAGCTGACTTCCTACATTTCTCCTTGCTAAGAATTTCAGAGGAATGGGGAGTTTAATGGGTGCAGAGATTTAGGTGGGAAAGATGAGAAAGTTCTGGAGATGGGTGGTGGTGACGGTTGTACCACAATGTGAATGTACTTAATGCCACAGGACGGTGCACTTAAAAATGGTTAAATGGTAAATTTTGTGTTATGTATATTTTACCACAATAACAAAAAAAGAAATCTATAGGCTATGGTTATGATCCTACAAGCTGTGGGACCTTAGCAAGAGGATGAGTTTCCTCATCTGTAAATGGGTATAATTATTCATTCAACAAATACTTATCAAGCATCAATTATGAGAGAGGCAGAATGGCATTGTGCTTAAAAATTCAGACCCTGAGAGTGGTGGCCAGGATTTGAATCCTGGCTCCACTGCAGTCTAGCTATTAAGGAATGGGCAAGCCAAATATTTCTCTATGCCTCAGTTTCATCGTCTGGAAAAGGGAGATTGTAGCTCCTCTGCCATTAGGGTTTTGTGAGAAATCATTGAGTTAATGTATGAGCAGTAGAATAGTGTCCGGCACAAGAGAAGTGCTACCTATTATTGTTGTTATTGTTCTTTGCTTGAGTTAATGCATGAAAATATTTACAACAATATCCGGCATAAGTGCTACCTATAATTATTACTTGTTTTTATGGGTTAGGTACCATTCTAGAAACTGGAGATGCAGCAATGAACCCTTGCCCTCCTGGAGCTTACCATTTAGAGAGGGAAACAGACAATAAATAGGTGAATGTATAGTATGGCAGGTAGTAGCTAATATCTGACTCACAGTATTGTAGCGAAAATTACGTGAGGGAATATATGCAAAATGGCTGATGCAGTCAGAACCTGGCTCAAAATGGGCACTTAATAAATGTTAACTTTCCTCTACTCCCTTTGTCTCATCTGGTCTCCTCTATTCTTTCTTTGGAGAGAAACCAGTTAGAGGACAGGCAGCCAGTAGAGCCAGTGCCGGTCAGCTGAGGAGGCTGGAGGACAGCACAGGCAGATTTTGGCACAGGATAAAGAAGAACGCTGTCGCTATTGGGACACAGGAGGGAGAGCATGGGGGAGCTCCAAGGCGAATATGGCAAAATGCTGACATCCGTGTCATCTCGGTGGTGAGCAAGCACATGCATGTCTGTTATGTGATTTTGTATTTTTCTGTATTTCTAAAATACTGCATACTGAAAAAAAAAGCATGGAATTTGAAGTCAGAAAATCTGAGCCCCCCAGGTGCAGTGGCTCATGCCTATAATCCCAGCACTTTGGGAGGCCTGGGTTTGAGGATCGCTTGAGCAAGCCCAGGAGTTCGAGACCAGTCTGGACAACATAGCAAGACTCTGTCTCTACAAAGAAGTAAAAAAAAAAAAAAAAAAAGAAAGAAAGAAAGAAAGAAAGAAAGAAGAAAGAAAAGAAAATCTGAGCTCAAATTCCACCTCCTTGGATAGGCCACCCAACTTCTGATGTATCTGTAAAATGTGGATAAACAATAAATAATTCATAGGTTTGTTATGATGCTCAAGCAAGATAAAGTATTTAAAGCATTGGTAAGCTCAGAATAACCCCCTTGCATCTTCTGGACATTTCACATGAATAGAATCATACAATATGGGGCCCTTATGACTTGCTTCTTTCCGTTTGTGTAACATTTCCCAGGTTCATCCGTGTTGCAGCTTGTATCCGTACTTCATTCCTTTTTCTTACTAAATAGTATTCTACTGTACAGACATAGAACACTCCACTCATCCACTCATCAGTTGATAGACATTTGATCTGTTTCTATTTTTGGGCTGTTATGAATAACACTACTATGACCGTTCATGTATAAGTTTTATGTACACGGATGTTTTCATTTCTCTTGGGTATATACCTAGAGAGCTAAATATTTCAATATTTCAGCAGAACCAGAACCAACAGATCTCTCTCTCCCTTTCTCTCTCTCTCCTCTCTCTCTTTGTGTGGGTGTGTGCACCCAATTTAAAAATACTGACCCTCCAAAAAGTCATATGGGCCAAACACAAAACATATTCAGGGACTGGTTTTCAAAGTTTGGTATAGACCTTAGTTCTTTGTCTGTGAGAAGGGAGAAGTGAAGCAGCTGCTCCCCATGGATCTTTTTAGCTTTAAAACTTTTCTAGGATTTTATTAAATTATCACATAAAAATGCATTCATTTATAAATAAAATTTGCTTTTATTTCTCAAGAGATTTGAGGTGACTTACAATATCAACCTAGCAGGGCAGTTGAAAATCAGTTCAGAAAGAGAACTCATAATTATACCGGGAACCTGAGCTGAGAGGTTCAGTAGGAGACTTGCATTTTGTTCCTGGACGAGGAGGTAGGTGCACACTTAAGTGTGGTTTGGAGGGTGTGCCAAGCCAGGTCAACAGATATGTCTTGGGATCACTGGTCATGGTCCCTCATTCAGGAGGACATTTTCTGTTGTGTTTCTATTGTGTGGTCCAAGATGCAAGCCCGGCCCCTTCCTCTGAGGAGCTCATGGTCTGTGCGTGAGCAGGAGACACACAGGTCTGCACAATTATAATCCAGTGTACGAAAATGCAGAGATAACTTTGGAAGCTCAGAGGAGAAGTACTTTAAAGTGTGGTGGTGGTGGTTGGGGACCCACAGGCCCAGGAAAAGTGTCCTGCAGGTGATTGTTTGGCCAAGTTCTCCAAAGTCATGTGATTTGGTGGCTCCATCACTAATAGGCTGTGGGGTGTTGAGTGAGTTGTTTCATCTTATCGAACCTGGTTTCCTCATCTGTCAACGGGGACATAATAGCACCTGTTTTACAGGTGATTATTTTTAAATCAAAGAAATAACTATAGTGCTTAGTGCAAGGCCTGCATGCTGTAAGCGCTCTATACGCATTACCTGTTGTTACTATAGCAGTCCTTCTTAGCGTTTCCTCATCTGGGGTAAGTGTGTGTGCATGTGTGTGCGTGTGTGTGCGTGTGTGTGTGTCAGGGGGTGGGTGGTTTTTTTTTTCTTTTTTTGAGACAGAGTCTCACTCTGTCACCCTGGCTAGAGTGCAGTGGTGTCATCCTAGCTCACTGCAACCTTGAACTCCTGGGCTCAAGCGATCCTCCTGTCTCAGTCCTGTGAGTAGCTGGGACTACAGGCGCGTGTCACCACGCCCGGCTAATTTTATCTATTTTTGGTAGAGACAGGGTCTTGCTCTTGCTCACGCTGGTCTTGAACTCCTGAGCTCAAGCGATGCTCCCGCCTCGGCCTCTTGGAGTGCTGGGATTACAGGCGTGAGCCACCGCGCCCAGCCAAGTGGGTGGTTATGAACTGAGACAGGAGGCTCTGGGAGTGTCTCTTACTCAGGGCTACAAAAAGTATCAGATTCACTGGAGTGAGTATCATAGTGTCACTTGTCCGATGGGAAAGGCCAAAATCAAAGAGCCAGAGAACAGAGGTTGATAGGCCAGCATCCAGCCAAGACATTAGAGATAGACGACACAGGAAACCACAGTTTGAACGTAACGGGATGAACGTTCTGGGCAAACACATGTGTGTTTACCAAGTGCTATTACTTGTGTCTTTTCAGGTGACACCAGGACAATTGTTTGTATCAGTGAGCTAAGGAAGGAGTGGACAGAATGGTCTGATGGAAAAGGCAGTGAATGTTGCCCCAGGTAAAGGGAGCAGGATGTGTGGGGGAGAGACGCTTGAGGGAATCTGCCATGTTTTGGAGCAATGAGCAGCTTGGTGGGACCAGAGCACGGGAGAGGGCGGGGGGAGAGGGGCGACCGTGAGGCTGGGAAGGTAGTCAGGGACGAGATCACAGGGGTTCTGGCTGTCAGGCTTAGTATCTGCTCTTCATTCTGAGCATCATCGCGGGCCAGGGAAGGAATTTAAGAACAGGAGTCAATTTAAGAACATTTTCTGATTTCTGGATTAAAAATCTCTCTCTGGCTGCTGCATGGCGCTTGAGCTGCAGGAAGACAATCTGACAGCAGCAGTTGCAGTTCTGTAAGAGTGGAGAAGGTGCTTATGTCGAACACAGGGTAATAGTGACACGATTTATTACACTAGCAATTATAATGATGCCAATGTTCTGGAGCAAGTTAAATGGTAGAGTCAGAGCTCAAACCCAGTGGAAAATGTTCAGGAAGGGAAAGTTTTAAAAAGTCTTCAAGTAAAAAAACTGACACTGAAACAAAGAAGAAGGGGGAAATTTCATAAAAAGAACCACTAGAGTCAGCTTTGTAAAAGTAAAAAGGAGAGTCTCTATGGATAACCTTTACTTATTCTAAAACAGAGACAAGAGGCACTTTCATTTTCAACATGGAAGCAAGATCGCATTTGTTGCTTTTTAGGCCCTTAAATTTATTTCCGGGCTTCATTTGGGCAGCCCGTTGCTGTGATCAGCTCGTATAAAATGGTTTGTGAATGCTCATCCCTCTTCTGATTGATGCCTCTTATTAGTGCTGTGGTGTTTGTTCCCTATTGCTACTGTAATAGTTTACCATAAACTTAGTGGCCTAAAACAACACAATATTATTTTACAATTTGTGAAGTCAGAAATGTGGATCTTAGGGAGCTAAAATCAACATGTCAGCAGGGTTGTGATCCTTGCTGAATGCTCTAGAGGAGAATCTGTTACTTTGCCTATTCCAGCTTCTAGAGGCTGCCTGCATTCCTTGGCCCATGGGGCCCCTTCTTCCAATTTCAAAGCCAGCAATCACCTCACCCTGACCTCACATCACATCCCCTTCTCGCCCTCCCTCCCACCCACCCTTTTCACTTATAAAGGCTAAGGACTATTGTGATTACATTGTGTCAACCTGGATAATCTAGAATATCTTTCCTATCTTAAGATACTTAACTTAACCACATCTGCAAAATCCCTTTGTCACATACTCACAGGTTCTGGGGACGAGGAAGTAGACAAATGTGGAGGAGGGCCATTATTCTGTCTATTCAGTGGTTGTGCTTATTATGAAATGGAAGTAATAAGAAATGGACTTATGTGCCAGTGAAGCAATGTGTGTGATGGTTAAAATTGAACTCTGGGGCCAGGCACCTTGGATTTGCACGCTGCCTCCCCCAACTGCCAGCTCTGTGGCCTTTGAGTGTCTATTTCCTCATCTGGCAATGGGATGTTAATCAGACCCACTTTACAAAGTTGCTGTGAGGACCAATTAAGTGCTAGTTTATGTCAGTGACTTTGAACAGTAACTGGAACATAGTAAGTTCTCAGTGCTCATTAGACATTGGCCATTATTTCTCATGGATGAGTATTGCATAATCCTTTCTGTGGTTGAATTTGATGATTAATGGCAATGTCTGTGTTGGGGGAATTTGTATGTTCAAGACAAGTACTTGGATGACTATCGATCACAATAATATGTTACATGGAAGAAAGTAGAGACAAAAGAGCATGTACTATATGGTTCTATTTATAAAGTTAAAGTTCTGAGCTAACAAATGTATGCTCAGAATAGCGGTGTGCAGAAAATAGTTTACATAGCAGATCTGAGACTGGTATTCTCAGAAAGGCCTGATTGCAAGGTTGGCCGTTCGCTGGCATCTGGGAACATGGTTCTTAGAGTATTCCCAGTGAACAGGTAACAAATAAGAGTGGTTCTCTGTGCCTAGACAATATAATTTATGCTGAATACCTGCCTTGAATTTTAGTATGTGGTAGGCAGAAGGTGACTTCGTGACCAACCCCCGATGAAAACCTTCAATGCTTAGTCTCTAATGAGCTTCCCTGGTAGACAACATTTTTTGGGGGGTGGGCAGGGTATCACCAGGTTGCTGAGGCTGATCTTGAACCCCTGGGCTTAAGTGATCCTCCCGCCTCAGCCTCCTGAGTAGCTGGGACTACAGGTGCATGCCACTGTGCCTGGCCCCCGGTAGATAACATTTTATACGTGTCGTCACCACTCATTGGTGGGAGAATTAAGCAAGTCTTGTGTGACTCTATTGGGAGAGGACCTTTGGTTGCTGGTTCTGGTTTCCTCCAGAATTTGTTTCATGTTCCTTTTCCCTTTGCTGATTTTGCTTTGTATCCTTTCACTGTAATAAGTCATAGCCATGAGTACAACTGTGTTCTGACCCGTGAGTCTTCCTAGTGAAACAGTGAACCTGAGGTGGTCTTAGGGACATGCAATACAGATGGGTACTTGGGGTGGGGGTGGATGATAGATTGAAAAGGGACACAAGGAAATCCTCTGTGGAGCTGGAAATGTTCTCTCAAGAGATTTTGGTGGTAGAGGAGTGTGTACATATATAAAAAATCATTGAGTGGTGCACTTGGGATGATCACTTTATTCATTTCACGGTATGTATGCAACTTCTCAAAAAATTGATCTGCAAAACCCCAAACAAACCTAACTGGTCAGTCATTTTCTCAGTGCAGCAGACATTAGTTGATGGCCTACTCTAGCCATAGCTAGTAAATATTTTGCTTGCAAGGAGAGGGCTCAAAACAGCAAAACAGGGTCTCCTGCATTCAAGGAAATTACACATGGACTAATGGTATTCAAACCCACTGAAGAGCATCCATGAAGTACTTGGGTGAAGATAGTTTTAAGAGACCCCTTCCCAGATCCCCAAAGACAGGCTTGCCTGTTCATGCAGGTTCTGCTTTCTGATAACTCCTTTTCCTTTCCCTTAATATATGAAAAGAAGGTAGGCACTCTCATCCATTTCTAATCATATCATGGCACATTGCTCCATGGCGTGAAAGTCTCCTGGGTACCAAATTCAGGCCCAATTTCAGTTATCATTTTGGGGAAGCTTCATGTAATTATTAGTCAAAGTCCCATAAATTTGTCTAGAACCCATCTTTCTGCTTCTTTATTTCTCGTAGGAACCAGGTCTTGCCTTAGAAGTCAGGTGTTTTGGTCTGTGGAGAGATGTTCTAAATTAAAATAATTTGTAGAATGGAGGGGCAGGGTGCTGCCTCATCTTCTAAACAAGCATTGCATCAAATGATTTGCTGCTCTTGAGCGAGATTTCCACGAGAGCACAGCAACACAAGCAGAAAATGCTAAAAGTAGCTTATTTCCATATGCTTGAGGGCAAGCAATTCTTTCCAGCTACTGTATTCAGCTATTTGGACAGTGCCTGGCACATAGTGAGTACTCATGAAATATTGGCCAATATTATTTGATGGACAGGTATCCTAGTATCTATTTTTTCCTGTGATTGCATTTGATTATTAGTGGCAATACACCCAGCACTGTTTTAATTGCCTGACAAATATTAACGTATTTAAGCATCATAAAAACCCTATGAGGTAGGTACTGATGTTATCCCCATTTAACAGATAGGGAAACTGAGGCACAGAGCAATTAAATAACTTGCTAATAAATAGTAAAACCAGGACTTCTTATACGTTGATCTCTTCTTTTTAAAAAGGGAGCAGAAAGAAATTATTGTATTCTCTGTCCTCAAGTGGACGCTCAACAGACTTCTTTCCCCTCAACATTCCCTAGTAGTTCCAGCTCCTGTTTCTATACCCAAACACTTGCCTGGCTTACACGTAGATTGGATTTACCTGTGGGGATCCCAAGAGTCCAGTACAGTATTGAGATGCAGTCAGGATTGAATTTCAATGGCCTGTTTATTGACACTGGCTTTCACAGCCTGTGGATCATCACACAAATGTCTTATTCAGAAGCTGAGGTGGAGACGGAGGAAGCCGGAGTAATTAGTATTGCAGGTCACTAGTAAAAGGCCCTGGTAAGCATCAAACCATCCCAAGAAATTATTTTTCCTGGCCTCCTCCCTACAATCCCGTAATTCCAATTTCAGATGTTTGGAGTGGGCAAAATGCTCTTATGGTTTCCTTTACAGCAATGAGGGAAACTCATTACCCTGACAGTGCAGTTGAGGAGAGAAACCATTTTCCTGCCATTGTCTTCCAAATGACTTCCATTAAGTTTGCCATTTGCCACAGGCAGGGGGTGTCTAAAGAGGTGGCAAGAACTTTGAGGGTAAAAAATACCTTCAGATGTTTGCCACTTTGCAAAAGAAAAACCACTCTTAAAATACAAGTCCTTTGCAGGGCAGGGGTGGGGGGGTGTGGGGGAGATAGGTGGGGGGAGAAACAATTTCCCCTCCCCCCAAAACAACATAACTGTGTAAAAAATGATAGATTGGTACCTATTGCATTTATAGATAGATTGGTACCTATTGCTGTGCTTTCTGGCAAACTATAACTACTTCTGGGCAACTCTGGGACCTTTCATTGTCCTTAATACTGTACAGGACACTTCAGAGCTCTTAGCCAATCCCTGCATCCTGGACATGCCCCACCCCCATATTAATCTGTTATGGGGACTGACAAAGATTCTCTTCTTTGACCAATAATTACATGAAGCCAAAACTTTACTCAGCCTCCTCTGAGTCTTCTGCTTGACTAGGCCTGACCTTGAACTTCCCTCTTTGTCCTTGTAGAATCTAGTTTGAGCAAGAATCCTGCTAAGTCAGTTTAGGAAAATCCCCTACCCTTGGTATCTGGTCACCACTCTCATGACAGCTTATCACTTTGGCTATCAAGTCAGTTTAGACAGAAACCCCTCATCCTAGATGTTTCCTCTTAGTAATTTTCCATCCACTGACCCCCAGCCTGCGCCTTGGTTATAAATCCCCACTTATGGTTGGAGTGGGAGTTGAGCCTAGTCTCGCTCCCCCACTGCAAGACCCCCTTGCAGTGGTCCCTGCACCTATGTCCACGGCCCCCCTTGAAGACAGTCTGCCTTACCATCTTTAACAAGTGTTTGGGTACATTTTTTCCTTAACAAGACAAACTCATGGGCTATGAGTCCTAGTAAGATGGGTGCTGGGATGAGCCGGGTCCTACCCAAACACCAGTGAGACTTAAATCTGTTAGAAAAATTTTCAAAAACCTCGTTTTTCCCCCCACCTCCAAAGATTAAATAGCCTTCTAGTTTTCTGAGTTGTTGGGAGTATCGAAAGATAGAACTAGAGTGAAGAACAAACTTTGGTTTTAAAGGAGCTACGCCAATGTCAGGCACTATGAGTGACATTGGAGAGCCACGTCTGCAAGTGAGGGTGTGGACAATTACTAACAGAAACATGTGCTATGGCTCTTCCCTGTTCCCTGTGTAACAGAGAAAATGGCCCAAAAAAGGGTAAAAATGTTTTCTGTCTCTTCAAAATCCCTTCACCCTTTTTGAGAACTAAAACCTACATCCCTGCCTCAGGCCAGTGGTTGGGAGGGGCAGGAGAGTGTCCTTTGTTCTTTGTGCCGCAGGAAATGGCTCAAGGGAATTGTCCAGGTGGAGGTCACAAGATTGTTTTAGCTGAAGATGGGATTAATCAGAACCTTTAAAAGCTCTGTACTTCTGCTCAGAAACAAGATGTTGGTACTTTGAGATGGGAGTCTGCCAACCTCCTCATTTGCCAGCAAATTAATAAACTCTCTTTTCCTTCTCTTCAAACCACTTGTCCTCATTCTTCTGATGCAGCCTCAGGGACAAGTGCTGAACTTTCAGTAACACCTGCCCTGAAAAATTCCTATTGCCTAGTAATGCTGTAGTACAATGTAGTGTACTCGTGTGTTTGCGGTGACGCTGGTGTAAACAAACAACCCTGCTACCAGTCGTATAAAAATCTAGCACATACAATTATGTACAGTACCTGATACTTGATAATGATGATAAATGACTATATCACTGGTTTGTGTATTTATTATACTGTACTTTTTATAGTAGTTACAGTGCACTTCTTCTGCTTATCTATATGAGTTAATTGTAAAACAGCCTCAGCCAGGTCCTTCAGGAGGGATTCCAGAAGGCAGTGTTATCACAGGAGATGCCAGCTCCATGCATGTTATTGCCCCCGAAGACAAGATGTGGAGGTGGAAGACAGTGATACTCATGATACTGACCCTGTGTAGGCCCAGGAAAATGTGTATGTTTGTGTCTTAGTTTTCAACAAGAAAGCTTAAAAAGTAAAAAATAAAAATAAAAATTTTAAAAATACAAAAAAGCTTATAGAATAAGAATATAAAGAAAGAAAATAATTTTGTACAGTTGTACAATGTGTTTGTGTTTTAAGCTGTGTTATTACAAATGAGTCAAAAAGTTTAGAAAATAAAAAAGTTTAAGAAGTAAAAAAGTTATAGTAAGCTAAGGTTAATTTATTATTGAAGAAAGAATTTTTAAAAAATAAATTTAGTGTAGCCTAAGTGTACTGTGTTTATAAAGTCTACAGTAGTGTATGGTAATGTCCTAGGCCTTCATATGCCCTCGCCACTCACTCACAGACTCACCCAGAGCAACTTCCAGTCCTGGAAGTTCCATTCATGGTAAGTGCCCTATACAGGTGTATCATTTTTTATCTTTTATATGGTATTTTTACTGTATCTTTTCTATGTTTAGATACACAAATACTTTCCATTGTGTTCCAGTTGCCTACAGTATTCAGGAAAGTAACATGCTGTACAGGTTTGTAGCCTAGAAGCAATAGGCTGTTCCACATAGCCTAGGTGTGTAGAGGCTAGACTATCTGGGTTTGTGAGAGTATACTCCGATGTTGGCACAACAAAATCACCGAACAATGCATTTCTCAGAAAATATCCCTGTGTTGTGACACATGAGTGTAATAAAAAGTTGAGAAACTGAGGAAAGGAAGGGAGAGAGGATATTCTTTGTGTTCTATGGATATAGAGAGACGGATGGAGGCTGTAGAATCTGATACGGGAGAATTTAGGAATTACAAGTGTTCTGGAGTGTTATGAATTGGGTCCTCTTTAATTTTGTTTTGAAAGATGCAAATCGGAGATTAAAATATTTTTTAAAATTTCCTTTAACTATTTAGACTGTGCTTCTTTGGATGTGAACTTGTGCTAATACTGGACTGATGGTGCAGAGTTACAGTGAGAAAGATCTTCAGGAAAATCAGGAGAGAAACCTTAGTAATAATTAAAAACACATTTTCCCATTGATAGATAACTTTTTAGGGCTTCAGAGCAGTGATGGTTGCTGGTCATGTTGGGCTGTTTTTGTAATGAAGAAAATGGGGGGAAAATAGAGGACATCATATCAAAATACTTGAATCCAAATTCCCATCTTGGCCTGTGCCTTAAGAGTGGCCAATTTATGTGGTCAATGTTGAACCTGTTTCCACATCAGACTGGTTTTGAAGATCAAAGAGATCTTGGAAGCTCATCTATTTCAGCGTGTTCCACATTATAGATATTCAATAAATGTTTATTAATTAAGAATTATAGATTAAATATAAATGAATTTTTTGAAGTAAATTGGCCCTAAAATGTTTTTAAATAAGTGTAATACATTAAAAATGCATGCGTTATTTTGAACCCACCTGTAGATTAGTTCAAAACTATACAAGTGATATTTGATCAGTCTTTTTAAAAAATTAAGTTGTACAAATGTATTTTTTGAAATTACTCTGAGTTCCAACAGTGCTAAACTCTCTCTGCCTCTCCCCACCTTCAGCATAGAAAGGTGCTTCTATAATTCTCATTTATTCATTAAACAAGTATGTGAGGCCTTACTCTATGCATAGCAATATGTCTGACTTGGTAAAATGTTAATTTCTGACTACTGGATAGGGCCCTTGTAGTTTACAAAGTACTTCCATGAGCACTATTTCATTTGAGCCACACGACATAGGCAAGGTACACGTTTTCTGTTTTTTTTTTATGAACAAGAGTACAAAGTACTTAAATGTCTTTTCTAAGATTCTGCATCTAATAAGTGGTAGAGGCAGCATTTGAACTTAGGGCTTCTGACTCTCCAAGTCCAATGCTGTTTCTGCATCACCATGTTCTACGGACTGACTTGTGTCCCCCCACAATTCATATGTTGAAGCCCTAACCCCCAGGACCTCAGAATGGGACTGTATTTGGACATAGTGCCTTTAAACAGGTAATTAAGGTAAAAGGAAGCCATTAGGGTGGGCCCTAGTCCAATCCGACAGGTGTCTTTACAAAAGGATGGAGAGACACCAGGGATGCTTGCACACCGGGGAAAAACCACGCAAGGACACAGCGAGAAGACGGCCATCTGCAAACCAAGGAGAGAGGCCTCAGAGAAGACCAAACTTGCTGACACCCTCACCCTAGACTTTACCTCTAGAATGATGAGAAAATAAATTTCTGTTGTTTGAGCCGCTCAGACCAAGTGGATAATACTTCACGGCACCAGTCTCGTTCTGGCACTGGAAGTGTCGATGGCTCCCACTGGCCATGGATAAGGTCGAGTTCCTTGGCATGGCATTGAGTACTTGGGTCTCTCGTGACTCTGTCTCCAGTCCACTTACCTCACTTCATCAGGACTTATTTTTATGCCCCTGGTATCATTTCTTCTCCTTTGGTGGCATTTCCTTCCTATCTCTAGGGTCTCTTAGGCTATTACTAGATCTTCAAGGCCCAAATCAAATACCACCATCCTCCTGACCTTCCACACTCACTTTGCTTCTGGTGATCTCTTTCTTGAGGTTAGAAGAACACACAGCCTCTGGAGGTAGATGACCTGGGTTTTGAATTCGAGCTCTACTCCTTATGAGCTGTGTGACTTTGGGCAAATTAGTTAACCTCTCTTAGCCTCATTGCCTCCCCCACGCATGAGAATAACAGTAGTGACGTGACACTGAAGTTGGGAAGAATGAACAGAATGCCTGTAAAGCCCACAGTGGAGCGTCCCTCCTCTTCTAGCATTGTAAATGTCCGATGTATACAATTCATTTTCTTACTGGTCAACCTTTGTTATTCTTATTATTTTTCAGTAATTCTTATTTTAATGTAATTCTTTTTCTTATTTCTTAAAATTTCATATTTTATCTGTGCCAATGTAGGAGCACTTGGGTCTTTCTATAAAAAATTGAAAAAATTTGAAATTTCTGATTATATACTTAATGCACGCTTATTGCAAGACTTTCATAAAAAACAGAAAAAGCAAAGAAGGAAAAAAAATCATTTACAATCCTGCCACCCGGGCTGGCCACTGTTAACATTTTGGTGCATCCCTCCGTCTTCTTTCTAGGTGTTCACACATATAAAATTTTGAAACAAAAATGTGATCATGTTAAACACACTACTGTGTAAAGTACCTTTCCATAAGGGTGGATCTCTGTTCATATCAACAAATACAGTCTGCATCACAGGTTCACACTGATGGCTTGTTCTGATTCAGTCTATAGTTATGTTTTATTTAGTTTGTGTAGTGTTAAAAAAAAATTCAGCCAACTTTTAAAAATTCAGGATATTTTACAGAAAAATCACATTCTCCTGCTTTGGAAAATCTGAAGCTCCAGCCACAATCGGCCTGTGTTCAGGAAGCCAGGTACTTGCTGGAACTGAGTGGTGCTTTCCCCTTGCGTTCACGGCCTGCGTACAATTCTGGTCTACATTGCCCTTCATAATGGACACATAGCATTTTCTACTTATCATGGCTATTTCTATTTGTGAACACATCTGTTCACAACTAGTATAAGCAGTCTGAAGGTAGGGCCTACTCTACTTTATCTTTTAACCCTTAGGCCCACAATGCTATGGTCTGAATATTTGCATCCCCATAATTAGGATTGTTGAAATCCTAATTCCTAAGGCATTGAGAGGTGGGGCTTGGGGTGATTAGATCATAAGGGTCAAGACCTCATGAATGGTATTAGTACTTTTATAAAAGAAGCCCCAAAGAGACCCTTGCCCCTTCCACTTTGTGAGGACACAGCTAGACAATACCATCTATTGTCAGACCCTCACCAGACACCGAATCTGCCATAATCTTGCTCTTGGATTTCTCAGCCTCCTGAAGTGTGAGAAATAAATTTCTGTTGTTTACAAACTATTCACATTTTGTTATAGCTATCCAAATTGACTCAGGCAAGCCCTCAGTGCCTCCCACTTTCTAAGATCTTAATGATTACGTTACATAAGTACTCAAATGAATGGATGCATTTGTGACAGTTCATGTGTTCACATTATGAAGTGTATGGAGGATTCTGGACCATACCTGCCCAGAGCACTGGGTCTCTTCTGTCCCTTGCAGTGGCTCTGACAGCTGGGTGGACAGTGGGGCTCCATCTACATTGGTAACTTTGGGGAGTCTGACATGGTTCTTCCTGGAGGAGCCTTAAAAGCTTTCAGAAGGCAGTACATAGTAATCACCTCACTTCCCACCCAAATGTAGCCAGCTCTCAAGCGGAAGATGACAGCTCTTGAATAACACCACTAAACCTTTCAAAACATCTAACATGGGAGAAAATAAAGCAAAAAGAAATCTGTCATCATTAGCAGTGGTTGTGCTTGCTTTTTTGTTTCTTTTTACTGTCTTCTAAGCACCATGAGTGTCTTTTAGGCGCCACAGTATGCACTCTGCATGGGTCCCTGGTGGGCGTTGGCGCTCAAATTAGAAGCTGGATTTCAGGGACAGCTGGCAAGCTCCCTTGCTGCTCCACCCTTCAAGTGGCACGTGAGACCCAACCACAAGATGGGAGGCGGGTCCTTTAATCCTACATCCAAGTCTTGGCTTCCACAATCCAATCCTCCAAAATTTGGGCTTATATAACTTATTTGTTTATTTTTAAGCCAGCCCTGTCCAAGTTGAGAACATTTAAGACTCTCTTTTAGAGGAAATTTGGAACCCAACGTTATCATTAACTAAATCGACAAGCAATGGTTCTGTAAAAATACCAAGTGGCACAGTTCCGAGGACTTTTATCATCATGTTCCTGGTAGAATTACATTGCACTGTGGTTTCTCAAAATTGTTCCTGGGATTTCACCTCTCTCTCTCTCTCTCTGTCATAAACCAAGGCCTGAGTCTAATGGGGCCTGGGATTTTCTGCTGTGTAGGAGCTCCCTCCATTTGACAAGGGACCATGGAGGCCTTGTTCTAGAATTGACTCTAGTGGTTCTCCAACTAGTTGGAGCATGGTAAAACAGAAAACATTATAAGACACATATCTTTGGGTCAGATCAGATGTCATTTTAGATTAGATTCTACTAGACATGAGGGAACAGTTGCCACGGGTCTGATAAAAGTGTGTGTGTGGAGATGTTCACTGCTATGCTATTTCTATTAGGAAAAACATTAGAAACAATCTAAATGTTCAGTAAGAGGAGAGTAGTTAAATAAATTATGGCCATTTTCAATGTCACCATTAAAGATTCATCAAAGTCATAAAGATTCTTTGAAGAGTCTTTCATGATGTGAGCAAAGTATTTATGATTTGTTAGATTTTTAAAAAGTCACATCACATATGATGTATGAGGCCAATTATGTTTATTACATGTACAGAGACACTTAGGAAACACACCACAATTTTAGGAAAGGTTATATCTCTGTGTGATGGAATTATGGGTAGTTTTTACTGTTTTCTTTTTACATTTCAGCATTTTCAAACTTTTCTACAGTGAGCATTTATTACTTTGAATATCAGAAAATAAAATGATTATAAATGATAAAATAAAATTAAAAAGTCAGGTAGCTGACTTTCCTGGTGGTGGCAGATTTGGGTTCACATTTTCTTTAGATACCATTTTCCTTGGTCCTTACTACCCTCCACCCTCCCATGGCTCCTTTCCTAAGGGTCTGGAGGAAAAGGCTGGGATTTAAGATGAGGAGGATAAAATGCTCCCTTTGGGGACCCAGAGTCTTATGGGCATGTATGAGCTACACACACTCCCTCCAGATTCCTGTGTGCAAACTCAGAGAGCTTCCTAAATCTAAGAAGGAAACCAGGCTGAAGGGAATTTTGCATCTACTGATTTGTCCCATCTTCAGACAAGAAAGAGTTCTAGTGGGATACTTCCTCCCTCTTCCTATTACTGCAGCCCCTGCTCACCTAAAAGAACATTGACTGAAGTTCAGATTGACATCTCCAAGGTCTGGTGAGGCAGCCCGGTTCAAGCGAGGCAACTGGGCTGCGCACGCTGAGCTTTGAGGCTGTCCGGCCAAGACAGGCCTGGCTTATTCCTTGGGCCAGCCAATTCCTTCGGTCCTTGTGGGTTTCCTCCATGTGTTAAATGAGTGTAATACGACTCGAAGCTTCTCTTGGAGCCGTGTCCCGTGACCTCATCTACCACTGCCTGTCCATGTGAGGGTGAAGTGCCCCCTCCAAGTGCAGCAGTGTGTGTGGTGCTGAAGGGGCACTTGAGCTCGAGTGAGAGTAAGTCTTTTCTGAAGGTGTTTACAGGAGTGGAGCAGTTTTTCATTTTCTAGTCACGGTGATAATTCAATTCAATCCCATCCGCCAAGTGTTTATTGAGTGATTGGCTGTATTAGGAGCAAGGCATTCAGGAATCCCCCTGGACTCAGATACTGCCTCAGTTTCCTCCATTAGCATTCCGTCGATCCCTTTAGCGTGGGGCTGGGATTCTTGTGCGGTGTTGTGAAACCAGCACTGGTCTTAAAATCAGCGGGTCTGGTAGAAAATCTCATCTCTGCTCTGCTGCCCACCAGCACTGTGGCTTTGGGCAAGCTGCTTAATCTCCCTAAGTTTCATTTGCCTCACCTTCGAAATAGGAATAATAAAGACAACTTTGGGAGGTTGTTCTTCGAGCAAGGTTGCCAGATTTAGCAAATAAAAATACAGATATCCAGTTAAATTGGAATGTCCGATGACATACTTACACTGAAAAATTATGTGTTGTTTATCGGACATTCCAGTTTAACTCAGTGTCCTGCATTTTATCTGATAATCTTATTCTTGAGGCTGAAATGAAGGGATTTACCTGAAAGCCCTGCACATGGCTCAATGACTGAACTTTCCCTTTCTCTCTCAGGCTGGTTCCCACAAGGTGATGAATACCTTCCCCCTTCCACGTCAGAGGGGATGAAGACGGAGCAGATTGCTCAGCTAGGGAAGGATGTTTCCATGAGAACAGTAAGAGAGCACAAGACAGATGGCTGGCATGGGGCTAAACCTCTGCCTGAGGGACATCTCTAAAGACCGTAGCAAACAGTGTCCTTTGGTGCTGTGTGCCTTTAACATACTCGGTTTGCACTACGTAAGCCTGCCAGTGGGAGTGACACCACAGGGCCAGGAGGAGCCCCAAAGGGGACACTGACCTTAGGGAAACCCTGTCTAGGCACAATCATTCCATTGGCTTCAAAGGCCACTGTTGTGTGCATTAGACATAGGGACTGTCCTAGAGGTGTTAAAGGGGTTAAGATAACTGGGTGCCCAAGAGACCTCACTGCAACTTGGGGGAAACCCAGGGAATGAGCCGATGCAGGGCTATGTTTTGCTCCTTTTTCTGTTTTTCTGCTCCCTTTTTGTGGCTCCTCCCTGCCGCCTGCCCCATACTCGAATCCCCTCTAGCTTAAGCTCCCCAAGCTTGTGGGGTGGTGGACAGGTGGCAGGTCCACTCTCTGGTGTTATGTACATCCCAAGCTGCCCGGGAGCCCTCAGAACCTCAGGGTGTAATTTTCCTCCTCTGAGCATCTGAATTCCAGGCAAGGAGCTCAGCTGTCGTTGGCTTCAGGGAATTTTTCCACCGGGATTGACATTGAGGCCAAGAAAGCATGGGTCTGAAGAAGGCATTCTTGTCTGCTGTTCAGATGCATATTCCCTTTAGTTCAGGAATTAGAAAATGGTGCCTTTACCCAGAGTCATGGATGAAAGTTTTGAATTTCATTACAATGAGAAAACACACGAAAAGAGACCATCACACGCTACATTTCCTAATCTCTGCCATGTTTTTTCCCCATATCCCTTCCCCATCTAGTATTTACCAGCTTTCTTTAAGTGAATTCACTTTCTAAAATTTTTTATTCCTCCTAAGCCACCATATCTATGAAATCTAGAGTTTGATGTGCCACATATATATTTCTCCCCTAATATATGAAGATAAATATATGCTATGCAAATTTTAAAAATGCACATCTGTGTATCACTTAAAACTGTCTTTTGGAAACCCAGCCCTCCTGCTTGAAGTGATCTGAAGCCAGGGATTCTTGCCTTATCATTCAGTTAACAATCACCAGATTTGAGCAAGGAGTTTACTCCATGTTGGGCACTGGACTAAGTCTTCCTAGGAGCTCAAAAAAAAAAGGTATTTTCATTGGCTCCATTTTCCAGATAAGGAAGCAGACTTAGGTAAACGAAAGGTTGTTATCACTAGTAAGAGAAAGCCGGATTCCAACCCGAGCAGTTCAGGGTCCATGAAACCATCTCTCTCTCTAACCTCTTGGGAAAAAACAGGTATTGATACTACCACTTGCCAGGAAAAAAAGCAAGCAAGGGTCCTGTTGAAGAACGAGTTCATTCAGTACTAAACGGTACACGCGTCTTTCCCATAATTTCTAATGCGTTGCATGCAATTCCCAACTTGCAGAGAGGTTGAATTCCAAAAGTTCATTTAAAAGCAATTTTCCAGTCTCCTTCCCCAGTGCTTCCTGCGGTACTGTGTACACACTCTCCTGTTACACTCGGCACGTTTCCTCTTGTTACTCATACATTTCTCTTCTTCACAGGGCTCAGGGCTCAAAGGGCAGGGACCTTGCCTTATTTATTTTGATATTCCCAGCGCCCGGCCCAGTGCCCAGCCATGGAGACATGAAGTATACGTAAGTATACATGCGTTGTATTAAATTACAAGTCATTTGTTTGGAACTTAGCACGCATTTCCCCAAAGAAATGCGTTACAAATGGGAGCGGAAACGTTATGTTTCCCGTCAGCCCACGAAAGTTTACTTAACCCATGTCATAGCCTACCAGCAGTACCAAAAAGTTATCTGGAGCCGAGGGTGGGACAGAGGTGGGGGGGGGGAAAGGTGGAAATCTTCCTTCCCCCTTAAGGATTGGACTTAAATGAATTTTATGCAGCTCAGAGTTCATCTCTGACTACCTCCAAACTGCCCTTTCCTCTACATCTCCCACCTATGCGTGTCACGGTCTCCAAGCTTCCTACTCAAATCCCACTGTGGTTCCTCACCCCAATTCTTCTTGCAGATAACCTACCCGCCCTGCTCACCCATCAAAATTCCAATTTCCTGAGTACAGCTGAGGTCAGTTGATTTTCAGGAGGAAAATAATCTGATGGCGTTAATTCTTGCTAATTTGTGAATGATTCCTTCTAAAAGCCCTTCACCTGCCTCCCACCTCCCGTGCCAGGCGTGCGACTGTTTGTAGCACAGCGGTTAAGATTGTGGGATTGAGGGACAGACCTGGCTTTACCTCTGGTAGTCCGGGTTCTGCCTCTAAGTCACGTGGCCTAGGCAGAGTAATGTTGCTTCTCTAAACCGCAGTTCTCCCCTCTGTAAAATGGGAAGAATTGCAATTGTAAAGAAAGCTGGGAATTCTATAATACTTCCCAGTGTTGTATCATATATCAGGTGCAGTTCTAAGGACTTTTTATTTATTAATTCACTTTCTCTTCACCACAACTGCGTAAGGTAGATATTCTTAACTATCGCAAAGGAGAGTGATGTTCCAAAAGAGATTTCTAATGGTAAACTGAAATTCATTATTGTTTATTCCCTGCTTTCTTTGTTCCAAAAAGGCTTTGAGGCAAGAATTTCTGGCAGAGGGGATGAGAGAACACAGTCACTCCCAGAAGGAGATTTATCAGCGCAGAGGGAGTGGGGGCTGCTGCCAGATCCCCTGTGGCTGAAAATTTATCCTGAGAGTCCATTCCCTTATGTGGTTCCTGTTTCCACAACTTCTTCCCTTCCTCTGCCTCTGAATGCGCGGAATCTGCAAGTGGTCCAAATTTTTTTTTCTATCCCTTTCTTTCTTTTAAAATTTTTTTCACACAGCCCATGGCAGCTGCAGGGTGGTGGGGGCCGGGCGGATGGTGGCAGCTGTTTGTATGTATGGGACCTCTGTAGTCTTCCTTTGTGAGTCAGGGGCTGTCTGTATATGTCACAAGCTACCACCTGGCAAGACATTTAGTTCCATCTATGTTGTTGAAATGTTTCCTGGATGATATCATAAATGCACAGGGTGGAAGGAGCTTCAAGATGTGGATTTCCAGCCCCTCACTGTCCTCCAGCCTTATACTGAAACATTCTCGGGCAATTTTATCCTCCAGCTTGGCTTAGCAGACAGCTTTGGATTTACTCTCCAGTACTTCCCACCTACCAGATGCAGAGATCGTAAAGCCAATGGGGTATGCATGGGGACAGACCTAACAGTGTAGTCATGGTGAACACCAAGCTTGCCTAGGGCAGCCAGGTGACAGGCTCACTCCCTGGCCCCCTGTGCCCTGTGGTGTCCTTTTGAGGAGGTAACTTCACTTCTCTGGGCCTCAGTTTCCTCTTCTATTATCCAAGGGGGGTGGGCTGCATTATCTCTACTTCCTCTGAGCTTTAGGACTCTGATTGTCTGATGAACTACCTGGGAGAGATGGCTGTTGGTCCTTTCTGATGGCACACAGTAGTGGACAGTCCATTGTGACTGTCATTAGCCTGTTCAAATGATTCCTGTCCCTTAAAATTGAGAAATTTTCCCTAATGCTAATTATCAATTTCTTGTTTTAATTTTATATTTTGTTGTTCTTAAAACAAGTGATACCTTGTGTACTGTATAGTGACATGTCTATTTTTAACTTTAGTAGCAATGATATCCTATTTTTATATGACATTTATATTTAAGGGCTATTTCATATGAACCTTAAAATAAAAATAGGAAGGGAAATTATACTCATTTTTACATGTGAAGAGATTCAGGATGAATGAGCCTAACAGTATCTTCAACAGAATTTTTCATAATTTTCATAGTTGCTAAATGGAAGAGTCGTGATCCATACGCAGGTCCCTTGACTCAAAGTCCAGTGCTTAAGCCATGAGAGCACATATTAATATAAACCACCACCACCACCACCCAAAACAACAGCTACTCCGATTGACTTTCTACTATACACTGGGTGCCTTACTAGGTGCTCTGCGTACAATCAATGTCTCTAGTCCTTGAAGCAACTGTGCAAGCGACGTATTATTATCTTCACTTTAGAGATGGGAAAAATTGAAGTTTGGAGAGATAAAACATTAAGATTTAATGCCTGATGTCTAATGTGCACTAAAGGCAAAATTCAAATCCAAGCCCATTCTTTTGACAGTGCTGCCTCTTGCTTAAATATGCATCACCTAAAACGAGAGCCAATAGAGTTTCATCTTCAGGATTTTTTAAGGTCTCATGAATTCTTGTTCCATGAAAGTACAGTTCACAGAAATTACTGGTTGGTTGAACTTAAACCTTACAACTTACAGCCAGCTTATACCTGACTCAACCGCCCTTAAATTTTCCTCTTATGTATCATTCTGCTTCTTAGACTTTCTTTTCTAGATTTTACTTTCCATTTCTTCAAAAATATTTTTTATTGCTTTTTTTGCTTCTCCCCCCCTTTGAAATATCTCCACTTGAATTTTAGGAGATGGGCATTTAAAGTGAGCATGGTAGTCTTAGTTAGAACTGGAATGATGTCTAGCAGAAGAATGGGATTCTAGCTTACCTCCCCCTTCCCTCACCCAGGCCATATCTCCAAGGGTCATTTTACATTTATTCATAATCCATTTTCCTGACCATTTTACCTAGCTAACCCTTGTCCATTTTGTATCTGCATACTTCATTTCTTATTCTCAAGTGCTCTAATGTCATCTATGAAATGGGGACAGTGATTCCTGTCCTGTCCATATCTCATAATTTTGGTGACGTTCAATTAAACAATATATAGGGAAAGCACTTTGAAAAGTATAAGGAACTATGCACATGGAGGATTATGGTATATTTTGCTTTTGAAAAACCTAAACTTCAGAAATAGAGCCAAATAATCAGGATTGTTCAGTAAGGCTGAAATTTGGATGCCTGAATGTATTTACTATTTATCATGTATAATATGTAATAATTATATAGAGTAATTTAATTTGTCATTAAATTATTTTGAAAGAGAGATTTTTGTGCACAGCTTAGAGTAATGCCCTTGTCATACCATAAATGACATTCCCTATAGTATCAGTGCTTTCTGGGCTACCCCATTCCTCCCTGGTTTCCTTGCCTCTAAACTCCTACTGGTCTCCTACAAAACCTCATGCCTTCTGGAATTGCCATGAACCCTGTGTTAGCCTTCTATTATAGAAGTAATACAAAGTCCCCACATTTTCCAGTGGAAGAACACATTTTTTTAATGTTAATTGTTTTTGTGCAGTTCCATGATGATAATGGACTTTGGTATCCACTGACTGAGAAAATAATGACAAGAGGACATTACAAATTCAGTAAAACTTTTAAATTAACTTATATTTAATTGATCATAACTGCATCCAAATGCTTTTGGAAAATACACAAGCATGTCTGGGATATTATTCTACCAGGCGTGTTGTGGCTATGCAATAGATATTTGTCAAATGAATGCATGAATAAGAAGAGAATAAAAATTGGCAGACAGTGCTTGGGGTATGTGTGGATTTGTGACCCTTTTGTCATAGCTCCATTCCCTAGCCCTGCTTTGAGGGCCAGACCTCGGAGCTAGGAAACCACTTGTGTTATTTCCTAAATACCAAGATTACAGTAGGCACTTAGTAATTGTGCTGAATGTATGTATGAATGAATGAATGCATGAGTGAATATTTTTCTTGTCTCCCAAGTAGATTACAATTTTGAAGACAGCAAGTATGTTGCGGGCCCTTCTGTGTTGCCAGCAGAGCCCAGCATTGAGCTTTGAGGAAGCAGCCTGCTTTTAGATGAACAGCCAACTTGGTTAGTATCACCTACCAACAAAAGCATTCCCTGAGAAGCTTATTTGAAGGAAACATCTAAAATTTTAAATACCCAGAGGGACTATAGATGGCTTTAATTCCAGAAAACTCCTTGTGTTTCTCTACAAGGGCAAGTAAAAGAAAGTGTGGAGTTAGAAAAATACCAGGAGACGTGAAAGGCTCTAAGGAGGAGGCAGTGTTGCTGGTCTGAAGGAACGGAGAAGAGCATCTTGTGGATGGAATAGACAACACATCCTTTGCAGCCTGGGTGCGGTCTTCCACTGAGTGATCTACATCACAGCCTCATCAGAGAGAAGGCAATATGACCAGAACACTCCCGTGCAGAGATTTAAATGGCAAAGTAGATGGTTGCCTTGTAACCCATTGAGTGGCAGTGGCCAAAAGTGATTTACTTATTTATAAGTCATGAACTAAAGCACATTACATTTTTATAGGCAACGTGACATAGACAACTTGCTAGAGAAGTCACTCACCTCAACAATGCAGGATAGAGCAGTCCAATCATCTCAAAGAGAAACTCTTAATGCGGGGTTCTTCTTGAAGACTCTGTCATGAAATGCCATAGAAAGAGCCTCTTCCACCCAGACACTGGTGGCCACTTTGCCTGGCAGCAGAGGAAGTGAAAATGTCAAAATGAAGAAGAAGAAATTCAACATTCTTTCTAAGGGGAAAAATGCAGACACAAGCCTTTTTTGGGGGGGTGCGAGTGGGGGGGGTGGAGGGTTCGGAAGTGCTTTGATTACAGAAGGTATCTGTAAAGACAAACAAAAATGAATCTTTCTGGCTTCTTGTTTTTCCTTAGCTTATCCTGAAATACGAGGCCTGATTTTTACATAAGAGCAGCCTGGAAAACAAATCACCACAGGAAAAGGGGAAATAAATGACACTGCAGCTGCTATAGGTTAATTTGATTTTCTTTCATGTTAGTGGCCACCTTGATATTCCTGACCTCAGTTATGTCTGCTGAGTTCAAATCATGGAGTGCATATTTGATGTATGTATGAATGAATGAGGCCTGAACCATCACCCGGTCCAGATTCCCAGTCTTGGAGCTCTGAAAGGTATAGTGACATGATGCACCATGTGGCAGGTCCCACTAACCCATAATGTCGTACTCACCATGGCACAGCACCCTCAAGCTTAACCTCTTGTCAGCTTTGTGGGATACTTCATCTGGAGTGGGGCTGGGGGCGGATGGATGTGGACTGTAATGCAGGCTTGGTCTATAGGCCGTGCATCCTGAGATGGCTACCGGACCACATAGCATATGACAAAAACATGTGCTCTGAGCTTGACTGCCCAGGACTTCCTGGTCCACCCACTTAATAGCTGTGTGACAGTGGCAAGTTACTTAACCTCTCTGTGTCTCAGTTTGTTCATCTGTAAAATGGGGATAATATGGCACCTCTTTCCTAGGATTGCTGTGAAGGTTAAATAGATCAATACATGTGAAGAGCCTAGAACTGTGCTGGTAAAAGCTATTATTACTGTTATTATGATCATTGTATAGTATGGTTACATCTTCTTCACCTGTAGAACAATAGGTATGTCACAAGATTGTAAAAAGGACACTGGCACTGAACATGTGAACGGTTGAAGACAAAGGATGAATAAATTAGCAGTGTGACCTCGGGCGAGACATTTGACCTCTCTGGCCCTTTCTGGCTCCTCTTAAGTGACATCATGCTGATCATGGCCTTGCCATAGGGTGACCAATTTGTCCTGATTTGTCCAGTGCTTTGCTGGTTTTAGCATGGAAAATCCCACATCCTAGGAAACCCCCATCACAGGTAAACTGGGACAGTTGGTTGCCCTCGGCCTCTGTGACCATCCCTATGCTCCAGGGTACACTAACAATCAATCCCTTGGGCCTTGAGCTTCTCTGTCCTTTGTCCCCCACCCCACCTCACCATTAGGAGTAGATTGGGAAATGTGTCATAGACACTGTTGATTGTTTGTGCCAATTCATCTTCCCCCATCACCTCCTTCCTTGCTGGCAGAGTCCTGATTTTACTCTTGTGTTCACCTACTAAATGGCCATGTGCCCAGAAAAGGCAACCTTAACCCCACTTCACCAAGGTGGGGGTGGATCCTGATTAATCAAAGCCAAGCATGTAATTCTAGTCTCCTTACCAGGGACTGAGTTAACAGGGGAAAGTGAAGTGCACTGGGATGGCATTACCGGCTGTTAAAGCATTGAAATGTTCCTGTGGCAGTTGGTAATGGGAAGTTGTCCATGTGCCCCCTTCTCCTGCCCCAGGGCTCCTGTGCTGAACCTTCTCATGATAAAACTGCTAAAGGGTGAATGTCTATACCACTGGGGCCACCGGACCTGGCTCCAGGCTTCCTGCTTTGTTGGCTTAGTGCCCTTACCTTTGTGTCTGTTACTTATTTGGTAGTATGTCTCGCCTGCATGTGACCTACTTCTGGCAACACATGGCAGCAGTAATAGCTCCTTCCATTTTCCTGAGGATGGTGGCCCCTGGGTCAGTGACTGGGTTAGGGTATAGCTGCAGTGTTGGTGTCTGCAGAGGCAGACATAGTGGGATCTTTGTTAGGTAGGTTCTGTGGTGTGATTCTGGGCACTGCCTCTAAGCCTCATGAGTGCCCTAGTCTTTCAGGGGATACAACCTTCTAATAAATCCCTTTTCTGTTTAAATCATGATGCCAATTAGCTTTTGCATGTACCGTTCAAACCAAGTGGCATAAAACAATAACCATTTATCTACGGTGGGTCATCAACCTGGGCTTGGTTTGGCTGTGGCTGCCTGATTGGGGATGAATCATTCATGCACCTGCGGTCAGATGCAAGGTTGGCTGGGGCTGGCTGATCTGGGACAACCTCAGCTGGGATGGCTCCATGTGGCCTCTGATGTGCCAGCAGATGAACCCAAGCTTCCTCACATAGGGATCACATAGGGGTGGCAGCGTTCTAAGGGAAAGAGAGTGGAAGTGTACAAGGCCTCTTGAGGTTGAGTGTCAGAATTGACACACTGTCACTTCTGCCTATTCTATCAGTTAAAGCAAGTCACAAACCCAGCCCAGATTCAACAGCAGGAGAAATAGCCTCTGCCTCTTGGTAGCATGGGCACAGACACAGGCAGAGCAAGAATTGGAAACATTTTTGCCAATCACCACCATCATCCAGCACTGGTATTTGGTACTCTAACTAACCCAATGTGGTGGAAGACCAGGGCAAGAGAGACAGAAGGAGGCCGCTTTCCCCTTAATAGACTGAGGAACGATGTGGGGGAATCAGGGTGGATCTGCCTGATAAGCTGCCTCAATTCTGGGAGCAAAGGCTGGTTTGAGGAAGATGCACGTGAGGAAGGCTGTGAAATGCCATCGGGCTCTACTTAGCTCTCCTGGAAGTTAGATGTGATGGTTCACCCATACTCTTTCTCCTTCTACCCCAGAAATCAGCATTACTCTAGCTGATAGCTTCTCCATCAACCTCCTTCCCAGAAGAAAGAGCAGATTGTGTCCCCCACCCCAGTGTGGGCATATATAAAGACTAAACTTATGTTGTTTTAAGCCTCTGGGATGTGGGGGTTGTTTGTTACTGCATCATTAACTATTCTATCCTGACTGATACAGTATTTGATGAGATACTAGTCCTAAGGGATGTTGCATAAAAAAAGAGATTTGTAGGTGAATAAATTTGGGGACAATGAGAAACTGATTTTGGCGTTTATCCTCCCCCTGTACATTTTGGTAATAGAACACCTTGAGTTTCAGTCTGACACTTGGGCACCTAATTAAAGACTTTCTCTTCTTACCTTCTCTTGTATCTGGTTGTGTCCATGTGGTTGAGTTGGGCTGGTGGGATGAAGCACAAGTGATATGTGTTACTTCCATGTTATCACCTTCTTTTTTTTTTTTTTTTGAGACAAGGTCTTGCTCTGTCACTTGGGCTAGAGTGCAGTGGCATTGTCATAGCTCACTGCAACCTCAAATTCCTGGGCTCAAGAAGTCTTCTTGCCTCAGCCTCCTGAGTAGCTGGGACTACAGGTGCATGCTACCATGCCCAGCTAATTTTTCTATTTTTTGTAGAGATGGGGTCTTGCTCTTGCTCAGGCTGGTCTAAAACTCCCGGCCTCAATCGATCCTCCCACCTTGGCCTCCCAAAGTGCTAGGATTACAGGCATGAGGCACCATGCCCAGCCGTATTATCTCCTTAAAAAGAAAGCTTCTTGCCCTGACTCTATTCCATCTTCCCCTTCCTGAAAAATGGTAACCGCTTGTGCCATTTTGGAAGCCATGTGTTGAGGATGGGAAAGCCACTTGGCCAGCTTTGGACCACTCATCTTTGTACTGATACATGAAAGAGAAATTAATGTCTATCCTATTTTAGGCACTGTATTTTAGGGTCTCTTTGTTATAGCAGCCTAGGGTATATCCTAATTAATAATCATACTATATCTTCCACTTGGAGATTCATGGGGGCTCTGTAAGCACACTAAAGGTTCTAAGGTGTCCTGCAGTAAACAAACCAGTTCAAATCTTATTTATTGATGAACTCTCTCTTTTTTGTGTAATATTTATTGACATCCACACTTTGGGAAATTTTCCCATGGAGACAGCCTTGATACAAAGTTGCTCTTTGAGATGTGCTGGAATAGACTGATCTTGGTAGCCGGGGAAGACTGTGGAGTGATCATTTCTAATGACTGATATTAAGGGGAGTGACACCATCTAACCCACACCCCAATTCAGTCTCTATTTCTTTCTTCTTGGAAAAGCAGCCAGGTAGTGGAAAAAGCCGGAGTCCGAGCAGTAAGTATGGACTTGAATAAAGACTCTTGTGGCCTTGGGCATCATCCTTTACCTTTCCAGGTCTCTGTTTCCTCAGTTGTAAAAGGAGAACACTAATGCCTTCTTCACAGGGTTGTTTGGATCTTATATATAAAAGTGTGCAGTTTATAAGTATCTCCTTCCCTCCTCCTGTTCCACTCTGCATTCTCTATGCAATTTCTGTCAGGGTCTCCCAATCCTTCTAACAAAGTTCACCCCGAAGTCTCCTCTAAACTCTCCCCTCCCAAGTAAAAGTAAAAGTTATATGTATGCTTTTCCTTATACTACCTGCATTCTGAAAGAGACTAAATTAAGACACAGGGAGAGAGAGAAAGAGAGAGAGAGAGAGAGAGAAAGTCTTCTTAAAGACTGTAGGATATCCAGGAAGAGAAGTGATGTTTAGTTCCTCTTCTTTCAGGGATCTGAAAGGCTTTAGGCAAATGGTGAAGAATCAGATCTGCATGTGGGTTTTCCTGGTAGAGCCCAGGATGACACATGGTCTTAGAATTCAAGTTAATTAGAAATAATTCAAAGCCTACTGCATTGGCAGAACTCTCATTAGTTGCCAGGTTTGCAAATCAAGGGAAAAAGTAGGCAGAAAATTGAGCTAGGAGGACTCTTGCATTGGAGACTCCAATGCAACTTTACCCATGGGGGTAAAGTTGGTGCCTTCTCTTCACTTTTTCTTCCTCTGCAAAAGCCAGCATGGTGCTCTGTATACAAGGAGGGTTCAAGCATGCTTACTGCCCTTTCCTCATCTGGAAGGTAAAGCTTTCATAGGGGACTTTTATTCATCAAGAATTTGGGGGTACAAGTAAGAAACCAACTCTAGCTATCTTGAGGATAAATGGAATTTATCTGAAGAATACTAGGGAAGCTCATTAAATCTGAGGAATTGTATTAATAGAATAACCAGGCCTTGAGAAGAGGAGGACCAAGACAGTCTTGGAAACCTCAGCAACTAGAGTCCATGGGCCATCCATCTAGAACACTGCCATGATGTGTGAGGTAATGTGCTTGGTCCAACCTTACACAGAGTTCGCCCTTGACCAAGCAACTATGGCCAAGGGAGCAAGGCTACTGGGAGCCTACACCTGTGACTTATAAGATAGTGCCTGGAGAATGGGGATTTATTGTGACCCTAGCAGCCCCCAAAGAATTGCCTGTTATAGATTTTGTGCATAACAAACTATCTCAAAACTGGTTTTAAACAACAATTCATTTTACTGCTCATGATTCTGCGGGTCAGCAATTTGGGCTGGACTCAGCTGGATGGTTCATTTGCTGGTTTCACTTGGGGTCATTCTTATGGTTGTAGCTATCTGGTAGCTCAACTGAGGCTGGATGGTCCAAAATGATTTTACTCACATGTCTGGAAGTTGGTGTTTGTTACCAGCTGGGAAAGCCTGTTGTTATTCTACATGACTTCTCATCTTTTAGTAGACTAACCTGAGCTTTTTATATAATGGTTTCTGTAAAGCAAAAGAGAGGAGGACCCTGTATGCATCTGCTTATATCACATTTGTCATTGTCATATTGGTCAAAGCAAATCACACAATCAAGCCTGGAGTCAAGGGGTCAAGAAATAGACTCTTTTAATGGGAGAAGGGGCAAAATTGCATTACAATGAAGAATGCATACAAGGACTGCAGAAACTTATGGCCTTTTTTTGCAATCTAATCCACTTTATATTGGCTTCCATCTCCACATATTCCTTAAAGCATAATTAATTTTTAAAATCTTTTAACTTGTCATTTTATCAAAAAGACACCTGCGCTCGAATGTTTATCACAGCACAATTCACAATTGCAATGATGTGGAATCAACCTAAGTGCCCGTTAATTCATGGGTAGATAAAGGAAATGTGGTATATATACCACGGAGCACTACTCAGCCATAAAAAGGAATGGACTAATGCCTTTTGCAGCAACATGGATGGATGTGGAGACAATTACCATAAGTGAAGTATCTTAGGAATGGAAAAACAAGCACCACATGTACTCTCTATAATTGGGAGCTAATCGATGGGCACACATGGGCACAAAGAGACGTAAAGGACATTGGAAACCAAGAAGGGGGAAGAGTGGGAGGGGGTGAGGGGTAAAACTTACCTATCCAGTGCAATGCACACCATTCTGGTGACGGGCACACTAAAAGCCCCAACGTAAGCATTATACAAGGTATGCATGTAATAAAAGCATTTTTACCCCCTTAATATTTTGAAATAAAAAAAATCTTTCAATTTTTCCTTGAAAAGTAAATAGGCCACTTAGAGTAATAAAATTCATTTATAAGAAGATTTGGTTTTAATCAGAAATTCCAACTGTATATTTTTTTGAGTAAATCTGAAGTGTAGGAATAGTAAAAGAAACTGGGTAAGTCCTTAGCCTGATGCTTGAGACTCAATCCGGTTGGTTTTTGAAACGTGGTTCTTGCTTAGCTGATATTCATAGCATCAGATGCCAACTGGACTTCAGACTCCATTAACAACAGAAGTAGCCATTCCTTGAGTACTTATTGTGCACTAGGTGTTTTTGTACAATATCTCTAATTCCTGCAATACTCTGTCAAGTAAAAATTATTATTCCCCTTTTTCCATTGAAGCACTGCGGCCCACAGGTTACACTTCCTGCCTTCGTCACCTTATGCAAGTTATGTCAGACACAGGACTTGAATCTGGCTCTGTCACTGTCCCTCTCGGTCTCTTGGTGGTGTTTTTTCTCTCCAGAGGAGATCTGGATTACATGGATAAAATGGGGAAGGAGTGCACACCATGCTTTCTTCTCAACTTGGTTAAATGTGGACAAATTGGTCATTTTGTGAATGGAGAGAAAATTTCAATGTGCCAATGGTCAAATGGAACTTCTCTCTCCTGCACCTTCATTGAAGCAACCCACAGGTTTCCCAGCTCTGACCTTCAGCCTTCCATAGTGGAAGGCGTTGCATGTTTGAAAACCTTCTTTACCCCGACCCTCTTAAAAACAAGGGGAGGAGCTCCGTGACCCAGCAGAGGATATGGGCCTGAGGCTGGGTCTTGAGCCAACTCCGTTAACAAGAGCAGTAGCCATTTCTTGACTACTTCCTGTGCACTAGGCAGAAAAGCAGAGAGGTCCACATAATGTTTTTCTGGTAAATTCCTAAAGGAACTAACATTCATCGAGTACCTATTATAAGCCAGGCCCTGCACAAGACACTTTATAGAGTGATGCCATTTTCTCCCCTGAAATCGTCCAGTGAGGTAACATCATTACCTTATTTGTCCCATATCACAGATGCAGAAAGGGAAGCAACTTGCCCAAGGTCCCAAATCTGGTAAGTGGCAAAGTCAGAATTTGAACTCAAATCTATAACATTCCAAAGTTTTGTTTTTTCTGTTTCGGATGCCATTGTTGGCTCTACCCGCAGAGTAGAAGGTAGCCTCTACATCTTATTAGTTTGTCCACTAATAATAGAGATGGTAGGAACTCTAGGTCAGTGGCTGAGCAGTTCTGAACCGAGGAAGGAATTAAGTAGGAATGAGGGAGGGTCATGGAAGGTCCAAATACAGGATCCAAGAGTCCGAAATCTGAAATGCTCCAAAATCTGAAACTTTTTGAGCACCGACACGACATCACTAGTGGAAAATTCCACACCTGGCCTCATGTCATGGGTCACAGTCAACATGCAGGTGCACAATGATGAAGACGACGTTGTTAAAGTGTCTATAGACGATATAGTGAAAATGTGTGACAGGTTTATTGAAGGACTAGAGCAGTGTTCCTTCATAACAGAACAAGAAATCATATCAGTTTATAAAATCAAAGAGAGACTTCTAAGACAAAAACCGTTGTTAATGGGGCAGATGACTCTGGAGGAAACATTTAGAAAAGCCACCCAGCAGCATGCCTGCTCATGCCTAGAGGACCCACTTCCTGGTCCCTCAACTGCTTCTGATGTTTCTTCTCACCTAAAACAAACAAACAAGCACTGTATAGTGACCTTTACATCAAAACACAACATCGTGGGTGGAGCCTGAAAGCCTGCTGTTTTTGTTGCTGTTTAGCAGCCAACACAGGTGTTCTGGTGATGCTACTGTGCTGCATGGTTAACCCTGAACATACTATTTCTTCACTGTATTAACAATATGACTTTTTTTTTTCATTTTGAAAATGCATCACTTTATTTTCTTTACAAGGCAGCCATACATTAAGCAAATGACAGTCACATAATTTCTTCAGTAAGCCCCAAGTCTTCCGTGAGTGCTCCTAGAGCTCATAGTCAGAGGAGACCTGAGGTTTCAGATATTAAAGCTTTCCCCACAGCCACAAGTGCCTTTGATGTTTGGGTTATTGAACACAAATTCACTGGATCGTTTGTCTTCAACGTAGTCCATTTCTGTTCCTGAAAGTGTTAGCTGTGCTTTCTTTTCAATGAACACTCTGACTCCATCTTGGATAACTTCTTTGTCAGAATCTCCTTTTGTTTTCGTATATTCTAGAGTGTAAGAAGGGCCTTACAGCCTCTGGTTGGGAGAAAGACTTTCACACCTATGTGCTAGGCTTATCTTTAAGAAGCTGTTTTACCTTGTTTACTGTTGAAGGTGTCAGGGTGAGGGCGGCCCAGGTGGGCTGCAGCTTCCTCCTGCTCACAGCCCAGACGGTGGCCTGGACTAAGGAAGCCGACATCTTTGCCACCCCGGTGCCCCAGAGCTTCGGGCTGAAGCTCAGCAGCCTCAGCCTCTCTCCATGGACACGGCGGGTGCATTGACCGACATTTTTTTTATTGTTAAATACTTGTATGTGAATAAGTGTAAGAAAATGATTGATTATCAGTAGTACATAAATTCAGAGTCAGGAATGATGGTGATGCCAAACAACCACAGATTATTCACATGGGTGGCTGTGATAGTGACACCTTTGCTTTCTAATGGTTCAATGTACACAAACTCTGTTTCATGCACAAAATTATTAAATATATTGTATAGAATTATCTTAAGGCTATTTGTATAAAGTGTATATGAAACATGAATGTATTTCCTGTTTAGACTTGGGTCCTATCCCCAAGATATCTCATTATATACATGCAAATATTAAGAAATCTGAAATCTGAAACACTTCTGGTCCAAGCATTTTGGATAAGGGATACTCAACCTGTATTTCTGCCTCTTTTGCCCACGCACAGGGTGTTCATTAGGTGACTGGTCATAAATTGGAGCAGTTCATATTATTCTCTTGATTTTTTTTTTTTGAGACAGAGTCTCACTCTGTCTCCCCAGCTACAGTGCAGTGGCATCATCATAGCTCACTGCAGCCTCAAACTCCTGGGCTCAAGAGATACTCCTGCCTCAGCCTCCCAAGTAGCTGGGACTACAGGCATGCACCAACATGACTGGCTAATTTTTCTATTTTTTGTAGAGATGTGGTCTCTGTCTTGCTCAGGCTGGTCTCAAACTCCTGAGCTCAAGCAAAACTCCCACCTCGGCCTCCCAGAGTGCTAGGATTACAGGCACGAGCCACTGTGCCTGGCCTATTCTCTTGATTTTATCAGTGCTTGCGTACCATCTGACAGTCTCGCAGTGGTCAGCAAATTCATTCTACTCTTTTCAATTCCTCAAGCTCTGTGTCTTCAAGAAGTAAGCAAGAATTCAGCATGGGCTAGTGATTAAGAGCTTAAGATATGGATTCAGAGCAATCTGAGCTCAAGTCCTGGATCTGTTCCTTACAAGCTATGCAAGCAGAAACGTCTTTAATTCAAAAATTGGGGTAAGAACTATATATACAAGTTATGGGCTTATTGTGAGAATTAATAAGGATGATATATGTAAAGCACTTAGCGTAGTGTATGCACTTAGTAAGCATTCATTAAATGTTGGAGATGAACTATTCTGGCTCTGCCACATACCAGATATGGACTGTCAGGCAAATTTACCAGTCAGGAGAGGCTAGGTCTCGCTGCTGTAACAACAATCTGAAAGTATCAGTGTCTTACAACACAGCAGGTCCATTGCAGATTGACTGAAACTTGGCCTCTCCAGCTCTCTCTGGGATCCAGGGCAGCCTCTATCTGGGACATTGTTGGTCTATGTGGCAGATGAAAAAGACAGATGGAAAACCACATGTGGAAGACATGTGTCAACTCTGTCTGCGTTTCACTAGCCAACACAAGTCATATTGCCACTCCTGAGTTCAACAGTGCAGGAGTGGACAATATTCCTACACGGTGGGGCATTGAAAAAAAGAAAATTATAGTATTTTATTGTATGATCGTATAATTTACCAGCTATTTATCCTGAGCTTTACCTCTCTGTAAAGTTTCTGACACATATTAATAGTAGGCATTCTGGAATAAGAATATTATCATTATTCTCTCAACTGCTCTTGGGGACCCTTCTGCTTCCAGTTTGGCTTAAAGAGGTGTCAGACCCAAAAAAGTCCAATTGTGCCTTATTTATAGTTCAACATCTGGAGAGACTCAGCTGCACCACATATTTGTTCCTAAATCACTGAATTGCTCACTGAATTGGCTGCCGAGCCACCTTTTCCAGACAGGAGAAGAGGAAAAACTTATTTGCAAAGAAGAGAAGGTCCCTCTTGGCCAGGCTGAGGCCTCCTTTGGAGATTGGCCATAACAAACAGAGATTTATAACAGCAAGGATACCCTAAACCAAGAGTAAAGTTGAAAACCAGGGGATCAGCGGGCTGAGGGCAAGGAGCAGGGACTGGTGTGTCACAAGGCTGTCATTGGCCAGTGGTGTGATCTCAGACAGGCTCTTTCACCTCTTGGGGCCTCAGTTTCTTCATCTGTAAAAGGGGTCAGTGACTATCTCTCATAGGGTGGAGATGAGGGTAAAATAAGATAATATACACAACTAGCTTTACAAACTATTAATCTAAAAGCCATTCCACAACAGTTTAGCAAAATGTTTAAATTTAATAAAAATATGATAGTATATAGAATATATCTGATTATAACAATAACTTGGTAATAAACACAGAAGGGATTGTTTAGTCCCTGAAGCACAGAACATATTCTCAGTTCTTGGAGATCTTCAAAGGGTCGCAAGGAAGAGATAGTTATATTTTTTAGGCATTCAGTTTGCTGGCAATAATTTTATGCTATAATTTAGCATTAGTCATGGCTGACTAAATTTTTTCTCCAGAAAATTAGATGGAGCATGCAAAGACAAAGGCACAGCATGGCCTCCTGGAAAAAACCCAAAGTATACTGAGCCTTGGGAGAAGACTGGGAGATCAAAGTCCAGGTGGGCCGCCTGCTGTGCTGCTTGGGTGCTATTTGGTATCGTTTCCGTATTTCTCTCAGTTGGTGTTGCTCAACTTCCACTCTCTCCATCATCAGAAAGTATTTTTAGTCTCTTTTGTTACAGGAAATCTTTGGCATTGTTCTTAGGGCTGGTCAGATAGGGGAACATGAGTTTTCCATTGCCAGTGCGTCTGTAAATAAGGACAAGCAAATGCATCTTTACATCTCGGAGGGCGTATTTACTCTCATCTGATGCTGCATCTCCTATCGGACCATGGGAAGGGACAAAAGCAAAGATGGGATGAGGTCTTTCACTAGTGTGAACATGGCTCAGCTGTTCACCAAGTAGGTGGCTTCCTAGGAACTTTTCCCTCACCCCCTGAGACTGAGGAACAGGCCCCTTCTCTGTGTTCCTGTGTCTATCATTGATCCTGTCCACATTATGTATGTCACAAACACTTAATCAGGTAGTGCCTGCTCTGTGCTAGGCACTGTGTTACATTCTTTAAGTGAATTAACTCATGAGATTGGCACAACAATCCTAGGAGATAGGGTTTTTGAATCTGTTTTTTTAGATGGGGAAACTGAGACACAGAGAGGTTGAGTAGATTCCCTAAGGCTGCGCAGCTAGGCTATTATAAGAATTAAATGGGTTAATGTTTGTAAAGTGCTTTGAACGGTATCTGGCACATGGTAAGTGCTCTCCAAGTGTTTTTAAGTGCAGAGTGTGGGACAGAGCCATACTACTAAGGGGCTGACCAAGTTAGCACCAGCTGGGGGTGAGAAGACCTGGTTTCTGGCCCTGGCTCTGCCTCTCCTCTGCCATGGAATCTCAGCCAGGTTGTTTGGACCCTCTAGGACCAGTGATCCTTGTCTGTAGAATGCATCTGATGATTGGGTAGACCTTTCCCAGGTCAAAACGTCTCTGATTGTATAACACATGACAGGGAGTGTCGTCATAGGGAATATGGCTAGAGAACATACCATTGTCATCCAATTTTTAGGAAGAGCCTCTAGGGTGGAGGCCTGTTTGTGCCATGGAAGAGTTTTTCCTACTGAATTCAGAAATCCATCTGATAAAAGGGCCTCATTTCAGAGACACGTGTTTCCCACGAACCTTGCAAACAGAGACAGTGATAACATCAGAGGCATAGTTCAAGAATGTTACAGTGTGAAGCAGTTTTTACATGCTAACTGCAATCTCATTTGAGAGGCTGAGAGACATAATTCTGCCTCTTGGGATCTGGGGGCTGAGCCAACACTGGAGGAGTTGGTGAGGTTGGCAAACCTAGCTGGGAAAGGGGGGAGGGAGGTTGCTGAGGGAGAAGCAGCCACCAGAGTGGCAAAAGCATGTGTCTTAGTCTGTTTAGTGTTGCTATAAAAGAATACCATAGACTGGGTCTTTTATAAAGAAAAGAAATTTATTTCTCACAGTTCTGGAGGCTGGGAAGTCCAATATCAAGGTGCCAGCATCTGGAGGGGACCTTTTTGCTGTGTCATCCCATGGTAGAAGGTAGAAGGGCAAGAGCAAGAGAGAGAGAGAGAGTGTAAGAAAACAGAGGGCTGAACTCCCTTTTGTAACAAACCCACTCCAGAGACAATGACATTAATCCATTCATCAGGGCAGAGCCCTCATGACTTAATCACCTCTTGAATGTACCACCTCCCAATACCAGTGCAAGTTTCCAACACATGAACTTTGGGGAACACATCCATACCATAGCAGCATGGATTCCCCAGTCACTGATCTCTTGAATGTAACTTTGGTTACTACTATTACCCACCATGACAACTTTTCCAGAACTCTACCCAGCCCTTCTACCATCATCTCGATTGACCAGAGGCAGGACAGTGATGAGCTGCCCTTCACTTGGCGATGGCTGAAGGGAGGCTCAGAAAGGTCTCGTGACCTGCCCACCTTTTCACAACCTTGAAGTTGGGGAGTTATTTGAACTTTGGATTCTGACTCTGTAATCCAGGTTCCTTCTCAGCCCTCCACAGATTCACATACCGTGACCTTTTCCATTTCCCTTCTGACTTTGGAAAAATTCTCACTTTCTTTTCTTAAACCGGACTCTGTTAATATCAGCCCTTCTTGAAGCACTTCCATGGTGGGGCCAGTGAGGGAAATATGCTCCCCACTCCTCATGTTTCCATCATGGGGGGACTTCCACTCCACTCCGCTCCCAGGAGAGAAATGTGTGGAGGAAACACATTGGCCACTCAGAGCTCCTTGTTTTTTCCTCTTAGAAAGAGAAGTGACTTTCTCTGATTTTCTCAGGGGAAGCGTCTTCCCACGGGGGGCCTGGAGTCTTTCATCGCTTGATTTCAGAGCCTCTTGTTCTCTGGACGCAGGCATCCTCCCCTCCCCTGGTTCCAGGCTCAGCTTGTCTTCCGGGAGATGGTTTGTCCCCAGGCTGTCAATCATAGGAAGGTATTCAGGTGTCCAACAGGGTCTTACATAGAATCTTTCAGTCTCCAGTCTGACTGCCAGGAAAACCCTGCTTTGTCACTATTTCTGGCTGAGTCCTCTGCCTAGCTCTTGTTTGGATCAGAGTAGATCATGCCCTTTTCCTGAAAACAGTGTTTTCTTGCTTCTTTTGATCCCATGTCCTCTAAGTTGTCCTCCACACTCTCTTGATCCCACAACCTCAGCCTCCTTGGCAGAATCTTCCTCCCACACTTGACTCTGACTTGTGAAGTCTGTCTTAGATCCCATTTTCTTCTCTGTGTGTACATCCTCTCGGTGACCTCACCAGTCCTTTGTTTTAGGTACTGTCTAAATGCTTTCCCTGCCTATCCCTCCAACGCAGACCTCTCCCAAACACGCCAGACTCATAGCCGGCTGCCTGCTTGGTGTTTCGCCCTGTATGCCTGATGAATTTTGTATGTCCACTGCAGAATTCCCAAATCTTCATCCCCTCAACCAGCTCCTCTCACAGTCTCTCTCTCTTGGAAGAAGGCACTGCTATCTAACCAGTTGGTCAAGTAAAAATGTAGATGTTCTCTTTGATCCCACTCTGTCTTCCTTAAATTCCATGTCAAATCCATTAAGAAGGCTTGCAGACTACTTCCAAATATTCCTCTTCTCTCCACATCCTATACCCGTGGTTCTCAAATGTTCGCGTGCACAGAATTATCTAGGTAGCCTGTGAAAACCAAACTGCTTGGCCTCAACCTCAGTTTCAGATTCAGTCACTTCTGGGTGGGGCCTGAAATTTGCATTTCTAACAAAGTTTGCAGGTGTTGGTGCTCCTGGTCATGGGCCATACTTTGAGAACCACGGTCCTATGATACATTATCAACCCATCAAGCCTCCCGTTTTCCCTCGCCTGAATGATTTAAAACAGCCTTTTCACTGGGATCCGTATTTTTACTCTCACTCTACTTAATGGATTTTTAATGTGTTTTCGGATCTCCTAGCACTTTGAAAGAACCTCCTCCTAAACTTGAGAAAAGTCCAGCTTTGGGAGTTACACTCCTTGAAGTTAGAACTTAGAAAATTCAAATTCCCAGCTTCCTTTGCAAGTAGGGTGTAAGCCGGTGACACAGGCTCTGCCACTTGGCATGCGCATGGGAGACTTTGACTGAGTGGTGAGCAACTTGAAGAATGGAGGTCAGTGCAAAATACTTTTTTGGGGTGACAACAGAGACAAAAGACTTGGAAATGGCCAGAGTTGCACACACAGAAGTATCACCAATGAGGCATCAGTGGTGGGGGTTTCCTCCTCATGATTTTAGAAATTATCCCTGGACCCTTGACCCTGAGTCTTGTTTTCCAGCACCTTCAACAAACCTACGAGCTGTCCGATATCCTTTTAAGATAAGTTTCTTTCTGCTAAACCAGCCAGAGTCAACTTTGCTATTTGCAACTAAGAACTCCAAGTGACACATCCTTTTGGAATCCATTCTCTGTACAGTAGAGCTCACACGCGTATCTGGTTCAATCACACTTGAGGTTGGACTACCTCCTTACCTCAGTTCACAAAGCCCTCCTGGACCACACCTCCTCCCCCTGCTCCCACATCATCTGGCAACTCTCCCCTCCTTGCTTACTTTGACAGAGCCTTTGTTTACTTCCTTAAACACACCAAGTTTGTGCCCACCTTAGGGCCTTTGCACGTGCTGCTGCTTCTGCCTGGAGGGTGTTCCCTTTGCATCTTCACATGCCTGAACTTTTGTTTGTCAATCAGAGCTCAGATCGCTCCATATAAATGACATCTCTGCAGAGATCTTTTTCCTGACTACACAATCTAACATGGCCAACATATTGCAGGAGTTTGGTCTTCTGCAGAGCACAAATCACTATTTACTAGTTTTCTTATATATTTATTTATTGAGTGCTCTCCCATATCCCCCAAAGAAGACAAACTCCATGACAGCAGGAGTTGTGTTTGCAAATATTTCTCCCAGTCTATTGCTTATCTTTCCATATTTTTAATGCGGTCTTGTGAAGCAAATTTTTGAGAAGGTCCAATTGATCAATTTTTTCTTTTACAGATCGTACTTGTAATGTCATAACTATGAAATCTTTGTCTTACCCAAGGTCTTGAAGATTTTCTCCTATGCTGTCTTCTAAATGTTTTATTGTTTTAGCTCTTACATTTAAGTCTATGATTCCATTTGAGTTATACTTTGTGTATAGTGTGTGAGGTAAGGGCCTAAGTTCATCTTTTTGCATGAGGATATCTGATTGTCCCAGAACCATTTGTTAGAAAAAGGCTATCTTTTCCCCAATGAATTGTGTCGGCACCTTTGTCGAAAATCAATTGACCAAAATGTAAAAATGAATATAAGGATTTATTTCTGGACTATCAATTCTGTTCCATTGATCCATGTGTCTATTTAAAGATTTGATTTTGTATCATTTGTCTCTTTAATCCTTCTGGAATTTATTTTGGTTTCATGGTACAAGTTTAGGGCCCAAATGGAGTTTTTTCCCCTTAAAGTGTCTAATGAATACCCCAGCATCATTTATTGAATAATCTTTTTCTTCTCTTTTCTTTCCTTTTTTTTTTTTTTTTAAGACAGAGTCTTTCTCTGTCTCCCAGGCTAGAGTGCAGTGATGTCATCATAGCTCACTGCAACCTCTAACTCCTGGGCTCAAGACAGTCTCCTGCCTCAGCCTCCCGAGTAGCTGGAACTATACATGTGCGCCACCGCACCTGGCTAATTTTTCTATTTTTTGTAGAGATGGGGTCTCACTCTTGCTCCGGCTGGTCTTTGAACTCCTGGCCTCAAGCAATCTTCCCACCTCAGCCTCCCAAAGTGTTAGGAGTACAGGTGTGAGCCACTCTGCCCAGCCAAATGATCTTTTCCTTCTCTGTTGATTTGTTGCATTTATTAATGATTAAAAGACATTTTTATAAAAACTTCCTCTGTATTATTCTGACTCATGCCCTTTTTCCCCATCCAGCATTTTAGAAGGCCCCAATGCAGTATTGTTTAACCAAATGACAAAAATTGTCCCTGCCTCAAAAGAGCTTACATTGGCAAATACGAAGAGGACGTTGACATGTTAGAACAATAAACACAGAACAGATATTTGCATTGGACCTCAAAAAGGGTTAGTGCATTTGTGGAACAGTAACTGACATGAAGGGATTCTCAGGGGAGTTTCGTGTTTACTTTGGGTGGGGTTGTGAACACTTAATCTTAATGTCACCCAATCCCTGCTCAGATCATTCCTACCTGTTTGTCTGACACTATCTTAATCTGATGATGGTTGTGGGGTTTTTAAACACTAAATGACTATGAAATTCTGCAGAAGACTCCACCCACTCCAACAGAGTTTAAAAGTTCAACACTTTTCTCAATGAAGACACCCAAGGCAGAGTTGGTAAAAATTTCCAGCAGACCTAAGGCTTGGAGGAGCAGCTTTTATGACAGGTGATCCCATTAAGGTTCAATTGGTCTTGACAGGCTGGAAAAACTATTGAAACCAGGAAGATGAAATGAAACTCAGAAAAATGTAAACTACTGCATTTTGTTTAAAAAAAAAAAATGCCATGGTGAGGGAGGCTTTGTAAAAAGAATCTGAAATTTTAGTTGCCTGAAAACCCAGTGTGGTTGGGTTGACTCGGATTATTCTGTTTGCAAGGAGCGATGACATACGTTACACTAAGGACACATATTTTAAAAATACTAAAGGAATCACAGGGAGGGAAGGGAAACTGGAACCAATTTTAATGGCTTCATAGTTATAAGCTTCCCCAGTCTGGTTACCCAGGCTGCACAATGGAACTGCACCATACGTAGGACCAGCACTAGGACAAAGGAAACAACAGCAACAAAACAAAACATGTTTTAAAAACTTGAGGTCCGAATTTCCCAAGTCATCAGGTCCTGGGGTGTTGGTGGCTTTGACCAAGAATTAACGTACCCTCTTTCTTTCTGCATTTCAGCTATGGTTATCCTTTTCCCGGGATTTAGAAGGTGGAGGGGATAGAAATAAATGAAAGAATTTCTTTCTTTTTCCTCACACTTTCTTCCCATCTGTAAAGAAATCGGAGCAAATAAATCATTGACAATTTTATTTAAATCTTGAGTTGTATTTTGCAACTTGTTTATACCTACAATAGAAGTCATTTTATTAAAAATTCAAACTGCATGAAAACTTTATACATACCTTAAACACCAAAAAATGCTTTTTCTTTTATATATATTGTTTTGTGGCCTTTTGACATTTAATGCATAATAAAAAGTTTGTCCTTTCATTAAATATCTTTTTACAATAGTGTCTTTTGAGTCTTTTTAATGGTGAACTATTTTTTCATGTGAAATCTTAATGGTTATCTATGGCTGTGTAACAAACCACCTTAAATTTAGTGGCTTGTAAAAATAACAATTGTTTAGTCATTCACCATTCTGCAATTTCTACAATTTCTTTCTCATCAAAGAAAAACTTATCTCTGCCCCACATAGTGTCAGCTGCAGTGGCTCAGTGGGGCTAGAAGAAACACTTCCAAGGTGGCTTCATGACAAGTCACGTAGGACCCTGGAAGTCATTCATTGAAAGGACTTTGGCTTTTACCTTTTGGGAAATGAGAAACCACTGGAAGCTTTTGTGTACAGGAGCGATATGATATAACTCGTGTGTTAACAAGACTTCCTCGGCTGTTGTGTGGGAATAAATTGAGAGGGGGGGAGGGCTCAAAGATGGCAGCAGGGAGACCAGTTAGGAAATGACCGCCATTACACAGGTCAGAGATAAGGGCGACTTGCACCACTGAGGCAGCAAGGGAGATGATATAATGGGATTGTATTTGGATTAACATTCATCTATGATTGCCTCTACTTATTTTATGGTATTATTATGCTATATGAAGTTAGTTTTGCGGTAAGGCTTGAGGTAGTCATCAAATAGACAAATGTTTCTTGAATGCCTGTTATTCATCCTGTGCCTGCACAGTGCAGGAAACTCAGCGGATACTCGAGAAGTGTCTGTAGGTTTGACCTGGACAGTCAGCTTAGGTAATATCTGAGCACCTACTAGTGAAGACCCTGCCCACGTCCTCTGATAAGCGGTGCTTGACGCATGTGAACATTTTGCAATTGAGATTCTCTCAAGATAGAGCCAGCTCTTCCCCAACCAGGAGCCTCCTACCCCTGCCTAGAACATTCTCTCACACTGGGTAGAAACTATATCGTAATGATCCTTTTGAGCCACAACCTTGTCCGCACCAGCTGCCCAGTGAAGGCCCAGCAAATGTGGGTTGAACTCAACTGCATTCCATGGGCCTCTTCTCTGGCTGGAGTGATGCAGAGTGAGATTCCTAGGAATAGATCCAACTCTTGGAGGCCGCTGGGTGCTGGCATATCACCCTGGGCTACGTTTGGCTTTTCTCTTTTCTCCTTTGCTCCCTTCTGGGAACCCCAGTGTGCTGCAGCTGTTACATCAGCCGGCTGGCCCGGCTGCCAGATGAGCAGAACAAAAGATTTGACTTGGTGACTACTCACATCTGTACTTCTCAAAAGCAAACAGAGCAGATGCCCTTAGCAACGGGGCTCCCCAGCTCAGGGCAGGGGAAATGTACCCTGAAGGGGGAAGTTTCCCTTCTGAGAGCTGACGGAGCCACTTAGCGAGGCAAGGAACATCGTGAAACAGAACATTAAGCTTTGATGAACTGCAAAGCCTCGGAGGTTTAAGCCGCGAGTCAACAGAGATGTTCTAATCTATATAAACACTCTGCACGCCAATTCTGGCACAGCTTTGGGCCTTATTTGGATGGTGTTTTTGACTGCCTCTCTCAGGAGAGAGGGCTAGGGAGGCAGGAAGAGATGCTTTTAGAAGTAAAGAGTAGAATAATGGTAACTATAGGCCGGGAGGGGAAAGGGGAAGGGAAGGAAGGGGAGAAGTTGGTTAATGGGCACAAAACCAGAGCTAGATAGGAGGAATGAGTTCTGGTGTTCTGTAGCACTGCAGGGTGACCGTGGTTAACAATAATTTATCGTATATTTTCAAAGAGTTAGACGAGAGGATTTTGAATGTTCCCAATACAAAGAAATGATAAATGTTTGAGGTGATGGATACGCTAAATATCCTGATTTGATCATGCCACATTGTACACATGTAGAGAAATATCACTCTGCACCCCATAAATACGTATAATTATTATGCGTCAATTTAAAAAATAAGAGAGATGCTGCGGTTTGCTTGTCAACTGGGGAGTAGGGAGCGCTCCTCAGGCATTCCCTGGTGAGGGTCGGTTCCCGCGCTGGGGCCTGTGCTGCAGCCTGGCCTTCCTGGGTCCCCCTCACAGCTTCTTCCCACTTTTAAGGGGGGACCAGGAGGTCCTTGAGTGCTGGCCTCTCCCTGGTCTGCTGTTGCCTTCTTTCTCCTGAAGGCTTTCAGTCCAGGGACCAGCACTGGGTGAGAAAGACCAGAGTTAGGGCAGGAACATCCACTCGTGAGTAACAACCCCAAGTGCAAACTGATTACTAACTGTGGGCCAGACACACCCTTCTAGGCCTTATCCTTTCATTGAATTGTCCCAGCAGCCTCTCGAGGTAGGTGGAATTATTGGCCTTGTTTAACAGAGAAGGGGACTGAGGCCCAAACAGTAAAGCGAGTGGACCTGGGTCACACAAAGCCAGGGTCCACCCCAGGCAGTCATTCGGAATGTGGCTTCTTAACCACCTTAAAAACCTGCCCTGGCTCTCACTGTTGGAACGGAAGGAGCAGATGAACTGTTTAGATGTTAAGGAAAATGAAAACCGAGCTCTTCCTTCCTACATTATAATTCTCTTCTGCCATCCTCAAATATTGCAAACTTTTTTTTTTGTGGAGGGGGGCTAGGGTCCCAACTTCTGCTTGGGCATCCACGTCTCTCTGTGGCTCAAGTTCTGGCTCCAGGGGCGGCATTGGCCCAGACCTACCTAATCAAAACGCTGGTGACCGTCACGGGACCAAGTCAGGCCAATTGCAGGCAATGAGAGTTGACTGGGGCTTTTGTGTGAGCCTCCGAGGAAGTGATCTCTCTCTTTTCTCACTAATTGTGAGCCAGGGAGGATGCGGCCCCTGTGCCCTGGAGAGCCATTTTGCAACCGTGAATGCAGATCCAGCCTGAGAGTGGAATCAACACACGAAGGCTGACCAAGTGGAGAGAGAGTGACACTAGATCCTGACCTCAGTTTCTGAGCATCTGAGCCACACGACGCACTCTCTTCAGTTATGTGTGCTCAGAAAATCACACTTTTGCTGATGTCAGTTTGGGGCAGGTTTACTGTTGCTTGTAACCAAAAGAATCCTACGGGATAAGCCATCAGTAAATTTGTGGTTCATACCACAGTCTGGGCTGTAACTGGGCAATTAAGGAGGCCCTTGTGTCCACGTCGGGGACAGCTGCAGCAGCCGGGGGGTGTGAGTTGAGGCCGCGGTGGCCAGTATTGGCAAACGCCTGCATGACATTTCCCAAGTACTGTTGCGAGTGCATTTATCCATGTGACTCATTAAGTTACCGCTAGTGCATTTATCCATGTGACTCATTAAGTTACCACTATCTCCACTTTTTTAAAGATGGGACCCGGAGGTGCGGAGAGGTTGGAGAACCTGTGCAAGATGACACAGCTCCTAAATTGGGGCGTGGGGGGGGGTGAGTCCCAAATGCAGCCGTGGGGTCCTGGGTGCGTTCTCAGCATTCTGCCCTGCCGCTCCTCACGACCTGCAGTGGGGAAGGAGGGGGACACAGTAGCGTTCTTGAGGGATAGAGTCTTTTATTAAAAAATTGTTTTCTTTAACTTTTAAAAATTAAGTACAGAAATATGAGTGAAAATTCAAGGGCCTTAAGAAATTCTAAACCACACAGGTAGAGGAAAAGACTCTCTGGCTTTCTCTCTGAATCACTGATCGACCCATGTCACCAAGAAGAACAGAAAACAGAGGCCCGTGTGGCCCCACTCTGTGCAATGCCAGGCTCCATTTAGGCTCTGCCCTGCCCAGACTCCGGCGAAGGACCACTGAATGCTCCCAGGTGAGGCCGGCCTGCCCCACTGGCTCACCTGCAGCTGGCTCACGTGCAGGGAGGCCTGGACCCAGCCCCCGTGGGGACTCCATTCCCCTGGGTTGGAAGCTGAGGACTGGCTCTCACTCCCTTCTGCATCTCCAGCTGGGAGCCTGGCATGCCGCCCGCTGTGGATGCTGAGTGTTGAATGACTAGAGGGAAGCCTCCGGCTTCTGCTTTTCTCCCGCCCCTCCCCCTGCCCCAGCCTCCCCATGGAAACCCCAGCTCCTTTTATGCCCAGTAAGGAGCTCACCTGTGCACAAGGCACTGTGCTAAGCATTTACCATGCAGTTTTCTTTTTCTTTTTTGTTACCATGCACTTATTTATCCAAACAACCTTATAAGGAAGGAATTATTATGACTCCTACTGCTCAGATAGGAAACTGAATCTCCAAGAGGTTCTTATAGGGCAACAGCTGGAATGTGTTGGAGCTGGAGCTTGGGAGCTGGGGCTGTGCGCCTCATGGGCACACCCACTGGATAATGACCATCTCCCTAACTCCCTGCTGCTGTGAGGGGCTCCTGCGTCTTAGAACCTGAGGTGCTGGCAGCTGCCCAAGTTGCCCCTGAGCTGGCCCAGCCCTTTGGATGTCCTGGCTTATTGACTGGTGCTCTGCCGTCCCCGAGGCTGACCTCCCTCCCTCCTCCTGAGTTCAGAGCAATCTCAGGTGGTTCTGATTATCTCCAGTTTCTTGCCTGACACTTCAAAGAACTATTATACTAAGCCTTGTTCTTTTCAAATCCTGCTACCAGGAGAGGCTGAACTCTTGTACTGTCTCTCCCAGGTCATGAAGATTGGCCCTCAGGCCTCTTCCCATCTTTCCCCTGGGGCAGGACTGGGGCACAAGGAACAAGAGGATGAGGGGCTGCTTGTAAGCTGCTCTCCTAGTGTCTACAAAACCGCCGTGGTGCTCCAGATGGGTCACTAACACGAGGTGGCCTCCGCCCCCAGCGCTGGGGCTCGTTCTGAACACACGCTATGGAAAGGCTCAGGATTCCAGAGCAGTGATATTTCCTTGGCTGTGTTTGGTGGGGATTACTGCTCTCAGCCAACTCTTGATTATCTGTGGGAGAAGAGAAAGAAGACCATTGACATCTCCAAGTAATCCTGGAACTTATTTTGGCCAGCAGCTCCGAGCCTCCCTTGTTGGACCTCTTGCCAGAGCAGCCACCAAGAAGTTAAATCTGTGGGCTCGGCTTTCACATCTGCACCCTTTTCATCCCTCCTCTGCTTTTTCTCCCTGAGAGAGGCCCCTAGCATTGCACAAGGAGAGGCAGGAGCAGCAGGAAGATTGATGTAGCCGGGAACTCTGCTGTGAACAAGAAAATCCAAACTCAAAACTGCCTTAACTAGTGGAAGACATTTATTTGCATGAGCCAAAAAGTCTGGTGGTTGGGATGATATCAGGTAAGGTTTGCTCCAGCAACTAACTGAGGTCACCAAGGCCCTGTTTCTCCCTGTCTGCCTCCCACAGTGTGGGATTCATCCTGAGTCTCACATGGTGAGACTGTCCCCTGGCAGTTCCAGGCTCTCACCTCATGGTAGCAAATAGCTATGACAGTGCCAGACTTTATTCTGCCCAAGGGAATATATCGTGTCTTCTGGTAGTTTACGCATATGTTTGAGGAATCACATTCCCTCATTGGCTCAGACTGAGTTACATGCTCTTTCCTAAACCAATTACTGTGTTCAGGAGGAGGGCTTATCCTTATTAGCTGAAGTTAATTGGGGCCCATCCCTGGAGGTGAGGTAGGGTCAACCCCATGCAATATACATGGCTGAGACTGAGGAGGGCTAAATCTCCCAAATAGAAACCAGAGTACTGTTGGCAGGAGAAGGGAGACAGCCCATCGTTGGATGACCCATCGACAGCACCCAGGTAACAGTCATCCCTAACAATGAAATTAGGTACATGCTTTCCATAGCCATTCTGTTTTCCTTTATTAGATCCTCAGGAAAACCTACGTATCAACTGCAGTGGCCATGCATTATTTTCTGTGTTTTACTAATAAAGCAAGGAAGCTTGTAGAGATGCAGTGCCTTGCTCAGGGCCCCCAGCCATACCTGGCAGGACCCAGACATGAGCCCACGCTGCTTCTCTTCACCACACTCTGGTGTGCAGCGAGCAGCTGGCAGAGCACAGTGAGCCCACTGAACAGTGTTACCAGCTGCAACCCAGAAGATGAATTTGTCTAGAGCAAAGAAAGAAGTCCCAGGCCTACAGACTGATAGTTTAGACACAAAAATCGCCAGAGGGAAGGTGGTAGGATCAGCAGAGAGTCTAGAATGAAAAGGGTGGGCCGGGACACATGCATAAAAGTCAGGAGGACAGAATCTCCTCCCAATGCTGAAAGCTGCAAAAGGTAAATCTGGGGTGGGAAAAGATCCCACAGGCTTGTGAAGGGAGAGAATTCCAAAGCCTGTGCCTTCTCTGCTGACCTTGGCCAGCTGACCCTCCCAATCCTGCAGGCATTTCCTTCCCTGCTATCTGCTTCTCCAGCTGCTCCTGTGGGGAAAACACATCCTGGGGACCCAAGGGTGAGGGCTTGGAAGGCAGGGGCTCTGTCCACTTCTCTCCTGTCTCCCATTTGTCAGGCTTCTTGCTGGACAGCCTGGCTTGTTTATTTCAGCAATTTCTTCTAGTTCTAAAAGTGACTCTGGAAGATGTTTCCGTGGCACAAAGACGAGTTTTGAGATCGGAAGTACTTGGATTTGAGTTTCAGGTCTACCACTTATTGGCTGTATGATCTTGAACAAATGACCCTAGATTTCTGAGCTTGAACTCTCTCTCTCTCATCTACCACATGGGCAAATAATAGTCCCAGCCCCTCAGGGTCACTGGGGATAAGATAAATAAGGAAGTTAGATATGCTAAGTACTCAATGAATAGACTAATATATGAAAGTACTTAAAGTAGTGCTTGGCACAAAATACCTGGTTAAAAAAAAATTAACGATGATGATGACCATGATGTTTCTAAGTGCCTGTTAAGGCAGATTTTCTTTTCTATGTAAGTGATCTAAATTTTTGACCCCTGCCAGGCTGCTGCCTGTGGTGATCTGAGGGGAAGCCTGCTAGACAGGGGGTATGGGGGGAGGGAGCTAAGCTGTTTCCATCAGATGTCTCTCTCCCTCTGATTTTGTTGCTTCCCTGTAGTCTCTTGCTTCTGGGTCATCCAAGGAGGCATTGCTCTCCAAATTCCTTGCCATGGCAGGAGGTGTGGAGGCTGGGGTGAAGGAGTCAACAAGGAAGTGCTTGTGGGGCAGGTCTGGACCGCACCCTGAGGTCTGGTATGGGGGCAGGAGTGGGTAGAGGTGACAGAGGAGGCACAGGAAGCTGGGTTATTGCGTCTGGGGAGAGAAGGGATTCTTTCAGCTCCCTGGATTGTGAAGCCGAGTCCATCTTTGAGCTTCCTCCCCAAGCAGAGCTGCCGGGGACAGCCCTGGAGAAGGACACCCACCACTAGGGCTGACCTCCTCAGCTCTCATTGCTTGGGCGCTCCAATGCCAGAGGCTGTCACAACCTTCCCAGGTGAGCCTCAGAGATCCACTCGGGATGAGCTGCCATTCCCTCCTCACCACTGAATTCAGCTCCTCCTCCCTAAGCACCCAGCAGGGCCTCCTAGGTTTCTGCCCAAGAGGACAGAGGGAAGGAAATTAGAAGCACAGAGGAGGGGGGCTGGGAAGTGCTTCAGGCCCGAGGTTAAGCCACGGGGGTTCAAACCTCGGCTCTTCTGCTGGCAGCATTCATAACCTCAGGCAATTGCCTAACCCATCTGAGCCTCAGCATCTTCAGCTGCACCATGAGGATTGCTAATGTTTGCGTCCTCTGCCTTGCAGGGTTGTTGTGTCTAAATCCCATGTCTGGCACTTCCTATCAGAAAAGCCATAGATCGTCCTCAGCTTCCTAATCTGTAAAATGGGGATATGATGCCTCCTTCAGAGGGTTGTGGTGAGGGTCAAATGAACTGATGGATGCGACTGCTCACCATGAGGTGGCTATTAGGATTGGCAAACTCCAAGGTGTGCTAATATCCAGAATTAGGGAGGAAGCCCTATTTTCCTTTAGTAATTGAGAGAGACTTAGCCGGGAACCTGGGTCTTCCTGTGGGGCACATTGGGGCTGGTGAGAGGAAAGCAGGTCCACAGAGCCCCAGGGGGCAGGATTCAAGAGGCAGGGCAAGATGTGTAAGTAGAAATTCAGTGAGGAGCAGGGCAGACAAAGGCCCACACTGTTGACTTCAGGAAGTGTTGCAGGGTGAGCCCCCAAACTGAGGACTGTGGTACCCACGGCCTGCCACCACCCCGGCCGGGGTTGCTGTGCCTTAGAAGGAGTTTTGTTTAGCTGAGGGTCCTTCACGCCAAAGTGGGCCTGAGATCCCAAATGTCAAATCTCCTGGCGACCAATTTTAAGTTCACACACCTGCAGCCATTCCCTCAGGGCACACCCAGAGCACCAGGGCTACTGGGTGTGTCAATACTTGGATGTGTAAAACCATCACTTTCAAGGAGTTAACTGCTATTGAAGGAGCTGACTAAGATCTCAAAAGGGTGGCTGCCATTTCTATCAGAATCTTCCAGGGATCCTTGGTAAAATGCACGTTTCTGGGCCCCACCCCAGAATCAGAATGGACAAAGGAAGTGCTGGGAACCTGCATTTGCATCCCAGGTGGCTCTTCTGGTTTGAGAACACACCTGGCTGCAGGTGCATGAACTGAAAGAGCTTGTCCACTTGCTCAAGGGAAAGGAATGAACATTTCATTAACCACAAAATTCTCCTTATACCTTTTCCATGAAACAATCCTCCACTCTCAGGATTGGCTTCATGAGCATGGGACCTGTGCACTTGCATGGGGCCAACCCTTAGAAGGGTTCCAATCTTGGTTTAAGGCTCTGTTGTTACCATCTTGAAATTCTTGACAGTTTCTGAAAAAGCGGGCCTGGCAAATTATGTACCAGGTTATGTCCTCTGTGAAAAGGATAGACTCGCCCAAGGCCACACAGCTAATTGTGCAAATGGGTTTGGCATCCTGATGTGTCTGATTCCCAAGCTCTGCTACCCTATGACTTTGACACCCAAAAGGAATGAGCTCTAAATGGTGAGGTTTCAGATTCCAGCCACCTTGTCAGGACCCAGGAGGTTTCAGGGTGAGGGGAAGGCCTTCCCCAGTAACCCTCAATAGTATACCAGGTCAGCTTCCATCTATACTGCTTACTCTTAAGGTTAAGGCTGATTTATAAATGTATTGAACTTCAGGGTAGGGAAGATTCTACATAACTCCAGTATGACAGCCCCTGTTGGAGGGATAGGGTGAAGAATTCTGTTTCTTCCCCTCCCTTCTCCCTGTTTTTTTTAGCTTTGCTACACAGGGAGGACAAGGCAAAGAAGGGGAGTGGTAAGTGGATAGGATATAGCATCAGAAGATGGGGGTCCAAAGCCAGCTCTGTTACTTATTAGACGAATAGCATAATGAGTCTCTTGAGCTGTGAGTCCCAGTTTTTTAAATCTATAAAATGGAGTGATGCAAACACAACCAATTCCCAAGGTTGTGGTGAGGATCAGATGATCAGATGTATGTGAAAACACTATGTAAAGGCCTATACATACTCCGGGAACATTCAGCACTATTAGGGTTGGCTGGTGCACGTGCAATGAGATGGTTTGGCCAGAGAGGACACCTGGGCCATGAACGGGTTTCACCTCAGGGTAGGCACCTCTGGTGGACTCAAGGTGGAGCAGGAGCTCAGGTGTGACCTGGGGTGGGAAAGATGTGGGAAGGTTTGTGCTGCCACAGGGATCCGAACCCCAGGGACTGGCTGCTCAAGGCTTTTCTGCCACAGAGGGAGGCAGAGCTGCCAGTAAGCCTACCAAAACCCACCTATGATGCAGCAGGGCCAAAGGATTCTGGAGTGCAGAAATGGGCTTTTTGGTCGAGACAGAAGTGTTTGGGGTGCAAGCTTCAGCTTTTGCTTGTTAGGTAAGGACCCCGCCCTTCTCACATCAGGGCTGGGAGTTCAGAAGTGAAGAGGAACAGAAAACAGGCTGCGGAGAAAGAAGTTTGTTAAATCTCAGTGACGGTGTTTTTGTTTTGTTTCTGAAGCAGCATTTTCCTCAAAATCTTTGCTTCTAAGACCACGGGGCTAAGTCGGTCAGTCCTCCGGGACTATGGCCAGCAAAGAGCCTGGGCTCCCAGAAGGAAAGGCCGTGGGCCCTGGGGCGGAGGCAGTGAGAGGGCAGGGTGAGAGCAGATGGTCAGGGTGGCTCCCGGCCTGCACAGCCAAGGGTGGGGCCTCCCAGAGGCCTCGGACCTGCTCCCTTGGGCAGGGAACACCCTGTGAGGAGCAGGTGTCAAGAGCGGCTCTAGAAGAAAGAGCAGGTGGGCACAGCCGCGGGTGGCTGAGCCCACACAAATTAGGCTCAGGGTGCAAGAGACGTAAAAAAGAGTAATATTCACCTGATGCTAGAGGCAGGTTTGTCCTTTTTTTTTTACAGAATTTCTCAAAGTGGGGTCCAAGGGTCCTTGAGCACCTACGGATGAATCTTGGAGTCCACAGATTCTGTGTGAGAATATTAAAATTTTGTGTTTTCATATGGATGATGGCCTAAAAAGAACTAGTTCTATTCTTTTAAATTTTTAAATTTTATTTATTTATTTATTTTTATCTATACTCCCATATTCATTGAAAAAAATTAGTTCTAGGCATATACTGGGTCATCTGAATTCATGACCTTCAAACTTTTTTTTTGGCAGCCACCACAGAAGGAATTCGTCATACATGGTGACCCAGTTTCCACACACTGATATTCACGTACAAATAGAACCGCCAGGCTGCCAGCCTAGACTGGTGCAGCTGCACCGGTTGTGAAAACACTGAAATACTCCAAGCCAATTGGGAAATAGCTCTAAGCCCAAGTGTCACATCCCCACCTCCCTGGTAGCCTTGGTGCCTCCTCTGGGATTGTCCCCAACCGCCCCAGAATACAACCACCAGTGTGGGTGGGCGGGAAGGGGGCTGTGTCAGTTTCCTGTGGCTGCTGTAACAACCACAGACTGGGTGGTTTAAAACAACAGAATTTATTCTCTCATAGTTCTGGAGGCCACAAGTCTGAAGTCAGTTTCACTGGGCCAAAACCAAGGCGTCAATGGGGCCACGATTCTGTCTTCATCAAATCTCCCTCTGCCCTGTTCTTATAAGAACATGTGATTGGCCCGGCATGGTGGCACGCACCTGCAGTCCCAACAACGTGGGAGGCTGAGGCAGGAGGATCGCTTGAGCCCAGGAGTTGGAGGTTGCCGTGAGCTATGATGATGGATGATGCCACTGCACTCTAGCCGGGGTGACAGTAATACTCTGTCTCCACCCCCCCAAAGAACACGTGATTGCATTTAGGGCCACACGGATAATCCAGGATAATCCACCTCTCTCAAGGTCCTTAATTTAATCACATCTGCAAAGACCCTTTTTCCTTTTAAAGTAACATTTACAGGTTCCGGGGATTAGTATTTGATATCTTTGGGGGCCATTATTCAGCCTGCTACAGTAAGTGGCTTTCAGGGCCCTGACCCAGAGGTAATACCAGCATCTATTTAGATTGGTCACCTGTGTGTGCCTGTGTTTGTGTGTATGAAGCAGTTTTCTGAATATAATATTTACTCTGACAAAATATGATACTTGATATTTTCTCTTCTTTTCCATAACATTTTTTAAAAAAGTGCTTGTAACAACCTACTAAATTGATCTCATGATCCGCTTTTGGGATGTGACCCAGTTTGAAAAACACCTTATAACCTAGTAACCTACCGGTGCCACAGGCTTTCACTGCCTGTTCTTGTGTCTTTATCACCTGGCATTAAACCTAAATTATTGCAGGCTAATGAGAAAAGAACAGAGGGAGTGTTAATATGTAAACATCGTGTTTATGATAAGCAAAGAAAGGCCAGTTGGAGTTTTGCACAAATGAAGACTTGGCAGTAGCTTGGGTGGCAGAAGAGGGTGGGGGAATCGGGTCCTTGCGTGGCATATGATGGCACAGGCAGGCCATACTCAAAAGATCCCACGGTGGCCTATATCACAGTCACATTTGGTGCATAAATTTAATTTTAGCAATTTAAAAGCACATTTTTGGCCATATTAAATTAATAAGGATTTTGTAGTCTTGTGTGCACTTCTTTTGTAAGATTGTTTTGGTTTTGTAAATCATATGAGAGCTGTAAACCTAAGGATTTTTAAAAACCTGGTTTTAAAAATATTAGCACATTTTTAGGTGATGAGATAAAAAGGGTTGATAATTATGTCAACCCTAACAGTGGTAGTGGTGGGGGGAGTCCACAGGATATTTTTCTTCTGATCAAAGGAGGAGAACATCATTGAAGTTTCAGAAACACTGGTGTATTGTGGGAGTGTGAGGAGATTCATGAACGTGGAAATACAGAGACAGAGTGAGGGAGAAAAAGAGCAGGAACAGCGGCAGGACTCAGTGTTGTTGCTGTTTCAGCAGAGAACGTTAAGCTTGAAAAAATCAGATTGAATCCAGGCAGGGGAGAGCCGAGGAGGAGGAGCTTCAGCCGGCACGCTTCTAGAGATGTCCGTACCAGCAGAAGAAGTTGACAAACCCAAGTGGATAAATTTGGAGTCCAAGTAGGAGAACGACACAAAAATGGACCAAGACAGAGACTTTGCCTCCAAACACTCACAGTTGAAAGATTTAACTGCTCCCTTGGAAGAAGGATGGGCAGCAAACACACAACTCCTGTGTTACGTCTATTGAGGTGAGCTATGTGGGGGCCTAACTTACCTGTGAAGAAGGTGTAGGTGTACGTATTTCGGTATGTACAACATGCAGATTTGCTTTAATTCTTTAAAAATAAGTCCTCTGCCTCCAACATAAAAAAAGACAAAAAAAAAAAAAATTCAGATGATGCTCAACTCCATCCCAGATAGACCATCTTGAGGCCACTGTCTGGAGACCAGGTAGGGACCACCTGTGAATGAAGGGGCCAGGTTGCCATTACACAGATGCTGGTTGCTAAAGGCCTCCAGCTGGAGGCTATACTGATTTAGGTATTGCTGGGTAATCCAGTCTTCGAATATCATCATCATATCTATAATTTAAGAGTCATAAGGGACAGTAAGTTCATAAAAACTCAACCTCTTCATTTTTCAGATGAGAAAAATGAGGTCCCAAAAAGTAAGTTACTTGGTTAAGATTACTTGCCGTGCGTGATGGAGCAAAGTTTAGAACCTAGGAGTCCTTAAAAGTCTGACTTGCAGCTCAGAGCTCTTTCCACATCAACTTTACTTTCATTTTACTTAATGTTTATACTTTAGAAAATATCCACTATATTAAGTAGAAGCACAACATCAGTGTGTAGTCACTTTGAAGTACTTATAGGGTACATACATTCAAGGACGTATATTTGGATACGGTCACTGTTAGGCCCCTTTGAAATGATTCACAATAGGGTAGAATGGGAAAAAAAACCACTGGAATTGGAAGCAAAACACCTATTTGAGATCCCAAACTGGCCACTCACTGATATTAATTTATTTATCTTCTCTGAGCCTTCATTTCTTCATCTGTAAAAATGGGAGTGACAACATTTGCCTCAACTCCCTCACTGGACTAATGTGAAGATGAACTGAGACAATGTATATGAAAGAACTTTGTGTTCATAAATTGTCGATCATCTTCAGACATCATCCCATAAGATGCCAGTTAAATCATCAGAACCTAGGCTCATACAGTAGAGTGTATGGCGTATCTAATACTACACAGTGATGGAGAAGGAGGGAATGCCTAAGCTCAAAGCGTGTGATTTCAGGCAGAGCTATTTCATCACTTCTGTGCCTCTATTTCCTCATGTGTCAAATAGAGATAGTAAGAGGGCCTATCTGACTGGGTTTTTGTGATGACTATAATTCAATTCATGTGAACTACTGCTTGGCACATACTGAATGCTCAGTAAGTGTTCTCCATTATTATCATCTTTCAAACTCGCTGATGGTGATATCTTTTTCCTTGTTGTAGTTGTCTTATTCATTGTTGTATTTGTGTGGTGCTTTAGGAGTCAGCAAACTTCAGCACCTTTGGAAACCATAGGCTAGAACCTGCGCACCTCTCCTGGGAATCCTTCCATTCTTAGCATGAGGAAATAGGAACAGCAGAGCTGCCTTCCAGAGGCAAACTGGCAACTAAACCCACCTGCCTCGCCCTTCCCAAGGCCCAGCTGACGTCAGTGGGAGCCTCACCTGTGTGAGGAGGGACCAGTATTTGCATTGACCTGGCTGCTGCTGTTATCTGAAAGGCAACAGGAGCCCCAGGTCATGCCACCCCTTGCAGGGATCCTGGCAGAGTGCACAAGTCAAACAGGATCAGGGTGGGGCATGACTTGGCCCGGAGAACCCACTGGCACCAGCTTATGAAAGGTGGGAACAGGGAATGCTCCAGATGATTCAATGGATGGCACGTTTCCCTCAGAGCAGCTGCCAAAAATGCCTCCCTGGCACCTGGCTAAGTGAGTACATGGGTGGCTAGAAGGCCAACCCCTTTAGGGCCACTACAGTCTTTCTCATGCCTCTGTGCACATGTGGTTCCCTCTGCTTGGAATGTCTTACTCTATCTACCTGCAAAACTCTACTCCTAGCTCATCCTTCAAGTCCTAGTTCAAGTCTGTGGGGAACTTTCTGGGCTTGACTAGGCAGACATGGGTGTTGTGTACAGTACATGAGCTATATGTACACACACACACGCACACACACACCATCCACTATATCCTTATAGACACCATCCACTATGTCCTTTTATACCCCATCCACTTTAGCACATTACAATTGGTTATTGGCATATGAGCAAGACATGCCATTTACGATGCCTACCAACAGGATTTCCTCCAGCTCTGCCCACAGACATTGTCAAACGGGTGCGTCTCGGAGGGTGTGTTTCTACCATATGCCCCTGCTTCCCCACCGCAGCTGAGTGGACCGGTCTCCAGATGGTTAGTGACCTGTGATGTGGGCTATGTCAGATCAGATTCTCACTGTCAGTGATTTGAATGGGAAAGACTCCAGCAATGAGCAGTAGGAACTGGAGCTGAAAGGTCACGAAATGCAGAAAGAGCTGATGGGGTAGATGCTGTGATGTGCTGCCCAGACCCCCTTCAGGAATGATGTATTTATTCTCCCTGATGCTGGGAGTGCTGCCAGCAGACAGTCCTCAATTGTTGGCTTTCTTTGGGAATTGTCTCTATTGAAGAAATTCACCCTACCCAAGATCATGCACCCTTCCCAGGGCAGCCCATATCCAATGACTGGTTGAAATTCTGAAGTGCCATCTCAGCTTCAGAGTGACCTGTGCAGTCAGGCGAAGACTTCCTCAAGTCTCAGGGGACCACCTGTCCCTGTTTGTCTGGGATAGAGTTCCCCTTTAAGGCAAAATGAGCTATCCCTTAAGCTCAGTCTATGTAAGCTCATGAAGACTCTCCTATAATGGCATCTGGCCTTAAATTTGTAGGCATCTCCACTTCCCATGTTGCTATCTGTGTTCCTACAATAAACTCTCTACTTATTTGATATGACTTGGGTAGGTTTCTTAGCTTTGCATTCAAAAACACCTAAATAGATAAGCATTTTTGCATTAGTAGAGAATTTGGTCATTGACCACAGAAACTGACTCTGGCCATCTTAAGGGAAATAAAATAAACTTATGGGAATGATATTAGAGGTTCTCAAAATCAAAGAAAGATTGTAGAACAGGGTTGGAAAATGAGCAGGAACCAGAGGGCTGGGCGTCAGTTTGACCTGTCAGCAACATCACGATGACTATAACCTATAGCCATACCCCAGATTCTTACAACACTATCAAGAGTCCATGTCCTGGGAAGGCATCTGATTGGCTGAGCCTAGTCATGTGCCTACCTGTGCTGTACCAGGAATGGAAAAGGGAAGGGGAGGGGAGTGTCTGCTCCTTTGGCTTCTCTAGTGGGAGACTGACTCAAACTGCCCATCTGAAAGTACACTATGGGGGATTCCCCAAAAGGGGAGTCATGGGCTAGGAGGAAGTTGGGGTTGGGGGCTGGAGGCCAAAAACCAACAGATGTCCTCTGCAGTGTCTGTCTCTCTCCTAGATTAAAAGCCTTTATAAAAGGCAGGGCCTGTGAATTTTCTCTGTATCCCAATTGCCTAGTGCCTGGCACTAAACTGGGGCCTAATAGATGTTTCTTAAAAAAATACCAAATAGATGATCTCTTCCATTTAAGGAACCAAACACATCTGGAAAGGCTGGTGCTTGATCCTTCAGGAATGCAAAGATGTATTTTTTTTAAAAAGGCAATTCTTAAGAGCTTTAAAATCTAGAATTGCCAGGTGCAATGGCTCATGCCTATAATCCCAGTGACTCAGGAGACTGAAGTGGGAGGATCACTTGAGGCCAGAAGTTCAAGACCAGCCTAGGCAACACAGCAAGACCCCGTCTCTACAAAAATAAGAAAAATTAGCCAGGCGTGGTGGTGCAAGCCCGTAGTCCCAGCTACTCAGGAGGCTGAGGCAGATCGTTTGAGCCTAAGAGTTCAAGGCTATAGTGAATTATGATCATGCTACTGCACTCCAGTCTGGGCAGCAGAGCCAGACCCCAGCTCTTTAAAAAATTAAAAATAAATAAATAAAATTTAGAAGTAAGATTGGGGCACACAGGCAGTGATCTATCTGTATACATACATACCCTATGTGATAGATGCACATAGAGTAGGGGTGTGTCTCCATCACTGGGAGAGAGCAGGTGGAGTTCTGTTATGCTGCCCCTCTGGTAGGGTTGTTGTCAGGGGTACAATCATCAGCCACCCTATAATCCGCCATGAGGGTGCCTGCTGGTAACTAACGAGAAGGAGATATTTTTCTCCCTGTTCCAGATATCCCTTTGGCTTCCCTCTTTAAAGCAATCACATGTGAAACCTGTCCTCCAAGGAAAGTTTAGGCAGCCTTTAGCTCAGAGATTACAGGGTACATACAAACATTCCTGAATGAGGAGTGTAGAAAAATCAGCCATTATGCTCCCAGGCTGGCTCCATCCTCTTCCTGTAAAAGTGTGTGTGGTGGGGAGGGGAGCTTCGCTGCCTGGATTGCGGGGTGCCCTGTGTGGGGCTCCATGGCCTTCAGCAGCTACCCACATGCTGCTCAGAATACAGCCTACATTTCCCAGCTGCCCCTGCAGCTAGGTATGGTCACATGACTAAGTTCTGGCCAATAGGGTGTGGGTGAGAGAAGGACTGCAGCTCCTGATTGGCCCCTTCAAGGCTGGATCATGGACGTGGTAGAAAGCCATCTCAGACCATGTGCCTGAGGACACCTTAGGGGTGGCTGAGCAAGACAGAAAAAAGTGTGGGTCCCAACGAAATTCAGTTGCCGTAGCAGTCTCGAACTACAGTCATGTGCCACATAAGGATGTTTTGGCCAATGATGAACTGGCTATAGGATGGTGGTCCCATAAGATTGTAATGGAGCTGAAAGATCCCTATTGCCTAGTGACATTGCAGCTGTCTTAATGTCATAGCGCAATGCATTACTCGTGTGTTTGTGGTGATGCTGGTGTAAAAAACCTAATGTGCTGCCAGTTATATAAAAGTCTAGCACATAGTTATGTACAGTACATAATACTTGGCACTTATAATAAACGACTGTATCACTGGTTTGTGTATTTTCTACACTACACTTTTTATCATTATTTTAGAGGCTACTCCTTCTGCTTATATATAAAAAAGTTAACTGTAAAGTAGCCTCAGACAGGTCCTTCAGGAGGGATTCCAGAAGAAGGCATTGTTATCATAGGAGACAACACCATGTGTGTCATTGCCCCTGAAGACATTCTGTGGGACAAGATGTGGAGTTGGAAGACAGTGATAATGATGATCCTGACCCTGTGTAGGCCTCGGCTAATGTGTGTGTCTTAGTATTTAACAAAAAAGTTTAAAAAATAAAAAAAAATTAAAAATAGAAAAAAGCTTATAGAATACTACATAAAGAAAGAAAATATTTTTATACAGCGGTACCATGTTTGTGTTTTAAGGTAAATGTTATTACAAAAGAGTCAAAAGTTTTTAAAAGTTTAATAATAAAAAATTGCATTAAGCTAAGGTTTACACATTATTGAAGAAAGAAAAATATTTCTTTATAAGTTTAAAGTAGCCTAAGTGTACAGTGTTTATAAAGTCTACAGTAGTGTATGGTAATGTCCTAGGCCTTTACATGCACTTGCCACTCACTCACTGACTCACCCTGAGCAACTTCCAGTCCTGCAAGCTCCATTCATGGTAAGTGCTCTATACAAGTGTATCTTTTTTTTTTTTGACACAGAGTCTTGCTCTGTGGCCCTGGGTAGAGTGCAGTGGCATCATTGTAGCTCACTGCAACCTGAAACTCCTGGGCTCAAGCGATACTCCTGCCTTAGCCTCCCAAGTAGCTGGGACTACAGGTGTGTGCCATAATGCCCAGCTAATTTTTCTATTTTTAGTGGAGACAAGGTCTCACTCTTGCTCAGACTGAAGTGTACCATTTTTTATCTTTTATACCATATGTTTACTGTACATTTTTCATATTTAGATTTGTTTAGATACACAATTACTTTCAATTGTGTTCCAGTCGCCTACAGTATTCAGAACAGTAACGTGCTGTACAGGTTTATAGTCTAGGAGCAATAGGCCATAGCATATAGCCTAGGTGTGTAATAGTCTATACCATCTAGGTTTATGTAAGTATACTCTATGATGTTTGCACAACAACAAAATTACTTAATGACACATTTCTGAGAACGTAACCCCGTCATTAAGCGATGCATGACTATATTTATGCCCAATCTGTTCCTGAGAGGGGAATGCAGTTCTTGTTTATTTATGTCACTATCATTTTGATTTTCTGTTAGAGCAGCTAATTCTATATCTTGAAGGTCAGTAAACTATGGCCAAATCTGGCCCACCATCTGTTTTTGTAAATAAAGTTTTATTGGAACACAATCATAGCCATTCCTTTTTGTATTGTCTGTGGCTTCTTTCTCCCTACAATGACAGGTTACAATAGAGACCACATGGCTCACAAAATCTAAAATGTTTACTCTCTGGACCCTTACAGCAAAAGTTTGCCAGCCCTATTATATCCTATTAATTCATATATATATCAAAATTCTAACGGTGTTTATGTCGGGATATTTTACTCTCTCCTTATGTTTCTCTATACTTTCCAAATTTATTGCAATAAATATGTTTTATATTTATCATCCCCAAATCCCAATAAATGTTAATTTTAAATATTTAGTTACTCTAGTTATCATGGTTTTGATCATGCTTTCTCCTAATATCTCCGCATCAAATGGGTGAATTTACTTTAGGCTTCACCCTATGTGAACTTACAATACCCACACTCTTATTGTTACTTTCTTGCCTGCCAGAAACATTTAAACCAATCACCAGCTTGTATAGAAACACCGGATTTGGTATTGTACTTGATAGGATGCTTTTGGTTGTTTGTAACCAAAATTCAACTTAATGGGATTAATATTGGCTTTTGTTATTGGACAGTCCAAAGACAGGGCTAACATCAGATATGGCTTGATCTAGGGTGCAAACCAGGGCTCTATTTTTCTCCTGATCTTTTGGCTCAGCTTATGTTTAATAATCTCTTTTATCCTTAAATGGGCTCTATGTGCCCTGAATATATGGCTGCTACAAGGTCAGAGCTTGCATCCTTCTGGCTAATAATCCATAAATGTGTCCATATATCAAATTTCAGAGACAATTCTGATTGGTCTTGCTTGGATCTAAGTTTATGCCTGAACCAATCGTGTGTCCAAGAGAAGTGAATAATTTGATTGGCCAGGCAAAGAGGCTCTATGTCAACAATGGAATGTGTTTCTTTCATGAAAAAGTGGTTTTATTACTTAAAAAGAACAAAGGGAGCAGAGGAGATAAAAACAAAAAAATGGATGCTTGCCCCAGGCAACTTGAGGTTCTTGTGTGTAGTTTTTATTGCTGCTGGGTCTGTGATATAACATTTATTTGAAGGCTAATGTCCAGCCCTCCTTCCTTATTTGGATGCTACTTCATTAATGCTTCAATTACTATAGCAAGCTCAATATATCACAACACCTATGTGAACTCTGAATAATTATTTTTTTCTTTTAAAAAATTTTAGTCAAGACTGTTGTTTACAGAGTTTAAATGTCTGGTTGAGACTAAAATGTAGGCAACAACCAGCTTTCTCCAAAGAGCAGGCTGTAAAAAGGCAGCATCACGCAGCAGTGGGCAAAATGTGATATAAGGAGTTAGACCAGGTGGATTTGAGGCTCTGATCTTGTCCTTCTTGGGGGGGGTCATGAACAACTCATTTAGTGTCATTGAGACTGAGTTTACTCTTCTCTAAAATGGGTATGATAAGATTGATCTTTCATGTCTTTTTTGAGGATTAAATCTCTCCTGCCAAATGGTTCCATTCTGGCCTTTCAATTATTTGGGTGCAAACTTGTCTCTGCCTATTTGGAGCATTTGGAAGGAGAAAATTTGTTGATGAAGTAAAATTCAGAGGTGGAAAAGCAGGGCAGCTAACTGGCTTCAGATCTCTTACACTATCAGATGAGATCTTTGCTTGTGCCCTCGGAGCTCGATGCTTCAGGTAAGTGTTAAGAATCTATCATTTTCTCTAGATTTTGAAAGGACTCCCAGCAGAAGTCAATCATTCGGTTAAATTGCTGCTTCAGTTACTACCCACTTTTGAAGATGGTAGATGGTTTTTTCTTTTTCTTCTTCTTCTTCTTCTTTTTATGTCCATTCATCTTGGTCTAATCACAGAGACTTGCAGAGAATAACTGGGGTGTCTCAGGAATTCTAAATTACACTCTTGCTACTAAACCAAAGTACTCCTGCCTGGCCTCAAACTGTCCGTGCCTCAGCTATGTCATCTATAAAGTTGGAATAATGGCCTTGAATTTTCAAACAATATGGTATTAAGCCATAAGGTGTCAAGGTTAGGGTGAAGGCAAACAGGTTTTAGAAATTTAACATGATATATACTGTCTGGACAGTATGGAAGGCTACAGCACTATCTCCAAAGGGAAAATGGAGGCAGAGAGTGAACTATTTCGTCTGGTGTACTATGGGAGGCCCTTCTAGACTGTTCAGAACAAAGACTCATTTGACCAAGGTGATGGGGGTTTCCTGTGGGGGGACTTAGCTATTGAAAAATAGCACAGAAACTCAACATCCTTCGAAAATCCTGAGTAGTGAAGATCAGGAAGTTTGTTGGGGACATCACACCATTCCAGGTCTCAGCAGCAAATTTAGTTGTTGGTCTTTGGTGACTCTGTGTTCCTCTTTGTTGCTTTTACTGGAATGAGTCTGCATCTATTACTCCTGCTGACTTTTTTTTCTCTACTCTGTGCTCAACCTCGTGGTTCTTGATAACTCACATCTTCTGGGTGTCTGTTTACAGGCATCTCTCCTGGCTTCTTAGCTTCTCTCAAATGGCAGTTCTTCCAACTACTCTCTTTTGATGTGGCTCAAATTCAAGCTTTCCTAGAAGGAGAACCTGTCTATAAAATGGATGCCTTTGTCTCAGGCACAAAGCCCTATTCAATTATTTGTAGCCACGATGGTGGGGTCTTATGATCCAGAACATGGTATTTTATCTATAAACTATGAAGGAATATGTTCATGCAACTCTTAGGCATTTTAAGGTGTTATGCTATGTCTAGTATTTGGATATATTTACTTACTCTCTGCTTTGTGTCTCAAAAGAGTTGAAGCTGTTGCACTAATAATGCCACTGTAATGTAAAAGGTGACCTATACCTCTTCTACGATATTTATCTTAGGGAAAAACAAAAAAAAAGGTGAGAGAGAAAGGTGCTTAAATGTTCTATGGAAATTCAGAAAGAAAGGTAATTTCAACTGATTCAGAAAGGCATGATGGGTGAAGTGAAATAAAATTGAGCATTGAAGGATGGACAGAAAGTGGATAGAAAGGAAGGAGGAGAATAGTGCATTCTAGGCAGGGAGAACAGTATAAAGAAAAGCACAGACATGTAAAGTTTTGGGGGGAATTGGTGACTCATCCTGTTTGGGTAGTTCAGAGACATTCTTAGGGAGGGAGCAGGGGAGCTAAATCTAAAATATTTAAATGCCAAGCTGAAGATCCGAACTTTATTTATTGGGTTAGTGTTGGAGGAGCCATTAAAGATTTCCAATCTGGGCAGTGAAGAGATTGGAATTGTTCTTAGGAAGAAGAGTTTTCTGACAGCTGGGAGTATATTGGGTGGGAGGGAAACAATGGAGGACAAAGAGGTTGTTATTTCCACTCTAAGGTGTGTCGGAGAAAACAAGATGAGCCAATGGATGTGAAATACCTGTCAGAGGTAGAAAAAAATAAGAGTTTATGGTTACGGATAGTTCATTATGTAAAGCCTTGTGCTGTGGGCTTTTCTTGCAGTATTTTATTTAATCCACAGTGATATTATAAGGTAGATGGTAGTAGTCTTATTTTACAGATCACAAAGCTGAGACTCAGATCAATGCAATAACCTGTTACAGGTCACATGTTTAGTGAGTGATAGAGCTGGACTTTGTACCCAAATCTGGAGGACCCCAAAAGCCATGCTTTTTTGACTACCGTGGACTGCCTCCCAGAGGGGCTGGCAATTGACCTAATTGCAGGAAAAGGGCAGTGTCAAAAAGAGCCTCAAGTTTTCAAGAGTGGGTGATGGAGAGTACAGTAGTGGTGTAGACAGAAATGGGGACGTCATATAAATGAATATCTTTTTCTTGGGAGTTGGGAGTTTGGAAGGAAATTTGGGGCAATGAGTAAGGTTATGAGTGTTATTTTGACTTTCCCTCAAAACAAAATATGTGAATGAACCTAAGCAACATGGAAGTTAAATGACACAAAGAGGTCAGAAGACTCAGTATTACAAAAGTGGACCAATCAATTACTTCATCTATTCTCTTGTATTTGGACTGGCACGAGTGACCACTCTGTTCCCTGTGACCTCTGCCACATTTCCCTACAGTCCCATCTGATCTTTAACACCTGCCTGCTGGTATTAAACGATGTCAACATCTGGGCCCAGTCTACTCACTCTCCTGCACCTACAGCCCTAGTGAGGAGGCAGCAGCTATGTTTTGTACCACAGGATTCCACCCACCAAACTGTGGATTGGCCAGTAACCTGTGTCCCACCTGGTGAATGATTAATGCTATAAGATAAACTTTTTTTTTTCCCAAAAAGATTCCATCATTGTTCACATAAGCATCTGGTAGACCTATGTCTCTAATTCTCCAGACCCAACCACTGACTAAACAGGCAGTGTTGGCCAGGTGTAGTGGCTCATGCCTGTAATCCTAGCACTCTGGGAGGCCAAGGCGGGAGGATCACTTGAGGTCAGGTGTTTGAGATCAACTTGAGCAAGAGCAAGAGTCTGTCTCTACAAAAAATAGAAAAATTAGTCTGGCGTGGTGGCGCCCACCTGTAGTCCCAGCTACTCAGCAGGCTGAGGCAGGAGGATCGCTTGAGCCCAGGAGTTTGAGGTTGCAGTGAGCTGTGATGATGCCACTGCCCTCCAGCCTAGGTGACAGAGTAAGACTCTGTCTCAAAAAAACAAAACAAGACAAAACAAAAGAAAAAAACAGGCAGTGTTTCAAAAGCAAGGTTGAGTCTTTATGAGCCCTTTGTATCACTCTGTAACTCTGTCTTCCAGGTCCAGCACAGTATCTGGTATGTTGTGGGCAATCAGAAAGCATATATGAATGCATGTGTATTTGAATCTTAGCGATGGACACAGCTTTGGCTCAAAGCCATATGTGTGTGTGTGTGTATTTGTGTATAGTTGCTTGTATTTTTATTGCATTGCTAAATAATTTATTTCATTATATCATAGGCAGTCATGTCCACATCTGTCTCCACTAATAATTATTACAAGTGCTAATAATGTTAGGCACTTTTCTGAATGTTTTATGTGTATTGACTTGTTACTTCACAGCAATTCCAAACATCAGATACTCTTCTCGACTCCGTTTTAAGGATGAACTAACATACAGGGAAGTTAATGCATTTGTAACAAGGGTTACAAAGTTAGTTAGTGGAGGAGCCCAGCTTCCCCCCCCACCCCCCCCCCCCCCCCCCGGGCTGTTCCCTTAACCCTTTATGCTACCTGCCCTTTCGGAGGGATGGGAAACGCCACAAAGTTGATCTGCTCCATCTCTGCTATTCTAATGCTTGTCACCTAGTAGGTGGGTCAGTACATCTCTGCAATGTTGAACTGAATTGTCTTTTCCCAACGTGGCCAACATGGGCTGTAATAGGTCATATTACATATTACATAAAATGTAATGTGGAGGGTCTTGGTCTTGTTAGATACAGTGATAGTTCAGATGAAATTGAGGAAGATTCCTAGAATTTGAGGTTCCGGGAAGAGGGAAAGGGAGGTGTGTGGGGCCAGAAAAACTGGGGCAGGATGCTTGGGCTACGGGGCTCCGTGTTGTGTGGTCGCGGAGGATGTTCAGAGGGTGGGCAGTGGGAGTGACCACGTGGGCTGGGGGTCCTGAGGACAGGGTTTCCTTGAGGGTTCTCTCTAGTTTGGGAGACCACTGTGTTCTATACAGCAGTGTTGACCGTCCTTCACTGAAAAATATCAGCTCTCCTGCCTCGACTGACAGTTAGTGGGGACATTGGTGGGGCAGGGAGGGGTGGAGCAAGATGACCAAACAGAAACCTCCAGCCCATGTTCGTGCCTCTGCAGGAACATCAAATTCAACACCTGTCCACACAAGCGAGCACCTTCAGAAGAACCAAAAATCAGGCAAGCGATCATACTACCTGGTTTTTACATTATATCAAGGAAAGAGGCATTGGAAAGGGCAGCAAAGATAGTCTTGCATTGCCTACACCACCCCTCCCACGTGTCCTGGCAGTGCCATGCCAGCACACTGAGTAGAGACAGACTCTGTGTGCCCAGGGGAGGGAGAGTGAAGTGATGGTGGGACTTTGCACTGAAACTCAGGGCCACCCTGGCACAGGGGAACACAGCACAGGGCAGAATTCTGCCAGTGCCCATGGAGGGAGCACTTAGACCAGCCTGGCCAGAGGGAAATCCTCTGCCCTGAAACCCACGTTCCCGCTAGCCTCACCACTAGCTGACAGAGTCGCCTGGAGCCTGGACTAAATTTGTAAGGCAGTAGAGCCACAAAGGCTGCAGTCCTTGGCAATTCCTGTGGCTGTGCTGGCTTGGAGCCAGTGTTCGTGGGGTGTACATAACCCAGGGAGACACCAGCGGTGGCAGGCAAGCCAGTGCCTGTATCACAACCCTTCCACCCCAACTCCAGGCGGTACAGCTCAGGGAAAGTCTTCTCCCACTTGGGGAAAGGAAAGGGAACAGTTCAGAGGAGTTTGTTTTGCAACTTAGGTACCAGCTCAGCCACAGAAAAATAAAGTACCAAGCAGACTCCTGAGGCCCCTGAGTCCAGGCCTTAGTTCCTGGATGGCGTTTCTGGACCCATGCTGGGCCAGGACAAACAAGCCGCCCTGAAGGAAAGGACCCAGTCCTGGCAGGACTCACCACCTGCTGACTAAAGAGCCCTTGGCCTTTGAATAAACATCAGAGGTAGCCAGGCAGCCATTGCCACTGGCTTTGGGTGAGACTGGGCTGGCTGCCCATGTGACCTGGTGCTGGTGACCATAAGGGAGTACCCACGTCACTCCTCCCCTGATTCTAGCAGCCCAGCATAGACAGTGAGGGAAGAGAGTGAGAGACTTTGCCTGGTAATCCAGGGAATTCTCCCATATCTTACCCGAGTCCATCAAGGTGGTACCACCAGGAGTCTGCAAGAGTCACAGAATTACTGGCCTTGGGCACCCAGTGCTGATATAGCTGTAGTGACCAATGACTTAGATCACAACCCTCAATTCCCTTTGAACGCCTGGAAAGTCCTCACTAGACGTTTAGTGGGTGTTTCAAATTCAGTGGTCAGTTTTGTGGGCCAGTCTATCTGACTTTTCCTCTGGAAAATGGCTGTGGCTTTTAATCTGTGGGAAATCAGGGTTCTCAGAATCTAAGCTATTTTTGCAATAGGGTTTACCTAGGCTTGTACAATCTGCTGGCACCTCCTGGAGCAGAACCTACCCTCAGGGAAGAGAATGCAGGCTCCACATGTGGTCCACAGCAGGTGTATCAGGGGTCAGAGTCTAGCAGCCTGTCTCCCACGGCCTGTCTCTCAGATTTCCTTCTGGTTCAGCCATGAGGACACCTGCAAGTCTTAATGGAAAGCAGTTTCTCTAGAATCTATATGAGACCCTGTGGGCCCAAGTCACACTAGCATTGGGACCCGCAGTGCAGTGTGCCACTCTGGGAGGGATAGAAGTTTCTCCCTAGTGACAGAGAAGGTGGAGTGGCTTTGGTGCTACTTTGGGCTGGTTTGGGCAGCTTTGGCAGTTTGTGATGAGGGTGTCAGCAGCTGCAGGTGGCAGTGGCACCACAATGACAGGAGGTCAGTCATGCAGTGGCTTTATGGAAACTTTGCTGCACCTTTCTGGTCACAAGATGCTTCTGCTGTGGTTCTTTCTAAGAATCCAGGGTTACAGAGGAAAAAAATGGCATAGCCCGGGGGGAGCTGAGAGGATAGTCTCATGGGTACTCACCAGATACCTCCAGGGGACTCCCAGAAACTGTTGGGGGGAATTTGAAGGTGGGAAAGGCTAAGAGTTCTGCAATAGCAGGCTGAAAAAAAAGTGACAGAAATAGTGTGTGAACCTACTCCCCTCAGGCCAGAGCTCCCGGAGAGACTTGGCTCACATACAAGTTAAGAACAGGTAAGTATTTTTTTTTTCTGGTTTTTCAGAGCATGCCTGGCATTCCATATAATGAGGACAGCCACAGGCAGCAGTGATAGAAAAGTCTTCTGACATCAGCCCTGCCCACTCATTGGTCTGACAACCTGTCAGCTCAATGCAGCCTGCGATGTCTTCCCACAAGTCAGTCTGTTAGCTCCTGTCAACAGGAGTAGATGTATGTTTTCAGTGCTGATAGCACAAACAGGAAATGTTGGATTGTTAATTTTATTGAGTGAGAACTTGATGAAAATTTGGAATCTTGAACTAAATGCTAATTTTGGTATGGCTTTATTTTGAAAAATTCAATTCATGGTGCCTGCTTATTTTAAATAGGATGTTTAAAAGGGACTCTCTTTATCATAGATTTTTTTTTCCAAAGCCCCCAAAGCCGAGAACAGTACAATGGGTGCCTAATACAGCCTCTTCTGAAGCAAAGAGCTAGACCATTCGTGCAGAACATGCTGTGAAATTGCAAAACTTCTTCTGCCAGCTTTAGCTCCTCAGCCCTGCCTGGGCTGTAGAGGAAGAGAAGGAAGAGGTGAGGAGTCTGGTGGAGAATGGGAATTTCTTGGAGGGCATCACGGGGGCACTGGGCATTTCTATGCCCACTGCCTGGGGTGGGGAAGGGAGTGTGTTTCTTCGCCTTGAGCTGAGTGAGGAGGGCTTTTGGAGAGCTGCTTGCAGAGATGGATGAGAGTCTCCCAGAGCTTGGGAGGAATAGGGAGTGGTGTCCTCTCACCAGAAGAGTCCGAAGGCCAGAGTCTGTGCCAATCACCTGCTCTCTGACAGCAGAGTGAAGATAGGTGGTGGTTTCTGAGCAAGCTGCATGTTGGTAACAGTGAACTCCTTGGATGTGGCCCCTGGAAGGAAGCTGGCCTGGAGTCATCTTCAAAGGGAACCAGCCCAACAACCTTCTTGTGGGGGTGGGGGGATCCTATCTTGGTAAGAGTTCTTAGTTGCAGATGACAGAATCCCTGCTAGTCAGTCTGAATAGGAAGGGATTTATCACAGGGTGTTGGTGACTTATAAAATCTTTGGACTAAGGTTTAGTCTGATTTTCCAGGAACAAGCATCAGAATCTTATTGGAGAGACTGGCCTGACGCTGGCTCTCCGCTGACTCCAGGGCTGAGCTGCACCTGCGGTCACTCACATCGGCACCATGGAAGCCGTGCCCACCTGCCTGTTTCCTCACATGACTAATGTCAGCATGAAAGCCTCACGTGGTGCCTCTGATTAGCAGAATCTTTGTCACATATTCATGCCCTGCACTAAGCAAACTGGAAAATGTTGTGTTGTGGGTTCTTCCTTGGGAGGCTGGGTTGATATTGCTCATATATGCCAAACTATGAGAGGGTGTGCAAAGGACAGTTGGCCACTCACCCTAGTGGAGGAGGGATTTTGGCTACTGGAAGTCAGGGCTGAGGGGAGCATTCTCCGCATCCAGTTGGAGGACAAGAATTGCCTATGACAAAAGAGCTGGGTTTAGAGGTGCCCAGCAGGAGGTTTTCCAAAGAGATAGCAACTGAGCTGCGGGAAACCAAGAGTCAGCAGTGGATATCCACCATGCCACGGGGTCCCCTCAAGTAAGTCCTTCCCTCCAGCCCCTCCTCTGCCTGTCCTCCTGTGCTGGACCTCAAAGGTCCATAATTAGCAACTAGTGAGTGGGGAAGGAGATGGAGCGAGCATTGTAGAGAAACTGGCCAGGCCCCCTTGCCTACTGTAGGCTGGGGGCGGGGGGATGGATGAAGTGTAACCCTGGGGAGAGCTTGCAGTTTTGATTGTCTCTTCATTACATTGGATTGGTCTCTTTAACGTTTGAATATGACCTGAAGACTTTATTGTCTGGAATTATGGGGATAGCTGTGGGGTCCCACCTGGGATTTCAGCCCAGAGCAGGGAAGAAGAGGGCCAGAGAGCAAGTTGAACTGGCAACAGAAGAAAGAATAGAACGGTTTTGTCAGCCCTCTAGGCAGTCTGGTTTATTCAGTCAGTTGGTTATAAGCATTATTAAGCATTATTATTATAAAGATATATTTATTGTTCTTTCAACTGTATTTTATTCAAGTTTATTTTGTTCATAAAGTCAATTGATACAGGAGGAAATGTAGAAAAAAGAGGAAGGCAAGAGAGACACTCATAGCTTCTTGTTGCTGGTGGGTTTTTTTCTTTTCAACTTTTATTTTTTGAGACATGGTCTCACTCTGTCACCCAGGCTGGAGTGCAGTGGTGCGATCACAGCTCACTGCAGCCTTGAACTCCTGGGCCCAAGCATCCTCCTGCCTCAGCCTCCCGAGTAGCTGGGACTATAGGCGCTCGCCACCACACCCAGCTGCTTTTTAAAAAAAATTTTTGTAGAGAAGGTATCTTGCTATGTTGCCCAGCCTGGTCTCGAACTCCCAGCCTCAAGCAATCCTCCTGCCTCGGCTCCCAAAGTGCTGGGATTACAGGCGTGAGCCACCGCACCCCGCATTGCTGTCCATAGTAGTTATGGAAGAAGAAGGATGAGAAAGATTAGCCTGGCAGTGGAAGTCACTTCCTAGACAAGGAGGGACTTACCAGTGCCACTGTGTCATCCTTGTTATAAATGTTACCGTCTTTTATCCTCAGAAGAGCCCCATGAGGTAGGTGTTAGGTTGAAGCCGAGAGGAAGACACTCAAGCCTGGGGCGTGGTAAAATACCATTTATTTTGGGCACCTGGGTGCAGGTGGGTGGAGGCCAAAAAGGGCATCCACCCCGAGGAGGGGAAGAGTGGTGAATTTTATAGAAGGTTTGAACGAAAGTTTGGGGAGGGGGAGTTCTTTCTGGAACAGCAGCCAGTTTCTGCCGGCTCCATCCTAGCCTTTGTAATTCAGAGTTATCTTTACTTTTTTTTTAATTTCAGAATATTATGGGGGTACAACACTTTGGTTATATATATTGCCCATGCACTGCCCATGCCAGAGCTACAATCGTGGTCATCCCCCAAACTGTGTGCCCCTCACCCATTCTGTGAGAGTTTTCCCATCCCCTCCACCCGCCTCCCGCCTGCCTGACCCTGATGAATATTATTGCCATGTGTGACATAAGTATTGATCAGTTAGTACCAATTTGATGGTGAGTAGCAGTGGTGCTTGTTTTTCCATTCTTGTGATACTTCGCTTCGAAGAATGGGCTCTAGCTCCAACCAGGATAATACCAGATGTGTTAATTCACCGTTGTTTTTTATTGCTGAGTAATACCCATGGTATCCATATACCACATTTTATTAAGAGTTATCTTCACAACCTCTGGAGCCTCCAGAGCCTGCGGGGGGCCCTTATCTTCTTTATCTACCGCATTCAGGAGCAGACCCAACAGTAGGTGTAATGACCTCTACTCTATGGATGAAGAAACTAAGCCTTGGACAGTTTAAGGAGTTTGTGTGGTGTCACATAGCTTTTAAATATCCGATTGGTGGGGGTTGGGGCTCAGTCCCTTAATCTTACTCTAGTGCCCTGGTGATTCATGCTGGCTCTTAGAACGTGTATCCATCTCGGTCTGATTCTTTTAAGAGGCTGCTCCTGCTACTATAATCATAGCTGGCTTTTACTGAGCAGTTAAGATATTTCAGTCATGGTTCTATGTATTTTATACATTTTCTCATTGAATACTTCCATAAGCCCTGTAAGATAGGTGATATTGTTAACCTCATTTCACAAATGCGGAGTGTCAGGCAAACCTGCCTGCAAGCCACGCAGCTGGTAAGTGACGGAGGGAGGGTTCATATCTAGGCAGGCTGGACGGAGCACAGACTCTTCACCAGCCTGCTCTGCCTCCACGGGATGTACCGCGGCTGAGTCGGGAGGAAAAGGGACCTGCCCACTGATTCCCAGCCTTTCAGGAAGAGAGCAGGAACAGTCGTCCTTTCTCTGCCCCTTCTTCTACTGCCTACCTGCAATTTCCGCCTACCTCAGTGAGAGGGTTCAAGGAAAATCACCCCTTCCATCTGCTCTCTGGATACCATCCCTCATCCCTCCTCCGGGACTTTGCTCCATGTAAACCCTTTCTTCATGTCTTCAAACCCACCCCCTACCTTGATTTAAGAGCTAGTGGCAAAGCACATCTTAGGGGACAAACTGTCTTGATGGGCCATTTTGCCTGGAGAAAGAGCTATCTGGGCAGGCCACACTGGGTGAGGGGGAGGCAAACATGAAACGGCTCAACAGAAGAAATAGATAACAATTTGCTGATGTTAGCTGGGGGTGTGTGGGCAGAGGAGGGTCTTGACCACATGGCAGGATGAGGCAGGAGCCCAAGTGGGAGAAAGAACCAAAGAGAGTTCTGTGAGGGCCACATTGGCCAAGGAACTTTTAAGAAAGAGACTCACATTCAATGCTGTGGGTTTCTATAATAAGCTGTGACATAATATCCCCTGTGTTTCCCAACCCTTGTGTGAAGTCTGCTCTGCACCGTCTTGAACGGGTGGCACTTTGGGAAGCAGAGGGTTTGAAGCAGTGTCCTGAGGGCAACACCTTGGGGAATGGCACAGCTCTCCTGCAGGGTGGAGCGTGAAGCTGAGGTGGAGACACGGTGGAAGCAGGGGCCTGACAGGACGCGAGGAAACAGGAGTCACCTCTCCTTTCCAAGGCACTTGGTGTGTGTCGGGATGAATGCGGGATTTACTAGGGCATGTGGGATAAGTATTTAAGCCAATTTTTACCTAATTCTTAAGGACCAGTTGACCTCAGCAACCTGGAGAACTTGGGGCTGCCCAGAGCTGAACCTCTCCTTACTCCACGCTCTCGATTTTCTTTACTACGGACCTTTCACCTCAGCCTCAGCCTCTGCCTTCATCCAAGTCTCTTCCATTTACCATATGATTTAATTTCTTCTCTGCTCTGAACTTGGCTCCGTTTCCTGGCTTCTGATTTTCTCTCCCCTTCACAACTCATCAGTTCAGAAATGGCCTCCTGGTAAAAATTTCCCCTAAGTCAATCAGCTCCTGGAAACACCTCTTATGTTTCCTACTCTACCCTTGCTCCTTATTCAGTCTATCGCAGGTCCATGTGCAAAAACTGGGAAAAAGTTGGGATTTCTGTAAATGTAAGGCAGAAGGTGCCATCGATCAGGGTTCGGCTGCAGAAAGCAGAACACATTCTAGTCAGTTTAGTGCAGAAAGGGATTTGTTACGTGGTATTCAGTGACTGACCAAATTATTGGGAAGGGTGAGTTTATAGGACTGACTCTCTAAGCCATACTACAAAACAGGGACACCGAGGCACCTGCTGAATCTTCCATAACCATGAAGCTGCTCACCAAATTTGGAGGCTCCTGCTGTAGCTGCAGGTTCTAGAAATACCCCAACCAAGCCATAGTCAGGACGGCAGTACAGCTAGGACTCCACTATGATCAGGGATGTGCCATGATCAGGAAGCCCCTGCTACTTTGCCAGCTCCAGAATTTTGTCATGACTGCTACAATCCATCTTGCAAAATAGATGACTGGTGACTAGGTTCTGGGACCATGCTGATTCTGCCATCGTGGTGTTTGCCTCCAGAGACAACAGAAGCAGAAGTGTGGCGTTCATCTTGCTAGCCCCTCAAATCTTTCACTAGTGACGGCGATCAGTGGAATACAAGTGACATCCAGAACTCTACCGCAAGGGAGCCTGGTAAGTACCATTTCGCTTTCTGACCCTCTGCTGTACAGGCAGGCGCACAAGGAGGTTGGGAGGGGTGTTGTGCTTTAATCAATCACGTTTACCACAGAGGGTTAATCTTGCTCTTCAATGGCCCTTTCTCTAAATAGATTTATTGCCCACTTCTTTGGAATGATCCAGGATAGTCCTATTTGGCTCACAGGAGGATGACTCATAATCAGACTGTTATTTATTAGCGATTGCATTGTAACCTCTTCCAACTTGTTGATGCACAGTAATTTAGTAATGGCTAAGGGTAGATAAATAGCGCCCCATGGCACCAAGCCATTGCATAGGTTTGTTTGCGGTCCCCCCTGTAGATGGCATGGGGTCCACCTTGCAAATCTCTTTTCTGGGGGACGGAAAAGTGATCGAAAGCAGAAAGGACAAAACCCTTCAGGATTTTTTTTCTAAGAAAATAAAAGAAGTCACAAGCCAACTCATTTTCAGCACCACATTTTAATTATCTTCATCTCTCTCATCGCTTGAAACAGCACACACTATCTTTTCTATTGTTTTGTTTTTCATTCTTTGAGTGTTCTCCAGTTGTGTCCAGCTGGTTCCAGTCATTAGTAGACTATTCCCAGATAGTCCAGTTCTACTGGAAACAGGAAATACTGGAAACCTCACTAGAAAACAGAGTCCATTTCTGGCCTAGTTTTGCCAGAGTTTTGCCAAGCATCCAAACTTTTGTTTGTTTATTCAGATTGAACTTCTGAATCTCTTGGGATTCAGTCCTTGCAACTGGTAAGCAACAGTCTGCAGGAAAAAAAAAATGACACATTTTCTGGCTGATCCTTGGAAAAACATCTGCCCTTTCTCTGCCAGGTTTGCTAATTTACACATGTTCCAAGGCTGAGGCCAACTGCTTGAAACTGCAAGGGTGATTTTTAACAATTAAGCAACCCAGCAGTGAAAATGATTTGGATTATTACAGTACTAAACTAAATCTTATTTATTCTTATTTAAGGTTAAAGGGAATATGTGGATTATTAAAAATTATAGAGATTGAGCCTCAAAAATATAGCTTAAAATATATAATAAAGATCAAGGATTAGATCACAGGATCAGAGAATTTATATGTAGAAGAGAACTTCCGGGTACCAACATTCCTGATAGGTTATCTTTGTTATCTTGGAAAGTGGGTGTTACTGTGAAATATGATTTAGTTTCTCCTCCAATGTTAGAAAATTCTTGGCAAAAAACAAGGATGCATTTGTTTAGTGGAAAGCAATAACATTTATTAGGAAAAAACCATGATGTTAAAATATCCCTTCATAAGGATTTGGTGTTGATTCAAATTGTGGGACTAGAGACATGAACTTACACAAGTTATGTATTCTCTCTGAGCTTATTTCTTCATTTACGTGTAATCCAACATTTTCTATTCTCACCCACCTGTTGCTTAAAAACAGTTGAATCTAAGAGTGATAAGGCGTATTTCTTTAATTATTATTCCATCTGGTCAATGGACTAGTCCTCAAACATTTCTGGGAGTCTCAGGAATGCCTTGCATTAACTCCTACACAAATCCACTTAGCTATCGTGTTGATGACCAAGTGGAATACACTTTTCTCTTTAGTTTTCGATGGACACCTTCATATCTGCTGGCTACCAGTGGGCACTGCTGTCTTCTGATGCGCACCGCCTTTCCAATGCTACGTATATCCTGCTGTGGCCATCAATATGCTACACGCCTTGATATGTCAAACCTGTGGGGTGATTTGTAGCCAATTGCAGATGAGATTGCCTCACTCCATGTATTAGATGTTTCTGGTTGCAAGTTAATAGAAAACTCAACTCAATCTGTCTCAAACAAGTGGAATTTGTCATCTGTTAGACAATAAAGTAGGAGTCCAAAGGTAAGAAAGCATATGGACCAGTGAGGATTAGGTTAGGTTGCGAGAAACAGAGACCCAAACTAACAGTGGCTTAAACGAGCTTTGTTTCTCTCTCACACATACAAGGCCAGAGATAGAGAGGCCAGGGCTGCTACAGTAACAGTACTCAATAAAACCTGGAGAAACTTTCATCTTTTTCCAGGCTCCTTCCAGCTCACCACTCTGCCATTTCCTAAAGAGGTATGCACTGTCCTCATGGATTAAATTGGTGACTAGAGCTCCAGCCACCATATTCATGCTGCCAGCATCAGGAAGAAGAGAAGATTGAAGAAGATGTCCATGAACCAGCTGATTTGTAAGGAAGGTCCCTAGAAGTTGCCACATGACATTTCTGCTTATATTCTATCAGCCAGAGCTTAGTCACATGGACACACCAAACTGCTGAGAGATGATGTCTTTATTCTGGGTGGCCGGGTACACAGCTATAACAGGGATCCTAATACACGGGAGATGAGGAAAGTAGACTTGGGAGGGATAGTTTCTGCCAAAGCACTTTGTAGGTTGTTGAACTCCAGGGGCTTCAACTCCATTTTCCTGTGAGTCTCTTGTTTTTGTCCACTCAATATTTGGCCTCATTCTAATTTGGTCATAAAATGGCAGAAGCAGTTCCAGAACATGCCCACCATGACAATGTCCAGAGAGAAGCAGTGGCTTCTGGACATTATCCTAAAAGTACGTGAGAGAATTTTCCCACAAGACCATAACAAGGCTGGATTGAGTCTTGCTCGCCTTTGAGCTAATCAATGGCAAGGAGGAAGGGGCTGCTCCTAGACCAGTCAAATGCACTCTCAGGCTGCAGGTGGGGCTAGTTCCCCCAGAGTAAGCTTCCTTGTCAAAAAGGAAGAGTGGATAACTGAACAAGGCTGGGATTATGTTAGGAAAGAAGAAAGGGAGAGAGTATATACGTTGGGGAGGGGACCCTCTGGTCTGGGCCAAGGTGGGGTGGCACTAAAGCCTGCTGCTTATGGCCCATGGGTGCACATAGCTTTGAGAGAAATGACTCTCTATCTTATTTATTTATTTTTGCTGTTGTTTTTTATCCCCTTGTCTTCTTAGGACCCAGACATGAATCCTTACGAGCAGGTCCAAGGATGTCAATGGCAAACACCACAATCTACTGACTCCTACCATAGGGTATTTGTAACTGGGTCAAGGTCGTCATGTTCAGCTCTCCCTTCCCTTACTGTGAGTTCTCTCTCGTAAGATTCTCCATGCCTTCACGGAAATAGTCATCTGATGGGCTTACTCCGTAGGGCAGAGCAAGGGGGGGCAGAGCTCAGATCCTAATTTGAACCTATGTTGCATATAAAATGGGAACAGTAGTCACTGTACCCCAAAAGGTTGTAAGATATATGGTCTTTGAGTATAGGTTCTCCCTTCTTCACACTGTCAAATCTTCAGAGAACAGTGAGTAACACATGGTAGTAAATAATGCACAGTTAGATGTTTTGGGCATTAGATACAAGACAGCACATGTAGATGCTTAGTATACTGTAGAGTCCCTGGTTTATGTCTAACACAGAGACCAAATTTATTTTTAAGCTACCCCAAAACTCATGTCCCATGCTGAAACACATACGATTATGATTTCTTTCTTTCTCTTTTCCTTTCCTTTCCTTTTCTTTTCTTCCTGGGAGAGGAGGGAATCCAGCAGTAAAAGAAAGAGCGTTCTTTCTTTGTCATTCAGTGGCGAGTAGCTCAACACAAATGGCGGAGTCCGGCGTGGCGAGCATCTGGCAGGTGGAAATCAAGGAGCACGGGGTAAGTTGATTTGACACTCGCCGTCATTACTGAGTGAAACATTATTTTAATGAAGAAAGAGGCCATTGTTAGTAAATGCAATTTAACTATAATGAGGTTGTAAAAACTTGCATTTTTATCAATGATCTTACAAGGACTGTAAGCAAGAGAAGAAATGTGGGAACCAGAGCTCATTTTCTTTTTATCAGACACTTAATTATAATCTTTTCAAACAAGGCGTGGATATTTCCTGAGTTGTTTAAACTTTGTCTAATCATACAAAGATTACCATAGAACATTTGCAATATTCTATTTTGAGCAGTATTTGTCCTATAGGTGCTTCATATATTGGTCATAAAATGTACTCTTAAGGCTAAAGGCTCCCTGATATAAGTTCATATACTTGTTCACATATGGCATTGACATGTGTGAAATCAAATTGTATTAAACAACTCCCTAGGAGCAACATGAAAGGGCTGCCATATCTAACATAGTTGATTTTATTTCTTATTTTTCAGGAAGATGCCTTCTGTCAGTCATCCCATACCTGGGGTGAGGTCAGGGGTTGTGTCTTCCTTGGGGGTGGTAGGAAGATGGACTGCTTTTTCTTTTCCAGCCTTATTTGATGGTGTCTCCTTCCCAGGCCCAGAGCCTAGGATCTGTCTTGGGAAAGAACATTTTTCCCTGTAGAGTTCACCAGAAATGACGTAAAACTTAAAAACCAGAATTTTCTATTGGGAAAATAGCAAGTGTTTTACTAAGTGCTTTCACACATAGAAATCATCTCTCACTTCTGCATTCCTTTAGCTTCTAAGTCGGAATCTCTCATTTGCAACTCCACGGGCATTTGTGGAGCGTTGTTTCACGGTGGTGAACAAGACAGAGAAGGCCTCTGTTCTCATGGTGCTCATGTGAACAAGAAAGAGACAGACTGAAATCTAGTAAATAAGAAAGTGAAAGAACTACGATAATGTCAGATAAAGAAAGTGCTGTAGGAAAGGGAACAAGGTAAGGTGGTCGAGAGAGAAGGAGGGTCACATTAGATGGAGTACTCAGGAAGGCCTCCTGGAGGAGGTGACATTTGCTCCAAGAGCTGGTTGAAGGTGTTTTACCACTTTCTACCTCTTATAACAGCTATTGATTTTAATCTCCCATTCTAGATGCTAAGCTTCCTCGGGGCACTATCTCTAACTCATCTTTGTATGCTCCAGAGCTTGTAGCTTTCCTTATGCCTTCTATGTGGGAGGTGTTCACCCAACAGTTGTTAAATGAATGATGATTATCTCATGTTGACCTACAAAGCCCTCAGAGCTAAGAATTATTCACCACGTGTACAGAGAAGTCAGGTGACTTGATTAAGGTAGTAAGTGAGGTATCAAGATTGGAACCCACTCCGTCATTCTGATCTTTCTGGAAACTCATAGGTAGTTCTTTTTTGGTTTTGTTTTTTTTTTTTTTAAAGAGGAATATGGATGTAATTTTAGGTAAGGGATTTCAAGCTTTTTGAAATCATGAAAATACCAGTTTAAAAAATATGGAGCACCACTACAAGATCAAGCAGTTGACAATTCTACACTTGGACTTTTAGGAAATGATGATTTAGGTAGGAGGCAGAACAGAAGAATGAAACTGTGTCTGGGATAAAGTTATCAGTTTTTGAAGCCTCTGAGTGAAGAGCTGCTTTAGATCACAGACAAAAAAGGTTTGGAGTTTACAATTTAATTCTAATTTTCTAGGATCAAGAAAAGCCCAACACTTTCCATGAAGTAGTACTGGGAAGTGGTGCAGTGGTACTGTGGAAATTCAGGACATAAACGAGGAAAACTCTTCAGTTACCACCTGGTTTATCTTGGTATTACTTCACTGCTCTTTGGTGATCTTTATTGAGCTTTGTGATATTTACCTTTTAACCTAAGTTGGTTTATGAGTTCTCCAGAGACACAGAACCAATAAGAGACAGAGAGAGACAGAGAGACACAGAAGGATTTTAATGTAAGGAATTGGCTGACACGATTAGGGAGGTTGAGGAGTCCCAAGATCTGCTGTCTGCAGGTTGGAGACCCAAGAGAGCTGATGGTATAGTCTAGTCTGAGTCCAATAGCTGACGGTGTAAGTTCTGGTGCAAGTCTCAGTCGGAAGGCTGGAGAAGACTGATGTCCCATTTTGAAGACAGTCAGGCAGAGAGCAAATTCTTCTTTATTCAGTCTTATGTTCTGCTCAGGCAGAAAAGGTGTGGAGCAGATGAGGCCCACCCACAGTGGGGAGGGCAATCTGCTTTCCTTAGTCTATTGATTCCAATGTTCATCTCATCTAGAAACACCCTCATGGGCATACTCAAAATAATGTTTAACCGAATATCTGGGCACTGTGTGGCCCACTGTGTGGCCCATAAAATTAACCATCACAGATGGAAATCTATGTTTCTGAAGGTACCTATTCCAGGGAAGAAGATGTCAGCAGGCAGGGCTTTGGGAAATGTTAATCAGAAGATAAATGTTTCACTGGAGAAGGGAAATACATGCAGCTTAGATTAGAGAGCGTGTTAAGTTAGTGAATTCAGGGAAACTTGCATGAAAGAGCAAGACATTATGGGAGAACAGAGGAGAAAAGGAGGAGGCTGTTGAATGTTTACATTCTTTTGAGTGCAAGAGTGTGGCCAGCCCCAGTTGGCGCTCAGCTGAATGGAGCATTCCTGGTGGTGCGTCTGAGTGGGAATGATATTGTCATGAGGAAACCCATGTGCAAATGAAGGAAGATGCAATTAGCAATGGGCAACATCACTTTGGGAAAGGTCTGTTGGGGAGTTTAGGAAGGTTTATACAGTGAACACAGGATAAGATTACAAGGATCTTATGATTCAAATATAAATATAAATAATTTTACTGGAGATGGTAGACTCAGAAACTTCTTGGATAATGCAGACCTGATATAGCTCTTGCTGACTTGGTCACAGGCAGTATAAACTTAACTAATATTGATGAATTCACATTGTCTTACTTTTTCCCCATGGTGGTCTTCCTGTGTGGAGGACACCAGGAACTATTCCTTTCCTGACTTTATAAGATCGGCCTGAGCTGTCAGCAATTGTGGTGGTTGCTACTCTTATTACTTTTTCTGCTTCTCTTTGCTGCCCGGGAGAGTCTAGTCCACTGAAAGTGCTAGAATCAGGTGGGTGGCAACTTCCTGGGATCTGTGCCCTTGTGCAATCCTCTTACCCTGAGTGTGGGCTGGACTTACTAACTTGCTTTTAACAAATAGAATATGGCAAAAGTAATGGATGTCCTTATGAAAAGATTAGGTTATAAAAAGACTGTGACTTCTCCCTTGGGTGCACACACTCTCTTGCTCTCTCTTTTAGATCCCTCAGAATAGGGGAAGCAAGCTTCTGTGTTGTGAGCCCAAGTGGCAAGGAGCCGATACCTCCAGACACCAGCCAGCAAGGACCTGAGGCCTCCTGACAGCCGTGAGAGTGATCACGGAAGGGGTCCTTCTCCAGTCGAGCCTTCTGTTGACTGCAGCCTCAGCTGACACCTTGGTTGCCGTTCCACAAGAGACCCTGAGTTAGAAGCACCCAGTTAAGCCCTACCTGGATTCATGACCCACAGAAACTGTGAGATAAATGTTTATTGTTTTTAGCCATTAAGTTGTGAGATAATTTGTTATGTAAAAATAGATAACAATAGACAACAATATAATAAATATAGGAAGAAGGGAGGATCAACAGAGATAAATGAAACAGAAAGAAAACATTTCAGTGAAGAATTCCAACTCGCTGTGAGCTGTAAAACAGTATATTACTGAGCATGCTCAATTGTGATTCTGAAAGCCACAGTAATCATTTGATATATTTGTTTAAATTCTTTATAAAATGTGAAGGACTTAGTACTCCTGAGCATATTTTTGTAATTTTCATCACTTTACTAATACTCTCTATTTGGGGAGACATTATTCTTATATACCATTCTTTTATTCTTTAGACATGATTTCCTTTTGTTCTTCGAACATATTTAAACAAACAGTTGATTGGAAGGCTTGGTCGAGTAAGTCCAACATCCAGGCTTCTGCATGGACAATTTCTGCTGACTGCTTTTTTCCCCGGTGTGTAGGCCATGTGTTTTTGTTTCTTTGCACATCTTGTATTTTTGTCATTATTGTTGTTGAAACAGGACAATTTAAATAAAATAATATGGCAACTCTGGATATCAGGTTCTCTCCTATTCCCAGTGCTTGTCATTGCTGTTTGTTGTTGTTATATTGTTTCTTCACTTTGTGACTTTTCTGAATTAATTCTGTGAAGTCTGTACTCTTTGTCATCATTAATTCCTCTACTGCTCTGCTCACCCCACCAGCATTCATTGGTAAGTCACTGGAAGAACCTTTCAGCTCTGTCTCTAAAATCCATGCCCTTTCCTCCAGCTTCAACCCTAGTCCTAGCCACCTGCTTCTGTCTTCTAGGATTCTCCCCAATGGACTTGTTGCTTCCCCTCTTGCCTCTCCATAATCCATTCCCCCTATGGCATCCATGATGGTCTGGTTTTTTCCAGCTCAACTTGGTGTTCTCCCCCAAGGCTACAGCACTGTGCCTTGCACACCGTAGGTGTTAGATCCCTATTCTACTTGCACATAGTAAATTAGCTTCTGTTACTCCTCTGCCTCCCTACTCCAGTGGCTTCTCTTCCAAGACCCCAGGGGGCCTGGCTGATGTGGCCCCTCTCTGACCTTGTGTCCTTCCACTCCTGCCTTTACCCCCTGGACTCCAGGCTCCTGCTTTTTTTCAGTTGTTTCAACACACCAGGCTGATTTTCATTTTGGTGCCCTTGGCCTTTTTCCTTCCTTGCTGGGAACATTCAGCCCAACACCTTCATGTGGTTGCTTCCTGTGTGTTAGTAACTTCTCAGCTCCAATGTTGCATCCAGAGAGGCCTCCTGACCACCCTGTCTGAAGGAGTGACTCTCCCCAAGTCCCTTTCAACCCCACAGTTCTGTTGGATGACAATCCCAGCAGGTATCAATTTGGACATTATCTTGTTTAATTTGTTGTCATAGTGATCATCTACCTTTTCCTTGAGAATATAAATGCCATGGGAGCAGGAATCTTAACCGTATATATTATTTTCCGGCACCTGGAAGAGTGCTTAGCACATATAAAGTAGTAAGTGCTCAATAAGTATTTGTTGAATTCACAATGAAATAAATGAATGGACATACAAGCAAATGAAAAAAAGCAACCTGCGTTAAGAGGAAGGTCTGAAATAATAATTGTAGCAATAGTAATAACTATTATAAAAATATCTGATGACTTGTCCCTAGGAGCGGTCTTCATTCTCATCTTGTTTTCCGTGGAAGAGAACTTGGCTCTTCACCACACTCTCCCTCCGCCAAGTATTAGTAAGTAGTGGTAAATACAGCATTTCGTATGTGCCAGGCCTATTGTAAGCCCCTTACATGTACTAACACATTTGAGTCCCACAAAAACTTTAGGAGGTAGGTGCTGTTGTTATCGTTGTCTTACAGATAAGGAAACCGAAGCACGAAGATGTTGGATTAAATCACACAGACTCACATAGCCCAAAGTCACAGAGCCAGTGGTGGGAGCATGACCAGGAGTTGAAATGAGGCACTCTGGCTCCAGAGCCTTTGTTCTGAGCCACCACACTAAGGGAAAAGCTGGGAAGGCATTGGAGAGAAATGGTGGGGAATGTTCTATCACACAGCACAGGGCACAGTGATAGAAATCCCTGTTAAGCCTCTCAGTCTGTCCTCAGATGTTTCTTTCCAGTCAACAGCTACTCTATTGTCCCATCATCTCCCCCAAAGAGACCCTGCTGCTTGATGGGCACTAATGCCTTCTCCTAACTTGCATACTCACACTCATCCTTCCACTTAGCATGAACGTTCAAGTGATCTTCCTCTTTAGAACCAGTGGAGAATGATAAATTATTTTTCCTGCCACAAATTTATTTTTTCTCCTGTCACACTAATAATATTGATATTAAAGTATTAGGATGTGGGGTAGCAGTTGTGAAAAATGTAATAGGATTTATCTTTCTAGTTTATTTTTATTTTTTGAGATAGGGTCTTGCTCTGTTGCCCAGGCTAGAGTGTAGTAGTGTAATGATAGCTCAGTGCAACCTTGAACTACTAGGCTCAAGCGATCCTCCTGCCTCCAGCCTCCCAAAGTGCTGGGATTACCGGCAGGAGCCACCATGGGTGGCCCTGGCTTGGTTCTTAATTGTACCTGGGAACAAAGGCATCCCATAAACTGTAGATGAAAGTATAAATTAGAAATAGAAACGAAAGAAGCTGATGGAGAGTTAATATCCTCCAATAGACATTAAATATGAAAAAAATGCTTGAAAATGCTGACCTTCAGGAGGGAGACATATTGAAGGTCTTGGGGTGTGTTCCTTGTCTGTGCAATACCTTAAGAGCCAGACTGTCTCCCCAGCCCATGTAAGTTTAGGAACACCCAGCCATTCAGGAAATAAGCTGCACTTGGTATACCCATTTCCACCCCCCAACCCTTCCCTTTTCGTTTGGTGGCCTGGTTTATCCCTGGGCATGCCCATAGACCTCTGTGTAGATGTGACCGAGGGGAAAGTCTTAGCTCACCAACCTTGTGTCCCAGAATGACCTGCTCTGGGTGACCCTGGCCCTTGAGGTCTTAGGAGGGACCTGATACTTTGTTGTGTACCTTATACCAAAGCTCCATTTCAGAAGATTTGGGCTAGAAAATATATCACTGTGCTTTAGGCACTGGGCTGCAAGTATTTTGCTTAGTAAGTTGGAGGATTTATTCACATGCTGGATTTCTGGGAAATGGTGAGAACAAAGCGTAATAATCATATGTAGATTTTTTTTGAGGACAAAATCACTTTTATTGAGTGTTAACACTAGAAAAGTCTTCCAGTGTAATCCATTTACCAAATTGAGGAGGAACAATGTCTGGAAGTAAACTGACTCGCTGTAGCTAGCTAGTGGCAAACGAAGCATCAGAACACCCAATACAATGTTCCTTATGTGACATAATGCCACCCATCACAAAAACTCCATTTCACTCCGTGTTCAGGCAGAATCATGTGGACTAACATAATAGCTGAAGCCACACACACATCGGTCTGAAGATATCCATTTGTAAAAAGCCAAGCCAATCTAGAGCTTAATTGGAAACCATGAATGTGTTAATATAACACTTCTCTTGACCCCGTAGCCCCATTTACCAAATGTCCTATTACTTTTATTTCTTTTTGAGGCAGTTGGCTACATGAGATGTCTGTACCAATTGTTTCCTCTTGTTTTTACTGTCTACGACTAAGTAAAATTTCCTGGCTAGATAACTATTTAACCCCCTGTAATTTGGCTTCTGTTTCCACCACTTTGCTAAAGCCTCTTTGGCGAAGGTTATCAATGATTTCACATTACCAAAGATGATGGCAGATTTCCACATCTTTCTTTTTCTTTCTAGAACTCTCTGCTGCCTGTGATACTATTGGCTTTTTCCTCCATCTTGAAGTAGTCCTCCCTTGCTCTCTGTGAGGTTGCTGCGTCTTGCTCTCTTCCTATCTCCTAGAACATTTCTTCTCACTCTCCTTTTGGAGCCATCTCCTAACGATCTAAAATTCTTGTTAACCCCAGAGTTATTCTGGTTTTATTATCTTACATGCTTTCTTGGAGATATCTCTGCCAGTCTCAAAGTTTTAATCTTTATTTGTTTTGGCTACATGTTGCTACAACAAACCACCTGAAACTTTGTGGTTTAGAACTGTAACAAATTATTATCTCCACAATTCTGTGGTTTAACTGGGTGAGTCGTCTTCTTTTTGTGGCACTGGCTAGGGTGTTAAGGGGTATGATTGCTCAAAAATGGACTCACTCACATGGATGACAATTGGTGCTGGCCATTGACTGGGATAATTGAGAGCCTTAGTATTCTTCTATATAGTCCTGTCATGGCTGCTTGAGCTTCCTTACAGATGGTGGCTGTGTTCCAAAAGGAAGGAATCAGTGGAAGCTGCCAGTTCCCTGAAGACAGAGATTCAAAATTTCCAGATGCCACTTCTGCTGCATTGTATTGGTCAAAACAATCACAAGGCCAGTCCAGGGGAAGTAATCTAAATCTCTTGATGGGGGAGTGGCATTTTCATGCAGGGAGGGAAGAAATGGGTAGTGGACATATTTGGAGATTAACTACTACGCACTCCTAGGTGTGAAATACATTCACCCCCCTCCAAAAAAAAAAATTCTCATCCCATTGTGGAATCAGCTGAAAGGCTAGGACATCATCCTTTCAATCAGGTAAAAATGAGAATGAAGCACCTCGGGTATGCTCCTTGAATATGGTTTTCATCTGTGGTTTCTTGGGTGTGAAGATCTATGAAGCAAAAAAGCAAGTGATCTTACAAGCTAACATAAAATTGTGAAAAAGAGACAGAATAAAGCAATAAATGTTTCCATTCAAAACAGGAGAGAACAGGAGGCACATGGCCCCACTGTTCTTAGCAGTTCTGAAATCCAGCCTCCACCTGTGGCCATTTTCTCTGACTCCAGGGGTGGAGAATGTTCTTGATTGAGAGTTCATTTATGCTTCTTGTGAGTGTTTTTCCATGACCCTTGGCTCTTCCCTCTGGAATCTTAGCTTCACCTTCTGAGTTGTCCTTCCTTTCCTATAAGAAATGCCCTGTTTTTATAGCTGAGTAGCTTTCTTAGCCTGCCTCCTGTCCATAGGAATTTTGGGGTCCAGAGACCTCTCTTTATTTTCCATTATCTGTCCCTTTGAGTTTAAGCTGATATAACTTTTTAAAAAGTGTTGTGGGCTCCCTGTCTATCAAATCATAATCCATGCCAAAGACAAAAGGAATATCCATAAATCACTTTGAGATGGAAACCTCAAAGTCAGTGTGCAATGAGGCAAAACCTTTAAAATCCCAGAAGTGCTATTGTCTGGCTAGGAGGGTCTAGGAATTTCCCCATTGGGAATCCCTTTTCTCTAATCCAGAGGTTTATGAGGCATCACCTTAAATCTTTATGATATTTCAACAAAGAATCTTATAACTACACCCTTGATCTGTTCTTTGCCTAGAGGTGATGTTTTCTTGGATTTGATTTTTGCCCTGTGGTCATTTTTTACTTTGAGAATCTTTTGTTTTCCAGAGAATCTGCGAATTTAAAATTGTTTAAAAATTTCCTGTCAAGCAAGTCTTGCATTGGAAATATTGCTTCTAAATTCTGCTTGAAAACTGAGCAGTTCCTTCTTACGCTCATCTTGCTCCTCTTGTACTTAAAAAAGAAGTTTCCACTCTGCCTGGAAATATCTTTAGCCAGATACACAAATTTATAGGTGTTCTTTCTGTCTTTCATGTTATTGTAGGCAACATTTCACTAGTTATTCTGCCAATACATAATCCACGTCCCAGGTAAGTTAAATTAAAGGTTGACCTAAAACTGTCTTCATACTTTGAATCCCTATGTGGCAAACTGCAACCTAATCTCTGAGTATATTCTTGTAACAAAGAGCTGAGTCTCAGTCAATCACAGGCTGCCAACTCCCATAACTTTCTTGAGGAAAGAAATCATGTCTTAGGAGACCTTATGATATAGTGCTATAAAGCCCATAATCTGAAGACTTGGTGTCTGAGTTTATATCTCATCTCTACCACTTACTACCTGGATAATTCCAGGAAGGTTACGTAGCCTTTTGGTGTATTCTTTCTGCATCTTTAACATAGGCAGGATGCAAACAGGTAAATACCTTACAGGTTTGTTATGAAGATTAAATGAGTTAATACATGAAATATATTTAAAACAGTGCCTGGCACCTGGAAGGAGGACAGGAAACATGAGCTATTCTTCTTATTATTAATTATTGTTACCAAAAGTTTGGTACTTGTCCCTGCCACCAAATCAGTGAGAATGAAGAACAAAGACAAGTGGTTTGAGGAAAAGGAAAGAGTAGTTTATTAATTTGCTGGCAAATGAGGAGGGCGGCAGACTAGCATCTCAAAGACTGCCATCCTGACTTTAAGCAGAAAAACAGGGCTTTTTAAAATGGGGCTTTTCAGCAGTTGGGCTCGGGTCTACGTGACCAGTGTCACGTGTTGTGGCGTTGGGCCATTGTTGTTTAACTATAATTGGTGGTTTCGGTGGTTTCTCCAGTGACAACAGTCTCATGACCCTTGTCCAGACAATTCTGTTGAGCCATCTCATGTGGTTTAAGATACGAGAAAACAAATAGCAAACAACATTTTTCTGCCCTTTTGTTTACTGGTCTCAGGCAGGAATGCAGGTTTTAATTCCCAAAAAGGGTGGGGGGTTTTAAGGAGACAACTCATAAAACATTTTGTTGCCCTTTTTCAGACCTTTACCTCTGTTACATTATGATGATGATTCACCCAGAACAGCATCTAATGCTTAATAAATAGAGCTACTCCTCAACTTACGATGGGGTTATATCCTGATAAACCCATAGTATGCTGAAAATACCACAAGTCAAAACTGGATTTCATACACCTAACCTACCAAACAGCCATAGCTTAAGCATAGCTTACCTTAAATGTGCTCAGAACACTTATGTTAGCCTACGGTTGGTCAAGAGCATCTAACACACAGCTTATTTTATAAAGTGTTGAACATCTTGGGTAATTTACTCAATAGTGTACTGAAGGTGAAAAACAGAATGGCTGTATGGTACTCAAAGTATAGATTATGTATCCTTTTCGCACCATCATAAGGTCAAAAAATCATAAGTCAAACCGCCGTAAGTTGGGGACCGTATTTGTTGGCATGAATTCCTTCTTTTTTCTTTTTTTACTTTATAGTGTAATCTTCCATTTTTTCACTGATTTCCACAATTTTCTGTTTAAGTCACAGGTTTGTCTTTAACCTTTCAATAGTGGGATTTCCCTCTCCCACTGTCCCCCTACTCACCCCCCATTCCATTTAACCTGAGGACAGTTGCAGAAGTAGATGAGATCCAAAGATATACCTCTTCTTCTTCTTCTTCTTTTTTAGGTGATTCTACATTTTTGGGCACTAAAGATACACTTCTATTTATTATTTGCCATCTCTTTGCACCGGGGAATGTCCCCTTGGCGGATACAAAGGTTCTTTCCCAACACCAGCCAAATAGAGACATAATAGCTATCAGTTGCTACTACTTCCTCATCTGCCCACATCCTGAGCAAAACAGATGGAGAATTCTTCACATACTGGGAGGATTCCCTAAGGTAAATAGTGAAATTTGAATGCCTAATTGCCAACCATGATTCAAAGAAAATATTGCAATGAAAGAGCATGTGAGTGCCTCACCATAGAAACAGCTCTCTGACTGAGGAAGGGTGTGTCCCCTAAGAGCCAGAACCAGCCAAGAACCAGAAATAGTGGGTTTGTTTCTTAACTAAGCCTCTGGTTTCCTGTGTAAAAATGAGGTGAATCATGCTTGCACCTTAATCCCAGCTAGTGTGGCTGCGCCAGGTGTCAGGGGACATTTTCCTACATCCCTATTCTGAGAACCTCTTTATAATATCTGTCAGAGCCCAAATGGAGAAGACTGGCTCCTGGAGCTCCTGATGTGAGTACAGCATCTGAAAGGATGGTTTTAGTCTAAAAATGTCCTGTACTCCTTTCTTGGTACTTTAGAAATTATTATTACAATGCCAACAAAATGATTTGGTTGTTTAAAAAATACAATAAGATAAAATAAAACAAAACAAAACAATGACTTATATCAAAGCAAAAGCAAACACAAACAGTAACGCCTCCCTCCTCATCACATAGAATCAGTGTGTTTCATACAGATTCACCAAGGGACAGCCTGGGATGACTTTAATGCACTGCTTCTCAGTGAGGGCATTACAAGAAGTTGAGACTTCTTGGACCCTGTCATCTAAGGACCGATATCACTCTCCCACCCTTCCCTCCCCTCTCTCCCCCTCCCTTCCCTTCTCCCCTCCCTTCCCTCCCTGGGTATTGAAACAGTCCCATAGAATTCCATGAATTTCCAAATGCCATCCGCCATCCCAGGGAACAGTATCACAATCCTGCACCCCCCAATTCCAGTTGAAAATCCTGCATTAAAGAAAGTAATTAAATAAAAATCTTGAATTATTAACCTCCTATATACCCTAACTAAAGCCTTCCAGCATGTTCTCCAGGTAGGCATCAATTCTGGTGGTTGCTGGCTCACACAGACCACCATCCCTTAGGAACACCCTGCCTCTGTCCTTAGTTGGGTAATCCAGGGAGACACCTGACCCAAGCTGCATCAGTCAACTTCTTCCCTCCTGGAAGTGACCCCTAAGAACTTGAAGTTGTCCCATGAACAGCAGCTCCTGCTGCTGAGGCCACTGAATTGTCCAGTCCTTGCCTTTCCCAAGGACTGGTGCATTAGCTCTCCCTTTCACTGGCTAATTTCTCCAGGATTCTTCCCTGCAGTTCCTTTTTTTCCTCATGCCAACCAGAATTGGTTTTTGCCAGCAGCCAAAAATTTTTAGCTCATTTATCATTTTAATCCCCATTTTCCAATGAGGAAACTGAGGCCAGAATAATTGAGCAGCTTTGTCAAAGCTCACATCACCAAGTGGTTGAACTGGAATCTTGAAGTCATTCTTATCCCAACATGTTATGCTGCCTCTCCTAACCCCAGGTGTGCCAGGACAAGCACAAATGTGGGTTTTAATTTAAAATATTTATCAAGAGAGACTTCACAAGCCTTAGGAATCACTTAGGAATGCTGTTGTGGTCAAGTGACAGTTGATGTGGGACAACACACACTGACGAGGAAAGCACCCATTTGTGAGATAGTCCCAAGTGAGACTGCTGTGTGCTGACCCCCCCCCCCCCGTGGCAGCCATGGCCACCCATACCCATCAGGGATGGCAGTGGCCATGGAATGGCGCTTCTGCATCTCTGGAAAAGTCCACCCTGACTTTTAGCCAGAAAAAAATTGTCTATGCTCATAAATTGGCAAAATACACCTCTTGCTACAATAGACAGGACTGCTTTTCGAGGGGGCGAAGCTTTTGGATAATTTTCCCTAAGGCTCCCTGCATCTTTTTGTATTTTCTGTCATCCTTGCAACCCACACAAACATTGTCCAGACCTCAAAGATACAACGATTAGCTGATTCTTTTTTAGTTCATTAGCCCTTCTGATATATTAGTAGATTATCAAAAGCAGTTTCAGTAAGTCATAAAATCTGTTTGGTATTAAGTTGACACATGATATGTTTTTCTCCATCCAGCTAAATAGTTTCCTTCCAATCTGGACCAGATGAGTACCCTGGGACTTGCATGATCTCATGTGTGTGTCTGCGTGGAATGCAGTGTGTTGGGTCCCCTTGGACGTGTGAGCATGTGTTTGGTCCAAACGGAATTGTCCTTAGGCACTGATGCCTCAGTTAGGGAAAAGATAAAGACACAGGATCAGATACAGCATCTGTAAAATGTTGATGTCCTCTATTTAAGTCATTTTTTGGTTCTGTTTGATGGCTAATTTAGGCAAAATTGTGACAAGTATGAAATTTTCTTTATTTAGTAGCCCCTTGGGAAGAGCCTCCCACCCCTGCTCCTGCCGACTATGCTTCTCACCGCTGCAGCCTCCCTGAAGCCCCATGGCCTGTTTCTGCTCATTCTTTCAGTAGGTCCCTTTTGAGCACCTATTATGTGCTGGCCATAGGAGAAAGGAGAGAAAAGCAGTCCTTGCTTCTAAGATACGGACAATTGTCCTACAGCAGGATAGATAGATCTATTGGCGAGATGAAGGGTCCAAACTAGTCTGGGGGAGGGCATGTGGGTCAGGGAAGGCTTCCAGGAGCAGAACCTTGAACACCCAAGAATTAGGGCTGTTGCTGTCCCATCAGGCACCTTTGTGTAAATAAGAGAAAGGTGCCCCTCTGGCCAGAGGCAGCTCATGCAGGGCACACAGCAGGGCAGGCCCAGTGTGAGCTGGACTTAGTCCCTGCTCACCCTCTCGGCCAGACGCCCTTGTAAATTCAGCACCTGCACAGCCTTCTGTAGGGTCCTGAGATTACCCATGCATATTAGTTGCCTAGGGATGCTTGACAAATTACCACAAACTTGGTGGCTTAAAACAACAGAAATTTATTCTCTTATGGTTCTGGAGGCCAGAAGTCTAATGTTAAGGTGTTGGCAGGGCCACACTCCCTCTGCAGGCTCTGAGGGAGACTCTTTCTTTGCCTTTCCCAGCTTCCAGTGGCTCCAGACTATCCTTAGTTTGAGGCTGCAGCTCTTCAATCTCTGCCTCTGTCTTCCAGTGACCTTCACCTCTGTGCCAAATCTCTCTCTTTCTCTTATTAAAGACACCTGTCACTGGATTTAGGGCCCACTCAGGTAATCCAAGGTGATCTCATTTCAAGATCTTAAGTTGTTTGCATCTGCAAAGACCCTTTCTCCAAATAAGGTCACATTCTCAGGTTCTGGAAGTTAGGACATGGGCATGTCTTTTTGCGGGCCACTATGTAACCCACTGCAGCATGTGAGGAAGGGAAGGAAGGGATTTTCACACGGGAGGAGCAGAGCATGTGAAGGTAGGGAGGTGTCTGTGGGCTTGCTGGGTTCTGCGAATGGCAAGGATGCCTGGATCTCAGGATACTGGAGGTGCGGAGAGAGTTGAGGCTGCCTGGGGTGTCCAGCCGAGACGCGTGGGCTGCAGTCTGAGGCAATGAGCAGGCTTTGCATGCTCTTTGTTTTAACTTAGAAAGATCACTCAGGCTGGAGGTTAGAGAATGCATGGGAGGAAGGCAAGACTAGAGGTGAAAAAATCCCCCCTCAGAGGATGTTGCTGCCACTCAGGTGAGGAATTGGAATTGGGTGGCGCGGCCTTTGGCGAAGGGGAAGTGATGGTGTGATGCTGAGCAGCGCTTGGTGACCCGTGTGAGCTGACGAGGGAGGGAGGGAGAGTCGGTGCTCACCCTGAGGCTTCTGTCCCTGTTCCAGCCCCAGCACTCTGGCTACCCCACTGTCCACACTCAGGTAGCTGTGGATACACTAGTGCTGCTCTTCACAGGTAAGCTCTTTGCACGTGAGAATTTGCACATGAGTCTTCAAGAGCTTTTTAAGCACTTTAAAGAACACCCCCAAGTACTGGATTGAATAGTGTCCCTCCCACAAAATTCATGTCTACCCGGAACCTGTGAATGTGAACTTATCTGAAAAGGGTCTTGGCAGATGTAATTACACTGAGGGTCTAAAGAGGAGATCATTATGGCTTACTTATCCACGGGGCCCTAAATCCAATAACAAGGATTGTTGTCTCTCTGTGAGAGAGTGATTTTCTGCTGTCTTAATTTAAAACACCAAGTTTGTGGTACTTTGTCATGGCAGCCCCAAGAAACGACTGCAGACTGATAATGAGCATGACACACTTTTGGCATCAAAATAACATGAAGAAAAAGGCAAATTGCAAGGTGTCTAGAGAGGACTCGCTGTGTGGGAGCTCTGTTAGAGTAGTTGTTCTTGTTCTTTAAAAGGGCCTAGCAGCCTTTTCCCTAGGGCCTCTCCAGTCTTCCTGCGGCTGTGTCACCAGGGACCAAGCTGTCTTGACCTTTTAAGTGAGTTTGCTAATCCCTCCACCTGTTCTCTTTGCTAATATAGCTGTTCTTTCTGTCCTGCTAGCGTACACCCGGGCAGCTGATGGAGAAACGCTGTCTCCTGATACTGATCATGCAATAAAAATGGCAAGCTGGTTAGTCAGCTGGAGAGGAGAAGCCTTTTCTCCATTATAAGCATGATCTAATGCTGTAATCACCTAGTTTGCTGACGGCAGCCAAGTGCTTGTGGTCGAAGAGTCCCCAGAACAGGTGAAACCTGTTAAAAAGCATCCTGCTACATGGTTTCAGCTGTCCTGCAGACCAGCTTAAATCTCAGATCCTGGAACATAATAACAACACAGAACTCATGTGTCCTGGGGTTTATTACAACCTTCCAAGGCCATTCTTTTTTTAAAAAAATAGACAAGATAACTCCAGCTTCCAAGCCATAAGACCTCAGGAAGCCAGGGCTCTTCCAAGGAGTGTCAATGTAGTCTTGGTGTTCCCTTACCCTTTCTCCATCTGAATGTGTGTCCCTGATCCCCGAAATGGACTCAGTGCTTCCCTTCACCCCTGAGACAATGCTAACATGAGGCTTTCTGGCTCAACTGCAAGCTTGAAGGAATTATGGTATGGAGAGAGGAAGTTGACGCTCTGTGTCAGCCATGACCAACCACACCCCAACTCCTTGGGCCATATTCCATCCCACCCAATTCCTACTGGTCTTCCTCGACCTTCCGGCTCCCAGCACACTTCCGGGCATGCTCTCTGCTCCCTCCTCACCTCCACACAGGGGTTTTCCTTGACTGTGTCTCTCCTCCCCGAACACCAAGCCCCACCAGCTTCTTCCCTCCATCCACAAGAGGAAGCCCCAAATCCATGAACATTGGAACAACCCCCTCCCTTTCACTTTGGTGGACCCAGAACTCAAGTCCACGCCTTCCCATTCTAGAACAAAATTTCCTTTTGCACAAAAAAAAGCTCAATTATTTTTTTTCTCTATCAGAAAGCCTCGGCCCCCGCAGACCAATTTGGGTTTCCATTTTTAGCTGCACAAAGAATTGAAAGAAGCTTCAAAATTACAGTTCTTCCTCAAAGGCTCAGAAGAGCCCACATCCAATTTCTCAGGGAGAACCAAAGTTCACACACTGAATTTCCCTCCCCTTGCCTTCCTTACAGGGAAAGTTTTCCTCCAGCCCACAGGGAACTTGATCTTTATAAGGCAGAAGATGCATTTCTTCTTCCACTAATCAGCATTGGGTGACTTTGGGCAAGAAGGTTAACTTGTCTGAGCCTTAGACTCCTTATTGGTAAAACAGGATTAATAGTACCTTTTGCATAGGGTTATTGTAAGAATATTGAAAGAACTTTAAAAAACTGTCTAGCATAGTGCCTGGAACAGAAAAAAACGTTCAATAAGTCCTAAGCCCTACTTCTTGCTCTCATTATATGATTAAGCAATAGTTTGCTTTGTCGTCTTATATAAGTATTAGGATATAGCTCTAAGGATTATATGAATGTTCAGAAACCAGTTGACAAAGATACACCAAGCCCCCAGAGGAGCCAAAATGCTCTGCTTTATTGAACGTTCCCTTGGCTATGTATTTGCACATGTCTGTAATTATTTCTCTGACATTAACTCCCAGATGTAGAATTGGTGGTCACGGGGCAAATACATTTTCAGGAGTGCTGCTACGCATTGCTGAATTGCCCTACAGAAAACCTGTGCCAGTTTACATTCCCTCCAGCATTGTGTCAAAGAGCCTATTTCTCGGAATCTTGGGGTTTTTCTCAAAATTTATTAATTTGGTGGGTAAAAAGTGCTATCTCATAGTGGTTGTTCAAACCTGAACAATAAGGATACGACAAGTCCAACTCACTTATTTTAAAAACAAAGACCTCAAGACTCAGAGATATTAAGCGACTTTGCCAATTCATCTAATTAGTAGGACAGCCAAGATCCATGTTCCGTGTTTCCTAACTCTGGGATTCTTTCCATTATACCACTCCACAGAGGGAGAGTTAGCCCGGAGGTAAAGCCACTCAGGGCCTACTTAATCACAAAGTTCAGTTAGACCAGAAGGAACGTGGTGTAGAAAAAGAGCCAACGCTGGGAGCCTTCATTAGTGTCTAACAAATGGGTCGTCAGATAAGGAGTCCTAGGAGCGCTGTCCATGGCAGCACCACCTACTGGTAACAATTTAGACTTGCACAGGATTCCTTCTATGGAGTTGAAGGTAGAATGGAAAAAATCACTGGGAGATTTGGACTGGCTTAAATTGTCTTATTCTAGGAAGAAGTAGGTAGAAAAATAAGTAGATGTGGAGTCACTGAGTCATGCGCCATTGGGACTTAAACTTCTGTGGTCTCAGAATTGCTGTGAATGAAGTTCCAATTTCCTGCAGCAGCTAAGTCAGTTTCCTGTTCTTCCTATCGGGTATACAGAACGTAACTCTCTTCATTTTTTCTGTAATCTGATTTCTAGTTTAAGCCCACATTCTGCTAGTGGCAGGAAACTTAATATACAGTGACTTCCAGGTAAAATCACTCATTTTGGTGTTTATGTAGGCTTCACTCGATTCAAAATTTCATTCCCTTCCCTTCTTGCAGAGGTTGCTTCTAAGATCCCAGAAGTTTAGGATTGTTTAGGCATAGAAAATGGGGTGTAGGGGTGGTGAGAGACAGATAGGGGTGGTCTGGTCCACAGGCACCCTTAGCCTGAAGCAGACCTGGTCTTTGGCCTTTGGCATCTATCCATGCTGGCACCAGGTGGCCACACGTGACATGCTGCCAAGGCCTCAGTTGTTAGAGAGCCCTCCCTCTCCAATGTATCCTCCTTGTCCCAACCTCAAGCACTGCTCAGGTCTGCTTGCCCTCTTTTAGCTATTTTGTGTCCATTTTGGGGGCGGGAGGAAGGGAAACTTTTGGGTTGTTTCGGTTTGTAGGAGCATCATGGAGCTTTCTTAGGGCCCCTTTGCCTGCTTTGTTCTGTTGCCCTGTCTTCTCCACCATGGCTAGCATATAGTGCAGGGGTTGGCAAACTATGTTCTGTAAAGGGCCAGATAGTAAATATTTTAGGCAAATACTCAACTCTGTCATTATAGCACAAAAACAGCCATAAACAATAGGTAAACAAATGGACATCGCTCTGTTCCAATAAAACTTTATTTACATAATAGGTAGTACCCTGAATTTGGCCCTTGGGGAGTAGTTTGATGACCTCAATATATATCTGTGAGGTTTCCCTAACTCCAGGCATTTCCCAGAAAGTGAGGCACACATTCTCTCAGGTCTTGGCACTCCTAAACCTATCTTGGGGATTTATCATCCACTACCCCACTCCAGAATATCACAAGATAAGGGAGCTGGCAAGGTACAGGACCCCACAGGGATCTGTCAGCCTCTAAGCCTTCTCCTTCCCTTCTCCTCCTTCCCTGGCCAGAACAACCCTCCCTCCTCTCTGTCCATTCTTTTGTTTGGAGTATGAACTTTAAGTCATGCTCACTTGGGCTTAGCCTTTAGATTTGATCACACTTTTCCATCAGAACCCTTGACTATGGAAGCTCTAATCTCTGCAATAAGAGTGAAGAGCCTAAATGCAGTCAGGTGCAGTGGCTGAGGCCTATAATCCCAGCACTTTGGGAGGCCGAGGCAAGAGGATCACTTGAGGCCAGGAGTTCGAGACCCTGTCTCTACAAAAATAAATAAATAAATAAATAAATAAATAAAAAATAAACTAAAATTTGAAAAAGAGACTAAATGGCTCAAAGTTAAGAATTTGACATTTGTTCTTCATAATCCTTCTCTTTCCTGGTAGCAGTGGCTACCTGGAGTGACTGGGAGTAATGACCAATGTCGTCCCTTCAACTCTTGCTAAGTTCTGGGCCTTGACCAAGCCTTACCCATACTCTAAGGGCAGCTGGATTCAAATAGGTTTGCTGGCCCAGAGTTTGTTCGTCTGGCTTTATCTTATGAGGAACTGAGAAGAGTGAGGTTAACTTGAGATTCTTAAAAAAAACCTGCTCAGGTTGCAACCTGTTAAGACAGGGGTAGGCACACTTTTTCAGCAAAGGGACAAATTGTAACTACTTTAGGCTTTGTGGGCCATTCTCAACATGCAACTCTCAACTCGCAAATATGCAACTCTACCATTGTAATGTGAAGGTGACCGTAGACAATGAATAAATGAATGAGTGTGGCTGTGTTCCAATAAAACTTTATTTATGGACACTGAAATTTGAATTTCAGATAATTTCCACATGTCATGGAATATCATTCTCTTTTTGATTTTTTTCCAACCATTTAAAAGTGTAAAAACGTTCTTAGCTTGCAGCACATACAAAAACAGATGGCTGCTTGGCCATAGTTTGTTGACCCCTATATTAGCAAGGTCATGAAATCAATTAAGTGAGGCTGGACAAAGAATTTTTAAAAAAATGAGATAGGATAGAGTAGAATGAAGACGACAGAAAATGTCAGAGTACACTGTACACAGGAACAGTTTTCTGAAATGTTGACTTCAGTTAACACACATATGTATGTGTGCGTTGGACTGTGATGCATTTCTTGCTGTGGAATATGGCTGAAAAAGTTTGAAAATCATCAATTTGGAGAAACATTCCTTTCAGTGTGACATTTTTATCTCTGAAGAGTTCTTTCTCTATTCATTTTACGCACCTTAAGATTTAATGTTAGCATTGCCAGATAAAATATAGGACACTCAAATTTGAATTTCAGATTTTAAAAAAGAATACGTTTTTAGCATAACTGAGTCTCATGGTATTTTAAAATACTTATACTAAAAAAATTATTCATTGTTTTTCATTTTTTTGCCACTGTCATGCCCCCAAATTATTCATTTTTATCTGAAATTCAAATTCAAAACTGTGTTATTTCTTTGTTTTTCTAAATCAGACAACAATGTGGTATAGTATATATTGTTTTCTTTTCTACTGTAATGATCTTAAAACTCAGGCAGGGGCAGTCCAGTTCAGTTGGTAACTTAAGGGAGCTGGCGTTTAAAAATTCCTCCCGTATGCCGGGTTCTGTGACCTTTCACAATTGCGTAAGTACTAACTCTCACTACAGCGCTCTAAGAAAGGTACAGCTTTGTTGTCTCCGTGTTAGAAGTGAGGAAACTGAGGTGCAGTTTGGCCTCAACTGGGGGTGGAGCAGTGACAGATGAATGGCTTTTCCGACTCCAGTTCCTTGCTGCGTCACCCGGCTGTTCTGAGAGGTGACATGTGTGAAAGGGTTCCCAGCAGTTCTTGGTCCTGGTGGTACAACAGGAAGGGAGAGTGGGGACAGTGGGCGTGGTCCAGCCAGGGTGCAGGCAATAGGGCACATTGTCTGTGGTGCATCGGAGCCCAATATAAAGCTGAGAAGATTCTTCTTTTTATGATGACAATGCAATGCCAGTGATAATACACCCTCTCCCCATCAGAGCTGACTTCCCCATCCACCTTGACATGCTGCTACTTGGCATACAGTTGGTGCTTAGTAAATGTTACTTTCTTCTGTCTTCCCTCTCTCTCTTTTTCTTTTTTTTTTTTTGAGACAGGATCTCGCTCTGTCGTCCTGGCTAGAGTGCAGTGGCGTCATCATAGCTCACTGCAACCTCACACTCCTGGGCTCAAGCCATCCTCCTGCCCCAGGTGTCCTGAGTAGCTGGGACTACAGGCACATGCCACCACGCCTGGCTGAGTTTTCTATTTTTTTGTAGAGACAGGGTCTCGAGTTGTTGCTCAGGCTGGGCTCCTGGCCTCAAGCACTCCTCCTGCCTCTGCCTCCCTAGTGCTGGGATTATAGGCTTGAGCCACCAGCCCGGCCTCTCCTTTTTCTTTCTCTCTCTGCCCTGGCAAATAAGTTGTAAGCCACTTGCCACCTCTAATTGGTGATGGCAGCCTGGACTGTCGGGTTGAGAAGGATTCTAAATCGAGCCTGCTCAAAGCAAATGAGCTCTCTGCTTGATTGGCATGTCTGCCAAGGGAAGGTAAGAAGTAGCAACATGGACACTACACATTACCATCCTGTACTTAAACGCTGCAACCTCCAGAGAGCTCAGCTACACTAAGCATCTATCAACCGTGGACCCAAAGCTCCTTCCCACTTCAGACAAGGTAAGAAGGGAAGAGGAGAAATGTTTCTGCCTGTCGCATCCCCTCCCCACTGCCCTCTCTGACACACACAACTCGTGAGTGACCTGGAGCCGGATGCGTGGAGTAGATCCAGGAGGCACGAGCAGGCTGGACCGGTGGGGCACAGGTCTGCTGGAGGCCAGAGGCCGGGGGCGACCTGCTGTCTCCCCTCTTACAGCCCCTCACCACCTGAAGCTTTTGCGCTGGGCTCATTGTAGTGTGACCAGAGGCCTTTGCTCGAGTGTGCCTCATTGGAAGCCACGGAGAGGAATGCCTTCTCTTGATTCCAAGGTGTGGATGGCTGAAGGCAGGGCTACAAAAATAGGCTGAAGGCAAGACTTTCCATTCCTCTATTCCCCCCAAAGCAGTTTCATCTTGGACACAAACCTCCATCTTCCTTAAATTCCCAAATTGAGTAACTACTTGGAAGCCTTTCTTAGTACTTTTATTTTCAAATGATTTTTCCAGCTGTAATTTTTCTTCAATCTGGAATTTTGCTCTTTCTGCTGCAAACTTCATTATAAATCCAATTTTAAAATCAGACCTATTATAAATAGGCTTTGTGTACAGCAGGCGTTTGGGCTTGCCGCGTTTTAACCTTGAAATAGTCTCCCATTTAGATGACTCTGTAATTCCTTGGCACCTCAGTTTACCCACCCCCTAAATTGGAGGTAAGACTAGGAAGGCCACGGGCAGGAAGGAGGAAGGAGTTGATAGATTTAAGAGCAATCCTTTAGGATGGAAGGAGTTGGTAGATTTAAGAGCACATTTAAGGTCAAAGAGAAGGAATGTCCAAGAGCATATAAAGGTATTTGGATAGCTTCTTAGATATTTACTAGCTTTGGCAATACTTTATTTTGTTGGATTAAGGCCTCGTGGGTCTAGAAATGGCTTCTAAACTAGTCAATTTCCTCTTGAGGAGTGGTGGGTGGAAAGAGCAACCACCGCTCTTACAACTCAGACCAACTGTATTCTTTGTACAGAGGTCAGGATTTTAATCATGATATGAAGGAGAATCTACGACATTTTGATGATTTTGGCATATGTACATCTAAAAATTGCAGATTTTATTTTTCTTAACACAGTAGAGAGACAAGTGTTTCCAAGGAAGTGGGTCTAGACTCTTGAGCTTTGTTTTGTGTTGCTTCAGCTAAATGATTTGGTGAGTCATTCATCATGCTTTTCCCTATGGATTCAGTGTTGTTTCTCATTATGTCCTTAACCCCAACTTCAAGGGCACTTAGTTGGGTATCTTTACCAGACTCTCTGGAGCCTTATTAATTCCTGCATCAGAAATTTTGTTCCTGCTTAGATACACCCAATTTTTCTCTCCCCTACTCTTGTCTCCCTACACAACCCAGACTTCAAGGCCCCCTATAGATCTCAAGTCAGTCAAGCCATCCTGGACTTGTCCAAAACCCTGTGATTTCTCCCATCTCTGAACCCTTGTTGGGATCATCATCAATACCCAGTCTTTGCACTTGGATCTTTGATAATCTCCTACAGTTGTTCAAACTTTTCTTGAGAGAAAAGACTATGTCTTATGCTTTTTCTATATTTTCCAAAATGCCCGGCCCATGTTAGGCAGCCTCAAACAATACTGGATTGATAAGTGTTTGAGAGGCCGTCATTGGGCCTACAGTTCATGCACCTATACACATGGAGCTCCCCTTTATCTTTGTGGGGCTTGACCAGAGTTTGCCCCCAGCCTTACCCAATTACAGGAAAAATAGCGTTCGAAGTAGGAAGCTAGTGCTGTGAATCCACATTTCCTTTGTTGGGCAATGATCTAGCTGCATGTGGCATAGCATTTGCTGACACATAGTGTACTCACTCTTTTTTTTTTGGTCAGAAAAAGACTATTTCCACTCAAGTCACAAGTGGTGAAGGGTGGTGTGGTTTCTCTGTGACCCTGAGCAAGTCGTTTCACCACACCTTCAGCTGCAGCTTCCTCTTCTACAATTTTCCAGCTCCAAGATTTGGTGATTCTATGATTTTGTGGCTACTCAACACTTCTCACATCTCATCTAATAGTCTGTTTGTATGACCAAGGGAAGGACTCTAAGTTTCTTCTTCGTTCTCTGCTCTGGATCTGATGTTGATGGATGGAGTAGTGATGTTACTCAACAGTGGCCTGGGCCTTTCTCTCTATATTAACTGTAGTTCATTATAACCTGCTAGCTAAAGGTCAGAGCCCACCTTGAGGATGGTGGCATTAACTTGTCTGCCCAGGGACATCTAGATGTTCTGGTTTTAAGAAAATTATTCTGCTAATCTTTCTCCCTACCATTATTATATCCCTGGTAATGGAGAATCTTCTGCCATGTTTTATAACATGAGCCAATTTATTTCTCCTATTAGAGGCTTTGGAAAACTCAAGACATGTACCAGTGAGTAATAAAGCAACTAATAAAGGCTTTATTAGATGCTCTTTCTCTTTCTTTTTTGTGGTTGATGCAACAGTAAGACTGTCTACTATTGTTAGCCATAATTTTATGCGTTGTTGCCTTTGGTGACTTAAGTTTCTGCCATATCATTTTAAGTGTCACATCTTGAGGACAGATGTCTTGGGTAAGACATGAGTTGATTTTCACTCATCAAAAGTTGGCCCTTATGTTAGATGGGGGGTAGAGAAAACCACTCTATTATGAGGCTTTCAAATGAATGTTTACATCCCTATAAAGTGACTAGCTAGTCTGCTGTCTGCAATGATTGAAGAGAGATTTAAAGTTATGTCTAATTGAGAAGTATCTATTATCTAATTGATGCTTTGTTTAATAAGCTATTTAAAACAGAGAAATTATTTTGCAGAATTTAAAAAAGTGAGTTGATTAGATGCACTGGATTTGGTCTTCTAAAGCATTTGCAGCATTTTTCCCTAAGAAGGCATTGTTCAGTGGGAAGTGACAGTGGGATTATTGCTCCTTGTTAAGTAAATTCGGCGTGTGATTTATGTGCTTATATTTCCAAGTACACTCAAGGAAGCAGTTCTTCTTTGAAATTTACAAAATAATGATGCCAAAAAGAAGAAGAAGAAGAAGACAACAGCAAGAAAGAAAAATCAGAGTTTCAGAAGAAAGTAAGCTGTTTGGATTAGAACTGAAACCATGTGGGGCCCAAAAATCTTGTAATATTCTGCCCATTAAAAATTCTTCTTCAAATAAATGTGCACATGCAAAAGAAGGGAAAAAAGAGCCATCCATTTGGATTCAACAGCATGTCAGCCTACTTATACTAGACAATGGTGAACTCAATAATTCCACTTTTCATCCATTGCTTGTGAAGTTCATTATTATCTGTTTTGAATTATTGTTCATTTCAAGAACGGTACAATGAAAAAGCATGTCAAAACTTTGAAAGAGCACTTGGCCTTCCCCGAAAGCTTTGTGAAACATTTCTTTGGAAACATTTCTGCTGAGGCTGTGCATTGGCACTGAGTGGGCGTTGGGGATGAAGGGTGTCTGTGCTTCCCCTTTTCAAATGTGTTTACCTTAAATACATCTCTATGGAAACGAGGCCTGCTTCCGAGTTGCCTTTAGGGTTGTCCATAAGAGGAATGAACAGAAAAATATAGACAGCTAAAATTCTCATATAATCCAAAAAAGGTCAGTTGAGGCAAAGGACACTAAGTTTCACTGAACCCCTCTTCAAGACTGATTTCAAATACATTTCCTCATTTAATGCTGAGAGCTAGATGATATTTCTCTGTTTCACAGATGCAGATCTTTAGCTTCTGAACATTTACTCAAATAGTAAGTAGCAAACCTAAATTTGAACCCAGACCTGTCTGACTCTGATGCCCACGCTCTTTCTCTAAAACCACCTTGCCAGTCATTTCAACCTTTCTTCTCACCTGCCCCCAGGCATTTTCCAGAACTATGTAAAAATAGGCCACCTTGATGTCACCTTTTTTTGGGGTAAATAAAGTGCTTGTGAGGAAAGAGATACTATGAAGGAAGAAAAATAAGTGGTCTGGATAATCCAAGCACTAAATAATCATCATCAACAGCATCATAAACAATTGTCCCAGACCAATCCAGGAAATCCTCATTTAGCTTACAAAGCCTCAAGTGGGAAGGCCTCCATTTACCAAATTGTTGGCGGGGGCACTTTGAGGAGAAGGCAAGACAGTGGACTGGAAAGAGCCCCGCAGACTCAAGTTCAAATCTTGACCTCACCACTTAGGACTTGTGGGACCCTCTGAGCCTCAAACGTAAACAGCAGGATTTGGCCCCCAGGAGTTTCTGGCCAATGGTGATAGGCAACACCCTTCACATATCTATTCATGTCCGTGATCTCTGTCTTCGACATATACAAAATTCAGTTTGTAGGGAAGATCAACAGGGCTGGGAAGGAACTCACACTAAGGGGAGTGGTCTTGCATGCAGAGATGGGTTCAGCGAGCAGACCTGCGTGTTCAGGAGGCAGTGTGGCCCTGTCCTGTGTTGCGGCTGCTATCGGATCTCAGCCCCACTCAGCAATTATAAAAGCTTTGCGGTAAATGCCATTGCACTGGAGCTCAAGCAACTGATTGTGGCACCCTCCTAACTCCCACTGTAACTGAACGTAACCCAAAATAGCACTTTCCTCTTTATTTCAGGAGTGACAAGATCTCTGGCACTGAGGCACAGGGATTTTCAGTTCTAATTGTACCCAAGAAATGGTGACAGAGCTGGAACCACCAGCTTGGAGGCCCCTTGATGGAACATTGAAGACCCGAGGCCAAAAATCCTAGCTCTGGGAGCCATACAGGTAAGTGGACAACCAAGTGGGATTCATGACATCTTTGCACAGCCCTGAGTTTTCCCAGAAATATATGGGGAGTGACCCACCAAATATTGAATTTCCTATGATTAAGGAAGTAGGGCTTTGGAGTTGATGAAATTTGTGTGGAGATGATGGTGAGACCAGACTACACTCACTGGAGAAGGTACCTTTTAGGTTATTAGAATGATAAAGTGCAGTGCCTGGCACATAGTAGGACTTCAGTAAGTGTGAATTATCTTGGTCTGTCTGGGGCACAAGCAGAAGTTGGCACAGTGTCCAGGACACTGGATAGAAGCCTTCGTGATGGCCCAGATCTCAAGGGGAGTTAAGCCAGAGAGATCAGCTGTCAGGGTGCAGTCTGAAGGAAACATTAGACTCAGGAAGAGGAGATGAGGTATAAATCTGGAAATTAGCTGGGAGGATTCAGAATGGGCAGGAGGTGATCCAGAGGTGTAAAGAGACTTAACCAAAATTGTAGTTATTCAGGGCCAAGAAGGGACTAGAGACTAATGGCTCTCTTCTCTTCCTTTAACTTGGTTTTGATATAATTTCAGACTCACAGAAAAGTTACAAGAATACTACAAAGAATCCCCATATACCTCATGTACTTTTCACTCAGATTCCCCAAATGTTAACATTTTACCACTTTCCCTTATCCTGTATCTGTATCCTCATCCATATCATATTTTTTCTGATCTGTTTGGGACATGATGCCCCTTTAAATATTTCAGTGTGTATTTGCTAAAAATAAGAACATTCTCTGAACTAGCCATAGTACAATGACCAAATTCAGGAAATTAGTATTGATACAATACTATTATCTAAGGGACAGGCTTTATTAAGATTTAACCAATTGCCTCAATACTGTCCTTTAAAGCAAAAGACAATTCCAAATCATGCCTTGCATTCAGTTGTCATGTCTCTTCAGTCTCCTTTAAGCTGTGACAGTTCCTCAATTTTTGTCTTTCATGATATTGACATTTTTGAAGAATACAAGACAGTTGTTTTGTAAAATGTTTTTCAATTGAGGTTTTTCTGATGTTTCCTCATGAGTAGATTCAGGTTATGGTTTTTTTTGGTAGGAATAACACAAATGTGAGGTGGTATTCTTCCCAGCGCTTCATATCGGGAGGAAAATGCAGTTGATTTTTCTCAAAATGGGTAACGTTGACTTTGATCCATTAGTTAAGGTGGTGTCTGCTAGGTTTCTCCACTGGTGGATTATTGTTTTTGCTTTGTCATTAATTAGAATCTGCAAGGTAGATACTGTGAGACTATATAAATAGTCTGTTATTTCTCAAACTCGCCCACTACTCAGCACCCATTGACGTTCTCACTTGGATCAATCATAATTCTGACAGCTGCCAAATGATAGAATCCTGTCTCTTGATCTCTCTATTTCAGTTTAATGAGCAAAGAAGGCACACACCCTTCATATATCCTGCATAAACCTCCATGCCTTAGCTCACGTGCTCCCTCTTTTCTAAAATGTCCTTCTACCCCCTGTCCCTAAATATTTGCCAACAATTCAAGACCCAACTCAGAATTCACCTCCAAGACTCTTTTTCCTGATTCACCTCGACCTGCAGTTGACCATTCTCTTAACCTCCTTTGCACTCCTGCCTTTGATGTTTCTTAGTTTCTAGGCATTTCTTGAATGCTTGGCTTTTCCTTACGGTACGGCTAGGGCTATGTTCCCTTTTATAACATGTTTTCCAAACTATCAGTGGTTAATGACCAGTTTTTAAAAATTTCCAAAATATTGAGGGAGGATATGTGGTACAAATGTGTGTGAGTCACCACATAAGTTCAACAGCACCCAAAATGGTCCCTACTGCCCTGGTCACTGAGACAGTCCATTGAACAGGTGCTTGGGCATTGTGGCAAAGTAAAATTGCCCTAAAGCTTTCTAAACCCTTAATTTCTATATATAACATGGTCTGGTAACATTTTGGGTAGCATATTTTAGGACACCTCCCCCCGCTCCCTACGCCCCTTCCTAGACTCAGGAGAAATGTATAACAGTGATCAGATAGCAAATAAAAGCCTTCCCCCCGATTGCCTCCATTCCATCTGATTTTGACAAGATTCCTCTTTGTGACAAAATTACCACCAAAGAGACCTGAGACCTCATGGGTGAAGAAACGATAAATAGTGGCTCCTAATGAAGAATGGGTTTGAGGGACCTGGAGGGAACATTAAGATTAAGTGAAATAACTCCTGACAGCATAACATTTTAAAGGAATAGGCAGATTTGCATTTGTCATTTGAATAATTCCATCTAGGAGTGGCCAGATGAGTTAAATAACTAGCTCTCACACCGCATTTCCCTTGGGAAAAACAGCTCTTCATCTGCGATTCCCAATATGAATATAAGAATGCCATTGAAAAATGTTTATTGATCCTCTATAAGATGTCAGACACTTATAGAGTGGTTCCTGCTGGGAAAGGGGAGGTAAATAAAACACAGTCCCTGCTCTCGTGGAGCTGATGTTGCACTGGGGAGGCAGAGCCAAGCCTACAAGGGAGGAGAATAAGGAACCGTGACATCTTAGGAGCTGAAGTTGATAGAGGTGGGAGAGGGGAAGGGAGGATGTGCCCTCCCGGCCAAGATGCTGGCATAGGTTAAATTGGGTGGGGGCTACACACACTCAAAGGGCTGCCTGAGTGCCGGTGTGACTGGGCCCAGAGAGGCAGAAGGGCCTGGGTGAGGCTGAGCCAGCAGAAGCCATATAGGTGGGCCCTGGGGGCCGGTAAGGATTTGGGCCTTAGAGTCACGGAAAGTGATGGAGAGTTCTTGATCAGGGAAGTGATGGGATCTGATTGCATCTCTCTGTTATGGAGAGAATGTGCTGGAAGGGTCAGAGTGGGCTCAGTGGGACTAGTTAGAGGGCCCTTGCCTGGGTCTGGGCGGGAGATGACGCGGGCTTGGATTAAGTGGTGGAATCTCTTGCTCTTTTCGTCTTCGGGGGACCTACCAACAACAGAAGTAGTTAAATCCTTGGAGGGATGAGCGGGCAGCTTTCCCATTTATTCAGATGGGGAGACTGTGCGAGGGGCCCTAATCAAGAGAAATAGCTTCTTGGAAAGGCAGAGACCACCGGCCACATGGGGCCCAGGTGTGTGGGCTGCTGAAGGATTGTTACAGGAGTGAGTACTTCCCCCGCAGTGCCCGGGAAGCCGTCACTAGCTCCTTCTGCCCCGTCGCTGATGTTTTCTCCCAGCAGATCTTGAAGACGACAGGTCTGTAACAGGAAATCAAAACTGAGTTTTGGCTTAGTACATATGAACAACCCAGTTCCCAATCCAGCAAAAGTCTTACTGGCTGGGAGCAGAGGGGAAGCCGGGTGAATTAGACCGAATTTAGAATTATAGTATGTTTTAAAAGAAACGCGGTTAAAAAAAATAAAATAAAAAAGAAAAAGAAAATATTAAAAAAAACCAAGAAAAAAAGACAAAAGGGGGGGGAAAAGAAAAGAAACGCAGTGTGGTGACTTTCAAGGACAAAGGTGAATCAATTAGGAATCACATATACAAAATGGTTTTCCTTTCTCTAATAGACTCATTTGTGACCACAGTGTTATTACTCACTGGTGTGCTCCCATCAGCTGTGAGGCATATTGCTAATGACAAAAGTGAGAAAATATCAATAATGAGGTAGTTATCATCTGTTGAGTATTTACCATGTAGCAGGCACATCACCAAGCGTTTAGTTTGCATAATCAAATCCAGTGCTAACAACAAACCCTCCATGGTAGGAGGTCTGTTATCAACCCATTCTGCAGATGAGAAAGCTAAGACTCAAAGAGGTTAGGTAACGTGCCCAAGGCCACACAGCCTATAAGTGAGGGAGACAGAATGGCAACCTGAGATCGTCTAACATCCAAGCCTGTATCTACTCTCCGCAAGGAAGAAGGCATCAAGGGCTTGCGCGAGTTGCTTCTTTTGTAAATTAAGGTGAACTCATGGTTCTCCCTCTGTGAATGTCACTCTCAGTTGCAGGTCCTGGTGGCTCCAGGAAACGTGTATCACCCTGGGTGTATCAAGGACATGGGCCCAGCAGGTCAAGGTCATGTGCCTTATAAGTCTCTGCAGGAGAAAGGCTGGGAACCAAGGTCCTAGTGCAGAGATAGCTAAGGCTGATCCTGGGACAGTGACGTTGGGGAGGGTCTGTCCCGGCCCACATCACTGGAGTCGTAGCCCCCTTTCCCTTCTACTCTGTGTTCCGGGAGCCTCCCCAAGGGGCTTGCTTGTCCCCAGGGCCATCTGCAGCTGTGTGGTTCTGGAACGCCCTGGCTCCAGAAATGCCCTGTGTAGATAATCTGAATCCTAAGGAAAGCCTCCTACTGTGGGGCCCCACGGAGTGAGGCTTGCTGGGACCCAGAAACGTCCCCTGAAATACCTGAGCAGCCCCCAACTTCGTCTCCTGTCATCCATCTTCCCCAAGGGCAGCCAGAGGGAAATTTCTGAAAGTCAGGCTGACTCTATTGCTCACCTCAACTGTTCCCCTTAGCCTTTTTTTTTTTTTTGAGATAGAGTCTCACTCTGTCACCCTGGGTAGAGTGCCCTGGTGTCATCATAGCTCACTGCAACCACAAACTCCTGGGCTCAAGCAATCCTCCTGCCTCGGCCTCCTGGGTAGCTGGGAGTACAGGTGTGCACCACCATGCCCAGCTAATTTTTCTATTTTTGGTAGGGACAGGGTCTCGCTGTTGCTCAGGCTGGTCTCGAACTCCTGAGCTCAAGTGATCTTACTGCCTTGGCCTCCCAAAGTGCTAGGATTACAGGCGTGAGCCACTGCACTCAGCCCTCTTATCCTTGGACATAATTCAAGTGTTTCTTGGACCTGTTGTCATCCTATTTCTTCAGGCTTGTCTCTTTCTGGTGACCCCTCACTCTACCCTCTAGCTTTATTCAGCCACCAGCAGTTCTCAAAATGTGAACTGTGTACCCTTCCATCTCTTGCCTTTGCATGTGCTGAACCAACCACCTGTAATGCAGTTTCTTCCGGGCTCTTCCTCCTCCTGAAGCCTCAGCTCTGGGGTTATCTTTTCTGGACACTTTTCCTTATTCTCATGCCACCCCTGCCTGCATTCTGGCCTTCTTTTCCCTACTGTAGGTATATTTCTATAACAGACTTTCCTATATTGTGTTACGTGGGATGGGGGGGTGTTTTCTACTGGTCTCTCCTATTCTCAGGGAGCCCCAGGTGAGTCACATGCACGTTGACACCTGAGAAGCACCCGTCTAGCTCTTTGCCCAGGAAGAAAAGGGGATGGGTTGGGTGGGCAGCTTGCCTATCTCTGCCAGGTTTGTCTAGTAATGTGTCCAAGGTGAGTGACAGAGCTTGTGCTTGAAGCCCTGTCTTCTGATTGAAAGCCTGTGTTTGTCCCTACCACAGCTGCTTCACAGAGGTCAGGAGTGTGAGCTCTGGATTTAGACATACCTGAGACCCCATCCAACCTACTGCCTGTTACCTGTGTAGCTTGTCCTCCCTGAGCCTCAGTCTCTCATCTGTGGGGTGGAGATCATTAATAGTAGAATTAAATGAGATAATTAATTCAAAGAAAATACTTCCTGCACAGTGCTTGGCACAAAGCAAGTGCTCCTTAAATGTCAGTTATAGGTGATGTACATAAGATGAAAGCTTTGATCAAGCATGGACATTTAATCTCGCCAAAGTAGCTATTCAATTACACATATATTAATTAAGTGCCTTTGTTATTCAGGGTGTTTGCCAGATGCTGCAAAGAGAAGAAGACTCAATTCTTCCTGAAGAGTTCACAAAAGACTTGGGGAACAACACTGATCAAATGACTCAAATTCATAGAATGGAACCCATTCCATAAACTAAGGACTCTGAAGTTTCAAAGAAGAAAAATCTCATATCCTGTCGTGTGATTAGGAAAGCCTTTATGAAGTAGTCGGTATTTGAGAGGGCCTTGAAGTGAGGCTAAAATTTCACAGGTCTGGGGGTAGAGAGGGCACTCCTGGCAGAAGAGAGGAAACAGTCTGAGCACGGAGGTTATTCAGAAGATGGCAAGTTTCCAAGTGATTTTTCATATAGGCTAGGCTTGTGAGAGTATTGGCACGTAAGCCTGGAGATATGGGTTGATGGTAGAATTTACATTTAATCTAGCAGGTAAATGGGGAACCATTGGATGCCATTACTTACCCCACTAGTGCCAGTATAGCTCATGCTTATATAAAGTGCAGATACACCAGTGGGAAAGAGGGCGGATGGGTCCTCTTAGTGCTTTTCTACCCAAAGCAGATGCAGTTGCAGGTTCCCTTCACCGGGCTCCTACACTCATCCCCAGTGGCTAGGAGAATTGGATGCCAACAGCTCCCAGCTGTCCTCTTCAAGGAGCTGCCTGGCCCAGAAAGTTAACACTCCCCCTCTGTGACTACCTCTGGAACCCTAGTCATTGCAGTGACTGGTTATAATGAGGTACAAAGGCCACCTCCCTTGCTTCACGGCAGGACCAACTGTGTGTGCAACTCACACCCTAGAGCCGCCCATGGAATCAGGCTGACCTAGACTCCAGCTGACTCCGCACCCTTGGTTAACACTTTCCCCTGCCTGCCCAGCTTCCCTCCGACCTAAGACACCACCTCTCCCAGGGAGAGCCTTCCCTCTTTTCCCCTTTAGTTCTTTCTTGCTTTTGTTGGCTTGTGACCCTGGCCCTGAGGTCACCTTCTTTCCTCTTTTCTGGGATCGAACCATCAAGTGATTGCTGAAAACATCGGCGCCATGGTCCCGGCACCTGGATGATGGACTCCAGGACCCACAGGCTTCAAAGTGCTTGGTGTGCTGTGGGGAGAAGGGGGTTAAATAGAGCATGGCTCAGTCATAGCACCTGGCCCCTGGGGAGTATAAAACCAGGGAAAGGTAGAATTTCTTATTGTGCATCTTTCCATGGCATGTGTCCAGTCCTCAACCAGTTACAAAATAGCAATAATAATGTCATGGTCAACAGGGCTGTTCCTTCTGGGAACACAGAAGGATTTCCTTTTCCTCCATTTTGAATTTAGGTGTGGCCACGTGACTTGTTTTGGCCAATGAAATGTGAGTGGAAGTGGCCTGTGCCCCTCCTGGGCAGAAGCTTTAAGAGCTGGTGTACCCTTTTTATGTTCTGTTTTTCCTCTGTCATGGTGACCAGCAACATTAGAGATGGTAGCTGCTCTGTCAGTGCAAATTCTTGAGTGACTATGATAATCACAGTGCTTGCTGATCCACAATGGACATGTAGTATGAACAAAAATGAAAATTTTGTTATTTTAAGCCACTAAGGTTTTGGGGCTGTTTGTTACTGCAGCATACTGACTGATAGAAATAATTTTTAAAAACATGCTAACTATGTGCCAGGCACTGCTCTAAATGCTTCCCATTTGTTAATTCAGTAGATACAATTATTAGCTCATTTTGTAGATGAGAAGATGTAGGCCCAGAAAGGTTAAGTGTCATGTCCGAGGTTGTATAACTAGTAAGTGGCAGACCCAAAAATAAAACCCAGGCAGCCTAGTTTTCATTTATTATGTATATCACAAAAAAGATAATTTAATAACTTCCATAATTTAAAAGTCCAGGTATAACCTGCTTCAGGCACAGCTGCATCCAGGTGCTCAAAAAGTATCAATTGGAATCACTCTCTGTGTTGTGCTTTTCTCTGTGTTGGCTTCATTGTCAGATGTTCTTCCAAGGAGGAAGCTTCCTTATATCCACACTTATTTCCTGACACTAAACAGCTACAGGGGAAAGAACTTTTCCTCCCCAATAATTCTAGCAAAAAGTCTTTAGGGAACGCTGTCCTCCACTTCCAGTCCATATTGTTCAGCGGGGCTTCACCTGAAGAAGGGCAAGTGAATGCTGAGCAGCCACCAGCAACACGTCTCCTGCATGTGCCAATGATCAAGGCCGTGAATAACTGAGAACTTCTGTGAAGCCGCCAAAGGGCCTGAGAACTCTAAAATCTGCAGTTGCTGGAATCGTAAAAATAAACAGCAACCTCTCAAATGAATACCAGTTATATTGTCAAACATTGTCATGGAATTAAAGATGGCAAAATTCCAGATTGGAAGTCCCTGGGACTTGCATGCATGTTGGAAGGATTTCTGGATTTTATTTCATTTTTATCCTTTTTCTTCTTCCTCGCCCTGAGTTCCTCTTACTCTCCATTTCCCAGCTTGTGCTGAAGGTGCACACGCAGAGAGGTGTACATGCAGATATATTTTCCCCAGACTACACACACACACACACACACACAGATACACACACAAACATATACACACAGACACACGCACAGATACACAGACACACACAGAGACACACTTGCAGACACATAGACACACTAACATGCACAGATTACACACACAGACCCACAAACTCTACTTGCTTTTGTCTTCAGAGTGGCAGTAGAAGGAGCAATGGATTAGGGGTCAGGAAACCTGGCTTCTCGTTCAGCTTTTCTCCCTGTGAACTTGGGGATGCCACCACCTTGCTCTGGTTCTCAGTTTCCTCACCTGAAAAATGTGGCCTTGGACCAGATGATTCCAGACACCCTTCCCAACTCTCACACTGTTCTTGGTTCCAGTTCCCTTCCCAGCTCCCTCCCTTAAGCCCACCCCTCGGCCTAGAGCCCTGGATCCTTGCCTGGCCTCAGCAGGGATCAGGCCCCATGGTGTCCCCCATCCCCACCATCACCAGGGGCTCCCCAGTGCTCAGCTGGCTCAGGAAGGCTATCCAACTGCACCCTACCAGCAGCACTGAAAATTCTTGGGCCTGTCCTTAGGAAAGCCCTCCCCATCTTCTAGCCAATAATTCATGCCTCAAATGGGATGTTTCGAAGGCAAAAATGCAGGAAATCATATTAATATGCACCCAAATAAAACAAAGCATACACAATGCAATATGGCTTTATTGACAAAGAAATACCCAAGTTGGCATCAAGGCCTTTGCCAAGCACCTTAGGACACTGCACAGCTCACTGCCTTAATGGCAAGCCTCAGCCTCTCGAGAGGGAGGGCAGTGCAGTGGTTAAGGGCCACACTTGGAGTCTGACAGCCCCAGGCTCCCCTCCAAGGCTGGTCTGCCACTTCCCCACTGTACAGCCTTGGGCGGGCTAACTTAGTCTCTCAATGCACCTCAGTTCCTTATGGTAAAATGTCGGTGGTGACTATGTTCCCTAGTTATCTCCCAGGACTGTGTGAGTGCAAAATAAGATCATGCGTGTAAACCTCATAGCAGGCTCATCCATTGCTGGAGGTTATCATTTTCTGGAATGAACAGATGAATGGAATGTTACAGAGCTATTTAAAAAAAAGAGAAAACTCTCCATGTATGACTTGGGCTATCGTGCCCAGTGACAACAGCAAGGTGAAGAACAGTATGTGTTGTTTGAAATCTTTTGTTTAAAAAAAGGAGGGAAAATAAAAAATTTAGTTTACATAAATATAAATAAATCTGAATACACACCTAACGTTTTTAAAATTCAAAAAGTTGAATATTAAAATGTTAGAAATGAAAAACTCCCATTTATTTGCTGAAAGTCGTAGGGTATGGGGTTGGGCGGAGAGGGGACTCTGGGCAGGGTTTCAGTTTTTATTCTGAGAGAAAGTCCACCAAGCCGAGGACATGCCACCTCCAGCCACCTCGGAGAGCTACGGAGTAAAGACGAAATCTGGGGGAACTCACTCGATGGTCAGAGGTTCCCATAAGGGAGACAGAGCAAGTCATCTGGCTTACAACTCATTGTTATCCTCAAGGTTGTCCCCATCACTAGTATAAATGGAACATTTGTATGATGTCTTTTAATTTACACAGTGGTTTCACACATATCACCTCCTTGAGTTTCCTGGCCATACACTGAAGTGACCATTCACATTTTTATTCTTCTTCTTTTTTCCTTTTATGGTCTACAGCGGACACTGCCATTGCCCCTCCTATGCCCTGGGTTCTCACCGTCCCTGGCGGCTTCTTACTGTGAGCACTGGGGGTCCCTTCCTGTCTGAGTCTGTTTGAGCTGCCATCACAAATATACCAGAGACTGGGTAGCTTCAACAACAAACATTTATTTCTCACAGTTCTGGAGGCTGGAAGTCCAAGACCAAGGCACTGGCAGATCTGGTGTCCGGGGAGGGCCTGTTTCCTGGTTTGCCGAAGGCTGCTTTCTCTTTATATCCTCACCTGGTGGACAGAAGACAGAGTGAGCAAGCTCTTGTGTCTCTTCTTATAAGGGCACAAATCCCATTAGGAGGGCTCCACCCTCATAACCTAATCATCTCCCAAAGACCCCACCTTCTAATACCATACCTGGGAGGTTGGCGCTTTGCGGGGACAGAGCATTCAGCTCATCACGTTGCTAAAGAGCTTTCTCTGACTCTGCCTGTGCTGAGGATGGGCCAAAAGTGCCAAGGAGTTAATACCCCTGGAAGCAGCCTTTGCCCTGTGGCTGACGGCAGCCGGTAGCTAGGTACCCCAGGTTCCTCACCCTTTGGGTAGGGCGTCTCTGAGGCATGTTCCACAGTCTCCTGAAGGTGGCAGCTGGGATTAGTCATCAGTTGCCCTCTGTGGCAACCTACTCTTTAAAGCACCCTGGGTTTCTTCCCTCCCTTCTCCTTCTCGGGTCGTCTCCACTCCCTTCCTGATGTTTCTTATGATCCTGCCCAGAGGAACGACTTGCTCTCAGTCTCAGGTCTGCCTCTAGGACAACCAAGTGCAAGTTAAAGGCACATCTCCAGTGAGAGAGCAGGACTGGACCCAGTGCTGGCTGCAAAGTCCAAGCTCCGTCTAGCCCTCCGTGCTGCTGCCCTCACTGGCTCTCACAGAAGACAAGAGCCGAGACCAAGAGGGCACCATTCTCTTCCAAGCCCAGGCTGAGGAAAGTCACCCCATCAAACACAACTATCAGGTCTGAGCATCCTCCTATTCAGAGCAAAGAGGAACATGACACTGGTTCATGAGCACAAGTATTTAAATTTGCCTTTCAAAACAACATTTAACAAATGTTTATTATTTTTTTTCTTTTCATGTTTGGAAAATAACTGTAAATATTCATCAGGGCTTCTTCACAAATGTGCCACTTTAGCTTTAGTAAGTAATGCCTGCTTTTTCCATCCAAGAATTAAATTGCCACTTAAAGTCACCTGTTATTTTCTTACAAAATCAGACCATCTCTAGAAGGGAATTATGTTTCAAGGTCAGCAAGGGGGCTGCCATGGAAGGCTCTGGGAGGAGCTAATGTTTGGGCTGAGACCCTACAGGGTAATTAGGAGGGGCCAGCGGGCAGAAAGTTGGGAGAATGTTTCCCAGGCACGAGGACTGGTCTGTGCATGTGCAGGGACGTTGGGGAATACGCCCCATGAGAGCAGGGCTCTGGCCAGCTGGAACAAGCAGAGTAGACCTGTGTGAGTGAACAGGCGTGTGCACTGCACTCTGCCTCCCAGAGGCAATAAAGAGAGAAAAAAGAAAATGAGTATCAAATGGGGAAAAATGACATACTGCATTGTAGCTGACTTCTTCCAGACTAAGAGTGAGGCCCTAAAGGTGAAACCTGTCCTGGCATTCATGCTGGATAGGGCTTTGTGTGACACCCTTGAGTCATCGGGGAAGGCCCTGCAGCAGTGGCTATTGCCAGCTGTACGACAGTAGAAGCCTTGTGAAACAAGACCCGATCTCCTTCTGTAAGATACAACCTAGTGAGCCAGGGCCCTAAGGAAACCCTTCAACCAGGCCAGGGGCCCCATTTTAGGGGCCAGGATGGGTGGTCAGGAGTGTGTGCGGTATTCATAGCCTGGCTGTGAAGTGTTTTAAGTGGTAGAAGTGCAAGGTCACAAAGTTTGGGGGCCACTGTTCTATGACAGCTGTTATCACATGTGTTATAACTGGTTGACATGAGTTTGTCTCCAGGGACACGGGTCTTCTCAGGCCAGGGGCCATGCATTTTAGGTCTGTTTACCCACCACAGTGCCAGGCACACAATAGGAGCTCAATAAACGGGTGTTGAACAGAATGTGTATGGAAGCATCATTCTGAGTTTCAGCATCTTCCCCTAGAGTTAGTTGGGATCAGGGGAAGAGAAAAGATGGTTTTATACTTAAGTCACTACAGATGAGCAGGACCAACTCATGACCCACAGGCAATGACTCTCTGGGTGAGGTCCCGCAGCCATCTGCCTGCTGTTGACACCACGATACAACAGCAGCACTTGCTGTGGATTCACTCGAGCTGTGACTGACTGTAAAAGCATGCATCTTGCTCAGCTTCAATGCTACCACTGCCTATTTATCATGTATGGTCTGAGAGGTGCACTCTCAGGGACTGGTTTTTTCCACTTAAAATTGTCATCTTCTCTTGAGACACAGGGAAGTTGCCTCAGTGACCTTCCCTGGTGCTATGGTCTGAATGTTTGTGTTCCCCCCAAATTCATATATTGAAATCCTAACCCCCAAGAAAATAGTACTAAAAGGTGGGGCCTTTGGGAGGGGATTAGGCCATGAGGGCAGAGTTCTCATGAACGGGATTAGTGCTTTTGTAAAATAGCCCCCAGAGAGCTCCCTTGCCTCTTCAGCCATGTGAGGAAACAGACAGAAGGCACCATCTATGAACCAGGAAACGGGCCCTCACCAGACAATGAATCTGCCGATGCTTTGATCTTGGACTTCCTGGCCTCCAGAACTGTGAGAAATAAGTTTCTGTTCTTTATAACCTACCCAGTCTATGGTATTTTGTTAGAGCAGCCCAAATGGACTAAGACACCTGCTGACCTGGACCTTCTGACTGGGTATCCTAGGAGTGGCCAGAATTAGCCTAGAACTTTGAGTAAAAGGGAATGAAAATATTGGAGCATAATTTTTGGGTGGAAAATGTGCTTGTGGAGCAATAAGAACAAGAAAAGGACATGATGAGGGAGGCTGCTGCTCTCGCTCCCCTCTGCTGAGTCTCCCTCCCCTGTCTGTCTCCACCCTTCTCCCAGCCTGCTGCCCGGGCTCAAGCCCCATGGCTCACCTTCACCGGCTGTGTGATTGTGGGCCAGTTACATAACCTCCCTGTGCCTCAGTTTCCTCATCTGTGCAGTGGGGGTGGGGGTAATGACAGCATCTACGTCACAGGGCTGTTTGACGATTAAATGAATTGATAACTGTAAAGCGTTTGGAAAATGGCCTGGCATGTGCTTAGGGCCACACGAATGTTCATGTAGTTCCCCAGTAGAATTAGTTCAGCCAGAAGATAATAATAATACATAAAATACATTTTGTGCCCTTGAAAGGATATCTGAAGCTTCTGGGCATCTCCAGAGAAAAGGAAACTCATCTGGGAAACAAAATAGCCTTGTGTTGGGACGTGGCCCAGGGGCTAATAACATCATGTTCTAACTTAGACTGGGTCTTGGCATTGCTGCATGATCTTGGGCAAACCAATTAATCTCTCTGGGCCTTAAAAAAAAGTAAAGAAAAAGAGAAAGAAAAAAAAAAACCAAAAGTAAAAAGAATATAGTAAGACAGTCTTAGCTCACAGAGCAACTTAGTTCCCAGGGAAGACTGGAGAGTCTAGAAATCTCAGGTAATTTTTACGTTGATGCCCGGTGACAGTGGGCTTATCTACTGTTTTCAAAACTTGCAACGGTCTTGGATAGCAGAGACAGACATGAGCTCTCTCAGGTTATGCTTCCAGTAAACATGAATCAATTTAAAAATAGAAAAGCACTTCCTAGACATCGTGGTTGCTCAACATCTCTTATCACTCCTCTGACCACAAAGGAAAGGGCATAACTTATTTGAGGCTCAGACCTCAGCCTGTGTTTCCCACACAGCTCTGGGGAACATCACTTGAAACCTAATCAGGACGTGGGGTTAATCAAAGGGTTATTTCTCATTTGTGAAGATATTTGAAAAAGGGATAAAAATCAAATTACATTTGGTTATGTATTTTAAAAGGTATTGTATTTTAAAAACAGCAACAACAGCAACATGAAATTGGGACTGCCCAGGACAGTCTGAGATTAAGTGTAGAGGATCATCGTTGATCTCACCAGCATCTGACTATGGCTTCCCGGAAGCGCTGATTTTCACCTGTGGCGCCACAGAAGTTGGCTCCGCCCCACTTTTAGGGAGGGAGAGTGAAATCCACACTAAGCCCATCAGTGGGCTGGTGCCTTTGCCACGGTGATTGGTTCAAATGGCAGAAGCTAATCTAAGCAGAGTGAAGTTCAAGGCTCTTGCTTAGAAATGTGGGGCAAAGGCATTCTATCTCTTCCTTAGAGGATGTGTGGCTTATGGATATGAGGAATAGGCTTGCTATAGCTGTTTTTGCTCCCTAGAAGGTAGCCATCCTGAAAATAACTCGCATGCGGAAGACATCAGTGCTGAGAAAATGTTAGGAAACAGAGTGGGGCCCTAATCATATTCAGACCCTCTGGAACAAATTGTGCCTGAAGACTGCCCTTGATTTAGGTTTTTGGATTACATGATCCAATAAATATACTCTCTCCTACAATATCTGGTTAGGAAAAGAGAAACTGTACTATATATTTCAAGACATAGGAGAGTTAGTAAAAGAATTTGTTACGTAGTGAGAGATCAAAATGAGGATGCTGAGGTAACTTGGAGACTGATAACTCCTAGAGCTGGCGGAAAGGTGGGGAGGGTGAGTACCAGAACTTAGGACCTTGCAAGAGGGTCTCGTGAGACTGGTGCTGGGCTCCTGGGGGGAAACTGCGCAGCTTGAGTTCAGAGCGCTGGAGAGGAGGGGGCAAGAGTCGATGGGTGCTCACACCCCCAGGGCAGTGGCCCAGGGGTCGCTCTGATGCCCCTGAGCACAAGGCCCAGTAGACGAGGAGGCACATGCAGCTTGTCCTGCAGCTCCCCAGGGGCCGTGGCTGGTGGTGTGCTCTAGCACCTGCGCAGGAGCACCTGAGGGGGCTCTGGGAATGCTGCACAGAGCTGGGAAGTGACGCCCACCATCTGCTGTGGCTGGAGAGACACTAGCAGGAAGTGAAAGACAGCAGTGAAGGCCCTTCTCCTGCCCCAGTCTCCCTCTAGTGCCTTCTATTGGAGAACCGCACGGGCAGCCAGCTAGCACGGGAGTCCGTGAAATGTGGCCGGCACAGTACGCTTCCAGGGTCGCAGAGCAGAAGGGTGACTTAGAGATGGCAGACAGGAGGTAAGGAGCAGGCGCGATGGTTTAGCCGGCTCCAGCTGGACTTCCCGTTACCTGCGTCCTGCTGATCCCCTGGATTATCACCATTACCAGAATTACAGCTCTAATCTGGAAAGCATTTTGGTAATCCTAAATTCTATAGTTTACTTTAAAATCCTCCGTGGATTGCTGGGGTGTTCATCTTCCGTTCTTGCAGAAGAGAAGAGCAAGCGTGGGGAGGCCAGACACCGGGTTCACACCAAGCTCACCACTTCCCTTTTGGAAAGGCTCCCAGGGCACACATACTTCGGGGCCCACTGCAAGAGGCGAACCTGAGGCTTCTTTTTGGGGTGGAAATTGGACAAGGGTGTTTTTTGGCTAAAAGAAACAGAAAGCTGCCTCCACTGGCTTAAACAATAAGAAAATACTGTATTTCTCCCTTATCCACAGTTTCAAGTTCTGTAGTGTCAGTTACCCACGGTCAACTGAAGTTTGAAAATATTAAATGAAAAATCCCAGAAATAAACAATTTATAAGTTTTAAATTGTGTGCTGTTCTGGGTTATTATGATGAACTCTCTCATAGTCCTGCTCAGTCCTACTCCATCCCACTTGGGACATGAATCATCCATTTGTCCAGAGTACCCACAGGTGTGTGCTCCCGGCCCATTGGTCACACAGTAGCCATCTAGGTTATCAGAACGACCATTGAGGTAGCCCAGTGCTTGTGTTCAAAGAATCCTTATTTTGCTTAATAATGGCCCAAAGCACAAGAGTAGTGATGCTGACATATTGTTATAATTGTTCTATTTTATTATTATTGTCATTCATCTCTTACTGTGCCTAATTTATAAATTAAATTTTATCATAAATATGTATGTATAGGAACAAACAGAGTACATATAGGGTTTGGTACTCTCCACAGTTTCAGGCATTCACTGGGGGTCTTGTAACATATCCCCTATGGACAAGCATGGACTACTGTATGTCATCTCACGTGGCCGGAACTCCAGGGACAGGAAGCTTCTGGGAAGGCTAATTCCTCAGCTCATCTAGATCATGGAGGATACAGGTTCTTCCCATCTTTTCTCTCTGTTTTGATCCTCAGCTCGGTTCTTTGGGCAATGCCCCAACATGGTTACAACATCAATTCCAAGCATGATAGCTAGTACGGTGTCTAGTAGAAGAAGGGCACCATCTTCTCTTTGTGTCTCGTTTTCAGATCAAGGAAGCCTTTCCCTGAAGCTACCACTGGAGTTCCAGGTCACATGTCCACCCCTAAACCCATCATCATTGAGAGGACTGGGAACACCACTGGTGACTCAGACCAACCAGGATTCCCTGCCGAGCTGGGGATGTGGTATGTACATCAGTCAGGGTTCAATCAGAGAGGCAGAACCACTAGCAGGTGGTTCTACACAGGAATGTGCAATGAGGGGTTTGCTGCAGGGATTTGACCCTCTGCAATTGTGGGAACTGGTTAAACTGTCTCTACAGGGCTGTTGCTGTGGTTTGCAGTCTGTGGGGCAGAAATCGGGGAAGAGGACATGGATGTAGAGCAGAAGAGAGCAAGGACAAGCTAGACCCCACGAGGACGGACTGGAAACCGAGTCAGTTCTCATGGCCTCCGACCTTCACATCCTGCAGGAGAAGCTGGTGCCTTCTGTTCCTGAGATGTTCCAGGGCCTTGGAGAAGCTGAGGGTGATCCAGGCAAAGGTGAAGCGGTTGCAGGCTCGGCCACCACTCGAGCCTGGTGACCCTGTCTGACCTTCTGACTTGACACCTGCCCTCCATATCTCAGGCAAAAGTAGCTCTCGTGGTCCAACTGGGAACATACAGGAAAGGGGACTCTGGAAACAGCCATCAGCCTAGCCGTGCTGCCACGTTACAAAGCCACCATAGCAACCATACCCGAGGAGTGAATCCTGAACAAAACTTGGGTGCTGTAAGCAAGGAAGAAGGGGAGAAGAGATCTGGGGGAGGCCACCGACAGTAACTGCCCCCAAGAGGAGCCATTTTTCAGCTGCCTCGTCCTGGAACTCAGCGTTAAAGGAAGGGTTTGTGTGTGTTAGGTGCACATGAAGGGGGGCTATAGCAACCCTGCACAAAGGAGATGCTGCCTCTCTCTCCTTCTCTCTCTCTCTCTTTCTCCCTCTCTTTCTTTCTCTCCCCTTCCCCCCAAAGGATAACTGGTCCTCTGGACCTATCATGGGCCAATCTCTGGCAGAAAACACTAAAGAAAAATAAACTCATGCCTTCAGCATTTAGTGGAGCGCCTGCTCCTCTCTGAGTCACCACCACACTGTCCACTTCCTCTGCTTGTATCCTCCTCTCTCCACTTCCTGTACTTCCTGTTCTCATTCAGCAAGCATGCATTAAGTACCTACTATGTGCTGGGGACAGTGGAGACAAGATGAGAAGGAAATAAACCTGAGCTCCAGCTGTAGGGGGGACCTTCCTGCCTCTGCCCTGAATCCCTACCCCCCTTCCAGAAACCTTCCCAGATGTCATCCCAAGCACTCCAGCAAAATCCCGCAGGCCCTGCACATGTCTCCACACGGCTGTAAGTGATTATCTGTAAGTATGTGTGTATATGGGCATGTCATTTTTGTTTTTAATGAATGCTTTATTTTTGTTGGTCCCATCTTCCCCCTGGAGCGCATAAGAACTTTGAAGGTCAAGTTTCTGTTTCTCTGCTCATAACAGCGTGCAATGTGCAGGGCGCCTGTGCTCAAAAGGGAGAAACCCAACCAGGTTTTGTTTCCAAAGACAACAAGTAGCATTTCCACCGTGCCTTGGAAGATGCGAAACATGTTTTGCACAAATGAGCTCCTCTGTTGCTCACACCCCGCTCTGTGTGGTCCCTGACACACCTATACCTGTGGTTATCAGTCCTATTATTGTCCCATTCTATGCATGAGAAAACTGAGGCTCAGGGTGGTTGGAAAAGCTGTAGAAGCAGAGCTCTAGCACATGCTCCTGCCTCCTGGGGTACAGCAGCTACACGCAGCTCCATGGTTCCACTGACCTCAGGGATGTGGGTATGGACGTGTTGTTACACATTCACTGGGTCTTATTCTGTGGCAGCAATTGGGCTACGGCTTTTCACACCCTTGTGGTAGGTGTTACTACTATCCTCATTTTTAGTGAGGAAACAGAGGCTTGAGGAGTTTATGTAACTTGTAAGTGGCAAAGCTGAAGCTGAAATCTAGGTCTTTCTAATACCAAAATGCATGCTTTTTATTGTTATGTCAACGGTGATCTAAAATGATGTGAGTGAACTTCTAGAATGCATTTTTCCACACCTATGAAAGTAGGCTGTGGAGTTAGGCCACCAGGGTTAAATCCCAACTCTGCAGCTTTGGGCAGGACACTTCATTTCTCTGAGTATTTCCTCTTCTGTACAAGTGAAGATTAATCAAACAAGCAAAAAAGTAGTACCAACTTCATTAGCTCGTTGTGAGGATTAAATGAAAGAAAAAAATATGCATGTACAGTCTGGCATGAGGTGAGCACCCAGTAAATGCCAGCTTTTATTCTCCAAACAGCAGTGATTTTTAGAGTAGCCTCCTATGATCAGTCTGGCTGCGGCTTCCCCAGCAGAGCCATCTTTGTTGGGGCATGGTCAGCGCTGAAGGGCCTGCATGCTGGGGAGCCTAGGAGTCCCCCAGAAGCTTGTGCAAGAACCGTCCCTGCAGCTGCCCCGGACAGCCTGCATGTGCAGCCGGGCTCTTATTAATGTCCTGTCTTAGCCGCCCACTCAGCTGCTCCGCACATGTTCCCTAAATGCGAATCATTACTGGTGATCGCCATAAACACTCCCTCCTAACCATGTTGTGCAGCGTGTGCTGGCTATGTGGCAATTGCTCCGTCAAGCCCATTAGCCCGGATAAGAAACAGCCATCATTGTGCGCAAAACCCAGCATGCCCTAAAAAGAGCCTTCCAGGGGCCAAGGGGGGATGGCTTCTCCTGGCTTCTCAAACAAACAAAAATGCTTTCACTCATCTCCCCTCAAAGAACCAGTTAGTTCCAAGAAATAATCACAGAGATCTGGCTCAGGCTTTTCCACAGGGACATTGGAAAGTGATGATCTTCTTTGTGTTTAATAAAACTTCTTTATTGGGTTCCCCATACCCTCAAGATGCGCTGCAAAGGAGCTGACAATCTTGGTTTTGTGAAGCTGAAGCCATGCCATGCCAGCATGTACAAATGCACTATAGGTTCAAGTGGCTGACAGGAAAACTCGGGGAGCTGGGAGCTGTGTCAAAACAAAAACAATCTTGCTCTCTCTCCGTGGGTTCTGGCGGAGCCTGGGATATGGAAAGGTCCACAGGGCCAGGCTTATGCTGGAAGGCCGAGGAAGGTCAGTGAATAACCCTGATGCAACAGCTATGTTGACCAGATCTTTCCTCAGAAGAAGATGGGATGAGATGAGTTTAGCAAGTGATTTCTTACTTGGGTACACTTTTGGCAGGGGAAGCTCTGGAGAGCAGGTAAATTCACCTCTCTGGGCCTCAGTTTCTCTATGTGCCAAGTGGACATCACTATAGAAGACCAGGTGTGGAAAGAAGCAGGTTGTTTTGGCCAGGGTTATACTTGGGCCTGGCACAAAGACACAGCAGTAGTCTCACCGTCCCCTGCGTGCGCTGGAGGGTGTGTCTGGGGAAAAGCCCCATGTGCGGATGAACTGAGGGGCCTCTGGGGAAGCCACGACTGAGCACGAAACCAGTCCCAACCTTGAGGCCCCCGAGGCCAACTCCCAATTGCTCCCTGGCCTTCTGCCAAGGGAGCGGCAGGAGAGGGGGAATCCGAGGATCAGAGGGGCAGAAAGAGGAAGGGAAAGAAGGAGGGGGCGAGGAGAAGGAGGAACAAAGAGGCGGCAGACAGGCCAGCTGGGGAGAGGAAGAGGAGGCAGCCAGGCAGGCCAGAGGACCAGCGTGATGGCGGGCCCTTTGCTCTAGCCCAGCCCCTGAGGGAGGGGACAGGGATGCTGCTGGCTCTCCCTCTGCAGCAGACGAGGTGGCCGTGGCTCAGGGAGATTTAAAGATCTTTCCACCTGTCACTTACATGGCCACTGCTGGCTAATTGAGCACCAGTCCCATAGGAACATTCCAGAACCCAGGGCAGACAGGGCTAATAAAGACTTGGTCCCTGTCCCTCCAGAGCTCGTTACTGGATTGGGGGACATGGTGGCCTTGGGTACCCCAGCATCCATCCCCAGATTTCAGGGGCTAGAGACGGGTTCCATTCCTTTCCTTTGCTGCCCAGCCTCCGTGTCTTCAATCCCCCTAGCAAACAAATGGCATTTCTCCATCGCGGGCTTTTACCAAAATGCAGTTCCCTGCCCCTCCTCAATCCCTTCTTGGGAGTCCTTTTCGGTGGGTGAGGGAGGAGCAGGAGGGGTGGGGCATCCAGGAGGGAAGCAGGTGCAGCAGAGATAGAAGAGGGAACGGGGAAGGGGAGGAGAGTCTGACGTAGGAGCCAGGAGGGCTGGTGACAGACACGCAGCCCCAGATGGACCCAGACCCTGGGACAGGCAGGTCACAATGACCGGGATTAGATCAACAGCTGGCTGAGGCACGCCACCCAGTCCTGAGCACCGCCCACGGAGCCCCGCAGCACTTCCCCTGGCTGGCACCATGAGCCCTACCAGGGTAGTTCCTGGAGGCTGGCAGGAGCCTCAACCTCTCTGTTCCTTCTTCCCCTGCCCAGATCCTGAAAGCCACCTCCTCGGAGGACCCACACCAGAGTGAAGTCTCCCCCCACGGAGGGAAGCTCCTTCCATGGCCTCGATCCCCTTTAAGATCCATCTGTATTTCTCTGCCCCTATGACACCCCACTCTGGCTTTCCGGAGGGAACCTTCTTGGCAAATTCTCGGCAACACTGTTTCCTATTCTCCCATCTCCTACTCCCCTGATATTTCAGGCAGCTGAAAGGTATCTAAAAAGGATTTGTAGCTCTTCCTGAGCCTTTATTATTTCACTTTTTCTGTCTGCCCAGCTGCCCCAGCCTTGTGTGAAATGTTATTAACTTCAGAAACAAATCTGAGAGTTAGGGTGTGTGGGGGGGGTGGGGGGGTGCCAGGCCGTCATCTTCTGAAAGTGCAGATGGAAATTTCCCCCTCCCTGGCGCCTCCAACCTGTGATCCTCTGACATTTCTAAAGTTTGCTTTGTTCCCTTCATCACGTCACATGCCCCACATTGATGTTTTGTTTGTTATCCCTTTAAATTACATACCTCCCTTAAGAGAGAAAAAGAAAGTCTGACATGGAGAACAAAGAAAGTTAAGGCCTTTAAAGTACTTTTATGGAGGCTTTTCATGAACTTTACAAACAGAGTAAAAAACAAGTGTGAAAGGATTTTTTAAGGAAGGAACATGCTTTTGCAATTTGCTGGAAGTTTTCCTTTGTGTTCCAGAAAAGCAGTCTCCCCATTACTCACCAGGGAGGCACGCAGGCCAGGGAGGAAGAGGAATCAGCGAATAAAAACAGGCCTTGCCCCTGTCCATGTGTAAACGGCACTTAATAATCAAATTGAAAAAACACACAAATGAAATTAAAACGTTTTCCAAATGGGCTGCAGCCCTGAGGCCAGACTTCGTGGGGCCATGGCCCAGCGAATTTGTATCTTTGCCCTAATTGGGCTCCGGGCAAAACGGCTTTTGGGAGAGCCAGATGCTGGTGGCAAGGGGAGGGTAGGACACAGAGGTCCCTAGAGGCAGGGAAGCCGGCTGGGGACCAGCACCCCCGCCTCCAGCCCTGTGAGTCTCTTCTCCCTTGGGTGTCGCCTGTTCAGTTTATAAACCTGCTCAGACCTCTCCAGATGGCAGAGAACTCTCGCTTGACCCCGAATCTGCACTTGGTCACTCACTCATTCGCTCAGTCCCATCAACACATGCACTGGCTATCTGTTTTCCAACCTTAAAGCAAAAAGAGAAAAAGAGAAAAAAGCCCAAAACTTCTCTTGACCTCATGTCCCTTTGGCTGGGACCCCATCTCTCTGCTCCCGTTTCGGTTGTCTATACTCACCGTTCCCCTTCCTAATCGCTCCTGCACCCCATCTGCCCGTGCTTTTGCCACCTTGCTCCACCAAAACCACGCTGCTGAGGTCAAGGTCAGCAGTGACTCTGTGTGGATAAACCCAGGTACAGGGCCTCACCCTCAACCCACTGGCGGCAGGGGACCCAGGTGACCACCGCCCCCTGGAGGCACTGTCCTCACTTGGCTCCCAGGGACCACTTTTGTGGCTTCTCCTCCACGCTGGCTGGTCCCACGTTTCCCCCTGACCTCTTGCCTCCGAATGCCCCGATGCTCAGTTTTGGATTTTTTCCTCTTCTTTGTACTTATTCCCTCGGTGATCTAATCCAATCTTATGGCTTTGAAATCAACTAATATGTTGAACTCCCAAATTTTTATCTTCTTTACTAGCTTCTCCCCGGAATTTCAGACTTGCATACGCAACTGCCTGCTCCGCATTACCACTGGGTTGTTGAATAGATATTTCCAACTTAACATGCTGACACAGAGTCAAGTCCACAGTCCTTACAACGGCATCCAAGACCCTACTCGTCCTTCCCTCCCCCAACTTGCTAACCCTCCTCTGGCCACACCGGCCAGGCCGGTCCCCTGTTGGGGCCTTTGCACTGACTGTTCCCTCTCCCTGTACGGCTCTTCTCCCAGACAGCCCCATAGCTAATGTTAGAGTTTCCTTTCACGAGCCAGGATCCAATCAGAAGCATTTTTGTAGTTGAGTCTTTTTAACTTCTTTTTAAAAAATAATATTGTTTTTTTTTTTAGAGACCACTCTAATTGTCTTGTAGAGTGACCCATGCTCTGCAGTTGTTTGGCCAATTCCTCCTGGTGTCATTTGACTTGTTCCTCTACCCCCAGTGTGGACTGTAAACGTGGGCTCACTTCCGCCTTCTCGCACTGCACCTCTGGGTAACATTGATGCCCCTGCCTGTGGCTGCTCTCTGAGGGTTCCCTGCCTGTATCTTTAGCAGCTCCTTCTCAGCAGGCTTCCTTTAGGGTTGCTTATTCTTCCTCACTCATGTGGCCACCTGGAATGTCATCGTTCCCCAAGATTTCATGTCTCTTCACTGTCTGCAAACCCATTCACTTCCATTTTTTCATATACTCTCTTTATGCTAATGGCCCTGAATTTACAGCTCAAATTATGTGCTCGAATCTCCATTTGGACATTATTTATTCTTCCACTCTCTGTCTCCTCCACTCTCTCTCTAGAACCGAATATGTGCTGGGCATTGCAAATGAAGCCAAGAGCAGGAGAGACACCCTCCCTGCCCTCATGGGGTGCCCATGTGACAGGGCTTTGGACTGTAGACCAGAGGACTGAGAAGGCCCTGATTAGACCTGATTAGTCTGCAGTGTGGAAAGCACACTGTAGAGGACAAGAGCAGATGCACATGCCCAGGTAGGAAATAAGTAAGAGTGGGTGGCACCAGCCCAAACTCAACATAGCACAGACTGGTCATCATCTTTTTCTAACACCTCCTCTGGTTTTTCTCAGCCAACCACCTGGGTATCCAGGCCTGAAGCTGAGAGCCACTGCCTTAATTCAGGGCCTCACAATTCCTGCAGTCACCTCCTAGGTCTCCTCTCCATCCAGCCTCCCTGTACTCCTGTCTTCTTCGTGGAGAGGATGGACATTTCTCCCCGTCTTGCTCCTTCTCCTTGACTTTCTGGAGTTGTTGCCTCCTAGGCTAAGGGAGTTGAACACTGTTGTAATATAGCTAAAGAAGAGATTCTATGCCATGCTTAGGTGCTGCAACTCTGTCAGCTGATTTATCATTGTCCCTGAAAACATACCTGGAATGTTTTGGAAGACATTCCAATCTCAGAACAAACTTCTGTCTTAATGTTGTATTCCTCCTCCTCAACCTGCAATACTCCAAGTCCCTTCTGACCCCAGCCAGCCACTGGACTGGTGAAGTAGACAGTGACTAACAGCCCAGAAGAGCATCTTGTGCAGTGGGGTGTGAAGCGCAGGAAGAAGGAACTAGAAGCCCCAGGGGCTATGAAGGAGATGAGATAGGATCCAAGAAGAGCTTCTCAGGTGTTTTTTGCTGTCTGAACGGTGACTGTGGGGTTAGTGCCAACATTTTAGGGTTGATATGACCTGGGGATGAGTTAAGTTATCCTAGGAGTCCACTCAAAACTGCTCTACACATTCTGGACTCAAATAGGTGTGGACAATGGCATAGCACTTGAACTTTATTAAGGAGTGATTGTACTTTCTTCAAAGGTGTATAGGTATGCACACACGTGTGTATGTGCTTCTCTGGTTAGGGGAGGGTGGACATGCTTACTCCTCCCACCTCTCAAATGTGAGCAGATGCCTGGATTTCTCCAGCGTGGAGGACAAGAGGTTAAGTCATTGGACAAATGGATAAACAAATGAATGGCACACACTGTGATATGCTGGACACATTGCCATTCAAGGCGGGTGAGAGATGCTTTCTCCTTTCTGAGAGTAGGGATTATAGGAAAGGAAAAGGCCAAGAGCACCCACTGGCATATTTGGGAAGGAAAGATAGAGCTGGCAGGGAGGGAACAGAGCCAGGAAAAAGGGAAAGAGGAAAATGGATGGGGAGCTAAGACCTGTCTTTTAGGTTTCCCATGGCTCTCCCACAACTATCAAATTCTTTGCCTGTAGCAGTGTGGTTCTTAGAAAAGCCAAGAAAATGCTTTTTAATTCTGAAGTTGAGAGCTCGTTCTATCTCTTATGTTCACTGTGCTCCCCAGGTCTTCCGCCTGGGCACAAGTACAAAGGTATAGGTCTGCCTGGGTGAAGGTAGCCCATCTACCAGGGCTGTGCAGGTAGATGGATGATAGGGTCCCAGGGGGCGGCATTTCACAGTGTTCAACCATGGTGAGTCACCTCCTTAGTGATCCCGAGGAAATAAGGACCCTGTGGCAGCCAGAAAGTACTGCTAAGTTCAGATCTCTGTGTTGGATATTTATCCTGGAGCCAATAGACAATAAAAATCAACATTAATTAACATTCCTTGAGTCCCCACAGAGGTTGGGACTGAAGAACCCAGAGGCAGTCTTTAAAATATTTCTTCTCAAATATTTATGGGGTTCTGACACTGGGCTAGGCATGATACCTGGAGGAGAAAGACGAACAAGGTAAGCTCCTTTTTTATTAAAGTATAGCTTAGTAAGGGAGGAAGATAATGACATAAATGATTGTGATTCAATGAAATAAGAACTGTAAAAGAGCGTAGTTGGTGGGGCTGAGGGAGTGCAGAGAAGGACATGGCTACCTCTTTTTGATTAAATTAGCAAATGGATGCTTGAGATGAGTCTTGATGGATGAGTATGAGTTCTTCAGAAGGAGAGGTGGAAAATGCTTCTGGACTGACTTAGTAGCCAGAAGGAACATGTGATATTTCTTTAAATGGGGAGAAAAAGAATTGAAAGCAGGGACTTGAACAGGACTTGTGCACCAATGTTCATACCAGCATTGTTCACAACAGTCAAAAGATAGAAACAACTCAACTGTCCATTGACGGATCAATGGATAAACAGAATGTGGCACACACTTACAATCGAATATTATTCAGCCTTAAACATGAACGAAATTCTTACACATGCTAAACATGCATGAACCTTGTAGACATTATGTGAAATAAGCCAGACACAAAAGGACAAATAACGTTTTATTCCACTTAGATGGGGTATCTGCAGTAGTCAAATTCCTAGAGACAGAAAGTACATGGTGGTTGCCAGGGGCTGGGGATAGGGGAGAACGGAGGGTTAGTGTTTAGTGGGCACTGGGTTTCAGTTAGGAAGATGAAAAAGTTCCAGAGATGGATGGTGTTGACACTTGCACAACAATGTGAATGTACTTGATGCCACTGAGCTGTCTACCCAAAAATGATTAAAATGGTAAATTTTATATGTTGTATATTTTACCACAATTTTAAAAAATTAACAAGAAAAGAGACGTGGGGAGAGGAATGATTGTGGTGTATTAGGGAAAAGGTCTGGCCGAACTTTAAGGTGTGGTTGAGACTGACAATGTAAATTTAGTCCAGATAATAAAAAGTTTTGTCCCTAAGGAGGTGGGGCTTTACCTTGGGGGTAAAGGAGAGTTAGCAGAGAAGTGGGGACGGACCATGGTATTTTAGGGAAGTTTTAGCTTGCAGGGAAGGAAGGTCAGAGGTGCGGCCAGCTAGGAGGCTCCTGCAGTGGTCCGTGTGAGATCTGGTGGGAATTGGAGCCCCCGTGGAGATGAAGAGGATGCAGGAACATCAAGAGATGAAGTGAAATTGACCGGACTATGTGCCTATGGATTGGAGCCTGATGTTGAGGGAGAGTGGGAAGCTGAGGGTGGGTCTAAGACTTCTGGTTTGGCTGACTGAGTAGCTGGTGGGACCAGCCACAGATAAAGACTTCAGGAAGAAGAGTGTGTTTTGTGGGGAAGAAAACAAAATGAATTTGAGACCTATTTAAGTTTAACATGTACTTGCATTTAGTGCCACGTGATTACATAATGCCTTTTATTTGTCACCATGACTTTCACTTGTTCTTGTCTCTAAAGTTAGATTTTTGGATGCACAGGTCTGGTGCATTCATTCATTCAGTCATTCCATAAGCATTTATTGAGCACATTCTTATTGCTTATGACACTTACATAACCCTCAACTGCAGCCCAGCCCTAACCAAGAATAAGCAATGAATCTGGGCATGGAATTCAGGTCTTCCATTGTGAGGTTCTTTTCACTATACGATGGCTTCTCCCACCTAAAGAAAGAAAGCAAAGTGTATAACAAGGCGCTCTGTATGCTTGAATCTCATTTAAATTCTCATAACCACTGTATGTGATCAGTACCATTGTTTTTTGGGGAGGAACGAGAGGGAAGGATTACAAAACAACAAGAGGAGACTCTTGAGGATGTTGGGCATGTTCATCATGATTGTGATACTTGTTTAGCAGGTATAAGCATAGGTCCAAACTTTTCAAATTGTACATTTCAAATTGTGCATTGTGTAAGTATACCTCAATAAAGCTGTTTTATAAAAGTATTGGTCAACAACAACAAAGTACCTTTTAATGAGATGTCATTTGCTGAGGGAAAATCAATTAATTTAGTTTTGAAGAACAAACAAAAACCTGTCTTTCCGTGTTTTCTTTCATTTTTCTTACTGCTTCAATCTCTGTTTCCCCTTTTTGTTTTGGAGGGGGTGGCTACTTTTTCCCCTACCTTCTCCAGAATTGCCTTGGTTCAAATAGAGCTTGGTTTTTGTTTGTTTCAGGTATAATTATAATTTCCATATGGTCAAATTCACCCTTTTTAGAGTATAGCTCTGTGTGTTTTGCCAAACATACGCATATATGGAACCACCATCACAATCAAGACAGAGGACATTTTCATCATCCCCCAAACCCTCTCATGCCCCTTTGGAGTCAATCCCCTCTCTGTACACCCAGCTCCCAGCAACTACTGATGTATTTTCTATCCCTACAGTTTTTTCCTTTTCCAGAATGTTATGTAAGTGGACTTGTACAGTATGTACAAGCTTTTGGAGTCTGCTTCTTTCTTTCAACATGGGGTTTCCCACCCTCAGCACTGTTCACATTGTGGGCCAAATAATTCTTTTTTTGTGGGGCCCTGTCCTGTGCATTGTAGAATGTTTAATAGCATCTCTGGTATCCACCCACTAGATTCCAGTAGCACCTCCCTCCCCAGTTGTCACAACCAAAATGTCTTCAGACATTGCCAAATGTCCCTGGGGCAAAATCACCCCTGGTTGAGGACCACTGAACTAGCATAACGCATTTGAGATCACCCATGTTGGTGCCTGCATCCACAGTTTCATCTTTGTGCTTACACAGTCACTGCTACTGCATATTGTCCCTGCAAAATATGACAATTCAGAGTAAACCCCAAAGAACCAAATGGATATAGACCAAAATCACAGTTGGAATGTGCTTCTCTGGCATGAGAAGTAAGCTGGTGTGAAGAAGGCGGGTTTATCTGCCTCTGAGATCAATTCTTCCTCAGGATGGACAATTGAATTAACTGCTCTCCATCTGACTAGGAAGTGTCAGCCAGGATATCTACTGTTACTGAAATTCCCATAAAGTAGCCACTCTCCGCCACGCTCGGGTGTCAACGACTGAAAAGGTGGCAGGATGTCAATGACCATAAAGGACAACGCCACTCCCTCAGGGTGAACTTCTCCACTGCTTGCTGTCTGATGTATAAGGCAGGGATTATAACGCTAACTGGATGGTTAGCACGGCTGTGAAGAAGTCCCAGGAAATGAAAAAATCGAGTTCAGCCTTCTGCAAGTGGCTAGGGCAGGCACAGACACTCACCACTCTGGGGTTTCCACTGTTTGCTTGTTGGCCCATTTGTGCATACTTCATGCTGTCTGTCCACTAACCAGCCTGCACCCACTTAATTGCCTGTGACCGCACATCTGCTGTGGGTGGTGGGGAGCCATCAATGCACTTAAGGGGTGGGGGAGGGTTTTCTTCAGGGAAATGTTCTCCAAAATTCTGGAGCAGGGGATGGTGAGCTAAAAATTTCCTATGCTTGGCCAGACAGTGCATTTGGGATTTGTGCTGATTGGATGGGGTCATTTAAGTTTCTATTTGGAACAAAAACATTTCTAGGGAAAGCATTAGAGGAATAGCCCTTTTCATTTGCGTTTTGAGAAACACTGTTTATAATAATAACAACAATCACATGATTTGCAAAGCCGCATTTATTGACTAAGTAAATAAGTGAATAAATTTAGTACACAGCTGGCCCAAAGCAAAACTGGGAAATAGATAAAGCTGGTATGAGTGCTTCCAGACTATTTTTGGGAGCTCTTTTCTTGTTTTTTAATTAACTTCAATATTTAATAAGGAGCTCCGATGCTGCAGGCCCTCTCTTGGGTAGTAGGAGTTCAGGAATGCTAAAACGCAGTCATCACCCACATGTCACTCACAGTTGTGTCATGGGGACAGATGAAGACAGCTGGATTACTGTGTGATGAACAAAGAAGACAGACTCAGAGCCCAGTCCACACTTTTCACCACCATGCCCTGCCTTCTCACGTCACGTGGGTGAGACTTTCAGCTCTTAAATGCCAGATCCCAGATTACTTCATTCAACAAATATCATGTGTCAAACACTCTTCTAGGCACTGGGTATAAAGCAGTGGACAAGAAAAAGATAAAAATCACTGCCCTCAGGGGTCTTATAGTCTAGAGGGAAGAGGCCCATGATACAAAAATAAACAAGTAAATTGTATAGGAGATCATATGGGGAAGCATAAGGCAAGCAAGGGGAATAGGAAGCATGGGGGGTTGGGCTATGATTTTTACTAAGGCAGTCGGGGAAGACCTCATATTAGAACAAATACCCAAAAAAGTTGAAAGGTCAGGTATTTCTGGAAAGAGCATTCCAAGTAGAGAAATCAGCAAGTTCAAAGGTCCTGTGGGACATAATGTTTGAGGAACAGTAAAAAGACCAGCTTAAGTGTAATGGAGGAAGCTAGGCAGGGAGCAGTAGATAAGGTCTGGCTGTGGGGTGTCAGATGTGGCGGCCTTGCGGGCCACGGTGGGGGCACTGGCTTGCCATTGGGACACATGGAGCAGGGAACATGATATGAGTTGGCCCAATAGCAGCTCACTCTGGCTGCTGCATTGAGAATAGACTATGGGGGATGAATTTAGATGAAGTCAGGATACTCTTGAAGTAATTCAAGTGTGACAGGGTGGTAGCTTTGACCAGTGGAGGGGATGAGAAATGATGGGCTTTTATATATATTTTTAGGAAGAGCCATTGGATTTATTGACAGATTGGACATAAGGTGGGAAGGAAAGAGAAGAATTAAAGAACATACCAAGAGCTTTTGTCTGAGCACCTGGAAAATTAGAATTCCTGTTTCCCGAGCTAGAGAAGACTACGGGAGAAGAAAGTTAGAGGGGAGGTTAGGAGTTTCATTTCTGGACGCGTTAGAGTTGGGATGCCTGTTAGAGATCCCAGTGACCGTGTTGAGCAGGCAGATGGCATAGAGTTCGTAGTTCAGAGGGGAGGTCTGGGCTGCAGAGAGAGAGCCGGGGGTCTTTGGGGCACACAGACAGCAGGAGCAGGGAGAGCTCTCAAGGGAGCGTGTGTGGATGGAGGAAGGACGAGCTCTGTGGACGCAACTCTGCAGCACACCCGTATTTGGAGTTTGAGGAGACAGAGGAGGGGCAGTCAGGGATATAAGAGGGAGCCAGGTGAATTTTCTTGGCACTCAAGAGAAGAAAGGAATTCAAGAAGGAGGGAGCGAATGAACGACAACGTTAAATGCTATTGATAAGCCAAGTAAGGCGAGATCTGAAAATCGCTCCTTGGGTTCTGCATCTTTAGAATCACTGGGGACCTTGACAAGAGCGATTTGTGGCATGGTGGGGACAAACGCCTGCATGGAGTGGGCTCAAGGGAGAAGAACAGGAGATTATGAGTGGGAAACAGACTCCATTGAAGAGAAGCTCTGCTGCGAAAGGAAGCAGGAGATGTATGAAAAGAGGGAGTTTGGTTTAAAAAAATGGAAGAAATTTCTATATGTAGAGACACTGGAAAGAGTCCACGGTAGAGAAACACGGATGGCGCAGGCGTTGAAGTGGTGAAGCCCTGGCTTTAAGGCTATGCAATGAGGAAGTGCAAAACCGTCATGTAGATTAGGTTACAACACAGAGACGCTCACGGTATGATGTTCTGTGATGAAAAACACACACACAGAGAAGAAAGAAAAGGGAATGGACATATAAATGCAAATGTGTAAAATTATACAAGCACTTGACCAACAATTCGAGGGAAAGGCAGCATCATAATGGTTGCTCTGGAAAGGAGCAATTATGGGTAATTTTTTTTTCTCTTTCAACTCCTAATCATTCTGCAATATTGTTTTGTTAGCATTAATATTATGAAATATTTTTTAAATGAAATGAACTGAAGTTTGCAGCCTTGCACTCTATGAACATGGTCATGGAAAGAAAGACTTTGTGCAGATGAAATTTATAATAGATTTTTAAACAGACCCATTTGACTTGTTCCTTCATTCAGCGAGTGTTTACTGCATGCCTACTATGCACAGGCACCAGGGATAAAGTGGTGAACAAGGCAGTCGAGGTCCCAGCCCTGGGGATCAGGCCTGGTTATCTGAGAGAAGGGACGGCCTGGTTGGACTTGAAGGATGGCACCTGGGAGAGCCAGAAAGACATTCATTCTCTGGAAAGAGCACTTCTCATTTCCAACAGCTGTGCTGCTCACACTTGCCCTTCGGGTACAGAAAGCCTTGACCCAGAACTAGAGGATCACCAACCATCACTGCTCACAGGGACCACTCATTGCAATGACTGACCTCCATGCCATTCCCAGCCTGTCCCTTCCCTCCAAATCCATACTGCTACTAAGACTCCTTCAGGGTTGGCCTGGCTTGGCTTGGCTGTGAGTCTTGTGCTGTTGTCACCCACACTCCAGCTACAATGCAGCTTTGTGTGCACATGGAAAATTCTTTTCCCAAGGCTGTGTGCCCAGTGCCAAAAGCTTGTGTTCTCAACAGCAATGCTAAATCGCCTCCAGATCCCAGGCGATCTCACCTGTAGGGGCTATCCTCCAGTATGCTCATCTTAACACAACAACAACAGTCCTTGGAAAACAACATGGGAGCATGAAGTAGTGCACTGGTTATGATTATTTTTAGGTCATCCCTAAACTCAAATCTGGGAACCACTCACCAGGAGGTGGTATTCTTTGGTACTCAAAGGTACAAGAAGGCTTAGAAATAACTGCTTTTCCAAGTCTCTCTAGGAAAATAAGAAATTGTGCCAAGACAAGAGTAAAATATCATTCATATAGATCAAGAGATGACATGGTAGGGGAAGGATATGGACTTTGGTGCTACATATAGACCTGACTTCTCTTGATCTTATTGCTTATTTGCTGTGTAAGCTGCAGCCAGTCACAAAGCCTCTAAGTGCCTCAGTTTTGTGACCTGTAAATGAGAATCAGGCCTACTTATGGGGTTGTCATCAGGAGGAAAGAAATTAAGTACAAAGTATGTGACACATTGGAGGTGCTTAATCAATGATTATTCTTATCATTTCTTGTGCACTCTTGCAGAGGTTGTGGTAGTAATGGTGTGAGTACATGTCTGTGTGTATGCATGTGCATGCATGTGTGTTTGAGTGTGTGGTCCCAGCTTGAACCCATCTGGGAGTCATCCATGTATGGCTGGACATGTCTGGTAAAGGGAGGTGGGTGAACTCCCAGGAATGGGTTTTCCGGAAGGTGTGCTGGTGGGAGGAGGATGCGGGGATGGTTTGGTCAGACAGAGAAAGGGCAGTCAGTCCTGGACAATGTTCCCTGACCTGGTCTCAGAGATGGGTGTCTGAGGAGGGGCTACAGGAAGAAGCCAAATGAATTATTTTTACGAAAAGCTGTATGATAAAGAGAACCGGAGAGTGGAAAAGGCATCTCTTCACTGCTGAGAGAGCTGATGAGGTTCTGTCTCATGGAGGTCTGGGGAGTGTTCAATACCACGTTGGCACATCAAGAGTTTTCAGTCTCAGGGCAGCAGAAGGCAGCATGTCAGGGAGGGAGGCACCCCTTCTCGATGGCTTTTGGTCATCAATTGGGGGGTTGGACCATTTTTCTTGAGCTCATAAGAAATACCCCCAGGGAGGCACAGAAGCCACCAGTGGGACTCGGAGGGGCATAAGGAGTCTTGCTTGATCAAGTGGGCATAACATTCGGATTATCCCTGTACATGTGCCCCATGTGCTGGTCTTGGGCCTCTTTGCCCTGGATCCACGCGTCTCCCATCCCTGCTCTGTATTGCAGGGGGCTGCCCTTGCAGGCTGTTTCAGAGACTCCTAGAGCAGTAGCTTCTGGCTAGGTTCAGTCCATGAGAGGCACTGGCAGGAGATGGGTTTGGAGGAAGAGAGAAGCCAGGCTTCTGCCCTCACTCCCTCTCCATCTTTGGCAGCTTCTCCAGCAGTGGCTCTGTCTTCTCTATGGCTCCGGCTCCCACTGGACAGGTCCATTATGGCCCTAGTTGTACCATGTCACCCTGGTCCCTGGGCTCTGTAAGTTGATGCCTCCTCTTTGCCTCTCCAGTCTCGGGGTAGCAGTGATCTTCTGCCATTGCTCATTCCTGAGTTGTCTCACTGTCCCCTGTGTGGCCCTCTGCTCCTCCATCACGAATACAAACAATTCCTTCTGTAGGAGAAACTGGAAGTGGTGTGTGCTGTCCTGTTTAGGCTCCATGGCCACACCACCATCTTTCCCACAGACTGGAGGGGTCTGAGGAATCTCAGGCCGTACCTATTTGGATAAATACGTAAATATGGGGGAAGAGGAAGAAAGAGGATGCTGTTACAAATTTTATGAGATGCTAAAAATGATGCCCACTTGAGTTACCTGAGTCTTACTAATCCATGTCTCCCTACTCTAACATCCCCAGGAAATAGCAGGCTTGTTTCAAAAACTTAACAAGATGATTCTCTAATCTTTCTTCCCTCGGATGGAGCTCATAAAAACCCTGACTTGCATGGTTTGCATCCTACTGAGGTTAGGGTGTTCAATTCCATTTCAGATTTACTTCCTTCTTGTGGGTAGACAGTTGCAGTAATGGCTCCCAGGGGAGCCAGGGCTCCCTCCCGCATCCACACTCTTGTGTATTCCCTCCCACCTTGACTTGGAGCTTACATGACTTCCTTTTGCTAATGAGACAGCAAATGTAACACAAGCAGAGACTCGGAAAAACCATTGTCACTTGAATCTTTGCTTCTCTCTTGCTGATTTTGGAAACCAGGCACCATGCAAAAAGCCAAGGCTCGTCACCGGAGACACATGGCCTAGCTAGCAGGCAGAATCAATTGCTAGAAAAGCAAGTAAGGCCATCTTAGACTGCCCAACCCCATTTTGAGCCGCCAAATGACTGCAGCCAGAATGACCCCCAGAAGAGATAAACAGAAGAAGCACCCACCTAAGCCCAGACCAAATTGCTGACCCACAGAACCACGAGTAAATAAAATGGTGTTGTCTTCATCCACAGAGTTTTGAGGTAGTTTTTGTTATGCTGTAAAGACTAGCTCACAGAATTCTCTCTCTACTTTTTGTCCTTTTCTACCAAATACCAGCACTTTCCTCCTGCTAACCAACCCTTCTAAAAGACAGTGCCCTCTGCCCCTCACAGGCACCTCAACTGACCTTTCACCAAAGGGAAACTTACCCTCCACTGAGAGCATAGGGCCCATCAGCAAAGACTCAGTGACTATCCCTGTACTGCTTTCTCCCAAGGGTTAAGCCCTGACTTCATTGCATGCGAAGTTTCCTTTAAAATTTTTTTTTGGAAAAAAATGTGGTTTTGCTTCCAAATGATGTTCCAAAGCTCTCTGGCTCAACAAGGAGTAATCCCTCAGTTGGAAAGTGCAGCAATACTGCTATTTTAGAATGGCACCAGGCCTCTGGCTTTTTGATTCAGCCAAGGCTGCCAATACTTCTTCACAGAAAACTAAAACAACTGCCTAAGATATAGGCACTTGCCCCAAAGGGGTATTTCAGAAAGAAGAGGCCCTCTGCTTTCTTTCCATTCTGCCCCTTTCTAGCCAGCCCCTCGATCCTGAGCCAAAGATGGATCTTCTTCCTCTGGAGCAACTGAACTTCTAACCCACTTATGGGGTGGCCCATCTGTCAGCCCTGACCCTCTGGCCTCCCCCACACTTGTCCTAATTGTTCTCTGATGAAGGCTGAGCAGAAGCCTATGTAACACTCCAAAAATGCACGGCTGGCCAACCAAACATTAACAAGAGAGACAGCTATGAAAAAACAATATGCCTGTTTGCTCAACCTCCCTTTCTGCCAGCAGACTAATTTTGGAAACTTTCCCACTCTCTGAGGCAAGAGGTGCTTGCTAATCTGGCCAAGTGTCAAAATGGATGGTGTTTAAACAGCTTCCTCCAGCTAGAGTTGTTTTTCAGACTGTCCCTTGGCAGAAACTCGTGTGGATTCTGTGCAGAAAACTTCTCTCCTGGACCCAGTAAAGGGGGCAGCTAGAGGAGGGGTCACTTCTTATGGTAATAATTGCCTTTTATTAAGCACTGCTCTTCCCCAAGAGAAGATTAGCTGAGCAAAGATCACTCCTGAGAAGCAGAGGCTCGGAGGCTGCCTAGGGCACTGGAGGTGATACCTCTGCAACCAGGAAGGTGACTGGGGCTTGAGAGTGGGACCAACACTCGCAGGGGCCAGGCCAGGGACTAGATGTTGACTGTGACCACCTCTCTGGAAATGCATTCGGGATCCAAGATTCCCAGGCCTCACCAAGCTGGGTCAAAGGAGGCTCACAATGGCAGGAACAGGCCTGACATGCTTGATCTGCCCCTCTACACGAAAGGTCCAAGAGTACTCCCTCTTGGACTCACTTCTTCAGGGATGCCTTCCTTGTCCTACTGCCAGCAAGATCTGTCCCTATAATCTGTTCATCTGTCTCTCCCTCCATTGGTCCCATGGTGTCGGGCACATTCTCCCATCTAGTACTTCTGTACCTTAAGACACTTGCTTATTTACACATTTGTCTCCTTCTAAGGGACTCTGGCCTCCTACAGAGAGGGGACATGCTTTATTTACTCAAAATTTCCTGCTACCAACCCAACGCGTGTATTTAGTAGGCACGCAGTAAATGCTTACTGAGCGAATGAATGCTCCTCCTCATTTTCCGTTTAACTCACAGCAGACAGCATGGCCAAGGTCACCCAGCAGGTCGGCGCCTCAGCCTGAATTTGGACCCAGGTTTGTCCTCATCTGAAGCCTTTGCCAACGCCACTACTCCACCTTCTTCCCTCCTGGTTAGTCACCCCTGCCTACCATACACATGCACACACACACATGCACACACATACACACACACGTACACACATGCATGTGCGCACACACAGACCACAGAAGAGCACGGATAGGATTATAGAGTGTCAGAAATGGAGATGACCTAAGACATTATGGAAACCAACTCAATTATTTAACAAATGAGGAAACTGAGGCCAACGAAATTCAAGTATTTGTGTGATTTGTGTGCGTTGATGTGCTTTGGGCTTTGGGCCTACTTTAAAATTTGGTCTAAGGCTATTGTCAATAACCATATTCGATTTCAGTTAACCCAAAACCCCGCAGAAGACAGACAGCTGACAGAGTGATTCCAGCCTCATCAGGAGATAAATACACACGTAGCTATAAATACAGGCAGGACGCGAGCCGCCCAACTTGGTGCGAGCCCTCAGAGGAGAGAGAAGTCCCATCTGACTTAGTAAATTCAGGGGGGTCTTCACATAGGAGGAGGTAGTACTGAGATGAGCCCCGGAAAAGGGCTGGATGGTGGAAAATTCAGGCAGGGGCACAGCATGGGCAGTGGCAGGGAGGCGGGAAAGGGCGTGCGGGGCATCAGGGGATCGGGACAAGGTGCGGACTTTCCCTGCAGGTGCAGGGTGGGAGGTGAGGTTGCAGGGTGGACTGGGGCATGCTGTGGAGGGAAGAGAGCAGGTAGGAATCGCAGGCATCTACAACTTGCAGCCAACAAGATAGATGCCACCTGTATCTTGGAGGAGTGACGTTCCTAAGTTCCTTTGGGGAAGTGAGCAAAGGAGGTGGAGATCTGGGGGGTTAACAGAACCGTAAGAGAAGAAGAAAAGCTGAGTGATGTGGACCAGATGAGAACAGAGTTCTTTAGGGTGCATCCCATTTTAAGGCAGTAATATGCTTCATCTCCTGGTTCCCCCTCTCCCTGGTTCTCCCTAGATATCCACCTGCCTGTAGGTGGAGGGATGACAGCGCGGGCCCTCAGCAGGAGGACAATGAGAGCGGGAGAGCGGAATCTCTGTGGGCAGATCCAAATTGGTTATGGGAGGAATCCCGAGAGAGAGACCCACGAAATGTTCAGCCTTGGTCACTCAAAACAGGATTACGGGCCGGGCAGGGTGCTCAGGCGTGGAATCCCAGCACTTTGGGAGGCCGAGATGGGAGGATTGCTTGAGGCCAGGAGTTTGAGACCAGCCTGAGCAACGTAACGAGATCCGGTCTCTACAAAAAATAGAAAAAATTAGTCAGGCGTGGTGGCGTGTGCCTGTAGTCCCAGCTGCTCTGGAGGCTGAGGGAGGAGAATGGCTTGAGCGTGGCAGTTTGAGGCTGCAGTGAGCTATAATGAGGCAACTGCACTCTGGCCTGGGTGACAGGGCGAGATCTTATCTCCAAAAAAAAAACAAAAGGACTATGCAGAAAGTTTCCGCTTTAGGAGCCAGACTATCGTCCTGACAAGGGATTTTTCAAATTCTTCTTCCTCCTCCCTTCTATACCAAAACTGAGCCTAAAGCACGGGCTCTGAGTTCTCCCATGTACAGAGTAAATGTTGAAGCTAGTCCTTGAGGGCTCACGGGGGTCGGAAAGGAGAAAGAAGTCAAGGGAAAGCCCAGCCTTCTTCTGTACCTGGGAATCTTAGAAAAAGAGAGGGAGTGGACAGGCCGGGAATAGCCAAGCCATCAGCAGAATTGTCCTGCTTTTCCCATCTCTGGGCCTGCAGAGGGACAGTGTTAGAGACGTGAGTGTAACCCTTTGAGACTCTGAGAGGAAGCCACTTCACAAGCCTTCCCGGGGAAGCTGCACACTCCCTTCCCAGGCTGCAGCCACAGGGAAGGGGCGCTGTGGGGTCAGCCCAGGGTGGGTGGGGGGCTTCCTTGGCTACCCTCAGTCCCACGGGGGACAGATGCTGAGCCAGGAAGCAGTCGGCCCACCAAGGGGCTTGCTGTTACGAGACCAGGACACTTCCCAGCCATGCCAAATGGGTGGACCTCCCTGATAACAGACTGGGGTGCCTGTGGAGATCAGAGGAAGAGCCCCAGGGCTGCAGCCCAATTGAGGCTGAGCACCAAGATCAGCATCTGTAGCACCGCCTGGGCTGGAAGAATGGGCCACACTCTCATCCTGGAGGCCAGGAGGTCCTCCATGACCCTGGCCAGAAAAGGACATCCCCTCAAAGGCCCGTGGACATTAGCTGGCACACATCCAAGAACCTCCACGCATCCAAAGGACCCACCACCCCGGTGTCATGTGGGGGCAAGAGCCCCTGCCCCACACTCCCAGCACCACTGAGGTGAGAGACAGAGCTCCCAGCAACTATCAGAGACTCTGAGTATTTTTCCTCAAGACTGAACATCATCTGAGGGGTTGAAAATACCAGCTTAAAGTTTAACTGGATTGGACATTTAATTTACCCTCCCATCCCACTAACTAGTGGGTGAGGCTCAGAAGAGAAAGACCAGATTAGTTCTAAGCAAAATAATGATACTGCATTTTCCGTTCACATCCGATATGTGGCACAAGTTATATTTGTGCAGCCTGGCCACTGTGAGTTCTCGGGACCTCAGGGCCCAGCTAGGGAGGGGCCCCAAGCCAGCCCGTGAGGAGGCCCCGGGCTGCTGTACCAGGGTGGGCTCTGCAGCTGGGCCTCCCTGGCAGAGCCACAGGCCACCTCTGCTCACAGCTGTGGCAGAGTCATGAGGCCCGTGGAGAAGCCTGGGCAGGAGGTGGGGGTCTGTGCTCCACCAGGAAGGAGAGCTCCAGGAGCATGGGTGGGGAGGCTGCTCCCCAGGGCATGGGGCCTCCAGGGGGAGCAGCAGACGCTGCAGGCCCAGAGGCAGGGCCTCCCCAGCCTGGCCCAGGTCCCCTGCGATCCTCCCTTCCCGGGGAAGCCGCAGTTCCCATCTCTGCAGCCTGGGGCCCGTGAGCGGAACGGGCCGGCTTTGCACAAGGTACTGCTGCCCCCTCCTGGGAGACACTCACAGGTCCTTCGTGCATTGGAGCTGCCTTGCCTGTAACCATCAGGGTGAATCCCCTGAGGCCTCCCTGGCGGGTCCTACGCGGCCCCTCTCCAGCAGTGCCATTTAAAATCACCTGTGTCCAGGGAGTACATATTCAGGGTAACTTGAATCTATGCTCCTCAGTTGCAGTCCTCAAACTTGGCCCAAATAAACTCTCTACTTAAGTTAATTTAACCTTAGTTTTACTTCCTTTATTTTTGTTTGATTGATTGATTGATTGATTGACAGGGTCTCCGCTCTGTCACCCAGGCTGGAGTGCAGTGGTGCGATCATAGCTCACTGCAGCCTCAAACTCCCGGGCTCAGGCGATCCTCCTGCCTCGGCCTCCTGAGTAGCTGGGACTGCAGGTGTGTGCCACCACGGCCGGCTGATTTTTCTATTTTTTTGTAGAGACGGGATCCATGTTGCCTAGGCTGGTCTTGAAATCCTGGTCTCGAACTCCTGGTCTCAAGTGATCCTCCTGCCTCAGCCTTCCTCAAAAAGGAAAAATAAATAAATTTTAAAAACCCCACCAAAATCACTCAAGTCTGTCCTCCCTTTTTGGGCTGCATCCCCTGTGTCTTCTCTGGCCAGTTTTACTGTCTCTGTCCCTCATCGAGTGGAGCTTGGTGACTAAGAGTGCTACTGTGGCTCAGGCAGGTTAGGGCCCCGGCTCTGCCAGCTCGGGCCGGTTCCTTCACCTCCCTGAGCCTCAGGTGTTCAGTGTGAAGGAGGCACAACCTCACAGGTTGCCAGGTCTTGGCACTGTGTGCTTGGTTAATAGGAGTCGTTATTGGCTTCCTCTCTGCTTCCCTGTCCCCTTCTCTTTCTCTCTGTCCTCGTCAAATTCTCTGCCCTCGTCTGTCCATGGGAGCTCATGTGGCAGATTTTTCCCCACAATTTTTCAGCCTATCCCTGCTGGGCAGCCAGGCTCCCCAGCACATGGCTGGCCATCTTCCACACCCTGGGCACGTGGCAGAGGCCCTGCGAATGCTCTCTCCCTCGAATTTCCTTGGGACACTCCTGAGGCTTTTCCTGTGACTTCCCATCCAATCCTCAGTTTCCTTGCTGGCTCCTTTTGGTCCACCCATACCCCATGGCAAGGCTTCCTCGCAGCCTTCCTCGCCTTCCATTCTGTGATGTCAGCCACCCCCAGGCCTCGCTGACCCACCCCCAGGCCCCCGCTGACCCACCCTCAGACTCCCGCTGACCCACCCCCAGATCCCCCTGACCCACCCCCAGACTCCCGCTGACCCAACCCCAGACCCCCCTGACCCACCCCCAGATCCCCCTGACCCACCCCCAGACTCCCGCTGACCCACCCCCAGGCCCCGCTGACCCAACCCCAGGCCCCGCTGACCCAACCCCAGGGCCCCCGCTGACCCACCCCCAGACCCCCCTGACCCACCTCCAGACTCCCGCTGACCCACCCCCAGGCCCCCGCTGACCCACCCCCAGACTCCCGCTGGCACACGCAGCTCTCCAGTCTGTCTCCAGCTCAATCCTCACCCCCCTCTGCATCCGCCCCCGCAGGTGAGCACCGCTCATCTCCACGCAGATGGCCTGCAGGTGCCACCAGCTCCACAGGTCCAAAACTGAACTCGTGTCTTTCTCCCCAAATTGTCTCTTCCACAGAAATCCGAGAGGCATTTCTAACTTCTTCCTCCCTCTCACCCGCCCCTCTCCCCATCCCGCTGGTCTCAGCCTTCTCTTCATTCCGTCTCATTCTACCTCATTGCCGGGAACCTGTCCCCCACTGCCCCGGGCTCAACAACAGAACAACAATAATGATTTGGTGAGTGCTGTTAAGTGTCAGGTACTGTCCTAAACATCGTGTACATGGAGCCTCATTGAATTCTTCTAGAAATCTTGGGGAAGTAGGAAGGAGCAGAGGCATTGAGAAGTTAAGTCGTGGGCTCAGGGTCACACAGCTGACAGTGGCAAAGTCCACATGGGCCCCCAGGTCTTGCCGACAGCCCAGCTCTTGTTTTTCAGCTGTTATGCCGCATTATCGCAGGATCTCACATTCCCGGCACAGACTGTCACATCAGCTCTCTTACCTGTTTCCATCTTCAGCCTTCTCCTCTCTTCAGTGTAGCTATCAATGAGATAGCTACACTTGTTTCCTAAAACTAAAATTCAGGACCGAAATTCTACTTAAACCCTTCAGTGGCTCCCTGCTGCTCTTAAGCTAAATAAAATGTATACTTTGGAGTCTCTAATATTCCTCCTATTCTTTATCTGAACTATTTCCTACTTATCCTTCATAATCTGCAGGGAATTGTTCCTGGATTCCCAAGACAGGGTCAGGTGATTTATCAGTTAAGACTAGATTCAGTTATAGGTACCAGTGGCTTAAATGAGATAGTTAATTCCTCCTCTTAAAGAGACTGGAGAAGGCAATTTGAAGGGGGGTTGGTATGGTGGCAACACCTTACCACCAATGACCCCAGATCCTTTTGTCTTTTTACCGCACCATTCCTAACATAGGCTTCCATCTGTAATGTCACCTCATGGCTGCAAGATGGCTGCTGCAGCTCTAGCTATCACAATAACATTCCTAGTAACTGGAAAGAGGAAGGGTCAAGGGAAAAGTGTGTGTTTTCAGTTTTGGCTTCTCTGCCTTAATATGCTTTCCCAAAAGTTCCAACCAATGACTTTTCTTTAGACATCTTCAATCTCTCGAAAGAGAAGTTGTGGCCTGGTGTAGTGGCTCACACCTGTAATCCCAGCACCTTGGGAGGCCACAGTAGGAGGATCACTCAAGCCCAGGAGTTTGAGACCAGCCTGGGCAACATAGTAAGACCCCACCCCCACCTACTAGAGAGCAGTCCATAAACATTTGCTAAATAAATGGATAGACAACAAACTGAGAGTTGAACCAAACTCTTTGCTTCTCAGCCCTGTTGTTCCAACTGGTGCTAGTAAGTATTACTATCGGTCCACCTCCCTGCCTTGGTGAGCACAGTCTTTCTGATGACTGGTCCCTTCCTTATGCCATCTTAGGGTATAGAAGACACTGCAGACATGGCTGGTGCCCCCCACCCCACATCCCCTCAACCTGCCTCAGAAGTAGCCTCTGGAGATTTCCACACCTCTTTCTGCCTGAGGGCATTCCCTGGCTGCAGCAGTGTGCTCGGAAGTGCCGGGGAGTGAAGACGGCAGGAGCAAACCTCAACCAGTGACGGCCAGCCTCCTTGGCCCTCAGTGACACAATCCGAGGCATATCCCACTGCCCCTCAGTCTCTCAGAGGGTGCCCAGCAGGACCAAGTGCCAGCTGCCCAGGGTCACCTCGCCACTGAGCACTTGCTGGGCTCACCCCCAGAGCAAACCGCTTGTACCAGAATCCTCATCTCAGGGTCTGCTGAGACACTGGGCCGTTGTTCCAATCGCCACGTGTCATGACACAGCAGTATAGGTGTAGCGGGTGCAAGAGAGTGAACAAAATTTTGTTTGACCCCAGGATACAGTTCTGGAAGACAGAACTGGTTTCAAAAAAGACATTCCTGAAATACATACATGAATTTTGATAGAATAAATAAGTTTCAGGATGCTTCAAACTCCCAACTGGAACAGCGAAAGAGGACAAGCTTGAAAGCAGAAGAGGCTGTGGACAGAGTCAGAGGGAGAAGAGCATTGAAAAATGAAGTCTTGGTTACCAGGAGTTTCACTGGAGCGACTAAGGTAAGAAAGTGCTTCTCCGGGCAGCGCACTGGCCAGTCTCTTCCATTTCATGTGGGTAGTGAGCCGGGGAGGCTGTCAGAGACTCTTAGGCTGGGACCGGCTTCCAGGGAGCTTAGGAAACCTGCCCCTGCTGCCTGCATAGATCCTGAGTGTTTGAAAACATTGGGACCACTCGGGCTGTCTCCTCTGACTCATCACGCACAGGCAGGGCTACTGGAAAGACGTCTCGGAGAAGGGAGAGCAGAGTGGTCTTCATCATTGCCTGGTTTGCATTCTGCTCATTTAGCAGGGGAAAGGCCACTGACCAACCCTCCCCAGACCCCTCCCAAGGACCTGGACGCTGGATCAACTGGCCGGAAGCAAGTCATCCCCACCGGAGATGCTACCCTTAGATGGAGGCACACAGCCAGGTGCCTGGCAGCTTCCCAGATCGTAAATATCTCTGCATTTTACAGGAGGCTTCGGACTCCAAACCATGGCAATGAAAAAGGAGAATCTGGAAAGCAGAACAGTTTATAGACAGATCCAGAGAGAGAGGAAGGGAGACTCCACCTCTGAACTTGGTTGTCTGGTGAGAGGGAGGCCGACTCATGAAGACGTTTCCAGAGAGGACTGAAGTGCACAGATGGTAAAGCCATCAGTGAGAGGCGGTGCCGGGATCAGCACAATAGGTGCCCTTGTGCGCTGTTTGGGGACTTTTGTGTTTGTATGTTTGTGATCGCTGTCCCCCGCCACAACCCCAAGCCGGGGTCTGCTAAGAAAAAGAATCTGGCTTGCAATGACATTCTTCAGCTCCACTTGAAGTTTGAAAATCCCCTGGATGGGAAAATAACCTCAGGGAGCCAAGTCTTTCTGCACTTGGCGAAGCCCTACACCTAAAATACACATCGAACACTTCACTTTGAAAGGCCCGCAGTGTTCCTATCTGAGTCATCTGAAAACAAATAACAAGAGACCTAAACAAACAAACCTAATTGTGCACAGAAACACGGCCAGGTTTCCAGTCTGGCTTCCCCTCTGTTTTCATTAGTCAGGAGCCAATATGTGCGGGTTTCATGGCATCCAGAACAAGCAAAAATATTAAAAAGAAATTGCCAAGGTCTCTCCTTCTTCCCTCCTTCCTTCATGGTGCACCACACAGCCAAGTTCTCAACTTCTCTGCCTTGGCTTTTGAAGCTCTATCCTTTGGTTTTGATAGACAGCTGCCTGCTTACCAGAGGTTCATGGACAACCAGCAACCCTGGGTGACAGTGACATTATGAACATCAGCAATTACTGCACAATCAGATAAAATTTAAAGGGATATGTTTGGGGTCTTGAGATATTATTGTTTTTACCATTAAGCAATGCAACTGGGTTGAGAACCAGGCCTGCCAACCCCAATTCACTTTGTATAGACTTGGTCCTTGACTTTTGCCAGCACCCTACCAGCTGCCTTTATTCCCCCCTTTTATTTATATCACCATTAAGTAGGTATTCCACTATATTGGGCATCTCTTGTTGCCCAACCATTTTCCTTGTTGGTAATATCATCTTTTTTTTGAGAATCAACCCTCCCCCAAATTTTAGTCCATGTACTTTGGTTGGGGTCTGTCTCAGCCACCTTGCTTTCAAGGCCTGGCTAACCAGAGTCACCAGGGCTGGTGTACGGACGGGCCCTAAATCCAATTTAGGCTATTGAGGTGCAAATCTGGCACTTTTTCAAAGACTACAAGGAAAGAAGCACACGTTCCTCCAGGGTTGTCTGGCTGGCAGAATGTACGTCTGAAGCTGCTGTTGGTCACGTTGGCACCATGGCAATGTGTCTTGTTTTGTCTGACAAGAAGAGCAGAGCTGAACGAGAGAAAGGATAAGAACTCACACAACATCATCAGAGCAGCTAGGTCCAGTCGTGACTGGAGACTGATCTATCCTGGATTTTCCTAGGACACAAACAAATAAACCCCCCACTTTGCTTATGTCACTTATAGTTGGGTTGCTTTACCTTACAACTGAAAGAGTCCTAACACACACAAATACACACACACACACCCCTCAAAATGACAAGTGTACTTTTATATTTTTGCTGCTTCTTTTTTTTCTTTTTTGAGACCAGGTCTTGCTCTGTGGCCCAGGCTGGAGTGCAGTGGTGCCATCATAGCTCACTGCAGCCTGAAACTCCTGAGCTCAAATGATCCTTCTGCCTCAGCCTCCTGAGAAGCTGGGACTACAGACACGTGCCACCATGCCTGGCTAATTATTTGGGGGTTTTTTTGGAGATGGGGTCTCGCTATGTTGCCTAGGCTGGTCTTGAACTCCTGGTCTCAAGCAATCCTCCCACCTTGGCCTCCCAAAATGCTAGGATTGCAGGCGTGTGCCTCTACCCCCCGGCCAGTTTTTGCATCTTCTAAGTGGACTATTGCTCTTTTTTTAAAGAAAAATTATTATTACTTCTGGGGATGATCTTCTCAAAAGGAAGACTTTGGGTTTTTGGTGAATTGCAGTTTCAGTTAAATGTTGCATAGAAGTCCAGAAGACAATCTACTTTAGCCCTGAATCCTATGAGAAAAAAATTCCCTCTGTGCCTTGTAGTGTGGTAAAAGATGAATGAATTCTCTCACCTAACTTGCTTTTGATACAAAGAACAAAATAATGTAGTAATTACCAAGGAATTTCTTTGTACTCCTTGGCTTGTTCTGATTCCAGGCACCACTCTCTGTGAGGCTGCAGGGACATCTAAGTGCCAAGATTAGTCTAGCTCCAAAGCATGTGAAAAGCAACAACACATCCCTGCCAAACAAAACCAAGGTAACAAATGACATACAGACATTTTTGGTGAACAATTAAAACCATAGGGCCAATATTTTTTTCTTACTTTTTCTATGTGCCATGGATAGGAGGAGGCTTGGCCTGTTCCCCGCCCCCCATCCCAGTAGCTAACTAGAAAAGGCCCTCATGGGAACTCCTTTACTCCAATTCTCTGATAAGAGTGAATTTCAGGATGGGGTGAAAGATGGCATGCAGAGATAGGACAGGGGCCTGAGGAATTAGGCTAAATGGTCAGAAGGATAAACAAGTTTGTATATCAGTAGTTCTCAAAATTAATAACTAGCCTTCTCAAAAGAGTTCCATCAAAGCTTGATTCAAATGCCACCTCCTCCAGGAAGCCTTCCTTCATGCTTCCATTACAAAGTATCACACCTTTTCCTGTTGCTCTTACACAAAATTCAATATGCATACTTTTAGAAGTAGTTGTATGTGTAAGAAGATGAAGAAAATTTTTACTCACAAAAGTATTCTTGGGGAGAACACTGGAATAAGTAATTTGACAAGTTCTTTTGGATGAAGTGAGGAATAAGATCTCAAAGTGCTTGAATAAGATCTCAAAGTGCTTGAGTATGTCGACCCAAAATAAGAGACTGCAGCAAATATCTCAATAGATGGAATTTTATTAAGCCAAAGTTAAGGATGCACCTGGGAAAAACACAAACCACAGACAAAGCTGTAGCTGTTTTTCCGAAGAGGAATTTGGAAGCTTCAGGGTTTAAAGGTATACAGAGAGAAAAAAGACGGAAGGGCAGACGAAATTGTTCTCTCGTTCTTGTGAGACCCAGGAAAATCTACATTTTACATAAGATAAGGTGAATGTTAGAAGAGAAGGCAAAGAAAGAAGCATCGGTTATGCAGATGTCCCTGGGTAGGTGGAAGAATGTCTGATGCTGTCTTGCCTCCATTCTGTACCTGTGAAGATGAACTTGCAATTCATTATTAGTGTGGAATAGGAACAGACTTTAGTTTCGGGAGCCAGACATAGCCTGCAGGCCTAACGTTGCAAGTTGCATGTCCTTGCTTATGGGAGGCCAGCAAGGAATTTCCTTAATGAATGATCTGTGGCATCAGTTCTTCACAGGAGCCTGAGGCCTTTACCTTTCCTCTTGCATAAAGAGTTGGGGGAGGGGATGGTCCTGAGATTTTTATTTTCTTTTTATAAGTAGCACAAGATGGTTCCAACCCTGACTTCTAAGGTGGGTGGGTATAATTTTGCAAATAGGACAAGAAGAACTATTTCAGCGTGGGGGAGCCTGGGGAGAGCTGCATTGCTGTGCATAACAGAGAGGAGAGAGATGTGCTTCTGAAACAGAATCTGGCAAAGGGAGCAAGTGAGGTTGGGGGCTTCTCCGAGGGAGGGTTGGGAAGAAAATAAAACACTCCTGGGGTGAGCAGCTGAGGAGCTTGGAAGAACAGAAACATCCAACTGGCTGTTTGAGCTGGTGACCCTTTGATGAGATGGGTACCATGTACGCTTTCTTTTGTTCCCCTATAAAGCTACCAGTAAAGTCCACATTGCTCACAAACACATTTGTCTGATGTGGAACTCGAAAGGGAAGGATTTCTGTGTGCAAGTTGACACAGGCAAAAGCAGAGAAAACACATGCAAACACAAATCTCAAGTTCAAGTTGACTTCAGGTTCCATTTGCCTGCACGCCTCTCCCAGTGGGTGATAAAGGTCCTGAGAGGAAGGGGCCATTTTCACTCATTTTAAAACTTTCCCTGCACCTGGTACAACGCCTGGCACATAGTAGACACACAGAATCTCTAGGCTGGATAAATGAATTAATGAATTAATAGATAAATGAATTAATGGTGTGACTTGTAGGGAAATATCTGCAACAAACATCATGACCCAAGAGCCAGAAAAACTGTCATCAGTAACTTAACTCCTAGGGCTCAATATGTATTGTGATTATTATTGTCATTATTGATAGGCACGTAAATACTAAGGAAAAGACCAGGTAGGTCCTAATTGTTGGAGTGCAAGTGGGGCTTTATGTTGTTTTATTTTATTTTGAATTATACATAATTATAGGAAGCTGAGCTATATATCCTTTGGCAGTCTTCCCCCACACTGGCTCTGGGCTGGCCTTGACAAATGGAGGAGTCCTTTCACCACAAAATATGGCATCCTGGCATGATGAGTGTTTGGAATTAAAGGCCCCTTGGAGAGCAGCAGATGCTGGAAGAGGCTTTTTCCTTATCTGCATAAAGACTGGACCCACCTAGGAGAACAATTACTTCCTATACCCTGCCTCCCAAATGTCATTTTCTGTCACAGAAAAGAAGACTAAGGAATGTAACCACACCTGCATGTACCTTTTCACAAGATAATGTCTGTCTCTTGGGCTCACTCAAATTCCAAAGAGAATAATTTCCAAGTTAATTTCTGTCTCTTAGGTCCATTCATTCTTTCTAATAATAATTTACTGCCCCTCAAGAAAATTACCTACATTCCCCATCCCCCCCACCACCATGAAGAAATTTATATAAACATCTGGACCCCATTAAGTTATTGGGTAATCATTCTCCTATAATTCCCCTGTGCTGTGCATGTTAAAATAAATTTTGTATGCTTTTTTCCTATGAATCTGCCTTTTGTCAGTTGATTTTCCGTGGACCTTCAGAGAGTGAAGGGGAAGTTTTCCCTTGGCCCCCACACTAGCTTTGGCCAGTGGTACACAGCAGCAAACAGCCATGAAAAGCACGTTAAGGCTCATTCCCTTGCAGCTCCTCAGAACCCAGTGACCACTGTGTGAACAAGCACGAGCTAGCCTGCCACATGACAGGAGACACAGACACCAGCCAGGCCGTCTCTGTCACCCCAGCTGACATCAAGCCAACTGTCAGACATCTGCAAGAGGCCCACCTAGACCATCCAGCCCCAGCTGAGCCAGTCCAGACCAGAGCTGCCCAGCCATCCCACAGAATTGCAAGAAAGAATAAACATTTGTGCTCTCAGCCACTAAGTTTTGGGGTGGTTTATTATCTAGTATAAACTGACTATACCATTATCCCATTTTATTGGTTAGGAAACCAAGGCTTAGGAAGACGGAGAAAATTGCCTCAAGTCAAATATCTATTTAATTGGTGGGTCTGCTTTATGCCAGCCTCCAGTCCCTTACTAGCGTGGTCCTGTGGCCTCCCTTCATAGAAAGAGCTTAGTGTCAAGGCCAGGGTGAGAACCTGCTCACACTGGGGACCCACGACTAGAGTAGGCCAGAGGGCAGTACTGCCTGGAGACTGAAGTGCTGGGTAGTGACCTGAAATTCCTGACTCCCAGCGGCTCTCAAACTGCACTGCAAGTTAGCATCATTGAGGGGTGTTAAAAATACTGGTGTCTGGGTCACTCTCCAAACCAAATAAATCAAAATCTCTGAGGGTTACATTCAGTATTTTTTCAAATGCCCCTGTTAATTCTAAGGAGCAGCCACACTTGAGAATCGGCGTCTTAAACTCCTCTAACTGGACCTATTAAGCTAGAAAAGTCTCCTGTGGGATAGACGGGTGGCTGTCTGCAAGGATGTGAGGGAGGGTCCTCTGAGGAAGAGGGACCAGGAATAACAGCATCATGGATTCAACGAGGATACATTATGCACCTGGCACGGTGCTGTTATTTCCTGCTCTCAAGGAGAGCAGAAGATCCAGTTACGTAGATGCAGAATTGCAATCGAACCGTGACTAATATTATGGTTTTATGTACCAGGTAACAGTAGTGCAGGAAGGAGGCAGAGATTGCTCTTTCCAGCTGGGTCCTAGAAAAGGAGACACTGGCGCTGAGTCTTGAAGGAATGGGGAGAACTCTGTGCTCATTAGTGCTGCCCATGAATGGACCAGGCATTCCAGGTATCCAGGTCAGCTTAGGCTGCTATAACAGAGTACCATAGACTGGGTGGCTTAAATGACAAACATTTGTTTCTCACAGTTCTGGAGGCTGGAAAGTCTAAGATCAGGTGCCGGCTGATTCAGTTTCCTGACAAGGACTCTCTTCCTGGCTTGCCAACAGCCACCTTCTTGCTATGTTCACACATGTCAGAGAGGGAGAAGGCTCTGGTCTCTTTTTCTTCTTATAAGGACACTGATCTCATCATGGGGGCTCTACTCTCATGATGTTACCTAAACCTAATTGCCTCCCAAAGGCCCCACCTCCTAATACCATCACACAGGGGATTAGAGCTTCAACATATGAATTTTGGGGGACCCATAGCACCAGGAGGCAGGTTGCTGCCTGGCACTGTAGGGTGAAGCATAGGGGCTGGTCAACTCTGGAAGCTAGGAGAATGCAGAGGGAAATCTAATACTAAGAAGAGGAGAGCAGGGTGGATAGAGGGGAAATAACCCCAAAGACCCCATCCAAGCATTCATCTTATGTATTTCTCAAGATATGGGGTACCCATACTAGGTGTGGGGCTGGGCCTGCTGCTGGAGGATAAATGGCCGTACCTGTGAGGGCAGGGAGTCAGCTGGTCATTTTAATGAGGCTGGTATTGGGACCTCTGTTCCTGGGAATTCCAAATCCTGACCCCATAGCAACCTTTGCTGAGCCTTTTAGCACTTTCCTTCTTAGTGATAGTCATGGACCAGAAGTATCAGCATGACCTGGGGACTTCCTAGAAATGCAGAATCCTGGGTCCACCCAAACTCACTGAACCAGAATCTGTGTTTCTGCATTTATTAACAGGAGCCCCATGTAATTCCTAGGCACATTAAAGTTTGAGAAGCACTGCTCAAGCACACTCTAGCCACCAGTAGGGTGACTATACACCCAGCCAATATGTGCTCTAGAACCCACAGTATGCTGTGCATATTGAGCCAAGCCAGCCCTGGTTTGAGGGTAGCAGTAGGTAGAAGGTGTCAGTCACACCACAGCGGGGGCATGGTAGAAGACACAAAAATGTGTGGAGCAGGACTCAAGGTCAAGGGCAGGGTGCCTGCATCTGGAGCTCCCTTGAGGTCAAGGGTGTTCTGAGGTCAAGAGTGGAGTTCCTGACCTCTCCTCTGTTCCATCCTTAGACCCCTTTACCAAATAATGTTTGCAATCTATGAATGTTGCGGCAGTCGGCAAAACTGTTAGCCACGGCTCTGCGTTCAGCCACTTTTTCTTCCCTCATTTGTGAGATACAGTGATTTGTAGATTAAAAGACAAGGCAGTGGCTGCTAGACCCTTGCTCTGCTGGGTCTCAAGTGGTCAAAGAGTCCTGGAAGGCTAGAGTCCACCCGCACTCAAGCCCCTGGGAGCCTTGGGGTGGGCCAGATGGGTCACCTGTGCATGCAGATAGTCCCACCTGCTAATGACTTCTCTCCTCCCAATGGCCTCTTGGTCTGTTTGCCTCTCAGTCCCCAGCAAGTGGCATTCCTGACCAGAGATGTCAGAGGGCCCTTGTGTGAACTGCTAGCACAGAATCACTTCTGATGTTGGAAGAAATCACTGGGAGGCTGCCCTCACCTTCCAGCCTAGAAGCGGGCAGAGTGGAGTCCAGAGGCTCACCCCACAGCCCACCCACTAGGCTGGAAGATGGTGTTGGCAAGCCCCACTCCTGGTGACTGGACCCACAGGAATCCTGGCATTTCTGAGTGCATGTCAGGGTGCATGATGGGGGAAGCAAGACCGGGGAGATGGCCCTGCATGATGAGAAGTGGACTCCAGGGGGCTGGGAATTTCTGGGCCACGAAATCCTCCTTGTGAAGCACCAGGGAGTGTCAATTCTGAGGACCATGAGGGGACTGTGTGGCCTATGTCAACCTCCAGAGCCAACCACCAGCATCTGGCTCAGCATCATGAGCTGATTGGCTATCCAGCCCAGCCTCTCCTCCTCCAGGAAGTCTTCTCGGGTTCCCCCATCAGTTTGTCTGCTGATGACTGCTGCTAAGACCCCCAGTCCATGAAGGGATGATTCTCTGCTAAGTTCTTCCTGCCACTAAATTCTTCCCACAAGAATCCCTAATTCCTGTTGAGAATTAGGGAAACTGAAGCACAAACCAGAGAGGGCTTTTGACCTACTGCTTGAGCTCAGAGTCCCCACCTCCCTGGCAGAATTCTATGTGACACAGAACCATAGAACCCTTGTCCCCAAAATGGTGCCAATGGCCATGCGCTTCCCCTAGAATGACACTTTCCAGGTATCTTGTCCCCTCATAGTATAGGTCCACTGTCCTTCGGCCCCTAAGGAGGGAGGAGAGCTCCCCTCTGCCCAGACTAAGACCCTATCTTTTTCTTGACCCAAGACGATTAGTCATGGGAGTATCCACTACCTATAGGAGAAATTCCATTGATCAAGTAATCCATCGACCCATTGATCCATTGTCCCATTGATTTATTGCCTGCAAGAGAAACCCCATCCCACCTGCTGGTCTGTGGTCTTGTCCCCCTGCCTCATACAAGACACAGCCAGTGCATTTCCCAACCCAGTATGTTTTCCATCTTCATGGACACCACGTGGCGGTCGCGCATTCTGGCCCAGGCCCGGTCTGGGTCATGGTTTTTCCTGTGGCGTCAGGAGCAAGAAGACCAGGCTGTCTGTCCTCTTGCTGTGCCCGCTCCCTCAGTCTCCTGTGAACAAAGGCAGGACAAGGGGGTGCACACCTCCCAGAAACAAACAGTGATTTCCAGTTGTGATGCTGCATAACTACAGATTGAGGAAGGAAATGGTTCTCTAACTCAGCAAGGATGTGGTGCTGGGAGCACCCCCAATCTGCACACCAGGTAGAGCACTTAATTTCTCAGCTGCACCTCCGTTCCTTCATGCTGTGGGCTACCCACCGCCAGCAGTGGGTAAACACTTGTGTTAGGACTAAGAGGTGTCCCCAAGTGCTCTCTCTCAAAAGCAGTGGAGAGTGTCCCTCATCAATATGGTGTTCCCTCTATCCTATATTGTCCTACTACCTGGTAGATGTTCGAGCTTCAATAATTTACCAGTGGTACAATTGTTACCATTTTGTAACAATTTACTTGTTACAAAAATGTATTCCGTGCCAGGCATGGAGCTGGGTGCTTTACATACAGAACCTCGTTTAATTCTCACAGCAATCCTGGGAAGCGCCTTCTATTATTACTCCCACTTCACAGATGAGAAACTGAGGTTTAGGGAAGTTAAATATATTGTCCAAAGTCCCATAATGAATGGCTGAGCCAGGATTCAAGCCTTTACCAGACTTTAAGCCCATGCACTTTGCCATCATGCTATGTAACCTCCCAAATGGAGCTTGATCACCAAGTGCAGAACCACATGCCCTGGAATTTCCAGGTCCACCCACATTTAAAATATCCTGTGCTTTGTTCTCTTAAAAACACTTGGGCTTGTCAGACAAGTGTCTTGATTTGGGTGTGGATAATATGCTCACTCAAACTATGTTTTCCAAACTTGCCTCAGCAAAGCCTTATATCATGGTGCTTTTAAAAACACAGATCCAAGTATCTTACCCCAAATGTATTAAGTCAGAATCTCCAGGGGAGGATCCAGGGAATCTGTATTTCTAAAACAAATTCCCAAAGTGATGCTTATGATTAACTAAGGGTGAGCAACTTTCTCCACACTGTATGCCTATTCCTGCTGGATGCTGAGATGTAGCGGAGGGAAATAAAAGATGCTTAAGAAATGGTCCTTACTTTTAAGAAATACATATTTTAGTAAAGAGGCAAGATGGATGCAAATGCCAAAGTATGCAGCAATTAAATGATAAGCTGTGTAGTCCTAATTATAAAGCAATTATTATTCAGAAAAGGGGTAAATCATGAGTTAGAAGAATCAGAGTGGGCTGCATGGAAAAGGAGGGAATTCAAATGGCTTTATAAGACTTAGGAGTGGGAGGAAGAAGAAAGGGTACTCCAGACAGAAAGAGTACCAAGAACAAAAGCCTTGAGGGGAGAATGAGCTTGGTATTTTTATGAGGCAGGGGGGTGGGTCAGTCAACCAGTCTTGGGGTGTGGAGAGATAACATGCAGGAAGGAAGTTAGCCTAAGCAGGACACTTTCTGGCAAAAGGTTGGTTTGGATGTGGGTAGCACTAGGGAGCCATTGTGGGCTCTAGAGTGAGTGCTCACATGATGAAAGGGGTGATTATGTAAGGAGGAGACTGAGATGGTGCCAGGAGAATCATCCAGAGCCCTGCTTTCCAGCTCCTTAAACCATGACAGATGAGAGGTAATATCTCTGGATCTGGATCTGAGACTGCACCAGAGAAACCCAGTGGTGTCTTAAATCTGGGGGTCCCCTTAGGCCTTAGGAGGGGGGTCCTTTCTCAGCAACTGTCTCCACACTATATGTCTATTCCTGCTGGATGCTGAGATGGAATGGAAGGAATAAAATGTGCTTGTGAAATGGCCTTCATTTCAAGAAACATATATTTTAGTAAAGAGGCAAGATGGATTCAAATCCCAAAGTGTGCGGCAATAGTCAGCTGTGTAGTCCTAAAAACCTAAATCTGCAAGGGCTGTCTTTAAGTGAGGTGTCGGGCTGAGGAGGCACTTGGAGAATGGGGTGCAACCTATTCCTTAGATGGAGAGGTCAGGGAAGGGAGGAGAGAGTGTACACACACACACACACACACACACACACACTCAAACACACATACCAGAGGGAAAGGCAAAGCCAGCCAGCAGTGGAAATTCTACATAAGCTACCCTAAGCAATCTGAGGTGCCTCTAAATTATTTTGGTAGCAAAGCATGATCAACCATACAGAGAGAAAAAAGCACCCAAATAGAAAGGTTGATACTGAAAGAAACCAGGAGTCTGGCCAGATTGCCCTGACATATAGCAGAGATAAGTGAAGTCTTTCTGTAAAAAAATTGGGACATTCTGAGGAACCAGCTACACTGGGTTGCAATAATGTTATGTAAATATTAGAGATTGAATTAGTCAAGACTCTTGGTTTAAAGGCTGGGTATGGTGGCTCATGCCTGTAATCCTAGCACTTTGGGAGGCCAAGGAGGGAGGATAGCTTGAGGCCAGGAGTTTGAGACCAGCCTGGGCAACACGGTGAGACCCCATCTCTATAAAAATAAATTAGCCGGGCATGGTGGCATGTGACTGTAGTCCCGGCTACCAGCTACACTGGAGGCTGAGACAGGAGGATCGCTTGAGCCTAGGAATTCGAGGTTACAGTGAGCTACAATCACACCGCTGCAGTCCAGCCTGGGTGACAGAGTGAGACCCTGTCTCTAAATAAATAAATAGTAGATAGATAGATAAATAAATAAATAAACCAACCAACCGACCCTTCGTTTAAGTGACAGGAACTGAAATTCCAAGTACTACAAGCAGAAGGGAAACACACTGACTTAAGTACTAGCATAGTTTGGCTTCGGGCACAGCTAAGTCCAGGGTACTCTCATGATATGATCAGGACTCCCACCGCTCACCTCTCAGCTTTGCTGTCCTCTCTATGGCCTCATTTCCTGACACTTTTTTTCCCATGTTGTAGAAAAACTGACACTCTTCGACTCCAGCCACAGTCCTTCAGAAAGAGAGAGAGCCTCCCTCCTCCAGGGCCCATTGTGGTCCTTTGCCCCCTCTCGGACCCGTCACCGTGTCCAGGTGGATGGGGTCCTCAGTTGGCCAGCCTGAGTTTTATGTCCATTCATGTGGCCGGGGAAGCAGCGTCCCTTCATTGACAGCCCATCAGATTTCCAAAGTAGTGGGAGGAAGTTAAGTCCCCAAAAGGAAACAATGTGGCACAGAAAGAGAATTAGATAGTCACGACAGTGCTACAGGAATCAGTGTCCAGAGAGATGCCTTCTAAGCAGAATAGTCATGGAAGGCTTCCCTAGGGAAGCGTGATGTGGACTAAGAGAACTCAGGCGCTGGGAGGAGACAATGCGGTGACAGCAGAGGGCATGGCTTGGGCAAAGACACAGAAGGAGCCCCTGCTCCTAAGAGATTTCCACCAATCTGGCTGTATTCAAATGTCAATTTTCTCTTGTTTCCTCTTTTTGTGCCTAACTAGTGGCCATATTAATGCTGAAGAGAGGAGCACTGGGGATTCCATCTACACTTAAAAGTCAGGATCACTTATTTCTTAGGCCCAAAAATGAAAGAGAATCAGTCCCCACTCCCATGTAGGCAGATGGGAGGCTGGCTTCATTTCCCAATGAGCAGAGGACCCTACACTCCTAGAAACCACTAGCCTTGCTGGAGGCAGCCAAGTTCAATGAGAGTAGAGTTCAGAGCACTATCCTTCAAAGGTCCAGCATCAGTGCCTCAGATGGTGGTCACATTTGTCTTCCAAGGGGTCCCATCAACCTCTGTCAACGGTTACTTCCCTCATTTCCCACTCACCCAGCTGGGGCTTGGGGAGGTGCCTCTGTCCCATGCCGGGGGGTTCCGTATGGTCTTGGGAAGGGAGAGGCTGCTCCAGCCTTGCTGGTCTTGTGTCATTCATTCCTTGATCATTATTGAGGCTCTCTCCTGTGTAAGGCACAGTGTCAAGTCCAGGAGCTGCAGAGACAATTAGATATCGTCTTTGCCCTTAACGAGCTATTTACTGGGGAGAGAGATGTGCAGTAGATTAAAAATGCTTTTGCTGCTGAAGATCCCCACCTGTTTTAAGAGAATTGCTCTTTTCTTGCCTCAACTATGTGTTCTACTGCAGACAGTTGATCACAGATCCCATCTCTCCCCAACCACAATTGTAGGCTCATGCACAGGCACATGAAGCAACCCTATAAAAAGACTTTATTGGGATTTTTCCAGCTGGAGTCTACAGGTGCCATGTTCTTTTCTCGTTTTTCATGGTGATCTGAGGATGTGACACATGGTGCTATGAATAGGATTGTTTTCCAATTAAAATTTTGAATTGGTTATTAGTGTATATAAAAACATAATCATGTTTTAAATGTTAACTGTGCCCAGCAACCTTGTTAAACTCACTTATTTATTCAAATAACTTGACAGTGTATATTCTTGGGGTTTGGGGGGGCCAATGCAGATGATTGTATTATTTGCAAATAAAAATTTCACCTCTTATCTTCCTATTATTATATTGCTTATTTATTTTCCTGCTTTGCTTTGGACAGGAACTCCAGCATTGCATAGTTGGTTGAGAGTGGGTATCCTTGTCTTGTTTCTGATTTTAATGCAAATGGCTCTCAAGTTGCAAAATTAATACCACACAGTCATAAAAAAAGGAAAATCTTCAAGATGTATTCATTGAAATTTGTGTATTTTTCTTATAAATTTTTATACCAGTGGTAACATACTATACACATTGTTCTGCACCATACTAAGCCTATATGTATTTGTTTGTATATGTTTTGAATATCTGTGGAAGCATACAAAAGGAACTAGAAACATTAGCAGTTTCCAGGGAAGGAAACTGGGTGGCTGAGAGTGGGGGTGGAGGATGAATATTTCACTTTAGCTGTATACTTAAATTTGAGATGTAATAATTTTTTTTCTTTTTTCTTTTTCTGAGGCAGGGTCTCGCTCTGTCTCCCAGGCTAGAGTGCAGTGGGGTCATCATAGCTCACTGCAACCTCAAACTCCCGGGCTCAAGCACGCCCAGCCTTCTGATATGTAATAATTTTAATACTCTTTAGTTCAAAACATTTTCTGCTTCATTATGGTTTCCTTTCTAATCTATCTGTTGTTTAGAGTGCATTTTTTAGTTTCCAAACTTTTGGAAGTTTGATATTCAATTTGACCGCATTATGGACAGAGAATTTAGACCTCATTTCATCTCTTTGAAAATATTGTGATCTAACATATGATTGCTTTTTAAATGCTCCATATATATTTGAAAATAATGTGTATTCTTTATTTAATAGATGCAGCATTTTATATGGATTTTAAATTGTTGAATGTTTTTGTTTAAATTTAAATTCTGAATATTTTTGTCAGCTTTATATAACAGTTTTTTTTTTTTGGAGACAGAGTCTTGCTCTGTTGCCCAAGCTAGAGTGCAATGGCATCTTCATAGCTCACTGCAGCCTACAATGCATGGGCTCGAGCAATCCTCCTGCCTCAGCCTCCCAAGTAGCTGCGACTACAGGTACACGCCACCACGCCTGGCTAATTTTTCTATTTTTAGTAGAGACGGGGTCTCACTCTTGCTCAGGCTGGTCTCCGACTCCTGAGCTCAAGCAGTCCTCTCGCCTTGGCCTCCCAGAGTGCTAGGATTACAGACACGAGCAACCACGCCCAGCCATATATTAATATAACAGATTTTTGAGATCAGTTAAAATTTTCCATTATGATAATAGATTTTTCCATTTTTTGTGGTAATTTAATCAGTATTGCTTTATATATACATATAGGTGTGTGCATGTATATATATTTTTACTTTTTTTTCTTTAAGAGACAGAGTCTCACTCTGTTGCCCAGGCTGGAGTGCAGTTATAATCTCATTATAATCTCAAATTCTTGAGCTCAAGTGATCCTCTCACCTCAGCCTCCGGAGCAGCTAGTGTTACCAGAGCATGCCACCACACCCAGCTAATTTTTTTATTTTTTGTAGAGATGGGGTCTTGCTATGTTGCCTAGGCTGGTCTCAAACTCCTAGCCTCAAGTGATCCTCCTGCCTCGGCCTCCCAAAGTGCTGGGATTACAGGCATGAGCCACTGCACCTGGCCTTGCTTTTTTTATTTTGAGGTTATATTGGTAAGGCCATACAAGTTTATGACTACTATATCATCTTAGGGGGTCATTTCTTTTACTATTATGTACCACTGCTCTTTGTTGCTATTAATGTTTTTTGCCTTAATTCTATTTTGTCTGATATAAGTATTATAACCCCAGCTTTCTTCTTGTTATTACTTGCATGATAGTGTATAGCTTTCTCTCTACCATTACTACAGTTCTTCTATGAGGCTTTGACAGTATGCCCCAGAATTTTAAAAAATTCAATCTGATAATCTCTTCATCAGTGAATTTATTCCATTTACATTTATCGTAATTACCGATATATTTGAAGCTATTTCTACCATTTAATTTTGCACTTTCTATTTGCCATTCTCTTTCTTTGCTTCCTTTTTTTCTTTCTATTCATTCTGCTGCTTTGATAAAGTTTTCTATATTCCCTCTTTTCCCTCTTTGTCAGTGTGAAAGCCGTAGGTTTTATTTATATTCTTTTATTGTTACCATTAATTTAAAAAATTTCTTAAAAATCTGAACTCATTCAATATTTCTATCCTCATTTAAAACATGAAAAGAAACATAAGTTTTAATTGTCTTTTGCTACTCATCCTGTTATTGTCACCTAAGTCTTATCTCTTCTTTAAAAATTCATTATTTTTACATTTCATGGTTAAATTTACCAACACAGATGAGCAAATCATCAAATGTTTCTGATTCCCATGCCTTCCCTTCGAGTTGATTTTTCTTCTTGTTGAAATAAATTTTGAATATATGTTGAATTCCTTTTGAGTTGAATTTCTTCTTGTGGAAATATATTTCTTTTAATGAATGTCTATGAGTAATATATGTTTTTAATTTTTGTATGCCAAAACATTTCTTAATTTAGCTGGAAATAAAATCCTAGGTTGTTATTTATTTTTCCTTGTTACCTTGAACACATTTCTATACAATGAGAAGCAGTTTAGAGCAGTGATTAGGAGCATTTGGAGACAGATCAACTTAGTTTAAGTCCCTACTCCTCTGCTTACTAACTGTGAGACTTTGGGAAGAACTATTGAACTTCCTTTTGGCTCAGTTTCCTGAGCTATAAAAAAGGGATAATAAGAATCCTATCTCATAGAATTGTTGTGGGGATTAAATTATTGATATACATAAGGTACGTGGTATGGTGCCTGGCACCTAGTAGCACTCAACTCTTAGCTGTTATCATGACTATCTCTGACCTCTCTGTGACTCATGAGAATACTACTATCAGTCTAATTGTGGTTCCTTTTAAGATAATCTAGTTCTTCTTTCTTATCGCCTGAAGATTTTCTCCATTTGGATGTTCTGCAACTTTACTCAGAATGTACTTGCAGTCTGGGAGCTCTGTCTTTCTACTATTTTGGAAAATTCTAAACCATTATTCTTTTCTTATTTTTTCTCTACTATCTTTCTCTGCAACTTCTATATGCTGTATGTTGTAGCCTCTCCAAGTGTTCTCCATCTATCTTAATTGTTCTTACATATCTTTTAACCTTTGGCTCTGTGTGTCATGTTTTTGGGTAAAATCTCTGGTATTATCTCTCAATTCAATTATTTTCATGACCCTACCAAGTCTGGATTTCATCCAGTCTATTAGATTTTTTATTTCAGGGGCTATATTTTATATTTCCAAAATTACTAGTTGGTTCTTTTTCATATCTATCTTTTTTTAAAAAATTCTAGAATATTACAGTGGTACAAATATTTTGGTTACATAATTTGCTTTGTACAATTTGAGTCGAAGTTATAAGTGTGTGCATCACCCAGATAGTTGGTATTGTACCCATTAGGTGTGAATTTCCCCATCCCTTCCTGCCCCTCCCGCCTGCTTGATTTCCATTAAGTTTTACTTCCACATGTGCACATAAGTGTTGATCCATTAGTTCCAATTTAGTGGTGAGTACATGTGGTGTTTGTTTTTCCGTTCTTGTGATCCTTCACTTAGAAGAATGGTCTCCAGCTCCATCCAGGTTGTTACAGAAGGTATCAGTTCACCATTTTTTTTATGGCTGAGTAGTGCTCCATGGTATATATACGCCACGTTTTACGAATCCACTCAAGTATTGATGGCGCTTGGGTTGTTTCCACATCTTTGCAATTTTGAATTGTGCTGCTGTGAACATTTGAGCGCAAGTGTCTTTTTTATAAAATGTCTTTTTTTCCTTTGGGTAAATACCCAGTAGTGGGATATCCATCTTTAAAAAAAAAAAGTTCATTTCTGCTTTTTTTTGTTTCACAATTTTTTATTCTTATTTATTTCATCTTATTCCTTCACTTTCTTCTTTAAATACCTGAAACACATTTATTTTAAATTCTCTCTCAGATTGTTTTATTATTTTAGTGTCCCTTGAAGTGAAAAATCTATCAAAACTGATTTATTGGCTGTTAACCCTTAGAAACAGATTTCTCTGTGTATTCTGGACTTCCAGTTTGCAGGTTTATTTAAAGCTTGGTCCTTTTCTCTCTTCTCTCTTCTCCCCTTTTTCTCTCTACTCTTCTTTTCTTACCTAGGAGTTTTGCAGTTTCCTCCATCAGCCTTACCTATAATCGAACCTTATGTGGATGATTGTGGCTCTTGTTTATTGGCCACGTGGGTGGCTCATTCCGTGAGCAGCAAGTGGCTCAGTTCAGGTCCTGGTTCCTGTCTGTCCTAGTCACTGCCCACCTAGTCACTCAGCTTCACATATGCTAAAACCTCAAGCAGTTGTTAGCAAGAGTTTGTATCAGTCTCTTGTCCTAAGAGGAGAGCCCACCGGTCCTAGTTTCAGTCTTATGTTAAGCCCTGGCCGCTGCCTCACCTGGAGCATATTTAGTTCCTGTGTCCTTGGAGCCAGATTAGTTATACCCAGGAGCCAAAGGTCTGTCCACCTGTGCTTGCTTCTGCCCAAGAACACTTAGCCTCACTCTCTCCTGTGTGTTTCTCTTCTGTTTCTGGCCTACAAAACTGATTTTCTCATTTATGAACTCAGTTATGCCTTCTTACATGCTCTGTTTTAAAACGTTTTATCTGTAACTGCTATGTGTTTATAGCAGAATGGGTGCCACAAATGTGTGTTTATACCAACACCATCTTGACTAGATGTACTTTTCTAATTTTTTTTAAACAATAGATAATTGCTTCTGTGTTACAATAAATGCATAGGTAAAAGGGCCACATGCACTGGCTTTGGTGATACCACATCATTTGTGAACTTGGTCAACATCATCTTGTTCTGATAGAGGCTGATGCTGGGATGTTGTGTGTTGAGGAAGAATAAGAGCTGAGCCACCAACAACAGGCAACTCTTTCAAAGATGCTTCCCTGGGTAAGAGAGGAAAGAGACAATGGGAAGGTTTGGTTTGTTGAATCAGAGACATTTGAATATGTTTATAACCAGAGAATAAAAAGCCAGAATAAGGAGAGTGGCTGGCAGATGGGATAGATTAGTGAGTAGGAGCATAATCTGACCTAGCTAGGTTTGGGCTTGAAGCAGAGCTCTGCCCCTCACTGTGCGATTTAACATTCCCATCTGTAGAGTGGATCTAGCTCTTGGGGTGGAGCAGGGATTAAATAAAATATGGTATGTGATGAATTTAGCACAAAGACTGGCACTTAGTAAACACACAATAACTCTTGACCACAGTTATAGCCAATGATGTGATGGTTAATTTTGTGCACCAACTTGGCTTGGCTGTGGTACCAAGATATTTGGTCAAACAACAGTCCAGATGTTGCTGTGAAGGTATTTTAAAGATGAGATTGACATTTGAAAGAGTAGACTTCAAGTAAAGCAAATTCCCCTCCATAATGTGGGTGGGCCTCCTCCAATCTGTTGAAGGCCTTAAGAGAAAAAGACTAAGGTCCCCCAAGGAAGAGGATATTCTGCCTTCAGACTTGAGCAACAGCATCAAGTCTTCCCCGGGTTTCCAATCTGCTGAACTGCTGTGCAGAATTTGGACTTGCCAGCCCTGCAGTCTCATGAGCCAGTTCCTTAAAATTCTCTCTCTCCTTCTCTATCCATCCATCCTCTTGGTTCTGTTTCTCTGGAGAACCCTAACTAATACAGATGGTGTAGGAGGAAGAATCATAAATAATAGCTGACTTTCCTGAGGAGTCAGAGCACAAGTGCCTTGGCAGAAAGAGGGGCTCCTTAGAGGGCCCCTGGGGTGGAGGGAAGGGGTGAGGGGGAGGGGCCAGCCGGAGTGGGGACGTTTCATCTGATGACTGTTCTCTCCGGAAGTAGGAAGTGACGTCACATTGTGGGCCAAGGAGTGTAGTTTTTAAAGGATTGTGGGAAATCGGGGCGCTGGTGCTCAGAGTCCATGGAACCAGGAATCATAGTTCCAATCCCTGGGTTTGAATTTTGGGGTTCATGAGGTGACAACTTCCCCCAGGAGGGGTTTGTGGGGTGGCCCTCCAGCCTCCATAAGCAGCAGGCTGCCCAGAGCAACTCAAGGATACTCACCTCTCAACTCCTGACTCCGCTGACCCCTGAAGCAGCCCCCAGCTAGGAGGCAGCTGTCTGAGACAGTCCCTGCTTGCTGACTGTGGACATCCTTCTTCACCCCACTCTGGGCAGGCTTGTCTCCTGGGCTGAAGATCAAGCCTATGTCCCCTTACTCAGGTTTGTCTTCATTTATCCTTGTCCTTGGAGCTCAGCTGGTGTGTGGCCACGCCTGTGTACTCTGCGTGTGCTGACTGTCCCTCCAACTGTGAAGGAGGGGTGTGGGGACAGGACACCCCCCTTCTGCCTGGCCTGGCTGATGTCAGCAAGGGCCGGCCAAACCAGAGTGGTGCTGGCTGGGTGGGATCTAGAAAGGAGCCTGGCTAAAACCCTCACCCTCAGCACCAGAAATGACTCTCAGGTTACTTCTTTGAGATTAAGCTCTGAAAGATTGGTTGATATGCAAATATAACAAAATGGTGAAACACTTTTCTGTACAGATAGACCTGAGTTTCAATACAGGCCTTTCCATTTCCTCCATATCTGACAACTTCGAGCAAGTTAGTGTTCGCAATTGTTATTTATTGCATTCAGACTTAATGTAGGAGTTGTGAGTTCTAGGCTGTGTTTAGGGGATTTGTTTCTGGCCAGGTCTGGTGCCGAGTTTGGGGCTGATGGCCCAGGGGTTAGTTTGCATGTGTTGGTTTGCTTAGGGGCAGTTGTTTTTATGGGACTCAGGAGAAGGGCGCAGTTTTGTGCTCAGGTATCTGAAGAGGAAAGCAGAACAGTGCATGTATTAGTTAGGACCCTTTGGGTGCAAAAAAGCAAAGACAAATTGAAGTGAGTTACAGCAAAAATTGGGAGTGATTGTGTGGATTCCAGGTGTCCCATGAAGCACAAGTTCAGGCATGCAGCAAAATCTCAGAAAGGACCTAGAGCCAGAAACAAGGCTCTGTCTCTTCCTTGCTGCTCTCTGCCCATTTGCTCCTTCCTCTATTCTCTGCAAACCAGCCTTGTCTGTGCCTCAGTCCACACAGTAAAACAGAGAGGCTGCCCGACAGCTCCTGGGTTTTCTTATTACAGGTGTAGTCCATGAGCTCTAGCTTAGAAGCCAAAATGAAAAAAAGGTGTCTTTCTCCCCAGGTCCCTGATTTGTCCCTTGTGTGGGTCCCACGTCACTTCTTGGCCAGTCATTGTTGTCAAGGGGAGAAAGCACACTGACTGGCCAGGCCTGGGTCATGGGTTTCCTCCTGTGACCAGGGTCATGGGGTTTATTAACAGAAGAAAGGACATGAGGAAGCTTGTTGAACAGAGAAAGATAAAGCATAGATGGCATAGCCCACTGCAGGGAAATTCCCTTCCCTGGCCCATGGACCTACCACAGTTCTGATACCCCAGAGCTCAAGGCAGCCACTCCAAAGGACAGCTTCATACAGAGGAGCAGTGTTTTCCCAGACAGCCCCAAGCAGTGGTGAAATGTCTCCAGGAGGAAGCCAGAGCTGAAAAATACAAGTGAGCCTGTCCTTGAACTTATGTGGAACACCACCATGGGACTCCCAGACATAGCCATGGGGACTCTGGGTAGAGCTGAACCCCTGTGTGAGTATCATATTCAGGGCATTAATAACACTAGACATCACCTATTATCCACAAATTCCTCAGTTCTAGGGACACTAAGTTACTGTACAGGTGAACAATCCCTTATAATGGGCCATCTAAGTTTTTTCCTAAGTTTTTACCACAATAAATAACTGCAGCCAGTATCCTTGTAGTTAGATCTTCACACACATTTTGACTTACTACCATTTGTACAAGTTGAAAGTGAGAAAAGCCAAAAAAAAAAAACAAGCAGTAGATAATAAAGCCTCTGGGTGACGAAGCAAGTATTAGACAGAACTCCTTTGGTTGCAAGTAACAGAAACTCAAGTCAAGCCAATTTAAGCAAAAGGGTATTTACTGATTCCCGAAGCTATTAATAGGAGTTCCTGGAATTGAAGTGATCTTAGGCAAGACTGGACACAGATGCAGTAATATTCTCTCTCTGTGGCCCTCTGTGTCCCTCTGTGTCCACTTCTCAGCTATGCCTTTCTTGGGATGTCAGGTTCATTCCTATTGTAAAAGATGAGCTTCCTCCATGTGGCTTCAGGGGGTGTGGAGAGGACAGCATGAGTTTGATCACAAACAGGTTCTAGTTGACGTCATCCGCTCTCAGTAAAAAGTAAGATCCTCTCTCCTTGTGCCAGACTCTTCTCCCAGAAGAGTCTGATCGGTCTTACCAGAGTGGTGTTCCCAACCCATGAAAACATCACGTCAGCCTGGGGGCACCTACCCTCTGGCCAGAGTGAGGGTGTCTTGTGATCAGTAGCTCCAACAGACCCGTGTGGAATGGAGGAGGGTCAGTTCCCAAACAAAAGGGGGGAGCTGCTACCAGAATAAGGTAGGTGAGGGCTGTTGGCAGTTCCAAAGAAAGATATGCAAAAGTCAAGTCCCATATACTGGCTGGCGGTGTGTGCTGCTGCAAGGGGCTCAGTGCCAGGACAAACAGGAAGTTCTCTCCCTGAAAACAGAAATGAAAACCACTTCTGTGAGTCATGGCACATAGTGTAAACCACACTAAGGTGTGGCCTCTGGGACTTGTTTGTGGGGATGTGTTTTTGTCTTGTGGTCATTGTGAATATAATGAAGGATCCCTCCCTTCATTGAAAGATGGTATGATTTTGATGAGAACAGCATTTTCCTCCTCAAACCTTTCCACGGCTCCTGACTTCCTTCAAAATCTAACTCCGCCGTGTGCAATTGCATTGTGATGCTGAGGAAAGAGCTTGCTTTAGGGTCAGGCAAACCAGTTTGGACTGTTGTGTGACCTAAGGGCAAGCTACCTTGACCTTCTGAAGGGAAGGTTGGCAGTGTGGTATGGTGCCGGGGGCCTGGCCCCTGAAGTCACCCTATGTCCACCACTTCCCAGCCACGTTACTTAACTGCCCTGTGCCTCGATTTCCTCATCCATAAAACGATAACATTTACTTCATAAGGTCGTTCAGGGGATAAACGAGAGGATGAACGTCAAATGCTTAGAACAGTGTTTGGCACACAGTAACCACACAATAAGTGTTAACTATTATTATCATTACTGCCATCATCTCTGGCTTCTCAGTACCTATTAGAACACCTGACCCAGAATGAAGTACTTGTTAAATGAACCAATGGACTTAACCCTTCATAACCTCATTTTCCTTAATCTATTTAATGAGAATACTACTCAACTAACAGGCTGCTGTAATTAACTGAAATCGCAAACGTAAAGCATCTAGCACAAGGCCTGCCTTACAGCTGGCCAGTTGTGTTGGTTCCTCTCCATTCTCTGCCCTCCCCTGCCCCTGGCATTTAAGATCCTCCATAATTTTATAGGTCACGTCTCTGAGTTGCAAAGTGCCAAAACCCAACTCAGTTGGCTTACACTAATAAAGGAAAAGTGTTGGCTCAAGAAAGCAAAGTCCAAGGTTTAGATGAGTCCAGAGACTCAAGTCCAGGGATTCAAATGACGTCATCAGGACTTGGTCTCCTTCTTACAAGTCCTTTTCTGAGGGTGGTTGGCTTCAAGGTGTTGGCTTCACCTCAGGTAGGTCCTCTCTGTGTAGTGGCCTCCACAGTTCCAGATTGTCACCGGGTCTCGTAACCTCTCTGTACCTCAGTGTTCTCATACCACCTTCCTCGAGAGTTGTTTATTTAATATATTGATTGTTGTGTGTAAAGTACTTAAAACACTGCCCGGCTCCTAGTAAGCCTTCGATACACATCGTTCTCATCGCTGCTGTTATTTTATAGCAATTTCAGAGGAAAAGGAGCTGCTGCTTCTACTGGAAAACTCCAAGAATTGAGTCTCATTGCATCCAAAAATGATAATAATAATACTAACTTAATATCTTTAAGTATCCAGACATTGTTCAAATTTCCCCAATCATATCACTTTTTTGAACAGGATCCAAACAAGCCCACACGTTTCATTCGGTTGGTTTGTCTATTAAACTTCTTTTAACTTCTAGCTTCCTCGCCTTTTCTTTTTGTCCTCTTCTATTTTATTTTTTGAAAAAACTGGGTCATTTACCCATGTAGGTTCCCCATTTGGAATTTTGCTGATTGCGTTATTGCGGTGCCACCTAACATGGGATGGGAAGCACATAGTGTCACATAGCCCTGGGAGGGAACCTGGCTCTGGAACTAAATTGCTGGGTGACTGGGGGCAAATTTCTTCATTTTTCCAAGCCTAAGTTTCTTCATCCTAAAAGAGGATAATCATACTCACCTCTTACAGCTACTGGGAAGCTTGAATAGTACATAAAAGGAATTGAGTACAATGCTTGCCACATAGTTAGGGTTAAATCAAATTTTTTCTTAAAAAGAACTGTTAGTGGAAGAAACCCAAATATCTGCTGATAGATGAATGGATAAACACAATGTGGGACATACATACAATGGAATATTATTCAGCCTTAGGAAGGAAATTTTGACAGAGTCATATGGATGATCCTTGCAGAGATTATGCTAAGTGAAATAAGCCAGTCACAAAAGGACAAATATTGTATGATTCCTTCTATATGAGACATCTAGAGTAGACAAATTTATATAGAGAGAAAGTAGGATGGTGGTCACCAGTGGCTTCCAGGAGAGATGAATGGGGAGTTATCGTTTAACAGGCACAAAATTTCAGTTGTGGAAGATGAGAAAGTTCTGGAGATGGCTGGAGGTGATGGTTGCACGACGATGTGAATGTACTTAATGTCATAGTACACTTAAAATGGTAAATTTTATGTCATGTATGTTTTATCACAATAAAAAAAACAGCTGTTAAATAAATTCATACTGTATAGAACTACAGCCTCCAGCTGCTCCCCTGCTCTCATTTCACGCCTCTTGGAGATGGCTGGCACAATTCCAATGAGAGGCTATGATCGTCAAAGAAACTGAATTAAACTGATCTGAAATCCTGGCCTCTGTCCTCACATCCACAAATGGTCATTAAGCACCAGCTCTGAGCTGGGGCTGGCTGAGGGCCAGGTTCGGGTGGAAGAGAGAAGGGACGTGCAAAGGAATCTCACGCACAGTCCCGGGCTTCAAAGGCTTTGTCATTCTCATCCGATTTAGGACGTGAGCGCTAAGAACACCAGGTGGCACAGGACACCCATTGGTGGTAAGAGGGAACAAGCAGTGTGTCCCAGGCTTTCATTCCTTCCTTAGTGAGATACTGACCTCAAATGATCTGTCATGGGGACCGTAGGGTCCCTCCCTCCTTCCCCACTGCCCACCCATCTGTGACCACCAGGGTGACCAGATGGGTGCCAGCAGGGCCCATCAGATTCTCTTAGGATTTCAGCTGAGAAACCCAGAGTGGGAGAGCCTGGGGCAATCTGGAACTCCAAAGTCACCTAGACTCAGGTGGGCGGGCTGGTCCTCTTGAAGTCACCTGCCACGAGCAGCCCACAGAGAGGGTAGGTCTTCAGGGAGACTCTGCGGAGTGAAGCAAACACTCAGAGGAGCTGGGCAAGAGGGGAGGCGGACAGAGACGGAGAGGCAGACAGGCAGGTGCTGAAGGGACCTTGTTCCTTGCCGGCTTCCTGAGCCCAGTGTGTTCCTGTCCTCAGAGTCTTCAGGTCTTGTCCCTGTATCCTCCCAACAACCTCCCTCTTCCCTCAGCCAGTGGGAGTGAGGCACAAGCTGGGGCCCCTGGAAGCTACCTCTGGGGTGGACTTAGGCTGCACCATGGGTGCCAGGGACTGCCTTGGGGTGGACATCCACAGAAGGGGAGGCAGGAGTGGGCAGGGGGAGTAGCCGAGCTGGGATGTGGGCCCACAGCCTGCTCAGGCTGCCATAACAGGGGACCACAGCCTTGGTGGCTTCAAAGTCTGACATCGAAGTGTTGGCAGGGTTGGTTTCTTCTGCGGCTTCTCTCTGTGGCTTGTAGATGGCCGTCTTCTCTTTGTGTCTTCACATGGTTGTCCCTCTGTGTGTCTGTGTCCTCATTTCCTCTTCTTATAAGGACACCTGTCATATTGGATTAGGGCCCACCCCAACGATTTTGTTTTACCTTAATTATCTCTTTAAAGGCCTTATTTCTGAATATAGTCACATTTTGAGGTACTGGGGATTAAAACTTCAACATTTGAGTTGTGGGGTTGGAGAGCTGGGGAGAAAACACAATTTGGCCAATAGGAAGCTCTGGCATCAGCGTGACCGTTCAAAATTGCCCCGGTTGAGCCAAAAAGGTCAGGTCTATAAGGATCAGTCATTGGATGAGGGACTTTTGGGGAGGGGCGTGACCTTGGCAGGGCCACTCTCTGCAGCTGAGTTGGTCCTGAGGGTCTGATAGCTGAGGGTCATCTGTGGGCAATGCCCCCAGCAGCCAGGGGAATGGGTCCTGCATTGAAGGGTGCAGTGCTTGCAGGGTTGATGGCCAATGGGTTCTGTTTCTTGCAGCCAAACAAACCTGAAAACAAGGTTGTCCTGAGGGTTAAGTGAGACAGTAATTCTCACCCCCTGAGGGTGGGGACTGTGTGTCCATAGGTACATCACTGTGTATCCCCCACCCATGACAGACACCATTGGCTGCTGTCCCACCCACCTCCGTCCCAGGGGCAGGAATGCTCCTGAGAAGGAGATATTTGCTGGATGGGGTCTAAGAAAGCTTGTGCTTTGGTGACAGCAGGGACAGATGTGCTGCCACCCCTTGTAGCTGCTGACCTCCAGACTTCTTGTTAGGTGAGAAAAACAAAGCCCTTTTCATTTCACACACTGTGTAGTGGGTTGAATGGCATCCCCCCAACATATGTGTCCTTCCCCTGGAAACTGTGAACATGATCTTGTCTGGAGAAATGATCTTTGCAGATGTAGTTAAGTAAAGGATCTTGAGATGAGATCCTCTTGAGCTAGGGTGGGCCCTAAATCCAGTGACAAGTGTCCTTATAGAGACTTCTCCTCTGGAAGAGAAGGAAGGGGAAAGACACAGAGGAGAGGTGATATGAACATGGAGGCAGAAATAGGGGTGATCCACCTGCAAGCCAAAGAATGCCGAGGATTACCAGCAGCCCCCAAAAGCTCCAGAAGGAGCCTCCAGAAGGAACCAACCCTGCTGACACCTTGATTTCAGACTTCTGGCCTCTGGAAGTGTGAGAGAACAAATTTTTGTTGTTTTAAGCCACCGAGTTTGTGGTATCCTGTCATGGCAGCCACAAAAAACTAATACACAAGGTATGTTAGATGATTTTTTTTTTGCAGCCTAAATCCTAATGGTTGTAACCTAGCAGTACCCAACATACAGTGGTAAATTTAATATCTATTTAATCAATAAATATTAAATGAATGAACAAATGTACTTATTTGTAAGTGCCTGATAGAACATAATTCAATGTGTGTGGTTTAATTTTGTTTGTTTCCTTAGTGGGATAGTTTCCTTAGTAGGAAAGAAAAGACTTTGCAGAGGCTTTCCCTGCACTGAGCATGCTGGTGGGCTCAAACAGGTGTGGAGAGGGTGAGTCAGGTGGGAGGGATGGCTTGGGCAAAGGTAATGGAGCCGGGAGGGTGCAAGGCATGTTGAGGGTTTGAGGGCTCGGGGGAGGGGGGGCGTTCATAGACCAGCCTGGTGGTGTAGGGTGCACGTGGGAGGCGGAGGGAAGCCAATTGGGAAAAGCAGGCTGGGGGCCAGCTTGGAGGACTCTGAAGCCATTCCAAACATGGCATTGGCCTTTTCCCTGTAGGTAATGGGCTGTCATCACAGGTTTTTAACCCAGGAGCAACATAATAGAAAATGGTGCTTTAGAAAAATGAATCTGCTCTCATTAGCATTGACTCTGGACCTGCTGAGACAACAAGACATAGATAAATGGTCCATATCCATCCTTGGAAGTGCACAGCAATTGTCCAAATGAACCACACTCTACATTGGCTGGGCTTTCCATTACAAACTGCAATCATTTACGATGACACAATGGGGCATTCCAGTAATCAGTCACTGAAATTATATCAAGCTGCCAACTATGTGTCCTGCCACCAAGAGCTAAGCCCTTTGAGCCTCCCTCTACCATCAGCCAGCCCTGCCCTTGGGCAAGGATTCCCAGCATCCCCCAAGCCGCGGATGATTCCAGACCTGGAGTCACTTCTCACACACTCTGGGCTCTGACTTCATCTTAGGTCCTTCCGGTGGCCCTTTGGCTGTCTGCAACAGATTCTGGTCCTTCTCACCCAAGTTTCAGGCCCATGGAATCAACCCACAGTGAAAGGCGAATTCCCAGTCCATGGGCCAGTTCCTCTGCTACCACCTTAAGGGAGGCAGCATGGCAGAATGACCCAGCGCAGGTGTGGGTCCAATCCTGGTTCAGCCACTGGGGAGGTTTTGAACTCCTCTGAGCCTCAGGTTTCTCAGCTGATAACAATACCTAATGCACAGGGCAGCTGTGAAAATCAGGGGAGATGATCAATTAGTGAAATTATGAGACACGGACTCTATCCTTACAGAACTTGGACTCTAACAGAAGAACAAAGCCAAGTTGTCTTCATTTACGAAAAGTCAAAACAGAGTCAAGGGAAGCAAAGGTGCTGTCCTGGATCTCAGGAGACTTGCACACCAGTTACACCTACCACCTAATCTTGTTTCTGAAATACATGGCTTCCTGAATTCAACATAGATCTACCACTTCAGTCATCCCCAATGAAAGTGAACAGAGGATCAGTAAATTGACTCATGCTTCCTTGGATAAGTAAAATGTGGTAGTCTCACACTATGGGGCTCTGTGCAGCAGTTAGGAGCCACAAACTAGATGCACGTGCACAGTAACATGGACAGATCTTAGAAAACATAATGGATAACATTGAATGCTCCTTTGTACCAGGCACCTTTCCAAGTACTTGACATAAGTTAACCCATTCAGTCGCCACAAAATCCCTGGAGCCAGACAACATCACTAACCCCACTGTACAGAGAGAGAAAGGAAGGCACAGAGAAGTTAGGTAACCTGCCCATGTTATATTGCTAGTCAGTGGAGGAGCTGAGATTTGAACCAGGCAGTCTGCATGCTCCACCTCAATCCTGTACTAAATGCACACACATGCACACACACTCAAGTACATGCATAACAACAAGACCTTGAGCACACCACCATCCTGCCTATGAACTGCCCGTTTGTTCTCAGTCCATCGCTGCCCTTCCCTGCTCATTTCTGTACCCCAGGGAACTACAAGTCCCAGGTCCCCTTGCCTGTGCCTCTGGCTTGGTTCAGGCAATGGGAACTCTGGTAGAAGATTGGAGTGGGGACGAGGAGAGCCAGGGTGTTTCTCCCTCTCTGTTTCCTATGGTGTCTCCCACAACCCTGCACCTCTTCTGTGGCTCTGGCTCCTGCCAGATGGTCCCTCTCCATTGTTTCAGATCCTTCTGGAAGTCCCCGCTTTGGAGCCCCAGCCATAAAGCCTTAGCTCCTGGACTCTGGCAACATCTTTTTTCCCATTGTACCTGCAGCCCTAGAGGTGGTGGTGGTATCCTGAGGTTGATAATCTCTGGGTCACCTCATCATCCCCTGTTTATCTTCTCAGTGTGCCCATCACTTGTGTAGCCAATTCCCTCTATTAAATTCCCTCTGTTTGAAAGACCTAGAGTGGTTTCTAATTTTCTTGCCATATCCTGACTAATAAATCACTTATGTGAATTAAAAATATATGCATGCTCTGGTGGAAGAGGTACCGGCCTGTGGGTCAAGACACCTGCAACGGAGGCCAAGTTCTGCCCCCAGCCCAATGGAAAACCTTGAGCTCCTTGTCTATCCTTCTCAGACTTCGGATTTCTAATTTGCAATATTGCTATTGGATTAGTGGCTTTTTTAAAAAGTATATTCTTACTCAAAATCTCTCCCCTTCCCACATATTTTATTATATATATATATATATATATATATATATATACACACTCAGGATCACAACTTTTTTTTCTATGGATAATATGAATTCAAGGGTATCTAGGAATCACATTAAAGCAGTTGCCTATGGAGTGGAGAACAGGGATTAAAAAAGAGTAAAGAGATAAACAGAAAGTCCTGGTACTGACCAAGAATCAAAACATGAAATAACTACAGTATGAACTTGAGGTTTCATACAAATAATTCTTTATGTCCCCTCGTCCATGGAGACACCACCCAAGTTTGGGGGATAATGTCTGACATCAGACCCAGGATTCACAGCACGCTTACGATGCACGAAACGGAGGCCCCATCTGCGCCTTCCACACACACAGCCTGGGTGCCTCTCCCTGTCCTGCGTGGCACCTTCCCTCCCCAGGAGCCTGTGCTGTGTCACCCCCGGTTGCTCAGACCTCCCGAGTCAAGGGGGTTTCTCTTACTAAGGAAGAAGAAGGAAACAAATACTAGGACACCGCAAGCAGTTTCTGCCAAAGCAGAGGAGCCACGTGCTTTTAGGAAAGCTCTCCGTAGGCCGTGCTGCTGAAATTAACAGTCTCAGCGAAAGCTACTGGAAAGCAACGCAAGACGGGACACACCAGTGCTTCCTAACGCAGAGCAGCCCAGTGCTGCCGTCGGAGCGAGACGCGGCCCGAGCACCTTGCACATGCCCCCTCCGCGCTGCCAGCGCCCAGGGACGCCTTTCCTGGCTTTTACTCGGTCGCTTCTTGTGGGCCTCGACCTGGGACCGGGGAGGCGGCGGCCGCTCAGCCCGGGAAGGCTGCTGGCGCCATCTAGTGCCCCAATGGAGAACTGACTTCCGCACGTTGTCTGCGTTGGGATTTCCAGCGACTGCGCTGAGCTCTCCCCGACCTCCCTCTGCTTTTTTTTCCAAAGCGTCATACGTTGCCAATTTGCAAATATTAGGAAATCATTTCACCTTGCAATCTTCAAGGAGTAAATCTCCTGAGCCCATTGCCAGTAGAACCTGCAGAGGCTGCCAGGCAATTACCTAATCCCCTAGGGGCTTCTACCAAATTGGACATTCTGGGCTTTTAAAACCCGCCTTCGCATGCACAGAATTGTAGGAATCCCAGGCTCCGAATTTCATTCTCAGAATCTCTCAGGGGCTACCTGAGCCTTTTCTAAGAGAAAAATCTCTCTCATGAGGTGTGAAGGTCTGCTTTCCAGAGTCCCCCACTGTCACTATCTCTAACTAACAATTTCAAAACCAGTGGTTGTTTCACATTTAAAATTTAGGGCCATGTTTTATTTTCTCCTTATAGGGAAGAAGAGGCTGGCTGTTTCAGGGCTCATGAAACCCCCATTTCTTCACCAGGATTCTGGGCATAAATGCCTAGCGGATCCACCCCATGTTTAAGACGCTCTGTAATCAGGCCCAATCTTTAGCTGCAACGGCTAGAAAAGGATCTTGATTTCTTGCCAGTCAGCTAATGTTATCATTCACAGGAAATAATAAGAGAAATGAACTTGAGCACTGAGTTAAGGGGCAGAATTTGGGAACCTGCCCTTGTTTTTTTGTTCTGAAATAGCCAAGAAACAAAGTTAAGTATAGAAGGACATGAACAGATTCATAATTATCAAAACAATTTATTTTGACACTCTGCTTCCAGGGAGAGAAATGGGATGTTTTTTGTCTTTTTGGTCAAAGACTTTGTTGCTATTTTGACCCTTCACGATTTGTCAGGGACATCTTTCCCTAATAATGCAGCCAGTGATTTCATTTCGCCTTAAGGCCGCGTTGGGTAGCTCATCAGCTCTGGGCATGCTCCAATTCCTTGCCCCCACTCTGCTGTGGGTACAGGGAGATGGGTGAGGGGGTGCCAGTAGACCAGGCAGTGGGAGAGACTTCCCTCTCCCTGACAGTGGCAAGGAGGAATTGCCCTTTTATCTTTTAGTTTAGTTGGGTTTTGACGGGCCCCTTTTACTTTCCTGTCAGCTTCTCAATTTGGGCAATTTCACGGCTTCTTTTCTGCTGCTGAGACGTGTTTGTGGCAGTAGGCTTGTTAGATGCAGCCGTGAGCTGGGGAGCCAGATTGCTAAGCAGCCTCATTTTGACTGCAGCCCAGACCCGCTCTGGGGGCTCTGCTGGCAGCCCCGGGACAGTCCAGACTTAAAAAGGCCAATCAGGGCAGCCCGAAGGGCCAGTGTGTCCTGGTTAATTATGCAGCACGATCACATGGCAGAGAGCTTCTGTATACTTACTTTCAATTAATTGGAATATCATAAAATAGACCTCATTCATGTAACAAGCATTTATTGAGAGCCATGCTAAAACGCTGCTGAGTGAAATTAGCTGATTGAACAAACTGCACTAAAGGGGAAGAGAGTTCTAGGCAGAAGAAGCAGCAATCCAATGTCTAAGTCGTGTGTTCGGCCTGCTCGAGGAAGAATAGGAAGGCAGGGATGGCTGGAGGGCAGACGGAGACAGGGGTGGGAGATGAGGTAGGAGGTGGGAGCCTGGGCTGGGAGGCCACATGGTGGACAGCCTTCTAGGTGCCGTGGGGACTTTGGATTTTAGTCCAAGTATGGGAAGCTACTGTGGAGTTTGAAGACCATGTTGCTTCAAGCCACGTAGTGGTCTTAAAGTGCCATGTCCTCTAGGATGAAAGCCCCTCCTTAGCATGGCACCCAGCCAGCCTCGCCCCACTCCCGTCTGCGCATTCACCAGCCATAGCGCTCTCCTATCCCTTCCTCTGCCCAGCAAACTCCTACCTACCCTTCAAGACCCAGCATACCCATCACTGGCCTTATCAATCCTTCCTTGACTTCCTCAGACTGTGAATTGCGCTGTTCTTTGCCCCAGAGCATTTTGGACATAATCTCATCACACAGAGACCAGTTATCTCTTTAAGGGTGTCTCTGCCCTCCAAGACTGGAGGCCCTAAAGGGGGGAACCTGGTGCTGGGCCAGGGCCAGAGTAAGCAGAGTAGGCATATTCAGTTCCCCTTGGATGAATAAGTAAACAAGTAAAGGAGTAGTCGAGGAGAGTTAACCCATGAACTCGCTGCCAGCTGGCCACTCCGCAGTGTGAAGAGTGGACGAGCACTCAGGCTGGGAGCCAGGCTGCCAGGGTTCATGTCCAGCCTGCACCAGTTACTCCCCAGGTGACCTTGGGCAAATGGCTGGGCATTGACTTCCTCATATATAAAATAGGGATGGCCCTAATGCCACCCTCTCCCCATAGAGTTATTGAGAGGATTAAATAATATATAAAAGCACTTAGGATGGGGCCTCGTGCAGTAATCCTTTGGTAAGTGCTAGGATTATTGTGGCAATTTTTTGTCTTTGAAAGGGCAGGGGGTTGCAGGGTGCAGAGAGGGGAAGTCTGTGGGGGCAGTGGGAATCTCAGAAGGAGGAGAACTCCCTACTTCTTCCCCAGCTTTGCCTGGGGCTGCTCTGAACCCTGAGTGCCTTTCCTAAAAGGCATGTGTCAGAGGCTCTAGAGGGAACTGTTTTCTCGTTAGTCTCCCTGTAGTGCCATGGGAAAGTCAAATTGCTTTTTATTCTCAAACTCTTCCTTACTTTCCTGGGACCATTTGTTATTCCCTCCTTCTACGGAAGGAGCTGTTTCAGGGAGGCAGGGCTGGGGTTGGCTGTGGAGCCAGAATACCTGGTTGGAGCTCTTGCTCCTGCCATAGTCCTGTCACAGCCTTGGGCAAGTGGTGTCACCTCTGAGCCCTAATTTCCTTGGCTGGCCTGAGATCTTCCTCTGCAGGCCTCGGTGCGGTCCGGGCAGTGGCTCCCTGCTCAGCCTGGGGAGTCTGGCTTCTCCAGTCCAAATCTTGGCTCTGCCCTCTGTGAGATGTGGACTTGGGTAAGTTTCTCCTGAGACATCTCTCCTTGGCATGTAGATGACCGTCTCTCTGTGCCTCAGTTTCCTCAACTTAAAATAGGATAACAGCTACCACCCTATTATGGGCTGAATTATATCCACCCCTCCATTCATATGTTGAAGTCTAACTCCCAGTACATCATGATGTGACTGTATTTGGAGATAGCACCTTAAAGTTTTAAAATCTTTATTTTTGTAGAGATACGGTCTATGCTGCTCAGGCTGATCTTGAACTCCAGGCCTTAAGCAATCCTCCCACCTCAGCCTCCCACAGTGCTGGAATTACAGGCATGAGCCACCACACCTGCCCAGAGACCTTTAAAGAGGTAATTGAGATAAAATGAGGTCATTAGGATGGGCCCTAATCCAGTACGACTGTTGTCTTTGTGAGAAGAGGACATTAGGACACAGACATAAAGGGAAGGCCACGTGAACACACAGGGAGAAGATGGCCACCTACACACCAAGGAGAGAAGTCTCCGAAGAAACGAACTCTGTTGACACCTTGATCTTGGACTTCTAGAACTATGAAAAAATAAACCTCTGTTGTGTAAGCCAGCCAGCGTGTGGTCCTTCCCTATGACAGACCTAGCAAACTAATAGTCACCCCACTAGGCGGTTGTGAGGGTTAAATGAGATGATGCCCGTCAGGTGCTTCGAGTAGGGCCAGGTATGCAGCAAACGCCCCACTAGTGTCAGCTCACTCGGCACAGGTGGAGGCTGGGCGCATGCGGGGGCCAGCAGAGGCATGCTGCATCGGAAGGGAAATCCCTCCTCTTAGTTCTACTCCGACTCAATGTCACGTTCAACATTTACTGCGCATCTGCTGTGCGCCAGCATCGCCAGTGTGCTGGGTGTAACCTGGCAGGAGAGATAGGGCGGACGTTCCCCCTGCCTTCCTGGGGCTTACATGCTGACCTGCAGGGAGACAGAGGACAGGCACTGTGGAGGAAACAAACCCTTCCCAGAGGAACCAGGAGTGGAAAGAGAAGCAGGGGCTGTGTGACAGAGAAATATGGGATCAGGCATGAGCTGAGGAGGTCCCCAGGAGGCTGATGGGGTGGAACAGGGGAGAAACAAGGCAGGCACTCCAAAGGCCTGAGCGGGGAAGGAACCAGGTGTTCTGTAGTCACCTAAGGAGTTAGGACCTCCTCCTTCCTGCTCATTTTCCAGCGTGGGGTTAAGGGTGTGGACTGTGGAGCAGCAGCCTGGGTGTGTGCCCTGCTATGGTTTGGATGCCCCCGCCAAAATTCATGTTGAAATTTAATTGCCACTGTGTCAGTGTCATCAGTATCTCGGGAGTGGGCTCCTGATAAAAGGGTGAGTTCAGCCTGATATTCTGTCTCTCTCTCTCTCTCATGCTTGCTTCTGCCTTCCATCTTCCACCATGGGACGACCCTTGCCAGATGCAGGCTCCTCAACCTTGGACTTCCCAGCCTCCAGAACCATGAGTCAAATGAATTGTTCTTTATAATTTTCCCAGTCTGTGGTGTTCTGTCATAGCAGCAGAAAATGGACTAAGACACACACCAACTGTGCCTCAGTTTTCTTATCTATAAAATAGGGATGGTGGTGGTGGTGGTAATGGTAGTAGTCCTCATGGAATTATGAGGATAAAATGAGTTTATATACATAAAGTACTTAGTATAATATCTAGCACATGGTAAGAGCTTAGTTACTTTGTATCATTATTCCATAACAATAATAACAAACAATATTTATTGAGCACTTACTATGTGCCAAGCATCTAAAAGCTTTTCTTGGAGTATCTCATTTAGTCTTTGTAACAGCCTTTTGAGATAGAAACTGTCATAATTTCCATTTACAGGTGAGGAACTGAGGGATATGAACATTGTGTCCAAAACTACATAGCAAAGTATATAGAAAAACCAGGACATTACCTAAGGCAGCTGGGCCCCAAGAGTGGGCACCTGGCAGCTGAGGCAGACACAGTCCTCACAGAGAATCACAACTCTGTTGCTATCTTCACTGAAGGAGTCTCAAAAGTCCTGGCCAAATACAGCTGTCTCCATAGCCCTCCCAAGCCTGGTCTGCATCTGCAGAGGAATCAAATCCTGCTCCTCCTCCAGCAGCCAGGGAGGAGGCAAAGCTAAATTTTGGTTTTCTAGCAAGTACAGGGGCTCTGTGCTCTGCCTTGTGGGTCTCTGTTGGAGAGAACAACATGTTTTATCCTCGCACTGTGAGTGGGCAAAGCCCAGAGGAGCAGAACAGAAGGTATTTCCTCCTCGTGCTCACTGAGAAGAGAAGCCAGTGCTTAAGAGATTTCCTCATGACAGTTTTTGTGATGTGCCATTTCTTTCCACTCAAAAGAGGAGAGATGGTGGATGCCTGCATGGAGCTGTAATGTCTTTGCAGGTGGCTCCTAATAATGCCATAAAAATAGCAGGCCTGGCAGAGGGCACAGTGACACAAGTCAGGGTGAGTCGTGACTGTCAGAACCTACTCAATGTCTGTCTCCCTGACAGTTCCTGCTGCTGGGGTCTCGTGGGCCTTTCTGGGTGGTTCTTAGTATCAAGGCCATCCCTGGGCACTTCTGTGAGGAAGGCCACTTGCCAACTTGCCTCTGAGACTTCTGCTGTATCAGCTGGGGTTACTTTTGGTTGCAAGCAATAGAGATCCTAAAAAACAGTGGTTTAAACAAGATAGTTGTTTATTTCTCCCTCACATGAAAGCCCAGAAGTCAGCATTCCAGGGATGGTGGGGCACTTGGCCAAACCCCCAGGGACCCAGTCTCAGTTCATGCCTCTCCCCCCACCCAGGTCCAGGAGCATCCCCATGGGGCACAGGGTCACAGCTAGAGTGCCAGACCTCAGACCCATGTTGCTGGTAGGTGGGTGGTGGAAGGCATAAAGGAAAAGGTGCTTATCAGCTATCTTTTAAGGAAGGTCCCTAAAAGAGCCGTGTGACAGTTTTGCTTACTCCCCATTGGCCAAAATGTAATCACATGGCCACATGGCAGCTGCAAAGCTGGCTGGGAGATGTAATCTTTATTTGGGATGATCAGGGCCCAGGTAAAAATTGTGGGATCTATTTTTATGGAAGAAAGGGAATATTGATACATTTTCACGGGACTATCTAACAAGCTCAAACATAGCTCCTCACAACCAAATGTTCTAACAGAAGAGAAATTAACATTTTCTGTAATGTGCTGGGCATCGTGGACTTTCCCGTAAGGTAACTCACTTGGTTACTGAAGAAGAAGTGTAGAGGAGTAGGTAAGTGTCAGGTTTCTAATCCTAACTTAGCCATTTACAGATAGTGACACCAATTAACTAAACCTCAGTTTTCTAATAAACAAAATGTGGATCATGATACCTGTTATAGGGTTTTTGTGAGGATTAAAGAGAGTAAAGTTTCTGATACACAGTTTGTGTCTCTAATTTTGCCAAGTGACTTAGTGTGTCTGCACCTTACATTCCTCATTGATAAAATGAAGATCTGCTTTATAAGGTCATGATAAGGATTAAATGAGATGATGGATATGAAGTGTTTAGCACAATGCTTAGCTCTTAAGAAAAAACAACAATTGGGGGCTGCTATTTTTAGGCCGTGAAAAATTCCTGCAAGATATCAAAATATGGTTTTCAGAAAGATAAAAGCATGGCTCCTATAAAATATGGAATGCATACATGTCAAGTTCTTAGCATTCAATTCATTAACTAATGAGGGAACCAGTATGATGGCAAAGTTGATTTAAATAATATCGAGGAATCTATAGGTAGGAGAAATAAAGAAAAGAAAGAAAAAGAATGTTAGAGTAAGATTGCTGGGTAGGTACAAAACTGTTCTACATGGCAATAAAACTATAGGTGATCTTTTCTGCCACAAAGAAATCATTTCCATCTCTACAAGATGAAAAGCTGCATGTTAACATGTAACATTCAGTGTCTGGGCTCTTTTCAATAGCAAACAGCAAAGTCAAACATAAGTAAGTTCTGCCAGAGATTTAAACCATCCTTGGTGAACCTGGATGCTCCATTATGATACTGAAAGGGCACGCAGCAAACATACATCAAAACATCACATAAAAAGCTCACATACACAATTATTTGCCAATTAAAAATAAAAATTTAAAAAGGCATGTAGTTCTTTTCTTGCTTTATTTCCAATTTGTAAAACTTTTTTCTTAACAGAAGTAATTCTCAATTATTGAGGAGACATTTGCTGATTTCTTACTGGTGACCTGAAAGTACAGGAGTTGGGGGGTGGGGAGTCAGAGGGACAGTGACTTGACAAGTGAATATAGTCGCCCCTCAGTCCACGAGGCGGGGATTCGTTCCAGGCTGCCCGAGGATACCAAAATTTGCACATACTCAAGTCCTGCGGTTGGCCCTGCAGAACTCGCATGTATCTGAAAAGTCAGCCCTCTGTATCACGGGTTTTGAAGACCGAAAATACTGTATTTTCTATCTATGTTTGGTTGGAAAAAATCCACAGATAAGTGGACCCACAAAGTTCAAACCCGCATTGTTCAAGGGGTCAACTGTAGTTGACTTTATCCTACATGAACTCCCAGCCAGCCCTAGGAAGACATCCCGGGAAGCTGAAAGATGACAAGTCAGGCAGGGAAAAGGGAGAGAGACTTTGCAGGCCAAGAGGTCCCCGAGAAATGGCACAGAGGTGGGCGTGGGGACTGGCAGCCCCCGGGAGCCGCAGGCAGCTTGGCCCAGCCGCAGCAGCGCTGTCTTGTTTTTACAGATGAGAGGTTAATTAACTTGCTCGGAAGTACCACCAATAGGAGCAGGAAGAACTGAGCGTACGAAGCCCATTCTCTTCCCCACACTACCTCTCTGCTCATTGCTTTTTAAAATCTGCCCTCCAGGGACAAAAGGTCTGTGCTCGGTCATTTGCACTTCAGTGTTAATTTAAACCAGTACTTTGCTTCTCCTGGGGCGGTTTGAATTTTAGGCCCCATCATCTTTTGGAACTGAAATGAAAGGTGTTGACCTGTGTTAAAGGAATCTCTGGCACCTCAACAGGAGGATGGCACTGGAGGGGAGGGAGGCCCCAAAACCCCAGCACCCCCAGAGAGGTAGGCAGAAGCTGTTTAGCAACCGACCATCGGAAAAAGACAGGTGCAGGTAGAGAAAGTGCCGGCTTTATCACCCAGATGTCGGTTCCTCTTACAAGCCAGTTAGATTTAATGAGAAAATGTAGGCCTCCAGGATCCTCTGAAATATCCAGACTTATAAAATTGGATGTGGTTTAATTGCCTGAGAAGTTATTCAAGACCTGCCCCAGCCTTTGTGGAGCCTGAGATGGTGGTGATATTGGCATGGGCAGGGACGGGGATGTGGGAGGGGGCAGCTTAAACCCAATAGCTGTCATCATTCTATACTTTAACATCATTAGTGAAGTCCCTGATGCATATGGCCAGGAAGAAAATGTGCTCCATTTCATCCAGCATCTTAGTAATTCATAATCAGATGAGACCAGTCTGCCTCCCTCCCCTGATGCTAACCGTGTCCAGGCTGGGCAGGTCCCTAACTTTCCACCTGAGCCTTGCCACTGCCCCCTCCCCACCACTTCCCTCCTCACCTGCTCACACAGCCCATCCTTTCTGCCCTCCGGGCTACACGGTTCCCCTTCCTTCATCCGATCTTCTAAAATCCTCCAGCTCGGCTCCAACCACACCCTTCCTTGATGTCTCAGGACCCAGAGGGGACAGAGTGGCTTTTGTCTCCCCACCAGCCCTTTCCTGTCCATTCATCGAATAGATAAGTATCAAGTACACTGTGTGGGGCCAGGCATGAGGAATATAGCAATGAACCAAATAACCACCTTTTCCTGCTCTCACAGAGCTTCCGTTCTAGTAGAAAAACTGTTCTTCCTCCACTCCAGTCAGGTAACTGAGGAGGAACTGCCACTTTATATTAAGCTATTCACTTATTCGGTCAACAACTATTATTGAGAGCCGGCTACGTGGCAGGCACTGTTGTAGGCACTGGGGACACAGCAGGGAACAGAATAGTCAAAGCCCTGGCTCCGCTGGAGTTTGTGTTCTAAAGGGGTTAAGGTAGACCATAAATCTGATATGTCAGGTGGTCAGAAATTTTGGTCAAGACATGAAAGGCATAGTGGGGTGGTGGACGGCACCGTGGCCAGGGAAGCAGTCTCTAACACAGTGGCACTGGGGCAAAGACCTGAAGGAGGAAAGGCCAGAGGAGGGGCCATCACAACACGGGTATACAGCACTTCCAAGGGGCCAGCACGAGCCTTCGTGTTGAACCTCACGGTCATTCTTTGAGATGGGAGGGGAGCTTCCATGATCTTGTCCAGTGGATGAAGAAACTGGGTTTTGGAGGAATGACGTCATGTGAAAGAAGTCAAAAGCCAGGACACCAGCACGGATCCCAGAGCTTCCCTACGCAGAATTGCCAGATTGTTTCAGAGTGCCTTGGTCTCAACAGGCCCAAAGCCCTTGATGACATAAGGGCTTAGACTTCCTTTCCCCTCTGTTTACGGCACACTGCAGAGTGTCCTGGTGAAACGCCTGGGACTCCAGCGCTCTGCCACTTGGGTGTGAAGCTCAGGCCTGCTCTTGGTAGCTGTGTGTGACTTTGGGCAAGCTGCTTAACCTCTCTGGCCCTCTGTTTCCTCATCTGTAAAATGGGGATATTCACAGAACCTACTCCCAGGGCCAAGGTGAGGATTAAACGATGAACAGTGCTGGCACACAGGACAAGCTAGTAAGTGTCCCTAGCAATATACACGCTATACACATGCTGAGAAGTCACCATGCATGTGTTCACTGACTGAGGTATGGGTGACGTGTGGGTTGAATTGGGCCCCTAAAAAGATATCTTAAAGTGCTGACTTGAGGTCCCTATGAATGTGAATGAAGGAAACCAAAATATTTCTCCCCAAAATATTGAGGATTGTTAAGTTAAAGACACTGAAAGCACAGGGGAACGCTCTGTCTCAGCCTCTGTCTACCTGATGGTGAACATAGATCCTTCCTTACTGGAGACGGCACTTGTTTATCAGCCCAGAGAAGGCACCAGCAAGCATCAGGGGAATCTGGGAACAGATTTTACTATCTTCCCACATTGCCCCACCTTTTCTGGAACTGCTTTCTCCTTTGTCCTGTCATTATGCAGGATTTATGGCTCTTTGTTAAAATACTATTTAAGCAAGGCCACTGAGCCACTGCCTTGAGAAAGAAAGAATTTTGAACGGAGACCTCTCCCGCATGATGGGTACAGCACTCGTTAATCAACTTCTGCTTGTTTTTCTTTTGTTAATTTGACTTTTGTTTTCAGCAGAGTGTCTCAACTGAGAACCTAAAAAGGGATAAAAAAGAAATTATGTTTTCTGCCCTACATGAACTTATTTGGAAATAGGATTTTTGCAGGTGGAATCAAGTTAAGATGAAGTCATGGTCTATTAGAGTGGGCTCTACTCAAATGTGTCTGCGGTGCTTATAAGAAGAGGAGAAGAGACACACAGGCAGAGACACGCAGGCCAAAGGCCATGAGATGATGGAGGCAGAGATTGGAGTGATGCGTCACAAGCCAAGGAATGGCCAGGATTGTTGGCAACACCAGAAGCTAAGGAAAGAGCAGGGAACGGGTTCTCCCGAGGCCTCCAGAGGGAACACAGCCTCCAGACACCTTGATTGCAGACTTCTGGCCTCCAGAACTGTGACAGAATACATTTCTGTTGTTTTAAGCCACCCAGTTTGTGGAACTTTGTTATGGCAGCCCTAGGAATCTAATACAGGTGACATGTATTAGTCTTCCGAGGAGCTGAGTGTCTGGACACAGAACTCTGGGTCCTGGCACGTTCTCTTTAGGATTCCCAATTCCTAGCGGTCTGCTGGGGCCTAGGGTTCCAGGACCAGGTGACAGAATCCCTGTGGGCTGGTTTGGAAGTGGGGAGAGAAAGCTGGAGGAGCCCTAAATTTAATCCCTGATGAAAGCCCTTTCTACCTGGGGCTTCGACCCTGTGACTTCAATGAAGCATCTTGGGGTTCAGCGTGAGGTACAGGGCTTGCCACACACTCCCTGGCTCAGAGAAAGCGAGACTTCATGAGCTTTTCTGGACATCATACCAGCACTTGCGAAGCCGTCTGGTTAGACACAGATGAAATCAGAAACACGGGCATTCATCATCGCTTAAACGAAACCCAGATTGTAAATGCAAGGGAGAAAGAATGAGAACAGTCTGGCCAGGGTTTAGTCCATGTGCCAGAGGACTGACTCAAGACCGGGAACAGATTCCACGGGCCCCCAGCAGTCTCCAAGCTCTCAGTAAAAGTGTCAACACAGGCGAAAATGAAACGTCATTGGCAGAGGCAATATCATTTCCCCATGGATCTTCAGAATTATAGCATCTTGAGGGGCGGAAGGGACCTTAACAGTCAGCCTGTATCTTACGGCTGTTGAAAGCAAGGGCTTTGGAGGCAGCCAAGTCTGAGGCTGAGTCCCAGCTCCTTAACTCAGGGGAAGGCCAGCTCCAAGGTCTGCGACTTTGGGCTTCTCTCCTTTCCTGTAAAATGAGACAAGGTACTAACATCCTGGGCTCTAAAAGTGCTTATGAAATGCTTAGCATAGTGCTTGACTCATCATAAATACAGATAAAGTGGTAGCCTTTATTATAACAATCGTTGTTACTTAACCCAACTCCCTAGCAGCGCTGGATTCCCCTCCATAAAGGGGCCTCCTGCCCATTTTCAAATGTTGCCAGCCCATGGTTCTCTGAATACCTTTGTTTACACCATCCTTTGCTACAGGAAGGATGGTTCCTTGTAAGGAAGCTCCCCTTTGCCAAGACGTCCTCTGTGTGTGCAGACAGGCAGCATTGTTAAATGGTTAGGGGTGGGGGCCCCAGGGCCTGCATTCAACCCCCACCTCTTTCACTGAGGAACTTCATGTCCTTGAGCAAATTACTTTACTTTTCAGTTAACTAATGGTCACAAAGTTTACATCACTCAACCTTTCAGTGTCTCAGTTTCTTCAGCTGGGAAATGATGATGGTAGTGGTACGTACCCCACACAGTTGTCACAAAGTTTGAATTAGGTAACGTACGTGAGGCACTTAGACAACAGCCTGATATAAGTAGGTGCCCAATAATGAGCTGTTATTGATGTAACTTCCATCCCTTGGTTTAATCTTATTATGTCCCTCTCTAAATTTGTTTTTAATCTCAATAAGCTGCATCTCAGCCAGCCCAGTGATCCATCAAAGCACCAGCCGCAGCCCTGGAACTGGAACCAGCTTCGTGGGCATGCAACCTGGGCACTTGACCAGGGCCCCACACTCAAATGCCCCACTCTTGGCTCAATGCTCTACAGTCTCAAACTTGAAGTTCTTAATAATTTTTGAACAAGGGACCCCGCAATTTCATTTTGCACTGGGCCTTGCAAATTCTGTAGCTGGTCCTCCCTGGAACACTGGCATCACTGGTCTCCTGCCTTCATGCGTGAGCAGGGTTGGGCGGGGCTGCCCTCAGCTGGGCCTGGTCCTCCTTCCGGCCCCGTCTTCCACTGCGTGCCGCAGGTTGACGAGCTTGGGCTTGATTGTTCTCGTCACCCTTTCCCTTCTCTCCTACCCTCGCCCTTGTGCTCCAGGCTTGAGGGGCTCACCTGCTCCTTCAGGCTTGCCTCTCTCCCTCCCCAGGGGATTGGTGGAAGGGCTTTACATGACCTTTTTGTTGCCTTGCAGTGGTGAGAATGGACACCATCTTTGGGAGAATGGAAACCCATAAGGGTTGTAGAGTAAGAATTCCAGTTTCCCCACCTAGTAATGGGGTGTGAGGATTAGCAAAAGGTTCCTGATGGGGGGCGGTGCTTGTGTGAAGGATGGGGGTGGGCAGAGGGCTTTGCTCCTGACCACCAAGGAAATCAAGAATCATCTATTAGCACACATCAAACTGGAGAGCTTGCACACCCGCATTTCCCTGAGGACATTTCCCCAGGGTCTGATTTCTCCTGTCTCTAAGAAGATAAAACTGTGTTAGTTCTCAGCAAACAGAATGTCCACCAGGAATTTTTTGGTCCTGCTTGCTAGGTAAGAAAATCTGCAGGAGAAAGAAAGTGCTTTCAAGATGAAACAAGGTGGCATGTGCTTTAAGATGCAGAATAAGTGCTAAGGGGTCTGTGTTTGGAGAAGACTCATGTCCCACCAAGTGGAAGAAAGGCACCCACTACACAAAGGGCACAAGCTGCCTGTGTTGTCATCTCCAAAGCAGAGCTGCAGGCTGCCAGGATGAGGAGAGCAGGTCAGCCCAAGCTCTGCCGAGACCTGGGCCCTGGGGGGATCCCCAGGGCGGAGGCTTGGCCAAAATGGCCTCAGTGAAGGAGGAAAAAACAAGGCCTTGGAATTCCTTTCATGCTGCTTAACTGCAAGGCCTCCGGGTCCTTGCAATCTGGCACAGAGCCCAGGTCTCCTAAGAACCGCAGATGGGGTGCTGGGATAATCCTTCTTCCATTTCGCACTGAGTGAACTGGCTTTCAGCTGGAAGAACTGCTTCTCTGGGCCTGACTCCTTTAATCACAACCAGGGCAAAGTCTCCTCCACGTTCTCCTGGTAACCAGAGACTCCTAACAGAGACTGCAGTCTGGCCCTGGGGGCATCTCTGAGTGACAGCCCACTGAAAGGGCAGGGGTGTCCCGGGCTCCTGGGCCTGCTCCAGCCACCAGAATCTGCCCCATGGACTGAGAGCCTGGAGGCTGAAGGAGGGTCTCTGTGGCTAGTGACAATCTGCAAAGCCCAGCACACTTCACCAACATAGCCCCTAGTGACAGGAAGGCCTGTGGTTGGAATGTTTACTCAGCCACTGTGGAGAGAGAGAAAGGCAGCTGTTCTAACCACACCTCACCCTGGGATGTGAAACCATGACTTGATCCAGAGGGGCCTTGGACGGGTGGGCTTGGGGGGTGGGGGCAGCTACATTCCCCAAAGTTGAGCCTTGGGGTAAGGCTTTTGAGTCGGCAAGTTCACGGTTGGAGGGGGGGGGCTCTGGACACAGGGACACAGGTTGGGTCTTGACCTTGCCACCCACTCCCTGGCTGGGTGCGGGCAAGCCACTTCCCCTCTCTCAGCCCGGTTCCTCCTTCTTCCTAAGGGAGCTTCCACCTCTGGTTTTTGATGATTTGAGTTTACGGGGTCCTGAGCTGTGGATAGCATGTGGGGAATGAGGAGCTGCAGGGAGCTGACTGGTGATTTCCCCTGAGAGCCTGGGGCCGCAGGGGGAGCTCCTGCTGTAGATGGCCCAGGCCCCACATGGCAGCTGTTGGTGTAGGATTAGCTGAAATTTTGTAGCGGGAGGGGCGGCGAGCTCATTAGTGTTACCTGTGTAAATCAGCACCTCTCACCGCTGAGCGTCCTGGGGAGGGGAGGGTGGAGGAGGCAGCTCAGCAGGGCAGGAAGCCCCCCATCTGCAGGCCAGGCTGACACTGAAACGAGGCTGTAGAAGTGTATTTAATGACATGGAAAAATGTTCGGTGATACGGTTAAAAAAAAAAAGGCAGGTTATAAAAAGCAGCATATGTAGGACAATCCTCTTATTATGGGGAAGAAATATTTCCCTCTAAAAGTACAGACACACACACACACACACACACAGGCCCTAAAATTCAAGGAGTGATTGTCTCAGAGTGTTGGGATTTCCTGCGGTTTTGGGTTTTTTTATTTGTGTTTTTCTGTATTTTCCAAGCTTTTTTGTAATCATTTAAAAAACACTTTGTTCACAGAAAGCTTGGGGTACTAACCTGTCAAATACGCTGGCCTCATAGACACAACTTTCTCGCAGGGAAAGCCCAGCCCACGGCCCTGCTGAGGGCCCAGTCCTCAGGTGGCCATGTCTTAATTTATACACATCCCTGGAGGCTTAGGATTTCAGTATTGGAGAGACGTAGGAGGACAATCTGATTGGAAAGGAGAAAGTGAAGTTATATTTAAAATAAAATTGGGACGACGTCAATCGTCCGCAAAAAGGAATGGGGGCAAGGGCTGGAAGCCGAGGGTGCGGCCATTACACCTTCTGGCGCTCGCCCGCCTCATCTCCCGCCCCCGGCACAGATGATTGGACCAAGGGTGATCAGCTGACCCGAGCGCGGCCAATCCATGGGCCGGCCTGTGCCCTATGCAAAAAAGATGGTTGGGCCGTCGGATTCGTCTCTGTCAGACGGGAACTGAGAAATGACAGACGAAGTAGTCGGCAGCGGGACGGTAGATGAGAGGGTCTAAGGAGAGAGAGCCCGAGCGGAGTGGTTACATGTGGTGCTCATTATGAGAAAGTAGAAATAATTACTAAAATGAATAAACAACAGCCGGGAAAAAGCAGAGCTACGGCGTTTAAAAATGTTGCAGCGACTAGAGGGAAGAAGCCCAGCGGTAAGGAGAGCACAGAGGGAAAGTGAAAGCAGAGGGGCTCCGTGTCTTGGTTTGCGTCCCCTCCCCTCGGAAGCAGACTCCAGACGCTTTGAGCGCGACTGGTTTATCCGGGAAGTGGTCCCAGGGAACTGCAGAAGGCAAGTGGGGAAGTGACACGGGGACGAGCAGGCAGCCAATAAATGGTGCCTCACGGAGCAGCCACAGACGTGGGCGACTGGCGCCTGCTCCAGGGGGAAACTGTGGAATAGGCACACCTGGAAACGATCCCTGGCCAAAAGGTAAGGGAATTGGGACATTCATGGCAACTCCCGAGAGTCTCTGGTTGGGGGCTGCTTTCCTCGGCTTTGATCCCCTAGCACTCCATCCTGTGCTTGTGGAAAGAGCCGCCTTCCGTGGCTCCAGAAAAAACTTCCCTGGGCGCAGAGATGCAGATACACTGACGGGTGGAATTAGAAGCGCACTGAAAGCTCTGAGGAGTACAGGCGAGGCACTGGCCGTGTCTGCCTCAGCCAGAGAGAAGCGCCACAGACAGACAGACGGGCCCTGCAGCCGTGTGAGATGGTGCGAATGCTCGGCCTCTGAGCTCTTTTTTACAGTTTCCTGGTTCTTCAGCTTCATTGCCGTAAGCCCCCAAGACTTGAGCTAACTGGAGTGAGCCCAACTAAAACACCAAAGTGGAATAGGGCAGGAGTCACCCCTTTTCTCCAGGACTCCACGCCCCCCCGGCCTCCCACAGGGAAAGAACTGTTCTATGTTACCTAGGGTTTAGAAGCCATAATAGAGTCAGTCACCTTGGATTGATTCTTAAACAAGACAGAGTTTAGATTACTTACATGATGACTCGTTTTCTCTCCCCATTCCCAGTGACCATGCTAAGAAATGACACAGCAGTTCCCCAGATGCGGGTTGAGAAGGCCTAAAAGGCTCCTTTGCGCGTTAACTATCAACTCCACCATTATGGCCTCATCGGACAAACATCACTGAGTCTACTCTATGCCAGGCACTGTACCTAAGAGACATCACAGGACTTCATGGTCTAGTAGGGGGTGGACACGTACACCAAGGATTTCCTCAGAATGTAGCAAGTGTTAAAATAGAGCTGTCTCCACAATGGTGGGGAACATCAAGGCAAAAGAAATGAATTCTGCTCATGGGAGTTCTAGAAGGCTTCAGAGAGGAAGTGGCTTTGGGATTGGGTCTTGAGTGGACGTTTACCAGGAGGGAAGGCTGGGGGATACAGCAAGGGAGACCAATTCAAGTGGGGAGTGTGGTTAAGCAAAAGCCCTGGGCTAGGAGAGCCCAGTTGACTTGGAGCATTGACAGAAACAGCAGGGGCTAAATGGAGGATGAGACCAGAGAAGCCCCCACACTGGTTGCAAAGGGGTTCGAGCGTTGGGCTGAGTGTGAATTTATTCATTGGTCACAGGGACCCACAGAAGGTTGTCCATGCGAACTATAAAGTGCAAAAGCCCTGGGAGGGAGTGTTCTTAGAGACACTTTCCCATCAGAGCAGCAGATAAAGCAGGGCACTGAGCAAACAACACAACCAAAGTTTCTTTTCTAATATTCATTAAGTACCTGCTGTGTGCACAGCACTAACGAGGCACTGTGGGAATGTAAATAGTTATCAACTACCAACCTCTAGCTAATGTCACTTCAAAATAATTGGAGAAACAAAACTGATAGGCCTAAGATTAAAGAATTACTGTGGTGAGAAGGGAAAATATATGTATTATTTTAAGATCTAGAAGAGGAGTTCTAAGGGAGAGAACTAGGCTTTGTTCAGCAGAAGGTTGTGTAAATCATCTGTACTGATTGAATAGTGTTTCTTGCAAATTTATGTCTATGGGGAACCTCAGAATATGACTTTCTTTAGAAATAGGGTCTTTGCAGATGTAATCAAGTTAAGATGAGGTCATATTGGATTAGGATAGGCCCTAAATCCAATGAGACTTGCATCCTTATAAGGAGAGGGAGATTTGGAGACACACAGACAGGTCACATATAGTAAGAACGCCACATGACAAGGCGGCAGAGCTTGGAGTGATGTAAGCTGCAAGCTAAGGAATGACAAGGATTGCCAGCAGTCCCCAGAAACAAGGAAGAAGTGAGGAAGGACAGTTTCCTAGATCCTTCGGAGGGAGCATGGGCCTACTGATACCCTGATTTCAGACTTCTAGCTTCCAGAACTGAGAGAGAATGAATTTGTGTTGCTTTAAGCCACCCAGTTTGTGGTAACTTGTCACAGCAGCCCTCGAAAACGAATACACCATTTGAAAAGAAAGGTTTCTGGACTGAGTCTGAAAGAAAGAGGCTGAACAAAGAGAGGGCTGAACTGCTCTGCAGGAGAAAATGAAGAGAAACGGAAACGGAGGGTGGGGGGGCTGTAGGGGAAGAAAGGGCCAACCCCGCAGCAGGAAGCCAGAGCCTCAGGAGAAGATGCAGCTAACGAGCAATCCCCCCTGACACGGGTGGCGGAGGGGCTTTAAGAAAAGCACCATTTACTTTGTTTGCTGAATGTTAAGACGGTGGAGTCAATGACAGTCACACTTCCTTCTTGTCTCAAAAATCACCCTCAAACAGCGAGGAGGACAGAAACCATCAAATACATCTTTGCTGCGTCATGGTGACCCTCTGTAACCCTGAACCATGATATGTGAAAATGGAAAACAAATGGATGAAATTGAAGGAGGAGTGACCAGCCTCTTGGCAGAACCAGGGAGGGTGCCTGAGTGCCCGAAAGGGGGATACCGAAGAGAATCTAGGTCATTTGCCCTCTCTGGAAGGGGAGGCACCGAGTATGCAAAAAGGGAAGATGTGGCTCTGGGACGGAGTAGGAGGTATCTTTGAAGAAATGAACGAGCAGCAGCTAGACCTTCCAGGTCTCCACTCCTGCTTTATCAGTTAGGCAACCACCTCCAACCCCACCTCTAGTGTAGATATGAGATATAAATTCTAGAAAAATGGGGCCAGGTACGGAGGCTCATGCCTGTAATCCCAGCACTTTGGGAGGTTGAGGCAGAAGGATTGGGAGCCCAGGAGTTCGAGACCAGCCTGGGCAACATAGCATGACCCCTTCTCTACAAAAAAATTTTAAAAAATTAGTGGCCATGGTGGTGCATGCCTGCAGTTCAACTACTCGGGAGGCTGGGATGGGAGGATCCCTTGAGCCTAGGAAGTTGCAGTGAGCTGTGACCATGTCACTGCACTCCAGCCTGGGCAACAGAGCAGGACCCCATCTCAATAAAATAAAATAAAATAAAATAAATAAATTCTAGAAAAAATAAATCAGAGATGCCCTGGACTCAAGGCCACCAGGTGCAGAGGAGGGTGGGGCTGAGATGCTGAACTAAAAACAAGGAAATAAAAATCTTTTGAATGGTCATATCTCCAGCCCCCTTCCCTTGTCCATATCCAGAACAGGCTTGCAGATCCTAACATTAGGTATCCCTATTGAAACAATCAGCTAGTCCCTAACCATGAGTGGACTCGTGAATAAAGTCTACTAACTGACAAGTACCCTACCCCACTGGCCACAGAGACTCCAATCACCTTTGAGCTTATAATCAGCTTTTGAGAACCTTGATCTTAAGTAAAATCAGGCAGTCAGGGATCATTAAAACACATAGACTAAAAAAAATGAGCTCTATGAAATTAAAAATTATAAGAGCTAGAATTTAAAATTAATTAAAAGATTTGTAAGAGAAAGTCAAATATATGTATCAGAAAGTTAAAAAAAAAGATAGAAAATAGAAGAAAAAAGTTTTAAAAATTAGAAATGTTGGCCAGGCACAGTGGATCATGCCTGTAATCCCAGCACTTTGGGAGGCCGAGGCAGGAGGATTGCTTGAGTCCAGGAATTCAAGACCAGCCTGAGCAACATAGCAAGACCCCATCTCTACAAAAAATAGAAAAATTATCGAGGGATGGTGGCGTGCACCTTGTAGTCTCAGCCACTCGAGCGGCTGAGGCAGGCAGATCACCTGAGCCCAGGCATTAGAGGTTGCAGTGAGCTATGATGACACCACAGCACTATAGCTGGGGCAACAGAGCAAGACCCTGTCTCCAAAAAAAAAAAAAAATTAGAAATGTCAACCCAGAAGGATCACTTTCCAATGGATAAGATTTCTCAAGAAAGAGAAAACAGTGAATACAGTACAGTAGAAATTACTAAAGAAAAAAATACAAGAAAATTTACGCAAGCTGAGGCTCAAAGTTTCTTGATTAAAAAGACCCAGTGAATGCCCAGCATAATGAATGAAAACAAATGGCAAAACACCAAAACACTAAAAGCTTCCTGAGAAACAGAAAGAGAGAAAGAGAGAGGGGGAGAAGGAAAAAAGGTCAAACACAAAGGAAGGACTAAGGATGGCATTTAAAAACGTTAGGAACTTAAAGACAGTAGAGCAATGTCTTCAGAATTGTAAGAAAAAAAATAATTTTCAACCTAGAATTCTATACCTAGCCAAACTATCAATAAGTGTGAGCATACATACGTAAGGACATTTTTAGATATTCAAAGTCTCAAAAAAGTTATTTCCATTTAACTTGTATTAGAAGATACTGGAAGATATTTCTTAGTCAAAATGAAAGAATAAACAAGAAGAGAAAATCTTGTAAATGAGAGCCACAGGAGAGAGGCAAAGGGAATTCCTGGGAGGAGGGTAAAGAAAAATCCCAGGACTATAGTTGGGCAGTGGGTTTAGGGAGCAGAAAGATGCAAGGATGTCTGAGGGGACAGGGATCAGAAATGACAACAATAAATTATCTGTCAGGGATGACCAAGTGGAAAATTGTGTAGAAAGACTTTGTACAGAGCTGTGGCAGGATATGGGAAACTTAGTCATAGTTTCAAAGAAAAGTCATCAAATTATGCAATTATTAACTATAGAAATACAAAACGTTGCACAGAAGTGAATATGTTCTCTGGGACACTGGAAGTCTCTTAAGTGGGTAAGATGAATACTACACAATAAGATGAATGAATAACCATCCCAAAGATGGAGGCAATAATGAATTCAGTGCTGAGGAGGAAATTATTGAAGAAATAAGAAAAATTGCCCAAAATGAAAGCCATGAGTTTCTTGATTGCAGGGACACACTGAATATTGAAAATACCAAATATTGTGACAAAACTGTATTTAGAGAATGGCCAAAAGGGCAGAAAGGATGTTTAGAAAGCTAAATTCTCATGTACCAAAATAGGAGGCCAGGAGATACAGTCTAAAATTAATTGAATCAAGAAATGGCAGCATAAAAAGGTTTATACCAGGAGAAAAACCTAAAAGAATGTTTGCCTGTCCAGAGGGAAATAGGGATGGAGGTGAAGCAGGGATTACTGTTTTTTGTTTTTGTACAGTCATGTGTGGCATAATTTCAGTTAACAACTGACTACATATATAATGGTGGGTCCATAAGATTATAATAGAGCTGAAAATTTTCTACCACTTAGTGACGTGTCATAGACAACATAATGTTGTAGCACAATGCATTATGCACTTGTTTGTGGGGATGTTGGTGAAAACAAACCTACTGTACAGCCAGTTGTATAAAACTCTAGCACATACAATTATGTATAGTACATAATACTTGTTAATGATAAAAAATGACTATGTTACTGGTTTACATATTTACTATACTATATATTTTATCATTATTTTAGACTGTACTTCTACTTATTAAAAAAAAAAGAGTTGAGTGTAAAACACCCCCAGGCAGGTCCTTCAGGAAGTATTGCAGAAGAAGGCACTGTTACCACAGGAGATGACAGCTCCATGCATGTTATTGCCACTGTAGACCTTCCAGTGGGACAAGAAGTAGGGGTGGAAGACAGTGATGTTTATGACCTGACCCTGTGGAGGCCTAGGCTACTGTGTGTGTGTGTGTGTGTGTGTGTGTGTATGTGTGTGTCTTAGTTTTTAACAAAAATGTTTAAAAAGCAAAAAAATTTTAAAAATTAAAATATAAAAAGCTTAGAGAATAAGGATTTAAAGAAAGAAAATATTTTTGTACAGCTGTACAATGTGTGTTTTAAGCTGTGTTATTACAAAAGAGTCAAAATGTTTAAAAAATTGAAAATTTTATTAAGTAAAAATATCATAGTAAGCTAAGGTTAATTTATTATTGAAGAAGGAAAATTTTTTGTATAAATTTAGTGTGGCCTAAGTGTACAGTGTTTATAAACTCTACAGTAGTTAGTATACATTCATGTCCTAGGCCTCCATATTCACTCACCATTCACTGGCCTCAGGTCAAGCCTTCAGGTAAAGTTGTACTTGCTGCAGTGGAAAATTCAAAGGAAAGGTAGAGTGTTTTCAAGACTGGTAGGTCAGAAAGGGAAAGGCTGCTAGAGAGTTGAAGGCATGAGACAGTGAGCTCTGATCCCATTACCAATATATCCCAAAGGACAGTCACAGGAGGGCCATTCTCTCTCACAGCTGACAAAGCGTTTTCAGACGGTTGGCAAGGGCCATGGTAGAGCAGTCAGAAGAGAAAGCTATCATATAGGTTTAGGCCAGTGTTTCTCAAACTGTAACATGCATACAAGTTACCTGGGGATGTTGTAAAACTGCAAATTCCATCTAATAGGATTCTGCATTTCTAACAGGCTTTCGGGGATGCCCAGGCTGTGGTGCTGCAGACCACACCTTGAGTAGGTGAGAGGGGAAGAGGAACTTGGCCTGGGGCCTCGATGGCCTGTGCAAGGGGAGGAGTAGGTCTAGTGGCAAGAGCCAGGTACAGGAAGCGGGGACATAGGGATTGTGGGGGAAAGCAGGATGGCAGATCAAAGACAATCTGTCTCACACTGGTCACCTCAGGCAGCCCTGACAAAGCTTTCAGTTTTTTGTTCTGGGCAAAATTGCCCCAGCTAGCTATGGGCCAGTTGAAGAGCCACTGGTAGTACATAGGCCGTCTGGCCTCACCTGCCCCACATAGCCAGCCCTTCCTTTGCATGCCTTAGCACCAAGGAGTGACCTGTGCTGGATGATCTGCACTGGAGGCTTGGCCTGGGGGGTGGCGTGGGAGTGGGCTCCCAGTCTGGGGTTGCATACTCCCTAATCACCCCCCAACTCTCCCCACCTGGCTCTCCAACCCCACCCCAGCCTGATCTTACATCTTCCCTTACCCACTCTGGCTGAATTCAACACCCAGCTCTGCACTCCCATAGAGTGCATTGCTCTGCGTGGTCAAGGTTCACTAACTTGTCTGGTTCCTTCACTGTTAGGGTCAATTCCTTGAGGGTAGGGGGTGATTTTTATCTCTATAATCCCCAAAGGCTAACCATGCCTGGTTCCTGACGGGCTGTGAACAGTGTCTATTGAGTGGATATGGGGAATGTCTGGGCACACACGCGTTTCCTCGCTATCTGGGATTTCCTTCCCTTCTCCAACACACACACACACGCACACACAGCAATCCAAATCGTGTTTCTGCTCTAGTCCCGAGCTCAAGCATCCACATCCAGGTCTTCCTGCTTTGCTACACGTGCCTACCACACGCCATACTCCCCTTCTCCAAGATGCATCACTCAAGTTATTATTTTTTCAACATTTGTCCTCCTACCCAGGCTGTCAGCCTCATAGAGACAGAAACTTCATCTACTGTCCCTCTAGGACCTGTCACAGCATTGGGTACCTAGTAGGCACTCAATATTTGTTTAACAAATGAACAAGCAAAGGAGTCAGTGCACAATTATAGTTTTGAGTTCCCCGAAACACTTTACAGAAAGTCAAGACTTCCATTTGTGACCAAATGCTGTGATTACCACCCAGGGCCAGGAAGAATAAGGCACGAGAACTGTCAAGGACACAGAACGTAAACGGCAGTCAGCTCGCATGCCAACCCTGCACTGCACAGGCCCGTGCTAAGGATGAGCGCCCCCTTCAATGTGTGCTCCTGGGTTCCTCTCTTGAATTCACCCGAATCCCAGGCCTGTCCCCATTCCTTCCTTGTCTAATGCAAGCCTCCCTTGATGCAGGCAACAGAAATCTAACATATACTCATGTGGAAAAAAACCCAGTTTTTCCTCCTACTATACTCTACTCTCACAACACAACACAGAACACTTCTGTGACCAGATGTGTGTGGGTTCCCCCCACCAACAAGCAAGCAAGCAATTCTGCAGCAGATTCTCTGGCAGACACCAGCTGGGTGTCCTCTAATTCAATTCACTTCTGACACTATCTACCTGGAGATAGCATCAGATACCGCAGGTCGAGGGCTCAGTCACACGAGACTGTCTCCCATTTCAGATGCCAGTCACAAGTCCAGGCCTCTGGATTGTCTGGCCAAGCAGCTATAAGTGGGAGTTCTCATGACCTCCTCCCTGGTTTGATTAATTTGCTAGAGCAGCTCACAGAACTCAGGGAAATGCTTTACTTACATTTACCCATTTATTACAAAGGATATTTTAAAGGATACAAATGAATAGCCAGATGAAGAGATATACAGGGCAAGGCAGCTGGGAAGGGGTGTAGAGCTTTCATGCCCTCTATGGGATACACCATCCTCCAGGAAACTCCATGTGTTCAGCTATCCACAGCTCCTGGAATCCCTGAACCCAGTCCTTCAGGGTTTTTGTGAAAGCTTCATTATGGAGGCATGATTGATTAAATCATTAGCCATTGGTGATCAGCTTCTCTATCCTTCAGCCTCTCTTCCCTTCCCTGAAATTGGGGCATGGGGCTGAAAAGTCCCAACCCTCTAATCATGCCTTGATCTTTCCTGTGAACTGTCCCCATCCTGAAGCCACCTAGGGGATCCCAGCCACCAGTCATTTCATTAACATAAAAAAGACACTCCTATCACTCTTGAGATTCCAAGGATTTGGGGAGCTATATCCCACGAAACTGGGATGAAGATCAAATATATATATTTCATTATAAATCACAACATCACAACATATTAAGCAAAAAGCTAAATTTATTGTCTCATACAAAAAAAGCACAGGAAGGGCAGCAGAGGAGACCAGCTCCTGGAACCAGGAATTCCAGTATTATTGGAACTTTCTCTTTCTTCTCCATTTCCCTCTGCATCATCGTTTCGGGCCAGCTTACTTCATGCAGCAGGAGACAAAATTGCATATAAACTTTGCACCCCCATTCTAAGACCTTCTCAGCCAAGGAGAAAAGCCACTTGTATTTGCCAGCTCCAGTGCAAAAGTCCTGGGGTAGGACTCTAATTGGCTTGGCTTGTGTCACCTGACCATCACTAGGACCAATCACTGGGGCCAGGGCGGGAGGTGCTCTGGTTGGCTCAGCTTAGATCCCATGTCACCTCCTGTAGCCAGGGGCTGGGTCCATTGCCAGGAGAAAGGAGGGGGAGGTAGCATAGATCATAGCCCCAGGGGAATCCTTGTGGCTAGGAGGCCACCAGCATTTGCTTTTACTGGGTTCCTTCAAAACACAGAACTCTGATCTGAGATTGTGATCTAATAGTACATCATTGCCCAGTATCCTTAGGTAGCTTCCATCAGGTGCTAGAAAACTCCCCCAATCCTTTGAGCTCTGATCCTCCTCTGCCCTGAGTGGCCCCTTTCCAGCCACTAAGGAGCCGACAAACACGACTTAGAGAAAGGAGCAGTTTCCCAGCCTCTAGTTCTGTAGCAGTGGTTATTTTTCACCTGGGGGCAATTTTGCCTCCCCAGGGGACATTTGACAATGTCTGGAGATATTTTTGTTGTCACGTGCAGGGGGCGGGAGGGGGCGCTGCTGGCATCTAGTGAGGAAAGGCCAAGGATGCAGTTAAACATCCCACTGTGCATGAGGCAGGCCTCCCTCAAACCAAAAATTTTTCCAGCCCAAATTGTCAATAGTACTAAGGTTGAGAAACTCACCCCACAGGAAAACCCTGTGATGTCTGCGATGGTGGATTTTAGCGTCAACTTGACTGGGCCACAGGGTGTCCAGATATTTGGCCAAACATGATTCTGGGTGTGTCTGTGAGTGTGTTTCTGGATGAGATTAACATTCGAATCAGTAGACTGAGTAAAGCAAACTGCCCTGTCTGATAGGAGTGGACATCCTCCCAACAGTTGAAGGCCTGAATGGAACAAAAAGGCTGAGTAGGAGGGAACTCCTGCCTGACTGCTTGAGCTGGGACGTCGGTCTTTTCCTGCCTTCAGACTCGGACTGAAGGATCAGCTCTCTTTGGGTCTCCAGCCTGCTGGATTTCAGACTAGAATCACACCATGGCCTCTCCTGGGTCTATATATGGTATATACACATGTACATACATACACACAGGACCAATATGAGAATTCTCTCTCCCTCTCTCTGTCTCCTGTTGGTTCTGTTTCTCTGCAGAACCCTGACTAATACAATGCTGATGGAAGTTCCTTGAGCAAATGGATTCCTACTACTTCTCAGCCACCCCTTATCCTGCCTCCTGGTGCATTCAGTGTACAGAGAAAGTGACAGGAAACTTTCCCAGGTCTTCCCCATGCTCTGCGGCATCACCTTTCACCTTCTTTACTTCTCAGGACATGATGCTAAGATCATCCAGAGGACAAAGGGGGCCCTGCACCTGAAAAGGTGTGCAGAGTTCCCTGGCTCCCGAACACCTGTTCCAAATAATGCAGGGGCACCCCCAAGGATGTTGGGGGAACCGTGGCTGAGACGGGAGAAACAGCTGGCATGCTGCCAAAGGTGTGGTCCACTGGGAAGAAGCAGAACGGTAGCAACACGTCCAGGGCTTCACAGAGCGTCACTTCTCTTTGCGACAGCAGAGGCTTGAGGAGAAGGGAGATCCCAGGAACACACAGCGCCCCAGCTGTTTCGTCCCTTCCTTTTATTGAACCATCCCTTGCTCAGGGTGTTTCCAGATTGTCAGAGAAGAATAAAGTCCCTGCCTCACAGAGTAGCTAGGACTGTTGGCACTCTGGAGACCTGGCAGAAAACCCCAGCTCCCTGTCTGACCAGCTGGTGCACCCTTGGGCAGCCTTTAGAAAATGTGGGTCATAGTATCTCCCTTTTAGCTATGTTGTGAGGTTTATTAGAAGAGATAAAACATGTAAAGCGCTTAGCACAGCAGGTACTCAACAAACGTCAGCAGTTAATTGTGCTCACTGTCACGACGATTACTTCAGAGGGATGGCCAGTCTGTGCAGCAGGTGGGGCAGGGGTTCTCAAACATCAGTGTGCCTGGCAGTCACCTGCAGCTTGTTACAACACAGATTGCTGGGCCCCACCCCCGGAGTCCCTGATTCAGTAGGTCTGGGGGAAGGCCTGAGAATTTGTATTTCCAACAAGTTTCCTGGCATCTTAGCCAGTTTGAGCTGCTATAAAAAATGTACCACGGACTGGGTATCTTAAACAAATGTGAAAAGAAATTTAATTTAGCAAAGAACTATTCACAAATCGGCAGCCCCCAGAACAAGAATATAGGTTCAGAGCGACTGTGCGCTGCCCCATGGTCAGAGAGGATTTACGGACAGAAAAAGGAAAGAGATGGACAGAAAGCAGAAGTGAGGTACAGAGGCAGCTGGATTGGTTACAGCTCGGCCTTTGCCTTATCTGAACACGGTTTGAACAGCTGGCCACCTATGACTGGCCGAAATTTGGTGATTGGTACAAGAGTAGGTTACAGTCTGTTTACGTGGAGAAAACTTTAGGCTGAACTTAAAATATGTAAGGAAGCAGCTTTAGGCTAAACTTAATTTAATACAACAAATATTTATTCCTCATGGTTCTGGAGGCTGAAAAAGCCAAGATCAAGAGCAGATTTGGTGTCTGGTGGGGGCCCGTTCCTGGTTTCCAGACAGCAATCTTCTCATTATATCCTCACATGGTGGAGCTCTCTGAAGTCCTTTTTATAAGGACTCTAATCCCCTTCGTGCAGGCTCCACCCTGATGACCTAATCCACTCCCAAAGCCCCATCTCCTAATACCATTACTTTGGAGATTAGGGCTCACTGAATTTTTCAGGGACACAAACATTCAGTCCCTAACACAGCAGCAGGCAGGTGATACTGATGCTGCTGGTCTGGGGGCCACACTTGGAGAACTTCCATCCTCAGGCAAGTGTTTCTGGCCCTGGCTACACTTTAGAATCACCAGGGGGCTTGTAAACCCCCCAAGATTTTCCCCATGTGCAGCCAGTGGAGAGCCACAGTTCTAATGGCTGTGTGGGGTGAGGGACAGTGCTCATTATGTCCCAATTAGGAGACCAGGGGTCCCGCCAGCTCAGCCATACATCTTCCTGGGAGAGGATCTAGCCTAGCGCCCATGCTCAGTTGAAGTTTTTCTCTCCTGGGTCCCTTCTCCCAGCCTTGACTTACTTTCTCTACCTCAGCTACTTCTTGCTGGCCACATCGGGGTCCTATGAATCCACCACCCAAAGTCTCAGCCCCAAGGTCCAGGCCAAGGCTGACTGAGGCGGTAGGTTCCTGCCGGCTGGGTCTCCAGTTCTAATCTCTGTGTCGGGCTTCCAGGGCCAGGAGCCCCATCACTGACCACTGGATGACCCCTGGACTGCGGGCTGTGTCCTGACCCGGGACAAACCGTCCTCGTGCCTACCACCGGGCCCAGAGCGTTGACTCACCCTCAAACCTGCCCAAGTGCCTGCTCCCTCAGCCCATCTTGAAAGTCTGGCCTCTGCTTCCTTCCAGCCTCTTTGTGAGCCCTGGGATGTGCTTGGCAGTAATTTAAAACACCAGCAAGACACTGAGAGAGAAAGCTTTGCATTTAAATTTCAAAAAGGGACCCTCCTTACCCTTTGATATTCACAACACAAACAGATCATCAAAGGGTATAATATTTACCTTAGCCCCTGGGCTCCTTAAAAGAAAAAATAGTCCAATGCTGAAACTGCATCATTTCTAATTAGAGTGCTTGCCAGGCTGGGGATACGGTGAAAAATATCCCTTTCCCATCTCCTCCCACAACACCCTGCTCCTCCCCTGCCTCAGACCCCGGCTTACCCCGCCCCGCCCACTGCTCCACTGCTTCTTCCAGGAGCCCCACTCAGGTGACACAGCTGGGACCCTTAGGAAACAAGTATAGTTAACTCCCAACTGCCCCCAGGCATGGGGAGGGGGTGGAATTTTTTTTCTTTTAAATTATTTCTAACATATTTCCAACTCTTAGCAGAGACTTTTTCTCCACTGCCTAGAACATCTCCAGGCCAAGGTCATCTCCTTCTACATTAGTCAGGACATGAAAGGCCATCCTGCTGTAAACAGATACACCCCCAAATCTCAGAGGCTTAACCCAGTAAAGGTTTCCTTTCCACTTACATTAAGTCTGACACAAGCAGAGCATTCCTCCTCCATCTTGAAGCTACACCACCTTGAAACTGTGGCCTCCAAGGTCACTGTGTCAGTGTGTGACAGGAAGAGAGATGAAGCAGGCACACTGGCTCTTAATTGCTTTGGCCAGTAAGTGGCACCTGTCATTTCTGCTCACAGTCCATTGGCCCTCAACTAGTCGTGTGGCCCCAGTCTGACTGTAGGATGCCCCTGGAACTCGGATGTGGCTCAGAGAACAGACACTGCCTTCATGGTGTGGCCCTAGGTTCCCCAGGAAGATCAGTGTTTGGGAGCCGTGCTGTTAAATTTTCCACTCACCCCTCAGATCCACTCTGTCGTTCTGGGATCTGGAATCTGCTGGATTTCTCTGCCGTTTGACTTCCAGCTGGGTTCAGCTAGTGGAAAATGAACACAGGGAAGTCACCAGCAGGGATGGGAAGTTGCAGGAGAGGGAAGAAGGCGGCTCTGTTCCTCCCACTCTCTCCCTGCTGAGCCCTGGCTAGAATGTAGTGGCATCATCATAGCTCACTGCAACCTCAAACTCCCGGGCTCAAGCGATCCTCCTGCCTTAGGCTCTCAAGTAGCTGGGACTATAGGCTCACAACACCATGCCTGGCTAGTTTTTCTATTTTTTGTAGGGACAGGGTCTCACTACATTACCCAGGCTGGTCTTGAACTCCTGCCTTCAAGTGATCCTCCTGCCTTGGCCTCCCGAAGTGTTGGGATTACAGGCACAAGCCACTGCACCCGGCCTATACTGGCAAATTTAATCCTTATGATTACCCGTTGAGACTGATTCTATTATTTTCCCCAATTTTCAGATAAAGAAACCAAGAAACAAACGATAAGTAACTTGCCTAGCATCACACAGCTGTGAATGACAGCACTTGGATTTGAACCCACGCAGTCTAGCTCAGAGGCCTTGCTCTTGCCATCTATCTTGCTATGCCACATTCCAACCCACTGGTCACAGAACAGACCCTCATGCATGCTGCAACAATGAGCCCAACTGCACAGGGCACTCACCAAGTATTCCTTTGGCCTTCATCTCCTGGTTTCATGGATCGCTCTGGCTCCCAGATCCTAAACTTTTAGGCTTAGAGAGGCTGCAGCTGTACAATCTCTGCACCTTTTTCCAGTGTGGACCTCTGCTATTTTATGGTTAAATAATACATTTTTTACCTCCCCAATTCAGCAAAGTATTGCTTTTCATTATGGTTTGAAATGTGTTCCCCCCAGAATATGTTGAAGTCCTAACTCCAAGTATTTCACCACATGTATTTATTTGGAAATAGGGTGATTGCAGATGTATTTAATAATTAGGTAAGGTGAGGCCATACTGGAGTAGGGTGGGCCACTAATCCAATATGACCAGTGTCCTCATAAGGGGAAAATTTGGACACAAAGACAGATGCACACAGGGAGAACACAGGCAGACACTGGAGTGATGCATCCACCAGCCAAGGAATGCCAAGGGTTGCTGGCCATCACCAAACGCCGGGGGAGAGGCATGGAACAGATTCTCTCTCACAGCCCTTAGAAGAAACCAAGCCTGCTAATACCTTGATTTCAGACTTCTAGCCTCCAGAACTGTGAGGCAATAAATGTGTGTCATTTTAAGCCACTCACTTTGTGGTACTTTGCTATGGCAGCCCTAGGAAACGAATACACCATTCCTCACCATGGTTACTGCCTCTCTCCGTATCCCTGCAGTCCCGCTGGCCTCCTTGCCCTTGACAGAGGGTTCCAAGCAAGTCCCCACCTTAAGGTCTTTGTACTCACTGGACCCTCTTTCTGGAGTAATTTCCTGCTACAAGTTCACATGGCCCTTTCCTTAATAATACATTCTGATGGGGTTGGACATTTTAAACAACACACTCACCCTTCATAGACTCTGTCCCTCTGGGAAATTACTTAATTCTGCCCAATATAAAAGCAATACCTATAAAAAGCAATCCCTAAAATCTCCACAAATACTGAAAGAAGGCAAGCCTACTGCAAGTACATCACCAAGGAACACAGACGCTGGAGCCAGATTGAATTGGCCTCCCCACCTTCACTTTTCTGACTGTCTATTGTACTGCTGCGTGTCAGAAACTGACTGTCTGGGATTGGAAACTTTACAATATGTTTATCAGAAAAGCCCCTGGCCTCCAGAATTTGTAAAGAGAAGCCAGTAATGAATATCTTGGTACACTTGAAAAACACAAACCCTTAACAAACTGACAAACCTGATCAGGGCTGTAGCAAGGGAGCAGGGTTAAAGATAATGAATCAAGGTGAGAAGAAGAAACATGACATTAGGGAAATGCAAAACCACAAGGAGGTACCACTTCACACCCATTAGCATGGCTACTATAAAAACAACAACAACAAGAAACAGAAAGTAACAAGTGTTTGCAAGAATGTGGAGAAACTGGAACCCCTGTGCACTGTTGGTGAGAATGTCGCTTCAGTGGAAAACAGTCTGGCAGTTCCTCAAAAAATTACACATAGAATTATCATATAATCCAGCAATTCCACTTCTGGGTATATACCAAAAATAATTGAAAGCAAGTTCTCAAGGAGATAATGATACCCCTACGTTCATAGCAGCATTATTCACAATAGCTAAAAGTAACCCAAGAGACCATCAACCCATGAATGGATTAAAAATATGACATATACATACAACGGAATATTATTCAGCCTAAAAAGGAAGGAAATTCTGACACATGCTACAACATGGATGAACCTTGAGGACATTACACCAAGTAAAACAAGCTAGTCACAAAATGACAAATACTGTATGATTCTACTTACGTGAGGTACATAGAGTAGCCAGACGCACAGAGACAGAAGTGGAAGGTCACCAGGGGCTTGGGAAGAGGGGAATGGGGAGTTGTTTAATGGGTACAAAGTTTCAGTTTTGCAAGATGAAAAGAAATCTGGGGATTGGTTGCACAACAGTGTGAAGGTATTTACCACTTCTGAATAGTACATTTAAAAATGGGATGAGGGGCAGGAAGGGAAAAAAATAAAAATAAAAATAAAATAAAAATGGGAGATAGTAAATGTTACTTTATGCATACCTCACCCCCACATTCTTCAAAATGCAGCTCTAAAACATGTCCACATCATTTTCACAAAATATACAAAGTCATGATTGCACCTAACAAAATTCACAATAATTCTTTAACATTGTCTTTTGCCCAGTTCATAAGCGAATTTCCTCCATTATCTCAAAAGTACTCCTTTTATAGCTGGTTTGTTGAAAAGATTCATACATTACATTTGGTTGCTGTGGCTCTTCATCCTTTTAACCTTGAATCCCTGCACTGCTGGCTTTCCTTCACGCCACCGACTTGGAGAGGTTGGGTCAGGTGTTCTGTAAAATTACCCACACCCTGGATTTGTGTCTTTGCCTCTTTGTGGTGTCATTTAAGCTGTTTGCTTGTTTCCTCATTCCTCCACGTTCCCACACACGGAAGTCAGCTCTGGGCACATGAGTGGCATTTTTGGCAGGAACACCTCCTGGTGGGACTTCGTGCTACACGTTGCATTACAGCAGGAGACACACAATGTCCTCCTTCCAGTGATGCTAAGATCGCTCATTGGTTTAGGCAGTGACAGCCTGATCCCTTCATGGTCAGGTTCCTCAGTAACCTTTCATCTATGTGTTCCTCCATTGGTGACTGTTGCCTGGATCAATTATTTCCCTAGGAGTTGCAAAATGGTGATTTTCTAATGCTCTCATTCCTTCCCCATATTTCAGGCAGTATTCTCCTGCCTGCTTTTAACAGAGAACCCACCTCATCCACAAGTCTTTGCTCTAAATGACTTAAGGCTATTTTCAAAATTCAAATTCACCCCTAAAAGATCTTGATTCTCTACCATTGAGGAAATTCCAAAAACTGTGCTTTCGACTCCAAAAGCAAGTCTGAGAGCAGAATTCTAAAAATGATTTCACCAGAGGTGGCATCATTGGTATATGCACCCAACTGTCTGAGGTGCCTGATCATTTGAACATATAACTTGTAAAAGTCCTGCCTAGAACAGAAATCAATTGCATTATTTTACCACCACACCCTCTTTTATATACACACACACAGATGTTGCAAAATAGGTCAAGAGTTAAGTCTTGATTTGACGCAAGATTTACTGCAGGCGGCATTCTTTCAAAAGCTTATGTTCCTGGTTTCTGTCCCTGGACCACCCACCTCCAGCGAGGCAGGGCGGCTGTGGTGACCTGGGGTCCTCCCAGAGTTGCAGGAAGACAACGGCCAGAACAACACATCCCTGAGGCAGTCTCCTCCCTTCAAAAAGGAAGCTAAGAACAAGGCTTTAAGGGAATCCGTGTTTTAACACCCCTCTTGCTCATAACCTTTCCTAGATTTGTCAGAGCAAGGCCCCGGTCTTTATTTCCTACCTGCTATCACGCGGATGAGAGTAATTTCCCAGGGATCACCTTTGGCTGAAAGGAAACAGGCTTCAGAACATCGCCTGCTGCGGTTGCCCTCACTTCTATTTGTCTACTTGACACTTCTTTGCTCATCTCCAAGCTGCTTGCTTGGGATTAGCCCGAGTGAAAGGAAGGTGTCATTTTATTTTTACTTAGGCTGAAAAAAAAAAAGAAAATCAATCTCAGAAACAAATCAATTCCAAATCCCATAAAATCAGAGATTGTGAGAGTTGGAAGAGATGTGTGGGAACATCTAGGCCATGAAACTCAGAATTGTTGCTCTACAAGGGACCTTAGAGACCTTATAATCAATTCTCTATTGACAGATGTGGAAACTGAGGCTCAGGGTGATAGAGTGACTTACTCAGGATTCCATGGCAACGTTGAGACTTGAAGCTGGGTCTCCCCAGGAGATCATGAGCTCCCCCTCTACACACTTTACACATTAGGAGAAAGAGGTCCAGAGGGGGGTCCTGTGATTTGTCGAAGGTGGGAGAGTTAGTCACTGTGAGCGTGCTGGGGCCAGGTTCCGTGCTAGGTGTGTAATTACACCACCCTGCTTTCGGAATGAGTGAATGTGTCCTTAGTATTATTCTTTATATGCCATGCAGCTGTTTCCCACAGAGAAGTTCTTTCGGTGTTGTAAATATTCAGCATTTTTTCATTATAGCTAATTTATCTCCTAATGGGTAACATTTACTCACTGTGCTTTTTAAGAAAAATTTTGGCTCTGTCAAAATATTCTCCAGATGAAACAACAATCCCAGATTCCCAAAAGTATGTCCTTCTCTTGCAACATCAAGTGAGAAGAACATGAAACAGGGAGTCTGGAGGCCCAAGTTCTAGCCCTGGCCCTTCCCCTCCAGCTGAGTGGCCTTAACCAAGCCCATGGCCTTCCCCGCTTCAGACGCCTCCTGTGGAGAATGAGGGGGTTGGACTAGTCTAGTGGTTTCCAAATGTGCTTACACCAAAAGCTTCTGCTATTAAAGATTCCTTCAAACACCAAAGCCCTTGATTAATTAACAAGTTGTCTCCTTTCTTTGTAAAAATTAATCACACATCCATAACTGTAATAGCTTTTGATCAGAATAATATGCTACAAGGAGGTGATATACCTCCAGCCCCCATGGTGAATGTTAACATTTAGCCCACATGGTTTTGTCATAGGTAAATGGATGATTTCTCTCAGGCGATTAGAATACAGAGAGCAGTTCTTAGATCTCCATTACTCCTTCGATAGAACGCTGTCCATAACCCACCCTGAGAAGTCTTGGGATCTACTGGGCTAAAAGATTTCCATGTCCCACCCACATCCCCTCCACCTATCCTGAAGGTTGTCTATAGACAGTTCCCAAAAAGCAGATGCATCCCGGGTCTCCGATGGGAACTCTGTCTGGTTCTACAACTCTTAAGGGGGTGAATCCTGCAAGTTCCTCAGGGGTAAATATTTGAGGTTTCACCTACTGGTCATTCAATCTTAAAGCCTATTTTTCAGAATGTGGCTTGCCATCTTACTACTTCAAACCAGGGGACTGGCTTGGTCTAGGTTCCTTTAGGCTGAAGGCAGACCCTGAAATAAGGATTGAGGCACATGTTGTTTATTTGGGAGGTGATGCAGGGAGGGGATAGTAGGACAGGAAAGGGAAGAAAGCCAGGTAAGGGGTGTTAGTGAGTGGGCTGCTGCCACGCACCACTGGGGCTCAGCGCCACAGGAAGCAAGGAAGCCGCGGCGTTTCTCCACCAACTCCCCTCCCAGCTGAGTGAAGGCTGCTCCTTGGGGTTCTCCCCCCAGCAATTCTGACCTGCCCCATGGGTGCCCAATCGGAGACCCGGGATGCATCTGCTTTTTGGGAACTGTCTATAGACAACCTCCAGGGTAGGTGGAGGGGATGTGGGTGGGACATCAACAGCATCTTCCGGAGAGACTAAACAGAAAGCATCTCACTGTTAAAAGTCACAACGAATATCCATCCACTCACTCAAGGAGCACTGACTGCTAGTTGCTGTTCTAGGTGCTTGGATACATCGAGGAACAGAAGAAACATGGAGTGCCTACACAATAAATAAGTCAATTATGCAGTGTTGCAGAACAATATTCACATTAAATAAATAAACCATGCAGTGCTAGAAGAGGGTGGGGGAATAGGACTGGCAGTTTAGAGATTAGGAAATTGCATTAGAAAGAGATTAAGTAGCTCCTCCAAGGTCATAGAGTTGGTAGCAGAGCCAGGATTTGTACTTGGTGGTCTAATTTCAGAGTCCTTCCTTGCCTTTAACAATTGTTCTATTACCTCTTGTGAATGTTTCTCTAAAACAAAATCACTTAGTCTCATAGGATCATGGCCTTAGCCTGAGGCCAGATTTCCTCCACAGGGTTACCTCTGCCTACTTTCTTCCTGAATCACTCCCCTAATGGCCCTCCAGTTAGTCCTCCTAATCCACTCATGGCCCTTGAAATGCCAGTAGTGCCTTCCCACACCTCTCCATGCCTCGCCCCACCTTCAGTCCTGGTGGGACACCCTCTTCTCTTCTTGTCACCTTTCTAAATACTACAATTATTTCCAGACCTATTTTAAATTTGTCCTCCACAAAAGGCTTCCCCTGATCTTACCAGCTTTGTGGGATCACTTCCCTCTTTGGCTTTTTATAAGTTTACACTGATCATTTCCGACAAAGCGGCACGGCTACCTTGTGTTGTGATTTTATTACCAGCAGACGTTGACCGCGCCTGTTGTATCAGTCTGCTAGGGCCACCGTAACAAAGGACCACAGCCTGGGTGGCTTCAAAAACAGAAACTTATTTTCTCACGATTCTGGAGGATAGAAGTCTGATATGAAAGTGTTGGAAGGGTTGGTTTCTTCTGAGGCCTGTCTCCTTGGCTTTTAGACAGCCATCTTCTCCCTGTGTCCTCACATGGCTGTCCCTCCATGTGTCTGTGTGCCAATTTTCTTTTCTAATAAGGACACACCAGTCATATTGGATTAGGGACCACACTTACGACCTTGGTTTATCTTAATTACCTCTTTAAAGGCCCTGTCTCCAAATATAGTCACGTTCTGAGGTACGGGGGTTAGGAATTCAACATAGGAATTTTAAGGGGACACAATTCAGCCCAAACACCTACCCTGTTTGTGTAATCGTGTTAGGCATTCTAGGGACGAGAGAAGCAGCTGCTCTCATTTGTCTTCCTGTTCCTTTACTGGAAACATATCCAGGAGGCCAGGGCCTTGGGGACTGGCTGTACCCAGGCCTCTGACACTCACTCACTGCAATTCTCCCATCATCACTGAAAATCACTGTGTTTGGCAAGAGCTGGTGCAGAGTTAATGTGGAGCTGAAACTGACCGAGGAGTCACACGTTTAGTCATCGAACAAACAGAAGTGACCCTTTTGGGATTCTCACACCACCGCCTAACTTGTTCCCCGAAGCCACAGACCTAACTTTCAAAAGGCAGAGACCAGAAAAAACCAGTGCTGTTCTCTTGATGACAAAAACCAAAGAATGGTTTTGTGCTTGTGTATTTATGTCTGTAATGTGAGTCCACATCGAGTGAGAGGAAAAATAAAAATAAAAAAATAACCATCTTAGAAAGCAGATTTTGCTTATTCCACAAGATAAATCACCAGAGCTGCCATTTTCCTAGTAATTTCAAAAGCAGACATTGGTTATTTTTTTCTAAACACAACTGTCTTCATTTGAGCTTTTCAGAGGGAGTGCACCCCTTTGGGGTTTCACACAGCCCAGCAAAGGCAGCAAGCTGCGTGCCCCTCACACATGTTTACCCAATATTCCAGCATCACATTTATGAGGCTTAAGTGGCTCCGATGTATTCCAGGGCACATATACTTAGCAGAAAAGTACAGAAGCTGGCAACTCACATTTGTCCAAATTGATTCCACATTTGCCTTAAGTGAACCACTCCCTTTGATACAACTAGGTTTCTTCCTCTCCTTGCAAGGCAGGGTATGCTATTAGAAGTTGAAAAATAAAGGGGATATTCCAGAAAAGAAGAAAAACAAGTTAAAGTTCAGCCTGAGGTTCAAAATAATGCTGTGGGCTACTGTTTCTTCTTTTAAGAAAACTGAGTAACTTTGCTAAGTCATAAAACGTTTCAAACCTAGCTCTTTTGCCCACACTGCACAATCCGTTAGTGTGAAAGTCTTGTTACAGTAAAAACTTAACCAACAGAAACATCAGGAAACCTCATCTATCTAGAACAAGGCAGAAACAGAAAGCAAATACCAAAAAACCTCAGGGCAGCCAAAATGTCACAAAACCATTGCAATTTATCCATACCAGAGCCTATAAACCCACATTAAAAGCATTTGCTTTCATTTGATGCCAGATTCCAGCATTTTGGCTAACTGCTTTCCAATCTCACTGCAGACTAGAAGCAGCAAATCAGAGAGGAAGCTGGAGTCTGCTCCCTACAGCTGTAAGACAGGACAGAGATAAGAAAACCAGAAAAGCCAGAAATCTCACAAGCACAGCATGTCCCCATCACAGAATGAAGGGGTAACTGTCTAACCCACCCCAACAGCCCATAGGCACAACTGCACAGTAACAATAAGCCCAAGTCATAAGAGAAGGCTAAATTATGTTTGACATCTTTTATTTAAAGTAGGAATGCCATTTCAGAAAAATAATTAAAATGAAATATAAAATGGAGATGGCTTGTTGCTACGGTTTTAATGGGTTCCCCGAAGTTCATGTGTTGGAAACTCAATTCCCAATGCAACAATGTTGAGAGGTGGAAGCTTTAAGAGGTGATTAGGTCATGAGAGCTCTGCCCTCATGAATGGATTAATGCCATTATAGTGGTAGTGGGTTAGTTATCTCAGGAGTGGGTTCCTGATAAAAGGATGAGTCCAGCTTCCCCCACCCCCCTTGCTCTTCTGCCTTCACCAGGGGATGACACAGCAGGACCAGATGCTGGCCCCTCAGTCTTGGACTTTCCAGCCTCCAGAACCATGAGCCAAATAAATTTCTGTTAATCATAAATTACCCAGTCTCAGGCATTCTGTTATAGCAGCACAAGACAAACTAAGACATTTGCCAAGACTTTTTTGGTTGCAAGTGACAAAAAAAAATCTAAATTGGTGCAAAAAGTGAATTTATTAACTTTATTAATCCAGAGACAGCCTTGCTTCCAATACAAGTGAGTCCAGGAGGCTTGAATAACATCACTAGGACCTGGCTTCTGTCCTGTTGTTCCCTTCTTGATGTTAGTCTCAGACTACCTCTGGCCTCTTTGTGGCAAGATGGCTGCCAATAGCTCTAAGTCTGATGAACACAAGTTTAGTCTGACCACACAAGCCAATAGGCAAGACTAACTCTACCTAGACCAGATTAACTTGGTTTGGGTAACATGTCTATCCTGGATCCAATCCCTGTGGTTAGGAGTTAGCACAATGTTCTAATTGGCCAGACTCAGACCACACGCCTACTCCTGGAGCATGGGGTGAAGTCAGCTCCACCCAGTGGGAAGACAGGACGGGAGAGGGACGAGTACATGTGGGGGTGGAGGGCGGGGGTAGATGTGACCATGAGAGATGGGATAAAATGTTGGGCAAAGAGAGCTGCAAATGTCTGTAAGGACAGGCACAGTCTGTTACTATCTAGGACACTCAGCATGACTCTTTCTTAAGGTCTCTGGGTATAAGTATTTTCACTGATTTTTTTTTTTTAGGTACACAATAAATGTTTAGTAAGTGGGTAAGTTAATGAATGAACAGGTAGTTGGTAATGCTTCCAGATCCCTAACACTGTACAACAGCGGTCCCCAACCTTTATGGCACCAGGGACCAATTTCAAGGAAGACAATTTTTCCACGGAGGTAGGGGAGGGGGCTAGGTGGACTTTAGGCAGTGGTGCGAGCACTGGGGAGCGGCTGTATAGATGAAGCTTCCCTCACTCGCCCCACTGCTCACCTCCGGCTGTGCGGCCTGGTTCCTAATAGGCCACAGACTGGTACTGGTCCCCAGCCCAGGGGTTGGGGACTGAAGCTATACAACACATACATGCACATGTAAACATATATAGAAATAGTTATGATACATGCACATCATTATAAGTACATATTCATTTAAAAATATTTAAGAAACAGGAAATACATACAAGTAAAATTTAAACATAATTTAAAATGATTGCCTCACAGGCCATCAAACAAATTTACCATAGTTCTATACTTAAATTGTTTCCAAATTGTTCTTAGTATCCTATGATGAAATCTTTGTACATAAAGCTTTTTTAAAAAAATAAGATTATCAATTTATAAAAGTCTCAGAAGCAAAAAAAAAAAGTGAACATTTTAACACTACTGACACGAGTATAGCTATTTTTTACATTTACAAATGATTGTGACAATAAAAAATGATCGTGACTCTGGAATTTTCAATTCTATGAGTGAATGCCCTTTTTGCACCATTTGGGGTTGGGTTTCCTGTCACTTCCAAGCAAAACAGTCTAGTTTTTGCATTTTTTCTAATCTTGTTTTAGTCATGTGTGGTGACAGAGAGACCCCCCCAGGAAGAGGAGACCACTTTGGAGTCTCTATACCAACCAAGGCTCCCAAGTCGCGTGGGGAGCAGTGACCCCTCATTTCTCCCCAGTGTGCTCAAATGACCACAGCTAGGGGTAAGACCACTTGGCAGAATCTAAGCGGGAGAGTGAGGGGCACCCTGCTGATGCCATCAGCTGGGAGGTCCCAGGAAGGATGACTTGGCTCCCACCTCCTGGCTGAGGTCCCTGAGAGCAGCAGAGTGAATGCCACCTTCGGCACCGTCAGTGGACCAGCACGGCAGCCTCCCTGGCGCTCTGCCTCCCCCACACAGGCAGCAGTAGGCAGAGACGACCACAGAAAGCCTCGCTGCACTCGACAGGTGTGAGGGAAGCCCAGAAGAGGGAAATCACCTGTCCATGGAGTCACCCAGGGCTAAGAAACAAGGGGTTTCCATCTGCTGATGTTTCAGAACACAGGAGCCTAAGGGGGCAGGAAACTCTTTAGTCTGCTGAGCCCCGCTGGACTTCTGCGCCACAGACTGGCGAGCGCCTGGGAACACCATCTCGGACACATCCTTGAGGTCAGCGCTTCTCAGACTACCTGGGTCAGAGTCCAGTTTTGTGTTTGTTTCTAACTACCAGTCCATGGTGGACCATTGTAAAATACGATGAAAATTAATTGCATTAGAAATTTAAAAATACAAAATGCAAGCCCATGTTTTGCTTTACCAGATTCAAAAGTTTCTCAATGCTTATTCATCATTTCGGTACTTACCTCATTCTGGACAGATAATAAACAGCCTTGAACTGCTCCAGCCCTACTAGGATTAGAACTGCTCTGGGGTAAGCACTCTGGGTTTGTTTTAAAGTTTTCAGAACACTTCCTGCTTAAAATGTTTCACGTCTCCTAAATTAAACAAAAAACTTAATTTAAGAGCGTCCACCACATGATCCTAAACTACTGTAGCTTTCACCCATTCACTCGTCCTTTCACTTGGTCATTCAATCACTCAGTCCATCCAGACACTGACTCAGGCCTACTATGCGTCAAGCCCACACCCGGTGAAAGGAGACAGTTGCACAGGCCAGGGAAAGCCCATGGTGTAGTGATCTCCCCCCACACACCTACATCCTACCAAACCATCCCTCAAACACATGCCTAGCTCTTCTGACACACCTCTGTCACCCACTGCATGTCTGAACCCCCCTTTTCATGGCTCTGTTTGAATGTCAGCTACTCCATCTGCGATCACAGCTATCACGAGCCTGGCCCTGGCCCTGTTCTAGATATTGTAATAGGCACCTTACACACAATATTCCCAATTTTCCCAACAACATTACAGGATTTTATCATCCCTCCTGCCATCGAACTACATGGTTCTCTGGAAAGTTTCCTGATTCCACAATTAGATATAACCTCTTTTTCTTCTAAAGCGAATCTTAGCACTTTTTTTTTAAAAGACTTTTTAATTTAAATATAATATACATTTAGGAAAATACACTTACTTGTACAGCTCAATGAATATTTCAAAACACACCCATGTAACCTGCACCTAAATCAGAAAACAGAAGCTAACTGCACCCTGAACCCGTACTTGTGCCCTTCCCAGTCACTACCGCTCCCCCCACAAAGAGCAGCCACTATCCTTTTTTTATTTTTTTTAATAGAGACAGGGATCTTGACATGTTGCCCAGTTGGATTTGAACTCACGGGGTCAAGCAATCATCCCACCTCAGACGCCTGAGTAGCTAGAACTACAGGCGCTTGCTGCCAACAGGCTTTTATCCTGACTTCTAACTGTATGGCTTAGTTTTGCCTGTTTTTATTCTTCATCTAACTAGAACCTAAAAGTATTTACTCTTGCAAGTGGCTTTGTTCATTCATCATTGTTTGCGAGATCCATTATATTGCTGTATCATATGCCATCCCGTGAATGTATTAGTTTGTTCATTCATTGTACTGTTGATGGGCATTTGGATAGTTTCCAGCACTGTTATGGACATCCTAGTTATGTGTCTGTTGGTGAACCTGTGGATACATTCCTGCTGCATATATACTAATAACTAGGAGTAGGACTGCAGGGACACAGGGTTTGCATACATCCACTGTTAGTAGATTCTCTGATCTCTTTAAAGGCACTTTTAGTGCTCCATATTACTTCAATCTTGTTTGTGAATTTACTTCATTTCTCTTACTAGACTATAACTGGCTCTTCAATTGAATACATATTATTTACACGCTGCCTCATTTTAAAATGAGGAGTCTAACACGTAATATATGAGAAAACTGAAGTGAGAAAGCAGGAAGGAAAACAAGGGCAAGGGGCAAAAAGAACGATGCGAATATAATGGCCCAAATGCACTGCACAAGGTCTTAGGCACTTTTTAAAAAGCTGAGCCACAGATGTGGTTGAGCTTCCTATCAGCCAATACGAAGAGGGACTCAAGTTACACAATTCAATGTCCACAGGATAAAAGTATCAACTGTTCAGCAATGTTGCTATTTCTAGTTCTAATATTTAAAAAATGTCAATTCAAGTCTTCCTAAAGGGGATATTATTTGACACTGAAAATATAGGGCCCAATAACTTCATCTCAGTAATAATAGTAAGAAATGTTATCAGTGTCTCCCCTCTCCTTCTAACCTCCCTCAGTACGGACATGCCAAAGCACAGTTCACTATAAGAAAATCTTTAGGGAAGTACTGCAAACCAGATACACAATTCTCAAAAGATCTAAAATCAAGGGGAAAAAATGTGGGCTCAAAGTATGGTCCAGGGACCTCTAGAGGTCTCTGAAACCTTTTCAGAAAGTCTGCATGGTCAAAACTTATTTTTATACTACTACTAAAGCTTTTTTGTCTTTTTTACTCTCATCCTCTTATGAATATCTGCAGAGGAGTTTTCTACAGGCCACACGATGTGTGATACAGCAACAGATCACAAGTAGCAGATATGAAGGCCGGGTGCAGTGGCTCATACCTATAATCAATCCTAGTACTTTGGGAGGTCAAGGTGGGGGGATTGCTTGGGGCCAGGAATTTGAGATCAGCCTGGTCAACACAGCAAGACCCCAGCTCCACAAAATAGTAAAAAATTAGATGGGTGTAGTGGTATGTGCCTGTAGTCCCACTACTCGGGAGGCTGAGGCAGGAGGAGAGCTTGAGCCCAGGAGTTTGAGGTTGCAGTGAGCTATAATGACACCACTGCACTCCAGCCTGGGTGACAGAATGAGACTCTGTCTCAAAAAAAAACCCCAAAGCCAAAAAGCATGCAAAAAACCAAAACAAAAGTAGAAGCAGATATAAGAATCCAGCTGTTTTCTGTTAAGCCAGACATTAAAGAGATTTGCAAATTATTTTTTTTTGCCTTGGAAAATAAACTTTTCACACAGAAATATATCATATTAACCTATATGGGTTATCGATTTTTTAATGATTTATAAACATTTCTCAAATTTGTTTTAATTTCTAATACAGTAAATATCTATAGATATAACCCACAGAATCACTTTGGAGCTCTTGAAAACTTTTATTGTGTAAAGGGGTCGTGAGACCAAAAAGTTTTAAGAACCACTGGTGTAAAGGATGCTGCTGCTTTTACAAGTCCCAGAAGATAATCTGTGAAAAGTGTTCTATGATCAAATACATTTGGGACTCTTGGAAATCATCAAATGAGAAGCAAATAAACCTAATCAACTTCAACTGTTGCCTAAATGTATCTGACTAAGATCCCCCTTTCAAGTGCTCCTGTCATTATCCTAGGGGCACAGCTGGGAAACTCAGGGATGAACAGCAAAACCCTCCATCAACCCTCCTGAATGGCATCTCTCACAATCCGGCCTGTCAGGTGATGGCAGCAGAGTCTGAAGTTACACCTCTGACAACACGAAGAGTGATCCCTTTCATCAACGTCAAGGCAACTGAGCAGGACAGATAGCCCCTTTATCTCTACAAAGAGGTGAACTGAGGGCAAAGACAGGCCCAGGACAAAGCTCCCCCTCAGGAGATGAATCTGGGTCTGTTCCATCAAAGACAGTCAATCGAGGCCCCATAGTTCTCTATAGAAATCAGTCACGTTAGCCTGGACATCTTCCAAAGCAGATGGTACCACACACTTGCCTTGCTCATAAAGAAATCTCAATTAAGCTCCCACAAAATGTTTGACTTTAAGTTATGCAACTTTCTGGTGCCCCCTCCAAGGAAAATAGTGGTCAAATGTACGCTCAATGAATCAACTTCCTTTACTATGTTGTGAACCAGAAGTCAATGAAACATTATGGAATGCTTATCAGAATGATGACTCTTGTTTTGGAACTATTGATCTTATTTCTTTTTGACAGTAATTACATAATTGGGCCAGTTGTCTGTTAAGAAAACTCCAAGTTCACAATAATAAAATTGTCATCAGGCAGCTCATCAAAAGAGCCTACAGTAATAGGCAAGGCACTCTTGGTATAAAAATGAAAAATATGTGCCTCTTCAAAAGCATATAATCTAGTAAGGGGCTAGACAGAGCAAGAGAAGAAGGAAGGAGGAAGGGGAGAGAGAGGGAGGGAGGGTAGGAAGGAAGAAAGAAAGGACGACAGGGCAAGCGTCCCTAATCTGAAAATCTGAAATGTTCCAAAATCTGAACATTTTGAGTGCTGACATGACAGCACACGCTGAAAATTCCAAACTTGACCTCATGTGACAGTCATAGTAAAAACGTTGTTTCATGAACAAATTAAAAATATCATACAAAATTACCTTCAGGCTACGTGTATAAGGTGTATATGAAACAAATGAATTTTGTGTTTTGACTTGGGTCCCAACCAAGATATTTCACTATGTATGCGCAAATATTCCAAAATTCAAAAAAATCCAGAATCCAAAACACTTCTGGTCCCAAGCTTTTCGGATAAGGGATACTCAGCCTGTATTCTCATTTTCATCTTTGCAGCATCTGGTGAGGAACCTGGTAGAGAATCAATAAAATATTTGTCTCAATAAATTTTCTATTTACCTCTAAAATATATATTTGTATACAGATGAATACAACACAAATATCTAGTCAAATATAATCTAGTCAAATTGCACTTCTTGGTACTAGAATTTAATTACTTCACAGAAAAAAATTTAAAAACACCACCATTGTGAAGTAAAAATAATCATTTTAATATACATATTTTCACTTCTGTTAATTCATCATTGATTTCTATGCATGTGTACCCATCCAGTTTGACTTGCTGCATATTTATTTTCCAACATGGAACAATCTTCAACAAGACAGGGTTAAGTTGAACTGTTTATTCTTAAACAGCACAAAGCATCTTGTCCTCAAAGAGCTTTAGCAACTTGAACATTTTCATGGGGCCCTATGAGGCAGCTTAGTATGGTGGTTTTTTTACTGAAATCTCTCATTTGGAAGATGGCAAAATAGACCTGGACCTTCTCAAGCCCACTGGTTGCTTGCATTCACATCACAGCTCGCTTGGGTAAGTGGTACAGGCAGAATAATAAGCAGATTGCCTCCAAACACAGCTGGGTGAGACAGCTTCATTTTTGGAAAGTCGACCGAATCATGAAAATCTTCCTAATGGTGTAATTTGTTCCAGGGTTCTTTTGATATTTAAGAAGGGAAATATTAATCCTTGTGCACAGTCTTTTATTAAAGTACTCTTATTTACAGCAATACAGAGTTTTCTCCTTCAGCCACTGTCCTGTGGTGAGGTGACTGATTGTACTTGATGCAGAATCGAAAGCACAGAATCTCCTTTCCTAATCAGAGTTGGTGACAGCCTTCTCATTTCCTGCCAAATGGATCAGACCACACTTTTAACCCTATGGAAAGAAACATGAATAAAAACAGGATTCAATTTTAAATGTCCTATCACTTCCCTGAACCCCCCAAAAAATGACATCAGAATTGAGCTATGCAATTTACAATGTAGCCTGAGATGGTATGAGCAGACTGGAGGGACGATGGCGTGAAATGGCTGGGAAGCCATGGCAGCACCAGGGACTTTTAAATAGCTCAGAAATTGCCCCAAAACAGGAAGATATGGATCTGGCCTAGTTAAAAAATAAATGAATAAAAAAGAATGCTGTCATGGACTACAAGAGTTTTGGTTAATAAACTGGAAACCACTTATTCTCAGCCAATTTGGATCATCTTAAAGGAACTAACCATTCAGCCATAAAGGGAGCTTTCTGAGCTTTTGTATAAAGCAGAATCCCACATCAACTAAAATAGCTTACAAGTAAACACTTTTCTCCCACGAGGGTAATGTTTAAATAGGTGCTTGGTAAATAAGTCTGCAAAATAGCTATTCACGTTTCATATTTAATTGCACACTTGTTAACATTTTTATGCCCACTTATCAAATGCAAAAGAGGAACGTGGGAAACTTGCAAAAAGTATTCTGGAGTGAAATATTAAAATGAAGTCTTGGGTGGCACCTATAAAATGGCAACTGTTGTGAAATAAATAGCAAAATCACAATCTGGTCTCTAAGCTAAAAAGCCACTCTCCCACTCTCCATAGCAAAGCAAACACACATATACCACACAACACAGTAGTACAAATGAGAGTTTGTTTTGATTTTTTTGTGTCACAGTTTACCTGGTGGCTGCACATCTTCTTGAACAATACCAGCCCGATTTATGGCTTGTTCCTTCTCTGAGAAACACAACAGAAAAATTACTCTTTAGAAGGGAGGGAGGGTGAAATCTTTGTATTTACATAGGCCAATAACATAGGACAATTATAAAACAATATTTATGAGTGCTATTAAATTCCGACATGCCATTACACAAAGCTTATAGGTTGTGCAAGTTCAGAGATCCCATAATAGAAAAAACTGGGTATTTTCAAAGAAAAATAAAGCCATACTTCAAAAGAAAAGCTCCCAACTAACATCTTTGCTCTGTGATCTCAGCATTTTGGAAAGGCAACAAAACAACAGAAAAAGAACAATTTTGAAAGAACTGGTGGGCGTGACATTACGAGGGGAAGGCTGCTGAATTGAAGGAACAAGTACAATTAACAAAAAAAGATGTAGTTTTATATGTCTAAAATGCACTCCACTGAAGGACTAGACTCAGAGCTAAATATGCTATGTTTTTGATAGGAAATAGAGCAGAAAATTAATCTTTGGGTGGGTGGCTTTGGTTTGGATAATTGAAGCTTCCCTAATTGATTGCAGGTGCTGTGCCAATTAGTAAGTGCATTGTAGCTACAGCAGCTAAGCCAGTCTCTTTGGAGAAGTCCAATAGGCAAGGGCCAAGAGAAATTGGGCATTTCATATCTGTGGGCTTCAAGCACTCTGACACATCTTTCTAAGTGGTTTAGAATAAACCCAAGGTCTGTGGAAACAAAGACTTATTATTTTAAGTATCTTGACGAGCAAATGGCAGCTTTTCAGGAGAAAGATTTGGAGCCAAAGGATGTTTACTACTAAATTATAGTAATTAAATGTTGTAATCAGACCTTTGTTTTAATCAGGCTGACAGTGTTTCTTTAAATCCATATTTAGCTCTCATTTAATATTAGGCTGCTTTCTTTATTTTGGCCTCTGGATTCTCATAAAGTTACACAAGCATAAAGGTACAAGAAACAGGGTTTTGCCAAATCTAATATTCATTGAACTTGTTTCTTTAGTGATGTGACAGAAAGTCAATCCTAAATGACCCACCTGATAGTTTTATCAATGCTAAATTTTGCTTTGGCAAATAAAACGCTGGGCAATAGGGATTAATTGACAACGGCCTGATGGTTTCACAGCACCTCTCTGAAAAGAAGCAGGTGCATGGCAACCAAGACCCTCCGGACCAAGATATGCCAAAAGACTTCTTTCATCTAAAGTGGATGATATGGAGCCTCTAAGGTGTTTCTTAGTCTTTCTGAAATAACTCAACACAAAGATGTTCTCATTTCCTAAGTCATTAAATTCTTGTAGGACTGAGCCCTACCCTACCACCAACATGTAAGCCTGAACGTATGGATGTCTCAAACATGCTCTTAGAAAATGCCAACGACTAAAAGCCCACACTGTCATCAGTCTTGCCAAAAACAACAACAGATATAATTTTCCAGACCTAAAAGGTCTATTCTCTAATATTATGGAAGCGGGAAGGGATGAGTTTTTAAAAATAATTGATAGAAAGCATTTCAGACTTACAGATTTAAGAAAATCAGACATCCTGGTGTACTGAACATGTTCTCCAAGAGGCAGGTAGTGTAAAGCTAAAGAAGCCGGCAGACTGCCATGTATCAAAAGAGGCTGACTTTTGGTGGCAAGGACAGAATGCCTAATTGTGTTCTAACCTCTTACGATGCAATGGAGAACCAAGTGAAGAGAAAGGAATCCCTGTCTTCACTTTCTTGCTAATTGCTAATGAGGTTGAAGAGAGGCTGAGGATTTATTTTAAATAGACCATAATCTCTTTATAATCCTCGTCCTAATGCAACTACCTCTGTCGTTTAGCTTGGTCAGACAATTTAAACCACTTTGCTGAACCAGTTTCTACCAAGTGATAACCAGGTATTAGCATCCTATCTCATCCCCTGGTTCTTTAATCCATTAATGTTTTATAAACACTCTAAGGCCAAAGCAGTCTTATGTAAATTCATGATATAACAAAGACATTTTATTTGTGAATGCGGAATATGCTAAAAGGAAAACAGAAACTAGTCCCTCAGGATTTAGCAAGTACTTTGATGAGGCTGACAGTAGGTTTCTATTTCACTATCACTGGAGAAATAGCAACTGTATATAAACCTCAGGAAAAGGGCGGTTTAACTATGTGAACAAATCAGGATAAGCTAATTACTGACTTCAGTAGTGAGCACATTTCTATCAGGAATGAAATGATTAAAACCCAACTATGGAACACTGAGTGAGGAAATTCCCCACTCGTGTCTCAGCAAGCCCAACTCTGCCCCCTGGTGCTAAGGCAGTGTTTGATTTGTAGTTTTAATTGAGGATCATTATCTCTAGACAAAGGGCCAAAGTGTATTATTAAAACCAGCAATACCTGCAGATGGGCTGATTTTTGAATGGTAGTAAAAGAATCCACCTAATAATTTTTAAGTCTTTAAAAATGAAAACATATCCTTATGTTGAACGTCCATATTGGGAAATAAATCTGTGTGACTTGTTACTTTAACATCTACAACAATGCAAACAGTGCAGTATACCTAAGCCCCAGGTCCCTCAGCAGTCTTATAACTACTAGTTGAGGGTGCTCTAGTGGAGGACCAGCAGCTAGATACCTAAAATAAAAAAGGAGATAAAAGCCGGTGCAGAATACGACCTTGGCGATCTACCTTCCCATCTCCTCCTGCTGATGAACAGTTAGAACAAAAGCATACTCCCCAACCTGAAGTAATGGGGACAAATGGCAAAATTTGAATGTGGACTGTATATGCCATACAGGTTGAGTACCCCTTATCCAGAGTGCTTGGGATCAGAACTATTTTGGATTTTGGATTTTTTTCAGGTTTTTGGAATACATGCATATATATAATAAGGTATCCTGGGGATGGGACCCATGTCTAAACATGAAATTCATTTATGTTTCATATACACCTTAAACACACAGCCTGAAGGTAATTTTATACAACATTTTTCATAATTTTGTAGATGAAACAAAGTTTGTATTTAGTACTTATATGTGGAATTTTCCACTTGTGTCACGTTGGAGCTCAAAAACTTTCAGATTTTGGAGCATTGCTGATTTCAGATTTTCAGATTAGAAATGCTCAATCTATAATAGCATTGTATCAATATTACATTTCCTAGAATGGATAACTATATTGTGAATTATATAAGATAATGTCCTTGTTCTTAAGAAATACAGGCTGAAGTATTTAGGGATGACAGCTCACAATGTCTTCAATTTACTCTCAAAAGGTTCAGCAAAATAATAGTAATAATTACAATATATATGTCTCTATAATTATATGTGTATATATTATACAGAGGGGGAGAAAACAAATGTGTGAAATGTTAACAACTGGTAAATCTGGGGGAAGAATATACAGGAATTTACTATACTATTCTTGGATCTCTTGTCCACTTGGATTTTTTTTAGTTAAAAAAATACACAACTGTAAAACATATATAAGAAAGTCCAACACCATTGTGACTGTTCCATGGTGATTACTTCAAAGTAGCTATCTTTATTACAATAACAAATATAAAATTCTAAAAGTTACTTTTTCAGTGCTCCCATTTTGCTGCTGTTGCCTAGCTAGACACATACTCCGTCTGCCTACAGGGTATTCCAGAACTACTTGTGCACTGGTGGCAAGTGTGAACCAGGACTGAGGGAAAACCGTATGACCAGAGCAGTAAGCCTGAACCAGCTGGCTGAAGGGTCCCAAAAGGCCACTAGGAGCACTGGCTCCTCCCAACACTGTAAACACTTTTCTTTCCTCACCAGAAGAGTCTGGTTGAATCCATGGAGCTCTGCAACACCGGTTAGAAAACAAGACCTCAGTCTGCCTGCACATTTCATACGATACAGCAAAAGGAATGAAAAGCATATTCTAAGCATGCAGCATATAATATGGAAAATGCCCTTAGAAGGGAAGAATTATTTCTGCCTTGAGTGATTTCTAGTGACCCTGTCCTGCCTGTGTGCAACATAGTTTCAATTGGAGACAGCAAGGTGCAGCAGCAAAGGAGAAGGACGCAGAGGCAGGAGACTGAGGCCTCCTCACAGCTCTCCCACGTGGCCTTTACTTGGCTGACTGCTCAACATTCTCTGCTGCCTGAAAGGCATCGTGGCATGAAGTACAGACAATGTCAGGGGAATCAGGGTCTGGTGTCTACCCAGCAAGTGATGTGCTGGTGACCTTGGACAAGTCACTAAATGAGGGGCCTGAAACAAGCTCAAGCCCCTTCTGGCAACACCCTGTAACTTTATGCTTCTGTACATCTAGTTAAAGTTAAAAATGAAGACGATCACAGCAAATGATCTTATTCTGTCTAATTTTACAGGCTAGCCTCAAATGCATGTTATTTTTAAAATGCCATGTTCAGGATCACTGTCTAGTTCTAGGATACAAAGACAGATTAGGCTCCTAGTTACAGCTAGCTTCCCTAAATGTGGCCTCTTCAGAACAACCACACTGTGCCCACAGGATGAAAGCTAAAAAGCAACATCTGGGACTCCTTCCAGAAGCACAGTAGAACTGTACCCATACTTCTGGTTCTGGATCGATGACACCCCTGCCCCCCGCCCCCCCATGCCATCATCTCTCCAGTGCTCATTTTTGTACTTGAGTTATCATTTACAGAACTGACCCTGTATTCCACATAACACTTAGTAAAGCCTTGCTGAGTTGACAAAAGAGCTGAGATCACACTGAACGTCAAAATGAATTCCAATAAGGCAGTCTTGTAATAGCAGCTTGCCTGCTTTGCAATTATGGAAGATCTCCTTGGCTTTGTTTTACCTAAAGCAGCTTCCTCCTCTTTTCTACTGCCTGTAGGCTTATTCCAGCAGCGACCCTGAAACCTGCCTATCCCTACACCAGGCTGACCCAGCTGAAGGGTCCAAAATGACCTGTTGCTTGGGTTCCACATGGCCTGCCTTGCCAATCGCTGGCTCCAAATCTTGTTTTTCCTAGTAACCCAGTTCTCAGGCACTGGGCTTCTCTGTCCTGCCTTTCCAAAAACGGAGGGGGCTGGGTGGGTGTGTGCTTCTCCTCTGTAGGCCCAGAATCCTGGGGAATACAAATGTATGGAGGACGGTTAGAAGGGGAAGAAAGGAGAAGAAAGGCGAAGAAGGAGTGGCTGAAAGGCAGAAGCAAGAGAGCAAACCCAGGAGGACTGGTGAGGGGCCAGTCACAGAAGCCCAGGGAAGACAGTACCTCAAGGAGGGAGAGTCTGGCCTGGAGGTTGTGCCTCTTACTCCTAAATGACCTGAACTCCTACGTCACAAAGAGAATGGAAGCCACCACCTGGAAGAGTCCCTACAGCAGCATTCACACCTGTCCCTCCTCCTGAGCTGGTGGGAGAGGTGCCCTGCCTGCGGTCCTAGGCTCTGTCCTCTACCCGGACTCATGATCCCATGCCACCTCCCGCTCTCTCCAGCAGCTTTCTTTGTCTGAGACTTTCCGGGCCCTCCCATGTCTCCCAGCCAAAACCAAAAGTACAACAAAACTCTCCCCCAGACCCTGTGACCTGCTACAAATATGACTTTGCCATTCTTCTCTCCATACCACCAAACATCCTTAAATAGTCAATTTAATATCCTGTCAGTTTATTCTTCAATCCACTGCAATCTGCTTTCTGCCCACTTCCAAACCACTGAAAAAAAAGCACGCTTAATGAAATAACCAATCACTTTTACCTTCTTTTTAAATCCAATGGATATTTTCACTTGTTTTCTTACTGTCTCCAAGGAGCCTTACCCCACTGACCACACCCCCTTTCACCACGTGCTGTCTTCACAGGGCCTGTGACTGCAGCCTCTCCTGGTTTAATCCTACCTCTCTGGCCACTCTCCTCAGTCTCCTTTGAGGCCCTTCTCTTCCTCTGACCACCTGCTTTTTAGACCTTCCAACAGTGGTGTTCCCCAACGCTGTCTGGGAATCCTTACTGTTAGGTAGACAGTGAGTGACCTCCAACCCTCCTGGGTACAAAGGCGGGCACCCTGAGCAATTGCCACACCTGGGGGAAGAGGGAAACACCCTACCAATCTGCCCATCAGCACTTAGCACACCAACTGCAAAAGAATGCAGAGAATTCCCTAGCCCCTCAGGCCAAAGGTACAACAGGGTCTGGAAGGTGACCTAGAACAACCTAAGGCTAATTATCATGTCATTAGCTTAAATCTACATTGTGGTTCACCCTCCAAAATGGGCTCTCACAGAGACTCATGGGAAATCCACATGCACAGTAAGACTCAGGTTATATAACTCCCAATTGTCCATTAAAGTGGTTCGATGGTGATATTTGAACCACAAGGAAGGCCCAGCCTAGACACTATAAAACAAGACTCCAGACCATAACCAAGGCCCTTTTGTTATGACGGGGAGTCCGTTCATTGTCTGTGGCCAATGTGTCTTGCTCTTACTCTGTGAACCTATATCTTGCTCTTGCTCTGTAAACCTATCTTGTCCTTCCTCAATAAACTTCATTTCACGCTTGCCTTGCCTTTGGTGTGTCTGGTCACTCTTTAGCCAAGAGGACACCAAGAACCGAGAATAGACTATGACCTGACGTTATCATACTGCGGTGACTCTCCTTCCCATCTCTAGCTCCAGCATCTCAGCTCCAGCTTGGCATGTCCGTTGTCTATGGGAAATCTCCAAGAGCAATTCAGATACTGTTAGGTTGGGACAAGGAGGAAGGGGAACAAATGCTTTGTCTAAGGGGAGTTTCCAGTGAGAAACAGATGACTTTAGGAAATGCTTTGCCTATTAGGAGGAACAAATTGACCAGAAGGGAGGCTTCCAAGAAGGAACAGATGATGTGTCAAGTGGTCCCCAAGGACTGACCAGATATTTGGTCTATGATAGGGGGTCCCCAAGTTCTGACAAACCAGAAAGAGGTAGAAAAGCCACAAAGTAGAGATATGACCAAGGCCACAAATGAGGGTCTTTGGAGCATGCGTACAAGTAAGGTGACAGTATCCTCAAGTGACCTACCCTCCTTAACATAGTAAAAACCACACCCATTAGTGCAATGACAGTTTACAAACACCATGGCAACCCCCAGAAATTGCCTTACAAGGTTAAAAACGGGGAGGGTTCCCAGTTCCTGGAATTCTCCACCACTTTCCAAGAAAAGCCATGAATATTCCACCCCCCACTTAACATAAAATTAGGGAATCAGCATAAAAGGGAAAATCTTGTTAAACTCAGGGTCTCCTCCACTCTCAGGGGTTGACCCATTCCTTCTCTGGAATGTAATATCCTTTAATAAACTTGGCACTTTGCTTGCTTGCATCTGCTTGGTCTGCTCATTTGTTTCATTGACTCAGTACCAGTAACCATTCTTCAGTACTGGGAACCAAGAATCAGGGAACATGATCTGACATCTGGTCCCCACACCTGACATACCTAAACCTCCATATGTCCAAAATTGAACTAACTTGTCCTTTCACCCACCCCCCCAAACCATTCCTTCTTGTGTTTCCTAGTTAATGACCAGCATCACCATCTCCTCAGCTTCTGAAGCCAGAAAGTTGGGTACCATTCTCCTTCCCCTCCCTCCCTCACCCTTGTGGCTAATCAGTCACAAATCCCCATAGAGTTGACTTCTTAAATATGGTTACCAAATGCAGTCACTCCCCCCAGCCCCCTATCCTATAACCACCACTCTGACTGAGGCTACAGTCACCTCTCCCTGAGGTCAGAGGAAATACAGCCTTCCTGTGCCTGGCCTTCTTGACCCCGACTTGACCCTTCCCACCTCTCCTTCACATACAGAGTGATGTCCATAAAGAGTGAATCTGGCCACTTCGCTTTCCTTATTAAAATACAGTCACATGTCACTTAACAATGGGGATACATTCCGAGAAATGCATCCTTAGGTGATTTCATCATTGTTCAAATATCATAGAGTGTTTGAACACAAATCTAGATGGTATAGCCTATAAACCTGTGTAGCCTGTACTGAATACTGTAAGCAATTGGAACACAATGGGAAGTATTTATGTATCTAAACATACATAAATGGGCTGGATACTTCTTTGTCATGGGGGTCTGTGCTGTGTGCATTGCAGAAAGTTTAGCAGTATCCCTGGCCTCTATCCACTAGATACCAGTAGCATACTCACCACCCCCTCCCCCAAGCTGTGACAAGCAAAAAAGTCTCCAGATGGAGCCAAATGTTCCTTGAGGGATAAAAATCACCCCTAGTTGAGAACCACTGCTCTAGTCTTCATAACTGAAACTTTTCCAGTGGGATCCAAAGCAAACCCCTTGTCCCAAGTTCAACTCTAGTGGCCTTAATAAAATAGCCTGGAGCAGGGATCCAGTGAGAAAGGTTGATGGAAATAGATTACCCAGGGCTTCACATAGCCCCATGTTACTCCCACGCATGGTGCATGCAGATAGGCTGGAAGGCAGAATACACAGAGGCCATTTCAGTCTTGGCTGATGAAAAGAAGCTACAAGGAAATTTGAGTATATACTTAAAATGCTCTGTCTCCAGAAACCAAATGCTGTAACGTTTGTAATGGACAGAGCGTTTACACGGAGCTTTAGCCTTCAAATCACCAAGCTTTCAGCCTCCGTTAATATTCTCAAGGGGCAGGGTTGGCCCTCTTCCATCTTCAAGATGATTCAGGTTTCCTGGAGAACAAAATGAGCCTCTAATGCCTAATATTTTCTCTCTGACAGATGGTTTCAGATGTATCAAAGTGCTAATCCTCGCTGAGGTATAGGTCTCAAGGAAGGAGAGTTTGGCTTTTAGAATGATACGACTTGAATGATTAAGGAGGAAAATTACTCCCAGGATATTCACCATTACCATGTGAGCAACCAGCTTAAAATGAAGGAAACCAACAGAATCTGAAAAACGATTTGAGGAAAAAAGAGAGGAAAAACTCAAAACCCAGGTTAACAGTTTGGGTTTGAAATATTTCTGCTCAGACATCTTTGGGAATGGAAATAAAGGGCAATAAAAATACCTTTCGGCTCAGGATGATCAGGGTTCCATCTGCCTCCCATCACCATTCCCAGGAGGCTCTCGAGACAGAGGCCTGGGACAGAATACCTGCCTTGTTATTACTAGCTGTGTGACCTTGGGCACGTCATAAAACTTCTCTGAGCCTCAGTTCCCTCATCTGTAAAACGGATATGTTTTACAAATGTAACTCAAGGTGAGGTTGCACAAATTAAACGAGCCAACGTGTGCCTAACCTAACACGTAATTAGCATTCGGTGAATGTTAACTGTAAGTATGAACTAGTATTTAGCGTTACTTATGCACAGACTGCTTTCATATACATTGCCACCTCTGAGTCTCACAGGAGGCTCGGCAGTTCTATTATAGTGTAGATAAATATAATTATAGATGCAAATGCTGAGGGTCCGAGGGGTTGTCACTCGTCCACGGTCACAAAGCTGCACACGGCGGGAATCAAACCCAGCTCTACCTGACTCCCGAGACATGTTCTTTCCGCGGCACCACATGGAACTGACGGGGGGTTGGGGGCTATTTACTGGGGTCAGGTCACCGCGCGGGGTCAAAGGTCACTCACGGTACTCCTCCAACCTCATTAGGGGCCGGAAGTAGATGGGGTAGAAGGCGGCGCCGATCAGGGTGACGAAGCCGCCGAAAATGAGCGCGGTGCGCAGGTTCCGGGACATGGCGCTGGGTCGGGGTCGGGGGGTGCGTCCTGACCAGCTGAGAACCCCTCACTCTCAGAAAGCTCGCTCGGGACTGCCGGGCCGTGACCTCTTTCGGAAGAGGTGGAGCAGCTTTCGCTTCCGGGCCTGGGGGCGGGACAAAGAGGCGGGGGCGGGGCATGGGGCCAGGGGCGGGGGGGGCGGGGGAGCGGGGCGGGGCGGGGCGCGGGCTGGGCGCAGATGGCGGACTGCAGCTTTTGCGCGCTCTATTCCCGGGAGTTCTGCTCTGTCCCCTTCCCTGCCTTCGGCCTGGTTCCTCCCTCAGTAGCTCCACCCACCAGCCGTCAGGCCTCTTTACCACCCCTTCCTTCACCAGCCACGCTTTCTCGTCCTGCCCCCATTAATGTCATATTAGTGACTGTCTACCATGAGCCGGATGCTTTCTATGGCTCGCTCATGTAATCCTTGTGTCAGTCGGCTCATTTTACAGGAGAAGGAACCAGGGCTGGGCTGCGGGGCTTTGGACAAGTCACTCTGCCTCCCTGAAAGCTGTTTGTAGGGATGAGAGAGGAAGCAGCGAGTCCTGGCCCAGGATGGCCTGCGGGGGGATTCTGAAACCCCAGCCACAGGGGCTTCTGGACGAAGCCTAGCCTAGGAGGAATGTTGTTTCAGCATCCAAGCTATGAGTGGAGTGTATCTTTCTGACTCCGTTTTTCCATCCCTCCTCTCTCCCTGTTCCCTGTGCTGGCATGTCAGGGCTATGAATGAGGATGCGGAGTAAGTAGACAGGGAGCAGTCCCACGGATGGGACCTTGGGGCTTTGCCTTATTGCCTGGGTGGGTGTTTCCTCTTCCTGTGATTTTCATCCTCCACCCTCTGCCCCTCACAACCGTTCCAGGTGGGCTGTGCCTGATTATCCCCTGCCCAGGGGAACTGGGCAGCTGAGACTCAGGTTCCGTGGGCCTGCACTCAGTCCTTTATAAATAGGAATGATAACATGTCTGGGGCTGGGGAGCAAAGAGGATATTTATCTTGACCCCAGCAGCATTATTTAGTCCAGAAAAGATCTACAATCTTTTCAAAATAATGTGGACAGCACAGGTTTTCTCATTCTGTGTAGTTTTGTAGTTGCATCGAGCTACCATCTACCTCTATGGAAGCATATAAATCAGATGTTCAATCTGTCAGCAGATTTATGGACTATTTGCCATGCCCCAAACACCAGGAAAAGTGCTGGGGGGCACAAAGATGAATAAGATGTGACCCGTGCTCTCCAGGATCCTGCCACACAGATGAAGAGATAGAACTTATACATAAAAAGATAACTGATGACCAACACTAGCCTTTTGCCGATGAGTGATACAGTCCTGTGGGCTGCAGAAATTCAGAGGAGGAAGACAGATGACTGTGCGGTGAGGAGTGGCTTCTCCTCTGGCACTTACAAGAGCTTGTTGGGGTGAGGAAAGAAGACTTCATAGCACAGTGGGAACCTAGGATACCTGCTTTATGTCACATGATAGAAAATACCCAGGTGTAGTGCACATCTGTCATTTTAGCAGCCCAGTAGCCACTTCCCTTTTTTCTCTTAACAGTATCCTGAATACCTCTGGGAAACTACTCCTTTCCCACTCTTGGTCCATGAGATAAACTGGGGCTCTCCCCCAATCCTACTTCTTCCGAGCTCTGAGAGCTAAGCATATAACCAAGCCTGACCAAGCTTCCTCACCATAGGGATTGGCTGGCCCAGGACTCAGGCCTGAACGACCAGTGTAATCACATCCACCTGGCCACATGACCCACGTTGCACCAACCATAGTTACCCCAGCTACTGGAAAGCTGGATTTGAACTTGAGAGAGTGAGACTTGGGAGCTACCGGAGGCCACCATTAGGGACTGAAAAGGAAGTCAGTCCCAGTCACTGAAAGCCAGAGACCTGAACTCTCTCAGGGTCACATGCCATTGGCTGAGGGCTTAGCTTTCGTGATATCTTGCTGTCTCTGTGAGCAAGTTTGGCATGATGGCCAGCCAAGCCCCAGCCACAGTCCTTTGCAAGCCAGTATGGAGGGTTCCAGGAGAATGGGGCACCCTGGTGAGGTACCAGGATTAAGTGCTAGAAAAGTGCCACAGTGCCTTTGCCAGCACAGGTCCAATGTAGTAGATGAACCCCTCCCTCTCCAAGGTGATGTGGCAAGTGGCTTGTGGTTTCTCTGTCCCCTCCATGCTGATCTAAAGGTCAGCTGATCTGAAGGTAGCTGACCAACAGAAATGATTAGCCATTTGTATAGATTAGTGGCATCAACACATCAGAAAACAGTTATTTATCACTTACCTTCCACCAGGTCCTACGAAATGCAAGAAATGGGGATACCCAATGTTATCCCCGTTTCTAAGAAAACCACACTCCCCCAGTTTGTCTTTTCCCTCTGGCTATCAATTCAATCAGCAAATACTCATTGTATGCCTACTCCATGCAAAGCACTGTACTAATGATTGGGAACACAAAAGGAATCATTCAATGTTTGTGAACTGAGCAATGGCTCACTGAGCCAGGCACGACATGCCAGACACTTCTCAGGTGCTGGTGGACGCAGCAGTGAAGAAAACAGTGGAGTCTATTTTCCTCATGGCATTTACAGTCTGGTGGAGGCATAAGATGTAGCAGTGGATAGTAATTGCATTTTGGCTGCTCAGTCTCCCCTAATAACAGCTCTAGATGCCTTTTGGAGAATGACCTCTTATCTTGGCAATTTTGGTTGGACTGCTAATCCAGGGGCCTTGTGTATTCCTAATCAATACCAACATCAACACTTGTAGAATACTTAATCTGTCCAGTCACTATAATAGGTTTACTCATTTAGTGCTCATCAATGCCTGCAGATAGGTATCCCCACGTTCAGAGAAGGAAACTGGGGCATAGTAAGAATGATTTGCCCAAGGTCACGTGGCTATCAAACTGCAGAATCTGGATTCAAACCCAGGCTGTCTGGTTCCAGAGACTGCTCTTAACCACCCATCTATATTGATTTGCAAAACTAGTAAGTTTGTGTTGCCTAGGTGTGGGTATTATTCAACCTGATCCAATTGTTCTCTTTCTCCCAGAAATAAGAAAAATGAGGACAGTGACGCAAAGACAGAAAGCATTGTTGCAGAGGATTCCTTCCATTGCCAATGTTCTGATGAGATTATTGTATATCTCCCACTTGCCTGTAATCCTAAAGCTTCCCCGATTGTTCCCACTTGCAGTATGATTCTCTATGATTTATTATATTCTGTAGGCCACCTTATGCACTTCCAGTAAACTTCCCTTGGACTTCAGTTAGTCAGAGACAGTTTCAGTGGCATGCCACCAGGAGCCCTACCAGATACAGGAATTAACACAATTACCTCCTACACATGGCATAGATGAAAGCACTTGGGGTTTCATCACTGTGCTAATGTTTGGGAAAGCCAAAAGATGTTTGAGTCTGGGGGGAAGTACTCATGCAAAGGGAGAGAGAGTTCGAGGGATACAGGAAGACAGAATGCAAGTCAAATATGTCAGAAATCCTAGGGTGCATATTTTCATCTCAATCACTGGGGAAAAAATTGGGTTGGGCTCCTATCTGGCACTTTCTCCTTCTTCCCTTGGATGTGAAGATTGCATGCTTGCAGGGAGCAGACCGCCAGTGGTGTATCACATGGGGTTCAGACAGACATCAAAGTTAATCCGCTCTCTGATCTAAGCAAAATGATGATGAGGGTTTCTTGGGACAGCAGCTTTACTAATTGTGGCCCTGCAGCCCAGAGGATGTATTTTTAGAATATTGTGGATTCCCAGGAAGTATTGTTACTGTCTGTGAGAAGACAGACTAGAAGCTCGGGATTTGGAATAGAGTGGGATCTTACGCAGGACCTTCTGGGCCTGTACTGCTGAGAATAAGGGAGTAAGCAAGAGCAATGCTTTTCCTGTTTTAGTGGGGTGCTGTGACTCTCTGAGTCCCTACCCATCTGTATAAATATTTCTGATTTAGATCACATGTCAAGTTTTTCTTTGTTCTACCTTTTCCATGCAACAGATTTACCCCAGATGCCTACGTTGGCTAATCTATTGCCATGCTATGTACACCACAGTTTTAACTCAAGTCTTTATGACTTCCACAGCGTGTAGACCCAGGCTTTCTGCAGAACTCCAGTGTCACTCGCCTGGTGGACAGCTTCAGGTTCAAGACCCACGTGGTCTGGCTCCCTCCTCCCTGTCACTGACCCTGGCTTGGTTTGTGTTCTTATCAGCTCTCCCCAGCCATGGCTTCCTAGCTGGTCTGGCATGTGCTAGCCTCTTCCAGCACCAAACCATCTCACTCACAGGGTAGCTAATGTTATCTTCCGAAAAAATAGACTTGGCCCATCACTGCCCTTCTTAGAAAACTTCGGTGTCTCCCTGAAGTACAAGTTCCTCAGCATGGCCCTCAGGATGCGGTCAAGGTTGTTAAAGGCACCTGCTGCATCCATGTACGTCTGCTGAGTGAATGATGCTTCTCTTCGTCTAGATTGCCATGCTGTGTGCCTGCAGCCACAGCCGATTGAATCAGCGTGGACGTCTGACCCAGACCACAGTGAATGGTTTAAGCCTCTGCCTACGTGGAGAATGGGTTGACCCAATCAGAGTCTCTTGTCTCTGGAATTTCAACTGGAAAGTCAGGGAGAATCAGGTTAGCGGAAGGAGCAGAAGTTGGACAGATGCGCAAGGAGACGAAGTAGCAGCTCGAGAAAAGCTGTGAGTAAGCCGCGGCTATGAGTCAGCAGAAGCTGAGAGAGAGAAAAGCTCTCTGTGAGTAGATAGGGAGGAATTGCCTGGGGATAGCAGGAAGCAGAGAACGTGGAGGAGAATGGAAATGAAGATCCACAAATGCCTCCTGCTGAGAAGTCACGAGATATCTTAAGCCTAAAGACTGCTGGGATTCACTTATTCATTCACTGTTTTCTGCCATTTTGGGGGAGCACCCACTCTATGCCAGGAACTCTTGTGAGCATTTTACCAAGTTTTTCCATCATGGAGCTTATGCTCTAGTTAGGGAGGCAAATGATAAATGGATTTTTGTAAAAAGGCAACAGGAGGAGCAATGAGTGCTGGCAAAGGCACAGTGGGGAGAGGTGGAGGTGGCAGTCATTCTTGAGGGTATTTGGAAGAACGTTCCTGGTGGCAGGAGCTGTGAGTACAAAAGTGCTGAGCCCAGAACGTGCTGAGCCTGGAATGTGCTTGCTGTTCAAAGAAGAACAGCAAGGAGTCCGGAGTGGCTGGAGAAGCTCAGTGAAGGAGACAGTGAAAGGAAATTAGGCCAGCGAGGCAGCCAGGGCAAGTGTACCATGCCATGGGCCTCATAAACCACGTGAAGGGCTTCGGATTTCACTGTGCCTATGACAGGGAGCCACTGGGAGGATCCCAAGCAAACTCCAATTCCAGTGTCTTTCTGAGAGGTCCAGCTGCTCCATAGTTTCCATTCCTCCCACAGATTCCTGTTTCCTAACTCATAAAATCACATTGTTTTCCATAAAGACCCTTTACTTGGAAGAGCAGGAATGGATTTTCCTTCCTGGCAACAAAAAGAGCCTGTCCCCCAAACCACCATGATTTGGCCTGAGCAGCCTTCTCAGCTTTGCTTTCCGGGTCTTAGCCCCTGGCTCCCAGCCCTCCCCTGCAGCAGCCCTGGTCTGTTGACCAGGTGCTGACTACAGCCTGCCTTTGCCTGTCTCTGGATCCTGCTCTAACCCTTTCCTCTCTTTGGAATGATGTTCCCCCAGGAGCCTGTTGTCACAGTCCCTCCCTCCAAGGACATTCTCAAATCCCGCTTCTTCTAGAAACCCTTAATTGATCACGTGACTAGAAATGAACTCTTGTCTCCTAAACTGCTGTTTGGATTATCTGTGGCTGTATAACTAACTCCCCAAAACTTAGTGCTTAAAAATCAAAACAATAACTTTGTTATCTCTTGCAAGCCTATGGGTTGACTGGGCATTCTTCTGCATCACAAGGTGTGGCTGGGCACTGGGACAACTGAAGCCATCTGGGAGCTGGCTGGGCTGGACTGTCCAAGACAGCTCACTCCTACGGCTGACTGTTGATGCTCAGCTGGGCTGTCAACTGGAGCACCTGTAGGTGCCACCTCCCAGCATGGTGGTTCAGTTCCAAGAGGCAGCTCCACAAGAGAATCAGGAGGAAGCTGCAAGATTTCTGATGGTTTAGCCTTGGAAGGCAGTTTCAAGGCGAGGGGAAATAGACTCCAGCTCTCGGCAGAAGTAGCGACAAGGAATTTGCAGCTTTTATTATTCTACTGCACATTTTCCCATATACTGATTATAGGGTTTTCCACCTTTTGCTTTATATTAAAATTATTTAAGTGTCTCTTTATCTCACATACTAGATTTTCAGCCCCTGATGACAGATTGCACCTTATTTAACCCAATGCTTTCAAGGTAATAACCACAATAACAACAACAAACATTTATGAAGTTCCTCTACCATGTGCTAATTGAACACATGATCTCATCTGATCTCTATCCTGACAGGATAGACATTTCCATTTTCCAGATCAGGAACTGAGGCACAGAGAGATTCAGCCTTGCCCAAAGCCACATAATTTGCAAGTGGCCAGGATTTGAACCCATTTAAGAGTATATGTTCCTATTCTCTCTTTTCTGATGCTGCCTCACAATCATGGCACTGTCTGAGTAGGTTCAGGCTGCTATAACAAATTACCATAGACTGGTGGTTTAAACCACAGACATTTCTTTCTCATGCTTCTGGTGGCTGGGAAGTCCAAGATCAAGGTGCAGGCAGATCCCATGTCTGGTGAGGGTCTACTTCCTAGTTTGCAGATGGCGTCTTCTCGTAGTATCCTCACGTGGTGGAAAGGGGATGAGACAGCTCTCACAGGTCTCTTTTTATAAGGGCACTAATCCAATCATGAGGGCCCCACCCTCACAATCTCATCTAAATCTAATCACTTCCCAAAGGCGCCATCTTCAAATACCATCGTATTGGGGATTGTGCTTCAACATATGAATTTGGCTGGGGGCAGGGGGTGGGGGAGGAGGGACACAAACATTCAGTCCATAGCAGGCACCAAGGAAATGTGCTCAAGTCCATCTGTGCTGGTGTTACTGAAATGTTGCTGGGCAAAACAAATGGGAAGGAAGAAAGAATGCAGTACAGAACATGGGTGGTGGTGCAAAATTGTCAGCAATAGCTCCAGGGGGCTCCAGTTGATACATTTTCCAGAGGTTCAGTGCTGGGCATCTTTGAGCAGCCTGCTAAGCTGAGTGCAGAGTGTTTGGGAGTTCAGCAGGGTGTGGGAGTGTTTATTGAAGCTAAGTGTCTGATGCAAAACTTGCCTCCAAAATTCCAATTTTCAATCTGCCAAGATAAGTGCTGGAGGTTTATGGTTCAAATGGTAGCACATCCACCCAGGCCAGGGACCTACCAGGCCTGCCTTTTTCCAGCTGAATGTGAATCTAGATTTACTTGCCATCAGGAACAAGCACCATCTCCTTGCTCGGTGAGATGCTAGTTTTAGAAGATTCTGCTTTTATCCTGGGAATATCAATCTGTGTGCACAAGGAAGGTCCCTCTCTGTAGAAGAAGAGACACTTAAACCTAAGATAAGTGGAAACTTCATATCCAAAGAGATGGCAAATAAAATTTCAGTATGGTTTACATTAAACAACTTCTTATTCCTCTGTCCTTTTATGAACATAACAGCAGCAATGGGCCAAAAGTCTGAAAAACAGCTTCAGTTCCTCCTGTGAATGTGAACAGTCAGTGCAAAACAGTGGAAGCACAGATTTTTTTAAGCCTTGCTCTCCTGTAGCCCCCTACTTATAGGACTGACCATTCCCCAACCACACCCACACCATTTCTGAAGAACATCATCTGTGAATGGTGTCTACATGTTTGGACATTACAGAGAAAGCATGTCTTCAATACTTCAAGGACATAATTATGCAGCCCTTATGCACTTTGGAAATTAGGAAGGTGTTTCCCTAGTTGCCTGGCCAGCCAACATTCTTAACTCTTTACAATCAATTTAGCCATTCCTTAAGCCTTAGGAGGGTAAAATGGTACATCAGTTTATTAAAAATACTACCTTAAGACCCTAGAAAGTCTGAAATCATGGAACTCTGCCAAACAATAAAAAATCCTGTGATGGTTAATTTTAGGTGTCAGCTTGACTGCATTAAGGGATACACAGATAGCTGGTAAAGCATTATTTCTGGGTATGTCTGTGAGGGTGTTTCTGGAAGAGATTGGTGTTGGAATCAGTGGACTGAATAAGGAAGATCTGCCTGCGCCCAATGTGGGTGGGCACCATCCAATTGGCTGAGAGCCTGGATAGAACAAAAAGGCAGAGGAAAAGCAAATTCTCTCTCTCTCTTCTGAAGCTGAGACACCCTTCCTCTCCAGCCTTGGAATCAGAACTCCAGTTTCTCCAGCCTTTGAACTCTGGGGCTTGAACCAATGGCCCCAGATCCTCAAGCCTTCAGTCTTGGACCGAGAGTTCTACCATCGGCTTCCCTGGGCCTGAGGCCTTCAGACTCCGATGGAGCCATGCTACCAGGTTCCCTGGGTCTCCAGCTTGCAGATGGCCTGTAGTGGGACTTCTCAGCCTCCATAACTGTGTGAGTCGATTCCCCTAATAAATCCCCTCTCATATCTATCTATCATCTATCTATCTACCTATCTGTCTATCCATCCATCCATCCTATTGGTTCTGTCTCTCTGGAGAACACTGAGTAATACAAATCCATTCCGAAAATACCAACTGCAATCATGTGCCAAATAACGATGTTTCAGTCAACTACGGACCACATATACAACAGTGGTCCCATAAGATTATAATACTGTATTTTTACTGTATCTTTTCTATGTTTGAATATGTTTAGATACATAAATACTTCCCACTGTGTTATAAATGCCTACAGCATTCAATACAGTAACATGCTATATAGGTTTGTAGACTGGGAACAATAGGCTATACCATGTAGCCTAGGTGTATAGTAGACTATACCATCTGGGTTTGTGTAAGTACATTCTATGATGTTTATACAACGACAAAATCACTTGACGATGCATTTCTTAGAACGTCTCCCCATCGTTAAGTGACACATGATTGTTCTTGTGTATTCAAGGTCAATCAAAAATGTCACTGGGGCTATATCAAAGGCAATATTATCTTATATGGACTATTGGTCCTATCAAATATTTTTGTCTGCTTTCTTCCCCACCACTCACCCCCATAACCATTCTCCACATTGCAGCCAGAGCAAACCTTTAGAAACTGAAATCTGATTGTATGACCCCTTTGGATTGCTAAAACACCCAAAAGGCTTTCTAATCACTTAGAATAATATCCAGCCATTTTATTACATCCTAGAAGGTTCTAGGGGATATGTCCCTGCCTACCTCTTCTACCTCATCTCTGTCCATTCTCCCACACTGGCAGCTCCCACCACACAAGTTTCCTGCTTATTCTTGAAAACATTGAGTCTGAGCCAGACTCTGGGACTTTGCATTTGCAGTTTCTTCTGCCTAAAATGCCCTGTGCTCTTGGCCTGGCTTTACTTGTTGCTATGGTTTGAATGTTTGTCCCCTCCAAAACCCATGCTGAAATTTAATCCCGAATGTGGCAGTATTGAGAGGTGGGGCCTTTATGAGATAATTGGGTTATGAGGGCTTTGCCTTCATAAATGGATCGATCCATTCGTGGATTAATGGGTTAATGGATTAGTGGGTTATCACAGGAGTGACACTGGTGGCTTTATAAGAAGAGGAAGAAAGACCTGAACTAGCATGTTCAGCCCCCTTGCCGTGTGATACCCTGTGCCCACTCCAGACTCAGCAAAGGGTCCCCATCAGGAAGAAGGCCCTCACAAGATACAGCCCCTTGACCTTGGACTGCCCAGCCTCCAGAACTGCAAGAAATGAATTCCTTTTCTTTATAAATCACCCAGTTTCAGGTATTCTGTTATAAGCAACAGAAAACAAACTAAGACACTTATTATGTATTAATAATTATCTGTTTAAGTGGCACCACATCATAGGGCTGGTCCTCACCACAGGGTCTAAAGGAGTCCTCACCCCCCTTACTGCCTATTCATCCCCTAGTTTTTTATTCCAACACCTTCAAACTGCCTATTTACATGGTAATTGTTGTCTCTTATTCTAGAAGGTGAGCACCATGAGTGCAGGAACTTTATCAACGTCCCTGCTGTGTCTCCAGCACCTTCCAGAGTACTTGGCACATAGTAGGAGATCAATAAACTTTAGTTGAATGACTGGAGATACTTATTTCTTACATCATCCAGGCGTTTAAGAGACACTATTGCACAGGGAAGATACTTGGGGATTTAATCTCTCTGCTTCTTGTTAATTATTCAATTACCTTCAAAGCTTGGGATTTCAGGAAGATTGAAAATCTTTTTCTTCCAGTTGTCACAGCTCCATGCTCTCAGGCCGAATCATAGCACCTGTGATTCTTAAACTGATCGCTGCTGACTGGTTTTTCTGTAGAATTAGCATGGGAAAAAAGCATCTGCAGATTTTTACCATTGGCATCTTTGGAGGTTTTAATTAACAGAAAAAATTTTTTCTTTCTCATTCGTGGTCAGGATTTTGATTAACTTGTAAGGGGGAGTTTTGTCATTTAGAGGAGGTGGGGGGAAGGTGCTTAGGGCTGGCGAGAGATGTCAGGGCTACCCTCGGTACCAGCTGCCTCCCTCCATATGCGCATCAGTGTACACCCCACGCGGCAGGGACAGGCATGCACCACAATCGTGGTTATTGGCTGCAGTGGATAATTGGACTTGCTGAGACCTCTATGCTTACCAGACATTTCTTTCTGTCTGCAGAGCCTTTGTGAACATGGGGGTCCCCAAATTTTCAGTGGGTGAGGCCAGCAGGCAACAGCTCACTCTGGCATTTTGTCAGTCAGCCACTTTCAATCTCAGTATTTGGGCTTCCGTCCAGGCTGCCTCAGCGCTTCTGAACAACCATGGCCTGGAAATAGTTCAGCCACAGTGCTGGCTTGGCAGGCGAACGCTCTCCAGCCGGAGTGGTGGGGTAGATCTGTTCCGTGGCCTGTGGTCCAGTGTCACTCCTCGCCTCTATCAGATCTGGAGTTTTCAGAGCCAAATGAGGCCTGGGGAAAAGTTCTGTGTCTAGACACAGCTTTGCAATAAGACAGCTCTGGGTTTGAATGTTATCAATTTATTTAACCCTCTAAACCTCAGTTTTATCTGTAAGATGGGGATGATCATTGTAACCTGGCTCACAGAGTTTTTGAGAAGATTAAACGAGACATTGCACACAAAGTGTTTAGAACAGTAAATGTTGATTTTTCTTGTTTGGGTCAGATTATTTGGGTTCAAGTCTACTTGTGGCACCATTAAGGTGCTTTCATCTCTCTGAGACTCAGTTTCTTCATCTATAAAATGGGGATAATGCTTCTTGTGTTTGTGTAACAATGAAATGAAAGCTGCCAGATAAATTGTCAGGTGCTGTACAAAGGCTAGCTAATTTCATGAATGAGTCATTCACATCTACCCCCGGCCATGAAGTTAAATTGAATTTCTCACAAAACCCTAAACATGGATATGTCATCTGTCTTACTCATGAAAAAAAAAGTAGAAATATAAAATGAGGAGGGCTGCATGCAAACACTGTCAGAAAGTTTAAAAAAAAAAAAAAAAAACAAGAGGAAGAAGAAGCAAATAGCATTAAAATGTTTATTGCATGAATGACCGGACTATTGTCTCTCCGGGGAAAATACTTCCCAGTTTGCCTAGAGTAGCAAAAGGAGGGAAAAAATGTTTGATAGTTATTTCAAAGCTTTCTCCCCCAGGGAAATTAAACCTAAATTATGGGGTATTTTTCATAAAACCAGAGTATAAAACTAACATATAATACTAAAAAAAAACCCACCGTGAGGTGAACCTAAGTAGATTTGGACAGGATCCTTCTCTGTGTAGGTGTCCCTGGGCGCACCGGCATTCCTGACACTAAATTCCTTCTCACGCCCGCTTTATCCCACTTACACCAGCTGGGCCTTATGTGTGTCCCTACAGAGGTACCTCACTTGGCCATGCTCCAGTCTCCCTTGCAGGGACATTCCGGTGTCATCAGCAGATACATTGACAGGCCCGCTCAGTCCATGTGGTCCCCACCAGCCCTCCCCAGCCCTGGCAGTAACGGATGCAGCGATAAGACCTGCAAAGGCAATGAGGCATTTTTATATTGAAGCAGCAAATTACTGTCTGTAAGCTACAGCTTCTATTTTTATTTTTTCAAAAATGACACTGAGTGCTTTTTTCAGAAACTTGATTTTTTCTTTTTGTTTGTTTTTTTAGCCTCATTTATCTTCTGTCCTGGGGGCAGCTTCAAGGGTCAGAGGTATTTCTTATTTAAGTCTCTTCAGCACCCCTTTCTGAAATGTAGCCCTTCTTTTCTGGAGGGAACCCATTGCACAGGCGCCTAACGCTGCCCTTCCCCAGTCACACAGCCAGAAGTGGCCAGTCCATGTATCCTGTGCTCTTGGTCATGGTGACTGGTTCCAAGATAGGCACGTGACCCAAGTCAAGCAAGTCAGTCATCTTCCTTGGATTTTTTCTGATGTGGCGATCAGAAAAGGCCACCTCTTTCTCTTGCGGTTGTTGGGCTGGTAAAATTTCAGTCTGTGGCTGCTAGTAGGCACATGATAAGGACTTGTCCCAGCGACAGAAGGTAGATCGGAATAGCATTGTTTGGACTCTGGATCAAGCCCTGTCTGAAGCCAGTACAGCAGGGCATTATGTGAGCTAATAGATGCCCTTCACTCTACCTTTTTTGAATGATATTTGAATGGTAATTGTGTTACTGCAAACGGAAAGCATTTCTGGTTAATACAGTTAGATTAACCTAATGTGTAGTAGGGTTTTTTAAAATCTTGGAGTATTGATATGATGAAATAAATATGGTATAAAAAATGTAAACTAGAGGGTAGCATGTAGGGTTAAGTAAAATAAAAATTGTAAAATAGAATAAAAACAAAAATTTCCCATTTACTGAACACCTGCTTTGTGCTGGGGCATTTTATATACACTGTCTTCTTGGTGCCTCACCACCAACCTGCATGTTGCATTACACCCACTTTAGAGAGGAGGAAATTGAGGCTCAGGGTTGCTAAGAGACTTACCAAAGACCATCCAGGTAGAAGTTAGTAAAGCCAGGATTTTGCATTCAGATTTTTGGCCAAATAACCCACATCAAAAAAATCTGTATGAGATTATTGCTGATTTACTCATTTGACACTTACTGGGCATTAGCTATTTGCCAGGCATGGTGCTAGTCACTAGGGATGTGAAATGAACAAAATAGTGCCCATCCTTCAGCTGCTCTCAGTCCAGTGAGGTCTAATGGCCCCATCAGGGTCCTTATTATAGGTTGAATTGTGTCCCCCCAAAAAGATACGTTGAAGCCCTAACTCCTGGTACCTGTGATTGTGACCTTATTTGAAACTAGGGTTTATGCAGATGTAATCAATCTAAGATGAGGTTGTTAGGGTGGGCCCTAATCCAATGTTACTGGTGCCCTTATAAGAAGGAAATATAGACACAAAGGCACATAGTTGGAAAGCCATGTGAAGACAGAGGCGGAGATTGGAGCAATACATCTATAAGCCAAGGAACACCAAGGATTGCCAGCCTTCACCAGAAGCTAGGAGACAGGCATGGAACAAGCACTTCCTAAGAGCTCTCAGAAAAAACCAACCCTGCTACCGCCTTGATTTCAGACTTCTAACCTCCGGAACTGTGAGATAACAAATTTCTGTTGTTTTGAGCAACCCAGTTGTTGGTACTGTGTTATGGAAGCCCTAGGAAACTAATAGCCATCCAGAATTATGCCTCCGGGAAGCTATGCATGTTTGAATCTCACCTAAGATTGCAGTTAGCCCCCCGGGACAAGCTTCTGCAGCCAGAGTCCTGCCCTCCAAACCCATCACACCTCACTAGCGGGATTCTCTTGGTCACACCTCCCCACCCTCTTCTCCACAGCTGTGTGCAGCTGCCAGATCCCAGCGTACCTGGCACTTGGACCCACCCTCTATGACAACTCTCCCTTCTAAACACACTCTGGCCCCAGTGGCTGCCCAGGGCCCCACTGTTTGCTTTGGATAGGCAAGTGCCCAGGGGCAGTGAGCAGCTAATACCAGGGTGTCACCCTTTCTTTATATTCCAAGGCCATTCTGTTTCCAGGATACAGGTCTCATGGTTTCTCCTTTGTGATTAATGTTTTTTTTGTTTTGTTATGTTTTGTTTTGTTTTTAATCTCAGAATATTATGGGGGTACAACACTTTGGCTATATATATTGCCCATGCACTGCCCGTGTCAGAGCTACAATCATGGTCATCCCCCAAACTGTGCTCCCCACATCCATTCAGTGAGACATTGTGATTAATGTTGAAGCCATTTCTTGATGAACTGTCTCAATAGCACAGTGAAGGCACACACACACAGCCTTTGGTTGCCAACTGTGACAGCACTTTTATCTGACCAGCCCTCACCCCTACCCATTCCTGGGAGTCAGGTAGGTAGTACAGATGCGGAAGACGAACAATGAGGGGAAATAAAGTTGGAATTAATCAGTGATTTGCCTACGGTAGTGATTAGCTACAATTTGTACCTGCTGCCCAGCATTTTAAGCAATGGCCCAAATTCCTTTAGTTTTCAACTCTTTCCCTACGCCAATAGAAGTCTTCTAATAAAATGCATTTACCTGCTGATGTGTTTGGAGGGCAAAATGCCAACTCATTAAAAGTGGTGAAGTCCCCAGTAGCTAAAGCTTTCCCTGTGGGTAAACTTAAACTTTCCAAAGAAGGGGCTGTGTCAATCATAATTATTCCCAAGTGGGTGTCCTCCTGTCAACTAGACTGTCAACACCTCCAGGGCAAGGTCCAAATTTTGCTTTTCTTGGTACCTTTAATAACATCTAACAGAGTGAGTGCTACTGGCCTTCTTGTTGGCTTGATTAAATATAGGGACTTAATCCTAGCCATGGTGTCCCTAGCATGCTTTCATCAAGTATGGCGATGAAGAATTTGGGCACTGGGGCTTGGTGGTCAGCCTGCCTGGATTAGAATCCTGGCTGGCTGTGTGACTTTGGGGAGATCAGTTAACCTCTCTGAGCTTCAGTTTCTCATCTGTAAAATGATTTGTTAGAATGAGTCAATGAGATTGTGTACCTGAAGTGCTTAGCATTCAATAAAAAACAGCCATTATTATTAACTGGTGACTGGGAGAGCGGAGACTGACCCAGGTCTGTCCGGGCTCCAGAGCCCATGCTGTTGCTCATTTTGGGAGCTCAGTGTGACTTCTGCTGGATTGCTCTTAAGGGCTCTCTGCCATAGAGTGAGCTGTCGTAATGGGATGCAGGACCAGCAGCCATGTCCTGGATGTTGCTAAATTCCTTCCCTAGATGCTTGGGCTGAGGTCCCTCCACCCCCAAATTCACAGCCAAGAACCCCCATAATCACACTCTACTTGGTGACCCAGATATCTAGGGAACATCCTTGCTTCTTTGGAAGGAAATAGAAGCTTTCCAAACTCTTCTCAAGCCTGTCTCCCAGGGCTTGTCAAAGGTCTGCACTGTGAGGACAGGAGCTCCAGGGAAGACCCATTTGAGGTTGTATACAGCTCCCTCTACATGTCCCCCCTAGAGGTACAGGTGCCTGTGGTCTCCACTCAGACCTGGAAACAAGGTTCCCTGCTACCCAACTATATTCATTTCCTAGAGTTGTCATAAAAATGTACCCAAAATGGATGGCTTAAAACAAAGATCTATTGTCACCCAGTTCTGGAGGCTAGAAGTCCAAAATCGAGGTGCTAACAGGGCCACGCTATAAGGGAGAATCCTTCCTTGCTTACTCTAGCATCTGGTGTTTGCCGGCAACCCTTGGCATTCCTTGGCTTGTAGATGCACTCCCTTGGTCACGTGGCCTTCTTGTCCCTGTGTGTCTTCACATCACCTTCCCCTGTGCATGTCTGTCTCTGTGTCCAAATTTCCCCTTTTTATGAAGATACCAGTTATATTGGATTAGGGCTCACCCTCACAACCTCATTTTAACTTAAACTACCTCTGTAATGACCCTACCTTTACATAAGGCCACATTCTGAGGTACTGGGAATTAGGACTTTAGCATATCTTTCTTATCTTTCTTTGGGGAGACACCATCTGTGATGGTTAATTTATGCATCAAATTTGGCTAGGCAGAAATTTGGTCAAACATTATTTTAGGTGTTTCTGTGAAGGTATTTTTTTAGATGAGATCAGCATGTAAATCAGTAAATTTGGAGGAAAGCAGATTACCCTCCATAATGTGGGTGGGCCTCATCCATCCGATGAAGGCCTTAATGGGAGAAGACTGACCTGGAAGAGGAGGAATTCTGGCAACACAGTACCTTTGAACTCACACTGAAACCCTTCCCTGGGTCTCCAGCCTGGCAGCCTACCCTGCGGATTATATATACACATCCTGTGGGTTCTGTTACTTTGGAGAACCCCGTTAACACACCATGCAACGTCCCAGTTGCCAGAGGCCCTCCCTTAGCCCCGGGTCTTGGCGGTAGTGCTGCAGCTGTGGCAATTCCTCACCCAGACAGGAGGATACCTAGGGCTGCCTTTCCACCCACCTCACTGTAAACAACCATCAGTCAACCACTGAACAAGCATTTCTAAGCCTTTAATTTGTATTAATCCCTTGGCAAAGGAAGGTTAAACAGTTCAGTCTTAGTGTGAATTGCTTTGAGAGATGATGGGGAAGAAACAAGAAGAAATTCCTTAGCTTCACAAGTTGACACAGTCCCAGAGGCTGGGGTTGTGTGGAAGGAATTAGAATAGAATTATCCAAGTACTGTCCAAAATTCTAAAATGTTGATCACATTGTTCATTGTCTAGTTACCTATTGTTGTGTAAAAAACAAACTGCTCCAAAACTGAGTGGCTTATAATTATAACTATTTTATTTGTTCACGATTCTGAGGGTCAACTATTTATGCTAGGCTCCACTGGGTGGTTCTGCTTGGTCTCTTCTGAAGTCACTTGTGCAGCTGCTGTCATCTGGTTGTGTAACTGGGACTAGATGGTTCAGGATGGCCTCACACATCTGGCAGTTGATAATGGCTGTTGGCTGGCCTCCTAACTCAGTCTCCATGCAAATTCTCGTCTTCAAGATGGTTAGCCCGGGCTTCCTTACCTGGTGGCCCTGTGTTCTAAGAAGGCAGGATGAAAGTGCAAGGTCTCTTAAGGCTCAGGCCAAAATATCACAACTTTCAGAAGTTGCCAAAATATCACTTCCATTGGTTTTGTTTGGTCAGAGCAAGTTACAAAGCCTTCCTAGATTCAAGGCAAGGAGGAATAGATTCCACCACTTGATGGGAGGCCGTACTAAGTCACACTGCACAGAGACATTCATATACTAATGTGAGGATTTATTACACTCAACTTTGCAAAGTTTACCATGTCCACTAAGCAAATTAAACTGGTAAATGCAGTGGGTCAGCTATGCCTGGATATATCAGCAGAGATGAACACGATAATGATCAGATCCAGACATCTTAGGGGGACCCTGGATGTGTGAGGACATTGCTGTTTATTACGCCTTTTGATTGAGAACCAGGCAGGGAAGGTTTTTGAACTCTGCCTGATTCAAAGTCTAGTCTATAAATTTTTTTCTGTGAAATTAGATATTTGCCTTATCTCTGTTACAGCACAGCCGGAGGCATCTGGTAGGACCTGCTAAGTTATGCTCTTAGATTTTCCTTGGCAGAAATTAATTTTTTTTCCTTAGAATTTTTTTTTCTCTCCAAGGCTAAGTCTTTGGGTTAATACCAGAGATCCACAATTCATAAATTTGTTCCTCTTGGTTCATTGTTTCAAAATGCAACTTTTAATAGATTCCAAAGACTTAATAAGAGTGCTGCCTAGTCACATAATGAAGTTACTGTGCATGTGGTTGACAGGTAGTAATTTATTATTATCCTTGTCCCTGATAAGAGTTATGCTGTGCACAGTGAGTACCTAATAAATATTAGCTATAACAACATAAGCAATAGAAGAAAGTTTGTCCCTTTTCGTCTCAGTCAACCATTCATAATGGATACTTCTTTTACCACCATGCCTATTTTCTGTTAATTTTATCAATTATATGTAGAGGGGAACTATAGCTGTGTATCTTTATTATTGTTAGTTTAAATATTCTAATTTATCTTGCCACTGTGTTTCACTTAGCATAGCAAAGTCACAATATTTTTCTGTCCCTGCAGTGAAAGATTATAGTAAGTTGATCTTGCTAACAAGAGATAATTATTAGCTTCCTCAAGAATATTATCCTATATGCATTACTAAGCGTTCCAGGAGGATTAATATTTCTATAAATTTTGGACAAGATGAGGTAGCGGCAAAGCAAGGGAGGGCTGTTTTAATATTTGTCCTTGCTCCATTTGCATACCCATCACTGGTAATTTGTTAATGCCGCTTGTGTTTCAGTCTGTGGTCACGCCGAGAATTAATGCACCTCTACTGGCTAAAACACCCAATTCCAAAGTGAGAACTCGGCAAGTCAGAACATTAGATGATTCTGGCAATCATGAGGTTTGCATTCAAGAGCAACTTCTTTGCAGGGTGATGCTTTTCTGAAAAGTCGGCAGTGAAATGGCAGATTTTAAGCACGGTTCATTGATGTTCAAGGGTTTCTTCCTCAGCTGAGCAGAGCTATTCTGGCATTTGGAATTGCATAGTTTTTTTGTTTGTTTATTTGTTTTGTTTGTGTTGTCATTGGGAGCATGCAGGGGGAAAACAAGGGTATTTAAAATTCAACAGAGGATTGCTGCCAGTCAGAGGCTGGTCAGTGGGGGCTGGGAAGGCTTTGATTGTCAACTAAGGGTCCAAAAGAAATGAAAACCTACAACAATCAGGGCCTATTTGTACACTGATTGTACTAGACACCCTAACCAACCTGCATATATGCATATGTTAAAACATTTAATTTTAATATATTTCCAGTGATTTCTTCTATTTAGGAGAACTTTAGATAAACCACAAGGAGGTAAATATTGATATAACATTAATTTGAAGTTGGAATTTGGCTGTTATTATTAAACATTTATGAAGTATCTAGTTCAATCATCCATCAGTTCAATTTTGTCAATCAACAAATAATTATTGAAAGTCTCGTATGTGTCAGATGCATGGTAGGTTTTAGAATGCCAAAGGAGTTTGCAGTCTAGAGGGGGAGAAAGAAACCAAGCAAGCTGGTGGTTTCGATACGGTGGGATTTATGGTAGGAGTCAGCACTGGGGGGCCCAATGCAGTGGTGTGGATGGGCGTCTCTGGAGTAAGTGACCTCTCTGAGAGGTGAGGCTAGAGGTGGAAGGAGAGCCGGGTCTTGTGGGATTAAGACCCAGGCTCTGGAGTCTGGACAATGGGAAGCATTGCTTTAAGAAAAGAAGTGACATGATCAGGCTGTGGTTTTAAAAGACTATTCTGCTTGCAGGGGGAAGGCTGGCTTAGAAAGGCAGCTTAGGTTGGGTTGCCAAGATGCGGACCGGAAACAGGGCTTCCAGGGCAAGCAACTTCTCAAGGGAGTGCTTTCAAGGGATACACGAATAGGGCAGGCTCAGGTGAGGTCTAGCCTCAGCCTGATCCCATGGGAGCTCTCGCGGCAAGAGGGCCAGCTTTTGTGTCCCCTTAGCAAGCAGATGTGGCTGTGGGCTGTCCCCAGTGAGAAGGCAAACCAGGTGTTTCCAGGTGATCGGTGCGTTTCTCCCAGGGCAAGTCTCAGGAGAAGGGAGCAGCTGTGAGCTGTTAGCAGGCAGCACGCATGACAGAGGGAGGGTGTGGCAGCACAGGCAGGGTCACCAGGAGAGGAGGAAGAGCAGTTTAGGGGGCTCTTGACATCCTCCACATGGGGGAGATTGCTTTCCATTGCTGGAAAGGAAAGGAAAAATCAGTTCCTCTAATGGAAAATGCATTAGGCTTTCTAGAGAGAGCTCCTAAGTAAGAAGAAAGAGCAATAGGACATTACCAGCAGTTGGCTGAGGGCAAGACCTAGGAAGTGTATCCATCAACCATGAAGAAAAGACGCCCACAGCTCAGAATTAATCAGAGGGAAAGGGAGTGGGATTTGAGTAACATTGAGGTATGTGACAGGCGAGGCAGGGACAAGACTATGCCAACTTTCTAAAAATAGTTAATTCTCTCCTGTTTCCTTCGGAGGTGTGCAAGGTAATTTGCAAACATTTGCAGGCAAGTTTTCATGGGGCTGAACTGCAGGCAAAGCTCCCACTGACTTCACAGGGAGCTCCCGGGGGACACACAGCAAGGTGAGACCTTGGTTCTGGGTAATTAAGACTTATGGCACCCTTGTTAGCAAAGAAATCCCGGTGCACATCATTGAAATGCAGCAGGCTCACAGTCCTGCAGCCCCTCGGCAGCCCACAGCCATTAGAAGCCCACTTGAGCCATCATTAATTTTGCTATCCTTCACTTTCTGAAATCAGAGGATGACATCACTTTGATTAAGAGAGACACTCACGTTACAGACAATCACTAGAGTCAGCCTGTGTTGGTCGGTGTCCTCAGAGCTGCTCACTGATGGTGGAGCTGGCACTCCACAGGCGGCATGGAATAGAAGGAGTTCGCCCAGGTCAACTCTAATTCATTGTTGCTTTCTGAGCAGGTGAAATTTGCCCCAGACACCCCACTTGCACCCCTTTCTTGCATTTCTCTCCTTTTCTGCTTCCCTTCCTGTCCCCTTCTCTAAGACACAAAGGTGCCCATGGTGGCCAGACCTGGACAGGAGGAAATCTCTCTAGAACACTCTTTGATCCCTCCTCTGTGTCAGGGTGATGGAGGGATAAGTAAATGAATTAGCAGATATGTATTGAGAATTACCACGTGTGGGGTGCTGTGCTGGCAGCTAGGAAGGGTATGAAGAATTCTACAACACATTCCTGTCCCTCAAAGAGCTTACAATCTTCCTGAAGAGGCACATCTCTACTCAGGGTGAGATATCTACCAACAGCAGTTATCAGCACAGCTTTGGAGCCAGATGACTCTGCTACACTCGCTGTGTGACCTCAGGCAAGTTATACAAACTCTCTGTGCCTGAGTTTTCTCATCTGTAAGATGGGGATAACAAAAGAACCTACCTCACAGTATATTTTTGAGGAATAAACAAATTCATGAAATAGCTTGAAATATGGTGAAGAAAGCAGCAGACATTGATAGAGCATTTGCTGTGCTAAGTGCTTTATATGCTTTACCTCTTTTAATTTGCAAACAACATATGAGGTGGGTACCATCATTAGCCGCATTTTGCCAGCTAGGAAATGGAGTCTTGGAGAAGTTAAGTAACTTGTACAAAACGACAAGGCTAGGAAGGGATGGAGTTGGGATTTGTACCCAGAGCCAAGGCACTAAGCCATTATTCCATCATGTGTCTCCTGTAAGAAAATCAACGAGAGCCAAGTGTTTTCGATACTCAGAGAATGAAGAGCTTCTCTGGAAACCGCGGCAATCAAGGAGGGTTTCTGCTGAGTCTTTCACTTGCGGGTAGGAGGTTCATTCATTTATTCAGCCAATATTTGTTGAGTACATAGTACAATCAGACACAGAGCTAGAGACATCACGAGTAATAAGAAGTGGTTTCTATTCACAGTTTAAGGGGGAAGAATAAACAATCGAATACTCTAGGAGCAGGGTGGTGGGCTCTGTAGGGTCAGGAGCTTGAGGAAGGAGCGGGCAAATCTATCAGGGATGGGAAGATGTGGAAGAAGGGAGGGATCAGGAAAAGCTTCCTAAGGAGGGGGAGGCTTCACGGCACAGCCTGGGCAAAGGCCCAGAGGCCTGAGGCAGCTTAAGGAAAACATAAGTGTTCAAAAGGCTGAAGTCAAGGGTGAAGGTGGGTAGGATGGTGAGATATAATTACAACCAACACCCTTTGAATACTCATGGTGTGCTAAGCACTTTGCACAGTCTCTTTTTATTCTTTTCCTGGAGTGGGCAAACCACGGCTGGTAGGCTAAGCATGAGTTTTATAGATGAATATTGGCAATCGATTTTCATGATAGGGAACATGAACTTTAAACCCTAATTAAGCAAAATGTTATCTTCCCCCAAAAAGGAATTCTATTTTTCTCCTTAGGAGGCCTGCATTACAGAAATTGTCCTCAATTATTATTATTTTTTTCGGCTTTCTTGAGGTACAATTGACAAATGAAAATTGTACATATTCAAGGTATGCAATGTGATGATTTGATATATGTATACACTGTGAAATGATTACCCCAATCAAGTTAGTTAACAAATCCATCACCTCACATTGTTACTGTTATTTTTTTTTTCAAATGTGTGGGAGACGCTAAAGAGCTCTCTTAGCAAATTTCAAGTATATAATACAGTATTATTAACCATGGTTACCATGCTGTACTTCAGATCCCCAGAACTTATTCATCTTATAAGTGAAAGTTTGTACCCTTTGACCACCATCTCCCCATTTCCCCCACCACTCAGCCTCTAGCAACCACCATTCTACTCTCTGCTTCTATGAGTTCCAACTATTATTATATTTTGAATTTTGTCAATAAAAATGTGCATATTTATTTTCCCTCTAGATTCTTAAGTACCTATCTAGAGCCTCAATTTTGCTTCTTAACTTGCAAAACCAGAAGTATGTACTAGCTGGCCCTTTATAGCAAAAGCTTGCCAACCCCTGTTCTTTCCAAATGTCCATGTGGCATTGTTCTCATTTAAGGATCAGGGAACTGAGGCATGGAAGGATTAAGTGATGTGACTCTGGTCCCAGACCTAAGGTGGGGTGGAGGCAGGACTTGAACGCTGGTCCTGGGGCGTGATACTCTGAGCCACACTTCCACCTGGCATTTGCTGAGGTCCAGGAAAGAGACTAAAGGCCAAACCAGGGCAGGAAGGGAGGCAATGGAGCTGACAAAACTGCCTGGATGTGGAGACAAACAAGAAGGATGAGGCATCCCTGCTGACCCAACATGTCCTGGGTCCAAGCTAGGGGCTGTGGGCACAAAAGAGCAAGACTTGTTTCCCTGGATGGCAGAAAAGAATTCCCGACCAGGGCAGCAGACTTCTCACTTGGATGACTGGAAATATTTGCAGTGCCACAGGGAATGCCGGGGGAAGAGCAGGTCTGGTGGGCTGAGGGTGAAACAAAGGGGACGTGCAGCTTGGATGCGTTGAGCTGGACATGCCTGGGGGGTGAACACGCAGAGATGACTAGGAGGGGGTGAGGAAAAGGGCTTGGGCTCTGGAGCCGAGTGTAGAGTTGGGAGTTATTGCAACAGAAGCTGAAGCTTGGAAGAATCGGAATTAATACACCAAGGGAAGAAATCATTCCTTCTGTTCATGGGAGTTGAAAAGTTCACCTTCTCAGAGTGGGGGTTGCCTTTCTCATCTTTGAAGCTCTGGGGTGGAGAGGAGCGGGGCCATGTTCCTGGGTTCAGTGGATCCCAAAGAAGGAGGCAAGGTTATTTTTGAAATGGGTTATCTATGCCATTATTTGATATCTCTTGTCTCACACACACACACACAGACACACACATACATAGCAAAGGATCGTAAAAGATATATTTTTAAAACCCCAGTGTGTGTATTAACTTACATAGACTAATCTGATTAGCTTCGGAGGGTGTTGGCTTAAAGAGAATGAAGATTTCCAAGTGGAAGCAGAGGGAGAATGCTGAGTGTAACTGAGAACACAAGGAGAATTTCCTTCCAGTGAAGACTCAAAAAAAAAAAAAAAACCAAAGGAAGAAGCAGCTTCTGATTATGTAATTCCTACCTGGGCGAGTAAAAATCTTTGATTGTCTATTTATGCCCTGCCAATCCCAGGGCCCAGAGGAAATCAGACAAGCCTAAAAGAAACTCATTTTGACCACTTCTCCTTTTCCTCTCTCTTGTTTTGTGGCCTCTGAAACCCCAAAGAGTTTACCTGTGAGCACTTCAGGCTGCCGGGGGATCCACTCGGGCAGATTCCAGAGGGGCAGGAGAACAGAGACAGAAGAACTGAGAGAAAGGAAGAGAGCCAGCAGCTCCACTGCCTACCTGGGGCAGGGCTGAGTCAACCTTGCCAGCCAAGAAGGTTCTTATAGGCCAAATGTTTCCCCAAGAATTGCTGGGATAAATAAGAAGACAAATATCAGACCATCTGGAGTTTTAGAGGCAACGAGAGTTTATCAAGGTTACAGGCATGCCAAGTCTTTAGAATGTTTGCCTTGTGTTTCCCTGGGGCTGTTCCTGGTCTGTAAAGTGTCTGTGTGTGAGTTATAAAAAGCCCACTGCCCCGGCCCCACCCCAGGCACGTCCGAAGCTGGGACTAACGGCGGGCGGCCGGGAAGTAGGCTCCCACTCGCCTCCCTGGGGGAGGCTGTGGGCAGTGCACAACTGCACATCTGCCCCCGATGCCTGTTTGTCCTATTTGCCTTCTTACTCATTTGCAGAAAGAGCAGGATCTGGAAAGTGGGTGCTGCTGAAAATCCTATGATAAGGCAGGGTTCTACTAGCAACTTAAGGTGTGTCCATCTCAAACACAAATCTGTTCTTTTCCCTGGATAAACAATGTAGAAGTAGGGACATCTGTCATTTTATGAGCCCTGTTCTTGGCCGTATTTAATTCTATGAGGGATCATCCAGGAGGCACTTTGAAAAACTGCAGCCACACTTTCAGGTCACTAGGGTTTCATGAATAAATTACCCCTTTGGTGTTCTAAATGGACCTGGAGATCAAATTGACAAGATCTAGGAAATCCATTAAAACAAGAAAAAGATATAACATGGTCCCATATCTAATATGAGAATGAAATTTTCGTGAGATGTCTTCAAAAGAGACAATACATGTGCAAAATACACAATAGCTGTATAAACTAAAACAATTATCTTTCCTGATTTGAAGGGAGCATATCATTTAGGTGGAGGAGAGATTTGTATATTCACCTTTGAACCTGATTGGATTTTTATATTATTCTGTCGTTTATGAACAGTTCCCAAGTGCCTTGTCAGAAAGAGTTGTTTATTAAGCCACTGATAGTGTCTTAGTATAAATTAAACCAACAGTCTCAGCTGTGAATCCTTCCATAGAACCCCACCAGTCCTAGCACAACCAGATTCTGCAATGAGTTAAGCAACTGGGCAAACATGAGCTCCACATCCTTTCTGTGCCAGACTCAGTGCTAACCCTGGGGTGAATGAAGATTAATAAGGCATAGCTTGTGTCTGAAAGAGTTCACATCCCAGTGAGGAAGGAGTAAACAGATTTTTAAAATACTATACACAGTAAGGTTAAACCACTAGAGATAAATTAGAAGGGGTCACTCTGAAGTTGTATTGATGAAGTATGCTTCTGTACAAAGTGCTGTGGGAACATGGAAGAGGGGAAATTAACCCAACCTACGGGGTTCTGGGAAACTTCAAGGTGGAGATAGCTGCATGGTCTCTTGAAGGATGAATAAGAGTTTGAAAGCAACAAGGGGAGTCTTTTCAGCAGGAGAACAGTGCAAGGAAAGATTTGGAGGCATGACTGCTCAGCTAATGAGGGAGCAGAGAAGAGTTTTATATGGCTGGATAGCATGGTGTATATGATAGGGACAAGGGTGAGGCTGGGGAGAAGGCAGGGATATTTGGGCAGACCCAGTGTGAATATGAGCCCAGAAGATTCTGAGGCTGGGAGAGGTACAGGGAGGTCAGTGTTTTATTTACATGGATTCTTCTGATGGCCTGTGAGCCACACAGCAGAGCTGCTCAATGAGGTCCATCTTAAATATGATTCATGGTATTGTCATTGTTTTACTCACTGATTCAGAGAATTAATCCATTTCCTAAAGTTCTTTGCTTAGTCTCAAAGAGTGATTATACCTTAGAACAAGGGTCTGCAAACTATAGCCTGCATGCCAAATTCAGCCTGCCACCTATTTTTGTAAATAAAGTTTTATTGGAACACAGCCATGCCCATTCGATTTACTATTATCTAGGGCTGATAATTGTGCTATGGCTGATTTTGCAGCAGAGTTGAATAGTTGCAACAGAGACTGATGTGCAAGACCTGAAATATTTATGATTTGGTGCTTTACAGAAAAAGTGTGCTGACCCCAGCCCTTTGGTTCTCTAAAGTCATTGCCATCATTGCTGTCAGAACAGAAACTCTGAAGATAACCTTGAAGATTTGCCTCATTACCTTTTATACTGATCACCTCTGCCTTTATCAAGTGGCCAAATCCAACTCTCGTCAAGTCAGTAGTGGAGCACAGGGTGGAGGATCACACGCAAAAAAGACAGAGAGACAGTGAGTGCCGGAAACCAAGCAAGTCTGGTCAAGCCACCCCAACTCTTCTCTGCAGGAGTATGAGGTTAGCAGCCTGCCACGGACATCAAGTATATTGATTGCGGCAGAATTCAAGACCTTTTATCATATCCTCATGTGTAGGACACAACTGATTAGGTGGTTGTGTTGTCGGTCAAACAACTGTCCCCAAAGCATGCAGATTGATGGGTTGACATCAATCTTAGGGAGATTTCTATCATGCTCCCACAAGACTACAGACCTACTCCTGTTTTGTTCAGAATTTTTGTTGGCATGAATGAACCAGAAACCATGCTTATCAATGAGGAGTTTGTCCATAGTTGGTGGGTAGAAGACAGCTAATAGCTGACACTGATATGTCAGGACCTGTGTTTCAAAAATATCTTGATAAGCTACAGTAGTAGCCAAAATGTGCTTTCTGCCAGAGACGCAGTGTCTCCTAAATGAAGACTGTGGGGCTCTAGCAGGTCCACCCCTAATATTCTTGGATCCTGGGGCAAGAATACAAGTGGAGGCCAGCTTGCCATATGTCCAAATATTTAGAAGTTATAAGTCAAGATAACAAACTGCTAGATAAAATGTGTCCTATCCTCCTACCTTGACAAATATACCATCTTCACCACCTGGTAGTCCAGGTTCAAATTCAGAATTCTCTGACTCCTCAGAGTCTTAACGCTGTAACATGGCAGCATGGGAGAGCCAGACCCTACCCCTCCTCCAACACTCAAGCCTTCTATTTCCTAATCTTCTCCTGGACTCCTCAGCAAAGCATCTCTAGTTGCCTTCTCTTTACGGCCTCACCAGTTATATCTGTCACTTGGTGCCATTTATTTGGCTCTGCCCTCTGGCGTTTCTCCTTAACTCTAATTCCTGCCTCTACCTCTGATTAACCTATTTCAAGCCTCTTCAGGCAACCTCTGGTCTAGTGCTCACATTTGGCAGAATCCCCAGAAAATAGCATCCCTGATGGATTCAACCCAGGGCTAAGAAAGAGAACCTGACCAATTGCCATCTGCCTTCCAGCTCCCGGGTCTAATGTGATAATCCCTGACCAGTGTCTCATATATGATTGCTTCCCCCCACTACCACCACCCGTGCTAGTGGTTCTTGAACTTAACTACAGAGGATGAACACATATTCCAGCAAATTTGGGGCAGCCGGAATGGAAGGTAGTCCTACCCACAAGCAATACATTTCTTTGATTCTAGTGTTTTTATTTTCAAAGGGCCACATGCTTTAAAGAAAAAGTTTTGATCGTTGAAATATGATTTATGTACAAAAAACATTCCAAAAAGTACACAAAATATGAGCATACAACTTAATGAATTTTGACAAAACATATGACTACCAGGCAAACAAATGCCCCAGAAGCCCCCCCGTCTCCCTCTCTTCTCTGCAAAGGGAAACCAACCACTATTCTGACTGCTGATAATATTGTTTGGTTTTGCTTGTTTTTGAATTTTATGTAAATACAATTAAACCGTATGAATTCCTTTGTGTATTTTTTTTTCTCTCAACATAATGTTCGTGAGATTCATCTGTGATGTTATGTGTAGTTCTAGGTAACTCATTTTCTGATTTTTCTTTTTTTTTTTCTTTTTCTTTTTAGAGACTGGGTGCACTATGTTGCCCAGGCCAGAGTGTAGTGGGTATTCACAGGCACAATCACAGCGCGTTACAGCCTTGAAACCTCAAACGCCTGGGCTCAAGGGATCCTCCTGTCTCAGCCTCAGAGTAGCTTGGGGCCTACAGGTGCATGCCACTTTGCCCAGTATCATTTTCAATGCTATATAGTATTCCATTATATGAGTACACCAAAACTTACTTATACATATAATTGTTAGTGGGCATTTAAGTTGTATCCACTTGGTTATTATGAATCCTACTGCCATGAATAGTCTTATATCTGCTGGTGCATTTGAGCATGAATTGGGGACTGCATATATCTAGAAGTGAATTATTGGATGATGGGTTTTGCATATTTCAACGTAGTTGATACTACCAAAGAATTTTCCAGAATGGCTGAACCAATCAGTACTCCCACCTCCAGTTTATGAGAATTTTTGTTGCTCCACATTTTCAGGATTTAAAAAAATCCTTCTCCATGAGATAGTCAGGTTCCTTTCTGTGCTGAAAACTTGTGACATTGTTTTGCCAAAAAGGGGAAATGATACTTGTGGACAATGTTCCAAGTTTATCCTGTGCTGGCACGTATCCCAAGTTGGAGGAGCTCAGCTGTTTATCAACCAAGTTGACTGCTTGGAGAGTTTCCATTTGGTTTCCTGACTTTCTAACTTTTTGCCCAACTGTTTCATATTCATGGAGCAGCTTCCCTCCTCTGTCCAGCATGACACCTGCCACCAAATTGGTGGAGTCTGAAGACTGATCCACTACAGACCTTCAGTGCATTTTGCAAAGACAGTATTTATCTGAATAATCTTGTTTTGATTGCAGGTTCATCTGTTTGTCACTTCAAGTAGTTCCTAAGTCCTTTCAAGGTAACAGACCATGTGCTTCTTTAATATGTACCTCCATCACCTGAAAGAATCCCTGGGACCCCATGGAGAGCAATCAGTATTTGCTAACTGACTGACTGGCTCAGTGTAGCTTAAAATCCATCTTTATTTTTATATGATAGTTTAAATGATTTAATGAGTGTCTGTCACTGACAAGGCACTTGGGGACTGTGCATAAAATGACACAATAATATAAAAATAAAGCTTTGCTCAGAGACCAATACACAGAACTGCCTTCCATGTACATATTGCTCTGTATACTAGAGGCAACAATCTTCCTTTGGTCAAGTGGAAATGTTTTCATTGATAAAAATAAGTAAATCCACATTCTCTCCTACTGCTTTATTTGAATGCTTACAAAAACAGGCATCATATATAATATTCATTTCAGCAATGAATATGCAGAAAGTGCTGCATCTCTTTATTTAGGGATTTTAAACATTGCAGTCATGTTCATCATGGTGACTGTAGGCTTTTATATCTAAGACAGACTCATTTCTCAAAGTCATATTTAAATATCTCAAACGGTAGTGTTGGCCTCTTGGGTATTGCACGACATACAACTGAAGAAGGAAGGTTAATCTCACTGGAGAAAAACAGGTAAAGAAATGGCGCGGCTGTGGATATTTCACGTTTAGGAAGCAGCGGGAACAGGAAAAAGAAGAACAGAGAATTCTAGAGGAGCCAAGTTTGCAATGAGAATCTGGATGTTGGCTTCCCCTTAGAGCAGAGTGTGGGAGTTGTTCTCTAACTTAATGACGCTCTAAGTGAGGTATACAATTTTTTCTCAGTTCCGTGTCTTATAGGAAGGTTTCTCTTCTGCTCCTTTCTACAATCTAAATACCAAATACTGACAGTCCAAATGGTTATCTGGACCTACGCACACACACAGCTTCATGCCTATGGTTTAGCTCTTGATTTTAGATCGTAGAATAGTTTTAGTCACTCATTCATTTGTTCATTTTTTAATGGTCAGGTAACAAATATTTACCTACTATATGCCAAGTTCTGTGCTCAGTCTTAGGATACAATGATGTGTCCTAACCAGACATTATTTAATGAAATGCAGAAATAGTTGTAAAAGTGCATCAGTGGGAGTGCTCTGAAGGGAGAAGTTGGTGTGAAGGAAATGTGTATCAGAAGGATTTGACTTAGGGAGGTCTTGGAGGTGTCCTTGAGGAGTGATGACTGAAGAGGTGATGATTTGTTAAATGAGCAGGAGAGTTAACTAAGTGAAGTGGATGTGGGGAGTGCAAAGAAATGAGAACAGCTCGTGCAAAGGCCCTGTGGTGGGAGAATATGACACACATGAGGACTAGCATGAAGGTCAGTATGGCAGGAGTAGAGAGAGCAAAGGATGTGGGCAGGACCTTGTGGGCCCTAACGGAGCTTTGTCCTCGTACTAAGAGCAAGGCTGACACACATGGAAGAATGGGTACAGGACGGGGAGGGATCCAATTGCGCAGTATGGGTTGTGGGACTTGGAAGTATGTAGGGTAGAGGGTTTTAGAACTTCTTGTTCTTGCCTCTGCTCGGTTCCTGGTTGGCATCTTGACTCAATTGCAGGTGTCCCTTGGCAGCTGTTAGCTGTCAGGCAGGGTGGTCCCCCAGGCCTGAGTGGAAAATAGGGAGGATGACCAGGGGTGGCAGAGGGACATGGTCCAGTGGTCTGGATCTGCTCTCTCCTCTGCACACAATGAGCAGCCTGTGCACGCTGCTCACAGACCCGAATGTGTCTGACAGGGAAGCCTGGTTGCAACTTTAACAGAACACAAGGCACCCAACCACCTGGCATAATCTCTCTCCTGAAAGGTAATGTGTGGCCTTTGTGGGCTGGGGCTTCAATTTACGACTGGGATTATATACAGACAAATTCAAAATATCAATGCTCTTGACTCAATTTGTAATGCTAATAATAAAATACATCATAATAGCATGTTCATACTCCAGGTATTCAACATCTGGAGATTTAAAAGATCTGACAAAAATCTTTTTGGTTCCAGCTATTGTAATGCATAGCTTGCTAAGATTGCAATAAACCTTGAAGGGGCAGAATTGAGGGGCACAGGATAGGAAGGGAGAAGGAATCTCCTGAATGTTAACTGTGATTGTCATAGAGCAGGGATTCTTGACCTTGGCACTTGATATTTTGGGCCACATCATTCTTTGCTGTGGGGGCTGTCCTGTGTATTGTAGGATGTTTAACAACATGCCTGACCTCTACTCACCGGGTGCCCCTAGCACACCACCCCCATACTCAGTTGTGACAACGAAAAATATCTCCAGACATTGCCAAATGTTTCCTGGGGGGCAAAATCTCCCCATTTTTGAATCCTGTAATAGAGGATCCATAATTAACTCACTTGGTATGGAGAATTTTGTCAAATAAAAACAAGCATTGCCAACAATTTGAGGATTGTTTTAAATAAAAAAAAAATTTCGATACAATGTAGTTAGAGGTTTTCAACCTGTTTAGACACAGGACATGTGCATGAAACTGACTCTAGCCTTACTCAAAACTCTCAACTGAGGGCAGACCTCACTCTATTCATTGAGGAAAGTGAAGCTTAGAATTCCACTAGCCAACTTTTTAATTTAAAGTTTGAAATGCAAAAACAGCTTTGCTATTTCTTCATTTGCAGAGGAACAAAAAAGGAAACGGTTGTTTGTTCTCTGTGCTCTTGAGGCTTTAAATATTTCTCCCACCTCAGTTTTGGTGGGAGATGGGAGGGTATTAAAAACTATAATAAAAGCATTTGGATGGTTAACTGTAGTGTGGAGGAATTGGAAAAGCTTTGTAAAATTTCCCAAGAGAGTGAAGCTCTCTGACAGGGGTCGGCTGCCTGGCGTCCTCTGCTCGGACAGAAAATCACCGTCCAGCTGGGGCCGCCACAACTGTGCGGACTGAAGATGTTCGGCTTTCTGCTTTTTTACCATGCTGTGCGTGTGTGACCTTGAAAAATGGCTAAATCTCCTTGGATCTCCACCGTCCTTTTTTTGAAAATAAAACTAAAAGCAGTGGCTGGATCCTTCACCAGAGTGTTGTGGAGTTTAATGAGCTTGCAGTTGGGGGGTCTGGTGTTGCTGTTGGAGGAATACCACTTCTTCACCCAGAGCCTGCTGGGTCTTTCCCGGTATTTTGCTTATTTCTTTTTGCTAAATTGGTCAGGTAGGCAGATGTTTCTTTTATATAATTGGTGATGCAGGATTTAGAAGTGTCACAGAAGCACTGTTAACCACCATAAATTTAGATTTGGTGAGTTGAGATTAGATATAGATGAGTTTGAACCCATTAGATAGATGATAGATAGATAGAACATATATAACTATATATAATATGTGTAATAGATATTCTCATATAGGTAAATATCCTTGAATAGATTCATAATGTGAAAAATAAAATATTACCCAAAAATATCAATAACACCATAGCTAACATGATTTGAAAAAGCTTTTGGTATTTCAGATTAAAAGGTGCAAGCTGTGTCTACTGTCTTAGCTCAGGCTGCTATAACAAAATACCATAGTCTGGGTGGCTTATAAACAACAGAAATTTATTTTTCAGTTCTGGAGCCTGGGAAGTCCAAGATCAAGGTGCCAGCAGATTCGGTGTCTGGTGAGGGCCCGCTTTCTGGTTCATAGCTGGTGCCTTCTAGCTGTGTGCTCACATGGCAGAAGTGGACAAGGAAGCTCTCTGGGGCCTCTTTTATAAGGGCACTAATCCCATTGGCGAAGGCTCTGCCCTCACAATCTAATCACCTCCCAAAGGCCCCACCTCCTAAAACTGTCACCTTGGTATTCAGTTTCAACATGTGAATTTGGGAGGGAGGGGGCACAAACATTCAGACCATAACATCTACTAAAAATGTGAATGGAGTTAGAATACCTTAGTTGGTCTGAATAGCAGGAAGCTTTAGAGAAAGTCACCCCAGGTGGTCTGCTTGTGTATCTTGGGAAGGGAGAATTTATCTACAGCCCCTGAAGGAATAGGGAGAGCAAGCTTGTTTTGTCTCGCTTTGCGGTTCTGTGCTGCTCAAAGTAGGAGGATTACGAAGGAAAATGTTGGTTGGTTTATATTAAGGCTAGAGACTGATCCCTGACTAATGTTGAAATGAGCCAGCTAAATTTGGGTTAGTCCAAAGGGTAAAGCAAGTGATAAAATAAGACCAACATCTTTTAAAATGGAGCATGATTTTGGAACATTCCAGTGGCAGCAGCATGGGATGTCTGTCTCATGGAAGAGACAGGGAGGAAGACCTGACCCTCGGAAGTGTGTGACCTGAACTGTAAAACTTTCATCCCTGTCCAAAATTGGTACTAATAACCCCACCCAATGGTGTCCTGTCAACAGTACATTCAGGATACAATTTAGGAACTCAAAATATGTTTAAACATAACTTACTAAATGTTATTGCTCATCATTTGGCATTTGGCCTTTGTAATTTCATTTTATTTGATGCCATAATCAATATTCTTGATTTGAAATCCTTACTTTTATTTTTGTCTTGAAGGCAGTATTTCTTTTAAATGTACTCAGTTTGACCTTCTTCTATTAACAGCCTCCCTAAAATACACATGACTGATTCATAGGTAGTGATTCATACCTATTTATGTGTCTGTCTACGTATCATCATCATCTATCTATATAAACAAAAACTGTTTGCCCTGGGAAGGTGCTTGGACAGATCCTACAGTATTAGCCCCGGAAGAGGTCATTTGCTACGTGGCCTCTGGTGAGTAGCTCATGGGATTCCCTTTCCCAAGTGAGATGTCTGGTTGTCACTTGCCAATCTGCTTGGCCAGTTATGGAATAATTTAGCTGCCTCTCCACTTCACTCGGATTTAAGAGAGTTAATTATTTAATATGTTTGCAAAGCACATTGAGTTCCCTAGAGAAAGTATGCCACATAAATATATATAAATGAATTATTAATTAAAGTTTAAGCAGATTACTTGGTGAGATCTTCCTTCACTGCCCCATTTTCCTAATGAGGTATTTTGAAGTTACAATCTAGTTTTGGTTTCTTGCCCCTCCTCCTTTCCGGCGCCTTCACCTTCTTCCTGTCCTTAATTTCCTTCTGCTTAATTCTTTTTCCCTTCTGTCAGTTGTGTCGGTGCCTACCACACTGTGGGCACTCAGTCAGTCACAATGATTTAGCGCCAGATCTATAGGTAAAAGCCTTCATTAACTTCAACAGGCATCATAAGCTCCTAAGAACTCTAGGGTGAGATTAATAATTAGATAATGATTCTAATGTGCTGCGAAAAGGAGAAGCCAGGCTCGTGCCATGCTGAGCACGGCGTGGTTATTGGCAGTCGAGGACACATTCTTTTGTGTCTCAGGCTGTTTACTCGCCCATTTTCCCTGATCTGTTTCAAGTAAAACAAGAGATCCTGGATAGTCTAAAAATTAATGGAAATCAAGTCAAACCCCTCCCACAGCCCGACTCTCCTCTCATCAGCTAGAACAATACAAGGAGATTGCAACTTAAGAGCACGGGGTGGAGGTTCGTTGGATTCTCTTTGAGGGAATAGTGAACTAATTTAGATCGAGTATGAAGGAGAGACATAATTGCTTATTGAATGTTGACGTCCAAATCCTAGTTATTCCTTTACCAGAGATTAAGAGGAATTAGAGAACAGTTCACGTCCATCCTGCTAAACCTGACCCAGTTTATTTACACTGTAATCTTACTTCAGAGCATGAGAGGAGATAAAGGGTCAGCTAAAGACCCTGCCTCTGGTTCCAAATCTCCCTGGCCTGCTTTGCCCACCCCACACCTACCCCAGGGCCACATTCCACCATTAGAAATTCACTTCTCTGAGTTGAAGCACTGTTCCACATTCTAATACCTCTGGGAGGTATAACACATTGTCTTTCTTAGTCATTAATAATTTAGTATTCATTTGACAAATATTTGTTGTTTGTTGTCTTTATTCATAACATGAATTTGTCAGAGTCAGGGAGTGAGAAGATGTGTTTGAGACCAACGCTGCCTTGCTACTGGTCACAGGACCCCTCTGAACCTCCCGTTGCATACCTGGAAAGCCATGGGGTTGGATCAGCAGATCTCCAAAGACGCATCTAGTCCCAGCATCGTGCATCTCTCAGGCAGCTGTGGGAATGGGCACAAACCAGGCAGCGGTGATGGGTCGGGGGTGCCTGGCTATGAGGATGCTGGGGGGAGGCTGAGACACAAAAGAATGAGTGTGGAAACTCATCAGAAGTCTCAGGAACTTTGTCTTGCTTTGTATCAACCTATAGCCTTGGGTCTGGGTTCCAGAGCTCAGCGCAGGTACACAGTAGGTGCCTAATAACATTGGATTAAAAAGTGTAGAAAAATAGCACCTCTCTATGTGTTAGTTTTCTAGAACTGCTGGAACAAACTACCACAAACTGCGTGGCTTGAAACAGAGAAATTTATCGTCTCACAGTTCTGGAAGGTAGAAGTCCAAAACCAAGGTACTGGCAGAGCCCTGCGCCCTCTGAAGCCTCTACAGGAGGATCCTTCCTTGCCTCTTCCAGGGCCTGGTAGCCCCAGGCATACCTTGGCTTTTGGCATCGTAACTCCAATCTCTGTCTGTATCCTCCCCTGGCCATCTTTCTTCTGTGTCATCACATTGTCACCCCTCTGTGCATATCTGGCCCAAATTACCACCTTCTTATAAGAACAGCAGTCATACTGGATTAGGGTCCACCCTGTGACTTTACCTTAACTTGATTACACCTGTATGAACCCTATTTTCAAATAAAGTCACAGCCACACGTACCAGGGGAGGACACCAACATATCTTTTTAGGGGACACAATTCAACCTGTAACAACCCACTTCGCAGAATTGTTGAGAGGACGAACTGAAATGTCCTGATGACTGGAAAATGTTTATGCGGATATAGGATAAGAAACTCAGCTGGGATTTGAGTCTGGCCCTTTCTCCCAGTCATCAGGCCACCCACAGAGTTATAGCATAAAGGCCTCTGAAGCCCAGCTGAGGGGTGTGAAGACTAATGAGGGGGAAAGAGTACAGAAAAGAGTACTATTCAGCCCCAAATTTCATTTCTGGGCTGAATACTAATTTTTCCTGAAGGCACAAAAGACAAATTTCATTACCTTCAAAGGGTTGTCTGGACCTAGTTTGTGTCCCAAGTGAGTGAGGTGACCTCAAATACCCCATGTGGTAACCTAGACTTCCCAGAGCGAGACCAGCCAGCAAGCAATGCCCATTGAGCAAGGCCACACTGGAAAGAACGGAAATCACTGATTCACCTCATTTTTATGTCTTTTATTGTCATAGGCTAGGAAGGTCTCCTAAGGAAGGAAAGCTTTAATAACCACCAGTAACGCGTAAGCACCGCACTCTTCAGAAGGTGGACACAGTTCCCGGCCTCCCAGAGCATGGATTCTGAATGACACAAGGACAGCCATGTATAAATTTTATGTGTTTTTTTTCCCTTTTTCTTCTGGGGGGTTAGCACCAGGGAAGAATTGCATTCTAATTGATTATGAACCACAGGTCTAAATTTCATTTCTGGGTTGAATAGTAATTTTTCCTGCAGGTTTGAATAAATCATCCAATCTGCATCAGTTTCAACTATTTTCAGCATTTCTATTGTGATCATTAATTCTGACTGCTCAGGACCCCGGAGTCACCTAGCCCATTTGTGACTTAATTTGGGATGGGGATGAGATGGGAAGCAGAGGATATGCTGAGAACCAAGCAGGAGAAAATGTGTTTGACCTATAGTCTGAAAGATTTGGGCCAGATACAAGGGACATTTTCTTGTTAGCGATCACTGTAATTCTTTGGTTTGCTCTAGCAAGGTAGATTATAGAATTTGCATGACTGTAATTTTGGTAAAAATAGGAGAAATTCTCATGGAAAGAAGATAGTTTAATTTTCATTCTGATTTGATTGCAAGGAGAGAGTCAGATAAACTCTGCATTCAGGTAAATCATAGTAGCTCAAGATAATGAGTGCATATAATCCACCCTGCTCCCTTTTTTGCTTTGAATGGTAGGAAGCTCAGAGCTAACTATACTGTTCAGTTAAAACACTAATATTAGTTCAGGGTACTCTTTCAGTTGCCTATTGCTACGAACAAACTACCCCCAAACTTAGTGGCTCAAAACAACAGTTTATTTTTATCTTTCATGGTTCAGTGAGTTGACAGGACTCAGCTGGGCAGTTCTTGCTTGGAAACTCTCAGGCGGTTTCAGTGGGGTGGTGGCTAGGATTGAACACTCAACTGGGCCTAGACGTTCAAGACCGTCTGCTCGCTCACGTGTCTGGCCCCTGGGCTGGGCTGGCCAGGTTGGCTGGAGGTTAGTTGAGCATATCTCCCTCCATGTGGCTAGCTCGGGCTCTGTCCCAGCACGCTGGTAGTCGCAGTTCACGTGTGGGGGCTGACTTCCCCCACGGAAAATACTGGGGGAATACTTCCCTTGGGGTTATAATAGGAGATGTGGTTCACAGGTGGGGTCGTCTTTGGAGACATGCTACCACAGGTATTTATAAATCTTTTTTCTATTTTTCATGGTCTTACAGGAGTTGTATCTTTCTTTGTGAGCCTTTGTTGGAAATTGGCAAGTATGAATAACACACAAACGATGCTTTACTCTTGTCTAGGGCTTGGCAATTTACCATGCACCCTCACTGTACTGCCTTACCTGGGTTTCACAGCAGCACTGTGTAAATGGGCAGATCAGAAACCTTATCCCCATTTTTACAGACATAGAGACTGAGGTTCAGAAAAGATTGGTGACCTTCCCAAGCTAATGCAGCTAGGAGGTGGTGGGCTAGGCCCTGGACAGGTGTGTTTGACGTGGCAACCTATGTTCGCAAGCGCCAAGCACTGCAGAGACCCAAGCCCAAAACCCAGGTGTGACCCCCCCCCAACATGCTGTGCCACGCCTGGCTGCCTCTCCATCACCCTTCATGGCAGGAGTTTGGTGCAGTGTGGTGTGAGCACCAGTCTGCGGGAATCCAAACTGCCTCTCCCACCTCCTGGCTGTGCCCCTGAGATCTTCCATACAACTTGGTTTCTTTGTCTGTACAATGAGGCTGATAGATGGCGATGGTGTCTGCTTCCTAGGGTTGTCATGTGGATTAAGTGAATTAATGCCTCAAAGTAATAGTTGATAAGAACCATAAAAAAAAATCTCTCAGTGAAAAGCTGTAGAGATAAGCAGCTATCAAGAGGATCTGGTCTAGCTGCCCCTTCTCTGTGTGTGTCTTGATTTTACATGGACCTTACTTACGTCCCAGCTGATCACGAGGTTTCATTTGGCTTGATATTGCATATTACCGAGTAGACCGAAAGCCCTAAGTTGATGTTAATGCCTGCCCAAGTGCTGCAATTTCAGCTGCAGGACGCAGTTATCAAATATCGTCACGATTGCCTTTCCCCAAGCCCTCACGCGCGCTCACTCTCTTTCCAATTATTGAGACTGACATTCTCTCCCTCGGTGCCCAGTCACTCTCTCCTCCCGCTCACTGTCCCAAGGGGATCTGCACATTCACCCCCAACTTCTCTCCACTTTGCTCCTTTTTCAAACACGGTTCTCAACACGCTCACTCAAAGATACCCTTGCATCTACGGATGCATGCCCTTGACCTTGTGCACCCCGTGCACCTTCCTTCCTCAAACCCTCAGTATACAGATATTTATGTGCACGCTGAGCCTGGAATTCCCCCCTCCCACCCCAATTCCCCCCACGGATGACAGAAGTTTCTGCAACGAAGCCTGGCAGGGCAGGACGCAGACCTATGTATGAGTGAGGAGACCGTGGACACCCGGCTGCACCTGCCCAGGGATGTTCAGCCCACAGAGCTCTTCCTCAATGAGCCAAGAGGGCCAGAGAATGGATTTCCCTGCTGCCCGCCTGGACGCTGCACAAACAGCCCGTGGGCAGTCCAGAGAAGAGAGCTTATGTTGTTAGCTGCTGCTTAAGGGGGCAAGTGCTCCCGGCACAGGGGAAGGCTTGGCTCAGGGAAGCTGTCTGCTTTTTCTCAGCTCAGGGTGGGGGGAAGAATTGAGCTGAATATGCACCTATTGAGAAGGGCAAAGAGCCAAAAATAACTAGGAGCAACAGCATTTCATCTGACAGCCCCAGAAATAGAGCTCATTTCGGAGCATGCCAGGGCTACAGACCGAGTGATTCCGAGACCTTCAGCATTCCCATAAAAATACACGGAAAAGCTTTCAGTTTATACAAGTGCTTCCTCCTCCTTCTGTACTTCTCCAAGCGAGGGCTCTGTGGCCCATAGGAAAAGTGTCTGCAGAGTCAGAGACTTGAGGCTCAAAAGATGGGGTTGAGGATGAGGAGATGAGGATGGTATCTGATGGAATGTTCTAAGGAAAGAAGACACAAGAAGGAACGGGAAATATGGAGGATGTGAAACAAGGAGGAACAGAACTAGGAAATGGCTTTAGGGACGGCAAAGCCTAGGGTTCACGAGAAAAATGGAAAAATGCACATAAAACAATGGCGTGCAGTACTCAGCTAGATCCCAGAGTTCATCTTTGGCAGAAAGGCCATGGTTTTCCTGGTGGGATGGGGAATATGTTGCCTGATAGCCATCTTCTATTTTTGCTTTCTTCTCTTCTATTTTTGCTTTCTTCTCTTCTATTTTGATATGAAACACAAATGTCACGGTTCATTCATTTTCATTGTGAGTAAGTGAAGCTGCAGAAAGGAAGGAGGGGGACGGAAGAGGGGAGATGACTGTAGGATTCCAGGGAACCCAGAGTGTGGAAATAGTTATGTTCTGATAGGAAGAAGTTGGGGAGGTAACAATGAATAAAACAAAGAAGAAAAAAGGGAGGGAGGGAGGAAGACAGGCAAGGCGGGAAGGAGGGAGGGAAAAAAGCAAAGACAAAATGAAAGAAGATGTTGGATTCAATTTTTTTCAGTGACTGTATCTAAGAACTTTCTATGTACAAAGCATGGGGTGGGTACACAGACAGGGTTAAGAAACAACCCCTGCTTTCAAGGCGTGCACAGTCTATTTGAGGAGAACAGGCCAAGCAACCAACCACAATATGAGGCAGAGTTAGCCAATGGCCATTTAGGGTTACAGGCGATGCTCAGAGTGGACAGAGGTCACGTGGGAAGGCTCCCCGGAGATGGTGATTTGCCTGGGCCCCAGCAATTTATGTAGGAGGGAAGTGGGTGGAAGAAACAGTCTTCAGTCTCATAGAGTGCCTTCCTACCCACCTCTGGTAACCCAGAGGTCATTTGTCTCTGCAGGGGCAGATCTCTTTACCCTAGACATCCTTAGTACCTAGAAAATGTGGTTTCCAAGTGCCCACATAGACAGCGCCAGTCTAAAGGTAAGTTTCTACTGATCCCCAGGAAAATGAGACACATAAAGACAAGTTGGAAGTTTTTCACAAGCAAATTCCATTCAGTTTAAAGGACTGTCTTTTATGATGATGTTAGGTCCTTCCTAATTTTTTGATAATAAAAATGCCTTGTCTTTTTAATAAATTGGTGTTGATAGAAGATAGTTTATTTTGTTTTGTTTTTTAATATTTTTACTTGGCAAGTTAATCGTTGGCTAACTGCATTGGTTCCTGAGATTTGAATGATCATTTCAGAGTACTGGAACAACGGGCCTGGAATGCAGAGCCAAGTTTATGCAGGGAGGTGCTGCCTCCTTTCTCCACCCTCTCCCCGGCCAGGCTACCATTCTCCCTCAGGACTCTGTTGCCTTTGTCCTTCCCTGTGCTGAGGTGTGGAGTTCTCCTCTCACTATCTCCTTGAGGGGACGTGATAAACTGACTCACGCTAAGGCAGTAACAAGGGAGGCCAGATTAACACAGTCTCCCTGGGGGTCCTTCGACTTTTAGTGGAATATTAAAACTTAATTGAGACGGATGAATTGTGATGATGGAATTTCAAGCCCTGTCACAGGACAATGGGAAAAATATATTTATTTTGAAATAAGGGGCCTTCTTCTGAAATCAGACTATGATGCCCTTCGAATTACTCACGTGAGCTGCTAGAGAGGAGGCCAGGGTAGTAATAGATTCTGTCTTCTGGACCAAAATGTCACACTCCCCTGTGAAAAGAAACGCTGACCTTCTCCCAGCCCCTCTCCAATACAGGATGAGTCAGTCAATCCCACCACCCCTTGCCCTGGGTGGCAGAGAAACCCAAATGTCCCTCTTAGAGGACCAAATTGTATTTTGGCCAGAGTTTTGCCTGTCTGCTGCTCCTTGCAGGAACGGATGGTCCTGCCTCCCTCTGGAGTCTCGGGTGTACCTGACGTACAGTAGGAGCACAGGATAAGACAACAACTCAGACAACGGAGCGATCGGATACGCCACATTCAAAACAGTGCAGCCCCCTAGAAGGCGCCTCTGCATAAACCACCCCTAGGTAAATCCAAACCCCTAAAGCTCACAAAGCCTTGAAAACTCTACATCCCATGAATCCTGATTACAAACAAGTGGAGGGAACCGTTTAGTTCCCTGAAGACCAAGAGTCTGTGTACAATGAGGAAGGAGAGAAACTCCACAGAAAGGCCCAGGAAGACAGGTGGAAACCCTAGAAATATTGGGATGCCTACTGAAACCTCATTCTCCTGAACTAGCCAACAATTTTCATTAAAAGTATAGTCTGTATTCTGACCTGGCGGAAAAAATATAGACAGGATCTGGGACAAAGCCACCAAATCTTTTGTTCCCTTGGACACTCCATAGACTAAATGATTTTCCACATCACACGGGAGAATTTTAAGTGCTTTGTTTCTGTGGAAGTGGGACAGGGACAGTGGGAGCATCTGTCAAAACCCCCAAAATGCTTTAATGTGCTGGCAGCTGGCGACAGAGGAGGGGGAGAAACCGTTTCCTGTAAGCCAATGGTTCTGGAGGTGGGTGGTCTCTGGAGCAGCAGCAGCAGCTGCTGGGAGCTTGTTAGAAAGGCAAATTCTCAAGGGCCACCCAGGACCAAATGAGTCAGAAATTTCAGGGGTGGAGTCCAGCAATCTGTGTTTTAACAATCTCTGCAGGGGACTCCCATGCGATGAAGTTTGAGAACCAGTCGAATAAGGCGTTACCTTGCAGTGTGTCACTGGGGGTCAGGGGCCTCACCAGGGCCACAGCTCTTAGGTGACCTAAAAAAAGTAAGAGATGACAGCTGAGGAGTCACCACCTCCAGCGTGGACAGGCCTGTACTGAGGTGGCGGTGGGCATGGCCAGGCACCGGGGACTCCGCACCGCCAGTCTAACCAACCCTAGGCATCCCACCGTCACCACAAGCCTCTCCCCAACGCCGGTTGTGACCTGACCTACGGAGATAGCATAGGAAAAGGGCTGTGTCCTCCCAGACTCCCGGTCTATTATTAATTAGTTCCAATCCGCACAGATCCACCAGCGCCAAAGGGAAGCTTTTGCGAACTTTCGAAGGTGGGTTAACTGTTTCAGAGCAGCAGCCGCCGACCCCAGTTATCTGAGCCGCTAGACACAGCCCGGCGCTTCCCCGGGCGGTGGTCCCGGCGGCCCCTCTCCGTCTGGCCGCAGAACCCGGGTCGGAGAGCAGCCCGTCAACCTGCGTCCCCAAGGCCGAGGATGTGTCCTGATTTTTTAAAAAGCTGTCTGCGCAGTTCAAGGGCCTCACCCCTTTTATTTGGGGCTTGAGTACAATTGTATTGGCCTAATTAATTCATTTTCTTTTCGGTCCAAAGTGGAAGCCGGAGCACAGGGATGCAAATGAAATACAAACCCGGTCTGGGTGCCAATACTCTGGACAATTAAAACAAAGAGCGCGGCGGCGGCGGTGGCGCCGGCACCGCACAAAACCCTCGGGAAACATCCAGAACGTGCGGCGAACCAGCCGGCAGGGTGGGGCGAAGCCTGAACTAAAAACGTGCCAGCAGGGAGGCGGTCCCAGCCCTGCAGGTGGACAGGTGGAGGTCGGCAGGGGTCAAAATCCATCCTTAAGGACGGGAAGCTGGGCCGCTGCGTGGCACAGCTCCAGGGGGCACACTCGCCCCGCGCCCTGCGGGAATGGCGCCCCGGCCAAATAAGCGACTAGACAAAAACCCATTGCACGGGCGGGAACTGGGCTGTGCGACCCACACAGGGGTGGGTGAGAGAGGGGAAATGAGGGGGGGAGGAAGAGGATGAGAAGGGAGAAAGGGGGGAGGGAGAAAGGGGAGAAAGTGAAAAAAAGCGGGGGTCAGGAAGCGAGAGGGGAGAAGGAAGAAGGGAAACGGAGGGAGAGGAGGGGGCTCGCGGAGAGCCAGAGTGCGGAAGGGGGCGGGGGAGCCACGGAGAGAAAGGGGAAGGGGGGCGGGCCGGGGCCCAGGGATCCGGGCGGGGGGCGGCGGCGCCCAGGGGGCGGGACCGGGTCGGTTCCCACCTGCGTGGGCGCCCGCTGCCCCGAGGGGTGGGCGCCCGGGGGCCGGAGGGAGCGGTCGGGAGGCGGGCTGGGCAGGGAGGCAGCGGGGAGGGAGGGGACGGGGATTGGGAGGCGGGGAGGAGCCGGCGCTCGGCTGGGGCTGCGGGGGCGGCGACGGCGGGAGCGGCGGTGGCGGCGGCGGCAGGTCCGGCGGTGGCGGCAGGTGGCCCAACGCGCGGCGGCCGGCCCGGCCGGGGGCGGGCGGGAAGGTGGCGCCTCGGGCGGGGGCCGGTCCCTGCACCAGGTGACCTGTTCCGGCCCGGATCCGGGCGGCCGCGCCATGCAGCGGCGCGGCGCGGGGCTCGGGTGGCCGCGGCAGCAGCAGCAGCAACCCCCGCCGCCCGCGGTCTGCCCCCGGGCCGCAGCTATGGCCCCCCCGAGCGGCGGTGTCCCCCCGGGCCTCGGCGGCCGCCCTGCCTGCGCGCTGCTCCTGTTCTGCTACCTGGTGAGCGCCGGACCCTGCTGGGGTCCTCCCCTCCGCGCGGGGCCCCGGGGACGCGGGTGGGGGCGGCCGGCCACCCCCGCCACGCGGGTCGCGGACGCCGCTGCTAGTTTTCTCTCTTCCTGGCCGCTGCGCCCGGGGCGCTCCCAGCACCTGGGATGGGTACCCGGGGCGTGGAGAGGGGCGCAGGGACCGGACTTGCCGAGCTGCTCTCTCGCTCGTGTCCATTTCTCTCGCTCCCAGACTCGCTCTAGACCTGCGTCAGGTTCCCCTGGAGACCCCTTCTTGTCCCCCACAGCGTTCGCTCCTCGCCCCGCCGCGCGCTGCTCTCCAGCCTCCTCCCCGCCCTCCTGGGCTTCCCCTTCGGTCTTCTCGCCGCTCCTCTCCTTCCCGTGCCCAACTTCTTCGCTTTCTCTTCGCCCGCCACCCGCCTCGACCCTCCTTTCAGTTTCCACCGGGTCCTCGCGGCCCGGACCGTTTTCTGCCAACGCACCTCGCGTATCCAGCGCTCTTCAACTCCTCCTTGGTCACTCCAGCTAAGTTGCAGATGCTAGAAAGAAATGTAGTTCTCTCTAACACGCTTACCGCCAGAGTGGTGACTTTAGCTGCGTCTTGAACATTGTCATTTCAGAGAATATGTTTGGCTCATGCATGTCAGTTTGCAATTTGCACACTTCTTGGCTTCTGTTTTAGCCATCAGCTAAATGGCAGTAACCTATTTTTCCAAAGCAATTCATTTTAAATACCAGAGTAATTTAGACCTTCAGAACAAGGCGGGGAAATATTTCTCAATTCCTTTGTTGGCTTGCTTTCTTCTGTTTTGAATTCTCCTAAACAATAGTAAATTTACAGAAGGCGACACCCTTCCTGCCCAGCCTACCTTATGTTCCAGGATCCTGCAGAAACCTTGGGTTATATCGCCATATATTACTGTAAATAAATGACATCGAAAATGCTGAATCATGAAACTGATGTAATAGGAAATTCACAGAATGCTAAAAAAAAAAATATTGAGCAGTGTCATTGTCCAAAATTCTTTTCATTTATGTGGCATTGTCATTATTTGGAGTCTTTCTTCTTAGAAGCTAAAAACTGCTTAGGAGGTACTGGCAGGAATTAGAATTTGATTCTGAAGAAATTCGCTACCCAGCCCAAGTTTCTTTTAACGCTTTTTACTCCTTGGATGTTTCATTTCTGGAAGCAAGAGCGTGTAAAAATGCAAATTGTACTTCTGCCTTTGCATCTACCTGTTGAGCAATTCATGCTTTTACTCATATTTCAAAATTAGCCAATACCAAATTTTGTGGTTGGATTTACTTCATATTTTCATAAGAAGTTGTCAGTTAATGTGAATGATTTTTTTTTGCCCAAGAGATATTATTTAATATTTATGGCACAAGGTTACAGCACACAGGCTCATAAATAAAACTGCCATAACAAATGACAAGATTTCAGTTGAAACAGATGATCCCCATACATAAGGCACTGCTGGCTACCCACAGAAGCAGAAATGGTGTGGCAGAATAGCACCTGAACTGTTAATGCACAGGTGGTCTAGAAAGTTCCACATGGAAATCTCCAGACCTGGAGAGGATTAACTACTTCTTGACAGTTCAAGAAATCAGAGTAACAAGAGCAAAGCCTAAGGGCACAAGGGATGTGTGAACAGAGACAGATGTTGGAGAAAGTACAAAAGTTCTGTAGGGACCAAGGGGGATTTAAGAGAAGAGATCACAGACAGGGCAAAATGATGCCATGGACAGACTGGGGTGATATGGTGAAGTGGTGAGGTAGGGCTCTGGAAAGAGTGATTATAGAAAATACTATAATGTGCAAAATAACTAGAGCATGGATGAATGTCTTGGCAGACAGGGAAGGAATGGATTTTGGAACCTCATGGAGGGGGAAATGTCAGAGCTTCCTGCCTCTGTGTGCTTCCTTCAGATGAGCTTCTGATATGCTACGGTACAAGAAAGACTTGGATAAAAAGAGAGCCATTTTGCAACTGAGTGAGAAGGTTTTGTGAACCCAAGAAGCAAAAGTGAAAGGTCTTCACATTTCGTTGTAAAGGTCTAGGGATTTTGCAGTCTAGGTATGTGCTACCTGAGACACTACTGAAAGCTAAGACTTCTTGATCTTGGAGAAGCTTGGTGTGTGAATTGGGAAAATGGAAACATCTGTATGAAACACATGAAAAACATGATACAACAGAAAAATACAAATGCATAATTGTGTGCATTATGCTCAATCAAGGAATGCTTCTGGATGGAAGGCTGGAGGTGTGAGGTGGCAGAGTGGGGTAGAGGTGGACAGAAAGGGCTATCTCAAGGAAGCCAATGAATATTATTTGGAGCCTAATGGATATAATTAGGCGTTATGCTAAGCATTATAGGTAGGCGCTATTATCTTAGCAACCCTATGTGTAGGAGCTATTAGAGTTCGTTTAGATGATAAGAGGCTCCAGGAATAAGTTAGTTGTCCAGGACAAAGTATCTGAGATTGACCACATCTCCACCTCCAGATCCCTGCTTTATTGCTTGCTGCATTTGCCCTCATAACCCACTTTCTCTCATAGATGTACTGGCTAATGAGCAAAGCTCTGGCAATTAACAGCTACTGTGCAATTGGCCAGGATGTGAGGTCATTTCTAAAGTAATCTAAAATATACAAAGCAGGAAGTGCAGGCCACAGAATAGAAGCAGGATGTTAAAGAGGTTAAAAAAATAAAATAAAAAGGTAAAGTCCAGAAAATATTTGCCATCGGTAACAGGTAAAGGATTGGGTCTTTGTATCGTCCAGAGGCAGCTGGCGGGGTTTAGCAGTTGAGTGTGTGCGAGTGTGTATCCCAGTGTACAGTGAGTGTGCCTTGGAACGCATTCCAAAGCCAAATTGTCCCTGATTTGGGGACCAACTCCCGTTCTGTGTTATCTTCACCTGTTTGCCTGTTCACAAGCGCTGGAGGTTGAGAGTGGCTTCTGAGCAGATGCCTTTAAGCCCCTGTCCCTGTGGGGAACGTGCTTCCTGAAGTCGGGGTCCTGAGGAGGTGGGTGCCTTCGTCCTCCATCAGCTGGGACAGAGTAACCTTCAGTGTCAGCTCAGGAAGAGTGCTGTGACTGTAGCTAGGATACTGCCAAAGCATGAATAATTGTGATGAGGCCTGAACGATAAGTCACGGAACGATGCCAAACAGATTTCTGAAAAGATGATCCCTGGTGCCAGTGGCTGCCAGAAAATTCTGAGGTCACCAAAGGTCAAGATGCAGAGAGCCTCCTCAGAGAGGGTGAGGGCCTCAGAAGCAAAGGATAATGAAATCGCCTCCACTGAGGTCACTGGTGCTGAGTGGGACGGACCCTCCCAGCACACCCCCTTGCCATTTGCTTACGCCACTGACACTTACCTTCCTCCGAAGTTGGCTGGAACCGGCCCGAGGGTGCCCCAGCTCCGTCTGTGGCGATGGCACTTCCAGAAGGTGATTCTGTCCGTCTCCAGCTCTGGTCTGGAATGTGTAAATTTTTTCTTAAATGGAAAAATAAATCTCATGATGGCCAGTGTTGCTGTCAACAGTACAGTTGAAATGTTCAGAGTAGGCATTTGTGCTTGTTAGACAACCAGAGGACAAAGAAGTAAGAGGACATTAACAGCACAGATATACGTGGGGGTGGTTAGCAGACAGTGGCTGTGAAAGAGCCTTGTCCAGGATTCTCCTGAAGTGGCCACACATCACCGGTTATCCGTCTAGGAGTATTCATTAACCCCTTACTATGTGTGCAATACAGGACATAGGAAGATCAAAATCAGGTAAAGAGACCTGCAGTTATCCAGCTCGAGGAAGAGTGATAATGAGTATTTGAAATACAGAGATAATATCCAAATTTCATGTCAGCCAATAGCTTCCATAGTCATCCTGACCAGAGCTTCTAAAACCTCCCAAGCCGCAGGGTTTGCCCTTTGCCTTCTATTACTTCTGGCTGCCTGTTGGCAAAAGCACAGGAGCAGAGGAAAGGTAGAAGAGAAGAAATAAAGAAGCCAGGCAATTTGCTGAGAAGATGGACAGACCCAAGTAGCCCATAAATAGCCTAAAGTGAATTCAGTTACCCTGTTTATTGGCTCATCACGTTCCCCTGAGAAAGGATCTCAGGGGCAGGAGGCCTGCACAGCATGTGAGAAATTAGAGGTGAAGTTTGGCTTTGGCAGCCCTGTTTCCCTCCTTACCCGAGGAAGGGCTTGATTGTGCCAGGGAGTTGGCTCAGTCCGGTGTGTGTGTTTGCGGATAAGGTAATCCCTGCCCTCTCCAGACTCAAGGCATACTGACATAATGGAATTTTAACACACACCCCCCACCCTTGCAAGATGAGAATGAGCTAAGTCTCGAGATGCCCTCACCTGTAGCCAGAAAGTGGTGACAGGTGTAAAGGCAAGTGGATGAGTCAAGTGCATCATTTTGCGTGTTTCTAGAAGGCAAGAGGCACGCCGTTGATGACTTTGGAGTCAGCCAATATGGATTTGAATTTTGGTTCTGCTTTTTAGCTGCTGGTTGACCTCAGGCAAGTTACTTACCCTCTCTGAATCCAACCCATTCCCTCAGCTGTAAAATTAGAATGCTGTCTCCCTCACAGGGCTGTTGTGAGGATTAGGTGAGAAGTGAGAAGTTCTATGAAGTTCTCTGTGAGAGGATGGGGTTAGAACTGAGAAGAAAGATTTAACTCACCTGTCCCAATGTCCAGCACAAAGTAGAAACTCAATGAAATAAAACCAAACCAACCTTTGTTACCCTTATATGATTTGAGTGAGGAAGAAACAGTATATTAAATAGGATTGGAGGGGGGCGTCTTACACAACCAGGAATATTGATCATTATTGTGATGGTGTTTCTCTAGCCAGCTCTCAGGTTTGGGAAGGAGTAGTGCTCAACTGGGAAGTGTTTCCCAAGGCACATCTTGATTTTGAAGTCCATATTTACATCATCACACATTTTGCTTAATTGCATGCTTTGTTGACATAAACAGAATTTTTGCTTATATCTAGTTAGCAGAAATTGGAAAAATAGGCCTTTGAAGGCAATACAATTACCTTATGGACCTATGGCAAGGGAGATCAGCCAGAAGAAAGCCTTCATGCGCCAGGGTTTTCTTAGGTGACTAATGGGCTGGAAGGGTCACGAATGAGAATAACAAACACCCAGTTATTGTTTGTGTATCAGACCTACCCACAGACACGTATACATGTAAATGAACTTCCCACAGTGACACTTGAATGACTTAAAATTTTCCAGTCTCTCTGTCCCTTCCTTAAATACTGAGTGGACCATACAGAGAACAGAGCCAAGTTTTCTCAGCTCTTTGGAACAAGGGAGGATTATTTGAATAGAGTTTCTTTTTATTGATTTTGTTTAAAGGAATCAAATGCAGTCATCCTAAAAGAAGTTTAGGCAGTACTGATAGTTTTTTTTTTTTCCCCATCCAGAAGATACATAAATTCATCTTTTTCTTGATTCCCAGGCTGAATTCAATGCATTTAGATCTCCTATTTTGGGTCTTCTATCATGGAAACACATTAACTGGCCCATTTCTTTCCTTTCTTAAAAATTTACAATACATGCACACTTACACAAAGGCAAAGGAATCTATGTTTTGTGACTGTGCGTGGCATTGTCAAATTTGACTTTGATTAGAGGCTCACATGGTATAAACAGACATTGAGGGCCCAGGCATCTTTCAGAGCCCAGCTCCGTTGGGTGCAAAGTAGATTATTAGCTTTGAAGGTGGAACATCTATGTGGCTGCCTAAATGTTGTGATTTGAAGGGCACGGAAATGCCCCTCTACACCCCAAATATCTTGCTTAGCGCTATAGTACATTTGGGCCATGCTTTTAAGGCATTATCTCCTCAAAACTGGCATAGAAACACAGATACATGACATTACCTCTGCATTTTTTTCCTTATCACAGTAACATGGATGAACTTGCCAGGTGAATAGGAGTCCAGCAGAGGGTAGAGGGATGGGAAATTTTAAAAATTTAATTTGTATTTTTGGTGTGGAGTAATGGAAAAGCTCTAGAATGTGGGGCAGTTGTCTGGAGGGACAAAATAGCTGGGGGAAGTCCACCCCAAATGAGTAAAGTGAGTGCCAAGTTGCCACCTTCCCAGACCTCACGGTCCCCCAGGGCAGCTCTGCCCCCTGGGGGCCCAGTGAGATGTCAAAGGGTAAGGGCTGTTTGGAAGGAGTTAGTGAGGCTGGAGGAAAAGTAGAGAAGTTGGTGGGGGCGGGGGATGGCTCATAAGAGAACTTATGAATGCAAAGAAAGGGCAGTGGGGGGCCCCAAATTGGATCAGGTATTTTGGTTTATATGCAGGTGCCTTCAGGGCCACTGAGGCACCTGACAGGAGTGCCCATGCCCAGAACTTTATTTCAGCAAGAAACACTAGATTCCTACTGTGTGCCAAGCTCTGTCTTAGATGCTGGAGACATAACAGTGCCATGGACTCTGACCTCATAGTTTCTAAGCAAAGGAACGTGTGGGTAAATTTTTAGCTTATGTTAATGCAACCTGGCATGTGAAAATACCTATGAAGGTTGGACACGTGTCATGCCTGTAGCTGAAACTCTTCAAGTTAATTGCCTTATTTTCCTGGCAGGAAGCAGCTTATAACCACACACATGACTTGAGCCAGGAAATCAGCTTCAGTTTAATCAATATTTACAGTGTGATGTGTTGCTAATCAGTGTTGGTTTTGTACATAAAAGAGGTAGCCACAACTCATGGTGTGGCAGCTGCCCACTGGGTCTGCTCCAGCCCACGAGGTGTTAGCTTCCTTCATCGCATAGGTGCCCCAAAGAGCCCTCTGAAGGGATGCAGACCATGCTCTGCACAGGCCACCTACGGTGATTTTGAGGCTCTCTTTGGAGCCAGCACATCCCCATTATATCGAGGAAACATTGGCCCATCCCTGAAGTTGTTGTGAAGTTGCTCTTCTCTTATCCTTAGGCTGTCACTCAAGCTGCTTGTACTTCTCCAGTAATCCATCTCAGCCCTTGCAATTTCATCTCTTTGCCCAGCCTAGCTTCACGTACTCATTGACTTAGATCTTTTCTGAAAGAAACAATAGCAAGATGTCAACACCCACCATCAGGGAACCTTAGAAAAATATGGAGTCAAGCCCCATCAGCTACACATACATGAAATTATGCTTAATTGGGTTATTCATCACGTTTCTCCTATATGATGACTCCTTACAAAGCATATGTTCTGTCACCTTGTGCTCTTCAAAACTCTATCTGGAATAAAAGCTTGATAATCTAGAACAGTGGTTAGCAAACTATGGCCCGTGGGCCAATCCAGCCAGTCTCCTGTCCTTGTCAACAACATTGTATCAGACCACAGCCAAGCTCATTCGGTTATATGTCCATAAGGCTGTTTTCACGCTGATGCAGCAGAGTTGAGTAGTTGAAATAGACACCAAGTGGCTCGCAAAACCCCAAATATTTACTTACCATCTGGCCATTGTGCTGACCTCAAATCTAGAATAGTACCATCCAGTAGAAATATAGCATGAGCCACAAATGCAAGCCACATATGTAATTTTAAATTCTCTATTAGCCACGTTAAAAAAAATAAACAGAACTAATTTTGATAATATATTTTATTTAACTTGATGTATCTAAATATTATCATTTCAACATACAAGCAATATAAAAATTATTAATGAGGTATTTCACAGCCCTTTTGAATACTAAGGCTTTGAAATCCAGTGTATATTTTATACTTACAGCACATCTCAGTCAGGACCAGCCACATTACAAGTGCTCAGTATGACTTGTGCCTACTCAGGTTGGATAGCATATGTCTAAAACCCATATCTCTTGGGTTACTTTTACTGCAATTGAGACTTTGAAATGGGTGAAAATAAAGTAATCTTCATATGAGTATACAGAGATTTTCTTTGAGGCAGAATTTGGAGGGAAGGCTTTGAAGAGGTACACAGTGAGGTGTGTATATACCTTTCTTATCTGCAATGTTATGAGCATGACCAAAACCAAACCTATGCTTGGTGGACTGTGCTTATTAATGGAGAAAAGTGGACTGGTGCTTTTTTAGCATTAAGATGTAAAATAATCAACATGATTACTATGAACTGCACTTTGCTAGTGAAATCAAATGGTCATTCCCCAGCATTCTGTTTAAAAGAGATTTTCACTGGAGTTCCCAGCATCAGCATTAAAAATGTGACCAAAAAAAAAAAAAAAATTGAAGCAGGAGATCTGGGCCTAGGGTAAGTTTTTAAGGTATACATGAAAAGAATGAGGAAGAGGTTTTAAGTCATTCTTCAGAAAAGAACACAGTGTGATATTTAATATACCACGGCATGTCCTAGAGTCTGTGCTGCCTATTGTCTCTCTAAATAAGCAATGTCTCCTTCCCGTCGGATTTAGTGAGGGAAGCATTTGGGGCATTGCTTTGGAATAAGGCGTGCTGGCTGCTCATGCTGCTCTTCTGGTCCAACTTCCATCAGCACCAGTGATTGCTGGCTTTGGGTGAAACGCTGTTGTGGGCTTCAGAGCTTGATTTGCATCTTGAGAACGAGGGCAACATCTTGGCACATCTGAATGAACGTGCCAACGGAGGCTGGATGAATGAACTGCCACTGTGGACAAACACTGGGTGGGTTTCTATTTGTGTGGAAGCAGGATTTAGCCTGGAGTTCCCAGGCGGCCAGGAAATGGTGCTCTGTAGTCTTGCAGTTAGGTGCTATGCGGTGGGAACGTGGGGGTGGGTGGAGGCAAGAAGAGGAGCCAGGCTCCCGGGCTTGCCTCTGCTGACCCACCAGCTGGGTGGTGTTGGAGAACATCACCTCTTGGTTGTCTGCAGAATGCGGGAGTAGATGGGCTCATCACCAAGGGCTCATCCGCTCTAACGTTCTCTACTTGTAATTATAAGATTATTTTTATATTTGTTACCCCCCCCCCCCGTAATTTGGCAGTATAAACGAGAACATAAAACAATTAAACCTCTCCCTGCGGGGGCGGACAATTTGGACTGTAACCCCTTGTTTCTTCCCACAGGTTTCCCAGGACTAATCAAAAGGAACAGCTGGCCCTTTGCCTATTTTCTCTCTGCCATTTGCAGAAGCCACATTTGCCACTTTCACCTTTTAGGATGGTTACTTTATCCTTATCCCTCCCCTTTTTTAAAAACAAATTCACATGGTACAAAATTCGAAAGGTAAGGAAGGATATACAGTGCATCTCTCTCTCTTATCCTGTCTCCTGGTTGCATTATCCTTACCCATGTGAGCAACCAATGATATGTGTATTCAAGTGAATATGCGTGCGTGCACACACACTCACACACACATTTAACCCGAATGGTATTTATGAACATGTTTTTAAAAAAACAACAAAAAACCCTTTAGAGATCATTCCTTTATCTGTACATGAAGAGCTTCTTCTTTTTAATATCTGTATAGTACTCCAAATGGATGTACTATAATTTATTTAACCAGCTCCTTCTTGATGGGCATTTAGGCTTCCCATCTTTTGCTATTACAGTGCTGCAGTGGAAATCTATGCATACATATACCTTGTTTTGCAGAGATTTGAGTATATTTGTAGGATAAAATCCTAGAAGTGGAATTATTGGGCCAGAGGATGGGTACATTTATACTTTTGGTAGATACTGCTTGATTGGCTGATAGAGATTACTGCCACCAGCAATATGTAAGAAGGCATGCTTCCCTACACTCTGGCCAGTATAATGTGTTATCCGACTTTTTTATCTTTGTGAATCTGATAGGTTAAAAATGGTATCTCAGTGTAGTTTCACTTTACATTTCTCTTGCCTTGAGTGAGAATTCACTTATCAATAAACTATGTCATTTGCTCATTTTTCTAATGGATCGTTAGCCTTGTTTCTAATGTCAGTGGCTTTAAAAGGGAAACATCCCCTTTTATAGAAAGCTTCATTGATTCTTTGCTGTCACTGGAATAAAAGTACACATTCTTTGGGCTGGGACTCAATGCTCTCCAGGGCCCAAACCCTGTCTTTCTTTTCAACCCCATGTCCCCATGTCCACTTAGCTGCTCGCTGTTCCCTAAATGTACCTACCCTTCCCTATCTCTTGCCCCACTTAGGCTGTTTACACCACTTGCAGTGCCTTTCCCTTGCCTCTCTACCAGAAGAACTTCTCTTCATCCCTCAAAGCCCAGTTGACATACCTTTTCTTCCATAAAGCCTGTCCTAGAACCCATAAGTCAGAATTACTCTCTCTGGTGTTGTGTTCCTTTGGGCTTGTTTATAGTTTGACTGGAGCATGGACCACGCTCTGCTTGTATCACTGTTATTTGTAGACGTGATTTCCTGATACCAGACTTCATGTCTTGTTCACCTTTGCCAGTCCTACAGCTCTAAGCCAGAATTGGATAAAAAGAGTCCTTATTTCTTCTTTCCTTGAAGGAGACCAAAGTGACCTTTTTCTTTAAAATTTTGGTAAAATCATTCATAAAATAAAATGTACCATTTTAATCATTAAGTGTACAGTTTCAGTAGTGTTAACTAAATTCACGTTGTTGTGCAAGCATCACCACTTTCCATCTCTAGCACTATTTCATCACTGAAACTCTGGACCTGTTAAACACTAACTCCCTATTCCCCACTCCCTAGACCTTGATGACCCGTATTTTACTTTCTGTCTCTGTGATTTTGACTACCTAGGTACCTCCTAAAAGTGGATTATACAATATCCACTGTGCTTCTGTGTCTATCTCGTTTTACTTCACATCATGTCTTCAAAATTCATCTGTATTTTAGCATATATTGGAATTTTATTCCTTTTTAGGGCTGAATAATATTCCATTTTTTGTATATACTGCATTTTGTCTATCCATTCATCCACTGATGGACACTGGGGTTGCTTTCAGTTATTGTGAAAAATGCTGCTGTGAACATGAGTGTACAAACATCTCTTAAAGTCCTTGCTTTCACTTCTTTTGGGTATATACCCAGAAGCGGAATCGCTGGATCAGATCATGTGGTAATCCTATATTTAATTTTTTTGAGGAACTGTCATGCTGTTTTCCATAGCAGCTGCACCATTTTACATTCTCACTAATAGTGCGCAAGAGTTCGATTCTCCACGTCCTCACCAACATTTGTTATTTTTTGTTTTTTTGATAACAGCAGCCCTAATGGGTGTGAAGTGGTCCAAAGTGATCTTTTTGCCATTGTGTTTTGGATACCTGAATGACAAAGCCATATTTAGAAGAGCTCTTAGCACCCTTATATCAGCACCTCATGCTCAAAACGTTGCCTTGATTTCATGACTAAATAAATATGCAGCTAAAATCTTTCTTGGCACATCATGTAGCATTGTCTGTGGTGAAAGACTCGGACAACACAGTCCATGGTCCAAGCCTGCCCGTGTGTGATTTGGAGCAGTAGAAACCTCCCGCTGGGCCATCCATCATGCAGGCTTGTCCTGGCTTAGAACTTACTAGAGAAAAATGAGCCAGGTTGGCATCCCTGTTATGTTCCCTCGAGGGTGCACTTTGAACTTTTCTCCCATCCTTTGATTTGGCAGCATCTGACCCACCATTTGAAGTCAGGGCAATAGTTTGAAAATGTCTGAAGCTGGGTTGTCTTTCATTCTAAGGCAGTTTCAATTGATGCTGGATTTGTCGTGAACTGGCTCCTCCGTTTGGAAACCAGCTCTGGAATTATTGCCACATAGCTTCAAAAGTCACATGTTGATCAGCAGATGCCACTGAGTCTGGGGAGAGAGCTTAACGTGGCCTAACCTCTATTTGTGTTTTTGTTGCTTTTTCTCTAATCTTTCAGTAGATTTTTCGACATCTTTTATCTTCCACATTCATTGCTTTATGTAGAGTGGTATTTTTTATCCCGGGAAAGGAATGATTCATGTATCTGTTATGATGATGATTTTAAACTTTCTGTATTTCTTACTTTTTTTTTTCCTCTTTTTCAGAATTTCGTACCATCTTTGGGTAGGCAGACTTCTCTGACGACATCAGTGATACGCAAAGCTGAGCAGAGCGTGGCTTACAAAGACTTTATTTATTTTACTGCCTTTGAAGGAAACGTTCGCAACGTTTCTGAAGTCTCGGTGGAGTATTTATGCTCTCAGCCTTGTGTTGTCAATTTGGAAGCGGTTGTTTCCTCTGAGTTCAGGAGTAGCATTCCTGTGTACAAAAGAAGGTGGAAGAACGAGAAACATCTCCACACCAGCAGGACGCAAATAGTACATGTGAAATTTCCAAGCATCATGGTTTACAGAGATGATTATTTCATCAGACACTCCATCTCGGTGTCTGCGGTGGTACTGCGCGCCTGGATTACTCACACATACAGTGGCGGAGACGTGAATGTTAAATGGGAGGAAAACTTGCTACATGCCGTGGCAAAGAATTACACTCTGCTGAAGACAGTCCCGCCTTTTGAACGCCCTTTCAAAGATCATCAAGTGTGCCTTGAGTGGAACATGGATTATGTTTGGAACCTTCGGGCAAACAAGATTCCACAGTGTCCTCTGGAAAATGGTAGGTCGTTTTTGCCTTGCAAGGAACCTAATTCCTGTGTCTTCAGAGAGCCTTTATCATAATAGGATGGCAAGAGAGAGTTCTTGTATGAGCAGTGGGGAGAAAAGGAAAATGGAGGAACACACTGAGTCTGTAATTTTGAACTTTGGAGACAAAAGGAGAAAAACAAAAAGGGGAATAGAGGAGAGAGATTAGGAGAGAATCGGGCGGAAGATGAAGGGGAGGGAGGGACAAAGCGGCCATGGAAGGGCGACTTTGACAGGTTTAGATCTGCTTTAAGCTGGAAAGGAATATTAATGCCACTGAAACGAGGATTGGGAAAATCTCCTTCCTCCCCCTTCCCCCCACTGCCCTGAGGTTTCCATTATTTTTAAGCAGAATGTTTTGTCCTGGAGAAGGTGAGAACCGGAAGGAACCTTTGTGTCAGACAGGGAGGTCGTATCACAGAGTGATTAATCCTGGCTGAGTTTGACTCCTGCTCTGTCACTTTCTACCTGTGTAACCTTGGAACTCTCTGGGCCTCAGTTTTCCTGTCTGTAAAATAGGGATAATAAGTAATTCCCTCTGAGCAGTGTTGTGAGGATTAAATGAGATGTGAGTGCTTAGCCCATCAGCAGCATGCAGTAAAAAGTAGCTACGATGATGGTCGAGGCCACACTTTGCATTTTATCTTAAATGCCACATGGTCACAGCTTCCACAGGACCGATACGGGAGGCTCCCAGTGCCCTCCTGCAGCCTCCTGTAGGCACCGGGGTTGAAGATCTCTTGCACATACTTGGCACACAAGTGGGGCTCTGACGTTCTCTCCAGTGGTACGAGGAGCACCTTGCTCCACGGATGCTGAGTGCCTGCTCGCTCTTCTCCCCACCCTGCAGGCTCCCAGGCAGTGTTTCCTAAAGCCTGGCCCTAGGACTGCCTGTGACAGAATCACCTAGTGCTCCTGTTGTAAATACAAATTCCCAGTTTTATTCCCATAGTTTTTATCTACTCAGTCAGGATCTGTGGGAGCAAGGCCCTGGAATCAGCATTCTAAACACATTCCGCCTGACTCTGATGCACCCTAAAACTTGAGAACCTCTGGGCCAAGGGCAGAGCTGGTGGGACTTTGGTCCTACAGTTCCTGTCACTGGATCCCCAGGCCGGCTTGGCGGGTGGAAGAAATCCATGGGCCTGTGGCAACAGACCCTTCCACGGGACGTGCTTGCCCGTCCTAGTTTTCAGTAGGACTGACTAGAGACAAGGTGACTTAAGGACACATGCTTAAGTTCTTCCTCTAGTGATCAACTTCTTGTCACCTCTGGGATGTGATTTCTGTCAGACTGTCTTTGGGAAAACAACGGCTGTGGCGATTTCTTGCTATTTCCCCAAAGAAGTTCTGCATATGATGAGAACTTAAAGAACCTGTGCAACCATATATTTCAGTTGGTCAGAGGCCACTTGCCGTAGAACCAACACATAATGACATTTTAAAAAACTATTTTGAAATAATTATAGATCACAGAAAGTTGCAAAAATGGTACAGAGTTCTGTGTATCCTCCCCCCAGCTTCCCCAATGGTAACATCCTCCATAACTATAGTACAGTATCAAAACCAGGGAACCAATGTAGATGTTGATCTAATAGCGTTAATTAGACTACAAATCTTATTCAGATTTCACTAGTTTTTACATGCACTCCTGTGTGTGTGTGTGTGTGTGTGTGTGTGTGTGTGTAGTTCTATACAATTTTATCCTACATTTTGTTTTAATAGCCCTGTTCTGTGTGTGGCTTATTCTGAGTTTGTGCCAAGCTTTAAATACAAAGATACCTAGAAGATGAAGGCAAATTCCCTGTGTGTGTGTGTGCACGTTGGGGGTAGGGTGGGGTGGGTAATTAGATGCCTGAAATAAGCCGAGCTGCATGCATTTTGATGATCAGTGTGCATCCCTCTTCCAGGCAGAACCCCATGCTAGCACCCGGCTGGAATACCTTCCACAGGGCTACCTAATTTGTTAAGAAGAAGGAAGCACGGGGCACACACAGCCACAGTTTTACTTTGGCTCTGATTTTGTCAGGGCTTAACGATTTCATTTCATGTTTGGCAAATCGCGTATTTCTCACTGAAGAATGGTTGCATGGCAAGCTGGAAGTTTCTAAATGAAATCATTTACGAACTGGCTCAGTTCTCAGGGCGCCTGAACATGCCCTTAACGTGTGAAACATCTCTTCCTTCTTTTGTTGTTCCTTCTCGTATTCACAAGGCTCGGGAATAGCACAGTGGGGTTTTTCTCCCCACCTTCTTCAGAGCATTGCTTTTGGAGTGAGAATTAATCTAACAAAACCGTAATGCAAAGAAAAACCTTTTTTAAGTTAAAGTCACTGAAAATGGGGGGAAGCTTTGTGCACCCTCAAAACCAACTCTGTTGGCACAGCTATGATTTGTTTACCAAAAAAGGGCAGCATCGTATGTCCCTTTCTTTAAAAGACAGATCACAGGAGCGACGCAGCAGCCCTGTGGGAAGTGTCCGTGACCTTTGTTCTGGATCTGGGCTGCGGGCATGGAAGGGGCCAGGCCTCTGGCATGTTCTTAGCAGGGGCTTCTTGGTGAACAGGAGTCAAGTCAGAACAACGAGATGGCGTTAGCGAGGCGCGGAGCTGAGCTGTGGGGCACCTGTCATGTCTGGTCCCAGTCCCAGTTTGCATCCAGCGCTGATGTGGGGTTTCGGGGATGTTTGCTATGTCAAGTGCCTGGTGTCCTGCAACGGCCCTGCCTGTGAACTGAAGGACTCCCTGACTTGCTTTCATTTTCCTTTTCATTTATAAAGTGAGTCAAAGTCCCTGTGCACAGGCGCTCCAGGAGTGTGGCTGGAGTGTCCTCCACCACCGGCTCAGCTGAGGCTCCGGAGGCAAGGGCTGCATGTGCCAGACACAGCCCTGAGTGGCTTATTTCCTTTGCCGGGACCCAGCCAGGCCACTGGTCTGATTTTTGGTGGAGATGCAGCAGACTTTCATCTGGCCCTGCTGGGTAAACCTAGCCCGGATGAGAGGTCGGCAGCCTTTCTGAACAGGTGTGTCTCGGGGCTCAGCCACGTGCCCTTCGCATGCACCTGTCCCTGCTGCAGCCTGGGCATGTGGGGCTAGGTGGCCACAGGCAGACAACACGTGTGGCTGGCTGCACCTATTTTGGCCCGTTTCCTTGGGCGGGGAGACTGGGTGTTATCTGTTGTCCCTCACAAGTCACGTGGGTGCCTGACTCATGCCTGAGCTCACCGAAAGGAAGGAATCAACCATGCAGGCCAGTGACTGGGGTCCTGGACCTGGGGGCCACTTGGGCTTCTCTTCCTGTCACACCCTATTGTGAGAGTCCCCTGGGCTGTTGCTCCACCTTCAGAATGTGTATATGTCACATATTCAGTCTCTCCTCACACTTCTCACTACAGGTACTGCTATTATCCTGGTCTAAGTCACCACCCTCCTGTCTGGACTCCTGCCACTGCCTGCAAGTGGCCAGTGCGAGATCGTCTCATCACTCCCTGCTTAAACCCCTGGGGCCTCCCACTGCCCATTGACCCCAGTTAGGGTCAACCCTTACTGGGGCCTGTGGGGCCTGTCCCTGTCCCTTGCTGGCCTCATCTCCTACCCTGCATCCCCTTGCCCACCAGTCCCAGCCACGTGGGACTGCTTGCTTCTCCTCAAGCATACCAAGTTCATCTCCCCTTGGGGACATTTGTGTGACCTTCCCCACCACCTAAGTGCTCTTCTCCCAGCTCACCATATGGCTTGCTCACTCATGCCTCCACTCAGATGCCATTTCATCCAGACAGCTCCTGTGGCCACCTCATCTATGTGGCAGCCTCGCCCTTGCCTGCCACTGTCCACCTTTATTTCCTTCACAGCCTGGACAGTGTCATTAAGTATATTTTAATTGCTTATGTGCTTGTTCAGTGGTCCCCAACCTTTTTGGCACCAGGGACTGGTTTCATGGAAGACAATTTGTCCACGGACTGGGGGTGGGGAGGCTGGGGTGTCGTGGGGGGGCGGGCATGGTGTGGAGCTCAGGCAGTGATACCTGCCCATTTCCTAACAGGCCACGGACTAGTATGGCCGCAGCCTGGGGGTTGGGGAACGCAGTGCTTGTTGACTGCCTCCTACACTAGAACACGAGCTCCACAAGGCCAGGGGCCTCGTTTGCTCTGTTCTGGGGCCTGGCAGTAGGTATGCAGTGACTCTTTGTCCATGGAGTGAATGAGTGCTCTTAGCCAAAGGGAAAGGACAGCATTCTCTCTTATGCTTATGTGTGAACATCATACTGTGACAACACCTGTTACCCTCACTCGGCTGTGTTGCCACAGAGGGAGCATGCGGGGCGGGGGTGGCTGAGTTCCTTCCCTAGGGCCTCTGCACACATGCCACAGTGCCCCAGCCAGAACCCACTGAGGCTGTGCTGGTTAAGGCTGCAGGCTCCTGCTCAGGCATCCTCCTTTGCAACCACTCAGCTTTGCCATTGTAGTTCAGGTCTGTGATTCCCTACCCCTACGCCTTTGCTAAAGCACTTCCTTTTACCTAGAATAGCTACCATCCCATCCCTGACCCCCTACCCTAACCCCGACCCCACAAGCTGACACCTCCCCCACTGCCACCCTCCACGTCTTCCTGGCAAAATCTTGCCCATATTTCAATAGCCAGCTCCCATTTCCAATCTTCCCCCATCCCTGACCCTGAAGTTCTTGTTTTTTGGTTTTTGTTTTTTGTTTTTCCACAATTGGAAATTAACTCTGTAACCACTGGCCTCCCAGAACGCTCTGTTGGTGCCTCTCCTGTGATGTGTATCACGTTCAGTTCTATTAAACAAAGATTGACTGAGTACCTACTATGTACTGACTTCTTTACCAAGTCTGGAGGCCCAAAGATGAAGAGGCAGTCCCTCTCTTTAAGGTGGTTATGTGGGAGGTAAATACAGCTGCCAATAGCTACAGCCATTTACTGCTACTGAGCACGCACTAGGTGCCAGGCACTTTGCTAAGTGCTTTACACAGAGATCTAATTTAATCTGCCCAATACTCACTGTCATGGTTACAGAGGAGGAAACTGAGTCAGAGAGGTAGAGTAGCTTGTCTCAGGTATACAGCTACTAATAATGGAGCTGGGATTTGAACCTGGGTAATTTGGTTCCCAAACTCCACATGTAACCATGAGGCTATACTGCTGCATGATGTCATGAAGCTAGCTATTTATTTATTTTAAGTCATTCATTCATTGAAAAAAATTCCTGAGCAATCTCTGTGCTAGGTGCTTTGCTAGGCTCTTCACAGAGGAGGTGACATTTGAACAGACTTGAGGGATGAGGCAGAAAAGGACACGCAGGCAAAACGGAAGGCACGAGCCATGGCACATGGAGGAGAAAAGGCAGCCTGATGGGGGAATAGTGATAAGCCTGTGTCCCTTGATGTGAGGGATGGAGTGAGGTTTCATCTCACACACCAGCTTGGGTTGACTGGGGGTGGCTGCCTAGAGCATGGTGTTGAGCAGGATTCTGAGGCCGAGTCTGCACTGACTGAGAAAGTGCCGTGTTGACCAATTACTGCCTGCCAAGGTGTTGGAAATGTGGACTAGAGGCAAGTTTGTTATGTATTTGTTCACCAAGGTAGAATCTCAGGTGTGAGATGGGCAATTCAGGAAATGAGACTGGAAAGGCAGTTTAGGAGCACACTCCAGAGGTTCTTAAAATGCCGTGTCAATGGGTATTAAACATTCTGTGTTATTGTCTGCCTTTATAAACTTTTCTCTGATCTTCCCTCTTAGATAAGAAACTCTGGGGGAACATGGCAATTTCCTTCTTTTCCATTCACTAAACATACATTCTCGTCTTCAGATCCAATGGATTGGTAGTATGATTTCTTATAACAAAATTCCATTACAACAAAATGATTGAAAGTTAAATTAAGTGTTGGAGCCAGGCTTGACTTGTCTTTGTGAAAAAACAACTTATACAGCAGGACTATTTCAAATCAATGGTATGATGATACTTTTTGTAATTATAAGCTACGTATTTGGCACTTAAAAAAACACCAGACCTAGTTTCTTTTTTGTGCAGTTAATGATGGTAGTCTGAATTTTTCAGTAATAACACTAATTAATGCCTAGCATCTGCATTGCCCTTTTTGATTTTCAAAACACTTTTTCCATGCATTGTCTCATTTAATCCTCATAATAGTCACATGGGAAAGACAGTGTTATTCTCATCCTTTCTTTAACAAAGGAGAAAACTGAGACTCAGGGAGTTTGTTTAACTGGAGTCCAAACTTCCTGATTCTTTTGACTTTGTTATGCCGCCTCTCTGAAATATGCTAATACAGTCCTAACCCAGGTTCTAAATTAGAAGGAATACTTTTTTTAAAGTTGAATTTTTATCGATGTGAATCATCCTGTTTTCTTCACCCACTGGACTTTGTGTCTTTAAAGCGGATTGGGTGGCCGAGGCTGAACAGCCTCCAAGGCCTCGGGTGGGGTGGCCCCGAGATGTTCCTTCTCTCTACTTGCACGGAAACGCTCTCTGAGCTTTTGTTCTCTTCTTTTTTAGCCAAAAAAAGTAATACATGTACCTGGTGAAAAAAGAAAAAGTTCAAATAGTGTAAAAAGGTTTAGGGGAAAGAGTAAGTTTCCACCCACCCCAGTCTTCTGGTCCTTTTCCCAGAAGCAAACTCATTAGCAACAGTTTCTTGTATCTCCTTCCAGAAATGTTCTCTGCACATATAAGTGTTAAGTTGTAGCCCCTTCTCTTCGGGCACAAATGAAAGGATACTAGAAACTCTGCCCTGTACTCATTAATAGTGCGGCAGAGATTTTTCTATGTCAAGACATGATGCGCGGCCTCATTGCATCAACAGCTCCTGAGCATTCGTTCTATTGCCTGACAGCCCATAATTTATTTAACCTATCTTCTGCTAATGGTCACGCAGGTCATTTCTAGTCTTCTGCTTTTAACAAGAAGGCTTCACTGAACGTTCTTGTACATGTATCTTTGTGCACACCCATAAGTATGTTTGGAGGATAAATTAGTAGGAGTGAAATTTACTTTATTCTTAAGACTCCTGATATTGAATGTTCCACAGACTTCCTTAGTAACCCACTTCACACCACCTAGTATCCTTTTTGGGGGAAGTTCTAACCTCAATCATATTTGCTGGAAAATAGAGTTTTTATTCTCAGGCTTTGGCTTTAAAGAAAATTAAATGCCTGATTGCCACTGCCTTCTTAATGTCCTGTGTTTGGAAAACATTATGGCGTTACCTGTGCTCTAGTTTTACTTCTCCAAGTTGAAAAATCTTACCTTCTTTTCCCCCAGTTTCTGCGTACAGACTGAGTCATTGTGACCCCTGGCGTTGAGGCTGCCTCTCCTTCCTGCACATGCGGCTGAGGACCTCAGCAGCATCAATATGGTGTATTTGAAGCACATCCTGAGAAGGGCTTTGTTACATGGGAAAGGTGCCTGTGTCAGGACCCTGAACTAGAGAATGGGCTATGTGCTCGCCCCCAAAGCCCACCCCACCCCGGGATGAGATGGTGGGGGCCCTAGGTGAAACTCAGGGGCGCTGGCCTTAGTGCTGACACAGGGTGGCTCTGGGGGCCCCTGCTGAGCCAGGCTCCAACCTGAAGGAGGGGCCAGGGTGGGCAGTGGGGCCTTGAGCATTTAAGGAAGCATCAATTATCTCACCAATATAGAAATACTTCAGTGTTTTAGCCACCGGTATAGCCACACAGGGGGATGCTGGCAGCTGAATGTCAGCCGTAGTTCTCTCTGGAAGGACTCGTGGGGAGATGCGGTTAATAAAAAGCCCATTCTACTTTTAATTCTTTGAGGTATCTCCATATTCTTTTCCATAGAGGTTGTACTAATTTACAGTCCCACCAGCAGTGTATGAGTGTTCCTATCTGTCCACATCCCCGCCAACATTTGTTATTTGGGGATTTTTTGATATGAGCCAATCTCACTGGAGTTAAGTGATATCTCATTGTGGTTTTGATTTGCATTTCCATGATGATTAGAGAAGTTGAGCACTTTTTTATATGTTTGCTGGCCACTACTGGGTATTTATCCAAAAGAAAAAAAGACATTTTATAATAAAGACATCTGCTCTCGAATGTTCATAGCAGCACAATTCACAATAGCAAAGTTGTGGAAACAACCCAGGTGCCCATCAATACACGAGTGGCTCAATAAAATGTGGTATATGTATACCATGGAGTATTACTCAGCAATAAGGAACAACAGTGAATTAATACATCTGGTATTATCCTGGTTGGAGCTAGAACCCATTCTTCGAAGCGAAGTGTCACAGGATTGGAAAAACAAGCACCACTGGTACTCACCATCAAACTGGTACTAACTGATGAACACTTACATCACACAGGGCAATAACATTCATCTGAGGGCGGCGGGGGAGGGGGGTGGAAGGGATGGGAAAAACTCTCACTGAATGGATTCGTAGAGCACAGTTTGGGGGATGACCACGATTGTGGCTCTGACACAGGCAGAACAGGGGCAATGTATATGGCCAAAGTGTTGTACCCCCATGATATTCTGAAATTAAAAAAATAAATTAAAAAAAAAATAAAAAAATAAAAAGCCCATTCATTGGTTTGCAGTGGGGGGCCTGGTTTGAGTCAGAGCTAGGCCTCTTATTTGCTATACAGACTTCAACAAGACACGTTTTTGTTGCCTCCAAAGGAAGGGGTTTGCACTATATAATACCAGATATCTCTTCTTGCTCTAAAATTTGAGGAAATGATGCAAGCAAAACAGCCAAGGGGGAAGGGTTCTAAACATGAACTGTTTTCCTGGCGTTTTAGTTTATGTCTTGATGATGCCTTTTTTTCCTCCCACCTTAACCTCCTCATGCAAGATGAGCCAGAGCAATGGATTTGGAGGAAGGATTTGAAAGAAGAGAGGTCATTATTTGGCTTAGGCAGTATGGTGCACATTATAGCATTGTGGAAAGTGTTGGGAAAAAAGGAAATTGGTTCAAATCCTGAGTTGTCCACAACTATATTAATTTATTTGTTCATTCATTTACCAAATATTTATGGAGTCCCTATCAAGCTGGGCCCTGTTCTAGGCTGCAGGGATGGAATAGTGAATGAAGTGAGTTCCCTGCCTTCGTAGAGCTCACACTCTAGAGGAAATTGGACAAGCTGCTAATCATTTTTGGATTAAGTTTTCCTACCTGTAAGTTCTTTAATGGTGGACGGCACTGGTACCGTTCCTCCCCATTTACTGCCTGTGATAGACAACTCTAATCAATTATAGCACCCCAGGCAGCCACAGTTACTAGACAATAAGCCTATATGTTATCCTGAGCTAGATGAATTATAAAGTCCTTCCCTGCTCCAAAGTTTATTCCTGTTAATTACTTCTAATTGTAAAGACAATATTTATACTGAGGGGAAACTACAATAGAACTCCAAATTATAGAAGTATTGAAGCTACAGATTTTATAAGAAGTCTACCATTCCTTTGGTTTTCTTGGATACAAAAGGTGTGTGTGTCTGTAAAATTATTTTAGATCTTTGGGTCTGAGATTTTCCCTCCGGAATCTTTTGCTGCAAAGTGTCCTGTTTGACCTGTTTTACTTTGATCCTTAGATAAAGGAGAGGCTCACCAACGTGCGCTTTTAACTTTTTTCACTTTGGAAACCTCCTCTATGAAGCCTCTTTTTCTTGGAGTCAGGTTGGGCAGAATCAAATCCCGTCTGTTTTGACAAATGTTTCCACTACACACTAGATCACTCAACAGCAATCCCTAGCAGAAGGCTTCCTAGGGGTCTAACGTGGCCATCTGGTCTCTTATGCGCCACTCAACACGGTGGAAGCCAAACCAGGATTGAGCTGATATCGGCCTTTTTGGTAAGTTTTTTCTCCAGATTCCAAAGACACCTTAGCACCATTTCCATTTCTAATCCCCCTTGCCCCTCCCATAACAGACCAGCAAGTCCAATGTGCCCAATTGAGCTCAAATTGCAAAACAAAAAACAGAAACAAACAAACAAAAAATTTGAAGCGTTTCTGTTGAAATTGATAATTCCACCCTTGTGGATTTCCAAATGCACCTCCACCTATAATAAAAGCAGGTAGATTTGTGGATACTGGGGAAAAATTGGCTTATTTAATCCTATTAAATATATACACAAGGTCCTAAGATTCTAAAAACTGCTCTTATGATTTTCAAATTATAATGAACCAGAGTTACTGCTCTATATTGTAAATTATTTTCCTTTAGGAAATGAGAACTGGGATGTCCAGTATCCTAGGCCAAGGCCCCCATAATTTGTGTCAGTATTGATATTTGGTGACTTGCACAGAAGTCAACTCTTCTCTCCCCAAAAAGCCCAGGAAAATAGAATGTTTCCACCATTTAATCATAGGTATTTAAATCAAGGAGTGTTTTAAGAGAGAAAAAGGTATCCTTATTCCTAGGTTGAGTTAAGTGAATTCTTTTTTCTTTGGTGCAGGAATATGGAAAACAGAAAATTCATATTTAGGCTTGTTTAAAGCAGTAGGTATTAAATATAGGTGAAACAACTCCGTTCTCCCTTTAAAATGTGTTATGGACATCCCTGTGTTTTCTAGAGCTATAGAAAAGAATTCTCTCATGTTTGTGAAATAAAGTGGAAGACTTTCCAGTTTTAAGGGATGTGGTTAGTAATTTTTGTGTAGGGTAGTTTGTTGAGTTTATGTGGAAAGTCTGTGCAAAAGAAAAAAAAAACTGCAGTTTTAAGAGCATGGATTCTGAACCCAAACTGCTTGAGTTTGAACCCCAGCTCCACCTCTTACTATGACCCTCTCTGAGGCCTGGTTTTTCATCAGTTAAATGGAGATAATAAAATAACTTACTTCATAGTTTGTTGTGAAATTTAGTGAGATTGTTAGGTGTGATTTTTGAGAGGTGGTGTCCTGGTTCTTTGGCTCCTTGCTTGGAAGAATCGCAAGCCAGGCTGGTGGGACGGAGTGATGACAGACACGAAGCCCTTCCACACAAGCAGCCTTTCTTGTAAAGCGAAAATAAGTTTCAGAGAGAAGAACAGGTCTGTCTGATTGAGTGGAGACGACCCTGAGTTTAAAGACAGTATAGAAAGCATAGTACACTCTCAAAGTCAGTAGAGAGAGTGGACTGCTTCAATAAGGAACAGCGTCATCCCAGGGTTAGGGTCTGTCCTTTATGCTAATCCCTAATAATATATTAAGCTGGGGATGGAATATTCATGTCTTTTTGGGGAAGTGGACTCATGTACCTTACCATTTTCTGTCCTCTATGGCTGGCTCCAGAACTGTCATGGTGCTAGGGAGTGAGTTTTATTATGTCAATGAGGGAAAGGTGACCTTTGGTCATATGCTCCTAGCTTCAGTGCATGCTCCCTGTCAGGAAAAGTCCTTAACCTCACGTTCTTGCTGTTGTGGTTTCTTTTCTCTGTTTTTATTGGTCCCAACCCTTGGCCATTGACCACATCTCCCTATCGCCTGCCCTGTCACCTGCAAGTCTAACCTGCCCTGCCACCTGCATACCCTCGTCCCTACCTAACAAGATTATCCCTGAGCTGTGCTTAGCATGTTGCCTGGCATACACTAAATGTTATTTTGGCAACTGTGCCTCTATTTCCTCATCTGTAGACTGGGGATAATAATGAGGATTAAGTGGACTAATAATATATGTAAAATGGTTACAGCAGTGTCTGGGCCTTAGTGAGCATGATGGAAACATTAACTTATTTTTATAACACAAATTTAAAATACTTTCCTTAGCATTAGGAGGGCAGTGTGTAAAATGGTTAAGAACATAGAAGCCTGACTTTGAAACCTGAACTTTGGTTCTACTACATATTAACTTTGTAAACTTAGGCTTGGGCTTTTCATCTATAGAATGGGACTAAACACAGAATCCACTTCCTAGGGTTGTTATGAAAACTGAGATAGTCTCTGTAAAGTGCTTAGCACGGTGCCTGGCATATATGCGGTGTTCAATAATTGTTTGCTAATATTTTAGGCTGCCTCATTTAAATGAGTTTGATTGGAACTGGGCAGAAGGTTCTGGGAAGATTGTAACTCAGGAAGGAATGCTTTTCTGGAGAGAACTGAAAGGGAGTCATTTTGCTGTTTGCAGATGTGGTTGCCCTTCTTGGCTTTCCCTATGCCTCCAGTGGAGAAAACACGGGCATTGTAAAGAAGTTCCTGAGGTTTCGGAACCGAGAACTGGAGGCTACCCGACGCCAGCGGATGGATTACCCAGTGTAAGGATGGGCGGCAGATGGGGGCTGGTCGGAGGGTGCTTGTTTTCTTGAGGACCAGAGCAGGCTAGCAGAAGAACTTAGGAGAACACACCTTCGTAAGGTGTGTCACAAAAAATGTTGTGATCTAAGTGGCTTAGACAGAATTCATGGACCTGAAAACCTCAAATTAGTCTTGAATTATTCCTGCACTTACCAATCCTCAGCTTGCCTTAGCCTTAACATGTAGGTTCCAGGAATGATACCAGTAGGCAGCAAGGTGTTGGAGCCTGAGGCCTTGCAAGGTTTCAGGTGCAGCCAGCACAGACTGCAGCCTCGGCTTTGCCTTTTCTGTCTTGAAAGACTGCTTAAGCTGCCTGAAATTTCACCGCTTCTGATCTCCTCCACTGATTTTCAGCAAAACCCAGGTATATATTTTTTTCCTTCTGCTGAGTTGAAGATGCTGAAAATGGCTCCTGGTTCACCTCAGACTGGATGGATTTAGCAGACTGATTTAATTCTTCCCATGCTGCTGGCTGTAGAAAGATCTTGAGTCACTTTACTGAGCGTATGTTCTTGCTAAGCTTCCTTGTAATAACTTATCTTCATGAGCTTGCTCAGCTGGGTGGGTCAGGAGGGAGCTATGTGGCACCATCTGTTTGCATATCGTACCACTAATTTTGAGGCCAGATTATAAAGCCCAGAATATTCTAGAGGACTTGTTTGTATGTATCCCCAAAGAACCTGGGGCTGCTGCTACTTTAAACCAAACTGTGAATTGGTTACCGGGGGAAAGGGAGAGAAATTGACGCATTTCTTTTGACCTTGATCCATGTTTCATGTGGAAAATGCAATTATTCCCACCTCCTCATCTTTGAACTACTGGTCACTAACACAATGTGTGGCATCAAGCGGGAGTTCAGCAGATCTTTTCTGAATGATTAATGGACCACATATCTTGGCTAAATGTGTCCTAGTTAAGTTGGCTACTGTTATAATATTTTATCTTCACTTTACAAATCACAGATGTACAATATATTTTTTTAAATTAAAATAGCCCCAATCCAGGAATGGAATAGATTAGTTGTTCTATATTGGTCAGCCAGAACCATGATACTGAATAACCTAATGTGAACATTAAAATAGTATAGATGTGTCCCAATTATCACATAGCGATGCCATTTGTAGATGATTACATTTTTCTACCTTACAGCTTTTATCTTTGAAAAGAACAAAATTGCTCAAAAAGCCGTAATTATGTTTTTTCTTTTAATCACAGAAATTAGAATAACTTCTTATCAAATCACCTGTTATTAAAATCCAGATTTTTATTTTATATCTGACTTTATAAGCCTTAATCAAGAATTCAAATACCAGGCATGTGAGATTCTCAAAGAGGTGCAGAAACAGAGTTTTTGGTGCAAGGTAGAATGTCTGCTAGTTTTGTACAGTGAAGCTTAACTCCTGTCTTTTGCAGTTACTATAACTACCTCCTTTGTCTCAAAAATCAAGCTTTGCACGCTGATCTCCCATGATGAACACAAAGGCAAATTCATCCCTTCATTGGAAAGAAAGCAATTTACTTGGTCATTGTTAACTATAATTACCTGTTCTTGGATGATATCAATCTGCAGAACTTTTTTCCCCCTCACTTTTGTAGGTTTACTGTTTCAGTGTGGCTTTATTTACTCCATTATTGCAAGGCCAGTCTCTGTGGGATTCTGTACTTTGTTGATTCTAATGAGATGTATGGCACACCTTCTGTATTTCTTACTGAAGAGGGTGAGTATAAAACAGAACCTTTAAAACGATATTGTAATTTTCTTATGCTCTGTCTATTGACAGATACGTCTGTCTAGGATAAGGAAGATATTGTCAACGTGGCAGCTCAGCAAGAGTGATGGCTTCCAAACATGGGCTTCAAATGTAACTTTTTTCCCTGGAAGCTTAAAACAAATGTCTTATTTACAAAGGAATGCATTTATAAATGTATTTTTTGGTTTTGCTTTTTGTTTAAAGGAAAAAGGAATGTGGTTTAGTCTTGTAGCTTCTTAGGACAATTGTTGAAAAGGTATAGCTACTTCATTCACTCCTGGGTATTTTTTGTCATTTTCATGAGCTCTAATTTTCCTTTTAGGTCATTTGCATATTCAAATGCACCTTGTCAAAGGAGAAGACCTTGCTGTAAAAACTAAATTCATCATACCTTTGAAGGAGTGGTTTCGACTGGATATCTCTTTTAATGGAGGCCAGGTATCTGTATGCACACTCCATCACGAATCATATGAGCATTTTCACTTAAAGTTAAGCATTGCTATAAAGCCAGGGAACAACCAAATCTGCAAAAGCAAATTTGTGGTAAATGATAGACTCATTACAACTACACACTTGCTAAATCAAACTTTTATAGATGGGAGTTTAAATCATAAGAATCCCATTCCATTTAATTAACTTTTAAAGTGCTTCTTTCGACTATGTTGTGACTGAGTGAAGAATATAGGCAGATCTGTAGCCACAATGATCTGAGCAACTCAGTCCTTTTCCCCCAGGGAGACAGACTTTGTGGTGATAAATGTTAAAACAGCATTGGCCATGTTTATATAGTGTTATCACATGTACAGCTTTTTTTTTTTTAAAAGGAAATTTATGGGTTCGTTCAGCCAAGAAATGGTTTGACTGTTTTTGGCAGTTGAAATAATTGCTTATGTTTGGCATTAAATAGACTCATAATAACTAACAAACATACGTGATAATCCTGGTGGGGTGGAGGGTCTTTATCTACTTTGTACTGTAAAACATTGCATGTAACTGTTTCAAACTCTCATAGCACCAATTTTATGGATTATGGCAAATCTGTTGTTATAATTGCAGACAATTCCATTTCTCGATACACACGATGCCTGTTTGCTACCTTTTTCTGGTTACTTGATTTTCTCATCAGCATTTCTTATTGATTTGTGATTTTCCTATAACAAAACTGCAAGAGACCTTTTGTTTGTCTTGTGCATTAGATGATGCACAGTCTTCCCTTGGTGTTTGGGTTTATCACATTTTCTTTTTCTGAAGAGAAAAGAAATCAGGTCATTCCTTGCTGCTTTCCTGAGAAGAGTCTGTAAAATGTTAGCTGGGATTTTTTGAATGTCTGTTTCCTTAAAAATGTTAGGTGACATAGCTACAGTCCATGTTTTAGCTTCCTATCTATGTGAAGATTATGATGGCATTATAGCTTGGTTGCTGCTTTCTCCTAAGGAGAAGGTCAGCTTAGAGCTATGCATCCCTGAAACAGATATCAAATCATCAGAGGAAATTCACAGATCTTATTTTGCACCTGCTGTATGCAGGGCACCATGCTCAAGTTGCTTATAGACTATGGAAGTAACATTAAGCAGGTGAAGGGATGTCATAAGGTGAGTTTTATTGCCAAATGATTCATATTGATTCCTAGAAGGGAGAAAGCATTTCACACTGGGATACTCAAGGGAAGTTTCTGGAGAAGGTTTGTACATTTGGGCAGAATTTAGATGGAGAAGAAAGGAGAGAGGGGCTCGTCGGCACATTATTGGAGGTTAGCAGATAAACCAGTTTGACTAAAGTATAAATTTGCAGACTGTAGAAAACTAATAGAAGAAAACAAGTATGTCTTTAGGGCTAGAATTTGGAGGATCTTGAAAACCAGGCAATTTGGACTTCAACTTGCAGAGTAATAGGGTGTCATGGAAGATTTTTGGGCAGAAGAAGAGTAAAAGTGGCCCTCTAATGAAAGAGTAGAATTTAATGGCAGAGTACATGGTGGAATAAAGCAGGAGAGGAGAATTAGAAAGACCAAATAGGTGGAAGAAAAAATAATATTTTTTTGGTGTGTGTAGACTTTCGCCCGTTTGTCCTCCTTTCTGTCCCATCTGGTCTCCCTATGTTAGTTCCAAACAATGCTTACAGCTTTCCACTCAGAATCACCTTGTGGTGAACGACATGCTAGTTTAGATGGAAGTACTAGCAAGGTGTTGGAAATGACTGGCTTCTTTTAACCAGTTGTTGGAGAACGTTGAAGGTACTGCTAACAACATTCATGACAAAGCATTGTCCAGGGCTTAGGGAAGGGCAGGTGGGAAGAGCGGTGCATGAAGAACATACAGCCCCAATCTTGTTTTCCCCCTAAGGCTCTCATGGAATCAGAGTAAAATTTCAAAAACTCCTTGTAGTATTGTACACATTTTCTTGTCTTTCTAGACAAATAGATCAAACAAAACTTTGGCTTGGAGTTTAGAACTATCTGAAACCCACTGGCGGAAACTGCTTTGTAGATATTTTTAGCCACCTCAAGTCATTTGAGGAAGTTAAATTTATGAAGTCTTAAAACGTGTACAGGGCTAGGAAAGTGTTAATTTTATTTCTGCCAAGACTGATCAAGTGAAAGACTCTCCAGCACATGTGATGAGTAATTTATACCAAGGACTGTATTTATAATGTGGGGTGTTGAGGCACAACTGATCCTTGTATATCTCTCCTGTCGTAGATAGTAGTAACCGCTAGCATTGGACAAGATTTGAGAAGCTACCATGATCAGACCATTAGGTAAGTGTGATTTTTCTTTTTATTCAAAATTTGGCTGGACAAGGGTTAAGGAATTTCATAGTTTAGTCCTCAACCCTCATGTTGTCACGTTTCTCCTCACTCAACTTTTGCAAGCATGGATGATGGTTCTATGCCCTGTAGCTGGTCTTTGTACTTTTTTTTTTTTTTTTACCATGCACAAACTCTGCTGGTTTCCCCTACAACCTTTTTTCTAAGCAAGAGAAACTAGTCCTCTCTCCAGATCTCATTGTAAATTCTTCCTTTCATGGCACTGTATAATTCATTTTCTTTGAAAATTATCTTCTATGAAAGGATTCTGAAAAATAAATCAAAGTATTAATGTTGCTTATTGAGGATAGTTGGTAACTTTGGCCTAGTATAAAACATAAAAGCAGACAGCCTTCATATTTATGTTTATAATCTAGATCTGAAATATGTGCAACTATTGACACTGGTATCACTTTTCATCCTTATATAGCCATTCTCTACAAGACTCATAGAAACTGAGCGTTGGGTCCCTTGCATTTTGTTTCATAATTTTTTAATTTGCTCCATCCACATATAATAGTGGATTTTATAATGTCAGAACGACAGGGCAACCTTCATTAGGAATGCGGGATGCCCCCATCGTAGTTAGGTAATATATGTGTACAGATGGTCCCTGACTTATGATGGTTCAACTTACAATTTTTTGACTTTATGATGGGTTTATTGGGGTATTAAATGCATTTTCGACTTACAACATTTTCAACTTATGTTGGGTTTATCAAGACATAACCCCATCATATGTCAAGGAACATCTGTGATTGAATGTTTAAAAATAAGTGTAAAGATCAGAAACAAAAATAACCAGTTTTGTATGTATAATTTTTAAAAGTATATCAGGACTGCTGGGCACTTTGTCTGGGTTGCAGGGTGGTTTATTCCTCCTGTCTTTGGTCATTTCAGTGCAGCAGGCAGAATGCTGCCTTTCCAAACAGGCTCCAGGTAAGCAGCATTTCATGCAACCAAAATTCTCTTGGAAACTGATTATTAAAGAAAAGAAAGCAGAGAGAGACAGAGACAGGAATAGAGGGACATACACTCTTTTTTTTTTTTTTTTTCCCATTCCTGTTTTCATTTAAGTCACACTGATTTCTTTTAGCCTCTGGGCAGATAGAACAATTCTTATTTTCATAGCTGGATTAAAGGATTAGAGTTTTATAGAAAGGCTGAAGAAGCATTATTACTTAGCCTGCAATGAGAAGATGTAGGGTGGCTTGATAGCTATATTGAAGCATAGAGGCTGAGGGCCGAGGACAGAGCAAAAGTCTTCAAGTGCACCGAGGTGGCTATGGATCACCAGAAAGTGTTCAACATGTGGGAGTTCTGTTATACTAGAGGTGGCCATGGGATCTTCTCTGAAAAGTTCAAGAATAGCAAAGCCTGAGAGCTCTCTTTGGAGAAACAGATGACCTGTGGGTCCTTTGGAAATCTCTTCTAGCGCCACGTTCTGTGAAGTAGGCTCCAGAAATTAAGCGTTTTTGTTTCAGGATGTGAAACAAACGTAATGGCTTCCCCTTTCTCCCCTGATACCCACCCGCAACCCCAGGACATTTTTGACAACTGATTGAATTTCATAGGTTCCTTTTCATTTTCTGTATAAGGGCTTCCTTTCCTCTTAAATGCCAGAGATTTAGAGGCCAATGTGAGTGAATGGTAGAGTGGTCATGGTGTGATCCTGGGCTGGAACCAGGGTGAGGCGAGTGAGGGACCTACCTTGAGCCTAAAACTTAAGAGGGTGCCCAAAAGCTCAGGGATAGAATTAGTTAGCTAGGGCTGCCAGAACCAAGTACCAAACCTGAGTGGCTTGAACAACAGAACATATATCATCTCAGGTCCAGAGGACAGAGGTCCAAGACCATGGTGCTGGCAGGGCCCTGCTCCCTCTGAAGGTGCTAGGGGAGGCTCTGTTCCAGGCCTCTCTCCTAGCTTCTGGGGGCTCTCTGGCTCGTGGCGGTGTAACTCCCATGTTCACATGGCGTTCTCTCTGTCTGTGTGTGTCTGTGTCCAAATTTTGCCTTTTCATGAAGACAGCAGTCACATTAGATCAGTGGCCCACCCTACTCCAGTATGACCTCATGTTAACTAATTATATCTGCAATGACCCTATTTCCAAATAAGGTCACAATCTGAGGCACTGAGGATTCAGACTTCAACATATGAATTTGAAGAGTGGGGGGTGGGGCACAATTCAACCCAACAGTAAATCATGATAAATAATACCTTAATACAATATTTATTTAAAAACTGAAATGAATGCAAAGAATCCATGATGAACAAAATATCACAATTTTAAGACAGGATCAGTAGGAGCATGTAAGGTTCTAGGGATCAGGACTGATGTGGGGGTACATACCAATTCGACGTTGCAGTTGAAGCATTGAAACGATTCCTTCGTATGCTCCTGGGACCTCCCCGTCAGCAGAACAACCAGAGGTAAAGCCAAGCCCAGTGGGGAGTGTCCAGAACCCCCCTGGAGTTCCCGTGGTTAGGTATTTGGAGTCTCATCCCTGCCAGGAACCCCATGTTCAGAGCGGACCAAGCCAGTGAACTAAACATCAAATATCTCCCCATTTACTGATTATAGGTGTTCCAAGGAAAGCCTCTTCACCCTCCCTTTTGTTTGTTCTTGTAAGCATAATGATGGCTGCTATCCCACAAAGCTGGTGTGGGAAGATCAGGAATTAAGTGCTCAGAATTGCAGTGCTGTGTACACGTGAGTGGCTGTCAGTAACACTTGGTGACAGGTAACAACTTCAGGCCTCTATAGTATTAAATCCATTCATTTATTCACTCATCCAACACATATTTATTGAGCATCTATCACATGCCATATGCAGTGCTTGACTCTGGGATTAAAATGATGAACAAAAAGAATATAGTCCCCTTCCTTCATGGAGCTAAAAGAATCTAGTGGGAGAGACAGATATTAAACAAGTAAATTCACAAATAAATTTAAAATTACAAGTTGTGGTGAATACTAGGAAGGAAATGAATAGGGTGGCTAGAGAGGAAAGCAAAGGGGTCAGAATTTAGAGTGGGTCCCGAGGAAGTGACATTTAAGGTGATAATTACTATAAGAGGTACAGGGGGCAGCTAATTTGAGGCTCTAAGTTCTTCTACCAAAAAAACCTCAAGCTGGAGCCATTTCCTAATTCTGAGTGAGGCCTGTTGAATGAAGACAGTGATTCTTTCGGGCTACTGGTGCTCTGCAGCAATAAACCAGCACACTCTCCTACGTCCAGACAAGAGTAAAGATGGTTTGCCTGCGTGTCGTGTCTCAGGTTTTCGAAAGGGATCGGCTTGGGCTTTGGAAGAGTCTAGCTCAGCTTTTATGTCAGCGAAATTGATGACCATCAAACAGTGCACGGTACAAGGAATCTCTTGCAATCTTTGTGCAGACACTGAGAATTTTAGAGAAGAAAAATGTGGACACACTGATGTAGATGGCAACTAAGCTGGACAAATCTCCTGTTGGTTGATAATAATGACAACTTAAAGATTACAGTCCAGTGCCGTTGGGACCAAGTCATTTGTTATTAGTTGAGAAACTCTATTAAAGCAGGGATTCCTAAGAAAGTATTTACCTTAAACATTTTTTAAGCGGGTTTTTTGTTTTGGTTTTTGAGGTAGAATCTCTCTCTGTCACCCAGGCTGGAGTGTAGTGGCCTGATCGTAGCTCACTGCAGCCTTGAACTCCTGGGCTCGAGCAATCCTCCCACCTCAGCACCCCCTCCACCCACCCCAAGTAGCTGGGACTATAGGCGTGTGCCACTATGCCCAGCTAATGATTATTATTATTTTTTAATTTTTTGTAGATATGGGGTCTCGCTGCATTGCCCAGGCTGGTTCTTGAACTCCTGGCCTCAAGAGATCTTCCTGCCTCAGCCACCCAAAGTGCTGGGATTACAGGCATGAACCACTATGCCCGGCCACTTATCTTAAACATTTTATTTTAATTAAAAAATACATATAAGTGTACATTTATTGGCCAATCTTTCTAGATCCAGGGCCTTCCTTTGAGTACAGATCTGTGAATTGGAGTTCCCTGTGGTCTTTCTTGCATATACAACACACAATTTCTGTTTTTTCCAAATGAAAAGAAAATAAAGACATTTAGGAAACAATCAGAGCCCAAAACCCATCTATATTTCCTCAATTTGTTTTCCCAACCTTTTATAGTTGTTTTAATTCCACAATTTTTCAATAAAGTCTCTTTGCCGAGTCTATCCAAAATGATCAACTTAATTTTTGTGGAAAAAACAAGTCTTTGTTCCCCACTCCTGTTTTGTCAGATTACGTGTTTACATAAATGGTATCATTACAATGACCATATGATTGGCATTAAGTGGTTTGAGAATAACCACATCTTTCCCTTGTTAAGCATGCAACCCAAGCGGTGAGAGCAAAAGTCCAATAGTGGACAAGGTTAATACTAACAATAACAGTAGCTAACAGTTATGGTGCCTACTATGTGCCTGACACTGTTGCAAATGCTTTGCTTATATATTAGTTTATTTAATCCTCACAACAACCATACAGGTAGGTACTATTGCTATTTCCATTTTTAAAATGGGGGGGACTAAGGCTCCAGAGAGCTTCTACTGAGAAGCATTGCTTAGTATCGACCCAGTGCCAGGTGCTGTCTCATGAGGGCTGTTGGAATGTTCACGTATTTCCAAGGTCTTGAAAGATAGAATCAATTCATAATTCTCAGAGATGGTAACGTTGTGGCCTCTCCTGAAGAAAAGGGAAGAGACCATCATCCTCACAGTTCTTCAAGGCTGAGATTCAGAAAAGGAAAATGTCAGGAACTGGAGCACGTCTTTTGCATTTGGGTTGCATTTGTGCAGAGCTAATTTCCAAGTGTCCACTCTTGCTGCCCTCGGTTGATGTTGCCGGAGCATGCCCGTTGCCTCACCCTCTGCTGCTTCCTCGCTAGCCAGGTGCATGCACCTGCTAGGGGTTGGGTTCTTTGCTAACAGACAGTCCATCCCCTGCTCTGGAATAACCCAGGGCTGCCTGGCTTTCCTGATCCAACTGTCGGTAGCTCTCTGTGTCCCCAGCCATGTCACCCTGGCCCTTTGCTCCCTCAGCTCCCCGGGCTCCTGGCAGCCTGCTTGATTCCTGCTTTCTTTCCTTGTGCTTCCGTCTGCCCTCTGTGCTGCCTGCTCTTCCCTCTTTGCCTGGCTTCCCACTTGACACCCCCCCTCGCTGTTCACATATGCTCTGATCACACCTTGTCCACCAATTCCTATTTTAGTTTTTAAATAGGCAATAAATGCACATGGTTTAAAATGTCAAAATTACAGAAAATACAGTTAAATGTCGTGCTTCCAACTCTGCCCCCATGTACCCCATCCCATCCCCCACCTAATGGGGAAATACTTCTATTAGTCTCTTGTGTATATTTCCGGAGTTTCTTTATGCAAATACAAAACAAAATCCATTCTCTTGTTTCTTAGATAAATGGTATACTCTATGTTCTGCACTTTTATTTTTTCACTTAACATATTTTGGAGATCTCTCCAGGTCTCTTGACCCCTTTTTTAAGCTGCATAGTAAAAAGAGCTCAAGTCCAGGGTCCACTGGATAGATAGGCCAGTTCTCACAGACAGATACCAGGGGTTTGCCAATTTTTGGTGAATATAAACAATGCTGCAAGGGACACCTTCATGCATTTTATACATGCCACCCTATTTTTTCCTCCATTTCCTTCCTGATGCTTTAAGCCCTTCAGGACGACGTGGAGTGGACCTCTGACATGCCACCTGTGCTGATCTCTTGATTTGGTCAAGCCCTCTGACCTTGTTGGGGCCTCGTCCTCCTAACTGAATTGCACCTCAGCCCTCATCTAATAGTCCCCATTTTCAGTGTCCCCCACAGCCACCTTCTATTCATTCAATGAGGTTTTTTTTTCCTTTTAGAGCAGAATATTTCCAATTAAAACTAATGATTCCAAATAATTCCATTGATTGCAAACAATATCACCAATATCAATAGTTAGCACGGATGAAATAGTATTTACTGGGGCCGGCGCTGTGCCAGATGCCTTACATATTCACTTTCTCTTAATCCTTTTAACCATCCCATATGTGAAGCACAAATGAGAAAAATGAGAGGACAGTCTCGGAGAGGCTGAGTGACTGGGCGGAGGTCCCACAGCTGGTAAATAGCAGAGCTGGGATCCCAGCCCAAGTGCACCTGATCCCACACTGGTCCCATCTGCTAACACCTGGAGTGAAGGGTCAGGGGCAATTTGGGTTACGTCTAGAGGGTCAATGAGAGAGAGTCTCTTTTTAAATAATCTGGTTCCAGCTCAGGGCTGTCTTAATCCTTTGTCTCTTCTCCAGTTTCCGGGAGGATTTCCATTACAATGACACAGCTGGGTACTTCATTATTGGAGGGAGCAGGTACGTGGCTGGCATTGAAGGGTTTTTTGGACCCCTGAAGTACTACCGCCTCCGCAGTCTGCACCCTGCCCAGGTGAGTGCAGCACCCATGGGTGATGGGTGTGCAGCTCAGGGGTGTGGAACCCAGTGCCAACAAAAGATTTACCCAGGCTGGACCGCACATCACCTCTGTCATCAAACATAACTCCATAATATGGAGGCTTTCCCCCCAGCAAACGCGATAGTAGGTTTCTGTTAAGGTTTGGTTCATTTAGTACTCATAAAATGGAAATCATTTACTTCCTCTGTTTTAATAACTACTAGCTTAATTACAGAGTAGATTTTTATCAGGCTGTTGCCTATCCAGTGATTAAGCTAATGAAAGGAGAGAATCTTAGTTATTTGGTACAGCTTCTCTTGTATGCTATTATTTAAAGTATCAGAAGAGGAGATGCTGTAGCAAATTAAAATCTTGGTTCCGTTGGCTGCTCTTTTCAGAAACACAGGCCTTTAGCTCACACTGGGGTGGGTTGGCAATGTTTTTACAGATCGAAGAGGGCTTTGTTTTCAGAACTGAATCTACTGCACAGTGGTTCTCACATCCAAAACCTACCCCGCAATGGAACAGTCCGACTCTCCCGGCCAACTCCAGCTGGGCTGGTGGGGGACAGGGCTGTTTCCCCACGAGGGAGCCTTCACAGCAGTTGTTTTCCGGGCTGTGATAAAGGAGATCAGGAACTCCACTGGTACCTGAGAGAGGAACATTCTTTCATTCGCTTGACCCTGTGGGGTTCATTCTGGGAAAAGCAAGGGTCACTAGGCAAAGCCATAATTAGGAAAAATGGGGAGTCCTACTGCCCATGGGTGACATATTAGAGCCTCTGTTGGCAGACCTCTATGAAAAGGGAAAAAAATGACATTCACATATTCGCTTGTTCAACAAATACTTATTGAGCACCGACCATGTGCCAGGCTCTGGGCTAGTGCTGAGCCAAGCAAGATGGATTAAGAGGATAGCTTTAAAATTTTTTTTGGAAAGTAGTCCACAATAAGAAGTCTATTTAATATCATGAACAAAACATACATAGGCATATATATATATATATTCACACACAAAACTGAAACAGAAATTATACTAAGAATACAACCCTTGCTTTGTTCAATACACTCTGATATTTTGTGTTCCACTTTATAAAAACAAAAAACACCACCAACACTCTGCTGGTTACCACATGCTGAAATAATTGCATGACCCTCTAGTGGGTTCCAACCTATATTTTCAACCACACTGGGTTAAGATAAGTCCCCTGTTCCCAAGGAGCTCCCTTTCTGGATGTCAAACAGGTAAGTTGTGAGAAAATATGATACGCGATGTTTGGGAGCGCTGAGGCTGGAAGGGGTGCATCTGCCCACAAGTGAGGTGGGGAGAGCTCCAAGGGAAGCCTGCCTGAAGCAGTGGCCTTGCACCCAGCTCTTAAGGATTGAGTACCAGCCTGCCAAGCAGAAGAAGAGGGGACATGGGCTCCTGGGCAGCAGGCACAGCACAGGTACACATACGTGCCTTGGTGGGAAGGTGGAGATGAATGTGATTTTCTAGGAACGTGTGTGGTGGGGGAAAGGAAGAGGGTGGAGGCCCAGTCTCTGGGAAATCCTGCCATTTAAGAAGCTCTGCAGAGGAGAAGAGGCTATGAAAAGAAGCTGGAGGGAAGTGGCCAGAACTGGCACGTCCTTGAGTCAATATACAAAAAACCTTGGTTTGCCAATCCAGAGTAGACGGGATGTGTGTATCGGCTAGCCACCTGGAGGTGTCAGAGGGAGGATGAAGTCAATCTGAACACATCCTCAGAGATGTGGATGGATATTTCATGACAATTGTTCATTCGACTTTCTTGCCTTGTAGATTTTTAATCCCCTCCTTGAGAAGGAACTCGCTGAACAAATCAAGTTATATTATGAAAGGTGTGCTGAGGTTCAAGAAATAATAGCTGTGTATGCATCCACGTCACAGCACGGGGACGAGAGACGAGAAGCATGTGAGTGTTGAGTTCAGGGGAGCCGTTTTAAGCTCTGTGCATTTGTATTCACACGTTTGGCTTCTCCCTAACGGGATTAAAATCAAACATGTATGACTTGGCTCAGATACCAGGGGGGACAAGTGTTACCTCGAGCCCCCCCCACAGATGGATGCAAGTGGAAGTATACATTCCACCTGGATTCCAAAAAGACCAATGACAGCCAAGAGGAAGCAAAACATGTCTCATAGCTTCAACCATAAAAATCTAGTTTAAGAATACAAATGAAAGTGAGTGTTTTGCACCTCGCATGGCATTATTCCCATCCATAAGACCAGCCTAAGAAAATAAAAATGAATTGGAAAATAAATTAATCATTAGAAATGTTTCCCCATCAGTGCACTTTTGTCTTGCATCATTAATATCTGAATATTAGCTTTCAGAAATGTTGAACAATGACTTTGTTGTTTGGGGCTTGGTTTTATTTTTTAAATACTTGAAATTGACTCATTCTAAAAGACATTGGCAATTTTCAACAGAAGGGATGAATTTCAAGTAGACTGCCTTCATGTGTGCTCATATTTGCATGGACATCCTTTTACTCATACAGGATGTTTATCAGTCACAAAACTTGGTCCTGTCTGGTCTTCCAGTGTTCCAGCTTAGATCTAGCACTCATAAATTTCTCTGTGCTATAGATCTTGGTTGTTTGATATAGGGCACTAAAGTTATTCACATATGTTGCTTCTGGAAGAGAAATTCCTGTGGGGCCTTTGCCATCAGCAAAAGCGAATTGAGTATTTCAGTCCTGCCCATATGTCTCTCTGTCTCCAGAGCGGAACTTCCTGTTCCAGGCCGTGTGTGAAGGGATGGATGCATCTCAAACATGCCCCGGTCCAATAGGGTTCACATAAAATGGTCCTAGGTAGCGATTAGAGATGGTGATAGGTGAGTGTAGAAAGGCAGCACTTCTGCAATTCGATTTAAGAATAGGCTGTGCTGGTCCCCAGCTGCTGCTCTCACCGCTGAATCATCCAGAAATTATGATGCTGTCAGAGAAGGGGGAAGATATGTAGGAATGATAATATCCCAAACAGGAAAGAAACTGATTTTGGTAAAGTAACTTACGTACTACCAGGAGAGATGCCCTGAGCTGGAAGGCCAGCCTTGCATGCTGATCTGTTTGGTGGCCTTAGGAAGACTTTACTAACATCTTCGACTGCCTTGCCTCCCTGGGGGTCCTCGTGCTTTGCTCCTCAATGCACATGCCAACCAAATGGCCTAGATATTGGCCTCCTGGGGACCAGGCAGAGGCCAGCAGCTCATTCTGTAGAATTATTTGGCAGCCATCAGCAACTTTGGCACATTTCCCTTGGACTTGGCTTTGAATTTGTGACTCGGAGGCAAAGGCATCATAACCATTTTCACAAGCCTAAAGGACCCAAACCAACATCCGGTAACATTAAGTCTGGCCTCTTATTTCTCGCTCCTGTTAGGAAGAAGGGTTTTAAGGAGATGAGTCTTTTCCTCTCCTCAGGGGTGTGATATCTTGTGCTTTCCCTTCTGTGTAGGCCACCTCCGCAACTCCTACCTGGACCTCAAGCGCAGGTATGGGAGACCCTCGACGTGCAGAGCCTTCCCCTGGGAGAAGGAGCTGAAAGACGAACACCCCAGCTTGTTCCGGGCGTTGCTGGAGATGGATTTGCTGACTGGTAATTGAGTCTTTGCCACAGCTTTGGGCACTGGTTAGAAAGGCTCCCTGTTTTTCTCTGCTTCATTCACCCTCTTTGGTGATTTATGCCTCAAAGTTATTTTTAACCCTAGTGTTCTAGCTTAATTTCAAATTTAAATTCTGCCCTTGTATGTCCACAACTCTCAATATATCTGTGCACATTTCCAACACTAAATGCAAAAACTTAAATTTAGGAATTGCTCATGCAATTCTTTATTTTAAGCCAAGGCCACAAATGGACAGCCTACAGCCAGAGCTGGCCCCCGAATGTAGTTAGTTTGGAAAATACCTTGTTGTATATTAAAAAAAATAATATTTACCAGTATCTAAAACTTGTATGAAAATGCAAATTTCTAGCTTTTCTTGAAAAACCCAAAGATCTGGCAACACTGGGCCTTCCCTCCTACGTGTCAGCGATGCTGGAGGTAAGGCACAGGCATACTCTGTCCATCCACAGCCCCTCCTGTCTATTTCATAACCTCCTGCCCACTTCATTCATGGACTGACCTGCCTGGACTTTTAGACATTTGAACTTGAGACCCCCAGTTTGATGTATACTTTAAGCATCAACTCAGGAATCTATGTACGCTTCCCAAGTACTACCAGCTTCTCCTTAGGCCCGTTGTGATTTGGGTTTGCTTAGTAATTATGCACACACTATAGGGCCATGCAGGATCTTGAAACCATGCCTGTTAGGAAGAGAAGAGGAAGCTGGAGATGTTCTGTCTGGTTAAGAGGATCCTAACACGGGTGATGGTGTCTGTCTTAGCACTGAGGGGCAGCCTGGGGTCGTCCTGGGCATAGAACCAGACCTTGTGTTGAGGCAGTGCAGAAACTGACTTCTCCCTCATGTAAGAACTTCCTAAGAACAGTAGTGTCCAACAGCATAGATTTCCTTTGCAGATAGTCCTCGAAGACTATCTTCCCGTCCTGGAAGAATTCAAGCCATAGGAGGTACCTCACCTTTCATTCTTCCAGTGCTTGCTAAGGGACTACTCAGTTACTTGGCTTGACTTCAGAGATAAGTAAAACAACACAAAGTTCCTGTCCTTGAGGGACGGACTTGAAAGTGAAGAAAAATAGTAATGCATTTTAACAAAGGCTGTGGAAGTGAATGGTGCAGACACGAAGAAGGGAGTGGTCAGTTCTACCTGGAGGGCCGAGGTGTTCTGGGAAGGCTTCCCGGAGGAGGTGACGCTGGGACTGATTCTTGAAGGTCAGTAGGTGTTTGCCAGATCATCGAGGCAGGGGTGGGTATTGCAGGCAGAGTGGAGGAAGAGCGGTGGCAGCGGCACAGCGTGTGGAATGACAGGCAGTGACCTTGGGGAGGCAGGAAGAGCCCTGGAGAGTGCTGGTTCTGACTAGAGCTCGGACACCATCCTGAAGAGTTTTGGCTTTACCTGGCAGGTGGCAGCGACCTGGTGAAGGGTTTCGAGTTGGAGGTGGAGGCATGATCAGATTTGGGTTTCCAAGGTCAGTGGCAGTGGATGGGGGAGGTGAACAAGAGGGGTGTGGAGCTGGAAGCAGGGAGCACATCGCCATGGTCCTGGGAGGGGAGAATACAGGTTTGAGTGGGACACAGTGATGGGCACCAAACTAAAGGCTGTAGAGGTTGGCTCTGAAGGACTCTGGGACTTCTTGGGTGTGGTCTAGGAGGACCAGGAGCTGCAAGGCCATGTCATGTTGTGTGACAGTGTAGCCTGTGGAGCCAGATGGCCTGGTTCCAATTTTAACTTAACACTCACTTGATCTTGGGCAAGTTACCTAATTTTTCTGAGCCTCAGTTTCCTCATCTGCAAAATGGGAATGATAATAGTACCTCTCTCCTAGTGTTGGATTCAATGAATCGATATATATAAAATACTTAGAACAGTAGCAGCACATATTAAGCCCTATGTAAGCAGGGTTTCTCAGTCCCGGTGCCATTGACACTTTGGACTGGAGGAGTCTTTGTTGCTGGGGACTGTCCTGTACATGTAGGATGTTTACCTGCATTTCTGGCCTCTACCTGCCGATGCCAGTAGTATCCCCCCATACTCTTCACCTCCAAAAATGTCTATAGGCCGGGCGCGGTGGCTCACGCCTGTAATCCCAGCACTCTGGGAGGCCGAGGCGGGAGGATCTCTTGAGGTCAGGAGTTCAAGACCAACCTGAGCAATAGTAAGACCCCATCTCTACTAAAAACAGAAAAAATTAGCTGGGCATCGTGGCGCGCACCTGTAGTCACAGCTACTTGGGAGGCTGAGGCAGGAGGATCGCTTGAGCCCAGGAGTTTGAGGTTGCTGTGATCTAGGCTGACGCCACAGTACTCTAGCCCAGGTGACAGAGTGAGACTCTGTCTCAAAAAAACACACAAACAAACAAACAAAAAACCCCAAAAATGTCTTCAGACATTGACAGATGTGCCCAAGGATACCACGTCACCCCCAGTTGAGAGCCACTGCTACGCCAACATTACTGCCACTATTACTGGGCAGAGATAATTCCAGGCTTTTGTTGGTTGTCTGGGAGGGGATGAAGCTGCCCCGCAAGATAGGCAAACAGGAGAGGGAGATGCAGGTTGCATAATTTAGGCTAAATGGGCCAAGACCACATCCACACCAAAATTGTTTTTGTGAGATTTCTGATCATATTTAAATATAGTTTTTCTGATTGGGAACAGGAGTGAATCATTTTCATGAAACATTTGTTTTTAAGTAAGTATATCAATGAGAATGTTTTCATGTTATGGTTATAGCTTAAAGTTTTGTTTATAAGAATTTAGAATTATTTTATCTTCCATAGAGGCCTGGAAACAGAATCTAATTAAAAACCCAAATCATGAGCTCTGGGACCTCAAGGCTTCCTAGGTGTCGGTGCTGCAGAACTGTCAGATTCCAGTGCTATTGAGCAAGTTCTGCTGACCTCTCTCAGGCTTCTGGGACCCCCGTCAGTGGTGGGATCCACTTTATGACCCACTGTCCGTGCCCAACCTGCTGGTCGGGTGCTTCTGGTGCCAAATTAGAAAAGTGCCAAGGAGCCTGCCCCAGGGGCTGTACCTGCTAGCCGCTCCTGCCACACAGTTTCTGCCTCCTGGGGCATACAGCCACCCGCCTTCCTCCTCTCCCTGCCTTTCCCTGGGGTGGGTGAATCTCTAGAACCACCCCCACGCCCTCATTCTGCCTTCAGCGCCTAGTTTTCTAGGTTACATTGGAAGGACCGGGGAGCCTTCTGCAGAGGTAAGGCATACGCTCATGGAAATTCATCTCTCTGCCTGGCACAGTGCCCTTGCTTGGGGCTATAATAGCATCTTCCAGCTAACCTGGGAGAGAGATTGGTGTCTTACATTGTACCCAGTTTCCTAACAACGCTGAGAAAAATGCAGAAACTTGATTTTGTAAATTGACAGTAAAAAATGTTTACATTTTCGGCATACCTTTACTCTGGTCTCCTATAAGAAGAATCGTAGTAAGACGGGTGTGACATTATAGCCATTCCTGGTTCCTCAAATACCCTTCCTTCCAAGTTCATCCTGCCCTCAGTGTCTGGCTCCAGCCTGGCTCTGGCGCATTTTGGACAACTCCAGTTAATAGGAACTGTGTTTGCGTTCTATTTTCTGCTGCTGCCCTGACCTGTCCTGTCCTGTTGATTAATAGACTTTATTAGAACATCCTCATCATACTACATTTTTCACATCTGAGATAAACTACGAGAACAGACTCAAGTATCAGATATTTGATGGTTGGAATTCTTGCTGTAGGAACTGAATAGGTGCAGTAACAAAGGTAAGGAAGTTAACTCAGTGAGTGTGTTTTTAAGCCACTCACAACCGTTTGTACATTCATTCATTCACTGAAAAGTGTTGACTGAGTGCCCCTGTGAGCAGGACAGAACCAAAATGTGGTTGTGTTTTGAATGGGAGTTTCGTAGGCTAAATGTAAAGAAAAACATCAGCTCCCGTAGTTCCCTCAAAGGGAATTAATTTCTGGAATTACTTGTCCTGGAATTTTTAACACATAAGGTGGTGTAATGGCATAAGAGACAATGGCCCGTGGTGTCTGGTTGCGTATGAGAGAGTCATCCTCTTCCTCGGCAGCATCTCCTTGTATATACAGCCGACACTCCACTTCCAGGCCCTACATATGCACGTTTCAGACCTGAGAGCGTTTCTTCCCCCTACACTGTGTGATTTTAGATGCATCATCTGCTCTCGATCTCAGCCAACAACACGCTTCAAAGGAGAGATGAGAACATTGCAGAGGGGAGGGGCTGGGGAGTCTTCAGCGTCGTTAACAACAGTAGGAAGCGTATAAAGAGTGTCCTTCACATTCCTGTCTAGTGAGGTGAGCGCTGGGTACCACCTTTGAGTTGTTTCCAGAACAGCTGTACTTTTCTTCTACAAAAGAGAGTCGCCAAGTATTTACACTTTTACTCTGTAAGGATGGAAATTTTTTATTTTTAAAATTTTTCCTCATGGTAAAATACACGTAACATGAAATTTGCCATCTTAACCATTTTCAAATGTATAGTTCAGTAGTGTTAGGTATATTCACATTGTTGTGCAACAATCTCCAGAACTCCATCCTGCAAAACTGAAACTCTGTGTTCATTAAACAATTTTCCACCTCCCCCTGCCCCCAGACCCTATAAGCCACCATTCTACTCTCTATTTTTATGAGTTTGACTGCTTTAGATACCTCATATAAGTGGTATCTTACACGGTATTTGTCTTTTTGTGACTGGTTTATTTCACTTAGCATAATGCCCTCAAGGTTCATCTGTGTTGTAGCATGTGTTAGAATTTCCTTTCTTTTTAAGGCCGAATAACATTTCATTGTATGTATATCCTACATTTTATTTACCCATTTATCCATCAATAAATGCATTGCTTCCACCTTTGGCTATTGTGAGTAATGCTGCTATGAACATGGGTGTACAAATATCTCTTCAGAACCCTGCTCTCAATTTTTTTGGATATGTACGTTATTCAGAAGCAGAGTTGCTGGGTCATATGTTAATTCTATGTTTAATTTTTTGAGGAACTTCCATACTGTTTTCCGTAATGGCTGCACCATTTTATATTCCCACCAACAGTGCACAAGCAAGGGCTCCGACTTCCCCACATGCTCACCAATACTTGTTACTTCCTAGTTTTTTGATAGTAGCCACCCTCATGGCATGAGGTGTAATTTATTTTTGTGCAGTAATGTATATGCTGGAGAAAGTCTGGTTTAGTTGGAATTAAGAATGTAGTGCCTTTATAAAGTGATGTAATATCTATGAAAGAGCTTCATGGACAGAAAGGTGCCATATGGACGTGAGGGATAGGCTCGCCTGCATGGAGCTGGTCTTACTCTGCCTTCAGTTCCAGCTATGTGATGCTATATGTGTCTCTATTACTCACTCAGTTGCAAACTTGTTGAGGGTTAGTGGAAGAAGTGTAAGTATCCAGCTTTTACTTTCAGTTTTCGACAGTGCCTGCAACAGTGCTGGGCATATGTTAGGTGCTTAGTGAATCAATCCTTTTTCCGTGGGACCTCACACAGCACATTTGTGCCTTGTATTCTTCAAAGAGCATACCTTACCCGCCGGCAAACAGCCTCCATGTCCCAACTCAAATACGGTCTCCTTATGTCATCACTCCCATCTCCCCAGGCAGACAGCTCCTCCTGTGCCTCCCTTGCCGTTGTGTGGGTATCCCCTTTACAGTAACTATCCTCCTGTGTTATGACGGCTGATTTTCCTGAGTCCACAGTAGGGCTTAGAAGTTCTCAAAGACAGAAACAGTATCTGGGTTTTCTTTGAAGACCCTCAACTCCATAAGTATTTGTTGAGTAACTGAATCCAATCCAAATGAATAAGTGATCTCACTGTTAGTACTCAAAACACCTTTGCTGGGTCAGTGAATCAATCACTGAAGAAATGAGGAATTTGACTCCCAGCAGACGCAAGTTCAAGGTCTGCACTAACTAAGCCATGGCCGCAATCCAGCCTGATAGAGTTCTGTGGGCTTTTTCTCCTTCTTCCTACAGTTTGTCTCATTTTCCCCACTCTTCCTCCGCCTGTTTCCTCTCAGGAACTCTGTAAACACAGTTCTGTTTCTCAGGTCTACCAGGACCCTGTTTGCCAGCTCTCTATTGTCAGCACAAGTAGACCAGAATCCTCCTGAGGACCCGCTGGTTTACAAGGAGATTCCAGAAACGTAGCCCTCATGGCTCTTGCTTTCGTATTATCTGTAATCTAGTTGCTGAGATATGCAAGTGCCCAGATGCAAAACAGCCCCAAGGGACGTGCTCACCCAACTCGGGACCCATGTGTTGGGTGCATCCTACCCCTGTGCTAGGCTCTGGGGTGACCACAACGTAAATTGTGAACCAGCCCCCACACAATCTGTGCCAAGTGCCAGCGGGTGCAGAGGAGGGAGGCTTGTTAAATGTGGACCACTGACGCACTAACCTGGTGTAAAATACAGCTGTTCCAACTGGTGCTCCACACTCTGATGTATGATGGGACCTGTTCCTCACCTCCCAGAGTCGGCATGCCTTTGAGTTAAAGATGGCAGAGCCACTCAGGGCGCACAGCTGCAGTGCATGCAGATGTGGCCGAGTACGCTTCCTGCCTCAGGCATTCCAGAGCCACTGCTCTGCATTCTGATTTCCTTGCTTGGCACGAGAATCCTCCTGTGCTGCTCTGTCCCTGAGTTCAGGACTGTCCAGGCTCTGGGGTGGTATCTAACACAAGACCCTATGTTCAGGACTTTGGGGGGTGGCATTCTAATTGGTCAACCCCTATGTTTTTTCCTGGGGAAGCTCTAATCCTCTAGGAAAATGCCTCCTGCCAGAGCATAGAAATTGCCCTATTAGCATTTGGGCTTTTTCTAATGCTAGTATGGTGGTGTTTTAGTATGCATATTTTTTCATTATTTAAGAGTTGTGCCGGCTATTGCCTTTTACTTTCCTGTCACACCTTGCTTGTCAAAATCGAACCGTTAGAATTGAAAAACCCTTTGAATGGGGCTCTGGCATCCAGAGAAGAGAGGGGGTGGGGAATGGGCTGGGGAGAGGCTACAGGAATGGCAGTGGCAGGTCGGGCTTGAGGCCCGAGAGTTGGTCGTGGCAGGGAGCAGTGAGGAAGGACACGAAGGCTGAACAGGTGACACGAAGGCAGGGAAGGATGGGTGAACGAGACAGGTGAGCTGGCCAGCACGCCTCTGGGGACATCTGCCCCAAGGCCAGACCTGCTCAGTTTTCTCTCTCCTTTCATTCTGCATGGGCACCGCAGAGCCCATGGGAGTCAGTGCCCGTGGCTAGAGGAAGTCCAAGCTCTCCCAACAAATGGTTCTGTGGAATGAAGCCAGGTCCAAGGTTGGGCTCACCTCCCAGGGCTGATACCATCTGTGTTGTTCCTTCAGGGCCACTGCCTGCTTCTTGTCTACCAGGCTTTGCAGTGCTGAGTATAGGGGAAGAGGGGCCCCCACAAAATATGCCAAGGGGTTGTGGGCTGCCCTCACGAAACTGTACTTGTTTTTAACCTTATTTTTGCCAACAAATTGCAGTGTTTATTGGAGACCCTAAAATGCAGAGCATGGAAATGGTAGAAATAGAATGATGTTATGTAATAACAACAGAATACCTTTCCATTTAAGAGCTGTGTTCACTGTTGCTTGTTCAAGAACCATTACCTTTATTTTTTTTCTAAAAAAAGCATACATTATGGTTTTTAAAAAATACACAGAGGCATGAAGAAGAAAACAAAGAATGGGCTATGATTTTCTTGCCCAGAGAATAACAGTCCTGCAAGGAGAGAAAGAGAGAGATGGAGGAAGGAAGGAGGGAGGGAGGAAAATGACATGTATAACATCAGAAAATGTATACGGTACAGAAAGGTACAAATAGTTTACTTCTGAGCAAGAAACAAGCCTGCTCCTTAAGCCCCTACAGCCCACCGAGACTCACCAGATCAGAACGCAAATGAGGACTGCACTGTGTTTCTTTAAACCAGTAAACTTGATGAAGATCTTTCCTTTGAATGGTTAAATGACACATTCTCCTTTACTTCTTTTCCCCTTTCAAACTTCTACTTTGGATGCATTACACCTTTTGGAGCCTTGAAACTAAAAATGACTTTCCTATTGACGTCTCCGTTCCTCACAAGGAATGAGGGCGCTTTTCTCCCTCTGCATTCTCAAACAGTAGCTGCTTCCAGCTCCGGGGCCTTTGGAAAGTGGCTACCTTCTCATTTTTTGCTTTTTGCCTTTTCTAACAATGAGCACACAAATGGCGACCTTATGATATTATTGTACAGAAGAAAAAAAGAGCAAAATAAACACTGCTGTGCCACTTGGAAAATAGTAAGGGTTAATTAATGATGGCCTTGGCTTTTGTTCCTTAGCTTCTGGTGCAGAAAGAAAATTGGAAAATGGCTCCTTCTTCTATTTTGTTTGTTTGTTTCTTCATTACACCATTAATCTCCATAAACAACCCATATTTTTAGTTATAGATCAACAAGAAAAAAATGCGTATGCTAAGCCAGATGGGTGAAATTAACAGTTTCATTAAACTGACTTTAAAATCGCCAGTTTCACAATATCACCCAAGACATCATGCCTTTGATTTTGGGCAACAGTTGGAATTCAAAGTCTAACAAATGTGCGAAACGAGCAGTTTAACCTTAGAATTATTATTTTTTATTATATTCGCTAGTGCAGAAAATTGCTTAGATTTTTTTTTTTTTGCAGAGAAAAATACTGCTTGGTAATATCTTGGGGGGGAGTTTAGAATTTTAATGTACAAAAGAAACAGTGAAGCCCTTACAACCTGCCTGTATTTCAATCTGCAAAGTTTTTTGTGCTAAGGATTTTGAACTTTGTGAAGGATTCTCCTTTCGCTCCTTATTCTCCAGCTACCCGGGCACTCCTGCTAATGATTTCTGGGGTTCTATGCCAGGGGTCAGCAGGGCAAGTGTTTTATTTGAAGCTTCATTTGGTTTGGAGTCTCTTCCCTGTTCTGAGCCCACAAAGCTTGGGTCCATGGGTACTCGGGCAAAACTCATCATAGTTAGGCATTTGGCAGAGCAGGTGAGGCAGGGATGAATGGTTAACAAATGTTAATGCCGCTTTGCTCGGAATGTGCACAGAGGGGCATCGGAGATAAGCACATATTTAAAAGTAAATATATGAATAAGTAGCAGTAGAATTTATTTTGCAACTCTGAGTGCTGCAGCGCATACTGAATCCAGTGGAGACGGTTCTGATTGTGGCTAACGGTTAGGTAGGATGGAATTCTCTCACCTATGCAAAGCAAAATCCAAAATGAGATCCCCAGACCCCTAGTGGAAAAGGGTGTTATCCTTCAAATATCATCGCAACAGATGAATGGGGGAAATGTTCAAGGATGTTCATTGGCATGTTTTTGGTTATTGCAAAACCACTGGAAACAACCCGAGTCTAAATATAGAGAACGGGTTGGGAAAATGGTACAGCTATAGAGCAGTACTATGGAAGCATGAGAAAGAATGCACTTCTGACAGCCACAGAGAGATATTCATAATATGCAGTACATTTAAAAAAGAGAGTTGAGAGTCAGAATCTGTAATAGCATATTATGCCATCTTTGCAAAGGAGACATGTATGTATATATGTAAATTGATGTGTGCATGAATTATTATATATGCAAAGGAAAAGTCTGAAAGCTTACATACCAATCTTTTAAGTTTTTATCTTCACTATCTTCACTATTAAGGAAAGGTTGGGGGAGAGGAGACTTCTGTTTTTATTTTATACGAATCTGCATTGTTTGATTTTTTTTTAATAACAAGTCCCTATTTCTTTAGGGAGTAAAAAAAAAATAACACAGAAAAAGAGCAAACTCTATTTGTTCAGTAAGGTGATTTTCTTTTCAGCACCTACTGTGCCAGGTACTTGGGATCAAAGGAGCAAAAGCAGACTCAGCTGGGGGGTGAGGGGGGTGGTCTGCAAGTGCAGGTGCAGTGTCCCCCTCTCAGGGACACCCAGCCCGCCCGTGTGCCCACAGGACCAGGACCAGCTCACAAACAACATGTTAGCTTTCACAGTTTCATCCGTGGGCCCTTCTCGTCTGCATCTCCATTTGACCTTAAATAACCCATCCCAAACCTTTCCACATTGGAAACTCTTTTCTGTCCCTTCCTGATGAAGTGCTGATAAAAGTGAGTCTCTTATTGCTTCCTGAGTTTTTTTTAAGTAACATTTTTATTTTGTACAGAATGAAGAAAATCAAAGAAAAACATTGGACATAACAGTTTTTAGGCAGGTGAAGTTTTAGTCTTAAGTTGACATTTAACTTAACATTTAAATTGACATTATTTACATTTAACTTAAGTTTTAAGTTAAATATAAATAGTATCTTTGCAATCCGATATGATCTTTCGTAACATAGCATCTAGAATGTGCCTTGCATGTAATGGAAAGTAAATATTCGATTGCTGAATTAATAAACAGGAGAGATGAATAGTAAAGACAGGCTTTAGAAGACTCTGACAGTTACATTTAGGGCCGTAAAACTTACTCATTTGGGCGTAAATGCTGATGAGCTTATGGGAGGATTACGTAAAAGGAAGTATCATGTAGGTTAAAGCAGTTGCGTAAACAAGTCTTTATCCACAGTGGTAAGGTGCTTGTTAAGGCAGCTGGTTACCTGATTACCTGTTCATCAGGGGTTAAGTGCGGCAGGGTGACTGAACTCTGGCTTTAGTGACCTGCAAAGTGGGGCTCAAAGCTAGGCCCAGCCTCTTGCCAGCCTTTGTAACTTTAGACAAATTATTCTCCAGACCTTAATCTCCTCATGTGAAAAATGGGGATGATTTTAATATAGTACCTGTCTTATAAAACCGTACACATTAAATGACATAATTTACATAAGACACTTAACCCAGTATCTGGCATGTTGTAAGCTCTCAGTAAAGGTTGACTTATTCTTTTTATTATATTTGGAGACCCATGAGAAAAACTGGAGGCAAAAGATGTTAAGAAAGCATCTAAAAATAAAGTTCTTTGGCCCAACTTTTTAGAGCAGCACCTAGGAACTATTTCTGAGATAAAACATATTTTTCTTTAGAAAGTCTTAGAGGGAAAAAAAGTCTCTCTGGAAGTTTCAGTGGTCTTGATTTGGTGGTTACACTGAGTAAATTACTCTCCTGAGGCACTTTCTCAGCTACATACAGCACAACCTTTCCCCAAGATACAAGGCTCTCATTTAGTGCCAAAGAAAAAGCTATTTACAGAATGACACCATGGCATCCCCAAAAGGTTTAATTTACCTCCCTAGAAGGTGGTATATTTTAAGGCACTGTAGGACCAACCATATCAATAACTCAGGTGATTCAATTGACTTTTCCTCTTTCTGAAGCCACGTCGATCCCATGGTAATTAATTGTGTGTGCTCTGAATTGTATTATTTACAGTGCCAAGGAACCAAAATGAATCTGTATCAGAAATCGGTGGGAGGATATTTGAGAAGGCTATAAAGAGACTCTCTAGCATCGATGGTCTTCACCAAATTAGCTCTATCATCCCCTTTCTGATGGATTCCAGCTGCTGTGGATACCATAAAGCATCCTACTACCTCGCAGTCTTTTATGAAACTGGATTCAATGTTCCTCGGGATCAGCTGCAGGTAGAGTATATCACAGGTTCCAGGAACATCAGTCACCTGCATTATATTTGCAGAGCAAATGCTCGCATGCCCTGGGTAGAACTAGACATGTTGCAGCTCCTTGGAGTCCTTCAAAAATCTTTACCCTCAGGAACAATGTCCTGGAGCTGTGTTGAATACAGGATCCCCTGCTTCCAGTGAGTGAAAAAGTATACTTCATCCATTTCTAGACATGGCCTTGGGGGTATAATTGGTATACCACCTAAAAAACAGTTTGGGCCGGGCTTGCCAGCATACCAATCCTTCAATAACAGGTGCCTGTTACCCAATTCTTGTACCATTTTGTACAATTCTTGTACCAATTCTTGTACCCAATTCTTGTGAAACCATTATCCCATATTCCTTTTTAGCTAAATGAAGTCATTTGGACTTCTAAGCAAAGTATTGTTACATGCAGGAGTCTACCATCAAAACAAATGCCATACCAGACGGTTTCATTTTTGGTTTTGAATCCAAATTTATTATGCAACTTGCCTAACATTTAGAATCACATTTTCATAAATGTATTAGTCAGGGTTCTCCAGAGAAACAGAACCAACTGGATTATCTGTATAGGAAGAGATTTATTATGAAGAATTGGCTCATGCAGTCCTGGAGGCTGAGAAGTCCTACAGTCTTCAGTCTGCAAGCTGAGGGCCAGGAAAGCCAGTAGTGTAGCTCCAGTCCAAGTCTGAAGGTTTGAGAATCAGGGGAGCTGATGCTGTAAATCCCAGTCCAAGGACAGGAAAAGACCGATGTCCCAGCTCAAGTAGGCAGCAGGAAGCAACCAGGGACCAATTCCTCCTTCCTCTGCCTTTTGTCCTATTTAGGCCCCCAAAGGATTGGATGAAGCCCACCCACACTGAAGAGGGCATTCTGCTTTACTCCCTTCCCCAATTCCAATGCTAATCTTACCTAGAAACACTCTCATGGACACACCCAGAAATAATGTTTTATATGGGTGCCTGATGGCAAGTCAAGTTGACACATAAAATTAGCCATCACAATAAGTACTACTTAATATTCCCTGATTACTTGTAGTTCTCAGATTTGCAAGGATAAACCAAGATTGTTTATCTTTGGTTTGGGGAGACTCAGACTGTTTAGATGTGCCCAAGTGGCTCCGTGTTCCTTTTCAGTGATTTGTTTGTGATGCCTCTGGTTTATAGATGCTCCTGAATGATGGCATGTTTTCCTGAGTCCCTGAAGCAGTGCCCATAAAGGTGGAATAATGAGAAAAAAATTCTAGCCCTGTCTCTGCCACAAAGGGGCTGGTTTGACCCACGGACAAGTGACTTCACCTTTCTGGGCCCATATTTTCTCAAATATGAAATGAGGTTGTTGGACCAGTCAATCTCTAAAGACCCTTCCAGCATTAACATTCTGAGAGTGTGAGATTGGAACATGGACCCACTATTCAGATTGTGTGTCCACAGATGATGTGGCTGAAGCAGAACAGGGATCCGTAGAACAGTGGCTGATACACAAAAAGGTGCTGTGAGAGACGTCAGGAAAGATCACCATTTTTACCACAAAAAGGCAAAAGTCAGGGCATTTTACACAATTAGTCATTAGGAAGGACAGATAGCTGGGAATTTGGAAACCATTAGAAAGCTGGGTTGGCTTTTTTCCTAAAGATTTTTTGTTTTTTAAAAAAATTTTTTCATTTTTAATTATTATAGGTACTAATAGTTGTATATCTTTATAGGGTACCTGTGATGTTTTGATACAGGCATACAATGTGAATTAATGAAATCAGGGTATTTGGCGTATGCATCACCTCAGGCATTTAGCATTTCTTTGTGTTAGGAACATTCTAATTCCACCCTTTTGGTTATTTTAAAGTGTACCCTAACTTACTGTTGATTATAGTCACTTTGTTGTGCTATCAATTATTATTCATTCAAATGATTTGTTTTTTTTAAAGAAGGGCAAATTAACATTTCTGGAATGGTTAGGATTATATATAGGGACTGGGCCAGATGGCCTTTCAGTGTCAGGATTTTATGATCCTATCTACAGTCTTGTGAACACTTTGTCAATTTCCTCCTAACAGGGCATGTTGTATAGTTTGGTTGGAGGCCAGGGCAGTGAGAGGCTGTCGTCAATGAATCTTGGCTACAAACACTATCAGGGTATTGACAACTACCCCCTGGACTGGGAACTGTCATATGCCTACTACAGCAACATTGCCACGAAGACACCCCTTGACCAGCACACGCTACAAGGAGATCAGGTAAGAGAGAGAGAAAAGGGTAGAAATGGTTATGGCCCTGTTTACAGGGCTTCCTGAACAATTTTATGAAGTGTCTGCACCTGTGGCTGGTTTAGCTCTTGGCCTTCAGAGGATGAACATAACCGAATGTTTGGACTCTCCAGTTCATATTTCCTGACTATGTTCTCAGGCTGAACACAGGTACAGTCCTACGTCTATGCATGAAAAGCTTCTCATTAGTGAGAGCACTGGTATTCGAAGAGTAGATTTAGCCTTAGATTTAGATTGTGCAAAAAGCGTGTACCAGAAACATAGGCATCTCATCTTTGTTCCAAGACCGTGAGAGATGGTGGGGCCCGGAGACGTGAGGAGGAATTGAGTCAGATCGAGTGGAGGCTGTGAGCTCCAAGGGCTCCCGTCAATACCTAATGAACAAGCAGTGTCTGCAGTGTACAGAAGCAAGCTTCATACCCAGCTGGGTTCCCACTGCTGGGCACTGAAGAAATGTCTGGCCCCGTGTGAGCCTTGCTCTTGGGTGACTGACAATGACATTGATGTTTGAAGACTCCGCCCTATCCCAGATGAAGGACTAACTCCAGCCACTAGTTTTGCAGGCTCCCAAATCTTACTGACTCACTGGGCAAAGAAATCAGTGGCTTGCATCTGCCAAAAAACCGTAACGTGTTACATTAGACCAACTGATGGTTTGTTTCCAGACTTCTTTTGAGAATAGAGAATAAAAGGGTCTAACTAAAGGTGACGGTGTAAGAATAAAAGGAAAGCTGCCTCTTGATGATGCAGATCTGCATCGAGTGGTAGTGGACAATGAAGTGATAGGCATCTTAGAATGTGTTATATATCCTCTTTCTCCAGGAATAGTGTTCATGGTCATAGCACTTGAGGTGGTCCAGTTGAGAAGTGCAAATAGTCTATACCAGGAATCAGCAATTTTTTTTTTTCTGTAAATGGCCTGATGGTAAATATTTTAGCCTTTGCCTATGCAGTCTTTGTTGCAAACACTCAACTCTCCACAGGCAATATGTAAACACATCGGGTAGCCAAGTTGTGCAGCCGTAGACAGTGTGTAACTGTGTGGCTAGATTTGGCCCCGGTCTATGCCATAAACTCTTGATTTTCCCCTGCTTGGTGAGCAGGCCTGAGGGGTGCGCCTGGCTTGGTCAGGATTGTTGAATCTTCGGCTGAGTGGCTAACTGGACCAGACCACCGGTCCCTAGTTCTGCTCCTGGATTGGGCTCAGAAACCGACAGTGCAGAAAATTTATGCTTTGATGTTTGGGAATGGATCATTTCTGGAAAATAAATCTACAGTGGCCACTGTATGGTTATGAAATAAATGACTCGAAGATATGTGCTGTCAGTGAACGTTAAACATGAGTCAAGCTGCTGCACACCAAGAGGCTGTATATATAGGCCTTCTGACTCCTTTAGAAGATAATGATTCCTTGTGAATAAACTTACCCTTATCATTTGTACATGCATTTTCTCAGTCTGTAAAAGCTATGTGCAAAATTTGATCTCAAATTGCAGGAATCAATCAATTCATTAATTGATAAGGTCTTTTAAAAAAAGAATTGTCCCAAAAAACATTTGCACAAAATCAAGCCACAAAATAATACCACTGTTATTTTTCTACTAAGCCTGAATGTGTTAATAGTGTCCTATATGTATATATGATACTTTTAAGAATTCGAATTCAGCATAAATTAGCAATGGGAAATGGTATGTTGCTAACAAGCTCCTTTTCTTTTGAAGATTTGGCATATGAAATATTATGATTATGAAAGAAAACGTTTAATTGGTCAGAACCAGAGGAGATGAATAAGAAAGATCCATCTTGCAGCTGAAAAGTCGTCTGATTAAGAATCACAGATAGGAATTATACAGTTAGGAGAGTTGTGTCATAGCTGATTTTCTTAAGAATGTGTAATTAATGGCTTCTTGAGAATTTAAGCAGGTGTCATACGTTGATTTAAATGTCCTTTTGTTGAGAAATCTATTAATTCATCAACATAATGTAGCAAATGAGGAGATACAGAAAGCCAGACCTCTAATTAACAAACCAAGGATCCATCAATAACTCCTTTCTTGATTCTTGATTCTGGTTTCATTTTCTCTTTTATGTAACTTGTGGTTCACATCATTTCATCTTCTGTATTAGTAACCTTCCTTCTTGTCACTTCTTTATGGTTTAGTAGGACTGTGCTTCAGGTTAAACAGAAAGAGGACGGCTCGTGTTTCTGTTTGTCTTTGTGGCTTAATTGCAAACGATTAATCCTCTCATGCTGCCCGCTCCTTAGAAGTTGCTCTTCCTCCAGCTTTGGTGCCTAGTCTTCCATTCTCTCTCTGCACCTTCGGGGAGAGGGGCGGGGATCTCATCCACACTCTTGGTTTCAACTGCCCTCCGCACACTGGTGGTATGCAGACCCTTATCTCTGGCTGAAATTTTTCTTACAAATCCCCATCTGCAATCGTGACCTACTACAAAGGAAACACATCATCTCCTCCTCTCTCTTTCCTGCAAACACCTCGACTGATGGCACCATTGTCCCTTCTAGGAACTGGGGAGTCATCTTTGGTCCCCCACCATCCTATCGGTTCACAGCCCCCAACAGCTGTCCATGCCACTTTCTCTCTCCTCCCCATCCCACCCCTGTCGCCACTGCCTAGATTTGTCGTTCATCATCTGTCCCTTGAGCGACTGCAGCAGCATCCTCCTATGGGCTGAATTGTGTCCACTCAATATTCACGTTGAGGTCCCAATCCCCAGCATCTCGGAACGTGACCATCCTTGGAAATAAGATCTTTAAAGAGGTGATTAAGTTAAAATGAGGCCATTAGGGTGGGGCCCTAATCCAGTAGGATTGGTGTCCCTATGAGAAGAGGAGACTAGGACACAGACAACACAGAGGGATGACCACGTGAGGATGCAGAAAGAAGGTGGCCACCTGGAAGCCACAGAGAGAGGTCTTAGAAGAAACCAGTGTTGCCAACACCTTGATCTTGAATTTCCAGTCTCTAAGACTGTGCGAAAATAAATGTCTAAGGCACCCAGGCTGTGGAACTTTGTTAAGGCAGCCCCAGCAGACTGAGACCCCTCCTGATGGGTCGTTCTGTCACCAGTCTTGTCCCTTCCCATTCTCTTGTCACTGAGGCCGAACGGGCCGTTGACAGTGGGCTGCCTGTCCGAATCCCCGGGGCTTACAGAATGCCTCTGCACAGGCTTCTCCGCAGAAGTGACGTGGGGTGGGGCCCAGGCGTGTATGTGTAATATGTGGATATGTGTATACGTGTATATGTGTATTTTAAAAGCTCCTCAGAGGACTGTAATGTGCAGCCAGGGTTGAGAATTGCCCTCCCAGGAGAATAAGTCTAGCTCAGTGTGTGCCATGTGGGGCACTCCTTGATCTGATTTCTTTCTCCCTCCCCAACCGTGGCCCTTAAGGACACCAAACCTTTGGCCACACTGCGCTGTTCATGCCTCCCATCTCCTGGCTGGTTTGTGTTCTCCACGCCCATTCCCCTTTTCCCACTGACTCCTCCTACGTTAACTCGTGCTCAGATGTCACCTTCTCTGGAAGCCTCCCTGGATCTCTCCTTGCAATGCCATCATAACACTGGGGGATGCCTCTGTCATTGCTCCTGTGCTGGGTGCTGTGTGCAGGCTTACGGAGCTGGCTGCCCAGTCAAGTGTGAGCTCCCTCGGTGACCCCAGTGCTCAGTGCTGTGCTTGACATGTAGCTGGCACTGGGCGTTCACCGATGGCATGACGGATAGGGTGTGAGTGCAGAGTTCACCCAGGGATGGACACAGAGCGACTGTGATGTCTTGCTGGTGCTGGTGCTTTTCGAGGATACTAGTGTCTCATCCTCGCGGCAGGTGCCCAGAGCACTCGCATGTAGACTCTGCCACTCTCGAATTCCACCCCACTTTCGTATGTGACAGCCCCCATTTGGGGGATCTTGGATATTTGCTTCTCTGTCTCCCCACTGTTACAGTTGATATTTCCCATTCCTCTGTTTAAATCCCTAAAGTGTTAAATTTCAGCAAAAAAAAAAAAGCAACAGAAACCAAAAAACCACACCCCCCAGTGGGAGCCAAACGTGAGAGCTGGTTTTCAACATTCTCAGAGGCAGGTTCCTCCTGGCACCTGTGACAGGCCCCGAAGGAGGTGAGTGGAGGCAGGTGGCTTGAGTGTGGGCTGGGCGGTTGCTGCTCCCCAGGCCCCAGGGCTGCGGCGGGACATTGTATTTCACGACTTCAGCAAGGGTAGATGCTTCTGGGAAAGTGTGGGGCTGCTGATGGCCTTCGCTCCCCAGCTGCAAAAACTAGACGTTTTGGGGTTTTTTTGGGGGTCTTCCTTCCTTCCTTTCTCTCCTCCTTCCCGCCTCTCCTCATCCTCCTCTCTCTCTTCCTCCCCCCTTCTCTCTCTCTTCTTTTTCTCCCTCCTGTCTCTCACTTTCTCTCCGCCTCTCTCTGTCTCCACTTGTGTCCTCACCCTCCCCGCGTCACCTTTCTTGAAGTCAGTAACAGACACAGACACTGGCCTTCGCCGCCGCGCGCTGACTGCCGGAAGGGAGTTCTGGTTTCTGGGACGTGTGACGCCTTCTCTGGGGGGTCGGTCCGGGGTGATCAGGGATCGCAATGGCTTCAGACACTGGGCTCCTGTGACCTGGCGGGCAGGTCTTAATCCTGCTTCTCAGCTGCTCATTCCAGAGATGTTGATTTTGTAAAACAGCAACAGAAGAACCCCCCGGAAGCCATAGAAGATCCCAGAACTGGTCAGTTTGGGACTCTTGGTTCCTGCCAGCATCCACCTGGCTGTCTCCCCAAACCCCAATTTACCCCCAGTGTTTCTTCTCCATCCCACAGTTTCTCCCCGGCTTTTTCTGGTCACAAAATGTCCTGTGAGTGAATGAACAGTTGAACAGCTGTTCTTTTTAAAGGTCTTTCCTTCTGCAGATGTCTTTGTAGGTGGTCTACTTTCACAGAAGGCCTCAGGAATGTGGCCCCAACGTGGTGCTAGTTGCTACTGTGGTGACCCCAGAACTAGGGAGAAGCAACCCCTCTGCCTGGGTATAGCAGGCAGTGTGGTGTGGTTCCAGGGCCAGATTTACCTGCATTCAGGCCCCAGGTCTGCTGTTCACTAAGTATGAAATTCTGACTAATTCCACTCACTGCTCTGTTCCAGTTTCTCACCTGTAAAATGGGTGCCTCACATGGTTGTTAAGCATGAATAAGTCAATCTACATGGCATGTGCTGAACAGAGCCCAGCATGCAGTATAAGCTCTCTAAAGTGTTTCTGGCCCCAACACTCCTTCCCCAAATTCTATTTTTTCTATTTTCTAAGGCATAAAGCTATCTTAGATATGTCTTCATCCCCACAACATAAGACTTCGAGCTGTGTAAAACTGCAAATACCAATAGGGCTAATGTTCTAAGCTGCTATCAGCCCTTTACACTTTAGAATGAATTAAGGCCCTAAAAAATGCTGAGTTGCCATTTACTGAAAGCATGCCATAACTCAGGCACTCTGCTAAGCTCTTTCATAAACAATCTCATTTAATCCTCATGCAACTCTGTGAGGCCAATATTATTCCCGTTTTACAGTTGAAGCGACTGAGACTCAGAGAGGCTAAAGAACTTGCTCAAAGTCACACAACAAATGAGTAGTGGAGCCTAGATTTGAACTTAGGTCTTTCTAACTCTATGCACTATAGAAAATAATGGCTAATAGGTTGAGTGCTTTTGGTACAGCAAGTACCCTGGTAAACTCCATTGTATGAATGCAGAAACTGAGTCTGAGATAAATAAAGTAACTGGCCCAAAGCGCACAGGTAGGTAGGTAGTGGTGAGTTACAATTCAAGTCCCCAGGGTCTGATATGAAAGGTTGTGCTCTCAATGGCCCCACCCTTCTGAGGCTAAATGGCGCCACCCAGGGGAGTGGGACGGGGCTAGGTCAGGGGACAGATCCAAAAGACAAATGTGTTCCTTCTTTACAATTATGCACTGGTCCCCTGGAAGCATGGTCTCTGCCAATACTCCCCCTGACAGCACCGTTAGATAGAGTTGATTACGAATAAGGGTGATAGTGAAATAGTCACCATTTCTTCTTCCCAGATGCGTGAATCCTTCACAGGATGATAAGGCTGGCTGAGGAGTGTGGGCCCCACGACCAACTGGCCTGGACTTGACTCCTAAATTTGAAGAACTCGGTATCTGACCCTATGCAAGTTACTTAACCTCTCTGTGCCTCAGTTTCCACATATGTGAAATGGGAATGTTGATGGTGACTGTCTTAGATTACAAAGATTTGATGAGTAGATCTGGGTAAAGCAATTAGAACAATGCCTGGCACACCATACATGATGGTTGTTATAAATATTATATAACAATAATATAATAATAATATATATATTATCACTGCCAGAGAGGGGCAGGAAGACTTAAGAGTCTAAGTCCCTGCAGGGTGGGTACTGTGTCTCCATGTGTCATGTCTCTCATTCAAGTTCCATGACAAGGAGAAGGACGAAGAAACAAAACAAGGAGAAGAAGAAAAACGATCAAAGACCAAAACACGCACACTCTCCAGCGGAACAAAAACCCTCCAGCTGAGAATTCCCTATCCGGGCAGCTCAAGCTGCAGCCGAATTCCAGACTTAGAGCAAAGCAGAGTGTCCCCTGGAGTTTCAGCTGATGCGCCTGCTCAAGGGGTGCCCTCTGTACACGTTGGCCATATACTTGGCAAAGAGTAGACCAGATAGAGGGGCTTGTGCCCACACTGGATTTCAGCGCCTTCTTGCCAGAGGGCGACATTTTGCAAGGGGGCTGGAGAGCTGTCTTTGGAGTCAAGCCAACCTGGCTTCCAGGGCCAGCTCTATAATTTGACTTTGAGTTCATGGTTTTACCTTCTGAGCCTCAGTTTCTTTGCCTATAAATTGGGGGCAGTGATACCTGGGTCACAGCTTTGTTGTGAGGATTAAATGAAAAAGCATTTGTTAAATACACGGCACAGAGTTGGTTTCAGTAAAACGGAGTGGCCATTATCATTCTAATTGTTGCTGTTGGCTTGGTGGCCTCCCCGGGTTAGATGTCCAGCAGGAAAGGCTACCTGCTGGGTTCTGAGCCTGGCACTGTCCCCAAGTCTCAGCCCCCTAATGCCCCTGAAAGGGACTCCTGGCTCCACGTGGCCACAGTGGAGGTGACAGCTGAGAGACCTTCTGAGGAGTGGGCTGCAGGCTGGAATTCCTGACCCTCGGTACTCTTATTGAACTAACAAAGAGGGTCAGAAGGGAAGTCAGGCCTGGCTCCTGGTTCTCTGAGGCTTCTTCCCCGAGCTAGTCCACATCTGATTTTGTCACCGTCTGCCTGTGGCATGCTGTGGGCACGGGAAGTCCTCTCCAGTATCCCTTCATGGCACGGTTAGGTAGACTTCATTATGTATAAGGCAAGACCGTGAAACAACGGGACCGGATTTTTAATAAACAGCAAAAATTTAGACATCAAAATGAATCTTATTTTCTTCAAAGGAGCCAGATACCTGGGAGGCTGTGTGCAAATTCTAAACATTTTGTAAACTTTCCCTTTGGATTCATCTTTAGAGCCTCTAGCACAATCTTTCTCGAATCCCTGGAGTTAACATGCCCTCTTCTTTTCAGGGTAGATTTAATTTTTGGAAACAGCCAAAAGATATTTGAAGCTAAGCCTGTGAAATAAAAGGGGTTAGTCATGCAGGATAGTAATACTTTAGGATCAAAAATAAGGTTATACTTAGAAAATATTGATTTACCTTTTTTGATGCTGCATGAGTGTAATCTGGTTCTGAAATCAATGGCACAAAGTGGACTTGTGAACAAGCTTGAGCAATAGAAAGAGAAGTGGAAATAATTTTGGCTTCCCAAGGCAAGCACTTTGATGTGAACAAACACCCATTTTGATGTAAGAGATGTGATACATTCATTTATTTGATCTTTTGTCATTGTAGGCAAACCTCATATTTCAATTATTCATGTAGTTTTTGCAAGAGCAATTGCTGGTTTAAGAATAATGTCATGTCTTTGGCATGCTTATATTATTCATTTGGATATTTCCTTCTTTCCTTCCTCCCTTCCTTCCTTCCTTCCTTCTTTCCTTCCTAGGCATATGTTGAAACAATTAGACTAAAGGATGATGAAATACTCAAGGTACAAACCAAAGAAGATGGAGACATCTTTATGTGGTTGAAGCATGAAGCTACCCGAGGCAATGCGGCAGCTCAGGTAAAAATGCAATCTGCTGCCATGGAGATTCTATCAGCTAAGATAGACCAGGTTATGCCGTAGTAACAAAACATCCCAAACCTCAGTGGCTTAAAATGACATCATTTTGTTTCTTGCTCACACTGCATGTCCAATGGAGGTTGGCGGGGGCCCCTGCTCTCACAGTCCCTTAGGAGCCCAAGCTGACAGAGGCTTCCAAAACCATCACAGCAGGGCCACGGCCATGGTGCATTACGGGCTGTCTCTTAACACTTCTGCTTAGAAGTGGTGCAAGTCACTTCTCACATTTCATTGGCCAAAGCGAGTCACATGGCCATTCTTGACTTCAAGTGGGCCAGAATGTAATCCTGCCACTCACCCAGAAGGAGAGAGAGCCACAGTGGTTATGTGCAGCCCTAAAGACTACCATCATATATTTTGGTGCATGCATCAGAGAGAAAAACAAGAAGCATCATGGGGTGCAGGAGAAATCAGATGGGCATTGTGAAGAAGGCCCTGAATTCAGCTAAGAGAACAGTAGAAAATCATTTACGGTGGGTTAGGCTAAAAGGATCAACCTTGTCTCTTGAACATCTCTTGTCTTTTGGATGGACTTTTAAGAGGTACAAGAAAGGGCAGAAGGCTGGGGAGACGTCCTCCCTCTGCTTCCTGGCTTTGATGTCACTGCGAAGAACAGCCCTTGACGGCAGCCTGCTAAGGCTAATTGCACTGGGAGGAAGCCTCCTTCCCAAAGGATGGGTTTTGCTCTTGCTTAGAGCTCCCAGTGAGCACAGCGGCGTTGGGAAGAGCCTCCGGGGCTGCTACGCAGGCAGCAGACCAGAAATGGGCGAGGGAAAGGAGAGGAAAGACTCACGGGCGTTGACCGACAGACAGTTCAGAGGCTCTTTTGTAACCAGTCTCTCACCCCTCTGCAGACATCGTCTTTGCACTTTGGGAGATACTTCGCTGGAAGTTATAAGTATTTGGGGGGAAAGGGGAAGAAAAGGGATGAGAGGGGAAGTAGGAAGAAAGAAAGACGATAAGGCACCCACATGAGGCCGGAACGTTAACGCACGTTACCCTAGTCCCATTCCTGGGCACCTGCCCCCAGCCTGCGTCTCTCCAGTACGGGAAGAAATTCTAGTTCATAGTTCTGGAAGTGCCAATGCCAGAGCCATTTCCTAGGTGCTCCAGAGGTTGCATTAACTTTCCTAACAGTGGGCACGTCTTCCTTCCCTCATTCAGCAAGTCTTTGTTGAGCAGCTTCTGTGAGCTTCTGTTGAGCTCTGCTGGTGACGGCCAAGGGGACAGGGCAAAGGCAGATAACATCTTGGGGGTGCTACCTCCCAGGACCTCCCAGCCTCCAGTCTGATGCTGGAGCCAGCCATGTAGACAAATGAGGAGACAGGCGATTAGCCCTACAGAAGGGTGCCCTAATGATCTGGATGTGCAGAGACCTCCACACTGATCACTGGGCCAAAAAGACAGGCAATACACCCAAAAGAGTGGGCACTGGGGGAAGGGAGAGAGTTTTGATTGTTGACAAGCTCCATCCAGCTCTGGCTCTGGATGCAGAAGATACACACACACACACACACACACACACACACACAAACACGTGAACCATTTCCAGCTTGTGTTAAAGGCTTGCATTTACACAAGTCCATGTTCAGGGCTCTCGCCTCCGGTTGGAAGATAAAAATTGTATCTAGTGAATCCTTTATTCTCAATATAAAACATATAAACTAGGTTTGTCCTTCCACCTTCTAAAGTCTTATATTAAGCATTACACAGGAAAGTCATTGTTCTAAACTGCTATTGTCTTTAAGCAACGATTGGCCCAGATGCTGTTCTGGGGGCAGCAGGGCGTGGCCAAGAATCCCGAAGCTGCGATCGAGTGGTACGCCAAGGGCGCGCTGGAGACCGAGGATCCCGCGTTAATATATGACTATGCCATTGTGCTGTTCAAGGTAAGAATCACTTAATTTGTGCTGGAATTGTGCAATTCTTATCAGACATACCAAGCAGTTTCCTGTGGGTGTGCAGGCAAACAGAGTCGATAACTGAAGAAACAGTACCTGCTGTTGTCACTTGTGATGGAAAAGGATATTGGTGAAAAAGGCAGCATCAGAGGCAGATCCCTGTCCTCATTTTTAATCATTAGTCTTATGTTTGACACCTGAATTCTCTTTGCTTTTGTAAGAACTGTGTTCTTCTGGAGGAGACACCCATATTTTATGGATTGGCACACGGCCACCAACCCCCACAGGTGCTGCGAGTTTGCCATCCGGCCGTGTTCTCATTGAATTGCAGCTTAAACATAGAGTGTAATTGGGCTGGATCCCAACAGCCTTACTGATGAAAATAAAGATCTTGGTTTTAAGCCAACAGGAGAGGGGTGGGAAGAGCCTAGGAGGTGAGGACAGGCATTAAAGTCCCACCTCTGCACCCATCGTGTGTGTCCTTGTAGTCATCTGATCTCATGAAACGATGATCATGACCACAGAATGAACAAGATAATATAACTAGTGGGCTTTGGGAACTGTAAAATGCTGTGTGCCTTATACAAAATAGTAATAGTTCACACTGTCTGATTGACCGCTTGTTACCTGCTTCACATGTATTAACGCATTTCATCCTCACAACCGGCTTATGGGGTAGGTACCTTAGTGTACTGTGATTGCTGTTTGTATATTAATATATGGAAACAAAGGCACAGAAAGGTTTTGTGACTTGCCTAAGGTCTCCCAACTGGTACATTTCCGACCTAGGTCTGGGATCCAGGCAGTCTGGCTTTGCAGTCTGTGCTCTTCATCCCCAAACACAGAGACATCAATTCATCAATCTTGGAAAAGTAAAAAGCTGTGGCTTTTGTAAGGAAACTCTTGGACCTTATGTTCATGCCCAAACAAAGCAGCTGCCTGCCCCCCAAAAGTGAGTGTCTTCAAACAAGGATATGTATGTGCATGGCCAGGCCTATCTCCAGAACACAGCTGTGGCCACTCACTTACTCACAACCACAACTTTTGCTACGTTTCTAACCCTCTTCACCCTGCCAAAAGCCAAAAACCTATTGGTTGTTATGGTTTCCACATTGGGAGCCCAGACCGTCTCTTTCCAGTTGCCAAATCAACATAGGAATTGTTTGAATCTTTGCCATATGCCAGTGCATTAATGTATTTATTCAATAAGCATCCATCCAGGGTTGACCCAGTGCCAGACCCTGTGCTAGATGGAGGGACATATGGATGCCTGAGCCACATCCCTGACCTCTGGAGGCTCATACACTGAAGGGATGACAGAGGACAGGGTCAGTAGGCACAGAGGGGTGGCACCTGTCCTCCAGAGTTTGGGCTGGTCACTGTCCAATGTGTGGAGAAGATAAAGGCACAAATCAGACATTATTTCTGCCCACTGGGATCTTGCAATATAGAGGGAGAGGCAAATATGTAACTAAATGACTGGAGGAGACATGTTTCCTCAGGGTCTGATTTCCCACACCCTAAAGTTTTTTGGGGGGTGTGGGGGGGCAGTTTCCTATGTTCTAGCTAAGTTATTTCTGGGTGGGATGAAGGGAGCCCTTTATCAGCATCTCAGGGAAGATTTTCACCTCTGGCTGGAAGGTCTCCCCAAGTATATTCCATGTGAAAGTACCCCTTGCAGAAAATGTGCTTTCCCTATGTAAAGAACAGTAAGGGCATTTGGCTGTGTGGGGGCACCTGGCTTGTTGTATGCAAAGACTGCCCCAGGGTGGTGGCTGTGATTTGTTCAAGGCAGTCAACTTCATCCCATCTTGCATCCACATGAGGATGAGCTGTGACTTTGTTGGCAGTAACTGTCCTCCATCAATTCATTCAGTGGATAATCACTGAGTACTTACTAGTCCTTACCTATGTACTAGGATTTTACGTTTCTCTCATTTAGCAATTTCCAATACTACTCAGATTCGTATGTAGTGCTTAGTCTTTGTGCGAGACGTTTTCCTGCTTTTGATTAAATAGCAAGTATATGGGAAACATTCCTACTCTAGAAATCATGATATCTGGGTTGTAGTTGCAGCTCTAACTGTGAAGCTTTGGATAAGTCAACCTCTCTAGGCCCCAGTTTTACTCCCTCAAAACCAAGAAGTTGGAGAAGGTAAACTTTGAGTTCAACCAAGTTCTAACAGTCTGTGATTCTGGTGTTTCTCATGCTTTTCTGGAAGTCCAAAAAGGTTGACTCATTCCCCGTCCAGTTATTCCAAATATCTTTCTGTGTCCTTCTCTAATTAAATGAAGTAATGGTGCACATCTCAAAAATATTTTCATCTTCCACTTAGCTTCAGCTCATGGGTTTTTTTAAATAGGTGAGTTAAAGTCTAGTCGAAACTTGATGTGTATAATTTAACCTTTGGTTGGATTCACAATTTTATCTGGGGTCGTGAAAAATAGCAAGCCCATACTGCATGTTTCCTGTATCCTGTGAGGAGGTTATGAACCAAAACATATGGGAGAAAATAGAGTATGGTGGTTACGAGCTGGGATTCTGGAGTCCACCTGCGTGGACGCAAATCCTGATTCCTCTCCTCACTCATCGTGTGACTCTGGGCAAGTTTCTCAGATGGGAATAACACCAGCACCTTGGGTGGGTTGATACAACGATTAGATGTACTAGACCGTGCTTGGCCCACGTTTGGTAACACAGGAATGTTAACTAGTGCTGTCTCCATTTACCATCCAGCTAAGCATTTAAATAGAGTTAATAGCTGTATTTGTTGCAAAATCCTCTCATATTCATATCACATGCGATCCTGTCAACCACCGTGTCTGAGTCCAGGAGGACCCCATGTGGCAAGTGGGGGGGGTGTGAGGAGCATTAGGAATTCTAAGTGAGTTTGGAAGCAGCTGCAGTTTTCAGCTGGCTCCCCTTTGTGTCAAGAGAGACCTCGGGGACCCCCTTCCACCTAACCCTCAGACCCACCATTTCCCCACAGGGTCCTCCAGGCATCTCAGTGAGGTCTGCAGAGTTCCTGTCTTGTAACAAGAACCCCAAAGCCCATGTCACTCTGTGGTGGACAAACCACCTCTTCTGGAAGAATCTTGATTTTTCTGGAAGAACCTTGTTAGTTTTCTGTTAGTTGCATCTGAGGCAACCGATGCCGCTGGGTTCTGTCTCCTCCATGGCAGGTCCTCAAGCTGGTTCTGAAGCCACGATGTTCCACCCTGGGGACCCCGGCCAGGACCGAGGAAGGCTGCAAGCGATAGCCTTAATAACTCTGGACTGCCCAATACAGATAAAGTGCTTTTTCTGGCTGGCAAATTAGATAATCCCTGGAGGAAAGCATCCAGGATGCCCAAACTCATTGAACCTGAGTCAGGGCTTCTCCCAGCAGCAGCTGTGCATCGACAGGAATGTGACTCACATGGCGATGGCTGCTGAGCTGGGAGGTTGAGGTTTGTTACCTCAATTCCACAAATACAAACAAAATAATGTGACAATGATGGTGGTGATGTAACAGCACTGCATGTAGATCTTTTAAGATTGGGTTTAAATGAAGAAGGTTAGGGTTTCATCGTTAAATATTTTATATCAAACTCTGATGTATCTGTGTGATGCTGTTGAGTGTGCTCTGGGTTTATTTTTTCATAATCATTGCTGTTTATCAATGTTTAGGGTCAAGGAGTAAAAAAGAACAGACGGCTTGCCTTAGAGCTGATGAAGAAAGCAGCTTCCAAGGTAACACATGTATATTGTCAGAGGGAAGCGGTGCCACCACACACCCCCACATGCTCACAAGTCTAAAAGAGGAAATGGCCAGCCTCTTCCTACAATGCCCAAGGTGGAAACGGGGTGAGGCGGGGTGGGGTCGTGGCACTGCCGTGATTAGTCACTTTTGAGTTACAATACATGCAGAAACTTGCCACAATGGGGGCAGCAAAATTCAAAAGCTGAATTCACCTTCCAGTCAATAGAATTCAGGCTGATTTTGTTTGAAGGCTAAAATTATAATCAGGAGCTGCCCTGATAACAAGCAGCAGGACTCCTGGAAATTGAATGGGTGTAAATGCGTTGAATTAGGAAAACCAGAAGCCTAATTCCTTTGAAAGTTAACCCTGTCGTGTCCAATTCCCATTTGCTTCTTGTGCTTGGGTAACAGGGCTTTTTATCAAGTTTATTGCCAGGTTTAGGAATTATTCTGCTTTTGTCATTATTTACACTTCAGTGGTATCTTCAAGTCAGCTAGTTTCTATACAGCGCTACAGAATAGAGATTTTAACATCACTTGGTGGGGAGGACATACATACACAGTCACGCAAACACACACATGCCCAATGCATGCACACCCACACGTGTACACTCATGTGCATGCATACAGAGGTGCAAATAAATGGATTTGTAGAAACCACTTTAATTCTACACCTTGACAAGGTATTTTATAGCCCTTTAGGCTGTTGGATGGGCCCGTTTCCAAGGCTGCTAGTATTTGCCTTAACGGTGAAGACTACTAAAGTGACCATGCTGACTTCTATTCCTCATTCTTTTTCCTTGAGGAGCTCTGAGGGTCTGGTTCTATAGAGCAGGAAGTCGGAGCGCAGAGTAAGAGACCCAAGAGGCCTTTCCTCCATCTAGGTGTTGTCAAGAGGGCACATGATCCAGGAAGAGGGAACCCACTGATGTGCACAACAACTCCTGACCTCAACACAAATTATAAGGCAGAGGTAGAAAAGCAACTTCATAGTAGTCACTGAGAGCGTTGGTTCCAGCACACCCTAAAGTGGGGCAGTAAGGGGGTTTCCTGGCTGGTGTGAAATTTGCATCTCTTCACCTAGTGGTGAAGTGATGTCTAAGGTGCTGTATTTTGAATGCACTTATAGCAGAGCTTAGATAAGTATTGGGAAATGCAGTTTTATGGCCTGGAATAGTCGTGTCCTTAAATGTGTTTATGTGATTCTCGTTCATTCACTCAGCAAGGACTTATTAAGTCCCTACTCTTTGTTGGGCTCTGTGGCGAAGGTTGCACATAATTTGATTTTTGGAACTAGCCAAAAGGCTCGCAGAGGCAGATCTGTTGATTGAGCTGGGTAAATATCCAGAACAAAGTATGAACATTAATCAATAAGATAGGATTTCTTGTGGGTCTCCTGAACTGGGACCCAATGCAATTCTTAAAGAAGGAGTTTTGCAAATGTTTTGAGCAGTGACAGGTGCATCTGAATAAAGCCATGGCCTCCTGAGGTAAGCACTGCAAAGCCATCTTGATGTGTGGCTTCTGTAGGCTTGTCCCAACGATGGTTCTTGCCACTTGATAGTATGGCCTAGTCTATTACATCATTAGAATGCATTCTGCAATACTTATTGGAAGCTTACCTTGGAAGCTGGAAAAAAGTCATGGAAAAATGCTTCCATCACTGGATCCGTGGCACTGACATTTCCACACGTGGCACTCTGTGGCTGGATATTTGGGGAACCTGCAGATGTGAACCCTACTGTCGATCCTGAGGGTTAGAATTTGGATTCCACTTTGTTTTGCATCATTCAAAGAGTGGCTTTTGTTCATTTGTCAAATATTTATTGAGTGCCTACTCTGTAATTGGGGTACAAAATCGAGATCCCGGCCTTCATGGAGCTTGCATTCTAACGAGTGTTGCTAGTTTCTCACTGGAGGTCTTCCTAGCACATGGATTACAACACACAGACTAGAAGGTATAGCCTTATAGGAGCCATCACAGGCTGGAAGGGCTGCCGGCTGGCCTTTCGGCATCTATTGTTAAGAGACGCCAGAGACACCCATTCTTCACTGGTCAAAGGGGAGCCTAAAGAGATTTGGTTGCCCACTTAGACTCTGACTTAACAAATATGCAGAGGCAAGGATGCTATTTGCTTCACAAATCCTTTTATGCCCTGCTTGTTCATGGTCTTGTGTGGGTCCGACAGGAAGTGAGGAGTGAGTGCCGTATGCCTAGGTATGCACACAGGTGTCTCACGGCTGGGCAGGAGGCTCTGTCAGGACCACTCACACCTCTGCAGGACTCTTGAGCTTTTAACAACCAGGCTGGAGGCCATCATATGGACACAAGTGGGAGCATCTGGACAAAGCAGACAACAATACCTGTAGAATGAATTCAGCAAGAACAGGAGGCTGGAGGCTCCATGGACGTTAGTGGGCCTTACTCTGGTACCAGTTCTGGGTTTAGACACAGTTCTGAAACCCTCTTTCCTTCTGCACCACCCTCCCCTTCTGCTTCTGCCTCTACCAGACTCTGTACCCCCTGCCAGAACTGGGGGTGCCCAGCAGACACAGAGCACCTGTGCTTTGTAAGTAGAATGTCATGGCTGCTGCACTCAGAGTGCACGTCAGTGTTCAGGGCAGAGGAATCAAAAGATGGGCAGGCGAGTCACCTAGAAACTGTCCCAGCCAGGGCAGGTTTCAGGCCTCAGCCGAGCGCTTATGAATTTTAAGGGCACTGTTGATACTGCAGAGCGATAAACGCCCTTTCGGAGACAAGGGCATTGCATAAGAGCCCACAGGAGTGGAACAGTGATTTGGGGCCAGCATCACTGTTGAGCTGGAAGGCAGAAATCCCAGCAGCAGCCATGTGAGACCCACCTGGGAAGACTCTGAGGCGGGCTCATGTTTTCTAGCACTTAGCTTTTCTTTAATGCCATCTGCCCCAAAATAGAGAAAGGGAAGGTTTTGTTCAGACTCAGGCAGAATGCTTCCATAGCAATTGCTTCCAAATCTCTTCAGATTTCATTTAAAAAAAATTAAATTCTTTCTTGTTCTGAAATTCAGGGATTGCATCAAGCAGTCAATGGCCTGGGATGGTATTACCACAAATTCAAGAAAAACTATGCCAAAGCGGCAAAGTACTGGTTAAAAGCAGAAGATATGGGGAACCCAGATGCATCGTACAATCTTGGAGTCCTGTATTTGGATGGCGTTTTCCCAGGAGTTACTGGAAGGAATCAAGTGAGTCGGACCTGAGACAGCTCTGCAGCTGGTCGGCCACTAGACTGTGAAGCATTTGCGAGGGTGTACTGTGTGCCCAGCCTGGACCAGGCACTGTGGGGGCTAAAGACACAACCCCAGACATAGTCCCTGCCCTCACGGAGCTCAGGGGGTCCGGTTAGGAACACAAGATAGTGAAGAACAAAGGGTGGCATTTAGCCAAGTGCCAAGTGCGTGGTCAATGGCATGACCCAAACAGTTCTGGAGCGGGGGGCAGTGGGAGGCAAAGCAGTCAGGAAGGCTTCATGGGGGGGCTCGGCCAGAGGGAAGGAGTGGGAGATGATCCAAGGGAGCATGAGCGTGAGATGGTGCAGAGATTGATCTTCTAGAAGCAAAGAGAGCTGAGTCCAGATAGGGTTGCCTGGTGTGAGACCAGATTTAATAATAACAGAAACAGCAATGGAAATCTTTGGTGTTGACTGAGCACTTCCTCTGCCAAGCACCAGGCAAAACACCTACTATGTACAGTCTCATGTAATCCTAGCCCTCTTCTGAGATAGCTACCATGGTTATGTCCATTTTGCAGAATAGGTGACTGAGGCTCTGAGAGGTTAAGTAACTTAGAGCTGTACGCTTAGCGGAGTCCGGACCTGGCTCCCAGTGTGAAGTGTAAGCCCTAACTTTGTTAAGAGCAATACTCATGATGGTAATAAGCACCCGAGCTCCATTGCATTCAACCAAATCTATTGAACACCCAGCCGATGCCAGGCGCTTTTCCGGGCCCTGGGTACAGCAGCAGAACAGTCCCTGCTCTTATGAAGCTTTCATTCCAGTGGGGGGAAAAGACAATAAACAAATAAATATATAATATAAGGGAGAGTGGAGGACAGGTATTATGGGGAGAAATAAAACGGATAGGGAAGACAGGAAGAGTGCAGATTTGGGGATGTTATCACATAAGGGACACCAGGGAAGGCCTCTCTGAGAAGGTGACCTTGTATAGACTCCTAAAGGAGTCTCGCAGATATCTGGGAGCAGAACATTCCAGAAGGAGGGAAAATAGCCAGGGCAAAAGCCCCAAGAAGGAAGCAGGCTTGGCATGCTAGAGGAACAGCAGAGGGGCCAGAACAGCAGAAGCAGAAAGCAGGAGAGGTGGGGAGGGTGGGAGATAAAGCCGGGCAGGTAGCTGACAAGGTCAGTGTGAGACTCAGCTGTTGCTCTGAGGGAGATGGAAACCACTGGACAGTCTTGAACAGGGCAGTGATGGATCCTAGCAGAGACTAACTAAAGGGAGGCGTGGGGTGGGAGCGGGGGGTTCATGCACCAGATCCAAGTGAGAGAGGGTGGTGGGTGAGACAGTGGCAGGAGCAGTGGCAGGGCTCAGATGTGATTGGATCTGACAGGTATTTGAAAGGTCCAGGCGACAGGATTTGCTGATGGCTTGGATGTGGGATGTGAGCGGTGTCAGGGATGACTCCAAGGTGCTCGGCATTTAAAATGGAACAATGGAGGTGGCATTTATTGGGAAGGACAAGACTGTGGCAGCAGCAGATTGAAGTGTGGGGCAAGGGGGGCGGGGAATTGGATGATGATTCTTTGTTAAGCACTGTGCTAAACCTTGAGAATAGACTATCTCATTTAATCCTCGCAACAACGCTTTACTCTAAGCGCTAACAGAAGCCACACTTTTCAGTTGAAGGAAACGAGGTTTGGAGAAATTAACTAACGTGCCCAAGGCCACACAGCTAGTAAAGAGTGGGGCTGGAATTTGAACCCAAGTCTGTCTGACTTCAAACCCGTGCTTTTAAACACAATAGTTAACTGCCTGAGAAAAATAATAGTAATCAGTGGAAGTATACTCATCGAAATATTTGTTTTAATTTTTTCCCTCTACCCCTCTGATGACACAGGAGGCTGTATACTTGTCTGCATTGCAAATGTGTGGTAACCCTCCCGCACATCTGGGAGTGTGGATTTTTTATTGTCAAATTCTAATTCTCACCTTCCTACTGGAAATGCAATTTTTACGCATGAGTTTGAAGAAAGTATTAAGCAAGGTTAGGAGAGCAAATGCCTGGATTTTCACCTGGTGTGACTTCTGATAAAGTCTTCTGTCTAGCCCGCAGGGGTTATGTGAGGATCAAATGAGATGGCAGTGGTATTCGTAGTTACACATTGTCTTATTTACTGGGTAAACTTAATCAACAGAATAGCTGAGGCGAGGTCATCCATCCCAGAGGCTGGCTTCTGTGATTGGCTTTCTTCCTGGAATTGTTGCTTATCCTGTTTTTTTTTTTTTTTTTTAAAGCTATCAGAGGTTATAAGCCTGTGATCATATCAGGCTTTAAGTCTCTCACCACCTTGTCTCCAGTGAAACCAGCCCGGTCTGGAGGACTCGATGTTTTGTTCATCTCTCTTTACAGACTTTAGCTGGTGAATATTTCCATAAGGCTGCGCAAGGCGGACACATGGAAGGGACCTTATGGTGTTCTCTCTACTATATCACAGGCAACCTGGAGACATTCCCTAGAGATCCCGAGAAAGCTGTTGTGTAAGAATCTGTCAAATGTTGCATATGAAGGGAAAGCCGTATCCCGTATTCACTGTGTCTGAGCACTTTTTAAATTGAGTTTTTATTTTTATCAGTTACGCATGCATGTAGTTTAAAAAGCCAAATCATTTGACAAGGCAAAAATTAAAAATTAAAAAATAATTTGACAAGAAAAAAAACAGAAAAGCCCCGCCCGCCCCACCCCACCCCACCCCACCTCCAGACTCTATTTCCTACTCCCTAGAATAAATCACTTTTAATCTTTTCATTATTTCTTTTTTATTTGCCTGTCACTAAATAACATGCTTATACCACTGTTTCTTGGTATTGTCATCATAAGCATTGTCTACTGGTGTCCCACTGTGAAAGGTAAAGATGTACTTCTCTTTCACTCTGCCACCTCCCACTACTCCACACGCTCACACGTCCTACCCTCTTTCATCTTCCCGGTAAGTGTATCACTTTGTTTAGATTAGCGTCAGGGTTTACATTCTTATGACCATGTAAATTCTATTCACAGCTGAGCCATGTAGTGTACTATGATTACTTTTCCTTTCTTGCACAACAACTTCTGTTGTATGGTACACTAATTACTTTTTATTGTTGTTTATTTGCTTAGCTCTCTATATACTTATCATTTTCTATGTACTTGATCTCCAGATTCTCCTCCAGGTGCCTAAATCTCTTCTCAGTATGTCCAGACCTATCTAGGTATTCTATTAATTTAATCTTCTTGGCATATCTGTCCTGGAGTCTTTGTTCAGGACAGTGCTGTCATCCTGAGATTAACTTTGTCATCATTGTAGGGGTTCCCTTTCCCTCTGTCTCTTTCTTTTTTGGTTCTCCTCTTTGCTGGATGCCTTTCTTTCTCTTTCTTGGTCTGCACCTACATTTTGGTAGAGCACATTGTACAGTAACTTTCTGAAGAATGGTGAACAGGAGGCACATTTTTGAGGTCCACCATATCTGAAAATGTTTTACAAGGGTTGTCAAACCATGGCCCATAGTTTGAATGAAAAGCTTTCAAAATGCATTTTATTTACCTTCTTAACATTTATTTCTGGTTTGTTGCTCTATAAAAATTCTAACAAGCAAAATATTCCCCAAGTGGGATTTATTGGGATCATATGAAGAAAAAAGTGGTTATTAAATTTGTCACAGTTTGCATATTTTCTATTCCCTTTTCTTTTCAGATGGGCAAAGCATGTAGCTGAGAAAAATGGCTACTTAGGCCATGTCATTCGCAAAGGCCTCAACGCCTACCTGGAGGGTTCATGGTAAGCTTGGGACCCACGTTGGAATGAACTTTCTCAGCCCTTAACTTTCAGTCTGTCAGTATAGTCTTATGAGAAGGAGTCTTAAAATGCAACTGAAAAAGCAATTTGCAGGGAAATCACAGCTTCCCAGTAATGATATTCAGAGTATCACAGACTGATTGGCTGTTGATTGGAAAACAGCATTTCCATGTTTAATTATACACAAAAATTTGTTCTCTGGGGGGAGTGTCCACATTCATCAAGTTGAGAGACACACAAATACATTGACTTCTCTTTCCTTCAAGCTGGTTCCTCTTGGTTTTATAGCCTGGAGACAGCACAGGGGATCTTAGATGAGACCCTGTGCTTCTCACTGCCAGACCACAGGAAGTCCAGGATTTCCATTTTGTTCCTAGGAAGAAGAGAGATCAGTGTGTTTAAGGCTCAGGGTACCTCCTTCCATAGATATGTTACTACATCTGCCATGACTGGGAGCCTGGGGTTGCTGGAAGTCACTCGCCAGATGCCCCCCTTCCTAATCTTCTGGGGTAGTTACCAAATTTCATCCTGTCCTGTATGGGATGAGACATGGCACATGAGGACTTACTTACAAATGCCCCGTGTTTGTTGTTACTTGGGACACCTCTCCATACTCTACCTGAGTAGAGTCTTTTGTTTTCTTCTGTCGGTTCTAGCACTCCATCTTCGTTTTCCCTTGGGCCACATTTTCTTGGTTGGTTTATTGCCTAAACGATCTGGGTATTTCAGTCATAACTAAAAAAGAGATGCAAATCAGCATATATCCCCTTAGTCCATGGCTGCACACATGACCAACAACTAGCATCTCAAGATTTTAATCTTAAATTAGAGAATGTGGAGGTAATGAGCCCGGTGGAAAAAAGCACCAAATATAAATGTTTATTATTATCCTCCTATGAAAGTTTATTATCTGTGGCCTCACTTTGCACAATTACAAAGAAATTTTTTTAAGGAAATCACTGTTTCCCAGTTGTAAATGTACCTTACAATTTCTGTGGTGCTTTATCTTGTTTGCCAAGTAAACTTCTGTTCCTGAGACTCCCAAATTTGACTTTAACTCATTTTCTACTTCTCACCCTGCCAAACTCCCACCCTCTGCTCCCCACAAACTTCTTAGGGTGAACTAAACGTTCAGCTATCAAAATGTTTATATGTGGGGTTTTCCCAAAGGGAGAGCACACCTGTAAATACATCTGCCACACACATTACCCGCCCCCCAAGATGTCTTGTATTGTTTTTCCCATAAAGAGAGTGTAAAAAGCTTAGCTTTTTGGCCTACTTTTGAATTTAACATCACAAAGCACTTTAGCTAGCACATTTAAAAATTTGTTCTGAAGGGCTAGATGAATTAAGATTTTTGTGGCTTGCTCTCTTCCTTAAAATGCTTAGCCACAACATGGGATTTCCTTGTTGTTTTTGGGGGGGAAAGGAGAACGGAAGTGTGTCCTGCACTGTGTGTGAGTTTTGATTCAGTTCAGCAGATTTACTGAGTACACTTAAATGCAGGATGCCTTGCTGTACATCTCAAGGGATGCCTCAAGTGGGGCTTGGGGAAATTTGCTGCCTCATCTGTTCTGCATGGAGTTTCTCCTCTGGCCCATGTTCTATCTGATCTCTGAGCCTCTGTACTCACTTTTCCCTCTGTCCAGGAACCCTGCCTAATTCTTTACTCCCTTTTGTCCTTCCATGAATTCTGAATGATTTCCTTACATGTCAATTGCCCCATGCCTTACATTCCAGTGCCCTGCACATGGGGGCACCTGGGAAGTGCTTGGAAATTACTGAATGAATATACTAAGGCAAATAGAGGGGACAACTGTAACTCAAGGGCCGTGAGCAGTACATAAAGAGCATTGTGGATTCTGAGGAAAAGAAGGTGCTCCCTGGCTTGGGAAGCATAGGACAGCCTTCATGATGGGCAGAGCTTGCACTTAGCTATGTAGAGAACAACATTTATGGTGAAGGGAACTGCAGAAACAAAAGCAAATAGATAGGAAAATTCTGAGTGAGTCTAGAAAATTTTAAGCCATCCAGTTTGCCATGAGGGTAAGACTTGGGAGTAATATATAATGAGATCAAAGAGGTCCTACTTTGTGGAATTTTGAATGGCAGGTTATACATTTGTGAAGCAGGGGGGAGCCACTGGTAGTTGTGAAGAGGGTAGTGACCTGACAGATCCTGTTTCTAAGAAGCTTAAGCAATCAGCTGTGTATGGTGAGGAGAAGGGAGAGCCTGAAAGGGGAGCTAGTTCAAATCCAGGTAGAAGGGGCTGAGCATCTGAACTGGCATGAGCTGTTTGAGTGGTTTTTCTATTCTTTTATTGTAAAATCATTGATACATACGAAATAATATGTGATGCATATGTAAGTTCCAAATCATAGAAATAAAATGAACAGGTGAAAACCTACCATCTTACTTAAGAAAATGAACATTGCCAGTTCTGTTGAAGCCCCTGCATGTCCCTCCCAGATTAAAGCTCACCCCCACCGCCAGTACCCAGAAGTAACCCTTATCCTATCTTCTTGTTGATCCACCCCTTGCTTTCTCTGTTTTGCTATGTATGGATAGATTCCTAAACAAGGGATTTGGTTTGGCTTATTTCTGACCTTTATATTATTAAAATCATATTATATGTAATTCTTCAACTGCTGTTTTACTGAATATTATGTTTCTAAGATTCATACATTTTGATGCATGTACCTGTAGGTCATTCATATTCACTGCTGTACCAGACCACAGCTGATTGACCAATTCTCCTGTTAGTGCATATTTGGCTTCTTTTCCATTTTCTTTTCTTTCTTTCTCTCTCTCTCTCTCTCTCTTTTTTTTTTTTTTTTTTTTGGTTTTTAAAAACAATGTGGTCATGAGCATTTTTTATGTATCTCCTGGCACACATAGGAAGAGTTGCTCTAGAATATAAATTTTAGGAGAGGGAACTCTGGGTCGCTGTGGGGACTCATGTTCAACTATACAAGACAATGCCAATTGTTTTCCCAGGTGGTTTTACCAATTTACTCTCTTGCCACCGTGTATACGTTTCTGTTTCTCCCTGTCCTTGCCAATCTGGATACTGATGCTAAGTATTGTTAAAGATAAGTCTTAGTCTGGATTTGAGACCTCTTAGTGTCAACAGGAGGAAGCATCTAGTATCCATTACATGAGAAAATCTTTGTCAAAATATATTTGGGGCAAAATGCTTCTATCTCTTCCTACTCTCCAAGCCTCCACACCCTCCCCAGGGGTTAAATAGGAAATATAATATATGTGTGTTGGCCTTTTCACACCACAACGTGATGTTTTTTGGTACCACCTATTTTGCTGTAATAGAACTAAATTATCCATCAATGTCTCTGGTCCATCCCCTTCTTTCATTTTTGCGTGAGTGAATTTATTCTGGATGTGATTTTCAAATTACATGTGTCAGTTTGATGAGCTTGTGTTTTTCTATGTTGTTCCAAGATTTATATGGGATAGTTTAGAAAAGGAGCATGATGGAGGAAAGGGCTTTTTGCTGTATCAGCGTAATACGGAAGATAATGCTGTCATGCCCGAGGCTGTGCTCGGACACCAGAAGAAGTTAGGGAAGGAAAGTCTGGCTGTCATATTTCATTTCTCTCTGCCTTACCCCTACATCTGTGTCATCTGCAAGCTATGTTTTATTGTCCTTTGTCTTAAATATACCAAAAATTCTTAACCCAGGACGTTAGCCAGATTGTAGTGGGCTTGGGGCAAGACGAGTAGGCATGCAGAGTTTCAGTTGAAAGAGATTCACTTTTTTGCAATAGAGAAGGGGTCCTGAATTCCACTGAGACCTTAGTTTTTTTTCTCCTTCCAAACTGAGCTGCTTCAGGCATTGGCAGTAAAGAGCACAGAGAAAATAGTATAATTGAGAAACTGCTCAGAGGTACTCAAATTCACAATTCACAGCAAACAGCCAAAGGATTGATTATTAAGATGTATCATTATAAAAATTCTAGAAATGCACGTGCTGGATCTGAAGTGGGCGGGTACTAAATGCTCCCCTAAACTATTTCTTTTCTCTAAATCCCCTTCTCTCTTGCAACCACCCAGCCCCATCCCTGTTAAAATGATTGTCTGGGGGACAATTTCACTTCAATGCATTGGGAATAAGGCTTGAAGCTCCAGTTGACTTCCTAAACCTTGAGGAAATTCATGGAAGGACAATAGTTTTGTGCCTTGTCTTTGGGCTTCCTGCAATTAGCAAATGCTGAGTAAATGTTTGTTCCATGAATATAAGTGTAGAAATATCTATAATTAATACTTTCAGATGTTTCTGTTGAAACACAGTTAAGTAAAAGCAAAGTGCTGGGAGGCTACATGTGGATAGGGTTTCTGCAGAGGCGTCGTGTCTTGTAAGTTTCAATAAGCTGAGAAAGTCTGGTCTTGATTATCCAGCCCCTACCTAGAGCTCACACTTCAATATATAAAAATAGACGGTGGTGGTCTCAGGGTGCACAGGCGTCTGGTGATTGGTTCTGCAAGATGGAAGACAGAGGTGGATTTCTCTCTAGTGCTTCTATGGACATCAAATACTTTTTTAGGCATCTCTTTTTGGTGGATTTCAGTGCTTTCTCAATGGAAATACTTGAGAATTCTATGACATTTCCTCCTGGTTTGTACAATTATTGGACAGTAGAAGTCTTCTATAACACTTGTTTCTTTCTCCCTTCCTCCACCATTGAGATAACTCTAGAAACAGGATATTTTCTTTATAAAATTTATCATAGTGAGTGTTCTCACAGAGAGTGTCAACCTCCAATTCCCTCCACCCCCAATTCTAACAGCCAGCCTACTGGGTTTCTGCTGTCCAAGAAAAACTCATTGTATTACATTTTAGTAACATGAGCCACGTGCCAGCCAGTTATGGCGACAGAAGGTGCTGGCGTGATATTTGACCTTGGATTGCAGGTCTACACCATCTCCTTCTCTTATCGATCCCTGGTGGAAACTGAGGCACCGGCATAAGCCCAAGTGTCTCTGACGAAACTTGAGATTATAAGACTGTAGGAACAGGACCTTGTTGCAAAACGATGGGGACTTTCTGCTGGGCCTCCCTTGCAGGCCCTTTGTCTGGGGTCTTGGGTCTGCCCTGAGAATTCTTGTAACCAAACTTGATTTTTGCAGCCTTTGTTAGAAAATCCCCCAGTGTCTTTTGGGTGGTTGTTGCAGCTGCACTTGCGGGCTTGTTATCTGGCTGCCTCTGCAGGGGACACTGCTTAGCTGACCTCGTCTGTCTTTAGCATGAGTCATGGCTAATTGGTCAGCTGCCTTAGGTATCACGGAGGATGAGAATTGGCTCACTCAGCAGCCATGTGGCCCGTGACCTGCAGCATGTCTCACTGAAGGTCTGACTGTCCTAATTTGATTCCCCAACACTTCTGTCAGTCTCCAAGGGATGGTCTGCCAGAAGCTGCTTTTAGCAGTTTAGCAAAGATGATTTCGGAATATTCTTCCCTTATTCACCCTCACCCAATCTTCCCCCACCCTTCCCTAAATCAGTTCCTAGGTGGAGCTAAAATTAAGAAAGAGTTATTAATATCAACTACTTAAAATGAAAAAAGAATAACTTTTAGGAACAAGTACTTATGGTTAAAATAGATTTTACCTCTTAAACTGGGTAACATATAGAATATTGAGGAAATCAGATACGTAAAAAGAAGGAAATAAAAATTACTTGCATCCTCACCACACAGAGATAAGTATTGTTAGCATTTTGGTAGATAATTTTTAAAGTTGTTTTTTTCCTTGGCATATGTGTGTATGTATATGTGTGTATGTATGTGTTCAGCTTTATTTTTGTTTTGCAAAATGGGATGCATTGTTTTATATTCTGCTTTTTTTTTCACTGAATGGAAAATTTTGCATAAAATTTTTTCTGTGTTTTTGAGGACTCTTCCACACATCATTTTTAATGGCCACATGTGAAAGTGGCTGCACCATGGGTTAATTTAACTTGTCACTGATTTTCAGATATTTATTTTCAGCTCGTTCTGTTCATGTAAACAGCTCTACCATGAACTGTGTGGCAATGGAATCTTTGCACATGTCTCTGATTGTTTCTTTAGAATAAACCCCCCCAAGGGAGACCTGCAGGGCCAAATGGTATATGCATTTTTAAGACTTTCTCCTCCTGTCCTCCAGAACCTGGAACTGGCAATGGTTGTAGGAATATGTCCATTTCCCCAAGCCCTTGCGATGGTTCCATATATGAATCTTCAGCCACTTTTTCAACAGATGGAAAGTGGCCACTCAGTATTTTGCAATTATTCAAATGTGTTTTGGCCATTGGTCAAGCCCCTTGTAAACTCCCTCTTCTTTGCCAGACTTCTAATGCACAACAAAAGCTCAGCTTTAATTAAGCGTGTCAGAATCCTAAGCCCTACAAAGCCTTTCACAAAACAGAGGACTCTAAAGCCACATGGGTTTTTCTTAATATCACTTGTCTCCTCTAAGCGAGGATGGAAGAAGGATTCAAGGATTGAAGACTAATAGACAACTCCCCAGCCAGTATCTGACATACCACTCAGCCAGTAGAGGTAGCTGTTGCATCAACTAGCTCCCCAGCTTTATCTGTGAGTTCAGCCTTTAAGATAGAAAATAAATCAGTGCATGCAGTATTTTTAACAGTATTTACTTTAAAAAAAAAACTCATGATTTTGTGGTTTTAAAAAAAAACTGCTTATTTTGTGTCCTCTTACGTTTGAATATAAAGCTCTCTGTGAATATTAGTAAGAGCCACTATATGAAATTTATTATTAATCATCTATTTTTAGGCATGAAGCTTTGCTGTATTATGTTTTAGCAGCAGAAACTGGAATTGAAGTGTCACAGACAAATTTAGCACACATCTGTGAGGAGAGGCCAGTAAGTAAATGTATTCTCCGAGTAGAGGCTCAGGGGTTAAGGATAATGAATTGGGTTTTACAGAGACAAAATTGGTCACTTGGCAGAAATATTAATGAATTAACTTTTTCTCCCCTTTACCCCTTAGGATCTGGCCAGGAGATACTTGGGTGTTAACTGTGTTTGGAGATACTATAATTTCTCTGTTTTTCAAATCGATGCTCCTTCATTTGGTATGTATAGAGAAAAACGGGTGCAAAATTGAAGCATTAGCAGCTTTTAGTCTTTAGTAACAGGGAACATCTAACAGCTTCATGTGAGGTGTTATATTTCTAAACAATTAGAAAAAAGTGAAAAGTCTCTGCTATTAAGATCATGGCTAAACTCTGCTCTCAGCCTCCAGCAAGGCACTGTCCTCACCCATTGCCCTGTTGTGTGCTTGGACCCATCATTTCTTCCGAGTCAATGAGAGTTCAAAAGAGAAAGCTATGACGGAGCAATTCTCAGGGCCAGTCATTCGCCTTTTTGCCCTCAGATGTATTCTGGGGTTCCTCTGCTCTGCATGGGAGGGGGCTGCCTCCAGGAACTACAGTCCCCAGACCCCTCCGCCCACCGGCTTCTGATTAGTTTCAGCCAACAGGAGGCACTGGCAGAAGATTGCAGGATGGGAGAAGAAGCCCAAGTATTTCTCCCCTTCTCTCTGCTTTGAACTGTGTCTCTGGCAGTGGCTGCATTTCCATGGTCCCAGCCCCTGCCTGGCAGCTCCACCTTCTTTGGTTTCAACTCCCACGGGGCTCTGGGCTCTGGTAACATGACAGCCCTACTCTGGTCCCCCAGCCCTGGGGATAATAGTGGCTTCCTCATTGCTGATCCCTGGGTTACCTATTGTTTTCCGTTTGTCTTTTCAGCTCTTCCAACATCCTAGTAACTACTTCCCCATGATAAAATCCCTCTTTTGAACTACCTGAAATGGACTCTTGTTTTTCTGATTGGATATTGAGTGATACATACACTCTTAAACACAAGTTTTTCCTCAGAGGAAAAATAAAATACGTGGCTAAAACAAAGTATAGAGATACCCATAAGACACATTGAACATGGGCAGCAGAATTTCAGATGTGAAATAAAGTGCCCACGACAACCTTGGCTGATGGCGCTATGAGGTCACAGACCAAGAGTGTCACAAACAGCTATTTAGGAGAGTTACTTGGCAGAATGAGAAAATGTGTCTAGAAATAGGGGTGCTCAGGGCAAAGCCTTTTTTTTTTTTCCTCTTGACACACCAAGGAAACAAAGATGTTCTGTTTTCAGATTCTAATAGGAAAAACTCCCAGTCATGTGAGTGGGCCAATAATTTTAAATGTCATTCTGAAATAAAACCACTTGACAAATGGCTCTATGCTTTGTGTCCTGCAGCATATTTGAAAATGGGAGACCTTTACTACTATGGCCACCAAAACCAGTCCCAAGACCTTGAGTTGTCTGTGCAGATGTATGCCCAAGCAGCACTGGATGGAGACTCCCAGGTAAACTACAACAAACCAGCTCTTGGTGATACCCACTTGTGAGCTTGTAAGGCCTAAGGTGCTAATAATCCTTTCCGTTTATGTACGCTGCACAGTCTACAAAACATTGTTCATCCATTTCACACACCCTACACAACAGCTCTGTGAGGACACTAGCCGTAATGGTGAGCTTTTGTTGAAAATCCACCGTGTTCTTCATACCATTGTTATACAATCCGGTGGGGACTTTTATACCCATTTTATAGTCAAAGATACAACAAGGTAATAAATTGTTCAAGGCCAAACGATCAAATAGTAAGCAAAGCAGCCAGAGCCTAAACCCAAGTCTCTGGCTCCTAACCTAAGAGTGTTTCTACCAGATTCTATCAAACTAACTCACCAGGTAGAAACTTCAGAAATTAGAAGTATGCCCACAATAGGAAGTGGTTTGCTTGTACGGCTAGACCAATACGTATGTCAGTGACACGACTTTTCTGTCAATGACTTTTTTTTTGAAGTTTCTTATTTTGAAATAATTTTAGATTTATAGAAAAGTTGCAAAAAGAGTTAAGAGAGTTCCTGTATACCCTTCGCTCAGCTTACCCTACTGTTAACATCTTTTATAACCACAATGGCAATTATCAAACTAAGAAATTAATGTTGGGACACTATTACTAACCACACTTCAGACTTTATGTGGATTTCACCAGTTTTTCCACTAATGTCCTTTTTCTGTTCCAGGATCCAATGCAGGATCCCACGTTATATTTACTTACATTTCTTTCCAATTTTATCCAATCTATGGCAGTTCCTCAAGTCTTTCCTTATCTTCATTACCCTCGATACTTTTGGAGAGTATTGGTTGGGTAGTTTATAGAATGACCCCTGATTTGCGTCTATCTTCTGTTTTCTCATGAATAGATTGAAGTTATGCATTTTGGGCAAGAATGCTATAGAAGTGATGTGTCCTCAGTACGTTGTATCAGGCAGGGATTCGTGATGCCAGTATGTCTTATTACTGGTGAGGTCAAGCTTGACCCCTTGGTTAGGGTGGTTTCTCCACTGTAAAGTCAATATTTTTCCCTTTCTAACGTATAGATACCTTAGGGAGATAGTTTGAAACTATGCAGATATCTTGCCCACAAATTTTAATAGATCTTGCCTGCAACAATTATTACTGTGGTGTTTTAATGACGATTCTCTGTTTCCCTTATTCCTTCTACATTTGCTAACTGAAATTGTACTGTGAGGCTCTCAGGGTCATTTTCGTGATGGAAATTGGCATATTTGTTATCCTCTTAGGCAACAGGTTTCTGGTGTTGTGCTTTAGAATCTGAACACAGAGCAAAAGTTGGAAACTCGTCCCTACCTGAGTCTTTTTTTTTTTAATGGAGGTACTATATCAGAGTGTTTATGTACCCGGGTTAAAATCCCATGTCTCTCTCACTTCATAGCTCTTTGTGCATGGCGAGTCACTAAATCTCTGAGTGTCCATTGGCTCATCTGTTAACAGGGGTAATAATAGCATCTACCCCATAGGTTGTGAGGATTAAATGAGACGTTCTGTGTAAAGCTCTGAGCCCAGGGCCGAGTACACTCAATGAACATGATCTATTCTATTATTATTTCTTCTGAAATGAAGTAGGAGTTGCTCCTAAAGGGATTTTCTGTAGAAAAGAACTCCCTTAGAGGATATCTCCTGTCGTTTAAAATTAGGCCCAGATAATTTCTTTTTCAATTTTGATTTTTATTTTTTGGGAAGACAATGTTACAAAAACGATAAAGAATAATTTTTTTTCTTTTTTTGTAGACTTGGGGGTCTCTCTATGTTGCCCAGGCTGGTATAATAAAGGATAATTTTTAAAGAAAAAAAATCAAAGAATGCACCCATAATTCCATGGCAGGGGCTTTTACTCTGTTATGTCCTCTTGTTCCCTTGTAGCCTCTGCAACAGGCAACTGGATCTGTAATATTATCTATGTTGGACTGCCACTTTTAAAATCTGTCTTATCATTCATTGTAGGACTGTGTGCATTTTATTGCATGGTCTTTTTAATTATTACTCTAATAGCTGCCCCATATTCTGTTGAGTGAATGGACTGTAATATCTTACACTTTGTTATTGGTGGATGCTTATTCTTGTGTTTGCTAACTCATTCATTGTTTCAACACGTATTTATCAAATCCTACCATGTCTTAGACAATGCTTAGTAGTGGGAACATAAGATAAAAAAGACAGGCAGTACTCTTGCCTTCATGTGATTTATAGTCTACCAAGGAAGACTTGGAGGTTGTGTCCTATTGTGTTGCAATTATAGCTAGTGCTGCAATGAACATTTTCATAATTCTGTCTTTTCTCTTTGTTTGAATACTTATAATCAGAGAGTTAGTGTTATTGAGTCAAGCAGTCTAAATGGTTTTATGACTACATGATAGCGTATTGCTGATTTGCTTTCTGAAAGGGTTTTCCAATTACTACCTCACCAAGCAGTGGCTAAGTACAGGAAGATGATTGAAATCTTGTCAGCACTGGATGTTTTTACGATTTAATTTTGCTAATTGAATAACAAGAAGTTGATACTTCCTTATTGGTTTTACTTGCATTTATTTGATTACTAGTGAGGATGAACACTTTTACATATACTTGTTTATGACAATTTACTTTTGATATTTTTATGTGAATTCTCTATTCTTATTCTTGGCCTGTTTATCTATTGGAGTTTTGTTACTTTTTAAAATTCAAATCATAATTAGTTCTTCATATATTTGCCTAGTAGATAATGAACCCTAAGCTAGTACATTGCATACAAATATTCCCCTAGTTTATTTTCCCTCTTATTTTAATCTTGTTGTTATTCCATTGATCAGAGACTTTAAAATTTTATAAGGTCATTTTTTTCTTTTCTTCTAATTACCTCAAGTTTTAAGAGTGCCTTCCTTTCAAAGAGTGAAGAAGTATTCCACTTTCTGCTGTTGTGCGTGTGAGTGTGTGCACATGCATCTTAAAGATACTTCACACTTTAATCTATTTAGAGGTTATTTGGCACCAAGATGGAGGTTAAGATTTGAGATTCTGGATCCTGTCTGCTTGTGTTTAAATCTCAGCTCTGCTACCTTCCAGCTGTGTGACCTTGGGCAAGTTCTTTAACCTCTCTGTGCCTCAGTTTCCTTATCTGTAAAATAGGGAGGATAATAGTACCTATATCAATTTGTTGTTATGAGGAGTAAATGAATATATGTAAAAACAGAACAGTGCCTTGCATGTAGCAAACACTCAGAAAATGTTAGCTGCTAGTATTTTTATCATGATTGCTACATAAGATGGTTGTGAGAATCCTAGAGTGTGCAACCTGGTGGATGGTGATTTTCATTTAGATTGTTGTCAGTGGCAACTGAAAGGCAAGGTTGGAGGGAGGAGGTAAGCCATTAACCCATGATTGTGAATTCTTTGAAGGGCAACAATTCAGTTTAATTTTTAAAGCCCTGATGGTAAGTACCACATTGGTTTTTGCTTGTTTCTTAGTCTGGCCACATGCTTAGCTCGTGATGGAGAATACATTTCCTCCAGGCAGTGTAATAGTATCCATCCTCTATTAAATATCAGACCCTTTAACTGTTATTTTATTGGATCCATACAGCCCAATAAGGCAGGTCCCACTTCTGAGAGTCAAGAACAAGATGCTGGAGGAAGAGGTGGGAAAATATACCATAGTGGAGATCTGTGCCAAGAGGAATTGTGACATATGAAAGCTGAGGCAAATGCCCATACATTATTCTGTGCATAAGGAAGACTCTTTGCATTGGATTGACAGTCATAGGACACACCCTCAGCCACAAAAACATTTTGACAGATTTCTAACTGGGTAATGGCAACCTAGGGCACAGTCTGGAAGTGATGGACATTGCCTTCAACTCGGTACTCTGATTTTGTTGATGATACGAGGGCACGTTTTGTAGCAAGTTCTGTTTTGAATAAGTGGGCAAGAAAGGACAGATCTCCCGGTTGACTGGCTTCTGAGCAGATGGGACACAGCATCCTCTGAAAGCCTCCTGGTTCTCCTGCAAATAAATTTCTCAGATGCATATATTTAGGGAACAATTCATCAATGAAAATGACAAAACCATCTGGCTCTAGAGACTGGAAAAAAAATTTAGAGGTTGTAAAAGTTTACATTCTGATGAAGGGTATATGTCTGGGTTTTATTACAAGGAGTTGATGAGTTTGGTTTGTGGCTTGTTTTTAGGGATTTTTTAACCTGGCCCTGCTAATTGAGGAAGGTGCTATAATCCCACACCATATTTTGGATTTCTTGGAAATTGACTCAACTATCCATTCTAATAACATCTCCATTCTCCAGGAACTATACGAAAGGTGAGCTCAGAGCCTTTCCAGTACTTTGGAATCTGGGGGAACCCAAGTGGGTGGTGTTTGCTTCTTGGTTAAAGTGAGTCTTACCCTTAGTTTGTAACGTCAGTTGTTATAAAAAAGAACCCAGAATTTGCTTCTATTAGAGAACACTCAGCCATTTCCCTTTTTTAGTATCTGAGGCTTAAGATATAGAAGGTACTTGACCTGAAGTTCAAGTGCTGACCAAGAATTTCCATGAGAGTGGAAAAAAATAGAACACATGCTTTTCTGAATGACAGAGAGATATTCCACGTCTGGACTTTGGACACATACTCAGACAGAAATATTGTTCTGTCTGTCCCTGTGCTTCCGAGTTCCTTGACTTTTAATTAAGGATAGATAGATAGGACTGACCTTTTTTCTGAGATTTCTGCTAGGATCCTAGAATTTAGGTCAGGCCAAACCACTTAGAACTGGCTTTATTTCTTTGTCTCTCATCTCGAGTGTGCTCATTTGTCCAAAAGCAGAAGAATGTAGGTTTGAGTATCTGAAAATACCAGTCATGAGTCGTGCCACCAAAGCTGGCTGATGTGTCAAGATGCCCTGGGCTTTGTCTGCAGGTGCTGGAGCCACAGCAACGAGGAGTCCTTCAGCCCCTGCTCGCTGGCCTGGCTCTACCTTCACGTGCGGCTCATCTCGGCCGCCATCCTGCACTCAGCCCTGGTGGGTGTCAGATTCCTCCAGCCCCGCCCCTGTGGTCCCTGCCCCTTGTCAGTCATCTGATGCATGCTTCGGATGTTTGCAGATCTACTTTCTGGGAACCTTTCTGCTGTCTGTATTGATCGCCTGGATTGTGCAGTATTTCCAGTCTGTCTCAGGTAAAGATTTATAAAAAGCCAAGGCCATATAAAAAAGCAGGGATTCTTTACCAGAAAAATTACACTCTCTCTCCTCACGCCCTTGGTCATGCTGCTTCCTGTCTTGAGGATGGCCATTCACTGGGTGGGGCTTCCCCTGGGGGTGTATCATAATCCCTGGCTGGCAGGAGGCCACAAAGTCATTATATTTTTCAAAGTACAGATTTTCTTAAGAGCTTAAGAAACTGAACTAATATGACTTCTCCCATTGAAAATTCATCTTCTATCAAAATTCTATCTGTGTGCCTGAAAACCCAGCTCCCAAGCCCCCTGCAGTGTGAAGTCTTCGAGTTCATTTCAGTCAAGCAATCAAATGTGTGAGTGGACAAACAAACACTCATAATGAATAAAAATACCAGCCACATGGACTCCAAGGAGAGGGACAGAGCAGGAATACAAAGTGGGCCTTTCGTCTAGTGTGGTTTCCACTAATCATTGTTACTTTTCTGAGCTGGTATAGAAGAGTAGTTAAGGACATGGGAGCCCCAGTGGCCTCTATTTGGGCTCACCGTACAGGCTTGGCTACTCATTAGCTGTATGACTTAGGGTGAGTTATTTAACGTTCCTCAATAAAATGAGCTTATAATAGTAGCTACTTTCCATGATATGAAATGGAAAAAATATTAAGTGAAAAAAATGCACATAAGACACTTACCAAAATGACAACTATAGTTAAATATTAGCTATTATATTTATCTGGCATATAAAACCCTCCCAATAAATGTTAGCTATTATGTTTATCTCTCCTACTAGAACATAATAGGGTCAGAGGAAGGCCCTAGTCCTGTCACACTTAGGTGCTTACTCTCACAAATGTCTCGGTGGAAAATTAGTCTTCCACCATCTTGGACCGCTACAAAAGGACATAGTAACTCACAAAGGCAAACAGGGACATTTACAAATGGATAAATTAAGACTGGACATGGCATTGGAGCATTTGCGTAGCTGTTATTTGTGTCACAGATAATGAAGAGCAAAAGGAGTGTGCGTCACCTTCTCTTCCATGGCGATAAGGAAGTCACTGTTGTGAGAGGCTATTACAGAATCATTTCCCTCTGATTTACCTGGGGAGGTTAACAAGGAACCATCAAAACCTTCCAGGCTTGATGCCTGTAGTCTGCCAGTTAATAAATTTTCCTTATGCAAATTCTGTCCCATCCCTAAATTTGTTGCCAGGTAGAAACATTTATTTTGCATCTTGTCAGTGTTTTCTATTTCAAATTATCTTTGTCATTTTTTACTCTGTAGAAATATTGTTATGATTATTACAAATGCAATTCTGTTAGAGGAGCCGAAATTTGTCTTTATGATTTTATGCCAGCTGTAGCCATGAAAATTCATGGGCGGGTAGAATTGCTTTGATCAGAAGTCATCTCTTCCCTGTCTTCGTGACTGCATTATCAGTCCCTTCACATTCTTGTCTCTGTGTCCCTCTGGTCCTGTCATGTATTTTTCCCTTCCTATGTCCCCGTGGTTCTTTTGCACACTTTCTTTTTTTTCTCAAACTTTTTCATTTGCTTCTTCCGGCACATACCTCCTTCCCTCTCGACCAGCCTGGAGATGGTTACGTCTGGGCAGGATCTTAAACATTATTTAATTCTATGCCCTTCATTTTACAAATAAGGAAATGGGGGCCAGAGAGGTGAAGTAGCCTGCACGAATAGGGACATAAAGGCCTGGAAAGGATGGAGGGCAGCAGAATTTCAAACTTTATTTTTCAGAATCAAAATACTTTAAAAGGGTGGTTGTCATCTGTCTGAAACCCATTGCACCCTCACCTAAGAAATATTTTATAACACATTTTTTAGTACCTTGAAATGAAATTCGTGATAATTAACCTACCTACACACATTTTAAAAACATCAATACAGAGCTCTGACAGCAATATAAAGGAGAAATAAAAAGAAACTAATTATAATAAAATAATGTTGATTTCAATATGTAAATTCTAGCCCAGTGCATCTTCATTCTAATGTGCACATGAATCACTCTAGGACCTTATTCAATGTAGATTCTGTTTCAGGAAGTCTGGGCTAGGGGCTGAGATTCGACATGTTCCCAGGCGATGTAGACCATACTTTGAGTAGTAACAGCCTAGAAGTAAAAAAAAAAAAAAAAAAAAGTCTCCACACATTTCCAAAGCATGCCCTCATGATGGTACCGGCCACATCTGTTAAAACTGATATTAAAGGCTGGGGGCAGTGGCTCACGTCTGTAATCCCAGCACTTTAGGAGGCCGAGGCCGGAGGATCTCTTGAGGCCAAGATTCCAAGACCGCCTGGGCAACATAGCAAGACCTCGTCTCTATAAAAAGTGAAAAAATTAGCCAGGTGTGATGGCACGCACCTGTAGTCCCAGCTACTTGGGAGGCTGAGGCAGGAGGATCGCTTGAGCCCAGGAGTTTGAGGCTGCTGTGAGCTATGATCATGCCACTGCACTATATGCACTACAGCCTGGGCCACAGACCAAGAACTTGTCTTTAAAAAAAAAAAAAAAAAAAAGTAAAAAAGAACTAATGATAAGAGTTGCAACATGTAGTAAATTATTTTTATCTTTTTAAAAATCCTTATTGTAAATGCAAATTTGTCAATAATCCTGAAATAAGGTACTCCATCAGCGCAGTGCAGCGGGTGACTCATGGGGATGACGAGTCAGACACCCGGGGCCCAGAGGAGGTGGGGAGGGGCAGCTGAAGTCTCCCCAATAACTGAAGCGCGAGGTCCTGGGACCTGTCCCATGGGACCGGGGGTGACAGCGGTAGGCACCTGAGTCGCGGGGGTGTCATGGGGCAAGTGCAGTAATGAACTGTGGGTGCCGAGTGGCAGTATAAGAAGAGGAAATGGATTTAAGAGTTAGGAGCCTCCCATCAGCAGCTTTGGGTGCGGATTGTCGCTATAAGTTGGGGAGCTTTGTAATTTCGTGATTTACATTTTTTCTCATCAGTTGTTTTTCCAAATTAGTGATTTATAGTCAAGCCTTTCAATTGAGCTGTCCATCCATTTTGCGTTCAGCTCCAACTACCTCCATTCTCCTCCCCAGTTAATAAGCTCTGTGACATATGGCAGACATGTCACGGCATTTGCCACATTAAATTGTCCTGCATTCAGAAGGCTAGCAGTGCAGGACGGTAGTTAAGAGCACCGGCGAGATTCGGGCTGCTGAGATTCCGGCCCTGCCACTGGCTGTGTGACCTATCTGTGCCTCAGTTTCCTCTTCTGTAAAATAGCGGAAATAATAGTACACCTATGGCCTGTTGCAGCTGAGAGAACCAAACAAGACAACAGAATTCAGTGTTTAGAACACCACAGATGTTAGCTGGTAGCTCCCAAGAACTAATGTCCTCTGGGGCATTTTACCTGCGATTAAAACATGCTGACACCAGGTAGCGCTTGCACTTAAGTAGCTTGATTTACTTCAGTAAGTAACAGGCGTAATGACCAGAGCCTTGCATGCTTTTCTATGCCATTAGACTCTTTCTAAAACATGAAACTCTTTTTTAAAGCATCTAAACAAAGACCTCAGCAAATCTATCAAAAGTACCAAGATAGTGCATAAAAAAATATTATACGGCACTTTTATTTCCTTTAAGGGAACGTGTTTTTGACTTCTGCTCGTGTTCCACCAGGCAGCACAGTCATTCTTGAAGCTAATGCCTCCCAAGGTGGTGCACAGGTCCCTGGGGCTTGGGTAGCCCTAGGGTCACTCAGGTAGTCACCAGTCTGATAGCAGAACACACATGACCCTGGGCCTACATTGTCCCTCCAGGTCATTGGCTTTGCAGTTTCTGGGTCACCAGGGAGCTCCATCATCTTTGCCAATGCCGGGCATCATTAGCCTTTTCTCTCCCAAGTGTTCATTTCTCAGATTGCCGAAGCAGCAAGGTAAGGGCCCTGCTTCGGGTACAACCCACAGACAGGCTCAGCTACTTTTCCAGACTCCAAAAAGCTCCTCTTCCTGCCTGTTGCATCTCAAAAGCACTCTCCCTCTCCCCTCCCTGGCAAGGACACCAAACATAATTGCCTTAATGGATCAGACTTTTGAGAAACAAAAAATCCCAAAGTGAAGTATGTCTGGAGCCATGTCCACTTCTGCCCTCCCACAAATCTCCCCTGAGACCAAAAAAAAGAAGCGTGGAGCCTGACCAGCTGCCTGAAGGAAGGTAAAGGGAAGAACAGAGGGAGAAAATAGAAGTCACCATTTCAAAGAAAGAGCCCTGCCTTACCAGTGTTAGTGCCAACTTTATGTCTAAATAGAATACACACTATAGAGCAAGATCTGCAGAACTACTGGCTCCAAGGTACAACTAGGTAACCTTTTAAACCAACGTGAGTCTAGTCGATACATTCATAATTTAAGCCAACTCATCCCTTCCAGCTAAGTGGTTAGCCTAGTGTCCTTTCGAAAAGAGTAAGATGATATGAACAAGATTGATTAATCCTTTTCCTACTCTTTTCCTGTCTTCTGCATTTCTAGTTAATGAGGTTTCTACTAAAATTACAGTAAAAATGTCACAAAGTGGTGCTCATGAAAAAAGCAGTAGCCTTATCGCCAGAGAGATTTAACAGTGAGGTTGTACTCTAGTCCTATCTCATTATCCTTGGCACCTGACTAGTACAGCCACTCATAAGAAATGTTTCGGCCAGGTATGGTGGCTCACGCTTGTAATCCTAGCAGTTTGGGAGGCTGAGGTGGGATGATCACTTGAGGCCAGGACTTTGAGACTAGCCTGGGCAACATAGCAAGATCCCATCTCTACCAGAAAAAAAAAAAGAAATGGTTCAGTGATGTGAATCTTATACCTGCACTGGGCCCTGCTAGGCCCAGAGGCTCAAAGGAAGTAGGCTAGGTCTTATTCCTAGCATACCATTTCAGGATTAACCCAATATTTTCTGGCACATACTTCTTTCTTTTAGATTCCCATGTGGTCAGTTGCAAGCAGATGTTTTTCCTACAATGGTCCACAACAGGGGCCAGCAAACTTTTTCTGTAAAGGGCCAGACAACAAACATTTTGGGCTTTTGGGCTGTTTCTGTCACAACTATTCAACTCTGCCTTCTTAGCTCACGAGCAGCCATCGTGGCTAGGTTTCTAATAAAACTCTATTATGGACACACAATTTGAATTTCATACATATATATATATATTTTTTTACTACACTCCAGAAGAACTGCTTGAGAATTTCATATATTTTTCACATCGTGAAATATTACTCTTTTTTGGATTTTTGTTCAACCATGTAAAAATGTAAAACCCATTTTTAGATCATGAGCCACACAAGAGCATACAGTGGCTCCGTTTGGCCCATGGGCTGCGGTTTGGGCCAGCTCGTGATTATTCCTCCTAATGTACAGCAAATGATCCCCCAGGCAGCAAGTAATCCACAAATCACTTCTATTTGGCTCTGGAATACACTCTGTAATTTTTTAAACAGCATGTTTATTTTCCTGGCTACCTTGATTCTAGTCTAGTAATAAAATTAGCACATATTCCAGGTGAGCAGAGACAAAGAGGCCACTTTAAAATTAGGATGGGCTGTGGGGGGGCTTTTGCAGTGATTGCAAACCCCTGATGGAAGGGGGAGAGTTCTTACACAGATAATGACAAATTTACTGTAGAAACATCAAGCATTTTTATATGCTCTTACCAGAAGATTTAAATGGTGGCAATGCTAATTATGCATTCCTTCTACATTTATACATTGCACTTTTTTTAAATCAGAAAACTGATTGCTGATTTATCTTGTTACCATGGTGATTTAAACATTCCCTGAGCTTGAAAATACATGCCTTAGTACTTTATTAACTTCCTCAGAGATCGTCGGAAAGATAAATCTTAGAATCAAACGGGGTTTGCACACTTTCTAATCCAAGACCCTCAATTCACAGATGAGGAAACAGAGCCCCATGAGATTCAAGCATTTTAGAACCGAAATGGCTGCCATCCAGTTATCTATCCCAAGGTCACCTGTTAGCGGCAGGTGAGACTTGCCTAGACCAAGTCTCCTGACTGCTGTGAAATGGTTTTTGTACCTCATCACTGGGCCTCTAGTCACAAGATCACCTGCAAGAGTGATGGCTTTAATGACCCTAGAAACGTCACATCATTCTACAATATCCTGCCCTCTCCCCACTGTCCTGTTCTTTCAGAATAGTCTCTAAATCTACATCTTCTGTAGATATTGGAAGGGGACCCTAAGGAGAATTCCTGAACATATGCAGAAAAGCCAAGTTTGGGGGCCCATTCTGAACTTTCTAGAATGGCCCCTTGGGCTGACTGTAGGTACTTGGAGGTGGAACTCTTGGAGGGTTTTTAATCTAGAAGTTGGATTGTCAGCATGTGGTGGCATCTTCTTAAAGTCTGCACATTTCAGGATGGACATGTGGGAACCTAAAAATGGCCCCACCTACTGAAAATTGTGTGAGACAAAATATTGCTGAGGTTAATTAAGATTGCTGCTTAAAGGCAAACTAACAATTGTTTGCACAAACTATGGCCTCTGAGCTAGCCATACATCATACAACCCTGCAAATTGTTATCCCCGTTTTACAGATGAAGCTACAGCTCAGAGAAATTAAGGAACTTACCCAAGATCACCCAGCTAGTAAATGTCAGAGCTGTTTGACCCCTGGTCTTTCTCGCTTCAAAGTTTGTGCTGTTTTCACAGGCTACTGGACCCTAAAAGAGAACTTTAGGCATTCCAGAAACAGATGCACCAACTCTTATCAGTCCTGTAAGCCAGGCATCTGAAATTAATAAATCTTAACACATTTCCATGGTAAACCAGGTCACTAGTAGTAATAGCTAACATTTGTTGAGTACTTATGAGTGCCAGACACTGTTCTAAGCACTTTATATTTGTTAACTCATTTAACTCTTATAACAACTCAAGGAGGTCTAGACATTTTTATTTTCTCCACTTTTTGGAGGCAGAAGGAAGGCAGGTAACTTGTCCAAGGCCACACAGCTGTTAAAGGGCAGAGCAGGCAGGCTCCAGAGCGTACAGTCTTAACCAAGATATTTCTCAGTCTCAATATGTAAAGCAGGGTTTATCAGCTTCAGCACTGATGGCATTTGGAGCCGGATTGTTCTTTATTGTAGGGGACTGTATTGTCCTGTGCATTGTAGGATGTTTAGCAGCTTCCCTGGCCTCTACGCACTGGATGCCAATAGCACCCCCTCCCCCAGGGAAGTGACAACCAAAAAATGTCTCCAGACAGTGCCAACTGTCCCCTGGGAGGCAAAATCGCCCCCATTTGAAAACAACATAAAGTATAAAACTATAAGCTTCCCTAAAGTTGGTGGTGATCCAACCTCCTTACTAATGGTAGATTGATACATAATTAAACCTAGTAATTATGTTTTTCAAAACTTATACACATTTATTTAAATAAAATAATTTAAACCAAATTTGACACATCATCCAATTGGAATAAAATTGTGAATAAAACCAATGCTCCTAATTGATTGGTATAATTCACAGCTTGCATTGTAGGAATTCCACTGACACCGTAGGAAAAAAAGATTTAACCACAGCCCATGAAACATAAATCAAAGGGTTTTTTGTTTGTTTAAATTAAAATATTTATCTGGAAGTCACGGTATAAATGTATTAATAACAACTTAGAATCTCAGGATATCAGAAGCATCAGAAATCTTTGCATATCCATTCCAACCTGTCGTTTTATAGAAGTGTACGCCAAAGTCCAGAAAACCTAGATAATGGGTCCAAAGTTGCCTGTCTAGTTAGTGTCAGGGTCACCAGACTGGAAACATCTCCTCCTGGCTTGCTAGAGTCTAGGTGTGGTTGTGTGTCCCGCGTGCACTGTTTTGAATACTCAGCACCTGTTGTACATGTGTCTCTGCAGCCAGAAGTTCTCCAATACCAGCCCGCTCCTCCTCAGACCCCACCGCTTCCACTGCAAGCCCAGCTGTGACTCCAGCTGCAGATGCCTCTGACCAGGACCAGCCCACAGTCGCTAGTAATCCGGAGCCACGTGGGTGAACTGTGTACTCCAGGTCTCTCCAGATGAGGGAGAATCCTTTAAACAGCTGGTGTGGGAAAGCTGGGGTCAGGGCATTATTCTGATAAACACCTTAAATGTCTTGTCAACTGGATGCAAATTTTGCACTTGGTGTCATTTTTTAAAAATCAAATTATAAGGAAGTACCCAGAGCAGGCAGTGGTTATACCAAAGGCTACCAAACACATACAAGGAATGTCTTGATCACGGGATGTGTGGGGAGGTTTACTGGGTCATCACAGACTCTTGTTCCTAGTGATTGTATGTATTAGGAGTCACAGTTTGCCCTGTGGCATATCTGGATTCTTATACACTAAGATGTATTTTAAGAATCTTAGTGCATCGTTCCTTCCCTTTTATTGAAAATAAGAGCAGAAAACTGAGACTTCTCTACAAGCTAGATAATATTTTGGTACCCGTGTTTGCCTCAGCCCTGTTCCTCAAAGCTGAACTGACAGATTTCTCTTTGACTTCCATAGGCACCTTGAAATAAATAGTTTATGGCTGGAAAGGCAGGGGAGGTGATGGCTTTGTAAATTGGTTTACATTTTTCTCCTTGAATTTTTCTAGGGTCCTAGTGCTTCCAAATCATTTAATGATGTTGTTGGATATCTTTTACGTTTTCAGTTGCGATCCGTGAAATAACATTTAGAAGATTCCTAGTGTTTAAGTGTAGTCTTCTCCATGAATTATCCATTAGAATAGGCTGGCAGCAATGGAATATGCAGAAAGCAAGCCTTTAGCTCATAGTCTCATCCCTACCCCTTATGCCTGCCTGAGTCTGTGTGGGGGGGTATGTATGTGTGTATGTGGGTGTGAAAGAAGGTGAGCAGAATGTCTGTATACTGTATGCTGCTAAGGTAGTAAATAAATCAGTAATGCAATATTGTGGGTCCAAACTACTCTTTGCACTACTTTATTTACAGTAGTAAATAAAATTATTTTTATACAGTTGACTACTGGGAAGTAACTTTTTTTTCTTTTTCATAGTTTCTGTTGTCATCCTACAAAGTCCTAAGGCTCATGCTTTCTCCTTGGGGCCACAAAAATAAAAGTCCTCTTTCTGAGAGGGATTATTTCCGGTAACCCATTAATGTTTGCGGACATAAAGGTGGCAGGAGGCTCCTCTTCAGATAACCTGAGCTCGGGGCCTGGCCCCGTGATGTTTGCACAGTATCAGACATTGTTTCAGGGCGTCGTGCTGCTCTGAGGCTGGGCTTTATATTAATTCCGGGTTAAACCTGTGGTTCATCCTCATTCTCCGACATGTGCTGATCTCATTTTAGCAAAGGTTGTCCTTCCTGTTTGCAGAAGAGCTAGACTTTGGAGGCTCACAGTCCTGGATTCAGCTTCTGGTCCCTTTAACTCACTAGCTCAGTAACCTTGGGTAAGCGGTTAAACCTCTCTGAGTCTCAGATTCCTGTGCTATAAAATGGTCTGATAAAACCCCCCTTTGGGGCTTCTCATGAGGCTTCAGTGAGATAATGTATGTAAAGCCCGCAGGACAGTGCCCTGACCATGGTTGGTTGTTATTTTTATTAGAAAGAGAAATCTAGGGGTTCAGAGAGTGGACTCTTTGCTCTGCCTAGATCTTCTCTTCATGGCAAACACACCCATTTCCCAGCTGCTGGGAACATAGGCCGCTGACAGCTCACAGCTACACCCCTCCCTGGGAATTGCCCTCAGCTGTAGAGATCTGCCCAAGGTCATGCCCTTGCAAGAGCAGCCCATGGCCAATGGCTTGCTGGCGTGCTGATGTAGGCAGGGTTTCTCGATCTCAGCACTATGGACATTTGGGCTGGATGGTTCTTTGTTGAAGGGGGTGAGTGTCTTGTGCATTGTAGAGTGTTAAGCAGCATCCCTAACCTCTGCCTACTGGGTGTCAGTAGTGGACACTCCCCCCACCCCAGTATGACAGCCAAAAATGTCTCCACATATTGCCAAATATTTCCTTGGGAGCAAAATCACACCCCTTCACCTTGAGAATGACTGATGTAGGAAAACAAAGGTCCCTTTCCTCAATTTGGAACAGCCCTGAAGGGCATCCCAGCTCCAGAACTCCACCTTGGTTGCCATCTCATCACAATCCGACTGCTCACTCTGCCCAATTCTGCCTTCCTTGCATTCTTGTAGGGTTTCCTAACATTGATCCCAATAAACCCTCACACCCAACTCTGTACCTCAGTTTCCCAAATGTGTTAGTTTGCTAGGGCTGCCATAACAAAGTACCACATACCGGGTGGTTTAAACAACAGAAATTTATTTTCTCACAATTCTGGAGGCTGGAAGTCCAAGATCAGTGTCAGTAGGGTTGGTTCCTTCTAAGTCCTCTCCCCTTGGCTATCTATAAGGTGGCTGTCATCTCTCAGTGTCTTCACACGGTCTTCCCTCTGTGTCGTGTCCTAATCTCTTCTGATGAGGACACCAGTCGTATTGGATTAAGGCATACATATATGACCTCATTTTGCCTTAATTATCTCTTTAAAGGCCCTATCCGCAAATAGACTCACATTCTGAGATACTCGAGGTTAGAACTTTAACATACGAATTTGGCAGGGTGGGTGCAGGGGACACCATTCAGCCCTTATCACCAACTTAAGACACCATGGAAGGCTGGCTCAGGTCCAGAATATGGGCTCATGCGTGGAAGCCGTCCTGATCTGAGATGGTTGTCCAAATATTGCTCCTCTTTAAATGAGGTCAGGAAGTGCTTGTGTGGTTCCAGGACCAAACCACTTCAGGTGAAGCCGGTAGTCCAACTGTCAATTCCTGTCCCATCTTAGACTTCTATTCTCTGGGGAGTTCCCAAGACTGTATGATCTGGGTCCAGCCCATACCTTCTCTCCTTAAGTTCTAAACCATCTTCCCACAAGGCTGGTGTCCATGCTGGCTGGAATAGAACCCTGCAACAGTGAAGGCAACATGGGGTAGGAGGAAGGAAAAAGGAATGGGAGGGTAGGGCACAGAGGTGATAATCAGTTACCTCCCAATTGTCCACTCCACCTGGGACACTCTTAGACCAAGGGTGCAGACTAGTAGATTGTAAAACAAATCTAGCCAACAGATGGAATTTTTCTGGCCCCTCAATATTTTTTAAAAATCTTAATTACTTTCTAACGTCATAAAAGCAAGGATTTAGAGCTTCTCCTTAAAACTCTAACAATGTGAAAAAACTGGACTGTCATTGCTACATTGCAAGAAGTAGTGGAGGCTGAGTAGGTCTGCCCCTTCTAGTTACAACTTGTGCCCCAGGCCTTACCATTCCCTGTTGCTTTACACCTAGACCACTTGTTCCTTTATGCAGGCATTTGAATTCACAGGCCATGCTTTGGGCCTCTTTCTCTTCGTTCTTAATGATTTCATTTTGGCAAGTCTAAGAGAGCTCTCCAAATTCATATACTACTTATTCACTGCTGAGCCTTGGGAGCTGAGGAACTGGTAGTCTTCCTTTCCAATCTTTGGTAGAGGGAGATGACAAACAGTGGGTTGTTTGGAGTCCCAATAAAGTGTCCAACAAAGTTGCAAGACAAAATGCCAATTAAAAAAAATCATCAGTGTTTTCCCACACCAGCAATAACTAACTAGAAAATTAAATACTGAGTAATATTAAATATAAATAAAGTTTCATTTACAATAAAAACACAGTTATAAAATGTCTAAAAATTAACCAAACAATGAACCCATTAGATCTGTGCCAAGAAAATTTAAAAATTCTACTAAAGTACATAAAAGAAGAAATAAATAAAGCCATATACCATGTTCATGGGTAGAATAACAATATACAAATATATTAATTTTCCTCAGAATTAATCTATAAATTCAATGACATTCCATTTAAAGTTCTAATATTGTGAGTTTGTGAGGAACTGATAAACTGATTTTAAAATTTGTATGAAAGAAAAAAGTCCATGTGTAGCTAAGGAAAGTTTGAGAAAAGAAAAACGAACTGACCTACCAAATACTGTTGTACTACAGGGCCATTGTAACAGAAACAATGAGGTGGTAAAGCAGGAATAGAAAAATAGTTTAATGGACAAGAATAGAGAGCCCAGAAGCAAACCAGGTATATATGGAAATGTGGTATATGATAAAGAGGCATCACAAACCAGTTGGGCTAAGTATGGAATATTTAGTAGATAGAGTTAGGATACTGGCTAATCTTATATAGAAAAATAAGATTAAAACTGAATCTTACGTCCTTTATTTAAAAAAACTCCAGCTGGATGCAGTGGCTCACGCCTGTAATCCCAACACTTTAGGAGGCCGAGTCTGGAGGATCACTTGTGGCCAGGAGTTCGAGACCAGCCTGGGCAACATAGCAAGACCGTATCTCTACAAAGAATTTTTTAAAAAATTAGCTGGGCGTTGTGGCATGTGCCCGTAGTCTCTGCTACTTGGGAGGCTGAGGCAGTTGAGCTCAGGAGTTTATGGTTACAGTGAGCTATGATTGTACCACTGCACTCCAGCCTGGGTCACAGAAAGAAATCCTGTCTGTAAATAAATAAATGAATGAATAAATAAATAATAAAATAAATTCCAAATGAATTTAAGATGTAACTGTGAAAGGTAAAATACAAGGCTAGGAGTAGAAAATGTGAGAGAAAATTTTACATGTTGAATGAGGAAAAGCTTCTTAAACAATATACAAAAATAAATAGATTTTGCATCTTCAAAAATGAAGGATT